>CM046948.1:125542679-131339690 GCA_025698515.1 Gossypium sturtianum
CGGTATGCTTCGTTCAGGTTACGTATTGCTACCCGGCCACCTTGAATCCTTCGAGGTTGCTCAACATAAATCTTTTCTTCAAGCGCAAACCATTAAGAAAGGCCGATTTTCACATCAAGTCGATGGATTTCCCACTTCATTTGAGCCGCTAAGGCAATTAGCAGCCTCCAATGGTGTCAAGTCAGCCACCGGAGCAAATGTCTCTAGGTAGTCCACACCAAACTTTTGGCTAAACCAACTTCACAACTAATCTAGCTGAGTTTATTCAAACTCCCATCAGCATTATGCTCACCTCGATGCAGACCATGTGACACTAATGGTCTTCCCGCTTGTGAGCCTTTCAACCACTTCCTCTCCCATGTTTGGTTTTTCTCAATCATGTGGACTTATCAAATGCTATTGCTTGCTTTCAGCCAGTTTGGTGACCTTCAATTACTTTAAAGCAGAGATCGGGTTCTACTATGGCCACTTGTGCCCACTTTCATAAATCTCTACCAATCGGCCTTGTTCCTTTAATCGGTTCATCATCAAAGTCCATTTCTAGACCAAGATGATCATCTTCAGTCTGACTTTACTATCAACTCTCTTCTGAAGGAGCTCTCGGGTTTATTTTTATCCTGGGCCCAGCTTGCTTTTCATTGAACACCACATCTCTCGCTCACTTGAACTTTGTTTGTTGAGGGATCCGCACTTATAGCCCTTTTTGATTGAGCTATAGCCTACAAAGCATGCTCTTGTGCTCTTTGCTTTTTGTCCAAATTTTGCTCCTTTTCACATACCGGGACTTGTGCATAACATATGCATCCAAAGGTTCGAGTATGTTGAGCGGTGATGGCTTGAATCAACTGCTTCAAATGGAGTCTTTTTAGCTAAAACCTTGGTTGGAAGTCTATTTTGTAGATAGATAGCTTGTCATTCCACGCTCTGCCATAAGGTTTTTGGCATGTTCTTTCAAACATAAGGCATCCGGCCATATCCATCAAGCTTATTTTTCTTTCACTCACACCATTCTGGCTGGGGAGTATAAACATTTAATGGCTTGATGTTTGATGCTAGCATGTTGCTGAAACTAACTTGGAATCCGAGCCGTGAGGTGTACTCAACCCCATTGTCGAACTTGATGGTCTTGAGCTTGCAACTCGTTTCTGGCCAATGCTAGACTTTGAACTTCAAGAACACTGAGCTACTTAGCACTTATGCCGTTCCAAGTAAATCGAAGAATATTCATGTGCTACCATCAATAAAAAGAATGAAGTACTGTTTCCCTTTGGTGATTCAATCTTCATGGGACCACACATCATCGTTGGGTACAAGCTGAACTTCTCGATGCTCTCAAGCTTGATTCGAGGAAATGGTTGTGCAGCCTATTTTCCTAGTCGCATACCTCACAAACATCATCATGCTTCTGATCGAGCTGGTGAAGTTTTCAACCAAATCTTCACCGATCATCTTGGCTATTGATCTAAAGTTTGTATGTCCAAGCCTTTGATGCCATAGCTTGAGTCTTCTATTGAAATTGAGTATGCTGTGGAAGTTCTGGTTGTTTGTCCAATCAACAACAAAGCTCTTATCAGCCATAGTAATTGACATGAGCTTGGATCCACGTGGATCAACGATTTGGCATTCCATGCCCTTCAGACACCTGAAAGATAGCCCTTGTCTAGCAAACGAGCTATCTTGAGTAGATTTCTATCAATCTCAGCACTAGCAAACACATTTGAAACTAGCTTATTGCCAGTGAGGAGTCTTTGATCAACACACCACCTTGCCCTCTCCGCCTTGATAAAGTGACCATTTCCAACTTTAACCTTGGCTTTGAAGTTTTCGTCGATTGGCTTGAAAATGGCGACATCTCGTGTCATATGGTTGGTGCGTCCACTTTCCAGAGCCACCCTTTGGTAACCTTTTCTTTTGCAATGATTGAGCATGAGACTACAAAGACCTGCTCCTCATGATCAACGCTTTCTTCATGGCCATTGCCGAGCTTTCACTGAGGTCGTGATGTTGAGCTTGCCTCAGTACGCCTCTTGTTCTTTGCAAACCTTTTCAATATAGCCCTTCTTCTTGCATAATCGACATCTTTAGATCGGGCCTAAACCAATAGTTTGCTTCGGATGGCCCGGTTTTTGCAATGCCCTCGCATGGTTGGTCCCTTCTTCTAGTATCCTCGGACTTAGGCTTGTCTTTCCAAGCTTTCTTGCTTTGTAGGCAGTGGTGCTCGAATTTGGTTTTGTTTTGGCACGAAGGCACCTGTCTTGGTGCTCTTCAGGTCTCTGCCCTCATTTGCTCTGGAGCATACAAGGCATTGATAAGCTAAGCTCGGTCAAGGAGATGTTGGCCAAGTCTCTCGAATCCTCTAGGGATGAGATTTGCTTCATATCTTCTCTCGCAGTTAAGTCGAGTAGAGCACCTTCCACAATTTTTTGCCTCTCACTGAATTTCTTTCCTCTAGTAACCTTATCTTGTGTGACCACAACCATGATTATCTCAATATAGCTTCATTGTCTCTTCTTCCTTCATCTTGAGATTTTCAAAATCTCTTCTTAAATTCAAGACTTGCCTCACGCTCTCGCCCTTTCAAAGGTACCTTGAAACTCCTCCTTGAGCTTGTCCAGTGCTTGTTTTGGGAGTCTCACAAGCCATACCTCTAGTGAAGATCACATCCGACACACTATTTTGTATAGCAAAAGACATGGCCTTGTGCCTCTTTGTTCTTTCATCATCGCATGTCGGGCCGATCCGAAGCACTGCTGTGGATTGGCTCTGAAGTGGAGCTGGCTCAACATCGATGTTGATCACTCCCCACAGATCAAAGGTGCGAGGTAAGTTTTCATCTTCACCGCCCATATGTGAAACCCTTCACCATCGAAATCGGTGGTGTTGGCTGAGAAAAGTTTGCAAATGATTCAATTCAAGTTTAACAAACAATGGTCCTCTAAGACAATTTCTCTCGTGCACCAATTGTTGAGTTTGGCAAGCCCAGCAGGTTAACATGCAGCCAAGCCTGCGTTTTTAGTGAAGAAACAAGGTAGAATTTGCTAAGAAACAAGAACAGATCTAAAGCAAAGAAAAAATGGAGCTTAAAATGGATGAAAATCGATGATTTTTCATTAACAAAGACATCGTATAAATCGCTATCACATATACATATATCATATTTGCAAGCTAATCAAAGTAAGTCATCACCTAATACTACTTACCTAATACCACTAAAATACATGGAAACTTGAAACATTAACTTGCATTACACATTGTATTGTTGATATAATCAGCCAATCACTATCAAATCTACATAAAATCTCACCAACATAGTTTAGAGTGAACTAAATTACATTACTTTAACTAAGGATTACAAAATGGACAAAATGACAAAAGTTTTCACATGCAATAATAGCTCCTCGTGATGGCACGCATTGCATGGCCACCTTCTATCACATGAGAGCTGCTTCCTCGTGCCGCATGGGGTCGCATGGAAGGCCAACTTAACAAATTTTTAAGGTTTCTTGTTTCCATTAGAAGATGCAGGGCCTTCTAATCGAATATAGTCATACATAATTCCCTTGGAAAGGGCTGGTGCTTTCGGGTTGAGTTAGAAATATGGTGTTATCTCCTCTCGCTAGAAGCAGATTCCTCTAATATCGACATGGTAAAGCTTCTGTAAAGCCCATGGATACCATGTCCGGCTATTGTGTTTGTCTTTACCAATTTGTCCACTTGAAAATAGAGGAGACTTTCCATCATCATTGACCCTTGACCTTCATAAAACAAAGAAATCAATTTAATATGCAAAAGTTTAGTCATCTAAAGTTAAAACTCTTAACAATGAAATTCTATACCTGAAGTTCAGCAGCATGTGCAGTAGCCAATGCCAATCGTAGTTTGTATGTCTCGGTTTCATTTGCAGCACAATCTAGTTTGAACTTGACTTGCCATGTAGTTCCTTGATATGTGTTGTCATCATTCTTTCTGCAATCCAAAACAAAGATGCCTAAGGATTCTAAATCTGGAAATGTTATTGAGAATTGTGGAGGAATGAATACCTGGTGACCTGAGCAAAAACCAGTCTTTTGTATAGTCACTAACCCCAACTGTGTAAACCAAATCTCTATCGGGATATAAATCTGCATATCTTCCCATAACCCATACTGCCTAAATCTGCAAATATTTATAAACTTAAAAGAAAATATATCTTACTACATGATGAATCGTAAAATCGCAGGAAAAGAAGCCAACCTGTCAGGATGGTTAACATATAACCTGTTGACAAACATCGGACTCGGATCAGGAACGAGAATTCTGCAGCAGTGCGATCTGGGACTCGATTTCCCACAATGGTAGGGCCATCTCTTGGCGGCTCATATACAAGATCACCCATGTATATATCATACCCTGCAATATCGCGTTATAAAATATATATATTTCATCAAAACAACAACTTAGGAGGTTGCAGTAGAAAAAATTGAAGTAAAGACCTGCACTAGGGGTGATGATAACATCATATTTATAATCACCAATGAAACCAGGAACCCATGCATATAGATTATAGTCACCGGTCCAAATATTGTTAATGCAGAAATAGCCATCTTCATCAGCTCTAGTCCAGAATTGATAGCCCTGACACAAGGGGTAACCATGTGATGTTGAATTTTGATAAGGAATGTTCTTATATCTGAATCTGCTTCTGGATTTACAGAAAAATTATCGAATATCCGAAATTACCTTGACTTCACTCTGCCAAGATCCAACATCTCCAGGGGTGCTAACCCCACATAGGCACCATTGGCAGGTATGTCGTCTTCTTTAAACATATCTGAAGATCAATTTGAAAAAAACCAAAATAAAACAAAAGAAAAAAAGAAACAAAGTGACACCAAGAAAAGATTCAATTGTTCACAAATTAAATGATTAAAAAGTAGAGGTTTGAATAGAACAACCTAAATGAGATAAATTACCTGTCTTTCACTAGTAATCTACCACTGACATTGCCCCTTTGATGGGACTGTGGAAAGTCTTGAGAAGCAGGGAAAGTATAAGGCCAGTCTTGAACTTCAATCCTCATCTAAAGTAGAAGTTCCAACTTCAGTCTTAGCATCTTGTATGTAGATATGATTATTCATTTTTCTTTATTCAGACACTCATATGAGAGTAACTTAAAGAAGAAAAAATTAGAACCTGTTGTTTAGCATCTTCCCAAAGTGAAAGTGGGTTACCTCCAGCATCCGACAAAGAATTAAGATAAAAAAATGGGGCCAAAACTTTCTTCCAAGCCTCATTACTTCCAAATTTCAATATCAAATCCTCTCCTGAATAATGAACACTGTGCATAACCTGGTCGATTTGGTCGTGTAAGATTGTAATTAAAAGCTAATGTTATGGTGGAAAAAGAAGGTAAGGTATTTCTTACGGCAAGGGTGGTCGGGCCGACATGAGAGGTAAGGTTTTGCTTTGTGAGGCCCGGCAGATCGAAACTCATCACTAGGAGTTATTTGCCAGAACCCCACCGGCGGGTCATTGCAAATCCATCCATGGACCCTGCTGTCCTTGTTCTCGCATGAATATTGGTACTTGTCATCAACCTCTCCTCTAAACTCAGTTTCCATTGGATCAACCAGTAGGACAGCCTCTGGATAAGCCAAGGTTTGGCTTCTGTAAAGGTAACCGGTCATCAGGCAAGGGCATGTATCTTTGTCTGTTGTCTGCCATTGCCATGTAATGAAACCCTGTGTATTTGAAATTACTTCAATGCTTGTTCATTTCTTTTAACACGTCATTGAGTTTTTTAATTCATTTTTCAATATATATATATATATATATGCATACTTGTCTTTCCTCAACTTGAATGCAACCCTGAACCTGTCAAGGTTGAAAGCAGGCCATTCCTTCAAGTGCTCGTAAATTGCATAGGTGTAGAACCCTGAGGAATTACGTAGCATTATAAACCTGTCAAACATACTCAAACAGGATTTTGCTTTTGTTACAATCTCCTGAAATCATAAGTTATGTTGCCTGCATATCTAGACATGAGTTCGATAATATGATACTCCCGGTAAAAGTACCATGGAGGCTTCTATATTAGGAGTTAGATTGCATTTTGGCCCATCTACTCAAAAAAATGAGTAAATTAATCATTGTAGGTTAGATAAAAGCAAGTTGAAAGATTTTCTTAAAATTTAATCTATTTTTCTATTAAAACCAGTCCCTAGACATCAATATAAGGTACAATGGCATGCCACATGTTACTGCTGGTTGTTTCAAGATTAGCCACGCGGTTTTAACAGCAAAAATAGATGAAATTTTTAACATAAAATGACCAGTTTGTTATTTGATATAATGTACAATGATTAATTTACCTATTATTTGGAGTAGAACCACCAAAATACAATTTACTCTTAATACAAAAGCCTCCATAATACTTTTACCGATCCTCCAAAACACCCTCTACATATATGATAACAACTGAAAATAGTATTTCAAATATATATATATATATATATATATTTAACACTCACATTTGAATTCAAGTAACATAATTTATAAATACCTCTTGTCGATGTTCAAGGAACGACTTTGCCTTCAAGGGAAGGATTCCATGTTCTAGTAAATGAGAGCTCCACTTGACCTCATTTTCCACTATTACTTCAAAATTTGTTGCTTCAATCCTGCATATGTTACTTCCATTTTTATCTCACTTGAAGTATTTTTTCCCAACATTCATGTTCGATTAGTATAAGATATGATTTTTTGAATACATGAAAAGAAAAAACATACCTATCAAATTTACCTTTGTTCCTTTGCTTCCTGCTAGATTCCAGACGAGGTCCCAATACCTTTTGATTCCATAAGAAAATGGAGTCAACTTTTATAATTATTCACAAAAAAGAAAAAGTTAAATTTTACCATTAGTCTCTATGATTTAGTCCATGTACTGAATTTGTTAAATTTTAATTTTCATACTTTTGAATTTTAAAATTTTAGTCTTGATCCATACAATAACAATTAGATCCATTTGATTAAATTCAATTACTAGTTCAGTACTAAGCGATTAATTTAATCCATCTTCTCCCAATGACAATTATTGATCCATTAATTGAGTTTTTAGCAAATAATATGTGAAAATAGTAAGGTGGTATGGTATTATACATATGACAATATGTTTGTCACATCAAATTTTAGAAATAATGTAATTTACTGAGATTAAGAGTGACTAAATTAAAGTATAAGGATTAAATCAACAACTTTCGTAAAATATAAAGACTAATAGTAGAATTTAACCAAAAAAAATATAGAAATAAGTGAATAGAGAAAATAAAAGAAGTCCATTATAAATTTTATCCAATAGTGAAAAAAGAGAGAGCATAGGAATAATATTTACCCTCTATCAGCTTCCTGGTTTTCAACAGCAAGCAAATTGTCAATGCCATGATATTGAATAGCAGTGACAATGCCATCTGGATTAGATATTGTGACCTGCAGTATACCATTATCCAAGACCACCTGCAAATGACAAAAACCAAAAAATGTAGTTAATAGAAAGAAAGAAATGAAGAGAGGAAAACAAAGAGTTAATACATGTTTATCTTGGACATATAACTTCACTCCTGAGATGGCATTTTTGAAGCCCCTCTACTGCAACGCTGGATAATGGGTGAAATTATGGGGACAAATAAAAGAGAAGAAGAAAAAGTTTTGTCAAACCCGTGACAATACGAGATGGAGAATGTAGACATGTGAAGAGTTGATTGACCAACTGCAACATTACATTTCCTTTTTAGCTTCTTCTCACATATGATTATATATTTTGTGAACGTGACTTTACTTTTCCGTCACTGTTAGTTTGGTGCATTAAAAGGCGTGCTAAAGGTAAAAGGAAACCAATGGCTTGAAGGGTTGGTTGATTTATTGCATAACATGTCAAATGATGCTCAAAGTCAAGTGAGCCCATTATATGTTTAGTCTATAAGAGCAAGCTAATTTTCCATGGAATCTTCAACAGGAGTTACATGTGCGATGATATTAATGGTTAAACCCTTTTTGAACAAACAAAGAAGATTCACAAGCAAAGCCTGTCGGATATGGACAAGGAAATACCGTAAATTGTTTCCTTGATTATGGTACTCAGATAAAATCAAAGTAAATTTCCTTTCCATGATTTGCCTTTGCTTCCATTTCCAATTTTCTATTTTTTTAATCCATACGGGCATAATAAATATTTTCCTTATAAACAAGACATAAGCCCAAATCTAGAAAATACCAAATATTGGTCAAATGGCTTAAAATTAAAAAACTAATTGAAATTGAATTCCAACCCTAAATATTGGCCGGTATACCTTCACCAATAGTATTAGTTAACGGCAAATATTGTCATAATTTTGTTGTTGGAGTGTACCCAGTTAGTAAACCTGTCCACAACGTGGGCTACTCCTTCGGCTCATCTCATACAGCTCGATTCTTCTTCTTTTAAATTAAAATTCAATAATAAATCATATTTAAATTTAATTAATTGAATATTTCATATATTCCTAAGGTGTTTGTCTATTTTTTATATTTCTTATATCCTTCCACTTGAATAAGGACATGTGATAAGCAGGAAGACTGTCTGAACAATAATTACCAATTAAAAAGGTTGCCCTAAGTTTCACCTCCCATCCCAATCCACTCAAACAAGCGGAACCATCCGCTACTCGTGCTCTCGACCTTCTATTAGGAACATGGTCTATTTGGTCACCAAATTCCATGTGAGTGTAACTGCTTTGGTAACGTAAAATTAGAATGAATGACAAGATATGCCCTGCCGAAGGCATCTCGCCCCATAATGCCCACAATGATGATTAGATAGTAAGTTCAAAGACGTTAACACCATCTTACACTTCGGACTCCCGCCTATAAATACCTTCCAAGAACGATAAGGACAAGATCAACTCCCCGACATATACTAACCTACACTCGCTTAGTTCTCCTAGCATATACTCTCTAAAGCTTGTTTTTTTATAAAAGTTACCTAAATTTTTGATTAATTACAAAATGACCCAATTTAAAAATTATGTACGAATGACCCGATTTTTTACGTTGTTTTTCTCTGCCACCAGCATACACCGAAGCACCAAATTTCCATCATCGAATCAATGATTGCATTTAAGAAAAAATTAGCGCTACCTCCCGATAAATTGGCACCATCGCACTAAAGTGTGATTATATAAAATGTTCAGAGACTTGATAAATCAATTACCCTTTTAGATCAAGTTGAAAAAGGGGTGTCACTTGTCAAGATGCCACAGACCAAATAAAATATTTTTCAACTTTTGATCTATTTGCATGTTAGGTCACTCTCTTTGAGATTAAAATTAAATAGCCCTTAAAAATATAAGAATACCAAAAATAAACCCTTATATATATATATATATATATTTTTTTAAAAAACAATAAACTTAAAAATATATATATATAATTTTATTTAAATTACCCAAATATATCCTCAAAAATTTCCTCAAGTTTATCTAAACCATTGGTGATGATGGGGGCCGATGTGTCTAGCAAAGATCGGAAGCAATCAGTAGAAATCAGGTCATTTACGTACATCATTTTTAAGTTGGATTGTTTTCATAATTAATCAAAAAATTTGGGTTACATTTTAAAAAAAGCCCCAAAGCTTACTTCACCTTCATTTTTTATAACCTCCGACTCTCCGTCCCAATTAAGTGAACTGGCCTTTAATAGCACAATCATTCTCTCCTTTATAACTTCTCTTTATTGTATCATTGTATCAACAATATTTATCTTATTTTATACTTATATAATTTTTCATAAGTTAGTAAATTATGTAATATAAATTTTGGTGAACCCATGATCTATGTCATGGCATCTTCGTATCATAGTATTAAATTGCGGCTATGGAGTCTCATTGCTAAGATGTCATAACGCGTTATGTAACACAAAATAGTTGTTATGGACATGATTTTTTTTTCAAAAATCACAATGTTTCAAAAATATTATATTTATACATTTTACAATCATATTTTATTATTATAATATTAATTTGGGGTGAGCATTCGATTGAATCGAATCGAATCGAATGAAAAATTCGAGTTAATCGAGTTGATGAATCATATTTATCATCCTAACTCGATTTGAAATTTTCTCGAATTGAGTCAAGTGAGATGGAATTTGAATTTGAATCGAATCAAATATATTTTTTTGAGTTAAATTTTAAAAATAATTTCGGGTCTTTATAACCACTTTGTGACTCACTATAATCAAATTTGTCCACCGTAATCAAATTTGTTATTAATTTTCATCACCCATAATTTATTTATTAATATTTTATATATGGGTTAGCTTCTTTGCTTACTTAGTTGCTTCAATTATCTTCTAATTATGTATTTTAAAATTAAAAAATATATTAAATGTAAAAATGTGATTTTTTTAATAAAAGTTATTTTAAAGATAAAATGTGAAATTGATACCAACATAAAATTTTTAATACAAATATTTTATGACATTATTAATAATTCAATTTTAATATAAATATTCAATATGATTAAACAATTTAATAATTTAAATAGTACAATATGTGAAATTTAATTTAGTAATATAAATAGTATATATAATAAAAGTATTATTTAGGTTTAGGAATTTTTTTGGATGATTTTAATTTTTATTTGGTGGTAAAGGATGAGAAGTAAAATTTTAGGAAAAAATAAAAGTTTTGGGAGTAAACTTTTGAGGAAAAAGTAAATAGGGGTAAAATTTTGGAGAGAAAATATTTAAAAAAAGGGGATGGGTTTGGGGTAGATGGGGGATGGGATGGGAAGGAGTAAAAGTGGGAGGAGTAAAAATTTTTTAGGGAAAATAAAAAGTTTTGAGAGTTATTGGAAGTAAAATTTTGAGGGAAAGTAAATGAGGGAGTAAAATTTTGGAGGGAAAATATTAAAAAAAGTTGGTGGGAAATGGATTTGGGGTAGATGTGGGGGTTAAGATGGGAGGAGGGTAAAAGTTTTGGAGGGAAAATGAGAAGGAGTAAAAGTTTTGGGGAAAAAGTAAAAATGTTTGAGAATTTGGGGTAAAATGTAAAAATTATAATTTGATATTCAGTTCATTTGAATTATTCAAGTTATTCGAATTTAAAAATTGAACTCGATTCGAACTCAAAATTAAAAAGAAATTTAAATTGACTTCGAATAACTTGGTTAACTCGAATAACTCAATTCGCTTAACTCGAAATTCGAATTTTTCTTTAATTTTTTTAGTCCTAATCACCCCTAATATTAATGATACTCTTTTATGTGTTTTATTTAATTTATAAAAATAAAAATCTAATTTTATAAATAAAAATTCATTGAAAATTAATTTGAGCCATACAAACATTATCACACTAAATCATGAATAATAGCAACCATAATTTTAATAAATAACATATAAATTATCTCATATTTTGACATGAAAAGTTAATTTTACATCAACTTAAAAAAGAAAAATATAAACATACAAATATAAAAACTCCATTTGTTATATAATTCACCACCATACTGAATGACGTGGAGGATCTAAATCATCTATTTTCATCATTCCCTTGGTTTTGATATCCTCCCATCCCGTGTGAAAAAGGCATCACATTGTATGCAAAATGTGGAGGGATAGAACCATGAGATGCATCATTGGTAGGAAACATGTGATGAGGTAAATGATAACCAAAAGATTCATAGCTTGAATTATGTCCAAAGTAAGGTGGATAAAATGCATTTGGTTGGTAGGAATGAGAACTCTGAGATGATGATTCACTAATTTCATTCTCATTTGTAGCTAAACTACGTGATGATGAGTCTGTAAATGAATCATGAAAGTGCTTTCTCATCCTCCCATGAGTTCTATCATCTCTACCTCTTCTATATTGTAAACTAAGAGATGCATTTGTTTCATACAAACTTGGATCAAAGAACATAAGGATATCTAGTCATACCTTAGCCTCCATAAAATGTATTAGAATACACGTGCTCAGGTTCTGTTTGGCATGCATCTTCAGTATTTCCACCAGGATCATCACCATCACCACCACTTGATGTTGATAGTTGAACACTTTCCTCATTAGATTGAGCAGGTGAAATGTCATCCATATCGTCGCCTTGAGTTTCTTCATCGACATTTTCTTCATCAGTTTCATTAAGTAACTCTTCGTAAACATGAAAAATTAGGTTCACTATCAAGCGTAGAATCCTCTCTTTCTTATCCATGCATTTAATAGATCCTCCTCTTCAAAAATATTATCGAGATTGATTGGATTAAATCCCATTTCTAACTCTTTTTACACTTTTTCTTTTATGTGCCTTAGTTTCAACTTCATATTATAATGGACATAAACTAATTTTTTAAAGCTTTTTATGCTTGAGCCCGCTTTCTTTTTTTGTGTGGATCAAACTAAATGTACTCCAATTGCGCTCACAATTTGAAGATGAAGTTGTTTGACTCAAAACTCTAACAAAGAATGCATTGAAGTTGAGGCGCATACCTCCATAATTAATCCATCATTTAGCTACACAAAAACATAAATAATAAGATGCAATTCGAAAGTATTTATAAATATATCTTTATTAACTACAAAACTATAAAGGTAAAATTCTTTTTTACCAAGATTAGTCCTCGAATTGCAAATTAAGCTAATAGTGTTCCAAAAGAATCCACTTTATCTCGAGATATAGCAACAACTAAAAATAACTAAATCAAGTAATTACAATATAATAATTTATAGGTTCCTTTACAAATTTAGGTATAAATATATACCCGATTCATTGCCAAAACTTGATTACTCATGTTAGGCTCTAGTTTTTGTATAACATTTCTAACTCCATTCATGGTTTCACAAAGCACTTTATGGAATTGCCTCCATACATAAATTGTGGATTTAAAAATATCTTGTATAATAAATAATATAGTAAATATCTAAATAAAACACTTTAAAAATTAAAATATTTAAAAGTTTTACGATGTACTAGCGTAATACAAATCATTATGAAATTGATTACTCCATCTCTTATCAATGATATCCCAATATTTCTAGTAATAGCTTACAAACTCTTTGAATTGCCAACTTTGCTTGATCCATAGCTTCATAAATAAAACCTATGGTTGGTTTTTTGATTGCCATCACACATTTTTAACACTTTAACCAACGGTTCTTGGATCTTTAATACATCAACAACCTTTTTCCGTAACTCACTTGAGTTAATGACTTCCATCATTTCTAGTCTAGCTGGGTTTTCTTGCATATGTGGACCTTTTCCATGCTGAAGAAGTCACCATTTCATTTAGTGCTTGTTTGCTTTCTAACAAAGGTTTCCAAAGCAATAAAATTGGTAGCAAATCTAGTGATCCTGTGTCGTAAGAGTTCTGCACTCTTGTTATATTTTTTCATATAATCAATTGTCCAAGTATAATTTTATATGAAAGAAGTTATCTTTTTGACTCATCTAAGACCTTTTCACACTTTTTCTATTACCAATTTCTTCTAAAATAAGATCCAAGCAATGAGCGTAACATGCATCTTAATACAAGTGCCTTCTCTTTTGCATCAACATATGACCGCCGCCTTTGATAGTCGCTTTCATTGTCCTGTAATAACCTCAACAATAAATTCTTCATCAATTTCATTGACCATTTTGTCCATTAAACCAAAATAATACTCAAGCAAGATGGGAGGTAACATCGCTAGCATCAATGGATTTTTAAAAATAGTACCTCTTGTACTATAAATCAAGAAACCGATTATATGTTGATTAGTTGTCCCTTTCCACCCATCACACATAATGGTCACCCCTCTTTCTTCCCATATAGGCCTAAAGCTATTTACCCATTCTTGTATCTCTTTATACTTATCTTCCAAACACACTCCTATCACCTCATAAGTTGAAGGACCATTAACCTATTTTCCAACTTCCGCTGGAACTTGAAGTACAAGTTGGAGAAATGGTGACTCAGAATGTACCGATTTTATGGCTAGTCTGAACAAGTGGTTTCTAACCACTAATTCGAGGTTGAAGAAAATTATTTTGATATTATTTTTTATGTTATAGCATGATTATGAGGATGCATGGAAATTTTGGTGTTTTAGTTTTAGCAATTGTATGCTTAATTGTGAAAAAGGACTAAATCGCATAAAAGTGAGAAAGTTTTATTATACAAGGTAGAGGTGTCTAATAGCCATAGAATATTAAATTGGAGGTCCTTAAAGTGCAATTAGGCCAATAATAGTGTGTTGGCTGGCCATAGAGACAAGGGAGACAAGGGCATTAATTTTGGTCAAAATTTGGTGGAATTAGGTGATAAAAAATAAATAAAATAAGATAAAGAAAGAAGATATCATCTTTCACTATTACCCTTCCTTCTTCCATCAAAAATTGAAGAGAAAATAGGGGTTTTTGGAGCTTAAACTTCCAGCCTAGCTATTCCCTAGCAAGTAAGTGATTTTAGAGGTCTTTCTTGATAATTTTTGTACTTTTGGAGCCCCTAAAGCTTAAGCTAGCTAATGAGGGGACTATTTTGCAAAATGGTTGAAAGTTTAGGGACTTGTCATGAGAGTGTTTATGTTGTTTGCTGAGTTTTTATGGAAGAAAATGAATGTTAGAGGGTTAAGGAATAACTTTTGTAAAAGGTGTTATCATGAAAACACCTAAATGGGACTTAGTTGTAAAGGTTGTACTTGTGTAATAAATGCATGAAATGATGGGTTTTATAAATTGTTGTAAGAGAAATAAATGTTCAGCTAGGCTTTTTAATGAGAAAATATGATGAAAAACGATTTATTTAGCCTAGGGGCAAAATCGTAATTTTGCCAAAGTATAAGGGCAAATGATCATTTTTGCCTAAGTAAAAATTTTGATGTATCATGAGTTATATAATGATTGAATGAGTAAATTTTATTATTATAGATCAAGAAGAGCGAAAACAACCTTTGACCGAGGAAAGGCAAGGTTACTGACTAAACCGTTAATTAACACATTTTGCAATTTGAGGTAAGTTTATGTGTAAACGATACATCTTTTATGCATATGTTATTATCTATTGTTGTATTATATGGGAGTAAATACTTATCGATGAGATTGATTGAAAATGGTAGAAAATGGATAATTCTCGATTGAACCTCTAATAGAAATGTGGGCACGGATAAATATTCAGTGACGCGGTAATTATCGATGGGCTATGTGCGATACCATCGCTTAGATTATCATTTGGTGGGTTGTGTACGATACCACCTTATTATCTAATCACGATGGGTCGTGTGCTATACCATCGCTTATATTATCATTGTTGGTGGGCTATGTACGATACCACCGTAATTATCATTGTTGGTGGGTCAAAGTGCGATACCACCCTAGAATCAATTAATGGTGGGTCGTAAAAGTAAACCACCTAATACTTTATATCATTTTGAAGAGTTCATTGAGAAACTTGTTTAAGTAAATATTTCATGTGGCTTTGTGGTGTCAAGTGCGCGGGCATAAGTATAACGAAATGTGAGCGATGTATATGATATGTGGTTGGGATGTGGTAAGAGTTGAGATGAGTAAGCATGATAATGAAAATGTGAATTGTTCTTACTTAGTATGTAACACTTTTGGTTGATTAGCATATAATATGATGCTTATTGTTTACATGTAGACTTACTAAGCTTAAAGCTTACTCCCTTTCTTTTCCTTTGTTTTATAGTGTCAAAGAGCCAACTCGGATACGGAGATAATCGTAAGATCATCCACGCTATCACTCATCTCTGTGATATTTAGACTTAGCATTTTGAGTATGGCATGTATTGGGGCTAGACTTAGTAAGATGTTTTGTTGTTTTGGCCAAGTGTGTTGGCTCTTTTAAAGATGAACTTTTGTAAATAGCCATAGTTGATGGCTCATTATTATTAATATATGAAAAGATAAGGTTATTCATAAATGCGTATGATGTATGATTGCTTGCTTGGTTAATGGTTGAATATAAATTATGTCGTATGAGTTAGGGTGATAAAAAGGGCTTGGCAAATAGCCTTATTCTTGTCCACACGTAGGCACACGGGTGTGTATCTAGGTGCAGTGTGTGACACACGGTCCACCCCATGGGTGTGTGATCGGGCCGTGTGTCCCTCGCATGTTAGTGTTGCAAGTCGTTGTCGACCACGGGCTAGACACACGCGCGCGTGCCTCAGGCCGTGTGTCCCTTATGAGGTTGCCGACGCCATAAACAGTACCAAGGTTTTCACACACGGGAGGACACGGGCGTGTCTAGGTCGTGTGAAGGACACGGCCAAAGACACGGCGCAGTGTCCCGCCGCGTGAAAACCCCCGTAGTTTCAAAAAAGAAAATAAAATCCACATGGGCTAGGGACATGGGCGTGTGCAACCACACGGCTCGCCCACACTGGCGTGTCCCATTTCACACGGGCGTGTGGCCTGCTTTAAGCAAAAATTTTCTAAGTATACAAAAGTTCCCGCTTGATTTCGAGACCCTCTGCTTTGCATGTTTAAGGCCTCGTGAGGCCCATAATGAGGATGCATTGAATGTGAATGGGAAGTTTTAAGTTGAAATGAAATTTTATAACCCAAAGTTGTATGTTCAAGTGAGTTAAGTCCGGTAATGCCTCGTACTCGGCCCAGCGATGAATACGGTAAGGAGTGTTACAAAATGACTCTGCAATTTTGCGCAGTAAAGCTTCATGCAATATCAACTTGGACATTACTTTCCCTAGCTTAGCTTTTGTATTTTTAAGAAAGCTCGAACTAAGTTTTGATTGCTTCGAACTTTTTGATCTTTCAAGAACATGATCCATGTTTGCTAGTCTAGCTCTAGGAGAGTCAAGATTAGCCTATTGATGTTCCCTCCCACTTCTTTCAGAATTACGGACACTAAATGATCGTCTAATTCCTTAAGTTCTAGAATTACTACCTCCTCCAATTTCAAAAACTGGATCTTGACCAGTTTTTGCTCTTCGACGTTGCCTTTCTTTCCATTCAACTTGAGATCTCATACTCTCACGTCTTGCGATAGTTAACTCATCATCATCATCATCATCACCATTATCACCATAGTCTCCATGGTCTCCTAATCTTATTCTTTCCTCTAATTCTTCTTTCCTCTTCTGCTTCGCAACTTTTTCACTATGATATTCTTGAAGCTGTTGTGCAATGGTTTTTCTAACTTTTGCCGAGACATGTGGACAATGTGTTACATTCCCTTTTTATGCAGCCAAATGCTCTTTCAACCGTGTTATTACTCCTTTAATAATTCTGCCACAAAATCTACATTTGACATTATTATGATTACCTTTAACAGTTCTCTCCCACCTCTAACCATAATCATTGTAACAACCCAATTTTGGTGAAATCTAATGTGGGTTTTGGGACCACAAATCCGAGCCAAAAATAAAATTTATTTTTATTTTATTTTATGGTCCGTAATATGATATAAATGTCATGTGAAAATTTTGATAAGAAAATTTTACCGATTATGTGCTTAATTATGAGAAGGACTAAATCGCATAAAATAAAAAGTTGAATCCTAGTAGCTATAAGGATTAAATAGCTATGGAATTCAAAACTTAAGGTCTTTATATGGTAATTAGACCATTAAAGAAAAGTATGTAGATATTATGGTGACTCATCCATGGAAATTTAGAAAAAGGGCAAGGACTAAATTGGAAAGTGAAATATTTTAATTAATTAAAAGATGATAAAAAGAAATATCATCTTATTTTATCATCTTCTTCCCAAAAATATATGGAAACCCTAGGAGAGAGAGAAAAACTTTCATGGCCAAATTGGGTAAGTTTCCTTGTCTCGCTTTTTAGTAATTTTGATATTTTTGAAACCGGATAGCTTAATCTGCTCTATTTGGGGGATTAATTTGAGAAGTTATCAAAGTATGGAAAATGGTTCATGGATGTATATGCTGAAAATTAGAAATTTGTGGTAGAAAATGAAAGGTCGTTGATAGATAAACAACTTTTACAAAGTGATTTTTGATGAAAACATGATTTAGGGACTAAAATTTAAAGTTGTGAAAATTGATGAAAAATTCTAAAATTTATAGAAAGCATGTGTCAGTAAATTTTATGATGGAATTTTGTTAGGCTTGGAATAGGGAGTAAATTGCACAAATTTCATTTTTCGAGCCTAGGGACAAAATGAGAATTTATGGAAAAGTTAGGGGCAAAATGGTGATCCAAATAGACCAAATTCGAGCTAGAACGAAGAAAAGAGGAAAATGTCGAGTTAGTAGATTTTACGCATACGAACATTTATCGAGGTAAGTTCGTGTAACTAAATTGTGTATTTTATATGCTTGAATCAGATGTTGTGTTTGTGAATTTTATAAATATCATATATGTATATGACATTGAAAATATACCTGACAAAGCCCAGTCAACGATAATACCCGATAAAGGATAAACGATAAAAATATTACTTTTATGCTTGGAATGAATGTGGAATGTGATCATTTGAATTATATGAATGTTATAGATGTATGAAATAATCACATGCCGAGAAATGCTTGAAAATGTTAAATCTCGCTTTGAACAAATGAAAATCGATGGATATGTGATTTCCCAAAATGAATGAGGTCCTGCATTTGTTGTCGACGACGGATTTAGCTCGACGAGTAATCCTATTGACCTCATTTATGAATGGGATTTAGCCCGACGGTAATCCCGATATAAGTCCTCTCGAGCATATGTTATGTATTGGATTTAGCCCGGACGGGTAATCCAGATCAAGAACTTTAGAGCATATGTCATAAAAAGGATTTAGCCTGGACTGGTAATTTTGACTAAGCTCTATTGAGTATATATTGTAGACAGGATTTAGCCTGGACTGGTAATCCTGTTGTTTATATATATGTGGCTCGAGAGTGTACTCTCTCAAACAAGACTCTATGGGTATCATTGAATATGAATTGACGGATCTCCGATTTGTACACCATGAATGTATTACCTGTGTATCCATCGACATTTCAGATAAATTCAACGGGTAAAAGTTCTTGACATGAGAAGATATGAATAAGAAATGAGTTATTACACATATCGGCCTGAAATATGTGAAAATGACGATACGTGATAATTGATTTATGGAAATATGAAATGATGATATTGTACATGGAATTTATTTGATGAGTATGTACATCCTGATTATAGACTTGTACACCTTGAGTGTACTAATCGTGACCTTGATATTCGAGTAATATGGGTAAAGTTCTGATATGAAATTATCTGAACTCGAGATGAACTATTATGAAATTATACTTGTAATATAAAGAGATGATTTATACATGTTAAAGGAATACATGTTGTAGAAAGCATATGTGCATGGAAACTTGATTGTTGTTGAGCCCATATATGTCCTGTGATGTTATTATGGAATATATGACTAACAAGGGCAATGAGGATATGTGTAGGGCTTGAGGGCAAATTGATTGAATATGCCTTACATAGTTACCTCAAAATAGAATGAATGGTAAGTTAAGTACCATGTTATATTAACTTACTAAGCATTTTATGCTTACTTAGTTTTATTTCCCTATTTTAGAGTAAATCGAAAGCTCGTTGGATTGGAAGCTTGGTGGAGATCACTCACACTATCCATCGGCCTATTTTAGTGAATATGGTAAAGTAATTATGGTTATAATGGCATGTATAGGTTATATTGGCCATATTGGCATGTAAATGTAAATGATTATTGTAATCTAGCCATTGGAATGGCTAGTGATGATTATGTTTTGGTACATATATATATGTGTTTAAGTTTATCTTATGGAGATAACATAAGTGTTTATTATTGATTGATTTAGAAAGGTTAAATGAGTATGCTTATAAAAGGTAAGATTATAAACATGTATACATGTAATGATATGCCATGTTGAATGATAGAATTTGCTTAATTTGAATGCTAGAATTGGATGGTTTATGGTTGTGAGTTTTAGTGCAAGTCATTGGTATGATTTTGGGTGAGAAATGAAGCTAGGAATGACCTTATTTTGTCCACACCTAGCAGAGACACAGGCGTGTGTCTAGACCGCTTGTGACACACGGCCGTACATAGGCGTGTGGTTTAAGCCGTATGTCCCCTATACCTTAATTTTGAGAAATAGAATGCTCGTAATTGAGCACACCGGCAGAGACACACGCGCGTGTCTCACCGGCAGTGTGTGCTACGACCAGAACACGGCGTGTATCATGGCCGTGTGAAACCTCGCACTCTAATTCGAAAGAATTAAATTAACCACACGGCCAGCACACTGCGGCGTGTGGCATGGCCGTGCACAAGTCGAGAGTTACACGAGGTCGAACACGCCTTGTAGCACGGGCGTGTCCTAGGGTCACATGAGCCTGTCCCTTAGACCACACGGGCGTATGAGCCCTGCACTTTGGAAAAATTTTGAAATTTCGCGCAAAAATTCTTAGAGTTTTCGATTTAGTCCCAACTCGATTCTAATGCTTATATTGGACCTCGAGGGTCTTTTTAAGGGACGTTATGAACAATCTCGAAAATTGAACAGTGATTGACATGATTTATCTAAAAATGTTCTGAAAGTTCCGCAATGCTCCGTAACTCTGTTCCGACGACGGATACGGGTTTGGGGTATTACACTCATCACTAGGAGTTGCATCTTCTTTATTTCTTGAATGTGGCATTTTTTCTTATATCTGCCTGAAAATTATTATTAATCATTACTTGAGTTCAAACCAACAAGTAAAAAATTCATAAAAATGAAACAAAAATTGTAGGACTTAAATCTAACAATAAAAAATATCACCAGAATGAAACAAAAATGATAAGGCTTAAAACTAAAAAATGAAACAAGTATAATAAGAGTTAAAACTACAAAATGAAACAAAAATAATAAGACTTAAAACTCTAATAGCAGAAACACTACTAATAAGACTTAAAATTACAAAATGGAAAAAAATTATAAGACCTATAATTAATAATACAAAAGATTCACAAAAATATAAAACTTATAATTAACACTACAAATTATTTACAAAAATTCAGATAAAATTCAATATAAATATAACTAATTATTAATTAAATATGTAAAAATAATAATTACATAACAACTCTAAATTCAACTAGTAAGACAAATATATTATTTAAACTAAGTTATAAACAAAATAATAATATTTTAAAAATAATAATTACATAACTTACTTGTATTTCTTGCTTCACAAATGAGTTGAGATGATGTCGATTCCTTACTATTAACTCAAGAACGCAACTCTTGAAATAGAAAATGTAAGAAATAGCTCTTGAAATGTTGAAGAGAATAGTTGAGAGAATTTAAATTTCAATACTCCTACTCTTTCACCCAAAAATGTTATTCTATAGTAGACTAGTAGTGTAAAAAAAAATTTCGACCCTTAACAATTTTTGCTTTAAAGCTTTCAGCTGAATTTTAGGGGAAAACGAAAATAAATAAATATATATATATATATATGTACATTAGTTCCTATTCCTACACAAAGCATGTGATAGTGTCATTTCATTTCATTTCATTTCACATAGCTTTAGACAACTTTATTTTGTAAAAATTCGTAAGAAAACTCAGCACCCACATGCCTAGTTCCCTGCAAAAATAATTGTACAAGTAGGCACAACTCTTCAATATAATAATTGATATGAAAATTTGATATACTACCAAAAGTTCAAAACTAAAAATCTTGGTCAAACTAAAAAAAAATTTTTGTAGCTTACATGAAACATGATCTAGATCTGTCTACTTTTAACAAATTATATTTATGCATTTTATGAGTTTTATTTAATTTTCAAGAACAAGAAACCTAATCATTTTAATTGCTTTATTTTATCTTATTAGGGGAACTTAGTTTTCAAGTCTCTCACAATGTCTACAAGTTTCATGCTTGCTACTGCCATACTGCTAATGATTCTTTCTGGTTTTTACTCTAAAATTCTCAAGATTCAATGTTGTTTTCATTTTGATTCTCTTATTCTTTTGACCCTCAGACAAGTATCTTTGGCCATTGATTATCTTGGTGGTTGCCTACTATAGTTATCCTGTTATAGCCTAAACATTGAAAAACGCCAACATTAGTTTATAGAAGCTTTAAATTTGATTATTCGATGTAATTAAGTTTGCAATTAAGCAAATAAGGCTCTAAACGACCTGTTGCGGTGCTAATACAGCATTGCGCCGCTTTTTAATAATTGTTATGGTTTTACATAATGGATTTTAACCGCAACGATCATGATGCGATTTCTTTGATGCGTTGCACCGTTATTGCTTCGTGGTAGTTTCTATTTCCGTTACGATGCGGCCGTTACGTTGCGTTGTGGCTGCAATTTAATAATATGTTTCGTATACATATTTAGTATATTTTTTCTATGATGATATCATATTCAAAATTACCAAACTATTATTGAAGTAAAAGTCGTTTTAAGATTAATTTAAAAATTAAAAAACACTTCTTAATTTAAGTATTGCAATTTGTGTGGTCAATCTTATTCATGGCGCAAGTATTGCAATGGGGTAAGGCTCTTATTTCTATTATTCTCGAGTTGGCTTGGAAAGCTAACGCTTATCCGACTTCCATTTTCAAAAGAAGAATACTGAGCATGAGAATGATAAAAAAATATTCTTGAAGTAGCAACTATAAACATGAATCACCTTTGCATTAATTGGGGGATTAATGAAAATGGTAGTTCAAGTCTTGTACACTTTTTTTGTATGCTTGTAGCTTTCTTAGATGAATAAGAATCTATCAATAACAATAAACAAGATGCGTTACGTTATGTAATTATGATCACCAACCCGAGAACCAAATAAGGTCCTGGTCGCCTACCCGCGACCGACCGACCCTACCGAATGGATGCGCAAAGCCTTACAGTGAGAAGTCGGCAATGGGAGCTCACGATCTCGACTTGCATATACCTAAGAAGTTCGCATGTGGGGGCCACGAAGTTCAAAGAGCATCCCAAAATAGTACACGTGTCCAACATGCATAGAGTCTACTAAGAACGCCAATTCCATGAACAAGAACCATGTATATAAATATTCGATTGTCCCCTTTAATGAGACAGAACGAAAAATTACCCAACAATTTGTGTGGTGGCGTGGACAAATCTCTCGACCAACATATTTCTTTCAAGTCCGAGAAAAATTACCAAAAGTTACGATGGATCACCCTAATAAGAATTTCCTTCAATCTTTCATCCGGACAAGTTTGGAGCCTCGGGTTCCGCAACAACCTAATGAAGCGCACTTATTTGTCTGGCCGGTTCGCCAATCGACCAAAGAATTTCTAAGAATACGACTTATCAAGGATTTTCTAGTCCATTGGACTTGAACATATCCTCTGGTCATGGGTTTGTAACACCCTAACCCGTATCTGTCGCTGAATAAGGTTACTGAGTATTACGAGTTCTGAAAGACAAACAAAATAATTTTAGACATTTCATAACATATCAATATTCATAACAAAAACCAATCAAAATCATTCATATTGTCCCATATACGAGCCCTCGAGGCCCAAAATATGCATTAGAAACAAGTCGAGACTAAATAAAAAACTCGAAATTTTTTGAAAAACATTTCAAAATTTCAAAAGTCTGCAGGGTCACATGATCAGTGTGACCAGCCATGTGACTCACATGGCCAAGAGACACACCCGTGTCTTAGGTCGTGTGGACATTCGAAATGGGGACACAAGGCTATGCCCCAGCCTAGGTAACTCTCTGACTTGGTCACACGGCCAAGCCATACGCCCGTGTGCTAGGCCGTGTACCCTTCGAAGTAACCTCATACACCCGTGTGCCAGGCCGTGTGCTAGGCCGTGAAATAGCTTGACTTGCAACCCTTTGAAAACTACAGGGGACACACGACCATGTGTCACACATGGCTAAGACACGTGCCCGTGTCTCTGCTCATGTGGACGAAAATAGGCCATTTTCTAAGCCATTTTTCTCACCCAATCTGGCATCAACCTACATTCAACTTTGCATATATACACAAGCTAAAATAAGGCATCCAAAACAAGCATAATCAAGCCTTATACAAATGGTATGATCACTTTCACTTTTTCTTTAGTCTCGCGAATCAATTCAACCCCGTGTATCTTTTTCTCACCGAGCTCGGTCCATAATAATAGAGTTCAAAGCATTTACAACCATATAGAGCCTCATACGGTGCCATTTTTATACTCGATTGAAAATCGTTATTTTACGCAAATTCGGCTAACGGTAAAATATTTCTCCCGCTTGCCTTTGAACTCAATTTGGATCACATGTTCGTCATCGACCATCGGTCTTAAGGTGAAATGTAGTGCTAAAATACAATCGCGTACTCAAGAGCTTCCTGTAATTTTCTCCGTAATCGTGAGGTAAACCGCGGATCTCTATCTAAAATAATGGAGACTGCAGTACTCAAAATGTAATCCGACAATCTCATAAACATATAATTCACCCTATTTATCAAGGGAGAAATCTGTACATAATGTAATAAAATGTGCGGACTTCATTAAAAGGTCAACGATAACCCGGATGACATCTTTTTTCTTGGAGATAGGGGTAAACCTGATACGAAATCCATAGTAACTCTATCCCATTTCCACTCTGGTATCATCACTGGCTATAACAGTCCTAAAGATACTTGATGTTTAGCTTTAACTTTCTGACATATCAAACATCTCGATATAAAATCAGAAATCTCACGTTTCATTTTCGGCCACTAATACATCTGTCTCAAGTCACCGTACATTTTATTACTTCTCGGATGAACAGATAAGCTACCACTATGAGCTTCATGCAAGATTCTCTAAATAAGCTTTGGATTCCTCGGTACACAAACTCTACCTCTGAACAGTAAACAATCATCAGATCCTATCTGAAATTCTGAATCAAAAGTCGATTCACACTTTACCCGTTTAGCTAGCAATTCACTATCACATTTCTGAGTCTCGCAAATTTGTTCTAAAAACATCGGTTTAGCATTCAACTCAACTAAGATCAAGCCATCATCAGATAACGTCAGTCGTGTGTTCATCGCTCACAAAGAAAATAAGGACTTTCTACTCAGCATCAGCAACTACGTTTGCTTTTCCCGGATGATAATCAATAATCAATTCATAATCTTTCAATAGGTCGAGCCATTTGTGCTGTCTCAAGTTCAGATCTTTCTTCGACATTAGATACTTTAAACTCTTGTGATCGGTAAATATGTGACATTTTTCGCCAAACAAATGGTGTCGCCAAATTTTCTATGTAAACACAATAGCTGCCAACTCTAAGTCATGCGTCAGATAGTTCTTTTTATGCGGCTTTAATTGTCTGAAAGCATAAGCTATCATTTTTCCTTTCTGCATTAAAACATAACCTAAACCATTCAATGATGCATCGCTGAAAATCATAAATTCTTTCCTCGATTCAGGCTAAACCAAAGTCGGTGCTTGGGCAATAGTGCTTTCAACCGATTGAAACTTTGCGACATTTATCTGGACGATTCAAACTTCACATCTTTCTCGTAATAGTCGTGTCATCGATGTAGCTATCATTGAGAACCCTTTGAAGAATCTTCGGTAATAACCAGCTAATCCCAGAAAACTTCTGACTTCAGATATGTTTCTCAGTGGTTTCCAGTCAACAACTACGAAAAATTTTACTCGGATCAACTCTGATGCCTTCATCGACACTACATGTCCCGAAAAATTGACTTATCGGGCCAAAACTCTCATTTGCTAAACTTAGCAAATAGTTGTTTATCTCGCAGAGTTTGTAAAACAATTCTCAAGTGTTCAAAGATGTTCGACTCGTCTCAAGAATAGATCAAAATGTCGCCAATAAATACTACAATAAAACTGCTCTAGATACTGATCCAAGATTCTGCTTCATCAAATCCATAAATACTGCAGGTGCATTAGTTAAACCAAACGACATCACAAGAAATTCATAATGTCCGTACCTGGTTCTAAATGCAGTCTTTGGCACATCTGAATCTTTCACTCGTAGCTGATAGTATCCAGAACGAAGATTAATCTTCGAGAATACTGTGACACCTTTCAACTGATCGAACAAATCGTCAATTCGAGGCAGTGGATATTTATTCTTGATTGTAACCTTTTCGAGGTGATGGTATTCAATACATAATCTCATCGATCCGTCATTTTTCTTAACAAACAGAACATGTGCACCCCAAGGTGAAAAACTAGGTCGAGCAAAACCCCTATCTCAGAAACTCTTGCGGATGTGCTTTCAACTCTTTTAACTCGACAGAGCCATTCTATAAGGTTCTATCGATATCGGTGATGTTCCTGTACAAGTTCTATAGCAAACTCAACCTTTCTCGATCGGCAAATCCGGATAACTCCTCTGAAACACATAGGAATACTCACAAACAACCGGTACTAATTCAAGCTTCAATTCGTAAATTTTAGTATCCAATACATAAGCAAGATAAGCATTGCAACCTTTTCTCACATATTTCTACGCTGACATAGCTAATATGACAATAGGTAACCCACTCAAATTCTCTGATTCAATACGAAGCGTGTCACTTGTAACAACCTGGTTTAAACTCTCGTCGAAATAGTGGTTTTGGGACCACAAATCTGAGGTTGGAAAAATATTTTAATATTATTTTAGATGTTTATGATATATGATTGAGTATGTGTGAAAATTCCGTGTGAAAATTTTATCGATTGTGTGCCTTAATTATGAAAAAGGACTTAATCGCATAAAATGTAAAAGCTGCGTGCTGATTGTTAAAGTGTTTGATTGTCATGAATTTTTAAATTAGAGGTCCTTATGTTATAAATGGACCATTAATTATTTGAATGGACATAAATGGATATGTATTAGGTGAATTTATAATGTTTTAATCAAAGGTAAAATGGTAAAACAAGCATAAATGTATAATAAATAAAACAAAAGCATTATCATCTTTAATTTCTTTTCATCTCAACCAAATAACAAAATAAAATAAAGACAAGGGAGAGCTTTAGGTTTCGGCACACTTGAGATCTTGATTGAGGTACGAAATTTGTTCGGTTTTTGATAATTTCTACATTTTTGTGATCGTTGTTTAGTGTACTATCAAACCCATGCTTTAATTTTTGAATTTGATGGTGATTTTGAGATATGCCATTGATGAATGCTTGAGCTATGTGTTAGTTGATAATGAAATATGAAAGATAGGTGAAAGATTAACATATTTTGTCTTGGAATTTTTTGGTGAAATTGAGTAATTTTGGGCTAAATTGTGAAAATAAGAAATTGAAGGACTAAAATGATAAATAAATGAAATGTGTGGTCTTTTATGGACATTAGAATAATTCGGCTAGGCATGGGTAAAATGAAATTATGTGTATTTGATGATTTTATGAAATAGGGACTAAAGTGTCGAAATGTGAAAATGTGAGGGCTATTTTGCAAAATGCCCTAAATATGTGTGTTTGGACTAAATTGAATGAATTGGTGATTAAATGAGTTAAATTTGAATATGTATAGACCAAGAAAGGAGAGATTCGAATCGAGATCGAGGCAAAGACAAAGTACTCGATTGATCGGCTAGTTTCGGTATTTTGGCGTCCGAGGTAAGTTCGGATATAATACTTGTACTTAAATATGTTTAAATGTTATGAAACGAATAGTTATGAGATTATTGAATTATAAATGCTATGTGAGGAATGGAGTTATATGGAACTAAGTGTGCGAATTTAGAAATGAGATAGAGATGATTAGCACTGTGTGTGCGAAACAATAGAAGCTTCGGCTTAATGAATTGGCACTGTGTGTGCGATACCGAATTAAGTTCGGTTATACACTAAGGTATTTAGTGTGCGATGTTATTTAAATTTCGGCTATAATTTGGGCTCTAAGTGTTCGATTAAACCTAATGAAATATAAAGGTTGGTCGAAATGCAAAATCGAGCATGAATTAGTATGGATGGTGAGTAACTATGTGTTGGCTAAGGTATGTGTTGAACCTTTGTGGTTGATGAGATTGTATATGAATTTATGAATGGTTGAATGAGCATACTAGCTATGGATGACATGGTGTGAACATTTGAGAGTTAATCTATGTAATGGATTCATTTTATGCATTGTAATTGAGTTATTAATTTGAATGTATTATGTACGAACTTACTAAGCTTTGAAAGCTTATCGTGTGATTGTTTCTCTGCTTTTCACGATGTCGCAAAAGCTAGCTCGGATCCGGGGATTTTCAGCGCTCTATCACACTATCGGCTATCTATTTTGTACTTTTAAAATATGTGTATATTGGATATGGCATGTATAGGCTAGTTAGTATGACATGTTTTGAAATGTTTAAACCTTGCCATATGATTTGGCTTGGAAGTTGAATGATGTTGGTTTTTATGTATGATCAATGGAAATGATGAATATTGTCTAAGGTAGTGAATATGGAAATGGTATATTTCATATGTAAATGGTTGATGAATATTATGGTTACAATGTGAACTTGTGGTATGGATTAAATGATGCTTGAATTTTATGCTTTGGTATATGAAATTGGTATTTTTGGATGGACTTATTTGAATGGAAATCAAGTATGGATAAAGACGGTATAGTGAGTGATTAATTGGTGTGTGTATTGGCATGTTTTGGTTGCCATTTGAAGTATAAATGCATGTGATTTGAGACTTGTAGGTGATCCTAAGTGTGGGAGGCAAGTTTGGCCTTGTAAATGGCCTATAATTTCCCACACAGTTGAGCACACGGGCGTGTGGCTCGATCGTGTCTTTCGAACTTGTAAATTGAAACAAGTCAGGCTTGACCACGGGCTGGACACATGGGCGTGTGACTGGCCATGTGGTGCAAGTCAGGCTCGACCACGGGTGAGGCACACGGGCGTGTCTCAGGCCGTATGGTCAAGTCAGTATGTATGCCCTGTTTTGCCACGGCTTGGACGCACGGTCGTGTCTGAGGCCGTGTGAGGCACACGACCTACCCATACGGGCGT
Source organism: Gossypium sturtianum (assembly GCA_025698515.1). Lineage (NCBI taxonomy): Eukaryota > Viridiplantae > Streptophyta > Magnoliopsida > Malvales > Malvaceae > Gossypium > Gossypium sturtianum. The sequence goes on from CM046948.1 coordinate 125,571,636, forward strand.
GTGACCTCTGTAACTTAGAAAAATGTTTGGAATTTGAAAATTTTCATATGCATTCGGTTTAGTCTCGACCTCTTTCTAACGTGTGTTTAAGGTTTTGTAGACCTCATTAAGGGACTATATGTCTATATTTTGATATGTTTCAAAGATGATTGACTATGTGTTGTAAAATGTCATGTATTGTTTGGAAATGATTAGTAATGCCTCTTAACCCTATTTCAGCGACGGTTTAGGGATAGGGGTGTTACAATTTAATTGGTATCAGAGCTACGGTTTAGTCGATTCTCGGACTAACGTAGCGTGTGTGAGTCTAGCTATACATGCCATATATATAATTGCGATAGTGTGATGAATCCTGAAAGTTACAAATGTGTTTTCATATAGTAAATGGATCCCGATCGAGCAGTTGCTGATGATGTAGAGAGTAACGCACCTGCTCCCACTCAAGGGATGGTGCCGACCACATCTAGGCCGAATGATAGTAGCCAAGAGGGAGAGGCTAATCAAGCCTTTTTTTGAATGATGAGTTAGTGGTTTTCGGAGTTCGTTCGAACGAATCCGGCTGCTCCACAACCTCCACCCCCACAAGTACATGTTGTGCCACAAGCTACAGATCCGATCCGATTGAATAAGCCTCCTGTAGATAAGATTCGAAAGTATGGGGCCGAAGAATTTAGGGCCACAGCTGATGATGATGCCGAGCGAGCTGAGTTTTGGCTCGAGAATACCATTCGAGTGTTTGATGAGATGTCGTTGACTCCAGATGAATGCATTAAATGTGCTGTTTCTTTGTTAAAGGATACGTCATATAATTGGTGGAAAACGTTGATTTTAGTGGTTCTGAGAGAGAGGGTTACCTGGGACTTCTTTCAAGTGGAATTCTGAAAAAAGTATATCAGTCAACGATTCATAGATCAGAAACGTAAAGAGTTTCTAGAGCTGAAACATGGCAGTATGTCAGTTACTGAGTATGAACGAGAGTTTGTGAGATTGAGCCAATACGCGCGGGAATGTGTTTCGATCGAAGCTACTATGTGCAAACGTTTCATTGAAGGGCTGAATGAAGACATCAAATTGTTGGTTGGAATACTTGATCTGAATGAATTTGTTGTATTAGTTGAAAGAGCCTGCAAAGCCGAGGAGCTTAGCAAAGAAAAGAAGAAAGCATATTTTGAGGCTAGAGATGAAATAAAAAGATCGATGAGTAGATGTCTCAACCTTCGACGAAGAGATTTAGAGATGCAAGTAATCATTCAAATGCTTCATTTGGACATTCGGGTAGAGATCGTGCGAGACAGAGTATTAGTCTAAGAGTTCAAATTTCGACTGAATCAAGTGTTGGAAGTGTTAAAAGCAACAAACCGGAGTGTAGACAGTGTGGGAGACGACACGTCGGAGAATGCTGGGTCAAGTATAATAATAGAACTTGCTACAAATGTGGATCAAGAGATCATTTTATTCGAGACTGCCCAGAGTTAGCTTAGAAAGACAATGTTCAGAGTGTGAGACCGAGTAATACGACAACTAGGGGTAGACCACCCAGAAACACCGAAAATGTGAGTGGAAGTCAAAGAGGGACTACAGATATAGCTGTGAGATCAGAGGCGAGAGCACCTACCCGAGCCTATGCTATACGCGCACGAGAGGATGCGTCATCTCTAGACGTCATTACTGGTACTTTTACTCTATTTGATACTGATGTGATTGCATTGATAGATCCAGGTTCTACTCATTCTTATGTGTGTGTGAATCTAGTATCAAGTAAGACTCTACCTGTTAAGTCTACTGAATTCGTAATTAGAGTATCGAACCCCTTAGGCAAGTGTGTCTTGGTCGATAAAGTGTGCATGAACTGCCCATTGATGTTTCGAGATGTTTGTTTTCCGGCTAATTTAATGTTGCTACCTTTTGATGAATTTGATATTATTCTGGGTATGGATTGGCTCACTTTGCATCATGCTATTGTGAATTGTAAACGGAAGAGTATTGATTTGAGAAGTCAGAATGGTGAAATTGTTCGAATTGAATCCAGTGATTTGAATGGGTTACCAGCTATTATATCATCAATGAAAGCTTTGAATTATGTGAAAAAGGGTTGCGAAGTTTATCTTGCATATGTGATTGATACAAAAGTGACAGAAAAGAAAATCGAATCTGTGCCTGTGGTTTGTGAATTCCCTGATGTATTTTCTGAAGAACTACCGGGATTACCTCCGATACAGGAAGTCGAGTTTGGTATTGATTTAGTGCCGAGAATGACTACTATTCCAATAGTTCCATATAGAATGGCACCAACAGAACTGAAAGAGTTAAAGTCTCGATTTGCAAGAGTTGATGAGATAGAGATTTGCACGATCAAGTTTCTCGCCTGGGTGCTCTGTGTTGTTTAAGAAAAAGAAAGACAAAGACTATGAGGATGTGTATTGATTATCGACAATTGAACAAAGTGACGATAAAGAATAAATATCCTTTGCCACGTATTGATGATTTGTTTGATCACCGAAAAGGAGCTACGATATTTTCTAAGATGGATTTGAGATCGGGCTACTATCGGTTGAGAGAGTTAAAGAATTAGATATACCAAGACCGCTTTCGTAAGCGAGTACGGACATTATGAATTCTTAGTTATGCCTTTTGGACTAACGAATGCTCCCGCAGTTGTTTATGGATTTGATGAATAGGATATTTAGACCGTATTTGGATTATTTTGTAGTGGTGTTCATTGATGATATTCTGATTTATTCATGTGATGAGACGCAACATGCCAAGCACTTGAGAATTGTGTTACAGACTCTGCGTGAGAAGTAATTGTATGCAAAGTTCAGCAAATTTGAGTTTTGGTTGCGCGATGTCAGTTTTCTGGGACATATTGTATCAACTGCGGGATTACGAGTTGATCCGAGTAAGATTTCAGCTATTTTAGAATGGAAGCCTCCGAAAAATGTGTCTGAAATCTGTAGTTTTCTGGGACTAGCAGGATACTATAGACGGTTTGTGAAAGGTTTCTTGATGATTGCGACTCCGTTAACAAAATTACTACAGAAAGATGTTAAATTCGAGTGGTCAGAAAAGTGTCAGTAGAGTTTTGAGCAGTTGAAAGCATTATTGACAGAGGCGCCAGTGTTAGTTCAACCTGAATCGGGTAAAGAATTCATAGTTTATAGTGATGCATTGTTGAATGGTTTGGGTTGTGTGTTGATGCAAGAGGGTAAAGTCAATGCTTACGCTTCAAGGCAGTTAAAGTCGCATGAAAAGAACTACCTGTCACATGATCTTGAATTAGCCGCTATTGTATTTGCATTGAAGATTTGGAGTCATTACCTATTTGGTGAGAAATGTCATATTTTTACAGATCATAAGAGCTTGAAATATCTGATGACTCAGAAAGAATTGAATTTGCGATAGAGAAGATGGTTAGAATTGTTGAAAGACTACGAGCTTGTGATTGATTATCATCTGGGTAAAGCTAATGTTGTTGCTGATGCTTTGAGTCGAAAATCTATATGTGCTTTGCGGGCAACGAGTAATCAGATGGATCTATGTGATAATGGTTCGGTTTTGGCTGAGATGAAAGTTAAGCCGATGTTTATACGTTAGATTTGTGATGCCCAAAAAAGTGATGATGAGATGATAGCAAAACAAAGTCAATGTGATTTAAATTCTAATTCAGAATTTTGAGTTGATAACGATAATTGTTTGAGATTTAGAGATCGGATTTGTGTTCCAAGAAATTCAGAGTTGATTCAGCTAATTTTGAACGAAGCTCACAATAATCGTTTGACTGTTCATCCGGGGAGTACAAAAATGTATAACGACCTGAAATAGTTTTATTGGTGGTATGGTATGAAACGGGATATCTCAGAGTTTGTTTTGAGATGCTTGGTTTGTCAAAAAGTTAAAGCTGAACATCAGGCTCCATCCGGTTTGTTACAACCGATTATGATTCCTGAGTGGAAATGGGAAAGAATCATAATGGACTTTGTGTCAGGATTGCCTTTATCTCCGAGAAAGAAAGATGTGATCTGGGTGATAGTTGATAGATTGGCGAAATTAGCTCATTTTGTTCTAGTGAGAACAGATTATTCACTTGATAAATTAGCTGAACTGTATATTGTTGAGATTGTGAGATTGCACGGGTGCCACTATCTATTGTGTCCGATAGGGATCCGAGATTTACTTCACGCTTTTGGAAGAAATTGCAAGAGGCTTTAGGCACAAAATTGTATTTCAGCATTGCATTTCATCTGCAAACGAATGGACAATCCGAGCGGATCATTCAGATTCTTGAAGATATGTTGAGATGTTGCATTCTTGAATTTGAGAGTACGCGGGAAAAGAATTTACCGTTGATTGAATTTACATACAATAACAATTTTTAATCTAGCATTAAAATGGCACCATATGAGGCTCTTTACGGTCGAAAATGTCGAACTCCATTGTATTGGACTGAACTGAGTGAGAATAAGATTCACGGGGTTGATTTGATAAAAGAGACTGAGCAGAAAGTGAAAGTGATTCGTGACAGTTTGAAAGTAGCTTCAGATCGTCAGAAGTCCTATGCAGACTTGAAACGAAAAGATATCGAATTTGAGATCGGTGACAAAGTATTTTTGAAAGTGTCTCCGTGGAAAAAAATACTTCGATTTGGCCGAAAAGGCAAGTTGAGTCCGAGGTTCATTAGGCCGTATGAGATCATTGAAAGAATTGGGCCAGTTGCTTATAAGTTGTTGTTGCCACCTGAATTAAAGAAAATTCATAATGTGTTCCATGTATCGATGCTTCAACGATATAGATCAGATCCATCATATGTAATTGCTCCTACTGAGGTTGAGATTCAATCAGATTTATCGTATAGTGAAGAACCGATTCGAACTCTAGCTCGTGAGATCAAAGAGTTGAGAAATAAGAAGATTTCTTTAGTGAAAGTATTGTGGCACAAACACGGAGTTGAAGAGGCTACCTGGGAGTCTAAAGATGTTATGAGAGAGCAATATTCGAACCTATTCACTGGTAAGATTTTCGGGGACGAAAATCCCTAATGGGGGAGAGTTGTAACAGCCTGGTTTAGACCCTAGTCGAAATAGTGGTTTCGGGACCACAAATCTGAGGTTGGAAAAATATTTTAATATTATTTTAGATGTTTATGATATATGATTGAGTATGTGTGAAAATTTCGTGTGAAAATTTTATCGATTGTGTGCCGAATTATGAAAAATGACTTAATCACATAAAATGTAAAAGCTGTGTGCTGATTGTTAAAGTGTTTGATTGTCATGGCTTTTTAAATGAGAGGTCCTTATGTTATAAATGGACCATTAATGATTTGAATGGACATAAATGGATATGTATTAGGTGAATTTATAATGTTTTAATCAAGGGTAAAATGGTAAAACAAGCATAAATGTATAATAAATAAAACAAAAGCATTATCATCTTTAATTTCTTTTCATCTCAACCGAATAACAAAATAAAATAAAGACAAGGGAGAGCTTTAGGTTTTGGCACACTTGAGATCTTGATTGAGGTACGAAATTTGTTCGGTTTTGATAATTTCTACGTTTTGTGATCGTTGTTTAGTGTACTATCAAACCCATGCTTTAATTTTTGAATTTGATGGTGATTTTGAGATATGCCATTGATGAATGCTTGAGCTATGTGTTAGTTGATAATGAAATATGAAAGATAGGTGAAAGATTGACATATTTTGTTTTGGAATTTTTGGTGAAATTGAGTAATTTTGGGCTAAATTGTGAAAATAAGAAATTGGATGACTAAAATGATAAATAAATGAAATGTGTGGGCTTGTATGGATATTAGAAGAATTCGTCTAGGCATGGGTAAAATGAAATTATGTGTATTTGATGATTTTATGAAATAGGGACTAAAGTGTCGAAATGTGAAAATGTGAGGGCTATTTTGTAAAATGCGCTAAATATGTGTGTTTGGACTAAATTGAATGAATTGGTGATTAAATGAGTTAAATTTGAATATGTATAGACCAAGAAAGGAGAGATTTGGATCGAGATCGAGGCAAAGATAAAGTACTCGATTGATCGACTAGTTTCGGTATTTCGACGTCCGAGGTAAGTTCGGATATAATACTTGTACTTAACTATGTTTAAATGTTATGAAACGAATAGTTATGAGATTATTGAATTATAAATGCTATGTTAGGAATGGAGTTATATGGCACTAAGTGTGCGAATTTAGAAATGAGACACAGATGATTAGCACTGTGTGTGGGAAACAATAGAAGCTTCGACTTAATGAATTGGCACTGTGTGTACGATACCGAATAAAGTTCGGTTTTACACTAAGGCACTAAGTGTGCGATGTTATTTAAATTTCGGCTATAATTTGGGCACTAAGTGTGCGATTAAACCTAATGAAAGATAAAGGTTGGTCGAAATGCAAAATCGAGCATGAATTAGTATGGATGGTGAGTAACTATGTGTTGGCTAAGGTATGTATTGAACCTTTGTGGTTGATGAGATTGTATATGAATTTATGAATGGTTGATTGAGCATACTAGCTATGGATGACATGGCGTGAACATTTGAGAGTTAATCTATGTGATGGATTTATTTTATGCATTGTAATTGAGTTATTAATTTGAATGTATTATCTACGAACTTACTAAGCTTTGAAAGCTTACTGTGTGATTGTTTCTCTGTTTTACAGTGTCAGTAAAGCTAGCTCAGATCCGGGGATTGTCAGCGGATCTATCACGCTATCGGCTGTCTATTTTGGTACTTTTAAAAGAAGTGTATATTGGATATGGCATGTATAGGCTAGTTAGTATGGCATGTTTTGAAATGTTTAAACCTTGCCATATGATTTGGCTTGGAAGTTGAATGATGTTGGTTTTTATGTATGATCTATGGAAATGATGAATATGGTCTAAGGTAGTGAATATGGAAATGATATATTTCATGTGTAAATGGTTGATGAATATTATGGTTAGAATGTGAACTTGTGGTATGGATTAAATGATGCTTGAATTTTATGCTTTGGTATATGAAATTGGTATTTTTGGATGGACTTATTTGAATGGAAATCAAGTATGGATAAAGATGGTATAGTCAGTGATTAATTGGTGTGTGTATTGGCATGTTTTGGTTGCCATTTGAAGTATAAATGCCTGTGATTTGAGACTTGTAGGTGATCCTAAGTGTGGGAGGCAAGTTTGGCCTTGTAAATGGCCTATAATTGCCCACACGGTTGAGCACACGGGCATGTAGCTTGACCGTGTCTTTCGAACTTGTAAATTGAAACAAGTCAGGCTTGACCATGGGCTGGACACACGGGCATGTGACTGGCCGTTTGGTGCAAGTCAGGCTCGACCATGGGTGAGGCACACGGGCGTGTCTCAGGCCGTGTGGTCAAGTCAGTATGTATGCCCTCTTTTGCCACGGCTTGGACACACGGGCGTGTCCAAGGCCGTGTGCGGCCTACCCACACGGGCGTGTGACCTCTGTAACTTAGAAAAATATTTGGAATTTGAAAATTTTCATATGCGTTCTATTTAGTCCCGACCTCTCTCTAATGTGTGTTTAAGGTCTTGTAGACCTCATTAAGGGACTATATGTCTATATTTTGATCTGTTTCAAAGATGATTGACTATGTGTTGTAAAATGTCATGTATTTTTTGGAAATGATTAGTAATGCCTCTTAACCCTATTCCAAAGAATTCGGTTTGGGTTAGGGTGTTACATCACTGCTCTGACATTGTAATACAATAAGCTTTCGTCTATTATTTACCACAACATCATGTAGAGTTAGCCAATCCATACCCAGAATCACATCAAATTCATCAAACGGTAATAACATCAAATCACCAAAAATCAGAACCCCAAGTCGTCAAAGGACAATTCTTGCGGACTTTATCAACTAGCACACACCGACCTAGAGGGTTCAATACTTTAACCACGAATTCAATGGATTCAACAGGTAAATTTTTACTAGACACTATATTTGTACAAACGTGCGAATGGGTTGATCCCAGCATCAATTAAAGCAATTACATCGATGATCATAAATAGAGAAAGTACCGGTAATAACATCTTACGCAGAAACATCCTCGCGTGCCCGAATAGCATAAGCCCTAGTCAGGGTTCGTGCCTCGGATCTCACAGTAGAGTCTTTTGTCACACCACGACTACCATTCAAATTTCAAGGATTACGAGGTGGTCTACGTCTCGTAGCTGTGTTGCTCGGTCTCACAGTCTGAACTTTCTCTTTCTCAGATTTCTCTGGGCAATCTCTAAGATAGTGGTCGAAGGAACCACATTTGAAACATGCTCCGTTCTTCACTCGACACTCACCATAATATGGTCTATTATAGTGCTTACACTCGGATCTAGCATCTCTGACACTACCCACACTCGCTACAGATGTAGCCTGAGGTTTAGGACTAGAGCGTCGGGTACCTCTGTCTCTACAAGAATATCCCATAGAAGCAGTAGAACGGTTGTGATGTTCTTTTGATTTCTTTGATACTAACTGATAAGACTTCCCAGTCGATCTCTTTCTCGAGACTCTAGCTTTAAAATCAGCACGTCTTTTCTCTTTACTCAGTTCTTCGTCCTTATGTGCCTGGTCAACCAGTATAACGAACTCTTTCAGCTTAAGAATTCCAACCAAAAGCTTAATGTACTCGTTTAACCCTTCTTCGAATCTTTTACACATAGCGGTCTCGGTCGGAATACACTCCCGGGCATATTTGCTCAATCTGACAAATTCTCGCTTGTACTCTAATATAATCATACAGTCCTGTTTGAGCTCCAGAAATTCTTTACGTTTCTGATCTAGAAACCTTTGACTGATGTATTTTTTTAACTCGCTTGGAAGAATTCCCAAGTAATCCGCTCTCTCGGCACAACAGAAATCAACGCGTTCCACCACTAATAAGCCAAATCTTTTAGTAACGATACCACACATTTAACATATTCATCCGGTGTCCAAGATAGCTCATCAAAAACCCTGATCGTATTCTCTAACTAGAATTCAGTTCTTTTAAGATCATCTTTAGCAAAAGAGTCAAATTCTTTAGCCCCATATTTATGTATCTTATCAATAGGAGGCTTACTAACTCGGGTAGGTTCCAAACCTTAAGGAATAATAGGGACCGGTTGGGGAACAGGAGGGGATGGAGGTTGTCGAGTAGCCGGGTTCATCCATACGAACTCGGTGAACCATTCATTCATCATCTGGAAAAAGGCTTCCCTAGCCTCTCCTCCCCGGCCCTCAGATATGGGCCTCGTACCACTCGAAGCTACTCCGTGAATGGAGGCTTGAGCATTGCTCTCTACTTCATCGGAATCAGCTCGGTTGGATGTCATTGCTATATGAAAACATGTTTTAAAACAGTCAGGAGATATCACACTATCACAGATTATATAATGGCATGTATAGCTAGACTCGTACACGCTACATTCAGCCTGAGAATCGACTAAACCGTAGATCTGGTACCAATAAATGTAACACCCCTAACCCGTATCCGAAACCAAAATAGGGTTACGGAGTATTATCGGAGTTTACAGTACAAACAACCAAAATTTCAGACATTTCATAACATATCAATATTAATAAAAAAACCAATCAAAATCATTCATATTGTCCTATATACGAGCCCTTGAGGCCCAAAATATGCATTAGAAACAAGTTGAAACTAAATTGGAAACTCAGAGAATTTTTCAGAAAACATTTCAAAATTTCAAAGCTGCAGCTGTGTGACTCATACGACCAATAGACATGCCCGTGTCTTAGGCCGCATGGGCATTCGAAATAGGGACACACGACTGTGTCCCAGCCCGTGCCCATGCCCGTGTAACTCTTTGACTTGGTCACACAGCCAAGCCACACGCCCGTATGCTAGGCCGTGTACCCTTTGAAGTAACCTCACATGCCCGTGTGCCAGGCTGTGTGCTAGGCTATGTAACAGCCTGACTTGCAACCCTTTAAAAACTACAGGGGACACACGGTCGTGGCATCTGGCTCTGTGTCACACACGACTGAGACACACGCCCGTGCCTTTGCCCATGTGGATGAAAATAGACCATTTTACAAGCCATTTTTCTCACCCAATTTGGCATCAACCTACTTTCAACTTTGCACATATATACAAGCTAAAATAAGACATCCAAAACAAGCATAATCAAGCCTTATACAAATGGTATGATCACATACAACCAATATGCCCTTAGACACCTTAAATGACAAATATAAACATGTTTTACCATGTATTCAATATAACCAAATGTTCAACTAACTTATATGCATAAATGCATCAATACATATCATGTAGATCACTTTACCAAAACATACCAATTAATGTTAAACATGCCTTCAATTTCTAACATAATTAAACATATATGTCTTACACAACAAGGTACTAATTCACAATCAATTCATCAACTCACAAAACACTTATACAAAATGCACATATAACTATCTTTTTACCTTTCATCATTCAAGCACCAATCAAGCCACACATCAACCAAATTTAGGCCACATATATACATACCAAAATATACCAAAACATACCAAAACACAAGCCAAATCAAATGGTCATTTCCACAACCAAAACACATAAGCTAACATTAGCCAAAATAACCTATACATGCCATTATAACCAAAATTAAACCAACTGGAAGTACCAAAAGAGCCAATAGATAGTGTGGTATAACTCCGAAAAGCTTCCAACCCGAACGAGCTTCTGATTCAGTATAAAACACTGAAAAATACACAGAGTAAGCATTTAAGCTTAGTAAGTTCGTATAACAAAGAATTTAACTTACCATTTATTCACATATAAGGTAAGTAATCAAAGCATATCCCAACATATATTGGCCAAATGCCTAAGCACATATACCTCAACCATGTTAGTCATGTAAACACATATATAAACCAAGTCATGGATAAGCTCAACAATTAATCAAATTGCATATGCATGTATCATCCATTTCATATACCCATGTACCATATAATATCATTTTCCATGTATTCATATCTATACCTGTAATAGTTCGTATCGAACCCATGTCATATAGTATCAGAACATTGGCCGTTGAACTATTTAGAATATCGTTGGATACTCGGGATAGCTCACACATAGTGTGCTAAACTGTAATCTATCAATTCTTGTACATGTATGCTCATACGAGCTATGAATCGGTATGCTCTCACGAGCTGTAAATCGGTAAGCTCATACGGACTGAGAATCGGTAAGCTCTCATGAGCTACAAATCGATAAGCTCATACGAGCTGTGGTGTGTCCGTAACACATGCAGGACCTCAACCAAATCGGTAACCTAAATGACATGTCATTTGTATCCTACGAATTCCTAAGGTTCAAACGGGGCTCGGTAATCGTCGTACGTCATCGGATATGCAATCGGTATTATACATGGCAATTATACAAATCACATAAATATAATTCAATTAAAACATACAAATACTCAATTTAATTACACTTTAACTTACCTCGATGAGTATATGTAGATACTGGAGGCGATTAATCTGAGATTTTCTCTTTACCTTGATCTAACTCCGTACGAGGTCTGACTGGATCTATACGGATAAATTTAGCTTAATTCAATATATTTCATATTCAATTTAGTCCAACACATATTTTGGCAAAATTACCATTTTGCCCCTATACTTTTAATTTATTTGCAATTTAGTCTCGAGTTCATAAAATGGAAATTTACACAATTTCACCACAACCCACCATGGCCGAATATCAAATAGGTCTTTAGCATGTACAATACTTCAATTATTTCACAATTTTACCATGTAATATTTTCTATTTTTTAATTTAGTCCCTATTTGACAATTCCACTAAAAATCCCTTTACAAAAGTTGTTTATCTAATAACAACCATTCATTTTATAACATCAAACTTCAAAACTCATGCACATGAATCAATGGTAAATCCCTAATAGTTTAACAGTTTCACAAATTAGTCCCCGGGCTAGCTAAATTAAGCTACAACGATCCCAGAAACATAAAAATAATTAAAAATGGGTTAAAAATTCATACCTAATTGAAGAAAATAAGTTTGCCAAAACCTAGCTCCAAAAAATGGCTTTCTTTTGTTTGATTTTCGGTTGGGAAAGATGATACTAAATGATGCTTTAATTTGGTTTTATTTATTATTAACTTTAATTACTTATTTTCAAAATTAACCTTTAAAATTCATTCAAATTTCAATATTGCCAAACCATTATCATCCACTATCTCATTAATGGGTTAATTACCATATAAGGACCTCCACTTTAAAGTTCTATATCTATTTAATACCTTTAGCTATTAGAACTCAACTTTTACATTTTACATGATTTAGTCCTTTTTGTCAAATTGAACATGTAAACGGTAAAATTTCTTAACAAAATTTTTATACGGTAATACTATCATGCTATAGACCATAAAATAATAATAAAATAAATTTTTAACTTCAAATTTGTTGTCCCAAAACTACTGTTTCGATTTCACTAAAAACGGGCTATTACAGGGTTGCCACTCCCTTCTAATCAGGAAACATCTCCATAATAATTTCTTGCTCTTCAGAAGCAAATAAAGTTTATGAGAGAACAAATGGTCACAAGAAGAGGCACGATTCAAAGCAGTTAGCAGACTTTTCGGCAATAGTTGCTAAAGCGTAATGAGGAGTTAAGAAGGAAGGTACACTCTGACAATTTTAATTTTCATGAAAATGTAAATGCACAGGACGAAGCTCTAGGCATGCATGCGAGAGAATGGTAGCATGAGATGAACAAGTTACGACGAGATGTGAGAGCGTTACACCTCGAGTCTCAGGACATGGATTGGCTTTTCTATTCTAACAATCTATTGGCTCCTAAGATAGCAACAATGAACTTGCTACATGATTTTAAAGTCCCAAATAACATGTTTGAGGGGAAAAGAAACCTGCGAGCCCACTTGATGCAGTATAATGATTATATGAACATGCTGGGAGCATCGGATTCAGTAAAATGTAAAACTTTTTCCATGAAACTTAAAGGAAGTGCGAAGGACTGGTACTTGTCCCTTCCTCAGGGCTCAGTTCGAAGTTTCTCCCACTTGGGCCAGATTTTCTTGGGAAGATTCAGGGCCCACAAGGCGATCATGAGCATGCCTATGGGATTGATTTCCGTGAAACAGAGAGAATGTGAGTCTCTCCAAGATTATGTGAAGCGGTTTCATGCGGCGACTTTGAACACGAAGAATTTAGAGGATCAGTGGGCTATCGATGCTTTCATAATGGGGTACAAAATGACCATGTATAGTACTCATTTACTGATAATACGTCGCAGAGTTTGGTAGATCAATAGGAGTGAGCCCACAAGTTTGCAGAGGCAGAGGAGATTAAAAAAGCATTGCGTGGCACCTTTCAAAGGGAAGATAGGCAGTTTAGGAACCGAGAGGGAGCTCGCAACAAGCAAGGCCCTCCTAGGCAGTTGTTGCAAACAAGAGGTGATAGGCAGCAGAGAGCACAGACACAGGGTGATTCTCCCAAGGCTTCTCAGAGGTCTCAACCAGAACATACTAGGAAATACATTCCCAGGGCAGGTTCGAAGTTTACACTCCTTTGAATGCTACCCATACTTACATTCTGAACCAAGTAAAGAGTATTCTGCCCAAACCATCTCCAATGAGGCATAGCATAAGAAGGTCCAACTCAAGAGACAGATGTGCCTTCTACAATGACGTTGGGCACAAGGCTGAAGACTATTTTACTTTAAAGAATGCTATAAAAAAGCAATGTGAAATTGCGAACTCACGGAATTTGTTGATCAGAGTGTTTCCTAGCAGGGTCAGAGTTCGCGTGGTGATCCTCAAGGTAAATAGAAATTCAAAGGTACCATCCATGTGATTGTAGCTACATATGAAGACTGGGTAGGTTCTAACGCAAAGAGGATGGCTCAGATAAGAGGTGTGATATCCGCATTGGCGCCCCAAGAGGTCATGTCGTAGGGGAGATAAAGTGCTGAATTTGGTAATGATGATGAAGAGTTAGTCTACGAAGAAGAAGGCAACAATCCGATGGTTGTTTCTACGATGATCGTATGTTTTGAGGTTAAAGGATACTCGTAGATCGTGAAAGTGCAGTGGAGGTGCTATCCTGGGAAGCATATAAGAAAATGGGGTTGAAACTGCAAGCTTTGTCTAGAGCTAGCCCATTGTATGGTTTTGCGAACCATTCAATGGAGGTGAATGGCTCAATCACTTTACCAGTCATTTTGGGGGATGGCGAGCACACGACTACGAAGTACGTTTATTTTTTTTATTGTAGACCATCCCATGGCGTACAATGCTATCTTCGGGTGCCCAATAATAAGGATGGGAAAAATGGTGATTGCAATGTTTTGCATGAAGATCAAATTCCCAACAAGGACAAATGGATGGGTTCTTGCAATTGGATTAGTGAATCATGAGGCAATTCCATATATTATCTATTAAATAGGTCAAGAGTTCGTATTTGGGGGACAAAGTTCGCAGGGGACAGAGTTAGCGAGTCAAGCCTTGGACTGGGATAGCCTGGATGTGAGGGATGAAGAGAGAAGCAAGAAGCCTGAAGTATAAGAGCATACTGAGACTTCACAACTATTTTGTGATAATGAAGAAAAAACTGTAAAGATTTTATCAACGTTGGTAATTGAAGAAAAGAGCATGTTGGTTTGGTGTTTGAAGGCGAATTCAGATTTTTTTTTCTTGGTCACGGCGGATATGTCGTGGGTGAATCCCCGCATGGTCGCCCATAAGTTGAATGTACTCTTAGAGGAAAACCAGCAAGCGTAAGAAGAGGAGGTTCGCCGCGCAGTAGTGGAAGCAAGAAGACAAGAGGTGACTAAACTCATTATCGCTGTGTTTTATCGTGGGAAGTCAAGTATCTAGATTGGGTCTCAAATATGGTTATGGTGAAGAAAGAAAATGGAAAATGGAGAATGTGTATTGATTTCACCAACCTTAACAAGCGTGCCCTAAGGATAGTTTCCTTTACCTTCGATTGACTGCTTGGTTGATGCCTTTGCAGTTACTGAGTTCATGAGCTTCATGAACGCTTTCTCTAACTAGATTTTGTTGGATCAGTGACCAAAAAACAACTTTCATTATCAAGAAAAGCTGCTTTTGCTATCGGGTTATGCCTTTTGGTCTTAAGAACGCTGATGGCAACTTATCAAAGATTAGTGAATAGAATTTTCATAGACCAGATAGGACGCGGACTTGAGGTCTATGTGGATGACATGTTAGTGAAAAGTATATCTATGGAAGAGCATGTGGCGAAACTTACCTAAGCGTCGCGCTTTTGAGGCCTACAACATGAAGTCGAATCTTGAAAAGTGCACTTTCCACGTGCGAGCTGGCAGATTCTTTGGTTTCATGATTTTGAAAAGGGGAATAGAGGTGAACCCAGAAAAGATTCGTGCGATCTTGGAAATGACTCCTCTGAAAACAACAAAAGATATTTAGCATATCACGGGTAGAGTCGTGGCACTCAACAGGTTCATCTTTAGAATGGCGGATAAATGCCTCCCTTTCCTCAAGACCTTGAGAACCTCCTTTTCATGGACTGATGAATGCCAAGTAGCTTTTGAAGAGCTAAAGTTCTACCTTACCCTTCCACCACTTCTGAAATCACCACGAGTGGGAGAAACCCTTTATTTGTATCTAGCTATCTCAAAGGAGACAATTGTAGCAGTGTTAGTCAGAGTAGAGGATGTTCACCAATTTCCAGTGTACTACATCAACAAGGTACTCCAGAACGGGAAACTGAGGTAATCGAAAATAGAAAAGTGTATATTTGCTTTGATTATTGCAGCTCACAAGTTGTGTCCATACTTCCAGGTTCATACAGTTGTCGTCCTGACTATTCAACCTATGAAGGAAGTATTATCCAAAGCTGACACTTCAGGAAGCGTAACAAAATGGAGCATTGAATTGGTTGAGTTTGGGGTGGAGTTAGCCCCGAGGAGAACGATAAAGGGACAGGTATTGGTTGAATTTATGGTGGAGTGTTCTTTCGAGAAGCTTGTTGGCCCGACGGGTAATACAACTTATAACCTAAAATACTAGATAATTAATATTTTGTGAAATTAAATGTGTATGTTATTTACAATTTCATGTGAACATTGGTAAACACCAACAATTCAGTTTGTTATTTCTATAATGGTACATGATAAGTTTTTACTTTATTCTAAGATCTTTTCCTACTTGTTGTACACAACTTAGTAGTTAGCCCACCTCAGGAGGGTGTACATACAATTGATAGTTTGAAAAGCTGGTTAGTTTATGTTGACGGCTCCGCAGCCTAAGGCGCAGGCCTGGAGAAAGAGTATTCTGATTGATCCTAAGCGGCAATGAGTTGCAAAGTGGAATATGAAGCTTTGATATCGGATCGCAGATAACACACCAACTAGGAGTGAAGGATCCGGTCATCCACACAGATTCACAGCCATGGTGAAGTAAATGAATGGTGAGTACGATGTAAATGAATCGTTGTTGAAAAAATATCATTCAAGCAGCCCAATTGCTCGTAGGATTTGATAAAGTCCAAGAAAGCAAATCCCAATGAGTGGCAACACTCGTGTAGAAGTTTTATCCAAACTAGCATCCTCTGTCGTCATTGAGCAAAGAGGGGAAATCTTACTCTAGCACAGGGATACCCCGAGTTATGATGTGCCACAAGTTCTATGCATAGATTAGGAGGAGACATGGATGACTCCCATAGTTCAACACACTCCAGGGTACACATGGTAATCTGGACAGGAAGGAGCTCACAAAGTTACAACGTAAGCTGCGAGGTATGTCATTATCACAAACTACAAATATCTGAAAAATTCCTAATTGGCGAATTAGATATCTTAATACTATGTAGATAATTGTTGAATCATTCAATTACATGGTAAGTTGAAGCAATTTATTTTGTCCTACAATTTCTAGGTATACCTTTTTAGAGGGTGTACTACATAGAAAGGGGTTTTCGCATCCGTTACTGCGATGTCTATCACCACCTAAGGCTGAGTACGTGATGCGAGAAATTCATGAGGGTACCTGTGGTGATCATTTGGGAGGAAGGCTACTAGCCCAGAAAATTTTCAGACAAGGGTATTACAAGCCAACAGTTCAAAAGGATGCACATCAATTGGTTTGCACATGTGACTCTTGCTAGAGATATGCCAAGGTACATCAATAGGCAGTGGAGCCTCTCCAGGTTATGTCAAGTCCCTGACCATTCGTGACCTGGGGGATTGATATCTTCGGTTTGTTTTCGATAGCCACGGCGCAGAAGAAGTTTATAGTAGTGGCTGTGTATTATTTCACCAAGTGGATTGAAACCAAACTCTAGCAACCATTATGGAGAGACAGATGGAATCCTTCCTCTGGAAGTCAATTGTTTGTAGGTTTGGTGTACCTCGTTTAATCATTACAAACAATGGCATACAGTTTTAAGGAAAATTTAAAAACTTCGTATCAATCTTCGAGATAGCTTTGGCTCGTGAGTTAAGTTAAACACCACAAACAAATGATCAAGTAGAAGCGATGAACAAGAAAATTTTAAGGGTCTTAAAAAGGAAAATTGGTGAGGCCAAAGGTGCTTGGCTAGAGAAGCTACCAAGAATCTTGTGGGCTTTGCGAGCTACACCCTACACCGCGACAGAAGAAACAACCTTTTCCCTTGTTTATGGCACAGAGACAGTAATCCCAACTGAGATTGGCATGCGATCGTATAGAACCCAACATTTTGATGAAGGTGCAAACCAAGAAGCTATTAGGCTTAACCTTGATTTGGTAGATGAATTCAGAGAAGCAGCAAAAATCAAGAACGCAACGCATGCTCATCAAGTAGCTCGCTACTACAACTCCAAGGTAAAAAAACAAATAGTTCTAAGTAGGAAATCTTGTCCTAAGCAATACTGAGGCTAGTTTTCCAGCTTTGCATCGAGGAAAAATGGCTCCAAGTTGGGAAGGGCCATACAAGGTAATAGAAAAAGATTGGCTATGAAGCGTACAAGCTAGCAAAGATGGAAGAAATAGTTCGCCACGAACATGGAATGCCCACCACCTCAAAAAGTACTATAAGTAATTTCTTACTCTTTGAATAAATTATTTTCCTTGAAAACACTTGTACTTTGTATTATATAAAGGTTTGTCGGTTTATGATCATAACCTTCAAAAACAAATTTAGTAGACCTACGCTCCCAAATAATATTCTAAGAGCTTGTAGCTCCAACACAACTAGACCTATGTTCCTGTGTGATGTTATAAAGGTTTGTTTCGGTTTATGGCCGCAACCTCAAAAAACAACTAGCGGACCTATGTTCCAGCTGATATTCTAAGAGCTCGCAGCTCCAACACGCCTAAGCGGGTTTACGCTCCCAAATGATGTTATAAAGGTTTGTCGGTTCATGATAGCAACCTCCAAAAACAAAGCTAGCGCACCTATGCTCCCAATTGATATTCTAAGAGCTTGTAGGTTAAGCTCAGTAATCCAACACAAGTAGTGGACCTACGCTCCCAATTGACAAAGATAAGAGTTCGCAAATCCAAGCTCACGGCTCTAATGCGCTTAGTGACTCGAATTGTACTAAGTGGCTTAAGGATTTTGAAGAATGCTGTTTGAAATCTACTCAAATTAAGAATTTGCTTAAGTTCAAAATATGCTTAAGTTCAAAAATTCACTTAAGCCCAAAATTTCTTTAAGTTTAAAACATGAGTAAGTTCAAGGTCTGATTAAATTCAAAAATTTGCTCGAGTTCACAGAAGAATAGAATGCCATAACACTAATAACTAAACTTCAAATTTTCCAAACTTCAAATTTTCTTATTCAGATCATAAAAAAGAGTAATACATGTTTACAATCATTTAAGGCGCATCCTCTCCCCCTTTAAGATCCCTAGTGATCTCATCTTCCCTCTCCGGAACTTTAATATTTTCAGTAAGCACGGTGGTGGTATTGTCATGGTTATCAGCAGGCACAACAATCGGCTCAGAAAGACCCTCATCAAGGTAAAAATCTTTCGAGTTCTTCCACTTGGATGTAAAATCATCCCAAGTAACTCTCGAGGGGAAGCGAACATCAAAACCAAGTTGATCCATATCTACCTCGTAGAGGGCGTCAAAGTCAACTTTGTGAGCATCAAAGGCTCCAGCCACAACCTGAGTATGAAGAAGAATGTTGCACTTGAGCTTAGAAGTGAGACTGCTCAGGGTTTCTAGAGTCTCTTTAAATTTTTCAAAGGCTTCTGCCTGTTTTTACTTTAAGCTTGCCATCGCAGCCTTATGCTCAACAACGATTCGACTCACAATTGCCTTGTGCTATTTAGCAATTCTCCTTAACTCAGCATCCAATGCCTTACTTCTTTCTCTTTTAACTGTAACCTTGCCAGATAATTCATCATTTCTCACTTATGCATCCCCAATTTCCCAACGAGCTCTTTGTTTTGCTTATAGAGCCCTTAACTTTCATCCCTCATCTTCAGGTATTGCTCGTGAGTACTCCCCAATTTTTCTTCGAGCTCCTTTTGATTAGTCTTTGCCCCACTAACATTGTTATCAAGGCCCAAACTGATCACATTGGCCTCAGCCAAGAGAGCTTGCAGAGAGGAACTGAGCTTTGATAATGCAAACTTCTACGAACTACCCGATGACTCATCGACACACATCCGTCTTTTTGCAGTTTCTGGCACGAAAGCTCTGTACTTTTCAATCATACTATGTAACTCCATCGTGCTCAAACTCCCGCGACCTACGACTAGCTCACCATCATATTTAGCAGATGGATCCTCAGCAGGAGGTAGAGGAGGAGGAGAGATACAGAGAGGAGCATGATGAAGTGAACTACCACGAGAAACAATATGAGAACTTTCGCAATCCACAGACTATGAGCTCGCTGAGGGAGAAGTAGGAGTAGTGGCCATCATAACAGAGGGGCCAGCATGATCTGCCCTCCTTTTGCGACGAGACTCTAACCTGCCACAGTCTGCCTCCTATTCGCTACCGATGACCACATTAACAACCTCACATCAGTCCCGCGCTTCTTGCGCATGTCCCTCAGAGCAGCTCGCAGGTCCATTGCTTTGCTAATTTCCCGAGATACATTGGTAGTTTCCTCAAAGTCGCTTCCTGAATTGCGAGCTGTGCCTGCACCACCAACAATCCCAGTATCAAAAAGAGCAGTTATAAAATTAATATTGGCATCGCTTTTTGCCTGCAATAAGACCACCAAAATCTAGAGGCGAGGCCTCATCCTACATTAACTATAAAAGAAGTTCTTGGGTTCCTCTTTAAATCCTGTCAAGATTAGACCCAAATAATTGTTGGCATCTTTGGCTACGTGGGCCATGTCCGCTTATCGTGGTCCACACCTAATGCTTCGTAAACTTCCCTACCATCACCTCGCTTATACCCATTGGGGCTAAGGCCCTCTAAACAAGCATCAAACACGCCTCTCACAGCTTATAATATCTTCGATAACTAAGGAATCGCTAGCGCGAAACCTTTGCAACTAGGTCGAACCACTATTTGTCCTAATCGATCGCTTGAATGAACACATGTCCTGCTTTGGTGCAGACTACTCCATGGGAAAACCAAATCCGCTTCTGAGCTTACATCTCACCCTAATATATTTTTCCCAATTCACCAAAAATTAGGACATTAGTTCACAATTTTAGTCTCGCTTTATCGCGAGGAGAAAAATAGTAAAAGCTCGATGAGTTCCTCGATTTTGGGCCTTTAATAGATATTAAATTTGGAACACCGCGAGTTGTGGTTCTTCGTTATGATGATAGCAATCGATAAAATAAGCCACCGCGATCCACCAGGAGAACCCGCAGAGTTGATCGGGAGCAATCTAGTACTCTTAAAGGAGATGGCAGGAAAACGTGTGTAAGGGCAAGTAGAACCCAACTTCCAGAGCATGGAAGATGAGCAAGAAGCTACAATCACTGGTATCACTAAGCTCGTGGCCCCTCGTGAATGGAACATTCGTAAGCAAAATTATGGATTTGGATCCCACGCGCGCTCAAAACTCCGACTCATTTCTTCTTCTTTTGTATTACGATTTAAAAATTGGCTTTTACAAGGACCTTGGAAGCACACTCTCGTGGCGGGCAACGGGTAATTATTCGACCACCAACCCCTCTCATTCTCAACATGTTTCGATGTAGAAAAAAAGGAAAAGATGGAAAAACTAAAACCTACTATGAGGAAGTTACTGTGATTTTCCTTAAAGAAAGCTTTCAATCAAATTTGGTTGTGGAAAATCTTAAAATTGTAAGTTTAGGGTTTTTAAAACCCCATTTTAAAGAAGTTTCCCTTCCCCGCATTTTGACGGTTCAAATAACCGAGGGGCACCAACTGTTAGATACAAATAAACACGATCCATCCGTATACCGACAAAGTTAACATCATGTCCTAGTGGTCGCGCGCGCATTTAGCAAGTTGTATAAATGCGGTGATGGCTCTAATGAGCACCACTTTATAGGCCTCCTTAGACCCAATAGGAGGGATTAGATTGTTATGTGCTTATGATCACCGACACAGGAACTAGATAAGGTCCGGGTCACCTACCCGCAATCCTTTCGGGCCCTACCAATGGATGCGCGCAAGCCTTAAAGTGAGAAGTCAAAGAACGGAGCTCGCGATCTCAAATCACATATACCCAAAGAATTCGCATGTAGGGTCGCGAAGTTCAATAGGTAGCCCAAAACAATACACGTGTCCAAAGATACATAGAGTTGATTAAGAACATCAATTCAATAAACAAGAACTATGTATATAAATATTCGATTGTCCCCTTTAATGAGACACAATGAAAAATTATCCAACACGTTCCACTAGGACTAAATAAAAAAATCCATAAAAACCATTGATTATTTTTATTTATGTGAAAATTAAATTTATATATATATATATATATATATATAATGTAAAATAGACTTCACAAGCAAATTGAATATATTACAAATAACACATGTATGTAATATTTTATTATGCCTATAAAACAACTGTCACATTCTAATGGGAAAGATCTCAAATTCCCACCGAATGGAATCCAACATTTCTACCAAACATCCATATTTACAGAATAATAATGTTATTGTGAAAAGCAAAAGCTGCATGCCACTCATTTCTACCCAACTACCATATTTCATATCTATAATTGGATTTGGTTAACTGTCACGTCTGTAACATTTGATGACATATTAAAATAATCAATCTTGTTAATACGATAGTGGAGAAGGTGGCGGTGATCGTGGACAAAAAAACCGAAAAAGTTAAGAGAATGAAGAGAAAAGAGATGAGAGTTTGGTCTATTGAGAACGAGAATAACCCCTTTTCTATATTGTATTTAAAGTATTTATAGGTAGGCACTCGAGTGTCCTTTAACTCAAAATAATTACCTAATTATTTAACCAAGATACACCATTTCAATTACTTGCCCAATTCTTTCAAAGAATAATAAAACTCCTACAATAATTATTGTCACAATATCAGGTTTCAGGTTCAAATTTTTACAAAATGTAAAAATTGATCTTATTTAAAAAATAGTTACTTATCAACATTGTTTTATTTTAAAAATAAATTCTCCCTTTCGGTAACATATCCAAATTATTATATTTAATTTTTATGAAAGTTATATAAAATAATATATCAATATTAATAAAATTAAATTTAAGATATAAATAATTAAAAAACCTAGATTAATTTTATCAAACACTTTAGTTTATTAATATACCAAACAAATTTTTAATGTAAAATTCAGTAATATAAAAAACTCTACACTTTAATTATTCCATACTTAATTTTTCAATTGGTTAAACTAAACCTAAATTTATTCTTTTTAAATTTTACTAGAATCAAAATATAATTTAATTTATAGCAATTAAATTTTATTATTTTTTAATTAATAAAAAGAGAGAAATGAATAAAATTAAGTAAAATTACATGATTACTGATTAATAAAGATATAGTTATTTTTTATTTAAAATTTACTTGGCAAATAAACCTTAAAAGGTTTATGTTCTCTTTTCTTTCAATCAAATCTGAAGTTAAATGTATTTTCAAACGTCAGCAATATGATATTCATTTTAAATAAAAGGATTAATATATAATTTATTTTCTAAATTTGTCCAAAAGTACCTATTTCATACCTTTATTTTATACCTAATTGATACCTAAAACGTGTATTCCCCACTAAACCAATAATTTGTGCTGACATGACATTATGTTAACCCTTAAAAATTAAGCTATTAACAAATTGGAGCAATATGTGTCACAGACAAGTTTAGGTACCAATTAGGAATAAGAAAAAGTTCAAGTACCAACTAAGTATTTTGGACAAATTCATTGAGTAAATTACATATTAACCCTAGATAAAAAAATTATCAAAATTTTCTCGGTACATTAGCATAATTAAATATTATTGTGTTATAATTTGGAAGAAAATGCAGTACATTATCACAATCTGAATGAGTTTTGAATGCCAGCATTAATAGTATATGATCTTAGAGGACAATTTGGTGATACACAAATGGAATATGTAGCTCTCTACCTGATTTACATAAACAACTAATGTACCTGGCTGCTATCTGTCTTCTTCTGGAAAAAAGTGATCCTAGAATAACAGCGATGCCGGTTATTGCAATCGTGAATAGAATTCGCCTCCTTGAATATTCCGATGCCTGCCTTCTTGGACGAGCTTGTTCCCTTCGCTGCCCTCACATCCCTAAACGGTCCCAAACATATAAATTAAAACTAATTATAATCGGAGAAGAAAACAAAGAGCAGCATTCTGATACGGTTTTCAGTTATGTCAACAGTCAAAACAGCAAAACTATAGGTATAATCAACGTTAGGTGAACAACATAATCAAAATAAAAGGCTTTATCCGCCGATCTTAGTGAAAATAGAGGTAAATCCCTTATACAACCGCTTGACACAAACTAGATAGATTTTGCCATATTTCCCGACTGACAAGATGAAGGGAGGGGAAAACGGACAATAATCAGTAAAAGTACCAATGGGCTCTTATACTAGGAGTCGATTGCATTTTACCCCATTTGCTCAAAATGGACAAATTAATCTTATATCGTTAGATCAAAGAGCAAATTAATCATTTCTATTAAAAGTTTCATCCATTTGTATAGATAAAAACAGACATGGTTGACAGAATAACTGTGATAGTGACACGTGACGTGCCTTGCATACCTCATACCAATATACAGGACCATTTTTTAATAGTGGAAATGGATGGAATTTTTAACAAAATAACCGGTTTGTTCTTTGATTAATGTAAAGGGATTAATTTGATTATTGTTTTAGTAGAAGGGGAAATGAAATCTGACTCCTACTATAGGCCTCCATGATACTTTTAATGACAATAATCACATGGATTATGTAAACATTGATTACATATCATGGCTAAACTCCAGACTGAAATGAATACTTTCCAACATAACTCATTGGGAACTAAAAGCTCCCATTTTCGAGAATGAAATTAATAATAAGTACAAAAAGCTATCCTATACCATCAAGGTACCAACTCTTCGGTGCTATATACAAGTCCAGATTGCAAGGCATCAATAACAAGGTTATAAAAGAAATATAATTTACGGAAAAGCAGTAACTAATAAAATATCTACCCAAACATTCCAATCGGGAATTATATTATAGCATAAATACCTGGAAGATCCTCATTGTTTTCTGCAATACCAGTACACCTACTTTCGTGGTTATATCTTTCTCTCAGTCTAACGTATCTGTTACACAGATGACACAGTTCCGTCCGGTTCCCACATACTTCCTAAAATCGCAAAGCAATGGCAACATTGTAACAAGTTCACCTAACAAGTACTACCATTGATCCTTTTATATGTAAATTAATACAGATGTAGTACCTGATGCTCAGCCAGATCAATGGCGGGCAATGGAAACTCACAAAAATCACAAGTAACAATCCTCTGGGGGCAAATTTCACCTTTATGAATAGCCAGAATTTCACGTTCCATTGTCTCACTGCACAGCGAACACGCTACCTGCTCGAACAGATACGGTGTCAATAGTACCACAAATGTTACGACACGCATCATGTTCGAACAGAATTGATTCACTTAAAAGGAAATAGAAAAGACCTACCTGAGCATGGGTGTTTAAGAAATGTTCCTCTGCATGCTTTTTTGGGAATCATATCACCACAAACTTTACATCTTTCTAAATTACGGAGCAATGAGCATAATGCAAATCAATGTTAGAAGAAGGTATGGCCCTGTCACTGAACCATTAAGAAGGAAAAGTACTCGTTAAAGGTTCTTCTAAATTCACATGAACTCAATACAACAATAATCGAGAATTTTAGGTCTTATTCAACTCCTTCCCAACTTAATTTGTTCAAAAACATAAATTACTAATCATTTCTTTATGCATCAATGAATCTCATACTACAAATCAAGCAACAAATTTAAGCTGAAATAAACAAAAAGGACGGGGATCGAGAAGAAAATTCAAGGAATTGAAATTAAATTCTAAAAATTACCAGTGATTGCATATGCGGGTGGTTTCTTCCGTAGCAATTGCCATAGCGATCCGTTTCAAAATCTTTAGGGCAACAAAAAGTATGAATGGAGAGGTAAAATTAAATAAGGGGAACTTAAAAGTAGTGATCAAGATTAGTAAATTAACCTGCAAAGCCGGGTATTTTCTTTAAAACTCTCCTCGTTCCTCTCTAGGAAATTAGAGTAAAGAGGCTGAGAGAGTTTTTCTGATTACTACTTTGGTTGAGCAAACAGCTTTAGATGAATAATGACTTTGGAGTTTGGACAGTCCACTGTTCAGCTTTTTCACCACGCGCATTTCGAGAGGGAGGTGAGTTACACGATTATTTGCAATTTGGGCCTAACTTAATGATTGAGCTTTCAAACTAAGCTTGGAGTATGGAAAGAAGGTAAAGGTGAAATTGCCTTAACCCACCCAACCAATCATGTGCTATTGGGGTTGTAACTTGTAATTAGTTAGGGGCCTCCCAAACTATCCCACAACGACAGAATGTGTTGTTCCACCATGTCATTGCAACCACTTTTTTTTTTTTTTTTTTATAAACTTATAAATAGTCGCTCATGTTTGGTCATTCATATTTAAATTTCTTTTATTTTACTCACTAATATTATTAAAATTGAATATTTTGGTCGCTCGTCCCTTAAATCACTAACGGAGTGCTGACTTAGCTATTTTCATTGGCATAATCACAAATGTAGTCCTCCAACTTTTACAAATTCTATCAATTTAGTCTTAATTAACCCTAAACTTTACACATTAAGTCAATTTAGTCTTGATTATTAAAATTTCAAAATTCAAAATTCAAAAACTTATTATTTTATTTAAACGTGCATTTTTTGATAAAAATATATAAGATTTTAATAAAAAATACATACAAAATTATGGAAAATGTTTATAAATAAATGAATATTTATTTGTCTCATTTTCTAACATGACATAATTTATTAAAAAAATAGTTTTATAAATAAAAAATTTAAGGAAAAAAACCATGAAAAAAGCTTAAGCAAATTCAACTTTTCCTTTCTTTCAACATCGATGACCACCATGTTCAGTAGGATAAAAAACTATAGCCTGAGGTAAAAAAATGGTAAGAATCGATGTCTTTAAGGTGCTACCTAGAACGAGTTTATTGCGTTTGAAGGAAAACATAATTGGGGATATATAAGTAAGAATGACAAGAACTCCACAACCTATTTCTAGTTTGATGGCACGTTAGAAAAAGAGAAAATGAATATTCATTTATTTTTAATTTTGTATGTATTTTTTATAATTTTATATGTATTTTATAAAATCTTATGCATTTTTATCGAAAAATGAACGTTTAAATATTTTGATTTTTTGATTTTTTAAAATTTTGAATTTTGAAATTTAAAGAATCAAGACTAAATTGACACAATGTATAAAGTTAAGGGTTAAATTCATTGATTTTTTTAGAATTAGAACCAAATTGATAGAATCTATAAAAATGATGCGCTAAATTTGTTATTTTACCAATGAAAACGATAATTTCAAAGATTTCATTAGTGATTTAACGTATGAGTGACCAAAATATTAAATTTCGATAACATTAGTGACTAAGATAGAAAATTTTAAACCTAAGTGACCAAAACAAAACACGCCAATAGTTGGTGACCAATTTGTTTCTAGATGACAGCTTTCCATCATTTTAGCTAATAATGATTGGTGGCCAAAATGTTTTCATCATCTTTGGGAATAAATTTGTTATGTTTCCTATTTTCTCAACTCTAATACATCTTTTTAATAGATAACTCTGTTGTGTTCAATGTAGATTTTTTTTTTTGAATTTTCATGCGGTGGCTAGAAGTAGGAGTAAATGAAGAAGAAAAAGAAGAACAAAGAGAAGCAAGGATGGCATGGAGGAAAAAACAAGTTAAGGAAGAAGATGATGAATAGTGGTAGGGATAAAAAAGTACAAAATTATGACATGGTGTGCATGTAAATAATTGTGTTAGGGATTTAATGTTTAGGCAACTAAATGAAATGATTTTTTTGGTAACCTGAAATGAAAAGTAGCCAAACTTACCCTAAAAATAAAATAGTAAATAACCGGACAAGAGGAAACTCACAAGTTATTGGTTTCTTAGTTTCTTTTTTCCTTCTTAAAGCTTGGTTTGAACAAGATTAGGTTTTCGATCGAGTTGGTGCGCCCGATCCGAGTTGTACTAGTGTGCTTTGTTCTAATAATTTGCTCAATGCCTTAAGGATAAAGGAGTAAAAAGACATAGATATGTTGCTTCTATCTTGCCTTTCAAAGTAATACTTTAAGTTCTCTCTCTTTCTCATCACTCTCTGTTTGGCGCTAAAACTCATGTCTCACCCTCGGTCCTTTGCCCTCATTGATGTTTTTTTCCAATTACTTTTCTGCTTCTATGTTAGGCAATAAGCTCAAGAAAGACTCGACCTTGCTTTACTTTTGGATATTTTTCTCTTCAATTATGGACTTGTCTTACTTATTCTTTTCTTCTTTGATATATGTTAAGATTAGAATAATAAAATTTTAGTTTTAGTATTTTGATGCCTATTAGAATTAGAATTCTATATTTTATAGTTTTAACATTTTGGCTGCTATTAGAATTAGAATTCTAAATTTTATCTCTATAAATATAAACATTATAATAAACATATGAAAATTATGTTTATTAGTCTACTTTTTTAGCTATGACTATTACCGTAGAGGAACAATATTAGAAAATTATTATCGTAAGGAAGGATGGAATTCAAAGAGTTGAAAACTAGAAAATCAAGGGGCTTGATTGGTCGAACCTCCTTGTGACATCGTTGAATGTATAATTGATGTCCGAATTGAACAAATTGAATCCGGGTACAAGCAATTTGCAAGGGTTAGTCAATCCCTAGTCGTCACATACCCACCATTGGTAAACTCCCGCAATGAAAAAATTTAGTTGGAGGCCAATCGACAACGATCAAGTAAACCTTGAGTGCCAACTACTTGACCCCTCTTTCTCGAGAGTGTGTTGTGAAAGAACCGATAAGAGAGAGACCCTCTGGTTTTTCTTCATGCAAGTGTGACACCTACACCGACTCAATCGCCGATTCAATGCGTGATGTCTCTGTAATGTACCTCATTTTCAATGAAATCGAAATAGTGGTTTCAGGGACCACAAATCAAGTCGAAGAATTTATTTTATTATTATTTTATTGCCTATAGCATGATAGTAATACCGTATAAAAATTTCGTTAAGAAATTTTACCGTTTACATGCTCAATTTGATAAAAAATACTTAATCGCGTAGTGCAAAAGTTGAGTTCTAGTAGCTAAAAGTATTAAATAACTATAGAACCTTAAAGTAGGAGTCCTTAAATGGTAACTAGACCATAAATAGTGATATTGGATGTACATGGCTTGGCATTTGTGTAATTTGTGATGTTTTAAAATGTTAATTTTGTAATTAAGTAAATTAAACTAATTTAATAAAGAAAACATGAAATTAAAACACTATCTTCTTTCATTTTCTAACCTAAAGAACTGCCACCATAGACAAACAAAGGAGAAGGTTTCGGCCTAGGATATTTTCCTTGCATTGCTTGCCTTCATCTTCCAACTTGACCTTGTGCATGCAAAAGAAAGGACTAATATCTTGAATATCGCCAATATTCCAAGCAATAGCTCATTTATGTTGCTTAAGAATATGGACTAATTTCTCTTTTGAGGTACATCCAGTTATTGGAGACAATAACTAGGAGAGTATTGTGATCACCTAGAAAGACATATTTAAGATGAGGAGGTAGTGATTTCAATTCCGGAGTAGGAGCTTCTTCAATAGATAGTTTGAAAATTGGGGTTGTTCCGCTATTAGGTCTAAAGATTCATTCTCGCCATCCATGCTTGAGTTCAAGATTATTAGCTTCAACCATCTTTGTCACAACCCTTTAAGGATTTAACATCAAATGTCACTACAAACTCTTCGAGAATGTGTCCGTGCTTTGGTCATTGAATTCTTCCTCAATTAGATCATTTAGCACATCAACAATATGGCATTCTTTTTTTGTCCTTGCATTGAATGCAGATTCAAAAACACCGGCGTGACTTGCTCATCATTAGCTCTTCAATAAGAGTTTAGCTATGGCTATAAAAATGATCGCCCTAAGATTATGGGAGGAACCTTCTTGTTTGCCTCCTACGCTCAAGTATGATAAAATCAAATAGGAAAAATGAGTTTATCCACACGAACTAAAGACGCCTTTTTTATTTGCCCTTCAGGTTGAGCTAAGGATCAATCACCTAGTTGTAATGTCATTGTAGTAGATTTCGTGGTGACCAATTCCCCAATTTTCCGAAAAGTAGATAGTGGCATTAGGTTAATGCTAGCTCCCAAGTCGCATAAAGCCTTACCCAAATAATGATTGCCAATTGAACATGGGATCTTAAACCTCCGTGATCTTTCAATTTGGGGGCAACTTGTTTGTTAAAACAAAGACTACAAATTCTTCCTCGTGGAGTGCAATAGTTTCAATATCATTGAGCTTCTTCTTCTTGGACAAGAGGTCTTTCATAAATTTCCCATAAGTCAAAATTTGTACGAGCATCTACTAAAAGAATGTTGATCTCGCAATTGCTTTAAGTGTGTCCAGAATTGCCGATACTACTTTTCATGCTCATTCTTCCGAATCTTTATGGGAAGGGTAAAAGTATAGATATATATGCTTGCGCTGACATTACCTTTGATTGGGTCAACGTGTTTGAAGGTCGGACATTAGGCATATGAGTGACAATTTGTGGAACTTCTTTGTCCGATGCATCAACAAACTCTTCGATTCAACCTTCTCATCGTTGATCACTCCATTTGTATCATGAGGTGCTCACAAGAAGTCAATAATCGGTTTGTTAGTTTGTTTACCACTCCTAAGAGTGATAGCCTTACAATGTTCTTTCCTCTTCGGACTAGGATTTTTC
This sequence comes from Gossypium sturtianum, assembly GCA_025698515.1. Lineage (NCBI taxonomy): Eukaryota > Viridiplantae > Streptophyta > Magnoliopsida > Malvales > Malvaceae > Gossypium > Gossypium sturtianum. The sequence goes on from CM046948.1 coordinate 125,602,126, forward strand.
GTGTCACTAGAGTAATGAGCCCGGTGGTTGAGTATTCAAATTTGAAGCAAGTTGTCCTAATTGTGCCTCCAATACTCGAATAAGATGAATTCCCTTGTACAATAGCTTCGTGGCAAGTAATATGCTCTCGTGATTAACGCTCAAGAGTTGCTAACAGTCGGAAGTATAAGCTTGAGTGTACGGTTGCTTTGCCGATGTCCTTGAACATGTTGATTTGGTAGTGAAGAGTGTTGTGTTGCATCGAGTTTTGGGTGTGGATGTGTCGGCTTTGTTGTGGGTGTATCTAAGTGTCTTGATTGTAGATCTACTCACGACTTGATTGTAATTCCTTGTCTTAGGATTATAATTGCCCCGAGTAGATGTATTCCATATCTGAATGTCATAACATTTTGTCGGCGATTCTGGAGTTCCCCAAAACTGTTGGTCATGCGTGCGAGTTGTTGTAAGAATTACCATAAGAATTGTTGCGGATGTTACTAATATAACTGCATTCATTCTCACGTATGTTGTGGACAATCTTCATAGCTATGTTTGTCACTACAAATCTCATAAGAAAAAGTAGGAACATCAACTTGCTTGACGACTTGTATAGGTGCAACGCCACTCGTCCCTTGCATATTTTTAATCATGTTTGTGAGAGAAGAAACTTGAGCACTTAGTGCGGTTATTGCATCCAATTCAATAACTCCTAGAGTAGTTTTGCTTGTGCGACTACGGAGATAGTGGTATTGATAATCATTCTGAGCAATTCTTTCAAGAATTCCTCATAGCATCATTATAAGTACAATCAAGCATGAGGTTCATTGGTCACATGCGTTGACAAGATTCCTTGTGTGAATTCAAGCCCATTATAAAAAATCTCAATTTGTGTTTCTGGTTGAATGTCGGGCATGGGACAACATTGGAGTAAAGATTTATAACGCCTCCCATGTGGTGTGAAGATTTTCATCATCCAACCGATGATAAGCGGTAATATTATTTCAAGACAAGCATTTATTGTCTGGTAGGTTAAATCAGAAAAACAAAATGTGTCATGCAAGTGCATCCCAAAGTAATTGATCCTAGTCTAGTCCAAAAACCAAGTATGGGCTTTTCCTTTGTAAGGAATAAAGGAATAATTGCATCTTCAAGGCATCATCAAGAACGCCTTGTTGACTAAAGGAAGCACATGTCAATAAAAAGGATTTAAGATGTTCTCTCACATCTTCATGTGGCGTACCAACATATTGTCCATTAGAATTTAGCACTTTGAAACATTCTGCTTCGGAAGTTCAAAATTCCGACTTAGATTGCTAGCCTAAGAGCTCCTCAGTTGTAAATCATCTAAGAAGTAAGCAGTACTACAAAATCTCGTATAGTCTTATTTTGTATGCGAGCATCTTTGCAAAAGAACAATGGGTTATTAACATTATGTTGTTGCATCGAAGGTATGGTTGCATTATTCCCTAGTAAAAAGCCATATTTCTTTGTTTTAAGTCTACTCCGAGCAGGTCTTTTCAATTTTACGGGTCAAAATTGGCAAGAAAATCAATTTCTTCAGGTCATAAAGCACCTACAATGAAGTTAAGAAATAGCAACAAAGGAAAACTAGTTAGTGAATACTAAATATTATATAAGGAAAATAAAGTGCAAAAACCACACAAAAACAAAAATAGACATCAAACAAAGCGCCATCCCCGCAAGCGGCGCCTAAAACTTGATACGATCGCTGCGTCCAAAGCAATAATGTGCAAGCGTGCCACTTTGTCAATACAAAGTATAGTAGACAGATGTGAGTCTGCCGGACATCGATCCCATGAGGATAGTAGTCTTTTGGTCTATTAATGTCGGTCGGACAATAATCGGATATAAATAAGATAAATTGTGAGGATAGTTGGTCGATGCAATAACTTTGAAAAATAAAATAAAATATGATAATGATAAGCTGGGATCCCCAACATGAATCTTCGTGATATACTAAGTGCTCTAATGTATAAAAAGTATAAGTGATTATCGAGGCAATAAAATTCAATGTATATATTGCTAACGTTACTCCTTTATTGTCTGAAACTTAAACATGCATAGTAACCTCACCTTCAGAGGATGGCAGGCAATATGGCACTATGAAGAATAGTAGACTAAATTCCTCTAATCTCACTCAACTTCCGTGTAATGCTTGTTAGGCTCAAACTATCACTTTCGATTTTCCAAAGGTTTGCTCGTGAATAACATCCGTGTTAAAAACATTCAAACCTCTAAGATTAAAAAATTAAAGCAAGATCGAATAAGATAACATTTAACCAAGAATTCATGTGTATTTACGCATGAAACAAAAATCGGAAGAGTAATCACCAGGCATTTAGAAAGAAATAAGAAAGGATCGAATGAAGAATCACTATCCACTAGACAACCCATTTGAATCTCTCTATTCACTCTTTGTCTCGCACTTGGGTCTCATGAAGGCTAGTGCGCATCTAGTTTTCCACGTTGAGCTTACCGTGGAAGGCTCAGCCGCCATGGCCGCAAGCTTCAAGGTAGGATGATGAAGATGATGATCCGGAAAAAAAGCTTCCTTTTTTTTTCACGCTCACCTTTTATGTCCTCCTCGAAACGTTACATATGTCCTTTCCTTAAAAATTTTTCTTTCCTTATCACATTATAGGTTGGGTTATACGGTACTGAGAATGACTCCACGTTGATTTGGTTCTTATCCAGGATAGGCGTACAATTAGCAGCAACAATTACGGATGCAATCTGAAAGTTAACTCTTATACTGGATATGCGAATCGCAGTAATGGATTACGACGAAAATTTTAGGCCCATGATCTGGAGATTAACTCATGCGACGACATTAATGCAATAAGATAGCAAAATTAAGGATAGAATAGGCTAGGATTCTTTGAGTTATAAAATGCAATTTAATAATTTGAAAATGCTAAAATGTACACTAAATGGGAACAATTTAACTAATAAGTAAGGGAAAACCTATATTTCTTTCTAGTGCTTATGGAAGCCTTCTTCCAGTATTTATGAATGAATGGTTTACAGGGATTCGTACAAATGAACTCCGACTTCTTAACAACCTCCACCCCTTCACTGCTCTCCAATCGGTTCCTCGGTATTCCTCAAGGTTTGGAACTATCACGGCTGTAAGAAAGCCACACAGTGATAGATTCGAAAGTACAGTGAAAAATTAGGAGCTACTACTAAAGATGATCCAGAGAGTAGGATTGCGGGTAGAGAATAAAATTAGGGTTTTTGATGAACTATCCTATTCACATGGTCGAATGTGTTATGTGTATGCATGATATTTTGTTGAAAGATTCGCACCTATTAGTGGTGGAACACGTTGATTCTGTAGTCTGAGAGGAGTTAGATCATGGGAATTCTTTCAAGCCGAGTTCGAAGAAATACATTAGTCAAGATTTCTAGATAAAAAATAAAAAATTTCTTGAGCTCAAATTACGGGCGTATGACTGTCGTAGTAATGAAGCGAATTTTTCAAATTGAGTAAATATGTTGGGAATGTATTTCGGTCGAGATCGCTGTATGTGCAAAAGATTCGAAGAAGGGTTAAATGAATATATTTAAGCTTCTAGTTGGAATTCTTGAAAGAAAAAGAATTTGTTATGCTACGATCGATTTAAGGCTTTTATAAGCAGAAATTAAAGAGAAAACACATGCTGATTTTAAAGCTAGGGCTAAGAAAGAAAGTTGGTAGGAAGTCATGTCAGTCCCGCATCAAAGAGATATAAAGAACATTACAACCACTCCTGAGCCTTGATGGCAAGTACTCCAAGTAGAGATAGAGGCAACCGATGATGTAGTCCACTAAACCTTAGAGCTACATCGCAGCAAGTGTGCGTAATGTCGTAGACAGTTTGGCAGAGTGCAACTACTATAAAGACCACACATTATGGTGAAATGTCATTGAAGAACAAAGCATGCTTGGCATGCCAGTTCCCTCGACCACTACCTTAAGATTGCCCGAGAGAAATTGAGAAAGAAAAGTTTGAGCTACGCGCTGCCAATGCAATGCTTTGTGAAAAGGTAGACCACCTCGTAATATCGGAGAAGTGTGGTAGGTAGCCATGGTGTAACGAAAGACCGGAGATCAAAGGCACGATCACCGGCTAGGGCTTATGCTGTTCGCGAGGAGCGAGAGGATATTTCAATGCCGTTTTATTACGTGACTTTCTCTATTTTTGATCATCGATGTTCACGCTTTGATTGATCAGGAACAACCCATATGTATGCAGGCCACAAATTTAGTATCTAGTAAGAATTTACCTCGCTTTGAGGTCTTCAGAATTTGTGGTTAAAGTGTCGAACCCACTAAGTCGATATTTTCTAGTTGATAAAGTTTGCAAGAATTGTCCTTTAATGACTCGGGAGTTACAATTTTTAGGTTGATTTGACGCTATTACCATTTGATGAATTTGGCGTGATTTTGGGCATGGATTGGCTAACTCTACATGACACTATTGTGAAGTTGCAGAAAGCTTGTATATTGGAAATGTCGAGCAGTGGGGAATGACTTACGTGTTAATCGAGATAATCCGCGTGAGTACGCTATGGTTATTTTAGCTATGTCGGTATAGAAATATGTGAGAAAAGGTTGCAAATCAGATTACCTTGCTTATGTTTTGGATTACAAGTGTCTCGAATCGGAAGCTTGAATCAGTGCGGTGGTTTAAGTGAGTATCTTTGATGTGTTTCGAGAGGAGTTACTGGATTACCAGTCGAGAGTAGAGGTTGATTTTGCTATTGAATTAGTATCGTGGACATCACCAATATCGATAAGACATGTATAGGAATGACTCTAAATGAGTTGAAAGAGTTGAAAGCAACGTTGCAAGAATCGATAGATGGGGTTTTGCTGAGCCTGATTTTTCACCTTAGAGATTGCACTTGGGTTACATTCGAAGAAGAAAAAGGATAGATCAATGAGATTGTGTAATGACTACAAAATCAACTCAAGCAAGGTTACAATCAAGAATAAATATCCACGGCTCGAATTGATGATCATTGATCGAGTTGAAAGTGCCACAGTATTCTCAAAGATTGACTGCTAGTTACTAGCAATGCGTAACTCGAGTGAAAGATTTTATACCAAAATCGCGCTTAAAACTAAAAGTAATTTTAATAATTATAATTTCTTTGTACGTTGTTTGGTTTAACCTAATAATGACACTAAGAATTTCTTGCAATGCCGTTTGGTTTAACTAACGATTCAGTAATATTTATGGATTTGATGAACAAAAATCTTCGTAATCGTATTTAGACAAGATTCATTGTGGTTTTTATCGATGACATTTTATATATTCACGGTGACGAGTCCGGAGCATGCCTTTGAACATTTTGAGCACTATGTCAGAAACTTCTGCGAGATAAAACAACTTTTTACTAAATTTAGGAAACGTGAGTTTGGTCTTAAGTTAATTTTTCCTGGGACATATAGTATCTACCAAGGCATCGTGAGTTGATCAGAAGTAAAATTTTGGCAAGCTTGTTGACCGAAACCACCAAGAAACATATCCGAGAAGTTAGAAGTTTTCGGGGACTAATGCCAATGTCAGAAGTTTCTGGCCAAAGGGTTCTCACGATAAATTATACCGAAGTGGCATGATCATTACGTAAATATGTGAAAGTTGAATGGTCCGGGAAATGTCAACAAAGTTTCAATCAATGAAAGACGCATAACCGAGCAAGAATTTTGGTTCCAAATTGGATAACGCAAGAGGAATCAGTGATTTTCGGTGGATGCAACTTTAAAATGGTTTAGGGCCGTGTTTTAATGTAGGAAGGCAAAGTAGCCAGCTTATACTTCCGCATGCGCTTAAAGCCGCATAAAAAGAATTACCCACACATGACCTAAGTGACAACATTATGTTTGCATTGAAGAATTTGAGCGCATACTCATTTGTTCGATTGAAAATGTCATATATTTCCCGATCACAAGAGTTTGAAGCATCTAACGCCATGTAGAAATATTTGAATGCGGGAGATAGTAGCAGAGATAGCTTGAGTTGTTAAAAGATTATGGAGCTGATTATTGATTATCATCCGGGAAAGCGAAGCACGTAGCTGCTAATGCTCGAGGTAGAAAGTCTTTATTCGATACTTGCGAGCCATGAACACCCGACTAAAATTATCTAATAATATGGCTCAAACTTGTAGAGTTAAAAAGCAAGTTGCAGGACCATGTTTACAAAGATATTTGGGCGGGTTAAAAATGTGATGATGAGAACTCGTTAGCTAAATCCGCATAATGTGAATTGACTTCTAATCTTGCACTTCAAATAGGACCCGATGATTGCTTATTTGTCGAGAGATAGAATTTGCGACTTAAATAATCCGAGAGCTTATTCAGAAGAATCTTGACGGCTCTCTCATAATGGTAGCTTATCTGCTCAGTCCTGAAGTAATAAGATGTCACAGTGTTCTTGTTGTATGTATTGGTGGTGGCTCCGGGAATGAAATGCTAGGATTTCTAACTTCAGACGTAGATGTTTAGTATGTCACAAAGTTAAAAGTCGAGATATTAGGTACCTTCTCCGGATTATTGCAACTAGTGATGATACCTACAGTGTAAATGGGATCGAAAGTTACTATAGATTTTGTATCGGGTTTACCCCTATCTCTCCGAGAGAAAGATGCCATTTGGGTTGTTGTTGAATCCATTGACAAAGTCAACACAATTTATTCCTAGACGTATAGAATTCTCCCTTGATAGAGTTGAGTTGAGCGGTATGTTTCCTAAGATTGTCATTATACGAGGTACCGCTTTATCATTTCAGATAGAGATCCGTAGTTTACATCACGACTACGGAGTAAAGTTACAAGAAGCTAGAAAATAGCGATTGCATTTTAAGGACAGATTTGATCCTCGAGACCGATGGTCGGTTCGAGCAAAGTAGTTAGAGATTCTAATGGATATATGCTTAGTCATTGTCGTAATAGAGTTTCATGATGAATCGGGAGAAATATTTAACGTTGCTAAAATTCCGTATAATAATAGTTTTCATCGAGCATAAAAGATGGGCACTACGTAAGCTTTCTGTGGCGCTAGTGTTTAACTCCATTATAATGGATCGAGCTTCAAGAGTAAAAAAGATTCATTTGGATTGATTTGATTCGCTTAGGAAGCTGAAGAAAAAGTAAAGTGATCCCAGATAGTTTAAAAGTAAATTCTGATGCGTCAAAAATCATATTAGGATCTTAAACGGAAAGATATAGAATTTCAAACAGAAGACAGAGTATTTTTGAAAGTATCGCATTGGAAGAAAGATTCTTCGATTACGTCTGATCCGAGGTTTTATCGGGCGTCGATGAGATTATCAAATGAAAGTAACGCCTATTGTATATCGATTAGCTTAGCCTTCAGAATTAGAAAAGATTTATAATGTCTTTTACATGTCAATACATGATAAATACCGACCTTGATTCTTCACATGTTATCTCTTCCGATTTGATGTCGATTTAGCTTGATATGTCGACAAAGTTGAAGAATCGATCATAATTTTGGCACGGTGGTTAAAGAATTAGAAATAAAGCAATATGCCTTTAGTAGAGCGTTCTTTGCTTAGCAACTTGAAACGAGATATGGCCACTTGGAACTCCGAGGAAACTATGAGAAAACAATATCGAGAACCTCCTTCGGTTAAGATTTTCAGGACAAAAATTCTTTTAGTGGGAGAGTCAGAGTAACTTTATTTTGCAATAAAATTGGAACAAAGTTATTAGGGACCACAAATCCAAAGTAAAAATTATTTTATTATTATTTATCAAGGCATAAACATGATAGTAATAACGTATAAAAATTTCATTAAAGAAATTTTACCGCTTATATGCTCAATTTGATAAATGACTTAATCGTAGAAGTGTGCTTGAGCCCTAGTAGCTAAGAAGTATTAAATAGTTTATAGGCAACCTAGCAGTGAGGATTCCTAAAATGGTAATTAGACCATAAATAGTGATAAAGGATGTACATGGTTTCGCATTTGTTGTAATTTGTGATGCTTTAAAAGGTTAACTTTGTAATTAAGTAAATTAAACTAATTTAATAAAAGAAAACATAAAATTAAAACATCATCTTCTTTCATTTTTCTAATCCCAAATATCCGCCACCATAGACAAAACAGTGGTTAAGGTTTCTACTAGGATATTTTTCCTTGCATTGTGCGTTATTTGTGTCCGCTTAAAATGATTTACATGTTTTCGGTTCGTTGTAGCTTAATCTAACTAGCACGAGACTAATTTGTGAAACCGTGTTTTCCATTGATGAATATACATGAGTTTTGGGATGTTTGATGATAGAAATGGATAAATGTTAAGCTAGATAAACAACTTTTGGTAAGAGATTTTATTTGAAATTCTAAATTAGTGGATTAAATTGGAAAATGGAAAATTTTGCATATGGTGAAATTGTGAAATAAATGATACATAGTGGACATCACGATGGACCCACTTGATATTCTACTATTGAAGGTTTATGGTGGGAATTTCATGAATTTCATTTTTTAGTTAGCTAGTGGACTAAATTAAAAAGAAATTAAAGTACATAGGAAAGTAGTAATTTTTCAGAGTATGGATTTGGGCAAATTTAATGAATTATATATTAAATTGAGTTAGAATTTATCCACGTATAGATCAAGAGCAGGACCTTATGCAATACTTTAGATCTAGACAAAGAGAAAGTAATCGCCCAGATTTACACGCATACATACTGCCGAGGTAAGTTCGGTGTCAATTAAATCGTATTTATATATGTTTTAAACTGAAGATTATATATGTGTTATGAAATGATATATATGTCGCTAGGTATCCAATCTGCACGACGCAGTTATTTGAGCCCCCATGAACCTTAGGGAATTGGGATACAAATGGCATGTTATTAGGGTTACATGATTTGTGTGTTGGTGCCTAAACGCCCCACCGATGGTTTGAGGTCCGCAGTGTGTTGCGAGATACTCCATAGCTCGCGCGAGCAAAAAGATCGCAGAAGACAAGCCGACTCCACACCAAAGTGAGCAAAGATCGTGAAGCCTACGTCAATTTCCACAGCCGTGGTATAATAATTACTTACAACTTCATAGAAAACATGCATGTGGCTGCATTGATTTGACATATTTATGATTTACATACCACGCGGTAGCTATCCCATATCAATAAGATTCTAAATGGATTCAAAGGGAAAATGGTCTCGATATGAAATGGTAAGAGTCTGATACAAATTATATAGTGATACATATGAATTACATGGAAATGTTGTTACATGGTATATGAAAACTTGAATTGGATGAAGTACATGTATATGAAGCAATCAATTATTGTGTTCATCCATGCTAATTGGTTTATATATGTATTTACATGGCTAATATAGTTATATGTGCCCAGGCATTTGGCCAAATTATATTAGGATATGCTATGTTTATTTACTTATTGTGTGACTAAAATGGTAAGTTATATTATTGTTATACAAACTTACTAAGCTTTTAAATGCTTACTTTTGTGTTATTCTACAGTGTCTTATAGTAGAATCGAAACTCGTTCGAGTTGGAAACTGCGAAGATAAATCACACTATCCACTCGGCTCTTTTGGTACATTTAGTTTGTTTAATTTTTGGTTATAATGGCATGTATAGGTATTTTGGCTAATGTTGGCCTATGTGTTTTGAATGTTGAAAAGGCCATTTGATTTTGTTGAGTTTTGGTATCTTGATTCTATAATGGCATTGTTTGGCTTGTTTTTTTATTGTTGGAAGGTGGGTAGAAAGCCTAAATATGCATATGGTATATGTGTCTTGTGATATATTGTATATATGGTGAATTAGTATCTTATTGTGTATGGTTTACATGGTTGATTAATACTAATTATATAATGGCATTTTGGTACTAAATAGATTGTGTTTTGGTAAGGAATTTAATGGTATGTATTAATGCAAATTGCTTGGAGGAGTTGTTGGTTTATGTGGCCAAATTGTGTACATGTTTATATATGTTTTAATGTTGTCATTTGAGGTACCTATGGGCATATTGATTGTATGATATTATACCTTATGTATATCACTTGATTATGCATAATTTTGGTGCCTTGTTATGGCTTGCTTACATATGTGCATTTACGTTTGTAGGTACATGACAAGTTGGGTAAGAAAAATGGCTTGTATAAATGGCCTATTTTTACACGCAGGTAGAGACAGGCGTGTGTCTCGGTTGCCGTGTGACACCTGACCGACGACGCGGTCGTGTGTCCCCTGCAGCTTCGAAGGTTTGCAAGTTAGGCTGCCATGGCCTAGCACCGATGCAGCGCCGCAGCGTGTGAGGTTATTAGAAGGTTACACGACCTAGCACTACGGGCATGCAAGGCTTGGCCAGTATTAAGTCGATGAGTTACCACAGCATGGAAATAGTTTGGGACACGGTCGTGTGTCCCTATTGAATGAATATTCATGGCACCAGAGACACGGCGTGTCTCACGGCACGTGTGACCCCTGCTGATGTTGAAAATTTTAATGTTTTTTGAAAAATTCTCTGAGTTTCGATTTAGTCCCGACTTGTTTCTAAGCGCGTATTTTGGGCCTCGAGGGCTCATTTATGGGACAATATGTATAATTTTAATTATTTTTAATATGATTATTGATATGATTTGAAAATTTGAAAATTTTATGTTTGTTTGATTTGAAAAACTTACGATAATGCTCAGTAACCTGTTCGGTGAAAAATATAGGTTAAGGGGTGTTACAATGTCACATTACATTACTGGAGCAACTTAGACTAACTCAAATCATTACCTAAATAAATAAATTGGAATTATTAATAATTTGAGTATACAAATTTAAAATCAAGTTTGAGATGTAAAAGTACATACCACAACACTTTCAAACTTAGTGCCATAAGACATAATAAAGAATTATCGGTTGCAAGAAAAATTTCTTCCTAAGAATATACTTGGACCAAGACATTCATTAATTCAAAACATGCTCATCATATAGACATACAAAAGGAAACCTTAAATCATATAAAGGATATGACAACCACCACATACCATTATATACTCGCATGAACATAATATTTAAGCTAACCAAGATTAACCTATGATCATTACTCACACACTTAGTTTAGATTATAGTTTTACTAATGTTATCTATTCAAATTATCATAAAGAATTCCAATAACAACTTATAACTCTAAGTACATTCCAACATTTGACACAAGATAATAAAAACAATACAAACATTCTTTGAAATGAGAAAAGGGTTCTAGATCTTTGTTGATCAACTTTAACTTTGTCGAACCTAATGGAATTACATGTGCAGAAACAAACAATTCTACGTTGAGAAAAAAAATCTTAATGGTGCTAATTATAGGATTTGGTCCAGAATCCGAGGAACAAGAGTGCTAGGCGAGATTTGAGTGAATGGGGTAATTTGGTGGCACACACTGTAACAACAATAAGATCGGATAAAGCGTTGGATAAGGGAATGTTAAGAGGGAAGTCATGAGTTGTATGAAGGCCTTAGAGGTGTTACAATTAGGTTGTTCGTCATGCAGTGTTGGAGGAAGTTTTTGGTTGAAAGAAGTTCAACATTGGCGGGGATCCTTTATATTCCCTTGAAAAGAATTGACAAGATTCTTTGGAGTTGCCAAGGTTAGAGGTTAAGAGTTGTATCTTTTACGATCGGAGACATTTTAGATCCATGCTCAGCTTGCACCAATTATTGATACAAAGTTCAATAGGAGAGGAGAGTGGCGAAGTTGCTGTGGAGGCCATTCACCTAGAGGGTGGAGAGCCAAGCGGAAACAAGAGGATAGGTTGGTTGCTTGAAGAAGTAATTGCTCGGAATGACTTTAAGGTTATCGAGTCTATTGTTGGAAAGATATTTCTGAGGAAAGGTCCTTTTGTCTACTAGCATGATGTGGCATGATAAGCATTCAATCCCATCAAATGTGTAAAATATTCAATCCCACTATTGACAAATTTGTTGCATACTCTTGATTTGGTGCATATTCTCAATGCCACTATTGGCTAATTTGTTGCAAAAAGAAAAATAAAGAGGGTCTTTTTATGTTGGAAAAATAGGCATCAAGTGGATTAGCAACTATTCTTTATTTTTAATAAAATGGGTTTCAATAGAAACAGTGTATTTCTCTTGGGGCTTTTAAGGAATTGACCTTTTTTTTATCAAATGCACAAGCATAACTAATCCAAATACCAAATAGGTTGAGCTATTTGGTAAAATGCAGATTTTTTATATTTATTTATTATATAATATGCATGGATTTGGTGTGTTTTTATATCTTTTAGTTTTGTTTTGTCAACTCAAGCTACATTTTAGATGATGGAGTTAAGTTTCGCAAAAAAATTTCTCTTCTGAATTTAAGTAATTGTAAATTGAGCGTCGATAATGGCAATATAGAGCGATGCAAAAGTAATAAAAAGAAAAATAAGAACACACAAGTTTCACGTGGAAACCCTTTAGGGAAACCACGAAGCCAGGATGAGAAGAAAAATTCACTAATGTCGAATTTGAATGATATAAGAGGAGTTTAGACTACATCTATTTATAGGTTGAAAAACCTTATTCTAATCAATGCCAAGCGAAATAGTGTAGTAAAGGTTGAAACACCTTATTCTAATCAATATGAAAAAGAAGAAATGTACTTGACCCTTGGCCTTACGCCCCACGAGTCTCACTATTTTGCCACTTGTTTTTATTTTTTTAACGAGAATTTAGATCACAAAACTCTAACAATAATCATGATACATAAATTTGATCCGACTTGATTATAATTCATATAAATTCATAAAAGATAAACCTAGTGAGTTGATATTTAATTTTATTATCATTGGATTAATATCTTAAGCTGTATTACCTCATTTGATATTGATTTTTAAAATTACAATCACATCTGTGAGCTTGTATGAATTTTCAAACCAAACAATAACTTTTCATTCATAGAATAAAACCACATATTATTTTGGAAGGCCTAAAGCTTTTAAAAGATTTTTAGGAATGTGCATAGATGTTAATGAATATTTGTATACTTGTTATACATATAAATACAAAACAAGTCTATACGTCAAACAAGTTCACGAAAAACAAATTCACGTACCTACGTACGAAAATTGGCTATAAAACATTCTTCTAATTATTTTTGCAATTTTTAAATATCATTTAATTCACACTAGATTAATCCTCAAAGCACGTCTTAATTATATGTAACAAAAAAAAGAATAGACCAGTTTAAGGGTTGGACTATTCATCAAATTTAAAAAGCTTATCAGAAAATAGTGAAGGTTTTGACAAATATATTAGATCGAAAATGGTTTAGGTACAAAAATTAAGCTGTTTAAAATATGTGTTGACCTCAAGCTCAAGCATTCAAGACTCGAAACTCGATTCAATCCATCTTCTAAATTTGTAATATATTATATTATGTTATTTTTATATATTATATAATTTATATCATATAAAATTAAATTTTTAATATATTCATATTAAAAAATATTAATTGCCAATATATAAAGTTTTAATACTCTAATGCATTAGTTATTTGTCTATATTTTATATATGTATCAAATTATTACATAAATTATAATTGTTAATAAATCTTATTAATAATATTATAAATAAATGTAAATATTAAAAATACACCGTATTCATAAAGTTATTTTTATGTATAATTAGGAATTTAGATATTCTATTGATAAGTTTTTATTGTAATGGTAAGATTTTTTTAAACAATCTTATTATGGGTTCTCGATCATATCTATTCTTTTTGACACAATGCCTCGAACACACAATCATACTCAATTCGATGGAATTGTTTGATCTTAAAGGGATCTTATAAAATTATGCACGTGAGGGTTATTTCTTGGTTTTATCCAAGTCATTAATAAGCTGGATTATTTTGAAGTAATAGTAGATAGAAACAATGCTTGTAATGAGTCCTATTGAAACTAAGAAATATGAGGCCTACACGCCATCCATACTAAAATAAATGGAGTTTTCCAAAAAACACGCTAGTGGAGGAAGACCTCCTAGAGATAAGAAACATAGAGCTAAAGAGAGCCAAAAAGGATCTTTTGTGTATAATCCTACATAATCTTGAATATTTATCGGTTCCGATCGTAGACCAAATAATACAATGCAAGTAAAATTTCTCGATTCATGGAGATATAGAACAACATATAAGTTATCATGCTCTCATATCCACCATTTGAGTCTCAACAATTATTCCAATAATTACATATACTCTGATTTGATCTATGGATGAATATGCAAGCATCGTTTCATGCTTGAATGAATAATAGAAATGAGATTCCCCAATATCATGCTAAGAATAGCTAGGATTTCGAGAAGAAGATGCCATTTGTTTGATGAGAAATAAAAAGGAATATCGAAAATCCAGTGGCTAAAGTAATGAAATGAAGCAACTACTTTCAAGTCATAGAAAGAAAAGCAACAAATTGAGTGGGAGAGTTAGAGTCGAAAAGGGATTCCTCACTTCTTTCTCTCATTCAAAACCGTGCATGAGAAGCTTCTATCTCATACGACTCTAAGTGATAAAGTAAAGAAGAACTTATCTTTTTTTTTTATTACCTTCCTGCGTGTATGTATAAGATCGAACCCATTCAATTTCTAAAGCGGATTACTAATCCTTAACTTTTGAGGAATCATTTATCGGTGGTTGTGAATGAATGATTTTCTCAATCTTTTAGACCTTGGTTTTTTATAGGAGCAAGTTAGAAAGATTGAGAAATAGGCTCATCGATTTGATTCATTCTCAATAGCCATGAGATGATCATCTTAGGGTGATCCTTTTGTGGATGGATGCTCCTATTACACTTGTAATCTTTGAAGGATGAGAACCAACTATGTAGCATCTACATCAAGAATTCAAGTATTGTATCGTCATTAGTCGATCATTTGTAGGAACTACAGTAATAATGAACTTGTAAAATTGATCTATTTATTGATCGCCTCCAAGCGTACTATCGTCAGTGTGAATCTGCATTGAAAGATATATCGATGAGGCGGTATTTGCAAATATATGGGTCGATATAATATAGTTGCAGCGGGTGGGTGAGTACTCAGGATCGTATTAAGGAGTCTATTACTAAGTCAATTAACCTAAACACTAAAAGATCTAATTATTACTTTGATTTAGTTATAAATCGGACATGTGAAATATAAAAGGAGTTTTAAGATTTTTATGATAATAAAATAAATAACATAAGGAAATAAAAAATCAAGAGATCAAAATATAGAATAAATCAAAATCGATTGTGGATGATTAGCTACGCCAGGTAATCCCCATTAGCCTTTATCGCTTTGGGTTCTTCGTAAATCAACTAGCCCACTATCCCGTGAGGATCTTGATCTTCCACTTAAATAATGATTCAATAAAGACTACTTATCTTCGACCATTTGTAGGAACTACCTGTAATAACGAACTACATAAAATGGATCTATTTATTGTTACGCCTCGAGCGTACTAACGTCCATAGTATGAATATTCTTTGTGAAAGATATATCAATGAGCGATATACTGCAAGTATCACTGGTCGAGTTGTAAAATAGTTACAATGGAGTGGGTGAGTACTCAGGATCGTACCCAAGGAGGCTAGTACTAGGTTAATTCTAACCTAAACACCCAGAAAGATCTAATTATTACTTTGATTTAGTTATAGTGCGATAGTAGTGAAATATAAGGGAGTTTTAAGATTTTTATGATAATAAAATAAGATAAAAATAAAAATTCAAGAGATCAAAATATAGAATAAATCAAAATATGATTATGGATGATTAGCTCACTTTTATAATCCCCATTAACTATCACTTTGTGTTCCTCGTCAATCAACTAGTCATTATCAGAGCAGGATCTTACGATCTTCCACTCAAATAAAGAATTGAAAGGACTACTTATATTAGATCTCACATCCAGGGCCGGCTTGGGTGAAGGTGTTCATGGATAGGCCATACTAATTTTGGTTAATTCCCACATTGATGACTTCTAAGGTTGTCGAGGCTAGGGTTTTAAGTTCTTTATTTCCCAAACAATTGATCAGTTGAGTAACCCTACAAAACAATTAATAGATCATATCTCCACTCGCTAATCCCCATAGAAGGATTTGTTCCTCATGGCTTTCATAAACAATATGGAATTGATGTAAAGAAAAACATGATAAATGAATTGAAGTGTAGAGTTTAAGAAAATGTCTAATTTGTATTAAAGATGAAAATGAATCCATAGAGTTTGATTATCTCCACAAATTAGATCTCTCAAGATAAAACAAGAACAAAGCCTGAAACTAAACCTAAAACCTAAGAAGAAAGAAAACTAAAGCGAAAATTTAAAGAGAAATTTTAAACTAAGTAATTGGTGTCTATAACATGTGACAAAGGAGCCTATTTATAGATTTCAAGTGGCCATCGTTCTTAACCTAGGTTAGCGGATGTTCTCGAGCTTTAAATTTGATTGTGTAGACCAAAAAGCGCTCCCTAGCTCATGTTTGATTCCGTCCGAGTCAATGTCACGACACACTAGGACTGTTTGCGACATAGCAATCAACATACTCCTTTTGGGATATCTTCAAAGGGTGTGTCCACGACACCCTTAGGGTGTGTCGCGACATCAAAGTTAGTTTCATGATTTTCTCCATTGTACCCCTTTCTATGTTCGACATTAACCATTTCGTGTTGCGACATAGTGACCATTGTCTACTTATTTCACCTCCTAATGGTCTCTTACACACTTACAAAGGTCATTAGCTCACCCTTAGGCCTTATTGCGCTAAGGTAAATAAAATAATCAATTTGCACATTTTATTAACTTAGTGAAAACTTACAAAAACATAAGTAAAAGCGTAACACCCCAACCCGACCAGACGTTATGGCCGAATCTGGCGATATCATATTGAAGTGTTTTTAAAAACATCGTTTCTTGAGGAAATCCATATTTATTATTAAACCTCGTTTATGTATCTTTAGCAAAATTAAGGTATCTTGTTCTTTTTAAAACTCAAGTTTTTCTCGTAAAGCGTTAACCATGTTAGTTTGTTACTATACTTTAAAACCAAGTTTGATCTGAAAGATATTATTATAAGTTCTGAAAGCGTGGTGTTTTGAAAACCAATTATCTTTTGGAAAACCGCGCTCTACCACTACTCGGATGTAAATTAAAATAGATAAAATCCCCAAATTAAAGTTAAAAATTAAAGAGGCCTTATTATAACAAAAACCGAATTAAATTTATAGGAGATAAGCTCAAATATATAAATAAGTGCGGTTGTGTGGCCACCTCCGAATCCCTCGCGGCACCGATCCGCCTAAGATTAGGGATTACACCGAGATAAATAGAGAGGTGAGTTTATGAAAATTCGATGTGTAACCCCATGCACATAAACGACCAAACATGCCTTTAGGCAGAATGCGATCTGAGCCTAAGCCCAAGTCAATATGATTCGATTCGATTAGGCCTTAGCCCATTATAGTACGATGTCGGTGTGGACTTTAACCCATACTTGATGTCGGTGTGGGCCTTAGCCCATAATAATGCTCGATCATAGTGTAAGCATGCAATTAGAAATCCTACCCATCCGGCCTCTACACTCCACTCTGTCATTGAACACTCCATGTGGGGATAAAATCACCCACCCATCCTACACTCAAAAATTAGCCGGTTGTGGCACTAAGCGATGTTGCGGCCAGGAATTGCGATCTGATACACTTCTTTCAACATAATAATCCCATCCCATGCAACATATCACACATGAATGCAAACATACATATATATATCATGGCATGCTCATATACGGTCATACATAACATAGGGGTATAACAGTCAATTTACCATAGGGGCATAAGAGTCATTTTACAAGTTTGGGGTCTAGGTGTACTTACTGACCCATCGGTGAGTCCACAGATCATTCGGAGGCGACAGTGCAACCTTAACAATCAAATAGTGCAAATGGGCCCAAGGCCCATAATAGCGGGCCCATGTGGGCCCACTTGCGCTCGTGTGGCCCACTTAGCCCAAAAATGGGCTCGACCATATAATTTACACATCTTGGCCCAATATCCTCCACACACTTGTGTGGTTTACGTGTAAGCCCACACGGCCTATTTCGACCCAACATGGCCCAGCGCGACCCCGAAGACCATGAAATCGCTCATGGTGGCCTCGATAGTCTAACGCCCACGTTTCATGCGTTGATTCACCACGGCGAGTGCGTTAAATGTAACCTGATTCTCATACTTTTAGGCTTTTGTTAGTTTCACGATTTAGCGGTGTGTACACACGGTTTCGATTCATCACGAGCGAAGTTCGAGGCACTCGCCAACCTACATTTGGTCAATCAAACATCACTATCAGGTCCTACTATATAGTTACTTGAGAAAACCCGAAGTCCATAATCCATTCAAAGAGTAGCGTTACCTTCAATCGAACCACGATGATTCCCGAATCTTAGACTTCAACAGATTGATTAGGAGTTTCCGAGTCTTTCCTTAAGCGCCCAAGCGATTGTTATCAATTAACACCTAAGAGCGAGAAGAAGAAAGGAAAAAATAATTCTTTTATATAACTTACGAAGGAGAATAAGAGAACCAAGAATAGATGGAGGATTTGGCACTAGCACATCATTCACCTTGAGTTTATTCTTTGTCAAACACGAGTAAACACAACCCCACTTTAGTAACTCAAAAGCCAAAATTTCACGTGCTATACTTACTTATCGAAAGAAAAGAGTCAATCGTGAGAAGAAAAAATGGTTTCGTGATGTTCGGAACTAAAAATCGTGAGAATCATACTTGAGGAGAAGAGGAGAATCAATTTTGGGGAGAAGAAGAAATCGAGTAAGGCACTAAGGTCTATTAGGCCAACACGGAGGAAAGAAGAAAAGGGGGAAAGAAAAAAGCAAAAAGAATTATTCGGCCAAGGAGTAAATGGTTGTCAAAAAGTGCAACAAAAAGATAGTGTAGACACCCTTACCACATTCGGCTAGAGAGAAAAAAAAACAATGCAGAAATCGAAAAAATGGGAAAAGAGAGATTTGTGAGAGAGCATCACATTTACCATACAAAGCCCAGGCCGAGAATCCCCCTCGGTAGAATTCTTGAGTGCCAGAGTCCACTTTCAGCACACTACTACCTCTTCCCTCATCCCTTGATTTTCTCCACAAGTCCCTCCTCAAATCTCTCCACCTGATCACACCTCCCCTCAACCACTCAATTCAAATTCACCTCAACAACTTCAGTGTTTCAGTCAAACTTCATCACCTCCCACAGCACAGCAACAAAATAAATATACCCTTACTACTACCAAGATTCGAACCTTAGTCCTCTGGCCTAGGTAGCACGCCACTTACCTCTTGGACCAGGAGGCTTTTTATGACATGCTTAACCAACATTTATTTTAAAACCTACCAACTAAAGGCAAGGGTTTTATTCCCCAAAAACCAAAATTTTGCACAAGCCCAAGGCTCGAATCCAGGACTTCACAAACACTCCCAAACACACCCAAATCACTTAGCCACTAAAGTAGATAGGTATTTATGTTAAAAACATGCAAAAATAAATACCTAAATTTTGAGGCGTTACAACTCTACCCCTAAAATAAAATTTTGGCCTCGAATTTTACAGTCAAAAAGCAGATGAGAGTATTATTGACGCATCACCTCTTCGGGCTCTCATGTGGCCTCCTCTATAAAGCGTGATTACGCCAAAGTACCTTAACGATGGAATAGACTTCCTCCTCAAGAATTTCATATCACAATCTAAGATCTGTACCTATTCCTCCTCAAATGTCAGGTCCGGTCTAATCTCAATCTCCTCAGTCGAAATCACGTGCATAGGATCAGAGCGATAACGCCTCAGCATAGAGGCGTGGAATCGTCATGAATCTGATCCAACTCTGGAGGTAACTCATGTTCGGCTTTAACCTGTTGGCAAGTCAGATACTTACTTACAAAGTTGGTAACTTCACGCTTAAGACCTAGCCACCAATATAACTCTCGAAGGTCTCGGTACATTTTATTCCTGCCGGGATGTATAGCATAAGGAATACTATCGCTTCTCGTAGTATAGGCGCCTCAAATCGGTATCTCTTGGTACATAGACTCTCCCACGAAACAAAGTACCCCTTAGCTATTCGGTCAAAATCGAAGTCTCCCATTCTCAATCATGAGCTTGAGGACCCAAAGACCCATCCTCCAGCTGTTTACCCTTAATACATTCAACCCACGAAGGTTTAACTTGGAGTTCGACCAACAAACTACCATCATCAAATAAGTAGAGGCGAGCAAACATCGCTCTCGGATCCGTCATAACCCTCGGACTCGGTCGTCGACCACCACATTGGCCTTACGGGATGGTATTCAATCGAACAATCATAATTCTTAAGCGACTCAACCCATCTATCTTTTGCCTAAGATTTAGCTCCTTCTAGTGAGGAGATATTTGAGGCTCTTGTGATCTATGTAAATGATACACTTCTCACCAGTATAGGTAATGCCTCGATTTCGGTCTGAAAAAACCACATGGCCAACTCCAAATCATGCGTCGGATAATTCGCCTCATGGGACTTAAGTTGGCGAGGCGCATATGCCACTACCTTACCCTCTTGCATCAACACACATCCCAAAGCGACATGTGATGCATCACTTTGTAAACGATGAATTCTTTCTCAGACTCTGTTTGTATTAAGGCGAGGGCTTCCATTAGAACATTCTTAAGTTTCTCAAAACTCTTTTCTTTGCTTATCGATCCGGACAAGCGGTACCCCTTTACGCAACAATTTAGTGGAGGTGCAGCAATTGCGAAAACCCCTCAACAAAATGTCGTAATACCTGCCAAACCAAAAACTTGAATCTCGGATACCATCTTGGCGGCTTCCAATAAAAAGCGACTTCAATTTTCAAGGATCCACTCTAATCCCTTTAGTAGATACCACATGGCCCCGAAATGTTACCTCTCGTAGCGAAATTCACACTTGTTGAGCTTAGCGTATAAGCATTTCTCCTCAAAATCTGCCAGAACAACTTCGGAGATGTGCGTCATGTTCATCCTCGGTTCTCGAATACACCAAGATGTCATCTATAAACACCACTACTGAACCGATCCAAGTAGGGCTAGAAGACTCGGTTCATCGGATCCATAAATCTTGTTGGTGCATTCGTCAATCAAAGCGGTATCACAAGAAACTCGTAATGACCATACTTGAGTCCTAAATCTTGTCTTGTAAACATCGACCTCTTTGACTCTCAAGTACCGATCGGAGATCAATCTTAGAAGGCCAGAAGCTCCTCGGCTGGTCGAATAGATTATCAATCCTCGGTAGAAGTACTTATTCTTAATAGTCGATTTATTGATTCTTAGGTAGTCGATGCACATCGCATGGATCCATCCTTCTTTTCACAAATAACAGGTGCTCCCCATGGTGACACCTTGGGGCGAGATGAACCCTCGAACGGTAACTCTTGAATCCCAGCCTTAAAGCTCCACTAGCTCCTCGGTGCCATTCTATAAGGGAGATGAATCTGAGGCGCTGCGGTAGGAGCTCTATCCCAAATTCCATTTCACGATTTGGGGGCAATCTAGGTAGTTCATCGGGAAAAACATCCAAAAAATCTCATTGCGTTACGATATCTTTATGAGATGGAACCTCAAAATCGACACCAACGATAAAGGCTAAATCGCTTCACAATCCTTACAGACCAACTTCTAGACCCTTGAGTGAAATCACATTTGACAAATAATTCCGGCGTTCCCCTATAACCACCACTTCATCCCCCTCCATGATTTTAGTACCACCCGTTTAGCGGCACAATCCAAATTCACTTGATGCTTAACGGCCAATCCATGCCCGATGTTAAGTCGAATTCACCAAAGGTAGTTCCATTAAGTCCGCCATAAAGATGGCTCCTTGCACCTCAAAGGTACATCTCTGAACAATTTGTTTTACTCTAATGAAAGCGCCTAAAGGACTCAACACGGTAATTTCACTCGTAGTGGTTTCAACATTATACCCAGGTCTTAGATCAGAGCATGCCATATCACGAATGTGTAGACCCAACATCAATCATTGCGGTATAAGGTATATTATGGGTAAAGAAGCGTGCCGATAATAATATCGGGCATCTCAGTCCTCTTGACGGCGTGCGGCATAAACTAAATTTGTTTTGCCTCTTTTCGATATGGCGACACCTCGCGGTGCTCCACGACCACGGGCCATACCATTTCCATCTGGCTTTGGCCACGACCTCTCAGCAGTGCTGAACACCTCTGCGTGGTGAGCGGTACCCCGACCGTAGCTTGCATCTTATCGGGCCTCAGTGGACAATCTACGTCACGGTGCTCTAGTGATCCACACCTCAAACACGCCTCAATCTTTTTCCAACATTCGCCATGATGGCGTCTACCAAAATCACCACATGGTGTGGTCGATGGCGACAATAGGGCCCTAACTCGGCCGGCCCATCCACTCGGCCTTTTATTGGCCTCTGAGCGGAACTTGAGGGCTCGAGATCCTCTTATTCCTACCATTTTCTCTGTTGGGCCTTTCGATCGCGCTTCACCTCCTCGGCGATCTTACGCCTTATCAACCGGTGTGGTAAAATCTCGCTCCTCTATAGAGCTATCAACACTCTCGGACTATCCACGAGGCCGTCCTCGAAGCGAACACACGCTCATAATTAGTTGCCACCATCCCACGTGTATAAGCGGCTTAGTCGCAAGAATTCGACCTCATATTCGATAGCGACTTATCCCCACGAGTCAAATTTAGAAATTCCCTCCTCGGGTATCCACATAACTTCGTGCCTACATACTTTCCTTAGGCGGTCTTAAAAATTCCCATGTCAATCGGTCGGCTGAGTACCCTCTTTAGCGTAAGCCACCAGCGATAGGCTTCATCTCGCGGCAAGGACACTTTGCACCTTTTAATTTACGTTCAAAAGTGCGATCGAGGTCATCCATGATCCTCTTTGTGGCCTCAATCAATATTCGACCACGCTAGAAGCAACTCTGCGATACCCCTAAAGATCTCATTACATGAGGCCGGGATCGTTCCGTGACCAACCCGCGACCCACGATACGGTATTGGGTGAGCAACCCTCTCGAAATTTGCAACATAGCTTGGGGCGGTCGTCGTCCCGATCGGCTTGATCATGCGACCGGTCTCGATCCGCAGTGAAGCGGTGTCTCACTAGTCTCCATATTAGGTATATGGTCGGGCAGCGAGACCAGCTCGAGCACCTCTGGCATCTACCACGGCCTCTTGTACCGTCTGCGTGAGTACCTCTTGTGCTCATTATCGAATTGCATTTCATCCCGAATTAACAGTTTTATGCAGTTAGTTTCTGATTTGATTATTTATTAGCAAAGTTTTATGCAAATCATTATCAAGTAATTCAAAGTTCGTTTTTGTAGATCGCGATCTTACTATAGTTTTGATTCACACTAACTAGAGTGTTTTGATTATAGTCTTCTACCTCATTAGTCTCGATAATTTTTATAGCATTTGATTTAAAACAAACAACACTTTGAGAAGACTTACGGGATCGGCCTGCAGGAACTCGGTGTACCACACATTCGATAAAACATTTCAAAACTTTTAGTCGTTTGGAAGAATTTTTTTAATATTCCGGTTTTAGAAGAAACCAAAAACCACGATCGACTTTTGAACACGACTCACGATACCACTAAATATAACACCTAAACGACCTAGGCGTTATGATCGAATCTGGCGATATCATATTGAAGTGTTTTCAAAACATCGTTTCTTTAGAAATCCATATTTATTATTAAACCTCGTTTATGTATCTTTAACTTAGAAATTAAGGTATCTTATTCTTTTTAAAACTCAAGTTATTCTCGTAAAGCGTTAACCATGTTAGTTTGTTACTATACTTTAAAACCAAGTTTGATCACGGAAGCTATTATTATAAGTTATGAAAGCGTGGTGTTTTGAAAACCAATTATCTTTTAGAAAACCCGCGTTCTACCACTACTCGGATGTAAATTAAAATAGATAAAATCCCCAAATTAAAAGTTAAAAATTAAAGAGGCCTTATTACATAACAAAAACCCAAATTAAATTTATAGGAAATAAGCTCAAATATATAAATAAGTGCGGTTGTGTGGCCACCTCCGAATCCTCGCGACAGATCCGCCTAAGGCGGGGATTACGCGCACGAGATAAGCGGGTGAGTTAACGAAAAACTTCGATGTGTAACCCCATGCACATAAACGACCAAACATGCCTTTAGGCAAAATCTGATCTGAGCTTAAGCCCAAAGTCAATAACGATTCGATTTAGTTGGGCCTTAGCCCATTCTGATGCCGATATCGGTGTGGGCCTTAGCCCATAATAGTATCGATCCGCAGTTTAAGCATGCAATTAGAAATCCTACCCATCCGAGCCTCTACACTCCACTCCGTCCATTGAACACTCCATGTGAGATAAAATCACCCACCCATCCCTACACTCTAAAAATTAACAGGTTGTGGCACTAAGCGATATTTGCGTGAATTTGCGATCTGATACACTTCCTCCAACATAATAATCCCATCCCATGCAACATATCACACATGAATGCAAACATATATATATATATATATATCATGGCATGCTCATATCTGATCATACATAACATAGGGGCATATGATCATTTTACCATAGGGGCATAATAGACATTTTACGGTTTGGAGTGCAGGTGTACTTACGACCCATCGGTAGGTTCCACAGGTCATTTCGGGTGACGAGTGCAGCCTTAATAGTCAAAAAGTGCAAATGGGCCCCAAAGCCCATAATGCGGGCCAATGTGGGCCCACATGCTCGTGTGGCCCACTTAGCCCAAAAATAGGCTCGGCCATGTAATTTACAGCATGACCCAATATCCTCCCTGCGCTTGTGCGGTTTACCGTGTGGGGCCCACAAGCTTCGTTGGGCCCACGGCCTATTTTGGCCCAAGACCACGAAAATCGCTCATGGTGGCCTCGATAGTCTAACACCGCATTTTATGCATTGATTCACCACCCGGCGGCGCCGCGCTTCGTGTAACCAATTCTCATACTTTTAAAATTTTTGCGATTCACGATTTAGCGGTGTGTACACACAGGTTTGATTCATCACGAAACAGAGCGTTGAGCACTCACCAACCTACATTTGGTCAATCAAACATCACTATCGGTCCTACTATCACGGTTACGAGAAAACCCAAATCCATAATCCATTCAAAGAGTAGCGTTACCTTCAATCGAACCATGATGATTCCCAAGCGAATCTTAGACTTCAGCGGTTGATTAGGAGTTTCTAGAGTCTTTCCTTAAGCGTCAAGCGATTGTTATCGATTTAACACCTAAAGCGAGAAGAAGAAAGGGAAAAATGATTCTTTTATAGAACTTCACTAGAATGAGAACAAGAGAACCAGAATAGAGGAGGATTCGGCACTAGCCACGACCTTCACCTTCGGTTTATTCTTTGTCAAACACGGTAAACACAACCCCACTTTAGTAACTCAAAAGCCAAAATATCATGTGCTATACTTACTTACAGAAAGAAAGGAGTCAATCGGCGGAAGAAAGGGTGGTTTGGCGATATTGAGAACTAAAAATCGCGAGAACCACACTTGAGGAGAAGAGGAGAATCGATTTAGGGAGAAGAGAGAAAGGAAATTGAGTAAGGCACTAAGGTCTATTCGGCCAACACGGAGGAAAGAAGAAAAGGGAAAAGAAAAGAGCAAAAAATTATTCGGCCAAGGAGAAAATGGTTGTCAAAAGTGCAACAAAAAGACGGTGTAGACACATTTACCACATTCGGCTAGAGAGAAAAAAACAATGCGAGAAGCTTGAAAAAATGGGAAAAGAGAGATTTGTGAGAGCATCACATTTACCATACAAAGCTGAATTGAGAATCCCCCTCGGTAGAGTTCTTGAGTGCCAAAGTCCACTTTCGGCACACTACTACCTCTTCCCTCATCCCTTGATTTTCTCCACAAATCCCTCCTCAAATCTCTCCACTGATCACAACTCCCTCAACCACTCAATTCAAATTCACCTCAACCACTTGATGTTTCGATCAAACTTCATCACCTCCATAGCACAACAACAAAATAAATATTCCCTTGCCACTACCAAGATTCTAACCTCGAGTCCTCTAGCCTAGGTAGCACGCCACTTACCTCTTGGACCGGGAGGCTTTTATGACATGCTTAACCCACATTTATTTTAAAACCTACCAACTAAAGGCAAGGGTTTTATTCCTAAAAACCAAAATTTTGCACAAGCCCAAGGCTCGAACCCGGACTTCACGGACACTCCCAAACACACCCAAATCACTTAGCCACTAAAGCGGATAGGTATTTATGTTAAAAACATGCAAAAATAAATACCTAAATTTTGGTGCGTTACAAAAACAAATGGAAATGCTTGCTTTCAAGCTCTAAAGTCACGAATATTAGTTTAATCTACAACAGAATTCGATAGATCATTTACCTAAAAGAATCGTTGTTCCTAACCTTGCTTCACCTTAATTGTGGTAAACAAGTTTAGGTGTAGGCAATAATGCCCATGCCAATCGAGCTAAGAATCAATGCGACAATGATAAGAAAATTTTAAATATGAAAGTGTATTTGGCTCATTGAGCAAAGTGTTTGCACTTGGAGTGCATTATATGAATGTGATAAGTGATATGAACATGATATGTTAAAGTGTGCATAAACCAAGAAATAAGTGTGTGTATAAGTGAATATATTGGCATTGTGACCTTTTGAAATCATTGGGTATCATTGGCATGCCATAGGATTGTGAGTACTCTTCACTTATTGATATTATTTAGGTATTGAGTTTGAAGATAGTGTTGGAGAGATAAGGTAATGTGAGCTTAGCTCTATTCATTAAGATAGTGTGGTGTGTTTGGAGAGTGTTAGCTTCATGTTACACTTAAAGAAGATAGCGGTGGACTCTATGAGTCAAGCGGTGTGTTTGGAGATCCGGTTATCAATGTGTTATGTTATATGCATGTTTTTGGCCACAAATATGCCAATATATCAATGTGAATGGTATGAGATATGCTAGATAACTTGCCATGATTGATTGAGATAGTATGCCTTCTTTTAACTTTGGATAATGTGTTTAATTGTAGAAATCATTGAGCACTCACTTTGAGCTTAAAAGCTCATACTATTCTGAACAATTTGCAAAAAAATAGCTTGAGAAGAGGAGGAGAAGTGAGCCTTCCAGGTGATTTAAAGCAAGGAAACAATGGGTTTGTTTGATGTGTTTCCAACTCAATTAAGAAGGAAATGGGGGTATTGCATGCACACATGCGCTTAAAACAAATGATTTTATAAAGCAAATTTAAAGTGCGGTTTTACTCCAAGAAGTGCAGTCAATTGTAGTGTAACACCCCAAACCCGGCCCATGTGGTATATTGGATCTACATGTCACATGAAAAAAGCGTGATAAATCCTTATGATTTGTACTAAAATAGGTGTAATTTGATTATGGTTAAGAAAACAAGTTTGGATGTGAATGTTTGATAAAATACAACTAATTTTTGAGAGGTTGATTGACGAGTCGAAAATCGAGGTAGTGAACTTTAAAACCATGACTTTTGAAAATGACGTTGAAAATTTGAAAGAGAATCCGAGTTAAATTATTTGTACATATTTATTATGAAAACCGTTTATTAATCAATTTTGGAAAACCGTTATTTATGATTTTAGAAAAATCCCCATTTAAAATAATGCAAGAAAAATAATAAGTATGGCCAAACATAAAACCAAATAAAAATATCCCGAGAGCCTTATTACAACCTTAAAACCAGAAATAATAAAAGCAATGAAATAATACGGAAAAGAAGTTTACTAATGTCAGAAAATAACATTCCAAAGTATGGCCTCCACTGATTCATCCATGGCCTCAAGTCCACCTTCTTGAACATTACACATGCAAGGGTTAAGGAAGCGAGGTGAGTTACTAGAACTCGATGTATAATCCCATACCGTTGTCCACTTTGGGCTGAACCCATTTAGCATCATCTTGGGCATAATCCCATTTACATAACGAGAATATATATATGTGCAATGTATGTAACCCAACCCATCCATCAACACACCCCATACCGACCTATCACACTGTGGAGATCAAGTCAACCCACCCGCCAATCACACCGTCGTGGCAAATTGCCATTTATAATAATTTATTGTGGCCAAGCCACCGATATCATCACGTAAACATTATAATAAACATTTTATTGTGGCAATGCCACGAGCTACACTTCTCTTCATCATTTTCCCATCCCATGCAAAATTATGTAAATGCAACATACATAATAAAGCATAATATCCATATATATAAACAACAATCATTGATTGAGAGATTTATTACGATAAATCGGCCAATTATTGAACTTTGTAAATCGGTTCACTAAAGCATTCTAACAATTTGGCCCATAGGAGCATTTTGGTAAATCGGCGTGAGAACATTTTAAATAGTCGACCCATAAGGGCATTTTAAGTAATCGGTAATTTTACCTACTAAGGGTAATTCGGTAATCTAAGTAACCCAGGGTATTTGATAACTTACCCTCCAAGGGTATTTTGGTAATTTATAACCCAGGACTTAACTACTAATGTAGGGCATAAAAATTGAAAGCATCCATCTGCGTCATATTGATTAAAGCGACTATAACTCGAGTTAGGAAACTCAAAATTTAGTTAAAGTAAATTTTCCTTGAAACTAGACTCATATATCTTCTTATTAAATTTATTTTAGAATTTTGGCTTAGCCATTTAGTACAGTTTATTCATTAAAATTTCCCTTGTTTCAGCGACCAGCAGTTCGACCTCTCTTACCCTAAATTCAAATATCTCCTTTGAGCAGTTTTCATATGTTGCTCCCACTTGTTTCTATTGAAAATAGGCTCACTAAAGGAATCTATACATATAAATTATAACTAATAATGCACTTTGTACAACCAAGATAGAGCAGGGGAACCATGAAGTCATTGAGAACCAGTCTCACTAAAATTAAAATATCACGAGAATATAAAACCCTTCTTACTAATCTATTTCTTTCATTTAAAAATAGACACGATGTAGCTTTAATTCTATATCTTATTAGCTTCTAATTCCCTTTCTCCTATTTTTCGTGATTTTTCAAAATCACGTCGTCTACTACTAACCAAAAGCTTTGTTTCATTGCAAAATATGGTTACCACTTCACGAACATCATACTTTGCCCAGAGTGGTCACGGATGCAGTTTCTGTTTTCTTCAATATTTTGACGAATCACAAAACATTTCATGCAAACATTGAGAGAGGTATGAGATTACACACCATTTTAAACATGTATTACGAAAGTGCGGGATTACACACGATTTGGATTTCCTAAAGAGCCACTCTTCATTGACCCACTATGTGATCTCCTCTCGGAGTCCCAATAATCAACCCGCCTTACGACTACCACCACACGCTCCTTTCTGCAACTAATGTTAACAATCCTCACCCTTTGATTATCAAAAAAATGGCAAAAAGAGTGTTTTGGCTTAACTTAACTTTCGGAGAAAAGTCGAATGGAAGAAAAGATTCGGCTGTGACAAAAACATAAGAACCACTATTCGGTTTTGGGACACACTACAATGGAAACCGAAAGATGAGAAGAATGGAATCAACCACTTGAAGATTAGGAAGGAAAAAGAAGTAGGGGTTTCGGCCAGAAGAGATTTGCAACACACGGCTCAAGTTGTACTAGCTAGAATTGGATGAAAAGAGAAAAGATGAGTAGAAGGAACACTATAGAGAAGAGGATTTCGGCAAGGAGGAAATGTAACCAAAAGAAACAAAATATTAGGTAAAGAAAATGTGACCCAAAAATGTGAAAATACAAAGGAGAGCTAGAGAATTCGGCTCCCCCTCCCAAAACCATGTATCATCTCTTCCAAAAGATGAGTGTTGACCCCAAAATATTCTTTCCAAAACATCCACCTCATAATAGGCCAACATGTTCCCTTCTCTTACCTTTTCCTTCATTACTTTCCTTGTTTTCCCTTGCTTTCCTCCTTACCATATCCTTAGTCTTCTTTCCCAAATTAAAAAGTCTTCCTTACCATAATAAAGCCATGCCCGACACATGGAATGTAGCACAAAAATTAATACAAAATTTGCAATAGGTGGGTTTCGAACCTCAGACCATTAGTACACTCCACACGCCACTTTCCACCTTTACCAATAGACTCCTTGTGCTAGCAAAATACACACTTATTTCCTTAAGTCTTGATGCCACTTACCTTCTCTCCTTTAAGTGCTTAAACACAAAATTTACCTATAGCCTAACTTGAACCCGAAACTTCCTAGAAACCTCGTAACTTTCCAAAATCACCTTCCTATTAAGTCTAACTTGAAATAATGCCGTTCTCTTGTTCTCAAAAATTTTAAACACTCCTACTCCCAAGGCCCAATGGGCCCAATTCTACTAGGCCCAAATTCGGTCGTTACATGTAGTATTTATAGTTTCGAGGAAAGCAAAGTATTCAATGGGTCAAACCCGAGCGAGATGGCGATTGAGTGATAAATAATGTATACTATAGAGTCTAAGCGACAATTGGTATGATTTTATAATCGGCGAATCATAACAAGAAAGTTTTACAAGAAAATTAAATATGCTAATCTAGGGACCAAATTATAAAGAGTGCGAGAACTACGAGATTAACCAATAAATGATTAACGGTGTTTGGTTGATTTCAATGTAGTTTTCAGGTCTTGAATGAGGACTTAAATCATAAATTACTAAGCGACTCAATTTTATCTCTCGATCTCAATTTTACCAACTTAGACAAATTAATTCGGTTTATCTCTCGATCTCATCGGTTAATCCGGGACTAATAAATTGGTGCACAACAAGATTACCTCTCGATCTCACTTGTCTAGATATTCCCTTAGGGGCGTTAATTCCTAAGCTTTTATGTCTATTCGATATAGTCCAATTTATTACGATTTAGTCCATCATCCAAAAAATCAACTTACCCACATCTTCATCAACTAACCCTTTTAAGATTTAGCTACTCATGCTGAAAATAAATCTAATGTACATGAAAATGAAAAGCAAAAAAGTCATTAAATTAAAGCTTAAAAAAATATAAAAGTATGGATTTTTATGCAAAAAAAACTTAAAGAACATGAAACTAAAGGCATTCCACAAGAAAATCTAAAGCAATAAATATAAAAGGAACAAACTTTAGCCTATCTAAAGTAAAAGAAACTGAAATATATTAAAATAAAGCTAGAAATGTCTTACAACCAAGGTATAGGGATGAAAGTATAACACCCCTAACTCGTCTCTTTGTTGGATTAGGGTTATGGAGTGTCACAGAACAATTTGAAACATTTAACTTCAAACAAAATAAATTATTAAAATATAATAATATTAAAAACACAGTTTATTTAAAGTAAAAATACACTTACGGGCCTTAAAGCTGAACCTCTGAGGCCTAAATATAGCTTAGAACATTCATGGATCATTTTGAAACAAAGCAGAAAAATTTGGAAAAATTGAAAAATTTTGAAAACAAGGGTTACATAGTGTTGTGGCCAGGTAGTGTACAATTCGAAGTATGGGACACACGGTCATGTCCCGGCCCATGCATTCGCCCATGTGGGTATTTGAAATGGAGTCAAGCGGCCGTGTCGCGGTAGTGTGCGGGGCCGTGTGTGCATTCAAAGTTAGGTCACATGGGTACGTGTCACTTCGGTACGTGTAAGTCTCTGTGACTATGTGGTTCAACCAGCATTTAAATTTTAATTGACACATGTTAGTGTGGTGTGACCATGTGGGGCACTGCAGTAGTGTGCTTCACAAATTATCCCTAATGCAAGCCAATTCATACCCAATTGCTTGGGCACCAATCCAAGCCAATTCAAAACACTTTCACATGATTAAAACACATTTAAGAATATAAAAAACATGCCAAAAATCTTCAATCCTAGGTTTAACCAATATGCCATCAATAGGCACCACCACAATTCACACATCAAATTTGATCCAATTCAACATTTCAAGTTCACTCACTAAACATAAATCAAACATACCAAATAACTATTTCAAAAACATACCACTCAACCATAAACTACCTACTTTCAAAAGGGCATGCATAATTGTCCAACACCACATATTTACACCTTCCTTTACAAACCACCAACAAAGAACATCAAGACACAAATAAGCTTGGCACAAACTCAAAACAAACCAAGTTTCCAAGATAACATTCAAGCCCTATTACATTCCATTTATAACCATTTGCCAAAGAAACCAAAAACTACCAAAATGATTGGTGGATAGTGTGATTGTGCTCAAAATGAGATTCCAACCGATCGAGCTTTACGGTGATCTACAAAACAAAGAAAACAACTACATAAGCAACTAGTGCTTAGTAATCTACGCATAAATGAAAATTTAACTTACAGACATAATACAATTATACCAAGTATAATTTCATTATATCATGAGCAAAGTTTCCTTTCCTAAATACACCACCTCACAAGGTTAGTAGGTGTATAGATAAGCATATAAATCCAACCAATTTGTGAAACATAACTCAATAAGCATTCAATATACATATCATCCATCATGTGTTCAAATAATATCCTTTCCATTTCAAGTACAAATACCAACATTTTCCATTTCATCTTATAATAACATAAACCTTATATACTCGGTTTAAACATTAATTACCCGTTGAACCAAATAGAATATTATCGGATACTCGGGAAGTGCTTACATGAGTTGTGACTATATCATGTATGCTGTATATGCTCATGAAATGGGCTCACACAGGTGTGTTAAATGATCTTTGCTCACACGATCTTTGCAGAATCCACAACAAATATAGGACCTCGGCCATTGGTAGTACATCAAAAACCAGCACCCGAAACTATATAACCCCTAATGACATGTCATTGGTATCCTAAGTCTTCACAAGGTTCAAACGGGACCATTTTACATAATCAAATCCTTTAATTGCTTTGCATTATACCATTTTCAAACATACTTCCATGAAATGTATATTTATCAGATATAACATTCAATTTAGTTAACATCATAAGTTAATCCCTTATACTACAATATTGACAACTATTAATATAAACTATACATAGCATAATATTTATTAAAATTACATTTAAGACATAAATTAATGAATTTAATCATTATCTGAACTCACCTCGACTAAAGCGATTGTAAAAGCAGTCGATAACTATTCCAATACTTTTATTTTCCTCAATTCAAATCAGGTTGTTGCGTTTCTTGATCTAAATAGTAATTTCATTCAATTAATACTATTTCAGCACTTAAATAATTAATTTTATACAATTAAGCCATTCCATCATTATTTTACAAAATTACCTAACATTTTAACTTTTGTACAATTTAGTCCCTAAACCAAAACTCTCAAATTAACCACAACCAATGAAAAACCAAGCTAGCCAATTTTTCCTAGGGTCCATTACAGCCCATAACTTTCATCATTTCACCCTATTTTAGTAGAATTTTCTATTTTCTCAAATAGGTCCTAAACATTAAAATTATCAAAAATCAAATAACAAAATACTTATATTTAACTACCAACCTTAATAATCTATCAACTAAATTCACAAAAAATCTTTCAATTCATTCATGGAAAGTCCTGAAATTTTAACAATTTTAAAAATTGATCCACTGAGCTAGCAAAATTAAGCTAAAACAATAACAAAAACATAAAAAATATTAAAAATGGAATCAAAATCACTCACATGCACACCAAAATAGCTTGGCGGAAAGCTTCACTCCTTTAACTATGGAGGTTTTAGTTTTGAACAAAGAAAAGGAAAAATATATGACAATTCTTTTATCATCTATTGTTTTTAATTTACAAATTTACCTAATTACAAAATTATCCTTTATAAATAATCAAAATTACACAAAACCAATCCATAAACATCCACT
The DNA here is from genome assembly GCA_025698515.1 of Gossypium sturtianum. NCBI lineage: Eukaryota > Viridiplantae > Streptophyta > Magnoliopsida > Malvales > Malvaceae > Gossypium > Gossypium sturtianum. The sequence continues at coordinate 125,636,094 of CM046948.1, forward strand.
AACTTAAGATATGATATTATTACCCACTAAGTCCATTAAGTTTCCTTTTCATATCTATTTAACACATTTACTAATAAACATCAACTTTTGTATCTTTTACACTCTAGTCCTTTTTACTTAATTAGCTAGCTAAACACTAAAATTACTTAACAAATTTTAATATGACTCTAATAAATACTCATAAATATTAAATAAATAATAAAATACTAACTAAGCTCATCGGGATCGTGGTCCCAAAACCACTATTACCGACACCATTGAAAATGGGTTGTTACAAAAAGTGTAAATAAACCTAAGCTACAGTGATAACTTACTTAACTAACACTAAGAATACTAAGAATAATAAGGAAATGCAGAAAAATAAACTCTAAAACTAAGAAAGGAGAAGAGAAAATAAAAACCTAAAAAGTTGCGAGAAAAACTAAGAAAAACCTAGATATACTAAAGCTAAAAACTAAAGCGATGTGTGTCTCCTCTCTCATGACCACAATTAGTTGTTTTATCTTTGAATCTTGATGAGATTTCATTGCTAAAATTGCCCCTACGGGCCTTGTGTGATTGGTGTGTTGGGTGGAAAAGAATACCCTTTTGACCAACTTTGTCCCCTCAAGATATTAGTATCGTGATAACCAAGTAGAGGATATCGCGATACCTAGTTAATTCGAACTTGGGGTTCTTCTTTAAGGGTGGATATCGTGATACCTAAAGTGGATATCGCGATACCACTTTGAAGAGTGAGTCTCAATTTTCAAGCTGTTGGAGGTATCGCGATTCAAAGGTTTGGATATTGCGATACCTTTTCCTTTAGTGCCATTTTCACTTATTTCAACCTCCAACACGTCCTGCACCACTCAACCACACGTTAGGTCCCCCAATGACACTATTGGCCCAATTGGGTCACAAAATGAGTAAAAATGAGACATTTACACTTATTAACCAAAATCTACAAATTACGAAAAACTACAAAAATGATGCTACTTTGCTTGAAAATAAGCTTCTTAAGCATCTTTGGGAAAGGCTAATTTTCCATATCAAATTATGGTAGATCAAGGAATAATCTAAAAGGTTTTAGTTTTTGAATTGTTAATGGTTTGTAAATGGATGTTATGGACTCTTTGAAATGGTTTTGGAACTTTTAATATTGGTTTGGATGGATGTTTTTAATGGATGATTTTATGAAGGAATGTTGTTGGTTGAATTAGTAATGTGTTGTGTACTTGTTATTGTTTAACATGTAAAATGCATTTGCTTTGGCTTGTTGAGCATTGAGGTAAGCCCAAAATAACCTTTTGGTATGTTTTGTACCATTTATGCACTTTAAATTGCCTTATATACAAATTTGGTATCTTTGAGTAAATTAAATTGAGACTTTAGAAAAGCATGCTAGCTCGGTGTTTGATTTGGATGCCAAAGCATGTTAGTGTATAACCTTGTATGTTTGAGCATGATTAATATGATTTAAGTATGCTATATGATATGTTAAACTAGGGAAAATGGCATGAAACTTGAATTAGTATGTGTATTTGAGTACCAAAGTGTTATATGTAAGTACTAAAATTTTTACGCAACTTTACGATGTCGATATCGCAATGAGCCATATAGGATATCATAGTGCGGGTCGATGTTGCGACATGAAAGTCGTGTGATTGCGATGAGACTTCCGGTGTGTTTAGGGCATATTTTGTATCATGATTTTTATTAAATAAAATTGGATGCCTTAAACAACACGAGATGTTTTGAAAATTTACATTACTTGTTTTATAAATTGAATTTCAATATGTTAATTTTAATTTCTTAAAATGGTTTGTCTGGATATTTTGTAAAATTTACGTTTTAGTCCTTAAAATTTGGATTTGAAATTAAGTGAGTTTTAAAAGTCATTTTAAGTTGAAATTTTCACAAATGGTTTTAAATAGAATGCCCAAGACACTGAATAAACCAAATTTCATGAATTACGAGTTTTTCTTCCAATGTGTAAATTGACGATTTTACCCGTACTTATATTTTGTTGTACTATGTTAGCTGAAGCATGATTTAGGCTTGTTTGATTAAAATTACTTGTTTAAGCATGTTTTTAGTTGGTGTGATGGTTGGTTTACGATGTGTTTGGATGACCAATGAGGAGAGTCAATTTGAAACAAAGACAAAAACCAACCCAGTATTAAACAGGGATCAATTTGAAACAAAAACATAAATATAGGAAAAAAATATTGTAAACATGGGTCACACGGTCGTGTTCCTTGATCTTGTGGAAGGTTGAGGCTATATGGGGTGGATCATGTGGTCGTGTGGGCAAGCCGTGTAACAACCTAATGCAGTGTGGCTCAAAAGTGTAAATATTTTGTAACAGCCCGATTTTGGGTCTAGTCGGAACAGTGGTTTCGGGACCACAAATCGTAGCCTTGATAAAATTTATTTTATTATATTTTTATGGTCTATAGCTTTATGAAATGATTTCGTGAAAATTTCTTTCGAATATTTGACGTTTGGGCACTCAATTTATTTAAAAGGACTAAATTGCAAAAAGTGCAAAATGTGTGTTCTAGAAGCTAGAGGTGTCTAATTGCTATGAAACTTTAAATTGAAGGTCCTTAGATGGTAATTAGACCATTGGTTAAGTTAGTGGACAAAAATGGACATGAAGTAAGAGAATTTTTATGTTTTAAGTTAGGGGTATTTTGGTCATTTAACTAATTAAATGAATTAAAAATCAAATTAAAAGCCAATTTTTACTCATCTTTCACCTTGGCCGAAAATTTCAAGAGGAAGACATAGCTAGGGTTTTCAAGCTTCCAAGCTCGATTATAAGTCCGTTCTAGCTCAGTTTTTAATAATTTTTATGTTTTGAGATCCTTGTAACTTTCGATCTACCTATTTTTAGTACTAATTTGAAGTATGATTAAGGTATAGGGTTTGAAACATGTTAGATAGTTGTGTATTTTAATGTTTAATGGTAGATTATACAAATTTGAGGTTGAATAAACAACTTTTGCTAAGTGATTTTAGGTAAAATGTCAACAAGGACCTATTTGTAAAAGTTATAAAATATGTAGTAAAAGTGTGATGTGATGAAAAATGTGGGCTGGTATGAGCATAAAAATAGTTTGGCTAGGCTTGTGTATTGAAGAAATTGAATATATTTCAATTAACGAGCCTAGGGAAAAAATGTAAAATGTCAAAAGTTTAGGGGCAAAAATGTAATTTTGCCATAAAATATTTTAGGCTGAATTGAATAATGTGATGATTTAATGAGTTAAATTTGTTATTATAGATCAAGAAAAATGAGAGTGCGGACCTAGGCGGGGAAAAAACAAAGTAATTGTGATTAGGTCAAATTCTACTATTATTATGCTAGAGGTAAGTTAGTATGTAAATAATGCAATGTTATATTTGTATTTTAATGTTTTGATATTGCATGAAATGTATGATTGATTCTATGAGCATATTCGATGAAGTTAGGCAAGAGAGAAATCTCGGTTGAACTGAGGAATAGATTAGGATACAAGTGATATTGTCACTAGGAACCCATGTGATTATGTGATTTATGTGTCAGTCTTTGGTCCTATATGTCCCTCTGCCGTTGGTGGGTATCTGGCATATGTTGCGAGATACGGCGACTTGTGTGGCGATCTTTGCGTAGCTATGTCTCATTGACGACTTGTGCGAGTAGGCCGATGTAACACCCCAAACCACAGTCATGCGTTAAGACCCGGTTTGGTATGTCACACAAAATGAACATACATCTAGTCATTTATTGATTTAAATAAAGCAGATCATCAAAACTATTTTGGAATTGAAGTATATTAAAGCAGAGATTAATTTAAAATCTATGATTTAAGACATAAAGTTTATAAATTAAAACTTAGAATTTAATTGGTAAAAATTTTCACGAGAAGTTTAAAAGAGTTCAAGAGAAATTTGAAAACAAGATTCTTAAAGAATTTCTGAGAAAAATTCTGAGAATAAAATATTTAAGAAAAACCCCTTTTTGTCACGAAATTTAAGAAAACATTTATAAAAATAGAATAGTCCCATTTTAGTATTTAAACATAATTAAAATCCATCCACAAGTAAAAATCCATAAAAATTAAACCAGAGGCCTTATTACATCATAGCTGAAATAGAAATTAAATAAAAATACTTAGAGTAGTTCAAAGTTCACAAAAATCATCATTGAGTATGGCCTCACGAAGTCATCCCAGCCCAAGCCTCCATTAATGATCATTACAGAGATGGGTAAAGGAAGCGGGGTGAGTTACATAGAACTCGATGTGTAACCCCTTACCAAGTCCTTTGGGCCAAAACCATTTAAGCATTTAATTGGGCTTGAGCCCATTTACAAATGTACAATATAACAAGTATAAAATGCATGTGATATACAATTCCCAACCAAGCCTAAATTTCCAATTGCTACACACCACCGTACCAACCGGCACACATGTGAGGAGCTTTAGTCACCCACCCGTAACACACCAGCTGGGCATTAAGCCATATATTAAAGGGGCATGAAGCCATTAAGCGAAGCCATGCACGAAGCCATTAGCTGGGCACGAAGCCATCTTCTCTTCGTCAATTATCCCAACCCATGCAATCATGTATATAAAATGCATGACAATTCATTCATATATAATAATTCAAACATAAGGCTTATTATAAAAGTTATCACAAACTGGCCCATTTCACATTTTGACCCACATAATCTCATATCACATTTGGCCCATTTAACAATTATCACATATGGCCCATTTATCAAATATCACATATGGCCCATTTATCAAAATCACATATGGCCCATTTATCAAAATCACATATGACCCATTTAACAATTATCACATATGGCCCATTTATTTATCCCAATATCACATATGGCCCATTAAGTCACTTTTATCGATTTAGCCCATTAAGGGCAATTTTGTAATTTTCATAATCTTGATACCAATTTCATAGTTTTACGATTAAAGTGATAAAATAAACCATTTTACCCGATTTCACCAACTTTGTGATTTTAATCTAGCATTATTACGATGTGGTTATCTAACTGCGAGATATGGTTTAACATTACACACGATTCACGGTGAGCACTACACTTTCACGATCGTCAACACCTAAAAACGTTATAACGCTCGATTAGAACACTAATACTTAATATAAACCTATGCTAAAGATAAGCGATCTAGATCCTTACCCTCGAAATCTCGAATAACTACTATTTGGCGGTTCTCCCGGTTGGCGGTTCACAACCCGGTGGAAAATCTGGTTAGCTAATGGCTCCGAACTATGAACAACTTGAATAATCGATTCTCCTCGGATGAGGTCCACATCCCGGTGGAAAATCTCGAATTGCGAAACAGCCCTTCGCTTGAATCTAGAGGGAATAGCAAATCCGCCCCTCTTAGAACACTATTCACCACCCTTTTAGACCCTATCTTGCTTGTCTCCATTGAAAAAGAATATTAGTCAACTAATATTTTGGAAATTTAGTTTATAGGTCTTAAGGGTGAAATCGACTTACCACAAAATCTTACGTTCACGGGATGAAAATCGGCGATAACGTTCTAAGATAAAACCGATTAGTAACCCATCTTTGACAAAATAACGAGTAATATGGAAATCCTTGATAGAAACCCTTACCTTAACACTTTGAACAGAATCCTAGCGATCCACGATGATTACGAACACTCAGAGTTTTTATTCTTCTCTATATCACTATAAAGGCGAGAAAGATTGTCTAAGAGAAAGAGATAGAGGATACTTTCGGTCAAAGAAAAGATGAAAAAAAAAAAATAAAATCGAAGAGGGTTCTTATCGATTGTCAAAGATTGAATAGAAGAAATGATTGAGAAAGAAATATATGAGAAATGGAAAATTCGGCTATGAAGATGTTTATTAACATTCGGCCATGGTGAAAGATTTTGGAAAAGAAATAGTGATGTTAAGAGTTTTTACAAGAAGAAAGAAAAGAGAAAAATAAATAAAGAAAGCATTTATGTGTAAATTTTCAATGATGGAAGATGAACAAAGAAATGATCTTGGGGTTAGTGTATATTCGGCCAAAAAGAAAGAAAAAGAATATGACCTTTCAAGATGGTATGGTTTGGCACAAAGAGGAGAAACTTGGGAAGAATGAAAGATGATATTAATTTGGTCTAGAAGAAATGACCAAAACCAAAACAAAATTTACCTATTGCACAAGACACAATCGGCTAGGAGAGAAGTTGTGAAGAGAAAAGGAAAAATACACTAATTTGCTAAAGCATTATGGCCATCTAGCTCCTAATCCTTACCAATATTCGACCAACCCCTCTAACCCCAAAACCGTCCAAGTACATTGGCCAAAAGTCAAAGTTTAGCCACCCAAAGTTTCCAAAACATCACCCTTGTTTCATGCCTTATGTCCCCCTTACTTGCCTTTTCCATATGATTCTTTTCCTTAAGTTCACTCTTACCATATCTCTTAGCCATCATACCATAAAATAAAAGTCTAACTTACCAAGAATATGATGCTTGGCAGACACTTGCTAGGAAAGAGCAAAAATTAATATTCACAAAATGCATACTAGGGGATTGAACCTCTCCCATCAAGACCATACATGTAGCCATAACCTCTTCACTAATGGCTCTTTTATGCTATCTTTTTATCACTTAATTTCCTTAAACATCAAGGTTACTTGTTCCACTTCAATAAAGTATTCATTACTAAAATTTATTCTAATTACGAATAAATCCAGAGCCTTCTCAAGACTATATTAAACACACAAATTGAATCATTCACAAGCTAAGCACCAAAATTATGCAACATATCGATACTCAATTTTTAGGATGTTACAATTCTACCCCCTAAAAGAAAATTTCATCCTCGAAATTTACGGTTAAAAAGAGGTGAGGATATTGTTGCGGATTGCGTCCTCGGGGCTCTCCGTAGCTTCCTCCATCCGTGATTACGCCATAGAACCTTAACCAGCGATGCAGGCTTCTTTCTTAGCACCTTAACGTCTCGATCTAAAATCTTCACGGTTCCTCCTCAAAAGACAAGTCGGCCTTATCTCCACTTCTTCTATCGGTACTATGTGAGGCGGATCCGATCGATAACGCCTTAACATAGAGACATGGAAGACACTATGAATCGACTCAACTCAGGGAGGTAATTCAAGGTGATAGGCCATGCTTTGGTCTACTGCGCTTCAACACTGCAGTGCGGTCCAATGAACCTAGGTCTCAACTTGCCCTTCCTTCCAAATCGAAAATCTTCTTCCAGGTGAGACTTTCGGAAAGACACGATCTCCACCCAAACTCAATATCCTTACGCTTCAAGTGCATCGACTTTTGTCTATCAAAGCTTCCTTTAGCGAGATCTTTCGAATCACCTTTACCTTTTCTTACATCTCGGATACCATTTGAGGACCCAACAAGCGCCGTTCCCCAATTCGAGTCCAACAAGTAGAGTACGACACCTCGACCATATAACGCTTCATAAGGTGCCATTTGGATCTTGGATTGGTAACTATTATTATCTGCGAACTCACATCAGCGGTAGAAAATCTTCCCAACTACCTCTGAAATCAATCACACAACCCCTTAACATGTCTTCCAAAATCTGGATTACTCTTTCGATTGACCATCCGCGAGGATGAAAAGCCGTCTTTGAAGTTTAACTTTGTTCCCAAAGCCTCATGCAAAGCTTTCCAAAACCGCGATGTAAACTTAGGGTCCTGTTCGATATAATAGACAGTGGTACCCCATGCAACCTCACGATCTCGAATACATACAACTTAGCCAACTTATGCGATGAGTAATCCGTCTGAACCGGTAGAAAATAGGCGATCTTCGTTAACCGATCCACTATCACGAGACGGAATCTTTCTTAGTAGGTGTTAAGGGTAACCCACTAACAAAGTCCATCGTTATCCACTCCCATTTCCATAAAGGAATCTTTACGGTTGTAATAATCCGACGGTAATTGATGTTAAAACTTAACTTCTTGACACGTCGAGCACTTACTCACAAAATCAAGTAACTTCCGTTTCAACCACGGCCTGTCACGATCACGAAGGTCTCGATACATCTTATTTCCTCAGGTGCATAGCATAAGGGCTACTATGTGCCTCTGCGAATCATTTGTCTCAAATCCGAATCCATGGGCATACAAACTCTTCCACGAAAACACAACACTTCATCCTTGTTCATTCCAAAATCCTATTACACCACTTTCAACTTGTTGCATTAACGGACCCAACTTTTCATCGATAAGCTGCTTTTCCTTGATGCATTTCTAACCACAAGGCTTAACTTTTGAAGTTTAGTTGTGATTGCCATCTTCATACAAACTGAGATGAGCAAACATTGCTCTTAACTCTGATACTACCTTACGACTCAACGCGTCTGCCACCATGTTATCCTTTCCAGAATGATACTCGATTGAGAACTCATAATCCTTTAACAGCTCCACCCACCTCCGTTGTCTCAAGTTCAACTCCTTTTGGGTAAGGAGGTACTTAAGACTCTTATGATCCGTATAAATAATAGACTTCTCACCGTAGAGATAGTGCCTCCAAATTTTTAAAGCAAACACCACCGCAGCCAACTCCAAGTCATGGGTAGGATAGTTGACTTTGTGCGGCCTCAACTGACGAGATGCATAAGCTACCACTTTACCACCTTGCATCAACACACATCCCAAGCCTGTGTGTGACGCATCGCAATAAACAATGAACTCTTTTCCATTTTCGGGTTGAATCGATCTTGGCGCTTAGTCAAAATCTTCTTGATTTCTCAAAACTCTCTTGTTGTTTATTGGTCCACACATACGGTACTCCGCTCATATGACTTAGTTAGGGGTGCGGCAATCAGCGAAAACACCTCAACAAAGCGTCTATAATAACCAGCCAAACCTAAGAAACTCAGAATCTCAACTTGTCTTGGTGGTTTCCAATCCAACACAACCTCTACCTTGGAGGATCAACTCTTATTCCTTGATTGACACCACATGACCCAAGAAAGTCACTTCCTTCGACCAAAATTCACACTTACTGAATTTGGCATAAAGTTCTTATCTCGCGGTATTTACAATACTATGCGCAAATGTGAGTCATGCTCTTCTTCATTCCTCGAGTATACCAAGATATCATCTATGAACACCACCACGAACCGGTCTAGATAGGGTTGAAAGACTCGATTCATCATGTCCATAAATGCATTTGGTGCATTGGTCAAACCAAGCGGCATCACCAAAAACTCATCTGTCCATAACGAGTTCGAATGCCGTCTTATGAATATCTGCCTCCTTAACCTTGAGTTGATGATAACCGATCTCGAGATCAATCTTGAGAAAATGACTCCTCTCAAGCGATCAAGCGGTCGTCGATTCTCGGCAATGGATACCTATTCTTGATCGTCAATTTATTCAGCGCCTATAATCAATACACATATGCATCGACCCATCCTTCTTCTTGATGAACAAAATCGGTGCTCCCCACGGAACACACTCGGTCGGATAAATCCCCGATCAATAATTCTTGAATTTGTGCTTTAAGCTCATTAACTCTTTCGGCGCCATTCAGCGGAGCAATGGACACGGAGCCGTTCGAACAAAAGCTCAATGCCAAATTCTACTTCCCGATCTGGAGGTAAACCAGGAAGTTCTTCGGGAAAGACATCTGAAAATTCTTTCATCGTTCTCACACCTTCCACTGATAATTCCTTGGCATCCAAAGCACTAATGAAGGCTCGGGCGCTCCATACCCTTTTCGCACCAACTTTTACGCTTTCAAAGTAGATACCACATTTGCCAAAAGTTCCTTCCGCTCACCTATCATTACTACCTCCTTATCATCTAAAGTCCTTAGTGACATCCACTTTTCAGCACAATCCAATTGTTCCCGGTGCTTTACCAACCAATCTATGCCCAAAATAAGATCGAACTCGCCGAAAGGCAATTCCATCAAATTCGCCAAAAATATATCTCTTTGAATTTCTAAAGGCACGTCTCTATACAATTTATTCACAATCACAGACTATCCTAAAGGACTAATTACCATCATCTCTCTATCGGTAATCTCAGATCTAATATTCAGGTTTCAAGATATGGCACAACAACATACGAGTGGGTAGACCCGATATCTATCAAAGCAGTAATAGGTACATCAAAGATGAAGAAGCGTGCCGATTATCACATCGGGTGCATCGCCATCCTCCGACCTTTGACCGCATAGACCAACCCCATTGTCTTGCCTCGCGTTACCTCTAAAGCCATTACCTCGACCGGTGCACCTTGACCACGTCGGCACCATTACCACCACGACACGGTCCCACGGCCTCTCGGTGGGCTGAGGCGCCTCTGGCTGGCTGTGCATCGTAGTTACGAGCTTCTTAGTCGGAGCGATCAGCCGAGGGCAATTCCTAAGCGATGGTCCTTAGAACCACATTTAAAACAACCACCGGTTCTCTTCCGGCATTCTCGAGTGTCGTCTCCCACGATCGGCACATTCTCGAATCGATTGGTAGCCACGCAGTGCTCTAACTTAGCGGCTCATCATTCGAGGCCTCTTTTAGAACCTTTTAGCAAAACCCGAGTACTTAAAATCCCTCTTGCCTCGACTCTTTCCGGGTCGGCGTTACGAATTCTTAGCCTCTTCGGCTATCTTGGCTTTCTCCACAAGCGTGGCAAAAATCCTTTCTTGTTCTGGGGCTATCGGTGCCGTAACTCATCGTTCGACCATCCTCCAAACGTACATACGCGCTCATGATCGATTGGCACTATTATGCTGGCATATCGACTTAAAGCGAAAAAGTGCGCCTCGTAATAGCTGCCATTGTCTTATTCCTTGAACTAGATTGAGAATTCCTTCATCAGGGCATCCACATAACGCCAGAGCATACTTCCCTTGGAAAGCGACTTTGAAGAAATCCCAAGTAACACGTTCGGCTGGGTGGCTTCTCGCGCGATAAGCCACCATTGATACGCCTCGTCCTCAACAAGGACACGGCTCCTCTTAGTTTACTCGCTTCGCAGTACACTCCAGTCATCCATAATCCACTCTCTGACCTCGAGCCAATATTCAACATTTGGGGCTACTCACAAAATACCCACAAAGTCTCGGCACCATTAGATCCGAGCCGCTCCGATATTGATCCTCGAGCCACGGCCTGTTCTGGCCAGACAACCCTTTCCAAAACTCGTAACATTGCGAGACAAAGCAATGTCTTCCCTCATACGGTCGTGGGATCCAATATCCGAAGCAGTGATGCTTGCAGGTGCATCTATTTTACGGTATATGTCCCGATGCACTCAAACACGGCTCTAGCACCTCGGCCTCTACCACGGCCACGTCTACCACGTCCACGTCCTCTAGCGCTCATAATAGCTAATTTGGTTTAATCGATTACAAGTTCTATGAATCGAATACTATTTATTGGATGATGTTTATTAAGAGATAGAGTTGTTTTTGCAATCACATCCTATAGATATTTTATGAGATATAAGAAGATAGAGTTGTTTCACAATAATCACATCCTATAGTCTCAATCTCGTGGTGGTTACTCAACACCTTTTAAAATGTAACACCCCAAAACCTGTAACACCCCAAACCCCCGGTCTATGCGTTAAGACCAAATTTGGTATGTCACACAAAGCGAACATACATCTAGTCATTTATTGATTTAAATAAACTGAGATCATCAAAACTATTTTGGAATTGAAGTTTATTAAAAATCAGGTTAATTTAAAATCTATGATTTAAGACATAAGAGTTTATAAATTAAAACTTAGAAATTTAATTGGTAAAAATTTTACGAGAAGTTTAAAAGAGTTCAACAGAAATTTGAAAACAAGATTCTTAAAGAATTTTACGAGAAAAATTTACGAGAATAAAATATTTAAGAAAAACCCACTTTTTGCACGTGAATTTAAGAAAACATTTATATAAAATAGAATAGTCCCATTTTAGTATTTAAACATAATTAAAATCCATCCACAAGTAAAAATCCATAAAAATTATACCGGAGGCCTTATTACATCATAGGCGAAATAGAAATTAAATAAAAATACTTAAGAGTAGTTCAAGTTCACAAAAACCATCATTGAAGTATGGCCTCCACGAAGTCATCCCCGACCCAAGCCTCCATTAATGATCATTACAGAGATGGGTAAAGGAAGCGGGGTGAGTTACTTAGAACTCGAGTGTGTAACCCTCTTACCAAGTCCATTGAGGCCAAAACCATTTAAGCATTTAATGGGCTTGAGCCCATTTACAAATGTACAATATAACAAGTATAAAATGCATGTGATATGCAATTCCCAACCAAGCCTAAATTTCCAACCGCTACACACCACTGTACCAACATTTTTGTGTGGGGAGCTTTAGTCACCCACCAGCCAACACAACACAGGCGGGCATTAAGCCATATATTAAATTGGGCATGAAGCCATCAATCGGGCGGCCATTAACTTGGGCGCAAAGCCATTAATCGGGCATGAAGCCATCAATCAAGCGGGACGCAATCCATCTTATAACTTCGTCAATTATCCCAACCCATGCAATCATGTATATAAAATGCATGACAATTTATTCATATATAATAATTCAAACATAAGGCTTATTATAAAAGTTATCACAAACTGGCCCATTTCACATTTTGACCCACATAATCTCATATCACATTTGGCCCATTTAACAATTATCACATATGGCCCATTTATCAAATATCACATATGGCCCATTTATCAAAATCACATATGGCCCATTTATCAAAATCACATATGGCCCATTTAACAATTATCACATATGGCCCATTTATCAAATATCACATATGGCCCATTATCAAAATCACATATGGCCCATTTATCAAAATCACATATGGCCCATTAAGTCACTTTTTATCGATTTAGCCCATTGTGGGCAATTTTGCATAATTTTCATAATCTTGATACCAATTTCATAGTTTTTACGATTAAAGTGATAAAATAAACCATTTTACCCGATTTCACCAACTTTGTGATTTTAATCTAGCATTATTACGATGTGGTTATCTAACCTGCGAGATATGGTGTAAGATTACACACTTGATTACGGTGAAGACTATACTTTCCCAATCGTCGATACCTAAATACGTTATCACGCTCGATTAGAACACTAATACTTAATATAAATCTATGCTAAAGATAAGCGATCTAGATCCTTACCCTCGAAATCTCGAACAACTACTATTTGGCGGTTCTCCCGGTTGACGGTTCACAACCCGATTGGAAAATCCCGGTTAGCTAATGGCTCAGAACTATGAACAACTTTGAATAATTGATTCTCCCGGATGAGGGTCCACAACCCGGTGGAAAATCTCAAATTACCGAAACAAATTTCTTCGCTTGAATCTAGAGGAATAGCTTAATCAGCCCCTCTTCCGAACACTATTCACCACCCTTTTACCGACCCTATCTTGCTTGCCTCCATTGACAAAAGAATATTAGTCCAACTAATATTTTGGAAATTAAGTTTATAGGTTTTAAGGGCGAAATCGACTTACCACAAAATCTTACGTTCACGGGATGAAAATCGAGCGATAACGTTCCTAAGATAAAACCGATTAGGAACCCATCTTTGACAAAATAACGAGTAATATGGAAGTCCTTGATAGAAACCTTACCTTAACACTTTGAACCGAATCCTAGCGATCCACGATGATTACGAACACTCCGAAGTTTGGGCCTTCTCTATATCACTATAAAGGCGAGAAAGATTGTCTAAGAGAAATAGATAGAGGATACTTTCTTTGTCAAAAGACCCTCCTTAACAAAAGTAGATTCGAAAAGAAAGGATGATAAATAAAGAAATCGAAGAGGGTTCTTCTGGATTTAATCAAAAGAGAATAGAATAAATGATTGATAAGAAAATATATAAGAAATGGAAATTTCGGCTATGAAGATGATTATTAAGATTGGCCATGGTGAAAGATTTTGGAAAAGAAATAGTGATGTTAAGAGTTTTTACAAGAAGAAAGAAAGGAAAAAGAAATAAAAGAGAAAGCGTTTATGTGTAAATTTTCAATGATGGAAGATGAACAAAGAAATGATCTTGGGGTTGGTGTATATTCGGCCAAAAAGAAAGAAAAAGAATATGACCTTTCAAGATGGTATGGTTTCGGCACAAGAGGAGAAACTTGGGAAGAATGAAAGATGATATTAATTTGGTCTAGAAGAAATGACCAAAACCAAAACAAAATTTACCTATTGCACAAGACACAATCGGCTAGGGAGAGAAGTTGTGAAGAGAAAAGGAAAAATGCACTAATTTGCTAAAGCATTATGGCCATCTAGCTCCTAATCCTTACCAATATTCAGCCAACCCCTTCTAACCCCAAAACCGTCCAAGTACATTGGCCAAAAGTCAAAGTTTAGCCACCCCAAAGTTTCCAAAACATCACCCTTGTTTCATGCCTTATGTCCCCCCTTACTTGCCTTTTCCATATGATTCTTTTCCTTAAGTTCACTCTTACCATATCTCTTAGCCATCATACCATAAAAATAAAAGTCTAACTTACCAAGAATATGATGCTTGGCCGACACTTGCTAGGAAAGAGCAAAAATTAATATTCACAAAATGCATACTAGATTCGATCCTCTCCTCAAGACCATACATGTAGTGCATAACCTCTTCACTAATGGCTCTTTTATGCTATCTTTTTATCACTTAATTTCCTTAAACATCAAGGTTACTTGTTCCACTTCAATAAAGTATTCATTACTAAAATTTATTCTAATTAGATAAATCCAGGCCTTCTCAAGACTATATTAAACACACAAATTGAATCATTCACAAGCTAAGCACCAAAATTATGCAACATATCGATACTCAATTTTTAGGATGTTACAATTCTACCCCTAAAGAAAAATTTCATCCTCGGAATTTACTTGGTTAAAAGAGGTGAGGATATTGTTGCCGAATTGCGTCCTCAGGCTCCCACGTAGCTTCTTCCGCTCAGTGATTACGCCATATAGAACCTTAACCAACGGTGCTGACTTCTTTCTTAGCACCTTAACATCTCGATCTAAAATTTTCACGGTTCCTCCTCAAAAGACAAGTCCGGCCTTATCTCCACTTCTTCTACGGTACTATGTGAGACGGATCCGATCAATAACGCCTTAACATAGAGACATGGAAGACACTATGAATCGACTCAACTCGGAGGTAATTCAAGGCGATAGGCCACCGTGGTCTGCGCTTCAACACACGCAGTGCGGTCCAATGAACCTAGGGCTCAACTTGCCTTCCTTCCAAATCTGAAAATCTTCTTCCAAGGTGAGACTTTCGAAAGACACGATCTCCCACCGCAAACTCCATATCCTTACGCTTCGGATCTGCATACGACTTTTGTCTATCCGAAGCCTTCTTTAGCCGTGCTCGAATCACCTCTACCTTTTCTTCCATCTCAGATACCATTTCGGGACCCAACAACTGCCACTCCCCCAATTCAGTCCAACAAGTAGGGGTGCGACACCTACGACCATATAATGCTTCATAAGGTGCCATTTGGATACTTTGGATTGGTAAGCTGATTATTATCGCGAACTCTACCAACGGTAGAAAATCTTCCCAACTACCTCTGAAATCAGTCACACAACCCCTTAACATGTCTTCCAAAATCTGGATTACTCTTTCCGACCGACCATCGACTAAGGATGAAAAGCCGTCTTTGAAGTTTAACTTTGGTCCCAAAGCCTCATGCAAAGCTTTCCAAAACGCGATGTAAACCTAGGGTCCTGTCGAGATAATAGACACCGGTACCCCATGCAACCTCACGATCTCCGATACATACAACTTAGCCAACTTCTGCGTTGAGTAATCCATACGAACCCAGGTAGAAAATGGGCGATCTTCGTTAACCGATCCACTATCACCCAGACGGAATCTTTCTTGGTAGGTGTTAAGGGTAACCCACTAACAAAGTCCATCGTTATCCGCTCCCATTTCCATAAAGGAATCTTTACGGTTGTAATAATCCTGACGGTAATTGATGTTCGCGCCTTAACTTCTTGACACATCAGGCATTTACTCACAAAATCTATAACTTCCCATTTCAACCCTGGCCACCAATACTGATCACGAAGGTCTCGATACATCTTATTTCCTCCGGGGTGCATAGCATAAGAGCTACTATCGCCTCACGCAGAATCATTAGTCTCAAATCCGAATCCTTGGGCATACAAATTCTTCTCGTGAAAACACAACGACTTCCATCCTTATTCAATCCAAAATCCCCTATTACACCACCTTTAACTTGTTGAATTAAGGGTCCCAACTTTTCATCGATAACTGCTTCTCCTTGATCTGTTTCTAACTACATAGACTTCACCAAAGTTTACTAGCAAACCGCCATCTTCAAACAAACTAAGATGAGCAAACATTGCTCTCAACTCCGATATCACCTACGACTCAACGCGTGGCCCGCCACCACGTTAGCCTTTCCAAGATGATACTCGATTGAGAAGTCATAATCCTTTAATGAACTCCACCCACCTCCGTTGTCTCAAGTTCAACTCCTTTTGGGTAAGGAGGTACTTAAGATTCTTATGATCTCGTATAAATGATCGAGTTCTCACCGTAGAGATAGTGCCTCCAAATTTTTAAAGTAAACCACCACCATGACCAACTCCAAGTCATGGGTAGGATAGTTGACTTCGTCGCGGCCTCAATCGACGAGAAGCATAAGCTACCACTTTACCACCTTGCATCAACACACATCCCAAGCCCGTGTGTGACGCATCGCAATAAAATAATGAACTCTTTTCCCATTTTCGGGTTGAATCAGTCTGATCAGCTTAGTCAAAATCTTCTTCAATTTTGTGAAACTCTCTTGTTGTTTAACTGCCCACACAAACGGTACTCCCTTTCGTAACAGCTTAGTTAGGGGCGCAGCAATCAACAAAATCCCCTCAACAAAGCGTCTATAATAACCAGCCAAACCTAAGAAACTCCAAATCTCAGCCACTGACTTTGGTGGTTACCAATCCAACACAGCCTCTACCTTCCGAGGATCAACTCTTATTCCTTCAGCTGACACCACATGGCCCAAGAAAGTCACTTCCTTCAGCCAAAATTCACACTTACTGAATTTGGCATAAAGTTGCTTATCTCGCAGTATTTGCAATACTATGCGCAAATGTGAGTCATGCTCTTCTTCATTCCTCGCGTATACCAAGATATCATCTATGAACACCACCACGAACCGGTCTAGATAGGGTTGAAAGACTCGATTCATCATGTCCATAAATGCAGCTGGTACATTGGTCAAACCAAACGGCATCACCAAAAACTCATAATGTCCATAACGAAGTTCTAATGCCGTCTTATGAATATCTCGCCTCCTTAACCTTGAGTTGATGATAACCCGATCTCAAATCAATCTTGGAGAAAGCTGAAGCTCCTCTCAACCGATCAAACAGTCGTCGATTCTCAGTAATGGATACCTATTCTTGTTCGTCAATTTATTCAACTTCCTATAATCAATACATATACGCATCGACCCATCCTTCTTCTTGGCCGAACAAAACCGATGCTCCCCACGAGACACACTCGGTTGGATAAATCCCCGATCCAATAATTCTAGAATTTGTGCTTTAAGCTCCGCTAACTCCTTTCGGTGCCGTTCTCAGAAAGGAGCAAACCGAGAGCCGTTCGAGCAAAAGCTCAATGCCAAATTCTACTTCCCGATCTAGAGGTAAACGGGAAGTTCTTCGGGAAAGACATCGAAAAATCTTTCACCGTTCTCACACCTTCCACTGATAATTCCTTGGCATCCAAAGCACTAATGAAGGCTAGGAATGCTCCATACCCTTTTCGCACCAACTTTCTCACTTTTAAAGTAGATACCACATTTGCCAAAAAGTTTCTTCACTCGCCTATCATTACTACCTCCTTATCATCCAAAGTCCTTATTGACATCCGCTTTTCAGCACAATCCAATTGCGCTTCGGTGCTTTACCAACCAATCCATGCCTTAAAATAAGATCGAACTCGCAGAAAGGCAATTCCATCAAGTCCGCCAAAATATATCTCTTTAAATTTCTAAAGGCACGTCTCTATACAATTTATTCACAACCACAGCATCATTCTAAAGGACTAATTACCATCATCTCTCTATCGGTAATCTCGGATCTAATATTGAGGTTTCCAGATATGGCACTAGCAACATACGAGTGGGTAGACCCGATATCTATCAAAGCGAATGTGTACATCAAAGATGAAGAACGTACCAGTTATCACATCAGGTGCATCGCCATCCTCCCGACGCCTGACCGCATAGACCAACCCCGGCTGTCTTGCCTCCGCGTTACCTCTAAAGCCATTACCTCGACCCGGTGCACCTTGACCACGTCCAGCACCATTACCACCACGACCTGGTCCACGGCCTCTTGGTAGTCTCTTTGGCGCGCCTCTGGCTGGTTGTGCATCGAGTTACGAGCTTATTGAGTCGAGCAACTGGTCGAGGGCAATTTCTAAACTGATGGACCTTAGAACCACATTTAAAACAACCACCGGTTCTCTTCCAGCATTCCCCGGGGTGTCGTCTCCCACAGTCAGCACATTCTTGAATCTGATTGGTAGCCACAGGTGCTCTAGCTTGAGCTGGCTCATCATTCCGAGGCCTCTTTTGGAACCTTTTAGCAGAACCCGAGTACTTAAAATCCCTCTTGCCTCGACTCTTTCCTAATTACGGCATTACGAGTTTTTAGCCTCTTCGGCTATCTTGGCTTTCTCCACAAGCATGGCAAAAATCCTTTCTTGTTGCGGAGCTATCAGTACCCGTAACTCATCGTTCAGCCCATCCTCAAAATGTACACAGCGCTCATGATCAGTTGGCACTATTGCGCGAGCATATCGGCTTAAGCGAAGAAATTCTGCCACGTAAGCTGCCACTGTCTTATTCCCTTGAACTAGATTCAGGAATTCCTTCCTCCGGGCATCCACATAACTTGCCTCGACATACTTCCCTTGGAAAGCGCTTTGAAAAAATCCCAAGTAACACGTTCGGCTAGGTGCCTTCTCGCACGATAAGCCACCATTGATACGCCTCGTCCCTCAACAAGGACATGGCTCTCTCTTAGTTTCTGCTCGGCTAAGATTACCTCCAGGTCATCCATAATCCGCTCTCTGACCTCGAGCCAATATTCGCAACATTTGGGGCTACACCAGAAATACCCCTAAAAGTCTCAGCACCATTAGATCCGAGCCGCTCTGATATTGATCCTCGAGCCACTGGTCCTGTTCTAGCCCCAGCAACCCTTTCCAAAACTCGTAACATTGCCTGAGATAAAGTAATGTCTTCCCTCATACGGTCGTGGGATCCAATATCCGACACAGGTGATGCCGGTGCATCCATTTTTGGCATATGTCCGATGCCTCGAACACCCAGGCTCTAGCACCTCGGCCTCTTCCACGGCCACGTCTACCACGTCCACGTCCTCTAGCGCTCATAATAGCTAATTTGGTTTAATCTAATTACAAGTTCTATGAATCAGAATACTATTTCAGTGTTTATTAACGATATTTTATGAGATATATAAGAGATAGAGTTATTTTCGCAGTCACATCCTATAGTCTCAATCTCTACGGTTTTAACACCTAAAACTAGAAGTTCTAGAGTGTTCCTATGATCATATCACAATTATAAACATTCAAAATACTTAATACTTACTTGACTTGGTGCCGGGATGCTCGTGGTGCCATACTACCTTTAAAACATAAATTCTATAAATTCAAAACGACTTTAAACAAAAATTATTATTGAACCCAAACCACAGTGAGTTTTGAAACTGAGCTCGATACCATAAAATGTAACACCCCAAACCCCGGTCTATGCGTTAAGACCAAATTTGGTATGTCACACAAAGCGAACATACATCTAGTCATTGTTTTAAATATAACGGATCCTCAAAACTATTTTGGAATTGAAGTTTATTAAAAATCGAGGTTAATTTAAAATCTATGATTTAAGACATAAGAGTTTATAAATTAAAACTTAGAAGTTAATTGGTAAAAATTTTAAGAGAAGTTTAAAAGAGTTCAATAGAAATTTGAAAACAAGATTCTTAAAGAATTTTACGTAAAAATTTACGAGAATAAAATATTTAAGAAGAACCCACTTTTTGCACGTGAATTTAAGAAAAACATTTATATAAAACAAAAATAGAATAGTCTCATTTTAGTATTTAAACATAATTAAAATCCATCCACAAGTAAAAATCCATAAAAATAACACTAGAGGCCTTATTACATCATAGCTTGAAATAGTAATTAAATAAAAATATTTAAGAGTAGTTCAAAGTTCACAAAAAAACCATCATTCAAGTATGGCCTCCACTTAAGTCATCCCAGCCCAAGCCTCCATTAATGATCGTTACTGATATGGGTAAAAGAAGCGGGGTGAGTTACTTAGAACTCAGGTGTGAACCCTCTTACCAAGTCCACTGGGCCAAAACCATTTAAGCATTTAATTGGGCTTGAGCCCATTTACAAATGTACAATATAACAAGTATAAAATGCATGTGATATGCAATTCCCAACCAAGCCTAAATTTCCAACCGCTACACACCACCCGTATTTCAACTCAAGACACCGCCGGGGAGCTTTAGTCACCCACCCCACCAACACACCAACTTGGCATTAAGCCATATATTAAATTGGGCATGAAGCCATCAACTGGGCACGAAGCCATTAACTGGGCATGAAGCCATCAACTGGGCACGAAGCCATTAACTGGGCATGAAGCCATCAATCGGGCGCGAAGCCATTAATCGGGCATGAAGCCATCTTCTCTTCGTCAAATATCCCAACCCATGCACATCATGTATATAAAATGCATGACAATTCATTCATATATAATAATTCCAACATAAGGCTCATTATAAAGTTATCACAAATCGCCCATTTCACATTTTGGCCCACATAATCTCATATCACATTTGGCCCATTTAACAATTATCACATATGACCCATTTATCAAATATCACATATGGCCCATTTATCAATTATCACATATGGCCCATTTATCAAAATCACATATGGCCCATTTATCAAAATCACATATGGCCCATTAAGTCACTTTTATCGATTTAGCCCATTAAGGGCAATTTCATAATTTTCATAATCTTGATACCAATTTCATAGTTTTTACGATTAAAGTAATAAAATAAACCATTTTACCCGATTTCACAAACTTTGTGATTTTAATCTAAGCATTATTACGATGTGGTTATCTAACCCGCGAGATATGGTGTAAGATTACACACTGATTACTGGTGAGGACTATACTTTCACAATCGTCGATACCTAAATACGTATCACGCTTGGTAAGAACACTAATACTTAATATAAATCTATGCTAAAGATAAGCGATCTAGATCCTTACCCTTGGAATCTCGAACAACTACTATTTGGCGGTTCTCCACGGTTGACGGTTCACAACCCGTGGAAAATCCCGGTTAGCTAATGGCTCGAACTACGAACAACTTCAATAATTGATTCTCCCCGGATGAGGGTCCACAACCCGTGGAAAATCCCGAATTGCCAAAACAGCCATTCGCTTGAATCTAGAGGAATAGAGAATCCGCCCTCTTACGAACACTATTCACCACCCTTTTCGACCTATCTTGCTTGCCTCCATTGACAAAAGAATATTAGTCCAACTAATATTTTGGAAATTAAGTTTATAGGTTTTAAGGGCGAAATCGGCTTACCACGAAATCTTACGTTCACGGGATGAAAATCGAGCGATAACGTTCCTAAGATAAAACCGATTAGTAACCCATCTTTGACGAAATAACGAGTAATATGGAAGTCCTTGATAGAAACCCTTACCTTAAGACTTTGAACCGAAATCCTAGCGATCCACGATGATTATGAACAGTCCGAGTTTCGGCCTTCTCTATATCACTATAAAGACGAGAAAGATTTTCTAAGAGAAAGAGATAGAGGATACTTTCGGTCAAAAAAACCTCCCGAACAAAAGTAGATTCGGCAAAAGAAAGGATGATAAATAAAGAAATCGAAGAGGGTTCTTACCGATTAATCAAAACGAATGCAAATAAAATGATCGATAAGAAAATATATAAGAAATGGAAATTTCGTCTATGAAGAGGATTATTAACATTCGGCCATGGTGAAAGATTTTGGAAAATAAATAGTGATGTTAAGAGTTCTTTACAAGAAGAAAGAAAGGAGAAAAAGAAATAAAATAGAAAGCGTTTATGTGTAAATTTTCAATGATGGAAGATGAACAAAGAAATGATCTTGGGGTTGGTGTATATTCGGCCAAAAAGAAAGAAAAAGAATATGACCTTTCAAGATGGTATGGTTTCGGCACAAAGAGGAGAAACTTGGGAAGAATGAAAGATGATATTAATTTGGTCTAGAAGAAATAACCAAAACCAAAACAAAATTTACCTATTGCACAAGACACAATCGGCTAGGGAGAGAAGTTGTGAAGAGAAAAGGAAAAAATGCACTAATTTGCTAAAGCATTATGGCCAACTAGCTCCTAATCCTTACCAATATTCGGCCAACCCCTTCTAACCCCAAAACCGTCCAAGTACATTGGCCAAAAGTCAAAGTTTAGCCACCCCAAAGTTTCCAAAACATCACCCTTGTTTCATGCCTTATGTCCCCCTTACTTGCCTTTTCCATATGATTCTTTTCCTTAAGTTCACTCTTACCATATCTCTTAGCCATCATACCATAAAACTAAAAGTCTAACTTACCAAGAATATGATGCTTGGCCGACACTTGCTAGGAAAGAGCAAAAATTAGTATTCACAAAATGCATACTAGGGGATTCGAACCTCTCCCCTCAAGACCATACATGTAGCGCATAACCTCTTCATTAATGGCTCATTTATGCTATCTTTTTATCACTTAATTTCCTTAAACATCAAGGTTACTTGTTCCACTTCAATAAAGTATTCATTACTAAAATTTATTCTATTTCCGAATAAATCCCGAGCCTTCTCAAGACTATATTAAACACACAAATTGAATCATTCACAAGCTAAGCACCAAAATTATGCAACATATCGATACTCAATTTTTAGGATGTTACAAATTATTTTTCCCATGTGACATACTGATCCGGCCACGGGCGTTTGGGGCGGGGTTTGGGATGTTTGTAACACCCCTTAACCCGTATCATGTCGCGGATTAGGGTCATAAGGTATTATCGAACACAAATGCAGATTCGAACATTCACACGAGTCATATTCATATATATATTTAAAGCATATAACTAATTAACTATTAAACTTATATTCTTATTCATATTATACATATGGATCATACCTCTAATTTACATCTAAACCATACTATGTATACAATCATATTTTCAAACAAATAAACATGCCACAAAGCTATATAATATATACATACTTTATTAAACACATACTCGAATCATATGCACATCATCTTAATAATATTCGAATACCTAACATAAATTAAACACATTACTTGATTTCTGTGCATGATTATACACTTCGCTTAATGTCCATAAGCAAATACACAAGATAAAACATATACATTGAAACTCTCATAATTCAAGATATATAAACCGAAATTATAATCCTACAAGAACATATATATACATCTTGACCGAATATATACAACCAAATTTTATTCAACAATCACTCATTTCAAATTCCAAAACCCAACTTGAAACTTTTAAGATTACCTCATAACAAAACATATTTATAATCCAAATATGATAAACACACATAACATGATTAAGAAAACAAAGCATGGAAACAATTTACATTAAGAGTAAGCCATTTTCGCATGGCTGTAATATATACGATAACAAAATTCATAGTTCAAAACATAGTCTAGCCTATACATGCCTTAAGCTCAGAAATTCAACATTTAAGGTACCAAAAACAAGTCGATAGTGTGGATGACTTTGATGATGATCCCTTGAGCTCATAGCTTGATCAAAATCTATAAAACAGAGTAAAAAGACACACAAAAGGTAAGCTAACTAGCTTAGTAAGTCTTAAGCATTTAAAATAATTCAATTAAACACTCAAGCATTTTAGATCAAATACTTATCATCAATCAATCTTTAACAAAGCACATATGGATTATCATTGCCGAACTCTATTACTTCATTTAACTTAACATACATCAATATCTTGCCTTTAACAAATGGATCACCATTTCGGCACAGGGTTCAAATAGAAAGTATCAACTTTCAACCATCTATTCATTTAAATGCATTTATATCATTCGATAAGGACACTTACAAATATATATAAACACTTATCCATTTATTATTTCATAGATCCAAGTATTCAATAACAATGTGACAACACTATAACCACATAACCAATGGGCCGATTATACATATATAGTCATTGGTCACATTTTTGCCCAACAAAATTCACATATCTATAATTTCCTTATTGCTTGAATATAGAAATTCAATTAACTTACTCACAAGCACTTACCTATATGGCCGAATATAAATAACTTGTATTATCAACTTACTTGTCCAATGAACACATCACGTTATACTCACATAATCCACAAGTTGATATTTTATCATTGGTATAAAAACCTACTAGGCAAAAGCCTGAATTTCACACCGGCACAAAGCCTGCTAGACCCAAGGTCTGATATCTATTCACCGGCAATAAGCCTGCTAGGCATAAAGCCCGAAAAATTCACCAGCCCGAGGCTTGCTAGGCTCAAAGCCCGAATAGTAATACTCAAAGATATCTCCCATGAACTATTTCATATATTGAACCTCTTTCTTATTGAATTCTCATCGTCCAAATATTCAAATAACTTCTAACATTCAAATAATCCACCAAATCACACATTATACTTAGCCAAATTCGGCAATTACATATATAATCACAATGGTTTCAATTTCAACATTTACTAAATTACATAAATAAGTTACGACATATATTTGCTTAGAGACTTACCTCGAATATCGTTTGACAACAAAGACCGGCTATTTAATTATCTTTGTTTTCCCCCGATCCAAATCCGTTTTCTTTTGTTCTTGATCTAAACATATTTAAAATAGGCTCATTTAAAAACATTTACATTCAATTTAATCCTAAAATACATAAATGGGCAAATTACCCTTTTGCCCCTAATGTTTATAACTTTTACAATTTAGTCCTCAAGACATATAACACAAAATACATGAAATTTGATTACAATTCTTTAAGGCCGAATACTCCTCATGCTTATATAAGTTCATACAAGTCATTTATTTTGCATTTTAATCTCTCAACTATTTATTTTCACAATTTAAGCCATCACACTTCATATCATATATAATTTTCATACTTTAAACATGATAATCTAAGACATATATTTCTATTCTTCCATCAAACACAACAAATCACCAACATTCATCAAGAACCGAATCTAAAACACACTTTTAAACTAAAATTTCCACATGGGTTTGTTAATATTCAAGGTAACCAACTCAAACATATAAAGAAATCACAAAAATCATGTTAAATCTCTAACCTTAAAGGACATGCAATGACCAGAAAGTTAGGAGCTTGAGTTCCCTCTTTTATTTGTAAATTTTAGGTAATGAAGAACAAAAGAATAAAAGATGAACACTCCTTCATCCTTTTTTTTTTTTTTTTTTTTATTTACTCATATAAAATAATATTACTAAAATCCCACTTACTAAACACTTACATGAAATATAATAAATAGCCATCATACCAGCCCACTTACTCAAACTATGGGTAATTTGACATGCAAACCCATACATGCAAGCAATTAGTCAATTAAACCCTTCCAATTTAAAAGGCTACTTTTACCTTTTTAATAATTTAATCCTTTGTCTTAAATTAGTCACACAAACAAGCAAATTTTCTTATGAAACTTTCACACTTATTAATTCACATATAATTATCACGAAAATACTATTTTAATTATTATTCGAACTCGGATTCGTGGTCCCGAAACCACCGTTTCGATTAGGGTCAAATTCAGACTGTTACAACTCTCCCCCCTTAGGGATTTTCGTCCTCAAAAATCTTACCGATAAACAGAGTCGGATATTGTTGCTTCATTGAATCTTCAGGTTCCCACGTAGCCTCTTTTAATCCATGTCGATTCCATAATACTTTTACTAACGGAATTTTCTTGTTTCTCAGCTCTTTCACTTTACGAGCTAAGATACGGATCGGTTCCTCCTCGTACGTCATATCAGATCGGATTTCAATCTCAGACTGGGCAGTCACATGTGATGGATCAGATCTATATCTACGAAGCATCGAAACATGAAATACATTGTGTATCCTTTCTAGTTCAGAAGGCAACTTTAATCTATAAGCAACAGGCCCAACACGTTCGATGATCTCATACGGTCCGATGAACCTCGGACTTAATTTGCCTTTACGTCCAAATCGAAGCACTTTCTTCCACAGAGAAACTTTCAAAAATACCCGGTCTCTGATCTGAAACTCAATGTCTTTACGTTTCAAATCCGTATATGACTTTTGACGATCTGATGTAGCTTTCAAACTATCTCGAATCACTGCCACTTTCTGTTCAGTTTCTTTAATCAAGTCAACCCCGTGTATCTTATTTTCACTGAGCTCAGTCTAGTATAGGGGTGTATGACATTTACGTCCGTACAGAGCTTCGTAGGGTGCCATTTTGATACTAGATTGAAAGCTATTATTATAACCAAATTCAATCAGAGGTAAGTATCGTTCCCACGTACCTTCAAACTCAAGGATGCAACATCTCAACATATCCTCAAGTATTTGAATGGTTCATTCGGATTGACCATCTGTCTGCGGATGGAACCTAAAGCATCTTGCAATTTCTTCCAAAACGTGATGCGTGAATCTCAGTCTCTGTCTGAAACAATAGAAATCGGCACACCATGCAATCTCACAATTTGAGATACATACAACTCAGCAAGCTTATCGAGCGAAAAGTCCATACGAACTGGAACAAAGTGAGCTGATTTGGTTAGTCTATCCACGATAACCCAAATTGTATCTTTCTTGCTCGGTGACATAGGCAAGCCGGATACAAAATCCATGGTAATTCTGTCCCATTTCCATTCAGGTATCATGATCGGCTGAAGTAACCCAGAAGGCACCTGATGTTCGGCCTTTACTTGCTGACAAACTAAGCACTTAGAGACAAATTCAGATATGTCCCGTTTCATACCAGGCCACCAATAAAACTGTTTCAGATCATTGTACATTTTAGTGCTACCTGGATGAATAGATAATCGGCCACTGTGAGCTTCATTCAATATTGTCTGAATCAAATCTGAATCCCTGGGAACACATATTCGGCCTTTAAACTTCAAGCAGTCATTCTCATCAATTCGAAACTCTTACTCAACATTGCTTTCACACTGAACTCGTCTTGCCAACAAATCTCTGTCAATTTTTTGAGCATCACTAATTTGTTGAATATACAACGGTCTTGCTTTTAGTTCAGCTACTATCGAACCATCATCAGACATAACCATATGCACGTTCAACGCACGAAGAGCAAATAATGACTTTCGACTTAAAGCATCCGCAACAACATTAGATTTTCTCGGATGATAGTCAATCACTAATTCGTAATCTTTCAACAGCTCTAACCATCTGTGTTGTCTCAGATTCAAATCTCTCTGAGTCATCAAATACTTCAAACTCTTGTGATCTGAATAAACATGGCATTTCTCACCGAACAGATAATGACGCCAAATCTTTAACGCGAACACAATAGCTGCCAGCTCTAAATCATGAGTTGGGTAATTTCTTTCGTGCGGCTTCAATTGTCTCAAAGCATAGGCTACAACTTTGCCTTCCTGCATCAAAACGCAACCCAAACCATTCAAAGAGGCATCACTATAAACAACGAATTCTTGACCCGATTCAGGCTGGATTAACACTGGAGCTTCAGTCAAAAGAGCTTTCAGCTGATCAAAACTTTTCTGACACTTTTTCGACCATTCAAATCTAACATCTTTCTGTAATAGCTTTGTCAACGGGGTAGCTATCATAGAAAAACCCTTCACAAATCGTGCAGTAGTAACCAAAGCCAAGTCCCGAAAGCTTGAATTTGAAACATTTTTGGTGGTTTCCAATCGAGTATAGCCGCTATTTTATTCGAATCAACCTGAAAACCTAATGCTGATACAACGTGGCCCAGAAAACTAACTTCACTCAACCAGAACTCACATTTGCTAAACTTCGCATACAACTGTTTATCTCGTAAAGTTTGTTGCACGAGTCTCAGGTGCTCGGCATGCTCGGTTTCATCTCTGGAGTAGATCAGAATATCATCTATAAACACTACCACAAACCGATCTAAATACTGACTGAAAATTCGGTTCATCAGATCCATAAAAATAGCGGGTGCATTAGTGAGTCCAAAAGGCATAACCAAAAACTCATAGTGTCCGTACCTCGTTCGAAAGGCAGTCTTTGGCACATCGAATCTCAGACTATGGCCCGATAATAACCCGACCTCAAATCTATATTTGAAAACACTGAATCCTTTCAAACCCGATCAAACAAGTCGTCAATCCATGGCAACGTATTTATTCTTTATAGTCACCTTATTAAGTTATGCTGTAATCAATGTACATTCGCATAGTCCGATCTTTCTTTTCACAAATAAAGCCGGTGCACCCAAGGAGAGAAACTTGGTCGTGCAAAACCCCTATCTATTAACTCTTGCAACTGTGCCTTCAACTCTTTTAATTCTATAGGTGCCATCCGATATGGAGCTATCAAAATCGGAGTCGTCCCTGGTACTAATTCAATACCAAACTCTACCTCTCGAATAGGTGGCAAACCTGGTAATTCCTTGGGAAACACATCTGAATACTCACACACAACTGGAACGGATTCAAACTTCCTTTCAGCCACTTTACGGTCAAGCACATAAGCAAAATAAGCTTCATACCCTTTTCTCATATACTTAGAGCTAACATAGAAGATATTACCGTTGGTAACCCATTCAGATCATTAGATTCAATCCGAATGATTTCATCGTTCTGACATCTCAAATCAATGGTCTTTCTTTTGCAATTAATAACAACATCATGCAAAGTCAACCAGTCCATTCCCAAAATATATCGAATTCATCGAAAGGCAACAACATCAAATTAGCTGGGAAACATGAATCCCGAATCATCAACAGACAACTTTTACACACCTTATCAACCAAAACGCACCGACCCAAGGGGTTTGATACTCGAATTATAAACTCAGTAGACTCAACAAGCAGAATCTTACTGGATACTAACTTTTCACACAGGTATGAATGAGTCGAACCAGGATCAATCAACGCAACAACAGTAGTATCATAAAGAGTGAAAGTACCGGTAATAACATCTGGAGAAGAAGCATCCTCCTGAGCACGTATAGCATATGCTCTAACAGGTGCGCGAGCCTCTGATCGAACCGCAGTACCCTTTGTCCCTCTCTGACTACCACCTACATTTCCCGAATGTCTGGATGGTTGCCTCGTGCTGATACATTGCTCGGTCTTACATTCGTAAAGGTATTTTACTCTGCTAACATCGGGCACTCCCGAATAAAATGATCCATCGATCCACATTTAAAACAGGATCGATCATGCAATCTACAACTCCCAGAATGCCATTTCCCACAGTGCTTACACTCGACCCGGTTTTGCTGAATATTACCAACGCTAGCCATTGAAATAGCTCGGGAACCCGCAGGAGGTCGATCTCAGTCTCGTCTAGAAAAGTCTGAAGTAGCTTTATGTCGACTGGGTTCATCTTTGAACTTCTTTGATACTGAATGAACAGTCTTACTCGATGATCTTTTACGGATGTCTCTAGCTTCAAATTCGGCTTTTCTTTTCTCCTTTCCAAGCTCTTCGGCTTTACAGGCTCGTTCAACCAGTACTACGAACTCTTTAATTTCAAGTATTCCAACCAGCAACTCAATATCTTCATTCAAACCATCTTCGAATCTCTTACACATAATAGCCTCGTTTGAAACACATTCACGAGCATATCGGCTCAATCTCACAAATTTCTGTTCATATTCAGTGACGGTCATACGACCCTGTTTCAATTCTAGAAATTCTCTACGCTTTTGATCGATAAATCTCTGACTGATATATTTCTTAGGGAACTCAGTCTGAAAAAAATTCCCAGGTCACTTTCTCCTTCGGAACCACCGATACTAGTGTATTCCACCAGTGATATGCGGTGTCCTTCAATAGTGATATAGCACATTTTAAACATTCCTTCGGAGTACATGATAGCTCGTCGAACACCCGGATAGTATTATCAAGCCACAGCTCAGCTCGTTCCGCATAATCATCATCATTAGCTTTAAATTCTTTGGCTCCATGTTTTCTGATTTTATCAACAGGAGGCTTGTTAAATCTCATCGAATCTATCATCGGAGGTACCATAGGTATCGGAGATGGATTATTCAGGGGTAGAGGTTGTTGCACAGTCGGATTAGTCTGGATGTATTGAGTAAACCATTCGTTCATCATCTGGTAGAAGGCTTGCTTAGCCTCCCCCTCATGGCTACTCGAGATAGGTCGAGAGTCTACCGGCGCTGACCCATGCGCGGGATCAGGCGCTACGCTCTCAACGTCATCAGCTACTACTCTATCGGGATCCATTTACAATATAAAAACATAATTCAGATGTCAGAAGTCATCACACTATCGCATTATAATTTAAGGCATGTATAGCTAGACTCACACATGCTACGGTAGTCCTAGAATCGACTAAACTGTAAGCTCTGATACCAATAAAATGTAACACCCTTAACCCGTATCCGTCGCCGAATTAGGGTCACAAGGTATTACTGAACACAAATGCAGATTCGAACACTCACACGAGTCATATTCATATATATATATTTAAAGCATATAACTAATTAACTATTAAACTTATATTCTTATTCATATTATACATATGGATCATACCTCTAATTTACCCAAAACCATACTATGTAGACAATCATATTTTCAAACAAATAAACATGCCACAAAGCTGTATAATATATACATACTTTATTAAACACATACTCGAATCATATGCACATCATCTTAATAATATTCGAATACCTAACATAAATTAAACACATTACTTGATTTACGTACACGCTTATACACTAGCTTAATGTCCATAAGCAAATACACAAGATAAAACATATACATTGAAACTCTCATAATTCAAGATATATAAACAGAAATTATAATCCTACAAGAACATATATATACATCTTGACCGAATATGCCAACCAAATTTTATTCAACAATCACTCATTTCAGCTTCCAAAACCGAACTTGAAACTTTTAAGATTACCTCATAACAAAACATATTTATAATCCAAATATGATAAATACACATAACATGATTAAGAACACAAAGCATGGAAACAATTTACATTAAGAGTAAGCCATTTTTGCATGGCTGTAATCTATACAATACCAAAATTCATACTTCAAAACATAGTCTAGCCTATACATGCCTTAAGCTCAGAAATTCAACATTTAAGGTACCAAAACAAGTCGATAGTGTGGATGACTTTGATGATGATCCCTCGAGCTCGTAGCTTGATCAAAATCTATAAAACAGAGTAAAAAGACACACAAAAGGTAAGCTAACTAGCTTAGTAAGTCTTAAGCATTTAAAATAATTCAATTAAACACTCAAGCATTTTAGATCAAATACTTATCATCAATCAATCTTTAACAAAACACATATGGATTATCATTGCTGAACTCTATTACTTCATTTAACTTAACATACATCAATATCTTGCCTTTAACAAATGGATCACCATTTCGGCACAAGGTTCAAATAGAAAGTATCAACTTTCAACCATCTATTCATTTCGTACGCATATCATTCGATAAGGACACTTAAAAATATATATAAACACTTATCCATTTATTATTTCATAGATCCAAGTATTCAATAACAATGTGACAACAATATAACCACATAACCAAAGGGCTGATTATACATATATAGTCATTAGTCACATTTTTGCCTAACAAAATTCACATATCTATAATTTCCTAATTGCTTGAATATAGAAATTCAATTAACTTTCTCACAAGCACTTACCTATATGGCCGAATATAAATAACTTGTATTATCAACTTACTTGTCCAATGAACACATCACGTTATACTCACATAATCCACAAGTTGATATTTTATCACTGGTATAAAAACCTGCTAGGCAAAAGCCTGAATTTCACACCGGCACAAAGCCTGCTAGACCCAAGGTCTGATATCTATTCACCGGCAATAAGCCTGCTAGGCATAAAGCCCAAAAAATTCACCAGCCCGAGGCTTGCTAGGCTCAAAGCCCGAATAGTAATACTCAAAGATATCTCCCATGAACTATTTCATATATTGAACCGCTTTCTCATTGAATTCTCATCGTACAAATATTCAAATAACTTCTAACATTCAAATAATTCCACCAAATCACACATTATACTTAGCAAAATTTGACAATTACATATATAATCACAATGGTTTCAATTTCAACATT
The DNA here is from genome assembly GCA_025698515.1 of Gossypium sturtianum. Classification (NCBI taxonomy): domain Eukaryota; kingdom Viridiplantae; phylum Streptophyta; class Magnoliopsida; order Malvales; family Malvaceae; genus Gossypium; species Gossypium sturtianum. The sequence continues at coordinate 125,668,626 of CM046948.1, forward strand.
TACTAAATTACATAAATAATTTACTACATATATTTGCTTAGAGACTTACCTCGAATATCGTTTGACAACAAAGACCGGCTATTTAATTATCTTCATTTTTCCCCAATCCAAATCCGTTTTCTTTTATTCTTGATCTAAACATATTTAAAATAGGCTCATTTAAAAACATTTACATTCAATTTAATCCTAAAATACATAAATGGGCAAATTACCCTTTTGCCCCTAATGTTTATAACTTTTGCAATTTAGTCCTCAAGACATATAACACAAAATACATGAAATTTGATTACAATTCTTTAAGGCCGAATACTCCTCATGCTTATATAAGTTCATACAAGTCATTTATTTTGCATTTTAATCTCTCAACTATTTATTTTCACAATTTAAGCCATCACACTTCATATCATATATAATTTTCGTACTTTAAACATGATAATCTAAGACATATATTTCTATTCTTCCATCAAACACAACAAATCACCAATATTCATCAAGAACCAAATCTAAAACACACTTTTATACTAAAATTTTCACATGGGTTTGTTAATATTCAAGGTAACCAACTCAAACATATAAAGAAATCACAAAAATCATGTCAAATCTCTAACCTTAAAGGACATGCAATGACTGAAAGTTAGGAGCTTGAGTTCCCTCTTTTCTTTGTAAATTTTCGGTAATGAAGAACAAAAGAATAAAAGATGAACACTCCTTCATCCTTTTTTTTGTTTTTTTCTTTATTTACTCATATAAAATAATATTACTAAAATCCCACTTACTAAACACTTACATAAAATATAATAAATAGCCATCATACCGTCCACTTACTCAAACTATGGGTAATTTGACATGCAAACCTATACATGCAAGCAATTAGTCAATTAAACCCTTCCAATTTAAAAGGCTACTTTTACCTTTTTATTAATTTAATCCTTTGTCTTAAATTAGTCACACAAACAAGCAAATTTTCTGATGAAACTTTCACACATATTAATTCACATATAATTATCACAAAAAATACTATTTTAATTATTATTCAAACTCGGATTTGTGGTTCCGAAACCACCGTTCCGATTAGGGTCAAATTTAGACTGTTACAATGTTACAATTTGGTATCAGAGCCAGGTTTTCAAAACTCGGCTATGGGTTTTTGGGCCCAAAACATTTTCCAAATTAAGGTTAAAGATGGTTTAAAAAGAAAATATATATAGGTACAGGTTCTCTGAAAGTATGGCACCCGAGTTTCCGGCACCAAGTCCACACGGTAAATTTTCTGACTGAATTGGGTGAATTACATGAAGTAGATATATCGTGCTATGAAACTTAGAATCTAGCAACTCTACTTTAGAAATGGAAACCTTAAGGTATGCATGTGTTCTTGCGGAAAACTACTTATAACCCTATTCTCATAAAACTACTCGTTAATAATCAGTGAAAAGAAAAGCTAATGCATAAAATTGGTAAAACAGATTAAGACGAAACGATAGACATGAGTGCTAGAGGGTAGGGACGTGTTGCACGCGGCCGTGGTAGAGGTCGTGGTATGGAGGTCAAGTTCTCGGAGACAAGGCATGAGCCTGAAGGTGAGGCGCCAGTGTCATCGGTGGTAAAAGCGGGATCGCAAGATAGAACTGGTGGGGATGATGCTCTGTCTCAAGCAATGCTGCGTGTGTTGGAGCGAGTTGCTGGGGCAAGCACTGGGACAGTATCTCGGAAGTCTATTCCTGAGCGACTTCGAGCAAACGGGGCTGAAACATTTAGGGGTATCTCCGGTGTGGCTCCAAATGTGGTGAATCATCGCTAGAGGCGGTTGAGCGGATTATGGATGACTTAGATCGCACGCGGCGGAGGAAAAAGCGAAAGGGGTGGTGTCTCTTCTTCGGGACGAGGCATATCAGTGGTGGCTCACAGTAAGAGAGGGTACTTCGGCGGATCGCATCGACTGGGATTTCTTCAAAACTGCGTTTCAGAAGAAATACATTGGGGCAAGTTATATGGATGCTCAGAGGAAAGCATTTCTGAATCTGGTACAAGGGAGTAAATCGGTGGCTGAATATGAGGCAAAATTTCTGCGGTTGAGTCGTTACGCCCGAGGGATAGTTGCGACAGATTATGAGCATTGCGTGCGGTTCGAGGATGGGCTGCGAGACGAGTTGCGAGTGTTGATAGCTCCACAGCGGGAGAGGGATTTTGCTATTCTGGTGGAAAAGGCTAAAATAGCCGAGGAGGTAAAACGGACTGAGACGCAAAATAGGGACAAGGATAAAGGTAGAAATAAGAGGAGTTATGGATCGTTAGGGTCATCTGGGGGTTTCCAGAAGAGGCCTAGGGTTGATGGGCCAGGTCGTGTTGCAATGCCAGTTACTGTTGGGCAATTTTTACGGTGTGCTCAGTGTGGGAGGTCGCATGTAGGAGAGTGCTGGAGAAGAGATAGGGTATGCTTCAAGTGTGGGTCAAAAGATCATCTAATAAGGGATTGTCCGCAAGAAATGACCAGGGCACGGATGGTAGGTCAGGGGTATGTACAGCCAGGAAGGGGTGGACAGCAGATGCCAAGAGGTAGTGGTCCGATCAGAGGAGGGAATTGTTATGGTCGGGGTCGTGTAGCACCGGGCAGGAGTGTCGATGAAATACAGGATGCAAGACAATGGGTTTAGTCTATGCGAAGACGGCAGCGGTGAGGATGGCGACGCACCGGACGTCATAACCGGTACGTTTCTTATAGCTGATAAGCCATTTCTTGCTTTGATTGATATTGGATCGACCCATTCATATGTTGCTAGCACTGTCTCTGAGACTTTAAGTATAGAATCTGAGATTGTTACTCGAGAGATGACTGTGGTTAGCCCTTTAAGACAATCTATAGTAGTGAACAAGATGTTTAGGGAGGTTTCTTTAGAAATTCAAGGAATAGTATTCTCGGCAGACTTGATGGAATTACCATTCGAAGAATTCGACCTTATCTTAGGCATGGACTGGTTGGTTAAACATCATGCTAAATTGGATTGTGCGACTAAGCGAATGGTGTTGAGTACCCCAGAGGGTGTTGAGGTAATTGTGATAGGGGAAAGGAGGAATTATTTGTCCAATGTGGTTTCTGCGTTAAGAGCTGTTAAGATGGTTTGAAAAGGGTGCAAGGCATTCCTAGCTTTTATCAGTGCATTGGATGCAAAGGAGGTGACTGTTTATGAGGTAAGAACAGTGAAGGAGTTTGTGGATATTTTTCCTGAAGAACATCCAGGGTTGCCTCTGGATCGCGAGGTGGAGTTTGGAATTGAGCTACTTCCAGGAACGGCTCCAGTATCCATCGCCCCTTACAGGACGGCACCGAAGGAGCTGGCGAAACTTAAGGCCCAGATTCAGGAGCTGTTGGATCGTGGTTTTATCCGACCAAGTGTGTCTCCGTGGGGAGTGCCAGTGCTGTTTGTGAAGAAGAAGGACGGGTCGATGCGCATGTACATTGATTACCGTCAATTGAATAAGTTGACGATTAAGAACAAGTACCCATTGCCGAGGATTGACGACCTGTTTGATCAGCTTAAAGGGGCTTTGGTCTTTTCGAAGATAGATTTGAGGTCAGGATATCATCAGCTCAAGGTCAAGGAAGCGGATATTCAGAAGACGGCGTTTCGAACTCGCTATGGAAACTATGAGTCTTTAGTAATGCCGTTTGGGTTAACGAATGCGCTAGCTACGTTTATGGATATGATGAATCGGGTATTTCAACCTTTTCTGGACCAGTTTGTCGTGGTGTTCATAGACGATATCCTGGTATATTCCAAGACAGAAGAAGAGCACGATTCACATCTTCGGGTGGTTCTGCAGATTTTAAGGGAGAAGCAGTTATACGCCAAATTTAGTAAGTGTGAATTTTGGTTGAAAGAAGTTACCTTTTTGGGTCATGTTGTATCAGCCGAGGGGATTAGGGTTGATCCTCGAAAGATCGAGGCTTTGTTGGAATAGAAACTGCCTAAGTCTGTGGCAGAAATTCGAAGTTTCCTGGGGTTAGCTGGATACTACAGAAGGTTTGTTGAGGGTTTCTCCTTAATTACGGCACTCTTAACGAAGTTATTACGGAAAGGAACACCATTTGTTTTGACTGACAAGCAGCAGGAAAGTTTTAAGAAGCTGAAAAAGATCTTAACGGAGGCTCCGGTCTTGATTCAGCTTGAAGCAGGGAAAGAGTTCACTGTCTACTATGATGCTTCATACACGGGGTTAGGGTGTGTGTTAATGCAAGGCGAGAAGGTAGTTGCGTATGCATCTCGGCAATTAAGACCGCACGAGATAAACTATCCCACGCATGATCTGGAGTTGGCTGCGATAGTGTTCTCTCTGAAGATCTGGAGACACTATCTGTATGGGGAGAAGTCCATTATCAACACCGACCATAAGAGTTTAAAGTATCTTCTTACTCAGAAGGAGCTAAATTTGAGGCAGCGGAGGTGGATTGAACTATTAAAGGATTACGACTGTTCGATCGAGTATCATCCGGGAAAAGCTAACGTGGTGGCGGATGCGTTAAGTCAGAAAGTGATATCGGATTTGAGAGTGATGTTTGCCCATCTCAGCTTGTATGATGATGGGAGTGTGCTAGCTGAACTTCAAGTAAAGCCAACGTGGGTTAGTCAGATTAAAGAGATGCAGTTATTGGATGATGTCTTGAGTGCTCGACTTCTACAGGTATAGAATGGTGGGGTAGAGGATTTTGACTTGAACAGTGATGGGGTTTTATGTTTCCGTGAGAGGGTTTGCATGCCTAAGGATGTTGAGTTGAGGCAGATGATTCTTCAGGAGGCGTATAGTAGCCCGTATGCGTTGCATCCTGGAGGGAATAAGATGTATCGGGATCTGTGTGAATAGTTTTGGTGGCCTGGATTGAAGCGGGAAATTACCGAGTTTGTGGGAAAGTGTTTAACGTGCCAGCAGGTGAAAGCAGAGCATCAACTGCCTTCAGGGTTATTGCAGTCGGTAAAGATTCCGCAGTGGAAGTGGGAGAGGATAACGATGGACTTTTTTAGTGGACTACCTCTCACGCCTAGTAAGAAGGATTCGGTATGGGTGATTATAGATCGGTTGACGAAGTCCGCTCATTTCATACCTGTTCGTGTTGACTATCCATTACAGAAGTTAGCTAAGCTGTATGTGGCAGAGATTGTGAGGTTGCATGGGGTACCAGTGTCGATCATATCGGATAGAGACCCTAGGTTTACTTCACGGTTTTGGAAGGCACTGCATCAGGCATTGGGTAGAAGACTAGACTTCAGCACAGCTTTTCATCCACAGACTGATGGTCAGTCTGAGAGGGTAATTCAGATCTTGGAAGATATGTTGAGAGGTTGTGTCATAGACTTCAGGGGTAGTTGGGAAGAGTTTCTCTCACATGGAATTAAACACAACAACAGCTACTAGGCTAGTATTCAGATGGCGCCCTATGAAGCGTTGTATGGACGGAGGTGTTGTACACCTACTTGCTGGACAGAGTTGGGTGAGCGTCGGATCGTGGGTCCAGATTTGGTTTCAGAGACAGAGGAAAAAGTTAAGTTGATTCGAACTCGATTGAAGGAGGCTTTCGACAGACAGAAATCCTATGCTGATCTGAAGTGTAAGGATATAGAATTTGAAGTGGGTGATCAAGTCTTCCTGAAAGTTTCGCCTTGGAAGAAAGTTTCGAGGTTTGGACGGAAGGGCAAGCTAAGTCCTAGGTTTATCAGGCCTTATCGGATATTGAAACGTGTGGGACCAGTGGCGTACCAGCTTGAGTTGCCTTCGGAATTGAAACAAATACATGATGTGTTCCATGTCTCGATGTTGAGGCACTATCGTCCGGATCCGTCTCACATTGTGCCAATGGAGGAGATTGAGTTAAGACCAGACCTGTCCTTTGAGGAGGAACCTGTGCAGATCTTAGATCGAGACGTTAAAGTGCTTAGAAGGAAATCAGTTCCTTTGGTCAAAGTCTTATGGCGAAATCATGGTACGGAAGAAGCTACGTGGGAACTCGAGGATGCGATCATGCAATACCCTCATCTCTTTTGATCAGGTAAATTTCGAGGCCGAAATTTCTTTAAGGGGGTAGAACTGTAACATCCAAGAATTAGGGGCTTTGCATTTATATGTTTCTGTGTGGTTGGTATGCTTTATGTGTTAATTCGTGATGTTTGGGGTCTTCGGGAAGGCTCGGAATCAAACTGAAGCTTTGGCAAAATTTTCATTTTGGGCACTTTAGGGGAGAGAGCTAGCTGGGACAGGCCTTAAGGATTAATGCTTATGTTGGTTGACACAAGAGAAGGAGTGGTAAAGTGGCAAGGGGACGCCTAGGAAGCAAGGGGGATGACGCCTCAAGAGGAGCTTGGAGGAGGTGGGAGTAGGTACGAGTCGTATAGTTGGCTTTTTGGAGTTTATTTTTGGGCGTTAGGATGGAGAGGTGGTGGTTTCGGCTTGGACTTTGAAGAGTGGGAGTTGAATGGGTCAAATGTTTTGAATGTATGGCCATGGGAGAAAGGTGGAGTGGAATTATTCAAACCAATTCAAGTGATGGGAAGAGAGTGAATGTATGAGTTGATCAAGGGATTTGGTGGTTTGTTGGGGGAAGTGGTGACCGAATGTGGTAGGGATGTTGAGGAAGTTCTTTGGGACTTAGACTTCTCTTTCTTTTCTTTTGAGCATTATTGGTCATAAGGGTGTGCCGTCCCTTAAGTGTTCATTTTGGAGAATTTAGTTAGTCGAATCAACATTAGGAGCTCCTTCTTTTCTCTCTTGCTTTGGTGAACATTTTTGCTTCTTTTCTCATCTTTTCAAAACTGAAACTTCAACTCTCTCTCAAAGGGTTTTCTCTTCTTGTTTTTTTCCTCTTCTCATCATTCTTTCTCTTCAACCGAACCTAGTGCCCCATTTTTCTTTTCACCATTTGTCACGAGTTCTTCTTCAAAGCTGAAACACCTTCTCGGTCCTTTTATCTTCCATTTGTTTCTTCAAAGCCGAAACCTTATTCTTTCTCTTTGGGTTATGTTATTTTTCATTATAGCCGAATCTCCTTTGTGTGTTCATTTCTCTTCGTTCGTTCTTATTTCAGTGGATTGCCGTCACTTATTTTTCTAGTTTTCTCAAATCGGCTTCTTCCTGTTTAGTGGTAAGTATTCTCCTTCTTCATTTTCGATTCTTTTCCCTTCTCTTGCTGGTGGTAAAACCGAAGGAGTTAACTTGTACTTTGATGCATTGGCCGAATATAGGAGGGGGTCTCATCTTCGCATTCTTTTCTGCATCTGGCTAGCGTTTGGAGGTCGATCTAGGTAAGGGGGTTCTTACCAACTCGTTTGGCCGAAAGGCCATTTCTTCTAATCTATCTTGGAGAATCGATTATAATGTGGGGAGTGTGTAGGGACTCTACCGATTTCTCAACACCAGTTCATTAGCTTTTAGAATCTGTCGATTTAGGTAAGAAACTTCTTCGTTATGAGTATCTATTCTTTCGTTATTTTCGTTGCTTTAACCTGGTTCTCTGATCAAGATCTGTCATGGATTCGAATGCCAGTCAAGGGAAGAAAGGGGTTGGACCCGTAGTCCCTACCCCTAAGTTTAAGAAACGTGCGGTGTCTGCCGTTCGAGACTTTCCACCGGGTTTTGGGCCAGCTTCGGAGAGGGATATGTAGATCGCGGTGATTCCCGTAAGTGAGGGTGTTAGCGAGATTGATAGCATAGTTCTTCGTGTTTACAGGTGTGTAATTACCACACTTTCTATGTTGTATAAATTGTTTATGTGAACTGTGTGAAAGCTGAACGTTTGGTAAGGGCTATTGAGTTACCCATGAAGGGTAAAATCGTAACACCAGGTTAGTTGTCCTTCGATTAAGTCTTATAAACATTGTCGTTAGCATGGTTGTGCATGTATTCTAAATAGTAATTGTATGAGATTATATTATATATTCATTATACTATGCTTGCATGTGCATGGGATTTTGGGAATTGATAATGATTATGAAGGGAAGTGTAGATCGGTGGCTCTGTCACACTATTTCGATGGCTCGGTGCCTTATGGTATATCGGTGACTTGGTCATACATTTATCGGTGGCTAGACCACATTATATCGACTTTGAGCAGCGTGACTGTCAGCATGACTGCCAAAGAGGTGTTTAGAGGATGGAGGGTTGATTGTAGAAATCCCCACAGGTGTGTTGAGGATGGACATATGGAGCAGTGTGTAGAGGATGGAATATTAGGCTGGGTTGGGTTATCATTCTGATTATTCTGATATGCTATATTGATTGGGCTTTGGCCGATTGTGATATGGGGGCTTAGGCCCACTTGTGGATTATGTGGACTAATTGCACACTGAGTCTTGTGACTCACTTTATTTGCTTAAACAAATTGCAGGTGACTCTTAGTTCAGTGGATTGGGCTGGATTGGACTCAAGGTGGCCATGCGTAGGGTATTCAATTAAAACTTTATTTTATTTATCGTTTGCTACCTTTGGAGGTTTTTGATTTGTAATAAGGCCACTTTTATTTTGGTTTTAACTATGGTTTAATTATTAGGACGTTAATTTCACAAACATGATTGATCAAACATTTTTTGAATGGAACGAAATAAAAAGGGGTTTTTCTCGAAACCTAACCAACAATTTTACAAACCACATGCAATAACAAACCTCGTGACTTCTTTAATGTAACAGAGTTTTCAAACGTCACCTAAACACAAGAATTTGGATATATAGGAATTTTCACTAAATAATTACTAAGTTTTCAAATGGACTGTTAAACTTGATGATTTTAAAAAGGAACTTTCTAACATTCTGCAATACACGAAATTACATACAAATTATTTTTCCCATGTGACATACCAGATTCGGTCACGGCGTTTGGGCTGGGTTTGGGATGTTACAATAATCCACGGAGAGAAGGTAAGGAGCATGTGAAAGTAATTGCACTCTGATCGAGGAAGGTACTGAGTAGGCCAGAAACCACTACTTCGGAGACAATTGCGGAGAAGAATGATGAACCTCAAGAAGTACCCCTAGAAGTGGAAGATGAGCCAAAGTTAGAGGAAGTAATCACACCAACAGCAGAGACAGAGAAGGAAATAAGTAAGGATTCTGCTGGTACAAAAATCTTATGCCCTTCAAGACTAGAAGAAAAAAACAAGTAGGATGAGGATGAATTTGTAAGTTTTCTAGACCTGTTCAAAACATTAAATGTTAACCTGCCTTTAATTGAGTTAATTGAAAAGGTTACCAAAAACGCTAAGTTTTTAAAGGAAATGATGGCTAGGCGTAAGAAAATTAAGGTAGGAGAACAAGTTACTTTAAATGCTTCCTGTAGTGTGATTATTTTAAGACAGGTACCTTGCAAATTGAAAGACCGGGAAGTTTTACTATTCCTATAGAGATATGGAGCATTCATTTTAATAGAGCTCTATGCGATCTAGGAGCTACTATTAATTTCAGGCTTCTATTGATTTTTGAAAAACTCGGTTTAGGGTTATGAGGCATTACCGGACAATCGAAAACTTTTTCAGACATTTCATAACATATTTTGACAAACCACATCAAAGTGTCCCTTAAATAGGTCTACGAGACCTTAATCATGCTTTAGAAAGGGGCCGAGACTAAACCGAACACATACAGAAATTCTCAGAAATTTAAAATTTTTTCAAAGTTACAGAGGTCACACGCCCGTGTGGGCAAGCCGTGTGCCTCCCACGGCCTCAGACACGCCCGTGTGTCTAAGCCGTGTCAAAACAGGGCATACATACTGACTTGTCCACATGGCCGTGGACACGCCCGTGTGACTCACCCGTGGTCGAGCCTGACTTGCACCACACGGCCAGTCACACGCCCGTGTGTCCAGCCCGTGGTCGAGTCTGACTTGTTTTGAAATACAACCACCAGGGACACGGTCGAGCCACACGCCCGTGTGCTCAATCATGTGGGCAATCATAGGCCAATTTCACGGCCAAAATGCCACCCACACTTGGGTCATCCCTACAAGCGTTCATACCAATACAATTCATGTCAAAAACAACCAATTTTCCAAGCATACAAAGGCATCTCAAGCACAACATCTTATACAACAATTAGCTAATTCTATTCACAATCATTTTCAAGTGTAATTCATCACAAACATATCATTTCCTTATAACAACCATTCATCATATATATGCTTACCTTGCATAAATGATCTTACCAATATTTTGACCATTTCTTAACCATGAAACCATACCAAAACCAAGCATCATATAGCATGACTCATCATTTATAAAACATTTATCTAGCCATATCACATGGCTATTACATATCTCAAACATATTCCAAAAACAACTAGCCTATACATGCCATACTTAGTATATACACTTTCAAAAGGTACCAAAATAAGATGGAGTAGTGTGATGACGATCCTCGACAATCCCTGAGCCTTTCGTAGCTTTAACGATCTATAAAATAGAACAAACACACACAAAGTAAGCTTTCAAAAACTTAGTAAGCCATATACAAATAAACTTAACATATAATCATTTATAAGCATAGCAATTCAAATACATTAATATTTTCATTTCAACACATAGATTTCTCTTTGGCTCATTTGGTTTGCCATTGCTTACCAACATATCATGCCTTGAGCATCTCTTTTGCTCATATGTCAAACATACATATAACACACTTTATTCATTGTATCTATGTACATATTTACTCACCTTTCATGCCTATACAAAGCATGTACATCAAACGTACCTGAAACGAATATACAATTCACATAGTCATTCATTTCTCAGACTTGCCCGTTGAACCATTCGGAACCAAATAGGATACTCGAAATACTCGGAATAGTCATACAATGCCAACGTCCCAGACGTGGTCTTACATGTAACAAAATATCGATGCCACTATCCCAGATAGGGTCTTACACGAAATCAGATACGATGCCGATGTCCCAGACATGGTCTTACACATAAATCTCAAATCGATGCCAACGTCCCAGACCTGGTCTTACACGATATCACATATCAGGAACCTATGTCATGACATATGTAATCCTATCTATTCCTAGGTTCGTACGGGACTTCTCGGATATTGATACATTGTCGATATTTCCTCGGATTTCATATATGAATCATCTCGAACATATTCATCACAATAGAAATTTCATCGATGCATAAATAAACCAATTCTAAAGTATTTATTTGTATATCGACTTGCCTCGAACTCGGTTAAGCGAACGGACTCGGCTACTCAATTACTTTCGATTTCCCACGATCTAAGTCTGTTTTCTTCGGTTCTTGATCTATATATATTCAAATTTAATCCATTTATTCACCAAATCATTCAATTCAATCCAAAAACACATATTTAGGGAAATTTACAATTTAGCCCTCATATTTTCACATTTTGACATTTTAGTCCTTATTACACAAAATCACAAAATACACAAAATTTCATATCACCCAAGCTTAGCCGAATATTCCCATGCTCAATACAAGTCCACACATTTCATTTATTTCACATTTTAGTCCCTCAAAATATTATTTTCTCAATTAAGTCAAAATTACTCAAAATCATAAAAAATTCAAAGACAAACTATGTTAATCTATCACATATCTTTCATAATTTATCATCAAACATCACAAAACTCATGAATTCATCAATGGCACTTTTCAAAATCTTCATCAATTCACAAAATTGAAGCATGGGTTTTGAAGAACACGAAGCAACGATTACAGAAACATAGAAATTATCAAAAACTGAAATAAAACATACCTTAAATCAAAGAACATCAATGGGCGAATGTAACCTAAGCTTAAACTCTCTCTTCTTTTCTTATTGCGGTTCCAAAAAGATGAACATCCACTAACATATTTATTTGGTTTTATTTATTCCTTGTTAATAGATTATTTACTAAATTAACCTTTAAATTTTAATATGAAAATCATATATATCAAGCCCATAACCGTCCATCCCATGGTTAAATGGCCAAATTTCAACATAAGGATTCCATCTTTAATAAAACAAAGCAATTAAGCACTTTAACCATTAAAATGCCACTTTTACATTTTCTGCAATTAAGTCATTTTATCAAATTAAGCACACAAACGGACAAATTAATTCACAGAAATTTCACACATACTAATTCACATACCATAAGCACGGAAAATAATATTAAATTATTTTTTTGACTCAGATTTGTGGTCTCGAAACCACTATTCCAACTAGAGTCTAAATCGGACTGTTACAAATATTACAGTTGGTTGACAGGTCTTTGGTACGTCCAAGAGGGGTATTGGAAGACGTGTTAGTCAAAGTACGAAGATTTATTATCCCCGCAGATTTTGTGGTACTTGATTTTGAAGAAGATTGTGAGATAACGATCTTATTAGGAAGAACCTTCGTAGCTACTTCTAGGTCCACCATTGATTTAGATAAAAATGAATTAACTATGAAAATAATTGGTGAGATAGAAACGTTTAAATGTGGTAATCTATTGAGTAAGGAAGATAGGAGGAAGTTAGGGGAGCAATGTAAAAATGATTATTTATTTCTAATGCTCCCGAGTTAAGGGACACACTTCCTTTTATGCATGCAGAAAGAATAAACAGGTTTAAGGAAAGGGATAAACGGGCACATGTGGAACGGTAAGATGGAAGATGGACCAATACTGACAAAATAGAAAAATCCTCCAATGGTGAATTGATGACACTTTCAGATGAATCCGACAGTAAAACTTAAAAATTAGTGAATTGCTGCTTAACTTTTGTAAATTATTGTATATGTAACTAATCACCTAGTTTAGATATTGACTTTTATTTGATGTAAATTCATCCCTAAATCGAAACATCCTTAAAGCTTGAAGTTTTTAGCCGAAACAGAGTCAGTGTCGTGACATCACCCTAGGGAGTCATGACATAGCAAACAGTTTCCTTCAGACCTCCAAACTGTAGGGTGTGTAGTGACATCGAACCCCAGTGTTGCGACATCGCTGCAATTTTCTGTAGGGTCGACACGACCCAATTGCGCAACCCGGAAGAATAATATTCATTTAACCTGATTTTTAACCCTTTAAAACCCTATTTTATAACCTAAAACCATACTTACTTATAATTAAAACACCTCTTAACCCCTAATCCCCCAAACTCTCTCAAATCTATCAAAACCTCTTAAACCATAAACCTTTAATTTCTTAAACATTCTATTTATTCTTTGCAAACTCTTTAACCATATTTGGGGCAACGAGGAACAGAAACATCACGAGAAAGTAAGGAATTCAAACGAAATTCGATTATATATTAAAGGTTAAGGGTTCTTAAATTCAACTTTTTACTGTTCCATTGAATTGTTTGCTTAGTATTGTATTAGGATATCATACCTCCTAGAAAAGTTAGAAGAACCAATGAATCTGAACCATCGACGGAACCAAACCCCCCTAATTTCACAAACTCGAATATTGGGAAATATATTACTGAACTTCAAGGGAAAACCCTTATCCAAGAGAAGGGATGTAACACCCCTTACATGTATTCGACGCCAGAACAGGGTACGAGGCGTTAACGGACTTATACGCAAGCAATCATACAAAACTGAGACATGAATTTCCACTCAAATTTAAAAATTTTCATAAACATTCATATCGTCCCTTAAATGAGCCTACGAGGCCCAAAACATACATTAGGAGTGGTTCGGGACTAAACTGAAAACTTTAGAAACTTTTGGGAAACTTAGAAAATTTTCAATGAAAAAGGTCCACACGCCCGTGTGGGTGAAGGGACACGCCCGTGTGACATACCACACGCCCGTGCTTCAGGCCATGTCCAAAATAAGGGACATTCTGTTTATGACATCATCAACCAAATAAGGTCACACGGCCAAGGCACACACTCGTGTCCTTGGGCCATGTGGTGAATTAAATTCCAAAAATCAAGTGCAGACTTCACACGGCCTAGGCGCATGCCCATGTCCTATAGCCGTGTCTCTCACACGGCCGAGACACACGGCTGTGTCTCGTGCCTGAGTGTTTACTACTGGGCATTCTATTTTTCATTAATTAGGGTGCAGGGGACACACGGCCATAACACACGCCCTTGGGGCTAGCCATGTGTCATACACGGCCTAGACACACGCCCGTGTGTCTACCCATGTGGACAAAATAAGGCTATTTACCAAGCCTTTTTGCCACCCATACTTGCACCAACCTACACAACATCAATACTACACCAATCCAAACATATATATATGACTTCAAGGCACTTAACATGGCATAACTAAGTGCTTCACCATCATCAAACATCCATAATCACATGCAACATATCATCATTCGACCATCAATAACCATAGGCCATATCATAATGGCATTGGAACATGCATGCATATATGAATAGGTTTACAACCAAATAATCATTATGAGCTACATCCCATGGCCTTATACAAAATGAATCAAATATCATCATAAGCCAACACATTTGGCTAAACCAATATGACATATAACAAAAAGACCAAGTCCCTATACATGCCATATTCAAAATGTTGAGACTAACTATACCCAAAGGTTCCAATTGATAGTGTGATCGAGTCTCCGACGTCCTTCGATCCTCGAGCTAGCTTGGCGATGCTATAAAAAATGGAAAAGAAAGGGGAGTAAGCATAAATCTTAGTAAGTTTGCATGTAAATAATTAACAACATTAACCATGCATTATTATACACATAACATAATGTAATTTATGACAATGTCATCAAGTATCATAGATACAATTTAAATCGTTTCATTTACATAATGTACAATAAAACTCGTGATCATGATTTATTCATTCACTTCTTACCAAGGTCTCATTGATTTATAATCTCAATATTTATGAGCTTTGTGTACATACATGTAACACCCCAAACCTGGCCTACACGTTACGACCGGATCTGGTATGTCACATGGAAAGGTAGTTTTAAAAGGTAGTTTATGAACCGTTCCTTAATATTCTGGAAGACAGTTATTAGTGTTTTTAGGAAAACTCCGTATTGATCATTTTATCATAGATAATAACCGCATTAAAAAAAACCAAATTAAAATCCCAGTGGCCTTATTACAGAACATAAACCCGAATTAAAATGAAATTTAAAAGAAAATAACACTTAATTTACTGAAGTGACGACGTATGGCCACCCCAGAGTCCACCTCGGCTCCCAATCCTCAAGCTAGGGATTACCTGTAAAAGTTAAAGCAGAGGGGGTGAGTTTACGAAAACTCAGTGTGTAATTCCCCTTACGAACAAAATCTGGGCCTAAGCCCACAGAAGCAGATTGGGCCTTAGCCCTAACAACATGGCATATCAAATAGTGAATGCAATGCAACCCAGTCCAACCTAGTATTCCATTCTCTACACACCGCTCCATATGTCCATCCTCAACACACCTGTGGGGATTTCTACAATCAACCCTCTATCCTCTACACACCTCTTTGGCAAATCATCTTGTGATCCTGCACCGCTCAAAGTCGATATAATGTGGTCTAGCCACCGATAAATGTGTGACCAAGTCACCGATATACATTAAGGCACTGAGCCATCGAAATAATGTGACAGAGTCACTGATATCCACTACCCCTTTTAATCAATATCATATCCCAATCCCATGCAATATGACATAATAATTCGTGTATGCAGTATGTCATGTATGCAAAACATATATCAAATATAACGTATAACATGAATTACCATCATAATCAGATAAACAGAATACAACATAATCAAGCTAATCAACCTCTGAGGGTATAACAGTAATTTTACCTACCAAGGGTTTTTTCGTAATTTACCTATCGAGGGTATTTTAGTAATTTTGTACCTGCAATGGCCTTTCCGAAGGCCTAATGTTGTCCCGAGCGACTCGACTACTATTCCCGGTCTTTACCGGACTAGTAGGCCCGAAACCCGATTTCGGCCCATTCAGGCCCACACGCTCGTGAGGCCGAACTAGCACAAATTTAGCCACAGATATGAGATTCACCTAGTCCAGTCTAATATATACTACGCAATCATACAATCTACTCATATGGGCCCACGGGCCCATTGGGCCCACTCGGCCCCTATCGGCCCAAACAACATCAACCCACAAGAATACTAACGATGGCCTCAACTATCGCGTCGAAGCCCCCACACGTGCGCTCGCACGCTCGTGTGGCTACTATCACCGTGTGACCGGCATTCGACATTTGCCGCTCTACAACTAGAGTAGAGAGAATACACACCTGATAGGAGTCTGAAGCTTATCCGCGCTCCGAATGCTCCTATGCCCAACGCCAACCAGGTATGCCCCCTCTCCCATCATAGATAGCTCTATATATAGCCAGCTTCTCACCTTCCTTCTTTGTATCTTTCCGATGTGGGATCCCTCCGTTGGCAGAGTTTAAATCCAACTCAAACTCTGGCCGTCCAATCCGCAAAATAAATACTCCTTTGCTGATCTCGAGACTTGAACCTCAGACCTCTTGCCAGCTGTAATGCCACCTTGCCACTAGGCCACAAGCTCCTCTTGTGTCTAAAATGATGCGCAACTAAATATAAGCCTACAACTAAAGTCTAGTTCTCTTTAAAAATTAATCTAAAATAATTGCAAGTTCCACGCCTTGAACCTTGGACCTCCTTCCTTCCTTGTGGCGTCACCCCCTTGCTCCCTAAGTGGCATCACTTTGCCACTACACCACACACTCCACTTGTGTCATTTTTCTCCACATTTTATATTTAAAGCCTACCTACTAACTCCCAGGGTTTTTCTCACCTAAAACCAAAATTTCCCTAAAGCCAAAGTTTGATCCTGGGACTTCATAGAAGCCCCCTAACCTTCCAAAATCACTCACCTAATAGGTCTAACCTGAATAAGAGTTGATCTCTTGTTCTCAAAAATTTTAAACGCTACTACGCTCAAGGCCCATTGGGCCCAAATTCTACTAAGCCCAAATTCGGGTCGTTACAATACATGTACCCTTTCAACATGATCATACCTTGTCATCTCGTTGACATAATCTTTGGATTACCCGTTGAACCGCTTGGAATACTAAAGGATACTCGAGAATAACATACACATAGAATCATACCAATGCCATATACAAGATATGGTCTTACATGGGATCACATATCGACGCCTTAGCCCAGCTATGGTCTTACATGATTCTCATATCGATGCCATGTCCCAGACATGGTCTTACACGAAATCTCGTAACGATGCCATATCCCAGATATGGTCTTACACGTAAACTCATAACCCTAATGTCATGACATTTGTATCCTAACTATTCCTAAGGTTCAACCGAGAGTTTTGCCGTATCGAATCTTTGCCAAACAAATTCATAATGATAATTGTACAAGTCATGCAATAACAAAATATTAAATGCATAATATAAGTTGCATTATTTACACATGAACTTACCTTGGTACAAAATATGGCTAACTAATTCGATTTAGTTCACAACTTTGTTCTTTCCCCGGTCTAGGTCCGGACTCCGTTTTCCTTGATCTATAATAGAAAATTTTGCTCATTTATTTATCACATTGTTCAAATCAGTCCAAAAACCATACTTTGGCAAAATTACAGTTTTCCCCCTAAACTTTTACATATTTACAAATTAGTCCCTAGGCTCGTAAAATGAAATGTGTCCATTTTCTTTGTTACCCAAGCCTAGCCGAACTTAACACATGCTCATAACAGCCCACATTTTCCTTCAAATCAAATTTTTACTACTCATTTTACAACTTTTACAAAAAAGGTCCTTTTTAGGTGTTTTCATAAAAAAATCACTTAGTAAAAGATGTTTATTACACATCAAACTTTCATAATCTTCCATGACACATCAAAAAACATGCATGTCACACATGGGTAAATTTTTAAACATGAACCCTAGCTCAAATAAATGGTAGAAATAGCTAGATCAGTTGATAACAACTTCAAAAACGTAAAGAACATTAAAAACGGGGCTAGGATGTACTTACTATCAAGCTTGAAAAGTCAAGAAACCCTAGCTATGGAAAGCTTCAAATTTTTGGCCCTAGCTTGTAGAAGATGAGAAAATTTTGCTTCATTTTTCCCTTTTTAATCTTTTATTAACCAAATGACCAAAATGCCCTTTTTACTAAACTTTAAAATTTTACCTACTCATGCCCATTTTTTGTCCATAAAATAGAAATTGGGAAAATTTCTATTTAAGGACCTCTAATTAATAATCCAAAGCTATTTCATACTTAAAGCTTCTAGAATCTCATATTTTACAACTTTTGCAATTTAGTCCAAAAAGTCAAATTGGACACTTATTCACAAAATTTCTTCATGAAACTTTCACACAATCATGAAAACATGTCATGGACCTCAGAACAATCATAAAAAAAATATTTCTACTTTGGATTTGTGGTCTCAAAACCACTATTCTGACTAGACCCAAAATCGGGATGTTACAGGGGATTCGATCCGTTAATGGTTTTGTGTGAGGAAATTTGGCCTTTAGTTAGATATCATAGATTTTGGATGATCCCGAAAGAGAACGTCGTGGTCCCTACTGTTCAAGAGTTTTATGCGTCTTTACGGGACCATGAGTCTAGAAATACTGAAGGTCATATGTGGGATAAAAAGTGCGAGTAACTCCTTGAATCTTTTGCAATTTTTAAAATGCTCCATATTATGAGATTGATTTCATTGATGAAACCAATCTAGAATACTTCATATATATATATATATAGATAGATAGTATTATAAACTTCTTGACTGAAGGTAGGGGTGAATGGAAATATCGCACAGGTACAAATATCCTAGTATCCTTTCATCAAGCGATCATGTTTCTTGAGGCCAAAATGTGGATCCAATTTGTATGCATAAGAATCGTACCTGCTTTAAACATTTCTAATGTTAATACTTTTAGAGAAGTGTTACTCTATTCTATTTTGTAGAAAAAGCAGGTATGTATCGACAAATGAATTCATCAGAACATGAGAAGATGCATTGGTAGCCAGAAGGTGGGAGTTTTCTTTCCCCACCTGGTGACGACATTATGCAGAAAGGCGGGTGCACCTATGACATCCACTGAGTAGTCGTTGAAACCTTCCAAAAGTATTATTATTGGAGATACCATTTCGCAATAGTACATTGAACTTTGAGCTAAAGAAATGAAGGATTGGAACAAGAGACAAGAAGAAGTGACAGCTACACCGGCTTCATCACAGAGGTTGAAACGAGCTCAACAAGATGCCAGTGAAAGTAGTCATCCAAAACTTTATTGGATGCAAGAGCGAGACCAATATTCCAAGAATTTGCAATGCAAAATAAAATTCGTGTTCCCAATTGTACACCTGACATGTTTCGACCGACGAATACGGAACAAGAAGAAGAAGTGCATGATAGAGAGGAGGAAGGAGAAGATGAGGAGAATGATGGCAGTGAGGAGATGGATGAAGGGGACGATTAAGCTATTTTAATTTTATAAAGACTTATATTAATTTTTGAATGATTTTAATTTAAACTTTGTAGGAGTAGGAATAATAAATAGATTTTTTGTTGCACTTTGTTAAATTTTTTACGTAGGAACACAACATGAAGGGGACACAAATAATTCGAGCTAACACAATCAAAGGAGGAAGCACCCACCATTAGTAATTGGAGCGACCACGATCAATCGAGTAACTTCCTTCCTTATCTATTTATGGGCTACACATTGAGGACAATGTGTCAACTAAAGTCTGGGGGTAACATAGAAAATTTGCTTCAAATTTTTACATTTTCTTTAATTTTTCTTGTGTTTTGTGTGCTTCAGCTTGTAGAAATACAAGTGATTGGTTAGGAGCATGTACATAAGTATCCTATGTTTATGAATAAATTTGGCATGATGATGGGTGATTTTAAAAGTGATTTTAAACTTTTGATTATTAGACTACTAAGTTCTATATGTTACACTATAAATAGGTATTAAGCAATCAACTGTACCAAGAGATATAGAAAACACAAGAAAACGAGCATTCTAGTATGAATGATAAATAGTTGAATTTGTATTTGTTTGTTTGATTAAATTTATGCATGTTGAGATATTTAGGGATGATCTACGGCATTGTTTGGAACACATCCATAGCGAAAAAGTTGTCCTAACTATATTTCACCTTTAGTACAAATTTTTGAGCCTGTTGACACTTCTTGATGAACCACATTACAAACCTCGAGCTTGAACACGTCAATTTGTATATATCCTTGTTCTTTGGTCCTGCACTACACGATTATAGACGTTTGGCAATACGTATTGATGGTTAAGTAGATACATCATGATGGAGTTTGTAAAAATAGAGTGAAATAGGAAGGATTAGTGTGATAGGGGAATTATAGGTTAGCTTAAAAGTGCAAATCAAGAAGAAAAATCCAAAAAGAAAGTCCATACGAGTAGAAAAAGTACCTGAAAAGTCAGAAAACATTCTTGTGTGAGATAAGTTGAAAAAGAAAAGTGAGAAAGTCACATCAATAGAAAAAAACTCGTTCATCAGTGCACAAAAAACTTGTAGGCTAGCCGTAGTTACTATGTCATTCTATGATTTCCTATGTGGAGAGATAAGAAAGGTGAGAGAAGGAGAAATAAGGTGGTGAGCGGGAAAGGGTCACTAAGGGGGAAGAATAGGGATCAATACGATGTGCCAAACTATTTTCGTGTTTTTAACCCTTTTTGATGCTTATTATTTTTGAATTTCATGCTTGTCCTAAGCTTCAAAACGTTACAAGCCAAAAAGTCCTATGTGACCTAAATATCCTTATACATGAATGAACATCATATTAGACAAGCACATAAATGACTATTATTCTGCTTGGATAATCAAAGTACTTGTATGATTTGTTAATGGATATCTATAGATGAAACCCTTAATACTTGTATATTTTGTAACATACTAAACTTAGATGTTTGAAATCAAAGGTGGTAAGTCAACTATTCATCATGTTAAAGTTGTTAGTAAGCATGAAATGCTTAGGTCATATGCTCCGAAGTCAATACTTGTATCATATTTGCTCAAGCGTCGTCATGTTTATCTGCCATCTTTGTTTATGTTGCTTGAGGACAAGAAATGAATTAAGTGTGGGGGAGTTTGATCTGTCGTAATTCGGTGTAGTAGATTAAACTAATTTTCACACTTAAGGAGCCTGGATACTAGCATTTTCATTAAATTTTAGTAAAGCTTCTTTAGTTTTACTTACATTCAATAAAATGTGCAAATTGAGTCTTTTATAGACCTTAAGGGTTGAATGAGGCCTAAGGGAGAGCTAATGTACTTTGTAAATGTGCAGGCGACCATTAAAAGGCATTTTAGGTCGATACTGGATGCTATGTCCAACACGAGAGGTTTGATGTTGCAATATAAGGAACAAAATGAATAAAACTCAAGTCTACCTTTGGTTTCATGAAACAGGCTGAGGGTGTCGCGACATACCCTTGCAGATGGCTACAGAAGAGCACACTAGTTTCTATGTTACGACACAGGTCCTGGCGTGTCGCGACATAGACTTTTGGATGAAAATCAAATATGAAGCAGGGGTATTTTGGTCCGCACAATCGAACTTAAAGCTCGGGAATGTTTGCTGACCTAAGGTTAAGGACGATGGCCACCTGAAGGCTATAAATAGTCCCCTTTGGCACATGTTAAAGAAACCTTTTCATTAACCTAGTTTATTTCTTTAATATTTAGTTTCCTTTTCTTTATTAGGTTTCTAGAGTTTAGTTTATATGTTCGTTGTTTTCTTTCAAGAGATCGAGATTGTGGAATCATTCAACTCTGTGAATTTTCTCTTAATATCAATACAACCAAGCTCTTTCATTTACTCTATCTTTTCGATTTAATTAGCATGCTTTCTCTTTACATTGATTTTATATTGTTTATGAACGCCATAAGGAAGTAATCCTTCTATGGGAGATTAGCGAGTGGAGGTATGATTTGTTAACTGTGTTGTAGGGTTACTCAACGGATCAACTATTTGGGAAAGGGAGAATGTGAAACAAACCCTAGGCTTGGCAACCCCAGGAAGTCATCAAGGTGGAAATTAACCCAAAATTCGTATTGCCCATCTGTGAACACCTTAACCCTAAACTAGTCTGGACTATGAGGTCAGAAGATAATGAGTTCTTACTGACTAGTTATGTTAGTGGGAGATCGAAAGATTCTGCTAGGGTAGCGACTAGTTGATTGACGAGGAACCCGAGACGACAGTTGATGGAGATTACCAGAGCGAGCTAATCACCCATAATCAGATTCGATTTATTCTTCCTTTTTTAATCACTTGAATCTTATTTTTTTTTATTTTGTTTAATTTTTATTATTATAAATGTAACACCCCTAACTCGTATCCGTCACCAGAACAGGGCTACGGAGCGTTACCAGAGTTTTCAGTACATTTACAAATAATTCATGTCAAATTCTATTCATTTTCCAAATATTATTCGTATCATCCCTTAAATGGACCCTCGAGGCCCAAAATGAGTATTAGAATCAAATCGGGACTAAATTGGGAATTTAGAGAATTTTTCGCGAAATTTCTAAAAGTTTCCAAGATACAGGGCACACACGCCCGTGTAGTCCAAGGGACACGCCCGTGTGACCCTAGGACACGCCCTTGTTGCAGGCCGCGTTCGACCCCGTGTAACTCTGGACTTGTGCCACACGGCCGGCCACACGCCCGTGTGCTAGGCTGTGTAACACACACGGCTGAGACACACGCCTATGTCTCTACTTGTGTGCTCAATTCTGAGCATTCTATTTCTCAAATTCAAGGTGCAGGGGACACATGGCCTAACTACATGCCCATGTACCAGGCCGTGTGTCACACACGGTCAAGACACATGCCCGTGTGTGTACCCTTGTGGACAAAATAAAGCCATTTTCTAGCTTTATTTCTCACCCAAACTTTGCCAATGACCTACACCAAAACTTTCATTCATATACCAACCAATTCAAGCATCGTAATCAAGTTAATTTTAACATCTAACATGGTACATCATTACATGCATTCATGTTTATAATCTTACCCTTTTTTGAACATACATGTTAACATAATTTAATCAACCACATTAAACACATGGATATTCATCATGGTATAACCTTATAATTTTACCAAAACAAATCTTTACTAGCCATTCCAAATGGCTAGATTACAATCAACCCTTTTACATACCAATATGGCCAATTAACCTATACATGCCATTATAACCATAACTAATTTACCATATGTGCCAAAATGAGCTGATGGATAGTGTGAGTGATCTCCTCCAAGCTTCCAATCCAACGAGCTTCTGATTTACTATAAATCAGGGAAATAAAACTAAGTAAGCATATAATGCTTAGTAAGTTCGTATAACATGGTACTTAACTTGCCATTTATTCTATTTCAAGATAAACATGTAAGGCATATTCAATCAATTTGATCTCAAGCCCTACACATATCCTCATTGCCCTTGTTAGTAATATATTCCATAATAGCAACAAGAAACATATATGGGCTCAACAATAATCAGGTTTCCGGGCACATATGCTTTCCACATCACGTATTTATTTAACATGTATAAATCATATCTTTATATTACAAGTATATTTTCATAATAATTCATCTCGAGTTCAGATTATTTCATGTCAGAACTTTACTCATATAATTCGAAATATCAATGCCAACACGAGTAGTACACTCAAGGTGTACAAATCTATAATCAAGGATGAACATATTTATCAAATAAATTCCATATACCAATATCATCATCTCATATTTTCATGTATCAATTATCATATATCATCATTTTCATGTATTTCAGGCAGATACGTGTAATGACTCATTTCTTATTAATATCTTCTCATATCAGGATTTTTACCCGTTGAATTTATTCGAAATATCGATGGATACACATGTAGTACACGCGAGGTGTACAAATCAAGATCCGTCAATTCATATTCAGGGGTACCCGTTAGGGCACTTAATCAGAAAGCACACTCTTGAGCCACATATCATATAACAGGATTACTTGTCCAAGCTAAATCCTGTTTCCAACATATACTCTCAAGGGTTTAATCAAGATTACCCGTCCTGGCTAAATCCTATCTGTACATATGCTCAAGAGGGCTTATATCAGGATTACCAGTCCAGGCTAAATCCTTTCTGTAATGAGGTCAATAGGATTACTCGTCCGAGCTAAATCCCACCATCAACAAATGCAAGACATCATTCAATAAGGGAAATCACCTTTATCCATCGATTTTCATTTATTCAAACGGGATGTAACATTTTTCAAGCATTATCAGGCATGTGATTATTTCATACATCTATAACATTCATATAATTTAAATAAACACATTCCACATTCATTTCAAGGATAAAAGTTACATTTTTATCATTTATCATTTATCAGGCATTATCATTGATCGGGCTTTGTCAGATATGTTTTCAATGTCATATATATATATATATGATATTTATATAATTCACATACACAAAATCCAATTCAAGCATTTAAATATACAATTTAGTTACACGAACTTACCTCGACAAATGTTCGTGTACGTAAAATCTACTAATCCGACATTTTTCTCTTTTCTTCGTTCTAGCTCCGAATTTGGTCTATCCGGATCTATACGAGTAAATTTAACATTAATTTAATACAATTTAAACTCAATTCAGTCCAATTTACATCTTAGGCAAAATTACCATTTTGCCCCTAAACTTCTAATTAATGACGATTTCGTCCCTAGGCTCGGAAAATAAAATTTATACAATTTACTTCTTTTTCCAAGTCTAACCAAAATTTCAATATAAAATTTACAGCACATGTATTCTATACAGTTTAGAATTTTTCTTCAATTTACACAACTTTACAATTTAGTCCCTAAATCATGTTTTCATCAAAAATCACTTTGTAAAAGTTGTTTATCTATCATCAACCTTTCATATTCTACCATAAATTTCAAATTTTCAGCATATTCATCCATGAAATAATTTCTATACTTCGATAACTTTTCAAATTAATCCCCCAAATAGATAGATTAGACTATCCCTGTTTCAAAAATATAAAAATTTTCTAAAAACAAGGCTTGAATACTTACCTAATTTGGCCAAGAAAGCTTGGTTTCTCTTTCTTAGGGTTTCCATGGAATATTTTGGGAAGAAGATGATATAAAATGATTTTTATTTCTATTTAATTATTTATCATCTTTTAATTTTATCACTTTCTAATTTAGTCCTTAGCCTTTTTCTAATTTTCCATGGATGAATCATCCAAAAATATCTACTAACTTTTCATTAATGGTCTAATTACCATATAAGGACCTCCAATTTAAATTTCTATAGCTATTTAATCCCTTTAGCTATTAGACCATAACTTTTGCACTTTACGCGATTTAGTCCTTTATCAAATTAAACTTGTAATCTATAAAATTTCTTTACGAAATTTTCACACAATATTATTATCATACTGTAGATCATAAAATATTATTAAAATAATTTCTCTTTTTGGGCTCGGATCTGAGGTCCCGAAACCACTATTTCAATTTTATAAAAAATTGGGCTGTTACAATAAAAACCCCAAAAATCCTTTATTTTATATTCTTCGTAATATAACTGAATGGAAAGTACTAATTGGATATTTTAGTGTTTAGGTTAGAATTGATCTGGTACTAACCTCCCTTAGGTATGATCCTCGGAGTACTTACCGACTCCGTTGTAAAACTATATTACAACTAGACTCGTATACTTGCGGATTCCACCTCGTAATTCTGTATTTTAGTGTAATATTCACACTCTGGAAATTAGTACATCTGGAGGTGGTCAGCAGCTTTTACCTGCAATAATGTTGTGTGTCTACATCCCAATGGAAAATTTTATCTGTGAAACAAGTGGTTGTTAAACCACAACCTGGTGTGTATGTAGTTGGAGTTCAGGGGAACTCTCATTGTGGTGTGTAGTGGTGGGATAGAATCTTTTCTGTTAAACCAAAATTGTATGGCATTCATAAAACATGTGCATACAATTTGGATTCTCCATGATGACATATTTATACTTATGTATAAACTTTTAAGTGAACTGAAATATTGATTTTCAGAAATTTTTGTTATTAATCCTGAGATACTATTGATGGTTAATCTGAAAAACTGATACTCTAATTTTCTAGTTACCTGCAATTATTTTGTGTTATTATTTAGTGTGACTTATCGACTATTTGCATTGGTTTTCTTGTGATGGAACTCACACGACATTCGGAGGGGCTCAACTCGGATTTATCTTTTAAATATAAATATTTTAGATTCATTATTTGATAATTTGTTATTCAGAGATTGTATGGATTTATTTTTTAACTCTGGCATGAGACTTAGATTTTGGGTTTGCTTTTATTTTACATGACACTTAATTTAATTTCGTTGGACATCATGTTACGATTATTAATTAGTATGCATGAACCCTGATTTTTGTTACAAACGAATAAATATTACTTTTCCACTGCTAAAACATAATAAAAATTTTGAGGAATAATAAATCAGTTTGGAACTAAGTTTTCTAGTAAAACTAAAAAATATTTTAAAATAATTGTTTTCAAAAATCTGATAACCCTGCTAGGCCATCTCGATGGCTGATGTAATCTTTCGAATTTAGGTCTAACTTCTAAATCGGGTCGGAGAGGTTACCGAATTTTTTGCTCTAGGCCTAGCCCAACCTGAACTACCTAATTTTTTTTTTCTTGTTGCTGTTGTGTTGTTTTTGTAACACCCCTAACTCGTAAACCATCTCCTGTCTAGGGCTAAAGGTGTTACCAGACAAATCGAAAACTTTTACAGACATTTCATAATATAATTCATCAAATCCCATCAAAGTGTCCTTTAAATAGGTCTACGAGACCTCAAGTATGCTTTAAGAAGGGTTCGGGGCTAAACCGAATACATATGGAAACTTTCAGAAATTTTAAAATTTTTCTAAGTTACAAAGGTCACATGCCCGTGTGGGCAGGCCGTGTGCCTCCCACGGCCTTAGATATGCCCGTGTGTCCAAGCCGTGTCAAAACAGGGCATACATATTGACTTGTCCACATGACCGTGAACAAGCCCGTGTGCCTCACACGTGGTCGCTACTGACTTGCACCACACGGCCAGTCACACGCCCGTGTGTCCAGCCCGTGTTCGAGCCTGACTTGTTTTGAAATACAACCACGAAGGACACAGTCGAGCCACACGCCCGTGTGCTCAACCGTGTGGACAATTATAGGCCATTTGCAAGGCCAAAATACCACCACACAATGAGTCATCCCTACAACCACATACAAGTATCTTTCCATACATCAATGGCAACCAAAACATATCAAATTGTGCATCAATTCTTCCCATTTATAAACTTCACAAACACTCCTACTTAGGAACCATTTAACTCAATATAACCACAAGCATTTCAAATTATAAACCATCACAAACTTACCATCAATAATATGCTACCTATGCATCAATAAGCTTACCATATTTTGACCACTTCTTAACCATGGAACCATACCAAAACCAAGCATCATATAGTGTAACAGCCCGGTTTAGACCCTAGTCGGAACAGTGGTTTTGAGACAACAAATTTGAGGTCAGAATAATATTCTAATATTATTTTTGGTGTTTATTATATGTGATATAGCCAGTGTAAAAGTTCTGTGTGGAAATTTTATCGACTGTGTGTTAAATTGTGAGAAATGACTTAATCGCGTAAAATGTAAAATACTGTGTGCTGATTGTTATGTGTTTAATTGTTGATGTCTTTATAATGTGAAGCCCTTAAAAGGCAATTACCCTATTTTATTGATAGTGGGCGGTGGATGGACATTTTTACCAACTATTATGTGATATATTATGTTATTATTAAAGGGCTAATATGGTAAATGGATTAATAATATATGTTATAATAAAACAAACATAATAGATGGCTATTATCATCCTTTGAGTGCCGAAATTGAAGAAAGGAAAAGAAAAGAAAATACAAGTTAGGGTTCGGCCATTGAATTGCATAATTAAGGTATGTTTTGACTTTGGTTTTTGATGATTTTTATGTTTTTGAGATTGTTGCTTAGTCTACTATCAAGCCCATGTTGTAATTTGAAGAATTGATGATGTTTATGAGATGTTCCATTGATGAAATGGTGAGCTTTGTGATGAGTATTGGTGTTAAATGAAAGATATGTGTTTAATGAACATGTTTTGTTCTTGAATCTTGGATGAATTTAGCTAATTAGGGCTAAATTGTGACAATAATATTTTGAAGGACTAAAATGTGAAATAAATGAAATATTTGGGCTTGTATGAGTAAAGTGAGAATTCGGCTAGGCATGGGTACAAACAAATTATGTGTATTTGATGATTTTATGAATTAGGGACTAAAGTATCGAAATGTGAAAATGTGAGGGTTAATTTGTAAAATGCCCTAAATAAGTGTGTGTGGATTAAATTGAATGAATTGGTGATTGAATGGATTGAATTTGAATGTGTATAGACCAAGAAAGGAGAGGTTCGGATCGAGATCGAGGCAAAGACAAAGTGCTCGATTAATCGACTGTTTCTGTATTTCGACGTCCGAGGTAAGTTCGGACATAATACGTGTATTTAACTATGTTTAATGTTATGAAATGAATGGTATGATATTATTGAATTGTGAATGTTATGTGAGGGCTCGAGTTATGTGGCACTAAGTGTGCGTATTCGAAAATATGATCGAGATGATTAGCACTGTGTGTGCGAAATAATATAAGCTTCGGCTTTGTGGTTGGCACTGTGTGTACGATACCTATTTAAGATCGATTTGATATAGATGCACTAAGTGTGCGATATAAATTAAGTTTCGGCTAACGAGTTGGGCACTAAGTGTGCGATTGAATCGAAGAAATGACGAAATTTGATCGAAATGAAATAGTGAGTATTGAGTAGCATATGTAATCGATAACTATGTGTTGGCTAAGGTACGTTCA
The DNA here is from genome assembly GCA_025698515.1 of Gossypium sturtianum. Lineage (NCBI taxonomy): Eukaryota > Viridiplantae > Streptophyta > Magnoliopsida > Malvales > Malvaceae > Gossypium > Gossypium sturtianum. Next base: position 125,697,560 of record CM046948.1, read on the forward strand.
AAACCTATGTGATTGATGACATTATAAATGAGTTTATGGAAGGTTATTTGAGCATATTAGCTTTGGATGGTATGGTATATGTGATTGTGAATTAATCTATGTGATGGTTTGTTTTTGGTATAATATATTGGTATTAATGAGCAATATGTATTATGTTACGAACTTACTAAGCTTTGAAAGCTTACTGTGTGATTTGTTTCTCTGTTTTATAATGTCAGTAAAGCTAGCTCAGATCCGGAGATCGTCAGCATTTCTATCACACTATCGGCAACAAATTTTGGTACATTTGGAAAGATGTATATAGTTTGAATATGGCATGTATAGGCTAGAAGTTATGGTATGTTTTGAAATGTTTAATCCTTGCCATGTGATTTGGCATGGAAGTTGAATGATGTTGAATTTATGAATGAGCTATGAATTTGGTATATTTCATGATTTTATGGTTGATGAAAGATGTGGTTTGAAGATGAATTATGGCATGGATTACATCATGCTTGATATAAATATATATGTTTTTGAGATGTACAATTGTTACTTTGAATGTATTCAATTGTGATGATACTAGGTATGGAAGTAGATGATATTTTTGATGATTAATTGGTGAATGAAATGGTATGTTTGAATGCATTTAGAAGTATGAATTGATGTTGCTTTGAAGCTTGTTGGTTGACCCTTGTATGGGTGGCAAATTGGCCTTGCAAATGGCCTATTTTGCATACATGATGTAACATCCTAAAAATTAGAGTATCATCTTGTTATTTGTGTTGGCTCGGGTATGAATTTTGTGTGTTAGCATAGTTTTGAGAAGGCTTGATTTTATTTATGAAGCTAGAATAATTCTTAGTATTAAAATTTAATGAAGTGGATTAGGTGAACTTGACACTTAAGTTAATTTAAGTGTTAAATTTAGCACATGAGGAGTTGTGGCAAGGTGGTTATGGTGCATGGATGGTTGCTCGAGGGAAATGGTTCGAATAGCATGGATTGCATTTAGAAGACTTTATTTTTATGCATCCTAACATTAAGTGTTGGCCAAGCTCTAATTATGGAAGGTTGGACTTTCAATTTTTATGACAAGTTGAATATTAGTTTAGGAAAGCTTGTATTTTGGGATAAGAATCTTAAGATTTATGGAAGGATGGGGGGACAAAGGGCTTGGATGATGGAGAGTGTTTTGGAAACTAATCTAAGGCCATTAGTCCATGAATGTGGACGGCATGTGTGGCTAGGGGGGGTGGCCGAATATTGTATGGGATTAGGGGGAAGATAGTTGGCCAAATTCTTGGCATTTTGTGCATCTTTTTCTCTTTTCTCCAAAATTTTTCTCCTTAGCCGAATTTGTCTTGTGCATTAGGTGAAAATGTTGTTTTGTTTTGGCTATCATCTTTGACCATATTGGTATCCCTTTTTCTTCTTTTCCTCTCAAGCTTTTCTTTCTTTTTGGTACCGAAATATTATTTCTTTTAAAGGCATTTTTCTTTCATCATTTTCTTACTTGACCGAATGTGCACCTTTATCAAAAACTTTTTCTTTGTTCAATTCCTTTCATAACCAAACCATTTAGCCTCTTTGATCAATCCTTCTTTTACTTTCTTCTTGGCCTAACCTTCTTCTTCTTCCCATCTCTCTTGGTTTTCTTCCATTGTTTGCTAAAGTCGAATTCTCTCTCTCCTCTTTATTTTTCTTTGCCACTCTCGTACTTCATTTCTTTTTAGCCACATATCATTTGTTTTCTTCTTTCAAAACCATAGCCGAAACTTCTCATTCCCTTTTTGATTTGTCTTGGCCGAATATCAACAAGGGTAGATTCTCTTTAGGTTCTTTTCTAATCGGTGTTGAAGATAGGTAAGTGTCTTGGCCGAGTCTCCTTATATTTTTCTTCTCTGTTGTTTTTCATGAGGGCAAAGGCCGAATTTTTGGGCATTTGTTAGCAAGATTCTAACTATTCATGGGAACCGATTTTCTTCTAGATTCTTCGGGACTTTTGAAGCAATCGATCTAAGCCCTATTTCTTTTGCAATCGAAGTTGGTAAGTCAAGTGGTAAGGATTCATGTTGGTTCAATATTCTTTAAGTTGTTGAGAAAAACCAAAGGTTAATGAGACTAAGATTTATTGGTATGGCCGAATGGCCTTGTTAATGGTTTAGTGGTTTGGCCGAATGTAGGACAAGGAGATCTAGTTCGGTAGATCGGGTCTTTGGGATTTAGAACTTTTGTTAGTGACAGGTGTGTATCTTACACACTTTATAATTCGGTAATATATATTTATTAATAAACTAATCATGTTATTAAAGCCGAAAACTGTGAGATCTTGATATGATACCTTGAAGGGTATGAGCAAAGATTCGGGTAAGTCCGTTTCGATATGATGTTGTTATATGTTGTTTAATATCATGATCTACGATATATATTCGTTATATGTTCATATCAAAGTATGATGGCATGATTTACACTCGTAATACATTGGTTTGGGTGATATGAGAGGAGGGGGAAGGATTTGATATCCGTGTCTTTGGGACACCGGAGGTTTGGCACCTCCAAAGTGGTTTGGTACCACATATTATTTCGTGTCTTTGGGACACCGGAGGTTTGGCACCTCATAGCATCTCGTCCCCAGTGGCTTAGTACCACAATGGGTTGGCCCCACATTTGATATTATGGGATTGACGCCAAAGTGATTTGGTATCACACCAGGTTGGCCCCACAACTTTATTATTCGTGACTTTGGGTCACCAAAGTGGTTTGGCACCACATTATTGGATATCGTGACTTTGGGTCACGGTGGTTTGGCACCACCAAAGGGTTTGGTACCACACGGGGTAGAAAAGGGCGTTATGGATGGCTAGGTTTGGGGTGCAATATATATATTGCTTGGTTATAATTGTGTAAGTATGTTGCATCAACCGGGGGAAGGATTATGCACTGAGTCTTGGTGACTCACCTTCTCCCTTATCTTTTCAGGTGATTCGTAAACCGCGGATGAGGAGCTAGATAGACTCGAGGAGGCCATGCAATAAAAATTCGATTTACACGGATTTTGGTTTGGGTATTATATTTTATTTAAGTTTGGTTTTTCATCTCTATTTGAAATTGTAATAAGGCCTCTTTAATTATGTTATTTATTTTATGGATTATTTATATGCTTTGGATTTGATTTTAACATGGCTTATAAAATACATGGTTGATATCATAATTTGAGCACAAAGTTTTCTAAACTACAAAATGCAATGGTTTTCAAAACGTTACCATCGGTTAATATAAATCATTTGATAAATTTTTAACAATTTAAGTGTTTTAGATAACTCATACTATTTTTCCAAAACTTAAGTTTCCAAGTTTCAATTAGAAACGGTTTTCAAAATAATCGCTTGGTTTCTTTTAAAATTATAAAAGGTTTTCTAATCTATGGATCTGCAACTAAGTATTAAAGACTTATTTACGAATTTCAAAGTAAATTATCGCTTTTAACTTATTATACTTTGGATTTCTACAAACATAGAATAATAAAGAAATTTTCACTAAAATTTAATCGTTAACTCAATTTTCTTCGAAACGTTTTCCTTCGTGACATGCCAAATTCAGACGTGGTGTATTGACCGGGTTTTGGGGTGTTACAAATTAGTATCAGAGCCAAGTTCAAAAGCTCAGCTGTGGGCCCGAGGCCCAAAATGATTTAAAGTATGGTCTTAAAATGTTTTGTTTAAAATTATATGGTTGGAAAGGCATGGCACCGAGTCTCCGGCACCGATCCGCCCAGGTAAGTATCTCAAACTGTTGCTTTTGATGATATGATTATGATGAGGATGGCATGACTGAATAGTAGTAGAAATTACTCTAGAGACCCAAAACTATAGGTTGAATGTACTCGCGAAACAACTTCTTATTAAAATTATTCATAAAACTGTGTTTTAAAGAAAGTGGAATAATGACAAATGCATAACACTTTTAAATCAGATAAGTCGAGACTTTAGACATGAGTACTCGAGGTCGGGGTCGTATCACTCGTGGACGCGGTCGAGGTAGGATGGCTGTGTCTGAGCCGGTGAGGTCCAGTCAAGGATCCGAAAATGAGGTACCCCCACCCCCACCACCAAATGATTGGAGTTGAGCATCGTGGATCAAACAGGATGATGCAGTGATGTCTTAGGCGATCTTTGCGAGTTCTTGAGAGGTAGCCGGAATAGGTGGAGGTGCGGGAGTTCGTAAATCAGCACTGGCGACTCGAGCCAATAGAGCTGAGGTATTTCGAGGTGTTTGGTGTGGCTCGATGACGGTGAGTATTGGTTAGAGGCGACGGAGCGAATCATGGATGACTTGGATCCGAATGCTTTGAGGAAAAGTGAAAGGGATAGTGTCGCTTCTTCGGGATGAGTCATATCGGTGGTGGCTCACGGTGTGGAATAGTCTTTGCAATGGAGGATCTCACTTGGGATTATTTTAAGGTAGCGTATCGTAAGAAATATGTTGGGTCTAGTTACATTGATGCGCAAACGTAAGGCATTTCGAGTTTTGTCCAGGAGTAAGTCCGTGACGTAATATGAGGCGAATTTTTAAGATTGAGCCAGTATCTTTGGAGGTATTGTGGCTTGAACACGAGCGATGTGTCCATTCGAAGATGGATTGAGGGACGAGTGAGATTGCGATTGCTCCACATCGAGCGAGAGTTTGCCGCGCTAATTGAAAAGACTAAGATAGTTTGAAGGGATAAAGGAATCAAAGGCGTGAGTAACGCAGCGAGAATAAACATAAGAGAGGTTTTGGATCATCCGGATCGATCGGTAATTCTTAGAAGAGGTTAGCGAGTGGGCGAATCAATCTGGAGGCTCATTACTACTAATCGTGGGACCAAAGACAAATGTAACCGATGTGGAAAAATTTCATTGGGGCGAATGTTGGACCGGAGAGGAAAGGATGTTTTGAGTGTGGCTCGGCTGGATCATCGTGTGAGGGATTGTCCACGTAAGCTAGCCAGAATCGATCCGAGGTCAAGGTCGTGCTCGGTTCGAAATGAGGGACCGTCCACGCAGAGAGTCGTGGTAATAGTAGATGAGGTAATGGTTCTCGTGAAAGGCCGCGGAGCTTGGGCAGAGGTGCAGCAACACCGAGGCAAGACGGCTGGTTTGGTGTATGCAAATGAGGCGTCGAGAGGAGGGTGGCCTTGCCGGACGTTATAACCGTGCGTTCTTAATCTTTGGTGTACCAGAATCTTTGCTTTGATAGATGTTGGTTCGACACATTCGTATGTTGCTAGTAGCATAGTAGAGACTATGAATCTAGACTCGAGACTACTTCTAGGAAGATGACAAGATTTTAGTCCTCTAGGTCACTCTGTAGAAGTAAATAAGCTATATAGAGATGTACCCCTAGAACTCCAAGGGGTAATGTTTGTAGTCGATCCGATGAAACTGCCGTTTGAGGAGTTCGATCGATTCTTGGGATGGACTGGTTGGTCAAGTATCAAGCAAGTTTGGATTATTGTTTGCTAAGCGCATGGTTTTGAAGACAAACGGTGAGGGAAAGAGGTGGTTATGATAGGTAATAGAAGAGATTATCTATCCAACGTGGTATCTGCATTGAAAGCCGTGAAGTTGGTCGAGGAAGGGTTTGTGAGGCATTTGTGGTTCATGTGTGTGCGTTGGAGGCTAAGGAGTCTCATGGGGAATGTCCGAATGATAAAGGAATATGTTGACGTATTTCGGAAGAACTTCCGGATTGCCTCCGGATCGTGAAGTTGAATTTGGTATAGATCACATGCCGGATCGCGCGCCGGTGTCTATTGCTCCGTATAGGATGGCACCAAGGAATTAGTGGAATTGAAGGCTCGGTTTAGGAATTGTTGGATCGAGGTTTTATCCGACCAAGTGTTTCACCTTGGGGCGCGCCGTACTTTTGTCAAGAAGAAGGATGGTTCGATGCGGATGTGTATAGACTATCGCCATTGAATAAGTGACGATCAAAAACAAGTATCCTTTGCCGAGGATAGATGACTTGTTTGATCGGCTTAAGGAGCAAAGGTTTTCTCAAGATTGATTTAAGGTGCGGGTATCATCATTTAAAGGTGAAAGAGGTGATATCCATAAGACGGCATTTCGCACACGATATGGGCACTACGAATTTCTAGTAATGCCGTTTGGGTTGACTAACGCACCGGCAGCATTCATGGACATGATGAATCGGGTATTTCAGCAGTTTTTGGATCAGTTTGTCGTAGTATTTATAGACGATATTTTGGTATACTCAAAGTCGAGAGGAGGAGCATGATGCGCATTTGCGAGTAGTGTTGCAAATTACGAGGAAAAAGCGACTTTATGCCAAATTTAGTAAGTGCGAGTTTTGGCTTAGGGAGGTGACTTTCTTGGGTCACGTAGTATCAGCTGAGGGGATTAGAGTGGATCCTCGGAAGATTGAGGCAGTGTTGGATTGGAAGCCGCCTAAGTCGATGGCTGAAATTCGAGTTTTCTAGGTCTCAAGGGGTATTACCAAGATTTGTAGAGGATTTTCTTTGATAGCAAAGCACCTATGACTAAGTTATTGAGGAAAGGAGTTCAATTTGTATGGACCGAGAAGCGACAAGAAAGTTTCGACAAGTTGAAGAAGATTCTAATCAAGCTCCGGTTTTGATTCAACTTTGAGAGCGGGCAAGGAATTCACGGTTTTCTTGTGATGCATCACATACTTGGTTTGGATGTGTGTCTTGATGCAGAAAGGGAAGGTAGTGGCTTATGCATCTCGACAGTTGAGACCACATGAAGTTAACTATCCAACGCATGACTTGGAATTAGCTGCGAGTGGTTTTGCTTTGAAGATATGGAGACACTATTTGTATGGAGAGAAGTCGATAGTCTACACGGATCACAAGAGTCTTAAGTATCTTTTGACTCAGAAGGATTTGAACTTAAGGCAACGTAGATGGATTGAGTTGTTGAAGGACTACGACTGTTCGATTGAGTATCATCCGGGCAAGGCTAACGTGGTGGCAGACGCGTTGAGCCGTAAGGTTGTATCAGACTTAAGATCGATGTTTGCTCGTCTTAGCTTATATAACGATGGGAGTCTTTTGGTAGAATTGCAAGTCAAGCCGACTTGGTTAGAGCAGATCAATGAGAAACAGTTAGAGGATGATGGTTTGAATGATCAGAGGTTGCAGGTTCAGAATGGTGGTTTAGAGGATTATAATTTGTCCAGGGATGGAGTATTGTGTTTTAAAGGAAGAGCTTGTATGCCAAAGGATGTTGAGTTGAGGCAAAGGATTCTTCGGGACGCACATAGCAGCCCATACGCTATGCATCCTGGAGGTAGCAAGATGTATCGGGATTTAAGAGAGCAGTTTTGGTGGCAGTGCAAGCGGGAGGTAATCGAGTTTATGGGTAAATGTCCGCGTGTCGGCCAGGTCAAGGCGAAACATCGATTGCCGTCTGGTTACTTCACCGGTGAAGATTCCACGATGGAAGTGGGAAAGGATCACTATGGACTTTGTCGATGGATTACCCTCACGCCAAGTAAGAAGGACTCGATTTGGGTGATTGTGGATCGTTTGACTAATCACTCATTTTATTCCTGTAAGGGTGGATTACTCGCCTTGAAGTTAGCTAAGTTGTATGTGGCGGAAATAGTGAGGTTGCACGGTGTACCAAAGTGTCGATCATCTCGCAGAGATCCTAGATTTACGTCGAGGTTTTGGAGAGCGTTACATCAAGCTTTGGGTACGCGGTTGGATTTCAATTTGACGACATTTCATCCACATCGTCGGGCGATCGGAAAGAGTTATCTGATTTTAGAGGATATGTTGAGAGGTTGTGTTTTGGATTTGAGAGGTACTGGAAGAGTTTTTGCCATTAGCTGAATTCCCATACAACAATAGTTATCAAGCAAGCATTAAGATGGCACCATATGAGGCGTTGTATGGTAGGAGGTGTCGCACACCTACATCTTTGAGACAGAGTTGGGTGAGCGTCGGATGTTAGGACCAGAGTTGGCTATAGAGACGAGGATAAGGTTAAGATGATTCAGCTCGTGCAAGAAGAAGCTTCGGATAGGCGTAAATCATATGCCGATCTCAAGTCGAGGATATAGAGTTTCTTTGTGGGTGACAAGGTTTTTCAAGAAGGTCTCGCCATGGAAGAAAGTGTTAAGATTTGGGAGAAAAGGCAAGTTAAGTCCAAGGTTTATTGGGCCGTATAAGGTGTTGAGACGAGTTGGACCGGTAGCCTATCACTCGAGTTGCCATCGAGTGAGTCGAGATACATGATGTGTTCCATGTCTCCATGCTTAGACGCTATCATTCTGATCCATCGCATGTCGTGGCAGTAGAGGAAATAGAGGTGAGTCCAGATCTGACGGTGGAAGAGGAACCAGTGCAGATTCTAGATCGAGATGTGAAAGTGTTGCACAGGAAATCAGTTCCATTAGTGAAGGTATTATGGCGGAACCATGGCGTAGAAGAAGCTACGTGGGAACCGGAGGATGTGATGAAACAGCAGTTTCCTCAACTCTTTTGATCAGGTAATTTCGAGGACGAAATTTTCTTAAGGGGTAGAATTGTAACATCCTAAAAATTAGAGTATCATCTTGTTATTTGTGTTGGCTTGGGTATGAATTTTGTGTGTTAGCATAGTCTTGAGAAGGCTTGATTTTATTTATGAAGCTAGAATAATTCTTAGTATTAAAATTTAGTGAAGTGGATTAGGTGAACTTGACACTTAAGTTAATTTAAGTGTTAAATTTAGCACATGAGGAGTTGTGGCAATGTGGTTATGGTGCATGGATGGTTGCTCGAGGGAAATGGTTCGAATAGCATGGATTGCATTTGGAAGACTTTATTTTTATGCATCCTAACATTAAGTGTCGGCCAAGCTCTAATTATGGAAGGTTGGACTTTCAATTTTTATGACAAGTTGAATATTAGTTTAGGAAAGCTTGTATTTTGGGATAAGAATCTTAAGATTTATGGAAGGATGGGGGAAAAAGGGCTTGGATGATGGAGAGTGTTTTGGAAACTAATCTAAGGCCATTAGTCCATGAATGTGGACGGCATGTGTGGCTAGGGGGGTGGTCGAATATTGTATGGGATTAGGGGGAAGCTAGTTGGCCAAATTCTTGGCATTTTGTGCATCTTTTTCTCTTTTCTCCAAAATTTTTCTCCTTAGCCGAATTTGTCTTGTGCATTAGGTGAAAATGTTGTTTTGTTTTGGCTATCATCTTTGACCATATTGGTATCCCTTTTTCTTCTTTTCCTCTCAAGCTTTTCTTTCTTTTGGTACCAAAAATATTATTTCTTTTGAAGGCATTTTTCTTTCATCCTTTTCTTACTTGACCGAATGTGCACCTTTATCAAAAACTTTTTCTTTGTTCAATTCCTTTCATAACCGAAACCATTTAGCCTCTTTGATCAATCCTTCTTTTACTTTCTTCTTGGTCGAACCTTCTTCTTCTTCCCCATCTCTCTTGGTTTTCTTCCATTGTTTGCTAAAGCCGAATTCTCTCTCTCCTCTTTATTTTTCTTTGCCACTCTCGTACTTCATTTCTTTTTAGCCACATAACATTTGTTTTCTTCTTTCAAAACCATAGCCGAAACTTCTCATTCCCTTTTTGGTTTGTCTTGGCCGAATATCAACAAGGGTAGATTCTCTTTAGGTTCTTTTCTAATCGGTGTTGAAGATAGGTAAGTGTCTTGGCCGAATTTTTGGGCATTTGTTAGCAAGATTCTAACTATTCATGGGAACCGATTTTCTTCTAGATTCTTCGGGACTTTGGAAGCAATCGATCTAAGCCCTATTTCTTTTGCAATCGAAGTTGGTATGTCAAGTGGTAAGGATTCATGTTGGTTCAATATTCTTTAAGTTGTTGAGAAAAACCAAAGGTTAATGAGACTAAGATTTATTGGTATGGCCGAATGGCCTTGTTAATGGTTTTGTGGTTTGGCCAAATGTAGGACAAGGAGATCTAGTTCGGTAGATCGGGTCTTCGGGATTTAGAACTTTCGTTAGTGACAGGTGTGTATCTTACACACTTTATAATTCGGTAATATATATTTATTAATAAACTAATCATGTTATTAAAGCCGAAAACCGTGAGATCTTGATATGATACCTTGATGGGTATAAGCAAAGATTCGGGTAAGTCCGTTTCGATATGATGTTGTTATATGTTTTTAATATCATGATCTACGATATATATTCGTTATATGTTCATATCAAAGTATGATGGCATGATTTACACTCGTAATACATTGGTTTGGGTGATATGAGAGGAGGGGGAAGGATTTGATATCCGTGTCTTTGGGACACCGAGAGGTTTGGAACCTCCAAAGGTTTGGTACCACATATTATTTCGTGTCTTTGGGACACGGAGGTTTGGCACCTCATAGCGTCTCGTCCCAGTGGCTTAGTACCACAGTGGGTTGGCCCCACATTTGATATTATGGGATTGACGCCAGTGATTTGGTATCACACGTGGGTTGGCCCCACAACTTTATTATTCGTGACTTTGGGTCACCAGTGGTTTGGCACCACATTATTGGATATCGTGACTTTGGGTCACCAGTGGTTTGGCACCACCAGTGGTTTGGTACCACACGGGGTAGAAAAGGGCGTTATGGATGGCTAGTTTTGGGGTGCAATATATATATTGCTTGGTTATAATTGTGTAAGTATGTTGCATCAACCGGGGGAAGGATTATGCACTGAGTCTTGGTGACTCACCTTCTCCCTTATCTTTTCTTGTGATTCGTAAACCGCGGATGAGGAGCCGGATAGACTCGAGGAGGCCATACAATTAAAATTTGATTTACACGGATTTTGGTTTGGGTATTATATTTTATTTAAGTTTGGTTTTTCATCTCTATTTGAAATTATAATAAGGCCTCTTTAATTATGTTATTTATTTTATGGATTATTTATATGCTTTGGATTTGATTTTAACATGGCTTATAAAATACATGGTTGATATAATAATTTGAGCTCAAAGTTTTCTAAACTACAAAATGCAATGGTTTTCAAAATGTTACCATCGGTTAATATAAATCATTTGATAAATTTTTAACAATTTAAGTGTTTTAGATAACTCATACTATTTTTCCAAAACTTAAGTTTCCAAGTTTCAATTAGAAACGGTTTTCAAAATAATCGCTTGGGTTTCTTTTAAAATTATAAAAGGTTTTCTAATCTATGGATCAAAGAACTAAGTATTAAAGACTTATTTACGAATTTCAAAGTAAATTATCGCTTTTAACTTATTATCTTTGGATTTCTACAAACATAGAATAATAAAGAAATTTTCACTAAAATTTAATCGTTAACTCAATTTTCTTCGAAACGTTTTCCTTCGTGACATGCCAAATTCGGTCGTGGTGTATTGACCGGGTTTTGGGGTGTTACACATGGCCAAGGGACACCGGCGTGTGTCTCTGCCATGTGGTTTAAGGGTCACTTCTAGGTGTGTCTGGACAGGTTACACAGCCGAGGCCCACGGGCGTGCATGGTGGCCGTGTGACCAAGTGAGTAGCTAGCTTAATTTCACACGGCCATGGCACACGGGCGTGTCTGGTGGCCGTGTGAACAAGTCAGTATGTATGCTCTGTTTGGGCACGACCTAGACACATGGGCGTGTCTGGTAGTCGTGTGAGACACACGACTGGCCCACACGGGCGTGTGACTTTTGCAGTGTTGAATAATGTTTAAATTTTTGAAAACTTTCGTAAGTGTTTGGTTTAGTCCCGACCTCTTTCTAACACGTGTTTAAGGTATCGTAGACCTCGATAAGGGACTATATACTCATATTTGAATATGTTTGATTGACGATTGACTTTGTGTCGTGAAATGGATGTGAAATGTTTTGATTGTTCGGTAATGCCTCTTAACCCTATTCCGGCGATGGTTTCGGGTTAGGGGTGATACATTTTAATTGGTATCTGAGCTACAGTTTAGTTGATTTTCAGACTAACGTAGTGTGTGTGAGTCTAGCTATACATGCCATATATATAATTGCGATAGTGTGATGAATCCTGACAGTTGAAAATGTGTTTTCGTATAGTAATGGATCCCGATCGAGCAGTTGCTGACGATGTTGAGAGTAACGCGCCTGCTTCCGCTCAAGGGACAGCGCCAGCCACATCTAGGCCGCATGATAGTGGTGAGGGAGGAGAGGCTAAGCAAGCCTTCTTCTGAATGATGAGTGAATGGTTTTCGGAGTTCGTTCGAATGAATCTGGCTGCTCCACAACCTCCACCCCCACAAGTACCTGTTGTGCCACAAGTGATAGATCCGATCCGATTGAATAAACCTCCTGTGGATAAGATTAAATAAAAGTGCACGGGTTGAAGAGTTCAGGGCCACAACGATGATGATGCCGAAGCGAGTGAGTTTTGGCTCGAGAATACCATTCGAGTATTTGACGAGATGTCATTGACTCCTGAAAAATGTATAAAATGTGTTGTTTCGTTGTTGAGGGATACCGCGTATAACTGGTGGAAGACATTAATATCTGTGGTTTCGAGAGAGAGAATCACCTGGGATTTCTTTCAAGCCGAATTCAGAAAGAAGTATATCAGTCAACGATTCATTGATCAGAAACGTAAAGAGTTTCTAGAGCTGAAACAGGGCCGTATGTCAGTTACAGAATATGAATGGGAGTTTGTGAGATTGAGCCAATATGCACGGGAATGTGTTTCAACTGAAGCTACTATGTGTAAACGCTTCATAGAAGGGCTGAATGAGGATATTAAGTTGTTAGTTGGGATACTTGACATAAATGAATTTGTTGTGTTAGTTGAGAGCCTGTAAAGCCGAGGAACTCAGTAAAGAAAAGAAGAAAGCTGATTCTGAAGCTCGTGATGAAAGAAAAAGATTAATGAGTAATTTTCTCAACCTTCAACGAAGATATTTAGAGATGCAAGCAATCGTTCAAATGCTTTATTTGGACATCCGAGTAGAGATCGTCTGAGACAAAATGTTGGTTCAAAAGCTTAATTCCCAACTGAATCAAGTGTTGGCAGCGTTAAAAGTAGTAAGCCTGAGTGTAGACAATGTAGGAGACGACATGTGGGAGAGTGCTGGGGCAAGCATAATAATAGAACATGTTATAAGTGTGGATCATGAGATCACTTTATTCGAGACTGTCCAAAGTTAGCTGAGGAAGAAAATGTTCAAAGTGCGAGACCGAGTAATGTGACGACTAGGGGTAGACCACTCAAAAACGCCGAGAATGTAAGTGGAAGTCAAAGGGGGACTACCGATACAGTTGTGAGATCGGAGGCGAGAGCACCTACCAGAGCCTATGCTATACGTGCGCGAGAGGAAGCGTCATCTCCAGACGTCATCACTGGTACTTTTACTCTATTTGATACTGATGTGATTGCATTGATAGATCCAGGTTCTACTCATTCCTATGTGTGTGTGAATCTAGTATCAAGTAAGACTCTACCGCTGAGTCTCTTTCAATTAAATAGTTAGAGTATCGAACCCCTTAGGCAAGTGTGTCTTGGTGGATAAAGTGTGCAAGAACTGTCCGTTGATGTTTCGAGATGTTTGTTTTCTGGCTAATTTGATGTTGCTACCCTTCGATGAATTTGATATAATTCTGGGTATGGATTGGCTCACTTTGCATAATGCCATCGTGAATTGTAAACGAAAGAGTATTGAATTGAGAAGTCAAAATGGTGAGAAAGTTCGAATTGAATCCAATGATATGAAAGGATTATTGTATCTGCAATGAAAGCTTTGAACTATGTGAGAAAGGGTTGTGAAGCTTATTTGGCATATGTGATTGATGCAAAAGTGTCAAAAAAGAAAGTTGAATCGGTACCTGTGGTTTGTGAGTTTCCAGATGTGTTTCCTGAAGAGTTACTGGGATTACCTCTAATACAAGAAGTTGAATTTGGAATTGAATTAGTGTCGGGGACTACTCCTATCTCAATAGCTCCGTATAGAATGGCACCAACAGAATTGAAAGAGTTGAAATCTCAGTTGCAAGAGTTGACTGATAAAGGATTTACACGACCGAGTTTCCCACCTTGGGGTGCTCCTGTGTTGTTTTTGAAAAAGAAAGATGACACTATGAGGATGTGTATCGACTATCGACAATTGAATAAAGTGACAATAAAGAATAAGTATCCGTTGCCACGTATTGATGATTTGTTTGATCAGCTGAAAGGAGCTATGATAAACCGTAAAAGTATCATATTTTAATCCCACATTTAGCATACTTTTGGATGATTTATCCCTTGATTTATGTAAAAAGGTGCTCTTAATCCTTTCTTTTCATGTTTTATACTCAGGGAAGCACCGGAGGATGAAAAGAATAAGAAACGGGCTTAAAACGAGCCAAATGGGCCAAAGCACGAAATCAACACGGCCTGGGCCCAAGACCACACGGCCGTGCCTCATTAATGAAGTCCGAACACAGTCTAAGCCACGAGATACACGGCCGTGCCTCATTAATGAAGTCCAAACACGGCCTAAAGACGATTTACACGGGCGTGTGCCATGGCCGTGTCCCTGCCGCGGAAAAGAGCAATTTCAATCGGATTTGGATACTTAGGGGCAAAGAAACACATTCCAAAAGCCTATAAATACACCATAAGTATGACCTAAAAGGGGGGAGTCGACGGGAGCCTAAAGCTACCGCTTAGGGGCGTCTTGCTAGGCCGCAGAAGCGGCGATTGTGGGAATTCGCTCGGGGATAGCCAGTTGATCCATCTTAAGAAGCCAGAATTCTACTCAAGACGGAGGATCTCCTCTTCAATTCCTTCAGGGGGTTTTAGGGATTTCTTATGTTTTGTTTTATCTTTTCTTCTAAGATGTTTTCTTTTATTGTTATGAACTAAACCTTCAGCTACATGAGGGGGGTGAAACTGAGATGAATCTTGTTATCGTTTACTAAACTATATGATAAATATTTGATTTGTTTTTAATTATGTGTTCTTAATTCTTGTGTTGATATTTCGCAGATATCGATTCAAGTTTGATGTGCTTAGGTGGAGGAGCAAAAGTCCCTGCCTAAGAGTAGATCTAGCATAGTTAAGCGGAGTTGATTGCACGCCTAGAGATAGGGTGACAAAGCGTTGCCGGATTAGGGTGAAACCTAATATGGGAGTCCTTAGATCGAGTTAATGCAATTCTAGGGGTTTTAATTAGAAAGAGATTTCAATTAATCAACCTAGGGTTAGACGTTATTAAGCCTCGAGAGAGGGTTTAATATAAATTAGGAATCCTACGGATCAAGTCAAATGAATAAATCGTGCAGTTCGAGTTAGATAACAAGTGAAGTCTAGGTGGATTCTTCCTTGGGTGTCGTGTTAATTAATTGGTTTTTCCTCAAGTATTCTCCCAAATTCATTCTTCTTTGTCTTAGAGTCTTTAAGTTTAGTAGTTAATTAATTTAGATTAAACAACCATTCGCTTAATTCTTAGGCTAAATAATAAAAAGAAAGTTAGTAT
Source organism: Gossypium sturtianum (assembly GCA_025698515.1). Classification (NCBI taxonomy): domain Eukaryota; kingdom Viridiplantae; phylum Streptophyta; class Magnoliopsida; order Malvales; family Malvaceae; genus Gossypium; species Gossypium sturtianum. The sequence goes on from CM046948.1 coordinate 125,712,994, forward strand.
TAGTACTTTTAGTTCCTTTGGGTTCGACAATCTGGTCTTGCCTAAGCTATACTATTGTTCGATAGGTGCACTTGCCTCAATCGTTGTCATAGTTAGTTTCCAGGTTCGATCATTATCTTTATAAATTTAAAACTCTGACTTTACAAGCGATCAAGCTACAGTGTTTTCTAAGATAGATTTCAGATCGGGCTACTATCAATTGAGAGTTAAAGAATCTGATGTGCCGAAAACTACTTCCAAAACGAGGTACGGACATTATGAATTCTTAGTGATGCCTTTCGGACTAACAAATGCTCCTGCAGTGTTTATGGATCTGATGAATCAGATATTCAGATCGTATTTGGATCGCTTTGTTGTGGTGTTCATTGATGATATTCTGATTTATTCCTGTGATGAGACCCAACATGCCGAACATTTGAGAATTATGCTACAGACTCTACGTGAGAAACAATTGTATGCTAAGTTTAGTAAATGTGAATTTTGGTTGCGTGAGGTTGGTTTTCTGGGGCATATTGTGTCAGCTTCGGGAATACGAGTTGATCCAAGTAAAATCCCTGCTATATTAGAATGGAAGCCTCCGAGAAATGTGTCTGAAGTCCATAGTTTTCTGGGACTAGTGGGATATTATAGACGGTTTGTGAAAGACTTCTCGATGATTGCGACTCCGTTGACGAAGTTGCTACAGAAAGATGTTAAATTCGAGTGGTCAGAAAAGTGCCATCAGAGTTTGAGCAATTGAAAGTGTTGCTGACGGAAGCACCAGTGTTAGTTCAGCCTGAATCGGGTAAAGAATTCATAGTTTACAGTGATGCATCGTTGAATGGTTTGGGCTGTGTGCTGATGCAAGAAGGCAAAGTTATTGCTTATGCATCGAGGCAATTGAAGCCACTTGAAAAGAACTATCCGACGCATGATCTTGAATTAGCCGCAATTGTGTTTGCATTGAAGATTTGGCATCACTACCTATTTGGTGAAAAATGTCATATTTATACCGATCATAAGAGTTTGAAGTATTTGATGACTCAGAAAGAATTGAATTTGAGACAAAGAAGATGGTTAGAATTGTTGAAAGATTATGAACTTGTGATTGATTATCATCCGGGCAAAGCTAATGTTGTTGCTGATGCCTTGAGTCGAAAGTCCTTATGTTCTTTACGAGCTATGAATTCTCAGATAGATCTGTGTGATGATGGTTCAGTTTTGGCTAAGTTGGAAGTAAGACCGATGTTCGTACATCAGGTTCGTGATGCCCAGAAAATTGATGATGAGATGATAGCATGACGAGCTCAATGCGATTTGAATTCGGATTCAGAATTTCGAGTTGATTGTGATGATTGTTTGAGATTTAGAGATCGGATTTGTGTTTCGAAGAATTCAGAGTTGATTCAGTTAATTTTGAATGAAGCCCATAATAGTCGTTTGACTGTGCATCCGGGGAGTACGAAAATGTATAACAATCTGAAATAGTTTTATTGGTGGCATGGTATGAAAAGAGATATCTCTGACTTTGTGTCGAAGTGTTCAGTTTGTCAGCAAGTTAAAGCTAAATATCAGGTTTCGTCCGGTTTATTACAACCGATTAGGATTCCTGAGTGGAAATGGGAAAGAATTACGATGGACTTTGTGTCGGGACTGCCTCTATCTCTGGGAAAGAAAGATACAATCTAGGTGATAGTTGACAGATTGACAAAATCGGCTCATTTTGTTCCGGTGAGAACAGATTATTCACTTGATAAATTGGCTGAATTATATATTGCTGAGATTGTGAGATTGCACGGGGTGCCACTATCTATTGTATCTGACAGAGATCTGAGATTTACTTCACGATTTTGGAAGAAATTGCAAGAGGCTTTAGGCACAAAATTGTATTTCAGCATTGCATTTCATCCGCAAACGGATGGACAATCTGAACGGATCATTCAAGTTCTCGAAGATATGTTGAGGTGTTGTATACTTGAGTTTGAGAGTACGTGGGAAAAACATTTTTCGTTGATTGAATTCGCGTATAATAATAATTTTCAATCTAGTATCAAAATGGCACCGTATGAGGCTCTTTATGGTAGAAAATGTCGAACTCCATTGTATTGGACTGAACTGAGTGAGAATAAGATTCACGGGATAGATTTGATAAAAGAGACTGAGCAGAAAGTAAAGGTAATTCATGATAGTTTGAAAGCAGCCTCAGATCGTCAGAAGTCTTATGCAGACTTGAAACAAAAAGATATTGAATTCGAAGTTGGTGATAAAGTGTTTTTGAAAATATCTCCGTGGAAGAAAATACTTCGATTTGGCCGAAAAGGCAAGCTGAGTCTGAGGTTCATTGGACCATATGAAATCATCGAGAGAACTGGACTGGTTGCTTATAGGTTGTTGTTGCCATCTGAGTTAGAAAAGATTCATAACGTGATTCATGTGTCGATGCTTCGACGGTACCGATCTGATCCGTCTCATGTGATTGCTCCTACTGAGGTTGAGATTCAGTCAGACTTGTCGTATAATGAAGAACCGATCCAAATTTTGGCACGTGAAATCAAAGAGTTGAGAAACAAAAGAATTTCCTTAGTGAAAGTGTTGTGGCACAAACACGCAGTAGAAGAGGCTACGTGGGAGCCTGAAGTTGCTATGAGAGAGCAATATCCACAGCTATTCATTGGTAAGATTTTAGGGGACGAAAATCCCTAAGGTGGGAGAGTTGTAACAGCCTGGTTTAGACCCTAGTCGAAATAGTGGTTTCGAGACCACAAATCCGAGGTCAGAATAACATTCTAATATTATTTTTGGTGTTTATTATATGTGATATAGCCTGTGTGAAAGTTCTATGTGGAAATTTTATCGACTATGTGTCAAATTGTGAGAAAGGACTTAATCGCGTAAAATGTAAAATGCTTTGTGCTGATTGTTAAGTGTTTAATTATTGATGTGTTTATAATGTGAAGCCCTTAAAAGGCAATTAGCCTATTTTATTGATAGTGGGCGGTGGATGGACATTTTAACCAACTATTATGTGATATATTATGTTATTATTAAAGGGCTAATATGGTAAATGGATTAATAATATATGTTATAATAAAACAAACATAATTATATGGCTATTGTCATCCTTTGAGTGCCGAAATTGAAGAAAGGAAAGAAAAAAAAATACAAGTTAGGGTTCGACCATTGAATTGCATAATTAATGTATGTTTTGACTTTGGTTTTTGATAATTTTTATGTTTTTGAGATTGTTTCTTAGTCTACTATCAAGCCCATGTTATAATTTGAAGAATTGATGATGTTTATGAGATGTGCCATTGATGAAATGGTGAGCTTTGTGATGAGTATTGGTGTTAAATGAAAGATATGTGTTTAATGAACATGTTTTGTTCTTGAATTAGGGCTAAATTATGACAATAATATTTTGAAGGACTAAAATGTGAAATAAATGAAATATTTGGGCTAGTATGAGTAAAGTGAGAATTCGGCTAGGCATGGGTACAAACAAATTATGTGTATTTGATGATTTTAGGAATTAGGGACTAAAGTGTCGAAATGTGAAAATGTGAGGGTTATTTTGTAAAATTCCCTAAATAAGTGTGTGTGGATTAAATTGAATGAATTGATGATTGAATGGATTGAATTTGAATGTTTATAGACCAAGAAAGGAGAGGTTCAGATCGAGATCGAGGCAAAGACAAAGTGCTCGATTAATTGACCATTTCAGTATTTCGACATTCGAGGTAAGTTCGGACATAATACGTGTATTTAACTATGTTTAATGTTATGAAATGAATGGTATGATATTATTGAATTGTGAATGCTATGTGAGGGCTCGAGTTATGTGGCACTAAGTGTGCGTATTCAAAAATATGACCGAGATGATTAGCACTGTGTGTGGGAAATAATATAAGCTTCGGCTTTGTGGTTGGTATTGTGTGTGCGATACCGATTTAAGATCGGTTTGATATAGATGCACTAAGTGTGCGATGTTAATTAAGTTTCGGCTAACGATTTGAGCACTAAATGTGCCATTGAACCGAAGAAATGACGAAAGTTGTTCGAAATGAAATAGTGAGTATTGAGTAGCATATGTAATCGATAACTATGTGTTGCCTAAGGTACGTTCGGAACCTATGTGGTTGATGACATTATAAATGAGTTTATGGAAGGTTATTTGAGCATATTAGCTTTGGATGGTATGGTATATGTGATTGTGAATTAATCTATGTGATGGTTTATTTTTGGTATAATATATTAGTATTAATGAGCAATATGTATTATGTTACGAACTTACTAAGCTTTGAAAGCTTACTGTGTGATTTGTTTCTCTGTTTTACAGTGTCTGTAAAGCTAGCTCGGATCCGGAGATCGTCAGCATTTGTATCACACTATCGGCAACAAATTTTGGTACATTTGGAAAGATGTATATAGTTGGAATATGGCATGTATAGGCTAGAAGTTATGCTATGTTTTGAAATGTTTAATCCTTGCCATGTGATTTGGCATGGAAGTTGAATGATGTTGAATTTATGAATGAGCTATGAATTTGGTATATTTCATGATTTTGTGGTTGATGAAAGATGTGGTTTGAAGATGAATTATGGCAAGGATTACATCATGCTTGATATAAATATATATGTTTTTGAGATGTACAATTGTTACTTTGAATGTATTCATTTGTGATGATATTAGGTATGGAAGTAGATGATATTTTTGATGATTAATTGGTGAATGAAATGGTATGTTTGAATGCATTTAGAAGTATGAATTGATGTTTCTTTGAAGCTTGTTGGTTGACCCTTGTATGGGTGGCAAATTGGCCTTGCAAATGGCCTATTTTGCATACATGGCCAAGGGACACGGGCGTGTGTCTCTGTTGTGTGGTTTAAGGGTCACTTCAAGGTGTGTTTGGACAGGTTACATGGTCGAGGCCCATAGGCGTGCATGGTGCCCGTGTGACCAAGTCAGCAGCTAGCTTAATTTCACACGGCCATGGCACACGGGCGTGTCTGGTGGCCGTGTGAACAAGTCAGTATTTATGCTCTATTTGGGCACGACCTGGACACATGGGCATCTCTGGTAGTCATGTGAGACACACGACCGACCCACACGGGTGTGTGACTTTTGCAATGTTGAATAATGTTTAAATTTCTGAAAACTTTCGTAAGTGTTCAGTTTATTCCCGACCTCTTTTTAACACGTGTTTAAGGTCTCGTAAACCTTGATAAGGGACTACATACTCATATTTGAATATGTTTGATTGACGATTGGCTTTGTGTCGTGAAATGGATGTGAAATGTTTCGATTGTTCGGTAATGCCTCTTAACCCTATTCCGGCGACGGTTTCAGGTTAGGGGTGTTACATTATAGCATGACTCTTCATTTATAAAACATTCATCTTAGCTAGCCGTATCACATGGCTATATGTACATCTCAAGGAAAATTCAAAGTGACTAGCCTATACATGCCATACTTTAGTATATACACTTTCAAAAAGGTACTAAAATAAGATCGAGTAGTGTGATGACGATCCTCGACGATCCCCGAGCCTTTTAGTAGCTTTGACGATCTATAAAACAGAGCAAACACACACAAAGTAAGCTTTCCAAAAGCTTAGTAAGCCATATACAAATAAACTTATCATATAACCATATATAAGCATAGCCAATTCAATTCATTAACATATAATATTTTCAAACTTATAGATTTCTCTTTGGATCAATTGAGTTACCATTGCTTACCCACATAATATATCCCAAACATCTGTTTTACTCATATCTCAAACATACATATATCACATTTCATTCATTTCATCTAGGTACATATTATAACATCCTGATTTAGGGCCTAGTCGGAATAGTGGTGCGAGACCACAAATCTGAGGTTTATGAATGAGTTTTTGAGTTTTATGCTATGTATGCATGCTAGTGTGAAAGTTTCATGAAGCAATTTTGTGAAATTGCAGTTGAATTGTCCAAAAGGACTAAATTGTAAAAGTTGCAAAATGTGAGATTCTAGAAGCTATTTGTGTGAAATAGCTTAAGAATATTAATTAGAGATCCTTAAATAGCAATTTTCCCAATTTCTAATTTTTGGACAAAATTGGGAATGGATGAGTTAAAATAGAAAGTTTATCAAAAAGGGCATTTTGGTCATTTAACAATTAAGTGATTAAAATAGGAGAAAAGATGACAAAATGTAACACCCCTAATCCGTGTCCGTCGCCGGATCAGGGTTAAGAGCGTTACTTGACAGATCGAAAACAATTACAGAAAATTTCATACAATCATATGTCAATTACAATCATAATGTCCCTTAAGTAAGTCATCGAGACCTTAAACATGCTTATAAACCGGGTCGGGACTAAACCGAAACACATACAAAATTTCATGGAAATTTAAAACTTTTCTAAGTTTCAGGGATTACACGCCCGTGTAGGCAAGCTGTGTGCCTCCCACGGCTACTGGACACCCCCGTGTGTCCTCCCTGTGGTCGAATCTGACTTCACATCCACGGCCACCAAGCACGCCCGTGTGCCTTGGCCGTGGTCGAATCTGACTTCCCATCCACGCCCACCAAGCACGCCCATGTGCCTTGGCCGTGGTTGAATCTGTCTTTACACCCACGGTCACCCATCACCCCGTGTGCTAAGGCCGTGTACTCATAGGCCATATACTGACTTTCTCACACGGCTACTAGACACGCCCGTGTGTCTTGGCCGTGTGCTATTAGGCTAGCTACTGACTTAGCCCCACGGTCACTAGGCACGCCTGTGTGCCACAACCGTGTGACATTATAGGCCATTTGCAAGGCCAAATTGCCACCCACATAGGTCATATCTACAAGTTATGTTTACCAACTCATTTCATACTCAAATGATACACAAAAACATACCAAATTAACCATTCAATCTATACATTCAATACCAATTCCAAACATACTAAAATACAAGGTTTAAACTCATCTCGTCACAAACATATTTCATTCATTCACTTAATCAAAACTTGACCATATTATGCCTCAACTAACCATACCAAAACATACTTCATATATCACATTCTTTCAAGCAAATTCCTAACATCATAACTAGCCAAATCACATGGCTAAATTCATATAACAAACTTATACCAAATGCTAGCCTATACATGCCATATCTAGCTTTATACATTTCCAAAATGTACCAAAATAGGTTTAGTAGTGTGATGACGATCCTCGATAGTCCCCGAGCCTTCAGTAGCTTTGACGATCTATAAAACAGAGAAAACACACACACAAAGTAAGCTTTCAAAAGCTTAGTAAGCCATATACAAATAAACTTAACATATAGACATTCAAAACATATAATCAATCTAAATTCACTAATGGCTCAATTGCATCATCATAATTCTTCTTAATACATTCACTTAGACCATTCATCTTTCAAACTTGCATATCACTACATACTTAATTAGTTCATAGCATTTCAATCCATATAACACACTTATATTCTTATATTCAAATACATAAATCATTTAGGTAAGTTTAAGAAAATACTTACCTTCTTATACACACAAAGTGTACTTATCGAACATACCTGAAACAAATATACAATTTACATATTCATTCATTTCTTGAACTTGACCATTGAACCGTTTGTAATCTAATAGAACACATAAAGTGCCCGGAATAGTTATACAATGCCAACGTCCTAGATGTGGTCTTAAATGTAATCAGATATCGATGCCACTGTCCCAGACAGGGTCTTATACAAATTAATACGATGCCGATGTCCCAGACATGGTCTTACACGTATAGTTCATATCGATGCCAACGCCCCAGACGTGGTCTTAAATATAATCAGATATCGATGCCACTGTCCTAGACAGGGTCTTATACGAATTAATACGATGCTGATGTCCCAGACATGGTCTTACACGTATAGTTCATATCGATGCCAACGTCCCAGACGTGGTCTTAAATGTAATCAGATATTGATGCCATAGTCCAAGACAGGGTCTTATACGAATTAATACGATGCCGATGTCCCAGACATGGTCTTACACGTATAGTTCATATCGATGCCAACGTCCCAGACGTGGTCTTAAATGTAATCAGATATCGATGCCACTGTCCTAGACAGGGTCTTATACGAATTAAAACGATGCTGATGTCCCAGAAATGGTCTTACACGTATAATTCATATCGATGCCAAAATCCCAGACGTGGTCTTAAATGTAATCAGATATCGATGCCACTGTCCCAGATAGGGTCTTATACGAATTAGTACGATGCTGATGTCCCAGACATGGTCTTACATGTATAGTTCAAATCGATGGCAAGGTCCCAGATGTGGTCTTACACGTAACGCTCATGTCGATGCCTACGTCCCAGACGAGGTCTTACATGAAATTTTAAATCAATGCCAACGTCCCAGACGTGGTCTTACATGATAAAACAGAACAGATACCTATGTATTCCTAAGTTCATACGGAACTTCTCAAACTTATCACTATATCGACCTTACCCCGGAATTCATATACATAGCATCTCATAAGCATTCATTATCATTTATAGTCATGTAATTAAGCTCAATTCAATACAATTACATTTATTTGCAATATGACTTACCTCGGATTCGATTTATCGTGAATGGAAACGGCTACTCGATTACTTTCACTTTCCCCCGATCTAAGTCTGTTTTCCTCGGTTCTTGATCTAAACATATTCAAAATTAACTCTTTTATTCACTAATTCATTCAATTCAATCCAAAGACATACATTTAGGGCTATTCGCAAATTAACCCTCACATTTTCACAATTTATCAATTTAGTCCATTTTTCTCAAAACATCAAATTCACAAAATTCGTTCACACACATGCTTAGCCGAATCTCCCTAGGGACTATATAAGTCCATATTTCTCATCAAATTTGCAATTTAGTATTCAAAAATAATATTTTTACAATTTAGCCCTATTTAGCTAAATTCATCAAAAATTCAAGAACATAACAGGTTCATCTAACTCAAATCTTTCATTTAACAACTAAACTCATCTCAAAACTCAACATATCAACAATGGCATCTCACACAAACATCATCAATTCACAAAATTAATACATGGGTTTTGTAGCTCTCAAAGCAACGATTGTAAGAACGTAGAAATTATCGAAAACCGATCAAAAATGAACCTTGAATTTAGCTTGATAGTAGCCGAATATTTGAAGAGCTCAACCTTTTCTTTTTCTTTCTTATTCGGTGATAAAATGATGATAATGGCTTGTTTTTGTTTTCTTTATAATAATATATAACTTATAACATAATAACTTTAATAAATAAATATAATATAAAGTTTTAACTTATAAAATATCATATAAAACCATGTTGCCGTCCACTAGCCATATTTTGGTCAAATTACAACATAAAACCCTTACAATCCAAAGCCACATCAATTAAACCACTTAATCAAATGAAAAGCCATTTTTAAACTTTATGCGATTTAATCCTTTGTCAAATTAAACACACAAACGAACAAATTTGCTTACGGAAATTTAACACATGCTTAGTCACATATCAACGGCACAGAAAATAATATTAAAATATTATACGGACTCGGATTTGTGGTCCCAAAACCACTGTTCCGACTAGGGTGTAAACCAGGCTGTTACAATTCTCCCCCCTTAGGGATTTTCGTCCCTGAAAATCTTACCGTTAAACAAAGTCAGATATTGATGTCTGAATGAATCTTCGGGCTCCCACATAGCCTCTTCTATTTCATGTCGACTCCACAATACTTTTACTAACGGAATTCTCTTGTTTCTTAATTCTTTTACTTCACGAGCTAAGATATGGACCGGTTCCTCTTCGTATGACATATCAGATCGGATTTCAATTTCAGATGGAGTAATCACATGTGACGGATCGGATCGGTATTTATGGAGCATCGAGACATGAAACACATTGGGGATCTTTTCTAATTCAGAGGGCAACCTTAATCTATATGCAACAGGCCCGACACGTTCAATAATCTCATATGGTCCGATGAACCTCGGACTCAACTTGCCTTTACATCCGAATCGGAGTACCTTTTTCCACGGAGAAACTTTCTAAAATACTTTGTCGCCGATCTCAAATTCTATTTTTTCTTAAGTCTGCATAAGACTTCTGATGATCAGATGCTGCTTTCAAACAATTCTCGGATCAGTTTCACTTTCTGTTCTGATTTTATCAAATCAACTCCATGTTGCTTATTTTCACTGAGCTCGGTCCAATACAGAGGTGTACGACATTTACGTCCGTACAAAGCTTCATATGGTGCCATTTTGATGCTTGACCGAAAACTATTATTGTATGCAAATTCAATCAATGGCTGGTACTGTTCTTACGTACCATCAAACTCAAGAATGAAACATCTTAATATATCTTCAAGAATCTAAATAATCCGCTCAGATTGACCATCTGTTTGTGGATGAAAAGCTGTACTAAAATGTAACTTTGTGCCTAAAGCTTCTTGCAATTTCTTCCAGAATCGTGATGTAAACCTCGAGTCTCTATCTGATGCAATAGTTAGTGGTACTCTGTGCAATCTTACAATCTTAGAAATACAACGCTCAGCTAATCTATCAATTGAGTAATCAAATTATACCAGAATAAAATGACCAGATTTCGTCAATATCTCAATTACGACCCAAATCGCATTTTTCTTTCTTGGAGTCGGGGGCAAACCAGAGACAAAGTCTATTGTCACTTTATCCCATTTCCACTCGGGAATCAGAATCGATTATAACAAACCAGATGGAACTTGATGTTCAACTTTAACTTGCTGACAGGTTAAACATTTCAACACAAAATTAGAAATATATTGTTTCATACCAGACCGCCAATAGTGTTGCTTCAAATCATGATACATTTTAGTACCTTCCAGATGAATAGATAAGCAACTATTATGAGCCTCACTTAGAATTGGCTGTAACTACTCAGAGTTTCTTGGTGCACAGATATGATCTCTAAATCTCAAACAATCATCAACAACACAAAATTCAGAATCAGAATTCAAATCACACTGAGCTCGTTTTGCTATTATTACAATATCAACTTTCTGACATCACATATCTGTTATAAACTTTTATAGAACTTTTCAATATACACTCTCTATTTCGAAATAACAAATAAACATCGATATCACATCTGTGATTTTGAATTAAAAATCAATTTATGTTAAACTCCTTTTTAACTTATAATTTGCTGAGTCACTTCTGAATTTCACGACTTCACTAAATAATCATTTATTCATTGCCAAAACAAAATATTCCAAACTATAATCATTTTCCTCAGATAAGAATCACTTATAGACTCAAAAGTTTTTCGACAATTGAAGCTAGCCTTGTTGTACCAAGTTCAGACCTTTCATTCATTAACACAAGGATAAAGATCGTAATCTTTTTATTAACCTCGAGACTAAACCAAAAGTGATATTTCATCAAAATTATTTCCGTGCGTAAGAAAACTTCAACAATCAAACTAACTTTAATTTATCACAAAGATTTCCCGGATAGAATCGTTCCTATAAATATAATTCAAAGATCAAGTCTTCAAGAAAATGAATTCTTCTTCCGACTATTCCTCAATTCGCATATGTACATTCAAAATTTGTTTCAGACATGGATGGATAGATTCAGTCACATTTAACCATTCAAATCATTTAACTCAATCCGAATCTGTTTCATCAATTTGACATCTCAAATCTATAATCTTTCTTTTACAATTTACATCACCAGCATGTAGTACCAACCCGTCCATACCCAAACTTATGTCAGACTCATCATATGGTAATAGCATCAGGTTAGCGGAAAACAGATATCTCGAAACATTAATGGGCAGTTCTTGCATATTTTGTTAACTAGGACACTTTTACTTAGGGTTTCGATATTTTTACAACAAATTCAGTAGACTCTACAAACGAAGTCTTACTAATTACTAGATTTAAGTATATATACGAATGAGTTGAGCCAAAGTCTATCAATGAAATCACAAAAGTGTCATAAAGAGTAAACGTACTCGTAATAATATCTAAAGATGAAGCTTCATCACAAGCTCGAATAGCATACGCTCTAGTTGGCTCTCTAAATTCAGATTTTGCAATAGTATCCCTTGTAGACCTCTGACTACTACTGACATTTCTTGTATTTCGGGAAGGTCTATCTCTCTCTGGGGCGTTATCCGATCTCGAATTTCGAGTAGTCTCTTGTTCAACAGACTCTGGACAATCTCGAATAAAATGATCTAACGATCCACATCTGAAGCAAGCTTGATTACTCAATCTACAATTTCCTGGATGTCTTTTACCACAACGCTTACACTTAAGTCACTCGGATCTGACATTTCCAACACTCGCCATCTTTGGGCAATCTCGAATGAAATGATTTCGTGATCCACATTTATAACAAACTCTATTGTTATACTAGCCCCAATATTTTCCCACATGTCGTCTTCCACACTGTCTACACTCAGGTTTGTTGCTTTTAGTACTTCCATCATTTGATTCAATTGGAGCTTGAGTTCTCAAGCCAACATTTGGTCTCACACTATCTCTATATGCATGTCCAAACGAAGCATTTGATCTATTGTTTGCATATCTATATTTCTTCGTTAAAGGTTGAGAAAAATTACTCACCAATCTTTTTCTTTCATTACGAGTTTCAGAATCGACTTTCTCGGTGTTATCATCATTGGTAGCTCGGAACTCTTCAGCCCCATACTTGCAAATCTTGTCAACTGAAGGCTTATTCAGCAGATTTATACCCATCACCGGAGGCACAACCGAGGTTTGAGGGGGATTAACCTAGGGCGAGGGTTGTGAAACAGTCGGGTTATTCTTTACGAATTGAGTGAACCATTCACTCATCATTTGAAAGAAAGCTTGTTTAGCTTCATCCCCTTGACCGTCAGTAGCCGGTCTCTGATCAGAGGGCACTGTCCCTTCCGCGAGAGTAGGAGCATTACTTTCTACGTCATCAGCTACGGCTCTTTCGGGATCCATTACTATACAGAAATCACATTTTATACGTCACGATTCATCACACTATCACAATTCAGAATTATGGCATGTATAGCTAGACTCTGACATCCTACGTTAGTCCGAGAATCGACTAAACCGTAGCTCTGATACCAACCAAATGTAACACCCCTAACCCGTGTCTATCGCCGGATCAGGGTTAAGAGCGTTACCTGACAGATCGGAAACAATTACAGAAAATTTCATACAATCATATGTCAATTACAATCATAATGTCCCTTAAGTAAGTCATCGAGACCTTAAACATGCTTATGAACCGGGTCAGGACTAAACCGAAACACATACAAAATTTCATGGAAATTTAAAACTTTTCTAAGTTTCAGGGATTACACGCCCGTGTAGGCAAGCGTGTGTGCCCGCCACGCTTTGCTGACACCCCGTGTCCTCTCCGTGGTCGAATCTGACTTCACATCCACGGCCACCAAGCACACCCGTGTGCCTTGGCCGTGGTCGAATCTGACTTCCCATCCACGGCCACCAAGCACACCCATGTGCCTTGGCCGTGGTTGAATCTGTCTTTACACCCACAGTCACCCATCACCCCGTGCTAAGGTCGTGTACTCATAGGCCATATACTGACTTTCTCACACGGCTACTAGACACGCCCGTGTGTCTTGGCCGTGTGCTATTAGGCTAGCTACTGACTTAGCCCCACGGTCACTAGGCACGCCCGTGTGACATTATAGGCCATTTGCAAGGCCAAATTGCCACCCACATAGGTCATATCTACAAGTTATGTTTACCAACTCATTTCATACTCAAATGATACACAAAAACATACCAAATTAACCATTCAATCTATACATTCAATACCAATTCCAAACATACTAAAATACAATGTTTAAACTCATCTCGTCACAAACATATTTCATTCATTCACTTAATCAAAACTTGACCATATTATGCCTCCACTAACCATACCAAAACATACTTCATATATCACATTCCTTCAAGCAAATTCCTAACATCATAACTAGCCAAATCACATGGCTAAATTCATATAAGAAACTTATACCAAATGCTAGCCTATACATGCCATATCTAGCTTTATACATTTCCAAAATGTACCAAAATAGGTTTAGTAGTGTGATGACGATCCTCGATAGTCCCCGAGCCTTCAGTAGCTTTGACGATCTATAAAACAGAGAAAACACACACACAAAGTAAGCTTTCAAAAGCTTAGTAAGCCATATAGAAATAAACTTAGCATATAGACATTCAAAACATATAATCAATCTAAATTCACTAATGGCTCAATTGCATCATCATAATTCTTTTTAATACATTCACTTAGACCATTCATCTTCCAAATACTTAATTAGTTCATAGCATTTCAATCCATATAACACACATATATTCTCATATTCAAATACATAATTCATTTAGGTAAGTTTAAGAAAATACTTACCTTCTTATACACACAAAGTGTACTTATCGAACATACCTGAAACAAATATACAATTTACATATTCATTCATTTCCTGAACTTGACCATTGAACCGTTTGTAATCTAATAGAACACATAAAGTGCCTGGAATAGTTATACAATGCCAACGTCCCAGACGTGGTCTTAAATGTAATCGATATCGATGCCACTCGTCCCGCATGTGGTCTTATACTGAATGTACGATGCCGATGTCCCGGACATGGTCTTACACGTATAGTTCATATCGATGCCAACGTCCCAGACGTGATCTTAAATGTAATCAGATATCGATACCACTGTCCCAAACAGGGTCTTATACGAATTAATACGATGCCGATGTCCCAGACATGGTCTTACACATATAGTTCATATCAGTGCCAATGTCCCAGACGTGGTCTTAAATGTAATCAGATATCGATGCCACTGTCCCAGACAGGGTCTTATACGAATTAATACGATGCCGATGTCCCAGACATGGTCTTACACGTATAGTTCATATCGATGCCAACGTCCCAGACGTGGTCTTAAATGTAATCAGATATCTATGCCATTTGTCCCGCATGGTCTTATACGAATTAAAACGATGCCGATGTCCCAGACATGGTCTTACACGTATAGTTCATATCGATGACAACGTCCCAGACGTGGTCTTAAATGTAATCAGATATCGATGCCACTGTCCCAGACAGGGTCTTATACGAATTAGTACGATGCCGATGTCCCAGACATGGTCTTACACGTATAGTTCATATCGATGCCAACGTCCCAGATGTGGTCTTACACGTAACGCTCATGTCGATGCCTACGTCCCAGATGAGGTCTTACACGAAATTTCAAATCAATGCCAACGTCCCAGACGTGGTCTTACATGATAAAACAGAATAGATACCTATGTATTCCTAAGTTCATACGAAACTTCTCAGACTTATCACTATATCGACCTTATCCCGGAATTCATATACATAGCATCTCATGAGCATTCATTATCATTTATAGTCATGTAATTAAGCTCAATTCAATACAATTACATTTATTTGCAATATGACTTACCTCGGATTCGATTTATCGGGAATGGAAACGGCTACTCGATTACTTTCGCTTTCACACGATCTAAGTCTATTTTTCTCGGTTCTTGATCTAAACATATTCAGAATTAACTCTTTTATTCACTAATTCATTCAATTCAATACAAAGACATACATTTAGGGCTATTTGCAAATTAACCCTCACATTTGCACAATTTATCAATTTAGTCTATTTTTCTCAAAACATCAAATTCACAAATTTCGTTCACACACATGCTTAGCCGAATCTCCCTAGGAACTATATAAGTCCATATTTCTCATCAAATTCGCAATTTCGTCCTCAAAAATAATATTTTTACAATTTAGCCCTATTTAGCTAAATTCATCAAAAATTCAAGAACATAACATGTTCATCTAACTCAAATCTTTCATTTAACAACTAAACTCATCTCAAAACTCAACATATAAACAATGGCATCTCACACAAACATCATCAATTCACAAAATTAATACATGGGTTTTGTAGCTCTCAAAGAAACGATTGTAAAAAGGTAGAAATTATCGAAAATTGATCAAAAACGAACCTTGAATTTAGCTTGATAGTAGCCGAATATTTGAAAAGCTCAACCTTTTCTTTTTCTTTCTTATTCGGTGATAAAATGATGATAATGGATTGTTTTTGTTTTCTTTATAATAATATTTAACTTATAACATAATAACTTTAATAAATAAATATAATATAAAGTTTTAACTTATAAAATATCATATAAAACCATGTTGCCATCCACTAGCCATATTTTGGTCAAATTGCAACATAAAACCCTTACAATCCAAAGCCACATCAATTAAACCACTTAATCAAATGAAAAGCCATTTTTAAACTTTATGCAATTTAATCCTTTTGTCAAATTAGACACACAAACGAACAAATTTGCTTACGGAAATTTAACACATGCTTAGTCACATATCAACGGCACAAAAAATAATATTAAAAAATTATACGGACTCAGATTTGTGGTCCCGAAACCACTGTTCTGACTAGGGTGTAAACCAAACTGTTACACAAAATTCATTCATCTTCTTCTCCAAGGCTACCAAAAATTGAGAGAGCCATTGTTAGGGTTCTTCAAAATTTTCAAGCTTGCTAGTAAGTGCATCTAGGCCCCGTTTTTGATATTCTTTGTATTTTTGAAGTCCTTGTAGCATGAGTAAGCTATTTTTAGCTATTTGATGATTTATGATGGATGTTCAAAAATGTGACCATGTATGACATGCATGTATTTTGATGTTTTATGGAAGATTATGAAAGCTTGATGTAGTAGAAACATCTTTTGCTAAATGAGTTTCCATAGAAAATGCATGTAGGGACTAGTTTGTAAAAATCTTGAGTTTGGTCATACATGTGTGATTTAGTGAGAATTGATGATTGCTTTAGTTGAGTAAGTGATTCGAATAAGCATGAAAGGCTAGAAAGTTGAATAAAAATCACTTTACGAGCCTTGGGGCAATAGCGTAAATAGGAGAAAGTTTAGGGGCAAAAGGGTAATTTTGCCAAAGTATGAGATGTGGGTCAATTTAGTCAATGTGTATATTGATGAGTTGAATTATCATTATAGATCAAGAAAGACAAAGCTCGGATCAAAACCGAGGCAAGATCAAAGTGGTGGACTAAATTGCACGTTTCTATACTTTTGAGTATCGAGGTAAGTCTATGTATAAACAGTGCATTCATACTTACAATTTGTTAATGCTAGCTAGTGTATAGCATGGTTGAGAATGATTGAGAACCTATGTGGTTCAAGTGGAATGAATGTGATAGATTTTTTGAATGGATGAATGATTGAGTAAATAGATATGAGAATGTGTAGTGATAATGCTAAAGGATGGGCTAAGTGCGATACCATCTTAATGCATAATGACGATGAGCTGGCTATGTGCGATGCTGTCGTTGGGTATATTGTCTAGTGGGCTATGTGTGAAACCACTACGATTACCTTTATGGTAGGCTAAGTGCGATACTACCTTATTAATTGATTGTGGTGGGCTAAGTGCGAAACCATCGAGACATTAGCTGTGTGGATTAGCTGTGTGGGTTAGCTGTGTGGATATATTATCGAGAAATAATGATGTGTTGTATATTGTGTAAATGTGATATTGAATGCAGGGGTGCATGTCAATGGTTATGAGTAAGTGACTCATGATGTGTTGGAAATGTGGTAAGGGATAGAAAGAGTAAGCATAGTTGTACATTATATGTTAGTATAATGCTAATTGTTGTTTAGCTTATACTATGCTGCTTAATTGTTTATGTGTAAACTTACTAAGCTCAAAGCTTACTCCCTTTCTTTTCCCTTGTCTTATAGAGCAAAAGTGTTGAATCGAGATACGAGGATCAATTGGAAGATCGCCCACACTATCAGCACACTCTGGTACATGAGACTCAATGTTTTGTATATGGCATGTATAGGGGCTAGACAAGTTAGTGAATTTTGTTGTATATGGCTATGATGTGTTGGCCTTTAGATAGATAATCTATTTTGTATAATGCCATAGTTGTTGGCACTTTATTATATGAAAAGATGTAGTTATCTATGTGAGATTGTAAGATTTTGAGTTGATTATGGATGTGTTGAATGAGTGCATGTTGTGTATGCTAGAAGGGTGAAAAGAACTTGGCAAATAGCTTTGTTCTTGTCCATGTGGGTAGAAACACGGGTGTGTGTCTAGGCCATGTGTGACACACGGTCAGCCCATGGGTGTGTGACTTGGCCGTGTGTCCCCTGCATGTTAGTATTTTGAATCAGAATAGACCACGGACTAGTCACACGGGCGTGTGCCTAGAACCTGTGTGTTAATCAGTGTTGGCCATGGGCTAGCCACACGGGCGTGTGTCTAGATTCTAGGCCGTGTTAAGATAGTCAGTGTGCACCACGGGTGGAGAGCACGGGCGTGTGCCCTAACCGTGAGGCATTGGCAGAATGCTTGAGTTTTCATGCACGGGTAGTGACCATGGGCGTGTGTGACCTCCACGGGCGTGCCAAATCTTACACGGGCGCGTGATCCCTGTATAGATGGAAAAGTTTTAAAAATCGTAGAAGTTTCGATATACTCTCGAGAGCCCTCGTGTGTATGAGTGAGGCCTCGTAAGTCGAGAATGAGATGTTGAGGTGACTTAAGAGAGTAGTCACATTGAGCCTAGTGGCGATCATGAGGTTTTAATACGGTAACGCCTCGGGCCCGGTTCCAGCGTTGAATACGGGTAAGGGGTGTTACACATATACTCACCTTTCATGCTTATACCAACCATACACATCAAACGTACCTGAAACGAATATACATTTCACCTTGTCTTTTGTTTCTCGGAATTGTCCGTTGAACTGTTCGGAATCCAGTAGGATACTCAGAATGCTCGGAATAATCGTACAATGCCAACGTCCCAGACGTGGTCTTACATGTACTCAGACATCGATGCCACTGTCCCAAATAGGGTCTTACACGAATAAAATACGATGCTAATGTCCCAGACATGATCTTACACGTAAATCTCAAATCGATGCCAACGTCCCAGACGTGGTCTTACACGATATCACATATCAGAAACCTATGTCATGACATATGTAATCCTATCTATTCCTAGGTTCATACGGGACTTCTCGGACATTATTACATTGTCGATACATTCCTCGGATTTCATGTATATGTCAACTCATACACATTCATCACAATTAAATTTCATATGTACATGCATAATTCAACATAAATACATTTATTTGTATATAGACTTACCTCGGATTCGAATAAACATACGGACTCGACTATTCGATCACTTTTGACTTTTCGCGATCTATATCCGTTTTCTTCGGTTCTTGATTATACATATTCAAATTTATTCCATTTATTCACCAAATCATTAATTCAATCCAAAAACACATATTTAGGGCAATTTACAAATTAGCCCTCACATTTTCACATTTTGACATTTTAGTCCCTATTTCACAAAATCATAAAATACACATAATTTGCTTATACCCATGCTTAGCCGAATTTTCACTATAATCATACAAGTCCATACATTTCATTTATTTCACATTTTAGTCCCTCAAAATCTTATTTTCTCAATTAAGTCCAAATTACTCAAAATCACCAAAACTCCAAAGACAAAACATGTTATTCTAACACATATATTTCATATTTCATCATCAAACATCACAAATCTCATGAATTCATCCATGGCACTTTTCAAAATCTACATCAATTCACAAAATTGAAGCATGGGTTTTGAAGAACACGAAGCAACAATTACAAAAACATAGAAATTATCAAAAACTGATCAAAAACACATACCCGATTTATACTTAGACCATGGCTGAATGTTCAAATGCTTCAAACCTTATTTTGCTTTTCTATTTTCGATGAAGAACACAAAAGATGAGCATTAATTTAAGCTTTTGCTTTATTATACATTAACTTATTTAACAAATTCCATTTTTAACCTTTATTACTAAACATATAAAACATATAATACAATGTCATTCTTGACCATTGCCGTCCACTCACTTTAATAGTGGGATAATTTCCTATTTAGGACTTCACATTATAAAGACATTAACAAATTAACACTTATACATTAATTAGCCACTTTTTCATTTTACGCGATTAAGTCCTTTTTTCAAATTAAGCACATAAATAACCAAATTAAATCACGAAACTTTCACACATGTTTAATCACATATCATAGGCACGAAAAATAATATTAAAATATTTTTCTAACTTGAATTTGTAGTCCTGAAACCACTATTTCGACTAAGGTCTAAACCGGACTGTTACAATTCTCACCCCTTAGGGATTTTCGTCCTCGAAAATCTTACCGTTGAATAGGTTCGGATATTGTTGTCTCATTGTTTCTTCAGGCTCCCACGTAGCCTCTTCAACCCCGTGTCGATGCCATAACACTTTCACTAACGAGATTTTCTTATTCCTCAATTCTTTCACTTCACGAGCTAAGATACGGATCGGTTCTTCCTCGTAAGTCATATCGGATCGGATTCCAATCTCTGATGGAGATATCACATGTGATGGATCAGATCTGTATCGACGAAGCATTGACACATGAAACACATTATGAATCTTTTCTAATTCTGGTGGCAACTGTAACACCCCTAACCCGAGACCGTCGCCGGAATAGAGTTAAGAGGCATTACCAGACAATCAGAATGTTTCATTACTATTTCACGACACAAAGTCAAACATCAATCAAACATATTCATTCATAAGTATATAGTCCCTTATGGAGGTCTTCAAGACCTTAAACACGTGTTAGAAAGGGGTCGGGACTAAACCGGAACACATACAGAAATTCTCAGAAATTTAAAACTTCTCAAAGATTCGGGGTTACACGCCCGCGGCGAGCGATCAGTGTGTGCCTCCCACGGCTGATAGACACCCCCGTGTGTCTTCCCCGTGTTCGAACCTGACTTTACTCCACGGCCACCAAGCACGCCCGTGTACCTTGGCCGGGGTCAATTCAGACTTGGCTCCACGGCCACCAAGCACGCCCTTGTACTTTTGCCGTGGTCGATCCTGTTGAAACCACATGGCTACCAGGCACGTCCGTGTGCCAAGGCCGTGTACTCTTAGCCAGCTACTGACTTAGCCCCATGGTCACTAGGCACGCCCGTGTGCCAATCCGTGTGACAAAATAGGCCATTTACAAGGCCAATTTGCCACCCACACAAGGGTCAATCCTACAAGCACATTTAAGCATAATCCCACACACAATTTAGCAACCAATTTCATGTCAAGTGATCATCATATCATCACACACAATCCTCATTACTAAATATGTCAACTTATATACCATACTGCTCAACCAAAATATACATAACCTATAATGTCATTCTTACCTATCATGAAATTATTTACTGCATCATATAAACACCATGGTCGAAATTTCATATCTATAATTTAACTTAATGATGAATCAAGCCATATATTCAAACACTAAACATAAACACATCAGAATTTATAGTTTCATATTAAGTTAACATCATAGCCGAATTCACTTAAGACCAAAATACTACAATTCAGCCATATTCACATGGCATATATTTGTATACACACCATTCGGAATAACTCAAAAAGTAACATAACCTATACATGCCATAAACTTTAAGTTTAACCTCAAAAGGTACCAAAATATAGATGATAGTGTGATTTAGCTTTAACGATGATCCCCGAGCACGTAACGATCACCCGAAGTAAATCTAAAACACGAGAGCAAACAAGAACCAAGTAAGCTTTAACAGCTTAGTAAGTTATAAGCAATTATATAACAACAATGCATAATACTATCCTATATAATAGATAAATTTATTATAATGATCCTCAAGATTTATAATAAAAATTATAAGTTATAACACCATTCATAGACTTTCGTATTTCATAACCTTAGGACCGAACAATCACACATTCAATAATAGGTTCACATTGAACTATAAACCACCTTCTCGTCTCAAAACAATTACACATATATATATATATAAATATACACCACATTTGCTTAATTTCATATGCATATATCACTTATCGAATTTAAATTTCTATTCCTTATAAAACACATATTGATAAGCAAAATACCTGGTCTCAATTCAACCGCCCATACTTACTTCACTATCCATATAGGATATATCATCACATACCTGCTCATTTTATTTCGCTTAATACTTTAAATAACCGATATCCTTGATGGATCATTAAACCCGTACACTTAATGCCAAACCCTGTAACGTATCGCACACATAGTGCCGTTACATTAATATTTTGCACACTTAGTGCTAAATTCTCGTAACGCATCACACAATTAGTGTCGTTACCTTTAATATCTTGCACACTTAGTGCCAAATGACCGATTTCGCACACATAGTGCTCGGTATTTACATTCGCACACATAGTGCATTACTTGAACTTGTTATTCGATTAATTAAACACATATATAAGACCTAAACCTCAATTACACATACATATACAAATTTGCTTATTTCATCTCCATATCAACAACACATTCGGCTATATTATTGGCACATAAATATACATCATTTCCTGCTGTATTCATCTCTTAAATAAATATCACACATAGCTATATTATTAACGTATATGTATGCATCACATTCAACTAAATTCATCTCCCAACCAATATCACGTTCGACAATATCAACATTGTACATATTTACCTCTATTAAATACATGTACATTATTATAGATAAATACAACTCAACTCAATTTCTTAAAACTTACCTCGGATATCGACAGACTATGTTTCCCGACTATTCGATTAACTTGGCTTTTCCCCGATCCAATCCTGATCATTTTTGTTCTTGATCTAATAAATTTCAAATTAAGCTCATTCAAACATATTTTCATTCAATTTAGTCCAAAAACACATAAATGGGCAAATTACATTTTTTACCCCTAATATTCCATATTTTCACAATTTAGTCCCTATTGCACAAAACACAAAATATTCAAAATTTGACTATACCATGCTTAGACCGAATATTCATTATACTCATAAAAATCCATAAATTTCAATTATTTCACATTTTAATCCCTCAATTTATTATTTTTGCAATTTAGTCCTAATTACTCAAAATCATCAAAAACTCCAATACAAAACTTGTTAATCTAAAACATATCCTTAATATTTCATCATCAAACATCAAAAAACACAAGTATTCATCAATGGAATAACTCAAAATATGTATAAAAATCAGAAATTCTAGCATGGGTCGGATAGTATTCGAAGCAACGATCTCAAAAACATAAAAATTATCAAAAACCGAAACCAAACTAACCTTGAATTTAGACCAACAATGGCCGAACCTAGCTTGTTTTTCCTTTCTTTTTCTTTGTTTTAGTTTTGGCAATGCTTAAGAAAAAGATGAACATGACTTATTTCTTTTATGTTTTATTATAACATATGATATTAATGTATTACTAATTTAACCTTAACTTATAAACTTTATAAACATAAAATAAAAGGGCATAATAGACCTTAGCCGTCCACTAACTTTAAAAGTGGGTTTATTGCATTTTAAATGCTTCCATTTAAAAAGACATCCACAATTTGGTCTTAACACATTAAACTATCAAGTTTTCACTTTACGCGATTAAGCCCATTTTAATAATTCGACACTCCAACGATAAAATTAAATCATGAAAATTTCACACATAGCAATTCACACATAATTAACATAGAAAAAAATTAAAATATTGTTCAGACTCGGATTTGTGGTCCCGAAACCACTATTCTGATTAGGGTAAAAATCGGGCTGTTACAGCAACAACAATCGATATGTGATAGGTCCAACTCGTTCAATGATCTCATATGGCCCAATAAACCTCGGACTCAATTTGCCTTTACGTCCGAATCAGAGTACTTTCTTCCACGAGACACTTTCAAGAACACTTTGTCTCCAATCTCAAATTTAATATCTTTCCTTTCAAGTCTGGATAAGATTTCTGACGATCTGACGCAGCTTTTAGACTATCACGGATCACTTTCCCTTTCTGCTCAGTTTCTTTGATCAAATCGACCCCGTGTATCTTATTTTCACTGAGCTCAGTCCAATACAGAGGTGTTCGACATTTGCGTCCGTACAAAGCCTCATAAGGTGCCATTTTGATGCTCGACTGAAAACTATTATTGTATGCAAATTCAATTAGTGGTAAATATTGTTACCACGTACCATTAAACTCAAGAATGCAACATCTCAACATATCCTTGAGTATCTGAATAATCCGCCAGACTGACCATCAGTCTGTGGGTGAAAAGCTGTACTAAAATGCAATTTCGTACCTAAGGCCTCTTGCAGTTTCTTCCAGAATCGTGAAGTAAACCTCGAATCTCTGTCAGATACAATAGATAGTGGCACCCCGTGCAATCTCACAATATCGAAAATGTATAGCTCAGCTAATTTATCAAGTGAGTAATCAGATCGTACCTGAATAAAATGGGCTGATTTCGTCAATCTGTCAACTACAACCCAAATTACATCTTTCTTTCTCGGAGTCAAAGGCAACCCAGAAACAAAGTCCATCGTCATTCTATCCCATTTCCACTCGGGAATCAAAATCAGTTGTAGCTAACCAGATGGAACCTGATGTTCAGCTTTAACTTGCTGACAGACTAAACATTTCGACACAAAATCAGATATATCTCTTTTCATACTAGACCACCAATAGTGTTGCTTCAAGTCATGGTACATCTTTGAACTTCCCGGATGAACAGATAGACGATTATTATGAGCTTCATTCAAAATTAATTGAATCAACTCTGGATTCCTCGGAACACAAATCCGATCGCGAAAACTCAAACAATCATTATCATCAAGTTTAAATTCAGATTCAGAGTTCAAATCACACTGATTTCGTTTCAATATCATTTCATTATCAACTTTCTGAGCATCACATATTTGTTGTAAAAACAACGGTTTCGCTTTCAATTCCACCAAAACTGAACCATAATCAGACAGGTCCAAATGAGCATTCATAGCACACAATGAAACAGTGATTTTCGGCTCAGTGCATCAGCAACAACATTTGCCTTACCTGGATGATAATCTATCATAAGCTCGTAATCTTTCAACAGCTCTAACCATCTTCCCTGTCGCAGATTCAAGTCTTTCTAAGTCATTAGGTACTTCAAACTTTTATGATCTGAAAACACGTGGCATTTCTCACCAAAAAGATAATGGCGCCAAATCTTTAACGCAAACACAATCGCAACTAGTTCGAGATCGTGTGTCGGATAATTCTTTTCATATGGCTTTAGTTGTCTCGAGGCATAAGCTATAACTTTTCCTTTCTGCATCAAAACACATCCCAGACCATTCAACAAAGCATCACTATATATCACGAATTCTTTACCCGATTCTGGTTGTACCAAAATTGGAGCTTCAGTCAACAAAGTTTTCAACTGATCAAAGCTTTTCTGACATTTATCGGACCATTCAAATCTCACATCTTTCTGAAGCAGTCAAGTCAATGGAGTAGCTATCATCGAAAATCCTTTTACAAATAATCGATAATAACCAGTAAATCCTAGAAAACTGTGAACTTCAGACACATTCTTCGGAGGTTTCCATTCCAGAATAGCAGAAATATTACTCGGATCAACTCGTATTTCAAAGGCTGATACAATATGTCCCAGAAAACCAACTTCTCGCAACCAGAATTCACATTTACTAAATTTTGCATACAATTACTTATCTCGCAGAGTTTGTGTAACACCCCAAACCCGGCCCAAACATTACGACCGAATTTGGTATGCTACAGAGGAAAAACTTTTGAAAATCCCTTTTTAAGTCGTTTTAAATTTTGATAAAAGATATTGTTTTGATTTAAAACAGTTGAGGTGTTATGAAGAAAGCATTACTTAATGTCATTTAAAAAAATATACTAAGTTAGGTTGTTCAGTTTCAAGTGTACCCGATGGCACAATAAAACATTTTTACGAATTAATTTGAGAAAAACATGTGTACCCATTTTAATATCATAAAATAGTTAAGCAATTTATCAAAACATAAAATAATCCAAGTGCAAATTTTAGGAGGCCTTATTACATCTTAAACAAAATAAATCAAACCCATATTAAAATAAAAATAGTTCCAAATCCACCTAGTCCATATTTTCATTGCATGGCGCCTCGAGTTCATCCGGCTCCTTATCCGCAACTACGAGTCACTGAAAATGTTAAAGGAAAAAGGTGAGTCATCAAGACCCAATGTGTAACCCTTTTTCCCGGTTTAATGTAACATCATACACAAATCATAATTAATTTAATATGCACAAGTTTAATATGCACCCAACCTAGCCATCCGTGCGCCTTTCTCTACCCCGTGTGGTACCAAACCACCGGTGGTGCCAAACCACCGGTGACGTATAGTCACAGATGTGATGCCAAATCACTGGAGATACCAAATCTCTGGTGTCCGAAGACACAAATCGAATGATGGGGCCAACCCATCGTGTGATACCAAATCACTGCCAGACGATCCCATATCTCAAAGTGGGGCCAACCCACGGTGGTATCAACCACAGGGACAAGTCGCTATGAGGTGCCAAACCTCCGAGGTACCAAACCTCTGGTGACCGTAGTCACAATGTGTTACCAAAACACCGGTGTCCATCGACACAAATATCACCGCCCCTCTCACTCATCAACCCATATCAACAATTATATACTTTTCTCAAAATCATGATAATAGGTTTATTTAACAACGTTCATAGATTTATCATTACCATAAACCAAATATTGCACATACCAAATGTGACATGCTTCCCAAAAGCATCAAATAATAATCTCAAAGTAATAAAGACTTACCCGTGTCCTTGTTAATACCATGATGGTATAACATCCATGTCTACACAAACCGATTAGGCATAATATAACACTTAGCATATTTAAAAGATTATAAGATGTGTATGCACACACACCTGATACTAACGAGAGTCCTAAATCTCGAATAGACAAATCGGCCACACAAGTTTTCCTTGCCCCTATATTCGGCCAAAAACTAGATTAGTGCCATGGCCTATTCGGCCAAACCAAAATAATTGAGAAGGGTTCCTTGTGAACCCGAAACCTTACCCAAAAGTCTTTGAACACTAGCCAACACACTCCTAAATGTGAACCGGTCTCACTTCCCTACAACCAACCATCATCATTAAGGTTATTAGCCTTCGGCTTAAACGAAAACTTAAAAGAATAATCCTTTGAAATAAACCCTTACCACCTTACCAAAATCAATTGATAGAAAAGTCCCGAGGAAAACTATGCTACCTTTAATATTCGGCCAAAGTGATTCAAGATAGGAGAAGAAAATTTTCGGCACAACAAAGAGGTATATTCGGCTAAAGAACAAAAAGAAAATAATAGGAAAAAGGGAATAGAGTTTCGGCAAAGAAGAGAGTATAGAAGATTTTTGGTGTTTAAGCAAAACAAATAGGAGAACAAGATGTTGATGAATGTTTCGGTTTTGAGAGAATGAAATGGAGAAAATAGAAGATGAGCAAAAGAAATGACCAAATGGTCAAAAGAGTTTAGGCTTATCACAAGGTAAAATTCGGCCAAAAGAAAAGAAAAGAGATTGAGAGAGAATTGCAACCTTTTTCACCAAATGCTAGGAATGACCAAAACACTCCTAAACCTTACCAATTACTAGCATATTCGGCCAAATCCTCCCCTTAGTCACATTGCCGTCCAAGTTCATGTTCAATTGGCCATGAGTTAGTTTCCAAAACATTTTCCACAAACCAAGCCTTTTGTCCCCTCAATTTACCATAACTTCAAGATATCCTTCCATAACCTTAGGAATCTTATCCCTTATTCCATGCTTTCCTTTAAAACAAATTCAACTTACCAAAATGAAAGTCCAACCTATCATAATCATAGGTTGACCGGCCATTAATGCTAACATACAAAATAAACTTTTAAAAATGCTAAACATACTACTTGAACCTCTAACCTCAAGCTATAAGTTTAAACACCATAACCACTTTGCCATTAATTCCTTATGTGCTTTAATTAACACTTAAATTAACTTAAGTGCTAACCTCACATAATCCACTTCATTAAATAAACCATACTAAGAATTATCCTACTAAACCGAGCTTACTCAAGACCCCTAATTAAGTCTTATAACACCACAAATAATATCACAGAGATTTAAACACAAGAAAAATAATTCAATCACAAATAGCCCCAATTTCAGGATGTTACAGTTTGCAACACAATTCTTAGATGTTCAGCATGTTTAGTTTCATCTCGAGAATAAATCAAAATGTCGTCAATGAATACAACAACAAATTGATCTAGGTACGGTCTAAAAATTCTGTTCATCAGATCCATAAAAATGGCAGGAGCATTTGTTAGTCCGAATGGCATAACTAAAAACTCATAATGCCCATACCTCGTTCTGAAAGCAGTCTTCAAAATATCTAAATCTTTTACCCGTAACTGGTAGTATCCCGATCTCAGATCTATCTTTGAAAACACAGTGGCTCCTTTAAGCTGATCAAATAAATCATCAATTCTGGGCAGAGGATATTTATTCTTGATAGTCACTTTATTCAACTGACGGTAATCAATGCACATTCTCATCGTGCCATCTTTCTTTTTCACAAACAGAATAGGAGCACCCCAAGGTGAGAAACTTGGTCTTGCAAACCCTCTGTCAATCAACTCTTGCAACTGTGACTTTAACTCTTTCAACTCTGTTGGTGCCATTCTATACGGAGCTATCAAAATAGGGGTCATTCCCGGTAACAAATTAATACCAAATTCAACTTCACGTATTGGAGGTAATCTCAGCAATTCTTCAGGAAATACATCAGGGAATTCACAAACAACTGACACTGATTCAACTTTCTTTTCAGTTACTTTCGAGTCAATCACATAAGCAAAATAAGCTTCATAACCCTTTTTCACATAATTATGAGCTTTTAACACAGATATCATAGCAGGTAACCCATTCAAATCATTAGACTCAACCCGAACTATTTCATCATTCTGACATCTCAAATCAATGGTCTTTCTTTTACAATTCACAACAGCAACATGCAAAGTTAACCAGTCCATACCCAAAATTATATCAAACTCACCAAATGGTAATAGCATCAGATCAGCTAGAAAATAAACATCTCGAAACATCAACGGACAGTTCTTGCACACTTTATCAACCAGGACACTTTTACCTAAGGGGTTCGATACTCTAATAACAAATTTAGTAGACTCTACAGGCAAAGTCTTACTGGATACTAAGTTCATGCATATATACGAATGTGTAGAACCTGGGTCTATCAATGCAATCACAGAAGTATCATAAAGAGTAAATGTACCCGTTATAACATCCGGAGATGAAGCTTCCTCACGAGCTCGGATGGCATATGCTCTAGCTGGCGCTCTAGCTTCAGATCTTGAAACTGAGTCTTTTGTAGCTTTCTGACTACCACTAACATTTCTTGTATTTCGAGAAGGTCTACCTCTAGCTGAAACATTATCAGATCTCGGATTCTAAACAATCTCTTGCTCAACGGATTCTGGATAGTCTCGGATGAAATGATCTAAGGATCCACATCTGAAACAAGCTCGACCATTCAACCTACAACTTCTCAGATGTCTTTTATGACAATGCTTACATTCAGGTCGCTCGGATCGGACATCTCCAACACTAGCCATCAAAGTTGCTGGAGCTTTGGAATTCGACTGTGTTCTAGCTCGATCTCTATTTGAATGTCCCACATTAGTCTTTGAATGTCTATATTCATCTCTGAATTTCTTTGAAGCAGACTGATATGGTTTACACGAAAATCTCTTTCTCGCATCTCTAGCTTCAGCCTCAGCTTTTCTTTTATCTTTCCCGAGTGCCTCAGCTTTACATGCTCGGTCAACAAGCACCACAAACTCTTTTATTTCCAGAATTCCAGCTAGCAAGCGAATATCTTCATTCAAGACATCTTCAAATCTCTTACACATTATCGCTTCAGTTGAAACACATTCTTGAGCATATTGACTTAGTCTCACAAACTCTCGTTCATACTCGGTCACAGTCATCTGACCCTGTTTCAACTCAAGAAATTCTTTTCGTTTCTGATCAATAAACCTCTGATTGATGTATTTCTTTCAGAACTCAGACTGAAAGAAATCCCAAGTAACCCGTTCTTTCAGAACAACGGAAATCAAGGTCTTCCACCATTGATAGGCTACGTATCGTAACAAAGAAACAACACACTTTATACATTCTTCAGGAGTCAATGATATCTCATCAAATACTCGGATAGTGTTCTCAAGCCAAAATTTCGCTCTCTCAGTATCATCATCATTGGTGGCCCTGAATTTTTAAACCCCATACTTAAGGATCTTATCAACAGGAGGTTTGTTTAACAGATTCAAACTCATAATCGGAGGTACAACAGAAGTCGGAGGAGGATTAGACGGGGGCGGAGGTTGTGAAACAGCCAGATTATTCCTTACATACTGAGTGAACCACTCGTTAATCATTTGGAAGAAGGCTTGTTTAGCCTCTCCCTCTTGACCGCTAGTAACCGATCTCGAATCAGATGGCGCTGTCCCTTGAGCGGGAGCAGGTGCATTGCTTTCAATGTCATTAGCTACGGCTCTTTTGGGATCCATTACTATTACGAAAACACATTTTACACGTCAGTATTCATCACACTATCACATTTCATATATATGGCATGTATAGCTAGACTCTCACAAGCTACGTTAGTCCGAGAATCGACTAAACCATAGCTCTGATACCAATCAAATGTAACACCCCTAACCCGTAACCATCGCCGGTCTAGGGATAAAGATGTTACCGAATAAATCAGAAACTTTTACAGACATTTCATAATATAATTCATCAAATCCCATCAAAGTGTCCCTTAAATAGGTCTACGAGACCTCAAGTATGCTTTAAGAAGGGTTCGGGACTAAACCGAATACATATGGAAACTTTCAAAAATTTTAAAATTTTTCTAAGTTACAAAGGTCACACACCCGTGTGGGCAGGCCGTGTGCCTCCCACGACCTCAGACACGGCCGTGTGTCCAAACCGTGTCAAAACAGGGCATACATATTAACTTGTCCACACGGCCGTGAACACACCCGTGTGCCTCACCCGTGGTCGCTACTGACTTGCACCACACGGCCAATCACACGCCCGTGTGTCCAGCCCGTGGTCGAGCCTGGCTTGTTTTGAAATACAACCACGAAGGACACGATCGAGCCACACGCCCGTGTGCTCAACCGTGTGGGCAATTAGAGGCCATTTGCAAGGCCAAAATACCACCACACAATGAGTCATCCCTACAAGCACATACAAGTATCTTTCCATACATCAATGGCAGCCAAAACATATCAAATTGTTCATCAACTCTTCCCATTTATAAACTTCACAAACACTCCTACTTAGGAACCATTTAACTCAATATAACCACAACCATTTCAAAGTATAATCCATCATAAACTTACCATCAATAATATGCTAACTATGCATCAATAAGCTTACCATATTTTGACCATTTCTTAACCATGGAACCATACCAAAACCAAGCATCATATAGCATGACTCTTCATTAATAAAACATTCATCTTAGCTAGCCATATCACATGTGAAACACCCCAAACCCGGCCCATTCACTACGACCGAATTTGAAATGCCACTGCGGAAAACGTTTGAAACAAATTTGAACTCAAGGATAAAACATGAAAATTTTGTTAAGTTTAGAAAACAGTGTTCATTAAAATTCTTAAGTGAGATGTGGTGTTTATAAAAATATCCGGATTAAAACTTTAGTATATATAGATTTAAATAAAATCATTTGCAAATAATTCCTCAATTGTCAATCCATAATAAAACATAATAATAAACTTAATGAAAAACACTTAAACAAACTTTAAATACTTTTAGGGGCCTTATTACGATAATTGAATAATCAAAGTACTGGAAATATGAATGCTTAATTAATTAAAAATAATCTTTCTGCATGTAAATCTGCTTCTGCATGGCCACTTTGTATCCGCTCCAACCCGGTCCAAGCTTTACGCATCACCTGAAAGGTTTAATAAAATATTGGGTGAGTCAAACCGACTCAGTGCATAGTCATTTCACATGTCTCCACATATGGGCTTGGCCCACATCCACACAGTCCATACACATAAATATGCAATTATGAAGCCCATCCCAACCTAGGGTCCATCCGTTACTCCTACCTTAGCAGACTCCCTGCCCAAGGCCGTGGCTAATCCACCACCGATCACATAGTGATCCACATATCTTACCTTGGCAGACTTGCTGCTCAAGGCCGTGGTCTGTGCCACCGATCACCTAAGTGATCCCACATATCATTCGATCCAACGGTGATGCACACACGACTATCAACCGCCGAGATGTGGCACCTAGCCAACACCTCCCTTGATGAAGCACGTAGCTAACATCAAGCGCTAATGTAACACAAGGCTAACATTAGACCACGTACATAAATATGCACACCCTGTCCTTCTTTGTTCAAATCCTGGCCCCATACATGTATCATGACAACATTTCACTTAAAACAAATATACATTACATGCCATCACATTTTCATACATATATCATCGTAGAAATTAACGTCATAGAATACGACTGGTTAATCGATTACCCATCATGGGTATCCACCATTTTAGCCCTTATTTCGCTACCATTCACATCATATCACATATACATAGTATCACATTAAAACAAACAAGAGAACGGTCACGATAACTACGCACCTTTTGGGCACACTATTTAATCCCGAAACTCGCGTCTAACGATTGGCACCCTTGCGATTGTTGCACTCCTTCCTACACACTCTAAGTCGAATCGGCTAATATTATAAAAAAATGGCCTATGGCCGAACACTATAGTCCCCTTACCTTGCTCACTTCAAATCCTGAAATACTTGTTCCTTGAATAGTCGAGATCCCTACTAATCACTTGTTAGTATCAGTTTATTCATAAATCTATGAGAATGGCCTTTGGCCGAATGGTATATGCTGCTTACCTTGAACACCACAAATCCCGAAAGCTCTCCTTTGATGCTCCTTATCGTTAGCTACAAAAGAACACATCACTTTTTGCCTTAAGAAAACATTCGGCCATCCCTTACCAAGGCTTTAACCATGTATTTCGGCACACCCATGAAAAGAGATCAAATCGATTTCTAGAGAAGGAGTTCATTACCACCAATTCACGAGTAGTCCACTAGCTCTTAATGTTGACAAGATGAAAGGGATGTTGACTTTCGGCTTTTAAGAAAGGTTCAGCTAATCTCTTCAAATGGTGATGGGCATTCGGCTATGGCTCTCCAAAGAAGAAATTTCTGGCTTTCATGAGGAGTGTTCCGGCTTTGAGAATCACAAGCAAAGAAAGAAGAAAAGAATGCTACCTATTTCGGCAAGAACTTAGTAGAATTGGGGTTGAAGAAAAGAAAAAGAATGAGAAGGGGGATTGAGAAGAAATTCGGCAGAAGACTAAAAGAACCACAAATAATTTCGGCACTCCCTTCTTATCTAGCTTCAAAACCGAAAATGCCTAACTCCCTATAGAGAATTCGGCTACTACTAGCTTTTATAC
Source organism: Gossypium sturtianum (assembly GCA_025698515.1). Lineage (NCBI taxonomy): Eukaryota > Viridiplantae > Streptophyta > Magnoliopsida > Malvales > Malvaceae > Gossypium > Gossypium sturtianum. Next base: position 125,746,629 of record CM046948.1, read on the forward strand.
ACATCTAATCCCAAATTATTCTCCTATTATCTCTTATCTTCCCATTTAAAATAAATAAACTAAAGCCACCATTATCTTCTATCTATACTAAATAAAATAAATCCCCACTTATTCAAAATAAATTAAATAACCCCCATTCATCCACTATCTCAATATTTAAAACAAATAAAACAAAATCCTCAATTATCTACCCACTTAAAATAAATAAAATAAATCCACACCTATCCCACTCTTTAGCCAAATTTTAAAATAAAAACAAGCCTTATCTCATCCATTTTAGAAGTCCAATGCCGTCCAACTCTCCTCCTTCTCTTGACTCAAATATGCAAAATAAAAGCCACCCATTTGATGCTCCCAAGTTTCGAACATGAGACCTGCTAGAACCCCGACACGCTACCAGGCACCTTGCTGCTAGCTCCTTTGTGATATAAACTCCCCACAATTCCTTTTGAGGCCTCCTTAGCCCAGTTTCCTTTCTTGACGCAAAAACAAAGACTCCCATCTGCTTCCGTCACAACTCAAACCAAGGCCCTTGCCCACTGCACATGGCGTCCTTCTCCAAGGCCCTAAGTGGCGCCTTGCAGCCACTTTACCAAGGCATTTCTTATGTCCAAAAACACCTATATTTTTCCCTTAAGGCCTCTTTAGCCCCATTCCCCTTTTTAACGCCAAAAATAAAAGTCTCCAATGCTTCCCACGTTGCTCGAACCGCCTCCCCCTTGGCGCTCCCTTTGACGCAACCTTCTCCCCTTGCACCCTTGCGCCTTCATGCCACTTTGCCACATGGTTCCTTGTGCCATGCTTCACACGAAATTTCTTTTAAAGCCTCATTTACCTAGCTCCCCCTTTCTAACTTAAAAACCAATAATTTTCCAAAGCTTTCTCTTCCATCTCCTAAGGTTCTCCAAACCCCTTAAAACATATCCATGCATACCCCAAAGCCTACTAACACCTGAATTATGCATCCAACGCATAACCCCTAATCTAGGATGTTACAGTTCTACCCTCCTAAAAATAATAATTTCGTCCTCAAAATTACTTACTAACGAATAATTGTACATCTTAACTTACCGCACTACGCTTGCGCTGCGCACTCTGATCTTAATAAAACCATCATACTTCCTAGGCACAATTTCTAAGTTCACATCCAAGGTTCCATACACTTCATTAGCAACATAAGAACAAACTGACCCTATAATGAGCAAAGCAATGAAGGATGATCCAGAAATAAGAAACTTACCCGTTGTCACCTCTGGCACATCTTCCTCCTCACGACGGCCGACCGTATAAACTAGCCTTGGCTGCCTTGCATCTGAACCTTCAGCACCTCCGCTTGGTGCTCCACGACCTCGGCCGGAACCATTTCCTCCATGGTTCGGACCACGATCCCTTGTCGCTTGCTGACCATCCCTACCCGGCTGCACAGAACCTTAGCCTATTGTCCGAGCCCTATTCGGATCTTGAGGACAGTCTTTAATCAAGTGAGACTTAGACTTACACCTAAAACATTCTTGATTCCGGTTCCAACACTCGCGCCGACATGATACCTTCCACACCGAGCACACACGGACGGTCCTGGATTCTGATGGCGGCTTAGTAACACGAATAGAATTCTCAACCCTCGGTCTTTTATGAAAGCTCTCAGATGATTCTGACGGTCCAACACTCCTCTTATCCTGATTTCTATCCTTATCTCTGTTCTGTCTTACAAAGTCCTTAATCCCTTCGGCTACCTTAGCCTTCTCTACTAACACAGCAAACTCCCGCTCCTGATGTGGAGCTATCAGCAATCTTAGGTCGTCCTTTAATCCGTCCTCAAACCGGACACATCGTTCATGCTCCGTCGCAACTACTCCTCAAGCATATCGGCTTAACCTTAGGAATTCAGCCTCGTATTCCGCCACGGACTTGTTCCCTTGAACCAGCCCCAGAAATGCCTTCCTCTGCGCATCAATGTAATGAGTTCCAACATACTTCTTCTGGTATGCCGCCTTAACATACTCCCAGGTGAGATTCTCAGCCGTAGCACTATCCCGAACTGTGAGCCACCACTGATACGCCTCGTCGCGAAGCAGCGCCACCATTCCTTTCACTTTCTCCTCAGGAGTTAAATCGAGCTCATCCATAATTCGCTCGGTCGCTTCCAACCAATACTTAGCTGTACTGGGTGCCACACCAGATACACCACGAAATACCTCACTCTATTGGCTCGAGTCGCCGGCATGCACTTCCTAGCTCTCATATTCCCACCGCTCCGACCACCATCTCAAGAACCCGCGGCCTTTGCTGCGATACGACATCATCCCCGTCTCCGATCTTGCTGCTCATTACCAAATGCTGGTGGTGGAGGTGGTACCTCATTCTCAGACCCTTGACCCGATCTAACGGGTTTCGATACGGCCATTCTGCCTCGACCACGTCCACGACGACCACGTCCTCTAGAACTCATTTCTAGCGCCTCGATTTAGTCTGATTAAGAAGTTTTATGCATCAAAATTTTGTTCCACTTGTTAACCGCGAACAATTTTATGAAATAAAGTATTTAGAAGTAGTTCTTTCGATCAAACAAGGGTTCAGTTCAAGTTCACCACTCTAATTCGAGAGTCACACTCACATTCATGAAGCAGAGACACATTCATTCATCAACAAGAACACATTCATTCAGTGGTATCTACCACACACATTCACTATCCGGACATTTCTGCCCGTTCCTATCCCAGGGGTATTTTCGTCGTTTGTCCTATAGGGGTATTTTGGTAATAAATCGGGGTCACTTCGAAAATTTTTTTTACAAATCAAAGGTATTTCAGAATTTACAAAACCTCGGGGGTTATCTTGAAAATTTGTTTTCCAAATCAGAGGTGTTACAAAAATTTCAGAGATCGGGGTTATTTCGGTAATTTTGAAAGTTAGGGGCATTTTCGTAAATTCTCCAAGTCAAGATATCTTGATATTTGTAAAATAGAAGTTTTTGGTATTTTTGTAAAGTAGAAATATTTTAGCAAAAGTCGAGGTATTTTAGTAATTTACAATACAGGGGGCATTTTTGTAATTTTGTAAATCGGAGATATTTTGGAAAAATTTTCACAATAGTCCTTTACTACAATTAAAAGGGTAATTTAGGGATTTTAAAACTAGGAATTTTATAAAACTGCATGGCTAGTCCCTTTCGGGTTTTAATTAGCGGGTTTAGCCCGTGAATAAGTCCTCTTGGTTAAGGTGAACCGTAGCTACGCACCAGGTAGGATTCGAGTAAAGAGGAGGTGAGTCACTAGGACTGCTTAAATACCAAGCTCTTACTGAATACCAATCCTAGACATGCGTACAATGGTTGCCACACCTTAACTCGGCGACTTACTTCACAGGTTTGTTTAATAATCCTTAAGTCTTATGAATCTTGTGTTTGAGTAGACTAGTCCTAGGGTTCAACAGATCCTAGTTCACTAATCTACGTTCCCTTAAAAGCCCATACAGTTCACATAACATATCACTTCAATAATTAGAAGTACTTACCCAGTGGACTTGGGCGAGATACAGGTGCCATGCCAGAATAAACCTGAAAATTTCATAGAAAGCCCATATTTTTGAAAAGCCCATTTTGAAAATGTTTTTGGGCCCCACAACCCTCAAAGCCGAGTTTTGAACCGGGCTCTGATACCAATTTGAAACACCCCAAACCCGGCCCATTCACTACGACCGAATTTGAAATGCCACTGCGGAAAACGTTTGAAACAAATTTGAACTCAAGGATAAAGCATGAAAATTTTGTTAAGTTTAGAAAACAGTGTTCATTAAAATTCTTAAGTGAGATATGGTGTTTATAAAAATATCCGGATTAAAACTTTAGTATATATATTTAAATAAAATCGTTTGCAAATAATTCCTCAATTGTCAATCCATAATAAAACATAATAATAAACTTAATGAAAAACACTTAAACAAACTTTAAATACTTTTAGGGGCCTTATTACAATAATTGAATAATCAAAGTACTGGAAATATGAATGCTTAATTAATTAAAAATAATCTTTCTGCATGAAAATCTGCTTCTGCATGGCCACCTTTGTATCCGCTCCAACCCGGTCCAAGCTTTACGCATCACCTGAAAGGTTTAATAAAATATTGGGTGAGTCAAACCGACTCAGTGCATAGTCATTTCACATGTCTCCACATATGGGCTTGGCCCACATCCACACAGTCCATACACATAAATATGCAATTAAGAAGCCCATCCCAACCTAGGGTCCATCCGTTACTCCTACCTTAGCAGACTCCCTACCCAAGGCCGTGGCTAATCCACCACCGATCACATAGTGATCCACATATCTTACCTTGGCAGACTTGCTGCTCAAGGCCGTGGCTGTGCCACCGATCACCTAAGTGATCCCACATATCATTCACCCACCGCGGTGATGCACACAGCTATCAACCGCCGAGATGTGGCACCTAGCCAACACCTCCCTTGATGAAGCACGTAGCTAACATCAAGCGCTAATGTAGCACAAGGCTAACATTAGACCACGTACATAAATATGCACACCCTGTCCTTCTTTGTTCAAATCCCAGGCCCCATACATGTATCATGACAACATTTCACTTAAAACAAATATACATTACATGCCATCACATTTTCATACATATATCATCTGTAAATTAACGTCATAGAATACTGACCTGGTTAATCGATTACCCATCATGGGTATCCACCATTTTAGCCCTTATTTCGGCTACCATTCACATCATATCACATATACATAGTATCACATTAAAACAAACAAGAGAACAATGCGATAACTACGCACCTTTTGGGCACAGTCTATTTAATCCCGAAACTCGCGTCTAAATGATTGGCACCCTTGCGATTGTTGCACTCCTTCCTACACACTCTAAGTCAGAATCGGCTAATATTATACAAAAATGGCCTATGGCCGAACACTATAGTCCCCTTACCTTGCTCACTTCAAATCTCAAAATACTTGTTCCTTGAATAGTCGAGATCCCTACTAATCACTTGTTAGTATCGGTTTATTCATAAATCTATGAGAATGGCCTTTGGCCGAATGGTATATGCTGCTTACCTTGAACACCACAAATCCCGAAAGCTCTCCTTTGATGCTCCTTATCGTTAGCTACAAAAGAACACATCACTTTTTGCCTTAAGAAAACATTCGGCCATCCCTTACCAAGGCTTTAACCATGTATTTCGGCACACCCATGAAAAGAGATCAATTCGATTTCTAGAGAAGGAGTTCCTTACCACCAATTCACGAGTAGTCCACAAGCTCTTAATGTCGACAAGATGAAAGGGATGTTGACTTTCGGCTTTTAAGAAAGGTTCGGCTAATCTCTTCAAATGGTGATGGGCATTCGGCTATGGCTCTCCAAAGAAGAAATTTTCAGCTTTCATGAGGAGTGTTCCGGCTTTGAGAATCACAAGCAAAGAAAGAAGAAAAGAATGCTACCTATTTCGGCAAGAACTTAGTAGAATTGGGGTTGAAAAAAAGAAAAAGAATGAGAAGGGGGATTGAGAAGAAATTCGGCAGAAGACTAAAAGAACCACAAATAATTTCGGCACTCCCTTCTTATCTAGCTTCAAAACCGAAAATGCCTAACTCCCTATAGAGAATTCGGCTACTAGCTTTTATACACATCTAATCCCAAATTATTCTCCTATTATCTCTTATCTTCCCATTTAAAATAAATAAACTAAAGCCACCATTATCTTCTATCTATACTAAATAAAATAAATCCCCACTTATTCAAAATAAATTAAATAACCCCCATTCATCCACTATCTCAATATTTAAAACAAATAAAACAAAATCCTCAATTATCTACCCACTTAAAATAAATAAAATAAATCCACACCTATCCCACTCTTTAGCCAAATTTTAAAATAAAAACAAGCCTTATCTCATCCATTTTAAAAGTCCAATGCCGTCCAACTCTCCTCCTTCTCTTGACTCAAATATGAAAAATAAAAGCCACCCATTTGATGCTCCCAAGTTTCGAACATGAGACCTGCTAGAACCCCGACACGCTACCAACCACCTTGCTGCTAGCTCCTTTGTGATATAAACTCCCCACAATTCCTTTTGAGGCCTCCTTAGCCCAGTTTCCTTTCTTGACGCAAAAACAAAGACTCCCATCTGCTTCCTTCGCAACTCGAACCAAGGCCCTTGCCCACTGCACATGGCGTCCTTCTCCAAGGCCCTAAGTGGCGCCTTGCAGCCACTTTACCAAGGCATTTCTTATGTCCAAAAACACCTATATTTTTCCCTTAAGGCCTCTTTAGCCCCATTCCCCTTTTTAACGCCAAAAATAAAAGTCTCCAATGCTTCCCACGTTGCTCGAACCGCCTCCCCCTTGGCGCTCCCTTTGACGCAACCTTCTCCCCTTGCACCCTTGCGCCTTCATGCCACTTTGCCACATGGTTCCTTGTGCCATGCTTCACACGGAATTTCTTTTAAAGCCTCATTTACCTAGCTCCCCCTTTCGAACTTAAAAACCAATAATTTTCCAAAGCTTTCTCTTCCATCTCCTAAGGTTCTCCAAACCCCTTAAAACATATCCAAGCATACCCCAAAGCCTACTAACACTTGAATTATGCATCCAACGCATAACCCCTAATCTAGGATGTTACAACATGGCTATATGTACATCTCAATCAAAATTCAAAGTGACTAGCCTATACATGCCATACTTTAGTATATACACTTTCAAAAAGGTACCAAAATATGATCGAGTAGTGTGATGATGATCCTCGACGATGACCGAGCCTTTTAGTAGCTTTGACGATCTATAAAACAGAGCAAACACACACAAAGTAAGCTTTCCAAAAGCTTAGTAAGCCATATACAAATAAACTTATCATATAACCATATATAAGCATAGCCAATCCAATTCATTAACATATAATCATTTAAAACTTATAGATTTCTCTTTGGCTCAATTGAGTTACCATTGCTTACCCACATAATATATCTCAAACATCTCTTTTACTCATATCTCAAACATACATATATCACATTTCATTCATTGCATCTATGTACATATACTCACCTTTCATGCTTATACCAACCATACACATCAAACGTACCTGAAACGAATATACATTTCACCTTGTCTTTTGTTTCTCAAAATTTCCTGTTGAACCATTTGGAATCCAATAGGATACTCAAAATGCTCGGAATAATCGTACAATGCCAACGTCCCAGACGTGGTCTTACATGTACTCAGACATCGATGCCACTGTCCCAAACATGGTCTTACACGAATCAAATACGATGCCAATGTCCTAGACATGGTCTTACACGTAAATCTCAAATCGATGCTAACGTCCCAGATGTGGTCTTACACGATATCACATACCAGAAACCTATGTCATGACATATGTAATCCTATCTATTCCTAGGTTCATACTGGACTTCTCGGACATTATTACATTGTCGATACATTCCTCAGATTTCGTGTATATGTCAACTCATACACATTCATCACAATTAAATTTCATATGTGCATGCATAAATTGACATAAATACATTAATTTGTATATAGACTTACCTCGGATTCGAATAAACATACGGACTCGACTATTCGATCACTTTCGACTTTTCGCGATCTATATCCGTTTTCTTCGGTTCTTGATCTATACATATTCAAATTTAATCCATTTATTCACCAAATCATTCAATTCAATCCAAAAACACATATTTAGGGCAATTTACAAATTAGCCCTCACATTTTCACATTTTGACATTTTAGTCCCTATTTCACAAAATCATAAAATACACATAATTTGCTTATACCCATGCTTAGCCGAATGTTCATTATAATCATACAAGTCCATACATTTCATTTCTTTCACATTTTAGTCCCTCAAAATCTTATTTTCTCAATTAAGTCCAAATTACTCAAAATCACCAAAACTCCAAAGACAAAACATGTTAATCTAACACATATATTTCATATTTCATCATCAAACATCACAAAACTCATGAATTCATCCATGGCACTTTTCAAAATCTTCATCAATTCACAAAATTGAAGCATGGGTTTTGAAGAACAAGAAGCAATGATTACAAAAATGTAGAAATTATCAAAAACTGATCAAAAACACATACCCGATTTATGCTTAGACCATGGCCGAATGTTCAAATGCTTCAAACCTTATTTTTATTTTCTATTTTTTGTGAAGAACACAAAAGATGAGCATTAATTTAAGCTTTTATTTTAGTATACATTAACTTAATTAACAAATTCCATTTTTAACCTTTATTACTAAATATATAAAACATATAATACAAGGTCATTCTTGACCATTGCCGTCCACTCACTTTAATAGTGGGCTAATTTCCTATTTAGGACTTCACATTATAAAGACATTAACAAATTAACACTTATACATTAATTAGCCACTTTTTCATTTTACGCGATTAAGTCCTTTTTTCAAATTAAGCACATAAATAACCAAATTAAATCACGAAACTTTCACACATGTTTAATCACATAACATAGGCACGGACAATAATATTAAAATATTTTTCTAACTCAAATTTGTGGTCACGAAACCACTATTTCGACTAATGTCTAAATCAGACTGTTACAGTTTTGCTGCTATTTTGCTACCATTTTGCTACTATAATTCTACTATTTTGCTATTATTAGTTAAATATTATATAACTCTTGTTTTATTATTAATTTTGCTACTATTTTAGATACATTTGCTTGCTAAGTTGCAACTATATTAGTGTTATTAAGTATAAGCACTTTTTTTAAAAAAAAAATTATTTTCAATTTGATGGGCAACATTTATTTTAAATTTTTTAGTGTATTTGATATATTATATTTTTAAATTTGTTTTTATATAAAAAAATTAACACGAGCGGGTCGGGCTCGAGTTTAATATTTTTTATTTAGGTCGAGCTTAGATAACATTTTAGGCCCATTTTTTAAGCCAAGCCCGGACATAAAAACATACCTAAAATTAGCATCGACCCGCCCTGACCCATAATTAGGTCTACATGATAGCTTAGGCTTCATTTGGGATGAAAGTGACATTTCTTGGAAATATACTATTATATTACTAAGTATATACGAGCTTGATTCTCATCACGATGTGGTGGCAATTTTGAATTTTCTTTGATAATCGCAGCCGCACCAGTAACTGTTGACCCTTGTAGAACATATAGGCTGCCATTTTTCTGTCCTCTCATCACAACAAGAGCCCCACGAGAAATTTTTAATCCATTTGACTCAATGACTATCCTACAACCATTAGAATTCAAAATTCCCAATAAGATAAATTTTTTCTTTAAATCAGGAACATACTTGACATATGAAAGTGTCTGAATAATTCCATCGTGCATCCTAATTTGTAAAGTTCTGATTCCAAATATTTTACATGGAGAGTTATTCCCCATCAGCATAACTCTACCTTCAACTGAACTGTACGTGAAGAACTGGTCCCCGTTGGGACACATGTGATAGGAGCACCTTGAATCTAAGATCCATTATGAAGTAAGATGAGAGCTTTCGCTCGTTGACACCAACAAGAGATCATCACATCTGCCCTCGGCTACACTAGCATCAACAACTTCAACTTTCTGCTTATCTTTCTCGTCATTTTTAGCATCCCTCTTGATTTTATTTTGAAGTTTCCAACATTCTACCTTAACATGTTCACCTTTTTACAATAGCCACAATATTTGACAAGTTTTCTGGATTTGGACCTTGGTTTAGACCTATTTCGATGTAACATCCTAAAAATTTGAGTATCAATTGTTGTTTGTCTTTGGTGTTAGCTCAGGTATGATTTTTTTATGTGCTAAATATAGTCTTGAGAAGGCTCGGGTTTACTTGGAATTAGAATAAATTTTAGTAAAGAATACTTTAGTGTAGAGAAATCAGGTGACCTTGAAGTTTGAGTTAATTAAGTGATAAAAGATGGCATAAGATGAGTAATTGGCAAAGTGGTGATGGCGCCATATGTTGGACTTGAAGGGAGAGGTTTGAATCTCCTAGCATGCAATTTGGGAGCTTTTATTTTTGGTTTTTCCTAGCATGTGTCGGCCAACCATCAATTATGGATAAGATGGACTAAATTTTTATGGTAAGGAGACTTAAGGTTATGGTAAGCATGAATTAAGGGATCGAATTGCTTGATTTTAGGGATAGGATTTCTTAAACTTTGGGAAAGTGGAGGATTACAAGGCATGTATCAAGGTGGATGTTTTGGAAACTATTTCATGGCCATCTTCACCATGAACATGGACGGCATTATGGACAAAGGGAGGAGAAATTTGGTGTTTAGCTTGGGGTAGGATGATAGCTTGTTAGAATTCTTTTGGTCATTTTGTTTGAAGACATTATTCTCCACTCATCTTTTCCTTCCTTTGGCGAATGTATTGGTAGAAGAAAGCAACTATTGCTTTATATCGTTTGGCCATCTTTTTGACCAATTGGTCATTTCTTTGCTAATCATTTTAGTGTCTTCCTCTTAGTGCCGAAACTACCAACACAAAAAGGCCATTCTTTTCCTTTTCTTTCCCCATTGCTGAATGTACCTTTGCTCCTAAACACATCTCTTTTCTTTTCCTTTTTCCCCTTGAAAGCCGAATCATCATCATCTCTTTCTCTCATCTTTTATTTCTTTTCAACCATACCTTCTTCATTATTTTAACTCATGGCGAATGTTAGTGTACTCCATTGCGAATCATTTTCTCTTTTCTTTGGTTATTCATAGCCGAATCTTCCATCATACATAAGCATTCTTCTCAATCATTTCTTTTCAACCGTGGACAATAGGTAAGAGTTCTTTTAGTTTATGTTGGTTATTAGTTGCTTTGGCGAATCTTGATGGTGGTAAGAAGGATCTCTTTGATCGAAATCATCGTTCATTCTATTAAATGTTTTCTTTCGTTATATTTTAGTGTGATAGTGGAGGACCGGAACTCAAGTGTTCGTGAGTATCGTAGAACGTTGGAATCGATTTAAGGTGTTAAGGGAACGCGTTTTGCTCGATTCTCATATTGTGGAACAAGGATATTTTGTGGTAAGGCAATCTCAAAACCGTTAGTCATAATTTCGATATATTATTAGTCGGACTAATGATCTTTTGTCGTTAGAGATAATCAAAATAGGGACAAAAAGAGCGGTGAATAGTGTTCGGAAGAGGGTGGTTCTGCTATTCCCCCTAAGTTTAAGCGAAGGATCTGTTTGACAATGCAGGGATTTCCCACCGGGTTGTGGGCGCTCATCCGAGGAGAATCGGTTGTTTGAAGTCGTTCGTACTCCAGAACCTTTGTTTGTTCGTGGATTTTCATCGGATAACGAACCATCAATCGGGAGAAACCGCATATAAAAGTGGTTCAAATTTTGAGGTAAAGTCTAGATCGTTATTTCTAAGATTCGATTTGTAAATAAATTATAGTGTCCTAATTTATCGTGATGCATTTAGGTATCGACGAGAGAGAAAGTCTAGTTCTCACAATAACCAGTGTGTGTATTTCACACTTATCTCGGGTTAGATATTATACCGTAAGTATTGGGATAAAATCGTAAAGATGGCAAAATCGGAAAATATGTAGTAATTAACACTTTTGTGTAAATGTATGAAAATAGTTAAAGTCGTGGAATTTACGAAAAGCGCTAGATCGTTAAAAGGGTCGAAAAAGCGCTAGATCGTTAAATGGGCGAAAAAGCGCTAGATCGTTAAATGGGCGAAAAAGCGCTAGATCGTTAAATGGGCGAAAAAGCGCTAGATCGTTAAATGGGCGAAAAAATTGCTAGATCGTTAAATGGGCTAAATGCTATTTTATCTTATGGGCCTAAATGAAATTTAAAATATAGAATCACATGTATTGTGGGCTTTTGTTAAATTATTATATGGTTATAAATTGTTATGCATACATGATTGCATGGGTTGGGATAATTGATGAAGAGAAGAAAGGCACATTGCCAAAAATCTAGTTCTTGGCTCTGCCACAAAATTTTAATGGCTTAATGCCTCTAGTTCGGTGACTTTGTCACAATCTAGTTCGTGGTGCACCACAATATATTTAAAATGGCTTTATGCCTACGATTGGTGTGTTGGCGGGGTGGGTTGACTTGATCCCCACAGTGTGTTGGTTGGTGCGGGGTGTGTAGCGGATGGAAATTAGGTTTGATTGGGAAATTTCATTTTACATGCATTTTATTTATTATATTATATTCGTAAATGGGCTCAAGCCCAAAACAATGTCTTGATGATCCGGCTCAATGAGCGTGGTAAGTGGGTTACACACTTTGAGTTCTAAGTAACTCACTCTGTTTATTTATCCATCTCAGGTAATGGCAATTGACGGAGGCTTGGGCCAAGGATGGCTTCATGGAGGCCATACTACGAATATGGGTTTTATAAACTATGAACTTTTATTAAGTTATTTAATTTAATTACTATTTTAGGTATGATGTAATAAGGCATTTATTAATATTTTTATGGATTTTTATGTGTGAATGGATTTAAATTTTGGTTTTAAGACACTTAATATGGGCTTATGTTAATTCTATAAGGTTTTCTTAAAAATTGTGTTTTATAACATTTTAGATACTTTAATTATTTTTCTTTTCAAATTCTTTTGAACTCTTTAAAAACTACTTTAAAGTTTTTGACAATTAAATACTAAATGATAAGATTTCAAACTAGAATTTCTTAATTCATCGATTTTTAAATCATTGCTCTTAATTTTTACTAAACTTCACTTTCAAAAGGTTTTGTAGAACTGTTTTACTTAAATCATTAGAGAATTAAATGGATGTTCGATCTGTGCGACAAACCAAATCTCGTCTTAACGCATAGACCTGGTTTGGGGTGTTACATTTAATGGTATCAGAGCCAGTTTCAAAACTCGGCTGTGGTTGGGTTCAACAATAATTTTTGTTGAGAAACAGTTTAAATTTTTAAACTTTATGTTCTAAAGGTAGTATGGCACCACGAGCATCCGGCACCAAGTCAAGTAAGTATTTGTATATTGATTGTTTATTATTGTGATATAATCATAGGAACACTCTAGAACTTCTAGTTTTAGGTGTTGAAAACAATAGAGGTCGAGACTATAGGATGGAATGCAAAAACAACTCTATCTCTTATATCTTATAAAATATTATTAATAAACACTGAAACAGTATTCTGATTCATAAAACTTGTAATCAGATTAAATCGAATTAGTCATTATGAGCACTAGAGGACGTGGTCGTGGATGCGGTAGACGTGGCCGTGGTAGAGGACGAGGTGTTAGGGGTGCAACTGAAGCGCCGGGTCATATGCCAAAAATGGATGCACCTGCGTCACTCGAGAGTGAGACGGGATCACATGATCATATGGAAGAAGATAATGCTTTGACACGAGCAATGTTGCGAGTCTTTGAAAGGGTCACTGGAGCTAGAGTTGGGCCAATAACTCGTGGGTCGATATCGGAACGATTGAAATCAAGTGGTGCCGAGGTTTTCAGAGGTGTCTCAGGTGTAACTCCAAATGTTGCTGAATATTGGCTTGAGGCGGTGGAGCAAATTATGGATGACCTTGAGTGCACTGTAGAACAAAAACTAAGAGGAGCGGTGTCCTTGTTAAGGGACGAAGCATATTAATGGTGGCTTACTGTCCGGGAAGGCACTGAAGCTGCATTAATTACTTGGGAATTCTTCAAAGCTTCCTTTCAGGGGAAATATGTAGGAACAAGTTATGTGGATGCCCGAAGAAAGGAATTTTTGAATCTGATTCAAGGAAATAAGACGGTGGCAGCTTATGAAGCTGAGTTTTTACGTTTGAGTCGCTATGCTCGAACAATAGTGCCAACGGATCATGAGCGTTGTGTACGCTTTGAGGATGGGTTGAATGATGAGTTGCGGGTTCTGATAGCCCCACAACAAGTTAGAACTTTTGCCACGCTTGTGGAGAAAGCTAAGATAGCCGAAGAGGCTAAGAGCTCAGAACGTCAGAATCGGGAAAGAGTTAGAGGCAAGAGAGATATAAAGTATTCGGGTTCTTCAAAAGGTTTCTAAAAGGCCTCGGAATGATGAGCATTTCAAGGTAGAACACACAGTAGTCGTTAATCGAGTCGAGATCAGTCTTGAATGTGGGAAACGGCATTCCGGAGAGTCTTTGGAAGAAAACGGGTGCTTGTTATAAATGTGGTTCAAATGATCATCAATATAGGAATTGCCTCGATGAATGGATATAACTCGGAAGTTCGTAATATTGATGCACAGTAGCAAGAAGAGAACTCAAAGCAGACCACCGAGAGGTCGTGGTGGTAATGGGGTGGGCGTGGTCAAGGTGCAGCGGTCGTCGAGGCAATGGTTCTAGAGGTAACACGGATGCAAGACAGCCAGGATTGGTATATGTAGTTAGGCGCCGCGAGGATGGCAATGCACCTGATGTGATAACTGGTACGTTCCTCATCTTTAATGTACCTGTTACTGCTTTGATAGATATTGGTTCTACCCACTCGTATGTTGCTAGCGCCATATCCGGAAACTTGAATTTAGAATCTGAAATTTCGATAGTGAGATGATGGTACTTAGTCCTTTAGGACAGTCGGTAATTGTAAATAAACTGTTTAGAGACGTGCCCTTAGAAATTCAAGGAGAAATATTTTTGGCGAATTTGATGGAATTGCCTTTCGGCGAGTTCGATCTCATTTTGGGCATGGATTGGTTGGTTAAGCACCGGCGCATTTGGATTGTCTTTGAAAAGCGGATGTTAATAAGGACTTTGGAGGATAAAGAAATAGTAATGATAGGCGAACGAAGGAATTACTTGGCAAATGTGGTATCTGCGTTAAAGCGAGTAAAAGTTGGTGCGGAAAGGGTATAGAGCATTTCTAGCTTTTATTAGTGCTTTGGATGCCAAAGAGTTATCGATGGAAGATGTGAGAACGGTGAAGGAATTTCGGATGTATTTCCCAGAAGAACTTCCTGGTATACCTCCGGATCGGGAAGTGGAATTTGGTATTGAGCTTTTGCGGAACGCAGCTCCGGTGTCCATTGCTCCTTATAGAATGGCACCGAAGGAGTTAGCGAGCTTAAAGCTCAAATTCAAGAATTGGCTTGGATCGGGGTTTTATTCGACCGAGTGTGTCTCTCGTGGGAGCACCGATTTTGTTCGTTAAGAAGAAGGATGGGTCGATGCGTATGTGCATTGATTACGACGATTGAATAAATTGGCGATCAAGAATAGGTATCCTTTGCCAAGAATTGATGACCTGTTTGATCAATTGAAAGGAGCTTCAGTTTTCTCCAAATTGATTTGAGATCGGGTTATCACCAGCTTAAGGTGAAAGAAGCAGATATTCATAAGACGGCATTCCGAACTCGTTATGGACATTTTGAGTTTTTGGTAATGCCGTTTGGGTTGACCAATGCACCAGCTGCATTATGGACATGATGAACCGGGTCTTTCAACCGTATTTAGACCGGTTTGTGGTGGTATTCATAGATGACATTTTGGTATATTCAAGGAATGAAGAGGAGCATGACTCGCATTTGTAACACCCTAATTTAGGGGCTACGCAATTTAAGTATAATTCAGATGTTGGTAGGTTTTTGGGTGTGTTTGGAGGTGTTTTAGAGGTTTTAAGAATGCTCGGATGAAAGGGGAAGGCTTTGGAAATTTTGGATTTTTAGTGTAAAAAGGGGAATAGGGCAAGAAGGCCTTAAAATAAATTGGTGGAGTTTAGGACACAAGAAAGGATCTGGCAAAGTGGCATGGAGGCGCTGCTTGGAGCTTTGAAAGGGGACGCCTAAGGGAGCAAGGGTTCGAGCTGCTAAGGCAGCAAATTTTTGTTTTTACGTCAGCCAAAGGACTGGGCTAGGTAGGCCTTAAAAATTAATGGTGTGGCTTGGTGGACATGGAAGTCCAGTTGGCTAAGTGGCACTCATGCGCCACTTAGGCGCTGAAAGAGAGCAAGGGCGCTGGTTCGAGTGAAGCGATAGCATTTTGGCGTTTTATTTTGTTATTGGGTGATGGGCTGAAGTAAGAAGGGTTTAAAGTTAAATGTGGGGGCTTTATGTCAAGAAAATCATTGTGGCCGAGTGGCACAGGCGTTGGGGATAGGTGAGCGGCGAGGTTGGTGCTAGGTTCGAACCAAGGCACCGACAATTGAAGTTTTTTTTTGGCGACAATTTGAAGGTGGGGCGGCACATGGAGCTTCATTGGATAAGGATTAAACTAAGGTTGTTTAATCACTTTTGAATTCGGTGGTAGGAGGTGATAAATATGTGATTAGTTTATTATTTTAAATAATTATAGGATTATTATTTTATTGGGGATAATTGTTAAAACCATTCAAATTTATTTTGAATAGAGCAAAATAGGGAATTTGGGCTAATTCAAATTACTTTGAATTAGCAGTGGTGGCCAAATGCTATAAATAGGGAAATCAAGTGCCAAATTCTCTTTTAAATGGGCAACCTTCTTTATGCTTTCTTTTAGACTCTTTGCCGAATTTTCTTAGGAGCCTAGAGTATATTTTCGGTCACCTTAAGTCAAAGCCGAATCCTTGGTGCTTTAATAGCTAGCCGAATCTTCAGTGACATTCCCTCTTTGTCTTTCTTGAAACCGAAAACCCCAAGCAAAGATATACCTTTGCCAATTTCTTCTTTGACCATTTAATCAATGGTTGCTTTTATTAATTCTCTTTTAATCCCTTGGTAGCCGAAACTTCTCCTCTTTTATTAGTTTGCACCTTGGCCGAATTCTAGGTGTGGTGTGGATCTCTTCGATTCTTCTCCTCAATCGTTGGTAGTCGAGTTCGGTAAGTGGTGGTAAAGATCCATGTTGTAATTATTCTTTTATTATTCGAAAGCCAAGGCTATTAAGGCTAATCATTTATGCGTTTTAGGGTGTGGTCGATTGCAAAAAGGACCATTCCAGTAGTCCCGAGATTTGATTGGAAATCAAATCGACCTTGAGTGGGAGATATGTGTTAACCCTTTGAGATTCGCTTGGTTTGGCCGAATGGCCTATGTTGCTCATCTTAGTGATTGGTTGGTGTAGGAGCAAGGATATTTAGGGACATAGATCAATTCTCCGGGATTCAAGATATTTTGGTAAGCAATATTTGGTAAGGTTCAACATTTAGTTTATGACACGGAGGTTTAACCCGTTTATCCGATTAAGCTTTTGATGGAGACCAATACCAGTCAAGGAGGACAAGGAAAGTCCCTATCCCAAAGTTTAAGAAAAGAGCTGTCTCAGCGGTTCGGGATTGGCCACCAGGGTGTGGGCCAGCAACAGAAAACGTTAGGCAAATAGCCGTAGTCTCACTAAACGATAGCGTCGAGGACCGAGAGTCTAGAACTCCAAGTAATAAGGTGTGTAGTTAGCCATTGTTTCCGGGTTTTGTGTGATATCTCATACATTATATGCTTACTAATAAGTGCAGTGGTAAGAGTGTAATAGATACCCTAAACAGGGTATGACGCTGATCAGGTAAATAGCAAATTGTTACTATTGTTGTCATTTATTTAAATATGAGTGTATGCCTATGTTTGTGAATGACATGCACATGCATCATATTGTCATTATATCATGTTACATGTGCATGGGTGGGTTATGAAAGAAGGACAGGGTGTACTTGAGTGCGTGGTTGATGTCGACTTTGTGCTACATCGTGGATTAGGCGCTGATCGAGGTCGCGTTGTGGATCTTTGCGATTTGGTTCGTGTGGTTACCTTGATTGATATGGGCTTTATGCCATATCGTAGCTTGATGGATTGCTATGTGCTCCATCGTGGTTTGATGTTAGCTATATGCTACATCGTGGATGGCATTGGTTGCCTTTATGGAGGGAAAAGGAAAGGGTGACTCGATAGTCCCCTGGTGTGTGGTAGGCTGGATAAGGGGGTGTGTAGCGGATGGACCTTAGGATTGGGTTGGGTATCATGATTGCATGGTTTCGTTATGAATTGATATGGAAATGGGCCAAGCCCAATATGACTTGTGGATTTGTATGAGAACATACGTGAAATGGGCCAAGCCCGAATGTCGATGGATTAATGAGAAAAGGGCCTAGCCCAGTACTTGAATGTGGATTGAATGTGGGCCAAGCCCAGATTGTGGTAATGTTTAAATGATTATATTTATATGTTGCATTTGATATTTGGGTTGATTTGTGGCTAGCATGTGGGTGGATATCGGTGGTTTAATTACACCTTGAGTGCAGTATGACTCACCCAATTATTTATCCAACCTCGCAGTGACTTGTTGATCGGACCGGGTCGGAGAAATCGCAAGGTGGCCCATGCGATGAGAGGCGTTTTAAATATTTTCTTTATGCATTTTAGTTTGAAGTACTTGGATTAATTATTTTGTAATAAGGGCCACTTTTGATTAAAGTACTCTATTTATAGTTGATAAAGGTTTCATAGTATTTAGTAATATTTTTACAAAGGATTTATATTATAATAAATTATAATAAAGTTTTAATTCAAACCAAGCTTATGTTATTTCATAATTTTAATGGACTTACTTCCGAAAGTTAACAAAATTTTCAAGTTTTACTCTAAAGACAAAGATTTTTAACCGTCATTCCAGTGATGACATAACCAGATCCGATCGGGACTTGTGGGCGGGTTTGGGGTGTTCTGACATTTAAATATAGTATTGTAGTTACTTGAGATAATCAACTTTATGCCAAATTCAGTAAATGTGAATTACGGTTAAGGAAGTGACTTTCTTGGGTCATGTGGTATCACCAAGGAATAAGGGTTGATCCTCGGAAGATTGAGGTATCTTTGGATTGGAAACCACCAAAGTCGATGGTGAGATTCGGAGTTTCTTGGGTTTGGTGGGTTATTATAGACGCTTTGTTGAGGGTTTTTCGTTGATTGCTACACCCCTAACTAAAGCATTGCGAAAAGGGAGTACCGTATGTATGAACCGATAAATGACAAGAAAGTTTCGAAATCAAGAAGATTTTGACTGAGCGCGCAGATCGATTCAACTTTGAGGTGGAAAAGAGTTTATAGTTTCTCGCGATCGTCACATACGGGTTTAGGTTGTGTCTTGATGCAAAATGGAAAAGTGGTGGCTTATGCTTCTCGTCACCGAGACCGCACAGAAGTAAACTACCCTACTCATGACTTAGAGTTAGGCTGCGGTAGTGTTTGCTCTAAAGATTTGGAGGCACTATCTCTACGGTGAGAAGTCTATCATCTATACGGATCACAAGAGTCTTAAGTATCTTCTTACTCGGAAGAGTTAAACTTGAGACAAAGAAGATGGGTGGAACTATTAAAGGACTATGATTTCTCAATCGAGTATCATCCTGAAAGGCTAATGTAGTAGGTAGCCGTTAAGTCGTAATGGTGGTATCTCGATTTGAGAGCAATGTTTGCTCATTTGAGTTTGTATGAGGATGGTAGTCTATTAGCGAGAACTTGGTGAAGCCTCATGGTTAGAACAAATCAAGGAAAAGCGATATCGGATAAAAGTTGGGACCCTTAATTCAACAAGTTGGAAGTGGTGAAATAGAGGATTTTGGTATAAACACGGATGGTGTCTTTGTGTTTTTCGTGGTAGAGTTTGTATGCCTAAGGACTCGAGATTTGAAACAAATTATTCTCGGGAGCGCGCATAGTAGCCCTTATGCTATGCACCGGAGGAAATAAGATGTATCGGGATCTCCGTGAAACGATATTGGTGGCGAGTTGAAGCGTGAGATTTACGAGTTTGTGGGGAAATGTTTGACTTGTCAACAAGTGAAGGCGGAGCATCAATTACCGTCGGGTTTATTACAACCGTAAAAATTCCTCTTTGGAAATGGGAGCGGATAACAATGGATTTTGTTAGTGGGTTACCTTTAACACCCACTAAGAAAAATTCCGTTTAGGTAATTGTTGATCGATTGATGAAGATCGCTCATTTTCTACCTATTCGTCATGCAGTTACTCATTACAAAAGTTGGCTAAGCTGTATGTATCTGAAATCGTGAGGTTGCATGGGATACCAGTGTCTATTATATCAGATAGGGATCCTAGGTTTACATCACGATTTTGGAAAGCTCTACATGAAGCTTTGGGAACAAAGTTAAACTTGATCTGACTTTTCATCCTCGATCGGATAATTCACTCGGAAAAAGTAATTCGATTATTGGAAGACATGTTAAGGGGATGTATGATTGATTTCAAAGGTAGTTGGGAGGATTTTCTACCGTTGGCAGAATTTGCGTATAACAACAGCTATCAGTCTAGCATTCAGATGGCACCCTACGAGGCATTGTATGGTCGTAGGTGTCACTCTCCTACTTGTTGGACTGAATTGGGCGAACGCAGCGGATGTTAGGTCCTGAGTTGATATCCAAACCGAAGGAAAGGTAAAAGTTATTCGAGCACGGTTAAAGGAAGCTTCGGATAGACGAAGTCGTATGCACGATCCGAAGCGTAGGGATATCGAGTTTGTTGTGGGGACCGTGTCTTTACAAGGTCTCACCTTGGAGGAAAATTTTCAGATTTGGAAGGAAGGGCAAGTTGAGTCCTAGGTTCATTGGACCATATCGTGTGATGAAGCGTGTTGGTTCAGTGGCTTATCAGATTGAATTACCTCCGGAGTTGAGTCAAATTCATAATGTTTTCCATGTTTCCATGCTGAGGCGCTATAGATCGGATCCGTCACACATAATACCGGTAGAGGAAGTGGAGTTGAGTTCAAACTTGTGATTCGAGGAGGAACCAGTGGAAATCTTGGACCGAGATGTTAAGGTGCTAAGAAAGAAGACCGTGCCGTTGGTCAAGGTTTTATGGCGTAATCACGGAGCGAAAAAAGCTACGTGGGAGCCTGAGGATGCAATTCGGCAACAATATCCTCACCTCTTTTAATCAGGTAAATTTCGAGGACAAAATTTTTTTTTAAAGAGGGTAGAATTGTAACATCCTAAAAATTTGAGTATCAATATGTTGTTTGTCTTTGGTGTTAGCTCGGGTATGATTTTTTTTTATGTGCTAAATATAGTCTTGAAAAGGGTCGGGTTTACTTGGAATTAGAATAAATTTTAGTAAAGAATACTTTAGTGTAGAGAAATCAGGTGACCTTGAAGTTTGAGTTAATTAAGTGATAAAAGATGGCATAAGATGAGTAATTGGCAAAGTGGTGATGGCGCCATATGTTGGACTTGAAGGGAGAGGTTCGAATCTCCTAGCATGCAATTTGGGAGCTTTTATTTTTGGTTTTTCCTAGCATGTGTCGGCCAACCATCAATTATGGATAAGATGGACTAAATTTTTATGGTAAGGAGACTTAAGGTTATGGTAAGCATGAATTAAGGGATCGAATTGCTTGATTTTAGGGATAGGATTTCTTAAACTTTGGGAAAGTAGAGGATTACAAGGCATGTATCAAGGTGGATGTTTTGGAAACTATTTCATGGCCATCTTGACCATGAACATGGACGGCATTATGGACAAAGGGGGGGGGAGCCGAAATTTGGTGTTTAGCTTGGGGTAGGATGATAGCTTGTTAGAATTCTTTTTGGTCATTTTGTTTGAAGACATTATTCTCCACTCATCTTTTCCTTCCTTTGGCCGAATGTATTGGTAGAAGAAAGCAACTAATGCTTTATTTCGTTTGGCCATCTTTTTGACCAATTGGTCATTTCTTTGCTAATCATTTTAGTGTCTTCCTCTTAGTGCCGAAACTACCAACACAAAAAGGCCATTCTTTTCCTTTTCTTTCCCCATTGCCGAATGTACCTTTGCTCCTAAACACATCTCTTTTCTTTTCCTTTTTCCCTCTTGAAAGCCGAATCATCATCATCTCTTTCTCTCATCTTTTATTTCTTTTCAACCATACCTTCTTCATTATTTTATCTCATGGCCGAATGTTAGTGTACTCCATTGCCGAATCATTTTTTCTTTTCTTTGGTTATTCATAGCCGAATCTTCCATCATACGTAAGCATTTTTCTCAATCATTTCTTTTTCAACCGTGGACAATAGGTAAGAGTTCTTTTAGTTTATGTTGGTTATTAGTTGCTTTGGCCGAATCTTGATGGTGGTAAGAAGGATCTCTTTGATCGAAATCATCATTCATTCTATTAAACGTTTTCTTTCGTTATATTTTAGTGTGATAGTGGAGGACCGGAACTCAAGTGTTCGTGAATATCGTAGAACGTTGGAATCGATTTAAGGTGTTAAGGGAACGTTTTGCTCGATTCTCATATTGTGGAACAAGGATATTTTGTGGTAAGGCAATCTCAAAACCGTTAGTCATAATTTCGATATATTATTAGTCGGACTAATGATCTTTTGTCGTTAGAGATAATCAAAATAGGGACGAAAAGGGCGGTGAATAGTGTTCGGAAGAGGGGTGGTTCTACTATTCCCCCTAAGTTTAAACGAAGGACTGTTTCAGCAATCCGGGATTTCCCACCGGGTTGTGGACGCTCATCCGAGGAGAATCAGTTGTTTGAAGTCGTTCGTACTCCCGAACCTTTGTTTGTTCGTGGATTTTCATCGGATAACGAACCATCAATCGGGAGAAACCGCATATAGAAGTGGTTCAAATTTTGAGGGTAAAGTCTAGATCGTTATTTCTAAGATTCGATTTGTAAATAAATTATAGTGTCCTAATTTATCGTGATGCATTTAGGTATCGACGAGCGGGAAAGTCTAGTTCTCACAATAACCAGGTGTGTAATTTCACACTTATCTCGGGTTAGATATTATACCGTAAGTATTGGGATAAAATCGTAAAGATGGCAAAATCAGAAAATATGTAGTAATTAACACTTTTGTGTAAATGTATGAAAATAGTTAAAGTCGTGGAAAAGGGCCGAAAAACTGCTAGATCGTTAAAAGGGCCGAAAAACTGCTAGATCGTTAAATGGGCCGAAAAACTGCTAGATCGTTAAATGAGCCGAAAAACTGCTAGATCGTTAAATGGGCCGAAAAAAATTGCTAGATCGTTAAATGGGCTAAGTGCTATTTTATCTTATGGGCCTAAATGAAATTTAAAATATAGAATCACATGTATTGTGGGCTTTTTGTTAAATTATTATATGGTTATAAATTGTTATGCATACATGATTGCATGGGTTGGGATAATTGATGAAGAGAAGAAAGGCCTGTTGCCAAAAATCTAGTTCGGTGGCTCTGCCACAAAATTTTAATGGCTTAATGCCTCTAGTTCAGATGACTTTGTCACAATCTAGTCGGTGGTGCACCACAATATATTTAAAATGGCTTTATGCCTACGATTGGTGTGTTGGCGGGGTGGGTTGACTTGATCCCCACAGTGTGTTGGTTGGTACGGGGTGTGTAGCGGATGGAAATTAGGTTTGATTGGGAAATTTCATTTTACATGCATTTTATTTATTATATTATATTCGTAAATGGGCTCAAGCCCAAAACAATGTCTTGATGATCCGGCTCAATGAGCGTGGTAAGTGGGTTACACACTGAGTTCTTAGTAACTCACTCTGCTTATTTATCCATCTCCGTAATGGCAATTGACGAGCTTGGGCCAAGGATGACTTCATGGAGGCCATACTACGAATATGGGTTTTATAAACTATGAACTTTTATTAAGTTATTTATTTTAATTACTATTTTGGGTATGATGTAATAAGGCCTTTATTAATATTTTTATGGATTTTTATGTGTGGATGGATTTAAATTTTGGTTTTAAGACACTTAATATGGGCTTATGTTAATTCTATAAGGTTTTCTTAAAATTTGTGTTTTATAACATTTTAGATACTTTAATTATTTTTCTTTTCAAATTCTTTTGAACTCTTTAAAAACTACTTTAAAGTTTTTGACAATTAAATACTAAATGATAAGATTTCAAACTAGAATTTCTTAATTCATCGATTTTTAAATCATTGCTCTTAATTTTTACTAAACTTCACTTTCAAAAGGTTTTGTAGAACTGTTTTACTTAAATCATTAGAGAATTAAATGGATGTTCGATCTGTGCGACAAACCAAATCTCGTCTTAACGCATAGACCTGGTTTGGGGTGTTACATTCGATCTGTCTTTTCAGTTTTTTGTTTGCCTTTTACAACTAGAAGTAAGACTTGGCCGTATGATTTTTTGTTTGGGCCTAACTCATTGTTGAGTTTATCCTTGATCAGAAGATTCCCCTTCACATCCTCGAACGAGAGATGATCTCTCCCATAATTCCAAGTTTCCCTAAAAGTTTTATAAGAAGAGGTCAAAGAGCATAACAACAACATAGTTTGATCCTTGTCACTAATCTCTGCTTGAGTCACCTTCGACCATTTTGAACGTGTAGAGAGGTTGTTTTAATACTAACCTGTTGGCTAGAGATTTCGTCATATATAAGGATTCTAGTTTCTTCCATAATGCAGACACTGTTTTCTTCTTCAAAACTTCCTGTAACACATTATTCATGAGGCATAATTGAATAGTGGATAGAGCTTTTTCATCGAGCTCTTCCCATTCTAACTGATCCATATCTGCCGAGTTTTTCCCTATGACGACCATTTTTAGACTGTTCTGAACCAGTATTGTTGTCATCCAAACTTACCACAAACTGAAACTTTCAGTTCCGTCAAACTCCTCAATTTCGAACCTTGATGCTGCTATCTCTGAATGGGTTGATTGCAGAATTTGAACTAGCTCGGATACCAGTTTGTAGAGAATAAACCCGATTAAGCAACAAACAAAGTGAATAAAATACGAATAAAAAAGATCAAACACACAAATTTGACGTAGAAAAACTCCTCAATAGAGGATAAAAAACCACGAGCAAAAGGAGATTTTACTATAATAAAGGAAAGTGAAAAAGATGGAGTGAATTAAAAGAAAAACCCGAAGCCCCACAAGAAAAACCCTTCGAAAAAAAAGAACAAAATTATCTCAATCGAAATAATTTTTTGTTATCTAAAACCAAGAGTAATTAAGGCCTATTTATAGGTTGAAATTCGTAGCATATATGACTACAACAACTCTAGGTTAATTAGAGCTTAAGTGGGAAACTAAAAACAGAGTTTAACTAGGAGAAGAAAAGCCAAAAATAAATTTTGGTCAAAATAAGAGGCATTCTTACACACTTTATTTTGATTAAATGCTAAATTTTAAGAATTGGTAATGCTGTTAAAATTCTTTGTCAAATTTAGGATTATTAAAATGCCATTTTTTTTTCAAATGGCTACCGAATGAGGATATAAAAAAAATAGAATGTTAGAGGAGCGAATTTAACAGAATAATTTTAAAGGTATTAACAATTTGACCTAAGTTTTTAAATTGAAAATGTAGTGGGACTAAATTCTTGAAAATGAAAGTATAAAGACTAAATTTTAAATATACAAATAGTACAAAATTAGGAGCATATTGTAACATTTAAATTTTAACTCCATAATTTAGGCCAAAATAGTTAAACCAACTCAAAGCATGGGACATGAACCATACTAGTAAAATTTAATCCTATACCTCTGTCATCATCAGCTTGTTTATCATGATTTTATGAAACCAACTTTAGTAGATTGAAGACAATAAGGCCTTGGCTTAGTTGACGAAAGTGGAGGCTTTGGTTCTTAAACACCTAAGTTCGAAAGCCACAATGCACAATTAAAATGTGTGGGTCTCTAAGTCCTACCTTGAGTTGTTGCTATTTGTGGACTTTAATTTAGTTAGTTTATCAATAATTTGAATTGATCCAGTTCTTAATTTGTGCTATAATACTTTGACTGGAGAAATTTATCATTTGAATATATTAGTTTCAGTAAGAATTATTTGAACAATGAAGGTGAAAAGTTTTAATTTTATTTTAAAAATTTTAATATATCTTTAATTAACCCTAAAAAATAAAAAAATACATGGCGCATTCAGAACCACAGTTAAAAAACACCTTCCTAATAAAATAGTATTCTTAATTTTATATAAATTTTAAAAAAAATTGATATAGCAACAAACGTTAGATGCAATGATAAAATACATTATACTTTCGAAAAAAGAACTCATATTACCATCCTAAATATAACATTGTTGAAAAGGATTGCCATAAACTTTGAAAAAGTTATTTACATTCTGTAAAAGATTTAAAATGACTTGGACATAATGTTAAAATTTTCATTCATTGTATTCAAAAAAAGAAAAAAAGAAGAAGAAAAACTCATTTATTACTCACCATAATAACAAAGCGAAAGGAGCCTATTAAATAAAAGATGAGACGAGAAATTCAAAAGCCCTTCAAAGACATATTGTCCGAGAACAGGTTTAGGTGATACATATTTGCTAAAGAAAATTATTTTCTTTAGAGTTCATTTATCATAATTTTAAAACATTGCATTAATAAAAATCATAAGTTTTGAAAGGAAATCATAGATTAAATATCCAGGTTCTCCTTCCCTTGCACAATAAAAAAAAACCCTGTATATTAGGTATTTTACATATAGTTGAAAGATGAGTAAATAATTTCATGCTTATTGAAAGACCAACCTCTAAATATCTTTCTCTACTTTGCTGCTCCATTGCTAATTGATTCTACGAAAAACAAAACAAAACAATCAATTTATTTTCATGTTGAATACGTTCATGCATTAAACCTTTTTTTCCAGACCCAAAATTTTAAACTTTATTATCATAATATATATAAAAAAGAAAGAAGGTACCTTCCTGTTTCTGAGTCCATTAAGAGATGCAATGAGATGATCCTCCATAAACTTTATTTGGTTTAGGTCCTCAACATTTTCTGGGTTTTTCCAGTCCCTATTGTGACAGCCCGATTTTAGGGCTAGTTGGAACAGTGGTTTCGGGACCACTAATCCAAGGTTAAATAAAATTATTTTAATATTATTTTATGTGTTATAGCATGATTATAAGGATGCATGAAAATTCTGGTGCTTTAATTTTAGCAATTGTATGCTTAATTGTGAAAAAGGACTAAATCGCATAAAGTGCGAAAGTTCTATTTTACAAGCTAGAGGTGTCTAATAGATATGGAATTTTAAATTGGAGGTCCTTAAGGTGCAATTAGGCCAATGAGAGGGTGTTGGCTGGCCATAGGGACAAGGGAGACAAGAGCATTAAATTTGGTCAAAAATTTGGTAATATTAGGTGACTAAAAATGAATAAAATAAGATAAAGAAAGAAGATATCATCTTTACTATTCCCATTTCTTCTTCCACCGAAAATTGAAGAGAAAATAGAGGTTATTGGAGTTCAAACTTTCAGCCAAGCCATTCCCTAGAAAGTAAGTGATTTTAGAGGTCTTTCTTGATAATTTTTGTACTTTTGGAACCCCTAAAGCTTAACTATCTAATGAGGGGACTATGTTGCAAAATGGTTGAAATTTTAGGGATTTTCCATGAGATTGTTCATGTTTTTTTGCTGAGTTTTTATGGTATAAAATGAATGTTAGTAGGTTAAGGAATTACTTTTGTGAAAGGCTCTTCCATGAAAACACCTTAATGGGACTTATTTGTAAAGGTTGTAATTGAGTAATAAATGCATGAAATGATTGGTTTTTTGAATTGTTGCAAGAGAAATAAATGTTCATCTAAGCTTGTTTAATGAGAAAATGTGATGAAAAACGATTTACGAGCCTAGGGGCAAAATCATAATTTTGCCAAAGTATAAGGGCAAAATGGTCATTTTTGCCTAAGTAGAAATTTTTAGGTACCATGAGTTGTGTAGTGATTAAATGAGTAAATTTTATTATTATAGATCAAGAAGAGCGCGGAAACAACCTTGACTGAGGAAAAGACAAGGTTACGAACTAAACCGTCAATTAACACATTTTGCACCGAGGTAAGTTTATGTGTAAACGATACATCCTTAATACATATGTTGTTACCTATTGATGCATTGTATGGATATAAATACTTATTGGTGAGATTTATTAAAAATGATAGAAAATGAGTAATTCTCGAATGAACCTCGGAATAGAAATGTGGGCATGGGTAAATATCCGTAAATGTGTAATTATCAATGTTGGTGGGCTGTGTGCGATACCACCTTGTTATCTATTCACGATGGGCTGTGTGCGATACCATCGTTTATATTATTATTTGGTGGGCTATGTGCGATACCACCGTATTTATCAATGTTGGTGGGCTGTGTGCGATACCACCCTATTATTGATTAACGGTGGGCTGTGTGCGAAACCACAGGGTATCTTCTAGTATTTCGAGGGGTTCATCGAGAAACTTGTTTAAGTAAACATTTCATGTGGCTTTGTGGTGATAAGTGCAGGGCATAAGTACAAATAAATGTGAGCAATGTGTATGATTTATGATTGGGATGTGGTAAGAGTTGAGATGAGTAGGCCTGATTACGAAAATGTGAATTGTTCTTATATATTATGTAATGCTTTTGTTTGATTAGCATATGTTATGATGCTCATTGTTTACATATAGACTTACTAAGCTTAAAGCTTACTCTCTTTCTTTTCCCTTATTTTATAGTGTCAAAGAACCAGCTCGAGTTACGAAGATAATCAGAAGATCACCCACACTATCAGCACATCTTGGTATATTTAGACTTAGCATTTTGAGTATGGCATGTATAGGGACTAGACTTAGTGAAATGTCATGTTGTTTTGGCCAAGTGTATTGGCTCTTCTAAAGATGAACTCTTTTGTATAAGGCCATAGTTGATGGCTCATTATTATTAATCTATGAAAAGATGAGGTTATTCATGAATGTGTATGATGCATAATTGGGTTGTTTGGCTAAAGAATGCATGAATGGATTGATGGTTGAATGTGATTTATGTTTGTATGAGTTAGGGTGATAAGAAGAGCTTGGCAAGTAACCTTGTTCTTGTCCATACGGGTAGACACACGGGTGTGTGTCTAGGCCGTGTGAGACAAACGGTCAGCCTCATGGGCGTGTGGTTAGGTCGTGTGTCCCCTTACATGCTAGGTTTACAAGTCAGTATGCTCAGTAGTAAACACACGGGCAGAGACACGACCGTGTGTCTCAGCCATGTGGAAGGCACGACCATGGACATGGGCATGTGCCCAAGCCGTGTGAAGTCTGCACCTGAAATTAGGAATTTAATTTACCACACGGTCGAAGGACACGAGCGTGTACCTAGGCCGTGTGACATTTGTGGGGTGATGACGTCAGAAACAGAATGCCAAGGTTTTGGCACACAGGCTAAGACACGGGCGTGTCGAGGCCGTGTGAGGGACACGGGCCAGGGACACAGGCGTGTGTCCGGCCGTGTGAAAACCCCTGCAGGTTCAAATTGAAAAATAATTCCACATGGGTGTGGAACACGGGCATGTGATATGCCACACGGGCGTGTCCCTTACTCCACACGGGCGTGTGGACTATTTAGTGAAAATTTTCTAAGGTTTTCTAGAGGTTTTCAGAAGGGTTCGATTTGATCCCGACCCATTTCTAAAGGGAGGATTTAGGCCATATAGGTTTGTTTAAGAGGTATTATGAAAAGTTTTAAATTGGGAGTAGAAAGTCAGGTCTCGGAGTTGTATGATTGATTGCGTGTAAGCCTAGTAATGCCTCGTACCCTATTTCGGCGTTAAATACGGGTAAGGGGTGTTACATTTAGTGGTATCAGAGCTATGGTTTAGTCAGTTCTCAGACTACCGTAGCATTTGTGAGAGTCTAGCTATACATACCATAAATATATAATGATAGTGTGGTGACTTCTGACCATATTAAACTATGTTTTCGTATAGTAAATGGATCTCGATTGAACTGCTGCTAATGACGCTGCTTGTAATACGTTGACTCCCGCGTAAGGGACCGCGCCTGTAGAAAGTAGACCCGAGACTTTTGGTCAAGGAGAAGAGGCTCGGGAAGCCTTTCTCCACATGATGGGTAATTGGTACACTGAGTTTGTACGAGTGAACCCTAATGCTCAACCTCCTCTACCCCCACCTATACCTCAGCCAGTCCCCGTGGCTCTTCAAGGTATAGACTTGGTGAGAATGAACAAACCCCCGGTCGATAAAATTTGAAAACAAGGGGCCGAGGAATTTAGAGCCAACATAGATGATGACCTTGAGAGAGCGGAGTTCTGACTTGAGAACTCTATGCGGGTACTCGATGAACTCTCTTGCACGCCCGAGGAGAGCTTAAAATGTGCCGTGTCATTGCTGAGGGACTCAGCATATCGTTGATGGAAAACGCTGACATCTGTAGTACCGAGGGAGAGAGTGACATGGGACTTTTTCCTAGAAGAGTTCCGAAATAAGAACATAAGTCAGCGATTTGTTGACCAGAAACGGAAGGATTTCCTTGAATTAAAGCAAGGCAAGATGACTGTGGCAGAGTACAAGCGCGAATTTGTTAGGCTTAGTAAGTATGCGCAAGAGTGTGTGTCTACAGAATCTATTTTGTGCAAGAGGTTCGAAGATGGGCTGAATGAGGATGTCAGATTGCTAGTTGGGATCTTGGAATTGAAAGAATTTGTGGTATTAGTCGATAGAGCCTGTAAGGCTGAAGAGTTGAATAAGGAAAAGAGGAAAGCTATGATTGAGGCCCGAGATGCAAGAAAGAGGCCAATGAGTAAATCGTTCCAAGCTCAATCAAAGAGGTCCAAGAAAATGAACCCTCGGACGTCTGCTTTAGTTGGGTATTCACACCGAGATCGAGGTAATACATATTCAGCCTCGAGAGTTCAAGCCACCTTGATGGCATGCGTGGGCAATACAAAGTCAAATAAACCGGAGTGTCCAAATTGTGGTAGGCAACATACTGGGGAGTGTTGGGGAAACAACCGTAATTGCTACAAGTGTGGTTCACCTGACCATTTCATTCGGAACTGTCCAAAGAGGGATGAGAAGGATAGAAAACAAGAAGTAAGAGCAAGCAATGTACCTTTGAGAGGTAGACCACAAAGGAACCCGGGGAGTGGGACTAGTAATAGAGGTGTGCCTAGAGATTCTACTGTGAGGTTAGAGGGCAGAGCACCAGCAAGGACTTATGCGATTTGCGCTCGCGAAGAGGCATCATCTCTAGATGTGATAACGGGTATTTTTTCTCTTCATAAAATTTCTGTTGTTGCTTTGATTGATCCGGGGTCTACCCATTCTTATATTTGCATGAAATTGGTATCTAGTATGAGTATGATTGTCGAGTCGATAGAATTTGTAGTGAAAGTGTCAAACCCGTTAGGCAAACATGTGCTAGTTGACAAGGTGTGTAGGAATTGTCCTTTGACAATTAGAGGTCATTATTTTCTGGCAAATCTCATGTTGTTGCCGTTTGATGAATTTGACCTGATTCTTGGTATGGATTGGTTGACTGCTCATAATGTTTTAGTAAACTGTGGTAGTAAGTTTATTGAATTGAGATGTGTAAATGGAGATGTCATTCAGGTTGAATCAGGTAAATCAGATAGTTTGCCTGTAGTGATTTCGTCTATGGTAGCTAAGAAATACATGAGAAAAGGGTATGAGTCCTATCTCGCCTTTGTGTTGAATACTCAAGAGTCAGAGGTAAAGATTGAATCTGTGCCTGTGGTTTGCGAGTATCCGGATGTGTTCCCGGAAGAGCTATCCGGATTGCCTCCAGTTAGAGAAGTCGAGTTTGGCATTGAGTTAATTCCAGGTACAGCACCTATTTCGGTTGCCCCGTATAGAATGGCACCGTTAGAATTGAAAGAGTTGAAGGTTCAGTTGCAAGAGTTAACAGATAAAGGTTTTGCAAGACCGAGCTATTCACCGTGGAGTGCTCCGGTACTTTTTGTGAAGAAGAGAGACATGTCGATGAGATTGTGTATAGACTACAGACAGCTCAACAAGGTGACAGTGAAGAATAAGTATCCTTTGCCAAGGATAGATAATTTGTTCGACCAACTAAAGGGAGCTACGGTGTTTTCTAAGATAGACTTAAGGTCTGGCTATTACCAGTTGAGGGTTAAGGAGCAAGATGTGCCAAAAACTGCATTTCAGACGAGGTATGGCCATTATGAGTTTCTTGTCATGCCATTTGGCTTAACGAATGCTCATGCGATCTTTATGGATTTAATAAACCGTACCTTCCGACCGTATTTGGATAAGTTTGTAGTTATTTTTATCGATGACATACTGATTTATTCCTGGGATGAGAGTGAACATGCAGAACACCTGAAAACTGTGTTGCAGACTCTAAGAGACAAGCAGTTGTATGCTAAATTTAGCAAGAGTGAGTTTTGGCTCCGAGAAGTCGGATTCTTAGGACACATTATTTCGGGTGATGGAATTAGAGTTGATCAGAGTAAGATCTCGGCTATTATGGAGTGGAAACCACCGAGGAATGTGACTGAGATTAGGAGCTTTTTGGGTTTAGTGGGTTACTACAGACGGTTCGTCAAAGGGTTTTCCCTGATTGCTACCCCGATGATGAAACTGTTACATAAAGATGTTAAGTTTGAGTGGACAGACAAATGCCAACAGAGTTTTGAAAAACTAAAAGCTTTGTTGACTGAAGCTTCAGTCTTAATACAACCTGAGTCGGGAAAGGAGTTTGTGGTCTATAGTGATGCGTCATTAAATGGTCTTGGCTGTGTGCTGATGCAAGAGGGAAAGGTAGTAGCTTTTGCCTCTAGACAGCTAAAACCGCATGAGAAGAACTATCCGACTCACGATTTAGAGTTGGCTGCGATCGTTGTCTCTTTGAAGATTTGGCATCATTATTTATATGGTGAAAAGTGTCGAATCTTCACCGATCACAAGATTTTGAAGTATCTGATGGACCAAAAAGATTTGAATTTCCGACAACGGCGGTGGCTCGAATTACTGAAAGATTATGAACTAGTAATCGATTACCACCTGGGGAAAGCGAATGTGGTTGCAGATGCCTTGAGTAGAAAGTCCCTATATGCGTTGAGAACTATGAGTTGATGATGGTGTTGTATTGGCCGAGTTGAAGGCTAGACCATTATATCTTCAGCAGATATGTGAAGCTCAAAAGAATGATAAAAAAATGCAAGTTAAGAGAGCTCAGTGCGAATCGGGAAATGACTCTAGTTTTCGAGTTGGATCAGATGATTGTTTGATGTTTCATGATAGAGTTTGTGTACCAAAAGATGATGAGTTAATCCGGAAAATTTTACTTGAAGCACACAATGGTTGCTTGTCAGTACATCCAAGCAGCAGAAAAATGTACAATGATTTGAAGAAGTTGTATTGGTGGCCGGGTATGAAAAGAGACATCTCCGAGTTTGTTATAAAGTGTTTGATCTGTCAACAAGTGAAAGCTGAGCATCAAGTACCTTCGGGATTACTTCAGCCAGTGATGATTCCCGAATGGAAGTGGGACCGAATTACGATGGATTTTGTAACAGGGTTACCTATGACCCCGAAAAAGAAACATGTTGTGTGGGTCATCGTTGATAGATTAACGAAATCTGCTCACTTTATACCAGTGCGTGTGGATTATTCACTTGACAAGTTGGCTGAGCTGTATATTGCTGAGGTGGTGAGATTACATGAGGTGCCTATATCCATTATCTCGGATAGAGATCCAAGATTTACTTCGAGGTTTTGGAAAAAGTTGCAAGAAGCCTTGGGTACGAAATTGAATTTTAGTACCGCATTCCATCCACAAACTGATGGCCAATCTGAAAGAGTGATTCAAGTTCTTAAGGATATGCTCCGATGCTGTGTGTTACAATTCGAAGGTAGTTGGGAAAGATATCTACCTTTGGTTGAATTTGCCTACAACAACAGTTATCAGTCGAGTATACGAATGGCAACATATGAAGCCTTATATGGACGCAAGTGTCGGACTCCATTATATTGGACCGAGCTTAGTGAGAAGCAAATTCACGGAGTTGAACTAGTTAAAGAAATCGAGGAGAAAGTGAAAGTGATCCGTGATAGTCTGAAAGCTGCTTCAGATCGACAAAAGTCATACGCGGATTTAAAAAGGAAACAAATCAAATTTCAAGTGGGCGATAAAGTATTCCTGAAAGTATCCCCGTGGAAGAAAATATTGAGATTTGGTCGAAAGGGCAAGTTGAGTCCACGATTCTTAGGGCTGTATGAGGTTATTGAGAGGATTGGACCAGTAGCTTATCAGTTGGCCTTGCTGGTAGAGTTAGAGAGAATACACAACGTGTTTCATGTGTCGATGTTGCGACGATATCGTTCCGATCCTTCGCATGTGATTCCTCAAACCAAAATTGAGATTCGACCAGATATGACCTATAAAGAGGAACCAATTAAGATTTTGGCTCGAGAGGTTAAACAGTTAAGGAACAAAAGTATAGCCTTAGTGAAAGTGTTGTGGCAAAAGCACGGTGTAGAAGAGGCTACGTGGGAACCGGAAGAAGCTATGAGAGAATAGTACCCAAACCTTTTTACCGGTAAGATTTTCGGGGACGAAAATCTCTAAAGGGAGGAGAGTTGTAACAGCCCGATTTTGGGGCTAGTCGGAACAGTGGTTTTGGGACCACTAATTCGAGGTTGAAGAAAATTATTTTAATATTATTTTATGTGTTATAGCATGATTAAAAGGATGCATGAAAATTTTGGTGCTTTTATTTTAGCGATTGTATGCTTAATTGTGAAAAAGGACTAAATCGCATAAAGTGCGAAAGTTCTATTTTACAAGCTAGAGGTGTCTAATAGCTATGGGATATTAAATTGGAGGTCCTTAAGGTGCAATTAGGCCAATGGGAGGGTGTTGGCTGGCCATAGGGACAAGGGAGACAAGAGCATTAAATTTGGTCAAAATTTTGTTAATATTAGGTGACTAAAAATGAATAAAATAAGATAAAGAAAGATATCATCTTTACTATTCCCATTTCTTCTTCCATCAAAAATTGAAGAGAAAATAGAGGTTTTTGCAGTTCAAACTTTCATCCAAGCCATTCCCTAGCAAGTAAGTGATTTTAGAGGTCTTTCTTGATAATTTTTGTACTTTTGGAACCCCTAAAGCTTAAACTAGCTAATGAGGGGACTATGTTGAAAAATGGTTGAAAGTTTAGGGATTTTCCATGAGAGTGTTCATGTTGTTTGCTGAGTTTTTATGGAAGAAAATGAATGTTAGTAGGTTAAGGAATTACTTTTGTGAAAGGCTCTTCCATGAAAACACCTAAATGGGACTTATTTGTAAAGGTTGTAATTGGGTAATAAATGCATGAAATGATTGGTTTTGTGAATTTTTGCAAGAGAAATAAATGTTCAGCTAAGCTTGTTTAATGAGAAAATGGGATGTAAAATGATTTACGAGCCTAGGGGAAAAATCGTAATTTTACCAAAGTATAAGGGCAAAATGGTCATTTTTTCCTAAGTAGAAATTTTTAGGTACCATGAGTTGTGTAGTGATTAAATGAGTAAATTTTATTATTATAGATCAAGAAGAGCGCGGAAACATCCTTGACTGAGGAAAAGGCAAGGTTACGAACTAAACCGTCAATTAACACATTTTGCACCGAGGTAAGTTTATGTGTAAACGATACATCCTTAATACATATGTTGTTACCTATTGATGCATTGTATGGATGTAAATACTTATTGGTGAGATTGATTGAAAATGATAGAAAATGAGTAATTCTCGAATGAACCTTGGAATAGAAATGTGGGCATGGGTAAATAGCTGTAAATGTGTAATTATCAATGTTGGTGGGCTGTGTGCGATACCACCTTGTTATCTATTCATGATGGGCTGTGTGCGATGCCATCGTTTATATTATTATTTGGTGGGCTATGTGTGATACCACTGTAATTATCAATGTTGGTGGGCTGTGTACGATACCACCCTATTATTGATTAACGGTGGGCTGTGTACGAAACCATAGGGTATCTTGTAGTATTCTGAGGGGTTCATCGAGAAACTTGTTAAGTAAACATTTCATGTGGCTTTGTGGTGATAAGTGCAGGGCATAAGTACAAATAAATGTGAGCACTGTGTATGATTTATGATTGGGATGTGGTAAGAGTTTAGATGAGTAGGCCTGATTATGAAAATGTGAATTGTTCTTATATAGTATGTAATGCTTTTGTTTGATTAGCATATGTTATGATGCTCATTGTTTACATATAGACTTACTAAGCTTAAAGCTTACTCTCTTTCTTTTCCCTTGTTTTATAGTGTCAAAGAGCCAGCTCGGGTTACGAAGATAATCAGAAGATCACCAACACTATCAGCACATCTTGGTATATTTAGACTTAGCATTTTGAGTATGACATGTATAGGGACTAGACTTAGTGAAATGTCATGTTGTTTTGGCCAAGTGTATTGGCTTTTCTAAAGATGAACTCTTTTGTATAAGGCCATAGTTGATGGCTCATTATTATTAATCTATGAAAAGATGAGGTTATTCATGAATGTGTATGATGCATAATTGGGTTGTTTGGCTAAAGTATGCATGAATGGATTGATGGTTGAATGTGATTTATGTTTGTATGAGTTAGGGTGATAAGAAGAGCTTGGCAAATAGCCTTGTTCTTGTCCATACGGGTAGACACACGGGCGCGTGTCTAGGCCGTGTGGGACACACGGTCGGCCTCATGGGCGTGTGGTTAGGCCGTGTGTCCCATTGCATGCTAGGTTTACAAGTCAGTATGCTCAGTAGTAAACACACGGGCAGAGACACGGCCGTGTGTCTCAGCCGTGTGGAAGGCACGGCCATGGACATGGGCGTGTGCCCAGGCTGTGTGAAGTCTGCACCTCAAATTAGGAATTTAATTTACCACACGGTTGAAGAACACGAGTGTGTACCTAGGCCGTGTGACATTTGTGGGTGATGACGTCACAAACAGAATGCCAAGGTTTTTGCACACGGGCTAAGACACGGGCGTGTCGAGGCCGTGTGAGGGACACGGGCGTGTGTCCGACCGTGTGAAAACCCCTGCAGGTTCGAATTGAAAAATAATTCCACGGCGGGTGTGGAACACGAGCATGTGATATGCCACACGGCGTGTCCCTTACTCCACACACGCGCGTGTGGGACTGCTTTAGTGAAAATTTTCTAAGGTTTTCTAGAGGGCTTGGAAGGGTTCGATTTGATCCCGACCCATTCCTAAAGGGAGGATTTAGGCCATATAGGCTTGTTTAAGAGGTATTATGAAAAGTTTTAAATTGGGAGTAGAAAGTCAGGTCTCGGAGTTGTATGATTGATTGCGTGTAAGCCTCGTAATGCCTCGTATCCTGTTCCGGCGTTAAATACGGGTAAGGGGTGTTACACCTATCATTAGAATATCACAGAATTCATTATTAGAATATTTGATCATCTATTGTACCACGATTCATTTATTGATATGTGCTTAATATCGACAAGTGAAATTTGTGTACATAATTAAAATCTTTAAATACTAGAATATTTCAAACCTTAGTATATCACTTTTCTCAGTAAGTTTGTCCTTCAGCTTTTGCAGTTGATCTTCATATAACTAGAGCAAAAAAAAAAGATTTAAAAACTAATAAAAAGAGAAAAAAAATAAATTTTGTTATGTTCTCAACTTTAGGAACCCATTTACCTTGAGGGTATCAACATTTTTGTTACGAGGTAGGCTTAATGGATCAAACTTTGACTCCCAATTTACATAAAATTTCTTCAACATCATTAAAAAATTAAATTTAATTGTGAAAAAAATTAGATTATAAAATAAAAAATAACTAAATCAGGACCGGGTACCAAGACATACCTCCATTGTATAGGCCTTCCTGGCAAAAAAGAAAAAGAAAAACCAATTTTAACTATTGAATTCTATTTAAAGAAAGGAAAAAACTATGTTATTAATATTATTTACCTTTCCTCACACTCTACGAATGGCATACTCGAGACTTTCTGAAGAATGTTATATAAGCCACTGTTATGACCAATTTTATCAAAAAATAAAATTTAATTTAAAAAAAAAAGTTAAATCAAACATAAATAAGAAAAAAAGAACCGAAGTTTTAGCTGTGAAAGAAAATAATAATACTAGTAGTGATAATGAAAAAAAAGAAGAAGAAGGAATGAAGTAATTTACTTGGGGTCTTGACCAACAAAAAGGGTTGGTTTATCGGAGGGTGAAGAGAGTAAAAGAACAACTTCAACATCACACAATATAGAAAGCTCTTTTGCTTTCTTAAGAATCCCTCTTTTTCACTTTGAATATTTTGCTTGTCTTGCTTTCATTGTAACACCCCTTACCCGTATTCTACGTCAGAACTGAGTCCGAGTCATTACCAGAGTAAAACCACTTGATCGCCACTTAGGCTCAACGTGACTACTCTCCTTAAGTCACCACAACAACCTTATTCTCGACTTACGAGGCCTCATTCATACACACGAGGGCTCTCGAGACCATATCGAAAACTCTTACGAATCTAAAATTTTTCCATCCCAACAGGGCCACACGCCCGTGTAAGATGATACACGCCCGAGTGGAGTCACACACGCCCATGTCCACAAACCGTGCACAAAACTCAAGCATTCTGCCAAAGTCCCACGGCTAGGGCACACGCCCGTGCTCTCCACCCGTGGTGAACACTGACTACTTTACACGGCCTAAAGCCTAGACACACGCCCATGTGGCTAGCCCATGGCCTATAACACTCGTATCTGCCAAAGTGACACGGCCAAGTCACACGCCCGTGGACTGGCCGTGTGTCACACATGGCCTAGACACATGCCCGTGTGTCTATCCACATGGACAAGAACAAAGCTATTTGCTAAGCTCTTCTCACCCTTCTAACTCATACAACATGTATACATTCAACTCATCCACAATCAACTCATATTGTAAAATAATCTTACATGGATAACTACATCTTTTCATATAATAAGTTAGCCATCAACCATGGCATTATACAAAATAGATTATCCATCTAAAGGCCAACACATCTTAGCCATTACAACAAAACTCACTAACTTGTCTAGCCTCTATACATGCCATATACAAAACATTAAGTCTAGTGTATCGGAGTGTGCTGATAGTGTGAGCGATCTTCTGATTAATCCGCGTACCACGATTCAATCCTTTTTCTCTATAAGGAAAGGGAAAAGAAAGGAGTAAGCTTTGAGCTTAGTAAGTTTACACATAAACAATTTAAGCATTTTAGTATAAGCTAAACAACAATTAGCATTATACTAACATATGTAATTCACATCCACTACTATGCTTACTCTTTCTATCCCTTACCACATCTCCAACACATCATGAGTCACATACACATAATCATTGACATGCACCCCTACAATCAATATCACATTTACTCAAAATACAACACATCATTATTTCTCAATAATACATCCACACAGCTAAATTACTCGGTGGTTTCGCACTTAGCCCACCACAATCAGATCATAAGGTAGTATCGCACATAGCCTACCACAAAGGATAATTATAGTGAGTTCGCACATAGCTCACTAAATAATTTGCTTAACAATAGTATCGCACATAGCCCATCATTGTTAAGTATCAAGGTGGTATCGCACACAGCCCACCATCAAGCATTATCACTACACATTCACATGTCTACTTTGTAATACATTCATCCATTCACAACTACTATCTCATTCATTCCACTAGAACTGAATAGGTTCTCAATCATGCTGCACACTAGCTAGCATTAACAATGTATACGCATAAATGCATCGTTTATACGTAAACTTACCTCGAAACTCAAAAGTATGGAGGTGTGCAATTTAGTCCACTACTTTGCTCTTGCCTTGGTTTCTATCCGGGCTTTGTCTTTCTTGATCTATAATGATAAATCATCTAATTCAATACACACATTGACTAAATTGACCCTTATCTCATACTTTAGCAAAATTACCATTTTGCCCCTAAACTTTCTCATATTTATACTTTTGCCCCAAGGCTCGTAAAGTGATTTTCATTCAACTTTCTACCATTTCATGCTTAGCCGATTCATAACCTCAACTAAAGTAATCATCAATTCTCACTAAATCATTCATGTATGACCAATCTCAAGACTTTCACAAACTAGTCCCTACATGCATTTTTCATGAAATTCACTTAGCAAAAGATGTTTCTACTACATCAAGCTTTCATAATCTTCCATAAAACATCAAAATACATGCATGTCATACATGGGTACATTTTTGAACATCAATCCTAGCTCAACATATAGCTAAAAATAGCTTACTCATGTTACTAGGACTTCAAAAATACGAAGAATATCAAAAACGGGGCTTGGATGCACTTACTGGCAAGCTTGAAAAATTGAAGAGCCCTAACAATGGCTTCTTGAAAGTTTCGGCAGCTTGTATATGAAGATGAATGAAATTTTGTCATCTTTTCTCTTTTTAATCACTTAATTGACAAATGGCCAAAATGCCCATTTGTCAAACTTTTCCAATTTCATCCACTCATGCCCATTTTTGTCCAAAAATTAGAATTTGGAAAAATTACTATTTAAGGACCTCTAATTGATAATCCAAAGCTATTTCATACAAATAGCATTTAGAATCTCACATTTTTCAACTTTTGCAATTTAGTCCTTTTGGACCATTCAACCACAATTTAACAAAAATTGCTTCATGAAACTTTCACACTAACATGCAAACATAGCATAAACCTCTAAACTCATACATATACCTCGGATTTGTGGTCTCGCACCACTATTCCGACTAGGCCCTAAATCGGGATGTTACAACTCTCCCCCCATTAGAGATTTTGCCCTCGAAAATCTTACCGTTAAAAAGGTTTGGATGTTGCTCTCTCATGCTTTCTTCCAGTTCCCACGTAGCCTCTTCCACACCGTGTTTCTGCCATAACACTTTCACTAGGGCTATGCTCTTATTCCTCAACTGTTTCACTTCTCGAGCCAAGATCTTAATCGGCTCCTCTTCATAAGACATATCCGGTCTTTTCTCAATTCCCATTGAAGGAATCACATGCGAAGGATCGGAGCGATACCGTTGTAACATCGACACATGGAACACGTTTTGGATCTTATCCAATTTTACCGGCAAAGCCAACTGGTATGCAACTGGCCCAACTCTATCTTTAATCTCATACGGCCCTATGAATCTCGGACTCAATTTCCCCTTTCATCCGAATCTCATGATTTTCTTCCACGGGGACACTTTTAAAAACACTTTGTCACCCACCTCAAACTCAATTTCTTTTCCTTTCAAATCCACGTACGACTTCTGTCGGTCCGAAGCAACTTTCAGACTATTACGGATTACTTTCACTTTCTCCTCAGTCTCTTTTACTAGATCGGCCCCATGGATCCGCTTCTCACTAAGCTCAGTCCAATACAGAGGAGTTCGACACTTACGACCATACAAAGCTTCATACGGTGCCATCTGTATACTCGACTAATAACTATTGTTGTAGGCAAACTCGACCAAAGGTAGATACCTCTCCCAACTACCTTCAAATTCTAACACACAGCATCGAAGCATATCTTCGAGAACTTGAATCACTCTTTCAGACTGACCATATGTTTGTGGATGGAATGCGGTACTAAAGTTCAACTTTGTACCCAAAGCCTCTTGCAACTTCTTCCAAAACCTCAAAGTAAACCTCGGATCTCTATCCGATATTCTAGACACAGGCACACCATGTAACCTCACTATCTCTACAACATACAATTCAGCTAACTTGTCCAATGAATAATCAACACGTACTGGAATAAAATGAGCCGACTTTGTCAATCTATCCACAACAACCTACACAGCATCTTTCTTTTTCAGAGTCATAGGCAACCCCGTCACAAAATCCATGGTAATCTGATCCCATTTCCATTCGGGAACTATCACTGGCTGAAGCAATCTCGAAGGCACTTGATGCTCAGCTTTCACTTGTTGACAAATCAGACACTTTGTCACGAACACATAGATATCTCTTTTCATACCCGGCCACCAATAAAATTTCCTCAAGTCATTGTACATTTTCATACTGCCCGGGTGTACTGACAAATAACCACTATGTGCCTCATGCAAAACCTTTCGGATCAATTCTTC
The DNA here is from genome assembly GCA_025698515.1 of Gossypium sturtianum. Lineage (NCBI taxonomy): Eukaryota > Viridiplantae > Streptophyta > Magnoliopsida > Malvales > Malvaceae > Gossypium > Gossypium sturtianum. Next base: position 125,788,458 of record CM046948.1, read on the forward strand.
ATCTCTAAGTACACAAATTCTATCATGGTACATCAAACAACCATTCAAGCCCACTCGAAAATCAGAATCACTTTCTGATCCATTCTTAGCTCTCTTAGCTTGCATCTCACTATCATTTCTCTGAGCCTCACATATCTGTTGACCAAATAGTAGCTTAGCTCTCAACTCTGCCAATATAGCACCACCATCAGACAATGCTAAACTCGTGCTCATAACTTTTAGAGCATACAAGGATTTCCTACTCAAGGCATTCGCAACCACATTCGCTTTTCCCGGGTGGTAATCAATGACTAACTCATAATCTTTCAATAACTCGAGCCACCGCCTCTGTCGCAAATTCAAATCCTTTTGATCCATCAAATACTTCAAACTCTTGTGATTCGTAAAGATTCGACACTTCTCATCATATAAATAATGTCGCCAAATCTTTAACGCGAAAATAATCGCAGCCAACTCCAAATCATGAGTCGGATAATTCCTCTTATGTTGTTTTAACTGCCTTGAGGCGTAAGCGATTACCTTACCCTCTTGTATCAACACGCAACCGAGACCATTGAATGATGCGTCACTGAAAACCACGAACTCTTTCCCCGATTCTGGTTGAACCAAAACCGACGCCTCAGTCAACAATGTTTTCAATCTCTCGAAACTCTGTTGACATGTCTCAGTCCATTCAAACTTGACATCCTTATGCAACAGTTTCGTCATCGGGGTAGCAATCACAGAGAACCCCTTTACAAAACGTTTCTAATATCCTGCCAAACCCAAAAAGCTTCTAACTTTTGACACGTTCCTCGGCGGTTTCCAATCCACAACAGCCGATATCTTACTCGGGTCAACTCTGACACCACCACCCGACACAATGTGTCCTAGGAATCCGACCTCTCGGAGCCAAAACTCACTCTTGCTAAACTTAGCATATAACTGCTTATCTCTTAAAGTTTGCAAGACAATTCTCAAATGCTCTTCATGGTCATTCTCATCCCGAGAATAGATCAATATGTCGTCAATGAAGACAACCACAAACTTATCCACATACGATCGGAAGACACGGTTCATCAAATCCATAAAAATCACAAGTGCATTCGTTAAACCAAACGACATGACTAGAAACTCATAATGGCCATACCTTGTTCGAAATGCAGTTTTCAACATATCTTGCTCTTTCACTCTCAACTGGTAATAACCAGACCTCAGGTCTATCTTGGAGAACACTGTAGCTCCTTTCAGTTGATCAAACAGATCATCAATCCTTGGTAAAGGATACTTATTCTTCATCGTCACTTTATTGAGTTGCCTATAGTCTATACACAATCTCATAGACCCATCTTTCTTCTTTACAAATAGTACCGGAGCACCCCATGGTGAGTAGCTCGGTCTTGCAAAACCCTTATCTATCAACTCTTGCAACTGAACCTTCAGTTCTCTCAACTCTAAAGGTGCCATCCTATACGGAGCAATTGAAATAGGTGTCGTTCCTGGAATTAACTCAATCCCAAACTCAACCTCTCTCACTGGAGGTAATCTGGGTAACTCTTCCGGAAATACATCTGAATACTCACATACCACCGGCACTGTTTCAAACTTTACTCCAACCTCTTGAGTATTCAAAACAAAGGCTAGATAGGACTCACACCCTTTTCTCGAACATTTCTCAGCCACTAGGGAAGAAATCATCACTGGTAGACTATCCAATCCACTTGATTCAACCCGAATAACATCTCTGCTCTCACACTTCAATTCAATAAACTTACTACCACAGTTCACTAAGACATCATGGGTAGTCAACCAATCTATGCCAAGAATTAAGTCAAACTCATCAAACGGAAACAACATAAGGTTTGCCGGAAAACAATGACTCATAATCAACAAAGGACAATTCTTACACACCTTGTCCACTAACACATGCTTACCTAACGAGTTTGACACCTTAACCACAATATCCGTAAACTCAACGGTCATACTCAAACTAGATGCCAATCTCATGCAAATATAAGAATGAGTAGACCCTGGATCTATTAAAGCAATAACAAAGGTGTCAAAAGAGAAAAAGTACCCGTTATCACATCCGGGATGATGCCTCTTGCGGCGTGAATGGCATACGCCCTCGCAGTACTGACCCTCCTGGTCTCACAAAGCCAGAGTCTTTGGATGCACCTCTACCACTAGTCCCACCTCTCGGGTTCCTTGGTGGTCTACCCCTTACAGACACATCGCTAGGTCTTGTCTCTTGCTTCTCTTCCTTGTCATCCATCTCGGGGCAATTTCGGATAAAATGGTCGGGGGGAACCACACTTATAACAACTTCGGTTGTTTCCCTAACACTCTCTGGTATGATACCTACCACAACTTGGACACTCCGGTTTGTTCTTCGGATTGCCTACACTTTCCATCGAGGTGGCTTGGACTCTCGAACCCGAACAAGTGTTGTCCAAGTCTCGATGTGGATATCCCACTGATGTTGTCGTCCGAGGATTCACTTCTTTGGATCTTTTCGACTGGGCTTGATATGATTTTCCCATCGGTCATTTTCTCGCATCTCGGGCTTCACTCACAGCCCTTTTCTTTTCCTTACTCAACTCCTCGGCCTTACTTGCCCTTTCAACCAACACCACAAACTCTTTCAACTCCAAAATACCCACTAGGAGCTTAATATCCTCGTTCAGTCCATCTTCTAACCTTTTACACAAGATGGTCTCCGTCGACACACATTCCTACACGTACTTGCTAAGCCTGACAAATTCACGCTCATATTCTGCTACTGTCATTCTTCCTTGCTTTAACTCAAGGAATTCTTTCTGTTTCCGATCAGTAAATCGTTGGCTTATATACTTCTTCCGAAACTCTTCCAAAAATAAGTCCCATGTCGCCCGCTCTTTCGGGACTACCGACGTCAACGTCTTCCACCAATGGTATGCTGAGTCCCTCAGCAATGATACGGCACACTTCAGGTTCTCTTCAGTGTACAAGAGAGTTCATCGAATACTCTCATTGAGTTCTCTAGCGTAACTCTGCTTCTCTCGGGTCATCATCTACCTTAGCTCTAAACTCCTCAGCCCCGTGTTTCCTAATCTTATCCATCGGGGGTTTCGATATCCTTACTACATCAATACCTTGAGGAGCCACTGGAATTGGCTGAGGTATAGGAGGAGGTGGAGGAGGTTGAGCATTAGGGTTCGCTCGAACATAATCCGAGTACCAATTACTCATCATCTAGAGAAAGGCTTCCCGAGCCTCTTCCCCTTGACCCCTAACCTCGGGTCCACTCTCAACAGGCGCAGTTCCTTACGCAGGAGCCAGTGCATTACTAGCTGCTTCATCAGCAGTCGATTGATCGGGATCCATATACTATATAAAACAAGGTTTAAAATCATCAGAAACCACCACACTATCATTGTACACTTATGGCATGTATAGCTAGACCCTTACACCCGCTACGGTAGTCCTAGAACCTACTAAACCATAGCTCTGATACCACTAAATGTAACACCTCTTACCCGTATTCTACGCCGAAACCGGGTCCGAGGCATTACCGGAGTAAAACCACTTGATCGCCACTTAGGCTCAACGTGACTACCCTCCTTAAGTCACCACAACAACCTTATTCTTGACTTACGAGGTCTCATTCATACACACGAGGGCTCTTCAGACCATATCGAAAACTCTTACGAATCTAAAATTTTTCCATCCCAACAGGGCCGCACGCCCGTGTAAGATGATACACGCCCGTGTGTAGTCACACACACCCATGTCCACAAATCATGCACAAAACTCAAGCATTCTGCCAAAGTCCCACGGCTAGGGCATACGCCCGTGCTCTCCACCCGTGCTGAACACTGACTACTTTACATGGCCTAAAGCCTAGACACACGCTCGTGCGGCTAGCCCGTCGCCTAAAACAGTCGAATCTGCCAAAGTGACATGGCCAAGTCACACGCCCATGGGCTGGCCATGTGTCACACATGGCCTAGACACATGCTGTAATATCCCGGGTTAGGGGCTATTTTGTGGTTGCATGTTTTGCACGTGTTTAGTGTGCTGTGTTGCTGTTTGTGTAGTTTCGGGGCTTAATTGTAGGTTAGGAGTGTGCCTGAGTAGGTAGGAGAATTTTTGTTTTTAGGCTTTATAGGAGAGGAGCTGAGGAAGTCAGGGTTTAAGAATATTATTTGGTGTTTGGTTGCACAAATGAGGAGCCGGCAAAGTGGCAAAGTATGTGCCACTTGGGGCTTGAGTGTGGCGTCAACTACAAGGGGGAGAGATCCCGAGTTCAAGTCGCAGAGTTCCCCATTTTGGCTCTCATTTTGGACGGCATGGAGGAAGAGTTAGAAGGCAATTCAATTCTTCCTTGGACTTGGTCTTCACTTTCAAATGTAAGGTGGAGAGCAAAATGTGGAGGAGGACTTGGTCCACTCATTTGAAATGAGTGGTGGTGAGTGTGTGGGGATTATGGCCGAATTTGTGGGGTGTTGGAGTGGGGAAGTGGACGGCTTGGGTTGGTAGTGTGGCATTGGGGTTGTGCTGAAACTCTTTTGGGAATTTTGGGTGCACAATCGGTCTTGGGAGGTAGCAAAAGGCAAACCGAAATTGCTAGTGAGTTCTCCTTCTTTCTTTTGCAAACCGTAAGTCCAAAGGCATACTTGTCGAATTTTTGCTTTTGTTTTCTACACTTGGTGTTGTTGGCCAATGCTTTTCTCCTATTTTCTTCTTCTCTTCATTTTGTATAAGCCGAAACCTATATCACTTTTTCTCACACTTTCTTCTTCTTTCTTTAATTGTGCAAGCCGAAACTTACCTTGTTCCTAAACCAAAATCTCCATACATTCTTTCCATTTCTCCTCTGCTAGACTCTCTTTTATTCTCATACAAAGCCGAAAGTAGGGGTGTTAAACACTCAAGCCGAACCCTTCTCATCTGCTAATGATTTCTTCTCATCTCTTAAACCATATTTTTCTTTGTTGTACTTCTGAGTTCTAAGCCGAATACCTCCCTTCTCTTAGTGTTTTGTTGGCCGAATTCTTTCCTTCTTTTTGATCAAGGTGTTGGCCGAATCTGTCCCTTCTTCTAGTGGTTTACTTGGCCGAATATCAGTGGGGTATTTGGGGGCCTTGTTTCAATCGTTTGGAATCTGGTAAGTGATTGGCCGAATGGTCATTTCCCTTCTTCTTTATGCATTGCCGATGTTGGTTAATTAAGAGCCGAATGTGGCCTTGTTGTGAGTGCTAATCTTTTGGTGATGGAACCGATTGTGTTATAGGGCATCGGGGACTTCAAGGCAGTCAAGCGGAGTCTCCATTGTTGGGTAGTCATTTGGGTAAGAAGGTGTCTCATTAGTCTTTTGTTTAGTTTCTTTTAGTCAAGATATTAAGAATTAATGGTTCTTCTTATTAGGTGGTGGCCGATTATCAAAAGAACCACTGTTGGTTCGAGGTTTGGTTGGAAACCAAATCATCTTCAAGGTAAGGGATGGATATTGACCCCCCTTTGGTTAATTGATGATGGCCGAATGTTATAGATGCCTAACCCCTATGTGTTGGCCGAGTGTAGGAGCTAGTAATCGAGGGACTTAGATCGTTTCGTTGGGATTTTAGACTCGTGATTACCAGGTGTGTAACTAACACACCCATACTTAGTGATATTGTTATTAAACCTGTTTGCCTATTAAAATCATGACAGTATGATGGATTATTGGATACCCAAGCGGGGTATGTGTAAATATCCGGGTAAGTCAAGATTGTTACTAGATTACTGATGATCTATATGGTATCATGACTATGTAGGTATGTGATATGGGGTATGAGTCAAACATATTAGCATGATTGGCATGACTCGTATGATATGCATGATTACATGAGTTGGCTTGTTGATGGGTGATATGAGTAGAGGAGCAAAGTGATATTTTGTCTTTGACGAGCACCAAGTGTTTTGGTAACACACTTTGTGACTTTGGGTCACCAGTGCTTTGGTAGCACATTTGTGTCTTTGGGACACCGAGGTTGGGCACCTCATTGCGACTTGTCCCCGTGGTTAACACCACTGTGGGTTGGCCCCACATGAGATATGGGATCGTCACTAGTGATTGGGTATCACACGATGGGTTGGCCCCATCATTCGATTATCGTGACTACGGTCACCGGTGCTTGGGTAGCACATTGTGTCTTTGGGACACCAGTGTTTTGGTAACACATTGTGACTATATGTCACCAGGTGGTTTGGCACCACCAAAGGTTTGGTACCACACGGGGTAGATAAGGAGATACGGATGGTTAGGATTGGGTTGCATTAATCATGTTGCTATGTATGATGTGTGTTAGCATGTTGTTTCATCGGGAGCGGATTTATGCATCGAGTCACTCGACTCACCCTCTCCTTTGACATTTCAGTGACTCGTGAGACGCGGACATGGAGCCGGATGGACTCGGGTGCTCATGCCATGCTTAATAAAGTTTTACTCCAACTCTATCATTTGGGTACTTTAATTTAATTACTTTTATTTGGGTTTTAATTTGGATTTGTAAAAGGCCTTTAAATTATGTTTTTTTTTTTTATGGTTATGTTTTAATTAGATTCTCAACCTGCTTAACAAACAACTTGGCATGAAATTACTAAAACTTGGAAAGACAACGTTTTCAAAACTATAACGCAAGGTGTTTTAAAACATACCACCGGGTATCTCACTATGTTTTGCTATAAAGTAAACTCAAGTGATTTTCAAACCAAACTCGATTTTTCTACTAAGTCTAAAATGTTTCAAAATGGCCCTAAGAAACTATTGGAAGTGCTAAATGAAATCAACTCGTTTTAACTTATACTTGGATAAGTTTTCAAAATCTAATCAAACAAGCCTACTCAAACTTTCCTCAAATTCACTATGTTTTCACACCACTTCTAAACGAAAAAAAATCTGATCACTCAAAAATGTTTTCCCCGTAACATACCAGATTCGGGCGTGGTGTCTTGTCCGAGTTTGGGGTGTTACAATTGTGGTATCAGAGCCAAGTTCAAAGGCTCGGCTGTGGGCCTGAGGCCCAAAAATGTTTTCAAAAGGTTGTTTTGTTAATCTTTATTCTTAAAGTAAGGTTTGAAAGGCATGGCACCGAGTCTCCGGCACCAGTTTGCCCAGGTAAGTACCCCGTACTAATGCTTGTGAATTGATTGGATGTGATATGATTTGATGAATAGCAATAGTATACTACTTTAGAGATTGAAACTGATAGGATTTTGTGAACTCATGAGAACAAATCTCCTTAAATATTCATAAGACTTGCTTTTAAACAAGTGGAATAAATATCGATGCATAAAAATTCTTAATCGATACGTAGAAAGATTAGTCATGAGCGCTAGAGGTGGACGTGGTCGTGGGCAGGTCGTGGTAGGATGACGCTTTACGAGCCCGTAGGATCCGGTCGTGGTTCGTAAAATGAGATACTGGGTTCCGCCGCCACCGGAGGTGGTGAGTTCCAAGATCGGGCGGGGCGACGCAGCGATGTCACGAGCGATCTTTGCGAGTGTTAGAAAGGGTAGCGAGGAGTTGGTGGTGGCGCGGGAGTTAGGAAATCTGCTCTGGCGACTTCGGGCAAATGGGGCCAATTCTTCCGAGGTGTTTCGGTGTTGCTCCCAAAGATCTTGAGAGTATTGGCTAGAGGCGATCGAGCGGATCATGGATGATCCGGACTTGACAAACCAAGAGAAGTTGAAGGGCATCGACGCTTCTCCGTGATGAGTCATATCGCTGGTGGCTCACGGTTCGAGATAGTGTGGCGCAAGGAGGATTTGACATGGGATTATTTCAGGCGAAGATATCAAAGGAAATACATCGGGTGGTTATATCGACTCCCAAATGAAAGGCTTTTCTCGAGGCTTGTTCAGGGAGTAAATCGGTTCTGAGTACGAGGCCGAGTTCCCGGTTGAGTAGGTATGCCGGGGCATTGTGGCCACCGAGCATGAGAGGTGTGTTCGCTTTCGAGGATGGTCTCGCGAGACGACTTGAGGTCACTGATTGCTCCTCGCAGGGAGCGAGTTTGCTGTCTTAGTTGAGAAGGCTAAGGTAGCCGAGGGGGTTAAGGAGTCGATGAGACAAGGCATGGACAGAAATAGACATAAGAGGAGCTTTGGGTCTTCGGGTCGTCGGGTAATCCGCAGAAGAGGGCTAGACCGAGGGGGCGAACCACCTGCTAGGGTTTGTTGTCGCTAGGCGTGGACCGCCGCAGTGTGATCGGCAGGGGAAATCTCATTGGGGTGGTTGGCCGGACTGGAGGAAAAGGTTGCTTCGAGTGTGGTTCTCTGGAGCACCGTGTGAGGGACCGTCCCGCGTGGGTTGGCTAGGATTGATCGAGAGGCGTGGCCGTAATCGGTCGAGAGGTAATGGACCGCCACCGCAGAGGGGCCGTGGTAATGGCGCAGGTGGTAATGGGTCCGGTCGGGGCCGTGGAGCACCGCGAGAGGTGCGAGTAGTTCTCGATGCTAGACACCGGATTAGTGTATGTATCGCGGCGCCGAGAGAGGAGAGGCGACGACCGACGTCATAACCGTGCGTTTCGATTTTTGGTTCTCCTTATACCGCTTTGATTGATGTGGGTTCAACGCACTCTTATGTTGCCGATAGTATAGTAGAGACCATGGATTTAGACTCGAGATATCTTCTAGGCGGATGACCGTGATTAGCCCTCTAGGTCACTCAGTAGTAGTAGATAAACTGTTTAGAGGTACCCTTAGAACTCCAAGGGGTAGTGTTCGCCGATCTGATGGACCTGCCGTTTGGGGAGTTCGACCGATTCTTGGGATGGATTGGTTGGTCAAGTACCAAAGCGAGGTTGGATTGCGCGCCAAGCGCATGGTTCTTAAGACGGTTGAGGGTGAAGAGGTGGCTATGATAGGTAATAGGAGAGATTACTTATCTAATGTGGTATCTGCTCTGAAGGCGGAGAAGATGGTCAGGAAGGGCTGTGAAGCATATGTAGTTCATGTGTATGCCTTGGAGGCTAAGGAGTCTGCTGTGGAGAAGGTTCGTACTGTTAAGGAGTTTGCTGATGTTTTTCCCGAGGAGCTTCCGGTTTTGCCGCCGATCGCGAGGTAGAGTTCGAATAGATCTATTACCCGAATCGCGCGCGGTGTCTATTGCTCGTATAGGATGGCGCCAAAGGAATTGGTGGAGCTTAAGGCTCGAGATCCGTGGAGTTATTGGATCGAGGTTTTATTAGGCCTAGTGTTTCGCTGTAAGGCGCCACGTGCTCTTTGTCAAGAAGAAAGATGGCACGATGCGGATGTGTATAGACTACCGCCATTGAATAAGTCGACGATTAAAAACAAGTATCCGCTTCCACGGATAGACGATTTGTTTGATCGGCTAAAGGGTGCTGCGGTATTCTCGAAGATCGACTTGAGGTCCGGTATCATCGATTGAAGGTTAAGGAGGTGATATCCATAAAACAAATGTTTCGGACTCGGTATGGGCACTACGAATTTACGTAATGCCGTTCGGGTTGACTAACGCACCGCGCCGCTTATGGATATGATGAATAGGGTGTTTCAGCAAAGATCTGGATCGGTTCGTCGTGGTTTTCATAGACGACATCTTAGTGTACTCAAGGCGACGAGGAAGAGCATGTTAAGCATTTGCGAGTGGTGTTGCGAGATTTTGAGGAAAAGCGACTCTATGCTAAGTTCGGTAAGTGCGAGTTCGCTTAGAGAAGTGACTTTCTTGGGTCATGTAATGTCGGTGAGGGGATTCGAGTAGATCCTCGTAAGATTGAGGCGCTTTTGGATTGGAAGCCGCCTAAGTCGATGGTGAGATTCGGAGTTTTCTGGGTTTGGCCGGATACTCTAGAAGGTTTGTTGAGGGTTTCGTTGATAGCAAATGCTACCGATGACCAAGTTCTTTGAGGAAAGAAGTTCCGCTTGTATGGACTCGAGAAACAAAGCAGGAAAGCTTCGATAAGTTAAAGAAGATTTTGACCGAGGCTCCTGGTTCTAATTCAACCCGAGGCCGGTAAGGAATTCACGCCTCATTGCGATGCATCACATACGGGCTTGGGTTGTGTGCCGATGCAAGAAGGCAAGGTTGTGGCTTACGCTTCTCGGCACCGAGGCCACATGAGGTCAACTATCCGACGCACGATTTGGAGCTAGCACCGTAGTCTTCGCCTTAAAGATTTGGAGGCACTACTTATACGGGGAGAGATCGATAGTCTACACAGATCACAAGAGTCCAAGTATCTACCGACTCGGAAGGATTTGAATTTGAGGCAACATGAGATGAGTTGAGTTGCTTTGAAAGATTACGATCGCTCGATTGAGTATCATCCGGCAAGGCTAACGAGGTGGTCGACGCGCGTTGAGCCGTAAGGTTGTTTCGGACTTAAGAGCATTGTTTGCCCATTTGAGTTTGTATGACGACGGAGTATTCTCGCAGAGTTGCGAGTTAAGCCTACTTGGGTTGAGCGGATCGTGAGAAACAGCTTATTGGATGAGGTTCTCGAGTGCGCGGAGGTTACAAGTGCGTAATGGTGGTTTGGAGGGTTACAAATTTGTCTAGTGATGAGGTTCTCGTGTTTTCGTGGTAAGGCTTGTATGCCTAAAGATGTTGAGTGAGGCGTAAGATTCTTCGGGACGCACATAGCGATCCTCATGCTATGCATCCCGGAGGTAGCAAGATGTATAGGGATCTTAGAGAGCGCTTTTGGTGGCCTGCTTGAAGAAGGAGGTGACAGAGTTTGTTGGGAAGTGTCGACTTGTCGGCAGGTCAAGGCTGAACATCGATTGTTGCGTCGGGGTTGCTTCACTGTGAAGATTCCTCGATGGAAGTGGGAAAGGATAACCATGGATTTCGTCGGTGGGTTACGCTTCGCCAAGCAAGAAAGATTCGGTTTGGGTAGTGGTGGATCGATCGACTAAATCACTCACTTTATTCCGGTGAGGGTTGACTACTCACTTGAAGCTAGCGGTTGTATGTTTCGAGAGATAGTGAGGTTGCACGGCGTGCGGTTCGATAATCTCGGATAGGGATCCTAGATTTACGTCAAGGTTCCGGAAAGCACCGCATCGGGCTCTGGGTACTCGCTTTGGATTTCGATCACGGCTTTTCACCCGCATCGACGGTCAATCGAAAAGGGTCATTCAGTCTTAGAGGATATCTTTGAGAGGTTGTATCTTGGATTTGAGTGAGGTAGTTGGGAGGAGTTTTTGCCATTGGTCGAGTTTGCCTACAACAACGATTTACTGCGAGCATTAAGATGGCACCGTATGAGGCGTTGTATGGTAGGAAATGTCGCTCACCTACGTGTTGGACGGAGTTAGGTGAACGCCGCTTGTTAGGACCCGAGTTGGTTGTCGAGACCGAAGACAAGGTTAAGGCGATTCAGTCTAGATTGAAGGAAGCTTCGGACCGGCAGAAGCCTTATGCCGATCTTAAGCGAAGAGATATAGAGTTCGCTGTAGGGGATCGAGTGTTCCTGAAGGTCTCGCCTTGGAAGAAGGTGTTGAGGTTCGGGAAGAAAGGCAAGCTAAGTCCGAGGTTTATTGGACCGTATAAGGTAAGGAGACGAGTTGGACCATGGCGTATCGCCTTGAGTTGCCGCAGAGCTTAGTCGATTCACGACGCTTTTTCACGCTTTCAATGCTTGGAGGTATCGTTCGGATCCGTCGCATGTGGTAGCAATGGAAGAGATCGAGGTAAATCCAGATTTGACTATGGAAGAAGAACCTGTGCAGATTCTAGATCGGGATGTGAAAGTTCTGCGTAAGAAGTCCGTGCCTTTGGTTAAGGTTCTTTGGCGGAATCATGGCGTAGAAGAAGCTACGTGGGAACCCGAGGATATGATGAGACAAAGCATACCGCAAACTCTTTTGATCGTGTAATTTCGAGGTCGAAATTATTTTTAAGGGGGTAAAACCGTAATATCCCGGTTAGGGGCTATTTTGTGGTTGCATGTTTTGCATGTGTTTAGTGTGTTTGTGTTGTCTTTGTTTGTGTAGTTTCGGGGCTTAATTGTAGGTTAGGAGTGTGCTGAGTAGGTAGGAGAATTTTTGTTTTTAGGCTTTATAGGAGAGGAGCCGAGGAAGTGGGGTTTAAGAATATTATTTGGTGTTTGGTTGCACAAATGAGGAGCTGGCAAAGTGGCAAAGTATGTGCCACTTGGGGCTTGAGTGTGGCGTCAACTACAAGGGGGAGAGATCCTCGAGTTCAAGTCGCAGAGTTCCCCATTTTGGCTCTCATTTTGGATTTTATGGAGGAAGAGTTAGAAGGCAATTCGAATTCTTCCTTGGACTTGGTCTTCACTTTCAAATGTAAGGTGGAGAGCAAAATGTGGAGGAGGACTTGGTCCACTCATTTGAAATGAGTGGTGGTGAGTGTGTGTGGGGATTATGGCCGAATTTGTGGGGTGTTGGAGTGGGGGAAGTGGACGGCTTGGGTTGGTAGTGTGGCATTGGGGTTGTGCCAAAACTCTTTTAGAATTTTGGGTGCACAATCGGTCTTGGGAGGTAGCAAAAGGCAAACCGAAATTGCTAGTGAGTTCTCCTTTCTTTCTTTTGCAAACCGTAAGTCCAAAGGCATACTTGTCGAATTTTTGCTTTTGTTTTCTACACTTGGTGTTGTTGGCCGAATGCTTTTCTCCCTATTTTCTTCTTCTCTTCATTTTGTATAAGCCAAACCTATATCACTTTTTCTCACACTTTCTTCTTCTTTCTTTAATTGTGCAAGCCTAAACTTACCTTGTTCCTAAACCAAAATCTCCATACATTCTTTCCATTTCTCCTCTGCTAGACTCTCTTTTATTCTCATACAAAGCCGAAAGTAGGGGTGTTAAACACTCAAGCCGAACCCTTCTCATCTGTTGGCCGATTTCTTCTCATCTCTTAAACCATATTTTTCTTTGTTGTACTTCTGAGTTCTAAGCCGAATACCTCCTTCTCTTAGTGTTTTGTTGGCCGAATTCTTTCCTTCTTTTTGATCAAGGTGTTGGCGAATCTGTCCCTTCTTCTAGTGGTTTACTTGGCCGTAATATCGATGGGGTATTTGGGGGCCTTGTTTCAATCGTTTGGAATCTGTAAGTGATTGGCCGAATGGTCATTTCCCTTCTTCTTTATGCATTGCCGATGTTGGTTAATTAAGAGCCGAATGTGGCCTTGTTGTGAGTGCTAATCTTTTGGTGATGGAACCGATTGTGTTATAGGGCATCGGGGACTTCAAGGCAGTCAAGCGGAGTCTCCATTGTTGGGTAGTCATTTGGGTAAGAAGGTGTCTCATTAGTCTTTTGTTTAGTTTCTTTTAGTCAAGATATTAAGAATTAATGGTTCTTCTTATTAGGTGGTGGCCGATTATCAAAAGAACCACTGTTGGTTCGAGGTTTGGTTGGAAACCAAATCATCTTCAAGGTAAGGGATGGATATTGACCCCCTTTGGTTAATTGATGATGGCCGAATGTTATAGATGCCTAACCCCTATGTGTTGGCCGAGTGTAGGAGCTAGTAATCGAGGGACTTAGATCGTTTCGTTGGGATTTTAGACTCGTGATTACCAGGTGTGTAACTAACACACCCATACTTAGTGATATTGTTATTAAACCTGTTTGCCTATTAAAATCATGACAGTATGATGGATTATTGGATACCCAAGCGGGGTATGTGTACGTATCCGGGTAAGTCAGTATTGTTACTAGATTACTGATGATCTATATGGTATCATGACTATGTAGGTATGTGATATGGGGTATGAGTCAAACATATTAGCATGATTGGCATGACCTGTATGATATGCATGATTACATGAGTTGGCTTGTTGATGGGTGATATGAGTAGAGGAGCGTTGATATTTTGTGCCGACGAGCACCGGTGTTTTGGTAACACACTTTGTGACTTTGGGTCACCAAAGCTTTGGTAGCACATTTGTGTCTTTGGGACACCAGAGGTTGGGCACCTCATTGCGACTTGTCCTCCGTGGTTAACACCACCGTGGGTTGGCCCCACATGAGATATGGGATCGTCTGCTAGTGATTGGGTATCACACGATGGGTTGGCCCCATCATTCGATTATCGTGACTACGGTCACCGGTGCTTAGGTAGCACATTGTGTCTTTGGGACACCGGTGTTTTGGTAACACATTGTGACTATATGTCACCAGTGGTTTGGCACCACCAGTGGTTTGGTACCACACGGGGTAGATAAGGAGATACGGATGGTTAGGATTGGGTTGCATTAATCATGTTGCTATGTATGATGTGTGTTAGCATGTTGTTTCATCGGGAGCGGGATTTATGCATTTGAGTCACTCGACTCACCCTCTCCTTTGACATTTCAGTGACTCGTGAGACGCGGACATGGAGCCGGATGGACTCGGGTGTGCTCATGCCATGCTTAATAAAGTTTTACTCCAACTCTATCATTTGGGTACTTTAATTTAATTACTTTTATTTGGGTTTTAATTTGGATTTGTAAAAGGCCTTTAAATTATGTTTTTTTATTTATGGTTATGTTTTAATTAGATTCTCAACTTTGCTTAACAAACAACTTGGCATGAAATTACTAAAACTTGGAAAGACAACGTTTTCAAAACTATAACGCAAGGTGTTTTAAAACATACCACCGGTATCTCACTATGTTTTGCTATAAAGTAAACTCAAGTGATTTTCAAACCAAACTCGATTTTTCTACTAAGTCTAAAATGTTTCAAAATGGCCCTAAGAAACTATTGGAAGTGCTAAATGAAATCAACTCGTTTTAACTTATACTTGGATAAGTTTTCAAAATCTAATCAAACAAGCCTACTCAAACTTTCCTCAAATTCACTATGTTTTCACACCACTTCTAAACGAAAAAAATCGATCACTCAAAAATGTTTTCCCCGTAACATACCAGATTCGGGCGTGGTGTCTTGTCCGAGTTTGGGGTGTTACAATTGTGGTATCAGAGCCAAGTTCAAAGGCTCGGCTGTGGGCCTGAGGCCCAAAAATGTTTTCAAAAGGTTGTTTTGTTAATCTTTATTCTTAAAGTAAGGTTTGAAAGGCATGGCACCGAGTCTCCTGCACACCGGTTGCCTGTAAGTACCCCGTACTAATGCTTGTGAATTGATTGGATGTGATATGATTTGATGAATAGCAATAGTATACTACTTTAGAGATTGAAACTGATAGGATTTTGTGAACTCGCGAGAACAAATCTCCTTAAATATTCATAAGACTTGCTTTTAAACAAGTGGAATAAATACTGATGCATAAAAATTCTTAATCGAATCGTAGAAAGATTAGTCATGAGCGCTAGAGGTGGGCGTGGTCGTGACGCAGGTCGTGGTAGGATGACAGCTTTACGAGCCCGTAGGATCCGGTCGTGGTTCGAGAAAATGAGATACCGGTTCCGCCGCCAGCTGGAGGTGGTGAGTTCCAAGATCAGACTGGGGACGACGCAGTGTCACAGGCGATGCTGCGAGTGTTAGAAAGGGTAGCGGAGTTGGTGGTGGCGCGGGAGTTAGGAAATCTGTTCTGGCGACTTCGGCAAATGGGGCCAATTCTTCCGAGGTGTTTACGTGTTGCTCTCAAAGATCTGCCGAGTATTGGCTAGAGGCGATCGAGCGGATCATGGATGATCCGGACTTGACAAACAAGAGAAGTTGAAGGGCATCGTATCGCTTCTCCGTGATGAGTCATATCAGTGGTGGCTCACGGTTCGAGATAGTGTGGCAGCAGAGGATTTGACATGGGATTATTTCAGGGCAGCATATCAAAGGAAATACATCGGAGCTGGTTATATCGACTCCCAGCGAAAGGCTTTTCTGAGGCTTGTTCAGGGGAGTAAATCGGTTGTTGAGTACGAGGCCGAGTTCCCGGTTTCGAGTAGGTATGCCAGGGGCATTGTGGCCACTGAGCATGAGAGGTGTGTTCGTTTCGAGGATGGTCTGCGAGACGACTTGAGGCTGCTGATTGCTCCTCAGCAGGAGCGCGAGTTTGCTGTCTTAGTTGAGAAGGCTAAGGTAGCCGAGGGGGTTAAGGAGTCAGTGAGACAAGGCATGGACAGAAATAGACATAAGAGGAGCTTTGGGTCTTCTGGGTCGTCGGGTAATCCGCAGAAGAGGGCTAGACCGAGTGGGCCGAACCAGCCTGCTAGGTTTGTTCTTTGCTAGCGGGGACCGCCGCAGCAGGTGATCGCAGTGGGAAATCTCATTGGGGTGGTTGCTGGACTGGAGGAAAAGGTTGCTTCGAGTGTGGTTCTCTGGAGCACCGTGTGAGGGACTGTCCGCGTAGGTTGGCTAGGATTCAGTCTGAGAGGCAGGGCCGTAATCAGTTCAGAGGTAATGGACCGCCACCGCAGAGGGGCCGTGGTAATGGCAGAGGTGGTAATGGGTCCGTCGGGGCCGTGGAGCACCGCGCGAGAGGTGCGAGTAGTTCTGATGCTAGACGGCTGGATTAGTGTATGCTTTGCGAGGCGCCGAGAGGAGGCGACGACCGGACGTCATAACCGGTGACGCTTTCGATTTTTGGTTCTCCTTATACCGCTTTGATTGATGTGGGTTCAACGCACTCTTATGTTGCCGTGAGTATAGTAGAGACCATGGATTTAGACTCGAGATATCTTCTAGGCGGATGACCGTGATTAGCCCTCTAGGTCACTCAGTAGTAGTAGATAAACTGTTTAGAGAGGTACCCTTAGAACTCCAAGGGTAGTGTTCACGATCCGATGGAACCGCCGTTTGGGGAGTTCGACCATTCTTGGGATGGATTGGTTGGTCAAGTACCAGGCGAGGTTGGATTGCGCGGCCAAGCGCATGGTTCTTAAGACGGTTGAGGGTGAAGAGGTGGCTATGATAGGTAATAGGAGAGATTACTTATCTAATGTGGTATCTGCTCTGAAGGCGGAGAAGATGGTCAGGAAAGGCTGTGAAGCATATGTAGTTCATGTGTATGCCTTGGAGGCTAAGGAGTCTGCTGTGGAGAAGGTTCGTACCGTTAAGGAGTTTGCTGATGTTTTTCCTGAGGAGCTTCCAGGTTTGCCGCCAATCGCGAAGTAGAGTTTCGGAAAAGATCTATTACCCGGAACTGCGCCAGTGTCTATTGCTCCGTATAGGATGGCGCCAAAGGAATTGGTGGAGCTTAAGGCTCGAGATCCGTGAGTTATTGGATCGAGGTTTTATTAGGCCTAGTGTTTCGCTGCAAGCGCGCCCGGTGCTCTTTGTCAAGAAGAAAGATGGCACGATGCGGATGTGTATAGACTCACGCCACTTGAATAAGTCGACGATTAAAAACAAGTATCCGCTTCCACGGATAGACGATTTGTTTGATCACCTAAAGGGTGCTGCGGTATTCTCGAAGATCGACTTGAGGTCCGGTATCATCGGTTGAAGGTTAAGGAGGCCGATATCCATAAAACAAATAAGCGTTCGGGACTCGGTATGGGCACTACGAATTTCTCGTAATGCCGTTCGGGTTGACTAACGCACCGCAGCGTTTATGGATATGATGAATAGGGTGTTTCAAAGATATCTGGATCGCCTCGTCGTGGTTTTCATAGACGACATCTTAGTGTACTCAGGGCGACAGAGGAAGAGCATGTTAAGCATTTGCGAGTGGTGTTGCAGATTTTTGAGGGAAAAGCGACTCTATGCTAAGTTCGATAAGTGCGAGTTACGCTTAGAGAAGTGACTTTCTTGGGTCATGTAATGTCGGGCCGAGGGGATTCGAGTAGATCCTCGTAAGATTGAGGCGCTTTTGGATTGAAGCCGCCTAAGTCGATGGTGAGATTCGAGTTTTCTGGTTTGGCGGATACTACCGGTTTGTTGAGGGTTTCGTTGATAGCAGCTACCGATGACCAAGTTGTTGAGGAAAGAAGTTCCGCTTGTATGGACCGAGAAACAAAGCAGGAAAGCTTCGATAAGTTAAAGAAGATTTTGACCGAGGCTCCTGTTCTAATTCAACTTTGAGGCTGGTAAGGAATTCACAGTCTATTGCGATGCATCACATACGGGCTTGGGTTGTGTCTTTGATGCAAGAAGGCAAGGTTGTGGCTTACGCTTCTCGGCACCGAGGCCACATGAGGTCAACTATCCGACGCCTTACGATTTGGAGCTAGCAAACCGTAGTCTTCGCCTTAAAGATTTGGAGGCACTACTTATACGGGGAGAGATCGATAGTCTACAGATCACAAGAGTCCAAGTATCTACTTGACTCGTAAGGATTTGAATTTGAGGCAGCCAGAGATGGGTTGAGTTGTTTGAAAGATTACGATCGCTCGATTGAGTATCATCCGGGCAAGGCTAACGAGGTGGTCGACGCGTTGAGCCGTAAGGTTGTTTCGGACTTAAGAGCATTGTTTGCCCATTTGAGTTTGTATGACGACGGGAGTATTCGCGCAGCGAGTTGCGTGTTAAGCCTACTTGGGTTGAGCGGTCGAGAGAAACAGCTTATTGGATGAGGTTCTCGAGTGCGCGGAGGTTACAAGTGCGTAATGGTGGTTTGGAGGGTTACTGACTTGTCTAGTGATGAGGTTCTGTGTTTTGTGGTAAGGCTTGTATGCCTAAAGATGTTGAGTCGAGGCAGAAGATTCTTCAGACGCCATAGCAATAAGCATCCTCATGCTATGCATCCCGGAGGTAGCAAGATGTATAGGGATCTTAGAGAGCGATTTTGGTGGCCTGGCTTGAAGAAGGAGGTGACAGAGTTTGTTGGGAAGTGTCCGACTTGTCAGCCAGTCAAGGCTGAACATCGCTTGCCGTCGGGGTTGCTTCACTGTGAAGATTCCTCGATGGAAGTGGGAAAGGATAACCATGGATTTCGTCGGTGGAGTTACAGCTTACGCCAAGCAAGAAAGATTCATTTGGGTAGTGGTGGATCGATCGACTAAATCAGCTCACTTTATTCCGGTGAGGGTTGACTACTCACTTGAAGCTAGCGGTCGTATGTTTCGTAGATAGTGAGGTTGCACGGCGTGCCGCGCTTACGATAATCTCGGATAGGGATCCTAGATTTACGCTCAAGGTTCCGGAAAGCACCGCATCGTGCTCTGGGTACTCGTTTGGATTTCAAGACGGCTTTTCACCCGCAAATCGGCGGTCAATCGTAGCGGTCATTCAGTCTTAGAGGATATGCCGAGAGGTTGTATCTTGGATTTCGAGGTAGTTGGGAGGAGTTTTGCCATTGGCGAGTTTGCCTACAACAACATTACTAAGCGAGCATTAAGATGGCACCGTATGAGGCGTTGTATGGTAGGAAATGTCGCTCACCTACGTGTTGGACGGAGTTAGGTGAACGCCGGTTGTTAGGACCCGAGTTGGTTGGGTCGAGACCAAGACAAGGTTAAGCCGATTCACCTAGATTGAAGGAAGCTTCGACCGGCAGAAGCCTTATGCCGATCTTAAGCGAAGAGATATAGAGTTCGCCGTAGGGGATCGAGTGTTCTGAAGGTCTCCTTGGAAGAAGGTGTTGAGGTTCGGGAAGAAAGGCAAGCTAAGTCCGAGGTTTATTGGACCGTATAAGGTACCGAGACGAGTTGGACCATGGCGATCAGCTTGAGTTGCCAGCAGAGCTTAGTCAGATTCACGACGTTTTTCACGTTTCAATGCTTCGGAGGTATCGTTCGATCCGTCGCATGTGGTAGCAATGGAAGAGATCGAGGTAAATCCAGATTTGACTATGGAAGAAGAACCCGTGCGCATTCTAGATCGGGATGTGAAAGTTCTGCGTAAGAAGTCCGTGCCTTTGGTTAAGGTTCTTTGGCGGAATCATGGCGTAGAAGAAGCTACGTGGGAACCCGAGGATATGATGAGACAAAGAATACCCGCAACTCTTTTGATCGTAATTCGAGGTCGAAATTATTTTTAAGGGGTAAAACCGTAATATCCCGGGTTAGGGGCTATTTTGTGGTTGCATGTTTTGCATGTGTTTAGTGTGCTGTGTTGCTGTTTGTGTAGTTTCGGGGCTTAATTGTAGGTTAGGAGTGTGCCTGAGTAGGTAGGAGAATTTTTGTTTTTAGGCTTTATAGGAGAGGAGCTGAGGAAGCTGGGGTTTAAGAATATTATTTGGTGTTTGGTTGCACAAATGAGGAGCTGGCAAAGTGGCAAAGTATGTGCCACTTGGGGCTTGAGTGTGGCGTCAACTACAAGGGGGGAGAGATCCTGAGTTCAAGTCGCAGAGTTCCCCATTTTGGCTCTCATTTTGGACGGCATGGAGGAAGAGTTAGAAGGCAATTCGAATTCTTCCTTGGACTTGGTCTTCACTTTCAAATGTAAGGTGGAGAGCAAAATGTGGAGGAGGACTTGGTCCACTCATTTGAAATGAGTGGTGGTGAGTGTGTGTGGGGATTATGGCCGAATTTGTGGGGTGTTGGAGTGGGGGAAGTGGACGGCTTGGGTTGGTAGTGTGGCATTGGGGTTGTGCCGAAACTCTTTTGGGAATTTTGGGTGCACAATCGGTCTTGGGAGGTAGCAAAAAGGCAAACCGAAATTGCTAGTGAGTTCTCCCTTCTTTCTTTTGCAAACCGTAAGTCCAAAGGCATACTTGTCTAATTTTTGCTTTTGTTTTCTACACTTGGTGTTGTTGGTAGAATGCTTTTCTCCCTATTTTCTTCTTCTCTTCATTTTGTATGTTGAAACCTATATCACTTTTTCTCACACTTTCTTCTTCTTTCTTTAATTGTGCAAGCCGAAACTTACCTTGTTCCTAAACCAAAATCTCCATACATTCTTTCCATTTCTCCTCTGCTAGACTCTCTTTTATTCTCATACAAAGCCGAAAGTAGGGGTGTTAAACACTCAAGCCGAACCCTTCTCCATCGGTTGGCCGATTTCTTCTCCTCTCTTAAAACATATTTTTTTTTGGTACTTCTCCGAGTTCTAAGCCGAATACCTCCCTTCTCTTAGTGTTTTGTTGGCCGAATTCTTTCCTTCTTTTTGATCAAGGTGTTGGCCGAATCTGTCCCTTCTTCTAGTGGTTTACTTGGCCGAATATCAGTGGGGTATTTGGGGGCCTTGTTTCAATCGTTTGGAATCTGGTAAGTGATTGGCCGAATGGTCATTTCCCTTCTTCTTTATGCATTGCCGATGTTGGTTAATTAAGAGCCGAATGTGGCCTTGTTGTGAGTGCTAATCTTTTGGTGATGGAACCGATTGTGTTATAGGGCATCGGGGACTTCAAGGCGATCAAGCGAGTCTCCATTGTTGGGTAGTCATTTGGGTAAGAAGGTGTCTCATTAGTCTTTTGTTTAGTTTCTTTTAGTCAAGATATTAAGAATTAATGGTTCTTCTTATTAGGTGGTGGCCGATTATCAAAAGAACCACTGTTGGTTCGAGGTTTGGTTGGAAACCAAATCATCTTCAAGGTAAGGGATGGATATTGACCCCCTTTGGTTAATTGATGATGGCCGAATGTTATAGATGCCTAACCCCTATGTGTTGGCCGAGTGTAGGAGCTAGTAATCGAGGGACTTAGATCGTTTCGTTGGGATTTTAGACTCGTGATTACCAGGTGTGTAACTAACACACCCATACTTAGTGATATTGTTATTAAACCTGTTTGCCTATTAAAATCATGACAGTATGATGGATTATTGGATACCCAAGCGGGGTATGTGTACGTATCCGGGTAAGTCAGTATTGTTACTAGATTACTGATGATCTATATGGTATCATGACTATGTAGGTATGTGATATGGGGTATGAGTCAAACATATTAGCATGATTGGCATGACCTGTATGATATGCATGATTACATGAGTTGGCTTGTTGATGGGTGATATGAGTAGAGGGAGCAGTGATATTTTGTGCTGACGAGCACCAGTGTTTTGGTAACACACTTTGTGACTTTGGGTCACCAGTGCTTTGGTAGCACATTTGTGTCTTTGGGACACCAGAGGTTGGGCACCTCATTGCGACTTGTCCCTGTGGTTAACACCACCGTGGGTTGGCCCCACATGAGATATGGGATCGTCTGCTAGTGATTGGGTATCACACGATGGGTTGGCCCCATCATTCGATTATCGTGACTACGGTCACCAGTGCTTGGGTAGCACATTGTGTCTTTGGGACACCAGTGTTTTGGTAACACATTGTGACTATATGTCACCAAAGTGGTTTGGCACCACCAAAGTGGTTTGGTACCACACGGGTAGATAAGGAGATACGGATGGTTAGGATTGGGTTGCATTAATCATGTTGCTATGTATGATGTGTGTTAGCATGTTGTTTCATCGGGAGGCGGGATTTATGCATTTGAGTCACTCGACTCACCCTCTCCTTTGACATTTCGGTGACTCGTAGACGCGGACATGGAGCCTGGATGGACTCGGGGTGCTCATGCCATGCTTAATAAAGTTTTACTCCAACTCTATCATTTGGGTACTTTAATTTAATTACTTTTATTTGGGTTTTAATTTGGATTTGTAAAAGGCCTTTAAATTATGTTTTTTTATGGTTATGTTTTAATTAGATTCTCAACTCCGCTTAACAAACAACTTGGCATGAAATTACTAAAACTTGGAAAGACAACGTTTTCAAAACTATAACGCAAGGTGTTTTAAAACATACCACCGGGTATCTCACTATGTTTTGCTATAAAGTAAACTCAAGTGATTTTCAAACCAAACTCGATTTTTCTACTAAGTCTAAAATGTTTCAAAATGGCCCTAAGAAACTATTGGAAGTGCTAAATGAAATCAACTCGTTTTAACTTATACTTGGATAAGTTTTCAAAATCTAATCAAACAAGCCTACTCAAACTTTCCTCAAATTCACTATGTTTTCACACCACTTCTAAACGAAAAAAAATCTGATCACTCAAAAACGTTTTCCCCGTAACATACCAGATTCGGGCGTGGTGTCTTGTCCGAGTTTGGGGTGTTACACATGCCCGTGTGTCTATCCATATGGACAAGAACAAAGCTATTTGCTAAGCTCTTCTCACCCTTCTAACTCATACAACATGTATACATTCAACTCGTCCACAATCAACTCATTTTGTAACATAATCTTACATGGATAACTACATCTTTTCATATAATAAGTTAGCCATCAACCATGGCATTATACAAAATAGATTATCCATCTAAAGGCCAACACATCTTAGCCATTACAACAAAACTCACTAACTTGTCTAGCCTCTATACATGCCATATGCAAAACATTAAGTCTAATGTATCGGAGTGTGCTGATAGTGTGGGCGATCTTCTGATTAATCCGCGTACCACGATTCAATCCTTTTTCTCTATAAGACAAAGGAAAAGAAAGGAGTAAGCTTTGAGCTTAGTAAGTTTACACATAAACAATTTAAGCATTTTAGTATAAGCTAAACAACAATTAGCATTATACTAACATATGTAATTCACATCCAATACTATGCTTACTCTTTCTATCCCTTACCACATCTCCAACAAATCATGAGTCACATACATATAATCATTGACATACACCCCTGCACTCAATATCACATTTACTCAAAATACAACACATCATTATTTCTCAATAATACATCCATACAGCTAAATTACTCGGTGGTTTCGCACTTAGCCCACCACAATCAGATCATAAGGTAGTATCGCACATAGCCTACCACAAAGGATAATTATAGTGAGTTCGCACATAGCTCACTAAATAATATGCTTAACAATAGTATCGCACACAGCCCATCATTGTTAAGTATCAAGGTGGTATCGCACTTAGCCCACCATCAAGCATTATCACTACACATTCACATGTCTACTTTGTAATACATTCATCCATTCACAACTACTATCTCATTCATTCCACTAGAACCAAATAGGTTCTCAATCATGCTACACACTAGCTAGCATTAACAATGTATACGCATAAATGCATTGTTTATACGTAAACTTACCTCGGTACTCAAAAGTATAGAGGTGTGCAATTTAGTCCACTACTTTGCTCTTGCCTCAGTTTCTATTCGGGCTTCGTCTTTCTTGATCTATAATGATAAATCAACTCATTCAATACACACATTGACTAAATTGACCCTTATCTCATACTTTAGCAAAATTACCATTTTGCCCCTAAACTTCCTCATATTTATACTTTTGCCCCAAGGCTCGTAAAGTGATTTTCATTCACATTTATACCATTTCATGCTTAGCTGATTCATAACCTCAACTAAAGTAATCATCAATTCTCACTAAATCATTCATGTATGACCAATCTTAAGACTTTCACAAACTAGTCCCTACATGCATTTTTCATGAAATTCACTTAGCAAAAGATGTTTCTACTACATCAAGCTTTCATAATCTTCCATAAAACATCAAAATACATGCATTTCATACATGGGTACATTTTTGAACATCAATCCTAGCTCAACATATAGTTAAAAATAGCTTACTCATGTTACTAGGACTTCTAAAATACGAAGAATATCAAAAACGGGGCTTGGATAAACTTACTGGCATGCTTGAAAAATTGAAGAGCCCTATCAATGGCTTCTTGAAAGTTTCGGCAGCTTGTAGAAGAAGATGAATGAAATTGTCATCTTTTCTCTTTTTAATCACTTAATTGACAAATAACCAAAATGCCCCTTTGTCAAACTTTTCCAATTTCTTCCACTCATGCCCATTTTTGTCCAAACAATTAGAATTTGGGAAAATTACTATTTAAGGACCTCTAATTGATAATCCAAAGCTATTTCATACAAATAGCTTCTAGAATCTCACATTTTGCAACTTTTTCAATTTAGTCCTTTATGACCATTTAACCACAATTTAACAAAAATTGCTTTATGAAACTTTCACACTAACATGCAAACATAGCATAAACCTCTAAACTCATACATATACCTTCAATTTGTGGTCTCGCACCACTACTCCGACTAGGCCCTAAATCGGGATGTTACATTCATGTCTTCCAATCTTTGGATTTTTAATTTTCTTCTCCCCATTTTTTTCTCCCTATTTCTTTAAATTATTTTCTTGATTTTAGAGTAAAAAAATGTAAATAAGAATTGTAAAAATTTATTATAAGAATTTATGGTGATTTAAACCAATTAAATGTCACAAGATTTTCACATTTGTTGAGCGTTTTTCTTGAATCATGAACCCATGTATTGCCAAAAGTAGAGAAAAGAATTCAACTTTTTTTTTCTTTTCTTGCCTTATGTTCTTTGTTGTATTGTACTTTCCATTTAGAGAAGACTAAAATTGAAGATGGCATATGGGGATGGGACCAAATGGAGTGCTTGTTTTTTTTTCAATTAAATCATGTTATTAGTTTATGTACTATGCATAAAATGTGGATTTAGTCCTTTTTTATTTTAATTTGGTCAATTTTACATAATATTTTATATTATATTATTTTTATAAAATTAAAATGTATATTATAAACAAGGTTAAATCATTGTTTTCAAATTTTAGTGCCATTGCAAACTTAGAAGGCATAAATTCACAATTCCTCACATGATAGTAGACCTGATCATGGGTCTGAGCATCCGTCCAGGCCTAAAGGCCTGCCCAAAAAGTGAGAGTGTTTGGGCATAATATAGGCTCGAAAAATGGGCTTGGTAAAAAATAAGGTTCGTTTTCTAAAAGGGTTGTGCCTTAGGTAAAAATTTGTAACACCTCAAAATATAAGGGGGTTTGATGAAATAAATAATCAAATAATTCAATAGGTTTGATGGCTAAGTTGTTAGTGCACTCCCTAAATGTATTAGCTTCTATCCACACCTCTCCTATTTCTTTCCATTTTATTTGGGCTGAAAATTGAACAAGTCTGGGCAACAACCCAATGGTTAAGCATTTACTCATTTTCCCTTATATAGCTAGGTTTAAACCACCCCAAACTCAAATCGTCCCTTTTATTTTTAATCTAAATTTTTCTTGAAATTTTAGGCCCAAAACTTTGGGAAAATTGCTGCTGACGCCCTAGGGTTCCCAAACCCTAGATTTTTAATCCAACTTCTCCTAATTGAACTTGGATTATGTTTTCTCTTCAAAACCAAATAGAATTTCTTTCACCTCCCTATTTATTCTCTTCTTCCCTCTCTTTTACATCAAATTTTACATTCCAAATCCTAGCCAATAATCGATAAGTACGCCTCAATCCCAATGTTTAGATCTTGAACCACTATATAACTTCTATCTAACGATAATATTGTGACAGATTAAACAATCTTTCTCGGCGCTTGACAAATCTTTCGTTCATGTCATTTAATCTTGATCAATCTTGAAAATTGTTATTAATTCTTACGTAAGTTTCGTTTGAAGGACTCAAGTTAGGTACCCTGGATCGGATTGGAATGTGAGTAACATTGCTCGAGATCCCGGAGACATGTGTCTATTCATTTACAAGTAAATAGGGGCAAACTGTTCCTCGAGATAAGGCCACACGGTTGTGTAGGCTACCCCTGTGGACCACACAACCCCTCACATGACCATGTTCCCTTAAAACCCTAGGTTTTTTTATTCTCAGACGGCCTTAGTCTGTCACACGACCGTGTACCCCCTCCACACGGTCTCAGGCTTCCCACACGGTCCGATCACATGGCTGTGTCCCTTGTAACTTAGAATTTACAATTTTGCCCCTATTTTTTAGATTTTACCCTTTTGCCCTTATTTTTCAAATTTTACCTATTTTACCTTATTTTCTAGATTTTACAATTTTGCTACTTTACAAATTTTCCTATTTTGACCCAAAATTTTATGATTTCTTCAATTTAGTCCCTGATTGAATCCCAAACTATTTTAATGTTTAATTTTGTTCAATTAAGTTCCTGATAGTATGATTTATGTTAGAATCCATGATTGATTAAATTAATATAGTATTTATATACATATTTGCATGAACTATGGACAATACATATGACTATTGTACCTAATTTTTTTATTGTACATACAACATGCCTTATGTTACTGTTAAGTCAAATACTTAAAAAGCATGACTATTTGCTGTCGAGTTGATCTGTTATAAGTATATTATTTGCTTGTATATTAAACTTTTATAAGCATATTGATTGATATCATAGTATTCTGTTGAAAACATAATTAAATGCTACCTTATTGATCCATTTGAGCTTACCATATTGCATTGCATTGGGTGGGATGACGTGTACGAAGGAAGAATTGACACTTTATCTGAAAATTTTATTGTGCACCCACAACCTAGACTACACCAAAACAAACTTTTAGCGGTGTTTTTTTTTTGGCTTTTAGCGGCGCTTATAAGCGCCACTAATAGCGCCACAAAAAACGCCGCTAATGAAAGCGCCGCAAACCTTAGAAGCGTTTATGGGAAAAAATGCCGCTAAAAGTCAGACTTTTAGCGGCGCTTAGCGGTGCTTTTCACACAAACGCCGCTAAAAGTCTTGACTTTTAACGGTGCTTTTCACACAAACACCGCTAAAAGTCTTGACTTTTAGCGGCGCTTTTCTTACAAACGCCGCTAATTTGCACATATTTGCAGTGCTTATTTTCTTCAATATCCTACCCTTCCTGCATTAAAACCAACCAAAAACAGCAGTAGTTATAACATTTAAATATCACCAAAAGCATTAAATCTAAATGATAGTTCAAATTTAATAAAAGATATATGATATAAATTAATAAATGTAACAATGTTAAAAATAAGGGACTAAGGGACTAAGATGGCGGCTTCTGCGACTGCTGAAACATCTTCATCATCTGCTGAAGCTGTAGCTGGAGCTCATCATATTTTCTACTCTGCTCTGCCTCCCTCGCCGCCATGCATTGCCTCCTCGCTCTCGCATCCGCTCGGTTGTTCATATTTTCTTTCAACCTCAAAGAATTTGCTGAACGGTGCTCGCTTGCATCCGAGATATTTGGTCTTTTAACCTCTCAACTTCAAAGCTTCGAGATTGACTCAAAGGCATGTATTGTTGGGAGCCGACCCAAAATATTGGGTCGGGGTAACACCAGATCCTTGAAATCGGACCCGACCATACCTTTGAGGACCGAAAACATCAGTAATAAAAAATAGCAAATGTAGCATATAATTCCAGCCAAAAAACAGCAAATGTAGCATAAAAATTCCAACCATACCTTTCAGGACCCAAAACATCGGTAATAATCATGTTATCGATATCCTCAAGATGAACAGAACTATCACTCGAAGCAACCGCTTCATACTGTGCCTTCTTCTCCTTTAGTTTCTCCTAATAAATCAATCAAAAAGTCAGAAACGAAATATATAATAAAAAGGAATGCAACATAACTTAACATTATTAATTTAAAACTACTAACGAAGAATTAAACTATTATAAGTAAACATTATAAATCCATTTTTAATAAATCAAAATTTTATTAAGTAAATATACCATAATCTCTCCAAATTTTCTGGTGTCATCGAGACCCATCCTTCTTTCTATGCGTAATGTCAAAAAGTCAACGCTGTCCCAACTTTTTGACCGGTGGAGACTTCCTACAAAGTTGTAGTAAAAATATAATTTAATAGTATAAAGTCATTAATTTTTGACAGAATTAATAAATTATAATACCTCGCCTCATTTACGAAGCAAAACTTCTACTCCCTGCAGTAATGCGTGAATTTTTGTTTTTGCTCACTGCTCGCTCCGACACGCTCACGGTCCTACATAATGAAATTATTATTACGTAGATATTTACTATAAACCTAAAAATTTATAAGAGTTTAGAACTAGGTAAAACCTCTCCTTTCTTTGAGTTCCAAAATCTAATCGCATCTTCCCATTGATACCTCAACATTCCCAGCGAGACATTTCGCAATTTATCCTCGAGGCTTATTTCTTTCTTAAAATATTCTTTTTTCAATGTGCTTTTGTGGTCTCTCCATTTTTTTCTCAATGTCTTCTTTATATAGTCATCGGAGACCTCCAAAGCAAACCTCTCCTAAAAAACATAAGTTTAGAAAGTAAATATAAATGAAACTTCAACCAAAGTATTATAAATTACATTCACGTTTTGTTACCTTAATGTTCTCCAGAGCTTGATTTTTGTTTGCATCAGGCATGTGATGCCATGACTCGTAATTGATGGGCAACATATTTGCATTTCGTGCAATAATGCCCAAATAGCCTGCTAGAAGTCGAGCTTCAGGCCAACAGTCGCCATGGTCAAGTTTCTCCTTACTTTCACACGCTCGACGGAATTTAATTCGTACAAATCTTTAAGCAGCATACGTCCGCGACCTCTGCGCATCCTACCACTCTCAGCTGAACAATGATATATTATTGTTATATTAAAATTGAAAAATGAATCAATAATAAAAGTCGACATGCATGTAAAATAAACTTAACATTACTTTGTAATTCTGCAGTCTCATCATCTAGGTCAGGCACATTAGAGGATCCAACTATTGTTTGCTGTTCACTATTTCCCTCTTCGGAATTTACAGTATTCTGTACAATATTTAAATCTCGTAATCTTCTTCTACTCATTTTTCCTGCAATACACATAAAATAGTTGAAATTTTAGTAACAAATAACAACAATAATGGTACATATAAAATTAAAATAATTATATAAAATGACCACGATTAAAATTATAATATTACATATAAATAAAAAAATCGTAAAATCTTACTACATCATATGTGGCATCGTTACACCTAGGGAGAATCCATTATATCTAACAGTGAGATATAAGGCAACCCGTCAGGTTTCCAGCCTATATACTTTGAATCTTTTTTTTATCTATACAAGTAATATGTAAGTTATGTATTATGTAAGTTATGTAAGTTATGTATTATGTAAGTTAAATAATTTTATGTAAGTTATGTATTATGTATTATGTAAGTTAAATAATTTGATGAAAGCTATGTAAGTTATGTATTATGTATTATGTATTATGTATTATGTAAGTTAAATAATTTGATGAAAGCTATGTAAGTTATGTAAGTTATTTATTATGTAAGTTAAATAATTTTATGTAAGTTATGTATTATGTATTATGTATTATGTATTATGTAAGTTAAATTAAAATTTCAAATCGAGAATCAGTCGATGTGTGAACATATTTAAATAATGATCAATATTATTATTATATTTATAACAAAAATATTTATAAGTTTTTTAATTTAAAAAGTTTTAAATTACTTCTTTTAAGATATAATTTATTTTTTATAATAAAACGTATTTAAATAATGATCAATATTGAAATTGATGAGTTAGTGATGTAACATCCCAAAATTGGGCCTAGTAGGATTGGGCCCAATGGGCCTTGAGTGTAGGAGTGTTTAAAATTTTGAGAACAAGAGAATGGCATTATTGCAAATTGGACTTATTAGTTAAGTGAATTTGGAAGGTTACGAGGTTTCTATGAAGTCTCGGGTTTAATTGGGCCTTAGGAAAAAAATTGGTATTTTAGCACTTTAAGGAGAGATGGTAAGTAGCTTCAAGACTTATAGAAATAAATGAGTAATGTGCTTGCATAAATGAGCAATTGGTAAAAGGGTTATGGCACCACATGTAGTACCTTGAGGGAAGAGGTTCGAATCACTTTGTGTGCAAATTTTGACTTATATTTTTGCACCCTTTCCTTAAGTGTCGGCCAAGAGGCATTCATGGCAAGGTTGAGTTCATTATTTTGGTAAGGTGGCTATATGAATAAGGCAAGGTTGAAGTTTGGGAAAGGAATCAAGGGAAATAGAAAAGAAAGGGGGACATGAGGCTTATTTCGTG
The DNA here is from genome assembly GCA_025698515.1 of Gossypium sturtianum. Classification (NCBI taxonomy): domain Eukaryota; kingdom Viridiplantae; phylum Streptophyta; class Magnoliopsida; order Malvales; family Malvaceae; genus Gossypium; species Gossypium sturtianum. The sequence continues at coordinate 125,819,037 of CM046948.1, forward strand.
GGTGATGTTTTGGAAAGCTTGGGTGGTCAAACTCTTATCCTAGGGGGGATGCATGTGGACGGTTTTGGGGAGAATAGGTAGCTAAATTTTTAGTTGGCATTTGGTAAAGACTTAGTAGTGTTTTGGCAAAAATTCCCTTTGGCTGACACACTTTGTGTCATTTCTCCCAATTTGCAACCCTCCTTGCCGAAACATATTAGCACAATAGTGCATTGTTTTTCTCTTTTGTTTGGTCACATACTCATTTTCTTTCCACCTTCCTTGATAGCCGAATTCTCCTTTGCCTTTTGATTGAATTTTTGGTACTTGTTAGGCCAAAACCTTTCTCTTTGCACTATTTGGTATTCTCCAAATTTCTTTCTACCTTGTGCCGAAATTACAAGCCACTAAAGAACATATTTTCTTCCTCCTTTCTTCTTGTTGCCGAATGTACCCAAACCATTGAGACTGAAATTTGTTCATTCATCTCTTCTTTATCATTTTCTCAAGTGGGTTGACACTTTTTTTTCTTCGATGAAATCGGTAAGTGAATTCTTTTCTATGATCATATTCTTTTCTCTTTAGCCGAATAAGTATTTATCACTACTCGGTTGTAAATCGTGATCGTAACCGAAAATGGTGTTATCCTCCACTTCTTCATGTCTTAATCACTCTCTTTTCGTAGTGCTTTAAGTGGGAGACCGTGTATTGTTCTAGCCAAAGTCAAACGGTGGAAATTGGATCCAATATCGATAAGGTAAGGGGGTTCATTTTTGGATTTTTCGTTATATCTCTATTTGGCTATGTTGCAAATCGGATTGAAGTTTTGACTAATCGACTATATGTTTTAGGGACAAATCACTCGATATATTTCTACCTTCGGACATAGTGGTAAGTGATTCAAGTGTAAGTGATACGAAATCTTTTGGAAATCCGAGGCTAACTTTTGGTTGGTATTGTTCTAGGTCATCGACGAGTGGTTCGTTAGGAAATCAAAATAAGGTGTGTAATCCCGTACCTTCCGAATACATGTTTGATATGGTGTGTAATCTCACATCTCTCTGAAAGTTTGTATGATATGTTCTGTGATTTGGTCAAAATACCGAAGAAAACTAAAAACCGGCATCCGTGATCACTCGGGCGTGCGTATGATCGTAATGGTAATCGTATTTCGTAATAAAACAGTTTCGGTCAGAAACAGTGATGTGTATTTGAAAAATCACGAAAAATAGGAGAAAAGGAATTACAAAGTGAATAAGATATCAGATTAAATCTTACTGTGACTATTTTAATATGGAAGAAACGGAGAAGGAAAAGGATTTTTATATGCTGAGATATGTTAATTTGAGTGAGACTGGTTCTGAATGACTTCGTGGTTCCCTGATCTGTTTTGGAAAAATCATATAAAATTGTACAAAGTGAATTATAAGTTATAGTTTATATGTACAGATTACTTAGTAAGTCTATTTTCAATAGAAACAAGTGGGAGCAACATATGAAAACTATACAGTGAGATATTTGAATTTTGGGTAAGAGAGGTTAGAATCGTTGGTCAGTGAAACAAGGGAAACTTCAAGGAATAAACTGTACTAAATGGTTAAGCCAAAAATTCTAGAAAAATTATAGTAATAATATATATGAGTCTAGTCTCAAGGAAAATTTACGGAGTTAGATTTCGAGATTCCTAACTCAAGTTATACTCAATTTAGTTAGTACGACGCAGATGGACAGTTTCGATTTTTATGCTCCACATTAGTAGTTAAGTTTAGGTTGCGAAATTTCCAAAATACCCTTAGGTTGCGAGATTACCGAATTACCCTTAGTGGGTAAATTATCAAAATTATGAAAATGCCCCTATGGGTCGAAATTACGAAAATGCCCCTAAAGGGCCGAATTACGAAATTGTTATATGGGCCAATATGATATTTTGATAAATGGGCCAATCTGATATTTTGATAAATAGGCCAATCTGATATTTTGATAAATGGGCCAATCTGGTATTTTGATAAATGGGCCGATCTGATATTTTGATAAATGGGCCAATCTGGTATTTTGATAAATGGGCCGATCTGATATTTTGATAAATGGGCCGATCTGGTATTTTGATAAATGGGTCGATCTGATATTTTGATAAATGGGCCAATCTGATATTTTGATAAATGGGCCAATCTGATATTTTGATAAATGGGCCGATCTGATATTTTGCTATATGGGTCAATCTGATATTTTGCTAAATGGGCCAAATCTGATATTTTGCTTAATGGGCCTTTTGATTAATTGTTGTAATGGGCCATAATTTTGTAATAAATGTCTGAATAAATTGTTGTGAATGGCTATGCATTATATACATGATTTGCATGGGATGGGATAATGATGAAGAGAAGTTCTGGTAGCTCTACTACAAAATTCTGGTGGCTCTGCCACAAATATGAAAAATGGCGATGCCATGTAAATTCTGTTAATCTGGTGGCTTGTCCACAAATTTGATATAATCGGCTTAATGCCTACGTTTGGTGTGTTGGCGGGGTGGGTGACTAAAGCTCCCCACAGGTGTGTGCTTTGGTTGGTACGGGGTGGTGTGTAGCGGATGGAAAACTAGGTTTGGTTTGGGAATTGCATATCATATGCATATTATATTTGATACATTATTATTGTTGTTAATGGGCTTAGGCCCAAAATATTGCTAATTGGGTTCCGGCCCAATGAATAACGGTGAGGGGATTTCACACTGAGTTCTTGTAACTCACCCCCCTTTCTCTTAACCCTTGTAGGTAATGCTTGATGGTATGGACTTGGGCTATGGATGACTCGAGGGAGGCCATACTTCAGAAATGGTTTATTTGGACTTTAGACTTCTTTCTCGTTTATTTTATTACTTTACTATTTTGGGTTAAATGTTGTAATAAGGCCTCTGGACTATTTTTATTTTTTCTTTTTGGTTGGGATGTTTTTATTATTTTTCTTAAATTGTTTAAAATGGGGAATTTTCTAAAAACTTAAACAATGGTTTCCAAAATCGATTAACAAATGGATTTCAAAATAAACTTTTACAAATATTTTTAACACGGATATTTTCTCTCGAACTATTAACGATATTTTCAAAAGACTTGGATTCTCTTTCAAATTTTCAACGTCGTTTTCAAAAGTCATGGTTTTGTAAGATCATTAGTTCAAATTTATCGATTTATCAATCAAATCTTTGAGGTTAGTAGTATTTTATCAAATCAAACTTGTTTTCTTGGTTTTTTTTAACAAAGCAATATTTTAGTACGAACAAAAAGGGTTTAACATGTTTTGCTCGTGTGACATACCAAATCCGCTCATAACGCATGGGTCGGGTTTGGGGTGTTACATTTATGGTATAAGAGCCCATTTACAAAACTCGGCCGTGGTTTGGGCTCAAAAGCGTTTTCCAAAGCTATTTAGAATTTTGATTTATAAATATATGTTCTAAAGGAAGTATGGCACCACGAGTATCCGGTACCAAGTCAAGTAAGTATTTGTTTTCATTTTATGATTATTGTGTTATTACTGTGGTACGAAAATTTTATGAAATAGAAATACTCTAGAACTTTAAGCTATAGGAGCTGAAACTATAGAGATTGAGACTTTAGGATGCGTTGTGCGAAAACAACTTTACTTCTTGTACTCCATAAAACATTGTTTAATAAACACTGAAATAGCATAATGAATCATAAAACTCTTAATCAGATTATATCGACTTAGTGAACATGAACGCTAGAAGACGTGGACGCGGTAGACGTGGACGTGGTAGAGGCCGAGGTGCTAGGGCTAGATCTTTGGCACCGAGGCATGTTTCCAAAAGGGAGGAGTTAGCATCGCCAGTGGCTGAGACAGGGTCTCATGACCGAGCTGGGGTTGTCGAGCTGACTCAGATAGTTAAGGAGGTATTGAAGGAGGTTAAGGAGATCAGCGAAGCACTTCGAGTTGGGTCTGTGGATTGTAAGAAGAAAAGAGATTGCAGTTCTTTTGGGTCGCAGTCTCGTTCCGTGAAGCATGTCAAGGCACGACCAAAATTTTCGGCTTGTGATTATTGCGGAAGGCGTCATCCGGGAGAATGCCGAAAGAGGTTAGGAGCATGCTTGAGATGCGGGTCTAAGGAGCATAAGGCTCGGGATTGTTTCATCACCATCAAGTCAGGTATGTTTTGGTTGGACGTGATGATTGAATGTAGAAAATTCTAAGTATAAATGGTAGATAAATCGCTTGCTTCGTGGTTAGACGTTTGGTTGTGTGAAAAAGGATTCAAGATTATGTTAAAAGTACATTAATGTTATTAAGATCAGAGTGCGCAGCGAAAGCTTAGTGGTGTGATTTGAGCGATGCGTTTAATAGTTGGTTGGAAATTTCGAGGACGAAATTTCTTTAAGGAGGGTAGAATTGTAACATCCCAAAATTGGGCCTAGTAGGATTGGGCCCAATGGGCCTTGAGTGTAGGAGTGTTTAAAATTTTGAGAACAAGAGAATGGCATTATTGCAAATTGGACTTATTAGTTAAGTGAATTTGGAAGGTTACGAGGTTTCTATGAAGTCTCGAGTTTAATTGGGCCTTAGGAAAAAAATTGGTATTTTAGCACTTTAAGGAGAGATGGTAAGTAGCTTCAAGACTTATAGAAATAAATGAGTAATGTGCTTGCATAAATGAGCAATTGGTAAAAGGGTTATGGCGCCACATGTAGTACCTTGAGGGAAGAGGCTCGAATCACTTTGTGTGCAAATTTTGACTTATATTTTTGCACCCTTTCCTTAAGTGTCGGCCAAGAGGAATTCATGGCAAGGTTGACTTCATTATTTTGGTAAGGTGGCTATATGAATAAGGCAAGGTTGAAGTTTGGGAAAGGAATCAAGGGAAATAGGAAAGAAAGGGGGACATGAGGCTTATTTCGTGGGTGATGTTTTGGAAAGCTTGGGTGGCCAAACTCTTATCCTAGGGGGGATGCATGTGGACAGTTTTGGGGAGAATAGGTAGCTGAATTTTTAGTTGGAATTTGGTAAAGACTTAGTAGTGTTTTGGCAAAAATTCCCTTTAGCAACTTTGTGTCATTTCTCCCAATTTGCAACCCTCCTTGCCGAAACATATTAGCACAATAGTGCATTGTTTTTCTCTTTTGTTTGGTCACATACTCATTTTCTTTCCACCTTCCTTGATAGCCGAATTCTCCTTTGCCTTTTGATTGAATTTTTGGTGCTTGTTAGGCCAAAACCTTTCTCTTTGCACTATTTGGTATTCTCCAAATTTCTTTCTACCTTGTGCCGAAATTACAAGCCACTAATGAACATATTTTCTTCCTCCTTTCTTCTTGTTGTCGAATGTACCCAAACCATTGAGACCAAAATTTGTTCCTTCATCTCTTCTTTATCATTTTCTCAAGTGGGTTGACACTTTTTTTTCTTCGATTAAATCGGTAAGTGAATTCTTTTCTATGATCATATTCTTTTCTCTTTAGCCGAATAAGTATTTATCACTATTCGGTTGTAAATCGTGATCGTAACCGAAAATGGTGTTATCCTCCACTTCTTCATGTCTTAATCACTCTCTTTTCGTAGTGCTTTAAGTGGGAGACCGTGTATTGTTCTAGCCGAAGTCAAACGGTGGAAATTGGATCCAATATCGATAAGGTAAGGGGGTTCATTTTTGGATTTTTCGTTATATCTCTATTTGGCTATGTTGCAAATCGGATTGAAGTTTCGACTAATCGACTATATGTTTTAGGGACAAATCACTCGACATATTTCTACCTTCGGACATAGTGGTAAGTTATTCAAGTGTAAGTGATACGAAATCTTTTGGAAATCCGAGGCTAACTTTTGGTTGGTATTGTTCTAGGTCATCGACGAGTGGTTCGTTAGGAAATCAAAATAAGGTGTGTAATCCCGTACCTTCTGAATACATGTTTGATATGGTGTGTAATCTCACATCTCTCTGAAAGTTTGTATGATATGTTCTGTGATTTGGTCAAAATACCAAAGAAAACCGAAAACCGGCATCCGTGATCACTCGGGCGTGCGTATGATCGTAATGGTAATCGTATTTCGTAATAAAATAGTTTCGGTCAGAAACAGTGATGTGTATTTGAAAAATCACGAAAAATAGGAGGAAAAAGAATTACAAAGTGAATAAGATATCAGATTAAACCTTACTATGTCCATTTTAATATGGAAGAAACGGAGAAGGAAAAGGATTTTTATATTCTGAGATATGTTAATTTGAGTGAGACTAGTTCTGAATGACTTCGTGGTTCCCTGATCTGTCTTGGAAAAATCTTATAAAATTGTACAAAGTGAATTATAAGTTATAGTTTATATGTACAGATTACTTAGTAAGTCTATTTTCAATAGAAACAAGTGGGAGCAACAAATGAAAACTGTACAGTGAGATATTTGAATTTTGGGTAAGATAGGGCAGAATCGTTGGTCAGTGAAACAAGGGAAACTTCAAGGAATAAACTGTACTAAATGGTTAAGCCAAAAATTCTGGAAAAATTATAGTAAGAAGATATATGAGTCTAGTCTCAAGGAAAATTTACGGAGTTAGATTTTGAGATTCCTAACTCAATTTATAGTCAATTAAGTTAGTACAATGCAGATGGACAGTTTTGATTTTTATGCTCCACATTAGTAGTTAAGTCTTCGTTACGAAATTTCCAAAATACCCTTAGGTTGCGAGATTACCGAATTACCCTTAGTGGGTAAATTATCAAAATTACAAAAATGCCCCTATGGGTTGAAATTACGAAAATGCCCCTAAAGGGCCGAATTACGAAATTGTTATATGGGCCAATCTGATATTTTGATAAATGGGCTAATCTGATATTTTGATAAATGGGCTAATCTGATATTTTGATAAATGGGCTAATCTGGTATTTTGATAAATGGGCCGATCTGATATTTTGATAAATGGGCCAATCTGGTATTTTTGATAAATGGGCCGATCTGATATTTTGATAAATGGGTCAATCTGATATTTTGATAAATGGGCCAATCTGATATTTTGATAAATGGGCCGATCTGATATTTTGCTATATGGGCCAATCGATATTTTGCTAAATGGGCCAAATCGATATTTTGCTTAATGGGCCTTTTGATTAATTGTTGTAATGGGCCATAATTTTGTAATAAATGTCTGAATAAATTGTTGTGAATGGCTATGCATTATATACATGATTTGCATGGGATGGGATAATGATGAAGAGAAGTTACGGTAGCTCTGCTACAAAATGCAGTGGCTCGCCACAAATATGAAAAATGGCGATGCCATGTAAATTCTGTTAATCTGGTGGCTTGTCCACAAATTTGATATAATCGGCTTAATGCCTACGTTTGGTGTGTTAGGCGGGGTGGGTGACTAAAGCTCCCCACGTGTGTCTTTGGTTGGTACGGGTGGTGTGTAGCGGATGGAAAACTAGGTTTGGTTTGGGAATTGCATATCATATGCATATTATATTTGATACATTATTGTTGTTGTAAATGGGCTTAGGCCCAAAATATTGCTAATTGGGTTCCGGCCAATGAATAACTGTAAGGGGATTTCACACTTGAGTTCTTGTAACTCACCGCCTTTCTCTTAACCCTTGTAGGTAATGCTTGATGGTATGGACTTGGGCTATGGATGACTCGAGGAGGCCATACTTGAAAATGGTTTATTTGGACTTTAGACTTCTTTCTCATTTATTTTATTACTTTACTATTTTGGGTTAAATGTTGTAATAAGGCCTCTGGACTATTTTTATTTTTGCTTTTTGGTTGGGATGTTTTTATTATTTTTCTTAAATTGTTTAAAAGGGAATTTTCTAAAAACTTAAACAATGGTTTCAAAATCGATTAACAAATGGATTTCAAAATAAACTTTTACAAATATTTTTAACACGGATATTTTTTCTCGAACTATTAATGATATTTTTAAAAGACTTGGATTCTCTTTCGAATTTTCAACGTCGTTTTCAAAAGTCACGGTTTTGTAAGATCATTAGTTCAAATTTATCGATTTATCAATCAAATCTTTGAGGTTAGTAGTATTTTATCAAATCAAACTTGTTTTCTTGATTTTTTTAACAAAGCAATATTTTAGTACGAACAAAAAGGGTTTAACATGTTTTGCTCGTGTGACATACCAAATCCGCTCATAACGCATGGGCCGGGTTTGGGGTGTTACAAGTGAACTCCACATGTTTGTCCAACTAAACGAAATGATTAGGTGGCGACCGCCAACATTGAAATTTCTGTTTTCTAAGAAAATAATCTTACAATTTCATTTGGTCTTCGTTATAGTCTTATTATATTTTAAAAGCATATAAATGTGAAAGTAGAAATCATGTGTATCAATATATATTGTCAGAGTAATTAAAAACTAAAGTTGAGTTTTGAATAAAAAAAGCAAGGAATCAACAGGCTTTTGTTGTCGGTTTTTCTGTAACACCCCAAACTCGGCCTATGCGTTAAGGCCAAATCACACAAAATAAATATCCTTTGATTCCTTTTTGAAGTAAAACAGATTTCAAAATTTTGACGAAGTATTTATTGAGTAAAATATTTGATTGATAAATCGACAATTTGAGATGTAAGATCTTATAAATCGAAATTTTAAAAATATCGTTAACAGTTCGAGAAAATTTGTAACATCCCGAAATTGGGCCTAGAAGAATTGGGCCCATTGGGCCTTGGGCTTAGGAGTGTTTAAAATTTTGAGAAAAAAGAGAATGGCATTATTTCAAGATTGGATTAATTAGGAAGGTGATTTTGGAAAGCTACGAGGTTTCTAGGAAGTTCCGGGTTCAAGTTGGGCCTTAGTATAAATTTTGTGTTTATGCCTATTAAAGAGAGATAGTAAGGGGCATCAAGGCTTATGGAAATAGGTGGGTAATTTACTTGCATAAATGAGCAATTAGTAAAGAGGTTATGGCATCAAGTGAAGGCATTGAGGGAAGAGGTTTGAATCCCACTTGGTACAAAAATATTTTGACTATTTTTTTGTATACTTTCCTTAAGTGTCGGCCAAGAAGTATTTATGGTAAGTTTGACTTCTTTATTTTTGGTAAGGTGGCTAAGGAATTAAGGAAAGGTTGAGGTTGGGGAAAGGAATCAAAAGGAAAAGGCAAGTAAGGGGAACAAGTGGCTTATTTCATGGAGAATGCTATGGAAAGTATGGTTGGCAAAATTTTTACCCTTATGGCAATGCATGTGGACGGTTTTGGGGGTAGATAGGTGGCTGAAATTTTACTTTGAGTTTTGGTAGGGTCTTGGTATTTTTTTGGGTCAAAAATCTCATTTGCAACTTTAGTGTCATCTTCTCCCAATTTGCTATTCTCTTTGTCGAAATCTTCTAGCACAATAGTGCATTTTTCTTCTCTTTGGATTGGTCAAATATTCACCTCGTGTTCATCTCCCTTTGATAGCCAAATCACCTAGCATCCATTCAACCTTCCATTCCTTTCTTTTAAACATTCCTTCAATCTTTCCTCTTCTCTAAATCGACACCACCAAAAGAGCACATCTTCTTGTTTGATTATCCCCATAGCTGAATATTAATATACATTTTCCTCTATAACCGAACTTTCATCTCTTCTCTATCTTTTCTTCTCATCCGTATTAACACTCATTCCTTGATAAATCGGTAAGTGGTTCTCTTCAACATTTTATTTTCTTTCTCTTAATGTCGAATTATGCCTTGGTTTGGGAGGGTCATATTGACCGAGACCATCATTTTATTCTACTCTCTAAAACGAGATCACTCTCCCTTTTGTAGTATTCTAGTGGGAGGCCGAACATCATTCTAGCCTTAAGTCGAACGGAGAAATCGGATCCAATATTAATAAGGTAAGGAGTTCTTATGGATTATTGATATTATTCAATATTCGATTGGTTGCTAACGGAGTAATAATTTGAAACAATCGACTATATGTTTTAGGACAAATCACTCGATATATTCTACCTTCGGACATAGTGGTAAGTGATTCAAGTGTAAGTGATACCGAAATATTTTGGAAACCCGAGGCTAACTTTTGGTTGGTATTGTTCTAGGGTCAAAGAAGAGTGGTTCTTAAGGAAATCTAAATAAGGTGTGTAATCCCGTACCTTCCGAATACATGTTTGAAATGGTGTGTAATCTCACACTTCTCTGAAAGTTTGCATGAAATATTCTGTGATTCGGTCGAAATACCGAAGAAAACCGAAAACCGGCATCCGTTATTACTTGGGCGTGCGTATGTTCGAAGTGGTAACCATAGTTGGCAATGAAACAGTTTTTGGTCAGCAACAGTGACGTGATTTTGAAAAATCACGGAAAATAGGATAAAAGGGATTAATAAGTGAATAAGATATCGAATTAAAGCTTACTGTGTCTATTTTTATATGGAAGAAGCAGAGAAGGAAAAGGAATTTTAAATTCTGTCATATTTTAATTTTAGTGAGACTGGTTCTGAATGACTTCGTGGTTCTCTGATCTGTCTTGGAAAAATCGTATAAAATTGTACAAAGTTAATTATGAGTTATATTTTATATGTATAGATTTATTATTGAGCCTATTTTCAATAGAAACAAGAGGGAGCAGCATATGAAAACCGTACAGTGAGATATTTGAAATTAAGTTAAGAGAGGTCAAAATCGTTAGATAGTGAAACAAGGGAAACTTTTAGGAATAAACTGTAGTAAATGGTTAAGTCAAAAATTCTGGATAAATTATCGTAATAAGATACATGAGTCTAGTTTCAAGGAAAATTTACGGATCTAAATTTCGAGGTTCCTAACTCAAGTTATAGTCAGTTTAGTCAGTATGACGCAGATGGACAGTTTCAAATTTTATGCCCCACATTAGTAGTTAAGTTTAGGTTGCGGAATTACCAAAATACCCTTAGAGGGTAAATTACCGAAATACCTCTGGGTTGTGAGATTACCAAATTACCCTTAGTGGGTAAGATTACTGAATTACGAAAATGCCCTTATGGGCCGATTTTACGAAAATGCCCCTATGGGCCGAATTACGGAAATGCCCCTAAAGGGCCGATTTGTTATATTGCCTTAATGGGCTGATTTGTTATATAGCCATAATGGGCCGATTTGATAAATTGCTTAATGGGCGATTTGATAAATTGCTTAATGGGCGATTTGATATATATTATTTTGTGGGCGATCGATATATTGTTTAATGGGCCAATTTGACATATGGCTTAATGAGCCAATTTGATATAATGCCCTAATGGGCCGATTTTGTAAAGTGTTAATGGGTGAACTTTTATCCGATTTAATTATTGTTGTTATATTTGTAAATATCATGATTTGCTATGTATGATGCATCTATATGAATTTACATGGGTTGGGAAAATGTTGAAGAGAAGAAATTCTCGGTGGCACCGCCACAAATATTATGAAAAGCGCTTGATCTGCAATGATACATTCGATTACGGTGGCTCGCCACAAATTCCCGATAATGGCTATGTGCCAACCTAAATAAGGCTTTGTGCCATCGTGATTATGGCTTTGTGCTAAACGTATTTACCCGGGCTATGTGCCTAACATATGAATTAACGACTACGTGTCGATCATTTTTACCAAAGGTCGCAGTGCCGCTTATATTACCGTATATGATATTCGTGACTCATCACATTTTGTCCGGTGGCTAAGCCACGTATATTCTGTTATTCTGGTGGCTTGTCCACAATTTGAATTTGATATAAATGGCTAAATGCCTGCGATTGGTGTGTTGGCGGGGTGGGTTGACAAAAGATCCCCACAGGTGTGTTGGATGGTACGGGTGGTGTAATATCCTTAAATCGGGGTATCTGCATTTTGTGTGTTTGCATGTGTTATTGTGCCTACTGTGCTAGTTTAGCATGTTTTGGGGTCCAGGCATGACCTCGGGTTAGGCCTGAGTCATGGCTAAAATTTTTGTTTTAGTGCTTAGAGAGAGAGAGAGCTAAGGAAGTTTGGGGTGAAAAGAAATTGTCGGAGGGTGTAGACACAAACAACCTAGTGGCAAAGTGGCAAAGGAGGCGCCACTAAGGTACTAGGAAGGTGACGCCACATGCAGGGAAGGGGGAGCTCAGGTTTGAGCAGCAGAAATCTCATTTTCTGCTTATTATTTTGACGCCAAGCTAAGGAAGTGGTGTGCTCAGGATGGACTCTGGAAGATAAGGATGGAAGGAGTCAAACAGATTTGAACAGATGAAGGTGAGGAAATTTAGGAGTTTGAACCTTTCAAACTCATTTGAATGAGGGGTTAGGAGGATTTTGAGGAATCGGCTAAGGGAGGCTTAGTGTTGGCCGAAAGTTGGACTGTGGGGAGGAGGAATATCGGTTTTGGTGCTTGGGAAGGGGGTGTGCCGAATGTCTATGGTAGTTTTAGGGAATATTTCGGCAAGTGGGGAGAGTCCTTTCCTCTTGAGTTTGAATCATGTTTCAAACCCATCTTGCTTTCCTTCTCACTTTGGTTTTCTCTTTTCGGCATTCTTGGTGCTTGGCCGAATCACCCTTGCCATTTCCTTGAAAAGCCGAAACCATATATCCATCATCTTCTCTTCTTTGGTTCAAACATTGCTAGCCGAAAACCATATCCCCATTCCATCTTTTCTTCTATCTCTTCATTCTTTGGTTAGCCGAAACTCCCTAACCCTTTTCTGAGTTGCGTTTCTCTTCTTTGCCGAATCTTGGTTCTATTTTCTTCTCCATCTTTACCATCTTCAAAAGCCGAAACCTTGTGAGTTCTCTTCTTCTTCTCTTCTTTCAAGTGTTTGGCCGAATACCCTTGGCCTTATTTTCTTCTCTTTTCACGTGATCTAGTCTCCATTGAAGTGCCGAATCTATCTCTTTCTTTTTAAGTCATAGCCGAATCTCTTGGTAAGTGACTTCTCTTCTATCTTCCCTTCCATTGAAGATCTGTATATTAAACTTCATTCTTGTTCTATGTTGGTAGCCGAAACCCTTAACATCAATAGGGTGTGCTGATCTTTGGTGGTTGGTGGCCGAATCAGTCATTAAAGTAAGGGGGCGGCAAACTCTTTTGGTTTCGGGATTCATGCTATGGCCGAATGGCTTTTAGATTTCTAACGATGTGTTAAAGCCGATTGTAGGGGGAAGTGTAGCCGAATACAGTGGATCTTCGGGATCTAAGCGATCTAGGTAAAGGTTCTAATGTTTTGGGATCTGTTTCCTATTCTTTCAAAGTCGAAGGCTAATCGTGTTTGAATACTAGGGCTTGGCCGATTACAAGGGAGGTTCATCACATAGTATCAGGATTTGGTTGGAAACCAAATCAACATTAAGGAAAGAGAGGAAGGCAAACGTTTCGGGATCTCGTTAGTTTCACGTAGTTTCGGGATTTCGCTTAGATCTATGAATAGTCAGGTGTGTAACGGTTACACACTTCGTTAGTATGATATGTTTATTATGTTACTGTTAATAGCCATTGAAACCGGTAGTTATGCTTTGTGGCATGAGCGTGGACTCCGGGTAAGTCCCCTGATTATGGATCTCGATATATGCTATCATGTCATTGTTTACTGCTATACCATGTGTTATTTGCATCATCATACGTTATTATGCTACGATTGATATGGACATGATGGTGGGATTGTTGAGAGGAGGGGGAAGAATTATTTGGACTGTCACTAGTGGTTTTGACCACACGACGGGTTGGCCCTGTCTTGATACTATTATTTGTGACTAAGTCCCAGTGGTTTTGACCACCAGTGGTTTTGACCACATATATGATATTGTGACTACGATCACCAGTGGTTTTGACCACATATGGATATTGTGACTCATCCCAGTGGTTTGGTACCACAGTGGGTTGGCCCCACATGTTGATTACGGGATTGTCATCAGTGGTTTTGACCACACGATGGGTTGGACCCATCACTCGATTTGTGACTACGGTCACCAGTGGTTTTGACCACACTTATATATTTGTGACTTCGGTCACCAGTGGTTTTGACCACCAGTGGTTTTGACCACACGGGGTAGATAAAGGAGATCGGATGGTTAGGTTATGGGGTTGCATGATTTGCATGTTTTATTAATGACTTGTGTAAGTGCTATTCTATCGGGTTGGGGATTTATACACTGAGTCTCGGTGACTCACCCCTTCCCCTATATTTTGCAGATGAGGCTTAGATCGCAGATTTGGAGCCGGGGAGGACTCGAGGTGGCCATGCAACTTATTTTCGGGTTTTGACTTTAAATTAAAATTTTGGTTTTTATTTATTTACTTTAAATTTGGTTTTGGTTTTGTAATAAGGCCGCTAAGTATTATTTTGGGTTTTTTTTTAATTACTTGCTTTTATTTGATTTATATTATACATGTGCTTAATAATTTGATTTGCTTAAATAACCGGTAAAAAGCAACGTTTTCAAATTTAATTTCTTAAACAACTCCAAACACAAATGGTTCTTAACTCGACTATGCTTAACTCACTTGGTTTTTAATAAGTATCGAAAGGTTTTCCAAAACTATAAACAATAAATGGATTTCCAACAAAAGAGGGTTTTTCTGGGTTTTAAACCAACCAAAAACGATTTCAACTATACTCTACACGGGGTTTTCTAATCTTTTAAATGGTAAAGGAGTTTTCAATAGAAATAAATCGGCAAACTTATTTTACTCAAAACGTTTTTACTCCGTAAGACGCCAGGTTCGGTCGTGGTGTGTTGACCGGGTTTGGGGTGTTATAATTTTGGTATCAGAGCCAGGTTCAACAGCTCGGCTGTGGGCCCGAGGCCCAAAAATGTCTTAAAATGTATTATGAAAGGCTTTATGGGAAAAAGGATGGTTGGGAAAGCATGGCACCGAGTCTCCGGCACCGATCCGCCCAGGTAAGTATCCCAAATTGTTGCTTATGATGTTATGATTATGATAATATGGGCATGACTAAATAGTGGTAGGAACTACTTTAGAGATCTGAACTATAGGATGGTATGAACTTGCGAAACAATCCCTGTATTAAACTTCTCATAAGACTGTGCTTTAATAAACAGTGGAATAAAGTCTAATGCATAAAACTTGTAGTCAGATCAATTCGTATCGGTAATCATGAGTGCACGTGGACGTGGGCGTAATACACGTGGACAAGGTAGGGGTAGGATGACAGTGTCAGAATCGGTAGGGTCTGGACATGGGTCGGAAAATGAAGTGCCACCGCCGCCAGCTGTGGGCGCAGAATTTCAGGATCAGACGGGTGGTGATGATGCAGTGTCACAGGCGATGCTGCGGGTGCTAGAAAGGGTTGCGAGTGCAGGCGTCAGAGTAGGAGCTCGAAAATCTGTGTCCGGCGACTCGGGGCTAATAATGCGAGAGGTATTCGAGGTGTATCCGGCGTGGCACCTAGTACGGCGAGAATATTGGTTGGAGGCGACGGAACGCATCATGGATGACCTAGACTTCTCGACTGAGGAGAAGCTGAAGGGTATAGTATCTCTTCTCCGGGATGAGTCGTATCAATGGTGGCTCACGGTTAGGGATGGAGCAATGGCTGACGACATCACTTGGGATTTCTTTAGAGTAGCCTATCGAGAGGAAATACATTGGGGCTAGTTACATCGATGCAAATAAGAAGGCATTCTGAACTTGGTTCAGGAAATAAAACGATGTCGAATATGAGGTAGAATTTCTTGGTGAGTCGGTATGCACGGGTATTGTGGGCACGGAGCATGAGCGCCGTGTCGATTTGAGGATGGATCGAGAGACGAGTGCGGATGTTAATTTCCCCACAGAAAAGAGAGTTTGCGGTCTTAGTAGAGAAGGCCAAGGTTGTTGAGGAGGTAAAACAATCAGGAGAGACGGAACCCGGGATAGGAGTTGGAATAAGAGGAGTTCAGGTCATCGTGGTCTGCATCGGGAATCAGCGAGAAAGGGCTAGGTATGGTGGGCCGAATCAAGCGGCCGAGGCTCACTCATGCTACTACTCGATGGCGCGCCACGGTGTGCTCGATGTGGGAAGTCTCACACGGGGAATGTTGGACCGGAAACAGAGGATGTTTCGAGTGTGGATCGATGGGGCATCGAGTGAGGGATTGTCCACGAGAGATTAGCTAGGCTGCGATGCGGGGATCGAGAATCGTACCTACGGTCGGGAGGGATGGTCGGCGACCCACGAGGGGCCGTGGTTCACCCGGGGAGGTAATGGCTCGTAGAGGCCGTGGAGCACCGGCGAGAGGTGCAGTGGTACAGAGGCGAGACGGCTGGATTGGTCTCTGCGACGAGGCGTCCGAGAGGAGGGTGACGCTTGCCGGACGTCATAACTCGTGCGTTCTTAATCTTTGGTCTACCTTATAATGCTTTGATTGATGTGGGTTCGACGCACTCGTATGTTGCCGTGAGTAGCATAGCGAAACAATGAACTTAGACTCGAGATTACTTCTAGGAAGATGACGGTGATAAGCCCTTTAGGTCACTCAGTAAGTAAATAAACTATATAGGGATGTACCCTAGAACTTCAAGGGGTCGTGTTTTTAGGTGACTTGATGGAACCGCCGTTTGGGGAGTTCGATCGATTCTCGAGATGGATTGGTTAGTGAAGTACCAGGCCGCTTTGGATTGTGCAGCTAAGCGCATGGTGTTGAAGACAATGGAAGGCGAAGAGGTTGTAATGATAGGTAATAGGAGAGATTACCTATCCAATGTTGTCTCTGCGCTGAAGGCTGAGAAAATGGTAAGGAAAGGTTGCGAGGCATTTATGGTGCATGTCTGTGCTCTGGAAGCCAAGGATTCAGGTGTGGAGAGTGTCCGAACCGTGAGGGAATTTGCTGATGTATTCCCAGAGGAACTTCTGGGTTTGCCTCCTGACCGCGAGGTTGAGTTCGGTATAGATTTATTACCCAGAACCGCGCCAGTGTCTATTGCCCCGTATAGGATGGCGCCAAAAGAATTAGTGGAGTTAAAGGCTCAGATTCAGGAGTTACTGGACAGAGGTTTCATCCGGCCGAGTGTATCACCTTGGGGAGTACCTGTGCTTTTTGTTATGAAGAAAGACGGAACAATGCGGATGTGTATAGACTACCGCCAGCTGAACAAGTTGACGATCAAAAACAAGTATCCGTTGCCCAGGATTGACGACTTGTTTGATCAACTCAAGGGTGCATCGATTTTCTCTAAGATAGATCTTAGGTTGGGGTATCATCAACTCAAGGTGAAGGAGGCTGATATTCATAAGACGGCATTACGAGTTTCTGGTGATGCCGTTCGGGTTGACTAATGCACCGGCAGCATTCATGGACATGATGAATCGGGTGTTTTAGCCGTATTTGGATCGGTTCGTTGTAGTGTTTATAGACGACATTTTGGTGTACTCGAAATCTGAGGAGGAGCATGATGCGTATCTACGGGTGGTTCTACAGATTCTGAGGGAGAAGCAACTATTCGCTAAGTTTAGTAAGTGCGAGTTCTGGCTTAAGGAGGTAACTTTCTTGGGTCATATGGTATCAGCTGAGGGGATTAGGGTGGATCCTCGAAAGATCGAGGCGGTGTTGGATTAGAAACCACCTAAGTCGGTTGCAGAGATTCGAAGTTTTTTGGGTTTTGCAGGATACTACAGAAGGTTCGTAGAGGGTTTTTCTTTGATTGCAGCGCCGCTGACTAAGTTGTTGAGAAAAGAGGTTCCGTTTGTATGGTCTGAAAAACAGCAAGAGAGTTTCGATAAGTTAAAGAAGATTCTGACTGAAGCTCCGGTGTTGATTCAACCTGAGGCAGGGAAGGAATTCACGGTCTATTGTGATGCATCACATACTGGCTTAGGGTGTGTGCTGATGCAAGATGGAATGGTGGTCGCTTATGCGTCTCGGCAATTAAGGCCTCATGAGGGTAACTATCCGACACATGACTTGGAGTTAGGCTGCAGTGGTTTTTGCCTTGAAGATTTGGAGGCATTACTTGTATGGGGAAAAGTCGATAGTCTACACGGATCACAAGAGTCCAAAGTACCTCTTGACTCGTAAAGATTTAAATTTGAGGCGCGAAGGTGGATCGAGTTGTTGAAGGACTACGATCGCTCGATTGAGTACCATCCGGTAAGGCTAACATAGTAGCCGATCGTTGAGCCGTAAGGTGGTAGCAGATCCGAGGTCGATGTTTGCTCACCTTAGTCTATATGACGACGACGAGTCTGCTACGGAATTGCAAGTAAAGTCGACTTGGATTGATCAAAGTTAAGGAGAAACAAACTAATAGATGAGTTTTTGAGTGCTCGGAGGTTGCAAGTGCAGAATGGTGAATCAGAGGGTTATAGTTTGGGCAGTGATGGAGTACTGTGTTTTCAAGGGAAAGTATGTATGCCCAAGGACGTTGAGTTGAGACAGCGGATTCTTCAGGAAGCTCATAGCAGCCCATATGCTATGCATCCTAGAGGTAGTAAGATGTATCGCAATTTGAGGGGACAGTTCTGGTGGCCAGGTCTTAAGCGGGAAGTAACTGAGTTTGTGGGCAAGTGTTTGACATGCCGCAGTTAAAGTCGAGCATCGCCATCTGTCGATCAAGCAAACTGGCCGGTAAAGATCCCGCAGCGGAAGTGGGAAAGGATTACGATGGATTTCGCCGATGGGCTACCCTCACGCCTAGCAAGAAAGACTCAGTTTGGGTAATTGGGGATCGTCTGACTAAATCGGCTCATTTCATACCAGTCCGAGTTGACTATTCACTCCAAAAGTTAGCCAAGTTGTATGTGGCAGAGATAGTAAGGTTGCATGGAGTGCCAGTGTCAATTATTTCGGATAGGGATCCTAGGTTCACGCCGAGGTTCGGAAAGCTTTGCATCGGGCATTGGGTACGAGGTTGGATTTCAAAGACGACTTTTCACCGCAATCGATGGATATGCGAGAGGGTAACCCAAATTTTGGAAGATATGTTAAGGGGCTATGTTCTGGATTTCAGCGGTAGTTGGGAGGAGTATCTACCATTGGCAGAGTTCGCTTATAACAACAGTTATCAAGCGAGTATTCAGATGGCACCATATGAGGCACTATATGGACGGAAATGTCGTACTCCGACGTGTTGGACAGAACTGGGTGAACGACAGATGTTGGGTCCGGAGTTGGTGACAGAAACAGAGGATAAGGTTAAGGTGATTCGGACTCGTCTTAAGGAAGCGTCGGACAGGCAGAAGTCTTACGCCGATCTTAAGCGCAGGGATATAGAGTATGCAGTGGGTGACAAGGTCTTCCTGAAGGTATCGCCGTGGAAGAAAGTGTTGAGATTTGGGCGAAAGGGCAAGCTAAGCCTTAGGTTTATTGGGCCATATACGGTGTTGAAGCGAGTGGGACCAGTAACTTATCAGCTCGAGTTACCCGCAGAGTTAAGTCAGATTCACGACGTGTTTCATGTTTCAATGCTTAGGCGCTATCGATCAGATCCGTCGCAAGTTGTGCCAGTTGCGGAGATAGAGGTGAGCTCAGACTTGTCTTTCGAAGAGGAACCGGTATAGATTTTGGATCGGGATGTCAAGGTTCTGCGTAGGAAGTCAGTTCCCTTGGTGAAAGTATTATGGCGGAACCATGGTACGGAAGAGGCCATGTGTGAACCAGAGCATGTGATTCGGCAGCAATACCCTCAACTCTTCTGACCAGGTAATTTCGAGGCCGAAATTATTTTTAAAGGGGGTAGAACTATAATATCCTTAAATCGGGGTCTCTGCATTTTGTGTGTTTGCATGTGTTATTGTGCCTACTGTGCTAGTTTAGCATGTTTTGGGGTCCAGGCATGACCTCGGGTTAGGCCTGAGTCATGGCTAAAATTTTTGTTTTAGTGCTTAGAGAGAGAGAGAGCTAAGGAAGTTTGGGGTGAAAAGAAATTGTCGGAGGGTTTAGACACAAACAACCTAGTGGCAAAGTGGAAAAGGAGGCGCCACTAAGGTACCAGGAAGGTGACGCCACATGCAGGGAAGGGGGAGCTCAGGTTCGAGCAGCAGAAATCTCATTTTCTGCTTATTATTTTGACGCCAAGCTGAGGAAGTGGTGTGCTCCGGATGGACTCTGGAAGATAAGGATGGAAGGAGTCAAACAGATTTGAACAGATGAAGGTGAGGAAATTTAGGAGTTTGAACCTTTCAAACTCATTTGAATGAGGGGTTAGGAGGATTTTGAGGAATCGGCTAAGGGAGGCTTAGTGTTGGCCGAAAGTTGGACTGTGGGGAGGAGGAATATCGATTTTGGTGCTTGGGAAGAGGGTGTGCGAATGTCTATGGTAGTTTTAGGGAATATTTCGGCAAGTGGGGAGAGTTCTTTCCTCTTGAGTTTGAATCATGTCAAACCCCTCTTGCTTTCCTTCTCACTTTGGTTTTCTCTTTTCGGCATTCTTGGTGCTTGGCCGAATCACCCTTGCCATTTCCTTGAAAAGCCGAAACCATATATCCATCATCTTCTCTTCTTTGGTTCAAACATTGCTAGCCGAAAACCATATCCCCATTCCTTCTTTTCTTCTATCTCTTCATTCTTTGGTTAGCCGAAACTCCCTAACCCTTTTCTGAGTTGCGTTTCTCTTCTTTGCCGAATCTTGGTTCTATTTTCTTCTCCATCTTTACCTCCTTCAAAAGCCGAAACCTTGTGAGTTCTCTTCTTCTTCTTTTCTTTCAAGTGTTTGGCCGAATACCCTTGGCCTTATTTTCTTCTCTTTTCACGTGATCTAGTCTCCATTGAAGTGCCGAATCTATATCTTTCTTTTTGAGTCATAGCCGAATCTCTTGGTAAGTGACTTCTCTTCTATCTTCCCTTCCATTGAAGATCTGTATATTAAACTTCATTCTTGTTCTATGTTGGTAGCCGAAACCCTTAACATCAATAGGGTGTGCCGATCTTTGGTGGTTGGTGGCCGAATCAGTCATTAAAGTAAGGGGGCGGCAAACTCTTTTGGTTTCGGGATTCATGCTATGGCCGAATGGCTTTTAGATTTCTAATGATGTGTTAAAGCCGACTGTAGGGGGGAAGTGTAGCCGAATACAGTGGATCTTCGGGATCTAAGCGATCTAGGTAAAGGTTCTAACGTTTTGGGATCTGTTTCATATTCTTTCAAAGCCGAAGGCTAATCGTGTTTGAATGCTAGGGCTTGGCCGATTGCAAGGGAGGTTCATCACATAGTTTCGGGATTTGGTTGGAAACCAAATCGACATTAAGGAATGGGGGGAAGGCAAATATTTCGGGATCTCATTAGTTTCGCGTAGTTTCGGGATTTCGCTTAGATCTACGAATAGTCAGGTGTGTAACGCTTACACACTTCATTAGTATGATATGTTTATTATGTTACTGTTAATAGCCATTGAAACCGGTAGTTATGCTTTGTGGCATGAGCGTGGACTCCGGGTAAGTCCCCTGATTATGGATCTCGATATATGCTATCATGTCATTGTTTACGGCTATGCCATGTGTTATTTGCATCATCATACGTTATTATGCTACTATTGATATGGACATGATGGTGGGATTGTTGAGAGGAGGGGAAGAATTATTTGGACTGTCACCGATGGTTTTGACCACACGACGGGTTGGCCCCATCTTGATACTATTATTTGTGACTAAGTCCCGGTGGTTTTGACCACGGTGGTTTTGACCACATATATGATATTGTGACTACGGTCACCAAAGTGGTTTTGACCACATATGGATATTGTGACTCGTCCCCGTGGTTTGGTACCACGATGGGTTGGCCCACATGTTGATTACGGGATTGTCATCGGTGGTTTTGACCACACGATGGGTTGGCCCCATCACTTGATTTGTGACTACGGTCACCAAAGTGGTTTTGACCACACTTATATATTTGTGACTTCGGTCACGATGGTTTTGACCACCGGTGGTTTTGACCACACGGGGTAGATAAAGGAGATCGGATGGTTAGGTTATGGGGTTGCATGATTTGCATGTTTTATTAATGACTTGTGTAAGTGCTATTCTATCGGGTTGGGGATTTATACACTGAGTCTCGGTGACTCACCCCTTCCCCTATATTTTCCAGATGAGGCTTAGATCGCGGATTTGGAGTCGGGGAGGACTCGAGGTGGCCATGCAACTTATTTTCGGGTTTTGACTTTAAATTAAAATTTTGGTTTTTATTTATTTACTTTAAATTTTGTTTTTGTTTTGTAATAAGGCCGCTAAGTATTATTTTGGGTTTTTTTTAATTACTTGCTTTTATTTGATTTATATTATGCATGTGCTTAATAATTTGATTTGCTTAAATAACCGGTAAAAAGCAACGTTTTCAAATTTAATTTCTTAAACAACTCCAAACACAAATGATTCTTAACTCGACTATGCTTAACTCACCTGGGTTTTAATAAGTATCGAAAGGTTTTCCAAAACTATAAACAACAAATGGATTTCCAGCAAAAGAGGGATTTTCCGGGTTTTAAAGCAACCAAAAACGATTTCAACTATACTCTCCACGGGGTTTTCTAATCTTTTAAACGGTAAAGGAGTTTTCAATAGAAATAAATCGACAAACTTGTTTTACTCAAAATGTTTTTACTCCGTAAGACGCCAGGTTCGGTCGTGGTGTGTTGACCGGGTTTGGGGTGTTACAGGTGGTGTGTAGCGGATGGATTATTAGGTTGGTTTGGGTTGCATACATTCATACATTGCACATATATAAATATATTCTGTTTCGTAAATGGGCTTCGGTCCAAGTGTATGTTAAATAGGCTTAGGCCCATGATATTGCTATATGGGTTCGCACCCAGGTGGATGACTGGTAAGGGGATTATGCACTGAGTTCTTGTAATTCACCCCCTTTCTTTTTAATCTCTGTAGGTAATGCTCCGTAGTGAGGACTTGGGCCCATGGATGACTCGGTGGAGGCCATACTTCAGAAATGGTGTTTCATTTTGAACTTTAGTTTTCTATTTCCGTTCATTTACTATTTTGGGTTTTTATGTTGTAATAAGGCCTCTGAGTATTTTATTATTTGCTTTATGGTTCATAAATTTATTAATTTGCTTAAATTGTTAAAACGAGAATTTTTCTAAAAAAACTTATATAATGGTTTTCCAAAATTTATCAACAAATGGAATTTTTAAACAAACTTGTATAAATAATTTAACTTGAATTTTCCTACAAATATTCAACGATATTTTCAAAAGTTACGGTTTTAAAAGATTACTAGTTCGATTATCGATTTATCAAACAACCTCTAAAAAATACTTGTATTTTATCTACGTTTCCGCAACGATTTCAAAATGCTTCTGCAACTCTATTTCTAAACATCACATTTTTGTAAATTGTTCATTTCAAATATGCTTTCGCTACCAAAAAGGTTATTAAAGATTATTACGTTTTCAAGTAGTTAACAATTGCTTAAGTGTTTTTGGTTTTAACAAAGAGGCTATATTTCTCAAGAAAGTTTTTAAAAATCACAAAGATGGTTTTTACTTCCATGTGACACACCAGATTCGGGCCTAACTTCTAGGCCGGGTTTGGGGTGTTACAAAATTTTAAAAGAAATTAAAAATATTTTTCGAAAAGAATTGATGAAAATCTTAAGAGTAATTTTCCGAGTTAAAAATATGAAATTATTATGAAATCCTTTTTATATATTCATTTTTGAATAAAACGTTTATTTAAGTTTTTAGAAAAATATAATCCCAAATTTGAAATACTTAAAGCAGTTTATGAATTCTTCCAACAATAAACAAAACAAAAATTAATCCAGAGGCCTTATTACAACCTTAATTCAAAATAGCAAAGTAATTAAAAATATTAAAAGAAATCCAAATTCCAAATTTAACCGTTTTTAAGTATGGCCTCCACCAAGACATCCACGACCCAAGTCTCCATCATTGATCATTACCTGAAAGGGATAAGGAAAACAGGGGGTGAGTTACTAGAACTCAATGTGTAACCCACTTACCGTTGTCCACTGGGCAAAAATCCATTAAGCCATTATTTGGGCCGAAGCCCATTCATAATAATAAAAATGTATCGAATATAATATGCATATGAAATGCAATTCCCAAACCAAACCTAGTTTTCCATCCGCTACACACCACCCGTACCAACCAACACACATGTGGGTGATCTTTAGTCAACCCACCCCGCCAACACACCAAACGTAGGCATTAAGCCATTTATATCAAATTTGTGGACAAGCCACCAAATTAACAGAATTTACATGGCATTGCCATTTTTTAGATTTGTGATAGAGCCACCAGATTTATGTAGCAGAGCTACCAGAACTTCTCTTCATCATTATCCCATCCCAAGCAAATCATGTATATAATGCATAACAAATCACAATAATTTATTCAGACATTTCTTACAAAATTATGGCCCATTATAACAATTTATCAAGTTGGCCAATTAAGCAGAATATCATCCTGGCCCATTCAGAAATTTTCAGATCGGCCCATATAGCAAATATATCGATTTGGCCCACATAGCAAATATATCGATTTGGCCCACATAACAAATATATCGATTTGGCCCACATAACAAATATATCGATTTGGCCCACATAACAAATATATCGATTTGATCAATTTTACCAAATAATGAAATCTAAGCCAATTTTCCCGGTTTCACCTTAATACGATTTTAATCGAATGGTTTACTATCAATATGACATTAATCTCTAACCCACGGAAAACGATGTGAGATTACACACCTGATTACGGTAAGCACTACGCTTTCTTGATCGTCGACACCTAAAATTTTTATAACGCTCGATTAGTCAACGTATGCGATTTAATAAATCTACTTTAAAACAAACGATCTAAAATTTTACCCTCAGGATCGTTAACAACTACGATTTGTCAGTTTTCCACGGTTGATGGTCCACAACCTGGTGGGAAATCTCGAATCACTGACGCCTCAAAATTGTGAACGACCTCGAATAATTGATTCTCGCCGGATAAGGGTCCACAACCCGGAGGAAAGTCTCGAATCGTTGAAACGGCCCTTCGTTTGAATTTAGGAGTAGGGATCGTTAATCCGCTCCTTTTGAGATCTCCACTCGACTTCCCATTTGAATCGGTACCACAAGTCGCCATTCGGTTAGATCTTAAACAATCGGTGTTACGATAAAAATATGGACTATCGAAATGGTGAAGATCGGCTTACCACTAATTTCTGAGTGACCAATGATTTAGTAGATTGAGCAATTTAACCCCTATAAATAATATCGGTTAATCAACACCATCTTATCGAATAAAGAATGATTTATAGAATCCTTGAATAACACTTACCTTAAAAGATTTTTAAACTGACTTCTAGCGATAATGCGATGACTTCAGAAGAATGAAGGTTCGGCCTTCCACAATATCACTACGAAGAAGAAAGGGATCTTGTCTAAGAGAAATAAGTGATGATTTCGGTCAAAAGACCCTTCCAAGCCAACATATGGATTCGGCAATAGAAAGAAGAAAATAAAAAGAATTGAAAAGATACTTACCGATTGTTCAAGGGTGAGTGACAACTCGAATGAAAAAGGAAGATCAATGAAAGAATGGAAGGTTCGGCTATAGAGAAATAGTGGACTCAATATTTGGCTATGGTGAAAAATATTAGAGTGGAAGTGATGCTTGATGGATTTTGCGAAAAGAAAAGAAGAAGAGGAATGATGGATTAGTTTCGGTTTTCAAGAATGATGTGTGAACAAAGAAATGGTCTCAAAGTTTGTATCCATTCGGCAAGAAGAAAGAAAGAAATGGAATATGCCTCCTCAAGGTTGTGTAGGTTCGGCAAGGAGGAGAAAGGAGTTTGGAGAGAAAAGAGAAATGATACCAAAGTTGCCATTAGGGAATTGGCCAAAAGAACCAAAATTTTACCAATTGCCAATGACCAAATTCGGCTAGGAGGATAGGAGTTTTGAGAAAAAAGACACAATTGATGATATTGGTATTTTGACCAAGACTAACATTTTAGTCTCACCAAAACATCAAGCACAAAATTCGGCTATCACCCTAGCCCCAAACTGTCCATATTCATCCCCCCTAGGATAAAAGTTTGGCCACCCAAACTTTCCAAAACACTATCCACGAAATAAGCCTCTTGTTCCTCTTACTTACCTATTTCTTTTGATTCATTTCCCCAACCTCAACCTTGCCTTATTCTTTTAGCCACCTTACCAAAAATAAAGAAGTCCACCTTACCATAAATACTCCTTGGCCGACACTTTAAGGAAGGAATGCAAAAATAAAAGTCAAAATGCACACAAAGGGATTCAAACTTCTTCCCTCAAGGTAATACATGTGGCACCATAACCTCTTTACCATATGCTCACTTATGCTAGTTATTTACTCATTTATTTCCATATGCTTTAAGGTCACTTACTCCATCTCCTTAAAGTGCTAAATGCCAAAAGTTTTACTAGGTCCAAATAAACCCCGAGCCTTCTCAGGGACTTCCTAAACATACACAATTAATAATTTAACTAGCTTAACACCAAAAACAATGCAACACATAAATTTCCAAATTTTAGGATGTTACAATTCTACCCCCTTAAAGAAAATTTCATCCTCGAAATTTACCTGATTAAAAGAGGTGAGGATATTGCTGCCGAATCACGTCCTCAGGCTCCCATGTAGCTTCATCCGATCCGTGATTGCGCCATAAAACTTTGACTAACGGCACAGTCTTCCTTCTCAGTACCTTAATGTCCCGATCTAGAATTTGCACTGGTTCCTCCTCGAACGACGAATCAGGTCTTATCTCAATTTCTTCTACCGATACTATATGAGACGGATCCGATCGGTAACGCCTTAACATTGAGACATGAAATACACTATGTATCTGACTCAACTCCGGAGGTAACTCAAGCTGATAAGCCACTGGCCCAACACGCTTCAACACACGGTACGGTCCGATGAACCTAGGGCTCAACTTGCCCTTCCTTCCAAATCTGAAGATCTTCTTCCAAGGTGAGACCTTTAGAAAGACTTGATCTCCCTCCGCAAACTCAATATCCTTACGCTTCAGATCCGCATACGATTTTTGTTTATCCGAAGCTTCCTTTAACCGTGCTCGAATTACCTTTACCTTTTCCTCCGTCTTTGATATCAGCTCAGGACCCAGTAACTGTCGCTCCCCCAATTCAGTCCAACAAGTAGGAGTACGACACTTACGACCATACAATGCCTCGTAGGGTCCCATCTGAATACTGGATTGATAGCTATTGTTATAAGCAAACTCTTACAACTGTAGGAAATCCTCCCGACTACCCCTGAAGTGTAACATCCTAGATTAGGGGTTATGCGTTCGTGCATAATTCATGAGTTAGTAGGTTTTGGCAGTGTTTGGAAGTGTATTAAGGGTTTTTAGAACTCTAGGATGGAAGAGAAAGCTTTGGAAAATTATTGGTTTTTAAGTTAAAAAGGGGGAGCAAGGCCAGGGAGGCCTTAAAGGAAAATTTTGGGAGTTCTTGGACATAGAAATTACCTTGGTAAAGTGGTGGAATGCGCCACTTAGGGCCTTGGAGAATGACGGGAGAAAGGGTGGGGAAGGGCCTTGGTTCGAATCACCTTGGCGACAAGTAGTGTAATTTTATTTTGCTTTTGGCGTTAAGACAAGGAGGAAATTGGGCTAAGGAGGCTTTAAGAGGAATTGTGGGGAGTTTATGACACAAGGGTTGGCTCGTAAAGTGGCGAAGAAGGCACCACTTAAGGCTTGGGCAAGTGGCGCCTCACGCAATGGGTAGAGGGCCCAGTTCGAGTTGCGAAGGAAGCAAGAAGGAGCATTTTATTTTCGTGCGGCAAGAAGGCGCTGGGCTAGGGAGGCTTTAAAAGAAATCTGAGTGATTCATGTCACAAAAGCGCCTTGGAAAAGTAGCTTGGGGCGCTACCTAAGGTGCTAGGAGAATTGCTCCAGATGGGTCTCATGTTCGAGTCTTGATGGCGGATAAGGAGTGTTTTTTTTTTTGGCGTCAAGTTGGAAGAAATTGGACTGGCACATGGACTTTCAATTGGATGAGGATTGAGTTTATTTCTCCTTTTAATTTTCTGGGCTAGATTAGATAAAGGTAGGATAAATGTTGATTTATTTTATTTATTTTTAATGGATGATAAGAAGATAATGGAGGCCTTATTTTATTTATTTTAGTTTAAATAGGTGATAAGAGATAATGTGATGATTTATTTTATTTTATTTGTTAAGGTGATAAAGAGTTAGAATAGGAGTTTAATTTGGGATTTGATAAGTGGGGATGTAGTAGCCGAATTCTTTATAAGGGGAGTGATCATCTTTTGTTATTCTTTTCTTCTTTAAATTCTTTGTACCAAATTTAGTCTCTCCTTTTTCTTTAGTGCCGTCTTCTTTTGTGTTAAGTCACCTAGTTTCGGCCTTCACATTCTTTTGGTTAGTGACCGAAATTACAAAGAGCATTAAGGCCATTTGAGTTCATTCTTCTCCTATTTTCTAGCTTGGCCGAACCTATATCCCTCTCCCAAACTTCTTCTTTTAATTGGTGTTAGTCGAATATACCTTTCTCTTGTGACCGATTTTTCCATCAACATTTGAAGGGCTTAGCCGAATCATGTAAGTGCTTTTTCTTCTATTTGTATTTTACTTTTATTAATAGCCATAGCCGAATCTCAAAGACGGCCTTATTCTTTTTCTTCTATCGCAAGTTTCAAAAGTCGAAAGTCAACATCCCTTTTATCCTGTCGACATTTAGAGCTAGTGGACGATTCGTGTGGTGGTGGTAAGTGTTCTCTCCTTTGATAATCGGTTTTGAGTTTTCTTCATAAGCATGCCGAAATCAAGAGTTTAGGCTCTAATTTCCAAGGTTGGCCGAATGGCCCTATAACTCTTATTAAATGTGTTAAGACCGATTGTAGGGAAGGTACACCTAGCGCAAGAGATCTTTTGGGATTCTTATAGCCAACGTTTGTGGAAGTGATCTTTCGGGATTTAGTTAGTAAGGTAAGCAGTGTAAGTATTCGGCCAAAGGCCATTTTATTAGTTGTTAAGTGATGACCGATTGTGACTATGATGGTTTAGGGGCTAATCGACAAGAATAAGCAAAGCTTTCGGGATTTGGTAGGAGACCAAATCGGCATTTAGGGAGGAGGAAAAACCCCGTTCATCGTGTTAGATTCAAGTAGTTCGGGATTTTGCTAAATAGTAAGGTGTGTGATTAACCCACCGTTTCCGGGTTTATGCTATATTTGTATGTGTTATGTTTTTGGGTTAACTAGTGACAGTGATGTGATATGCATACCCTAGAGGGGTATATCGAATACCAGGTTAGTGTTGATTATTGAAAGAATGTGAATGTGCCTATATGAATGAGATTGTATGTCTGAACAACCTGTACATGCATTATTATCATGACATTATTATATGTTGCATGTGCATGGGTGGGATATGATATGAAAGAAGGTACGGGTGTACTTCGAGTACGTGGTTTGATGTTAGCCTTGAGCTACATCGTGGATTGACATTGACTGAGGTCACGTTGTGGATTAATTGCGATTTGGTTCGCGGGGCTTGATGGGTAGCTCTGTGCCTCATCGTGGTTGATATAAGCTATGTGCTATATCGTGGTTGATGAGTGACTATGTGTCCCATCGTGGTTTTGGTGTTAGCTACGGCTACATCGTGGATTGGCGCCGACCGAGGTCGCGTTGTGGATTATTGTGTGTAATTGCACGTGGGCGGCATTGATTGCCTTTGGAGTAAAAAAGGAGAGGGTGATTTGTTAATCCCCGGTGTGTGTAGGTAAATTTGGATACGGGGTGTGTAGAGGATGGACCCTAGGTTGGGTTGGGTGCACTTTGCATTTCAATTGATATGTGGATTAATGTGAAAATGGGCCAAGCCCGGTATATGAATGTGGATCGGTGCGGAAGTGGGCTAAGCCCGATATATGGAAATTATGCGGTTAATTACCTGTTACGATAAGTGACATGAATATGGGCCAAGCCGAGAATGTGTTATTATGTGAATATGTTATCTTGTTATCTGATATATGGGTTAATATGTGGTTAACATGTGGGTGGAATTCAGTGGACTAATTACACACTGAGTGCAGTATGACTCACCCAATTTTTATTAAACATCGCGGTGATCGTGATTTTTGGACCGGGTTGGAGTGGATACAAAGGTGGCCATGCAGTAGATTTCCATGCGAAAGATATTTTAATTAATTAAGTAGTTATATTTTCAGTATTTTGATTAAGTGTTTATTGTAATAAGGCCCATTAAAGTGATTGAACATTTTTATTATGTTTAAGCTAGACGACCATTAAATTATTATTGGGAAGTTCTTTTAATTTTGGCAACTTATATTTTAAAAGCTTATAATAAAGTTTTAATTTGGATATTTTTATCAAGCTTATATTATTTAGAATTTTTAATTGGACATGGTTTTCAAATGACAAAATTTTTAATGTTTTTCCCAAAAGTGAAATCGGTCTTCAAACGTTTTTCCATGATGGCATTTCAAACTCGATCGTAACGAATGGGCCGGTTTGGGGTGTTACTGATTTAGTATCGAGCCCGGTTCAAAACTCGGCTTTGAGGTTTTGGGCGAAAAATAGTTTTCAAAAAAATGGGCTTTTCAAAATATGGGCTTTTATTTGAGTGTTTATTCTAGCATGGCACCTGTATCTCCGGCCCGAAGTCCACCAGGTAAGTACTTCTGGCTATTGAAGTAGTTTGAATATGTGAACTATATGGACTTTTATGGGAACGTAGATTAGTAGATTAGGGCTATTGGACCCTAGGACTAGTCTACTCAAACACAAGTGCATAAGACTTAAGAATCATTAAACAAACGTGTGACTAAGTCGCCGAGCTAGGGTGTGGCAACAGTTGTGCGCATGTCTAGGAGTGGATTCAGTAAGAGCTTGGTATTTAAGCAGTCCTAGCGAATCACCTCCTCTTTACTCGAATCCTACCTGGTGCGTAGCTACGGTTCACCCTAACCAAGAGGACTTAGTCACCGGCCAAACCAATGATTAAAACCCGAAAGGGACTAGCCTTACTATTTACAAAAACTCAGTTTCTAAATCTCCAAATTACCCTTTCTGATTTGAAAACACTAAATTAGACTTTGGAAAAATATTTTTTCGAGTTATTCCCGGTTGGCAAAATTACCTAAATACCTCTAGTGGGGAAATTACTAAAATGCCCCTGGTTTGAATTTTTTTTTTTTGAAATTTCCATATTACCACAACTTTTACTGAAATATTCCTACTTTGCAAAAATAATAAATCTCTATTTTGCGATACTTGATTTAAAAAAAAAATACGAAAATGCCCTGACTTACAAAAATTACCAAAATGACCCCGATTTCTGAAATTTCTGTAACACCACTGATTTGGAAAACAAATTTTCAAGATAACCTCGAGTTTTTGTAAATTTTGAAATATCGTTGATTTGTAAAGATTTTCAAATTTACCCTGGTTTATTAACAAAATACCCTTATAGGACGAATGACGAAATTACCCCTGGGTTGGGAAAGGACTGAAATGGCCATAAAAGTGTAGTGAATGATGTTGGGAATGAATGTGACTTCATGGAGAAATGAATGTGTCTCTGCTTATGAATGTGAATGTGACCCTCTGAATTAGAGTAGTGAACTTGAATCAACCTTTGTGTAATCGAAAGAACTACTTCTAAATACTTTACTTCATAAAATTGTTCGCGGTTAATAAGTGGAACAAAATTACGATGCATAAAACTTTTAATCGAGATAAAATCGCGACGTTAGAAATGAGCTCTAGGAGACGTGGTCGAATGACGATGATCGGAACCCGGTAGGAGTCCGCCATGGGTCGAAAGTGACGTGCCGCCGCCGCCATCGGTGGCGCGGAGGATCAAGATCCGACAGAGAGGAGATGATGCCGTGATCGCAAGCTATGCTACGTGTGCTCAGCAAGTAGTAAGAGTTGGAATGAGAAGTGGAGCTCTAAGTCGGTTTTGGAGGACTTAGGACCAACGAGTTGAAGTTTTTAGAGGAGTATCCGGAGTGGCTCCGAATGTAGCGGAGTATTGGTGGAAGCGATCGAAAGAATCATGGATGATCTAGACCGCACTCATCGAGGAAAAGCTGAAGGCGCGGTCTCGTTGCTACGAGATGAAGCTTATCAATGGTAGCTCACTTTGTCAAACAAGGTGTCGTGGATCGATTGGATTGGGATTTCTTTAAGGCTAAGTTTGAAGGGAAGTATGTGGGAGCCGTTACTTAGACTCGCAAAGGAAAGCGTTTCTAAACTTGGTTCAAGGAAGCAAGTCGAGCGCAGTATGAAGCGGAATTTGTGCGGTTAAGTCGATGCGCCAAGGGGATCGTGGCTACTGGTATGTCGATAATCCTAAGTACCAAACCTGATGATATGTGGATTAATGTGAAAATGGGCCAAGCCCAGTATATGAATGTGGATCGGTCGCGGAAGTGGGCTAAGCCCGATATGTGGAAATTATGCGGTTAATTACCTGTTACACGATAAGTGACATGAATATGGGCCAAGCCTGTAATGTGTTATTATGTGAATATGTTATCTTGTTATCGATATATGGGTTAATATGTGGTTAACATGTGGGTGGAATTCAGTGGACTAATTACACACTGAGTCTGTATGACTCACCCAATTTTTATTAAACATCGCAGGTGATCGTGATTTTTGGACCGGGTTGGAGTGGATACAAAGGTGGCCATGCAGTAGATTTCCATGCAGAAAGATATTTTAATTAATTAAGTAGTTATGTTTTTAGTATTTTGATTAAGTGTTTATTGTAATAAGGCCCATTAAAGTGATTGAACATTTTTATTATGTTTAAGCTAGACGACCATTAAATTATTATTGGGAAGTTCTTTTAATTTTGGCAACTTATATTTTAAAAGCTTATAATAAAGTTTTAATTTGGATATTTTTATCAAGCTTATATTATTTAGAATTTTTAATTGGACATGGTTTTCAAATGACAAAATTTTTAATGTTTTTCCCAAAAGTGAAATCAGGTCTTCAAACGTTTTTCATGATGGCATTTCAAACTCGGTTAAGTAACGAATGGGCCGGTTTGGGGTGTTACTGATTTAGTATCGAGCCCTGTTCAAAACTTCGGCTTTGAGGTTTTGGGCCCAAAATAGTTTTCAAAAAAAATGGGCTTTTCAAAATATGGGCTTTTATTTCAGGTTTATTCTAGCATGGCACCTGTATCTCCGGCCCGAAGTCCACTAGGTAAGTACTTCTGGCTATTGAAGTAGTTTGAATATGTGAACTATATGGACTTTTATGGGAACGTAGATTAGTAGATTAGGGCTGTTGGACCCTAGGACTAGTCTACTCAAACACAAGTGCATAAGACTTAAGAATCATTAAACAAACGTGTGACTAAGTCGTCGAGCTAGGGTGTGGCAACAGTTGTGCGCATGTCTAGGAGTGGATTCAGTAAGAGCTTGGTATTTAAGCAGTCCTAGCGACTCACCTCCTCTTTACTCGAATCCTACCTGGTGCGTAGCTACGGTTCACCCTAACCAAGAGGACTTAGTCACCGGCCAAACTAATGATTAAAACTCGAAAGGGACTAGCCTTACTATTTACAAAAACTCAGTTTCTAAATCTCCAAATTACCCTTTCTGATTTGAAAACACTAAATTAGACTTTGGAAAAATATTTTTTTCGAGTTATTCCCGGTTGGCAAAATTACCTAAATACCCCTAGTGGGGAAATTACTAAAATGCCCCTGGTTTGAATTTTTTTTTTTGAAATTTCCATATTACCACAAATTTTACTGAAATATTCCTACTTTGCAAAAATAATAAATCTCTATTTTGCGAAACTTGATTTTTAAAAAAAAAAATTACGAAAAAGGCCCGACTTACAAAAATTACCAAAATGACCCGATTTAAATTTCTCAGTAATAATCACGATTTGGAAAACAGATTTTCAAGATAACCTCGAGTTTTTGTAAATTTTGAAATATCGTTGATTTGTAAGGATTTTCAAATTTACCCTGGTTATTACCAAAATACCCTTATAGGACGAATGACGAAATTACCACTGGGTTGGGAAAGGACTGAAATGGCCATAAAAGTGTAGTGAATGATGTTGTGAATGAATGTGACTTCATGGAGAAATGAATGTGTCTCTGCTTATGAATGTGAATGTGACCCTCTGAATTAGAGTAGTGAACTTGAACTGAACCTTTGTGTAATCGAAAGAACTACTTCTAAATACTTTACTTCATAAAATTGTTCGCGGTTAATAAGTGGACCAAAATTCTGATGCATAAAACTTTTTAATCAGATAAAATCACGATTTTAGAAATGAGCTCTAGGAGACGTGGTCGAATGACAGTATCGGAACCAGTAGGGTCTGGCCATGGGTCAGAAAGTGACGTGCCGCCGCCGCCATCGATGGGCGCGGAGGATCAAGATCCGGCGGAGGAGATGATGCCGTGATCGCAAGCTATGCTACGTGTGCTACAACCGTAGCAAGAGTTGGAATGAGAAGTGGAGCTCGGAAGTCAGTTTCGGAGAGACTTAGGACCAACGGAGCTGAAGTTTTTAGAGGAGTATCCGGAGTGGCTTCGAATGTAGCGGAGTATTGGCTGGAAGCAGTCGAAAGAATCATGGATGATCTAGACTGTACTGCTGAGGAAAAGCTGAAAGGCACGGTCTCGTTGCTACGAGATGAAGCTTATCGATGGTGGCTCACTGTCAAACAAGGTGTCCCGGCAGATCGATTGGATTGGGATTTCTTTAAGGCTAAGTTTGAAGGGAAGTATGTGGGAGCCAGTTACTTAGACTTGCAAAGGAAAGCGTTTCTAAACTTGGTTCAAGGAAGCAAGTCAGTAGCAGAGTATGAAGTGGAATTTGTGCGGTTAAGTCAGTACGCCAAGGGGATCGTGGCTACTGATTACGAAAGGTGTGTCCGATTCGAAGACAGGTTGCGGGATGAGCTACGAGTGTTGATTGCTCCGCAAAGAGAAAGGGGCTTTGCGATTCTAGTGGAAAAAGCTCGGATAGCTAAAGAAGTTAAGAAAACCGCGAGGTAGAACCGAGAGAAGAATAAGAATTCGAACAAAAGGAGTTTTAGACCATCAGTGCCATCTGAGGATATTCAGAAAAGACCAAGAATCGAGAATTCTGTACGTGCACCTATGCCAGTTTCTGAGAGTCGGAGTCGTTCATGTGCTCAGTGTGGAAGAGCTCATGCAGGAGAATGTTGGGGAAATAGTAAGGAATGTTTCCGGTGTGGGTCTAAGGCTCATTTGGTTAAGAAATGTCCGCAAGTGATGGATAAGGCTCGAGGCCAAGGTCGTGGAACACCCGGCAGAGGAGCTAAAGGTTCGGATGTGAGACAACCAAGGATGTGATAGCGGGTAAGTTCCTTGTTTTTGGAGTATTATTTATTGCTTTAGAGATAGTTCA
Organism: Gossypium sturtianum; assembly: GCA_025698515.1. Taxonomy (NCBI): domain Eukaryota; kingdom Viridiplantae; phylum Streptophyta; class Magnoliopsida; order Malvales; family Malvaceae; genus Gossypium; species Gossypium sturtianum. The sequence continues at coordinate 125,854,312 of CM046948.1, forward strand.
TTGTTGTATTGCTAGTGAAGTGTATGAAACCTTGGATGTGAACTTTAAGATCATGCCTAGAAGGTAAGATAGTTTTATTAAGATCGAGAGTGCACAAAGATAAGCGTAGTGCGGTGAGTTAAGATGTCACGATTATTCGTTAGTAAGTAATTTCGAGGACGAAATTATTTTTAAGGAGGGTAGAACTCGTAACATCCTAGATTAGGGGTTATGCGTTCGTGCATAATTCATGAGTTAATAGGTTTTGGCAGGTGTTTGGAAGTGTATTAAGGGTTTTAGAACTCTAGGATGGAAGAGAAGCTTTGGAAAATTATTGGTTTTTAAGTTAAAAAGGGGGAGCAAGGCCAGAGAGGCCTTAAAGGAAAATTTTGGGAGTTCTTGGACATAGAAATTACCTTGGTAAAGTGGCTGGAATGCGCCACTTAGGGCCTTGGAGAATGACGCCAGGAGCAGTGGGGAAGGGCCTTGGTTCGAATCACCTTGGCAGCAAGTAGTGTAATTTTATTTTGCTTTTGGCGTTAAGACAAGGAGGAAATTGGGCTAAGGAGGCTTTAAGAGGAATTGTGGGGAGTTTATGACACAAGGGTTGGCCTGGTAAAGTGGCAGCAAGGCGCCACTTAAGGCTTGGGCAAGTGACGCCTCACGCAATGGGTAGAGGGCCCAGGTTCGAGTTGCGAAGGAAGCAAGAAGGAGCATTTTATTTTCGTATGGGCAAGAAGGCGCTGGGCTAGGAGGCTTTAAAAGAAATCCTGAGTGATTCATGTCACAAAAGCGCCTTGGCAAAGTAGCTTGGGACGCTACCTAAGGTGCTAGGAGAATTGCTCCAGTGGGTCTCATGTTCGAGTCTTGATGGCAAAGATAAGGAGTGTTTTTTTATTTTGGCGTCAAGTTGGAAGAAATTGGACGGCACATGGACTTTCAATTGGATGAGGATTGAGTTTATTTCTCCTTTTAATTTTCGGCTAGATTAGATAAAGGTAGGATAAATGTTGATTTATTTTATTTATTTTTAATGGATGATAAGAAGATAATGGAGGCCTTATTTTATTTATTTTAGTTTAAATAGGTGATAAGAGATAATGTGATGATTTATTTTATTTTATTTGTTAAGGTGATAAAGAGTTAGAATAGGAGTTTAATTTGGGATTTGATAAGTGGGGATGTAGTAGCCGAATTCTTTATAAGGGGAGTGATCATCTTTTGTTATTCTTTTTCTTTAAATTCTTTGTACCAAATTTAGTCTCTCCTTTCTCTTTAGTGCCGTCTTCTTTTGTGTTAAGTCACCTAGTTTCGGCCTTCACATTCTTTTGGTTAGTGACCGAAATTACAAAGAGCATTAAGGCCATTTGAGTTCATTCTTCTCCTATTTGCTAGCTTGGCCGAACCTATATCCCTCTCCCAAACTTCTTCTTTTAATTGGTGTTAGCCGAATATACCTTTCTCTTGTGACTGATTTTTCCATCAACATTTGAAGGGCTTAGCCGAATCATGTAAGTGCTTTTTCTTCTATTTGTATTTTACTTTTATTAATAGCCATAGCCGAATCTCAAAGACGGCCTTATTCTTTTTCTTCTATCGCAAGTTTCAAAAGCCGAAAGTCAACATCCCTTTTATCCTGTCGACATTTAGAGCTAGTGGACGATTCGTGTGGTGGTGGTAAGTGTTCTCTCCTTTGATAATCGGTTTTGAGTTTTCTTCATAAGCATGCCGAAATCAAGAGTTTAGGCTCTAATTTCCAAGGTTGGCCGAATGGCCTTATAACTCTTATTAAATGTGTTAAGACCGATTGTAGGGGAAGGTACAGCCTAGCACAAGAGATCTTTTGGGATTCTTATAGCCAACGTTTGTGGAAGTGATCTTTCGGGATTTAGTTAGTAAGGTAAGCAGTGTAAGTATTCGGCCAAAGGCCATTTTATTAGTTATTAAGTGATGACCGATTGTGACTATGATGGTTTAGGGGCTAATCGACAGGAATAAGCAAAGCCTTCGGGATTTGGTAGGAGACCAAATCGGCATTTAGGGAGGAGGAAAAACCCCGTTCATCGTGTTAGATTCAAGTAGTTCGGGATTTCGCTAAATAGTAAGGTGTGTGATTAACCCACCGTTTCCGGGTTTATGCTATATTTGTATGTGTTATGTTTTTGGGTTAACTAGTGACAGTGATGTGATATGCATACCCTAGAGGGCTATATCGAATACCAGGTTAGTGTTGATTATTGAAAGAATGTGAATGTGCCTATATGAATGAGATTGTATGTCCGAACAACTTTGTACATGCATTATTATCATGACATTATTATATGTTGCATGTGCATGGGTGGGATATGATATGAAAGAAGGTACGGGTGTACTTCGAGTACGTGGTTTGATGTTAGCCTTGAGCTACATCATGGATTGACGTTGACTGAGGTCACGTTGTGGATTAATTGCGATTTGGTTCGCGGGGCTTGATGAGTAGCTCGTGCCTCATCGTGGTTGATATAAGCTATGTGCTATATCGTGGTTGATGAGTGACTATGTGTCCCATCGTGGTTTTGGTGTTAGCTACGGCTACATCGTGGATTGGCGCCGATCGAGGTCGCGTTGTGGATTATTGTGCTTAATTGCACGTGGGCGGCATTGATTGCCTTTGGAGTAAAAAAAGGAGAGGGTGATTTGTTAATCCCTCGGTGTGTGGTAGGTCGGATACGGGGTGTGTAGAGGATGGACCCTAGGTTGGGTTGGGTGCACTTTGCATTTCAATTGATATGTGGATTAATGTGAAAATGGGCCAAGCCCAGTATATGAATGTGGATCGGTCATGCGGAAGTGGGCTAAGCCCGATATGTGGAAATTATGCGGTTAATTACCTGTTACCGATAAGTGACATGAATATGGGCCAAGCCTGAATGTGTTATTATGTGAATATGTTATCTTGTTATCCGATATATGGGTTAATATGTGGTTAACATGTGGGTGGAATTCGATGGACTAATTACACACTTGAGTCCGTATGACTCACCCAATTTTTATTAAACATCGCAGTGATCGTGATTTTTGGACCGGGTTGGAGTGGATACAAAGGTGGCCATGCGATGCGATTTCCATACGTAAAGATATTTTAATTAATTAAGTAGTTATATTTTCAGTATTTTGATTAAGTGTTTATTGTAATAAGGCCCATTAAAGTGATTGAACATTTTTATTATGTTTAAGCTAGACGACCAATAAATTATTATTGGGAAGTGCTTTTAATTTTGGCAACTTATATTTTAAAAGCTTATAATAAAGTTTTAATTTGGATATTTTTATCAAGCTTATATTATTTAGAATTTTTAATTGGACATGGTTTTCAAATGACAAAATTTTTAATGTTTTTCCCAAAAGTGAAATCAGTCTTCAAACGTTTTTCCGCAGTGGCATTTCAAACTCGGTCGTAACGAATGGGCCGGGTTTGGGGTGTTACATGAAGTCAATCACACAGCCCCTTAACATGTCTTCCAGAATCTAGATTACTCTCTCCGACTGACCATCTGACTGAGGATGAAATGCCGTGCTGAAATTAATCTTGGTTCCCAAAGCTTCATGTAAGGCTTTCCAAAACCGTGATGTAAACCTAGGGTCCCTATCTGAAATGATAGACACTAGTACCCCATGTAACCTCACAATCTCTGCTACGTACAACTTAGCCAACTTCTGCAATGAGTAATCCGTACGAACAGGTAGGAAATGGGCAGTCTTCGTCAATCGATCCACTATTACCCAAACAGAATCTTTCTTAGTAGGCGATAAGGGTAGCCCACTAACGAAGTCCATCGCTATCCGTTCCCATTTCCATAAGGGAATCTTCACTGGTTGTAGCAATCCCGACGGCAATTGATGTTCCGCCTTCACTTGTTGACATGTTAAGCACCTACTCACGAATTCAGTAACCTCTCGTTTTAACCCTGGCCACCAATACTGCTCACGGAGGTCTCGATACATTTTATTTCCCCCGGGGTGCATAGCATATGGGCTACTATGCGCCTCTCGCAGAATCATTTGTCTCAATTCCGAATCTTTGGGCATACAAACTCTTCCGCGGAAACACAATACTCCATCATTATTCATTCCAAAATCCCCTTTCATACCACTTTCTACTAGCTGAAATAAGGAACCCAACTTTTCATCTGATAACTGCTTTTCCTTAATCTGACCTACCCACGCAGGCTTCACCTGAAGTTCGGCTAGCAGACTACCATCTTCATACAAGTTGAGATGAGCGAACATCGTTCTCAAATCCGATATCACCTTACGACTCAACGCGTCTACCACCACGTTCGCCTTTTCGGGATGATACTCGATTGAGAAGCCATAATCCTTCAATAGTTCTATCCCCCTCCGCTGTCTTAAGTTCAACTCCATTTGGGTAAGGAGGTACTTTAGACTCTTATGATCCGTATAAATGATCGACTTCTCACCGTATAGGTAGTGCCTCCAAATCTTCAAAGCAAACACCACCGCAGCCAACTCTAAATCATGGGTGGGATAATTCACCTCTTGCGGCCTTAACTGACGAGATGCATAAGCCACCACTTTTCCACCTTGCATCAACACACATCCCAAGCCCGTGTGTGACGCATCGCAGTAAACAATAAACTCTTTTCCAGCCTCAGGTTGAATTAGTACTGGCGCTTCCATCAGAATCTTCTTCAATTTCTCGAAACCTTCTTGCTGCTGATCTGACCACACAAATGGTACTCCCTTGCGCAACAATTTAGTTAAGGGTGCAACAATCAACGAAAACCCCTCAACAAAACACCGATAATAACCAGCCAACCCTAAGAAACTCCGAATTTCAGCCACTAACTTCGGTGGTTTCCAATCCAACACAACCTCTACTTTCCGGGGATCAACTCTAATTCCTTCGGCCGACACAACATGTCCCAAGAAGGTCACTTCCTTCAACCAAAATTCACACTTACTGAATTTGGCATAAAGTTGCTTTTCCCGCAATATTTGCAATACTATTCACAGATGTGAATCATGCTCTTCTTCATTCTTCGAGTAAACCAAGATGTCATCTATGAACACCACCACAAACTGGTCTAAATAGGGTTGGAAGACCCGGTTCATCATGTCCATAAATGCAGCTGGTGCATTGGTCAACCCAAACGGCATCACCAAGAACTCATAGTGTCCATAACGAGTTCGAAACGCCGTCTTATGAATATCCGCCTCCTTGACCTTAAGCTGGTGATAACCCGATCTCAAATCTATCCTCGAGAAAACTGAAGCTCCTTGCTGTTGGTCAAACAGGTCATCGATTCTCAGCAACGGATACCTATTATTAATCGTCAACTTATTCAACTGCCTATAATCGATGCACATACGCATCGACCCATCCTTCTTCTTGACGAACAAGACCGGTGCTCCTTACGGTGACACACTCGATCGAATGAAACCCGGATCCAACAACTCCTGAATTTGAGCTTTAAGTTCCGGCAATTCTTTCGGCGCCATTCTATATGGAGCAATGGACACTGGAGCCGTTCCTGGCAATAATTCAATGCCAAACTCTACCTCCCGATCTGGAGGCAATCTAGAAAGTTCCTCGGGAAAGACGTCCGAAAACTCCTTCACCGTTCTAACACCTTCTACTGACACTTCCTTGGCATCCAACGCGCTAATGAAGGCTAGGCATGCTCCACACCCTTTTCGCAACAACTTTTTTGCCTTTAAAGCAGATACCACATTCGATAGATAATTTCTCCTTTCACCTATCATCACCACTTCTTTATCTTCCGAAGTTCTTATCGTCATCCGCTTTGCAGCACAATCCAAGTTCGCACGGTGTTTCACCAACCAGTCCATGCCCAAAATAAGGTCGAACTCACCAAAAGGCAGTTCCATCAAGTCCGCCAAAAATGTTTCTCCTTGTACTTCTAAGGGTACATCTCTAAACAATTTATTTACTATCACAGACTGTCCTAAAGGACTAATTACCATCATCTCTCTAGCAGAAATCTCAAATCTAATGTTCGTTTTCCAGATACAAAGACTAGCAACATACGAATGGGTGGATCCAATATCTATCAAAGCGAAGAATGTGTACATCGAGATATGAAGAACGCACGGTTATCATGTCAGGTGCGTCGCCATCCTCTCGGCGTCTGACCGTATAAACCAGCCCTGGCTGTCTCGCCTCTGTGTTACCCCGAAAACCAGTACCTCTACCCGGTGCACCCTGACCTCGTCCTCCGCCATTACCACCTCGACCTAGCCCACGGCCTCTTGGTGGCTGCTGAGCGCCTCTAGCTGGCTGTGCATCATAGTTACGAGCTTCCTGAGTCAGAGCAGTCTGTCGAGGACAATTCTTAAGCTGATGGTCCTTAGAACCATATTTGAAACAACCACCAATTCTCTTCCAGCATTCACTCGGGTGTCGTCTTCCACAGTCAGCACATGGTTGTATCTGATTGGTAGCAGTTGGTGCTCTAGCTTGAGCTGGCTCATCATTCCTGGTCCTCTTCTGAAACCTTCTAGCGGGACCCGAGTACTTAAAGTCCCTCTTGCTCTTGCCTCTATCTCTTTCTCGATTTTGCCGCTCCGAGTTCTTAGCCTCCTCAGCTATCTTGGCTTTCTCCACAAGTGTGGCAAAATTCCTTTCTTGTTGTGGGGCTATCAATACCCGCAACTCATCACTCAACCCATCCTCGAAACGCACGCAGCGTTCATAGTCAGTTGGACAATACCTCGGGCATAACGACTCAGACGCAGAAATTCCGCTTTGTAAGCTGCCACGGTCTTACTTCCTTGAACCAGATTAAGGAATTCCTTCCTTCGGGCATCCACATAGCTAGCCCCAACATACTTTCCTTGAAATGAAGTTTTGAAGAAATCCCAAAATGCGAGATCGGCTCGAGTGCCCTCCCAAACAATAAGCCACCATTGATACGCCTCGTCTCTCAACAAGGACACAGCTCCTCTCGGTTTTACGCTTTCGGTGGTGCACTCCAAGTCATCCATGATCCGTTCCACTGCCTCGAGCCAATACTCCGCTACATTTGGGGCTACACCCGAGATACCCCTAAAAACCTCGGCACCACTTGATCTAAGTCGTTCGAAATTGATCCACGAGCCGCCGCCCAGATTCTAGCCCGAAAGAACCCTTTCTAAGACTCGCAACATTACTTGGGACAAGGAAATGTCCTCCCTCATACGGTCATGTGATCCAGTTTCAGTCCCGGGTGACGCAGGTGCGTCCATTCCCGGCATATGTCCCGACACTTCAGACGTAACCCTAGCACCTCGGCCTCTACCACGGCCACGTCTACCACGTCCACGTCCTCTAGCGCTCATATTAGCTAATTCGATCTAATCTGATTAAAAGTCTTATGAATCAGTATACTATTTCGATATTTAGTAAACAATATTTTATGAGGTATAAGAAGTAAAGTCGTTTTCGTAAACGCATCCTATAGTCTCAATCTCTATAGTTTTAACATCTAAAACTAAAAGTTCTAGAGTGTTCCTATAGTCATATCACAATAATCATTATCATACAATAACATACACTTACTTGACTTGGTGTCGGATACCCGTGGTGCCATACTTCCTTTAAAACATATGTCAAAAAAAAATTAGAGCAGCTTTTAAAAATATTTTTGAACCCAAACCACAGCCAAGTTTTGAACCGGGCTCTAATACCATAAAATGTAACACCCCAAACCCGGCCTATGCGTTAAGGCCAAATTTGACAAGTCACACAAAATAAATATACTTTGATTCCTTTTTAAGTAAAACAGATTTCAAAATTTTGACGAAGTATTTATTGAGTAAAAGATTTGATTGATAAATCGACAATTTGAGATGTAAGATCTTATAAATCGAAATTTTAAAAATATCGTTAACAGTTCGAGAAAATTTTAAAAGAAATTAAAAATATTTTTCGAAAAGAATTGATGAAAATCTTAAGAGTAATTTTCCGAGTTAAAAATATGAAATTATTATGAAATCCTTTTTATATATTCAGTTTTGAATAAAACGTTTATTTAAGTTTTTAGAAAAATATAATCCCAAATTTGAAATACTTAAAGCAGTTTATGAATTCTTCCAACAATAAACAAAACAAAAATTAATCCAGAGGCCTTATTACAACCTTAATTCAAAATAGCAAAGTAATTAAAAATATTAAAAGAAATCCAAATTCCAAATTTAACCGTTTTTAAGTATGGCCTCCACCAAGACATCCACGACCCAAGTCTCCATCATTGATCTTTACCTGAAAGGGATAAGGAAAACGGGGGTGAGTTACTAGAACTCAATGTGTAACCCACTTACCATTGTCTACTGGGCAAAAATCCATTAAGCCATTATTTGGGCCGAAGCCCATTCATAATAATAAAAATGTATCGAATATAATATGCATATGAAATGCAATTCCTAAACCAAACCTAGTTTTCCATCCGCTACACACCACCCGTACCAACCAGCACACCTGTGGGTGATCTTTTGTCAACCCACCCCGCCAACACACCAAACGTAGGCATTAAGCCATTTATATCAAATTTGTGGACAAGCCACCAGATTAACAAAATTTACATGGCATTGCCATTTTTCAGATTTGTGACAGAGCCACCAGATTTATGTAGCAGAGCTACCAGAACTTCTCTTCATCATTATCCCATCCCATGCAAATCATGTATATAATGCATAACAAATCACAATAATTTATTAAGATATTTCTTACAAAATTATGGCCCATTATAACAATTTATCAAGTTGGCCAATTAAGCAGAATATCATCTTGGCCCATTCAGAAATTTTCAGATCGGCCCATATAGCAAATATATCGATTTGGCCCACATAGCAAATATATCGATTTGGCCCACATAACAAATATATCGATTTGGCCCACATAACAAATATATCGATTTGGCCCACATAACAAATATATCGATTTGATCAATTTTACCAAATAATGAAATCTAAACCAATTTTCTCGGTTTCACCTTAATACGATTTTAATCAAACGGTTTACTATCAATATGACATTAATCTCTAACCCACGAAAAACGGTGTGAGATTACACACCTGATTACGGTAAGTACTACGCTTTCTTGATCGTCGACACCTAAAATTTTTATAACGCTCGATTAGTCAACGTATGCGATTTAATAAATCTAATTTAAAACAAACGATCTAAAATTTTACCCTCGGGATCGTGAACAACTACGATTTGTCGGTTTTCCCCGGTTGACGGTCCACAACCCGGTGGGAAATCTCGAATCGCTGACGCCTCAAAATTGTGAACGACCACGAATAATTGATTCTCGTCGGATAAGGGTCCACAACCCGGAGGAAAGTCTCGAATCGCCGAAACGGCCTTTCGTTTGAATTTAGGAGTAGGGATCGTTAATCTGCTCCTTTTGAGATCTCCACTCGACTTCCCTTTCTAATCGGTGCCACAAGTCGCCATTCGGTTAGATCTTAAATAATTGGTATTACGATAAAATATGGACTATCGAAATGGTGAAGATCGACTTACCACTAATTTCTGAGTGACCAATGATTTGGTAGATTGAGCAATTTAACCCCTATAAATAATATCGGTTAATCAACACCATCTTATCAAATAAAGAATGATTTATAGAATCCTTGAATAACACTTACCTTAAAGATTTTAGAACCGACTTCTAGCGATAATGCGATGACTTCGGAAGAATGAAGGTTCGGCTTTCCTCAATATCACTACGAAGAAGAAAGGGATCTTGTCTAAGAGAAATAAGTGATGATTTCGGTCAAAAGACCCTCCCAAGCCAACATATGGATTCAGCAATAGAAAGAAGAAAATAAAAAGAATTGAAAAGAGTACTTACCGATTGTTCAAGGGTGAGTGACAACTCGAATGAAAAAGGAAGATCAATAAAAGAATGGAAGGTTTGGCTATAGAGAAATAGTGGACTTAATATTCGGCTATGGTGAAAAATATTAGAGTGGAAGTGATGCTTGAAGGATTTTATGTAACATCCTGGAAAGGGCCTATGCATTTTCGGTTTAGTTCTACGAAGTGACATGTTTTATGTACTAAGAATAAATTTTGAATATTTTTGGAAACCCGGAAATGAATGAAAATGAGTTAGAAATGAACATTTTTGGAAACCTGAAAATGTATGGAAATGTTAAGTTTAAAAATGAAGGCGAACATTTTTGGAAACTAGGAAATGTAAGGAAAATGGAAAGTGAACATTTCTGGAAACTTGGAAATGTAAGAAAATGTCAAGTTTACAGAGCCGAACGAAAATTTTTGGAAACTTAGAAATGACCTAGAAATGACGAGTTTTAAGGTTTAAAAGGGGAAATTAAGGCAAGGTGGCCTTAAAAGAAAAAGTTTGTGGAATTTGACACACAAACAGGCTTGGAAAAGTGGTCTGAAGATGCCACTTAGGGCCTATGGAAATGGCGCCATATGCAAGAGGAATGGGCCTAAGTTCGAGTCACTTGGGAAGCAAATAAAGGAGGTTTTATTTTTACTTCCAAAAGACTGAGGTGGACGGCACATGCTTCTAGAAAGGAGGAGTTTTATTTTCAAAATATTCGATTAAAAAGGGTGATAAATAAAGGATTTTTAAATTGGATTATTATGAAGATAAAAATGTTGGATTTAAACTCTTTTATTTATGATAATTAAAGGATAAAGTTATCAGATAGAGGAGTGGTGGCCAAGTAAGGGACTCCTTAGATGATAATTTCGGCTATAAAAGGAAGGAGGGCTACTCATCAATTTTTGCTTCCTCCTTTCTCTGCCGAATTCTTAGTGCTCTCTTCTCTTCTTTGCTTTCTTTTCTTTTGTCAAGCTGAAATTAAGTAATTGTTGGAACCTAGCCGAATATTTTCCTCTCCATTAGAAGCCATAGCCGAATCTCCCTGTGAATCTAAGCAAGGAAGTAGTCGACTGAAGTATTAAGGGGATCTCTCGGGTTTCTACAACTGTCGACTACAAGGAGGAATATTTCGGGATCTAAGGTAAGAAACTATAAGATCCAAAGGTCTTGTTTTAAGTTTTAATGTTAGATTAAACCTAACATGTGATTATAGGAATTTCGACATCCCTAGGAAAGCAAGGATACTTTTCGGGATTTGAGATCACAAAGGTATGTGTTTAAGACATTCGGCCAAAGCCTATTTTAAGTATTTGGATTTATTCCCAAAAGCCGAAACTAACCTATGATGTGTTTTAATGTTGGCCGAATGCAAGAAGGAATACAAAAAAGTTTTGGGACTTGATTCTTAAGTCAATCGGCAACAAGGTAGGTTTTCAGTATACAAATCCTACTAGGATTTGGTTTTAAAGCCAAAAAGGTTTATTAATGTGTTTAAATGATTGGCCGAATATAGGAGTAAGGATCTAAATCAGTAGATCGGGTCTTCGGGATTTCAAGGACTTCATTAAACGAATCAGGTGTGTACCCCACACTAACTTTTAATAAGATTTATGGTAATCCGTAATATATGCATGTTTATAAGAATGTGGCTAAGGTACCATAATATGGTACAAAGTACTCAGGTACGTTTCCTACTTCCACTAGGATTATGAAATATGTTATTTATAACATGTGAAAATTTATAAGAATGTGAATTTAAGTATGATATGCATGATATGAACAATATGGGTCATTCGGGATATATGAAAAAGGGGAAGTGAATGTGATGACTACGGTCTCACTATCTGAATGTGGTGACTTCGGTCACATTATCTGAATGTGGTAACTTCGGTTACATTATCTGAATGTGGTGTCTCATGACACAATTATCTGAGTGGCTATGCCACAAAATTTTATATGAGCGATGAGCACGTCGGTGCAGCAGCGCCGCTTCGATGGTCTGTAGCGGATGGAGGGTTGACTTAGTAGTCCCCACGGTGTGCAGGTTGGTACAGGGATGTGTAGCGGATGGCACCTAGGTTTGGGTTTGGGTTGCATCATCATTTTTATCTGTTATATGAATAAGTATTGGATATGAAAAATGTATGCCTGATCTATTGAATTTTAGTGTTGTGTACACATTGAGTCTGTTAACTCACCCCGTTGTGGGACTATTTTTCAGGTGACGATCAATAATGGACCGGGTTCATGGAAGTTTAGGGATGGCCATGCTCAGCTTGAAGTTTTATTCAATATGGATATTTAAATTTATTTAAGTATTTTAATTTTATTTTGGGATTTTACTTGATGTAATAAGGCCATAAGTTACATTTCTTTACTTTTATTTTTAATTACTATGTTACGAATTATTTTCAATTAAAGTTAAGTAAAATTTATTTCTTTAAAAATAAACCCTAATTGTTTTTTTTCATCTTAATTAATTGGACTTTAAAATAAGATCAATGGGTTTTTAACTCAAGCCCAACCCAAAACAATAGTTTTTAAAAATCGCACAAGTTTTCCTCTCGTAATAAAAGAACTTTGTAACCAGATTTACTTAAGGAACATACGAGATCCGGTCCCGTGCTCGTGGGCGAATGTGGGTGTGTTTGATTTGGTATCGAGCCCAGTTTTAAACTCTCGGCCTGTGGGCTAAGGCCCAAAACATTTTCAAATCGAGCCAAGTAAGCTTTTTGAAAGAATTTTATGAAATAAACAGGTTTTCTGGCATGGCTCCTAAGTCTCCGACCATGATCCACGGTAAGTACCCCAACTATTTGTGTGATTATGTGTTATGAAATATGGAAGGGTAGAAAAGGAATGGAACGTAGAAAAGCATGATAGGAACTTGAACCCTAGGACTAGTCTACTCAAACACAAACACATAAGACTTAAGGAACGTTAAACAAACCTATGGCTAAGTCACTGAGTTAGGGTGTGGTAACCCCTGTGCGCATGTCTAGGATTGGATCCGGAAGAGCCTGGTATTTAAGCAGTCCTAGTGACTCACCTCCTCTTCGCAGGAATCCTACCTGGTGCGTAGCTTCGGTTCACCCTAACCCAAGGGGCTCAGTAGGTGTGGCAACCTCTGTGCGCATGTCTAGGAATGGTTTCGGTGGGAGCTTGGTATTTAAGCAGTCTGCGTGACTCGCCTCCTCTCCACTCGAATCCTGCCTGGTGCGTAGCTTTGGTTCACCCTGACCAAGAGGGCTCGATCATAGGCTAAATACAATAACTAAAACCCGAAAGGGAACTAGCCGTGTTTTTATAAAAACAGCAAAACCCTAGTTTTAAAACTCTTAAAATTACTCTTTTAAATTGCGAAAACTATCTTTACTTCTCAAAAAATTTTCTGATTTGTGAAATTACAAAATACCCCTAGTAGTAAAATTACAAAAATGCCCTTGGTTTATAAAATGACCAACTACTCAATAGTTTTGCCAAAATTTCATTATTTTATAAATGTTCAAAAACCCTAAATTGCAAACTAACAAAGATACCTTGATTTTGGGAAAGTTACAAAATTGCCCCTAACTTACAAAATTACCAAAATGACTCTGATTTCCAAAATTTTTGTAACATCACCATTTTGGAAAGTACAATTCTCAAAAAGAACCCTCAAAGTTTTGTAACTTTTGGAAATATGCCTGGTTTATTAAATTTTACAAATTTACCCCAGCTTGTGAAAAAATTACCGAAATACCCCCGGGGTCAAAATTTCTGAAATACCCCCGGATTTCAAAATTTTTCCAAAATACCCCCGGAATTTAAAAATACCAAAATACTTTGTGACGAAATCACCAAGGAACTCTTTCTTTCGAAAAATTACGAAAATACCCCTATAGGACAAAATTACGAAAGTACCCCTGGGTAGTGGAGAAGCAATAACAATGAAAACTACAACGTTTCTCTGAATGAACGAAGGTTCATAATTGTTTGATGAATGTACGAATGAATGAAAAGACTGTGTGCATGTATGGATACGAAAGAACCACTCCTAAATTCTTTTTCATAAAACTTCTTCGCGGGTAAACAAGTGAAAGAAAGACTAATTCATAAAACTTCTTAATCAGATTACGACGTTAGAAATGAGCTCTAGAGGATGTGGTCGTCGTGGACGAGGTAGAGGAAGGATGATGGTGTCAGAACCCGTTAGATCGGGTCAAGGGTCTGACAACGAGATACCACCGCCACCACCACCCCCAGCTATGGGTGTTGAGCAGCAAGCTCAGACGGGAGAAGATGCTGTGTCGCAGGCTGTGCTGCGAGTTTTGGAGTTGGTGGCTGGTGCAGGAGGAAATTTGGGAACCCGTAAGTCTGTGCCTGAGCGGCTCCCAGCTAATGGAGCCGAAATGCTTCGTGGGGTATCGGCTGTGGCATCCAGTTCAGCTGAGTACTGGTTGGAAGCAACAGAGCGCATCATGGATGAGCTTGAATTGACCCCTGAGGAGAAGTTAAAAGGAATGGTGGCACTGTTACGCGATGAAGCGTATCAGTGGTGGTTGACTGTTCGGGATGGTGCCACGGCTGAGGATCTGACCTGGGAATATGTTAAGGAAGCATTTCAAAAGAAGTATGTGGGAACTAGGTATACTGATGAGCAAAGGAAGGCATTTCTGGGGCTGGTTCAAGGGAACAAGTCCGTTGCAGAATATGAAGCTGAATTCCTGAGGTTGAGCCGCTATGCTCGAGGAGTAGTGGCAACTGAGCATGAGCGCTGTGTTCGCTTTGAGGACGGACTAAGAGATGATCTGAGACTGTTGATAGCACCGCATCAGGAGCGGGAGTTTTCTGCTTTGGTAGAAAAGGCCAAAGTGGCTGAAGGAATCAAGGATTCTACAAAGCGGTGTGGATCGAAATAGGCCCAAAAGAGGTTTTGGATCGTGCAGGAAGGCTCAAAAGAGGACTAGAGATGATGGGCATAAAATCGACAAAGCTGGTACAGGATGGCGATGTCGTCCTTGTGAACATTGTGGGAAGAAACACTTAGGGGAGTGCTGGAAAAAGACGGAAGGATGTTTTCGGTGTGGGTCCAAGGACCATATGCTCAAGGATTGTCCTAAGAAACTAGATGAAAGTCGACCAGCCGCTCAGAATGTTAGTCAAGTTGGTAAAGGAGGACAGCAACCTCAACGAGGTCGTGGTTCGAGTGTCGAGGTAACGGTGCCGGTAGAGGACGTGGAGCACGAGGCGAGACGCCGCTGCTAATCTGAGGCAAGGCAACCGGGTTTGGTTTATGCGATTCACCGTAGGGAGGACGGAGACGCACTGGATGTTATAACCGGTACGTTCCTTATTTATGGCAAGCCTTATTATGCCTTAATTGATGTGGGCTCGACCCATTCATATGTTGCATGTAGTGTAGTGGAAACACTAGGCCTAGACTCTGAACTTTCTGATAGGGAGATAACTGTAGTAAGCCCATTAGGCCAAACTGTAATGGTGGATAAGATCTTTCGGAATGTACCCCTAGAGATTCAGGGAGTGAACTTTCGGGCTAACTTAATGAAACTACATTTCGGGGAGTTTGAACTTATACTTGGAATGGACTGGCTAGTAGAGCACCGAGCCGTGTTGGATTGTGCGGCTAAACGAATGGAACTAAGGACCCCAGAGGATGAAGTAGTAGTAATGATCAGAGAGAGAAGAAACTACCTGTCCAACGTAGTTTCGGCGTTGAAGGCTGAGAAAATGGTTAAGAAAGGGTGCAAGGCGTTCTTAGCCTTCATAAGTGCGTTGGGTGGAAAGGAAGAAGGTGTCAGTGGAGTTAGAACTGTAAGAGACTTTGAAGATGTATTTTCGGAAGAATTACCAGGAATACCCCCAGATAGGGAGGTGGAATTTGGAATAGACTTGCTGCCAGGAACAGCTCATGTGTCAATCGCTCCATACCGAATGGCGCCAAAGGAGTTAGTTGAGCTCAAGGCTCAAATCCAAGAATTGTTGGATCGTGGGTTCATCCGACCCAGTGTGTCTCCATGGGGAGTACCGGTCCTGTTTGTAAAGAAGAAGGACGGAACTATGCGTATGTGCATAGATTATCGTCAGTTGAATAAGCTGACCATCAAGAACAAGTATCCTTTGCCAAGGATCGATGACTTGTTCGATCACCGAAGAGACGCATATTCTCAAAGATAGACTTAAGGTCGAGATATCACCAGTTGAAGGTGAAGGAGGCAGATATCTATAAGACCGCTTTTAGGACAAGATACGGCCATTATGAGTTTGTGGTGATGCCGTTTGGATTGACAAACGCTCCAGCCGCGTTCATGGATATGATGAACCGGGTTTTCCAACCATACTTGGATAGATTCGTCGTTGTGTTCATCGACGATGTTTTGGTGTACTCCAAGTCTGAAGAAGAGCATGATGAACACCTCCGAATTGTGCTGCAAGTATTAAGGGAGAAGAAGCTCTATGCCAAATTCAGCAAGTGTGAATTTTGGCTTAAGGAGGTGGCATTCCTAGGACATGTGGTATCCGTGGAAGGAATAAGAGTGGACCCTGGGAAGATCGAGGCAGTGTTGGATTGGAAACCACCTAAGTCTGTGGCTGAGATTCGAAGTTTTTTAGGTTTGGCAGGCTATTACAGAAGGTTCGTAGAAGGATTCTCGTCAATAGCCACGCCTTTGACAAAGTTACTAAGGAAGGAAGTACCCTTTGAATGGTCCGATAAGCAACGTAAGAGCTTTGACAATCTTAAGAAGGTGTTGACGGAGGCTCGGTGTTAGTTCAGTAGGAGGCTGGGAAGGATTTTGTGGTGTCTTGTGACGCTCGCATGCACGGGATTAGGATGTGTGCTAATGCAAGAAGGAAAAGTAGTCGCTTATGCATCTCGGCAACTAAGGCCTCATGAGGTTAACTACCCAACTCATGACTTAGAGTTGGCAGCAGTGGTTTTCGCCCTTAAGGTTTGGAGGCACTACCTCTATGGAGAAAGGTCAGTGATCTACACAGACCACAAGAGCCTTAAGTATCTGTTGACTCAGAAGGAGTTGAACTTGAGGCAACGAAGGTGGGTGGAGTTGTTGAAGGACTACGACTGTTCGATAGAATATCATCCGGGCAAGGCGAATGTGGTAGCTGATGCCCTAAGTCGGAAGGTTGTGTCGGATCTAAGGGCTATGTTCGCTCACTTGAGTTTATATGATGATGGAAGCCTGTTGGCAGAATTACAAATCAAGCCCACATGGCTGAATGAGGTGAAAATGGGACAGTTGGCTGATAAGGACCTAAGTGCTAAGTTTCAGCAAGTACAGAACGGAGAATTAAAGGACTATGGCGTCAATGATGAAGGAGTATTGTGCCACAAGGGTAAAGTCTGTATGCCGAGAGACGAGGAGTTAAGACAAAGGATTCTTCGGGAGACGCATAGTAGCCCTTATGCTATGCATCCCGGAGGCATTAAGTCATCTGATGATCTAAGGGAACAATTTTGGTGGTCCGATCTTAAGCAAGAAGTGACTGAATTTGTGGGAAATGTTTGGCGTGTCGACAAGTTAAGGTGAACACCAAGTTCCATCGGGATTGCTTCAACCAATCGAGATTCCCCAATGGAAGTGGGAGAGAATTACCATGGACTTCGTTAGTGGGCTTCCCCTTACGCCTACTAAGAAGGACTCGGTATGGGTAATAGTGGACCGTTTGACCAAGTCCGTGCATTTCATTCCGGTAAGAGTAGACTATTCTCTTCAGAAGTTGGCCAAGTTATATGTGGCGGAAATTGTGAGGTTACATGGTGTACCAGTATCGATCATCTCCGATAGAGACCCAAGGTTCACGTCTCGGTTTTGGAGGGCACTTCATCAAGCTTTAGGCACTAAGTTGGACTTCACTACGGCTTTTCATCCACAATCAGACGGGCAGTCTGAACGAGTTATACAAGTGTTGGAGGATATGTTGAGAGGCTGTGTGATGGATTTCCGAGGAAGTTGGGAAGACTATTTGCCTTTAGCTGAGTTCGCCTACAACAACAGCTATCAGGCTAGCATTCGGATGGCACCATATGAAGCATTGTATGGTCGGAAGTGTAAAACTCCTACTTGTTGGACTGAGTTAGGAGAACGTCGAGTTTTGGGTCCAGAGTTAGTGGCCGAAACTGAAGAGAAGGTTGAGATGATTCGAGCACGGTTAAAGGAAGCCTCTGATAGGCAGAAGTCGTACGCAGACCTTAAGCGGAAGGAAATAGAGTTTGAAGCGGGAGACCAAGTGTTTCTGAAGGTCTCACATTGGAAGAAGGTGATGAGGTTTGGTCGCAAAGGGAAGTTAAGCCCAAGGTTTATAAGGCCCTATAGAATACTGAAGCGAGTTGGGCCAGTGGCATACCAATTGGAGTTGCCACCAGAGTTGCGACAGATGCACGACGTATTCCATGTATCCATGCTACGTCGTTACCGATCGGATCCGTCTCATGTGGTACCTGTCGAAGAAGAAGAGCTAAGGCCAGACTTATCCTACGAGGAAGAGCCGATTCAGATATTGGAACGTGATGTGAAAGTGCTACGGAGGAAGTCAGTTCCTCTAGTCAAAGTGTTATGCCGCAACCATGGATCAGAGGAAGCTTCGTGGGAACCAGAAGAGATGATGTGACAGCAATACCCTCAATTATTTTAGTTAGGAAATTTCGAGGACGAAATTTTTTTTTAGAGGTAGAAGCGTAACATCCTGGAAAGGGCCTATGCATTTTCGGTTTAGTTCTACAAGTGACATGTTTTATGTACTAAGAATAAATTTTGAATATTTTTGGAACCCGGAAATGAATGAAAATGAGTTAGAAATGAACATTTTGGAAACTCGAAAATGTATGGAAATGTTAAGTTTAAAAATGGAAGGTGAACATTTTTGGAAACTAGGAAATGTAAGGAAAATGGAAACGAACATTTCTGGAAACTTGGAAGTGTAAGAAAATGTCAAGTTTACTGAGCCGAACGAAAATTTTTGAAACTTAGAAATGACCTAGAAATGACGAGTTTTAAGGTTTAAAAGGGGAAATTAAGGCAAGGAGGCCTTAAAAGAAAAAGTTTGTGGAATTTGACACACAAACAAAGCTTGGAAAAGTGGTCCAAAGATGCCACTTAGGGCCTATGGAAATGGCGCCATATGCAAGAGGAATGGGCTGAGTTTCGAGTCACTTGGGAAGCAAATAAAGGAGGTTTTATTTTTGCTTCCGGAAGACTGAGGTGGACAGACATGCTTCTAGAAAGGAGGTGTTTTATTTTCATAAATATTCGATTAAAAGGGTGATAAATAAAGGATTTTTAAATTGGATTATTATGAAGAGATAAATGTTGGATTTAAACTCTTTTATTTATGATAATTAAAGGATAAATTTATCGATAGAGGAGTGGTGGCCAAGTAAGGGACTCCTTAGATGATAATTTCGGCTATAAAAGGAAGGAGGGCTACTCATCAATTTTTGCTTCCTCCTTTCTCTGCCAAATTCTTAGTGCTCTCTTCTCTTCTTTTCTTTCTTTTCTTTTGTCAAGCCGAAATTAAGTAATTGTTGGAACCTAGCCGAATATTTTCCTCTCCATTAGAAGCCATAGCCGAATCTCTCCCGTGAATCTAAGCAAGGAAGTAGTCGACTGAAGTATTAAGGGGATCTCTCGGGTTTCTACAACTGTCGACTACAAGGAGGAATATTTCGGGATCTAAGGTAAGAAACTATAAGATCCAAAGGTCTTGTTTTAAGTTTTAATGTTAGATTAAACCTAACATGTGATTATAGGAATTTCGACATCCCTAGGAAAGCAAGGATACTTTTCGGGATTTGAGATCACAAAGGTATGTGTTTAAGACATTCGGCCAAAGCCTATTTTAAGTATTTGGATTTATTCCCAAAAGCCAAAACTAACCTATGATGTGTTTTAATGTTGGCCGAATGCAAGAAGGAATACAAAAAGTTTTGGGACTTGATTCTTAAGTCAATCGGCAACAAGGTAGGTTTTTCAGTATACAAATCCTACTAGGATTTGGTTTTAAAGCCAAAAAGGTTTATTAATGTGTTTAAATGATTGGCCGAATATAGGAGTAAGGATCTAAATCAGTGAGATCGGGTCTTGGGATTTCAAGGACTTCATTAAACGAATCAGTGTGTACCCCACACTAACTTTTAATAAGATTTATGGTAATCCGTAATATATGCATGTTTATAAGAATGTGGCTAAGGTACCATAATATGGTACAAAGTACTGTGATACGTTTCCTACTTCCACTAGGATTATGAAATATGTTATTTATAACATGTGAAAATTTATAAGAATGTGAATTTAAGTATGATATGCATGATATGAACAATATGGGTCATTCGGGATATATGAAAAGGGGAAGTGAATGTGATGACTACGGTCTCACTATCTGAATGTGGTGACTTGGTCACATTATCGAATGTGGTAACCGGTTACATTATCTCGAATGTGGTGTCTCATGACACAATTATCTGAGTGGCTATGCCACAAAATTTTATATGGGCGATGAGCACGTCGGGCTGCAGCGACGCCTTCGATGGTGTGTGGCGGATGGAGGGTTGACTTAGTAGTCCCCACGGTGTGCGAGGTTGGTGCGGGATGTGTAGTGTTGGCACCTAGGTTTGGGTTTGGGTTTCATCATCATTTTTATCTGTTATATGAATAAGTATTGGATATGAAAAATGTATGCCTGATCTATTGAATTTTAGTGTTGTGTACACATTGAGTCTGTTGACTCACCCGTTGTGGGACTATTTTTCAGTGACGATCAATAATGGACCGGGTTCGCGGAAGCTTAGGGATGGCCATGCTCGACGAAGTTTTATTCAATATGGATATTTAAATTTATTTAAGTATTTTAATTTTATTTTGGGATTTTACTTGATGTAATAAGGCCATAAGTTACATTTCTTTAATTTTATTTTTAATTACTATGTTACGAATTATTTTCAATTAAAGTTAAGTAAAATTTATTTCTTTAAAAATAAACCCTAATTGTTTTTTCATCTTAATTAATTGGACTTTAAAATAAGATCAATGGGTTTTTAACTCAAGCCCAACCCAAAACAATAGTTTTTAAAAATCGCACAAGTTTTCCTCTGGTAATAAAAGAACTTTGTAACCAGTTTACTTAAGGAACATACCAGATCCGGTCTAGGCTCGTGGGCCGGGTGTGGGGTGTTTCATTTTACAAAAAGAAAAGAAGAAGAGGAATGATGGATTAGTTTCGGTTTTCAAGAATGATGTGTGAACAAAAAAATGGTCTCAAAGTTTGTATCCATTCGACAAGAAGAAAGAAAGAAATGGAATATGCCTCCTCAAGGTTTTGTAGGTTCGGCAAGGAGGAGAAAGGAGTTTGGAGAGAAAAGAGAAATGATACCAAAGTTGCCAATAGGGAATTGGCCAAAAGAACCAAAATTTTACCAATTGCCAATGACCAAATTCGGCTAAGAGGATAGGAGTTTTGAGAAAAAGACACAATTGATGATATTGGTATTTTGACCAAGACTAACACTTTAGTCTCACCAAAACATCAAGCACAAAATTCGGCTATCACCCTAGCCCCAAACCGTCCACATTCATCCCCCCTAGGATAAAATTTTGGCCACCCAAACTTTCCAAAACACTATCCACGAAATAAGCCTCTTGTTCCCCTTACTTACCTATTTCTTTTGATTCCTTTCCCCAACGTCAACCTTGCCTTATTCTTTTTGTAACACCCTGGTTTAGGGGTTATGCGTTCGTGCATAATTCGAGTGATAGTAGGCTTGGAGTATGTTTGGACATGTTTTAAGGGTTTCGGGAACTTTAAATTATAAGGGAATGCTTTGGAAAAAAATTTGGATTTAAGTGTAAAAAGGGGAAACCTGGCAAGAAGGCCTTAAAAAAATTTTGTGGAGTTTAGTACACAAGAAATGAATTGGCAAAGTGGCTTGGGCACTATTTACAAAGGGAGTGCCAAGGGGAGGGGGTTCGAATAACATGGGAAGCAGTTGGGCTTTTATTTTTTTTTAGCGTCAGAAAGGGGGTTGGGCTAGGAAGGCTTTAGAAGAATTTTTGTAGGCATTTTTAGCATAAGGAAGGCGTTGGTAAAGTGGCTCCATGCGCTGCTTAAAGGCTTGGTAGTGACGCTAATGAGGGCCTGGGTTCGAATCCAGGCGGCAGCAACGGTGTTTTATTTTTTTGGGTTTGGCGTTGAGACAAGGGAGCTAGGGAGTGAGGTGTTAAAAGAAGTTTTGGATGGATTATATCACAAATAGCGCATTGGCAAATTGGCTGGGATGCTAGCTGAAGTTCATTGTTCCTGGAGGTCGCTGGTTGAAGCTCAATGGCGAAGAAATGGGGTTTTATTTTTGTTTTGGCGTTAAGGCAAGGGGGAACCAAGGAAGGAGGCTTTAAAAGAAAATGGGGCGAATTTATATCACAAAGAGCGCCATGGCAGAGTGGCCTGGGGCATGGCTTGTAGCTTGTTGGAGCAGGGCCTATGTTCGAACCATAGGGACAGCAACTTGGAGTTTGATTTATTTTTTTTACAAGCTGGCGTGAAGAGGTGGGGTGAATTGGATGGCACATGGATTTGGAAGATAAGGATCAAGCTAGTTGTTTTTTTTTAAATTCAAATGGGATAATGGATCAATGCTAGATTTATTTTATTTTTGTTTATTAGAAGATAATGGTGGCCTTTATTTTTAATTGTTTTTGAATGGGGATAAAGATATAAAATAGGAAAGGAATTTGGGTTATAATTAAAGAGGAAATAGTGGCGGCCAAAGGTATTTGGTGGTGTTTAAATTAATTTGGAAGGGTGGTCTTTTAGTATTTTTTTATTTTGTATTTTTAAATTGAAGAGGTGATATTGGATAATAGTTGGGGTTTTTTTTTTATTTATTTGAATGGATTGGGAGGAGTAAAGTAAGGGATTTGGCTAATTCAAATTGGTTTGAATTAGTGGCCATGAGTGATGGCCGAATCTTGGTTTCTTCATGTGGGAGGAGTGGCCGAATTCTATAAATGGGGGTGTGCTCTTCCTTTAGCCGAATTTTAGCCCTTTACTTCTAAACCTTCATCATTTATTTTCTTTCCATACTCTACCAACACCAATAACGTCCCTCCTTTTCACTTGTTCACTTTGGCCGAACCCTCTTCTTCCTTTTATCTAGTGTTGGTCGGAAGTTTCAAGCAAGGGTGGTCTTTTCTCTTTTTCTTCAATCGGGTTTTTAGAGGAAGGTTGGTGTTCAAGGCCGAATGCCTTATGTTCTGCTCTCTGTTCTCCGTCGACTTTTACAAAGGTAAGAGTTGATTTGACATTAGTTTGGAAGTGTGTTAATCGATTGTTTTGGAACCATTTTATTATAGGGTCTCCGGGACTTGGAAAGCAATCAAGCGTAGCCTTCTTTCTCTGTTGATCGGGAAGTGAAGCGGGAGCACTTAACGTGTGGTGGCTTGTGTTCAAGGGGCGATAGGTAAGGTCTCGGGTTCCAAGTGTTAACCCTCGAGTTGTTTGGGTTGGCCGAATGGCCTTGGTGTTAATCTCTTTGTTGGCCGAATATTCTTAGGCCCTTAATATCGTGTTTCTTTTGTGTATAGCCGCGAGGAGGAGCGATAAAGGGGGCTTTTAGGTTCGATTCATCAAGGTAAGGAAGTGGTAGGTATTCGGCCAAGGGTTTCAAAATATTATGTCTTTAGGTTATGTCTTTAAGTCAAAGCCGAATCTAATGTGGCACTATTTTAGGATTTCGACAGGGTTGGAGGAGTAACCGGGATTCAAGATATTTTGGTAAGAAATATTTAAATTAGTTCGGTGTTTAGACTTATAACTCAGGGTTTAACCAGTTTATCTGATTAAGCGTTTTGATGGAGGCCAATACCAGTCAAGGAGGACAAGGGAAAGTCCCTATCCCGAAGTTTAAGAAAAGAGCCGTCTCAGCGGCTCGGGATTGGCCACCGGGGTATGGGCCAGCAATAGAAAGCTATAGGCAGATAGCCGTAGTCTCGCTTAGCGATAGCGTCGGGGATCGAGAGTCTAGAACTCCAAGTAATAAGGTGTGTAGCTAGCCCTCATGTTTCCGGGATTTATACGATAATTGCATGTG
Source organism: Gossypium sturtianum (assembly GCA_025698515.1). Taxonomy (NCBI): domain Eukaryota; kingdom Viridiplantae; phylum Streptophyta; class Magnoliopsida; order Malvales; family Malvaceae; genus Gossypium; species Gossypium sturtianum. The sequence continues at coordinate 125,878,255 of CM046948.1, forward strand.
TAATATGTTTACTAACAAGTGCGATGATAAGTGTGATATAGATACCCTTAAAGGGTATGATTTATGACCAGTTAGTTCAGAACCTTGTTGAGATGTGACTATTGATTTGTATATGTGTGAGTATGCCTTGATTATGAATAAACATGTGCATGCATTATCATGATCTGTATTTTATGTTGCATGTGCATGGGTGGGCTATGAAAGAAGATGCGGGTGTACTTCGAGTGCGTGGTTGATGAGTAGCTATGTGCCTCATCGTGATTGATATAGGCTATGTGCCATATCGTGGATTGATGAGTGACTATGTGTCCCATCGTGATTTTGGTGTTAGCTACGGCTACATCGTGGATTGGCGCCGATCGAGGTCGCGTTGTGGATTTTGTGCTTAATTGCACGTGGTTGGCACCAATGCCTTTGTGGAGTTAAAAGGAGAGGGTGATTTAATAATCCCCCGTGTGTGGTAGGCTGGATAAGGGGGTGTGTAGGGATGGACCTTAGGCTTGGGTCGGGATTCATTATTGCATAATTGTGGTATGTGAACACATGTGAATGTAGACTTAAATGAGAAATGGGCTAAGCCCAGTATGTGGAGGGTATGTGGCTAATTACCTTGCCACTTGATAAATGTTATGTGTATGGGCCAAGCCTGAATGTGATATGATCCGAATATGACATATTGATATCGATGCATGGGTTATTATGTGGTTAGCATGTGGGTGGATTTCAGGTGGTTAATTACACGCTGAAATCAGTGTGACTCACCCAACTTTTAAACATCGCAGTGAGTCGTGATTAATGGACCGGGTTGGAGTGGATACAAAGGTGGCCATGCGAAGCGATTTTCATGCAGTAGATGTTTTACTTGTTTAGTTAATTAATAATGATTTTTATATTATCCGTATTTTGGGAATTTATTTGATGTAATAAGGGCCACTTTTGATTTAAAGTACTCTATTTATGGTTGTTGAAGTTTATGTTTACTTAGAAATATTTTTACAAATGATTTATATTGTAATAACTTATAATAAAGTTTTAATTCGGATATTTTATATCAAGCTTATATTATTTAATAGATTTTAATTGGACATGGTTTCCAAAAGATCACAGATTCTAAAGTTTTATTTTAAGTCAAAACAAATTTTCAACCGTTTTTCCGTAGTGACATACCAGATCCGGTCAGGGCTTGTGGGCCGGGTTTGGGGTGTTACAGTTTGGTATCATACCAAAAATAAAGAAGTCCACCTTACCATAAATACTCCTTGGTCGACACTTTAAGGAAGGAATGCAAAAATAAAAGTCAAAATGCACACAAAGGGATTCGAACTTCTTCCCTCAAGGTAATACATGTGGCGCTATAACCTCTTTACCATATGCTCACTTATGCTAGTTATTTACTCATTTATTTCCATATGCTTTAAGGTCACTTACTCCATCTCCTTAAAGTGCTAAATGCCAAAAGTTTTTACTAGGTCCAAATAAACCCCGAGCCTTCTCAGGACTTCCTAAACATACACAATTTATAATTTAACTAGCTTAACACCAAAAATAATGCAACATATAAATTTCCAAATTTTAGGATGTTACAATTTCAACCTTCAACATAACTTACATCTAATAAATCTTTTAAAAGTATATCCACCAAGGCCACCACAACTGGTGCTAAATTTTAGTAGATATGTCTACAAGTTTGAAGATTATGATAATCCTATTCATATATTGGTGGAAATTATAAGAATTTAGATATTTTAGAAAGTGAATACATTTAGACCATAAATTTATACACCCAGATTTTCTTAGTGAAAACCAAATTTAATTAGAATTAAAAATTAATTTAATTGCTTGATATGAAATTCAGTGTTGAGAAATGATAAACTTATAAATATGAGAATTTTAAAATTTTGCTATCATTCTTTTGTCTTCCATTTATTCTCTAGTCCACAGTTTTAATTTTCTGGCAGTAGAACATAAATGATCAGAAATAAGAAAAATTACATGCAAGACAAACAAAAACACAAGATCATAAACTGCTTCTTCCTGCTATGAAAATATCAAACAGGAAGACATGAAATCTCAATGAGAATTAGCTGATTAATTTAATTTTAAGGTTTTTAGAAGGTGGAAATAAATTTGTAAATTTATTATTATTTTGTTAATTAATTTCAATGAGAATGAGACGATTAATTTAATTTTGAATTTTTTCTTGAATCCAGTGATGAATAACATAAATTTCTAACTCTCACACTTAAATTCGAATAACATAAATAAGTCAAACTCAATTATCCCATGCAGATAACAGAGATTATCCATATTCAACGTAACAACTTTCTTACCTGAGACAATATATTTTTGAAAGTTCTTTAAGAAAACAAATTTATATGCACCAATACTAATTAATATCGACCAACAATGATACATAAATAATATATTACAATATTAAAGAGATTATCCATATTCATCGTAACAACTTTCTTACCTGAGACAATATGGATTGAAGACAAGAAAACTGGATTGCAGACAACAGAGATTTGAAGGCAGAAAACTGGATGACAAATATGTAAAATAAAGTAAGCATAACTTACAAATAAAAATAAAAAAAACATTTCAACTATAAAAAAGCAATCAAATTACTTCATCTCGTATAAAAAACCAGAGTACATTCACAAGTAAATACAAATATATGTCAAAGCAAGTATAATTAATTAAGTTATTGAAAATACAGTAAATTATAATTAATTTAATGAATATATTTTTTGAAAGTTCTTTAAGAAAATAAATTTATATGCACCAATACTAATTAATATCGACCAACAATGATACATAAATAATATATTACAATATTAAAAACGAGCCAGACTTAGACTTTAAATATTGACACTCAAACCTTTCTAAGCTCATATTTTAAATAGATTTTTTTTCTTTCTAAAACTCATATTTTAAGTTTAATATTTTCATTCAAACTCTTTCCAACATAATTAGACTTCAAATTTAAACAAATAACCTGATACATAAATAATTCTAACCTAACGTTTTCTTAAATAAAAAACCTTTTTCAACAGGTGAAGCCTACTTAAATAAATAACTTGAATAAACAAAGTATTCAGGAATAGAAATTAAAACAACAAATAATCAGAGGACATTTCTTTTACACAAGCATCAACAGTTAATTTGAAGTTCAAAATCAACTGGAAATACAAGTATTGAAGTTTACCGATTGTTTGTGGCGGCGAGCGATGTGATGTGATGACGCAGTGAGAAGAGACGGGCAATGCAAAGAAGTCCTCGGCTCGGAGACTTTAGCGGGAGAAGGATGTTCGTTTCTGATTTGGGGAAATTTTTTAGGGATTAGGGGAAAGGGATTTGGGGAGAGATTTCGTTTGGGTAAATTTCTATTCTTTTGGGTTTAAGTTTAGGGGTATAGCGGATGGAACAAAACGACGACGTCTTGAAATAAAACTGAATCCACTTGCGGCGTTTTTTTATAAAACTCCACTAAAATCAAATGACAAAACGAAGTCATTTTTGTAAACGCCTCTAAAAACTAAGAAGAATAACGGCGTCGTTTTGTAAACAGTTAATATATTCGCGGCGTTTTTACTTAAAATGCCAGTAAAACACAAGCCTTTGCGGAGTTTTTATATAAAACGCCACGAAAATCAAATGACAAAACGAAGTCGTTTTCGTAAACTCCTATAAAAACTAAGCAGAATAACGGTGCCGTTTTGTAAACAGCTAATATATTTGTGGCGTTTTTACTGAAAACGCCAGTAAAACACAAGCTTTTGCGGCGTTTCTATATAAAACGCCACTAAAATCAAATGACAAAATGAAGTCGTTTTTATAAATGCCTCTAAAAACTAAGCAGAAAAACGGTGCCGTTTTGTAAACGGTTAATATATTCGCGGAGTTTCTACTTAAAACGCCAGTAAAACACAAGCTTTTGCGGCGTTTTTATATAAAACGCCACTAAAATCAAATGACAAAACGAAGTTGTTTTTGTAAACTCCTATAAAAACTAAGCAGAATAACGGCGCCATTTTGTAAACAGTTAATATATATTAGCGGCGTTTTTACTTAAAACGCCAGTAAAACACAAGCTTTTGCGGCGTTTTATGAAAAAAAGCCACTATAAACAAATAAAACGCATCATTTTCTGGCGTTTTAGACAAAACTCCACTGAACATAAGCTTCAAACGGCGTCGTTCCAAGTTTCCCATATATTACCGGCGTTTTTAGTAAAAACGCCACTATTCCTAACTTATTATTATTATTTTATTTATTTATAAATATTTTATAGTTTTGTATATATTTTATAAAAATTAAACATTCAAATATATATAGATATATTTTTTCTAAGTTTTTTAGATTTTTTATTTTTTATGTTTTTAAGAATAAAGATCAAATTAACAGAATGTATAAAGTTAAGGGGTTAATTTTGTTGAATTTTTAAAATTAAGATTAAATTGATAGAATCTACAAACATTAACTTTAATTAATCTAGTTAAATAATAAGCGAGAGGGATGAAAGAGTGCTTGACTTTTACTACAATTTTATATTTAATGAATTATAATATAATTCATATCAATTTTAAATAAATAATTTTTCAAACTTAATTCGAGTAATATTAATTTAAAAGAATTAGATACATGCATGCCATAAGTTTTGTATAATTTTTTTATGTAAGAAAACAAAAACTAAAAATTCCAAAATATGAAGTAAAAAGGTTTAAAAACTTTAATGATATTTTTTATATAAAAAATTTCATAATATCTCTTTTTACGATTATATAATAAATTATTTAATATATAAATTAAAAACTTAACTCCAAACCCCATTACATAACCCCAAATCCAAACTCAAAACCCTAAAGTAAAACACACATACCCCAAACCCCAAACTATATAGTGATAATTTTAATATTAAAATTCATATTATCTATTTTTCAATTATATATGATAAATTATTTAATATATCAATTAAGGATTAAAATTTGAACCTATTTTAAAGAAATAATCATTGGGGTAATGGATACATATACCATTCGGGGTTATGGGAAGATAGTTTCACAATAGAATGAAGGATCGGTGAACGATGGTCGTATCTAACAGCTTCGGGGTTATGGGATTTAGGGATTTTGGGGATTTGGATTAGGGGAAATTGATTTGAGGGATTTCAGTTTCGGGATTTTGGGTCGACATATAGCTAACACCCTAAACCCTAAACCCTAAACCCTAAAACCCTAAACTTAAACAATAAACCCTAAACTCAGAAACCTAACACATTAACCATTTCCCCCCAAACCCCTAAACCTAAACTCATACACTCATAAACCATAAACTCTAAACCTAGAACCCTAACCCATTAACCATTTCCCCTTAAACCCCTAACCCTAAACCTTAACCCCTAACCACTAACATTTAAACCTTAATACCGATAAACACTAAGATATTAAACACTATACAATAAACCCAAACAACAAACTTTAAAACACTAAACCCATACACAAAAATAACAAACCCTAAACCATAAAATTAACATACCAAACATTAAGCCCTAATTCATTTTTAATAGCTTAATTTGTAACTTAAATGAAAACTTCTAAATTGTTTAGTTAGCAATTTGTAACTTTTCATAATTAAGTAACTAAAATGAAACTTTCTCATTGCTTATAAGTGAATGTATCAAAACAAAATATAATTCAAAGCAATATGAAAAACTTTTAGCGGCGTTTGTGAAAAAGCGTCGCTATTGCTCAGGTTTTTAGCGGCGTTTGTATAAAAGCGCCGCTATTGCTCAGATTATTAGCGGCGTTTAAGAAAAAACGCCGCTATTGCTCATTTTTTGCGGCGTTTTACTTAAAAACGCCGCTATTTCTCAGTTTTTTGCGGCGTTCTAATACAAACGCCGCTAATTTATAATATTTGTGGCGTTTTTTGTTAAAACGCCACTAAAAACGCCGCTAAAGCCCTATTTTGCTGTAGTGCTAGTGGCAGTGTTTATCCTTTTACTGCAAATTTTTTGTACATCCATAACTCATTGGCAGCTTTTACTTGCATTAATGTTGTGAGTCTATAGCCCAGTGGCATACTTTATTTTCGAAACAAGTGGTGGTTAAACCACAACCTGGTGTGTAGCTGGTTGGAGTTTAAGGGAACTCCCATTATGGTGTGCAACAGTGGGGTAGAATATTTTCTGTTAAACTGAAACTGTATGACATTCATAAAACATGTGCATACAATCTGGATTCTTTGTGATGACATATTTTAAATGTATGTATAAATTTTTGAATGAAGTGAAATACCGATATTCATAAATTGCTGTTATGAATTCTGAGTTAATATTGATGGTTAATAAAAAAAAATCGATACTCTAATTTGCTAGTCATCTGTAATTATTCTTTGTTATTTTTTAGTATGACTTATTGACTATTTGCACTGGTTTTCTTGTGATGGAACTCACACTGAGCTTCATTGCTCACTCCCTTTTTGATTTCCACCTTTTTAGATAACCCACCAGGTTATGATGCAGACACGAAATTCGGAGGGGCTTGGCTTGGATCCATTTTTTTATATAAATATTTTAGATTTATTATTTGATAATTTGTTAATCGGAGATTGTATGGATTCATTTTTGAACTGTGGCATGAGACTTACGTTTTGGGTTCGCTTTTATTTTGCATGACACTTAATTTAATTTCTTAGGACATCATGTTATGATTATTAATTAGTATGCATGAACCCCGATTTTTTTTAAAAATGAATAAATATTACTTTTTCGCTGCTAAATCATAATTAAAATTTTGAGAAATAATAAATTGGTTTGGAACTAAGTTTTCTACTAAAACTAACAATTTTTTTTTAAATAACCGTTTTCAAAACTCTGACAACCCTGCCAAGCCATGTTGATGGTTGACGTAATCTTTTGGATTCGAGTTTAACTTCTAGGTCGGGTTAGGGAGGTTACAGAATTTTTTGGTATGGGCCTAGCCCAACCCGAGCTGCCTAACTATTTTTCCTACTGTTGTTTGTGTTGTTTTGCAGCTATTTTGCTACCATTTTGCTATTGTATTGCTATTATTTGGATATTATATAACTCTTGTTTTATTGTTAATTTTGTTACTATTTTAGAGACATTTGCTTGCTAAGTTGCAACTATATAAGTGTTATTAAGTATATAGATTTTTTTTAATGTATTTTCAATTTGTTGGGCAACATTTATTTTAATGTTTTTAGTGTATTTGATGTATTATATTTTTTAATTTTGTTTTTATATAAAAATATTTAACACGGGTGGGTCGGGCTCGTATTTAGCATTTTTTACCTATGCCGAGTGTAACATCCCAAAAATTGGTGGTTAGTAGAATTGAGTTTGTGAAATGAGAGAGATAGTGGTCATGCCCTAAATTTTGAGATTATCTATGCGTTTTTAGAAAATAAATGAGGTATTGGATTGTTGGATAAGTTGAAACGTTCCTTGAAACTCAAGTTCAAATCCCTTCTATCGCACCATTTTTATTATTTTGCAAAATTTGTCTCAAACCCTAGTATGTGACACGCCTTGTAATATCCTCAAACCGAGTCTAGTAGTTTCAGGTATATTTTTGAGTTTCGAGTGTGAAACTAGGAATTTATAGGGTTTTTTGTAATTTTTAATGTAATTTAGGGGGTTAATTTCATTTAAAATCGATTAAACAATAATACTAAAAATTAAAAAAATATTTTCGAAAAATTAATTTTGAAGATTTTAAATAATTATTAGTAAAAAATCAATTTGGGTTGAAAAAGAATTTTAAAATGATTTTTATTGGGGGTAATTTGAGTAAAATTTAAATATTAATTAAATCAGATTTAATTGTAAAAAAAAGGAAAAATTTAGAGTATTTATATGGAAAATAAACCTTAAATTTTGAAATTTTTGAGGGAAAGGATTAAATGGTAAAGTAAGGGAAATGTGGGAGTGGCCATTAGGAAAATTTCCCAATTTTTAAATTTCTGGTGGGTGGTTTCAGTTTTAAAACTAATGTATCTAGCCCACTTTTCACAAATTTTACATCAGATTAGAGAGCTTTAAAATTCATTTAATTTGCATGATTTTAAAGATCTATCATCAAAGAATAGATCCAACCAATTTCCTTCTCAAAATACTCTTTCAATTCACCCGAAATTATTCTCAAACGTAGCCAAAAATATTCTGAAATTTCTCAAGTTTCTTGAATCAAGATTTTCAATCAACAAATTTAGAACGAATAAAAGGTAAGCTTCAATCCTAAACTTGTTTCTATGATGATAAGAAACATTTTTACATAATCTGAGAGTTAATTAAATGATTTTTATCAATGCCATCTTCTTCCAAGAACACATCGTTCTTTAATGGTAGATCTTGAATTTTGGGAGGAAATCTACAAATCAATGGATGTTTCAACTCAAAATGGATTTATTAAAAGGTTTTTGATCTTATTTATTAAGATTAAACATGATTTGTGAGATAATTTAAAGAAATCCGAATTTCATCATCTTCATGAACCAATTGTCTGAAATTTTGTGAAATTGATTTAAAGATGAAATTGATGCTTAGTATAAGTGTATTTGGTCTAGTATTGATGATTCAAAGTGTTTAGAAGGGCTGGAGAGATCGATTTTGTGAGGAACTGAGTTTTTGACTTGATGTTACAAATCCGGTAAGGTATCTTTGTGAGAGGATTTTAATTAGTATAGTTAATTAAAATTCGTGTTTATTATAACATTCGAAAGGTGGTAATGTCTACTTTATCTCTGTTGAAGCTTCGAATATTGAAGAGGACCGAGCTAACCGGAATTGAAGCTTGGATTTTCTTGGTTGATCATTTTTTTGTGGTAGAATAAATTGTGTGGTGAGTGTCTCTAAGGATGATTTGGTAAATTGAACCTCATTTATGTTTAATTAGTAGCTTAATTGATGATTTCAATTGATTAATTATGGTTGAATGATTGATTTTTTCAAGATTGATATTATATGTACAATAGTTTAATTTTTATTGAATAATGGTAAGTAAGCATTTAGGTGGCTTTGTGCAATTTAACTAGACTAATTATATTGATGATTAGAGCATGGTTACTGGAGTTTTTGATCATGATATATTGGTGTTGCAATTGGTAATTGAACATTGGAAAATGGCAAATGAAATGCTTGATTTAATTGGATGTTAAATGGCTATGTTACATGTTACACATAAGCTGCCAAATTAAATTGAGCACAATAATGACTGATTTATATGCTATGTTTGATTGAATATATTGGCAACATGCATGGTGGATCCATTGGATATAGTTAGCATGCCATAGGATTTGTGAGTACTCACCTTTATTTGTGACATTGTGAGCATATGGCTCTAGGTGGACTGATTTGTTTGGAGTAGATAAGGGAGTGTTGAGCATGAGTCTCCACTCGTTGGGTTATTTGATGTGCTATAAGGGAGCGTGTGCTTCGGCCCGCTCAACTTGGTGGACTATATTTGATATTTGTGGGAGTTCGGAGATCCGTTTATTCGATGTACGATCCCCCGGTTAAGCCATGATAAGTGTATGCCAATATATTTATATGTGATTATTGTTATATCATTCGATGTTTATAAGCCATGAATAATTGATTCTTGATATTGATAAAGCATATGGAAATTAAATTGACATGTTTCATTATTATGGCTGATAATTGGTGATTGATTGGATGTGATTTAAGCATGATTTGGATGTTGATTAACTAGTGTTTTTATTAACATTCACTGAGCTTTTTAAAGCTCACACCCTCACAATTTGTGCAGATAATTGTCGAGCTTGAGGAGCTAAGGAGCTGAGCAAGAGAGTTCCAAGAGATTTAGGCTTGGTAGAGACATTATTACACGTTTTAGAGACTATAATCGAGCATTGTGGAACTCTCGGGAATTAGTTTAATTTTGGTTATAATTGGACTTTGGACATTTTATTTTGGATGGTTTTATAATAGTTTTGAGACATGTTTGAGTTTAATTATTGAATGATTTATGGTGTATTGTTGCTTGATAACACAGTGTGTGAGGCATGAAATTTATACTAACGATTGTTCAAATCAAGCTTCAATGGAGTGGCTTACTAGCGACTATGGTACGCCACTTGTTTGATTTATTCGGTGTTTGTTATGCATGAAATTTATTGCCTAATTATATATAATTGAAACACCCCAAACCCGGCCCACGAGATTTGCCCAGATTTGGTATGTTCCTCAAGTAAACCGGTTTCAAAATTCTTTCGTTACCTAGAGAAAACTTGTGCGATTTTAAAAAAAAATTGTTTTGGGTTGGGCTTGTGTTGAAAACGAATTCAATTCTTTATATTAAAAATTTTACTTTAACTTTAATAGGTAAAACTCATAATCATAATAAATAGAAATAAATGGAAAACAATCCAACTATGGCCTTATGGCCTTATTACATCAAATAATTTCCAAGTAGTTCAAGTACTTAAATAGAAATAGTAGTTCATAAAATAAAAACTTCATGTTGAGCATGGCCACCACAAGTTCTGCCGTCCCGGTCCATCACTGATCATCACCTGAAAAATATTCCCCAACGGGGTGAGTCAAACAGACTCAATGTGTACACAAACACTAAATCAAAATAGAATCAGGCATACAAATGTTACGCATTCATATCATAGCATACAAATTATGATGCATTCCCAAACCCAAACCTAATTGTCCATCCGCTACACTCCCCCGTACCAACCTGCACACCGCGGGGACTACTAAGTCGACCCTCCTTCCGCTACACTCCAAATTGCGGTCTTAGGTCACCGCATTCGTGGTCTTAGGTCACCACGTTCAGTTTACTGTGGTCTTAGGTCACCACTTTTAGATTACTGTGGTCTTAGGTCACCACTTTCAGATATCACGGTCTTAGGTCACCGTGTTCGTGGTCTTAAGTCACCACATTCACTTCCCCTTTCAAACAAACCCATATGCCCCATATAATGATGATATGCATAAATATGCCAGAGTTCACATTCTTATCATATTCTCATGTTACTAATGACCTTTTCCATATTCTTTGTAGAAGTAGGAAACGTACCTGAGTACTTAGTACCATAACATGGTACCCTAGCCACTTCCATATTCTTAATATCACATATTTTAATAAAACAGCCATGAAACATATTAAGAAGTAGTGTGGGTACACACACGATTTGCTTAACCACTTCACTAGATTCCCAAATCGATCTACGCCTTAGATCTCAAGTTCCTACAATTGATTAATCACTTACTATTTAGCACAAAGCCTATTCGGCTAGAAAACCAAATCCTAGTAGGATTAGTATACTTAAACTTACCTTGTGCCGATTGGATTAAAAATCAAATCCCGAAAACTTGCTGAGTTCCTTCTTGAAATCGACTAGCCACCAAAACTCCTAACTAGTTAGTTTTCGGCTTTTAAAACATATGAGAAATAGATCTAGAATACCAAACATGGCCTTAGCCGATTGTATTTAGACACTGACCTTGCGATTTCCACATCTCGAAAGTATCCCTTGGTTATGGAGATGTCGAAACCTATAGGATATCTGTTAGATCCACTTCTAACATTTAAATCACCTTTTCATAGCCCTTGGCCGAATATGTACTTACCTTGGTTGGCTAGATCTCGAACTATCTCCCTTAAAAGTCGACGCTAGCAAAGATCCCGAAATCTCTCCTTAATATTTCGGTCAAAGAATACAATAAGAATTAGAATTAGCCTTTGAGATTTCGACAAGTCCTTAAAGGAAAGAACAAAAATCAAACTTTGATCTTACCTTTATTTGAAGAAGACGATTGCACCTTTGTTCAAACCCTTCAAAGATTCGGCTATGAATACTTGGAAGCTAGATGGCTATGGTTCAACTGAATTGAAAAGAGAGGATTTGCTCTTAGGGAGAATTGGCAATGGTGGATTTAGGGAGAAGAGGATTTCACTTGGCAAACATAAAGAGAAAGAAGAGAGTTTGCTAGGGATTTTTGCGCAGAGACTTAGTTGGGAAGAAAAGGAAATAGGTAGAATGGCCTCTCTTTTCCCCTAAATGCCGAAATTACTAGGCCTAGTATCCCTTACTTGGCCATCACTCCTCTTATCTTTATCTCTTTATTTAAAATTAATAAGAATAATCCTCTAATTATCTCTTTGAAAATAATCAAAATAAATCACCATTTATCCACCCCTTAGTCGAAATTTAAAGAGAATAGGACTCTTTTCGAAATGCCTTGGTGCCTTCCAACTCTCTACTTCTGGAAGCAAAATAAAACTTCTTTTATTTGCTTCCCTTGTGACTCGAACTCAGGCCCAACACCTTGCATGTGGCGCCATTTCCAGAGGCCCTAAGTGGCATATTCAGGCCACTTTTCCAAGCCTGTTTGTGTGTCAAATTTCACAAACTTTTTCTTTTAAGGCCACCTTGCCTTAATTTCCTCTTTTAAACTTTAAAACTCGACATTTCTAAGTCATTTCTAAGTTTCCAAAAATTTTCGTTCGGCTCTGTAAACTTGACATTTTCTTACATTTCCAAGTTTCCAGAAATGTGCACTTTCCTATTTTGAATCATTTCCAAATCATTTCCATCCATTTCCAAGTTTCCAAAAATGTTCACTTTCCATTTTTTTTAACTTAACATTTCCATACATTTTCAGGTTTCCAAAATTGTTCAAAATTTATTCTTAGTACATAAAACATGTTACTTCATACAATTAAACCGAAAATGCATAGGCCTTTTCGAGATGTTACAATTCTACCCCCCTTAAAATAATTTCGTCCTCAAAATTTTCTAACTAAAATAATTGAGGGTATTGTTGTCGCATTGCCTCTTCTGGTTCCCACGAAGCTTCTTCCAATCCATGATTGCGCTTATAACACCTTGACTAGAGGAACCGACTTCCTCCGTAGCACTTTCACATCACGCCCAATATCCGACCGGCTCTTCCTCGTAGGATAAGTCCGGCCTTAGCTCTACTTCTTTGACAGGTACCACATGAGACGGATCCGATCGATAACGACGTAGCATGGATACTTGGAATACGTCGTGCATCTGCCGCAACTCTGGTGGCAACTCCAATTGGTATGCCATCGCTCCAACTCGCTTGAAAGACTCGATAGGGCCCTATAAACCTTGGGCTTAACTTCCCTTGCGACCAAACCTCATTACCTTTTTCCAAGGCGAGACTTTCGTAAACACTTGGTCTCCCACTTCAAACTCTATTTCCTTCCGCTTAAGGTCTGCGACGACTTACGCCTCTATCGAGGCTTCCTTTAACCGTGCTCGAATCATCTCAACCTTCTCTTGATTTGGCCACTAACTCTGGTCCCAAAACTCGGCGTTCTCCTAACTCGACCCAACAAGTAGGAGTTCTACACTTCCGACCATACAATGCTTCATATGGTGCCATCCGAATACTAGCTTGATAGGCATTTGTTGTTGTGGCGAACTCGGCTAAAAGGCAAATAGTCTTCCCAACTTCCTCGAAATCCATCACACACCTCTCAACATATCCTCCAACACTTGTATAACTCGTTGGATCGCCTGTCGATTGTGGATGAAAAGCCGTAGTGAAGTCCAACTTAGTGCCTAAAGCTTGATGAAGTGCCCTCCAGAACCGAGACGTAAACCTTGGGTCTCTGTCGGAGATGATCGATACTGGTACACCATGTAACCTCACAATTTCCGCCACATATAACTTAGCCAGCTTCTGAAGAGAATAGTCAACTCTTACCGGGATGAAATGCGCGGACTTAGTCAAATGGTCCACTATCACCCATACCGAGTCCTTCTTAGTAGGCGTAAGGGGAAGCCCACTAACGAAATCCATGGTAATCCTCTCCCACTTCCATTGCGGAATCTCGATTGGTTGAAGCAATCCTGATGGAACTTGGTGTTCAGCCTTAACTTGCTGACACATCAAGCATTTCCCCACAAATTCAGTCACTTCTTGCTTAAGATCAGACCACCAAAATTGTTTCCTTAGATCTCTGTACAGCTTAATGCCTCCGGGATGCATAGCATAAGGGCTACTATGCGCCTCCCAAAGAATCCTTTGTCTTAACTCCTTGTCCTTCGGCATACAGACTTTTCCTTTGTAACACAATACTCCTTCATCATTAACGCCATAATCCTTTAATTCCCCGTTCTGCACTTGCTGTAACTTAGCACTTAGATCCTTATCAACCAACTGTCCCTCTTTCACCTCCTTCAGCCATGTGGGCTTGACTTGCAACTCTGCCAACAGGCTTCCATCATCGTACAAACTTAAGTGAGCGAACATAGCCCTTAGATCCGACACAACCTTCCGACTTAGGGCATCAGCTACCACATTCGCCTTGCCCGGATGATATTCTATCGAACAGTCGTAGTCCTTCAACAACTCCACCCACCTTCGTTGCCTCAAGTTCAACTCCTTCTGAGTCAACAGATACTTAAGGCTCTTGTGGTCTGTGTAGATCACTGACCTTTCTCCATAGAGGTAGTGCCTCCAAACCTTAAGGGCGAAAACCACTGCTGCCAGTTCCAAGTCATGAGTTGGGTACTTAACCTCATGAGGCCTTAGTTGCCGAGACGCATAAGTGACTACTTTTCCTTCTTGCATTAGCACACATCCTAATCCCGTATGCGAAGCGTCACAGTACACCACAAAATCCTTCCCAACCTCCGACTGAATTAACACTGGAGCCTCCGTCAACACCTTCTTAAGGTTGTCAAAGCTCTTCTGTTGCTTATCAGACCATTCAAAGGGTACTTCCTTCCTTATTAACTTTGTCAAAGGCGCGGCTATTGACGAGAATCCTTCTACTGAACCTTCCGTAATAGCTTTGCCAAACCTAAGAAACTTGAACCTCACCACGGACCTAGGTGGTTTCCAATCCAACACTGCTTCGATCTTCCTAGGATCCACTCTTATTCCTTCTGCGGATACCACATGCCCTAAGAATGCCACCTCCTTAAGCCAAAATCCATACTTGCTGAATTTGGCATAGAGCTTCTTCTCCCTTAACACTTGTAGCACCACTCGGAGATGTTCATCATGCTCCTCTTCAGACTTAGAATACACCAAAATATCGTCGATGAACACAATGACGAACCTATCCAAGTAGGGTTGAAAAACTCGGTTCATCATATCCATGAACACGGCTGGAGCGTTTGTCAATCCAAACGGCATCACCACAAACTCAAAATGGCCGTATCTTGTCCTAAAAGCGGTCTTATGGATATTTGCCTCCTTCACCTTCAACTGGTGATATCCCAACCTTAAGTCTATCTTTGAGAATACTGCGGCCCCCTTCAGCTGATCGAACAAGTCATCGATCCTTGGCAAAGGATACTTGTTCTTGATGGTCGACTTATTCAATGACGGTAATCTATGCACATACGCATAGTTCGTCCTTCTTCTTCTTTACAAATGTAATGGTGCTCCCTATGGAGACACACTGGGTCGTATGAACCCACGATCCAACAACTCTTGGATTTGAGCCTTGAGCTCAACTAACTCCTTTGGCGCCATTCGGTATGGAGCGATTGACACAGGACCTGTTCCCGGTAGTAAGTCTATTCCAAACTCCACCTCCCTATCTGGGGGTATTCCTAGTAATTCCTTCGGAAATACATCTTCAAAGTCTTTCATCGTTCTAACTCCACTGACACCTTCTTCCTTTCCACCTAACGCACTTACGAAGGCTAAGAACGCCTTGCACCCTTTCTTAACCATTTTCTCAGCCTTCAACGCCGAAACTACGTTGGACAGGTAGTTTCTTCTCTCTCCGATCATTACTACTACTTCATCCTCTGGGGTCCTTAGTTCCATTCGTTTAGCCGCACAATCCAACACGGCTCGGTGCTCTACTAGCCAGTCCATTCTAAGTATAAGTTCAAACTCCCCGAAAGGTAGTTCCATTAAGTCAGCCCGAAAGTTCACTCCCTGAATCTCTAGGGGTACATTCCGAAAGATCTTATCCACCACTACAGTTAGGCCTAATGGGCTTACTACAGTCATCTTCCTATCAGAAGGTTCAAAGTCTAGGCCTAGTGTTTCCACTACACTACATGCAACATAGGAATGGGTCGAGCCCACATCGATTAGAGAAAAATAGGGCTTGTCAAAAATAAAGAACGTACCGGTTATAACGTCCGGCACGTCTCCATCTTCCCTCCGGCGAACCGCATAAACCAAACCTGGTTGCCTTGCCTCGGCGATTAGCGGCACCTCGCCCTTGTGTTCCACGGCCTCTGCCAAACACCATTACCTCTCATTACTCGAACCACGACCTCGTTGAGGCTGCGGTCCTCTTCTACCAAATCGACTAACATTCCGAGCTGTTGGTCGGCTTTCATCGATTGCTTAGGACAATCCTTGATCACATGGTCCTTGGACCCACATCTAAAACATCCTCCTATTTTCTTCCAAAGACTCTCCTAAGTGCTTCTTTCCACACACATCACAAGGTCGATCGGCCCTTCACGAACCAACTTGTCGCGACCTCGTGGCCCATCAACTCTAGGCCTCTTATGAGCCTTTCGGACGTTCCAAAACCTCTTTTGGGCCTATTCCTATCCATAGCCCTTTGCTTTGTAGAATCCTTGATTCCTCAAATTACCTTGGCCTTTTCTACCAAAGCGTAAAAAACTCCGCTCCCGATGCGGTGCTATCAACGATCTCGAGATCATCCCTTAGCCCGTGCTCAAAATCGGACACAGCGCTCATGCTCGATTGCCACTACTCTTGAGCATATCGGCTCAACCTCGTGAATTCACCTCATACTCCGCCACGGACTTGTTCCCTTGAACCAGCCCGAAATGTTTTCCTTTGCTCATCGGTATACCCGTTCCCACATACTTCTTCCGAAATGCTTCCTTAACATAATCCCGTGTCGATCCTCACCGTGGCACCATCCCGAATAAGTCAACCACCATCGATACGCTTCATCGCGTAATGGTGCCACCATTCCTTTTAACTTCTCCTCGGGGTCAAGTCAAGCTCATCCATGATGCGCTCTGTTGCTTCCAACCAAGACTCACCGAATGGGTGCCACACCGATACCCCACGAAACATTTCGGCTCCATTAGCTCGGGCCGCTCGAGCCTGAGACTTACGGGTTCCGAATTTCCTCCTGCACCAGCCACCAACTCCCAAAACTCGCGACACGACCTACGACACGGCATCATCCCCGTCCGAGCTTGTTGCTCAACACCAACAGCTAGGGGTGGTGGTGGCGGTGGTATCTCATTGTCATACCCTTGACCCAATCTAACGAGTTCTGACACCGTCATCCTTCCTCTACCTCGTCCATGACGACCACGTCCTCTAGAGCTCATTTCTAACATCGTGATCTGATTAAGAAGTTTTATGAATTAGTCTTTGTTTCACTTGATTACCCGCGAAGAAATTTTATGAAAAGAGTTTTAGGAGTGGTTCTTTCGTATGCACACAGCTCTTTCCATTCATTCATCCATACATCCATCAAACAATCATGAACTCTCGTTCATTCGAGAGAAAGGTTGTAGTTTTCATTGTTATTGTTTTTCTTCCACTACCCAGGGTATTTTAAATGATCATCATCTACAGGGTATTTTCAGTAATTTTTCAAAAGGAAAAAGTTCCTTGGTGATTTTGTCACAAAGTATTTTGGTATTTTTAAATTTCCGGGTAATTTGAAAAATTTTGAAATCCAGGGTATTTCAGTGATTTTGGACCTCGGGGTATTTTGGTGATTTTTTTTTCAAGCCAGGGTAAATTTGTAAAATCTTATAAATCGGGGATATTTCAAAGGTTGCAAAACTTTGAGGGTTCTTTTGAGAATTGTACTTTTCAAAACGGTGATGTTGCAAAAATTTTGGAAATCGGGGTCATTTTGGTAATTTTATAAGTTAGGGGCAATTTTGAAATTTCCAAAATTCAAGGTATTTTGATAATTTGCAAATTAGGGTTTTTGAACATTGATAAAATAATGAAATTTTGGCAAAGCTGTTGGGTAGTTGGTCATTTTATAAACCAAGGGTATTTTGGTAATTTTACCACTAGGGGCATTTTTGTATAAATCGAAAATCTTTCGGAAAATTTTGTAAAGATGGTTTTCATGAATTTAGAAGAAAGTTTTAAGAGTTCTAAAACTAGGGTTTTGTTGTTTTTATAAAACACGGCTAATTCCCTTTCGGGTTTTACTTATTGTGTTTAGCCTATGACCAGAGTCCTCTTGGTCGGGGTGAACAAAGCTACGCACTGAGCGGGATTCGAGTGGAGAGGAGGTGAGTCACGCGGATTGCTTAAATACCAAGCTCCCACCGAAACCATTCCTAGACATGCGCACGCAGGTTGCCACACCTCTGAGCCCCCTGCAGGTTAGGGTGAACCGAAGCTACGCACTGTGGGATTCTGCGAAGAGGAGGTGAGTCACTAGGGATCGCTTAAATACCGTGCTCTTCCTGGATCCAATCCTAGACATGCGCATAGGGGTTACCACACCCTAACTTAGTGACTTAGCCATGGGTTTGTTTAACGTTCCTTAAGTCTTATGTGTTTGTGTTTGAGTAGACTAGTCCTAGGGTTCAAGTTCCTATCATGCTATTCTACGTTCCATTCCTTTTCTACCCTTCTAATATTCATTACACATAATCACACAAATAGTTAGGGTACTTACAGTGGATCATGGTCGGAGACTTTAGGTGCCATGCCGAAAAACCTCGCTTGTTTCATAAAATATTTTCAAAAAAACTCATTTGGGCTCGCTTTGAAAACATTTTGGGCCTTGGCCCACAGTGAGAGTTTTAAAGCGGGCTCGATATCAAATCGAAACACCCCAAACCCGGCCCACGAGATTTGCCCAGATTTGGTATGTTCCTCAAGTAAACCGGTTTCAAAATTCTTTCGTTACCTAGAGAAAACTTGTGCGATTTTAAAAAAAATTGTTTTGGGTTGGGCTTGTGTTGAAAACGAATTCAATTCTTTATATTAAAAATTTTACTTAAACTTTAATAGGTAAAACTCATAATCATAATAAATAGAAATAAATGGAAAACAATCCAACTATGGCCTTATGGCCTTATTACATCAAATAATTTCCAAGTAATTCAAGTACTTAAATAGAAATAGTAGTTCATAAAATAAAAACTTCATGTTGAGCATGGCCACCACAAGTTCTGCCGTCCCGGTCCATCACTGATCATCACCTGAAAAATAATTCCCCAGCGGGGAGTCACATACAGACTCAATGTGTACACAAACACTAAATCAAAATAGAATCAAGCATACAAATGTTACGCATTCATATCATAGCATACAAATTATGATGCATTCCCAAACCCAAACCTAATTGTCCATCCGCTCCACTCCCCGTACCAACCTCGCACACAGTGGGACTACTAAAGTCGACCCTCCTTCCGCTACACTCCAAATTGCGGTCTTAGGTCAACGCATTCGTGGTCTTAGGTCACCACGTTCGCCATCTTGTGGTCTTAGGTCACCACTTTTAGATTACTGTGTGGTCTTAGGTCACCACTTTCGGATCACACGGTCTTAGGTCACCGTGTTCGTGGTCTTAAGTCACCACATTCACTTCCCCTTTCAAACAAACCCATATGCCCCATATAATGATGATATGCATAAATATGCCAGAGTTCACATTCTTATCATATTCTCATGTTACTAATGACCTTTTCCATATTCTTTGTAGAAGTAGGAAACGTACCTGAGTACTTAGTACCATAACATGGTACCCTAGCCACTTCCATATTCTTAATATCACATATTTTAATAAAACAGGCCATGAAACATATTAAGAAGTAGTGTGGTGTAACACCCCAAACCCGGACAGGACACCACGTCCGAATCTGGTATGCTACGGGGAAAACGTTTTTGAGAGATAAGATTTTTCGTTTAAAAGCGGGGCGAAAACATAATGAACTTGAAGAAAATTTGAGTTGGCCTGTTTGATTAGATTTTGAAAACTTATCCAAGTATATAGTTAAAACGAGTTGATTTCATTTAGCACTTCCAATAGTTTCTTAGGGCCATTTTGAAACATTTTAGACTTAGTAGAAAAAATCGAGTTTGGTTTGAAAATCACTTGAGTTTACTTTATAGCAAAACATAGTGAGATACCCGGTGGTATAGTTTAAAACACGTTGCGATATAATTTTGAAAACGTTGTCTTTCCAAGTTTTACTAAAATTTCATGCCAAGTTATTTGTTAAGCAGGTTGAGAATCTATTTAAAACATACCCATCATAAAACATAATTTAAAGGCCTTTTACAAATCCAAATTAAAACCCAAATAAAAGTAATTAAACTAAAGTACCCAAATGATAGAGTTGGAGTAAATCTTTATTAAGCATGGCATGAGCACCCGAGTCCATCCCGGCTCCATGTCCGCGTCTCACGAGTCACTGAAATGTCAAAGGAGAGGGTGAGTCGAATGACTCAGTGCATAAATCCCGCTCCCGATGAAACAACATGCTAACACACATCATACATAGCAACATAGTTAATGCAACCCAATCCTAGCCATCCGTATCTCCTTATCTACCCCGTGGTACCAAACCACTTTGGTGGTGCCAAACCACCGGTGACATATAGTCACAATGTGTTACTAAAACACCGGTGTCCCAAAGACACAATGTGCTACCCAAGCACCGGTGACCGTAGTCACGATAATCGAATGATGGGGCCAACCCATCGTGTGATACCCAATCACTAGCGAGCGATCCCATATCTCATGTGGGCCAACCCACGGTGGTGTTAACCACGGGGACAAGTCGCAATGAGGTGCCCAACCTCCGGTGTCCCAAAGACACAAATGTGCTACCAAAGCACCGGTGACCGTAGTCACAATAATCGAATGATGGGGCCAACCCATCGTGTGATACCCAATCACTAGCGCACGATCCCATATCTCAAAGTGGGGCCAACCCACGGTGGTGTTAACCACGAGGGACAAGTCGCAATGAGGTGCCCAACCTCCGGTGTCCCAAAGACACAAATGTGCTACCAAAGCACTGGTGACCCAAAGTCACAAAGTGTGTTACCAAAACACTGTGGTGCTCACAAGACAAATCATCACCGCCCCCTCCACTCATATCACCCATCAACAAACCAACTCATGTAATCATGCATATCATACAAATTATGCATATCATGCTAATATGTTTGACTCATGCCCCATATCACATACATACATAGTCATGATACCATATAGATCATCAAGAATCTAGTAACAATCTTGACTTACCCGGATACGTACACATACCCCGTTTGGGTATCCAATAATCCATCATACTGTCATGATTTTAATAGGCAAACAGGTTTAATAACAACATTACTAAATATCAGTGTGTTAGTTTACACACCTGGTAATACGAGTCTAGAAATCCTGACAAAAGCGATCTAAGTCCCTTGATCAACTAGCTCCTACAATCGGCCAAACATAGGTTAGCCATCTATACCATTCGGCGATATCAGATAACACAAGAGGTTTAACACTTAAACCCTTACCTTGCAGATGGTTTGGTTTCCTACCAAACCTCGAACCAACAGTGGTTCTTTTGATAATCGGCCACCACCTAATAAGAAGAACCATTAATCCCTAATTAACTTGGCTTAACAAGATAAAAGAATCAACTAATAGAACTGGCCCTTACCAATACTTACCCCAAATGGTTAACCAAAGGACGAAGGCTCCACTTGATTGTATCCAAAATCCGAATGACCTATAATGAAATCGGTTCCAAAACTAAAGATTAACTCTCCACTTCAAGGCCACATTCGGCTCTTAATTAACCAACATCGGCAAAGCAAAAGAAAGAATGGAAATGGCCATTCGGTCCAACACTTACCAATCCCAAACGATCGAAGCAAGACCCCAACACTTACGATATTCGGCCAAGACTACAATAGGAGAGAGCCACAAAAGATTCGGCCAAGGGAGACTACTAGGAGAGGAGAGATTCGGCCTAAGTGTATAACACACATTTATATTCGGTTTTAAATGGAGAAGGAAGGAAAAGAAAATAGGAAATGAGGATGAAGTTTCGCAATAATGAATAAGAAAAGAAAGCAAAGGTTTGAGATGCAAGTGGTTGTGGTTTCGGCACAAAGAAATGAGGGGAACAAATGAGTAATTCGGCTATTACGGCTTAAAGAAGAAAAAGAGAATTTGAGTAAGGAAGAAACTAGTTTCGACTTACCTACATGAAAAGAAAAGGGAGAGAGAGAGCATATGGCTACCAAAAATAATTGAGAAAAACAAAGCACAAAATCAGCAAAGTTGCCTGGACTTTCGGTTTGTGAAGGAAATGATGGAGAACTCACTTGGAATTTCGGTTTTAACAAATGAAGAAAATTGAGAGAAAACCTTGGTAAAATTTCTACTAACAAAACCAAAATGAACACTTTTGCTTACCAAAAGAAAACCGAAAATGTACCAAAATGCAAAGGTACATTCGGCCTTCCCCTCTCCCACACCAAGCCGTCACTTCCCCACTCCCCACTCCCTCAAATTCGGCCATATCCCTCCATGCACTCACATCCACACATTTCAAATGTGTTTACCAAGTCACACTCCACTTTTTGCTCTCCACCATCCAAGTCACCACTTGACCAAGTCCAAGGAGGAATTCAAATTGCTCTCAACCTCTTCCTCCATGCCGTCCCAAAAAGAAGCCAAAATGGGAACTCTGCAGCTCGAACACTAGACCTCCACCTCATGTAGATGACGCCACACCAAGCTCCCCCATGTAGCGCATGCTTTGCCACTAAGCTAGCTCCTTACTTGTGCAACAAAACAACAAATTATTTTCTTAAACCCCACTTCCTCGGCTCCCTTCACCTAGCACCCAAAAACCAAAATTTTCCTACCTACCTGTGCACACTTCTAACCCACAATTAAGCCCCTAAAACACCGAAATAGCAACACAGCACACTAAACACATGCAAAAACATGCAACAACAAAATAGCCCCTAACCCGGGATATTACATGTGGGGTACACACCTGATTTGCTTAACCACTTCACTGAAATCCCGAAATCTGATCTACTGCCTTAGATCTCAAGTTCCTACAATTGATTAATCACTTACTATTTAGCACAAAGCCTATTCGGCTAGAAAACCAAATCCTAGTAGGATTAGTATACTTAAACTTACCTTGTGCTGATTGGATTAAAAATCAAATCCCGAAAACTTGCTGAGTTCCTTCTTGAAATCGACTAGCCACCAAAACTCCTAACTAGTTAGTTTTCGGGTTTTAAAACATATGAGAAATAGATCTAGAATACCAAACATGGCCTTAGCCGATTGTATTTAGACACTTACCTTGCGATTTCCACATCTCAAAAGTATCCCTTGGTTATGGAGATGTCGAAACCTATAGGATATCTATTAGATCCACTTCTAACATTTAAATCACCTTTTCATAGCCCTTGGCCGAATATGTACTTACCTTGGTTGGCTAGATCTCGAACTATCTCCCTTAAAAGTCGACACTAGCAAAGATCTCGAAATCTCTCCTTAATAATTCGGTCAAAGAATACAATAAGAATTAGAATTAGCCTTTGAGATTTCGACAAGTCCTTAAAGGAAAGAACAGAAATCAAACTTTGATCTTACCTTTATTTGAAGAAGACGATTGCACCTTTGTTCGAAACCCTTCAAAGATTCGGCTATGAATACTTGGAAGCTAGATGGCTATGGTTCAACTAAATTGAAATGAGAGGGATTTGCTCTTAGGGAGAATCGGCAATGGTGGATTTAGGGAGAAGAGGATTTCGGCTTGGCAAACATAAAGAGAAAGAAGAGAGTTTGCTAGGGGATTTTCGGCAGAGACTTAGTTGGGAAGAAAAGGAAATAGGTAGAATGGCCTCTCTTTTCCCCTAAATGCCGAAATTACTAGGCCTAGTATCCCTTACTTGGCCATCACTCCTCTTATCTTTATCTCTTTATTTAAAATTAATAAGAATAATCCTCTAATTATCTCTTTGAAAATAATCAAAATAAATCACCATTTATCCACCCCTTAGCTGAATTTAAAGAGAATAGGACTCTTTTCCAAATGCCTTGGTGCTGTCCAACTCTCTCTTACGGAAGCAAAATAAAACTTCTTTTATTTGTTTCCCTTGTGACTCGAACTCGGGCCCAACACCTTGCATGTGGCGCCATTTCCGGAGGCCCTAAGTGGCATCTTGGTGCCACTTTTCCAAGCTGTTTGTGTGTCAAATTTCACAAAATTTTTCTTTTAAGGCCACCTTGCCTTAATTTCCTCTTTTAAACTTTAAAACTCGACATTTCTAAGTCATTTCTAAGTTTCCAAAAATTTTCGTTCGGCTCTGTAAACTTGACATTTTCTTACATTTCCAAGTTTCCAGAAATGTGCACTTTCCTATTTTGAATCATTTCCAAATCATTTCCATCCATTTCCAAGTTTCCAAAAATGTTCACTTTCCATTTTTTTTTAACTTAACATTTCCATACATTTTCAGGTTTCCAAAATTGTTCAAAATTTATTCTTAGTACATAAAACATGTTACTTCGTACAATTAAACCGAAAATGCATAGGCCCTTTCCAGGATGTTACAATAATTGATGCTTAATTGATGTCAATAAATTTAATTGAAGGTGTATCTATATGTATGTTAATTAATCGTAATTAAATCGGGTTTGAATTTTTGTCTTTTTAATTTGGTATTCTAATTTGTTTATGTTACAATTTAGTCCTGAAAATTGATTTGTCTAATTCTAGCCTTATATGATAAGGAAACTTGGTAAAATTTTAGGATTAGTCTCATAATGGGTAAATTTTGATAGAAACACACTTAATTTATAATTCAGAATAGGTCCTGATAGTTTGTATTTGTTATAATTTAGTCCCTAATAATAAAACTTGAATTAGACATAGTAAACGAACTCAAATTAAGCTGAAATTTTTAGGCTTGCATAATTTGACTAAAAGAAGGTCGGTAAACACTTAGATTTAAAATTGGGTTAGTTTTACCATAGGTGGTAAAATGAAGAAAATGCCCTTAGGTTAAATTACCTAGGAAAAGTTTAAAATTAGCTCATAATTTGCTTTCGCATTAATAAATAACTAATAATTTGTTGAGGTGTTATAAGGTTGGGGTGTGTCTTGGGTGGTCGTTAGCCGGAGAGTCACTTAGGTGGCTAATGTAATGCTTCGAATTCGGGCCGGTCCGTCCCGGTCGGGTTTGGGGTGTCACACGCCTTGTTTTTAAAATAAATATTGCAAAATTATTTCAAAAATAAGAATTTAGCTAAGTGGTTAGTTGTTAAATGTGAAAGCATGAAATTTAATTTAATGTCTCAAGTTCAAATATTTTCCCATGCAAAATAATTAATTTTTACAAAATCCCTTTTTTTTAATATGTATGTCGTCCATACCCTTTTAACCCTAGGTATAAATGTTAATTTTATACAAAATAATCAGTCTTTATTCTAATTTTACTCACCCTAGTCGTTCCTCCCCTCTCCTCTCTTGATCTTTAATTTTTCTTTCTTCCTCCATTGTTGTCGTCGCTCATAACACCAAGTTTTACCATCTCTTTCTGTTTCTTTTTGCCTCAAAATTGTGCGCCATCTTCTTAAGCATATTTTTGCCATTTATTCCCCAATTAAATCATCCCCAAATCTTAAATATTTAACTCTAAGATCAATTCCAAAGATTGTCAAGAAGGTGACATTGCCGTCTCTTTCAATTAGCTTGTGTAAGGTCTCTTTTTCCTTCAATTTCTTGATTAATCTTGTCAATTAAAAACCTAAATTTCAAAATCTATAATTTGGGAGAATTTTTAAGATTTTAATTTTATTTTTTCCATATTTTAAAAGGATCTCAAAATCGTTCTTGAATCAGCCCCAATTTTGGCCACCATGGGTGCTGGTGCATGCGCCTAGGTGCAGGAAAGGGGGCTATTTTGTTTCTAAATTCTTTTCCATCTATTTCAAGCATTAATTTTATTTATTTAACCCTCATAATCTGTAATAGCCCGGTTTAGACCCTAGTCGGAACAGTGGTTTCGAGACCACAAATCCGAGGTCAGAATAATATTTTAATATTATTATTTTCTAAGTTTACCGTATGTGATTTAGCCTGTGTGAAATTTCTGTTGAAGATTTTATTGATTGTGTGTTCAATTATGAAAAAGGACTTAATCGCATAAAATGTAAAAGCTGTGTGCTGATTGTTAAAGTGCCTAATTGTTGTTGTCTTTATAAATTGGGGGTTTTAGGTTGTAAATTGCCCAAAGATAATGATAGTGGATGACATTATGATTAATATATATAGTTAAAAATATTTATTAATTATAAAAGTTAAAAATTTATATTATAACTTATAATATATTAAAATAAAACATAAGATAGTGGATGGTTGTTCATCCTTCACCGAAAATTTAAACAAAAAAAAAAAAGAGAATAAGGGCTAGCTAGGTTCGGCACTTGAAAGCTTCAATTGGTAAGCATTTTGTGTTTGGTTTTTGATAATTTCTACGTTTTTGCAATCGTTGCTTTGTACTCTACAAAACCCATGCTTAAATTTTGTAAATTGATGATGTTTTTAAAATGTGTCATTGATGAACATGTGAGTTCTTGGATGTTTGATGGTGGAATTTGGAAGATATGTGAAGGATGGACATTTTTGTCTTTGAATTTTTAGTGAAATTAAGTAATTTGGGCTAAATTGAGAAAAGTGTAAATTGAGAGACTAAAATGTGAAATGAATGAAATGTGTGGGCATGTATTAGCATGGGAAGAATTCGGCTAAGTATATGTGATATGAAATTGTGTGTATTTGATGATTTTATGAAATAGGGTCTAAAGTGTCGAAATGTGAAAATGTGAGGGCTATTTTGTAAAATGCCCTGAATAAGTGTGTATGAACTAAATTGAATGAATTGGTGATTAAATGGATTGAATTTGAATGTGTATAGACCAAGAAAAGAGAGGTTTGGATCGAGATCGAGGCAAAGACAAAGTGCCCGATTAATCGACCGTTTCGGTATTTCGACGTCCGAGGTAAGTTCGGATATAATACTAGTCATTAAATTTATATCTATGTGATGAGAAATGAATGAATGTATAGAGTTGTATTAATACTGTATTACATATGAGATCAAGTATTGAGGCACTAAGTGTGCGAAATTAGAAAAGAGACGGAAATGAATAGCACTGTGTGTGCGATACCGATATAAATTCGGTTTATTGAATTGGCACTAAGTGTGCGTTGGCAATTATGCTTTGATTATGAAATTAGCACTAAGTGTGCGAATAAATCAAAAGAGTAGCAAAGATTGAGCGGAATATAAAACCGAGTGGTTGAGAAGAATGGTTGGTGAGTAACTATGTGTTGATAAAAAGGTATGTATTTAACCTTTGTGGTTGATGAGATTGTGTATGATTTTGGGGTTGAGTAGGATTATGGGCTATGAATGATGGTATGTATGATACCTATGTGGTTGGTGAATTTGGAAGTAAACGAATGAAATGCTATGTGAGTATTGGATTTAGTTGAATTTGTGTATCATTGGTAAATTATCTATATGATAGTTCAATTTGTACATTGATTTGATTCAATGAATTAATTTTATTGTATCTCAAACTTACTAAGCTTTGAAAGCTTACTGTGTGATTTGTTCTCTATTTTGCAGTGTCAGTAAAGCTAGCTCAGATTCGGGAATCGTCAGCATCTTTATCACACTATCGGCAATGTATATAGTTGAATTATGGCATGTATAGGCTAGTAGTTAAGATATGTCTTGAAATGTTTAATCCTTGCCATGTGAGTTGGCTTGGAAGTTGAATGTTGTTGACCTTATTAATGAGTCATGAAAATGGTATATCTCATGATGGTGTGGTTGATGAAAGGATGTGGTTGAAGATAGTTCATGAATTTGGTATATACATGTTTGAGTTATATAATTGTCATTTTGAATAGCTTTAGTTTTGATGATAATAAGCATGGAAGTAAATGGATTAGTTTGTGAATGAATAATGCATGAAATGGTATGATTGAAGGCATTTGTAAGCTTGATCTGGTATTGTATTGATGCTTGTAGGCATGAACCTATTGAGGATGGCAATTTGGCTTTGCATATGGCCTGTTTTGTCTACACGGTCATGGCACACGGGCGTGCCTAGTGACCGTGGGATAAAGTCAGTAGTTAGCTTAGTTTCACACGGCCATGGCACATGGGCGTGTCTAGTGGCCGTGGGGATAAGTCAGTATATGGCCTAAGAGCACACGGCCTTAGCACATGGGCGTACCTAGTGGCCATGCGAAGAAGTCAGTATACTTGCTCTGTTTTGGCATGGCCTGGACACATGGGGGTGTCTGGTGACCGTGTGAGGCACACGGCCTGGTTTGTAACACCCCAAACCCGGCCCAAACACTACGACCGAATTTGGTGTGCTACAGAGAAAACATCTTTGAAAATCCTTTTAAGTCGAATTATCTTTTTGGTAAAAGATGGTTATTTTGTTTGAAACATCTGAGGTGTATAAAATCCATACTTAGGTTTATTTTAAAATATTTATTAAGCCAGATTGTAGCCGATTCAGATGTGCCCGATGGCACGATAAAACATTTGCGATTAAAATTTTAGAAAACATGTGGACTTAATTTAATGTTAAGAAATAGTTTAAACAAATTAATCCAAAACATAGAATAATAATAAAAAAAATATATTTAGGAGGCCATATTACAACTTAGTTAAAATAAAACCAACATTAAATAAAATAAAACAAAATCCAAGTTCATCTAATTAAGATTTCCACTGCATGGCCACCTTGAGTCCTTCCAGCTCCATCTCCGCGATCTACCCATCTGCAAAATGTTAAGGGAAGGGGTGAGTCACCAAGACTCAGTGTGTAATCCCCCACCCGGTAAGATAACTCATACACAAGTCATTAATAAACATGCACATGCAACCCAACCTAACCATCCATACTCCTTTTCTACCCCGTGTGGTCAAAACCACCGGTGGTCAAAACCACTGATGACTTAGAGTCACAAAGCCGATGATGGGGCCAACCCATCGTGTGGTCAAAACCACTTGATGACCATAGGTCACAATATATCAAATGTGGTCAAAACCACTGGTGGTACCAAACCACTGGGACTTAGTCGCAAATAATCAATTGTTGTGGTCAAAACCACTGATGACCATAGGTCACAAATAATCTGATGGGGCCAACCCATCTTGTGGTCAAAACCACTGACGACAGTCCATAGTTCATCCCCCTCCTCTCATCAATCCCACCATCACATGCTTATATAACAATTTTTCATAAATCATACCATAGCATTTAATCATCATGTGATGGCATGCAAAGCATATATCGAAAATCACAAGTTAGGGGACTTACCCGGAAACCATGCTTAAGCCCGCAAGCATATAATAGATCACTACCAAAATTTGTACTCAAGACAATAATATAGCAAGTTTATTAATAAAGTGTGTAAAGAGTTTACACACCTGCTTCTGCCGGAATTCCTAGATCCCGAAGATCCGATCTACGTCGCTAGATCTCTTGTCCTATACTCGACCAAAAAGCATGGTTAGGGACTTAGGCCTATTCGGCCAAACCAAGTATTTAAAAGGGTTCTCCTTTTGAACCCGAATCCTTACCCGAGTGCCTTTGAATAACTACTCCAAGCGTTCTGCTTTCCTATTAATCGGCAACCTTATGTTAGTAGTCTTTGGCTTAAACACTAACTAAATAACTTGCTTAAATTAGATCTTACCATTACTTACCAAAAACGAACACTAGGGATTAGAGGCTTGGGTCGACTGCTTAAAATTCTGGAGTACCTAAAAGAGATTGATTATCGAGAAGTGTTTAGAGGCTTCATAATCAATTGCCAAAATTGGCACTTTTCCTTATAAAAGTCGACAGAACATTAAAGAGAAAATCCACAGGTATTCGGCCATACACTTACCAATGTCGACAATTAACAAATGAAGGCTTGATTGAAATATCCCCGAGTACCTTCACTAATCGATTGCCACAAGAAATCCGAGAACACCTCTGTCTTCCCGATATTCGGCCACAAGGAGTCTTAATAGGGGAAGAGATTTGACAACAAGGGTGGAGGTTATTCTGGCTATGAGAGATAGGAAAAATATGGGGATTTCGGTTTAAGAAGAGAAGAAATAGATGAGATATGAAAGTGTGGGGAATTCGGCAAAAGACTAAGAAAAAGGAGAATGGTTTTCGGGGAATGAAAAAGAATTGAAAGATGGAATATTGGGAAGGGTAAAATTCGGCTATGCATCAAATGAAGAAAAAAAAAGAATAGGATGGCACATAGGTGCTTTTATAGGCATTTGGCAACCCCCCCTTAAGCTTGCCGTCCAACCCACTAGGGAATTCAAAATTCAACCAATTCTAGATTTGAAATAACTCAAAAGAGTTTGAGTTATAATATGCCTACTTTTTCCTTGCCAACTTATCATAATTTAATCCAAATAATATCCCTTTTATCTACTATTATCTATAGAGTTAAACAAATAAATAATCCAATTTGAAATGCTCATATTATCTCTTATTATCTAATAATAATAAATAAATAAAAACAAAACAAGACCATGTGCCCATCAATTCCCTCCAGCCGAATGCAATCAAGGAACCATGTGCAGGCCATCTCCTTTCACGCCAACTTCAGAAAAAAAAGAAAACAAGGTGCTGCTCTTTTGCTTCGAACCAAAGACCTCACTACAGTAGCCCTTTATTCCACGCCCTTGCCAACTCTTCCAGCCCGACTTTCTTGCCCATTTACCCCACCATTTAATTATAAGACCTCCCCAGGCCGTTTACCCAAAAATTAAAAATACCAAACGCTGCTTGGCGGCTCGAACATCGCCCTTTCTCTCCTCCAACGCCTAAGTGACGACGCTAGCCACTTGACCAACGAGTTCTTTGTGTCTTAAAGTCGCCCCACTCTTTTTAAAGCCTTCTTCCATTTGTAACGCCAACCCAAAAATTAAAACGCCCCTTGCTGCCCACGTCGCTCGAACTCGAGACCTACTCCTGCATCACTTCGAGCCCTTAAGTGGCGCATGGAAGCCACTTTACCAAGGCATCCTTTCATGTCCAACCACGCCTAAGATTTTCCTTTAAGGCTTCCTGGCCTTACTCCCTTTAACGCCAAAAATATAAACTCCCAAGTGCGATTCCTACCGCTCAACCCCTTAAGCTTCAAGCCCCCTTGCACCTTGGCGCCTCAAGCCACTCTGCCAACTGCTTTTTCTTATGTCCTAAACCCCACACAATTTCTTTTAAGGCCTCTTTGTCTTGTTCCCTTTTGACGCAAAAACAAAAGCCTCTAATGCACCCCGTTACTCGAACCTCTTCCCTCCTGCGCAAGCATCCAAGGCCCCTAAAGCGGCATCCCAAGCCACTTTACTAAGCCCCCAGCTCATGTCCATAAACTCCTAAAATTTTCTTTAAGGCCTCCTTAGCCCAATTTCCCCTTTTACTTAAAATTTCAAAAATTTCCAATACATTCCCTTTTAATCCTAGAGTTTTAAAAACCCTTAAAACATCACCAACCACACTTAAAACCTACTAACACTTGAGTTATGCTCCAAACGCATAACCCCTAATCTAGGATGTTACATGGTTGCACGAGCGTGTGACCTCAACAGACTTGGTGAATATTTGAAAATTTGAAAACTTTCGTAAATGTTCGGTTTAGTCCCGACCCCTCTCTAGTATGTGTTAAAGGTCTCGTGGGCCTCAATAAGGGACTATTTGATTATGTTTTGATGTGCTTTGATGATGATTGACTTTGTGTCGTTAATTGGATATGAAATGATTTGATTGTTCGGTAATGCCTCTTAACCCTATTCTGGCGACGGTTTCGGGTTAGGGGTGTTACATTTAATTGGTATCAGAGTTACGGTTTAGTTAATTCTCGGACTAACGTAGCGTGTGTGAGTCTAGCTATACATGCCATATATGAAATTGCGATAGTGTGATGAATCCTGACAGTTATAAATGTGTTTTCTTATAGTAATAGATCCCGATCGAGCAGTTGCTGACGATGTAGAGAGTAATGCACCGGCCACATCTAGGCTGAATGATAATAGTGAGGGAGGAGAGGCTAAACAAGCCTTCCTTCGAATGATGAGTGACTGGTTTTCGGAGTTCGTTCGAACGAATCCGACTACTCCACAACCTCCACCCCCACAAGTACCTGTTGTGCCACAAGTTGTAGATCCGATCAGATTGAATAAACCTCCTGTGGATAAGATCCGAAAGTACGTGGTCGAAGACTTCAGGGCCACACGGCCGATGATGATGCCGAGAGCTGAGTTTTGGCTCGAGAATACCTTCGAGTATTTGATGAGATGTCGTTGACTCTGATGAATGTATAAAATGTGATGTTTCATTGTTGAGGATCTGCGTATATAGCGGTGGAAAACATTGATATCAGTGGTTCAGAGAGAGAATCACACAGGATTTCTTTCAAGTTGAGTTCGAGAAAGAAGTATATTAGTTAACGATTCATTGATCAGAAACGTAAAGAGATTCTAGAGCTGAAGTAGGGCTGTATGTCCGTTACTGAGTATGAGCGAGAATTTGTCAGATTGAGCCAGTCTGCACGAGAATGTGTTTCGACCGAAGCTACTATGTGTAAGCGCTTTATAGAAGGGCTGAATGAGGACATTAAGCTGTTGGTTGGGATACTTGATATCAATGAATTTGTTGTGTTAGTTGAAAGAGCTTGCAAAGCCGAGGAGCTCAGTAAAGAAAAGAAGAAAGCCGATTCTGAAGCTCGAGATGAAAAAAAAGATCGATGAGTAGGTGGTCTCAGCCTTCGACAAAGAAATTTAGAGATGCAAGCAACCGATCAAATACTTCATTTGAACATCCGTATAAAGACCACGCAAGACTAAGTGTTGGCCCGAGAACTCAAGCTCAAATTGAATCAAATGTTGAAAGTTCTAAAAACAACAAACCTGAGTGTAGACAGTGTGGAATACGACATGTTGGAGAATGCTGGGGCAAATACAACAATAGAGCTTGCTATAAATGTGGATCACGAGAAAATTTCATTCGAGATTGCCCAAAGTTAGTTGAGGAAGAAAATGTTCAAAATGTGAGATCGAGTAATGTGATGGCTAGGGGTAGACCATCTAGAAATGTCGGGAATATGAGTGGAAGTCAAAAAGGGACTACTGATACAGCTGTGAGGTCAGAGGCGAGAGCACCTGCCCGAGCTTATGCTATACGTGCACGAGAGGAAGCATCACCACCAGACGTCATTACTGGTACTTATACTCTATTTGATACTGATGTGATTGCATTAATAGATCCGGGTTCAACTCATTTCTATGTGTGTGTGAATTTAGTATCAAGTAAGACTCTACCGTTGAGTCTCACCAATTGGTAATTAGAGTATCGAACCCTTAGATAAGTGTGTCTTGATGGATAAAGTGTGCAAGAATTGCTCCTTGATGTTTCGGGATATATGCTTTTCGGCTAATTTGATAATGCTACCATTCGATAAATTTGATATAATTTTTAGTATGGATTGGCTCACTTTGCATAATACCATTGTGAATTGTAAACGAAAGAGTATAGATTTGGGAAGTCAGAACGGTGAGATAGTTTGAATTGAATCTAGTGATATGAAAGGGGTACCAGTTGTTGTATATGCGATGAAAGCTTCGAACTATGTGAGAAGGGGTTGCGAAGCTTATTTGACATATGTGATTGATATAAAAGTGACTGATAAGAAAGTTGAATCTGTGCCTGTGATTTATGAATTCTTAGTTATACCTTTCGGATTAGCGAATGCTCCTGCATTGTTTATGGATTTGATGAACCGTATATTCAGACCGTATTGAGATCGTTTTGTTGTAGTGTTATTGATGACATTCTGATTCGTTTATGTGATGAGACGCATCATGCCAAGCATTTGAGAATTGTGCTACAAACTCTGCGTGAGAAACAGTTGTATGCTAAGTTTAGCAAATGTGAATTTTGGCTGCGTGAGGTTGGTTTTCTGGGGCATATTGTGCCAGCTGTGGGAATACGAGTTTATCCGAGTAAACTCTTTGCTATTTTAGAATAGAAGCCTCCGAGAAATGTGTTTGAAGTCCGTAGTTCTCTGGGACTAGCGGGATATTATAGACGATTTGTGAAAGGATTCTTGATGATTGCGACTCAGTTGACAAAGTTGCTCTGAAAAATGTTAAATTTGAGTGGTCGAAAAGTGCCAACGAGTTTTGAAACGCAGTTAAAAGTGTTGTTGATGAAGCACCAGTGTTAGTTCAATTTGAATCGGGTAAAGAGTTTATAATTTATAGTGATGCATCGTTAAATTGTTTGGGCTGTGTGCTGATGCAAGAAGGTAAAGTCATTGCTTATGCTATGAGGTAGTTAAAGCCGCATGAAAAGAACTACCCGATGCACGACCTTAAATTAGCCGCGATCGTGATTGTGTTAATGATTTGGCGTCACTATCTTTTTGGTGAGAAATGCCATATTATACCGATCATAAGAGTTTAAAGTACTTGATGACTCAGAAAGAATTGAATTTGCGATAAAGAAGATGGTTGGAATTGTTGGAAGACTATGAGCTTGTGATAGATTACCACCCAGGTAAAGCTAATTTTGTAGCTGATGCCTTGAATCAGAAATCATTATGTGTTTTGCGAACTGTGAGTATTCAGATAAATCAGTGTGATGATAGTATGGGTTTGGCCGAGTTGAAAGTAAAGCCAATGTTTGTACGTTAGAATTGTGATCCTCAGAAAAGTGATGTTGAAATGATGGCTAAATGAACTCAGTGTGAATTGAATATTGATTCAGAATTTCGAGTTGATAGTGATGATTGTCTGAGATTTAGAGATCGGATTTGTATTTCGGAGAAGTCAGAGTTGATTCAGTTAATTTTGAATGAAGCTTACAAAAGTCGTTTAACTGTTCACCCGGGGAGTACGGAAATGTATAATGATTTGAAACAGTTTTATTAGTGGCATGGTATGAAACGGGACATCTATGACTTTGTGTCGAAATGTTTAATTTGTCACTAAGTTAAAGCTGAACATCAGGTTCCGTCCAGATTGTTACAACCGATTATGATTCCTGAGTGGAAATGGAAAAGGAATACAATGGACTTTGTGTCGGGATTACCTTTATCTCTGAGAAAGAAAGATGCGATATGAGGCCCTTTAAGGTCGAAAATGTTGAACTCCATTGTATTGAACTGAGCTGTATGAAAATGAAATTTACGGGATTAATTTGATAAAAGAGACTGAACAGAAAGTGAAAGTGTTGTGACACAAACACTGAGTAGAAGAGGTTACGTGGGAGCCTAAGAATATTATGAGAGAGCAGTATCCACACCTATTCACTGGTAAGATTTTTGGGGACGAAAATCCCTAAGGGGGGAGACTTGTAACAGCCTGATTTAGACCCTAGTTGGAACAGTGGTTTCGAGACCACAAATCCGAGGTCAGAATAATATTTTATTATTATTATTTTCTGAGTTTACCGTATGTGATTTAGCCTGTGTGAAATTTCTATGTGAAGATTTTATTGATTGTGTGTTCAATTATGAAAAAGGACTTAATCGCATAAAATGTAAAAGCTGTGTGCTGATTGTTAAAGTGCCTAATTGTTGTTGTCTTTATATATTGGGGGTTTTATGTTGTAAATTGCCCAAAGATAATGATAGTGGATGACATTATGATTAATATATATAGTTATAAATATTTATTAATTATAAAAGTTAAAAATTTATATTATAACTTATAATATATTAAAATAAAACATAAGATAGTGGATGGTTGTTCATCCTTCACCGAAAATTTAAAGAAAAAAGAAGAGAATAAGGGCTAGCTAGGTTCGGCACTTGAAAGCTTCAATTGGTAAGCATTTTGTGTTTGGTTTTTGATAATTTCTACGTTTTTGCAATCGTTGCTTTGTGCTCTACAAAACCCATGCTTAAATTTTGTGAATTCATGATGTTTTTGAAATGTGTCATTGATGAACATGTGAGTTCTTGGATGTTTGATGGTGGAATTTGGAAGATATGTGAAGGATGAACATATTTTGTCTTTGAATTTTTAGTGAAATTAAGTAATTTGGGCTAAATTGAGAAAAGTGTAAATTGAGGGACTAAAATGTGAAATGAATGAAATGTGTGGGCTTGTATTAGCATGAGAAGAATTCGGCTAAGTATATGTGATATGAAATTGTGTGTATTTGATGATTTTATGAAATAGGGTCTAAAGTGTCGAAATGTGAAAATGTGAGGGCTATTTTGTAAAATGCCCGAATAAGTGTGTATGAACTAAATCGAATGAATTGGTGATTAAATGGATTGAATTTGAATGTGTATAGACCAAGAAAAGAGAGGTTTGGATCGAGATCGAGGCAAAGACAAAGTGCCCGATTAATCGACCGTTTCGGTATTTCGACGTCCGAGGTAAGTTCGGATATAATACTAGTCATTAAATTTATATCTATGTGATGAGAAATGAATGAATGTATAGAGTTGTATTAATAATGTACTACATATGAGATCAAGTATTGAGGCACTAAGTGTGCAAAATTTGAAAAGAGACAGAAATGAATAGCACTATGTGTGCGAAAAGATTGAAGCTTCGGCTTACCGAATTGGCACTGTGTGTGCGATACCGATGTAAGTTTGGTTTACCGAATTGGCACTGTGTGTGCGATACCGATATAAATTCGGTTTATTGAATTGGCACTAAGTGTGCGTTGGCAATTATGCTTTGATTATGAAATTAGCACTAAGTGTGCGAATAAATCAAAAGAGTAGCAAAGATTGAGCGGAATATAAAACCGAGTGGTTGAGAAGAATGGTTGGTGAGTAACTATGTGTTGATAAAAAGGTATGTATTTAACCTTTGTGGTTGATGAGATTGTGTATGATTTTGGGAATGGTTGGGTAGAATTATGGGCTATGAATGATGGTATGTATGATACCTATGTGGTTGGTGAATTTGGAAGTAAACGAATGAAATGCTATGTGAGTATTGGATTTAGTTGAATTTGTGTATCATTGGTAAATTATCTATGTGATAGTTCAATTTGTACATTGATTTGATTCAATGAATTAATTGTATTGTATCTCGAACTTACTAAGCTTTGAAAGCTTACTGTGTGATTTGTTCTCTGTTTTGCAGTGTCAGTAAAGCTAGCTCAGATCCAGGAATCGTCAGCATCTTTATCACACTATCAGCAATCTATTTTGGTACTTTGGAAAGATGTATATAGTTGAATTATGGCATGTATAGGCTAGTAGTTAAGATATGTCTTGAAATGTTTAATCCTAGCCATGTAAGTTGGCTTGGAAGTTGAAAGTTGTTGACCTTATTAATGAGTCATGAAAATGGTATATCTCATGATGGTGTGGTTGATGAAAGGATGTGGTTGAAGATAGTTCATGAATTTGGTATATGCATGTTTGAGTTATGTAATTGTCATTTTAAATAGCTTTAGTTGTGATGATAATAAGCATGGAAGTAAATGGATTAGTTTGTGAATGAATAATGCATGAAATGGTATGATTGAAGGCATTTGTAAGCTTGATCTGGTATTGTATTGATGCTTGTAGGCATGAACCTATTGAGGATGGCAATTTGGCCTTGCATATGGCCTTTTTTGTCTAGATGGTCACGGCACACGGGCGTGCCTAGTGACCGTGGGATAAAGTCAGTAGTTAGCTTAGTTGCACATGGCCATGGCACACGGGCGTGTCTAGTGGCCGTGGGGATAAGTCAGTATATGGCCTAAGAGAACACGGCCTTAGGACACGGGCGTGCCTGGTGGCCGTGTGAAGAAGTCAGTATACTTGCTCTGTTTTGGCACGGCCTGGACACATGGGGGTGTCTGGTGACCGTGTGAGGCACACGGCCTGGTTGCACAGACGTGTGACCTCAACAGATTTGAAATTTTGAAAACTTTCGTAAATGTTCGGTTTAGTCCCGACCCCTCTCTAGTATGTGTTAAAGGTCTCGTGGGCCTCAATAAGGGACTATTTGATTATGTTTTGATGTGCTTTGATGATGATTGACTTTGTGTCATGAATTGGATATGAAATGATTCGATTGTTCGGTAATGCCTCTTAACCCTATTCTGGCGACGGTTTCGGGTTAGGGGTGTTACATAATCAGCCTTTAATCACATCTAAATTATGGAAAAACTTTCATGATCAATTGACCATTCGGGTCTCACAAAATTTGGAAGCGTAAGTGCGATTTAATGCAAACTAGTTTGTTGTTTCGACATAGTTATTGGGTAAAGGTTATAGATTGATTAAATGAAGAATCTTAATAAATATTGGCTACTTATTTTCAAGTATGTAAATGTGTTAGGTTCTGACCAAAACGCCCCATATCAACCGTAAAGTCGAAAGACGTTCGCGCATACGATTCGCATAAAAACAATGTAAGAAATCTAACTAGTTTGGATTTGTAAAAGAATTGTAATTGTGATTATTTTTTTGAACCCATAAGTGGGTGTTGAGAAGGCTATTTAATAAGTGAATTAATTTAATTTATGCTGATTTATAATTTAGGTTCGTTTTATGGTTTATTAAGGAATTAGAAGATTCGCTAGTGTGCTGCAAAAAAGCGTAAAATAAGATGTGGGTCCTAAACTCAAAATTGTTTGATAATGATAATTACCATGTTATATTTGATGATTTAGCTTGCTAATTGGATTGACTTAATAGTCAAATAATTAATTTTGTAAGTGGTCGAACCAAGTACATTTCGAGCCCTAAAAGATTGATGTGTTAGCAAAGTTGCTAGTTTGACAGTGTGATTATGTGACTGATATTGTGATGCATGATTGTGTTATTTGGTATGAGTTTGGTTGTATATATAGCATGATTTGCTGAAATATGAGTTTATGCATGAGATAATTGCATGAAGAATTTTCTATGTTATAATGGAAAGGTCGTTGTACATGCACATTGGAAATTCGTAAAAGTATGTGAAATAATGTAATGTTGAATGATACCATCTTAATGGTAATTTGAAAGTTGGAACATTGATTCCATTCACTAAAATATTCGGTTATTAAGGGCATGTTGAACATGTCAAATAAATGTGAAAATTATTAAATTATGGCTATGTATGAGATTTTATAACATATTGCATGTGCATTGAGATGGGATATTTTGTGGTTGATGGATGAGTTCCGTGGAGTACCGAAGGCATATTAAGTTTGCATTTATTCGTAGTCAGTACACTGCATTTGGAGTACCTAGGGGATTGACGATTATATTGTATTATTTTTTATTCGACAATTTTACTGCATTATTGTTATTCGGTGGTTTTACCACACCGAGCTATGCTCGCATTCGTTGGAGTTTGGCAGATGGGTTTTGGGTAACTCGTGGTGTGTAGCGGATGGTTTGGGTAGGAACCTTTTTGCACTGCCTCATGCTCATGACATACTTGAATGTTATTGATTTATGCTATGTATTGTATTGTGTTGTATTGAATGGTACCAAAATTAATGATTGTTACTCGAATGAATGATGATCCATTCTCATACACCATTTGACATTGATTTATGTAATGATATTGTAACATCCCGAATTAATGGGTTTATGCGTTTAATGTGTAGACATGTTTAATGTGTTAATTTGAGAATTAGAGGTGCAATTGGGCTCAGGTTTGGGTTGAGGCCTTGATTAAATATTCTGTTTAGTCACTTTAGGGCTTAAAATAAAGTCCTGGTAGTTTAAATGACATATTGGGTTGTGGCCTAGCAGCAAGGGGCGCAGAAGAAGGGAGTTATAGGTGGCGTCAATAGGCAAGGGGAGAGGCCCAATTTGTGGCCGTTTGGAACCCATAAAATTGGGCCAAATTCGGCACTTAAATGGGAGTAAAGGGGGGACGGCAACAAGGCTAAAATTTAGGGATTTTGATTGTTTAAAATATGTGGATATTAAGCTGATAAAGGAGGGAGGAGTTGGAGCTAATTAAGTCTCTTTTGGATGAGTCAGTGGATAAAGATAAGGGAAAAGATGAGAGGCTATCCGGGAGGCTAGAGGTGGCGAAATTTGGGTATGGGTGTAAAAGGGGACGGCAAGTTAGAGGTAGCAAATGCCGAAATTTTGTCGCTTTTAAAGCTTTCTCTCAATTTTCTCTCTTTGCAAATCTTTTTCCATTCTTTTTCTTCCTAGTGAATTCTCCCCCACCTATTTGTTCATCTTTTCCATCCACTAAAAGCCAAAACCACACTTCCATTTGCTCCTTTAGCCGAAATTCTTAGATCTCTTCTCTCGGTGTTTGCGAATCTTTACGTAAGGGTAGCTGGAATCTTACGAAGTGGTAAGTGTCGATTATGTTACTCTTTCAATCTTTTCCGGCTTTTGGAGACCATAGTCGAATGGCTAGATGGTTGACTAATCTCATATTGTCTTTCATGGGCGGCATTCCGGGATTTGAAGGAGATCCAATCGCCTAGGTTTCTAAATCAGTAGCACACAAATCATACTACTTCCGGGATTTAATCGATCTAGGTAAGGAGATATATCCAACTAAGCGTGTAAATCTAAGCAAATATTAAGTCTTGGCCGATTGTAGGGGGGAGCCTTACCTTCGCGTTCTTTCGATTTTTTAGCAGAGTCGTAGACAGAGAGCGGTGGTTCCGATTAGCGAAGAGTATAGTACTACGTGTTATCAGGTGTGTAACATTCTCACACCATTTGGATTGCTTGTTAGTATATGTTTATAAATCACATTTATATTCGCTAAATGCCCAAATCTGGCGCATGGTTCGTTGAAAACCCGAGGAGGGTAAAGGCGAGTCACCGAGGTTAGTGATCTCTGTCATTCTAAAGTTAATGTTTACATCGATTTGGTATGATGAACATGTATGCGGTTTACGTGATTGCATGGGCTTGGGTGATTGATGAAAGGGGAAGTGTTACATTGTAGTGGCTAATGCCATGATGCATTGTAGTGGCTATTGCCATGATCTCGACGATGAGCAACTATCTGCGCAGCATGACTGCCATCGATGGTGTGTAGCGGTGTGGGTTGATTGTAGAAATCCCCAATGGTGTGATTGGCAGGTAAGGATGGTGTGTAGCGGATGGAAACCTAGGATTGGGTTGGGCTTTGCATATTTTTTGATATATTATACTCTGTTATCTGTTCTGTGGGGCTAAGGCCCAATCTGATGGTGCACGAGGGTTGCACACTGAGTCTCGCGACTCACCCTATTATTTAACATCTTTCAGGTAGCACCTAGTGCATTGGACCGGGTTGGAGAGGAGCGCAAGGTGCCCATGCGAGGGATTATTATGATTCAGCAAAAGACTTTACTAGATTATTTATTTCTAATATTTTTAATTAGTGGGTTTAAATTTCATTGTAATAAGGCCATGGGCCACTAGTTTCATACTTTCGTTTGCTTTGGGCTTTTATTATTATTAGACATTTACACTTTACGTTTTAATTAAGTTAAGGCATGTATTAAATTTCGGTTTTTAATCCACTAAGGCATAAATATAAAATGTATATCTTTTACAAATCATCCAACCATTTAGTTTTCTCGAATAAAGTGTTAAACTCAAGAAAAATATTTTCCGAAATTGCGACATCTTTTAAAATCTCCCTAAGTGACATGCCAGATCCGGTCATGGTGTTTGGGCCGGGTTTGGGGTGTTACAAATTGGTATCAGAGCCCGATTTAAAACTCGGCTGTGGGGTTTTGGGCTCAAAACATTTTCTAAAGTTGGGTTTTTGAAAACATGCATGTTTATACATAATACAGGATGGTTTTCCCGGCATGGCACCTGCGTCTCCGGCCCAAGTCCGCCAGGTAAGTATTCTGAACTCGTCGTGTGTTATATATGTATGTGGGCTTGATGGGCTTTAAGGGACGTAGATTATTTTAATTAGAGCTTGATGGACTTTAGGCTTAGCTTAAAACAACTTTCTAAATCTCATAAGACTTAATCCATACAAATAAACCCGTGAACAAATCACAAGGTTAGGGTGTGGCAACAGGCATGCGCATGTCTAGGATTGGATCCGGAAGAGCTTGGTGCTTAGGCAGTCCTAGTGACTCACCTCCTCTTCGCTGGAATCCTACCTGGTGCGTAGTGACTGTTCACCTTAGCCACGAGGATTTGTTGATGGGCCAAAATTAATAATTTAAAACCCGAAAGGGACCAGCCACCCTATTTCGCAACCAAAATACCCTCCCAAATTTTGTAAAATTTCTAAATTACCCCTGATTTAGAAGTGACCAAAATATCCCTGACTTGTAATATAACCCCGGATTTGTAAAATTACCAAAATACCCTTCTTTCACAAAATCACCAAGGAACCCTATTTCAGAAAATTACGAAAATACCCCTGAGTAGTGAAATGACGAAAATACCCCTAGGTGATGAATGTAAGTTCGTGGATGCTATTTGTATGTTGATGTTAAATGATTGAATATATGTGTATGTAGAACTAGGAGACAAACTTGAGACTGAAACTTGTGGATGTAATCTCGAATTCAAAAGAACTACTCTTAAACTACTGTTCATAAGACTGTTCGTGGTTAATCAGTGGAAGAAACTTATTAATTCATAAAATTTCTAATCAGATAAACGTCAATCGAAAGAATGAGTACAAGGGGTTGAGGACGTCCCGCCGCGTGGTGGTCGTGGTCGGTAGGATGACCGTGTCGAGCCGGCAGGTCCGCCACGGTCGAGAAACGAGATGCCGGATCTGCTGATCGTGGAGGGAGAATTTCGGGACCAGCGCTCGGAGATGATGCGGTATCTCAGGCGATGTTGCGGGTCCTCGAAAGAGTTGCTGGGGTAGGCACGGGTTTAGGAGCTCGGAAATCGGTGTCTGAAAGACTCCGAGCCAACGGAGCAGAGATGTTTAGGGGTGTTTCTGGCGTAGCCCCTAATACAGCTGAGTATTGGTTAGAGGCAAGTGAGCGTATAATGGATGACCTTGACTTCATTGTAGAGGAGAAGTTGAAAGGGGTCGTGTCTCTTCTTCGAGACGAGGCTTATCAGTGGTGGCTCACGGTAAATGAGGGTACTGTCGCAGACCGGATTGACTGGATTTCTTTAAGGAATCATTTCAGGGAAAGTACATTGGGGCCAGCTATGTCGATGCACAGAGGAAGGCATTCCTGAATTTGGTGCAAGGAAGTAAGTCTGTATCTGAATACGAGGAGGAGTTTCTACGGTTGAGCCGTTACGCTCGAGGATGGTAGCGATCGACTATGAGCGCTATGCATGATTCGAGGATGGACTAAGGGATGAGCTAAGGGTATTAGTAGCACCGCAGCGGGAGAGGGACTTTGCAGTTTTGGTTGAGAATGCTAAGATATTTGAGGAGGTTAAGCGGACTGAGAAACAGAATAAGGATAAGGATAGGAATAGTAATAAGAGGAGTTTTGGGCCGTCAGGATCATCTAGAAATTTTTAGAAAAGGCCTAGGACTGATGGGCCAGCTCGTGCTCCGACGGGTCAGAATCGGTCATGTCCTTCGTGTGGGAAGGTACATTATGGGGAGTGCAGAAGGAGAACCAGTGGATGCTTCAGGTGTGGATCCACGGAGCATATGATTAGGGATCGCCCACGAAGGATCAGTGCAACCACCGGGGCGAGGTTCTCGATCAGGTGAGAGGTGGTGGTCACCGATCTCGAGGGGACGTGGCGCAGCCAGAGGAGGAAATGGATTCGGTCGGGGTCGTGGAGCACCTGGTAGGGGTGCAGGCAATGTAGACGCGAGACAGCCGGGTCTAGTGTATGCAGCTCATCGGCGGGAGGATGGTGACGCACCGGACGTCATAACCGGTATGTTTCTTATAGCTGATAATCCATTTCTTGCTTTGATTGATATTGGATCAACCCACTCTTACGTTGCATGCTTG
This sequence comes from Gossypium sturtianum, assembly GCA_025698515.1. Lineage (NCBI taxonomy): Eukaryota > Viridiplantae > Streptophyta > Magnoliopsida > Malvales > Malvaceae > Gossypium > Gossypium sturtianum. The sequence continues at coordinate 125,922,159 of CM046948.1, forward strand.
GTATCTGAGACCCTAAGTATAGACTCTGAAACAACTTCTAGGAAGACGACTATGGTTAGTCCTTTAGGACAATCTAGGGTAGTGGACAAACTGTTTAGGAACGTACCTTTAGAGACGCAAGGGGTAGTGTTCCCAGCAGACTTAATGGAATTATTGTTTGGAGAGTTTGATCTTATCTTAGGAATGGATTGGTTGACGAAACATCGTGCTAAGTTGGATTGTGAGACTAAGCGCATGGTGTTGAATACCCCGGAAGGCGGGGAGGTAGTTGTGTTGGGAGAAAGAAGGAATTACTTGTCCAACATAGTGTCCGCATTAAAAGCTGTTAAGATGATTTGGAAGGGATGTAATGCGTTTCTAGCCTTTATCAGTGCTTTGGATGTTAAGGAGGTGACTGTTGATGAGGTTCGAACAGTCAAGGATTTCACAGATGTCTTTCCTGAAGAATTGCCCGAATTACCCCCGGATCGCGAAGTGGAGTTTGGAATAGAGCTACTTTCGGGTACGGCTCCGGTGTCTATTGCTCCGTATAGAATGGTGCCGAAGGAGCTGGTGGAGCTCAAAGCCCAGATCCAGGAACTGTTAGATCGTGGATTTATCCGACCGAGTGTGTCTCCGTGGGGAGCCCCGGTCCTGTTTGTGAAGAAGAAGGACAGATCCATGCGTATGTGCGTGGACTACCGTCAACTAAATAAGTTGACGGTTAAGAATAAGTACCCACTGCCAAGGATCGACGACCTGTTCGATCAACTCAAAGGAGCTTCGGTCTTTTCTAAGATTGACTTAAGGTCGGGTTATCATCAGTTGAAGGTAAAGGAAGGAGACATTCATAAAACAGCGTTCCGAACTCGTTACGGTCATTATGATTTTTTGGTGATGCCGTTCGGATTAACAAATGCGCCAGTAGCATTTATGGATATGATGAATCGGGTGTTTCAGCCATACCTTGATCGGTTCGTGGTGGTGTTCATTGACGATATTCTGGTTTATTCCAAGTCTGAAGAGGAGCATGATGCACATCTTCGTGTGATGTTGCAAATTCTGAGGGAGAAGCAATTGTTCGCTAAGTTCAGCAAGTGTGAGTTCTGGCTAAGGGAAGTAACTTTCTTAGGACATGTGGTTTCTGCAGAGGGAATTAGAGTTGACCCTCGAAAGATAGAAGCTGTATTGGATTGGAAACCATCGAAGTCAATGGCGGAGATTCGAAGTTTCTTGGGATTGGCGGGGTATTATAGGAGGTTTGTGGAAGGGTTCTCGTTAATTGCGGCACCTTTAACTAAGTTGTTAAGGAAGGGAATATCGTTTGTTTGGACCGACAAACAGCAGGAGAGCTTTGACAAGTCAAGAGAATTTTGACTAAGCACCGTGTTAATTCAAACCAGAGGCGGAAAAGGATTTACTTGTCTCATCGTGATGCGTCACACACAGGTTTAGGATGTGTATTGATGCAAGAGGGAAAGGTTGTTGCATATGCGTCTCGGCAGTTGAGACCACATGAATTGAACTACCCTACGCATGATTTAGAGTTGGCGGCGATAGTGTTCGCTCTGAAGATTTGGAGGCACTACCTGTATGGGGAAAAGTTTGTTATTTACACCGACCACAAGAGCCTGAAGTATCTCCTTACCCAGAAGGAGTTGAATTTAAGACAACGTAGGTGGATTGAGCTCTTGAAAGACTATGATTGCTCGATCGAATACCATCCGGGTAAGGCTAACATGGTGGCAGATGCGCTGAGTAGGAAGGCGATAGCAGATTTGAGGGCGATGTTCGCTCATCTTAGTCTGTATGAGGATGAAAGTATGGTAGCGGAACTCCAAGTGAGACCAATGTGGACTAGTCAGATCAAAGAGAAGCAGCTTCTAGAAGAGGTCTTGAGTGCTCGACTCCAGCTAGTGCAAAGGGGTGAAGGAGAGGACTATAGTTTGAATGATGAAGGGGTTCTGTGTTTTCGTAAGAGGGTTTGTATGCCAAAGGATGTGGAGTTAAGGCAGATGATTCTTCAGGAGGTGCATAGTAGCCCTTACGCTATGCATCCTGGAGGGGTTAAGATGTATCGAGATTTGCGAGAGCAGCACCGTGGCAGTCCAGGCGAGAGGTAATGACTGCGTGGGTAAATGTTTGACGTGTCGCCAGGGAAGGCGAACACCACCGCTTTCGGGGTTGTTGCAGCCAGTGAAGATTCCGCAGTGGAAATGGGAAAGAATCACGATGGATTTTGTTAGTGGGTTACCTCTTATGCCCACTAAGAGGGATTCGATTTGGGTGATTGTGGATCGTCTGACGAAGTCTGATCACTTCATACCGGTTTGGGTCGACTACTCTCTGCAAAGGTTGGCTAAGCTATATGTGGCTGAAGTAGTGAGACTGCATGGTGTACCTATGTCGATCATATCAGATAGAGATCCTAGGTTCACGTCACGATTCTGGAAGGCTCTGCATCAGGCAATGGGAACAAGGTTAGACTTTAGTACCATTTTTCATCCGCAGACTGATGGTCAGTCTGAGAGGGTAATTTAGAATTTAGAGGATATGTTAAGAGGTTGCATCATTGATTTCAAGGGAAGTTTTGAGGAGTATTTACCTTTGGCAGAATTCGCGTACAACAATAGCTATCAATCTAGTATTCAGATGGCGCCTTATGAAGCATTGTACGGATGGAAGTGTCGCACTCCTACTTGTTGGACGGAGTTAGGTGAACGTCAGGTGTTGGGCCCAGAACTGGTTTCGAAAACGGAAGAGAAAGTTAGGTTAATTCGAGCTTGATTGAAAGAAGCGTCTGATCGGCAGAAATCGTACGCGGATCTTAAGCGTAAGGAGGTGGAATTCGCAGTGGGAGACCAAGTCTTTTTGAAGGTATCTTCGTGGAAGAAGGTGATGAGGTTTTGTCGGAAGGGTAAGCTAAGTCCCCGATTTATTGGACCTTATCGGGTACTCGAACGTGTGGGCCCAGTGGTGTATCGATTAGAGTTGCCTTCAGAGTTGGAGCAGATACATGACGTGTTTCATGTCTCGATGCTAAGGCGTTTCCATTCCGATCCATCGCACATTGTGCCAGTGGAAGAGATTGAAGTAAGGCCAGGCTTGTCTTTTGAGGAGGAGCCAATGCAAATCTTGGAGCGAGACGTAAAAGTGTTGAGAAGGAAGTCCGTCCCTTTGGTCAAGGTTTTGTAGCGAAACCATGGTGCAGAGGAAGCGACATGGGAGCCAGAGGATGTTATGCGACAGCAATATCCCCATCTCTTCTGATCAGATAAATTTCGAGGCCGAAATTTATTTTAAGGGGGGTAGAACTGTAACATCCCGAATTAATGGGTTTATGCGTTTAATGTGTAGACATGTTTAATGTGTTAATTTGAGAATTAGAGGTGCAATTGGGCTCAGGTTTAGGTTGAGGCCTTGATTAAATATTCTGTTTAGTCATTTTAGGGCTTAAAATAAAGTCCTGGTAGTTTAAATGACATATTGGGTTGTGGCCCAGCAGCAAGGGGCGCAGAAGAAGGGAGTTATAGGTGGCGTCAATAGGCAAGGGGAGAGGCCCAATTTGTGGCCGTTTGGAGCCCATAAAGTTGGGCCAAATTCGGCACTTAAATGGGAGTAAAGGGGGGGACGACAACAAGGCTAAAATTTAGGGATTTTGATTGTTTAAAATATGTGGATATTAAGCTGATAAAGGAGGGAGGAGGTGGAGCTAATTAAGTCTCTTTTGGATGAGTCAGTAGATAAAGATAAGGGAAAAGATGAGAGGCTATCCAGGAGGCTAGAGGTGGCCGAAATTTGGACTGTGGGTGTAAAGGGGGGGGACGGCAAGTTAGAGGTAGCAAATGCCGAAATTTTGTCAATTTTCTAAAAGCTTTCTCTCAATTTTCTCTGCTGCCGAAATCTTTTTCCATTCTTTTTTTTCCTAGCTGAATTCTCCCCCACCTATTTGTTCATCTTTTTCCATCCACTAAAAGCCGAAACCACACTTCCATTTGCTCCTTTAGCCGAAATTCTTAGATCTCTTCTCTGGTTTTTGCCGAATCTTTCTGTAAGGGGTAGCCAGAATCTTCTGAAGTGGTAAGTGTCGATTATGTTATTCTTTCAATCTTTTCTGGCTTTTGGAGACCATAGTCGGATGGCTAGATGGTTGACTAATCTCGTATTGTCTTTCATGGGCGGCATTCCGGGATTTGAAGGAGATCCAATTGCCTAGGTTTCTAAATTAGTAGCACACAAATCATACTACTTCCGGGATTTAATCGATCTAGGTAAGGAGATCTATCCAACTAAACGTGTAAATCTAAGCAAATATTAAGTCTTGGGCAATTGTAGGGGGGAGCCTTACCTTCGCGTTCTTTCGGTTTTTGAGCAGAGTCGTAGACAGAGAGCTGTGGTTCCGATTAGCGAAGAGTATAGTACTACGTGTTATCAGGTGTGTAACATTCTCACACCATTTGGATTGCTTGTTAGTATATGTTTATAAATCTGTTATATTATGCTAAATGCCGAAATACCGGCATGGCTGTTGAAAACTCGAGGAGGGTAAAGGTGAATCACCAGGTTAGTGATCTCTGTCATTCTAAAGTGAATGTTTCTGTCGATTTGGTATGATGAACATGTATGCCGGTTTCTGTGATTGCATGGGGTTGGGTGATTGATGAAAGGGGAAGTGTTCTGTTGTAGTGGCTAATGCCATGATCTGTTGTAGTGGCGTTTGCCATGATCTGTTGTAGTGGCTAATGCCATATCTGTTGTAGTGGCTATTTCCATGATCTGACGATGAGCAGCTATCTGCAGCATGGCTGCCATCGATGGTGTGTAGCGGTGTGGGTTGATTGTAGAAATCCCCAATGGTGTGATTGGCAGGTAAGGGTGGTGTGTAGCGAATGGAAACCTAGGATTGGGTTGGGCTTTGCATATTTTCTGATATATTATACTCTGTTATCTGTTCTCTGGGGCTAAGGCCCAATCTGATGGTGCACGAGGGTTGCACACTGAGTCTCGCGACTCACCCTATTATTTAACATCTTTCAGGTAGCACCTAGTGCATTGGACCGGGTTGGAGAGGAGCGCAAGGTGGCCATGCGAGGGATTATTATGATTCAGCAAAAGACTTTACTAGATTATTTATTTCTAATATTTTTAATTAGTGGGTTTAAATTTCATTGTAATAAGGCCATGGGCCACTAGTTTCATACTTTCGTTTGCTTTGGGTTTTTATTATTATTAGACATTTACACTTTACGTTTTAATTAAGTTAAGGCATGTATTAAATTTCGGTTTTTAATCCACTAAGGCATAAATATAAAATGTATATCTTTTACAAATCATCCAACCATTTAGTTTTCTCGAATAAAGTGTTAAACTCAAGAAAAATATTTTCTAAAATTGCGACATCTTTTAAAATCTCCCTAAGTGACATGCCAGATCCGGTCATGGTGTTTGGGCCGGGTTTGGGGTGTTACAGATATGAAATCCCAATGATGGTTTTGTGTTCTTCTGTTAATGCTAATATGTTTCACTATGTTTGATATTTGTGTTCGTTTAAATAACTGTTCAACTCACACTGAGCTTTCATAAGCTCACCCCTATATTGTTTAACTTTTCAAGTAAACCTCGAAACTAGGGCCGGACCTGGCATACGGACAATAACCTTGGACCTCAGATTATTTTTAATAAGTATTAATCAGTCTCTATTGGTTTTGATTTGTAATTTTTAATTATTTCTTGTCTGTGGCTTGATAGCTTTTCATTTGGGAATTTTTGCATGCATGGATTACTCAAGCATTATAATCGAAAAATGCATGATATCGGGTTTAAGTAAAATTTGACATTGTTCCTTAATTTTCGCTGCATTGCAAAGGAACCATTTTTGAAAAACAAGTCGATAAGGAAACTAGGTTTTCAAGATGACTTGAAAAATGGTTTTCTTTTCTGCTGCATCGGTTTAACATTAAGATTTACAACGAAGAGCGACAAGCAAACTGTTTTTCTAAAACAACACTATCAACAATAAAATGAATCTGAAGTACAGTTGACCTAATAAATGAATGTTTTACACTAACACAAAATTACAAGTACGATTTTTCTCTAAAATGAGTTTATTTAAAGTCTTCAAAATTAACGTAAGTTAGCCTAGCCATTTCAGTGGCTAATGTAGCCTTCTCAATCTAGCCCTAACATCTAGGCTGGGTTTGGTAGGTTACACCGAGCTTTGGAAAAATTTTAAGCCCATTTTTGGGCCAGGCCTGGGCTTAAAGAACGAGCCTAAAATTGGCATGGACCCTACTCTACCCATGATTAGGTCTACATGATAGCCTAGGTTTCATTTGGGATGATAGCGATATTTCTTCGAAACGTTCTATTTTATTACTAAGTATATCAAGTAAACATATATATATATATATGTGTCCCGTGTGAAATGATATGCGATTTGTGCAAGTATACACATCTAATTAAGTAATAACGTGATGAATGAGTATCATTCCCATGAGGATCGGATTGAGGCACAAAAGTGGTCAAGTTATTATAATAAAATGAGATTAATGTTATGTTATGGCTATGGTAAGTATGTAGGAATATCGATGTATGCAATATGTGGAATTAATGAATAATTGAAAATGCTATGGCAAAACAAGAGTAGAAATGTAATGGCGATTATGAGAATAACTACGTGGATAATATGCAACGAATAAATAAACGACTAAGAATGCTATGGAAAAGCTACTACGCCAAAGATAAGGGTTATATGATGTTGAGCGGGATGGTCGGGATTACTAAGAATCTACTCTTCCTGTCAGCAATGCCTTAGCAAAATCATACTTAACTTACAGCTCAAAAGAGTTCTTAAGTGGCTTGCCTCTTTCAAGAGCAAAAGCCTCAAGTTACCTTGCCTGTGTCTATAGGCCGTTAATATGGTACCCTGCACTATTATCTTCTGTATGATCGCTGCTCTATGTCTAGAGTCTACTACAAGCATCTGTCGAATACCTGCTCATATCATTTAACCATGGTCCAACTAATCCAACCTTTTCAGAATTTAGATTAATTTAAGGGTATGTTACACAGTCGACTATGTCTAGGGATTGCTCACATAAATTTTAAAGAATAAAATAATTGAATGAAATAGTAAAATAACTCAGATTTTGGTCGGTTGTTAACGTCACAGCAATAATGTGCAAGCGTACACTGTCGATGCAAGTATAGTAGCCAGATGTGAGTCTATCAGATATCGATACCACAGGGATGGTTGTCTTTTGTCTATTAATGTCAGTGCAATAACTAGATAGAAACGAGATAAATTGTGAGGATAGTTGTCGGAGTAATTACTTGAAAAGAATAAAATAAAATATGACAATGATAAACTGGGATTCCCAACATGAATCTTCAGCAGAATACTAAGTGCTCACAAGGTATAAAAGGATAGGTGATTGTTGAGGTAATAAATTTCAATGTATATCTTACCAAGTGTTACTCCTCTATTTAATCTGAGACTTCCAATGATGGTAATATGGCACTATTAAGAACAAGTGGACTAAATTCCTCTAATCCTCATACAACTCCCGTTATAATGCTTGTTGGCTCGAACTGTCACTGCTTTTTCCAGTGTCAGTGACTGCAATAACACTTCCGTGTTAAGAAACATTCAAACCCTAAGATTAAACAATAAAAGCAAGATTGAATAAGATAACATTTAACCAATATTTCATGTGTACTTCCATGCAAATAGAAAAGAGAATAATCACCAGCATTTAGAAAGAAATAAGAAAGAATCGAGTGGAGAATACTATTCCTAGACAACTCGACTGAATCTCTCTATTCTCTCTTGTCTTGCACTTTGGTCTCCTTTTTAGAAGCTAATCTGCATTAGTTTTCATATTGGGTCACCCGTGAGAGGCTTAAGTTGCCATAGCCGCAAGCTTTTAGGTAGGGTGAAGAAGATGATGGCAAAAAAAAAAGACTCTTCTCTCCCCTTTTTTTTCACGTCAACCTTTTTATGTCCTCCTCCAACAGTACAGGTGTCCTTTCCTCAGAATTATTCTTTCCTTGTACGTACAGGTTAGTTATACCAGACTGGACAACTCACACATTTTTAGTTCTTATCTGGACAACTGTCAGGTGCAGCGATAATTCTTGACGCAATCTGGAATTAATTCATGCGGCGACATTAATGCAAAAAGATAGCAAAATTAAGGATAAAATAGGCTAGGATTCATTGAGTTATAAAATGCAATTTACTAAACAGAAAATGCTAGAATATATGCTAAGGATAACTAATTGGGAACAATTTAACCAATAAGTAAGGAGGAAAACCTTTGTTCTTTCTAGTGCTATCACACCCCCAAACTTGAGTTTTTACTTGTCCTTAAGTAAAACAGAAACTAGCAAGGCTACAAAAATTTTACTAAGGCAAACGATCATTCTAGCAACTTAAACCCTCTAAATTCCCAATGAATGAATCACATTCAGATGAAAGAATACTGCATCAACAATATATAAGCATGAATGAATAAGGTTGCAATTTCATCAATGCTAGCATCATGCTTCAAACCCTAAGTTCTATCTACCAATACAACATTTATTGTACAATACTAAGTATTTATATATTATATATATAGATATTATTTTTTTGAATAAGGGATATTGTTGCATTACTGTACCCTTGTTCCTGAGAAGTAACGATGGAGTGCAAAAAAACCCCCAAGGAGTACGTAATTGCACCGACACATACTCATGCAGCGACAAACTTTGGCCAGATTGATATTTCTAACGCTTATGTTAGAGTGTCCCCTCTTTAACATTCCATACTACACCCATTTTGGAGTGTCTCTAATTTATAACTATATATATATAAGCAACTGTAAAAAGCAGATTCATTCAAGATTTAAGGAATGATAGCAGTCATCCATTACTAATGCAACCTAATCCATTCATCAAAGAATTGAAGCTACAACCTTCTATCAAGTTTATCCAACTCATTCATTGATAATTCACATGATTCAAGAATTAAGCATCAAATGTAACAAAATTTTTCAAACAATTTTCATTAACTATAATTAAACCTTGCATGCTTCATTACCGGAAAAAAAAAATTGAAATGTGGGTGCATTTCCAAGCCCCATGTGCATTCCCCCAAACTTAAAGTTTGCATTGTCCCCAACGCACTAACATGAAAATTTAATGAGAATAAAAATGCAATGACAATGTGTACTTATCAAAATAAACTTACAGCTACATGCAATGGATGAATACTACAGCTAAAGCTTAAAATAAACTAACTCAGTTATCCTCAGCCATCGATGTGGCTGCACAATGTTTCTTTCTCCTTCTTTTCTTCTCTTCCTTCTTTCTTTTTTTATCCTTGGAGCGCTTTATCTTCTTTTCTTTGGGCTTCGAACGGTCCTCAGATTGCTCCTCAATTTCTGGCTCTGCCCTGGCATTATCGACTACTTCCTATGTAGGAGAGGCCACCTAGAGTGGTCCAATGTAGAGCACTATTGCCAATAAATCGCATTGCTCCTTACTGGTTACCTCAGCAACTTCCGATGATCTCGCTCCATCTCACTCCAAATTATCAATTGTAACACCCCTAACCCGTATCCATCGCCGGAACAGGGTTACGGAGCATTTCTGGAGTTTACAAAATATTTACAGATAAATCATGTCAATCACTATTCATTTTTCCGAGATTATTCATAACGCCCCTTAATTGGACCCTCGAGGCCCAACATAAAAATTGGAATCGAGTCGGGACTTAATCGCAAACTCTAAAAAATTTTCACGAAATTTCAAAAAAAAATTAAGTTACAGGGCTCACACGTCCGTGTGGTCCAAGGGACACGCTGTAACAGCCCGATTTTGGGGCTAGTCGGAACAGTGGTTTCAGAACCACTAACCCGAGGCCAGAGAAATTATTTTTAATATTATTTTACGTGTCATAGCATGATTATATGAGTGCGTGAAAATTTTGGTGAATTAATTTTAGTGATTGGATGCTTAATTGTTAAAAAGGACTAAATCGGATAAAGTGCGAAAATTCTAATTTACAAGCTATATGTGTTAAATAGCTATAGAACCTTAAATTGGAGGTCCTTAATGTGAAATTAGACCTTTCTAATGTTGATAGCCGGCCATATGGACAAGAAAATTTAATTTGGTCAAGATTTGGTGGATTAGGTGACCTAATGGAAATAAAATAAAATAAAACATGAAAAGCTATCATCTTTTTTCCTATCACCTTCTTCCTCCACCAAAAATACCAACAAGAATAGGGGTTTGGAAGCTTGAAATTTTTAGCAACTCATCCTCCTTACAAGTAAGTTTATATGTAAATGATACATTCTTTTTACTTATGATTTTACATATAAATGTATTATGTGAAATGTGGATGAATATTGTTGATAATTAATAATTGATAGAAAGTGAGGAAATTATTAATGAATACCGTAATTATTGTTAATAGTGGGCTATGTGCGATACCACCGTAATTATTGTTAATGGTGGGCTATGTGTGATACCACCGTAATTATTTTTATTGGTGGGCTATGTACGATACCACCGTAATTATTATTGGTGGGCTGTGTGCGATACCACCGTATTTACTATTATTGGTGGGTTGTGTGCGATACCACTTTGTTATTTATTAGTGGTGGGCTGTGTGAGAAACCACCCTATATTTGGTATTATCCTGAATGTGTTTATCGAGAAACTTTGGATTAAATGAGATTACGTGGGACTGTGTGATGATGAGTGCAGGGTATAAGTGCATGTAAATGTGAGCAATGTGTATGTTGTATATTTGGAATGTGATAAGATTTGGAAAATGAGTAAGTACAATTGCAATGATTAGAATTATTCTTGATTAGAATGTAATGTTCTTGATTGATAAGTATGTGGTATGATGTTTATTATTTACATATAGACTTACTAAGCTTAAAGCTTACTCCCTTTTCTTTCCCCTTTGTTTTATAGTATCGATAAGCCAGCTCGGGGAACGGAGACCGTCGGAGGATTACCATCACTATCTACACATTTGGTATAGTTAGATCATTCTTTTTGAGTATGGCATGTATAGGGTTTTGGTCTTTTGGGTTATATGTCATATTGGTTTAGCCAAATGTATTGGTTTGTGATGATATTTGATTCATTTTGTATAAGTCCATGAGATGTGGCACATAATATTTATTTGAATGTAAACCTATTCATATATGCATGTATGTGTCAATGCCATTATGTTATGGCTTATGGTTTTTGTTGGTTGAATGATGATATGTTGCATGTGTTTATGAATGTTTAGTGTGGTCTTGATATTGTGAAAGTTGGTGCAAGTTTGAGTGGCATAAAGGCTTGGTAGATAGCCTTATTTTGTCCACATGGGCTGAGGCATGGCTGTGTGTCTCAACTGTGTGGAAGACACGGCCATAAGACATGGGCATGTGCCCAGGCCATGTGAAGTCTGCACCTAATTTTAGGAATTTAATTCGCCACATGGCCTGAGGATACAAGCGTGTGCCTTGGCCGTGTGACCTTATGGAGATGATGACGTCATAAACAGAATGTCAAGGTTTTCACACACTGGCTAAGACACGGGCGTGTCATGGCTGTGTGAGGGACACGGGCCGTAGACACGGGTGTGTGCCAAGCCGTGTGAAAACCCCTATAGGTTTGAATTTGAGAAAAAAATCCACACGGGCTAGGAACATTGGCGTGTGTGATAACGCGGCCTGCCCACACGGGCGTGTTCCTTTCCGCATAGGCGCGTGGCCCTATTTTGAGTAAAAATTTTCTTAGTGCTCGTAAGAATCCGGATTAGTTCTGAACTACTTTTTATGTATTTTTTGGGCCTCGTAGGCTCATTTAAAGGGTGATATGGATATTTAAGGGAATTTTTAAATTTGAGTGGAAAATTATGCATCGGTTTGTATGATTGCTTGTGTAACACCCCTAACCCGTAACCATCGCCGGAATAGGGTTAAGTGGCATTACCAGACATTTCAAAACTTTTACAATTATTTCACAATCATAAGACACAACATCATCATATCATAGCAAATCATTTACAAATAGTCCCTTTAAAAGGTCTTCGAGACCTTAAACATGCATTGGAAAAGGATCGAGACTAAACCGAGCACATATAAACTTTTTCTGAAAACTTAACATTTTCCAAAGTTACAGAGGTTACATGTAACGCCCTGAATTTGGGCCTAGTAGGATTGGGCCTTGTGCGTGGGAGCCGCTAGGAGATTGCTCATAAAAGTTTATGTGTGCGAGAAAATATCATAAATTAAGTTTAGCTTTTGTGGCTAAGTATTTGGGCATATTTGGGAGTGCTTGAGAAGCCTGGGTTCAAGTCTGGGTGTTTGCAAAATTTTAATTTGGGCTTTTAAGTGAACCTGGATGTTAGCTTATAGGACTTATAATAGTTAGTGTTTTTTTTATGACAAAAAGAGAGAAGGGATCTAGTGGCAAGGTGGCGCTACATGTGTGGCAAGGAGTCTGAGGTTCGAGGCTTGGCGTGCGCAATTTTATGTTTATTTTGTTGCTTGAGCTGGGGAGGTGTTGGAACTGGACTGGAACTTTGTGGTTGAATTGGTCATAAGAATTTGAATTAAATTTGAATGGGGAGTTGGAGTAAATCAAGGAGAAAATTCGTTGGAGGGATTGGTGGAGTTTTTGAAGGATTTTGAAATGGGAGAAGTTGGAGCCGATTGGGGAGGGAGTTTTGTTTAGGCAAATTCGGCTAGGGAGTGCATTTTGGTGCATTTTCGGCAATTGCTTTCTTTTATGCCAATTTGTTTTATTTTCTCTCTTCTATCTATAGTGCCAAAGATTGCCATAGACCTTTTTGTGTTTTTCCCGTTTTGGTTTTCTTTATTCTCTTCTCCCTGTTTCCTATTCTTTTTTAATGTGAGCCGAATTCAACCTCTCTTTCTCTGCCTTCATTCTTTTTCCCTTCTCTATCGATCAAATGTTTCGACCTACAAGCGTTCTGACGAATCATTTCTCCAGCCTCTGAAGTGCCGAATTTGTTCTTCTTTGGTGGGTTGATTGAGTTCAATTTATCGGGTTGGCCGATTGTTAGGAGTAAGTGGTTATGTGCTTTCAAATACTGGCCGAATGTCTAGTTCTCTTGTTGGCTGTGTGTTTTCCTTAGGATAGTAATTGTTTAACCTATGTTATTGATATTGATGCTTAATAGATAATGTTGTGGTACAGATAAACCAAAGGAGGTGATATCGATTCATAATCAAACGGCTTGGGAAGTATAAGCCGATTCAGTCAAGGTTCTACGCTCGTGAGCTACTGCGTTTCTCTCTATCAAGGTGTGTACACACACTATTCGCGTTGTAGAACGGAAAATGTCGAAATGCCGGAAAGCCGACGATACGGCAACGGCTACTACACGGGTGCACGGACACTCGTGTGGGGGAGTCGACACATTGACAAAGGCCGCCATGAGCGATCTCGTGGACTTGGCCGTTAAAAGGCCTAATGGGCTGATTTGGGTCGAGTGGGCCTGCATGGGTAAATTTCACTGTTAAGTGAGAAAGCGATAGACTCGTCATTTTGCTGTTAAGTGAGATGTAACACCCCAAACCCGGCCAAAATACTACGACCAGATCTGGTATGCTACGGGGTTTAACGTTAAAAACTTCACTTGGATGATTTTCGAAAATTCAGTTTGTTTATTTAGGTATTCGCTAAAATAAGTGATATTTGAAGAAAACCTTTGCCTTTTTCTTTGAACGTGTTTTAAAATCCCATATTATTACTTCTTATAGATAAGTCTTTGAACATAAAGTTAAATTTAAAAAAAAATAGAATAAAGACATTAACAAGTATAATTTAAACCTAAGCTATGGAGCCTTATTACATAAATAGTCCCAAAATTGAAAACTTAAAGGAAAGTCAAAATAGTCTATGAAAATATAAGACTTGATGGCCCTCGAGTTCGCCTCGGCTCCCATGTCCACGATCTCTGCTCATCATCCAAAAGTCGGGAAAATAAAAGGGTGAGTCACCAAGACTCAGTGTGCAAATCCCAAAAACACATAAAAGGCTTGAGGCCCACAAACACATTATGGGCCTTGGCCCATACACAATGGCAACAAAATAATCACATGCTGCATGGCCCAACCCAACCTAAAAGTCCATCCTCTACACACCAGCCCGTACCAGCCATCACATATCGGGGATTTCTACAATCAACCCACCAACCGCTACACACCATATCGACAGTCATGCTGTCAGTTATAATGCCGAACACCATGTGACCTTATAATCCACTGTGGCAGAGCCACCGACCACTGTGTGACCTTATAATCAAGTGTGGCAGAGCCACCGATCACTAGTGTGACCTAAGTGTACATATCGTGGTTTAACCACCGATCACTAGGTGACCTTTTAACATGCTCTTCCCCTTCATCATATCAATCCCATCCCATACATACATCCATGCAGAAGCAAAATAACATACAACCTAAAAGATCACAGTCTATCACATACATCGATACACATAGAGAAGTTTCTATGATTACGTACCTGGCATCCCTTGCCTACCCTTTTCGGGTAATACGACTGTCCATACAGCCTCTTTCCGGCTTTTAGCCTATAACATATATAGTATGCAGTTAATTAGTGTGATAGAGATCTACACACACGATTACAGTCAAGATGATACTTTCTATGTCAACACTATCGGTAGCCGATACGACTGCTAACTGCCTTTGGTTTTATTCTGAAGCCGGTCCATAACCCGGTGGCCAATCCCGAACTGCTGACACCGTTCGTTTCTTAAACTTAGGGGTTGGATTTACAGGTCCAATCCCCTGCTTCGCCTGATCGACATTTGATTCCATCAAAAGACCTTATCAGTTGCTACCACCCACATATGGTTATTAATCCGTAACACAGGGTTAAGACCACAAATACAATAAACGAGCCTAACGAAAATCTAAAGAGAACCCCTTACCTTGAAATCCCGAAAAGAGGTATGGGTCTCAGAGACTAGCGATTTTCGGCTTTTGGGATCTAGATGATTTGATCTACTTCGATTCTCGAAATGTTGCCCCAAGATGAGAACACAAGAACCGTCAAAACGTTACTCCAAAGTTAATCTTATCACATCATTTAGCCTTTCGGCTTTGGCCTCCAAAAACCAAAAGAGAAAGGAAGAACACAAGAAATCGGCACTTACCTTAACACAGAGAATTCGGTAACTCCTAGAGAATTTCATCTTTTGAGAAGATCAAAAAGAAAGATGGTGCAAAGGAATCTATGGAGGTTCGACTTAATGAAGGAATCAAAAGAAAAAGATGCAGAGGAAGATTATGAGGTTTCAGTTTGTAGGAGAAAGCAGAGAAAAACAATGGACATTCGGCTTTAGCATAAAAGTGGAGATGAGAGAATGGAATTAGGGGTTTCGGCTTTAGCAGAAAATGAGAGAAGAGAGTAAGAGAATAAAACCCAAATGCCGACAATAAATAAGTATTCCCCTCCCCTAAAGAGAATTTCGGCTCTTACCAAACATATGCCGAAAATGCCTATTTTGCAAACTAAAAACCCATCCTATCAATAGGAAATTTCTGCACCCTTAGCCATACAAAACCGATTCCCCCTTCCCACCTAGAGTTTGAAAATCGGCCACCACTCAACTTTACCGATAACTCCTAGATTTTCTCCCTTATCTCCATCGATCACTCATCCTCAAGTGGCATGGATAACGCCACCTCTTCCTTCCTTTATCTGCCATATTATCAGCCATATTATCCACATTATCCCACTCATTAAATCTCCCTGTTTTTAAGCATTCCAACCGACTCCAACTCCCTCTCTTTTGACGCCAAAAACATTTAAAATAAGTGGGTAATGCGACTCGAACCTTGGACCTCCTTATTGCTTATCACGCCACCTCAAAGCCCCTATGTAACGCCACTAACCACTGGCCACAAGCCCATTTGTGTGTCTTACTTTACAGATAATATCTTTTAAGCCCCTATTCTAACTGGCTTTCCCCTAGAGTGCCCAAGCAGAAAATTTGACTAAGGCCTCGGCCCAATTCCTGAGCCCAATCTGAACCCTTTAAACATTCCAATTAACACATTAAGCATAACAACACATTAAATGCATAGCCCCACCAATCCAGGATGTTACAGTTCTACCCCTTAAAGAAATTTCGGCCTCGAAATTACGATCGAGATATATATGCGGTCATCTGCCGCGCGTTGCTTCCTCTGGTTCCCAAGTAGCCTCCTCAGAACCGTGATTGTGCCACAGAACTTTAACCAACGGAACCGTCTTCCTTCGTAGTACTTTGACATCACGATCCAGAATTTTCACTAGCTCCTCTTCAAAAGATAAATCGGGTCTTACTTCGATTTCTTCCACCGACACCACATGAGATGGATCCGAACGGTAACGTCTTAACATAGAGACGTGGAATATATTGTGAATCGGCTTAGCTCGGAAGGTAACTCGGGCTGATAAGCTCTCGGTCCCACTCGTTTGACACTGATAAGGCCCGATAAATCTGGGACTTAATTTACCTTCCGTCCAAACCTCGATTTTTCTTCCATGGCGACACCTTCAAGAACACCTTGTCACCCACTGCAAATTCTATGTCCTTACGCTTCAGGTCAGCATAGGACTTTTGTCGGTCTGACACTTCTTTTAATCGAGCCCGAATTAACTCTACCTTCTCCTCTGTCTCGGTAACCAATTTCAGACCCAAAATCTGACGTTCTCCTAATTCCGTCCAACAGGTAGGTGTACGACACCTCCGCCCGTACAATGCTTCATAGGGCGCCATCTGAATACTAGACTGGTAGCTGTTGTTGTACGCAAACTCCACCAACGGTAAGAACTCTTCCCAACTACCCCTGAAATCAATGACACATCCTCTCAACATGTCCTCCAAGATTTGAATTACCCGCTCAGACTGTCCGTCGGTCTGAGGATGAAACGCCGTACTGAAATCCAACTTCGTACCCAACGCTTGATGCAACGCCTTCCAAAATCGTGAGGTGAACCTAGGGTCCTGTCCGATATGATTGATCTTTGGTACCCCATGCAACCTCACTACGTCCGCTATGTATAAGCTTAGCCAATTTCTGCAGAGTAATCGACACGTCTTGGTATGAAATGAGCGACCTTCGTCAAGCGGTCAACAATCACCCAGACCGAATCTTTCTTAGTAGGCGTGAGGGGTAGCCCACTAACAAAGTCCATTGCGATTCTTTCCCACTTCCATTGTGGAATATTCACCGGCTGCAACAACCCTGATGGTAACTGATGTTCCGCCTTTACCTACTGACAGGTCAAACACTTCCCCACAAATTCGATCACCTCTCATTTCAAACCCGGCCACCAGAACTGATCTCGCAAATCTCGATACATCTTACTTCCTCCAGGGTGCATAGCGTATGGACTACCATGCGCTTCTTGCAAAATCTTATGCCTCAACTCAGGATCTTTCGGCATACACGCTCTCCCTTGAAAACATAATAGCCCTTCCTCATTCAGACTAAATTCTATTGATCCTTCACTTGATCCTACCGGAAACTTCTCCTTTAGCAACTCGTCGATCTGCTTGTTTCTCCTTAACTGATCGACCCAAGAGGGTTTCACTTGAAGTTCGGGTAATAAACTCCCATCATCATATAGACTAAGGTGAGCAAACATTGCTCTCAAGTCGAAGATTACTTTATGACTCGAGCATCCGCCACCACGTTGGCTTTACTGGATGGTACTCGATCGAGCGATCATAATCTTTTAACAACTCGATCCACCTCCTTTGCCTTAGATTCAACTTCTTCTGGGTCAACAGGTATTTTAAGCTCTTATGATCAGTATAAATGACAGATTTCTCCCCGTGCAGATAATGTCTCCAAATCTTCAAAGCAAAAACCACCGCCGCCAATTCCAAATCATGGGTGGGATAACTTGCTTCGTCGCGGGTCTTAATCGCGAGATGCGTCGCGCAACAACCTTTCTACCTTGCATCAACATGCATCCTAGTCCCGTGTGTGAAGCATCACAGTAAATCACGATCTCCTTCCCAGCCTCCGGCTGAATCAATACCGGAGCCCCCGTTAAAATCCTTTTTAACTCCTCAAAACTCTCTTGCTGCTTATTAGACCAAACAAATGGAAACCCTTTCCGTAACAACTTAGTCAACGGTGCTGCAATCAATGAAAATCCTTCAACAAACCTTCTGTAATACCCGGCCAAACCAAGGAAACTTCGAATTTCTGCTACCGACTTAGGCGGCTTCCAATCCAACACCGCTTCAATTTTTCGAGGGTCAACCCTAATCCCCTCCGCTAACACAACGTGACCTAGAAAAGTAACTTCCCTTAGCCAAAATTCGCACTTACTAAATTTGGCATACAACTGCTTCTCCCTCAGAATCTGCAGAACCACCCGAAGATGTGAATCATGCTCCTCTTCCGATTTTGAATAAACCAGAATATCATCTATAAATACCACGACAAACCGATCCAAGTAGGGTTGAAATACTCGATTCATCATATCCATAAACGCTGCTGGTGCGTTAGTCAACCCAAATGGCATCACCATGAATTCGTAGTGACCATAGAGAGTTCTGAAAGCTGTCTTATGAATATCCGCCTCCTTGACCTTAAGCTGATGGTACCCTGATCTCAGATCTATCTTTGAGAAAACTGAAGCCCCCTTCAGCTGATCGAACAAGTCATCAATCCTCGGCAACGAGTATTTATTCTTGATGGTCTACTTATTCAGCTGGCGATAGTCAATGCACATACGCATTGATCTATCCTTCTTCTTAACGAATAACACCGGCGCTCCCCAAGGCGACAGACTTGGTCGGATAAACCCTTTATCCATCAACTCTTGGATCTGTGCCTTCAATTCCACCAACTCCTTCGGCGTCATCCTATACAGAGCAATAGATACTGGCGCTGTTCCCGAAAGAAGATCTATACCAAACTCCACTTCACGATCCGGGGGTAATCCCGGAAGATCTTCTGGGAAAACATCAGGAAATTTCTTCACCATCCTGACATCTCCGACAGTTAGTTCCTTGGCTTCCAGAGCCCGAACAAACATTAGAATTGCCTTGCATCCTTTCCTCACCATCCTTTCTGCTCTTAAGGCAGACACCACATTTGACAAACAGTTCCCCCTTTCACCTATCACCAACACTTCGCCACCATCGGGAGTTTTTAACACCATATGCTTGGCTGCACAGTCCAAAATCGCTTGATACTTCACTAACCAATCCATTCCTAAGATCAAATCGAACTCCCCAAACGGCAGTTCCATCAGATCAGCCCGAAAAGTTGCCCTTTGAACTTCCAGGGGTACATCCTTATACAGTTTGTTCACCACTACAGTTTGTCCTAGAGGGCTCACTACAGTCCTCTCCCTAGAAGAAGTCTCATAATCTAAGTTCAAAGTTCCCGCTATAGCACTAGCAACATAAGAGTGCGTCGAACCAATATCAATCAAGGCAGTATACAGCAAACCATAAATTAGAAACGTACCGGTTATGACATCCGGTGCATCAGCCTCCTCTCGACGTCTGGCAGCATAGACTAACCCCAGCTGTCTCACCTTGGTGTTTCCTACCCCTCAGCCTGGTGCTTCACGGCCCCGACCGGAACCGTTACCACCTCTGGCTGGACCACGACCTCCCTGTGGCTGCTGACCACCTCTTCCGGTATCAGGCATTCCCTTGACTGTAGGCCCTTCAACGCCCAGTTCTTGCGGACGAGTTTTCTAACTTGGTGGTCCGTAGATCCACACCTGAAGCACTTCCCACTGCCTGCCCAACACTCACCTACGTGGAATTTACCACATCGAGCACACTTCTGTGTCTGACTAGTAGCAGCAGGTCTCTCATCTCGTCTCGGCCCGTCTGACCTGGGTCTTTTCTGAATACGCCCAGCTGACCCTGATGATCCAAAATTTCTCTTACTTCCACTCCTATCTCTATCCCGATTCAATTTTTATGTTCGCTTAACCTCCTCAGCTATCTTAGCTTTTTCCACAAGCACAGCAAATTCCCTCTCCTGCTGTGGTGCAATCAATACACGCATATCGTCCCTCAAACCATCTTCAAATTGAACACAACGTTCATGGTCTGTGGCCACCATCCATCGAGCATAACGGCTAAGGCATAAGAATTCCGCTTCATACGCAGCCACCGACCTACTTCCTTGAACTAGATTCAGAAATGCTCTACGCTGCGCATCCATATAACTCGACCCAATTATTTACTCTAAAATGTTGTTTTGAAGAGATCCCAGGTGATACGGTCAGCCACCATTGATATGCTTCGTCCCGCAGGAGAGATACAACCCCTTTCAGTTTTTCCTCTTCCGTGAAATCAAGATCATCCATTATACGCTCAACCGCCTCCAACCAATACTCAGTTGTCCTCGGGGCTATACCGGAAATTCCCCTAAACATTTCTGCCCCATTGGCTCTAAGGTGCTCCGACACAGATTTCCGGGCTCCTGTGCCCATGCCTTCCCCAGCAACCCTCTCTAAAACCCTTAACATCGCCTGAGATACCGCATCATCTCCGGCCGTCTGGTCCTGAAATTCCACCTCCGCAGCGGGTGGTACCGGCATCTCGTTTCCAGACCCATAGCCAGATCCTACCGATTCTGACACATCCATCCTACCCCTACCACGGCCACGCGCAGGACGTCCACGACCCCTTGTACTCATTCTACCGATTCGCGTTTATCTGATTAGAAATTTTATGAATTATTAATTTCTTTCACTGATTAACCACGAACAATCTTATGGACAGTAGTTTCAAGAGTAGTTCTTTCGAATTCGAAATTATATCCACGAGTTTCAGTCTCAAGTATGTATCTCCTAGTTCTAGGAACCACATACATTCAACCATCATACATCAACATAGAAGTAGCATCCATGAACTCACATTCATCACATAAGGGTATTTTCGTCATTTCACTACCCAGGGGTTTTTCTGTAATTTTATCCTACAGGGGTATTTTCGTAATTTCCCAGAATAGAGTATCTTGTTTTTTTTTCGAAATAGAAATATTTTATATATTTTTTTAAATCAGGGGTATTTTGGAAAATTTTAAAATTTTTTTCTCTTTTTTTTCCAAATCGAGGGTATTCTGGTAATTTCACAAATTCTGATAATTTTGTAAACCGGGTGCTATTGTAAATCTAGGGATTTTTGGGTAAATTTTCAAAACATGGGTATTTTGGTAATTTACAAAACTAAGGGTATTTGGTCCCTTTCGGGTTTTAATTATGGTCTTTGGCCCGTCAACAAGTCCTCGCGGCTAAGGTGAACAGTCACTACGCACTAGGTAGGATTCCAAATGAAGAGGAGGTGAGTCACTAGGACCGCTTAATTACCAAGCTCTCCTGAATCCAATCCTAGACATGCGCATGCTGTTGCCACACCCTAACCCAAATGGTCGTTTACGGACATGTTTAGTCGATTAAGTTTTATGAATTTAAAGAATTGTTTAAACTAGGCCTAAAGTCCATTAAATACTATCATACTAGTCTACGTCCATGAAGCCCATCAAACCCAACATGCATATCAAATCAAGAGTTAGAATACTTACCTGCATGGATTAGGTGCCGGTAGACTCGAAGGCCATATCTCAACCCAAAGCATTTTTCTCAATTTATAAACTCCTACTGGACTCATTTCACAGCCCGAGTTTTGCAACTAGGCTCTGATACCAAAATGTAACACCCCAAACCCGGCCCAAACGCTACGACCAGATCTGGTATTCTACGGGGTTTAACATTAAAAACTTCACTTGGATGATTTTCGAAAATTCAGTTTGTTTATTTAGGTATTCGCTAAAATAAGTGATATTTGAAGAAAACCTTTGCCTTTTTCTTTGAACGTGTTTGAAAATCCCATATTATTACTTCTTATAGATAAGTCTTTGAACATAAAGTTAAATTTAAAAAAAATAGAATAAAGACATTAACAAGTATAATTTAAACCTAAGCTATAGAGCCTTATTACATAAATAGTCCCAAAATTGAAAACTTAAAGGAAAACTGAAAATAGTCTATGAAAATATAAGACTTGATGGCCCCTCGAGTCCGCCTCGGCTCCCATGTCCACGATCTACCGCTCATCCAAAAGTCGTGGAAAATAAAGGGGTGAGTCACCAAGACTCAGTGTGTAAATCCCGAAAACACATAAAAGGCTTGAGGCCCACAAACACACTATGGGCCTTGGCCCATACACAATGGCAACAAAATAATCACATGCTGCATGGCCCAACCCAACCTAAAAGTCCATCCTCTACACACCACCCGTGCACTCACCATCACACCTTGAGGATTTCTACAATCAACCCACCAACCGCTACACACCATATCGACAGTCATGCTGTCAGTTATAATGCCGATCACCATGTGACCTTATAATCCACTGTGGCAGAGCCACCGATCACTGTGTGACCTTATAATCAAGTGTGGCAGAGCCACCGATCACTATTGTGACCTAAGTGTACATATCGTGGTTTAACCACCAATCACTAGGTGACCTTTTAACATGCTCTTCCCCTTCATCATATCAATCCCATCCCATGCATACAACCATGCAGAAGCAAAATAACATACAACCTAAAAGATCACAGTCTATCATATACATCGATACACATAGAGAAGTTTCTATGATTACGCACTGCATCCCTTGCCTACCCTTTTCGGAATACGATCGTCCATACAAATTTCTTTCCCGCTTTTTAGCCCATAACATATATAGTACAGATTAATTAGTGTGATAGAGATCTACACACTGATTACGATCAAGATGATACTTTCTATGTCAACACTATCGGTAGCCGATCTGATCGCTAATCGCCTTTGGTTTTGTTCTCAAGCTATCCATAACCCGGTGGCCAATCCTGAACTGCTGACACCGTTCGTTTCTTAAACTTAGGGGTTGGATTTACGGGTCCAATCCCCTCCTTCGCCTGATCGACATTTGATTCCATCAAAAGACCTTATCAGTTGCTACCACCCACATATGGTTATTAATCCGTAACACAGGGTTAAGACCACAAATACAATAAACGAGCCTAACGAAAATCTAAAGAGAACCCCTTACCTTGAAATCCCGAAAAGAGGTATGGGTCTCAGAGACTAGCGATTTCCGGCTTTTGGGATCTAGATGATTTGATCTACTTCGATTCTCGAAATGTTGCCCCAAGATGAGAACACAAGAACCGTCAAAACGTTACTCCAAAGTTAATCTTATCACATCATTTAGCCTTTCGGCTTTGGCCTCCAAAAACAAAAGAGAAAGGAAGAAACGTAAGAAATCGGCACTTACCTTAACACAGAGAATTCGGCAACTCCTAGAGAATTTCAGCTTTTGAGAAGATCAAAAAGAAAGATGGTGCAAAGGAATCTATGGAGGTTTGACTTAATGAAGGAATCAAAAGAAAAAGATGCAGAGGAAGATTATGAGGTTTCGGTTTGTAGGAGAAAGCAGAGAAAAACAATGGACATTCAGCTTTAGCATAAAAGTGGAGATGAGAGAATGGAATTAGGGGTTTCGGCTTTAGCAGAGAATGAGAGAAGAGAGTAAGAGAATAAAACCCAAATGCCGAAAATAAATAAGTATTCCCCTCCCCTAAAGAGAATTTCGGCTCTTACCAAACATATGCCGAAAATGCCTATTTTGCAAACTAAAAACCCATCCTATCAATAGGGAAATTTCGGCACCCCTTAGCCATACAAAACCGATTCCCCCTTCCCACCTAGAGTTTGAAAATCGGCCACCACTCAGCTTACCAGATAACTCCTAGATTTTCTCCCTTATCTCTATCTGATCACTCATCCTCAAGTGGCATGGATAACGCCACCTCTTCCTTCCTTTATCTGCCATATTATCAGCCATATTATCCATATTATCCCACTCATTAAATCTCCCTATTTTTAAGCATTCCAACCGACTCCAACTCCCTCTCTTTTGACGCCAAAAACATTTAAAATAAGTGGGTAATGCGACTCGAACCTTGGACCTCCTTATTGCTTATCATGCCACCTCAAATCCCCTAAGTAACGCCACTGACCACTGGCTACAAGCCCATTTGTGTGTCTTACTTTACAGATAATATCTTTTAAGCCCCTATTCAAACTGGCTTTCCCCTAGAGTGCCCAAGCAGAAAATTTGACTAAGGTTTATAACCATTCTGATTATGGCTCTGTGCCATCCTGATTATGGTTTATAACCATTCTGATTATGGCTTTTAGCCGTTCTGTCCACGGCGCCGAGCCGTTCTGTTGACTTAGTGCCGCAACCGGTGCTAAGCTTGGTGTGTTGGCTGGGTGGGTCGATTTTATCCCCACAGGAGTGTAGGGTTGGTACAGGTGGTGTGTTGGCTGGACCGGGGTGGGATGCATCCTCACACTGTTACATATCTATTTATGAGGTTTGTCACTGTACTGGGCTTAGGCCCACTTGTTTTGTTATTGGTTTGGGCTAGGCCCAATTGATTCTGTTATGGGCTGTGACCCAAATGATATTGTAGTGGGTTTTGGCCCACGTATGCTCTGGCTCGACTGCATCTTTATTACTATTAAAGGGCTTTGGCCCGGACTATTTCAATGTCTCTGCTTTCAGATATCTTGATCGTTACTCTAGTAAGGGGATTACACATTGAGTTTTAAGTAAACTCACCCCGTTTTTACAAAGATGCAGTAATCCCCAGCCGCGTTAGGAGGATCGGTGCTTGCGAGGACTCGGAGGTGACCACACGACTGCGACTGTTATGCTTTGGACCTTACAAATGATGTAAATTCTGTTTTGGGTTTTAATTTCTATAATAAGGCCTCTCTGGATTTAATTCTGAATTTGGGATTTTTATACGTTTTATATCTGTTAGGCGTAGACGAGTTTTCAACCCAATTACTATTTAAAAAAACATACATTTTAAACTTCTTCACCTTAAATTAGCTTCCGCAACTAAAAGAGATTTTTAACGAAGTTAATAACGTTTTAAAAGTGATTAACTTTTCAATGAACCACATTTTGAAATTGAACGAACACAAACTGATACTTTAGTTCGTAAATATTAAGGAGGGTTTTCAATGAAAACATGGTTTTCTAAAAACACTTCAATGTGACACGCCAGATTCGGGCCTAACTTTTGGGCCGAGTTTGAGGTGTTACATTTAGTGGTATCAGAGCCGAGTTGCAAAACTCGGCTGTGGATTGGGTTTTTAAAATTGAATTTCTGAAAGAACTGTTTCAAAAGATTTGAAGTATGTGAAATGTTTTACTGAATATTTTCCTGAAAGTGTGGCTCACCGAGTCTCCGGTGCCGAATCCGTAAGTTTTTCTGAATACTTTTGTCTGTTTAGAAATTGAAATACTGTGGTTTCTTTAGGTATCGGACTGTATTTTCGGTATTTATTCTGTGTGTGTTTGGAAATGTTGGATATGATGTTCTGAATATAGAAATTATAACCTATCTGCTACGATAGGTGGATGTTTTGGATGTGTGTTAAAGACGTTGGGATCAGAGTGCACAGCGGTAGCGTAATGTTGTAGTTGTTGCACGACTACCACATCGATTTGGAAATTTCAGGGATGAAATTTCTTTAAGGAGGGAGTGAATTGTAACGCATACGAATTTGGGCCTAGTAGGATTGGGCCTTGTGCATGGGAGCCGCTAGGAGACTGCTCATAAAAGTTTATGTGTTCGAGAAAATATCATAATTTAAGTGTAGCTTTAGTGGCTAAGTATTTGGGCATATTTGGGAGTGCTTGAGAAGCATGGGTTCAAGTTTGGGTGTTTGCAAAATTTTAATTTGGGCTCTTAAGTGAACCTGAATGTTAGCTTATAGGACTTATAATAATTAGTGTTTGTTTTATGACAAAAAGAGAGAAGGGATCTAGTGGCAAGGTGGCGCTACATGTGTGGCAAGGAGTCTGAGGTTCGAGGCTTGGCGTGCAAAATTTTATGTTTATTTTGCTGCTTGAGCTGGGGAGGTGTTGGAACTGGACTGGAACTCTGTGGTTGAATTGGTCATAAGAATTTGAATTGAATTTGAATGGGGAGTTGGAGTAAATCAAGGAGAAAATTCGGTGGAGGGATTGGTGGAGTTTTTGAAGGATTTTGAAATGGGAGAAGTTGGAGCCGATTGGGGAGGGAGTTTTGTTTAGGCAAATTCGGCTAGGGAGTGCATTTTGGTGCATTTTCAGCAATTGCTTTCTTTTATGCCGATTTGTTTTATTTTCTCTCTTCTATCTATAGTGCCAAAGATTGCCATAGACCTTTTTGTGTTTTTCCCGTTTCGGTTTTCTTTATTCTCTTCTCCCTGTTTCCTATTCTTTTTAATGTGAGCCAAATTCAACCTCTCTTTCTCTGCCTTCATTCTTTTTACCTTCTCTATCGATCAAACTTTTCGACCTACAAGCGTTCTGACGAATCATTTCTCCAGCCTCTGAAGTGCCGAATTTGTTCTTCTCTGGTGGGTTGATTGAGTTCAATTTATCGGGTTGGCTGATTGTTAGGGGTAAGTGGTTATGTGCTTTCAAATACTGGCCGAATGTTTAGTTCTCTTGTTAGCCGTGTGTTTTCCTTAGGTTAGTAATTGTTTAACCTTTGTTATTGATATTGATGCTTAATAGATAATGTTTTGGTACAGATAAACCACAAGGAGGTGATATCGATTCATAATCAAACGGCTTGGGAAGTATAAGCCGATTCAGTCAAGGTTCTACGCTCGTGGGCTACTGCGTTTCTCTCCATCAAGGTGTGTACACACACTATTCGCGTTGTAGAACGGCAAATGTCGAAATACCGAAAAGCTGATGATACGACAACGGCTACTACATGGGCGCATGGACACTCGTGTGGGGGAGTCGACACATTGACAAAGGCCGCCATGAGCGATCTCGTGGACTTGGCCGTTAATAGGCCTAATGGGCCGATTTGGGTCGAGTGGGCCCGCGTGGGTAAATTTCGCTGTTAAGTGAGAAAGCGATAGACTCGTCATTCCGCTGTTAAGTGAGAAATCGATAGACTTGTCATGGCGCGCACATGACTTAGGTAGTTCTGGGCCTCGCTGGGCCAAAATGGGTCGTGTGGGCCCAATAGGAACGTGGGCCCCACACGGAGGAAATTTGCGGTAATTGACTACTAGTGAGCCGGGTTATGGCGTACACATAGCCGTATCTGATTTTTAGGCTGAATGGGCCACCCGAGCGTGTGGGCCCACTTAGGCCGAGTAATGGGCCTTAAGCCCATTTACACCGTTGTGTATGTTTGGGTTACTTAAGTCGCTCGAGGTGACGGTGGACCTTCTGTTAGGTCCTTAAGCCTCGAATTGTAAAATTACCGAAATACCCCCGATTTGCAAAATTACTGAAATACCCTCGATTTGTGAAATTACCGAAATACCCTCGATTTGTGAAATTACTGAAATACCCTCAATTTGTGAAATTACCTAAATACCCCTGATTTACAAAATTACTGAAATACCCTTGATTTGTGAAATTACTGAAATACCCTCGATTTGTGAAATTCCCGACATACCCTCGATTCAAAAAATTACCAAAATACCCTTAATTTGTAACATTATCGAAATACCCCCAATTTGCAAAATTACGGAAATACCCCCGATTTGACAAATTACTGAAATACCCTTGATTTGTGAAATTACTGAAATACCCTTGATTTGTGAAATTACCGAAATACCCTCGATTTGTGAAATTACCGAAATACCCCTAATTTGCAAAATTACCAAAATACCCTCAATTTGTGAAATTACTGAAATACCCCCGATTTGTGAAATTACTGAAATACCCCCGATTTGTGAAATTACTGAAATACCCCCGATTTGTGAAATTACCGAAATACCCTTATAGGGTAAGATGACTATTTTGCCCTTGTGGGTAAATGACTGACTTAGATTATGAATTTGACTGATTTGACTGTGATCGTATGACTGTGTTTTAACTGACTTGACTGTGGTCGTGTGACTTATATGCTTTTAATATGTGTTTAAATGACTTTACTGAGCATGGTCATTTTGCATACACGTGTAATGATTGAGCATGACATACACGACATATTGCATGGGGTTGGGACATTGATACGGAGGAAGTTCTGATAGGGTCGCACGGGTCGCATGAGACGCATCAGGACCAACGGACGGCTTATAGTCGCAGATCCGATTATGGCATCGTGCCAACCTAAATATGGCTCTGTGCCATCTTGATTATGGCTTTGTGCCAATCGTATTTACCCGTGGCTATGTGCCTTACATATATCCGATGACTCGTGTCGATCATAATTCTCGTGGTCGTGTCGATTATATTACCGTCGGCGATGGCTTTGTGCCAAACTTATTACGATTCGCGATAGCTTTGTGCCATTCGATTATGGCTCATGCCATCCTCGATTATGGTTTATAACCATTATGATTATGGCTTTTAGCCGTTTCGTCCCACTTCGCTACCGGAGCCGCTCGTTGACTTAGTGTCGCAACCGGTGCTAAGCTTGGTGTGTTGGTGGGTGGGTCGATTTTATCCCCACAGAGTGTAGGGTTGGTACAGGTGGTGTGTTGGCTGGACCGGGGTGGGATGCATCCTCACACTGTTACATATCTATTTATGAGGTTTGTCACTGTACTGGGCTTAGGCCCACTTGTTCTGTTATTGGTTTGGGCTAGGCCCAATTGATTCTGTTATGGGCTGTGACCCAAATGATATTGTAGTGGGTTTTGGCCCACGCTCTGCTCTCCGAATCGGACTTTATCACATCATAA
This sequence comes from Gossypium sturtianum, assembly GCA_025698515.1. Taxonomy (NCBI): domain Eukaryota; kingdom Viridiplantae; phylum Streptophyta; class Magnoliopsida; order Malvales; family Malvaceae; genus Gossypium; species Gossypium sturtianum. The sequence continues at coordinate 125,950,929 of CM046948.1, forward strand.
AGGGCTTTGGCCCAGACTATTTCGGTTTCTATTTTTGTATACTGACTGTTACTCTAGTAAGGGGATTACACACTGAGTTTTCGTAAACTCACCCCATTTTTAACTGTGCAAATAAACCCCAGTGTTAGGAGGATCGGTGCTGCGAGGGACTCAAAGGTGACCACACGACTGTGACTGTTATGCTTTGGACCTTACATATGGTTTAAATTCCGTTTTGGGTTTTAATTTCTGTAATAAGGCCTCTCTGGATTTAATTCTGAATTTAGGATTTTGATACGTTTTATATATGTTAGGCGTAGACGAGTTTTCAACCTAATTACTGTTTAAAAAAAACATACATTTTAAACTTCTTCACCTTAAATTAGCTTCCGCAACTAAAAGAGATTTTTAACGAAGTTAATAACGTTTTAAAAGTGATTAACTTTTCAATGAACCACATTTTGAAATTGAATGAACACAAACTGAGACTTTAGTTTGTAAATATTAAGGAGGGTTTTCAATGAAAACATGGTTTTCAAAAAACACTTCAATGTGACACGCCAGATTCGGGCCTAACTTCTGGGCCGGGTTTGGGGTGTTACATCACACGCCCGTGTGGACAGGCCGTGTGCCTCACAGACATCAAACACACCCGTGTGTCCAAGCCGTGGCTAAACGAGGCATACATACTGACTAGTCCACACGGCTACAAGACACGCCCGTGTGTCCAGCCCGTGTGGCTTCCTGACTTGCTTTGAATTGCAACCTTGAGAGACACGGTCGAGACATACGCCCGTGTGCTCAACCGTGTGGGCAAGTATAGGCCATATGCAAGGCCAATTTGCCACATCCAATCATGCTTATTTAACTCTTTCACAAATACAGAACATATTTAATAATTTATCTAATCAATGTTATTTATCAATTCACATTCCAAACTAAACTAACATATCACAAAGCCATGTTTTCCGTATCATAAATTTCATATTCGAACCAACTGATATATATATATAATCATATTACATATGCTTTATAAGTCCAAGAGCCAAACCATATAACCTTATGACCTAAACAACATCTATACATGAGACATTATCAAACATTACCCCATAATAAAATATGGTCTTGTGCTTTACTAGTACATGCGCAAGTTGACATAAAATCATTAACCATTTTATCAAAATAAAAGTTGACCCTTTTGAACACAAATGACAATTCAAGCATACCTATTTCACATGCAAATTATCTTGTTTAAACCTCATATGTCCAACCATTCAATTAAACACTTATTAGGTTATCAATTTAATCTTAATAAGTCCTAACATTTCCATCACTTGCATTTTAAGCTAAACATGCTATCTCATAACCTAATATCAAAACGACTATGTCACTTTTAGCTATTCAAATGTCCATCAAACATACTCAAAATATAATCATCATTTTCCATCATGAATCCTAACTAAAAACTCAACCATTCAAGCATAATAAATGTGTATACTTTGCCATTTCAAACCGAATCAACATAACCAATACTCAATCAAATATATATATTCATCACTATACCTTATTACCAAGCCAATTTATACCACTTTTCATAATTCCAAATTAAACTTAAACATGACCGAATACACAACCATTAACATCATAATCAAGCCATTTTTCGCATGGCTATATATATATACACAAATTTCAAAACCAAATATATCAAAACTAGCCTATACATGCCACATAACCCTATCTCAAAGTAATTATTTACCGAAACGAAATCTGGAAAGTGTGATGAGGTATCCTACAACTTCCAACCCGAGCATGTCTCCGAAACTCTATAAACATAGGAAAAAAAATACACAAAGTAAGCTTTGAAAGCTTAGTAATCCATAAGCAAATAAATCATTTCAATAATGTTTATAATTCAATTTAACTAGGCCGTATTTAACAAATCTCAACCACATATACATTTATCATAATCGTAATTTCTTAAGACCACATTAGGTAACTTCACTAGACTTAATTATGGATGAACATATAAACCATGTTTTCAAATTCATATATCAACCATTAGCTCATTAATAAAATTGAGCTTTCACAATTTCATTACATACCAATCGAATCATGGTCATTTATTATAGTTCATTCATAAAAATATATCAATTTCTTTTTATACACTTTCCAAACCCGAATAACCATAACAAACCACACATCAAAACCATGTTCCGTGTTTCATAATTCACATGTCCGAAACATAGGACCATAATTTCATTTAACGAGCATATATAACACATCATTCATTATCATATATTTCACATATATCATCATTTGAATCATACTCACATTTCATATCAGAATTTCATATACAAATCATATGTACCTGAATCATATATGGCAAAAACACAACTACAATTCTACATGTCTTATATGATTCATTTGTTCATAGTTCACTTGCTAATATTCACATCTCATTTTCACATAGATCATACAACAAATAATCATAATCATACTCACTTTCATTGCTCAAATTCATAATCATCGCAACATACCTGATTCGGATGCACATCCATAAACTCATTTATTTCTCGGAATGCCCGTTGAACCGATTGGAGTCAAATAGGGTACTTGGATAGCTCGAAAAACTCGTACAATGCCAACGTCCCAGACGTGGTTTTACATGTAATCAATATCGATGCCACTGTCCCAGACATGGTCTTACACGAAATCAAATACGATGCCGATGTCCCAGACATGGTCTTACACGTAAATCACAAATCGATGCGAACGTCCCAGACGTGGTCTTACATGATAACACATATCGGAATCCTATGTCATGACATATGTATCCTAACTATTCCTATGGTTCATACGGGGCTTTTCGGACATCGTAATTCTATCGATTCAAGCTCGTAACTAGTTCTCCAACTCTAAATTCAATTCGGCACATACACATATATTTATTAAAAATCAATTCAGTACATATAATATATATACATTCAAATTTAATAGCATTTATTTACTTATGAACTTACCTCGTACAGACGCAAACGGACCGGAACGACTAATCGATAACTTCTGATTTTCCCGATCCAAATCTGATTTCCACTTTTTCCAATCTAATTTATATCAAAATTAACTTACTTATTCAACATTTCATTCAATTTTCATTCAAGAACATATAAATGGGCAATTTGCATTTTAACCCCTAACATTTCGCATTTTTCTCAATTTAGTCCTTATTTCAAAATAACACAAAATACACAAAATTTCACTAATCCATGTTAGGCCGAATTCTACCCATACTACTAGCATCCCATATTTTTAGTTTATTCACACATTTAACCATGAATTTTACACTTTTCTCAATTTAATCCTTAATACACATTTTTATCAAAAATCACTTAATTAAACATAATAATCTATCAACAAAATTTATATTTCATCATCAAACCACAAAAACATCAAGCTATCATCAATGGAAAATCTCAAATTCTTCATTAAATCCGAAAATTAAGGCATGGGTCTACTAGTATTCGAAGCAACGATATCAAAAACGTAAAAATTATCAAAAACCGAACAAAGAACATACACGAATTAAGCTTCCTATGTGCCGAACCTAGATGAGCTTCCATGGCTTTCTCTTTTTCTTTGAGTTTCGACCAAAGATGAACATTTGCATGTGATTTTTTTTTTGTTTTGTTTTAATTATTACATATTAACATAACATTTACAAATTTAACCTTTCTAAAATAATTAGAAAACCATATATTAAAAGCCTAATGCCATCCACTCAATTTATAATGGCCAAATTTCATTTTAAGGACTTCACAATTAATAGACCATAGCAATTTAGTGCTTTAACAATTAGATTACTACTTTTGCATTTTACGCGATTAAGTCCTTTTACAAAATCGAGCACACAAACGATAAAATTTTCACACGAAACTTTCACACATCTTAATTCACATACTGTAAACAACAAAAATAATATTAAAATATTTTTTTGACTCGGATTTATGGTCTCGAAACCACTGTTCCGACTAGGGTCTAAATCGGGCTGTTACAACTCTCCCCCTTTAGGGATTTTCGTCCCCGAAAATCTTACCAGAAGGTAGATTAAGGATCTGCTTCCACACAATACATTTCAAATTCTCTCATAGCTTCGGATTTCAATGCAACATCTCAACTAAAATTCTGATCTAACTTTTGTTATCCATTATCTCTAACTGAGACCGTTTATAAATGTATTAAATTGTTTTCATTTTCTGCTTAATTTCTCTGACGATATTAATCTCGTGAATCATTTTCTCACAAAGCTCGATCCTGAAATAACGGAGTTCGGTAACTACTTATAACAGCAACAGTCTTTCTTAATTGCTTTGAAACTCTAAAACACAGTGACAAATAAATATTTCGAGAATTTGGTTTGTGCTGCCTGATTTTAATTCAATCTCATAACTCACGGATTAATGTAATCTCTCTCAGAATTATCATATGAGTTTCAGATCTCAATTCAAAACAGCGATACCTGACACCATGGACAGACTTACCAACACAGAAACGGATAACTCAACTGTTTTATCAAAAGAGAAAATCTATACGTATAGAGAGATTTCCTTAAACAGTTAACCATATATCAGATAACTCTATCTTTTTCAATGATAAAGATAATCCCGATACATGATTCATCAACCCTCCATTTCTATAATCAACAAAGTCAGAAATATCACATTTCACACTCATCATCGATATCATAACTTGGACTATTGTGTATCTTGTTAATCCCATATGAACAAACAACTACCACTGAAAGTTTCTTTTAGCAATTGAATATTCGTAGAGCTTTTCAGTATACACTTTCAATCTTGAAATAACAAATAATCATCGATATCACATCTGAGGTTCTGAATCAGAAATCAATTTATACTGAACCACTTTTTAACTTATAATTCGCTGACACATTTCTGAATTTCACAACTTCACTAAATAAACATTTATTTAACCTCTAATTCAGCTAACAACTGTTCATTACCTGATAAGATCGATCACATATTCATCGCCCAATCAAACATCCTTGGATAAAAATCACTTACAGACTCAAAAGTTTTTCGACGATTCGATCTAACTTTGCTGTGCCAAGTTCAGATCTTTCTTCGACATTAAATATTTTAAACTCTTATAGTCATCAAATATGCACATAACTCTTTTCCATATTGCCCCAACTTTTCCATAAATTTCAATTTCGTCCCTAGGCTTGGAAAATGAAATTTATGCAATTTACTTCTTATTCCAAGCCTAACCGAAATTTCAATATACAATTTACAGCACATATATTCTATAAATTTTTAGAAATTTTCTTCAATTTCCACAACTTTACATTTTAGTCCTTAAATCATGTTTCCATCAAAAATCACTTAGTAAAAGTTGTTTATCTATCAACAACCTTTCATTTTCTACCATAAATTTCAAAATTTTAGCATATTCATCCATGACCTAATCTCCATACTTTTATAACTTTTCAAATTGATCCCCCAAATAGATAGATTAAGCTATCTCGGTTTTAAAAATATCAAAATTACTTCTAAACGGGACAAGAAAACTTACCCAATTAAGCCAAGAAAGTTTATTCTCTCTCTCCTAGGGTTTCCATGTATTTTGGGGTTGAAGATGATATAAAATAAGATGATAATTCTTTTATCATCTTTTAATTAATTAAATTATTTCAATTTCCAATTTAGTCATTGCCCTTTTTCTAAATTTCCATGGATGAGTCACCAAAATATCTACATACTTTTCTTTAATGGTCTAATTACTATATAAGGACCTCAAGTTTTGAATTCCATAGCTATTTAATCCTTCTAGCTACTAGAATTCAACTTTTGCATTTTATGTGATTTAGTCCATCCCGTAATTAAGCACATAATCGGTAAAATTTTCTTATCAGAATTTTCACATGACATCTCTATCATAATACTGACCAAGCAATAAAATAAAAATAAATTCTATTTTCGGCTCGGATTTGTGGTCCCGAAACCACTGTTTCAATTTCACTGAAATTGGGCTTTTACATCAATATTCGTACCCACAGACTCGGGTGCGGTGACAATGTTCACAACAGAATCTTCCTCTTTTTTTCTTTTTCATTTTCAGCAACAACTTCCTCTTCTGTTGTAGCAACTTCCTTCTCAATAATAGTGTTCTCTTGTTTAGCAAAAATACCATCCTCGAACAAACTATCAATCTTTCGCAGGCATTCTTCAATGTCCCTGGATTCCTCTTCTTTGTTGTTATCAGAGACTGGCACAATGAGAGGAGATGCCACTGATATGTCTCGTTCTTCTAAGTCGTCATCCGCGGATGAGAGTTCATAATTTCGAAAGATTGGTGGAAACACTGAGATTTCCGGTAGTGGGGATGGGCTCAATTAGCTTAATGTGGCTACAATAGAACTGTTCTAGGCTTTGGTATAATCATAAAACAAATTCTGGTATTTCTTCATATCATCTGTTGTAGCGACAAGACTGATCTGCCTATTGTTGATGGAATTGACCATTTTTTCAACATCTTTCATTTTGCGCCATAATGATGTCTCTGCATTCAGGTTTGTTCCCTTGCTGTCGGCTTTGGTTTTGCCCTTCCTTGTCTCTCTTGTTTCTGCCTCCTTCAGTATCGGCGTATCTTTGCTGTGGGTCATTCTTTCTATAAAGGCTTCATTGATCAGGCCCTTATTTTCCAGGATTTCCTCACCATCACGGGGCACGATTCCACTTTGTTAGCATAATAACATCACCAATGATGGGAAAACCAAGATTCTAGTTTGCCTTGCGGCGTAACCAGCAATTTCCTGGTGGAGTATTACACCGACATCAATCTTTCTACCCTTGACGATGGAATGTATCAGACACATTCTATTAAGGGTGATTGTGGTACTGTGAGTAGAGGGTTTTAGGCTACAGTTGAAAAAATGAAACTAGATTTTGCCTTGCAGTGTCAGGAAGCGACAGTGCATCGTATAATTCTTTTGATGGGAACCCGTCCACAATGCTCCTTCGACACACAAGTCCTTCACCAATAGGTTACATTTTTCATTTGTGATATCCTCAATGAACTCGAAGTGTTTGTCTACATCCACATTGGTGTTGTACAGTTTGTTGATTTTTGTAGCGTCCAATGGTATTAAGCCTTCTCGAACAAAAATGAACTCTAACTTATGATCATAAAGGTTAGCATAAAACTCACGTACTAGTGAAGGAGAATAGCTTCCAGGATGGGCGCAAAAAGTTTCCCATTGCAACTTTGAGATGGTTCTGTAGACTTGCTTACCCAGGTCTTGTTTTTACGAAAGTGAAATGCCCTGTTCGGGGTGGCCGCTTTCTTCAACATGTTGTCTTGAAATTGTTCCTTTGCCGCTTTCTTCAAAAAGATTACTGGCTCTTTTTTCGGCACTGGCCTGGGGGATTCTGATTCACTAACTACGGTAGTAGATGACGCATGTTCTTCAGTAGATTTGGTTGCTTTCTTGACCTAGCCTCTCGTTTTTTCCATCTTTTGTTGAGGGAAAATGGTTTAAAGTTGAAAAGATATGATCATGAGAAGAAAAAGGAAATAGAAATGGTTGCTTGAATGTATTACAGTCGGTACAGTGGAGGAGGATTTATAGTGAGTGAAAGAGGAAGATGGAGAGGCGTGTTGTTTTGTGGAGTGATATACAGCTGGCGGGAATAGTTGTGTCCAATAGAAATTGTGCCTGCTCAGAAGGATCAAACGGCTGAGTGATTTTTGATCCAACGATGGAAGCTGAATTTCCCTGAATTTTGATGAGTTATAAATGGTAGTACAAAATTACAGAATGCGTTGACAACAAAATTTCAATGCATCGACAATGGTACCTAATTATTCTGCAAAAAGGAAGGAAAACAAATTTTAACAAAACATAAATAAAATAAACTAAATTCACGGAGTAATAATTAAAAATTAAAACTTTTTGATCAATTTAATGGTCTCTGCCTGCTTTTGATCACTGTTGCCAAAATAGTGTTTCAGCCTCTATCCATTTACTTTGAACTGGTGTCCATCACGTAAATCTCAAATTGTGACTGCACCATGAGGAAATACGTTGACAACTTCAAAAGGTCCAGGCCAACGTGAATGCAATTTACCTGGGTGCAATTTAAGTCGAGAATTGAAAAAAAAACTTGTTGACCGCGAAAAATTGTCACTATAAATTAATCTTGCCATGCCATCGTTTAGTCTTTTCCTTATAAATCATAGAATTTTCATAGGCATTTCTCCTAATCTCTTCTAGTTCAGTGATATCCAACAACCTTTTCTTTCCAGCCGCTTCATAGTCCATGTTCACTTGCTTAATTGCCCACATTGCTTTGTGTTCCAGTTCAACTGGCAAGTGACATGCTTTCCCAAAAACCAATTGATATGGCGACATACCTAATGGAGTTTTGTATGCTATCCGAAATGCCCATAAAGCGTCATCCAATTGGAAAGACCAATCTTTCCTCGAAGGGTTTTCAACCTTCTCAAGAATGTTCTTAATTTGTCGATTCGATACTTCAGCTTTTCCATTGGTTTGCGGATGATAAGTAGTAGCCATTCTATGATTAACTCCATATCTTTTCAATGCGGTTGCCACTTGGTTGCAATGAAAGTGCGTATCCTGATCACTAATCAATGCCTTTGGTGTGCCGAAGCGGGTGAGTATATGCTTGTGAAAAAATTTTAGCACTGTCTTTGCATCATCCTATGGGATTGCAATAGCTTCAACCTACTTCGCGACGTAGTCAACAGCTACTAATATATAAAGATTTCCAAATAAACTCGGAAATGGTCCCATAAAATCCATTCCCCAAACATCGAATAATTCAACCTCTATAATTAGCTGCTGCAACATTTCACTGCATCGGGATATAGAACCGATGCGCTAACACCTATCACATTGATTCACAAAATTGTGGGCATATTTGAATAATGACAGCCAGTAGAATCCTGATTGGAGAACTTTAGCAGTAGTTCTCATACCACCGAAATAACCTCCATAAGGAGCACCATGACAATGCTTTAGGATTGAAAGCATCTCCTCTTCCGGAACACAACGTCGAATAATGTTGTCATTGCATACCTTGAATAAATACGGCTCGTTCTAATGATACTTCACTACATCACGAAGAAATCTTTGTTTTTTTATGGCTTGTAACACCCAATGGGAGTTTTCCACACACTAAATAATTAACAAAATCTGCATACCAATGAGTTGCATCTACAAAAAATAACTTCTCATCTGGGAATGCGTCGACAAATTGAAGTATGTTTCTGTCTTCGCTGCCAACTTCCAATCGAGAAAAATGGTCTGCAACTTGATTCTCTGAACCCTTACGGTCTTTTATCTTGATGTCAAATTCTTGCAACAGTAATATCTAGCGTATCAGTCTTGGTTTGGCATCCTTTTTCGTAACGAGATATCTCAACACTGAGTGATCAGTGAATACAGTAACCTTTGCACCAACAAGATAGGAACAAAACTTGTCGAAAGCAAAGACTACAGCCAGCAATTCTTTCTCTGTGGTGGTATAATTGAATTGAGCATCTACAAGAGTTTTGCTAGCATAATAGATGGCATGAAATATTTTTCCCTTTCGTGGTCCTAGAACCGCACCCACAGCAAAGTCATTTGCATCGCACATAATTTCAAAAGGTTGAGCCCAATCTGGTGCAACGACAACTGGTGCATTCACTAGTTGCTTTTTTAACTAAATAAAGGCATCCAAACATGCATCGTCAAAGAAGAACTTTCGATTCTTTTCTAGCAATGAGCATAAGGGCTTTGCAATTTTCAAAAAATCTCTAATAAGCCTTCAGTAAAACCCCGCATGTCCAAGAAAATTGCGAATACCCTTCACATTTGTTGGTGGAGGTAATTTCTCAATGATTTCCACCCTATCTTTGACTACTTGAATACCTTGACTAGAGATGCGATGGCCTAACACAATGCCTTCAGTTGCCATGAAATGATTTTTTTCCCAATTTAGGATAAGATGTGTATCCTCACATCGATTCAATACTTTATCAAAATTGTCAACGCAATTATCAAAATCATTCCCATAGACTGAGAAAAAATCCATAAAAACCTCCAAAGAGTCTTCAATCATATCTGAGAATATTGACATCAAGCACCTTTGAAATGTGGCTGGTGCATTGCAAAGACCGAAAGGCATACGGCGAAAAGCTAAAGTACCAAAGGGCCAGGTGAAGGTTATTTTCTACTGATCCTTCGGTGCGATAGCAATTTGATTGTACCGATAATAGCCGTCTAAAAAGCAATAATAGGCCTTTCCAGCAAGCCGATCCAACATTTGGTCAATGAAAGGAAGTGGAAAGTGATCCTTCTTTGTGGCCGCACTCAATTTGCAATAATCCATACAAACTCGCCATCCCGTGACAATATGTGTCAGAATTAATTCGTCCTTATCATTGCGAACCACAGTGATGCCACTCTTTTTAGGTACGCATTGCACTGGACTTACCCAATTGCTATCAGAAATTGAGTAAATAATTCCAGCATCAAGCCATTTCATGATTTCCTTCTTAAAAATTTTCTTCATCTTCTCATTTAATCTTCTTTGCTGTTCAATCAATTGATTACCTCCATCTTCCACTTTGATATTGTGCATACAAAAAGAAGGAATAATACCTTGAATATTGGAAATACTCTAAGCAATAGCTTGTTTATGTTTGTTAAGAATATGGACCAATTTCTCTTCTTGAGTTACATCCAATGTTGCAGAGACAATAACTGGGAGAGTATTGTGATTACCTAGAAAGACATATTTGAGATGAGGAGGTACTGGTTTCAATTCCAGAGTAGGAGCTTCTTAATTGGGGTTATTCTGTTGGCTAGGTCTAAGAATTCAATCTGCCATCCATACTTGAGTTCAAGATTATTAGCTTCAACCATGTTATCACAATTGTTTGAGAACACGGCATCAGATGTCACTACAAAATCTTCAGAAAGTATTGTGCTTTGGTCATTGAATTCTTCCTCAATTAGATCATTTAGCACATCGACAGTATGCCATTCTTCTTTGTCCTTGCATTGAATAGATTCAAAAACACTGAAGGTGACTTGTTCATCATTAAGTTCCATGGTTAGTTCACCTTTGTAAACATCAATAAGAGTTTGGACGGTGGCCAAAAATGGTCGTCCCAAGATTATGGGAACCTCCTTGTTTGCCTCGCAGTCAAGTATGATAAAAGCAGCCGAAAAAATGAATTTATCCACATGAACTAAGACATCTTTGATTTGCCCTTCAGGTTGAGCCAAGCATCGATCTGCTAGTTGTAATGTCACTACCGTAGATTTCATGTGACCAATTTCAAACTTTCTAAAAGTAGATAATGGCATTAGATTAATACTAGCTCCCAAGTCGCATAAAGCCTTGCCCAAATAATGATTGCCAATTGAACATGGGGTGGTAATGCTCCCAGGATCTTTCAATTTAAGGGGCAACATATTTTTCAAAACAACACTACAGCCTTCTATGAGTGCAATAGTTTCAATATTAGTGAGCTTCTTCTTCTTGGACAAGAGGTCTTTCATAAATTTTCCATAACTCATAATTTGTACCAGAGTGTCTAATAAAGGAATGTTGATCTGTAGTTGCTTCAGTGTGTCCAGAAACTGTTGATACTTCTTGTCATGCTCATTCTTCCCGAATCTTTGTGGGAAAGGTAAAGGTAGAGATATATCTGCTTACGTCGACACCTTTAATTGCGTCAACAGTTTCGAAGGTCAAACATTAGGCATATGAGTGAAAATTTGTGGAACTTCTTTGTCTGTTGCATCGACAAACTCTTCAGATTCAACCTTCTCACCATTGATCTCTCCATCCGTATCTTGAGGTGCTATAGTAGAGTCTATAAGCAGTTCGCCAGTTTGTTTACCATTCCTAAGAGTGATAGCCTTACAATGTTCTTTCCCCCTCAGACTGGGATTTTTTGTGTCACTAGGTAATAAGCCTGGTGGTCGAGTATTCAGATTTGAAGCAAGTTATCCTAATTGTGCCTCCAATGCTTGAATGGAAGATGGATTCCCTTGTACGATAGCTTCCGTGCGAGTAATATACTCCTGCATTAACACCTCTAGAGTTGCTAACGGGTTAGAAGTAGAAACTTGAGTGTACAGTTGTTGTCGATGTCCTTGAACATGCTGATTCAGTATTGAAGAGTGTTGTGGCTGTATCGGGTTTTGGTGTGGATGTGTCTGGCCTTGTTGTGGATGCATCTGATTGTGTTGATTGAAGTTCTGCTATTGTTGATTGTAATTCCCTTGTCTTGGATTATAATTGCCCTGAATAGATGTATTCCCATATTTGAATGCCGTAGCATTTGTCCAGCATTCTAAGTTCCCCAAAACTGTTGGTTGCGTGCAGAGTTGTTGTAAGAGTTACCATAAGAATTGTTGTGGATGTTACTAATATAACAGGCCTTCTCTGCATGTTGTGGACAATCTTCACAGCTATGGTTATCACTACAAATCTCACAACAAAAAGTAGGAACATCAACTTGCTGAGCAACTTGTATAGGTGCAACGTCACGAGTCCTTTGCATTTTTCTAATCATGTTTGTGAGAGAAGAAACTTAAGGACTTAGTGCGGTTATTGCATCCAATTCAATAACTCCTGGAGTATTTTTTGCTTGTGCAGCTCTGGAGATAGGGTATTGATAATCATTTTGAGAAATTCTTTTAAGAATTCTCACAGCATCAATATAAGTACAATCCAGAAGAGGTCCATTAGCTGATGCGTCGACAAGATTCTTTGTATGTGAATTCAACCCATTATAAAACATCTCAATTTGTGTTTCTTGTTGAATGTCATGCATGGGACAACATCTAAGTAAAGATTTATAACATTCCCATGTGGTGTGAAGATTTTCATCATCCAGCTGATGATAAGCAGTAATATCATTTCGAAGACGAGCATTCATTGTCGGCAGGTTAAATCGCAAAACAAACTGTGTTGCTAGTGCATCCCAAGAGGTAATTGATCCGGTAGGTAGCCCAAAAAACCAAGTGCAGGCTCTTCCCTGTAAGAAATAAGGAAATAATTGCATCTTCAAGGCATCATCAGGAACGTCTTGCTGACTAAAGGAAGCACAGATCAATAAAAAGGATTTAATATGTTCTCTCACATCTTTATGTGGTAGTCCAACATATTGTCCATTAGAATTCAACATTTGAAACATTCCTGGCTTGAGTTCAAAATTTCCAGCTTGGATTGTTGGCCTAACGACTCTTGGTTGTAAATCATCCAAGACAAGTACTACAAAATCTTGTATAGTCCTATTTTGTATGTGAGCATCTTGCGGCAATAATGGGTTATTAACATTTTACTGTTGCATCGGGGGTATGGTTGCATTATTCCCTGGTAGAGCCATATTTCTTTGTTCTCGAAGTCTACTCCGAATAGTCCTTTCAATTTTTGAATCAAAATCGGTAAGAAAATTTGACTTGCTTCCAATCATAAAACACCTTAAATGAAGTTGAAGAAACAGCAACAACGAAAAACCGGTTAATGAATACTAAATATCATATAAGGAAAATAATGTACAATAAAGTGCAAGAACACATAAAAACAAAAATAAACATCAAACAAATGCTATCCTCGGCAACGACACCAAAAACTTGGTCGGCTATTAACGTCAAAGCAATAATGTGCAAGCGTACACTATCGATGCAAGTATAGTAGACAGATGTGAGTCTGTCGGATATTGATCCCACAGGGATGGTTGTCTTTTGCCTATTAATGTCAATGCAATAACTAGATAGAAACGAGATAAATTGTAAGGATAGTTGTCGAAGTAATAACTTGAAAATGATAAAATAAAATATGATAATGATAATGATAAACTGGGATCCCCAACATGAATCTTCAACAGAATACTAAGTGCTCACAAGGTATAAAACGATAGGTGATTGTCGAGGCAATAAATTTCAATGTATATCTTACCAAGCGTCACTCCTTTATTTAATCTAAGACTTAAACATGCACATTAACCCCTCCTTCTGATGATGGTAATATGGCACTATAAAGAACAAGTGGACTAAATTCCTTTAATCCTCACGCAACTTCCGTTATAATGCTTGTTGGCTCGAATTGTCACTATACTTTCCAGCGTTAGTGACTTCAATAACACTTCTGTGTTAAGAAACATTCAAACCCCAAGATTAAACAATAAAAGCAAGATTGAATAAGATAACATTTAACCAAGAATTCATGTGTACTTCCATACAAACAGAAAACAGAGAGTAATCACCAGCATTTAGAAAGAAATAAGAAAGAATCGAGTGGAGAATACTACTCCTAGACAACTCGTCTGAACCTCTCTAGTCCCTCTTGTCTTGAACTTAGGTCTCCTCGTCAGAAGCTAATCTGCATCAGTTTTCACATTGGGTCACCCGTGATAGGCTTAAGCTGCCATAGACGTAAGCTTTTAGGTAGGATGAAGAAGATGATGGTAAAAAAAAAACTCTCCTCTCCCCATTTTTTTCACATCAACCTTTTTATGTCCTCTTCCAACAGTACAGGTGTCCTTTCCTCAGAATTATTCTGTCCTTGTACATATAGGTTGGTTATACCAGACTGGACAGCTCACGTATTTTTAGTTCTAATCCGGACAACTGTCAAGTATGGCGACAATTCTGGACGCAATCTGGAATTAATTCATGCAGCGACATTAATGCAAAAAAGATAGCAAAATTAAGGATAAAATAGGCTAGGATTCACTGAGTTATAAAATGCAATTTACTAAACAAAAAATGCTAGAATATATGCTAAGGATAACTAAATGGGAACAATTTAACCAATAAGTAAGGAGGAAAACCTATATTCTTTCTAGTGCTATCAGATTTATAATGTAGCCATTAAAGATAGTTAAAGTTTCATCAAAGTAATCCCAACATTATGAGATGTAGCTCTGTAACATCCCGAATTAATGGGCCTGTGCATTTTGGTGTGTTATATGTTAATGTGTTAGTTTAAGAGTTAGGGGTTAAGATTGAGCTCGGGTATGGGCTGAGGCCTTGGCTAAATTCTTGTGTAGACACTCTAGAGCATTTAAGATAGGCATCTGTGTTTAAAACATCAAAGTGGGCTTGTGGCCCAGTGGAAAAATGGCGCCACTAAGAGGGAAGGGAGTTGGCGTCACTAAGGGTCCAAGTTTTGGCCACTTGGAGCCCATGATTTGGGCCAAATTCGGCACCTAAAAAGGCTAGGGGGGGGGGACGGCAACAAGGCTAAAATATAGGGGATTTTTAATGTTTTAAAATATGTGATATTATTCGGATAAAGGAGGGAGGAAGTGGTGTGATGTAGGACACTTTTGGATGGGTGTTTTGAGAAAGATAAGGGATAGGATGAGGATCTATCAAGGAGGCTAGTGTTGGCCGAAAATCAAACACAAGAGAGGGGGAAGAATCAGTTTAGTATAGGCAAGGAGTGTGTCGAAAATTTGCCTACTGAGTTCTTGTCATCTTTTTCTTTTCTGTCGAAATCACCACTTCACTCTCCCTCTCCACTTTCTTTTCTTTTTCCTTCTAGTCAAAACCCTCTGAAGTCTCATCAATCGCCGAAACACTGTTATTTTCTGTCTCTTCTCTTTCAAACACATTGGCCGAATATCCCTTGTAAGGCAGCATTCTTCTTGTTCATCTTTTTCGGGATTTTCTTAAAAGCTAAAATTCCTAGATCTCTAATCTTCTACGCTTCGATCTTCTTCTGTGATTGCCGAATCTTTCTGCAAAGGGGTAGCCGAAACCTTCTGTAGAGGTAAGTGTCGATTGTGCTATATTTTTCCAATCTTCTCCGGCTTTTAGAGACCATAGCCGAATGGCTACATGGTGGACTGATCTTGTGTTTTCTTTCATGGGTGGCATCCCGAGATTTGAAAGAGATTTAATCGCCTAGGATTCTAATCGGTAGCACTCGAATTATACTACTTTCGGGATTCAATCAATTTAGGTAAGGAGATTTATCTTCGTCATTTTGTTAAATCGGTTTATCTCCAATCTGACATTTAACCTTGTTGGGTGGTTACTCAAATCAATCTCTTAAAGTGAAGTCTTTGACCGGCGGCATAGTGATCTGATAATCACGATTCCGGCTAGGGAAAGCATCAATTTCGGTAGCATAGCATTAAGCGTAATCAGGTGTGTAATTTCTCACACCATCTTTGTTGTCTGATATATATATGCATGAATCTGTCTATATTCTGTTAAATGCCAAAATCCCGGCTTGGTTGTTGAAAACCCATGGAGGGTAAAGGTGAATCACCAGGTTAGTGATTTCTGTCATTCATAAGTGAATGTTTCTGTTGAGATGATATGTTTTGTATGTATGCCGATTTCTATGTATGCACGGGGTCGGGTGATTGATGAAAGGGGAAGTGTTCTCTTCTGGTGGCTCTGCCACGATCTGTTGTAGTGGCTCTGCCACGATCTGTTCTGGTGACTATGTCACAAATCTAACGATGAGCAGCTAACTGCAGTATGACTGCCATCGGTGGTGTGTAGACGTGAGGGTGATTGTAGAAATCCCCAATAGTGTGATTGGCAGGAAAGGGTGGTGTGTAGCGGATGGATCTAGGTTTGGGATGGGCTTTACTTAATTCTGATATGTGATATTTTGCTATTCTGTTCTGTGGGCTAAGGCCTAACCTGATGGTGCATGAGGGTTGCACACTGAGTCTCGTGACTCACCCCATTGTTTAACATTTTTTCCAGGTGACACCTAGTGCATCGGACCGGGCTGGAGAGGAGCGCAAGGTGGCCATGCAGGAGTTAATTTGATTTAGAAAAAGAGCTTGTTAAAATTATTTATTCTTAATATTTTTAGTTACCTTGGTTCATTAATTCATTGTAATAAGGCCATGGGCCATTAGTTTTATATTTTCGGTTTTTGGGCTTTACTTTCAGACACTTGAATTATCCGATAAAATTGAAACCAGGGCATTACTAAGTTTCCGTTTGTAATTCATAAGGGCATCATATAGAATTTATATCTTATATAAAGTATCAAATTATTAAGTTTTCTGATATAAATGTTTAGACTCAACCAACGTGTTTTTTTTTTAAAAAATGCGACATGTTTTACTAAATCTTCTTAGTGACATGCCAGATCCGGTCGTGGTGTTTGGGCCGGGTTTGGGGTGTTACAAGCTCATATGTTGGCAAATAAAATTCAACTTAAAAATTATTTTCATCACTGTAATTCACGAAGGAACTATTGGGTCACCAGGATGCCCCGTGGCGCAGCATTATTTCGGCGATCCAAACCAGGATTCCATGCACGAGGAACGAATCAGGAAGAAAATATTTGAAGAATATACCTTTCGTATTTTGAAAAATAGGAAGGAACCACTGCTGTTTTGATCCCCTTCGCACGCTACCGATCCAAAGCCAAAATAGAATTGTCCCGACCTCTACGTAGTCCACCTTGTTGCGAACAAACGAACAAAAACTCTCACTGAATGTTTCAGAGATTTTTTTTTTAGAAGAAATGCGGCTGCTAGACCTATGTTCTTTTCCTTTTGTGGTTAATGTTGGTCAACACTTTTCTACACCCTAGGGTTCTATTTTATGATTCATTTCCTTTTATTTAATATTCCCCAAAAAATGGAATCCCCTTTTTGGTGCCAGAATATATATAAAAATATTACATTGTAATATCCTTTCCAAAAGGATATTAATTTCCATATATATTTTGTGTTTGACCGAAATTAAATTATTATAATACTTTATTTTAATAATTTCGGTAAACAAATCATAATTAATATTTTATATGAATCAAAATCATACATTTATTTTAATTATGTTCTCTATTCTTGTACATATATTGTGTTTATTATTTAACTGTCAACTTAAATTAATTAAATAATTAATATAATTCTTGTGACAGTTAAATTTAATACCAATTGTGTTTAGATTCTGTTTGTTTCAACCATAGGGTGTGACCTTGTAGGCTATTGTAACATTGGTAGTAATATTAGAACACTTCTAATGTTACAAGCGATGAGTGGCATCTAGCAATGCATCATCGCTACCCAAGTTACAAGAAGTCATGGTCCAACATAACCTTTCTGTGATAAATTTTCATGTATTATATCCTTTTGTCCTTTATATCTCAATTGGACACAAGTCATGGAATAGTCACACTTGCAAAGTCCAATCTCATGTTTCTTGATACCCAAAGTAGACTACAATAAACAAATTAGTGTAATATCTCATATTAACTTATTTGAGCATGGCCATGCATTTCTAGTCTCGCTTCATCTAGTGGCCTAAGATATTGTTCCCATTAAGTAGGAGAGAAAAATCCTATCTTGATCAATCACATCCTACTACATAGATTGTGGCATACCCAACACCAATCTTTATAGTACAACCTGTTACAGTAGACGTTTGACTGTATCGAAATATATGACTCACTATGTTGGGACAATGATGATCTCAAGTCTAAGGATTGTATACATAGTTATCACTATAAGTAATGTTGTGACTATTATATAATAATCCAAGAAACATACCCATAACGGGTCAGTCCAATATGTCGTTCTCTAACATATACTCATGTATTGATTTTGACATCCCTATGTCAATGACAACACTTTGTCATCAATCAACTACATGTTAGTCTTAATACATTATTATCGTCCAAGCCCACAATAATACTTTACTAAGGACCTTTTAAGAATAATCATATTATTCTCAGGACATTATTATAAAACAATTTATTTATATCCACAGAAAAGAAACTGAAATAATAACCGCAATGCCTTATATTAATAAACGAGGTAAAACAAGTATGTTATTACAATAATCTCATTATTGGTCTTTGGGCATACTCTAACAGGAACATATTTGAAATAATGGAAGAACGTAAGGAAGACAAAGTTCACTTGTCCAATCCACATTCCGGCTACGTAGTATCTGAGGTGGCTGAGAGGGCTTTCCTGTGTCTTTCCTCTTTTTGTCACTATTCAACCACTACTTTCTAATTTGCCTAATGTTCTCCACCAGCAGTCCGCGCCCTAGGGTTTCCTCTTTTGCTTCTTTTTAAATTGCTTAGTTTTTCTTTTTCAGGATAATTCCAACAGCTCCAAGATTTATCTTCTCCTCTTTTCTAGGTAGATTTATCTGTTACAAGTACAGTTGGGCTGAAACTGATATGTGCTGAATGCTGACTGAACACCTTCCCGGTATTGCCACGGCATACAAGCTAGCAATCTGACCACCCTTTTGCCCTGACAAAACTTCACTCCTTTATTTCTTGTAACTTATCCTGCAACTGCCAATACCACAAAACACAACCCTTCCATGAGCGATTAAAAGCAATTAATATTTAAACGCAACCCAAGTTCTAATGCATTGCTAAAAATACTAATGAAATGTCCTAAAATGCAACTAGATGTACTTAAGTACAAGCAATTAACTAGGTCCAAAGGCATAAAATATAACTCTTTTCAAGAGTTATCACACCCCCAAACCTGAGTTACTGCTTGTCCTCAAGCAAAATATGCATAAATGCCAACATTTTGCCAATGCACCAGACCAACTCATACTTCTTGGCTATTCGAAGAACACCAAGTACATCAGTTCTCAGCAATCTCCCTTTTCCCTAAACCTTGTTCGAGTGTCAAAGGCTTGCTCAACAAAGACAGTGCAATTTTTTTCCCTAAACACAGAATCTCCCAAGTACTCATGTATTTTCTCCTTTTGGCCTATAGCAACCATCTTCAAATTTACTTATTTATTACCTAAACATAAGTTACTTGCTTCAAGCCTACTCAGAATATATTAATCATATTTATGGGGGTTTTTTCCCTTTTTTTTGAATAATATTATTATTGTTATTATTAGGGGATTTAGTATGTCATGAAATTCTTTGACTCGACAATCACAATGGAGCAGACACTGAATTACCGAGTACTCAATCCGGTCACAATTTAAACCGAAAATCACCCATGAAGCTCAAACTTTTGACTAAAAAGATGGATGGAGCATACAACTACCTCTTGAGCTACTCAGTCTTTTTTGCTACAGCGAAGTGCCCCTAATTTTATTTTCATGAAACACACTCTTGCTTGGACTCAAATTTCTAATCAACAGCATGATGGAGCAATGCTAACCCACTTGGAAATTCTAAACAGTGGAGTGCCTACTTTCTTTTATTAAATAATGCTGTGGCAATATAACTAATGATTGGCTTTAAAAATCCCTAAGTTCATTAAAAGATACCTACTATATCCCAAACAAAAAACAAACACACTGAGTATAAGACATCCTATTTTTAGGAATTAATTTTCAAGCATCTTAACCTAAGCTAAATTCACCCAATCCACTGTCGCATGTTCTAGGTATATCAAAAAAAATATAAACTCATCATCGAACATCATAAGTATAAACTGTACTTCTTATAGACCAACAATACTTTGGTGGTTACCATATAGTGGCAAAACATCCATAATATATAAAGTGCAACCTAAATGCACAATACACCACCAAACCTAAGGGATGCATTGTCCTCAATGCATGTGCATGCAATAAAAATAATGCTATTGGTAGACAAATGTCATGGAAAAATGAAATGAAATGCATGATTATCAAAAGAAAAGGAAAAAAAACTTATTTGGCTTGGGCTGTATTGTAAGTACTTTGTTCAGTTCTTCGTGTGGACTTCCGGGCACTGACCTTATACCACATCTTCCTTTTCAAGGGGTTGACATCTTTGCTTTCCTTATCGGTTTCTGTGAGATGATCAATCAACTGATTAATCGCACGATCTTGTGCAGTCACAGAAGCTGGTGGAGATGGTGGTACAAGTGTTTTGCCTTTTGTGGTGGCAGGAGTTATAGTAGTAGTAGGGTCATTTTGTCCTTCCTTTCCTTCTTCTTTATCCTTCCCAACCTCAATGGAGGTTGACTTCTCAATTTCCTCAGTAGCTTGTCTAACATCAGCATTGGTCTCTTCATTTTCTGAGTCAGCTCCAGCAATAGGTGGAGCTGGTTCTGCTTCAATCTCAGCAGGTGGGAGCAAAATCCTGGGGAAGATAAGGAATTTTGGCATTGGTTTCAAAAAATTGTTTTGCAAAGATCGCTTAATTGTCAAATCCCTATCCCTCGAACATGACCAATACTAAGCCTGTTGCTCTTTAGCCTGGATCAACTCTTCAGCTAGTTGGTATTGCTGACTTTCAAACAAGGACATCCTTTGTTCTAGCTGCTTCAGGGAATTCAACATTTGCTGATCGAATGAGACCCAAGTGATTGAAGGTGTTGCTGGGGGAATACGCGTGGCAGTAGAAGCCTTGATTTGTTGAGTTGCTAAGGCAGTATCAACGCCTCGGTGTTTGGAAAAAATTGCCCTTGTTAGTCCACCCTTATAAAATGTAATATCATCATCATCAATGAGAGGGACATTAGCTGTAACACTCCTTACCCGTAATCGACACCAGAACCGAGTACGAGGCCTTATCGGACTTAACATACTTAATCACGTAATGTCGGGCCATAGAATTTCATTTCAACTTAAAACTTTTCATTCGAGAGCATAACGTCCCTAATATAGGTCTACGAAACCTTAAACATACTTGCGGAGTGGTTTGGGATTGAACCGGAAACTTTTGAATACTTAGAAAATTTTTGCTTGAGACAGGGCCACACGCCCGTGTGGAGAGAGACATGCCGGTGTGAGCAAGCAGTGTAGTCACACACGCCCATGTTCCTAGTCCGTGTGGATTTTATTTCTCATTTCGAACCTACAGGGGTTTTCACACGGCCTGGCACACGCCCGTGTCTATGGCCTATGTCCCTCACACGGCCATGACACGCTTGTGTCTTAGCCCGTGTGTGAAAACCTTAGTATTTTGTTTATGACGTCAGCAAACCTCTAGGACCACATGGCCTAGTCACACGCCCGTGTGCTAGCCCGTGTGACGAACTGAATTTTTTGTAAATTTAATAAAGGGGACACACGGCCTATCAACACACCCATAGGGCTGACCATGTGTCACACACGACCTAGACACATGCCCGTGTGTCTACCCGTGTGGACAATTATAAGGCTATTTACCAAGCCAGTTGTCACCTTGAAAAGAAACCACACTTAAACCACTTCAATGCATCATACAACATAACAATAAGGCACTTCTAATATCAAGAAGTAAAACGTCCACACCCTAACAACACCCTATTTCATCATGCAAAATCTTCATACGTAATTCATCCAATTGCACATACTTATACTTCATAAATTCATCATCATTGATTATAAATACTTAGCAAGTATTGGCCAATTCCAATGGCCATTTACAAAATGAATTGAATGAAATTAATAGCCACACATTGGCTAACAAATATGACATATCACAAAATGACCAAGTTCCTATACATGCCATACCCAAAATTAATCAAACTTAGCTATACCAAAGAGTAGTTGATAGTGTGATCCGAACTCCGACGTCCTGCGATCCCCGAGCTAACTTGGTGATACTACAAGGAAATGGAAAAGAGAGGGGTAAGCATAAAGCTTAGTAAGTTTTCATGAAATAAATAGCAACATAAAGGCTCATGAAAACATCCATTCATCACACCAGTTGATACACAAATTCTCAAGCACATTGACATAACTTACTCAAGCTTACTCTTACCAAATCACATTTCACATTTTGCATTCATTTCTCGTAAGTTACTCATGGGTACCTGTATCACTTCATCACATAACTTTAGCACTTTTAATCTCTTGAACATAGACTTGCTCTTGTCATCTTTAACATAAACTTAGCTCTTTACCTCTTGAACTACTTGGAATGTCGAAGGATACTCAATCTCATCATACATGTAACACGATTCCAATACCATATCCCAGATATGGTCTTACATAGGATCACATCTCGATGCCGATGCCATATCCCAGATATGGTCTTACACGGGATCTCATGTCTCAATGTCGAAGCCATATCCCAGATATGGTCTTATACGAGTTCGCATGTCGATGTCGATGCCATGTCCCAGACATGGTCTTACATGAGATCTTTTTTCGGTGCGGAGGCCATGTCCCAGACATGGTCTTATACGGGACCTTCATTTGGTGCCGATGCCATGTCCCAGACATGGTCTTACACGGGACCCTCTTTGTCTCATGTTGTGACCGTGGTATCCTTGTTATTCCTAAAGTCCAACCGGGACTTCAACTTAACATAATTTCATTATACTCTCGTTGAGGTATCATTAATCAATTTCATAGAAATAATATTCATTTCTCATAATATCAAGAAATTAAAACATAATAACATTATGTATCTTTAATTTCACACAAACTTACCTCAGTACCAAAATATATGTGGAATTGTTCAATTTAGTCCACCACATTGTTCTTGCCTCGGTTTCGGTCCGGGCTTCGTGTTTCTTGATCTATGATCGCTGTAAATCAGAGTTTTAAAATTTATAAGAGAATGATCGAACCTGAAAACTAACTCTGACAACGATTAAAGGCAAGTGCACCTATCGAACAGTAGTATAGTTTAGGCAAGACCGAATTATCGAACCCAAAGGAACTAAAAGTACTAATACTAACTTTATTTTTATTATTTAGCCTAAAATAAGTGAAGTTTGTTTATTAATCTAAATTAATTAACTACTAAACTCAATACTTTAAGACAAAGAAGAATGAATTTGGAAAATAACTTGGGAAAAACTCAGTTGATTTAGACGATACCCTTAGGAAGAATCCACCTAAACTTCACTTGTTATCTAACACTGAACCATACGATTTATTTACTTAGTTTGATCCATAAGACTCCCTAACGTATATTAAACCCTCTCTCGAGGCGAATAACGTCTAACCCTAGGTTAATTAGTGGAACTCTCGTTCTCTTATAATAACCCCTAGAATAGCGATGAAATCGATCTATGGATTCCCATATTAGGTTTCACCCTAATCCTAAAAATCTCGTCACCCTATCTCTAGGCGTGCGATCAACTCCGCTTAATTATGTTGGATATACTCTTAGGTGGTCTATTCCTCCTCCACCTAAGCACATTAAATTTGGATTAAGCTCACATAATTAAGAACAAACTAAGTATTTCTCATATAATTCAAATAATCAAATAACAAGATTCATCATAGGTTTCATCTCTTTGGTGTATCCAAGGGTTTAGTTTATAACAATAAGGGAAAACATCTCAAGAGAAAAGATAAAACAAAACATAAGAAATCCCTAAAACCCCTAAAGGAATTGAAGAGGAGATCCTCCGTCTTGAGTATAACTCGCTTCTTGAGATGGATCAACTGGCTATCCTCGAGTGAATCCCCACAAATCGCCTTCTCTCGGCTTAGCACGATGCCCCTAGACGATAGCTTTGGGCTCCCCCTTTCAGGTCTTACTTAGGGTGTATTTATAGGCTTTTGAAATACGTTTCTTTCTCCCTAAGTATCCTTTCCTGAATGAAATTGCTCTTCTCCACGGAAGAGGCACGGCCATGGCACACGCCCGTGTAAATCGTGGACAGGCCGTGTTCGGACTTCTTTAATGAAGCACGACCGTGTGAATCGAGGGAAGACCGTATTCTAGATGATCAGTGAGGCACGGCCATGTTATCTTTGGTCCAGGCCGTGTCGATTTCATGCTTTGGCCCATTTGTCCCGTTTTAAGCCCGTTTTGTGTTCTTTTCATCCCCTGGTGCTTTCCTGAGTATATATCATGAAAATAAAGGATTAAGAGCACCAAATTACATAAAATAAGGGATAATTCATCCAAAAGCATACTAAATGTGGGCCTAAAATATGTTACTATTTCAGTTTATCAATCTATAATATCAATTTCGCTTGTTTAATAATCACATTGATTAAAATAACCCATGAATCATACTTTGGCAAAATTATAATTTTGCCCCTAAACTTTCACACATTTACACTTTTGCCCCAAATCTCATAAAATGATTTTTATTCAATTTCCTTGTATTTTAAGCTTAGCCGAACCATTTTCATAACTACAACAGCCCACAATTTCCACTAATTCACACCTTTATGACAAATTTCATGACTTTTACAACTTAGTCCTTTTCATGAATTTTTCATGAAAATCACTTGGAAAAATATGCTTATCTTACATCAAACTTTCATATTCTTCCTTTAATCATTAAATTACATGAATGTCATACATGGGTAAATTTTTGAACATGAACCCTAGCTCAAAATATAGCTAGAAATAGCTAAACCGAGCTACGAGGATCTCAAAAATATGAAGAACATTAAAAACGGGGCTAAGAGGTACTTACAACCAAGCTTGAAAGATGAAGAAAAGTGCCCTTGAAATTTTCGGCTAGCATGGATAAGATGGACATGAATTTTGACTTCTTTTTCCCTTTTAATTCTTTTATTAACCAAAAGACAAAAATGCCCTTAAGGCCCCTTTCTTGAGATTTTTCCTTCCCATGCCTATTTTTGTCCATCTTAACAAATAATGGTCTAATTGCCAAATAAGGACCTCTAACAATTTTTCTAATGCTATTTCACACTTGAATCTTCTAGAATGTCATATTTTTCAACCTTTACAATTTAGTCCTAATGAATAAATTGACCACTAATTAATAAAATTTCTTCATGAAACTTTCACACAATCATGCAAGCATGCCATAGACCTCATAAAAACCATAAAACACATATTTTTACCTCAAATTTGTGGTCTCACAACCACTATTTCGACTAGGCCCTAAATCGGGCTGTTACATTAGCATTCTTGCATAATACAGTTATGAGAGAAGGAATATTCAAACTCCTGGCATTCTTCTCAGCACAATGATGGACTACCTGAAAAATTATCCTTCCCACATTAATTGTTCTTCCTTTTATAATAGAATGCAACAACAACGTCCTTTCCTTGGAAACGGTGGTATTGTGAATGTATGGCATAAGCTAAATTTTCAAGAAATGATACCACACTTTCCCAGTCAGTTCCAGGGAAGCCTTTTCAGCAATGTAGCATTCCTGACTAGAGATAATCCATTGTGTGCCCTCGACACATAAATCCTTCAAAACTTGTCTTAAACCCTCAGCTATGATGTTATCCGCAAACTCGATATGTTCATCTTGTACCTGTTTAAGGCCGAACTAGGCATTCATATGGTCCTCATCAAACGGTAATGAAGGGGGCCCTCATATAGATGAAAGGAGAATAAAGGGAGTTCACATTGGCATAGAACTCCCTAACTACTCTGTCGAAAACATCCTCTGGGTACAAGGAGAAAATGCCTCACCCATGCTGCTCTACTATCGACAAAACAGACTCTTCATACCCCATATAGAGTTCGTCTTTAAATAAAAATCCCTACTCAAAACAAAAGGGACGCTTTAAAATATTATTTGAGTACCTTGTAGCTACAAAAAAGTTGAAGAATGTCTTTGGTTTAGAAGCGTCAGTGCGCGATGACTCCGTGGTTTTAGTAGCTTTCTTGACTAGAGCAATTAAGAAAGAACAAAGAGAAATCTTTAAGAGATGCAGTGTAAAGAAAATGGAGTAGAGGTTGAAGATATAGAAACGGTAAAGGTGATACCTTTATGAGAAATGTAAAATGTGAACAGTTGAAGAAAGGGAAATAAGGGGGTTAATGATGATAATTTTAGGGAAGATGAAACGTGCTAGGGAAGCTTGAGATGTGGTGTGTAACACCCCAAAACCCGGTCAATACACCACGACCTAATTTGGCATGTCACGAAGGAAAACGTTTCGAAGAAAATTGAGTTAACGATTAAATTTTAATGAAAATTTCTTTATTATTCTATGTTTCTAGAAATCCAGTATAATAAGTTAAAAACTGATAATTTACTTTGAAATTCCGTAAATAAGTCTTTAATACTTAGTTGCAGATCCATAGATTAGAAAACCTTTTATAATTTCAAAAGAAACCTAAGCGATTATTTTGAAAACCGTTGCATTTTGTAGTTTAGAAAACTTTGTGCTCAAATTATTATATCAACCATGTATTTTATAAGCCATGTTAAAATCAAATCCAAAGCATATAAATAATCCATAAAATAAATAACATAATTAAAGAGGCCTTATTACAATTTCAAATAGAGATGAAAAACCAAACTTAAATAAAATATAATAACCAAACCAAAATCCGTGTAAATCGAATTTTTATTGCATGGCCTCCTCGAATCTATCCGGCTCCTCATCCGCGGTTTACGAATCACCTGAAAAGATAAGGGAGAAGGTGAGTCACCAAGACTCAGTGCATAATCCTTCCCTGGTTGATGCAAAGATACTTACACAATTATAACCAAGCAATATATATAATGCACCCCAAACCTAGCCATCCATAACGCCCTTTTCTACCCCGTGGTACCAAACCACCGGTGGTGCTAAACCACCGTGACCCAAAGTCACGATATCCAATAATGTGGTGCCAAACCACCGGTGACCCAAAGTCACGAATAATAAAGTTGTGGGGCCAACCCACGTGTGATACCAAATCACTGGCGTCAATCCCATAATATCAAATGTGGGGCCAACCCACTATGGTACTAAGCCACTGGGACGAGACGCTATGAGGTGCCAAACCTCTGGTGTAACATCCCGAAATTGGGCCTAGTAAGATTGGGCCTTGGGCTTTAGGAAAAATTTGAGTATCATCTTGTTGCTTGTGTTAATTCAGGTATGAATTTTTGTGTGTTAGCATAGTCTTGTGAAGGCTTGATTCTATTTAGGAAGATAGAATAATTTTTAGTATGGTTTATTTAATGAAGTGGATTAAGTGAGCTTAGCACTTAAGTTAATTTAAGTGTTAATTAAAGCACATGAAGAGTAAGTGGCATAGTGGATAAGGAGCTTGAAAGGTTGCTTGAGGTTAGTGGTTCGAGTAGCATGGAAAGCATTTTGAGGATTTTATTTTTTCTACATAGCAATTATAGACGGTCAACCTATGTTTATGATAGTTTGGACTTTCATCTTTTGGTAAGTTGAATGTTGGTTTAAGGAAAGTATGAAATTGGGGATAAGAATCTTAAGAATTAAGGAAGGATGGGGGGACAAAAGGCTTGAATGTTGGAGAGTGTTTTGGAAACTCTATTATGGCCTTTAGTTAATGTATGTGGACGGCATTTTGGTCTAGGGGAGGGCTTGACCGATTTTTGATGGAGGCTTTCGTAGGTTAGTAGCTAGTTGGCCATTTTCCTAAGCATTTGAACACCAATTTCTTTTCTCTCCACAAACACTCCCTATAGCCGAATGTGTCTTGGACATAAGGTGAGTTTTTGGTATTAGTTTTGGCCTTCGATATTTGTTCTGGTGTCATAACCGAAAATCCTTTTTAGTTTTTGCAAATTTCTCCCTAGTGCATCAAAGTGTAACAAAAACCGAAATCATCATAGTGCTTGGCCGAATCTCTTTTGTTCACAACTTCTTTTCTATTCTTGTCATACTTGTTCAAAACCCACTTTTCTTTTATTTTCTCTGGGCCAAAACTTCCTTCTCCCCATTTCTCTTTTTCTTTCTTCCACTTTTGCTCAAAACCGAAAACATCTCTCTCTCATTTCAATTTCTTTCTTTCTCTTCCTTTTTCCTTTCTCTTTCTCCACTCTAGCCGAATCCTTTTTGTTGTTACAAATCAACCATATTGCTGAAACTTCCCATACTCTTTTTGTATTGTCTTAGCCGAATATCAATAAGGGTATATCTTCATTTGGTTTTCTTCAATCGATTTTAGAAGATAGGTAAGTGTACATGGCCGTATTTCCTTTCTCTTTTCTATGTCGTTTTCTTGAGGGCAAAGGCCACTTTCTAATGCTTTTTGGTGTAGAGGCCGAAACTAATATGGTTCCATTTAGGATTTCGCGCACTTTTAGGTGCAAACGTGTGATCTCGGTTTTAGCCGATCAGACCAAAAAGGTGCGTAGTTATCGCACCGTTTCTTTTGTTGTGTGTATGTGTTTTAATATATAAATATGTATATGATGTGCATGGTAGCCGAATTAATGGCTAAAAAGGGTGGATGCCTATGTTGGGTAATCAATTGACAAGGTCGGTATTTTATGATTTTAATTTACATATGATCTATGTATGAAAATGTGATGGCATGTGATATATGCTTATTTTAATGATATTGTGGCATGATACATGGGACTTGGGATGTGACTATCGAAAGGAAAGGGTGTACATTATGTACGTGGTCCGATGTTAGCCTTGTGCTACATTGGCGCTTGATGGTGGCTATGTGCTTCATCAAGGGAGGTGTTGGCTAGGTGCCCATCTCGGCGGATGATAGCCGTGTGTGCATCACCAGAGATTGAGGATGACCTCGAGTCACCTTGTGGATACAGATATGTGGATCATTATGTGATCGGTGGCTTAGCCACGGCCTTGCCTTGGCGCAAAGTCCGCCAAGGTAAGATATGAGGATCATTATTTGATCGGTGGATTAGCCACGGCCTTGGGCGGGGTCCGCTAAGGTAGGTGTAACGGATGGACACTAGGTTGGGTTGGGCTTCATAATTGCATAATTTTGTATGTGGATCAGTGGATATGGGCCAAGCCCATATGTGGGAACATGTGTAATAACTATGCACCGAGTCCATGTGACTCACCCAATTTTTCTCAAACCTTACAGGTGATGCATAAAGCTTGGACCGGGTTGGAGTGGATGCGAGGTGGCCCATGCAGAAGTTATTTTCCTTATTTTATATATTATATATATTTTCAGAATTTGCGAATATTTGGTTATTGTAATAAGGGCCATTTAAAAGGTTTTGAAGTTTATTATTATGTTTTAAAGTGGATTGTCAATTTTTATTATTTGGATATGTTATATTTTTAGCAACTCATATATTAAAGATATATGTTAAAATTACAAATCGAAGAATTTGTAACAACTTGATTTTATTTGGATTTATAAATATACAATGTTTTATTAAAGACAATAAATTTTTATGTTTTCACTCTAAGCCAAAATATTTTTCAAACGTTTTTCACAGTGGCATTCTAAATTCGGCCGTGGCGTATGGGCCGGGTTTGGGGTGTTACAGATTGGTATCAGAGCCCGGTTCAAAACTCGGCTTTGTGGATTTTGGGTCCAAAAACAGTTTTTAAAATGGGCTTTTCAAAATATGGACTTTTATTTTAGGTATTCTGGCATGGCACCTGTATCTCCAACCCGAAGTCCATCAGGTAAGTACCTCTGACTATTGAAGTGATTTATATATGTGAATGTTAAGGGCTTATTTGGGCTCGTAGATTAGAATATTAGGGCTAATGGACCCTAGGACTAGTCTACTCCAACACAAGATTCATAATACTTAAGAACCACTAAACAAACCTGTGATTAGGTCGCCGAGCTAGGGTGTGGCAACCATTGTGCGCATGTCTAGGAGTGGATTCAGTAAGAGCTTGGTATTTAAGCAGTCCGAGTGACTCACCTCCTCTTTACTCGAATCCTACCTGGTGCGTAGCTATGGTTCACCCTAACCAAGAGGACCTATTCACGGACTAAACTCGATAACTAAAACCCGAAAGGGACTAGCCATACTGTTTTATAAAGATCTTAGTTTTAAATTTACCAAATTACCCCTCTGATTTATAAAATCCTTTTAGACTTGAGAATTTTCCGAAATACACTCGATTTGCAAAATTACTAAAATACCCTTGAGTGGTAAAATTACGAAAATGCCCCTGGTTTATAAAATTACCATGTTACCCTTGACTTTTATGAAAATATTCTTACTTTACAAAATACCAAAACCTTTGTTTTGCAAAATGCTAAGATACCTTGATTTGGAAAATTTACAAAATAACCCCGATTTCTGAAATTTTTGCAATACCATTGATTTGGAAGAATTTTCAAAATAACTTTGAGATTTGTATATTTTGGAATGCCTTTGATTTGTAAAGATTATTTTTGAGTTGACCTCGATTTATTACGAAAATACCCTTGTAGGAAAAATGACGAAATTACCCCTGGGTCGGGAATGGTCAGAAATACCTATAATGATGTGTTGAATGTTGTGGATGAATGTGAGTGTGATTCTCTGAATTAGAATAGTGAACTTGAACTAGAAATTTTGATTGATCGAAAGAACCACCTCTGAAACTTCTTTCCATAAAATTTGTTCGCGGTTAATCAGTGGAACAACTTACTAATGCATAAAACTTTTTAATCAGATTAAATCACGAAGTTAGAAATGAGTTCTAGGGGACGTGGTCGTCGTGGACGTGGTAGAGGCAGAATGGCCGTATCGGAACCCGTTAGATCGGGTCAAGGGTCTGAGAATGAGGTACCACCACCACCAGCTTTTGGTGTTGAGCAGCAAGACCAGACGGGGAATGATGCTGTATCGCAGGCTGTGCTGCGAGTCCTTGAAATGGTGGCTGGTGCTAGAGGAAATGGGAGAGCTCGAAAGTCTGTACCCGAGCGACTTCGAGCCAACGGAGCTGAGGTGTTCCGTGGCGTATCTAGTGTGGCACCCAGTACGGCCGAGTATTGGTTAGAGGCGACGGAGCGAATCATGGATGATTTGGATCTGAATGCTGAAGAAAAGCTGAAGGGAATGGTGGCGTTACTTCGCGATGAGGCGTATCAGTGGTGGCTCACGGTACGGGATGGTGCTACAGCTGAGGATCTCACTTGGGAGTATGTTAAGGCGGCGTATCAGAAGAAGTATGTGGGGACTCATTATATTGATGCGCAGAGAAAGGCATTTCTGGGGCTCGTTCAAGGGAACAAGTCCGTAGCAGAGTACGAGGCAGAATTCTTAAAGTTAAGTCGATATGCTCGAGGAGTAGTTGCTATGGAGCATGAACGTTGTGTCCGGTTTGAGGACGGATTAAGGAATGACCGAGGTTGTTGATAGCTCCACATCAAGAACGGGAGTTCGCCGCGTTGGTAGAAGGCTAAAGGTAATCGGAAGGGATTAAGGACTCGTGAGGCGAATGCAGATAGGGATAGGAACCGGATAAGAGGAGTTTTGGACCGCCGAATCGCCCGAGCCTTCGTAAAAAGACCGAGGGTGGAGAATTGCGCCGTGTTTCTAAGCCAACTATCGGAAATCCGCACCGTCCGTGTGCTCGCGTGTGGAAGGTATCATGTTGGCGAGTCTTTGGAACCGAAATTGGGAGTGTTTTAGATGTAAGTCTAAGTCCCATTTGATTAAAGATCGCCCCGTGATCCAAATAGGGCTCGCATGTAAGGCCGTGGTTATGAGCAAATGCGCAGGTGTGGTCGCAAGCGGCGAGGGTCGTGGTCCGAACCATGGAGGAAATGGTTCGGCCGAGGTCGTGGAGCACCGTGCCGAGGTAATGGTAGCACTGAGGCAAGTCATCCAGTCCCGTGTATGCGCCTATCGGAGGAGGATAGTGATGTACCGGATGTGACAACGGGTAAGTTTCTTACGTCTAGAATACTCTTTATTGCCTTGTTTGTTATAGAGCTAGTTCGTACTTGCTAGTGAAGTGGATGGAACCTTGAGTGGGAACTTTGAGACTGTTCATAGAAGGTATTTTAGTTTTATTAAGATCAGAGTGCGCAGCAAAAATGTAGTGTGGTGAGTAAGGATGCACGACTGTTAGTTAATTGGAAATTTCGAGGACGAAATTATTTTAAGGAGGGTAGAACTGTAACATCCCAAAATTGGGCCTAGTAAGATTGGGCCTTGGGCTTTAGGAAAAATTTGAGTATCATCTTGTTGCTTGTGTTAATTCAGGTATGAATTTTTGTGTGTTAGCATAGTCTTGTGAAGGCTTGATTCTATTTAGGAAGATAGAATAATTTTTAGTATGGTTTATTTAATGAAGTGGATTAAGTGAGCTTAGCACTTAAGTTAATTTAAGTGTTAATTAAAGCACATGAAGAGTAAGTGGCATAGTGGATAAGGAGCTTGAAAGGTTGCTTGAGGTTAGTGGTTCGAGTAGCACGGAAAGTATTTTGAGGATTTTATTTTTTCTACATAGCAATTATGGACGGTCAACCTATGTTTATGATAGGTTGGACTTTCATCTTTTGGTAAGTTGGATGTTGGTTTAAGGAAAGCATGAAATTGGGGATAAGAATCTTAAGAATTAAGGAAGGATGGGGGGACAAAAGGCTTGAATGTTGGAGAGTGTTTTGGAAACTCTATTATGGCCTTTAGTTCATGTATGTGGACGGCATTTTGGTCTAGGGGAGGGCTTGACCGATTTTTGATGGAGGCTTTGGTAGGTTAGTAGCTAGTTGGCCATTTTCCTAAGCATTTGAACACCAATTTCTTTTCTCTCCACAAACACTCCCTATAGCCGAATGTGTCTTGGACATAAGGTGAGTTTTTGGTATTAGTTTTGGCCTTCGATATTTGTTCTGGTGTCATAACCGAAAATCCTTTTTAGTTTTTGCAAATTTCTCCCTAGTGCATCAAAGTGTAACAAAACCTAAATCATAATAGTGCTTGGCCGAATCTCTTTGTTCACAACTTCTTTTCTATTCTTGTCATACTTGTTCAAAACCCACTTTTCTTTTATTTTCTCTGGGCCGAAACTTCCTTCTCCCCATTTCTCTTTTTCTTTCTTCCACTTTTGCTCAAAACCAAAAACATCTCTCTCTCATTTCAATTTCTTTCTTTCTCTTCCTTTTTCCTTTCTCTTTCTCCACTCTAGCCGAATCCTTTTTGTTGTTACAAATCAACCATATTGCTGAAACTTCCCATACTCTTTTTGTATTGTCTTAGCCGAATATCAATAAGGGTAGATCTTCATTTGGTTTTCTTCAATCGGTTTTGGAAGATAGGTAAGTGTACATGGCCGTATTTCCTTTCTCTTTTCTATGTCATTTTCTTGAGGGCAAAGGCCACTTTCTAATGCTTTTTGGTGTAGAGGCCAAAACTAATATGGTTCCATTTAGGGATTTTGGCAGACTTTTAGGGGCAAACGTGTGATCTCGGGTTTTAGCCGACTGTGCCAAAAAGGTGCGTAGTTATCGCACTGTTCTTTTGTTGTGTGTATGTGTTTTAATATATAAATATGTATATGATGTGCATGGTAGCCGAATTAATGGCTAAAAAGGGTGGATGCCTATGTTGGGTAATCAATTGACAAGGTCAGTATTGTAACAACCCAAACCCGGCCCAAACATTACGACCGAATTTGATTTGTTACGGAGAAAACCTCTTGGACACCATGTTAAAACCAATTTGAGTTTTGTTGAAAACTTCTCGTTTTTGGTTATCTTGCCGAAACCGTACATAGATTTAATTGGAAATTTAATTGAGTCAGGTTGTTATACAAATTTCGAATGTGCCCGATGGCACGATAAAACTTTTTTTTCGTGTTAATTTAAGAAAACATGTGATTTTAATTCCATTTTAATAATATAGTTTAAACAGAGTATCCAACACATAAGAAATAATGTATAAAGTTTATGGAGGCCTTATTACAACCAAAATAAAAATAACTAAGTTTAAAGTTCATTTAAATCAAGTCCACCGCATGGCCACCTCGAGTCCAACCTCCTCAATCGCCATCTACGAGTCACCCGAAAAATGTTAAAGGAGAAGGTGAGTCACCAAGACTCGATATGTAACCCTTCCCCATATGTAAGCAATTTCATACACAGCATATAATCAATCATCATGTACTAAGTCATGCACCCAACCTAGCCAACCAAACGCCTTTGTCTACCCCATGTGGTACCAAACCACCGGTGACCGTAGTCACAATGTGTTACCAAAACACCGGTGGTGCCAAACCACTTTGGTGACATATAGTCACGATGTGCTACCAAAGCACCGTGTCCGTGGACACAAATCGGGTGATGGGGCCAACCCATCGTGTGATACCAAATCACCGCGCATTTATCCCATATCTCAAGTGGGGCCAACCCACGGTGGTGTTAACTACGTGGACGAGTCGCTATGAGGTACCAAACCTCCGAGGTACCAAACCTCCGTGACATATAGTCACAAAGCAGTGTTACCAAAACACTGGTGCTCGTCGGACGAAATATCACCGCCCCTCCACTCACCAATCCCACATCAACATTTATATCACATAATTTATGCTACCATGTACTTAATCACATGTACAGGTTTTATCATCAAGAATAAGCAACGTGTATTAGACACACCATGCTTCCCAAAAGCATTTTAAAATATTTCATAGTCAACAAGGACTTACTGTTCCTTGCTTATACCATTCATGGTATCAATCCCGAATCTACAGATCCTAAGTTAGCACACACAATAGTTTAGTACATTTAATTAATTATAAGTGTGTATGTACACACCGATGTCGATGAGAAGTCTAAATCCCGAAAAGAGAAGTCGGCCACCCTAGATCTCACTGTACCTATATTCGGCCAACTATGGGATTAGCACTCATATCATTCGGCTATAACCATTTTTAAACCAAAGGGGTTATCGTTTAACCCTTACCTTGCAGATGGTTTGGTTTCCTACCAAACCCGAACCAACAATGGTTCCTCTTTTAACATTCGACACACCCTATTAAAAGAACAGTTAAACCTTTGTCACCCTTGACTTAATCGAAACCAAAAGATTGAACTAAAAGAATCCACTCTTACCACCACTTACCAATCGACTACACAAAAGTGATAGCTTCACTTGATCGCCACCAAAATCCGGAGACCCTATAACGAAATAATTACCAAACAAGATATTAATATCCTTCCAAACGGATGCCAAAAACGCACTCTTACCCTTTGTAGATGTCGACAGAGAACAGAGAATAGTCCATAGGGCATTCGGCCTTACCTATATATCTTGTCCAAGACTTGAAATCACAACCCAAAAGCAATCCACACCACCCTTAGATTCGGCCAAAGAACAAACAAAAAGGGAAGGGAAGATTCGGCCAACACTAAAATCAAATGGAAGAGAATATTTGGCTAGATCCTTTAGAGGGTTGAAACAAAAGGAAATAATCCAAGGAGAAAAGAAAAGAATCGGCAATGGAGATTAGCAATGAGAGGGAAGGTTCGGCTTTGCAAGAAAGAAAAAAAAGAAGAAAGCTAAGGGAGAGTAAGTGTTTCGGCCATGGGTAAAAAGAAAGCCATCAAGCAAAATGACAAAACCAAGTGTCTTTGTATTCAAGAGAACATTCGCCACCACAAAGATTAAAGAACAAATGTAGCTTTCGACAAAATTAAGGTTACTAAAGGTTTCGGTATAAAATGAAAACCAATAGAGAGACACTATGAAAAATCGGCTTTGGTACCCACAACTAAGGTGGCGAATATACCCAAAAAAATGCTAAAGAAGCAAACAACATTCTCCCCTCCTTAACCTCCAAAAACCGGCCACATACCCCCATGAAGATTCCCACAATCGGCCACCTCTTGAAACACTCCAAGCCACTCATTTGAATTAAACAAATCCCTATCTTACTCATCATCATCCATTCAAAACCTATTCAAACTAACTAAAATAATCCATAATTATCTAAAATAATAAAATAATAAAAACCACCCACCAGTAGAATTTAAAAACCAAACAACCTTAGCTTAAACTTTATCTAATTGGGACTCCCATGTGCCGTCAACACCCCAAGCCTCACGCCCAAAAAGAATAAAAGCAAAACCCAAATGCAACTCCTTTGATTCGAACCACGCACACCTCTCCTTCAACGCCCAGGCCACTCGGCCACTTTGATTTTTATGCCATAAAGCCACACCATTTAATTTTAAACCTTTCTTACTCCAAATTTATAACCGCATATAAAAATAAATCACACCCAAAATGTCGCTCCACTTCTCGAACTCTGCGCCCTTTCACTCTTCCAGCGCCTAAGTGCCGCACGGGAGCCACTTGGACAAGTTGCTGCTTGCGTCAAAACACGCCCCCACTCCTTTTTAAGGCCTCCCGCCTTGTAACGCCAAGATCCAAAAATTAAAACCAGCCTGCTGCCTCTTTGATTCGAACCCAAGACCCTCAAAGGCGCTACTTCCAAATTTCTTACAGCGGCGCATGAAGCCACTTTGCCAAAGCCTCTCATGTGTCCTATTCTCCCAATTAATTCCTTTAAGGCCTCCCAAAGCCAAGCTCCCCTTTATTACTTAAAAATCCAAAATTTTCCAAAGCCTTCCCCTTTCATCCAAACATTCTTAAAACCTCTAAAACTCACCCAAGCACTCCCAAAACCTACGAACACTTGATTTATACCCCATATGCACAAACCCTCTAAACCAGGTGTTACAATTCTACCCTCCTTAAAATAATTTCGTCCTCGAAATTACTTGTCTAAACTAATACCCAATTCTCTCCACTACGCTTATCGTCACAGCACTGATCTCCAAGAGCTAACATACTTTACGAGCAACAAAACAAACAAATACCAAAATCGCCTCTACCACGTCCACGAGAAGTACGCCACGCCCCCTAGAACTCATATCTAGTGCCTCGATTTTATCTGATTAGAAATTTTATGCATTAGAAATTGGGTTCCACTGTTTAACCACGAGCAATTTTATGCAAAGAAGTTTTCAAGAGTAGTTCTTTCAATCAATCAAAGTTTCCTTCCCTACTCAGGGGTAATTCCGTCATTTTTCCTAAAGGGGTATTTCGGTAATAACTCAGGGTAAATTTTGAAAATAGTTTCCAACTAAAAGATATTTCAAAATTTACAAAAATCTCAGGGTCATTTTGAAAATTTTGTTTTTCCAACAAAGTATGTGGCAAAAATTTCAGAAAGCAGGGCATTTTTTGAAATTTTGGAAATCATGGGCATTTTCGTAAATTCTCCAAATTATACTATTTCACAAAATAAGATTTCCTAACACTTGATAAAATAGGAATATTTCAGTAAAAGTCAAGGGTAATCTGAAAATTTAGAAATTAAGGGCATTTTGGTAATTTTATCAACCAGGGGTATTTTCGTAAATTTTCACAAACCATGGTATCTGAATATTTCGAAACCGCAAAATTTTGGTATTTTGTAAAGTAAAAATCATTTTATCAAGCGCTTGGGGGTAGTACGGAAATTTTATAACACAAGGGTATTTTTTTGTAATTTTGCCACTAGGGGTTTTTTTAGTAATTTTGTAAATCAAAAACGTCCTTCAAAATCTGATTTAGAGTTTTACAAACCAAAGGGGTAAATTTGAAAAATTTTAAAACAGAGGATTTTAAAAGCAAAGAAGACTAATTCCCTTTCGGGTTTTAATAGTTGGTTTAGCCTATGAACAAGTCCTCTTGGTTAAGGTGAACCGAAGCTACGCACTGTAGGATTCAAGTGGAGAGGAGGTGAGTCACGCGGATCGCTTAAATACCAAGCTCCCACCGAATACCACTCCTAGACATGCGCACACAAAGTTGCCACACCTTAACGCGGCGACTTATTTCACAGTTTGTTTACGAGCTTTAAGTCTTATGTTCCGCTTGTGTTTGAGTAATCTAACCTTAGGGTCCAAGTCCTATAAGTCTATCTACGCCCATGCTTCCCGCCCTTCTACAAAATATAGTTCACCAAGAGGTTTAGATATACTTACTGGCGGATTGGCGCCTTGAGACTCGGGCCATGCTGTTCAAAAACAAAAATCATTCCATAAGGCCTACCAAAGCATTTTTGGGCCTTGGGCCCCACAAATGAGCTTTGAACTGGCTCGATATTAATTTTGTAACAACCCAAACCCGCCCAAACATTACGACCGAATTTGATTTGTTACGGAGAAAACCTCTTGGACACCATGTTAAAACCAATTTGAGTTTTGTTGAAAACTTCTCGCTTTTGTTTATCTTGCGAAACCGTATATAGATTTAATTGGAAATTTAATTGAGTCAAAGTTGTTATACAAATTTCGAATGTGCCCGATGGCACGATAAAACTTTTTTTTCGTGTTAATTTAAGAAAACATGTGATTTTAATTCCATTTTAATAATATAGTTTAAACAGAGTATCCAACACATAAGAAATAATGTATAAAGTTTATGGAGGCCTTATTACAACCAAAATAAAAATAACTAAGTTTAAAGTTCATTTAAATCAAGTCCATCGCATGGCCACCTCGAGTCCAACCGGCTCTCAACCGCCATCTACGAGTCACCTGAAAAATGTTAAAGGAGAAGGTGAGTCACCAAGACTCGTGATGTAACCCTTCCCCCATATGTAAGCAATTTCATACACAAAGATATAATCAATCATCATGTACTAAGTCATGCACCCAACCTAGCCAACCAAACGCCTTTGTCTACCCCATGTGGTACCAAACCACCGGGTGACCGTAGTCACAATGTGTTACCAAAACACCGGTGGTGCCAAACCACCGTGTGACATATAGTCACGATGTGCTACCAAAGCACCGGTGTCCGTGGACACAAATCGGGTGATGGGGCCAACCCATCGTGTGATACCAAATCACCGCGCACGATCCCATATCTCAAGTGGGGCCAACCCACGGTGGTGTTAACCACGTGGACGAGTCGCTATGAGGTACCAAACCTCCGAGGTACCAAACCTCGTGACATATAGTCACAAGTGTGTTACCAAAACACCGGTGCTCGCCAGACGAAATATCACCGCTCTCCACTCACTCAGTCAATCCCACATCAACATTTATATCACATAATTTATGCTACCATGTACTTAATCACATGTATGCGGTTTTATCATCAAGAATAAGCAACGTGTATTAGACACACCATGCTTCCCAAAAGCATTTTAAAATATTTCATAGTCAACAAGGACTTACTGCTTCTTTGCTTATACCATTCATGGTATCAACCCGAATCTACACAGATCCTAAGTTAGCACACACAATAGTTTAGTACATTTAATTAATTATAAGTGTGTATGTACACACCTGATGTCGATGAGAAGTCTAAATCCCGAAAAGAGAAGTCGGCCACCCTAGATCTCACTGTACCTATATTCGGCCAACTATGGGATTAGCACTCATATCATTCGGCTATAACCATTTTTAAACCAAAGGGGTTATCGTTTAACCCTTACCTTGCAGATGGTTTGGTTTCCTACCAAACCCGAACCAACAATGGTTCCTCTTTTAACATTCGACACACCCTATTAAAAGAACAGTTAAACCTTTGTCACCCTTGACTTAATCGAAACCAAAAGATTGAACTAAAAGAATCCACTCTACCACCACTTACCAATCGACTACACAAAAGTGATAGCTTCACTTGATCGCCACCAAAATCCGGAGACCCTATAACGAAATAATTACCAAACAAGATATTAATATCCTTCCAAACGGATGCCAAAAACGCACTCTTACCCTTGTAGATGTCGACAGAGAACAGAGAATAGTCCATAGGGCATTCGGCCTTACCTATATATCTTGTCCAAGACTTGAAATCACAACCCAAAAGCAATCCACACCACCCTTAGATTCGGCCAAAGAACAAACAAAAGGGAAGGGAAGATTCGCCAACACTAAAATCAAATGGAAGAGAATATTTGGCTAGATCCTTTAGAGGGTTGAAACAAAAGGAAATAATCCAAGGAGAAAAGAAAAGAATCGGCAATGGAGATTAGCAATGAGAGGGAAGGTTCGGCTTTGCAAGAAAGAAAACAAAGAAGAAAGCTAAGGAGAGTAAGTGTTTCGCCATGGGTAAAAAGAAAGCCATCAAGCAAAATGACAAAACCAAGTGTCTTTGTATTCAAGAGAACATTCTACCACCACAAAGATTAAAGAACAAATGTAGCTTTCGACAAAATTAAGGTTACTAAAGGTTTCATTATAAAATGAAAACCAATAGAGAGACACTATAAAAATCGGCTTTGGTACCCACAACTAAGGTCAGGCGAATATACCCAAAAAAATGCTAAAGAAGCAAACAACATTCTCCCCTCCTTAACCCTCCAAAACCTGCCACATACCCCCATGAAGATTCCCACAATCGGCCACCTCTTGAAACACTCCAAG
Source organism: Gossypium sturtianum (assembly GCA_025698515.1). Lineage (NCBI taxonomy): Eukaryota > Viridiplantae > Streptophyta > Magnoliopsida > Malvales > Malvaceae > Gossypium > Gossypium sturtianum. The sequence goes on from CM046948.1 coordinate 125,991,813, forward strand.
CCACACATTTGAATTAAACAAATCCCTATCTTACTCATCATCATCCATTCAAAACCTATTCAAACTAACTAAAATAATCCATAATTATCTAAAATAATAAAATAATAAAAACCACCCACCAAATTAATTTAAAACCAAACAACCTTAGCTTAAACTTTATCTAATTGGGACTCCCATGTGCCGTCCAACACCCCAAGCCTCACTGCCCAAAAAGAATAAAAGCAAAACCGAAATGCAACTCCCTTGATTCGAACCACAGCACACCTCTCCTTCAACGCCCCTGTGCCACTCGGCCACTTTGATTTTTATGCCATAAAGCCACACCATTTAATTTTAAACCCTTCTTACTCCAAATTTCCATAACCGCATATAAAAATAAATCACACCCAAAATGTCGCTCCACCTCTCGAACTCGCGCCCTTTTCACTCTTCCAGCGCTTAAGTGCCGCACGGAGCCACTTGGACAAGTTGTCGCTATGCGCCAAAACACGCCCACTCTCCTTTTAAGGCCTCCCGCCTTGTAACGCCAAGTTCCAAAAATTAAAACCACCTGCTTCTTTGATTCGAACCCAAGACCCTCAAAGGCGCTACTTCCAAATTTCTTACAAATGCAGATGAAGCCACTTTGCCAAAGCCTCTCATGTGTCCTATTCTCCCAATTAATTCCTTTAAGGCCTCCCAAAGCCAAGCTCCCTTTATTACTTAAAAATCCAAAATTTTCCAAAGCCTTCCCCTTTCATCCAAACATTCTTAAAACCTCTAAAACTCACCCAAGCACTCCCAAAAACCTACGAACACTTGATTTATACCCCATATGCACAGCCCCTAAACCAGGGTGTTACAAGTATTTTATGATTTTAATTTACATATGATCTATGTATGAAAATGTGATGGCATGTGATATATGCTTATTTTAATGATATTGTGGCATGATACATGGGACTTGGGATGTGACTATCGAAGGAAAGGGTGTACATTATGTACGTGGTCCGATGCTAGCCTTGTGCTACATTGGCGCTTGATGGTGGCTATGTGCTTCATCAAGGAGGTGTTGGCTAGGTGCCCATCTCGGCGGATGATAGCCGTGTGCATCACAGTAGATTGAGGATGACCTCGAGTCACCTTGTGGATACAGATATGTGGATCATTATGTGATCGGTGGCTTAGCCACGGCCTTGGCGCAAGTCCGCCAAGGTAAGATATGAGGATCATTATTTGATCGGTGGATTAGCCACGGCCTTGGGCGAGGGGTCCGCTAAGGTAGGTGTAACGGATGGACACTAGGTTGGGTTGGGCTTCATAATTGCATAATTTTGTATGTGGATCAGGTGGATATGGGCCAAGCCCATATGTGGGAACATGTGTAATAACTATGCACCGAGTCCAGTGACTCACCCAATTTTTCTCAAACCTTACAGTGATGCATAAAGCTTGGACCGGGTTGGAGTGGATGCGAGGTGGGCCATGCAGGTTATTTTCCTTATTTTATATATTATATATATTTTCAGAATTTGCGAATATTTGGTTATTGTAATAAGGGCCATTTAAAAGGTTTTGAAGTTTATTATTATGTTTTAAAGTGGATTGACAATTTTTATTATTTGGATATGTTATATTTTTAGCGACTCATATCTTAAAGATATATGTTAAAATTACAAATCGAAGAATTTGTAACAACTTGATTTTATTTGGATTTATAAATATACAATGTTTTATTAAAGACAATAAATTTTTATGTTTTCACTCTAAGCCAAAATATTTTTCAAACGTTTTCCGCAGTGGCATTCTAAATTCGGTCGTGGCGTATGGGCCGGGTTTGGGGTGTTACATCTGGTGTCCCAAAGACACGAAATAATATGTGGTACCAAACCACTGGAGGTGCCAAACCTCTGGTGTCCCAAAGACACAGATATCAAATCCTTCCCCCTCATCTCATATCACCCAAACCAATGTATTACGAGTGTAAATCATGCCATCATACTTTGATATGAACATATAACGAATATATATCGTAGATCATGATATTAAACAACATATAACAACATCATATCGAAACGGACTTACCCGAATCTTTGCTCATACCCATCAAGGTATCATATCAAGATCTCACAGTTTTCGGCTTTAATAACATGATTAGTTTATTAATAAATATATATTACCGAATTATAAAGTGTGTAAGATACACACCTGTCACTAGCGAAATCACTAAATCCCGAAGACCCGATCTATCGCACTAGATCTCCTTGTCCTACATTCGCCAATACTTAGATTAATAACATAGACCATTCGCCATACCACAAAATTTCAAGGGTGAAATATCGCATAACTAACAAAATCCTTACTCTTGACTTACCAAAATCGATTGTCAGAGAATTGAGGCTTAGATCGATTGCTTCCAAAGTCCCGAAGAGTCTAGAAGAAAATCAGTTCCTATGGTTAGAACCTTACTAACAAATGCTCAAAATTTGGCTTTTGTCCTCATGAGAAACGATAGAGAGAAAAGAAAAGGAATAAGGAAATTCGGCCAATACACTTACCTCTCTTCAAAATCGATTATAGATGAACCCAAAGAAAATCTACCCTTGTTGATATTCAACCAAAATAACACCAGAAGAGAGAAAGAAGATTCGGCTATGGTGGATAGAAGACAATCAAATGAATTCGGCTAGAGTGGATAAAGAGAAAGAAAAAGAAAAGTGAAAATAGGAGAAAGAGGATTCGAAAATAAAAGAAAGAAGAAAATGGAGCGAAGAAAATAGAATGGGAGAGGGATGCTTTCAACTTTGAGCAAAAGTGGAAGAAAGAAAAGAGAATTGGGGAGGAGGAGGATTCTGCAAAAGAAAGTAAAAGAAGAAATGTGGGTTTTGAACAAATATGAAAAGAATGAAAAGAAGGATGAGAACAAGAGAGGTTCGGCCAAGTACAATGGTGGTTTCGGTTTTTACTCAATATGGTGTACTAGGGAAATTGGCAAGGCTCCAAAAGGGTTTTTCTGCTAGACACAAAACAATGAATAATACCAATACCAAAACAAAGTTTTACCTTATTGCCAAGAACACATTCGGCTAGGGAGAGTGTTTGTGGAGAGAAAAGAAAATGCTCAAATGCTTAGGAAGTTTTTACTAACAAACTACCAACCTACCAAACCTTCAACAATTTCTGTTAACCCCCTAGACCAATATGCCAGTCCACATACATGGACTAGATTGCCATTAAAAGCTTCCAAAACCTCATCCTTAATCCAAGCCTTATGTCCTCTTATCCTTCCTTAATCCATATGATTCCTTTCCCAAAGTTCAAGCTTTCCTAATCTATTATTCAACTTGCCATAAAAAAAAAATTAAAGTCCAACTTACCATATGTAAAGCTTGGCCGACACTTAATGTAAAGGTGCATAAAAATAAAGTCTTCAAAATGCACTCCATGCTATTCGAACCACTCCCCTCAAACAACCATTCATGCGTCCTATCCACCTTGCCAATAACTCCTTACGTGCTAAATTTAACACTTAAATTAACTTAAGTGTCAAGTTCACCTAATCCACTTCACTAAATTTTAATACTAAGAATTATTCTAGCTTCATAAATAAAATCAAGCCTTCTCAAGACTATGCTAACACACAAATTTCATACCCGAGTCAACACAAATCACAAGATGATACTCTAATTTTTAGGATGTTACAATTCTACCCCCCTTAAGAAAATTTCGTCCTCGAAATTACCTGATCAAAAAAGTTGAGGAAACTGCTGTCTCATCACATCCTCCGGTTCCCACGTAGCTTCTTCTACGCCATGGTTCTGCCATAAAACCTTCACTAAAGGAACTGACTTCTTACGCAAAACTTTCACATCTCGTTCTAGAATCTGCACAGGTTCTTCTTCTATCGTCAAATCTGGACTCACCTCTATTTCCTCTATCGCCACAAAGATGCGATGGATCGAAACGATAGCGTCTAAGCATGGAGACATGGAACTCATCATGTATCCGACTCACTCGATGGCAACTCGAGCCGATAGGCTACTGGTCCCACTCGTCTCAACAACTTATACGGCCCAATAAACCTTGGACTTAACTTGCCTTTTCTCCCAAATCTTAACACTTTCTTCCATGGCGAGACCTTCGAAAAAACCTTGTCACCCACAAAGAAACTCTATATCCTCCGCTTGAGATCGGCATATGATTTCGCCTATCCGAAGCTTCCTTCGCACGAGCTCTCAATCATCTTAACCTTATCCCCGCCTCAGTAACCAACTCTCGTCCTAACATCCGACGTTCACCCAACTCTCCTCAAAGATATAGGTGTACGACACCTCCTACCATACAACACCTCATATGGTGCCATCTTAATGCTTGCTTGATAACTATTGTTGTATGCGAATCCAGCTAATGGCAAAAACTCTTCCCACCGCCTCAAATCCAAAACACAACCTCTCAACATATCCTCTAAAATCAGATAACTCTTTCCCGACTACCCGCCGATCGTGGATGAAATGCCATATCGAAATTCAATCAAGCTGCGTACCCAAGCTTGATGTAACGCTCTCCAAAACCTCGACGTAAATCTAGGATCTCTGCATCGAGATGATCGACACCGTACACCAGTGCAACCTCACTATTTCCGCCACATACAACTTAGCTAACTTCTAGAGCGAGTAATCCACCCTTACCGAATAAAATGAGCCGACTTAGTCAAACGATCCACAATCACCCAAATCGAGTCCTTCTTACTTGGCGTAGGGGTAATCCACCGACAAAGTCCATAGTGATCCTTTCCCACTTCCATCGTGGAATCTTCACCGGTGAAGTAACCTGCACGGCAACCGATGTTCCGCTTTGACTGGCGACACGCCGACATTTACCCACAATCTCGCCACTTCTCCCGCCTGCACTGCCACCAAAATCGCTCTCTTAAATCCCGATACATCTTGCTACCTCCGTGGATGCATAGCGTATGGGCTCATGCTATGTGCGTCCCGAAGAATACTTTGCCTCAACTCAACATCCTTTGGCATACAAGCTCTTCCTTTAAAACACAATACTCCATCCTCGACAAACTATAATCCTCTAAACCACCATTCTGAACCTGCAACCTCTGATCATTCAAACAATCATCCTCTAACTGTTTCTCCTTGATCTGCTCTAACCAAGTCGGCTTGACTTGCAATTCTGCCAAAAGACTCCCATCGTCATATAAGCTAAGACGAGCAAACATCGATCTTAAGTCTGATACAACCTTACGGCTCAACGCGTCTGCCACCACGTTAGCCTTGCCCGGATGATACTCAATCGAACAGTCGTAGTCCTTCAACAACTCAATCCATCTACGCTGCCTTAAGTTCAAATCCTTCTGAGTCAAAAGATACTTAAGACTCTTGTGATCCGTGTAGACTATCGACTTCTCTCCATACAAATATTGTCTCCATATCTTCAAAGCAAAAACCACTGCAGCTAATTCCAAGTCATGCGTTGGATAGTTAACTTCATGTGGTCTCAATCGTCGAGATGCATAAGCCACTACCTTCCCTTCCTGCATCAAAGACACATCCCAAACCAAGATGTGATGCATCACAAGAAACCGTGAATTCCTTGCTCGCCTCAAAGTTGAATCAAAACCGAGCTTCGCTTAGAATCTTCTTCAACTTGTCGAAACTTTCTTGCTGCTTCTCAGTCCACACAAATGGAACTCCTTTCCTCAATAACTTAGTCATAGGTGCTGCTATCAAAGAAAATCCCTCTACAAATCATCGGTAATACCCTTGCTGCACCTAGAAAACTCCGAATCTCAGCCACTGACTTAGGCGGCTTCCAATCCAACACTCCCTCAATCTTCTGAGGATCCACTCTAATCCCCTCAGCTGATACTACGTGACCCAAGAAAGTCACCTCCCTAAGCCAAAACTCGCACTTACTAAATTTGGCATAAAGTCGCTTTTCCTCGAATCGCAACACTACTCGCAAATGCGCATCATGCTCCTCCTCCGACTTTGAGTATACCAAAATATCGCCTATAAATACTACGACAAACTGATCCAAAAACTGCTGAAATACCCGATTCATCATGTCCATGAATGCTGCCGGCGCGTTAGTCAACCCAAACGGCATTACCAGAAATTCATAGTGCCCATATCGTGTGCGAAATGCCGTCTTATGGATATCAGCCTCTTTCACCTTAAGCTGATGATACCCAGACCTTAAATCAATCTTGGAGAAAATCACTGCTCCCTTAAGCTGATCAAACAAGTCATCTATCCTCGGCAAAGGATACTTGTTTTTTATCGTTAGCTTATTCAACTGGCGATAGTCTATACACATCCGCATCGAACCATCCTTCTTCTTGACAAAAAGTACCGGCACTCCCCAAGGTAAAACACTTGGTCAGATAAAACCTCGATCCAACAATTCCTAAATCTGAGCCTTCAATTCCACTAATTCCTTCGGCGCCATCCTATACGGAGCAATAGACACTGGCACAGCTCCGGGTAACAGATCTATACCAAATTCAACTTCACGATCTAGAGGCAATCCCTAAGTTCTTCCGAAATACGTCAACATATTCCTTTACCGCTCGGACATTCCCCACAAAGAGACTCCTTAGCCTCCAACACACACACATGAACCACAAATGCCTCACAGCCCTTCCTGACCAACTTCACAGCTTTCAACGCAGATACCACGTTGGATAGATAATCTCTTCTATTACCTATCATAACCACCTCTTTGCCCTCAGCTGTCTTCAAAACCATGCGCTTAGCAACAAGAATCCAAACTTGCTTGATACTTGACCAACCAGTCCATCCCAAGAATCGGATCGAACTCCTCAAACGGCGCTTTCATCGGATCGACTACAAACATTACCCCTTGGAGTTCTAGGGGTACATCTCTATATAGCTTATTTACTTCTACAGAGTGACCTAGAGGACTAAGTACTGTCATCTTCCTAGAAGTAGTCTCAGAGTCTAGATTCATAGTCTCTACTATGCTACTAGCAACATACGAATGTGTCGAACCCACATCTATCAAAGCAAAGATATGGTACACCAAAGATTAAGAACGTCTTAAGAGGTTATAACGTCCGGTCGTCACCCTCCTCTTGACGCCTTCACAGCATAGACCAAACTAGGCCGTCTTGCCTCGTTGTTGCCGCACCTCTCGCCCGATGCTCCGCGGCCTCGACTCGAGAACCATTACCTCCTCTACTATTACCACGACCTCTGCGGTGACGGTCCTCATTTCTCTCGAACCGAGCACGACCTTGACCTCGATCGATTCTGGCTAGCTTACGTGGACAATCCCTCACACGATGATCCAAATAACCACACTCAAAACATCCTTTCCTCCGGTCTAACATTCGCCCCAATGAAATTTTCCACATCGGTTACAATGTCTTTGGTCCCCGATTAGCGAATGTGCCTCCTCCATTGATTCGCCCACTCGCCTAACCCTCTTCCGAGAATTACCGGATGATCCAAAACCTCTCTTATGTTTATTCTTGTGCGTGCCTCGCCTTACCGATTCCTTTATCCCTTCACTATCTTAGTCTTTTCAACTAGCGCAAAGAAACTCGCTCCCGATGTGGAGCAATCAGCAATCTCAGCTCGTCCCTCAATCCATCTTCGAACCGGACACATCGCTCGTGCTCAGAAGCCACGATACCTCCAGCATACCGGCTCAATCTTAAAAATTCTGCCTCATATTCTGATACGGACTTACTCCCTGACCAAACTCAGAAATGCCTTACGCTGCGCATCAATGTAACTAGACCCAACATATTTCTTCTGATACGCTGCCTTAAAATAATCCCAAGTGAGATCCTCCACTGCAAAGACTATTCCGCACCGTGAGCCACCACCGATATGACTCATCCCAAGAAGCGACACTATCCCTTTCAAATTTTCCTCAAGATTCGATCCAAGTCATCCATGATTCGCCCGTCGCCTCTAACCAATACTCACCGCATCGAGCCACACCTGAAACACCTCGAAATACCTCACTCCATTGGCTCTGAGTCGCCAGTGCAGATTCAAACTCCCGCACCTCCACCTATTCCAGCTACCCTCTCAAGAACTCGCAAAGATCGCTCGAGACATCGCGTCATCCCCGCTTGATACTCGATGCTCAACTCCAACCGGCGGTGGTGGGGTGGTGGTACCTCATTTTCGGATCCTTGACTGCACCTCACCGGCTCGGACATAGCCATCCTACCTCGACCGCGCCCACGAGTAATACGACCCGACCTCGAGTACTCATGTCTAAAGTCTCAACTTATCTGATTTAAAAGTGTTATGCATTAGTCATTATTCCACTTTCTTTAAAACACAGTTTTATGAATAATTTTAATAAGAAGTTGTTTCATGAGTACATTCAACCTATAGTTTTGGGTCTCTAGAGTAATTTCTACTACTATTCACCATGCCATCCTCATCATAATCATATCATCAAAAGCAACAGTTTGAGATACTTACCTGGGCGGATCGGTGCCGGAGACTCGGTGCCATGCCTTTCCAACCATAAAATTTTAAACAAAACATTTTAAGACCATACTTTAAATCATTTTGGGCCTCGGGCCCACACAAGTAAAGCTTTTGAACTTGGCTCGATACCAATTTGTAACACCCCAAAACCCGGTCAATACACCACGACCTAATTTGGCATGTCACGAAGGAAAACGTTTCGAAGAAAATTGAGTTAACGATTAAATTTTAGTGAAAATTTCTTTATTATTCTATGTTTGTAGAAATCCAGTATAATAAGTTAAAAACTGATAATTTACTTTGAAATTTCGTAAATAAGTCTTTAATACTTAGTTGCAGATCCATAGATTAGAAAACCTTTTATAATTTCAAAAGAAACCCAAGCGATTATTTTGAAAACCGTTGCATTTTGTAGTTTAGAAAACTTTGTGCTCAAATTATTATATCAACCATGTATTTTATAAGCCATGTTAAAATCAAATCCAAAGCATATAAATAATCCATAAAATAAATAACATAATTAAAGAGGCCTTATTACAATTTCAAATAGAGATGAAAAACCAAACTTAAATAAAATATAATACCCAAACCAAAATCTGTGTAAATCGAATTTTTATTGCATGGCCTCCTCGAGTCTATTCGGCTCCTCATCCGCGGTTTACTTAATCACCTGAAAAGATAAGGAGAAGGTGAGTCACCAAGACTCGATGCATAATCCTTCCCCGGTTGATGCAACATACTTACACAATTATAACCAAGCAATATATATAATGCACCCTAAACCTAGCCATCCATAACGCCCTTTTCTACCCGTGTGGTACCAAACCACCGGTGGTGCCAAACCACCGTGACCCAAAGTCACGATATCCAATAATGTGGTGCCAAACCACTTTGGTGACCCAAAGTCACGAATAATAAAGTTGTGGGGCCAACCCACGTGTGATACCAAATCACTGGCGTCAATCCCATAATATCAAATGTGGGGCCAACCCACTGTGGTACTAAGCCACTGGGACGAGACGCTATGAGGTGCCAAACCTCTGGTGTCCCAAAGACACGAAATAATATGTGGTACCAAACCACTGGAGGTGCCAAACCTCCGGTGTCCCAAAGACACAGAGATATCAAATCCTTCCCCCTCCTCTCATATCACCCAAACCAATGTATTACGAGTGTAAATCATGCCATCATACTTTGATATGAACATATAACGAATATATATCGTAGATCATGATATTAAACAACATATAACAACATCATATCGAAACGGACTTACCCGAATCTTTGCTCATACCCATCAAGGTATCATATCAAGATCTCACGCTTTTGGCTTTAATAACATGATTAGTTTATTAATAAATATATATTACCGAATTATAAAGTGTGTAAGATACACACCTGTCACTAGCGAAATCACTAAATCCCGAAGACCCGATCTATCGCACTAGATCTCCTTGTCCTACATTCGGCCAATACTTAGATTAATAACATAGACCATTCGCCATACCACAAAATTTCAAGGGTGAAATATCGCATAACTAACAAAATCCTTACTCTTGACTTACCAAAATTGATTGTCAGAGAATTGAGGCTTAGATCGATTGCTTCCAAAGTCCCGAAGAGTCTAGAAGAAAATCGGTTCCTATGGTTAGAACCTTACTAACAAATGCTCAAATTTTGGCTTTTGTCCTCATGAGAAACGATAGAGAGAAAAGAAAAGGAATAAGAAAATTCGGCCAATACACTTACCTATCTTCAAAACCGATTATAGATGAACCCAAAGAAAATCTACCCTTGTTGATATTCGACCAAAATAACACAAGAAGAGAGAAAGAAGATTTGGCTATGGTGGATAGAAGACAATCAAATGAATTCGGCTAGAGTGGATAAAGAGAAAGAAAAAGAAAAGTGAAAATAGGAGAAAGAGGATTCGAAAATAAAAGAAAGAAGAAAATGGAGCGAAGAAAATAGAATGGGAGAGGGATGCTTTCAACTTTGAGCAAAAGTGGAAGAAAGAAAAGAGAATTGGGGAGGAGGAGGATTCGGCAAAAAGAAAGTAAAAGAAGAAATGTGGGTTTTGAACAAATATGAAAAGAATGAAAAAGAAGGATGAGAACAAGAGAGGTTCGGCCAAGTACAATGGTGGTTTCGATTTTTTTACTCAATATGGTGTACTAGGGAAATTGGCAAGGCTCCAAAAGGGTTTTTCAGCTAGACACAAAACAATGAATAATACCAATACCAAAACAAAGTTTTACCTTATTGCCAAGAACACATTCGGCTAGGGAGAGTGTTTGTGGAGAGAAAAGAAAAATGCTCAAATGCTTAGATAGTTTTTTTACTAACAAACTACCAACCTACCAAACCTTCAACAATTTCGGTTAACCCCCCTAGACCAATATGCCGTCCACATATATGGACTAGATTGCCATTAAAAAGCTTCCAAAACCTCATCCTTAATCCAAACCTTATGTCCCCTTATCCTTCCTTAATCCATATGATTCCTTTCCCAAAGTTCAAGCTTTCCTAATCTATTATTCAACTTGCCATAAAAAAAATTAAAGTCCAACTTACCATATGTAAAGCTTGGCCGACAATTAATGTAAAGGTGCATAAAAATAAAGTCTTCAAAATGCACTCCATGCTATTCGAACCACTCCCCTCAAACAACCATTCATGCGTCCTATCCACCTTGCCAATAACTCCTCACGTGCTAAATTTAACACTTAAATTAACTTAAGTGTCAAGTTCACCTAATCCACTTCACTAAATTTTAATACTAAGAATTATTCTAGCTTCATAAATAAAATCAAGCCTTCTCAAGACTATGCTAACACGCAAATTTCATACCCGAGCCAACACAAATCACAAGATGATACTCTAATTTTTAGGATGTTACATGGTGAGAAGAAAAGAAAGAAATAATTGGGCGAAAAGGAAATAAAATGACCTAGCCCTACAATATAGGCTAACTTCCTATGGCTCCCCAAAAAATTGTTAGGTTAATCTGCTCAAGGACTCTTTCCTTTGGACTTTTCTACCTGGTCAACCATTGATAATTTAACACCTCATCACCCAGTTTGTCATGGCAGAATACTCCTCTATAATGCCACGACAATTGTCCTCCAAGTACATACTGAGAAGTTTGGAATTTTATCCTGCCTTTGAAAAGCTGCACTAATGTATAAGAATCAGAAATGAAACAAAAATTTATCACATAACCAATGAAAAAAAATAAAAAAATTAAAATAAAGCAAATAAATAAAATAAAATCCAAAATTTCTAACTAAAGTAGTTTGAAGGTCAATGCTCTGCTTGTCACGCTCCACATGAGCACCTTAATAGTGCTTCAAGCGTTGTCCATTAACTTTGAATGTAACACATGTTTTTATGTCTTTGATATCAACAGCTCCGTGTGAGAATACTTGAACTCCTTCAAAAGGACCTGACCGGTGAGATTTTAATTTACCAGGGAACAATTTGAGTCTAGAATTAAACAGTAATACCTGCTGTCTTGGTACAAATTGCCTTAGCATAATTTTGTTATCATGCCATCGCTTGGTCTTTTCCTTGTATAGTCTAGCATTTTCATATGCTTGTACTCGAAACTCTTCCATTTCATTTAACTCTAACAATCTTTTATTACCAGCAGCAGCCCAATTCATGTTCAATTTCTTAATAGCCCAAAATGCTTTGTGCTCAAGCTCAACAGGTAAGCGACATGGCTTCCCATAAACAAGTTTAAAAAGTGACATCCCTAATGGTGTTTTAAACGCTGTCCGATAGGCCCACAAAGCTTTATCCAGTCTGGTGGACCAATCCTTACTAGATGGATTCACCACTGTTTCCAAAATCTGTTTAATTTCTCTATTAAAAATCTTAGCTTGTCCATTCATCTTGGGATGATATGCCATAGAAATATTATGATTCACCCCATACATGCGCAAGACATTGGCCACCAGTTTGCAATCAAAATGGGATCCATCACCGCTGATAATGGCTCTAGGTGTACCAAATATTGTAAAGATGTTCTTATGTAGGAACTTCAGTACTAACTTAGTGTCATTAGTAGCTAGGGCTACCGCTTCTACCTATTTAGAAATGTAATCTACTGCCAAAAGTATGTACGATTTGCCTACTGATGGTTGAAATGGACCCATAAAGTCTATTCCCCATACATCAAATAACTCATCCTAGCAATTGGAAGGACCCTTATTGATATGCAGAAGGGCAAGCTTACCATGCTTGCTCAGGACGATTAGGTAACGTTCAATGTTTTAAATCAATGCGATTTCTTGATGCAATTGATGAGTGTTCTGCAGTATCTGAGTTTGAAGATTTACCTATAAAATAGGAACTCAACTATGTTGAGGACCCATGAATAAGTTTTAACGTCAGACCCTCCAAGTGATGAAGAGGGTGAGGAATACTTAGCTTTGCTAGAAGTTAAACATAAGGGATTTAATCTGTAATCCTGTTTTGAATCTTTGGAATTAGAGAGCAATGATTATGTTCAACCAAAAGCGTTGATCAAAGACCCACCTAAATTGGAACTTAAGGAACTTTCTTCACATTTAAAATATGTTTATTTAGGGGATGCCTCTCCTTTGCCTGTGATTATTTCAACTTAGGTAACTAAAGAATGGGAAGAGAAACTCATTCTAGTGTTGAAAAAATTTAAGAAAGCTATCGGATGGACCATAACCAATATTCGCGGTATTAGTCCGTCTGTGTGCATGTAAAAATCATCCTAGAAGATGGCGAAAAAGGGACGATTGATGGACAATGGAGACTAAACCCCATTATGAAGGACGTGGTAAAAAAATCATTAAGTGGTTAGATCCGAATTTAATTTACCTCATCTCGGACAATTCATGGGTAACTCCGGTCAAGTGTGTGCCAAAGAAATAGGGTATTACGATCGTAGAGAATGGAGAATTTGCATAGATTACCAAAAGTTAAACAAGGCGACTAGGAAAGATCACTTTCCTTTGTCATTTTTGGATCAAATGCTGGATAGACTCGCGGGGCGAGACTATTACTATTTTCTAGATGGGTACTTAGGGTATAATTAGATCACAGTAGCACCGGAGGATCAACATGCACATGCCCGTATAGTCATTTTCATTTAGACGCATTCCATTTGGTTTATGTAATGCACCTGCTACATTTCAGAGATGTATGATGGCTATTTTTACTAATATGGTGGAAAAAAATTTTGAAGTTTTTATGGACAATTTTTCAATGTTTAGAGACACTTACGATGATTTCTTAGCCAATCTAGCCAAGGTACTAAGGCGGTGTGAAGAAACAAACCTTGCACTCAACTGGGAAAAGTGTCATTTCAAGGTACAAAAAGGTATTGTTTTAGGGCACCGAATAACGAGACAAGGGATTAAGGTAGATAAAGCAAAGGTAGATGTCATTGAGAAACTCCCACCTCCAACATCTGTAAAGGGTGTTAGGAGCTTTTTGGGACTTGCCGAATTCTATCAAAAATTCATCAAAGACTTCTCCAAAATTGCTAAAGCTTTATGCAAATTATTGGAGAAGGATACAACATTCAACTTCGATGAAGAATGTTTGAAAGCTTTTAACGACTTGAAGAATTGATTAGTTTCAGCGCCCATTATCATCACACCAGACTGGGAATTATCATTTGAATTAATGTGTGATGCAAGTGACTTCGTGGTAGGAGTGTGATGGGCCAGCGAAGGAACAAAGTTTTTCATCCCATCAACTACACAAGTCTGACTCTGACGGGAGCTCAACTAAGTTATACGATAACAGAGAAAGAGTTACTTGCTATTGTTTTTGCTTTTGACAAGTTTTGATCTTATTTTATAGGTACCAAAGTGACTGTCTATACGGATCATTCGAAAATTAAATATTTACTTTCCAAGAAATATGCCAAGCTGAGATTGATCCAATGGGTACTTCTAACTTCAAGAGTTTGATCTAGAAATTCAAGATCGAAAAGGGGTAGAAAACCAAGTAGTAGATCACTTATCTAGATTAGAGCCACAAGAAGGAAATTATCCGCTTAACCCATTCAGGAGACATTTTCGGACGAGGACATACTTAAGGTGAATCGCATCCATAACACCCCTTGGTTTGTTGATTTTTCTAACTATTTAGCCTGTGGTTTGATGTCATTTAATAAGACGTATCAAAAAAATAAAAAGTTACTTCACGATGTGAAGTATTATTTCTGGAAAGAGTCATACCTATTCAAAAAGTGCGCAAATCAAATGACCAGGAGATGCGTGGCAGAAAATGAAGTACATAAGATTTTATATCTGACCCCCTCTAGACGTACCAATGTCTAGAGTGTAAATACTGCAATAAAATAAAGAGTTATGAGGCAGTATTCACAAATATACGGGTCAAGTTGTAACATAGATTTTACAACAAAATAGGTGAGTACTCCGAGGATCGTACCCAAGGGAGGCAAGTACTAAATTAATCTTAACCTAAATAATTAAAGATCTAATTAATACTTTAACTCAATTATAGTACGAAAGAAAAAAAAAAGAAATATGTTTAGAATTTGTAAAATAATAAAATAAAATGAAAAAACAAAGAATTAAAATTGCAAGAGATAGAGATAGATAAAGTGAATCAAATTTGAGGATGGGTGATTAGCTCGCTTCAGCAATCTCAATCAACTGTCATTGTGGGTTCTTCATCAATCAACTAGTCGCTACCCTAGAAGGATATTCCGATCTTCCACCAACATAACGAGTCAGCAAGAACTACTTATCTTCCAACCTCACAGTCCAGACTGGTTTGGCTGTCAAGGTGTTCACAGATGGGTAATACCAATTTTCGATTAATTCCCACCTTGATGACTTCTCAGGGTAGTTAGACCTAAGGTTTGTTAAGCGCTCTCCCTTTCCCAAACAGTTTATCCATTGAATTACCCTACAAAACAGTTGAAAGATCATGCTTCCACTCGCTAATCCCCAATAAAAGGATTATTTTCTCATGGCTTTCATAAACAACATGGAGTAGATATAATAATTAATCATAATGAATGAATAGTAGAGAGTTTAAGAAAAGGCTGATTAATATTGATAATAAATGCAAATCCACAAGAGTCGATCTCCTTTACAACTCAGATCTCTTGAAAGAAAATAAAGAACAAAAGAAACGAAACTCAGAAAACCTAAGAAAACGAAATGAAATCTAAAGAGAAAGTCTAAGCTAATGGAATAGTGCCTCCAATGTGTGCCATAGAGGTCTATTTATAGCCTTCAGGTAGTCTTTGTCCTTAGCCCTATGGTAGCTCACATTCCCAAGAATTAAAGTTTGATTGTACAAATCAAAACGCCTCTGCTTCGTGTTTTATTCTCGTTACAGAGTCGATGTCGTGACACACCAGGACCTGTGCCACGACGTAGCAACCATCATGTCCCTCTATAGCCATCTTCAAGGGTATGTCACGACACTCTCAGCCTGTATCGTAACATTGAAGGCAATTTCTCACTTTCTCTATTCTGCTTTCTATGTTGCGACATTGGATCCCCCATGTTGCGACATAGCATCCAATATTTGGTAGTTAAGAGGTTAGACTCAAACTAACAGACTAGCATGACATATTTGGTAGTTACAACTCTCTCTGATCCGAAGTATCTGTTGGTGGATACTACCATGATAAGACTCAGCCTACCGGTGGACACTAACTATTTTTGGAAATTCCCATATGACGGACATGGCATAACTACTGTAAGAACCCATTTTAAGTGGAGTCAAAAATAGCGGTTTCGGGACCACAATTCCAACGAGTGAGTCCTTAAATATTACTTATTTAATATTTAAGAGGTTATTAGAGTGTCATATTAAAGTTTGGTTGTAATTTTGATGTTTGAATAGTAAAATAATAAAATGAAATGAAAAAACAAAGAATTAAAATTGCAAGAGATTGAGATAAATAAAGTGAATCAAATCTGAGGATGGGTGATTAGCTCGCTCCAGCAATCTCAATCAACTGTCGTCGTGGGTTCTTCGTCAATCAACTAGTTGCTACCCTAAAACGATTTTTCAATCTTCCACCAACTTAATAAGTTAGCAAGAACTTCTTATCTTTCGACCTCACATTCCAGACTAATTTGGTATTCAATGTGTTCACGGATAGGCCATACAAATTTTGGGTTAATTTCCACCTTGATGACTTCTCGGGGTCGTCAAACCTAGGGTTTTTTTCGCGTTCTCCCTTTTTCCAAATAGCTTATCCATTGAAGTACCCTACAAAACAGTTAAAACATCATGCTTCCACTCGCTAATCCCCAATAGAAGGATTAGTTTCTCATGGCTTTCATGAACAAAATGGAGTAGATATAATAATTAATCATAATGAATGAGTAGTAGAGAGTTTGACAAAAGCCTGATTAATATTTATAATGAATGTGAATCCATAAGAGTCGATCTCTTTACAACTAAGATCTCTTGAAAGAAAATAAAGAACAAAAGATACGAAACTCTGAAAACCTAAGAAAATGAAATTAAATCTAAAGAGAAAGTCTAAGCTAATGGAATAGTGCCTCCAATGTGTGCCATAGAGGTCTATTTATAGCCTTCAGGTAGCTGTCATCCTTAGCCCTAAGGTAGCTGACTTTCCTAAGCTTTAACAATTGTGCAAACCAAAACGCCCCTACTTCTTATTTTATTATCGTCACAGAGTCGATGTCGCGACACACCAGGACCTGTGTCGAGACGTAGCAACCAGCATGTCCCTTTGTAGCCATCATCAAGGTTATGTTGCAAAACTCTCGGCCTGTGTCACGACATTGAAGGCAGTTTCTCATTTTCTCTCTTATACTTTATATGTTGCGACATTGAATCCCCCATGTTGTGACATAACGTCTATTATTGCCCCGAAATGCCTTCTAATGGTCTCTTTCACATTCACAAAGTACGTTAGCTCTCCCTTAAGCCTTATTCGGCCCTTACAGTTAATAAAAGACTCGATGTGCACATTTTATTGAATGTAAACAAAACTAAAGAAATTGAATTAAAATATAACAAAAATGTTTTTATTCAAACTCCTTAAATGTGAAAACTAGTTTAATCTGCTAGACTGAATCACAACAAATCAATATCATTGTCACACAGATCCAAGTGGGGATGCTTTAGAGGTTCACGTGTTGTGGCCAAAGTATTGCAAGGCAGATTCTTTTGGCCAACTCTATTCAAAGATGCATATGCCTACGTAAAGAGCTGTGATCGATCCCAGAAGGTTGGAAACATCACAAACAGAAAAGAGATGCCTCGAACAAACATCATTGAGGTAGAATTATTCGATGTTTGGGGTGTTGACTTTCTTGGTCCTTTCCTTCCTTTTTTTTGGAACAATTATATATTGGTAGCAGTAGACTACGTGTCTAAGTGGGTTGAGGTCGAGGCATATCCAACAAATGATGTCAAGGTTGTAATGAAGTTTTTGCAGAAACATGTGTTCACAAGGTTTGCAACTCCTAGAGCTATCATCTGTGATGAAGGGTCCAACTTTGTGAAAAAATGGTTAAAATGATTGCTTGATAAACATGGAGTGAAACACAAGGTTGCCACAGCTTACCTTCCATAGACAAATAGGTAAGCTGAATTGGCAAACAAAGAGATAAAAGGTATACTCGAGAAGGTAGTTGGTCCAAACCAACAAGACTGGTCCAAAAGACTGGATGATGCTTTACGGGCCTACAGGATAGCATACAAAACACCTTTAGGGATGTCTCCCTATCGGTTGGTTTTTGGGAAAATGTAACAGCCCGTTTTTAGTCAAATCGGAACAGTGGTTTCGGGACCACAAATTTGACGTCAATATATTTATTTTATTATTATTTTAATGTCTACAGTATGATTGAGTGATTTTTTGAAAATTTCATTAAGAAATTTTATCGTTTGAATGGTCAATTTGATAAAAAGGACTAAATCGCGTAAAGCGTAAAACTTGAGTTCTAATAGCTAAAGGTGTCTAATAGCTATAGAACCTTAAAGTTAAGGTCCTTATGTGGTAAATATACCATTTTCAATGTTAGTGGACTTTTATGGACATGTATTAAGTGTTTATAATGGTTTAAGGTTAAGGTTAATTTTGTAATTATTAAATACATGTTAAATAAATAAAACAAAACATGTGATTTATGTTCATCTTCTTCAAAAGCCATAGCAAACCGGTTTTCTTTATAAAAAATAGGGCTAGGGTTCGGCACACTTATCTTCTTCAATTAGGTATGTATTTTTAATCCATTTTTGCTGTTGCAACTAGTACTAGCTAGCCCAGGGACTATTTTGCAAAATTGTTAAAGATTTTGAAAGATGCCATTGATGAATATATATGATTTTTATGATTGATGATAGATTTTTAATGTTTATTGATAGTTAAACAAGTTTTGTAAAGTGATTTTGAGTAAAAATGCAAAATAAGGATTTATTTGTGAAAATGTTAAAATGTGTGGTTAAATGTATGAATAAATGAAAAATATGGGCTGCTAGGGGCATTATAGTAATTTAGCTAGCACAAGTATATTTGGAATTTCATTAATTTGTGATTTTATGTAATAAGGACTAAATTGTGAAAAATGTGAAATATGTGGGGCAAAAGTGTAAATGTGTTTTAAAGTGTATTTTGGATTGAATTGAATAAATAGTTGATTAAATAAGTCAATTTTGATTATATTTAGATCAAGAAAGGAGAAATATAGACTGAGATCGGGGGAAAAATGAAGTTACGGAATAGTTGGTTCGATACGCCGTTTTAGCATCTGAGGTAAGTTCTATGTTATAATTTCATTTCAAATGTATTCTATATGCTTTGATATAGCATAAATTGTTGTTATGTGACTACATACAAGTTTGGAAATGATTCGACGATGATTCAACAGTTGAAATCTTGGTTGAACCTTAGGAATTGTTTTGGATGCTAGTGACATGTCATTAGGTGATACAGTGAGTTGGCTCCGGGCCATGATATAGCACTTTGTGTGCGAGATAAACTGATTTGGCTTCTGGCCATGTATATTGCAGCACCCCTTACCCGTATTCAACGCCAGAACAGGGCTCGAGGCATTACCGGACTTATAAAACAAGCATTCACACAATTTCGAGTCATAAATTTGCGTTCAAATTAAAACCATTCATATTCAATCATAAAGTTTCTTATACGAGCCTACGAGGCCCAAAACATGCTTTGGCAGTGGTTCGAGAATAAACCGAGAACTTTAGGAAATTTTACAAAACTTAGAAAAAATTTCATGTTACAGGGGTCACACGCCCGTGTGGTTCAAGGGACACGCCCGTGTGACCCTGAGACACGCCCGTGCTACAGGCCGTGTTCAATTTAGGGTGCTCTCTGACTTATGCCACACAGCCGTACCACACGCCCGTGTTCTAGGCCGTGTGGTCAATTTAAATTTCATATTTTTTCATAAAATAGGGTCAGACTTCACACGGCCAAGGCACATGCCCGTGTTCAAGGCCGTGTAGCACACATAGCCGAGATACACGCCTATGTCTCTGCCCGTGTGCTCAATTCTGGACATTCTGTTTCTCAAAATTAAGGTACAGGGGACACACAGCCGGAACACATGCCCGTGGGACGGACCGTGTGTCACACACGGCCTAGACACACGCCCGTGTGTCTACCCGTGTGGACAAAAATAAGGCTATTTACCAAGCCATTTGCCACCCTCATTTACACCTACACTTACACCAATTCAATGGCACAATTCATGGCATACTTAGGTAACCAAAACATTCACAACCAAGGTATTAACATCACATCCACATGCTAACCTCTAACATGCATAAACATCATGATCTATCAATACAAGTCATGGAAGTTTCCACATTCATGAATTATATCAACATATAAATATACTTCTACCAACATAAGCCATCATTCATGGCCATATACAAAATGAAATCATTAACCATTATAAGCCAATACATTTGGCCAGATTGCAAATGACACATATAACAAAATGACCAAGTCCCTATATATGCCATACATTCAAAATGCCAAGATCATCAAATACCATAAATAAGAGTTTGATAGTGTGATCCGAATCTCCGACGATCTCCGATTCCGAGTTAGCTTGGCGACACTATAAAAAACATGGGAAATAAACGGAGTAAGCTATATAGCTTAGTAAGCTCGTATGCAAGAAATAAGCAACCCTACCATGCACATAACATTCAAATAACATAACATAATTAAATGTGAACCTACCATAGTTTCATAATCACAGTTTATCCCACCACAAAACTTACCTCATATTCATCATTTCACACATTTAATAAGCATAAGCTTTACATACATACCTGAGCCATCTCAAAATGAATGTACACATACTTTCATCTTTTACATACCCGTGAACCACTCGGAATAACAATGTCGGATACTCGGGAAACTTTGCACACTAAGTGCCACATATGTAGCCAAATCTACCTAAGTCTAATATCACATAATCGCTCACTCTCGAGCTATAGACGGGCCTGCTCACACAAGCTGTCAGTCAAGACGTAACTACGCGGTGCTACTCACACAAGCTGTCAAGTATCCGCAACATATGCCGATATACTCAGCCACCGGTAGGACGTACAAGACTAGCACCCGGATCACATAATCACATAAGACATACTAACCCTAGTGACATGTCACTTGTATCCTAACCTATTCCTAAGGTTCAAACGGGACTTCTTGCATGTCAATTCATCTTCGGACTCGTTCGTAGAACTATACTCATTCACAAAATCAACATACAATTCATGCAATATTAAAATATCTAAATACAATTATTCTAAAGCTTATTTTTAACATACGAACTTACGTCGGTACAAAATGGATTATTACTCGATTTAGTCCATAATCCTGTTCTTTCCCCGGTCTAGGTCAAAACTTCGTCTTTCTTGATCTATAATATCAAATTTAACTTATTTAATTATCATATTATTCAATTTAATCCCAAAAGCACCTTATGGTAAAATTTACATTTTTGCCCCTAACTTTTTAACTTTTTACATTTTAGTCCCTAGACTCGTAAAATGATTTTCATTCAATTTTCATCACACCCAAGCCTAGCTGAACCTATTTCATGCTCATAACATCCCACATTTTTCATTTATTCACATTTTTACACATATTTTACATCTTTTACAAATGGGTCCTTTTTAGGCATTTTCATCAAAAATCACTTGGTAAATGTTGTTTATCTAGCACCAAACATACATTTTCTACCATTAAACATCAAAATACACAAATATCTAACATGGGTAAAATTTTAGACTTTGATATCTCTTCAAATTAGTCCTTGAAATAGCTAGATTAGGTTAAGACAACTTCAAAAACATAAAAAACATGAAAAACAGGGCAAGAACGGACTTACAATCGAGCTTGGAAGATGAAAAAAACCCTAGCTATGGACTCCTCTTGTGAATTTTGGCATGGGGACTAATTTGAAGAAGATGAGATCTTTTATTTTAGTTATTTTGGCTTTATTTACCAAATAACCAAAATGCCCTTAATGCCTAACTTCAAAATTTCACCTAACCATGTCCATTTTTGTCCATACTAAAGTATAATGGTCTAATTACCATCTAAGGACCTCTAATTTAAGATCTCATAGCAATTGGACCCCTTTAACATATAGAACTCACATTTTGCACTTTTTTGCAATTTAGTCCCTTTAACTAATTTGAATGCCCAAACGTCAAATTTTTCGAAATTTTTTTTCATGAAATCATTCCATAAAACTGTAGGCCATAACAATATAATAAAAATAAATTTTACTGTGTTGGATTTGTGGTCCCGAAACCACTGTTCGGACTAGACCCAAAATTGGGCTGTTACATATATCGGTCGATTTGGCTTTGGGCCATGATATCAGTATTTTGGATAAGTTACCTAAATTTGGCTTCGGTCCATGGTGTAGGTACTTATCGTGTGAGACCCTTGAGTATCTGACTTCTATTCCGAATGGTTCAACGGGTAAATGAAAGATGAGAATGTATATGAGATTAGTACGAGATGGTACATGTATGTGTATAAACCATTTTAGCTTTGAATGGGAGAAATGATGACGAATGTATATGGTTTTGTGAATGAGCACTTGAAAGGTTTGATAGTTAAGAAAAGTTACATATTGACATATTGAAATTATTGAATCATGTTTAAGTGATTGCATTAAGTTTATCTCATGCGAGCTTACTAAGATTTATAACTTACTTTGTTTATTTTTCCGTGTTTTATAGTGTTATCAAGCTAGCTCAGGTACGGGGATCGTCGAAGATCGCTTCACACTACCACTTATCACTTGGTACCTTTGAATATTGGTATTTTGAATATATGGCATGTATAGGTATTTTGATGTCATTTTTATTATGGGTTGATAGTGATTTTGGTTATTTGTAATGGCTTGTAAATGTATATGTTTTGAGTTGTAAATATAGCCATGAGAGTTGGCTTAATTTGGTGAATTTTGGTTATGTGCATATATGTACATATATAGTTGATATTAGATGTGAATTATGTTTGTGAATTGGTTCAAAATAATGTATGTTTAGTAAAGGTATAGTTAGTTGATTTGTATATGTGATTTGGTATGTTTTGATGGAGGATTTAAGGTTATAAGCATGTTGAATGTTGGTATTGAAAATGGTATGAATTAGCCTTGATTGTGGCTAAATTGAATGTTATTTATGCTATGATTTGGTGCCATTTTGGTTGTGTAGGTATATGCAAATTTGGGTAACAAATTGGCTTGGTAAATAGCCTATTTTTTTCCACACAGGCGTGTGTCTCAGCCGTGTGTGACACACGGTCATGTTATACGGCCATGTGTCCGCTAGTGTTGAAATTAAAATGAAGTCAGTATGCTCCACACGGTCTCACACACGGGCATGTGATCGGTTGTGTGGCACAAGTCAGTATACCCCCTAATTTGCACACGGCCTAGCATACGGGCGTGTGACTTGGTCGTGTTCCATAAGTCAGTATACCCTACATGTTTTGCACGGCCTAGCACATAGCCTGGCACACGGGCATGTTTGGCCACTTCGAAGGGCACACGGGCTAGACACACGGGCGTGTGGTTGGCCGTGTGACCCAAGTCAGTAAGCTCACTTGTTTAGACACGGGGTAGGACACGGGCTGGGACACGGCCATGTGTTCCCATTTCGAATGTCCACACGGCCAGTGACACGGGCGTGTTCGATGTCTTTGAATATCCAGATGTGTTTCTTGAAGAATTACCGGGGTTGCCACCTATCAGAGAGGTTGAATTTGCTATTGAATTAGTACTGGAAAATTCACCGATATCTATAGCTCCGTATAGAATGGCTCCGATAGAGTTGAAAGAGTTGAAAGCTCAGTTGCAAGAGTTAATAGATAGAGGTTTTGCACGACTGAGTTTTTCGCCTTAGGGTGCGCCAGTATTGTTTGTCAAGAAGAAAGACGGGTCCATGAGAATGTGTATTGACTATCGTCAGCTCAACAAAGTTACGATAAAGAATAAATATTCGTTGCCAAGAATAAACAATTTGTTTGATCAGTTGAAAGGTGCAACAGTGTTTTCAAAGATTGATTTGAGATCTGGTTATTATCAGTTGCGAGTTAAAGACTCAAATGTGCCGAAAATGCGTTCAAAACGAGGTACAGACATTATGAATTTCTTGTTATGCCTTTTGGACTAACTAATGCTCCTACCATTTTTATGGATTTGATGACTCAGATCTTTAGACTGTATTTAAACAGATTCGTTGTTGTGTTGATTGATGGTATTCTGATCTATTCATGAGATGAGTCTGAGCATGCCGAGCATTTGAAGATTGCGTTGCAGACCTTGAGAGATAAGCAACAGTATGCTAAATTCGGTAAGTGTGAGTTTTGGCTCCGGGAAGTAAGATTTTTGGGATATATAGTCTCGGTGGATGGCATTCGAGTTTATTCGAGCAAGATTTCTGTAGTTATTGACTGGAAACCACCTAGAAATGTATCTGAGGTCAAAAGTTTTCTGGGATTAGCTGGTTACTATCGATGTTTTGTAAAAGGGTTCTTGATTATTGTTACACCGATGACCAAACTGCTACAGAAAGATGTCAAGTTTGAATGGTCCGAGAAATGTCAACGAAGTTTCGATCAATTGAAAGAATTGTTAATGGAGGCACCAGTGTTGGTTCAACCTAAGTCAGGTAAAGAATTTGTGATTTACAGCGATGCGTCATTGAACAGTTTGGCTTGCGTATTGATGCAAGAGGGAAAAGTGATAGCTTATGCTTCCAGACAGTTGAAGTCGCATGAAAAGAACTATCCGATGCATGATTTAGAATTGGCCGCTATAGTTTTTGCACTGAAAATTTGGCGTCATCATTTGTATGGTGAAAAATGCCACATCTTTACCGATCATAATAGCTTAAAGTATATTATGACTCAGAAAGATTTAAATTTGCGACAACAGAGATGGCTCGAGCTACTAAAAGATTACGAGTTAGTGATTGATTATCATTCAGGGAAAGCAAACGTAGTCGCAGATGCTTTAAGTATAAAATCATTGTTTACCTTGAGAGCAATGAATACACAGTTGACATTATCTGATAATGGTTCGATTCTAGCTGAGTTAAAAGCTAAACCAGTATTTCTTCAGCAAATTTGCGAAGCTTAGAAATGTGATAGTTATTTGCAAGCTAAAAGAGTACAATGCGAGTCGACTAGTGATTCAGAGTACCAAATTGGATCCGATGATTGTTTAATGTTTCGAGATAGAATCTGTCTATCGAAAAATCTGGAGTTGATTCAGAAAATTTTACACGAGGCACATAGTGGTTGTTTATTCGTTCATCCTAGAAGTACTAAAATGTACAATGATTTGAAACAATTGTATTGGTGGTCGGGTATGAAACGAGACATTTCTGAATTTGTAGTGAAATGTTTAGTGTGCTAGCAAATTAAAGCTGAACATCAAGTGCCTTTGGGTTTTCTTCAGCCTGTGATGATACCAGAAAGGAAATGGGACAAAGTTATAATGGATTTCGTATCAGGATTGCCTTTGTCTCCAAAAAAGAAAGATGCTATTTGGGTTGTCATTGATCGATTAATGAAATCAGCACATTTCATCTCGGTACGTACTGATTATTCACTCGATAGATTAGCTGAATTGTACATTGCTAAGATCGTTAGATTGCACGAGGTGCCAGTTTCGATTATTTCAGATAGAGATCCGATGTTCATGTCGCGGTTTTGGATGAAATTTCAAGAAGCTCTGGGTACAAAGTTGAATTTCAGTACAACTTTTCATCCGCAAACCGACGGTCAGTCTGAGAGAGTAATTCAGGTTCTCGAAGATATGCTCTGATGCTGTGTTTTAGAGTTTGAAGGCAACTGGGAGAAATATTTTTCGCTGGTTGAATTTGCATATAATAACAGCTTTCAATCGAGTATAAAGATTGCACCGTATGAAGCATAGTATGGTCGTAAATGCCAAACTCCATTGTACTGGACTGAACTTAGCGAGAAATAGATTCACGGGGTTGATTTGATTAGAGAAACCGAAGAGAAAGTGAAAGTAATTCACGACTGATTGAAAGCAGCTTCAGATCGTCAGAAATCGTATATGGATTTGAAACGAAAAGATATAGAATTTCAAATTGGTGACAAATTATTTTTGAAAGTATCTCCGTGGAAGAAAATCCTTAGATTTGGTTGCAAAGGCAAGTTAAGTCCGCGATTCATCGGGCCGTATGAGATCATCGAAAGAATAGGGCCAGTGGCATATCGACTAGCTTTACCATCAGAGTTAGAAAAGATCCATAATGTGTTTTACGTATAAGTGTTGCGTCGATATTGATAGGATCCCTCACATGTGATTTCTCCGTCAGAGATTGAGATTCAGCCTGATATGATGTACAACAAAGAACCGATCAGAATTTTGGCTCGAGAGATCAAAGAATTGAGAAATAAAAGCATAGCTTTAGTGAAAGTCTTATGGAAATGTCACGGAGTTGAAGAGGCTACATGGGAGCCCGAGGAAGCTATGAGAAAACAGTACCCTAACCTATTAACTGGTAAGATTTTCGGGGACGAAAATCCCTAAGGGGGGAGAGTTGTAACAGCCCGTTTTTGGTCAAATCAGAACAGTGATTTTTGGACCACAAATCTAAGGTCAAAATATTTATTTTATTATTATTTTAATGTCTACAATATGATTGAGTGATTGTGTGAAAATTTCGTTAAGAAATTCTATCGTTTGAATGGTCAACTTGATAAAAAAGAATAAATCGCTAAAGCGTAAAACTTGAGATCTAATAGCTAAAGGTGTCTAATAGCTATAGAACCTTAAAGTTAAGGTCCTTATGTGGTAAATATACCATTTTTAACGTTAGTGGACTTTTATGGACATGTATTAAGTGTTTATAATGGTTTAAGGTTAAGGTTAATTTGGTCATTGTTAAATACATGTTAAATAAATAAAACAAAACATGTGTTTTATGTTCATCTTCTTCAAAAGCCATAGCAAACCGATTTTCTTGAGAAAAATTAGGGCTAGGGTTCGGCACACTTATCTTCTTCAATTAGGTATGTATTTTTAATCCGTTTTTGATGATTTCTATGTTTTTGTGATCGTCGAAACTAGTACTAGCTAGCCCAGAGACTATTTTGCAAAACCGTTAAAGATTTGGAAAGATACCATTGATGAATATATATGAGTTTTGATGATTGATGATAGATTTTGAATGTTTGTTGATAGTTAAACAAGTTTTGTAAAGTGATTTTGAGTCAAAATGCAAAATAGGGATTTTTTTTGTGAAAATGTGAAAATGCGTGGTTAAATGTGTGAATAAATGAAAAATATGGGCTGTTAGGGGCATTATGGTAATTTGGCTAGCACGGGTATATTTGGAATCTCATTAATTTGTGATTTTATGTAATAAGGACTAAATTGTGAAAAATGTGAAATATGTGGGGAAAAAGTGTAAATGTGTTTTAAAGTGTATTTTGGATTGAATTGAATAAATAGTTGATTAAATAAGTCAATTTTGAATATATTTAGATCAAGAAAGGAGAAATACGGACTTAGATAGGGGAAAGAATAAAGTTACGAAATAGTTGGTTCGATACGCTGTTTTAGCATCCGAGGTAAGTTCGTATGTTATAATTCCATTTCAAATGTATTCTATATGCTTTGATATAGCATAAATTGTGGTTACGTGACTACAGACAAGTTTGGAAATGATTCGGCGATGATTCAACAGTGGAAATCCCGGTTGAACCTTAGGAATAGTTTAGGATACTAGTGACATTTCATTAGGTGATATAGTGAGTTGGCTTCGGGCCATGTGATCGATGTGATTTCAGAGTTTTAAATTTATAAAAAGAATGATTGAACCTGGAAACTAACTATGACAACAATTTGAGGCAAGCGCACCTATCGAACAGTAGTATAGCTTAGGCAAGACCGGATTGTCGAACCCAAAGGAACCAAAAGTACTAATACTAACTTTCTTTTTATTATCTGGCCTAAAATAAGTGAAGTTGTTATTTAATCTAAATTTAACTAACTACTAAGCTAAAGACGCAAAGACAAAAAGAATGAATTGGGGAAATACTGTTGGAAAAACTCAGTTGATTAAGACGATACCCTTAGGAAGAATCCACCTAGACTTCACTTGTTATCTAACTCTGAACCAGTCGATTTATTCACTTGAATTGATCCGTAAGACTCCCTATCGTATATTAAACCCTCTATCGAAATGAATAATGTCTTACCCTAGGTTGATTAATTGAAATCTCTTTCTAATTAAAACCCCTAGAATTGCATTAACTCGATCTATGGACACCCATATTAGGTTTCACCCTAATCCGGCAAAATCTCGTCACCCTATCTCTAGGCGCGCGATCAACTCCGCTTAATTATGCTAGATCTACTCTTAAGCAGGGACTTTTGCTCCTCCACCTAAGCACATCAAACTTGAATCAATATCCCGAAAATATTAACACAAGAATTAAGAACACATAATTAAGAACAAGTCAAATATTTATCATATAGTTCAGCAAATGATAACAAGATTCATCTAACTTTCATCCCCTTCAGGTATCTGAAGGGTTTAGTTCATAAAGATAAAAGAAAACATCTCAGAAGAAAAGATAAAACAAAATGAAACACCCCAAACCCGGCCCACGAGATTTGCCTGCATTTGGTATGTTCCTCAAGTAAACCTAGGTTTCAAAATTCTTTCGTTACCTAGAGAAAACTTGTGCGATTTTGAAAAAAATTGTTTTGGGTTGGGCTTGTGTTGAAAACGAATTCAATTCTTTATATTAAAAATTTCACTTAAACTTTAATAGGTAAAACTCATAATCATAATAAATAGAAATAAATGGAAAACAATCCAACTATGGCCTTATGGCCTTATTACATCAAATAATTTCCAAGTAATTCAAGTACTTAAATAGAAATAGTAGTTCATAAAATAAAAACTTCATGTTGAGCATGGCCACCACAAGTTCCGCCGTCCCGGTCCATCACCGATCATCACCAAAAATATTCCCAACGGGTGAGTCAAACAGACTCAATGTGTACACAAACACTAAATCAAAATAGAATCAGCATACAAATGTTACGCATTCATATCATAGCATACAAATTATGATGCATTCCCAAACCCAAACCTAATAAGCCATCCGCTACACTCCCCGCACTCAACCTTTGTACATCGTGGGGACTACTAAGTCGACCCTTCTTCCGCTACACTCCATATCGCGGTCTTAGGTCACCAGTATTTGTGGTCTTAGGTCACCACGCTCAGATTATCGTGGTCTTAGGTCACCACTTTCGATTCATCGTGGTCTTAGGTCACCACTTTCAGATATCATGGTCTTAGGTCACCGTGTTCGTGGTCTTAAGTCACCACATTCACTTCCCTTTCAAACAAACCCATATGCCCCATATAATGATGATATGCATAAATATGCCAGAGTTCACATTCTTATCATATTCTCATGTTACTAATGATCTTTTCATATTCTTTGTAGAAGTAGGAAACGTGCTCGAGTACTTAGTACCATAACATGGTACCCTAGCCACTTTCATATTCTTAATATCACATATTTTAATAAAACAGGCCATGAAACATATTAAGAAGTAGTGTGGGGTACACACCTGATTTGCTTAACCACTTCACCGAAATCCCAAATCGATCTATCGCCTTAGATCTCAAGTTCCTACAATTGATTAATCACTTACTATTTAGCACAAAGCCTATTCGGCTAGAAAACCAAATCCTAGTAGGATTTGTATTCTTAAAGCTTACCTTGGTGTCGATTTGATGATTTAATCAAATCCCAGAAACTCGTATTTTTCCCCTTTGAAATCGACTAGTCACTAAATCCCTTGAATTGGTTAGTTTTCGCTTAACACACATAATAATAGATCTACTACTAAAATAGGCCTTGGCTGAATTTACCTTTGTTCTTACCTTCCAAATCTTAAATCCCGAATTGGATCCTTGCTTCTTTATTCATTGTCATCTAAATCCCTATGTACCCATGTTAGATCCAATCTAACATTAAATCATAATAATATAGCTTATGGCCGAATGGTATTCATAACTTACCTTAGATCTTAGAAGTTCAAAGATACCTTCTTGTAGTTGACAATTTCTTAAATCCCAAAACACCCTTCCATAACTCGCCAAAATCCATAATAGAGATTAGTCCCTAAATTTTAGATAGGTTTAAAATATAAAAGAATTGAAACCAAACTTTGGATCTTACCCTTTTAAGAAATCGGTAGCACCCTTGTTAAAAGCCCCTTAAAGAATCGGCCTTGATGACTAGATGATAAAGTTTCGCTTTTGGGATTTAATGGAGAAGTCGACTAGAGGTTCTCTTGGGGTATTTGGTTTCCACGAAAATAAGGAAAAGAAACTTGAGAATTTTGGCAATGGTGGACTATAGATTCGGCTTGACAAAAGAAAAAGAGAAGAGAAGAGAGGAGAGCACTCGAGAAATTCTAAGAAAGAGAGGAGGAGGAAGAAAAATTGATGAGTAGCCCTATTTCCTTCCTTTTATAGCCTAAACTACTCCTCGTAATCCCTTACTTGGCCACCACTCTTCTTTATTTGATAGCTTTATCTCTTAATTTAAAATAATTAGAGAATAATCCTTTATTATCTCTTCAAAATAATCCAAATTAAATCCCTTATTTATCACCTTATTAATCGAATATTAAAGAGAATAAAACTCCTCCTTTCTAGAAGGCTTCATCATCCACCTCAGAGCTTCGGAAGCAAAAATAAAACTTCTTTTATTTGCTTCCCAAGTGACTCAACCTGTGCCCAACACCTTGCATGTGGCGCCATTTCCAGAGGCCCTAAGTGGCATCTTCAGTGCCACTTTTCCAAGCCTGCTTGTGTGTCAAATTCACAAACTTTTTCTTTTAAGGCCACCTTGCCTTAATTTCCTCTTTTAAACTTTAAAACTCGACATTTCTAAGTCATTTCTAAGTTTCCAAAAATTTTCGTTCGCTCTATAAACTTAACATTTTCTTACATTTCCAAGTTTCCAAATGTGCACTTTCCTATTTTGAATCATTTCCAAATCATTTCCATCCATTTCCAAGTTTCCAAAATGTTCACTTTCCATTTTTTTAACTTAACATTTCCATACATTTTCAGTGTTTCCAAAATTGTTCAAAATTTATTCTTAGTACATAAAATATGTTACTTCGCATAATTAAACCGAAAATGCATAGGCCCTTTCCAGATGTTACAATTCTACCCCTTAAAATAATTTCGTCCTCAAAATTTTCTAACTAAAATAATTGAGGGTATTGTTGTCGCATTGCCTCTTCCGTTCCCACGAAGCTTCTTCCGATCCATGATTGCGCCATAACACCTTGACTAGAGGAACCGACTTCCTCCGTAGCACTTTCACATCACGCCCAATATCCGAATCGGCTCTTCCTCTTAGGATAAGTCCGGCCTTAGCTCTACTTCTTCGACAGTACCACATGAGACGGATCCGATTGGTAACGATGTAGCATGGATACATGGAATACGCCGTGCATCTGCGCTGCAACTCGTGGCAACTCCAATTGGTATGCCATCGCTCCAACTCGCTTCAAGACTGATAGGGCCCTATAAACCTTGGGCTTAACTTCCTCTTGCGATCGAACCTCATTACCTTTTTTCGAGGCGAGACTTTCAAAAACACTTGGTCTCCCACTTCAAACTCTATTTCCTTCCGCTTAAGGTCTGCGTACGACTTCTGCCTATCAGAGGCTTCCTTTAACCGTGCTCGAATCATCTCAACCTTCTCTTCGCCGCCACTAACTCGGACCCAAAACTCGACGCTCTCCTAACTCACCCAACAAGTAGGAGTTCTACACTTCCGACCATACAATGCTTCATATGGTGCCATCCGCATGCTAGCCTGATAGCCGTTGTTGTAGGCGAACTCAGCTAAAGGCAAATAGTCTTCCCAACTTCCTCGGAAATCCATCACACAGCCTCTCAACATATCCTCCAACACTTGTATAACTCGTTCGACCGCCTGTCCGATTGTGGATGAAAAGCCGTAGTGAAGTCCAACTTAGTGCCTAAAGCTTGATGAAGTGCCCTCCGTAACCGAGACGTAAACCTTGGGTCTCTGGCGGAGATGATCGATACTGGTACACCATGTAACCTCACAATTTCCGCCACATATAACTTAGCCAGCTTCTGAAGAGAATAGTCAACTCTTACCGGGATGAAATGCGTGGACTTAGTCAAACGGTCCACTATCACCCATACCGAGTCCTTCTTAGTAGGCGTAAGGGGAAGCCCACTAACGAAATCCATGGTAATTCTCTCCCACTTCCATTGCGGAATCTCGATTGGTTGAAGCAATCTCGATGGAACTTGGTGTTCACTTTTAACTTGGCGACACGTCCAAACATTTCCCCACAAATTCAGTCGCTTCTTGCTTAAGATCGGACCACCAAAATTGTTCCCTTAGATCTCTCAGACAGCCTTAATGCCTCCGGGATGCATAGCATAAGGGCTACTATGCGCCTCCCAAGAATCCTTTGTCTTAACTCCTTGTCCTTCTAAGATACGACTTTTCCTTTGTAACACAATACTCCTCATCATTAACACTATAATCCTCTAACTCTCCGCTCCGCACTTGTTGTAACTTAACACTTAGATCCTTATCAACCAACTGTCCCTCTTTCACCTCCTTCACCATGTGGGCTTAACTTGCAACTCGCTAACAAAGCTTCCATCATCGTACAAACTTAAGTGAGCGAACATAGCCCTTAGATCCGACACAACCTTCCGACTTAGGGCATCGCCTACCACATTCGCCTTGCCCGGATGATATTCTATCGAATGATCGTAGTCCTTCAACAACTCCACCCACCTTCGTTGCCTCAAGTTCAACTCCTTCTCGAGTCAACAGATACTTAAGGCTCTTGTGGTCCAGTGTAGATCACCGACCTTTCTCCATAGAGGTAGTGCCTCCTAACCTTAAGGGCGAAAACCACTCGCGC
This sequence comes from Gossypium sturtianum, assembly GCA_025698515.1. Classification (NCBI taxonomy): domain Eukaryota; kingdom Viridiplantae; phylum Streptophyta; class Magnoliopsida; order Malvales; family Malvaceae; genus Gossypium; species Gossypium sturtianum. The sequence continues at coordinate 126,024,808 of CM046948.1, forward strand.
GGTTCCAAGTCATGAGTTGGGTAGTTAACCTCATGAGGCCTTAGTTGTCGAGACGCATAAGCGACTACTTTTCCTTCTTGCATTAGCACACATCCTAATCCCATATGCGGCGCCACAAGACACCACAAAATCCTTCCTGACCCCCTGACCGACTAACACCGAGCCTCCATCAACACCTTCTTATTGCTTATCGCACTATTCAAAGGGTACTTCCTTCCTTAGTAACTTTGTCAAAGGCGCGGCTATTGACGAGAATCCTTCTACGAACCTTCTGTAATAGCCTACCAAACCTAAGAAACTTCGAATCTCAGCCACGGACCTAGGTGGTTTCCAATCCAACACTGCTTCGATCTTCCTAGGATCCACTCTTATTCCTTCTGCGGATACCACATGCCCTAAGAATGCCACCTCCTTAAGCCAAAATCCACACTTGCTGAATTTGGCATAGAGCTTCTTCTCCCTTAACACTTGTAGCACCACTCGGAGATGTTCATCATGCTCCTCTTCAGACTTAGAATACACCAAAATATCATCGATGAACACAACGACGAACCTATCCAAGTAGGGTTGAAAACTCGGTTCATCATATCCATGAACGCTACCGAGCGCTTTGTCAATCCAAACGGCATCACCACAAACTCAAAATGGTCGTATCTTGTCCTAAAAGCGGTCTTATGGATATCCGCCTCCTTCACCTTCAATCGGTGATATCCCGACCTTAAGTCTATCTTTGAGAACATCATGTCTCTTCACCGATCGAACAAGTCATCGATCCTTGGCAAAGGATACTTGTTCTTGATGGTCACTTTATTCAATCGACGGTAATCTATGCACATACGCATAGTTCCGTCCTTCTTCTTTACAAATGTAATCGGTGCTCCCATGGAGACACACTGGTCGTATGAACCCACGATCCAACAACTCTTGGATTTGAGCCTTGAGCTCAACTAACTCCTTTGGCGCCATTCGGTATGGAGCGATTGACACAGGAGCTGCTCCCGTAGTAAGTCTATTCCAAACTCGACCTCCCTATCTCGGGGTATTCCTAGTAATTCCTCCTAAATACATCTTCAAAGTCTTTCACCGCTCTAACTCCACCGACACCTTCTTCCTTTCCTCCTAACGCACTTACGAAGGCTAAGAACGCCTTGCACCCTTTCTTAACCATTTTCTCACCTTCAACGCCAAAAACTACGTTGGGACAGTAGTTTCTTCTCTCTCCAATTATTACTACTACTTCATCCTCCGGGTCCTTAGTTCCATTCGCTTAGCCGCACAATCCAACACGGCTCGGTGCTCTACTAGCCACCCATTCCAAGTATAAGTTCAAACTCCCGAAAGATAGTTCCATTAAGTCACCAAAAAGTTCACTCCTGAATCTCTACGGTACATTCCGAAAGATCTTATCCACCACTACGCTTAGGCCTAATGGGCTTACTACAGTCATCTGCCTATCAGAAGGTTCAGATTCTAGGCCTAGTGTTTCCGCTACACTACATGCAACATAGGAATGGGTCGAGCCCACATCAATTAGAGAAAAATAGGGCTTGTCAAAAATAAAGAACGCACTCGCTTATAACGTCCGCCGCGCCTCCATCTTCCCTCCGGCGAACCGCATAAACCAAACCTGGTTGCCTTGCCTCGGCAAGATTAGCGAAGTACCTCTACCTTGTGTTCCACGGCCTCGCCAAAGACCATTACCTCATTACTCAACCACGACCTCGTTGAGGTCGCGGTCCTCCTCTACCAATCGACTAACATTCTAAGTCGTTGGTCGGCTTTCATCCGATTGCTTAGGACAATCCTTGATCACATGGTCCTTGGACCCACATCCAAAACATCCTCCTGCTTTCTTCCAAAGACTCTCCTAAGTGCTTCTTTCCACACACATCACAAGGTCGATACCGCCTTCCGAACCAACTTAGTCGACCTCGCGCCCATCAACTCTAGGCCTCTTATGAACCTTTCCGCACGCTCCAAAACCTCTTTTGGGCCTATTCCTATCCATAGCCCGCTTTGTAAAATCCTTTGATTCCTCACCACCTTGGCCTTTTCTACCAAAGCGTAAAACTCCCGCTCCCGATGCGGTGCTATCAACAGTCTAAGATCATCCCTTAGCCCATCCTCAAAATCGGACACAGCGCTCATGCTAAGTTGCCACTACTCCTCGAGCATATCACCAACCTCGTGAATTCACCTCATACTCCGCCACGGACTTGTTCCTTTGAACCACCCTAAATGCCTTCCTTTGCTCATCAAGATACCTGGTTCCTACATACTTCTTCCAAATGCTTCCTTAACATATTCCCGGTGTCGATCCTCACCGTGGCACCATCCCGAATAAATAACCACCACCGATATGCTTCATCGCGTAATAGTGCCACCATTCATTTTAACTTCTCCTCGGGGTCAAGTCAAGCTCATCCATGATGCGCTCTGTTGCTTCCAACCAAGATTTCACCGAACTGGTGCCACACCGATACCCCACGAAACATTTCGGCTCCATTAACTCCTGAGCCGCTCAGCACAAACTTACGGGTTCCCAAATTCCTCCTGCACCACCCACCAACTCCAAAACTCGCAAAGACACCTGCGACACAAAGATCATCCCCGCGCCGAGCTTGCCGCTCAACACCAACACCGGGGTGGTGGTGGCGGTGGTATCTCATTGTCGCACCATTGACCCGATCTAACGGGTTCGACGACAATCGCCATCCTTCCTCTACCTCATCCACGCACGACCATGTCCTCTAGAGCTCATTTCTAACGTCGTGATCTGATTAAGAAATTTTATGAATTAGTCTTTGTTTCACTTGATTACCCGCGAAGAAATTTTATGAAAAGAGTTTTAGGAGTGGTTCTTTCAGATGCACACAGCTCTTTCCATTCATTCATCCATACATCCATCAAACAATCATGAACTCTCGCTCATTCAGAGAAAAAGGTCAGTAGTTTTCATTGTTATTGTTTTTTTTTCCTTCCACTACCTGTGGTATTTTCGTGATTCATTCTCTACAGGTATTTTTTTGTAATTTTTCAAAAGGAAAAAGTTCCTTGGTGATTTTGTCACAAAGTATTTTGGTATTTTTAAATTCCGGTATTTCGGTGATTTTGGACCTCTGGGGTATTTTGGTGATTTTTTTCCAAGCCCAGGTAAATTTGTAAAATCTTATAAATCAGTGATATTTCAAAGGTTGCAAAACTTTGAGGTTCTTTTTGAGAATTGTACTTTTCAAAACGGTGATGTTGCAAAAATTTTGGAAATCAGGTCATTTTGGTAATTTTATAAGTTAGGGGCAATTTTGAAATTTCCAAAATTCAAGGTATTTTTGATAATTTGCAAATTAGGGTTTTGAACATTGATAAAATAATAAAATTTTGGCAAAACTGTTGGGTAGTTGGTCATTTTATAAACCAAGGGTATTTTGGTAATTTTACCACTAGGGGCATTTTTGTATAAATCGAAAATCTTTCGTAAAAATTTTGTAAAGATGGTTTTCATGAATTTAGAAGAAAGTTTTAAGAGTTCTAAAACTAGGGTTTTGTTTTTTTATAAAAACACGACTAATTCCCTTTCGGGTTTTAGTTATTGTGTTTAGCCTATGACCGAGTCCTCTTGGTCGTAGGAACCAAAGCTACGCACTGTGCAGATTCGAGTGGAGAGGAGGTGAGTCACGCGGATCGCTTAAATACCAAGCTCCCATCGAAACCATTCCTAGACATGCGCATGCAGGTTGCCACACCTACCGAGCCCTCCGGGTTAGGGTGAACCGGCTACGCACTGCAGGATTCTGCGAAGAGAGGAGGTGAGTCACTAGGATCGCTTAAATACTAGGCTCTTCCCTGATCCAATCCTAGACATGCGCATGTGGGTTACCACACCCTAACTTAGTGACTTAGCCATGGGTTTGTTTAACGCTCCTTAAGTCTTATGTGTTTGTGTTTGAGTAGACTAGTCCTAGGGTTCAAGTTCCTATCATGCTATTCTATGTTCCATTCCTTTTCTACCCTTCTAATATTCATTACACATAATCACACAAATAGTTAGGGTACTTACCCGTGGATCATGGTCGGAGAATTTAGGTGCCATGCCGAAAAACCCGCTTGTTTCATAAAATATTTTCAAAAAAAACTCATTTGGGCTCGCTTTGAAAACGTTTTGGGCCTTGGCCCATAGGCCGAGAGTTTTAAAACTTGGCTCTGATACCAAACTGAAACACCCCAAACCCGGCCCACGAGATTTGCCCAGATTTGGTATGTTCCTCAAGTAAACCGGTTTCAAAATTCTTTCGTTACCTAGAGAAAACTTGTGCGATTTTGAAAAAATTGTTTTGGGTTGGGCTTGTGTTGAAAACGAATTCAATTCTTTATATTAAAAATTTTACTTAAACTTTAATAGGTAAAACTCATAATCATAATAAATAGAAATAAATGGAAAACAATCCAACTATGGCCTTATGGCCTTATTACATCAAATAATTTCCAAGTAATTCAAGTACTTAAATAGAAATAGTAGTTCATAAAATAAAAACTTCATGTTGAGCATGGCCACCACAAGTTCTCCGTCCCGGTCCATCACCGATCATCACACAAAAAATATTCCCCAACGGGTGAGTCAAACAGACTCAATGTGTACACAAACACTAAAACAAAATAGAATCAGCATACAAATGTTACGCATTCATATCATAGCATACAAATTATGATGCATTCCCAAACCCAAACCTAATAAGCCATCCGCTACACTCCCGCACTAAACCTGTACACAGTGGGGACTACTAAGTCGACCCTCCTTCCGCTACACTCCATATCGCGGTCTTAGGTCACCGTGATTTGGTCTTAGGTCACCACGTTCGGACATCGTGGTCTTAGGTCACCACTTTCAGATTATCGTGGTCTTAGGTCACCACTTTCGATATCACGGTCTTAGGTCACCGTGTTCGTGGTCTTAAGTCACCACATTCACTTCCCCTTTCAAACAAACCCATATGCCCCATATAATGATGATATGCATAAATATGCCGAGTTCACATTCTTATCATATTCTCATGTTACTAATGACCTTTTTCATATTCTTTGTAGAAGTAGGAAACGCGTGCACGAGTACTTAGTACCATAACATGGTACCCTAGCCACTTTCATATTCTTAATATCACATATTTTAATAAAACAGCCATGAAACATATTAAGAAGTAGTGTGGGTACACACTGATTTGCTTAACCACTTCACTTTGAAATCCCAAATCGATCTATCGCCTTAGATCTCAAGTTCCTACAATTGATTAATCACTTACTATTTAGCACAAAGCCTATTCGGCTAGAAAACCAAATCCTAGTAGGATTTGTATTCTTAAAGCTTACCTTGGTGTCGATTTGATGATTTAATCAAATCCCGTAAACTCGTATTTTTCCCATTTGAAATCGGCTAGTCACTAAATCCCTTGAATTGGTTAGTTTTCGCTTAACATACATAATAATAGATCTACTACTAAAATAGGCCTTGGCCGAATTTACCTTTGTTCTTACCTTCTAAATCTTAAATCCCGAATTGGATCCTTGCTTCTTTATTCTTTGTCGAAATCCCTATGTACCCATGTTAGATCCAATCTAACATTAAATCATAATAATATAGCTTATGGCCGAATGGTATTCATAACTTACCTTAGATCTTAGAAGTTCCGAAAGATACCTTCTTGTAGTTGACAATTTCTTAAATCCCGAAAACACCCTTCCATAACTCGGCTAAAATCCATAATAGAGATTAGTCCCTAAATTTTAGATAGGTTTAAAATATAAAAGAATTGAAACCAAACTTTGGATCTTACCCTTTTTAAGAAATCGGTAGCACCCTTGTTAAAAGCCCCTTAAAGAATCGGCCTTGATGACTAGATGATAAAGTTTCGGCTTTTGGGATTTAATGGAGAAGTCGACTAGAGGTTCTCTTGGGGTATTTGGTTTCCACGAAAATAAGGAAAAGAAACTTGAGAATTTTGGCAATGGTGGACTATAGATTCGGCTTGACAAAAGAAAAGAGAAGAGAAGAGAGGAGAGCACTCGAAATTCTACAGAGAGATGAGGAGGAAGAAAAATTGATGAGTAGCCATATTTCCTTCCTTTTATAGCCAAAACTACTCCTCGTAATCCCTTACTTGGCCACCACTCTTCTTTATTTGATAGCTTTATCTCTTAATTTAAAATAATTAGAGAATAATCCTTTATTATCTCTTCAAAAATAATCCAAATTAAATCCCTTATTTATCACCTTATTAATCGAATATTAAAGAGAATAAAACTCCTCCTTTCTAGAAGGCTTCTGCCGTCCACCTGAGAGCTTCGGAAGCAAAAATAAAACTTCTTTTATTTGCTTCCCAAGTGACTCAACCTGTGCCCAACACCTTGCATGTGGCGCCATTTCCAGAGGCCCTAAGTGGCATCTTCAGGCCACTTTTCCAAGCCTGTTTGTGTGTCAAATTTCACAAACTTTTTCTTTTAAGGCCACCTTGCCTTGATTTCCTCTTTTAAACTTTAAAACTCGACATTTCTAAGTCATTTCTAAGTTTCCAAAATTTTCGTTTGGCTCAGAAACTTGACATTTTCTTACATTTCCAAGTTTCCAGAAATGTGCACTTTCCTATTTTGAATCATTTCCAAATCATTTCCATCCATTTCCAAGTTTCCAAAAATGTTCACTTTCCATTTTTTTTTAACTTAACATTTCCATACATTTTCAGGTTTCCAAAATTGTTCAAAATTTATTCTTAGTACATAAAACATGTTACTTCGTACAATTAAACCGAAAATGCATAGGCCCTTTCCAGGATGTTACACAAAACATAAGAAATCCCTAAAACCCCCTGAAGGAATTGAAGGAGAGATTCGTCGTCTTGAGTAGAATTTCGGCTTCTTGAGATGGATCAACTGGCTATCTTCGAGTGTTTCCCACAAATCTGACCTTTTCGGCTCGGCTCCTTGGCCTAGCTCACCGCCTCCTTCTAGGTTATACTTAGGGTGTTTATATAGGCTTTTGAAATATGTTTCTTTGCCCCTAAGTATCCTTTTCCGAGTGAAATTGCTCTTTTCCACGACAGGGACACGGCCATGGCACACGCCCGTGTGAATCGTCTTTAGGCCGTGTTTGGACTTTAATGAGGTGACACGCCCGTGTAAATCGTGATCAGGCCGTGTTCTAGTCTATCAAGGAGGCACGGCCGTGTTGGCTCAAGTCGAGGCCGTGTCAATTTTCACTTTGGCCCAATTTGGTCCGTTTTAAGCCTGTTTCTCGTTCTTTCCATCCTCCGGTGCTTTCCTGAGTATAAAACATGAAAAGAAAGGATTAAGAGCACCTTTTTACATAAATCAAGGGATAAATCACCCAAAAGTATGCTAAATGTGGGATTAAAATATGTTACTTTTACGGTTTATCACATACCCCCACACTTAAGCTTTTGCTTGTCCTCAAGCAAAATTCTCAACTTACAATTAAAACGAACTTTCCATGATTCAGTATTCCTATCAACAATGTCTCATCATAATTCATAGATAATTTATACATGGATAATTTAACTCAAAGAGTCCTAAAGATTCAAACAATATAAGTCATACATTTGTAGCACAAAACATTGGTGTTTCCCCTCATCTAAATAATTACCTATGATCCAAAACCTACAAGGATTGACATCCTCACAAAAGATTCACTCAAATCACTGGAAGTGTTTAAGGTTCAGAATTAAGCACTCAAATGTCAACCCCGAAAAGTTAATCCCATAGGCTTGCATGAAAATCAAATCTCCGCCACTGTAATATGAGATGATGCACAAATCAAAAGGTCTTTGAAAGGGTTGTAACGGGGCTTGGGTTAAGGTGTGGATAAAGGCTGAATTAGAGGGTTAGAATCGAGATCGACTTGAAAAATTACCTAACTAGAAACAATGAACTGAAAAATAAATAATTACATGAATTGAAACATTGAAACTAATAATACGAGCTTCTTCTTCAATAAATAGACTTTAACTGTATAAGCTCGCTTTTCATCATACTAATACTGAATATACTTCGATTTTTTCTCTCTCTCTTTTTTTTAAGAACAAATCAAGTAATAATAAAGAACTTTAACAACTGAAATAAAGAAAATAGTTAGGCAACTGGTCAAAATCAAATCTCGACAAAAAGGGTAGCCAAGAAGAATGGTGATAACAAATACAAAGCGTTTTGGGTTAATATTAGTGGGTGAGTCAATAAATAGGGTTGTTAGGATTAAAAGGGGTTTACTAAGGGTTAATTATGGAGGTAGGTTTTTTTAGTGGAGTGAGTGGGTTAAATCCTAGGTGCCTTCATCATCTCTGTATATAAAATCAAAGGTGTGGTCTTGACATGTATAATCGATGCAAGTTCTAGAATAACTAATCTATGTTGAGACACTCATAATCAAAAAGTGAGCAAGAAAAAGAATATATGCTCTATAAGGCTCAAAATCTCACAAAAATTATGGGTATTTTTTATATCAACCTTGTAAATTTCAAATTTCAAAGTAATATTAAAATTCAGGTAGACAACCTAGAAAAAAAAATTTAATTTCTAAAAAAAAAACTAGACTTATCATGCTTGATTCTCTAGTATCTTAGAATTTAATTATCAATGCACAATTATCAATGACTTAATCTAAGACATATCAATAAAAATCATAAATCATGGAAATTTCATTCTAATGATAATATGAGAAATTTACTTTAGAACAAGGCATAATTCAGGGATTTGAGAATAATGCAAAAAGTTTGGAATCTTTAAGATTCACCCCCCACACTTAAGATGTACATTGCCCTCAATGTACAAAGATATATATATATATAGACAATTAAGTATAAATTCAAAAGATATGGAGAGAAGTGAAACTCCCTGAATGATGGATGAAATCCTTGCGTTGGAGGTAAAAGATAAGTTGGAGGGGTCGTTCTTTATGACGATCCTACGCTAGATGAAGAAATTGGGTAGCTCATGGAGGATTAGCCAGGATATAATAATAATTAAAACTATGCTAATGAAATAATTAAAGAAAAGCAAGCTAAAGTGAAGAAAAATAAAAAGTGAACTAAAATTAAAAGAAAAGATAAATGGACCGTAGAGTCCTTATTGTTGGGTGTGATTTCTAAGGCTGTGGATATGGTGGTGGTCGTGGTGTGATTCCCAAGCAGCCTGAAGAACCTAAAACTAAGAAACTAAAATAAAATGAGTTAAATTAAGTAGAAGAGAAGTAAAGATACGAAAATTGAAGCAAAAGAGAAAAACGAAATAAGAACTAAATGGCCTCAAATATCCTTGGCTCATCGAATGATTGAAGCGGCCGGCATGAACTTATATAGATCGGTCTCCCTCTGGGAGACTATGCTTGATTCCTTCCGCTTCTTCGGCATTTGGTGTAGCTCAAGGGTTTTGGGAATGTATTGGAGAAGAAAAGTAGGGAGAGGGTTGAGAAAGAAAAGAAAAACTAAATGGGCTGAATGGGTGAGAAGAGGGAATGGTGGGTGGTTTAAATAGAATTCTCAAGTCAGGTACATTCACACGACCGTGTCTCATGGGCGTGTTAATTCACACGGCCGCCTCGCACGGCCATGTTATGCATCGTATCATTTCTCCCACGCCCATGTTCTGGTTGCCACGCCCGTGTGTAAACTACCAGTGTCGACCACGGCCGTATCGCACGGCCGTGTTAAGCATCGTTCATGTCTCCCACGCCCTTTTTACAAATTTCCATGCCCGTTGGTGATAAGTCAGTGTTGTCCACGGCCGCATCGCACGGCCGTGGCGTTTTTTTTGTGCCCGTGGGGTGGTGGTTGGAGTCCGTGACTTAAAGATTTGATTCTTTCTGATTTGTACCTCTTCTGCCATTGTCAGTACGGAGATTCTGTACCTCCACACGGCCACGGCCAGGGCCATGTGAAAGGCCGTGTGGGCTGGAAATCTGCACTTTTGGTTAGTTTAAAACTAGGTGTTTAAGACTAAGAGAAGGGAAGGAAATAAAATAAAATGAAAACAAATACGAAAGTAATTAGGGTTAGTGCTCGGGTTGCCTCCCGAGAAGCGCTCATTTAAAGTCTTAAGCTAGACTTTCCTCGTATTCGCAAAAATCAGGGTGGTTCAAAAATTTGAATATCTTCCCTCATGCTATCAGTTCTATTTCCTTGATAAAGTTTAAGTCAAGAAGCGTTTATATTGAATGTACCAAAAATAGGATTTTACTTCGACTGTTCCGTATGGGAAAACACCAATTACCCTAAAATGGATTTCTTTGTTTGTGTTAGGGTCAGGAGGAGATATTCGCGGGTCTACTTTATCTAATAATACTTGATATCCGATTTTGAATTTGTCTGCTTCGTGGAATGGCTCTGGTTCAGCTTTGTGTATCCTTATTTTTTCCTTGAAATGCGTCTTCCACTCGTCTAGATCATCGATCTGAATCCTTCATTCCTCATGAGTTATTTCTTTGTTGGCACAGGGTATAGGATCGGGTTCAGTTGTATTCTTTCCTGGTGTTTCCTGAAAAGAAGGGTTAACCGAATGGTTATCAATAGAATTTATTTTCTCACCTGGATTACTCGATGTTCTAGCCGAATTGAGAGCTTGGAGAGTGACTGTCCCATTACCTACACGAAGTATTAGTTCTCCTGCATCAATGTCAATTTTAGTCCTGGCAGTTGCTAAAAAGGGTCTTCCTAAAATTAAGGGAATCGAATTATCCTCATCCATGTCTAGGACAACAAAATCTACTGGGAAAACAAATTTATCAATTTTTACAAGAACATCTTCGATAATACCCCTAGGAATTCTAACAGTTTTATCAGCTAGTTGAATGCTCATCCTAGTTTGTTTAGGTTTCCCTAGACCTAGTTGTTTAAACAATTTATAAGGCATGACATTTATGCTTGCCCCCAAATCAGCTAACGCATTATCAATAGGTAAACTACCAATTAAACATGGAATCGTAAAACTACCTGGATCTTTTAATTTCCGTGGTAGTTTATTTTGCAAGATTGCCGAGCACATTGCATTTAGTTCCACATGTGATGCTTCATCTATCCTTCTATTTTTCGTCAACAGCTCTTTTAGGAATTTTCTAGAGTCTGGCATCTGCATAAGAGCTTCAAGTAACGGTAAGTTAATATGCAATTTCTTTAAAAGTTTAAGAAACTTACCGAACTGTTCCTCTGTGTCGTCTCTCTTTAATGCTTCGGGATATGGTATGCAAGGTTGGTACTCTTTGATTACCAGTTTTGGCTTGTTATTACTTACCTCAACCTTACCTTCTTTGACCACATTCTCTTGCCTTGAATTAGGCTCGTCTAACCCTTCACTTTCTTGAGCTGTTATGGCTTGGATTTGCTCCTTTGGGTTAATCTCAGTGTTGCTTGGTAGACGCCCTTGCGGTCATTCGGAAATTAACTTTGCAAGTTGTCCAACTATCTTAGTAAGTTCCCCGACTTGATTCTCGATCCCTTTGATCGATGCTTGTTGATTCTTAAGGGTGGTTTCAGTGTCTTGGAGACAGTTATCTGTGGCTGCCATGAATTTTGTCAGCATCTCTTCAAGGTTCGGCCTCTTTTCCTGTGGATAGGGCTGATTTTAGAAATTTTGAGGAGGTTGTTGTCTCTGAATTCCTTGATTTCTTTGACCTCCCCATGAAAAATTTGGGTGGTTCCTCCAACATGGATTATAAGTATTACTATAAGAGTTATTATTAGATCTAAAATTATTACCTATATAGTTCATATGTTCGCTTTCTGTGCCCGATTGGTAGGGTGGGTACTCAGGATTCACCACAATTCCACTTGCGTCGCACTGCATTACTGGAAGACCTGCGAAGAACACAAACTATCAAGCTTTTTATTCATCATCTCTACCTGTGTTGATAGCATGGTTACTGCGTCGAGGTTGAAAACTCCGGTTGATTTTGTTGGTTTTGTCCTTGTAACCTGCCACTAATAGTTATTCAGTGACATCTCTTCAATAAACTCGTAGGCTGCTTCAGGAGTTCTGTTGTTCAGGGTTCCACCGGCGGCAGAATCAATTAGTTGCCTCGTTGAGGGGTTTACACCGTTATAGAAAGTTTGGACTTGGAGCCACAAGGGTAAACCATGGTGCAGACACCTTCTCAAGAGATCCTTGTATCTCTCCCATGCGTCGTATAATGTCTCTAAATCCATCTGCACAAAAGAAGAGATATCATTCCGTAATTTGGCCATTTTTGCCGGTGGGAAATATTTTAATAAAAAAATTTCGGTCATTTGATCCCATGTAGTGATTGACCTTCGTGGTAACGAGTTTAACCATTGTTTAGCTTTATTCCTTAATGAAAAGGGAAATAACTGAAGACGGATGGCATCATCAGAAACGCCATTTATTTTGAAGGTATCATAGAACTCTAAAAAATTAGCTATATGAATATTTGGGTCTTCATCCTGTAAACCATCAAATTGAACAAATTGTTGAATCATTTGTATAGTGTTAGGCTTTAATTCAAAATTATTAGCAACTATAGCAGGCCTAACAATACTTGATTCTGCTCCAGTTAAATGAGGTTTAGCATAATCATACATAGTACGCGGAGCATTATTTTCTGCCACATCTTGTGGTGGTGGATTATTCTCGCCCATCCCTTCAGTAGGATTGGATTTGCCTTCTCGCTCTTTTTCTGTGTAATTTAGGGCTCGCCTAATTTCTCTGTGATTCCTGCGAGCGGTAGCTTCAATATCTCTATCGTATACTAGTGGTCCTCTCGGGTTCCTTCTAGTCATAAACTAGAGGTACCTGCTAGGAAAAGAAAGAACGAAAAATTCAGCAAAGTTAAAAACAAAATAAAAATAAAATTGCGGAAAATAATGGCTAAAGTAATAAAAATAGAGCTTTCTTAACATTTTAGTTCCCCGACAACGGCGCCTAAAACTTGATCGTTGTAATTTCAGAGTTTTAAATTTATAAAAAGAATGATTAAACCTGAAAACTAACTATGACAACGATTTGAGGCAAGCGCACCTATCGAACAGTAGTATAGCTTAGGCAAGACCGGATTGTCGAACCCAAAGGAACCAAAAGTACTAATACTAACTTTCTTTTTATTATCTGGCCTAAAATAAGTGAAGTTGTTATTTAATCTAAATTTAACTAACTACTAAGCTAAAGACGCAAAGACAAAAAGAATGAATTGGGGAAATACTGTTGGAAAAACTCAGTTGATTAAGATGATACCCTTAGGAAGAATCCACCTAGACTTCACTTGTTATCTAACTCAAACTGCATTTATTTATTCACTTGAATTGATCCGTAAGACTCCCTAATGTATATTAAACCCTCTCTCGAAGCGAATAACGTCTAACCCTAGGTTGATTAGTTGAAATCTCTTTCTAATTAAAACCCCTAGAATTGCATTAACTCGATCTATGGACACCCATATTAGGTTTCACCCTAATCCGACAAAATCTCGTCACCCTATCTCTAGATATACTCCACTTAATTATGCTAGATCTACTCTTAAGCAGGGACTTTTGCTCCTCCACCTAAGCATATCAAACTTGAATCAATATCCCGAAAATATTAACACAAGAATTAAGAACACATAATTAAGAACAAGTCAAATATTTATCATATAGTTCAGCAAATGATAACAAGATTCATCTAAGTTTCATCCCCTTCAGGTATCTGAAGGGTTTAGTTCATAATGATAAAAGAAAACATCTCAAAAGAAAAGATAAAACAAAACATAAGAAATCCCTAAAACCCCCCGAAGGAATTGAAGGAGAGATTCGCCGTCTTGAGTAGAATTTCGGCTTCTTGAGATGGATCAACTGGCTATCTTCGAGTGTTTCCCAAAAATCTGACCTTTTCGGCTCAGCTCCTTGGCCTAGCTCACCGCCCCCTTCTAGGTTATACTTAGGGTGTTTATATAGGCTTTTGAAATATGTTTCTTTGCCCCTAAGTATCCTTTTCCGAGTGAAATTTCTCTTTTCCACGACAAGGACACGGCCATGGCACACGCCCGTGTGAATCGTCTTTAGGCCGTGTTTGGACTCTAATGAGGTGACACGCCCGTGTAAATCGTGATCAGGACGTGTTCTAGTCTATCAAGGAGGCACGGCCATGCTGGCTCAAGTCGAGGCCGTGTCGATTTTCACTTTGGCCCAATTTGGTCCGTTTTAAGCCTGTTTCTCGTTCTTTCCATCCTCCGGTGCTTTCCTGAGTATAAAACATGAAAAGAAAGGATTAAGAGCACCTTTTTACATAAATCAAGGGATAAATCATCCAAAAGTATGCTAAATGTGGGATTAAAATATGTTACTTTTACGGTTTATCACCATGATATAGCACTTTGTGTGGGAGACGAACCGATTTGGCTTCGGGCCATGCATATCGGCTGATTTGGCTTCGGGCCATGATATCAGTATTTCGGATAAGTTACCTTGATTTGGCTTCGGTCCATGGTATAGGTACTTATCATGTGAGACCCTAGAGTATCCGACTTCTATTCCGAATGGTTCAACGGGTAAATGAAAGATGAGAATGTATATGAGATTGGTACGAGATGGTACAGGTATGTGTATAAACCATTTTAACTTTGAATGGGAGAAATGATGACGAATGTATATGGTTTTGTGAATGAGCAATTGAAAGGTTTGATAGTTAAGGAAAGTTACATATTGACATATTGAAATTATTGAATCATGTTTAAGTGATTGCATTAAGTTTATCTCATGCGAGCTTACTAAGATTTATAACTTACTTTGTTTATTTTTTCGTGTTTTATAGTGTTATCAAGCTAGCTTAGGCACGGGGATCGTCGAAGATCGCTTCACACTACCACTTATCACTTGGTACCTTTGAATATTGGTATTTTGAGTATATGGCATGTATAGGTATTTTGATGTCATTTTGATTATGGGTTTATAGTGATTTTGGTTATTTGTAATGGCTTGTAAATGTATATGTTTTGAGTTGTAAATATAGCCATGAGAGTTCGCTTAATTTGGTGAATTTTTGTTATGTGCATATATGGTTGATATTAGATGTGAATTATGTTTATGAATTGGTTCAAAATAATGTATTTTTAGTAAAGGTATAGTTAGTTGATTTGTATATGTGATTTGGTATGTTTTGGTGGAGTAAGATTTGAGGTTATAAGCATGTTGAATGTTGGTATTAAAAATGGTATGAATTAGCCTTGATTGTGGCTAAATTGAATGTTTATTTATGCTATGATTTGGTGCCTTTTTGGTTGTGTAGGTATATGAAAATTTGGGTGACAAATTGGCTTGGTAAATAGCCTATTTTTGTCCACACGGGCAGAACCACGGGCGTGTGTCTCAGCCGTGTGTGACACACGGTCATGTTACACGGCCGTGTGTCCCCTAGTGTTGAATTGAAATGAAGTCAGTATGCTCCACACGGTCTCACACACGGGCGTCTGATTGGCCGTGTGGCACAAGTCAGTATACCCCCTAATTTGCACACGGCCTAGCACACGGGCGTATGACTTGGCCGTGTTGCATAAGTCAGTATACCCTACAGGTTTGGCACAGCCTAGCACACGGCCTGGAACACGGGCGTGTGTGGCCACTTCGAAGGGCACACGGGCTCGACACACGGGTGTGTGGTTGGCCGTGTAACCCAAGTCAATAAGCTCACTTGTTTGGACACGGGGTAGGACACGGGCTGGGACACGGCCATGTGTTCCCATTTCAAATGTCCACACGGCCTGTGACACGGACCACACGGGCGTGTGTCCCCTGTTTTGAGAAAATTTTGTTAAGTGTTGAAAAATTTCCCGAGTTTTCAGTTTAGTCCCGAACCACTTCCAATGCATGTTTAGGGCCTCGTAGGCTCGTTTAAGAGACATTATGATTGACATTGATTGAATTGTATTTCAATTGATAAATTGTATATGAAATGTATGATTAAAAGTGTTATAAGTCTAATAATGCTCTGTAACCCTATTCTGGCGGTGAATACGGGTGAGGGGTGTTATAGAAAGTCTGTCATTTGCCCTTGGAGTTAGAACATAAAGCTTACTAGGCTCTCCAACAGCTCAACTTGGATCTTAAGCTTGGTAAAGAGAAATGAATGCTTCAACTTAATGAGTTGGAAGAATTACAAATGTTCTCATATGAAAATTTCAATTTATTCAAGGAGAGATTGAAAAGATGGCATGATAAGCACATTCGAGTCCGAGAATTTGAAGCAGGTCAGCAAGTTTTGTTGTTCAATTCCAGATTAAGGTTCTTTCCAGGTAAGTTAAAATCAGGTTGGTCTGGTCCATTCACTATTCATCAAGTTTTCCCGTACGAAGTTGTTTAACTTCACAGCAAGGGAGGTAATTTCAGAGTTAATGCTCAGCGCTTGAAACATTACAAGGGGATAAAATTGAGCGAGATAAAACCTCGTTCATTTTATCGGATACCTAATTTTTTTATTTCTCTTTAAAATGAATGACTTAGATCATATTTTCTAGATTAGTATGTTAAAATAAATTTTGTCTAGGAGATTGGAACTTAAGCGGGACCGCTTATAACCCCTCCAATCTTTCTTGGGAATTGATTTTAACATAATCTTCTAAGAAAATATTTCCTAAGTGACAAAATAAAATTTTAATTTGTCAAATAAAAGGGTCGATTTTGATCCAAGTTTTACTTTGCAACTCAATTTTCAAATTATCCTTAAGTCCAAGTACTTAATTGAATTATTTGCAATAATTGACTAGCCTTTTTGTGAATATTGAAATTAGCTTTTTCTATAAATATTTTAAAATGGCTAAAATCAAGGTTTTTAATTTTTATTTTTAATAAATAGGATGATAACAACTTATATAATTATTTCATATAATATATATTAATTGTTATTCATCCTGTATAGGATTAGAATTGCTTAGTATTTTATCACTATTTTATTTAAGAGTTTTTTATTTTATTATATAATATAATACCAAGTAATATATTAATATAATTTATATTATATATTAATTGTTATTGTCTTTATATAAGATTAGGAGTTATAGTATTTTATTATTATTTTTCTTTAGAGTTTGAGTTAAACTCATTTCTTTTGTCACTATAAATACCACCACCATCCTCCCTCATTCACATCACTTACCAAACCATCAACTCCACCTTCCCACACACCTTCTCCACCATCGACCCTAACACCTCCCATCCTCTAAACTCCCTAATGCTGCAATGTAACACCTTTTACCCTTATTCGACGCCAGAATAGGGTACGACGCGTTACGGGACTGATACACATGCATTCATACAAAACCGAGACATGACCTTCCACTCAAATTTAAAACTTTTCATAAACCTTCATATCACCCTTTACATTAGCCTACGAGGCCTAAAACACACTTTAGAAACAGTTCGGAATCAAATCGATCTCTTTAGAAGATCTCTGGAAAGACTTAGAAAAATTCTCATCAAAAAGTCCACACGCCCGTGTGGAAGAATGAACACGCCCGTGTGGCATATCACATGCCCATGTTCCACACCCGTGTAGATTTATTTCCCAATTCGAACCTATAGGGATCTTCACACGGCCTGACACATGCCCGTGTCCATGGCCCGTGTCCCTCACACGGCCATCACACGCCCGTGTCTTAGCCTGTGTGCAAAAACCTTGACATTCTGTTTCTGACGTCATCACCCCAATGATGTCACACGGCCAAGGAACACACTCGTGTCCATAGACCGTGTGGCGAATTAAATTCCTAAATTCAGGTGCAGACTTCACACAGCCTGGGCACACGCCCATGTTCTAGGCCGTGCCTCTTACACGGTTGAGACACACGGCCATGTCTCAGCCCGTGTGGCTACTACTAGGCATTCTGTTTTGCCAACCTAAGGTGCAGGGGGACACACGGCCCAACCACACGCCCATGGGGAAGACCGTGTGTCACACACGGCCTAGACACACACCCGTGTGTCTACCCGTGTGGACAAGGACAAGGCTATTTTCCAAGCATTTTCTACCACCCCAACTTGTACATACTTAAACCAAAACAAGCCATTAACTCATTCGTGCATAACTAAACCAAATAAATCAACCATGCAACTTGCACATTCATGAACAACCTCATCATTTCATATATTAATAAGAGCCATCAACTATGGCCTTATACAAAAGAAATCATCCTTAAATGAGCCAACACATTTGGCTAAAACAATATGACATTTAACTAAGACTAAGTCCCTATACATGCCATACTCAAAATGCTAAATCTAACTATACCAAAATGAGTGGATAGTGTGGGTGATCCTCCGACTATCTCCGTATCCCGAGCTGGCTCTTCGACGCTATAAAACAAGGAAAAAGAGAAGGGAGTAAGCTTTAAGCTTAGTAAGTCTATATGTAAATGATAAACATCATACCACATACTTAACAATCAAGAACATTACATACTAAATAAAAACAATTCAGATCCTTATAACCATACTTACTCATTTCAAACCTTACCACATCCCAAACACATATCATAAAACATTGCTCACTTTTACATGCACTTATACCCTGCACTTATACCCTGCACTTATCACCACAATGCCACATGTAAATTCACTTAAACAAGTTTCTCGATGAACACTTCGAAATACTACTAGATACTCGGTGGTTTCGCACACAACCCACCAATAATAAAACACACAGTGGTATCACACACAGCCCACCAACAATGATAGTTACGGTGGTATCACACACAGCCCACCAACAATGATAATTACGGTGGTATCGCACACAGTCCACCAAGAATGTTAATTACGGTGGTATCGCACACAGCCCACTAAGAATGTTAATTACGATCACAGATGTTTATCCATATCTTTTACTATTCTGAAGGTTCACCCGAGAATTTCTTCACTTTCTATCAACTTAATAGATATCTATAAAATTCATTCACATTTCACATAATGTATTAATATGTAAAACATAATTAAAAAGGATGTATCATTTACACATAAACTTACCTCGATTCAAAATATGTCAATTTGTAATTTAGTCTGAAACCTTGCCTTTTCCTCGGTCAATGTTGATTCCACGTTCTTCTTGATCTATAATAACATATTTAGCTCATTAATCAATCACATAATTCAAATTACTCCAAAATTCCTATTTTGGAAAAATTACCGTTTTGCTCCTAGACTTTTAAAAAATTACGATTTCGCCCCTAGGCTCGTAAAATGAAATGTGTTCATTTTTCACACACCCAAGCCTAGCCAATTCACATTCTCTCTTAAATCAACTCAAGATTTCAATTATTACACACATTTACTACCTATTTTGCAACCTTTACAAAAAGGTCCTTTTAGGTGTTTTCATGGGAGCACCTTTCACAAAAGTTGTATATTCAACACCCAAGATTCATTTTCTTCCATAAAATTTCATAAATCAACATAAATATTCACATGGCAAAACTCTAGACTCTCAACCATTTTGCAAAATAGTCCCCTCATTAGCTAGCTTAAGCTTTAGGGGTTCCAAAAGTACAAAAATTTTCAAGAAAGACCACTAAAATCACTTACTTGTAAGGAGTGTAAGTTTTTGAAAATTTCAAGCTTTCAAACCTCTATTCTTGCTGGTATTTTCAGTGAAGGAAGAAGGAGAATGAAAAAAATGATAACCTTTCTTTTGTTTTATTCTATTTTATTCAATTAAGTTTCCTAATCCACCAAAACCATTGACCATGTCTCATTTTTGTCTCCTTGGCCAGCCAACACTCTCCCAATGGCATAATTGCACATTAAGGACCTCCAATTTAATATTCTATAGCTATTTTACACCTTTGGCTTGTAAAATAAAACTTTCGCACTTTATGCGATTTGGTCCTTTTTCGCAATTTAGCATGCAATTGCTAAAATTAATTCACCAAAATTTTCATGCACTCATATAATCATGCTATAACACATAAAACAATATTAAAAATAATTTCTCTAACCTCGAATTAGTGGTTCCGAAACCACTATTTCAACTAGCCCCAAAATCGGGCTGTTACATGCAACCTTCATTTTCCACCACCAGCAGCCTACACACCGAGAGCAACCAACACCTGGCTGTGCGCGCACAACCAGCCTTCCACCATGTTCCCTTGCGCACCAGCTGGCGCAGCTCTAGCCCTCCCCAGCGTGCGCGTTCTGTCGTTTACACGCACCAACCTACGCACGTCGCTGCTATTCCCTCGCCCTAGCACAATGCTGCTTCTTGCTCTCTAGTGCACGCACACCTACCCCCTAGCACCTCGTCACTTCCACGACAAACACCTAAGGTAGCATCCAACCTCCCTTCAACTAACCCTATCCCGACGTCACCTTGGTTCGCATTCATATTATTTTCTAAAATTTCAAAGGTTGTAAGAATTTTTTTTCCTAAATTTTAATTTGATTTAATTATTTAACATTTCAACTTTATGAATTGTTAATATTTTATGCGAATTAAATTTTGGGAATATATTATTTGTTTCCATCTTATGTAATGTTCAGGTTAAATCATGCCTCGCAAAAGAACTCGTACCTCTGTTCAAGTTGAAGAATCAAAAAATAAATTCCACCGTGAAGAAGCCAAAGCAAGATACAACAACATTTTCAAAAATCAACAAATGCTCCCAAAAAAGGTTTTACATTGAAAAAAAGCAACTATACTAATTTCATGGTGAGCATGTGATAAGTTGTTGAAGCTTTAAATTGGAAAGTAATTTGTAGACTGAATGCAGAAGAAGAGTTAGCGTGTGAATTTTATGCAAATTTGACCTCAAGTGAATTAATGGAAGTCTCTGTCCGAGGAATCAAGGTACCAATCAACTCAAACACTATTAATGAATTCTTTGATTTACTTGATTTTGAAGAGGACAAATATTCTTCCTTAATAGAAAATATTGAGGCCTAAAAATTATAAGAAATTCTCGAGGAACTTACAGTTCTAGGTTCTAAATGGACTATGTCACAGCATGGGACTCACACTTGTCGTAAAGAATATTTGACACCATTAGCGAAGGTATGGTTTTATTTTATTCGGTTCAATCTTATGCCCATCTCACATGGGACTACGAAATCATTAGAACGAATGGTCTTGCTATACTCAATTATGATGACAAAGACCATTGTTGTGGGAAAGATCATCCTAAGAGAAATTCAAAACTGTGCCGTTAGACGTTCTAGTCTAACTTACTCCCTTTACAATAATAGTTTTGTGATTGAAAGCTAAAATTCATACAAACGTAAAGAAGATATGGTATAACCAAGGCACAATCACTGATTAGGACCTCTTCCGAGTAGCAGGAAATTTTGTTCTGCAATAGCAAGATGAATTGAGCGATGAACACAAAGAAGAAGAAGTTTCGATAGAGACAAAACCAATGCAGCCAGTTGAAATTCCTGATTTGGCAGAGCCAACTAAACCGATGTCCAAACCTGACATGGCTACCCCAACACTTAAAACTTGTTCACCTCGCCCAGATCATCGTCATGAACTATCAAAGTTGATAGACATAATGCAACATATGTGGTGGCAGCAACAAGCTTACTAGAGATACTAAAAAATATGGGACGACTCAATGAAAAGCGCTTTTACGAAAATATTTCATGACCCATTTGTTTTTGTGCCTGAATTTCCAGACTTTATATTTGAACCATGGACTCCAATGTCAAAGAGGGAGCGAGGCGATTCAAGCAAAAACAAGGACGATGGAGCAAAAGATGGGTTGGATTCTGAGGGGTATGCAAATAAATAAAAAGGGGAGGATCTTGTCTTTACTTTATTTTAATTCTTAGGATATTTTAAGTTCTTAGACTTAGGTTATTTTAGGATATTTTTATTTCTCGTATAATAAAATAAGAGGTGGAAATCATCAATAAAATTGAATAATTTGCAAAATAAGAAGTGTGGCAATAGATATTTACATGTCTAGGATTAGATTTGCCTAGGAAAAGCTTGGTATTTAAGCAGTCAAATTTGACTCACCTCATTTTCCTAGGGTCCTACCTGGTGTACAGTATCTATTCACTTCTTTATTTTCGTTCTCTTTATTGTTTTTAACAATGAGGACATTGTTCATCTTAAGTAGGGGGACCAAAATTGAAATTATTTTTCTTTTCCAGAATACATTTTTCTTATAATTATGATTAAGTTATATTTTGTTCAAAAATTTGAATTTTTGTTAATTGTGCTAAACTTTGGTATAAAAAAAGTTTTACTATCTCAATAATTGCTATGTTAGCTTAACTATGGCATAAATGTTACTCTTAATAAAGGTTGTAAATCATACCATAAAATTTTAATTTCTTAGGAGAGCTAAGCATGCATGAAAGTTTAAGTCTCTAGAATTGGCATAGTATTTTCTTGCGGCAAAATCCTAGGAAGCATGGAATTTTGCAAATGATTTAGGCAAACTTTGTTTGGACCGTTTGAGCCTTTCAAGCCAACCTCAACAAATATTTATCCCTTGAAACCCAACTTTGAGATTATATGGCCTGCTTTTATTTGATCCTTTGCAATAATTTGTCATCCCTTCTCTCATAATTATCTCTAAATTGTCCCAAACACTAGACTCAATTTATCCAGAATATTCTCTGAAAATAAGTTTGAAAGAGTTGAGAAAAGGTATCAAATGCTCAAAATTGTAGTACATACAGTAATTCATGTTTAAAAAAAAGAGCATATGTACTCGAAAAAATAGATGTAACACCCCTAACCCATCTCCGTTACCGAATTAGGGTTACGAAATGTTGCTAAGAAAAACTTGACATTTCACTTCATTTCAGAACATTTAAACAAATAATTTATAAACATATAATAAAAAAATTCATGATATAAATACACTTATGGGGCTTAAATCGGGCTCAGGGGGCCCTAAAAATAGTTTAGGAACAATCTGGGGTCAAAATGAAAAGAAATAGAAAGTTTTAGGAAAACTTGAAAATTTGAAAACTAGGGGTCACACGACCGTATGGCCAGGCCGTACGACATTGATCAGACCGTGTCAACATTCGAAGTCAGGACGCACGGTCGTGTCCCAGCCCGTGTGCCCACCCATGTGAGTATTTGAAATAAAGCCAGACGATCGTGTCGTAAGTCGTGTGCCAAACCGTGTGTGCCGTGTGCTAGGCTGTGTGGATACTGCACCTAAAATCAATAATTACACACGGCCGTGTGTGGTGACCGTATGTGGCACATAACCGTGTGACAGCTCGTGTCCCAGGCCATGTGCACCATTTTTTGACCCCTAAATTAAGAAATTTCATACACTATTCCTTGCACAACAAGACATGCCATATCTAGATCAATTCCTAAGTTCAAAAACACATTTAAACCATCAATTACATGCCAAAATTTCATTCATCTCACGCTTATCCAATATGCCATTCAAAGGCACCACAATTAAAGTTCAATCATTCAACTACCCTAGATAAAGAAGAACATAACATTAACTTTCCATTTATGCACAAACCATCAACCAAATTGGCCAAACATAAACACACCCATAATTTAACCATACCAAAACATTATCACCTAGTTTTGACCATTAAGAATCAACCAACCAAAAACACTATAAACATGTACATTAAAAACCAAGCATATCACTAGGAACACCATTATAGCCTAACATTTCATATTTACAACAAAACACCTATATACAAGCCACATTCCAAAACAAAATACAAAGCTAACAAAGTGGTTGGATAGTGTGAGCGTCTAATAGATTCGTCCGGTTAGTCTGCAAAATTGGTAACTACAAAAGAACATAAAGAAACAAGTAAGCTAATGAAGCTTAGTAAGTTCATACTTTTAAACTTCAACTTAACTCACCTTAATTGACATAAAAACATAAATAGTTAATTTACAATTCCTGATAACCAAACACATTCACAAACTACATTAGTTCTTATTCACATATCAAAATATACCATGATAATTCTCTTCGCAAATAACTTATAAATTCCATAACAACATTTCATCAATATAAAAGTACTCACATGTAAACAAATAGTTCATTGAACATTTAACACTTTCTAATATCTTTTAAATGCATCAACATTTAAACACATAAGTAAACCGTAAATTTCTGTAACACCCCTTACCCATATTCAACACCGGAACAGGGTACGAGGTATTACCGGACTTACAACACAAGCATTCACACAATTCCGAATCATAAATTTTGCGTCCAACTTAAAACCATTCATATTCGATCATAAAGTCCCTAATACGAGCCTACGAAACCCAAAGCGTGCATTGAAAGTGGTTTGGGACAAAACCGGGAACTCAAGAAATTTTTACAAAACTTAGAAAATTTTTGCTAACTGTAGGGCTCACACGCCCGTGTGACCCTAGGACACGCCCGTGCTTCAGACCGTGTTCAATTTAGGGTGCTCTCTGACTTGTGCCACATGGCCGTGCCACACGCCCGTGTGCTAGGCCGAGTGGTTAATTAATTTAATTCGAATTAGGTGCCGGTTTCACAAGGCCAAGACACACGCCCGTGTTCAAGGCTGTGTGGCACACACGGCTGAGGTACACGCTCGTGTCTCTACCCGTATGCCCAATTCTGAGCATTCTATTTCTCAAAATTAAGGTGCAGGGGACACACGGCCAATACACATGCCCGTGGGGCAAGCCGTGTGTCGCACACGGCCTAGACACACGCCCGTGTGTCTAACCATGTGAACAAAATAAAGGCTATTTACCAAGCCATTTTCCACCCATATTCACACATACACTTACACCAATTCAAAGGCACAAAACATAACATACTTAGGCAACCAAAACATCCACAACCAAGACATCCACACGTCATTCACATGCTACATCTATCATACATAAACATCACATACTTATCAACTCAAATCATGCAAATTTCCACATTCATGAAAGGCATCATCATATGAATATACTTATACCAATATTAGCCAATTTCAAATGGCCTTATACAAAATGAACTTTCAACCAATATAAGCCAACATATTTGGCCAAATCAATTATGACACATAACAAAATGACCAAGTCCCCTATACATGCCATAACTCAAACTGTTGAATTCATTGATACCAAATAATTGTTGATAGTGTGAATGGATCTCTGACGGTCTCTGATCCCTTAGCTAGCTTGGTGACACTATAAGACAAGGGAAAGAAAGGGGAGTAAGCTATATAGCTTAGTAAGTTCCTATGCAAATAATAAGCATCATAACCTGTAACACCCCAAACCCGGTCTAAACGTTACGACCGAATCTGGTATGTCACATGGAAAGATAGTTTCGAAATTTTAAAGAAAACTTCTCAATTTCAAAAAAACTATTCGCTTTGTGTTTTTAACATGAAAATTTATTTCAGTTTCAAGGGTTTCTTACCAACTTTTATTAAAAGAAAATCAAAATAGTGGAAAACAGATTTTGTGTTACGAAAGCCAACATAAGCGTGACATTTAAAAACAGTTTGTGTAGTTCTAAGAAAATTTCCGAATTCAATAATTTATTTGCTTATTATCCGTATGTTATTATTTGAAAAGGCTTGTTTACGTGTTGTTTAGAAAACTCCCAAATTTAATGTCTCCAAAAATATAATCACCGTAATAAGTTGAAAACCAAATTATAAAATCTCGGAGGCCTTATTACATAATAAATTCCCAAATTAAAAGTAAGTTTAACTGAAGGAATGAAATTTACGAAGGAAGTAGTGCATGGCCACCTCAAAGTCCACCTCGGCTCCGAATCCGCAACTAGGGGTTACCTATAAAATTAAGTAGAGGGGTGAGTCACCAAGACTCAGTGTGTAATTCCCCTTACAAACGCAATCTGGCCTTAAGCCCACAGATGCACATTGGGCCGTAGCCCTCACAACATGGTATATTAAAAAAAATGTATGCAATGCAGCCCCGCCCAACCTAGTATTCCATCCTCTACATCACCTGAACCAGCCAAACAACTGTGGCACCAAGCCACTGTGGTACCAAACCACTGTGGTACCAAACCACTGTGACAGAGTCATGATAAATGTATATGTGGTGCCAAACCACTGTGACAGTCACTGATAAATATATATGTAGGGCCAACCCACTGTGGTTCCAAACCACTGTGACAGTCACTGATAATATATGTGGTGCCAAACCACTATGACAGAGTCACTGAATTAACTTCCCCTTTCAATATCATATCCCAAAGCCCATGCAACACATTATCATAATATGATGAATGCAATCATGCTCCCAATGTACAACAGATAATCAAATCATGCATATATTTAAGCCATGTTATTTGAAAGATAGAATCATAAAGGTACTTACCTGGTGTCTCCAACCTTACCCACAAGGGTATCTCAACTGTCGATATAGTCGTTTTGGCTTTCAGCCAACACAATTATTAACGTAAAAGAATAAAAGAAGGTGTAAGCATTACACACCTGATTACGCGAAGAACTAAACACTCTAGATCGTCGACACTCTCACTAGCGGGAATAACAGCGATTTGCCTATCCCAAACAGATGTCGGCTCTCTACCACAACCCGGCGGAAAGTCTCGAACTACCGATACAACACGTCGTTTGAACTTAGGAGCAGAGGCTACGAGTCCACTCTTCTCCTTAGATTGGCTAGCACTCGCATCCATGAAGAGACTTGATCAGTACTCAGAGAGAAACGTTGGTTGTCTAATAAGGGAATTTGGTTAAGGCAGACCACAACGAAAAGGAAGAATAGCCAAGAATCCAAAAAGATGACTCCTTACCTTAAAAATCAATGCAGATTAGTTCTATCCTCTTGACTGGTTCCCCTAATTCGGCACTAGCAGGTTCTTGATCAATCGAGAATCGAACCCTTACACAAAGATAAACAACACCACGCAAGATCGAGGTAATGAGTGCCCGGCTAATACATCACTATTCGGCCAAAACTAAAAGAAGGGCAAAGAAAGTGTTACCTACTCTTTGAAAGACCCAAGTAGGAGATTCGGCCCTTACTGCTTAAGAACCCGAATGAATGGTAAGATTCGGCAATCAACGGACCTTCAACCTTCAGACTTCAACACGTTCGGCTAATGGGGTTCACCGGGTAAATGTTCCATAATGAGAGAAGAAAAGGAGGGATTAGCCGAAATCTAACATTAAAAGAGATAGCCACTTCGGCTAATAGCAACCCAAGACCGAAAAGAGAAATAAAAAGATGAATAGAATTGCCCTTACCTTGCGTTTACTGATGAGTTGAAGGAGAAAAGAGGTTTCGGTTATGGTGAGAAAATCGAGAGGGAAGATAAGAGAAATTTGGCTATGGTAAAGAGTGTAGAAGAGAAAGAGATATGAAATGAAAAGAGAAATGATATGAGTGAGGAGAGGTTCGGTTATGGTGAGAAAACAAGTTGTTGAAGATAAACAAAGGAGATTCAGCTTTTGGTGTTTGTCCACAACCAATAAGAGAAAAGATAACGTTTACGGTGAGATAAAGAAATGAAGAGTAAGCCCCCCAAATGACTAAGGTTTCGGTAATTAGTGAGACAACTAAAAGTGAAACACGATTGACCAAAAAGAAGAGAATGCTCTTCAAACGCACAAAAGCTAAGAAAATACTTCCACAATTTCGGCACACACTCACATGACTCCAAACCGAAAACTCTCACAAAAGACCCCTTTACATGACCGAAATTCTCCCCTCAAAGACCCCCACATTCGGCCAACACCTCCACCACACACCAAATCCCTTGTTTTGCTCCACCAAATTCTCCCCATCACCTTTTCAAATTGGTTTGACCAATTCAACTCCTCAAGCACCTCTCATCCATCCATTTCAAAATATTTGACTCATTCAAACTCCTCCTAGAAGAGTCCCAGCCGAATGCCAACACTTCACCATCTTGAGCATAAAAATAAAGCTCCACCATGCAACAGATGGGATTCGAACTCCTTCCCCATTGCTCTGCTAGTGACGCCACAACCACTCCACCTCATGCTCACCTTGTATCTTTAAACGCGAATGAATATCCTTAAAGCCTACTTCCCCCTAGCTCTCCCCCCTTATTCCCAAAAACCAAAATTTTACCAAGGCTCTGGCTTGAACCTGAGCCTCCCCAAGACCCCCAAACACATCTAAATAACAAGCAGAACAAGCCAAGCACACAGAAAAACATAAAATACAGAACCCCTAATTCTAGGATGTTACAGTTCTACCCTCTTAAAGAAATTTCGGCCTCGAAATTTACCTGATCAAAAGAGGTGAGGGTATTGCTGCCGCATCGCATCTTCTGGCTCCCATGTGGCTTCCTCTGCACCTTGATTTCGCCATAAAACTTTGACCAACAGAACCGACTTCCTTCTCAACACCTTAACATCTCGATCTAAGATCTGCACTGGTTCTTCTTCAAAAGGCAGATCAGGTCTTACTTCAATTTCCTCCACTGGCACTATGTGAGATGGATCCGAACGATAGCGCCTTAACATTGAAACATGGAATACATCATGTATCCGATTCAACTCTGGAGGTAACTCAAGCTGATAAGCTCTTGGTCCCACACGTTTCATCACTCGATAAGGCCCGATAAATCTGGGGCTCAACTTGCCTTTTCGTCCAAATCTTAGAACCTTCTTCCAAGGTGAAATTTTCAGAAAGACCTGATCACCCACTGAGAACTCTATTTCCTTACGCTTCAAATCTGCGTACGATTTCTGCCTGTCAGAAGCTTCCTTCAACCGAGCCCAAATCAACTTAACCTTCCCCTCCGTCTCTGAGATCAATTCCGGACCCAACAACTGTCGCTCACCTAACTCTGTCCAGCAGGTAGGGGTACGACACCTACGACCATACAACGCTTCGTAGGGTGCCATCTGAATACTGGATTGATAGCTATTGTTATACGCAAACTCTGCCAACGGTAGAAAATCCTCCCAACTGCCCCTGAAGTCGATAACACATCCTCTTAACATGTCTTCCAGAATCTGAATTACCCTCTCTGACTGACCATCAGTCTGTGGATGAAACGCCGTGCTGAAATCCAATCTTGTACCCAACGCTTTATGTAACGCCTTCCAGAATCGTGATGTAAACCTAGGGTCTCTGTCTGATATGATAGAAACTGGTACCCCATGTAACCTCACAATCTCTGCTACATACAGCTTGGCTAACTTATGTAGTGAGTAATCAACACGAACCGGTATGAAGTGAGCGGACTTCGTCAACCAATCAACAATCACCCACACCGAATCTTTCCTAGTAGGCGTAAGAGGTATCCCACTAACAAAATCCATCATTATCCTCTCCCACTTCCAAAGTGGAATCTTCACTGGCTGCAACAACCCCGAAGGAAACTGATGCTCTGCCTTCACCTGTTGACACGTCAAACACTTACTCACAAACTCAGTAACTTCTTGCTTCAGACCAGGCCACCAAAACTGTTCACTCAAATCTCGGTACATCTTACTCCCACCGGGATGCATAGTGTATGGGCTACTATGCGCCTCCCGCAGAATCATCTATCTCAACTCAGAATTCTTCGGCATACAAACCTTTCCACGAAAGCATAATACCCCTTCACTGCTCAGACCAAAATCTTCTGTCTCACCACCTTCCACCTGCTGAAGTCGGGAACTTAACAATTCATCTGACAACTGTTTCTCTTTAATCTGACTTACCCATGAAGGCTTCACTTGAAGTTCAGCTAACAAGCTTCCATCTTCATACAAACTGAGATGAGCAAACATTGCCCTTAATTCCGATATTACCTTACGGCTCAACGCATCCGCCACTACATTAGCATTACCCGAGTGATACTCAATCGAGCAGTCATAGTCTTTCAACAATTCAATCCACCTCCGCTGCCTTAAATTCAACTCCTTCTGGGTAAGGAGATATTTCAGGCTCTTATGATCGGTGTAGATAATTGACTTCTCTCCGTACAAGTAGTGTCTCCAAATTTTCAAAGTGAACACTACCGCCGCTAACTCCAAATCATGAGTGGGATAATTCACTTCATGTGGTCTTAATTGCCGAGACGCATACGCTATCACCTTCCCTTCTTGCATCAACATACATCCTAACCCTGTGTGCGACGCATCACAATAGATGACAAATTCCTTTCCAGCCTCAGGCTGAATCAACACTGGTGCCTCCGTCAAAATCTTCTTCAATTTCTCAAAACTTTCTTGCTATTTATCTGACCATACAAACGGTATTCCTTTCCATAATAGCTTGGTTAATGGTGCAGCAATCAACGAGAATCCCTCAACGAACCTTCTGTAGTACCCAGCTAACCCAAGGAAACTTCGAATTTACATCGACTTGATGGTTTCAAATCCAAAATACTTCAATCTTTCGGATCTACCCTAATCCCCTCAAAGCAGAAACAACATGCCCCAAAAAGTAACTTCCTCAACCAAAATTCACACTTGCTTTGAATTTGGCATACAAACTTCTCTCTCAAAATCTGCAAAACTATCCGAAGATGCGAATCATGCTCCTCCTCAGTTCTTGAATATACCAAGATATTGTCTATGAACACTACGACAAACTGATCCAGGTAGGGTTGGAATACTCGGTTCATCATATCCATAAACGCAGCTGGTGCATTCGTCAACCCGAACGGCATCACCAAGAACTCGTAGTGACCATAACGAGTTCGGCGATCGCTTTATGAATATCCGCCTCCTTGACCTTTAACTGATGATACCCCGACCTCAAGTCTATCTTCGAGAAGACCGAAGCGCCTCGCAGCTGATCGAACAGGTCGTCAATCCTTGGCAACGGGTATTTATTCTTAATCGTCAACTTGTTCAATTGCCTATAGTCAATGCACATCCGCATCGACCCGTCCTTTTTCTTAACAAACAACACCGGTACTCCCCATGGTGACACACTTGGCCGAATAAAACCACGGTCCAATAATTCCTAAATCTGAGCTTTAAGTTCTACCAGCTCCTTCGGTGCCATCCTATATGGGGCAACAGACACCGGAGCTGTTCCCAGAAGTAGATCAATGCCGAACTCCACCTCGCGATCCGGAGGTAACCCTGGAAGTTCTTCTGGAAAGACGTCCGAGAACTCTTTCACCGTTCTAACATCTCTTACAGATAATTCTTTAGCCTCCAAAGCACTGATGAAAGCTAAGAAAGCCTCACGCCCTTTTCGCACCATCCTTTCAGCCTTTAATGTAGACACCACATTGGACAAGTAATTCCTTCTCTCACCTATTACCAGCACCTCCTTATCCTCGGGAGTCTTCAATATCATATGCTTAGCAGCACAATCCAAGTTTGTTCGATACTTAGCTAACCAGTCCATGCCTAAAATCAAGTCGAACTCACCGAACGGTAATTCCATCAAGTCAGCCGGGAAGACAATCCCTTGCACCTCTAAATGCACATTCCTAAAGAGTTTATTCACCACTACAGATTGTCCTAAAGGGCTAATCACAGTCATTTCTCTAGAAGCAACCTTAGATTCTATACTCAAAGTCCCAGACACAGTACTAGCAACATAAGAATGTGTAGACCCAATATCTATCAAAGCTATAAAGGGGACAACAAAAATAAGAAATGTACCACTTATGACGTCCGGTGCATCGCCATCCTCTCGACGTCTAGCTGCATAAACCAATCTAGGCTGTCTTGCATCTGTACTCCCAGCACCTTTACCGGTGCTCCACGCCCTCGACCAAATCCATTTCCACCTCTAGCCGGACCACGACCTCTCGACGGCTGCTGCCCACCTCTTCCGGACTGTGCATATCCCTGACCTACTGGCTGCGCCTTGTCTGGCTCTTGTGGACAGTCCCTTACCCGATGATCCATAGATCCACACCTGAAGCATCCTCTATTTCTAACCCAAAACTCCCCCGAATGGAAATTCCCGCATCGAGAACACGGTTGAGACCGACCAACGACAACAGGAATCGCCACTCGACCCGGCCACTCAGACCTAGGCCTCTTTTGGAAACCCCCAGCAGGTCTTGACAACCCAAAATTCCTCTTATTCCTACCCCTATCCTTATCCCGATCCTGCCTCTCAGACCGCTTTACCTCTTCAGCTATCTTTGCCTTCTCAACCAGAATAGCAAACTTTCTTTCCCGTTGCAGAGCTATCAGTATTCGCAATTCGTCCCTCAGACCATCCTCAAACCGAACACATCGCTCGTAATCGATTGTAACGATACCCCGAGCATAGCGGCTTAAACGCAGGAACTCCGTCTCATACACAGCCACTGACTTATTCTGTAACAGTCTGAATTTGACCCTAATCAGAACGGTGATTTCGGAACCACGAATCTGAGTCAGTAGAATATTTTAATATTTTATATTGAGTTTATGATCTATGATAGAGCATGTGTTAAAATTTGGTGAGTCAATTTGCTTATTGGTGTGCTAATCTAGCAAAAAGGATTGAATAGATAAGTAGTAAAAGTAGTGTGCATGATATTAAATAGGTAATTGAATTATTTTATTTTAATGCAAGGGCTTGCATGTCAAATTTCCACTTTTTATGTAAGTGGACGGCAATGATGATGGGGGAGGATTTCTTTTATTATTTTATAATGTTAAAGTTATATTTTATGAAGGATAATATGAATTATATGGTATAATAAAATAACCATAAAAAAAAAATCATTTTCTCTTCCTTTGTTTCATCTTCTTCACCGAAATTCTCTTGAAAGAAAGGAAGAAATCCATCCTCCCTCATTCGGCCTTGCATGTGGTGTTAAGGTGAGAATTTGAGTTTTAAATTAGAAAAATTATGTGTAAATGGGTGGGTTATCTTGAGCATTCCCAAAGCATGCTAAAATTTTTGGATGTTAGGCATGATGAGATTCGGCCATGGGAGATAATTTATAACTTGTTGTGTTAATGAATTTAGATGAAATGGAAAGAAGTAGTTTAAGCTTGTAGGAAGATTGTTTTAATTTATGCATGATGATGCCCTTATATTCGGCCGAATGTTGAGATGACCATTCATGAATTTTTATCTTGTTTTGATGTTCTTATATATATATAGTGTAATTGGCCATGGATGAATGGTTATATTTAGATATGGTTATTGGGTGAATTAAGTACGAAGAGTCAATTGCCTAAATTAAATAGTGGAAGGGTTAAAATGATAGAAGGAAGGTTTATGGAGACTCGTAGGGACCTAGTGACCATTCGGCCATTGAGAAGAAATCTCAATTAGTTGTATTTTGTATTGTGGTACATTACGGATTAAATTGAATAGGTTGAAAAGGTCAAGGGTAAATTGGTAAATTACATGATTTTGTATATTTGTATTTAATTGAATGGAAATGTAATTAAAAAGGGTTCAATTTGATATTCTAGATCAAGATCATAAAGAACCGGTTTTGGATTGGGGAAAACGCAAGTTCACGGATAACTTGATCTTAAATGTCCGACGAAAATCGGAAATAAGTCCTTTAGTTAAATCGTGTCAAAGAATTAATTATGGTTATCTTGAATATTAAAAATTGATGGATGTTAGTATCCATTTACATCATGGCCGAATGTATATTGACATATTAGGTTGATGATTTATGTTGAGTATGTGATGGGAATTGTTGGATTGTATAATGATAAAATGGTTTTGTTGGTCCAATGTGAGTGAGCCCAATTGAATTAGATGAGTTTATAATAGTTATGAAGTGTGTTGGTAATGTTTAACTGTATTGACGTGACTCGGGCTTTTACGCCTAGCAGGCCTTGTGCCGGTGTTATTTATCGGGCTTTTACGCCTAGCAGGCCTTGTGCCGGTGTTATTTATCGGGCTTTACGCCTAGCAGGCCTTGTGCCGGTGTTATTTATCGGGCTTTTACGCCTAGCAGGCCTCGTGCCGGTGTTACTTTTCGGGCTTTTACGCCTAGCAGGCTTGATGCCGGTGATGTATTTTACAAAAGAGAAATCAAATCTTTGTTCAAGACAACTTAAAGCTAATTTATTGAGTATATGGTTCTGTAAGCATGTAAGGTATGTTATGCTTAATATCACTTGAGTCGAATTAATATTATGAGAATTGTGTTATATGTGTTGAAGTTAATACTGATGGGTGTAATATGATGGAATTCGAGTTAGAATGTGCTATTATGGAACAATTGGTTTTCAAAGTATAAATGCTAAGAAAGGAGATTTTCATGCGATATGCTTATATGAATTTTAATGAAATGATTTCTACTTTACTTGGGTTATTGAATTTCTAGTATTCAGCCTTGTATAAGTAATTGACTTAAGTGCTTATGTGGAATACAATAAGTTGGAAGTTTAATTTCAATTATTTGTATGTTTTATTATCATGAGATTAGGACTTACTAAGCTAGTAAGCTTACTAGTGTGAAATGTTCTCCTTTGTTTTATAAATTAGGTGCAAGATACAAGCTCGTCGGGATCGCTTCGGAAAGTCGTCCACACTATCAAATTGTTTTGGTACTCTTTCATTTTGGTTTTTCCAAAGAAGGCATGTATAGGAAAGACTTTATTTAATTTTGACGGAAACTTTGGTTCATGTATGTAATAGCCATGCGAATATGGCTAAATTTTTAGTCAAGTATGCTTTTTGGGACTTTTGTTATAAATGTTGGTGCTCTTTTAAATCGATGATGTTATGATATTATGCGAATGATTTAGGTATAAGCTAAATTATGTAAATGGTTAAGATGCATGGATGGTACGAATTATATGTGAGTATATTCGGTTATAAGCTAGTAATCATATCTTGTAAAGAAACAGTCTTTAGTAACAGCAGTGATGTAGTTTTGAAAAATCACCAAAAATAGGATAAGTTGAATTAGAAGGTGAATGAGGTATAGAACCAAAGCTTATTGTGTCTATTTTAATATGAAAGAAACAGAGTAGGCAAAGGAGTTTTATGTTATGAGATATTTAAATTTTAGTGAGACTTGATCTGAATGAGTTCGTGAATCCATGTTCTGTCTTGGAAAAATTGTTAAAAATTGTACAAAAATAATTAGGGAGAATGGTTTATATGTTTGAAATCCTTGATGAGTCTATTTTTAATAGGAATAAACAAGAACATTACTGAAAATTTGTGCTATGAGATAAATGAGTTTTTGTAATGACATGTCAGAATCGTCAACAGTGAAATAGTGGAAACTTTGATGAATAAACTGTACTAATTGGCAACATGAAAAATTCTGGAAAAATTATGGTAAATTCTTATAAGAGTCTAGTTTCAAGGAAAATTTACGGATATAAATTTTGAGTTTTGTAACTTGAGTTATGATCAATTTAGTCAGCATGATGCAGTTTGACAGCTTTAAATTTTTATGTTCCGAACTTGTAGTCGAGTCTTGTAATGCCACATACTCGACCCCGGCAAAGGTCTCGGGTAAGGGGTGTTACATTTAATTTGGTATCAGAGCTTACGGTTTAGTCGATTCTAGGACTACCGTAGCACGTGTGAGTCTAGCTATACATGCCTGAAATTATAATACGATAGTGTGGTGACTTCTGACATTTGAAATGTGTTATATTTAGTAAATGGACTCTGGCAGAGCCGTGGTCGATGATGTTGAGAGCGTAGCGCTGATCTTGCTCATGGGTCGGTGCTTAGATAGACTCTCGATCTTTCGAGTAGCCACGAGGGGAGGCTAAGTAAGCCTTCTACTAGATGATGAACGAATGATTTACTCCATATATCCGGACTAACCCGATCGGCAACAACCTCCACCCCGAATAATCCAACTCCGATACCTATGGTACCTCCGATAGTAAATTCGATTAGATTGGACAGACATCCTGTAGCTAAAATCAGGAAACACGGAGTCAAAGAGTTTAAAACTAATGACGATGATGATGCAAAACGAACTGAGCTGTGGTTTGATAATACTATTCAAATGTTCGATGAGTTATCATGTACTCCAGAGGAAGGTTTAAAAAGTGCAATATCACTATTGAGGGACACCACACACCGTGGAATACACTAGTATTGGTGGACTCGAAAGAGAAAGTGATTTGGGAATTCTTCCAGACTGAGTTCCATAAGAAAGATATCAGTTAAAGATTCTTGAATTAAAACAGGGTCGAATGACTATTTCTGAGTATGAACTAGAGTTTGTGAGATTGAGTTAGTATGCATGAGAATGTATACCCTCCGAAGCTATAATGTGCAAAAGATTTGAAGATGGCCTTAAATATATATATATATTCGGTTGCTAGTTGAGATTTTGAAAATAGAAGAGTTCGTTGTACTCGTTGACCGAGCTTACAAGCTGAGGCATCCGAGAAGTTGTAGATTTAATGACAAAGTTTGCTTCAGATGTGGATCGCTTGATCATTTTATTCGAGATTGTCCTGAGTCTGTCAAGCCAGAGATTGTTCAGAATTTGAGATCTGATAGTGTACTTGTGAGAGGTAGATCTTGAAAGAATGTAAGAAACATCAGTGGTAGTCAGAGAACTATGAGAGAGATGATTGTCGATACAAAGCTAGAGTACCACGTCGAGAGTATGTATCCAAGCTTGAGAGAAGCTTCATCATTTGATATAATAACCGGTATTTTTACTCTTTTGGTACTTCAGTAATTGCTTTGATAGACCTTGGTTCTACACATTCATACATGTGCATGAACTCAGTATTTATTAAGACTTTGCCTGTAGAATCTACTGAGTTTGTCATAAAAGCATTGAACTCTTTAGGTAAAAGTGTTTTGGTTGATTATATATGCAAGAACTGTCCGTTAATGTTTTGAGATATCCGTTTCCCTGCTGATCTGATGCTCTTGCCATCTAATAAATTCTATATTATTCTGGGTATGGATTGGTTATTTGTGCATGATGCTTTCGCTAATTGCAAAAGATAGGTGATAAATTTGAGATGTCCGAATAATGAGATTGTAAGGATTGAGTCGGATGATTTGAATGGATTGCCTGCTGTAATATCAATATCGAAAGCTAAGAATTATGTGAAAAAGAGTTGTGAAGCATATTTTACTTATGTGATTGACTCAAGAATATCTGAGAAGAAAGTTGAATCGAGTGCCTATTGTTGTGGGTTTTCTGATGTATTTCTTGAAGAGTTATCGGGTTGGCCTCTGATTCGTGAAGTCAAATTTGTTATTGATTTGTTGTAGTATTTATAGATGACATCTTGATTTACTCACGTGATAAAAAGGAGCATGTTGAACATTTGAGAATTTTGTTGCAAACTTTGAGAGAAAAACAATTATACACAAAATTCAAATAATGTAAATCCTGATTGTATGAAATTAGTCTTCTGGGACATATTGTGTCACTGAGTCCTAGTAGATCCGAGTAAGATCTCTACTATTTTGAGTTGGAAACCTCAAGAATGTGTCCAAGTTCATAG
Source organism: Gossypium sturtianum (assembly GCA_025698515.1). Taxonomy (NCBI): domain Eukaryota; kingdom Viridiplantae; phylum Streptophyta; class Magnoliopsida; order Malvales; family Malvaceae; genus Gossypium; species Gossypium sturtianum. The sequence continues at coordinate 126,062,094 of CM046948.1, forward strand.
TTTTATGGGCTTAACTAGTTATTACCGTAAATTTATAAAAGAATCTTCAATGATAGCTACTCCGTTGACTAGAATGCTTCGTAAAGATGTTAGATTATCATTTGGGTAAAACAAACGCGTTATTCTTGATGCGTTGAGTAGAAGGTCATTGTTTGCATTATGTGCTTTGAATGCACAGTTAGACTTGTCGGATGATAGTTTTGTAGTAGAGGAATTGAGAACAAAACTGTTGTTTTTACAACAGCTATATGAAGCTCAGAAGTCTAATAATGAATTGCTAGCGAAATGAGCTCAAGGTGAAATTAATTTTGAATCTGAATTTTAAATTGTGGATGATTGTTTTAAATATCGGGATAGTATCTATGTTCCGAGAAATCCAGAGTAAATTCAATTGATTTTGAATGAAACACATAATAGTTGTTTATCTGTTCATCTGGGAAGTACAAGAATGTACCATGATCCGAAGCAATACTCATCGTTGTCCGGTATGAAACGAGATATTTCGACTTTGTTTTGAAACGCTTTAGTTGTCGCTAAGTGCAAGTTGAACATCAAGTTCCGCCTAAATTTCTACATCCTATTTTGGTTCCCGAGTGGAAATGAGATAGAGTAACAATAGACTTTGTTTCAATGGCCTTGACTCCAAAAAAAAAAAAAAATGTGATTTGCGCCAGTAGTTGACTGATTAACTAAATCGCCCATTTCGTCTCTGTAAGATCTGATTTTTCACTAGAAAGATTGAACGAGTTTATTATTACTAAAGTTGTGAGACAAAGACGGGTGCCACTATCTATTGTGTTAGATAAAGATTCGAGATTTGCATAACGATTCAGGAAGAAATAGCAAGAAGCTTTGGGCACAAAATTACATTTCAGTACAGTCTTTCATTCGCAAACAGATGGTCAATCTAAACGAACTATTCATATTTTGAAGGTATGTTAATGTGTTTATGTGTGTACTAGAGTTTTATGGTTCAGGGGAATAGTACCTGTCATTGATTGAATTTACGTATAATAATAATTTTCAGACGAGTATTGAAATGGCACCATATGAAGCTTTGTACGGACATAAAAGTCGTACACCTCTTTACTAGACTGAACTCAGTGAGAATAAGTTACATGAGGTTGATTTGATAAAGATACAGAACAAAAAGTGAAATTGATCCGAGATTGTTTGAAAGCGAAGATTCGATCATCGAAGTCCTCTCTGCAGACTTGAAATAAAAAGATATAGAATTTGAGACCGACGACAAAGTATTTCATGTTTCAATGTTTCATAGATATCGATCCGATCCGTCGCATGTGATCGCTCTGCATTCGAGATTGAAATCCAATCCAATATGACGTCGAGGAGGAACAAATCCGTATTTTAGCTCGGGAAATGAAAGAATTGAGAATCAAGAAAATTTCGTTAGTAAAAGTGTTATGGAATCGGTATGGAGTTGAGAGGCTACGTGGGAGTCTCAAGACTCAATGAGGCAACAATACCCAACTTTGTTTAACGAAGAAGATTTTCGGGGACGAAAATCCCTAAGGGGGTAGAGTTGTAATAAATCAATTTGACCCTAATCGAATCGGTGATTTCTAACCACGAACTGAGTCAGAGAATATTTTAATATTTTATATTGAGTTTATGATCTATGATAGAGCATGTGTTAAAATTTGGTGAGTCAATTTGCTTATTGGTGTGCTAATCTAGCAAAAAGGATTGAATAGATAAGTAGTAAAAGTAGTGTGCATGATATTAAATAGGTAATTGAATTATTTTATTTTAATGCAAGGGCTTGCATGTCAAATTTCCACTTTTATGTAAGTGGACGGCAATGATGATGGGGAGGATTTCTTTTATTATTTTATAATGTTAAAGTTATATTTTATGAAGGATAATATGAATTATATGGTATAATAAAATAACCATAAAAAAATCATTTTCTTTCCTTTGTTTCATCTTCTTCACCAAATTCTCTTGAAAGAAAGGAAGAAATCCATCCTCCTCATTCGGCCTTGCATGTGGTGTTAAGGTGAGAATTTGAGTTTTAAATTAGAAAAATTATGTGTAAATGGGTGGGTTATCTTGAGCATTCCCGAAAGCATGCTAAAATTTTTGGATGTTAGGCATGATGAGATTCGCCATGGGAGATAATTTATAACTTGTTGTGTTAATGAATTTAGATGAAATGGAAAGAAGTAGTTTAAGCTTGTAGGAAGATTGTTTTAATTTATGCATGATGATGCCCTTATATTCGGCCGAATGTTGAGATGACCATTCATGAATTTTTATCTTGTTTTGATGTTCGGTTATATATATATAGTGTAATTGGCCATGGATGAATGGTTATATTTAGATATGGTTATTGGGTGAATTAAGTACGAAGAGTCAATTGCCTAAATTAAATAGTGGAAGGGTTAAAATGATAGAAGGAAGGTTTATGGAGACTCGTAGGGACCTAGTGACCATTCGGCCATTGAGAAGAAATCTCAATTAGTTGTATTTTGTATTGTGGTACATTACGGATTAAATTGAATAGGTTGAAAAGGTCAAGGGTAAATTGGTAAATTACATGATTTTGTATATTTGTATTTAATTGAATGGAAATGTAATTAAAAAGGGTTCGGTTTGATATTCTAGATCAAGATCATAAAGAACCGGGTTTTGGATTGGGGAAAAACGCAAGTTCACGGATAACTACCTTCGTCGTCCGACGAAATCCGGTAAGTCCTTTAGTTAAATCGTGTCAAAGAATTAATTATGGTTATCTTGAATATTAAAAATTGATGGATGTTAGTATCCATTTACATCATGGCCGAATGTATATTGACATATTAGGTTGATGATTTATGTTGAGTATGTGATGGGAATTGTTGGATTGTATAATGATAAAATGGTTTTGTTGGTCCAATGTGAGTGAGCCCAATTGAATTAGATGAGTTTATAATAGTTATGAAGTGTGTTGGTAATGTTTAATCTGTATTGACGTGACTCGGGCTTTTACGCCTAGCGTGCCTTGTGCCGGTGTTATTTATCGGGCTTTACGCCTAGCAGCGCCTTGTGCCGGTGTTATTTATCGGGCTTTTACGCCTAGCGGGCCTTGTGCCGGTGTTATTTATCGGGCTTTACGCCTAGCGTGCCTCGTCTTGGTGTTACTTTTCGGCTTTTACGCCTAGCGTGCTTGATGCCTGATGTATTTTACAAAAGAGAAATCAAATCTTTGTTCAAGACAACTTAAAGCTAATTTATTGAGTATATGGTTCTGTAAGCATGTAAGGTATGTTATGCTTAATATCACTTGAGTCGAATTAATATTATGAGAATTGTGTTATATGTGTTGAAGTTAATACTTGATGGGTGTAATATGATGGAATTCGAGTTAGAATGTGCTATTATGGAACAATTGGTTTTCAAAGTATAAATGCTAAGAAAGGAGATTTTCATGCGATATGCTTATATGAATTTTAATGAAATGATTTCTACTTTACTTGGGTTATTGAATTTCTAGTATTCAGCCTTGTATAAGTAATTGATTTAAGTGCTTATGTGGAATACAATAAGTTGGAAGTTTAATTTCAATTATTTGTATGTTTTATTATCATGAGATTAGGACTTACTAAGCTAGTAAGCTTACTAGTGTGAAATGTTCTCCTTTGTTTTATAAATTAGGTGCAAGATACAAGCTCGTGGGATCGTTCGGAAAGTCGTCCACACTATCAAATTGTTTTGGTACTCTTTCATTTTGGTTTTTCCAAAGAAGGCATGTATAGGAAAGACTTTATTTAATTTTGACGGAAACTTTGGTTCATGTATGTAATAGCCATGCGAATATGGCTAAATTTTTAGTCAAGTATGCTTTTGGGACTTTTGTTATAAATGTTGGTGCTCTTTTAAATCGATGATGTTATGATATTATGCGAATGATTTAGGTATAAGCTAAATTATGTAAATGGTTAAGATGCATGGATGGTACGAATTATATGTGAGTATATTCGGTTATAAGCTAGTAATCATATCTTGTAAAGAAACAGTCTTTAGTAACAACAGTGATGTAGTTTTGAAAAATCACCAAAAATAGGATAAGTTGAATTAGAAGGTGAATGAGGTATAGAACCAAAGCTTATTGTGTCTATTTTAATATGAAAGAAACAGAGTAGGCAAAGGAGTTTTATGTTATGAGATATTTAAATTTTAGTGAGACTTGATCTGAATGAGTTCGTGAATCCATGTTCTGTCTTGGAAAAATTGTTAAAAATTGTACAAAAATAATTAGGGAGAATGGTTTATATGTTTGAAATCCTTGATGAGTCTATTTTTAATAGGAATAAACAAGAACATTACTGAAAATTTGTGCTATGAGATAAATGAGTTTTTGTAATGACAGGTCAGAATCGTCAACAGTGAAATAGTGGAAACTTTGATGAATAAACTGTACTAATTGGCCACATGAAAAATTCTGGAAAAATTATGGTAAATTCTTATAAGAGTCTAGTTTCAAGGAAAATTTACGGATCTAAATTTCGAGTTTTGTAACTCGAGTTATGATCAATTTATTCAGCATGATGCAGTTTGACAGCTTTAAATTTTTATGTTCCGAACTTGTAGTCGAGTCTTGTAATGCCACATACTCGACCCCGGCAAAGGTCTCGGGTAAGGGGTGTTACATATTCCCCTGTACCAAGTTTAAAAATGCCTTCCTCTGAGCATCCACATAACTTGCCCCAACATACTTTCCCTGGAACGTTGTCTTAAAGAAGTCCCAGGTAATACGGTCCACTGACGTACCATCCCTTACCGTGAGCCACCACTGGTATGCCTCATCCCGTAGGAGAGACACTACTCCTTTCAACTTTTCCTCTACCGTGCAATCCAAATCATCCATAATCCGCTCGACTGCTTCCAGCCAATACTCCGCTACTTTGGGAGCCACCCCAGAAATACCACTAAATATCTCGGCCCCATTTGCTCGAAGTCGTTCAGGAATAGATTTCCGAGCTACTGATCCCGTGCTTGCTCCAGCAACGCGCTCCAGTACACACAGCATAGCTTTGGAGAAAGTGTCGTCCCCACCAGATCGATCCTGAGATCCCGCTTACGCTACTGGTGATGCTGGCACTTCGTCTTCCGACCCATGCCCTGATTCCGATAGTCCAACCTCAATACCCCGGCCTCTACCACGGCCGCGTATACCACGTCCTCTATCGCTCATGATTATGGAATCGACTTAATCTGATTAAAATTTTATGAATTAGTATATCTTCCGCTGTTTATTACTGGATATTCTTATGAAAATAGAATTAGAAGTAGTTTTTCGCAAAACATATTTCTAAAGGTCTCAATCTCTAAAATTGAATCTCTTAAAACTATCAACCACAACATAATATAATCTTTTCATAAGAAATCAAACAATAGTCAGAAGACTTACAGTACGGATTGGTGCCGGAGACTCGGGTGCCATACTTCCAGAAAACATGTATTTTTTCTAAACCATATTTCAAACCAACTTTGAAAACATTTTTGAACCCATTTCACAGCCGAGTTTTGCAATCCTAGGCTCTGATACCATAATTGTAACACCCCAAACCCGGTCTAAACGTTACGACCGAATCTGGTATGTCACATGGAAAGATAGTTTCGAAATTTTAAAGAAAACTTCTCAATTTCAAAAAAACTATTTGTTTTGTGTTTTTAACTTGAAAATTTATTTCAGTTTCAAGGGTTTCTTACCAACTTTTATTAAAAGAAAATCAAAATAGTGGAAAACAGATTTTGTGTTACGAAAGCCGACATAAGCGTGACATTTAAAAACAGTTTGTGTAGTTCTAAGAAAATTTCTGAATTCAATAATTTATTTGCTTATTATCCGTATGTTATTATTTGAAAAGGCTTGTTTACGTGCTGTTTAGAAAACTCACAAATTTAATGTCTCCAAAAATATAATCACCAAAATAAGTTGAAAACCAAATTATAAAATCCTGGAGGCCTTATTACATAATAAATTCCCAAATTAAAAGTAAGTTTAACTGAAGGAACGAAATTTACGAAGGAAGTAGTGCATGGCCACCTCAAAGTCCACCTCGGCTCTGAATCCGCAACTAGGGGTTACCTGCAAATTTAAGTAGACGGGTGAGTCACCAAGACTCAGTGTGTAATTCCCCTTACGAACGCAATCTGGCCTTAAGCCCATAGATGCACATTGGGCCGTAGCCCTCACAACATGGTACACTAAAAAAATGTATGCAATGCAGCCCAGCCCAACCTAGTATTCCATCCTCTACATCACCTGAACCAGCCAAACAACTGTGGCACCAAGCCACTGTGGTACCAAACCACTGTGACAGAGTCACTGATAAATGTATATGTGGTGCCAAACCACTGTGACAGTCACTGATAAATATATATGTGGGGCCTACCCACTGTGGTACCAAACCACTATGACAGTCACTGATAAATATATTTGTGGGACCAACCCACTGTGGTACCAAACCACTGTGACAGTCACTGATAAATATATATGTGGGCCAACCCACTGTGGTACCAAACCACTGTGACAGTCACTGATAATATATGTGGTTCCAAACCACTGTGACAGAGTCACTGAATTACACTTCCCCTTTCAATATCATATCCCAAAGCCCATGCAACACATTATCATAATATGATTAATGCAATCATACTCCCAATGTACAACAGATAATCAAATCATGCATATATTTAGGCCATGTTATTCGAAAGATAGAATCATAAAGGTACTTAACTGGTGTCTCCAACCTTACCCACAAGGGTATCTCAACTGTCGATACAGTCGTTTCGGCTTTCAGCCAACACAGTTATTAACATAAAAGAATAAAAGAAGGTGTAAGCATTACACACCTGATTACGCGAAGAACTAAACACTCTAGATCGTTGACACTCTCACTGGCAGGAATAACAGTGATTTGCCTATCCCAAACAGATGTCGGCTCTCTACCACAACCCGGCAGAAAATCCCGAACCGCCGACACAGCACATCGTTTGAACTTAGGAGTAGAGGCAACGAGTCCACTCCCCTCCTTAGATTGGCTAGCACTCGCATCCATGAAGAGACTTGATCAGTACTCAGAGAGAAACGTTGGTTGTCTAATAAGGGAATTTGGTTAAGGCAGACCACAACGAAAAGGAAGAATAGCCAAGAATCCGAAAAGATGACTCCTTACCTTAAAAATCAATGCAGATTAGTTCTATCCTCTTGACTGGTTCCCCTGATTCGGCACTAGCAGGTTCTTGATCAATCGAGAATCGAACCCTTACACAAAGATAAACAACACCACGCAAGATCGAGGTAATGAGTGCCCGGCTAATACATCACTATTCGGCCACAACTAAAAGAAGGGCAAAGAAAGTGTTACCTACTCTTTGAAAGACCCAAGTAGGAGATTCGGCCCTTACTGCTTAAGAACCCGAATGAATGGTAAGATTCGGCAATCAACGGACCTTCAACCTTCAGACTTCAACATGTTCGACTAATGGGGTTCACCGGGTAAACGTTCCATAATAAGAGAAGTAAAGGAGGGATTAGCCGAAATCTAACATTAAAAGAGATAGCCACTTCGGCTAATAGCAACCCAAGACCGAAAAGAGAAATAAAAAGATGAACTGAATTGCCCTTACCTTGCGTTTACTGATGAGTTGAAGGAGAAAAGAGGTTTTGGTTATGGTGAGAAAATCGAGAGGGAAGATAAGAGAAATTCGGCTATGGTAAAGAGTGTAGAAGAGAAAGAGATATGAAATGAAAAGATAAATGATATGAGTGAGGAGAGGTTCAGTTATGGTGAGAAAACAAGTTGTGGAAGATGAACAAGGGAGATTCGGCTTTTGGTGTTTGTCCACAACCAATAAGAGAAATGATAACGTTTACGGTGAGATGAAGAAATGAAGAGTAAGCCCCCCAAATGACTAAGGTTTCGGTAATTAGTGAGACAACTAAAAGTGAAACACAATTGACCAAAAAGAAGAGAATGCTCTTCAAACACACAAAAGCTAAGAAAATACTTCCACAATTTTGGCACACACTCACATGACTCCAAACCGAAAACTCTCACAAAAGACCCCTTTACATGATCGAAATTCTCCCATCAAAGACCCCCACATTCGGCCAACACCTCCACCACACACCAAATCCCTTGTTTTGCTCCACCAAATTCTCCTCATCACCCTTTCAAATTTGTTTGACCAATTCAACTCCTCAAGCACCTCTCATCCATCCATTTCAAATGATTTGACTCATTCAAACTCCTCCTAGAAGAGTCCCAGCCGAATGCCAACACTTCACCATCTTGAGCATAAAAATAAAGCTCCACCATGCAATAGATGGGATTCGAACTCCTTCCCTCTTGCTCTGCTAGTGACGCCACAACCACTCCGCCTTATGCTCACCTTGTGTCTTCAAACGCGAATGAATATCCTTAAAGCCTACTTCCCCTAGCTCTCCCCCTTATTCCCAAAAACTGTAATTTTACCAAGGCTCGCTTGAACCCGAGCCTCCCCAAGACCCCCAAGCACATCTAAATAACAAGCAGAACAGGCCAAGCACACTGAAAAACATAAAATGCAGAACCCCTAATTCTAAGATGTTACATAACCACACATTTAACACACAATTAACATAATGTAAGTTAACATAAATGCTAATAAAATCTCATAATCATAAATTTGCTCAATCACAACCTTACCAAGGGTTCATCACATATCGAGCTCATTACTTATGAATTTTATGTACATACCTGTACCAACTCGCAACATAACCATATCCTTTCACAACTTTGACATTCCCGTTGAACACTCGAAATATTAACAGATACTCGAAAATCTTACACATAAGTGCCATTTATGTAGCCAAAGCTACCTCTTTTCTCATACTACATATATGCTCGCTTCGAGAGCTATTCACTTCGCCCGCTCACACAAGTCGCCGATCCGACGTAGCTACTGCAGTCTTTGCTCACACAGCCGCCGTGTATCCGCAACATATGCCGGAATACCCAGCCACTAATAGGACGTACAAGACCAGCACCCAGATCACATAAACACATGGGTTCCTAGTGATATGTCAATCGTATCCTATTCTATTCCTAAGGTTCAACCGGGATTTCTCGCTTGTCAGAACTTTGTCAGATACGTCCAAAGAGTCAATCACACTTCATACAATATTAAAGCATTTAAAACATAAGTATAATAATGCATTATTTACATACGAACTTACCTCGGTACAAAAATAGTAGAATTGGACCTAATTGTCAAACACTTTGTTTTTCCCCCGATCTAGGTCCGAACCTCATTTTTCTTGATCTATAATAACAAATTTAACTCATTTAATACTCACATTATTCAATTTATCCCAAAAATCATATTATGGCAAAAATTACATTTTGCCTCTAGTGTTTCACATTTTTACGATTTAGTCCCTAGGCTCGTAAATTGAAATGTATTCCATTTCTTCAAAACCCAAGCCTAGCTGAACCATTTTCATACTCATACCAGCCCGCATTTTCCATTTAATCACACTTTTACTACTCATTTTATAACTTTTACAAATAAGTCCTTTTTGACATTTTCATCAAAAATCGCCTAGTAAATGTTGTTTATCTAACACCAAACATATATTTTCTACCATTAGACATCAAAATACACAAATATCTATCATGGGTAAAATATTAAACTTTGATTTTCTTTCAAATTGGTCCCTAGAATAGCTAGATTAAGTTACAAGGATCTCAAAAACATAAAAATCATTAAAATCGGGCTAGAACGGACTTACAATCGAGCTTGGAAGTGGCCAAAACCCTAGCTATGCCTTCCTTGAGAATTTTGGCTATGGGGGGACTAATTTGAGAAAATGAAGACTTTTATTTTAGTTATTTTGGCTTTATTTACTAGATTACCAAAATGCCATTAATACCAAACTTTGAAATTTCACCTAACCATGCCCATTTTTGTCCATACTAAAGTATAATGGTCTAATTACAATTTAAGGACCTCTAATTTAAGATCTCATAGCAATTAGACACCTCTAGCTTCTAGAACACACATTTTGCACCTTTTTCAATTTAGTCATTTTAACTAAATTGAGTGCCCAAACATCAAAATTTTCGAATGAAACTTTCACGAGATCATTCCATAAAATTGTAGACCATAAAAATATAATAAAAATAAATTTTACTGCGTCGGATTTGTGGTCCTGAAGCCACTGTTCCGACTAGACCCAAAATCGGACTGTTACAACTCCCCCTTAGGGATTTTCATCCTCGAAAATCTTACCAGAAAAGAGGTTTGGGTATTGTTTTCTCATAGCATCCTCAGGTTCCCACGTAGCCTCTTCGACCATATGTCGTTGCCATAAAACTTTAACTAGGGGTTTGCTTTTATTTCTCAACTGTTTGACTTTCCAAGCCAAAATCTTGATCGGTTCTTCACCATAAGTCATATCGGGTCGAATCTCAACCTCTGTCGGAGAAATCACATGTGAAGGGTCTGATCGATAACGTCGCAACATCGACACATGAAATACATTGCGAATCCTTTCCAACTCTGTCGATAAAGCTAACTGATATGCCACTGGCCCTATTCTTTTAATAACCTCATACGGCCCTATGAAACGCGGACTCAACTTGCCTTTGCAACCAAATCTCAGAATTTTCTTCCATGGAGATACTTTCAGAAATACTTTATCACCAACTTGAAACTTAATCTCTTTTCTTTTCAAATCCGCGTATGATTTCTGTCTATCCGAAGCTACTTTCAAATAATCGCGAATTACCTTCACTTTTTCTTCGATTTCTCTAACCAAATCGACCTCGTGAATCTGCCTCTCACTGAGCTCGGTCCAGTACAATGGAGTTCGATACTTGCGGCCATAAAATGCCTCATACGGTGTCATCTTAATACTCAACTGAAAATTGTTGTTATAAGTAAATTCGACTAAAGGTAGATATTTTTCCCAACTACCTTCGAATTCTAAAACACAACATCGGAGCATATCTTCGAGAACCTGAATCGTTCTTTTGGATTGACCATCGGTTTGTGGATGAAATGCGGTACTAAAGTTTAACTTTGTACCCAAAGCTTCTTTCAACTTCTTCCAAAATCTCGACGTAAACCTCGGATTTCTATCTGAAATAATAGAAATAGGTACCCCGTGCAATCTAACAATTTCAGCAACATACAATTCAGCCAGCTTATCAAGTGAATAGTCGATACGTACCGGAATAAAATGAGCCAATTTTGTCAATCTATCAACAACGACCCAGACGGCATATTTCTATTTCGGAGTCAAAGGTAAACCCGTTATGAAATCCATCGTAATTCTGTCCCATTTCCATTCGGGTACCATCACTGGCTGAAGTAAACCCGAAGGTACTTGGTGTTCGGCTTTTACTTGTTGACAAATCAAACATCTCGAAACAAACTCTGAAATATCTCGCTTCATACACGACCACCAATACAATTTCTTCAAATCATTATACATTTTCGTACTACCCGAATGAACAGATAAACAACTATTATGTGCCTCATGGAGAATTTTCTGAATAATCTCATCATTTTCGGTACACATACTCTATCTCGGAACATTAAGCAATCATCAGAACCAATCCGAAAGTCTGAATCACTACTCAATTCACACTGAGCTCTTTTGGCTTGCAATTCAATATCACTTTTCTGAGCTTCACAAATTTGCTGAAGAAATACTGGTCTAGCTCTCAACTTAGCTAGAATCGAACCATCCTCAGATAAATTCAACCTCGTATTCATAGCTCTCAAGGCAAACAAGGTCTTTCTGCTCAAAGCATCTGCGACTACGTTCGCCTTTCCGGGATGGTAGTCAATCACTAGCTCATAATCTTTTAGTAGCTCGAGCCATCTCCGTTGTCGCAAATTTAAATCTTTCTGAGTCATCAAATATTTTAAGCTCTTATGATCGGTAAAGATACGACACTTCTCACCGTACAAATGATGTCTCCAAATCTTCAAAGCAAACACTACAGTAGCCAATTCTAGATCGTGCATCAGATAATTCTTCTCATGCGGTTTCAACTATCTCGAGGCATAGGCTATCACTTTGCCCTCTTGTATCAATACAAATCCTAACCCATTCAGTGATGCATCGCTAAAAATCACAAACTCTTTTCCTGATTCAGGTTGTACTAAAATCGGTGCCTCAGTCAATAATGCTTTTAATTTCTCAAAACTTTGCTGACATTTTTTGGACCATTCAAATTTAACATCTTTTTACAAAAACTTGGTCATAGGAGTAGAAATCATTGAAAAACCCTTAACAAATCACCGATAATAGCCAGCTAAGCCCAAAAAGCTTCTAACCTCTTATACATTTCTCGGTGGCTTCCAATCAACAATTGCCGAAGTCTTACTCGGATCAACCCGAATACCATATCCTGAAACAATATGTCCCAAAAATCTGACTTCTTGGAGCCAAAACTCACTTTTACTGAATTTAGCAAATAATTTCTTATCTCTCAAAGTCTACAATATAGTTCTTAAGTGCTCGGCATGCTCAGTCTCATCTCGAGAGTAAATCAAAATATCGTCAATAAACACGACCACAAATTTATCTAAATATGGTTGGAAGATTCGATTCATCAAGTCCATAAAAATAGCAGGAGCATTAGTTAGTCCGAAAGGCATGACAAGAAATTCATAATGCCCGTACCTTGTTCTCAAAGCGGTTTTCGGTACATCCGACTCTTTAACTCTCAACTGGTAGTAGCCAGACCTCAAATCAATCTTCGAGAACATTGTTGCCCCTTTCAACTGATCAAACAAGTCATCAATTCTTGGCAAAGGATACTTGTTCTTTATCGTTACCTTGTTGAGTTGTCGATAATCGATACAAAGTCTCATAGATCTATCTTTCTTCTTTACAAATAATACTAGTGCAACCCAGGGAGAAAAACTCGGTCTTGCAAAACCCTTATCTATCAACTCTTGCAACTGAGCTTTTAATTCTTTCAATTCGGTCGGTTCCATTCTATACGGAGCAATCGATATCGATGAAGTCCCTGGCACTAAATAAATACTAAACTCATCTTCTCTAATCGGTGGCAACCTAGACAACTCTTCTGGAAAAACATCCGAATATTCACAAACTACCGGCACTGATTCAGTTTTCAATTCAGACACTTTTGTATTCAACACATAAGCTAGATAAGCTTCACAAACTTTTCTTACATATCTTTGGGCAAACATCGAAGAGATCACAACAGGTAACTCACCCGACTCATCTGAATCAATCCAAAGAATTTCACCATTTTCACATTTCAATTCAATAATTTTCCGTCTACAATTCACTACCGCATCATGGAGTTTCAACCAATCCATACCTAAAATAATGTCAAACTCATCAAATGGCAACAACATTAAATTAGCCGAAAAACAGTGACCTCGAATCATCAAAGGACAATTCTTGCAAACTCTATCAACTAATACATGTTTGCCTAAGGGGTTTGACACTTTAATCACAAACTCAGTAAACTCAACAGGCAAGCTCTTAATAGTTACCAATTTCATGCAAACATAAGAATGAGTTGATCCAGGTTTAATCAATGCAACTACATTAGTATTATAGAGAGAAAAAGTACCAGTGATAACATCAGGAGATGTCGCTTCTTCGCGAGCATGGATAGTATAGGCTCTAGCAGGTGCTCTAGCCTCGGATCTTACAGTTGAATCTTTGGTAACACCTTTACTACTGGTCATATTCCCCGTATTCCTCAGGGGTCTCCCTCTAGTGGCAGTGTTGCCCGATCTTGCATTTTGAATTTTGTCTTTCTCAGCCATCTCAGGGTAGTCCCGAATAAAGTGGTCTTGTGAGCCACACTTAAAGCAAGCCCGGTCATTCATTCTACATTCACCGGGATGTCGCCTACCACAGTGTTGACATTCAGGCGATTAGATCTAAAATTACCAACACTCGCTATCGACGTAGTTTGGGCTTTAGAACCCGAATATTGTTTCCTACGATCTCTGTTGGAATACCCAGCTGAAGCACTTGAACGAGCATACAAATATCTCGATTTCTTAGACTGAGATTGAAATGACTTACTCATCGGCCTTTTTCTTGCATCTCTAGCCTCAGACTCAGCTTTCCTCTTCTCCTTGCTTAATTCTTCAACCTTACAAGCTCGATCGAATAGCACCACAAATTCTTTCAGCTCAAGAACTCCAACTAAAAATCGAATATCCTCATTCAACCCATCTTCGAACCTTTTACACTTGATAGCCTCGGTGGAAACACACTCTTGAGCATACAGACTGAGCCTGACAAACTCTCGTTCATACTCGGTTACAAACATTTGGCCCTGTTTCAGCTCTAAAAACTCCTTACGTTTCTGATCAATGAACCGTTGGCTGATATATTTCTTCCTAAATTCATCTTGGAAGAATTCCCAGTTAACCCTCTCTCTCAGTGCTACTGACACAAGATTTTTCCACCACCGGTATGCTGAGTCTCTTAGAAGCGACACAGCACATTTCAGACATTCATCCGTTGTGCAAGACAGTTCATCAAATACCCTGATGGAGTTTTCGAGCCAAAACTCAGCTCTCTCAGGATCATCATCAACATTGGCCCTGAAATCTTCGGCCCCATGCTTTTGGATCTTATAAACCGGAGGCTTATTCAATATTACAAATTCTATACCTTTTGGAGCTACGGGAACCGGCTAAGGAATAGGTGGGGGTGGAGGGGGTTGAGCAGTCGGACTTGTTCGAACAAACTCCGTATACCACTCATTCATCATGTGGAGGAAGGCTTCCCTAACCCCTTCTCCTCCTCATTGACTAACCGTGGGAGGTCTACTTTCAGATGGCGCTACCCCTTGAGCGGGAGCCGACGCATTACTTTCTACGTCATCAGCATCAGCTCGATTGGGATCCATTTACTATATAAAAACACAATTTAAAGTTGTCAAGAGTCATCACATTATAACGGTTCATTTATGGCATGTATAGCTAGACTCTTACACACGCTACGGTAGTCCGAGAATCGACTAAACCGTAGCTCTGATACCACTAAATGTAACACCCCTTACCCGTATTCAACGCCGAAACAGGGTACGAGGTATTACCATACTTACAACACAAGCATTCACATAATTCTGAGTCATAAATTTTGCGTCCAAATTAAAACCATTCATATTCGATCATAAAGTCCCTAATACGAGCCTAAGAGGCCCAAAATGTGCATTGGAAATGGTTTGGGACTAAACCGAGAACTCAGGAAATTTTTACAAAACTTAGAATTTTTTTGCTAACTGCAGGGCTCACACGCCCGTGTGGTCCAAGGGACACGCCGTGTGACTCGGGACACACCCGCTTCGATCAGTGTTCAATTTAGGGTGCTCTCTAACTTGTGCCACACGGCCGTGCCACACGCCCGTGTGCTAGGCCGTGTGGTTAATTAAATTAATTCAAATTAGGTGCAGGTTTCACACGGCCAAGACACACGCCCGTGTTCAAGGCCGTGTGGCACACACGACTAAGGCACACGCCCGTGTCTCTGCCCGTGTGCCCAATTCTGAGCATTATGTTTCTCAAAATTAAGGTGCAGGGGACCGTGTGGACAAAATAAAGGCTATTTACCAAGCCATTTGCCACCCATATTCACACATATACTTGCACCAATTCAAAGGCACAAAACATAACATACTTAGGCAACCAAAACATCCACAACCAAGACATCCACACATCATTCACATGCTACATCTATCATACATAAACATCACATACTTATCAACTCAATTCACGCAAGTTTCAACATTCATGAAAGGCATCATCATATAAATATACTTATACCAATATTATCCAATTTCAAATGGCCTTATACAAAATGAACTTTCAACCAATATAAGCCAACATATTTGGCCAAATCAATTATGACACATAACAAAATGACCAAGTCCCCTATACATGCCATAACTCAAAATGTTGAATTCATTGATACTAAATAATTGTTGATAGTGTGAATGGATCTCCGACGGTCTCCGATCCCTGAGCTAGCTTGGTGACACTATAAGACAAGGGAAAGAAAGGGGAGTAAGCTATATAGCTTAGTAAGTTCCTATGCAGATAATAAGCATCATAACCACACATTTAACATACATTTAACATAATGTAAGTTAACATAAATGCTATTAAAATCTCATAATCATAAGTTTGCTCAATCACAACCTTACCAAGGGTTCATCACATATCGATCTCATTACTTATGAATTTTACGTACATACCTGTAGCAACTCGCAACATAACCATATCCTTTCACAACTTTGACATTCCCGTTGAACACTCGAAATATTAACGGATACTCGGAAATCTTGCACATAAGTGCCATTTATGTAGCCAAAGCTACCTCTTTTCTCATGATACATGTATGCTCGCTTTCGAGCTATTCACGGGCTTGCTCACACAAGCTGTCAGTCTGAACGTAGCTACACAGTGCTGCTCACACAAGCTATCAGGTATCCACAACATATGCCAGAATACCCAGCCACTGGTAGGACGTACAAGACTAGCACCCGGATCACACAAACACATGGGTTCCTAGTGACATGTCATTCGTATCCTATTCTATTCCTAAGGTTCAACCGCGATTTCTCGTTTGTCGGAACTTTGTCGAATACGTCCAAAGATTCAATCACACTTCATACAATATTAATGCATTTAAAACATAAGTATAATAATGCATTATTTACATACGAACTTACCTCGGTACAAAAATAGTAGAATTGGACCTAATCGTCAAACACTTTGTGTTTCCCCCGATCTAGGTCCGAACCTTGTTTTTCTTGATCTATAATAACAAATTTAACTCATTTAATACTCGCATTATTCAATTTAGCCCAAAAAATCATATTTTGGCAAAAATTACATTTTTGCCCCTAATGTTTCACATTTTTACGATTTAGTCCCTAGGCTCGTAAATTGAAATGTATTCCATTTCTTCAAAACCCAAGCCTAGCCGAGCCATTTTCATATTCATACCAGCCCACATTTTCCATTTAATCACACTTTTACAACTCATTTTATAACTTTTACAAATAAGTTACTTTTGACATTTTCATCAAAAATCACCTAGTAAATGTTGTTTATCTAACACCAAACATACATTTTCTACCATTAGACATCAAAATACAAAAATATCTATCATGAGTAAAATTTTAGACTTTGATTTTCTTTCAAATTGGTCCCTAGAATAGCTAGATTAAGTTACAAGGATCTCAAAAACATAAAAATCATTAAAAACAGGGCTAGAACGGACTTACAATCGAGCTTGGAAGAGGCCAAAACCCTAACTATGCCTTCCTTGAGAATTTCAACTATGGGGGGACTAATTTGAGAAGATGAAGACTTTTATTTTAGTTATTTTGGCTTTATTTACTAGATTACCAAAATGCCCTTAATGCCAAACTTTGAAATTTCACCTAACCATGTCCATTTTTGTCCATACTAAAGTATAATGGTCTAATTACCATTTAAGGACCTCTAATTTAAGATCTCATAGCAATTAGACACCTCTAGCTTCTAGAACACACATTTTGCACCTTTTTTAATTTAGTCCTTTTAACTAAATTGAGTGCCCAAACATCAAAATTTTCGAATAAAATTTTCACGAGATCATTCCATAAAACTGTAGACCATAAAAATATAATAAAAATAAATTTTACTGCGTCGGATTTGTGGTCCCAAAACTATCGTTCCGACTAGACCCAAAATCAGGCTGTTACAATTTCATTAACATTTAGCCTGATGAACTAATTAACTCGACTCAGATACTCGGGTAACTACACCACACCAGAGGCACCGAAGTGCAGACAGAGACACAAATGTGCAATCAGGGGCACCAAAGTACAAATAGAGGCATCGAAGGGTAAATCCCGTACAAGCGCGCATAGTAACCTTATTGGCATGCCAATCGTATCCTACGTGATTACTATGTTCGATCGGGCATCACACTTAAGCTCATTACTCAAATACATTTCCATCATTCAAAGGCACTTCATCATTTCTGTACATATACCATAAGTTCTTTAGTTTCAAAACTTTAATATGCAACCTCAAGAAATACTACTATCAATTTATCGACTTTATATGTACTAATTTGCAATACTCTGATATGTATATAAATAACTAATAGAATTTCACATATATACTAGAAACTAAGTAGAAACAATAGTGTAATCACAATTAACTTACATTTACATAACAACTCACTAGGAACTTACCTACTATTCCTTCCAATTGTAAAGTAGGGACTACTCTGCAATTTTCCTTTTTTCTCGATTATTGTTTTTTATTCAAATCTTAATCTATATAATAACTAAATACAATCCATTAATTTTACATACATTTCACATCAATTCAATGCATATGACCTTTTACTTTTCATTAATTATACATTTTCCCTAAACTTTTACATTTTTAATAATTTAGTCCCTAAACTTAAGATCTTTAAAATTAATTAAATTTTCCAAATACCCATGCTAGTCGAATATATTCCCAAATTATTACAGTCTACAATTATTCCAAATTCACAAGAATTTCATGTCAATTTTATTATTTTATCAAATTAATCATTTACTCAAAAACTAACAAAATTACTTAACAAACTAATTCAAATCAACAAATATAACTTCCATTTCATCAATTAACATCTATAATAACAAGAACTCATCAATGATACATTTGAAAATTCTTAACAGTTTCAAAAACGAAGCTATGGTTAGTTGGACCTAGTTGCAACGATTCCAAAAACATAAAAATTACAAGAAACAAGCTTAAAATGGACTTACATGCAACACCACAACTTAATCGAAAGCTCAAGTTATTTCCATGGTTTCTTTCTTTCTCAATTTTGGCTAAACACTAGGAAAAGATGTAACAGCCCAGTTTAGACCCTAGTCGGAACAGTGGTATCGAGACCACAAATTCGAGGTCAGAATAATATTTTAATATTATTTTCTGTGTCAACAGTATGTGATTTAGCCTGTGTGAAATTTCTGTGTGAAGATTTTTATTGATTGAGTGTTTAATTTGCGAAAAGGACTTAATCGCATAAAGTGTAAAAGTTGTGTGCTAATTTTTAGGTGCCTAATTGTTGTTGTCTTTATAAATTGGAGGTTTTATGATGCAATTAGTCCATTATATAAGTTAGTGGATGGTTAAAGGACAATTATAACCAACCATTATAAGTTTTAATGTTTAATTCATTAAGGGTAGAATTGGAAATCAATTATTAATGTTATTATAATTAAAACAAAACCAATTTGATGGTCATTTATCATCTTTCTTTCACTGAAATAAGAAAAGAAGAAGAGAGTTTGAGGCTTTGTGATTTTTGGCACTAGTGAGCTTTAATTGGTAAGTGTTTTGTGTTTAGTTTTTGATAATTTCTATGTTTTTGTGATCGTTGCTTAGTGTACTATCCAACCCATGCTTAAATTTTAGAAATCGGTGGTGATTTTGAGATATGCTATTGATGGATATGTGAGCTTTGTGTTGTTAGTTGGTGGAATATGAAAGCTTGGTGTTGGGTTAACATAGTTTGTATTTGGATTTTTGGTGATATTTAGTAATTTGAGCTTATTTGAGAAAAGTGTAAATTGGAGGACTAAATTGTAAAATAAATGAAAT
Source organism: Gossypium sturtianum (assembly GCA_025698515.1). Taxonomy (NCBI): domain Eukaryota; kingdom Viridiplantae; phylum Streptophyta; class Magnoliopsida; order Malvales; family Malvaceae; genus Gossypium; species Gossypium sturtianum. Next base: position 126,081,762 of record CM046948.1, read on the forward strand.
GTGTGGGCTTGTATGAGTATAGTGAGAATTCGGCTAGGCATGGGTACAAGCAAATTATGTGTATTTGATGATTTTATGAATTAGGGACTAAAGTGTCGAAATGTGAAAATGTGAGGGTTGTTTTGTAAAATGCCCTAAATATGTGTGTGAGGACTAAATTGAATGAATTAGTGATTGAATGAGTTCAATTTGAATATGTATAGACCAAGAAAGGAGAGGTTCGGATCGAGATCGAGGCAAAGACAAAGTGCTCGATTAATCGACCATTTTAGTATTTCAACGTCCGAGGTAAGTTCGGACAAAATATGTGTATTTACCTATGTTTAATGTTATGAAATGAATAGTATGGTATTATTGAATTGTAAATGCTATGTGAGGAATCGAATTATTTGGCACTAAGTGTGCGTATTTGGAAATGTGACTGAGATGATTAGCACTGTGTGTGCGAAATAATATAAGCTTCGACTTTGTTGTTGGCACTGTGTGTGCGATACCGATTTAAGATCGGTTTGATATAGATGCACTAAGTGTGCAATGTTAATTAAGCTTCGGCAATGATTTGGGCACTAAGTGTGCGATTGAATCGAGGAAATAATGAAAGTTGATCGAAATGAAATATTGAGTATTGAGTAGTATATGTGATCGATAATTAGGTGTTGGCTAAGGTACGTTCGGAACCTATGTGGTTGATGAAATTATAGATGAGTTTATGGAAGGTTAATTTACCTTCTATGTGATGTGAATTGATTGATAGATATTGAATTAGAAATGTAATGAATGAAATTGAGTAACGAGGCACTAAGTGTGCGTAATTGAATTGAGACAGAGTTGATTAGCACTGTGTGTGTGAAATAACAGAAGCTTTGGCTTCATAGTTGGCACTGTGTGTGCGATTCTGAATTAAATTCGGTTTTGTATTGAGGCACTAAGTGTGCGATGTTATATAAGCTTCAGCTATGAATTGAGGCACTAAGTGTGCGAAGTTAATTTAGTTTCGACTATAAATTGGGCACTAAGTGTGTGATTAAACCTAATGAATAATGACGGCTGGATCGAGATACAATATCGAGCATAAATTAGCTTGGATAGTGAGTAACCAAGTGTTGGCTAAGGTATGTATTGAACCTTTGTGGTTGAGGAGATTGTGTATGACTTCATGAGTGGTTGAGTAAGGTTATTGGATATGAATGATATGGTATAAACATTTGGAAATTGATCTATGTGATGAGTTCTTGTTGTGCATTGTATTGAAACTATTAAGTTGAATGTATTATGTTACAAACTTACTAAGCTTTTGAAAGCTTACTGTGTGATTTGTTTCTCTGTTTTACAGTGTTAGTAAAGCTAGCTCGGATCCGGGAATCGTCAGCATCTCTATCACACTATCGGCAATCTATTTTGGTACTCTTGAAGATGTGTATATTTGAATATGGCATGTATAGGCTAGTTGTTTTGAACCATGATTGAGATGTGTAAATAGCCATGTGATGTGGCTAGATAAATGTTGGTAATATGTATGAATGAATATGGTATATGAAGTATGTTTTGGGTATGGCTTGATGGCAATGAAAATGTCTTATGAATGGTAAGCTTAGTGATGGATTGATGTCTTTGTGATCTAGTGATATTAGGGATGAATCATGTTTGGTTAAGCATGTGTTTTAGTTGTGCAATTTGGTATATAAATTGGCATGATTGGTAAAGAGATTGAATGTGGAGATTTTTTCATTATTTGACATGTCTTTGATTGTCAATTGTACATGAAATGAATTGATATATTGCTTGTAGGGTTGACCCAAGTGTGGGTGGCATTTTGGCCTTGCAAATGGCCTATTATGCATACACGGCTGTGGCACACGGGCGTGCCTAATGGCCGTGTGAACAAGTTAGTAGCTAGCCTAATTTTACACGGCCATGGCACATGGGTGTGTCTGGTGGCCGTGGGAATAAGTCAGTATACATGCTCTGTTTTGGCACGGTTTGGACACATGGGTGTGTCTGGTAGCCGTGTGAGGCACACGGCCTGACTGCACGGGCGTGTGACCTCTAGAATTTTGAAGAATGTTTAAATTTTCAAGAATTTTTGTATGTGTTTGGTTTAGTCCCAACCTCTTTTTAACGCGTGTTTAAGGTCTCGTAGACCATAATAAGGGACTATATGTTTATATTTGAATATGTTTGATTGATGATTGACTTTGTGTCGTGAAAGGGATGTGAAATGTTTCGATTGATCGGTAACGCCTCTTAACCCTATTACGGCGACGGTTTCAGGTTAGGGGTGTTACATTTTATTGGTATCAGTGCTACGGTTTAGTCGATTCTCAAACTAACGTAGCGCGTGTGAGTCTAGCTATACATGTCATATAAATAATTGTGATAGTGTGATGAATTCTAACTGTTAAAAATGTGTTTTTATTTAGTAATGGATCCCGATCGAGCGATTCTTGTGATGTTGAGAGTAATGCGCTGCTCCGCTCAAGGGATGATCACACGCCACATCTAGGCCGAATGATAGTGGTGAGGGAGGAGAGGCTAAGCAAGCCTTCTTCCAAATGATGAGTGAGTGGTTTTCAGAGTTTGTTCGAACGAATCTGGCTGCTCCACAACCTCTACCCCCACAAGTACCTGTTGTGCCTCAAGTTGTAGATCTGAATCGATTGAATAAGCCTCATGTGGATAAGATCAGAAAGTATGGGGCCGAAGAGTTTAGGGCCACAGCTGATGATGCTGAGCGAGCTGAGTTTTGGCTCGAGAATACAATTCGGGTATTCGATGAGATGTCGTTGACTCCTGATGAATGCATTAAGTGTTCAGTTTCTTTGTTGAGAGATACGGCATATAACTGGTGGAAAACGTTGATTTCTGTGGTTCCGAGAGAGAGAATCACTTGGGATTTCTTTCAAATTGAACATAGAAAGAAGTGTATCAGTCAATGATTCATAGATCAGAAACGTAAGGAGTTTCTAGAGCTGAAATAGGGCCATATGTCCGTTACTGAGTATGAACGGGAGTTTGTGAGATTGAGACAGTATGCACGGGAATGTGTTTCGACCGAGGCTACTATGTGTAAACGCTTTATAGAAGGGCTGAATGAAGATATTAAGTTGTTGGTCGGGATACTTGACATAAACGAATTTGTTGTGTTAATTGAAAGAGCCTATAAAGCTGAAGAGCTCAGTAAAGAAAAGAGGAAAGCTGATTCTGAAGCTCGAGATGAGAGAAAAAGATTGATGAGTAAGTCGTCTCAACCTTTGATGAAGAGATATAGAGATGCAAGTAATCAATCAAATGCTTCGTTTGGACATCCGAGTAGAGGTCGTGCGAGACAAAGCATCGGTTCACAGGTTCAAATTCTGACTGAATCAAGTGTTGGAAGTGTCAAAAGAAACAAACCTGAGTGTAGACAGTGTGGAAGACGACATATGGGAGAATGTTGGGGCAAATATATAATCCAACTTGTTATAAGTGTGGATCACGAGATCACTTTATTCGAGATTGCCCAAAGTTAGCTGAGGAAGAAAATGTTCAGAGTGTGAAACCGAGTAATATGACGGCTAGGGGTAGATCACCCAGAAATGCTGGGAATGTAAGTGGAAGTCAAAGAGGGACTATTGATACAGCTGTGAGATCAGAGGCGAGAGCACCTGCCCGAGCCTATGCTATACGTGCACGAGAGGAAGCATCATCTCCAGACGTTATCACTGGTACTTTTACTCTATTTGATACTGATGTGATTGCATTGATAGATCCAGGTTCTACTCATTCCTATGTGTGTGTGAATCTAGTATTAAGTAAGACTCTACCTGTTGAGTCTACTGAATTTGTGATTAGAGTATCGAACCCTTTAGACAAGTGTGTCTTGGTGGATAAAGTGTGCAAGAATTGCCCATTGGTGTTTCAGGATATATGCTTTCCGGCTAATTTGATGTTGCTACCATTCGATGAATTTGATATTATTCTGGGTATGGATTGGCTCACTTTGCATAATGCCACTGTGAATTGTAAAAGAAAGAGTATTGAACTGAGAAGTCAGAATGGTGAGATAGTTCAAATTGAATCCAGTGACTTGAAAAGGTTACCAGTTGTTGTATCTGCAATGAAAGCTTTGAACTATGTGAGAAAGGGTTGCGAAGCTTATCTGGCTTATGTGATTGATACAAAAGTAACAGAAAAGAAAGTTGAGTCCGTGCATGTGGTTTGTGAGTTTTTAGATGTATTTCCTGAAGAACTATCGGGATTACCTCCAATACAGGAAGTTGTATTTGGTATTGAATTGGTGCCGGGAACAACTCCTATTTTAATAGCTCCGTATAGAATGGCACCAACAGAATTTAGAGAGTTAAAGTCTCAGTTGCAAGAGTTGACCGATAGAGGATTTGCACGACCGAGTTTCTCGCCCTGGGGTGCTCATGTGTTGTTTGTGAAAAAGAAAGACGGCACTATGAGAATGTGTATTGACTATCGACAGTTGAACAAAGTGACAATAAAGAATAAATATTCGTTGCCTCGTATTGATGATTTGTTTGATCAGCTGAAATGAGCTACAGTGTTTTCAAAAATAAATTTGAGATCAAGTTATTATCAGTTGAGGGTTAAAGAATCAGATGTACCAAAGACTGCTTTCAGAACGAGGTAAGGACACTATGAATTTTGAGTTATGCCTTCGGACTAACGAATGCTCCTGCAGTGTTTGTGAATTTGATGAATCGAATATTCAGACCTTATTTGAATCGTTTTGTTATAGTGTTTATTGATGACATTCTGATTTATTCATGTGATGAGACACAACATGCCGAGCAATTGAGAGTTGTGTTACAGACTCTGCGCGAGAAACAATTGTATGCTAAGTTTAGCAAATGTGAGTTTTGGTTGCGTGAGGTTGGATATCTGGGGCATATTGTATCAGCTGCGGGAATACGAGTTGTTAAATTTATATCTAAATGTTATGAAATGAATGAATATGTGATTATTGAATTAGAAATGCTATATGTGGAACTAAGAAATGTGGCACTAAGTGTGCGAAATTAAAATCGGGACGAAGGTGAATAGCACTGTGTGTGCGAAGTAATGGAAGCCTCAGCTTTATCGATTGGCACTGTGTGTGCGATACTCAGTTAAATTTGCTTTAAAGTAAAGGCACTAAGTGTGCAATGATATTTAAGTTTCTGCTATAAAATTTGCACTAAGTGTGCAATTAATTCGAATGAATAACGAAGAGCAATTGATGTGTGGTATCGAGCATGGAATAGCATGTATGATCGTTAACTAAGTGTTGGCAAAGGTATATATGGAACCTATGTAGTTGATGAATTTGAAAATAGATGAATGGATGGTTATGTGAGTATCGGATATAGTTGAGTTTGAGTATTTTTGGTGAAACTATCTATGTGATGGTTTATTTTGTATATTGATTTGATTCATTGAGTTGAATGTATTATATTACGAATTTGTGATTGATTATCATCCGAGCAAAGCTAACGTTGTTGCTGATGCCTTAAGTCGGAAGTCTTTATGTGCTTTGCGAGCTATGAATTCTCAGATAGATCTGTGTGATGATGGTTCAGTTTTGGCTGAGTTGAAAGTGAGACCGATGTTCGTACATCAGATTCGTGATGCCCAGAAAATGGATGATGAGATGATAGCAAAACGAGCTCAATGTGATTTGAATTCGGATTCAAAACTTCGAGTTGATAGTGATGATTGTTTGAGATTCAGAAATCAGATTTGCGTTCCGAAGAATTCAGAGTTGATTCAGATGATTTTGAATGAAACTCACAATAGTCATTTGACTGTTCATCCGGGGAGTACAAAAATGTATAATGATTTGAAACAGTTTTACTGGTGGCATGGTTTGAAACGGGATACCTCTGACTTTGTGTCGAAATGTTTAATATGTCAGCAAGTTAAAGCTAAACATCAGGTTCCGTCTGGTTTATTACAACTGATTATGATTCCAGAGTGGAAGTGGGAGAGAATGACAATGGACTTTGTGTCGGGATTGCCTTTGTCTCCGGGAAAGAAAGATGCAATCTGGGTGATAGTTGACAGATTGATGAAATCAGCTTATTTCGTTCCGGTGAGAACAGATTATTCACTCGATAGATTGGCTGAATTATATATTACTGAGATTGTGAGATTCACGGAGTTGATTTGATAAAAGAGACTGAACAGAAGATAGAAGTAATTAGTAACAGTTTGAAAGTGGCCTCAGATCGACAGAAGTCTTATGCAGACTTGAAATGAAAAGATATTGAATTCGAAGTTGGTGACAAAGTATTTTTGAAAGTGTCTCCGTGGAAGAAATACTTTGATTTGGCCGAAAAAGGTAAGCTGAGTCCGAGGTTCATCGGGCCGTATGAGATCATTGAACGAGTTGGACCGCTCCCTTATAGATTGATGTTGCCACATGAGTTAGAAAAGATTCATAATGTGTTTCATGTGTCGATGCTTCGATGGTACAGATCTGATTCGTCTCATGTGATTGCTTCTACTGAGGTTGAAATTTAGTTAGATTTGTCGTATAGTGAAGAACTGATCTGAATTATGGCATGTGAGATCAAAGAGTTGAGAAATAAAAGAATTTCCTTAGTGAAAGTATTGTGGCATAAACACGGAATTGAAGAGGCTACGTGGGAGCCTGAAAACGTTATGAGAGAGCAATATTCACACTTATTCACTGGTAAGATTTTTGGGGACGAAAATCCCTAACGGGTGAGAGTTGTAACAGCCCGGTTTAGACCCTAGTCAGAACAGTGGTATCGAGACCACAAATCCGAGGTTAGAATAATATTTTAATATTATTTTTTGTGTTAACAGTATGTGATTTAGCCTGTGTGAAATTTCTGTGTGAAGATTTTTATTGATTGATTGTTTAATTTGTGAAAAGGACTTAATCGCATAAAGTGTAAAAGTTGTGTGTTGATTTTTAAGTGCCTAACTGTTGTTGCCTTTATAAATTGGAGGTTTTATGATGCAATTAGTCCATTATATAAGTTAGTGGATGGTTAAAGGACAATTATAACCAACCATTATAAGTTTTAATGTTTAATACATTAAGGGTAGAATTGGAAATCAATTATTAATGTTATTATAATTAATACAAAACCAATTTGATGGTCATTTATCATCTTTCTTTCACCGAAATAAGAAAAGAAGAAGAGAGTTTGAGGCTTTGTGATTTTCGGCACTAGTGAGCTTCAATTGGTAAGTGTTTCGTGTTTAGTTTTTGATAATTTCTATGTTTTTGTGATCATTGCTTAGTGTACTATCCAACCCATGCTTAAATTTTAGAAATTGATGGTGATTTTGAGATATGCTATTGATGGATATGTGAGCTTTGTATTGTTAGTTGGTGGAATATGAAAGCTTGGTGTTGGGTTAACATAGTTTGTATTTGGATTTTTGGTGAAATTTAGTAATTTGAGCTTATTTGAGAAAAGTGTAAATTGAAGGACTAAATTGTGAAATAAATGAAATGTGTGGACTTGTATGAGTATAGTGAGAATTCGGCTAGGCATGGGTACAAGCAAATTATGTGTATTTGATGATTTTATGAATTAGGGACTAAAGTGTCAAAATATGAAAATGTGAGGGTTATTTTCTAAAATGCCCTAAATATGTGTGTGAGGACTAAATTGAATGAATTGGTGATTGAATGAGTTCAATTTGAATATGTATAGACCAAGAAAGGAGAGGTTCAGATCGAGATCGAGGCAAAGACAAAGTGCTCGATTAATCGACCGTTTCGGTATTTCAACGTCCGAGGTAGGTTCGGACATAGTACAAGTTGTTAATTTACCTTCTATGTGATGTGAATTGATTGATAGATATTGAATTAGAAATGTAATGAATGAAATTGAGTAACGATGTAACACCCCAAACCAGGTCTATGCGTTAAGACGAGATTTGGTTTGTCACACCGAACGAACATCCAAAATTCTCTAATGATTTAAGTAAAACAGTAATGCAAAACCTTTAGAAATAAGGTTTAATAAAAACTAAGTACAATGATTATGAATTAAGAAAAATACTTGTTTGAAATCTTATATATATTAGTCAAAACCTTAACGTAGTTTTAGAAGAATTTGAAAGAAATTGAAAAATAATTTAGGTGTCCAAAATTGTTATAAAACACAATATTTTTAAGAAAACTTTATAGATTTAACATAAGCCCATATTAAGAGTCTTAAAATAAAATTAAATCCATCCACACATAAAAATCCATAAAAACATAATTAGAGGCCTTATTACATCATACCCAAAATAGTAATTAAAATAAGTAACTTAAATAAAGTTCATAGTTTATAAAACCCAAGCTCGTAGTATGGCCTCCCCCAAGTCATCCCCGGCCCAAGTCCACATCAATTTCCGTTACCTGAGATGGATAATAAAATGGGGTGAGTTACAAAGAACTCAGTGTGTAACTCACTTACCACCATTATTGGGCCAGACCATCAAGGCATTAATTTGGGCTTGAGCCTAAATTACAAATTTTAACAATATAAAATGAAATAAAATATATAAAATGCATGTAAAATGAATTTCCCAACCAAGCCTAATTTCCATCCGCTACACACCCCCAGTACCAACCAAAGACACTGTGGGGATCAAGTCAACCCACCCCGCCAAACACACCAATCGTAGGCATTTAGCCTTTTAAATAATATTGTAGTGCACTCATCGAACTAGATTGTGACATAGTCACCGAACTAGAGGCATTAAGCCAAATTTGTGGCGAGAGCCACCGAACTAGATTCATGGCCACAGGCCTTACTTCTCTTCATCATGTATCCCATCCCATGCAATTATGTATGAATAACAAACTTTAATCATAAATAATTTATCAAGTAATCCATAATACAAATGAGTTTTTAATTAAACTTTTCATTTGGGTCCATTAAACAAAATAGTATTTAGCCCATTTAGCAATCTAGCGAACTTAGGCCCAAATGTCGAACTAGAAGGTTTTGGCCCATTTAGCGATCTAGCGTCTTTTGACCCAATTTATCGATCTAGCGCTTTTTGGCGCAATTTAACAATCTAGCAGTTTTTCGTAAATTTCTCGGTTTTAACCGTTTTCATGCATTTACACAAAAGTGTTAATTATCACATAATTTTCGATTTTGCCATTTTTACGATTTATCAAAATACTTACTGTTTAGTATCTAACCCGAAAGATAAATGTGAAGTTACACACCTGGTTATAGTGAGAACTAGACTTTCCCGCTCGTCAACACCTATACGTATTACGATAATTAGAACACTATAATTTATTAATGAAACCGATCTAAAAATAACGATCTAAAATTTTACCCTCGGGTTTTGAACTACTTCTACTTGCGGTTTCTCCCGATTGATGGTTCGTTAACCGAATCAAATCCACGAACAAATAATGGTTCGGGAGTACGAACGACTTCGAGCAGTTGATTCTCCTCGGATGAACGCCCACAACCCTTGGTGGGAAATCCCTGATTGTTTGAAACAAATCCTTCGCTTAAACTTAGGGAATAACGGAACCACCCTCTTCCGAACACTATTCACCGCCCTTTTCTTCCCTATTTTGATTGTCTTCAAAGACAAAAGATCGTTAATCCAATCTAATATTACATCGAAATATGACTAAGGGTTTAAGGGTGAAATTTGCTTACCACAAAGATCCTTGTTCCAAAAATGAGAGTCAACCAAAACGTTCCCTTAACACCTTAAATCGATTCCAACATTCTATGTTACTTATGAACACTTGATTTCTGATCTTCCGTTATCGCACTAAAGTATAACAAATAAAAACGTTAATAGAATGAACGTTTATTTCGATCTAAGAAAGCCTTTATACCACTATCAAGATTCGCCCATGACAACTATTAACTAACATGAACTAAAAGAATTCTTACCTATTGTCCACGGTTGAAAAGAGACGATTGAGAAAGATGTTTATGAATAGAAAAGATTCGGCTATGATTAACCAAAGAAAAGAGAAAATGGTTGGCTATGGCTCACTAACATTCGGCCATGAGAAAATTAATGGAGAAGGTATGAGTGAAAAGAAATAAAATACAAGAGAAGAGATGATGATGATGTTTCGGTTTTCAAAGAGGAGAAAAGAGAAAGAAAAAGATGTGCTTAGGAGCAAAGTACATTCGGCAATGGAGAAAGAAAACAAAAAGAAAGGAATGGCCTTTTTGGTACTAGCAATTTCGGCACTATGAAGAGGCACAAAAGAATACTAAAGTGATGAGCAAAAATGACCAAATGGTCAAAAGAATTAGGCTTACCAAAAGATCAAATTCGGCCAAAGGAAAAGAGGTTGAAAAGAGAATTGCAAACCTTTGCACAAAATGCTAGGAATGACCAAAACAAACTCCTAATCCTAGCCAACTACTAGCATATTCGGCCAACCCCCCCCAGACCACATTGCCGTCCAAATTCATGGTCAAATGGCCATGAATTAGTTTCCAAAACCTTTTCCTTGATACATGCCTTATGTTCCCTTATCTTTCCAAATTTTCTTGATTCCATACTATAAGTTAGCTATTTCCTTATTCCTTTAGTCTACTTACCAAAAATGAAAAGTCCAACCTTACCATATCTATTGCTTGGCCGACACTTGCTATACAAGTGCAAAAATAAAAGTTGTCTAAATGCTATACAAGGGATTCGAACCACTCCCCTCATGCAATATCTCATGCGCCAACACCACCTTGCCATTTACTCATCTTATGCTACTATTTAACACTTAATTTAACTTAAGTGTCAATGCCACTTGCTCCACTTCAATAAATTCTCAAACTAAAAATTATTCCATACCCGAATAATTCTATACTCTTCTTCAGGACTATAATAGGCACGAAAAGAAATAAGAAAAATTTTCCTTCATAATCTAAACACTAAAACATGCAATAAATCGATACTTGAATTTTAGGGTGTTACAACTCTACCCTCCTTAAAGAAAATTTCGTCTCGAAATTTACCTGTTGAAAAAGGTGAGGTATTGTTGCCGAATCGCATCTTCGTGCTCCCACGTAGCTTCCTCCACTCCGTGATTACGCCATAAAACCTTGACCAATGGCACGGTTTTCTTTCTTAGCACCTTAGCATCTCGGTCTAAGATTTCCATTGGTTCCTCCTCAAAAGACAAATCTGAATTCAACTCCACTTCTTCTACCGGGTACTATGTGCGAAGGATCCGATCTATAGCGCCTCGGCATGGAAACATGAAAAACATTATGAATCGACTCAACTCCGGGAGGTAATTCGATCCGATAGGCCATCGGACCAACACGCTTCACCACATGATATGGTCCAATGTATCTAGGACTCAACTTGCCCTTCTTCCCAAACTGAAAATCTTCTTCCAAGGTGAGACCTTCAAGAAACCTTGATCCCCACAAGATACTCGATACTTCTACGCTTGGGATCTGCATATGACTTTTGTCTATCCAAGCTTCCTTTAACCGTGCTCGAATAGCTTTTACTTTTTCTTCCGTTTTAGAGATCACCAGGGACCTAACATCATCGTTCGCCCAATTCAGTCCAACAACTAGGAGAATGACACCTACGACCATATAATGCCTCGTAGGGTGCCATCTGAATGCTAGACTGATAGCTATTGTTGTAAGCAAATTCTGCCAACGGTAAAAAATCCTCCCAACTACCTTTGAAGTCGATTACACATCCCCTCAACATGTCTTCCAGAATCTGAATTACTCTTTCTGATTGACCATCTGACTGAGGATGAAAAGCCGTACTGAAGTTTAGCTTTGTTCCCAAAGCTTCATGCAAAGCTTTCCAAAACCGTGACGTAAACCTAGGATCCCTATCTGATATAATAGACACAGGTACCCCATGCAACCTCACGATTTCGGATACGTCAATTAGCCAACTTCTGTAACGAGTAATCCGTTTAACCGGTAGAAAATGAGCGGTCTTCGTCAACGATCAACAATTACCCAAACGGAATTTTCTTAGTAGGTGTTAAAGGTAACCCACTAACAAAATCCATTGTTATCCGCTCCCATTTCAAAGAGGAATCTTTACTGGTTGTAATAATCCACGACGGCAATTGATGTTCCGCCTTCACTTGCCGACAAGTTAAACATTTTCCCACAAATTCAAAAATCTCACGCTTCAACCCTGGCCACCAATATTGTTCACGAAGATCCCGATACATCTTATTTCCTCCGGGTGCATAGCATAAGGGCTACTATGCGCCTCCCGTAGAATCATTTGTCTCGAGATCTAAGTCCTTAGGCATACAAACTCTCCCACGAAAACATAACACACCTTCCGCGTTTATGCTAAAATCCTCTATTCCACCATTTTCAACTTGTTGAATTAAAAGTCCCAACTTCTTATCCGATATCTATTTTTCCTTGATTTGCTCTAACCACGGAGGCTTCACGCAGAAGTTCCGCTTATCGACTACCATCCTCGTACAAACTCAAATGGGCAAACATTGTTCTCAAATCGAGATACCACCTTACGACTTAACGCTAGCGTGCTACCACATTAGCTTTTCCAGGATGATACTCGATTGAGAAATCATAGTCCTTTAACACTCCACCCATCTTCGTTGTCTCAAGTTTAATTCCTTCCGAGTAAGAAGATACTTAAGACTCTTGTGATCCGTATATAGATGATAGACTTTTCACCGTAGAGGTAATGCCTCCAAATCTTTGGAGCAAACACTACTGCAGCTAACTCCAAGTCATGAGTAGGGTAGTTTACTTCGTGCGGTCTCAAATTGACGAGAAGCATAAGCCACCACTTTCCCACTTTGCATCAATACACATCCTAAGCCCGTGTGTGACGAATCGCGATGAACTATAAACTCCTTTCCGACCTCGGGTTGAATCAAGATCTTGGCGCTTGTTAAAATCTTCTTCAATTTCTCGAAACTTTCTTGTTGTTTATCGGTCCATATATATGGTACTCCCTCCGCAATAGCTTAGTTAGGTGCAACAATCAACGAAAACCCCTCAACAAAGCGTCTATAGTAACCACCAAACCCAAGAAACTTCGAATCTCGACTCTCGACTTTGGTGGTTTCCAATCCATGCTGACCTCAATCTTCCGAGGATCCACCCTTATTCCTTCACCGATACCACATGACCCAAGAAAGTCACTTCCCTTAACGAAATTCACATTTACCGAATTTGGCATAAAGTTGATTATCTCGAAGTAATCGCAATACTATACGCAAATGCGAGTCATGCTCCTCTTCATTCCTTGAATATACGAATGTCATCTATGAATACCACCACAAACCGGTCTAAATATGGTTGAAAGACCCGGTTCATCATATCCATAAATGCAAATTGGTGCATTGGTCAACCCAAACGGCATCACCAAAAACTCATAATGTCCATAACGAGTTCGAAAAGCCGTCTTGTGAATATCCGCTTCTTTCACCTTAAAGTGGTGATAACCCGATCTCAAATCAATTTTGGAGAAAACGAAGCTCCTTCATTTGATCAAACAGTCATCAATTCTTGGCGGAGGATACCTATTCTTGATCGTCAATTTATTTAATTGCACGTAGTCAATACACATACGCATTGACCCATCTTTCTTCTTAACAAACAAAATCGGTGCTCCCCACGGAGACACACTCGGTCGAATAAAACCCCGATCCAACAATTCTTGAATTTGAGCTTTAAGCTCCGCCAACTCCTTCGGTGCCATTCTATAAGGAGCAATGGACACCGGAACTGCTCGGGCAAGAGCTCAATACCAAATTCCACTTCCGATCCGGAGGTATGCCAGAAGTTCTTGAAATACATCCGAAATTCCTTCACTTTTTCTCACATCTTCCATCGACAACTCTTTGGCATCTAAAGCACTAATAAAAGCTAGAAATGCTCCATACCCTTCCGCATCAACTTTTACTCGCTTTTAACGCAGATACCACATTTGCCAAGTAATTCCTTCGTTCGCTTATCATAACTATTTCTTTATCCTCCACCGTCCTTATTGACATCCTCTTTCAAAGCACAATCCAATTTCGCCTTGCTTAACCAACCAATCCATGCCCAAAATGATATCGAACTCACTAGAAAGGCAATTCCATCAAATTCGCCAAAAATATTTCTCCTTGAATTTCTAAGGGCACATCTCTAAACAGTTTATTTACCATCACCGATCGTCCTAAAGGACTAATTACCTTCATCTCACTATCGGAAATTTGAGTCTAAATTCAAGTTTCCGGATATAGTGCTAGCAACATACAAATGGGTAGAACCAATATCTATCAAAGCAATAACGGTACATCAAAGATGAAAAAGCGTACAGCTTATCACATTAGGTGCATTGCCATCCTCACGGCGTCTAATCGCATATACCAATCTCGGTGTCTTGCATCCGTGTTGCCTCTAGAACCATTGCCTCGACCAGCGCACCTTGACCACGTCCACCCCATTACCACCACGACCGGTCCACGACCTCTCGGTGGTTCTTTGAATTCCTCTTGCCGGTGGTGCATCAAGATTACGATCTTCCCGAGTTGTATCCATTCGACGAGGGCAATTCCTATAATGATGATCCATCGACCGCATTTATAGCAAGCACCCGTTTTCTTCCAAAGACTCTCGAATGCCTTTTCCTACAATCAAGACAATCTCGACTGATTCACGATTCTGGTGTTCTACCTTGAGCTGGTTCATCATTCCGAGGCCTCTTCAGAAACCTTCTTGAAGAACCCGAATACTTCATATCTCTCTTGCCTCTAGCTCGTTCCCGATTCTGTCGTTCCGAGTTCTTAGCCTCTTCGGCTATCTTGGCCTTTTCCACAAGCGTGGCAAAAGTTCTAACTTGTTGTGGGGCTATTAAAACCCGCAATTCATCGTTCAAGCCATCCTCAAAGCGTACACAATGCTCATGATCCGTTGCCACTATTGTTCGAGCATAGCGACTCAAGCGCAAAAACTCAGCTTCATATCTTGCCATCTTATTCCCTTGGACCCGATTCAGAATTCCTTCCTTACGGCATCAACATAACTTCGTTCCTACATATTTCCCTTGGAAGGAAACTTTAAAGAATTCCCAATTAACTAATGCAGCTTCAGTGCCTTCTCGGACAGTAAGCCACCATTGGTATGCTTCGTCCCTTAACAAGGACACCGCTCCCCTTAGTTTTTGTTCCACCGTGCACTCAAGATCGTCCATAATTCGCTCCACTGCCTTAAGCCAATATTCAGGCGACATTTGGAGCTACACTGAGACACCTCACGAAAACCTCAAAGACCACTTGATTTCAATCGTTCCGATATCGACCCACGGTGTTGGCCCGGTTCTAGCTCCAAAACCTTTCAAGGACTCGCGGCATTGCTCGCGTCACCGCATTATCTTCTTCCATATGATCATGTGATCCCGTCTCACTTTCGAGTGACGCAGTGCATCCATTTCCGGCATATGATCCGGCGCTTGAGTTGTGCCTCTAACACCTCGTCCTCTACCACGGCCACGTCTACCGTATCCACGACCACGTCCTCTAGTGCTCATAGTGACTGATTTAATCTGATTAAGAGTTTTATGAATCGAATACTATTTCGTGTTTATTAACGATGTTTTATGATATAAAAGAGATAGAGTTGTTTCGCAATCATATCCTTATTGTCTCAATCTCTACAGTTTCAACACCTAAAACTAGAAGTTCTAGAGTGTTTCTTATGATCATATCACAATGATAAGAAACAATCAATATACAGATACTTACTTGACTTGGCGCGGGATGCTCATGGTGCCATACTACCTTTAAATCAAAAGTCTAGAAATTTGAGTTGTTTCTCAAACAAATATCTTTGTTGAACCCAAACCACAGTAGAGTTTTAAACTGGCTCGATACCATTAAATGTAACACCCCAAACCAGTCTCTATGCGTTAAGACGAGATTTGGTTTGTCACACCAAAACGAACATCCAAAATTCTCTAATGATTTAAGTAAAACAATAATGCAAAACCTTTAGAAATAAGGTTTAATAAAAACTAAGTACAATGATTATGAATTAAGAAAAATACTTGTTTGAAATCTTATATATATTAGTCAAAACCTTAACGTAGTTTTAGAAGAATTTGAAAGAAATTGAAAAATAATTTAGGTGTCCAAAATTGTTATAAAACACAATATTTTTAAGAAAACTTTATAGATTTAACATAAGCCCATATTAAGAGTCTTAAAATAAAATTAAATCCATCCACACATAAAAATCCATAAAAACATAATTAGAGGCCTTATTACATCATACCCAAAATAGTAATTAAAATAAGTAACTTAAATAAAGTTCATAGTTTATAAAACCCAAGCTCGTAGTATGGCCTCCACCAAGTCATCCCCTACCAAGTCCACATCAATTTCCATTACGAGATGGATAATAAAATGGGGTGAGTTACAAAGAACTCAGTGTGTAACTCACTTACCACCATTATTGGGCCAGACCATCAAGGCATTAATTTGGGCTTGAGCCCAAATTACAAATTTTAACAATATAAAATGAAATAAAATATATAAAATGCATGTAAAATGAATTTCCCAACCAAGCCTAATTTCCATCCGCTACACACCCCGTACCAACCAAAGACACTGTGGAGATCAAGTCAACCCACCCCGCCAAACACACCAATTGTAGGCATTTAGCCTTTTAAATAATATTGTAGTGCACTACCGAACTAGATTGTGACATAGTCACCGAACTAGAGGCATTAAGCCAAATTTGTGGCAGAGCCACCGAACTAGATTCATGGCCACATGTCTTACTTCTCTTCATCATGTATCCCATCCCATGGAATTATGTATGAATAACAAACTTTAATCATAAATGATTTATCAAGTAATCCATAATACAAATGAGTTTTTAATTAAACTTTTCATTTGGGTCCATTAAACAAAATAGTATTTAGCCCATTTAGCAATCTAGCGAACTTAGGCCCAAATGCCGAACTAGAAGGTTTTTGGCCCATTTAGCGATCTAGCGATCTTTTGACCCAATTTATCGATCTAGCGATTTTTTTCGCCCAATTTAACAATCTAGCGCTTTTTAGTAAATTTCTCGGTTTTAACCGTTTTCATGCATTTACACAAAAGTGTTAATTATCACATAATTTTCGATTTTGCCATTTTTACGATTTATCAAAATACTTATTGCTTAGTATCTAACCCGAAAGATAAGTGTGAAGTTACACACACAGTTATAGTGAGAACTAGACTTTCCCGCTCGTCAACACCTATACGTATTACGATAATTAGAACACTATAATTTATTAATGAAACCGATCTAAAAATAACGATCTAAAATTTTACCTCGGGTTTTGAACTACTTCTACTTGCGGTTTCTCCCGATTGATGGTTCGTTAACCGAATCAAATCCACGAACAAATAATGGTTCGAGAGTACGAACGACTTCGAACAGTTTGATTCTCCTCGGATGAACGTCCACAACCCGGTGGAAATCCCGGATTCTTTGAAACAGTCCTTCGCTTAAACTTAGGGGGAATAACGGAACCACCCCTCTTCTGAACACTATTCACCGCCCTTTTCTTCCCTATTTTGATTGTCTTCAAAGACAAAAGATCGTTAATCCAATCTAATATTACATCGAAATATGACTAAGGGTTTAAGGGTGAAATTTGCTTACCACAAAGATCCTTGTTCCAAAAATGAGAGTCAACCAAAACGTTCCCTTAACACCTTAAATCGATTCCAACATTCTATGTTACTTACGAACACTTGATTTCTGATCTTCCGTTATCGCACTAAAGTATAACAAATAGAAACGTTAATAGAATGAACGTTTATTTCGATCTAAGAAAGCCTTTATACCACTATCAAGATTCGGCCATGACAACTATTAACTAACATGAACTAAAAAGAATTCTTACCTATTGTCCACGGTTGAAAAGAGACGATTGAGAAAGATGTTTATGAATAGAAAAGATTCGGCTATGATTAACCAAAGAAAAGAGAAAATGGTTCGCTATGGCTCACTAACATTCGGCCATGAGAAAATTAATGGAGAAGGTATGAGTGAAAAGAAATAAAATATAAGAGAAGAGATGATGATGATGTTTCGGTTTTCAAAGAGGAGAAAAGAGAAAAAAATGATGTGCTTAGGAGCAAAGTACATTCGGCAATGGAGAAAGAAAACAAAAAGAAAGGAATGGCCTTTTGGTACTAGCAATTTCGGCACTATGAAGAGGCACAAAAGAATACTAAAGTGATGAGCAAAAATGACCAAATGGTCAAAAGAATTAGGCTTACCAAAAGATCAAATTCGGCCAAAGGAAAAGTGGTTGAAAAGAGAATTGCAAACCTTTGCACAAAATGCTAGGAATGACCAAAACAAACTCCTAATCCTAGCCAACTACTAGCATATTCGGCCAACCCCCTGGACCACATTGTTGCCGTCCAAATTCATGGTCAAATGGCCATGAATTAGTTTCAAAACCTTTTCCTTGATACATGCCTTATGTTCCCTTATCTTTCCAAATTTTCTTGATTCCATACTATAAGTTAGCTATTTCCTTATTCCTTTAGTCTACTTACCAAAAATGAAAAGTCCAACCTTACCATATCTATTGCTTGGCCGACACTTGCTATACAAGTGCAAAAATAAAAGTTGTCTAAATGCTATACAAGGGATTCGAACCACTCCCCTCATGCAATATCTCATGCGCCAACACCACCTTGCCATTTACTCATCTTATGCTACTATTTAACACTTAATTTAACTTAAGTGTCAATGCCACTTGCTCCACTTCAATAAATTCTCAAACTAAAAATTATTCCATACCCGAATAATTCTATACTCTTCTTCAGGACTATAATAGGCACGAAAAGAAATAAGAAAAATTTTCCTTCATAATCTAAACACCAAAACATGCAATAAATCGATACTTGAATTTTAGGGTGTTACAAACGAGGCACTAAGTGTGCGTAAATGAATTGAGACAGAGTTTATTAGCACTGTGTGTGCGAAATAACAGAAGCTTTGGCTTCATAGTTGGCACTGTGTGTGCGATTCTGAATCACGTTCAGTTTTGTATTGAGGCACTAAGTGTGCGATGTTATATAAGCTTCAGCTATGAATTGAGGCACTAAGTGTGTGAAGTTAATTTAGTTTTGACTACAAATTGGGCACTAAGTGTGCGATTTAAGCTAATGAATAATGACGGCTGGATCGAGATACAATATCGAGCATAAATTAGCTTGGATGGTGAGTAACCATGTGTTGGCTAAGGTATGTATTGAACCTTTGTGGTTGAGGAGATTGTGTATGACTTCATGAGTGGTTTAGTAAGATTATTGGTTATGAATGATATGGTATAAACATTTGGAAATTGATCTATGTGATGAGTTCTTGTTGTGCATTGTATTGTTACTATTAAGTTGAATGTATTATGTTACGAACTTACTAAGCTTTTGAAAGCTTACTGTGTGATTTGCTTCTCTGTTTTACAGTGTCAGTAAAGCTAGCTCGGATCCGGGAATCGCCAGCATCTCTATCACACTATCGGAAATATATTTTGGTACTCTTGAAGATTTGTATATTTGAATATGGCATGTATAGGCTAGTTGTTTTGAACCATGATTGAGATGTGTAAATAGCCATGTGATGTGGCTAGATAAATGTTGGTAATATGCATGAATGAATATGGTATATGAAGTATGTTTTGGGTATGGCTTGATGGCAATGAAAATGTCTTATGAATGGTAAGCTTAGTGATGGATTGATGTCTTTGTGATCTTGTGATATTGGGGATGAATCATGTTTTGTTAAGCATGTGTTTTAGTTGTGCAATTTGGTATATAAATTGGCATGATTGGTAATGAGATTGAATGTGGGGATTTGTTGATTATTTGACATGTCTTTGATTTTCAATTGTACATGAAATGAATTGATATATTGCTTGTAGGGTTGACCCAAATGTGGGTGGCATTTTGGCCTTGCAAATGGTCTATTATGCATACACGGCTGTGGCACACGGGCGTGCCTAATGGTCATGTGAACAAGTCAGTAGCTAGCCTAATTTTACACGGCCATGGCACACAGGCGTGTCTGGTGGCCGTGGGAATAAGGAAGTATACATGCTCTGTTTTGGCACGGCCTTGACACATGAGTGTGTCTGGTAGCCGTGTGAGGCACACGGCCTGACTACACGGGCGTGTGACCTCCACAGTTTCGAAGAATGTTTAAATTTTCAAGAATTTTCGTATGTGTTCGGTTTAGTCCCAACCTCTTTTTAACGCGTGTTTAAGGTCTCGTAGACCGTAATAAGGAACTATATGTTTATATTTGAATATGTTTGATTGATGATTGACTTTGTGTCGTGAAAGGGATGTGAAATGTTTCGATTGATCGGTAACGCCTCTTAACCCTATTTCGGCGACGGTTTCAGGTTAGGGGTGTTACAAAAGAGATGATAACTTTATTTGTTTTGTTTAATTTCACCTTAATTAGCTATTGAACAATTTTCCCTTAATCATAAACTTACAATTAACAATTTAAAAGGCCACTAACCGTCCATTTATAAATTTAATGGAATTATTACATCAGAATTCCTTTTTCTTTTAATAATTAAACCACTTAATCCATACAATTCAATTATGACATGATTTTCTACCTTATTGCAATTTAGTCCTTTTTCTTAAATTAACTAGGTAAACATTAAAATTTCTTCGCCAAAATTTAATACGGCCGTAATATAACTTTATAAACATTAATTAAATAATAAAACACAACCTGACATATCAGAATCGTGGTCCCAAAACCACTATTTTTGACACCACTAAAAAACAAAATATTACAACTCTCCCCCTAAAGAAATTTTCATCCTCAAAAAATCTTACCAGAGAAAAAGTTCGGATACTGAGATTTCATGTTTTCTTTCGTTTCCCACGTCGCTTCTTCTATTCCATGTTAATGCCACAAGACTTTAACTAACGGTACACACTTATTTCTCAACTCTTTTATTTCCCAAGCTAAGATTTTCACCGGCTCCTCATCGTAAGTCAAATTGGGTTGCATCTCAATTTCATCCGTAGTTAAAACATGTGACGGGTCATAATAGTAACGTCGAAGAATTGAAACGTGAAAAAATTATGAATTCTGTCAAGTTCCAAAGGTAATGTCAAGCGATACGCTACGGATCTGATTCTCTAGCACTTCGTATGGTCCGATAAATCTGGGATTGAGTTTTCCTTTTCTACCGAAACGTAACACTTTTTTCCAGGGCAAGACTTTTAGGAACACTTTCTCACCGACAAAGAATTCTATATCTTAACGTTTCAAATCAGCATAAGATTTCTGACTATCAGATGCAGCTTTCAAGTTATCTCGAGTAACTCAAACTTTTTCTTCAGTTTCCCTAACTAAACCAACCCCAGCTATCTTTCTTTCAATCAATTCAGACCAATATAATGGACTTCTACATTTATGCTCGTATAAAGCCTTGTACGGAGCCATCTTTATGTTCGACTGATAGTTGTTATTATATGTGAATTTGGCTAACAACAAATACTTTTCCCAGCTGCCTTCGAACTCAATAATACAACACCATAATGTATCCTATAAATTTTGTATTATTTGTTAAGACTAGACATCTGTTTGCGGATGAAAAGTAGTACTGAAATTCAACCTTGAGCCTAGAGCATCATGTAATTTACCCCAAAATTTGGAAGTAAATCGCAGATCACAAACAGATATAATCGACAGTGGTACACCGTGTAATCTCACAATTTCTGAAATATACAATTTCGCCAATTTCTCAAGCGTATAGTCAGTTCGAATAGGTATAAAATGAGTTAATTTCGTTAATTTGTCAACGATAATCTAGATCGAATCTTTTCATTTTGGAGTTAAAGTAACCCTGAAACAAAATCCATTATCAGTTGCTCCCACTTCCATTCTGGAATCATCACAAGTTGTAACAAACTTGAAGGAACCTGATGTTCAGCTTTCACCTGCTAACAAATTAAACATTTGGACACAAATTCCATTATTTCATGTTTCATTCCAGGCCACCGAGTAACGTTGTTTGAGATCATTATACATTTTAGTACTCCCAATGTGAATTGAATAAACACTACTATGGGCTTTATTCAACAATTCTCGCTTTAACTCAAAATCATTCAGTACACAAATTCGATCTCAGAAATATAAACAATCATCATTCCCAATATGAAAATCAGATTTCTGGCCACTTTTTGTTAGATTTGTAAAATAAATCTGAAATAAAACTTAATAAACCAGGATCTATCATGTCCAATCGTCAAGAATAAATTAAGAATAAAACTAGATGCGGAAGCGTACCTGAATCCATGAATTCCTTGAAGTTTTACTGGATCTTGGGGATTTGATCTTCCAAATTAGCACACAAGAAATTCAGAGAATATCTACTCTCTCTTTCCTAATGATGGGATATCAGAAATATCTTGTGTATAATTTGGGGACCATAACCCTAATATTTATAACATTGGCATATTAGTTCTAATCAAATTCTAATTAGCCCATCATTAATTAGAATTTGATTAGAACTCAATTACTAGAGTATCTACACATATTTGACCCATATTTTATTTAATAATTAAAGCCCAATAAAATTCTAACCAAATTAGATCACTTTTAATTTGGGCTAACCTATCATGATAGTAAATAATAACATGTAATTACCCTTATTATATATGTGATGTCCATATTTTCCAACACTTTTTACTAAATTGAGCCTCAACAACAATTTTGAATCAACTTTCTAAAGTTCTTGAATCTTTGATAAAAACAATGGCTTTACTATGAACTATGCCAATATAGAACCATCATGCTCCAAAGTTAAATTTATATTCATAGCTCTCAAAGCAAACAAAGATGTCTGACTCAGTGACTCTGCAACAAACCTATCTATTATTTTATATATATATATATATATATATATATATATATTTCAACTCGATCTTGTAACACCCCAAACCAGGTCTATGCGTTAAGACGAGATTTGGTTTGTCGCACAGATCGAACATCCATTTAATTCTCTAATGATTTAAGTAAAACAGTTCTACAAAACCTTTTGAAAGTGAAGTTTAGTAAAAATTAAGAGCAATGATTTAAAAATCGATGAATTAAGAAATTCTAGTTTGAAATCTTATCATTTAGTATTTAATTGTCAAAAACTTTAAAGTAGTTTTTAAAGAGTTCAAAAGAATTTGAAAAGAAAAATAATTAAAGTATCTAAAATGTTATAAAACACAATTTTTAAGAAAACCTTATAGAATTAACATAAGCCCATATTAAGTGTCTTAAAACCAAAATTTAAATCCATCCACACATAAAAATCCATAAAAATATTAATAAAGGCCTTATTACATCATACCCAAAATAGTAATTAAAATAAATAACTAAATAAAAGTTCATAGTTTATAAAACCCATATTCGTAGTATGGCCTCCATGAAGTCATCCTTGGCCCAAGCCTCCGTCAATTGCCATTACCTGAGATGGATAAATAAACAGAGTGAGTTACTTAGAACTTAGTGTGTAACCCACTTACCACGTTCATTGAGCCAGATCATCAAGACATTGTTTTGGGCTTGAGCCCATTTACGAATATAATATAATAAATAAAATGCATGTAAAATGAAATTTCCCAACCAAACCTAATTTCCATCCGCTACACACCCCCGTACCAACCAACACACCTGTGGGGATCAAGTCAACCCACCCCGCCAACACACCAATCGTAGGCATAAAGCCATTTTAAATATATTGTGGTGCACCACCGAACTAGATTGTGACAAAGTCACCGAACTAGAGGCATTAAGCCATTAAAATTTTGTGTGAGCCACCGAACTAGATTTTTGGCAATGTGCCTTTCTTCTCTTTCATCAATTATCCCAACCCATGCAATCATGTATGCATAACAATTTATAACCATATAATAATTTAACAAAAAGCCCACAATACATGTGATTCTATATTTTAAATTTCATTTAGGCCCATAAGATAAAATAGCATTTAGCCCATTTAACGATCTAGCAATTTTTCGGCCCATTTAACGATCTAGCAGTTTTTCGGCCCATTTAACGATCTAGCAGTTTTTCGGCCCATTTAACAATCTAGTAGTTTTTCGGCCCTTTTAACGATCTAGCAGTTTTTCGGCCCTTTTAACGATCTAGCAGTTTTTCGGCCCTTTTAACGATCTAGCAGTTTTTCGGCCCATTTAACGATCTAGCAATTTTTCGTAAATTCCACAACTTTAACTATTTTCATACATTTACACAAAAGTGTTAATTACTACATATTTTCTAATTTTGCCATCTTTACGATTTTATCCCAATACTTACGGTATAATATCTAACCCGAGATAAGTGTGAAATTACACACCTGGTTATTGTGAGAACTAGACTTTCCCGCTCGTCGATACCTAAATGCATCACGATAAATTAGGACACTATAATTTATTAACAAATCGAATCTTAGAAATAACGATCTAGACTTTACCCTCAAAATTTCAAACCACTTCTATATGCGGTTTCTCCTCGATTGATGGTTCGTTACAGATGAAAATCCACGAACAAACAAAGGTTCGGAGTCGAACGACTTCAAACAACTAATTCTCCTCGGATGGCGTCCACAACCACAGTGGGAAATCCCGGATTCTTTGAAAGCAGATCCTTCGCTTAAACTTAGGGAATAGCGAACCACCCTCTTCCGAACACTATTCACCGCCCTTTTCGTCCCTATTTTGATTATCTCTAACGACAAAAGATCATTAGTCTGACTAATAATATATCGAAATTATGACTAACGGTTTTGAGATTGCCTTACCACAAAATATCCTTGTTCCACAATATGAGAATCGAGCAAAACGTTCCCTTAACACCTTAAATCAATTCCAACGTTCTACGATACTCACAAACACTTGAGTTCCGGTCCTCCACTATCACACTAAAATATAACGAAAGAAAAATGTTTAATAGAATGAACGATGATTTCGACCAAAGAGATCCTTCTTACCACCATCAAGATTCGGCCAAAGCAACTAATAACCAACATAAACTAAAAGAACTCTTACCTATTGTCCACGGTTGAAAAAGAAATGATTGAGAAGAATGCTTATGTATGATGGAAGATTCGGCTATGAATAACCAAAGAAAAGAGAAAATGATTCGACAATGGAGTACACTAACATTCGGCCATGAGATAAAATAATGAAGAAGGTATGGTTGAAAAGAAATAAAAGATGAGAGAAAGAGATGATGATGATTCGGCTTTCAAGAGGGAAAAAGGAAAAGAAAAGAGATGTGTTTTGGAGCAAAGGTACATTCGGCAATGGGGAAAGAAAAGGAAAAGAATGGCCTTTTTGTGTTGGTAGTTTCGGCACTAAGAGGAAGACACTAAAATGATTAGCAAAGAAATAACCAATTGGTCAAAAAGATGGCCAAACGAAATAAAGCAATAGTTGCTTTCTTCTACCAATACATTCGGCCAAAGGAAGGAAAAGATGAGTGGAGAATAATGTCTTCAAACAAAATGACCAAAAAGAATTCTAACAAGCTATCATCCTACCCCAAGCTAAACACCAAATTTCGGCTCCCCTCCCTTTGTCCATAATGCCGTCCATATTCATGGTCAAAATGGCCATGAAATAGTTTCCAAAACATCCACCTTGATACATGCCTTGTAATCCTCCACTTTCCCAAAGTTTAAGAAATCCTATCCCTAAAATCAAGCAATTCGATCCCTTAATTCATGCTTACCATAACCTTAAGTCTCATTACCATAAAAATTTAGTCCATCTTATCCATAATTGATGGTTGGCCGACACATGCTAGGAAAAACCAAAAATAAAAGCTCCCAAATTGCATGCTAGGAGATTCGAACCTCTCCCTTCAAGTCCAACTTATGGCGCCATCACCTCTTTGCCAATTACTCATCTTATGCCATCTTTTATCACTTAATTAACTCAAACTTCAAGGTCACCTGATTTCTCTACACTAAAGTATTCTTTACTAAAATTTATTCTAATTCCAAGTAAACCCGAGCCTTCTCAAGACTATATTTAGCACATAAAAAAAAATCATACAGAGAGCTAACACCAAAGACAAACAACATATTGATACTCAAATTTTTAGGATGTTACAATTCTACCCTCCTTAAAACAAATTTTGTCCTCGAAATTTACACGATTAAAGAGATGAGGATATTCTTCGCCGAATTGCATCCTCGAGGCTCCCACGTAGCTTCTTCCGCTCCGTGATTACGCCATAAAACCTTGACCAACGGCACGGTCCTCTTTCTTAGCACCTTAACATCTCGGTCCAAGATTTCCACTGGTTCCTCCTCGAATGACAAGTCTGAACTCAACTCCACTTCCTCTACCGGTATTATGTGTGACGGATCCGATCTATAGCGCCTCAGCATGGAAACATGGAAAACATTATGAATTTGACTCAACTCCGGAGGTAATTCAATCTGATAAGCCACTGAACCAACACGCTTCATCACACGATATGGTCCAATGAACCTAGGACTCAACTTGCCCTTCCTTCCAAATCTAAAAATTTTCCTCCAAGGTGAGACCTTCAGAAAGACCTGGTTCGCCACAACAAACTCGATATCCCTACGCTTCAGATTTGCATACGACTTCTATCTATCCGAAGCTTCCTTTAACCGTGCTCGAATAACTTTTACCTTTCCTTCGGTTTCAGATATCAACTCAGGACCTAACATTTGTCGTTCGCCCAATTCAGTCCAACAAGTAGGAGAGTGACACCTACGACCATACAATGCCTCGTAGGGTGCCATCCGAATGCTAGACCGATAGTTTGTTGTTATACGCAAATTCTCGCTTAACGGTGAGAAAATCCTCCCAACTACCTTTGAAATCAATCATACATCCCCTTAACATGTCTTCCAATAATCGAATTACTCTTTCCGATGACCATCCGATCGAGGATGAAAAGTCGTGATCTTGAAGTTTAACTTTGTTCCCAAAGCTTCATGTAGAGCTTTCCAAAATCGTGATGTAAACCTAGGATCCCTATCGATATAATAGACACCTTTGTATCCCATGCAACCTCACAATTTCGGATACATACAGCTTAGCCAACTTTTGTAATAAGTAATCCGTACGAACAGGTAGAAAATGAGCAGTCTTCGTCAATCGATCAACAATTACCCAAATGAAATTTTTCTTAGTGGGTGTTAAAGGTAACCCACTAACAAAATCCATTGTTATCCGCTCCCATTTCCAAAGAGGAATCTTTACCGGTTGTAATAAACCTGACGGTAATTGATGCTCCGCCTTCACTTGTTGACAAGTCAAACATTTCCCCACAAACTCGGAAATCTCACGCTTCAACCCTGGCCACCAATACTGTTCACGGAGATCCCGATACATCTTATTTCCTCCGAGGTGCATAGCATAAGGGCTACTATGCGCCTCCCGCAGAATCATTTGTTTCAAATCTGAGCCCTTAGGCATACAAACTCTACCACGAAAACACAACACACCATCCGTGTTTATACCAAAGTCCTCTATTTCACCACTTCCAACTTGCTGAATTAAGGGTCCCAACTTTTTATCTGATATCTGCTTTTCCTTGATTTGTTCTAACCACGCAGGTTTGCACTTCAAGTTCCGCTAACAGACTACCATCCTCATACAAACTCAAATGAGCAAACATTGCTCTCAAATCAGATATCACCTTACGACTTAACGCGTCAGCTACCACATTAGCCTTTCCAGGATGATACTCGATTGAGAAATCATAGTCCTTTAATAGTTCCACCTATCTTCTTTGTCTCAAGTTTAACTCCTTCTGAGTAAGAAGATACTTAAGACTCCTATGATCCGTATAGATGATAGACTTCTCACCATAGAGATAGTGCCTCCAAATCTTTAGAGCAAACACTACCGCAGATAACTCTAAGTCATGAGTAGGGTAGTTTACTTCGTGCGGTCTCAGCTGACGAGAAGTATAAGCCACCACTTTTCCATTTTGCATCAGTACACAACCTAAACCCGTATGTGACGCATCGCAGTAAACTATATACTCTTTTCCAGCCTCAGGTTGAATCAATCTCGGGCGCTTAGTCAAAATCTTCTTGATTTCTCGAAACTTTTGCTTTGTTTCTCGGTCCATACATACGGTACTCCTTTTACAATGACTTAGTTAGGGTGCGACAATCAACGAAAACCCTCAACAAAGCGTCTATAATAACCACCAAACCCAAGAAACTCGAATCTCGACTCATCGACTTTGGTGGTTTCCAATCCAATCTGACCTCAATCTTCCGAGGATCCACCCTTATTCCTTCAAATGATACCACATGACCCAAGAAAGTCACTTCCTTAACTAGAATTCACATTTACTTGAATTTGGCATAAAGTTGATTATCTCAAGTAATCGCAATACTATACGCAAATGCGAGTCATGCTCCTCTTCATTCCTTGAATATACCAAAATGTCATCTATGAATACCACCACAAACCGGTCTAAATATGGTTGAAAGACCCGGTTCATCATGTCCATAAATGTAGCTGGTGCATTGGTCAACCCAAACGGTATTACCAAAAACTCAAAATGTCCATAACGAGTTCGGAATGCCGTCTTATGAATATCCGCTTCTTTCACCTTAAGTCGGGTGATAACCCGATCTCAAATCAATTTTGGAAAAAATCAAGCTCCTTTCAATTGATCAAACAGTCATCAATTCTTGGCAAAGGATACCTATTCTTGATCGTTAATTTATTCAACTGCCTGTAATCAATGCACATACGCATCGACCCATCCTTCTTCTTAACGAACAAAACCGGTGCTCCCCACGGAGACACACTCGGTCGAATAAAACCCCGATCCAAAGAATTCTTGAATTTGAGCTTTAAGCTCCGCCAACTCCTTCTGGTGCCATTCTATAAGGAGCAATGGACACTGGAGCTGCCCGCAAAAGCTCAATACCAAATTCCACTTCCCGATCGGAGGTATACCAGGAAGTTCTTCGGAAATACATCCGGAAATTCCTTCATCGTTCTCACATCTTCCATCGATAACTCTTTGGCATCCAAAGCACTAATAAAAGCTAGAAATGCTCCATACCCTTTCCGCACCAACTTTTCTCGCTTTTAACGCAGATATCACATTTGCCAAGTAATTCCTTCGTTCGCCTATCATTACTATTTCTTTATCCTCCAAAGTCCTAATTGACATTCGCTTTTCCGGATAATCCAAATGCATACAGTGCTTAACCAACCAATCCATGCCCAAAATGAGATCGAACTCGCTAAAGGCAATTCCATCAAATTCGCCAAAAATATTTCTCCTTGAATTTCTAAGGGCACGTCTCTAAACAGCTTTATTTACAATTACGATCGTCCCTAAAGGACTAAGTACCATCATCTCACTATCGAAAATTTTAGATTCTAAATTCAACTTTCCGGATATGGCGCTAGCAACATACGAGTGGGTAGAACCAATATCTATCAAAGCGATAGCAGTACATCAAAGATGAAGAACGTGCAGCTTATCACATCGTGTGCATTGCCATCCTCGCGGCGCCTAACTGCATATACCAATCCTGGCTGTCTTGCATCCGTGTTACCTCTAGAACCATTGCCTCGACCCGTTGCACCTTGACCACATCCAGCCCCATTACCACCACGACCTCTCGGTGGCTGCCGAGTTCCTCTTGCTGTGGTGTGTGCATCAATATTACGAACTTCCTGAGTTGTATCCATTCATCGAGGGCAATTCCTATATTGATGATCCATTGAACCACATTTATAACAAGCACCCGTTTTCTTCCAGCACTCTCCGGAATGCCATTTCCCACATTCAGCACAGTCTCGACTCTGATTAACAGCTACAGGTGTTCTACCTTGAGCTGGCTCATTATTCCGAGGCCTCTTCAGAAACTTTTTTGAAGAACCCGAATACTTTATATCTCTCTTGCCTCTAACTCTTTCCCGATTCTGACGTTCTGAGCTCTTAGCCTCTTCGGCTATCTTAGCTTTCTCCACAAGCGTGGCAAAAGTTCTAACTTGTTGTGGGGCTATCAGAACCCGCAACTCATCATTCAACCCATCCTCAAAGTGTACACAACGCTCATGATCCGTTGGCACTATTGTTCGAGCATAGCGACTCAAACGTAAAAACTCAGCTTCATCAGCTGCCACCGTCTTATTTCCATGAATCAGATTCAAAAATTCCTTTCTTCGGGCATCCACATAACTTGTTACTACATATTTCCCCTGAAAGGCAGCTTTGAAGAATTCCCAAGTAATTAATGCAGCTTCAGTGCCTTCCCGGACAGTAAGCCACCATTGATATGCTTCATCCCTTAACAAGGACACCGCTCCTCTTAGTTTCTGTTCTACAATGCACTCAAGGTCGTCCATAATTCGCTCCACCACCTCAAGCCAATATTCAGCAACATTTGGAGTTACACCTAAGACACCTCTGAAAACCTCGGTACCACTTGATTTCAATCATTCTAATATCGACCCACGAGTTGTTGGCCCAGCTCTAGCTTCAGCGACCCTTTCAAGGACTCGCAACATTGCTCGTGTCAAAGCATTATCTTCTTCCATATGATCAAGTGATCCCGTCTTACTCTCGAGTGACGCAGGTGCATCCATTTCCGGCATATGACCCGGCGCTTCAGTTGCACCCCTAACACCTCGTCCTCTACCACGGCCACGTCTACCGCGTCCACGACCACGTCCTCTAGTACTAATTTGATTTAATCTGATTACAAGTTTTATGAATCAGAATACTGTTTCAGAGTTTATTAACAATATTTTATAAGATATAAGAGATAGAGTTGTTTTCGCATTCCATCCTATAGTCTCGATCTCTATTGTTTTCAACACCTAAAACTAGAAGTTCTAGAGTGTTCCTATGATTATATCACAATAATAAACAATCAATATACAAATACTTACTTGACTTGGTGCCAGATGCTCGTGGTGCCATACTACCTTTAGAACATAAAGTTTAAAAATTTAAACTGTTTATCAACAAAAATTGTTGTTGAACCCAACCACAGCCGAGTTTTGAAACTGGCTCTGATACCATTAAATGTAACACCCCAAACCAGGTCTATGCGTTAAGACGAGATTTGGTTTGTCGCACAGATCGAACATCCATTTAATTCTCTAATGATTTAAGTAAAACAGTTCTACAAAACCTTTTGAAAGTGAAGTTTAGTAAAAATTAAGAGCAATGATTTAAAAATCGATGAATTAAGAAATTCTAGTTTGAAATCTTATCATTTAGTATTTAATTGTCAAAAACTTTAAAGTATTTTTTAAAGAGTTCAAAAGAATTTGAAAAGAAAAATAATTAAAGTATCTAAAATGTTATAAAACACAATTTTTAAGAAAACCTTATAGAATTAACATAAGCCCATATTAAGTGTCTTAAAACCAAAATTTAAATCCATCCACACATAAAAATCCATAAAAATATTAATAAAGGCCTTATTACATCATACCCAAAATAGTAATTAAAATAAATAACTAAATAAAAGTTCATAGTTTATAAAACCCATATTCGTAGTATGGCCTCCATGAAGTCATCCTTGGCCCAAGCCTCCGTCAATTGCCATTACCTGATATGGATAAATAAACAGAGTGGGTTACTTAGAACTCAGTGTGTAACCCACTTACCACGTTCATTGAGCCAGATCATCAAGACATTGTTTTGGGCTTGAGCCCATTTACGAATATAATATAATAAATAAAATGCATGTAAAATGAAATTTCCCAACCAAACCTAATTTCCATCCGCTTCACACCCCTGTACCAACCAACACACCTGTGGGGATCAAGTCAACCCACCTCGCCAGCACACCAATCGTAGGCATAAAGCCATTTTAAATATATTGTGGTGCACAACCGAACTAGATTGTGACAAAGTCATCGAACTAGAGGCATTAAGCCATTAAAATTTTGTGGCAGAGCCACCGAACTAGATTTTTGGTAACAGGCCTTTCTTCTCTTCATCAATTATCCCAATCCATGCAATCATGTATGCATAACAATTTATAACCATATAATAATTTAACAAAAAGCCCACAATAAATGTGATTCTATATTTTAAATTTCATTTAGGCCCATAAGATAAAATAGCATTTAGCCCATTTAACGATCTAGCAATTTTTCGGCCTATTTAACGATCTAGCAGTTTTTCGGCCCATTTAACGATCTAGCAGTTTTTCGGCCCATTTAACGATCTAGTAGTTTTTCGGCCCTTTTAACGATCTAGCAGTTTTTCGGCCCTTTTAACGATCTAGCAGTTTTTCGGCCCTTTTAACGATCTAGCAGTTTTTCGACCCATTTAACGATCTAGCAATTTTTCGTAAATTCCACAACTTTAACTATTTTCATACATTTACACAAAAGTGTTAATTACTACATATTTTCTGATTTTGCCATCTTTACGATTTTATCCCAATACTTACGGTATAATATCTAACCCGAGATAAGTGTGAAATTACACACCTGGTTATTGTGAGAACTAGACTTTCCCGCTCGTCGATACCTAAATGCATCACGATAAATTAGGACACTATAATTTATTAACAAATCGAATCTTAGAAATAACGATCTAGACTTTACCCTCAAAATTTTGAACCACTTCTATATGCGGTTTTTCCCCGATTGATGGTTCGTTACCCGATGAAAATCCACGAACAAACAAAGGTTTGGGAGTACGAACGACTTCAAACAACTGATTCTCCTCGGATGAGCGTCCACAACCCGGTGGGAAATCCCGAATGTTGAAAGCAGATTCTTCGCTTAAACTTAGGGGAATAGCGAACCACCCCTCTTCCGAACACTATTCACCGCCCTTTTCGTCCTTATTTTGATTATCTCTAATGACAAAAGATCATTAGTCCGACTAATAATATATCAAAATTATGACTAACGGTTTTGAGATTGCCTTACCACAAAATATCCTTGTTCCACAATATGACAATCGAGCAAAACGTTCCCTTAACACCTTAAATCGATTCCAACATTCTACGATACTCACGAACACTTGAGTTCCGGTCCTCCACTATCACACTAAAATATAACGAAAGAAAAACGTTTAATAGAATGAACGATGATTTTGATCAAAGAGATCCTTCTTACCACCATCAAGATTCGGCCAAAGCAACTAATAACCAACATAAACTAAAAGAACTCTTACCTATTGTCCACGGTTGAAAAAGAAATGATTGAGAAGAATGCTTATGTA
Organism: Gossypium sturtianum; assembly: GCA_025698515.1. NCBI lineage: Eukaryota > Viridiplantae > Streptophyta > Magnoliopsida > Malvales > Malvaceae > Gossypium > Gossypium sturtianum. The sequence continues at coordinate 126,114,986 of CM046948.1, forward strand.
TGATGGAAGATTCGGCTATGAATAACCAAAGAAAAGAGAAAATGATTCGACAATGGAGTACACTAACATTCGGCCATGAGATAAAATAATGAAGAAGGTATGGTTGAAAAGAAATAAAAGATGAGAGAAAGAGATGATGATGATTCGGCTTTCAAGAGGGAAAAAGGAAAAGAAAAGAGATGTGTTTTGGAGCAAAGGTACATTCGGCAATGGGGAAAGAAAAGGAAAAGAATGGCCTTTTTGTGTTGGTAGTTTCGGCACTAAGAGGAAGACACTAAAATGATTAGCAAAGAAATGACCAATTGGTCAAAAAGATGGCCAAACGAAATAAAGCAATAGTTGCTTTCTTCTACCAATGCATTCGGCCAAAGGAAGGAAAAGATGAGTGGAGAATAATGTCTTCAAACAAAATGACCAAAAAGAATTCTAACAAGCTATCATCCTACCCCAAGCTAAACACCAAATTTTGGCTCCTCCTTTGTCCATAATGCCGTCCATGTTCATGGTCAAAATGGCCATGAAATAGTTTCCAAAACATCCACCTTGATACATGCCTTGTAATCCTCCACTTTCCCAAAGTTTAAGAAATCCTATCCCTAAAATCAAGCAATCCGATCCCTTAATTCATGCTTACCATAACCTTAAGTCTCCTTACCATAAAAATTTAGTCCATCTTATCCATAATTGATGGTTGGCCGACACATGCTAGGAAAAACCAAAAATAAAAGCTTCCAAATTGCATGCTAGGAGATTCGAACCTCTCCCTTCAAGTCCAACTTATGGAGCCATCACCACTTTGCCAATTACTCATCTTATGCCATCTTTTATCACTTAATTAACTCAAACTTCAAGGTCACCTGATTTCTCTACACTAAAGTATTCTTTACTAAAATTTATTCTAATTCCAAGTAAACCCGAGCCTTCTCAAGACTATATTTAGCACATAAAAAAAAATCATACCCGAGCTAACACCAAAGACAAACAACATATTGATACTCAAATTTTTAGGATGTTACAGATCTACTTCTAATTTGATACAACATTCAACCCCAAAATTGATTTCAAAATTATTTTTCTCGCACTCCTAAAATTTTATAAAATATTTTATGTTAAACTCTTTCATCCCAATAAAAATGTCAAAATTCACTTTTTTTATATCATTTTTTTTTAAATTGGATAAATTACAGATTTAATGACTTATATATGATTTGATTTACTTTTTAGTCACTGAACTTCAATATGTTATGAATGATTACTAATGTTATCAATTTGTTACTAATGTTAGCTTATTAAATTAAAGATGCGCCAGGAAATTAAAAAGCCTGTTCAAGGACATATTATTCAAGAACAGGTTTAGACGATACATATTTGCTAAAGAAAACTATATTCTTAAGAGTTCATTTATCATAATTTTAAAGCATTGCATTTATAAAAATCACAAGTTTTGGAAGGAAGTCATAGTTTAAGTTTCCAGGTTCTCATTACCCTACACACAAAAAAAAACAACAAAAAAAGCTCATATATTAGGTATTTTACTTATAGTTGAAAAATGCATAAATAATTTCTTGCTTATTGAAAAACCAATCTGTAATTCTCTTTCTCTGATTTGCTGCTCCATAGCTAATTTATTCTGTGAAAAACAAAACAAAAAATTTTGTTCAGTTTCATGCTTAACAAGTTCATGCATTGAAGCTTTATTTTCAAAACCAAAATTTTACACTTCAGTAACATATAATACATATTAAAAAGAAATAATGTACCTTCCTATTTCTGAGTCCATTAAGAGATGAAATGAGATGATCCTCCATCGTCTTTATTTGGTTAAAGTCCTCAACATTATTTGGGTTTCTCCCCTCTCTGTCATTACTATATCACAAATTTTATTATTAAAATATTTCATCATCTATTATATCGCGATTCATGTGTTGATATGTGCTTAAATCTTGACATGTACATTTGTGTACAGAATTAAAATTGATTCATACCATGATCTGTACATAAATATCAACACGTGTCATTTACATATACAATCAAAATAAATCCCGACAAATGACATTTATATAAAGAATCAAAATCGATTTATGTATTAAATTCTGCATCAATCTCAAATCTTAACATTTACATAGAGAATCAAAACAAACCTAGACACGTGATATTTATATACACAATCACAATAATTTTCAACACGTGATATTTTCAAACACAATTAAAATCATTTTATGGATTAATCTAAGTGTAAATCTTGACACGTGACATTTGCATACACAATCAAAATTAATTAATATGTTGATCCATGCATAAATCTCAACATATAACATTTACGTGCAGAGCCTAAATAAATCTCAAGACGTGACATTCACATACTCAAATCAAAATCTTTAAATATTAGAATATTTCAAACCTTAGTATCCATCTCTTTTCCAAAAGTTTATCATTTAGCTCTTGCAGCTCATCTCCATATAACTTGTAACAGCCCGATTTCGACCCTAGTCGGAATAGTGGTTTCGAGACCACAAATCCGAGTCTAAAAAAATATTTTAATATTATTTTCTGAGTCTACAGCATGTGAATTAGTATGTGTAAAATTTCTGTGATTTAATTTGATCGTTTGTGTGCTTAATTTACAAAAAGGACTAAATTGTAGAAAATGCAAAAGTAGCCTTCTATTTAATAAAGTGCCAAATTGACATAGTATATTAAATGTGAGGTCCTTATGTTGTAAATGGACCATTGAATTTATGAATGGACATATATGCCAAGGGTTAGTGGATTTTAAATGTGTTTAATAAGGCTATTTTGGTAAATGATGAATTAATGTTTATTAATTAAACAAAACATGATTTTTGCTTCATCCTTTCATCATTTTGCCGAAAATCAAAAAGAAAACAAGGGTTCAAATCTTTCAAATATTCGGCCTTGTTCAAGCTTAATCAAGGTATGAGTTTTGTTCAGTTCTTGATGATTTTTACGTTTTTGTGATCGTTGTTAAGTATTCTAGCTAGCCCATGTCATGATTTTTGAAATTGTTAGTGATTTTGAAAAGTCACATTGATGAATTTGTGAGTTTAATGATGTTAATTGATGAATTATGAAAGATATGTGTTGGGTTTACATGTTTTGTATTTTAATTTTTGATTAATTTAATTATTGTGGACTAAATTATGAAAATGAGAAATTGAGGGGCTAAAATGTGAAATAAATGAAATATGTGGTCTTATATGAGCTAAAGGAATATTCGGCCAAGCTATGATATTGTTAAATTATGTGTATTTTTTTATTTTATGAAATAGGGACTAAAATATCAAAATGTAAAAATGTGAGGGCTAATTTGTAAAATGCCCTAAATATGTGTATATGGATTGAATTGAATGATTTGGTGAATAAAAGAGTTAAATTTGAATGTGTATAGATTAAGAACCAAAGAAAACGGAATTAGATCGGGGGAAATCGAAAGTAGTTGAATAGTCGTTCATTTCCGTTCTTTCCCGTATGAGGTAAGTCGATATACAAATAAATGTGTTTGAATTGAATTATTATTGCTTATATGTGAATGAATTGTGATATATGGCTATTGATTTGAATATGTGGAATCCGAGAAAGTTCCAATAATGTGACGATGTCCGAAAAGTACCGTACGAACCTTAGGAAATAGTTAGGATACGTATGTCATGACATAGGATTCCGTGATATTATTTCGTGTAAGACCACGTCTGGGACGTTGGCAACAATTTGAGATATCGTGTAAGACCGTGTCTGGGACATTGGCATCGATTAGAGATTACGTGTAAGACCATGTCTGGGACATCGGCATCGTATATGATTTCATGTAAGACCCTGTCTGGGACAGTGGCATCGATATTTGATTACATGTAAGACCACGTCTGGGACGTTGGAATTGTACGAGCTTTCCAAGCATCCGAATAACCTGTTTGATTCCGAACGGTTCAACAGGCTTTCCGAGAAATTAATGAGTATATGAATGCGCATCCGAATTTCGGTACGTATGTATGTATATGAAATTTGGCAATGAAAGGTATGTATGTATATGATCATTTTATATGTGAGCTACATTACATGATATGTGATTATGAGCAAGTGAACATGATCAATTGAGATATAAGAGAAATATAACTTGTGATTGTGTTATGCCATGAACCATATGTATGAAATGGTTTATAATTGTTCTATGTGATAAGTTTATTTGTATATGGCTTACTAAGCTTTTGAAAGCTTACTTTGTGTGTGTTTGCATTGTTTTATAGATTATCGAAGCTACTGGGAGCTCGGGGATCGTTGAGGGTCATCACCACACTATCAAACTATATTTGGTACCTTTTGAAAATGTACATATTGATGTATGGCATGTATAGGCTAGAAATGTTAAGATATGTTTTGGGACATGTATATCTAGCCATGTGATATGGCTTGGTTAGGTTTGATTTTATGAATGAATTTTGGGTATGTATTATGTGTTATGAAATGGTATATTTTGAGGTTTATATGTGGTCAAGGGAAAAGGTCAATTTGATATGTTTTGATGTGAATGAATTTGAATGTTTTGGTTATGTATGAAATTGTTTAATTTGGATATGAAGTATATGATTTTAGATATGATTATAGTCCATGAAAGGTATGCCTTTGGATTGGTAATTGAATGTGGAATTAAATGATGATATTATGGTTTAAATGGTGTATGTTTTGGGCTTGAAATTGGCTGGAAAATTGGCATAATTGTTGCTTGTTTGATGCTTGTAGGGAGGGCCTAAATTGGGTGGCAAATTGGCCTTGTAAATGGCCTATTTTGTGCCCACACGGGCAGGGACACGGGCGTGTGTCTCTGCCGTGTTGTTTGAGGGCCACTTCAAAGTGAGCCTAGGCAGAGCACACGGACGCACACACGGGCATGTGCTAGGCCGTGTGGCCAAGTCAGTATACCCCCTTCGATTGTCACGGTCAAGCACACGAGCGTGTGAGGCCAATTCGAATAGGTACACGGGCTAGACACACGGGCGTGTGACCAAGTCAGTAGCCTCCCTAATTTTCACACGGCCTGGCACACGAGCGTGTGTTGTGGCCGTGTGGACAAGTCAGTATGTATGCCCTGTTTTTCCACGGCCTGGACACACGGGCGTGTGACCTCTATAACTTTGAAAAATGTTTAAGTTTCGAAAAAAATTTGTATGTGCTCAGTTGAGTCCAGACCCCTTCCCAATGCATGTTTAAGGTCTCATAGACCTTCTAAAGGGACTCTCTGTGTATATTTCGCTATGGAATGTTTGTGAATATTTGATGTTAGTGAAATGTTTGTGATATGATCCAATATGTCCGGTAATGCCTCTTAACCTTAGTCCGACGACGGATACGGGTTAGGGGTGTTACTGTAACACCCCAAACCCAGCCTAGACGTTATGGCCGAATCTGGCGTGTCACGTTGATGTGTCTTTCAAATCAAGGCTTGTTGATAGAAAACCGTTTCTAAGTAAAAACCCATTTATTGCTTGAGAAAAATTTTTGCAAATTAAGTTATTAAGTTTGAAAAATCGCTTATTAAAACGATTGCCATGTTTGTTACTGTTTGTCTCTTAGTTAATTAAAATTCGCGGAAGCTATTCTAATTAAAATCATCTTGCAGTTTAAAAATGCGTGTTTGTCTTCAAAACAGTTATTATTATTTTTTAAAAACTTGTTTGTATCAGGTTGGCAGTTCAAAATAAGAAATTAAAAACCCAATCAAAAAGAAAATTAAATCCGCCAAAGGCCTTATTACCCAAAATCAATAGCCCAATATAAAAGAAAGAAATATATAAGTCTAAAACAACCATCAGCAAACGTGTGGCCACCTCCGAGTCCCTCGCGGCTCCAAATCGTCTAAGGCTGGGGATTTCCTGCACAGTTAAAAGAAAGGGGTAAGTTACGAGAACTCAGTGTGTAATCCCCCTATCACTCAATCAGTAATACATGTAGTAAATGTGATGCAGGCACGAGCCCTGCTTCAAGAATCTGTAGTGTGGGCCTTAACCCAAAACAAGAATAGCAGTAGTTTGGGCCTTAGCCCATTATGTCGATCGAATCAAAAGCGAGAATACATGTGGGCCTAAGCCCAATACAAAGATGATGATGTCGAATGTAAATGCAACAATGCAATCATGCAACCCATCCCAATCCAAACAACACACCACCCGTACCAACCAACACACCATGTGGGGATAAAATCGACCCACCCAACCATCATCACACCAATATTAGCACCGGCTGCGGCACTAATCGATATCACAAAGAAAGTCGCCAAGAATAAATGTAATGGCTACAAGCCATAAATGAGAATGGCACAACGCCATGAGTACGATAATATGATTGGCACAAAGCCATCGCAGTAGTAATATGATCGGCACACACCATCGAGATCGGTACTATGATCGGTATAGAGCCATCGATGCGATGATATGATATGATCGGCACGCCCATCGAGAACGATAATATGATCGGTACACAACCATCGATGAATTTAATATGATCAAGACAAAGCCATCGAGTAGCATCGCAAAGCAAAGTCGCCAAAGAACGATATAACGTTAAAAAGTCGCGATACGATATCGCAGCAAAGAAAGCCGCCAAGAATGCGATATATGTGGCAAAGCCACGATGAATGATGATTGTGGCACGATCACCAAGATAAGATTTCCTCCATAACAAAGATCCCAACCCCATGCAGTATGTCGTGTATGCAAAATGCCATGCTTAGAATCAGTCATACAAATCATGGATAAATCAATCAATTACATCGCAGACAAATCAATCATTTATCCCCGAGGGGCAAAATAGTCATTTTACCCTTTGGGGGTTTATCGGCCAATTCACCTAACAGAGATATTACATTCATTTTACCTACAGGGGCATCACGGTCTTTTTACCCTACAGGGGTATTACAGTCATTTTACCCTACAGGGGCATTAAGGTCATTTTACCTTATAGGGGAACTACGGTCATTTTACCCTACAGGGGCATTACGGTCATTTTACCCTACAGGGGCACTACGGTCATTTTACCCTACAGGGGCATTACGGTCATTTTATCCTACAGGGGCATTTCGGTCATTTTACCCTACAGGGGCATTACGGTCATTTTACCCTACATGGGCATTACGATAATTCTACCCTACAGGGGTATTTCGGTAATTCTACCCTACAGGGGTATTTCTGTAATTCTACCTTACAGGGGTATTTTGGTCATTTTACCTACCTTACAGTTAACGACCTTTCTGAAGGCCTACAGTCGCCTCGAGCGACACAGATAACTTAAATGGTCATATTAGTGTAAATGGGCCCAAGGCCCATTATTCGGCCCAAGTGGGCCCACACGCTCGTGTGGCCCATTTAGCCCAAATTCAGTCACGGCTATACGAACCATATAGCCCAGTCCAGTATTTGCCACTTATCGTGGATTTTATTCGTGTGGGGCCCACGAGCCCATTGGGCCCACACGACCCATTTCAGCCAAATGAGGCCCATATCGACCCAAGAGCACGAGAACGCTCATCGTGGCCTCTACAGTCTATCGCCCACGATTTGTGGGCTCGATTTACCACACGAGCGATCGCACACTCGTGAGGCCTCAAATGCCGAAGTTTCGACTTTTCTGCTTTTCGGCTTTCGCCGATTCACAGTAGAGAGGGGTGTGACTACACACCTGTTTTGCGAAACCGTGCTAAGATCCATGAGCACCCAACCTTGTTTGAACGAGGGTGACTTTAGCCCGCTTAAACCGTTGACGAAGGTTGATTTCAAGATTCTTGGCCAAAAATATGTATTACAACCTAATCTTGTTAACTATTACCATAAACGTAAATAACTTGAATCAAGCGGATAACAACTTACCGAACGTAGACTAAGAATGGTAGATAGAAGTAATCGTTCTACACAAGCACCCCCTAAACCCGAGGCACGATATGGTACAATCACACCCCTTAATCGAATGCAGAAAGAGAAATTCAGCTACAAGAGAATTTGACTAGCAATGTAGGAGGGAACTCTACGAAAGCCGAAGAAAGTAGATAGGGAGGAATGAAGCAAAATCGAAATAGTGAACAAGGGAGAAGCCAATACAAGAAGCAGAGAGAAAAGGCAACAAAAGCCAATTTCTGGCACCCACGGCATAAAGAACCAAAACGCAAAAGAGGAAAGAAAAACAAACATACAAAACCGAAAGTTTGAAAGAATAGCAGCTCAGCCAAAAATTCCTATGCAATTTCGGCACAACTCTACTACATTTCAAATTCCACTTTTTCCTCCCCTAAATCTCTCCTAAATCCCTCCTTGAATCTCTCAATGACCAGTTCAAACTCCACCCTTGCTGTGTTTCAATCCAACTCTACTACCTGCACAGCTCAAGCAGCAAAACAAATACCCATTGCGCAACCCAGGACTTGAACCTCAGACCTTGCAGTTGCACTACACGCCACCTTGCCATCTTTACCAGCAGACTCCTTGTGTCATTATTTCACCAAAAATATTTATAAAGCCTTCAAGCTAAGGCCAAGATTCACTGAAGAGCAAAAAGTAAAAATTTTGCTAAAGCCAGGTTTGAACCCAAGACTTCTCCAACACTCCCAACTCTTCCTAAATCACTTAGCCACTAAAGAAAACAAGCAATTTGTGTCATTTTCTTGCACACATAAACTTTTATGTGCAGTCTCCTAGCTGATCCCCCACTCAAGGCCCATTCCTTCTAGGCCCAAATTCGGGGCGTTACAGTTACATAACTAGAGCATAATAAAATAAAATAAAAAATCTAGATTTAAAATCCAATAAAAAAAAGAAAAAAATCATTATTTTTTCAACCTTAGGGAACCCATTTACCTTGAGCGTATCAGCATTTATGTCATGGGACAAGCTTAATGGATTAAACTCTGACTCCGAATTTTCATAAATTTTCTTCAACATCTTCATTTTTAAAAATTAATTTTAATTTTTAAAAAATAACTTTAATTTATAATTTTAAAACATCGCTAAATATGTGTTGGAACATACCTCTATTGTATAGGCCCTCCTAGTGAAAAAAAATTACCTATTATTTTTTTTAAATAAAAGGGGGGAAATACAATATTTTATTAATATTATTTACCTTTCTTTGCGTTCCTCAAATGACAAATTTGACAGTCTCTTAAGAATACTACTTAACCCACTAGTTTGACCATTTTAAAAAAATTAGAAAAGAAAATTAAAAATAAAGATAAAATAAGAAAGATGAAACTAAAATTTTAATTGTAAAATAAAATAATATTATTAATACAAATAATGAAAAAAAAAGAATGAAGTAATTTACTTGAAATTTTGATCAACAAAAAGGATTGGTCTACCAGAGGGGGAAGAAAATAAAAGGGCAACATCAACATCACACAATATAGAAAGTTCTTTTGCTTTCTTAAGAATTCCTATTTTACGCTTTGAATATTTTGCTTGTTGCTTGTCTTGCTTTCACGTCTTCCAATTTTTGGATTTTTAGTTTTTTTCTTCCCATCTCTGTTTTCTTTGTACTTTTGTAAATTCTTTTTTCTAGTTTTCAAAGGAAAAATCAATGGTGTTTATATATGTAAATAAGAGTTGTAATCATTTATGCTGTAATTATTAGGAGAATCTAAGCTTATTTAAACCAATTAAATGCCATATGATTTTCCAGATTTGTTAAAGCATTTTTGTTCAATTCAATAACCCATATTTATCAACCTACTAAAATGTCTTCTCTTTGTGATAACTCTGGTTCTGAAAAATCCATTACGGAGGAGTTGATACCTAAAAAGGTTTGATTTAGAGGAAAAGATGATGATACGGGTAGTGACATGATGGTTGATTTGTCTTCGGAAAACCTATTTCGTGGAAAGACAAACTCGTCGGACAGTCTCTAAAGGACACTCTCAATAGATCGGAAGGAAGAGAAGATCTTGACATACTGGAAGGAGATATCCAGAAATTAGTTGTGAATGGAGTGCCTACCATAACTTTCTCGGATAGGATTCATCAAATCCTTATTCAAGGTATAGAGAACACTATAATTTTAAAACTACTTGGATATGATGGATAACTTGTGGAGACCAGTTGAGCCTTTGCATATGATGGATATTGAAAATGGGTACTTCCTGGTCAAATTTCAAAATAAACTGGATTGTGAAAGAGCCCTTTCTGAAGGTCCCTGGACCATTTTTGGTCAATATTTGACTGTCCAACCCTGGACGTTAGCCTTTGACCCTACACAGGCTATTCCAAGTGTTGTGATGGCATGGATAAGATTTCCTAGCCTACTTGGTTATTTGTATAATCATAAAATCATTACTGAGATATGGGGAATGGTTGGAAAAGTAGTCAAGTTGGATATGAACACCGACAACAGGGCGAGGGGACGCTTTGCTAGAATGGTTGTTTACGTAGACTTGGATAAACCTTTGGTTTCCCAAATCCTGATTAATGGTCGAAAATAAAATGTGGAGTACGAATCTTTACCTACTATCTGCTTCCACTGTGGGAGATATGGGCATGTGGAGAATTTTTGTAATTTTAGAAACCATATTCCCACTGGTGAAAAGAATATTAACTCACCAGAAGTGCCATCAGAAATTCGAAATAGGGTCGTGGACGGGTCGGAGAAGACGAACGAAATTTGCGGGCCGTGGATGATTGTTGAAAGGAAATCAAGGCGGAAGTTTAGAGAGAATGGGCAAAACTCTTCAAGAAATCAGGAGAAGGATAAGGAAGGTTTCGTTTTAGGATCCTTAATAATAGGGATTTGTCCAAAGAAAATGATGAAGGAAATTTGCCAAATTCCCGGAGACCTAGAGGGAAAGAAATTGTAATTGGAAATTTCCATAAGAAGGATTCTGACTTCCAGCACAACGGTTAGACTGTTTCAAATAAAAAACTAGCTCTAAAGATAAACTCAAGGAAGTGGGCCTTAATATTGGCCTTGGCCCGTCTTCCAAAGAGAGCATGGGACCAAAGGGGGGACCCAATTTGAAACTGGACGGGAATTGTAACAGCTTACACTTTTCTAATGAACCGTCTAAGCACCTGGCTTTGGGGCCTCTCCGAATTTACAAGCCCGTGATATGTCAGACAAGGTTGGCCCGAAGCCAGTGGCCCAACTTAACCCCGATGTGGTCGGCAATTGCAGTAGGCTTTCGGCGGCGGTCGAATCGCAAAGGAATTCTCATTCTGAGGCAGTTCTCCATCTTGAAGGCGGGGATTTAACCGCTCGGGTTGAATCAACACCTGCTACACACGACCAAAACGAAATCCTGGTGGAAGTTGGAGGTCTCGACTCCAGCAAACACTCGGCTGTGGTGTTCCCTGAAAATAAAAATCTAAGCACTAACAGCAGTGACCATTCTCTTAAGAGCATTGTGGGCCCGTCTATAATGGATTTATTTGGCACGGGGAAAGGAATGAGAAACAAGGGAAGGGGAATTACCAAAAAACAAAGCAGAACCTTCCATGGTAATAGTACCCGATTCAAAAAATTTGGCTCACACCGAGTGATGTTGAAGGAGTCTATGGCGCAATTGGCTGAGAGTCTTTCGAATTTATCCAGAGGAGATATTGATTTTGAAATGGTGCCTATTTCTGATGAACAGCAAGTGGGAGTTGGTCTCCCTGAACAGTAAAATTGGTTTTTGCTGATCCTTTAGGGATTTCGATTTTTTATAGTTATTTGGTATTTGTTTTATTTTAAAGTTTTGTTGTCTTAAATCAGTTTTTTTTTGGTTTCTTTTTTATCTTTTTATTTATTTTTTATGGGACTAAATTTAAACATTTTTACATGGAATTGTCAAAGATGTGATAGCAGAATTTTTTTTGAGCTTTTCGGGAATACAATGTGGAACACCGGCCTGATATTGTTTGTTTGGTTGAACCGAGAGTGAGTGGTATTAAGGCTAACTCTATTATTGAGAAATTGGGTTTTAATTACTCACATCGGGTTAAAGCTGATGGTTTTTCAGGTGGCATCTAGGTCGGGTGGAATGAGTCTATTCAAGTTCAAATCATTCGAAATCATCCTCAATTTATTTTTTTACGTATTGATAATTTTATCCCTAATAAGTTCCTATTTATTTCTTTTGTTTCTGGTAGCCCAGATAGATCGAAATGTAAGCTTCTTTGGGAGGGGTTAAAATCTGTTATCCCTGACCATTCCATCCCTTGGCTTATTATGGGGGACTTCAATGCCATATTATCACCTGCGGATAAGAAAAGTCCATTCACCGTAGGTAAGCGATGTGATTTATTTGGACATTTTGTTGATTCTTGTGAGTTGCAGGATTTAGGGTATAGTGGTCCATCCTACACTTGGCAACAAGGTGGCACTTTTGTCAGACTCGATCGGGCCTTAGCAAATGACGCTTGGATAACAACTTTCCCATAGTGCTTAGTTCATTATCTCACTCGGATTAAATCGGATCATCGGCCTCTCTTATTGTATACTAGACTTGATTTTCATATAAATAGAGGCAGACCCTTCATATTCTTAGCAGGATGGACAAAGCACAATGATTTCCCTAATTTTGTTAGAGATAAGTGGAAATTTGCAGGTAATATGGTTGATTCATTAACCAATTTTACTTATTCTGTCAAAGATTGGAACAGGAATGTGTATGGCTTTTTGGGTATTCGCAAGTAGAACCTCATGAGATCGCTAAATAGTATTCAAAATGCCTTAGTCAACTCTACCTCTACCTGTTTAGCTAGAAACGAGATGGAGATTTGGGATGAGTTGGAAAATGTTCCGGACCATAAAGATTTACTCTGAAGACAAAAAGCTCGGTGTGATTGGCTTCAATTGGGTGATCGCAATACTAAATTTTTCCATAGTCGTACGATGAGGAGAAGGAATTTTAACCGAATCACATCCTTACGTATTGGCAGTAGAGAATGGTGCTCTGATCAAGATACTCTGCAATCTAAGGCGGTGGAATTCTTTGAAAAACTTTATGGTGAGGTACCCCTGTCTTGAGGGACATTCCTAATTTTGGGTTTCCTTGTCTCAATCCTTCAGAGACTTCTTTATTGGAAGCTGCTATAACTAACAAGGAGATTAAAAGAGCGTTATTCAACATGGCTCCTCTAAAAGCCCCTGGTAGTGATGGTTACCATGCCCATTTCTTCCAAAGCCAGTGGAATATCCTTGGAAATGATGTGTGTCAATGGGTTAAGGATGTTTGTACTGGTAGGCCGATTGATCAGGGCTTGAATAATACGTTGATTGTTCTCATTCCTAAAAAAGAGAATCCTGAGGGCTTCAACCAATTTAGGCCCATTAGTTTATGTTCTGTTCTATATAAGTTGGTGATGAAAGTGATTGCAAATCGGTTTAAAGTGGTGTTTCGTAAACTGATATCCCAGGAGCAAGCTGGTTTTATAGCTGGGCGCAACATTTCCGACAACATCATTTTGGCTCAAAAAGTCATCCATTCTATGAGATGCAATAGGAAAGGGAGGAATTGGATGGCTATTAAGCTGGACTTGGAGAAAGCTTATGACAGAGTCAGTTGGGAATTTATTAGTGCCTCCTTGGTTGCAACTGGAATACCTGTTTTTTTACGGAACGTGATTATGTCAGCTATCTCTTCTGCTTCTATGCAAATCCTTTGGAATGGGGTGCCTACACAGAATTTTAAACCGATTAGGGGAATTCGCCAGGGATGTCATCTATCGCCCTATCTCTTTGTGCTCTGCATGGAATGGTTGGGATATCTCATTCGGGCTGAAATGGATAATGGTAATTGGAACCCAATTCGCTTATCTCGCAATGGTCCTGCAGTATCTCATTTATTCTTTGCAGATGACTTGGTGATTTTTTGCAAAGTTCAACTTCCTCAAGCACAGCTTTTGGATAGCATCCTCTCTCAATTTTGTGAGATTTCGGGTCATAGAGTCAGTGTGGGGAAAAACAATATTTTCTTTTCCAAGTCCATTGGAGTTGATATCCGTAGTCAAATTAGCCAACTTTTCGGATTCCAGGAGGTTCATAATTTGGGCACTTACTTAGGAGTCCCTCTTCTCCATGATAGGGTGACCAAAAGTACCCTAAGTTTTGTTGTTGATAAGGTAAGGCAGAAATTGCAGAACTGGGATGCGATGAAGCTTTCTATTGTAGGAAGAATAACCTTGGCTCAATCAGTACTCCTCTCCATTCCTAATTATTTTATGTAGTCTTTAATGATCCCGAAAGGTGTTTGCGATGAGATTGAAAGACTGGTTAGACAGTTCATTTGGGGATATGCTGATGGTCACTCTAAAATGTCCCTAGTGGGTTGGGATTCTGTATGTCAGCCACAGACTCGAGGTGGCCTTGGATTTAGACATCTGAGTGACCAAGATTCGTCATTTCTTATGAAGATTGGTTTTAACCTTGTTTCTAAAAGTAATGCTCTTTGGGATCGTGTCATTCGTGCTAAGTATGGCTGTAAAGAGCAGTTTCCTGATTCTATTGGTAGGAATCAGTGCTCTCATTTATGGCGATCTCTTTCTAGGATTTGGTCGCTTCTTCCTGAAAATTTAATTTGGTCTATCGGAGATGGTGCCAGCATCCGATGCTGGAAAGATCCTTGGATTCCAGGTATGGGCCCCTTGATCTCTAAAATTCCTTCTTATACTAACATTGATTTGGATTGTTGTGTTAGAGAGATGGTTAACTCAGATAGGATCTGGAACTTGGAGATGCTTCATATTTGGCTTCCTGATGATGTCATTAGTAGGATTACTAGTATTCCCCCTTCACACCCCGATTCTGATTCAGATAGAGTGATTTGGGCTCGTTCAGCATTAGGAGTCTTTTCAGTTTGCAGTGCTTATTGGACTCTAAAAGAGGATTCTTGGAATCCTCAAGAGGGGTTTTGGAAGACTACTTGGAAATATTCGGGTCCACAAAGAGTTAGAGTTTTTATTTGGTTAGCTTTTAAACAAAGACTTCTCACTAACTCAGAACGAACTAGACGAGGTATCGGCCACAATAGCTCGTGTACCTTATGTGGGCATGATTTTGAAGATTTAGGGCATGTTCTTAGAGATTGTCCTACAGTGAAAGACTTGTGGACGCTTGTGATCCCAGAGCAGCTAAAACAAATGTTTTTCTCTGTCTCTTTTCAAGATTGGCTTTTACTTAACATTTGTTTTCATGAAAGATTGCAGGATAGTGGACTCACTTGGTCATGTCTCTTTGGACTAATCGCTTGGCGCTTATGGAAGAATAGGAATTTGTTCATATTTCAGAACATTTCCTGGGAAGCAACGGAAGTGGTTAAAGTCTCTAGCTGTTGGGCTCGCCAATACGAAGCCTATCTTGGTGGACAAAAAAGCAACATTCCCAGTTTCAATCCCACTATTAACCCAGATGAAACCTGGGTGTTTTTATCCACTGATGGGGTTGTGGCTGAAGGTTCTGGTTTTGCGGCAGCTGGAGGAGTAGTTCGGGACCATGATGGAAAGTGGATTGTGGAATTCACTCGGTTCTTAGGTGTGTGTTCCCCGTTTGAGGCTGAAGTTTGGGGCATCCTTGATGGGATCCTTATTTTGCTCAATAAGGGATATAGAGGGGGCATTATCATGACTGACAACCTTGAAGTCGCTCAGAATTTGGAGGACTTGGATTTAGAAGATTCTGAAATTACAGTGCTACGCAGAACTCAACGCCTCTTGCGGTCGAAAGGGGGATGGAAGATTAAGCATGTCCCAAGAGACCAGAATTTGGTAGCGGATCGTCTTGCTAAGCTTGGTTTGAACTGGAAATCGAGCTTACAAGTCATTAATGAAGCTCCTATGGAAATAATAGATTTACTTCAAGTAGATAGAGTAAATAGTTGTCTTATGAAGTTGATGTAATTCGATATATTTCTTCTTCACCAAAAAAAAAAACCCATATTTTGCCAAAAATTTTCAATCTCTTTTCTTTCTTCTTTGATGTGTTTTACTTTCCATTTAGAGAATAGGAAAATTGAAAATAACGTACGTGCAATGATGGAACCACATTGGGTGATTTTTTTTCTCCCTCCAACTCCCATTTCCATCTCATATTTATTTTAGGTTTATATACCTTAATATTTAATTTGATATTAAATCAGATTATATGATTGAATAAATATTTGAAAAATATATTTTCGTAAAAAAATTTAGATAATTGAAAATAAATTCAAGTACTAAATTAAATATTAAAATCAAACTCAAATATCAAATTAGAATAAAAAAACTTGTACCAAATTTAACATTGTATGAAATACCATATTAACCTATTTATTATATATATTTATATTTGAACTCGATCTGCTTCAAATCTGATACAGCATTCAACTTCATAATTGATTTCATAATAATTTTTCTGCACTCCTAAAATTTTACAAAATATTTTATGTTAGACTCTTCCATCCCAATTTAAAATTAGATGAATTATAGATTTAATCTTATATATTATTTGAATTACTTTTTAGTCACTAAACTTCAATATGTTATGATATGATTACTAATCTTATCAATTTGTTACATTTTGGAATCTAAGATGTCAACACTGTAACAGTAAACTGACGTGATACGTTATATCACCATTTCAAGAAACAAACTTGTATGCAAAATAATGTTAAACTGTCCGGCACGAGGAATATAACAGCTGAGAAAATTTTAACACAACAATACCGGAAAATTTTAAGTTAGCTTTATATCTCGTAGAAGTCGGGCAGCCATTGAGCCGTATCTTCTTGCGTACCATTCACTAAGCTTCCCATCAGGGAGTCTTGTCACCAGGAGATCATCAACCGAAGAACTACTTTCAGTCTCGTTAACTTGGTCGTCAATTCCCCAATCCGTTTTCTCCTGCTTCTCTGTGCTAACAGCACTGTCTGCCGTAACAGGAGGGGGCTTTAGTCCCATAATGAAGAGTTGAATACTCGGATGTTGGTACTTACTGTCCATCTGCATGAAATAAGTAAGAGTTCCGAAACAAACAAAGTTAGAAGAATATCTTATCCGAGGCTCAAACCTGTCGATAGAATCAAGAATAGAAGAGTTTTGACATGTTTCGCTAGAAAATAAATGTTTCGCTAGAAAATAAAAGAGAGGGGGCGTCCTTGAATTGGTCATCAGAATATCAATACACATTTATTAACCAAAAATGATCGTGCCGGCTGTTCACAGCAGTGGTCTCTGAGTTGACATCTTGTGCGTTTCATTTCACATTCAAAAAGTGGATAAATTGTGTACCTTGGCTTTTGCGACAATCTTCACTTCAAAGAAATTTTTCCAGGTCAGAAGCATCTGCTCGTGGACACTAGTAGAACGGATCTCATGACCCAACTAACAGAACGTTTAAAGCAACAATGAGTTCCATCGCTGAGTAAATCAATTTCAAACGGAAAATCAGAAAAGGTATCATACCATAATTGTGGTTTTGGGGCCTGATAATGCGATTATTGTCTGCAATAAAGGTCCCACGAGATGCTCCGCGTAAACCTTAAAAGGCAAAATCAGTACACCACATTTGCAACTATTCCACAAAAAGCGTTACGTTACTACAAGAATATATGCATCTGGAGAACTTACAACATCTGTACCAATAACGTAGTCAAATGGTGGACCAACAGCTTTTATATGATCTTCATTTCCCCAGTCCAACTCCGCGACCTTAATTGATCCAAATGAATCTAAAATAATCATGCTACCAATGTGAGATAAAGAGTACAAACCTGTCATTAATTTCTACAATAGCATTGCTAGGTAATTGTCAAATAATTCCGCTATTACTTAAGCCAAATTGTTCAGTCAAGATTTGTTATGGCACATTGGTGGGCAAAAGAAAAAATATATATGAAAAATGAATCGTGTAAACTAAATTAGAAGAGCTGAAAAAAGGGCACCTGAACAAGAATTCATCTGCAATATCCTTGAAGTATTGCGTTCTACATTTCTCCTCAACAATGGCACAACCTCGATTTGGTCTGTAGAAACTACATCACATCCCAGCAATGCCATTCCTGGAAATCACAGTGGAGTCAGATTCAGCACGGTCCGAACAAATAATGCAGAATCATAAAAGACCTCCCCTATAAATATAAACTGACCACGAGTGTTAAATGTACAGAATTAAAAACTCACCAAACCCCGCTACTCCACAACCTGCTCCAAGTTCAATAACGCGCTTTCCTTTAAGTTTAGATGGGCAAAACCTTCCCTTTCTGCAATTCTTTTCCTAAACAATGAAAGAATTTTGCACCATGAATTTCAATACAGAAGAATAGTTGGAAAAATTTTAAAAATACCTTTTGTGGTGTAAAACCGTGAGACTTTCGGGTCAAAACAAGCAAAACCTTATAAACTAGGTACAATTTTTCACAATTGGTACTAGATCTATATCGCCAACATGAAATGTGAAAGCTAAGTGCTGTACCATCGGAAATATGGGTATTTAACTATCAACATCAACTTAAACTCAATTCAAAAAAAGGCCTCAGCATCAACAACTTGAATATCACTATCATAGTTAAAGAGCCACAATAAAGATTAAAATGAATACCAGAAATTTGGCAAACACCATTGATGTGTCCCAAACTGTTGTTCCCAAATGTTTGGAATTAGGATCCTGCCACAATTGTAGGAGACAATATGATAACTACAACTAAAAACCTCAAAAAAGAAAAAAAGAAGTACTGCACAAGAGAAAAGAAGAAAAATTACCTGAGCAAAGTGTAGTTGATGACCCAATACTTCAAAAGTAATTACGGATGTACTTGGAGAATTCAACCTAACACAAAACATTAACTCTATATTTAAAAATTAAAAAAAAAAACCCAAAATTTCTTTTTATTACAACAGATTGCAGGAAACTAATGATAAATGGTATTTTTACCTTTCAGCCTCCATTTGATCGACGATAAGCAAAATTCCAAGACTCGAACTTTTAACTCAAGACAATCTAAAACTTCCAAATGCTTGCTATTAACTAAATTAGTTCTTGAATCCTCGATTACCGTATGAATCAAAGTTCCTTTCTTTCTGGGTGCGTGAGAGTTTGAGTTTCAGACTGCTATGCAATGAAAATCGTAAGCCTTTCCTCTTTTACTCCATGGTTATGGATGGGGCTGGCTGGCTTTGTTTTAGCCAATCCCTGGCTAAATCAGCCCACTCATTCAACTAAGAAACAATTTGGGTTCCTTATGGCCCATGGAATTTGTGATCTACCAGCCCATAGCTTTACTTTGTCACTAAAACAAAAGTAATTGCAGCATATGTTCACAAATTATCATCTTGATTTTAAAATGATTTTTAAACTTTAAAAAATTTTAATTTATTTGTAAAGCATTCGTATCTTATCAATTAGAACTTTTCATCTCTCTAGCAGAAACATTGAATGCTACATTGAATATGATATAAAACATATTCAAAATGCTTGAATCAAATATTGAATGCTACATTGAGTATGATATAAAACATATTCAAAATGCATGAATCAAATTTTAAATGCATGCACTTATCGCATAATTCAATATTTAAAGATAATTTTAGGATAAAATAAAATATGAAGTTTACATTTCATATCACAACTCGAGCTTCTTATGATTTGAGCTTGGTTATACCTCAACGCTATGAACTAATAGAATTTATTTTTCTTTTGCCCATTCTATTTCTATATGCAAAATATAGCAATAGATAAGATAGGTATCTACCATTGCTAAACAAAACATTCAATTACGACATAAATATTATCATATAATTTGAGTCGCATGCATTTAAGTATCATGCTAATCACATAGTGTATTACTATTGTTACTGGTAACAACAAGGAGGAGAAGGTGGAGGAGGTAGGTCCAGTTCACTCGTACAAGGGAGAAAGTCGGTAATGGAAAGGTAGAAAGAATAAAGATAGGAGGGTAAAACTAACTTCAGGACAAGAGGAATAAGAATAAGATCCTTTTTCTCTCGTATGCTTATGTAACACCTCTCACTCCACCCAATCGCCGGGTCCAATCTACGGAATGCTACAATTGTTTCCAAAGCAACTACAGTCGAATAACATATAATGTAAACATAAATCATACAAACACAACCAATACAGATCATAAGTCATCATATACAACCTTTCTCGGGTCTATACGAGCCTATGTATACTCTAGAATTAACCCGGAATCACATTAGGATTAATTTGCAACATTTTCAAAATTTCAAAATGATGTCATAATGTGAGGGGTTCCTCATTACACCGTGGCCCAAAACTCAAATCTCGTCGCGACAACCATCGCTTGACGTCATGACGTGAACTCTGTTTTTGGCACAAAATAAACCTTTTGGCACCTACTTCAACCAACCAAATCATTTTTCACATTTGGTGCACTTAGCACAACATTCCACCTTCATAAAACATGCCATAATACATACCAAAGAACCCACAACATCATTTCAATTCAATCTATCCGACATGTATTCATTTGAACAACAAAACATAATAAATTTGCTTAATCAATTCAATATAATCATCAACGATTTTTACCATTTCTTACCATCACATTTACTACTGCATTCCGTACTCATCTTATAATTTTAAATGTCAAAGACAAATACACACAAGTTACCAAAACATACATTCTCACATTTGAGCATTAACACTTTATGTTTCAAACATTAACCAAGTCCAAAGCAACTATTCATCCAAAGTAAACTCATATAAATATAACACCTATGTACATGCCACATAACCGGACCTTAGAACGTTTAAAAGATTACCAAATTAACAATGGGATAGTGTGAGCTTCTCGACGATTCGCTTGACACGTTCCGCAAGTTAGCAATCTATAGAGAAAGGGAAAACAATGAGGTAAGCATATCAAATGCTTAGTAAGTTCATAGGCATTAAACCATAACTTATTTCAATAACAATTTAATACGATAAGCTACTGGCTTGACAAGTTTGCCTAAACATGGAAACCACAGTTCAACAAGGTGAGTTGAACATATATCGTATCATATAGTGATTCAAACATGCAATATTCCAATCCACTTATAATCAAGATTTCACTGTCATTCATTAAATCAAACAACATTTCATTAATTTAATATCAAATTCATACCATTTCACCTATTTATTAATAATACATCTAATTTCAATATTATGGAAATCACTATTTTGTTTCATTGTTTGAATTCTGAATCGAATTTATAGATTCACCACATTTCCATATCGACCCTCCGAGCTTGTATATTCGGTTTGCATGATCTTTCACATGCTATCGATATTCATATATCGTAAATCAAATTTGTATTACCAAGTCACATTATCAATTCAATTTATATATCATTTATCAAATATCACATTTTATACCCCTTTTTACCTGACTCGAACTCGAACCGATATATGGATCCAACCAACACACCAATTTGGCACCCAGTGCCTCATCGGACAATGCCGAAGTAAATATTTTTTTGCCCCACGCTCATCGATATAACCAAAATAAAAGTTGTGCCCAGCACTCATTGACACGTAGTCAAAATAACTCGTACACAATCTATCCTATGGCATGACAACTATATCTGACTCTACCCGAACAGTTAATAGGGTAATCAATAATCCATTTTCATTATAGGTTCAACTCTCATTTTATTGATTTCAATATCACCAATTCATTAATCAAGTTATCATGTCATACATATATAGTATAATTTATCTCAATTTCAAGCCAATTTCACCAAGTTATATTATTTTCAATTTTATTCAGTTTAGTCTTCTTTCTCGATAATCATTCAACTATCAATTCATTAAATAACTCAATTTATTAGACAATTTATCATTTCCTTACAATTTAGTCCATATCTCACCTTTTGTACCAAATTACAAATAATTTAAATTACTATCTAGTATACAAAAATTCATAATTCAAGTGTATAATAATTTAAACACAATCATACCATATGAAATTACCTAGTCAAAACAAAAAATAACCAAATATTCAAGGACTAAACAATAATTTCGCCTTTTTCCCGATTATCCTCGGTTTTGTTCAATTCTCGATATATACAATAATTCAATTCAAATTATCAATTAAAACCCTCTTATTTCATCAAATTATAAGCATATATCATCTCAATTTCATTATTTGAATGCCCCTACAGTTTTGTATTCTATTCAATTTAGTCTCTAAAACCGAAATTGTCGTAACTTTCAAATTTGAGCTTCGATTTCGAAATCGATCCCAATTACATTCTTCTATGACCCTCTACAATCCATAATTATAGAAATTTTATACCAATTTCAAATTATTTACATTTTAGTCCCTATGTTCAAAACTAACAATTTTCACTTTACAAATTAGTCTTTTTTTTCATATCTAAGATTAAAATCTAACAATTTAACACCAATTTTATAAAAAAATTCATCAATGGTAACTTTAGAAACTTTAACAGTTTTGCAAATTGATACATGGTCTAGCTAAATCAAGCTCCCACGACTTCAAAAATATAAAAATTACAAGAAAATGACTAAATTGAACTTACCAATTCGTAGCCAACAGTTTGAGCTTCAAAACATCATTTTCTTTTTTGGTTTCATGGAGAAGATGAAGATGACCATAAAATGTTTGTTTTCTTTCTTAAGTTTTGTCTTATATACTAGTATTAATATATTAATTAATCCTAATTAATTTAATTAGAGATAATTAAGAAATTCTTAATAGTAATTAGCTAATTTGGTGGGTTCCAACTAATGTCCACTACCGTTTGGTCATACTATTTTGGTCCAATTGCTTAATTGGTCCTTCGGTTAATTAAAAATTCATAGAGATTATCTTTTCCAACTTTTACAATTTAGTCCTTAAACCTTAATTAACTATCCATTTGACACAATTAAGGGACCAAACTTTAATATAGTTTTATTCTAACCTAGTAAATATTAATATTTACGAGCTCGAAAATTAGAAGTGGGGTTCCGAACCTGCATTTTTCGGCACCACTAACTTTTAGGTCGTTATAGCTTAGGCCTATATAGGGGTTATCCCTTGTCTCATAGTGCCACATGGTGAGTTGTATGGTTGTGTGGACAAGTTAGAGGTCATGTTCCAAATGTGCACTGTTGTTGCAAGTTGGTTGTCATTATGGTACATGTTGTGTGTCCCACCTATGTCGTAGATTGTGTTACTCTATCACTGTCATACTTAGGGCGCTAGGTGACAGGTGGGCCTATGAATTGTTTGGCGATGGGTCCTAAGCAAGCAGGTCAAGGAGTGAGTTGTCTTGGAGGGGTTCAAGTCGAAGTGCTTGATGGTTTGCCATGTGCCCCATGGTAATGGGTATAGCTGTAACACCCCTAACCCGTATCCGTCGCCAGAATAGGGTTAAGAGGCATTACCGATCAAGTCATAACATTTAATCTTCATTATTCATACACTATTAAAACATAATCAATCAATGTCACTAAGTCCCTTAATAAGTTCTGCGAGACCTTAAACATGCATTGGAAAGGGGTTGGGACTAAACCGAGCACATACGAAATTTTTCCAAAAACTTAACAATTTTCAAAGTTACAGAGGTCACCCGCCCGTGTGGGTAGGCTGTGTGAAGCCGTGGCAAAACAGGGCATATATACTGACTTATCCACACGGCCAAAGACACGCCCGTGTGCTTAACCCGTGGTCGACACTGACTTATTTCACACGGCCGATCCACACGCCTGCGTGTCCATGGCCGATGTCGAGTCGACTTGTTTCAATTTGAAAACTTAAGAGACACGGTCGAGCCACACGCCCGTGTGCTCAACCGTGTGGGCAAATATAGGCCAATTTGCCACCCACACTTTGGGTCACACCTATAATCATCCAACCATATAATTTCAAACCCCAAATGGCATCCAAACATACTAAAACATGGCATAGTTTAAACTCTTATCATCATCATTCATTTCCCTAAACAACTTCAACTCAACTTACCAAACCAAAGTATCAACTTCACATCCAAATCTTATAATCCATTCATCATTCAGTCCTTACCAAATTTAAACATGAAACATACCATTTCCATTTTACTAATTTATACCATAATGATCATTCACATAGAACACACATACTCATATTAACCATCCTTTACACATACTCAAAGCATATACCAAAACAATTAAACTATCAAGCCATATCACATGGCAAGATATATACACTTCAAAACATACCATAATCACTAGCCAATACATACCAAATATACAACTTCTAAAAGTACCAAAAATAGATGGCCGATAGTGTGATTGAGTCGCTGACGATCCCTAGATCCGAGCTAGCTTTAACGACACTGTAAAACAGAGAAAAACTTCACACAATAAGCTTTAAAAGCTTAGTAAGTTCGACATATAATACATTTAACTTAACAATTCAATTTCAAAATACAAAATAGACTATATCATGATACAATTCACAATAATACATAGTCTCACCTATAGTCACTTCTCACATAATCATCCATATACGATATCATCAACCACATAGGTTCCGAACATACATGTGCCATTACTTAATTAACTTTTGCATTTACTACTCAATGCTCAACACCACAAATCGTTCGATCTTCTTTAGCCATTTGATTTACTCGCACACTTAGTGCCGATTTCTTAGCCGAAGCTTTAATAACATCGCACACTTAGTGCCTCTACATTAAACCGAATATAACTCGATATCGCACACACAGTGCCAATCAATATAGTAGATGCTTTCATTATTTCGCACACACAGTGCCAATCAATACAGAAGATGCTTTCATTATTTCGCACACACAGTGTCGTTTACCACTGTATCAATTCTATTTACGCACACTTAGTGCCACATCTCTCAAATCCACATATAACATTACTATTTCATCAACCACATATTCAATCATTTTATAACACATAAATATGATTTATACAATTCGTATTATACACGAACTTACCTCGGACGTAAAATCACGATATAAATTGATTATTCGAGCACATTGTTCTTGCCTCGATCTAAATCCGAGTTCCTCTTTTCTTGATCTAAACATATTCAAATTTAACTCTTTTATTCACCAAATCATTCAATTTAATCCAAACACACATATTTAAGGTATTTTAGAAAATAGCCCTCGCATTTGCACATTTTGACATTTTAGTCCCTATTTCATAAAATCATCAAATACACATAATTTCCATTTACCCATGCTTAGCCGAATTTTCCCCTAGTTCATACAAGCCCACATATTTCATTTATTTCACATTTTAGTCCTCTAATTTCTCATTCTCACAATTTAGCCCAAAATAACCAATTTCATCAAAAATTTAAAGACAAAATATGTTAATCTATCACATATCTTTCATATTTCATCATCAACTATCACAAAGCTCAAACATTCATCAATGGAATCTTACAAAATCACCAACAATTTCAAAAATTAGTACATGGGCTAGCTAGAACACGAAGCAACGATCACAAAAACATAAAAATCATCAAAAATCGAGCTCAAAACATACCTTAATCAAAGGAAACCCATGGCCGAACCTAGCTTTCTTTTTCTTTTTCTTTTCTTTCAATTTTCGGCAAAGATGAGCATGAATTCCACTAGTTCATGTTTTTGTTTTATTATAAATCATTTAATAAACCATTTACTAAAATAGCCTTATTATACACATTTAAAATCCACTAACCTTAGGCATTTTTGTCCATCCAATCTATTAATGGTATAATAACAACATAAGGACTTCTCATTTAAGAAGCCATTCCAATTAAGCACTTTAACAACTAGCACACAGCTTTTGCATTTTATACGATTAAGTCTTTTTTCACAAATCGACACACAAACAATAAAATTTTCACACAAAATTTTCACACATGCATAATCACATACTGTAAACACGAAAAATAATATTAAAATATTTTTTCGACCTCAGATTTGTGGTCCTGAAACCACTGTTCCGACTAGGGTCTAATCCGGGCTGTTACAATAGCAATTGCCTCCTCTCGATCGAGGGGTAGGTTATAAAGTGACTTAACTCAAGACCCTCATGAGGGTTGAAGGATATGTTAAAGGTGAGGTCGATCTTAAAATTATGAGGGCTTACGGAGGGGCTCCCAAAGAGTTTGGTGCTCTAATGATTTGTGAGGTGTTGTGTGGTGCCCTAAACCCGACCAGGACGATTCGACCTGAGTCTGAAACGTCACATTAGTCACTTACGTGACCACACCGTAAACCACCATTCACACTACAACATTTTCATGCATAATTAGCAACAAAACAGTTCAGAATGATCATACAGACCCTAGAAACATGCTTATAACAAAATCATCCAAAAGTCATCCAATGGCAAAATCATCATTTTACGTTCAACATACGAGAACATTTATAAACACCAAATTAAGCATATAATCAGTTCTCAAAATTCTATAAAAATAATTATTTGAAAGAATCAATTTAATCTGATAAATAAAGCTTGATTAATTTTAAAAATAAAGGTGTTAGGGACTAAATCATAAAGGTAGTAAAATATTCAAAAATACCATTTTACAAAAAAAATGTAAGTGTATTTAAGAAATTAAACATCCAAAACCTAGTCATGCAAAATTTCAAAGTAATTCATAACATTTTAGACATCCAAATTCATTGCATACAACCTAGGACTAAATTGCAAAGGAAACAAAAATAAGGCATAATCACTCAATGTGCCATGTTGTGATGACGCGATCGCCACGTCGCAACGTGATCTGGAAGAGGTCCCTCATCATGATGACGTGAATTTAGGCGTCCCGACATCGATCCCTCGTTGCGACGACACTTGCATTTTCTACAAAAATAGCCCAGTGACTTGGAATAGTTAAGTTTAAACACTACCTAGCATATCATTTCGTGCATTTAGGCCTATCTCTCTATACTAACATGTCATATAATGTACATACAACATTTACAACATGCTCAAATTCATTTAATCATTCACTAGCAAAATTTGGCATCCTAAGTAATTGAGCATGCTATTATGCGGGTGCTATCACCATAATCATTTACTCAACATGCTATATTTGCATATCATGCATTTCCAGGAGTCTTATATGTTCATTTTATGTCAAATGATCATTTTAAACTAGTCACAACCTTCAGAATGCAATTCAAACATCTAGGATTCAAACATCATCATGCATATTCGAAATCATTACTCACTAGCATCAATCATACAAAAATCAAAATTCAAAGCCTTTAACAACAGTCCATATAGTCATTTTCTTTTCTGCAATACCAAATAGAAAAGTCTATATCCCTCAAAAACAACCCACATTGCCTTTATTAGAGAGTTTAAAACCATACACATACACAATCAATTTTCCTTGAATGGATCACTTTCCTTGCCCACTTTTCCCTCCTCGATTGAGATATTTCTCTACAAAATTTTCATACACGAGTGTGAGCTTAACAACACCCAGTGAGTGCTCAAGAATACCACAATTAAACATAATATCAGAGGTCAAAAGAAAACATACTAAGAACAATCACTCATGACACCTTCAAGCATAATTCAAACATTTCCACATTGATATATTGGCTTATTGAGATTCATAAAACACATTTAAACACATTGGATAAATGGATCTCCAACACACCAATGACTCAAAGAGTCTAATATGTCTCATATAAGTGTAGCATAAAGCTAACACTCTTCAACACACCAATATGTCCCAATGAATGGAGCTTACCTTAACATTCTATTATCTCTCCAACATGTAACACCCCTAACCCGTATCCGTCGCTGAAATGGGGTTACGAAGTATTACCAAAGTTTACAGAACATTCACATGCAAATTGTATCAAAATACTATGCATACTCAAAATTTTTCTTATTGTCCCTTGAATGGGCCCTCGAGGCCCAATATGAACATTAGAATAGATTCGGGACTCAACCGGGATCTCATAAATTTTTTCACAAAATTTCCAAATTTCTCTTATGAATAGTGCCCACACGCCCGTGTGGTCTAGGGACACGCCCGTGTGATCAGGCCGTGTGGTCACACAACATATCCCGGGGCCTCAACGCCCATACACAAAACACATATGTAAGTACTCGGATCATATGGCATGCCACTAAATCCAATGATTTTAGAAAAATTACAAGGCCAATTTATCGACATATACACAATTTAATTACTGTTTTATGCACACTGTCACATGTTCATGTTCACAACACTATCATATTAACATTTAATGCACTTACAAATGCCATTTCAATTCTTAATGAGCCACAATAACATTCAATTTCATATGTGTGCATAGAACCAGCAAAGCTCATCATATACTGCCATATACGCATAACACTTGCTTTAATTGCTCATCATGTATTACATATCGCATCACATATGCATTATTTGTTAATTAATGTATGATCGAGTAAAAAGGCTTACACTTAGAACTTAGGATAGGTGTTTAGGCTAACCTAAGCTCTCAATTAACATATTGAATTGTGCTTACGAGCAGTAATCCCGATCACTCACTAATTAGCTTTCGCTCGATTACTGAAAGCTTAGACGAGCTTCTCCTTGCCCTTCACCTTACTCGTAGAAGGCTCCATGATCTACCGTAATTTGATACATCAAATTAGGCTCTTCATTACACTTAAAGAGTTTATTCTCAAGTAAATTAGATGTTTTTTATTTACTTTTTTATTTTTAGTTTTCTTGTTAATAAATTATTTTTATTAGTTTTAAGCCATTTTTTAGACCCAAATTGACTAGTAGTGCCATTAGGAAAATAACAAGTGGATTGAGTGTTGTAGGGAGTCGACGATGTCCCAAACATGAAGAAAATATCACCTAGAAGGGTGTATCATGATATCGAAGCATAAGTCGTGATACCCTTGACAATGCTGAAATGAAGAGAATCAAGGCCCGCTACAGTGATATTGCGATACCAAGTAATCAGTATCGCGATATCGAAACATCCCAAGACCACTCATTACAAGAATGTCATGGGTATCGCGATACCCAAGCCTAGGTATCATGATACTACTGCCTTACGAGTGAAAAAACTGCAGGGACAATTTTATGTCCAAACAAGCTTAAGTCTATTTTTCACTTAAGGGTAAAATGGTCATTGTTCGGCTAAATGTTAGTAGGCTATAAATACAACTTTATAAGCTTCTCATGAGAGATTTTTTTGGCTGATATTTTCCTTTAGTTTTCCATAGTTTTAGGGTTAGGTTTTCTTCTCTTTTCATTTTTAGATTATGTTTTCTCTTTTCTTTTTAGGTTAGATTTTAGTTTTGTTCTTTACTTTCTTCCTTATTGTTAAAGATTTTGTAAACAAGGGTGGACAAACTCTTAGACTTCAATGGAACTTCATCAATTGAATGAACATTTTCTTAAACCCTTTGATTTCATTTTATGCTTACAATATGTTTGATAAAATGCTTGTTTGGAATTTAAGTTTGAGTATGTGTTAAATTTGTTCGAAGGATGATTGTTTGGTTGTTTGTTTATTAGCTTATGTTGATGTCTATTCATGATTGATTGGTTGTTCAATTATATTGAAATGCTCAATACATTAGAATTGACGCCTCTAGCGGAAAACCTAGATAAATGAGACCCAGAGTTGAGGTTATCCTAAAATAGTTTGATATAATTGTGCCAAGTAGTGAGACTGAGAGGTAATATATATGCCTAGGTGAGACCAAGAGGTAACCTTAGGTAGTATCTTTTAGTCTAGGATGAGACAGAGAGGAGATTCCTAACTAAGAGTGGCAAGCAATATAATTGGTATAGGTTCATTAGTTTAATTAGCACTCAACTAATCAATTGACCATCGTTTAATCATTTACATTATGTAACACCCCTTACCCGGGTTCTACGCCGGGAACCGGGCCCGAGGCATTACCGAACCCAAACCGCTTAATCGCCACTTAGGCTCAACATCATTACTCGCTATAACCTCATTCTCGACTTACGAGGCCTCACTCATACACATGAGGACTCTCTAGACTAATCCGGAACTTTTACGATCCTTAAAATTTTTCTCTTTTATACAGGTCTCACACGCCCGTGCAAGATTAGACACGCCCGTGCATGAGCACACACGCCCATGTCCCCAGACCATGCCTAAAAACCCAAGCATTCTACCAAATGCCCCACGGCCATGGCACGCCCGTGCTCCCCAACCGTGGTGAACACTGACTTCCCTCGCACGGCCTAGAGTCTACACACACGCCCGTGTGGCTAACCCGTGGCCAACACTGATTAATCCCACACGCCCTAGGCACACGCCCGTGTGACTAGTCTGGGGTCTATTCTGTTTTCAAATATTAACATGCAGGGGACGTACGGCCACAGCACACGCCCGTGGGCTGACTGTGTGTCACACATGGTCTAGACACACGCCCGTGTGTCTACCCACATTGTCAAGAACAAGACTAAGTGTCAAGTTCTTTTCACCCTTCTAACATACACAACATATACTCATCTAACACCATCATAATCAACTCAAATTGAAGTGCATTCTCACATAGAAAACTACATCTTTCTTTCATATAATGTAATAGCCAACAACCATGGCATTATACAAAATAAGCTATCCATCTATAGGCCAACACATCTTAGCCATTTACAACAAAATTTACTAACTTATCTAGCCCCTATACAAGCCATATACAAAACATTAAGTTTCATGTACCAAAGTGTGCTGATATGTGGGCTATCTTCTGATGATCCTCGTATCTCGATTCAACGCTTTAATCTATAAGACAAGGGAAAAGAAAGAGAGTAAGCTTTGAGCTTAGTAAGTTTACACATAAACAAATAAGCAACATAGTATAAGCTAAGCAACTATTAGCATTATACCAACAAGTAATTCACAACTATGCTTACTCTTTCTATCCCTTACCACATTTCCAACACATCATGAGTCACATACTCATAACCATTGAAATGCACCCGCATTCAATATCACATTTACGTAATACATCCACACAAATAATCCACATAACTTATCCACACAAAACTTCATCCACACAGCTAGTTTACATAACTAATCCACACTACTCATCCACACGGTTAATACACACACAATCAATCCACACACCAATATCTCGGTGGTTTCGCACTTAGCACACCACATTTGATTAATAAGGTGGTATCGTACTTAGCCTACCACAATGGTATTCGTAGTGATTCAGTACATAGCTCACTAGATGATATACCTCACGATAGAATCGCACATAGCTAGCTCATCGTCAATATGCATTAGGATGGTATCGCACTTAGCCTACCATCTAGCATTATCACAACACATGCACAAGTCTACTTAAACCACATAAATTCCCAATCATTCTCGATCATACATTCATTCACCATTTCTACTACATTCATTCTACTTGAACCACATAGGTTCTAAATCAATCTTGAATTAGCTACACACTAGCTATCATCAACAAATTGTAAGTATGAATGCATTGTTTATGCATAGACTTACCTCGATACTCAAAAGTATTGAAATGTGCAATTTAGTCCACCACCTTGCTTTTGCCTCGGTTTCGATCCGGGCTTCGTCTTTCTTGATCTATAATGAATAAATCAGCTTATTCAATACACACATTGACTAAATTGACCCACATCTCATACTTTAGCAAAATTACTATTTTGCCCCTAAACTTTCTCATATTTACACTTTAGTCCCAAAGGCTCGTAAAGTGATTTTTATTCAACTTTCTACTCTTTCATGCTTAGCCGAACCACTTACTCAACTAAAGCATTCATCAAATCTCACTAAATCACCCATGTATGACCAAACTTAAGATTTTCACAACTAAGTCCCTACATGCATTTTCATGGAAAATCACTTAGCAAAAGATGTTTCTACTACATCAAGCCTTCATATTCTTCCATAAAACATCAAAATACATGTATGTTATACATATGTACATTTTTGAACATCTATGATAGCTCACCAAATAGCTATAAATAGCTTACTCATGCTACCGGGACTTCAAAAATACGAAGAATATCAAAAACCGGGCTTAGG
Source organism: Gossypium sturtianum (assembly GCA_025698515.1). NCBI lineage: Eukaryota > Viridiplantae > Streptophyta > Magnoliopsida > Malvales > Malvaceae > Gossypium > Gossypium sturtianum. The sequence continues at coordinate 126,146,983 of CM046948.1, forward strand.
AGCACTTACTAGCAAGCTTGAAAAATTGAAAGAACCCTAACAATGGCTTCTCAAATTTTCGGCAGCTATGGGAAGAAGATGAATGAATTTCTAGAAATAGTTATTTCACACAAATAGCTTCTAGAAACACACATTTTGCAACTTTTGCAATTTAGTCCTTTTGGACAATTCAACCACAATTTCACAAAATTGCTTCATGAAACTTTCACACTAGCATGCATACATATTATAAGCATCAAAAACTCATTCATGACCCTCGGATTTGTGGTCTCGAACCACTATTCTGACTAGGCCCTAAACCGGGATGTTACACATTATCTAAAATATTAAGAAGAAAGTTTAGCTTATCAGTTTAATTTTAGTTTATAAACAATTTTATTTGGACTTACACTAATAATTTCTGACTCAATTAGATTAGTAATTGCTTAACTTGTAATTAACTTGACAAACACATTTAACCACTTGGCAATCCTTTGGGTTCGAACCTTGGGACACTCGAGTGCCCCATTGACACTACAAATATTACAACTGACATTATACGCTTACAGTTAAAACCGCTCTTCAAAAAAATGTTTCCAAAATATTTAGTTTTAACGCGCACGTGTGGGCGATCACTCCGATGGATCCGACACTTTACAAATACATTGAACACAATAAAATATGGTCATTTATAGCCACAAACACAGCCAAATATTAACAAAAACGCATATCCATCCACTCCCTTTTTTAAACCGAAAATTTGCCTAATTTATTGAAACTTTTGGTTCTCTTAACCAATTCTTATTTCTATTGCTTAAACATGCTTTTAAATATCTTATATATAAATTTAGAATAGATATAAATCAATTTTAACACTTATAATATCATATTACGATTTTCCAAAAAAACGTATTTCATGAGCATTCAAGAGGGAAAACCATCAATTCTTAAAAATCCTTTAATGATCAATCAAATTGTGTTTAAAAGAATTTTTAATCATGTCAAAATAAGTTGAAAATCATTTAAAAATAGTGATTCACCTTAGAAATCCGAATTTCACCATTTTCAAGCTCAATTTCAGCTTAAAACTTTAGATCCATAGAGATCTCATTATAAGTGATCAAATATTGATTTGTAAAAGAAACAAGTAGAAATATCATCAAAAGTCAGAATTTAACATTGATTGAAGAAGAAAAATGCCTTGTAGCTTTAATTCGTTGAAAAACCTTTGAAGAAGAATAGGAAAATTGATGAGAAAAATGAGTATTTTCTGTAAAATTGAGACAAAATTTTGTGTTTAGGAGGTGATAAAATCAATAAAATCTATTTGTTTGGTGAGAAAATGTATAGATTTGGATTCAGAAAAATTTTCAAATGAGAGAATTATGAGAAGGAAAAAGAAACGTAAGTTGGTTTATAAAGGCATGGAAAAAAAAACTAATTTTTAAAACTTGGTGAAATTACCTTTGGGCAATTTTCAAGTTTGACCCTTTTTTTCAAATTAGTCCTGTAACACCATAAACTCGGCCTGGACGTAATGGCCGAATCTGGCGATGTCACATGATAGTGCTTTGGAAAACGTAACTGTGTTAAATCCATTTTTAGGTATCTTAGGCTATCGTCAAAACGTGTCGTTAATTTATTCATTATCCATTTTTCAAAACTTATACGTTGCGGAAGCTTTTAAAATGATTTACAAGGTCGTACGTATTTTGATAAAACCAGTTTATTTTGAAAACTCGCGTCTTGTCCTACTGCAAGCAGTTGATAAAATAATGATCCCAAATTTCAAACAAAAATCCGAAAGGCCTTGTTACATAAAATTTACCCAAATATAACCAAATCATAATTAAAAATAAACCGTAAATAAGTGTCCGGACCCGTGGTCACACCGAGTCCTCTGCTGCCGATCCGTCTCTCTCGCTAGGGATTACACGAGCAGTTAAACGAGAAAGGGTGAGTTTTTGCAACTCGATGTGTAATCCCCACGAAAACATACACACGAAATATCGGATAACGGACATGATTTTTACAGATTCGGTGCGAACCCATTACTGAAACAGGGTGGACCTTAGCCCACTCGGATCTGAGAATCAGTCATATTACAGCCTTAGCCCATTTCGCATGAATATGCAAAAAAGCAGTCCTACCCACCACCTCTACACACCAACTCCGTCCAACCCTACACACCATGTGGGCATAAAATCAACCCACCCAGCCTTACACACCATGTTGTACCGAATGCGGCACATAATCAGAAATTTGCAGCTGAGCTGCCAGTTAACAAGCTTAAGAGCCTTTCAGATACTTCCTCCAATCATAATCAACCCACCCCGATGCAATGCAACATACAAGAATGACATGCTATCATGCAATTAAAACTCATATATTCAGATCAGTATACATGCGTAGTACATAAATCAGATAGACAGATCATCCATTTAGGGGTCTAAGTATTGCTTACCGACCTACGGTAGGTCCACAGTCGACTTGGGCGACCCGTGCAACCTTACAGAGTTTTTCAGAAAAATGGGCTCACATGCCCATGTGGCCCGCCCGTGTGGCCCACACGGCCCAAATTGGCCTTGGCCGTGTGGATCACACGGCCTGGCCCAGAATCTCACATGCTCGTGTGGTTCACCCGTGTGGGCCCACACGCCCGTGTGGCCTACACGACCCAATTGGTCCAGCCTGTGTGTCGTACATGGCCTTGCCTAGCCGTCACACGGCTGTGTCACTCGTGCACGGCCTGGCTCGTCGATCACACGACCGTGTGGTGACTAACAGTCTTGCACACGACCTACCACACGGGCGACCACATGCCCGTGTGGCGTCGACAGAGAGGTTTTTGGCTTTCGCTAAAACCTCATTTTCTGCGTTTCCGGGTACACACCTGTATCGTTTTTTATACGTTAGCACTCCTAAGCTCTCCAAAACCGCTAACAAATCGATCACTACTTCGAGTCAAATCGACGCAATGTCGATTCCAGCCTTTCAAATGCCTCCGAACGCGCATCTCAAATCTGAATAACAGAAACAATTGGAGAAAAAGAATCAGAATACGAGGGGAAAGCAACAGAATTTCCACAGTAAAAGAGGAAAATGGAAGGGGAATTCGATAGCAACTAGAGAGGAAGAAAAAGAAAAGGCTAGCCGAATTTTTCAAAAAGAGAGGCAGTACTGAACAGAAACTGTTAACCCCCAACCTTTTCCCCTTAATTCTCTCCCTACTATCATATTTTTAGTCCAACACAAACACTTTGGACGTGACAGGCAAAAATAATGCTCACGCAGATATTCGAACTCTAGACCTCCACCAACCTCAACACTCCACTTAGCCACTAGACCAGCAGGCCCATTCTGTTACTTACTTACACACTTTTACTTATAAGCCTACAAACTAGAGTTTTAGCTTTATTCATAAAAATACAAAAATTTTCCAAAGTCAAGGCTTGAACTTGGGACCTCACACACACACCCAAAACACATAACCACTAAAATAAATAGACATTGTGTGTTAAAATTACAAAAGCCAAAATTAAAGAAAATCGAGGCGTTACAACTCTACCCCCTTAAAGAAAATTTTGTCCTCGAAATTTTACCTGATCAGAAAAGGTGAGGATACTGCTGACACATCGCATCCTCCAGCTCCCAAGTAGCCTCCTCAGTGCTATGATTCCACCACAGCACATTCACTAAAGGGATAGACTTCCTTCGAAGCACTTTAATGTCGCGATCCAGGATCTAGACCGACTCCTCCTCAAACGTCAGATCCGGTCTAACCTTAATGTCCTCAATAGGAACAACATGCGTGGGATCAGAGTGGTAGCGTCTCAACATTGAGACGTGGAAAACATCATGAATGCGATCCAACTCTGGAAGAAGCTCTAACTGATATGCAACTGGCCCCACTCACTTCAGAATGCGGTACGGCCCAATAAATCGAGGGCTCAGCTTACCCTTGCGACCGAATCTCATAACCTTCTTCCATGGCGAGACCTTGAGAAAAACTAAGTCCCTCACAGAATACTCAATATCCTTCATCTTCAAATCAGCATAGGACTTCTGCCTATCAGATGCTGCTTTCAGTTGATCTCGAATCAGTCGAACCTTGTCTTCAGTTTCAGAAACCAATTCCGGACCCAGAACACGTCACTCACCCAACTTAGTCTAACATAAGGGAGTGCGACACTTACGACCATACAGGGCCTTGTAAGGTGCCATTTGAATGCTAGACTGATAGCTGTTGTTATAGGCAAACTCTGCCAACGGTAAATACTCCTCCCAACTGCCTCGGAAATCTATAACACAACTCCTCAACATATCCTCCAGTACTTGAATCACCCTCTCCGACTGACTATCTGTCTGAGGATGGAAAGCAGTACTGAAGTCCAACCGTGAACCCAAAGCCTCGTGTAATTTCTTCCAAAACCGAGACGTGAAGTGAGGATACCTATCGGAGATGATCGAGATAGGAACCCCATGCAGTCTCACAATTTCAGATATGTACAGCTTAGCTAACTTCTGGAGAGAAAAGTCTTTCCTGACCGGAATGAAGTGAGCAGACTTGGTCAATCGATCCACGATGACCCAGACAGAATCTTTCTTAGTGGGTGTTAAAGGCAACCCACTAACGAAATACATCGTTACTCGCTCCCATTTCTACATCAGTATCTTTACCAGTTGCAGCAACCCCGAAGGCAACTGATGCTTAGCCTTAGCCTGCTGACAAGTCAGATAGCGAGCAACGAAATCCGTGACTTCACGCATCAATCCTGGCCACCAGTACAACTCTTGCAGATCTCGGTATATTTTATTCCCGTCGGGATGCATAGTGTAAGGGCTACTATGCGCTTCCCTCAGAATCGACTGTCTTAAATCCTTATCCTTCGATACACAGATCCAACCGCGAAAATAAAGTACCCCATCACTATTAATCCCGAACTTGGTAGTATCCCCATTCTCAACCTGACGGAACCGCAACTCAAGCGACTTATCCACCAACTGTTTACTCCTGATCTGATCAATCCATGTAGGCTTAACCTAAAGCTCCACTAACAGACTCCTATCGTCGAATAAACTGAGTCGAGCGAACATCGCTCTCAGATCGGTCATAGCCCTACAGCTCAAGGCATCTGCCACCACATTAGCCTTACCAGGGTGGTAATCGATGGTACAGTCATAATCCTTAAGCAGTTTAACCCATCTACGCTGCCTAAGGTTTAACTCCTTCTGCGTAAGGAGATACTCGAGGCTCTTGTGATCAGTGTAGATAGTACACTTCTCACCATACAGATAGTGCCTCTAAATTTTAAGAGCGAAGACCATCGTTGCCAACTCCAAATCGTGCGTTGGATAGTTAACCTCATGCGTCTTGAGCTGACGAGACGCATAAGCTACCACTTTACCATCCTGCATTAGAACGCAACCCAGACCCATATGCGACGCATCACTGTATACTACTAAGTCTCTACCAGGCTCTGGCTGTATCAAAACAGGAGCCTGAGTCAGAACAGATTTAAGCTTCTCGAAGCTCTCTTGTTGCTTATCAGTCCAGACAAAGGTAACTCCTTTACGCAGAAGCTTGGTCAATAGTGCTGCAATCAAGGAGAACCCTTTTACGAAACGTCAATAATAACCCGCCAGCCCCAGAAAGCTGCAAATTTCGGACACATTTTTTAGCTATTTCCAATCCAACACAGCCTCAATCTTACGAGGATCGAAATGAATCCCCTTCGCAGAAACCACATGCCCAAAAAGGTTACTTCCCGGAGCCAGAACTCACACTTACTAAACTTCGCGTACAACTGCTTCTCACGCAAAGTCTGTAATACCACTCGAAGATGCTCATCGTGTTCGTCCTTAGTCTTCGAATACACCAGAATGTCATCAATGAAGACTACCATGAACCGATCCAGATAGGGCTGGAACACTCAGTTTATCAAATCCATAAAAGCTGCTGGTGCATTCGTCAGTCCAAATGGCATTACTAAGAACTCGTAATGGCCGTACCGAGTCCTAAATGCCGTCTTATGCACATCGGTCTCTTTAACCTTTAGTTGATGGTATCCTGATCGCAGATCGATCTTGGAGAACACAAAAGCCCCTCTAAACTGGTCAAATAAATTATCTATTCTCGGTAGTGGGTACTTGTTCTTAATGGTCAGCTTATTCAATTGGCGGTAGTCGATACACATACGCATGGATCTATCATTCTTTTTCACAAACAGCACAGGTGCTCCCCATGGAGACACACTAGGGCAGATGAACCCACGATCCAGTAACTCTTGAATCTAAGCCTTAAGCTCCACAAGCTCATTCGGTACCATTCTATAAGGGGCGATGGACACCGGAGCTGTACCAGGAATGTAACATCCCAGTTTAGGGCCTAGTCAGAATAGTGGTGCGAGACCACAAATCCGAGGGTTATAAATGAGTTTTTGAGGTTTATGCCTTGTACGCATGCTAGTGTGAAAGTTTCATGAAGCAATTTTGTGAAATTGTGGTTGAATTGTCCAAAAGGACTAAATTGCAAAAGTTCCAAAATGTGTGTTTCTAGAAGCTATATGTGTGAAATAGCTTTAGATTATTAATTAGAGGTCCTTAAATAGTAATTTATCCAAATTCTAATTTTTGGACAAAATTGGGCATGAATGAGTTAAAATTTAAAGTTTATCAAAAATGGCATTTTGGTCATTTATCAAATAAGTGATTAAAATAGGAGAAAAGATGAAAAAATTCATTCATCTTCTTCTCCAAGGCTGTCGAAAATTTAAAAGAGCCATTGTTAGGGTTTTTCAAATTTTCAAGCTTGCTAGTAAGTGCATCTAGCCTCGTTTTTTATATTCTTTGTATTTTTGTAGTCCCGGTAGCATGAGTAAGCTATTTTTAGCTATTTGATGAGCTATGAAGGATGTTCAAAAATGTGGTCATGTATGACATGCATGTATTTTGTTTTTTATGGAAGAATATGAAAGCTTGATGTAGTAGAAACATCTTTTGTTAAGTGATTTTCCATGAAAATGCATGTAGGGACTTGATTGTGAAAATCTTAAGTTTGGTCATACATGTGTGTTTTAGTGAGAATTGATGATAGATTTAGTTGAATAAGTGGTTCGACTAAGCATGAAAGACTAGAAAGTTGAATAAAAATCACTTTACGAGCCTTTGGGGCTAAAGTGTAAATATGAGAAAGTTTAGGGGCAAAATAGTAATTTTTCTAAAGTATGATATGAGGGTCAATTTAGTCAATGTATGTATTAAATAAGCTGATTTATTCATTATAGATCAAGAAAGATGAAGCCCGGATCGAAACCGAGGCAAAAGCAAGGTGGTGGACTAAATTGTAAGTCTCAATACTTTTGAGTATCGAGGTAAGCCTATGCATAAACAATGCATTTTTACTTACAATTTGTGAATGCTAAATAGTGTGTAGCATGATCGAGAATGATTGAGAACCTATGTGGTTCAAGTAGAATATGTGAATGGATGAATGATAGAGTAAGTAAATATGTTGATGTGTTGTAATAGTGCAAAAAGGTGGGCTAAGTGCGATACCATCCTAATGCATATTGACGATGAGCTGGCTATGTGCGAGGCTATCATTAGGTATGTTATTTAGTGGGCTATGTATGAAACCGCTATGAATACCTTGTTGGTAGGCTAAGTGCGATACTACCTTACTAATTGAATGGGGTGGGCTTAGTGCAGAACCACCGAGAGATTTGCTGTGTGGATGTGATAGTGAGTAGATTAGCTGTGTGGATTAACTGTGTGGACTAGCTGTGTGGATTAGCTGTGTAGATGTATTATCGAGAAATAATGATGTGTTGTATATTGTGTAAATGTGATGTTGAATACAGGGGTGTATGTCAATAGTTATGAGTAAGTGACTCATGATGTGTTGGAAATGTGGTAAGGGATAGAAAGAGTAAGCATAGTTGTGAATTACTTATGTTAGTATAATGCTAATTGTTGCTTAGCTTATACTATGTTGCTTAATTGTTTATGTGTAAACTTACTAAGCTCAAAGCTTACTCTCTTTCTTTTCCCTTGTCTTATAGAGTAAAAGTGTTGAATCGAGATACGAGGATCAATTGGAAGATCGCCCACACTATCAGCACACTTTGGTACATTAGACTCAATATTTTGTATATGGCATGTATAGGGGCTAGACAAATTAGTGAATTTTTGGTGTAAATGGCTAAGATGTGTTGGCCTTTAGATGGATAGTGTATTTTGTATAATGCCATGGTTGTTGGCTATTACATTATATGAAAGAAAGATGTAGTTTTCTATGTGAGATTGCATTTCAATTTGAGTTGATTATGGATGTGTTGTATGAGTGCATGTTGTGTAAGCTATAAGGGTGAGAAGAGCTTAGCAAATAGCTTTGTTCTTGGCCATATGGATAGACACACGGGCGTGTGTTTAGGCCATATGTGACACACGGTCAGCCCACGGGCGTGTGCTTTGGCCATGCGTCCCCTGCAGGTTGACATATGAAGTCAGAATTGGCCACGAGCTAGACACACGGGCGTGTGTCTAGACTCCAGGCCGTGTGAGGGAAGTCAGTGTTTACCACGGTTGGGAAGCACGAACATGTGCCTTGGCCGTGGGGCATTGGCAGAATGCTGGGTTTTTAAGCACGGTTTGGGAACATGGGCGTGTGTGACTTCACACGGGCGTGTTGTACCTTGCATGGGCGTGTGAGCCCTATTCAAAAGAGAATTTTTAAGATTGGAAAAAGTTTCGGTTCAGTCTCGAGAGCCCTCGTGTGTATGAGTGAGGCCTCGTAAGTCGAGAATGAGGTTGTTGAGATAACTTCAGAGAGTAGTTACGACGAGCCTAAGTGGCGATCAAGTGGTTTGAGTTCGATAACGCCGGGGCGGTTCCTGGCGTAGAACCCGGTAAGGGGTGTTACATTTAGTGGTGTCGAGCTATGGTTTAGTCGGTTCTAGGACTACCGTAGCGGGTGTAAGTCTAGCTATACATGCCATAAGTGTACAATGATAGTGTGTGGCTTCGATGATTTTAAATCTTGTTTTATATAGTATATGGATTCCGATCCATCGATCAGCGATGAAGCGGACTAGTAATGCGCCGGCTCCTGCGCAAGGAACCGCGCCCGTTGAGAGTGGACCCGAGGTCAGGGGTCAAGGGGAAGAGGCATGGGAAGCCTTTCTCCAAATGATGAGTAATTGGTACTCTGACTATGTTCGAGCAAACCCTACTGCTCAACCTCCTCCACCTCCTCCTATACCTCAGCCAAATCCAGTGGCTCCTCAAGGTATGGATGTAGTGACGATATCGAAACCCCCGGTGGATAAGATTAGGAAACACGGAGCTGAGGAGTTTAGAGCTAAGGTAGATGATGACCCAGAGAGGGCGGACGTCTGGTTGGAGAACTCGATGAGGGTGTTCGATGAACTCTCATGTACGACTGAGGAGAGCTTGAAGTGTGTCGTATCCTTGCTGAGAGATCCGGCATACCATTGGTGGAAAACACTAACGTTGGTGGTCCCGAGAGAGCGGGTGACGTGGGACTTCTTTCTGGAAGAGTTCCGGAAGAAGTATATAAGCCAGCGATTTACTGATCGGAAAAGGAAGGAATTCCTTGAGTTGAAGCAAGGAAGGATGTCAGTAGCAGAGTATGAGCGTGAGTTTGTTAGGCTTAGAAAATACGCTCAAGAATGTGTATCGACTGAGACCATCTTGTGTAAGAGGTTCGAAGATGGGCTGAATGAGGACGTCAAACTCCTAGTGGGCATTTTGGAGTTGAAAGAATTTGTAGTATTAGTTGAGAGGGCAAGTAAGGCCGAAGAGCTGAGTTCAGAAAAGAGGAGGGCTGTGAGTGAAGCCCGAGATGCTAGAAAGAGGCCGATGGGCAAGTCGTACCAAGCTCAGTCGAAAAGATCCAAGGAAGTGAATCCTCGGACGACAGCACCAGTGGGTTATTCGCATCGAGACTTGGGCAATACTCGTTCAGGTTCGAGAGTCCAAGCTACCTCGATGGAAAGTGTGGGCAATCCAAAGAGTAAACCGGAGTGTCCAAGTTGTGGTAGATATCACACTAGAGAGTGTTGGGGTAACAGTCGAAACAGTTATAAGTGTGGTTCCCCCGACCATTTTATCTGAAACTGCCCCGAGAGGGATGATAAGGAAGAGAGGCAAGAGATGAGACCTAGCGATGTGTCTGCAAGGGGTATACCACCAAGGAACCCGATAGTGGTAGAGGTGCGCCCAGAGATTCTACTGTGAGACCAGAGGGTCGGGCACCTGCGAGGACGTATGCTATTCGCGCTCGCGAAGAAGCATCCTCCCCGGATGTGATAACGGGTACATTTTCTCTCTATGACGCCTTTGTTATTGCTTTAATAGATCCAGGGTCTACTCATTCTTATATTTGCATGAGATTAGCATCTAGTTTGAGTATGACCGTTGAGTCTACGGACGTAGTGGTTAAGGTGTCAAACCCGTTAGGAAAGCATGTGTTAGTGGACAAAGTGTGTAAGAATTGTCCTTTATTGTTTGAGAATCATTGTTTTCCGGCAAACCTTAAGTTGTTGTCGTTTGATGAGTTTGATTTAATCCTAGGAATGGATTGGTTGACTACCCATAGTGTCTTAGTGAACTGTGGTAGTAAGTTTATTGAATTGAAATGTGAGAGTGGAGATGTGGTTCGGGTTGAATCGGGTGGATCGGATAGTCTACCGGTGATGATTTCTTCCTAGTGGTCGAGAAATGTTTGAGAAAATGATGTGAGTCCTATCTTGCTTTTGTGTTGAATACTCGAGAGGTTGGAGTAGAGTTTGAAACAGTGCTGCGAGTGGTATGTGAGTATCCGGATGTATTTCCTAAGAGTTACCCTGACCTCCAATGAGAGAGGTCGAGTTTGGAATTGAGTTGGTTCTGGGAACGGCACCTATTTAAATTGCTCCATATAGAATGGCAAACAGTAGAGTTGAAAGAATGAAGGTTCAGTTGCAAGAGTTGACAGATAAGGGTTTTGCAAGACCGAGCTACTCATTTTGTGGGGTGCTCGGTTATTATTCGTGAAGAAGAAAGATGGATCTATGAGGTTGTGTATAGACTATAGACAACCGAACAAGGTGACGATGAAGAATAAGTATCCTTTATCAAGGATTGATGATCTTTTGATCAACCAAGAAGAGCTACAATGTTCTCCAAGATAGACTTGAGGTCTGGTTATTATCACCTCAGTGAAAAAGAGCAAGATGTGTTGAAAACTGCATTTCGGAGAAGGTATGGCCATTATGAGTTTTTGGTTATGCCGTTTGGTTTGACGAATGCACCTGTGATTTTTATGGATCTGATGAACCGTGTTTTCAGACCATATGTGGACAAGTTTGTAGTTGTCTTTATTGATGATATATTGATCTATTCTCGGGATGAGAGCGATCACGAAGAGCATTTGAGAATTGTCTTGCAAACTTTGAGAGATAAGCAGTTGTATGCTAAGTTTAGCAAGAGTGAGTTTTGGCTCCGAGAGGTCGGATTCCTAGGACACATGGTGTCAGGTGATGGTGTCAGAGTTGACCCGAGTAAGATATCGGCTGTTGTGGATTAGAAACCGCCGAGGAACGTGTCTGAAATCAAAAGTTTCTTGGGATTAGCAGGATATTACAGACATTTCGTAAAGAGGTTCTCCGTGATTGCTACTCCGATGACGAAGTTGTTGCATAAAGATGTCAAGTTTGAATGGACTGAGACATGTCAACAGAGCTTCGAGAGACTGAAAACAATGTTGACTGAGGCACCGGTTTTAGTTCAACCAGAATCGGGGAAGGAGTTTGTGGTTTATAGGGATGCGTCGTTTAATGGTCTCGGTTGCGTGTTGATACAAGAGGGTAAAGTAGTCGCTTACGCCTCGAGGCAGCTAAAATCGCACGAGAAGAATTATCTGACTCATGATTTGGAGTTAACGGCGATTGTTTTTGCGTTAAAGATTTGGCGACATTACTTGTATGGTGAGAAGTGCCGAATCTTTACGGATCACAAGAGTTTGAAGTATTTGATGGATCAGAAGGATCTGAATTTGCGACAGAGATGGTGGCTTGAGTTGTTGAAAGACTATGAGTTAGTCATTGACTACCACCCGGGAAAAGCGAATGTGGTTGCGGATGCCCTGAGTAGGAAATCCTTGTATGCTCTAAGAGTTATGAGCACGAGTTTAGCATTGTCTGACGATGGTGCTATTTTGGCAGAATTGAGAGCTAAGCCGCTATTTGTTCAACAAATATGTGAGGCTCAGAGAAATGACAGTGAGATGCAAGCTAAGATAGCTAAGTGCGGATCAGAAAGTGATTCTGATTTTCGAGTGGATTTGAATGGTTGTCTGACGTATCGTGACAGAATTTGTGTTCCTAAAGATGAGGAGTTGATTCGAAAGGTTTTGCATGAGGCCCACAATGGATGTTTGTCAGTACATCCGGGTATGAAAAGAGATATTTCAGAGTTTGTGACAAAGTGTCTGATTTGCCAACAGGTGAAGGCTGAGCATCAAGTGCCTTCGGGATTGCTTCACCAAGAATGGTACCGAATGGAAGTGGGATCGGATTACCATGGATTTTGTAGCGGGGTTGCCGATGACTCAGAGAAGAGAGATCTTTGTGTGGGTTGTTATGGATAGATTGACGAAGTCGGCTCACTTTATTCCAGTACGTGTTGATTATTCACTGGACAAGTTAGCTGAGTTGTATGTGGCATAGATAGTGAGGTTGCATGGTGTGCTTGTGTCTATTATATCGGATAGAGATCTGAGGTTTACTTCGAGATTTTGGAAGAAGTTGCAAGAGGCCATGGGTACGAGATTGAATTTCAGTACTGCGTTCCATCCGCAAATCGATGGTCAGTCTGAAAGAGTGATTCAAGTTCTTGAAGATATGCTTCGATGTTGTGTGTTAGAATTCGAAGGTAGTTGGGAGAGATATCTACCTTTGGTCAAATTCGCCTACAACAATAGCTATCAGTCGAGTATACAGATGGCACCGTATGAGGCTTTGTATGGTCGTAAGTGTCGGACTCCTTTGTATTGGATCGAGCTTAGTGAGAAGCGGATCCATGGGGTCGATTTAGTGAAGGAAACCGAAGAGAAGGTGAAAGTAATCCGTAATAGTCTGAGAGCTACTTCGGACCGACAGAAGTCGTACGCGGATTTGAAAAAAAAAGAAATCGAGTTTAAAGTGGGCGACAAAGTGTTTTTGAAAGTGTCCCCGTGGAAGAAGATTATGAGATTTAGACAAAAAGGGAAATTGAGTCCAAGGTTCATAGGGCCGTATGAGATTACAGATAGAATTGGGCCTATAGCATACCGGTTGGCTTTGCCGGTAGAGTTGGAAAAGATTCATAATGTGTTCCAAGTGTCGATGTTGCGACAGTATCGTTCCGATCCTTCACATGTGATTCCTTCGACAGAAATTGAGATAAGACCGGATATGTCTTATGAAGAGGAGCCGATTAAGATCTTGGCTCGAGAAGTGAAACAATTGAGAAATAAGAGCATAGCACTAGTGAAAGTGTTATGGCAGAAACATGGTGTGGAAGAGGCTACGTGGGAAACGGAAGAAGCTATGAGAGAGCAACATCCAAACCTCTTTACTGGTAAGATTTTCGGGGGCGAAAATCTCTAAAGGGGGGAGAGTTGTAACATCCCAGTTTAGGGCCTAGTCAGAATAGTGGTGCGAGACCACAAATCCGAGGGTTATAAATGAGTTTTTGAGGTTTATGCCTTGTATGCATGCTAGTGTGAAAGTTTCATGAAGCAATTTTGTGAAATCGTGGTTGAATTGTCCAAAAGGACTAAATTGCAAAAGTTGAAAAATGTGTGTTTCTAGAAGCTATATGTGTGAAACAGCTTTAGATTATTAATTAGAGGTCCTTAAATAGCAATTTATCCAAATTCTAATTTTTGGACAAAATTGGGCATGAATGAGTTAAAATTTAAAGTTTATCAAAAAGGGCATTTTGGTCATTTATCAAATAAGTGATTAAAATAGGAGAAAAGATGACAAAATTCATTCATCTTCTTCTCCAAGGCTGCCGAAAATTCCAAAGAGCCATTGTTAGGGTTCTTCAAATTTTCAAGCTTGCTAGTAAGTGCATCTAGCCTCGTTTTTTATATTCTTTGTATTTTTGAAGTCTCGGTAGCATGAGTAAGCTATTTTTAGCTATTTGATGAGCTATGAAGGATGTTCAAAAATGTGGTCATGTATGACATGCATGTATTTTGTTGTTTTATGGAAGATTATGAAAGCTTGATGTAGTAGAAACATCTTTTGTTAAGTGATTTTCCATGAAAATGCATGTAGGGACTTGATTGTGAAAATCTTAAGTTTGGTCATACATGTGTGTTTTAGTGAGAATTGATGATAGCTTTAGTTGAATAAGTGGTTCGACTAAGCATGAAAGACTAGAAAGTTGAATAAAAATCACTTTACGAGCCTTTGGGGCTAAAGTGTAAATATGAGAAAGTTTAGTGGCAAAATAGTAATTTTGCTAAAGTATGAGATGTGGGTCAATTTAGTTAATGTATGTATTGAATAAGCTGATTTATTCATTATAGATCAAGAAAGACGAAGCCCGGATCGAAACCAAGGTAAAAGCAATGTGGTGGACTAAATTACAAGTCTCAATACTTTTGAGAATCGAGGTAAGTCTATGCATAAATAATGCATTTTTACTTACAATTTGTGAATGCTAAATAGTGTGTAGCATGATCGAGAATGACTGAAAACCTATGTGGTTCAAGTAGAATATGTGAATGGATGAATGATAGAGTAAGTAAATATGTTGATGTGTTGTAATAGTGCAAAAAGGTGGGCTAAGTGCGATACCATCCTAATGCATATTGATGATGATGAGTGGCTATGTGCGAGGCTATCGTTAGGTATGTTATTTAGTGGGCTATGTGCGAAACCGCTATGAATACCTTGTTGGTAGGCTAAGTGCGATACTACCTTACTAATTGAATGCGGTGGGCTTATCATGGAACCAACGAGCTTTCTTTGTGTGGATGTGATAGTGAATAGATTAGCTGAGTGGATTAGCTGTGTGGACTAGCTGTGTGGATGTATTATCGAGAAATAATGATGTGTTGTATATTGTGTAAATGTGATGTTGAATGCAGGGGTGTATGCCAATAGTTATGAGTAAGTGACTCATGATGTGTTGGAAATGTGGTAAGGGATAGAAAGAGTAAGCATAGTTGTGAATTACTTATGTTAGTATAATGCTAATTGTTGCTTAGCTTATACTATGTTGCTTAATTGTTTATGTGTAAACTTACTAAGCTCAAAGCTTACTCTCTTTCTTTTCCCTTGTCTTATAGAGTAAAAGTGTTGAATCGAGATACGAGAATCAATTGGAAGATCGCCCACACTATCAGCACACTCTGGTACATTAGACTCAATGTTTTGTATATGGCATGTATAGGGGCTAGACAAATTAGTGAATTTTTGGTGTAAATGGCTAAGATGTGTTGGCCTTTAGATGGATAGTGTATTTTGTATAATACCATGGTTGTTGGCTATTACATTATATGAAAGAAAGATGTAGTTTTCTATTTGAGATTGCATTTCAATTTGAGTTGATTATGGATGTGTTGTATGAGTGCATGTTGTGTAAGCTATAAGGGTGAGAAGAGCTTAGCAAATAGCTTTGTTCTTGGCCATGTGGATAGACACACGGGCGTGTGTCTAGGCCATGTGTGACACACAGTCAGCCACGGGCGTGTGCTTTGGCCATGCGTCCCTGCAGTTGACATATTAAGTCGACTGGCCACGAGCTAGACACACAGGCGTGTGTCTAGACTCCAGGCCGTGTGAGGGAAGTCAGTGTTTACCACGGTTGGAAGCACGGACGTGTACCTTGCACGGGCGTGTGAGCCTTGTTCAAAAGAGAAAATTTTTAAGATTGGAAAAAGTTCCGATTTAGTCTCGAGAGCCCTCGTGTGTATGAGTGAGGCCTCGTAAGTCGAGAATGAGGTTGTTGAGATGACTTCAGAGAGTAGTTACGACGAGCCTAAGTGGCGATCAAGTGGTTTGAGTTCGGTAACGCCTCGGGCCCGGTTCCGACGTAGAACCCGGGTAAGAGGTGTTACAAGGAAAGAGCTCAATCCCAAACTCTACTTCTCGGCTCGGAGACAGACCCGATAATTCTTTAGGAAAAACATCTGAATAGTCCCTTACGGTTCTGATGTTTTTAACCGAAGAGTTCCCAAAATCCAAAACACTGATGTAGGCCAAGAATGCCTCACATCCTTTCCGTACCAACTTTTCTGCCACCAACGCAGAAATCACCAATCACCACTACCTCGTCGTCCTCCTCGATTCTCAACACAACCCTTTTTGTTGCACAGTCCAGACTTACCCGGTGCTTGACTAGCCAGTCCATTCCCAGAATTAAATCGAACTCCCCGAATGGAAGCTCCATCAGATCAACCAGAAATAATATCCCCTGAACCTTTAACGAGACGTCTATATATAATTTACTAACCCGGATAGCTTACCCCAACGGACTCACAACAGTTACCTCACTCGAAGTACTCTCAACCGGAATCCCCAGAGTTTCAGACACAGAGCTAGCTACGTAAGAGTGTGTAGAGCCCATGTCTATCAATGCAGTGTATGGTACTTTAAAAATTAAGAACGTACCTGTAATGACGTCCGGAGCATCACCATCCTCTCGGCGACGTGCAGCATAAACCAGTGCAGGCTGCCTCGCCTCAGTCGGTCCCGCACCTCTGCCTGGTGCTCTCTGTCCTCGGCCCATGCCATTACCACCCCACTGTCCTCGGCCCTAGGGTGGTCTCTTGAGCTACCCTCTGCGGCAAGCGGCTTCCAAAGCCTTGTAGCTTGCATCTGGTCAGTCCTCAGTGGACAATCCCGGACACGGTGCTCAGTCGACCCACATTTCAAATATACCCCAGTCGTCCTCCAACATTCGCCCGGATTGCGTCTACCACAGTGTCCACAAAGTGCCACCCCAGTAGGTGCAACAGGAGGCCCCACTCTCACTGGCCCATCAGATCTGGCCTTTTTCTTAGGCCTCACCACAGAATTCGAGGGCTCTGATTCCCTCATATTATTTCCTTTCTCGCGGTTTTGGCGCTTAGTGTGCTTAACCTCTTCGGCAATCTTTGCCTTATCCACCAAAGCAGAAAAATCACGCTCCCTCTGCGGAGCTATTAGAACCTGTAAGCTATCCCTGAGTCCATCCTCAAAACGGGCACATCGCTCATATTCAGTCGCCACTATGCCCCGGGCATAACAACTCAGTCTCAGGAACTCGGCCTCATATTCGGCCACTGAACGGTCCCCTTGGGTGAGATTAAGAAACTCACGCCTCCTAGCATCAATGTAGCTGGCTCCCACATACATACTCTGAAAAGCCGTCTTAAAGTAGTCCCATGTCAAACGGTCAGGCTGAGTGCCCTCCTTAACAGTTAACTACCACTGATACGCTTCATCGCGAAGCAAAGAGACAGCCCCCTTAATCTTCTGCTCAGCAATGAAGTCCAAATCGTCAATGATTCTTTCTGTGGCCTCCATCCAATATTCGGCCACATTAGGGGCGACTCCATTGACACCTCTGAATAACTCTGCCCCATTAGACCGGAGTCATTCCGTAACCGACCCACGACCCCTAAATCCAGTGTTAGGCCTAGCGACCCTCTCTAAAATCCGTAGCATGGCTCGGGATAGTGCGTCATCCCCAGCCTCACAGTCATGAGACCCAGTATCTATAGCAGGTGAGATCAGCGTCTCGCTCGTATCCAGATTAGGCAGATTCTCAGATGCTGAGGACCCAGCTCGAGCCCCCCTACGGCCTCTACCACGGCCTCTAGTACACCGTCCGCGGATACCTCGTGCGCTCATCGAAATTTTGGAATTTATCTGTATTAACACTTTTATGCATTAGTTATAGTTCCAATATTTGTTAACAGATGTTTTATGCAAAATAGTATCAGAAGTTCAGAGTTCGTTATCGCGAATCGCAGTTTTACTACGATTTTCAACTTTGCTACAGTTTTCAGTTTACACTACCTAAAGTGTTTTCAGTACAGTATACTACCTAAGGTTGTTTCAAGCATGCAAGTAGTATTTCAGATAAATTTAAACAAAGATCAGAACACTTACGGGATCAGCGCCGGAGACTCGGTGTACCACATACTCTGTCTAAAATATTTTAAATCCTTTAAAATCATTTTAGAAAAACTATTTTAAAAATCCAAACCACAGCCGAGTTTTGCAACTTGGCTCTGATACCACTAAATGTAACACCCCAAACCCGGCCTGGACGTAATGGCCGAATCTGGCGATGTCACATGATAGTGCTTTGGAAAACGTAACTGCGCTAAATCCATTTTTAGGTATCTTAGGCTATCGTCAAAACGTGTCGTTAATTTATTCATTATCCATTTTTTAAAACTTATAAGTTGCGGAAGCTTTTAAAATGATTTACAAGGTCGTATGTATTTTGATAAAACCAGTTTATTTTGAAAACTCGCGTCTTGTCCTACTGCTAGCAGTTTATAAAATAATGATCCCAAATTTCAAAAAAAAATCCGAAAGGCCTTGTTACATAAAATTTACCCAAATATAATCAAATCATAATTAAAAATAAACCGTAAATAAGTGTCCAGAATCGTGGTCACCGCTGAGTCTTCCGCTGCACCAATCCATTTACTGCTGGGGATTACCTAAAAATATTAAACAGAAAAGGGTGAGTTTTCACAACTCAGTGTGTAATCCCCACAGAAAACATACATACAGAAATATCAGATAACAAACATGATTTTTACAGTTCGAGTCTGAACCCATTACAGAAACAGTGTGGACCTTAGCCCACTCAGATACAAAATCAGTCATATTACAGAGCCTTAGCCTATTTTAGACAGAATATGCAGAAAACAAAGTCCTACCTACCAGCCTCTACACACCAACTCCGTCCAACCCAACACACCATGTGGGGATAAAATCAACCCACCCAGCCCTACACACCATGTTGTACCGAATGCTGCACATAATTAGAAATTTACAGCTGAGCTACCAGATAACAGGCTTAAGAGCCTTTCAGATACTTCCTCCAATCATAATCAACCCACCCCGATGCAATGCAACATACAAGAATGACATGCTATCATGCAATTAAAACTCATATATTCAGATCAGTATACATGCGTAGTACAAAAATCAGACAGACAGATCATCCATTTAGGGGTCTAAGTATTGCTTACCGACCTTACGGTAGGTCCACAGTTGACTTGGGTGACCCGTGCAACCTTATAGAGTTTTTCAAAAAAATGGGCTCACACGCCCATGTGGCCCGCCCGTGTGGGCTCACACGCCCGTGTGGCCCACACGGCCCAAGTTGGCCTTATCCACACGGCCTGGCCCAGAATCCCACACACCCGTGTGTCGCACACGTCCTTGCCTAGCCGTCACACGGTCGTGTCACTCGCGCACGGCCTGGCTCGTCGATCATACGGCCGTGTGGTGACTAACAGTCTTGCACACGGCCTACCACACGGACGACCACACACCCGTGTGGCGTCGACAGAGAGGTTTTTGGCTTTCGTCGAAACCTCGTTTTCTGCGTTTCTAGGTACACACATGTATCATTTTTGATGCGTTAGCACTCCTAAGCCCTCCAAAGCCGCTAACAAATCGATCACTACTTCGAGTCAAATCGACGCAATGCTGATTCCAGCCTTTCAAATGCCTCTGAACGCGCGTCTCAAATCTGAATAACAGAAACGATTGGAGAAAAAGAATCAGAATACGAGGGGAAAGCAGGAGAATTTCAATAGCAAAAGAGAAAATGGAAGGGGAATTCGGCAGCAACTAGTGAGGAAGAAAAAGAAAAGGCTAGCCAAATTTTCCAAAAAGAGAGACAGTACTGAACAGAAACTATTAACCCCCAACCTTTTCCCCTTAATTCTCTCCCTACTATCAGATTTTTAGTCCAACACAAACACTATGGATGTGACAGGCAAAAATAATGCTCACACAGATATTCGAACTCTAGACCTCCACCAACCTCAACACACCACTTAGCCACTAGACTAGCAAGCTCATTCTGTTACTTACTTACTTACACACTTTTACTTATAAGCCTACTAACCAGAGTTTGGGCTTTATTCATAAAAATACCAAAATTTGCCCAAGTCAAGGCTTGAACTTGGGACCTCCCACAAACACCCAAAACACATAACCACTGAAGTAGATAGACATTGTGTGTTAAAATTACAAAAGCCAAACTTAAAGAAAATCGGGGCGTTACAAGTCCCTTTTCAATTAAAACACCTTTTTCTTAATTATTTTTAAATCTCGTTTTATTTTTAAAATTTGTTTTAAGATGATTACTTTTCAAACACTTAATTCAAATTTTCTAACCTAATTTTAGACCCTATTATTATAATATTTTATCCTTATTAGTCACTTCAAATTTAAGTCCAGGACCTGAATCGGCTTCCCAAACCACTAACCTGAAACTACTACTAGATCAAATTTTAGGATGTGACATGTTATGAAGTTGAAAAGGTAGCTTCTTGCGGATATTACGTGGTCGGATCATAATACGAAAAGACGACTTGTATTAGTAGATGAACCTAAACATGTCCTTAGTCTAATCGAAAATGAGCAAACCAATTGAAAATATATCATAAACCAAGTCCAATTAGAGAGATGCTTTGTCTTGAGTATCGGAGCGGATGACTCCCAAAAGATAAAAACATAATGTAGTTGTCTAAACTGGCAGTACACTGGACAAGACCCAAAAAGAATAGATCCTAGATTCGTTTGTGGATTTATTCACTTGTGGCATTCATAAGTATTGTCACATCCCAAAAACTGGGATAGGAGAATCGAGTAAGTAAATCGGGGGTTAGTGAACCAGAAACCGTAATTGGATTATATAATTAAATAATTAGGAATTAATTAAATAAAACATTAAAATAATTAGAATTAATAATTTTAGGTTAAAAATTAAATTTAGGTGTTCGGAAACTAATTTGGTTAAAACAGATTTTAAAAACGAGGCTTGATTTGAAAATAATTTTGAATTTGGTTTTAATTCAAAAGTAAGGACCTATTTGAAAAAGGGAAGAAACTGGAGGTAGTTAAATGGGCAATGACCCAATTTTTAAAAAATGGGTTGTCTATTTAACAACCCCCACATCTCCTACCATCCCATTCTTCATCTTCTTCAAAAAAATTTCAAACACTAAATTAAAGCTTTTCTTCCAAAATTAGTTCATCCTTTTTTTATTCCTAAGCTCTCTAAACACAAAATCTCTTTTCAATTTTGAAGAACTCATGTTTTTATCCTTAAAATCCTCAAGAGATCTTCATACATTTTAGCTTGAATTAGCTCAATAGCTCGTCAACTTTACAAAATTGAGCTGAGATGCTAACTTTTTATGATTAAACTAAGTGAGTTGTTATTTCAATTCGAGATTTAAATGATTTAATCAAGATCTCAATATATCACTTGATTTTCATTTGATTTTTGGCTTGAAAATGGTAGATCTCATATTTCTTGGCTAAGCTTTGGTTTTAAAGTGATTTCTAACTCATTTTGATCTAATTAAAAGGTATTTAATCTTAATTTAACAAATCCTTAATGAATTTAAGCAAATTGAATGTTTTTCCCTTTTTAAAAGATCATATAAGCTTATTTTTTCAGAAAAATTAAATCGGTGAAATTGGGTAAAATTGATGGTTTAGATATGTAATTAGATGATATTTAGGATGTATGAAGTTGAAATTCAAGCTTAGAAATGAGATTTGAGTGGTTAAACACCTATTTCGGCAAAACTAGTTAAAATTTTGGTATAGAGGTTAATTGGCTTTAATCTATGATTTTGGAATGATTTAGTGTTGTCTTTTTATGTTAGTAATGCCTTTGTAATGTGTTTGATGTGTATGAAAAGTGTCAATTTATTTGGGAGCCTCTACAACCATGGATAAAGGCAAATAAAAGCTTACTTGAGCATAGTAGTTGAAGCAATGGTTGCTAAGGTGAGTGGTCTGATATACTGCATTTAAACTCTATTACGCAGGCTAAGGTGACATATGTGAACCCCTACTTAATTAATATGCGAACCTTGATTTCTTCTAGTGGAAACCATTGCAATTTTGTTTAAGTGTAGGGTATGCATGCTGTGCGATTTTAATGAGCCATGAATTTAAAATGTGCATGTAATTATAAGAATACAATAGGCAAGTCATAACTATAAACTATGTAATTTGATGTGACAAGTGTGTGAAATTGTGCACTTAAAGGTTACATGTGTGTGCATATTAGTAGGTGTGAGCAGTTGCATGAGCTATTGTACTAATAAATAGGTATATATATAATATAAATATGTGTACATGGTCTTGTTATAAATATAATATATAAATATGAGTAAAAGGGTCCTGCTATATACATTATACCTATATATGTGTGGGTTTTGTTATATATATATAATATATGCGTGGATTTTTTTTATATATATAAAATATATGTGTCTATGGTTTTATTATATATACAATATATATGTGTGTAGGGTCATATTTTATAATATATATATATATATATATATATGTTTAATGATTATATATGTGTATAGGGGAATTGATTTATATAATATATATACACGTATATGGCACTTGGAATGTGCAGAAATTTAATGTGACAATGGGGTTTTAAATAGATATGTATATTATATATATAATATATATGTTTATGGGTCATAAAATATAATATATATATATGGGGCAAATTACTAGAAAATACCATTTTTTTACAAAATTTACGGAAAAAGACCTACTATTTAATTATTTACCGAAAAGGGCCATTTCGCCCGAAAACGCGTCCACGTCGGTAGCGTTTTGTGGATGCAAGCAGAAAACGCATCCACGAGGAGCGTTTTACGCCACATCGCAAAATCGCGTCCTTGGGGCGCGCTCACTGATGTGGCAAAAACGCTCCCTCAGGGACGCTTTTGCCCTTTCCCCCCACCGCTAGGGTTTTCAGCTGTTTTTAGGGTTAGGGTATGGGTTTTTAGGGTTTTAGGGCTAGGGTTTAGGATTTTTTAGGGGTTTTAGGGTCTTAGGGTTTAGGGTTTTAGGAGAAAATTAATGAACTAGAGTTTAGGGTTAATTAATTAAAATAATTTTAGGGTTTAGGGTTTTGGAAAAAATATATCAACAACATAAAAATTATTTTTTTTTACAGATAGTATCTGGTAAAATAATTTTGAGAAGACGTTTACAACACATAGTGACCAAAATGCTTCAAGCAGGATGCACTGTCAGCAAGAGTACTTGAAAAAAAGCTCCCACGTGGACGCTCTTTTGCTCTGATGAGTCTCTGGCAAAATAATTTTGAGAAGACGTTTACGAACAAATAGTGACCAAAACGCTTCAGCGCGGCATGCTTTATCGCCAGAAGAGTCTTGAAAAAGCTCCCACGTGGACGCTCTTTTGCTACAGTAGTCTCTGGAAAAATAATTTTAAGAAGACGTTTCTGGACAAATAGTGACCAAAACGCTTCAAGCAGGATGCACTGTCAGCAAGAGTACTGAAAAAAGCTCCCACGTGGACGCTCTTTTGCTACAGTGGTTCCTAATTGTCCTTAGACTATAAATGAGCCAAATTTCATTCTCAGGTTGCATAATAGAAATTGAGGCAAAAGTAAAATAGAAACTGAAGATGAGTGAACGTATTAGTGTTGTTATTTACTATGATGGTGAGGTTTGTGACACCGAAAACGGTGTTGTTTTTTTTCGAAGAACACAGCGCGACTGGTTTTTAACCAGAACATAGATTTGACAAAACTTCGCAAAAGAATTAGGTGTAAAATCTTCGGAACAACGCCAATGAAAGTTTAGTCTATTAAGTATAGATTTTGTGCTTCGGTTGATCCCGTGAAATATGACTCATTCGACATCAAAGGTCCTCGGAGCTTGGAGGCAATGGTGGAGACTCATCTTTCCAGTGGATCACCCTATCTTGAGGTATATGTACAATTTTCATCGCCAAGTGATCTTCTTTCGACTTCAACATCTACTGCTTTTCGAGGGGAATACACGACCCCAAGCCGACACTCTGTTAGTGGGAGGCAGAATACGGAAGTGCCCGTATTTGGTGGTAGTATGGCAAACACAACCCCTGCACGACACTCGGTTGGTAGATGGGACATGCATATCCTTCCTTCGATGTTCGATGCTAGAAATACGTATTGGGGAACGTCATCAACTTCTAGTGGTTGGCAATCCACATATGATTGGGGACGTTACGAAAGTTGTTTAAGAAGGGATAATGTACTCCCCACGACATCCACCAGCGAGGGGACCTCGTTCGTTGCAGATGATGGTGGGTTGGATGATGAGTCCGATGTGGATCCACCTCGAGAGCCCGGCCCCGATGGTGCAGAAGTTGTATTATTTTCTCAACGAGCAGCTGCTCCAACCATACCAAGATGTTGAAGGGGTTCGAGATGAAGAAGAAGAAGATCCGCGATTGAGCGTACTAGCCTCCAAATTTCACATGCATAATGTCGATCTATCTCAAGACGATGCATTGGAGTTTCCTAAACTACCACACAGAAGGCGTGACCGTACAAGTTCGTCGTTGGATTCGGGTGAATTAGAAGTTGGTAAAGAGTTTTCCAACAAGGATAGTTTTCTTGGTGCATTGAAACAATATAGCATCAAGAACGGGGTTAACTACAACGTTGTTAAATCGAAACTCGATAAGTACGAGGCCAAGTGTGCAGTGCAAGACGGTACATGTTCATGGAAAATCATGGCCTCGTTGAGGAAAAGGACAGGCTTGTGAGAGATTAAAAAGTACAAAGGTCCACATATATGTCTTGCCGGTACAGTATCACTAAGTGTTCAAGGTTTTTGAATAATACTGATATTACGTAATGTTGCATTATTTAACGTACTTCGTTGACAGGTGTTTCACAAGATCATCCCAAGATAGATTCAGATATGTTGGCTAACTTAATAATACCGACGGTGAAGGCGGATCCGAAGACTTCAGTGCCGTCCTTAATTGCCAATATTCGTAGCCAATTGGGGTACACGCCCTCTTACCAGAAGACTTGGATAGCTAAGCAGAAGGCGTTGGAAAAGTTGCATGGTCGGTGGGACACTTCATATAATGAAGTGTGGCAGTGGTGTCAGGTGCTGGAGAGATATGTCCCAGGCAGCATAACAGACCTTGAAACGGAACCCGCATACTACAACGATCGATTGCTCCGTGGATGCCAAGTGTTCAAGCATCTGTTCTGGACATTTAAGTAATGCCGAGACGCATTTCTATACTGCAAGCCATTGGTATAAATTGACGGTACCTTTATGTATGGTAGATATATGCATTGGCTATTGCTAGCTGTGGCACAAGATGGCAGTGGGAGAATCCTTCCAATTGCGTTTGCAATAACACCGGGGGAGTCAGCTGATGACTGGGATTTCTTTCTATCTAGGTTAAGGAGGCATGCACTTCGCTCTCAACCCCGATATATGCGTTATATCAGTTGGGGCCTGTAATACTAGCCGCAATAATAGCGCGAGAGGAAGCCTATGGCATCGCACACACCATCGATATTGCCTAAGGCATGTTGCGTCCAACTACCACGGGCAACATCGATCTACTAGTAAACGACGGCAAGTGACCAACATGGGTATGTAATATCTATTAATATAATTTCGTTTGTAATATTCAATTTATTCTTAATTGAAGAGTGGTATGTAATATTCGCTATCAACTTATATTGGCAGGGTACGAGATCAATAAGGATCGTTTTCACGAGATGTTGGCGAGTTTGCGCTCAGTTAACGAAGAATGCGCAAACTACCTATGCAACATACCTTTCGAACAGTGGACACAAGCATACGACGGCGGCCTACGATATGGTCATATGACCTCAAACCTGGCTGAATGCATAAATTCTGTTCTAAAAGGAACGCGTCATTTTCCGATAACATCGGTTGTGCGAGAGACATATTTTCGTTTAGCGGCACTATTTCCAAAGCGAGCAGCGAGTTATAAAGGCCAAATGTAGGGAGGCCATGTATGGTGTGCGAAGGTATT
Source organism: Gossypium sturtianum (assembly GCA_025698515.1). Taxonomy (NCBI): domain Eukaryota; kingdom Viridiplantae; phylum Streptophyta; class Magnoliopsida; order Malvales; family Malvaceae; genus Gossypium; species Gossypium sturtianum. The sequence goes on from CM046948.1 coordinate 126,173,073, forward strand.
GCGAGAAATTAACAAGGCGAAGGCACGGGCCAACACCATGCACACAGTGTGTCACGATCGCGACAACCTATGGTTTCGTGTGACGGAGTTTGACAGGACGAACCAAGGTATTGTTGGCGGGCAATATCGTGTACACTTGAGAAATAGGACCTGCGACTGTGGGATATTTGACGCACTTCGTTATCCATGCGCTCATGTAATTGCGGCTTGTCAGAATCTCCGTCTGGATTCCATGAGCTATGTCGACGAAGTGTATAAAATAGAATACGTGTACAACGTGTGGAGACACGTATTCCCACCAGTCCCAGATGAACGTAAGTGGTCGTCTATATCGCTTGCTCCGTTTAAGCATTACGGATAGAGAATCAAGGCGTCGCAAACCAAAGGGTCGACCTTGCTCGACTAGAATACGCAACAATATGGATATCCAAGAAACAGCCAACCAACGGAAGTTATGCGGATGGTGTAGGAACTCAGGCCATACATCTCGCTCATGTCCAAGTCGGAATAGTTGATAGTCTCCTTATCATTTTTGTCTCTTGGTGGCTATGAAAATTCTTTTAATTTCTTGATGAAAATGGTGAACTTTTGTAGAAGGACTAAGTTGCAAAACGAAAAAAAAAGTTATTCAATTAATCTAAAATATCACCATCATCATTATTTTTCAAAATTATCTTTCTTGCTAAATGATTATTTTGCCCCTTACGATCCTTCAAAATTCCTACATTGGATCAACATCCATCTTGATAAAATTACAAATTAACCCCTTATACTTTTTCACTTATTCAATTTAGTCCTAATTCATCCATTTCTTATTAGTTTCTAGATCGGTCCACCCTTAAAATATTTACACCATTGGCCCTTCAAGGTTTTTTTCATATATACATTTTAACCCATCAAATTTTTTTCACATTTCTTCGTTGATCCCTAAAACTTTTCTCACATTTTCGATTTAGTCCTTACTTGAACCAATACAATTAGGATATTAAAAACAACTTTTATTTTATAAAAATAAAAAAATTACAATAAAAATAAAAATAACTTTTATTTTTTAAAAAATATAAAAATTAAATTACAATTGAAATATTAAAAACAACATTTATTTTTAAAAAAATAAAAAAAAATACAATAAAAAATAAAAAAACAAATTTTATTTTTTAAAAATATAAAAATTAAATTACAATTGAAATATTAAAAACAACTTTTATTTTATAAAAATAAAAAAATTACAATAAAAATAAAAACAACTTTTATTTTTTAAAAAAATATAAAAATTAAATTACAATTGAAATATTAAAACAACTTTTATTTTATAAAAATAAAAAAATTACAATAAAAAAATAAAAAAACAACTTTTATTTTTTCAAAAATATAAAAATTGAATTACAATTGAAATATTAAAAACAACTTTTATTTTATAAAAAATAAAAAAATGACAATAAAAAAATAAAAAACAACTTTTATTTTTAAAAATATAAAAATTAAATTACAATTGAAATATTAAAAAAACTTTTATTTTATAAAAATAAAAATAAAATACAATAAAAATAAAAACAACTTTTATTTTTTTAAAATATAAAAATTAAATTACATTTGAAATATTAAAAACAACTTTTATTTTATTAAATGAAACAAAAAATATATTACAATAAAAAATAAATGAAACAATATAAAAAAGTTTATACAAATATATTAAAAATCAATGTTGGTGCCGGTCGAATCGATTGCCACATGGGGTGGTCGAAACGATTCTGTACCGGATTCCTTCTTTTCTAGCTTCCGGTAGGGGTTGTGGTTGCTCAGGCGGGGATTCTGGTTCTTCCGGCAGGGGGTCTGGTTGTGGGTGTTGGGAGGATGACCCACCTTGATAAAATATTGACTGCGGAGGTGTTTGCATCATCCATGGCGGAGGTGTCTGAATCACATACGGCGAAGGAGATTAGTAAAAAGAAGAGTTCCCCGACGGCGCCTCGTGCGATCCCTCATGCGACGGTGGCCTACAGATCGGCTAGCCAGTCGGAGTAGTCGGGAACAGACTCGGATCGGGCCATGCATTCCAACCTGCCATTGGACTGGGAAAAGGAAACATATAAGGGTTAGGATACATATAAGGGCTAGGATACGCACCTGGCATAACCGGAAAAGGCTGTGATGTGGGTGTCGTCAGCTGAAGTGTTGGGCCCGGTGACTGTGTGGGCGCTGTTGATGGGCTCGGTGATTGTGTTGGCGTTGTTGATGGGCCCGTCCCATCATCTCTTCTCCTTGGATTTAAAGGGCCCCGCCGTTCCCTTTGTGCACGAAGTTGCCATCACCTCTCCTCTTCTGACAATAAATACGGCTTGCCATGGATCCTAAACCATGGCATGTATTCCGACACGCACGCTAACTCAGGAACGATGATCGATTCTCGAGTAGGTATATAATCATACTGGTTTTCTCACATTTCGATATACGCTGACCAAAATCTTGGCCAATCCATATGCAACATCCGTAAGTCGACTTTGTGCTCATCATCGAGCACCTCAGGTGCCACGGGAATCGGTTGACGGAATCCAAATTGACGCAGAACCCGATCTAACTGGTGCATCTCCACGGTGGCATAGTTGACCAATGGCACCTTCACATGCCAAATGTTCGGATTTTGAAAGAACTCTTCCGGAATTACTGCCCGAATTGACGGGTCCTCGTATGGTGTCCATTCAAACTATATTAACATGATAAAAATATTAGTTATATACTAAATACTAAATACTAAATACGAAATACGAAACGACTATTTTATTACGAAAATATATTTTATTTAATACTTATTTGTACTTCCGACCGTTGCTCTAATAGAAGCCGTATATCTTCAAGCGAGGTAGGTAATCCAACATAACTCGCCGAATGGTTCCACCTAATTAAATAAATTTTTAGCATACAGTTATATTTTAAATCTACATAATAATTGTAAAATCTAATATTAAATTTACCTCGTTATGAGTGGGAATGTATATGGGTGGTCCACTCGAGGAAGTAAAAATGGAAAGCGAAACCGTGCCCATGATTGCAGTAGTGATAGACAACATCCGATTTTCGCTTTATTCGGCCGCGTCGCCCCGCACATCTCCCGATACAATTTTGCTAGCATGGCAGACCACCAACTCAATTCACCGGCTGCTCTAAAATCAACGAGTTTCAGTAGCCATCTCAGATGAACGAGGTTTCGTGACAAGTCCGGCATCAGATAGCCTCCAATCATCTCAAGAATGTATGCCCGAGCATACCGTATTCTTTCTATTTCGGTCGAATCATTATTCGGCTCCAGAAATGTGTCTCGTAACCAGCCTATCTCGATCTGACCTCCGTTAATGTTATCCGAAATAACACCCAAAAGCTCGTACCATACGGCTCCCCAATCACCAGAAGTTGCTGACCAGATGACTACGTACCCATCCACCGACAATCCCAATTGCAACTGCACGTCTTCCAGAGTGATAGTACACTCTCCGCATGGAAGATGGAAAGTGTGCGTCTCGGGTCTCCACCTCTCTATCAACGCACTGATTAGCTTCGGGTCCAACTTGCACCCCCGACCTATCGTGGCCACGTGCCAAAAACCCGCTTCCCGCAGGTAATTCTCGATCAACGGCAATGGCGGACTGGCATATTGCGAATATAGCATTGCAACACCCGATCTACAGATCGTTAAAAAATTATAAAATAAAAATTAATTAAAATTGCATAAACCTAAAAATATTAAATAGTATTGAAAAATTAAAATTATAACTTACCATTGTTATTTGATCGATTTAAGATGTGTTTATTGTCGAGACGAATTAATTCTCCGCCATTGCAAAAATTAAAGGAATTTGAATGGGTTTTTTGTAAATTTAACAAACAAAATATTTCAAATTAAAGGACTATTGTGAAATTTGAGAGGAACTTTAAGGAATTTGAGAGAAATTTGAGAGGAATTTGAGAGAAAATTGAGAGAAGGACCTTTGTGTGAAAAAAATGAAAGGGTGGGGGGTTTTATAGTTTTTTTTTTTACCGTTGGAGGCCCAACGGTCAAAAAAATATGACCGTTGGAAGCGGGCAAAACGCGTCCCTGAGAGAGCGTTTTTGCCACATCAGCAAAGCGCGCCCTCAAGGACACGATTTCTGCTGATGTGGCAGAAAGCGCTCTCTTAGGGATGCGTTTTCCTGCTGCATCCCCTGAAAACGCGCTGACGTGGACGCGTTTTCGGGGGAAATGGCCCTTTCCGGTAAATAATTAAATAGTAGGTCCTTTCCCGTAAATTTTGTAAAAAAGGGGTATTTCTGGTAAATTACCTTATATGTATGTGCGTTTGAGGATCATGTTTTATATAATATATATGTGTAAAAGGGTCTTGTTATATATATAACATATATATATGTGTGGATGAGTTTTGTAATGTTTGCGAATTAATATAAAAATAATATAATTTGCCATGAAAGTTATATTATTTACAAACCATGCTCTATTGTGAATTGTGAATTGCGAACTATGTTATAATGTGTGATCTCTACTTAATTGCGAGCCCTATTATACTGAATATTCTAAATGTGTTAAAGATATATGTTGGCATTGTGCCCTTATGGAACCATTGGATATAGTTGACATGCCGTAGGATTATGAGTCCTCACCCTCATTATTGGGATGGGCATTGTGCCTAGAGATAGCGTTGGAGAGATAATAGAATGTCAAGCATAGCTCCATTCGACAGAGATAGCGTAAGGCTCTATGAGTCAAGAGTGTTGGAAAGTGTGAGCATTCGTGCTACACTTATACTGGAGACAGCGTAGGGCTCTTTGAGTCCAAAAGTGAGGCGTTATAAGGAGATCCGTTTATCCAATATGTGGTGATAAAGTCCCTTATATGTTTCATAATCACAAAAAATGTCAATTTATCATTATTTAAGCTATATGAGTTACGATGTGGTATGCATGAACTGTTATTTTATGCGAACTGTCTATTCTATGTGAACCGTTTAATTCATGTGAACTGTTATCTTGTGTGAGTTGTGATAAAAAAATGAATCGTTTAAGTATGTCTATTGCACCTAACCTGATTGATGTGTTTATTTGTAGTATGTTTGAGCACTCACTGAGTTTTCATAAGCTCACCCACTCTTTTATAATATTGCAATGACTTAGTTTGTGAAGAGGTGTAAGAGTGAGTCATCCAAGTGATCCAAATCGAGGCTATACCTAGGTATGTCGTTGTGTTCCCAAACCCAATGAGGAAGGCAATGTGGGACCAAATTATGGGATCTAAAATTAGACTTAGTTATAAATGTCGGGTTGTAATTGGACATTATGGACTCTTTAATTGGTTTAATTTGGAACTTTTATTAGTGCTTTAGATAGATGATTGAATGGTAGATTATGATTGTTTGATGAATGTTTTGATTAATTGATCGGCTAACTCGTAAGTACAGGTGGAAGAGCCGTTGGACATTGAGGTAAGACTTAGATGTTAAAGGTGTGTTTTAGAAAACAATTGAATGTTTAGTATGCATGAATGTAAAATTAGACTAACTACGTAAATTGTTAGTTGCCTACGAACTAATTAAATGACAAATTTTATGAAATTGTGTGTAATGTTTTAATTGATCTTCCAAAATAAGACTTATATGTAAAATCCTATAACACTATTTTCAAACCTTGTGAAATGGAGTTTTTTCGATATTTTACTGTATTACGATTTAAATATAATTATATGTTTTTAAACAAAATGGTTTTTCAAGTCCCTGCAAATAAAGCCCTTTTAAAAATACCCTACTGCATGCATGTATATTTAACTAAAGTTTTCGAGGTAATTGTCTGTTAAATATTAAATTATGAATTAGTTGTTGATTGTTGATCAAAGTAGTGCAACAGAAGCATGATATTAGGTTTTTATTAAATATTCCATGATTAATTGTGTGGTGTGATTGGTCGATTGGTGTGTTTTGTAGTGGTCCAAACGGAGAGTCACTTCGGTGGCCAATGTGACGTTAGAAATTCAGGTCGGACCGTCCCGACCGGGTTTGGGGCGCCACAAGTATGACATACCTTAATCTTGAGTGGATGATGGACTATGTACGCGTGACTTGTATAGTTTGATGTAAGTAAAAGCCTAAGTTCAAATACATAATAAATTGAAAGCTAGTGCATGAGGTATACGATTTCTATAGTATGTAACATCATTCACAATAAAGGAATTCATAGCCCAACTAATGGGTAAATGATATCATCTCATAGACATTACGTGATACATGAAAATTAAATGTGGTCATGAGTCATTTGTCCTTGTGATAAATGACGCAATGACTATTTAATAGTAATTAACTTTTTTTGTGAAGAAATATGTAATGGTTACCATGAGATAAAATAAGATCATATTGGGAGAATGCATTTATCCAAAAGAGATTAAGGTTATCCTATGAGGGTAATGCACTAATAACAAAGTCATTGGACGAGCACTGATTGAGTAGCTTTCGTAATGATATGTAACTAGGGATAGCTCAGTCATGGTAGATTATGATATTATAGTGGAATGACTTCATTATGAACCCACTGAATAAGGAAATTAAATATATTTCCTCATAGATTCTTTTACGGTAAGTCGTCATGACTTTGACGGAATTAGAACCAGGTTGAGAAAATTATTTAATCGAAAATTGATTTAGTTAATTCGATTAATTTAATTAATTAATTTTTATTTATTTATTTTGAAAAATAAAAAAAAATATTGGGTTAAATTAAATTATAAAATGTTGGGTCGAAAATCTAGGAAATACATATAATTAGACCCAATACATAAGAGGCCCAATTTCCGTCATTTTACATGTGAGGAGCAGCAACCCTAATGTTTTTATCTAAGGTGCCCCCCCTTTTCTAGTTAAACTAGGAGAGTATTTTTTATTAAATAAATATTATTTGTGTTATACTTATTCAACCAAGATTCTCCTCTCTCTCCCTATAATTAGATAGCATTGGTAGAGTTATTAACACATAAGTTTCATATATTATTATTATTATGCCAAAAAGAAGTGGGAATTTATTTTCTTAGAATAAATTCTACTTTTTGGGAATAATAATTTCTAACAGTTTCTATTGAGAAAATTACTTTCCTATTGAAAGTAATTATATCGTTTCTAGTTCTGTGTTTGGTTTGTATTGCTTGAGGTCACACTCAGCACAATTCGAGGTATGAGGATAGCGGAGAAGGTCATTCGGTTGAAAGTCAAAAACGATACAAATCCGTCTCGCACAAAGCACAGGAACTTTTCGGGAAAAAAAAAGTATTACTATAAATATCACAAATTGGCTCAGTTTTCAAAATTTTTAAGCTTTTGTTGTGACTGAAAATCGTTTTCTAAACTAAATTTTTCCAAAAAAAAAATTATATAATTTTTCTCTCTGTTTGACTTGTTGCGATACTACAGAGGCTAAGTACCGATACTAAGGTCTCTAGAGCTAAAAATTAGTCCAATAACACTCTAAAATATCAACACTACCAATTCATATCTATGGATTTCAAATCATTAAATCAAATTCTAACATTTGAACTCAAGAATACAAGCCATTAAGACATTCAAGGTAAACACCATAACAAAGCTTGATTAATAAGGTAAAAACTTACTTGAATTACAATTCAAAATTTTCAAATACAATATTCAAACTAAGCCTTGTCAAATTCTAATGCCAAAGATATCCAAAAATAAAGTATATACTAATGGTGCTGGGAAGCTCCCAGGCCAAAACCTTAAATTTATTGACGAATCCAAAATTTACATGTTTTAAATAAAATAATGAAGTTTATTTCATCTCTCACATCATTAAGACTCAAGTCAGTTGAATTTAGTTGGATTCATTTATTTTCTTTTTTTCTCTTCTATTATCTTGCTCCTAGAATCAGAATTCATTAATAGCGTTATAAATACAATTATTTTTATCTAAATCGTATGTTCATTCAACAATTTACCTACTTAGCTCTTTTGTTATTAGTTTTCATTTTAACATCCTGTAATTCATTTTATAAACTAAATAAACTTCTTTTCCCCATTACTCAAATATTTAACAAATTTAACAATTCTCTTTACTTTCACTTTTGGTACCTATTAATTTTTATTTTATTTTTTATTTTAAGTTTAAAATCATATACAAATTAAAACACGATTTTATGTTTTGTTGACTATTTATCAAACTTATTTTTTTTTTTTAAAAAAAAATTGAGCTATTATTGCTCTATATTGATAAATCTGAATTAAATTATAAGTACAATTTATAAATATCACTCGTACTATTAAAAATGTAAAATAAATTACGTTATCTACATCCAATTACGTTCAACTTGGACAGATAAAATGTCACATCCGTAATTATTTAATACTTTATTCTTGTAAATAGATTTATTTGGGTTTTACTAATAATAGTAATTTTATTATTTTAAATGGGTGTATTATTTAATGGTGGTAGTACTAAGGTTCCGTTTGTTTCACTGAAAATGACTTCCGGAAAATGATTTCTGGAAAATGATTTACTTTTCTGGAAAAGCTAATATCTGTGTAAAGTATTTTCTGTTGTTTGGTAGATTTCTTAAAAATATTTCATAAAAATTATTTTCAATGAAACAAACATACATTTGAGATTTTCTTATTTTTTCATTGTTTAATTGAATTTATTTTTATCTATAATTTTATATTTTATATTTTTTGCATATATTAAAAATATTATGTTAAATTCAGATTCATTACAACGTCATTTTTTTATTATATGACTACTAAGTGAGTATTTTTTTATTTAAAAAATGTGACATCAACAAAATTGACAAAAAAAATTAACGATGTTAACAATTGGACTTGATTTTCAAATTTGAAAAGTAAATGGACTAAATTCTTAAAAATAAAAGTACAAAGACTAAATTACAAATATATGAAGTGTACATAGACTTATGACATATTTTAACTTTTATATTACAAAATATTTATTATTAATATATTTATAATTGTAATAAATATTTATTATTAAAATATTAGTATTGAATATTTTTAATAATATGTGAATAATATTATTTATAATTATTATTTATAATTTTTTTTTTGAGAAAATAACCTTGCCTGCTTTATTAAGTAAATAGAGAAACAATTGTAACCAAAACAAATAAAGGGAAAAGGCCAAGGCCCAAATCATAAAATAAAACTCCTAAAAAAACAAAAATCAAAAAACTTAACAGACCCTAAAAAAATCGGCAGCCAGTTCTTCATTCTCTTTGACGAACCCCTTTCTTGCTTCTTCATTTCGTTTCCAGGGCGATTCGTGTAGCAACAAAAGCAACAATGACTCAGATATCCCTTCAGATAGCGAATTTATTCGCTAATTAGTTGCTCTGATATGTGAGCAAATTGAGCCAGATATCGTCACTGTCAAAAAACATTTCTTTTCCCCAATCTTCCAGAGATTCAAATAAAGGTATCCCTTTTTTTTATCATCGTCGATGGTTCCTTATCCCCCAATTGGACTCGTCGATTATGTTCTTCTTGCATTGCGTTTATCCTCCTCTACGGCCTGGGTAACATTATGTTCTTCTTGCATTGCGTTTATCCTCCTCTACGGCCTGGGTAACAGAACTAGGGAGTTCATTTCTCAGTTAAGTGTCTTCTTCCTTATTGATTCCTTCTTTTGCTAATAGATGTGCCACTTTGTTCATTTGTCTCTCTGCATGTTTAAATCTAGAGGAAATGAAGTAATTTTTTAATCTTTTAGCGTCTAAAATGTAAGCCCTAATTTCTGATCTGTCTTCTTCTTCATTGTTAATCTTCTTTATTACTGACAGAGCATCACCTTCGATGTCGCTCCGTAAGAAGCCAGATTCAGCCCCAAACTGGGTTGCTTGAACACACGCGAGAGCCTCTGCCGCAAAAGCCGAAGGAATGTGTTTGTTAAATGGACTTTATATTTTAAGACTTGCCCTCGTGAGTTTCTTATCACAATTCCAGTGCATGATTTTTTTTGTTGTTTATTGTATGCAGCGTCAAAGTTGATTTTAACATAATTTATTTTCCTCCGGTGGACTCCAATTTTCCTTCATCAGTTTGTTAACAGGTGACTGCTTACATATTCCATCCAACTCTCTCAAATAGGTAAGGGTGAATTGAGTTAGTTTGTCACTTTTTTGCATTTGTTTTTCATGAACCCATTTGTTCCTGGCTGTCCAGACTGCCCATAAAGCACACATAACAGTTCGTACTTTATGATTCGACTGATTTTCGAATATGCCTTTGAACCAATCCTTGAACTGAAATTGGTTTTGCTCCAGGGTCCAACCGATTCCCAGTCTTGCCCAAATATCATGTACCAGAGGGCAATCTCTGACACATGTTCCATTGTTTATTCATTTTGCGAGCATCTTGGACAGGTCGTAGAGCTTACCAGTTTTCGTCGAAACAGATTAGTTTGAGTAGGAAGGAAATTATTTAGAGCTTTCCACACTAGAATTTTAGTTTTCGATGGTAAATCCATGAGCCAATTTTTTTTGTATAAAGGTTTGTATTGGCTTTGTGAGGTCTGTAAATTAATGTCCTGATCATTTTGTAATAATAATTTGTAACCACTGCGTACTGTGTAAGTCCCCGAAGCTTCTGCACTCCACACCATGCTGTCTGCTTCTTTTTCGGATGGGAGAGGAATGCACAGAATCTTCAGCCTCTTCCTGGTGAAAGGTATTCCTAATTAACTCCTCCCTCCATTTGTTTTCATGTTGTTCAATTAACTCAGAAACAAACACGAAATTTGGGTTAAAATTTGATAGTTGAATTTTATAATTTGTAGCACTTGGGACCCACGCTCCATTCCAAATTGAGATATGCTCACCAGACCCAACTCTCCAACACATCCCCTTCTCATGTAGATCTTTTACTGCCCATAAACTCCTCCAGGTAAAAGAAGGTAAATTCCCCAATCTTGCTTGCAAAAATTCCGAGTGTGGATAGTATTTTGCTTTTAACGATCTTGCTAATAACGAATCGGGATAACAAATTAACCGCCAGCCCTGTTTTGCAAGAAGCGCTATATTAAATTTTGACATGACTCTAAAGCCCATTCCCCCGTCTTCTTTTAAATCCCCAAGTTTCCTCCAATCGCACCAATGGATTCCTCGGTTATTATGTTGTTTTTGCCACCAAAATCTTCCTATCAGATTTTCTAATTCTGAACAAAAAGATTTTGGTAATAAAAAACATGCCATAGCATAGGTAGGGATTGCTTGTAACATTGCTTTAATGAAAACTTCCTTCCTTCCTATGGATAAGAAATGAGTCATTCTATCTTTCAAGATTTGGAACGTTCTTTTCTTATTTCTCCTCTAACATATTTGGCAGCCCCAAATATTTTTCTTGATCTCTTGATGTTCGCACGCCCAATAAAGTCGCAATTTGTTCCCTTCCTTGTTTGGTCACATTTGAGCTAAAATAGGCTAATGATTTTTCAAAATTGATACATTGACCTGAACATATTTCATATTCTTTTAATATGGTTTTGAGGGTTTGTGCTCCTCTTTCTGTAGCTTCTCCAAATAAGATGCAGTCATCTGCAAATAATAAGTGTGTAATACTTGGGCCCATTTGGCAAACTTTAACTCCTTTTATGGTTCCCTCACGCAATGCTAACCGCATTAAAGATGAAAGACCTTCACTACATATATAAAATAGATATGGGCTTAGAGGGTCTCCTTGTCGTAACCCTCGCATTGGTTTGAAAGATTGCCCCATCTCATTATTTATGCACACAGCATAAGTAACTGTCTTAACACATTTCATAATTAAAGATACCAATGCATCAGCAAAACCCATTTTCTGCATGACTCTCTCAATGAATTCATATTCTACTCTATCATATGCTTTACTCATATCAAGTTTTAGAGCAAGATTTTTGTTTTGACCCAATCTTCTTTGTTTAAGAGAGTGCATTAATTCGTATGCGAGTAGAATATTGTCTATAATAAGTCTCCCATGTACAAATGCACTTTGGGTTTTGTCAGTACAAGCGTCTAAAACTTTTTGGAATCGATTCGCCATTGTCTTAGCAATAATCTTGTAAATAACTGTGCAAAGACTTATAGGACAGAAGTTTTTAAGATTGATCGGATTTGTTACTTTAGGGATGAGGACAATAGATGTCATATTAATCTCCTCAATCGAATCGTTCATGTTTAGAATATTAAGACAAAAATTACTAACCTCCTCTCCCACGATGTGCCAATACTTTTGATAGAAGAGTGTTGGAAATCCATCTCTTCCGGAAGCTTTAGTCAGCCCCATATTTTTAAGAGCATAAACAATTTCTTCCGAAGTAAATTTTTCCATTAACATACTATTCATGGATTCTGATATGCAACTTTCAATACCAGATAAAATATACTCGGGATTACTAATATCTCTTGATGAAAAAAGCTCTTGAAAATATTCTTTCGCCATATCGACCATCTTTTTTTTTGTCTATAACAAGGTGCCTTCGCTTGTTTTCCAATTCCTTAATTCTATTAGCTCTTTTTCTTTGAGAGGTAAAGGTATGGAAAAATTTTGTATTTTTGCCACCTTCTTTTAGCCAATTCATTCTAGCTCGTTGTTTCCAATATCTTTCCTCTTTATCAATTTCCAGATTTAGATGAATTTTTGTATCAATAAGCTCCTCTAAATTTTCTTTCGTTCTTTCTAATTCATCTAATTCTGCAATACGAGTAAGAAGTTTCACTGATAGCCCTTTACGAGATCTCTTAATTTTCCATGACCATCTTTATAGACCTTTTCTTATGTACTTTAATTTTCCCAAAACTTTGCTCGTTTCCCATAGACGCTTTACTTCCTCCTCACATGATTGTTCCATGACTCACCAAGCTTCGAATTTAAACCCTCTCATTCTTCTACTTAACTTTTCTTGCTTTGTTTGAAAAAATAAAGGGCAGTGATTCGAAAAGGAATGTGTTAAATGGATAGTATAATTAGGAAAGAGATGGAGCCATTCTGAATTAGCCACTCCTCGATCAAGACGTTCTTTGATGTTTGTTTTCGGAAGATTCCCTCTTTCCCATATAAACCATTTGCCTGAAAAACCTACATCTTGAAGTTGACAAGAATTAAGAGTGTTACGAAACTCCTCCATACATCTTTCATCTTTAGGTAGACCGCCTTCCTTTTCAAAAGAGTATAAAATCTCATTGAAGTCCCCACATACTAACCAATGCGTCATTGGCTCTCTACCCAACATCTTTAAAAGATCCCATGTCTCTTCTCTTCCTTTTGTCTCTAGGGCTTCGTAAAATCCAATCATTCGACATTTAGCTTTAACCTTAATATCCTCGATGTCAACATCAATATGGTTATTTGAAAAACTTCTTAATGTACTGATATTTCCTCTTTCCACCCAAGACTCAACCCTCCTCGTGTTCCAACTGTCGGTACATCAATGCCAAATTGGAATCCACAGCGTCGTCTAATTCTTTCCATTCGGTGCTTGTCAGTTTTTCTCATAATGAAGACTATTTGGGGATTAATCGACTTCAACGCATAATGAAGCCTTTTAATGCCCCGTAGACTCCCCAATCCTCGAACGTTCCAACTTAAGATTTTCATTGTGCCTCGGGATGAGTCGAAACGTATACGAGTTGCCCAATCGTCTACGAGGAGGAATTACGCCTTTGGGAAATATTAGGAAATATCATAAGTTTGCGGAAGCTTTTAATTGAATTTGTTTAGTAAATGGTAAAAATCAGCGTCATGTGTTCTATCAACAACCGAAGAAAACAAAGACATCTCAAAATTTTCAAATGGATAACACTTGTGACGCAATATGGATTCCTTCACACGGAAATTATCAAAATTATCAAACTCAAGAATCCTGTCATCATTCATCGAAACAGACAGATCACAAACAGGCAAAATAGAATGATTAATCATAACATGATCTAAATGTTTGGCAAAAACATAATCAGCAACGCAAAGCTTATCGCAATTCGAAAAGAGCAAAAACGCATCAACAGTTTCAGAAGACTTACCTTTATACTCGGAAAGACAAAGATCAGTCTTACCTTGATCGAGCAATACAAACCTTCTCTCCATGGCTAAGTAGTGTAATCAAAGCTTCGCGTTCAATTCAACCATTTTCAAATGGAAAGTGAACCATAAAAATTGTTTAAGGAACGAATAAAATTTGAAGACAAATTGAACAAAATTCGTTACCTTATCCAAGATTCAATTTCCAAAATGATTGAAATTTTTCAAGCACAATTGGGATTGATTGATTTTCTAACAAGATATTCAAGATGATACAAAACATAGTCCCGGTTTAAAGACATGCGTTTGTTTATTTAAGTCAAGGTGGGACAACGGTTTTAAAAAATCAAACATGTTAGACCAATAAGAATTGTGAATATTTAAAATCGAATAATCAAAATTCTTAACGTGCTTCAAAACAGATTTACAAAAACTCAAAGATTCCAATTTAGACAATGAACAAATCTCGTAATAACTACAATCAAATAAATTGGGATTAAAAGAAAAGTCGTCGTTCCTGATCAAATCTTGTATTTGCTGGACACACATTACTCCACCTTCATACTTTGCATCACAAGGATTTTTATTAGTCAAACTCGACTTACCATCATTTAAAACATCATATTGAATCGAGGGATGGCAAATATCGATATTATCCACATGTTCACCAATATTAGAAAAATTTGGTGGAGACGAAGTCGTTTCAAAACACTTACTTTCCTTACCTTCTGGCTCGGGTGATTCAACTTCACTTTTAACCTTACCTTTGTTGATCACACGAAAACATCGTTCATCAGGAAGGTACTGAAGTTGGCATTTGCCACTCGATTTCTCGGAAACCTGAAAAGAAGAAATAGAACAAGAGAAGACTTCAAATGGGTTAGTTGAAAATTCACTCTATTTTCTTTGCTCATTCTTTTCTCTCTCTTCTTTTCCTATCTCAATTTCTTTTCTTTTTTTTTTAATCTTATTTTCTTCTTTTTCTCTCTTTCTCTCAATCTTGGTTTCTTCTCTCTCATTTTCTTTTTTCTCGAACTCTTTTTCAATTTCTTTTATTTCTTTTCCTTCTTCACTCTCTTTTTCGATTTCGTTACAACTTGTAGATGTTACAAAAGAATCGAAAATATAAGGATTTGTCTCAAAGAAAGAAGTCATTTTCTCATAGAAATCATTTGCCATCCTTCGTGAAAGATTCTTTGATCGTGACTTCTTTGAATCATATGACGAATAAATCGTGCTCTCGTGTTCATCACCGTAGTTGGCTTCAAACTCAACATATGCTTTGCTTCGCCTTGAATCCCTCGTCGAATAGGATCCTTGATCGATACTTCTTTTTGATTGATCTTCGAAAGCGTGTCTTCGAGACGACCTTGACTCCGACCTTCGTTTTGAAGAAAAGCGTTCTTGTTGGTCTCGTTCCTCGATTCGATCCAACCGCATATGTAACTTGTCAAACTTGGTGTTCATGATTCTTCGCATTCCGTTCAACAAGTATTGATAATCAGATTCTAACAACGTTTCTTGATTCATGTTTAATTTCTGCAAAGAAAGATTGTTAAAACAAAGATAAAACTTTACCATAAAAAATCTCACAAGTCACTCACAAGAAAATCACTCCACTCGTGTTTCACTCGTTTTATGGCTTTCCTTTAATGAGTCCACTTGTGCCTTTTACCGCTCTTTCTCGTCTCACAATTTCGTACTTCGTTTCAATAAACTCATCGCGGCTTGAGGGTCGACTACAAAAATGGGTAATAAGGGAAAACGTTAGGTGAATCGGGTTGCCTAAAACAAAGGGGAAGGACAAATAGGGTAGGGGTGGCGTTGTGGTTTTAAAAGAGGGGGAAAAATCTGATCTCGGTGATTGGAAATAATAGAAGAGAATGAAATCAAACTTGTAAAACTTTCTCCTCTTTTTTTTTTACTCAATTTTTTTTAATTTCGATTTTTTTCTTTTTTTTTTGAATTTTCATTTTTTTTAACACTTCAAATGCATGAAAATAAATACAATAGAAACGAAATTACAACTTGGATTTTTTTTTTCGATTTTATTTTATTTTTTTAAACTTACGAACTAACTTCCAGCTTCACGATCGTCGACAAAACTCCTCGTTTGGTAGCTCTGATACTAGATGATACAGTCCACCTCGGGAAGAATCGAAATGTATGCGAGTTGCCCAATCGTCTACGAGGAGGAATTACGCCTTCGGGAAATATTAAGAAATATCATAAGTTTGCGGAAGCTTTTGATTGAATTTGTTTAGTAAATGGAATTAAGTTAGGAATGGAGGTGTTTAGAGATGGAGATGATTTTTGGATAATGGAAAAGAGTTAGGTTCGGTTTAACAAACAAGAACAAAGGATAGATGTTCGGTGATATTTTGGTTAAGTGATAAGTGATATTTGATGGTGATGGATAGAAGAACTTAAACAAAGAATCGATTCAACACTATGACAGTGTCACCCCGGGTTCTATATTTATTTAAGGTGGGAAATGGAATTGAAGATGGACCACGACTCGTTATCTAGGTAGATAAGAACCGATGGTATAGTTTGATGAAGGAACAAGTCTAGACGCCACAAGCAACTTGATAAGTCTAGGAAACTTGCACGAAATCGAAGAGGAGACAAGCTCACTCGATGAACAAAAGTTCATGAATTATATTCAAAGTTTAATGATAAAAAAAAAGTTTCACATAACTAAAGAAAATAATAAGTATTTATAGGCTATTATGGGCTAGTCGAATGGTCACTAGAATGCCTTAAAAATTAAGTAAATTTTCAGCTAGAATAAGCTGGAAAAATCTAGAACAAAGTCTCTTAGTTTGCTTAACAAAATTCGGCTGAATGTAGCCTTGGTGAGCTTGCAAATTCGGTTGCATGTATTAAAGCTTGAATGGACATGTCTTGGTGCATCCTTGGTCTTAACTAAGCTCAATTAAGTGGTTCTGGTCATTCATGAATGCCTTGGCCGATTATGATGTGCTACCTAGCTTGTTTTTCGGCTGGAATTAAGTGTAGCATCTTTTGGCCATTGTTTTTCACGAAAGTTGGCTCTTGGAGAACACCAATCGGCAGCTAATTAAATGGTCCATTCAAGCTCCCTAGACAACTCAATAAATGTCGCCCAACACCTCCTTAAATTCGGCATTGGGTAGACTAAAGGTTCCAAAGAACTCAATAAATGAAGTTCACGCATCTTTGAACACCCTTTATTGCCGTCCCAACCAACTCCAACATACCATTAAATTCGGCCAACTTGCGACATATAAACTCCTTTGTTGTTCACGAAAAAGTGCTTTGAAAGTTTGAACAATCGGATCATTAAATTCTTTGTTGTCCCAAGCATGCTAAACAAAGCATTAACACATCATTGAATAGATGTTCACGCATGGAAAAACACCCCAAAGAACTCTTTTAATGTTGTTGTCTCTTTGGTGGCCGAATGGTGACTTGGAGACATCAAAAACACCTTGGAGAACGCCAATCGACCACTTAAATGTCACATTAATGTATTTGTCCATTCATGCACCAACATCAAATAAATGATGTTCCAACATCTTCTTTAATGGTCACGCAATTCACGAAATAAAAGGGCTTAGTGACTTAATAATTTCGGCTAGAAAAATAGCAGCATGCATTAATTTCAACTTAAGAAACCATGAGACAAACATTAATAACATGTCTAAAATTCAATTTGGTCGATCTAGGACACCTTAATGGACACTTTAGACACATTAAACACACTTAGGACTCATATTAAATTTGGCAACCCTAATTTTAATGAAAAAAATCTGCACATTAATTTTAGCTTTAAGACATCTTTAAAACATGTAATAAAATGTGACAAAATTAATTTAAGCTTAAACAAATTAAATCTAACACTAAATTAATTATTTAGACATTTAATTTGTTGTAGGAATTTTAATAAATTAAATACTTAATTTATTTAATGCATTAGAATTAAAGAGTCACTCAATGAGTGGAACGAGCTCAGTGAGCTCAAATTGAGCTCGAATGAGCTAATCCGCTCAATTTGGAAGTGCATGAAGATGCACACAAGCTCCACGACACTTGGAACTTTGAATTTCAGTAGGTGCCAGGCGTGCGTATCCTAGACTCGACCAATCGAATTTTAGACATGTTATTAATGTTTGTCTCATGGTTTCTTAAGTTGAAATTAATGCATCTTTGCTATTTTTCGGTAGAAAATTATTAAGTCACTAAGCCCTTTTATTTCGTGAATTGCAAAGCAACCATTAAAGAAGATGTTGGAACATCATTTATTTGATGTTGGTGCATGAATGGACGAATACATTAATGTACTGACATTCGATGGTGATTGGCGTTCTCCAAGGTGCTTTATGATGTCTCCAAGTCACCATTCGGCCACCAAAGAGACAACAACATTAAAAGAGTTCTTTGGGGTTTTTCCATGCGTGAACATCTATTCAATGATGTGTTAATGCTTTGTTTAGCATGCTTGGGACGGCACAATTTAATGAGTGATTGTTCGACTTTCAAAGCACTTTTAAGTGAACAACAAAGGAGTTAATATCTTTGCAACTTGGCGAATTTAATGCTATGTTGGAGTTGGTTGGGACGGCAATAAAGGGTGTTCAAAGATGCGTGAACTTCATTTATTAAGTTCTTTGGAAGCTTTAGTCTACCCAATGCCGAATTTAAGGAGGTGTTGGGCGGCATTTATTAAGTTGTTTAGGGAGCTTGAATGGACCATTTAATTAGTCTTTGCCGGTTGGTGTTCTCCAAGAGCCAACTTTAAGTGAAAAACAATGGCCAAAAGATGCTACACTTAATTCCAATCGAAAAACAAGCTAGGTAGCACATCATAATCGGCCAAGGCATGCATGAATGACCGTAACCACTTAATTGAGCTTAGTTAAGACCAAGGATGCACCAAGACATGTCCATTCAAGCCTTAATACATGCAAATTAATTTGCAAGCTCACCAAGGCCACATTCACCAATTTTGCTAAGCAAACTAAGAGACTTTGTTCTAGATTTTTCCAGCTTATTCTAGCTGAAAATTTACTTAGTTTTTAAGGCATTCTAGTGACCATTCGGCTAGCCCATAATAGCCTATAAATACTTGTTATTTTCATTAGTTATGTGAAACTTTTTTTTTTGATCATTGAACTTTGAATATAGTTCATGAACTTTTGTTCATCGAGTGAGCTTGTCTCCTCTTCGATTTCGTGCAAGTTTCCTAGACTTATCAAGTTGCTTGTGGCGTCTAGACTTGTTCCTTCATCAAACTATACCACCGGTTCTTATCTACCTAGATAACGGGTCGTGGTCCATCTTCGATTCCATTTCTCACCTTAAACAAATATAGAACCCGGGGTGACACTGTCATAGTGTTGAATCGATTCTTTGTTTAAGTTCTTCTATCCATCACCATCAAATATCACTTATCACTTAACCAAAATATCACCGAACATTTATCCTTTGTTCTCGTTTGTTAAACCGAACCTAACTCTTTTTCATTATCCAAAAATCATCTCCATCTCTAAACACCTCCATTCCTAACTTAATTCCATTTACTAAACAAATCAATCAAAAGCTTCCGCAAACTTATGATATTTCCTAATATTTCACGAAGGCGTAATTCCTCCTCGTAGACGATTGAGCAACTCGCATACATTTCGATTCTTCCCGAGGCGAACTGTATCACTAGGACACCTTAATGGACACTTTAGACACATTAAACACACTTAGGACTCATATTAAATTCGGCAGCCCTAATTTTAATGAAAAAAAATCTGCACATTAATTTTAGCTTTAAGACATCTTTAAAACATGTAATAAAATGTGACAAAATTAATTTAAGCTTAAACAAATTAAATCCAACACTAAATTAATTATTTAGACATATTTAATTTGCTGTAGGAATTTTAATAAATTAAATACTTAATTTATTTAATGCATTAGAATTAAAGAGTCACTCAATGAGTGAACGCGAGCTCGAATGAGCTAATCCGGCTCAATTTGGAAGTGCATGAAGATGCACACAAGCTCCACGACACTTGGAACTTTGAATTTCGTGGGTGCCCCGGGCGTGCCCGTATCATCCCTCCCCTCTTCAAGACGATTCGTCCTCGAATCGACCCGTTGGTTTTCTCGAACAAAATTCTTTTTGCTCAACTTTCCTCGATCAAACAGGACGGATGATAATCGCAACACCTGAAAGTAATATTCATGAGTTAGCAAGAAAAATTTTAAACACGCTTGCAACCCAAATATGATCAACACCAAACAAATGAATCGCATGTGTACGGGGAAAATCAAATGATCATACAAGAGATATAATGCTTTGTCAAAATTTTGGAACAAAGGTGGACAAGCTTCAAAGCATGCATATGATTTAAATGATATCCTCAAAACAAAATGATCAAGCGAATAATATATCAGATGATAAATATATTCATCACAAGCAGTTATTTGAAATGCCTCACATGGTTCACGAATGTGAACAATAATTTCATGCATTGATCGAACACAAGAATAAAAATTATCAATCACAAGATTCCTTTTGTCAACAAGCAGACCATCATTAAACATTATAAGACGTTCAAACATTTCATGATCTAAATGGTCCCTACCCTCTTCTTTTGATAAAATTCAACCAAAATTATTGGCATTTGACCGATGTCTTTTCTTTTCTTCATCTTTCACTAAAGATATTTCCTCACCATCTTCGTCCATATCTTCACCCATATCCTCATTATTCCATATTGTTCCCTTTCCTTTATCGCATCTAATCCCCCCTTCTAAGTTAATTCCTAGGGTTTGGGTAATAAAACCCTTATTATGTCGCATGCCCATATTGTATTCCCCATTATTGTGCTTCATGGTTGTTAGTTTGCCTTTGATTTCCTTTAAATTCCCTTCCATCTTATCATCCCTCAACCATTTGCTGGGAATAACATTGGCTCTTCGTGATTGAGCCTTTAAAGAAATATCCCATCCATATTCTACTTCTTTTACACCTAAATTAATCCTTTTTCGACAAAATTTATCTCCATGCCCCAAGCACCCACACAGGAAACAGAATAAAGATAATTTTTCATAACGGAATTTAACATAAACAAAACTCGATTGGGAAATCATGATCTTTTTTTTTTCTTTTAATGTTTTTATAACATCAATCTGGGTTCTAATACGCATATAATTCAAATAACCTTGACTAACCTGTTTTCTGTCATGTTCCAGGAACTTCCCAATGAAATCCCCCAATTGTTTTGCCACACGATCAGAGAAAAACCCAGATGGTAGATCATGGACTTGCACTCAAAATTCAGCGTAACACAAAGGTACCAAATTTGGATCATCACCCTCTTGTAATCTATGGAATAGAAGAAGATGATTATTAAAAGTCCATGGCGTTCCACTCATTACCCTCTCCACATCAACCTCATAAAAAAACCTGAATAAATATCGTTTATCTCCCAAATCAGATATTTGAATTCCTCCCAATGGATGCCCTAGATTTGCTAAAGTATTTTTTAATGCCGGGAAATTGACTACACTTGCAGTGAGACAACAGCCCACCAAGCACATCTCAAAAGCAGATTTTTGTGGCCTAATCTCCATCGTAAGTTGCATCCCTTCATCTTCTTCTTCTTCAAGACTTAATTTTTCCAACTATTTTTCCATCGATTGCTCTTCCGTCATGATTCCCCAAATCAACACTTTGATTTTAATTTTAACAACCCAAATCAGGAAATCAGAACCTAAAACGTGAAGAACCTAACTAATTTAAAGGAGTTTTACTTTTCAGCTGTAGAATCCACTTGCAGGATCGAGAACAATAAGAATAAATTGCATGATTTCAATCGGTAAACCCTAAACTTATGCTAGACAAAAACGTGCCACTTTAGGGCAGATTATTAGTAAAATTTTAAAATTTATTATTAAAATAAAATTGAAATATTAAATAATTTATTAAAATAATCAATTATATTTATTATATTAATAATTTATTATATGACTAATATAAATAATTAAATATGTAGGTTTAATAATATTGAAAAATATAATATTTTAAATATTTTTAAAAATAAAAATAAAATTTATTATCAATATAATAATATTAAGCTTGATTTAAGTAAATTTTTATATAAAAATAAAATTATCTATAGATGAGCTCTTTTCCGGAAAATGACTTATGATTTTCAAAATGGTAAGTCATTTTACAGGAAAAATAAATTATTTTACATTGACATGTAAGTCATTTTCCGTTGACTAAATTATTTTTTGTGAAACAAACACAAGAAAATGTAGAAAATATTTTCCGTAAAATTTTTTATATGTAAACAAACGGACCCTAAATTACGTGAAAAAATAGATTTATTAAAGTTTTTTATTATTTAAATATTAATTAATTATTTTAAATTAATTTATATTTATATTTAGATGTTAGCTTAGTAATATGATTGAAAAAAGGTAAATGTTAAATAATTATTTTAAATTATATTATATTTATATTTAAATGTAAATTAAGTAATATCACTCGTCTATTTAAAAAAATTTCAAAACTCGTTTTTATATATATATTAACAAATCTTATTAGTCAAATATTAATTCATTTCGCCCTTAGTAAACTCTAGTAAAAGATGACTCGGACATTTGAAACTCCACCCAAACTCTTGACCTATTGCACTAAATGTGCACCTAGCCTTAACACCACTAATATATTGAAGTATGCCCAAAGACCAATCAGAAGATAATTGTAAGAACATATTTGTTTACCTAGTTTATTAATCAAGGCATTGCCATTATTGTTTTCAGTACTTATTCTTATGTTAAAAAAAATTGTATAACAATAAAGTCCTAAGAACATATCATTCCTAAATGTCTTTAGTCAAGTATTATTGTGGGCTTGGACAAAAATAATGCATTGAGACTAATATGTGTTTGATTGATGACAAATGTTGTTATAGATATGTGATATCAAATCAAGACATAAGTATATGTTAGAGAACAATATACTAGACTGACCCATCATGATAATGCTTATTGGATTATTATGTAATAGTCACAGCATTTCTCATAATGATAATTGTGTGTATGATCCTTAAACTTGAGATCTTCATAATCCAACATCGTGAGTCGTGTGCTTTGACACAATTAAAAGTATTCATAATCACAACAATATTATCGTGACTGAGCTCTCCCTAGTTACATACTATTACGAAAGCTACTTAATAAGTGTTCATTTGATGACCTTATCATAAGTATGTTACCCTCATAGGATATCCTTAATCTCTTTGGGATAAATTTGTTCTCCCAATATGATTCTATTTTATCTCATGGTAATCATTATATTTTCCTCTATGAAAAGTCAATTACTATAAAAAAGAAATTAAGTCACTTATCACAAAGACAAACGACCAATGGCCACGTTTACTTTTCATCTATCATGTAATATGTGAGAGGATATCATTTACCCATTAGTTGGGATATGCATTATTGTGAATGATGTTACATATTGCAGAAGTGTATACTCAACGCACCAGCTTTCGGTTCTTTATCTATTTTAACTCAAACATTTACTTACATCAATGTACGAGTCATACATACATAGTTCATCACCCACTCAGAATTAAGGTATGCCACACTATAAACGTCACAAGTGAATAAATCCATAAATAAATGTATTCTACTTGGGTCCTATATGATGTACAGTCAATCCAGTCAGTCACATCCATGTCTCTATCTTCTAGGAGTCATCTGCTCCAATGTTAAAGACAAAACATCTCCCCAATTGGACTTGATAGACGACATATTAGTTTTTCAATCGGTTTTCTCATTTCCAATTAGACTAAGGACATGTTTAGGTTCTTCTACTAATACAAGTTGTCTTTCCATATTACAATCCGACCATGTAATACCATTTAGTATTAATTAACGTTAGATAACTAGTGAACTAATATTTGCTTTCATTTTGCTCTGCGTGCAAAAATATCAAAGACAATATAAAAAGGGTATTAATGTAATTAAGGGTGGTATTACTGAACCAATTTGTTTAAAAAATACAAGTATACAAAAAGAATATACTGCACTTAAAGCACCAAATCCAACAATCTCTCACTTGACCTAATGAAGTAGATGAGTTATATTTTGCATTCTTATGCTCTTTACATGTTTCTCAAAACTCCTAGTTGTTAGAGTTTTTGTAAAAGGGTCTACAAGGTTGTCCTCTGATGCGACTTTGACTATATCTACTATTCTTCTTGCTACTGCCTCCCTTGTGATGTGATACTTTTTATTTATTTGCTTCATCATTTTATGGTTTCTAGTTTCTTTGGTATTAACTACAGTCACATTATTATCACAAATAAAATGTGATAGTTTTTTTCCATACAAGGAACGACTTCAAGATCCGTAAGAAACTTTCAAAGTCATATTGCTTATTTTTTTGTTTTTCTAGACACTTCTCCACACTATGGACCCATCGCCTGGGGCAAAGACATAGCCCAATTTTGAATTCCTCGAATCTTAACACGTTTGGAAGTCAAAATCGGTATAGCCGATAGGAGTAATATCCCTCTGAAATACACAAGCATATAATCCCTCATTCTCCGTAAATATTTGAGTATATGCTTAATTGCTTCTTAGTGTCTTGGACCGAGATTCACCTGATATCAACTCACCAATCCTACGGCGAAATAGATATCTAGACATGTACATTTTTAGAAAAAATATAGTTCGAATATGGTTTTCTTGCACAGCGGAAAAATAAAAGTTCTAAAAACTGAGTCGATTTGTGATATTTAAAGCAATAATTTTTCCCGAAATGGTACTTGTGCTTTGAACGTGCGGATCCTAGATGTTCTTGGCTTTCAATCGAACAGTCTTCTCCGCTATTCTCGTACCATGAACTACCTCGAGTGTAGGCTCGAACAATTTCGAATCAAACACAGAATCAAAACTAATTTTCTGACTTTTAGTAGGAAAGTAAATCTCTCCCATATAGAAACCGATAGAATTTTTATTCCTGGAAATGATACGGATGTGTGCGGAACAAGATCGTAAAGTTTATACAAGTTGCAGATTTGACTTAGGGCTCTAGACGGTCAGAAAGAAACTTTGATTTTGTCACAACTTGAAACACAATTGAATCCAAGTCAGATAAAATAATTAAAATAAATAACTAAGATAAATAAAATAGAACAATAAATCAAAGATTATAACAATCAAGAAGAAAATAAAGAAGATATATGGAAAAGATAGAACGTGGTGTGTAGAAGTCCTAAGAAACCTTGGACACAAGAAGAATCCACAACCTCCTTCAAGCGGCTCTAATTTCCCCTCCAACAAATAAAACTTAGCAAGAAAAAGTTTAAAGATTATCCCCACAATCTGAAAAGATTGTTAAAACTCTTAAAAAAACTCAAGAAAAAATTATTGAAAAGAAAATTTCAAAAAGAATTTATTAACTCAAAGAAAAGTTAAATAATAATGAATTTTTCTTTGTGTACAATGTAAAGGCATTTATATAGGCTAGCTAAATAAATTTAAATAAAACTCTTAAGTATACTAGAACTCTAATTAACCTAAACAAGAAGTAATTTTAAACTAAACTTTCTTATTGACATAAAACTCCTAAATAACTTAAAATAATTAATAATTATAAAAAATTTAGAATAATAAAATAATAAAATAATAAGAATTGATAAATACAATATTGGGCTCGTATATAAAAATTAAGCCTAAAACACAAACCCAATATGATTTAAACTCAAATTAAAAGCCCGAAACTCGTAATTCCCGTCATAATCCCGTCCAGAAATTCTACTCGCGCAGTCTTAACTAAAACAGTCATAACTTGAGCTCCTGAATTCAAAATCAAGTGATTCAAAGTGCGTTCGAAGCTAAGAGATAAATTCTCGAACACCATAAAGACATCTTAACCAAGAAATGCCTGGATCCCATCCAAAAAGTCTTCGCAAGTCTATTGATTCCCTAAAATTAAAAACTGGCAGCTTCGATGAATGGAATTTAATAAATTTCACCCATTTCATGCATGTCTCATTCCTCGTTTCCTCAAAAAGATTCACCCTCACATATTCCCTTTGATCGAATCTTGGTTTGATTTTTTTGGCCCTTGATCTTATTATTGGGCCTTGAGGTAGTGTCAGCCCATCACATCCATGGGTCTGAAATTGAGCCTTGAAACTTGCATCAGGAAAATAGAATTTATACTTAGAAATAAAATCTGACTTATTTTTAAACATAATAACAATATCTCAAAGTTGAATTAATAGAGAGAGATAGAGAAACCCTAATTGAATTAGTAGAACACAAATAATATTTATTTAATAGAAAATTTAATCATCTAGTTGAACTAGGAGAGAGAGGCGGATAACCTTAATTAATAATACTAGGATTAATGTCGTTCATACATAATATGAATGTAACAGCCCGTTTTTGGTCAAATCGGAACAGTGGTTTTGGGACCACAAATCCGAAGTCAAAATATTTATTTTATTATTATTTTAATGTCTACAGTGTGAATATATGATTGTGTGAAAGTTTCATTTAGAAATTTTATCGTTTGATTGGTCAATTTGATAAAAAGGACTAAATCGCATAAGGTGTAAAATGCATGTTCTACTAGTTAAAGGTGTTAAATAGCTTTGGTTTTTGAATATGGTGGCCTTAAATGGTAATTAAACCATTTGAAACTTGAGTGGACATTCTTGGACAAGGTTAGGTAATGTTTAAAGGTTATTATTAAAGGTTAAAATGGTAAAATGGTTAATTAAATGATAAATAATTAAACACAAATGGATATCATCTTTAATGTTCTTCTTCAACCGAATTTGAGAAAGAAAATAGGCCATGGTTAGGGCATGATATTCGACCAAGCTTTCCTAGCTCATTAAGGTACGATTTTTGTCCCGTTTTTAATGATTTCTATGTTTTTGAGATCGTTGCAGCTAGTACTAGCTAGCCCAGGGACTAATTTGCAAAACTGTTAAAGCTTTTGAATGATGCCTTTGATGAATAAGCATGTGTTTTGAAATTTCTTGATAGATTATGAATGTTTGTTAATAGATATACAAGTTTTGTTAAGTGATTTTTAGTGAAAATACAAAATAGGGGTTGAATTGAGAAATGTGTAAAGTTAGTGGTTAAAATGTGAAATAAATGATAAATATGGGCTAATATGAGTACTATAGAAATTCGGCTAGCATGGGTGGTGACTAAATTGCATGAATTTGTGATTTTATGAAATAAGAACTAAATTGTAAAAAAGTGAAAGTTTAGGGGCAAAAGTGTAAATGTGCCTTAAAGAGTGTTTTGGACTAAATTGAATGAATAGGTGATTAAATAAGTTAATTTTGAATATATTTAGATCAAGAAAAACGAAATACGGACTTGGATCGGGGAAAAGATAAAGTTATCAACTAATCGACTAGATTCGTCGTTTTCGCATCCGAGGTAAGTTCGTATATAATAAGCATTGTTATAATTATGCTTTAAATGCTTTGATATTGCATAAATTGTGTATATGAGATTATAGTCATGTTTGACGACGATTCGGAATAGCTTCAGCTATTTATGGCACTTAGTGTGCGATTCGGAATAGCTTCGGCTATATATGGCACTTAGTGTGCGAGATTATAATAGCTTTGACTACGTATTGGCACTTAGTGTGCGAGATATCGAGTATTCGACAGTATTCTGAAAAGGTATGAGTTCGTTACGAATTTGTACAGGTATGTACATGTAAAGTATAAGATTTAAATTGAAAAAGTGATGAAGTTTGCATATAAGCATATGAATAAGCATGTGAAAGGTTTGTTAGTAATCATGAATTACATGTTATTATGTTTAAATTGATGAATGGTGTATTTGTGATTAGTTAAGTTTATATCATACGAGCTTACTAAGCTATAAAGCTTACTTTGTTTATTTTCCATGTCTTATAGTGATTTCAAAGCTAGCTCGGATTCGGGGATCGTCAGAGGCTACGTCACACTATCCAACCATCACTTTAGTACTTTTGAGCTTATGGTCTGGTCATATGGCATGTATAGGAACTATGATCATGTTGGTTATGTTTTGGTAGTGAGTTTTGCCATTTGAGATGGCATTGTAAATGTATATGTTTTGGTTTGTGTATATAGCCATGAAAGTTGGCTTGTTTTGGTATGTTTGAGCCTAGTGTATGTACATATAAATATATGACTTATATTATGAGGTTTGTGGAATTAGTATCATGCTTGTGAATTGGTACAAAATGATATTTGTTTGGTAAATGTTTATAGATGTGCTAATGCTATTTTGTGATGTGTTTAATGTTGCTTGGAAATGGTTAAGGAATTGATGATGTTATGATTGAGGTTTAGGCTAAGAAATGTTTAGATGAAATGGTAGGAATTATGTTTGATTTGCTTGTTTTGGGTTGCCTATTATGCTTTTTTTTGGTGCCATATGTGTAGGTGAAGGTGTGTATCAAGTGGGGTGCCAAAATGGCTTGGTAAATAGCCTATTTTTGTCCACACGGGCAGAGACACGGACATGTGTCTCAGCCGTGTGTGACAGACGGTCATGATACACGGCCGTGTGTCCCCTGGTGTTGAAATTGAAATGAAGTCAGTATGCTCCACACGGTCTCACACACGGGCATGTGATCGGCCGTGTCGCACAAGTCAGTATGCCCCCTAATTGGCACACGGCCTAGCACACGGGCGTGTGACTTGGTCGTGTTGTATAAGTCAGTATACGCTACAGGTTTGGCACGGCCTAGCACACGGCCTGGCACACGGGCGTGTGTGGCCACTTCGAAGGGCACACGACCGTGTGGTTGGTCGTGTGACCCAAGTTAGTAACCTCACTTGTTTGGACACGGGGTAGGACACGGGCTGGGACACGGCCATGTGATCTCATTTCGAATTTCCACACGGTCCGGTCACACGGGCGTGTGTCCCCTGTTTTGGAGAAAAAATTTCTAAGTGCTCAAATAGTTTCAAAGGTTATCGGTTTAGTCCCGAACCACTTCCAATGCATGAATAGGGCCTCGTAGGCTCGTATTAGGGACATATTGATTGAGGTTGATTGATGAATGTTTGAATTGATGAAATGTATGCTAATAGTATGTATAATTGAGTTGTAAGTTTGGTAATACTCTTTAACCCTATTCCGGCGTTGAATACGGGTGAGGGGTGTTACAATGAAGGGTTTTAGGCTTCTTTTGTGTCGGGTCAAATTATATGGGCTTCTTGGACTTTTAACCCAACACTTTATAATTTAATCCAACCCAATGCACATTTTTTTATTTTCCAAAATTAATATTTTTTATTAATTTAAATAAATTAACTTTTCAATTAAATAATTTTCTCAACCCAATTTTAATTTCATTAAACTCATGGCAACTTGATTTAATTCTATTCTTAAACTTCAATTATTCAATTAAATAATAATTTGAAAAACTTAAATTAATTCTCAGGTCATTTCCATACTCAATGAGAAACCACATTCATTTTCGAATGTAACACATTTCTCTTACTTTATCATTTCTATCCATTTCTATTTATTTGATTCAACATGCAATTCATTTCTGGTTTCAACGAGCTAGTGGACGAACCGATTGAACATATGTATTTAGGGCTCAAATGATTTATAATTAAGTTTCAACATTTCGCCTATTAATTATAAACTAATTTAGTCACGAAGTCAATCCACTATAGTACCATGACTGAGCTCTCCCACATTAGATATCATTACAAAAGCTACTCGATCAGCGCTCATCCAATGACCTTGTCATAAGTGTGTTATCCTCATAAGATATCCTTAATCTCTTGGGATAATTTTTTCTCTAAATATGATTCTATTTTATCTCATGGTAACCATTATATTTTCCTTCATGAAATGTCAATTACTATCAAATAGTAATCAAGTCATTCATCACAAAGACGAACGACTCATGGTCACATTTACTTTTCATCAATCATGTAATGTAAATGAGAGGATATTATTTACCCATATCTTGGGCTATAAATTCCACTGTTGTGAATGACGCTATAGACTGCAAAAGTCGTTTACCCAACACACCAGCTTTCGGTTCCTTATCTATTTGATCTCATACTTTTACTTACATCAAAGTATACGAGTCATGCATACATAGTCTGTCATCCACTAAAAATTAAAGTATGTCACACTTTTACTTATAAAATCATTACTAAATAATGTTCAATAGACTTCGCACCTATATTCAAAAACATATATTGCTTTTCCAAGGCAGTTTCCTTTTGGGTAGACAGATGATGGACAATGCTATCATGATCCAGGAAATGCTACACTCCCTTCACCGGAAGAAGGGCCGATAGGTAGTGTGAAAAATTCTATGATAAACTTGGGTAGAGCTTCATTAGAGAGTCTTATCCTTCTTCTAGTTCTCTATATCTTAGATTGAGCTTATCATGTATTGTCTGTCTTCTACATTTGCGTCGATAATTGTGAATGGATATCGATTTCCAAATTTCAAAGCATCTCGAGGGATTTAGCAAGCGAACCCATTATCTCATTACCTATTCATTATTCGTATGGAATTTTTTAACCTCTAAATCATATAAGTAGTTGATAGAAAACTCTGGAAACTAATCACGACATCTAGGAGGGGTCCGAAAATTACACATCTTTTCTTACGAATGATGTAATTTTTTTTTCTCAAATAGATAGAACTTCAATTACTACTATATGTAATGTTTTAAAGATGCTCATGAAGGAATGGGGCAAAGTAAACTTTTCCAAATCAAGAGTTATTTTCTCTCTTAATACACCGAATGCACAACAGAATCATGTTTTAAGTGTGATCAACTTATAAGCTACAGAGGACCTGGGCAAATACCTGGGATTCCTCGCTCATTTTGGTAGAGTCGAAAAGAGGGATTATGACTTTATTATAGAGAAAATCTAAAAGAAGTTGAGTTCAAGGAAGGCAAATATTATGTCCTAAGTTGGTCAGCTCATCCTTATTCAATCCACAATAGCAGTTATCCCTATTTTTTACTTGCAAAGCAGCATGTTTCCATCGAGTACGTGGAGACAATTGCATCAAATTAACAAAAAATTCCTTTTGGGTATGAGGGAAACCTTAAGGAATATGCACTTTACTTTATCATGACAAAAAGAGGGTCTTGGCTTGAAAAGAGCTAAATTATCGAACCATGCACTCATGCTTAAGCTCGAGTGAACACTCTTCTATGAAAATGATCAACTATGGGCACAAACACTCAAAGTCGAGTACGTTTTGAATTCAAACAACACCCTTTGTAATAGGAGTGTCTCTCACACTTAGAGTGGCCTTAGACGGATAAATCTCTTATTTGAGAAAGACCTAAGGTGGATTGTTAGGAATGATAGAACAGTTTGATTTTGGGTCGACAATTGTTTGGGGCTTGAAGCACCTAGGCAGTTTGTCATGCTAAGATACAGAAGATAGCATGCATGTAAATGCCATTCTTACTTACTTCATTAATGAACAAAATACATGTATTTAATACATGAGAGAGTCTTGAGTAACTAACAGAAACTAACAGATTAACAGAAACTCATTAACAGCCTAACTAACAAACTGTTAACTTGTTAACTCTATCATACCCCGAGCTTGTCAAACTCCTCTCCACATTTGCAGTTTCTTTGATTAACACCTGAAGTTGTCTTGTAAATTTGTTGAACTGACTTGCTGATAAGGGTTTAGTTAGTATATCCGCAACCTGTTCTTGCCCTGGAACATGTCCAATCTGAAACAACCCTTGTGCCACTTTCTCTCGTACAAAGAAAAGATCCAATTCAACGTGTTTAAACTTCGAATGCAGAACTGGATTTCCTGCCACAGCCACAGCAGCTGAATTGTCGTACCATACAAGGGACTTACCTCGGGGAGTAATACTTAGTTCAGTTAACAAGGACTGAATCCAGACCATCTCAGTAACCACATGAGCGAGACTTCTATATTCAGCCTCTGCAGACGAGCGAGAGACCACCTGCTATTTTCTTGAGCTCCAGGACACCGGATTTCCACCAAGAAACACACAATAGCCAGACGTGGACCTCCGGTCATCTACGTCAGACCCCCAACTAGCATCTGAAAAACCTTCGAGCATGAGCTTTGAAGTCTTTTTAAAGGTAAGACCATGGTCCAACGTACCATGCAAGTAGCGTAGTATCCTTTTTACAGCCTTAAAATGTGTATCCAATGGTTGATGCATAAATTGACAAACTTTGTTCACAGCATACGCTATGTCTGGTCGCGTAATGACTACATACTGCAGCGCCCCTACTAAGCTCCTGTAGAGATGAGCATCGACAACAGGAGTACATGCATGAGCTGACAACTGAGACATAGTAATCATAGGTGTTGGTGCAGCTTTTGATTTATCCATGGAAGCCTTTTGCAACAGATCACAAATGTATTTTCGTTGGTTAAGAGAAATCCCAGTGGACGTATATTGAACCTCTATACCAAGGAAATAGTTGAGTCTGCCAAGATCCTTCAATGAGAACTGAGCATCAAGCCGTCGAACGAACCAATCAATGGTGTCAGAATTGTTCCTAGTTACTATGATGTCATCGACATATACGAGAACATATAATAGCTGTGATCTGGAACGATGGACAAAGAGAGAGTTGTCAGCCTTGGAAGCAACAAAATCAGAGGCTAACAAAAACTCCTTCAACTTATGAAACCAGGCCCTAGGTGCTTGCTTGAGGCCATAGAGTGCTTTCCTTAAACGACACACCAACTTCTGTCCCTCGTGCCCTTATTGTTCAAATCCCGGGGGCTGCTCCATATAGATTTCCTCCTAGAGATCACCATTGAGGAAGGCATTATTAATGTCGACCTGCCTAAGAGACCATCCCATGCAAACAGCAAGAGCCAGTACGACCCGAATGGTTGTTGGTTTGACAACCGGGCTGAAAGTCTCATAAAAATCCACCCCCGCTTCTTGAAGATAGCCTTTGACCACCAGGCGACCTTTATACCTTGCAATAGACCCATCAACATTGCGCTTGAGTTTAAAAATCCACTTGCACCCCACTGCTCTCCTTCCTGTAGGCAGAGGCACAACATCCCAAGTATGATTAGCAAGCAATGCGATTAGTACTCGGCATGAGCGGCAGACAGCCGGATCTCAAGAGCGGCTGTAATAGAAGTTGGTTCCTCGTCCCCCAAAACAGAAGTGAATATCTTGGGCTTG
Organism: Gossypium sturtianum; assembly: GCA_025698515.1. Lineage (NCBI taxonomy): Eukaryota > Viridiplantae > Streptophyta > Magnoliopsida > Malvales > Malvaceae > Gossypium > Gossypium sturtianum. The sequence continues at coordinate 126,206,347 of CM046948.1, forward strand.
AATATCCCACTTTTAGACCTTGTCTGCATTGGATGAGTATTGAGAGGTGGTATAGAAGAAGCAGCAGTAGCAACTGTATCTAAAGAAGCTACATTAAGTGATGTTTGTGAGCCTTGGGCACCTGAGGAGGGAGTAGGAACCGCTATGGCTGATGAAGACTGTCCGTTGTTATTTTCATGAGGAGATAGTGTTGGAGGAATAGAGGAAGACATAGCCGAAGTAGCAACACCTTTAGCTGGCACCACTGGAACATGCGACTGACAACGAATTGATTTTGTTAAATGGGACAACGATTCACGAGAAAATCCTGTGTGAAATGGAAACCACGGTTCATCAAAAATGACATGCCTAGACACAAAAACTCGACCACTGCTGTCTAGACATATGTAACCTTTTTGATTCGTCCCAACACCAAGAAATACACATTGAGCAGATCGAAATTGTAACTTGTGTTGATGATAAGGTCTCAAGCATGGATAACATGCACAACCAAAAACTTTTAGATATGAGTAGGTCGGTTTGACTTGATACAACAACTTATAAGGACTTCGCTTCTGTAAAACGGGTGTCGGTAGTCTATTAATCAGATGAACACCATGAGCAAAAGCATAGGACCAGAAATCCAAGGGTAAGCCAACCTGTGCCATAAGAGTCAACCCCATGTCCACAATTTGCCTATGCTTCCTTTCAGCAACCTCATTCTATTCAGAAGTGTGGGGACAAGTGACTCGATGTTGAATACCAAGACGAGCAAGTTCTCTAGAGAGTGATCGATACTCCCCACCCCAGTCAGATTGAAAAATCTTGATGGTACGGCCAAACTGAACATGCACCATTTGTTGAAACTGAAGAAAGCATTGCAAGACTTCGGCCTTGGACTTAAGAAAGTAAATACATGTATAGCGACTTTGCATATCAACAAAAGTAACATAGTAAAGAAATCCACTCGACTTAACATGAGAAGGACCCCAAACATCAGATGCTACTAATTCAAAAGGTGTAGAGTACACAGTTTCAGATGGACTAAAAGGTAGCTTATGTGCTTTGCCTATTTGGAAAGCAGAAAAAACAGAAGAAGCACTGCTGTTATTGAAAGGAATATTACAAGTACGTAAAACAACACCAAGAACATTAGAACACGGATGTCCAAGCCTCCTGTGCCATAGCTTTGTGAGAGAAGACTGTTGTGTGGTACATAAGTGAGCTGAAGTAGATTGTGAAGATACACCAGTAAGATAAATGGGTGGTTTGGAAACATCGAACCGATAAAGACCCTCATGCATGTGGCCCACTAGGAGAGTGTTCCTTGTCTGTATATCCTTCACAAAGCACATGAAAGGATGAAACTCAAAGTATACTGCATTATCACTAGCAAACTGACCCACTGACATCAAGTTTTTGCATACAGTAGGGACATGAAGAACATTTTTCAAACGTAAAAGGCGAGAACCAGCCACCATACGAGAGGTACCTACATTAGCAATAGGAATAGAAACACCATTTCCCATAGAGACATGGCTCGTACCTGTATAAGGAGCAACATTCGATAGTGAAGTCACATCTGGAGTTACATGGTTTGTCGCACCAGAATCCGGATACCAAACTTGATCAGAGGGTCGAGGAGAGGGTTGAGAAATTGATGATGTGGTGGATGGATAACATGGGCTACACCTGTGAGAACATGCGGGCACAGAGGGAACGCCATGACTTTCAACCTGATGATAGTTGACTGAAACTGCCTGACTCGAATTAACCCCCGAATATGTTTCATCAAATCGGTGATAGCAAGTTTGAACCAAATGTCCAACTTTGCCACATAACTGAAACTGCAGCCTAGAACGAGACCATCCACGTCCATTTGTATGACCCTTGCCGCGAGACCAGCCACGACCAGTACCCTGATGACCAGATTTATACTGTCGCTGATCACTTCATGAAGATCCAGCATGCATCGAATCGTCAGCAGGATCATGTTTTGAACTAGAAACTATGTTTGCTTGCAAAGGCGCCTCTGTTAAAGACTCAAGTTGTCATGTCTCACAATCAATTAACATCTCGATTAAGAGATCAAGAGTTATTGGAGTAGCTGATGCAAATATACGAATTGATTCATACTCCATCGAGAGACCAGCTAAAATAATACTGACCTGTTCTTGTTCTGTGATATGACTCCCAGCAACAATAAGAGCATCACTTAGACTCTTTACTTTAGCCAAATACACTTTAACAGAAAGATTTGCTTTCTTGATAGAATACAACGCATGGCGCATACTTGAAATCTTGACATTCGACTAAGCACCAAACCGTCGCTCAATGACTGTCCAGACATCAAAACTTGTCTTGGCCATCGTGAGATGCACTAGTATTTCATCCGTAACAGTGGAAAGCAACCAAGAAGCAAGGAATTTGCCCTGCTTCTTATGAAGAAGATACAATGGATTAGGCACAAGTTGCCCATCTGGTCCAGGAACAAGAGAATCAGGAACGGAAACTGTGCCTAGCACAAACCCTTAAAGTTCATACCCTTCAAGAATTAATAAAATCTGATGCTTCCATAATAAGAAGTTACTTTCACTGAGTTTGACTGTCTCATGTTTAGAGAAGTACTGAATATTTGACAAACATGAGGAATTCTGACCCTGTGAAGTGAACGCCCCTTCGTTGGTGGAAGAATGCCTTGGTGTATCACCCATGAGAAACCTTCACTAACCAGTACCGCAAACAAGAAAAGAAGAAAAAAAAACTTTTGGCTCTTGATACCATGCTAAGATACAGAAGATAGCATACATGTAAATGCCATTCTTACTTACTTCATTAATGAACAAAATACATGTATTTATTACTAGGTGAAGATGAAAAAACCTTCCAACAGGTTAGGGAAGAGTGGGATGAGGGTCCCCATGAAACTTTTTCCATGAAGCTTCCCATCAGCAAACTTAATTGTTTCTTAATTACCACCATCTTGACTCATACTTGAGATCGTGATGGTATATGATGGGTCGGCTCAAAGAATGGTATGTTCACCCTCTCTAGCGCCTATAATTTGGAAGAAAATAGAAGTCTTGTAAATTGTGCTAGCAATCAAGTGCTTTCGTCAGCCCTTTGGAAATTGATTTTACATCTTAAACGCAACTTGGTTATCCTCCTTACTAAGGCATGGTAGCACAATAAGGGCATGAGCATTGATTTGACGTATTCGTTATGTGACAACCACCAAGAAGATATCGACTATCTTCTTCGCAAGTGCCCAATTAGTGAATTTTGGTGGAATAAACTTCGTAATAGTGAAAGCAATAGTACCCCGAACAATGAGGATTGGGTTCACTGTGTTGGAAGTGTATGAAAAAAATTACTAGCTAAAATACTAATTTTATTACACACAATAAACAACAAATCAAATACAAACTCTATTTTTTTTATATACTAGCTGCCGCTAGTTTGTTTCACTTCTCACTTCAATACATTTTTCTTTCTTTTTCTTACTTTCAAAACACAAACACGAAATATACATACATATATATATATATATATATATATATATATAAACATAGTTTACAGCCTTAATGATTACTTATCCTTTTAAGTATATCATGAAACTTCCAGCATAATAATGCTTATCCATTGTGCAGACCAATTTGCAAAGTTGCATGCCACTTTGCAATTCAATTTCAAAGCCACGTTTTCATAAAGTTAGAAGCCAATTTGAATAGCAATTCTTGGTTGCAACTTTTATGTCGACTTTGAAAGTCAGTTTGACTTCAACATTCCCCCTCAAACCGAGCTTTCATTCCAAGCTTTTCTTTGAGTTTATGGAATACGTCCACTTTCAATAGTTTCGTAAAAATGGTTGTCAATTGATCTTCTGTTCTACAGTAAATTAACTCCACATTTTTATCCTTCACTTGCTCTCAAATAAAATGATACTTTGTATCGATATGCTTGCTTCACATTTTTTTTCTATGTGACACTGAATTCTTTGGAAGAGATATTATGGACTTCTTGTAAACATAAATTGTAATTAGACCTTCTTGTATAATAGATAATTCACCCAACATATTCTTCAACCAAATTTCTTGACGCGTGCATGTTGCAACAGCCATGTATTCTGCTTCACATGTTGAAAGGGCTACTATTTGTTGGCTTTTCGATGACCATGAAAATGTCGCGGAACCAATATGAAATAAATATCCGGATGTGCTTTTATGATCATCCAAGTCACCACCATAATCACTATCTAAATAACCAACCAATTTTGAACTCTATAAGTGTGTATAAAATAAATCATGATCCATCGTACCTTTGATGTATCTCAAAATTCTCTTTGCTATAATTAGGTGATCTTGTTTTGGCTTCTCCATGTATCTGCTAACTATTCCCATTGCGTACATGATGTCTAGCCGTGAGATAGTCAAGTACCTTAAACTTCCAACGATACTTTTAAACAACATTGGATTTAACGGCTCTCTTTTAAAATGATGTCTAGCCCTGGTTCTACTGGTGTGGCTACCGGCTTGCAATATTTCATTCTGAATTTTCTTAAAATCTGTTCTACATACTTCTTTTGAGACATAAATATTCCATCTTTCATTTGTTTCACTTTCCATCTTTCATTTGTTTCACTTCGACTCCAAGAAAGTATGACATTTCACCAATATCTTTCTTTTAAAATTCTTTAGCGATAGCTTTCTTAAATTCATTGAACATACCTGGATTGTTTCCCGTGAAAATCATATCATCTATGTATAAGCACACGATCATCGAGTGTTGTTTCTATAGGTTCTGTTATATCATAAATATCACGTAAACTACGCATTCTTGCAGGTGCTTCCTCTGAGCTGCTGGTATTGCTGCTGATTAGTGATGACGATGTTGTAGGAGTTGTTGCAACAGGACTTGGTGGAGGGCTTTGATCATCGCCTCGTTCTTGATTGATTAAATCATCGTCTTTGTCATCATTGAAAAATAATCCTTCAATTTCTTTTCTTATTCACTCCATCTTCAGTAATTAGCCTTGCTTCTTTTTTCATAACCAATGAAAATACATTTCACTCCTTTGTCGTCGAGCTTCTTTCTCGTTTGGTCAGGAACATGAGCATATGCGATGCATCCAAAAATCTTAAGATGTCTGACTCCTAGCTTTTGATTACTCCAAGCTTCATTTGGCTTATTATATTTCACACTTTTTGTTGGACACCGGTTCAACAAATAAATATCACATTGAACAGCTTCAACCCAGAATGTTCTTGGTAAATGCTTACCTTTAACCATGCTTCTTGCCATATCAAGAATAGTGCGGTTCTTTCTTTCAGCGACACCATTTTGTTGTGGCATGTATGCAATTGTCAACTGGTGAATAATTCCACGCTCCTTACAAAAGCTTTCAAATAGCTTTGAAGTATACTCACCACCTCTATCAGTTATGAGTATCTTAATATAATGTCCACTTTATTTTTCTACCATAACTTTGAACTCGATAAACTTGTCAAGTGCTTCTGATTTTGTTTTAAGAAGATATATCCAATTCTTTCTACTAAAATCATCAATAAAAGTAAGATAGTATCTGTTTCCGCTAAGTGATGGTATATTAAAAGGACCTGCTATGTCAGAGTGCACAACCTCCAATGGTCTCCTAGCTCATCGAGATTTTCCAACTTCAAAACTCTATCTATGTTGTTTTCCTTTAATGCAAGTTTCACATAGTTGATCGGGAGGATTAATTTCTGGTAATCCATTTACCATCTTCTCTTTTGACAATAGCTTTAGGCCAGAAAATCCAATATGCCCGAACCTTAAATGCCACAACCATGAATCATCTTTAATTGCATTCTTCATACACTTCACCTCTCCAGATTCAATATCAACAGTGAGCAGATGGTTACATGTCATATTAACTTGGGCAATAAATTCACCACTCTTATTTTTTAGGGTGAGCATGCAATCCTTCATATATACTTCATATCCTTTTTCTAGAAGCTGTCCAAGGCTGATGATGTTTCTTTTCAAAGTTGGTACGTAATAAACATCCGATATGTACTTCTTCTTTCCATTTTTTTGTGTAATTGTGACTTTGCCTTTTTAACTGATTAAACAAGTCGTCTATATGAAATATGAGATATTCATTCTTTATCTTGAGTTTATTTCGTTATTAGATTTAGACAGAAATCTCAGAAATTCTTTAGAAAATAGACTAATAACTCACTGGAAAATGGTACATGGTTAATCTCTAATCCCAATTTTTTTTATGTATCGAGTAGACAGGTATTTATATATACCAGAAATGTTTTACATTCATTTCAAATCATTTTTTGTACAAAAATAACTAAAATAAATCTAGTTGTACTATCTGATTTACCAGACTCAACTATAATCATTACACCAGTCTGATATTTCAATCAATTCATTTCAGTCTCTAGTTCACTATAGTATTATATAACTTTAGACAATATATTTCTAGAATATTACCAAGTTCGTGAAATGGTAGTAACATCAAATCAATAGAAAAATCACATTCTTAGATTTTCATAAGACAAATTGACATACCAAGTTAACCCTTATACTCTATTCCAATGGATTATGACCCGAGCATCAAGCCCAGATGGTTCAGGAGATAGATCCTTATCCGTTACTAATACAGTGCAATGTATGAATAAGTTGTCCCAATATCAATCAGTGCATACACAATAAATAATATCGAAGGAATAGAACATACCAAAAATAACAACGGGCACGGTAGTTTCAGATCCAACAATTGTGTCTTCGATCCCACTTCATTTAACTATGCCCAGGTTGTAGAGGTTGTAAGGTCACTGAATTGGCTAGCACCAATTCTGTGAACCACTGCCTTATTAAATCAAAAAGACATTTTGACTTCACACTTAGACATTTACAAAACCAAAAAACGATAATTTACCTTCTGTTTAGAAGTTAGAATATTACTATTTACCTCATCAAGGTCAATACGATCAGCTTCTATTAACATTCTTTAACCAAGAAATAAAATATTCTTAACCTTGTTTTCAGACATTTGTTACTGTCAAAATCAGTAGTCAGAATGTTACTGTTAACCTCATTACTTTTCATTACGTTCAAAATCAGATGACATCTTTAAAATCCACAAGAAAATAGGAGTTAGAACGGATCAATCAATATCACACTATCACCTGTTTATATGGCATTTAATTTCTAGACTCCATTCACGCTACATTCAGTCCAAGAATTGGCTAAATCTTAGCTCTGATACCACTAAATGTAACACCCTATACCCAACCCAGTCGCCGAACCCGAGCTATAGGATGCTACAATAGTAAACCGGAATATTCAAAAGTGATTTATTCGATAATATTCAATAATTAATAAATACAAGTAAATTCCATGTTAATAATGCATTACAATCAAAACTGAGTCTTAACCGGGCTTACGAAAGCTTTCGAACAAGTTTGGAACTAAATCGGGACCTGTAACACTCATGTCCCATTTCTGTCGCTGGAATAGGGTTACGACACATATCAGGACTTCTCATAACAATTGGCATCCAAAAATTAAATAAATTCCATTAATATGGATATGTTCGAAAAGAAATAAAATATACATGTACGAGCTTTAAATTGGGCCTTCGAGGCCCTAAAAATAGTTTACAAATAATCGGGGACCAAATCAGAACAAATTAGGACATTTCAGGCAAAGCTGAAAATTTTTCACCTACAGGGGTCACACAACCGTATGGCTCTTACACACGCCCGTGTGGCCATCCCACACGCTCATGTGCTCAACCGTGTGCCTGCTCGTGTAACTTACTAACTTAGGCCACACGTCCGTGTCTTAGCCCGTGTGCCAGATCGTGTAACTCACTAACTAACACGCCCGGACACACGCCCGTGTAGGCTGCCCGTGTGTGACACACAGCCATATGATAGTCTGCGCCCCAGGCCGTGTGCACCACTAATTGACCCAAAACTTTCCCTTTCCAGACCCAAATGCTTGTGTACCTAAACATACCCAAAGTACATACATACAAACCTTCAAAGTACATTCAAATAAGCTCAAAACATGGCAAAGCAATTTGTCTAAGTGTCAAACCAATGTGTCATCAATAACACCACAACTCACACACCTAGAGAATTCATTACTTTAAGTTGACATACAAGTCACAAATGCACATCCAAGGTTTTGCTTCCACAACCAAAATTCCTTACCCATTTCATACTCAAACCATACCAATTTCCAACTCATTCAACACACTTGCATATGCTACAACATGACTCATGTTATCAAACATGTACTTACCTTAGACCACAAAACCCCAAGCAACCAAGTTATACAACAATTTACTCATAATCAGTCACAAAACATATTCAATAGACCTATTACATGCCATATAAGCCAAGTTGTTTCAAAATCTACCAAAGGGTCTTTGAGATAGTGTGATGCTACAGGTTGATCCGATTTCCCGCCCCAAAATGAAATCTAAAAAACACAGGTAAGCTTAATGAAAGCTCAGTAAGTTTGCCAGATTAACGATAAATCTTACCAACAAACTTAACAGCTCAATTATAGGAAATAACAACGTAATCCCTGTCAAACACAGTTCACAACATGTGAGTATTATATCGTACCATAACTCAAATTCTTCAAATTTCGGTAATGTATGATCTCATTTTAGTAAGCATAGAATCTCACTCGTTTGAGCTATTTACAGAGTCTTGAACGGTTCATGACGCTGCTCACAAAAGCTGACGAGAATCCGCAACGTATGCAAGATTTCAGTCATTGTAATGATCCGTTTCATCAGTACAGAGTATTCATGTAACGGCCTAATTTTCAGTGGTGTCAGAAACGGTGATTTGAGATCACTAAATCTGACAAATAAGATTGAACGAGATAGTAATTTAATATTTATGAGTCAAGTAAGAATTTAGAAGAATTTGTGAATTGGTGAATTTGATGAATTAAAATAATTTATTAGGTTAAATAGGTAAAAAAAATGAGGTATCGAGACCTCGAATTTGAAAACCGAGCCATAAATATTTTTAGAAATATTTATGGAGTGTCGTTAAGTTAGTATTAAAGTTTGGCTGAGAAATTTAAATGTTTGGGTAGTCGATTAAATAAAAGGACTAAATTGTAACAAATGCAAAATTTGCTAGAAGGATTAAATAGCTCAAGTGTTAAAAGAAAGAGGATTTAAAGGGAAATTAAGCCTAAAAGTGAAAAGTCTGGACGGAAAGGGCAAGAAAATCATCAGAAAAATAAGGGAAATAAGGGCAAAATTGGAAATTTTACAATTTTAACATATAAAATAAAGACAAAATTAAAAAATCTAGAGATCTCTTCATATTTTCTCAGCCAAAATGCCATGGGAGGTCTGGAGAAAGCTGTTTTTTCATAGTTTTACATCATGTGAGTTTAATTCTTGCTTTTTCTTGATAATTTTTATGATTTTATGACTTTTACAACTAGGTCCACTTATAGAATTCATTAGTTTTTGATTTGGTAGGTGAAATTGGAAGTTACCCTGGCTGAGTAATGGAATTTTATGATGAAATATTATGAAATTTAAATTCTAATTTCATATTAAGGTGGTTTTATTAAGTGATTTTGATAGAAAATGGTATTTAGGACCTATTTGTGAAAAAGTTGTGAATTAGAGGTTGGTGTTGAAATTCAGAATATAAAAGGCTGTGAAATAGTTTTTAATGATAAAATAAAGTGTTAATTGAGAAAAATTAGTTCAATTGATGGCTGAATTGAGCAGGGAATAAATTGTAAAAACTATAAATTTTGGGGTAAAAGTGCAATTTCAAAAATTAAAGAGCATAAATTATGAAGTGAAATAGAAATGAAATAAATGCTAATGAGTGAAAATATTTTACATTATAGATCAAGAATCTAAAGAAGAACGAGGAAAAGAAAAAGTTATAGAATAGTCCCTAAGTTTCAATATCTTCAACAAATCAGCCAGGTAAGTTCATATGGTTGAATTTACATGTTTATTTGTGAATAATTGAATGATATAATGTGTTATTGAATATGAATTTGCTGTGGGATTGTGAAAATTATGATAAAATAAAAGAATAAATGTGGTAATTCAAATTAGGAAAAACGCAGGATTGAGTACGTTCCTATCGTGGCATGTGATGAATTGACGGAAAAGACCATGGTTGATCCATAGAAAAGTGTGAAACGTAGGTATGGTATCATCCATACTGAGTAGTGAAACGTAGGTATGGTATCATCCATACTGAGTTGTGAAACGTAGGTATGGTATTAACCATACTGAGTTAAGAAACGTAGGTATGGCATTTCCCATACCGAGTTGTGAAATGTAGGTATGGTATTTCAATGAGGAAAACCATACTGAGTTGTGAAACGTGGCACTGAGCAACGACGTACTCAAATTCGTAAGACATTTCCTAATTTGATAATAAGTAATACAAAAGGAGTGAACCTATTGAAAGAGATTGAGTAGTTGTTAATGTTGAGCTCAACTATGTGAAGTATTATAACAGTGGTTGTGAATGGCAGGGAACTATAGTAAATGATTTGTTATTGTTTGGAAATATTATGTTTGGTAAGCATTACTTTTAAACCTATGAACTTACTAAGCTTCAATAAGCTTACTTGTGTGTGTTTGATATTTTTATGTAGATTGAATTAAAGGAAAGTTGGTAGATCGGATAATCACAACAAAGCTCGCTATCCAGATCAATTCCGGCAGATTTTGTTCTATGTTTAAAGATTTATATGGCATGTATAGAGTTTAAATGAAATGGAGTAAAGATGTTATAAACTAGTTAACCATATTTTGCAATGAAACAGTTTTTGGTGAGCAGGAGTGACGTAATTTTGAAAAATCACCAAAAATAGGAGAAATGGAATTAGAAAGTGAATAAGATATAGAATTAAAGCTTATTGTGTCTATTTTTATTTGAAAGAAATAGAGTAGGCAAACGAATTTTATATTCTGTGATATTTGAATTTTAGTGACACAGGGTCAAGATGGTATTTGAAGTCCCCTGTTTTAACTTTATAAAATAATTCAAAATTTTAAAAAATGAATTATGAGTTATAATTTATATTTCTAGATTCCTTAGTGAGTCCATTTTCAATAGAAATAAGTGGGAACAACATATGAAAACTGTACAATGAGATATTTGAATTTAGGTTAAGAGAGGTCAGAACCGTTGGTCAGTGAAACATGGGAAATTTAATGAATAAACTGTACTAATTGGCCACACAAAAAATTTTGACAAAATTATAGTAAGAAGATATATGAGTCTAGTTTCAAGGAGAATTTACGGATCTAAATTTCGAGATTCTTAACTCGAGTTATAGTCAATTTAGTCAACATGACGCAGATGGACAGTTTCAATTTTTATGCCCCGAATTAGTAGTTAAGTCTAGTAATGCCTCGTGCTCGACTCCGGCAACGGTTTCAGGGAACAGGAAGTTAATAGTAGAATACAGAATTCTGAGTAGGGAACAAGTAGTAATGTTCCGATTTCTTTGATGAGAGAGGAAGAACTTAAAAATATGATTTCCGGGTTAATGAATCAGTGGTTTAGTGAAATAATACAAGGAAGAAGTCAGGCACAACAACCTCCTCCTCCCCCTATTGTACCACCAGTTACAACCCTGTTTGCTCCTCCTTTAATAGATGAATCTAGCAAAAGAACACCGATTGAGAAACTCAGAAAGTTCGGAGCTAAAGAATTTCGAGGAAGATCGAACGATGATCCAGTTAAAGCAGAGTATTGGTTAAAGAGTTTGGAAAGAGTTTTTAAACAGATGATGTGTTCTCCGGAGGACTATCTGAGGTGTGCGGTTTCATTATTGAAAGAAGAAGCGTATAATTGGTGGGAAACCATTGAGGCGTTGGTACCTGCAGATAAACTTACCTGCGAATTCTTCCAAAACGAGTTTAAAAAGAAGTATGTGGGAAGGAGATATTTAGATAAAAAGAAGAGGGAATTTCTTAATCTTCGACAAGGGAATAAAACAGTGGCCGAATATAAAAGAGAATTTGTGTATCTCAGTAGATATGCTCGGGATGTTGTACCGACAGAGGAATAAATGTGCATTAGATTCGAAGAAGGGCTTAATGATGAAATCAGAATGATGATTGGAGGCACAGAGATTCGAAAATTTGTGGTTTTGTCTGATCGAGCTCAAAAGATGGAAGAAGTGTATAACAGAAAGATGCAAAGAGAAAAAAAAGGTAAAGAAGTATACAAAAGAAGTTTCTCTAGACCAACTTCGACTTTTCCGGCTAAAAAGTTCAGAGATGATTCTAGTCGATCTGTTACAATTCCGGAATGATCGAATAAAAGTAAAATAACTCAAAGAGATGTCAGAGTAACTAATAAACCAGCAGCTAGTGCTAGTAGTGTGCAAAATATTCCGAGACCTAGATGCAAAAATTATGGTAAATTTCATATTGGTGAATGTTGGGGAAGAACCGGAGCTTGTTATAGATGTGGTGGAACTGATCATTTTATTCGGGACTGTCCTCAATCATTAAAAGAAAATAAAGAACAAGGCGAGAAGCAAGCAAATACTCCTCAGAAAAGTAGACGTTCGGGTCAAAGTAGTGCTGCTGGGACTGCTCGTTCAGGAATGAGAGATATTGCAGCCCGATCAGAAACAAAGGCACCTGCACGTACATATGCTATTCGGGCAAGGGAAGAAGCTTCTGCTCCAGATGTGATAGCTGGTATTTTCTATCTTTTTGACGATTCTGTGTATACTTTAATTGGTCCTGGATCTACGCATTCATATATTTGCACTGCATTAGTGTCAGAAAAGAAAATGACTGTTGAGTCCATTGATCTTGATGTGCAAGTCACTAATCCGTTAGGACAAAGTGTGTTAGTTAATTTAATATGTCGAAATTGTCCACTGAAAATACAAGGCTGTGAATTCTCTGCTGATTTAATATTGTTACCTTTCCGAGAATTTGATGTTATTCTTGGAATGGATTGGTTGATTAAACACGATGCCATAGTGAATTGTAGAGAAAAACGGGTTGATTTAAAATGTCAGACAGGAGAAATAGTTTCAGCTGAGTTTGGAGATAAAAAGAATGATGTCAGAACTATTTTAGCCTTTACAGCTCGAAAATTGATTCGAAAGGGTAATGAAGCATTTTTAGCATATATTCTTGATACTCGGGGTTCTGAATTGAAGATGGAACAATTGCCAGTTGTTAATGAGTTTACTGATGTGTTTCCTGAGGAATTACCTGGTTTACCCCCAGATCATGAGGTTGAATTTGTAATTGATGTAATTCTGGGTACAGCTCCGATATCAATAACACCGTATAGAATGGCACCAGCTGAGTTAAAAGAGTTGAAGACACAATTGCAAGAGTTATTGGATAAAGGGTTCGTTAGACCGAGTACATCACCTTGGGGCGCACCTGTCTTATTTGTGAAAAAGAAAGATGGCTCGTTGCGATTGTGTATTGATTACAGACAGTTGAACAAGGTAACAATTAAAAATAAATATCCATTACCTCGTATCGATAATTTGTTTGATCAACTGAAAGGTGCTGCAGTGTTCTCAAAGATAGACCTTAGATCTGGGTATTATCAATTGAAGGTTAAAGAGTGTGATGTGCCAAAGACTGCTTTTCGAACTCGGTATGGTCACTACGAATTTCTGGTAATGCCTTTTGGTTTAACAAATGCCCCTGCTGCATTTATGGATTTAATGAATCGGATTTTTCAGCCTTATTTAGATAGATATTTGGTGGTATTTATTGATGACATATTGGTCTATTCAAAGACAGAATCCGAACATGCACAGCACTTGAGAATTGTATTATAGACTTTGAGAGAAAAGCAGTGTAATAGTCCAGTTTAAACCCTAGTCGGAACAGTGGTTTCGGGACCACAAATCCAAGTCTGTAAAATATTTTAATATTATTTTCTGTGCCGTTGATAAATGACTAAGCATGTGTTAAATTTCCGTAAGTTAATTTGTCCATCTGTGTGTTTAATTGACAAGTAGGATGAAATTGCATTGAATGTGAAATTTGCTTGCTATTTGCTAAAGTACTAATGTGTTGTGGCTTTGTTAAGGTGGAGTCCTTATGTTGTTATTATGCCAACTTATAGTTAGTGGATGAATGAAAGACAATCATGCCCTTATTATATGTTTGTTTTATTTGTTTAATGAAAGGCTAAATATGTAAATGAATTATTATGTATGTTATATTGGATAAAACATAACAAAATGGCCATTTTTAGTTCATCTTTTGACCGGAATAAGAAAAAGAGAAAGCAAGGGTTGAGTTTTACATATTCGGCCATTTGAGAGCCAAATTAGAGGTATGTTTTCGGTGGGTTTTCGATAATTTCTACGTTTTTGTAATCGTTGTTTTGAGAGCTACAAAACCCATGTATTAATTTCATGAATTGATGATGTTTGTGTAAAATGCCATTGATGCTATGTTGAGCTTTGTGATGTTTTATGGTGTTAAATGATAGATATGTATTTGATGAACATACTTTGTTCTTGAATTTTGGATGAATTTAGTTAATTAGGGCTAAATTAAGAAAATATTATTTTGGAGGACTAAATTGTTAATTTGATGAAAAGTATGGGCTTGTATGATGTATATATATATATTCGGCTAAGCTTGGTTGCGTATTGATTTTGTGAATTTGATGTTTTGAGAAAAATGGACTAAATTGATAAATTATGCAAATATGAGGGCTAATTTGCAAATTGCCCGAAATAAGTATTTTTGGGTTGAATTGAATGTGTTATCAAATAAAAGGGTTAAATTCTGAATATGTTTAGATCAAGAGCCGAGGAAAACGGACTTAGATCGCGGGAAAGCAAAAATAACCGAGTAGCCGTATCCATTCTGATAAACCGAATCTGAAGTAAGTCATGTTGCAAATAAATGTTATTGTATTGAATTGAGTTTATTTCCATGACTATAAATGATAATGAATGCTTATGAGATTCTATGTATATGAATTTTGGGATAAGGTCGATATAGTGATAAGTCTGAGAAATCCCGTACGAACTTAGGAATACAAAGGTATCTATTCTGTGTTATCGAGTAAGACCGTGCGGGACAAAGGCATCAATATCTCGAACACGAGTAAGACCTGTGCAGGGACAAGGCATCAATATCTCGAATACGAGTAAGACCACATGCAGGGACAAAGACATCAATATCCGAATACGAGTAAGACCACATGCGGGACAAAGGGCATCAATATCTAAATACGAGTAAGACCACATGCAGGGACAAAGAGCTTCAATATTTGATTACTTTTAAGACCACGTCTGGGACATTGGCATTGTATTATTATTCCGGGCACTCTACCTATTCTATTAGATTACAAACGGTTCAATGGTCAAGTTCGAGAAGCAAGGAATATGTAAATTGTATATTTGTTTCAGGTATGTTTGATAAGTACACTATGTGTGTATAAGAAGGTAAGTAATTCCTTAAACTTACCTAGATGAATTATGTATTTGAATATGGGAATAAAAGTGTATTATATGGGTAGAAAAGCTATGATCTAATAAAGTGTGTACTAATATACAGGTTTGAAGAATGAAAGGCCTAAGTGAATGTACTAAGAAGAATTATGATGGTGAAATTGAGCCATTAGTGAATTTAGATTGATTATATGTTTTGAGTGTTTATATGCTAAGTTTGATTGTATAATTGACTTACTAGGCTTTTGGAAAGCTTACTCTATGTGTGTTTTCTCTGTTTTATAGGTCGTCAAAGCTACTGAAGGCTCGGGACCGTCACAGATCGTCATCACAATACTAAACTTATTTTGGTACACTTTGAAAATGTATATGGCTAGATATGGCATGTATAGGCTAGTCATTGGTATGAATTGTTATGTGAACTTAGCCATGTGATTTGGCTAGTTATGTTTTGGTAATATGCTTAAAGGAATGTGATATGTGAAGTTGTTTTGGTAAGATTAGTTGATATATGAAATGGTTATGATATGGTAAGTATATAGATAAATGGTGTTTGGGCATAATTGTGATTTGGTCATGCAAATTGGTATGTTTGGAATGGATATTGAATGTATTATTGTGTGATTTCCTTAGTTGTCAAATATGCATGATTTGGGATGGCTATTTGGTATATTTTGGTGGTTATATGTGAATGAAATGGGATGATATATGTTGCTTGTAGGTTTGACCCTTATGGGTGGCATTTTAGCCTTGTAAATGGCCTATAATGTTACACGGTTGTGGCACACAAGCGTGCCTAAAGACCGTGGGTGAATTGGCGTATGTAGCTTAGTAGCACACACGCCCTCGACACGGGGTGTCGGCTAGTCGTAGTGTGCAAGTCGGTAGCTAGCTAAGAGCACACGCGCCATGGCACACGGCGTGCTTGGTGGTCGTGGTGGGAAGTCGATATATGGCCTAGTAGCACACGTACCATGGCACACGGGCGTGCCTAGTGACCGTGTTGATATAGTCGATATATAGACACGGATGGACACACGGGGTGTCTAGAAGCCGTGGAGGGCACACGATCTCCCTCCCACGGGCGTGTCTCCCCTGTATTTTAGAAAAGTTTAAATTTTTCCATGAGATTCTGTGTGTGTTCCGGTTTAGTCCCGACCCTATTTCTGAGCATACTTAAGGTTTCAATGACCTACTTAAGGGACACTATGATTGTAATTGATGTATGATCTTATGAAATTTTTCGTTAAAGTTTCTGATCCGTCCGGTAACGCCTTTATCCTCGATCCCGACGTCGGATACGGGTTAGGGGTGTTACATTTGGTTGGTATCAGAGCTACGGTTTAGCCGATTCTCGGACTAACGTGGTATGTCGAGTCTAGCTATACATGCCATATTTCTAAATTGTGATAGTGTGATGAATCTCGACGTATAAAATGTGATTTACGATAGTAATGGATCCCGAAAGAGCCGTAGTCGCGACGTAGAAAGTAATGCGCTGCTCGCGCAAGGGACAAAGGTGCTCTCGATCCGAGACCGGTTACTAGCGGTTAGGAGGAGAAGCTAAACAAGCTTTTTCCGGATGATGAGTGAATGGTTCACTCAATTCGTAAAGTATAACCCGATCGTTTCACAACCCCGCCCGATTAATCCCCTCAAACCTCGGTTGTGCCTCCGTGATGGGTATAAATCTATTGAATAAGCCTCCCAGTGAGACAAGATCCGCAAGTATGGGGCTGAAGAGTTTCAGGCTACTAATGATGATGATGCTGAGAAAGCCGAGTTTTGGTTAGAAAACACTATCCGAGTATTTGATGAGATGTCACTGACTCCTGAAGAATGTATAAAGTGTGTTGTTTCTTTGTTATGAGATGCAGCCTATCGGTGGTGGAAAACTTTGATTTCGGTTGTTCCTAAAGAACGGATCACATGGGATTTCTTTCAGTCTGAGTTCAGAAGGAAATACATTATTCAGAGATTCATTAATCAGAAACGAAAAGAATTTTTAGAATTGAAACAAGGTCACATGTCTGTTACTGAGTACAACCGAGAGTTTGTAAGATTAAGTCAGTATGCTCGGGAATACGTTTCGACTGAAACGATAATGTGTAAAAGATTCGAAGATGGCCTAAAGGAAGATATCCAATTGCTAGTTGGTACTTTGGAGATACAAGAATTCGTAGTGCTAGTTGACCGAGCATGCAAAGCTGAGTCTGAAGCCAGAGATATGAAAAAGAGATTTATGAGCAAATCATTTCAGTCTGCCTCGAAGAAATTCCGAGATGAACATAGCCGTTCAAAGGCTAATGTGAGGCATTCGAGTAGAGATCGAGCTTGATCACAGTTAAGCTCTAAAGCTCCAACAACTTCAATGACTAGTATTGGAAATGCCAGATTCAAGCGACCTGAATGTAAATATTGTGGAAAAAGGCATCCGGGAATTTGCAGATTAAATGACCGAGCTTGTTTCAGATGTGGATTATTAGACCATTTCATCCGAGACTGCCCAGAGTCTGTTGAACAAGAGATTATTTAGAACCCGAGATCTGAGAATGTTTCAGCGAGAGGTAAATCTCCTCAAAATGCAAGAAACGTCAGTGGTAGTCAGAGAACTACTAGAGATACTATTGCGAGATCGTGGCTAGAGCGCCGCCGAGCGTATACTATCCGAGCTCGGGAGGAAGCTTCATCTCCAGATGTTATAATGGGTACTTTTACACTTTATGATACTTTTGTGATTGCTTTGATAGACCCTGGTTCTACTCATTTCTATATATGCATGAACTTAGTATTCAGTAAGACTTTGCCTGTAAAGTCTACTGAGTTTGCTATAAAAGTATTGAACCCCTTAGGTAAAAGTGTTATTGTTGACAAAGTATGCAAGAACTGTCCATTAATGTTTCGAGATATCTGTTTTCCTGCTGATTTGATGCTATTTCCATTTGATGAGTTTGATATTATTCTGGGCATGGACTAGTTGACATTGCATGATTCGGTTGTAAATTGTAAAAGAAAGACTGTTGATTTGAGACATTCGAATAATGAAATTGTACGGGTTGAGTCTAATGATTTAAATGGATTGTCTGCCATGATATCGGTATTAAAAACCGGAGTTATATGAAAAAGGGTTATGAAGCATATTTTGCTTATGTGATTGATTCGAAGATGTCTGAAAAGAAAGTTGAACCAGTACCTGTTGTATGTGAATATTTTAATGTGTTCCCTGAAGAATTACCGGGTTTACCTCCGATTCGTGAAGTTGAGTCGGTATTGAGTTGCTACCTGGTACTACACCTATTTCGATAGCTTTGTATAGAATGGAACCAACAGAGTTGAAAGAGTTAAAGTCACAGTTACAAGAATTGGCTAATAGAGGGTTTAGCTGGTTATTACCGCAGATTTGTAAAAGGATTTTCGACAATAGCTACTCCTTTGACTAGATTACTTCAGAAAGATGTTAGATTTGAATGGTTTGATAAATGTCAGAGAAGTTTCAATCGGTTGAAAACACTGTTAACAGAAGCTCCAGTGTTAGTACAGCCAAAATCGGGTAAAGAATTTGTTGTATACAGTGATGCTTCGTTAAACGGTTTGGGTTGTGTTCTGATGCGGGAAGGCAAAGTTGTAGCTTATGCCTCGAGACAATTGAAGCCTCATGAAAAGAATTATCCGACGCACGACCTTGAGTTAGCTGCGATTGTGTTTACACTTAAGATTTGGCATCATTATCTGTACGGTGAGAAATGTCACGTGTTTTCAGATCATAAAAGTTTGAAATATCTGATGACTCAGAAATATTTGAACCTGCATCAAAGAAGATGGTTGGAACTGTTAAAAGATTATGAGCTTGTGATAGATTATCATACGGGTAAAGCGAACGTTGTTGCTGATGCGTTGAGTCGAAAATCATTGTTTGCGCTACATACTCTGAATGTCTAGTTAGATTTGGTGATGATTGATTCTGTAATAATAGCTGAATTAAAAGCAAAGCCGTTGTTCTTACAAATGAGATATGTGATGCTCAAAAATCGATAATGAATTGCTAGCGAGGCGAGCTCGGTGTGAAGTGAATTCGAATCAATTTCAAATTGTTGATAATTGTTTGAGATTCAGGATCGTATTCGTGTTCCGAGAAATCCGAGTTGATTCAGATTGATTTTGAATGAAGCACATGATAATCGTCTATCTGTTCATCCAGGAAATACTAAAATGTATCATGATCTGAAGCAACACTATTGGTGGTCTGGTATGAAACGAGACATTTCTGACTTTGTTTCGAAATGTTTAATCTATCAGCAAGTGAAAGCTGAACATCAGGTTCCGTCTGGTTTGCTACAACCAATTCTGATTCCCGAATGGAAATGGGATAGAGTAACGATGCACTTTGTTTCTGGTTTGCCTCAGACTCCGAGAAAGAAGGATGCGATTTGGGTCGTAGTTGACCGATTGATGAAATCTGCCCATTTTGTTCCGGTAAGGTCTGATTATTCACTTGATAGATTAGCCGAGCTTTATATTTTAGAGATTTTGAGATTGCACGGGGTGCCACTATCCATTATGTCAGATAGATATCCGAGGTTTACATCGAGATTCTGGAAGAAACTGCAAGAAGCTTTAGGCACGAAACTGCATTTCAGTACAGCTTTTCATCCGTAAACAGATGGTCAATCCGAGCGGATCATTCAGATTCTCGAAGACATGATGAGATGTTGCATTCTTGAATTTAATGGTTCGTGGGAACAGTATTTGTCGTTGATTGAATTTGCGTATAATAATAGTTTTCAGTCAAGCATTAAAATGGCACCTTATAAAGCTTTATACGGACGTAAATGTCGTACACCTCTGTATTGGACCGAACTTAGTGAGAATAAGTTACACGGGGTTGATTTGATAAAAGATTCAGAACAGAAAGTGAAATTGATCCGAGATTGTTTGAAAGTAGCATCTGATTGACAGAAGTTTTATGCGAACTTGAAATGTAAAGATATAGAATTTGAGATCGGCGACAAAGTATTTCTGAAAGTGTCTCCGTGGAAGAAAGTGCTTCGATTCGGACGGAAAGGCAAATTAAGTCCGAGATTCATCGGACCGTATGAGATCATTGAGTGTGTCGGGCCTGTTGCATATAGATTAAGGTTGCCATCTGAATTAGAAAAGATTCACAATGTATTTCATGTTTCAATGCTCCGTAGATATCGATCTGTATTCTTGCTTGTGAAATGAAAGAGCTAAGAAATAAGAAGATTCCATTAGTGAAAGTGTTGTGGAATCGAAACAGAATTAAAGAGGCAACGTGGGAGCCCGAAGATTCAATGAGACAACAATATTCGATTCTGTTTAACGGTAAGATTTTCGGAGACGAAAATCCCTAAGAGGGGGAGAATTGTAACAGTCCGGTTTATACCCTAGCCGGAATAGTGGTTTCAGGACCACAAATCCGAGTCTGTATAATATTTTAATATTATTTTCTGTACCGTTGGTAAGTGACTAAGCATGTGTTAAATTTCCGTAAGTTAATTTGTCCGTCTGTGTGTTTAATTGATAAATAGGATGGAATTGCATTGAATGTGAAATTTGCTTGCTATTTGCTAAAGTACTAATGTGTTGTGGCTTTGTTAAGGTGGAGTCCTTATGTTGTTATTATGCCAACTTATAGTTAGTGGATGAATGAAAGACAATCATGCCCTTATTACATGTTTGTTTTATTTGTTTAATGAAAGGCTAAATATGTAAATGAATTATTATGTATGTTATATTGGATAAAACATAACAAAATGGTCATTTTTAGTTCATCTTTTGATCGAAATAAGAAAAAGAGAAAGCAAGGGTTGAGTTTTACATATTTGGCCATTTGAGAGCCAAATTAGAGGTATGTTTTCGGTGGGTTTTCGATAATTTCTACGTTTTTGTAATCGTTGTTTTGAGAGCTACAAAACCCATGTATTAATTTCATGAATTGATGATGTTTGTGTAAAATGCCATTGATTCTATGTTGAGCTTTGTGATGTTTTGTGGTGTTAAATGATAGATATGTATTTGATGAACATACTTTGTTCTTGAATTTTGGATGAATTTAGTTAATTAGGGCTAAATTAAGAAAATATTATTTTGAAGGACTAAATTGTCAATTTGATGAAAAGTATGGGCTTGTATGATGTATATATATATTCGGCTAAGCTTGGTTGTGTATTGATTTTGTGAATTTGATGTTTTGATAAAAATGGACTAAATTGATAAATTATGCAAATATGAGGGCTAATTTGCAAATTGCTCGAAATAAGTATTTTTGGGTTGAATTGAATGTGTTATTAAATAAAAAGGTTAAATTCTGAATATGTTTAGATCAAGAGCCGAGGAAAACGGACTTAGATCGCGGGAAAGCGAAAATAACCGAGTAGCCGTATCCATTCCAATAAACCAAATCCGAAGTAAGTCATATTGCAAATAAATGTTATTGTATTGAATTGAGTTTATTTCCATGACTATAAATGATAATGAATGCTTATGAGATGCTATGCATATGAATTTTGGGATAAGGTCGATATAGTGATAAGTCTGAGAAATCCCGTACGAACTTAGGAATACAAAGGTATCTATTCTGTGTTATCGAGTAAGACCCTGTCTGGGACAGTGGCATCAATATCTGAATACGAGTAAGACCACATCGGGACAAAGGACATCAATATCCGAATACGAGTAAGACCACATGCGGGACAAAGGGCATCAATATCTAAATACGAGTAAGACCGTCATGGGACAAGAGCTTCAATATTTGATTACTTTTAAGACCACGCCTGCGGGGCGTTGGCATTGTATTATTATTCTGGGCACTCTACCTATTCTATTAGATTACAAACGGTTCAATGGTCAAGTTCGAGAAGCAAGGAATATGTAAATTGTATATTTGTTTCAGGTATGTTTGATAAGTACACTATGTGTGTATAAGAAGGTAAGTAATTCCTTAAACTTACCTAGATGAATTATGTATTTGAATATGGGAATAAAAGTGTGTTATATGGGTAGAAAAGCTATGATCTAATAAAGTGTGTACTAATATACAGGTTTGAAGAATGAAAGGCCTAAGTGAATGTACTAAGAAGAATTATGATGGTGAAATTGAGCCATTAGTGAATTTAGATTGATTATATGTTTTGAGTGTTTATATGCTAAGTTTGATTGTATAATTGACTTACTAGGCTTTTGCAAAGCTTACTCTATGTGTGTTTTCTCTGTTTTATAGGTCGTCAAAGATACTGAAGGCTCGGGACCGTCACGGATCGTCATCACACTACTAAACTTATTTTGGTACACTTCGAAAATGTATATGGCTAGATATGGCATGTATAGGCTAGTCATTGGTATGAATTATTATGTGAACTTAGCCATGTGATTTGGCTAGTTATGTTTTGGTAATATGCTTAAAGGAATGTGATATGTGAAGTTTTTTTGGTAAGATTAGTTGATATATGAAATGGTTATGATATGGTAAGTATA
This sequence comes from Gossypium sturtianum, assembly GCA_025698515.1. Classification (NCBI taxonomy): domain Eukaryota; kingdom Viridiplantae; phylum Streptophyta; class Magnoliopsida; order Malvales; family Malvaceae; genus Gossypium; species Gossypium sturtianum. Next base: position 126,229,300 of record CM046948.1, read on the forward strand.
TAGATAAATGGTGTTTGGGCATAATTGTGATTTGGTCATGCAAATTGGTATGTTTGGAATGGATATTGAATGTATTATTGTGTGATTTCCTTAGTTGTCAAATATGCATGATTTGGGATGGCTATTTGGTATATTTTGGTGGTTATATGTGAATGAAATGGGATGATATATGTTGCTTGTAGGTTTGACCCTTATGGGTGGCATTTTGGCCTTGTAAATGGCCTATAATGTTACACGGTTGTGCACACGAGCGTGCCTAAAGACCGTGGGTGAATTGGCGGAATGTAGCTTAGTAGCACACGGCCTCGACACGGGGGTGTCAGCTAGTCGTGGTGTGCAAGTCAGTAGCTAGCTAAGAGCACACGGCCATGGCACACGGGCGTGCTTGGTGGCCGTGGTGGGGATGTCAGTATATGGCCTAGTAGCACGCAGCCATGGCACATGGGCGTGCCTAGTGATCGTGTTGATATAGTCAGTATATAGACACGGATAGACACACGGGGGTATCTAGAAGCCATGGAGGGCACACGGTCTCCCTCACTCACGCGTGTGTCTCACGTATTTTAGAAAAGTTTAAATTTTTCCATGAGATTCTGTATGTGTTTCGGTTTAGTCCCGACCCTATTTCTGAGCATACTTAAGGTTTCAATGACCTACTTAAGGGACACTATGATTGTAATTGATGTATGATCTTATGAAATTGTCTGTTAAAGTTTTTGATCCGTTCGGTAACGCCTTTATCCCCAGTCCAACGTCGGATACGGGTTATGGGTGTTACAAGCAGTTATATGCAAAATTTAGTAAATGTGAGTTTTGGCTTCATGATTTTGGATTTCTGGGCCATATTGTATCAGCTGAAGGAATTCGTGTGGAACCAAGTAAAGTTTCAGCAGTGGTGAATTGGAAAACACCGAAGAATATAACTGAAGTGCGAAGTTTTCTGGGACTAGCAGGGTATTATCATCGTTTTGTAAAGAATTTTTCCATGATTGCTTCACCAATGACTCGTTTATTACAAAAGAATGTTGAGTTTGTGTGGTCTGATGAATGTCAGTAGAGCTTTGACCAATTAAAGAAAATGTTAACAGAAGCTCCAGTTTTGACTCAACCAGAATCAGGTATACCGTATGTTGTGTACAGTGATGCATCTTTAAATGGGTTGGGTTGTGTATTAATGCAGTCGGGAAAGGTGGTGGCATATGCTTCACGGCAGTTAAAACCACATGAAAAGAATTACCCTACACATGATCTTGAATTAGCTGCAATTGTTTTTGCTTTAAAAATTTAGAGACACTATTTATATGGTGAAAGGTGTTATATTTATACGGATCACAAAAGTTTGAAATACTTAATGACTCAGAAGGAACTGAACTTAAGACAGAGACGGTGGTTAGAGTTGCTGAAAGATTATGATTTAGTTATTGACTATCATCCAGGAAAAGCTAATGTAGTTGTTGATGGACTTAGTCGAAAGTCATCATTGTTTGCACTTCAGTCAATGAATGCTCATTTGGCTCGTAATGAAGAAGGTGCTGTATTAATAGAATTGAAAGTGAAACCCATGTTTCTTCAACAAATTCAGAAACTGCAGGATGAAGACCTGGAATTGGTATTTAAACGACAAATGGTTCAAGATAATTTAGATTCGAGTTCAAAGATCGATGATGAAGGTATGTTATGTTATCATAACGTAACTGTGTTCCAAATAATTACGATTTGAAGAATAATATTCTTTCAAAGCACATAATAGTATGTATTCTATTCATCCGGGCGAGACAAAAATGTATGGTGATTTGAAAAAGATATATTGATGGCCTGGTATGAAAAGAGAAATTTCAGAATTTGTTGCAAAATGTTTGATTTGTCAACAAGTTAAAGCAGAGCATCAAGTGCCAACGGGTTTATTACAACCCATTATGGTTCCTGAATGGAAGTGGGAGCATGTTACAATGGATTTTGTGTCAGGATTACCTATGACTCCAAGAAAGAAAGATTCGATATGGGTGATTGTTGATAGATTGACAAAGTCAGCACACTTTATTCCAGTCAGAACAGACTTTTCACTTAAAAAGTTAGCAGAATTGTATGTGTCAGAGATTGTGAGACTACATGGAGTTCCAGTATCTATCATTTCGGACCGGGATCCGAGGTTTACTTCGAGATTTTGGAATAAACTGCAAGAAGCTTTAGGTACTAGATTGAATTTTAGTACAGCATTTCATCCTCAAACAGATGGACAGTCAGAGCGAGTGATTCAAATTCTAGAAGATATGTTAAGATGTTGTATACTCGAGTTTGGTGACAGTTGGGAAAGGTATTTACCTTTGGCTGAGTTTGCTTACAACAATAGCTATCAGCCTAGTATAAAAATGGCACCATTTGAGGCTCTTTATGGTAGGAAATGCAAGACTCCATTGTGTTGGTCTGAATTGAGTGAATAAAAAATAGTTGGGGTTGATTTGATTCGGGAAACCGAAGAGAAAGTCCGGATTATTCGAAACAGTCTAAAAGCTGCTTCAGACCATCAGAAGTCATATGCGGATTTGAAACGAAGAGACATAGAATATGCAGTGGGTGATCGAGTATTTTTAAAAGTTTTATCGTGGAAAAAGGTGTTACGGTTTGGCAGAAAAGGAAAATTGAGTCCAAGATTTATAGGACTATATGAAATTGTAGAAAGGGTTGGTCCTGTAGCTTATCGGTTGGCTTTACCTCCGGAACTTGAGAAGATTCATAATGTGTTTCATGTGTCTATGCTAAGACGGTATAGGTCAGATCCTTCACACGTAATTCCTCATACTGAAATTGAGCTTCAACCAGATATGACTTATTCAGAAGAACCGATGAAGATTTTGGCTCGTGAAGTTAAAGAATTGCGGAACAAAAAAATACCATTGGTTAAAGTATTATGGCATCGACATGGTATGGAGGAAGCAACATGGGAAACAGAGGAGTCAATGAGATCACAATATCCAAATTTATTTTCAGGTAACAAATTTCGAGGACGAAATTTTTTTTAAAGGGGGGAGAGTTGTAACGGCCTAATTTTCAGTGGTGTCAGAAACGGTGATTTGAGATCACTAAATCCGAAAAGTAAGATTGAACGAGATAGTAATTTAAGATTTATGAGTCAAGTAAGAATTTAGAAGAATTTGTGAATTGGTGAATTTGATTAATTAAAATAATTCATTAGGTTAAATAGGTAAAAAATGAGGTATCGAGACCTCGAATTTGAAAACCGAGCCATAAATATTTCTAATGGAGTGTCATTAAGTTAGTATTAAAGTTTGGCTGAGAAATTTAAATGTTTGGGTAGTCGATTAAATAAAAGGACTAAATTGTAACAAATGCAAATTTTGCTAGAAGGATTAAATAGCTCAAGTGTTAAAAGAAAGAGGATTTAAAGGGAAATTAAACCTAAAAGTGAAAAGGCTGGACGGCAAGGGCAAGAAAATCATCAGAAAAATAAGGGAAATAATGGCAAAATTAGAAATTTTACAATTTTAACATATAAAATAAAGACAAAATTGAAAAATCTTGAGATCTCTTCATATTTTCTCAGCCAAAATGCCATGGGAGGTCTGGAGAAAGCTGGTTTTTCATAGTTTTACATCATGTGAGTTTAATTCTTGCTTTTTCTTGATAATTTTTATGTTTTTATGACTTTTACAACTAGGTCCACTTATAGAATTCATTAGTTTTTGATTTGGTAGGTGAAATTGGAAGTTACCCTGGCTGAGTAATGGAATTTTATGATGAAATATTATGAAATTTAAATTCTAATTTCATATTAAGGTGGTTTTATTAAGTGATTTTGATAGAAAATGGTATTTAGGACCTAATTGTGAAAAAGTTGTGAATTAGAGGTTGGTGTTGAAATTCAGAATATCAAAGGTTGTGAAATAGTTTGTAATGATAAAATAAAGTGTTAATTGAGAAAAATTAGTTCAATTGATGGTTGAATTGAGCAGGGACTAAATTGTAAAAACTGTAAATTTTGGGGTAAAAGTGCAATTTCAAAAATTGAAGAGCATAAATTATGAAGTGAAATAGAAATGAAATAAATGCTAATGAGTGAAAATATTTTACATTATAAATCAAGAATCCAAAGAAGAACGAGGAAAAGAAAAAGTTGCAGAATAGTCCCTAAGTTTCAATATCTTCAACAAATCAGCCGGGTAAGTTCATATGGTTGAATTTACATGTTTATTTATGAATAATTGAATGATATAATGTGTTATTGAATATGAATTTGCTGTGGGATTGTGAAAATTATGATAAAATAAAAGAATAAATGTGGTAATTCAAATTAGGAAAAACGCAGGATTGAGTACGTTCGTATCGTGGCATGTGATGAATTGACGGAAAAACACCATGGTTGATCCATGGAAAAGTGTGAAACGTAGGTATGGTATCATCCATACTGAGTTGTGAAACGTAGGTATGGTATTAACCATACTGAGTTAAGAAACGTAGGTATGGCATTTCCCATACCGAGTTATGAAATGTAGGTATGGTATTTCAATGAGGAAAACCATACTGAGTTGTGAAACGTGGCACTGAGCAACGACGTACTCAAATTCGTAAGACGTTTCCTAATTTGATAATAAGTAATACAAGAGGAGTGAACCTATTGAAAGAGATTGAGTAGTTGTTAATGTTGAGCTCAACTATGTGAAGTATTATAACAGTGGTTGTGAATGGCAGGGAACTATAGTAAATGATTTGTTATTGTTTGGAAATATTATGTTTGGTAAGCATTACTTTTAAACCTATGAACTTACTAAGCTTCAATAAGCTTACTTGTGTGTGTTTGATATTTTTATGTAGATTGAATTAAAGGGAAGTTGGTAGATCGGATCATCACAACAAAGCTCGCTATCCAGATCAATTCCGGTAGATTTTGTTCTATGTTTAAAGATTTATATGGCATGTATAGAGTTTAAATGAAATGGAGTAAAGATGTTATAAACTAGTTAACCATATTTTGCAATGAAACAGTTTTTGGTTAGCAGCAGTGACGTGATTTTGAAAAATCACCAAAAATAGGAGAAAAGGAATTAGAAAGTGAATAAGATATAGAATTAAATCTTATTGTGTCTATTTTTATGTGAAAGAAATATAGTAGGCAAAGGAATTTTATATTCTGTGATATTTTAATTTTAGTGACATAGGGTCAAGATGGTATTTGAAGTCCCCTGTTTTGACTTTAGAAAATCATTCAAAATTGTACAAAATGAATTATGAGTTATAATTTATATTTATAGATTCCTTAGTGAGTCCATTTTCAATAGAAACAAGTGGGAACAAAATATGAAAACTGTACAATGAGATATTTGAATTTAGGTTAAGAGATGTCAGAACCGTTGGTCAGTGAAACAGGGGAAACTTTAATGAATAAACTGTACTAATTGGCCACACGAAAAATTCTGAAAAAATTATAGTAAGAAGATATATGAGTATAGTTTCAAGGAGAATTTACGGATCTAAATTTCGAGATTCGTAACTTGAGTTATAGTCAATTTAGTCAATATGACGCAGATGGACAGTTTCAATTTTTATGCCCCGAATTAGTAGTTAAGTCTAGTAATGCCTCGTGCTCGACTCTGGCAACGGTTTCGGGTAAGGGGTGTTACAATTCAGTCATTTCACCAGTTCACGATACTGTTCACACAAGCTGTCGAGAATCCGCAACATGTGCAGGATCTCAGCCATCGGAACGGTCTATGTCATAATAATAGAGTAGCCATTCAATTCACCAGCTCACGATGTTGCTCACACAAGCTGTCGAGAATCCGCAACATATGCAGGATCTCATCCATCGTGATGGTGTGTATCATCAGAGCAGAATATTGATTTAGTATTCACCGGCTCAAAGCGTGATAACTCATCAGTTGATCATTTCTTAGATATTTTCAATCAATCAATTATTAAGCATATTATGAATTTAATTATATAACAAATAATGTATAAAAAGAATCATTATATTATAGAAAAAATAGTACGAACTTACCGGACTGATTTGCAGTAACTGCCAAAGTACTGGGGCCATTCAACAACTTCTCTATGCCTCAATTTTTAATCCATTCTTGATCCAATCGAAGAAGCAAAGCTAGGTCGAATATTTTCCAATTTTTCCTTTAGGGTTTTGGTTTGTTCTCCATGAAGAAGATGAAGTTAATTTCATTATGTTTCTTTGTTTTAATAACTATTCATCTAATTACAATTTTGCCCTTAAAACTTAAAGCAAGTTTCACTCAAATCAGCATCTAGAACCGTCCACTACCATATTAAATGGTATATTTACCACATAAGTACCTTGACTTACCTTCCCATTATCATTTGATGTTTTTAACCTATAGAACTCAACTTTTGCAGCTTTTTCGATTTAGTCATTTTTACTTTATTAACTACCTAAACGATAAAATTTCATATCCAAAATTTAATACGACATTAATGACCTCGTAAGTATTTACGGTCTGGCACATCAGAGTTGTGGTCCCGAAACCACCATTTTCGATCATACAAAAAAACAACTTTATTAATAAATCCTCAATTAATTAGGATTTAATTGAAATTTATCACAATCTAAAGAATTCCACATCATTTCTATTATTACGCCATTTAAGGAGGATCCAATTACACAATTGGTCCTTCGATTATACTAAATTCCAATTAACAAACTTATTTACAATTTAGCCAAAAACTAATTAGGACTAAATGAATAAATAACCCAAAAGTTAATGGATGGTAATCATTCACCACCTCTTGGACTTTTTGACTATGGTCTAATAACCATTTAGGTCCCTTTAGTATTTTATATCTATAGCAATTAACTTTTACTTCTTTTACAATTTAATCATTTTACCTCAATTAAGCAAACAATCATCAAAATTATCAGACCAAATTTCAATTCACTTATACTTTGACTCTGTAAATATTTAATAAAATTATTTACGGCCTTAAATTACAGAAACAAGATCCTAAAACCTTGTTTTCAATAAACACTTAACATTTGAACCGAACTTCTTATACTAACTTTTAATTCAATAATTAAAATTTACCAATTCGAAATTCAATATAAAAATTATTATTGACTTATATAATTTAAATACTAATTGTATGAACTTACTCGTCGAATTTGTGGTCACGAAACAACTATTTCCATCACGACTGAAAAACAGATGATTACAATTTTTATGCCGACTTTGAAATTCGGTTTGACTTCAACACACTGGCTCCTCTGAAACCTTCACTCCAAGACTTGGTTTTCTAAACCAGCTTTATTGTGGAGCCTTGTGTTTTGCCTCCTTCCTATGGGAAATTTGGATCTCACGCAACAATTTTAGTTTTCAATCAACACTTATCCACACCGCCATTATTGAACTCTCCCTTGAGCATACTACTAAGGTGAAACAGTGCACAGCTTCGTCAATGGTAGGTTTACATTGGAAAGCCCTTAGAAGAGGGTGGGCTAAACTTAACTCTGATGACTCTGCACTTTCAAACCCAATGAAGGTGGGTGCTGGGACAGTCATTTTTTATGAGAATGGAAGATGGATTAGGTTCTTACGGACACATACCACATGATATCAGCCTCGGGGTGGAGCTATGAGGGCTTAGAGATTACCTAGAACTAGCCAAGAGACTCGACTTAAGAAACCTTGAAATTGAAATCGAAGCTACCTCTACTATTAGCATGTTACTATCAACTCTAGTCTATGATTGTAGGATTCTCCTATCAAGATTGGAAGGAATGTCAATCAAGCACATGTTCAAAGAGAAGAATAGATGTGTGAATTCCCTTGCTTGCCTAGAAAGTAACTTTTCTTTGTTTGTTTCGAACCTCATCTTTTGTTTGTTTGTAATGTGCCCCATCCAGGCCCTTCCCCACGTTTGATAGCTGATGCCTACGGGGATATTTTGTACCGAACTGTTGGTTAATATAATTATCTAATTTGCTTCTGTTTCGCACCAAAAAGAAAATCTTTGAATTCTAAAAATATTTCCTAGCAAATATGTATGTATGTACTCGTAATTGATTCCTTGAAATTCTTTGTATATATATTAGATTTTATTACGGTTGTGTTTGCGTTCTCTTTTTCTCTCTCTCTCTCGCTCTTTGGTATCTTGATTGAGCTGAGAAAACCAGTCTCAATGGGTATCTTTCAAAAGTACTTAAAACATTACATCCAACAAAGAACCAATCTTAAATCAAAGCTCACTTCTCTTCAGATTTCGTGTAATGAGAAATCAAGAAAGATTGGCACCAAATTGTGTAAGTTTCTCGACAATGTTATATGCAAAAGGCAGCTGCAGGTTGAAGGAAACTCGTCTATTAATGAAAAAGATCGTTTCTCCCCTCCCTTGATGGTAGAACAACAGTTCTTCCCTTCATTGATTTCTGATTCAGAAACCGGCGATGGCCATGGCAGCATTACCCCAACTTATGTGTGTGAAATCTGTGTTGAGCCAAAGCCATTGGATATCTCTTTCAACATCAAAGGTTGTTCCCATTTTTACTGCATTGAATGCACAGTGAAGTACATTAAATCCAAGCTTGATGATAACGTGAGTCGGATCCAATGTCCGGTGACAGATTGTGAAGGGGTGTTGGACCCAGATTTTTGCCGTGAGATACTGCCAAGGGATTTGTTTAACAGGTGGGGAAAAGCCCTTTGTGAATCTGCTTTGCTTGGCTCTGAAAAATTATATTGTCCTTATAAAGATTGCTCGGCATTGTTGGTTAATGATGGGGAAAAGAGAATTAAGAGATTCCCATGTCCACTGTGCAAGAGGGTATTTTGCGTGCAGTGCAAGGTAGCTTGGCATTCAGGTGCGGATTGCATCAAGTTTCAGAAACTTAAAAACCTTGGCTCAGATGCTATGTTGGTTGATTTGGCTAAGAGAAAGAAGTGGAGGCAATGCCCTAATTGCAGCATTTATGTTGAAAAATCAGCTGGTTGCTGTTATGTTAAATGCCGGTCAGTATTTTATTTTTCTTAATATTAGATTCACTTGGTTTTGATGTTCACATATCAAAATGCTTTTCTTTTGGAATGATTTTATAGGTGTGGAAATGCCTTCTGTTACAATTGTGGAGCAAAATCAAACAAGGTTACCCATTTTTGCACTAAATGTTATCATTAGTTCTTCAATAAAACTATATATGAAATGTGCTTGTTGGGGTTTTTTTTGTATGTGAAGAGGTGTAATAATTGGGTAAAACTACCATGAAGGCCCTTGTATATAAAAAAATTGGCAAATTAGTCATTATATATTAGATCAAAAAGTAAATTGGTTCTTCTTTCACTGTTCTTATATGCCAGCCAATATAAGGTACACATGGCACGTCATGTGTAATTGTCTGGTTATTTCGTCAGTTTAAAGTAAAAATTTTAACAAAAAGAACCAATTTACTTTTTGATCTAATGTACAGATACCAATTTGTCCATTTTTTGAATAAATAGGATAAAATGCAATCTAACTCATCTCTACAGTGCTTTTACATAATAATTGTAGTAGACTTTTTTTTAAAAATGAAAATAATTGTAGGAGATATTGAGAAAGTAGTTTTGACTTCTAAATTTCTCCAAATTAAATTCACACAAATTTTGTCATAAAAAAGAAATAAAAATAAAATGAGATATGTATGACAAATTGAAGCGAAAAACAAGGCAACAAACTCTAGTTTGTTGATTGATATGTAACAAATGCTTAGTCTTTTACGGGATTATATTAACCATGCTTGTTTATATATTTTTGGGTCATATTTAAATTCGAAATATTTTATTTTATTTTTATGACGAATTTACTTTTTATTTTATTTTATGAAATCATAGATTCTAATTTGAATATTTATTGTTTTAACTTGTAAATTATGAAGTTTTTGAATTCATTATCCACTTTAATTTTATTTTTGATATTTAATGGACTTAAGTATCTATAAGATAATTTATTTGTATAATAATATTTTAATTGGTGCAGATAATAAATAAAAATTTGATTTCAAAATTTATAAAAATAACAGTCATAATTACTTCAAGATAGATATTAAAATTATACATATATTTTGATTTAATGTGTAATTAACGGAATTATAATAATCACATATTTGTTAGCTAGGCCGTGAATCCACTCTACAATGCTTTCCAAAGCAAAGGAGGATGAGACAGTAAAAGAAATTAAGATTGCAAGAAGTGTTGTGTCCACTAACACTTGTTTGCATATAATTGGTTCCTCTTCTTTTGGGCAAATGTTTAGTCATTAAATAAATTCTACGCTCTTTCTGATTAATTATAAAAAGCTAAATTAAATGAAAGAAAATGGTTCATAGATATTCATAAAGTCAAAAGAGCGGAGAATCCAATCAATATTTTGGGGTGGACTTTAGCTTGAATAATAATAAGAAACTTCTTTTCTAAGGCGTCATTGACAAAACTTAAAGCAAATTAGCACATTGGAAACAGAAGTGCCTGTCTCAAGGTGAAAGGCCGACACTCATTAAATCAACTTTGCCTTCTTTGCCTCTTCATATGTTCTTATGCTTCAAAGCTCCAACTTAAATTTGTGAAAAGATTAACCAAATAGTTAGAACATTTTTCTAAGGTCATGAAGTAAGGGAGAAACTTCATCCATGTAATTGGAAAACTTTGTGCTAGCCCAAAAAGAGGGGTTCTGGGCATTTGCAAGCTAGTCTTGATGAATAAGGCTCTTTTGGCAAAATAGGCGTCGACATTACTCACAAACCAAAGACCAATTATATCATTTGTGTAGAAAGCTAAATAGCACCAGCTAGTTATTAAAAAGCCTTCATATTCTTAGATCTAGAAAGGCATTCCGAAAGGAAATGAGATACATAGGAAAGATGTTCAAATCTTTGGGTAACAAACTACGATGTCACTTCAGCTCCAAATCGATCTACCTTCCTAAACGTTGATAATGCAAATATTCATAAATCAATAAGGACCCTAATAAAGCACAATGGACGACAATGAGATCAGAGGCTCACAAGTACAACCTTTGGTGAGAAAACCTGACATGATCTTTTAAGTTGTTCCTTTTCATTTTTGGAAGGTGATGACATAATCATTTGGAAATATGATTTTAATGGGAGTTTCTCCGTTAATTCAGCCTATTACTACATAAGTTGGATTTAAAAGAGAATTCTATAAGAAACCCATAAAGTAGTGTCTGGGTTAATTTCTCGTAAACCCCTTCATGGATTGAGTTATGCAACCAAGTCTGAATATCCGACATAAATTTAAGAGAGTTTGAGTAAAAATATTAGGCCCTAAAAATGGGCTTGAATAAAAAAATTAGGCATGTTTAAAATATGGATCGAGTTTAAGCTTGAACATTCAAGACTCGAGCCCTGAGTCCGGCTTAACCCATTTTTTTTTAAGTTTGTGATGTTTTATATTATATTATTTATAACATATAAAAATGATATTTATCATAATATATAATACTACTATAATGTATGTCGAAACCATTTTTTGTTTGAAAAACGGGCCGACTTTAAAAAGAAAAATGGAGTCGCCACCAATCCTTTTTCGAAGTGCGATTGGGTCACTTTAGAAAATATTTTGGTCTACGAATTTTAAGAAAACGGGCTCGGGAGTCAGTTACGCACGAGGAAGGATTAGCACCCTCGCAACGCCCAAAATTGTTACCGTATTGATTGATTAATGTCCTTAATGCCGAAAATTAGAAAAGATTTTAAAGTATGAATCTTCAAAAAAAAATATTTGGATAACTCGAATCGAAACTTCTCTTGTTCCGAAAGGATGAAATATCACATCCAGCACGTTAGGATACGATGTTTCAGACCTTTGACATCAAGATCATTTCATGGTTCCCAAAATTCATGCGTCATCATTTTAAAAAGGGTATTTCATTATTTGGTCGAACGAACGAACCGAAACCCAGCACGTTAGGGCACGATCCCTCAAATTTCCAAACATGAAATATTGCCTTATTTTTAAAGTTTAGACAACACGATCAAAATTTTAAAAGGATATTCAGTCCTTTGGACAAGCGAAAAATTGAAACCCAGCACGTTAGGGCACGATCCCTCGAGTTTTCAACCACCAAATATTGCCTTTATCTTTAAGAAAATATTTTTAGGAGTTTGGAAATATGGGGTAAAAGAAAATAAGATAAATGATAGTATTAAGAATCAAGAAAATGAGAAATAATAAAGAAAGTAATAGAAATGATAACAAAATAGCCATAATAATACAAGAAACAATGATAATAATGATACTAGTAATAGTAGTAAAACATATAAAAATAATAATAATGGAAATGGTAATACCAACATTGTTAATAAAAATAAAGATAACAATAATAATACATATAATTATAAGAATAATAATACGTATAATAAAATAGTGATAGTAAAACAATAATACATACATAGGAATATAATAATAATAGGAAAAATAGTTAAAAATGAAAAACTATAGTAGTAATAATACTAAAATAATAATAGAATAATAATAAATGATAAGAAAATAATAAAATAATAGTATTAATAAAATAGTAGTAATAAAAGAGAATAAAAGTATTTGATAATAATAAAAATAATAATATATAATAAAACAATTAAAGTAAACCATAATATATATAATAATAGATATAATAGTATGTAATAAAATACAAAACTAATAAAGGTAATAAAGAAAAATACTGGTAATAAAATAATATAATGGTAAACATAATAATAAATAATAATGATGATAGGTAATAATAATATATGGTAAAAAATAAAAGTAATAGTAATATCAAGAATAATAAAAAAAATTAAAAAAATAATAATAAAATAATAAAAATCATAAATATAATATTAATATATATATAAAAACGGTGGTAATAAAAATAATAAAAAATAATAATTAATTTAATGGTGAAATAGTAAAATTATCAAAAAATGACTAAATTGAATCAAAATCGGAAAATTTGGGCCGAATTTAAAAGAAAAATGAAAGCAAAAGGGCTAATCGTAATGCGCGCGTAATATTGAGGGGTCATAAATGTAATTACCCCAAGTTTCTGAACACTGCACCTGAACTAGGACTAAATTGAAGCGGCGCATAAAATTCAGGGGCAAATTGTAAAAAAAAAAGCTGAAGGGGGATGCAATTAAAACAGGGGCGCATTAGGGAGGACCAACTGCGCAGTTTACCCATTTAGGGTAAAATTGCACAAATCCACCTGTGGAACAGGTGATTGCGCGTGGCCCATGCTTTAAAAGCTAAAAAAAAGGCTTCCTTTCATATCCCCTCTCTGTTCCAAAAACCCAAAACCAGAATACCCTTCCCCCTTTTCTTATTTTCTAGGGTTTAAACCCCTTCTTTGCAGCGAATTTGCCGTGAGCCCACACCGACGACGGCGGCCGAAGGGGACGAGGTAAACCTTTGTACCTCTTTTTTTTGCTATTTTTACAACTTTGTTTGGGTTTTCTTTTAAAACCTATGAAATCGAATCGAAAAAATAGAAAGATTTCTGTTTTCGAAAATGACGAAGACAAAAGAAATCAGATTCAACAAAAGAGGGACGAAAGAAAAACACCTTTTCTTGATTCTTTAGTATTGATTCGTACACTGCTCTCGTATTTCTTGTGTAAGTCGTGTAAAACAAAAAAAAAATGATCCCCTTTACATCGTTAAGAATGGCTTTATAGCCTATTTTACAACGTATTATCCCTATTTTGCAGGTGCGTGGTGGAGAGGGGCTTCTCTCCCGGACGTGGCTCAGTGGCAGAGGCACACACGGCTCGGGGACTGTTGCGGGGCTTACGGTGCCAACCAGCTAGGGCTTTTCTGTTGTTGTTTTTTTTTTAGGTTTTAGGCTAAAAATTTGGGCTAAGGTTTATTATTGGGCCTGGATCTCGATTTTGGGCCTATTATAGCTGGGTTATTGTGTTTTGGACTGTTCTTATTTTGGGACTTTATTTTATTAGTCTTGGTTTAATGGGCTCTGGGCTGCAAAATTGGGCCTTACAATGTAAACATTAAAAAAATGTTAAAATGACTATGTATAAAATTTTTATAAAAAATATTAAATTAAAAATCAAATAATTTTTTTTTATTTTAAAAAAAAAATATAGGTGAGTCTTAAATAGATTTTGGTTAACTATTTTACAAATATAGACGAACTTAGCAAAACTTTAGGCTCATATTTTGGATTGAGCCGTGCTTGGATAAATATAAAATATATTAATTTATACTTAAACATAACCTAAATTTAACCTAATTTGACCCATGAACACATCTAATCTCTACAAACTTAAAACTTATAATCTTCCCATGAAGAACACATCTAATCTCTACAAACTTAAAACTTATTATCTTCCCATGAAAATGTGCTAGAGGAGCATCGCAATCAGAGGGGGTTGACAAGGAAATCCTTGATGTGACAACTATATATTCCCTTTGTGATAGCGAAATCGAGTCATAGGAGCATATATTTGTTAACTATGATTACGTTAGAGCCACCTAGTTTGGAAGACTATTCTCATTGAGAATTCAAGCTTTTAGCTTGGATTCCATATGAGATGGGATCTTTCACTGGCAACAAAGATACGAGAGACAAGAAACTTCCTTGTACTTAATCCACTTAAAACACAAGGCTAGATCAGAAGCTTGTATTTTCTATCATTGAAGCAAACAATGAGAAAATGTTAACTTTCGGATATAGGAATCAAAGAGAACTGAAGAAGAGAGTTTGAACGTCATTTGGCCTTCGTCTCTTGCGATTATAAACAAGGGAGACGTAAGTTGGTTTGGAAGGAAATCATTATAAGGAACAACAATAATATGATCATGATTTGCAGAAGACTTCTAATCTTTGATTCGTATGCGCAAACAAAATATTCGATAATTAACATAGAGAAGAAATGAAGAAATATTGTCCAAGGAACATCAAAGACGAATTAAATCATTCAATGATATTCATGCAGGGTTTTCTCAAAACAAGCCAGACAGAAAGGAAAAAGTAAAAGAGTGGGGGGAAACTGCGAACATTCCTTTTGTGTTCATTTTGGAATTGATTTATGTACCAAAAAGAAAACATCAGCTTAACATAAAAATAATAATAATAATAATAAAACTGGCGGCTAAAAAGATCATGTTATCCACCCATTTGATGGTTCTTGCAATCTACTACGAGGACAAAACTACCTCGTTAAATTTGATTGAGTGTTTATAAGAATATGGTTTACTCTTGCTTCAGAATACAAAAATCTTGGGGGTGGGGGATTGGAGGCCTCGTTAATGGCATATCATCTATGACTATGGCTAATGACTATATATAAATATATGAGAACAACAATGGAGGAATAAAATACAATAATTACATTCTCACTAATATGGTTATGGTGCCTTAACTTATTTGAATAAGTAAAAGGGGAATCTAATCTAAAGTGAGAGTCGAAGCTTGTCTGTCAGTAACCATTCACAGTTTTCTGGGTTTTTTTCTTCAAATTTGAGATGCCACAGTGTGGACAAACGTACTCCAGCCCATCTGTTTTAGCATAATCCTGCATTTCACAATATGAATGCATATTAGAGATGTGAATTCAGGTGAAAATCCCGAATTGAACCGATCCAAATTTTGTCAAAATCAAAACCAACCCGACGGGTCTAATGAATACGATGGAAGTAGTTCAATAAAAATAATAAGTAATGCAAAGATATCATTGCATGGGCCAAATGGAGCAACCAGCAATCAACTCAAAATTTGCAAACAATGATACCACTTTTCACTTTATACAAGTGTCCTTATAGCTTGGCTATCCACATTCATCTCTTGACAAGAAATTTTTGAGAAGGGTATACATACCTTAAAGGCTCCAAGACCCTGCCGCCTATCACAGCCGAAGTGAGCCCACTCACCGCAAACTCCACAGTTAACCCAATCGCCTGCTGCACTACTGTTACCATACAAAAACTCTCCAGTGTCACTACTATAAACAGTTCCATATATGTATATAGATAGAGGAAGAAAAGGACCTGTGACACAGCAAGCAGCATTCTCCATCTACATCATCATGAGCCAATTCATACTCTAAAAGGTAGGTCTCATAATGTCTTTTCAGAGTGTTGCCCACTCCCTAAGTAATTAGAGGAAAACAAGTACGAACGCAAAAACTCAGTAGAATGAAATGATGTACAAGTAGCATTACAAGGGGAAAGCATTCATATGTCATTTGAAATACTTCAAGGATCAGAAAATGCAAACTATCTTTAAGTTATGCTTTAAGGCTAACAACGAAAACATACAGTCATTCTATTTGTCAATGTGTGATTGCGCATCTTCGAAAAAACTTGTCCTTTCCAATTTATGCCATTCCCAACATTGAAGCCTCCTCTTGACACCACCTGTATGGGAAATCATTTTTAAAACAATTTTTTTGCCAGGTTTTCCTTCATATTTAGCAAAAAGAGTATCCTACCTCTCTATATAAGTTAAAAAGATCGAGACGCTTAGCATTCAGAATGGCATCAGGAAACTCGGCTAATCCACCTTGAGGAACAAGGCGAGTATGTCCCCGGAGAATCAGAAACTGCATTACATCTCTCAAAAATTCCTCCTGCCAGAAAATAATCCAACAGGATAATAAATATATATTACAAGAACAAACAAAAAGAGATACTAAATTACGAAAGTTTAATAATTATTTTGCATCATAATGCAGCCATATTGGCAAAATCTTAACCCAAACTCTGAGAAGATGACTAACCTCTGAGCAAACCTGTATTGGAGCTCTACCACAACCGTGTTTCTTGAGAGGTAATGGATTTAAAGAGATGATCTGCTGGGCCTGGTAAGAACTTGACAAGGTTTTACGATTTGTAACCGAAGTAGGTTGCTTCACAGGAACTACCGGCAAGTTAACCTTTCCCTGGTCACCATCATATTTCTCCACCTCGAAAAGTCTCGAAAAGGGAAGCATTTTATGACGATGGGTGTGAGGAATTGGCCTCATAGCAGAAACATTTGGTTTCGGTCTTGGATTACCATTTATACCTTCCATGACATTACGGTTTAGAGGTTTAGTGCCTTTGCATGGTTCTGATCTTTTACGACTAGGTGCGGGAGGCACCAACCAGCTCGGAGATCTGGAAATTACAGAACTAGCCCAGAGGGGATCTTTTCCACGGTCCGTGCAAAAGAAAAGTAGGCGTTTGGCATCATCTTTTTCAAACGAAGCAACTGATAAACCTTGAATGCTAGCAATCCCCAGCATAGCTAAACTGCGGTAGGATGCATCTGGTGCAAGTTGCCTCAAGACCTGTTAAACCATTTCCAGAAACAGATAATGATTTATCCAAGAAAAAAATATATATAACGCTAACTCAAACAGAATTACCCTCATGAAGAAGGGCTTCATAGATATTTCTTCCGAGCATAATTCAGTAAAAGTTCCTCCTTCAAATGTTTATCCATACCACAATGAAGTTTATGGTAAAAAAGGATACAAAGTAACAAAGGAGTTCACATAAACATCCATGATAAAACATGAAACACACAAGGATGAAGCATACTGGACATGCATAGAGATATAGAAAAGTTTCAGAGAAAGAATAAATTGGTTAAAGAGGATCACACCTGAGAAGCCCATGTGGGAACCTTCATAGACACCTCAAATACACTTGCTCCACAGGCGATCGAGGCTGATCTACGAGGCTCAGATGATGGCAATTTGCTTTCCTCAGAACTTGACTGTGCATGGACTAGCTTACTCTTCTCAATAAGCTCATTTTTTATATGATTTTCTAAAAGCTGAGGCAAAAAAACAAGAGTTTCATGTGTTAATTTAAGGTAATGACACTAGCAATAAACCTGAGCAAAAGTACTTGCCTGATCATTAAAACAAGTCTGTGCACTGCCAGATACTAAAAGTGATATGTGAGCTGAACTACAGGTTGAAAAATCACAACGCATGGTCACTACACCACGAGAAAATGTCCCCGCTTGAAGAGGTGGAGGGGGAGCACTGTAAGAATAGATGATGTTAGTATGACAATAATAAGGACACGCAAGAAACTTGAAGGTACCAGTAGGTATAAAATGTGAACTATAAAAGAAGCGATTGGAGCTACAAGCGCTCAACATCTAAACCTAAACAAAGCAAGAGACCCTCCATCACCAAAGGAACTGTAATTTAGCTCAAAGTTATCAATACCTTGCTCTGTTATGGAGCTTGCTCCCACGTATCTGAAACAAATGCCACAGTGGATGTAAATAATTATATAAAACAGATTCAGGGTATTAGCACAGATTATTCTCTCACACACATAACATGCTATAACTTTATAATTATAAGAAAATAGGTGCTCTTCTCCACATGTTAGTATGAACATAAAACAATTTACTTTTATGCATGAATTATCATGGCATCAGACCCCATTACAGCTAAGCAATTGCACTTGCAACCTTGTACAACTAAATTTGAAGGCATGTACAGCAGTATTGATCTCATTCTTAATCTATTTCTTATGCATCTAGACTATCAAGGTGACACTGATATGTGCACCCTTGCAAATTGGTGTTGGTAAAACGCTGATGCCATAATGCTGTTCAGAGAGAATGTCGTAAAGCAAGACCAACTAGAATTATCATTTGAAACCATTAGGAAAAGAGCAAGAAGATATGTAACTTTTAAGGTAAAAGGGATCAAGGATGGAGGATATTGTGCTGTTATCAGCATTAAAAGCTCACTAGGTGTCATTCTAAGTAACATAACCCAGATGCAGCCATAACTAATGTAATCTCTTAAATGATGATATTCAAAAGATGGTAGTACAAGCATATAAGCCAAAACAGGGAAATTATAATATAAGTTCAAGAGGGGGAGAGACACTTGTACAAACTTACTTCTATGCTCAATAGGGCATTAAGTCCATCCTCCAAAGATCTCAAGAGGAATGCATCCTGCAGGGCATACAGTTAATAACAAATAAATACAAACTAGGATGAACGAAGTATATGATTATGGTTCAATAAAGGAAGAACTCTCAAACCTACCAATGAGCAAGGAGATCCACAAATGAGAAACCTCATTGTCACATCATCATCATATAACTTTATGGCAGGAAGATTTTCAGGGGAGCTTTCTTCCTCTTCCATATCTACCTCCAATTGAGGAACATCAATCCTAGGAGGCTCGCCAAGCAGGCACGGTTCTGGTTTAACACTTTGTTTCTGACTATTAAAAGAGATAACATTGTCGTTCTGCAAACAGTATAATCTAAAAGACGCATGGGCAAGTTGAAATGCATCCCATGTGTGGCTACATGAGCTGCAATAGACCAAAACTACAAAGCTTTAGTACTCACTTCAAGTAAAGTTACTTCCAGTTTGTAGATTATATTCTTCAATAAGCGAGTAAAAGGAATGCATAATTTGCCTTATCAACCAAATTCACAAAATTAACTAACACGCTACAATCACTATTAAGGACGGTAGGGAAAATAATCATGCTTTATCTATAATAAGCAGAAGTAGGAGATAGTACCTTTGTATCACTGACAACAGTGCTTGACGAAAATGGGAAGCTGAGTAAGGCGAGAATGTATTTTTCCAATATATAACATAAGGGACTCCCTGGCAGAGGAGAAATTACATTCAACAACTTTAATAAAAATATAAAGAAGCCTACTGAATACTAGCTCAATTGGCACCGATGTTGCTGAAGACTCCTAAGGTTAGCGAGTGGATTTAGGCACGCAAGTCCTCCTCAGATGAATATAATTAGTTAGAGGTTTGCGGAGTTAAGGGTGGTTTAAGAAATTTATCAAATATATATAACAATTTTCCATTTGTTCACTTTATGATCATGATCAATAACTTTACCTTGGAATGAAGTGCCTCAGCCAATTTGTCACCGTTGGGAGTCTCTAAATAAACCTGCACAAACATTTGAGAATAAATCAACTAAACATAATAAACTTCAAATGAGCACTGAAAGTCTGAAACCAGCAAAACTAGTAAAAGGAAGTATAAAACAAAAGGAAACATGCATGAAACAATCCCATCGTATAATTTCAGGGAGAATGGGATCAAACTATAAACTTTATTAAACAAGTACTATCAAGAAAATCATGTCTCACTAACAGTGGTGGGTAAGGTGGAACCAAAAAGTCCGTATAAAGCTTCTGGAGTGGACAAGTGAACATCTCCACAAACCAGATAACCAATTTCTTCACTATCAGCATTCTGCTCTCCTTGTAAGTAAACAACATTTGGCTCAGACGATTCAAGAACTCGTCGAACCTCATCGATGCTAGGATTGTTCAGAAGCCGAACCTGCATTTAAATAAGTAAAAGTGCAACTTTATAAGAAGTTACTGCTAAAATGTCAACAGTTAAAAAAGGTTAAAAACTATTAACATGATTTATATACCTCTAAGCGACCTGAAGAAGCAATCTCTGGAAATGGGTATCTGGACTTATCATTAGAAACTGGCTGCTTCTGGTTATTATCAGAAACTTCACCACCACAAAGAATAGCAAGGAGACTGCAATGGTTCCTTGAAGACCTTTGAGCACTAAACATCATTCAAACATGCCAGACTCAGCAAGACCCAAACTTGCCACTAAGTGCAAGGCACCAATGGCCCCTTTAAGAAATCCCAAAAACCTAAAACATTACTGAGAAATCAAATCAAAACCCTAAAAAGCCAACTGCAAATCTTATTACTCGAAACCTCTGATTTTCCAAAATTCTATCACAGAGCAAAAAGGAACTTCACTTTGTATTTGAGACACTTGAAAATCCCTAAAAACCAAAGGTGGAGAGTTCGAAATCTGAAGAAATCCCACCGACCCAGATGAAATAAACAAGGGAATCGAGAACCCGAATGAACAAAATTACCAAACCAGACGAAGATACCGAGAAAATTTCTCAGGAAGCAAATCCTTCCAAAACAAAAATCGGAAAGTAAAAAAAGAACCCTAAGTTTTAAGAAGAGTCAGTCTCCCAAATAATAAAGAAATCTCAAATAAAAAAAAAAAAAAAACCGAAATGACACATCTTTATTCCTTCTTTCACTAACAATCCCCCACTAGCACCGCCTTTGACAGAAAAAAATAAAATCAAAAACAAAAAAACCCAAATCAAAATCAAAATCAAAATTCGATTAAAATCAAAGTTAATTAATTAAAAATCAAAAAAGCCCAGCCAGAGCCTCCCTTTTTTTTCTTTTTGTTGTCAGTTTGTATTTTTAATAACTACAGTTTCCCAAGTCAAAAAGAGTCAATTTGATGAACCGTTTGATCAGGAAATCCACAAAAAAGGAAAAAGAAATGCCCATTTCTTAATTGACTTTTTAATAATTTGTTTCTTTCAAGTTACCGTGCTTCAAAAGATATCATAACTAATGCATTATACTCATTCGCAAACTTTGAGGAGGTGAAAAGATTCTGTATCTGCTTTTTTGTGTTCTTGAATACTATACTTCAAAGTCCAATACTACCGGAATGAAGGGTATTTCTAATTTGGACAAAGATTTAGAATGGTTGGTTTGGTTCTGTTCTCATTGTCCAAGCCTCCAAGTTCATCTTGAAATTTTGTACTTTCTTTATTTACTGAGAATTTAAAAGCCCCGAAAACAAAAATTCTTTTCAGGTAAATATGTTCTTCGTTGAGCACTCGAACTGCTCGCTTTGTACGAACTGGGACCCAGTTCCCTGGATTTGACTCCCCCACTTTCTTTTTCACTCTTCCTTTCATTTGGTTTTATTCTCAATTTCATCTTTTTATTCTATAAAAACTTAATAACTTATCTTTTATTACAATTTCATCCTTCAAAATTAAAATGGCAATGCTATTAAATTATTGATCTCAACATCAATTGTTAAGTAAAAAATTAGCAAAAACATAACCATTCAATAATTTATCACCGACTTTCCCATCCAATTAAAAAATTATTAAATTTTCAAAAAATTTAAAAATTTCGATTCAATGGATTTTTAACTGATTTAACCTGTTTTTTATTCAATTTTTACCGATTTCCGGTCTAATTAATCCAAAGCCACTTTTCGGATCGATCTCTCAACCAGCTGGTTCGGCTTGATTCAAACAACACTGCAATTTATATGTAAAAAATTAACAAAAAATCAACAGTAATCTGATTAACTCCTTGGTTTTCATGAGGTTTATACAAGGACAAAACTTTGACAAATTAAAATATAAAGATTAATTTTTTGGGATGAAATTCATAATTAAAATCTTAATTTCTACAACAAACTACTTGCCTTTATAATTCTTGGATTATGTTTTACTTAGGATTAATTGTATCATACAGTTTTAAATTATAGGTTAATTCTAATTTGCCTTTTAAATTTTAAAATATTTTTAAAGTATTAGTATTATATCAATTAGGTTTTTTTTTTAATCAAGTCATTAATTTGGGCATTAAATGCTGAATCAAATTTAATGTGAAGGATATTTAAACACAACGATAGCAAAATTTGTGTACCTACTACATGAATAATTTGAATCTATTGTATAAAAAAATAAAAAATAAAAACAACCTTCCTAAATTTTATTAATGTTGTCTGTTCTTTTTAGCGCTTTAGGTTTAAACTATCAACGCAATATATACACGCATGTATAATTTGATTCACATGTTTTAAATATGTTTTATGTCAGTTTCAAACTATCATTTACAGGATTATTAATGTTTTAATGATTCAATTACAATATTTTAAAATCCAAAGACTAATTTAAAATCTAAATGATAGTTTGGAGATGTTTAGCAAAACTAACCCTTTCTCTTAGCAATTTTTTTTCCATGAACAGAATTTCACTAATCACGGAAAGATTACATGTTAATGAATTATCTTTTAGCATTTGAATATAACATATAATAAATAATTAAAACGTAAATTTTAAAATTAATTAATAATGACACATATAATATATATATAGTATTAAATTGGAAAAAATAAAATGTATAGTGTTATTATCAATCTTGAGTTGGTGTTGAGCTGACTTGTAACACTAAAATAATAATAGTAGTCATTTAATAAAATGGTATATTAGTCATTTCCTAACCGAGTTAGGTTATTTAATAAAATGGTATATTAGTCATTTACTAACTGAGTCGATACCTGATTAACCTATGACATCATCTCAATCAGTCAGTCAGGGGTTTCATTAATAGTATAGATACCCAAATTTGGTGAGAAAAGACATTTTATGTTAAAAGTTAATTGTTTTAAGTTTATTTAAAAATTATTGTTGGTGTAGTGACAAAAATTTTGTTTATAAATCCAATAAACACAAGTTCAACACGTAAATTTTAGTTTTTTATTTAAAATTTATATAAAAATATGAAAAGATAAGAAGGTCATCAAAATAATAATAGTCATTTAATAAAAAGATATATTAGTAATTTCTCAATCGAGTTGGTATCGATTAACCCGTGACACCAACTCAGTCAAGAGTTTTATTAATAGTTTAGACTAATATAGATATATTGATGGTGGTAATAAAGTACGCATAATAAAATTAAAATGTAAAAAAATATAAAAATAAAACTTTAATTGAGTGATAAATTAAAAGTTTTACTAATACAATTATTGTAGGTTCAAATCCAACTATATACATATTTTTATTGGGCCTTTTAAATGTGAAAAGATTAAAATACCCTCAAATAATATTACTTATTTTTATTACGGAAATACATTCTCATAATTTCCTAATATAGTTGGTGCTCAGTTGACTTATAACACTAACTCATAAAGAATTTAAATAATAATATAGATGAATTTTAAAATTAGTTTGCACATATTAAATAATTCTGTTTTGTTGAATTATTTTACTTTTTATATTTACATAAGGATATAATCATGGAAAGGTTTATATGTTTTAAATCAAAGTATTTTATGGTTAACAAGTAATTAGAATTTAAAGTGATTTTATTAAATAAAACTAGAATCAAATATCATAAAATTCTTAACTCTAAATAAAGTTTTTATAAGAAAGAATTGTTTAAATTAATTTCCATGCAATATGTTAATTGAGTTTTAGTTTGGTTGATATTAATATTGTTGCTAGTATAGAAGGACGTGGATTTGAGCATGCTTAAAAGACTTTACCCTCCTATTCAAGAGTTGGGGTGAGATTATGGGTAATTCTAAACATTATATCAAAAATATTTTCATGCAAGATATGGTAACATATCAAAAAATAAATTATTAAAATCTCAAAGTAAATAAATAAGATTTATGTTTAAATTATTCTTTAATAAATTTTAAATATTAAAAAAATGGTATATGTCATTTATTTAAAGTTATATATGTTGAAAAACATTAAGAAAATATGGCAAAGTTGGCACAACCAAATTTAAAAAGAAAAATTAAAACAAAATTTTATCATGATATCTAAACTAATAAATCTATCAAATAAGAACTTATGTATCAAGGGCTAGGGAGATAATCTTTGTCCCAATAGACCTTTAGGAAGGTGTCTAGACTTTTGGATCAACTTGAACTAAAGCATACAACCAATTGATTTTCTCTATTATTTTTAAACTTGTATATGTTTAGAGAGTGGAGTCTAACTCAAAAAATTAAACACAAGATAAAAACTCGATACTCTCAAAGAGAGTCTTTGCACAAACCCTTAGATTCATATTGCAATTGCTAGAATATTGAAATTATAATAGTTCCTAATCTAGAACCTAAACTAAAAAAATAAAATCTATCTGTGTAAAAGAAAAATTACTCAAATAAACTTTTACTAATTTTTTATAGAGATTTCCTTAATATATTATTGTGTTTAAATTTCAGCTAGTATGAGAATTATATAAAAAAGTTTAATTCTCATTTAGAGTTCTTAATTAATTAAATCAAAGGAATTTGGCACACCAAGGGGAAGAGTAGAGGTGTACATGGGTCGGGCGGCCCGGCCCGGCCCGAAGGCCCGCCCGAAATGTGGGAGGGTTTGGACAAAAATATAGGCCCGAAAAATGGGCTTGGACAAAAAAATAAGGCCCGTTTAAAAATGGGCGGGCTCTGATAAGGCATTTTTGGCTGGCCCTGCCTGCAGTGTCGATTCACTAAAGAAAAAAATATTTTTAATATTATTTTCTTATTATTTTTCTTTTTATTTTGCTACCATTTTACTATTATGTTTCTATTATTTTGTTGTTATTGTTTAGATATTATATAAAACTTATTTTATTGTTAATTTTGTTATTATTTTAAAGATATTTGTTAATTTTGTTATTATTTTAGAGGCATTTGCTTGTTAGGTTACATCTATTTTAGTATTATTTAAGTCTACATATTTTTTAAAATTTATTTTCAATTTGTTGAAAAATATTTATTTTAATTTTTTAGTATTTTTGATGTATTATATATATTTAAAAATTATATAAAATAATATAAAAAAATAATACGGGCGGGCTGGGCCGGGCCTGGGTTTTAGCATTTTTATATGGGCCGGGCTTGGGCAAAATTTTAGGCCCATTTTTTGGGCCCGGCCCGGCCCGAGCCCAATGAACGGGCCTAAATTTTTAGTTGGGCCCGGCCCAAACCCGACCCGGCCCGGCCCATGTACACCTCTAGGGAATAGACACATGCACTAATGGGCTTATAGAGTTAGTTTAAGTTGGATTAAATTTTTGAAGATTACCTCTCTTAATTTAAATAAAAAACCAAACCTATTGTTTAATCAATGGATAAAGTAATAATTAGATCCTGAATTTGGTAACGTTTCTCATGTTAATCTGTGAACTATTTTTTATATCACATTAGTCCCAAAATTTGGTAATTTTTTTAAATTGGGTCTCTGAACTTAGATTTTATTAAGGCTTGGTGCTTTGAGACTACCACATCGTCACCTAAATTTTTTTATTACTTTTAGATTTTATATACATTTTAAAAAATTTCAGTGATGATGTGGTACAATCATAGAGTGTCACGCGATTATTCTAGTACATTATCCAAGTTTAGCAACAAAGGGAAAAGTTGTCAAGTTCAAGAACTAAATATTTCTTTAACCTTTTAATTAACTAAATAATTAAAAATTTCATAAAAATTAATTATTAAAAAAATATTTTCTTTAATTTATTCACCTATTCCCATTCATTTTTATCTTATGATCACAATTGTATCTTCCGTGATGAAAAATGATCATTACTAATACTAGTAATAATTAAATCATTTTCCTCAATATATGACCCATGACCATGTTTCATTTTTATAATTTATACGACATCAATGAGAGGTTATCATTTACTCTTTTTATTGAGCTATGATTCTACTATTGTGAATAGAGTTATGCTATGTACAAATCATGTACCCAAAATACCAACTTTTGGCTAGTACATTGAAAGCATATGTTTTCAATATATCAAAGTACACATGTCATACACACATAATCATTCATTTATTCAGAATTTAGATAAGCCACACTATGAATGTCACAAGTGAAAAATCCATAAAAGAACCTAAGATAAATTCAACTTGCATGTTGTCAGATGTATTGTTAGATCAAACAATCACATCCATGCTTCTATTTTTTAGAGTTAATCCAGCCCCGATAGACAAGACAAGTTGTAACACCCCTAACCTGAATCCGTCGCCGGAGCAGGGTTACAAAACATTATCGGAGTTTATAGAACAAATAGATAGAAATTTCACATCATATTATATTCATATCAGAAATCAATCAAAATCATACATATTGTCCTATATATGAGCCCTCGATGCTCAAAATACATGTTAGAAACAAATCAGGACTAAATCGGGTACTCAAAGAATTTTTCAGAAAATATTTAAAATTTTTCAAAGGTGCAGGGGACACATGCCCGTGTCTCAGGCCGTGTGGGTATTCCAAATAAGGGCACACGGCTGTGTCCCAACCCGTTTCCATACCCATGTAACTCTCTAACTTGGGTCACACGGTCAAGCCACACACCCGTGTGCTAGGCCGTGTGAGCATTCTGTTTTGTGCAAATTAAAGATACAGGGGACACACGGCCGTGTCACCTGGTCGTATGTCACACACGGCTAAAACACAAGCATGTGTCTCTGCCCGTGTGGACAAAAATAGGCCATTTTCCTAGCCATATTTCTCACCCAATTTGTCATCAACCTAAATCAACATTTTGGACATCAACAAGCCATGACAAGGCATTCAAATCAAGCCAAAATCAATACTTAAACATGTAATACTATCACATACCAACAATATACCCTTAGGCTCTTTAAATGACAGCATAACTCATATCAATCAAATAACCAATTTTACCTACATGACCAAATACATATACGCATAATTTACAAAATATACCTATTTAACCCAACCATCAATATACCTATAAGATTTCCATCATTCAACCATTTCAAACACACATCAAACATGATAAGGCCACTTACATACACATCAAAATTTATCCATCACAAGCCATTCATTGGCCAAATTAATCTATACATGCCATTTTAACCGAAATTAATTTACTAATTATACCGAAAAGGCTGATGGATAGTGTGAAGTTGCTCCGACCAACTTCTAACCAAAATGAACTTCCGAATTACTATAAAAAATGGAAAATAACACAAAGTAAGCATTTAAGCTTAGTAAGTTCGTATAACAACTTACCATTTAATCACATTTAAGATAAGCATGCTAATATAACCAAACCAATTTGGCCAAAAGCCTAAACACATATCCTCAACATGTTAGCCATGTAACACTTTCCATAACCAATAAACATGGATGTACATAATCACTTGGTAAGATTCACATACATGTATCATCCATCTCATATTTCAATATATCATATAATATCATTTCCATGTAATTCAAGTATATACCCGTAATTGTTCATTTCGAACTCATATTGTTTCATATCAGAAATTTGCCCGTTAAACCATTTAAAATATCATTGGATACACGGGTAGTACACACAAAGTGTACAAATTTGTAATCCGTCAATTCATGTACTTGTATGCTTATACAAGCATGTAAATGGGAAGCTCTTCCGAGCCATATAACGGAAAGCTCATGTGAGCTAAGTAACGGGAAACTCTTGCGATCCAAATATCAGGAAGCTCATGAGAGCCAAGTATCGGGAAGCTCAAGAGAGATTTGGTGTGTCCGCAACACATGCAGGATCACAACCATATCGGGAACCCTAATGACATGTCATTTGTATCCTTCGAATTTCTAAGGTTCAAACGGGACTCGATAATTATCGGATTTGTGATCATAATTACACATGGCAATTTGTACAAATCACACACAAAAACATTCAATTTTAAAACATATAAATATACAATTTAGTTACACGAACTTAACTCAATAAGTATATGTAGATACGAAGGCTACTAATCGATACTTTTTCTTTGCCTCGATCTAACTCTGTATTAGGTCTATCCGGATCTATACGAATGAATTTAACTCAATTTAATATAATTCATATTCAATTTAATCCAACACACATCTTTGGTAAAATTACTATTTTGCCCCTATACTTTAATTAATTACAATTTAGTCCCTAGGCTCGAAAAATGAAATTCATACAATTTAATCATTGTTCAAGCCTAGCCGATTACATATCAATAGCAACCCATGTATTTCACAAAATCTAGAATTTTTCCATAATTTTTTATCTTTTCAATTTAGTCCCTAATTGATAATTTTATCAAAATTCTCTTTACAAAAGTTGTTTATCTAACAACAACCTTTCATTTTCTATCATAAAACTTTAAAATTCAACTATACTCATCCATGGAAAAACCCTAATACTTTAACGGTTTTGCAAATTAATCCCTGAGATAGTTAGATTAAGCTATTATGATCTCGGAAACATAAAAATTATTAAAAATGAGACTAAGATACATACCTAATTAAGCCAAACAAGTTTGCTAGAACTCAAGTTTCAATGGCTAGGGTTTCCATATTTTTGATGAAAGATGATGAGAATGAATGATAATAATAATTACTTAATTCATTTATCATCATTATTTTATTAACTTTCCAAAATTAACCTTACTAATTTATTAAATTTCCAATGATGAATAATTATTCTTATCTACTAACTACTCTAAATGGTCTATTTGCTATATAAGGACCTCCAATTTTAAATTCCATAGCTATTTGATACTTTTAACTACTAGAATTCAATTTTCACACTTTATGCAATTTAGTCCTTTTTATCAAGTTAGGCATGTAAACGGTAAAATTTCTTAACAAAATTTTCATACGATATTTCTATCATACTGTAGACCATAAAATAATATTAAAATAAATTTTCTTCTGACCTCGGATTTGTGGTCCCAAAACCATTGTTCCAATTTCACTGAAAATGGGTTGTTACACAAGTTATCTCCCCAATTAGACTTATAGACAACATAATAGTCTTAACATGAGTCTTTTGCTTAGTCTAACCTCATAGATTATAAACAATTTAGATTACATGCTAATATAAATTATCTTCTCGCATTATAATGTGACTATATAATGTAACTTAATATTAGTTAAACCTTAGGTAATCAATGAACTAAAATTTATTTGTTCATTTTACTTTACATGAAAAAACCATTGAGAATAATTATACAAAGAATATTAAAAAAAACATTTGGTAATTTTTATTTATTCAATTAGTTCAAAAATATTACAAGTAGAAAATACAAGATTAACTACACTCAAGACTTTTAAGCTTGATATACACCAAGAGGGGGTTGAATTGGTGTTTTGAAAATTTATAAGAAAGATGAAAATAAAAAAAACAACACAATAATTTATAGTGGTTCGGCTTCAAGGATTTTCCAAATTCACTAATTTGAAACCTTTTTAGGATAAGATTTAACCCTTACAATCACTATCTTTTAAATGGGCAATATAGAGCCACTTCCCTTAAGGCTTTCTACACAAAACCTTAAGTAAACATTCACAAAGATGATAAATATGCTGGATCTAGTGTCTTAATAGTAGTTTTTTTTGTCTATATACACTTTTAATTTTTTCGAATAAATTAGTTAATAAAATTATTCATGAATTACATTAATGTCCTTTGTATATTGTCCTCACGTGATTTTTGCATGTAAAGCCAAATAGAAGCAAATATTAGCTCACTAGTTGTCTAATGTTTAACTAATACTAAGCGGTATTACGTAGTCGAATCGTAATACGGAAAGACATCTTATATTAGTAGACGAACCTAAACATGTTCTTTGTTAAATCGGAAATGAGCAAGCCGATTGAAAGACTAATATATCGTCTATCAAGTCCAATTAGGAAGATGATTTGTCTTAGGCATCGGAACGGATGACTTCTAGAAGATAGAGACATAGATGTGACTGACTGGACTGATAGTACATCGTACTGGACCCAACCAGAATAGATCTTGAATCCGTTTATAGATTTATTTACTTGTGACGTTCATAGTGTGGCATACCTTAATCCTAAGTGGATGATGGACTATATATGTGTGACTTGTATACTTTGATGTAAGTAAAAGCCTGAGTTCAAATGGATAAGGAACCAAAAGCTGGTGTGTTGGGTGTACGACTTCTACAGTATGTAGCATCATTCACGATATTGGAATTCATAACCCAAACCATGGGTAAATGATATCCTCTCATTGGCATTACATGATAGATGAAAAGTAAACGTGGCCACGGTACTATAGTATGTAATTGGGGAGAGCTCAGTCACTGTACTATAGTGGAATGAATGACTTAATTACTATATGATAATAATTGGCTTTTCATAAAGGAAGATATAATAGTTACCATGAAAAAAAATAAGATTATACTGAGAGAACGGATTTATCCCAAAGAGATTAAGGATATCCTATGAGGGTAACATACTTATGACAAGGTTATTGGATGAGCACTAATCGAGTAGTTTTTATAATAGTATGTAATTGGGGAGAGCTCAGTCATGGTACTATAGTGGAATGACTTCGTGACTAAATGAGTTTATAATTAATGGGCGAAAAGTTGGAACTTAATTATAAATCATTTGAGCCCTAATTACATATGTCCAATTGGTCCCTCCACTAGCTCGTTAAATCCATAAATGAATTGCATGTTGAATCAAATGAAAAAAAAATGGATATAAATGATAAAGTTAGAGAAATGAGTTATATTCAGAACTTAATATGGTTTCTCACTAAGTATGGAAATAACCTGAGAATTAATTTAATTTTTTTGAATTATTATTTAACTAAATAATTGAAGTTCGAACATGAAATTAAATTAATTGGTCATTATGAATCCATTGAATGTAGAAAATTAAATATATTTTCTCATAGATTCTTTTACGGTAAAGTTGCCATAAATTTAACGGAATAAGAATTGAGTTGAGAAAATTATTTAATTAGAAAATTAATTTAATAAATAATGTCTATTCTAAAAAATAGAAAAACATGTATTGAGTTGGATTAAATTATAAAGTGTTGGGTTAAAAGTCTAGGAAGCACATATAATTGAACCTAATACAAGAGAGACTCGAATCTCCATCATAATACATATGAGGGGAAACACACCATATTAGCCTCTTTCTCTCTGAACTAGGGGATTGTTTTTCTATTAAATAGGCTTTAAATGAATTCTATTAATTCAATTAGGGTTCCACTTACTTTCTCTCTAAATAGATGGCACCAGTAGTGCTAAAAACACAATAAGTTATACATAACTTTTAAGATATTGTTATTCTGCCCGAAAACAGCCAGAATTTATTTTTACGTATAAATTCTATTTTTCGAGAATAACAATTTACTAATTTCTATAAGAGAGGCTTTCCTACTGAAAGTAAGAAAATATTTTTGATTCTGTGTTTGATTCGAATTTGTTCGAGCTCACACTCGAAGCAGTTCGTGGTACGACAATAACGAAGAAGGTCGTTCGGTTGAAAGCCGGGAACGACAAGGATCCGTTTAGCCCAAAACACAGGTGCGATTTTGGGAAAAAATTATTTTTATAAATATCACAAATCGACTCGATTTTCAAATTTTTTATTTTTCCACTATACAAGAAAACTGTTTTCGAACCGGATGTTTTCCAACAATATAAGATTAAGAATGAATTACTGCATTTAGAAGGTAGATATACAACAATTAAGCTCTCTCGCAATACAAGATAACGCTCGAAAGAATGAATCACAATTGAACCCACAAGTGTGTAAAAGTGAAAATAAGAATAACAAAGAAAAATTGTTGGATTTTTGTTCTTGTTTTGTATAAGCTTGTTTCTTGTCTTAATATGAGTGTCCTTGAATCATATTTATATCCTCTCATTGATTTTTGGACGTTTGGAGTCGTTGGAGAGAGTTTTTAGCCAATGAGAGCATTTATTTCGCGCATTTAATGTAGCCTACAGATATATGTCTCCAAACGTATAAGCCTTGTCTTATAACAAGAAGAACAAAATATGATATGTCTCAAGACAAATACACAACTATCTCGAGACATGGCTCCCCTGGAGCAACCCCTAGTTTCGGTGTTTCTTATCTCAAGACAAGGTTCCTTTGAAACACACTTTTTGTTTCGATGTTGGCCTGTCTCGAGACAAACATAATTATCCCTCGAGATATGGCCTGTTGTCTTGAGACTTGACTCAAATTGTCTCAAGACAATGCTTCCCTAAAGCAAATTTTACATTTGATGTAGTGTGTCTCAAGGTCATATATCTTGAGACACTGCTGTGTAAGCATATTTTCAAGGCTTAGGAACATTTTAAAGGACATGAGAGTGCTCAAAAACTTTTGTAAAAAAGATTAAGTCATTTAGAAACTTTTTTTTGAATTTGTAACGCTTGAAAATATATTTAAATATGGTCAAAGTAATTTGTGCAAATTTTGTAAATTTAATTAATTTAGAATTAATTTTTTATATCAAAACATTTGAAAATCAAAACTAACAAAAACAAATACTAAGAATATACACGTCAAAGGAATAGACAATCCACATATATATATATATATATATATATATATATTTAGTAAAGGCTTTGGTTTTAACATATATGTTAAATATTAAATAACTAACGTTCAATATTTATTTATTTAGTTTCATTTCAATATAGAAATTGTTGAAGATAATTATACAAAAAAAAATTAAATAAATATGTGATAAGTTTTTATTCAATTAGTTCAGAAAATTAGAATGAAAAATTAATTACACTTTGAATATAAACCCTAACAATACGCATGTAAAAGGAAAAAATTGTCAGCATTGGAAATTTTCCTTTTTTTTGCCAAGGCTTTGGTTTTAATATACATACATATATAAGATATAAGAATACATAATCATATTTTTCAAAAAAAAAAATACATATGCATATAATAAAAATGTAAAATTAATTTCAAGAAATTACCACAAATTTAGGAAGAATTGATTTTTTTTGCACATTTAATACTTTAAAAAAATCAAATATAGCATTCAATGATTAAAATATAAAAAATCAAGAATTTGACTATCCACATATAAATATTACTTTTTTTATGAGAAAATTTTATTCTTTATCTTTTTATAGTAAATAAAAGTACATGCCTAAAAATTAGGAATGTATAGGGATGGAGGCCTCCTCAAGCAGAGATTTATGGACATTTTTCTCTAGCAGTCTTCTTACATACTGTGGTGGACTTGTGAGAATGACTAATTGATTTAATTTCTCTAATTCTGCCTCGGCCAAACAATCAACCACCTTGTTACTCTCTCTTAATACATGTATAAACTTTACTTTCCAATCCTTAGAGCACCATTCATGTATTAATTGAACTTATGCAATGTTACTAATTGATGTAAAATCATTTCGAATTGTATCAATTAACATGGCATTATCACAATCAACCTCTACCTGAGTGAAGCCCTTTGACCGCCAACTTCAAGCCTTCAACAACCGCTCATGCCTCAATCTGGAAAACATTGGACACCCTTATTACCATATAGAAACTCATCAACCAATTTCCGCTTGAATCTCTCACGACTCCCCCTATTGTCTCTTTGGTATTGCTTATTGACACTAATCCATCAATGTTAATCTTAATCCAGTCAGGATCAGGACGCTGCCACCCTTGTTCTGTTTTAAAAAAACAGGCCAACTATTTCATGTTACCACTAAAACCAAAAGACTTTGCCCAAGCAAGAGCCAAGGCAATGAGTTCATGGATACTTCTACCAACATTATTAAAAATGAATTCATTACGACTCTTCCAAAGAAACCAGGTCACAATTGAGAAAAAAGTTGGTCGTTCGCCCCCGTCAATTCTTAGATTCCCCTCGTTCGTGATATTCCAGTGTATCCAACACCCAACATGTAAATTGAAGAAAACATTCCATTTAATACTAGGTATTAATGACTTCCACATAGACTAAGCGAAACCAAAATCTCTCACAACATGAATTGTTGATTCCACTACCTTACCACATTGTTCACAAAAAGGGAAGAAATTCATACCTCTTCGTATGCACTCCTCATTAGTCAAAAGTTTATTCCAGACATGTAGCCACAAAACAGTTCATACCGTTTGAGGTGCCTTCATTTTCCAAATAACTTTGCCATTCTAAAATTGATTAGGACTGGTAGTACAACAAAGATGCTTATATGTATCTTTGAAGGAGAAATTTCTGGCTGCCATCCACTTTTAAGAAATACGATCTATCCTCGAACCCCTTAATGGAGGATTACAAACTTGTATTCGATCTACCACATTCCTAGGGAGAAATTGTAACACCCCTAACCCGTATCCGACGCCGGAACAGGGTTACGGAGCATTATCGGACTTATAATCGAACAAACAGGCATTTCATGTTCTTCTCACATTCAAATAAAAAACCATTCATAATCAATCATAAAGTCCCTTATATGGGTCCTCAAGGCCCAAAATAAAGATTAGAATCAAGTCGGGACTAAACCAGAAGCTCGAAGAATTTTTCGCGAAATCACAGAATTTCTCCTAAGTGCAAGGGACACACGCTCATGTGGCCAGGCCGTGTGGCTCACACGGCCGAGTGACACGCCCGTGCCTCAGGCCGTGTGGGCATTCAATGTGAGGCACACGGCCGTGTCCCAGTCCGTGCCCCTACCCGTGTAACTCTCTGACTTGGGTCACACGGTCAAGCCACACGCCCGTGTGCTAGGCCGTGTAAACAATTGAATTTACATTAATTAGTTGCAGGGGTCACACGGCCAAGACACATGCCCGTGTGCTAGGTCGTGTGTCACACACGGCTGAGACACACGCCCATATCTCTGCCCGTGTGGACGAAAATAGGCCATTTTCCAAGCCATATTTCTCACCCAACTTGGTACCAACCTAAACACTTCAATGTGCATATAAACATGGCATATTTGGACATTCAAAACCAATCAATAACAAGCTTATAACATCTTATAAGATCACACACAACCATGATACTAATAGGCATCTTGATTGGCTACTTTAAACATGCCAATTTAAACTTCCAAAATCTATCTAAATGGTCAAACACATAAAGGAGACTTTGTGCCTAAAATTTAACATGCATACCATATCTCAATTTCAACCATTTGGTACACAAAATACCAATTCATAAACAAGACATTCACTTGGCAACCATACGCTATATATCATAAAGCCATTTACGCATGTTTACATAACAAAACATATACCATTTTCAAGCCAAATCGAATGGCTAAAATACAACAAGACATATAGACTACCATTAGCCAAAATGATCTATACATGCCATTATAACCAGAATTATAAAACCACAATACCAAAATAGTCGATAGATAGTGTGATGAAATCTCTGCCAACTTCCAACCCGAACGAGCTTCCGATATCTAAATACACAAAGAAATTAACTCAAAGTAAGCATGTATTGCTTAGTAAGTTCGTAATTCAAAAATAAAGCTTGCCACTTCAATTTATAATCATAAGCCACTTTAGTCAATCCAACATATCTTAGCCTTAGCCTAAACAACATTGGCCTCTCAATTTTAATTATCACATAAACTAACAAACCATATCAAAACATCATAGCATAAGTACACACTACTTAAATGCATTCACCTTTTCAAGCATGTGTCTCAGCTTATTTCAATCATCTAATAATTCATACCTTTCCGTGCTTTCATAGCAATTCTAATTGAAGCATTTGACGATCTTTCCTTCTTTTCATACTCGTTTAACCACAATTTAAGTAAGTAAAACAAGGCATATCATAACTCAATTTGGCCCAAAAGCCTAACACATAATCTTTAACCAAGTTAGCCATGCCATGAATTCATATATCATAAATGTATATCATTTCCACGTATTTCGCGTACATATCTGTACTAGTTCGTATTGAACTCATATAACCTTGTAACAAAGATCAGCGCTCATTAACCCACTTAGAATAATACCAGATAAGCGATTATCTCGCACACTATGTGCCAACATGTAAATCAATTTACCATTAATAGGTTCCATTTATTAGCTAAACATAAAAACAATCAATATTAGTATGAAATTATAACTTAACCTAATAAGATTTCAGTTCTTTCGATAATTCAAGTAACCTTACCGCAAGATCTATTAGCGACGTGGCACCCGGTGCTTAGCGGTAAACCGTAGAGGAGTTTGCGCCCAGCGCTAGTCGGATTAACAGACGATATTGAATGTGAGCCCAGCTCTAGTTGGATAAACCAACGATATTTGCACCCAGTGCTAGTCGGATATACCGACAATAATAATTGTGAGCCCAACTCTAGTTGGATAAACCAACGATATTTGCACCCAGTGCTAGTCGGATATACCGACAATAATAAGTGTGAGCCCAGCTCTAGTTGGATAAACCAACGATATTTGCACCCAGTGCTAGTCGGATAAATCGACGATTGTGTGCTCAAAGACTAGTCGATAAGTCGACAAAGATTGCGCCAAATACTAGTCGAATATATCGACGATTGTACAATTATTTACTTCCATAAATTCCTCATTCATTTTACTTAACATTAATTCCATAATATGCATACATTTTATATCGAGAGCTAATTTAGTATTAATTAATTTAAATCGTAATTAAAAATAAAATTAAGTTCGAGTCCATGAACTTACCTCAAACTCAAACAGAGAATACGATCGTTTAGTCCACGACTTTATCTTTTCCCCAATTTAATTCTGAAAGTTACTATTCTTGATCTATATAATCAAATTTAACTCATTTAATCATATTTCTAATTAATTCGATCCAAATTTCATGTTATGGAAAAATTACCATTTTACCCCTATACTTTTGACTCATTTACAATTTAGTCCCTAGGCTCGTAAAAATAAAATTTATGCAATTTCATCTATACACAAGCCTAGCCGATTTTCATAAACATTTTACCCCTATACTTTTGACTCCTTTACAATTTAGTCCCTAGGCTCGTAAAAATGAAATTTATGCAATTTCATCTATACACAAGCCTAGCCGATTTTCACAAACACCTAAATCAGCCCATATATTCCACATTTTCACATGATTAACACAAAATTTTCATTTTTCTCTATTAAGCCTTTAATAGACAATTTCATTAAAAATTCTTTAACAAAAGTTGTTTATTAAACAACCAAGATTTATTTTCTTCCATTAAACTTCAAAAACAACCAAAATGCTCTCATGGAAAAACCCTAGACTTTCTATCATATTGCAAATTAACCCCCTAATTAGCTAGCTTAAGCTACAAGGGTTTCAAAAACATAAAAATCAACAAAAACGGGTCAAAGAATCACTTACATGCAAGGGAACAAAGTGGCTAAAATTTTCAGCTTCAAAAACCCCTATTTTGCTGCAACTTTCGGTGGAGAAGAAGATAAACACTATTCTCTTTTTTTTGTTGTTTTATTTTTTTATCAAACAAATCACTTAATACCAACCAACTTTGACAATTTCATGATTTTTTTACTCCATGTACATCCACTAACTCCATTAAAGGTCTAATTACTCAATAAGGACCTCTACTTTAAAGTTCTATAGCTATTTGACACTTTTAGCTAATAGAACACAACTTTTACACTTTATGCGAATTAGTCCTATTTCACAAATTGAGCATACAAACGGTAAAATTTCTTAACGAAATTTTTATACCATAATTCTAACATGCTATAGACCATAAAATAATATTAAAATAAATTTTATGACCTCAGATTTGTAGTCTCGAAACCACTGTTCTGATTTCACCGAAAACGGGTCGTTACAGAACTGTTAGAAGCCAATTGGAATTCCATTCTCCTTCCGCATCCACCAAGTCACAAAAACGGATGGTTTCATTGAGAGGACCACTTCCAATGTACTGAAGTTTTAAAGGACCTAATTCTCGCAACTAGGCATTGTTCCAAAAGTTAACCATCATTCCATCCTAAATGATCCAGATGAGACCATGCTTCACCTCACTCCAAACACTAGCAATGAATCACCATACATAAGAATAATTCTTGTGGTGTATTTCCTCCGGAATAACCCCATGAATATTGTACTTATTTCAAACTTCGAAGTACCCGTACCCACAGTGCATCCGTGATACGATCTCGCCTCGGTGTGTTGAGTTGAGTCATTTTTTATGCCCGATCGTCGAACAAGGAAGTATCGTTCCAAAACTCAAAATATGTTTGTATTGGCTAAGTATGGAAAATAAGAATGATGAATAGGCTGGAATTGACTAAGTGTTTGTGGATTTAGGTTCGGCTAACAAAGAAAAGTTAAAATGGATAGTTGATAGTTGGATGGGATGGAAATCGAGCTTAAGTGTCAAGAACGAACCAACACGAAGAAGAGTGTTGACTCGGGCTTATATGACTTAAGGTGGTTCGGTGAAGGAAGATAGGGAACCTTGACCCGTTACCTAGTAAGGTAAGAACCAAAGGTATAAGGATAGGTGAATGCCACACTACGAGAGTGATAAGTTCGAAAGAAGAATCAGACTGACGCCACTGACTAGCAGATAAGTCAAGCTGAGTCTCGGACGAAGTTTGAGATATGAGAACCTCACAAATAACATAAAATTCATTCAAGAAGCAAAAGTCTTTACAAACAGCAAATAACAAAGTATTTATAGAAAAAATCTAAGGCTAGCCGAATAGACAAATGAGGGCTAAAATGACATTTGATTTTTAGCTTTTTAATGAGCTAAAAATTCCAGAATAATTCAAGAAGGTTCCATGAAGCTTCTCCAGCCTTGAGAACGTCCTTGGACGGCTTTTAGAGAGTCTTCATGCAGCTGGAATTTAATAGGAATGAATGAGAGCTGATGAGCCTTGGTTAGGTTCGGCCATAGTACTTAAAGAGGCTTAATTGCCTTGCCTTGATCAGCTGAATGGTTTGAAGACTTAATGAGCAGCTGGAAGATTGCAAGAGTCATGCTCTTTGGCCAAATTGGTGCTTGGGAGAGTTCAAGCATCAGCACACCCTCATTTAAGCCGTCCATGCATGTGCTGCACAAAACAAATGAACACATTAAATTAAAATAAGACATAGTAAATTCGGCTGCACTAGGACATATTAAAAACATGTTTAATTTTAAGACATATTAATAACATGTATTTAAGCTAAGACATATTAAATACTTGTATAAAATAAGACACATTAAATTCGGCTAGAACAAAACAGATTAAAATCATGTAATGAACTAAAACATAATTATGAGTTGTAACTAAATTAACTAATTTAATTAAATACTTAAGTTTATTTCAAATAGTAAACGCAAGAACTAAAAGAAGTAGAAATGAGCTCAATCGAGCTGAATTGAGCTAAACAACGCTCGTGGGGCTAAATGTGAGCTGAAGTCGACTTGCAAGAAGTTGCAAGGAGTCCTTGTTGAGCTGGTCCAAGCTCTCTCGATTTGTCCAGCCAACGTTTCACCCCATACTTGATTGAGTAAGGCTGAAATGGCCTCCTTAAATAGCTTGGCTCGAGCTCGTGTGATAAGGCCTTGGGGCAGCTCCAATGGATCCTTGCTCGAGCTAGGTGCTCTCCGGGGCGTGATCGTATCAATCCGTATTAGTCACTGGATTGAAGTCCAGTTTTAAAAGGAACAACTTATTTTGATCATGTAATCGTTGAATTCCTAACCCTCCCTTAAACACTAGTTTACAACAGTCATCCCAACTAACTAGAGACACTTTTTTTAGCTTCGTTAGAGGAACCCCATAGAAAGCCCTAAGCAATCTTCTTGATTTCCTTGTATATCATAACTGGAATTTGGGTTGTAGTCATGAAATAATTGGAAATTGAAAATAATACAGACTTCACAAGGTGAGTCTTCTAGCAAATGATAACTTACGAGCATCCCATCCATTTAAACGGTTTCGCACCTTATCCAAAATAAATTAAAAGGTGTTACTCCCAACCCTGTAATGAAAGAAAGGCATGCCAATATATTTCCCTAGGTCATTAACTCCAGAGAACCCCAAATTGCCACATAGGTTTACAGCTACCTCTTCTGTCACGTTGTTACAGAAAAACAATTGGGTCTTCTGCCTATTAAGTTTGTGGCCAGAGAAGAAATAGAACCTGTCCAAAACCTGCTTAAGGCATTCTGCACCTTGCTCAGGTGCTCTGCCAAATAATAAAAAATCATCAGCAAAAAAGAGGTGTGAAATACCCGAACCTCGACGTAAGAGCATAATTGGTTCCCAAGACCCTTCTTCAATTACTACCTCAATTAGATGTCCCAGTCTTTCCATGCCGAGAACGAACAAGTAAAGAGAAAGAGGATCTCTTTGCCTCACTCCTCTTAATGGGATGAAACCTTCCGAGAGAGAGCCGTTCCAAAGTAGTTGCATCGAAGATGAGGAAACACACTGCATATAAATGTATTTACTTATTAATGTATTTTTTATTTCATATTGTTTCAAGATTTTAATTATTTTTATTTAATGTATTTTTTTTATTTTTAACTATTTTATTTATAAAATCAAATAATTATTGCAAATATCATTAAATGAAAGAAAAATAATAATATGCTTATAAAAATAATTAAAAATAAAAAGTACATTAATTAATAATAAAAATAATTAAAAAATATCATCAAAACATTATTTAAAAATAAGAAAAAGCTTGATACAATATGAAATAAAAAAATATATTAATATGCTTATAAAAATAATGGAACCTCATACTCAACGATGTAATCGCAATTATCTAACCATCTAATTGAATGAGCTAATATGTTAAAAGTATTAATTAAAAAAAAAAAGCTTGATCAAGCAAATGAAATAAAAAATACAAATGTGAGTAGTAGAGGAATTGAACTCGATACCCAAGAATGTAATTGCAACTATCTAACTATCTAACAAAATAACTAATATGTTAAAAAAAACAATTAAAAATTTAAAAAGCTTGAAACAACATGAAATATGAGTAAGAGAGAAATCAAACTTGAGACTCAAATATAAAAGCACTAACATTTAACCATTTGATCAAAGCTAAAAATACATCTAATTGGAAGCGTTTTCTTACCATATTTAATGGATAATCACCATATATGATAACTTTATGTGTAAATAAAAAACTGTTTAAAATATATTATACTTGTTTGTATTTTATTTAATTGACGATAAAAATACAAATATATATTAAATATATATATACACACATTATAAAAAATATATTATAATAAATATAATATTTTATTCAATATTTAACCCATTATAATATTTTTAATATAATAATTGGTACATATTAATATCACATTAATACTATTATTATAATAATAACTATTATTAAATATTATTTTAATATATTATATATTATTGTACCCAAAATTTTAGTTTAATATATTTTAATAATATTTTTTTGTAAAATTATTCTTTTTTAGACTATTTTAATATATTAAAAAAACAAATAAGTTATCTACCTTATTATATGATAAATACAGTTGGATAAATATAAATACAAATATAATATTGAAAAAGCATCCATCCATTCGTATTTTGTTGGTCGTAAAAACTAATGAAAAAAATTATACTCACAAATACAAGCGACATGCGGTTGATAAAAACCAAGGACCGTTATTATTTGCACCAAAAAAAATCTGATTAAAGAAAAGGGCTAACAACTTACAAACGAGAACGACACACACAAACGCAGACTTCACAGGCAGAAGTAAAAGAAGAAGAAAAAAAAGCGAATCAGGAAACTAAAAGTTAATCCATAAGAAGGTAGGATTCTCTCTCTTTCTTTTCAAGTTTTAAAACTCGTAATTTGTTTTAGTTCTTCAGTTTTTTTTTTTTTTAAAATTAAATCAGCAATTCAGTTTATTATTTCTTTGGAGATTTTCCGTCGTTAGAAGATCCTACTTAATTGAACTTTTGATCTGATTAAATCGATCTTTCTTTTTCTTATTGGTCTCAATGAGGATTAGCTGATTAATATAATTGTTAGGGTTTATCAGTATCCGCTTATACAAGCATTGAATTTCGTGGTTTATTGGATCGAGCAGTGCAGAGAAGGTTCCAGTGCAAGTAAAGAAGAGGAAAGAAGAAGAGATTGGAATTTGAGGTGGTAGACTTGTAGTATTCTATGTAATTCTAAATTTATTTTGAGAATGTATTATTGATATTATGTTTTCCATGTAAAATATAACTTAGTTGCTAAAAAAATTTAACTTCTTTTTTTATCAGTAAAATCAATTCCAAT
This sequence comes from Gossypium sturtianum, assembly GCA_025698515.1. Classification (NCBI taxonomy): domain Eukaryota; kingdom Viridiplantae; phylum Streptophyta; class Magnoliopsida; order Malvales; family Malvaceae; genus Gossypium; species Gossypium sturtianum. Next base: position 126,271,920 of record CM046948.1, read on the forward strand.
CTAAGTTCCCCTCAACTTTGATTTAGATTCATAAGTTTCAGAGTAGTGTTTTTTGTTGTATCTTGATTCATTCAATTTGTTGCGGTTTACATATGGCTAGGGAATTGGGCGTAGCAAATTTTGTGCGATTGTGGTTGTTTTAGTAGCAAATGAATGAATCATGACAACTGGGATCAGGAGGGATAGTTGTCGATGGGCACTCCTGACAACAAACTATCTGATCTGATTGATATAGTTAAGTCGTGGATCCCTAGAAGGAGTGAGCCGCCGAATGTGTCGAGGGACTTTTGGATGCCCGACCAGAGTTGTAGGGTATGCTACGAGTGTGACTCCCAATTTACAGTTTTTAACCGTAGACATCATTGTCGACTTTGTGGCCGAGTTTTTTGTGCCAAGTGTACTGCAAACTCAGTTCCTGCCCCATCTTATGAGCCAAGGGCTGGTCGGGAAGATTTGGAAAGGATTAGGGTATGCAATTATTGTTTCAAGCAATGGGAGCAGGGGATAAGAACTGCTGAGAATGGGACTAAAGCACCTAGTCCTGGTCTCAGTCCATCACCATCTGCAACAAGCTTGGCCAGTTCCAAGTCCAGCTGCACTGGTGTTAGTAGTAGCAGCACTGTTGGTTCTACTCCGTATTCAACTGGACCTTACCACTGTGTGAATTTTAATTCCGTTGTTAGCCCTTGTGGATCTGCTCAGATGAATGGATCTGCTGAACAAAACAATGAGACATTTGCAACGAGCACAAATCCAAGTTCAGCCATTGTAGATTCTTCTTCAAACCATTTTGGCTTTTTTGGTAACAGGTACCTTTGTCCTTGCTGATGTATTTTTGAGTGAGCAGAAATGTTTTGTACCTTTTGTTACCTTGTCAAATTTTCTTCAACTTCAGATCACTAGCATGCATTGACTGAATACATAATCTCAGGTTCTTGTGCTTTTTATTTATGATTTTGAGCTACTGATCAAAACCTAATGCTTTCTTAACTGTTGGGTCCAGGAGTGATGATGAATATGATGATTATGCTGCATATCGCTTGGATTCAGAATCAAGGCAAGATGCTCATTCCAAAGAGTATTTTGGTGCTATCAATATTGATGAAATTGACTGTGCTTATGGATCAGTTAAAGTTCAACCTAACGGGGAGAACCTTTATGCAAAATCTTTGAGTGGCTCACCTTTAGCTGAGAATTCCAATAAACAAATTGTGGATGGGATTAAGAAATTTGAAGAAGTAAATGGGCAAGAGAATGCCGAGGAGGGTGAAGCTCTTGATTATGAAGTGGATGGTACAAATGCCAAGCCTGTGGATTTTGAGAATGATATGCTACTGTGGCTCCCTCCAGAACCTGAGGATGAAGAGGATGAGAGAGAAGCTGCTCTATTCGATGATGATGATGATGATGAGGGTGCTACAGGGGAGTGGGGATATTTGCGCTCTTCAAATAGCTTTGGCAGTGGGGACTACCGAAGTAGGGATAAGTCCACTGAGGAGCACAGGCAGGCCATGAAAAATGTGGTGGAAGGGCATTTTAGAGCTTTGGTAGCTCAGCTTTTGCAGGTTGAAAACCTCTTTGTGGATAATGAGGACGGTGCACAAAGTTGGTTGGATATAATAATTTCTTTGTCTTGGGAAGCTGCAACACTTTTGAAGCCAGATACAAGCAAGGGAGGTGGAATGGATCCTGGAGGATATGTGAAAGTTAAATGCATAGCTTCTGGGCATCGCAGTGAAAGGTAATATCACCAAACACATTCTAAAATTTGTTAATGTTCTGCATAAAGGATGCAACTTCACTTGTTTTTGTTTAGGAATTCTCAGTATGTGACAGATAACAAATCAATCATACAAATAACTTGTATTGTCAGTAATCAATTCTATTTTTGATTTCAAGACAGTTAACCAAAGGCAATATCACTGACTTCGTTTTAAAATTTGTTGATGTTCTGCAAAAAGGCAACTGCACTTGTTTTTATTGAGAATTCTTAGCGTGTGACAGCTTTCAGATCAATCATATAAATAACTTGTCGTTAGTAATCAATTCTATCGTTGATTACAAGACACTTAACCGTGTCTCATGGCATGAGCATCTGGTCATTACGTCTTGAAAGATATTTAGTTGTTATTTTGTCCAATATACTTCAAGTATCTATATAATTACCAAATTTCAATGTCAGAGGTTGGTAATTTCCAATATATCAAATGGTTCATTCTTTTCCTCATTCTGTTGATGGGTACTATCTAACTCATTGCAGTTCTTTGACTTATTGGGCATGAGTTAATGGCTAAAGTTCTTTCTCCTAATATATCCCTTCCTGATTGGCTATTATTTGTGAATTTCCTTCATATTTGTATCCGAGCATTCATGAAGAATGATTTTGCTGTGATTTTTAATGTTCATTTGGGGGAACAGAGAGAATAATCGGGAGAGATTGTTGGCTTATGTTAGTTGGATTATATATTGGTCTTAATGGAAAAGAAAGTATAATTAATAATCAATGTAAAGGCGTTGCCAAAAGAAAGCTTTGAACATTCTGCAGTTCTTTCTACGTGCCATTTTATTATGTTAATAGGATTCTGATTCTTTTTTAATAATTTTTTTTTTCTAGTGCTGTGGTAAAAGGAGTTGTTTGTAAGAAAAATGTGGCTCATCGACGAATGACATCAAAAATAGATAAACCTCGTTTTCTAATCCTTGGAGGAGCTTTGGAATATCAGCGCATTTCTAACCACTTGTCAAGTTTTGATACGTTGTTGCAGCAGGTTTGTGTCTTTAACTGTTTCCTTCTATATTGATTGTCTATTAACTCTAGGTTCCTAAAAGGGGCAAACCTGGAAACCATTCTTTTGATTCTCACCTTACAGAACATGAAGCAGTTAAGGCTAAGTTTTATTTTTACGAGCTTGTTCTCCTCTTTCAGGAAATGGACCATCTTAAGATGGCAGTTGCTAAAATTGATGCACATCATCCTAAGGTTCTTTTGGTGGAGAAATCTGTGTCCAGATATGCTCAAGAGTATCTTCTTGACAAAGGCATATCACTTGTTCTCAATATTAAGAGGCCACTCTTGGAGCATATAGCCCGCTGCACTGGTGCTCAAGTAGTTCCCTCCATTGATCGTCTTACATCACCGAAGCTAGGGTATTGTGATGTGTTCCATGTGGAGAAATTTCTTGAGGAGCATGGAAGTGCTGGGCAAGGAGGGAAGAAATTGACGAAGACTCTAATGTTTTTTGAGGGTTGCCCTAAGCCTCTGGGGTATACTGTATGTCCTTTCAGTATACACACGCACATCCATTTCCTATTTGTCAAAACTTTTGCATGAAAATAAGGGTTATTATTTATTTGTTTTACTCTGATTATATTTTATATATTCTCTTCACGGTAAGTTAAGGTGCATTTGTTTCACAAATGTGAGAACATGATACAGACTAAACACACCACATGCTCAGCAACGTAAATACCTGATCCTGCTAAACCTAAAATAGTGGGTAAATTGACCAGGCTCTATGGAATTAATGAACAATCATGGAAGTGTACTAAAGATTCATTTGTCATGTCTGACATGAGTCAAGTATTTACTCTTATATCTAAAGTGCCTGTGAAGTGTGAACACATCTGCATTTCTTTTCGTTAAAATCTGGAGCAATCAGTTTGAACTTTGTTGAAAACTGTTGTTCCTTTCCACTCATATTGTAATACGCAGCTGTAGCTTTAGATTCAACCATCTGTTAGCTTTAGATTTGGTATCTGGTGTGGCCTTTTACAGTACTTGGCCAAATTTACTTGGAGTAATTGTAATCAGAGGAAGGACCAATGTTGTGAGCTTCATCTGACCATAACTTACACTTGTTCTCCGCCATAATCTCATTAGTTTGCACTCAACAATTCAAAGCAACCAGCATTTTTTGGGGGGTGAGAGGGGGGAGATGGGTAACAGGCTTTTCCACTAAGAATATTTTGTTTTAACCATTCTCAGATTTTGCTGATGGAGCACTTACTTTGACTACTAGGTGAAAAATCAATTCAGGCCATCTGGATTCTTTTGGATGATCCTATAACTAACTAGTGGAAAGAACCCACCTTAACATACTTTTCAATATTCAACTCCCCTAATCTATGCTAATTAGAGCATCACGTGAGAGCAACAGCTCGATGAGGTGCTCTTTGTCATGCATAATTTCTAGATTACATTTCAAATATAGTGTAGCAGAAACTATATTTCAATCCATTTTTGTTACCAACTGTTAGGATGGTAAGATGGATAGTGCACCTGCATAAAGCTCTGGCATGTCATGTCATGCCATGTAAATTCCCACTAATACACTAGTTAACCACTGTAACATTTATTTCCTTGATAAAAATGATGGCACTAAGATGGGTTCAATGCTTCCTTTGTTTCAGATTTTACTCAAAGGAGCCAGTGGAGATGAGTTGAAAAGGGTGAAACATGTGGTCCAATATGGTGTTTTTGCAGCTTATCACTTGGCTCTTGAGACATCATTTCTAGCTGATGAAGGGGCTACGCTTCCAGAGCTCCCATTAAAATCTCCTTTAACTGTTGCCTTACCCGATAAACCATCAAGTATTGACAGGTCTATTTCTGTCATACCTGGTTTTACCATCTCATCCTCCGGGAAGCCGATTGTTTCTCAACCTAGAGATGAAGTGCAGAAATCCAACAAAGCAATATCTGTTAGACCATCATCTGACAACACTGACCCCCCTGGCAAATGCACTGGGGTCAGTTCATCTTGCTTGTCAAAAGGTACTCATGCTCAAATTACATTCAAGGGATCTCCCTCAGACTTGATCGAAATTATTGGTTCACTGTCTGATTCAGGGGCGTATATATCTTATAACGATGTTCCCTCCCTAAATCATGCATTTAGCAAGGTCAATGGATTGGATCCTAAAGGATCTGTTGAGACACCAGCTAGCATTGGAGAAGCTTTAATGGGTGACCAATTCCTATCAAAGGCCTCAGAGCAGGGTGGTGCCAATAATCATGCTGACAGCAATATGTTGTCTGCAAATCATGTAGGTGGCACAGAGTTGGCCTCCTCAAATCGAGAGACTATTAACAGCAATGAGGAGGTGGCGTCCTCAAAGGAAGAGTTTCCTCCATCACCTTCAGACCACCAGAGCATTTTGGTATCATTATCAACACGTTGTGTGTGGAAGGGAACTGTGTGTGAGCGGTCCCATCTCTTGCGAATCAAATACTATGGTAGTTTTGATAAGCCTTTGGGGCGGTTTTTACGAGATAATCTGTTTGATCAGGTAATTGTTATTTCATGTAGCAAAGATACCTTCTTCTTTGCTTCTAATTTCTACAACTTAAGATTCTTCTCATCAGAACACCCATTGTCGCTCGTGTGAGATGCCATCCGAGGCACATGTTCATTGTTATACTCATAGGCAAGGTAGCCTGACGATATCTGTCAAGAAACTACAAGATCTTCCCTTACCAGGAGAGCGGGAAGGCAAGATTTGGATGTGGCATAGATGCTTGCAATGCCCTCGAATCAAGGGATTCCCCCCAGCCACTCAAAGAGTTGTAATGTCTGATGCTGCTTGGGGTTTATCCTTTGGTAAATTTTTGGAGCTTAGCTTTTCGAACCATGCAGCTGCTAGCAGAGTTGCAAGCTGTGGTCATTCCCTTCACAGGGATTGCCTTCGATTCTATGGGTAAGTTTTTACTTAATAAATATCAAGTATTATGTATACTAAAGAATTAAGATTACTGGTTTGAATGGAGTGATCATTTGTGAAGATGGCACTTCTGGAAGGTTGGTCTTTTTCATTCTGTTTATGTGATTTGTCTAGTCTATAAGCAATCAATTTGCTTTCTCTGTGAACCATTGATCAAATGTTAGTCATATGTGTCATTTTGGTGATTTTGGGTAACTTATCTTATGAGACTGACTTAACTTGCTTGGTTATTATCTGGATTAGCCCTGTATTTATAAAGCCTGTGTCAAAAAGCAAGGGCTACATTTTTAACCAAAGAGGAAGACTGCTGCTATCTGCTGATTCATTTGATCTTCGTGTTCTTGATTTTTACTAACTGTAGAAAAACCTAGTCCTTGAGCAAAACAAGTCACACAACTCCACACGTGCTCATCTATGCACGTGCATGTGCACTGGCACATTAGTGATGTACGTTATTTTTGCAAAAATGAAAATTTGTTGGACTTATTTTAAACAAAAAAAAAAAATCCATTTGGCTTTTGAATTGAGCGAGTCTGCTCTGTTTGGGAATTTGGGACATATATAGTTGGTTTAAGTTGGCTTCTGAAATTCATCAGTGGATTCGTCCAGGTAACCTGGCTACATCATGTCTCCTTATTAGTTCTTCAGTCTTCTTGTTTCTATTCTTACCCAGTATAGTTTACTGGCCTAGAAGAATTATCAGGAAAATGAGATCATTATGTAGTTGAGAATATGGGCATATATCTGTGTGTACATATGTATGAGGTCTCCTTATTTAGGGACCGCCTGAACTTGCCAATTGGTTGTTGCCCCAAGGAAAGTGCCTAATTTTCTTGAAGCCCTAGGATTGACTTCAATCAAGTTATTCCCTTCTGGCTAATTAGGTTTATTTGCCATGGAGGGGTGGGAAGGGTAGGGTTAATGAATGGTATGGATTGTAAGAAACAGAACACTAGAAATTATCAAAAAAATATTACTTGCCCATGGCATCCTCTCTTATTATACTGTTTTACCATTTGTAGTTTCGGGAGAATGGTTGCTTGTTTCCGATATGCTTCCATTGATGTTCATTCTATTTATCTTCCACCTTCCAAACTGGAATTTAATTATGAAAATCAAGAGTGGATGCAAGCCGAAGCAAATGAGGTTTGAATATAGTTAATACTTGTTCCTCTTCATAAAGCTATTCTTGAATCAAATAACACATAAAAGATGATTAATATGGTTTTGCAGGTGAGTAACAGGGCAGAATTCCTATTTAATGAAGTGTACAATGCACTTCAAAGGATTTCAGAGAAATTATTAGCTTCAGAGTCCCAAAATAGTGGCATAAAGGCACCTGAAAGAAGAATCTGTATCGAAGAACTGGAAGCAATGCTGCAAAAAGATAGGAAAGAGTTTCAGGTAGTTGATTTGAGATTCATCTTCACCCTGCCCCTGTCACTTATGAGCGAAACTTGCTGTCTGATTGTTAATTTGTTTCTCTCTTTTGCATAAAAGCATCTCAGCATGCTGTCTGGTTTCTTATCTGTTTCCTTGGGAATCTTTGCAGGAAGTGATTTGTAAGGAGGTGAAAGTTGGCCAACCTGTTACTGACATTCTTGAAATCAATAAGTTGCGGAGGCAGATACTCTTTCTTTCTTATGTTTGGGACCAACGGTTGATACATGTACATAGTTCGATTAACAATAATGTCCAGGAAATTATGAGCAGTTCCATCCCAAAGCTTGGACTGAAGCCTGTAAGTTCTGTGGAGAAGTTTGTTGAGATGAATGTCACTCCCAAACCAAGTAAAGCCTTTAGCAGTTTTAGCTCTGCTGTAGTTGAGACCAAGCCTGATATAGACATAAATCATGGAGGCAATGCTGATGAAATCAGCAAGCCAGGTGGAGATCACAAAGAAAGGGGTATGGACCAGGACTTCCATGAAAAGGAGGAGGCTGAATCTTCTCTTTCTTCTAGTGCAACCAATTCTCTAGAATCTGCAAAAGTTGTCCTGCCGGAAGGGGAATTTCCTGTTATGGCTAATTTATCTGACACCCTTGAGGCAGCATGGACTGGCAAAAGTCATCCAGCTAGTGTTGTTCCTAAGGAGAATGGTCACTCTGTTCCTGATTCAGTCATTACAGATGTGTCAGCTGCAGTAAATTCAGATCTGGGAATTTGTGCTAGTGATTCTAATGAAGTGGAAGTGGGTCATTCTCCTCAGTCTGCTTTGCCTACTAAGGGACTTGAAAATAAGGAGAAGTCTATGAGCCAGGCAAGCATGCCGTTTCCAAATGTCCACAACTCATTTAACAAGAAATCTTTATTCAATGCTCAAAAACTCAGTATTGGTGAGTACAATCCAGTCTATGTCTTATCATTGAGGGAGTTGGAAAGGCAAAGTGGTGCCAGGCTGCTGCTTCCTATTGGTGTTAATGACACAGTAGTGCCTGTTTATGATGATGAGCCAACTAGTATTATATCATATGCACTTGTCTCATCAGATTATCACTCACAGATGTCTGAGTTGGAGAAACCAAAAGATGCTTCAGATTCTGCAGTTTCATCTTCATTTTTTGATTCAGTGAATTCACTCTCACTTAATTCTTTTAACGACTTATCATCTGATACATACAGAAGTTTTGGATCTGGTGATGATAGTATCTTGTCTTTGTCTGGGTCATTTAGCTCCCTGGTTTCCGACCCTATCTCATACACACAGGATTTGCATGCCAGAGTTTCTTTTACAGATGATGGCCCCCTTGGGAAGGTGAAGTATTCTGTAACTTGTTATTATGCAAAGCGTTTTGAGAGCTTGAGGAGGACTTGCTGCCCTTCAGAGCTGGATTTTGTACGCTCTCTCAGTCGTTGTAAGAAGTGGGGTGCTCAAGGTGGGAAGAGCAATGTCTTCTTTGCAAAAACTTTAGATGATCGATTTATAATCAAACAAGTTACAAAGACGGAACTAGAATCGTTCATCAAGGTTGGACCAGCTTATTTCGAGTATTTATCTGATTCAATCAGTACACGAAGCCCAACTTGCCTGGCAAAGATTTTGGGTATATATCAGGTATTATTTATTGATATTACCTATGTAGTTATTTAGCTTAGATTGCTAACCTGTATGAAGAGTATTTGGAGTTCATGACTGAAGTTTTGGCTAATAATTCCAGGAAAAAGAATTGTTTTAGTAGCCCAATGCATTTGTTATCTATTGCTTTTCCTGTCTTCTCAACTATGCTTTCCAATTCTTTTTTCGAAAGACTCTTAGGGATATTTGTTTGTGTGCATCTCCTTACTGATCTAAACATGAACTTCAACTTTGGTTTAGATTTGTGTCCAAACATCGTGTGTTAACACTTGATATTCTGATGTTATAAAGCCTGAGAATTGAACTGCTTAAGTGCATTTCGCTGGGAAGATTTTTGATGTTCCTGTAGTTTTACTGAATACAAGTTCTAAATATAAATATTAGGTTTTTCTTATTTTGAGATAAATTTACCATGATTTTTGGTTTAACTTTTTTTCTGGTGTCATTGTCTTGAAGGTTTCATCGAAGCACCTTAAAGGTGGGAGGGAGTCAAAAATGGACGTTTTGGTGATGGAAAATCTTCTCTTCAGGCGTAATATTACAAGGCTTTATGACCTTAAAGGATCCTCTCGATCTAGGTATAACCCTGATACAAGTGGTAGCAACAAAGTCCTTCTGGACCAGAATTTGATCGAAGCAATGCCAACGTCTCCAATTTTTGTTGGAAGCAAGGCAAAACGTTTGTTGGAAAGAGCTGTCTGGAATGACACTTCCTTTCTTGCTGTAAGTTTCTATTTAACTTACTCATTTTGATCTTACTGTGCTACACATACTATTTTGAAGATTTAAAGATTTTCCTTTTTATTTTCATAATCCGCTGTGAATGAAATAAGTTATAGTGGTGCGGCATAAATTTTGGTAGTTATCATGCTGACCTGAGAGAAACAATAGCAGCAGGTAATATAGGACTCGGTTCTTCTTACTAGCATTATATTTTACTATACAATTGAGTGGTGATATTTGCTCTGATTTTTCTGCTATGGCATGCATATGAGCTAATTGAACTGATCCAATGGTCAGAGTAATGTTTTCTGATAAATTAGTCAGAGCTGGATGCTTATATTTTTCTAATAATTACATATGCACTTTTGGCACAGTTAATCGATGTAATGGATTACTCATTACTGGTTGGTGTGGATGAGGAAAAACATGAGCTGGTTCTTGGAATAATCGATTTCATGAGACAATACACATGGGACAAGCACCTTGAAACTTGGGTGAAAACCACAGGCATACTTGGCGGGCCTAAAAACGAATCTCCTACTGTGATCTCGCCCCAACAGTACAAGAAACGATTCAGAAAAGCTATGACTGCTTATTTTCTCATGGTGCCCGACCAGTGGCCATCTCCAACAGTTGTTCCTAGTGGATCACAGACAGATGTTTGTGAAGAAAATACACAAGGCGGTACTTGTGCGTGATGAATGAAAATGTAAATCCTTTCGGACATGGTTATATTCATTTTTTAGTTCTTTTCATATAGTTGTATTCAAATATATATTAGACAACAAAGCTCTTGCAATATGTAGGTTCAATGCCCATTCTTCTTTTCTTTTTTAAATTTTGTATTCCTTCCAATTGTAATTTGTAATGGCTGCCACAGTTGTATTATTATCTGTTAATTATTTCGTTGTAAGCAGAAACCTGTATTGAGTATTTTTCCTGCATACTTTTTTATGAATGCATTCTTTCTATCTACCTTTTTATCCTCCTTTTCAACTCCATTTTGTTTAAACTCAGATAGCTTGAAGGTAGTCAAAGCTATTCATGGCAATGTTTCGAAAAGCTCAAACTTTGCTCTGATCAGGAGAATACAACGGATTTTGTCCCAAGAAAGTCAATGGATTTTAAGATACATCCTCATGGAGGAGAATCAATGTGCTGATTATCTAGCCCAATTAGCTTTTGAAAGAAAGGAGGATTTACAACTGATTGAGACCCTCCCAGATGCAGTGCTAGATTTTCTTAAATCTGATAAAGAGAGGAATTTTGTACCTCTCGAATTTTCAATGTAATTTAACTTTGTTATGTTTATTTTCACCAAAAAAAAATTATAATACACGATTCAAATTATTCTGAAGTATTACATAATTTTTTTTATATTAAGATTAAATGAATATATTATAAAAGTTTATAAAAATTTAAGAAATGATGACTAAAATTCTAAAAAAGAAGAAGAAAAGACATGGCAACTAAAATAATAATAAAATTGAGATGTTACAAAACCTTTTAAAAGTTTTTAAAAACAATTATAAAATTAAAAAAAAAAATTACGGTCATTTGAATTTAAAAATCTACACGTACTAGATTGGCCTTTATCATTAGGCTTTCTTTCTCATTGCTTGCTTTTGAACTTAATATTTTAATCCTTATTATATTTTATGTAATATTTATATTAGGTATATAATATTTTTTATTAAAATTTATTTCAAATATATAACATTTATAATGGTTATATTTTAATAATATTTAGATTATAGGTTATATATTCAAATTAAAATTTACAAATAATTATCATTAATTGCTTACAAAGATTTACAATTTAGTTTTCATACGAGTTATAATAACTTGCATTTTATATTCTTACTAAATTATCATAATATTAACTAATTTATACATCATCTAAATGCATATTTTACTTCTCAAAAGCATTTTCTTTACTACACTTTTTTTCATAACAATTTCCAAAAGCAATGAGAAATTTGTCTTGAATTGGAATCACTCATGATAAATTTAGTTGAGAAATAACAAGAAAAAATTATTTTTTTTATTTTTTTACAAAGTAACAATTATTACGAGTGTTTTTGTCTTTTTTACATTTTTATATAAACTTTTTAAGAATCATTTTAAATCCAGAACAAATTATAAAAACACGCATTTAGAGTTGTCCATCCACAGTAGCTAGTTTCAAAACAATTTCAAGCACAAATCCGTTTTGGTGCTACTTGGCAGCCCATTTTATTATTTAAAGTATTTAAAAATAATTAAATTTAAATATATTTTTTCTTATTTAAATCAAATCAAATTGATTTGAGGCATGAAAATTTTTGTTTAAGCTTTGACGTGCTACCCAATTTATGAACAAATTTACTCACGTTTGGCGGGACTCAGGCATATTAATCTCTAAAAACTTCTTTATTAACAATTACCTTTTTTGTTAGATTGAGTTTTAGCTCGATTGATATTGACATTGTTGCCAGTGTAAGAGGACGTGGGTTCGAGTGCTTTTTTTCCCCTCTTTTAGCCATTAAACTTGCAATTTTTTTGTAAAATCACCCCAAAATGCATAGAAAAGTTAACGTTTCTTTACTTTTGTTGATGTGACATATATATGGATTGCCACGTGGATGATATATTAATATTTAAGTAATTTTTAAAATTTTTAAAATATTAAAAAATATTTTTTTTATAATTCTTATACTTTGTTAATAATTTTTAATTTTTAAAAATATTTTTGTATTTTTTTTTAATTTTTTAAAAATTAATTCAATGTTTATATGTCATTCACTTGGCAGTCCAAGTGTATATCACATCAATAACGTTTGTAGGAAGCCCATTTTGCCCGGGCCCTCCAGATTAAACCAAAGAATAAAGCATTAAAAAAAAACAACCAAAAATAAATATCAGTCCATAGTCCATTTACAAGGGGGCCAAAACTAGGACCCAAATAAATAAACTAAATCCTAACCTATTTACAACCCAACAGTAGGCCCAATTGGCCCAGATACTAAATAAACCACTACCCGTTTTTTACATGCCTAACCCACTTACAACCAAGCCCAATCTGGAAACCGGCCCGAATGGCCCAAACAATTTCAGCAAGTCAAACCCTAGAGGACTTCCAGATGCTTCCAGCACCGCGCCCGTGCCTCCACACGCGCCACCACGCGCGCCTCCATGCGACCTCCGTACCGCCAGCGAGCCTCCGTACGCCACATCCGCCCTCCGTACCTGCAAGCAAATGGCAGAGAAACAGCAAAAAATAGAGAGCAGCAATTTTATTTTTATATTATTCGAATTTTTAGCCTTTAAAAAGAAAGGAAACCATTGTAAGGTTTTTTTTACGCACACATACAGAAATACAGAAATACACAAAAACCTGTTTTTTGCAAGGTGATTATTTTCTGAATCTGCGTTATTTTCTTATTTTCTTTCCTTTTTTTTCTTAGCATATGTGCAATAAATAAAAAAAGAAAAAGGGAGTGCGTACCATCGTGAATATCATCGTTTTCTCCGTCGCAATCGGAGTTAGACGAAGGTATTAAACGGACCATTACACGATTCCATCCTCGTTCCTCCGTCGTAATCGGGGTTTAGATGAAGACGCTATTCGAATCGAGCCCTCGCGAACCATCGTGCGCCGTTTATGTCGGTGTCTCATGGGATGAACAGGTATTCTCGACAAAGTACCGGGAAGCGAAAATGAAAGGGATTTAGGGTTACTGCTTTAGAAGGGCTTAGATAGGTTTTGAATTGTTTCAATTTGTTTTTTTAAATCATAACTACGAAGGTATTATTTAGGCTTATGGCAGTAGCCTTGAAACGACGTTGTATTGACCTATACCCAACGACCCGACCCGAATGCGGCCAAGATCCGCGTGTTTTGATCCTCGGGGATATTTACGTGTTTAGTCCTCCTTTTGCGTGTTGTTTTTCCAATAAAACCTGTTAAATAGTTTCTTTATTTTCCTAATTGATCCCTATAATTTATGCGTTGTGTCGATTTGATCCAACTTGCACAATCGCTTTTTTTAAGCTATGGGAATATTTGTACTTTTAGTCCTGTTTATTCGCATGTATCATGATTAAATCTGTGTATCTAATATTATTCTGTTTTGCATTAACTAATTTTAACACATTTCAAATTATTTACATACATGTTTATTATATATATATTTTCTTGCATAAAAAAATGTTTATTTTAAATTCTTTTCTTTGATTCAAAATTAGTATAATAGGGATACTTTTCATATACAAATATTTTATATATAAAATTCTATCAAAATTATTTTTATTTCACTGCCTTATTATCATTTAAATTTGTATGTACATATTTCATCATATTTCGTTTTAAATTATATTTTGCCTACTTTAAACATTATTTATTCATATAAATGTATATAGGTTTACATTCAAAGTTTCCTTTAATATGTATATATATATATTATTATATATATGCCCTTTTAAATCTATCTATATAAATTCATTTGCTCTTAAAATTGTTTATATATATACGTTTTTATTTCGTTTTAAAATTAGTGTATATAATTTATTAATTTGAGAGATCATATTTTATTTATTTCACACATTTTTAATATATGGTTATCTATATACTTTGTTGTGTATTTGTGCGTAAATCATTTCTATAATTATGTCCATTTGTATTGAGTTTATATGTTATTTCATGCTTAAATGCTATGCTTGTGTTACTCGTTAGTGTTTTATGTCTCAAATTCTAAATGCGATCGAGCTATTACTAAATGTTCCATATTATTACATGTACCAAATAAAAATGTATTTTGAACCAATTTTAAAATTGTATTTAAAGAAAAAAATTTCAAGATAAGGCAATATTTGTGTGTTTGGAAATTCGAAAAATTATGCCCTAACGTGCTGGGTGTAAATTTTCCGTTCGACCAAATAACTAAATACCCTTTTATCACATGTTTTAAAGATCAAAGATGATCTCGGCGTCAAGGTATAAACGTGTCATATCCTAACGTGTTGGATATGATATTTTTATTCTTTTGAAACGAGTGAATCTCGAGATTCAATTCAAAATTAATTAACATTCTTTAAAAAGAATCATACCTTAAACATTTTCAAGTTTTCAACGCAAGGATATTAGTTAATCAATTTGGTACCAGTTTTGGGCATGCGAGGGTGCTAATCCTTCCTCGTGTGTAATCGACTCCCGAACTTGTTTTTTTTCTATTTCGTAGACTAAAATTATTTTTTTCAAGGTGATCCAATCCCACCCAAACAAAAGGGTTGGTGGCGACTCCATATTTTTAAAGTCGATCCCCGTTTTTTCAAACCTAAAAAAAAAAAAATGGTTTCGACAGCTTGGCGACTCCACTGTGGACGTTGAGAGTTAGACCATAGATTGATTAAGTTTTGTCCTTTTAATTGAAAACTTGGAAAATTGTTTTGAAAAATCACGTTTCTTTTAATGCATTTATTGATGTTATGATTAAAATCTCGTAGAATACTCTAGCATTGCATTGCATGACCGTTGTGGTTACACCTGTAAGTGGGAGTGAGAAACTATGCCTTCGTGAGGTTTTCACCTCATGCAGAGCTAGTGGATCGCTTCTTAGGGATACATCCGTACCTATGTCTTCGTGAGGTTTTCACCTCCGCATGGGCATAAGGAAATGTATCCCCCTGAACCGAACTTGATCCATATGAGCCTATAATGGGTGAGGATCGAGGAATCTGCTGGTTCAGGTACCCATTCTCTAGAACCAAGCCGCATATAGTAGCCCTAAGAGCCCACCCTAGGTAGAGCTATGCCAAACTTTTAGTGGTTACCCAGATAAGCGCTTGATAATATTTTGTTTGTTTTGAATTTTATCATGCGATACTGACTTGTGTTTTGATTTGTTTTCTTGTTACATGTCATTTCATATTAAAGAGGTGTCGATTCCTATTCGGTTGCTAAGATAGAAATTTTACCATGGAAAATGAATTTCTTGATAAAGTGGAGGATAATGCGGTTGTTCGCACGTGGTCAGAGGAGTTGCAATTGGAAAAGGGGAATAGTCTAGTTGAAGGATACACGTCAGAGCTGTGGGACTTCACCCGTATTAGTGTGACGCAAAATGAGCTTCAAGAATTGAGGGATATTTGGACTCATTGGGAGTATGAGACTCAACAGATGTTCTACCGCAGCTATGGTGATATTGCTTATTTACTTGATGTCAAGGTAGATAAGCGCTTGTTTAGGGCTATGGTTCAGTTTTGGAATTCTGCATATAGTTGTTTCACTTTTGAAAAGCTGGATTTGGTGCCTACTTAGGATTTTGGAAAACTTCTTTATTAACAACTACCTTTTTTGTTGATTGAGTTTTAGCTCGATTTATATTGACATTGTTGCCAGTGTAGGAGGACATGGGTTCGAGTGTTTTTTTTCCTCTCTTTTAGCCATTAAACTTGCATTTTTTTTTATAAAATCACCCCAAAATGCATAGAAAATTTAACTTTCTTTACTTTTGTTGATGTGACATATATATGGATTGCCACGTGGATGATATATTAATATTTAAGTAATTTTTAAAATTTTTAAAATATTAAAAAATATTTTTTTTACAATTCTTATACTTTGTTAATAATTTTTAATTTTTAAAAATATTTTTGTAATTTTTTAATTTTTTAAAAATTAATTCAATGTTTATATGTCATCCACGTGGCAGTCCAAGTGTATGTCACATCAATAAAGTTAAAATGCATTAACTTTTTCATCTATTTTTAGGTAATTTGACAAAAAGCACAAATTTAAAGGCTAAAAAAGAAGAAAGATTAAATAGAAGGCTAAAATGATTTTTTTTATAAAATTGGACATCATGCCATGTTTTTAAAATACAAAATTTTAAATTTTATGAGTATAATATTTAAAGGTATTTAAGTTGTTAATTTAGTAAATAACTAAATTAAATTATTAATAATTAAAATTTAAAACTTTTAACTTATGAACTTAGATTATTATTAAAACCATACAATATTTAAATTAACCGTTAATTGAACAATTAACTTTCATTAATTTGGTTGATTTTTGAATTAATCGAAATTTGTAACATATTTTAAGTTTAAAACATGACAATAATTATAACGAATTTTTTATTTTTTTTAGTTTAAAACATGAAAAAAGAATAAACCAAATAACACAATGAGAAGACTAAATTAAAAACCATTAAGAAAATAATATATATTTTGAAATAACATAATATATATATATTTAATTTTAATTAAATTCATAATATTTTTTTCCTTTAGACAATTACATCACATTCATCGGATTAATATATATTTGACTTATATATATATATATATATATATATATGTGCCATATAATATTTAAGAATTGATTAATTAATTACTTTTGAACTGAATTAATTGGAAATTAAATTTTTAATTGATCTCGATTGAATTAATTTCAATGATCGATCGATTTTCTAAATTAATTTGATTTTAACCACACATAAATTATATTTTAGTGTTTAGAAAGTCATCTAATAATTAAATTTGAGTATAATTGCTTGTAAGTACATAAAGATGACATATTTGGGAAACTATTGTAATTGAGAGGTGTAACTGAATTGGGTGTAATTGGAGTATCCCAATTACACTTTCCAATTATTAGGGGAAGGTGAGAATTAGAGTATTTATACTCAAATCTAATTTTAAAAAATTATTTTTATATAAGTTATAAAAATTATATTATAAGCATGAACACGTACGAGTATTTGGAATGCTTATGACAAAAAAATTCTTATATTATAACCTATAAAATTATATTATAATTTTTTTTTGTATTTTATAAAGTTATAACAAAAAAATTTATATTATTTAAATCCTAAACTTTTTTTTTCTAAAATCATGGTAAAAATTATTATAAAATATAAATTACATGTTATAAAAGTGTTATAGTATCATATATTTATTTATAAAAAATTATGGTCAAGAAGTATCTACATAACTTATTTATGCGTCCATATTATAATTTTTTAAATCATAACTTACTAAAAGTATGGAAAAACATTATATTATTTGTAAGAAGTGTTGGACCTATTTATAAAGGTTATATATTATAATTTTTATATTTTTTTTTACTTAATTTACGGATTATAAAAATGAATATAACCTAGCATAAGTATTTTTCAAAAATAAATTTATGTAAGTTTTTTTTCTAATTAAAGTTATAGATTATTTGTACTATGAACCCAAATATTATAAGATAAATATTTTCTTGCACCGTGTCGTGGTGTATGATACCATTTGAAAGAATGGTGCTAGACACAAACACCATAAATATCTAGTGAACTCTTTAATTTGAGACATTTAAGGCTTCAAAATATGATTGAGAAAACATTTTTTGTTCTAAAAAAGTATTTCTCATATTAACAACATACAAAAACAAGTTTGGATCGTAGAAGCATGTTGCATATATCTCAGTTTCAATCATAAGTGGAATTGAGATAATCTATACTTCAAAGACTACATGGAATAAAGAAATCTAAATAATCATAATGATGTAGATTCAAATTTAGATGATGATGAACTCGACTAAGGATCGTCAAATGATGATGAGGAGCATATGTTAAATATTAAATATGGAATAATCCGATAAATATGCACTCGAACAATTAGATAAAATTGCATATGATATTTATTTATTTTTTGTTATTTTTATTAGTAATCGAATTACCAACTATTTTTTCAGACTAACATAATACATATGATCATTTGATTTTAATTTTTGTTACTTGTTTAGAAATTATTTTTATCAAACTAATAATTTTTTACAGTAATTAATATTCCTAAAATATAAAATACATAATTGTGTAATTATAATTTATACTACCAAATATAAAATTAGGCTCTATCAGCAAAACCAATGGAATCCGGCAGACGCACCATTCATAAACATATGGCTTATTAGTTTAAATTATATTATATTAAATAATAATTAAACTTATATATTTATGACAATAAATTTATATATTTATTGTTATATAAAAAATTAAATAATAATATCTAATAATTGTCGAAACCATTTTTTGTTTGGAAAACGGGCCGACTTTAAAAAAGGAAAATGGAGTCGCCACCAATCTTTTTTTGAAGTGCGATTGGGCCACTTAGAAAATATTTTGGTCTACGAATTTTAAGAAAACAGGTTCGGGAGTCGGTTATGTGCGAGGAAGGATTAGCACCCTCGCAACGCCCAAAATTGGTACCTTATTGATTGATTAATGTCCTTAATGTCGAAAATTAGAAAAGATTTTAAAGTATGAATCTTTAAAAAAAATATTTGGATAACTCGAATTGGATATCGAAACTCTCTTGTTCCGAAAAGTCGAAATACCATATCCAGCACGATAGGACACGATGTTTCAAACCCTCGATACCAAGATCATTTCATGATTTCCAAAATTCATGTGTTGCAATTTGAAAAGGGTATTTCACTATTTGGCCAAACTAAAAACCGAAACCCAGCACGATTGGGCACGATTTCTTGAATTTCCAATCATGAAATATTGCCTTTATTTCAGAAAATCCGGTCAAAATCTATGAAGGCTGTTTGATCGTTTGGACGAATAGAAAATCGAGACCCAGCACGATTGGGCACGAATCTCTCGGCCTTCCAAACACGAAACATTACCTTATTTTCAAAAAAACACGATCAAAGTCTTTAAAGGATATTTAGTGATCTAGACGAACGAAAAATCGAAGCCCAGCACGATTGGGCACGATCTCTCGAACTTCCAAACACGAAATATTACCTTTGTTTAAAAAAAAACTTTTTTAGGAGTTTTAAAAAATGTGGTAAAAAAATATTAATAGTAGATGAAAGTAATAATAAAAGTAATAGTAAAAAAAAATATTAGTAATAAAATAATATAATAATAATATAATAGATATAAGAAATAATAAAGGTAAATAATAATGATATATAGTAATAAAAATAAAGGTGAGATTAATAATAAAAATTAATAAAAATGGAATTAGTAGTAATAATAATGAAAATAATAGTAGTGCTAATAATAATAACTATAATGTTAACAACAAATATAATCATAATAATGATAATATATACATATAAGAATAATGGAAATAAAAATATTTAAAAATAATAATAATTAATTCAATGATAAAATAGCAGAATGATCAAAAATGGACCGAATTGGGTTGAAAATAGGAACTTCGGGCAAATTTAAAAGAAAAATGAAGGCAAAAGGGGGATGCAATTAAAACAGGGGCGCAAAAGAGAGGACCAACTGCGCAATTTACCGCAATCGCGCAAGGCCCTTTCCCCTTTCCTTTACACGGCGTCATTTTTAATGCATTTGAAAAGATAAAATAAATCCCTTTCATCTCCCTTTTCTGCTTCAAAACAGAAAACCAAATCCTTTCCCTCTTTTTGCTTCTTATTTTCTAGGGTTTGACCCTTAAACCTCTCATTTGCCACCGTGTTTCCACCGGTCAGGTAACCGATCACGCGCAAGTACGAAGGCCTGGTAAGCCCCTTACCCTTTCCTTCACTTTTAGATTTTTTAGAAAATGTAAAAAAAAACTGTATAAAACAAATAGGATATGCGAAAATTACCTTTGAAACTCTACTCTCTATTCAAATATCTCCCTATTTTTATCAAAGAGTTTGCTTTTATCAACTGCTATTGTGTATTAGTATTTCTGGAAACTTGTGGGTATATTGCTTTCGAGTATAAAAATCGTGTAAAAAAGGTCCCTTTTACACTGTTATCCCGGCTCTTATATAGCCATTTTTACAAACAATTTTCCTCTATTTTGAAGGTACACGGAGGCTGTAGGTGGCGTGCGTGATGGCACATGATGCGGAGGAAGGCTTTGCTGGCAAGGGTCGTGCGGCGTGGGGACTCTAGCAGCTTCCTGAAGTTTTCTGACTTTGCAAAATTTGGGATGTGTTTTTGGGTATTGGGCCTGTGCTATTTGGGCCTAATTTGTTGTGAAATTTTTGGGGTTTTGTTTATTGGGCTCCGGGTTAAAATTGGGCCTTACAGCTGCCCCTCTTTGCTCATTGTCGTGTAACGAGAATAGAGCAAAGACTCTAAAAAGACCAATTTTGCCCTGTATTGCTGAGTCCTGACTTGACGTTTCTTTTCTTCAGGTAGCCTTGCTTTGATCTACTGTATCTTCAGGGGTATAGAAATTTTGTCTCAATCTACTCCACTCCTGCTCAGTGGAGATAAGATCTGCTATCTTCAGTCTGCTCCACTCTTGCTCAGTGGAGATAAGACTTGTTGTCTTCGATCTGCTCCACTTCTGCTCAGTGGAGATAAGATCTGTATCTTCAGCCCACTCCACTCCTGCTCGGCGGAGATAAGGCTATAAACTTCAGTCTGCTCCATTGCCGATACATGGAGATAAGACTTGCTGCTTTCGATCTGTTCCACTCCTGCTCAGTGGAGATAAGATCTACTATCTTTAACCTGCTCCACTCCTGCTCAGTGGAGATAAGGCTTCAGTCTTTCAATCTACTCTACTCCTACTCAGTAGAGATAAGATCTGTTATTTTCGATCTGCTCCACTCCTGCTCAGTAGAGATAAGATCTACTATCTTTAGCCTGCTCCACTCCTGCTCAATGGAGATAAGGCTATGAACTTTAGTCTGCTCCATTGCCGATACATGGAGATAAGACTTGCTGTTTCGATCTGCTCTACTCCTGCTCAGTAGAGATAAGATCTACTATCTTTAGCCTGCTCCACTCCTGCTCAATGGAGATAAGGCTATGAACTTCAGTCTGCTCTATTGTCGATACATGGAGATAAGACTTGCTGTTTCGATCTGCTTCACTCCTGCTCAGTGAAGATAAGATCTGCCTTCTTTCAGCCTGCTCCACTCCTGCTCAGTGGAGATAAGGCTATGAACTTTAGTCTGCTCCATTGCCGATAAATGGAGATAAGACTTGTTGTTTCGATCTGCTTCACTCCTGCTCAGTGAAGATAAGATTTGTTATCTTTCAGCCTACTCCACTCCTGCTCAATAGAGATAAGGATATGATCTTCAGCCTGCTCCATTGCCGATACATGGAGATAAGACTTGTTGTATTCGATCTGCTCCACTCCTGCTCAGTGAAGATAAGATCTGCTATCTTTCAGCCTGCTCCACTCCTGCTCAGTGGAGATAAGGCTAGTGGCTTAAATCTGCTCCATTACCGATACATGGAGATAAGATTTTCCATTTTCGATCCGCTCCGCTCCTGCTCAGTGGAGATAGGATCTGCTATCTTCGATCTGCTCCACTCCTGCTCAGTGGAGATAAGATCTGCTCTCTTTAGCCTGTTTCACTCCTGCTCAGTGGAGATAAGATCTGTTATCTTTCAGCCTGTTACCCTACTGCTTAGGGAATTAAGGCTCATATTCTTTGATCTGTTCCACTCCTGCTCAGTGGGATAAGATCTGTAATCTTCAACCTGTTACCCTACTGCTTAGGGAATTAAGACTTACTGTCCTCGATCTGCTCTACTCCTGCTCAGTAGAGATAAGATCTGTAATCATCAGCCCGTTACCCTACTGCTTAGGGAATTAAGGCTCATCATTTTCGATCTGTTCCACTCCTGCTCAGTGGGATAAGATCTGTAATCTTCAGCCTGTTACCCTACTGCTTAGGGAATTAAGGCTAATCGTCTTCGATCTGTTCCACTCCTGCTCAGTGGGATAAGATATGTAATCTTCAGCCTGTTACCCTACTGCTTAGGGAATTAAGGCTCATCATCTTCAATCTTTTCCACTCCTGCTCAGTGGGATAAGATCTGTAATCTTCAGCCTATTACCCTACTGCTTAGGGAATTAAGGCTCATTGTCTTCGATCTGCCCCACTCCTGCTCAGTGGGATGAGATCTGCTATCTTCTGTAACTCCAATCAATTTTGCTACATTGTCCTCTGGGGAACCTACCTGTAGAATTGATTTTATGGGGTCTATGCTTATGCCAAATGATTAGGATGTCATGAAAAATGCTCATAACCATATGTATTATGTTATATGAGTGAATGCCAAAATTTCATGAGAATGATCCATTTTTTAACATTTGGGCTGTAATTATTTGCCGTCTGTTAAGGTGATATCCTTGACGTATGTCCTCTTGTTCAGCCGATACTTCCAATAGAGAATCCAAAGATGTCGTTACTACTTAGATTCTTATCTCAAGCGTTCCGAGCACTTTAAGCTTGGTGAGTTCTAAATAATTGTCCTGTTTTGGATTTTTGTATTATTTAGAGACTTTCAGAGTAATATGCAAAACCTCTTTTTTGAAAGAGTTATTAGTTCATTGATCATTATTTCAATAAACAATGCTTAAAAAAGAGATCATTACAATGGATAAGAAGGAAATCACTTAGGAGCATTGCTCGAAACAAACAAGTTAAGGAAAGATAGCAAATGCAACCCAGAAGGAAATTTATTGGTAGTGTATAATAAAATGGCAAGGTAAGATGGAAACTAGATGCCCCAGATATCGCAGCCTGAGCTTCTCTGTTCAAACTTCTTGAGGACCATTTTAAGCTCAATATGTGTTTAGGCGATCCGAGGTACTTTGTCGATGCCCCAAGACGTAACATATTTCCTCATTGTTAATTCAAGCTTGGCAAAACTACTGTATGCCCCATCACGATTTGATCACAATTTGAACCGCCCTTTTCGGGTTTTCGACTCAAAGCCCCTTTTGGTCTCAAAGCGCCCTTTTCGAGTTTTCACCTTGGCCTCTCCATTTTTTTTTTTGCGGAAAAACCACAAAGCGCCTTTTGCGGGTTTTTGCCTTGGCCTATTTCCTTCTTAAGTGAAGTGTTTCTTGACTGAGTTTGCATTAATTGGGTCTGGCTGACTCTTGCCGTCCATCCCGACTAGTATCAATGCTTCTCCAGAAAAAGGCCTTCTTTTCAACATAAGATCCTTCCCAATTAGGCATCCACTTTCCTCCGAAGTCATTTTGCATAGGGAGGATATTTTCGATACCAAGTCTCCTTCATGAAACACTCTGGGGTGGAATTTTGTTGTAAGCCCGCATCATTCGCTTCTGGTACATTTGACCATGACGGATGGCTCTTAATCTTTTTCCTCGATCAGATTCAGTTGATCATACCGAGATTGAACCCATTCCGCTTTATCCAACTTTAGCTCTAATAGAATCTGAAGAAAATGAATCTCAACTTCGATGGGCAAGACTGCATCCATCCCATAAACCAATGAGAAAGACGTTGCCCCGGTGGAGGTCTTGGCCAACATTCGAGAAGCATAGAGGGTAAATGGTAGCTGGTCTATGCCAATCTTTACAAGTTTCCATCATCTTTCAAAATCTTTTCGGATGGTTTCTTTCTTTTCTTTTCTTTTTCCTTTTTTTTTGGATTCGAACTTGAATTTGAAATCAAAGTTGAATTTGATAACGGTTGACTTTGTAACTTTGCTATAGGAACCGACCTTCATCTTCTTGATAATCATGAAGATGAATAGGTGTCGACTAGATGCTTTTGACGAGATCGTCCCCGTAACATGTATGCCCCACGTATAGGAAAAAATAGAGGAAGCATATAAGTCATGTCTTCTCAATTTGGCATTTACGACATAACTGATGCAATCTCCCTTTCATGTTAGACCAGCAGTACCCAGAACTGATAATCGACCTGGCTATTAAAAAAATCTTAGCATGTGCCTTTTCGAACACTCCACAGTCTCTTTGTGCCTAGGCATATCTTGATGCGGTCATGCAAAGACATCTTTGAATTCTTGGAATAACTCAATAACGTCTCACTTTGTTTCTATGGTGGGCAAGGCTTCGATCTTCACTCCTTTCCTAGACTTGCAATATCCACTGACCCTTTTTACGGTAGAGTTTATTTCCATCTTGTTCTACCATCCTTAACAAATCAAAAGATAAGTTACAATCTCTGTCATTTTCAACATCCTCAGATCCCTTTAGACCCATATCTCACTTAAAAGGGAGTCCGTAACAGCGTTGCTCATGTCTTGATATCTGGGTACCTGTTGTAGGTACAAAGGCAAATTCCAAAGAAAAAACGATTCTAAGGATGATTATCTATGATGAAGAATGAAAGAACATTCCAAAGAACAAAAGCATGTATAAGATGGCATGAAAAAAAATGAAAAAAATATTTGCTCGGCATGAAACACAAAAATGCATTTTTTATTGAAAATAAAGATGTTTGAACATAAGCCTATTTCACAAAAGATTCTTATTGTTTCTAGGCTTAAAACAACAAGTGTGTTTTGAGCATTACTCTGTGTTAGCTCTAAAAACTACAGGAGTTTCCTTCACAGTCCAGTTGTTCAGAACACTTCTAGGCTCGTAGGGGCGCATGCCTCCTAGGTTTCCTTAATTCTATCCCTCATCGAATACGGCTTTGATACTCAAGGTTTTCATTATATCTTCAGCCGTTTCATTATTCATGTGTAGTAGTGATGTTCCAGGGTCACTATAATATGATCTCTAGTTAATAGGGTTCTTTTATGATAATTGATGCATATGATGTGATGTAATGCAAATGCATGAAATGCAATGCAAATGAATGAATGCAAAAAGAAAGAGGCGTCGATTCTGAATTCAATTCCATTAGAAGAACTTTTCTAGAAAATAAATTTCTTTACATAAAACGGGTTACATATGCGGCTTCATCCTCATAGTCCAAGTGAAGACATCAATCTTTTCTCATTGTGTTCACTTGGACTATATTTGGACGAACGCATTATAACCCACTTTATCAAGTAATCCATTTCCTTATGACAAACTCTTCTATTTAGCAATCGAATATGAATCAGCACCTCCTTTATATGATGATGAAATGCAATGTAGTTATAAACAAAACAAAACATGTTAGTGCAGGAGAAATAGACAGCACAGAATACCTGTCCGGGTGACCACTCGGGTTTGGCGTGGCTCTATCTAGGGTAGGCTCCTAGGGCTGCTATATGTGGCTTGGTTCTAAAGGAAGGGTACCTGAACTAACAGATTCCTCAATCCTCACCCATTATAAGCTCATACAGATCGAGTTCAGTTCAGGGGAATACATTTCTCTATGGCCATGTGGAGGTGAAAACCTTACGGAACCATAAGTACGGATGCATCCCGGAAGCAGTCCCCTAGCCCATACGGGGTGAAAACCTCACGAAGGCATAGCTTCTTGCTCCCACTTAAAGGGTGTGACCCCAACGATCATGCAATATGAATGCAAAAATATCCTACGAGACTCAAACCATACAAACAAATGACGCAACACGAGCTTATGCAATGAAAGAATCGAAATCAAATTTTAATTTTCGATAAAAGGACGTTAATCAACCAATTTTACGGCTTGACTCTCTTATTGGTCCCCAGTGGAGTCGCCAAGCTGTCGAAACCATTTTTTGTTTGGAAAACGGGCCAACTTTAAAAAAGGAAAATGGAGTCGCCACCAATCTTTTTTTGAAGTGCGATTGGGCCACTTAGAAAATATTTTGGTCTACGAATTTTAAGAAAATAGGTTCGGGGAGTCGGTTACGTGCGAGGAAGGATTAGCACCCTCGCAACGCCCAAAATTGGTACCTTATTGATTGATTAATGTCCTTAATGTCGAAAATTAGAAAAGATTTTAAAGTATGAATCTTTAAAAAAATATTTGGATAACTCGAATTGGATATCGAAACTCTCTTGTTCCGAAAAGCTGAAATACCACATCCAGCACGATAGGACACGATGTTTCAAACCCTCGATACCAAGATCATTTCATGATTTCCAAAATTCATGTGTTGCAATTTGAAAAGGGTATTTCACTATTTGGCCAAACTAAAAACCGAAACCCAGCACTGTAACATCCTGAATTTTTGGGCCTATGCGTTTAATGGGTGGATACATTTAATGTGTTAATTTAAGTATTAGAGGTGCAAATTGGGCTCGGGAATGGGCCGAGGTCTTGGCTAAATATTTTGTTTAGGGATTATGGGGTTTAAATAAAGTATTGTGAGTGAAATATGCATAATGGGCTTGTGGCCCAGGAACAAGAGGCGCAGTAGGAGGGAGCTATAAGTGGCGCCAATAGGCAAAAGAAGGGGGCCTCAGTGTGGCTGCTTGGAGCCCAAGAAATTGGGCTAATTTCGGTAGCCCAAGGAGGAGAGCTAGAGGGGGACGGCAATATGGCTACAAAATAGGGGATTTTAATGTTTTAAAGCATGTGGATATTATCTTTGATAAAGGGGAGAGTTGGTGCTAATTAGGTCTCTTTTGGAGGAGTTAATAGATTAAGATAAGGGAGAAAGATAGGAGCTATCCTTTGGTTGCAGAGTTGGCCAAAAATCAAACTCAGGAAAGGGGAAGGAGTCGGTTTGGTATAGGCTAGAGGGGGTATGCCGAATTTTTCATTTGTCTTATCTGAGAATAGCTATTAGTTTTTCTCTCTTTTGGCAAATAAGAATCATCTCTTCTTCTTTTCTTTTCTGTCAGAAACCGAAACCCCTGAGGCCTCACCAAGTACCGAAGCCATTCACCTTCTCTTTTCTTTAATACTCATTGCTGAGTCTCTCTGTCTGTTCCTTGCCCATCTTTTCAATTCTTTGTTCTTCTAAAAGCTGAAAATCACCACCTCCCTCACCTTTTCTTTCTTTTTCTTTGAAACTTCCTTTTAGCCGAATCTTCTGATCCCCATTGTTATTCTTCTCCCATTCACTAAAAGCCAAAACTCCTCATTCAATTCTTCTAAAAAGTCGAAAAAACACATCTAGTTCATCTTTTCAGGGTTTTCTTAAAAGCCGAAATTCCTAGATCTATACTATTCTACGCTTCGATCTTCTTCTGGGATTGTCGAATCTTTCTGCAAGGGGGTAGTCGAAATCATCTGTAGAGGTAAATGTTGATTTGTGTATTCTTTTCCGGCTTTTAGAGATCTTAGCCGAATGGCTATATGGTTAACTAATCGGGTGTTTTCTATCGTTTGCGGTATTCCGGGATTTGAAGGGGATTCAATCGCTTAGATTTCTAAGCCAGAGTTCAGTAGCCCTTGGATCATATCACTTTCGGGATTTCAAGTTAAGGAGATCTGTTAATTTAAGCATATAATTCGGGTAAAACACTAACCCTTGGCCGAATATAAGAGAGGCCTTATTTTCGCGTTCTTCCGGCTTTTGAGCAAAGTTGTAGACAAGGGGCAGTAGATCCGATTAGCGAGGGTATCGACATAGAGGGTAGTCCTACGTATTAATCAGATGTGTAACATTCTCACACCGTTTGGATTGCTTGTTAGTATATGTTTATAAATCATTATATTCGCTAAATACCGAAATACCGCATGGTCGTTGAAAACCCGAGGAGGGTAAAGGCGAATCACCGTGTTAGTGATCCCCGTCATTCTAAAGTGAATGTTTACATCGATTTGGTATGATGAACATGTATGCGGTTCTGTGATTGCATAGGGTTGGGTGATTGATGAAAGGGGAAGTGTTCTGTTGTAGTGGCTTTTGCCATGATCTCGCATTGTAGTGGCTTTTGCCATGATGCATTGTAGTGGCTAATGCCATGATCTGTTGTAGTGGCTATTGCCATGATCCGACAATGAGCAGCTATCTCATAGCATGAGCATGACGCGCCATCGATGGTGTGTAGCGGTGTGGGTTGATTGTAGAAATCCCCAATAGTGTGATTAGCAGGTAAGGGTGGTGTGTAGCGGATGGAAACCTAGGATTGGGTTGGGCTTTGCATATCCTCTGATATATTATAGTCTGTTATCTGTTCTGTGGGGTTAAGGCCCAATCTGATGGTGCACGAGGGTTGTACACTGAGTCTCGCGACTCACCCCATTATTTAACATCTTTTAGGTAGCACCTAGTGCATCGGACCGGGTTGGAGAAGAGCGCAAGGTGGCCATGCGAGGGATTATTTTGATTCAGCAAAAGACTTTACTAGTTTATTTATTTTTAATATTTTTAATTAGTGGGTTTAAATTTCATTGTAATAAGGCCATTGGCCTCTAGCTTCATATTTTCGTTTGTTTTGGGCTTTTATTATTATTAGACATTTACATTTTACGTTTTAATTAAGTTAAGGAATGTATCAAGTTTCAGTTTTTAATCCACTAAGGCATAAATATAAAATGTATATCTGTTACAAATCATCCAACCATTTAGTTTTCTCGAATAAAGTGTTAAACTCAACAAAAATATTTTCCGAAATTGCGACATCTTTTAAAATCTCCCTAAGTGACATGCCAGATCCGGTCATGGTGTTTGGGCCTTTGCATTTGATGTGTGTTACGATCAATGTGTTAATTAAAAGGTTTAAGGGGTTCGAATTAGGCTCAAGGTTGGGCCGAGGCCTTAGTTAAAATTTTCTGTTTGGGCGCTCTAGTGGAGAGCCTGTTAGAATAAGGTTTAAAAGATAATATCTGTAAATTAGAACATGAATGGGCTTGTGGCCCAGTGGCAAAATGGCGCCACTTAGAGGGCTGGGAGTAGGCGTCAATTGAGGTTCCAAGGTTCGAGTCGCATGGTACCTTTTATTTTTATTATTTTCGGCATTTACAAGAGCAGTAGTGGAGTTCGGCAATGATGCTTAAATTTAGGAATTTATTTAATGGGATAATAAGGTGGATAATGTGCTGATAAAGGAAAGAAGAGGTAGTGTCATCCATGGCACTGTGGATGAGTAGTCAGATTTAGATAAAGGAGAAAAGTTAGGAGCTATCTGCTGAGAACAGAGTTGGCCGAAATTCTATCACCTAGAGGAGTAAAGAAATCGGTTTCTAATTGCTATAGGGGGTGCCAAATTTTTCCTTTTTATGGGCTTAATTCTTTAGTTATCAAGAAAGGCACTTTCGGGTTTTGATAGGTAAGTGCCGAAATTTCTATAAATAGGGGGGATAGCTCATCAATTCTGGCATTTGAACCCTAATCTTTTCTCCATTCTTTGTGCCAAAATTCTCGCTCCTCTCTGCAATTTCTTTTCTTTTGATTCCTTCAAAAGCCGAAATCTTCCAATCTTCTCAACATCTTTTCTTTCAAAAGACGAAACCCTGAACTCTCTTCTCATCTCCATAGCCGAATACTCCCTATTCTTTACCGATTTCTTCAACTAAAAGCCGAAACTACTTAGATTTCTTCCTATCATCTTCTCTTCTGATCTTCTCAAAACCCGGAATATCTAAGGGGTAGTCGAATTCTCTCAAGTAAGGTGAGTGCCGATTTTCCTATCTCTTCAATCTCTCTTTCGGTTTTTAAGAGACAAGGCCGAATGGCCACTTGGTTGTTAAGGCTGCCGAATGAAGCTAATATTTCCTCTCTTTTGCGTTTGGGCGGCATTCCGGGATTTGAAGGAAACCTGATCATCTAGATTTAAAAGCCGAAAATCACTAGTCTTCAATTTCGGAATTTTAAGGTAAGGTGATTTTCCCTAGATTTTCACTAGATTCATTCATCTCATACGAGATCTTAACTTTATGATGTGGATTAACGATCATATGTTGTGATGGTAGTTCTGACAAGGACTTGTGATGGAATTAAATATGGATCAGGCAAAGGAGAGAATCCCTAAGTTTAAGAAACGAGTTGTGTCGCTATGACGGGATTGGCCACCGTGTTGTGGACCCATTACGAACAACACCTTAGGCAAGTAGCAGCTTGTATCGACTTACGATAGTGTCGACATAGAGAGTGTCGTTCTAACGGTAATCAGGTGTGTAGATCTCTAACACACAAATAATCTGTATGAATGTATATATATGTTTATGTTATGGGCGAAAAGTCGGATAATAGGTCATGTAGATAATCGAATAAAACCCTAAAAGGGTTAGGTAAGGATGCCAGTGCGTAATCATAGAAATCTCTATGTGTATCGAAATATATGAAAGCTTTGTATGATGTTTTCTTTATGTGTGTATGCATGGGGTGGGATTATGATAATGAAGGGGAAGTGCATGATAGGTCACAATAGTGATCGGTGGTAGACATCCCACGTTATATAAATGTTAGGTCACATAGTGATCGGTGGCTATGCCACGTTTAATGATTCCTGATTAATAGGAATAGGCGATGCACAATTTGTCGTTATGGTGTGTAGCGGATGGAGGGTTGATTGTAGAAATCCCGAGGTGTGATGGTTGGTACGGGCTGGTGTGTAGAGGATGGAATTCTAGGATGGGTTGGACTATTCATCATTTCTCGCTTATCATGTAATTACGATTGTTGCCTCTATGTATGGGCCAAGGCCCATAATGTGTTTGTGGGGCCTCAGTCGGTGTTTTCGGGATTTATACACTGAGTCTTAGTGACTCACCTTATTATTTTTCCTAACCTTTCAGATGAGCAGTAGATCGTGGACAAGGGAGCCGAGGCAGACTCGAGGGGCCAACAAGTCTTTTATTTATTAAATTTCTATTTTATTTTAAGTTTAAATTTTGGAATTATTTGATGTAATAAGGCCTCCATCGCTTAGGTTATAAGTTGATACTTGTCAATGTTTTATGTTTTTTTTCATTCATGATCAAAGACTTGTGATTAAAAGAAATAAAAATGGGATTTTCACACATTATTTAAAATAACACTTGTTTTGGAAAAAATAAAATTTCAAAGATTTTCTACCAAAGTGCCACCTATTTAAAGATTATCTACAAAACGACTAAGTTTTTCGTAATCATTCAAGTAAAGTTTTTAACCTTAAAACCGTAGCATACCGTGATCCGGTCGTAACGTTTGGGCCGGTTTGGGGTGTTACATTTATATATCGAGCCCGCTTCAAAACTCGAGCCGTGAAATGGGTCTAATCTTGTTTTAAAGTTGATAAGAATTTGGAAAAGTTTGGGTTGAGAAATGGCCTTCGAGTCTCACCAAGACCCGATCCACGCAGGTAAGTATTCGAACTTTTGGATGAGATATGAATGTGGGGCTTGATGGGTTTTATGGACGTAGACTAAGTATGATAGTATTGATGGACTTTAGGGCTAGTTTACACAACTCTTCGATTTCATAAAATTTAATCCAACCAAACAAACCTCGTGAACAAGTCACGAGATAGGGTGTGGCAACAGCAGCATACGCATGTCTAGGATTGGATTCGAGGAAAGCTTGGTATTTAAGCGATCCTAGTGACTCACCTCCTCTCCATTGGAATCCTATCTCAGTGCGTAGTATTGCTCACCTTAGTCATGAGGACTTGTTGACGGGCCAAAATTTATAACTAAAACCCGAAAGGGACCAGCCATTCTATTTTGTAAAACTTCTAAATTACCCTTGATTTATAAGTGACCAAAATATCCCTGATTTGTAAAATTACCGAAATGCCCCCAGATTGCAAAATTACCAAAATACCCTTCTTTCACAAAATACCCAAAGAATCCTATTTTGGAAAATTACAAAAATACCCTGTAGGATAAAATTACGAAAATACCCCTGGGTAGTGAAATGACTAAAATACCCTATGTGTTGAATGTGGGTTCATGGATGTCGTCTGTATGTTGATGGTTGATGTGTGTGGTTCCTAGAACTACGAGACAAATTTAAGACTGAAACTCGTAGATGTAATTTTGAATTTGAAAGAACTACTCTTAAACTACTGTTCATAAGATTGTTCGTGGTTAATCAGTGGAAGAAAACCATTAATTCATAAAATTTCTAATCAGATAAACGTCAATCGGAAGAATGAGTACAAGGGGGACGAGGACGCTCCAGATGCGAATACTGGTGCGTACTCTATCATATTATCCTAAGTGTTTCTTTTGGCTTTAGAATTAGAGTTCGCAGCGGAAGCATAGTGGTGAGACTTGGGTAGTATGATTAATAGTTACTTGGAAGTTTCGAGGACGAAATTTCTTTAAGGGGGGTAGAACTGTAACATCCTGAATTAATGGGCCTTTGCATTTGATGTGTGTTACGATCAATGTGTTAATTAAAAGGTTTAAGGGGTTCGAATTGGGCTCAAGGTAAGGCCGAGGCCTTAGTTAAAATTTTCTGTTTGGGCGCTCTAATGGAGAGCCTGTTAGAATAAGGTTTAAAAGATAATATCTGTAAATTAGAACATGAATGGGCTTGTGGCCCAGTGGCAAAATGGCGCCACTTAGAGGGCTAGGAGTAGGCGTCAATTGAGGGTCCAAGGTTCGAGTCGCATGGTACCTTTTATTTTTATTATTTTCGGCATTTACAAGAGCAGTAGTGGAGTTCGGCAATGATGCTTAAATTTAAGAATTTATTTAATAGGATAATAAGGTGGATAATGTGCTGATAAAGGAAGGAAGAGGTAGTGTCATCCATGGCACTGTGGATGAGTAGTCAGATTTAGATAAAGGAGAAAAGTTAGGAGCTATCTGCTAAGAACAGAGTTGGCCGAAATTCCATTACTTAGAGGAGTAAAGAAATCGGTTTCTAATTGCTATAGGGGGTGCCAAATTTTTCCTTTTTATGGGCTTAATTCTTTAGTTATCAGGAAGGGCACTTTCGGGTTTTGATAGGTAAGTGCCGAAATTTCTATAAATAGGGGGGATAGCTCATCAATTTCGGCATTTGAACCCTAATCTTTTCTCCATTCTTTGTGCCGAAATTCTCAGTCCCCCTCTGCAATTTCTTTTCTTTTGATTCCTTCAAAAGCCGAAATCTTCTAATCTTCTCAACATCTTTTATTTTAAAAGATGAAACCCTGAACTCTCTTCTCATCTCCATAGCCGAATACTCCCTATTCTTTGCCGATTTCTTCAACTAAAAGCCGAAACTACTTAGATTTCTTCCTATCATCTTCTCTTCT
Source organism: Gossypium sturtianum (assembly GCA_025698515.1). Taxonomy (NCBI): domain Eukaryota; kingdom Viridiplantae; phylum Streptophyta; class Magnoliopsida; order Malvales; family Malvaceae; genus Gossypium; species Gossypium sturtianum. The sequence goes on from CM046948.1 coordinate 126,305,179, forward strand.
GATCTTCTCAAAAAGTCAAAATCTCTAAGGGGTAGTCGAATTCTCTGCGTTAAGGTGAGTGCCGATTTTCCTATCTCTTCAATCTCTCTTTCAGTTTTTAAGAGACAAGGCCGAATGGCCACTTGGTTGTTAAGGCTGCCGAATGAAGCTAATATTTCCTCTCTTTTGCATTTGGGCGGCATTCCGGGATTTGAAGGAAACCTGATCATCTAGATTTAAAAGCCTAAAATCGCTAGTCTCCAATTTCGGGATTTTAAGGTAAGGTGATTTTTCCTAGATTTTCACTAGATTCGTTCATCGCATGCGAGATCTTAACTTTATGATGTGGATTAACGATCATATGTTGTGATTGTAACATCCTAAAATAGGGGCTATTTGTGATTGAATTATTTTGCTTGTGTTTGAATTGCGGTGACATTATTCATGGTGGAATAAAGACTTAATTAGGGGTCTTGGGTAGGCTCGGATTAGGAGAAAATTTATTTGTGAAGCTTTAAAGGAAGGAAGCCTTAGTAAGTAGGAGTTACAAGGTTAAATAAGGGAATTATTATCATTAAAAATGACTTGGAAAAGTGGCAAAAGGGAGGCCACTTAGGTGCTAGAGTTGACGCCACAAGGAGCAAGGGAGAACCTATGTTCGAGTCACGAATTTTCCCTTTTTGATCTTTATTTTGGACGGCATTAAGGGGAGGGAAATTCTCAATTTTAAACTTTGGGATAATAAGGAAAGTATGAGAATATTATTTAGCTTTAAATGGATTTTATTTGATTAACTTGAAAAGTTGGCTAAAAAGAGAAAGAGATGACCAATTTTTAATATAAGGATAATAAGGTTATAATCAAGGATTTTATCAAGGATTTTAATTGGATTATTATTAGGATTGATTTATAATAATTGATAGAGGAAAATTAGGCATGTGATTAATTCAAATAATTTTGAATTAAATCAAGGGTTAGTCAAGAGCAATTCAAGGAAGTTGTTAGAATTTGGAACTCTTCATGGGAAGAGTGGACGGCAAGCTTAAGAAGGGGGTTTTGCGAATCCCTTTAAAAGCACCTACCTAGCATATTGTTTTTCTTTTCCCCATTTTTGCAAGTAGCTGAATTTCTTCTCTATTCCTCATCTCCAATTATTTTTTTCTCTCCTTTCTCATTCTCTCAAAACCAAAACTCTCTCTACTCCTTGCCGAAACCCCATCTTCTTTTCTCATCATTATTTCCTTTCCTTTAGCCGAATCCACTCCCTTGGTGTGCCAAAAATTTCCTCTCCTATTCTATTTCACTTTGGCCGAATATTAGGAAGGAAAAGATCTCTTCGGGATTTCTTGTGGCAATCGTTGGTGAAGGTAAGTGATAGCCGAATCTTTCTTTTCCCTACCCTTTCTCTCTGTCGATTTATAGGTTGGAGAAAGCCAAATTTCGGTATTTGCAAACAAGAAGGCTAACCCCTCTTTGAATCGATATCATCTAGGAACTACGGGATTTTCAAGCAAAAGATTTGACTCTCCATTCTCTGTCGATCGGTTATAGGTAAGGTGGTAAGAATCTATTTTTAATAGATCACTCTTTTAAGTATTCAAAAGCCAAAGGCTATTAACATGTGATTGCCGATTTAGGGAAGCAAAAACGCTTGGAGTGTGGTGGCTAGTATTCAAAGGCATTTGGGTAAGTTTCGGGTTCACAAGGAACCCTTTTCAATTAATTTTTGGTTTGGCCGAATGGCCATGGCACTAATCTTGTGTTTGGCCGAATATAGGGCAAGGATGTTGTGGGTAGCCGATTTGGTTCTTCTGATTTAAGGCTTTCATTAATTTCAGTGTGTACATACACACTTATAATTAATTAACGTGCAAAGTATTATGTGTATGCTAATCGGATTTGTGTAGATTTGAGTTTAATACCATAAAGGTTTAGCAAGGCTTGGGTAAGTTCTTGACAATATGATTTGTTATTTGATGCTTTTGGGAAGCATGACACATTTGATATATGTGGCTTATAAATGATTATTGATACATCCTATGTATGTTTATAAATGAGCATGTTGGCATGATTGTTGTTAAATATCATTGATTGAATGTGGGTTTTATGAGTGGAGGGGCGGTGATATTCGTGTCGATTTTGACACCAGTGTTTTGGTAACACATTGTGACTACGGTCACCAGAGGTTTGGTACCTCCGGAGGTTTGGCACCTCATAGCGTCTCGTCCCTCGTGGCTTAGCACCACCGCGTGGGTTGGCCCCACTTTGAGATACGGGATTGACGCCGGTGATTTGGTATCACACGATGGGTTGGCCCCATCATTTGATTTGTGACTTGGTCACCAAAGTGGTTTGGCACCACCACAATATGACGGATTTTGTGACTATATGTCACGGTGGTTTGGCACCACCAAAGGTTTTGTACCACACGGGGTAGAGAAAGGTGTTTGGATGGTTAGGTTGGGTGCATATTAAACTTGTGCAATATTAAATTAATTATGATTTGTGTATGACGTTGCATTAAACCGGAAAAAGGGTTACACATTGGGTCTTGATGGCTCACCTTTTTCCTTTAACATTTTTCAGTGATTCGTAGTGCGGATAAGGAGCCGGATGGACTCAAGGTGGCCATGAAATGAAAATATGGACTAGGTGGATTTTGAACTATTTTATTTTATTATGGGTTTATTTTATTTAAGTTGTAATAAGGCCTCCTAATATTGCACTTGGAATATTTTACATGTTTTGATAATTTGCTTAAACTACTTCATGATATTAAAATGGGTACACATGTTTTATAAAAATTAATACGTAAAATGTTTTATTGTGCCATCGGGTACACTTGAATCTGTAACAACTTTGATTTAATATATTTCTAAACAACACTAAGTGATGTTTTCTTTATACACCTCAACCGTTTTAAAAACAAGGCAATATCTTTTATCAAAAATTTTAATCGGCTTAAAGGGATTTTCAAAAACTTTTCTCCGTGGCATACCAAATTCGGTCGTAATGTTTGGACCGGGTTTGGGGTGTTACAAATTGGTATCAGAGCCCAGTTCAAAGCTCGGCTGTGGGGGCCCAAGGCCCAAAAATGTTTTGGTAGGTCTATTTGAAATATTTTGGTTTTGAATAAGCATGGCACCGAGTCTCAAGCACCGATCCGCCTGTAAGCACCTCTAACTTTTTGTATGGATTATTATTATAGAAGGGTAAGAAGGAACGTAGTTAGTGTGATAGGTGTTGAACCTTAGGACTAGTCCACCCCAACAAAACTCATAAGACTTTAATGGCCTAATTAAAACCAACCCGTGACCAAGTCGCGAGAGTTAGGTGTGGTAACCTTAGTGCGCATGTCTAGGATTGGATCCGGAAGAGCTTGGTATTTAAGCGGTCCTCGTGACTCACCTCCTCTTGGCGGGATTCCTACCGTGCGTAGCTTCAGTTCACCCTAACCAAGAGGACTCGGTCATAGGCTAAACACGTTAAATAAAACCCAAAAGGGATTAACCTGTTTTGTGAAAGCTCTAAGTTTTAAAAATCGTTATGATACTCATTTCAATAGCGTAGAAAAATTTACTTTGGAAAATTTTCAAAATATTCTTCAACTTACCAAAATTACAAATTTCCCTAGTGGCAAAATTACGAAAAATACCGCAGGATAGAAACGGACGATAATGCCCAAGAGTGTATAGGTATGAAAGGTATAGGGAATGGATGTACTTTTACGTGTAAACTAGGATAGAAGACTTAAAACTTTGATTGATCGAAAGAATCTCTATTAAATTCTTTTCATAAAATTTCTTCGCGAATAACCAAGTGAAAACATGTACTAATTCATAAAATTTCCTAATCGATTAAAGCGCGATAGTTAGAATGAGCTTGAGAGGGCGTGGCCGTCGTGGGCGCGAAGGGTAGGATGACCGTGTCGAGAACTCCGTCGGATCGGGTCGTGGATCTCGAGAATGAGGTACCACCGCCACCACCACCCCCAACCTTTGGAGGCGAGGAGCGAGGATCGGAGCGGGTGATGACGCAGTGTCACAAGCGATCTTTGCGGGTTCTAGAAAGCGATTATATGCCAAATTCGGTAAGTGTGAATTTTGGCTTAGAGAGGTGGCTTTCTTAGGTCATGTGGTGTCGTCGAAGGGATTAGAGTAGATCCTCGCAAGGTGGAAGCGGTGTTGGATTGGAAACCCCACTAGTCGATGGCGTAAATTCGAAGCTTCTTGGAGTGCAGCGATATTATTATCGGAGGTTTGTGGAAGGATTCTCTTTAATCGTAGCGCCGTTGACTAAGTTGTTAAGAAAGGGAGTTCCATTTGTATGGTCGGAGAAGCAACAAGAAAGTTTTGACAAGCTAAGGAAGATTTTGTGGAAGCTCCGTTTTGGTACACTGAGGTAGGAAAGTTGTTTACGGTTTCTTGTGTGGCGTCCCATCTTTTGGTTTGGGATGCGTATTGATGCAAGAAGGGAAGGTAGTGGCCTATCGTCCCGTCGGCTAAGACCGCATGAGGTTAACTATCCAACGCCGCGACTTAGAGTTAGCGGCGATAGTCTTCGCTTTGAAAATATGGCGGCATTACTTGTATGGGGAGAAGTCGATAGTCTACACGATCATAAAAGTTTGAGGTATCTTTTGACTCGAAGGATTTGAATTTGAGGCGTCGTTGGATTGAACTGTTAAAGGACTACGATCGCTCAATTGAATACCATCCGGTAAGGCTAACGTAGTGGTGGCGCGCTTGAGCCGAAAAAGTCGTGACGAACTTAAGAGCGATGTTTGCTCACCTCGATCTATCTGACGATGGAAGTCTTTTAGCGAAGCGCAAGTTAAGCCGACTTGGATCGAGAGATTAAGGAAAAGCAGATTGGAGGATGACAGTTTGAATGCGAGGAGGTTGCAAGTTCAAGACGGTGGTTTGGAAGAGGTGCAGTTTGTGCAGCGAGGAGTGTTATGTTTTCAAGAGGCGAGCTTGTATGCCGAAAGATGTGGAGTTGAGGCAAATAATTCTCCAAGATGCACATAGCGACCCATACGCTATGCATCCGTGAGGTAGCAAGATGTATGGAGATTTGCGAAAGCTTGATTACGGTGGCACAGGTTAAAGCGTGAGGTGGCGAATTCGTGGGAAGGTGTCCACGTGTCGCCAAGTGAAAGGCCCGAACATCGGTTGCCATCGGGGTTACTCCAACCGTGAAGATCCTCGGTGGAAATGGGAGAGGATCACTATGGACTTTGTCGGTGGATTACCCCTCACGCCTAGCAAGAAGAACTCGGTTTGGGTAATTGTGGATCGACTAACTAAGTCAGCGCATTTCATACCAGGTAAGAATGGATTATTCCCTTCGAGGCTAGCAAAGTTGTATGTGGCGGAGATAGTAAGATTGCATGGTGTGCGATGATCGATTATCTCGGATAGGGATCCGAGGTTTACGTCAAGGTTTTGGAGAGCCTTGCATCAAGCTTTGGGGACAAGATTGGACTTCAAGACGACTTTTCACCCATAACCCGACGGACAATCGGAGAGAGTGATTCGAGATCTTAGAAGATATGTTGAGAGGTTGCGTTCTAGATTTGATGGTAGTTGGGAAGAGTATCTACCGTTGGCGAGTTCGCTTATAACAATAGTTATCAAGCGAGTATTCGAATGGCACCATTCGAGGCCTTCAGATGGGCGGAAGTGCCGTACTCCTACGTGTTGGACGGAACTAAAAGAACGACTTGTCTTGGGTCCGGTGGTAGCGGCGAAGATAAAGTGAAGATAATTCGGACTCGTCTCAAGGAGGCATCGGATAGGCAAAATTCTTATGCCGATCTCAAGCGCAAGAAATGGATTTGAGGTAGGAGATAAAGTCTTTACAAGGTGTCGCCTTGGAAGAAGGTGTTGCGATTTGGAAGAAAAGGAAAGCTAAGCCCTAGGTTTATTGGGCCATATTCGGTGTTGAAGCGAGTGGGGCGGTAGCTTATCACTCGAGTTGCGGCGAGTTAAGACAAATTCACGACGTCTTCCATGTGTCAATGCTTAGGCGGTATCGGTCCGATCCATCGCACGTTGTGCTGTGCGAGATTGAGGTTAGTTCGGACTTATCTTTCGAGGAGGAGCCGGTTCGGATCTTAGATCGTGATGTCAAGGTTTTGCGTAGGAAGTCGGTACCCTTGGTGAAAGTGCTATGGCGAAACCATGAGTACGGAGGAAGCGGCGTGGGAACCCGAGGATGTGATGCGCAGCGGCAATAATACCCCACCTCTTACGATCGGGTAATTTCGAGGCGAAATTATTTTTAAGAGGGTAGAAGCGTAACATCCTAAAATAGGGGCTATTTGTGATTGAATTATTTTGCTTGTGTTTGAATTGCGGTGACATTATTCATGGTGGAATAAAGACTTAATTAGGGGTCTTGGTAGGCTCGGATTAGGAGAAAATTTATTTGTGAAGCTTTAAAGGAAGGAAGCCTTAGTAAGTAGGAGTTACAAGGTTAAATGAGAGAATTATAATCATTAAAAATGACTTGGAAAAGTGGCAAAGGGAGGCCACTTAGGTGCTAGAGTTGACGCCACAAGGAGCAAGGGAGAACCTATGTTCGAGTCACGAATTTTCCTTTTTGATCTTTATTTTGGACGGCATTAAGGGAGGGGAAATTCTCAATTTTAAACTTTGGGATAATAAGGAAAGTATGAGAATATTATTTAGCTTTAAATGGATTTTATTTGATTAATCTTGAAAAGTTGGCTAAAAAGAGAAAGAGATGACCAATTTTTAATGTAAGGATAATAAGGTTATAATCAAGGATTTTATCAAGGATTTTAATTGGATTATTATTAGGATTAATTTATAATAATTGATAGAGGAAAATTAGGCATGTGATTAATTCAAATAATTTTGAATTAAATCAAGGGTTGGTCAAGAGCAATTCAAGGAAGTTGCTTAAATTTGGAACTCTTCATGGGAAGAGTGGACGGCAAGCTTAAGAAGGGGGTTTTGCGAATCCTTTAAAAGCACCTACCTAGCATCTTGTTTTTCTTTTTCCCCATTTTTGCAAGTAGCCGAATTTCTTCTCTATTCCCTCATCTCCAATTATTTTTTTCTCTCCTTTCTCATTCTCTCAAAACCAAAACTCTCTCTACTCCTTGCCGAAACCCCATCTTCTTTTCTCATCATTATTTCCTTTCCTTTAGCCAATCCACTCCTTGGTGTGCCGAAAATTTCCTCTCCTATTCTATTTCACTTTGGCCGAATATTAGGAAGGAAAAGATCTCTTCGGGATTTCTTGTGGCAATCGTTGGTGAAGGTAAGTGATAGCCGAATCTTTCTTTTCCCTACCCTTTCTCTCTCAGTCGATTTATAGGTTGGAGAAAGCCAAATTTCGGTATTTGCAAACAAGAAGGCTAACCCCTCTTTGAATCGATATCATCTAGGAACTACGGGATTTTCAAGCAAAAGATTTGACTCTCCATTCTCTGTCGATCGGTTATAGGTAAGGTGGTAAGAATCTATTTTTAATAGATCACTCTTTTAAGTATTCAAAAGCCAGAAGGCTATTAACATGTGATTGCCGATTTAGGGAAGCAAAACGCGCGCTTGGAGTGTGGTGGCTAGTATTCAAAGGCATTTGGGTAAGGTTTCGGTTCACAAGGAACCCTTTTCAATTAATTTTTGGTTTGGCCGAATGGCCATGGCACTAATCTTGTGTTTGGCCGAATATAGGGCAAGGATTTTGTGGGTAGCCGATTTGGTTCTTGAGATTTAAGGCTTTCATTAATTTGTGTGTGTACATACACACTTATAATTAATTAACGTGCAAAGTATTATGTGTATGCTAATCGGATTTGTGTAGATTTGAGTTTAATACCATAAAGGTTTAGCAAGGCTTGGGTAAGTTCTTGACAATATGATTTGTTATTTGATGCTTTTGGGAAGCATGACACATTTGATATATGTGGCTTATAAATGATTATTGATACATCCTATGTATGTTTATAAATGAGCATGTTGGCATGATTGTTGTTAAATATCATTGATTGAATGTGGGTTTTATGAGTGGAGGGGCGGTGATATTCGTGTCGACGGACACGGTGTTTTAGTAACACATTGTGACTACGGTCACCAGAGGTTTGGTACCTCCGAGGTTTGGCACCTCATAGCGTCTCGTCCACGTGGCTTAGCACCACCGTGGGTTGGCCCCACTTTGAGATACGAGATTGACGCCAGGTGATTTGGTATCACACGATGGGTTGGCCCCATCATTTGATTTGTGACTTCGGTCACCAGTGGTTTGGCACCACAATATGACGGATTTTGTGACTATATGTCACGGTGGTTTAGCACCACCAAAGGTTTTGGTACCACACGGGGTAGAGAAAGGTGTTTGGATGGTTAGGTTGGGTGCATATTAAACTTGTGCAATATTAAATTAATTATGATTTGTGTATGACGTTGCATTAAACCGGGAAAAAGGGTTACACATTTGGTCTTGATGACTCACCTTTTCCTTTAACATTTTTCGGTGATTCGTAGTCTGGATAAGGAGCCGGATGGACTCAAGGTGGCCATGAAATGAAAATATGGACTAGGTGGATTTTGAACTATTTTACTTTATTATGGGTTTATTTTATTTAAGTTGTAATAAGGCCTCCTAATATTGCACTTGGAATATTTTACATGTTTTGATAATTTGCTTAAACTACTTCATGATATTAAAATGGGTACACATGTTTTATAAAAATTAATACGTAAAATGTTTTATTGTGCCATCGGGTACACTTGAATCTGTAACAACTTTGATTTAATATATTTCTAAACAACACTAAGTGATGTTTTCTTTATACACCTCAACCGTTTTAAAAACAAGGCAATATCTTTTATCAAAAATTTTAATCGGCTTAAAGGGATTTTCAAAAACTTTTCTCCGTGGCATACCAAATTCGGTCGTAATGTTTGGACCGGGTTTGGGGTGTTCTGATGATAGTAGTTCGACAAGGACTTGTGATGGAATTAAATATGGATCGAGGCAAAGGAGAGAATCCCTAAGTTTAAGAAACGAGTGTGTCGAGATGCAGGATTGGCCACCAGTTGTGGACCGGCTTCGAACAACACCTTAGGCAAGTAGCGGTTGTATCGACTTACGATAGTGTCGACATAGAGAGTGTCGTTCTAACGGTGTCAGTGTGTAGATCTCTAACACACAAATAATCTGTATGAATGTATATATATGTTTATGTTATGGGCGAAAAGTCGGATAATAGGTCATGTGTAGACAATCGAATAAAACCCTAAAAGGGTTAGGCATGGATGCAGTGCGTAATCATAGAAATCTCTATGTGTATCGAAATATATGAAAGCTTTGTATGATGTTTTCTTTATGTGTGTATGCATGGGGTGGGATTATGATAATGAAGGGAAGTGCATGATAGGTCACAATAGTGATCGGTGGTAGAAATCCCACGTTATATAAATGTTAGGTCACATAGTGATCGGTGGCTATGCCACGTTTAATGATTCTGATTAATAGGAATAGGCGATGCAGTACATCGTTATGGTGTGTAGCGGATGGAGGGTTGGTTGTAGAAATCCCAGAGGTGTGTGATGGTTGGTACGGGCTGGTGTGTAGAGGATGGAATTCTAGGATGGGTTGGGCTATTCATCATTTCTTCGTTTATCATGTAATTACGATTGTTGCCTCTATGTATGGGCCAAGGCCCATAATGTGTTTGTGGGCCTCAGTCGGTGTTTTGGGATTTATACACCGAGTCTTGGTGACTCACCCTATTATTTTTCCTAACCTTTCAGGATGAGCGGTAGATCGTGGACAAGGGAGCCAGAGGCGGACTCGAGGGCCAACAAGTCTTTTATTTATTAAATTTCTATTTTATTTTAAGTTTAAATTTTGGAATTATTTAATTTAATAAGGCCTCCATCGCTTAGGTTATAAGTTGATACTTGTCAATGTTTTATGTTTTTTTCATTCATGATCAAAGACTTATGATTAAAAGAAATAAAAATGGGATTTTCACACATTATTTAAAATAACACTTGTTTTGGAAAAAATAAAATTTCAAAGATTTTCTTCCAGTGCCACCTATTTAAAGATTATCTACAAAAACGACTAAGTTTTTCAGAATCATTCCAAGTAAAGTTTTTAACCTTAAAACCGTAACATACCAGATCTGGTCGCAACGTTTGGGCCGGGTTTGGGGTGTTACAAGCACGATTGGGCACGATTTCTTGAATTTCCAATCATGAAATATTGCCTTTATTTCAGAAAATCCGGTCAAAATCTCTCGAAATTTGTTTGATCGTTTGATTTAATAGAAAATCGAGACCCGGCCGCGATTGGGCATGAATCTCTCGGCCTTCCAAACACGAAACATTACCTTATTTTCAAAAAAAACACGATCAAAGTCTTTAAAGGATATTTAGTGATCTAGACGAACGAAAAATCGAAGCCCAGCACGATTGGGCACGATCTCTCGAACTTCCAAACACGAAATATTACCTTTGTTTAAAAAAAAAACTTTTTTAGGAGTTTTAAAAAATGTGGTAAAAAATATTAATAGTAGATGAAAGTAATAATAAAAGTAATAGTAAAAAAAAATATTAGTAATAAAATAAAATAATAATAATATAATAGATATAAGAAATAATAAAGGTAAATAATAATGATATATAGTAATAAAAATAAAGGTGCGATTAATAATAAAAATTAATAAAAATAGAATTAGTAGTAATAATAATGAAAATAATAGTAGTGCTAATAATAATAATAACTATAATGTTAACAACAAATATAATCATAATAATGATAATATATACATATAAGAATAATGGAAATAAAAATATTTAAAAATAATAATAATTAATTCAATGATAAAATAGCAGAATGATCAAAAATGGACCGAATTGGGTTGAAAATAGGAACTTCGGGCAAATTTAAAAGAAAAATGAAGGCAAAAGGGGGATGCAATTAAAACAGGGGCGCAAAAGAGAGAACCAACTGCGCAATTTACCGCAATCGCGCAAGGCCCTTTCTCCTTTCCTTTACACGGCGTCATTTTTAATGCATTTGAAAAGATAAAATAAATCCTTTTCATCTCCTTTTTTCGCTTTCAAAACAGAAAAACCAAATCCTTTCCCCCTTTTTGCTTCTTATTTTCTAGGGTTTGACCCTTAAACCTCTCATTTGCCACCGTGTTTCCACCGGTCAGGTAACCGATCACGCGCAAGTACGAAGGCCTGGTAAGCCCCTTACCCTTTCCTTCGCTTTCAGATTTTTTAGAAAATGTAAAAAAAAAAAAAACTGTATAAAACAAATAGGATATGCGAAAATTACCTTTGAAACTCTACTCTCTATTCAAATATCTCCCTATTTTTATCAAAGAGTTTGCTTTTATCAACTGCTATTGTGTATTAGTATTTCTGGAAACTTGTGGGTATATTGCTTTCGAGTATAAAAATCGTGTAAAAAAGGTCCCTTTTACACTGTTATCCCGGCTCTTATATAGCCATTTTTACAAACAATTTTCCTCTATTTTGAAGGTACACGGAGGTCAGAGGTGGCGTGCGTGATGGCACATGATGCGGAGGAAGGCTTTCTTTGGCAAGGGTCGTGTGCGGCGTGGGGACTCTAGCGAACTTCCTGAAGTTTTCTGACTTTGCAAAATTTGGGATGTGTTTTTGGGTATTGGGCCTGTGCTATTTGGGCCTAATTTGTTGTGAAATTTTTGGGGTTTTGTTTATTGGGCTCCGAGTTAAAATTGGGCCTTACAATAATATTTTACTTTCTATAAAACTCAAAAAAAAAAAAAACTAAAGAACAAGGGTAATAAAGAAACTGACCTCAGCTTTTTCTCTACTGACACCTTTGGCTCCAGTGAAAATTGAAAGCAGCCGTGTGGTGAGAGTGCTCAATTGCACCGCACCTCAAATCTTCCAAACAATGCAGTGAAAAGGAATATTCACCCAATATTTCATCTCACCATGGATAAAATCCAATCCAAAGAAGCCATAACCTCCTCAAGGCACGTATGAAACAAGAAATGGGCTGCTTTAAACACTTGTGTTATTGCTGCGTGGTGGGCTTCTTCATTTCCTTCAGGGAAGCATATCCAAATCAAATTGAAGACTTCTTTTTGGGCCATTAGCCACATCCAATTGCACCCCACAAGCTACAAACTTGCCAGACAAGCCTCCAATGTGATCTTTTGGCGCTCCTTTCATCTCCTTTCAAAATATTTCCTTTCCCTCCCTCACTTCTCTCTCCCTTCCATTTCCTTTCTCCTGTTCAGTGTTGAACCCTCTCCTTTTATCTGGGCTTTGGTAGTTGGTATACTCGGCGACAAAATGGAGCAGCAGAGAAACCCAAAGATGGCTCAACAACAACAGCAACAAGAGGAGCTTGACGAAATGCAGCACGGTCCCTTCCCTATTGAGCAGCTTCAGGTCAAATAAGAATAATCTACTATATTTCGCTTTTTGTTCCATTGTATTCGAAAGTAAGACGCTTTTCTATGTGGGTTTTTTTCTAAGTTCTCGAAATGATGTTCCTTTTCCTGATTGGTCCAATTTTTGAGAAGAAATCATAGTGAATTCTTTTTCTAGGATTCCAATAACGAAAATGGGTTATATTTCCACCATGGGTTCTTTCCAATTTCGTTTTTTTTTTCTTCACCTTTTACCTAATTAGATGAGATCGTAGTAGATGGGTTATATTTTCTCGATTGCTGATTACGTGGGGAAGTTTTCTGTTAGGTTTTCTTGTCAAGTTTGAACCATAGTAGATGGAGATTGTGTTAACTGTTTTTTTTGTTATACTGTAAGCCATTGAAAATATAAATTCTCTAGTATATCGGGCTTAAGTTATACTTTTGGATTTTGTTCTTATATATATTTTTTTATATTCAATTGAAGGCATCGGGCATTGCAGCCCTGGACGTAAAGAAGCTCAAGGATGCTGGTCTTTGTACGGTTGAATCTGTTGCTTATACCCCAAGGAAAGATCTTCTTCAGATCAAAGGAATCAGTGAAGCTAAAGTTGACAAGATTATGGAAGCCGGTATGCTGCTATTTCCATAACTATGTTGTTCACTATAATCTTGTAAAGTGATTTGAAATTAAAAAAAAGTTTTTAAGTCTTCTTTGGTGCTTGACAGCTTCCAAATTGGTTCCCTTGGGCTTCACCAGTGCTAGCCAGCTCCATGCTCAAAGGTTGGAGATAATTCAGATAACATCTGGGTCAAGTGAACTTGATAAAATTTTGGAAGGTACATACGCTCTCATGTATTTTGACTTTGACTCTTTAACACTCAGTTAAAATTCACTATATGAACTGTAAATTAATTGTATGTATCATTACACGCTCACTTGGTTTTCTATATAACAGGTGGAATTGAGACTGGGTCCATTACCGAGATATATGGTGAGTTCCGTTCGGGAAAGACACAGCTTTGTCACACATTATGTGTAACATGCCAAGTAAGACCTCTTCTCTTCATTCACTGAGTTTTCTTGCAACTCATGTATATGTTGCACATACTTTTTCTGCCTAACATAACAGTAAGTGCATTTGGCCTGCTTCTAAATTTCTATGATATTTCAGCTTCCATTAGATCAAGGAGGTGGTGAGGGAAAAGCAATGTACATTGATGCTGAAGGGACATTCAGACCACAAAGACTATTACAGATAGCGGAGAGGTGATTCATGGCTACTATGATAAGGACTGTACTGCCATGCTATGTGGCAGCATTGATAGTTAACTCTGTTGTTGAATGTTGCAGGTTTGGACTGAATGGTGCTGATGTATTGGAGAATGTGGCCTATGCTAGAGCATATAACACTGACCATCAGTCTAGGCTTTTACTTGAAGCAGCTTCAATGATGGTGGAAACAAGGTATTGATAAAAAAAAGTTACTTTGCTTGACCCTATCAAGAGGAATTATCTCTAATATAGTTGGGTAACATGGTTGATCATTTGATGGATTTCTTTTATAGGTTTGCGCTTATGATAGTTGATAGTGCTACTGCCCTCTATAGAACAGATTTTACTGGGAGGGGTGAACTCTCTGCCCGACAAATGCATCTTGCGAAGTTCCTCAGGAGCCTTCAGAAATTGGCAGATGAGGTTGGAGGCTTTTTTACATCTTTAGTTGCATTAAGCAGTGAATTGCTTTCTTGCTTATGAGACTCTTACAGCTGTATTTTCACTTGTATTTATCATGTTTTTATGTGCATTTTGTGACTGTAGTTTGGCGTGGCCGTTGTAATTACGAACCAAGTAGTTGCTCAAGTGGATGGTTCAGCAATCTTTGCCGGTCCTCAAATTAAGCCTATTGGCGGTAACATCATGGCTCATGCTTCCACAACAAGGTTTGTTATTGAAATTGGAAGGCCTAGTTTTTCCCTTTTCTCTCAACTACTCTTCTTCGAAAGCTTCTACTAACTATAAGCTTGTCATTGACAATAGACTGGCTGTTCGGAAGGGAAGAGGGGAGGAACGTATTTGTAAAATAATAAGCTCACCTTGCTTGGCCGAGGCTGAAGCTCGATTTCAGATTTCTCCAGGAGGTGTAGCTGATGTTAAAGACTGAGCTGTTTCAGCTCAATGTTTTCCAAACAAGTAGCCGCAAAGCTTCCTTTAATTGATCAATCAATATGTTGTTTTGTAGCCACCTGCTTCTGCTAATGAGCAAATCCCAAAACTCTGCTATTTTCTTTCTTTGCAATGAAGCTTGCCAAAAATTGGAAGCATCCGTTACAAAGTCTTGCTGCTCATTTCGTCTGTATATGGAACATGTTATTACTCCTATAAAAAATAAAATAGGAAACTGAACTGAAGTGTATATCAACCTTAAAAGACAAAATTTTTAAGTTTTAAGATTGAATTGGACATAGTTAAAAATCAATAAAACCATATTTTTGTAAATATAATTTTCTTAATTTTTATTTTACTTTTTTAACAATAAATTGGGGGTATTTTCATCTTTGATTTTTGTAAATATAAACTTCTTGAAAATTTATTTTATTTATGAAAATTTCTTAGTTATTATTAATTAATATTTTTAAATTGGTTAAATCAATTGAATTAACTAATTTGATTTTTAATTGCATACTATTTAGTTCCTTTTTTCCCTTATTGGTGTAAGAGATTAATTAAGACGTGAAAAAAAAAATAGAAAATGGAATACGACGTCGTTGAAGTGAAAACAGTACGTCTTGAAAGGTCATCAACTTCACCACGTCAAACCACAACCGGGTTTAAAATGGCGTTAGATTCAATTAGTAGCGTCGTCTAATGAGCAAATAGCTAAAGGTCCGTCTGGTCCATCAGAACCAGACTCCCCAAAACAAAACAGAACACAAAAAAGAAAAAAATGGCAACAAATCCAGCAGCAACACCTCCAAACCTCCCCAAATCTGGAGCCATTTCCAAAGGCTACAACTTCGCTTCTACTTGGGAACAGGTTCTCTTTCTTCTGTACTTACTCTTCCAACTCGTAATCGTTTGCCTTCAACTTTCTGATTTGAACCTCTCCTAATTTAGATCTGCTTTAATTGGATCTCAATGAACTTAAAAACTTTCAACTCATTTCTCCTGAGTTTGATTTCATTATCTTTAAATGTAGCAATTATAAGATCCGATCTCCTAACCGGAGCCGTAATTGTAACCGAAATGTTATCACATTATTTCTTTGGAGTAAAATGTCATTATATTATTAATAATTCGGAAGAGTTAAAATTTTTTTAGTTTGAAGATCGGATCTGTGTTGTGGAACTGAATGCGCAATTTTAGATTTTTTTTTTTTTTTTGCTTAATTTGATTTCTTTATTTTGGATTTGTGTGTAGAATGCGCCTCTGACGGAGCAGCAGCAAGGAGCAATACTGATGCTATCTCATGCAGTTGCGGAAAGGCCGTTTCCGGCAAATTTGGTGAGTAATTTTGTTGCTTGTTGGTTACTTTTTTTAATTGCATTTTGGATATTTTGGTGAAAGACGTTTGGAACGTGCTCTTGTAGGCTCAAGAGCGAACCTCTGGGCAAGATGCTGGCTTGTCTGTTTCTACAAAGGATAACAATTTTGGAGATTCTGGAGCTATTGAGGCAATTTTGGTTAATACAAATCAGGTAAATCAGATTTATTATGTGTCTTGTTTGAGTTGGAATCTAATCTTACGTGGATGGTTACATTAGTTTGTTGTTCTAATGTTCTAATTCTACTAGGGTTATGAAATTGATTAATTCTGATCTAAAGCATTTGCTTCTTTTTCCTATTCTGTATAGTTCTATAAATGGTTCACAGATCTTGAATCGGCCATGAGGTCCGAGGTTAGTAGTCATATCTTGTTGCAACATATATGTTCGTTGGACAATGTTGTTGAATATTTGTTTATTTTATCTAAATTGGTTCTCTTAGACTGAGGAGAAATATCAGCACTATGTTAATACTCTGACAGACCGCATACAGACTTGTGATGATATACTTCGACAAGTACGTTCATGATCTGTTTTATATCTCTGTGTATTCTATCATTTGCTTTGCTGGCTATTTATTAAGTTAGATCTATCTTTTCCTCATGATTTCTAAGCTAGAAGTAAACTTCTGTGCAGGTGGATGAGACCTTAGATCTTTTTAATGAACTACAGCTGCAACACCAAGCAGTAGCAACAAAAACTAAAACTCTTCATGATGCATGTGATCGATTGGTATGATTTTTTTTGTATGGTTTGGAATTTGGTTCCATCTTTTTGTTTCTAGCTTTTCACTTTGGGCTTTATGTTTGATAGCTGTAATCCACTTCTCTGTGGGATAGAAAATTTTGGTTTAAGTTAGTCGATTGATTGCATCACTAGCTTGTTCTTTATTGCAGGTAATGGAGAAGCAAAAGCTGATTGAGTTTGCTGAAGCACTTCGCAGTAAGCTCAAGTATTTTGATGAGTTGGAGAATGTAAGGTTTGAATGCTATCTTAACTAGAGATCGGTTTACTTTGAATTTATATATTGCTTTTGTCTTGGTTTATGGCCTATTATCCTTTAGGATTTATGTTAATATATATAGGGTCATGTTGAATTGCTGTCAGTCCAATAAGTCCGAAATTCATGGTTTTTGTAATTTAACCTCTTGTGTACAGGTTACTTCTAACTTTTATTCTCCGAACATGAATGTTGGGAATGCAAACTTTCTCCCACTTCTTAAACGGCTTGACGAGTGCATATCGTAAGTTACATTTGAACTTAGTCCAACTTTGCAAACTAGTCAACGATTGTTTAATAATTGTCCCCTGATGAGCAAATGTAATAAAAGTTTCTTATCATATTGAATTTTTCATCATTGTAGGTATGTTGAAAATAATCCACAATATGCAGAATCAAGTGTTTATTTGCTAAAATTCCGTCAACTCCAGGTAAGGAGTTATGTTGACAATCTATGGATTGTTTTGCTAAGTGGATGAAATGCATGCGTATAAATAGACTTTTTTCTTTTACTAAAATATATAGAAACCTACTTTTACAGTCTCGAGCCCTGGGTATGATCCGCTCCCATGTACTTTCTGTTCTCAAAAGGGCTTCTTCTCTGGTAAATTGTCCACCTCTAGGTCAAATTTATGTGCATAAGTATGCTTTTATGGATGGATTAATGCCTCCCAAAATGCTTGTTCTTCTTTCATCAGGTTCAGGCAGCAATTCAGAGCAGTGGTGGCAACAAAGCATCTCTTTCTGAGGGTGTTGAGGCATCTGTAATTTATATCCGATTCAAGGCAGCTGCTAGTGAGGTAATGATTTCCTTTTCTGGTCTGAAAGCTCTCACATGTGAAGAAATATGACTCTCTTTCAGCCGATATCATTAACAGTTTTAAGCATTTGCAGCTTAAGCCAGTATTAGAAGAAATTGAAAGCAGAGCAACAAGGAAAGAATATGTTCATATTCTTGCAGAATGCCATAAATTGTACTGTGAACAGCGGCTTTCTTTGGTGAGTGAATATTATATTACTGCCACTTTTGTACACCACTTAATGTAGCATTCAAATAAGTTCTTAATGTATCTGTGAATATATGCTTTTTCAGATAAAAGGCATAGCGCATCAGCGAATATCTGAATTTGCCAAGAAAGAGGGTTTGCCTTCGTTGACTAGATCAGGATGTGCTTACCTAATGCAGGTATGGTAAACTAACTGTCCTTAAGTTAGTACCTGAATACGATTATGGTTCTTGGAACTTCTGATCGACTGAAGCAAAACTTACTACTTGAGTCATGCACTCTCTTCATGTTTTATATGTTTGGTGGCATTAGAGACAGTAAAATCTAGCCTGAATCTTTAAGTTTTTACTTACACTGGTGTTTGTAAATTGAAGAGACAAATACTTTCTTTATTAACTGGGGCCTACATGTTGCCATGACTGCAGGTCTGTCAACTTGAGCATCAACTCTTTGATCATTTTTTCCCTTCTTCTTCAGAGGACGTTTCAAGTTTGGCACCATTAATAGATCCTCTGTAAGTTCCTTGTTGCTAAATTGTAGAGCTTTCTTTCCTTTGTTCTATTTTCATTTTGTTTCCTTACTACATGGCTTTATGATGCTTTATGGAAATTAATCAAAATAATATTTCAGAGTTTGACTTAAGAATAAATCTTTTGCATGTGTTACTAAGTCGTATTTGATTGCAGGTCTACATACTTATATGATACATTGCGTCCAAGACTCATTCATGAAACAAATGTTGATTTTCTTTGTGAGCTGGTTGATATCCTCAAAGTTGAAGTCTTGGGAGAACAGCTTAGCCGACGGAGTGAGTCATTGGCCGGATTACGTCCTACATTAGAAAGAATTTTGGCAGACATTCATGCACGCTTGACCTTTCGTGCTCGAACTCATATCCGTGATGAGGTCTGTTTATTGCTTACGTATCTATATGTCTCTTTGTGTGCATCTCATAAATCGATGGAAGCTACCAACTCTTTACCTTATTGAGCATAGTAGTCTTTCTGCTCCTTGATGTTTGTGGTAGTTGATTGGAAATGAAATCTTGGTTTGCCCATCTGGTAGATTCGTACTGAAAATCAAGTGATTGCCAGTGACTTCCCTCTGAGTTGTTGAAAGCACAAATTGCTTTAGTTGTCCATCATTTTAGATTGAAGGAGAAATTTGTTAAGAGTTGCATTCCATGCTTACAATGTTGGGAGTGATTATCTTGTGCTTTTCACTTGGAGTGTGCATGACTGGGAAAATGCCACACATCACAACACTGAACTTGCTCCCATATATGTTGATTTTAGTTGCATCATTGTCTTCTTTCTTACACAGATTGCAAATTATATACCATTTGATGAAGACTTGGATTACCCTGCAAAGCTGCAGCATACTGCAGATGTGAAGACAGAAACTGCTTCTGTAAGTTCACTATCACTCTTACCTTATCCCGGCTTAAAGATAATTGATTATGTGTCTTAAACATTCATATTTGTTTGAAAATTTTCAATTTGGCAAGCTAATTTCTCCTGCAAGTCAATGTTACTGATTCTAATTTAGACCCTTGTGTCTATGATCTTTGTAACTATAATCATAAAATCTAACTTGATTCCTTAAATTTGTGTTACTTCATTTGCTTCCTTTTCTGCTCAGACTTAAGTGTTTCACTATATGTTTGTGTCTGTTTAATTTATGTTGTTACATTACCCAACACCCTAACAATAATACATGGAGTTGCAGCCCCATTGTTTCAATTCCTTGAATGAAAGAAGCATGTGTGATATGTACATGTGACATCTGGAGTGAGTGCTTTTCCTATAATATTGTAAGTTGTATACTAGTATATTGGGTGTCTCATGCTGAATGGGAACAAATTCGTCATCCTGTTGCTGTTGTATTGGACCCACATGTGTTGAGTGTGGGTTGTTCTAGTTGGTTAGCAAACATGCATATCCAAAACCTACTTGCAGACTTGTAAGTGTAAGCATTTAGTGAAGTATGTAGTGTCTGCAGCTTTGACATATCTGGAGATTGATATTGGCCAGATTAGTATCACATTGATCATGTTTGCTTGAATTTAACACATTGATCATGTTTGCTTGAATTTAACTTTATGTTTTCCCCTTTGGGAAATGTAATTACATGAAATTAACACTTCTATCTGTGTTAATATTTTTTTCCTGCAGGCTGATGCAAATCCAGATGTGTTCAAAACTTGGTATCCACCATTAGAGAAAACTGTATCTATTCTTTCAAAATTGTATCGTTGTTTGGAATCAGAAGTCTTTACTGGCTTGGCGCAGGTGCCTTGAGTCTTTCAATAATCACCCTTGTTCAGTTTCTTATATCAATTAATAAAGTTTTCCCTTTTGCATATTCTTTTAAAAACTTAATTTGTGCTGTTTTTCTCAGGAAGCTTTAGAAGTTTGTTCTGACTCTATCCAAGTAAGTGAGCTGGGTAACCGTTACTTTTCTAGGCCTTAAGTTCTTTGCTTTTATAAACATGTTCATGCTATAGAATGATGCATTCTATACGTGGATAAGCTTGGATTAAAATTTTTAACTCAATCACGTTATCCATTCTATGAAGAAGTTGACAGGCTTATTCATTCTTTACCATGTTGATGTGTTCTCAAATATGCAATGAGCTTGGTTGGATTTCCAACCATTTTCATTTTTCCCTCTTTTAATCTTTCAATTTTACCTAGAAAGCAAGCAAACTAATTACAAAGAGATCAACACCAATGGATGGACAGCTCTTCCTTATAAAGCATCTTCTGATATTAAGGGAACAGGTTATCTTTTTTGTTCCTCTCTTATTGTCTCTTCTTCTGGTCTTTCAATTGTTAGTTAATAGGATGAGTTTTTGGCCTTACAGATAGCACCATTTGACATAGAATTTTCCGTTACACACAAAGAACTTGATTTCTCTCATGTGCTGGTAAGTTTCTCCAAGTCTAAATTACTATTTAACTTAAATGCACTACTTGATGTTTACAATCTTCTCCAGCACTTTAGCATTTTTAAGCTGAAGCTCCTTTTGAGTTTTAGAAGGTACTGGGAAGACGAATAAGAGCTATTATTCTACTTAAGATTTCTTTGATGTTTAGATGGTTAAATCTTCAGCTTTTTTCCATCTTGAACAGGTCATTTGTATTTACCTTTCTTTTACATGCTTGTTTCAAAATTCCTTTGATAGGAGCATCTGCGACGGATACTTAGAGGTCAGGCTTCATTATTTGACTGGACTAGATCAACATCATTAGCAAGGACCTTATCTCCCCGTGTTTTGGAAAGTCAAGTAGATGCCAAGAAGGTTAGCATTTTACCTGTTGATAAATTTACTTACAGTCCTCAATGAGTTGAAGTGGAATGCACCAAAGTGCATGTTGTTGAAAATAATCTTCAATCAAACACATCAATGTTCAGGGATTAGGAGGCAAGAAATGAAATAGTTTGTGAAAGGTTACTAAAATGAACAAATGAAATTATCTTTTGTCCCTGAACTAATAAGTATTGGCAAACTATTTATGTTTTGTCCTGCAAACTCCACTGCCCCTCCCCTCTTTTCTTTCCCCTTTAGTGATTGATACTGGGAAATCTACTTTGCCATCAATAGTATAACACATGTTATATGTTCATTTATGTTCAGGAGCTGGAGAAAAGTTTAAAAGCAACTTGCGAGGAGTTTATTATGGCAGTCACTAAGCAAGTTGTGGATCCTATGCTGTCATTTGTTACCAAGGTCCATCTTTTCTCTTCTTGATTGATCTTTTAACAACTTAAAATATAAGATTCTTGTAAGTGTAGATATCACTAGCTGGTAAAATAAGACATCCCTTTGACTGGAGCAGTTTAAAAAGTACCTAATAACGGTTGAAATGATAGAAATTCGGGTTTGTATATGACTGATTACTTCAGCTCGCCATGCTGAACACCTTGTTTTATATTCTTCTTTGAATCAGATCATAGCTCTGATGGTAATGGAATTTATTCTGCTTTGATGTATGACTAAGTGTCTAAGGCTTTATTTTGTTCCTATAGGTAACAGCCGTAAAAGTTGCATTATCTTCTGGTACTCAGAATAAAAAAGTAGACTCAGTTATGGCCAAGCCACTCAAAGAACAAGCCTTTGCTACGCCAGAAAAGGTGGCTGAACTTGTGCAGAAGGTGCGTTGCATTTTTAATTCATGCTTTGCCAGCCTATTTTGAGCTTACAGTTTGCTTTGGTTTTTGAAAACTTGTCATTGTTTTTAGTTAGAAAAATGTATGCATGCACACGCACAAAAAAACATTATATAAATGTAATGCATGCGTTTTTCATAAAAAAAAGTAATGCATGAATCTGTATGAATTTATACATATTGGAAAGCCTTGATGCAAAAAACTCTAGCCACGGGAATCTGGATTGTAACAATCATGAAGCAGCTCCTGGTGTGGAAGAATGGAGATTCATATAACTGTTGCATCTATGTGAAAATCTCTATAGTTAAGAGTGTGTCAAGATATACCAAGCTCTTAGGTTTTGCTTGGTAGAGTGGAAAGAAAATTGGAAAGATGGAAAATTGAAGGGGTAGAAAACTAGAAGATGGAAAACATAATTTTTCTTTCCATAGGTGTGCTTGGTAGGAGAGATGGAAAAATGGAAAGAAAATGCAACCTTTTTTTTTCATCTATTGCTTGGTAGAGTTGAAATTTGGAAGGAAAGAAAATAAAACATTTGAAAGATACATAATTTTGAACTAACATACACATCTCTCTCATTTTCTCTCGACTTATCATTCCAGTTTGGAAGGATTGATTTTTATGCATTAGGATGGAAAATGGTATCCCTCCTATTTTCTTTCCTCTCACTTTTCTTCCCAACTAAGTACACTCAAAATTGATTTTCTTTCCACTTTTCCACTCCCTCCTTTCATCCTTCCACTTTTCCACCCAAACTAAGCACACCCTTAGTGACAAATCTGTTTATGCTTTCGAAGTTTAGATTTACTAACTGATGATTTATATATATATATATATATATATATATATAATATAACAGGTAAATTCAGCTATTCAGCAAGAACTTCCACTGGTGATAGCAAAGATGAAGCTTTATTTACAGAACCCATCGACAAGAACAATTCTTTTCAAACCAATTAAGTAAGACACCGTCCCAAATTTAAAACTATAACTCTATAATCTTTAAGCACATGGTAGACAATATTGAAGCAAGTTTCAAATAATTTGGATTATTTATTTATGCAGGACGAATATTGTGGAAGCCCATATTCAAGTTCAATCCCTTTTAAAAACCGAGTATTCTCCAGATGAAAAAAGCACCATCAACATGGTGAACATACAAGAACTGGAAGCACAACTCGACAATCTCCTCTAGGGAGCTAGCGAAGCTTATTCAAGTATTTTTCCTCAACCCAAACTCTTTTCAGTACTTTTTGGCGATATCGTGGTTCAGTCTGTTCATAAGGTTTTATTGATAGATAAAAAAAAAAAAAAAAAAAGGTTACGTAAGATGGTTTAATTTTCCGAACATTCATTTTGGTAAGTCCATATCTTTTTTGCCTGCCCCAAGAGCATAAAGTTCAGTTCTTATTATCTTGGCAATGATTGTCGATCATATTTTTCATTCAAGTTAATATTTTCGGTTCATACATTTCTTTCTGGTTATTCACCCCTGGAAGTAATAAGAAAACAGGTAGCGTTGTCTTTTTACAAATTTGAATGGTACAAAATTCTTTCCCCTCGAGTTCTCTTGCCCCTTCCATCCATATAAGCTTTAACGTTGCTTATATTATAACCGTATGTAACTATTTGGTCCATTCCAATTATGGGATGCTTAAAAATATTACCTTATACAATGTCTAACTGAAAAAGATATAAGATTGCATTTTACGTTATGTTTGTTGGGTACACATATAAGAGCAAATGAGAATCTTCCAAGTAATTGGACTTCACTTGTATGTAAGTTTTATTAAGAATCATATACATAATTACTTATTTTGATAAATATGCACTTATAATTTTAAAAAGTACTCTCCAAAAGATGATTGGAAATCAAGTGGGCATTGGGGAAGATTTAGCTAAACCACTTGTTGCGGAAGGTTTTCCTTGGCCGAAAATTAAGACTATTGTCAATAATAATGAACCAACCAGAAGAATATGATCGGCAGCAAATTTTCATTTTATTTCTGTTCATCAAATCAACTCTACTTTTCATAATTAATTTTATTAGTACTGCCCTTCTCTCCCTCAGAAAAAAAAGCAACCGGCCGCAAATTTTCATTTTATTTCTGTTCATGTACTGGCAACTTCCACTTACAACTAAAAGGAAAATTTTGGACTTTTTTTCCCCCCTTTTTCATTAGTACGGCCCTAATCTCGCTCTGGGTTGTATGGTAATGTAAAAAATACACTTATGCTCATAAGCTAATTAAGTTTGATTCGAATAAAATTCAAATTTGATTCAGTAACTAATAGGATATTCTTGATATTTTTGGGGTTCTAAGCGAAACAATAAATTGTTGGGGCTCCTTTTTAAAAAATATAAAATGCAATATAATAAAATAAAAACATATATTAGTAATTTCATTAAAATAATACATTTTATTACATTAAGCAAATAATATTTTTTCTAACAAAACTATTTTTTTTTCATTCAATCTACTCCCATGTCATCAACTACAAAAACATAAAAAATCATAAAAAATGGGTTCTACGAGCATTCCGAGATGCAAAATCATTAATGATAACATTAACATCAATGTTTTCCAAAAATAATCTTTCTCAATTGATAAAATTGTTAGGACATTCAACCGTTCTTGTGACATTGACGACTTCAAGTAAGTTTTGATTAATTTTAGCTTTGAAAAACTTTTTCATCATCACAGGGACCATTAAAAAATTTTATAAGCGATTGAAACATTCAGATAGCAATTTGTAGATTTGATAACTCAAGAATTTCAATGGTTGACATTAATTCATTCGGTAAAGTAAATTACAAGACTTTCAATTCAGAGAAAAGATCATTTAAATCAACATATGATGAATAACCATGAGAAAAGGTAAAGTGAAAAGTAGCACAACATTCTCTCAATTCCTTTTCATCCAATGACTTTAACTTGTTTGAATCAAACAAAAACCCAAAAATACTTTCAAATGTTTTTAGTTGCTCAAATCTGCTCTTCAAAGAAGTAATTTCCATGTCTACAATAACTAAAAAATAATCAACTCTAAATAATTCATCAGCAGACTGAATTTCTTCATCCTCTTGGTTATTCTCATCAAATTTTTTTTTTAATAACACAACGCTTTGTTGGAAGGGTAGGCTCTACATTCATATCAAGTGCAATACTTTTAGTAATATTCATACTAAAAATAAAGCCTTTATCTCTATACTTTTCAAAATATGACAATACACTTTCTAATTGCTTTATGGTGATATCAATGCACATAGACTTAGATTGCAATTTATTGCACACCATATTTATAGCAAATAAAATTTCATACCAAATTACAATACTAAGTAAAAACTCAAAACCCACAAGTGCATTGACCAAACTCTCAGTTTCACTTTTTGACTTTGCATTACCACAAGATTCATATAATTTCGACAAAGCCAATCTTATTTGGGGAGTTTGAAATCTAATAGCTTTAGCACTTTTATTTTGACTCTCCCAATGAGTATTTGATAAACCATAATTTATACATATTTTAACCCCATGCTTAGCTTATTTTTGGATGAGTTTTCATTAGATTTGATGAATTCGATGCTCCTAATCCTTTAATTTCATGTTTTATCCTCAGGAGAGCTTAGGGAGTCGAAAAGAACGAGAAACGAGCCAAAAAGGGACAAAATGGGCCTATCTTAGAATCCAACACGGCCTGAACCATTGGACACGGCCGTGTGCTACGAGCAGGATCAACCACGGCCTGGACTATCGTCCACGGGCAAACCACACAGCCGTGTGTGGTGAGCAGGAGCGAGTACGACCTAGGGCTATCGAGTATGGGCGTGTCACACGGGCGTGTCCCTGCCGTATCAAAGACTAATTCTATCCGGAAAAGGTTACTTATGGGCTAAGTAAGGCATCTCAAAGCCTATATAAACACCCTAGGGGGCAACCTAAAAGGAGGTCGACAGGACGTCGAATAGACGCCGAGCAGAAGGAGAAAATACTCCAAGACAGCCGTCGGGAACAACTTAGGAGAAGGATATCCATCAAGACTGAAGATCTCCCATTAAGTTCTTTAGGAGTTTTTGGGTTTTCTTATGTTTTGTTTTTTTTCCTCTTTTCATGATGTTTCCCTATTTTAGTATGAACTAAATCCCTTAGATACCTAAGGGGATGAAACCTAAGATAGATCTTATTATTATTTGATTTATGAGATAAATACTTGTGCTTATTCTTAATTGTGAGTTCTTATTCTTTTTTGATAATTCAGGTTATTGTGCTTATTCAGTGGAGCAAAAGTCCCTGTTTAAGAGTAGATCAACACAATTAAGCGGAGTTGATTGCAACCCTAGAAATAGGGCGACGAAAATCTACCGGATTAGGGTCAAACCTAATAAGGGAATCCATAGATCGAGTTAATGCGACAATAAGGGTTTTAATTAGAAAGAGATTTCAATTAATCAACCTAGAGTCAGTGGTTAGTAGCCTCGAAAGAGGTATTAATATAATTTAGGGATTTCTACGGATTAAGCCAAGTGAATAAATCGCATGAATCAAAAGTAATAAGTGAAGTCTAGGTGGATTCTTCCTTAGGTATTGCTTATCTCATATAAAAGTTGTTTAAAAGTATTTTCCCAATTTACTCTCTGTCGCGTTCATAGTTAGTTAAATTAGTTAGTTAAATTTTAGATTAAAAATAAATCCCCTTAATTATTAGGCTAGATAATAAAAAGATAGTTAATACTAGTACTCTTGGTCCTTGAGGATACGATATTCCGGACCCACCACAGCTATACTACTGTTCGATAGGTGCGCTTGCCTTTGTCAAAATAATAGTTAGTTTCGAGCTCCATCAAGTTTTTGGCGCCGTTGCCAGGGACTAAGATATTAGGAACACAAAATTTTTATTACTTTAGCCATTATTTTTTATTTTATTGCAATTTAATTTCTTTTCTACTTTTTTAATTTTTTCTTTCTTTGCTTCTGGCAGGAACTTTTAGTTTATGACTAGAAGGAACCCGTCAGAACCATTACTTTTTGACAGTGATATAGAATGTACAGCTCGCAGAAACCGAAGAGAAATAAGGCGAAGCCTACAATACATAGAAGAAGAGCAAGAGGACGATACCAACACTACCGAAGAGATGGCTGATAATAATTCGCTACCTCATGTGGTTGCCGCAGACCCGGTGAATCAAAATCCTGCTCCTCGTACTATGTATGATTATGCTAAACCTAATTTCACAAGAACTGAATCAAGTATTGTTAGACCTACTATTGCTGCAAATAATTTTGAACTGAAACCTAACACTATATAGATGATTCAACAGTTTGTTCAGTTTGATGGTTTGTAGGATGAGGATCCAAACAATCACTTAGCAAATTTTCTAGAATTATGCGATACCTTCAAAATCAATGGTGTTTCTGATGATGCCATTCGCCTTCGGTTGTTTCCCTTTTCGTTGAGGAACAAATCTAAACAGTGGTTGAACTCGTTACCACGAGGATCAATCACTACATGGGATCAAATGACCGAAATTTTTTTATTAAAATATTTTTCGCCGGCTAAAACAGCTAAGTTGAGGAATGATATCTCTTCTTTTGTGCAGATGGATTTAGAGACACTTTACGATGCATGGGAGAGATATAAGGATTTACTAAGAAGGTGCCCTCACCATGGGTTACCTTTGTGGCTACAGGTTCAAACCTTTTACAACGGTGTGAACCCCTCAACTAGGCAGTTGATTGATTCAGCCACCGGTGGAACCCTAAATAACAAGACTCCTGAAGTGGCTTATGAGTTTATAGAAGAGATTGCACTGAATAACTATCAGTGGCAAGTTATGAGGACAAAACCAACAAAAGCCACCAGTGTTTTCAACCTCGACGCAGTAACCATGCTATCAAACCAGGTAGAACTGTTAAATAAAAAGATTGATGGTTTGTGTGGTTCTTTGCAGGTACATCCAGTGATGCAGTGCGATACAAATGGAGGAGGGTCGAACAATACAGAATACCCACCCTACAACCCTGGCATAGAAAACGAACAAACGAACTATATGGGTAACAATTCCAGACCTCAAAATAACCCTTATAGTAACACTTATAATCCAGGTTGGAGAAACCATCCAAATTTCTCATGGGGTGGCCAAGGAAATCAGAGACAACAACCCCCTCCAGGCTTTCAATAGCAACCCTACCCACAAGAGAAAAAGTCGAACCTTGAGGAGATGCTAACGAAATTCATCGCGGTGTTAGAAACCCGTTTCCAAAACACCAAAATAGCTCTCAAAAATCAGCAAGCATCAATTCAAGAGCTCGAGACCCAAATAGGTCAGCTTGCTAAGCTGATCTCAGAACGACCATAAGGAAACTTGCCAAGCAACACTGAAACTAACCCAAAGGAGCAAATTCACGCCATTACTGTTCACGATAGTGAAAGGTTAGACGAACCAAAACAGAGGCAAGAGAACGTGGTAGATAAATGTAAGGTTGAGGTAAGCCATAATAAACCAAAACTAGTAAGTACAGAGTACAAACCTCGTGTGCCATACCCCAATGCGACGAAGAAAGACCGCACAGATGAACAATTCGGTAAATTTCTTAAACTTCTAAAAAAATTACATATTAACTTACCGTTTATTGAAGCTCTTTCACAGATGCCCAATTCAGAAAAATTTTTAAAAGAGCTTTTGGCAAACAAACGGAAGTTAGACGATGCGTCGCATGTGGAGCTAAATGCAGTTTGCTCAGCGATTTTACAGAATAAACTACCCCGCAAATTAAAAGATCCAGGGAGTTTTACAATTCCTTGCTTAATTGGTGGTTTATCTGTTAATAATGCTTTAGCAGATTTAGGGGCAAGCATAAATGTTATGCCTTATAAAATGTTTAAACAGCTAGGTCTTGGGAAACCTAAACAAATTAGGATGAGTATTCAACTCACAGATAAAACTATTAGATTTCCTAGGGGCATTATTGAGGATGTGCTTGTAAAAGTCGATAAATTTATATTCCTAGTTGACTTCGTTGTTTTAGACATGGATGAGGACAACAATGTTCCTTTAATTTTAGGAAGACCCTTTTTAACAACTGTCAAAACTAAAATTGATGTTGGTACAGGTGAGCTCACATTTCGTGTAGGTGACGAAACGATCACTCTTCAGGCTCTTGACACGGCTAGGACATCGAGTAATAAAGGTGAGAACATAAATTCTATAAATGACCATTCAATTCAACCTTCTTTTCAGGAAGCACCACGAAATTACACATCTGAGCCACATCCTAAACCTCGTGCCAACAAGGAAATAACTCATGAGGAATGAAAGCTTTAGATCGATGAACTAGACGAGTGGAAGACACATTTCAAAGAGAAACTAAAAACACACGAAGCAAAAACGAGGCAACTCCATGTCAAACTTAAAGATGGGACATACCAATTTCAGATCGGGGATCAGGTATTGTTGGACAAGACAGACCCTCGAATCGCCATTTCAGACCTTAATACAAATGAAGAAATCCCTTTTAAGGTACTCAATGTTTTCCCATACGGAACAGTCGAGGTAAATAATCCTAAGTTTGGCACTTTTAAGGTAAACACTACTCGACTCAAACTATATAGTGATCATAGAACTGATAGCAGGGGAGAGGAGTTTCAACTCCTCAAACCACCATGATTATTCAAATGAAGGGTAAGTCTAGCTTAAGACTTTAAACGAGCGCTTCTCGGGAGGCAACCCAAGCACTAACTTCACTAATGTCATATTTTCGATTTTTAGCACCTAACTCAAAACTAACCAAATTAATGAAGCGCAATTTTCCCTACCACACGGCCTTGCAAACGGGCGTGGCCGTGGTCGTGTGGACACCACGGATTTGCACACCGGCGTGGCAGAGATCGTATGAACCAAGGACGAAAAATCCCCAAACCACGTGCAGTGATAAAATGCCACGGCCATGCGATACGGTCGTGGCCGACACTGAGAAAGCTACACAGGCGTGGGCAGCAACCAGGTCTCTGATTCCTATTTAAAACCCCCCATTCTTCTCATTTTCTCCCCAAATTCTTCTTCTCCCAAACCCCAGCCACCACACCCCTCTCTTTTCTCACTATCTTCTCCCTTCATTTTCCTTTCCCCTTCCCCTCATTCTTTTTCTTTCACCATCCTCACCACCATCTCCATGTCGAAGAAACGAAAGGACCCTAGCATAGTCTCCCCGTGCGAGACCGATCTACATAAGTTCATGCCGGCCGCTTCATTTACTCGACAAGACAAGGACCTTTGAGTTGATTTAATTTTTCTTTTTCTTTTCCCTTCTCATTTATTTTCCTTCTCTTTATCTTTCTTGTGCTTAATTTATATTATTATATTATTATTTCTTTAATTTAGGTTCAAAAGGCTGTTAGGGAATTTCCACACCACGACCCTAGTATCCACCTCCACCTTCATCTATGCCCAACTTACCGTTTCTTTTCCTTGACTCCATCCAAAGTTCAGGAAGTTCACTTCTCTCCCTATCTTATGATTTTATACATTGTAGATATCTATCTTTGTACATTGAGGACAATGTACGTCTTAAGTATGGGGAGGTTTCAACAATACTGTCCCTGAATGATATCTTGTCTTAAGTAATTTTCTCATATTACTGTTAGAATGAAATTTCTTTTGATTTATGATTTTCATTGATATGTTTTGGATTAAGTCATAGTTAATTGTGCATTGATAATTTAAACTTTAAGATATAAGAGAATCAAGCATGATAAGTCTATTTTCTGTAATTAAAACTTCTAGGTTGTTTTCCTAAATTTAAATATTACTTTGAAGTTTGAAATTTGCAAGGTTGACATCAAAAACCATAATTTCTGTGAGTCTTTGAGCCTTTTAGAGCATATTTTTTTTCCTGCTCACTTTATTGATTATGAGTGTGTCAACATTGATTTGTTATTCTAGAACTTGCTTCGATTATACATGTCGAGACCACACTTTTGATTTGATAAACAGAGATGATAAAGGCACCTAGGTTTTAACACACTTATTCCCCTAAAAAGCCTACCTGTTTAATTAACCCCTAGTAAACCCCTTTGAATCCTAACAAACCATTTCTTGACTCACCCGTTAATATTAACCCAAAACCCATTTTGTATTTGTTATCACCATTTCTCTTGACTACCCTTATGTCGAGATTTGATTTGATCAGTTGCCTAACTACATTCTTTATTTCAGTTGTTAAATTCTATCTTAATTATTATAAATACTTATTCTTAAAAAAAAAAGT
This sequence comes from Gossypium sturtianum, assembly GCA_025698515.1. Taxonomy (NCBI): domain Eukaryota; kingdom Viridiplantae; phylum Streptophyta; class Magnoliopsida; order Malvales; family Malvaceae; genus Gossypium; species Gossypium sturtianum. Next base: position 126,336,571 of record CM046948.1, read on the forward strand.
GGAAATTCATTCATTATTAGTGTTATGAGCTTAAACTGTTAATTTCATTATCTTTAGAAGAAGCTCGTGTTATTAGTATTAAGTTTTTAATTGATGTAATTATTCAGTATTAGTCCAATTTTTCTAGTTAGGTAATTTATCAATTCAATCTCGATACTAACCCTCTAATTCAGCCTTTATCCACACCTTTAACCCAAGCCCCGTTACAACCCTTTTTAAAGACCTTTTGATTTGTGTATCATCTCATTTTATAGTGGTGGAGATTTGATTTTCATGCAAGCCTATGGTAATAACTTTTCATGTTTGACTTTTGAGTGCTTAATTTTTGAACCTTAAACACTTTGAGTGATTTGAGTGAATCTTTAGTGAGGATGTCAATACTTGTCGGTTTTGAATCAAAGGTAATTATTTAGGTAAAGGGAAACACCTATGTTTTCATACTATAAAAATCTATGACTTAGATTGTTTGAATCTCTAGGACTCTTCTAGTTAAATTATCAATGTATGAATTATCTGTGAATTATGATGAAACATTATTGATGAGAATTATGAATTAAGGAAGTTAGTTTTAATTGTGAGTTGAGGATTTTGCTTGAGGACAAGCAAAGATTTAAGTGTGGGGATATTTGATAAACCATAATTTATACATATTTTAACCCCATGCTTAACTTATTTTTGGATGAGTTTTCATTAGATTTGATGAATTCGATGCTCCTAATCCTTTAATTTCATGTTTTATCCTCAGGAGAGCTTAGGGAGTCGAAAAGAACGAGAAACGGGCCAAAAAGGGACAAAATGAGCCTATCTTAGAATCCAACACGGCCTGGACCATTGGACACGACCGTGTGCTACGAGCAGGATCAACCACGGCCTGGACTATCGTCTACAGGCAAACCACACGGCCGTGTGTGGTGAGCAGGAGCGAGCACGGCCTAGGGCTATCGAGTATGGGCGTGTCACACGGGCGTGTCCCTGCCATATCAAAGACTAATTCTATCCAGAAAAGGTTACTTATGGGCCAAGTAAGGCATCTCAAAGCCTATATAAACACCCTAGGGGGCAACCTAAAAGGAGGTCAACAGGACGTCGAATAGACGCCGAGCAGAAGGAGAAAATACTCCAAGACAGCCGTTGGGAACAGCTTAGGAGAAGGATCTCCATCAAGACTGAAGATCTCCCATCAAGTTCTTTAGGAGTTTTTTGGGTTTTCTTATGTTTTCTTATTTTTCCTCTTTTCATGATGTTTCCCTCTTTTAGTATGAACTAAATCCCTTAGATACCTAAGGGGATGAAACCTAAGACAGATCTTATTATCATTTGATTTATGAGATAAATACTTGTGCTTATTCTTAATTGTGAGTTCTTATTCTTGTTTGATAATTCAGGTTATTGATTCAAGTCGAATGTGCTTATTCACTGGAGCAAAAGTCCCTGTTTAAGAGTAGATCAACACAATTAAGTGGAGTTGATTGCAACCCTAGAAATATGGCGACGAAAATCTGCCGGATTAGGGTCAAACCTAATAAGGGAATCCATAGATCGAGTTAATGCGACAATAGGGGTTTTAATTAGAAAGAGATTTCAATTAATCAACCTAGAGTCAGTGGTTAGTAGCTTCGAAAGAGGTATTAATATAATTTAGGGATTTCTACGGATTAAGCCAAGTGAATAAATCGCATGAATCAAAAGTAATAAGTGAAGTCTAGGTGGATTCTTCCTTAGGTATTGCTTATCTCATATAAAAGTTGTTTAAAAGTATTTTCCCAATTTACTCTCTGTCGCGTTCATAGTTAGTTAAATTAGTTAGTTAAATTTTAGATTAAAAATAAATCCCCTTAATTATTAGGCTAGATAATAAAAAGATAGTTAATACTAGTACTCTTGGTCCTTGAGGATACGATATTCCGGACTCACCACAGCTATACTACTGTTCGATAGGTGCGCTTGCCTTTGTCGAAATAATAGTTAGTTTTGAGCTCCATCAGTATTAGATAAAAAATTCACAGTTAATTTGGGGACATTGTCAAGCAAAATTTTCCATATTTTTGTAGAACCCAAAAATAATGAATATATGCGTTGAACAATTCCAAAAAATGAAATAGCTCTAATGCAAGAATGTGCCATATCACTAAGAGTAAGATTCAGACTATAACAAGCAAAAGACATATATAATGCTCTCGAGTTTATTTCAAGAAATAGCTTTTGAACACCTTGGTGCTTCTCTTTCATATAGGAACCATTATCATAACCCTGACCCTTACATCATCAACATTAAGATCAAGAGACTTCAAAACATCTTGTAATTTATTAAAAAGTCCCAACCTAGATGTATCATCCACCTTCAAAAACTCTAAAAAGTACTCCTCAAATTTTATTTTATTAGTTGACATATTCACCAATATCAGGGGTACAATAAAGAATTATAGAAAAATATTTTGCCTCTTTGATGGTCTTAATTATAGAAATTTTAACACTACCGGCCAAAAGGGAAATCAACTCATTTTGAATTTTATGCTCAAGATAATGATAATGAATTTCACGATTTTGAATGCGTCTAACATGATCTTGCATTATCACATTGAATTCTGCAATCATTTCAATCAGTCCCAAGAAATTACCATTGCTATTTTGGTAAAGTTTTTCATTGGATCCTCGAAAAGCCAAATTATAAGTAGCAAGACATTTTATAGCTAAAAATATTCCAAGTAAAACTTGTCTCCATCGCTCTTTCTCTTTCATAATCTGTTCTTGCAAGCTTTTATCAATTGTTTCATTTTTATCCAATCTTACTCTCATTTCATTCCAAGTATTCATATTAGTCATATGCTCAGCACTGTTTTCATGTTGTTTGAGCCTCTCACTAATATCTCTAATCACTTAAACCCTCATTTGCTAACAAACTTTTGTTACTAATCGATTTGAACAAATTACAACAAAAACAAAACACTTTGTCAACATGTTTGGAATAAACTAACCATTTTCTATCGCTAGTCTCACAATTACTCAACTTCCTAGAAAAACAAGCATATGAAAAATACCTAGTATTATTATTATTGAGAGGAAAATCAAGAATCATTTCTCCTAATATAATCCCCTTTTAAACTAAAATGTCCCTTATTTTATTATCAAGATTAACCCAATTTCTAGGAACATAAATATCCAAAGAAGGAATTGTTTGTTTTTTCATCAATGCCAATATCAGGAGGAATTGTTTGTTCTTCATTAAGACCAATATTTTCAATACTGGATACATTTGGCACATCATTAGTCTCATTTGGATCATTAATTTCATCATTCTCATTGACATCATTATGCAAATTTTCATTTGATTGATCCAAATTTTCATTAAAAACTACTTTTTTAAAAACAAATTTATCAATAGCACATTGCTGTGATTTTTTTAACTCTTCAACACGTTTTCTCTTTTTCCTTTTTTCACTTCCAGATAAATGCTTTTTAGGTAACATTGTATATATAAGATAAATCAGAGACTCAAGTAACACAAGAAAATAAAACAATAGCACCTGATAGAAGAATTTCAAGTTGAATATTTGTTTTCACATTTGCTTATTCCAAAAGTCAAATCGAGTCATTGAAATTCTGTAAATATAATTATAATAATCAATGACAAATAGACATGGTAATTAACAATATCCAATTATTCGTAAGGGAAATGCAACTAAAAAAATTAAATGAGTCACAAAAACAATTAAAATTTTAATAGCATAAAGTCATAAAGAAAGGGTATGCAGTAGTATACTATACTATGGTTCATCAAAAAGGAATTAGAGTGAGAAGCTAAATATAAGGCTGGCTTAATGACTTTATTAGTTAAAACCCAAATATGTCATCAAATTAAGAATGAAAAGATTATAAGAAAGAAGAGGAAGGAGGGAGAATTATAACTGCAAAAATGGTAGATCTGGTAGACTGCAGATAGGAGGCACCATGGGCAGCAAGCAGGCGCAGCGGCCAGTTGAATACTGGCAATTCAACACAGCCACGCAGGACAACAAGAGAGAGAAGGATTATCGCGCCAAAGCTGCCATCGACTGCCAGAAAAATTATTTTAGAATCTCATACTCTCAATCTCTCAGATATAAAGTAAAAATTGATAACTTCAATTGATTGGTGAATGATGTATTACTCAAATGAAATTTGGCCCTATTTAACTTATAGAAAAATTTCTCTCGTTTCCATGGTTATGGGAAAATAGAGAAGGTTGAATGCTAGTAACCGTTGATTTTTTTTGGGAAAATTAAAATTCTTCATTAGCTTTAATGGTAGGAGTTGGAATTTGGGAACTAGAGGAGGTTTGGAGAAGTTAAGGAGTTGGAGATGGAGCGTTTATGATGAAGAATTGAAGGCCCATTTTATTTTATTTTATTTTATTTTCCTACTTGCAATGAAGCATTGATTAGATGACTTAAAAGGTTGAAGATTCCTTTTCCCACTTTAAAAGCTGAAGATTTTTTTTTTAGGCCTCTTCCAACCCTAGGCCCTGGGCGGCCGCACTCCTAGACTACCCCCAGGGCCAGGCCTAGTAACTGTCGAGCTAAACTTGATCTCAAGTAGCTAAAGTTATTTGTTGAAACAAATAATTGATAATTGCTAAGAAAACATAGTGCCTTAATGGAAGAGATGACTGCAATGGCCATTGAAGATGACACTATGATAAGAAGAAACTGGGCATGCAAAAATGTTTACGCAGTTCAGTTTCTCCACGTTTGCGGAGCCTAACTCAGTGAGTAAATCCACATCTTTAATTCTAATACAATAAGTGATTCAAGTCCTATCACACCCTAATATAACAACTTCACTTTTGTACCTAAAGATCTAGATCATGGGGGATAACTTAGACCATAAACATAACTTATTTACTCTTTCAAATACACTATCAAAAGACGTTGCACTATGAACAGACAAGTGCTCTCAATACTCAGTACAGAACTTATACAAGTCTATCAAATATATAAGAATTTGAAACTTGCTTATATATTAGAGATCAACTGCAATCAAGTCTCCTATCAAACAATAGCTAAAATAGCAAGATACAATATAATAATAAAGACCAATGTAAAATGGATTTTTGGAGATATGTCTTCAATGCTATCCCGATCCAATCTACACAATCCAAGGGATTCAGTTTTTCAATATTCAAGATAAGTTGCTACAAATGGATTGATATTAAAAGATGGGATTTGATACTTCCATAATATCAACATCATTTAAAGCTCAAAGATTTTGTTTCAAAAATTTCCAACTTCAAATATGACAAGTAACAAAGACTATAGCAGTGTTAGCCATAATGGCCGATGCCGTTGGCGCTTCGACAACCACTTCAAAACACTTGCTTGAACACTATTCCCCATTGCAATTTTTTGAACAATACCAATCAAATGAGGAAGCTTATCAAAAGAACATCAATAGTTCCCCTTAGCATAATCTCTTTAATCTATCAAACTTGTTTTAAAATATAATCAAGCAAATTAACCATTAATGCCTTATGAGTAATTGCATCAACAATCAAAATACAATAATTATAAATAAGTAAGATGATAAGTGAATGTGGAACAAAATAATACAAGCCAACCACCAATAAACTTCTCAAAGTTCAATAGTTGTAGAACATCTAAAGAAAACAACTGAAAAAGGTCTATAATAACAAAGTAAAGACAAAATAACTCCCATCAGTGGGATTATCAAAAAAGCATCATCATCAACTTCAACACCCAACTTTCTTCTATTATCCCCTTTTTGTACTAAAGAATTACCAAATCATTAGTTCTAGGGGTAAGCAATCAAGTCATTGCGCAAGGCAATCTCTTGATCTCTAATTAGTTGGATAACTTGAATTTCAGCTTGAAGTTTGGTTATGACTCGATTGTGAATGTCAATTGAAGTAGTTAGATGATGAACCATTCTTTGATTGAAACATGTAATGTTACTCGTAGGGCCTATTATAGTGGGCACTTTAGGAGCGACTAGGCAAACTTAACTAGATGTACTTCTTCTTCATTGTCACTTAGTCGATTTGTAGGGTTTGTGGATGTGTGTTTTCCCTTAAGCCATTTAAGCTTAGCAATGATTCTTTGAGGTGCTAAATTGCTTGGATAAGTATAAGATTTTGCTTTAAAATGACTTGAAATATTAAGGAAAGAAACGGTAAAAGGTTCTTGGAATGTACCTTTTTATAATGTTTGACAAACTCTTCATAGACAATCTGGCCAAGTTCAAATTCGACCATTTCAACAACTTTCCTAATTAGCAAAATTGCCTTTTTGCTAACAATATTTCTTTGACTGATTGGCAATCAATTCCTTGTATAAATGACAAATAAGGATGCATAAGTAGTAGTCAAAGGTGAGGCATGAATGTTACCCTTGAAAGGCCATGATGGATGGATATTATTGATAATGATTAAAGTTGTGGTATCTAAGGACTTCTCAAGTTCCACCATATTCAAGCAGTAGCAGTTCATCACCTTCCTAATTTTTATTTTATTTTCTGGTCCGTAATATGATATAAATATCATGTGAGAATTTTGATAAGAAAATTTTACCGATTATGTGCTTAATTACGAGAAGGACTAAATCGCATAAAATACGAAAGTTGGATTCTAGTAGCTAGAAGGATCAAATAGCTATGGAATTCAAAACTTGAGGTCCTTATATGGTAATTAGACCATTAATGAAAATTTAGTAGATATTTTTGGATGATTCATCCATGGAAAATTAGAAAAAGGCTAAGGACTAAATTGGAAAGTGATAAAATTAAGAGATGATAAATAATTAAATAGAAATAAAAATCATTTTATATTATCTTCTTCCCCAAATATTCCATGGAAACCCTAGGAAAGAGAAATCAAGCTTTCTTGGTCAAATTGGTAAGTTTTCATGTCCTGTTTTTAGTAATTTTTATATTTTTGAGATCGGAAAAGCTTAATTTGTCTATTTGGGGGATTAATTTGAAAAGATATCAAAGTATAGAATTTTTACCATAGATAAATATGCTTAAATTATGAAATTTATGGTAGAAAATGAAAGGTTGTTGATAGATAAACAACTTTTACAAAGTGAATTTTGATGAAAACTTGATTTAGGGATTAAATTGTAAAAATGTGAAATCCATGGAAAATTTCTGAATATTATAGAATACATGTGCTGTAAATTTTATATTGAAATTTTGGTTAGGCTTGGAATAAGGATTAAATTGCATGAATTTCATTTTTGAGCCTAGGGACGAAATCGTCATTTATTAAAAGTTTAGGGGCAAAATGATAATTTTGCCTAAGATGTAAATTGGACTAATTTGAGTATGAATTGCATTAAATTGATGTTAAATTTACTCGTATAGATCCAGATAAATCGAATACAGAGTTATAACGAGGAAAGGAGAAAATGTCAGATTAATAGACTTTATGTATACGAACCTTTATCAAGGTAAGTTCGTATAACTTAGCTATGCATGTTTTTATGCTTAAATTGAATTGTGTATGTGATTGTATAAATATAAGTGAAATGATTGCATATCTAATAAAGCCCGATAAATGATAATACCCGATAAGTGATAAATGATAAAAATGTTATTTTTGTGCTTGAGTTGAATGTGAAAATGTGAATTGCATAAATGCATAAATTTATGAGATTGAACATATATCCAACAATTGGCTGATAAATGTTAAATCCCGTTTGAATAAATGGAAGTCGATGGATAAATGTGTCTTTCCTGATAAAACTGCATGTGTTGCAGAATGGATTTTTCCCGGACGGGTAATCCTGAAATAAGCCTCTCGAGCATATGTTTTAATTAGGATTTAGCCTGGACTGGTAATCCTAATTGGCTGGATTTAGCCTGGACTGGTAATCCAAAATGGACTCTATAGGGAATGATGTTTTCAATAATTCAACGGGTAAAATACTGATACGAAAAGAAAAGGGATTTTTACATGTATTTACTTGAAAAATATGAAATGATGTTACATGAAATGGTTTGATGAATACATTCATCTATGAGAATAGATTTGTACACCTTGAGTGTACTATCCGAGTGATTATCAATACTGCAATTGATTGTTGAGTAAAGTCCTGACATGAAATATATCGGAACTCGAGATGAATTAATATGAAATAAATTTGAGGTACATGGAAATAATTTTTATATATGTTATGTGAATACATGTTGTGGAAAAACATATGTGTATGAGAATCTGAATATTGTTGGATTCATATATGTGTTTCTTGATGTTTATATGAAATATGTGTTTAACATGGGTATTGAGAAAATGTGTTAGGGCTTGTGACCAAATGGTTTGGTTATACCTTGCAATGTTTAACTTATATGTGAATGGTTGGTAAGTTATACGGACTTACTAAGCATTATATGCTTACTCCGTTTTATTTTTCCCTGTCTTATAGTAAATCGGAATGCTCGTTGGATTGGAAGCTTGGCGGAGATTACTCACACTATACAACAGTTTATTTCAGTATATAAGGTAAAACAATTAGGCTTATAATGGCATGTATAGGTTAAATTGGTCAAGGAATGATATGTAAATATTTGATAATGACTAGCCATTGGAATGGCTAGTTATGGACATGCTTTGGTGTTTATGTATGAAAGCTATCATAGTATATGTTTAAAATGGTTAATTGAGAGAAATCATATTGACAAATGGATGAATGAATTAAATTAGTATAATTGATACAAAATGCACAAATGTGACCATTGTATATAGGTAAATATGAGTACAAGATTGATATGGAAATAAATTGTGGTGCATAAAGGCATATTGGTTGAATGTTTATATGGCCATGAGAATGTGTTTAAGTTTTGGTGCATGTATAAGGCAAAAAGGATGAGGAATAAGGCTTGGAAAATAGCCTTATTTTGTCCACATGGGTAGACACATGGGCGTGTGGTCTGGCTGTGTGTCCCTTGCATCCTAAAATTTAGAAACAAAATGCTCAGAATTGAGCACACGGGCAGAGACACGGGCGTGTGTCTCAGCAGTGTGGGTGACACGACCTTAAACAAGGGCGTGTGTCATGACCGTGTGAAACCTGCATCTAATTCGAATTAAATTAATTAACCACACGACCTAGCACACGGGCGTGTGGCATGGTCGTGTGGCGCAAGTCAGAGAGAAACCTAAATCAGACACGGCCTGATGCACGGGCGTGTCCAAGAGTCACACGGGCGTGTCCCTTGGACCACACGGGCGTGTGAGCCCCGCACCTTAGAAAATTTTTGAAATGTTACGAAATATTCCTAGAGTTTTCGGTTAAGTCCTGACTTGATTCTAATGCTCGTATTGGACCTCGAGGGTCCATCTAAGGGGCTTTACGAATGATCTCGGTTAATAAATAGTGATTGACATGATTTATCTAAAAATATTCTGAAAAGTTTTGGTAACGCTTCGTAACCCTGTTCTGGCGACGGATACGGTTTAGGGGTGTTACATTTAGTGGTATCAGAGCTATGGTTTAGTCGGTTCTTGGACTGAACGTAGCATATGTGGAGTCTTGAAATACATGCCATTATGTGGAGTTTTAACGTATATGTGGAGTTTTTTGGAAGTTCAAAACACTGGTTGAAAATCAAGCTAGTTGTAAGCTAAAAATGCTCAGGTCTAATAATGGAACCAAGTACACTTCAGATAAGTTTGAGAAGTATTGTGAAGAAGCAGAAATCCACTACCACCTCACTAACCTTTACACTCCACAGCAAAATGGAGTGTGTGAAGGAAAAAATAGGACTGTAATGGACATGGCTAGGTGCTTGTTGTTTGAAGGCAAGCTTCCAAACAAATTTTGGACAGAAGCAGTAAATACCTTAGTGTATTTGCTGAATAGATTGCCAACCAAGGCCGTGAAAGAGGAAAACTCCATTTGAAGCTTGGTTTAGACACAAACCTCTTGGAACTACTAGGTTCGAGATTTTGAGAAACAATATTGGTGTTTGCTACATAGAGGTCAAGGAGGAGTGTTATGCAAGCTGACTCTGCAAAGTGGCAAAGTGCGAGCTACAACTGAAGCTTTGGTGTATGCACATTCTGTCTAGTTTGCATGCTAGTCTTTTGTTTAGTTATTTGTAGTTTCATTTAGTTAAGAATGAACTTGGTTTGCTTATGTTTTGATGTGTTTAGAGGATGAATGACATGTTTAGTTGATTTATTTTGGTGTACAAGTAATGGTTTTCAAGTTTCAAGATAGCCTAGTGGGGTTAGTTGAGTATTTGGTGATGTATTTTAATTTAAATGTATTGTTTTCTTGTTGAATGATAAAGCTAACAGATACAAGTACCTTTACTGCATGTTTTTTGCTCATTTGTTTTCTGTTCTTCTTTGACAATATCACCAACACTTTGCTACAACAAAGCGAGTCCTCCTTCGCTCTACTTTGGTGGTGCCTTGTAACACTCCTAACCCGTATTCGTCGCCGAAATAGGGTTATGGAGCATTATTGTACAAACAAAATATTAAAACATTTATTTCATACATCATTTCAAACATAATCTAATTACATTCAATTACATTCATAACGTCCCTAAATCGAGCCCTCGAGGCCCTTGAAATACTTTAGGAACAATTCGGGACCTAATTGGAAACAATCAAAAAGTATAAGAAAAAGTTAGAAAAATTGGACTGCAGGGGTCACACAGTTGTGTGACCAGGCCGTGTGCCTCACATGGCTGAGATACACGCCCGTGTTTTAGGCTGTGTAACAATCAAAATAGGGACACACGGCCGTGTTTCAGCCCGTGTCCTCACTCGTGTAACTCTCTGGGTTGGGTCACACGACCAAGTCATACGCACGTGTGCCAGGCCGTGTAACTCTCAAAATAGCCCCACATGCCCGTGTGCCAGGCTGTGTGCTAGGTCGTGTAACAGCTTGACTTGCATGCATTAAAATCTACAGGGGACACACGACCGTATCGCCAGGCTGTGTGTCACACATGGCTGAGTCACACGCCTGTGTCTTAGGCCGTGTAGACATGAATTTGCCCAAAAACAAGCCATTTTCAACCTAAAATTATGCAACCTCCTAAAGACCTTTGGTACACAATATCAAAGCATCAAAACAGGACCAAAACCTACATGAAATGACCAATTAAATAGTCCAAGATCATTCAACCAATATGCCATACAAAACATACCATAATCTTACCATATTCAAACTATCTCAAAACATACCATATAAGCCATTCCAAACATGCAACATGAAATAGCACAATGACACAAAGCATCAAGGCATCAAAGTACCAAAACAAGATAACATTTACAACTTTTACAAGCCAATTCACCAACTAAACATTCATCACTATGACATTATAATTCAACCTATACATGCCATTATAACCTTGATTAAAATATAAAAAAACTATCGATATTTATGCTGGATAGTGTGATAGATCTCCGATGAGCTTCTAAACTGATCGAGCTTCCAAACCGATTGAGCTTTCGGTTATCTATAAAACATAGGAAAGAAAACTACGTAAACACATAATGCTTAGTAAGTTCGTAAAACATAAAACATAACTTACCATTTTCTCTAAATAACATAAGTATAAGTATAATGTAATCCAACCACAAGCTTGGCACAAGCCTAAGCACCATCACTAACACAAGTTAGTGCATTCAAACATAATTCACTTGAATTAAACATAAGGTAAGCCATTTGTACATAAACACACTTCATTTAACTTCATCATTTCCTTTCCATGGATACATAATATAGTTAATTGGAACACTTACCATTCCTTTACTTTTCATTCCCGTTGAACCACTTAGAATATCACCAGATACTTGGGAAAGCTCACACGAAGTGTGCTTAAACATAAAATCGTAACCTTTCCTTTACATCGTTGCTCACACGAGCTGTGAAATGGGCTTGCTCACATGAGCTATGGGTTGGAATGTAAGCTACACGATGCTGCTCACACGAGCTGTGGAGTATCCGCAAAAAATGCAGGACCTCAGCCATCGGTAGGACATTCAAGACCAACACCCGAAATATGAAATCCCTAATGACATGTCATTTGTATCCTACAAATTCCTAAGGTTCAACCGGGACTCGATAACCGTCAGGGCATTGTTGGATATTCATCATTCAATTACATGAAAACTAACATATTAACATATAATTGAAAATAGCATCAAAATGATATTTATTCATACGAACTTACCTCGACGACAAGGGCGTAAAAATGAGATCGACTAATCCGAGGCTTTAGCTTTTCCTCGATCTAGATCCGTATGTGGTCTATCTTGATCTAAATAGAAAAATTTTCTCCACTTAATACTTCTATTATTAAATTCAATCCATATTTCATATTTTTCAAAATTACTATTTTGCCCCTAACATTTTAACTTTTCACAATTTAGTCCTTAAGCTCATAAATTGAAACCTAAACAATTTCATCCTTTTCTAAAGCTAGCCAATTTCTCTAGGGACCTATATCAATCTATAAAATTCATCATTTCACAAATTTACCATGGAATTTTACTACTTTTACAAATAAGTCCCTAAATGACAATTTCATCCAAAATCACTTTACAAAACTAGTTTATTTATTAACAAGGACTCATAATCTATCATTAAACATCAAGAATCATGCAAAAAAATTCATGGGAAAACCCTAAATATTTAACAGTTTTATAAATTGGTCCCCGGGCTAGCTAGGTTAAACTACAACAATCCCGAAAATATAAAAATCATTAAAAACGGGACAAAATTACACTTACATGCAATGGGAGAGCTTGGACGAATATCAACCCCTCTCTAATGGTGATTTTCTGTTAGGTTTTGAAAATGAAGAAGGTGATACCATCTTTTCCTTTACTTTTGTTTTATGTTTTAATTACCATTTTACCATTTTTGCCCTTTAAAAACATTAATAATTTCAATAAAACCTTTCCATAAACATCCACTAGCTACATAAATGGTATAATTACCATCTAAGTCATCTCATTTTAAAGTTTCATAGGCATTTGACACCTTTAAGTAATAGAACTCTACTTTTGCACGTTTTACGATTTAGTCCTTTTCACTTAATTAAGCATACAAACGTCAAAATTTCTTAACGAAATTTTAATACGACCTTACTAACATCCCATAGACATTATAATAAGAAAATAATAATTTACTCGTCGGATTTTTGGTCCCGAAATCACTGTTCTGATTTCATTGAAAACAGACTGTTACATGCCTGCTGTGGTAGGTATTGCAAGCGTAACTACAATAACTTGAACATCCTTCTTTGAGGCAACAAGTTTAACTTCATTCTTTGAGGGATTGTGATTAGGGTTTCCAAGGGCATCAAATTCCTCGACTTTTATCTTCTGCAACTTTCTTAGGAACAATTTTAGGCTTAACAACATTGTAGTAAAAACATATGTGGTAGAGTCAATATTGGCAGCAACATTAACCAGGGTTTCATCAATGGTTGAAATAATATTACCTTGACTGGTGAAGGCATTAATCAGGACATCAATCTTTTCTTTTGGTATGGGAAAGTGCTTAGGCATAAGTGGATTGATCAACAATGTATTAATTTCAGCAATGTTGAATCTCTATAGAAGCGACATACATGGTGCTGAGATTGATACATAGTTGAGCAATCACTTCTTTGTCATCTTAGTGGTTATCATCTTTGTAATGTCATCTACAATTCCACTGTTTGATGGATGATGTTGGGGACTTTTCTTCTTCTAAATCAAAGTCCATTGAGCTAAACATTTTTGGCTTAAGCTTTTGGTTTTTTTTTTCTTTGTTTTGGCCTGAGCTAACAATGCAGTAGCATAATAGCATTAGACTTTGTTTAAAGAAATTTTGTGGTGCTTTGGTCTAGAGTAGTAGACTTGCATAATCTTGAATTCTTGTTAAAAATTTCATCTAAGTATTAAGAGTTATATTTCTCGTCATTGAATTTGTCCTATCATTTTGTTTTGAAATTTTAGACTCATATTGGGCTCCCAAGTATTGGTCGTGCTCATAACCTTAACTCTAGGATACAATTCATGAAATACATAATTTGGAGAAGAAATGAATTGTTTTGTACATGTACTTTTTAATCTGGTTCTAGTTGAAATTTGTCAAAAACTTAGGTCATAGTTTTTGAATCTGTAGGATGTCAAATATGAAGTTGTTCTAGTATTTACTTGCTTCGCCTCGATATTTTAAAATTACTATATTTTTTAAAACCAAGGCAAGATCAAGAAAGAGTGAGAAGAAAGGAGATGCCGGTGGTGAAATTGGTTGGAGAAGGTGCAGAGGTTGATGAGGCAATAAGTGGCAGCTGTAATGGGAGAAAATTGAGTGTTTAACTTTAGGTTTTCTTGAAATATGAAAAGAGAAAATAAAATAAAATCACTATATTACATGTTTAACTACTTCTTCTTCTTTTTTTTTTTTCTTATTTTGATACCATAATGAAAAACAAATATATTATACAATAAACTTTAAAATATTTAAGTGAGATATGTACATATTATTATTTCATATCTATATGTAAAATATCCATTGAAATTATTAAAATAAAAACTAAATATCAAATAAGATGGAGTAAGGCCGCAATGAATGTATCTAAAATCCAAGAAAGTATTAGTAGTTTTCAAATTTTAACATCTAAAATGAAATAGGATTAACATACCAACAATACAATAAAACGATAATAAATTTAGCAATATTTCCCACAATTACTACCCAAGTTGCTATCACGTGAATCACGATAATTTGTCCCTGATTCCGTTGTCTCTTAATGCCAAAATCTTCGAAAACCATTATTTCAACATTTATTGGGCAGAGGGCAGAGAGCCAAATGAAGAAAGCCAGTAAGAACAGATTGTTGACCCTGTAATATCAGCCTTGGCGGGCTTTGTAGTCAATAAAAGGCTGTGGGGACTTATGAAGCATGGAAAGTGAGGGTTAGGTTGCCTGTTGGTTTAGAAATTCGATGGGTGGCAACAGATCATGTTTGCGTTGCGTACATTTGGGTGTAGAAGGACAGCCCCCTAGACTTCAAAACTCTGATATGTCTGTCCAACACCACTTGTTACACCAAAACAAAAACTATGAACAGAGGAAAAGATCTCCACTTCAGACCTTGCCTCCAAAAATCAACTACTTTACCCACCTTTTATATTTCCTTGTATGCAATTCTCATTTCACCTTAGTCAAACAAATCATCCCACCGACACCCATACTTCTGTTGATATTTTAAAAGACTGAAAAGAGTATTACCCTCTTCTCAGATTTTAAATTAATCCTAAATTTTCAAATTAAAATAACATTTTCATCAACTCTTTTCATTAATCTATCTAATTTGGTTCTTAGGTTTGAGACCTATTATGCGTAATTATACGTGTAGTTCTTTAATTCCCATGATGGATGAGAATTTTAGTCCAAATAATCCTAGTTTGTTAGCTCTAGTCTGGATTGTATTAGTTCTTAGTCCGTTCATGCTGTAATAGTTTGATTCTACTTGGTGATTATTTAAATTTGTATTTGTAATTGTACTGTACTTGTTACACTTAAAAAAATGTCTACTTTGATTCCTTTTTTAAATACATGTGTCATTAAATATTTTTAAACATGTCAACTTCAAGGCTAATGGTTTGGACCAAGGAAAGAATCTAATTGGAATGA
The DNA here is from genome assembly GCA_025698515.1 of Gossypium sturtianum. NCBI lineage: Eukaryota > Viridiplantae > Streptophyta > Magnoliopsida > Malvales > Malvaceae > Gossypium > Gossypium sturtianum. Next base: position 126,352,218 of record CM046948.1, read on the forward strand.
TATTTTAATTTGAGTTGTTAGTGTCAATTACATAGGCCAAATGCAACACTAGTTGCAAACTGGTTTGCATCTGATTGGACAATTTAATTTTGAACAAAACTGTTGGGACTTTTTAAGACAAGACTTGCTTTAGTTTTATATACAAGATTGAGAAAGCACTTATTTTAGTGTAAAAGTGTTGTAAGCTGTTATTATTAATTAAGCTTGTCAAGGTAGAAAGCGTAAATGGGGGGTGGGATAGGTTTAAATTGTATATAGAAATGATAAGATAATATGAGTTTTTAAAAGATTATGAAATTGATGTATAATATAACCAAATCGCCATTAACAGTTATGCTTCAAAGTTTGCACTTTGTTTTTGTTACAGTAAATTGAAGTTTGGAAAGAGTGGAGATCCATGTGGGGTCTGACCTGTAAAGTAAAAGTTCCCTTATCTATATTATCTTTCACGACTGCAGTGTTAGAAATACCAAATAGGGAAGTTATATTTTGTCAAATCCCATCATCATATGGGAAAGCAGTAGAATCCAGCCAAGCTTCACCGGTAATTAACTCCGAAACACTGAAGTTATAAGCAACATCATATTCCATTACGTGATATCCAGGCCAAGTGACTCGACTATCCGTCCCTGAACCTGGCCCATAATTATCGTACTCTCCATAATAAAGTGTGTCTAAGCCTTCATCGTTGGACCACTTAGTCCATCCACTAGGATTTATAAAATCATCGATATATGATTCAATATAAACTGTGGTGGAATACATCCTCCATGGCCTCCCTAGGTAGCTTTTGAAGAGGCTTGAATTCCCATACAGTTCAACCGTGGCGAGAATCGAACAGTTTTGGATCGAAATCCCGGTGGTCTCGTCCAGGGAGTCTCGAGATTGTGCTGTAATTACTGTGAACTGACCGGGCATTGGCATTCGAGTGATTATGTTACATGCTTGGAAAACAACAGCTGCGTTCCCGAAGATGTAATCTATGGTGCCTGATATGTCGCATTCACGGTAAAATTGTCGAAAAGAGTGGACGTATAATGTGTCCTGGAAACCATTGATGGAACACCTATATAATGCGGTGAAATCTGCGTTTACTCTTAATGCAACTGCTTGGTGCTTCTCAGGGCCTGCACTGTTGTCGATTGTTATATCCCTAGCCAAAAAGCCTTCGCCAGATACCGCTGCAATGATAACACAATAAGTTTAATCTTAATGTTGAACATAATTTCAGGCAGATATACCTCTCAATTCTATTTCAGTTTTAATTCAATTCGACTTGATTATATAAAATTATAGATCCAAATCAAACCCGAAACTTAAGGGGAGAGCAATTGATTAAACCAAAAAATTGACTTAACCAACTAATCTCATATTTTAACTAATCAACCGGCTTAGATTTTAATTGATCAAATTGAACCAATTTAACATTAGTCGGGTTAGGTTGAGGTTTTGGTTAAAAGTTTATTTATTTGTTTATTTCATTTTATAAATCTATTTAAAAATAAAAATTATATATTAGAAATTGGTTTAGTTACCAAAATTTATAATCTACAACTGATGGAGTGCTTATAAAACAAGCTTAACCATTATAGCTGATTTTACTGAACAGAACCGACTTGATCAAAAACCTATGTATTAAGTGGGTTTCCTTGTAAAAATGTCTTGAACTAGAAATAGAAAATTTTAAGAACCAAGTTATTGAGATTACCAACTGTTGCAGATCTGAAAGTGGTCCAGCCATCACGTACGCTTCGGTTTCCAGTAATGAAGGTGACATCATTTCCATCTCCGAGAAGAACAATGTTGGTTTTATAGCTTGGGATTTCAACATTTTCTTCATAAACCCCTTCCCTAACATAGATTATGATTCTGTCATAACTATTGTTGGGAGCAAAGTTTATAGCATCATTTATGGTACTGAAATTCCCTGTTCCATCGGCAGCTACAGTGAGCACGTCACTCGGATCGTATTCATCGTCGATGCTCTGCAAAATCCGGCGAGCTCTTCGTCCCAACCAGCTCGGAAACCCCAACAGGCGACGATTTCTATGGCCTTTTTTGCCACCACCCGATTTGGGAATCATTGAAAGGGAGTTACTCACGTGCTTGTAAGTACTCGTCAATGATTTCACCAAAACAGGTTTCAAAGTCCCAGAAGCCGAATCCAATCCTTCTAGACATGTGTTCTTGTTTGTGAGAGCTGCACTTAGATAAGATCTTGCATCAGCTAGCTTCTTCGAATCACCTGATTGGATTCTTGATACTGATTTTTTCAAGGAAGATAGTGTGATTTCATGTAGTTCCTTGCAATCTTGCATTGTCCCTCTCTGTGTTTCAACAATTTTTGCATTTCCGCCATTGGAGAACAGGTTTGTGAGCTTTCCAGCTTCAGATAATGCAGAGTTGAGTGATTGAATGAGGTAGTTTATTATGCTGGGACTGATATTGATTGAAACGGAAAGTTTCAGTGAATCGAAACAAGCATCTGGATATGGAGTTGATTGGCAAAAATTTCGTATGGAAGAGAGATTAGAGCTTAGGGGAGTAGTTGAAATAGAGTTCAGAGCTAAAGCAGAAGATAAGAAGAGGGTGAAATGGAGGATGATAGAGAGTTTGGAAATGGTGGAAGCCATGGAAAGGTGATGCCGCAGAAGGTGAAAAGATATTTGTTTTATTTTATAGGCGCCCCGAGAGATCAGACAGGTCTAATGGCTTTCCCCATAATTATGAAGTGAAATTGTTGAGACTTGAGACCGAGAGACAATTATATTAAATTCTAATGTTTGTTAGGTGAAGCGCAAGTAGAGTAAACAGAGGCTTCTTCATCTTACCAGATTTGAGTTTTGGATAGTTAGAGTTGATTTGAGCGAGATCCACTACTCAGGTTTCAAACTCAAGTGATGGTTAACAATTTAATTTAATAAGAACATTTAAAATATATTTAAAAAAAAAAAAAAAACATTACAAGACTTACGAGGCATTAAAGTCGAATATTAATAAATTTAAATTCAACGATTGATAAACAAAAGTAAATTTAAACATTTTTGAATAGACAAGGATGAACGTTTCATTAAATTCTGTATAACTATCAAATGCCAAGAAGTAGAATTAATATTAAAAAATGTGACTGGGAACGTGAGTTGCATTTTTAGTTTTGTCTAAACATTTTCATGGGACTCTGTATCTGTAATGAGATTACAAACTTAAATACGGCGGTATAAATTTCTAAATTTATGTACCAAAGAATACGCGGAACTCTGATTGATTGCTACTTGTCTTGCATCCCTAACTCCTTTTTTCCATATAATAAATAAATCTGTAAATTAATATAACTTCTACTTACACACTTCTTAATATTTAATAATTAAAATTAACAAGTGAAGGACACTATCATGATGATCGTTCACACGGTAAGGAATATAAAGAACCGCTAGAATTGGGTGGTTTATACTGTAGATGATACAAAAAGTCAAGAAAAATGATTATTTTATGGAAGTTGGGGTTGAGTTTGAGTAGAGCGTACACAATGAGAGCTCTTGCCTGGTGCTGAGAAGGGTATTTATAGAGGGAAGTTGGCTTGGCGTGGGTCTCAACCATTGAGCACCCTAATCCATAGGTGCTGATGTCAGTCAATGATACTGTTGTAGTCAACTTGAAGGGACTAGACGAGGTGTCCATCAGGTTCGGGACGTGATAGATTGACAACTGCTGTCAAGAATTTTTCCCCATTTATCTTTTGAGGATTGTGCAGGCATGCTCATTGTAATTGGGTGTTTAGGCAAGATGTTCTTTTAAGAAGGCCATATTGTTGGGCTTCGTTGTGTTCCTATAGTCATTGGGTAGTTGTTAAACTAAGCCTTATTGAGTAATATATTTTGATATAAGAAATTAAAGTGTTTTTGAATCAAATTAAAGTTGAGCAATTTCATAAAAATCAAGTTGAAATTGTTTCAATTAAGTTAAATATTTTCAACCTCCCTATCGATGATTTCGAGTTGATCCTTCCGAACTAACAATTAGTATCAGAGCTAGCCTCTAAAGACGGTTTAACAACCAAGAGAAGATCCTCGGAGAAGCTTAAAATGATCATCAACTCATTCTACAACAATGAGATCTACTTCCGAGTCAATATTCCTTGGTGAGTCTCAATCCATCAATAGACCTCCTTATTTCAATGATGCAAATTATTCTTATTGGAAGAACAGAATGACCTTGTTTATACAAGCCAATGATTATGCTGTGTGAGACATCATCACGGATGGTCCAACCATACCTCAAAAGAAAGAAGGAGAGATCGTTGTTCCAAAGAGCAAGAATGAATGGAATGAGGAAGATAGGAAGAACATGCAACAAAATGCCAAGGCAATGCATACTCTATTTTGTGCACTTGGTCCAGATGAGTATAGTAGAGTTTCGTCTTGTTCAAACAGCAAAGAGATATGAGACAAGCTTGAAGTCACCCATGAAGGCACTAGCCAAGTGAAGAAGTCTAAACTTGGAATCCTTACTTCGACTACGAATTTTTCAAGATGAAGCCCAAAGAAGATATCAAGGAGATGTCCGATCGATTTACAATTATCATAAATGGATTGAAGTCTTATGGGAAGACTTATCCAAATGAAGAGGTGGTAAGGAATGTGCTTCATAGCTTACCTACATCATGGGAAGCCAAGGTGACTGCAATTGAAGAAGCAAAGAATTTAGAAACGTTTTCATTGGATGAGCTCATTGATTCTTTGCATACACATGAGATGAGGCTTAACAATGGGAGTGAATAAGAAAGAGTTATGAAGAAGAATGTTGGTAAAGCTTTAAAATCCACCACTAATAACGATAGTGAATCAAGAGAAGAGGTGGATGAAGATAAAGAGATTGAGATGTTTGCTAGAAGATTTAAGAGATTTATGAGGTCCAACAAAAGAAGAGAATTTCAAAAAAAAGAAAGACTCAAGCTTGAATCTACTAAGGAGAAAGATCCCATATTTGCTATGAATGCAAGAAATCGAGACACATAAAGTATGATTGTCTTCAACTTAAAAGGAAGGGGTCTAGCAAACAAAAGGCCTATGTTGTTGCTTGAAGTGGTGAAGATTCATCCGATGATGAAGTAGCCAACTTTTACCTTATGGCCATCAATGATCCTATGGTAACTTCTAACTCATCTACTTTAAATGATTATTCTTTTGATGAGTGGCAAGATGCCTATGATGAATTGGGTTTGGAATTTGAAGTAATGATGTCAAAATATAAGAAAAATGTTTCAAAATTGAGAAATGAAAATGACTTACTTTCCAAAACCAATCATGAACTTGAAGAGAAAGTAAACAAAATGCAAGAAATTATTAATGACCTTGAAAACAAAAATTTAGACTTGCATAATTTACTTTCAAAAGTTCATGAGGATCATCTAAAACAACTTGAGTTGCTTAAAAATGAAAAAGCTCACTCTAACAAAGTTTTTTGAAAAAGGAGAAAATTCAAAACAAAACTTTGTTAAAAATAGCTTTACTTTCTATAAACATAGAAGTCCCTCAAGATTTTACAAGGGAAAACTTATTAAGAGTGTATGGGTCCTTAAAGGACTTAGTGCTACTCAAGGCAATGAAGCTCTTTCAAAATGGATACCTAAAGGGACTAGGATTTTGAAGACTAATGATTATGGACCCAAAAGAAATTGGGTACCAAAAACTTAATTCTATGTTTGTAGGTAAGATGTATTGCTTCAAGGTGAACAAATGCAAATTCTATGTGATTGCACCTTAATGTTATTTGGTATGGTAGTTCATTTGTTCTTTATTTTTAATATATCTATCTTTGGACTAACCACATTCTTTTCCTCTTAAGTTTTACTTGATTTTTTTTAATATAACAAAAATGGAGAGAAGAGAAAGGTAAATTTTATGGTTGATTGATTGCTTATATGTCAATTTTAGTGAATATGTTTTCAAAGCAAAATGAATGTCAAATTTGAGCTTATTTCAAATTTTTATGCTCCAAATATTTATGCCTTAAATTGAAAATGATTTTTATATAGGGGGAGCTTAAATTGAAAATGACTTTTATTAAGGGGGAGCAACCTATTCAAAAATAAATTTACAAAATGTTTTGTTTTATCAAAAAAGGGGAGATTGTTAAACTAAGCCTTATTGGATAATATGTTTTGATATAAGAAATTAAAGTGTTTTTGAATAAAATTAAAGTTGAGAAATTTCATAAAAATTAAGTTGAAATGGTTTCAATTAAGTCAAACATTTTCAAATATGTTTTAACCATTTTCAAACAAGTTAGAATTGCTCTAGGACAAAAAGTATCGATACTTTTTGTCTAAGTATAGATATTTTACAAGATATTGATACCCCTCTGATAATCAATACCAAATTGACATTCTGCCACTTTCAAACCCTGGTAGGTATCGATCCAGTATCGACACTTTTCTTAAGGTATCGATATATTTCCTAAGGTATCGATATTCCTGCTCCAACGGTTACTGAAATCAACATTAATTACAAAAAATATCGATACCCTTTTAGTAGGTATCGATACTCGTTGCTGCAAGTGAAGTTAACGGCCTGGTATTTCATCCCCAACGATTACATTCACTTCTACAACAACCACAACGGTTGAAAATTAATTAGAGGGTATAAATACCATCTTCCAAAGGTTTAGCAACAACAAGAAACATGTGCAAAGCTTAAAGATCAATCAAAACAACCTAGAGCTTAATTCTTTCATACCTTTTCTTGTAAACACTTGTGAGCTTTCATTGTATTCATTTAGCTCAAGTGTTCTTCTTTGTATTTTTGCTTAATTGGAAAACATCCTAATCTTATAAGGATTGTTTCTTTGTTTTCTTATTTGTTTCTCTTTGAAGAGAGGGTTAATTCTTAAGGTTTGAGTAGAAACCTTAAGGGAGTTGTATCTTAAGATTTTAGAGCATAAATCTTAAGAGAGATTGTAAGGTTAAACCTTGTCTTCAAAGGTTTCCAAATTAGTGAATTTGGGAAAATCCTTAGTTGTTGTAAGCTAAGGTAGTGGAGTAGGCAATTGGGGCTGAACCACTATAAATCATTGTGTTCTTTGTTGCATATTTTTCATTGCTTCCACCACAATTTCTCAAAGGCCAATTCAACCTCCCTATCGGCGATTTTGAGTTGATCCTTCTAAGCTAATAGTAGTTTAGCAAGGGGTGCAAGGGTGTTATAGGGTATAACAATTGCCCCTTAGATGAAAGGTTGGTTATAAAGTGACTTATTTTGGGCCAATTTGATGGTGAAGCTCACTAGGAATCCTTAGCAATGATTGTGAAGGGTTTTAAAGTGTCATTATTGTCACTCCGATGATTGTGCCATCATATTAATTGCCTTTATACATGCCATTGACCTTCGATTGGAGGTTTGTTGGAATGTGTTGTTTCTTTATTGTTGTCATTTTGTTTGAAGTGTCACTTCATTTTCTCACCTAGACATCTATAAATAGGCATCATTAGGACTTTAGGATCAATGTCCTTTTGTGCTAGTTCGTCTTCTTTTGCTTTTAACTCATTTTTATTGTTCTTTGTTGAAAAGTTAATTTTTTTTCTTATCTCTCGCTTTTGTTGTTTTTCATTTCAAAATGGTTGCTAATCCTATAAGGTCCATAATGGATGATGCTCTAGTGGAAGGTGATGAATTGTTATGTACCACAATCATAGAGGAGATGATTGGCATGTTGCTGTTGTGGTATTTAAAATCATATCACTATAGATATGGCCTTTTTGTTCCATCAAGGTTTCATCAAATGAGCAAAGTTACGACCAAAAGGAGAGGATTTTATCTCCCTTTGCAACTTTTTGAAGCAAGGTTCCATCTGCCTCTCAATCCTTAATTTGTAGAAATACTTTAATTATACTACGTTGCCATTAGACAATTATCAAGGACTTCTTGGCTACTATTAATGTTGTATTTTTTAGATTACAAGAAATGTTGAGAGGAACCTTCTTCAAATAGCTTTGGGAATTTGCTTGCCTTCACTTTTGAGGATTTTTTTTTTTGGCATAGGTCAATTTTAGGCACATGATAGTGACAATGATGAAACCAAAGTGTATCAATTCTACAAAAAAAATGTTGTATTCTATTCCCACAAATACATCCTAATAAAAAATAAGGTGGGAGATTTCTTTTTTCCTCTAAGATGGTCTATTCTTATGTGTGCTAGGCTTTCTACTCTTCCCTTCACATAGGATCAATACCATCGCTTAAGAACCATTGATGTTAAGTTTAGGGATGTATGGTCTTTTAAGTAAATTTTAGAGGTTTTGTTTCAATGAACGTAACCATAATGGCACAACTCTAGAGGAGAAGGTGGAATTCCTTAACATGCCAAATATTGTTGTTCTACCCTTTATCTCATATGGCGTGGCCTTGGCATGGTAAGGGCCTTTTGGCGAAGCTAACGCTTGGCGAGGAGGAAGAATCTATTGATTTCATTCACCAGTATGTGCATGAACACTTGAGTGTCGATCCTCCCTTCGTCGAATATCCTGTGAGAAATCTTGTAAGTAGTCCTGTGGCAAATTCTATAAAGGCTTCTGACGTAGGTTTATGCTATCTTTTTTTTTTTTGTAGAATCTTATGCTTTTTATTGTGTTTATCACATTGTTTGCTTTTGACAGAAAGCATGACTTCTATTCACTAAGCCCTTGTTTTAATCTTGGCAGAGCTTCTTCTTAGAGTTGTTTATATGGGTAATGCTTAAGGCAATGCCCTTCATCTACTTTCTAGTAGTAGAAGAAGATATTTGGTTGCCCTTTGATCAGAGGGTTACTTCTTCAGAGTTGTCTTTGAGGCTTGATCATCTATCGGTGGAGAATGATTGGCTAAAACGATCCAACTGACAATTCTCTTTGGACTTAGAGAAAGGCAATACAATGGTGGCGATTGACATCGTAAGGGATGCTAATCATTATACTAATTAAGTTATACAAGGTGTAGGACAATACAATGGCAGCGGTTTCCACCATAGGTGGTATAGATAGTCACTAGAATCGAGGTGGTTCACACTGTAGATGGTGTAAAGAGCCACCGGGAATAGTGATTTAAAAAGTTGGGGTTGAGTTTGAGTAGAGTGTAGACAATGTGAATTGTATATCTCTCTCCCCTTGCCCTAGTGTCGAGGAGGTGTATTTATAGGAGTCTAGCATGGCCGGGGTCCCAACCATTTAGTACCTTACTCCTTAAGTACGGGTGGTAGAGTGGTGGATACTAATCAAGGGTATTGTTGGAGTCGAATTGAAGGGACTAAAAGAGGTTTTTGTCAAGTTGAAGATGTGATAAATTGACGGGTGCTATTAAAAATCCTTCCCCATAGTTAAAAAAAGGTTTTGCAAAACGATCTAGAAAACAATTGACGCGGTCTTTTGAAGATTGTGCGGGTTTATCTGTTGTGACAGAATGTTTGGACGAAACACTCTCCTAACTAGACCTTATGGTTGGGCTTCCCGTGTTCCTATAATCATTGGATATTTTATTGAAAGGTGCATGAGTGAAAGTATAATTATGTATGAATTTAAAGGCATGTTTATTCTTAAAAAAGTAATTCAATATTCAATAAAATTGAAATAATTTAATGATTGAGTTTAAACTGAGATTTTTTTTCCTTTACTTTAAATGTATGCTATAGGAATCAAACTTTAATTTTTCAGGAAAGCTAGGGTATTTCATATCAGCCAAATTGGATTGAAGACGCAAAGGAAATTGTTAGTTAATTTCTTCCCTTATTTGTAATTTGATTGGTTAATGAATGAGAAAAGTTTATTGGGGGTATGAATAAATACAAACAAATAATTTAGGTGAGGGCTTTTGAATGGGTAGCCATTTGTCTTCGCCTGGATCTCAATAATTCAGTACTGGCACTGCTCCTTCTGTTTCCCCTTTTTTGCCACCCTAATGTAACAAGCCATGTTCAAGATTTCATAGTATTTTGTTTTCTTCTTTCTTGGGGCTAAAACTCTACAATGAAACTATAAACCCCATTTTCCAAAATTCAGGTTAACTAGAATGGCTCAATTTGGGCACTCTAATCGATGCCAAGAATTCGGAGTTGTTGGCAAACAAATGGGTTAATTCCATCATGTACCCCCAAATTATGATTCAGGTTCTAAATTGGTTCTTTGATTTTAAAATGTTCTAATTGAGTCTTAAAAATTTTCAGTATCTTATCAATCAAATCCTTCTACCACCCTACAAGTGAGTTTGGAAGTTAAATGTTAGTTTGGATTTGACACGAGGCATATTAAAATAGGTGGATCAAATTTTAAATATGTATACCTATTGCATGGATTACTTGAATATGACATCTTAAAAATTAAAAGGGCTATTTTTTTAACACTTCATTTACAAGTTGTCTATACAAAGGTACATAAGTGTTTAAAATGTAATCTATGTATTGTAATAGACCATATGTCATATTCGATTAGCATTTAATGGCTAAGTTGAGAGAAGAAAGTTATTGTTATAGTATTGATACTTTGAGGATTCAATTAAAATGTTTAAAGCAAGGTTCTTAAAATTGTACCGTTGATCAAATAGATCAAGCCATGGATTCGTCGATCTAATCGGTCCGACCAATTCGGCCCGTTTGATTAAATAAATTGTTAAAAATTCATAAAAAAATAAAAAAAATATTAAAAATATGGTTCAATCGGTTTTTTTCCCTGTTCAATCGGCTTGTATCAGTTTTTGAGTCGACCGGTTCAATACCTTTCTCCGAAGTGGTACCTCAACCAGTTCTCAATCCAACCTGTTTGACCGGCCGATCCAGTCCGATTCAACAACCTTATTTTATAGTTTTAAGTCATACTTTAATGATGTTTGATACAATTAAAGGTGTTCATGGGTCAAGTTGGGTTCAAGTTGACCGATATATGGTAACAATATCATACATGGTTGTTTAAGCCTACTTGACCTAAGATATGGATCTCAAACTTTACTTAAGTTCGCGCATATTTGCAAATTGCTAACCCAAACAAGTTTAGGCCACCCATATTATTATTTTAAAAATATAATTATTTTTATTTAATATTTAGTAATATTATATATATCATATGAGAAGGAATCTACTTGCACCGATGTACGATTAAAGTGAGTTTACACTCTTTCATAACTTTTTATACGATTGATATTTTAACAATCTAACCATTGAATTTATCAAGATATTTATACTTGCCATGCATGTAAATTTCTAAATCGATCCGATATCTTTATCATGTCGGTCTAAAATGTTATATATATTAATATATATTTAATGATTAAGAGTTTTTTTTTTTACCCAAAACAAATAGATATAAAATTTTAATTTATACCAAAATTTATGCATGATCTACGTGAATGAAACATTAAATATGAACGTTGGATTGTTAAAATATCAATTGTATAAAAAAGTTACAGTGTAAAATCACTTTAATTTTACATTGATATAAGTGGATTTCTTCCCGTATCATATATACTATTATATATATTTCTTTTGTTAAATGTTTAAATATAAACTAACTTAACATTTTTTAAATATTTATAGCTTAGTATATTTAATTTTTTTAATGATATAGATTACATAATATATATATATATAAGAAAATAAAATTTATTATAAATTTGAAAATAGGTTGGACTAAGCGAGGCTTGAGCTTTGAATATTAAAACTCAAGTTTAATTTATATTTTAAACGGATCAAATTTTTTTGTTCAAGCTCATTTTGAAGCTTAATATTTTTAACCAATCCTTTTAAATTTCATACAAATCTTCAAAGTTAATGTAGCTTAATCTTTGATAAGTCTAGATGTAATCAACCTGCTGGCAAATTACATACACAACTTTGAGTTTGCTATTTTTTTTTTTTTAAATTTACCCCTTTTTCCATTTGGCCCTAATTTTTTAATCACTTCTGCGTTTAACCTTTTAAGTTTAGTCAAATTATTACTTTTTTGGACAAATAAGCTTATTCGAATATTAAAATCTTAAGGACATTAGCTTAACAATCACATGACCGTCTATATGTACTTTATAAATTTTTTAAAAAAAATCATAATTTTTGAAAAAAATCTATATCATCAATAAAGTACATGTATGTTACCGCCTGAGCTACTAAGTTAGCACTACTAAATTTTTAATAGTTCAAATAGTTTTGTCATCCAAAAAAACAAAATTGATTGAATTTTAAAGATTGGGTGAAAGTGAAAAAAAAAAGTTTAAAGTAACAAAACGAACAAACATCAAGGATTAAATTTAACATTAATTTTTTAAAGGTTAAAATATGCTTATAGTTCTTGTACTTTTCAAAAATAAAGAATTTAGTCTCTTTACTTGTATTTCTAAGAATTTCGGCTCTTTACTTTTCAAATTTCAAAATTTAGATCTTACTATTAATATTGTTAATTTTTTTTGGTTATATTCAAGTTAATTACAATATCTTTTTTTAATTACATGGCTTTCAAATGAATAATTTTTTTTTATTTCAAAATATCATATCAACAAATTTAACAAAAATAAAATAAAATATTAGCAATTAAATCAAAATTTTAAAAATTTAAAGATATTAATATATAAATTAAATTCCTAATTTTGTTTAATAATGATGACACAATAAAGGTTGCAAGTTGAGGCTTGGCATATGGGTAGTCACGGGAGAAGGTGAATTGCATTTCATATTTAAAAATAATATTAATCACATGCGTTGATTCTTTTTCGACATTTTGGGCTTAGATATGTTTAAACATCAGGTTATCCACTTAATTGGATTGCTGGGCATACATCTATTATAATCTCTTATTACACCAATCTATGTTTATTTTTTTAAAACATAATATATCTTTTATTAGCGATATGGACTCATAAACCGGCTGGAATAAAATGTGGGTAAAAGAAAAATTAGGCAGTGGCATGTCAACCTTTTAAGTTAAATTAATTATTTGATTTTTTTTTTTTTATAAAAATTCATTCTTAAAAGGGTTAAATATAAAATTAGTACCCGAACTTATCCACTTCTCCCAAATTGATTATGATTTTTTTTGTTCCAGATTGGTACCTAAATTTTTTCTAGTCAACTAAATCAATACCTGAGTCTAACGCTGTTAAGCTTAAGACATGTGGCATAATAAGATTGTGACACGTGACATAAATGATATCATGTTGATGTCAAAATCTAGAAAAAATTAAAAAAAATATTTTTTTTCTTTTGACTTTTCTCCCTCAATTTTTTGCCGTGTAATTAATTTATTTTCTCTTCTTCTTTCTTCTTCCTCCGATTGGCCTCCTTTTTGGTTTGGAAATGACACCGGAGTGTAGCTCTCAAAAGTAAACCCCGGTTTTGACAACAGTATCATCCTCACTAACCCTAGTTTTCAACGGAGAAACTTCATGACTAACATTCTCTTCTTCCTATTCATCGATTTTGGGTATGTTCGATGACCCAAAACTCAAAAGGGTACCAAGCAATAACCTTGCTATATGAATAATAAATGTTCGATTTCAATCTCTTCGGATTACCATCATAACCGTAAAATATCTCTTCTTCCCACAATCATCGTAGCCCTCTCTTTCCATCTTACACTGTTTCATACTCCGCATTTCAAGATTCCCGGTTTGTTTGATTATCATCTTCCTTCCCCCTTTTTTGCATCCAAACCCTGATTTTCACACCAAAACAAAGCCCCCAGCTAGATTTAAAACTCAATCACTTACCCTAATTTCAAAACAATTACTGCAACCAATTGCACCTGAATCTAATATTGAAAACGTTAAAAATACGATCCATATAATGAAGATATAAAATTCTCACGTTCTTCCCGCGAATCTTGAATGAAACACTGAAAGGAAAATTCAAATTTTAGGATTAAAAAAATTAAACAAAAAAAGGAAAAGGGTTAATTAATGTGAATTGTTGTTGTTGCTTTTATAAATGAATGGAATAGAGAAATGTATTGTTGTAACAACCCCTTTTTTTAGTGATTTTGGGGCCACCAAATCTTACGAGTAAGTTTGTAAATATTATTATTTAATATTTACGTGTCAAATGTGATTTTTAAAAAAGGTTTTTGATTTGATAATTTATGTTATATAAGTGATTTATTAAGTTCAAGTGGTTTTAGAAAATAAGGTATCGGGACCTTATTTTTATCAACTGAGCCGTAAATATTTTTATAAATATTTACCAAGTGTCATTAAGGTGATATTAAAGTTTCGTTAAGAAATTTTAATGTTTCGATGGTTAATTAATTAAAAAGGATCAAATTAAAAAAATGCATTCCCGGGACTCCGTTCCCGTAAATCGGACTCGTAAATATTTATAATAAATATTTACGAAGCTAGTTGTGTAGTTAATTAGGTTTCTATTAAGTGAATTTGCTTGAATTAAAAGTAATTAGTTATAAGGACTAAATTGCATATAGGGTGAAAGTTAAATTATAGATTAAAGAAAAATTTAAGGGACTAATACACAATTATGCCATTGGCATTAAATGAGACGACATAAGGATGAAGATATTTATAAAATTTAAAGTTAATATATATATATATATATATATATATATATATATAATAATAATAGATATATATTATATTATATTATAATAATAAAATAAAAAGAAATAGAAATAGAAAAAGAGAAAGATAGAACAAAACAGAGAAGGAAAGAAAGAAAAAAGGAAAGAAAAGGAGAAAGAAGGAGAATTAGGGTTTCAAGGGTTCAAAGCTCAATTGGTTAGTCAATTTAGTTCTTTTTCTTGTAATTTTTATGTTTTTAGAATCTCGGTATTAAATAATACTCGACCTATGCCAAAATTTTAGAAATTATTGATTTTTTAAGTGTTGTCTATGTTGAATAATTTGAGTATTGAGGACTAAATTGATAGATTTTCAAGTTAGAAATGAAAAAGGATTGAATTGTAGAATAAATGGTAAATTTTGAGTATTAGGGACTAAATTGTGAAAATTTCAAAATTTAGGGATTTAAGTGAAATTAGAGAGTTAAATCTAGTTTAAAGTAGAAATTGAATGAAAATATAGAATTAAATGTAAAGAAATAAAGTTAGTCTCAATTTAGGGACTAAATTGAAAATTAGGCAAAAATTGAAATATGCATTATGAAATTGAATTGTGTTGTATTGATGGATTTTAATTGTTTTAATTCCGTAGCTAACGTCGTACCGAGAATCCTCGACTAAAAAGGGGAAAGATAAAGTCGACGTGGAATAGCTCGGAATTCCTGGTTTGTATTTCTATAATCTGAACTTAGTTATTAATTGTTGTATTTTGATTTAATGATTATGGTAAGTGTTGAGGTGAGTAATTGATATTTTTATAATTGATTGAATGATTTGAATTGGTAGATAAATATTTCTATTGAATGGATTGATTTTTGAATTGAAATGATTATATGTGTAATTATGTGATTATATAAAAAATTGACATTGGATATTGATTGTTATTGAATTGTGAAATTTAAACCCTATTAATGGTATCGGGTTGAGTCGGATATAGATGGCATGCCATAGGATTGGAAGAGTTTAGGGATTTCTTCGACTTCGAGTCGATGGGACACTAGGAGTCAATTTACTACTTCAGATTAATTCGATGAGGAACTGGGTGCCAATTTACTTCGGTTTAGCCTATGAGACACTGGGTGTCAAATTATTACTTCGAATTATCCGATGAGGTACTGGGTACCAAACTGGTGTGTTTTGGTTGGATCCGTGTATCTGTCCGAGTCCGAGTCGCGTTAATAGGAGTAAATGAATAATAAAGTTTATAATTGATATTGAAATGGCATGATATGAGAAATGGAAGTGAAATAGTGAATTGAAAATAGAATGTGAAATATGTTGCAAACATATGGAATGGATAATGCAATTGTATAATGAAATGTGAAATAAATTGTGAAAAGCTTTATATAGAAAATGATGATAATTGAGTAAGGTATAAAATGATGTATTTATGATTTGAGTATTGAATGGTTAATGCTATTGTATAAATAAATGTGAATTTTAAATATTCAATTGTGATTAATATTTAATTGTGCCTATTATATTATTTTGTCTTTAAATATTCGGATTATAGAAATACCACTTAGTTTATACTCAGCGTACGGTTTTGTTTCCCGTGCGCAGGTTAGATACTTAACTTTTGATCACCGATTCAGCATCCAACAACGATCCCGAACTCAAATGTGGTGATGTTTATCCTTTGTGTTGGCATAAACCTAGGGTGTCTGAATAATATGTGTTTGTTTTTGAAGCCATATTATGGCGTGGTAAATTGAACTAAATCTAGGTAGGTACATGTGAATTTAATTCTATGTTTAAGTGCTCATGAACTAGGCAAATTGATTTGGATTTGGTATGTTTATAATTTGGATTAAAATGATGTTTTGATGACTTGTTTTGATGATATGAAATGTTTGAAATTTCTATTTGTTTGATCTGTAAACTCCGGTAATGCTCCGTAACCCGGTTCCGGCGAGGGATACGGGTTGGGGGTGTTACAATTGTAATTTGTGATTTATTGTGTGGGTTTAGTGACTTGAAAACTATTGGGAGAGGGATGAGAATACAAAGTATTTTTAAAAAAAGAAGTGTGTGAGAGAGAGATTACAATTTTGGAGGAAGAAGAAGAAGAAGAAGAAGAAGAAGATATTGGGGATTTTGGCTAAAATCATTGAAAAGGTAGAAGAAGAATCGAAAGTGTAGAGGGAGAGATGAGTCAAAAGAAATTTTTTTAATTTTCAAATATATAATTAAAATTTTTAAATGATGAATCATCATTGCCATGTGTATTCATTTTAGAGTGCCACGTGTCCTGAATTTAACGCCGTTAGACTTGGGTATTGATTTAGTTGACGAAAAAAAGTTTGGGTACCAATCTGGGACAAAAAACTCGTAAGTACCAATATGGGAGAAGTAGATAAATTTAGGTACTAATTTTATATTTAATCCTTTTTGAAAATTCAGGTAATCTTTATGAGCAGGGTTAGGAGGAGTACCATGAGAAATGTAAAAGAATAAACGTAACTCAATTTTCCTTACATTTTTGGAGTTTACTGAGAGAGATAGTTTATTATCTTTAACCTCATACAAGTGATAATTTATTATCTTTAACCTCATACAAGTAGTGGTTTAAGTCTTATAGATACCGATATAATAACCACACTTTTGCACTTAATAATTAAATCTCTTCACTAAGTTTGTAAACCCAAGTGACTTAATTGTTTTACTTACAAAAATGCACACTAACAAATTACTTACCAAATAAAATACATGCTCACTCTCTTTCTCATTTTCTAATTTACACACGCCTCTGTTATATAATAGTTTAAAGCTTGTTGAGATATCTTTCAAATACAATCAAGACCCCACTAAAATAGCCTTATAAAAAGACTTTACAAATATCCTCGTAAAGTTCAAAATAAATCAAAGATCTACAAGATATATCTTCAATTTAATCTTCACAAATTAAGGGATTCGGTTTGTTTGATTTGAATCAACCAATCTTTAAGGATTTATTGCATGATTGGTTTTCAAATATGGGTTAACAAACGTCCATGATATTAAGTCATGGTCCATCTATTTTGGTTCAAAAGTATGCAACTCCAAATAAAGCAAATTATAATTCTTAATTAGTGCCAAGTGCAGTTGTAATTGCTTGTGTCATTACTCTCATAATAGCTCTAACACAATAACCTCTTCCGAGGTTGAATAAAGTTTTCATATTTAGAGCATGAATCTAGCTTCACAAACTAAACTTTAATTCATCTTGATCTGTCTAAATCTCATCAAATCAATTACCTTTAATATAAGAATATAGAATAAATATTCATAAAGTCAATCCTTATTTTCTTGGATTGCATATTTTAGTATATAAGGTAAGTAGATTACATTAAGGTCCTTATAAAGTAATCTTACTTGATCCAATCTCTTCCTTAATTATAATCACGAGATTAATTGCGCAAAATCCTCAAAAAGATACAAGCAAATAACCAATATACTTTGATCAAACATACCACCAAATAAAGCAAGTTATAAAATATAAATAGTTATAATTGCAATTATAACTGCTTGAAAACCAAAAATACAATTGAAGAATAAAAAACATTTTTTTAGATTAAAAAAAAAAACCTTGAAAGCATTTTACCATCATTAGTTCATACATGGTAAATACAACTCACTTTAAAAACATGTTAAATATCACGCAAAATTTGTTTAGGGTTGGATTATTCATTCAAACTCGAAAGCTTGCCTAAAATTTGAAAAGATTTGGACCTAAATATTAGGCCTGAAAAATGAACTTGTACAAAAATTAGACCCACTTAAAATATAGTTTCGGCTCGAGCTCAAACATTCAAGGCTTGAGCTTAACTTGTTTTTAATGTTTGTAATATATTATATTATTATTTTTATATATTATGTAACTCATAATACATAAAAATTATATTTAGGGATAAATACCCAAATTATACATGAACTTTAATAGAATTTACAATGTTATACATCAACTTAATTTGATGCATTTGTATACATCAAAATTTAATTTTGGTTCAATTTTCACATTTTATTAATCTCGTTATTTATGTGGCACAATTTTTTATTAAGTCATGTATAAATTACTGACATGACATTTCATTAAGTTAACAAACAAACAAATTTAAATTATTTTTACCTGGATTAAAAAAATAAACACACTTGAGAAAAGGGTTTCATATATCCACAATAAAATCTATTTTTTTATCTAGGTAGAAATAATTTAAATAATTTATTTATTTATTTTTTAACTTAATAAAATGCCACATCAACAATTTTCATATGACTTAAGAAGAAATTATGCCACATGGATAACGGGGTTAGTGAAATGTGAAAATTGAACCCAAATTAAAGTTTAATGTATACAAATGCACCTAATTAAAGTTAATCTATAACGTTGCAAATTCTATCAAAGTTTATGTATAATTTTAATATTTATTCATTATATTTATAGTGATATATAATATTATAAGTTAGACTTGACTTAATAAACGTAAAATATGTTAATATAATGCTTAAACTCAGCCCTAAGTTGTCTCGGCCCAATACATGAAACAACTCTCAAAATTATTATTAGTTGAAATACTATTATATTAAATGTAATCTTTAATAATTTCATTCATCATTTCTGATAGATTAAAAAAAAGAATCTACACAAAAGAAAAAAAAAAAAAAAAAAAACCTCTCTAGTATTATATGAAAGGGATTTTATGTTGGAAAAACATAAATGAAGTATTGAAGCTGCGTTGCGTTGATTGCTTATTTATGCTCCCAATCCGGCAGTGTATTTAACGCCGGTTGACGGTAACCATAGGTCCCCTTCGATCAATCGAGCCACTGTAAAATTACCAGCTTGAGCCGAGTTATTCAATGCATGGTAGCCAGGCCATTGAACCCTGCCACCAAGGCCAGCCCCAGGCCCAAAATTCATGAACTCAGCATAATACAATGTGTCCAAAGCAAAATCTTGGTTCCATTCAAGCCACCCTTGTGGCCTTACAGCATTACCAATGTAGGATTGCATGATTATGGTCCTTGAATACAGCTTCCAGGGTCTCCCAAGGTATGTAGGAGTAGAGTTAACGAAAGGTAACAAATCCGCATCAGCTGAGATGTTGCAGAATTGGATCGAGAACCCTGTCGGCTGGTTCGGGTCTTTCCGGCCTTGTGCGGTGATCGTGTTCTTCTGGTTCGGTAGGCCTTGCTTGGCTAGGATTTGACAGTTTTGGAATACTGCAGAGGCGTCACCAAATATGAAATCCACGGTGCCAGTGATCTTACATTCTCGGAAAAATTGACGCATTGTGTGAGTGTAGAGTGAATCTTGGTAGCCCTTAATGGCACATCGGAAGAAAACTGATAGGTCGGAGTCCGATCGCAATGCTACCGCTTGGTGTTTTTGGGGTCCTGCTGTGTTCTCAAATGTTATGTCCCTTGCTATGAATCCTCTTCCGCTTACAGCTGCAGATTTTAGGACAAAAGCATTCCATGCATATCAGAATATTAATGATCCTATCATTTATTCTTTCCCTAAATCTATATATTTCACATAGCATATTTAGTTCTAGATATTTCTTTTTTTCTTATCTCATTTGTTTTCTTATTTTTATTAGTAAGTTATGGTGAAATTATGATTTTCTTCTCTACTTGAGATTCAGTACCTATATATATTTTGATATCAGTACTTATATATATATATATATATATATATATATATTGATACAATACTTAATATTATTAACAATTCTTCCTGAACTCTTAAATAAGAGGATAAACACGCTTCAGTGCACTCGAACCCAGTGGCGAAGCCAGGGGGGCTGGCATGGGCCCCGGCCCCCCCTTAAAGGTAAAATTGCTAATAAGGTCCTAGAAATTTTTTTAAAATTTTAAATTAGTAAAAGTAAAATTGCACTTTGGCCCCCCTAAAATTATAAAAATTCGATTTAATCATTTACAAATTAGAAAGATATAAACTATAAAAAATTAAAATTTCATCCGCCCCTAAAAAATTGTCCTGGCTTCGCCCCTGCTCGAACCCACATCCTTTTGCATTGATAATAAATAATGTCAATGCCAACTAAATTAAAAATCAATCAACCAATACCTATATTTTAGTTTAACATAATTTCGTCAATTTGGTCCTCTTATCAAGTAAATCACTAACCCGGGTAAAAAAATAATTCATAATCGACTTTAGTTATTGAGCTTGAAATTTCGCCAAATTGAATTTATAATTGAAAAAAACGCATAAACTGCCCGAATCAAAATCAACTAAACTGATTGAGTTGATTTTAACTTAAAATTACTTTCCCCAAGTTTAATCATGTGGATTGAATATTTTTGAAGCGATCAAAATGTAATTTCTCTGCCCAGGCCGCCTATCTCTATGTGGAATTATTAATTTTTGAAGGGATAAAAAATGGAAAAAGAAAATCTGTCTGGCCCTGAGCTGTACAAATGAAATAACTAATATGAAATGAGCCTTAGTCTAACTTGTAGTTAATAATGGCCCCAACCCATGAGCTGAAGGAGGTAGGCTAGTTGGTCCAGTAGGGCAGTGAGCAACCCTTGCATTGAATTTTGCTTATACTATAATGTGTGGTCAGGTAGGCTCAGGTCTCAGGTTTCCTCCCTCATTTCAAGAAAACCATGACGCCTTTGGGTCATAAACACTTCACAAATATTAAAGAAAAAAGGCTTAAATTTAGAATACTGACCAAATGTAGCTGATCGAAATGTGGTCCAACCATCAACGAAGCTTCGGTTCCCTGATATGATTGTCCCATTTATTCCATCACCAACCATCATCAGGTTCCATTTCTTCTTTTTGATTTCCACATTCTCTTTATACAAACCCTTCTTGATGTAAATCACATATCGGTTCATACTGTAATCAGGGGCTGCTGCCACAGCATCCATTATGTTAGTAAAGGTCCCTGTCCCGTCTAATGCAACCACAACATCGGCTGTTACCCCGTTTGCTTGCAACAGTTTCTGGTCTTCCCTTTCGAACCATGATGGGAACCGGTTCTTCTCTGCAACTTTCCTGTCACCGTCGGATCTGGAATCGGGACCTGGTGGTTGCACCATGGTGAGAAGGTCACTGACCAGTGAAGTGACTTGGTTCAGACCCCCTGCTACTACTGTTTTGGCGATGCCATTTGTACCCTCGAACCCTTCAATGCATGTCTCCTGATTTGCCATTGCAGCACTCAACCATGTCCTTAAATCAGAAGCTACATCACCGGTGCTGTTGTGTTTACCTACAAATTATAGTTGAAATTACTGTTAACTAGAGAGACCACAAAAGTTGCATGTGATCACAAGTACTTTCTGATTAAAAGTTAAAGCAACAAAGGGAGAGTAAGTACCATTTGGATTCTGGGAAGCAGACAGAGACCAGCTTAGCTGATCAGCAGAAAAATCCAAGAGATCAAGGCAATCAGAAATGGCATTAGAAAGTCGAAAATCACCAAAAAAGCTGCCAAACTGAGAAACGATAGGGATCACTTTTCTTATAGCATCAATGGTGGTCCTTAGAGAGCCTGCAAACTCAGCAGGTGGCACATTTACCGGAAATTCATGGCTGCTACCGGCATTGGAACTGGAGCAGAAACAAAGGGCAAGCGAGAAGAGCAAGAAATAGGAAGAGGGTGAGGAAAATTTTGGCATGTTTATGGGCAATAAAAAAAGCATGAAGAAATGTACTTGGAAATTAAAGAAAAAAGGATAGCATGTCGTGAAGAAGACGCAGGGAGAGAGAGGTGTAAATGAATATTTATGGAGGAGAGAGTGGGGAGTTCTGCTGGGAGGAAGGTGAAGGAATTAAAGAGGGAAGTTGAATCTTGAAGATGACCGATGACTGACGACTTGGGTGACATGAATCATGGTTTCGGTAACACAGTGACAGCGTTGCTTGTGGCCAGTTTATCTTTGTGTCGGCGGTGAAAAAAGTGACGATATATATATTTTAATTGCAACCAACAGACTCGGAAATTCTAGCGAACGCTAGCTTCCATAAGTTCCAGTTTAGTACCAACGTAGACTACTGAGTAATCCGGTAAAAATACTACAAAACTAATATGAAAATATAAAAAAGTACTAAGGAATATAAAAAAATTATAAATGGTTATTAAAAATTATGATAAAGTATCAAATATTATTTATCTTAAAACAATATTTTTTATTTAATTTTTAATATTTTAATATTTATCTTTATACATAACAAAGTTATTAGTATGCAAAATTGTTATTTTTAAAATATCAAATTTTGGTTCACCCCAACGAATTTTTTTAGTATGAAAAAAATAATATTTTTATTATTTCAAAGATGAATTTCTCATTTAAAAGAAAAAAAAAAAACTTATGAAAGAGTATCAAAATATATGAGAGAATTTAAAAAACTACAAGGGAATACAAGGGCCGGCTTTGGGAGTGTGGCCGCCCAAGACCTAGGGCTAGAAAGGGTCTAAATTTTTTTTCTTCAGCTTTTAATATAGGAAAATTTTTTTTCAACCTTTTAAGACTTTTGATCAACGCTTCATAGCATGCAGGAAAAAAATAAAAAAGAAAATAAAAGGGGCCTTCAATTCTTCGCTATAAACGTTTCATCTCCAACTCCTTGGCTTCTCCAAATCACCTCTAGTTCCCAAATTCCAACTCCTGCCATTAAAGTTAATGGAAAATTTTAATTTCCCCCAAAAATATCAACGGTTACTAGCATTCAACCTTCTTTATTTTCCCATAACCATGACAATAGGAGAAATTTTTTGCAAGTTAAAATAAGACCAAATTTCATTTGAGTAATACATCATTCGTTAGTCATCAACATCAATCAATTGAAGTTACTAATTTTTACTTTATATTTGAGAGATTGAGAGCTTGAGATTCTAAAATAATTTTTCTGACGATCGACAGCGGCTGTGAAGTGGTTGTGCCAGATTGCTGGTATTCAACAGGCCGCTACGCCTGCTTATTGCCCATGGTGCCTCCCATCCGAGGTCTGTCGGATTACCATTGTTGCATGTATAATTCTCCCTCTTTCATTTTCTTTCTTGTAATCTTTTCATTCTTAATTTGATGACATCTTTGGGTTTTAACTAATAAAGTAATTAAGTTAGCCTTATATTTAGCTTCTCCCCCTAATTCCTTTTTTGATGAACCATAGTACAGTATACTACTGCATACCCTTTCTGTAACACCGATAACTAGTATCTGTAATTAGACTAGGGTTACGGAGTATTACGACACATAAAGAAATAATTTCCAGCATTAAACCAATCATTTATTCAACTAAACATCAACACTCAAAACTACATTTCATTCATAGCAAAAATACATTTACAGGCCTTAAAACGAGCTTACGTGACCCTAAAATTAATTTAGAAACAATTAGGAACTAAATTGAATCAAAACAGATAAGTATGGAAAACTTGAAAATTTTGGAAATAGGGGTCACACGGTCGTGTGGATTAGGGACATGGCCGTATCTCAGCCCATGTGCCCGCCCGTGTAACTCATTGACTTGGGTCCTACGGCCGTGTCGCATGCTGTGTGCCAGATCGTGTGTGTATTCGAAATATGGTCACACAGCCGTGTCGCAGACTGTGTGCCATGCCATGTGAAACCTGCACCTAAAAATCAATTTGAGTGTGACACACGACCGTGTGACAGCCTGTGTCCCAGGCCATGTGCACCTAAAGTTTGATTCCAAAACAAGACATTTCGACACTAATACCTTAGGTGCCAAGACAAACCATAATCAGCTATAAACATGCTTTCAAACACCTACAATTGAATAAAAAACATACCTATTTCATACAATTTATGTACCTAACCAATGTGCCCTTAATGACACCAAAAATTCCATACATGTACATTAAACATTTCATTTAAAACATCACCATCTTATCTAAGTTATCCAATCCACAATAATGCCTTCAAATACTAAATGCCAAACCACATAACCAAGGCAAATCAAGCGTGTCCATTTTATAGTTTAACTACCTTATGATCACTCCATACATTCTATCACCATAAGATTTACCAAATCCAAAACAATACCTATCAACCAAAAGCACAAACATTGCCATACCAAAATAATATCAACATGAAACATAACCTACCAATTCACAACCATAAGAGCTTAATTACAACTCAACTAACATATTAATATTAGCCACATCAAACCCTATATACATGCCACAACCAAAATGACTCAAAGACAAAAACTACAAAAAAGAGTTTGGATAGTGTGAGCATTGAAGTTGATCCATCTGAACCGTTCCGCAAAACGTTAACTACAGAAACAAAACAAAACAAGTAATCTTATGAAGCTTAGTAAGTCCACAGTCAAAATTCAATTTAACTTACCTTAACTCATAATAGATCATTAATTAACTTAAATCATTAAACCCTGACAACCATTTTCATAGTCACATATCATTAGTACCAAAATATTTAAACATATAATTCGATATACATAATGGCTCAAATCAAAACTATTCATGTTTCCATACATATTCACATATATATCCAAACAAGTCATTATACATAACTTCAATTCATGGAATGATTTTACATTTTATCATAAAGTTTCATGGCCCGTTGAACTATAGCAAATTGACTTGGATACTCGGGTTTCCTCCAAAACACACAAGAGAGCATCGAAATGCTAACAAAGGCACTGTAATGCAAAGACAGAGGCATTGAAGTACAAACAGGGGCACCGAAGTGCAAACAGAGGCACCGAAGTGTAATCCTGTACAAGCGCGCATACTAACCCTATTGGCATGTCAATCGTATCCTAACCGTTTACTACATTCAACCAAGCATTATAATTAAATTCACAATATTGATAAATCAATCATATATAGGCACTTCTTATTTTCATACACATATCATAAGTCCTTTATATTCATTTCAATTTTGTGCAACCACAAAATTCATCACTTCCGAATATTCATTTATCATTTGTACTCAATCATAACATTTAATAATTTATAGGTAAATAATGAAATTTCACATTAAATACAATTATCCAGAAAACATTAATACAAATATAAAGAAATATTCATATACACATACTTACACTATGAACTTACCTATTATATACCAACGATTGACTCGTAGGGACTATTCCGTAATTTTTCCTTTTCCTCGGTTATCCTCCGTAGGAATCAAATATTGATCTATAATAATTAAATTCAAATTTATCAAATTCAATTACATATTCCGACTCACTTTTATGCATATGACCCTTAAGTTTTCATTATTTACACATTTCCCTGAACTTTTACATTTCTCACGAATTAGTCCCCAAACCCGAAACTCTAAATTTAACAAGATTTTTCAAATACCCATGCTAGCCGAATATATTCCTATACTAGTACAGTCCATATTTATTCAAAAATCACACAAGTTCTATGTAAATTTTAACATTTAACCAAATTGGTCCTTTAACTAAAAACTAACAAAAATCACTTCACAAACTAGTTCTAAATCAACAACCAAGACTACAAATTTATCATTTAACATCAAACTAAATAAGATTCATTAACGGCAAAAACCGAAATCCTTAATAGTTTCAAAAACGAAGATACGAGCTAATTGGACCTAGTTGTAAAGATATCAAAAACATAAAAATTACAAGAAACGGTTATAAATTCACTTACATGCAAGAATTTCAAATGACTGAACCTTTAACACTCTCCCATGGTTTCTTTCTTTCAATTTTTT
Organism: Gossypium sturtianum; assembly: GCA_025698515.1. Classification (NCBI taxonomy): domain Eukaryota; kingdom Viridiplantae; phylum Streptophyta; class Magnoliopsida; order Malvales; family Malvaceae; genus Gossypium; species Gossypium sturtianum. Next base: position 126,378,496 of record CM046948.1, read on the forward strand.
AGTGCAAACATACTAAGGAAGATGATGATAATTATTCTTTTATTTTTCTTGAACTTATAATTGTTTAATTACTATATTACCCTTTAATAAAATTTACATTTAAACCTATTTCCAACCCTTTACCGTCCATACTAAATAAAAAAAAAACTATATTTTCTATATAAAACCTCCCGCTTACATTAATTAGGCCATTTAGTCACTAAAATCAATAGTAATTAAGTTTTGCATCATTTACAAATTAGTCCTTTTTAACTAATTAACCAGTCAAACATTAAAATTTCTAAACCGAACTTTCACATAACAAAATAATATCTCCTACTAAATATTTACGAGCTCGGTTTATAGAAACAAGGTCTCGATACTTCATTTTCTAAAACCACTCGACTTTTGGGACAAACCACTATGCTTAACTATTTATTCAATTAATTAAAATTCATCCAATCAAAATTCAATATAAATTTTAGTAGACTCATATAATTTAAATGCTAATTATTTCGATCTTATTCGTCATATTTGTGGTCCTGAAACCACTATTTCTAATACCACTGAAAACAGAAAACGGGCTGTTACACTTTCTTTATGACTTTATGCGATTGAAATTTTAATTGTTTTTGTTACTCATTTAATTTTTTAGTTGTATTTCACTCATAAATAATTGCATATTGTTAATTACCATGTCTATTTATAATTGATTATTATAATTATATTTACAGAATTCCAGTGACTCGATTTGACTTTTGAAATTAACAAATATGAAAACAAATATTCAACTTGGAATTCTTTTATCAGGTGCTATTGTTTTATTTTCTTGTGGTACTTGAGTATCTAATTTATCTTTTATATACAATGTTACCTAAAAAACATTTATCTGGAAGTGAAAAAAAGGAAAAAGAGAAAACGTGCTGAAGAGTTAAAAAAATCACAGCAAGGTGCTATTGATAAATTTGTTTTTAAAAAAGTAGTTTCTAATGAAAATTTTGATCAATCAAATGAAAGTTTGCATAATGACGTCAATGAGAATGATGAAATTAATGATCCAAATGAGCCTTGTTAAGGTATTTTTCTCTTTCGTATAATGGGCTTGGCTCATTAATGTTGGTGAAGTCGATACACATTCTCCACTTACCATTAGCCTTCTTCACCATCACCACATTTGAAACCCAGTCAGGGTATGCAACCTTTTTGATGAATCCAATTGACAACAATTTTCCTACTTCCTGTCTTATGGCTTCTACAACTTGCGACGCAAACTTTCTTTTCTTTTGTTTCATTGGCTTAACCTCGGGGAGAACATTCAATCTGTGAAAAATTGTCTGAGGATCCACCTTTGGCATATATGCAACTGACCAGGCAAAAATATTAGCATTTGCCTTTAAGCATTTTACCAAGTTCTCCCTTTCCTCTACTTTTAATGTCGATGAAATCTTAACCATCTTGTCTGCATCATCATAAAATAATTGCAAAGTTTCCAAAACTTCTGCAGCTTCTGTTTTCTTTGCTCTCTCCCCATTCCTAGTATCCAAACTGTCCAAGTCCAAAAGTTGACTATCTGCCCCTGTTTGTTGCAAGCTATGCCCCTACTACACCTGTTTGCATGTTTGCTTCACAGACAACATATGGCATTGTCTAGTTGTTCTCTGATCGAACTGCATGAATCCTATACTAGTTCTTGTAGGAAATTTGATCTTCATGCAGAAGGTCGTTACCATCATCTTGGCCATTCTCATTATGAGACGCCCAAAGATAGCGTTGTACGTCATATGATGACTGACTATAAAAACTGGACAATACTCCATCATGGTAATGGGCAAAGGGATGCAACCATTTACCTCAACAAGATGGTTCGTGAAGCCATACAATAGGCTCGTCCTCTTCAGCGCTTGCTCCTTCAAACCCATTTTCTGATAAGCTTCCATTGTCAATACCTCAACTGCGCTGCCACTATCCATTAGTATCCTTTTCACCTCAAAACCTGTAATAGTTGCCGAAACCACCCTCAGATCATTTCCGTCTTCATCGCAAACTAATTCTTCATCTTTATTACTAAAATCCACTCTCCACTTTTTATATTGACGCAACCTTTTAGGCAAACTAACTGACATAACACTCCTGAGATGTGCCTTTCCCTTCGTATTGGAGGTCACCCAGTCTTCGTCTATCCCAATTATTACATGAATAGTTCCTCTCACCTTCTATTTACCTTTGGCCTTAATCCTTAAACTCTGCCCTGGCTAGTTTGTACCTTCAGCCACAAAATCTTTCAACTCACCGTTCCTAACCGCTTCCTTGATGTAATTCTTTAGAAAAGAACAATCCTTAGTTTTATGTCATCCATCTTCGTGGAAAGAACATATGTCTCTCGAGCTTGACCTTCTTGCATTATGCCTCATAGGTGGAGGAGTTGGTAGAATACCAAAGTTTTTTACCTGGTTAAGAATATAGGCACTCGTAGCATTCAAAGGAGTGTAAGTTTCAAAGTTACCATAAGGAGGATTCCTTCTGGCATGCTCAGGTTGTGACCTCTGAAATGTTCTAGGTGATTCATTTTGTGACTGCCCTTTTTGCTGTCCCCTACCTTGCACACGTAAAGCTTGAAAAGATGTAGCTTGATGACTATGAACACCTTCTTTTTTCCTTGATTGTCTGTCATCCCTATGGAATGTACCGCGAGTTGCTCTCTTTATTTCTTCAACTTTGGCAAACTTATAGGCCCACTCGTACAGATCTGCCAAGCTCTGGGACCATTTGTTGGTGAACGAATATTGTACATGTTCATTTAGAACTCCTATAATAAAGGCATTGATGGCCCACTGATCCTCCAAGTTCTTTGTATTTAACGTTCCTGCATAAAAATGTTTAACATAATCTTGTAAGATCTTGCCCTCCTTCTGCTTAACAGTCATTAGCCCCATAGGTGTACTCACTATTTTCATGTGTGCTCGAAATCTACCCAGAAACATCTGGCCCAATTGCAAAAAACTCTGAATAGAACCTTACAGGAGGGATAAGTGCCAATCCTTTGCACTGCCTTTGAGAGTTGTCGAGAAGGCTTGGCATTTCACGGCATCAGAGGCTCCTAGCACATTCATGTAACTATTGTACTGCATGAGATGTGCTTAGGGATCCCTTCTACCATCAAACATTTCTTTTGGAACTTTAAAATCAAGTGCCAAGCTCACTGTTGCAACCTTAATAGCCAATGAATTGTTAGAATAGAATTATCAATCCATATCTTAAGAATCGAGATGTAAAGCTTGTACATCCCTTTGTAGAGCATCCATATCGTTTTTCCACGGCTTTACATACAATCCAGAACTATCCTCACTCATTTCACTATTATCATGAAGATCAAAACTTTCAAACTTCACCTTCTTCCTTAACTCTTCATTTCGCTTTAGCAGTTCCTACTGAAGCGTCTGCTGTTGTTCAAATCTAGCAGTTTGCAATGTTATTTTCTCCTTCATTAATCTCATCTTTTCTTGAAGCGCAACAAACTGTTGTGAAGATACATCTTTGCTAGAGGGGAATGGCAATCTCTGACCAAAAGTAATACCCTAACCAGCAGGGATATTTAAATCGAAGGAGTTTGAGGCTCTTGCATAAGCCAAGTTTCCCAGATTCTCCGGTTGGTCGGTAAACCAACCAGCAAACAAATAAGCTTCACTAGGTTAGTTTCTTGCACTAGAGTCCCCAAGTTGTTCGGTTAAGATATTAATAGGGGAATTTTCATTGGGGGTGAGCCATTTTCAAATTTTGCAAACTGAAGGTTTGGAGATTGGAAGTCTGTCTACACTCACTGCACCAATTGTTGAGGTATTTTTCTCTCTTGTCCTCTCAAAGGATGGTGTTGACCTATTTATATGATACAAATACTATTCACTGACATGACATATTGGGTATGCTCCATACACGTGGACACGTATCCTATCTTAGACTTAACACGTGTTTACATGGCCCCATGCGCGATTCCACATGTGCGACCTCGTAGGGATTGTAGTCCACACCCTGCGATCACACCTCATCATGCGAACCTGACCTACTAACACGTCATGCGAACTCAATGGAATCAGACTCGAATTCGACCCAAACCCATTCGAATTCCGACCATTTGGACCCAAGATAACTAACATTGTAACAAGCGTAATGATGTGCCAAATGTATCGAATATTGAAAATCTTGGTCTTAATGTAAAACAAACAATTCCTTCTTTGGATATTTATGATCCTAGAAATTGGGATAATCTTGATAAAAAAACAAGGAACATTTTAGTTAAAAAGGGGCCTATATTAAGAGAAATTAATCTTGATTTTCCTTTCGATAATAATAATTTGCATTTTTTTATATACTTATTTCTCTAGGAAGTTTAGCAATGGTGAGATTAGCAATAGAAAATGGTTGGTTTATTCCAAACATGTTGACAAAGTGTTTTGTTTTTGTTGTAAGTTTTTCAAATCTATTAGTAACAAAAGTTTGTTAGCAAATGAGGATTTAAGTGATTGAAGGCATATTAATGAGAGGCTCAAACAACATGAAAACAGTGCTGAGCATATGACTAATATGAATATTGGGAATGAAATGAGAGTAAGGTTGGATAAAAATTTAACAATTGATAAAAGCTTGCAAGAACAGATTATGAAAGAGAAAGAGTGATGGAGGCAAGTTTTACTTAGAATATTTTCAGCTGTGAAATGTCTTGCTACTCATAATTAGGCTTTTCGAGGATCTAATGAAAAACTCTATCAAGATAGCAATGAAAATTTCCTAGGATTGATTGAATTGATTGCGGAGTTCGATGTGATAATGCAAGATCATGTTAGATGCATTTAAAACCATGAAATTCGTTATCATTATTTTGGGCATAAAATTTAAAATGAATTGATTTCCCTTTTGGCCGGTAGTGTTAAAAGTTCTATAATTAAGACCATCAAAGAGGCGAAGTATTTTTCTATAATTATTGATTGTACCCATGATAATGTTTATCAAGAATAAATGACTCTAATAGTACGATGTGTGAATATGTCAACTAATAAAATAAAAATTGAAGAGTACTTTTTAGAGTTTTTTGAAGTTGGATGATACATCTGGATTGGGACTTTGTAATGAATTACAATATGTTTTGAAGCCTCTTGTTCTTAATATGATGTAACGGGTCAGGGTTATGATAACAGTTCCAATATGAAAAGGAAGCACCAAGGTGTTCAAAAGCGATTTCTTGAAATAAACTCGAGAGCAATATATATGCCTTGTGCTTGTCATAGTCTGAATCATACTCTTAGTGATATAACACATTCTTATAATTAGAGATATTTCATTTTTTGTAATTTTTAATGCATATATTCATTATTTTCGAGTTTTACAAAAAGATGAAATTTTTTTCTTGATAATGTCCCTGAATTAACTGTGAAATTTTTATCTAATACTCGTTGGAAGAGTCGAATTAAAAGTTTTAAAGCTATTATATTTCAAACTCCCCAAATAAGATTGGCTTTGTCAAAATTATATGAATCTTGTGATGATGCAAAGTCAAAGAGTGAAGCGGGGAGTTTGGTCAATGCATTGGGAGTTTTGAGTTTTTGCTTGGTATGGTAATTTGGTATGAAATTTTATTTGCTATAAATATGGTGAGTAAGAAATTGCAATCTAAGTCTATGTGCATTGATACCACCATAAAGAAATTAGAAGGTGTATTGCCATATTTTGAAAAGTATAGAGATGAAGGCTTTACTTCTAGTATCAATATTGCTAAAAGTATTACACTTGATATGGATGTAGAGCTTACCCTTCCAACAAAGCGTCGTGTTATTAGAAAAAAATAATTTGATGATAATAATCAAGAGGATGAAGAAATTCAGTTGTCTAATGAATTATTTAGAGTTGATTATTTTTTAGTTATTGTAGACTTGGCAATTACTTCTCTGAAGAGCAGGTTTGAGCAACTAAAAACATTTGAAAGTATTTTTGGGTTTTTGTTTGATTCAAACAAGTTAAAGTCATTGGATGAAAAGGAATTGAGAGAATGTTGTGCTACTTTTCACTCTATCTTTTCTCATGGTGATTCTGTAACACCCCTAACCCATCTTTGTCATTGAATTAGGGCTACGGAGTGTAACTGTTCAAAATAGAACCCTTAAAATCAAAACATAACAATAATACAATATAATTTTAATTCTTAATAACTCATTCTAATCGTAACAAATATACAAATTTGGGCCTTAAATCGAGCCTTTGGGCCCTAAAAACAATTTGAAAGCAATCGGGGATTAATTTAAAACAAATCAGAAAGTTATGGAAAAACATGAAAAAATTGGGAAATAGGGGTCACACGGTCATGTGACATAGCCCAGACCGTGTGAGCATTTGAACTAGGGCCACACGGTCGTGTCCTAGCTCGTGCGTATATTCGAAATAGGGACACACGGCTGTGTCGCAGGTCGTGTGCTAGACCGTGTGTGTATTCGATGATGAGTCACATGGTCGTGTCGCATGCCCTAATTTATTGTATGCAAAAATAATAATTTTTATTAGTATGTTTTTATTTTATCATATTACATTTTATACATTTTTAAAAGGGGCCCTAATTTATTGTTTTGTCTAGGGCCTGAAAAATGTCAAGAGCGTGCATGTGAAACACCAAAAAAATACGAGTACAAAATATTATGAGGGATACAAAAAATTAAGAAGAAATACCAAAAAAAATATGAGTGTGTATAAAAATTTTGAGTAAGTACCAAAAATTATGAGAAATTTTGAGGGAATACCAAAAAAATAAATATTTTTGAATACCAAAAATTGATTTTTCATGTCAAAACATAATTTTGAAAGCATACCAAAAATTCCGAGGGCAAAAATAGAGCAAAAAATATTATTTTTGCATACTAATAAAATTTGTTGTCTATACACTAATAAATTAAAAGATATTAAAATTTAAATAGATAGAGCAAAATTTTGAGACAAACTAATATTTGGTACTCCCTTATATTGTTTTGGTAATTTTCTTTCTTTCTTTATTTAATTTTAAATTAATTTATTCTGATATATAAATAAATTTATTAGTATTAAAATATTAGTTTGTACAAAAATTATAAGGAAATACCAAAAAAATATGAGGAAGTATAAAAACTTCTAAGAAAGTACAAAAGAATGAGGGAGTATCAAATATTGGTTTGTCTTTAAAAAATTACTTTATTTATTTATTTTTCAATATTTTTAAATTCATTAGTATGCAAAAATAATATTTTTTACTACCAGATATAGATTTCTCATGCCAAAATTTAATTTTCAAAGCATACCGAAAATTTTGAGGGCATACCAAAAATTATGAAATATTACCAATAATTATGGGAGTACTAAAAATTATGATGAAATACCAAAAAAAATGAGAGATTACCAAAAATTATGAGTATGTACCAAAAATTATGTTAAAAATTTGTTATTAACTTATATCATGTTGAATTAGTTAAACCTAACCGTAAGTCTTTTTTATTTTTATTTTTTTATCAAGTTGAGATAAGACATTTAATAAAATTACTAAAATATGAGGGAATGCTAAAAAGAAAAGAAAAGAAAGGACACTAGAAAATATGGCCAAACAACATTTAATCCCAAGACAAATGACTCTAAAAACAATATGATGCCAAAGTACATGCCAAGACAACTAGAAAACTAAATAAACTTTACAAAACCAACAACGATTTGATATCTTTGAGGCTGATGCTACTCAAACCAAGAATTGTTGTCAAACTCCTTCAAACCTGTGAACGAAGCAAACATCCGCATGTTAAGCTTTCTTCAAAGCTTAATGGTGCATTTCCAATTCCCAACAATACCATATATGATGCTAAAAATTAAAAGCATGGTAGTAAACAACAAATTGCAACAATCAATCATCAATAAACAAAATCAATGTGCTCACATCATGCTTTTTTTTTATTAATATAACCAATTAAAAGATAATTGTCACCAAAAAATGTTCATATGGCATACAATTATATAATAACATCTCATATCAAGTTCTTATAGTGAATGATCGACAATCCATACTTTCACATTGAATCATTAGCATACACATATAAATCTTTGTCCCAATTAACCAATAATGGAAACGTGACTTATCCATCTATTCCCGAAGAATGTGTAAAGCACAAGTATATTATATTTCCATGTGCAAAAGTAATTTGAAAACCACAATCATATAAGATCTCTATATCATATGGCAAGTCAATTATACCCAAGAACTTTCCACTATCAATTAAAAGGGACTACTTTAGCATAACTTCATACATTAACATTATAATCATCATGCTATCACAATAATCTCATTTAAGCATAAACTTAACCTTAAATTATCACAATATAAAATTATAACTCAAGCAAACATATCGACCACTATATACGACTCCAACTCATGCTACATTTCAAACAAACATCTTAAATTCCAAATAAATAAGTCAATCAACAATTCAAACATATCATTCCAAATAATTTAATTGAAGCAAACATATCGAGTACGTCAAAAGTTAAAGTGCACAAATAAAAAACCCTTCTATTCCTCTGAAACTCTCTTTGTTCCTTTAGCTTTAGAACTCTCAACAACCTCTTTCACTTCCATTTCACCAATAAAACATAGAATAAAGTTATTATAATATGATTCAACAACCAAAACTCGTAAATCTTCCAAGAAAAATACATTCAATAAAGTAATACACCATTTTCACTTCTTAAACCATTTAAGAGAACTCTAAAAACTCAAAATCTAACATTGTAACAAATATTAGAAACTTAAAATTTAACTTAAAATATCAAAATCTCAACAAAAAACTCAAGATTCTTATATTTTCTCTCAAGAACTCTTCTATGGCATATTTTTCAAGAACTTGCTCAAAGTTGAAATCAAACCCAAAATTTATTGTTTGAAAGGTATTCTAAACTTAAAAACATTTAGAAATTGTTATAACCCTACCTCAACTTGGACTTAGTTGGGCCCTCTGTTGGGCCACCTAGGCCCACTGTGATGAATAATTAGATATGATTTCTCACTCTCCTACATATTCATCCTGAGTCCTTTTACATTTTCGACTCTCGACCTTAGAGTGGGTGAACCAACCTTCCTTAACACCCCCTCTCCTTCTTCTCCATTTCGTTGATATTGTGTACCAACAATGGTGAGATAAGCTTGGACCAAACATGGATCAGAGCCCCTTACTTTCCCTTAATTAAATAATTGAAGTTTGAAAATGAATGAAATTAATTATTCATTATGAATCTTGTCACATCCCAAAAATCGAGTTAGTAGAATCGGGTTAGTGGACCGAATTTCGAAATTAGGATCGTACTAAATAAATAAAAATATTATAAAAATAAACAAGATTAAAATTTAGGTTGGAAAAATTAAAATTAAGTGTTCAGCTATTAATTTTCTTAAAATGGATTTTAAAAACGAAGCTGGATTTCAAAAAAAAATAGGAAAATACGTTTAATTAAAATAAGGAATGATTTGAAAAAGGGTGAAAACTAAAAGTTTTTAAAAAGTAATTTGTCCAAAATTTAAAAATCTGTTCTCCTCCCCTTGCTATTTAAACTCATAAATGTCCCTTCCCTCCTTCATATTCCCCATTTGAAATTTTTTCTAAAAATCAAATCAGAGCTTTTTGTCTCAAATTGACTAAACTACACTGATTTTCCTACCTTCCAAACATTAAATCATCCTTCAATTTTAAAGAAAATTCATGTTTTATTCATCAATCTTTTCATTATTCTTCAAACGTTTTTCACCCAATTAGATCTATACATCGTCGTTCATCTCAAATTGAGGTAACATTCTGATTCCTATTGATAATTCTAAGCTTGTTGTTTTTATAATTTGAGATTTGATCAACTATTGCGAGATTTCAATAGATCTAAAGCTTTTAAACCGAATTTTGGTTCAAAAAATGGTAAAATCTGAAATAAACTTGCTGTTTTAGATTGATTTTAATCTTATTTTGAACTAGTTAGAAGGTTTTTGAACTTAATCTAATAAGTCGTTAATGAATTTTTAAGAATTGAGAGTTTTCCCTCTTTTAATGTTCATGAATGATCATGTTTTCGAAAAATTTAGATCTGAGAAATTTAATGAAATTGATGGCTTAGATCTGTAATAATTTGATATTAGGATGTTTGTAAACACGTTTAAGGGTTAGGAACAAAAATTGAGGAAGGAACGGTAAAACTAGTTAGAGTTTGGTATTGAGAAAAGAGATCATAGATCTGCATTTTTAACACGAATCGATTATGTTTGAGGCTGTTCATGATGTGTTTATAATATGTTTAATATGTATGCAAAGTTACAGATCCAGTAGGAACTTTTATGAGCAAGGAGAAAGGGAAAGAAAAGCTTGTTTGAGCTTTCAGTGTGCGAGTGAAATCGACTTGGAGAGTGATCGGAATTGCTACTTCTTGGCACGATTAATTACGTTAAATGGGAGATTAGGTTGGCCTAAGCACCTAATCTAAGTTTCGAGTGTAAGTTTTCTTACTCGATCTATTTGATATTACATGCGATGCTTGTATATATTGATGTGTGATACATGTGGGATATTTAAGCATGTGATATGTGTATTTGACAGTTAATGTTAAGTGGCCTGCTGGTTTAATGCACACCTAAGTGATTTAAATTGAATGTGGCTCTTTGAGTAATTGTGAAAGCACTTGAGACTGTATTGAAAGTGATTGTGAAAGTGATGTGTATAAGTGTTTTTGGTAAGTGAAAGTGTGCATAAATAAGTAAGTAAATGTGTCTATAAGTGAATATGTTGGCACTGTGATCTCTTGGAACCAATAGATATCATTGGCATGCCATAGGATTGTGGGTACTCACCATTTTTTGTTATATGATTGGGAGTTGAGGCCCTGGGATAGCGTTCGAGAGTAAAGGGAATATTGAGCTTAGCTTCATTCACCAGGACAGCGTGGTGTGTTCGGAGAGTGTTAGCATTTGTGCTAAACTTACATGGGATAGTGTACGAATTTTTGAGTCATTTGGATTGTTTGGAGATCTTTTTATCCAATGCATTATGTTTTTTACATGTTTCATAGTCACAATTTGCCAATATATCATTATGAAATGCTATGAGTATGTTTAATGCAATGCAATGATTGATTGGTATAGTATGTTTTCTGTTAGCTATGGAGTATGTGTTTAATTGTGGCAATTTTTGAACACTCATTGAGCTTGAATAAGCTCACACTCGTATATAACTATTTGTGGAGAAATAACTTTTGGCGAGGTAGGGGAAGTGAGCACGCCAATGATCCATTCAAGGTGAACTGCTTGAGTAGGTGTTGTGGTTTTCAAACCCTAAAATAAAGGCAATATGGGATTAGTTTTACTGGCAATAGATTTTACATTTTGGAATCGTAAATGGATTCTATGGACTATTAATAAGGTATTTTATAAGTGGCTTGTGTTTGATTGAGGCCTGCGAACTACTTTGATGATGTTTGATTGAGTGGTTGACGTCATGTTATAGTTTTGTATGAGTATTGGTTTTAAAATGTGTTAAACTGTTTTGGCGTGCAGTACTTGCTTGTTATATTTGATGAATATTTGATTGTGCTGAGACTAAGTTTAAATAAGGAATTGCCCACAGTTGGTTGGTACATGAGTTAGTCCACCAAATGGTAATTTTTATGTTAATCCGCTATTTATATGACTTTTTGCCAAAATGTTGTTCGCGTGATTGTTTGCTAGATGTGTGACTGCATAATATTTGTCCGCGGAACAGACCGACATAGGAGTCCACCATATTTTAGTAAGTTCTAGTGACAAAAATGAAGTCCAAAAATGTGTTAAAATGTTTTAAAACTTTGCTTGAACAAAAAAAAAAATATGTTTAGTTACATAATTTCACTTACAAACTTTTCAAAATGGGGTTTTCTGAATATTTTGCTAAGTTAATGATTTAATCCTTAATTTTTTTGTTTTAAAATTGGATGAGTTTTAATTACCATTTTAAACTAATTCTTTCAAATACTGTTTTAAAAAAAAATTGTGATTAAGGGCATGTTTAATTTAATGATTTGTGTGTTGTATATAAAATAGCGATTTTACCCCTATTGCTATTTTGATGATTTTTGCTAGAAAAACATATTTTTAGGGTTGGTATGTTTAATTTTACATGATGATTGATTGTTTTGCATGAATATTCAGTGGTGTGAATTGTGGTTTTGTGGTGTGATTAGTGGCTAGTAAGGAGGTCACGCAAGTGACTAATGTGATGTTCCGGATTCGGGTCGATCCATCTCTGCCAGGTTTGGGACGCCATATTTGGTGGTATTAGAGTTAGGTTTGCCAACACTTGGGCCAGGTTTGCTAACTCTCGGGCTTGAAATTTTCAAAAAGTAAATTGAGTTTGAAATAAAACCGAGAATTTATAAACTTTAGACGTAAATACCCTTGCATGAGTTTGCATGTTTTTTGGTTAGGAATGGGAATACATTGCCTTCATTAAAATGTCTTTTCTTTGCAGGAATATGCCTTGCATCACTTGTCGCTTCTCACCCTTTCGTATTGTTTCTTTCTATGTTTATAGTATTTACATTATGCCTCTTAAACGAGGAAGTATTAATGCGAATGCTCCAGAGGGTGGTGGTACATCTACTGCACCACCTATGTTGCCATAGAGGCAAGTTATACCTGAAGCGGGTTTTGAGCCCCTACTGCAAGCGATGATTGGGGCTTTCTAGTGGATCACCGGTAGTAACCTTGCGCCTGCAGACCGTGGACCGTGGAGCCCCTAATGCAAGCGTCTCTGAGCTTTAGGTGGAAAAGAGTTCATGGGAGTTAAAGAAGCCGATCCAACTATAGTTGAATATTGGTTCGAAAGTGTAGAGAATCCTAGAGCAGATGGCATGCTCAGATGAGGAAAAGTTGGGCTGCATCGTATTCCTGCTTAACGGTGAGGCTCATCGCTAGTGGAACACTGTGAGAAAAGGAACTACTGTTGATCATCTAACTTGGGACTATTTCTTAGAGATGTTTAGGAGGAAGTATATGGGAGAGAAAAATATGGAGGCTCGAAAGATAAAGTTCCTTGATTTGGTTCAGGATGGTATGTTAGTGGTCGAGTACGAGTCAGAGTTTCTGCAACTCAGCTAGTATGCTCTGAAGATGGACTCCACCGAGAAAAATCAGTTTAAGAGGTTCCAATTTTGGTTGAACTGGGACACTCATGTGTATATGGTGGCGTACGGTACTCAGGCCTTCGAAGAGATGGTTGAGAAGGGTAAGGTTGTAGAGGAAACGTTGATCAAGCCACTAAGGCCATTAGTGACTAAGTTCGGAAAGAGGGGCTCCGATTAGTCTGGTGTTTTAGCACGACTGAATAAGGGGGACCGAGAATTGTAAAGGTCTGGTAGGAGTACACGATGGGGATCCTGACCGAACTGGTCTTGTCCATAGAGCACTACAGTGGTTACTTCTAGAGGTACATCTGAGTGGACATCATGTGAGCATTGTGGGCGTAAGCACTCTGATGACTGTTGGAGGTTGACTGGGGCATATCTACGATGTGGTTTGAAGGAACATTAGTTGAGAGATTGTCTGAGGAGGGATGAAATTGGTCAAACACAGAGTTCTGTACCTACTAGAGGCCATGGTCGGGGTCGTGGAGGTAACGACAAACTGAGGGGACAAAGGATTATAGCACACACAATAGCTGCTTAGACCAAGTTCGAAGGACCAGCTCGAGTCTATGTTGTTAGGGAGCTGCAGGACTGTGATTCGACCGACATGATTGCAGGTACTTTTACATTGCAATGAATCTCTTTTTTTTTGTTGGTAGATTCCAGTTCTACACATTCATATATTTTGAGTGATCTAGCCAGTGAAATGGGAATTCCGGTAGAGGCTATTAGTTTGGGAATGAATGTTTTGAGTTCTTGGGGCGAGAGCGTTGTAGTGGATAGAGTGTACCAAAGGTGCTTTTTGATGATTCAGGGAAAAGTCTTTCCCGTGGACTTGACGGAGCTACCTTTTCACGATTTTGATGTGATTCTTAGGATGGATTGGTTGACTGAGCAGAAGGCGAAAGTGGACTTTGAGACGAAGCGGATTACCTTGCAAGGTAAAGATGGGTTGAAGGTTGTGGTTGTTGGGGAGAGAAGATGATGGGAAAAGGTTGTGAAGTGTACCTAGCTTATGTGTTGAATTTGGGTAGCAAGGAGTTGAGAGTTTAGAATATCCGTACCATAAAAGATTTTCCTGATATGTTTCTAGAGGAGCTGCCCAGTTTTTCGTCAGATCGAGAAGTGAAGTTCAGTATTGAGGTTTTACCTGGTACCGTACCAGTGGCCATTTCTCCCTATCGCATGGCACTGAAAGAACTCAAGGAGTTGAAGGTCCAGTTGTAGGAACTGCTTGGCCAAGGTTTCATTCGGTCGAGTGTTTCACCTTGGGGTGCGTCGGTTTTGTTTATGAAAAAGAAGGGTGGTAATTTGAGGCTGTGTATTGATTACCAAGAGCTAAATAAGTTGACCATCAAGAAAAAGTACCCGTTGCCTCAGATTGATGATTTGTTTGATCAATTTAGAGGGGAGACGGTGTTCTCGAAGATCGACTGGAGGTCAAGATATTATCAGCTTAAGGTGAAGGAGTCAGATATTTTGAAGACGACTTTCAGGACCCAGTATAGTCACTATGAGTTCTTGGTCATACCGTTTGGTTTGGCTAATGCCCCAAAAGCATTCTTGGATCTGACAAGTCGAGTCTTCCACTCCTATCTGGATTTGTTCATGGTTGTCTTTATAGACGACATTCTCATGTATTCCTGTACCGAGGATGATCATGATGCACATCTGTAGATTGTTCTTCAGATATTACAGGAGAAGCAGTTGTATGCAAAGTTGAGCAAGTGCGAGTTCTAGTTGAAGGAAGTGATGTTTTTGGAACATGTGGTGTCTGTTGAAGGAATCCAAGTTGATTTGAGGAAGATTGAGGTGATTTTGGATTGGAGACAACCAAAGAGTGTTATCGAGGTTCAGGGTTTCTTAGGGTTGGCTGGATATTACTGTTGATTCGTTGAAGGGTTCTCCATTATAGTTGCACCCTTGACGAAGCTACTGTAGAATAACGTCGTGTTTAAGTGGACTGATGAGAGACAGAAGAGTGTTGAGAACTGAAGACATTTTTGACTGAGACCAGTGTTAATTCAGTTAGAATTGGAAGGAGTATGTGGTCTATGGTTCGAGACAGTTGAGGGCACACGAGCGTAATTATTCAACCCATGATTTGGAGTTAGCAGTTGTGGTATTTGTGCTCAAGATTTGACATCACTATCTGTATGGTGAGAGGTGTGTCATTTACACCGTTCACAAGAGTCTTAAGTATCTTCTTACCAAGAAAGAGTTAAACTTAAGGAAAAGGCGTTAGATTGAGCTACTAAAAGATTACGACTGTGTGAGTATCATCCCTACAAAGCAAATGTTGTTGCTGATGTTTTGAGCTGAAAATCGATGGTTAAGCTACGAGCTATGTTTGCACGCTTGAGTGTAACTGATAATGGTGGTTTGTTGGCTGAATTTCAGATGAACCCAACACTATTGCAACAAATTAAAGAGAGGCAGTTGGTTGATGAGACCTTGGTGAAGAAGATTCGACAGGTTAAGCAAGGTAGTGGTAGAGATTTTGAGCTAAATACTGGTGGTACTCTGAGTTTTCGAGGGAGACTTTGTGTGCCTATTGATATGGAACTAAGGCATGCGATTCTTACCGAGGTGCATAGTAGTACATATGCTATGCATCCTAATAGTAATAAGATGTATCGGGATCTTTGAGAGTTATATTGGTGGCCTGGGTTGAAGCATGATGTGACAGGCTTTGTATCTAGATGTTTAGTTTTTCAGAAGGTAAAGGCGGAGCGTCAACATCCTTCGGGTTTGCTTCATCCGATTAGGATTTTGAAGTGGAAATGAGAGAGAATTGCTATGGACTTTGTTTCGGGTTTGCCTCTGAACTTGACAAAGAAAGATTTAGTTTGGGTGATAGTCGACTGATTTTTGAAGAGTGCGCATTTGCTGGCTGTGCGTACGAATTATTCATTGCAAAAGTTAGCAGAGCTGTATATAGCTAAGATTGTATGACTTCATAGAGTGCCGATTTTTATAATTTCTGACAGAGATCTGTGTTTCACTTCGAGGTTTTAGAGGAGTTTGCGAGAAGCTTTGGGTTTGAAGCTTAATTTTAGTACGACTTATCATCCTCAGACAGATTGTCATTTTGAAAGGGTGATTCAGATTCTCGAGGACATGTTGTGCAGTTGTGTTATTGAGTTCAGTGGTAGTTGGGAGTGATATCTGTTGTTAGTGGAGTTTGCCTACAACAATAGTTTTCAGGTAAGGAGGTCATGTAAGTGACTAATGATTGTAGGGTTGGTATGTTTAATTTAATGTGTTGATTGATTGTTGTTCATGAATATTGTATGGTGTGAATGTTGATTTTGTGGTGTGATTAGTGGTCAGTAAGGTCACGTAAGTGACTAATGTGATATTTCGGATTTAGGTTGATTTGTTTTGGCTGGGTTTGGGGCGCCACAAATCAATTGAATATGGAAATTAAATATATTTCTTCATAGATTTTTTTATGGTAAAGTCGTCATGACTATAACGAAATTTGAATTGTGTTGAGAAAATTATTTAATTAAGTAATTAATTTAGTTAATTAAATTAATTAAATAAATTGTATTTAAGTTGAGAATAGAAAACAAATATTTGATTAGATTAAATTATAAAGTACTAAGTCAAAAGTTTAGGAAGCACATATAATTGAACTCAATACATGAGAGGCCCAATTTCTCTCATTTTACATTTGAGGGGCAGCAAACCTAGTGTTTTTATTTAAGGTTTGTTGCCCCCTCTTCTAGTTAGACCAAAAAAGTGCTTTTCTATTAAATAAATATTATTTGTGCTATTTTAGTTCAATTGAGATTTTTCTATCTCCCCATATAAATAGGTGACACTTTTAGGGCTATTGACGTAAGTTTCATTTATTTTTATTCTACCAGAAAATAGTAAAAATTTATTTTCTTAGAATAAATTCTATTCTCTGGGAATAATAATTTCTACAAGTTTCTATCGAGAGAATTGCTTTCCTACTGAAAGTAATAAATCATTTTTTTGGTTTTGTATTTGATTCTTGTTGTTCAAGCTCACACTCGACGCAATTCGGGGTACAATGATAGAGGAAAAGGTCGTTCGGTTGAAATATTTGAGAAAAATGAATGAAATGAACCTTAATGGAACTGAGAAATGAAAATTTTTTGTTTCTGTTTCCTTATTCAAGTTCTATTTTTTCAATTACTAGTAAATCAACTAATTACCATAAGCGTAAAAGATTATCATATTTTATTCCATTTTTATTATTACTCTCATTATCATAATGGAAATGAGATTTTAAAATTCTTTTATAAAAGTTAAAGGAGGGTATAAAAGCTTAACACAATGATTTAAGTGGTTCGACCCCAATTTTCTATCTCCACTCTCTTACCCTCACATGTCAAAGATTTTTCTTATTCTCTAATTTGAATTGATACTTTTCAAGGACAATGTATAACTTTTGCAACCCCCTATCTTTTGTTAAGGCTTAGGTAGAACCTTTCTTTCTATTTTTCAAGGCTAAACTAGAACCTCTTTAGTTTTTGTGGCTCAACTAGAAACCCTCCCAACTTACAATTGATGAAATTTAGTAAACAAATAAAACCTCTCAAATGTAGGTGCTTACAAGATTGAGGCTCACTAAAATATAGAACAAAACTTATACAATATTTTTGCAATGAAACACTAAAGACTATGTACAAAGAGAAAAATGAAGAAAATAAAGCTCCAACGAATATTTTGTTGATTTGTTGCATGCATATTGATCTCTTGTCCCTTATAGCGTTCTTGAGGTGCTTATATATCCAGAAATTGATATGTAGCAATTGGGGACAAAATATAGTTATTGCAAAGTGAAAAATTGTGTAGAAAAAATAACCTAAACTAGTGGTACCGATACCTTTAAAGAGGTTATTGATATCTCTAAGAAATAAAAATGTTAGTAGCCATTAAAAAAGTTGTGGTACCGATACCATCAAGCAAGGGTTTATACATTTGGGTTATGTATCAATTCCTCAGGAACATGAATAATACATTGTAGAACAACTAGGCCCGCAGCACCATTAAACTAAAAAATTTAGCTACACCTCTTAACACTCCAAAATAAGAAAATAATAGTGGAATTTAAAAAACCAAATAGGAGATTTTATATTTGGTTTGGTGCACCTTAACATTTACTACATAAGTCTTTATATAGACCCAAGGTCTCACTACCTTCGTTTTTCTAAGCAATATGGGATATGAGTTTTTATATACACTCATAACCCTTTGCCTTTTATTTCTAAGTGATGTGGGATTTATTCCACTACTAACAAAATGCTTTAACTAAACTAAGTACCAAAAACTAAAGACAAAAATGAAATTTTGCACAACAATAAACACTAACAAAACATATTTTCCAACAAGTTAGTGTTTTTTCACTCGATTCAACTCGATTTGATTGAACACTCACCCCTACCTATCGTTGCATTGAGGACCCCTTGGAGCTCTCCCATTAGCTCCTGCTTAGGCTTTGCATGAAACTCTCCACTACCCATCTCTATCCCATCCACACAACCCTCGATGTCCTCCACTGGATCAAGGACATTCACTATAGCTTGTTGCACCTTCACAAGCCTAGTAGCTATAGACAACGCCACATCCTTCGAGTTCCTTCTCGAGGCACTCTTCTTATCCCTTGTCGTAGCACCTTGGTTCTCCACCACACGGCTTCCTTTGTAATTTGACACATTTTGCAACTTCTCCTTTTCACTTATCATGTGATTTGAGTAGCCCGAATCCACAATCCAGTTATTCTCATAATAAATTTGTTTGGACGTTACACCTGTAAGATCCATCTCCTCTTTTACAAAAAATAGTGCCTCAACATTCTCGACTTTCGGTTGTGTCACTTCATTTTCGCTGACAACCTCCCAAAGGTCTTGTCCTTTCATATAATGTAACACCCCAAAATTTGTGTTTTTGAATTGTTAAAACTTGACAAGTGAATTGATCTGGTTTTGTGGTTAAAGTGTTATATTTGTGTGTGTGAGGTTCTGGGTTCGAATCTTTTCGCTTAATTTTTTGTTATTTTTGTCCCAACCTCTGACTTTGGATATTAATCTTATCTATTAATTTTGCTCAACTGTTGACAAGAATGAGCCTGCTGGTTCAGTGGTAAGGCTTTAGCCTAACTAGAAGTCCTGTGTTTGAAATTGCATGTGTGCAAAGTGAAATATTTTTGCAATTTCCTACCTGTGCCGCCCATGTGGTGGAAGGTGGGTTGAATTTGAACTCTTGGGAAAATCTAATTGGGATAACTAATCAGATTTAGTAGGGTGTGGGTGGTTATTCTTTTTGGAAATTATTTTAATTTTTTCCTAAAAATCTCTCCTCTATTGCCATCCACTTTTCCCTCTTTCCCTCACCTTGTCGTTCCAAATTTTTCCTCTCACATACACACACACACACACACGTTTCTTTCTTCTTTTCTTTTTGTTCTTCTAGTTTTCTCTTTTTGCCGTCGTTATTGTTTTTTTAGTATGTGTTGTAGTCTTTTGTGCGATCGTTTACGTGGTGTTCGATAAAGTTGATTGTAAATAAATCTTAGTGTAAGTATCATTTTTTTTCGACGATAAGGTTTTTAATTTTCCTTGCTCACAATGGATGTTTTTGTGTGCTATGAACTTCATTTGTTAATCCTGTTGGTTTTCTAGGTGAAGATCGCGAGACGTCTAATCCCTCGGCGATCTAGATTTTGTTGGAAGCTGTTGTTTGTTCAAGGGTAAGCAATCAAATCACAAATTGGAGGTTGTTTTGGTTTTTAGGGTCGAATGCCTTATTATTTTGGCTAAAATTTTAGGAAGCGAAGCTCGTTTCCTCTTAATCGAATCTCACGTTGTTTACTAAATAGTTCTTTTTTGTTGTCCTTTTCAAGTGTTGTAATTGTGACAGTTGTGACGGCATCGAAAAATGACCAGGTGTGTGACTCGAACTCGTAAAAATAGTGGACAACTCGAAGCTGAAAAACCCACTTTTGATGTCACACGGCCATGTGGGCCACACGGGTGTGTGTGAGGCCGTGTGCCATACCGTGTGTGTCACACGGGCATGAAGGCCTATTTTTAATAAAAACTAGTTATAGTCGTGTTTTTATGTACGCTTCGAGGTTAGCTTTTTCACAGGGTCTATACTGTGATAAGTATGACCTCTGTATGAGGAATATGTGATTTGCATGGAAAATATATATATATGAAATATGATATTTTGCTTCTGTATGTGTATCCTTTGAAAGCGTGTTAGCATAATCTAATTTGTAGAGCATATGTGATCTATGTGTATCTGGTTATCTAGTTAGCATTGCATGTGCATTGGGGTGGGATAATGATGTGATGGAGGAATTGTTGGCAGTTTAATGACCTGCCTTATCTAGTGGTTTTAACCACATATATGTTCTGGTGGCTTGATCACACTTATTTGATTCTGGTGGTTTACCGCATTATTTCTGGCAGCTTGAGCGCACTATTATGAAAAGTGACATACACTCACTTCTAGGTGTGTGGGGTTGGATGAGTATTTATTAACCTAATTGGTGTGTAGAGATGGACGGAGATCGTGTGTAGCGGATGGGGGTAGGATCTATATCTGTTCTGAAATAAAGTGTTGCATCGTATTATATGCCATGTCATCTGTTTCTAATATCATTATCATGTTACATTACATAGTATGACATGCTGTATTCTGTTCAGTATCTGACTTTTGTGTTAATTGGGCTATGTGTTATGTTTTTAAGGGTTATGTTACACACTGAGCTTGCTAGCTCACCCCTTCATTTTCTGACTTCTCAGGTGATCAACAAACTTAGGATCGGCGGTGCACGGGAGCTTGGATTGATTTTCTGGTTAGAATAAGACAATTTTTCAGACGGTAAACTATTTTGCGACTTCTTTTTCCACTTTTGGTTTGCTTTTTTTGAATTTAGTAATTATTATTTAAAAATGCAAAATTATATGTTTTTATACATTAAGTCACAGTTTTCAAATTTAATAACTTAGAAATTTCCACTGCAAAATAAAGTAATAACTTAAGTATTTTTTTTTTGTAATGGAATAAATAGCTTTAACGGGTATTTTCCTAAAAGAAATGGAAAGCGATTTACCAAAATTAATATTGTCAAAACATTTGTTTTTGAAAACAAAATCTGGGTTTACAATGAGTTTATATAATTCCTCAAGATTCGACCATAACGTCTAGACTGGGTGTTGGGTGTTACATATAAAACATTATGCAAGTTGACCATGTATTATAGTTTTTATTAAGCTTTTTCATTCTGCCGACAACTTGTTGGTCTGTCATAATATCGACATATGATTCTTATAATTAAATACCTAAAGAGTGAAAGTATTTCATAAACAATGCACCAGGTAGTTCTCAGAAAAGAGAGGTGGGTCCCAACGGACACTCTTAAATACCAAGTTTTTCCTTAGCCATAACATTTCCTAGACATGTAATTTCACATTACCACATTTCCTTCAACCAACTAACCAGCCAAGAATAAACTTCAAGGAGCTATGAGACTTTCTTTTCTGATGTGGAAGATCAGATAATGCTGCAACCACAAAGCATATTAAGAAAAGTTTCACTCCTTCAACCTGACTCTAATTGTAACGCCCTAAATTTGAGCCTAGAAGGAATGGGCCTTGAGCAGGGGAACAGTGAAGGCTGCACATAAGTATTTGGATGTGCAAGGGAAGGACACAAATAAATAACTGCTTGAGTGGTTTTGTGTCATGAGAAGTGTTGGAGAAGTCCTGGGTTCAAACCTGGGCTTTGGTAAAAAATCCATGTTTTCCTTTTAAATGAACCTTGATGTTGGCACGTAGGCTTTAAATATATTTGTGGCGGAAAGATGACACAAAAGGAGCTTGTAGCTCAGTGGTAGGTGGCGTGTTGTTTCTGCTGGAGAACCTAAGTTCGAGTCACTCCTAGCTCTAGGAGAATTTATTTTATCTCCTTACTGCGTGAGAGGTAGAGTTTAACTGAAACTCTGCTGGGGGAGAAAGTTGAATTGGTATTGGGAGAGAATCAGGGGATTTGGATAAAGGTTGGTATGGATATGGATAGAATTATGTGGAGGAAATCATGGAATTTGAAAGTTTGAGTGCTGTAGCCGAATTAGAAAGCTAGCTACTCAGAAATTCGGTTTAGGCTAGTAGGGAGGGGCTGCCGAATTCTCTTGCTGCCATTTTGGGGTTTTTTTTTCCTTTTTGCATTTTTGGTTTCTCTTTATTTTTTCTCTGTGCTACGAATTCATTGTGGGAAGCTGACCATTCGTGTCATTTCTTTTGTTGGCGCCCGAATTCTCTACTACTATCGACTGCTTCTTTCTTTTCATCTTTACTGTTTTCTTTCTCTCCTTGGCTGAATCTAGCACCTACTCTCCCTTACCATTCTTCTTCAATCGGCTTCTCTCATAGTCGAACCTTCTCATTTTGCTTTTTTATTTTCTGTTCATTCTCTCTCGATTCTCCTATTCTTATTTGGCCGAATTTTGTTGGTCATTTTTACCTTACCTTGTAATTTGCTCCTTGGCCGAAACACAGTATTGTTCCCCTTCTATTTCAGTTTTGCAAAGATTCTGACAATCGGTAGGTACTTATGTGTTCTTTATTCTTTCTTTTGTTGATAACTCTACTTTCGTTTGATTTCTTCCCTAACAACCAAATGTTTTCTCCTTACGCCTTCTGACTGCAAAATACATTTCTTCTCTGTGATATGGCCATCGTTGGGCTTAGGGATTTCGGTGGTGTGAAGGGGGCGCAAGTGGCTTGAAGCAAGCAAACTTTTATTTTCTGTTCATCGTTCTATCAAGGTAAGAACGATTATCATAATATTGGGTTTTGGCCGAATGTGCTTTTGTACCTGTAAGCACGATATGTGTGGATTTAAACCACACTTATGATTGTTTTTGTCTAATGAGATCTGTTGTACTACAGATTTTTGATAAAGGCGTGTACTCGATTGTGATTAGCGATCTTGGGAGGTTTAAGGACATTCGTTCAGACAGGGTAAGGAAGGTGTATTTTTGGGCTAAGTATTAAAAGTGATTACCCCTAGTGGACAACTGGCTAACGAAATATTCTGATGGACTATAGGTTCGATATGAGTGGGTTAATCGCACGTTCGTAAACAGGTGTGTAACCGTACCCTGCAAACGGTAATAGACGTAAAAGCTGGTAAAGTGTGTACGCACACATTGATTAGACTGTAGAAAGGCAAAAGCTGAAAGGTTGGGCGTTGAGCGTGCAAACGCTCGTATGGTAAATCGAGCCTACAAAACGTGGGCGTACGACGGAAAAGGCCGCCATGAGCGATTTCATGGGCTTAGGCCATAGTGGGCTTTGGGCCCATTTACACTGTCTGTATTGCTATGGTTGCTTGAGTCGCTCAAGACGACTGTGGGCTTACTGATGGGCCTAAGTGTACTTAGGCCCAAACTGGTAAAATGACCGTAATGTCCCTGTAGGGTAAAATGACCGTAATGCCCCTATAGGGTAAAATGACCGTAATGCCCCTGTAGGGTAAAATGACCGTAATACCCCTGTAGGGTAAAATGACCGTGATATCCTTGTAGGGTAAAATGATCGTAATGCCCCCAAAGGATAAAATGACTATTTTGCCCCTCGAGGGTAAATGACTGATTTGTCTGTGATTTAAATGACTGATTTGTCTATGATGTAAATGACTGATTTGTCTCTGATTTAAATGACTGATTTGTCTGTGATTTAAATGACTGATTTGTCTGTGAATTAAATGACTGATTCTGAGCATGGCATTCTGCATACACGATATACTACATGGGGTTAGGGTACTGTTACGGAGGAAGTATCTTTATCTTGGTGGCTTTGCCACATATCTTTATCTTGGCGACTTTCTTTGCGATATTGGTGTGCTGGCTGGGTGTGTCGATTTTATCCCCACATGGTGTGTTGGTTGGTACGGGTGGTGTGTTGGTTGGATTGGGGTGGGTTGCATATTTGCACCGTACTGATACTGTATTGGGCTTAGGCCCACACTATTACTGAAATGGGCTATGGCCCACACCGCATGCTTATTCTTGAATAAGGCCAAGGCCCGCATCGTTTCTTGCATATTTTGTTACTAAGCGATCGATAGGGGATTACACACTGAGTTTTAAGTAAACTCACCCCGTTTTTAATTGTGCTGAGTAATCCCAGCGTTAGGCGGATCGGTCTTTGAGGGGACTCGAGAGATGGCCACACTACTGCTCCTGGTTTTCTTTTATTTGGCTTTAATTTACTATTAAATTTCGTTCTGGGTTTTTGAATATGTAATAAGGCCTCTCTATAATTTTCTAGCTTTTAATTTGGGATTTGATTCATTGTCATTTACATCGATAGAAGCGAGCGCGTTTTCCATAACGATAACTATTTTCAAAACATCACGTTTATAATCTTTGTTGAAATGCTTCCACAACAAACCGTGTTTTAAAAGTAATGACCTTTTAAAATGGATAAGAATTGGCTAGAATGAGTTGAGTTTTAACAAAGAGGCTTTAACCTTCTTACGGATTTTATCAACAAGAGCAAGTTTTCAAAAAGCACTCCAAAGTGACACCGCCAGATTCGGCCATAACGTCTAGGCCGGGTTTGGGGTGTTACACTAATACCAATTATCGAACAGTTAAGCCGACGACATAACTAAACAAAAATTTAGCTACACCTCCTAAAACTCCAAAATAAGAAAATAAAGGAAGAATTTAAAGAACCAAATAGAAGATTCAATATTTAGTTTGGTGCACCTTAACATTTATTACATAAGTCTTTATATAGACCCAAGGTCTCACTACCTTCGTTTTTCTAAGCAATATGGGATATGAGTTTTTATATACATTCATAACCCTTTGCCTTATGTTTCTAAGTGATGTGGGATTTATTCCACTACTAACAAAATACTTAAACTAGACTTTGCACAACATTAACACTAACAAAACATATTTTCCAACAAGTTGGTGTTGATATTCAACATACATTGCCCCACTAGAATGACTTGTGGCTAATGACTTCCCAATGTATCGATACATTAATGTTGCGTATCAATAACTAAACCCTTGGTTTGATACTTAGTCACTAAATTATTTTAAAACCATTTTAATCACTTTAAAACAACTTGGGATCAATTCAAAAACTTTCGGTATAAAATAAAACACATTTAAAACGTATTTTTGATTATTTTAAAGTCTTAGAAATGTTTAATGAAAATCTCACAAAATGATTTAGGAATAAAATGTAAAATTTATCTTTAATGTTGTTATACCATAAGCTTGATAAATCAAACTAACAATTTTTTATAGTTATAAACGGCGTAATATATTATCAACTTTGTAACTATTGTATTATTTTCTCTAACACGATATTTTGTTTTATTTTTATTAGTATTATATTTTTATATATTTTTTTTCTTTGGATTATTCAAGTTAGATTTATCATATTAATTTTAATTTTAATTTTAATTATATTTTTTTCTCATATTCCAATTTTAGTTTTATTTTTTAAAATTATTTTATCTCAAAATTAATGAATCTTTTCTCTTAAATTTTCGTTGCAATGCTTCAGATATGAAAATAATAAGATATAATATATTAAGAAAAGAAATCTTTAACTAGGGTCAAGCTTTTTTAATTTTTTTTTATATTCAAGTACAACTCCCATACCCACACACACTCTACTAAACTACCATACAAGCTATGCTACAAAGCAATCTCATATCGTGGGAATGGGATGAACACCTTTGATTAATGGGCCCAGTGCTAGGATTATACCAATTTTTTATTATCATGAGTTTAAATATTCTTTTTATATAGTTTACTAGATTTATAATGATTGGGTTGACTTTTATTTATTTATTTTAATGTTCATATTTTCTCTTTCAATTATCAGTTGACACTACAGATGTAATATGCCAATGGCTGTGGATACACAACAAAAAAACCACAAATGGAATCTGTCTATGGCTGTGGGTACACAACAAAATAATACAAATAAAATTTGTCATTGGTTGTGGATGCACAACATGTTTGTAGGTAGTAGTTGCCGGTGGGTTGTTGATGCACATCATATTTCTAGTTAACAGGAAAACATTGTCGGTGGTTGTGGGTGCACAACAAATTTTTTAGATAAACTGCCAATGCTTCTTCCTTACATATCGTCTCACCCCATAAAATGAAATAAGGCATGTTCAAAACAGATAAATACGGTGGCATTTAATATGATTTTAACAGAACAATATGGTAGCAATCAATATGCTTATAACAGTTCGATACGGTGGCAAATAATATGCTTATCATGTGTTTGATTTAATGGGAACATAATGCATGCTGAACATATATCAGTACTACAGACGCAAAAGGGATATATTATTCTCATATCATGTATATACAATAATAATTCGATCATTTAAATCATGCATTCCAAAACTCATATTATCAGGGACTAAACTGATCAAATTATAAAATTCTAGGAAAAAATGTAAAATAAAGGGCAGATGGTCGTGTGGCTAGGCCGTGTGGGATGCTATAAACCATGTGGAAATAGAAAAATTAAGCTACAAGGGAGACACGACCATGTAAAAGGATCTAGGCCGTGTGAGATTCGAACTAGCCTAGGGTTTCAAAGGCACATGGGTATGTGAGGGATTGTGTGGTCCACACAACTATGTGGCAGATTGTATGGCCATAATTCTAGGCACGATTTGCCCCGATTTGCTTGCAAGAGAACACACACCTTTCACTGGAAGCCTAAACGATGTCCCTTACTCTCAAATCTAACATGACGCACCTAAAACAGGTTTTTTAAACGACATATTCGCATGAATTAACATTTGCTTTCAAGATTCATTAAGATTATCAAAAGATTTGATAAAAAACCAAAAAAGATCGTTTAACCGGTCAAAAGATTATCATTAGATAGAAAATTTATAGAGATTCGAGATCAAACATCGAGATTGAGACGTACTTACTGATTCTTAGAAAAGGTTAAGAATGTTACTAATGGCAATTACAAATTTGACTGAAAAATGACATGAATCGGGAATAGATTTTGATTCGGGAAGCAAAAATAATTTTAGCAATGGAGAAAAATATTTTGCAAAGAAGAAGATGAAAAAGAAAAGGGAGAATAAATAGAGATAAGAGAGCAAAAATTCTAATTGGAATGGAAAAAGAAAAATAATCCTAGTGTAATTAGGGAAAGAGGGACTAAATACCTAGGGATTTCAAACTTTAAATGGGTTGCATGGTTATTTTCCCTTGTTGTCGAAAATAAAAGGGAATAGAGAGTTGGGTGTTGCGAACCTAGTTTAGGTAGGGGAAAGGATAAATACTTAATCATTAGGTTGCTGACCATTTCTTGTTAGGTTTTTACTCCCAATAATATTTGTTTTAGTATGGTTTTCATCCTAGTTTGCTGAAAATAAAAAGGAAAGAAATGGGAGTGGAGTGGCTTGAACCTAGGATCTCTAAGGATTGCACTAACTACTTAACTATAAAGTCTATTCATTTTCTTGGATATTTATTTCAATTAATCCCCTATATTTTGAGACGTGACAACTCTCCCCTCAAAGAAATTTTGTCCTAAAAAATTACCTGATTTGAACAAATGAGGATACTATTGGTGAAACGTCTCTTCCGGTTCCCATGTGGCCTTCTCTGTTGTAACACACGATTTTCAATGGATTCGAAATGAGGAATGAGTAAGGGGCTAAATTGAAAGAGAGCGCAAGCTGGTGGCCTATTTTGGGAGAATCGGGAAAATTGGAAACAAGATTTAGACATGGTAGAGAACCAAACCTGATTTGGTTAGATTGAAACCAACTTGTTCATTAGTGAGAGATATCATAATTAGCCATAGACGACTCTTAGAGGATTGGAATTAGCGCGGGAAGTGTAACGCCCCAAAACTGATCCTTAAGGATGACCCATGATTGGCGCGTCATTGCCTTAAAATCATTTCTTTTAAACTTGTATAGGCGTGGTCTTCATAAAAATACAGCTCAAATAAATATGAGTTGTAAATATTTTGTGAAATTAAAGATAAATAAGGTTATACATTTCCAAAGAAAATGAAAAACAAAGAAACTCCACTAGAAGTTTTTAAAACCATATTTGGTGGAAACCTACATTTAGTTACAGCGTTGTATACATATACATATAATTAGACAAATATTAATCATTTATAGTAAATAATTCGATACTTTGAAAAAACATAATCTTTTCATTGAAGTTTCATTGAATTAACGGTTTCAAAAGAATAACTTTAAAATATAAAATTGATTCTTTGAAATGACACCATCTTGACACTACCCCCATGCCATGCAAAATACAAAATACTTAGAAATCTCATGGAACAGATGTCTTTTGGCGTACTCTTCGAAGAGTCATTTACTTCGTCAGCGATCCTGAGAAGGAAAGGTAACTAAATAAGTTCAAAGAACTTAATGAGTTCTAGAGCAAATATCTCAATAGCTATATATAACACCGATAAACCTTTTCAACTCAGCAAGTCATACAGTTCGTCCGTTGGTGAATACCATACACACATATACTTTACTACAGACACTATTCCTTTGGTGCATACACTACGCCCATGCAACCATGCAAACAACCTTCTCTGTGCTAGCCACACCCAAGTCCATGATCAAGCCTTAGCATTCATGATCGTGTGTCAGAGTTTTAAAAAATTTAAATAATGAGAATGATCGAACCTGGAAACTAACTGTGACAACGATTGAGGCAAGTGCACCTATCAAATAGTAGTATAGCTTAGGCAAGACCGGATTGTCGAACCCAAAGGAACTAAAAGTACTAATACTAACTTTCTTTTTATTATTTAGCCTAAAATAAAGGGAATTTGTTGTTTTAAATCTAAATTAATTAACTACTAAATTAAAGACTCTAAGACAAAGAAGAATGAATTTGGGAAAATAACTTGAGGAAAAACCAATTGATTAAGACGACACCCAAGGAAGAATCCACCTAGACTTCACTTGTTATCTAACTCTGAACCAGACGATTTATTCACTTGACTTGATCCGTAAGATTCCCTAATGTATATTAAACCCTCTCTCGAGGCGAATAACGTCTAACCCTAGGTTGATTAATTGAAATATCTTTCTAATTAAAACCCCTAGAATCGCATTAACTCGATCTATGGAATCCCATATTAGGTTTCACCCTAATCCGGCAAAATCTCGTCACCCTATCTCTAGGCGCGCGATCAACTCCGCTTAACTATGCTAGATCTACTCTTAGGCAGGGACTTTTGCTCCTCCACCTAAGCACATCAAACTTGAATTAATATCCACGAAATATCAACACAAGAATTAAGAACACATAATTAAGAACAAGTCAAATATTTATCATATAGTTCAACAAACGATAACAAGATTCATCTAAGTTTCATCCCCCTCAGGTATCTGAGGGTTTAGTTCATAACAATAAAAGAAAACATCTCAGAAGAAAAGATAAAACAAAACATAAGAAATCCCTAAAACCCCCTGAAGGAATTGAAGGAGAGATCCCCCGTCTTGAGTATAATTCCGGCTTCTAGAGATGAATCAACTGGCTATCCTCGAGCGAATCCCCACAAATCGCTTCTTCTCTGCCTAGCAAGACGCCCCCTGTCAAAGGTACTGGGCTCCCCCTTTTAGGTCATACTTAGGGTGTATATATAGGCTTTTGGAATGTGTTTCTTTGCCCCTAAGTATCCCAATCTGAATGAAACTTCTCTTTGCCACGGCAGGGGCACGGCCATGGTACACGCCCGTGTGAATCGTGGCCAGGCCGTGTTGGGTCGACTAATGAGGCATGGCCGTGTCATCTTGGGCTCAGGCCATGTTCGAGATTATTAAGGAGGCACGGCCGTGTGGTCTTGGGTCCAGGCCGTGTCAATTTCGTGATGTGATCCATTTGGCCCGTTTTAAGCCCGTTTCTTGTTCTTTTCATCATCCGGTGCTTTCCTGAGTATAAAACATGAAAATAAAGGATTAAGAGCACCAAATTACATAAAATAAGGGATAATTCATCCAAAATCATGCTAAATGTGGGATTAAAATATGTTACTTTTACGGTTTATCAAATACCCCCACACTTAAGCTTTTGCTTGTCCTCAAGCAAAATTCTCAACTCATAATTAAAACAAACTTCCCTCAATTCATAGTAGTCATTGATAGTGTTTCATCATAATTCAAGGATAATTTATACATGGATAATTCAACTCAAAGGGTCCTAAAGATTCAAACAATCTAAGTCATACATTTGTAGCATAAAACATAGGTGTTTCCCCTCATCTAAATAATTACCTCTGATTCAAAATCGACAAGAATTGACATCCTCACTAAAGATTCACTCAAATCACTCGAAGTGTTTAAGGTTCAGAATTAAGCACTCAAACGTCAAACATGAAGAGTTAATCCCATAGGCTTGCATGAAAATCAAATCTCCATCACTATAATATGAGATGATACACAAATCAAAAGGTCTTTAATAGGGTTGTAACGGGGCTTGGGTTAAAGGTGTGGATAAAGGCTGATTTAGAGGGTTAGAATCGAGATTGAATTGACAAATTACCTAACTAGAAAAAATGAACTGATAAATAATTACATCAATTGAAAACTTGTACTAATAATACTCTAATACGAGCTTCTTCTTCAGTAATTTGAATTTAAACGTATAAGCTCACTTAATCAAAAAACTAATAATGAATACACTTTGATTTTTATTTTTTTAAGAACAAATCACAAATAAAAATAAAGAACTTTAACAACTGAAATATAGAACATAGTTAGGTAACTGCTCAAAATCAAATCTCGACAAAAAGGGTAGTCAAGAGGAATGGTGATAACAAATACAGACTGGGTTTTGGGTTAATATTAGTGGGTGAGTCAATAAATAGGGTTTTTAAGATTAAAAGGGGTTCACTAAGGGTTAATTATGGAGGTAGGTTTTTTTAGTGGAGTGAGTGGGTTAAATCCTAGGTGCCTTCATCATCTCTGTATATCAAATCAAAGGTGTGGTCTCGACATGTATAATCGATGCAAGTTCTAGAATAACTAATCAATGTTGACACACTCATAATCAACAAGTGAGCAAGAAAAAGAATATATGCTCTATAAGGCTCAAAATCTCACAAAAA
This sequence comes from Gossypium sturtianum, assembly GCA_025698515.1. Taxonomy (NCBI): domain Eukaryota; kingdom Viridiplantae; phylum Streptophyta; class Magnoliopsida; order Malvales; family Malvaceae; genus Gossypium; species Gossypium sturtianum. The sequence goes on from CM046948.1 coordinate 126,409,809, forward strand.
TTATGGGTATTTTTATGTCATCCTCGTAAATTTCAAACTTCAAGGTAATATTCAAATTCAGGTAGACAACCTAGAAAATTTTTAATTCTGAAAAATAGACTTATCATGCTTGATTCTCTAATATTCTTAGAATTTAATTATCAATGACTTAATCTAAAACATATCAATAAAAATCATAAATCATGGAAATTTTCATTTTAATCATAATATGAGAAACTTACTTTAAGACAAGGCATAATTCAGGGATTTGAGAATAATGCAAAAAGTTTGGAATCCTTAAGATTCACCCCCACACTTAAGATGTACATTGTAACACCCCAAACCCGGTCAATACGCCACGACCGAATTTGGTATGTCACAGGGGAAAACGTTTTGAGGAAAAACGAGTTACCGATTAAATTTTAGTGAAAAACTCTTTGTTGTTCTAAGTTCGTAGAAATCAGGTGTATAATAAATTAAAAACTCATAATTTACTTTGAAATCCCGAAAATAAATCTTTAAAACTTAGTTGCAGCTTAGATTTGTAAACCTTTTATAAATTGAAAAGAAACTAAAGCGATTAGGTTGAAAACCGTATCTAATAGAAATTTGGAAACTGGAGTTTTGGAAAATAGTATGAGTTATCAAAAATACTTAAGTTGTTAAATACTATCAATTGATTTATGTTACCCGATGGTAACGTTTTAAAAAACCATCACGTTTAGTAGTTTAGAAAACTTGGTGCTCAAATTATTATATCAACCATGTAATTTATAAGCCATATTTAAAATAAATCCAAAGCATATAAATAATCCAAAAATATAATTAAAGAGGCCTTATTACAAATCCATAAAAAGATGAAAACAATTAAAATAAAGTACCCAAATGGAAGTTCATGTAAAACCAAATTTTATTGCATGGCCTCCTCGAGTTCATCCGGCTCCTCATCCGCGATTTTACTGAATCACCAAAAAATAAGCGAGAAGGTGAGTCACTAAGACTCGATGCATAATCCTCTCTCCGGTAAATGCCACATACTTACACAAATTATAACCAAGCAATATATATATATAATGCACCCAACCTAGCCATCCAAAACTCCTTTTCTACCCGTGTGGTACCAAACCACTTTGGTGGTGCCAAACCACCGGTGACCCAAAGTCACGATATCCAATAATGTGATGCCAAATCACTGGTGACCCGAAGTCACGAATAATCATGTTGTGGGGCCAACCCACGTGTGATACCAAATCACTGGCGACGATCCCAATACATCAAATGTGGGGCCAACCCACGGTGGTGTGAAACCACTGGGACGAGTCGCTATGAGGTGCCAAACCTCTGGGTGTCCCAAAGACACGAAATATGTGGTACCAAACCACCGGAGGTGCCAAACCTCTGTGTCCCAAAGACACGGATATCAATCTTCCCCCTCCTCTCATATCGCCCATACCAATGCAATAGATATGAGATCATGTCATTATACTTTGATATAAACATATAACCAATATATATCGTAGATCGTGATATTAACAACATATATCAACATCATATTGAAACGGACTTACCCGTATCCTTGCTCATACCCATCAAGGTATCATTTCAAGATCTCATAGTTTTCGGCTTTAACAACATGAATAGTTATTAACACATATATATATATATATACCGAATTATAAAGTGTGTAAGGTACACACCTTTCACTAACGCAAATACTAACTTCCAAAGATCCGATCTACCGCACTAGATCACCTTGTCCTACATTCGGCCATACCACAAAACTATAAGCAAAAATCCATTCAGCCAACATCACATCTTAATCCCAATAGCCTTAGTCTTTATCCTCAAAAAGAATAATGAATCGACATGAATCTTACCACTTGACTTACCAACTTCGATTGCTAATGGAATGGCTTAGATCGATTGCTTCCAACGTCCCAAAGAGCCTAAAGGAAAAACCGGTTCCTAAATAATGGTTAGAACCTTGCAAACAAATGCCCAAGGATTCGGCCTTTGTCCACAAGAAAACGACTTAGAAAGGAGAAGGAAATAACGGAAATCGACCATGAACACTTACCTATCTTCCGAAACCGATTGAAGAAAACCAAAGATTATCTACCCTTGATGATATTCGGCCAATATAACACCAAAAGAGAGAAGGAAGATTCGGCTATGGTGGAGTAAAAGAAAGGAAAAATAAAAGTGAAAGTGAAATAGGAGAAGGATGATTCGAAAATGGAAGAAAGAAGAAAATAGAAAATGAAAATAGAATGGTAATGGATGTTTCTAACTTTGAAAAAAATGAAAGAGTTGGGTTTTGGGAAGGAGGAAGATTCGGCCAAGAGGAAGTGAAAAGGAAATGTGGTTTTGAGCAAGTAACAAGAGAAAGAAAAGAGAGAGATGGGAGAAAGAGGTTCGGCCAAACACCTAGTTTGCCGAAAAGAAAAGTGCACAAAAATGCAAATTGTGGTTTCGGTTTCAAAGGGAAATGAGAGGAAGAATTTAGATTTTGGTTCAAACACAAATGAGAGCTAAATCAAAAGCAAAATTGCACCAAAATGCCTAAGATACATTCGGCCAAAGAGGAGTTTTGGAGAGGAAGAGAAAATGCCAAATGATGCACAAAATGCTAAAGTTGGCCAACTATTCCCCCAAACTTCCTATCAACATTCGGCCACCCCTAGCCACACATGCCGTCCACATTCATGCACTAATGGCCATAGGAGAGTTTCCAAAACAACACCCTTAAGCCAAGCCTTGAAATCCTCTACATTCCCAAAGTTGAAGAGATTTTATCCCCAAAATCTAGCAATTCTATCCCTTATTTCATGCTTACCATAACCTTAAGTCTTCTTGCCATAAAAAGAAAATTGTCCATCTTATCCATATGAATAGTTGACCGACACTTAATGCTAGGATGTACAAAAATAAAATCCTCAATATGCTTTCCATGCTACTCGAACCACTTCCTCAAGCAACCTTTCAAGCTCCTTATCCACTATGCCACTAACTCCTCTTGTGTTAGAATTTAACACTTAAATTAACTTAAGTGTCAAGTTCATCTAATCCACTTCACTATATTTTCAATACTAAAAACCATTCTAGCTTAGCTAATAATTCCAAGCCTTCATAAAACTATACTAAGCACATAATAATAATCATACTCGAGCTAACACAAGTAACAAGATGATACTCAATTTTTTTAGGATATTACAATTCTACCCCCTTAAGAAAATTTCGTCCTCGAAATTACATGCTCAAAAGAGTTGAGGAAACTGCTGCCTCATCACATCCTCCGGTTCCCACGTAGCTTCTTCTACGCCATGGTTCCGCCATAAAACCTTCACTAAAGGAACTGACTTCCCACGCAAAACTTTCACATCTCGGTCTAGAATCGCACAGCACAGTTCTTCTTCTACCGTCGAGATCTGGACTCACCTCTATTTCCTCTCTTGCCACAACATGCGATGGATCGAGAAGCGATAGCGTCTAAGCATGGAGACATGGAACACATCGTGAATCGACTCACTCGATGGCAACTCGAGTGATAGGCTACTGGTCCCACTCGTCTCAACACCTTATCACCAATAAACCTTGGATTTAACTTGCCTTTTCTCCCAAATCTTAACACTTTCTTCCATGGCGAGACTTTCGGAAAAACTTTGTCACCCACGGAAAATTCTATATCCCTCCGCTTGAGATCGGCATATGACTTACGCCTATCCGAAGCTTCCTTCAACCGAGCTTGAATCAACTTCACCTTATCTTCGGTTTACGCAACCAACTCTGGTCCTAACATTTGACGCTCACTCAACTCTCGGTCCAGCATGTAGGTGTGCGACACCTCCTACCATACAACGCCTCATATGGTGCCATCTTAATGCTTACCTGATAACTATTGTTGTATGCGAACTCTGCTAATGGTAAAAACTCTTCCCAGCTGCCTCTGAAGTCCAATACACAACCTCTCAACATATCCTCTAAAATCAGATAACTCTTTCCATTGATCGCCGTCGGTGTGGATGAAATGCGGTACTAAAATCCAACCGCGTACCCAAAGCCTGATGTAACGCTCTCCAAAACCTCGACGTAAATCTAGGATCTCTGTCTGAGATGATCGACACTGGTACACCGTGCAACCTTACTATCTCCGCCACATACAACTTAGCTAACCTCTGAAGCGAGTAATCCACCCTTACCGAAATAAAATGAGCTGACTTAGTCAGACGATCCACAATCACCCAAACTGAGTCCTTCTTACTTGGCGTAAGGGGTAATCCACTGACAAAGTCCATAGTGATCCTTTCCCACTTCCACTGTGGAATCTTCACCAGCTGAAGTAACCCAGACGGCAACTGATGTTCCGCCTTGACCTGCTGGCACGTCAGACATTTACCCACAAACTCAGTTACCTCACGCTTCAGACCTGGCCACCAAAACTGCTCTCTTAAATCCCGATACATCTTGCTACCTCCAGGATGCATAGCGTATGGGCTGCTATGTGCGTCCCGAAGAATCCTTTGCCTCAACTCATCATCTTTTGGCATACAAGCTCTTCCTTTAAAACACAATACTCCATCCTTGGACAAACTATAATCCTCTAAACCACCATTCCCAACACAGTAACCTTCGATCATTCAAACCATCATCCTCTAACTGTTTCTCCTTGATCTGCTCTAACCAAGTCGGCTTGACTTGTAATTCAGCCAAAAGACTCCCATCGTCATATAAGCTAAGATGAGCAAACATCGATCTTAAGTCTGATACAACCTTTCGGCTCAACGCGTCTGCCACCACGTTAGCCTTGCCCGATGATACTCAATCGAATAATCGTAGTCCTTCAACAACTCTATCCATCTACGCTGCTCAAGTTCAAATCCTTCTGAGTTAAAAGATACTTAAGACTCTTGTGATCCGTGTAGACTATCGACTTCTCTCCATACAAATAGTGTCTCCATATCTTCAAAGCAAAAACCACTGCAGCTAATTCCAAGTCATGCGTTGGATAGTTAACTTCATGTGGTCTCAACTGTCGAGATGCATAAGCCACTACCTTCCCTTCCTCAGCATCAAAGACACATCCCAAACCAAGTATGTGATGCATCACAGTAAACCGTGAATTCCTTGCCTGCCTCAGGTTGTATCAAAACCGAAGCTTCAGTTAGAATCTTCTTCAACTTGTCGAAACTTCCTTACTGCTTCTCGGCCCACACAAATGGAACTCCTTTCCTCAATAACTTAGTCATAGGTGCTGCTATCAAAGAAAATCCTTCCACAAATCTTCGGTAATACCCCGCTAGACCTAGGAAACTCCGAATCTCAGCCACTGACTTAGGCGACTTCCAATCCAACACTGCCTCAATCTTTCGAGGATCCACTCTAATCCCCTTAGCTGATACTACGTGACCCAAGAAAGTCACCTCCCTAAGCCAAAACTCGCACTTACTAAATTTTGCATAGAAATTTGCTTTTCCCTCAAAATCTGCAACACTACTCGCAAATCGCATCATGCTCCTCCTCCGACTTGGAGTATACCAAAATATCGTCTATAAATACCACAACAAAGCGGTCCAAAAAGCTGAATACGATTCATCATGTCCATGAATGCTGCCGGGTGCGTTAGTCAACCCAAACGCGGCATTACGAGTAAACTCGTAGTGCCCATACCGAGTGCGAAATGCCGTCTTATGGATATCGACCTCTTTCACCTTCACCGATGATATCCGGACCTTAAATCAATCTTGGAGAAAACCGCTTGCCGCTTAAGGTGATCAAACAAGTCATCTATCCTCGGCAAAGGATACTTGTTTTTGATCGTCGACTTATTCAATGGCGATAGTCTATACACATCCGCATCGATCCATCCTTCTTCTTGACAAAAATACCGGTGCTCCCCAAGCGAAACACTTGGTCGGATAAAACCTCGGTCCAACAACTCTTGAATTTGAGCCTTCAATTCCCCTAATTCCTTCGGTGCCATCCTATACGGAGTAATAGACACTAGCGCAGTTCTGGGTAACAGATCTATACCAAATTCAACTTCACGATCCGGAGGCAATCCTGGAAGTTCTTCTGGAAATACGTCAACATATTCCTTTACCGTTCGGACATTCCCCACAGTAGACTCCTTAGCCTCCAACATACACACATGAACCACAAATGCCTCACAGCCCTTCCTGACCAACTTCACAGCTTTCAACGCAGATACCACATTGGATAGATAATCTCTTTTATTACCTATCATAACCACCTCTTTGCCCTCAGCTATCTTCAAAACCATGCGTTTAGCAGCACAATCCAAACTTGCTTGATACTTGACCAACCAGTCCATCCCAAGAATCAGATCGAACTCCTCAAACGGCAGTTCCATCAGATCAGCTACAAACATTACCCCTTGGAGTTCTAGGGGTACATCTCTATCTGACTTATTTACTTCTGCAGAGTGACCTGAGGGCTAAATCATCATCTTCCTAGAAGTAGTCTCAGAGTCCAGATTCATAGTCTCTACCATGTTACTAGCAACATACGAATGTGTCGAACCCACATCTATCAAAGCAGTATATGGTCACCAAAGATTAAGAACGTACCAGTTATGACGTCCGGTGCGTCGCCCTCCTCTCGACGTCTCGCTGCATACACCAAACCAGGCTGCCTTGCCTCAGTGTTGCCAGCACCTCTGCCAGATGCTCCGTGGCCTCGACCAGAACCATTACCTCCTCTACCATTACCACAACCTCTCTGCGGTGACGGTCCCTCATTTCTGAACTGAGCACGACCTTGACCCTCAGACTGATTCCTGGCTAGCTTACGTGGACAATCCCTCACACGATGATCCAGCGAGCCACACTCAAAACATCCTTTCCCTCCGGTCCAACATTCGCCCCAATGAGATTTCCCACATCGGTTACACTGTGCTGGTCCCTGATTAGTAGTAACAGGCCTCCCAGATTGATTCGGCCCACTCTGCCTAACCCTCTTCTGAGAATTATCGGCTGACCCGGATGATCCAAAACCTCTCTTATGTTTATTCTTGTCGTGCCTCTCGCCTTACAAATTCCTTTATCCCTTCAGGCTATCTTAGTCTTTTCAACTAGCACAAAGAAACTCTCGCTCTCCCGATGTGGAGCAATCAGCAATCTCACTCGTCCCTCAATCCATCTTGAACCGACACATCGCTCGTGCTCAAGCCACGATACCTCCAAATATACCGGCTCAATCTTAAAAATTCGCCTCATATTACGATCACGGACTTACTTCCTGGACCAAACTCGAAAATGCCTTACGCAGTGCATCAATGTAACTAGACCCAACATATTTCTTCCGATATGTTTGCCTTAAAATAATCCCAAGTGAGATCCTCCACGCAAAGACACTATTCCGCATCTGTGAGCCACCACCGATATGACTCATCCCGAAGAAGCGACACTATCCCTTTCACTTTTCCTCGGCATTCGGATCCAAGTCATCCATGATTCGCTCCGTCGCCTCTAACCAATACTCTGCATGTCTTTGAGCCACACCAAACACCTCGAAATACCTCGGCTCCATTGGCTCAAAGTCGCTCGATCGGATTTTCAATTCCCGCGCCTTCACCTATTCCAGCTACCCTCTCAAGAACTCGCAGCATCGCCTGAGACACTGCGTCATCCCCCGTTTGATCCTGATGCTCAACTCCAACCGCTGGTGGTGGGGGTAGTGGTACCTCATTTTCGGATCCTTGACCAGACCTCACCGGCTCGAACCACGACCATCCTACCCGACCACGTCCACGAGTAATACGACCCCGACCTCGAGTACTCATTTCTAAAGTCTCGACTTATCTGATTTAAAAGCGTTATGCATTAGTCATTATTCCACTTTCTTTAAAACACGCTTTATGAATAATTTTAATAAGAAGTTGTTTCATGAGTACATTCAACCTATAGTTTGGGTCTCTAGAGTAGTTTCTACTACTAATCAGTCATGCCATCATCATTATAATCATATCATCAAAAGCAACAGTTTGAGATACTTACCCGGCGGATCGGTCTTGGAGACTCGGTGCCATGCCTTTCCAACCATATAATTTTAAACAAAACATTTTAAGACCATACTTTAAATCATTTTGGGCCTCGAGCCCACAAACCGAGCTTTTGAACTTGGCTCGATACCAATTTAGTAACACCCCAAACCCGGTCAATACGCCACGACCGAATTTGGTATGTCACGAGGGAAAACGTTTTGAGGAAAAAGCGAGTTACCGATTAAATTTTAGTGAAAAACTCTTTGTTGTTCTAAGTTCGTAGAAATCAGTGTATAATAAATTAAAAACGATAATTTACTTTGAAATCCGAAAATAAATCTTTAAAACTTAGTTGCAAACTTAGATTTGTAAACCTTTTATAAATTGAAAAGAAACTAAAGCGATTAGGTTGAAAACCGTATCTAATAGAAATTTGGAAACGGAGTTTTGGAAAATAGTATGAGTTATCAAAAATACTTAAGTTGTTAAATACTATCAATTAATTTATGTTACCCGATGGTAACGTTTTAAAAAACCATCGCGTTTAGTAGTTTAGAAAACTTGGTGCTCAAATTATTATATCAACCATGTAATTTATAAGCCATATTTAAAACAAATCCAAAGCATATAAATAATCCAAAAATATAATTAAAGAGGCCTTATTACAAATCCATAAAAAGATGAAAACGAATTAAAATAAAGTACCCAAATGGAAGTTCATGTAAAACCAAATTTTATTGCATGGCCTCCTCGAGTTCATCCGGCTCCTCATCCGCGATTTTACGAATCACCTAAAAAAAATAAGGGAGAAGGTGAGTCACCAAGACTCAGTGCATAATCCCTCTCCCGGTAAATGCCACATACTTACACAAATTATAACCAAGCAATATATATATATATAATGCACCCAACCTAGCCATCCAAAACTCCTTTTCTACCGTGTGGTACCAAACCACCGGTGGTGCCAAACCACCGTGACCCAAAGTCACGATATCCAATAATGTGATGCCAAATCACTGGTGACCCGAAGTCACGAATAATCATGTTGTGGGGCCAACCCACGTGTGATACCAAATCACTGGCGACGATCCCAATACATCAAATGTGGGGCCAACCCACGGTGGTGTGAAACCACTGGGACGAGTCGCTATGAGGTGCCAAACCTCTGGTGTCCCAAAGACACGAAATATGTGGTACCAAACCACTGGAGGTGCCAAACCTCTGGTGTCCCAAAGACACGGATATCAATCTTCCCCCTCCTCTCATATCGCCCATACCAATGCAATAGATAACAGATCATGTCATTATACTTTGATATAAACATATAACCAATATATATCGTAGATCGTGATATTAACAACATATATCAACATCATATTGAAACGGACTTACCCGTATCCTTGCTCATACCCATCAAGGTATCATTTCAAGATCTCATAGTTTTCGGCTTTAACAACATGAATAGTTATTAACACACACACATATATATATATATATATACCGAATTATAAAGTGTGTAAGGTACACACCTTTCACTAACGCAAATACTAACTTCTGAAGATCCGATCTACCGCACTAGATCACCTTGTCCTACATTCGGCCATACCACAAAACTATAAGTAAAAATCCATTCGGCCAACATCACATCTTAATCCCAATAGCCTTAGTCTTTATCCTCAAAAAGAATAATGAATCGACATGAATCTTACCACTTGACTTACCAACTTCGATTGCTAATGGAATGGCTTAGATCGATTGCTTCCAACGTCCCAAAGAGCCTAAAGGAAAAATCGGTTCCTAAATAATGGTTAGAACCTTGCAAACAAATGCCCAAGGATTCGGCCTTTGTCCACAAGAAAACGACTTAGAAAGGAGAAGAAAATAACAGAAATACGGCCATGAACACTTACCTATCTTCCAAAACCGATTGAAGAAAACCCAAAGATTATCTACCCTTGATGATATTCGGCCAATATAACACCAAAAGAGAGAAGGAAGATTCGGATATGGTGGAGTAAAAAGAAAGGAAAAATAAAAGTGAAAGTGAAATAGGAGAAGGATGATTCGAAAATGGAAGAAAGAAGAAAATAGAAAATGAAAATAGAATGGTAATGGATGTTTCTAACTTTGAAAAAAAAATGAAAGAGATGGGATTTGGGAAGGAGGAAGATTCGGCCAAGAGGAAGTGAAAAAGGAAATGTGGTTTTTGAGCAAGTAACAAGAGAAAGAAAAGAGAGAGATGGGAGAAAGAGGTTCGGCCAAACACCTAGTTTGCCGAAAAAGAAAAGTGCACAAAAATGCAAATTGTGGTTTCGGTTTCAAAAGGAAATGAGAGGAAGAATTTAGATTTTGGTTCAAACACAAATGAGAGCTAAATCAAAAGCAAAATTGCACCAAAATGCCTAAGATACATTCAGCCAAAGAGGAGTTTTTGGAGAGGAAGAAAAATGCCAAATGATGCACAAAATGCTAAAGTTGGCCAACTATTCCCCCCCAAACTTCCTATCAACATTCGGCCACCCCCCTAGCCACACATGCCGTCCACATTCATGCACTAATGGCCATAGGAGAGTTTCCAAAACAACACCCTTAAGCCAAGCCTTGAAATCCTCTACATTCCCAAAGTTGAAGAGATTTTATCCCCAAAATCTAGCAATTCTATCCCTTATTTCATGCTTACCATAACCTTAAGTCTTCTTGCCATAAAAAGAAAATTGTCCATCTTATCCATATGAATAGTTGACCGACACTTAATGCTAGGATGTACAAAAATAAAATCCTCAATATGCTTTCCATGCTACTCGAACCACTTCCCTCAAGCAACCTTTCAAGCTCCTTATCCACTATGCCACTAACTCCTCTTGTGTTAGAATTTAACACTTAAATTAACTTAAGTGTCAAGTTCATCTAATCCACTTCACTATATTTTCAATACTAAAAATCATTCTAGCTTAGCTAATAATTCCAAGCCTTCATAAAACTATACTAAGCACATAATAATAATCATACTCGAGCTAACACAAGTAACAAGATGATACTCAATTTTTTTAGGATATTACATACATTGCCCTCAATGTACAAAGTTATATAATAGCAAAAATAATAATAAAATCATAAGATATGGGGAGAATTGAAACTTCTTGAACTATGGATGAAAATCCTTGGAGGATGTTCCATGACAAAGACGTTTGAGGGGTTGTAGTGGCTATGGTTGTGGTCGTGGTGGCTACCCACTATTACTGTGCTAGATGAAGAAATTGCATAGCCTATGAAGGATTAGCCAAGATATACTAATAATAATTAAAACTAAACTAATTAAATAATTAAAGAAAAGTAAGCTAAAGTGAAGAGAAATAAAATATGAAGTAAAATTAAAAGAAAAGATAAATGGACCGTAGTGTCCTTATTATTGGGTGTGATTTCTAAGGCTGAGGTTATCGTGGTGGTCGTGGTGTGATTCCCTAGCAGCCTGTAGAACCTAAAACCAAGAAACTAAGATAAAATAAACTAAATTAAACATAAGAGAAATAAAGAAAAGGAAAATAAAGGAGAAGAGTAAAGAAGAAGAAAAATTAAATGGTCTCAAAGACCCTTGGCTTGTCGAGTAAATGAAGCGGCCGGCATGAACTTATATAGATCGGTTTCCCTCTGGGAGACTATGCTTGACTCCTTCCGCTTTTTCGGCATTTGTTGTAGCTCAAGGGTTTTGGGGATGTATTGGAGAAGAAAAGTAGGGGGAGGTCTGAATAATGGGATAGAATAAAGGGGATTGGGAGTAGGAAAGTGAGTAAGGGATGAGAAAAAGGAGGGGGTTTAAATAGATTCTCAAGCCTGGTACGACCCCACGCCCGAGCACCGTGGGCGTGCTAAGTCATACGGCTGCCTCGTACGGCCGTGTTGAGCATCGTATCGTTTCTCCCACGCCTATGTTCAGGTTGCCACGCCCGTGTAAACTACCGGTGTCGACCACGGCCGCATCGCACGACCGTGGAGTTTTGTTGGTGCCCGTGGTGTGGTGGTTGGAGTCCGTGATTTGAAAATTGATTCGCTCGACTGCACTATCTCTCTGCCATGTCGATCTGGGCGATTCGGCGCATCCACACACCCACGACCACGGTACTGTGCAAGGCCGTGGGCACGGAATTTCAATACTTTTGGTTAGTTTATAGTTAGGTGCTTGTAAAGAAAGGATAAAATATAATATATAAGACAAAATAAAAATGTAAAAGTTAATGGGGTTAGTACTCGGGTTGCCTCCCGAGAAGCGCTCGTTTAAAGTCTTAAGCTAGACTCACCTCTCGTTCGCTTAATCAGGGTGGTTTGAGGAGTTGAAAGTCCTTCGTCATGCTATCAGTTTCATTATCATAATATAGTTCAAGTCGAGATGCGTTTATATTGAAAGTACCAAAAATAGGATTACTTACCTCGACTGTTCCGTATGGGAAAACACTGATTACCCTAAAAGGTATTTCTTTGTTAGTGTTAGGGTCAGGAGGAGATGAGGGTCTGCTTTATCAATCAATACTTGATCTCTGATTTTGAACTTGTTTGTCGCATGGAGTGGCTCCGGTTCTGCTTTGTGTATCCCTAATTTTTCCTTGAAATACGTCTTCCACTCGTCTAGGTCATTGATTTGAATCCTTCGTTCCTCATGAGTTATTTCTTTGTTGGCACAGGGTATAGGATCGGGTTCAGTTGTAGGTGTTTCCTGAAAAGAAGGGTTAACCGAATGGTTATCAATAGAATTTATTTTTTCACCTGGATTACTCGATGTTCTAGCCGAATCGAGAGCTTGGAGAGTGACTATCTCATTACCTACACGAAGTATTAGTTAACCTACATCAATGTCAATTTTAGTCCTGGCAGTTGCTAAAAATGGTCTTCCTAAGATTAGGGGGATACTATTGTCCTCATCCATGTCTAAAACGAAAAAGTCTACTGGGAATACGAATTTATCAATCTTTATGAGTACATCTTCGATTATACCCCTAGGAATTCTAACCGTTTTATCAGCTAATTGAATGCTCATCCTAGTTTGTTTGGGTTTCCCTAGACCTAGTTGTTTAAACAATTTATAAGGCATGACATTTATGCTTGCCCCTAAATCAGCTAACGCATTATCAATAGATAAACTACCAATTAAGCATGGAATTGTAAAACTCCCTGGATCTTTTAATTTCCGTGGTAGTTTATTTTGTAAGACTGCCGAGCACATTGCGTTTAGTTCCACGTGTGATGCCTTGTCTATCCTTCGTTTGTTCGTCAAAAGCTCTTTTAAAAATTTTCTAGAATCTGGCATCTGTGAAAGAGCTTCAAGTAACGGTAAGTTAATATGTAATTTCTTTAAAAAGTTTAAGAAACTTACTGAACTGTTCCTCTGTGTCGTCTCTCCTTAATGCTTCGGGATATGGTATGCGAGGTTGGTACTCTTTGATTACCGGTTTTGGCTTATTATTACTTACCTCAACCTTACCTTCTTTGATCACATTCTCTTGCCTTGAATTGGGATCGTCTAATCCTTCACTTTCTTGAGCTGTTATGGCTTGAATTTGCTCATTTGGGTTAATCTCAGTGTTGCTTGGTAGACGCCCTTGCGGTTGTTCGGAAAGTAACTTTGCAAGTTGTCCAACTGACTTAGTAAGTTCCCCAACTTGATTCTCGATCCCTTTGATCGATGCTTGTTGATCATTAAGCATTGTCTCAATTTTTTGGAGACGGGTATCTGTGGCTGCCATGAATTTTGTCAGCATCTCTTCAAGGTTCAGCTTCTTCTCCTGTGGATAGGGCTGATTTTGGAAATTTTGAGGAGGTTGTTGTCTTTGATTTCCTTGATTTCCTTAACCTCCCCATGAAAAATTTGGGTGGTTCCTCCAACCTGGATTATAATTATTACTATAAGGATTATTATTAGGTCTGAAATTTTTACCTATATAGTTCATCTGTTCGCTATCTGTGCCCGGTTGGTAGGGTGGGTACTCAGGATTCGCCACACTTCCACTTGTGTCGCACTGCATCACTGGATGTACCTGCGAAGAACACAAACTATCAAGCTTTTTATTCATCATCTCTGCTTGGTTTGATAGCATGGTTACTGCATCGAGGTTGAAAACTCCGGCTATTTTTATTGGCCTTGTCCTTGTAACTTGCCACTGATAGTTATTCAGTGACATCTCCTCTATGAATTCGTAGGCTGCTTCAGGATTTTTGTTGTTTAGGGTTCCACCGGCGGCTGAATCAATTAGTTGCCTCGTTGAGGGGTTCACACCATTGTAGAAAGTTTGGACTTGAAGCCACAAAGGTAATCTGTGGTATGGGCACCTCCTCAAGAGATCCTTGTATCTCTCCCATGCGTCGTATAAAGTTTCTAAATCCATCTGCACAAAAGAAGAAATATCATTCCTTAATTTGGCCGTTTGGGCCGGCGGAAAATATTTTAATAAAAAATTTTCTGTCATTTGATCCCATGTGGTGATTGACCCTTGTGGTAACGATTTTAACCACTGTTTGGCTTTATTCCTTAATGAAAAGGGAAATAACCGAAGCCGTATGGCATCATCAGAAACGCCATTTATTTTGAAAGTATCACAAAACTCTAGAAAATTAGCTATATGAGTATTTGGGTCTTCGTCCTGCAAACCATCAAATTGAACAAATTGTTGAATCATTTGTATAGTGTTAGTCTTTAATTCAAAATTATTAGCAGCTATAGCAAGCCTAACATTACTCGATTCGGCTCCTGTTAAATGTGGTTTAGCATAATCAAACATAGTACGAGGAGCATTATTTTCTCCCACATCTTGTGGTGGTGGATTATTCTCATCCATCCCTTCACTAGGATTGGATTCGTCTTGTTGCTCTTCTTCTCGGTAATTTAGGGCTCGCCTGATTTCTCTGCGATTTCTACGAGTGGTAGCTTCAATATCACTGTCGTATACTAAAGGCCCTCTCGGGTTCCTTCTAGTCATAAACTATAGGTACCCGCTAGGAAAAAGAAAGAAAGGAAATTAAAAGAGTTAAAACTAAGGTAAAAATAAAAATAAAAATAAAAGTAAATTGCAAAAAAAAAGAGGCTAAAGTAATAAAAATAGAGCTTTCTTAATATTTTAATTCCCCGGTAACGGCGCCAAAAACTTGATCGTGTGTCAGAGTTTTAAAAAATTTAAATAATGAGAATGATCGAACCCGGAAACTAACTATGACAATGATTGAGGCAAGTGTACCTATCGAATAGTAGTATAGCTTAGGCAAGACCGGATTGTCGAACCCAAAGGAACTAAAAGTACTAATACTAACTTTTTTTTATATTATTTAGCCTAAAATAAAGGGAATTTGTTGTTTTAAATCTAAATTAATTAACTACTAAATTAAAGACTCTAAGATAAAGAAGAATGAATTTGGGAAACTAACTTGAGGAAAAACCAATTGATTAAGACGACACCCAAGGAAGAATCCACCTAGACTTCACTTGTTATCTAACTCTAAACCAGATGATTTATTCACTTGACTTGATCCGTAAGATTCCCTAATGTATATTAAACCCTCTCTCGAGGCGAATAACGTCTAACCCTAGGTTGATTAATTGAAATCTCTTTCTAATTAAAACCCCTAGAATCGCATTAACTCGATTTATGGAATCCCATATTAGGTTTCACCCTAATCCGCAAAATCTCGTCACCCCTATCTCTAGGCGCGATCAACTCCGCTTAACTATGCTAGATCTACTCTTAGGAAGGGACTTTTGCTCCTCCACCTAAGCACATCAAACTTGAATTAATATCCATGAAATATCAACACAAGAATTAAGAACACATAATTAAGAACAAGTCAAATATTTATCATATAGTTCAGTAAACGATAACAAGATTCATCTAAGTTTCATCCCTCTCAGGTATCTGAGGGTTTAGTTCATAACAATAAAAGAAAACATCTCAGAAGAAAATATAAAACAAAACATAAGAAATCCCTAAAACCCCCTGAAGGAATTGAAGGAGAGATCCCCCGTCTTGAGTATAATTCCGGCTTCTAGAGATGAATCAACTGGCTATCCTCGAGCGAATCCCCACAAATCTGCCTTCTCTGGCCTAGCAAGACGCCCCCTGTCAAAGGTACTGGGCTCCCCCTTTTAGGTCATACTTAGGGTGTATATATAGGCTTTTGGAATGTGTTTCTTTGCCCCTAAGTATCCCAATCCGAATGAAACTTCTCTTTGCCACGGCAGGGGCACGGCCATGGCACACGCCCGTGTGAATCGTGGCCAGGCCGTGTTGGGTCGACTAATGAGGCACAGCCGTGTGGTCTTGAGCTTAGGCCGTGTTCGAGATTATTAAGGAGGCACGGCCGTGTGGTCTTGGGTCCAGGCCGTGTCGATTTTGTGATGTGGCCCATTTGGCCCATTTTAAGCCCGTTTCTTGTTCTTTTCATCCTCCGATGCTTTCCTGAGTATAAAACATGAAAATAAAGGATTAAGAGCACCAAATTACATAAAATAAGGGATAATTCATCCAAAAGCATGCTAAATGTGGGATTAAAATATGTTACTTTTACGGTTTATCAATTCATTTCATTCGTTCCTTCATGATTTGCCAATCTAGTTTGCAATAACTATTGCCCTACTAGAGGCTACATGATCTGTTTTCATATATCGCAATCTGTCAGTTTAATGCTTATTTCATTGAAGGCATTGCCATGATTTTAATTTCGATAACTCAATTTATTTTGTTCATTCCAGAAACAATGGGTGGTAGCTTAACCACGAAGAAAGGCCCTTACTCCATTTACACATACAACTAACTCGGACTTATAACCATGAACATTTATTACCCATACACAAACATATCATCTTATAGGATAAGACCTTTGTTATTTTCATGGTGGTCATCAGGAGTATCTTGAGCTATATTATTAATAGTTAAACTTATCAGTTCGTTGCACTAGAAAACTAAACAAGTTCACAATAACATGAATCAAAAAACACAGAATCTTTAAGTTTCCTTCCTTACCCCTTAAATTGACCATTAAGCATGAAACCCTAAGACCCTGTAAATAACTATGAAAGTAACCTAAGTTTCGTTGATATTTACTTTCATAGTTATTTACCATGTACTAAGTGACGATGGGTTTGGCTGAGTAAAGCGAACCCAAAATCCTCAATCAAGTCTTAGGTTTAGGATTTTTCGAGGGAAAATTTCAAAGATAGTTGGGAAAGAAACTATGGTTGCCAAAGAAAGCATAAAACTTGCTCAGAAAGCCAAAACTTGTTTTATACAAATAAATATGGAAGGAAAAACTTAGTGGATAAGTCTGATTTCCCTTCAAACCCCTCGTTCCTTGTGACTAAGTACTTCTTTCTCTTCATAATTGCGCGTCTGACAGGTTATAGAAACTTAGTCCTATACTAACCAAATTCTCGTTTGTCTAACCAGATTGTTCAACCAGGATAATAAAATAATAATAAAGCATACAATTCTTTTCAAATTAAGGTCTTAACACTAAGGGCTTAACGTTTCCTCTAACAGTTGGGGTGGCGTATACTCTTCAGAAGAGTCCGCCAAAGCACCAAGCTCGCCTAATGCAAACTTCGTCTGAAGGTGCAACCATAGACTCTTATATTTAGTCAAATTTAATACCTACCTACTCACAACTTACTCTATATGCTTTACTTCTATAAATGGTATTCAAACACTAGGGCTATAAATAACTAGAAAATGGCTTTTCAAGGATGATTTTTTCCCGACCTTATCCAATTTTTCCCGTTCTTCATCTTCTTCAATAGCTCGAAGAAGAAGTAGTTATGGAAGGTTCTACTTGAAGCATACTTCATGAAAAAGGAGCAAGAAAAGTAGTGGAACCAGCAAGCTAGTAAGATTCTTAGCCCTTCTGTTTACATAAAAGTTAAGGAAATGAAGTTAAGGATTTCAGGATTATCTTAAGGGTTTTGTATGTTTTTGGAAAATGGGTTTAAGTTGAGAATATCAAGTATAACCCATGATTTTTTGTTGTAATGTTTAGCTTCCAGGAGAATGGAAGCTCTGGCGTTCGATGGAGCTTAGGTGTGGGAATGATAAGGATTCAGGTGTGTTCCAGACTCCAACCTTACTGTTATGGTCTATGCTGTGTAAGTATTCCATATTTATATAGGCATGAAATATTATGATATAAGCATGCATTGCATGATTGTGGGAAAACTTTAAAGGGTTAGATGAAGTTAAGATTGGAAACGGGGAGAAAACCCATTAGTTATCGCCTCTAGTGAAGCTTCGATCCTTGCGGAGAGAACACTGTAGTGTTCAAGCATCATGGTTAGGTGGTGTAAAGGAGGTAACGAGAAGATGATTTGGGAAATGAAATTACAAAATGGTATTTACCATGATGGTGGTATCGACTTGTCTTTCGGGGCGACACCATGACGATAATATATGATGTAAGACCATAGATTGAAGACGTTACGGCAGTCTGGTATGAGGTACATAGTGTAAGAACATTGATGAAAGATGCCATGATAGTGAGGTATAAGGTAACCGGTGTAAGACCATAAATGAAAGTTGCTATGGCAGCCAAGTATAATGAGTAAGACCACGGATGAAAGACTCCATGGCATCCATATAGAAAGTCTACTAGGACAGTAAACACAAAACAGATAAAGTCCGTCGAGACAGTAAACTCGAGGTAAGTCCACTAGGACGGTAAACATGGGTAAGTCCGTTGGGACAAGGAAATGTGATGAGAAGGGATTAAGACCATAGGTTAGCTATGGCAGCTAATAGAGTCCATTGGGACATAAATACCGATAGCTCATAGGGGCATTAAGAGCAAAGTATGTGACCAATACGCCAAGTATGAGAAGCCACGCATGTTGAAGAAGAGTTAAAATAAATTGTAAGTATGGTAAGCAAATCGTGAGGAATCTGCCAAAAATGGTGATAGAGGTGAGGCATGGTGAGGCATGGGTGAGGACCTAACAAAAATTAGTGGAAAATAGGCCACATGAAGAGCTGGCCTAATTATGAGGATGTGAGAGGGGAATTCTCCAAGGACCACAAGATAGGATCCGTAAACAAGAGGCACCAAGAAGTGTGCAATGAAGTGGTATGGAAGAAGTGAAAGTCCCTATAGGGAGGAAACGAACAAACAAGATAGTAGGCTCGTATAGTCACATGAACGATAACTTGTTAGTCTGACAAGCCTGAATGACCTTCCCGAATGGGACGGGTAAGTCCCTAGAACGGTATAGGCAACTGGACCAACTCTCTTAAGGATTTTAGAAGGTCCGATGAACCAAGGATTTAACATGCCCTTTCGTCCGAACTTCAACACCTTGCGTCATGAGGACACTTTCAAGAAGACTTGATCTCTGATACTGTACTCAATATCTTTTCTCTTTAAGTCTGCATACGACTTTTTCCTATCTGAAGCCACTTTCAATCTATACTGAATCAATTTAATTTTCCCTTCAAACTCCTGTACCACTTCTGGACCCAAAATTTTCCTTTTACCCAGTTTGGACCAATATAGTGGTGTTCGACACTTACGCCCATACAACGCTTCCTTGATTGGAAGATATTGTTATAGGAAAATTCTGCTAGAGACAAATGTTCTTCCCAATTGCCTCGAAATTCAATAATACAGGCCGATAAACCATAATTTACACATATTTTAACACCATGCTTGGCTTAATTTTGGATGAATATTCATTAGATTTGATGAATTCGATGCTCCTAATCTCTTAATTTCATGTTTTATACTCAGGAGAGCTTAAGAAGTCGAAAGGAACGAGAAACGGGCCAAAACAGAGAAAATAGGCCAAAGTAAGAAATCAACACGGCCTGGAGTTCACCACACGGCCGTGCCACTTTAGCAGACTCGAACACGGCCCTAGGCTTGATTCACACGGGCGTGTCCCTGCCGAAATCAAGATGAATTCTATTCAGAATGGGGTACTTGTGGGCCAAGTAAGGCATCTCAAAGCCTATATAAACACCCTAGGAGGCAACTTAAAAGGGGAGCTCGACAGGACATCGAATAGACGTCGAGTAGAAGGAGAAAATACTCTAAGACAGCCGTCGGGAATAGCTTAGGAGAAGGATCTCCATCAAGACTGAAGATCTCCCATCAAGTTCTTTATAAGTTTTTGGGTTTTCTTATGTTTTGTTGTTTTTCCTCTTTTATGATGTTTCCCTCTTTTAGTATTAACTAAATCCCTTAGATACCTAAGGGGATGAAACCTAAGACAGATCTTATTATTATTTGATTTATGAGATAAATACTTGTGCTTATTCTTAATTGTGAGTTCTTATTCTTGTTTTGATAATTCAGGTTATTGATTCAAGTCGAATGTGCTTATTCAGTAGAGCAAAAGTCCCTGTCTAAGAGTAGATAAACACAATTAAGCGGAGTTGATTGCAACCCTAGACATAAGGCGACGAAAATCTGCCGGATTAGGGTCAAACCTAATAAGGGAATCCATAGATCGAGTTAATGCGACAATAGGGGTTTTAATTAGAAAGAGATTTCAATTAATCAACCTAGAGTCAGTTGTTAGTAGCCTCGAGAGAGGTATTAATATAATTTAGGGGTTTCTACGGATTAAGCCAAGTGAATAAATCGCATGAATCAAAAGTAATAAGTAAAGTCTAGGTGGATTCTTCCTTAGGTATTGTCTATCTCATATAAGTTTTCCAAAAGTATTTTCCCCAATTTACTCTCTGTCGCGTTCATAGTTAGTTAAATTAGTTAATAGATTTTAGATTAAAAATAAATCCCCTTAATTATTAGGCTAGATAATAAAAAGATAGTTAATACTAGTACTCTTGGTCCTTGAGGATACGATATTCCAGACTCACCACAGCTATACTACTGTTCGATAGGTGCACTTGCCTTTGTCGAAATAATAGTTAGTTTCGAGCTCCATCAAGTTTTTGGCGTCGTTGCTGGGGACTAAGATATTAGGAACACTAAATTTTTATTACTTTAGCCATTTTATTTATTTGCAATTTATATTTACTTTATTTTTTAACGTTGCTAATTTTTGTTTTATTTTCTTCTTGCAGGTAATTCTAGTTTATGACTAGGAGGAACCCGTCAGGACCCTTGATTTTTTTCAGTGATATAGAAGGTACCGTTCGCAGAAATCGTAGGGAAATAAGACAAAGCCTACAATACATAGAAGAAGAAGCAAGAGGACGATACCAACACTACTGAGGAGATGGCATTGAATAACTATCAGTGGCAAGTTATGAGGACAAAGCCAACAAAAGCCGCGATGTCTTCAACCTCGATGCACATAACCATGCTATCAAACCAGTAGAACTATTAAATAAAAAAATTGATGGTTTGTCCGGTTCTACGCAGTACATCCCAGGTGATGCGATCTGCGATACAAATGGGGAGGGGGTGAACAACACGAATATCTATCCTACAACCCTAGCACAGAGAACAAACAAGTCAACTATATGGGTAACTATTCTAGACCTCAAAATAATCCCTATAGTAACACTTATAATGGAGGTTGGAGGAACCATCCCAATTTCTCGTGGGATGGTCAAAGAAATTAGACACAGCAACCCCCTCCAGGCTTTCAACAACAACCTTACCCACAAGAGAAGAAGTCGAACCTTGAGGAGATACTAACAAAATTCATCGCGGTGTCAGAAACCCATTTTCAAAACACCAAAACAGCACTCAAAAACCAGCAAGCATCAATCCAGGGGCTCGAGAACCAAATAGGTCAGCTTGCTAAGCTGATCTCAGAATAACCACAAGGTAGCTTGCCAAGCAACACTGAAACTAACCCAAAGGAGCAACTTCATGCCATAACTGCTCACAAAAGTGAAGGGTTAGACGAACCAACCTCGAGGCAAGAGATCGTGGTGGATGAAGGTAAGGTTGAGGTAAGCCATGATAAACCAAATCGGTAATTATAGAGTACCAACCTCGTGTGCCATACCCCAATGCGATAAAGAAAGACCGCACAGATGAACAATTCGGTAAATTTCTTCAAATCTTAAAAAAATTACATATTAACTTACTGTTTCTTGAAGCTCTTTCGCAGATGCCCAACTCAAGGAAATTTTTAGAAGAGCTTTTGACAAAAAGACGGAAGTTAGACGATACGTCGCATGTGGAGCTAAACGCAGTGTGCTCAGCAATTCTACAAAATAAACTACCATGAAAGTTAAAAGATCCAGGGAGTTTTACGATTCCTTGCTTAATTGGTAGCTTATCTGTTAATAATGCTTTAGCTGATTTAGGGGCAAGCATAAATGTTATGCCTTATAAAATGTTTAAACAGCTAGGTCTAGGGAAACCCAAACAAACTAGGATGAGTATTCAACTCGCAGATAAAACTATTAGAGGTTCTAGGGGTATAATCGAAGATGTACTAGTGAAAATTGATAATTTCATATTCCCAGTAGATTTTGTTGTTTTAGACATGGATGAGGACAATAATTTTCCTTTAATATTAGGACGGCCCTTTTTAGCAACTGCTAGGACCATTATCGATGTTGATACAGGGGAAGTAACACTTCGTGTAGGTGATGACATGATTAAACTCAAAGCACGTGATTACGGCGGAATATCTAACGATCAAGAGAATACAAGTCCTGTTAATATAAATAAACTTAACGTTCAATCTTCTTTACAGGAAATCTCTCAGGAAAAGATAACAGAGCCAGGATCTCGTGTTGATACTGAGAATACAACGGTTCATGAGGAACGGAGGTTACAAATCGATGAACTAGATGAATCGCGGACACACGTCAAGGAAAAACCGAAAAAACACGAAGAACAAAAGCAAAACCATGTCAAACTTAAAGATGAGACATACCAATTTCAGATCGGGGATCAGGTACTGTTAGATACAACCGACCCTCGAATAGCCACTTCAGAGTTAATACAAACGGTGTGACTCTTTTTACGGTACTTAAGGTCTTTCCATATAGAACAGTCAAGGTAACTCATTCTAATTTCGGCACTTTTAAGGTAAATATTACCCGACTCAAACCATATGTTGATAGAATTGATAATAAGAAAAAGGAGTTTCGACTCCTCAAACCACCATGGTTATGCGAATGACAGGTAAGTCTAGCTTAAGACTTTAAACGAGCGCTTCTCGGGAGGCAACCCGAGCACTAACCCCACTAACGTCCAAATAGCATCTAACTAAAAACTAACCAAATTTTTAGGCGCAGGATTCCCTACCCACACGGCCTTGCACACGGGCGTGGCCGTGGCTGTGTGGAAATAGGACAAAACTTATCCCAAAACACGGGCTGCGACAAAACGCCACGGCCGTGTGATTCGGCTGTGGTCGAAACTGAGAAATCTACACGGGCGTGCGACACGCCCGTGAGACCTTTGAGTCCATTTATTTTTCTTCTTTTTCTCTTATTTTTATTTTTAATTTCTTTTCTTTTATCTTTCTCATCTTTAATTTATATTATTATATTTTGATTTCTTTAATTTAGGTTCAAGGGGCTGTTAACGAACGACCACACCACCACCGGAGTATCCTCCCCACCTTCACCTCTCTCCAACTTTACCGTTTCTTTTCATTGACTTCATCCAAAATTCAAGAAGTTTCACTTCTCTCCCTATCTTATGATTTTATTACTATATTGCTATTATCTATCTTTGTACATTGAGGACAATGTACATCTTAAGTGTGGGGGGGGTTAACTACAGTATTATTTGAAAATCCCTAAATTATGTCTTATTCTTAAGTAATTTTCTCATATTACTATTAGAATGAAACTTCTATTAATTTATGATTATTATTGATATGCTTCGGATTAAGTCATAGGTAATTGTGCAATGATGGTTTAAACTTTAAGACATTAGAGAATCAAGCATGATAAGTCTATTTTCAGAATTAAAAATCTGCTAGGTTGTTTCCCTAAATTTAAATATTACTTTGAAATTTGAAATTTGCAAGGTTGACATCAAAAACCATAATTTTTATGAGATTTTGAGCCTTTAGAGCATACATTTTTCGTGCTCACTTTATTGATTATGAGTGTGTCAACATTGATTTGTTATTCCAAAACTTGCTTCGATTATACATGTCGAGACTATATTTTTTATTTGATATACAGAGATGATAAAGGCACCTAGGATCTAACCCACTTACTCCATAAAAAGCCTACCTTCATAATTAACCCCTAGTGAACTACTTTGAGACTAATAAATCGTTTATTGACTCACCCATTAATATTAACCCAGGACCCATTCTTTTTGATTCATTGAGAATTTTTCCTTCTTGTTTTAACCCTTTTTGTCGAGATTTGATTTGAGCAGTTGCCTAACTATGTTCTCTATTTCAGTTGTTAAAAGTTTTTTATTATTATTTGGATGTACTTATTCTTAAAAAAATTGAAATATATATTACTATTAGTTCCATGTTATCTGAGCTTAAGCGGAGAATCTCATATTTTGAAAAGAAGCTCGCTATTATTGATAAGTTTCAATTGATGTAACTATTCAGTATTAGTTTATTTTTCTAGTTAGATAAATTATCAATTCAATCTCGATTTTTAACCCTCTAATTCAGCCTTTATCCACACCTTTAACCCAAGCCCCATTACAACCCTTTTAAAGACCTTTTGATTTGTGTATCATCTCATTTTACAGTGGTGGAGATTTGATTTTCAGGCAAGCCTATGGGATTAACTTTTCATGTTTGACTTTTTGAGTGCTTAATTCTTGTGAGGATGTCAATTCTTGTCGATTTTGGATCAAAGGTAATTTATTTAGATGAGGGGAGACACCTATATTTTGTGCTATAAAAATTTATGACTTAGATTGTTTGAATTTTTAGGATCCTTTTAGCTAAATTATCAATGTATGAATTATCTATGAATTATGATGAAACATTATTGATGAGGATTATGAATTGAGGGAGTTAATTTTAATTGTGAGTTGAGAATTTTGCTTGAGGACAAACAAAAGCTTAAGTGTGGGGGTATTGGATAAACCATAATTTACACATATTTTAACCCCATGCTTGGCTTAATTTTGGATGAATATTCATTAAATTTGATGAATTCGATGCTCATAATCTCTTAATTTCATGTTTTATACTCAGGAGAGCTTAGGAAGTCGAAAGGAACGAGAAACAGGTCAAAAACGGTGAAAATGAGCCAAAGTAAGAAATCAACACGGCCTGGAGTTCACCACACAGCCGTGCCACTTTAGCAGACTCGAACACGGCCCTGGGCTCGATTCACACGGGCGTGTCCCTGCCAAAATCAAGATGAATTCTATTCGGAATGGGATACTTGTGGGCCAAGTAAGGCATCTCAAAGCCTATATAAACACCCTAGGAGGCAAATTAAAAGGGGAGCTCGACAGGACGTCGAATAGACGTCGAGTAGAAGGAGAAAATACTCCAAGACAGCCGTCGGGAATAGCTTAGGAGAAGGATCTCTATCAAGACTGAAGATCTCCCATCAAGTTCTTTAGAAGTTTTTGGGTTTTCTTATGTTTTGTTGTTTTTCCTCTTTTATGATGTTTCCCTCTTTTAGTATGAACTAAATCCCTTAGATACCTAAGGGGATGAAACCTAAGAAAGATCTTATTATTATTTGATTTATGATATAAATACTTGTGCTTATTCTTAATTGTGAGTTCTTATTCTTGTTTTGATAATTCAGGTTATTAATTCAAGTCGAATGTGCTTATTCAGTGGAGCAAAAGTCCCTGTCTAAGAGTAGATCAACACAATTAAGCAGAGTTGATTGCAACCCTAGAGATAGGGCGACGAAAATCTGCCGGATTAGGGTCAAACCTAATAAGGGAATCCATAAATCGAGTTAATGCGACAATATGGGTTTTACTTAGAAAGAGATTTCAATTAATCAACCTAGAGTCAGTTGTTAGTAGCCTCGAGAGAGGTATTAATATAATTTAGGGATTTCTACGGATTAAGCCAAGTGAATAAATCGCATGAATCAAAAGTAATAAGTAAAGTCTAGGTGGATTCTTCCTTAGGTATTGTCTATCTCATATAAGTTGTCCAAAAGTATTTTCCCCAATTTACTCTCTGTCGCGTTCATAGTTAGTTAAATTAGTTAATAGATTTTAGATTAAAAATAAATCCCCTTAATTATTAGGCTAGATAATAAAAAGATAGTTAATACTAGTACTCTTGGTCCTTGAGGATACGATATTCTGGACTCACCACAGCTATACTACTGTACGATAGGTGCGCTTGTCTTTGTCGAAATAATACTTAGTTTCGAGCTCCATCACAGGCTCTCATCATATCTTTCAATATCTGAATGACTCGTTCCGACTGCCCGTCAGTTTGCAGATGGAAGGAAGTACTAAGATCCAAAAGAGTACCCAATGTCTCGTGAAGCTTTTTCTAGAATCGAGATCTAAAACGGGGATCTCGATCTGAGATAGTTGATATGGGTACCCCATGCAACCTTACAATCTCCGAAATATATAACATAGCCAACTTTTGTAAGGAATAGTCCGTGCGAACTAGTAAGAAATAAGTTATCTTAGTTAACCGATCTATTATCACCCAGGTTGAATCTTTCTTAGTGGGTGTTAATTGTAACCCACTAACAAAATCCATTGTTATTCGCACCCACTTCCACTGAGGTATTTTGATTGGTTGCAACAACCCGAAATAAAATTTGTGTTTAGCTTTCACTTGCTGACACATTAGGCACTTAGCCACAAATTCTATCACGTCTCGTTTTAGTTTAGGCCACCAATACAACTTCTTTACATCCCAATACATCTTATTTCCTCCGGGGTGCATGGAATAAGGGCTAGCATGCACTTCCTGAAGTATGGACTGCCTTAAATCCTTGTCATTTGGCACACAATACCTTCCAAGGAAGCACAGAAGACCTTCGTCATTAAACCCATAATTCTCAGTTTTTCTATCTTCACCTTCTTAATCCATGAAAACAATGTCACATCTAAAGGTTGTTTAAACTTAATATCGTTAACCAAGGGGGTTTCACTTATAGCTTGGCTAATAGGCCTCCATCATCCACTAAACTTAACCTTGCAAACATTGCTCTAAATTTACTCATCTGTTTTCTACTTACAGCTTTTGCTACTAAATTGGCTTTCTCGGGGTGATATTCAATTACACAATCATAATATTTTAACAATTCTATCCACCTTCGTTGCCTCATGTTCAAATCTGTTTGGGTGAGAAAGTACTTGAGACTCTTATGGTCGGTATAAATGTAACACTTCTCACCATACAAGTAGTGCCTCAAAATTTTTAATGCAAAAACTACTGCTGCCAACTTTAGGTCATGAGTCGGGTAGTTGCACTCATGCTGCTTCAATTATCTCAACGCATAGGCAACTACCTTATCGCCTTACATCAACACACATCCAAGGTCAGTGTAGGATGCATCGCTCTACACTATATATTCTTCCTCAGTTTGGGCTAAATTAATATAGTTGCTTAGGTTAACACAACCTTTAGCTTTTCAAATCTAGAGTGTTGATCTTCCGTCCGTTTAAATGGAACATCCTTCCTCAACAACTTAGTTAGGGGTGCTGCTATTAGAGAGAACCCTTCAACAAATCTACGATAGTACCTGACTAAACCAAGAAAACTTTGAATTTCAGAAATATTTTTGGGTTGTCTCCATTCTAGGATGACATCTATCTTTTTCGGATCTACCCGAATACCCTTTTCGAATACCACATGACCCAGAAACATAACCTCTTTAAGCCAAAATTCACACTTACTCAGTTTGGTATACAACTTTTCTCGGAGGATTTGTAGAATCTTCCTAAGGTGTTCATCATGTTCAGGTTCAATTTTGGAATAAACTAAGATGTTGTTGATGAATACAACGATGAATTGATCAAGGAAGGATTGAAACACTCGATTCATTAAGTCCATGAAGGCAGTAGGAGCGTTGGTTAAACCAAAAGGCATTACAAGGAATTCATAGTGGCCATAACGGGTTTTAAATGCAGTTTTGGGCACATCTGCCTCATTTACCTTTAGTTGGTAATATCCCAACCTTAAATCTATCTTAGAAAATATTGTTGCACCTCAGAATTGATCAAATAGGTTATCTATCCTAGGCAGGGGATATTTATTCTTGACGGTCAGTTTGTTCAACTATCGATAGTCTATACAAAGCCTTAGGGAACCATCCTACTTTTTAACAAATAGGACTGGAGCTCCCCATTGAAAAACATTGGGTTTAATAAACCCACAATCCAGAAGCTCCCGAAGTTGGATTTTAAAATATTGTAGCTCTTTAAGCACCATGCAATAAGGAGCAATGGACACCAAAGCATTTCCTGGCAATACTTCAATTCTAAATTCTACCTCACGATCTGGAGGTAACCCTGGTAACTCTTCGAGAAACACATCTGGGAACTTTTTAACAGTTCAGATGTTGTCTAAGGCAGAACTATTTGCATTCTTATTCATTACATAAGCTAAATATGCCTCACCCCCTTTACGAACTAGCTTCTCGATGACCATAGCAGAAATTACATTTTTTAAATAGTTCTATCACTCCCCAACCATAACAATCTCACTACCCTCCGTTGTTTTCAAGGTTACTCTCTAAGAGGCATAGTCTAGGCTAACTTAGGGTTCCACTAACCAATCTATCTTAGAATTAAATTAAACTCCCCAAAAGGTAATTCCATAAGATTCTCTGGAGACACTACCCATTGAACCTCCAATGGACATCTCCTATAGATTTTATTTACAAGAATTGATTGTCCTAATGGGCTTATTATAGTAACATCAGTTGTAATAGCCTGTTTCCAATGGAATTAGAATAGTGGTTTTGGGACCACAAATCCAATGTGTGAATAACTATTTATTTATTATTTTAATGTTTACAACATGTTAGTAGTATCACATAAAAATTTCGTTAAGAAATTTTACCGTTTGCATGCCTAATTCGATAAAAAGGATTAAATTGCAAAAGGTGCAAAACTTGAGTTCTATAAATTAAAGGGAGTTGTTAGCTATGAATGGTTGGAGGTTTTATGTTGTAATTATACCATTGATATGGTTAATGGAAAAAAATGGGCATGGTTTAGTTAATTTTTAAAGGTTAAAAAAACTATGGTTAAAATGGTAATTAGTAAAATAATCATAAAACAAATAATAGAAAATTTAGTGCTCATCTTCATGAGCTTTCTTCACCACCAAAATTAGACTTTTAAAACCCCATTTTTTTAGCTTGAAAGTTTGGTTGAGCTTTTGGGATTGCATGGTATGAATTCTAACTCTGTTTTAATGATTTTTACGTTTTTGAAGTCGTTGTAGCTTAATCTAGCTAGCCCAGGGACTAATTTGTAAATTTGTTGAAATTCTAGGGTGTTACCATGAATGAAATCATGTGAATTTGATGTTTGGTGGAAGAAAATGAATATATGTTGTTAGATAAACAACTTTTGTAAAGTGAATTTTTTTGAAAATGTCAATTAGGGGTTAAATTAAAAAGTGTAAAAAGTTCATGGTGTAAATTGTGAAATAATGAATTTTATGAGTTGATAGGGACCTATATGAAATTTGACTAGCTTGGGTTAGGGATGGATTTGCATGAATTTCATTTATTGAGCTTAAGGACTAAATTGAAAAGAAATCAAATGTGTAGAGGCAAAAGTGTAATTTTGCTAACATGTGAATTTGGATTGAATTGAATAGACTAGTTATTAAATTGGTTGAATTTATTTATTTAGATCAAGATAGATCTCAACCGGATTTAAATCGAGAGAAGGCGAAAGTTGGGGATTAGTCCATCATACTCCTTTGCGATAGTGTCGATGTAAGTTCAAAGTAATTAAATTATATCACTTGATTTCCTTATGTATTTTTATTTTATAATCATGTAGTTAATTATTATATAATTATACCCCTGATCACACTTACGTGCCCCTATTGTACTTCGGTACCCCTGATCGCACTTACGTGTCCCTGCTGTACTTCGGTATTCCTGATAGCACTTTCATGCCGTGGTTACATTTCGGTAACATTTATTAAGTAAAATAGGGGTTCACTCATTTAATGTTAATTAAATAAATTACTATGTACTTACTAAGTTGTTATGGATGGTTTAATGTTGATGAATTTAAGTTGTTATGCTAGCAATTGTATTTGGTTAGGTGTTTGAATGATGGAAGATGAAATGTTAGTAATGAATTTGCATATTATTTATGTCATGTGTCTTGTTTGGAAATGTAGTGAATTGGTACTTTGTTGTGAATGGCATATATTAATGTTAATGCTAGTAGTTGAATGGATTGGTTAGCACCATTTGGTATGTTTTTGTAAGTAAATTAAATGGTATGTATAGATATAAATATGCCTAGAAGTTAGTTGATTATTTTGCCAAATTGAGCACATGGTTGTACAGGTTTTTATGTAGTTATTAAGGTGCCTTTGGGCATATTGGTTGTATGTTATTATATCACATGTATATAGCTAGAATATGCATGATTTTGGTGCCTTGTTATGGCTGGTAATTGTGTGCAAATGTGTTTGTAGGTACATGTCTTGCTAGGTGAGAAAAATGGCTTGGAAATGGCCTATTTTTCGTCTACACGGGCAGAGACACGGGGGTGTGTCTCAGCCGTGTGTGACACACGGCCAGGCAACACAGTTGTGTGTCCCCTGTAGCTTTCAAAGGGTTGCAAGTCAGGCTGTTACACGGCCTAGCACAGGCCTGGCACACAAGCGTATGAGGTTATTTCGAAGGGTACACGGCCTAGCACACGAGCGTGTGGCTTGGCCATGTGACCCAAGTCAGTGAGTTACACGGGCGTGGACATGGGCTAGGACACGGCCGTGTGACCCCTACAGTGTTGTAAATTTTTGCTATTTTTGGAAAAATTATCTGAGTTTCCGATTTAGTCCCAATTTGTTTCTAACGTGTTTTTAGAGCCTCGAGGGCTCGTATAAAGGATAACATGTATGATTTGGATTGGTTTTAATATGATTATCGATATGATTTGAAATATTTAAAATTTTTGTTCGTAAGATTTGAAAACTCTAGTAATACTCCGTAACCTTGTTCCGACGACGAATACGGGTCAGGGGTGTTACATCAGTAGTGGTTTCCTCTACCCTAAAACCTAATTTATTAGACATATTGCATGAAACATATGAATGGGTGGATCCTATGCCGATCAGGGCAAAGTATAAGACAAAATTAATGGTAAAAATACCTGCAATGACATTGGACACATCTCCATCCTCTTGACTTCTAACAGCATAAACAAGAGCAGGTTGTCTAGCTTCGGTTCAGTTTGCACCAGTTGTTACAATATTTGCGACACTATTCTGCTTATGGCCCCTTGTAGATAATTGACCCACTCTCTGATTTTGGGTTTGGTTTTGAGTCGGAGCTTGTACCTGTTTGTCCAGACAAGGACAATCTTTCATCATATGCACCACCGACTCATATTTCAAACAAGCACCCATTTTCTTCCAACACTAGCCCGAGTGACACATTGTAAACCTAATCCCTAGAGTTAGCCACCGCAACCCTTTGTTGTGGTCCATTCTTTCTAGCTCATTTTATAGGATGAGCATTCAAACCAGTGGAACCAGAATCTCTCTTAACCCGGACCTTACTCTTCTCTTGTTTTTCATGTTCCACATGTTCGATCTCCTCTATAATTTTGGCTTTCTCCACTAGGGTCTCAAACAACCATTCCTAGTATAGAGCAACCTAAATTTTGAGGTTAAAATGTAACCCATTTTCAAACCTCACGCATTTGTCTTACTTCGTGGTGACCATACCTTGAGCATAGCGGCTAAGCATTAGAAATTCAGCCTCGTATTTTGACATAGTCTTGTCTCCTCATTTTAACTCGATAAACTCGAGTCTGCAGGCCTCCACATACCTAGTGCTCACATATTTCTTTTGAAAAGCTTCTTGGAAATATTCCAAGGTTATACATTCAGCTGCGTGCCCCTTAGCAAAGATTGCCACTAATGATAAGCTTTTTTCTGTAACAAGGACATAGTGCCATTTAACTTTTGCTCCAGAGTACAGTCTAGGTCCTCCAGAATCCTATCCGTCGACTCCATCTAATATTTCGCCATAGTAGGAGTTGCTCCAGCAACAACTTTGAATGTATCAACCCCATTTGATCGGAATTTCTTTGCAACAGACCCACGACTCCTCAATCAAGTTTGGGCCCCAGCATCCTTTTGTAGAACCCTCAGCATTGCTTGTGTCACCGCATTGTCGTTGTTGTCGTAACCTCTACCATTGTTGGTAATAAAGTTCTCAATGTTATCCTCTTTAAGGATTGGGTTTTCTCCCTATACAGTGGGCGGCTCTACAGGAGCAGCCCTACGTATCCTACCCCTACCACGTCTACCTTAAGTGTTCATTATATTCTCAGAAGTTTAAGATCTAAAGTATATTTACAGTTTTCAAATAAAAGTTCAAGTGTTAGTGATTTTCCTTAAGTGTTCACATTCTAGGGTTTTACAATTTATTTTAGAGTGAAAAAAACGAAAGTAGGATCGGCATCAGAGTTCTCAAATTTAATTTCATGTAGAAAGTTAATTTTTTAAAAAATCTTGTGGCATGGTTTTTCCCAAAGTACCCTTTTCAAATGTATGCATGCAAACTCTTTCAAATTTCCACAGTCTGAGTTTAGAAAACCTAGGCTCTGATACCACCAAATTTAACCTTCTCAATTTGGCCTAGACATTAGACCCTAATTTGGAAGACTACTGTAACACCCCTAACCCGTGTCCTTTGCCGGAACAGGGTTACAAAGCATTACCGGAGTTTTCAGAATATTTGCGAATAATTCACATAAATTACTATTCATTTACTGAAATTATTCATAACGTCCCTTAAATGTACCCTCGAAGCCCAAAATGAGTATTAGCATCGAGTCGGGACTAAATCGAGAACTCATAGAATTTTTCGCGAAATTTCAAAAATTTTCTAAGATGCAAGGCACACACGCCCATGTGGTCAGGGCACGCGCCCGTGTGACCATATGACACGCCCGTGTCCAACCCCGTGTAACTCTCTGACTTGCACCGCACGGCCAGCCACACACCCGTGTACTAAGCCGTGTAGTACACACGGTTGAGACACACGCCTGTGTCTCTGCCTGTGTACTCAATTCTGAGCATTCTATTTCTCAAATTTAAGATGCAGGGGACACACGGCTTAATCACACGCCCATGTACCAGGTCATGTGTCACACACAGTCAAGACACATGCCCGTGTGTCTACCCATGTGGACAAAATAAAGCCATTTCTAGCTTCATTTCTCACCCAAAATTTTGCCATAAACCTACATCAAAACTTACATTCAAATACCAACCAATCCAAGTATTGAATTCAAGAAAATTCTAACATTTAATATGTTATATCATTGCTTACATATATGTTTATAATCTTTCCTTGATTTAATCTATACATTAAACATTATTTAATTAACCATACTTAACATATATGTATTTATCATGACATAATATTTTATAAGTACCAAAACAAATCATTACTAGCCATTCCGATGGCTAATAACATATATTTAAGCCATCTATGGTCAAGTTAACCTATACATGCCATTATACCAAAATAAGTTTACTATTTATACCAAAATAAGCTTGTGGATAGTGTGATGATGCTCCAACCGTTTACCAACCTTCGCGAGCTTCCGAGCACTATAAAACAGAGAAAAGTAAACCTAGTAAGCATATTATGCTTAGTAAGTTCATATAACTGGAATTAAACTTACCAACCCCATTTATTAAAATTAAGCATATAATAACATGTTCCCATCATCTTGGCAAAATTGCCTAAACACATGCATTCAATCAAACATGTTAGTCAAAAAATTCTCATATACATCAAGTAAACATAGATGAGCTCATCATGCTATATTCTTTCAATACATTATTCATTTCATCCCATAATTCTAATATCATGTCAAGTAATTTGTCCGTTGAATCATTGAAATTCCGACGGATACTCGAATAGTACACTCAAGGTGTACAATTCAATAATCTGTCAATTCATATTCAGGTGTACCCATTAATGCACTTAATCAGAAAGCACACTCTCGAGCCACATATCATGTAACAAGATTACCAGTCCAGGCTAAATCTTTTCTGTAACATATGCTCAGAAGAGCTTAATTAGGATTACCAGTCCAGGCTAAATCCTAATTGAGACATATGCTCAAGAGGGATTATATCAGGATTACCCGTCCGGGCTAAATCCTATCTGTAATGAGGTCAAGAGGATTACTCCTCCGACCTAAATCCCATCAGCAATAAATGCAGGACCTCATTCATTCCGGGAAATCACATATATCCATCGAAATCCAATATTCAAACGGAAT
Organism: Gossypium sturtianum; assembly: GCA_025698515.1. Lineage (NCBI taxonomy): Eukaryota > Viridiplantae > Streptophyta > Magnoliopsida > Malvales > Malvaceae > Gossypium > Gossypium sturtianum. The sequence continues at coordinate 126,444,127 of CM046948.1, forward strand.
TTAACCCTTTTTCAAACAATTTCAAGCATGTATTCATTTCTTATATTGTAACATTCAAATAATTCACATAAAAATAAATCACATTCTATACAAATATAACATTCAATTCAACATATTTACATGCTCAATTAAGTTACACGAACTTACCTTGATAATAGTTCGTACAAGAAAATGTACTAATCCGAAACTCTCTTTTCCTCGATCTAGCTTCGAATTTGAGTTATCCGGATCTATATAAATGAATTTAATCATTAATTTCTCACATTTCATAATCATTTGAACTCAATTTACATCCTAGGCAAAATTACCATTTTGCCCCTAAACTTTCCATAAATTCCAATTTCGTCCATAGGCTCGGAAAATGAAATCCATGCAATTTACTCCTTATTCCAAGCCTAACCGAAATTTCAATATAAAATTTACAGCACATGTATTCTATAAAATTCAGAATTTTTCTTCAATTTTCACAACTTTATAATTTGGTCCCTAAATCATGTTTTCATAAAAATTCACTTTGTAAAAGTTGTTTATCTATCAACAACCTTTCATTTTCTACCATAAATTTTAAATTTTCAGCATATTCATCCATTTCATAATTTCTATAATTTGATATCTTTTCAAATTAATCCCCCAAATAGATAGATTAGACTATCCTAGTTTCAAAAATATAAAAATTACTAAAAATAGGACTTGAATACTTACCAATTTAAGCCAAGAAAGCTTGTTTTCTCTTTCTTAGGGTTTCCATGAAATATTTGGGGAAGAAGATGATATAAAATGATTTTAATTCTATTTTAATTATTTATCATCTTTTAATTATTTCTATTTCCAATTTAGTCCTTAACCTTTTCTAGTTTTTCCATGGATGATTCATAAAAAATATCTACTAACTTTTTATTAATGGTATAATTACCATATAAGGACCTCAAGTTTTGAATTCCATAGCTATTTGATCCTTCTAGCTACTAGAATCTAACTTTTGCATTTTATGCAATTTGGTCCTTTCCGTAATTAAGCACTTAATCGATAAAATTTTCTTATCAGAAATTTCATATGACATTCCTATCTAAATGCAAATCATGGAAAAATATAAAAATAAATTTTCCTTCTGGCTCGGATTTGTGGTCCCGAAACCACTGTTTCGATTTCACTAAAATTGGACTGTTACAACTACATTAGCCACTGGAATGACCCAGTAAGCTATCTGAGTTTATAAAATAGTCGTATTAAAACATTTTTTTAATTTAGAAGAAAATTTTGTTAAATTTTCAGAAAAACTCATAAGTTAATAAAAACAGATTAAGTTACACATTTTCGTAAATGGTGATTTCATTTGAAACTTACCTAATTCCCAATTTATTTATTACCCAAAATTTCATTTACAACCGAGCAACGGAAAGTGATATTCAATTTAGTTTTAATTAAAATAAAATAGAATTATTTAGTGCATAATCAAATCTAATTATAGGTTCATTATCCTAAATTCAAATTAAAAATCATGCATACGAAATAACCCAAAATATGAGTCCCATACCACAATATAAATAAAATAATACAATTATGAAATAACAAGAATTATAAAAATAAGCCTAATAATAACACTTTCACATAAATAAAATGTTTTTGAGCCCTCCGTATGTCGTGCCCACGTTCTAACCTGGTGGGGTTTTTGTAATGAAGGCAATAAAATGGGAGTGAGCTATGGAGCTCAGTGTCAGTTCCATCACAAGAAAACCAGTGGAAACGATTATGCATATAGAAACACGACACATAGAATAACTCACAATAGCAATTTCAAAATTTTTATATTTCAGATCACTCAACAGTATATATATGACATTTTAAAAATATTAGAATTGTATGCACATGCTTTATATATGCAATATAGTTTCGGTTTAACAGAAAATGTCCTACCCCACCACTACACACCACAATGGAACTTCCCCTAAACTTCAGCCACCTACACATTGAGTTGTGGTTTTAACCATCAATGGTTTGCAGATACACTACTAATGGTCGTGGACACACAACAAAAACACCATAGATGGAATCTACCTATGGTTGTGGATACACAACAAAAACATCGTAGATGAAATCTACCTATGGCTATGGGTACACAACAAAATAATGCAGATAAAATCTGCCATTGGCTGTGGATGCACAACCTGTTTGCAAGTAATAGCTATCGATGGGTTGTGGATGCACAGCATATTTTCATTTAATAAGAAAACACTATCGATGGCTGTGAGTGCACAACAAATTTTGTAGATAAACTGCCAATACTTCCTCCATACATATCATCCCACCCCATACAATGTAATAAGGCATGTTCAAAACAGATAAATACGGTGGCATTTAATATGCTTTTAACAAAACAATATGGTAAAAATCAATATGCTTATAATAGTTCGATACGATGACAAATAATATGCTTATTACAGATCAACTCAGTAGCAAAAGACATGCTTATCATGTGTTTGGTTTAATGGTAACATAAGGCATGCTGAACATATAATCAGTAATACAGACGCAATAGGCATATATTATTCTCATATCATGCATATACAATAATAATTCAGTCATTTAGATCACGCATTCCAGAACTCATACTATCAGGGGTTCAATTGAAAGTAATATAACTCTAAAATAGTTTGAGGACTATTCAGATACTAAACTAATCAAATCATAAAATTCTAGGCAAAATTGTAAAACAGGGGGCTTACGGCCATGTGGGATGCTATAGATCTATGAAGGGGTTACATGGCTGTGTAATATATTGTGGCCGTGTGGAAATAGAAAAATTAAGTTATAGATGAGACATGGCCGTGTGACAGGCTATGTGGAAGGATCTTGTCTGTGTGATGTTCGAACTAGTCAGGGTTTCAGAGGCACATGGCCGTGTGGTCCACACACCTATGTGGCAGATCGTGTGGCCCTAATTCTAGGCACGATTTGCCCCGATTCACTTGTAAGAGATCTCACACTTGTCACTAAAAGCTCAAACGACGTCCCTTGCGCTCAAATCTTACCCGCTGCACCTAAAATAGGTCATTCAAATGACATATTCGCGCGAATTAACATTTGATTTCAAGATTCGTCAAGATTATTGAAAGATTAGATAAAAAATCGAAAAAGATCATTTAATCGATCGCAAGATTATCATTAGACAGAAATTTTATAGAGATTTGAGATCAAACATCAAGATTGAGATATTCTTACCAATTCTTGGAAAAGGTTAAGAATGTTACTAATGGCAATTACGAATCTGATTGAAAAATGACATGAATTAAGAATAGATTTTGATTCAGGAAGCAAAATTAATTTCAGCAATAGAGAAAAATATTTTGCAAAGAAGAAGATGGAAAAGAAAAGAGAGAAGAAATAGGGATAAGAGAGCAAAAATTCTAATTGGAATGGAAAAATAAACATAATCTTAGTGTAATTAGGGAAAGAGGGACTAAATACCTAGGGTTTTCAAACTTTAAGGGGGCTGCATGGTAATTTTCCCTTGCTGCCGAAAATAAAAAGGAATAGAGTAGGGTGGCTCGAACCTAGTTTAGGTAGGGTAAAGGATAAATGCTTAACCATTAGGCTACTGTCTATTTCTTGTTAGGTTTTTACTCCCAATAATATTTTTTTAGTGCGGTTTTCATCCTAATTTGCTGAAAGTAAAAAGGAAAGAAATGGAAGAGGAGTGGCTTGAACCTAGGATCTCTAAAGAGTGAACTAACTACTTTACCATCAAGCCTATTCATATTCTTGGTTACTTATTTCAATTAACCCCCTATTTTTATGGGCGTGACAAAGACAATTTAACAAACAAATTATAAAAGGAGAGTAAGGCAATGAGAGAAATCAAATACACGATATTTGTTAACACAGTTCAGATTCACTAATCCTACTTTGCGGAGCCTCGCTTAGTGAATGATTTTATTCAACAATCGTCCTGAACACCTATTGGCTAAAGCGCAATCTACTCTTACAACAATGCAGCCCCAACAATGAGCCATTTGTTATAATCACTCACCCCAAACTACCTCACTTACAACAATGTTCACTCTTCAACAAAATGCCTAACATAAGAGTGCAAAAAGATAAACAAATAACCAGCAAAAAACACTCCAAGCTGACCAACATGTGCGAAAATAGAACCTATATATAGGCTGATACAAGAGCTCTTCAACAACTTTTTGATAAGCATAAAACTCTAAGTTAAAAGCTGAAATTATCTCTTGAATTATCTCCAATAATTATCCCATAAGTTCCTTTATATCCAACGAAATTTAAATAATCTTAACCTCCAAGTAAGATAAGTCAAAGGATAAGGATAATACTTAAGATAGGATTGTCTGTCATTCCTCCTTCAATCCTTCAAAAATCACTCAACAACTTTGTATAACAATTAAAGACATAGCTTGATGATCATTTGCTAACTGAGAAACATACCATAGAGAACAATGTCAAAAGCGCCAACATTAAATTGCATATAGGTCTACTAAACAGATCTTCAAACTGTTATCTCAAAAGTCTATTTAACAAAATACTCAAGCAAGAAAAAAAACAGTGTTGCAATAGGAAATTTAAATAAGTGTCCGAACAAAGTGTAGCTTCAATGCTTTGGAAAACTTAGGTCTCAACACTTACTTCTATTATATTAGATTTATTATTACGAATATAATATAATATATTAAATTATATTTTTAAATATAAAGTCAACATATTCTAAGTCAATTTACACATTTAACAACAAATTTATTCCATTTGCAAATCTAATTTAATTTTACACACTTTCATAATTTTTGATATAATTAATATGTAACACCCCAAACTCGGCCTAGACGTTATGGCCGAATTTGGAGTAGTTACATCAACTTGTTTGAAAAACTAAAATCTATCTTAGAAATTGTGTGATCTGAAACCTTAATTTAGGTAAGCTCATACGAGTTTCAGGAAATTCTCAAGTTTGAAAACACCTATTTCACAACATGATCTCTTAAACATTTACTTATAAAAACAGAGGAAACTTTCAGAAATTTCACTCTAACTTTAGTAATCACGTGATTTGAAAATATTAATTTTTAGCAAAACTCTTACATTGTTATTTAGAAAAACTCACATGCAAAACTTACTCGTTATACGGAAAAGCATTTAGTTTGATAATTAATTTTGCAGTGGATATTTTCAGAGTTTTTAAGTTTTGAAAACTAAATTTCAATTTGTCAAATTCGTATGATTTTGCAGTTTTACATTTAAGAACGCCCAAAAACCAACAAACAGGTAGAAAAACCCAAAAACAAAACCAAATCTGAAAACTTAGTCCAAAAATCAAAAGTCTAGAAATCTTAATTGAAATAATTCAAACCATCTTATGAGGAAAACAAATTTGAGCTCCTACACGCCGTTCGGTCCTAAACTTGCTGGTTACCGAGAGGATAACAAACAAAGAATGGGCTTTACGAGCTCAGTGTGTAACACATCCCAAGTAACAAATCAGATATACATAAATAAACAGATACGTTTTCAGATATAGGTTTAAACATATTCTCATATACAAATTCATATGTATTTTCATAATCAGATACAGATGCTTACTCAGATTCAGATACAAATGCAGACACATATTCAAATATAGATGCAGTCATAGAACCTACCCCCATCTGCTACACACCAACTCCGTCCAACCAATCACACCAATTAGGACTACAAGAGTCCATCCATCCAATCACACCGGATCGTGGTCGTATGCCACTCATAAAGGTGCAGCTGAGTTGCCAAACATATATTGTGGTTTAACCGCCAAAATTTTTGTAATACTGCTAGAATACACTTCCTCCATCACATATCAAACCCATCCCGATGCACATGCATAAGTAAACTAACACATATTTCATAAACCGATGTCATGCATACTATTCATACATAATCATGCTTTTAGAGTTATCAGAACACAAATCGTACATATATTTTTCACATACCTTACCTATATCACGTACAGACACAAATCAACAGATGTTACATTTCAAGTCTTATTTAAGTCAAACGGACCCCACAGAAGATCTAATAACGAACTTTGGAGTCAAATGGGCCTAGTTGAAAATTTATGAAAAATAGGCCCACATGGCCCAACTTGCCAGCCCATATGGCCCACACGACCTCACACACGCCCGTGTGGCCCACATGGCCCAATTAACCTAACCCGTGTGACGTCAACAGTGGGTTTTTCAGCATTGCGCCATTCGTGTTTTTCGTATTTTCCGTTTTACACCTAGTCATTTTTTTATGCTGACTCAACAGTTGCAATTCCAAAACCCAAATAGTAAAGACAGTTCTAATGCCATTAATCTTCCGACGACAAAACGCTTGCTTCACAAACTTTTCCAAAATTCCTCAAAATGTGCAAACGATGCCACAATAATGAATTATGAATAGCACCATAGAGTAAAGTAACAATGAAGAGTCAATGAAACACAGATGAATAAAAAACATTTTGAGGAAGAGCAAAGAATAAACGACAAAAAGTTATTTCCTTCTCTTTACTGTAGCAAATCAAAAGAAAGAAAGAAAAGGGAAAAAAACCAACGTGAAACAAAATTGGGAATATTGGAACGACAAAGTGGGGGAGTGGAAGAGAGATTTTTCTGGAAACTAATTTTCAAAAACTACCCACACCCTCAACTAAATCTGATAACTAACCACCTATCACATTTGTCAGAATTCAAATTCAATCCAATTCAAGCACATGGGCGGCACAAAAGAGAATAAAAAAATTATTTCTCGTTTGCACGCGCCGAGATTCGAACATAGGACCAAAAAATTAGTTGAAACCTTATCACTGAACCAACAAGCTCATTTTGTCACTAATTAAGTGAAAATAATATATAAGTTCAAAGATAGGGGTTGGGATAAAATTAACAAAAACTCAAGGGAAAAAATTCGAACCCAAAATCTCACACACACAAGCACAAAACCTATCTACTGAACCAGACTAACTCACTTGACAAAATTTTCACAATCATAACTCAAAATTAAGACGTGGCCACTCTTGATTTCACTAACCTAATTTCTTTTAATCCGGTCTTTAAGATGTGACATAATATTTTAAAATTTTGTTTTATATTTCATAACCACATTTCAAATTTTAAGTAATTAAAAATGTCTTACTTTTTACTTTAGGGTGAAAAACATTTATCTTTTAAATATATATAAATCAATACAATATTTTATATATCAAGTTACAGATTTATATATATTATAAATATTAGTAAATTAATAAAATTATAAAAATATGTTACAAGTGGGTCCCTAGTAAGTCGGTGTCTATGGGTTTATGTGAGGGAAAGGCGAAAACGCGTCTTACGGCTTGCATCATTCATTGGCTATTTCTATAAGAAAAATCATATTGTTTCTACAAACTATTACCGTATTACGTCCAATACTAAATGAATTACTTGCGAGAAGAAATCAGTGCAAAGAGGGAAAAAGAAAGTCGTGGTTATGCACAATTATTTAATAATGGAGCATGTTCGGCTACTTTCTTTCCATCCAATACAAGGATTTTGATTAATTATATATTTCTTTTCAGGAAATTAATTATAGTGATGTGCCATCTTCTCAATTTTTGTCTACTCACCGACTTGGTTTAAAAAGTGTCAAATTCCGAATTGGGTCATCAAAATCAAGCATTTGCAAGTCGGTGCACAAAATGCCACAACAATCTCACACACTTGGAAAACGTTTGTAGGTAAGTTTACTCAAACAAAGTCTTCAACTCAATTATTTTTCATTTTCGTCTTTTTTAGTTAATTTGTTGTTTTTTTTTTTTTTTTTTTACAAGAAAGTTGACTAGATTGATGTATCCAGTTACATGGTACTTCTTTAAAAATTATTAACAGTTTTTCATAAAGTTGATAAAAATTTTAAGAAAATTATTCAAATCAGTACATGTAAATTATTACATTAACATAGTTAAAATTTTGACGGGAAAACAACTATTTGACTAAAGATCTAGGTGATAAAAAAAAAAATAGGACCAAAATAATAATAAAAATAAATTTTAAAAGTTAAATTTATTATTATAATTTTCTTAAAAGTTAAGTAATTAATTATAATTTAAGGAAATTTTTAATTTTAACTAATAAATAATAATAATAATAATAAGAGTAATTATTTAATATACGGACCATTAAAACAACTTTTTTTTTATTATAATCATGATTCATGCCAAATGCTAAATTATTTAAATAGTGAAATTTTATTGATGGAAAAGCATTTGGCAAGAATCATGATTATAACAAAAAAAAGTTATAATAAATAATTACTCTTATTAATAAATAATTATTATTATAAAAATGATAAAATAACTTTTTTAACCTTCAATATTTATTATTATTTTTATCAATTTGGTCTTTATTCTTTAAAAATACATAAATAATTATAAAATTGTTTAATTATTAATTTGCTTTTTCATATTTTCAATAAAAATGTAAAAAAATTGTGAAAAACTAAAAACTCTCTAAAAATATTCATTTTAAAACAGGTGTCTCTAATTTGATTTGATATGGGATCGAATAAATAGCTCAAAATTTAGAGAGAATTTTTTTGAATTTTTGAAAATTTTATATTTTTTAAAATTATTTAAATTTATTTTTATTTTTTAATTTTAAAGAGTTTTTATTTTTCACAATTTTTTATATTTTTATTGGAAACATAAAAAACTTTTAATTTTTAAAACATCTTTTGTAATTGTTTATGTACTCGTAAAGAGTAAGGGCCTAATTTACAAAAAAGAAAAAAGAAAAAGGAAAGATTATAAATATTGAGAACTAAAAGAGTTATTTCACTAATTCAGCAAAAATTGAGCCAGGAACTAAAATTCTCAAATAAAAAAGATAGTTAAAATTTGGTGGAAGGTTAGGCAGGCGGTTGTGACTCTGCATGATTATTTGAAAACGAAAAAAATCCATTCAAAAATCATATTATCATACATGAACGAAGGTAAAGTTTATAAAAAAAAAGAAAGTAAAATAAAATTATGAGATAGTTAGAAAAAGTTTATGTTAGAAGAGGTGTTAATAGAACTGCTTGCTTTTGATAAAAATATTAAAAAATTATGGAGTAACTAAAAAATGCTCTGATTGCTGACTTTTAATCTAAGGTATGATCGATAAATAAAATTGAAAGGAATGGCTAATTATTGCAAAGGCAATCAGGGAGAATGAGTGAATTTAAAGTACAGCATCTAATATTGGATTGCTGATTAATATACAAACATTAGGTCCAATTTTACAACCATATGATCATGACTTTGATTACCATATATTTCAATTTTCAATTAATTCTTGGTCCAGCATGCATGCATGTCATTATCTCTTCTGAAATAAACAATGATTGAAATTAAGCACCACTTGTTCTCTTCTCTTCTCATCTCATCTTCTTTTTCCTTTTTTGGTTTTCCATTACTTGATATCTAAACTGCTATTTTTCCAAATTACCTCTCAATGTTTATAATCTTTATCAATTCGACCCTTATTCTTTTTTCTTTTTTTTAGTTAAACTTGGCTCTCAAACCATTCAAAAAGAGTTGGATTGCTTTCTTTTAACTAAAATACTGCCTAAAACATTAAATTCTTAAAAATGGTAGCCCATATGACTATTCACATGTACTTCATGCTTTTTTTTTTTAATTTTCTTTTGGATTTTTGAATATTTTATAATTTTTAACTAATTTGTTGTTGTGACAGTGTCATGTTAGCATGAAGTACATGTGGATTGCCACCATACGTTGCCATGCAAGCATTGTTAAAAAAATAATATTTTAGTCGACATTTCTATTAAAAAAATTTTACTTTTTTTTGGAAAGACTAATAATCAAATTTAGCTCCAAATTGCAAAAAAAAAGATGTAAACTTTCATTTCTCTTAAAAAAAACTATTTGACTTTCTTTTTTTGGAAAGAGTAATAGTCAAATTTAACTCCAAATTGACAAAAACATGTAGACATTGAAGACTAAATTTGATATTACGTATTTTTTTTCTAATTAAAAATAGAGAAATTTATTGTCTAAGTTTTAAATTCAAGATCTGATATCAATAAAGATTTAAATAACGTAAATCATTTGCCACTATAACAATAACTAATTAAGAAAGAAGATTAGAAACTTGCTATGCTATAATTAATTTAAATGCTTATATGTCCATGTTAAATGCGATGTTTAATGTTGTTTCTCTTTTTAAATCTCATGTGTTGGTCTGATGATCATTATTTTAGGTGTGATTTAGGTTTGAGTTGAACTAGTCGCATTACTCTTGAGGTTTTACCCTTTTATAATTCACCCAAAAATATAATATTATTCCTTTTTAGGAGAGTCGACATATTTGTTATGTTATAAAAAATTCCACCTAAATTAAAAAAAAATAAAGGAAAATGGTGAACTGCATAAATATGAAGTGTCTTAGAGGAAATCAAATTTTTTAAATTTGAAAATGAAAATCTTTTGCTAATGGTATGTAATTGGTAAAATGAGTTAATAGGTAAGTTTTTATTATTAATTTGTAATTAAAATAATTATTTATTCAAATAAAAAATAAAACCATGTTATTACAATGATGTTGGTAATTTTTACAAGATATCACATACTATCATTTAAGAGACCTTCAAATATTTGACCAATCAATTATTATTATTTTTGAACAATTTAATTATAAGTTTTGATTATATATACTCTTCTTGATACTAGAATTACCTCTAGTCCCTTGCTAATCCAAAAATAGGAGGATAATGTACTTCAATGCACTCAAACCCACTTTCTGCTACACTGGCAACAATATTCATGTCAATTGAGCTAAGACTCAATCGACATGCCAACCAATTATTATTCTTTAAGAATAATTGTATAAAATAATTGATTATAAATTTACTTTTGAATTTCATTTACTTACTTTACAAAAATCAGGAAATTATTTTTTTTAAATTGTAATAATTTAGTCTTTGTACTCTATGAAAACTAAGAGAATAATTCAATTATTGGTAAGCACATAAAAAATTGATTTTTGCTAATTTAATGCTAAAACTATTAATTTTTATTAATTCTTTGGATATAAATTATTGAATTGTGAATTTAATAAAAATGCTCATAAAAATATTGATTCAAGAGAAGTATTTTTTAACAAAGGCATTCATATTTTCTCCTTTCCAGGTCCCTTCTGGTTTAGTTGGGTGAGAAGAGGCTTTCGAAAGTCAAAATAATAAATGAAGAGACAACTAATATTTCTTGTGCATATTATGCAGCCATTCCTTCAAGTTCAAGATTATATGCATAAAGACAAAAAATAAAAACAAGAAAAGATTATCCATCCATTTAAAACTTATCGCAGAAACAATTAAGTACAAATATACTTCAATGCCGTAGTGAATCAAATTAATGAAGTTTTACAAGTTTCCTTTCTTCTCTCAAAATTAATGCAACAAATTAGAGGCAATGAACAAGGTTCAACTACGGCTTTCACCAACTATCTCAAACGTTGGGCCTCTATTCATCCTTATGCCCCACTTGGTTGGTCACTAAATTTTTCTAGATTAAAGTTGTATTTTTACTTAAAATAATAAATACGTTGGAAGTGCTAGACTGCAGTCGTCATTATGGTTTTACATTGTAAAAAACTGTGCAAACAAAATAATAATAACACTAAGGTTTGTTTACGCAGTTCAGCTTCCCTACGCCTGTGAAGCCTAGCTCAATGAGTAATTCCACTATCTTTTATCACAAATACAACAAGTGATTCACACTCTATTACTCCTCAAGTATAAAGATCCCACCTTTGTATCTAAAGACTAGAACACTCACCTCCAAATCCTCTCCCTGAGAACTTGGCTAGTAAACACTCGACAACGTTTACAATTTAGTTTGCACTCTTTCACAAAAACAGTTCCTCAAATGGAAAAAAATAGAATGCACTCAATTAGCTCTCTAACAAAACCTAGACAAGCCTCAAAGCATATATTCAATTTCCACTTGCTAACATGGAATCTAAGTGAATAGAAAGTAACACCTTAAAAACAACTATTACAATACCCATGTTTGCATGTTGTGGCTTGCTACAATAAACTTTGTGTCCATTCATGAAATATGTTAATAATGTGAAATTCATTGATTTTGTCTGTCAGATATTCGTTTTGTTGCAATTGAACGAAGTTACTACAAGTTATAAAAATAGAGATGGACACAAAAAATTGTTCACAAAATTCAAAATCTCCATGCGTTTGCATGCCCTTGCTCAAAGCGTAATCCATTGTAAAATCAATAAGTATAAGTTATGTTTTAAGTTCAACTAACTCACCATGTTGTAACCTCACTCCTATAGTTTGAACTAGATCACTTTCCTTCTGAGTCTTTTGCCCTAAAAGCTTAGATGTAAACTAATACACAATCCAATTTACTTACCCAATTTTGTACTATAAATCAATTCCTCAATTAACAAATAAAATGCTCTCTTTCTCTCATATATAATAACTTAACCTAGTCATTTATTAATAAGCATAAAGTGAATTGTTAAATTATAATCAATGAGAACAACTAATCCTACAAAAATAGCTTCCAAATACATCTTCAATAAGGAGCATAACTGTAGCGACTCGAATTCCAGTGGTGTCAAAAAACATGGTTTTTGAACCTCATTTCCGTAAACCGAGTCCATAAGGATGAAAAATAAAGATTGAGAAAGTTAATATGAAAATATATTGAAAATCGGTTTAGTAATTTATTGAGAAATTGGTTAAGTAAAGCTCAGGGATTAAATTGTAAAAGTCCAATTACTATTGAATTTTAATTAAGAAAAGGCTTGATGACTTAGATAGCAATTAACCAAAGGGATAAAATGGCAATTTAGCCATTATTTAACATGGTTTAGTGGCTGAGGATGTTGATTTCCTCTTTGTTTCATTAATGGTTGATTAATTATAATAAAGTTTAATTTAAACTAATTTATTAATGTTAATTAAGATTTAATTAAGGTATATATACCTTAGATAGTGGAGAGAAGATGAGATTTTATCATCTTCTTCACCGTCCAATTGAAGAAAAACAAAGAACCTCCGTTGTTGAGCTTAAAACATTTGTCCAAGCATTAAACTCAGGTAATCGAGCATTTTTCTTGTAATTTTTATAGATTTATGATCATGAGAGCTTGATTTAGTTAGCCTATGTATCAATTTTTTCAATTGTTAAGTTTTTAACTAGTTTCCATTGTAGAGAAATTGTTAAATTAGGCTTAAATTTGATAGTTGTTACGCTTAAAACATGATAAGGACTAAATTGTAAAGCTAATTAAGCTTGTTAGATAACTTTGAAATTTGAGGAACTAAATTAAATAAATAAAAAATCTATCATGAAATAATGCTACGAATAGAAATATTAGGACCCCTAACGAAAGAATGTGAAATCGAATTTTGATTTGATGCTAGATATTGAAAGATACAGATATCCCGAGTATAGGGACTAAATTAACTAAAATGCAAAATATGTTTTGATTTGTATTTAAATTTTAGTTGGATGTGAACTGATGTTGTTTCTATTATTTAATTATCGAACGTAGCTAAAGACGACGTTGGACCATTGCAAGAGAAAAGAAAACTGAGAGTCGTTGACGAGTGATAAGAGAAATTCGGTTTGTATTTCTATAATTCAATATCATTGAATATATATAACTATATATGTTGATTGCATGATTACTATTGAGGTAAGATGATTAATTGTCTCGTGATTTGATTCGTGATTGGTGATATTGAATATCGAGAATTGGATTGAATTGAATATAATAAAAATAAGCATGATATAATTGATAATGATTCATGTGATGAATTGACTAGATATGAAATGGTGTTATATGCTCTATGATATAGTTGATGATGGAAACTGGTATAGAATTATGATTTTGAATATGAATCGATATGTAATTGGACATTGAATATCTTATTAACTGTTTAGGCAAAGTCGGATATAGTTGGCATGCCATAGGATAGATTTTTTTACGAGTTACTTTGGTTATATCGATGAGATCTAGGCGTATTTTACTTCGAAAATTCCGATGAGTGTTGAGCACACCTTTTACTTCAGTTATATCGATGAGCAATTTATATACTTCAGGCGTTTTGATGAGGCACTAAGTGCCAGATTGGTGTGTTGGTTGGAATATGTGTATTCATCCCGAGTCTGAGTTAGGTTAATAGGGATTATAAAATTTGAATAGGTTAAATGATATTTGAAACAATTTGGTAGCACGAAATGAGATTTCAAATACATATATGCGATATGTGATTATCGATAGCATGTGAAAGACCCTGCAAATTGGTTATACAAGTCCTGTGAGCCGATATGGAAATATGGCAAATCAACAAATTCGAATAAAAAATGAGATTTATGGGTTAACTAAAAGCTATGATATGTGTTATTATTTGTTATTGATGATAGTTAAATTAATTGGTTCATATATTATGAATGGGTGGAAATGAAATGTTTGATACTTAGCAAACATTATTGTTAATGAAATGTTAATATCTTGTGTATATGACTTGAATCATGGAAGTTCCATTGAGCTTTATCGCTCAACGTATGATTTTTTTTATTCTGTGCGCAGGTGTAGGTGAGTCTCGAAGTCCCGAGAAGTAGCTCAACATTCGATCCGCTACTCCCAACTCAACAATGTTTGTATGGTTCTTTTTGTTTTCGTTAAATGACATGTGCTTAATGTTTAGTCTTCTTATAGTGTGAATGGTCATCCTAAGACTTAAGTTGGTAAATGTTTATTTGAACTTAACTATAGGATTGTAAAGGCATTTCTATAGATAATATGACATTTCAAAGGTATGTTATGTAAATGATCACATAAGCATTGAAAGGTAGTGTTTTGGCACCTTGGTATCGTAAATGAAATGTTGTATTACTTGTGGCATATATGTGTATATATATCAAATGGTTAATTTGTAAGTTGGTTGAAGTTAGGCGATGGTTTGGTTGAAAGTTCAAATGAGGTTTTAAATGGATTTTGACAAACAGACGGTCACTTCGCGATGTTGGGCTCTTAACGTCGCGACGAGGGGAAGTTAGTGAGTTACGTTATGACCTGGAACCCTCGAATTCGCGATGTCAACCCGATATTTTAAAATCTTTACGTTTGAGTCCTTATTCGATCCCGAGTTACTAAAAAAGCTTTCGTAAGCTCGTATACGACTCTGATATGATTATATATTATGTTGTGATAATATTTTGAACTTAGTAATATGTATAAACTGTTAAATAAAAATGTGGTCAATCATTGTTGCCTCGGCAATGAATGTGACATATCATAGCTCGGACTCAACGATCGGGTCGGGTATCGGGTGTTACAATAACTTCAAAGATATGATTGTCATTAAACTCCTTGAAAACAAATATCCTATTTATGGAAACTTTGATCACATTGAAAGTCTCAATCATATCCTTGCTTGGCTTGATTCTTGCTCAAATTATTGCAGTAATGGACTGCTAAAATCCTCATAAATCATCAATAAAATGTCCAAACTGTTTTGGTCAAAACATGACAACCAAATTTTAAAGTAAGTTATAATAGTTTGCCCGATGTTCCTTAAGTTGCAATTGGCATTGCATCTGGCGGTGGTAATTAGCAAAAAATAACATCTATGGACTTGATGCTACATTCAACCACTCCACAATAAGAAGTATTGGTCACAACACATGGATTACGAATTTTGTTTGAATCGAAAATGACATGGACATTTGAAATATTAAATAGACCTCGATGCCTACGAATGTCAATATTAATTTTAATCCAAATTAGTTTAAGTGATTGATGTATTTAGTGATTAAAATGGAAACTATGAGGTTCAAGCCTCTATCATTCAACTAGAGTAAAAATGAATGTTGCCATGTAGGTCAACTTTCAAATTTTACTAATAATCTCGTAAGTGATTATGGATTTGTATGTTTAATGCAACTAAATTATATTTTTCTTTAACTTGAACACTTGCAATTCATTTGTTGTTATTGCAATGAAAATTTTGTTCTTCTTGCAATCTCAATAAGAAGTTTAAGTTTTTTTTTTTTTTAAGAAGCAAGTAGATTGGGTTCTCTAAGTGTAGGAGATAAACAGACAGGATAGATTTGTATGAAAAATAAAGAAACATGATGGGTTATTTATAATGTTGTGAGTTATGGTTTCAATTTTATATTTTAAATGGAGATCAACACTCAAAGGTGTTGAGATAAGTTCAAAAAAAAAAAAAGTGATTGAAGGTTTCAAGATTCATTTAAAATATAAAAAAAAAAATTGATAAGAGTAACGATTTTGTTAGGGATATTTAAGCTTGACCTAGACACCTACTCTAGATCATTTAAAATACAAAAAATAAATATTTTAAAATTAGAATATTAAACTAATTAAGTATTTAAATATACCTCTACACCCACAAATCAACCTTCCCTCCAATATTCCCCTTCCTTATATTAATGGGTGCAAATTTTTTTAAAAAAAAATTTAAACTAACTTTGACATCTTTGAAAATTAAAGTCATAATTAAAAAGAAAATACCTTACAATAAATAATTTTAAAACTAAAATACAAGAATAAAATTCCTAACTTGGTTAATTCATTGACTATTTTTTTTAAAGATTCACCAAATTCTTCGCTTTCAATATAGTTATATAATTTTTTTAAGGTATAATATCTAACAATATAAAATATTTACAAATTTTATATTCTTTCTATAAATTATTGGTCCAATTATAATTTCATCCCTTTAGTTTATAAAAATTTAAAAGTTAATCTCTCTATTTCAATTTGTCAAAATGTGATCCTTATATTTTACAACAATTGAGAAATTAGTCTAGTTAGGTAACATTGTTACACCTTATTACATACATTGACCTAAAATCAATAGTTCAATAAGTTATATGCAAAGAATTAATAAAAAAATCAATAGTTTGACAATTTACATGCAACAAATTAACAAAATAAAAAATTTAAATTTAAATTCTTGTGTTTTCTAACAAGTGGACTCTAACGCCCCAAAATTTTGAATGTTTAATTGTGGGATTCTATAGTAATTAAGTCTCTGTATCTGTGGTTATATGCTCTATTTAAGTGTTCGAGGTCAGGAGTTTGAGTCATGATTTTGGGAAGTTTTGCTAGTTTAATTTTAATCAATCTTTGTTCTTGGGCTGCTAACTTCAATTTAATTCTATGTAAATCTATGTCAAGAATGAGTCTGTTTGTTCACTGGTTAAGTATTTGTCTATTCTCTGGTCCTGAGTTTGAGTCTCAAAGTATGCGTTAGGTAATGTTTTTGCTTAATGCTAGAATTTTGATCGGTGGTTAATTAATTAACGTTTCCTCTTCTTTCCTTTTTTTGTTTTTTTTTTTTGTTTTTCCTGATCTTCCTTCTTTTCTTTTCTTTTCTTTTGCTACTTGGTTTGCACACGGTTTGTTTGCTATGTTGTTAGGTAAGTGCATGTGTCCTTACTGCCTGTTAAATAGATTGTGTAATTTGCGTTAATAGAAGAAATTTCATTAGACGATAGTTCATTAGTTCTGTTAGAGTTGTTTCCAACTCGGTTGGTTTAAACCTTCTTTAAGCGATTATTTGGTTTCTTTTTAGGCGAGAATATCGCAAGCAACAATCCTCAGCGTAATAACTCGAGTAATCGCCATTGAATTTGTTGGTAAGTCTAGAATTGTTGAAGGTTTTGCATCGAAACTTTTGACATAGTTTCTGTGTGTAATTCAATATCATTGTCAATTAAATGGCTTAATTATGTAATTGGATGGTTGGTTAGGCACCAAGAGTTTTCTACGTTGCCTCTACATCGAAATTACTTCAGGTGCGTACCGAAAACCTGATATTTTACGAATTTCAAACGTCGAAAAACATGGTTGTTGATCGCTGTAAATCAGAGTTTTAAAATTTATAAAAGAATGATCGAACTTGGTAACTAACTCTGACAACGATTGAGGCAAGTGCACCTATCGAACAGTAGTATAGTTTAGGCAAGACCGGATTATCGAGCCCAAAGGAACTAAAAGTACTAATACTCACTGTCTTTCTATTATTTAGCCTTAATATAAAGTGATGGTTGTTGAACTAAAACTAATCTACTTACTAAGCTAAGACGCAAAGACAAAAAGAATGAATTCGGGAAATAACTTTTGGAAAAACTCAGCTGACTCAAGCGATACCCTTAGGAAAAATCCACCTAGACTTCACTTGTTATCTAACCTTGAACCATATGATTTATTTACTTAGTTTGATCCGTAAGACTCCCTAACGTATATTAAACCCTCTCTCGAGGCGAATAACGTCTAACCCTAGGTTAATTAGTGGAACTCTCGTTCTCTTATAATAACCCCCTAGAATAGCAGTAAATCGATCTATGGACTCCCATATTAGGTTTCACCCTAATTCGGTAAAATCTCGTCACCCTATCTCTAGGCGTGCGATCAACTCCGCTTAATTATGTTGGATCTACTCTTAGGCAGGGTCTATTCCTCCTCCACCTAAGCACATTATATTTGGATTAAGTTCACACAATTAAGAACAAACTAAGTTATTATCATATAATTCAAAAATCAAATAACAAGATTCATCATAAGTTTCATCCTTCCGGGTATCCAGAAGGTTTAGTTCATAACAATAAAGGAAAACATCTCAAGAGAAAAGATAACACAAAACATAAGAAATCCCTAAAACCCCCTGAAGGAATTGAAGAGGAGATCCTCCGTCTTGAGTAGAATTTCAGCTTCTCGAGATGGATCAACTGGCTATCTTCGAGTGATTCCCACAAATCTGACCTTTCCGGCTTGGCTTTTTAGCCTAACTTTCCGCCCCCCTATCAGCTGGTACCTAGGGTGTATTTATAGGCTTTTGAAACACGTTTCTTTCTCCCTAAGTATCCTTTCCCGAATGGAATTCCTCTTCTCCACGGCAGAGGCACGGCCATGGCACACGCCCGTGTAAGTCGCGGCCAGGCCGTGTTCGAAACAGTTGAATGAGGCACGGCCGTGTAAGTCGTGGTCAAGGCCGTGTTCTAGTAAAAATGGTGGCACGGCCGTGTGGCTTGGAGTCCAGGCCGTATCGATCTCGTGGCTTGGCCCAACTTGGTCCTATTTTAAGCCCGTTTGTCGTTCTATTCGTCATCGGGTGCTTTCCTGAGTATAAGACATGAAAACAAAGGATTAAGAGCACCTTTTTACATAAATTGGGACTTAAATCATCCAAAAGCATACTAAATGTGGGCTTATAATATGTTACTTTTACGGTTTATCAAATACCCCCACACTTAAACTTTTGCTTGTCCTCAAGCAAAATTTTCAACTTACAATTAAAACGAACTTCCTGTAATTCATAATTCCTATTGATAGTGTCTCATCATAATTCATAGATAATTTATACATGGATAATTCAATTCAAAGTGTCCTAAAAATTCAAACAGTATAAGTCATAGATTCTGTAGCACAAAACATAGGCGTTTCCCTTCATCTAAATAATTACCTCTGATTCGAAATCGACAAGGATTGACATCCTCTCAAAAGATTCGCTCAAATCACTCAAAGTGTTTAAGGTTCAGAATTTAGGCACTCAAAAGTCAAACATGAAGAGTTAATCCCATAGGCTTGCATGAAAATCAAATCTCCACCACTGAAATATGAGATGAAACACAAATCAAAAGGTCTTTGTTAGGGTTGTAACGGGGCTAGGGTTAAGGTGTGGAGTAAGGCTGAATTAGAGGGTTAGAATCGAGATTGAATTGACAAATTACCTAACTAAGAACTAATGAACTAATAATAATAAATACATTAATTGAAAACTAATAATACTAATAATACGAGCTTCTTCTTCGATATTTGGAATCCAAACGTATAAGCTCATTTAATCACAACTAATAATGAATAATGGATATACTTCATTTTTTTTTAAGAATAAACTAAAAATACATAACTGAAATAGAAAACATAGTTAGGCTATTAATCAAATCAAATCTCGATATAAGGGTAGTCAAAAGGAGTGGTGATAACAAAAACAAAGGGGTTCTGGGTTAATATCAGTGGGTGAGTCAAAATAGGGTTGTTAGGATTAAAAGGGGTTCACTAGGGGTTAATTGTGAAGGTAGGCTTTTTATGGAGTAAGTGGGTTAGATCCTAGGTGCCTTTATCATCTCTGTGTTTCAAATAAATAAAAAATGTGGTCTCGACATGTATAATCGATGCAAGTTCTAGAATAACAAATCAGTGTTGACATACTTACAATCAATAAAGTGAGCAAGAAAAAGAATATATGCTCTATAAGACTCAAAAACTCACAAAAATTATGGGTATTTTGATGTCAACCTCGTAAATTCCAAACTTCAAGGTAATATTTAAACTCAGTTTGACAATCTAGCAAATTTTAAATTTCTGAAAAATAGACTTATCATGCTTGATTTTCTAGTGTTCTTAGAATTTAATTATCAATGCACAATTATCAATGACTTAATCTGAAATATATCAATAAAAATCACAAATCATCATAAATTTCATCCTAATTAGTAATATGAGTAATTTACTTTCAAACAAGACTAAATTCAGGTTTTTTGTTAGGTATCTTTTTAGGTTGTTCACCCCCCCACAATTAAGATATACATTGCCCTCAATGTACAAAGATATATAATGACAATTAATATGTAAAATCAAAAGAGAGGGGATAAGTGAAAACTTCTTGAATTTTCGGATGATTCCTTGAGAGGAGATTGTGTCTTTGGTGGTGGTGATGGCCCGCCTGAATGACGAACCTGCGCTAGATGAAGAAATTGGGAGGCTCGTAGAGAATTAGCCAGGGATCATAAAGACATAATTAAAGTAAACTAAATATAAAATTAAGGACAAGGAAGATAAAGAGAAGAAGACTAAGAAGAACACTAAAATTAAAAGAAGAGATGAATGGACTGAGAGGTCCTTATTGTTGGGTGTGATTTCTAAGGCTGAGGTTATGGTGGTGGTGGTGGCGTGATTCCCAAGCAGCCTTTAGAACCTAAAATTAAGAAATTAAGATAAAATAAGCTAAATTAAGTAGAAGAGAAGTAAAGATAAGGAAAATAAAGGAGAAGATAAAAATAAAAGAACAGATAATTGGTCTCAAAGACCCTTGGCTTGTTGTTTGGATGAAGCTGCCGACATGAACTCATGTGAATCGGTCTCCTTTGAGGAGATTGGCCTCTTACGCTTCTTTGCCATTGATATGATTTTGTTGTAGCTCAAGAGTCTAAGGATTTATTAGGAAAAGGAAAAAGGAAAGAGAAAGGAAAGGAAGGAAGAAGGAAAGAAGAAAGAAGTGGGTTAATAAGGGGAAGAAATAGGGTATGGTGTTTAAATAAACTTTTAGGTCTGGCAGTTTTCCCACGCCCGTGGGTTGAGGGTGTGTCGATTCACATGGCCGCCTCGCACGGCCGTGGTCTAGGGCGTGTTGGTTCCCCACGCTCGTGTCTAGCCTGTATTCGACAAGTCAGTATATTGGCACGGTTATCTGGCACGGGCGTGTTCAGCCCGTGGTTAGCAAGTCAGTGGCCTTACACGGTACATCAAGCACGCGGTACCGTGTCACTTTTCGGTGCGTGGGAGAGTGGTTGAGTCCGTGATTGCCGAAATTAGGTCATTCGACTTGTCTTTGTAATCGCTCCCTGTTAGTACTAAGATTCTTGAGGTACACACGGCCACGGCCACGGCCGTGTGCAAGGCCGTGTGTCCTGGAATTCTGCACCCCTTGTTAGTTTATAACTACGTATTCAGAAAGAAAAAAAGAAAAGAAAAATAAATTTAAAGCAAAATGTGAGAATAAGTTATGTTAGTGCTCGGGTTGCCTCCCGAGAAGCGCTCGTTTATAGTCTTAAGCTAGACTCTCTTCTCGTTTGCAACTTCAGGGTGGTTTGAGGAGTTGGAAGTCCTTTCTCACGTTATTATCTGTATCCTTGTGAAAAAAATTAAGTTGAGATGCGTTTATAGTAAAAGTACCAAAAATAGGATTACTTACCTCGACTGTTTCGGATGGGAAAACACTGGTTACCCTAAAGGATATTTCTTTGTTTGTGCTAGGGTCAGGAAAAGATATTCGAAGATCTGCTTCGTCTAACAGTACCTTGTCCCCTATTTTGAAGTGGTTTGTTGTTCCTATAAGCTCTTTTAGGGGTTCTTTCGATTTTTCCTCGTGTGGTTTTGGTTCTTCGTTGTGTATCCCTAATTTCTCCTTAAAGTGTGTCTTCCACTCGTCTAGATCATCGAACTGGATCCCTCGATCTTCATGAGTTATTTCTTTGTTAGGGTTGGGGTCAGGATCGGGTCCAGTTGTATTCTTTGGTGGTGTTTCCTGAAAAGAAGAGTTAACCGAATGGTTATTAGGGACATTTACGTTCTCACCTTGATTACTCGATGTTCTAGCCGAATTGAGAGCCTTGATGGTGACGGTCTCATTACCTACGCAAAGTATGAGTTCTCCTGCATCAACATCAATTTTAGTCCTGGCAGTTGCTAAAAAGGGTCTTCCTAAAATTAGGGGGATCGAATTATCCTCATCCATGTCTAAGACAACAAAATCTACTGGGAAAACGAATCTGTCAATTTTTACAAGAACATCTTCGATAATACCCTAGGAATTCTAACAGTTTATCATTAATTGAATGCTCATCCTAGTTTGTTTGGGTTTCCCTAGACCTAATTGTTTAAACAATTTATAAGGCATGACATTTATGCTTGCCCCTAAATCAGCTAACGCATTATCAACAGTTAGTCTACCAATCAAACATGGAATTGTAAAACTCACAGGATCTTTTAATTTCTGTGGTAGCTTATTTTGCAAGATTACTGAGCACTTTGCCTTGAGTTCCACATGCGAATCTTTGTCTAGTTTCCGCTTGTTTGTCAGAAGCTTCTTTAAGAATTTCCTGGAATCAGGTATCTGCGAAAGAGCTTCGAGGAGTGGTAAGTTAATGTGTAATTTCTTTAAAATCTTAAGAAACTTACCGAACTGTTCCTCTGTGTCGTCTCTCTTCAACGCTTCGGGATAAGGTATGCGAGGTTGGTACTCCTTGATTATCGATTTTGGCTTGTCTTGTGTTACCTCATCTTTACCTTTCCCTACCTCGTTTCCTTGTGTTGATATGGATTCATCTACCCTTGTATTCTCCTGAGCTGTTATGGCTTGGATCTGCTCTTTAGGATTAATTTCAGTGTTACTTGGTAGACGCCCTTGCGGTAGTTCAGATAATAGCTTTGCAATTTCTCCGACTGACTGGGTAATTTCCCCGATTGCCTTTGTAAGTCCTCCAACTTGGTTCTCTATCGTTTTGATCGATGTTTGTTGGGTGTTGAGCGTTACCTCATTTTTTTGGAGACGGGCTTCTGTGGATGCTATGAATTTGTTCAACGTCTCTTCAAAACTCGGCTTCTTTTCCTGTGGATAGGGCTGATTTTGGAAATTTTGAGGAAGTTGTTGTCTTTGATTTCCTTGATTTTCTTGTCCTCCCCACGAAAAATTTGGGTGGTTCCTCCAACCTGGATTATAATTATTACTATATGGGTTATTATTGGATCTAAAATTATTACCTATATAGTTCATCTGTTCGCTCTCTTGTTGGTAGCGTGGGTATTCCGGATTCGCCACGGTTCCACCTGCGTCGCACTGCATGACTGGATGTACCTGCGAAGAACACAAACTATCAATCTTCTTATTCATCAACTCTACCTGATTTGATAGCATGGTTATTTAGGTCGAGGTTGTAAACTTGGCTATTTTTGTTGGCCTTGTTCTTGTAACTTGCCACCGATAGTTATTCAAATG
This sequence comes from Gossypium sturtianum, assembly GCA_025698515.1. Classification (NCBI taxonomy): domain Eukaryota; kingdom Viridiplantae; phylum Streptophyta; class Magnoliopsida; order Malvales; family Malvaceae; genus Gossypium; species Gossypium sturtianum. The sequence goes on from CM046948.1 coordinate 126,467,977, forward strand.
ACATCTCTTCAATAAACTCGTAGGTCGCCTCGGGAGTTCTATTATTCGAGGTTCCACCGCGTGGTGAATCAATTAATTGCCTCGTTGAAGGATTCACACCGTTGTAAAAGTTTGGACTTGGAGCCACAATGGTAATCCGTGGTGTGGGCATCTCCTCAAGAGATCTTTGTATCTCTCCCATGCGTCGTATAATGTCTCTAAATCCATCTGCACAAAAGAAGATATATCATTACGTAACTTGGCCATTTTGGACGGTGGAAAATATTTTAATGGAAATTTTTCGGTCATTTGTTCCCATGTAGTGATTGACCCTCGTGGTAACGAAGTTTAACCAACGCTTTAGCTTTATTTCTTAGTGAAAAGGGAAATAACCAAGACGTATGGCATCATCGAAACACCATTTATTTTGAAGGTATCACGTAACTCTAAAAAGTTAGCTATATGAGTGTTTGGATCTTCGTCCTGCAAACCATCAAATTGAACAAACTGTTGAATCATTTGAATAGTGTTAGGCTTTAACTCAAAATTATTAGCGACTATAGCGAGCCTAACAATACTTGATTCTCGCTTTGTTAAATGAGGTTTAGCATAATCATACATAATACGAGGAGCATTACGATCCGCCACATCGTTTGTGGTGGTGGATTATTTTCGTCCATCCCTTCAGTAGGATTGGATCGGTCTTCTCACTCTCCTTGGTAATTTAGGGCTCGCCTAATTTCTCTGCGATTTCTTCGAGCGGTAGCTTCAATGTCACTGTCGTATTCTAAAGGTCCTCTTGGGTTCCTTCTAGTCATAAACTAGAGGTACCTGCTAGGAAAAGAAAGAAAGAAAATTTAGCAAATTTAAAATTAAAACTAAAAATAAAAATAAATTGTGAAAAATAAAAATAGTGGCTAAAGTAATAAAAATAAAGTTTTCTTAATATTTTAGTTCCCCGGCAACGGCGCCAAAAACTTGATCGCTGTAAATTAGAGTTTTAAAATTTATAAAAGAATGATCGAACCTGGAAACTAACTCTGACAACGATTGAGGCAAGTGCACCTATCGAACAGTAGTATAGTTTAGGCAAGACCGGATTATCGAACCCAAAGGAACTAAAAGTACTAATACTCACTGTCTTTCTATTATTTAGCCTTAATATAAAGTGATAGTTGTTAAACAAAAACTAATCTACTTACTAAGCTAAGACGCAAAGACAAAAAGAATGAATTCGGGAAATAACTTTCGGAAAAACTCAGCTAACTCAAGCGATACCCTTAGAAAAAATCCACCTAGACTTCACTTGTTATCTAACCTTGAACCATATGATTTATTTACTTAGTTTGATCCGTGAGACTCCCTAACGTATATTAAACCCTCTCTCGAGGCGAATAACGTCTAACCCTAGGTTAATTAGTGGAACTCTCGTTCGCTTATAATAACCCCCTAGAATAGCAGTAAATCGATCTATGGACTCCCATATTAGGTTTCACCCTAATCCGGCAAAATCTCGTCACCCTATCTCTAGGCGTGCGATCAACTCCGCTTAATTATGTTGGACCTACTCTTAGGCAGGGTTTATTCCTCCTCCACCTAAACACATTAGATTTGGATTAAGTTCACACAATTAAGAACAAACTAAGTTATTATCATATAATTCAAAAATCAAATAACAAGATTCATCATAGGTTTCATCCCCTTTGGGTATCCGAAGGTTTAGTTCATAACAATAAAGGAAAACATCTCAAGAGAAAAGATAACACAAAACATAAGAAATCTCTAAAACCCCCTGAAGGAATTGAAGAGGAGATCCTCCGTCTTCAGTAGAATTCTGGCTTCTCGAGATGGATCAACTGGCTATCTTCGAGTGATTCCCACAAATCTGACCTTTTCGGCTTGGCTTTTTAGCCTAGCTTTCTGCCCCCCTATCAGCTGATACCTAGGGTGTATTTATAGGCTTTTGAAACACATTTCTTTCTCCCTAAGTATCCTTTCCCAAATGGAATTCCTCTTCTCCACGGGAGAGGCACGGCCATGGTACACGCCCGTGTAAATCGCGGCCAGGCCGTGTTCAAAACTGTTGAATGAGGCACGACCGTGTAAGTTGTGGTCAAGGCCGTGTTCTAGTAGGAATGGTGGCACGGTCGTGTGGCTTAGAGTCCAGGCCGTGTCGATCTCGTGGCTTGGCCCAACTTGGTCCTGTTTTAAGCCCGTTTCTCGTTCTTTTCGTCATCGGGTGCTTTCCTGAGTATAAGACATGAAAAGAAAGGATTAAGAGCACTTTTTTTTACATAAATTGGGGCTTAAATCATCCAAAAGCATACTAAATGTGGGCTTAGAATATGTTACTTTTACGGTTTATCAGTTATCGATTCCACATGGTCGTGTGCCAGGCCGTGTGGTAGGCCGTGTGCGCCACATGACCATGTGCCAGGCCATGTGGTTGGCCGTGTAACTCACTCTCTTCCAAAAATGAGCCACACGGGTAAGGACACGGGTGTGTGTGGTCAGGTTAGTGCAGGGTTCACACTAGGCCAAGGACACGGGCGCGTCTCTAAGTCGTGTAACTCACTGATTACAAGATAGGGATCACACAGGTTAGGGACACGGATGTGTGTCCAGGCCGTGTCACTCACTATTATTTTTAGAGTCCACACGGGTCAAAGACATGGGCATGTGTCCAGGTCGTGTGACTCACTGTTTGCAATTTAGGACCACACGGGCCGATGACACGGGCGTGTGTCAGGCCATGTGAGACACAAGGGTAGGCACACGGGTATGTGCCAGGCCGTGTGGGATTATCCGAGTATGTGGGTCAGATTCAAAATTTATCACTGAGGCCGTGAGCATTGTCCAACGTGAACGTCGATATCTATAGTGCACTGATAACCTGTGTTGGACTGTATGTGTTGCTATCTGATAAGTCTGAAGCTGAATTGTAAGTATATAAATGGATACTGTATATGATAACTGTTGATGATGTTGATCTATATCCTCTGAATATGAATTAAGTATGAATGACTGCGTGTATATTTTGACATCTGTAATTTACATTTGCATTGGGCAGAAATTGTGAAAAGGAGGAAGTGATCTATTCTGATTCAGTGGCTAGACCGCGATCTAAATGTAAACTGGTACTTTAGTGCAACTTTGATCTGGCAACTGATCTGCAACTACTCGAAAGTGTCAAACCGACACTATATGGTGTGTAGGGCTAGAGGGGTTTTAAACTCCCTTATCGGTGTGTTGGGGTGGTCAAAGGTGGTGTGTAGCGGATGGGGGTAGGAATCACTATATCTGTTTCTGATTTATTCTGTATCTGAACTGAACTCGTATTGCGATTCAATTGATGTGTAACACTGTACTGGAAAGTCTCTAATTCTGAATAGAACTTAAACTTAGGAATTTATTGTTATATTGTACTTTTAGTTAAATCTATATGGGTTATACATTGAGTTCTTTACTCATTTTGTTGTTGGCTAAATTTTAGGTAACTCACAGTCCTGATCGGGTCAGCGTAGTGGGAGCTCGGTCAACCTGCTTAATCACCCCTCTTATCTATATCATTAGTAGTTTTAGTAGTCTCTTCTATTATAGCTTTTCAAGATTGTTGGTTTTTGACTAAAGTTTATGAACATTCAGTTTGTCATATGGTTTTAATTATGTTATATAAGTCGATTTTCCTAGCAACATTGGTGTAATTCTTTGGACTTGGCCTTGACGCCCAGGCCGGGTTTAGGGTGTTACATGGACTTAGTTCTTAATTATTGTAAGGTTAAAATATATTGTTAGTTCCTGTACATTGACAAAATTTTGGGATTTAGTTCTTGTATTTTAAAAGGTTAACATTCAATCCTCCTACTTTTTCAATTTAAAAATCTTAGTCCAATCATTATTGTCGTTAGTAGTTTTTGTCAAAATTTGTCAACTTAATATGTTTATTTTCTATCAATCATATGCCACGTCATATGAGGATAGTCTAGACATAATTCTAAATTGATAATTTTTAATAGAAAATACTTACGATTTTAATGATTGGATTGAGATTTTCAATTTAAAAAGTATGAAGATTGATTTTTTAACTTTTAAAGTTGATGAGGGAGGTTGACTCCTTTGGAAGAAGCCTTCAAAGTGTCGTTCAATAGGCAGTCCATTTGTTCCCCAACAACCAAAGGTATTGTGACCCGGTGGGGGTTTTCTCTTCCATACTCTGTCGAGAGCCAGCATGCTGTGACTGGCTACTCGGAGGGCATAATTCATAGAGCCAAGATCCCCCTGGTTGGTGGACTTGCAAGACTCAAGGTAGAGGTATCAATATAAAGCATGTAATAATTATGGAGCTCACTTATGCGCACAGGGAGTCGAACCACCAACATGAGGCACTTAAGCCATTTTTTTGCAACAATGATATCACTTGAGGTATTGTAGGTAAGTGGTTTAATTGCCTCAGGTCGGTGGTTCAATACCTCGCATGCTCACGTGAGCTCCATAATTATATTACGCCCTTTATTGACACCTCTTCCTTGAGCCTTGTAAGTCTACCAACCACGGCGTTCCTAGCTGTGTGAACTAGGCCCTCTGGGTGATCGTGTCCAAACTAACTATGACAATGAATAAGGCAAGCGCACCTATCGTTTGGTAGTATAGCTATGGCAAGACCGAAAATATCGTATCCTCAAGGACCAAGAGTACTAGTAGTTACTATCTTTTTATTATTTAGCCTAAGTATTAAGGGAATTGATGTTTTATTAAATAATTACTAAGCTAAGGTTGCTAAGACACAGAGAGTAAATTGGGAGAATACTTTTGGGAAAAACCAGTTGATTAAGACAATACCCGAGGAAGAATCCACCTAGACTTCACTTGTTATTTAACTCTGAACCAGAAGATTCATTCACTTGACTTGATCCGTAGGATTCCCTAATTTATATTAATACCTCTTTCGAGGCTACTAACGTCTAACCCTAGGTTGATTAATTAAAATCTCTTTCTAATTAAAACCCTAGTGTTGCATTAACTCGATCTATGGACTCCCATATTAGGTTTGACCCTAATCCGTGATTTTTGTCATCCTATCTCTAGGGTTGCGATCAACTCCGCTTAACTATACTAGATCTACTCTTAAGCAGGGGACTTTTGCTCCACTTTGCTAAGCACATCAATACTTGAATCAATATCCTGAAATATTAAAACAAGAATTAAGAACACATAATTAAGAACAAATCAAGTATTTATCATATAGTTCAGAAAACAATAACAAGATCCGTCTTAGGTTTCATCCCCCTCAAGTATTTGAGGGGTTTAGTTCATAATTATAAAAGAAAACATCTCAGAAGAAAGTAAATAATAAAACATAAGAAAAACCCTAAAACCCCTTGAAGGAAATTGAAGGGAAGATATTCCGTCTTGAGTGCGATTCCAGCTTCTGAGATGGATCAACTGGCTTTCTTGGAGTAATTCCCCTGTGTTCAGCCCTCTCTGGCTTCGCCCCCAACCAAAGACCTGACAGAAGGCTTTTGTCGAACTCCCCCTTTAGGTTGCCCTCTAGGATGTTTATATAGGCTTTCGGGATGCCTTACTTGGCCCACAAGTATCCTAATCCGAGTGAAATTCATCTTTGCCACGGCAGGGACACGCCCGTGGAGCACGCCCGTATGAATCGAGCCCAGGCCGTGTTCAAGCCTGTTAAAGGGGCACGGCCATGTGGTGAACCCCAGGCCGTGTCGATTTTTTATTTTGGCCCATTTTCTCCGTTTTTGGCCCGTTTCTCGTTCTTTTCATCCTCCCATGCTCTCCTAAGTATAAAACATGAAATTAAAGGATTAGGAGCATCAAATTCCACAATTCAAGGGATTAATTCATCCAAAAGTATGCTAAATGTGGGATTAAAATATGTATATATTACGGTTTATCAAATACCCTCACACTTAAGCATTTGCTGTCCTCAAGCAAAATCCTCAACTCACAATTAAAATAGAACTTCCTCAATTCATAACCTTCATCATCAATGTCTTATCATAATTCATGGATAATTCATACATTGATAATTTAACTAGAAGGTTCCTAAAGATTCAAACAATCAAAGTCATAGTTTTTATAGAACGAAAAATAGGTGTTTCCCCTTACCTAAATAATCACCTTTTAATCCAAAATCAACAAGAATTGACATCCTCATTAAGGTTTCACTCAAATCACTCAAAGTGTTTAAGGTCAGAAAATTAAGCACTCAAGAGTCAACATGAAAGGTTAATCCCATAGGCTTGCATGAAAATCAAATCTCCGCCACTATAGAATGATATGATACACAAATCAAAAGGTCTTTTAAGGGTTGTAACGGGGCTAGGGTTAAAGGTGTGGATAAAGGCTGAATTAAAAGGGTTAGAATCGAGGTTGAATTAACAAATTACTTAACTAGAAAGATAAACTAAAACTCGAATAATTACATCAATTAAAATTTCATAGCACGAGCTTCTTCTCAAGATGTGGAATTTAAATGTATAAGCTCAATTAACATAGAACTAATAATGGATGAACTTCAAATAATGTAATAGAATTTTTTTTTAAAGAACAAATCAAACAATAATAAAAAGATAGAATTTAACAACTGAAATAAAGAAAATAGTTAAGTAACCAATCAAATCAAATCTCGATATAGGGGTAGTCAAGATAAACGGTGATAACAAATACAAAGTGGGTTTTTGGGTTAATAGTAATGAGTGAGTCAAGGAATGGTTTGTTAGTCTCAAAGGGGTTCACTAGGGGTTAATTATGAAGGTAGGCCTTTTTGGAAGTAAGTGGGTTAAAACCTAGGTGCCTTTATCATCTCAGTATATCAAATCAAAGGTGTGGTCTCAATATGTATAATCGAAGCAAGTTCTAGAATAACAAATCAATGTTGACACACTCATAATCAATAAAGTGAGCACGAAAAGAATGTATGCTCTAAAAGGCTCAAAATCTCACAAAAATTATGGTTTTGATGTCAACCTTGTAAATTTCAAACTTCAAGGTAATAATTAGATTCGGGTAGACAACCTAACAAATTTTTAATTCTGAAAATAAACTCATCATGCTTGATTCTCTAGTCTCCTAAAGTTTAAATCATCACTGCACAATTAACTATGACTTAATCCAAAACATATCAATGAAAATCATAAATCAAAGGAAATTTCATTCTAACAGTAATATGAGAACATTTATTTTGAGAACAAGATATAATTCAAGGATTAGAGAATAATGCAAAAATTAGGCACTTTTCAAGATAAAATTTACCTCCCCCCACACTTAAGATGTACATTGTCCTCAATGTACAAAGATAAATAGTGACAATATAGTAAGAAAATCATAAGATAGGGAGAGGAGTAAAACTTCCTGAATTTTGGATGGAGTCGATGAAAAGAAACGGTAAAGTTGGAGAGAGGTGAAGGTGGGGAGGATACTCCGGTGGTGGTGTGGTCGCTCGTTAACAGCTCCTTGAACCTAAATTAAAGAAATGAAAATATAATAATATAAATTAAAGACGAGAAAGATAAAAGAAAAGAAATTAAAGATTAAAATAAGAGAAAAAGAAAAAATAAATGGACTCAAAGATCCCACGGGCGTGTAGAGGATCACACGCCCGTGTTCTTTAGTCAGTGTCGACTACGGCCGCATCGCACGGCCGTGGTGTTTTATTGCAGCCTATGCTTTTGGGAAAAGTTTTGCCCTATTTCCACACGGCCAAGGCCACGCCCATGTGCAAGGCCGTATGGGTAGGGAAACCCGCACCTAAAAATTTGGTTAGTTTTTAGTTAGATGCTAAAATTTGAAAATATGAAAATTAATGGGGTTAGTGCTCGGGTTGCCTCCCGAGAAGCGCTCATTTAAAGTCTTGAGCTAGACTGACCTGTTATTTGCATAATGGTTGTTTGAGGAGCATATTATAGGGCATGACATTAATACTTGCCCCTAAATCAGCCAAAGCATGGTTAACATTTAAACTACCAATTAAACAAGGAATAGTAAAGCTCCCTGGATCTTTCAATTTTGTTGGTAGCTTATTTTGGAGAATAGCTGAGCATTCCTCGTTAAGTTCCACTGTTGATAGCTCTTCAAACTTCCTTTTATTTGTTAAAAGCTCTTTTAAGAATTTTGCGTACGTAGGCATCTGCGAAATAGCTTCAACAAAAGGTACGTTAATATGTAATTGTTTAAAGAGCTCAAGAAACTTACCGAATTGTGCGTCCATGCGGTCTTTCTTCAACTTTGCTGGATATGGGATCGGTGGGTTATACTCTTTAGGTTCCGGTATTACATTCTCGTTTACTTCCTCACCTTTTTCCTTATTAATTTCTCGTGGCATCTTCTTTTCAGCTTCAACCAACCCCTTTCCACTCCTTAGTGTAACTGCCTTCACATGTTCTTTTGGGTTGGTGTTACTATGTAAGTTACCTGGTTACCTTTCGGAAACTATCTTGACTAATTGTCCAATTTGATTCTCAATCCTTTAAATCGATTCTTGTTGAGTTTTCAACACCGATTCAGTGTTTTGGAAGCGTGTTTCTGACACCGAGATAAATTTTGTTAGCATCTCCTCAAGGTTCGGCTTCTTTTCTGCACAGGTGGTGGTTGTTGAAAACCCGGAGGAAGTTACGGTCTTTGATTACCTTGACCACCCCACGAGAAATTGGGATGGTACCTCCAACCTGCATTATATGTGTTACTATAAAGATTATTTTGAGGTCTAGAATAGTTACCCATATAGTTGAATTTTTCGTTCTCTGTGCTAGGGTTGTAGGATAGATATTCTTTGTTGTTCACCCTCCTCCATTTGTATCGTCTTCAGATTCTGGATGTACTGCGTAGAACCATACAAACCATCAATTTTTTTATTTAAAAGCTCTACCTGGTTAGATAACATGGTGACCGCGTCAAGGTTGAAAACACTGACTGTTTTATTAGGCATTGTCCTCATGTCTTGCCATTGATAATTATTCAGTGACATCTCTTCGGTTTATGCGAGCGGTATGTTTTATTTTACTGTCAAAAATCAAGGGTCCTGACAGGTTTCTTCTAGTCATAAACTAGAAATACCTGTCAGAAGCAAAGAAAGAGAAAAATTATCAAAGTTAAAATAAAATAAAAAATAAAAATAAATTGCAAATAAATAAAATGGCTAAAGTAATAACAATTTAGTTTTCCTAATATCTTAGTCCCCGGCAACGACGCAAAAAACTTGATCGTGTCCAAACTAACTATGACAACGAATAAGGCAAGCGCACCTATCGTTTGGTAGTATAGCTATGGCAAGACCGAAAATATCATATCCTCAAGGACCAAGAGTACTAGTATTTACTATCTTTTTATTATTTAGCATAAGTATTAAGGGAATTCATGTTTTATTAACTAATTACTAAGCTAAGGTTGCTAAGACAGAGAGAGTGAATTGGGAAAATACTTTTGGGAAAAACCAGTTGATTAAGACAATACCCGAGGAAGAATCCACCTAGACTTCACTTGTTATTTAACTCTGAACTGACATTTCATTCACTTGACTTGATCCGTAGGATTCCCTAATTTATATTAATACCTCTTTCGAGGCTACTAACGTCTAACCCTAGGTTGATTTATTGAAATCTCTTTCTAATTAAAACCCCTAGTGTTGCATTAACTCGATCTATGGACTCCCATATTAGGTTTGACCCTAATCCGGCAGATTTTTGTCATCCTATCTCTAGGGTTGCGATCAACTCCGCTTAACTATGCTAGATCTACTCTTAAACAGGGACTTTTGCTCCACTGCCTAAGCACATCAATACTTGAATCAATATCCTGAAATATTAAAACAAGAATTAAGAACACATAATTAAGAACAAATTAAGTATTTATCATATAGTTCAGAAAACAATAACAAGATCCGTCTTAGGTTTCATCCCCCTCAGGTATTTGAGGGGTTTAGTTCTTAATTATAAAAGAATACATCTCAGAAGAAAGTAAATAACAAAACATAAGAAAAACCCTAAAACCCCCTGAAGGAAATTGAAGGGAAGATCTTCCGTCTTGAGTGCGATTCTGACTTCTGAGATGGAACAACCGCTTTCTGGAGTAATTCCCACATGTTCAACCCTCTCTCGCTTCTTCGCCCCGACCAAAGACTGACGGAAGGCTTCATCCGAACTCCCCTTTAGGTTGCCCTCTAGGATGTTTATATAGGCTTTCGGGATGCCTTACTTGGCCCACAAGTATCCTAATCCGAGTGAAATTCATCTTGGCCACGACAGGGACACGCCCGTGGAGCACGCCCGTGTGAATCGAGCCCAGGCCGTGTTCAAGCCTGTTAAAGGGGCACGGCCGTGTGGTGAACCCCAGGTCGTGTCGATTTCTTATTTTAGTCCATTTTCTCTGTTTTTGGCCCATTTCTCGTTCTTTTCATCCTCCTATGCTCTCCTAAGTATAAAACATGAAATTAAAGGATTAGGAGCATCAAATTCCACAATTCAAGGGATTAATTCATCCAAAAGTATGCTAAATGTGGGATTAAAATATGTATATATTACGGTTTATCACTGGGCCATCGCTCACGGCATGCTCACCAAGGGACAATACCTATGTTTATTGAGGGACTAATCATTACCTGGAAACGACACTTCAAAGACTTTTATCGAAAGAGTCGATCCCTAAACAAAAGTACAATGACTAAATCTCAAATTTTGTTAAAGTATAGAGACTAACAACATTTTTTTAAGCTTATTCTAAATTACAAGGACTAAATTATGATAAATTAAATTAGAAAGATTAACTTATCAATTTTTGTAAAATAAAATGATAAAATTATCAAAATTAAACCTAAATTATTTGGTCCAATATTGTAGTTAAGCCGGATGAAGCTTTGCATGTGGAAGGTTGCATACAAGAGTAGTAAAGGTCTGATGTAGTTATTCTCTTTTATCAAAAAAGAAAAAAATAAAGATGCTAAAAGATAAAATTTAAGCTATTGGATTAATAATTAATATATTTACTCACAATTAATGACTCCTTCATGGTAAAAAGAAATATAAATTTTCTTTTGCATTATTGCAAAGGAAACAGTCTTGGTTAGGGACTATTGTTTATCAACAACTTTCCATCTTCTTCATGTGCATATAAATGCTTGGATCCATCAACTTTTTTTAAAGAAATTTAGTTGATTATTTTGATATATGCAACTTTTTGTCATTTCAACTATTTTCATCCTTAGTTTTTCAACTTTCTAAGAAGTATACAAATATAGAAAAAGTTTCTTTGACATAAAATTGCGGGACCCCTTTGTCTAGTCACCGACTTGGCTTGGACTATATTACCTCAACTCAAATCTTTACCTTCTTTTTTTGACTCAATTGTATCAGCTTAACTACATTCCTTTACAATATTATTCAGTTTGAGAGTGCTTGTCATCCATTTTTTTTTTTTTTTTTTGTAATTTTACTTACTTCATTGTTAAAATGTATTTATTTATCAAATAAAAAATTTATGTGTCTTTTCTTTAATTGGTATAATAATAAATTTTATTTTTAATATTTTATACATTCTGTAAATTTGGTCCTCATTTTAAAAAATTTAACCTTTAATATTTTCATATTTTATTAATTTAGTTCAGATTTTAAAAAATCAATAATTGTAATTACAAAAAATTATAAAAAAAATTATTTAAAAATATAGAAATCCATAAAAAGTTAAAATTTTCTAAAAATATGAAAACAAATATTTAAAACACAAATGATCCTTTGTTGAAGGAGAAACAATAAAGAGAAAAACAAATACAAATACAAAGTGCAAAAGCTTTCAGTTTGCATTTAAATTACAATTTCATTCTAACTTCTACTGAAATAGAAGTTGGATAGAAATAGAGAGTTTGCACCATCAGTCCAAAAATGTAAGTGAGTCAAAGAGATAAGTAAAGAGAGAATCGCAGCATAATTTACCCTTTCCATACGATAATCGCGGCTCCAAAGTCGAACCCAAATTGTTACAAATCACTCCCCCTAATACCTCACATTACATACAATATCTCTTTAAGAAAATTCCTAAATAAAGAGTGTCTAAAACACCCCGAACGGTTGAAGTAGAAGTCGATCAATCAGCTTATTTGTAGGCTCTCCTCCAACATGATCAACACTAAAAAAAAAAAAATCATTATCACATGTTTAAATGTCGATAATTATCTTCATAATTTATCTTGAAAAATATTCAAATAAATCTCTTCAAATAACAACTTTTCATCAAATTCAAAACTCTTAAGAGATAAGGATAAGATAAGGATAAACATAAGCATGTATAACACTAACAAACTTCTCCCTTGTCCTTTAAGTTAGTTGAATAGATAAACATGATATTCTGGCACAAAATGCTTTTCATTTTCTATATTAACGAGATTAAATCAAAAGTCAAACATGCCACCCCAACATCTTTGACTACACAAAAGTTGTCGTTCCATATGTTGTTCGAACATGCAACAATTAAAGTCTCAACAATCTCCCCATTTGGCATTTTGAAAAAACCTATAATAAATTATAGCCCTCATAAAAAAAGGTGAAAATAAAGAGAAATAAATTGAAACTCCCTGTAACACCCCAAACCCGACCTAGACGTTATGGCCGAATCCAGAGATATTACATTGGTTTGTTTGAAAACCCAGAAGTTAAACCTAGCTTTAGAAATCGAGAATTATGAAAATAATATTTTTGACAAAACACTTATATGCTATTTCGAAAATTACACACAGAGCTTATTTATTTTACAAAATAGCTCTTAACTTGATCTCGTTTACAAAAAAACACTTAAGAAAGTACTTAATTTATAGTCGAAAAATTTTCAGAGTTTTAGTTTTGAAAACCGAAATTCATTTTGTTAACTCGTGTGATTTTGCAGTTTCACGTTCGAAAATAACAATTATCGATGATTTAAACAAAAACCAAAACAAAGCCTAAAAAAACATATTATAGTCCCAAAAGTCCAAAATAGATAATTACGAAAATCGCCATATTTTAATTAACTGAGAAAAACAATCCGAGCACCCGCACGTCGTCCGGTCCTAAGTCAGAAGATCACCTGAAACGTATTAAACAAACAAGTGAGCTAGAAGCTCAGTGTGTAACACATCCCAAACAACAAATCAGAAACACATACATTAACCATATCACATACAATAGCAAAATATCATATTTCATGTTTCAGAGTCATATTTAAGCTAGACAGACCCTACTGAAAGTGTAATTACGAATTTTAGAATCAAACAAGCCTAAGTGAAAATTTTCGAAAAAATGGGCCAACACACCCGAATGGCCCACACAGACCAACTGGCCTAGCCCATGTGAGCCATACATTTCAAATAACCCAGCTTGTGTGACACACACGGTCTGCCACACCGCCGTGTGACGCCAACTGTGCAATTTTTGGCTTTGCACCGTTCGTTGTTTTTCGAGTTTTCTGTTACACACCTAATCATTTTTTTATGTTAACACCATTGTGAGGATTCCAGTACTCGGAAGTAACAACAGTCCCTAAAACCTCCTAACTCATCGGAAGTATGTTGTGCGACCCATAACCCTCACACTGCGACAACACCACCCTTGAACCCACAAATACTCACAAAAAATAGAATTTATTTGAGTTCAAAGAAATAAGCCAAATAAAAGTTTCACTAAAATTCGGCAAAGTATAATCGTATATTTTCCTTATGATTTTTGGCAACCTCTAGTCCCTTTATATAAGAAAAAAATCACAAGAGTTCTACTAAAATAGAAATAGAGAAAAAAAAACAATGTTTTTTATATAAAAAAAATTGGAGTTCTAATAGAACTCTATCGGGGGTGGGTAGCAAGCACAGGGAGACACATACCCTATGTGTTACCCACCTACCCAGCAAATGGGTTCTTTGAGTCTTTCATGTATTGGATATAATTATATATACAATTCAATTTTAATTAAATTTAAAACAAGCTCATATAATTATTCAATCCAATAACAAATTTTTTATTCCCAAAATACTACTTATCCAATTAATAAAAATTAAATAATCCAATTAAATTATTTTTTTCAACACAATTCTATTTCCATCAAAGTCATTATGACATTATCGTATTAAAGTCTATGAGTAAATAAATTTAATTGTTCTATTTAGTAAAATTGTGATGACTAATTAATTTGATTTTTCACTTTGAATTCAATTATTTAATTACATTCAATTGGATAATAATCCAAAAATAAATAAATAATTTCTAAGTCATATCTTATTCCTTTAAGAAAATGCATTTATTGCAATAGTAATTCACGCAATCTATTTCTCATACATTGTTTTTCATCTATTCATCACACGGTTCTTATTAGCAACTCATACAAAGTTGTGTTAAGCTAGCGGAGGGACATATCAAACATATATAATTAAGGCTCAAATAATTTATAATTAAGTTTCGACTCTTCATCTATTAGTAAAAAATCATTTAGTGGTGGAGATAATCTACTAAAAGTATCATGACTAATCTCTCAATTATATACCATTATGAAAGCAACTAAGATTTATGATTTTGTCTAATAACTTTGTCATTTGTATGCTACCCTCATAGGATATCATTGGTCCCTTTGGGTTAGAATCCATTCACCCAAATCGATCATATTTTATCTTATGGTCACCATTGTTTTTCATAAGATGAAAAGTATCATTTCTAACAAATAATACTGATAATAATTCACCCAAACGAATGACTTACGACCACGTTTCTTTTTCATAATTCATGTTGTAATGACCCATTTTTGCCCGGGCCCATTTGAATAAACCAAAACAAAAAATAAATGTCCAAAAAAAAAAAACAGTCCCTGAACCAAAAATTAAAAAAATGTCCAGTCCACAATACAAGCCCAATCCGATACACTAGCCCAGTACCTAAAACAGCAAACCCAACACTTAACTCAGACTCAAAACCCAAACAGACCCCATACCCATTACACCCTTTAGCCCAACCTATAGCCCAAACAACACATGGCCCAAAAGAGCCCAATGCCTAAATGAAGTCAGGAGACCTAGGGTTTCCAGGAAACCCTAGCGCCGCAAGCAGTATTCGTGTCCAGGCCAACAGTCACGCCGTAATCTCTCCCCACAGCCTCGCGCACACGATCGTGCCGCAATCAACACACGAGCCCCATCGCCGCCGCGGTTCACGCACAAGATAACGCCTTCATCAGTGCCTGACTCCGCTTCGACCTGGAAAGAATGGCAACAAAAAAATGTTTTCCTTTTTATTGTTATTTTTCAAGGCTATAAAAGCCGGATTTATTTTGTAAAAGGGGGGGATTCGAATTATACACACATACACTGAAAGAAATACGTACAGATTCCGAGAGAAATACAAAAGAACCCAATCAGCAGAGGTTTTGATTTACTTTTTTTTTCATTCTTATTCGTATACTGTTTTTTTTTTAAACTATATATAATATATAATATATATGTTAAAATATAAAAAAAAGGCGAAAAAACTAACCTTTTTAGGAATTCCGGCCACCGTGCACTGTGGCCGGCGACGGTGGTCGGAGACTCGCCGGAGACTGACCGGAAATCGCCCAGGGGAAACAAGAAGAGAGAAATTTTTTTTTTTTGAGATCTGATTTTTTTTTAAAACAGAACTAATGTTTTTTTTCCCTAAAAAATTGGCTTTAAATAGGGAATGAAAACGACGCTGTTTTGCATCAGGGTTTAAGAGCTAAAACGACGCCGTTTTGCATCAGGATCCGCGCATAGTTGACCCAACCCGAGGGGATCCGCGCGTTTTGTTTAAAAATAGGTTAATTTCCATTTCGGCCCTTCCGCAATTTTATTTTTTAAAATTAAGTTTAATTTGAATTTTTTTATTTTTTAATTGAGCCCTGAAATTTCCTCTCTGCTTCAATTTAGTCCCTCAGACTGCTTTAAAGGTCAAAATCATTACGACGCCGTTTTGAAAAAGGGCATAATTGCCCAACAGGTCCCCGGGGTTTAATGCGCGATTCAATTTAATCCTTTTACGTTTATTTACTATTTAACTTTACTTTCCTTATTTGTTTTTATTTGATTTTATTTTAATACTATTTTTTTAAGATTATTTTATCAAATTAAAATATCATGTTATTCTTATTATTTGCATATTAAACTTATTAATAGTATAAAACTCGTATTTTTTTATTGGTATTAAATTATATATTATATTAAATATTTTATATTTTTAGTAGTTATCTATACTAATTTATTAAATTATAAATATCTATTATTTTGTCTAATTATTTTTAATTACATATTATTTTTAATATTTATATATATATATTAGATATTATATTATATTTTTAAAATGCTACATATTATATAATATTATATCATATATTTGGTTAAAATTATTTATAATATATTCATTTTTAATATCCTTTTTTATTCTTTTAAATTATTATATATTTTTTTTAACACATTGTTTATATTGTGTCCTTTTTATCTATTTAAATTTGCATGAAAAACGTCCATAATTAATTTTATTATTTATTATATTTGTCTATACTTCATCATATATTTGTAATTGCTTAGGTATAGGAATTATTATTCGTAGTATTTCATATTATTATTGCTTATCTTAAATGCTAGCATGTTATAATTATTTTTTTTTATTCGATAATGTACAAATGCAATATTGTCACATGGATTATTGTTTAAAATAAAAAATACATTTCTACAAAATTAATATTTTATTTAAAGGTTTTTTAAAATAATGCAATGTTTTGGTATTTAGAAATTTGGAAAATAATACCCAATCGTGCTGGGTGTCAATTTTCCGTTTGGCTAAATAACTAAATATCCTTTTAACAAGTTTTGTAAATTATGAGATAATCTTAGTTACGAGAGTTTAAAAATATCATGTCCAATCGTGCTGGATGTAATGTTTATATTCTCTCGGACCGAAGAATTCTCAAATCTTAAATCAAAATGTTCGAAGTTTTTTAGAAATCATATTTTTAAATACTTTTAAGTTTCAAACATTTGGACATGATTTTATCGATTAGGTACCAATTTTTTGGGCGTTATGAGGTGATAACCCTTCCTCATACGTGTAACCGACTCAGAGCTCATTTTACGGATTTTCGTAGACTAAAATTAAATGTTTTAAATAAAACGTTTTAAAAGGTGATCCAATCACACCTAAGTAAAAATGATTGGTGGCGACTCCCATTTTTTGTTTTTAAAAGTCGACTCTGTTTTTAAACTTACGATTTTAAAATGGCTTCGACAGCTTGGCGACTCCACTGGGGACCAATAAGAGAGTCAAGCCGTAAAATCGATAGTTTCATGTCCTCCTATTTGAATTTAAAAATTTGATTTAAAAATATGATTTTTTTATTATATGTGGTTCTGATTATATTTCTTTGCATTGCACTGCATGACCGTTGTGGTCACACCCTTAAGTGGGAGCGAGAAGCTATGCCTTCGTGAGGTTTTCACCTCCGCATGGGCTAGTGGACTGCTTCCGAAATACATCTGTACCTATGTTTTCGTGAAGTTTTCACTTCCGCATGGCCATAGGGAAATGTATTCCCCGAACTCGATCCATATGAGCCTATAATGGGTGAGGATCGAGGAATCTGCTGGTTCGGGTACCTCAACTTTAGAACTAAACCGCATATAGTGAACCCTAAGAACCCACCTTAGGCAAAACTATGTCAAACCTTAGTGGTCACCCAAATAGGTGTTTGATTATTTTACTTGCTTTATATTCCATGGTACTAACTTGTTGTGTTTTATTCTTTTGTGCATATCATTTCATACTTTAAGAGGTATCGATTCACGGTCAATTTCTAAGTTAGAAAGCTGGTTATGGAGAACGAATTCCTTGATAAAGTGGAAGACAATGCAGTCGTCAGTATATGTTCAGAGCTAAGGCAATTAGAGAAGGAAGGGTATGGATTTGTTTGAGCAAGAGGGAAATAGGGCAGCACTAGAATCCTTGCTACCTGTGCTTCCTGATGTTGTTCTGATCAAAGCAGTATCAGATACGAAGAAGATTGTATGACACCCTGTGGCAAGGCGTGGTGTTGGAACTAAAGGGTAGAAGGTAACTATACTCACCAATCACTTCAAAGTGAGTGTGGGAAGTACAGATGGACACTTCTACCATTACATCATTTCTCTTTCATATGAAGATGGTCACCTAAGTGGACGGGCGTATTCTGCTAAGCACCAAGGTTAAGAGTAGGCAATAGTGAAGATTTCTTTCCAAGGAATAGACGTTGGAATATTAACAACAAGAAATTGGTTGAGCCATTTAGGATTGAAGGATGGGCTGTTGTGAACTTCTCGGCTCCTTGTTGTGATCCAAACAACATGCAAGGGATTTGATTCGTTGTGGAGAAATGAAAGGAATTCGTATTGATCCCCCATTTGATATAGAGTAGACGCTTTTCACCTATAGTTAGAGTTGAAAAAATGTTGGAGATCCGCGGTCCCTTCTTTGTATGCTCCCTGATAGAAAAACTCTGATCTTTATGGGCCATGGAAGCGGAAGAATCAGGTATAGTAACTCAGTGCATGGCACCAGCTTGGGTGTATGATCAATACTTTACAAATGTTCTTCTGAAGATCAATGCTAAGCTTGGATGGTCTCTTCATCACCAACGAAGCCATAATTTCACGATCAAGTCTGAAAAAGATCGAGAAAATGAAGAAAAAGATTGGAGAGTTAGAATCGACATTGCACAACTATGAGCTCCGGATCGAGTTTCGTGAAACAAGAGAATGACGCTTAAGGGAAGAGCTTCATCATTCCCATGACCAAGTTAGAAGTCAGGATCACCTCACGGGTGAAGCAATAGTCCAGATTCGACTTGGGTAATATAAGCGGACACATTGAGCACGAAGTATGAGCTACGGTCAGATCGTGGTCAAGAGTTGGCTTTGTTGTATAGGAAAGTCAGAACACTGGGATTTAGGGCGAAAGCATATAGTAGTCCATTTTATGTAAAAGAATTTGTTTTCTAATAAAGTTTTCTACAATGAAGTTGATCAGAGTCGATGCCTCTTTGCATTCATGCATTTGCATTACATTGCATCATTTGCATTAGACTTTTACAAGAGAATCCTAATTAGGTAAATATATTTCAGAGTTAACCTGGAAAACATGGAGCAAAGGTTGGAGAGAATAGAACAAATGCAAAAACAGATACAGGGGCAATTGACCAAGATTCAGCAAGAAATGCGGGAACAAATGTTAGAGTTCCAAAGGAATGTGATTGGCCAGTTAACCCAGTTACTAGCCGAAAGATTTGAAAAGAGGAGTGGTCCAGCAGTCAATAGTGTGGATGAGGAGGAAGACATTGTTTACGTCCCAATAGGTTTTAACCCGATCAACGATCAAGCCAAATCGGTTGCTCTGGTAGAAACGAAGGAAAGAGGAGAAGGGACCTCAAAAGCCCTGAAAAAGAAGGAAAAGAAAACGAATGATGCCGGTAGGTATAACAAGAGTCATTCAGAGTCGATTACAGTAAATAAGCCAAAGAGGGTAGTTACCAGCAATCAGGTTTCCCCAAGGTAAAACTCTGAAAGGCTCCAATTTACGCCAATCCCCATGGCGTATAAGGAGCTATATCAAAGTTTGTTTGACGCACACATGGTGTCCCCATTTTATTCGAAACCATTGCAACCTCTGTTCCCAAAATGGTATAACGAGAATGCCCAATGTGAGTACCACGCGGGAGTAAAGGGCCACTCAATCAAAAACTGCAATACGTTTAAAAAGTTGGTCGAAAGGTTTATTAAAATGGGAGTTGTGAAGTTCGACTATCCATTAGAACCTGATCACTTTAATGAAGAAGTGAATGCAGTGATTGAAGGAGGAGACAAGAAAGTTGGTACTCCTTGAAGAAATCAAAGAGGGAATCAGAGAACGAAGTTTCCAAACTCTTATGTACTTGGGAGTTGTTTTGAATAATGAGATTGTGGAAGAAATCTCTGTACTTTTAGGGCTAATCTAGAGTAATGTTCAAAACATGCTTGTTGTCTTGAGCCTAGAGACAACAAGAACTCTTTTGTGAAATAGGCTTATGTTCAAAATTTTATTTCAATAAAATGCATCTATTTGAGCACATATTCTTTTATTCTTTCTATTTTATACTGTACATTCTTTTTTAGAATATTCTTTCATTCTTTATTCATGACCATACAAATACTCATCCTTAGAATCATTTATTCTTTGGATTCGTTTGCCTTCGTACCTAGGTACCCATATATCAATGATGTGAGCAACGTTGTTCTTGACTCCCTTTTTGAGCGATATATGGGTCTAGGGATCTCGAGACTTTAAAGATAACGAGAGATTGTGACATGTCTTCTGATTTGTTAAAAACGGTAAAACAGACCTTACTCTACAACGGTCATTGGATATTGCGAGCCTAGAAAGGGGTAAAGATCAAAGCCTAGCTCACCACCAAAATAAGGCAAGACATCATTGAGTTGTTTTCAAGAATTCAAAGATGTTTTCATACAATAATATCAGGACATGCCTTGGCTAATAAGAAGCAGGCTAAACAAAGAGAATCGGGCACTGTTGATTCACCATGGAAGGGGACTGCATCAGTCATACCGCAAATACAACAAGATTCATATGCCTACTCCAGTTCTTCACAAATTTTCCATATGTGGGGCATGGATGTGATGGGGGCCAATCTCATCAAAAGCTTTTAGTCAATATTGACTCATCGGCATAGTTATCGTTTACTTCACTAAGAGAGTGGAAGTAGCTTCATATGCCAATGTTACAAGATCGAAGTCATCAAATTCATCAAAAAAAAAAGATCAAGATGCTAGCAGAATGCCATAAAGGATTGTGTTTAAATAACTGTACAAAGTCAAAGTTTACAGTTTGTCCAAAGATCACACAGCATATCACAGTGCAACAAAAGTTGCCAAAAAAAAAGTGGCTAAGATTGGTAAAGATTGGCATAAGAAGCTATCACTACTCCCTATGAAACGTTGGCTAGGACATTTGCTGGGGCAACACATTTCTCATCGGAATAGAAACAGTTTTGCCAATTGAACCTAATCGAAGAAAATGTTAAAAGTTATCTGTCACGGCCAGAGGATATGAGCTTACAGAAGTTCATATTAGGGAATTCCACGAGGAAACTTGAGGTTGAAAAAAGAGATATTTTACCTGAAAGAGGAAAGACCAAGGTGAAAACCCGAAAAGGGCGCCTCGAACAAAAAAAAAGAAGAAAAAAGAAAAAGAAAAAGGAAAGGCCGAAGCGAAAACCCGCAAAGGATGCTTTGAGACCAAAGGGGATTTGAGTTGAAAACCCAAAAAGGGCGGCTCAAATTTTGAACAAAGATAGGGCATACAGTAGTCTTGCTACGCTTGCATTGATAATGAAGAGGTATGTTACGTCTTGGGGCATCGTCAAAGTACTCCAAATCCCCTAAACACATATTGAGCTTAAAATGGTCCTCAAGAAGTTGGAACAAAGAAGCTCAGGCTGCGATATCTGGGGCACCTAGTTTCCCATTTTACCCATTTTAAATCTTTGATTACTTTATTCTTTTCAAAGAAACACCCAAATTAATTTTCTTCTATAGCCTTTGTTATATTTACTTTATTCTTTTTAAGATATACCAATCAATTTTCATTTATTGCCTTGGTTATCTTTGATTAAATTATTTGTCTGAGCTATGCTCCTGACTAATTTCTTTTTCGTCCATTTTTTGACCTTTTTCAAGCATTTTATATTGAAATAACGATTTATGGACTAATAACACTTTCATAAAAGGAGTTTCGCATATTACTCTAGAAGCTTCTAAATAATACGAGGAATCTGAAACATTACTATTGTTCAGAACTCACCAAGCCTAAGGGCTGGAAACATTGAAAAATGATTATCTCTTCAATTTCTTATTGGATAAGACAATTTCGTTGGTGACACCATATTGGCAAATGACGAACAAGGTCAATCCAAGTGTAAAAAGGGGTCATTGTCAGAATACCCTGCATTCATTCAGACACATACATCTGGTTATTACACCCAGGGAATGGTGTAATAGATGGAAAGTGATACAAGTTCTGTACCTCTGAGTGGTAACAAAGATAAGGAAGAAACCAAATGTCATTCCCTTGAAATTGCAGTGGGAGATACCAACTTTATGTCTCAAGATCCAAGCAGGGTTGACTCGGAAATTACATTGGGACAAGCTGATCAAGCAAAACGTGATTAATGAACAAAAATGAAAAACAAATGAGTGATAACACCTAGAGTAGGAATCATACTCATAACATTTTTGTATCATAGCAAATTTCATTAGGTGCATTTGATTCATTCCGGTCATTGCATTCTAATCCTAATCATTTTCATGACATGTTGCATTCATGTCACTCATAACACATGAAACCGAGTCTACAGGATATGTCCTTCAGTAGACGGTGTAGCGATATCGGTGAAGTTTCAAATCTTATCTTCCTGAAGTTGTAGGAAGCAGATCGAAGACGTTTTAGTCTTATCTCCCTGAAGTTATAGTGGAGTAGACTAAAAACAGAAGATTTTATCTCCCTGAAGTTGCAGTGGAACAAATCGAAAGCAGAAGATCTTATCTTTCTAAAGTTGTAGGAAGCAGATCGAAGATGTTTAGTCTTATCTCCCTGAGGATGCAGCGGAGTAGACTAAAAAATAGAAGATTTTATCTCCCTGAAGTTGCAGTGGAGCAAATCGAGTAGAAGATCTTATCTTCCTAAAGTTGTAGGAAGCAGATCGAAGGAAGCAGATCGAAGACGTTTTAGTCTTATCTCCCTGAGGTTGCAGTGCAGTAGACTACAAACGGAAGATTTTATCTCCCTGAAGTTACAGTGGAGCAAATCGAAAGCAGAAGATCTTATCTTCCTAAAGTTGTAGGAAGCAGATCGAAGACGTTTTAGTCTTATCTCCCGAGGTTGCAAATGGAGTAGACTACAAACGGAAGATTTTATCTCCCTGAAGTTGCAGTGGAGCAAATCGAAAGCAGAAGATCTTATCTTCCTAAAGTTGTAGGAAGCAGATCGAAGACGTTTTAGTCTTATACTCAATATACTAGCTTCGGCTCCAAAATCTTGTTATACATAAGTCATATACTCAATATACTAGCTTCGGCTCCAAAATCAAAGGAATACAAGTTTTTAGTATATCAAAATATATGAGTTAGGTACACATGGTTAGTCACTTCCTCATGATTGAGATAAGTCACCCCTTAAAGGTCATAAGTGAATAAATTCATAAACTAATACATGATAAATTCTACTTGGATCTCGTCTGATTGTCAATATTCTAGACAATCACACCTTTGTTTTTACTTTTTAGGAGTTAATTGCTCTAATACCTAACATAAGGCATCTCCCCAATTGAATTAATATACAACATAATAGTCCTCTTAACTCAATTGCTCATTTTGATTCCATGGGCTACGGACAATTTTAATTACTTACTAATATAAGTTATCTTTTTACATCATAATCTATCATATGATATAATTTAACATTGATTAAACCCTTAGATAATTAATAAACTAATATTTATTAAATTATTTTGCTTTTCATATAAAAATTATTGAGGATAACCATATAAATATATAATAAATTAATTAAGAAATTTTATTTATCCAAGTAATTTAAAATTTACAAATAGAATGAGAAATTACTGCACTAATAGCCAAAGATTCTAACAATTATCTAGCTCTAATAAAAGTTAGATAAAGTGACTGTCATTAAAAACAAAGACATGGAATTCTCTTACCCAAAATCCATAATCATATAAATTCATATGGGTAAAAATCATAGATTCATATTTAATCTTTCAATACATTTGAATGGATCTTCAACAAATTTGACATATATATATTTTCTTTTAAGGAGTTTAGAGAATCCTAACTAAAAATTTTAATTAAAGTTCAATTAGATTTAAACAATTTTTTTTTATATTTATTCATAATTCCTTAAATATATGGTTATTTTGCTCATTAACAAGGTTGTCCTATTATCTATTATGATTCTGCGAAGCTAACTTATGGCCATCTCTTGGCATGATATTTATCAAACTTGACTGACTTCGTATTAGGCTATTATTTTGCTTGACTACTACGATCAATATTATTTGGCTTAACATAGTTGATTTTTTTTACCGGTCAAGGTTCAAGATGCTTGGAAATGGCGTTCTTGGGATTCTTTCCGATTCTAAGAATAAATGGGAAAGAACTGTTCCTCTCACCCCATCACTGTGTGCTCGTCTTCTACACAATTGGAGGGAAAATGCGAGTGTAACTCATATAATAGTGCAGCCATCGACGAAACGCATCTATCACGATTCACTCTACGAGGATGTTGGTTGTCACATATTAGATGACTTGTCAGAATGTAGTCTTATTTTGGGTATCATAACCGTTCCTTATTTTTTACTTTACATTTTACAATCTCTTATAGCTGACACGACTACCCAGGTATTCCTTAATAACTGGTTGGCTTTGTCACAGTTAGACATGGTTCTTCCTACTAGAGCGCTTAAGCCTTCTTCTTACGTACTCATAAAGCTCAGATGGACAACATGCCATTGTTAGATAAGGTAGGTTTACTTTTTGTATCTTTGTATGACTATGATCTTATTGTATGACATGCATATGGATCCAGGAGAAAAAGGTATCATTGTATGACTATGAGATTATTGTGGGGGACAATGGCAAAAGGTTACTTGCATTTGGCAAATATGCTGGCAGAGCAGGAATGTTCGATTTCTTACCTGGATTGGGACAGTGTATGCTCCATGAGCGTTTAATCCTTTTAAAATTTTGTAGATTTTATCATTTGCATCATTGTTTTTACTTGTGCTGAATCCAAAACATTGTTGTCTTACATGGCATCCCTTTGTCTGTATGAAAATGTTGAATTGTTGACTGTAATCTTACTCGGGGTATCTAAGTCTTGGATATTCAACACCTTTCCTCTCTTTGGGTGCATCATATATGTATCCTTCTTTGGCTGCAGTGATCACCATGCGTGAAGAGATAGCTTCTCAGGGACTGCCTTCAAGAATATGTCCTGTTGTCTTCGAATTCACCGATTCTGGAAACGGTGTTGGAACTGCTTACTATTTTCATTGTCAGCCATTATAACATGTCAATACGACCATCAAACGTATATGTTGAGCTGCTTCAGACTTTGCATTCATTTGAAGTTATTAGATACAACATGTATAAAGTTGCTTCGTCATTTGTTCAATCTATCGCTAATACCAATGTTTGAGTGTTCTTTTAAAAATTTCCTCGCATTGCATATAAAATTTCTCTCTCCTTTCTCCCTTTTGCTTTGCAGTTTCTATTGGTGCTCAACAGATATTTAAGCTTCTTCCTCATGCTTTTATCGAACCGAGCAAACTTCCACAACTCTTTGGGAAGATCAGTTTATATTTGAGAAGCAGTCCTTTTTGTATATTTGAATTTCTTTCTCCACCTTTGATACTCCTCTCATCAAAGAGGAATGTTACATCAAAAGAGGGTCTTTCAAGTTTTCGGTTGTATCGTGACTAGTCGTGACATGGTTGAGCACAAACATTCTTAAAAAACGTTTTTAAAAAGCACTTCATTCTCTTTATTTCTTCTTCATTTTGGGTGCCGAGTGAAAAGACTAATCTGTTCAACGGTTGAATGATAATGCTAATTTTGGTGTTCTTTTTACCCTTTTCTTTTCATATTCCAGGCAGATTATTGTGCACTCCGGAACATTACAACCCCATTTTCCATGAAAAAATAGCCCCATATGCATCAGTAATTGGTAGGTTTGTTTTTCACTTTGTAAAGATTTCATTGCTTATAAATCACTGAAATGCGGTTTGTGACAGTGAATTGCATGTACTGAGAGAGAAGATTTCCTAGATTATTAAGTACCAAGCAGATTCAAGAACTAAACAAGAAAACATGTGACATAGGGGGCCCAATTGAGTTTGTTAATCAAACCAGGTCAATAGACTCGCCTTTCTTTAGGTATTCTAATGCTTGTTTGATCTTCAAATGCATTATTTGGGATATATTGCCTTGTTTTTAGGATTCCGAAACATTAAAAAAATCCCATTTTTATTATAAAACTTAAGGCAGTGAAGTTTCATCAAATATTTGTGCTATTCGGATACGATTCATTGACCCATTCCTACCGAAATGACATTGATGGTAATGGCATAATATGTGCAGCTGTTCATATTCTTCCAACTGAGTTTGCAAAAGACGTGCAATTAATATTTCCCCTCCATGGTGTTTCCATTGAAGTTTATTGTAAACCTTTTGGTTCTCTTTTCTGCTTTGACCCATAAAAGGAACAAGTTTTTAGGTTGAAATTTATGCAGCTTATGATCATTAACATGCCATTTTTAGCTCAACACTTCGGAGATATTCTACAGCAGACTCCACAGTTTCCTGCACACCTCAAGAGAGCTCGCATAGCCCATGGGGGAGCACTTACTTCCTTGTATGTCGTACGATAAATTCTGGCACACAGTAAGCTTTTAGTTAAATCTTCGAAAATCAAAAACAAATTCCATCAATAGGTACTTAGTAAAGTGAATCTTTTATTGCATGAAATGCAGAGTGTCATACTAATGGACACATAATGAAGGCTAAGACATAAATTGCATTGGTAAGGATCTAAACCGAAACCTTATTATCTTTTATCTACTTTCTTTAACTAGTTATCTTTTTTGCCGGATTTGGTTTTTGATAATTCCGTGAATTCTTAAGATTCCGATATATGAGGTGAGCCTATTACCCCGGCTTTTATTGGTCCTCTTTATTGGGTTTAGTTTTTCTTTCTTCTTTCAGTTGTAAATACATCATATTATGCACTACAATTGTTTATCATGGTATTGTACATTATTAATCTTGAGTTAGTACTTGTGACATTGTTTCAATCAACAGCATTATCAATATATACAATTAATGAAGATGATAAAATATGAATAATACAATTAAAATGTAAATATTATATTAAAATAAAGTTTTAGTTCAGTGGTAAAATTAATGTAATGTAAATTTCATGTGTAGAAACCCAATTTTGCCCGGGCCCAAACCAAACAAACCAAACTAAATAAAAAATAAATAAATAAAAACAGTCCTACCCATTTACAATATCAGACAAAACAACCCAAAATAATACAAAGCCCTAAAGCCCAAATGGCCCACAACCTAAACAAATTTTCAGTAAAAAAAACCCTAGCCTCGTTTGTGCACCGTGCCTCCGCAGCGCGCACGCCGCCCGAGGTCTGTCGCCTTGCGCCAAAACGGCAAAGAAGCCTCTTCTTTCCCCTCCGTTGACCTTGCCAATGCCTGCAAAAAAGGAAAACACAGAAGCAGCAGCAAGGACAAAGAAACAGTAGCGAAAAGAAAAGAAAAAGCAAAATAATATTATAAAACGGCTATAAAAGCCACCACCATCAATGTAATATTTTACGGAGACAATATTAATAAATAAAAAAAAGAACTCAAAGTTGAAAAAAGGTGATTTTTTTCTTTTATGTATTTTAGTTTTTTTTTTTTGTAAATAAAACATAAAAACAAAAAAAAAAAGAACTTTTTCACCTGTTGTTCCATCGTTGAAGCTACCGTCGGTTCGCGAGGTCGTCGGATCCCTTGGGATTCAGCCAAAGGCCCGGCGGAGGACGGCGGAAGTCGAGGGGTTTTTGCATTTTTTTATTTTGGCTTTATTTTTTGGCGATTTCAAGTCCAAAAAGGGGTTTTACGCAAAAAAAAAATAAAAAATAGGGTTTGGGTGATTTTACGGCCACCGTGGACGGCGGCGTTGTCGTCTGTGACCGGTAGCCGGCGCAGTGGAGACTCGCTGGAGCGAAGGCCAGAGTGGGGAGGGCTTGGAGAGGAAAAAAAGAGGTTTCAAGAAGTTTTTTTAAAAAAGTGGGCTGAAATGATTTTTTTTTGAAAGTTTTTTACTTATATAGGGTGCCAAAACGGCACCGTTTTGGGCTAATCTGGAATGCCTCAAAACGACGTAGTTTTGGGGCGCGACCCGAAGACCAACCCGACCCATTCTAGGATCCGCGTGTTTTTGCAACAATAGTCTATTTGCAACCCTGGTCCTTCCGCTTTTATGACCCGTTGCAATTTAGTCCTATTTCGTTTTTTTTCTTTTTAATTTTACCCTTATAATCTTATTTTATTTCATCTTAGTCCCCTGGAGAACGACGTCATTTTGGGGACACAAAATAATTTCCCAATTAGTCCCTCCTCTTTTACGCGCGTTCAATTTCAGTCCCCATTCGATTTTATTTATTATGATCTGCGCCTTTAATTTTGTTTTGATTTCAATTCAGTCCTTTGTTCGATTAATTTCATTATTTATATATTTATTTATTTATTATTCTTCACTTTTAAAATACCTAAAGTTAATATTATTTATATTTGTTTTATATATTTATTATTCTTTATTTTTTAAAATACCTAAATTTAATATTATTATAGTTATTTTTTTTCATTATCCTTTTATCTTTTAAATATTTAAATATTATATTATTTATATTTTTTTATCAATTTATTTATTTATCTTTCTTTTACTTTTAAAATATTTATTTAATATTATGTACATTTATTTTATCTATTTACTTATTTATCTATTATTCTTTTACTTTTTTAAAATGCTTAAATTTAATACTGTTTATATTTGTTTTATCAATTTATTCACTTATTTATTCTTTTACTTTTAAAACATTTAAATTCAATTATTTATATTTGTTTTTTTATCGATTTATCAATTTATTTATTCTTTTACCTTTTTTAAATACTTCAATTTAATGTTATTTGTTTTATCTATTTATTAATTGATTATTCTCTTTTTAAAATATTTAAAATTAGATACCACTTATATTCATTAAGCACCTTTCATTTTCATTTTTATTTTAAGTTACTTTATTCATTATGTTGTGATGTCATAAATTGATTTTCTTATTATTGCTATATTCACATTATTATTGCCATAGTATTTGTCCATTTACTCGTTATTTATCGTTCTAATATAAATGTCCTACCCATACAACTACTTCACATTACTTCATTACCATTACGTCATACGCTACATTTAAACATGTTTTCCGTTTTCATACCAAGCCCGAATAAATTAAATGCATATCACTTTAAGCCTCATGTTCGTTTTTTTGTACAATGAATTTTTTTTTTTAAATCAAAACGACAATCATTATTTTTTGGAATTAAAAAGAGTTGTATTCCTAATTTACGGAATATGGCTTCTTTCTAAAACCGAGATAGTCGAATATCTACTTTAAAAAAAAGAAGAGATTTTAGCGTTTGTTCTCGTTTTCAAGGATTTAAGGCGTTGTGCCCTAACTTACGGGACATGATCATTTCTTCTCGATTAACTTGAAATAAGTCCCTTTTCGTGAAAACTAATTTAGTTAACGTCTTAATACAAAAAGGGATCGTATTTTAAATTCTCTTCAAATTTTCAATTTTCGACACTAAAGACATCAAGTAATCAATTAGGTACTAATTTTGGGCGTAACTAGGGTGCTAATCCTTCCTCGTGCGTAACGACTCCCGAACCTATTTTCTGGATTTTTTGTAGACTGAAAAATATTGTTTTGATAAATCAAACCTTTTATTAAAACGATCAAATTACGAGGTGATCCGATCACACCTCATAAAAAAGGATTGGTGGCGACTCCCATTTTTCGTTTTTTAAAATAAAAGGCCGATTTCAAAAAGGTTTCGACATCATGGATTCAATCTCATTATATATAGTTTTTTTAATAAAAGACTAAAATACTCTCAAATAATATAACTTATTTTAATTACAAAAAGACATTTTGGTAATTTCACTAATCAAATTGGTTCATGACTCATGACACCAATTCAATCAAAGACTTAAATAATTAATAGTACATATTATAATGTTAATTATAGGTGTACATCAATTTCGAAGTTTTAGACTTTTATATTTGAAAAAATTGCATTTTCATAGGGTTATATTTAGACCTACTCATGGGTCGGGTCACCCCATTAGGTGGCTCGATTGAAAAATGTGAGGGTTTAGATAAAAATACGATATCAAGAAAATGAGTTTGGGTAAAATTTAAGGTGCGTTTTTTATATGGATCGGCCTTTGGGCAAGATTTTTTTGTTGGCTTGAGTATATTATGTTATAAAAATAATTATAATAATTATATATGTTAAATAATAATTATTATTTTTATATTTATATTAAATCACTAACCCGATAACAATTAAACTCATTACCCAAGACCTAAAAAAAACTTATTCAACTAAATAACCCAACCCAAAATATAAAATTTTAAAATTATATTTAATACAATAAAACATTTATTATATTTTTTTAGTATTGTTTTTACTTTTTTTTTTGAAACTAAAACAGATTGGGCTTTTATTTCATTGTAAAAGGAAAGAAAAATAGCAATGACTTAGGGTATAAATGTCCGGCCCAAACAGAATTGCTTACACTGGTGGATAAATAACGTCTATAATAATAAATGAAAAGAAATAAACTATTGAAAAAGCGAAAAGTTAAAAGAAAAAGCTCACATCACCGCCTCTTTTGCCCAATCAGTTGTCATTCATCTGTCATGTCCATCATTTCCATTTATTGCACTCTACGCCTGGGGTTCGGCGTAGTAGGGTACTTCTCCGATCAGGTACATTTCTTCTTTCTTCTTTAGCGTTTACATTTGCTAGGATGTGTGCTAGACTATTTGTTTGATCTAGGGATGAAATCAAATCGAGTTTCTTGATTCTTTCGCCTTCATTTTGTGGATATCATTAATATACTCCCAAATGCGTGATTTGTGCGAAATTGATTTTCTGCATTTTTATTATCATTAATGAGTCGCCTTCAACAATGGCTTCTTCTTTCTGCATGTCAATCCCTACCTGTACTGCTCCCCGACAAGCTATGGCTTCGGCTGCAAAAGCAGAATCCACCATTTCATGGAGTGTTGTTCTGGAGACAAGAACATTTCCTTCGCTATCTCTGGCCACTATCCCTGACACCGATTGATGATTATCTTTATCAAATGCTCCACCAAAATTAATTTTCACAACTTGTTGGGGTGGGTGTTTCCATCTGTTCTCCATCTTAACAGCTTTTTATTGATTTTTTTGCCATTCCGTCCAGTTCTTGAATATAGTTCAGCACAAATTTCGCAATCTCCTTACCCGTTTTATTTGTTTTTTTCATGTATCCGAGCATTTCTATCCCCCCAGATGGCCCATAATGCTCCATGAAAGATTCGACATCTGTTTGATGTGAGAAGACCAACAGTTTTGGTAAGCCACTGTTCAAAATAAAGAGAAATAAACTGTGTAAAATTAACATCTGGAAGGTGTGACCAAACTTCAACTGATATTGGGCATTCTCTATATAGGTGATCCACTGTCTCCGTTGCCAAACCACATCAAGGACATGAGGCATCTGCTAATAACTTTTTGCACAATAAATTTGCCCGAGTGGGTAAATAGTTCCAAGAGGCTTTCCAAGCAGTAATTTTGATTTTTGTAGGTAGTTCAATATTCCATAATTTCCTGTAAAATTCCCTGTAGACGGTTTGTACAGCATAAGCACTAGGATCAAAATTCTGTAATAGTTTATAGGTGCTTTTAACCAAAAAAACCCCTGAAGGTTCGCCACTCCAAGCCAGGAAATCTTCATGAGGGATCTTCGCTAAGGGGATGCGGAGAATTTTGTCCGCCTCATCAGCTGCGAAGGTATGACCAATCACCTCCCTGTTCCATTCTCTTGTTTGACTATTGATGAGCTCGGCAACTTTAATTAAATTTGAACCTTCGAAAGTAGATAAAAATCTGGAATTAACAAGATTTGGAACCCACGCATCATTGCTAATAGAAATATTCGTACCCGTTCCAACTTTCCAAATGAGACCTTCCTTCAAGGCACCTTTTGCAGCCCAAATACTACGCCACACGTAAGAATTTTTATTTCCCAACTGCGAATCAATAAAATCATTATTTGGAAAATATTTGGCTTTGAACACCTGTGTAACTAGCGAGTTTGGGATTGTTAAGAAGCCGTCCCTGTTTTGCTAAAAGAGCAATATTAAATTTAGCCAGATTACGAAACCCCAATCCACTTTCATTTTTAGGATGACAAAGATGACTCCACTGACACCAGTGAATACCTTTTCTGCCTTTTCCTTTTTGCCACCAAAACTTAGCAAAAAATACTCTCCATCATTCTGCACAATGAGCTTGGTAGAAGGAAACACGACATCGTAAAAGTTGGTATGGCTTGTAGGACAGACTTTATGAAAACCTCCTTGCCTCCTTGGGATAAAACCTGCTACTCCATCCTTCAATACGCATGAGAATTCTATCTAACAGATTTTGAAACGACTCTTTCTTCTTTCTACCAACCATATTAGGAAGCCCCAAGTATTTCTCTGGATTTGTTGCAATTCGACTCTAACAAATTTGACATGACTTTTCTTTATTTTCCTCGGTTGTATTCGGATCAGAAAAGCGTAGACTTAGAAAAGTTCATACATTGACCTGAGCAGCTTTCATAAACCTGTAAAATGTCCTTCATTATTTTTTCCTTTCCGCTGGTCGCTTCTCCAAATAGAATACAGTCATCTACAAATAAAAAATGTGTAATCTCTGGCCCACGTCTGCTAGCTTTAGCGCCTCGAATGAGTCATTCCCTCCTAGCAACTCTCATTAGAGATGAAATTCCCTCGCTGCATATTAGAAAAAGAAAGGGACTTAATGGATCACCTTGTCTGAGACCTCTAGTAGGAATAAATGAGCTGCCCCTCCTTCCATTTATGTTAACTGCATACGACACTGTAGTAACACACCTCCTTATAAGCTCTACCCAATCTCTTGCAAACCCCATCTTCGTCATAACCTCTTCAATAAACCCCCATTCCACCCTGTCATAGGCTTTACTCATATCAATCTTAACTGCCATAACTCCTTTCCTCCCTGTACGCTTCTGGCGGAGCGTGTGTAAAATTTCGTAAGCTATGAGCACATTATCTGAAATAAGACGCCCCGGGACGAAAGCACTTTGAACTCTATCAATGTAATTATCGATGACATTCTGAAGGCGATTGACAATAGTCTTAGCCACAACCTTGTAGACAACCGTGCACAAACTGATAGGCCTGAAATTAATCAGTTTTGTAGGTTTCAAAATTTTTGGGATAAGCACAATGTATGTCTTATTAAAATCTGCGTAGTTCATTTTATCATTCAAATTCCTAAACAGTATTCAATAACGTCCTTTTCTACTATATGCCAATACCTTTGAAAAAATAGCGCTGGAAAACTGTCAGCTCCTGGTGCTTTTGTAGGGCCCATCTCTTTCAGAGCTGCTTGGATTTCTTCTGTCCTAAAGGGGGATAATAGAATTTCATTTTCCTCATGCGAAATCGTTTTTTCAATGCCTTCTAACGCCTTACTTGCATTTACCACTCCCCTTGACTTGAATAAATCCTGGAAGAAAGATGATGCCGTATCCATGATCTCGGTTTCCTCCTCGATTTCCTTTCCCTCTTCAGTTACCAGCTTTGTAATTGTGTTTGCTCGTCTCCGAACTAAAGCATACTTATGGAAATAGGCCGAGTTTTTGTCCCCAAGCTTTAACCAATTTGCTCTCGCTCTTTGTTCCCAATACATTTCATCTTTATTGATTTCCATGTTCAAATGAATTTTGGTGTCAATGATTTTTGCCATAGTGTCGTCATTTCTTTCCCCTTCCAATAATAATTCCAGCTCATTTGTTAATTCTCTTTTCAATCCCTCATTTCCTCTTTTGTTTTCACGTGCCCACTCTTTCAGGAAAATTTGTAATCTCTCTAGTTTCTCCATTAACATTCCTGTAGCAGACTCCCAAGATTGTCTAAGAACTTCTTCAAAGGATTCTTCCATTGTCCACCATGCTTCAAAATGAAATCTTCTACTCCCTGTAAACGCAACATATTTATTTGTGTTTAAGAGAAGAGGGCAATGATCTGATGAAGAATAAGGAAGGTGTTGAATAGTGCCCAAAAAGAATAACTTCATCCATTTTTCATTTGCTACCCCCCTGTCCAGTCTTTCTCTTATATTCGTTTCTGGTAAGTTTCCCCTTTCCCATGTAAACCACACACCTGAGTACCCAATATCGGTCAACTGACAGTCGTTCAGAACCTCTCTAAAAGCCTTCATTCTCTTCTTATCCCTTTGTGTTCCTCCACTTTTCTTAAAAGAATAAAGAATTTCATTGAAGTCCCCTTCAACAAGCCAAGGGTAATTATCCTCTTGAGCGAGTCTTCTAAGCAAATTTTATACTGTGTTTTTATCCTTTACATAGGGGGATCCATATATACCAGTAAATCTCCATTCATCTTCAATATCATCCTCCTTGATAATAGCATCAATGTGCCATTTAAAAAAACTCCTCAAGTTAACTTTAATGTCTTCCTTCCATGCTAAACAAAGACCGCCCCTAGATCTCTCAACTTCCACTTCAACTCCATTCATAAAACTGCATCTTCTCCGAACCCGTTCCATCCGGTTCTTGTCTAATTTCGTCTCCATCAAGAAGACCAAATTGGGAGTGTGCTGCTTTATCAAGTGACGCAGCCTACGAACTGCCAGTGGACTCTCTAACCCCCGGACGTTCCAACATAAGCTTTTCATTGTGCTCGATCGGCTGACCTGGAGGCAGCCGCCGATATAAAGGTGATTGAATCTACATTGTCCGCTGAGAACTCCACTGTTTCGTCTACAGAAACTTCTTTACGTCCCCCAAAATCATCGAAATTTAATCTTTTTGTTTCTTCCGTTTTTGAATTCTCCTCGCAGTTTTTACCATCCTCATTTTCAAAAAATTTCCTCTTACCCACAATCCGTTCACTATTATGAATTTCAGCCATATTCCTTGTATCCATTCTTCTCCATCTCGTCTTTTTGGGGGTTTCTTTAGCTTTTTCCATCAATTTGTTTGCTTCCCCCACCTCCATCTTATCATAGACATCCTCCTGACACTTCAAACCCTCCTCCCAATTTGCCAGCTGCCTACCACTTGATATGTTGCCTTTTCTTGCGTCAAAATCTGCCTGATTGATAAGACGATCAGCTTCCTCCTTCGAACAGCCTGTATATGAACATTGAGGGCCCCGTTTTTTCATGAATGTATTAAATTGCATACTTTCTTTTCCCATTGCTTTTGATTCTGCTTTTAGTGCAAAAGAAAAAGGGGGATCATCCTTAAATCTATTTTTTTCTTCAGGATTTAACAGTACGCAATCATGAAGGCCGTGACCCAGTCTTCCACAACCAAAGCAATATACTGGTAATTTCTCATGATTGAAAGGGATCCATGCATTAATATTACTACTTGAAACGAAAATACCTCTCCTTAAAGGTTTCTTAACATCTAACATAATTTTGAGTCTGCCAAAATCCTCATTAATCTCAGATCTGATAACTCCCCCAAAGGTACTTCCAATTGCATGTAAAAGATCTTTTTTATCGAAATCAGGTAAACATGGACCAATCTTGATCCAATATGGTAATGAAGTCAGGCATATTTGATCTCTATCAATTGGACAAATTAATCTATCAAATAAAATAATATACTTACGAAACAGCCATGGGCGTCCTTCTAGAATCTGCTCCAGATCTTCTTCCAATTCGAAAGTTATTGAGAATAAATTTTGCCCTTCCAGTCGAATCTCAAACTTTTTCTTTGTTTTCCAGATACTTTTCAGTTGCGCCTTAAAACTTTCAGTATTGAAAATTTTTTTTGTCAATACCGAGCAAATCAAAGTGGGTTTCTCCGTCGGTACTACCATCGATTTTTTTATTGATAATTGAATCAGTTCATCCGCTAACAAGGCAATCTCCTCACTGCTTCCCCTCTCTCCGCCACCACTCTTCTCCATCCCAAGCCACAACAGATACTGCTCTCTCTAGGACTCTATGGACAGCACTCTTGGTTTCAGAGGGAAACCCTTTTTTTGTTATCTTTTAGTATTGTTTTTAATATAAATACTTTTTAATGTAGTTTTAATGTGTTAGAAAGCTTTTATTTTTTATGTTTTTAGTGCATGTATTATATTTTTAAAAAAGTTTATTTAAAATAAAAATTAATCTAAAAAAATTAAATATTGGTGGATCGAGTTGAGCTAAAATTTACTTTCTTAAATTAGATCGAGTTAAAAAAAAAGTAAACATATTTTGAAATCGCTTAAAAAATAATTTAAATAACTTGCGTGGATGTAATCAATGAGTTATATTTTTGCAAGAAAGTAAAATTGTTATGACTGGCTAGGAGGTTAGAGGTTTTGTTATGTTATGTTATGATTTAAGCGCTACTATAAAATTAGGATGATGTAACATTAAATTTTGTTTACGTCTCTATAACGACATACATAAAGTACTGTAAAATTTAGGCTTTTGAATGCTAACACGTAAGCAGCGGGGTGTTTTGGCCAATTTATCAATAAATACCCTTTTTTAAAAAAATTTATGGAAATGGACTTATTATTTAATTATTTACCGGAATGGGCCATTTTTCCCGAAAGCGCGTCCATGTCAGCACGATGTCAGGGGACGTGCCAGCAAAACGCATCCCTGGGGGAGCGTTTTGCCACATCAGCACAAAGCGCTTCCTTTTTTTTAAGGTGTCACCAATTAATATGAAAATATAACTTACAAAGCAAATCTTTATATAGACCCAAAGTCACATTTCCCTTGTTTTCTTAAGCAATGTGGAATATGATATATGCGTATTTATAGACTCATGAATAGGTTTGGAGCTTGTTCCTAAACAATGTGGGATTTCTTCCTCTTTTAACTAACAACATGAGATTAAATGCTACACTATATTTGATATTTTTTTTACAAAACAATTTCTATTTTTTTTTATATTTTGTTAACATTTTCTCAAATTATAAAATTATCTTTTGAGATCTTTAATCTTGTTGCATTTTAGAATTATTAACATATACAAAATAACTATTAAAAAAAAAAGAGAACAAATTGCACATATGAAACTTGTACATGCAATAATCTTCTATTCAATTTTAAATGTTTGAAGTTAATATCAATGCAATTCTAATTTTTAAAATAATTTTCCATTATTTAAATTTTGAAGTTATACTTTTAATTTTTTATTATTTATTTTATTTTATATTATGAATGTTTGATTAATAAATAAATGGTGAGTATTTGGTACTCAAATAGTATTTTTTTGTAATTTTAAAAAATTGATATATCTTTTTAAATATTTATTTATTTTAATATTTTACTATACTAATTAATTTTTTAATTCTAATTTTAATTTAATTTTCATCACCTAATGAATGCCGATAAATTTATTTCAGATATATTTTGACTAGATAGATAATCTATTTAAACATAGTATATAATTATGTCAAATAAGTTTTTTTTATAGAAATATGTAATATACATAAAATATAATAATTATTTTTCATATTTTATATCTAGATTAAATTACATTAGTAGTCACTTAACTATATTTTTTAGCTATCGAATTATAAAAACTTACAAAATGATCACTCAACTATTTGTAATTTTTTAAATATTTATTTTTTTAATATTTTACCATACTCATTTTATATTTTATATATATATTTTTTTACTTATAGAGTTTAAAAGTTTTATTTATAATGTAACAAATGTTAACTTTTTGTAAAAAAAATTTAAACTCTAAGTAAAAAAATATCAAATATAGTGTAGCCTTTAATCTCATGTTGTTAGTTAAAAGAAGAAGGAATCCCACATTGTTTAGGAACAAGCTGCAAAATTATTCATGAGTCTATATATACACATATCTCATATTTCACATTGCTTAAAAAAACAAGGGAAATGAGACTTTGGGTCTATATAAAGATTTGCTTTGTAAGTTATATTTCCATAATAATTGGTGACACCTTAAAAAAAATGGTGTTGTCACTTTGAGCCTTTATAAAAGTTTATTCTCGTAAATTTTTAAAAAAAATTGGTCTATTTTTATAATATCAAAAAAAATGACCTTTTTTGAAAATTTAATTCGAGAATAGTTTTTTTTTTAAGAAAAAAACAGGGGCAAAACGCGTCCCCAGGGGAGCGTTTTGTCTGCGCTTTGTGCTGACGTGGCAAAACGCTCCTCTAGGGACGTGTTTTGCTGGCACGTCCCCTGACATTGTGCTTATGTGGACGCGCTTTCGGGGAAAACGGCCCATTCCGGTAAATAATTAAGAAATAGGTCCATTTCCGTAAATTTTGAAGAAAAAAAAGGTATTTATTGGTAAATTGGCCGGGTGTTTTTTCATTTGGGTGGATGAGAAAGTAAGGGAGAAAATGGTGTAATTATGCCTCAGTCCCTGTACTTTTTTAACTTATGGATTAAGTCTCTCTATTCTTTTTAAATTTTAGAAATTTCATCCATCTACTTGTTTGATTCAAAAATTAAAATTAAATTGATAACATTATTAATATATGTATGTAAATTTGAATATGACTTATCAATTGAATTTTAATTTTTAAATTAATCTCAAAGGAGCTAAATTCCTAAAATTAAAAGTATTAATTTTCATCTTGAATCAAGTATTTGGATGATTTTGTTCCAGCAACTACTTTCAAGTAGATTGAAATCCATATTCGATTTATTTGCAAACTATTTATTTATTTTTAGGATTATTATCCTAATTGCCACTTAAGCTTTTTAAATCTACAAACAAAATTAAAAATCTAATATAAATTCTTATAAAAAAATTGGCCACAAAAATTCTTATAAATTTAAATAAGTTTTTTTTTAAAAAATTTAAATAAGAATGTATTTAAAATAATTAAGTTTGATAAATTGTCATAAAATTAATTTAAAAAATTAATAAAATATATTATTAATAGTCATATTTTTAATCTATACATAAATTGTTTTAAGTTTTTACTTTAAATAATTTATTTAAAATGATTTGTCTGAATTTAATTCACACATCAATTTAATATATAATCAATCTTAAATGATTATTGTTAATCTTCTTAATTGAAAATCATAATATATTAATAATATTATTACCATCAAAAGATTAATTAGATCATTATTTTATATAATAAATAATTAATTACTTAATTTAATAATTTTTTAAGAAACTAATTATTATTTATTTAAATAAATTATTAATCCCCTGCGTTAGCTGGGCAAGTAATGCTAGTTATAGATAAAACCAACATCTCGTCATTTTCTCTCTTCTTCTTTTATCTTTTTAAATTCTCTGCCCACTACTTCCTTATCCCATACTTAATCATACAAGGCCATGATAAGCGTGTATGTGTATGTGTATAAGTTCAACCCTTACAAATGTAGGATAAAATATTCACAAAATAAATTGTAAAATGACTGATTGATTCTTATTTTGATTGGTATGAATATTATTACTAATATAATATAATGTGGGTTCGAGAGCGCTGAAGGACATTATTGTCCTATTTATGGGTTAGGGAAAAACTATAGATAATTTTAGTTATTGTATTAAAAAATTAGATATGATCAAAATCTATTATAAATTATTTAAAAAAAATTGTAAAATATATAATAGAAACAATACTGATGTAAGTAAAATATATTATCTTATTGAGCTCTTACTAGACAACATATGAAATTAAATAATTGTATTATATGTAATAAATAATGTGTACGTATGGGTTTTTTTTTTTTTTTGATAAATACGAGAAGCAAAAAGAGGATATAGAGTAGGTTATTTTTAAATTAAGAATATATAATTTAAATCAGGTTTGTAGTTGCGATTCAAGCTTGACTGCCAAAAATTATTTATCATTTTTACTCATTTCACCAAACATTTTATTCATCTTGTTTCTATCACCACTTTCTTGCAAAATCCATAGTTTCATAAATAATTTATCTGACTTCCATTTATTTTAGGGAAAATGTCTTTTGTTTTATAGAAATAATTAAATCAACCAAAATTTACTTATCATGAAATAATTTTTTTTTTCTAAATTGATTTATCCATTTGAAAAGTGTCCGTTATGTTTGGGAAAAAAAGTTTTTGAGTAAATTTATTTTTATATAAAATAACTTGAACCAAATCTAATATTATAGTAATAAATTTTTAATTTTAATTTTTAAAACATATTTAAAAATATAAAAATAAAATATTTTAATGTTAAATAATATAATAAATTATTAATATGATTAATATAATTTATTATTTTAATAAATTACTTAAAAAAAATATTTTGTTCAATGTCAATGGAGTTTTTAGAGCCAAGAAGTTGACAAATGACCTAAGAGTATAGTACAATATTAAAAATATAATATTTAAAAAAAATAGTGAAATAAAAGTACAAGTGTACAAAATAATAACTCATTATTTAATATTAAAATTTTATTTTGATATTAAACTTTAACAATAATAATTTTAAATTTTAAATATTTTTATTAATATATTATTAAAAATATTTATATTAATATATAATAATAAATATATATTACAATTTAATAATATTTATTTTTAGTATAAAATATGATTATTTAATTATATAAATATGAGTATTTGTTTAAATCATTATCTCTTTCAACTTTAATGAATTATTGTCTACTCTCATATATGTATATGTAATTTAAATTAAATTTTAATTAGTCGTCATTTATTATTAAATTTATATATGATATTAATTATTATAAAAAAAATTATCTTATTACAAAATAAATTTTGATTACTATAATATTTTGTAACAAATATATTCATGTTGTGCTTGTTTCACTAAAAATAATTTAAAAAAATATTTTATGCGAAAGAATATTAAAAAATATAACATTTCCCAAAAATCATTCCATTTTTCAGGAATCTCTTTGAAATCTATAACATATATAAAGTAAAATACATTGATGGTACTGCAGACATTTAGCCCTCAAATTGCGTGTGTGCGCGCGTGCTTTCATAGTTTGCGTGTGGGGTAATTGGAGCCTGCAACTAGAGACACTATAGCAAATTATGATATAAATATGGTGATTGAAGAACAATTTTCAGAAGAAACAAATCAGGAGAACCTTCATGCTGCACTTCTTGACTCCTTCACAACCCATAAAAGGAACGCAGAAGATGAACCCGAAGATATTCCAGGCGATAAAAATGCTAGATAAAACTCATCTAACTTTGAAGCACCAAACCCTTCTGACGTGAGCCTTATCCGTCAGCAAATGGAGGGTATCAAGACCCTAGCAGACCACTTCACTCTAAACAACTTGAAGCTTACTGTCAATGAAAAACATGGAAAACATCGTCTAGCAGCAACAAAAGAAAAAGAATGGTAAGTTTAAATCTGGATATGGAGACAGTCCAAGCTGTAGGACAGTGGCGTTGTTTGGGAAAGGAACTAAAGCTAGCCAATCCAACCTCGACTGATGATGAAGACGACTCTGCTGAAAGCGTAATGGAGAATTAATAGCTGAAATAATAATTTTATTATACACAAATATTTCACAATACAAATACAATTTTTTTCTCTCTAGCTGCTAGTTTTCTATTTTCACACACTCTTTTTTCTTTTCTTCTTCTTTTACTCACGCCATTTAATTCTTTTTTTCAACACTCACACACATACATTCATTAATATACGAAATATACATAGTTTACCGCCTTAATGATTACTTATCCTAAGTATATCATGAAATTTCCGGTAAGCATGTATTGATAATGCTTATCCTTTTGCTTAGCTAATCGTAAGGTCATTATAAGCCTGCCACTTTGCAATCAATTTCAAGTCACGTTTTGTAAAGTTGCAGGCCAATTTGTATAGCAACTCTTGGCTTCAATTTTCTGTTAACTTTGGAAGTCGGTTTGACTTCAACATTCTCCTCAAATCAAGCTTTCATTTCAAGTTTTTCTTTGAATTTATGGAATACGTCCACTTTCAATGGCTTTGTAAAATGTTTGCCAATTTATTTCTGTTTTGCAATAAGTTAACTTTATATTTTTATTCTTCACTTACTCTCAAATAAAAAGATATTTTGCGTCGATATGCTTGCTTCGACTATGAGATATTGGATTCTTTGTAAGAGATATTGTGGACTTGTTGTCAACATAAATTGTGATTGGACCTTCTTGTATAATAGATAATTCACTCAAAATATTCTTCAACCAAATTGCTTGACACGTGCATGTTGCAACAGTCATGTATTCTGCTTCACATGTTGAGAGGGCTATTGTTTGCTGTTTTTCCGATGACCATGAATATGTCACGGAGCCAATATGGAATAAATATCCGGATGTTCTTTTACGATCATCCAAGTCACCACCATATAATCACTATCTGAATAACCAACCAATTTTGACATTGTGAGTGTGTATAAAATAAACCATGATCCATCGTACCTTTAACATATCTCAAAATTCTCTT
Source organism: Gossypium sturtianum (assembly GCA_025698515.1). Taxonomy (NCBI): domain Eukaryota; kingdom Viridiplantae; phylum Streptophyta; class Magnoliopsida; order Malvales; family Malvaceae; genus Gossypium; species Gossypium sturtianum. The sequence continues at coordinate 126,510,377 of CM046948.1, forward strand.
TGTTGCAATCAAGTGACCCTATTTTGGCTTTTCCATGCATCTACTAACTATTCCCATTGCGTACATGATGTCTGGACGCGTGATACTCAAGTACCTTAAACTTCCAACGATTCTTTTAAACAACGTTGGATTTACCAGCTCTCTAGATGAATCAACACTTAATTGCATGCTTGGTTATGCTGGTGTGGCTATCAGCCTGCAATCTTTCATTCTGAATTTTCTTAAAATTTATTCTGCATACTTCTTTTGAGACATAAATATTTCATCTTTCATTTGTCTCACTTCGACTCCAAGAAAGTATGACATTTCACCAATATCTATCATTACAAATTCTTTAGTCATAGCTTTCTTAAAGTCATTGAACATACCAGGATTGTTTCCTGTGAAAATCATATCATCCACATATAAGCACACAATCATGCTGTCACCAACTCCATTTTTCTCCGTATATATGGCATGCTCGTATGGGCTTTTCATGAACCCGTTCTTTTAAAATTATTCATCTATTCTTATGGTCCATGCTCCCGGGGCTTGCTTTAGTCCATATAAAGCTTTCTTCAAGTGATAGACTTTGTCTTCCTGTCATTGTTTGCTATATCCAGGTGGTTGTTTGTTGTAGACTTCTTCTTGCAGGTAGCCATTAAGGAATTATGGCTTCATGTCCATCTGATAAGTCTTCCATTTATTTTTTGTTGCAATTGCCGTGAAAAGCCTTATAGTGTCAATTCTGGCAACCGGAGCAAATACTTCATCATAGTCCACTCCATGTTTTTACTTGTAGCCTTTTGCAACTAGTCTTACTTTGTATTTCTCCACTTTTCCTTCTTTGTTGGTCTTCGTCTTGTACACCCATTTGATTCTAATTGAACTATGTCCTTCTAGTAGACTTGTTGACTCCCACATGTCATTTCTTCTTATTGCTGCAATTTTTTCATCCATTGGCTTCTTCCATTTGACATCTTCAATTGCATCTTCATATATTATTGGATCACTTTTTGTCATTAAACAGAATAAGGAATAATCGAGTGTTGTTTCTATCCATTTTTGGTTCATTTGATTCATCATGCAATTCATTTTTGGTTTCAACAAGCTAGCAGAGAGACCAATTGGTAATATGCAATTGAGGCTCAAATGATTTACAATTAAGTTCTAGCTTTTTGTCTATCAATTATAAACTCATTTAGTCATGAAGTCATTCCACTATAGTATTGTGACTGAGCTCTCCCCGACAGTATACCATTATGAAAGCAACTTAATCAATGCTCATCCAATGACCTTGTCATAAGTGTGTTACCTTTATAGGATATTCTTAATCTCTTTGGGATAATATTCGTTCTCCCAATATAATCCTATTTTATCTCATGGTAATCATTACAGTTTCATTCATAAAAAGTCAATTACTATCAAATAGTAATCAACTCATTCATCACAAAGATAAATGAACCGTGACCACGTTTAGTTTTCATCAACCATGTAATGCCAATGAAAAGATATCATTTACCTATGTCTCGGGCTATGAATTCCATTGTTATGAATGATGCTACATACTGCAGAAGTCTTACAACCAACGCACCAATTTTTGGTTCCTTATCTATTTGAACTCAGGATTTTGCTTACTCAAAGTGCATGAGTCACACATACATAATTCGTCATCCACTCAGGATTTAGATATGTCATACTATGAACGTCACAAGTGAATAAACCCATAAATAGATTCAAGATCTATTCTTCTTGGGTCTAGTCCGATATACTGTCAATCCAGTCGATCACATTTATGTCTCTGTCTTCTGAGAGTCATCCGCTTTGGTGACCAAGACAAAGCATCTCCCAATTGGACTTTGATAGATGACATATTAGTCTTTCAATCAGTTTGCTCATTTACAATTAGACTAAGAACATGTTTAGGTTCGTCTACTAATATAAGTTGTCTTTAAGTATTACGATCCTGTAACGACCTGAAAGTCAATGGTGCCGAAAATGGTGGTTTCAGAATTTTGTTTCCCGATGATAAAGTCAGTAAATATTAGTTATTAATATTTATGAGGGTATTACAATATTAAACAGAAACTTAGTCTAATAATTTTGGTTATTTGGAAAGTAGACAAAGTACAAGTGTATCATTTTAAATTTAGTGGTTTTAGAAAATAAGGTTTCGAGACCCCATTTTCGTAAATCGAACCCGTAAATATTTTTTATTAAGTATTTACGAATTATATTAGAAGAAGTTGAATTTTGGTTAGGTAATTTCGTTTAATTAGTGCTTAAAATAGAGTGTAAGGACTAAATCGTAGAAGAGTTAAAAGTGTAAATTACTTAAGGAATTATAATTAGATTTCAAGGTAAGGCATTTATATTATAAATATACCATTAGTACATTGATGGCCGGATATTATTAAACATTATTTTTATTAAATTTATAAAATGAATTTTTATAATAAAAAAAATTAAAGAAAGATAAAACTTGGTGGATGGTAAGAGAAAAGATTTTTTTCTCTTTTCATCTTCAACTTTCGAAAGCAATAAGAAGGGGGAAAGCACGACCGATTTTAGAGCTTAATTTGAAGACTTAATTTAGTTAGTTCAATTTAGTTTTTTTTCTTGTAAATTTTATGTTTTTGGAATCCCAGTACTACAAGTTAGCTAACCCATGTTGTACTTTTTGTTATTTTTAAAATTTGAGTATGTTACCTTAGTTGAATGTTTGAAGTTTAAGGTGTTATTTTGATAAATTTTAATGTTAGATGTGAAATAGGGCTATTTTGTAAAATCAATTGATAATTTTGTACAATGATGACTAAAGTGTACAAAATTCAAAATTTGGGGTGTAATTGAGAAATAGGAAGTCCTATAGGGAGTCTAGAAAATTCGACATTAGGTTTTGGGATTAAATGTGACTTTTTATAGTCCCGATTTTGGGGACTAAATTGAATAATATGAAAAAGTTGTATAATTTAACAATTGAATTTGAATTGGGATATGTAGTGTTAATTTATTATATTTGTTTTAATACATAGCTAACGTCGACCCGAAATCCCCAAGAAAAAAAAGGAAAAGACAAGATCATCAACAAATAGCTCGGAGTTTACGGTTTGTGTTTCTATAACCCGAACAACTTCACTTGTTGCATTTATGAACTGTATTACATGAGAAGATCATAAGATAAGCTATAAATGATAAAAAGAGCTGAATTGATCCGATTCAAATTTATTATTTGCGATGAGGATTAAAGTAAATAATTTTGGAAATATCGTATAATAATATAAATATGAAATTGAATCTGTTTTGAGATGTGATATATAAATATAATTGCGTATATGTATATAAATATGATGAATGAAATAATGATATGGATTTGGGACATTGATTATAAATGAAATTTAATAAAGGATACTGGAGTTAAGCCCGGAAATGTGTATAAAATATTGATGTGATAAAATTATTTTGATTGTTATAAGGAGAAATGTATATGTGTTACAATTATGTTAGATAGAATTATTATAGTAAATTGAATTGTAATATTAAATGGTGCATTATGATATATGATATGTAGCTTTTCAATATGGGTGAGCAAAACTCGATTCGACTCGAAAAAATAGAAAAAAAATTTTGAATTACGATTTAAGCGAATCAAGTTATTTGAATTATTCGAGTCAACTTAAATTTTTTTTTTCGAATTTTGAGTTCGAATCGAGTTTGGTTTTCGAATTCGAATAACTCGAATAATTTGAATAAACCGAATATCAAAATATAATAATTTACATTATTACCCCAAACTCCTAAACCTCTTCACTTTCCTCACAAAACTTTTACTCCCTTTACTCCTCCCATTTACCCCCAAAAAAAAAAAAATTTACTCCCTCAACCTCCAAAACTTTTTATTTCCCCATAAACTTTTACTTCTCACCATTTACCCCTAAATAAAAAAAAATAAAATCATCCAAAAAAAATTCCTAAACCTAAATAATAATAATTTTATTTATATCTACTACTTATATTATTAAATTAAATTTCACATTTTATACTATTTATATTATTGAATTGTTTTATCATATTGAATCTTTATAAATTTTTGCTAAAATTGAATTATTAATGATGCCATAAAATATTCGTGTTAAAATTTTATACTGGTGTCAATTTCACATTTTATCTTTAAGATATTTTTTATTAAAAAATCACATTTTTTACATTTAATATATTTTTTAATTTCAAAATATATAGTGACAAGAATCAGAAGATAATTGAAGCAACTAAGCAAGTAAAGAAGTTAACCCATATAAAAGATTAAAAAATAAATTATAAGGGGGTGAAAGTTAATAACAAATTTGATTACGGTGGGTGACAGTGATTACAAGGACCTAATTTTTTTTTTAATTTAACTCGAACAAATATATTCGATTCGATTCAATTCGATTTGAATCGAATTCCATCTAACTCGATTCGATTTGAGAAAATTTCAAATTGAGTTAGGATGATAAAATATGATTCGTCAACTCGATTAACTTGAAATTTTTTCATTGGATTTGATTCGATTCGACCGAACGCTCACCCCTACTTTCCAATATTAATTTTCATTGGATCTTGTTGTTAAGTCATGCATTACATAATTTATATTATAACTTAATATTGAATATAGAAATACCAATGAGTTATACTCAGTGTATGTATGTTTTTCTTGTGCGCAAGTTGAATACCTAGTAGTTCTATCACTGATTTAGCATCTAACGACAATCTCAAACTCAAATGTGGTGAATAGTCTTTTTGTTTGGTTTTGGCATGTACCTAAGTTGTGATATTCTAGTTTTGGTCATTTTGTATCTTGATGGTCTTTAATGGTATGTAATTAAATACATGTGTGTTGGAAATGGTCAATTGGTTGATAGCTTGGAAGTGTTTTGCTTTGGGTTAATTGCTTAATGTTGTCATGAATGAGTTGGTTACATATTTGGCTTTATGCTTGATTGAGGAATTTAGTGCAGGAAAATTCTTCTTTTTATAAAGGAAATACAACCTAACTTATTTATTAGGATGACTGACATTTCAGTCCATTATTCTAGAAAAGATAATGGGACAATCACACAAAGTTAGGAATCTTAATAAACTAGGAAAGCAACTAATTAGAAATCAATAATGACTGATCCTATTTGTCTTAGGAAATTAAATAATAAATCCTAATCTACCAGATTATAGCATATCCGTAAATTCCTAATGTGTACAAGCTAATTTGGCTCTTTTCTACACTCCCCCTCAAGCTGGGGTGTATATGTTATACAATCCCATCTTGGAGTTGAATTCATCGAAGTTGATTCTTAGAAGAGCTTTGGTGAGAATGTCAGCAAGTTGCAGTGGAGTAGGGATGTAGTTCAGTTGGGCTATTTCATTGTTGACCATCTCTGAAATGAAATGTCTGTCAATTTCCACATGCTTGGTCCTGTCGTGATGAACTGGATTTTTAGCAATGCTTATGACAGATTGTCACTATGTAATTTTATTTGGTCCTTAAAATCAACTTTTAATTCTTTTAGTAATCTCTGAATCCATATTCCTTCGCAAATGCCCAAAGCAAGAGCACGATATTCTGATTCTACACTACTTCTTGACACCACAGACTGCTTTTTGCTTCTCCATGTAACAAGATTGCCCCAAAAAAAGGAGTAGTAACCACTTGTTGATCTTCTTTCAGTCAATTCTCTAGCCCAACTTGCGTCGGTGTAAACTTATATCTCACGACTTTCACTCTTTTTGAAGAGTAAACCATGGCCTAGTGTCATCTTTAGGTATCTGAGAATCCGATTCACAGCCTCTAAATGTTCTTCATGCGGATCATTCATGTGCTGGCTAACAACACTAACTGAGAATGAAATGTCTAGCCTTGTATGTGAGAGATAGATCAATTTGCGCACTAGTATTTGATATTGCCCTTTCTCCACTGGTACATTTCCACATTTTTCTTTAACTTTAGGTTGGGATCCATAGGCGTCTCTGTAGGTTTACACCCAAGCATGACAGTCTCATTTAGCAAATATAAGATGTACTTTCTTTAGGATATAACAATTCCTGCTTTAAATCGAGCAACCTCCATGCCTAGGAAATATCTAAGAGTGCCAAGATCTTTAATTTCAAATTCAGCAGCAAGTAATCTTTTGAGTTTGATAGAGTCATCTCCAGTTTGAATGATGACGTCGACATAAACAATGAGAATAGCAATTCTACCTTTTGATAAGGATTTTAAAAATAAGGAATGATCTGTCTGGCATTTATTGTATTTGTTTTTTACTATTATTTTGGAAAACCTGTCAAACCAAGCACGAGGTGATTGTTTTAGCCCATACAATGATTTCTTCAGCTTGCACACTTGATGGTTGTTTGAAGAGTTTTCTAAACCTGAAGGTATTTCCATGTAAACATCTTCTTCAAGATCTCCGTTCAAAAAGACATTTTTTATGTCTAGTTGGTACAAGGGCCAGTCTTTATTTACTGCTAGTGATAGCAATACTCGAACTGTGTTTAACTTGGCAACAGGTGCAAAGGTTTCTTGATAATCGATTCTATATGACTAAGTGAAGCCCTTTGCCACCAGCCTGGTTTTAAACCTCTCGATAGTTTCATCTGCTTTATGCTTAACTGCAAATATCCACTTGCAACCCACTAGCTTCTTCCCTTGAAGTAACTCTATAAGTTCCATTACTATTTAGAGCCCTGATTTCTTCCTCGACAGCCTTCTTCCATGCTAGATTTTTCAAGGCTTCTTGAATTGAATTTGGTATCTTTATTTTATCAATTTCTAAAATATATGCTTTATATGATGGCAGTAATTTCCCATATGCCACATATTTCTCAATAAGATGGTTTGTACATGTTCGGACACCCTTTCTTTGAGCAATAGGAAAATCAGAATCATTCACAAAAGGAACAAGAGGCTCACGAGTTTAAGAATCTATACTAGTATGAAATTCTGAAGTAGGAGACCCCGGTTCAAGTTCTTGACAATCTCTTATTTGAATGTCATTCTCTAAATTTTCAGTAGGTCGTCTTCTTCTAGAATAGACACGAAGTTCTTGATGATTTGCACCAAGTTTAGGTTTAGAGGCCTCATGGAACTAAGACTCGGATGGTGTGTTGTTTGGATGTTATGTGGAATGGACATTCGAATTTTGAGGACTCGAAATAGGTAAGATATTTGAGAACTCGGGAGCGGGTAAGGATGCTGGATTGACACTTTGGGGTGAAACATACATGGATATAGTGTCTTGAAGAATGTCCCAAAGCTGAAATTCCCTCGAGTTCTCCCCTTAAATTTCGAATTTGGAAAAATAAGATTGGTGTTCAAAAAATGTGACATCCATGGAATTGTACATCTTTTGAGTAAAATGTGAATAACACTTCTACCCTTTTTTATTAGAAGAATATCCTAGGAAAATGCATTTGACTGATTTGGGATCAAGTTTGGTTTGTATATAAACAAATGTTGAACAACCAAAGACTCTGAGTGGAAGATCAGAAGAAAAAGATTTAGCATGAGGAAAGGCTTGTAGGAGGACTTTACGAGGGCCCTGAAATTTTAGCACTTGACTAGGCATTCTATTGATGAGATAGGTGGCAGTAAGGATGGCTTCACCCCAGAAGTGTTTAGGTACATGATTAGTAAACATAAATGATATAGCTGCCTCAAGTAAGTGTCTATTTTTGCTCTCGGTTATCCCATTTTGTTGAGGGGTGTCAACACAAGAACTCACATGAATAATTCATTGTTTTATGAAATAGGAACCTAAGGCTGATGTAAAATCCTCCCTGCCATTATCGGTCTTAAGAATATGAATTTTGTTTTTAAACTGGGTATGAATAATGCAATAAAAAGTCTTAATGATTTCCCCAGTTTCAGATTTTTTATCATAAGGAACACCCAAGTGGTTCTAGTATGATCGTCCATGACAGGTATGAACCAGTGAGCCCCATTAATATTTTTCACTCATGAAGGTCCCCAAATGTCACTATGAATTATAGAGAATGGATGTGAAGGCTTATATTCAATGCTAGGATAAACATGTCGTGTGTGTTTAGCAAGTTGACATATTTCACAATGAAAAAACTTTGAATTTTTATTGATGAACAAATAGGGAAGCAAATTTTCAAGGTACAAAAAATTTGGGTGACCAAGGCGAAAGTGCCATAACATGACTTGATTTTCATTTGAAATAGAAACAAAATTAGAGAAAGAGTTAGAAACACAACTTGAATGAACTTGTCCATATAGAGGAGAGTTCCCTTTGAGCAAGTAGAGACCACCACACATTTCAACACTGCCAATCACCTTCCCCGAATCCGCTGCCTGAAATTCACAAAGATTTGGATAAATTTTAGTCACACAGTTCAAGTCACTGGTGAGTTTGATAATAGAAATCAGATTGCAATCTAATTTTGGAACATAAAGGACAGATGAGAGAAGAAAGTCCTTTGTCAATTTGATTGATCCAATTCTTGCAACTTTTGAGAGTGATCCAACTGCTATTCGTACTGTATAGGGGCTTGAATATGGACTGAACTTGTGGAATACATTGATGTCTCTGGTCATGTGATCTGAAGCTCCAGAATCAACTATCTATGGTCTTAATTTTCTAGTTGTTGCAATATGAGAAAAAGAAAATGTACATTGATGTACTAGCATGCTTGTATGCTGTTCGGTAGTGGGTGATATCTATCCGAGTAATTTCTGCAGTACCTAGGGGTGTGCAAAATTCGGGTAAAATCAAAAAAATTTGGTTAACTAATCGAATTCGATTAATCGGTCGGTTAACTAAATTAATTCGGTCGGGGGTTGGTTAATAATTTTTTGGGTTTTTGGTTAACGGTTAATTCGGTTCAAAACCGGTAAGTTAACCGAATTTTTTCGATTTGATTGAAAAAATTAATAAATAAAATTATAATATATAAATATTAGCCCACTACCCACCTAGACCCAATCCAATATAAATATAATATAAACTCAATCCAATATATATAAACCCAAGTACCCAACCCAACCCAATCCTTAAAAAAAAAATTAATAAATAAAAATAAAAATCCTAAAACTAAAAGTCAAACTAAAAACCACGACAGAAATAAGAAATCCTTAAGACTCTAACCATCAAAATTCAAAATCCCTAATTTGAAATCTCGCAAAATCTCTTTACTGCCACTGCCAGTCACCTTTATGAATTTTCCGACGTCCACAAGTCACGCCATCCAGCGTCTACCAGGTCACCATTATCGGCGAGTTGAGGTAGGCTTTTCCTCTCATGCTTGTATTTGTTGTCAAGTTTGTAGGTCTTTACTTCTTAGTAGTGTTCGTCTTTCTCACCACATCTACTTTAGCAGCTATTTTCGGGAGATAAAATTTGGCAAGGAATTTGCTTCTTAAGTGGTGCCTGAATGTAGGGATGAGAAAGATGGAATAGATAGTAATTTGGGGCCATTTTACCCAAAACGGCCCATTTCCAAAATTATTTACGGAAATGGGCCAATTTTCTGATTATTTACCGGAAAGGGCCGAATTCCGCAAAATCGCACCCACGTCAGCGCATTCTTAGGTGATGTATCAGCAAAACGCGTCCCTGGGGGAGCGTTTTTTCCACGTCAGCACAAAGCGCTTCCTTGAAGGAGTGCTTTGCTGACATGGACAAAACGCTCCCCCAGGGACGCGTTTTGCCCTGTTTCTTTAGGGTTAGGGTTTTTTTACTTGGTTTAGGGTTTTAGGGTTAGGGTTTAACGTTTTAGGATTTTAGGGTTTTTAAGGAAAAAATAATTAAATTAGGGTTTAAGGTTTAGGGTTAATTAATTAAATTAACTATTAATTAAAAAATCAATTAAATTAGGGTTTATGGTTTTAAGGTTAATTAATTAAATTATGTTTTAGTTTTTTAAAAATAATTTTGTGTTTAGGGTTTTGGAAAAAATATATTAGCAATATAAAAACTTTTTGTTTTTTTTCTACAGTAGTATCTGAAAAAATAATTTTGAGAAGACATTTCTGAACAAATAGTGTCCAAAACGCTTCAAGCAGGATGCACTGTCAGCAAAATTACTGAAAAAAGCTCCCACGTGGACGCTCTTTTTCAACAGTAGTATCTGAAAAATAATTTTGAGAAGACGTTTCTGAACAAATAGTATCCAAAACGCTTCAAGAAGGATGCACTGTCAGCAAAATTACTGAAAAAAGCTCCCACGTGGACGCTCTTTTTCTACAGTAGTTCCTATTTGGCCTTAGACTATAAATGAGCCAAATTTCATTCTCAGGTTGCATAAGTTACAGCAAGAGAAATTGAGGCTAAAGTAGAATAGAAACTGAAGATGAGTGAATGTATTAGTGTTGTTATTCAATATGATGGTGAGGTCCGTGACACCAAGAACGACGTTATTTTTTTTATCGGAGAACACAGCACGACTGGTTTTTAACCAGAACATAGATTTGACAGAACTTCATAAAAGAATTAGGCGTAAAATCTTCGGAACGACGCCAATGAAAGTTTTTTCTATTAAGTATTGATTTTTTGCTTCGGTTGATCCCGTGAGATATGACTCATTCAACATCAAAGGTCCTCGTTGTAACAGCCTGATTTTAGCTAAATCGGAACAGTGGTTTTAGAACCACAAATCTGAGGTCAGAAAATTATTTTAATAGTATTTTTTATGTTTACGACATGTGAATATATATGTGTGAAATTTTCGTGAGCTAATTTTATCGATTGGTTGGTTAATTTGACAAAAGGACTAAATCGCGTAAAATGTAAAAGTTGTGTTCTAATTGTTTAAGTGTTTATTTGCTTTTATAGATTAAATGTGAGGTCCTTATTATATGATTAGACCATAATTAGTGGATTATGACATAAATGGTCATCCATTATAAGTTTGATTAATGTTTTAATTGAGGGCATTTTAGTAATTGTGTAAATAAAGGTTAATTAAATAAAACTAAAGCCAAATTTAGTCCATCTTTGTCTTCCTTAACCGAATAAAAAGAAAGAAAAGAGAGTTTGGAGGCATTTTAGGGTTCGGCCCTTGTGTAGCTTGATTTAGGTATGTATTTTGCTCGGTTTTTGATGATTTCTATGTTTTTGTGATCGTTGCTTCGTGTTCTAGCTAGCCCATGCCCTAATTTTTGAATTTGTTGATGATTTTGTGAATTTCTATTGATGAGTGCTTGAGCTTTGTGATAGATGATGATGAAAAATATATATTTGTTGATAGATTATCATATTTTGTTAAGTGATTTTTGGTAAAAATACAAATTAGGGATTAAATTGTGAAAAGTACAAATTATGTGGTTGAAATGTGAAATAAATGTGAAATATGGGATTCTAAGGGTACAATAATAATTCGGCACACATGGGTTTGAATTGAATTTGTGTGAATTTTGTGTTTATTGAAATAAGGACTGAATTGAATAAATGTGAAACTTTAGGGGCTAAAGTGAAAAATGTCCAAATAGGTATTTTTGGATGAAATTGAATGAATAGGTGATTAAATGAGCTAAATTTGAATTTATATAGATCAAGAAAGAAAGAAATCGGATTTAGATCGGGAGAAATCGAAAGTTGTCGAGTAGTCGATCTGATCCATTCATCGTATATACGAGGTAAGTTCATATGCAAATAAATATCTTTAAATTGATTTATAAATGTTTAATTTTTATTGAATTGCTATGAATGTTGAAAGAGTAATTACGAGCAAGAATCGACGAAGTTACGACATCTGAAAGTCTCGTACGAACCTTAGGAATAGTATAGGATACAAATGTCATGACATTAGGATTACCGAGATGTGATTACATGTAAGAACATGTCTGGGACATTGGCATTGTATTGTGATTACATGTAAGACCATGTCTGGGACATTGGCATCGTTATATGATTTCGTATAAGACCCTGTCTGGGACAGTGGCATCGATATGTGATAACATGTAAGACCATATCCGGGATATGGCATTGTACGAGCTTTATATGATTTCCGAGTATCCTTAACGATTTCGAATGGTTCAAAGGGCAAATTCAAGTCGAGAAAGAATGTGTGAAAGAGTTAAGTGACTCAGGTACGTACAAGATTCATACGAGCTTTGAAAAGGGAAGCAATTGATGAATTCAACTGTGATATTGAATATGTGTACAATGAGAAAGGTTTGTGAACTTATAAATGCTTACTTATAGTTTGCCTATTGATGGAAATGATGTTGATGCATGTGGTAATTTATTTGTATATGGCTTACTAAGTTTTTAAAGCTTACTTTGTGTGTTCTTTCCTTGTTTTATAGATTATCAAAGCTAGCTCGGACATCAGGGATCATCAGGAACCGTCATCACACTATCAACTACTTGTTGGTACTTTGGATGCTATATATATATATGGTATATGGCATGTATAAGCTAGTGTTAAGATAATATGTTTTGAGATATGATATAGCCATGAGATTTGGCTTGTTTTTTATGTAAATGTTGATGTGAATTTGGTCATTAAGTTGGCTTGAATTATGTGTTTGATAAGTGATAAATGATGCATATAATGCATTATGTTTGGTAAGTTTAGCATGGTTCATGTGTTGGCTAGATGGTTTATTGATTTGGCTAATTGTAAATGATGAAACATGGTTGAGAAATGGCATGTTGTGGTTTGATTTTGAGATGATGAAATGGTATGTTTTGAGGCATGAAATAGATGATAATATGATTAGGAAATGCATTTTGAAGTTATGTAAGTTTGATGATTTTGGTATATTGATTTGGTATGTTTTGGCTATGGAATTGAGTAGTTAAGAGGATGGTTTCTAAATGGCATAAAATGTGTATGAAATAGCATGTTTTGGTTGCTTATATATGTATGAAAATGGTACAATTTGATGTGTTTTAGGTGTGCTCAAGGAGGGTGAGAAATGTGGCTTCAACTAAGCCTATTTTCACTCCACACGGCCGAGCAAACGGGCATGTGGCTCGACCGTGTGTGACACATGGCCTTGGTACACGGCTGTGTGTCCCCTGGGGTAGCCCTTCGAATTAAGTCAGTATACCCTACAGGTTTGGCACGGCCTAGACACACGGGCGTGTCTACTAGCCGTGTGTGGCACACAGGCTGACACATGGGTGTGTGGCTGGTCTATGACCCAAGTCAGTAACCCCTCTAGATTTCACACGGCCTGGCACACGGGCATGTCCTCGGCCGTGTGGTGCAAGTCAGTATGTATATCCTATTTTCACACGGCTTGAGACACGGGCGTGTCTAGTGGCCGTGTAAGGCACACAGCCTGTTCACACGGGCGTGTGGCCCTTAAATGCATGAAAATTTTCTAAGTTTCCCAAAGTTTTTAAATGTTATCGGTTTAGTCCCGAACCTCTTCCAAGCATGATTTAAGGTCTCGTAGAGCTTTATAAGGGACGATATGATTATGTTAGATTGATATTTATGTGAAATTGAATCATGTATGAGAAATGTATATTATATGTTGTGCTTTGATCGGTAATGCCTCGTAACCCTATTCCGGCGAAGGATACAGGTTAGGGGTGTTACACTCGTAGCTTGGAGGTAATGGTGCAGACTCATCTTGCTAGTGGATCACCCTATCTTGAGTTATATGTACAATTTTCATCGCCAAATGATGCATTTGCGACTTCAACATCTACTGCTGTTCGAGAGGAATACACGACCCCTGCCCGACACTCCGTTAGTGGGTGGCAAAACACGAAAGCGCCCGTGTTTGGTAGCAGTATTGAATACACAACCCCTGCACGACACTCCGTTAGTGGATTGGACATGCACCTCAGTGGGTCGATGTTTGATACTGGGAAATGGCATCAACTTCTAATAGTTGGCAGTCCACATCTAATTGGCGACGTTATGAAACCTCCACAAGAAGGGATGATATACTCCCTTCGACGTCCACCGGCGAGGGGACCTCGTTCGTTGCAGATGATGGTGGGTCGGATAATGAGTCTGATGTGGATCCACCTCGAGAGCCCAACCCCGATGGTGTAGAAGTTGCATTATTTTCTGAACAGGAGCCTGTTCCAACCATACCTAAAGATGTTGAAGGGGGTTCAGATGAATAAGAAGAAAATCCGCGATTTAGGACGTACTCGCCTCCAGCCCACATGCATAATGTCGATCTATCTCAAAATGATACGTTGGAGTTTCCAGATCTACCACACAGAAGGCGTGACCGTACAAGTTCGTCATTGGATTCGGGTGAATTGGAAGTTGGTAAGGAGTTTTCCAATAAGGATAGTTTTCTTGGTGCATTGAAACAACATAGCATCATGAACGGGGTTAACTACAACGTGGTTAAATCCAAATCCGATAAGTTTGAGGCCAAGTGTACAGTGCAAGACGGTACATATTCATGGAAAATTATGGCCTCGTTGAGGAAAAGGACAGACTTGTGGGAGATAAAAAAGTACAAAGGTCCACATACATGTGTTGGCGGTACAGTATCACTAGGTGTTTAGGGTTTTTGAATAATACTGTTATTACGTAATGTTGCATTATTTAACGTACTTAGTTTACAGATGTTTCACAAGATCATCCCAAGATTGATTCAAATATGTTAGCTAGCTTAATACTACCGATGGTGAAGGTGGATCCCAGGACTTCAGTGCCGGTCTTAATTGCCAATATTCGTAGCCAATTGAGGTACACGCCCTCTTACCGCAAGGCTTGGATAGCTAAACAGAAGGCGTTGGAAAAGATGCATGGTGGGTGGGACACTTCATATAATGAAGTGTGGCAGTGGTGTCAGGTGCTGGAGAGATATGTCCCAGGTTACATAACAGACCTTGAAACGGTACCTGCGTACTACAACGACCGATTCTCCGTGGATGCCAAGTGTTTAAGCGTCTGTTATGGAGCTTTAAGCAATGCCAAGACGCATTTCTATACTGCAAGCCATTGGTACAAATTGACGGTACCTTTATGTATGGTAGATATACCTATCGGCTATTGCTAGCTGTGGCACAGGATGGCAGTGTGAGAATCCTTCCAATTGCGTTTGCAATAACACCGGGGGAGTCAGCTGATGAATGGGATTTCTTTCTTTCTAGGTTAAGGAGGTATGTTGCCCCCAACCTGATATCTGTGTTATATCGGATCGGGGCACTGGAATACTAGCCGCAATTGAGCGACAGGGAAGCCTATGGCATCGTACACACCATCGGTATTGCCTAAGGCACGTTGCGTCCAACTACTATGGGCAATATCGATCTACAACTGAACGATGGCAAGTGACCAACATGGGTATCTAATCTCTATTAATATAATTTCGTTTGTAATATTCAATTTATTCTGAATGGAAGAGTGGTATGTAATTTTCGCTATCAACTTATATTGGCAGGGTATGAGATAAGTAAGGATCGTTTTCATGAGATTTTGGCTGTTTTACGTTCAGTTAACGAAGAAGGCGCAGACTACCTCTGTAACATACCTTTTGAACAGTGGACACAAGCATACGACGGCGGCCTACAATATGGTCATATGACCTCAAACCTGGCTGAATGTATAAATTCTGTTCTAAAAGGAACGCGTCATTTGCTGATAACATCGGTTGTGCGAGAGATATATTTTCATTTAGTGGCACTATTTCCAAAGCGAGCAGCGAGTTATAAAGGTCAAATGCAGGGAGGCCATGTATGATGCGCGAAGGTATTGCAAGAAATTAACAAGGCGAAGGCACGGGCCAACACCATGCACACAGTGTGTCACGTTCGCGACAACCTATGGTTTCGTATGAAGGAGTTTGACAGACCGAACCAAGGTATTATTGGTAGGCAATATCGTGTACACTTGAGAAATAGGACCTGCGACTGTGGGAGGTTTGACGCACTTCGTTACCCATGCGCTCATGTAATTGCAGCTTGTCAGAATCTCCGTCTGGATCCCATGAGCTATGTCGACGAAGTGTACAAAGTAGAATACATGTACAACGTGTGGAGACACGTATTCCCACCGGTCTCAGATGAATGTAAGTGGCCGTCTGTATCGCTTGCTCCGTTTAAGCTGTTACCGGATAGAGAATTGTGTTGTAAACCAAAGGGTCGACCTTGCTCGACTAGAATACGTAACAATATGGATATCCGAGAAACAATCAACCAACAAAAGTTGTGTGGATGGTGTAGGAACCCAGGCCATACAACTCGATCATGTCCAAATCGGAATAGCTGATAGTTGTTGTAATAAAATTATGTTGTATTATTTATATTTTATTAAAAAATATAAAAATATTAAAAATATTGCCTTTGTCGAAACCATTTTTTTATTAGGTTTGAAAAAAAACAGGGATCGACTTTTAAAATAACAAATGGAAATGGAGTCGCCACCGATCTTTTATTCGAGGTGTGATCGGGTCACCTTGAGATGGATTATTTTAATAAAACATTTTGATTTATTAAAACAATAATTTTGGTCTACGAAATCTAAGAGAACAGGTTTGGGAGTCGGTTACGTACGAGGAAGGATTAGCACCTTCGCAACGCCCAAAATTGGTACCAAATTGATTAATTAATGTCCTAATGTCGAAAACTTGAAAAGATTTTAAAATACGACCTTCTTCCACCCATTTAAAGATACTCGAGTTTGAATATTAAGATTCTCTAGTTCCGAAGGAGTAAAGTATCACATCCAGCACGTTAGGATGCAACAATTTAAATCTTCGAATTCTAGATCATCCCGAAAAATTCTCAAAACTCATGCATTGAGATTTTGAAAAGGTATTTAGTCATTTGGGATCAAACAAAAAATCGAAACCCAGCACGTTAGGGCACGATTTCTCGAATTTCCCAAACACGAAATATTGCCTTGTTTTTCAATTTAAGAAAATATGGATGAAATTTTAAAAGGATATTCGGTTGTTCGGTCAAACGAAAAACCGAAACCCAGCACGTTAGGGCACGATTCCTCGAACTTCCAAACACAAAACATTGCCTTATTTTAGAACTAAGAAAACACGAATGAAATCTTGAAAGGATATTTGGTTATTTGGTCAAACGAAAAACCGAAACCCGGCACGTTAGGGCACGATCTCTCGGATTTCCAAACACGAAACATTGCATTATTTAAAAAACCTTTGGATGGAATGATTTTAAAACTCGAATGATATTAAAACATGGTTTCTTTTTTGACAAATAAAATCGCAATGGAATGATAGTATACAAAGCAGAGTAGCAATACGTACACAAAACATTACATTAATGAATCACAAGTAATCAATAAACACAAATTAAGAGAGGTAATACACATTACGACATGAAAGGGTGTTAAATAATGAAAATAAGCATGAAATATATACATAATAGATTCAAAAGAAGAGAAAATATATATAAAAAAGCAATATGAAATCAATAGTATATACATAAGAATAATTTAATAACAGCAAATAGAAATTAATAGTAAATTAATAAATGAATAAAATACTATAGACAATAGTTTGAAAATAGTGAAGCAACAATAATAAAAATGATAACAAAAAATACAATGATATAATGAAAATATATTATCAAAATAATAACAACAATAAAAATAATACTAATGATACTAAAATTAATTAGTAGTAATAATAACAATAATAGTAAAAATAATATTCATAATAATATTAAAAATGACAATAGTAATATCAATAATAATAATAATAATATTTAAATAATGAAAATATAGCAAAAATAATTAAAGAAAATAAACAATAGAAAAAATGACTAAATTAAAATACGCATAAATAGTTAGGGATTAATCTAGCAAATATTTCAGTCTTGAAAACGTTGCGTTTAAGCGGGGACCAAAATGAAAACGGAATGTGCGTTAAAGGGGAAATTAAGAATAAAATAAAACTTGATTAAAAAGAAACAATAATGCGGAAGGACTAAAAGAATAAATATCCCAATTCCCTAAAACGCGCGGATCCTTCCCCGAGTCGGGTCACTCGCGCGGGTATGGCCTCTGAACGACGCCGTTTTGGGCATTGAATTGCCACTCCAAAACGACGTCGTATGGTTTACCCTTAAATACTAAAAATCAGTTTTAAAAAAACATTTTAACACTATCTTAAAAAAAACAAAGAAAATTCTCTGAAAAACTCTCTAGGGCTCTGACCTAGCCCCGTCACCGAGCCGCCGTACTCCGCCACCGTTTGCCGCCGTCCGCGGTGGTCAGAGACCCTAAAAGTAGGCCATTTCAGACCTTTCAAGCACCCCAAGTCAGATCTAAACTCAAAATACCAGAAACCCTCACCAAAATTGAAAAAAAAAACAACCAGAAACCTTTCGAATTCGGGTTCTCCGATCAACACAAAAATGGGTAAAAGTTTCTATCTTTCTTTATCTATATATATGTACAGTATATTAAAAGCGAAAATGAGATGAAAAAATTGATGGGCAATATACCTCTGTTCTCTATTTTTTGTATTCAAAAAACGTCCCATACAATGTTTTTCTGGCTTTCTTTTATATCCAAAAAAGAAAGAACAGAAAAGAAAATAAAAATACAATCTTTTTCATTCTGTATTTGCTGTCGTTTCTGCTATTTTGCTTATTTGTTTATAGGTGAAAACCGTCATACGGAGGCGTACCGCTGACGTGGCGACGTGCGTGTGGTGCTCTGTGGCGCGCGTGTGGGGGGCGCGGTAGCCCGAATGCCTGGCTGGCATGGGGCTTGCGGCGCTGAAGCTTCCTAGGGTTTCTTTCTCTTTTTGATTTGTTTAGGTTTTGGGTTTAGGTTTAATATTGGGCTTGGGCAATTGGGTTGTTGTTTTGGGCTTGTAATAGAAGGACTGTTTATTGGACTTTTGATAATTTGGTTTTTTAATATTTTTGTTTGGTTTTAATTTTGGTTAATAATGGGCCCGGGCGAAAATGGACTTTTACAGCCT
Source organism: Gossypium sturtianum (assembly GCA_025698515.1). Lineage (NCBI taxonomy): Eukaryota > Viridiplantae > Streptophyta > Magnoliopsida > Malvales > Malvaceae > Gossypium > Gossypium sturtianum. The sequence continues at coordinate 126,529,242 of CM046948.1, forward strand.
TATTCAAAAGAACTTTTATTTTATTAAAAATATAAAAAGTAAATTACAATTAAAATATTAAAAACAACTATTATTTTATTAAATGAAAGAATATAAAAAAGTTTGTACAAATATATTAAAAATATAAAAATATTAAAAATATTTCCTTATTCAAAAGAACTTTTATTTTATTAAAAATATAAAAAGTAAATTACAATTAAATATTAAAACAACTTTTATTTTATTAAATGAAACAATATAAAAAAGTTTGTACAAATATATTAAGAATATAAAATATTAAAAATATTGCTTTATTCAAAAAAACTTTTATTTTATTAAAAATATAGAAAGTAAATTACAATTAAAATATTAAAAATAACTTTTATTTTATTAAATGAAACAATATAAAAAATTTTGCACAAATATATTAAAAAAAAATCAATGTTGGTGCCGGTCGGAATGGGTCGTTGACGGTTACGCGCTGGATTCCTCTTTGGTTCAGCTTCCGACGGGGGTTGTGGTTGCTCCGGCGGGGATTGTGGTTCCTCCGGCAGAGGATCTGGTTGTGGGTGTTGGGAGGATAACCCACCTTGATAGAATAATGACTGCGGAGGTGTTTGCATCACCCATGGCGGAGGTGTCTGAATCCCATAAGGCGATGGGGATTAGTAAAAAGAAGAGCTCCCCGACGGTGCCTCGTGCGATCCCTCATGCAACGGCGACCTATAGATCAACGGTTGACTTGGAGTAATCGAGAACGGAGATGAACCGGGCCATGCATTCCAATCTACCATAGGACTGGGAAAAGGAAACATATAAGGGGTAGGATACTATATAAGGGCTAGGATACGCACCTGGCATAATCTGAAAAAGCTGTGATATGGGTGTCATCGGTTGAAGTGTTGGGCCCGGTGACTGTGTGGGCGCTGTTGATGGGCCCGGTGATTGTGTGGGCGCTGTTGATGGGCCCGGTGATTGTGTGGGTGCTGTTGATGGGCCCGCGTCGTCATCCCTTCTTCTTGGATTTAAAGGGCCCTGTCATTCCCTTTGGACACGAATTTGCCGTCGCCTCTCTTCTTCCGACAGTAAATATGGCTTGCCATGGATCCTAAATCATGGCATGTATTTCGGCACGCACGCTAACTTAGGAACGATGATCGGTTCCTAAGTAGGTATATAATCATACCGATTTTCCCACATTTCGATATATTCTGACCAGTATCTCGGCCAATCCGTATTCAATTGACGTAAGTCGACTCTGTGCTCATCATCAAGCACCTCAGGTGCCACGGGAATCGATTTTCAGAATCCAAATTGCCGCAATAATCTATCTGACTGGTGCATCTCCACGGTAGCATAGTTGACCAATGGGACCTTCACATGCTAAATATTCGGATTTTGAAAGAATTCATCCGGAATTACTGCCCGAATTGCCGGATCCTCGTATGGTGTCCATTGAAACTATATGAACATGATAAAAATATTAGTTATATACATAATACTAAATACTAAATACTAAATACTAAATACTAGATACTAAATACTAAATACGAAACGACTATTTTATTATGTATATATATTTTATTTAATACTTATGCTTCCGACCATTGGTCTAATAGAAGCAGTATATCTTCAAGAGAGGTAGGTATTCCAACATAACTCGCCGAATGGTTCCACCTAATTAAATAAATTTCTAGCATACAATTATATTTTAAATCTACGTAATAATTGTAAAATCTAATATAAAATTTACCTCGTTATGAGTGGGAATGTATATAGGTGGTCCACTCGAGGACATAAAAATGGAAAGCGAAATCGTGTCCATGATTGTAGTAGTGATAGGCAACCTCTGATTTTGGCTTTATTCGGTCACGTCGCCCCGCACATCTCCCGGTATAATGTTGCTAACACGGCAGACCCCCAACTAAATTCACCAGCTGCTCTAAAATCAACGAGTTTCAGCAGCCATCTCAGATGTATGAGGTTTCGTGACAAGTCCGACATCAGATAACCTCCAATCATCTCAAGAATGTATGCCCGAGCATATCGTATTCTTTCTAATTCAGTCAAATCATTATCCGGCTCCTGGAATGTGTCTCATAACCAGCCCATCTCGATCATACCTCCGTTAATATTATCTGGAATAGCACCCAAAAGCTCGTAGCATACGGCTCCCCAATCAGCAGATTGAGCGGACCCGGTGACTGCGTACCCATCCACCGGCAATCCCAATTGTAACTGCACGTCTTCCAGAGTGATAGTACACTCTCCGCATGGAAGATAGAAAGTGTGCGCCTCGGGTCTCCACCTCTCTATCAACGCACTGATTAGTTTCGGGTCCAATTTGCACCCCCGGCCTATCGTGGCCACGTGCCAAAAACTCGCTTCCCGCAGGTAATTCTCTATCAACGGCAATGGAGGACCAGACATATTACGAATATAGCATTGAAACACCTGATCTACAGACTGTTATAAAAAATTATAAAATAAAAATTAATTAAAATTGCATAAATGAAAAAATATTAAATAGTATTGAAAAATTAAAATTATCACTTACCATTGTCATTTGATCGACGGAGATGTGTTTATTATCGAGACGAATTAATTCTCCGACCATTGCTAACACAATCGAATATTTTTTAATTTAAAAAAAACTAATTCAAAAAAAATTTAAACAAAGCTTTTTGCAAAAATTAAAGAGAGCTTTGAGAAAATTTGAGAGAATTATGAGAGGAATTTTGTGTGAAAAAAATGAAAGGGGGCCTTTTATAGGGTTTTTTTTGGACCGTTGGAGCCCAAACGGTCCAAAAAAATAGCGGTTGGGCAGGGGCAAAACGCATCCCTGGGGGAGCGTTTTGCTGACACATCACCTGAAAACGTGCTGATGTGGACGCGATTTCACGGAATTCGACCCTTTCCAGTAAATAATCAGAAAATTGGCCCATTTCCGTAAATAATTTTGGAAATGGGCCATTTTGGGTAAAATGGCCGTAATTTGGGGTGAAAATGGGTGAAATTAGAACACGATAGAAAAATTGATTCAAACACGATTTCCAAGTTCAATTAAGTGGCATTGTGAATGATAAGAGATGAAATTAGAACACACTCACACAGGCTAAGTGTGGATATCATTAACGGGCCTGCTTAAGAAGAACAGATCTCTTGGGTTACTCTGTTATTTTGACCCAATAAAAGGATTTGCTTTACATATGCTTTTTGTTATGTTATATCGAATTGGTGTTACAGTTTCAATTTAATTATCAAATTATAAAATGTAAAATCGTTTTATAATATCCAGTTCAAACACATACCCAGATCTGCTAATATCTTAGCACATAATTTAGCCACTGACTGACTAGAAAATGAAAAGGAGAGTTACCTGAGTGAAAGTGTGTAGGTGGTTGTTGATGATGGATTATGGGGACGGAGAAGGAGGGAACCAGATTGACAGTATAAGATGAGATAGGGTCTAGGGAGAAGAAAAAACAGTAAATGGGATGGTTTATGGAAAGCTGTTGGTTTTGGGAATTGGTATCGACAAGTTTCGAGGGTGAGATATTTTCTAATGAGTGGGTGCTAGGTAATTTGCTGACTGGAGGAGTGCTTTTGGTGTTTCATGTTTTTTGTTCTTAGTTTATTTGTATTTGCTTTATGAATTTTATTTTGTTTTTGGGCTGGTTTATTTTTTTTGGTTTATTTTGGATTGGGCTCTATGCTCTTGTCTATTTTGTGGGTTAACAACTTAACATTGATATTGCTTTTATTTTGGTTTTATAATTTATGATTTATGAAATCTTGAGGAGGTTTGAACAAAAAAACACCATAACATTCACTCCTCAATTTTACTATTTCAATGAAAATCATATTAAATTTATTACATAATTATTTTTACTCACAAGTATATTATAATCTATACTTTCATATCCCATAATCATATTAAATTTGAAATGTCTCCTTTTTCTATTTTACTTTACTGTTATATTCTTTTTCTTTTTTATATATAATAGATGCTTGTTAATCCAGTAGGCAAGAAAATAACATACTTTCTTTCAATAATAATAACTAAGATTTGATCTTTTCATAAGCTTGACGAAAAGAAATTGAATGTACCAAATCATGTAAGAGAATGTGATTTTAAGGTATTTTTTTCCTCGCCCACATAAATTTAACACTCGTCTATAAATGGTGTTAATCCAATTAAAATTGATTTATGTATGATTTTATGCATAAACAAGCCAAATTAAATGAAGGAAAATAAGCCAAACAAAATATGTAATAGTATATGTTGAACTTAACATCAAAAGACAAACAATATTTTATTTCTCTAAAACTCAACATCAAAATATGTTTAATATTATAAATATATTTTAATTTATTATATTTTTTTCTAATATTATAAATGTATTTTAATTTGTTATATAATTTTTTTCTTGCAGAATGTCCACCAAACCAACATCTATTGAGGGTAGTGTTACACCTCCTACTTCGACAGATTCTGAAAATTCGAGAGCTGAAGCTTCAAGCCAAATAAAGGGGACTACTGGGAAAAGAAAAGCCACTCTTCAAAGGTCAAGAGTTTGGTCTCACTTTACTAAGATTATTAATAGTGAGGGTGCAAGTATGGCTAAATGTAATTATTGTGAAAAGGAATTTTGTTGTGGTATGAAAAAAAATGGTACAAGGTCATTGAAATATCATATTGGTTCACATAAGAAAAATCCTAGTAATGTTGTTTACACTAGCCAAGGACAACTAGTTTTACCTAGAAAGGGAGTTGAAAAGGGGGAAGTGTAACACCTCTAACCCATATTTGTCGCCAGAACAGGGTTACAGAGCATTACCGAAATAAACAGATCAAATACAGACATTTCATATTATTTAATATTCATGTCAGGTATTATTCATAAAGTTCCTTATATGAGTCCTCGAAGCCCAAAACATACATTAGAAACAAGTTGAGACTAAATTGGGTACTCAGAAAATTTTTCGCGAAATTTCAAAATTTTTCCTAGGTGCAGGGTACACACGCTCGTGTGGTCAGGCCGTGTGAGCAACGCCCGTGTCCCAGGCCGTGTAGGCATTCAAAATAGGGCACACGACCGTGTCCCAGCCCGTGTCCATACCCGTGTAACTCTCTGACTTGGGTCACACGGCCAAGTCACACGCCCGTGTGCTAGGCCGTGTGTTGGTGCAGGGGTCACACGGCCAAGCCACACGCCCGTGTGCCAAGCTGTGTGAAAAATCCTGAGCATTCTGTTTTGAATTTTTAAGATGCAGGGGACACACGGCCAAGACACACGCCATGTGCTAGGCCATGTGTCATACATGGCTGAGACACACGCTCGTGCCTCTGCTCGTGTGGACGAAAATAAGTCATTTTCAAGGCCACTTTTCTCACCCAATTTGTCTTCCACCTACATAAACATTTTAACACATTCACAAGCCAGTCCAAGACATTTAAACCAAGCCAAAAATCAAGTCTTATGCATAACATATTGCTTCATAAATCTATATCCCCAACTTACCTATTTGACCGAAAATGCATATAGACATGCTTATGAAGTTTACTATCAATTAACCTTATTAAACACTCATATAATACATCAAAACATCACAAGCCATTCCAATGGCTATTTACAACCAAAACATGTGTTTGCCAACATTGGCCAAGTTATCCTATACATGCCATTATACCAAAGTTAATTTACTAAATATACCGAGATGAGTCGATGGATAGTGTGATGATATCTCCGCCAAGCTTCCAACCCAATGAGCCTCCGAATTACTATAAAACAGGAAAAATAAACAGAGTAAGCTTTAAAGCTTAGTAAGTTCGTATAACGGGAAATTAACTTACCAATCATTTACATTTAAAGTAAGCATACAAAATTCATCCAAAGAAATTTGGCAATTTGCCTAAACACATATAATCTCAAGAAACATGTTAGTCATGTACTTCATGTGAATATCAAGAATCAAAGATGAGCTCATCATGTAAAATTTTCATAATCATATGCTTTCCACATCATATATCCATGTAACATGTACATTTCCATAATAATTCATCTCAAATTCAGATTATTCCATGTCAGAACTTTGCCCGTTGAATTTATTAGAAATATCGATGGATACACAGGTAGTACACTTAAAGTGTACAAACTGTAATCCGTCAATTCATATTTGGGAGTGCTCTTTAGAGCACATAATCGGGAAGCTCTCTCTCGAGTCATATAACGGGAAGCTTATCCGGGCTTTATAATGGGAAGCTCATAAGAGCCATAATCAGGAAGCTCATACGAGCTAATAACGGGTAGCTCCGAAGAGCCATTAACGGGAAGCTCTGCATAGCCATATATCGGGAAGTTCAAGCGAGCCATATCGGGAAGCTCCGGAGAGCCATAAATCAGAAAGCTCACAAAGAGCCTTTAATCGGGAAGCTCACGAAGAGCCATATAACAGGACACTCATTAGAGCCGTGGTGTGTCCACAACACATGCAGGATCACAACCAAACGGGATGCTCCGAAGAGCTATTAACGGGAAGCTTGCATGAACCATATAATGGGAAGCTTGAGAGGGCTAATAACGGGATGCTCTTTCGAGCTGTGGTGTGTTCGCAACATATGCATGACCACAACCAATACGAGAAATCTTGTATCCATCGAATTTCATTTATTCAAACGGGACTTGACATTTATCAGGCTTTATCGGATATGTAGTCAATTTCATACATATGGCATTTATATAATTCATATATACAGCATCCAATTCAAACATATAAACATACACAATTTAGTTACACGAACTTACCTTGACAAGTGTTCGTGAATTGTAATCTATTAATCCGATACTTTTTCTTTTCCTCGATCCAATTCCGTATTTGATCTATCTGAATCTATACGAGTAAATTTAGCTCAATTTAATACAATTCATACTCAATTCAATCCAATTCACATCTTAGGCAAAATTTACCATTTTGCCCCTATACTTTTAATTAATGACAATTTCGTTCCTAGGCTCGGAAAATGAAATTCATGCAATTTAATCTTTATTCCAATACTAGTCGATTTTTAAATGTCACAATAGCAGCCCATGTATTTCATAAAATTCAGAATTTTTCCATGAATTTTACAACTTTTTAGTTTAGTCCCTAAATCACAATTTCATCAAAATTCCCTTTATAAAAGTTGTTTATCTATCAACAACCGTTAATTTACTACCATAAAACTTCGTAATTCATACATACTCATCTATGGAAAAACTTTAGTACTTTGATAACTTTGCAAATTAATCCCCGAGATAGCTAAATTAAGCTATTACGATCTCGGAAACATAAAAATTGCTAAAAACGGGACAAGATTGCTTACCCAATTAAGCCAAATAAGCTTGCTTTAGTTCTCTTCTCTTAGCTAGGGTTTCCATAAAAAAAATTTGGGAAAGATGATGAAAAAGATTATATTTTCATCATTTAATTACTTATCATCTTTTATTATTTTTACTTTCCAATTTAGTCATTTTCTTTAATTAATTTTCCATGGATGAATCATCATACTTATCTACTAAATTCTCTTAATGGTATAAGGACCTCCAATTTTGAATTCCATAGCTATTTGATACTTATAGCTACTAGAACTCAACTTTTGCATTTTATGCAATTTGGTCCTTTTATCAATTAAACATGTAATCGGTAAAATTTTCTTAACAAAATTTTTATACGACATTCCTATCATAACGCAGACCATGCAATATTATTAAAATAATTTTTTATTTCGAACACAGATTTGTGGTCCCGAAACCACTGTTTCGATTTCATTAAAAACGGGCTGTTACAGGAAGGGCGTCTTTCAACTTGGAGATTTGATCAAGAAGCATGTAGGAAAGGATTAGCACAAATGATTGTGATTGATGAATTACCTTTCAAGTTTTTTGAAAGTAAAGGCTTTAAGAAATTTATCTTCGTGGCATGTCCTAGGTTACATGTTCCTTCACGGACTACTATGATTAGGGATGTTTATCAATTTTATTTAGATAAAGAGTCAAGATAAAACAAATTTTGAGAAGTTCTTGTTCTAGAGTTTGCTTAACTACTGACACATGGAGTTCTTTGCAAAGAGTTAATTATTTGTGTATTACTGCTCACTTTATTGATAACGATTGGAAATTGAATAAAAAGATTTTAAAATTTTGTCCCATTTCTAGTCATAAGGGTGAGTCCATTGGGATGGTGATTGAGAAATGCTTGTTGAATTGGGGGATTGATAAGTTGTTTACTGTTACTGTTGATAATGCAAGTTCAAATGATGTTGCTATTGGTTATTTGAGAAAGAAATTTAACCCTCGAGGGGGTTTAGTTCAAAATGGTAAATATCTTCATATGAGATGCATGGCACACATTGTGAATTTAATTGTTGTTGAAGGTTTAAAGGAAATGAATAAATCTGTTGAACATGTTACGAGGGTTGTTAGATATGTGAGACAATCTCCAGCTAGATTACAAAAGTTTAAGGAATGTGTTGTGGTGGAAAAGGTAGAGTTCGAGAAGATATTATGTCTTGATGTTTGTATTAGGTAGAACTCGACCTACTTAATGTTAGACACTGCTCAGAACTTTGAGAGAGCTTTTGAGAGATTTGAGGAGCAAGATACAAACTTTAGAGCTGAACTTGAAAGGGGAGAGGGTTGGCCAAGTGTGGATGATTGGGCTAGTATTAGAAACTTGAGGGATTTCTTGAAACACTTTTATGAAGTCACTTTACGTATATCTGGCACTTCATATGTCACGTCCAATAATTTTCTTGACGAGCTTTCTGAAATTGATACTCTTTTACGATATGCTCAGTTAAATATTAATGTTGATTTCAATGTTATGGCCATCAAGATGAAATAAAAGTATGATAAGTATTGGGTTGATATTGATAAGATGAATTTGCTTATGTTGTTGCTTGTGTTTTAGATCATAGAAAAAAACTGAAGTATATTGAATTTGCACTTAATGAAATGGCTAGTTCTAAAAAAGCTTGTGAAATGATGCAAAAATTGAAGGAATATTTGTATGAATTGTTTGATGAGTATAAGCCTCCACTTCATATTACTTGTAGCCAATCGAGTGTGCCAACACATGTTTCTCTCGGTGAACCACAAGAAAAAATAAAAAGGTGAATGCAAGCTTTGTATAAAAAGCGTGAGTTGAAAAATGGTGGTGAGGATAAAACATCTGAATTGGATAAATATCTAGCTGAGACTAATGAGAATTTTGTTGAAAATTTTGATATTTTATTGTGGTGGAAAGTGAATAGCCCTAGATTTCCCACTCTTTCAAAGATGGCTAGAGATGTGTTAGCTATACTAGTTTTTATGATTGCTTCAGAGTCTGCATTTAGCACCAGGAGGCGTGTGCTTGATCAATATAGGAGTTCTTTAACTCCTAAAACTGTACAAGCTCTTGTGTGTACTCAAGATTGGATTCGAAAATCATCATCACAAGAAGACATCAAAAAGATTGAAGAACAAATCCAAGAGCTTGACAAGATTGAAAATGGTATATTTATTGTTTTATTTTAATAGTTTCAATTTTTTTTACCATATCACTCATACTTATTTAATCAATTCAATGTTTAGACTTTTCTTGGAATGCATCAAAGCCTACCCTAAATTCATGAGCTTTCATGAGTTGAAGGGTATACTTACTATCTTATTCTTGTTAACTTACAATCTATTCATTTATTTATATTATTTGATTTTTTTAAATGCATATATTTCTATTATATGCTCATTTTTTGCACATATTTTTTGTAGATATAATGCAAATGGAGATCTTTTGGAGAGAAGAAATAGATACAAATGGAGAATATTAAAGACTTACATTTTAATTATGTGTTAATTTCAAGACTTATTTGGTGTTTTAAATTATGTAGTGATTCAATACTTTAATTCAGTTAATTTTTATACATGTTTTAACCAAAAATAAAAAACATATAATTTTCGGTTAATTCGGTTAACAGATCGAATTAACTGAAAAATTTCTGTTCGATTAATTTTTTTTGAAAAAATTTCAGTTTGGTTAACGGTTAAGGGTTTAAAAGAGTCTGTTAATTCAGTTAAGGGTATTTCGGGTTAGTTAACCGATTGAACACCCCTAGCAGTACCTCCATTTCCTCCCAGGTGAATGGATTGATTTCCTTGCTAGTGTTGTTGTTGTCGAAAGTGTTGGCAACATTTGCTCAACTGTCTCGATCTTGGCGTGCTCAATTAGGCCTCCAATCAGTAGGCTTCCCAATTAATTTCCAGCAAGTTTCTTTGAGGTGACCAAGTTTCTTACAATGGTCGCACCATGGTCTTCCTTTTCTTTGCTTGTTATCCTGACACGAGTTATGTGTATACAAGGCTGAGCCTTCAGCAACTGGGAAACTCATTTTTTCTGTCATCATCAGTTTCTTCCCGCTTTCTTTTTTTTCGACTTCAGCAAATGTCTCTCGAATGGAAGGTAGAGGCTTGTTGCTCAAGATTCTCCCCCTTACTTCATGCAAATCCTTATTAAGACCAAGGAGAAATTTGAATGTTCTCTTTTGATCAACAATCTTTTTGTGTAAAGCTATATCATCTGCACATTTCCAAGGGTATATTTCAAACATATCAAGGTGCTACTAGTACCTAGTTATTGTGTTGAAATATTGAGTTATAGTCATCTCACCTTGTCATAGATCATGAAGACGAGTTTTCAATTTTAAAAAGTTCAGAGGTATTTTCAGAATTGGAGTAAGTTTCTCTTGTCGCATCCCAGATTTCCTTGGTTGTTTTGTAGAGAAGGAAATCTTCTCCAATTTTCGTGGTCATGGAGTTTATTAGCAATGACATGACCATGTGATTTTCAATCTTTCACGTGCAACATTCGGGATCCATTCTTGTTGGAATAAGATCATCATCGGTCAGATAATTATCCTTGCCTCTACCAGAAATATACATAAGGACGGATTGTGACCACTGAAGAAAATTATGGCCATTGAGTTTGTGATTAGTGATAGGAAAATGAAAGTTTTCGATGATATCGGCTGAGGGATTTTGCTCGGGTCTGAAATTGACTTCTGATGAGGAGATGGTTTGTGTATCCATACTGTTTTAGGGTTTAGAGCCTAGCTCTGGTCCATGAGGAATTTAGTGCAGGAAAATTCCTCTTTTTATAAAGGAAATACAACCTAACTTTATATTAGGATGACTGACATTTCATTCCATTATTCTAGGAAAGATAATGGGACAATCCCACAAAGTTAGGAATTTTAATAAACTAGGAAAGCAACTAATTAGAAATCAATAATGACTAGTCCTATTTGTGTTAGAAAATTAAATAATAAATCCTAATCTACAAGATTACAGCATATCAGTAAATTCCTAATATATACAAGCTAATGTGGTTATTTTCTACATTGATGATTATTTGGAACCAGTTAATACATGATATACCTAATGATGTTAGTATGGAATTGGTAGAAGTCAAGTTATAACTATGTTTTACCTTATTAGCTTTGGTAGTCTTTGTATCTAATTTGTAATGTTAGAATGAACATCAAATATGATATGTTTAAATGACTTAATGTGCTCAAGTTTAGTATATTTGATCAATTCCATTTTGAGTTGCTTTGAATTATTGAAATGTTGTGCCAATGAGGGCACATTGGTTAGGCACTTAGGTTGAATATTTTAACATGTTTTAAGCTTGTTTGAATGAATTTTTAAGGTATGTAAATGATTGATTTTGGTTTTGCTTGGTAACCAAGTGATGTGTGAATAATTGCCTTGTTTTAGAAGCCATTTTAGGTGCACATGACCTGGGACACGGGCTGCCACACGGCCTTCTCACACGATCGTCTGTCTTATTAATTTTAGGTGCAAAATTTTTACACGGTCTGCGACACGACCACGTGACCATATTTCGAATACACACACAGTCTAGCACATGGCCTACGACACGACCGTGTGACCCATATTTCGAATTGTACATGGTTTGGCCACACAACCATGTTTATGAGCCACGGTCTGGGCTCTGCCACAAGGCCGTGTGACCCTTATTTCAAAATTTTCTCAACTTTTTGTTTTTTAATTCAAATTGATCCATGTTCAGTCCCGAATTGTTTTTAATTTTTTTTATAGTCAATGTTTACCTGAAATTGATTAATTAGTGTGATTATACATGCACGTATGTGATAATTTAATAATTATTTGTGATTTTTAATTATAGATTGTTTTTAATTGTGTGGTATTTGTTCGTAGCATTCTATTACTCAGGTCCAGCGACCAGACCCGGTGAGGGGTGTTACAGATCCAACAACGTTATGCTTCTTAGTATCAGTTAAACATTAGACAACTAATAAGAAAAACTTGCTTCCATTTTGCTTTGCGTGAAAAACTCATATGAGGACAACTATACAAAGTATATGTAATACCCTATACTCGACCCAATCGCCAGGTCTGGGTTCTAGATGCTACATCAACCTGAATAACTTAGCGATACTTTTATGTCTAAATTTAATTATATGCTTGAACAACTTTATTTCAAAATCTAACTGCCATTTAATCTCGTACAAAATTTGTGATAAATACCTACGACCTTGATTCCCACGAATATTTACAAAATTTTGAATTAAGACTCTATAACGAATATACTCATCTTAAACCCTGAGGCGAGGCCTTAGCGAGTACCCCTCTATATACATAAATAGTTCGCAAGCACCACTTCACTTTGGCGGAGTCTAGCTTGGTTCCTCTTAATGCCTAAGTCTTTATCTATTCTGCACTCAAACAACAATTCCATAAGCTCAGAAGAACTTAATGAGATCCACACCTAACTTTAAGTAAAACTGCAAAGATCTTAAGAATTATAGAGCCTGACTCAAAAATTAACTCTATGAATTTCATAGGAGATTTTACGAACTCAGTTGGCAAGACCTGTGCCTTAGTCACTCTGAGTCGTTCATTGGCGGACATGATCTCTAATCAAGCCATAGCTTTGATTTCTCATTAGGGTCTCACCCCATTTGTCGTCAATCCACATCCCTACTACTCATAATTTTTACTCCTAGCTGGCAACACTCAGCGTCTTCTGAATAACTACCATAATGCGAAACCTTACCATAATATGATCTCTTCTTAACATTCTCTTTTCTTTGGGATAACTAGTGTTTACAATGCAACCCTTCCTTCTAAGTTGTTCCTTGAAGAGGCTACTTTAGACATGTGGTTTCTACCTTTAGTAGATCAGCAAGATCTTTATTTTTTAACATGGTCTTGACGCATATTTGCTTTCCACTATTTTCATACGGACTTTACTGACCATCCAGCCTTGTGCAGGCATTTCCTATCATAAAAAACCCTTTTTGGCCTATTTAAATCTTTTAGCGAACTTTTTGTCGGCTTTCAACTCGTGACTACATACTATTGGGGTCTATTATGTGTCTGCTTGGACCATGTCGGATTTGCAGCTTTCCTGGCGGACTAGTTTTGACGTACATTATGTATACCTCTTTATCTAAGGAGTCTCTTCTTCTTTTTATCCTAACTTGGGTTGTGGCATTCCCTTGGCCCATTCATCATCGCCTTTGGTTAAATCTCTCATTATCCTGATGGACTGTGTTCCTTAGACACGATAAACTCATTTATTCTTATGAGTTATTGCTCCAATCACACACAACGAACTTTACTTTAATCCTTGGTGTTCTCCGAACCTGCTAACTTTCCAAATTTGATTCCCATGTTTGACGTCCTAACGAACTTCCCCGTATTTACTATTCTGGCGAACTACCCCATATTTACTGTCCCAGTGAACTATGTTGGTTGTTAAAGTCGAGCTATGGTCTTACACATTAGACCTCTTTTGAGGTGTCACCTCGTAGGACCTTACTACCGTCGCGGTGTCAATCCATAAAGCTTGCTGACCACCATCGCAATGTTGCTCTATGGAACCTAATAACCATCATCACGATGTTGTCCCCAAGGACCTGTTTCAGATTTTACCTTGATGCTCGAACACTGAAATTGTAACAGTCTGGTTTAGACCCTAGTCGGAACAGTGGTTTCGGGACCACAAATCCGAGTCTGAATAATATTTTAATATTATTTTCTGTGTCTTTGATATGTGATTAAGCTTGTGTTAAAGTTCCATAAGTTAATTTTTCCGTCTGTGTGCTTAATTTGATAAAAGGATTAAATTGCATTAAATGCAAAACTAGTATGCTATTTGTTAAAGTACCTTTTTGAGATGGCTTTCAAGTGTAGAGGCTTTATGAAGAAATTATGCCAATATTTAGATAGTGGATGGATAAAAGTCTTAAATGTCCTTAATGTTTTCATGTATATATGTTATGTATAAGGCTAATTTAGTAACTAAATTAATAATAGGATGATAATAAAACAAAAGGCTAAAATAATAAGCCATTTTATCCATCTTCTTGCCGAAAATCAAAAGAAAATAAGGGTTTAGAGAGTTTTCACATATTCGGCACTTGCAAGCTTGAATTAAGGTATGTTTTGATTTCAGTTTTTGATAATTTCTATGTTTTTGCAATCGTTGCTCTGTATACTCTAAAACCCATGCTTCAATTTTTAGAATTGATGATGTTTGTGAATTGAGACTTTCATGAACTCATGTGATTTGTGATGTTTAATAGTGAAATATGAAAGATATGTATATGAATATCATAGTTTGTATCTGAGTTTTTGGTGAATTTAGCTAATTAGGGCTAAATTATGAAAATAGCATTTTGAGGGACTAAATTGTGAAATAAATGAAATGCTTGGACTTGTATGAGATACATGAGCATTCGGCTAAGCATGGGTCTGTGGTGATTTTGTATATTTGATTTCTTGAGAAAAATGGACTAAATTTATAAAATGTACAAATGTGAGGGCTAAATTGCAAATTGCCCTAAATGTATGTTTTTGGATTGAATTGAGTGAATTAGTGAATAAATGGATTACATTTGAATATGTATAGATCAATAATTGAAGAAATCGGACTTAGATCGCGGGAAAGCGAAAGTAGTCGAATAACCGAGTCTGAACAAATATCTGAATCCGAGGTAAGTCAATATACAAATAAATGTATTTGTATTGAATTATTTGAGTATATAAGATAATTGAATTATTATGATTATCCATTGAGATGGAATGTATGTGCTATCCGAGATTA
Organism: Gossypium sturtianum; assembly: GCA_025698515.1. Classification (NCBI taxonomy): domain Eukaryota; kingdom Viridiplantae; phylum Streptophyta; class Magnoliopsida; order Malvales; family Malvaceae; genus Gossypium; species Gossypium sturtianum. The sequence goes on from CM046948.1 coordinate 126,544,398, forward strand.
CGAATAAGTCTACAAGTTGTTTAAGTCCAAGAAGCCCCGTCTGAACCTAGGAATAGATAGGATTAACTATGTCATGACATAGGTGTCTGTTATGTGATATCATGTAAGACCACGTCTGGGACGTTGGCGTTGATTCGAGATTTCGTGTAAGACCACGTCTGGGACGTTGGCATCGATAAGAGATTTCGTGTAAGACCACGTCTGGGACGTTGGCATCGATATGAGATTTACGTGTAAGACCATGTCTGGGACATCGGCATCGTATTTGATTCGTGTAAGACCCTGTCTGGGACAGTGGCATCGATATCTGATTACATGTAAAACCACATCTGGGACGTTGGCAATGTACGACTATTCTAAACACTCTGAGTATCCTAATAGATTCCAAACGGTTCAACAGGCAATTCTGAGAAACAAACGATTATGTGATAAGTATATCCGTTTCAGGTACGTTCGATATGTACACTAAGTGTGTGTGTGGAAGGTAAGTGTCTATATGAACTTACTAAGATGATTATGTATAAGAAATGATGAGATTATATGAGAAGTTATGCTTGAAAGAGCTATATGTATATGTGATATTTGAGTTGAGAAATATGGTAAGATATGACTAAGTAAATGAGCCAAAGACTATATGTGATGAATTTGCTATGAGAATCAATAATGTCATTGTGCCAATATGGTTATATGTATTTTATGCTAAATTTATTTGTATATGACTTACTAAGCTTTTGAAAGCTTACTCTGTGTGTTTTCTCTATTTTATAGATCGTCAAAGCTACTAAAGGCTCGGGACCGTCGAGGATCGTCATCACACTACCTTTGCTCATTTTGGTACCCTTTTGGAAATGTGTATATTAAGTATGGCATGTATAGGCTATTGATTTGGCATATGTTTGAGATGTAAATAGCCATGTGATTTGGCTAACTAAAAGTTAGTATTGTGCATGAGTATTATGAGTTATGATGATGGTTTTGGTATGTTTATATGTCCATAATATGGTAAAATTTGTGGTAAGTAAATTGATGCTATATAGGCATGCAATTGTGATCAATGAAATGATTATATATTCGGTAAAAAGTGAATGTGCCATGCATTGTTATACATGTGAATTGGCTATGCAAAGTTGTATATGAGTTGGCATGATTAGAAGTGAGATCAAATGAGATGAAATGTTGTTGTTTGATATGATTCTTGGTTGCTAAATGTGTTTGAAATGAATTGGTATGTTGCTTGTAGGGTAAACCCAAGTGTGGGTGGCATATTGGCCTTGCAAAGGGCCTGTTATGCACACACGGTTGTCGCATACGGGCATGCCTAGTGACCATGGAATTAAGTCAGTATATAGCATAAGAGTACACGGCCATGGTACACGGGCGTGCCTAGTGGCCGTGGGGATAAGTCAGTATACATGCCCTGTTTTGGCACGGCCAGGACACATGGTTGTGTCTAGTTGCCGTGGGAGGCACACGGCCTGACTGCACGGGCGTGTGACCTCTGCAGTGTCAAAAAGTTTTAAATTTCCAAGAATTTTCGTATGTGTTTGATTTAGTCCCGACCCTCCTCTAAAGCATGCTTAAGGTCTCGGTGACCTATTTAAGGGACATAGTGATTGCGATTGATGATTTGTATTATGAAATATTTATAAAAGTTTCTGATCTGTCCTGTAATGCCTTTAACCCTAATCCGGTGACGGATACGGGTTCGGGGTGTTATAGAAATACCCCTCCCCGGTAAGGTTTGAAGCTTCGCACATCACGGTTTGCACTCAGTAATACCGTATGGCGGTATCCTAAAAAAATTCCATTTTCTTTATTCCTCCGTCTATTCCTCCATTTCGTCATTCCTAACCTTGATGCTTGAACACCATAGTGTCCCCTCCGTAAGGCTCGAAGCTTAGCACATCACTGTTTGTACTCAGCAACACCATATGGCAGTATCTAACAGAAATTTCCATTCCCAAGTCCTAACTTCATTTATCTTATCAACACTTTCCTCCACACTACGCATACATTAATCAAGCATATCATACAATTTATCATTAAACAACATTACGTCAAATTATCTATCATTAACTTTCTACCTTAAAACAATTAGCTGAAAACTAATAAGATCTCACAAAGTATTATGCACATACACAGCTTACTCTTTCTTCAAACGTATACACACCATATCTTAGGTAATCTCCGTATGTCATCAATGTGATACATACAAGTCACATAGCATCATCTATCACCCAAAGCAAGGTACAGAAACTCACATCACTTCCTTATCCTTGTAAACTTAGCTTGTCTGAACACCAGAGTCTCATTTGTCCTGGTAGCTAAGCATGACAACCATTTATCGGCTAAATAAAGTTGTTCAACCCTTAAAACTCAAAATCTGTCATCATAAAGAGCCTTTTAAGAGTTCTTACTCTACTTCTTTCTTCAATCAACAAGTACAGAGAGGTAAAGAAGCATATCAATTCCTCATTTTCTCTACTACCAGACTTCAATGCACATGAATGCTACGACATGAAAAGCTTCCTTCAACTACATCCTCTTCTTCTTTAGAGCGACTAAAGAAGATGATGTTATGGAGAGAAAAATGTGTAAACAAAATTGAGAAATTCCGTCTCCACACACCTATATATACTCCTATGACATGATCTTCATTGGTCGCCACAACCATTCATCCTTAATCATTTTGTCTCCCACTACGGAACCAGTCGGTTCCATCTTAACCAAACCAGGATTGAGATCCAACTAATCGTAATTCGACCACTAAAATTTCTAAATTTTCCAATAGAACCCGAAAATTCACTAATCCTTTCAATTTAATCCTAAATTTCCCTAGATTTCAGGTCAATAAGATACCCAAGTGTTATAGTATATCAATAAGTTTGTTTTATTAACCAATCTATTTGAAAAAATTACAAGTTTACAAACAAATATACTACACTCAGGGCACCAGATCCAACAATTCTTGATTGATGGCATAGAAATGTTGGTCAATGGACTATGTATACATTACAAGTGAAATGGTAAGTTTTGATAGATTTGGCATATTTAAGGTTAGGCATTTGAATGAATTAAGTTGGTATGCTCAAATGGTATTGAAATTCTTAAGTTGGTATAAATGTTGTGAACACTTGTTAAGAAGTTGAATTGAGTGCTTAAACTTGATTGGTATGGTTTTAGGCATGTTTTGGATCAATTGTGTTTGACATTAGGTGCATATGTTATAAGTTTGTTTGGAAGCATTGAAATAGGTATCAAATGGTTTACTTTTACCAAAAATAGGGTCATCATCCCGACAAACAACTTTTCTCGTCACAACATCGGTCGACATTGAGTTACGTCACGACGTCGAATGGCCTGAGGTCACGACATGACAAAGTGTTTGGCTACATCTCGACGTGGAGGAAGTGACATCACAATGTCGACCCTGAACTTTTAAAACTTTGAAATTTTATCCTATTTCGTGCTCAGGTCAACAAAAAGGGCTTTCGTAAGCTCGATTAAGACCAGAAAATGATTGTTTATCATATTTTGAGTTTGAATAACATTTGATTTCGTGTATAAGTGCTTTTATGTTGACTGATTAACTGTAGTTGCACCGACAACAAATTTAGCATTTCGTAGCTCGGATTTGACGATCGAGTCAAGCGAGGGGCGCTACATACTTGCCTATGTTGGCTGATTTTCAAGCTGGTCGTTCATACAGTTGGGGTTCAGCAGTATTAGCAACATTATATCGTGAATTTTTTCGGGCGACAAAGCATGATACACAAGATATAGGCGGGTGCTTGGTACTGTTGCAATCCCAGACGCTATACAGGATGTCATTTCTGGCATCATTGAGTCACCAAAAATATATATTCCTACTTGTAAATAGGTAAAAATAATAATTTGAACTTCAATCAAGAATTATTTTTTTATGATAATTTTATCTAACAAGTTTGCTTTCTTTTTAGATGGTTTACTTGTCCAGGGATCGAGAAGTCCGAAACTCTTATTGTCTACAAATAAATTATTGAGGCATACATCGAGGAGGAGGTAATTTTTTTTCAAAATAAAATTATATTCATGTCATGTAATTACTTTTGTTATGTTATTTTACTCATGTCACTATAACCATGTTATTAATTGTGCTATGTCATATGTTGCGTCGGACGTTGCAGGTGTAATTCCCTAGTCAACTTACAACCATTCACTCGTGTGATGCATTAATACACCCGTGTTGAATTTTTCAATCGTGGAGTAGTATAACGAGGATCAAGTTCTGTAATAATTCGAAAGTAAGCAAGATTTTTCGGTCGTTTCGCTGAACTTCGACAATTTCCACGGTATTAATAAGAGAGGAAAAGATGCAAAGAATTGGGCATTGGAGCATCAACAATGGATTGTATTGTGGAACGCCTGGATGGATAGAAGGCGTCGATTAGAATCTTGTATGGGGGATTTCATGCTCCTGGTCCACTACCAACGTTGGTACATAGAGAACAGGTTGCCATATTTATTTGGTGGCTAGTTGATTATAATCCCTAAACACATGTAATAATGAGGGCATCAACAAAGTGGACCAAGTCGATCACATCCTCCCAAGGACATCCGCCTCCTGCTCTCGAGGCCAAGCCCGAACTTGGGAGGACACATACCATCAAAAGTTGTGCTTGACAGTTTTGCGTCAAGGTCCTAGGGCAATGCATATCCTCTGGGGATGCTTGGTTCCAATTCTGATTATCAACAACCAATATCATCAATAATGGTTGATATTTTAGCTCCACATCCCAATACTCCAGTACTCTACACCTCACGGACAAACCTTTGGGATATACGATTTTTCGAGTAACTTTAATACACCCCAAGGTTTCTATGGATGATGAGAATGCAAGTTCAAGTGAGGATAACATTGACCATCATGAACAACCTAGACGCCAACAAAGGTCACCACAATGGTTCACCCCACGGACAACTTCTATCAAACCATCAGTTTTGATACATGTAAATTTAGTTATTTGTAATTATTTACAGATATAATTAATAAATTGTTTAAATTAAAATATTGTAATTCAAATTTTAAATTTTTATAATGTATACTATAAACAATTTTATAGTATTAAAATGTAATATTTAAATATCTTACAATATAAAATATTGTATTTGTAAACGGGGACCCAGGTTAATGTTGTTATACACAGTCAAAGCATTGTGTAGATTACCAGCCCATGTCGATGTCATTCCATAATCGTACAGTTTTACCCACCTAACATTCAGATCAAAGTCAAAACCATGTACAGACGATCAGCTATTGGCAAACGCTCTTGGAACCTCCGTATACGAGTCTTGAACTCCATATTGTTGATTTAATGGAGTGACATTTTGAACGGGCTCAACATTCACTAACTCAGCAAACAACTCAACTAGTTCAATGTTCCCAGGCGAGCAATATAGTGCGATCATAGTCTTCGTATCATCATCCTCTACAAGTTTCATCTCCTTATATTTGCACGGATTTGACGAAACTAGAAATTTGTAGAATAGACATCCTCCCCCCACAACGTCGTGTAATTTTTGCAGTAATATTTTGTTTCATTTCATCGACTTTTACATTCTTGTTAAATCCTATTCCTATTTGATGGAGCGATTCAAATAGACAACCAACTGTTGTTTGTAAACTTACCCCATCGAAATGAATGTATACGAAGAATTGGTTATTCATCCTCAATACCAAATCTGTAAAATAAATTAAAAATAAAAAATATTAGTTCCTATTAAAACAATTCATGCCATTTTAAAGCAAAAAGCATATTTTTTACCAAATAATATAACTTGCATCTCATATTACTAATTATCAAAATAAAATAAAATTATATAAAAATAATTACAAACTAACATTATAAACTCAAACTTGATTTTTGAAGTCTAAAATGAAAAGCAAATATGTTGATCTTCAATTTTAATTTCTAAGAGCTATTTTTTTTTTCTTTCCCGTTTTGTTAAACCAATTTTTTTTCTTTCCCAAATTGCTAAACAATTTTTTTTTCTCTTCTTTTCTCTTAAATAGACGAAAACAGTATCTTTGTTGAGGGACAGGACATTATATAGGGGTTGATGTCGCCTAACAGCATGGCGGGACTCGAATTTTCAAATCGGTACCGCCTGACACATCAGCAACACCATATGAAGTCACTTCAGCTGCTTTTTTTACAAGCCATTTTTTTAAAAAATAAAGCGATGCCGCTTTACACACTGATGACACCATATGATCAGCCACTTTATTTTACTTTAGCTGCTTTTTTTTTTTCTAACATGCCATTTTTTAAATAAAAAAATTAAAGCGGTGCCGCCAAACACACCGACGACACCAATAGAAAAATATTTTTTTTCGTTTTTTTCTCCCACCATGTATACCCGTGAAAATATTGGTATTTTTGGAAATACATGTTAGTGTCACAACTATGTCAAGTAGCACTAATAATTTTTTTAAAAAACATCATGATTGCAATATGATTAGGAAAAAGATAAAAAACATTGTAACAAACACTCCATTTTTGTAATTAATTTGCTCTTCACCTCATTTTTTTTTATTTAATTAATTTTTTAGTATTATTTTTATAAAAAAGCACAAGTGATGCAAGTCAAATATGAACAATCTCTACAGGTTTGTTCTCTCACGACCAACACCATCTCCTTCGTTAATGGCACCATCTTACCTACAGATTTGAGACTTGCTCAAACAATGGAAATACAAGCATCAAGCTTGGTACACTCTCCTCCATCACATCTTGTATAAAAATCCTTTTATGTTTTCATCATTGCGTTTCTTGGATCTTAAAGACGTACGCTACATGCTCCATGTGTTATATGAAGGAGCATGTGGCAACCACGTAGGGCATTAGCTCAAAAGGCATTCGAACAATGATATTTTTGGCTTGTTATGCGACTACATCATGCTACAAACCTACTCTAGTAATTTCCTTTTAACTTCACTAACTTAAGCATTAAAGATGGGATCAGGGGAGTAAAAAGAAAGAGAAAAGCAAAAACCTTGGAAAAAAATGGAAGAAGTAAAGAAAATAAAAGAAAAGGGAGAATTAGAGAACTGAAAAAGAAAAAGAAAATAAAAGTACCGTATGTTTTTAGGAGAGGGGTGAAAAAGTAAATTAACTTTCAGAGGTGTTTTTGAACAAAATTACTTTTCAAAAGTCAAAATTTTTAAACAAAAATTACTTATTCAGCACAGCTCTCAAACCAAAAATATTTTACAAGTCAAAAATACTTTTAAAAAGTAGGTCTAAGCAAAGCGTAATTATGAGCCTATAATTGACCTCCTTTCAAAACCGTAAAAAGCTTGATGCTTGAAGTCAATAATTTCCTCCTCCAACCTACCTCAAACACAGAGGTTAAATTCATAATTAAACCTACAATCTCACATTTTAAAAAAAATGTAGCAAATAATTAAATAAATAGAACTAATCCTATTATTAATTATTCTAAACATTCACGTTTCAATTATTATCATTTGAATGATTAAAAATATTGGTATCAATTAATACATAAAGTTTTCTATAAAACAAACATGCGTTGAAAATAATTTCAAATGCCCTAAAGTATATATTTTTCTTATTTCAATACTTAATTATTATTATTTCAAAAATTCATAACCATTAAAATATGGTTAAAATGTGGCCAAATTACAATATGCCATGTGACATTTCAATCAATTAAAAACTACTACATGAAATCCATATGTAATAAAAATAGTAAATAGATTAAAAATTATAAAAAATTTAAAAAATAGTTTAATTAATAATAAATAAATAAAAAGAAATTACCCTTTGACTTTAATTGATGTTGACCAATCATTGGTCGGTGTTGACCGAGAGTTGATTGGGTGTTGAATGACTGTTGACCTAATAGTTTTTATATTTTTATTTTATAAATTATTTTTTATTTTGTTATAATTTTATTTATTTATTGAATTTTTAATCTATTTTTATTGTTAATACATATAAATGCCGCATGATACTTTCTAATTAAGTTAAAGTATCACATGACACTTTTTAATTGAGTTAAAGTATCACATGACACATTTTAATTAGGTGACATTACAACAAAAAACCTTTTTAATATAACTTTTGATAAATCAAGAAAAATTTAAATACTAAAAAGAGAAAACCTTATACTTTAAGGCGAAAAGATGCTTTGAAGCCTTCCAATTATATATATATATATGGTAAATGCGGCTTTTTTATTAAAATGACTTTAAAATTTTAATAAATTAGGAAAATGACTCACTTTTTTGATTATGTACGTAAATAATCTAAAATAAATAGTAAAAGTTGGTGAAGTCAAAGAGAATAGCGCACCAACATACCACGTCAGCCATCACAATAAAAAATCAATTTTCTGGTAGAGCCAAGGAGAATGGTGCCACCTGTATAAATACCAAGAAAATACTAAGATTTTTCAATAATTGGGGGCCAAGAAATAAATAATGGTAGTGGAGCCATTCAAACCAGCACCACCACTTTTTATGTGCCAGGGGTATTTTTTTAAAATTTTAAAAAAATATTATTTTATTTGGTGAAGTCTTTCTATATGGCGTCACTAGTGTATTGTGGTTCTTTTCTTTTTGTTTATTTAAAAAAAAATTAAAATGAAAAAAGATATTTTTTTAGTTTTTTAGTTTTTTCTTAATTTAAAAAAATATTATTTTATTTGATGGAGCCATATAGAATGGTGCCACCAATGTAATTTGTCTTTTTTTTAAAAAAAATTAGCTTTTTTAGTGGAATTAATATTTTATTTTGGTGGAGCCATTCTCTTGGCATGACCACCTTGGTGGTGCTATATATATAGATCTTGTTAACATTCTGGTAACAATTGAACTAGAAAAGAAGAAAAGAGAGAAATTGTTGTGTTTAGTAGGAGAGCTCAAAAATTGTGGTGAAGATGAATAACTCGGTGTTTTTGGTATACGTTTTTTTTATGGTGAAATTGTAGAATGTGATATTGGTTGTGTATTTCAAGGTCGGCAAAGAGTTGGGTTGTGATTCAATAAAACTGTGAAGCTTGAATAAATGAAAAGAAAGATCAGTAGGAAAATAGCTATCCGTTGTGGAACGACGATGTCCAGATTATTTTACAAGTTTCCAATCTCTATAGATCCATTGAAATTTTGTGAGACGCAACTGTTAGATGATGATGACTTGGGCACTATGATGGAAATATGGTGGTCGGTCGGGAATGAGAATCCCCAACCAGTTGAGTTGTTTGCTGAGTTAGCTGACTTAGAGCTTGTTGAGAATGTCAGTTCAATAAGTCAATATCGCGGGTTTGACTTTGATCTTAATGTCGGATGGACAAATCAGTCAAGTTGGGGAAGGACATCATAGTTGCTCGAAAATCTAAATTATGGTGGGAGTTCGTATAACAACACTGTCCCGGGTCCCCATCTACAAATACATCCGAAGGTGATAGGCACCGATGCAGACGTCAAAGATGGGTCTAATAATTGTAAAGATTCTGATCACGATGTCGAAGATTATAGTGACCCCGATCTTGATGAGGTTCTAGAGGATATCGAGGATGAAGGCCCGAAGGAGGTTGAAAATGTTCACGCCCCTTCTTCAGGTAACCCGAGTCATGGCATTGTCTTACGAAATGACCTTGGGGTGACATGTTGTGCATAGATCCAGATGTAGCGCATGCACCTGAGTTCCCCGAGTACGCCTATATAATCCCTACTCACAGGTTGGCGTCAAATTCGCAGTTGTAGGAGTTGTTCATTGGGCAACGGTTCAAGAACAATGTGGACTGTGTGTTTGCCATCAAACAGAATAACATGAAGGTGTCAATTGATTACAAGGTCGTCAAGTCTATGTCGAAACCATTTTTATTTTGAAAAAAAAAATAGAGATCGACTTTAAAAAACGAAAACGGGAGTCGCCACCAATCCCTTTTTGCTTAGGTGTGATTGGATCACTTTATAAAACATTTTATTTCAAAACATTGATTATGGCCTACGAAATTCAAGAAAACAGGTTCGGGAGTCGGTTACGTACAAGGAAGGATTAGCACCCTCGTAACGCCCAAAATTGGTACCGGTTTGATTAGTTATTGTCCTAATGTCGAAAATTTGAAACGATTTTAAAATACAATCCTTTTGATTTTTCAAAACTCATGTGTTAAAAGGATATTCAATTATTTGGGTCAAATGAAAAATCGGAACCCAGTAAGTTAGGGCACAATTTCTCAAAATCCCAAATATAAAAATATTGCTTTTATTTCTAAAAATCTTTATCTCAAGATAACGAAACGCCATATCTAGTGAGTTAGGAAACAACACTTCAAATTCTTGAGAATAAGCTTTTATTTGAAGCTTTTACACTTTTTTTTTAAAAAAAAAGGGTACTTGTTTACTTAGATTCAACGAGGAAAATTGGAACCCAGTAGGTTACGGCACAATCTTCTCAAAGCTCCCAAATACAAGTATTGCCTTATTTTGAAAAAAAACTTGAGTAAAATGTAGTAATTAAACGAAATACATTTTTTATTCAAGACGATGATTTGTTAATGAATCCATTATACCAATGAAATACAGAATACAAATACCTAATGACAATCCACGGAAATTACACACATGCTAACTTTCAATATAAATAATTAAAAAAAATACGATAACAACATAGCTAATATCTCAAATAGTGCAGAGACAATGCCAAGGCTAACATAAAAAAATAATAAAAGTGATAAAATATCAAAATTTCAATCTAAAAAACATAAAGTAAATAACGGTTAAAAAATATATATAAAATAAAAACTAGGAAAAAAAATGATACTTTATATAAAATAAATCGAATGTATATATAAAACAAAATAAAGTATTTACAATTAATGATATATAAAAATAGATGATTAACAAAACAATTTAAAAAATATGGTGAAGTCTTCAATAGATAGTGTATATATATATAAAAAAAAATCATGTAAAAAAAACTTGGTTAAATAGCAAAACAATTTTTTTAAAAATAAATAATGTGGTAAATTTAAAAAGAATAATATATATATATATTTAATAAATAATATATATCTTATATAAATAATATGGGAAAGCTTTTGATAAATAATGAAATAACAAAAAAAAATATACCAAAATTTAAAATACTATGTACAATGGTTAAAAATAATATAAATAATATATAATAAATGAAAAATAATAGTATATGATAAAACAAATTAGTGTAAATAAAAAACAATAATAGGGAATGAAATAATGTAAAATAGATATATAAAATATTAAAATAACTAAGTAAATAACAAGTTATCAAGGGACTAAATCAAGATAAAAATGAAATAGGGGGCAAAGATATGAAGGGATGATAAAATAAGGATTAAAATGAGATTTAAACATAATTCTAGGGGTGAAATCCTAAATAAAAACACAAAATGAATTAAATTAAAACACACGCATAAGGAAAGGGACCAAAATAGAAAATACACCCTCTTTTCGAAACGACATCGTTTATTTAAAGGATTAAATTGAAATAAAATCAAAATTATGCGGTAAAATTACAAGCAAAAACAAAGAAAGGACTAAATTGAAAATAGCCAAAAAGGCGGAAGGGCTAAAAGCGCAAATAACCCTTCTACTTTAAAACACGCGGATCCTTCGGGTCAGATCGGGTCAGATTTTGGGTAAAGGCCAAACGGCGCCGTTTTGATGCTTATTACCCTAAGCCAAAACGACGTCGTTTTGATATTGCTATATAAGTTAAATTTTTGACTAAAAAATCATTTGCTCCCTTCTTTAAAAAAAAAACTAAAAAGCTTTATAAAAAAAAATGCTCTCCCTCTCCAAGTCCCCTGCGATTTTCGGCGAGTACTCCGACCGGTCACCGCCGCCGTCTGCTGCCGCCTGCGCCGCCATACACGGTGGCCGGAACTAAAAAAAGGTGATTTTTTCCTCTCTTTTTTTATCTTCTAATATATGTATGTATAGTTTTAAGAAAAAAGAAAAGTATCTTTATATATACATTTAAACAGTAATCGAAATAAGAAAAGAAAAAGAAAAAAATGAAAACCTTTGTTTATTTTTTTTTGCTTTCTTATTGATTCTGGGATTTGTGAAAATTCTCCGTATTCCCTTTTTACAGATTGTATTGGGGTTTTTATAGCCCTGAAAATAAATCGAAAGTAAATACAAATATTCTGTCTTGCTTGTTTTCTGCCATTTTCTTTCCTTTTGCAGGTGAACGGCGAAGATGGGGGGGTGAGGAGCGCTATCCGCGCGCTAATTGCGGCGCGAGGAAGGGCCTGTGTTGGGAGCTGCGGCGCGAGGAGGGAACCCTAGGGTTCGGGGTTTCTGATTTCTAAAACCAAATTTAGGCCATTGGGCCATTCGGGTTTTGGGCATTACTGTTTAGGCTTGGGGCTTTAAGCCCGTTTATTGTAAAAAATATGGATTATTATTATTATTATTATTTGATACTGGTTTATTAATTTTTTTGGTTTTTGTATGGTATGGGCCCAGGCAAAATGGGCCTATTACAGCTGCCCCTCTTTGTTCATTGTCGTGTAACGAGAATAGAGCAAAGACTATAAAAGGACCGATTTTGCCCGGTCTTTATCGAGTCTTGACTTCTTTGTCCTCGTCTTCTTCAAGTAACTTCCAACCCATTTGCAATTTCAGAGGTATTGAACTATTTGTTTGACGGCTTCAATTTGCTTCACTACAACTTCAGGAATGCAATATCCGCTATCTTTAGTCTGCTCCACTGCAAACTCAGGGATGCCAGACTAGTATCCTCGATCCGCTTCACTGCAATCTCAGGAAGACAAGATCAGCTATCTTCAATCTGCTCCACTGCAACTTCAGGGACGCCAGACTAATATCTTAGATCTGCTTCCTGCAACTTTAGGAAGATAAGATCTGCTGTCTTCAGTCTACTCCGCTGCAACTTTAAGGAGGCAAGGCTGACATCTTCGATCTTCTTCCCGCAACTTCAGGAAGGTAAGATCTGTTGTCTTCAGTCTGCTCCACTGTAACTTCAGGGATGTCAGGCTGATGTTTTCGATCCGCTTCGCTGCAAACTCAGGAAGACAAAATCTGCTATCTTCAATCTGCTCCACTGCAAACTCAAGGAGACAAGATCTGATGTCTTCAATCTGCTTCCTGCAACTTCAGGAATGCGAGATCTGCTATCTTCAATCTGCTCTACTACAAACTCAGGGAGACAAGATCGATGTCTTCGATCGCTTCCTGCAACTTCGGGAATGCGGATCTGCTATCTTCAATCTGCTCCACGCAAACTCGGGGAGACAAGATCGATGTCTTCGATCGCTTCCTGCAACCGAGAATGTCGGATCTGCTATCTTCAATCTGCTCCACGCAAACTCGGGGAGACAAGATCGATGTCTTCGATCTGCTTCCTGCAACCGGGAATGCGGATCTCGCTATATTTAATCTGCTCCACTGCAAACTCAAGGAGACAAGATCTGATGTCTTCGATCTGCTTCCTGCAACTTTAGGAATGTCAGATCTGCTATCTTCAATCTGCTCCACTGCAAACTCAGGGAGACAAGATCTGATGTCTTCGATATGCTTCCTGCAACTTCAGGAATGCCAGATCTGCTATCTTCAGCCTGCTCTGCTGCAAAATCAGGGAGACAAGGCTGACGTCTTCGATCTTCTTCCTGCAACTTCAGGAAAGTAAGATATGTTGTCTTCAGTCTATTCCGCTGCAACTTCAGGGAGACAAGGCTGAAAGTTTCAATTTACCCTACTACATTGTCCTATAGAGGACATATCCTGCAGAATGGGTATATGTTTATGCCGAATGATTAGGATGCCCTGATCGATATGAGACAAATGCTCCTAATTAGACGCGCTATGAATGCAAAAATGTTATGAGTATGATTCCTACTCAAGGTGTCATCACTCATTTATTCGTCAAGGTTTTATCTTCATTCTTTTTGAAGTATCAATCATATTCTGCTCAAATAATTTGCCCCATGGTAATTCTGAGTCCACTCTACTTGAACCTTGGGACATAAAGTTTGTACCTCCCACTGCAACTTTAGGGGAATAACATTTGGTTTCTTCCATCCATCCTATTACCACTCAGAGGTATGGAATTTGTATCATCTTCAATCAATTTGATCTGTTACACCATTCCCTGGGTGTAATGACCAGATGTATGTGCCTGAAATTTACATGAATGCAGGGTATCATTTTTCTTTTCCCGAGAATGATCCCCTTTTACACTTGGGTTGACATTGCTCGTCATTTTTCGAGATGGTATCACTGACGAAATGTCTTATTCAATAAAAATCAGAAGAGATAATCACCTTTCAATATTTCTAACCTCTAGGCTTGGTGAGTTCTAAACAATAGTCATATTTCAAATTCTCATATTATTTAGAAGCTTTAAGAGTAATATGCGAAACTCCTTTTATGAAAGTATTATTAGTCCATTAATCATTATTTCAATATAAAATGCTTAAAAAAGATCACAACAATGGACGTGAAAGAAATTAATCAGGAGCATAGCTCGAAACAAATAAGTTAATCAAAGATAACCAAGGCAATAAAAAAATTAATTGGGGTGTATCTTGAAAATAATAAAGTAATCAAGGATAGCCAATTCAAAAAAAATGAGTAATATAGAAGCTAGGTGCCCCAGATATCGCAGCCTGAGCTTCTCTGTACAAACTTCTTGAGGACCATTTTGAGCTCAATACGTGTTTAGAGGATCTGGAGTACTTTGTCAATGCCCCAAGACGCAGCATATTTCCTCATTGTTAATTCAGGCATGGCAAGACTACCATATGCCCTATCTTTGATCAAAATTTGAGCCGCCCTGTTTGGGTTTTCAGCTCAAAACCCCTTTGGTCTCAAAGCGCCCTTTGCAGGTTTTCGCCTTGGCCTCTCCTTTTTTTTTTAAATTTGAATTTGATCTTAAGGCGCCCTTTGCGGGTTTTCACCTTGGACTTTCCCCTTTCAGGTAAAATACTTCTTGACTAAACCTGAATTTTCCAAATTGGGCAAGTCTTCGCCATTCGTCTCGGTCAATATCAATGCTCCTCTAGAATAGGCCCTTTTTACTACATAAGGTCCTTCCCAGTTTGGCATCTGCTTTCCTCTGAAATCCTTTTGTATAAGAAGGATCTTCCTCAATACCAGGTCCCCATCATGAAATTCCCTTGGGTAGACCATTTTTGACATAAATACATCATCATATATTTTTGGTACATTTGACTATGATGAATACTTTCAAACCCTTTTCTTCAGCCAAGTTCACTGGAGACATTCTACTTCATCCAATTCTTGACTCAATCAAAGCTTGGAGCAAAGGAATCTCGATTTTCATGGGCAAAACCACTTCTATTCCATAAACCAATAGGAAAAGTATTGTCCTAGCGAAAGTCCTGGTCGATGTTTGATAAGCATAGAGAGTAAATGGTAGCTTCTTATGCCAATCTTTACAAGTCTTGGTCACCTTTCATATTTTTTGTTGTTTTTTTTTATTTTTTCTTTTGGCAACCTTTGTTTTGCCTTTGTGATATCTTTGCGATCTTTGAACAAACTGTAAACTTTGACATTGTACAGTTATGCATTATTAAACATGATCCTTTCTGGCATTCTTTGCCGACACCTGATCCTTTTTTTTGAGAATTTGTTGACTATCGACTTTGTAACATTGGCATATGAAGCTACTTCCACCCTCTTAGTGAAGTAGACGACGACCACAACGATGAATCGATGTCGACTAGAAGCTTTTGACGAGATCAACCTCATAATATCCCTTCCCCACATATAAAAAATCTGTGAAGAAATAGATAAGGCACATGAGTCTTGTCTTCTTCAATTTGGCATTTACGACATAACTGAAACAATCTCCCTTTTATGGTGGACCAATAGTACCCGAACCTTATGATTAGCCTGGCTATTGTAGAACCATTATCATGTTCTTTAAACACCCTTATGGACCTCTTTTAAGATTTTCCCAGGCGTGTATTGATATGATCGTGCTAAAACATCTTTGAATTCTTGAAAATAACTCAATGATGTCTTGTCTTATTTCTGTGGTGAGCTAGGCTACAATCTTCACCTCTTTTCTAGGCTCTTAATATCCCCTAACCCTTTGTGGAGTAAGGTCTGTTTTTCATCTTGTTCCACCATTCTTAACAAATCAGAAGATAGGTTACAATCTCTGTCATCTTCAAAGTCCTGAGATCCTTCTAGACACATATCTTACTCGAGAGGAGACTCTGAGTCAGTAGCAGCATTGCTCACATCATTGATATTTGGAGACCTATTGTAGGTTCGAAGGAAGATTTCAAAGAATGATTATTTGTATGAAGAATGAAAGAATACTTGAAAGAAAGTCCAAAGAACAAACAAAAGAAAAAAAAACTAAGAGCAATTGTTTGTACAGTATGAAATGGAAAAAATAAAGGAATATTTGCTCAAAAAGATGCATTTTATTGAAATAAAAATTCCAGACACAAGCCTATTTCACAAAAGGGTTCTTATTGCCTCTAGGCTTAAGGCAACAAGTGTGTTTTGAATATTACTCTAGATTAGCTCTAAAAATACAGGGATCTCTTCCACAGTCCCATTATTCAAAACACTCCCAAGTATGCAAGGTCTTGGAAACATCGTTCCCCGATTCCCTCTCCGCTATATCTAAATCAGGGATAACAGGATCAGCAGGGTTATCTCCTAGGTTAGATCCCGAGCCAACTTGGAAATTCATGGGTACCCCAGTATCAGCTTGACCTTATTGAGGCCTAATTGTAACAGATGGCCTTTGAGGATATGCTTCAGGTTGTGTTTGTGCATGCAGTGAGGTAAAACCCGGAGGGTAATCCTCATTATCTTCTCCAACATTAGTCATGGGACCTTTTCCCTTGTTCATTGCCCCATTCAGTAACTGAGTCATTTGAGCCACCATATTCCTTTGGGCTTCCATCATTTGTTCCCTCATATCTTGTTGGATCTTTGCCAACTGCTCTTGCAGCTGGTCTTGCATGTCTCTTTGGAATTACTCGAGCCTTTGATCCATGTTCTTTTCTTCTTCTTCTTTTTTGAGCACGTGTACCGTAACGGTGTTTAGTTTCCAGATTAACTTTTTTCTTTTTTATCTCTCTTTGATAATTTCAATTAATTAGGGTCCTTCTATAAATTTAAATGCATATGATATGATGTAATGCAAATGCATGAATGTAAAAAGGCATCGATTCTGATTCAATTTCATTTAGAAAACTTTATTAGGAAACAACATCCTTTACATAAAACGGACTACAAATTTGCTTTCGCCCTAATGCCCAAAGTCTTAACTTTCCTAAACAACAAAGCTAACTCTTGACCATGATCTGACTGCAGCTCATATTTCATGCTCAACGTATCAGCCTGTACTGTCAGGGTCTGTAAATGATCAGCTACCTCTCGAACCTGAGCTATGGCCTCACCCATGAGGTAATCCCTATTTCTAACTTGATCCTGAAAATGATGAAGCTCTTCCTTCCAATGCCCCTCTCTTGCTTCAAGAAACTCGATCCGGAGTTCATAATTTTGTAATCCCAAATCTAATTTTTCGATCTTGCCCTTCATTTCCTCAATCTTGTTCAGACTTGATTTTAGCTCGATAGCAGAATTACGGCTTCGATGGTGATGAAGAGACCGTCCAAGTTCAGCCACTCTAGCCTTTAATCCACATTTCTCCTTCTGGCTTTCTACCAAACTCCTTTCTAGGACCTTATTTTGTGCCTGAATTTCATGGAATTTCCTCTCCCACCGGTCAGCTTTGGCATTTTTCTCTTAAATCTCCTGTTGCCACTGTTCCGAAGTCTTTCCCAATCCTACGTTTCTCATTGATAGACGCAATTTCTTGTAATCCACTTTCAAACTACCCAGGTCTTCTTCAACTTCATTCTTTCTTTTCTTTAATTTCTCAGCTTCCAGCTTTTGAACATCAGCATCTAACCTCAAATACATTTTCTCTTCCTCTAACTGTTCTATCTTCTTCTCGAGCTCCAAATTTCTCCTTTCAAAATCTTGCCTTATAATCTCTAGCTCTGATGGGACCACTTGCAAGTATTCCTCTCTTGATCGGCACCTTCTGGATTCAGCTCAGGGATATTGTCATTAATCTTTCTAATCTTCCATCCGCTGTATTCTGATGTCGTCATTAGGCCTACGGATAATCTCTTCATCCTACGAGTCTGATTCTAAGCACTAGAAATCTCCTTAACCCTCTTCTTATAGTTATCCCCTCTGTATGAGAATTCACATTGAGCCAGCCCATGTGTTGCTGGTACGAACTATCTTGATCCATATTGCCTTAGTACGAGTAAAGGAACATACCCAATGGCACCCCAAATTCCAAGTAAAAGAACCCAGTCAAAACTCTCACACCGATAAAGAATTTTATTGGGAATCAACCAAAGAGCTCTCCACTCGATGTCTTCCTCTTGAAGGTTTTGAAGGAGCGCCATCCAATTTTCCTCGGACACGTCTTCTCTCCTTGGTATATCCACTATCTCTTTTAATAGAGAATAATTCTCAGAGAAAACCCGATAAGAAACTTTCTCCACTTTCCAGAAATAACTGTGAAACCAAGCTAATAACAACCGCACGCATCCAATGAACCTACCTTCACCTGCTCTCCGACATGCATTCAAAGATCTGAATGTCTCGGCTAAGATCGCAGGTACAGGCGTGACACCTTTGTCAAGTCGATCGAATAAATCAGTAACTGCTTCATCTACATGTCTTAGAGCTTTAGGGAAAATTACCAAACCATAAATACACAAGGCAAAGACGTCAATCTTCTTCTTTACATCTGGATGTGCTGAGGTCAGGTCCCTCAAACCCACCCAAGGAATGCATTTACTCTCACATTTCTTCTGAATTCTGGCTGCAACCCACTTTTCACTCATCCCCGTGATATTCATTAACTTCTTCACAAAAGTTGGGACATTAACCGCCCTAGAATAAGCTTTGTCGACTTGGACCCTTGGACAACGAAGCAAGGTTGTATATTCCTCCACCGTGGGCACTAAATCTACTTTCCCAAAATTGAAACAACTATAGGCAGAGTTCCAAAACTGAGTCATAGCCCGGAACAAATGCTTATCTACCTTGATGTCGAGCAAGTAGGGTAGATCGCCATAATTATGATAGAACAGCTGCTTAGCCTCATCATTCCACTGGGTCCAAATTTCTTTCAACTCTTGGAATTCATTTTGCGTGATACTAATACGAGTGAAATCCCATAGTTCTGACACATACCCGTCAGCTAAGCTATTCCCTTTTTCTAATTGCATTTACTTTGACCACATGCGGACGACTGCATTGTCTTCCACTTTATCAAGGACTTCGTTCTCCATAACTAGCTTTCTAACATAGAAACTGACCGTGAATCGATACCTCTTAAAATATGAAATGACATACATCAAAATAAAGCACAACAAGTTAGTATCATGAAATAAAACTTAAAACAAATAAAATAAACAAAAACCTATCTGGGTAACTACTAAGGTTTAGCATAGTTCTACTTAGGGTAAGTCTTTACGTTTTCTACGTGTAGTTTAGCTATAAAGTTGAGGTACCTGAACCAGCAGATTCCTCGATCCTCACCCATTATAGGCTCATATGGACCGAGTTTAGTTCAGGGGAATACATTTCCCTATGGCCATGCGAAAGTGAAAACTTCATGAAGACATAGGTACAGATGTATCCCGGAAGCAATCCACTAGCCCATGCGGAGGTGAAAACCTCACGAAGGCATAGTTTTTCACTCCCACTTAAAGGTACGACCACAACGGTCATGCAATGCAATGCGCACAAGAAAATGACATAAACAAATGCGACAAAAGGATCGTAATTTTTAAATTAAGTTTTCAAATCAAATTTCAAATTTCCGACAAATGACAGAAAATAATCAAATTTAACAGCTTGACTCTCTTATTGTGTCCCCAGCGGAGTCGCCAAGCTGTCGAAACCATCTTTATTTTGAAAAAAAAACAGAGATCGACTTTAAAAAACGAAAACGGGAGTCGCTACCAATCCCTTTTTGCTTAGGTGTGATTGGATCACCTTATAAAACGTTTTATTTCAAAACATTGATTTTGGCCTACGAAATTCAAGAAAACAGGTTCGGGAGTCGGTTACGTACAAGGAAGGATTAGCACCCTCGTAACGCCTAAAATTGGTACTGGATTGATTAGTTATTGTCCTAATGTCGAAAATTTGAAACGATTTTAAAATACAATCCTTTTGATTTTTCAAAACTCATGTGTTAAAAGGATATTCAATTATTTGGGTCAAATGAAAAATCGGAACCCAGTAAGTTAGGGCACAATTTCTCAAAATCCCAAATATAAAAATATTGCTTTTATTTCTAAAAATCTTTATCTCAAGATAACGAAACACCATATCTAGTGAGTTAGGAAATAGCACTTCGAATTCCTGAGAATAAGCTTTTATTTGAAGCTTTTACACTTCTTTTTTATTTTAAAAAAGGGTACTTGTTTACTTAGATTCAACGAGGAAAATTGGAACCCAGTAGGTTAGGGCACAATCTTCTCAAAGCTCCCAAATACAAGTATTGCCTTATTTTGAAAAAAAAACTTGAGTAAAAATGTAGTAATTAAACGAAATACATTTTTTATTCAAGACGATGATTTGTTAATGAATCCATTATACCAATGAAATACAGAATACAAATACCTAATGACAATCCACGGAAATTACACACATGCTAACTTTCAATATAAATAATTAAAAGAAAATGCGATAACAACATAGCTAATATCTCAAATAGTGTAGAGACAATGCCAAGGCTATCATAAAAAAATAATAAAAGTGATAAAATATCAAAATTTTAATCTAAAAAACATAAAGTAAATAACAGTTAAAAAATATATGCATAAAATAAAAACTAGGAAAAAATGATACTTTATATAAAATAAATCAAATGTGTACATAAAACAAAATAAAGTATTTACAATTAATGATATATAAAAATAGATGATTAACAAAACAATTTAAAAAATATGGTGAAGTCTTCAATAGATAGCGTATATATATATATATATATATATAAAATCATGTAAAAAAAACTTGGTTAAATAGCAAAACAATTTTTTTAAAAATAAATAATGTGGTAAATTTAAAAAGAATAATATATATATTTAATAAATAATATATATCTTATATAAATAATATGGGAAAGCTTTTGATAAATAATGAAATAACAAAAAAATATACCAAAATTTAAAATACTATGTTCAATGGTTAAAAATAATATAAATAATATATAATAAATGAAAAATAATAGTATATAATAAAACAAATTAGTGTAAATAAAAACAATAATAGCGAATGAAATAATGTAAAATAGATATATAAAATATTAAAATAACTAAGTAAATAACAAGTTATCAAGGGACTAAATCAAGATAAAAATGAAATAGGGGGCAAAGATATGAAGGGATGATAAAATAAGGATTAAAATGAGATTTAAGCATAATTCTAGGGGTGAAATCCTAAATAAAAACACAAAATGAATTAAATTAAAACACACGCATAAGGAAAGGGACCAAAATAGAAAATACACCCTCTTTTTGAAACGGCATCGTTTATTTAAAGGATTAAATTGAAATAAAATCAAATTTGCGCGGTAAAATTACAAGCAAAAACAAAGAAAGGACTAAATTGAAAATAACCAAAAAGGCGGAAGGGCTAAAAGCGCAAATAACCCTTCCGTTTTAAAACACGCGGATCCTTCGGGTCAGATCGGGTCGGATTTTGGGTAAAGGCCAAATGGCGCCGTTTTGATGCTTATTACCCTAAGCCAAAACGACGTCGTTTTGATATTGCTATATAAGTTAAATTTTTGACTAAAAAATCATTTGCTCCCTTCTTTAAAAAAAAAAACTAAAAAGCTTTATAAAAAAAAATGCTATCCCTCTCCAAGTCCCCTGCGATTTCCGGCGAGTACTCCGACCAGTCACCACCGCCGTCTGCCGCCGCCGCCGCCGCCATACACGGTGGCCGGCACTAAAAAAATGTGATTTTTTCCTCTCTTTTTTTATCTTCTAATATATGCATGTATAGTTTTAAGAAAAAAGAAAACTATCTTTATATATACATTTAAACAGTAATCGAAATAAGAAAAGAAAATGAAAAAAATGAAACCTTTGTTGATTTTTTTTGCTTTCTTATTGATTCTGGGATTTGTGAAAATTCTCCGTATTCCTTTTTTACAGATTGTATTGGGGTTTTTATAGCCCCGAAAATAAATCGAAAGTAAATACAAATATTCTGTCTTGCTTATTTTCTGCCATTTTCTTTCCTTTTGCAGGTGAACGGCGAAGATGGGGCGGTGAGGAGCGCTATCCGCATGCTGATTGCGGCGCGAGGAAGGGCCTGTGTTGGGAGCTGCGGCGCGAGGAGGGAACCCTAGGGTTCGGGGTTTCTGATTTCTGAAACCAAATTTAGGCCATTGGGCCATTCGGGTTTTGGGCATTACTGTTTGGGCTTGGGGCTTTAAGCTCGTTTATTGTAAAAAACATGGATTATTTTTTTTTATACTGGTTTATTATTTTTTTTGGTTTTTGTATGGTATGGGCCCGGGCAAAATGAGCCTATTACAGTCTACACCGAAATTATATGTTGGGGAAGGTTGGAGAGTTTCCGAAGGGTGTGGCTGGCGAGTTCGAGCTGCATTTATACATAGGACTCAACAGTGGAAAATACGAAATTTAGAAGGGTGCCATACATGCACTGTCACACGTATTACTCAAGACCCCCAAAAACTATATGCCAAAAGTATCTGCAACTGCATCATGCCACTAGTGAAAGATAGTCCAACCATTCATGTGTCAACATTGATTGAAAACATGCAAGCCCAATTCCAATACAGAGTGTCGTAAAAGAAAGCAAAGTGGGCGAAACAAATGGTCATAGAGCAGTTGTACGGCGACTAGGATGAGTCATACAATAAACTTCAAGGATAGATTTCAGCGATGATGGAGTACGTGCCTGGAACTATCGTGGACTTGCAAACATTGCCTTACAGAAGCCTAAATGGATAACTTGAATCAAGGAAAAAAGTTTTTCACTGATTGTTCTGGACATTTGATTCATGTGTTAGGGTCTTCCTCCACTATAAACCACTTGTGTAGGTTGATGGAACGTGGATTTATAGAAAATACATGTAAATACTATTGATTTCTGTTGCGCAAGACGGTAACAGAAATATTATACCGATCACCTTCGCTATCGTGGAGTCGAAGAACTCCGAATTGTGAGAATTTTTCATTAGCAATTTGCGGAGGCATGTTGTCAAGCAAGACAACATTTGTATTGTCTCCGGCAGATCCAAGGGTCTTGTTGCTGTGATTAGGCAATTTGAGGTTTCGTGGAGGCCCATCTATTGCATTCGCCATATCGCTGTCAATTTCCACAAAGAGTATAAGAACAAAGATTGGTGCAAACAAGTCGTGAACATGGGTACAAATATCGTAATTAAAATTGTTTTGTGAATATTTTGAGTCCATTTACTAAAAGGAATGGTAACGTGTTTTATTGGAATACATATACAGGGTACGAGCTAGAACCACACCGATTCAGGCATAAGCTGGTGAGGTTGGAGACTGATATGGTGGGGTCCAATCCTTCTCTCAGACAGTGGTTGAATAGCGTGGAGCCGTGGCAATAGGCCCAATGTTTTTATGATGGCTACCGATATGGTCATATAATGACCAACCTTGTTGAGGCTGTTAATTTCGTATTGAGGCGTACACGTCACTTATAAATTTTATCAATTTTCTCAGCTGGAAACCCTGATGCCAAAAATGGGGTTGAGACAAGCAAAATAGATAGAGGCCGGACACGTGCACGTCGAAGATGTCAAGAATGCCATGGAAGTCAACGCTCATAGGGCAAGGTCGATGAATACAGAACTATATTCCCGGAACTTGGAAACTTTTCAGGTGACAGAGTGCATCAGTCGTCGCTCAGGGATCCTGCCAAGGTCCTATGGAGTTGATCTCCGAAACAAGCGGTGCGAGTGCAAGAGGTTCCAAACACTTTGATACCCTTATGTGCATGTAGTTGCAACATGTGCAACCTTCAATTTGAATGTCGAACAATATGTCGACGATGTGTACACGTTTGAACGTTCATTACATGTTTGGGGTAACAGTTCCCCATATTGAAGGATGTATCGACATGGGAAGTGACCCCACTTGCGTTTGAGATGTTTCCAGATAGGTCACTACGTGGGAAACTCAAAGGTCAACCTAAAACGACGAGGATTCAAAATGACATGGATATCAGAGAAGAGCTCGAACCAAAGCATTGCACCATATGCAGAATAGCTGGCCACAATCGAAGCAAGTGTTCACATTGAAACGTCCATGTTGGCCAATCTTCACAGTCTGGAGGAAATTAAATGATATACCCGATGTTTTTAGTTTTATGGTCTTATGGAAATGAAATTTTCTTTTAATTTTATTCAAAACCATTAGTTTTAATTTTAGCTAAAGTCTTTAGTGTTAAACTTTTATTTAGAACTAACTTATATTTTTAATTAATTATAAACACATATACAACTTTTAATACTTGAAAATGATATTATAAGTTATACAGAAAAAATACATAAGTTATGGAATTATAAATTAGTTAAACAAACAAATATGTCATAACACTTGAAATTTACAGGAATCAAAATTAGAATGAACCGGGAGTGGTATCGTCATTCAGGGTGTCGCGATTTACGGGCCTTCATTGACAAGGTGGACATTGGGGGTGTGTTGTACACATCAAGAGGATCAGGCGCCGGATCGAATGTGGCCTGAGGCGGGGTTGAGTACATGGTATCACCAAACATATCAAATGGTATCAGTGATTGCAGTTGCATGTAAGTTGAACTGGGGTCGCCTATCTCCGAGTGATATGCATTGCTCTGGGATCCCTTACCAAAAATGCCAACCCATTGGTCCGGTAAAGTGTGTGTGTTCGGAGGTTGGTCCTTCGTGTCAAACTCTGCCATAGGTTGACTTTTACGTCTATAGTTGTTATCCGGTGTTATCATAAGTTGCCCACCATATAAATAACTGCACTATTTGGCCATGTACCACTATATGTATTCATCCGAAGGATTGAAGTCAAACATGCTGGAGTGCATCTCAGGCAGCCTGTCATACCAGGTGTTCCATAGTGCTATATAACACTGATGTTCCACACCCCAATTCGCTCCGTCTTTTCCCCTCATGGTTTTATCGTGGACATTACCAAATTGTTGTGGATCGACCGGTACAAATTGTTTGCACCCAAACTGTCGTATAACTCGATCGGCGTTGTACCACTCAACAGTTGAGAAGTTCAGCACCACACATTTGTTTTTGCATGAACCCACTATGGAATAAGGGTCAGAATATGGCATCTACAAAAACTGCACAATATAACAGAATGGGTTAAGTCACATACTGCAATTAAATAAGTTAAATCAATGTTACTTAATTAAAATTATACATATAACAGAAACGGCATCCTATACAGAGCCCAAGACTGCAGTATCCCCAAACAACCGGCCATGTTAATTGTTTTGTGTTTTGTTGCTCGACAAAGCTTACAGTACAATATGACCAACACTGCTAATCCCCAGCTATAAGTACCAGCATGATTGAAATCCTCCAATAGAGGCAAGTACATTAAGTGAACCCTATTAGACGTGTTCTTCGGCATAAGTACCCCCTAGCAGCTGCATAGTATAGGCTCGAGCAGCGCACCTCACCTCGTACTCAGTGGCGGTGCTCGATAACTTCTGAAAATTTACTCTCAACCATGGCAATGTCAAGCACGTAAAGTTCTCTTCCCCATCAACAGGGGACCATCCAAGCAATCTGTGGCATATTACTAAAGGTTCCAACACTTTGCTTCGGCCCGTGACCACATCACTGTTAACTCGTAACCCAAGTTGCATAGCGACGTCCTCCAATGTGATCGTGCACTCCCCGCAATGCATAATGAAGGTGTGGGTCTCCGAGCACCACTGCTCAACCAAGACGGATATTAGGTCCTCCCTCAAGTCGAACCTCCGGATCTATGCGATGTCCCCAAATCCCACCAACTGTAAGTATAGCATGATCCGCTCGTCCACAGCGTACTTAAGAAAATAGAATCGCGACCTCAATACCCGATACTCATCCTGTATGGTAAAAATTTTATAAAAATATGATAAACCAAGTATCTATAATATTAAAATTTAAGGTAAAATAAAAAATTTGAACATTCAATGTTTTCAAGTAATTCTCCAATCAATTTATTTCTTCGTACCTACTATATGCTATATATCTATTTGTTTAACTCATTAAAGAAATTGAATTTCGCTAACAAAAATAAATAAATAATCCAAATAAGATCCCAAATAAAATAAGTTAAATAAAATTGATAATAGTTATGTTCACGAGTCAAAAGTGTGGGATATTAGGTTGGGAAGCTCAAAGTTTAATTAAATATTTTTATTTAAATGTAATTATAAAATTATTTTATTTTATTTTTTGATAAACTTTACAATTTTAATTTTATGGCTTAGTATAAAAATTTAAAAATAAGGTAACCTGTATTTGGCTCTTGAATTCTTCAAATATTTTTTTTGTATTTAAAATAAATATTTAAAGAATGCGATAAATTATGATGTCTCAAGCCTTTTAACTTTTTCTTTTTGTGTTTGGCCACGAATTTTTAAATATTTAAAAAATACTATAAGTTGAGATCAATGTTAGCATTTTCCAATTTCATTTTTGTTTATGGTTTTTTCCAGAGTATAGTTTCAACATGTTTGCATTTTTTAAAAAAAGTTTTAATTATTTTTAAGTAATTTAATTAAAATAATATCATATATTATTACAAAGGTGACTAATTTTAGAACTGCATAATTTAAGTTATACAAATCCAATACATCAAATTAGTAATTAAGATTAATTGATATAAATTTAAGTTATTAAAAATAAATACAATTGATTTGATTTGTCAAATCAATAAAAAAACTTATATTATTTTTAATTGAAAATTAATATAAATTTCAGTGAAAATAAAGAAAAGAAATCCACAATTCAATTTTATGTGTCGGATTTATCCTTATTATTGGTCACCCCCAATTTTATGGACATTTCAAGCTATTGCATCAAAATTAAACTTAATCTAAAACTCTACCATTCCAACTCTGTCCAATAATAAAAAATTATAATTTAAATCTATATATTAGTAAAAGTAGTATATAAGAATAGCATACCACATTTTATAAATAAATAATTTGTGATTGAATAATTTTACTGTTTCGTTGATTTTAGATAAAGTGTGCTCCGCGTTTATTTAAGAATATATTCTGATATCTGCATAACTTCTTTTTAAAAGTACATAAATTAAATATAATTAGTTATTACATTACAATAACTACTTCTAATATAATACATGCACATCAAAATATATTTGCATACCTTAATCATATTTATTAACTTCGAAACAAACACGACTCCTTTTTCTCTTCTCTTCTCTTCTTCTATTTCAACACAAGGGGACCAAAAACAGCCCTACCCTCCCTTTTAAAGGTACCAGCAGGCCTGTAACATCCTAGGAAGGGCCTATGCATTTTTCAGATCAATTGTATGAAATGACAAGTCTTAAGTATTATGAATAAATTTTTGATACTTTTGGAAACCTAGAAATGAATGAAAATGGAAATGAAAATGGAGATGGAAATGAAAATGGAACTGGAAATGGACATTTTTGGAAACTTAGACATTTTTGGAAACCTAAACATTTTTGGAAATGATCCAAAAATGGAAACTTGAACATTTCGGGAAACTTGGATATAAGAGATAAATAAAGGAGTTTTATTCACATAAATATGTGAATAATAAGAGATAAATAAAGGAGTTTTATTCACATAAATATGTGAATAATAAGAGATAAATAAAGGATTATTTTCTAATGAGATAATTGAGGAGATAATTGATGGATTAAAGGCTTTTATCTTTTAAATAAAAGAGATAATATTATCAAAAAGAGGAGTGGTGGCCAAGTAAAGGACTCCTAGGCTGATAACTTTAGCTATAAAAGAGGACAGGAGGGCTACTCATCAACATTTGCTCCTCTTCCTCTCTGCAGAAATTCTCCTAGGCAAAACCCCTCTCTGCGAATTTTCATTAAGCAAAAATCCCTCTCTTTTCTTCTTCTATTTTCTTCTCCGTTCTCTTCTGTTAAAATTTGAATCTTTGTGGATTCTAAGAAAGAGGGCAATCATCCACAACATCAAAAGGGGATCTTTCGGAAATCTAAGGATCTAAGGTAAGGATTATAAATATAAATATGTGGTTAAAGATTATGATTCACGTTTTCAAAGTTAGATCTAATCTAACACGGTTATAGGATTTCAACAGGCTTATAAAGGAATCCTCTTCGATTTGGAATCCCATCATAAGGTAAGGGATATTCGGCCAAGGCATAATTTGTTTAAGTGTTTTCCATTATTTCAAAAACCGAAAGACTGACATGGTTACATACCTAGTATTAGCCGATTTCAAGGAAGAGGAATTCTAGCAACTGTTGGGACTTGATTAAATCAATTCGGCAACTAGGTAAGTAATTCTACTTCTAGTAGGATTTGGTTTTAAGACCAAATAGGTTTATTTATATGTTTTAATTAATGGCCGAATATAGGAGTGAAAGATCTAGATCGGTAGATCGCTCTCACGGAATTCACGGAAACTATTAAGCGGAAAAGGTGTGTACTCTTACTAACTTTCAATAAATTGCATGGCAATCATTAAATATATAAATATGTAACAGTATGTGAATGTGGCTAAGCACCACAAATGTGGTAAGGAGTACCAGTGCACGTTTCCTACTTTTGATAGGATTGTGAATGTGATATATTTTGAACATGTGATTAGTAACATGAATGAAAATTAAGTATGTGAAATATGTTATGAAATAATTGGGGCATTCGGGATATTTGTGGAGGAAGAAAGTGAAGGTGATGACTACGGTCTCACCAACGTAAAGTGGTGACTACGGTCACATAAAGTGAAAAGTGGTAACTTCGTTTACATCCAGTGAATACAATGTCTAATGACACAACATAAGTGGGCGATGAGCACGTCGATTGCAGCGATGCAGCCGATGGTGTGTAGCGGATGGAGGGTCGACTTAGTAGTCCCCGCGCGGTATGCAGTTTGGTACGGGTGGTGTGTAGCGGATGGACAAATAGGTTTGGATTTGGGTTGCATCATCCTTTATTTTGTATGAACATGATATTGATATGACTTGTATGCCTGATTTGTTGGAAATTAGTACTATGTACACATTGAGTCTGTTGACTCACCTGCTTGAGAATTATTTTTCAGTGATGAGCGGTAATGGACCGGGTCGGCAGGGAGCTAAAGGTGGCCATGCATCGCTTGAAGAAATTATTTGGAATTTGGACTTTATGAAATTTTAGTACTTTAAACTTTATTTTGGGTTTGAATGATGTAATAAGGCCATAAGGCCCAATTGGATTTTCTTTATTTCTGCTTATTTTTATTTGAATATGATACAATTTATGTTTGATTAAAGATAAGTAAATTTATTTCTTTTAAAATAATAAACCCAAAAATTATTTTGTCACCTTATTTAAGTTGGATTTCGAATTTATTAAATAGGTTTCAAATTAAGCCCAACCCAAAACAATTTTTTTTAAATTACACAAATTTTCTCTAAGTCATTTAGAACATTGAAAACCGATTTATTTAAGGAACATACCAGATCCGGTTCAGGCTCGTGGGCGGGTGTGGGTGTTTCAGATGGTATCGAGCCAGTTTTAAAACTCTCGGCTGTGGGCTCGAGCCAAACGTTTTCAATTCGAGCCCAAATGAATTTCTTTGAAATAAGCGGGTTTTATGGCATGGCACCTAAGTCTCCGACCCGCAGTCCACCAGGTAAGTACCTTTAACCATCTGTGTGATTATGTGAATTATGAATTGTAAAAGGGTAGCAAAGGCATGGAACGTAGAATAG
Organism: Gossypium sturtianum; assembly: GCA_025698515.1. NCBI lineage: Eukaryota > Viridiplantae > Streptophyta > Magnoliopsida > Malvales > Malvaceae > Gossypium > Gossypium sturtianum. The sequence continues at coordinate 126,574,465 of CM046948.1, forward strand.
TGTGATAGGAACTTGAACCCTAGGATTAGACTACTCAAACACTTGAAACTCATAAGACTTAATGAACTTAACAAACCTATGACTAAGTTATTAAGCTAGGGTGTGGCAACCCACATGCGCATGTCTAGGATTGGATCCGGAAGAGCACAGTATTTAAGCGATCCTAGTGACTCACCTCCTCTTCTTCGCAGTATCCTGCACCGTGCGTAGCTTCGGTTAGCCCTAACTCGGAAGGCTCGGTGGTGTGGCAACCTCATGCGCATGTCTAGAAAGGTCGGTGAGAGCTTAGTATTTAAGCGATCCGCGTGACTCACCTCCTCTTCATTCGAATCTGCACCTGGTGCTTGGTTTTGGTTCACCCGGACCAAGAGGGCTCGGTCATAGGCTAAACACAAAGAATAAAACCCGAAAGGGACTTAGCCGTTTTTCTATATAAAAAAAAATACCCTTGGTTTATAAAATGACCAAACCACCCATAGTTTTAACAAAATTTCATTACTTTATCAAATGTTCAAAACCCTAATTTGTAAAATATCAAACTATCTTGATTTTGGAAAATTACAAAATTGCCCTAACTTACAAAATTACCAAAATGACCTTGATTTCTAAACTTTTTGCAATATCATTGCTTTGAAAAGTGTAACTCTCAAAGGAACCCTCAATGTTTTACAATCTTGGAAAATATCCCTAACTTAATAAATTTTACAAATTTACCCTGATTTTTGGAAAATTTATCAAAATACCCTGAGATCAAAAATTACCGAAATACCCTGGATTTCAAAATTCTTCCAAAATTTCCCCGGAACTTTAGAAGTACCAAAATACTTTCGTCAAAATCACCAGGAACTTTTTATTTCTGAAAATTTACGAAAATACCCACAGGGATAAAATTACGAAAATGCCCCCGGTAGTGGAAAAGCAAAATAACGAAAAACAACAACAAGAATTACAACATTTCTTTGAATGAACGAAAGTTCATATTTGTTTATGGATGAATGAATGAATACAAGATCGTATGCATGTATGAATACGAAAGAACCACTCTTAAACTCTTCTTCATAAGATATCATCATGGGTAATAAGTGAAACAAGAATACTAATACATAAAATTCCTTAATCGGATCTCGTCGATAATGAGCTCAAGAGGACGTGGTCGTCGTGGAAGAGGTAGAGGAAGGATGACTGTTAGATCGGGACAAGGTTCGACAATGAGATACCACCACCACCATCACCCCGGTTGTCAATGTTGAAGCGTGAGCTCGCACGTGAGGAAGATGCCGTGTCGCAGTCAGTCTTGCGAGTTTTGGAATTGGTGGTGGTGCAGAAAATAATTCAGAAATCGTAAGTGCATGCTCTGGCGGCTCCGTGCTAATGGAGTGAAATGTTTAGAGGAGTATCGGGAGTGGCACCCAAAGATACCGGTGATCGGTTGGAAGCAACCGAAATGAGCGCATCATGGATGAGCTCGACTTGACCCCGAGGAGAAGTTGAAAGGGATGACGGCAATTTATTACGCGATGAAGCGTATCAATGGTGGTTAACCGTTCGGGACGGTGCCACGGCGGAAGATCGACACGGAATATGCTAAGGAAGCATTTGGAAGAAGTATGTGGGAACCGGTATATAGATGAGCAAAGGAAGGCTTTTAGGGTTGGTACAAGGAAGTAATTCACACCGAATATGAAGCGGAATTCTTGAGGTTGAGCCGATATGCCCGAGGAGTAGTGGCGATCGAGCATGAACGCTGTGTTCGTTTTGAGGACGGACTTAGGGACGATTTGAGACTTTTGATAGCACCGCATCGGGAGCGGGAATTCTCTGCCTTGGTGGAAAAGGCTAAAGTGGTGAGGGAATTAAGGACGCCACCAAGCGGGCTATGGATGAAATAAGCCCAAAAGAGGTTTTGGGCCATCCGGAAAAGGCCACAAGAGGCCTAGAGTTGACAGCCACAAAGTCAACAGTGGTGCACGGCCGCAATTTCGCCCTTGTGAACATTGTGGAAGGAAGCACGGGGAGAGTGTTGGAAAAAGGCGGGACGATGTCTCAAGTGTGGGTCCAAGGACCATATGATTAAGGATTGCCCCAAGCTATTAGATGAGAGCCAACCAGCGACTCGGAGAATGCTAACCAGTGGTAGAGGCGACAGCAGACCTCAAAGAGGTCGTGGGTCGACCCAACAGAGGTAGTGGCGAGAGGCCGTGGAGCTCGGGCCGAGGTGCGACTAACGCCAGAAGCAAGGCAACCGGGTTTGGTTTACGCGGTTCGCCGGAGGAGGAAGAGGAGACGCGCGGATGTTATAACCGAGACGTTCTTTATTCATGACAAACCCTATTTTGCTCTTATTGATGTGGGCTCAACTCATTCCTATGTTGCATGTAGTGTGGTTGAAACACTAGGCCTAGACTCAAACTTTCTCGATAGGCGGATAATCGTAGTAAGCCCTTTAGGCCAAACGGTGAGGATAGATAGGATCTTTCTAATGTACCCCTAGAGATTCGGGAGCGAACTTTCTGGTGACTTAATGGAATTACCCTTCTGGAGAGAGTTTGAGCTTATACTTGGAATGGATTGGCTAGTAGAGCATCGAGTCGTGTTGGATTGTGCGGCTAAACGTATGGAACTAAGAACCCGGAAGATGAGGTAGTAGTGATGATCGGAGAAAGGAGGAACTACTTGTCTAACGTAGTTTAAACCTGAAGGCCGAGAAAATGGTTAAGAAAGGATGTAAGGCATTCTTAGCCTTCGTGAGTGCGTTAAGAGGAGAAGAGGAAGGTGTTAAGGGAGTTAGAACAGTAAGGGATTTTGAGGATGTATTTCCGGAGGAGTTGCCCGGAATACCCCCGGATAGAGAAGTGGAATTTGGAATAGATTTGCTACCGAATGGCTCCCGTGTCAATCGCTCCCCTACTACCGAATGGCACCAAAGGAGTTAGTGGAGCTCAAGGCTCAAATCCAAGAGTTGTTGGATCGTGGGTTCATTCGACCCGGTGTGTCTCTCGTGGGAGCACCGGTTCTCTTTGTGAAGAAGAAGGATGGAACTATGCGGATGTGCATAGATTATCGTCAGTTGAACAAACTGACCATCAAGAACAAGTATCCTTTGCCAAGGATAGATGACTTGTTCGACCAACTGAAAGGGGCAGCTGTGTTCTCAAAGATCGACTTAAGGTCGGGGTATCATCAATCGAAAGTGAAGGAGGCGATATTCATAAGACCGCTTTTAGGACAAGGTGCGGTCATTTTGAATTTGTGGTGATGCCGTTTGGGTTGACGAACGCATGCCGGACGCGTTCATGGATATGATGAATAGGGTTTTCAAACCCTACTTGGATAGATTCGTCGTGGTGTTCATCGGCGATATTTTGGTGTATTCCAAGACGGAGGAGGAGCACGATGAGCATCTCCGAGTTGTGTTAGAAGTGTTAAGGGAAAAGAAGCTTTATGCCAAATTCAGCAAGTGCGAATTTTGGCTCAAGGAAGTGGCGTTCCTAGGACATGTGGTATCCGCGGAAGGAATAAGAGTGGATCCTAGGAAGATCGAGCGATGTTGGATTGGAAACCACCTAGGTCGGTGGCTGAAATCGAAGTTTCTTAGGCTTGGCGGCTATTACGAAGGTTCGTGGAAGGATTCTCGTCAATAGCCGCACCTTTGACAAAGTTACTAAGGAAGGAAGTACCGTTTGTGTGGACGGATAAGCAACAGGAGAGCTTTGAAAAGCTTAAAAGGTCTTGTGAAGCTCGGTGTTAATTCAGTACCGAGGCGAGTAAGGACTTCGTAGTATATTGTGATGCTTCGCACACGAGGTTAAGTGTGTGCTAATGCAAGAAGGAAAGGTAGTCGCTTATGCATCTCGGCACGATTAAGGCCGCATGAGGTGAACTACCCAACTCATGACTTGGAACTTCATGGGCGGTGGTTTTGCCCTCAAAGTTTGGAGGCACTACCTTTATGGAGAAAGGTCGATGAATTTACACGGACCACAAAAGCCTTAAGTATTTGTTGACTCGAAAGGAGTTGAACTTGAGGCAACGAAGGTGGGTGGAGTTATTGAAAGATTATGACTGCTCGATAGAATACCATCCGGCAAGGCGAATGTGGTAGCCGACGCCCTAAGTAGGAAGGTTGTGTCGGTTTTAAGGGCTTTGTTCGCTCACTTAAGTTTGTATGAAGACTAAGCTTTGTTGGCGAGTTACAAGTCAAGCCAACTTTGGTGAAGGAGGTGAAAGAGGGACAGTTGGCGGATAAGGACTTAAGTACTAAGTTACAGCAAGTAACGGCAAGGAGGATTAAAGGATTATGGCGTCAATGATGAAGGAGTACTGTGCTACAAGGAAAAGGTTTGTATGCCGAGGGATAAGGAGTTGAGACAAAGGATTCTTTGGGAAGCGCATGGTAGTCCTTATGCTATGCATCCCGAGGCATCAAGTCAGTATAGAGATCTAAGGGAACAATTTTGGTGGTCGACACAAACGAGAGGTGACTGAATTTGTGGGGAAATGTTTGACATGTCGCTAAAGTAAAGGTGAACACCAAGTCCCATCAGGATTGCTTCAACCAATTGAGATTCCCCAATGGAAGTGGGAAAGAATTACCATGGACTTAGTTAGTGGGCTTCCCTTACGCCCACTAAGAAGGACTCGGTATGGGTGATAGTGGACCGTTTGACCAAGTCCGCACATTTTATCCTGTGAGGATCGACTATTCCCTTCAAAAGTTAGCCAAGTTATATGTGGCGGAAATCGTGAGGCTACACGGTACCGATGTCGATCATCTCGATAGAGACCCAAGGTTTACGCCTCGATTTTGGAAAGCACTTCATCAAGCATTAGGCACTAAGCTAGACTTCACTACGACTTTTCATCCACAATCGACGGGCGATGCGAGCGGGTTATACAAGTGTTGGAAGATATGCTAAGAGGTCGTGTGATGGATTTCCGAGGAAGTTGGGAAGATTACTTGCCTCTAGCGAGTTCGCCTACAACAACAAACTATCGTGCAAGCATTCGGATGGCACCATACGAAGCATTGTATGGAAGGAAATGTAGAACACCAACTTGTTGGACCGAGTTAGGAGAACGCCGCGTTTTGGGTCCAGAGTTAGTGGCGGAAACGAGGAGAAGGTGGAATTAATTCGGCACGCGGTTGAAAGAAGCTTCGATGAAGGCGTAAGTCGTGACGCAGACCTTAAGAGGAAAGAAATTGAGTTTGAAGTAGGAGACCAAGTGTTTCTAAAGGTCTCACCTTGGAAGAAGGTTATGCGGTTCGGCCGCAGCGGAAGCTAAGCCCAAGGTTTATAGGGCCCTATCAAGTCTTGAAGCGAGTTGGGCGGTGGCATACCAATTGGAGTTACCACCAGAGTTGCATCAAATGCACGACGTATTTCATGTGTCCATGCTACGTCGCTATCGATCGGATCCGTCTCATGTGGTACCGTTGAAGAAGTGGAGTTAAGGCCGGATCTATCCTACGAGGAGGAGCCGATTCGGATCTTGGAACGTGGCGTGAAAGCACTACGAAAGAAGTCGGTGCCTTTAGTCAAGGTGTTATGGCGCAATCATGGATCGGAAGAAGCTTCGTGGGGAGCCGGAAGAGACAATACGACAAGAATACCCTCAATCATTTAGTTAGGAAATTTCGAGGACGAAATTTTATTTAAGGGGTAGAATCAGTAACATCCTAGGAAGGGCCTATGCATTTTTCAGATCAATTGTATGAAATGACAAGTCTTAAGTATTATGAATAAATTTTTGATACTTTTGGAAACCTAGAAATGAATGAAAATGGAGATGGAAATGAAAATGGAACTGAAATGGACATTTTTGGAAACTTAGACATTTTGGAAACCTAAACATTTTTGAAATGATCCAAAAATGGAAACTTGAACATTTTCGGGAAACTTGGATATAAGAGATAAATAAAGGAGTTTTATTCACATAAATATGTGAATAATAAGAGATAAATAAAGGAGTTTTATTCACATAAATATGTGAATAATAAGAGATAAATAAATGAGTTTTATTCACATAAATATGTGAATAATAAGAGATAAATAAAGGAGTTTTATTCACATAAATATGTGAATAATAAGAGATAAATAAAGGATTATTTTCTAATGAGATAATTGAGGAGATAATTGATGGATTAAAGGCTTTTATCTTTTAAATAAAAGAGATAATATTATCAAAAAGAGGAGTGGTGGCCAAGTAAAGGACTCCTAGGTGATAACTTTAGCTATAAAAGAGGACGGAGGGCTACTCATCAACATTTGCTCCTCTTCCTCTCTCTCGCGAAATTCTCCCTAGGCAAAACCCCTCTCTGCCGAATTTTCATTAAGCAAAAATCCCTCTCTTTTTCTTCTATTTTCTTCTCCGTTCTCTTCATTAAGTTTGAATCTTTGTGGATTCTAAGAAAGAGGGCAATCATCCACAACATCAAAAGGGGATCTTTCGGAAATCTAAGGATCTAAGGTAAGGATTATAAATATAAATATGTGGTTAAAGATTATGATTCACGTTTTCAAAGTTAGATCTAATCTAACACGAAGTTATAGGATTTCAACAGCTTATAAAGGAATCCTCTTGATTTGGAATCCCATCATAAGGTAAGGGATATTCGGCCAAGGCATAATTTGTTTAAGTGTTTTCCATTATTTCAAAAACCAAGACCCGATATGGTTACATACCTAGTATTAGCCGATTTCAAGGAAGAGGAATTCTAGCAACTCATTGGGACTTGATTAAATCAATTCGGCAACTAGGTAAGTAATTCTACTTCTAGTAGGATTTGGTTTTAAGACCAAATAGGTTTATTTATATGTTTTAATTAATGGCCGAATATAGGAGTGAAAGATCTAGATCGGTAGATCGCTCTCTACGGAATTCACGGAAACTATTAAGCGAAAAAGGTGTGTACTCTTACTAACTTTCAATAAATTGCATGGCAATCATTAAATATATAAATATGTAACAAAGATGTGAATGTGGCTAAGCACCACAAATGTGGTAAGGAGTACCTGTGTGCACGTTTCCTACTTTTGATAGGATTGTGAATGTGATATATTTTGAACATGTGATTAGTAACATGAATGAAAATTAAGTATGTGAAATATGTTATGAAATAATTGGGGCATTCGGGATATTTGTGGAGGAAGAAAGTGAAGGTGATGACTACGGTCTCACCAACGTAAAGTGGTGACTACGGTCACATAAAGTGAAAAGTGGTAACTTCGGTTACATCCAAAGAATACAGATGTCTAATGACACAACATAAGTGGGCGATGAGCACGTCGATCGCAGCGATCCTTCGATGGTGTGTAGCGGATGGAGGGTCGACTTAGTAGTCCTCTGCGGTGTACAAAGTTGGTACGGGTGGTGTGTAGCGGATGGACAAATAGGTTTGGATTTGGGTTGCATCATCCTTTATTTTGTATGAACATGATATTGATATGACTTGTATGCCCGATTTGTTGGAAATTAGTACTATGTACACATTGAGTCTGTTGACTCACCCTCGTTGGGGAATTATTTTTCAGGTGATGAGCGATAATGGACCGGGTCGGCGGAGCTAAAGGTGGCCATGCATCGCTTGAAGAAATTATTTGGAATTTGGACTTTATGAAATTTTAGTACTTTAAACTTTATTTTGGGTTTGAATGATGTAATAAGGCCATAAGGCCCAATTGGATTTTCTTTATTTACATTTATTTTTATTTGAATATGATACAATTTATGTTTGATTAAAGATAAGTAAATTTATTTCTTTTAAAATAATAAACCCAAAAATTATTTTGTCACCTTATTTAAGTTGGATTTCCAGAATTTATTAAATAGGTTTCAAATTAAGCCCAACCCAAAACAATTTTTTTTAAATTACACAAATTTTCTCTAAGTCATTTAGAACATTGAAAACCGATTTATTTAAGGAACATACCAGATCCGGTTCAGGCTCGTGGGCCGGGTGTGGGGTGTTTCAAGGCCTCTTCCTCCCTCCTCTCTTCTCTTCAATTTTTTTCACATATCTTACTTAAAAGTTAAAAAAAAAAATTTAAATCCTGTCGAACTTGACTAGTCACATCATTAACGTTGTTGATGCAATTGACGCGATGTGACCAGTCAAAATATTTATATTTTGGTCCTATTTTTTTATTTTAAAATGCCTCGGTATATTTTTTTTTTCCAAATCAATCATTTTTCATTCTTTTTTTTTTCAGTCAATTCCCGGGTTTTTTACCAAAAGAATACAAAAAAATTAAAAAAAATCCAAAATGGTATACGAAATCAATTATGTACCAAAATGGTACAAATAGGGTGGTGCCGCCTCTGCCACTGGCACCTTTGGTGCCGCCTGTGGCACACCCTCAACCACCAATTTTTGTTTTTTTTTTCAGCAGTTTTTTTTAGGGATCTATTAGGCAATTTTTTCATTTTTGAGAAAAGGAAGGAAAAGGGTGCGGCTGTCACACCAAACTTTAAATTTGAATAATTGCCTTCTAAGCCCTCCCTATTTATTATTTTCTTTTTATTCCCCTTCAACTCACTATATTGTGTTTAAACAAACTATTAATCTGTTTTTGTAGTTAAATAAGTCATTTACTTATGGTTTTTACTCATAAAATTTAAAAACTTGTTGATTAAATTTTAAAAACACAAAAATGATAATGTGTTACGTAAACATGAGAATAGGGACAAAGTGGCATATCGAGTCTTTGCTCCCCCTCTCTGGATAATTAGAAAATTTTCAATTTTATCCCCTCCCAAAAATAATAATTCAATTGAAACCTTTTTAATTTTGTAGTAAAATAATATTTTAATCCTCCTAAAATTTAATAAATAATTTTAAGAAATTTATCATAAAACTTTTAGCTTTGCACCCTTCCTATATTTTATAAATTTATCTCAATCACACGACATAAAATTTTCGATTTCATCTCTGCAAGAAAAAAATATAATAATAGTTGTAGTATAAGATATTCAACGTTAAAAACAAATAAAGCTTTATCATAAAAGAAAAAAAAAAGGAAATGATACTTATCATTTTGAAAAAGTGTTGTAAAAAAGTGTAATATGTTGATTTCTAGTGTTTAATATTATTATCGTAAAATTACGGTTGAAAGTTAAAATATCTATTTTAGACATAATGATGGAAAGTAAAAAAAAAATTAAATAATTTAATATAATGATATATGACATATAAATTTTAAATATCTAAATTATTTGTAATATTTAATTTAAATATATAAATAGGTATTATTAATAATATAATATCAATTACTCTTAGTAATATAATAATAACTATTAAATCTATGCATATATGAAGTTTGAAGAGTCCAAAAATGTATATCATAATGTTTACAATTTCCAAACATGTGCCCTAAGAGTGAAGTATTGTTAATTGAGTAAAGTAAAGCTAAAGTAAAGCTATTTTAATATTAAAGTAAAGCTATTTAAAAAATATAAACTAATTCACATCTTATGTTGATGTAAATTTGATGAGAATAATTTATTAAATAAAAAAATATATATTTAATTTAATCAACAAGTTTTTAAATTTTATGAGTAAAAACCATAAGTAAATGGCTTATTTAACTACAAAAATAGATTAATGGTTTGTTTAAACACAATATAGTGAGTTGAAGGGGAATAAAACGAAAATAATAAATAGGGAGGGCTTAGAAGGCAATTATTCAAATTTAAAGTTGGGTGTGCAGCCGCACCCTTTTCCTTCCTTTTCTCAAAATTTGAAAAATTGCATAATAGGTCCCTCAAAAAAACTGCTGAAAAAAAAAACAGAAATTGGTGGTTGAGGGTGTGCCACAGGCGGCACCAAAGGTGCCAGTGGCAGAGGCGGCACCACCCCATTTGTACCATTTTAGTACATAATTGATTTCGTATACCATTTTGGATTTTTTTTTAATTTTTTTTGTATTCTTTTGGTAAAAAACCCTCAATTCCCTCTTCTACTTTCTTTTTTCTTTCTTTCTCATTTTTCCCGAAGTTTCTTTATTTTTTGGTCCTCTATTTCTTAATTTCTTTTAAAAATGTCCCTTACCAAACGATTAATTTACATTACAAAAATGATTTACATGAAAATTATTTCACTAAACTTACAATATTTAATTTTACAATTTACATAATTTAAAATTTATATTTTACAAAATATAATTTTATGTTTGCAACATTCAAAAATAATTTCACTAAACTTACAATATATAATTTTACAACATGAGCAACTTTCTCAATACTAAAAAAAATGATTTTGTTCAAGACCGACAACATTATGTCTTACAAATAAAACATAATTAAATGATTTTGTTCAAGATCGATACTATTGTGTCTTACAAATTGAAAATTACAATTTTTAACCGCAACACGAGCAAGTTGTCCGAGCAAGTTTCTCAATGCTATTATCTTGCTTCTCGAATGCTGCCGATAGTGATGAACTCACCCGTGCGGTTCGATTTGGCATTCCTTAAAACCTTCAAACATTCCGTTGACCTAGAGAATCCCAAATAATCCACTCGTTGCTGCATAACCAATTTGAACCCGTTACAGAATAAATAATTGGCAACCAAAAATAATCATTAAATTTGCTGGTGTCGAAGCTCCACCAGATTATCGTTAAACAAAACATACCTCAAATTATAAAATTTATTAAATAAATAGAAACACAAATACATAAAAATAAAAACACTCCTCATCTCTCTCCCATTCATCCTCTCCTCTAACATAATATAAATAAAAAAATTTACTTCAACTTACAGTGATCAGGGGTTTTATTTAGTTATTTGACCACGTCAAAGAGAATGGCTCCACCAAATAAAATATTATTTTTATATTTAAATTTAATTAAATTTAAAAAAAAAGCACAATACATTAGTGACGCTATTCTTAATGGCTCTATCAAATAAAATATGATTTTCTTTTTTACATTTTTAAATTAAAAAAAAAGCCCATAGTGCACTGGCGGAGCCATTTAAAATTACTCCACCAAATAAAATAATATTTTTTAAAATTTAAAAAAAAAATCCTAACATAAAAAGTGGTGGCATCATTTTGAATGACTCCAACATCATAAATTATTTCTGAAGCTTTCTTTGGTATTTATATAGGTGATATCATTCTCTTTAGTTCTATTAACTTTGACTATTCATTTCAAATCATTTATGTATATAATTAAAATAGTGAATATTTTTGTATTTTATTAAAAAATTTAAGATCATATTAATAAAAAAAAAAAAAAAAGCCGGTAAATGCAAATCTTAAGGAGACGTGATGAGGTGGAGAAAGGGTAACTTGTCCCAGGTGGCAAAAATTGAAACCTAACATTAGACATGATTTAATTATGGGAAGGCATTGGAACTAGGATATACGTGGCCCCACGTGATTGGAAGTAATAGATATGTAAGAACTGAAAGTGGGACCCATCTTCTCTGTCCCTAGCGTCATATCCTTATCATCACCCAAAAACAAAAAAGGAAGTGATAATCCATCCATGATTCACGAGTAGGATTCCAGATACATGCATTAACATATCATCATTCATTTATTTATACTCTATTTTTCTGATAAACATCCTCCGCTCTGAAGCCTTTAATCCGTATTACGATCTCTTCTTCTATGATTCCAGGAAGCTAGGTGGCAGCTGCCCATCTTTTTTCACAACTACTAAACTTTTCCTTTCTTTCAACGTAAAGCGGTTCCTCTGTTTCAACGTTATTATTATTTTCATTGTTAAACTCAATCAATATGATTTCTGAGTTTCAGACTAATATTTGTTCTAATGACATGTAACTCATACATGTTCATAGTCTCTACTCTTCAGTTCAGTGATATATCTTTTTCTTTCCCAGAATTGTTTGATCACCGCTTCAATTTGGGTTCATCTCATCGTTTAATTCTTCATTTACAAGTAAGTTTTATTTTCTTCAATCTCTGTTTATCTCTCTTACGTATTTGAATCTTTCCTTAACTTGTGTTTATATAACTTCAAAATCACACTTAATTTGTTCGATTGAATGAGAAATGATCCTAATAAAAAAAACTGTTAGCGGTATTTAAATTTCTCAGTGACTTATCTCATTGAGGTATAATTGTTCTGCAGCAATTTGTTTCATACTTAATTTGTTAATGGGATCCTCTGTAAGAAACATACTTTGATTAGTATTTTTTGTTCAATCCCATTCTAAAGAAGCCTGTAATAGTCCTAGTTGTTCATTTTTTTTTTCTTTTGTTTTCTCTGGTGAAGGTTCAAGATGCTTGGAAATGGAGTTGTTGGGATTCTTTCCGAGTCATCAAATAAATGGGAAAGAAGGGTTCCTCTCACCCCATCACATTGTGCTCGACTTTTACACGGCGGGAGGGAGAAAACAGGTATAGCTCGTATAATAGTGCAGCCATCGACGAAGCGCATCCATCACGATTCGCTCTACGAGGATGTTGGTTGTCACATATCAGATGACTTATCAGAATGTGGTCTTATTTTGGGTATCAAGCAACCAAAGGTGCTAAAGGTTCACCATTCCCTATTGTTTACATTTTACAATCTTTTATGGCCTAACTGGTTGTGCTTTATTGCAGTTAGACATGATTCTTCCTAATAGAGCTTATGCCTTCTTCTCACATACTCACAAAGCTCAGAAGGAGAATATGCCATTGTTAGATAAGGTAAGCTTCTTTTGTTGTATCTTTGTATGACACTATGAACTTATTGTATGACTTTGTCTATGGCATGCATGTAGATCCTCGCGGAGAGGGTATCGTTGTATGACTATGAGCTTATTGTTGGGGACAATGGTAAAAGGTTACTTGCATTTGGCAAATATGCTGGCAGAGCAGGAATGATCGATTTCTTACGCGGATTGGGACAGCGTATGCTCTATGACTCTTTAATCCTTTTAAAATTTTGGAGATTTTATCATTTGCATACCGTTGTCTATGTGAAGATGCTGAATTGTCATCAAATTTCAGGGTATTTGAGTCTTGGATATTCAACACCATTCCTGTCTCTGGGTGCATCATATATGTATCCTTCCTTGGCTGCTGCAAAGGCTGCAGTGATCACCGTGGGTGAAGAGATAGCTTCTCAGGGACTGCCTTCAGGGATATGTCCTGTAGTCTTCGTATTCACGGGTTCCGGAAATGGTACTGGAACTTCTTACAACATTCAATTATGTGATCTTCCATCAGAATACATGTCTGTTGTGCTGCTACAGAGTTTGCATTCATTTGATGTTATTAGATTACTTAATGTATAAACTTGCCTAATACCACTGTTTTGCTTTGCAGTTTCTGTTGGTGCTCAAGAGATATTTAAACTACTTCCTCATGTTTTTGTTGAACCAAGCAGACTTCCAGAACTCTTTGGAAAGGTCAGTTTCCAATTTCAGTACTCCTTTTTTATGCATATAGTGGCATCTATCCAATCAATTTCCCCCCCTTCTGATGCTGCTCTCATCAAAGTTTTTAAACCATTCTCAGGGAAGGAATGTTACATCGAAGAGGGTCTTTCAAGTTTATGGTTGTATCGTGACTAGTCGCGACATGGTTTCACACAAAGATCCTTCAAAAACATTTGATAAAGTAATCCATTCTCTCTACTCTGGTTGTTTTTTCTTCTTCATTTTCGGTTCCGACTGAAAGACTGATCTTTGGTATTCCTTTTCTCTTTTCTTTTCAAATTCCAGGCAGATTATTATGCACATCCAGAACATTACAACCCCATTTTCCATGAAAAAATAGCCCCATATGCATCAGTAATTGGTAGGTTTGTTTTTCACTTTGTAAAGATTTCATTGCTTATGAATCACTGAAATGCGGTTTGTGACAGTGAATTGCATGTACTGGGAGAGAAGATTTCCTAGATTATTGAGTACCAAGCAGATTCAAGAACTAAACAAGAAAGGATGTCCACTTGTTGGGATCTCTGATATAACATGTGACATAGGGGGCTCAATTGAGTTTGTTAATCAAACCACATCAATCGACTCGCCTTTCTTCAGGTATTCTAATGCTGCTTTGATCCTCAAAATGCCTTGTTTTTTAGGCTACTGAAACACTAAAAGCAATCCCATTTTTGAAGTTCCATCAAAAATGAAATTGAAAGCATGGCCAGGAATCTGTCTTTATCCTACCCCAATAGCATAAAACACAGTACCGTGGAAGTGGAGGCTTAATGATTCCTAGTTCACACTTAATGATGGAGTTGATTTTGAAGCTCAAACTTTACCATTGGTGTCAAATCCTAATCCAAATGCATATATATTGTGGATTGCATTTCAAATCATACTAAATCTACTATGATATTTGAAATACTCTTATATGATCAATCATGCTTTTCAGATATGAGCCATTGACCGATTCGTACCATAATGACATGGATGGTAATGGCATAATATGTTCAGCTGTTGATGTTCTCCCAACTGAGTTTGCAAAAGAGGTGCAATTCATATTTCCCTTCCATGGTGTTTCCATTGAAGTTTATTGTTAAACTTATGGCTTTTTTTTTTCTTTGACCCGTAGAATGAACAAGTTTTTAGGTTAATATTTATGCAGCTTATGTTCATTAACATGCCATTCTTAACTGTTTCAAGGCATCTCAACACTTTGGAGACATTCTATCACAGTTCGTTGGGAGTTTAGCTTCTACAGCAGACTTCACAAAGTTGCCTGCACACCTCACCAGAGCTTGTATAGTCCATGGGGGAACACTTACTACCTTATATGAATATATCCCTCGTATGAGAAAGTCTGACACACTGTAAGCATTTTAATCCAATCTTGGGACATCAAAACCAAATTTGATCCATCCATACTTTCATAACTGAATTTATCTTTTATTGCAGAGATATATCAGATAATCATACTAATGGACACATCAATAACAAAAAGAGATACAGTGTATTGGTAAGTATCTAAATCCATCACATTATGGCTTTCGACTAATTAAATATCAAAATAAAATGCGGGGATGAAATCCAAAATTTGATCAAGTAGAAGGAGCGAAACCAAATTTAACCATCAGACCCTATTGTAATTAATGATGGACAGGTATCACTGAGTGGGCACTTATTTGATCAGTTCCTAATAAATGAGGCATTGGATATAATAGAAGCAGCTGGTGGTTCCTTTCACTTGGTAAAGTGCCAAGTGGGCCAGAGTACCGATGCCATGTCCTACTCAGAGCTTGAGGTAAGTATACATAATTAATGCATCGGCTATTTATGCCATGTGATTAGGCTATCCACCTACTGGGTTGTATATAATCAGAATAAATACAACCATTTGATCTCAATAAATATATAACCTAGACTATTCAAGTCTAATACCGATACAATCAATTTAAGTTAATTTTTATATTTAATTTTTGATAAAAATTTAGTGCGACTCCTACTAGATAAGACTTTAAATGAATCGAATTTGAACGAACAAACCTATGTTCATTTTCGTTTGTTTATTTTTAAGCTTGTTCGTGTTCAGTTTGTGTTCGTTAAGAATTTTAAATTTTTGTTTATATTCGTTTATTTAAAATTATGTGTGTTTATGTTCGTTTGTTTAATGTTCACGAATATATTCATTTAACTTAATCGAATATGTTTACGAACATTAAACGAACATTTTTATGAACATATAATTGAACATGTTTACGAATAATGTTAATAAATAATAAACAAACAAACAATAAATAAATAAATACGTACACATATATATTGTTTAGATATAAAATAGTCAAATATAAATATTAATAATTATATTGTAAATGAAAAAAACACAAATTAAGATAATTTTATTAAAACTCGTTTATTCGTGAACATAAATGAATCAAACACACTTCTATTCGTATTTATACTCATTTATATAACTTAATAAATGAACGAACAATTCACAAACAGTTAATCGAATGATGTGATGATTTACACCCCTACTACCAGACTAGATATTGTTTCAAGCAGAAAAAGTAAAATATTACACAACATAACAAGAAACACACGGTCGTTGATACATGAAAAAGGACAAAAATATTCATCAATTCACTCCTCAGTTGCGTGATTATTCCAGTTACGTAATTCATACACTGGTTATCTTCTTCCTAAATCATCAAGAAATTGAAAGCGACTAGTTTTAAGCTATTTAGTTTCTAAATTTAGTTATGGCGTATCTATTTCAAGTTAAAATTCATTACTAGAAGCCGGGTTTTCCTTTTTAGGTTGGTGCAGATGATGGGAAAGTTCTGGATCAGATCATCGATTCATTGACATCTATAGCTAATCCAACCGAAAATCATGGAACCCCAAGTCAACAACTGAATAAGATTTCCCTCAAAGTTGGTAAGCTCCAGGAGACTGGGATGAAGAAAGACTCCGAATCCGACCCCAAAAGGAAGACGTCGGTGCTTATACTCGGCGCCGGCCGTGTTTGTCAACCGGCTTGCGAGCTGTTAGCCTCAATAGGAACCGCTTCTTCTCGCCAATGGTATAAAACTTGCCTCCAAGATGAATCCGAAGAGCAGATGGATGTTCATGTTATTGTTGCATCTCTATACCTTAAGGATGCAGAAGAGGTAACAGCTCGGACTTTTCATTTTTATTGAAATGTTCATGTCCGAGTATCATACTCGTGTTACCTCAAGTCCGAGTAACATAAGCTTAGAAATCTCAGTTTATGTTCCGATAGTGATGGATCTGATGGCAGATAATTCAAGGTATTCCGAATACAACGGCAGTTGAGCTTGATATCACTGATCATAGAGCTCTCCATCAGTATATTTCACAGGTTAGATGTAATAACTAATAGTAGTAACTACATACTGCAATGATCCAAGAAGCAATTTGTATCAAATGATATATATATGAATGAAATGATTTGAAATGATTGATTCAGTAGCTTCTTGTTACTTTTATAGGTAAGCCTTTAGCTTAGTGTGCATCATTGTTTCAAGGCTTAGATCAGGGTCTTACATTATCATATATGCTTTTCTTCTGTGCCATTAACAGGTTGAGATCGTTATCAGTTTGTTGCCTGCTAGTTGCCATGTTGCCATAGCAAACGTGTGCGTCGAGGTACTTTCTCTTACACAATTCAGCATAGTGATAACTTCTGAAACACTGTATTTAGTGAAGAAGTACCTTGAAAACTGATGCTAGCTTTCTAACAAACCCTGTTGCAGTGGATAAGCAAATGATTCAAACTTATGTTGTGCGAGCAATTAAAAATGATTCAATAGATGAAAGTAATAATCAAATGTTTGAGTTGTTACCGTGAATATGGTTCTTCAGTCATCATAGCTAAAATTATTGTATTGATATCACTTTATGCAGCTTAAAAAACATCTTGTCACAGCAAGCTATGTCGATGACTCCATGTCAATGATGGATGAAAAGGCCAAGAATGCTGGCATTACAATTCTTGGTGAAATGGGTTTGGACCCTGGAATAGGTAAATCTAGTTTTGCTTTGTAGTGCCTGTATTTCTTAAAGCTTGCCCATGTCATTGGCTTCTGTAATAAAGCATGTTACTCAGACTCTTCTGGTTTCTTGAAGAACCCATGTTGGACACATTTTTGAACATGGATAAGGAGATATGATTATCCTATACATAAAGAACATAATTATGGATTAAATATGTTGTTTCTGCTTTTCAGATCATATGATGGCAATGAAGATGATAAACCAAGCGCATCTCAAAAAGGGCAAAGTAAAGTCTTTCACTTCCTATTGTGGAGGGATCCCATCTCCAGCAGCTGCAAATAATCCATTGGCATATAAATTCAGGTCCATTGAATTGTCTTCTAATGCTGAACAAGTAGAATTGTGTTAAGATAGGCTGTTAAACTCTATTTTAAACTACATGGTTTAACTGAAGCACACATTGTTTTGTTTTTTTGTTTGGTTTTGGAGTTAGAAGGTCAACTAATTGTTTCCCTGATGATATTACTCTTATAAATGAATGGAAGTTGAATGTTTGAGCACCATAGTTATAACTCACAAATGTTACTCTTGATTTTTCAGTTGGAATCCTGCCGGAGCTATCCGAGCTGGACGAAATCCTGCCACGTACAAATCTCAGGGTGAAACAGTACATGTTAATGGTAAACTGTCAACTTCTTTAACAAGTCAAAGAAAAACGATTTATGTATCCAAGTCAACTTGTTTTACTATAAACATGTATATTAATCACCCTTTATTATAGTTACATATATATGATCCTTAATTAGTTAAAGACTTATGTCTGTATATTAGTGTCATGTAATGGCTACAAATTTATGGATTTACCTTTTATTGTTTCACTTAATCGATCATGTTTTCAGGGGATGACCTCTATGATTCAGCTGCGAGATTTCGGATACCTGATCTTCCAGCTTTTGCATTGGAGTGCCTTCCTAATCGTAACTCGTTAACTTATGGGGATCTGTATGGGATCGGACATGAAGCATCCACAATATTCCGTGGAACTCTCCGCTATGAAGGCATGGGATTCCCCTCTTGAGTTTTGCTACTCCTAATTCTGTTTAAGCTTCAATGCTAGAAATTTGAATCTATATTAACATCTTTATATATTTTCCAGGTTTTGGTGAGATAATGGCCACACTTGCAAGAATTGGTATATTCAATGCTGAAACTCATCCACTTCTCAAACATGAAGGTCGACCAACATTTAGAAATTTCCTTTGTGAGCTTCTGAAAATTGATACTAAAGACATGAATGAAGTTGTAGTTGGGGAAAAAAAGATAGCCGAAAGGATCCTAGAACTTGGACATTGCAAGGAGCGAGGAGTTGCTGTAAAGGCTGCCAAAACGATTGTGTAAGCCCAGTTTACATTCTAATATCAATTATGTATTCTTTTGACATAGCAATCAAGAGTTGCAAACCATAACACTCTTCATCTGTTTCAGGTTTTTGGGACTAAACGAACAGACAGGAATCCCGGTTTCGTGCCAAAGCGCATTTGCTGTAACATGTCATCGAATGGAAGAAAGGCTGACATACTCTAACACAGAACAGGTATATATAAATTACTCATAATTTAATGAGAAAAAAGTTGGATTTATTTTTTCACAAGCTGTTTGATTTGATCCCCAGGATATGGTTTTGTTGCATCATGAAGTGGAAGTAGATTTCCCTGATAACAAACAGACAGAGCGCCATACCGCGACTTTACTGGAATTCGGGAAGGCTAAGAATGGAAAAATGATATCTGCTATGGCCCTTACTGTTGGCGTTCCAGTAGCAATTGGAGCTCTGGTACACTTTAACAACATTTCTCTTCTTCTTCTGCATCAAACCCCTTATAATTGAAAATGCTTTGAAATTAATTTATTGTAATTTTGATGGTTTCAGCTTTTAATTGTAAACAAGATCAAAACAAGAGGTTTATTGAGGCCTATTGTTCCTGAAGTTTATCTACCAGGTAATTTTCTCCATACCCATTGCATAGCTTTCTTTTGCTTTATTCCATTAATTTTGAGATTTTTAACCATCAATAGTATTGACCGTGGCAGCTTTGGAAATTGTTCAAGCCTATGGTATCAAACTGATGGAGAAAACTGAGTGATCACCATTTCTCAAGATATCTAGGGGAGTGGATATAAATGCCGGTTTAAAACCAGACATTTCAAAGCATAAAGTGCTTATGTAAGTATATAATGTGCAAACTCCAATACGTAAAAATGCATATATATAGTTTATTCCGAGGGGCATGTAAACAACAGATGTTATTTAATAAATGAATATATAAACACTATTTGAATGCCATTGATGGAAAGAGTTTATTTGTAAATTGTAATGCACGGCTACCTGTCAGGTGGATTCACTGCAGATGCTAATGATCTACTCCTTCGCACAGCCTTTGCATGTCATCATTATTAATAAACAAAAGAACCCTTGCAAGTAAAGGGAAAAATACAAAACTTGATACTACAATTGGAAAAGAACCTTGAATTTGGATATTATAGCCAGTTGAGCAACTCAATGATACGTCACTTCACCCAATTTGGATCTCACTAATGTTTTTTCCCCCTAAACTCAAACTGGACAAAAGGATAGCTAAAAAGAAAACTTTCCTTCTTCAGTGGAACCCTCCGTACTCTACGGAATTACTAATTACATTAATGCATTATTCCACTCACATTCCTTCCAGTTTCTGTCTTCAATGTCAATACAACCATGTCCCCAATTTTGGTGGGTTTCCTTAATGGTTGATTTGCCCTGAACAATAACAAGCTCAAATTTTTCGGGACTATCAAATATTTTTGAGTATGAGAAACAGTTCACAAAACTGTGAAGTAGGAGTCTGACCATAAAGACCATATCAAAGGATAGTAGAACTAATGATCCAAGACGCTATTTGTTGTTCCACTTCTTCCCAGCTATGCACTTTAGTCACCAAAGGATGTTCATCGATTGATTGCGTCTTACACCAAGGATAAGAATTCTCGTAATCAAAAAGCAGAACCCTGATTCCAACTTGAGCACACTCAATAGCATATCTAGGGTTATCATCGATTAGGATCTTGGCTCCTAACAACCTGCAAGCGAAATCAACATAGCAACTTGTCAGAAATAACTTCTCCAAGGAATTAATAACCTCGGCAAGACAACTACCATGAAAAGATGCTGGTTACTTGCATCATTCATAATAAACAAACAATTGCACTTGAAATCATTAAAGGTATTCACGGATGAAAATGGAGCTGCTACTAAAATCATCCAAAAGCAATGTTATGGGTTAACAAGGCCTTATGAGCATACCGGCATATCTCTGACTTGGGTCTAGATTCACCATCAAGAGCAAAATGGTTGCCAAAGTGAATCTCATGAAAAAGTCCGGGATAATGCTTCTCTAACCACTCAATTGTATGGTCCTTGATCACATTCTGCCGAGACCTACTCAAACAATAATGAAAGAACTGCTTAAGTGAACAGATCAGAAATAAAGGCATCATCATTAAGTAAGAATAGTATGCATACATACGTTACAACGGAAAGGTTACAGAATCTAGATAACTTGTGAAGCGCCCTCTGAGCGCCTGGGAGTGGATGGATACCATTCTTGAAGTATGGTGTCTTGAAGAACTCATGGACACGGATATCAGCTGCCAAAACAACAAAACAGGGTATGTTTTTAAGTAATCCTTAGCTAAAGAGTTGAAAGTTTTTTCAGAAAGAATATCAGAACATTCAGCATTTTATTAAACAATAAGAACATATGCAAAATGTAGAAACCTCAGCAAGTTTGCAAAAAGTTACTATTGATACAAATTTAACTTAATCTGATACTTCTCCTTTATTATGATGAAAAAAGAAATTCCTCAAATCACTTCCTAATAAGGATTCTATTAGTCTATTTATTCTATTACTCTATTTGTTTAAAGTAGGAATTTCAGAAAACAAGAGAAACCCACAAAAGACTACACCTAGGTTGACAACATTTACCTTTCATGCATAAAAAAGCTAAATTCAGTGCAATTTATACAAAGAATTTGATGAAATTCAATATAGCAGTAGCAGCATCTTACTGGATGCCTTTTGTGACATGAATTTAATATATATATACATCCACAGAGGAATCAATCAGTATGTCTAGTGATACCTTCATCGCGAGAACAGTTCCATATCTGTAACAAAAATAAAATATGCATTAGAACACTTAACTAAGAAACGTAACCAACATTGAAACAGTATCTGACTACCTAGTAGAAAATACAATGACAAAAGTAAAACTACTAAACTGGAAGACCCCAAGTCCCCATCCGCAGAGTAAACCATCAAGCATGTTACTGCAACTTAAACATGGAAGCAAATTCATTTCACAATAATTTACAGAATGAGACCATTACTGACATAACTTGAAGTGCAAATGGCTAGCAGCATTCTAGTAGAAACTATTCACACACAAAATGGTAGCACAAAAGACAGAACTTCACAGCTAAAAACCCCTTGAAGCCTTAGCTAATTCTACAACAATCATATAAAGATATTCCTGGCATAAAAATGAGACTTTTTCCCCCTTCCCTTAACCTCGCCAGCTTTGCTGTACTCAGAGAAGAGCCACTTTTTCTTTGTTTCTTCTGTGGGTCTTCGCCCACTCACAAAATTATGGCTCATCATCTTTTCCACTTAATTAAAACTCAACATTGATTGACTTAGAGTACCAAAAGAATGCCAAGTATTCTCGAATCTTGACTTCATTCTACTACTATTCCCAACAACGAATAAACAAATCATGAAAAAGATATCTTACCCTGAAAAACTCGTAAACATGGTACTCCGAAACTGAATGATTTAACGAATAACGATCCGCTATAAATCTATTCAAAGCCGACACAAAGTTTCCCAGTACTGCTTATACCATAAACCAAGAAAAAGCAATCATTGCGTTAGATAATACATATTTTCTTCTCATAAAAAAAGAGCTGGGTAGGAAAAAAAATTGTACCTTCATCGACATCGACAGCAACCACGATTTTCTCAGGCAACGGCTTGTCGGGAAAATCAAGAGTCCCTCTTTGAGACAAGCCACGAGAATCAGCCACTGTATTCGCCCTTTTCTGGGGTTCATCATGTTTAGAGATTTCTAATTCTCGCGCCAATTGGGAAGCGAAGGCGAGTGCTTTCTGATCCCACTTTCTCGGCGAATCATTGAGACAACTTTTGACAGTCAAATTTAAGCCAGAGGCCGCTTTGTTGAACTTGAAACCGCCGCGGCTGCCGCAGCGACTGACATTGTAATTTTCGAGCGGCACGAGTTTGCCCAAGAACTGGAAGCAACGGCGCTGGTCGTTGGGCGACGTGTGAAGGTGCCTGGAAAAAAAGGGGTCGTTACGGGCCAAAAACGCCATGAAAATAACGTTTCCCTTACGGTTACAGTTAGAGATTTGATTGAAGAAGAAACGAACACTGCTGCTTTGCTTATGTAACATAACGAAGCTCTTCACATTCCAGCTTACCCCAAGAAAATGCAAACAATAACAATGATTTTGCAGCAAAAAAGAAAAAAAATTGGTTAAATAAATCGATGAAGTAATGAAAGAAAAAAAGAGAGAGGAGGCAGGGAAACAAAAAGGGGAGTTTGAAATGATTAGGGAAAATGGGAGAGGGAGAAAAGGAGTAAAAGAAAAGCGCGGCGATAGTGATATATTTATAATGGAAAAAGGTGAGAAAATAAAAGAAAATTCTGAAGGGGATATTGATGTTAAAATGAGAAGGGATTTATTGAAGGATATCTAGAAATTAGGAGAACCTGAGGGATTTCATAAAATGATGTTTACTTATAATAATAGGAACCTCGTTTCTGCTTTTCCTAAAACCAATTAAAGAAAATGCCAAAAATGAGAGGAGATGGGTCATGGGTGACTTTGGGACCGCCGAATTCCTTTCCCCAATCTTTTTTAAATCAGATCTAATTGGATTTTTAAAAGCAATATTCTATCTAAATAATGAGTTTCAATGATTTTAACCTAATTAAAAATATCAAGCATTTGAATGAGGATCGGGTCGGCAGAAACTATATTATACCTGTAAGGCAAAAGGGACAACAAAATTTTATTAAAATGAAAAAACACGTGTGTTGCTGTGCGGTGCAGCCGAGAACCTGACAGGCGCGCCGCTGGCTCAGCCACTCCAGTTGTATTATTTTTATTCTTATAATGAAGACGTAATGTCGAGAAATGCTTATCTTCATCGTGTTCCGCATTTTCTAACCATTACGTTTATATAAAGGGTTAATTCCATCGTAGATGCTTACATTTTTAAATTGGTACTCCAAGTTTCGTCATTTTATCAATAAGCCTTCAACTAGTTTAATTATTAAATTATAAAATAATTTAAATTTGATATATTAAAAAATTTAATCGAAACACATTGGACTTAAATTATCCATATGATAAATAATTTGATTCGCATGTATTTAATGTTTATATTAAAATAAGGACTTATTAATACAATATTGATACTTTAAAGACATAATTTTAAGGTTCTGAAGTTTTAAGTATTAAATTAGTTTAATAATTGAATTATGGTTAGGAAGAGTTCGTTGAGATTGAATGGAAAATTGCGTATCGTGGCAGTACCTTTGCTGCTTGGTTTAGATGTTGAAGGTTGTGCAAGGCCAACATTGGGCCTCGGACCTAAGTACTTGATTTTAGAATGAAGGAAGCCCCCCATGGAGTCGTTTTTCGTTTCAGTTGACCTCTCCTTTCTTGAGGCCATAATTATCATCTTCAATATAGCGCTGAATGTGAAGTTTTAAATATATTACAATTGAGGGGAGAGATATCATAGCGAGGATTTAGATCTTAATCTGCAAACAAGGAATGTTTTGATTGAATAATTAAATTTACAATGGGGTCTAAAAATAAATTAATAAATTTAACCTCAGAAAATGGAAGAGATGGTTGCCTGGGTGACTGCAGCAAAGGCAAATTAAGAACTCAAATCAATGAACACCACAAATAACTAAACCCAACACCACTACCAAAGCTGCAAATATGCCTTCCATTTTTGAAGCCGAAGACTTGAAAGGGGTACGAGCTGCTTTCTGTTTTCGGGTGTCGATCATGATCTCGAAACGACAAGGTGGCTTAGAAGGATCAACGTTTGTAATGGTAGCCAAGTTATTAAAAGAACATGCTTCTTTGCTTTGGTTCATGGTCTGGAAATACGAATTAAACGCATACGAAGCGTTGCTTTGGGCATCCAGATTACCACACGAGGATCCATACCCCAGACTGGTGCAGTCCGCGTTCTCGCATGCGTAGGTAATGCTTTGTGCCAACGTATTGGGGTCTGACGAGCTAGCCGAAGGAGACATTACGCACCATTGCTTGGCCAAATATTTGACACCTTTAGCTGGGACGAGGGCTCTTCCATTGCCCATATCCAATGGATATTTGACGCTGCCATCGTATTTGAAGATACCCCAATGCCTCTCAAAGTTGCCAGGCAAAGTGCTCTTATGGTCTTCATCGAGGAGTGAAAAGATGTAGACATCAGGCGGGGTACGGCGTTTTGGGCTACCTTGGCCTTGGATTATACGGCTTATAAGTGCTTGGTTGAACCTTTTAGCATTGTCTATATTTCCATTAGGATCACCATCAGTTGGCCACCCAACTTCTCCAACGACGATAGGCATACGTCCAAAGCCATTCTTTTCGAGGGCTGAAATGAGGGTATCAAAGTTGGCATCGTAAACATTGGTGTAAACTATGGAACCATCCACAAGGGGACTAGCAGTGTTGTTGAAGAAGGCATATTCTTTGGGGAAACTGGGATCAGCTTGGAGACTAAGAAAGGGGTAGATGTTGATGGTGATAAACCCACCATTGTCTTGTAGGAACTTGATGATCTTTGTCATTAGATCCAACAATTCGGGTCGGAAATTACCGCCGGAGGGTAGACCGGAGTCGGTCTGGTAGACGTCGGCGTTCAGTGGAATGGTTACCTTCACCTGTTTACCTAGGCCTGCTTTGATAAGAGCTGCTTGAATGTTTTCAAGGGCTGGCAATGTTGTACGCACGAACATATCTTTGTATGAGTGTAGGAAAGGTTCATTGCCTATGGCCACAGACCTGGCAAGTTGGAATTATACACCACACAAAGTTTATCTTTTAACTATATATAGATATAAGAACATAACATAAGCAAATATACATGTAAAAAGAAAGTGTACCTTATATCAGTTCCATGGGTGGATATATAGTAGGAAACATTTTGTTGCACCCATGCCTCGGCATTTCCCACAGCACTGGCAAGCGAAGCCAACATGTCATTTGGTATTCCAACCATAACTTGGATACCAGATCTGCCAAGAGCCTTGAGTGCCCCAGTATCAGCTTCAAACAGCTTCACTTTGTTGAACCCATTGTCTTTCAGGAGCCTGACCACTATGTTAGGTGGCAATGGGTGCGTGGATTGCAGCCCCCAGTTGCAAGCCAAGCCTAACACACCCTTAGCCAACCCTTCATGTCCCAACAGGCAAAGAAACAAGAACCACACCAAACGGATTTGACCCATTTTTGGAAACGATAATCAGTATCAGACAAAGCCTCTTTTTACTTCTTAAGCCTTGTCTGTATGTGCTTATATATGGAAGTAGTCTGAGGTTTAAAGGCATATAAAGGTGGAGAAAATGTGCTTTTACCAATGGGAAAAGAAAGGGAAGGAATTACATAAAGGCTCAACAACGAACTGGATTCCAAAGGGAAAAACCCAAATTTGAATCACCATTTTAAAAACATTATCTTAAGGCTAGAGGTTATGTTAACCAAGAAAGGTATAGAATGAACATGTTGGAGATGGTGACGTGTACACATATTCAATAGGAGCAGCTAGCCTAGCCTAAATGGAAAAACCAGAATAGAAGGAATGTATGCATACTTTGGAACTAGGATCTAAAAAAGGTTTCTGTCATTAATGGAAAGTCTCTTTTCGTTACTTCTCCTTGTTACATTTCAGCCCATAATATTCGTCACAGTGGATAGCTTCATTTTCACTTACAATTCCATAAGTAGGAGATACCTGAGCTTGTCACTCAAGACTCTAGTTTAGATCTTAATTCTTAAGCCATGTTTCTTCCCCGAGGGTTGAAATGGAGCTAGCATAATCAACTAACCCAGTTCTGGGCTTTTCAATTTGGGTCTCTTTTTATAATTTACATGTTTTCCTTTTCACACAAAACCTGTATTTAGATTTAGGTAGTGTTTACTAATAATTAGATTATATTTGGGAGTAATAAATAGCAATCAGCATGTTTTAATAAGTGGGTTTCATTGAAAGGTAATTAGCATGTTCTAACAAAACTGCTTCACTGTTGAATTATGTTAGTTGGTTATATACTTCGCAGGTTTATTTATGGGTGGAATTGGAATATTTATACTTTAGAAAGTACATGTGATCATCTTAATGGTATATTCAGATAATAGAGAGATACAAATTCCTATTCAAATGATAGAGAAATTGTCAAGGACCAACAAATGATAATTGTGAAAAATATAACGTCGGTAATGACAAATATATCGCAAAGAAAAAAGAAACAAAAATAAAGAACACACAGATTTTACGTGAAAACCCTTTCGGGAAAAAACCACGGGCAGAGGAGAAGAAAATTCACTATGTCGAATTCGAATCTGTTACAAGAGGAATAGACTATGTCTATTTATAGGCTTGTAAAACCTAATTCTAATCAAAGTAAAAATATATTATGCTAATAAATGCTAAATATATTATACTCATAAATACTAAATCTTCTAGAAAGAAGATATATTTTGTTTAACTTAACTTGCAAGCAATATCTTAGAATTTGGGTCACACAACTCTAACAATCTCCACCTTGACACGAATTCTCAACAAATAACCTCTTCCATAAAACCCCTTAAGGGTTTAACTTCAACAATGAACACCAACCAAATCTAAGCAATGCTCAAACTTGGTTATAGGAAGTGACTTAGTCATCATATCTGCGGGATTTTCATGAGTACTAATTTTGCTCACAACAATATCACCAGAGCAATAATATCACAGAACCAAACTATGCTTCACAACCGGGAGAACACATACATGAAGTCCACTCCTGGAATTTGATCAGTAACCTTTTGCAACAAGCCTTGCTTTATATCTCTGGTTCTTCAACTTCTGAGTCCCTTCTTTCTTTTTAAACACCTATTTACAATGAACAACCTTTTTACCTTTAGGAAGTTTCACAAGATCCCATGTTACGGTTTTATGGAGTGATTCCATCTCCTCTTGCATAGCAAACATCCACTTTTCTCGAGTCTTCACATTCTTAACCGCCTCGAGAATAATTAGACGGCTCTTGGTTTGCATCTATATCTTCGGTCACATTTAAAGCATAAGCAACTAGATCAACCTCGGATACTTATTTTTGGAGGCTTAATTTCTCTTCTAGTTCTGTTTTTGGCGATAGAGTATTGTGGTGAAGAAGCAACTCTATTCTCAATTTTTGTCTTGACTTGAGGAGTCGACTCTATATTAATCGATGCTCCACCGCTTTTGATTTTCTTTATTGGAAGAGTCTTTAAGAGATAAGTTAGGTAGCATAGCGGTTTCATCAAAAACAACATCTCTGCTAATCACAACTTTTCTTTTTGAGACACCATAACTTATACCCTTTTACACCACTTTATAACCAAGAAAAACACATTTAATGGATCTCGGTTCCAATTTTCCATTATCAACATGAGCATACGCGGAGACACCCAAATATCTTTAAATCGGAATAATTAGTAGGATTACGGACCATACCTCTTGTGGAGTCTTTTTCAATGGCAATGGATGGAGATCGGTTGATTAAAAAACATGCGATGAGAGCTACTTGCTCCCCAAAACGACTTTGGTAAGTTGGCATTTGACAACATACATCAAACTTTCTCTATGATCGTTCTGTTCATTAGTTACTGCAACACCGTTTTGTTGTGAGTATGACGAATCATCAAGTGTCTCACGATCCTTCGACTTGCATAGTTTATTAAACTCATCGTAACAAAACTCTAAGCCATTGTCCATGCATGCAGGTATTTTATTTGTTTTCTGTCTGTTTTTCAATCATAGTTTTCCAAGACTTAAATGCGGAAAACACATCGCTTTACTCGCTTGGGAAGAATGCCCAAACTTTTACAAAAAATCATCAATAAAAGTTAGCATATAATTAGCTCCACCTCTTGAAGGCACTCTTGATGGCCCCCACAGATCGTAATGAATATACTCCAACGTTCCTTCGTGTTATGGATTCCTCTGGTGAATCGAACTCTCTTTTGCTTCTCAAAAACGCGGTGCTCACAAAACTTCGGTTTGCAAATTCCTTGCCCATCAAGAAGTCCTCTTTTGCTCAATTCTACCATGCCATTCTCACTCATATGCCCTAGGCGCATATGCCAAAGTTTAATAATATCATCATCGACAAGGAAGAGGAAGCGACAACCGCATCACCAATAACAATGAGAACCACACAAAACATATAACTTGACAATCTTTCTCTCTTTCTTTCATCACAACGAGGAACCTTTGGAAATCTTCAAAATCCCACTTTCAATTTGTGTATTTGTACCCTTTTGAATCAAGAGTACTTAACGAAATTAAATTTCTCTTCAATTACGGAACATGTCGTGCGTCGCTAAGTATTCGACAACTCCATCAAACATCTTAACTTTAATTGTTCCAACACTGCGATTTTACACGAAACATTATTTCCCATCAAAACAACACCTTCGGATAATCATTGTTTACGTAAGTTGTAAACCAATCCCGATTGGGACTCATGTGAAAGGTGCGGCTGAATCAAGTATCCACTCCTCGCTCACTTTAGAATTGTTGTGAAGCGACTAGAAGTTCACCATCATTGTAGTCTTCTACAACATCAACTTCACCAAATTTTCTGGTTGTTTTCCTTTTTGATTCGTAGCCTCCATTTTAATCTTGTTCTGTAGCTTATAGCACTTTCATTTAATGTGCCCTTTCTTCTTGCGAAGTTACAAGTTTTACCTATGTTTGAAGACTTGATCTACCCTTAGATTTACTGCGCGAGGATTCCGTTCTGTGTCCTTCCACGATCATCATCGACATTTCGATCTTGTCTCCCACGAACAATGAGACCCTCTCCCTGAGAGTCGGGTTTAACCACAAGATGCTTCATCTTATCATACGAGGTCAAAGAATCATAAACCTCATCAACTGTGAGAGACTCGCGGCTATATAAAATCGTGTCTCTGAAGGTTGAATAAGACGAGAACAACGAACAAAGTAGAATCAACCCTAGATCTTCCTTATCATACTTTGAACCTCCATGGCCTCCAAGTTTGAGAGAATTTCTTTAAACATCATTAAGTGTTCGTGCACAGACGCACCTTCCTCCAAACGATGAGCATAAAGACGTTGCTTCATATGCAACTTATTGGTTAGAGTTTTCGACATACATATTTGTTCTAGCCTCTTCCATAATGCCGCGGCGGTCTTCTCCTTCATCACATCTTGCAAAATTTCGTTAGACAAATGCAGATGTAACTGTGTTAACGCCTTTTGATCCTTGTGCTTTTTCTCTTCCTCCGTCAATGTCGAAGGCATCTTATCTACCCCTAGCAGGGCTTCCTCTAAATCCATCTGTGCAAGAACTGCCTGCATCTTTATTTGCCACAACGTAAATCTGGTGTTGCGATCCAACAGCGGAATTTCATACTTTAAAGATGCCATTACCGTGATCGAGATGAAAAAACCCGGAAGCTCGGATACCAATTTGTGAAAAATATAACGTCGGTAATGACAAATATATCGCAAAGAAAAGAGAAACAAAAATAAAGAACACACAGATTTTACGTGGAAACCCTTTCGGGAAAAAACCACGGGCAGAGGAGAAGAAAATTCACTATGTCGAATTCGAATCTGTTACAAGAGGAATAGACTATGTCTATTTATAGGCTTGTAAAACCTAATTCTAATCAAAGTAAAAACATATTATGCTAATAAATGCTAAATATATTATACTCATAAATACTAAATCTTCTAGAAAGAAGATATATTTTGTTTAACTTGACTTGCAAGCAATATCTTAGAATTTGGGTCACACAACTCTAACAATAATAATGAATAAATGTTTTTTTTTTTTGAATAATCACGTTATATGTTCTTAATCACATCTGCTATTTGTAATCAAATGTTTAGAACTACTCATATACCCTCCCAACTCATAAATAGAAGGATAATGAGCTTCAACGCACTCAAACCCAACCTCCTGCATCGACAATAATGAGTAAAGGTTAAAGGTTAGAGAAGTAATAACCTAACAAATATGGAATGCTAGAGCAATTACAAACAATTTCATATGATATTTATTTTTATTGTTATTTTTATTAGTAATTGTATTGCTGACTATTTCCTTGGACTAACATTTTTATTACTTGTTTAGAAATTTTTTTCTCAAGTATTATTGATAATTTTTTATAATAATTAATATTTTTAAAAAAATTTAAATTGTTTAACTGTGAAATTATAATTTGTACTACGTACTAAACAAGACATAAAGAATTACGGTGTAATTATATTATTTTATCATCCAAACACATTTAAGAAATTATAATTTATCGCAATTACTAGAAAAAATAATTACTATCCAAACAATTACACTTTCATGATGTCCAAACACACTTTTAAAATTAATAAATTTTAGTTAAAAATTCATATTTGAAAACAATTTTCTTTCACCTGAAAGTAAATTTATTTTAGTTTTATTGAAAATTTTATTGTGCCTCCTTTTCTCACGCCTAACTCCCAATTATATGAGATTTAACTAAATAAATTCTTAAATGGTATTTATGTATTTTATTTGAGTTTTAAATGCAAAATTATTTAATTGACTAGGAATAGGAACCATACACATTCAGCAAATAATTTCCAACTCTCCTACTCAAAGTTGTTTTAATCCTAGCATTACTTAATAAATTAGATTTTTTATAATTATTGCCTTATTTATCATAATTTACTAGTTTTTATGAATAAATTTTTGAAATTTGAATGTCGATAATAATAATGAATCGCAAAGAACACACAGGTTTTACGTGGAAACCCTCTCGGGAAAAACCACGGGCAGAGGAGAAGAAAAACTTACTAACTGTTGAATTCGAATGATACAAGAGGAGAGACGACTACGGCTATTTATAGGTTTAAAAACCTTATTCTAATCAAAGTCTAATAGAAGCAATGCAGTAAGGTTGAAACATCTTATTCAAATTAATATCAAATAGAAGAAGTGTACTTCTATACTGATTCCACTTCTGCAGTTTGTACCGTACCGCGGGGGCCTCCGGCCCCTGCACTCCTGATTGCAACCCCAGTCCAATTTTATACTTAATGGGGATTTGCGGCGGGCTGCAGCCTTTACCCCCACAGATCCCCCTATCTTGTCACTTTTTTTAACAGGAATTTGGGTCACACAACTCTAACAAAATTCAATTATCTAATTTATTAAAATTTATCATTTGATTTCATCCAAATAAATTTAACTATTTATTACATTCTACATCAATCAAGAAATTCTAATTGAAATATGAAATTTTTTGTAACATCAAAACACATCTGCAGTTAAAAGTGCATATGAGAAAATTTGGGAAATTTTCTGGAAATTGAAGGAGACTGTGTGGAAGATCCCCTAGAAGTTTCAAAGACCACAAAAAGGGTTAGGTTCTTTATTTGGCTTGCTCTCAAGTAGAGGTTGCTCACTAATATTGAAAGAGTCTGGCGAGGTATTGGCCATAGTTTGATGCGTGAGGTATGTGGGCACATCACTGAGGATGTGTTGCATGCTACCAGGGATTGTTCTGTTGCAAGGCATATTTGGAATCTTTTAATTCCTACTGATAAAATTGTTAGCTTTTAGTCAGGTAATCTACATGAATGGATCGTCTCAAACCTATAGAACGAGCATGACTTGGGATTTGGAAAAGCCGATTGGAAATGCTTTTTTGGGATCCTCATATGACGCATATGGAAAAATTGCAATCTCTCTATTTTTCAGGGGGCGTCTTGGAATAGTATTGACACTATTTAGGTCTCCTATAGCTGGGCCAAACAGTTTATGATGACAGCTAGGGGCCCAACAAGACCAATTCAGGCTCCAAGTTCGTGTTCCAATCTACATGGAAACTGGGTCTACTTGAATACTGATGGTTCAGTAAAAATTGAGGATGTTTCTGCTTCAGTAGGAGGAATTGTGCAAAACCAAGCTGGGAATTGATATTTGGTTTTAACATATTCTTAGGGAGTTGCTCAGTATTCAAGGCAGAATTGTGGGGCATCGTAGATGAATTAGACATCTTGATTGACCGAGGCTATGTTAATGTGCTGGTTCAGACGGATAGTTTTGAAGTGGCTAATGCCGTAAAGGAGGGACTCACAGGAGGATCTAACTCTGCCTTGATCAGGAGAATTCTTCAATTGTTTTCTCGGCTGTCATATCCCTAGAGAAGAGAACCAGGAAGCTGATAAACTGGTTAAATTGGTTCATTTGAATAGTCAAGGATTACATGTTTTTGAAGTATCCCCATTTAGGGAAATAGGTAATATGATGTAATTTGTCCTTTTTATTTTTCTTCTTTATCACAAAAAAAAACACACTTTAGAATTATTAATGCAAATTATAAACTTTTCAAAGTTGAGTGATTAAAATATATATATTTTAAGAAGTGATTACAATTTTAATTTTCTTTTAAACAAATCATAATGCAATATGAATATTGTGTTGTGGTATGTTAAATATTATGACAAGTGTAGTCTACAGGGGCGAAGCCAGGGGGCTGGCATGGGTCCCGGCCCCCCTAAAATGTAAAATTATTATTTAAGCCCTTAAAATTTTTTAAAAATTTTAAATTAGTAAAGGTAAAATTGCACTTTGCCCCCCCCAAAAATTATAAAAATTCGATTTAATCCTTTACAAATTATAAAGATATAAACTATAAAAAATTAAAATTTCATCTGGCCCCCCTAAAAAATTATTCTGACTTCGCCCCTGATAGTCTAATATTTTATAGATATTGTTACTTGCCATGTGATTCAATCATTAATGGCTAATGACTTGGTGATCACGATTTTCAATTTCCTTAATTTTGATTCTTACATTCCTTTAATAGTCACTTCACAAATATGAATCATCATATATGTAATTTATATTTTTTAATCATATACGATTAACTTATTAATGATTCATTACTAATATTATTCATAGTGCATTTACATTATGTAGTTATTAATCAATATTCGCTATTATATTTTCTATTAATTGCTAATTATCAACAAAATTATTTCAACAACTTAAAAGTATAATTACGAAATTATATATGCTACAAATATTCGGCGGGACATACCTTCCAACTATGTACATATAATGTTGGATCTAGATGAAAGAAATTGGTTTAATAAAATATATATTGATTATATTACTATTATTTGTATATTGTCCTTAAGGAGTTTTGCACACAAAACAAAATTGAAGTAAATATTAGTTTACTGGTTATCTAACGTTTAACTAATACTAAATGATATTACATGGTCGAATAGTAATACCAAAAGACAACTTGTATTAGTAGATAAAACTAAATATGTCCT
Organism: Gossypium sturtianum; assembly: GCA_025698515.1. NCBI lineage: Eukaryota > Viridiplantae > Streptophyta > Magnoliopsida > Malvales > Malvaceae > Gossypium > Gossypium sturtianum. The sequence continues at coordinate 126,608,560 of CM046948.1, forward strand.
TAGTCTAATCGAAAATGAACAAACTAATTGAAAGACTAATATGTGTCTATTGAGTCCAATTCGGGAGTTTTTTTTTTTTTTTTAGCATCAAAGTATATAATTCCCAGAAGATAGAGACATAGATGTTACTAATTGGATTGATAATATATCAGACAGGACTTTAGTAAAATAGATCATAAATCTGTTTGTGGATTTATTCACTTGTGGCGTTCATAATATAGTGTACCTTAATCTTAAGTGGATGATGAGCCATGTATGCATAACTCATATACTTTGATGTAGGTAAAAAACCTGAGTTCAAATAGAATAGGAACCGAAAGTTGGTACATTGGGTATACGATTTCTGTAGTATGTAGCATCACTCATAATAGTGGAACTCATAGCCCAATTAAAGGGTAAATGATATCCTCTCATTGGCATTACATGATAAATAAAAACTAAACGTGGCCATGAGTCATTTGTCTTTATGATAAATGACTTTATTATTTGATAGTAATTGGCTTTTTCTTAAAGGAAGATGTAATAGTTATCGTGAGATAAAATAAAATCATATAGGGAGAAGGGGATTTACTTAAAAGAGATTAAAGATATCCTATGAGGGTAACACACTTATGACAAAGTCATTGGACAAGAACTTATTAAGTAGCTTTCGTAATGATATGTAATTAGGGAGAGTTCAATTAGGATATTATAGTGGAATGACTTGGTGACTAAATAAGTTTATAATTAATAAGTAAGAAGTTAGAACTTAATTTTAAATTATTTGAGCCCTAATTATATATGTTCAATCGATCCTTACGCTAGCTCGTTAAAATAAAAAATGAATTACATATAAGAATCAAATGGAGAGATGAATGGAAATGATGAAGTAAGGGAAATGAGTCACATTCACTAATATATATGTTTTCTCACTAAGTACATAAATGACTTGAGAATTAATTAACGATTTTTTGAATTATTATTTAATTAATTATAATTAAATAATTAAAGTTAGAAAATAAAATAAAATTAATTAAATATATTTTCTTATAGATTCTTTTATGGTAAAGTTGTCGTGGCTTTAATGGAATTAAAATTGAGTTGAGAAAATTATTTAATTGAGAAATTAATTTAGTTAATTGAATAAATAATTATTATTTTAGAAATAGAAAACAAGTATTGGGTTGAATTATATTATAAAGTGTCGGGTCAAAAAGTCTAGGAAGCACTTATAAATGGGCCCAATACTACCCCTCATGGACATGAAGGGGCGGCAATAGAACTATTCATGGGCGACAATAGAACTACGATCAATTACATTCAATTTCAACCATTAAACATTTAAAATACGAGTAATACATTTGTATGATATGATATATAATCATGAACCACAGGCTTACCCATACTTTTTTTGATCAAATCATGAACCTGCTTCGAAAAATTAATGTTCAAAAACTCCATCCACAATATTCGTGATAACATCCTCATCTAACACAGGAAAATCATCCTCCCCGTTAGCAGCACTGCTAACAGTCGAATAGTCTCAATTCCGCAACAAAGTGTCCTTAAAAGAACGTTACACCCCACCGCCTGGAGCCACCAAGTCCATGTCCCCTTATTCCATTGGGTCCGTTGTAACACCCCTAACCCGAATCCGTCGCCGGAACAGAGTTACGGAGCATTATCGGAGTTTACAGATCAATCAATCAGACATTTCATATAATATAATATTCACATCAGAAATCAAGTCAAAATCAAACATATTGTCCCTTATATGAGCCCTCAAGGTCAAAAATTCACGTTAGAAACAAGTCGGGACAAAATCGAGTATTCAAAGAATTTTTCAGAAAACATTGAAATTTTTCAAAGTTGCAGGGGACACACGACCGTGTGGCCAGGCCGTGTGACTCACACGGTCATGAGACACGCCCGTGATTCAGGCCATGTGGGCATTTCAATAGGGACACACGATCGTGTCCTAACCCGTGTCCTAGCCCGTGTAACTCTCTAACTTAGGTCACACGGCCAAGTCACACGCCCGTGTGCTAGGCCGTGTTGAGCATACTGACTTGTGCAATTTTAAAAGATACAGAGGACACACGGCCGTGTCACCTGGCCATGTGTCACACACGGCTGAGACAAGCGCCCATGTCTCTGCCCGTGTGGACGAAAATAGGCCATTTCCAAGCCATATTTCTCACCCAATTTGGTACCAACCTAAACACAACAATTTGCATATCAACAAGCCATAACAATGCATTCAAATCAGTTAAAATCAAGTCTTAAACATGTATTATCACAACATACAACCAATATGCCCTTAGGCACCTCAATTGACAACTTAAAGATATGTCAACAAGTATCTCAATTTGCCTAAATGACCAAATTCATGTATGCATATTCAAACTCCATTTTACTTTCTTTCATTTGTAACATATCAATCACACATCAAACATGACAAAGTCACTTATATATATGCATCAAAATATACCAAACACAAGCCATTCAAGTGACTAGTCTCAACAAAACCCTTATATACTAACATTGGCCAAAATAACCTATACATGCCATTATAACCGGAATTAGTTTACTGAAAGTACCAAAATAGTGTATAAGGTGAAACTTTCAAAAATACTCTATCGCCGATTGAAACTCTATATCATTACGTTTAAGATCCGCATAAGATTTCTGATGATCTGAAGATGCTTTTAAACTATCTCAAATCACTTTCACTTTTTCTTCAGTCTCATAAATCAAATCAACCCCATGTATCTTTTTTCTCACTGAGCTCAGTCCAATATAATGGGGTTCGGCATTTATGACCATATAGAGCCTCATACGGTGCCATTTTTATGCTTGACTAATAACTATTATTATATGCGAATTCGACTAACGGTAAATATTTTTCCCAATTACCTTCAAACTCTAAAACACAACACCGAAGCATATCTTCAAGAATCTAAATCACACGCTCAGACTGACCATTAGTTTGAGGGTGAAATACGGTGCTAAAATGCAACCGCGTACCCAGAGTTTCCTATAACTTTTTCCAGAATCGTGATGTAATCCGCGGATCTCTATCCAAAATAATGGAGACTGGCACTCCGTGCAACCTGACAATATCTGAAATTTATAACTCCGCTAATCTGTCAAGTGAGAAATCTGTACGTACCGGAATAAAATGTGCAGACTTCGTCAAACGATCTACGATAACCCAAATGGCATCTTTATTTTTCGGAGATAGGGGTAACCCCGATACAAAATACATAGTAACTCTATCCCATTTTCACTCCGGCATCATCACTGGTTGTAACAGTCCTGAAGGTACCTGATGTTCAGCTTTAACATGCTGACATATCAAACATCTAGACACAAACTAAGAAATATCACGTTTCATTCCCGGCAACCAATACATCTGTCTCAAATCATTGTACATTTTATTACTCCCCGGATGAACAGATAAGCTACCACCATGAGCTTATGAGCTTCGTGCAAAATTTTTTGTATAAGCTTTGGATTCTTCGGTACACAAACTCTACCTCTGAATAACAAACAATCATTGGATCTTATCTAAAATTTCAAATTAGAAGTCAACTCACACTGTACCCGTTTAGCTAACATATCACTATTACATTTCTGAGCTTTGCAGATCTGCTGTAAAAACATCGGTCTCGCTTTTAACTCAGCCAGGATCGAGCCATCATCAAATAATGACAATCAGGTAATCATTGCTCGTAGAACGAACAAGGATTTTCTACTCAAAGCATCAGCAACTATATTTGCTTTTCTTGGATGATAATCAATAACTAGCTCATAATGTTTCAATAGTTCGAGCCATCTATGCTGTCTCAGATTTAAATCTTTCTGTGACATCAGATACTTTAAACTCTTGTGATCGGTAAATACATGACATTTTTCACCGAACAAATGGTGTCGCCAAATTTTCAACGCAAAAACAATAGCTACCAACTCTAAGTCATGTTTCGGATAGTTCTTTTCATGTGGCTTTAACTATCTAGAAGCATAAGCTATTACTTTACCTTCTTGCATCAAAACATAGCCTAATCCGTTCAGTTACGCATCACTGAAAATCACAAATTCCTTACCCAATTCAGGCTGAAACAGAACTAGTGCTTCGGTCAACAGGGCTTTTAACTGATTAAAACTTTGTTGACATTTATCAGACCATTCAAATTTCACATCTTTCTGTAATAGCTGGGTCATCGGTGTAGCTATCATCAAAAACCTTTTTACAAATAACAGGTAATAACCAGCTAATCCCAGAAAAATTCTGACTTTAGATACGTTTCTCGGTGGTTTCCAGTTAACAATCGCTAAAATTATATTTGGATCAACTCTGATGCTTTCAGTCGATATTATGTGTCCCAGAAAACCAACTTCCCAAAGTCAAAATTCACATTTGCTAAATTTAGCAAACAATTATTTATCTTGCAAAGTGTGTAGAACAATTCTCAGATGCTCGGCATGTTCAGTCTCATCTTGGGAATATATCAAAATATCATCAATAAATACCACAACAAATCTATCTAAATATGGTCTGAAAATTCTATTCATCAAATCCATAAATACTACAGGTGCGTTAGTTAAACCAAACGGCATTACAAGAAATTCATAATGTATGTACCTGGTTCTGAATGCTATTTTTGGCACATCAAAAGCTTTCACTCGTAACTGATAATAGCCAGAATAAATATCAATCTTCAAGAACACTGAGGCACCTTTCAACTGATCAAACAAATCATCAATGCGAGGCAGTGGATATTTATTCTTGATTGTAACTTTGTTGAGCTGACGGTAGTCAATGCATAATCTCATCGATCCGTCTTTTTTCTTAACAAACAGAACCGGTGCACCCCAAGGTGAAATACTAGGTCGAGCAAAACCCCTATCAGTCAACTCTTGCAACTATGCTTTCAACTCTTTTAACTCAGTAGGAGCCATTCTGTATGGTGCTATCAATATTGGTGTTGTTCCCGGTACAAGTTCTATAGCAAATTGAACTTCTCTAACCGGCGGTAATCCAGGTAATTCCTCTAGAAACACATCAGGATACTCGCAAACCACTGGCACTGATTCAAGCTTCAACTCAGACACTTTAGTATCCAATACATAAGCAAGGTAAGCATTACAACCTTTTCTCACATATTTCTGTGCTGACATAGCTGGTATCACAATGGGCAACCCATTCAATTTATCTGATTCAATATAAAGCATCTCACCATTTTGGCATTTCAATATGATATGCTTTCGCCTACAATTTACTACAGCATCATGTAGAGTTAGTCAATCCATGCCCAATATCACATCAAATTCATCAAAAGGTAATAGCATTAAATCAGCTGAAAAACAGTAACCCTGAATCATTAACGAACAGTTCTTGTAAACTTTATCAACTAACACATACTAGCCTAGAGGATTTGATACTTTAACTATGAATTCAGTGGACTCAACAAGTTAATTTTTACTAGACACTAATTTCGTACAAACATATGAATGAGTCGATCCAGGATCAGTTAAAGCAATTAAATCAGTATCAATAAGAGAGAAAGTACCAGTAATAACATCTAGTGTAGAAGCATCTTCGCATGCACGAATAGCATAAGCCCTAGCCGGTGCTTGTGCCTCAGACCTTACAGTAGAATCTTTCATCACACCACAGCTATCGCTCACATTTTTAGGATTACGAGGTGGTCTACCTCTTGTAGTTGTGTTGCTCGGCCTCGAAGTTTGAATATTATCTTTTTCAGATTTCTCTGGGCAATCTCTAAGATAGTGGTCAAATGAACCACATCTGAAACACACTCCACTCTTCATTCGACACTCACCAAAATGTAGCTTGTTATAGTGTTTGCACTTGGGTCTGGTGTTTCTAGTATTACCCACACTCGCTATAGATGTAGCCTGAGTTTTAGGACTGGAGCGTCGGGTACCTCTATATCTACCGGAGTATCCCATAGAAGTAGTAGAATAATCGTGATATTTCTTTGATTTCTTCGATGCTGACTGATATGACTTTCCCGTCAATCTCTTACTTGAATCTCTAGCTTCAATCTTACCTTGTCTTTTCTCTTTGCTCAGCTCTTCAGCTTTATATGCTCGACCAACTAGTACAACAAATTCTTTCAATTCGAAGATCCCAACTAATAGTTTTATATCTGCATTTAAGCCATCTTCAAACCACTTAGACATTGCAGTTTCAGTTGGAATACATTCTCGAGCATATTTGCTCAATCGAACAAATTCTCGTTCATATTCGAACACTATCATATGATCCTGTTTAAGATCCAGAAATTCTTTATTTTTTGGTCGAGAAACCTCTGACTGATATATTTCTTTCGGAACTCGGTTTGAAAGAATTCCCAAGTGACCCGACCTTTCGGAACAACAGAAATCAACGTACTCCACCATTGATAGGCTGAATCTTTTAATAGAGATACTGTACACTTGATACATTCAGCCGGTGAACAAGATAATTCATCAAGAACTCTAATAGTATTTTCTAACCAGAACTCAGCTCTTTCGGGATCATCCTCAGCTATAGCTCAGAATTCTTCAGCACCGTACTTACTGATCTTATCAACAAGAGGCTTACTAACACTGATAGGTTTTGTACTTTGATGAATAATGGGAACCGATTGAGGAACAGGAGGGGTGGAGGTTATTGAGCAGCCGGGTTCGTCCGTACGAACTCGGTGAACCATTCATTCATTATCTGGAATAAGGCCTCTTTAGCCTCTCCTCCCCGACCCTCAGATACGGGCCTTGTACCACTCGAAGCTACTCCTTGAACGGAGGCTTGAGCGTTACTCTCTACTTCGTCGGAATCAGCTCGATTGGATGACATTATTATATAAAAACATGTTTTAAAATGGTCAGGAGATATCACACTATCATATGTTATATAATGGCATGTATAGCTAGACTCGTGTATGCTTCGTTAGTCCGAGAATTGACTAAATCGTAGCTCTGATACCAATAAATGTAACACCCCTAACCCGAATCTGTCGCCAAAACAGGGTTACAAAGCATTACCGGAGTTTACAGATCAATCAATCAAACATTTCATATAATATAATATTCACATCAGAAATCAAGTGAAAATCAAACATATTATCCCTTATATGAGCCCTCGAGGCCCAAAATAAATGTTAGAAAAAGTCGAGACTAAATCGGGAATTTAAAGAATTTTTCAAAAAATATTGAAATTTTTTAAAGTTGGAGGGGACACACGGTCGTGTGACTCACATGGTCAGGAGACACGCCCGTATCTCAGGCCGTGTAGGCATTCCAATTAGGGACACACGGCCGTGTCCCAGCCCATGTCTATTGTAACATCCCTTACTCGTATTCGACACGGGAACAGGGCTCGAGGCATTACCAAACTTATAACACAAGCATTCATACAATTCCGAGTCATAAATTTGCGTACAAATTAAAACCATTTATATTTAATTATAAAGTCCCTTATACAAGCCTACGAGGCCCAAAACATGTATTGGAAGTGGTTCGGGACTGAATCGAGAACTCAGGAAACTTTTACAAAACTTAGAATTTTTTTTGCTAGAAGCAGGGCTCACACGCCCGTGTGGTCCAAGGGACACACCCGTGTGGCCCCGGGGACACGCCCGTGCTTCAGATCGTGTTCAAATTAGGGAGCTCTCTGACTTGTGCTACACGGCCGTGCCACACGCCCGTGTGCTAGGCCGTGTAGCACACACGGCTGAGACACACGCCGGTGTCTCTGCCCGTGTGCTCAATTCTGGACATTCTGTTTTGCAAAATTAAGATGCAAAGGACACACGGCTGGAACACATGCAGGTGGGGCAGACCGTGTGTCACACACGGCCTAGACACACGCCCGTGTATCTACCCGTGTGGACAAAAACAAGTCTATTTACCAAGCCATTTTGCCACCCTCACTTGCACACATCAACACAACATCACATGGCATAAATTCAAGCATATAAGAGCAACTAAACAACCACAACCAAGATAATAACATGTCATCCTCATGCCATTATTTTTCATGCTTAGAACATCAACCTTTCCACACCAATTCATGCAAGATTCCACATTCATTAGGCTTCATTCGACTACTTTCTAGTTACCAAATGATACTCAAATTCTTCATCTCATCAATAGGTCACATTTCCAAAAAATCACACAATCATGCCATAAATCGCAGTTCCAAACATTTCACATTCACCAAGCATACCATGATCATATCACCATAGACATTGACACATATATGAATATACTTAGGCTTACAACCATGTTAGCCAATATGAGCCAACTTACATGGCCAAATAGCAAAACAAGCCTTTGACAATCACAAGCCAACACATTGGCTACATTCACAATGACACATTTAACAAAATGAATAAGTCCCTATACATGCCATAAACTCAAAATACTTAAATTCATCAATAACCAAAATGATAGCTTGATAGTATGATAAGATCTCCGGTGATCTCCAACTCGAGCTAGCTCAATAACCCTTTAAGACATTGGAAAGGAAGGGGGTAAGCTATATATAGCTTAGTAAGTCAGTACGAAAATAATAAGCAACTCTTACCAATCTTTTATCAAGTTCAACAATTTAAACACAAGATAGTACAAATTGCTATGAATCTCACAGTTATAATTTTTATTCAGTCATAATGTTTACTCTATCAACTTATAAGCATAATTTAACATATCTTGGCATCAGCCTAACAACCATAATCTCTCCTTTGTAACATATTACAGCAATTCAACAAATCATTTCAAACCTCATAGTAAACATGCACATTAATTATGTGTACTCATGTTTTCAAGCATATATCTTAATATCTTTCAATGCCTAAACTTTTATCTTCCTTTACTTCCATAACCATTTTAATAGGCAATTATGCCAATCTTTCCTTTTTCTCATATCCGATAAATCATAATTTGTGTGAATGAATCATGCTATATCATAACTCAATTTAGCCCGAAAGCTAAACACATAATCGTCAACCGAATTTACCATGTATTTCATACATCACAAGTATTGACCAATAATCACAAGTTTTTCATAAAAACATCACTGTGGAAATCATGAACTCACAATTTCATGAAGTCAATGCTTATAAACTTTACGTACATACTTGTACCAATTCGTAATACTTACATACTATTTCTCATCTTTTGACATACCCGATGAATTTCCCGTTGAACCATTTGGAATACTAAAGGATACTAGGGAATACAGTACCGTACCAATGCCATATCCCAGATATGGTCTTACATGAAATCTCGTATCGATACCAATAGCCCAGCTATGGTCTTACACGAAGTCTCATATTGATGTCATATCCCAGATATGGTCTTACACGAAGTCTCATATCGATGCCATATCCCAGATATGGTCTTACACGTAATCACAGTAACCCTAATGTCATGACATTGTATCATATCTACTCCTAATGTTCAACCGGGACTTTCGCTGTATCGAATCTCTATCGGTCATTTCCGTAGTATCGTACTCAATAGAATTCATATTTCATTTCAATAATGTAGCATTTACCACAATTATATCAATCAAGCATTTATACACATATAACTTAATGCTTATTAAACATACGAACTTACCTCGACATAAAAACGGCAAAAAGGACTAAATCGTCAAATACTTGTTTTCCCCCATTCTAGGTCTGAACCTCGTTTTTCTTGATCTATAATATCACATTTAACTTATTCAATCATTATACTATTCAAATTAGCCCAAAATCACATTATGGCAAAAATTACATTTTTGCCCCTAAACTTTTGACATTTTATATTTTAGTCCCTAGGCTCGTAAAATGATTTTCATTCAATTTCATTACACCCAAGCCTAGCTGAACCTATATCATGCTCATAACAGCCCACATTTTTCATTTATTCACACTTTTACTACTCATTTTACAACTTTTACGAACAAGTCCTTTTAGGCATTTTTACCGAAAATCACTTAGCAAAAGTCGTTTAACAAACAACAAACATGCATTTTCCACCATCAAACATAAAAATACATACATGTTCAACATGGGTAAAATTTTAGACTTTGACATCTCTTCAAATTTGTGGTAGAATAGATAGATCATGTTACAAGGATTTCAAAAACATAAAAATCATTAAAAAATGGCTAGAATGGACTTACAATCAAGCTTGGAAGTGGCCAAACCCTATCTATGGCTTCCCCCTTGTGAATTTCGGCCATGAGGAAGAAGATGGACAAATTTTGGCTTGATTTTTTCTTTTTAATTCATTTTAATTACCAAATTACTAAAATGCCCTTAATGAAAAATTTTAAAAACATACCAAACCATGTCCATTTTTGTCCACCAACTTAACCAATGGTCTAATTACCATTTAAGGACCTCTAATTTAAAATCTCATAGCAATTGGACACCTTTAACACATAGAATTTAAGTTTTGCATTTTTTGTAATTTAGTCCTTTTAACTAAATTGAGTGGCCAAATGTCAAAATTTTCGAACGAAATTTTCATGAAATCATTCCATAAAACTATTGACCATAAAAATTATAATAAAAATGAATTTTACTGCACTGGATTTGTGGTCCCAAAACCACTGTTTTGACTATACCCAAAATCGGGTTGTTACATCCATGCCTGTGTAACTCTCTGACTTGGGTCACACGGCCAAGTCACACGCCCGTATGCTATGCCTTGTTAAGCATACTGACTTGCACAATTTTAAAAGATACAGAGGACACACGGCCGTGTCACCTGACACACGGCTAAGACACACGCTCGTGTCTCTGCCCGTATGGACGAAAATAGACCATTTCCAAGCCACATTTCTCACCCAATTTGGTACCAACCTAAACACAACAATTTGAATATCAACAAGCTATAAAAAGACATTCAAATCAAGTTAAAATCAAGTCTTAAACATGTATTATCACAACATACAACCAATATGTCCTTAGGCACCTCAATTAACAACTTAAAGATATGTCAACAAGTATCTCAATTTGCCTAAATGACCAAATTCATGTATGCATATTCAAACTCCATTTTACTTTCTTTCATTTGTAACATATCAATCACATATCAAACATGACAAAGTCACTTATATACATATGCATCAAAATATATCAAATACCAGCCATTCAAGTGGCTAGTCTCAACAAAACCCTTATATGCTAACATTGGCAAAAATAACCTATACATGCCATTATAACCGAAATTAATTTACCGAAAGTACCAAAATAGCCGATGGATAGTGTGAAATAGCTCCGATTAGCTTCCAACCCGAATAAGCTTCCGAATTACTATAAAACATGGAAAATAACACAGAGTAAGCATTTAAGTTTAGTAAGTTCGTATATTACAGAATCTAATTTACCATATTTCCACAAAATAGGTAAGTAAACATAGCATATCTCAATCAATTTGGCCAAAAGCCTAAACACATGATCACCAACATATTAGCCATGAAAATCACATATAAAATCCAACACACATGGTGGAATTCATCAAATAATCATATTTCATGTATATACCAGTAATAGTTCATATCAAACTCATATGATTTCATAACAGAGCTGTACCCGTTGAACCATTTAAAATATCGTTGGATACACGGGTAGTACACACGAGGTGTACTGAACTGTAATCCATCAATTCATATTCATGTATGCTCATACGAGCTGTAAACAATAAGCTCTTCCGAGTTGAATAACGGGAAGCTCATGCGAGCTGAATAACGGGAAGCTCATGTGAGCTGACTATCGGGAAGCTCATAAGAGTTGTGGTGTGTCCGCAACACATGCAGGACCCTAACCAAATCGGTAACCCTAATGACATGTCATTTGTATCCTACGAATTTCATAAGGTTCAAACCGGACTCGATAATCGTCAAATATACAACTGGTATTTATTCATGGAAATTGTAAAATTCACAAAAAATAATTCAATTTAACACATATTAATGTACAATTTAATTACACGAACTTACCTCGACGAATTTATGTAGATACGAAGGCGACTAATCCGATATTTTTGCTTTGCCTCGATCTAACTCCGTACTAGATCTAACCGAATCTATACGAATGAATTTAACTCAATTCAATATAATTCATATTCAATTTAGTCCAACAACACATTTTGGCAAAATTACTATTTTGCCCCTATACTTTTAATTTATTACAATTTAGTCCCTAAGCTCGAAAAATGACTTTTATGCAATTTAATCCTTACTCAAGCCTAGTCAATTTTTTATACATATTAATAGCAGCCCACATAATTCACAATTTTACAATTTTACCATAAATTTATCATCTTTTTCAATTTAATCCCTAATTGATAGTTTCATCAAAATTCTCTTTACAAAAGTTATTTATATAACAACAACCTTTCATTTTCTATCATAAAACTTCAAAATTCAAGCAGGTCTATGCGTTAAGACGAGATTTGGTTTGTAACACCTAATACTTTATCAATTTTGTAAATTTGTAACACCTAAAACCAGGTCTATGCGTTAAGACGAGATTTGGTTTGTCGCACAGATCGAACATCCATTTAATTCTCTAATGATTTAAGTAAAACAGTTCTACAAAACCTTTTGAAAGTGAAGTTTAGTAAAAACTAAGAGCAATGATTTAAAAATCGATGAATTAAGAAATTCTAGTTTGAAATCTTATCATTTAGTATTTAATTGTCAAAAACTTTAAAGTAGTTTTTAAAGAGTTCAAAAGAATTTGAAAAGAAAAATAATTAAAGTATCTAAAATGTTATAAAACACAATTTTTAAGAAAACCTTATAGAATTAACATAAGCCCATATTAAGTGTCTTAAAACCAAAATTTAAATCCATCCACACATAAAAATCCATAAAAATATTAATAAAGGCCTTATTACATCATACCCAAAATAGTAATTAAAATGAATAACTTAATAAAAGTTTATAGTTTATAAAACCCATATTCGTAGTATGGCCTCCATGAAGTCATCCTTGGCCCAAGCCTCAGTCAATTGCCATTACGAGATGGATAAATAAATAGAGTGAGTTACTTAGAACTCGGTGTGTAACCCACTTACCACGTTCATTGAGCCGGATCATCAAGACATTGTTTTGGGCTTGAGCCCATTTACGAATATAATATAATAAATAAAATGCATGTAAAATGAAAATTCCCCAACCAAACCTAATTTTCATCCGCTACACACCCCGTACCAACCAACACACCTGTGGGGATCAAGTCAACCCACCCCGCCAACACACCAATCGTAGGCATAAAGCCATTTTAAATATATTGTGGTGCACCACCGAACTAGATTGTGACAAAGTCACCGAACTAGAGGCATTAAGCCATTAAAATTTTGTGGCGAGCCACCGAACTAGATTTTTTGCAATGTGCCTTTCTTCTCTTCATCAATTATCCCAACCCATGCAATCATGTATGCATAACAATTTATAACCATATAATAATTTAACAAAAAGCCCACAATACATGTGATTCTATATTTTAAATTTCATTTAGGCCCATAAGATAAAATATCATTTAGCCCATTTAACGATCTAGCAATTTTTCGGCCCATTTAACGATCTAGCAGTTTTTCAGCCCATTTAACGATCTAGCAGTTTTTCGGCCCATTTAACGATCTAGCAATTTTTCGTAAATTCCACGACTTTAACTATTTTCATACATTTACACAAAAGTGTTAATTACTACATATTTTCTGATTTTGCCATCTTTACGATTTTATCCCAATACTTACGGTATAATATCTAACCCGAGATAAGTGTGAAATTACACACCAGTTATTGTGAGAACTAGACTTTCCCGCAAATCGATACCTAAATGCATCACGATAAATTAGGACACTATAATTTATTTACAAATCGAATCTTAGAAATAACGATCTAGACTTTACCCTCAAAATTTCAACCACTTCTATATGCGGTTTCTCCCGATTGATGGTTCGTTACCCGATGAAAATCCACGAACAAACAAAGGTTCGGGAGTGCGAATGACTTCAAACAACCGATTCTCCTCGGATGAGCGTCCACAACCCGGTGGGAAATCCCGATTGCTTAAATAAATTCTTCGCTTAAGCTTAGGGAAATAGCGCGAACCACCCCTCTTCCGAACACTATTCACCGCCCTTTTCGTCCCTATTTTGATTATCTCTAACGACAAAAGATCATTAGTCCAACTAATAATATATCGAAATTATGACTAACGGTTTTGAGATTGCCTTACCACAAATATCCTTGTTCCACAATATGAGAATCGAGCAAAACGTTCCCTTAACACCTTAAATCGATTCCAACGTTCTCGATACTCACGAACACTTGAGTTTCGGTCCTCCACTATCACACTAAAATATAACGAAAGAAAACGTTTAATAGAATGAACGATGATTTCGATCAAAGAGATCCTTCTTACCACCATCAAGATTCGACCAAAGCAACTAATAACCAACAAAAACTAAAAGAACTCTTACCTATTGTCCACGGTTGAAAAAGAAATGATTGAGAAGAATGCTTATGTATGATGGAAGATTCGGCTATGAATAACCAAAGAAAAGAGAAAATGATTCGGCAATGGAGTACACTAACATTCGGCCATGAGATAAAATAATGAAGAAGGTATGGTTGAAAAGAAATAAAAGATGAGAGAAAGAGATGATGATGATTCGGCTTTCAAGAGGGAAAAAGGAAAAGAAAAGAGATGTGTTTAGGAGCAAAGGTACATTCGGCAATGGGGAAAGAAAAGGAAAAGAATGGCCTTTTTGTGTTGGTAGTTTCGGCACTAAGAGGAAGACACTAAAATGATTAGCAAAGAAATGACCAATTGGTCAAAAAGATGGCCAAACGAAATAAAGCAATAGTTGCTTTCTTCTACCAATACATTCGGCCAAAGGAAGGAAAAGATGACTGGAGAATAATGTCTTCAAACAAAATGACCAAAAAGAATTCTAACAAGCTATCATCCTACCCCAAGCTAAACACCAAATTTGGCTCCCCTCCCTTTGTCCATAATCTTTGTCCATGTTCATGGTCAAAATGGCCATGAAATAGTTTCCAAAACATCCACCTTGATACATGCCTTGTAATCTTCCACTTTCCCAAAGTTTAAGAAATCCTATCCCTAAAATCAAGCAATTCGATCCCTTAATTCATGCTTACCATAACCTTAAGTCTCCTTACCATAAAAATTTAGTCCATCTTATCCATAATTGATGGTTGGCCGACACATGCTAGGAAAAACCAAAAATAAAAGCTCCCAAATTGCATGCTAGGAGATTCGAACCTCTCCCTTCAAGTCCAACTTATGGCGCCATCACCACTTTGCCAATTACTCATCTTATGCCATCTTTTATCACTTAATTAACTCAAACTTCAAGGTCACCTGATTTCTCTACACTAAAGTATTCTTTACTAAAATTTATTCTAATTCCAAGTAAACCCGAGCCTTTTCAAGACTATATTTAGCACATAAAAAAAAATCATACCCGAGCTAACACCAAAGACAAACAACATATTGATACTCAAATTTTTAGGATGTTACAATTCTACCCTCCTTAAAAAAAATTTCGTCCTCGAAATTTACCTAATTAAAAGAGGTGAGGATATTGTTGCCGAATTGCATCCTCAGGCTCCCACGTAGCTTCTTCCGCTCCGTGATTACACCATAAAACCTTGACCAACGGCACGGTCTTCTTTCTTAGCACCTTAACATCTCGGTCCAAAATTTCCACTGGTTCCTCCTCGAATGACAAGTCTGAACTCAACTCCACTTCCTCTACCGGTATTATGTGTGACGGATCCGATCTATAGCGCCTCAGTATGGAAACATGGAAAACATTATGAATTTGACTCAACTCCGGAGGTAATTTAATCTGATAAGCCACTGAACCAACACGCTTTATCACACGATATGGTCCAATGAACCTAGGACTCAACTTGCCCTTCCTTCCAAATCTGAAAATTTTCCTCCAAGGTGAGACCTTCGAAAGACACTGGTCCCCACGATGGCTTCGATATCCCTACGCCGGATCTGCATACGACTTCTGTCTATCCGAAGCTTCCTTTAACCGTGCTCGAATAACTTTTACCTTTCCTTCGATTTCAGATATCAACTCAGGACCTAACATCTGTCGTTCGCCCAATTCAGTCCAACAAGTAGGAGAGCGACACCTACGACCATACAATGCCTCGTAGGGTGCCATCTGAATGCTAGACTGGTAGCTGTTGTTATACGCAAATTCTGTCAACGGTAGAAAATCCTCCCAACTACCTTTGAAATCAATCATACATCCCCTTAACATGTCTTCCAATAACTTAATTACTCTTTCCGACTGACCATCTGACTAAGGATGAAAAGCCGTACTGAAGTTTAACTTTGTTCCCAAAGCTTCATGTAGAGCTTTCCAAAATCATGATGTAAACCTAGGATCCCTATCTGATATAATAGACACTGGTATCCCATGCAACCACACGATTTCAGATACATACAGCTTAGCCAACTTTTGTAATGAGTAATCCGTCATTTAACAGTAGAAAATGAGCAGTCTTCGTCAATCGATCAACAATTACCCAAACGAAATTTTTCTTAGTAGGTGTTAAAGGTAACCCACTAACAAAATCCATTGTTATTCGCTCCCATTTCCAAAGAGGAATCTTTACCGATTGTAATAAACCTGACGGTAATTGATGCTCCGCCTTCACTTGTTGAAAAGTTAAACATTTCCCCACAAACTCAGAAATCTCACGCTTCAACCCTGGCCACCAATACTGTTCACGGAGATCCCGATACATCTTATTTCCTCCGGGGTGCATAGCATAAGGGCTACTATGCACCTCCCGCAGAATCATTTGTTTCAAATCTGAGTCCTTAGGCATACAAACTCTACCACGAAAACACAGCACACCATCCGTGTTTATACCAAAATCCTCTATTTCACCACTTCCAACTTGCTGAATTAAGGGTCCCAACTTTTTATCTGATATCTGCTTTTCCTTGATTTGTTCTAACCACAGAGGCTTCACTTGAAGTTCCGCTAACAGACTACCATCCTCATACAAACTCAAATGAGCAAACATTGCTCTCAAATCAGATACCACCTTACGACTTAACGCGTCAGCTACCACATTAGCCTTTCCAGATAATACTACTCGATTGAGAAATCATAGTCCTTTAATAGTTCCACCCATTTTCTTTGTCTCAAGTTTAACTCCTTCTGAGTAAGAAGATACTTAAGACTCTTGTGATCCGTATAGATGATAGACTTCTCACCGTAGAGATAGTGCCTCCAAATCTTTAGAGCAAACACTACCGCACTAACTCTAAGTCATGAGTTGGGTAGTTTACTTACGTGCGGTCTCGGTGACGAGAAGCATAAGCCACCACTTTTCCACTTTGCATCAGTACACAACCTAAACCCGTATGTGACGCATCGCAGTAAACTATAAACTCTTTTCCATCCTCAGGTTGAATCAGTACTGGCGCTTCCGTCAAAATCTTCTTCAATTTCTCGAAACTTTCTTCTTTGTTTTATCGGTCCATAAATACGGTACTCCCTTTACGCAAATGTGCTTAGTTAGGGGTGCAGCAATCAACGAAAACCCCTCAACAAAGCGTCTATAATAACCAGCCAAACCCAAGAAACTCCGAATCTCAGCTACTGACTTTGGTGGTTTCCAATCCAGTATAGCCTCAATCTTCCGATGATCCACCCTTATTCCTTCAGCTTATACCACATGACCCAAGAAAGTCACTTCCCTTAACCAGAATTCACATTTACTGAATTTGGCATAAATTTGATTATCTCGAAGTAACTGCAATACTATACGCAAATGCGAGTCATGCTCCTCTTCATTCCTTGAATATACCAAAATGTCATCTATGAATACCACCACAAATCGGTCTAAATACGGTTGAAAGACCCGGTTCATCATGTCCATAAATGCAGCTGGTGCATTGGTCAACCCAAATGGCATTACCAAAAACTCAAAATGTCCATAACGAGTTCGGAATGCCGTCTTATGAATATCCGTTTCTTTCACCTTAAGTTGGTGATAACCCGATCTCAAATCAATTTTGGAGAAAACTGAAGCTCCTTTCAATTGATCAAACAGGTCATCAATTCTTGGCAAAGGATACCTATTCTTGATCGTCAATTTATTCAACTGCCTGTAATCAATACACATACGCATCGACCCATCCTTCTTCTTGACGAACAAAATCGGTGCTCCCCACGGAGACACACTCGGTCGAATAAAATCCCGATCCAAAGAATTCTTAAATTTGAGCTTTAAGCTCAGTCAACTCCTTCTTCGTGCCATTCTATAAGGAGCAATGGACACCGGAGCCGTTCCGCAAAAGCTCAATACCAAATTCCACTTCCGATCCGAGGTATACCAGAAGTTCTTCGGAAATACATCCGGAAATTCCTTCACCGTTCTCACATCTTCCACTGATAACTCTTTGGCATCCAAAGCACTAATAAAAGCTAGAAATGCTCCAAACCCTTTCCGCACCAACTTTTCTGCCTTTAACACAGATACCACATTTGCCAAGTAATTCCTCCGTTCGCCTATCATTACTATTTCTTTATCCTCCAAAGTCCTTATTGACATCCGCTTTTCAGCACAATCCAAATGCGCCTGGTGCTTAACCAACCAATCCATGCCCAAAATGAGATCGAACTCGCCGAAAGGCAATTCCATCAAATTTGCCAAAAATATTTCTCCTTGAATTTCTAAGGGCACGTCTCTAAACAGTTTATTTACAATTACCGACTGTCCTAAAGGACTAAGTACCATCATCTCACTATTAGAAATTTCAGATTCTAAATTCAAGTTTCCAGATATGGCGCTAGCAACATACGGGTGGGTAGAACCAATATCTATCAAAGCAGTAACAGGTACATCAAAGATGAGAAACGTACCAGTTATCACATCAGGTGCATTGCCATCCTCGCGGCGTCTAACTGCATATACCAATCCTGGCTGTCTTGCATCCGTGTTACCTCTAGAACCATTTCCTCGACCCGCTGCACCTTGACCACGTCTAGCCCCATTACCACCACGACCTGGTCCACGACCTCTCGGTGGCTGCTGAGTTCCTCTTGCCGGCTGTGCATCAATATTACGAACTTCCTGAGTTGTATCCATTCGTCGAGGGCAATTCCTATATTGATGATCCATTGAACCACATTTATAACAAGCACCCGTTTTCTTCCAAAGACTCTCCTAATGCCGTTTCCCACATTCAAACTGAGTCTCGACTGATTAACGACTACAGTGTTCTACCTTGAGTGGCTCATCATTTCGAGGCCTCTTCGGCTCCTTTTTGAAGAACCTAATACTTTATATCTCTCTTGCCTCTAACTCTTTCCCGATTCTGACGTTCTGAGCTCTTAGCCTCTTCGGCTATCTTAGCTTTCTCCACAAGCGTGGCAAAAGTTCTAACTTGTTGTAGGGCTATCAGAACCCGTAACTCATCATTCAACCCATCCTCAAAGCGTACACAATGCTCATGATCCGTTGGCACTATTGTTCGAGCATAACGACTCAAACGTAAAAACTCAGCTTCATAAGCTGCCACCGTCTTATTTCCTTGAATCAGATTCAAAAATTCCTTTCTTCAGGCATCCACATAACTTATTCCTACATATTTCCCCTGAAAGGCAGCTTTGAAGAATTCCCAAGTAATTAATGCAGCTTCAGTGCCTTCCCGGACAGTAAGCCACCATTGATATGCTTCGTCCCTTAACAAGGACACCGCTCCTCTTAGTTTCGTTCTCTGATGCACTCAAGGTCGTCCATAATTCGCTCCACCGCCTCAAGCCAATATTCAGCAACATTTGGAGCTACACCTGAGACACCTCTGAAAACCTCGGCACCACTTGATTTCAATCGTTCCGATATCGACCCACGAGTTGTTGGCCCAGCTCTAGCTCCAGCGACCATTTCAAGGACTCGCAACATTGCTCGTGTCAAAGCATTATCTTCTTCCATATGATCATGTGATCCCGTCTCACTCTCAAGTGATGCAGGTGCATCCATTTTCGACATATGACCCGGCGCTTCAGTTGCACCCCTAACACCTCGTCCTCTACCATGGCCACGTCTACCGCGTCCATGACCACGTCCTCTAGTGCTCATAATGACTAATTCGATTTAATCGATTACAAGTTTTATGAATCGAATCATCGTTTTGATGTTTATTAACAATATTTTATAAGATATAAGAGATAGAGTTGTTTTCGCATTCCATCCTATAGTCTCGATCTGTTTTGTTTTCAACACCTAAAACTAGAAGTTCTAGAGTGTTCCTATGATTATATCACAATAATAAATAATCAATATACAAATACTTACTTGACTTGGTGTCGGATGCTCGTGGTGCCATGCTACCTTTAGAACATAAAGTTTAAAAATTTAAACTGTTTCTCAACAAAAATTGTTGTTGAACCCAACCACAGCCGAGTTTTGAATCTGGCTCTGATACCATTAAATGTAACACCCCAAACCAGGTCTATGCGTTAAGACGAGATTTGATTTGTCGCACAGATCGAACATCCATTTAATTCTCTAATGATTTAAGTAAAACAGTTCTACAAAACCTTTTGAAAGTGAAGTTTAGTAAAAATTAAGAGCAATGATTTAAAAATCGATGAATTAAGAAATTCTAGTTTGAAATCTTATCATTTAGTATTTAATTGTCAAAAACTTTAAAGTAGTTTTTAAAGAGTTCAAAAGAATTTGAAAAGAAAAATAATTAAAGTATCTAAAATGTTATAAAACACAATTTTTAAGAAAACCTTATAGAATTAACATAAGCCCATATTAAATGTCTTAAAACCAAAATTTAAATCCATCCACACATAAAAATCCATAAAAATATTAATAAAGGCCTTATTACATCATACCCAAAATAGTAATTAAAATGAATAACTTAATAAAAGTTCATAGTTTATAAAACCCATATTCGTAGTATGGCCTCCATGAAGTCATCCTTGGCCCAAGCCTCCGTCAATTGCCATTACGAGATGGATAAATAAACAGAGTGAGTTACTTAGAACTCGATGTGTAACCCACTTACCACGTTCATTGAGCCGGATCATCAAGACATTGTTTTGGGCTTGAGCCCATTTACGAATATAATATAATAAATAAAATGCATGTAAAATGAAATTTCCCAACCAAACCTAATTTCCATCCGCTACACACCCCCGTACCAACCAACACACCTGTGGGGATCAAGTCAACTCACCCCGCCAACACACCAATCGTAGGCATAAAGCCATTTTAAATATATTGTGGTGCACCACCGAACTAGATTGTGACAAAGTCACCGAACTAGAGGCATTAAGCCATTAAAATTTTGTGGCAGAGCCACCGAACTAGATTTTTTGCAACAGCCCTTTCTTCTCTTCATCAATTATCCCAACCCATGCAATCATGTATGCATAACAATTTATAACCATATAATAATTTAACAAAAAGCCCACAATACATGTGATTCTATATTTTAAATTTCATTTAGGCCCATAAGATAAAATAACATTTAGCCCATTTAATGATCTAGCAATTTTTCGGCCCATTTAACGATCTAGCAGTTTTTCGGTCCATTAAACGATCTAGTAGTTTTTCGGCCCTTTTAACGATCTAGCAGTTTTTCGGCCCTTTTAACGATCTAGCAGTTTTTCGGCCCATTTAACGATCTAGCAATTTTTCGTAAATTCCACGACTTTAACTATTTTCATACATTTACACAAAAGTGTTAATTACTACATATTTTCTGATTTTGCCATCTTTACGATTTTATCCCAATACTTACGGTATAATATCTAACCCGAGATAAGTGTGAAATTACACACCGTTATTGTGAGAACTAGACTTTCCATTCGTCGATACCTAAATGCATCACGATAAATTAGGACACTATAATTTATTTACAAATCGAATCTTAGAAATAACGATCTAGACTTTACCCTCAAAATTTCGAACCACTTCTATATGCGGTTTCTCCCGATTGATGGTTCATTACCCGATGAAAATCCACGAACAAACAAAGGTTCGGGAGTACGAACGACTTCAAACAACTGATTCTCCTAGGATGAGCGTCCACAACCGGTGGAAATCCTGGATTCTTTGAAAAATCCTTCGCTTAAACTTAGGGGAATAGCGTAACCACCCCTCTTCGAACACTATTCACCGCCCTTTTTCGTCCCTATTTTGATTATCTCTAACGACAAAAGATCATTAGTCCAACTAATAATATATCGAAATTATGACTAACGGTTTTGAGATTGCCTTACCACAAATATCCTTGTTCCACAATATGATAATCGAGCAAAACGTTCCCTTAACACCTTAAATCAATTCCAACGTTCTACGATACTCACGAACACTTGAGTTCCGGTCCTCCACTATCACACTAAAATATAACGAAAGAAAACGTTTAATAGAATGAACGATGATTTCGATCAAAGAGATCCTTCTTACCACCATCAAGATTCGGCTAAAGCAACTAATAACCAACATAAACTAAAAGAACTCTTACCTATTGTCCACGGTTGAAAAAGAAATGATTGAGAAGAATGCTTATGTATGATGGAAGATTCGGCTATGAATAACCAAAGAAAAGAGAAATGATTCGGCAATGGAGTACACTAACATTCGGCCATGAGATAAAATAATGAAAGAAGGTATGGTTGAAAAGAAATAAAAGATGAGAGAAAGAGATGATGATGATTCGGCTTTCAAGAGGGAAAAAGGAAAAGAAAAGAGATGTGTTTAGGAGCAAAGGTACATTCGGCAATGGGGAAAAAAAAGGAAAAGAATGACCTTTTTGTGTTGGTAGTTTCGGTACTAAGAGGAAGACACTAAAATGATTAGCAAAGAAATGACCAATTGGTCAAAAAGATGGCCAAACGAAATAAAGCAATAGTTGCTTTCTTCTACCAATACATTCGGCCAAAGGAAGGAAAAGATGACTGGAGAATAATGTCTTCAAACAAAATGACCAAAAAGAATTCTAACAAGCTATCATCCTACCCCAAGCTAAACACCAAATTTCCTGCTCCTCCCTTTGTCCATAATGCCGTCCATGTTCATGGTCAAAATGGCCATGAAATAGTTTCCAAAACATCCACCTTGATACATGCCTTGTAATCCTCCACTTTCCCAAAGTTTAAGAAATCCTATCCCTAAAATCAAGCAATTCGATCCCTTAATTCATGCTTACCATAACCTTAAGTCTCCTTACCATAAAAATTTAGTCTATCTTATCCATAATTGATGGTTGGCCGACACATGCTTTGGGAAAAACTAAAAATAAAAGCTCCCAAATTGCATGCTAGGAGATTCGAACCTCTCCTTCAAGTCCAACTTATGGCGCCATCACCACTTTGCCAATTACTCATCTTATGCCATCTTTTATCACTTAATTAACTCAAACTTCAAGGTCACTGATTTCTCTACACTAAAGTATTCTTTACTAAAATTTATTCTAATTCCAAGTAAACCCGAGCCTTCTCAAGACTATATTTAGCACATAAAAAAAATCATACCCGAGCTAACACCAAAGACAAACAACATATTGATACTCAAATTTTTAGGATGTTACAAAATTAATCCCTGAGTTAGCTAGATTAAGCTATTACGATCTCAGAAACATAGAAATCATTAAAACGGGACAAGAATACATATCTAATTAAGCAAAACAAGCTTGCTAATATCTCAAGCTTCCATGGCTAGGTTTTCCTTTTTTTTTATTTGGTGGTAGATGATGATAATAGATTTTTTTATTTTATTTAATATCACTTTAATTGATAATTTCCAAAATTAACCTTAATGTTTCATGAAATTTCCAATGATGACTATTCATGCTTAACCACTAAACAATTTAATGGTCTATTTACTATATAAGGACCTCCAATTTAAAATTCTATAGCTATTTAATACCTTTAGCTATTAGAACTCAACTTTTGCACTTAATGCAATTTAGTCCTTTTCATCAAATTAGGTATGTAAACGGTAAAATTTCTTAACGAAATTTTTATACTGTATTTCTATCATATAGTAGACCATATAATACTAATAAAAATAAATTTTTTCGACTTCAGATTTGTGGTCCCGAAATCACTGTTCCGATTTCACTGAAAACGGGTTTTTACATCTGTGCCCCCATTCGGAGGTTCATCCTCCTTCTGCCTGACCTTCATTGTTGCACAACCAACACCCACATTAGCAAGCGCGCGACGACAATTAAGCATACCCTAAGATTTTGAAATGAAATTAATATTATAAGTCACAATTTCTTTTTCGAATTTTTATCATGAATAAGGGTGTATTTGATAAACAGTTGAAGATTTTCATTTTATTAAAAATAAAAAATTTCAATATTTAATTTTTAATTGTGTTTGATAATTATATTAAATTTTTACTTAATATAAATTTTTTAACAAAGAAATGTTGAACATAATAAGTAAATAGATAACTACTTATTACTTAATGTGAAAAATATTAAGTTGATTTTATCTTTAAAACTCTTATTTTTGAAATAAATTATTTCCTCTTTTTATTAAAAAATTAAAATTTTCAAAATTTTCCTCTTTTTATTAAAAAATTAAAATATTCAAATTTTATCTTTGACTTTTATAAAAAAAATATTCAAAATAAAATAAATAATACCATACTAATAAGATTAAAATTATGAAATAATAAATTTAAAAAAAAATCAAGATTTACTATTATCGAACAAAATAATATATTAAGTGCTTAATTTTTATTAATATATCAAATAATTTTTAATATAAATTCAATACCTATAAAATTCAATACTAAAAATTCAATATTTAAATCTTCATTGCTTAAGTGCTATTTGGTAAAGTGAAAAATAGTTCTGAAAAATTAAGTGTTGAAAACTTAAGTACTGAATTTAAGTTATAAATTATATTTCATATATTCCTTAAAATTAATTACGAAATATAATTAGATTGTATGATAAATATAGATTTTCAATTATAAAAAAATTATATCTACATTTTATCTTTAATTTTTAAATACTTCACTTCTAAATAAAAGTGAAATTTTAAACGTATTTTTTATAGAACAAAATAATAATAAAATAATAATAATATAGAAATAATTAAAAATATTCCCCATCAAGTAATAAGTAGCTCTTATCTACTTATCATTTTCACACTTTATTTATAAAATTATTTTTATTTTAAATTATCAAACATGTGTAAAAAATTGACTCGTTAGAAATTGTATGATTGTCGAAGCCGTAAAAAATAAAACCTACTTGAAAAATAATAATTAGTAAAAGAGACAAATAGAGTTAAATCCACAAAGGTTGATAGTAATCTTATTCAAAAAGGGGGTTTTAAAGAAAACTTTAAAACTAAAATTAAGATTTGAAAAAAGAAAGAAAGAAAGCAATAATTTGTTATGAATGTTATTTAATGGATGTTCAACCTTTCATCTTTCATTTCCCTTGACTTTCCACCTTTCATATTCTTTAACCTTTAACCTTCCATCTTCCTTAAGTTGTGCAATGCAAGCTATATTATCTTCATATAAAACTGTTGGAGTTTTTTTTTAGAGCATAAACCACAATCTTTTCGTATGTGATGAATTACATAACTTAGCCACACACATTCACGACTAGCCTCATGGATTGCCAAAATCTCAGCATGATTAGAAGAAGTAGTAACAATTGTTTGTTTCATAGAACGCCAAAAAATTGCAGTACCACCATATGTGAAAACATAACCAGTTTGTGATCGAGCATTGTGAGGATCAGATAAGTACCCTGCATCTGCAAAACCAATCAATTCTGTTTTGGGTAGGTTAGGGAAAAACAAACCGATATCTCTTGTACCTTGAAAATAACGAAAAACATGTTTAACCCCATTCCAATGTCTTCGGGTTGGACAAGAGCTAAATGTTGCTAATAAGTTGACAGAAAATGATATATCAGGTTGTATATGACTAGCAAGATACATCAATGCACCAATATAACTTAAATATGGTACTTCAGTACCAAGAAAATCTTCATTATTTTCCCGAGGATGAAAATGGTCTTTATTTACATCAAGTGACCTAATAACCATTAGGGTGTTCAATGGATGTGCGTTATGCATGTAAAATCTTCTTAGCACTTTTTCTATATATGTTGTTTGATGCACAATGATTCCATTATTTAGGTGCTCAATTTGTAACCCTAGACAAAATCTTGTCTTTCTAAGGTCTTTCATTTCAAATTCTTTATTTAATCACTCCATTGTCACTAAAATCTCTTTAGGAGTCCTAATGATATTTAAATCATCAACATACACAATAATTATAACAAATCCTGATCCAAACTTCCTTATAAAAATGCATGGGGAAATGGGATCATTCTTATAGCCTTACCTCAATAAGTATTAACTAAGGTGATTATACCACATGTGCCCAGATTGTTTTAATCCATAAAGGAATCTGTTTAATTTAATTGAGTAATGTTCTCGAGAACATGAATTAGCTGCTTCTGGCAATTTAAAACCTTTTTGGAGTTTCATGTAAATGTTATTATCAAGTGGGCCATATAAATAGGCTGTAACTACATCCATTAGGCGTAAATCAAACCCTTCTCTTATTGCCAGACTAATCAAGAACCTAAAAGTAGTTGCATCCATCACAGAAGAGTATGTCTCTTCATAATCAATACCAGGACTTTGTGAAAATCCTTGTGCAACCAAACGCGTTTTCTATCTCACAATTTCTCCCTTTTCATTTCTCTTTCTCACAAAAACCAATTTATATCCCACAGGTTTTACACCTTCAGGTGTACAAACTACATGCCCGAATACATCTCTCTTCTCAAGAGATTTTAACTCCACCTCAATTGCTTCTTTCCATTTTGGTTAATCATCTATTTGTCTACATTCATCAATTAGCATTGGTTCATGATCCACATTTTCATTCAAAATATCTAGTGCTATATTGCATGTAAATATGTCATCAACGTCAATTTGATTTCGGTTCCATTTAATTCTTGACATGACATAATTTGTTGAGAACTCTTTATTATTAGGTACCTGAGATTTTTCTTGAACTTCAGTCATGTCTAAAATATCTTCTGAAGATCCTTTTAAAGTCACTGCTTCCTTAATCTGATCATCATCTATTTTTTCTCCTTTTCTTTTTCAAGGATTCTTATCTCTGGAGCCAACTGGTCTACCACGCTTCAAACGTGATTTAGACTTACTAGCAACTAGAGTTTATCCTTCAGTGACATCAATTTTGATTGGAACATTTACAACTGGTATATGTGATTTTGTCACTCTTTTTGGATAGTAAATGTGTTTGGCAATTGATTTGCTAAACTTTGTAAATGAATTATCCTCTGAACCTCCAATTCACATTGTTGGGTATGAGGATCAAAATGTAACAATGATAATTCATTCCAATCTATTTCTTTTTTCAGCTGTTTATTTTCTCCCCCTAACATTGAGAAAACTGACCCATTAAAATGACAGTCAGCAAATCGAGCCGTAAATAAATTCCTCGTTGATGGCTCGAGATATTTAATTATTGATGGAGATTCATATCCAACATATATTCCTAACCTCCTTTGAGGACCTATCTTAGAGCGTTGTGATGGAGCAATCGGAACATATACAACACATCCAAAAGTTCTCAGATGGGAAATATTTGGTTCTTGACCAAAAACCATTTGTAACAGGAAGAACTTATGATAACTTGTTGGCCTGACTCAAATTAGTGATGTTGCATGTAGTATGGCATGCCCCCAAACAGAAATTGGAAGTTTTAACTTCATAAGTAATGGTCTTGCAATCAATTGAAGACGTTTGATTAATGATTCAGCAATACCGTTTTGTGTATGAACATGTGCTAGAGGATGTTCAACACTTATTCCAATAGACATACAAAAATCATTGAAAGCTTGGGAAGTAAATTCACCAGCATTGTCAAGATGAATTGTCTTGATAGGGAAATATGGAAAACGTGCTCGTAATTTGATTAACTGAGCAAGTAACCTGGAAAATTTCATGTTTCGAGTTGATAACAAGGATACATGCAACCATCTAGTCGAAACATCGAGTAAAATCATAAAATATCTAAATGGTCCATACGGAGGGTGTATTGGTCTACATATATCTCCTTGTATCCGTTCTAGAAAAGTGATAGATTCATAATTTATCTTGGCTGGTGATGGCCGAACGATTAATTTGTCTTGAGAGCAAGCATCACATGAAAAATTATTCGCTTGAAGAATCTGCTGGCTCTTCAATGAATGTCCACATGAATTTTCAATAATTTTTTGCATCACAATTGAACTGGGATGGCCTAATCGGTCATGCCAAAAAATAAAGTCATCAGTAAACTTCTGATTTATTATAGCATGTGCTTCAATTGTACTAATTCTCGTGTAGTACAAACCAAAGAAGAGTGTGAACAATTTCTCCAAAATAATTTTATTTCCTTGAATTATACTTGTAATTTGAAGATATTCATCATTCCCTTCACTTCTTGTCTCAATATGATATCCATTATGACGAATATCTTTAAAGCTCAACAAATTTTTTGGAGACTTAGGAGAGTATAACGCATCATTAATTTGAAACTTAGTTCCTCTAGGCAACAATATAGTTGCTCTTTCGGAGCCTTGAATGATTTTGATACTACCAGATATAGTACTTACACTAGCTTTTTGCATTGTTAAATGATAAAAATATTTCTTGTTCTTAAGTATAGTATGAGTAGTTGTACTGTCTGCTAAGCATAAGTCTTCATCATTTGTCGCTAATTGAATTTGAGAGATATTCATATTCTTCAAAGAAAATAAATAAATGTCACATAAATTTTCAAAATATATAAAATTTTCATAAATAGTTTAAAACATAATATAATAACCATGTTGTTAAAAATATAACAAACTTGCATAAAATTTATTCTTTAAAACTATAATAATAAAATTAAAAGATCAATTATTCCATTCAAGGGTGGTGAAGAAATCAACAGCTTCCAAGTGAGTTGTACCAACGATGCCATAATCATCTTTTCCATTCTCACAAACAAAATTTGTCTCTATTTTCTTCCCTTTATCCTTCAATGATTGTTGATATAGTTCTACAAGATGCTTTGGTGTACGACAAGTACGGGACCAATGGTTTTTACCTCTACAACGATAACACAAACTTTTCACTTTCCTAGTTGTATTTTTATCATTCTTTCCATCCTTATAATCCCACTTATGATGGGTATTCCTAAAATGACCACCTCGTTCACGTCCACGTCCTCGACCGCGACCACGACCACGACCGTGTCCTCGACCACGACTGCTAGTGTGGTCTTTATCCTTTCCGTTATATGATGTCATATTCACTTCATGGAATGGAGTAGAGCCAGTTGGATGTGACTCATGATTTTTCATTAACAATTCATTATTTTGCTCAGCCACAAGAAGACAAGATATTAATTCA
This sequence comes from Gossypium sturtianum, assembly GCA_025698515.1. Taxonomy (NCBI): domain Eukaryota; kingdom Viridiplantae; phylum Streptophyta; class Magnoliopsida; order Malvales; family Malvaceae; genus Gossypium; species Gossypium sturtianum. The sequence continues at coordinate 126,638,044 of CM046948.1, forward strand.
AAATATTTTTTAAAACCTTTTTAATGATATTGTGTTTGCAGGACAACATTATTTGCGTGAAATATGAAGTATTTTTTTTTTCTAACATATCCTCATCAATTATGTTCTCTCTACATAATTTCAATTGGGAAGTGATTCTAAACATAGTCGAGTTATATTCACTCACAAATTTAAAATCTTATAATCTCAAATGCAGCCAATCATAGCGAGCTTTAGAAAGTATTACAGTTTTCTGATGAACATATCTTTCTTTTAGACTATTCCAAAGGACAAGTGGGTCTTTAACAGTCAAATATTTAGTCTTTAGTCCCTCATGAAGGTGATGACGAAGAAATATCATGGTTTTGGCCTTATCTTGACTAGATGCTTCATTTCCTTCATTAATAGCTTCACCAAGGCCTTTTGCATCTTAATGTATTTCAGCATCTAACATCCAGGATAAATAGTTCTTCCCAGTAATATCAAGATCCACAAATTCAAGTTTTGCAAGGTTCAACATAGATGCTATCACTACAATATAAATATAAATATAAGTATAAGTAGTTCATTAACAAATATTCAAGCAAACATTAGTAATCCCTTAACAAAACTTTCAAGCATAACATAACAGGAAAAAAATTACCCAAATAATTACAACAATTTAGTCATAAAATAAATTACAAGTAATTTGACTATGTTAGAAGTTTTTAACAAATTACAAGATTAGTAGAACTATTAAAAAAATGAAACAAATTATAAACATAAGTAATTTTATCATAATGGACATCTTGATAAAATGTATTACATACCTTGATCCAAGCTAACAAAAAACACAAGACTCTTGGATTGATGTAAGTGCCTGTGCTGATAACGTATTATAAACAAAAATAATAGATAAAAGATGGATATGAGAATATGAGAATATCTATTGCATTCTATATTTTTTCATCATACTTACAAGTAGTATACATTAAAAATCTTACTAGGAAAAACACTGTGGGACAAAAACGTAGTGAAGGAAAAAAGAGTACATAATCCTTTGATACACAATATGTCACAACCTTACAAGAACGAATTTTTTCCCCTCATGTAAGCATCACTTAAGATCTTTAAAACGACGCAATCCAATGTTGAAAATTAACTTCTCAAATGTAGCAGTAGGGAGCGTCTTAGTAAAAAGATCTGTCAAATTCTCACTTGAACGAATCTGTTGAACATTTATATCTCTATTCTTTTGTAGATCATGAGTGAAGAAAATTTTTGCAAGGTTTGGAATTGATGATATCGCTTGATCCAAACTAACAAAAAATGCAAGACTCTTGGATTGATGTAAGTGCTTGTGCTGATAACGTGTTATAAAATAATAATGCAAAGAACACAAGAATAATAGATGAGAATAAATGGATATTTCTATTGCAATTTTCTTCTATTTCCATCATCCTTACAAGTAGTATACTCCTATATATATAGGGAGATTAGACTCCTTATTTTCTAATACATAAATAGAAAAGGGGTTACAATAAGATGAAAGGTGAAAAGTTGAGGAAGATGAAAGGTGAAAGGTAGGAGAAGATGAAAGGTTGAACATCCACTTAATAACATTCATAACACTCCCCCTTAGATGTTCCTTGTATAAAGGATATGCCTCATTAAAAACCTTACTAGGAAAAACCTTGTGAGACAAAAACCTAGTGAAGAAAAAAAGAGTACATAATCCTTTGATACACATTATGTCACAACTTTAAAACAAAAATGTAGTGTTAATTTACCCCCCTCATGTATGGATCACTTAAGATCTTTGAAACGATGCAATCCAATGCTAAAAATTAACTTCTCAAATGTAGCGGTAGGAAGTGCTTAATTAAGTTCTCGATTATTATTCGCATCGGGTGATGGGTGTTACAACAATCCATATTTTGCTCCCCCTTATTTGAACATAATTTTATAACCCTATATTGAGACATTCAATTATTGTTTATCAATAACAAATCAACAAATTTTATTGATACGTATCAATATAGCAATAAAATTCAATTGCATTCTCATGCTTTGGATGTCACCAACAACTTTATAAAGTATGATGTATTGTATCATTCACTATTACCAATACAATAAGTGCATTGGGCACAAAAAGAAATTGTACTTCAGGACAATCGTTTTATAATATTATTGTATGACCATTTATTCTTATTGAGCACTCAATCTTTAGGTCAAGATAAAATTTAATTTTTTAGATATACTTTCATTATAAAGTTTATCTACTGAATAATTATTACTCTTGAAAATTCTTCAGGAACTCCAATGATATTTGATACATTAATATAAACAATAATGATAACAACCTATATATATAAATACATTAACTAATAAAAACTTCTTAACAAAATCATATTTACATTTAATGATTTTCTCATGAAACTCGAGTTTTATGCTTCAGGTATCAATATTATGAAATAATTTATACCAGCCGAATACAAATTCACTAGACGTAAATAAATAAATTTATTTGGTATTTGAATACACTATTAATTAATCATTTTTCATAACCAAAACCAAATGTCTTGTTACAAGTCAATTCATATATTATGACTTGCTATTATGCTAACATGTACTCTCATTGGCTTTACACCTTCCGGGTGTTTGGACTTCAAGTTCGAGATACATTTCATAAGTTATAATAAAAGTGTCTCTTTATTTTGATGAGTTGCTCCCATATCAATGCTTTCAAATATATTTTCATTCAAGATCCTCACTTTTCCATAATATTGAAGTGTTCTACGTATATTATCGTTGTCGACAACAATTTCCTTTTGTCAGCTCCATTTAGTTATATATGAAAAAGGGGTTGCAAGGAGATGAAAGGTTTAAGGTGTTGGAAAAACGGGTTTGGAAAACGCAGCGAAAAATAAATTTAGGGAAAAACCAGAGTTTCAATTTTTTTTCCAAAATAAGATCTTGGTTGTGATATCTAAAGTAATAAACACTTAATCAAAATTGTACCTTTTCAATTCGTCTAGGATGAGCGTTTCGACTGAGTAGGTTTCTCTGCTATCCTCAAGCTCACGTCTGTCGAGTGTGGGCTCACTTCGAATAAAAAAAATTTCCACAAAAATTACCAGTGGGGTAATTTTGCAATTTCTCTAAAATTTTGGGTCAAATTGTAAATTAAAATATCTCTAGAAATTTTCTAGAATAATCTCTTCAGAGAACCTTCTCTCTACAACTTTCTCTTGAATTAAAGTGTGTGTAAATAATGACCCAATGCTCTCTTTATATAGGGAGAGTTTAGATATTTCAACTATGATTAAACTTAATCACTTTAATATTAAACTATTAAAATAATATTATTTTTAGAACAATTAATCTGAAATCAAATTCTCTAGTAGAGTCTCAGTAGGAGTGTAATTCTTCCACTGTTCAACCACCGACGACCAACCATTGCCGGCCACCGGGATGTCGCCGTCGCAGCCACCGGCACTGCCATGTCTGGTGATGCATGTCCGACACCTTACGGCACCTTGAGTCGGTTCGATCCAGGTCAATGATGACCTGACCGGTCCGATCTAGCCACTGGTTGGATCGTCAATCTGGTTTCACATATTGGACCCGGTTTGACCGATTTTTGGGTCTTGGTCATGGTTTTGGGCTCCTAGGTTCAATTTACGATCTTAGGTCCAATTTTAGAGTTTAATTACCCATTGGGCCAATTGTCTGACTTGAAAATTAATTTCCAAAAATATCATATTAATTTTAATTAATTTGATTAATTTAATTTTACTTTATCAAAATTAATTTTTCAAAAAATCACTTAGATTTTTCAAATTATTTTTTCAAGAAAATTCTTTAATCAAATTCTCTAGTTGAACAATTCTCACAACCACCTAATTTAATTCCATATTGAATAAATCGACTCAATTAAATTATTCTCAAATTCTTAGAATTTTCTTCTGATTCAAATTCAGTCCGATCAAGCTTTTGCTAAGCTAGCGGAAGGACCAATCAGAGCGATCAAGCTTTTGTTAAGCTAGCGGAAGGACCAATCAGACATATACAATTAGGCTCTAGTGATTGCAATTATGTTCAGAAGCATCGTTCTGATAATTCGCAATTACTTAATCATAGAGTCAGTCCACAAGAAGTACCATGATTGAAAACTCCTTATTATATACTCTTTACGAAAGTAATTCATCCAACTGTTTTATCCAATGACCTCGTCATGTGTGTGTTACCCTAATATGATATCCTTGATTCCTTTGAGTTAAATCCGTTCACTCAATACAATCATATTTTATCTCTTTGTTAGCCTTATGTCTTCTTAATGATTAATATGATCACTATCAACGAATGATTGTGATAAATTGCTTATTTGAGAACTAACAACCCGTGGCCACGTTCCATATTTAACAATCCACACAATGCCAATGAGAAGATATCATTAACTCTTTAATTTAGCTATGAATTCCACTGTTGCTAGTAAATCCATGCCATACACAAGTTATGTACCCAACATACCGGCTATGGGCTCGATCATCTTTAGAGCATAAGCCTTCACTTATATTAAAGCACATGAGTTGCATATGCATGGCCAGTGACTAACTCAGGATTTAGGTAAATCACACCATGAACGTCACAAGTGAATTAATTCACAAACGAATTCCGAATTAATTCATCTTGAGTCCAGTCCAATGTATCATTCTACCAATGAATACATCTATGTCTCTACTTATGGAGTCAACTGCTCCGATAGCCAAGACTAGTCATCTCCCCAATTGAAATTGTAGACAACATAATAATCCTTCTCAGTATTTGAATCAAATGCTCACTTTGATTCTTTTACGGGATTACGGACTCATTTAGATTATCGACTGAAGTAAGTTGTCTTTCTCGCAATGTAAGCATTCTTTACAATGCCACTTATCTTTAGTTTGAATTTTAGACAATCAATGAGCTAATATTTGCTTGTCACAATCTTGTTATGCATGCAAAATATAAAAGAGAAAATACAAAAGACGTAATAGTGAAATGTGAAATTAACTTTATTTAATTATTAATCGTTCAAATAAATAGAAAACAGTTACATATTTACGAAAATATGGGCACATTTTCCAACATAAGGAAGATGGAAGGTTAAAGGTTAAAGAAGATGAAATGTGGAAGGTGGAAGGTCAAGGGAGATGAAAGATGAAAGATGCTAGGTTGAACATCCAATGGGGAGTGTTATGAATGTTATATAATGGATGTTCAACATTTCATCTATCATCTCCCTTAACCTTCCACCTTTCATCTTCTTTAATCTTTAACCTTCCATCTTCCTTAAACCTTTCATCTTCTTGTAACCACTTTTTCTTATTTATGTATTAGAATATGGAAAGTCTAATCTCCCTATATATATAGTGGAGTATACTACTTGTAAGTATAATGAAAAAGTATAGAATGCAATAGAAATCCTCATATTCTCATATCCATCTTTTATCTATTATTTTTGTTTATAATACAATTAAAATTTTGAGAAAAATCAACTAGAAGTTCTAGTCAAAGTAAATTCTTCGTTTGATTTGAGAGTTTGATCATTGATGCAAGATCAATTTCAGTGTTATTTAATAAATTGATTATAGGCACCGACAATCGCCAAGTAACCTAATCTCTTCTGACTTTCTTGATAATCAAGACAATCGTCATTAATTGCTTTCTTTATTTATAAATAATTCTATAATAATCACTTATGAATTTAATTTATCAATAACTTTAAGAATGAAAGAAACTCAATTCTAACCAACAAGTGCACAATCATGGTTTATTTAAGTTAGATCGCATGCTTACACTACACAAATAATCATGCAGTCGTCGCAAATATTAGAAATCAATCAATCGACTAATTATCTAATTGAGAAAGCAATCGCTCTAAGCTATTAAATATTGGTCGGATATTTAACAAACTTGAACAATTGCAATTAAACCAAAAGGCAATCAAATACTAAAGAGCAGAGAAAGATTAAAAACAATTCAATCTCATAAACTCGTACAATCAAACTTCGAATATTACTTCAATTAGAAAAGAGAGTTTAGAAACCCATAAAATAAAAACAAACAATATAAAATTAAGAATGGCTTTGTATCTCACAAATCTTAACTTAATAATGTTTATTTATAGGACAAAAATAATATAATAGAGAAAATATAAAAGTACCATTAATTAAATGACAATTTTTTTTTTTAGGTTTTTAGGCAATTTTTGGGTTAGACTTTTAGGCCATTTTCGAACATCTTCCTGGCATTTTTAAGCTTGAGTCGTGAAATAACTTCAGTTATATTTTTCAATTTCTTTTAAATTAGTATATTATAGGCCCAAAACAGGAGTTTATAACTCAAATTATGACCAAAATATTAAAGCTACACCATGTTAAAAAATTCAAATTGCAAAAACTTATTAAAAATAAACTTTAACCTCTTTTTATCTAATTATTTCATAAATCAATAAAAATAAACATAATTAAATAAAAAATATTAACTTTCAATAAATTTAAATTTTATATCTGTTAGTCTTGATTTTTAAATTTATCATAGACACGCTAAGTCATTTCAAATCACTCCAGATCCGGGCATTCGCCCGTATATGATTGAACCGGGCCGACTGGTCCACGGCCAACACCCTCGTTATCCCCCTCGCCAAGAAATCTGCTCTTAAAAACAAAATTCGAATAAGAATTCTCTAGACCCCCAACATATAAAATAAGTAACGAGATTCAAGAATCGGATTTTTTTTAAGAATTTGATTGCAGAGTTGAAAGTATGGGGTCTTCTTCTTGTTCAGATGGAAGCTTGAAGCAACAATTAGAGGAATTACAAAAACAGCTTGGAAAGAAACAGAGATTCGAGGAGGCAGTTTCCTCCATCAATTCCCTTCTTAAACTCCATTATCCTTCAGCTTCTCCCTCCCTTCGCAAATCGGTGAGATCCCCTTTTCTTTATTCATCTTTTCTCTCTTCCAATTTGAAGCGGTAATTGAATTTTTACATGCTATCGTTTTTCGTCGTTCAGTTTTATTCCGTTGTTTGCCGTGTTGCTACCATTTTGAAGACCAGATACACCGCACCCGGTTTCTGGCTTGCCGGTTTACGCCTTTTCGAACTCTTGGAACCCCTTGTCTCTGATCCTTCTGAAAAGAGTCATCTAAGGAATTGCATTTCTCAGGCTAAGCAACACTTGAATGAAATCGAAAACCCCGTCCAATCATCTGAATCTTCCGCCAACAGAGGTTTGTTTCCAAAACAATCCTTTGCTTTTTTCTTGCTTGGACTTCTTTATTTTTGTTTAAGAACGGATGTGATATACAAGGATCCTACAAATATACACATAGAAAAATCTAACCTTATTCATGTCAGTATCCGACCTTCATATTCAAGTTCGAGTAACATAGTTTCGAAGTATGTTCAGGGACATTGAAATGTTTAAAATGATTTCTGTTTTGTTTTGCCCAAAAGGTTATCTATTTGAGGGACATCTTACCGTGGATCCTGAACCACCACAACCTCAATGGTTGGTCCAATCAAATCTCATGAATGCTTTTGCTTCTGCTGCGGCTGCCGAATCTTCTCAGGGTTTGGCCACAAATGTTAACACAGTGGAAAATGCTGCCAATGTGCTTGAACAGCTCATTGATCATCTTGATAGTGTTATACCAGAGGTACTTTTTCTGCGATCTGCTAGTTGAATATATATTGGTTTATAGAAGTTGATTAGAATTTGAAACTCATGTGAATGGATTAATCTTTGTTTTCAAGATACTTGAGAATGAGGGTGGTGTTCGAAGAGTCCCACCAGCTAGTAAAGAAGTTGTCTCAAAGCTTCCAGTAATTACTCTCACAGAAGAAATCCTGGCTAAGCTTGGATCTGATGCTGAATGTGCAATATGCAAGGAGAACCTTCTTGTTGGCGATAACATGCAAGAATTGCCGTGCAAGCACACATTTCATCCTCCTTGTTTAAAGCCATGGCTGGTAATTAATAGTGCTTGATTTTATTTTATTAGTGATGGAGGATTAAATGCGATTGTGGGTTATCTGTGTCTTATATTCGATGGTTTTTTGTGGCAGGATGAACACAATTCTTGCCCAATTTGTAGATATGAGCTGCAAACAGATGACCATGATTATGAGAACTGGAAGGAGCGGGAAAAGGAGGCCGAAGAAGAGAGAAAAGGTGCTGCAAATGCTGTTCGTGGTGGTGAATACATGTATGTGTAGATGACTGGTCTTATTGGATTTATACTCAATTTCAATGATATTTCATTATTGTATTTATACATGTGACTAAGTGGTGTAATAAAGATACTGATTTTTTTAACACATTAAATGGTTACCTTTTTAGCTCACCTCTATCATAGATTGCGGGTTTCTCTTGTTTTTTCTTTTTCCTTTGGTTTCAGTATTAAGCTGCTTGTCGAGGACATGCTATAGGTCTACGGGTTTGACATGGTATGGAGTCGAGATGTGGTAATATCGTTGCTATGATCCATGCTAAATAGTTATACATTGTCTCTAGCTCTTTGATGCTCTTATAATTTCCAAACAAGCTAGTAGTTTATACCATGGTAGACGGTACCATAACGGCCGGTACGTACCGTTCCAGTCCTAAACTGGTACCAAGTAGTTTATGTTCCGTTTCGGTCAAATTTTCAGTGCATTTTGATGATTTTGGTGTATTTTAGCCTGTTTCGATCAATACCAGCTTGTACCAGTGTGTACCGACCTGTACTAGTTGGTACAAAAATTTTACTGACTACCTTGGTTTATACAAGACTGCATTTCTAGCTGGTAGTTTGGATGAAGCAGAACCTTTTGTATCCTATACGAATGCTGCTTGTTGCTTTCTAAAGCAAATGGAGGAACTGTTGTAGGTTTTATTCTGATAGATTAGGATAATCTCATCAATGTAAGAGGAATAACAGTTGAAAACATTTCTTTCTTTAATAAATTAAGAACCCATATATATGATTAATGAGTTTAGGGCTTCTCTTGGCTCAAAACCGGGTGGACTTGAGAACTATGTTATTCGCATTTGGTCTCGGATGTGATGTGAGTGTTGATATGATATGGTTAGATATTTCTAAAGTTAGCTATGTATTTAGAGGAGGTCATATTCTTATACCTAATCTATGCGTTGGAGACGGGTATTTCAAGAAAAATAATGAGTGTTGGCATTCTTTTCTTCATTATACTTTTTCGGGTATTTTTCAAGAAGTTTGGATCTACAACATCTATAGTTTTGAAACATCTACACAAAAAAGGAAACATTGTGGGTATTTTTGGCCGCTCTTTATTTTATTTTTTCAATTTTTTCGCGGGTTATAACATATTCCAAATCCTTTTACTCCTTTTTTCTTTTTAAAATTTAATCTTTTTGTTCTTTTAGATTTCAAATTTTTTATTTAATTGTTAATATGGTTAAAGTTCTTTTGTTAAATTTATTAGTATGATATTTTTGAATATTTAAAAAATATTTATTTATTTATAATGCATTAAAAAATTTAGTAGTCTTGATTTACATATTTTAAATTGAAAAAATAAGGAGATTAAATTCAAAACTTTCCTCTGCTCTGGTTATTTACTTGGGTTAGAAGTTCGGGTAAATATCTCAATAATACCAAAAAAAATCAAAATTTACCGGAAAGTATAGGTTTCAGGAAAATTGACCGGAAAGTGCAATTTCCCCAAAAACGCGCGTTCACGTCGCGTGTTTTTGGGAAAAGCGACTAAAGCGCGTCCTGGGGAGCGCTTTTGGCCACCTCAAAAAACGGCTCCCACGAGGGCGCTTTTCTTCGAGGTGGCCAAAAGCGCCCCCGGACGCGCTTTAGGCCGCATCTGTGATCAAATTTTTTTTTTGACCGTTGGCCCCCAACGGTCAAAAAAAAAACTATAAATACCCCCAACCCTTCATTTTTTCACACTTCAATCCTTTCTCATTATTCTCTCAATTTGCTCTCAATTTTCTTTCAAGTTTCTCTCAAAGTCCTTGAAATTTACGCTCAAATTTCAAAATAATCCTTTACTATTTACTGAAAAAGCCCTTTATAATTTTTTTAATATATCTATTTTTGGAAAATTTGAAAATACTTTATCTGAGTACAATGGCGGGAATTACGTCGCCTAGACAACAAGCACATTGCCACGAGCAAATGAAAATGGTAAGTTTGAATGTTAATTTTTCAATATTATTAAATTTTTTTAATTATGTAATTTTAATTAATTTTGAATTTTATAATTTTTAAACGATCAGAGATCGGGTGTTGCAATGTTATATTCGCAACATGCCCGGTCCCCATCGCCATTGATCGAGAATTACTGCGGGAAGCGGGTTTTTGGCACGTGGCCACGATAGGCCGGGGTTCAAGTTGGACCCGCTTTGATCGTAGCGTTGATAGAGAGGTGGAGACCCGAGACGCACACTTTCCATCTGCCATGCGGAGAGTGTACCATCACCTTAGAAGATGTGCGATTCTGCTTGGGATTACCGGTGGGCGGGTTACGGTGAGTCACCGGTCCGTAACATCTCTCGATTGGATGGCCGTATGCTCTGAGCTTCGGGTGCCATTCCGGATAAAATTCAAGGAGCTCGGATCGATATGGGTTGGTTACGAGACGCATTCCGCGCCAGAATGAAGAAGGTTCGACCAAGAAGAAAGAATACGGTATGCGCGGGCATACATACTTGAGATAATTGGAGGCTATTCGATGTCGGACCTCTCTAGAAACCTCGTCGACCGAGATGGCTCCTAAAACTTGTTGATTTGAGAGCAAAGGTGAATTGAGTTGGGGGAGTCCGTGCTTGCTATCGAGGTTGTACCGAGAGATGCGGGGTGACGCCACGAGTAAAGCAAAAATCGGAGGTTGCCTATCACTACCGCAGTCATGGGCATGGTTTCGATTTCCATTTTTACGTCCTCGACTCGACCGACCATATTCATTCCCACCGATAACGAGGTAAATTTAATATTATATTTTACAATTATGTCGTAGATTTATAGTATAATTGCATGCTAAAAGTTTATTTAATTAGGTGGAACCATCCGACGAGTCATGTTGGAATACCTAACTCGCTTGAGGATATACGGCTCCTATTGGAACAACGGTCGGAATCACAAGTAAGTGTCGAATTTCGTTATTATAATTTAGTATTTTCGTATGTAGTGTCTAGTATTATGTATATAACTAATATTTTGGTAATGTTAATATAGTTTCAATGGACACCGTCATTTAGGATCCCGAAAATTCGGCAAGAATCGGAGGAGTTCCTCCAAAATCAAGCAGATTGCACGTTAAGGTCCCGTTAATCACCTACTCAACCGTGGAGATGCACCCGGTCGGATCGGGTTCTGCGGCAATTTGGATGCGACAACCGATTCCGTGCCTCCCCGAGGTGCTCGATGATGAGCACAAAGTGGACTTACTGGCAGCAGAAGACACCGGATTGGCCAAGATTTTGGTCAAAACATATCGAGGCGTGGGAGAACCGGTATGACTTTTTACCTAACCGGAATCGATCATAGTTCCCGAGTTAGCGTGGCGTGTGAGTACATGCCATGGTTTAGAATCCATGGCAAGCCGTATCTGTTGTCCGGATGAAGAGAGGCGGCGGCAAATTCGCGGCGAAGGGAACGTCGGGCCCTTTACATTCAAGGAGAATGGGTGATGAGACGGGCCAAAGAATAGCGCCTACCACGATCACGACCCGCCCAAAGAAGCGCCTACACGATCCACCGGGCCATCAACGGCGCCTACACAATTACCGGGCCCATTAGTTCACCATCAACACCGACATCACACAGCGTCCACGCTTTATGCCAAAAGTGCATTCCCCCTTATATGTATCCTCCAAACCCATATATGTTTCCTTCTCTTAGTTCCACCCTGAGTTGGAATGCATGGTCGGGTTCGAGTCCATTCCCGACAACTCCGTTAGGCGGCCGTCGTGAGGCCGACGTCGGATTAGAGGAGGCGTCGTCGAGGAGCGCTTCTTTCTACGGTGCTCATTCACCGTGACGGATGCGATCACCCCCGCCGTGGTTTATGCAAACACCTCCGGGTCATTATTTTATCAAGGTGGGTCATCATCGCAACACCTGAACCGGACCCACCGCGGAGGAAACCCGATTCCCGCTTTGAGGTTCCACGACCCCGTCGGAAGCTAGAAGAAGGAGGAATCCAGTAGCGTAACCGCCGACCGCCCTCCTGTGTGGCACGGGTTCCCCCCAGCATCAACATTGATTAGGATGGACATTTTTATTTTTAAATTGTAATAATTTTTTTATTTTTGAATCAAAAAGTTGTTTTTATTTGTGTTTGTAATTTAATTTTAATATTTTCACTAAAATAGAAGTTCGTATTTTTTTGTATGTAATTTAATTTGATTTTTTAATAAAATAAAAATTTATTTTTATTTTATATTTTTTAATTTAGTTTTAATATATTTAATAAAATAATAGTTGTTTAATTTTTATTGTAATTTAATTTTAATATCTTTAATAAAATAGAAATTGTTTAAGTTTTTTATTGTAATTTAATTTTAATATATGTAATAAAATAAGAAATTGTTTTTATTTTTATTTTATTGTAATTTAGTTTTAATATATTTAATAAATAAGAAGTTTTCTTTATTTTTATTTGTTTGTAATTTAGTTGTAGTATATTTAATAAATAAGAAGTTTTCATTGATAATTTAGTTTTTTGCAATATAAATTTTTTTATATTTAATAAAATTGAGTTTAATGTTATTTCTTTTGTAATTTAATTTTTTTAATTTAGTTTTAATATCTTTGATAAAATAGAAATGGTTTAATTTTCATTTTTGCAATTTAATTATCTTATATTTAATAAATTTGAGTTATTGTACAAAAGTTCACCGTTTTCCTCCAAAAAAAGCAGAAATTACATAGCCAAAGAAGAGACAAACAAGCTAAGAACACACCAACTAGTCCGATTTGGACACGAGCGAGATGTATGGCCCGGGTTCCTACACCACCCGCACCGCCGACTTTGGTTGGTTGGTTCTCGGATATCCATATTGTTGCGTATTCTAGTCGAGGAAGGTCGACCTTTTGGTTTGCGCCTCAATTCTCTATCCGGCAACAGCTTATATGGTGCAAGCGATACCGATGGCCACTCACGTTCATCTGGGACTGGTGGGAATACGTGTCTCCACACGTTGTACATGTTTTCTAATTTGTAGACTTTGTCGACATAGCTCATGGGGTCAAGACGAAGATTATGACAAGCCGCAAGTACATGAGCACATGGGTAACGAAGTGCATCAAATATCCCACGGTCACATGTCCTATTCGTCAAGTGTACACGATAATGCCCGCCAACAATACCTTGGTTCGGTCTGTCAAACTCCGTGACACGAAACCATAGGTTGTCGCGGTCGTGACACACTGTGTGCATAGTGTTCGCCCGTGCCTTCCCACGGTTAATTTCTTGCAAGACCTTCGGGCTCCATACATGGCCTCCTTGCATCTGCCCTCGATAACTCGCTGCTCTCTTCAGAAATAGTGCCGCTAAACGAAAATATGTCTCTCAAAACCCATTTGTGTGTCGGCGGATGACGGGTTCCTTTTAGCACAAATTTATGCATTCGGCGGGGTTTGTGGTCATATGACCATATCGTAGGCCGCCGTCATATGCTTGTGTCCACTATTCAAAAGGAATATTGCACAGTACTCTGCGCCTTCGCGTTATCTGCGCAAAAGCGGCCAACATCTCGTGAAAACGGTCTTTATTGATCTCGTACCCTGCCAATATACGTTGATAGCGAATATTACATACCACTATTCAATTGCGAATACATTGAAAATTTCAAAAGAAATTATATTAATAGATATTTCATACCCATATCGGTCACTTGCCGTTTCGCGTCTTTTAGATCGGTGTTGCCCATAGTAGTTGGATGAAACATGCCTCAAGCAATATCAATGGTGTGTACGATGCCACATGCTTCCCCGCTGTTCTATTGCCGCAAGTATTCCAGGGCCCCGATCCGATATAACGCATATGTCAGGTTGAGGGCAGACATGCCTCCTTAACCTAGATAGGAAGAAGTCCCAGTCATCAGCTGACTCCCCTGGTGTTATTGCGAATGCAATCGGAAGGATTCTCCCACGTACCGTCTTGTGCCACGGCTAGCAATAGCCGATCGTATATCTACCATACATGAAGGTACCGTCAATTTGTACCAATGGCTTGCGGTATGTAAAAGCATCTCGGCATTGCTTAAATGTCCGAGCAGCGCTTGAACACCTGCGCATCCACGGAGCGAGCGATCATCGTAGTACGCCGGTTCCGTTTCAAGGTCCGTTGTCTTTGCACAGGACATCGTCTCAACACGACACCACTGCCACACTTCATTATATGAAGCGTCCCATCGACCGTGCAACTTTTCCAACGCCTTCTGCTTGGCTATCCAAGCCTTTCTGTAAGAGGGCGTGTACCCCATTTGGCTACGAATATTGCCAATTAAGGCCGGCACTGTAGTTTTGGGATCGGCCTTCACCGTCGGGATTATTAAATCAGCCAACATGTCTGAATCCATCCTCGGATGATCTTGTGTTACACCTGTCAACGAAGTACGTTAAATAATGCAACATTACATAATATTAGTGTTATTCGAAATCATTGAACACATAGTGGTACTGTACCGGTAAGACATGTATGCGGACCTTTGTACTTTTTCACCTCCCACATCCCTGTCCTTTTCCTCAACGACGCCATGATTTTCCATGAACATGTGCCGTCTTGCACTGCACACTTCGCCTCGTACCTATCGAGGTTTGATTTAACCATAGTGTAGTTAACCCCGTTCCTGATGCTGTATTGTTTCAATGCACCAAGAAAAGTATTCTTGTTGGAAAATCGGTTACCAACTTCTAATTAAATGCAATCAACGAAGAATTTGTGCGGTCCACGCCTCGGTGTGGTAGTTCAGAAACTCTAATGCATCATCTTGAGATAGATCGACATTATGCATGTGCGCCGGAGGTGAGTATGCCCCTGAATAGCGGATCTTCTTCTTCTTAAATGTCGAACCGCCCTCAACGTCTTCGGTACAATTGGAACGGGCTCGGTTGTAAAATAATCCAACTGTGCATCGTCGGGCCCTCGCTCTCGAGGTGGATCCACATCGGATTCATCGTCCGACCCTCCATAACCTGCAACAAACGAGGCCCCTTCGCGGTGGATGTCGTCGAGTACATCATCCCTCCTTAAACATCTTTCGTCTGCATTCCAATCGTATGTGGATTGCCAACCACTAGAAGTTGACGACGTCCCCCAATACGTATTTCTATCATCGGGCGATCGGTAGCGGATATGCATGTCCCATCCACCAACCGAGTGTCGTGCGCGGGTTATGTTTTCCATACTACGATCGCACCACGGGCACTTCGTGTTTTGCCTCCCACTTACAGTGTGTCGACTTGGGGTCGTGTATTCCCCTCGAACGGTACTAGATGTTGAGGTCGCAACGAGATCACTTGGAGATGAAAATTCTACATATACCTCGATATAGGGTGAACCATCGGCAAGATGAGTCTCCACCATTGCCTCAAGGCTCAGGGACCTTTGATGTCGAATGAGTCATATCTCACCGGATCAACCGAGCGCAAAATCTATACTTAATAGATCTGAACTTTCATTGGCGTTGTTCCAAATATTTTACGCCTAATTCTTTTGCGAAGTTCTACCAAATCGACGTTACGATTAAAACTCAATCGCTACTGTGTTCTCCGATAAGAAAACAACACCATTTTCGGTGTCTCGCACTTCACCATCGTAGTAAATAACAAATATTAATACGCTCACTCATTTTCAATTTTTTTTCCTTTTGCTTGAATTTGGTTTCACCTAAGCGAGAATGAAATTTGGCCGATTTATAGCCTAATTTTGCCGAGAGAGCATCAGAGCAAAAGTGCGTCCCACGTGGGAGCATTTTTGGCCACTGTTTGTTGAAACGTCTCCTCAAAATAATTTTGCCGAGACCACTATAGCAAAAGAGAGTCCACGTGGGAGCGTTTTTCGGTCACGGTTTGTTCTCGCAACGTCTCCTCAAAATAATTGTGCCCGATACCACTGTAGCAAAAGTGCGTCCACGTGGAAGCGTTTTCACGGTTTAGTTTGTCAAACGTCTCCTCAAAATTATTTTGCCGGAGACGGGAAGGAAACCACAAAAACGCGTCCACGTCAGCGCGCCCTCGTGGGAGCGTTTTTGCTGAGGTGGCCAAAAGCGCTCCCCCAGGGACGCGCTTTAGGCCGTTTTCCCCCAAAAACGCGCTGACGTGGACGCGTTTTTTGGGGAAATTGCACTTTCCGGTCAATTTTCCTGAAACCTATACTTTCCGGTAAATTTTAATTTTTTTTTGTATTATTGAGATATTTACCCTAGAAGCTCTGCAGGTCTTGAATGTTTTTCTTTAATAATAATAATTTTATTATAAATTGTTATTATATCTGTTTTTTTTAATACAATGCTTAGAATTATTTGTAGTCTTTTTCTAACTCTTAAATGGAAAAATAATACGTTTCAACGTACTCTGTACTGACAACAATACCAATATTAATTGAGCTAAAAATCAATTGCCCTACAAATATTTAATGTTTCACTTCTATTTATACGGCCTTTAGGGATGTCAACAAGGTAGTGCTTTTTTTTTTTTTTTTTGCTTGCTTCGGCCTGTATCTCATTTTTGTCTCTCGTTTTGTCAGTCAATCTTGAATTTAATTTTATTTAAAATTTCAATACTTGCATCTGACCTCCAAAACAATCACAATTGATTCCGTTCGTCTTGAAATATTAAATAAAGTTTTACAAGACTAAATAGATCACATATTATAAATTTTTTATAAAAATTAAACTTCAAAGTTTACCTTTGAACTTTCATGTAATATGTAATGTGGTAGATTGGTTTTGGGTTTTGAATACGACTGTATATTAAATTATTTGATATTTTCGTATTATTTTATTTTTACCTAATAAAATATTAAAACATCCAAAAAAAAAAGAAAAAAAGAAAAAGAAAAGAAATACAACTTACCTGTTGAAAATTGGACGGAAAAATATATATTTGAAATCCAAAGCCAATGGTATAATAATATGTGGCATTCATTTATCTGTTGCTGCCAAGTTAATGTGTAAGTTAAATGATAATAAAATTTTGGGTAGAATAATACAAGTATTAAATGAGATAATTTTGTATAAGTACTACATTGTATATATGAAAGTTCAGAGGCCAATTACGACATTAACTCAAATAAAAAAGATATAATTAAAATATGTAAAAAATAATTAAGATGTCATAATATCTTACAAAAGTCATAAAAAATTTCTAGTTGAAACATATAAAATCTGTAATAAAATTAAAAAAATAAATATTTTGGGTGCAATTGAACTGAAGGATGTTGCAGAACTGGATTTAAGGAAAAAAAACCCTTATAAAATGGGATTGAAAGCGAGAAATTTGAATTATTTTGCCTAGATATTCTTTTAACACTTGTGTTATGAAATTAAGAAAAATTACTCTTTTTAAATTAAGGTTGTGTTTGTTTGCAGGAATTCATTTTCCGAAAAATGTTTTTCTGATTTTTCAGTGTTTGGTTGGCTGAAA
This sequence comes from Gossypium sturtianum, assembly GCA_025698515.1. NCBI lineage: Eukaryota > Viridiplantae > Streptophyta > Magnoliopsida > Malvales > Malvaceae > Gossypium > Gossypium sturtianum. The sequence goes on from CM046948.1 coordinate 126,655,673, forward strand.
ACATTTTCCATTTGGAAAATATTTTCCAATACACGGGTAAAATCTCTTCCATTTTAGGGAAATTGTCTTACGGTTTTCATTTCCGTAAGACATTTTCCGGGGCTCCTCCATCCATCCAGGTAAGTCTTTCCCCTTTTTCCTTCCTTCATTTCTTTTCCTTCCTCCATCCTTTTTCAGGCAAATCTCTTTCTCTCTTTCTCAGAAATTTTCTTGTTTCTCTTCGTTTCGCTGAGTCTTGGCTATTCTTGGAAAAATTCATCTCTGATCTCCTCAAGGTACTTTCATGTTTTCCTTCCTTCTCCGTTAATTTTTGTTTCATGTAATACAGATTTTTTTTTAAAATAATAAAAAAGAAAAATCGAACCCTTCGTTGAGCTACAGTTTTGTGTTATGATGTGGATATCTGTGTTGGGTTTAAATGATTGCTTGATCTTAGCTTGGGACTCAACTGTTAGTATTTAAGATGAATTTTTGATCTTTAGCTATAGTTTTGTTTTGGGTTTAATTGTTGATTCATCTATTTTCTATTATTGTCTCTCACCTCCATCTTCTTCCTCTCAATCTCTTCTTCTTTGGCTCGAAACAAAGCCAATGCGGATTTGGCTTTTGGTTTTGCAAAATCATTAGCAACTATCACACCTACGAACTTACATAGATACGAGAAAGATGGAAGTTCTTCGACATTTTAGCCATGAGCATCCTCTGATTTTCAATGAAGAAAGAAGCCATGAAAGTCCTTACTAGATTCTGTTTACATCTCTCCTGATTATGGATTTCACCTACATAAGAAGTGCCTTGAGTTACCTCTTGAAATCAATCACCCTTGCCACCGCCACCATTCTTTATTCTTACAACTTAACAGTGACCATCTCTCTTGCCAAATATGCCAAGAAACCCAACATGAAGAAATTTGGTTTATTGTTTATTCAATTTGCAAGCTTGTCCTTCACACTGGATGTGTTTCACCACCACCCAACATGAAGAAATTTGGTTTATTTCTCAGTTTATTCTTTGTCTTTGATGTTAATACCATGTAATTAACCCATTCAAATGTTTACATTCACATATCAATAAGGCAAAATTAGTGATCACTGTTATGCAAATCTGGCTCTTTAACCACGTTGTTAAAGCTATGCCAATTAGCATAGCTAAAAAAAAAATTAAATATTAAATCAATATTAGCATAGGTACTGTGCTCCCAGGATTCTGGTTTGCTAGTAGTCCTTTTTTATCCATTAACTCCAAAATTCTACTGATATGCTCTTGATTTTCCACAAATTTAGCATCTTTCTGGTAGATGACTTACGTGTTTCCAGTTGAATCTAGAATGGGTATTGAGTCTAGTTCCTTCTACCATTTCTTTGTATTTCTTGTGCTTTTCCAGCTTCTATGGCTGAAACCAAATTTTTACTTAATCAAGATTTGCATAATTGTAAATTCAATTCAAAGATTGATGTTTAATCTAATTATTTGTACCATTAGTTTGCTCACCCTATAACATTCAATAAAAGCAAGAGTTTTGTTCTATCTGTTGCTAACCATCCAGCTCTAGTTTATGGTTTTTAGTTCTATGTTGAACATTTTAGCTTTCAAATCTTACATTTTGTATATTCTAGATGTTTATGTTATGATCTTTTTATCTTGATTACTGTAATTTAAAATATTTTGAACATTTTGTTGCTAAAGAGGCTTTTTCCAGTAGAATTTTAATTAGATTAGGAGGAAAATGTGCATTTCTCTAGTAAGGATAAGAGCAAACTTTCTCAAAAAACTATATTATCCAGACTCTGCTATTTTTATTGAAGTATCAATGTTTGACACATTTGACATGGTATGGAGGCATGTTTCTCCAAATACAAGGGGAAACTTGAAAAAGAAAGAAAGGATACTCGAGTGTTGGATATGTACTTGTATTTGATATTCACCTTCAAGTCCAGGTAGCATAGTTAAAGAGAGCATTGGAATGGAGTTGGATGCAAAGAATTTAAGGCCATCTTTATTGTGAGAGGTTTTTGTTGTTGTTGCACTGCCATGAAATTCTTCTTTTGATTGGTTTCAGTGTGTTATATTGGATGAAATTGGGAAAGCAAAAACTTATCTAGTGTTAAAGCGGAACGACCCTGGTCTTTTATGGCTAGCCAAGTCCTCCCTTGAAACATGTATTGCCTACTAGTTTTATTATAAACCTTTGATATGTGTGTTAATATATACGGTTAAAAGACATTCAAAATGGTGAAGAAATTGCGTAAGAGGTAAATTGTGAAATTGTGTGAATGAACAGACAGATATAGATACATGATTCTGCGTACTTGTATCGTAATAATTCCAGAAATTATTTGTAAAGAGCTAACTTGGGTTGGAAATGTTGCAAGTCAATGATGTAAATTTCTTTTCTTTTGTACTTTATTTTTATAGGATGATATGTGTAATGGCCCATTTTTGCCCGGGCCCATTTGAATAAACCAGAAAACAGAAAATAAAAAATAATGTCTTTAAACAGTCCATTTATACAACCCTTTTACAAAAACCCAACCGAGCCCAAACAAATGGCCCACTAACCAATTACCTGAACTAACTTAGACCCAAACTAAACCAACCACCAAACACCTGACCCAGTACTGACCCAACAGACCTTAACTAAGACCCAAAACACTCGTGGCCCAAAAGGCCCAACGCTTATGCTATCTTCAGAAACCTAGGGTTTCCCAGAAACCTTAGGCGCCGCAAGTGAGGGTTCAGCGCAGCCACTATCCCCAATCGTCGCGCCTCAGTCCGTAACCCACGCCGCCATCAACGCCGCAAATCGCGCTTAGCCACCGTCGAAATCTCCATTCCTGCACAGAAGAGGAAAGAACAACAAGCATGGCAACATTTTATTATTTCCTTTTTCATTTCAAAGGCTATAAAAAGCCTTCCAAAATCTGTAAAAGAGGACACAAAAATTTATACAAGAATAAAAAACAAAAAAAACCAATAGCAGAGGTAATTTGGAACGATTCCTTTTCGTTTTTTATTTTCGCATACTGTTATTTTCTTTTTCTTTACCTTGTTCTGTTTTTTTTTAAACTATAATATATATATTAACATATTAAAAAAAAGGAAATTTTACCTGCTTTTCTTGAAATTCCAGCCATTGTATATGGCGTAGTGACGGGCAATGGACGGCGATCGGAGTCCCCTGGAGCATCACCGAAAATCGCCCGAGAGGAAACATGGAGAGAGGAATTTTTTTTTGGAAATCTGATTTTTTTTTTAAAAACAGGGAACTAATGCTTTTTTTTTTCCCTAAAATTTGGCTTTAAATAGGGAAGGAAAACGACGCCGTTTTACATCCGGTCTAAGAGCCAAAACGACGCTGTTTCACCTATGGCCCGCGCGATTGACCCGACCCAAGGATCCGCCTTTTTTTGAAAAATGGGTTATTTTTGAATAGACCCTTCCGCATTTTCAATTGGTTTAATCCAGTTCCTCCTTTTTTTTAATTTTGCCCTAAAACTCATATTCTGCTTTCAATTGAGTCCATGGGCGCTTTAATGGATAAAATCCAAACGGTGTCGTTTTGCAAATTTGTTATAATTGCTATATTAGTCCCTAGTAGTATGGCCCGTGTTTTAACTTAATCCTCTTATATTTATTTTATTGCTATTTAATCCTTATTCATTTTAAAACCTTCCTATTTTATTTTTATTTTAAAAAGCGATATTTAATTATTTTATTTTTATTACTTATATATTAATTTTGTATAAAATTCAATTTTTTTTATTTTATTAGCCTTATATATATTATTTATTTTATCAGGTTTAATATTATTTAATTTACATATTATTATATATTTTTATATTATTTATTATATTATATTTTGTATATTATATAGTGTTATATTATATATTGTTTCTAAAGCTTTATTTTATATAAAATTTATTTATATTATCTAATTTATTTTATTTATATTGTTTATATTATGTATATAATTTTATAATTAATGTACTACATATATACATATATTTTCATTATTTATTATTTTATTTAATATAATTTTTATTACATATTTTTTATTATGCTATATATATATTCAAAAAAGTTTTATACATTGTTTAATTATTCATCTTATATATATGTCTTCTTTTATTAATTATTTTATTATTTAATCTTGCATGAAAAGCTTATATTTACTTAGTATTTTTAATTTTTTTTATGTATATTGCTTTATATATTTTATTTGTTTATACAATCCCCTTTTATTTATTTATTATTTTATGATTACCTTAGTGTAGTTATTTTAGTTGTATTTTATATTATTTATATATGATGTTAATGTATTATAATTGCTTTTAATATGTATGTCGATAGTATATAAACGCAATGTTGTTACATGGTTATTGTTTAAAAAAAATCCATTTTTTGCAAAACTATTATATTTTTAAAAGTTTTTAAAATAAGGTAATGTTTTGGTATTTAGAAATTCGGGAAATAGTGCCCTAACGTACTGAGTTACGATTTTCCGTTTGGCTAAATAACTAAGTACCCTTTTTCAAGTTTTGAAAATCATGAGATGATTTTGATTACGAAGGTTCTTAAATATCGTGTCCTAACGTACTGGATGTGATGTTTATATTCATTCGGAACAAGAAAGTCTCAAATTTTAACTTAAATTGCTCGAAGTTTTTTTTAAAAGAAATCATATTTTTAAATACTTTTAAATTTCAAACATTTGGACATGATTCTATCGATTAGGTACCAATTTTTGGGCGTTATGAGGGTGCTAACCCTTCCTCATACGTAACCGACTCCCGAACTCCCTTTTTTTGTTTTTCGTGGACCAAAATCAAATGTTTTAAATAAAACGTTTTACAAGGTGATCCAATCACACCTAAGTAAAAAAGGATTGGTGGTGACTCCCATTTTCGTTTTTAAAAGTCGACCCCCATTTTTAAAAACCGATTTTAAAATGGTTTCGACAATATGAGAAGAGACATAAATTTATCAATGCCTCGTCGTTTAATGTTACTTGAGTAATATGTTTTTTTACTTGCAGTACTCCTGTCAAAATAGGAAGAGCAGCATATTACCTACTATAATAACATATTACAGAAATCTGTTTATCTTGCTTGAGAACAAGAATGTACTTCTAATGCTGAAATGAAGAAGAAAAAGAATTAGTATGGATGCATGGATAGCAACAATTACAAATAATTTATTTTACTTTGGTTGTTTTCAATTTATGACGGTTAATAATGTAGCTTAATAATTGAGTATTATTATATATTTAATTTGATTTATTTATAAATAAATAAATCATTGCAATATATGTAAAAACAATTTAAAATATAAAAATTTATTAATATGTATATAAATTTATTAATATATGTAAAAACAACTTTTTCGAAAAATATTTTTAGGAAATTTACCAAACAACAAAAAATATTTTACATAGATTCATCCAAATACCAAAAAATATTTTCAATAAATCATTTTCCAAAAAAATAAATCATTTTTCAGAAAATATTTTTTAAAAAATATTTTACTGACAAATAAACGGACCCTAACCTAAAAATGTTATAATTGTAACAGTGGGTGAAGTTGGATATTATAAGATATGGATTCACCAAACTCTGGCCATTTCCAGCCCAAGTCTCTAAACCTGAATGGTGTGATTCTATCAGCATATATTCAAGTTTCCTCCTTTTCAACCATAAGTTTTAGTGGTTTTCCCGCAAAGTGCTTCTTTTCAGATTTTGTCTCCACAAATCACACCCATGGAGTTAGCCACTTCTTTCATCTCAGGCGCACAGCTGAACTTGCTTTGTCCCAAGAATCTCACAACCTCCACTTCCCGCTCTTACAAGCTTCCTAAAAGAACCAAGTTTCTGAGCCTTCACTCTCTGCTTCCACCCCCGTTTTCCAATGCCTTTATTTGCCAAGGAAGCAGCTTTGGTTTCATTAACAACTCTACCTCTACCTCAAGTACCAATAGTAACATCTCTAACAGGTTTTACAAGAGGTTGGATTCTTGTTTGATCATACCCCCTTCCGGAAACAAGAAACCACGTGCTATCATCAAGTTCTTAGGAGGTGCTTTCCTTGGAGCTGTCCCCGAAGTTACTTACAGGTACCTCGTTTTTCTCGTTTCCATGGTGGAATCAACATAAGGTCCTTTTTGCTGATTTGGTTTTTTTTTTTTTTTTTTTTTTTTTTTTTTTTTTTTTTAAAGTTACTTGATTGAGCTTTTGGCCAAGGAAGGATTTTTAATTATATCAGTGCCATACAATGTGACATTTGATCATGAACAAGCTACTAAACAAGTGTATGAGAGGTTCAATGCTTGCTTGGACAACATTCTTGCTTTTGGATATCCAGATGCTAATCTTACTCCTGCTGATCTTGTTAATCTTCCACTTTTCTCTGTCGGTCACAGGTAAGTGTTTCTAAGTGGTTGTAATTTTTTTTATGCTTGAGAAATAATATTATTTTAATTATATGATAATTGCAGCAATGGTGCTCTTCTTCAAGTACTCACAGGCAGTTATTTCTCTGAGAAGATACCAAAGGTTTGGTTTTTCTTTTTCCGGTTTTTGAAGCTTTCTTTGTTGGTTGCAGTTTTGAAGAAGTTGATTTTACAATTTAGTTTTTGTAGGCAAAATGTAAAATTATGAAGTTTTAGATAGTGCAATTTATTATTAGGTTCAATAGTTCCTGGAGTGTGACAAAGAATGTTATCTCTTGTGGAAGGCTAATGCCATAATCTCATACAACAACAAGTCAGCAACAGAGGCGGTGCCATACTTTGAGCAGGTAATAGTCTTTATTTTATGAAAGGCAGCAAATATTGATTACGGTTACCTTAGGGCATATGTTTAATCTCCATGCCTAACGTGTTAGTAGAATTGCACTGGTATGTTGTTCTTGTCGCTTCTTATACCATTTCTTTTGCATGTTAACCATTATGTGAATAAAAGAAGGTTCTAAGCTTAAATTGAATGTAACATTTGGTGGACTTGCCCAAATTTATTAGTTTTTTTTTGTTGTTGTTGTTGTTGTTAAGTGGTGTTATCTCACATCTATCAAAATTGGGCTTCTCCTATTAACAAAAGGTTTTAGATGGGATGCTTAACATGGTATCGGAGTCCAAGTTTGTTATGCTGTTCTACCTACCAAAACCTGATGTGAGGTTGTCCACATGTAGGCCCTGTGAGCTATACATTGGGGGGGGGGGGTTGTTAAGTGATGTTGCCACACCTGTTCAGTACTTGGGCTCCTCTTATAACCAAATGATTTTTGGTCAGATGCTTATTCCTTTATTAGGGTTAATACTATATGAGTTGAGTTGGTTAATAAATTGCATGGATAAAAGATGATGGCTGTTATTAACTTTTATCAGGTAAAAGCTACTAGAAACGAAGTTTTTTTGGTAAAGTATTAGCAATAATGTGTTGTTAATGAGGCTTATTTTCTTGGGATCAACTAAAATTATTGGTAATGTTCTATTAAGCCTCTCATGTTTTTGCTTATTATTGATACTTCATCATCCAGAGCTGTTTGATGTTGTTTATAAGTTTGCACTCACAGAGCCTGTATGAATCTTGTTAGTTCTTGCCCTGGCATGTTTGTCTAATGAACTGTGTAATGGTAAAACTGGTGATTATACTTTGCAGTTGGGTCCTCTGGTTAGGCAGATGATGCCAATGGTAGAAACATCTCCAATGTATTCAATGGCTAGGAGTGCTTCAGGTAAATTACATTCTAACTCTTGCTTAGCGACTTTTGGCTTGCTAATAAATTTGGTGCTATACTGTGATAGTTTTTTTCTTTTGGAATCATAGGCTCGATGTCTTCCCCTGTTGTATAACCATGACTATTCAAAATACAGCATGATTTTATAATGCGTGTTCATTGTTAACATACACATTATCCTTTTGTATGCATAAATAATATGAGATTATTTGGATATAATTTTTCATTGCAAACACTGCAGATGATGCGTGGAAGATGTTTATTGACACTGCTGGAGCAATGATACCTGAAAGAGACCAAGAAGCCTTAGTCTCGTTCACCAATTTTGTGGATCAGTTGCCCTCCGTTTTTGGTCAGGTATGTATCTGTCTTTTACAAAGTTGTCTGAGATACTACATGAAGTGACCAAGTCTATTGTGCACTGTAATTGGTTCTTTCTTCTCTCTGCCATGCGGTTTCAACTTATTGTGTTTAGATATTTCTAGTGGATGAGACTCCAATTTGGAGTTTGTAACTCGAATCTTATTGAGCAAATGTAACACAAAAGTGAGGATAGTGGTGATTTGCTAGTTTGATTAGACCAATTTTCCTCTGATGCTTCTTTGATGCTAGTGAGATTCCCCTGGACAGGTGGACATTAATTTTTTACTTTCACTTTGTAATCTTGTTTCCTTTAGGTCACACAAGGGATATCAGAGTTCAAGCCAACTCCTTCTGAGAACCGTGAATGTTGCAAGAACAAATACAATGTCCAACATACACTACTGGTATACATTTTGTGCATTCTATTTGGTTAATTAGATGTTGTAGGTTGCTATTGTGTTTATTCTTGTGAACCTACATCTGTTTTTAGGTGAAGTTCAACTTTGACACAATTGATGAAACTGATCTCCTTGAAGAGACATTGAAGCCTCGCGTGGAGTCTATTGCTGGGACGCTAGAGAAGGTCCAATTAAGTGGCAACCATATAACACCGTGTGTGCCGGTATGACATGCAAAGTTTATTTCTTTCTGCCTCCCTTGTTCACCCCTCTGTCCGTCACTTTCTCTATACATCTGGCTGTGTGGTGAGCATGGATACATTGAGTTTCCATGTTCATAACGGTACGCATCTTGAATATGTTAAATTTACTTTGCCTGATCAGGAACCAAAATGGCAAGCAGGATATGTATACACTCCGGCAGATGCTATTGCTCAGGGATTTAAGACTCTTTCACTGAGTGAAACTAAAGTGCTCTCAAGAACAATTTCTGATTGGTTCAGACGTTTTGAAGAGTAACTGCCAAAATTCTATGGTAAGTTGATTCTGTGCGGGCACACAGTTTATTGAAAATATAATTTATGAGATTATTGAGGTCCAAGGAATTAAAAATTAGATAGCTGCATGTGTATAGCCAAGCTGAATGAGCTTTCATATGTACCAACAAAAGAAAATTAGGAATTGAACTTTAGACTACAAATGGATCAAAAAAGAATATAAAATGGGCCCCTGAGAGCTTCTTTTATCTGATATACATTTCTTGCTTGAATGTACATAATATGAATTTCATTAGCCGAATTGGTTGTAGGTCTCTTCTGAATCCATGAAATCAATGGGCAAATACTTTTCTCTATTTGAACATACATGGTTATGTAGCTTGTGAATGTTATTTCTGAGTGCATATATACTGGTGTATGATAAATACTTTCCTTTTTGCTTGGATTATCACCCTCTTTAACAGCTATTTTTCTAAACTTTTGGGTTCCAAAAAGGCTATGATCCTTTAAATGAATGAGGTTTATTTGTCAGTTGGAAAATACGTTTAAGTTTGAATCTTTCTTGTTTATTGGTATTTTCTTCATGCTTTTTTCTGTTGTATTTCTTCAATATACATGCTGTTAAGTGACTGATGCTCTCTTATCAAATAAAGCCTAACCATGTTTTTGTGCTACCGTTGACCATTGTATGTATATTTAAGATAAGGGCCTTTCAGATGATAGTATTCCTCTGAGAGTGTCATTGCATTACCCATCAATTACAGCCCTAGCTTGGTTGCAAAACCTGCCAAACATTTTAGGATAGGCTCAATACAACTTTCTTATTACATGTTTTCTTGTTTTGAAAAGAGAAGGAACAATACACCCTGCAAATGGGGGTTAACAAACTCTTATCTTTGTTGCTTATATAATGATCTCCTTATATTAGTTGTAAGTTTCATTTTTCAGCCAGATTTTAACCGGATTCTCACCGGAAGAACCTGTAAGTTGCATATCTGAAAACAAAGCTCAAGTTGATTCATGCATTTATTCATTGGCTTTATTGCTTTCGTTCTTGCTTTTGCATGAAACAGAAAAGAACAAAGAGACAAGTGACAGGCTACAATTTAAGACCCACCCTGTTACAAAAATTGCCCTCTTGGTTAAGCAAAAGAAAAGAAAAATAGTGCCACCTTGGAGGAAAGAAAAGGAAAATCGATTACTGTAATTTATGATTTTATCTTTGGTGGCATTTATAGAACTATAAAGAAAAGAAGTTCTGGTAAGTGGCCTATGCAGCAGCAGCTTTCACTTTCTCAATCAAGTCCGCGGCATCTTGGACAGTTGCGATGTTCTCAGCTCCGCCTTCTCCGACTGAAACTCCAAATTGTTCCTCCAACGCCATCATTATCTCCACCTGAAATGAATTTGATCAAACAAAACATAAGAAATGAACCAGGATATTATGCTCATGATGTAAGAAACTGAAAGGGTTAAAAGAAAAAAAAAAACCAAATGTGGATATGTCTTGTAAAAGGTGTAACGCACCGTGTCAAGTGAATCAGCTCCTAGATCAGCAAATTTAGTATCAGGAGTCACTGTGCTCGCATCAATTGACAATTGCTTGGCAATGGTATTTTGGACGGTTTTCAATGTCTCAGGTTGAGCCTAGTACGGAATCCAATATGTATGAAGATAATGAGCTTAATGACGATTTCATGTACTAAAGACAATTGTAATAAGAAAAAAACGAAACAAAGACATGGTCTACAAGTTTTTTACAAGAGAGCATGAAACTGGTGTCTTAAAGCAGCTAGATCGAGTCGAAAATTTGTTTCTCTCCTTGGAGAATTGAATCTTTGGAATAAGCTTCATTCCATTACATACTACAGGACATCCCTGCAATAAAAACTCGGTTGGATGAGATCTACACATGATGAGCCAGTATTATTTACATAGGTAGAAAGGTCCCAAAGTTTTTATTTTGTCATTAAACCAAGACCTCATTGGTCGGTTCAATCTGCCTTACAATTCACATTGTAGTTTTTTTTTTTTTTTCCAAAAGGGGTAAATCACTTACAATGGTGGTGAAGCTTTTGTGCTGAGAAATAGATCCTTTGGCAAAAGGAATTGTAGCAGGGGCGGGCAATGAAGATGCGGAGATTGTAACAAAAGCAGCCATTGAAACTGGATTGACTAAAATGCAGGCTGAAAATAACGAGATATATAGGGTATTACTACAAGTAGTGAAAAGGAAGTAAATTGATGAAGAAGCTCAAAGTTGTAGATATATAAATAGAGCAAATGTTGAAGACAAAGCCAGAAAGTGTCCGGGGAGTTACATGAACACCCGATGATGATTCCAATGTTTGATTTGGTTTTTTTTAATGACTTTTAGAATGGGGCGGTCACTTCCATGGATGTTCTGTGTTTGCTTATGCTATGCAAATTGGACTCTTAACGTTATTTTCTATTTGCAGAAATTCACCACTGCATGCATGGTATGGCAACAGTTGAACAGTTACCTCCTATCCTATCAAGTGCTTGCATTCAAATGTTAAATATTATTACATTTACACCTCAAAATATTAATAAGATAAGAAAATTGATGTGTTTGCGGTTTATAATCAGAGAGACAGTGGGCTGGCAGTTTCTATTGGGTGAAACTTGTCATAATTCAAAACCATAATCAAAGCCATATTATATGTACAGAAAATTTGATATGCTGCATTGCACTGCCCTGCTCTCTTATGCTGGGGGTTTTGTGTAAGGTGTTGTTTGTTGGTGGCAGGTTGAAATTTGAAATGGTCCCACCGCCACCAACCCTCCCACAGTTATGGCGGAAAGTGACCTTACGCTTTCGACCGTAAATGGCTTAGAGATCAAAAAGACTGCGAGAGGGGATGCATCATCTTCCATAATAAAAAAATTCCAACCATCCATGAATTTTGAAATAATTTGTTTTATTTTTTTGAAAAATTGGATGTGACGAAATGAATTTTTTAAAAACTGTCTATCGAATGGTTATAATAATTGTTTATTTATTTTGTCTTATTTTACTATAAAAATTATTATTTTACTTATATATATAATTATTAAAATGATAAAAATATATAAATATGTCATAAAAAAAACCATATGTATTTAAATAACAAACAAAACTAAAATTGAAGTGAGGTGAGGCGCGAATAAAATGAATGTATTTAATATTTATAAAAATGATGATAATTTTTAAAATTATATATCCATCGATAATGAAGCAAAATATGAGAGTTGTGGAACGAAGATGATGTATTTGACAAATTTTACCTTTTCTTGTTCTATTGCCATTTTTAATTATGCTCATATTTTTATATCTAAAAACATTAATAATCTAATTTTAATATTTAATAATGTTATTAAACTTTGACTGAATTTGAAATTAAAATAACATTATTTCCTACAACACTCAAAATTTAAATTTTACTTAAAAAATATTAATTTTTTATCATTTAATCAGACAAATTAATTTCATCGTCCATGGAAATTCAAAATAGAACCCAAATAAATGATATTATTATGGTGAAGGGAAGGGTGAGGCAAATGGTGGCCAGCTATCATGGTCCCTTTCCGTGGGTTCCCACGTGGCAACGTGCCTCTATTTGCAGCCTCATTGATCTGGCACGTGGCATCCAGTTGTCAGCAAATGTTCCAACCTCCTCCCCTCACTGAAAAACTATAGCCGTGCGATTATGAGCGGTCCCATCATTCCGTCAGTCATTGCAGGCGGTCCCACCCCCATTCTTGGGCATTTTGATAATCAATTCCACCACCACCTTCTGTTCCAGGGTAAGAGAGAAAAAAAAAACCTACAGTTCTGCACCTCAACAGTTGTTTATATTCATTTCGCTTAATAAATTTATAAATTAATTTATGTTTCTTTATTGGGCAATTTATTTAAATATATTGATTCTTAAAAAAAATATAGAAAATAATCGAAAAAATAATTATTTATCGGAAAGGGTCATTTTCCCCCAAAACATGTCTACGTCAGCGCGTTTTGGGGGGATGCGAGAAAAAGCGGCGTCCACGTAGCGCTTTGTGCTACATCAGCAAAAACGCGCGTCCTGAGGGCGCTTTTGCTGATGTGGCACAAAGCGCGCCTATGTGGACGCCAGCTTCTCTCTCCTCCCGATGGGTTTTTCAGTTGTTTTTAGTGTTAGGGCATGACTTTTTAGGGTTTTAGGGCTACGGTTTAGGGATTTTTAAGGTTTTAGAGTTAAGGGTTTCTAAGAGAAAATTAATGGACTATATTTTAGGGTTAATTAATTAGAATAATTTTAAGTTTAGGGTTTCGGAAAAATATATCAAAGAAATAAAAATTATTTGAATTTTTTTATAGTAGTATCTGGCAATATAATTTTGAGAAGACGTTTACGAACAAATAGTGACCAAAACGCTTCAAGCGGGATGCATCGTCGGCAAAATCTTGAAAAAAAGCTCCCACGTGGGCGCTCTTTTGCTCTGATGAGGCTCTCGGCAAAATAATTTTGAGAAGACGTTTACGAACAAATAGTGGCCAAAACGCTTCAAACATGATGCACTTTTGTCGGCAAAAGAGCGAAAAAAGCTCCCACGTGGGCGCTCTTTTGCTACGATGTCTCTCGCAAAATAATTTTGAGAAGACGTTTACGAACAAATAGTGGCCAAAACGCTTCAAGCGGGATGCACTATCGGCAAAATCTTGAAAAAGCTCCCACGTGGGCGCTCTTTTTTTGCTCTCGTAGTCTCGGCAAAATAATTTTGAGAAGACGTTTTTGAACAAATAGTGGCCAAAGCGCTTCAAGCGGGATGCACCGTCGGCAAAAGCTTGAAAAAAAAGCTCCCACGTGGGCGCTCTTTTGCTCTGATGTCTCTTAATCCTTAGACTATAAATCACCAAATTTCATTCTCAGGTTGCATAATAGAAATTGAGGCAAAAGTAAAATAGAAACTGAAGATGAGTGAACGTATTAATACTGTTATTTACTACGATGGTGAGGTTTGTGACACCGAAAATGGTGTTATTTTTTTATCGGAGAACACAGCGCGATTGGGTTTTAACTGGAACATAGATTTGAAAGAACTTCGCAAAAGAATTAGGCGTAAAATCTTCGAAACAACACCAATGAAAGTTCAGTCTATTAAATATAGATTTTGCGCTTCGGTTGATCCCGTGAGATACGACACATTCGACATCAAAGGTCCTCGGAGCTTGGAGGCAATGGTGGAGACTCATCTTGCCAGTGGATCACCCTATCTTGAGGTATACGTACATTTTTCATCACCAAGTGATCTTCCTTCGACTTCAACATCTACCTGCATTTCGAGGGGAATACACGACCCCAAGCCGACACTCTGTTAGTAGGAGGCAGAATACGGAAGCGCCCGTGTTTGGTGGTAGTATAGAAAACACAACCCCTGCACGACACTCGGTTGGTGGATGGGACATGCATATCCTTCCTTCGACGTTCGATGCTAGTAATACGTATTGGGAAACATCATCAACTTCTAGTGGTTGGCAATCCACATATGATTGGGAACGTTACGAAAGTTGTTTAAGAAGAGATAATGTACTCCCCACGACATCCACCGGCGAGGGGCCCTCATTCATTGCAGATGATGGTGGGTCGGATGACGAGTCCGATGTGGATCCACCTCGAGAGCCCGGCCCCGATGGTGCAGAAGTTGTATTATTTTCTGAACCGGAGCCTATTCCAACCGATGTTGAAGGCGGTTCAGATGAAGAAGAAGAAGATCCGCGATTCAGGGCGTACTCGCCTCCAGCCCACATACATAATGTCGATCTATCTCAAAATGATGCATTGGAGTTTCCTGAACTACCACACAGAAGGCGTGACCGTACAAGTTCGTCGTTGGATTCGGGCGAATTAGAAGTTAGTCAAGAGTTTTCCAACAAGGATACTTTTCTTGGTGCATTGAAACAATATAACATCAAGAACGGGGTTAACTACAACGTGGTTAAATCCAAACTCAATAAGTACGAGGCCAAGTGTGCAGTGCAAGACGGTACATGTTCATGGAAAATCATGGCCTCGTTAAGGAAAAAGACAGGCTTGTGGGAGATCAAAAAGTACAAAGGTCCACATACATGTCTTGCCGGTACAGTATCACTAGGTGTTCAAGGTTTTTGAATAATACTAATATTACGTAATGTTGCATTATTTAACGTACTTCGTTAACAGGTGTTTCACAAGATCATCCGAAGATGGATTCAGAGATGTTGGCTGACTTAATAATGCCGACGGTGAAGACAGATCCGAAGACTACAGTGCCGGCCTTAATTGGCAATATCCGTAGCCAATTGGGGTACACGCCCTCTTACCGGAAGACTTGGATAGCCAAGCAGAAGGCGTTGGAAAAGTTGCATGGTCGGTGGAACGCTTTGTATAATAAAGTGTGGCAGTGGTGTCAGGTGCTGGAGAGATATGTCCTATGCAGCATAACAGACCTTGACACGGAACCGGCGTATTACAATGACCGATTGCTCCGTGGATGCCAAGTGTTCAAGCGTCTGTTCTGGACATTTAAACAATGCCAAGACGCATTTATATACTGCAAGCCATTGGTACAAATTAACGGTACCTTTATGTATGGTAGATATACGCATCGGCTATTGCTAGCTGTGGCACAGGACGACAGTGGGAGAATCCTTCCAATTGGGTTTGCAATAACACCGGGGGAGTCAGCTGATGACTGAGATTTCTTTCTATCTAGGTTAAGGAGGCATGTCTGCCCCCAACCTGATATATGCATTATATCGGATCGAGGCCCTGGAATACTAGCCGCAATAGAGCAACAGGGAAGCATGTGGAATCGCACACACCATCGATATTGCCTAAGGCATGTTGCGTCCAACTACCACGAGCAACATCGATCTACAAGTCAACGACGACAAGTGACCAACATGGGTATGTAATATCTATTAATATAATTTTGTTTGTAATATTCAATTTATTATTAATTGAAGAGTGGCATGTAATATTCGCTATCAACTTATATTGGCAGGGTACGAGATCAATAAGGACCGTTTTCATGAGATGTTGGTGAGTTTGCGCTCAGTTAACGAAGAAGGCGCAAACTACCTACGCAATATACCTTTTGAATAGTGGACACAAGCATACGACGGCGGCCTACGATATGGTCACATGACCTCAAACCTGGCCGAATGCATAAATTCTATTCTAAAAGGAACGCGTCATTTGCCGATAACATCGGTTGTGCGAGAGACATATTTTCGGCAGGTGTCTGAATCCCGTAAGGCGAAGGATACTGGTAAAAAGAAGAGCTCCCCGACGGTGCCTCGTGCGATCCCTCATGCGACGGCGGCCTCAAGATCGGCTGGCCAGTCGGAGTAGTCGGGAACGGACTCGAATCGGGCTATGCATTCCAACTTTGTCGTGGGGACCGGAAAAAGGAAACATATAAGGGTTAGGATACATATAAGGGCTAGAGTACTTTTGGCATAATCTGAAAAGGCGTGATGTGGGTGTCGTCGGGTGAAGTGTTGGGCCGGAGATCGTGTGGGCGCTGTTGATGGGCCCGGTGACTGTGTCGGTGCTGTTGATGGTCCCGTCTCATCACCCCTTCTTGGATTTAAAGGGCCTCGTCGTTCCCTTTGTTCACGAAGTTGCCGTCGCCTCTCCTCTTCCGACAATAAAAACAGCTTGCCATGGATCCGAAACCATGACATGTATTCAGGCACGCACGCTAACTCAGGAACGATGACCGGTTTCCGAGTAGGTATATAATCATACCGGTTCTCCCACATGTCGATATACACCGACCAAAATCTTGGCCAATCCGTATGCAACTGCCGTAAGTCGACTTTGTGCTCATCATCGAGCACTTTAGGTGCCACGGGAATCGATTGTCGGAATCCAAATTGACGCAGAACCCGATCTGACTGGTGCATCTCCACGGTCGTATAGTTGATCAATGGGACCTTCAGGTGCCAAATGTTCGGATTTTGAAAGAACTCCTCCGGAATTACTGCCCGAATTGAGGGGTCCTCGTATGGTGTCCATTCAAACTATATTAACATGATAAAAATATTAGTTATATACTAAATAATAAATATGAAATACTAAATACTAAATATGAAACGACTATTTTATTACGAAATTTAATTAAAATTTAATACTTACTTGTGCTTCCGACCGTTGCTATTGTAGAAGTCGTATATCTTCAAGCGATGTAGGTATTCCAACATAACTCGCCGAATGGTTCCACCTAATTAAATAAAATTTTAGCATACAATTATATTTTAAATCTATGTAATAATTGTAAAATCTAATATTAAATTTACCTCGTTATGAGTGGGAATGTATATGGGTGGTCGACTTAAGGACATAAAAATGGAAATCGAAACCGTGCCCATGATTGCAGTAGTGATAGGCAACCTCCGATTTTTGCTTTATTCGGCCGCGTCGCCCCGCACATCTCCCGATACAATTTTGCGAGCACGGCAGACCCCCAACTCAATTCACCGGCTGCTCTAAAATCAACGAGTTTCAGCAGCCATCTCAGGTGTACGAGGTTTCGTGACAGGTCCGACATCAGATAGCCTCAAATCATCTCAAGAATGTATGCCCGAGCATACCGTATTCTTTCTATTTCGGTCAAACCATTATTCGGCTCCGGGAATGTGTCTTGTAACCAGCCCATCTCGATCTGACCACCGTAAATGTTATCCGGAATAGCACCCAAAAGCTCGTAGCATACGGCGGCCCAATCGCCAGAAGTTGCGGACCCGGTGACTACGGACCCATCCACCGGCAATCTTAATTGCAAATGCACGTCCTTTAGAGTGATAGTACACTCTCCGCATGGAAGATGGAAATTGTGCGTCTCGGGTCTCCACCTCTCTATCAACGCACTGATTAACTTCGAGTCCAACTTGCACCCCCGGCCTATCGTGGCCACGTGCCAAAAACCCGCTTCGCGAGTAATTCTCGATAAGCGGCGATGGCGGACCAGCATATTGCGAATATAGCATTGCAACACCCGATCTACAGACTGTTTAAAAAATTATAAAATAAAATTTAATTAAAATTGCATAAACCTTAAAAATTTTAAATAGTATTGAAAAATTAAAATTAAAACTTACCATTTGCATTTGATCGACGGAGATGTGTTTATCGTCGAGACGCATTAATTCTCCGACCATTGCTAATACGATCGAATATTCTAAAATTTATCAAAAAATATATTTCAAAAAATTTAAAAAGGGCCTTTTTTGTAAATATTAAAGGACTATTGTGAAATTTGAGAGGAAGTTTAAAGGATTTTGAGAGAAATTTGAGAGGAATTTGAGAGAAAGTTGAGAGAAAAATGAGTAAGGACTAATGTGTGAAAAAAATAAAAGGGTTAGGGGGTTTTTATAGGTTTTTTTTTGTCAAAAAAAATTTGACCGTTGTAGGGGCAAAGCGCATCCACGAGGGCGCGCTTTGTGCCACATCGACAAAGCGCGCCCTCGTGGACGCGCGTTTTTGATGATGTGGCACAAAGCGCCGCTTGTGGACGCGCTTTGCCCCTGTATCCCCCCAAAACGCGCTGACGTGGACGCGTTTTGTGGGGAAATAACCCTTTTCGGTAAATAATTATTTTTCCGGCCCTTTTCCGTATTTTTTTTTTTTAAAATCGGTATATTTAGGTAAATTGCCCTTCTTTATTAAATGGAATAAATGGAAAGCATTTTAAAATTAATTTATTAATATAAACAATTTTTTATGAATATTATCATGATAGTTGATATTGCTCCGGTGTCACTCATATCCGCCCCAACGTTTCATTCCTATAATAAATCGGAATATCAAATTTTGGGTTCCATTTTGATACTAATTTCGATTGGTACAATTGGTACGGTTGGAATATGGTGTGGTATTAAAAAAATAAAATTATTTATTTTAGATTTTTTGAATTATAGAATGAAATAATCTTATTGTTTAATTTATAAAATAGATTTTTACTTGTTTATTTTGAGATTATGTGTTGTGCAATGATTGTATTTGTGAAGCTAATTAAATAATATTTTATATTATTGATGAGTATTTTATTTTTAATTTTTTGGCATCTTAAAATTTACATAAGGTGAGATTTGAACTCATGCCACTAATATTTTTAAAATGTTTTTTTTTACCATTTTAACTAAATTTTTTTTATGAGTATTTTATATTTGAGATTTATTTAATTTTATTATTTAATATTTATAAATGCTTTTTATATAAATATATAAAATATTTTGTAAAAATAATAATTTATCCTATCATACTAGTGCCAATAGAAAAACAGTATGTAGTGACTACTTTAATAAAATGTCTAGAGTTGGTTTAAAACTCTTGTGTTGCAGGATTGTTATATAATTAATATTATCTATACTGTTATATAACAGTATAGAAAAGTAAGGTCCCAACAACCCTACCACTTAACGCTACTTTTGGTTTGCCTTGTATTATTTTATTAAATTTTAGTTTTTACTCTTGTACTATATTAAAAATTGAATTTTAACGTGTATTTAGATAATATTATTATTAATTATTTTAATTAGAATGTTAATATCACATTACAACTAAAAAAGTATTTTATATTGATGAGATTTCAGTGAGTATTTTTAAGAAAAAAAATCTTAATAAATATTTTAAATATTATTTTTATTGTTACAAAATGTCACACTAAGTTGTCAATATTTTAATTTTAAGATATTACACTAATAAATTTAATAAAAGAATTTAATGGTGATAACAATTGAACTTAAATTTTTAAATTCAGAAATTAAATGGGCTAAATTCCATGTATGAAACTTAGAGTATATTTAAATATTTAACTTTTTATATATAATTTTACACTGTATAGTAATAATAAATAATTGAGTCGTAGTAATTTATTAATTTATATTTAAAAATAGAAACATATTTATTTGTGATTTGTTAACTTTTCAGGAACATATTTTTGCTCTTTACAAATATGTTGAATTATATTGTTGATAAATATTTCCATGATTAT
Organism: Gossypium sturtianum; assembly: GCA_025698515.1. NCBI lineage: Eukaryota > Viridiplantae > Streptophyta > Magnoliopsida > Malvales > Malvaceae > Gossypium > Gossypium sturtianum. The sequence goes on from CM046948.1 coordinate 126,675,684, forward strand.
ATTGTTGGTAAATATAATTTAAACAAATAAAGATGAACAATTTTTAAAATTATAATAAGCACAAACGAAACAAATAAAGATTAATGACAAAAATATTCTTATTTAATAAAAAATAAATGGATGATGAATAAGGAATATAAATACGAAAGTTGATGTACTTCTCACCGGATTTTCCATGGGTGAGTTTGGAGGTGAATATAAATGAATGAAAAAGAGTATTCTACATTTAATAATCATATGGAGCCGCAATTATTGTTGCTTCAACTTTTCATGCTAAGCCTAAGGCATTCATTCCCGTTTACAAAGAGACAACTGTTACACATGGAGACCAACTTGGTTAAAGGGGACCAAAACTCACCTTCGCCAAAACAACCACCCCGGAAAATGTATATTTCTGGTTATTCAGAAGTGGTTTTGTTTAGAACAGAGGTTTGCTTCTCTTCTAAAATGAAATATTAGTGTTGTAAATTATTCAAATTTTATTACAAAATTGTAATTTAAACTTGGTGATTACACCCTAATAGCTACAACCTGTATGTATTGCTGTAAAAGGATAAAAGGGCTAGAGTTGATTTACAATGTAGTGGGTGTGAATGGGAGACCCGCTGCATGCAGAGAGAGAAAAACAGCAATCCTTTTCATCCCAGTTTTGCAACTTTGAAGTTGGGTTGTTTTTCACTTTTTCTCCTCAGAGGGGAAAAAGTCGTATACAATTTGCGATGCATTTATTTTCCCTCTCGTGTTTTCTAATATTTTATTTTTATGCAAGCTAGCTAGTTATTTCTATCTCTGTTTTTGCTTAGATTTTCTCTCTCTCTCTCTCTACCAGTCTTGTTTTCTATTCTAAAAGAACCAGATTAAAAGCACTTGAGTCTAGCATGACTTTGTTTTCTGATAGTCTAATCAGTTATCGTGCATGCAATTCAAATTATAATTCCCAAATCATTTAATAATTAACATCGTACGGTCAGAAAATGATTTTGTGTCAGAATTAGTATTCGAGACATTTCAAAAGGTTTCCAGATTTATTTTCTAATTCATTAGTAGTGATTATTAAGAAAATTAGAAGTTGTGGTAAGGAAATAAAAATTAGTGGGGCAAATGTCTTCAGAGTGAGAAACAAAATTGGAAAGGAGTAACGTCTTAAAATGGTGATCAGCCCAAGGGCATGAGAGCAAATAGACTAATAGGTGAGATTTGTTATTTTCTATTCATTTTCATGAAAACATTTTCTCTCAAACAATTTCATTCTTGATTTTTAATCCGTCAATATTAGTAAGGTAAACATGTTTTCTCATCAATTCTTTCATCATTTTAATTTTTAAAATCATGATTTCCTTTTCTCATTCATATGAAAACTACCATTGATGGGAAGGGGTTGGTTCTTTGAGTTTTTCTTGAATACAAACATTTGATTTCGGCAAAGTAAGTAAAACTTCACATTTAATTCATTATAATTACTTTCAGATTTTGAAATCATGGTTTCACCATTTTCCATCTTTTCCTTTGTTCACATCAGTTTCACTCATAGATAGCGCTAGTGAGTTTAGAATAACATTGGAATAATAAATTTCATATTTGAAATGGACTTGAGTGAATTTTTGCAATTTAGGAGAGAAGAGTGGTGGGATTTAAGAATAAGTTTGCTGGAATTAAGAGATGTTTAGACTAATTAGGAGCCCTAAATCATCAACAAGTTATTAGATTTTAGTTTGGGGATGTTTAGGTTAAAGTTCTCTTAAGTGGTTTAGAAAGTGAAATGAGAGTCTCGCTTTATCGAATTGCATCATTTCATTAGGTTTAGGAATTTTTATTGTTGTTTATGGTTAATTTGACTTGATTTATTATTTTGGCAATGAACTTGAAGCTAAAGAAGTTGGTGAGAGCTTTAAGGCGAAAGGGAAGAAAAAGTGTCCGAAGCATAGTTGGTTTCGAGTTGTACATTCTAATTTTGATATGCTTCATGATAATGCCTAAATTGCTAGCTTGATGATTAATTTTACAATTTTTGTGTCATATGTTTGACTTGATAAATGATATGTTATGTATGCGAGGCTTAAGTTGATATGTGATGAAATAAGTGAATGTTGATGTTTGACATGTTTTATTGAAATGTCAAATGAAAATCATGATGCTAATTTGTTGGTATATTTTGGAGTTTTTTGTGTTGGAAATACATGTTTCTAACTATTAATGGTCCAATTAAATGATATTGGCTAGTTCAGTTGACATGCCATAGAATAGAATTCTTAAAAGATTATGTGTTTACGAATTAGCTTAGGGTGCCCAAGAGATTTGTTTTGTCATACTTTGCACAATTCTTGAGGATTGGTTGGATAAATTGTGTTAAACAAACATCGAAGATTTGTTATATTGTATAGCTTACCATTGTTCTTATGCATTGCTTTTTGGGGATTTGGTTGGATATTCGTGTATCCATTTACGCAAATCCGATTAATAAGGGCAATGTTTTAGTATGTAATGATAACTAAATTTGATATATAAATCTCATTGGTGAATGCTCATGTTGATTTGATTTGAGTAAAGCAATTAAATATACTATAGTGCTTATGATGAAAATCTGAAATGTATGCTCTCAATGTGTATTCACGGTGATCTAATGCATTTAAATGACCTTTTAATTATGTTTAATATTATTGTGATAATGTATTTTAAATGTTTGTTTTAGTATGATTTCAATTTAGTTTAATCATTAAGTATATTAGAAATTGGATGTGCACCATTGAGCTTTAGTGGAAAAGCTCATCATGCAAATTTTTTTATTTTCGTGCACATGTTTCAAGGATTTCAGAGTTGTTTACCGTGTCAAGCAACATCTTTTGAGGAGTTCTCAACAAGCCTTTGGATTATAAGTTTTTAGCTTTTAGTAGTTTAGGACATGTACTTAAAGGTCTTAGTTTGGTTTTTCGATATTTTTTTGTTGAAGTTTAATGTTGCTTATGGATAATTGGCACAAATGGTACTGTTGGATCTAGTACCCTAAGTGTAGTATATTCATTTTGTATGCTTATATTTTTTGAACAAATTGGTTTAATGAAAATATCCATTAATTACATTAATACCCTTTGTATATTGTCCTTAATGTTTTTGCACGCAAAGCAAATGGAAGCAAATATTGACTCATTGGCTATCTAACGTTTAATTAATACTAAGCGATATTACATGGTTAAATCGTAATACGGAAAGACAACTTGTATTAGTAGATGAACCTAAACATGTCTTTAGTCAATCAGAAATGAGTAAACCATTTGAAAGACTAATGCGTCGTCTATCAAGTCTAATTGGGGAATTGCTTTATCTTGAGCATCGGAGCAGATGACTCCTAGAAGATAGAGACATAGATGTGACTGACTGGATTGATAGTACACCGTACAACACCCAAGTTATATAGATCCTAGATCTGTTTATGGATTTATTCACTTGTGATGTTTATAGTGTGACATACCTTAATTCAGAGTGGATGTTTGACTATGTATGCAACACCCTACACTCGACCCGATCGCTGACCTGTCGCCAATTATAGTAGTAGTGTCACACCCCAAAAATCGACGGATTCGAAAAGGTGAATAAAGTAAGTATGTAGGCTATTGGGCACGTTGTAGTAACATAATCCGCCACCTTATTGGCCTGATGGCGAGTTAGAGTATTGGCGCATACTAGCGTTAAAACATTTGCTCATTGGTGGTATCTAAGGAATTGATCGTAGGATGTTTCCAAGAGAAGAAAGAGTATGCCTATGAGAGTGCGCGCCTATGAAGGGGAACGCCCCAGAGTTTTGTTTACTAAGAGCCTGTTAAGTGTATGAGGAACCTGTAGGAGACTTAATTGTCTTTAAGATCACGCCGAACGTGAGCCACCACCAAGATATGGTGCACCCAAATTGCATAAATACTGTCCAATTAGATTTTGTATCGGGTTTGGTTAGGAGTTGTTGGGATTCCGCAGCAATAGAAGCAGAGATCAGGGTAAAGGGCAGAGTGGCAAGATGTGTGAAAGATTGCTTGTACACTAAAACAAGCCAACTAAACAAATTATCATAAGCAGTATGGCCGACCATTTCTCAACAGGATTCAATTAGATTGATTTGACCCTCCCCATTACTGGTCAATAGTAAGTTAAACCTTTATCAGATTTTATTGTACCTACCCTGGATTTGGTAGGGAAATCAGGGGACCAAAAGTATATTTATGGGAAAGGGACACTTTGAATGGTTTTTTCTATTTGTTTAATGTTCATGTTCTTCTTTCTAACCTCAACATTCTCTTCTTCTTCTTCTTCTTCTTCTTCGTTAAGATCGAACTAAGATATCGTTTAATGAATAAATGTTCATTTTGGTAAGTTTTACAACTTTGCACGTTACGACTATAGAAGGGAAGAGTGTTACAGGAAGGCCCTGTATGGGGGTCCTTGTAGTTGAAATATTAGTAAAATGTCTGTAATGTGGATTCTAATGAAAATCTTATGATCGTTTAAGCAGTTGCTGCTGCTGGGTCGAGAATGACTATTGAAGTAGAAGCTTTGTGTAACAGCCCGATTTTGGGGCTAGTCGAAATAATAGTTTCAGAACCACTAATTCGAGGTCGAATAAATTAGTTTTAATATTATTTTATGTGTTATGGCATAATTATATGAGTGTATGAAAATTTTGGTGCAATAATTTTGGTGATTGCATGCTTAATTGCGAAAAGGACTAAATCGCATAAAGTGTGAAAGTTTCATTTTACAAGCTAGAGGTGTCTAATAGCTATAGAATATTAAATTGGAGGTCCTTAAAGTGCAATTAGGCCTTCCTAAATGTGATGGCCGGCTAAGGGGACAAGAGCATTAAATTTGGTCAAAATTTGGTGATATTAGGTGACTAAATGAATTAAATAAGATAAAATAAAGAAATATCATCTTTTACTATTCTCATTTCTTCTTCCACAAAAAATTCAAGTGAGAATAGGGGTTTTTGAAGCTCAAACTTTCAGCCAAGCTATTCTCTTGCAAGTAAGTGATTTTAGAGGTCTTTCTTGATAATTTTTGTACTTTTGGAACCCCTAAAGCTTAAGCTAGCTAATGAGGGGACTATTTTGCAAAATGGTTGAAAGTCTAGGGATTTTCCATGTGAGTGATTGTGTTTTTTGCTGAGTTTTTAGGGAAGAAAATGAATTGTGGTTGTTAAATAAATAACTTTTGTGAAAGGTGTTTCAATGAAAACACCTAAAAGGACCTATTTGTAAAGGTTGTAAATTGAGTAGTAAATGCATGAAATAATGGGTATTGTGAATTGTTATAAGAGTAATAAATGTTCAGATAGGCTTGTTTAATGAGGAAATTAGATGAAAAACGATTTACGAGCCTAGGGGTAAAATTGTAATTTTACCAAAGTATAAGGGCAAAACGGTCATTTTTGCCAAAATAGAAATTTTAAAGTGTTTTGATGTATGTAGTGATTAAATGAGTAAATTTTAATATTATAGATCACGAAGAACGCAGAATCAACCTTGACCGGGGAAAAGGCAAGGTTTCGGACTAAACCGCAAACTGACATATTTTGTATCGAGGTAAGTTTATGTAAACGATACATCCTTAATACATATATTTTTACCTATTAATGCATTGTATGGATGTAAATGCTTATTGGTGAGATTGATTGAAAATGTTAGATAATGGGTAATTCTCGAATGAACCTCGGAATAGAAATGTGAGTACGGATAATTATTCGTAAATATATAATTTTTGGTGGGCTGTGTGCGATACCACCTTGTCATTTATTCATGATGGGCTGTGTGCGATACCATCGTATATATATATTATCATTTGGTGGGCTATGTGCGATACCACCGTAATTATCATTGTTGGTGGGCTGTGTACGATACCACCCTATTATTGATTAATGGTGGGCTGTGTGCGAAACCACCAGTTATCTTGTATCATTCCGAAGGGTTCATCGAGAAACTTGTTTAAGTGTAAATTTCATGTGGCTTTGTGGTGATAAGTGCAGGGCATATGTGCAAGTAAATGTGAGTAATGCATATGATATGTGTTTAGGATGTGGTAAGGCTTGAAATGAGTAAGCATGATTATGAGGATATGAATTGCTTTTACATAGCATGTAATGTTGACTGATTATTACGTGGTATGATGCTTATTGTTTACATATAGACTTACTAAGATTAAAGCTTACTCCCTTCTCTTTTCCCTTGTTTTATAGTGTCGAAGAGCCAGCTCAAGATACGGAGATAAGCAAAGGATCACCCACACTACCAGCACATCTTGGTATAGTTAGACTTAGCATTTTGAGTATGGCATGTATAGGGTCTAGACTTAGTTGAATGTCATATTGTTTTTGCCAAATGTGTTGGCTCATTCAAAGATGAACTCTTTTGTATAAGGCCATAATTGATGGCTTTTTCTTATTAATCTATGACAAGATGAGGTTATTCATGATTGTGCAAGTAGTATGATGATTTACTTGGTTTAATTATGCATGAATGGGTTGAAGGTTTGATGTGAATCATGTTTATACGAGTTAGGGTGATGGAATGATCTTGGCAAATAGCCTTGATCTTGTCCACACGGGTAGACACACGGGCGTGTGTCTAGGTCGTGTGTGACACACGGTCAACCTCATGAGCGTGTGGTTAGGCCGTGTGTCCCCTTGCATGCTAGGTTTACAAGGCAGTATGATCAGTAGTAAACACACGGGCAGAGACACGACCTAAAGCGTGATTTAAGCCTCGTAGGCTTGTTTAAGAGGTGTTAATAAAAGTTTTAAGTTTGGAGAGGAAAGTCAAGTCTCAGAATTGTATGATTGATTGCGTATCAGCCTAGTAATGCCTCGTACCCTGTTCCGGCGTTGAATACGGGTAAGGGGTGTTACACTTGGGCCGAGGTATAGGTGAGTCTCTGGTGAGTCTCTAAACTCGACTTCTGTATGTCATGTAATTATGTGTATATTTTTTTCTGAGAGGCATCTATAAATATGTAAATGAGGTGAACAATGTGCGACATGATATGACGTTGTGTGATATAAGATGTTGTTGCTAGCGTGTGTGTAGTCATTACCTAATACTTTCCTATTATATGATTCCAGTACCTGACAATTCTAGGTTATGCAAAAAGGTGAGAAAGAGATCTGTTTGTGTTGCCTTCGATAGGGTAGGTATATTGCTAACTAGACAAACAAATCACTGTGAAAATGAAGATTTATTGTGTAGCCTCTGATAGGGCAGCTATAATGTTAACTGGACTGACAAATCACGAAATAAATATGTGGAAAGTCCATGGCCATGACATCGTATGATAATATGCCAAGTGGGTGCTAAGGTATAAGACCATGTGGAAGAAGCCCCATGGCATCCACAGAGATGGTCCGTCGGGACAGTAAACACAAAATTCTCTAGAAAGCCTTTGTGGCGAATTCTTTGGGAAGTCTTCGTGGTGTGTTATATGGGAAGTCCATAGAGTGAATTCTATAATGATCAAATGTTACTGTGCTAATCTGCCTTGCGTGAGATCTGGGTATGCTTGTGAGACATTTTTCGATAGAATTCTCGACAGAGTAACCAATTAATGAATTCGCCTTAGTGATCTGCCAAACTTGGAATTTATTAGGTTATGTATTGAAGTCATCTGTGATTCTATTACCTGAATTAAAACGTTGTATTCTTCTAAGTAAGTATGTCTGTCTGTACTAATTTGAAAATACGATGTAACTGGTATTCTGATAATCACTGGGTTCTATAAAGGAATCTGTCAAGAGTAGTATCCGCTGAGTATCATTTTGAGAATCGTATCTAACTACAAACATAAAAGAGATTGTGTAATGAGATTTAAAGAATGGTGTACAGTTGAGATCTGCCATTCGAGTGAGATGAGTATAAGATGGTTAAGTACAGAGATTGACGTATAATTATCCGCTAATCAAGAACCAGAAGGTATCCGAAAAGGTCTGAGAGGGGATCCAAACCCTTGAGATAAGAAATTTTACAACACCGTTGAAAGGTAATAATGAGTTAGACCCACTAAGGTCCTTTGAATTTATATGCATCTTTTGGTATGCAGGTTTATGAATTGAACAAGTGCGCCAGAAGGAACCAAGCTAGGGAAGCGCCAAGGTGGTAGACCGAAGGAAATATTATGCATATGGAGGGACATTTATAGAAATATGTTTTTCAAATGACAAATAGTAATATACACTACGAATATGTCTATTCTATTAGACAATTTGATGTAGGGTCTTATTTTACCTTTGGAAGTTTGTGACAAATTATAAATGTATTATTCAAACCTATTGTCTTAGAAAGGATTTTATAAAGATACGAGGTACATTCAATATGGTTTTTGTAGATTATAAAATTTGACTATGTAAGTATTGTGACATATTATATTCGAATTCAGTAAATTGGGTCGGGTATAGGGTGTTACAAGTAGTTTAAATACATTTCGGCACTTAACGACCTTGTTTTCTTGGCATTTTGTAATTAATTATTACATTTTCAATATTAGTAGTTTAGGAACTAAATATTAATAAAATAAGTGTTTTTACGTATTTTCTGCTATTTCGATGACTCTAAGGCTGACTTGGGCCTCGTGAGTGACTATTCAGGTCCAAGAATACAATGGATGATCGGGACGCGAGATAAGGGAGCCCGATTGAGAAACGAAGTTGCCAAGACGGGAAAGTACTTGACGTCGAGATAAGGATCTTCCTCTTGTCACGACGACGAGATGATTTTGGGAAGAAATTCATAATGGCGATGTCGTGACGAGGAGTCTTCCCATGTCATGATGACGTGACGATGGCAGACCAAAATATGGCTAATTCTTTGGACAAAACTTTTGGGATATTTCCATATTTGGACCGTAGCCTTTATCAAAATATTGTATTAATTGATATCTAAATGTATCTAGGGTTGAGTGGTCACCAAGTAGCCCATTGCCTATATAAACAACCTTAGGGTCACCGTAATTGGTGTGCAGAAGTAGACAAACAATTTTTCCTATTCAATTTTTAGTTTTATTTTATTTTCATGTTCGTGTAGTCGGAAGTTTTCTATTCTAATGTGAAGATGTAGCGGGATTTATGTGCAAGTGTACACAGTCGTTCAAGTAATAAGTAAGTAAAATGAGTTATCGTCTCCACAGGGACTGTGTGTGTTAATTGATTATTTGCAAAATTATAAATTCACAATTTGGTATAAAAACACAATAATTTGAGTGATGATGATTTAACTAGATTAAATCAACTAAATGCAAAATTGATCCCTAATGCAATTTAACCTAAATGCAAAAGAAATGAATGTTTAAAATGGATGAGATGGATTTTAGCAACAGAAACACAACTTCAACAATCAATAACATGTATAGGCTAGGATAATTTCATTAATCAACTTAATTCATTTTCATCATGCTTAATAGTGTTCGGAAAACATTCCATGGCAACTCGATCTTTCATGAGTTTGGAAACCAAATTAAGTCCTTTCAGATCTTTTACTTAGTGAAACATGCATTTTACTGATCATATTAAACTAAAGGTTTCTTAGTATTTATGCGAGGTAACAAGGACAATTAAGTTTGAAACAGTTTAATCACATAAACCTAAAAACTGTGTAAGATAATAGAGCTAACTAAATATATTATGTGTAATAGCCCGTTTATCAGTGGTATCGAAAATAGTGGTTTCGGGGCCACAAATCTGACGAGTAAGTTTGTAAATATTATTATTAAATATTTATGAGTCAATTATGGTATTAAATAAATTTTGAATTGGCAATTTATGCTATTTGAATGAATAATTAGGTTCAAGTGGTATGACCTTAAAGTCAAGTGATTTTAGAAAATGAGGTATCAGCACCTCGTTTCTACAAACCAAGCCGTAAATATTTTATTAAATATTTATGGAGTGTTATTAAGGTTTTCTTAAAGTTTTGTTAAGAAATTTTAACTGTTAAATGGTTAATTAAGCAAAAAGGACTAAATCGTAATTGTTAAAAAAGTCAATCGCTATTATTTTAAAGGTGTTAATTGATTAAAGAAACATAATTGGATGGCCTTAGTGGATAAATTAACCATTTTAAAGTTGGTGGACAGTTAAAACTTTAATTTCCTTTAATTAAATATGTTTTATATGTTATATTATTAAAAATAAAGAATAAAAGGTTAAAAAAAAATAAGTCTCTAATTTTTTTGTTCATCACTGAACCACCATGAGAGGTTTTGAAGTTTCGGCTAACAAAGTTTCCCCCTAAACTATCAGTTTCTCGTAATTTTTATGTTTTTGATATCGTTGTAACTAGGTCCAGCTAGTCTGTACTTTTGTTTTTGAAACTGTTAAAGATTTTGAATGTTGCCATTGGTGAATTTTTGTGATTTTAGATATTAAATGATGAATTTGAAGTATTATTTTTTATTTATAAGTATTTTGTTAAGTAATTTTTAATGATTTAAATGTTTAGGGATTAAATTGCTAAAGTAATAATAATTCAAGGACTTGGTGTGAAATTGTTACATATGTGGGCTGTAATGGATGCTAGTAACATTCGGTTGGTATGAATTTTCAATAAAATTGGTTTATTTGCATGATTAGGACATATGGACTAAATTGAATAAAAATGAAAAGTTGAGGGTAATTTTATAAAAATGTAAAAAAATACTAAATTGCATAAAATGAATTGGTTTTACTATCTAAATTAATGAATTGAATGAAATTATTAATTTAGATCAAGAACGAGTGAAAAATCGAGGAGAAGAAAAAATTACCAAATAGCCTCTATACTTAGTCATTGCTGCAAATTAGCTAGGTAAGCTCGTATGAACTGTAATGATTATAATGTTGAGTAAATTAAATGTTTAATATGTTGTTTTTAATGTAAATGAATTAATATATATGTGAAGATATCTACATTATGACAAATTGACGGTTATCGAGCCATATTTGAACCTTAGGAATTCGTAGGATGCAAATGACATGTCATTAGGGTTACCATGTTTCGGGTGCGAGTCCTGAATGTCCTACCGATGGCTGAGGTTTAGCATTTGTTGTTGGTACTCAACATTTTGTGTGAGTAGCATCGTGTAGCTTACATTCCGATCGTCATCTTGTGTGAGCAGATCCATTTCTCAGTTCGAGTGAGTAACAATGTAAAGGAAAAAGGAAAGGTTACGACTATATGTTTAGCACACTTTGTGTGATCTTTCTCGCGTATCTGATGTTATTCTAAATGGTTCAACGGGCATGAAAAGGAAAGGAACGGTAAGTATTCGAATGACTTATGTCATGAATCTATGAAAAGGTTTGAAAAGGAAATGTTCAATGAAAGTATGTTTATGTTCACGAAATTGATGATTTTAAATGATGTTGTTCATGTATAATGACTTGCCTTATGTTAATTCAAGTGAATTATGAGTTGATGCACTAACATGTGTTGTTGATGATGCTTAGGCTTGTGCCAAGCTTATGGTTGGATTTTATAATGCTTAATCTTAATGATATACATTGAAATGGTAAGTGTCCAAATGGAAATATGCTTATGTGCATGAAAAGGTGGTATGAATAAAAAGATATATATATTCTTATGAAATGGCTTATCATGTGGTTGATCCAAAAAGAGTTATGTATAAATGCACTAACTTGTGTATTGATGATGATATTTAGGCTTGTGTCAAGCTTGTATAATTGGATGATGTTTATGCTTATGTCTTGTATTATGAAAATAATACGGGTAAGAAAAGGTAATGAAATGGTAAGTTCATAATTGAGATGTGATATGATGATATAAAAGGATTGAAGAGTTAATGGACTTACTTATATGTAAGAAATTTACTTATGCTATGGATGAATTTACCTATGTCATGAATAAACACACTAATTCGTGAATTGATAGTGTTATTTAAGCTTATGCTAAGTAAATGGAATGGAAAGTAAGTAAATGGAATGGTAAGTAAGTAAATGGAATGGTTCATCGTCTTAAGAAAAGGTTATGATTATGTAATACAACTTATAAGATCTTATTATGATATGAATGAAAAGTATACGTGTTGCAGAGGGTTTACTCATTTGTGAGTTGATGGTTATGTAGTTTTATAAATCTTGTGACATTGGTATATGTTTATATTTACCCTATAAATTTCATTATTGAAATGAATGTTATGTTAGAATTTTATATGATCTTACTAAGCATTCATTGCTTACGTAGTTATTTTCCTTTACTTTATAGATTATCAGAAGCTCGATCAGTTGGAAGCTCGTCGGAGATCTATTACACTATCCAGCGATTATATGGGTAGTTTTTTATGTTTTGGCTAAGGTTATAATGGCATGTATAGGTGGACTTGTATTGGTATCTAATTGAATGTTAGTTGATGATATTAGAATGTATAAGTTGTTTTTTTACCATTTGATGTTGGTTGGCTAGTGTCATTTTGGTACGTATTGATGCCTTTCTAGTATGTGTTAATTTGGCAACGTGTTGATGCATGTTTGAGTGGTCAAAGTGGTATGTGATGAATTGATCTCAATATGGTCAAGTTAGGGTATGTTTTGGAAGTGGTATTGAACTAGATGTTTATGAATCAAATGTGGTTAAGTATATACATATGTTTAGGTAAGTTTGAATGTTGCAATTGAGGTGCCTTGTATGGCATATTGGTTAAATGATAATGATCTATTGAATTGGTCATTTCATGTATGCTTTGGTAAGGTTATGATATTTTGAGTTTGGGCACAAATTGCTTTTAGGTACATGCTTGTATTAGTGATGGGAATGGCTTGAATTTGACCAATCTCATGTCTACACGGCCTGAGACACGGGTGAGTGAATCAACCGTGTGTGACACACGACCATGTGACACGGCCGTGTGTCCTCTGTAGGTTTCAAGGTTTGCAAGTCAGGCAGTTACAGGGCCTAGCACATGGCCTGACACACGGGCGTGTGAGGGCATTTCGAGAGTTACGCGGCCTGGCACACGGGCTTGTGGCTTAGCCGTGTGACCCAACTTCAAAAGTTACACGGGTACAGATATAACGCCTCAAATTTATTATGTCTGCTTCTGTAAAATCTTGACAAATGTGTACCTGCTTTAGTGGTTAAGTGTTCTGGGTGTGTTTGAGAAGTCTTGGGTTCAAGCCTTACCTTTGGTAAATTTTGGTATTTTTCTGACTTAAGCCTTATTCTTGCTCAGTGGGCTTATATTAAATTATTTGTAAAACCATATCAGAATGAGCCTGCTGGTTCGAGTGGTAAAGGAGTCTGGGTGTTGTATAGAGGTTCTATGTTCGAATCTCTGCGCGAGCGAGGGAGTTTATTTTTTCTCTGCTGACTGTTAGAGTTTCGGTTGTATTGAAAGTCTGAGAGAGGGGGGTTAGTGGGAGGAAAATATGGGATTTGGGGGTTATCAGAAATTTCTATCTTTCTTTTTGCAAAATTTTCTCTCCCTCTTCCTAAGAAAAAAAACTGACGTTGGACCTCTGTTCCCTGCCGTTTTCCTTTTCCTTTTCTCCCCTTCGATTTCCTTTCCGTTGTCGGCTGTCACACTTTTGCTTTCGTTAGTCTTGTTTTCGTCGCACGTTTTGTTAAGTGGGGTTTTTCTATTCGGCAACTTATGGTTTCTCCAAATGTTGATTGGGGTTATACTTTTGTTTTGGGCAGCAGCGAGTCGTGAAGATCGTGATTCTACTCCTGCGGGATAGTGGTTAATCTTTCGGGGTGCTGGAGTAGCGGTAAGTGGTTGATTTATGTTGGAGTTGGTTTCGGGTTTTCGGTTTAATCGTACGTAAAGACTAAAATTGAGCATTGTTTTGATGCGTTTTTAGGTTCTGGTAGGCTCGGGATAGTTTTCGCATCAAGTCAATACCAGGTGTGTTCCCGAAACGCATAAAAATAAAGTTTCGGCAAAAGCCAAAACTGCCCACTGTCGATGCCACACGGTCGTGTGGTCGTCCGTGTGGTAGGCCGTGTGTGACGACACGACCGTGTGATCGACGAAGGCCAGGCCGTGTCATGTGATGGCCAGAGTGTGGCCGTGTGAGCCACACGGGCTAGGCCATATTGGGCGTGTGAGCCCACACGAGCACGCCACACTATCGTGTGATAACTGGGCCAAGCCGTGTGATCCACACGGGCGTGTGGGCCCATTATACTGAAATTTTCCATAGGGTCGCACGGGTCGTCCTAATCGACTGTGGTTTGAAATTAATAATAGCGATAAAGGCTAATGAATTGGAAAGGTTTTAACTTAACGACAATGGTTTTTTTTTCAACCCATTCCATGTGACACTTTCGGATTCGGCCATAACGTCTAGGCCGGGTGTGGGGTGTTACAATAGACACGGGTTGGGACACGACCGTGTGTCCCTATTTCAATATTTACATGGCCTGAGACACGGACGTGTGTCTCAGTCGTGTGAGTCTAAATTTTCTAACTTTTTCATGAAATTTCCGATTGATTCTAATTTAGTCTTGAATTGTTTCTATTGAATTTCTAGGGTCTCGAGGGCTCGGTTAAGGGACAATATGCATGTAATGAATGATTATGCTAATATTATGTTTATGTATGAGATGTGTGTTTTAAAGTTACATTTTTACGGTAATGCTCTGTAATCCTAATCTGACGATGGATACGGGTTAGGGGTGTTACATTATGAACCTCTAATTTAGTCGGGTTTAATGATCTAAATTGAGCATTGCACTTTTCAATTATGTGCCTACTAGCCTTCGTCTGGTTAGGATCGCTCAGCTAATCTGAATACATCCAATCACGTATGAATAAAATACATCTTGATTTTAATTGAAAACATGATCGACTGAGGCACAAACACGTTAAACATGAATCAAGAAAATATTATTGAATTAACATAATCATCCTAGCTAAACAAAATTAAGCTATCATTGTTGATTGGAAGATCAATAAACACTTAGCAAGCATGTTTAAATTCAACAACCAAGAGGAAAGTGTAAACTCTAATTCAATTCAGCAGCCTTTCGAATCTTTCTGACTGAGGTGTTTCTCCGATCCGCCCATTGCTCCTTTGCTAAGGGTTTCTCAAGGTGGCCGGCCAAGAGATGATCTTGACAAGGCTTTTGTTGGCTAAAGAATGGGAGGGAAAATGGAGAGGCTAGGCGTGGGGAAAAAGGAAAAGGAAATGGAATGAGAGAAAAGTATGTAGAATGAGAGATGTGTTATGAATGAAGGGATGAAAAATGAGGGATGAGTAGTGTGGTATTTATAGGTGAGGGTGAGGGTGAAGTTTACTAAAAATAGAGTTTAAAATCCCTCCATCTTCTCCATTGCATGGCCGACCACAAATTGTGGAAAGGGAGGTGATTTGGTTGATTATTTCAAACATAAAATCATGCTATAATTAGCATAGAGTGGATGGTTTCAAAGGCATAGTTTGTGTGTCAATTTCTGATTAAATTGCAACTGTAGGGACCTCCAATGAAATATCCAAAGTTGAGTTTTGGGCAGCCATATGCTTGTGCCGAAATTGGGCTTGACTACCCCTTATTGGACAGTTTCATGATCCTAAAATTAATTAGACATGTCCACTTTGTAACACACTTTAACTGGGTCAAATTAACATCCTTATGACCCAATTTTGCATGGTATTATCATCCAAGTAAGGTGGATGTGTCCATGTCTATGCATCATTATGGTAATCTCATCTTCCATGGACCCACTCCATTATAAAAATCACATATTAATAATTAACATGAAAATAATATAATTTATGCACAAAAATAATGTAATAAAGCATAATTTCGCATACTTCTTAAATTCATGTCCAATATTAACATTTAAACAAAATCCCCTTAATCTATTAACAATTACTCAAGATTAATATAATTATTAAGTCAAAAGGTGGTAAAAATTGCTAGAAAAATCCTATATAATGTCGAGTTTACAAAAGAAAATCGCGAGTGGGGATTGCTCCGGATTCGTACTTCAATATATATTCATGAGCATTCTCTTTTCTCTTCTCTTATTTTCGTTTATTTAGCTTCTGTTAATTTGGTTAATTGATCATTGTATAAATATTCAAATTGATTATTGGTGTTTATTTATATTTTGCATGTTTTGATTATTAATCTGATTTATTTGTTTAGTGATTATTTATTCAAAATTGGTTGTTTATTCAAGAGTACTCAGTATTTTAGAGAGTGATGCCCCTGATAGAATATCTAGACAGGTGAGACCGGAAGAGTATCTTGTCGCATATAACTTGTGCCAAGCATTGAGATTGGAAAGGTACCCGTGTGTTTAAGAAGAGACCAGGAGGGTGACTTAGGTGGTAATCCTTAGTGTAGATGAGACCGGGAGGGTATTCTTAACTAAGGGTGGTAAATAATTCAATTGAGGACAAATAATTATTTAATTAGAGTATTATGGATTTAATCGATCATAGGCTAGAGGCCCGCATTATCAATACTAGGAATATGAAATTCCATTAGGTTAATTTAGGTTAATTTAATTTAATTAGTTTAATTAATACTTTAAATTGGATTAACACTACTAATTCGTGACTCGGTTAGATTAGTAATTATTTTTTTATAATTAATTTTATAATATTTTCTCCAATCTGCAATCCCTTAGGTACGATCCTAGAAATACTTGTGTTCTGTTGTACACATATACTATATTACAATTTGACCCGTATACTTGCAGACATCCCCATTCTAATTTTATATAATTTTGGTATGCTAATTTTACTATAAATGATAACACATTTATAGGCGGTCAATTGCCGGACCCGGGTTTGAAGTGTCATAATTTGAAACAATCTAAACTGGCAAATCTATTTGAAATTCGAACACTTCAAGTTCGATTGGTTACTCCACGAACTGTGGCGTTAACCCAAAACGTCAAACGACATATAAAATTTCAAAAGTACTTTAAGTGGCAATATGCCAAGTATAATTAAACCAAGTCTAAACAAACATTTGGTGGAAGCCTTATAATCACCAGCATGTTTAAATAAAATGAAAAATGAACTAACACTCTTACAGAAGTTCAAAATTTATTCTTGGCTGAATGGTACCATAAAAAAACTATTTTGCGAAGTGCCCAGTATTACTTGTAACAACCCGATTTAGGGCCTAGTCGGGATAGTCGTTGCGAGACCACAAATCTGAAGTAGAAATATGTGTTTTATGATTTTTATGAAGCTTATGATGTTGTTGCATGATTGTGTGAAAATTTCATGAGGAAATTTTATTAATTAGTGATCAATTGGTCTATTAGGACTAAATTGCAAAGAATAGAAAATATGAGATTCTAGAAGATTCAAGTATGAAATAGAGTTATAAAAAATTAATAGAGGTCCTTATTTAGAAATTAGACCATTACATGTTTAGATGGACAAAAATAGACATAGGAAGGAAAAATCTCAAGAAAGGACCATTAAGGGCATTTTTGTCATTTGGTAAATAAATGATTAAAAAGGGAAAAAGAAGTCAAAATTGTGTCCATCTTCTTCTCCAATGGCCGAAAATCACTAAGGAGCCATAGCTAGGGTTTCTCCAACTTCCAAGCTTGATAGTAAGTGCATCCTAGCCTCGTTTTTAATGTTCTTCGTATTTTTAAGATCCTCGTAGCTCGATTTAGCTATTTCTAGCTATTTTTTGAGCTAGGGTTTATATTAAAAAATTTACCCATGTATGACATGCATGTATTTTGATGTTTTATGGAAGAATATGAAAGTTTGATGCATGATAAACATCTTTTTCTAAGTGATTTTCATGAGAAATGCATAAAAGGACCAAATTGCAAAAGTTATGAAAGTGGTCATAAATGGGTGAAATAGTGGAAATTAGGGGCTGTTGTAGTTAAGAAAATGATTCGGCTAGGCTTAAAATGCAAGAAAGTTGAATAAAAATCATTTTACGAGCCTAGGGGAAAAAGTGTAATTATGTGAAAGTTTAGGGGCAAAATTGTAATTTTGCTAAAGTATGATTCATGAGTCAATTTAGTCAATGTGAGAATTAAACAAGTGAAATTGTTATTATAGATCAAGAAACACGAAGCCCAGACCGAAATCGAGGCAAGAACAAGGTGTTGGACTAAATTGAACATCTACGCACATTTTGAGTACCGAGGTAAGTTTGTATGAAATTAAAGCTATACAATGTTATTCTACTTGTAATTACCTTATTTCATGAGAAACATATGTAAATTCCATGAAGTGAATTTATGATGCTTTGATGAGATTGAAACGAGGATGTATTAAGTTTACGTCCCGGTTGAAGATTCGGTTTAACGAGGATACCTATGTCACGACATGAGATAAGGAAGATCCCGTATAAGACCATGTCTGGGACATGGCATTAGGACCGAATATAGGTCCCTTATAAGACCATATCTGGGATATGGCATCGGCTTCGAACGTAGATTTCGTATAAGACCTTGTCTGGGACATGGCATCGACATCGAATAAGGAAGGTCCCGTATAAGACCATATCTGGGATATGGCATAGGCACCGAATAAGAAAGGTCCCGTATAAGACCATATCTGGGATATGGCATCGGCACCAAATAAGGAAGGTCCCGTATAAGACCATGTCTGGGACATGGCCTTGGCACCAAAGGAAGATCTCGTGTAAGACCATATCTGGGATATGGCATCGACATCTATGTACGATCTCGTATAAGACCATGTCTGGGACATGGCATCGACATCGAGCTAAGAGATCCCATGTAAGACCATATTTGGGATATGGCATCGGCATCAAGAGGTGATCCCATGTAAGACCATATCTGGGATATGGCATTGGCATCGTAATATATGTGTGATGAGATCGAGTATCCTCCGATATTCTGAGTAAATCAACGGGCAAAAGAGCTAAGTATGCAAAGATGGTAAGAGCTAAGCTATATAAAGATGACAAAGAGATACATTTAAGTGAAAGATAATTACGATTTAAGTTTATATTTATGAAAGCATAAGTGCTAAATTATGTGATGAAGTGATACAGGTACCATGAGTGAAATACGAGTTATGATACCCTAATGTGATATGTAATAGGTAAGATTAAGTATGAGAAAGTATGTCAAAGTACTTGAGAACTTATGTTATTATTGTTCTATGAGATGAATGAATTTTTCCATGAGCATTTATGTTGCTATTTTAATTCATGCAAACTTACTAAGCTATATGCTTACCCTTCTCTTTTCCTTTTTCCTTGTAGTATCGCCAAGCTAGCTCAGGGATCGTAAGACGTCGGAGCTCGGATCACACTATCAACTAATCTTTGGTATAGTTAAGTTGATTCATTTTGAGTATGGCATGTATAGGAACTTGGTCATTTTTGTGCCATGTCATATTTGAAAGCCAAAGTGTTGGCTATTAATGTTATACACCCATTTTGTAAATGGCCATTAGTATTTGGCCAATAAATGTCAAGTTTATTATTTTAATGATAATGAGTTTCATGAAGTAAATATTCATGCAATAGATGGAGTAAAATGTGAGATGTATGAATGATGAATAGGGATTCTTCCTAGTATATTATTGCCATGCTATATGTTGCTTGAGTTGGCATATTGATCGGTGTGTCACAGTCTTAAAATTTATAATGAGAATGATCGAGCCTAAAAACTAACTATGACAACGATTGAGGCAAGTGTACCTATCGAACAGTAGTATAGCTTAGTGGAAAGACCGGATTGTCAAACCCAAAGGAACCGAAAGTACTAATACTAACTTTCTTTTTATTATTTAGCCTTAAAATTGAAGTGAATCGGTTTAATCTAGAAAATTAACTAACTACTAAGCTAAAGACGATGAGACAAAAAGAATGAAATTAGGGAAATACTTGTGGGAAAAACCAATTGATTAAAACAATACCCAAGGAAGAATCCACCTAGACTTCACTTGTTATCTAACTCAAACAGCACGATTTATTCATTTGACTTGATCCGTAAGATTCCCTAATGTATATTAACCCCTCTCTCGAGGCGACTAACGTCTAACCCTAGGTTGATTAATTGAAATCTCTTTCTAATTAAAACCCCTAGAATCATATTAACTCGATCTATGGACTCCCATATTAGGTTTCACCCTAATCTGAAAAAATCTCGTCACCCTATCTCTAGGCGTGCGATCAAGTTCGCTTAATTATGCTAGATCTACTCTTAGGCAGGGAATTTTGCTCCTCCACCTAAGCACATCAAACTTGAATTAATATCCCAGAAATATCAACACAAGAATTAAGAACACATAATTAAGAACAAATCAAATATTTATCATATAGTTCAGCAAACGATAACAAGATTCATCTTAGGTTTCATCCCCCTCAGGTATTTGACGGTTTAGTTCATAATGATAATAGAATACATCTCAAAAGAAAAGATAAAACAAAACATAAGAAAAACTCTAAAACCCCTTGAAGGAATTGAAGAGAGATCCTCCGTCTTGAGTATAACTCCGGCTTCTTGAGATGAATCAACTGGCTTTCTTCAAGTAATTTCCTCAATTCTGAACTTTCTGGCTCGGCTCATTGGCCTAGCTGGACGCCCCCCGAAAGTTGGCCTCTAGGGTGTTTATATAGGCTTTTGGAATGTGTTTCTTTACCCCTAAGTATCCAAATCCGAGTGAAATTCCTCTTCTCCACGGCAGGGACACGCCCTTGGCACACGCCCGTGTGAATCGTGGCCAGGCCGTGTTCAGGTCTGATTAGGGAGGCACGACCGTGTTGCTTGGGCCCAGGCCGTGTCGATTTCGTGATTTGGTCCATTTGGTCCGTTTTAAGCCCCTTTCTTGTTCTTTTCATCCTTCGGTGCTTTCCTGAGTATAAAACATGAAAACAAAGGATTAAGAGCACCAAATTACACAATTCAAGGCTTAAATCACCCAAAAGCATGCTAAATGTGGGTTTAAAATATGTTACTATTTCGGTTTATCAAATACCCCCACACTTAAGCTTTTGCTTGTCCTCAAGAAAAATTCTCAACTCATAATTAAAATGAACTTCCCTCAATTCATAATATTTATCAATAGTGTTTCATCATAATTCAAAGATAATTCATACATGGATAATTCAACTCAAAGAGTCCTAAAGATTCAAACAGTCTAAGTCATACATTTGTAGCACAAAACATAGGTGTTTCCCTTCATCTAAATAATTACCTCTGATTCAAAATCGACAAGAATTGACATCCTCACTTAAGATTCACTCAAATCACTCGGAGTGTTTAAGGTTCAGAATTAAGCACTCAAAAGTCAAACATGAAGAGTTAATCCCATAGGCTTGCATGAAAATCAAATCTCCACCACTGTAAAATGAGATGATACACAAATCAAAAGGTCTTTAACAGGGTTGTAACGGGGCTTAGGTTAAGGTGTGGATATAGGCTGAATTAGAAGGTTAGAATCGATATTGACCTGACAAATTACCTAACCAGAAACAATGAACTGATAATAAACAATTACATCAATTGAGAACTTGTAATAATAATACTATTACTAATACGAGCTTCGTTTTCAACCATTGGGATTTAAACGTATAAGCTCACTTAATCACAGAACTAATAATGAATATACTTCGATTTTTTTTTAAGAACAAATTAGATATATATAATAATTGATGAATTTACTATCGAAATCAATAGGCAATCGATCAAATCAAATCTCGATATAAGGGTAGTCAAAAGGAATGGTGATAACAAAAACAAAGGGTTTTGGGATAATATTAGTGGGTGAGTTAATAAAAAGGGTTTTTAGGATCAACGGGGCTCACTAGGGGTTAATTATGAAGGTAGGTTTTTAGTGGAGTAAGTGGGTTAAATCCTAGGTGCCTTCATCATCTCTGTATATCAAATCAAAGGTGTGGTCTCGGCATGTATAATCGATGCAAGTTTTAGAATAACAAATCAATGTTGACACACTCATAATCAATAAAGTGAGCAAGAAAAAGAATATATGCTCTATAAGGCTCAACATCTCACAAAAATTATGGCTTTTTGATGTCAACCTAGCAAATTTCAAACTTCAAAGTAATATTCAAATTCAGGTAGACAACCTAAAAAAATTTAATTTTGAAAAATAGACTTATCCTGCTTGATTCTCTAGTATCTTAAAGTTTAAATTATCAATGCACAATTATCAATGACTTAATCTAAAATATATCAATAAAAATCATAAATCACAGGAAATTTCATTCTAATCATAATATGAGAAACTTACTTAAGAAACAAGACATAATTCAGGATTTGAGAATAATGCAAAAAGTTTGGCACCTAATTTCAGGAATTTGAGAATAATGAAAAAAGTTAGGCACCTTTAAGGTTCACCCCCACACTTAAAATGTACATTACCCTCAATGTGCAAAGATATATAGAAATTTATAAAAGAAAGGGAGAGATGAAACTTCCTGAATTTGGATGGGTTCCTTGAGTTGGAGGTGTGGAAACTTGATTTGGAGGTGAAAGAGAAGTTGGAGGAGGCGTCTCTGCGGTGGTATGGTAGTAGCCGCCTACAATTTCTCAAGCGCTAGATGAAGAAATTGGAAAGCTCGTGAAGAATTAGCCAGGAGATAATAAGAATAATTTGACTTATACTAATTATATGTTTAAAGAAAAGCAAGCTAAAGTGAAGGAAAATAAAAAAATGAAATAAAATTAAAAGAAAGATTAATGGACCGAATGGTCCTTATTGTTGGATGGTTTGCGAGGGGTGTGATTTCTAAGGCCGTGGTGGTGTTGGCGTGGTCGAGTGGGGTGATTCCCAGCACCTTTAGAACCTAAAACCAAGAAACTAAGATAATTAAACATAAGAGAAATAAAGAAAAGGAAAATAAAGGAGAAGAGAAAGGAAAAAGAAAAATAGAATGGTCTCAAAGACCCTTGGCTTGTCGAATAATTGAAGCGCCGGCATGAACTTATATAGATCGATCTCCCACAGGAGAGATCGTGCTTGATCCTTCCGCTTCTTCGACATGGATGTGGTGTAGCTCAAGGGCTTTGTAGATGGAGGAATAAAGGAAGAATGGAGGGGTTGGGAGGGGAGGGTGAATGTGAGTAGGGAAAAAGGGATGGGGAGTGGATGAGAAAAGGGAGCAAAGGGTGTTTTAAATAGAATTTTCAAAACTGTTACATCCCCACGCCCATGTACCATGGGCGTGTTGGGTCACATGGTCGTATCGCACGGCCGTGTTGTGTTTCGTTCGTTTCTCCCACGCCCGTTTCATGGTCACCACGCCCATGTAGGATCAAACAGTGTCGACCACGGCCGTATCGCACGACCGTGGCTAGTTAGTTGGAGCCCGTGTGTCTTCCCTCAGTGTTGGCCACGGCCATATCACACGGTCGTGGCAATTTATAGTCATCCGTGATCTGGGAATCTTTCGTCATTGGCTCGTACTACCTCTGCTATGTCAGTACAGAAGTCCGTAGTGTCCACACAGCCACGGCCACGGCCGTGTGCAAGGCCGTGTGGTCTAAAAATCTGCATTTTGGTTAGTTTAAAATTAAATGCTGAAAAGGAAAAATAAAAGTAAAAATAAAAAATGTAAAAATTAATGGAGTTAGTGCTCGGGTTGCCTCCCGAGAAGCGCTCGTTTAAAGTCTTAAGCTAGACTTTCCTCTCATTCGCATAATCAGGGTGGTTTGAAAAGTTGAACATCTTTCCTCATGCTATCTGTCCTATTATCCGTGTATAATTCAAGTCGAGTAGCGTTTATTTTGAAAGTGCCAAATATAGGATTACTTATCTCGACTGTTCCATATGGGGAAACCTTGATTACCTTAAAAGGGATTTCTTTGTTTGTATTAGGGTCAGGAGGAGATATTCGAGGGTCTGTTTTATCTAACAATACTTGGTCTCCTCTTTTAAAGTGATTTGTCATTCCTACGAGCTCGTCTGGTGGTTCCCTCAGTTTCTCTTCATGTATCCCTAGTGTTTCCTTGAAATGTGTCTTCCACTCGTCTAGTTCATCAACTTGATCCCTTCGATCCTCATGAGTTGTTTCTTTTTTGGCATTGGGTCTAGGATCGGGTTTAGTTGTGTTCTTTTGTGGTGCTTCCTGCAAAGAAGGGTTAACCGAATGGTTATCAATAGAATTTACTTTCTCACCTTGTTTGCTCGATGTTCTAACCGAATCGAGAGCTCAAAGAGTGACTGTCTCTGTCACCTACACAGTAGTATGAGTTCACTGCGTCGACATCAATTTTAGTCCTGGCAGTTGGTGAAAAGGGCCTTCCTAGAATTAATGGGATACTATTGTCCTCATCCATGTCTAAAACAACAAAGTCTACTGGGAATATGAATTTATCAATCTTTACTAGCACATCTTCGATTATACCCCTAGGAATTCTAATAATGGCTTTTATCACCTAATTGAATGCTCATCCTAGTTTGTTTGGGTTTCCCTAGACCAAGTTGTTTAAACATTTTATAAGGCATGATGTTTATGCTTGCCCCTAAATCAGCTAACGCATTATCAATAGATAAACTACCAATTAAGCATGGAATTGTAAAACTCCCTGGATCTTTTAATTTTTGTGGTAATTTATTTTGGAGAATTGCTGAGCACTTTGCGTTGAGTTCCACATGCGATTCCTCGTCTAGCTTTCGCTTGTTTGTCAAAATCTTTTTTAAGAATTTCCTTGAATCTGGCAGCTGCGAAAGAGCTTCAAGTAATGGTAAGTTAATATGTAATTTCTTTAAAAGTTTAAGAAACTTACCGAACTATTCCTCTGTTTCGTCTTTCTTCATTGCCTCGGGGTATGGTATACGAGGTTGGTACTCTTTAATTACCGGTTTTGGCTTTTTACTTCCTTCCTCAACCTTACCTTATTCTACCACATTCTCTTGCCTTAAAAGAGGCTCATCTAACCCTACATTATCATGAGTTGATATGGCTTGAATCTGCTCCCTTGGGTTAGTTTCAGTGTTGCTTGGCCATCTACCTTGTGGTCGTTCCGTCAAGATCTTGGTGAATTTCCCAATTTGATCTTTGAGCTCTTGTGTCGATGCTTCTTGTTTTTCAAGTTTTGTTTCTATACTTTGGAAACGTGTTTCTGTTGCTGCTATATATTTTGTCGTCAAAGATCTCCTCAAGGTTCAACTTTCTTTTCTGTGGGTACTAACTTTGTTGGAAATTTAGAGGGTGTTGTTGTCTTTGATTTCCTTGACCACCCCATGAAAAATTGGGGTGGTTCTTCCAACCTGGATTGTAAGTATTGCTATAAGGGTTATTTTGATATATGAAATTATTACTTACATAGTTCATTTGTTCGCCTTCTATGCCATGTCCATAGGATGGGTACTCAGGATTCGCCACACCTCCACTTGTTTCGCACTGCATAACGGGTTGTACCTGCAAGGAATTACACAAACCATCAAATTTTTTAGTTAACACATCTACCTAATTCGATAGCATGGTTACTGCGTTGAGGTTGAAAACACTGGCAGCTTTCGTGGGTTTTGTCCTCGTGACTTGCCACTGATTGTTATTTAGGGACATCTCCTCTACAAATTCGTTAGCTGCTTCAGGTGTTTTATTATTCAGAGTTCCACCATTTCTTTGAATCGATCAACTGCCTAGTTGAGGGGTTCACACCGTTGTAAAAAGTTTGGACCTGTAGCCACAAGGGTAATCCATGGTGTGGGCATCTTCTCAATAGATCTTTGTATCTCTCCCATGCATCGTAAAGTGTTTCTAAATCCATCTGCACAAAAGAAGAGATATCATTCCTTAATTTGGCTATTTTGGCCGGTGGAAGATATTTTAATAAAATTTTTTCGGTCATTTGTTCCCATATAGTAATTGATCCTCGGGGAAGAGAATGCAACCACTGTTTAGCTTTATTCCTCAAAGAAAAGGGAAATAACCGAAGTCGGATGGCATCATCAGGAACGCCATTAATTTTAAAAGTGTCGCAGAATTCCAGAAAATTTGCTAAGTGTGTGTTAGGATCCTCATCCTCATCCTGCAAACCATCAAACTGAACGAACTGTTGTATCATCTGTATAGTGTTAGGTTTCAATTCGAAATTATTTGCAGCAATAGTAGGTCTAACAATACTAGATTCAGTACCAACTAAACTAGGCTTAGCATAATCATACATAGTTTGAGGAGCCTGATTTTCGGCCATCTTTGGAGGTAGCAGATTATTTTCACCATCTCTTCTGGTGGTATTGATGATGTTTTCTTGCTCTTCTTACGTGTATTGTAGACTTCGCCTAATTTCTCTCTCGGTTTCACATGCGGCGGTTGCTTCAATCTCACTATCGTAAATTAAAGGTCCCGTCTTGTTCCTTCTAGTCATAAACTAGAGGTACCTACAAGGAGCAAAGACTAAAATTTAGAAAGACAAAAATAGAAAACAAAATAAGAGTAAAATTGCAGAAAATAAAAATGGCTAAAGTAATAAAAATTGAGTGTTCTTAATATTTCAACACTTCAAGAACGGCGCCAAAAACTTGATCAGGTGTGTCACGCTTAAAATTTATAATGAGAATGATCGAGCCTAAAAACTAACTATGACAACGATTGAGGCAAGTGTACCTATCGACAAGAGTAGTATAGCTTAGTGGCAAGACCGGATTGTCGAATCCAAAGGAACCGAAAGTACTAATACTAACTTTCTTTTTATTATTTAGCCTTAAAATTGAAGTGAATCGGTTTAATCTAGAAAATTAACTAACTACTAAGCTAAAGACGATGAGACAAAAAGAATGAAATTAGGGAAATACATGTGTGAAAAACCAATTGATTAAAACAATACCCAAGGAAGAATCCACCTAGACTTCACTTGTTATCTAACTCAAACTGCATTTATTTATTCATTTGACTTGATCCGTAAGATTCCCTAATGTATATTAACTCCTCTCTCGAGGCGACTAACGTCTAACCCTAGGTTGATTAATTGAAATCTCTTTCTAATTAAAACCCCTAGAATCGCATTAACTCGATCTATGGACTCCCATATTAGGTTTCACCCTAATCCGGCAAAATCTCGTCACCCTATCTCTAGGCGTGCGATCAAGTCCGCTTAATTATGCTAGATCTACTCTTAGGCAGGGACTTTTGCTCCTCCACCTAAGCACACCAAACTTGAATTAATATCCCAGAAATATCACACAAGAATTAAGAACACATAATTAAGAACAAATCAAATATTTATCATATAGTTCATCAAATGATAACAAGATTCATCTTAGGTTTCATCCCCCTCAGGTATTTGAGGGTTTAGTTCATAATGATAATAGAATACATCTCAAAAGAAAAGATAAAACAAAACATAAGAAAAACTCTAAAAACCACAAGGAATTGAAGAGAGATCCTCCGTCTTGAGTATAACCCCGACTTCTTGAGATGAATCAACCGGCTTTCTTCAAGTAATTTCCACAATTCTGATCTTTACGGCTCGGCTCGGCCCTTGGCCTAGCCGAAGCCCCCTAAAGTTGGCCTCTAGGGTGTTTATATAGGCTTTTGGAATGTGTTTCTTTACCCCTAAGTATCCAAATCCGAGTGAAATTCCTCCTCCGTGGCAGGGACACGCCCTTGGCACACGCCCGTGTGAATTGTGGCCAGGCCGTGTTCAGGTCCGATTAGGGAGGCACGGCACTGTGTTGCTTGGGCCTGTGCTATGTCGATTTCATGATTTGTCCCATTTGGTCCATTTTAAGCCCGTTTCTTGTTCTTTTCATCCTCCGGTGCTTTCCTGAGTATAAAACATGAAAACAAAGGATTAAGAGCACCAAATTACACAATTCAAGGCTTAAATCACCCAAAAGCATGCTAAATGTGGGTTTAAAATATGTTACTATTTCGGTTTATCACATATATGTGTTTATGTTTCAGGGTGGCAATTGGCTTGGTAAATTGCCTTCTAATTGTCCACACGGGTAGACACACGGGTGTGTGTCTAACCCCATGGGTGTGTTGACAGGCCGTGTGTCCCCTGCATCAAATTTGTGAGAATTTGATTCACCACACGGGCCAGCACACGGGCGTGTGCCTAGGCCGTGTGCACTTAAAGGATTCCTGACGTCATAAGCAGAATGCAAGGTTTTTCTCACGAGCGTGTCTAGGCCGTGTGGAGGACACGGGCCACAGAAACGGGTGTGTGTCCGATCGTGTGAAAACCCCTGTAGGTTTGAAATGAAAAATAAATTCCACACGGGCTGGGAACATGGGCGTGTGTGACCACACGACCTGCCCACACGGGCGTGTAGCCCTGTTTTGAGCAAAAATTTTCTAAGTGCGTAAAAGTTTCCGGATTAGTTTCGAACTATTTCGATTGTATGTTTAGGGCCTAGTAGGCTCATGATAGGGTAGTATTGTGCACGAATGAAAAGTTTTAAATTGAAACAAAATTTTGTAGCCCAATGCCGTATGTTAAAGAAAGTAAAGTACGGTAATGCCTCGTATCTGGTTCCGGCTTGGAATACGGGTAAGGGGTGTTACATTACTGCTCATAAGAGCCCAAAGATATGAAATCAATAAGTCAATTACAAACTTTCGAATTTAGAACTGGCAAAATCAAACATTCATCCTATCCCCAGCGTTTACATGTTACAAGCAAAAATAAAAGATTTCGCATGAAAGAAGCCGTAGTTTTGGCTGATTCCTTTCTACAATTATTCCAACCTAACATTTGAATGTAAGAAAAAGAGACCAAGTAAGTTCATAAGAACTTAGTGAGTTTCACAGAATTTCAACTTTGTAACAAAGTTCAACTAACACCGCTGACTAAGACTTAGAGAGTTTGAACGATACGCCACTGCAGCCAGATACAATATCCCCTTACTGAAGTATCCGCTGGGGGATACAATCCGCAAGTGGTTACAGCCCATTGGCGGATACTATCTACTATCAAATATCATATATTGCATGACTAAGACTTAGACAGTTTAAAAGACATGTTGACTCTATTGATATGTTACCCTTGTGAACTAACCTTTATAATCATTTCATGTACTTTTTACGCTTCATGCAAATGTTCACACATCATCTAAATACACTTATACACTTTTATACTAATACACCCCTTTCTTGTCTTGTTTCGAAAAACCAATATTCCCCTTTCCTTATAAAGCTTCGTAGAGCCAGTAGACTAGTTATACCCACCGAACCTGCAACACCCCTAACCTGTATCCATCATCGGAATAGGGTTACGGTGCATTATCAAAGTGTACATTTCAAACAAAAAAAATTTTAAAACATTTTAATTCACATCATTAAACATAGAAAAACTAATCCATAACATGCATATTGTCCCTTATACGGGCCCTCGAGGCCCTAAAAACACATTAGAAACAAGTCGGGACTAAATCGGTAGCTTATAGAATTTTTAAAGAAAAAGTGAAAATTTTCAAAACTGCAGGGGTCACACGGCCGTGTGGCCAGGCTGTGTGACTCACACGACTGAGAGACATGCTCGTGTCTCAAGCCGTGTGGACATTCAAAGTAGGGACACACGGCTGTGTCTCAGCCCGTGTCCGTGCCCGTGTAACTCTCTGACTTGGGTCACACGGCCAAGCCACACGCCCGTGTGCTAGGCCGTGTAACTCTCGAAATGCAACCTTTAAAAAACCTACAGGGGACACACGGTCGTGTTGCCACGGCTGAGACACACGCCTGTATCTCTAACTGTATGGACGAAAAATAGGCCATTTCCAAGCCATTTTTCTCACCCATTCATGCACAAACCTATAACCAATTTACCACATGTGATCAAGCATCCCAAAGCACACCAAACCATACAATAACAAGCTATCCAAATAGGTACATATTCATACGAACAATATGCAGCAAGGCACCTCAATCACAACAATTAAACATGTATAACTAAATGAACTTACCATTTTGTACACAAATCAAATCCACACTCATATGTACTTAATTTACCATTTAACATTTAGCATCATAAGCCATAAATACCAACTACATTTTTAATACCAAAATGACCATGTTCTACTTCCATCATCTAAGCATCATAAAGACTATAAAGTCATCCATCAAAAGGCCACATACATATATCCACAAATCAACCATTTCAATCATTCAAAATACCAAATTTACAAGCCAAAACACAATGGCTAAAACATCAACCAAAAACACCTATACATGTGCATATTTATCCAATTATAAATTAACTTGTTTCCATGCCAAAATATAACATAATTGCTACATAATCACCACACCATATTAGATTCATGCCATATCTAGTTCAAAAACTTTCAAAAGTATACCATATCTTGACCATGTTGAAGTAAATTCATCATATATCACTTTGACCATTCAAACATGATTTAACACATTATCAAATTAACACATATCAACAAGGTACCAAATGTACCAAGGCTACATCACCCAAAATGACATATACATGCCAAACTCATTAATTAACATTCAACTATCATCAACCATAAGTCCACCTATACATGCCATTATAACCTTAACCAAGACATTGAAAACTGCCGATATAACTGCTGGATAGTGTGATAGATCTCCGATGAGCTTCCAACCTGATCGAGCTTCCGATAATCTAAAAAGGTAAAGAAAAGACAACTACGTAAGCAATGAATGCTTAGTAAGCTCGTATAAACTTTAGTTATATCAATCCATTTCAAATATGAAATTTATACATATCAAGAATAATCCTATATTGATACCGTAAGAATAATCCTATATTGATACCGTAAGATTCTTGAAATCATATTCAACAACTCACAAAGTGACTAAATCCACAACATCACATATACATATCATCCCTAGCAAAGTAGGATTTTAAATAACTTTAAACTCTTTCAAATTTTCTTATTTTCATTTTCATTTCATTACTTTCTATTGCCTTTACTTTCTTTAACTTAAATAACAACATCAATTCAACTCATCATTCCTTTTTTTCATCATTTTACACTTCAAGTATGAACTTACTATTTCATTACCTTTCCACACCTGTTTTAAATGCATAACACACATGACATAATCATATCATCAACCATAGCCACAAGCTAGTGCATTTAAACATAGCTCTTTTGAAAATTAACCACATGATAATGTTGGAACGCCGGCACCCCTTGGCGCAGCAAAATAAAATTAATTCCGACGATCCAAACCATGAATCCATGTGTGAGGAACGAATCGGGGTGAAATAAAGGTTTCGAAATACCGAAACTTCAATTTGAGTAGATAGCGACGCCTCGGCAACAAGAATTTTGATCTACTGTCGAACCAAGCCGCAACCTTTTTCGATGTCGGCCTCTACGTAATCCACCCGGTTTGACTATGAACGGAAGAAATCTCCAAAACTGTTTTGGAGAACTGCTAGACCTCACAAGCAATCTCTTAGGGTTTATATTAAGCTCTGTATCTTTTATTACCTTTTATAATTGGTATATCTTTAATGACTCATAAAATTAAATAAATATAATAAAGTTTTTAATCGAAAATTATAATTACATTAATTATATCCGAAAATTATAATTACATTAATTATAACAATGATTTCGGTAAACTATATTTATTTAAATTTATATACGAACCAAATTCATATATTAATAGAACTATGTTGTCATTATGTGTACAACATCCTTGTACATATAATATGTTCAATATTTGATTGCCCAATTAAATTAATTCTTTAATTAATTTAATTCATGTGACAACCAAACACAATACCAACTATGTTTTATTCCGTTCATTTTAACCATAAGGTGTGACCCTGTAGGTTCTTGTAACGTTAGCAGTAATACTAGAACGATTCTAATGTCACAAACAATGAGTGGCATCTAGCAATGCATCATTGCTACCTAAGTTACAAGAAGTCATGATTCGACATAACCTTTTGTGATTAACCTTTCATGCATTAATCCTTAAGTCCTTTATCTCTGGAACGGACACAAGTCATGGAATAGTCACACTTGCATAGTCCATCCCATGTTTTTTGATATCTTGAGTAGACTATGATATACAAATTAGTATGACATCTCATATCAACTTATTTGAGCATGGCCATGCATTTCTAGTCTCACTCAATCAAGTGGCCTAAGATATTACTCCTATTATGTAGGAGGGACTTATCCTATATTGATCAACCACATCCCTCTACATAGATTATGGTATATCCAACATCAGCCTTTATAGAACAACCTATTACGGTGTACATTTGACTGTATCAAAATATACAACTCACGATGTTGGGATAATGATGACCTCAAGTCTGAGGATCATATACATATTAATCACTATGAGTAATGTTGTGAAAATTACATAACAATCCAAGAAACATACTCATAGTGGGTCAGTCCAATATGTTGTTCTCTAACACACATATTCATGCATTGATTTTGACACTCCATATCAATGACAACTCTTTATCATCAATCAACTACATGTTAGTCTTAATGCATTATTGTTGTCCTAGTCAACAATAATACTTGACTAAGGATCTTTTAAGAATAATGATATTATTCTCAGGACATTATTATAAAACAGTTTATTTGTACACACAGAAAGAAAAACTAAAATAATAATGACAACGCTTTATATTAATAAACATGGTAAATCAAGTATATTATTACAACCATCTCATGATTGATCTTTGGGCATACTCTTACAATCTCCCACTAGCACTAAGACCAATCACTCATATATCTAATACCAAGTGACTTAGTGTGACGATCATGCTTCTGCTGTGTCAGAGGCTTAGTCAGGGGATAAGCAATGTTATCATCTGTAGGTACTCTGCATATCTCTACATCCCATCAATCGATAATCTCTCGAATAAGATGGTAGCGCCTAAGTATATGTTTGGATCGCTGGTGAGATCTGGGTTCTTTAGCTTGTGCAATAGCTCCATTGTTATCACATCGGAGTTCTATAGCATCTGATATGCTAGGCACAACCCCTTGTCCAGTAATGAACTTCTTGATCCAAACCGCTTCTTTTGCTGCCTCACTGGCTGCAATATACTCAGCCTCTATTGTAGAATCGGCTAATGTACTTTGCTTTGAACTCTTCCAGCTCACAGCACCACCATTAAGGCAAAACACAAAACCTGATTGCGACCGAGAATCGTCCTTGTCGGTTTGGAAGCTGGCATCAGTGTAACCTTTTACACTTAACTCTTCCTCACCTCCATATATTAGGAACGTATCCTTAGTTCTTCTTAAGTACTTAAGGATATTTGATAAACCGAAATAGTAACATATTTTAGGCCCACATTTAGTATGCTTTTGGAAGAATTATCCCTTGATTTATGTAAAAAGGTGCTCTTAATCCTTTCTTTTCATGTCTTATACTCAGGAAAGCACCCAAGGATAAAAAGAACGAGAAACAGGCTCAAAACAGACCAAAACGGGCCAAAGAGGAAATCGACACGGCCTAGACTTAGACCCACACGGCCGTGCCAAGTCAATCATCTAGAACACGGTCAAACCCCGACTCACACGGCCGTGTCTCATTAAAGAAATCCTAACACGGTCTGGCCACAATTCACATGGGCGTGCGCCATGGCCGTGCCTCTGCCGTGGAGAAGAGCAATTTCATTCAGGAAAGGATACTTAGGGAGAAAGAAATGTATTTCAAAAGCCTATAAATACACCCTAAGTATGACCTAAGAAGGGGAGCCAAAAGCCATTGTCTAGGGGCGTCGTGCTAGGCCAGAGAAGGCAGATTTGTGGGGATTCACTCAGGGATAGCCAGTTGATCCATCTCAAGAAGCCAGAATTATACTCAAGACGGAGGATCTCTCCTTCAATTCCTTCAAGGGGTTTTAGGGATTTCTTATGTTTTGTTTTATCTTTTCTCTTGAGATGTTTTCCTTTATTGTTATGAACTAAACCCTTCGGATACCAAGGGAGATGAAACCTATGATGAATCTTGTTATTGTTTTCTAAATTATATGATAAATACTTAGTTTGTTCTTAATTATGCGAGCTTAATCCAAATTTAATGTGCTTAGGTGGAGGAGGAATAGACCACGCCTAAGAGTAGATACAACATAATTAAGCGGAGTTGATCATACCTAGAGATAGGGTGACGAGATTTTGTCGATTAGGGTGAAACCTAATATGGGAATCCATAGATCGATTTCTTCGCTATTCTAGGGGTTATTATAAGAGAACGAGAGTTCCACTAATTAACCTAGGGTTAGACGTTATTCGCCTCGAGAGAGGGTTTAATATACGTTAGGGAGTCTTACGGATCAAACTAAGTGAATAAATTGTATGGTTCAGTGTTAGATAACAAGTGAAGTCTAGGTGGATTCTTCCTAGGGTATCATCTAAATCAACTGAGTTTTTCCCAAGTTATTTTCCAAATTCATTCTTCTTTGTCTTAGAGTGTTTAGTTTAGTAGTTAATTAATTTAGATTAGATAAACAATCTCTCTTTATTTTTAGGCTAGATAATAAAAAGAAAGTTAGTATTAGTGCTTTTAGTTCCTTTGGGTTCGATAATCCGGTCTTGCCTAAGCTATACTATTGTTCCATAGGTGCACTTGCCTCAATCGTTGTCGAGTTAGTTTCGTGTTCGATCATTCTTTTTATAAATTTTAAAGCTCTGATTCACAGCGATCAAGTTTTTGGCGCCGTTGCCGGGGAACTAAAATATTAAGAAAGCTCTATTTTTATTACTTTAGCCATTATTTTTTATTTTCCGCAATTTATTTTTATTTTTATTATTTTTAAATTTTGCTAAATTTTCTTTCTTTCTTTTCCTAGCAGGTACCTCTAGTTTATGACTAGAAGGAACCCGAGAGGACCTTTAGAATACGACAGTGATATTGAAGCTACCGCTCGGAGAAATCGCTGAGAAATTAGGCGAGCCCTAAATTACACGGAAGAAGAGCGAGAAGACAGATCCAATCCTACTGAAGGGATGGACGAAAATAACCCACCACCACAAGATGTGGGAGAAAATAATGCTCCTCGTACTATGTTTGATTATACTAAACCTCATTTAACAGAGCGAATCAAGTATTGTTAGGCTGCTATAGCTGCTAATAATTTTGAATTAAAGCCTAACACTATACAAATGATTCAACAGTTTGTTCAATTTGATGGTTTGCAGGACGAAGATCCGAACACTCATATAGCTAATTTTTTAGAGTTTTGTGATACCTTCAAAATAAATGGCGTTTACGATGATGCCATACGTCTTCTTATTTCCCTTTTCATTAAGGAATAAAGCTAAATGATGGTTAAACTTCGCTACCACGAGGGTCAATCACTACATGGGATCAAATGACCGAAAATTTTTTATTAAAATATTTTCCACCGGCCAAAACGACCAAATTACGTAATGATATCTCTTCTTTTGTGCAGATGGATTTAGAGACATTATACGATGCATGTGAGAGATATAAGGATCTCTTGAGAAGGTGTCCACACCATGGTTTACCTTTGTGGCTCCAAGTCCAGATTTTCTATAATGGTGTAAACCCCTCAACGAGGCAACTAATAGATTCAGCCACCGGTGGAACCCTGAACAATAAAACTCACGAGCGCCAAGCGAGTTTATTGAAGAGATGTCACCGAATAACTATCGGTGGCGGGTTACAAGGACCAAACCAACAAAATCGGCGAGTTTTCAATATAGATCTTTGTAACCATGCTATCAACATAGGTAGAGATGATGAATAAAAACTTGATAGTTTGTGTTCTTCGCGAGCACATCCAATGTGCGAGCGACACATAAGTGGAACTGTGGCGTGGCGAATCACAGTACCCACCCTACCAATCAGCACAGAGAGCGAAATGATGAACTATATAGGTAACAATTTCAGATCTAATAATAACCCATATAGTAATAATTATAATCCAAAGTTGGAGGAACCACCCAAATTTTTTCATGGGAGGTCAAGGAAATCAAGGAAATCAAAGACAACAACCTCCTCAAAATTTCCAAAATCAGCCCTATCCACAGGAAAAGAAGCCGAATATTAAAGAGACGCTGAACAAATTCATAGCTTCCACAGAGACCCATTTCCGAAAGACTGAGACAACACTTGATGACCAACAAATATCGATCAAAGTGATAGAGAAACAAGTTGGAGAACTCACTAAGTCAGTTGGACAACTTACTGAAATGGTTTCTGAAATTCGATCAGTGATTTTCTCTAAAGCAACAGAATAGGTAAAGACAGTTACACTGAGAAGTGGAAAGGAGTTAGTTGAACCAAAGAAAAAAATACTACATGAAGATGACAAAGCAAAGGACATGAGAGTTGGGGATGTAACTCCAATACACAAAGAAAGTAAACCACCAATCCCATATCCAAATATGAGCTAAAAGAAAGAACGATTAGACGCCTAATACGATAAGTTTCTTGAACTGTTTAAACAGATACATATTAACTTACCTTTTGTTGAAGCCATTTCACAGATGCTGACGTATGGAAAATTCTTAAAGGAACTCCTAACGAATAAAAGGAAGCTTGAAGAAGTATCCATGGTGGAGCTTAATGAAGAATGTTCAGCCATCCTCCAAAACAAGCTACAAACCAAATTAAAAGACCCAGGAAGTTTTACTATTCCTTGTTTAATTGGTAGTTTAAATATTAAGAAAGCAATTGCTGATCTAGGTGCCAGTATTAATTTAATGCCTTATAAAATGTTTAAACGACTAAATCTTGGAGAACCATAACCCACTAGGATGAGTATTCAGTTAGCTGATAGATCTATTAAATACCCTAGAGGAGTTATCAAGGATGTCTTGGTAAAAATCGATAAATTTATTTTCCCCGTTGATTTTGTTGTGCTTGACATGGATGAGGACATTGAGGTTCCCTTAATTCTAGGGCGCCCTTTTTTAGCTACTGCCAGGGCTGTTATCGGTGTAGGTGATGGTAAACTTGCATTAAGGATGGGCGATGAGGAAATTATTTTTCAAATTTATGATGCCATGAGATATTCTAGAGAACAAGATGATTCCTGTTATTTTATTGACACCACTGATCATATCATTCAAAACTCATTACAGGAAATTCTACATGATGACACGATGGAACTGTGTCACACTCAAGAAGAGGGGGAAGAAGATAAAGTCCACGAGCTAAATTCAAAAATATCATCATCAAGACAAACAGAAAAAGAAAGCATTGAATTCGATGATGATTTAAAACCCTCTGTTGATGAACCACCTAAATTAGAATTAAAGCAACTGCCAAAACATTTAGAGTATGCATTCCTTGGGGAAAATTATACATTACCAGTAATTATCTCTTCAGAGCTAGAACCTCAGGAAAAAGAGGAGTTGATACAGGTACTAAGAGAACATAAAAAAGCCATAGCTTGGAAAATCTCTGACATTAAGGGAATAAGCCCAACATTTTGCACCCACAAAATTTTAATGGAAGACGAGTACAAGCCATGCGTGCAACCACAAAGATGATTAAATCCCAACGTAAAAGAAGTCGTGAAAGCCGAGGTAATTAAACTTCTAGATGCTGGAGTAATTTATCCTATTTCGACAAACAAGTGGGTGAGTCCTGTGCGAGTTGTCCCAAAGAAAGGAGGCATGACCGTGGTAGCTAACGAAAGAATGAACTAATTCCTACCGGGACGATCCACAGTTGGAGAGTTTGCATATATTACGGGAAGTTGAATGACGCCACTAGAAAAGATCACTTCCTCTACCCTTCATTGATCAAATGCTAGAAAGGTTATCGGGACATATGTACTATTGCTTCCTAGATGGACTCTCAGGTTATTTCCAAATCCTAATAGCACCTAAAGATCAAGAGAAGACAACGTTCACATGCCCATACGAGACGTTTGCTTATCGAAGAATGCCTTTTGGATTATGTAATGCTCTGCTACCTTTCAACGTTGCATGTTGGCAATCTTTGATGAACTTGTAGAAGATATTATGGAGGTATTTATGGACGATTTCTCGATATCTCGGTAATTCTTTCCATCTTTGCCTTAAAAATTTAAAACGAGTCTTGATGAGATGTGAGGAAACAAACCTTGTTTTAAATAGGGAGAAATGTCACTTTATGGTACAAAAGGGAATTATATTAGGACATAAAATTTCTAGTAAAGGGATTGAGGTAGATAAAGCAAAGATTGAAACCATAGAAAAATTACTTCCTCCTAGTTCAGTTAAGGCCATTAGAAGTTTTTTAGGACACGCAGGATTTTATAGAAGATTCATTAAGGATTTTTCTAAAATAGCTAAGCCTTTAACAAAATTACTAGAAAAAGATGTTCCTTTCAATTTTGATCAGGAATGTTTAGACGCATTCAATATCCTTAAGGATAAACTAATAAATGCTCCGATTATAATTGCACCTGATTGGAATCTACCCTTTGAACTAATGTGTGATGCAAGTGATTTCGCAGTAGGTGCAGTTCTGGGACAACGAAGAGGCAAGCATTTTCAACCAATCTATTATGCTAGAAGGACTTTGACACCTGCACAGGAAAACTACACCACCACAGAGAAGGAACTGCTAGCTGTAGTTTTTGCTTTTGACAAATTTAGATAGTATTTATTATTATCTAAAGTTGTCGTTTTCACTGACCACTCAGCTCTTCGTTATCTATTAACTAAACCTGATGCGAAACCACGACTCATAAGATGGATTTTACTTTTACAAGAATTTGATTTGGAAATACAAGATAAGAAAGGAGCTGAGAACCTTGCAGCTGATCACCTCTCTAGACTCAAAAACCCCCATATCGAAGAGCTAAATGAAGGAGAGATAAACGATTCATTCCCAGAAGAAAAACTCTTTTCGATAACTCATTCAGAGGTACCATGGTTTGCGGATATTGTGAATTATTTAGCCACTAACATCTTGCCAAAAAAATTAACACATCACCAAAAGAAGCGATTCTTTGCTGATGCAAAAAACTATTTTTGGGAAGATCCCTTTCTTTTCCGAATATGTGCAGATCAGGTAATTCGAAGATGCGTTACAAGGACAGAGCAAGTGAGATTATAGAACATTGCCATTCAGGACCTTCAGGAGGACACTACGTGGCATTAAGACAGCACATAAGATACTCGAATCAGGTTTTTATTGGCCCACTCTATTCAAGGATGCCAATAGGTATGTCGCTTCATGTGATAAATGTCAAAGAACAGGTAATGTCTCTAAACGTGATGAAATGCCTCAAACATATATACTATCATGTGAAATATTTGATGTATGGGGTATTGATTTTATGGGTCCATTCCCTAGTTCATTCGAAAATAAATACATCCTAGTGGCAGTTGATTACATGTCAAAATGGGTGGAAGCCGAAGCTCTACCTACTAATGATGCTAGAGTAGTAGTTAAGTTCCTCAAGAAACTGTTCTCTCGATTTGGAATGCCTAGAGCTATCATTAGTGATAGGGGCACTCATTTCTGTAATACTCAATTTGACAAAGTTTTAAAAAAGTATGGAGTACACCACAGGATAGCTACCCCATATCACCCTCAAACCAGTGGGCAAGTTGAAGTAGCAAACCGAGAATTTAAGCGTATTCTAGAAAAAACGGTTGAATCAAACAGAAAAGATTGGGCATTAAAAGTAGATGATGCCTTATGGGCCTATAGAACAACATTTAAAACCCCTCTAGGGACATCCCCATACAAACTTGTATACGGGAAAAGCTGTCATCTACCATTCGAGTTAGAACACAAAGCTTTTTGGGCCATAAAATTTTTAAATTTTGATCTTAGCGCTGCAGGGAAGAAAAGAATGATGCAGATGAACGAGCTAGACGAATGGATAGCTGAGGCCTACGAGAACTCGAAACTATACAAAGAGGAAACTAAACGATGCCACGATGCTTGTCTAAAGAAGTCGAAACAATTCGAAGTAGGGGACTTGGTCCTACTGTAAAACTCAAGGCTTAAATTATTTCCTGGGAAGCTGAAATCGAGATGGTCAGGCACATTCATGATCAAAACAATTTTTCCATACGGCACAATCAAGGTAACTCACCCCACTAAGGGCACATTCAAGGTAAATGGTCACCGACTCAAAATTTATAATGGTGCAGATTTTGATATGAGAGAGGAGCTTCTGCTCCAGGAACCTTCATTTAGAACCGAAAATAGGGAAAGTCTAGCTTAAGACTATAAACAAGCGTTTCTCGGGAGGCAACCCGAGCACTAACTTCCCTAACATTATACTTTAACTGTTCAACATCTAACCTCATACTAATTAATCTAATAAAGTGCAGGTTTTAGACCACACGGCCTTACACACGGGCGTGCTCGTGGCCGTGCAGAAGCAGGGGATAAACCATGGGCGTGCCAGCAGCCGTGCACGACAGGGAAGAATTTCTCTTCCCAACACGGGGTGCGATACTAGACCACGCCCGTGCTAACTAACCGTGTGAAGTTACTGACTTGTTAAGCACGGGCGAAACACGCCCGTGCCACCCAACTGTGTGAGGCTACTGACTTATCAAGCACGGGCGTGTCATAAGCAACACGAACGTGGCAAATCCACCTGAAGGCGCCTAAAATTCAAAATTGCAAAAAACACGAGCACTTTAAAACAAAGTACGAGCGTGGCTATGGCCCGTATCCCCTCCCCTATTTAACCAAAATAAACCGTCACTTTCCAAAAACAACCCTAAAATCTATTTTCAGCACCCTTCCTCTCAAAATCCGGCCATCCCATGCAGCAACTTCATTGGCGGATATCTCTGCACGCCTAGACCAGTATTACGTTGACAACACTCGACGATTTGATAGGTTGGAGGCCACCCTTCAACAGATATGCCAGCACCTACCGCCTCAACCACCCAGCGACCCAGCTGATGATGAGGAACTTTGAGTCCCTACATTTTTTTTTGTTTTCTTTTCTTTATTTTTAGTTCTGTTATTTTAATTTAAACTTTTTTGACTTTTATATTTCATAACTTTATTCATGTTTTTATTGGCTATCTAACCATAGAATCCTGCTAACAAACACTTGCTTAAATCTTCCCCATGACATCTAACTGATGACTTCGCAGAACAAACAAATTTAATTTATCACTCAAGGAATGAAACATCGTTTCTATACAGTCATATCAATAAGTCAAGTTTCCACACCATCATACAAGGATGACATCCGAAAATTCAGGGAGTTTCAATTCTTCCCATATCTTATGATTTTGTAATGATATTATCTATCTTTGTACATTGAGGGCAATGTTCATCTTAAGTGTGTGGGGGGGTGAATCTTAGATATTTCAAAATTTTTCATTATTCTCAAAATCCCTGAATTTAGTCTTGTTTGAAAGTAATTTCCTCATATTACTAATTAGGATGAAATTTCTGATGATTTATGATTTTTATTGATATGTTTTAGATTAAGTCATTGATAATTGTGCATTGATGATTAAATTCTAAGAATACTAGAGAATCAAGCATAATAAGTCTATTTTTCTGAATTAAAAATTTTCTAGGTCGTCTACCTGAATTTAAATATTACCTTGAAATTTGATATTTACAAGGTTGATGTCAAAAATACCCATAATTTTTGTGAGTTTTTGAGCTTTATAGAGCATAAATTCTTTTTCTTGCTCACTTTATTGATTATGAGTATGTCACCACTGATTTGTTATTCTAGAACTTGCATCGATTATACATGTCGAGACCACACTTTTGATTTGATATACAGAGATGATAAAGGCACCTAGGTTTTAACCCACTAAATCCATTAAAAGCCTACCTTCACAAATTAACCCCTAGTGAACCCCTTTTAATCCTAACAACCCTATTTATTGACTCACCCACTAATATTAACCCAAAACCCTTTGTAATTGTTATCACCATTCTTTCTAACTACCCCTATATCGAGATTTGATCTGATTAGTTGCCTAATTATGAATTTTAGTAATTTATCCTTTATTATGTATTTATTATGTACTTAAAAAAACGAAGAAGTATATTCATTATTAGTTATGTGATTAAACAAGCTTATACATTTATTTAAATTCCAAATATCGAAGAAGAAGCTCGTATTATTAGTATTATTAGTTTTCAATTGATGTAATTATTATTATTAGTTCATTAGTTCTTAGTTAGGTAATTTGTCAATTCAATCTCGATTCTAACCCTCTAATTCAGCCTTATTCCACACCTTAACTCTAGCCCCGTTACAACCCTAACAAAGACCTTTTGATCTGTGTTTTATCTCATATTTCAGTGGTGGAGATTTGATTTTCATGCAAGCCTATGGGATTAACTCTTCATGTTTGACTTTTGAGTGCCTAAATTTTGAACCTTAAACACTTTGAGGATTTGAGTGAATCTTTAGTGAGGATGTCAATCCTTGAAAATTTCGAATCCAGAGGTAATTATTTAGATGAAGGGAAACACCTATGTTTTGTGCTACAAAATATAAGGCTTATAGTGTTTGAATTTTTAGGACACTTTGAGTTGAATTATCCATGTATAAATTATCCCTGAATTATGATGAGACACTATCAATGACTATTATGAATTATACGAAGTTCGTTTTAATTGTAAGTTGAGAATTTTGCTTGAGGACAAGCAAAAGCTTAAGTGTGGGGGTATTTGATAAACTGAAATAGTAACATATTTTAGGCCCACATTTAGTATGATTTTGGATGAATTATCCCTTGATTTATGTAAAAAGGTGCTCTTAATCCTTTCTTTTCATGTCTTATACTCAGGAAAGCACCCAAGGATAAAAAGAACGAGAAACGGGCTCAAAACGGACCAAAACGGGCCAAAGAGGAAATCGACATGGCCTGGACTTGGAACCACATGACCGTGCCAAGTCAATCATCTAGAACACGGTCTAACCCTGACTCATACGGCCGTGTCTCATTAAAGAAATTCGAACACGGTCTGGCCACGATTCACACGGGCGTGCGCCATGGCCGTGCCTCTGCTGTGGAGAAGAGCAATTTCATTCGGGAAAGGATACTTAGGGAGAAAGAAACGTATTTCAAAAGCCTATAAATACACCCTAAGTATGACCTAAGAAGGGGAGCCCAAAGCCATCATCTAGGGGCATCGTGCTAGGCCGAGAAGGCGATTTGTGGGGATTCACTCGAGGATAGCCAGTTGATCCATCTCAGAAGCTTCGAATTATACTCAAGACGGAGGATCTCTCATTCAATTCCTTCAGGGGTTTTATGGATTTCTTATATTTTGTTTTATCTTTTCTCTTGAGATGTTTTCCTTTATTGTTATGAACTAAACCCTTCTGATACAGAGGGGATGAAACCTATGATGAATCTTGTTATTATTTTCTCAATTATATGATAAATACTTAGTTTGTTCTTAATTATGTGAGCTTAATCCAAATTTAATATGCTTAGGTGGAGGAGGAATAGACCTGCCTAAGAGTAGATCCAACATACTTAAGCAGAATTGATCGCACGCCTAGAGATAGGGTGACGAGATTTTGTCGGATTAGGGTGAAACCTAATATGGGAATCCATAGATCGATTTCTTCGCTATTCTAGGGGTTATTATAAGAGAACGAGAGTTCCACTAATTAACCTAGGGTTAGACGTTATTCACCTCGAGAGAGGGTTTAATATACGTTAGGGAGTCTTACGGATCAAACTAAGTGAAATAAATCGTATGGTTCAGGTTAGATAACAAGTGAAGTCTAGGTGGATTCTTCCTAGGGTATCATCTAAATCAACTGAGTTTTTCCCAAGTTATTTTCCAAATTCATTCTTCTTTGTCTTAGAGTCTTTAATTTAGTAGATAATTAATTTAGATTAGATAAACAATCTCTCTTTATTTTTAGGCTAGATAATAAAAAGAAAGTTAGTATTAGTGCTTTTAGTTCCTTTGGGTTCGATAATCTGGTCTTGCCTAAGCTATACTACTGTTCGATAGGTGCACTTTCCTCAATCGTTGTCAGAGTTAGTTTCCAGGTTCGATCATTCTTTTTATAAATTTTAAAGCTCTGATTCTCAGCGATCAATATTCTTGACTGTGGTCCAGTGACCTTCACCGGGATCTACTTGGTACCTGCTCGTCATACTTAAGGCATATGAGAAATCTGGACGGGTACATAACATGGCATACATGATAGATCCAATAACGGAAGCATATGGAATTTTACTCATGCGTTCTCTCTCTTGTGGAGTTGAAGGACACATTTCCTTCGAGAGTGAAATACCATGTCTCATAGGTAGGAATCCTCTTTTAGATTCTTCCATACTGAACCTTTTCAGTACTTTATCTATGTATGTACTTTGGCTTAGACCTAGTAGTCATCTCGATCTATCTCTATAGATCTTGACTCCTAAGATTTAAGTGGCTTCGCCCAAGTCCTTCATAGAAAAACAACTTCCTAACCAAGTCTAAATAGACTGCAATGTAGGTATGTCATTTCCCATGATAAGTATGTCATCCACATACAGTACCGT
This sequence comes from Gossypium sturtianum, assembly GCA_025698515.1. Taxonomy (NCBI): domain Eukaryota; kingdom Viridiplantae; phylum Streptophyta; class Magnoliopsida; order Malvales; family Malvaceae; genus Gossypium; species Gossypium sturtianum. The sequence continues at coordinate 126,719,995 of CM046948.1, forward strand.
GATAGTGCTCCCACTAAATTTCTTGTAAACACATGGTTCATCTTCATTTTTGATAAAACCAAACTCTTTGATTGCATCGTTAAAACGAAGATTCCAACTTCGAGAAGCTTACTTTAATCCATAAATGGATCTTTGTAGCTTACATGTCTTTCTAGCATCATTTGGAATGACAAAACCTTCAGGTTGTGTCATGTACACATCCTCTTCAAGTTTCCCGTTAAGGAAAGCTTTTTTGACGTCCATCCGCGATTTCATAATCATGAAATGCACGGTATTGCGAGCAAGATCTGATGGATTTAAACATAGCTACAGGAGAAAAGGTTTCATCATAGTTAACACCATGAATTTGGCAAAAACCTTTAGCGACTAATCGCCCTTTGTATGTTTGTACATTACCATCCATGTCGGTTGTCTTTTTGAAAACCCACTTGCACCCTATAGGTTTAACCCCTTCGGGTGGGTCAATCAAAGTCCATACTTGGTTTTCATACATGGAATCCATCTCGGATCTCATGGCCTCAAGCCATTTCTCGAAGTCCGGCTCACACCACTTCTTGATAAGTCCTAGGCTCATCTTGATCTATAAGAAGAACGTCACCATGCATTGTAATGAGAAATCCATATCTCTCAGGTGCATGGCATTCTCTTAAAGATCTGCGCGGTGGTTGTGTTTCTACAGCAGTTGCTTCTTCCTCAATTTCTTGTGGAATTTTCTGTTGTTTAATCTCTGGTTCAGTGGTATCTTGTGATTCTCAAATTTCTTCAAGTTCAATCTTTCTCCCACTTCCTTTTCTAGAAGTAAATTCTCTCTCTAGGAAGACACTAGTCCGAGCAACAAACGTTTTGTTCTCAGTGGGATTAAAGAAATAATATCCTTTGGTTTCTTTCGGATACCCTACAAAAATACACCTTTCAGATTTGGGTTCAAGCTTAGTAGACGTCTGACGTTTAACATAAGCTTCACAACCCCAAATTTTCATAAAAGACGTCTTCGGGCGTTTCCTACCCCACATCTCATATGGCGTCTTTTGAACCGATTTAGATGGAACACGATTTAGTGTGAAAGCGGTATCTCAAGTGCATGTCCCCAAAAGGAAGCCAGAGATCAGCATGACTCATCATGGATCGAACCATGTCTAACAGAGTTTGATTTCTTCTCTCAGATACTCCAATCCAATGAGGAGTACCAGGAGGAGTAAGTTGTGAGACAATCCCACATTCCTTCAAAAGATCATCAAACTCTAGGCTCAAATACTCTCCACCTCGATCAGATCGAAGTGACTTGATAGTTTTTCCTAGTTGATTTTGTACTTCATTTTTGAATTCCTTGAACTTTTCAAGGGACTCAGACTTATGGCGCATGAGATAAACATACCCATATCTACTGAAATCATCAGTGAAAGTAATGAAGTAGTGAAATCCACCTCTGCTTTGTGTATTTATTGGTCCACATACATCGAATGTATTAGGCCCAATAAATCACTAGCTCGTTCACTTTTACCAGTAAAAGGAGATTTAGTCATTTTTCCCAATAAGCAAGATTCACATACTTCAAATTGTTCAAAAACAAATGAATTCAAGAGACCATCTTTATGGAGTTTGGATATGCGTTTCTCACTTATGTGGCCCAAACGACAATTCCAAAGATAAGTTTGATTTGAGTCATTTATTTTCGATCTTTTAGTATTTATGTTGTAAATGGGATTCATTTGATCTAAAATATAAAGGCCATTAATCAATTGTGCCGAACCATAGAAAACATTATTGAGATAAAAGGAACAACAATTATTCTTAATAATTATCTCAAAACCAATTTTGTCTAAACAAGAAATTGAAATAATGTTTTTAGTCAAACTGGGCACAAAATAACAATCCTCTAAACATAAATCAAGTCCACTAGGCAAAGATAAAGTATATGTTCCCACAGCCTAATGCAAAGAACTTTTGCTCCATTTCCAACTCGCAGTCTACATCTCCTCTAGCCAAAGTCCTACTCCTTTGTAGTCCCCGCATGTAAGTACAAATATGAGAACCACAACTAGTATCTAATACCCAAGAAGTAGTAGTTGATAAATTAATATCAATAACATAAATACCTGAAGCAGCGTTAAAGCTTGCTTTGGCCTTCTTGACTTCCTCAAGATAGATAGGCGATTCCGCTTCCAATGTCCAAATACACCACAATGAAAGCGGTTTCCTTCCTTAGACACCCCACCTTTAGGTTTCAGTCAGCCTTTCCTTTTCCAAGCTTGGGCTTACCTTTGCCCTTGGGCTTTGTCCGAACTTTGGCCTTTCCCTTGCCCTTGTTATTACGGACCATCGGTATGGGCTTGGGTCCAACCTTTTTCATGTTGCCTTCAAAGAGCTCGTAACATACTTGAGCAATCGTGGCGAGTCTTGTCAATTTCATTCATATTGAAATTGAGGACAAATGGTCAGTAGCTATCCCAAGCAATGATTGCGAGAATAACATCGATGGCCAACTCTTGGCTCAATGGAAACCTAAGCTTAGACATGCTTTCAATATAGCCAATCATCTTAAGGACATGAGGTCCTCTGGGCTTCCTTCAGCCAACTTACATTGGAATAGGGCCTTAGAGATATCAAACCTCTCTTGCCGTGCTTGCCCCTGATAAAGTTGTTTCAGGTGCTTGATCATATGATAAGCAACCATGTCCTCATGTTGCTTCTGAAGCTCAGGATTCATAGTGGCAAGCATAAGACATCCAACATCTACCATGTCATCGAGATACTTCTTGTAAGCATCTCTATCAGTCCTCGAGGCATTAGCGGGTGGTTCATTAGGAAGTGGTTGTTCAATGACATATAATTTTCGTTCTTGTTTGAGGACAATCCTCAAGTTACGGAAGCAGTCAAGAAAATTCAAACCATTCAATTTGTCCTTCTCAAGGACCGATCGCAATGAGAGTGTGCTAGTGTTTGCAGCCATAATATATCTACAACAATTAAATATGCGTGTGAGTAAATTTACCAAGTTTATATCAATCATTAAAAAGACTTTATTAAATGATGTCCCCACTATTTTATTTCAAAATTAATAACCCTCATATATTAATTTCGGAAAGACTTTCTCAAAAGTATTTCTAGTGGGTTAAAGATCCATATTTCACCTCCTCTTAAGTCAGCTTTGGCTTTACTCTCAAGACTATGGTTATTTAGGTAAGCAACATTTTCTAATTACATCATATGTAACTCCTAATATTTGGTGAACAACTCTTGTTCTAATCATCTTATGATTTATCCAATTTACTTGCCTCTAGGTTTCTAATCTTATTAGAGTAACCTAGTTAAGTCATTAACCAATTTTTAACCAGCGAATATCACTTGTTTATTCTTCGCGTTTAACCAAGATAAATACTAGTACTTCACTTTGGCAGAACCTACATAGTATTGATCGAGGCCTTAACGAGGGCAAAATTGGAAGGCCATGTTGACTTAATATTTTAATAGAGGGATTTTATTAAGGTTGTTGCATCTCACCAATTATGGTCTACTTTAGTCCATTTAGTCTTTTAATTGATCTCATCAATTAATGGGGTTTATTATTATCAAATTTTAATATATTTAAAATTGGCATGCTTTTGACATCCATAGCATGTCATACATGAATAAATAAAACAATAAATAAATGCAATAGTTATAGCCCATAAACTAAGGTGGTTCAACCCAAGCCAATGGGAGAACCAAAAGGAAACCTAAAGGTGTAAGCCGTTTCATAAGCTATCGGTCCACACTAGTTGTCCCATCTTCCTTCTCGTCTAGCCCATAGAAACTCTTGCAAATTACCATATGCAGAAACTCGTTTTACATACGAGGGAGTAAGATGAGAAGAGAAATACAAGAGAATAGTAGTAAGGCACGACACGCAGGCCGTATTTATATAAAAAAAATACAACCTTTTATCAAATGGGTCATTGGGCTATAACTATGCATTTCAAACACCGTGCATGTCAAAAATCGCATACATAATTCAACGTTTTTGCTAAAGTGAATTATAAAATATCCTTTCAACCTTTTGTGGCCTACCGAGTTTTATTAACAAAATATATTATAAGAAGATGGGGTCTGAGGTGGTCGGAAGAAGCGGGCCGAGGCGGCACGAACCGCATACCCCAGTCAAATGAAACCTCACGATTTGATAACTTTTATCAACAGAATCGTGTTTTCAGGATTTTAATCCTTGAGGTTTCATATCGGAACAACCCTTGTTCCACTAGCCAGTTAACTCTTACTGGAAACTGCAAATACCACCGTCGCATCATTACAGATTTGTTAATAGTTAATAGTAATAACTTAAACCGAATAGGCCACAAAACCATGATTAACATTTAATCGATTATTGAAAGGAACAGTTATCAGGTTATGCTTAAACGATTTAAGCGATCAAAAACGTAATAAAATTAAAGCATGCATCTCATACAATTGCATCACCCAAGTATTTAAACCCGAGTCCGTATCACACAAGTGGCTCGATACCATCAAGGACACGCACACCCCTTGGTGCAGCAAAATAAAATTAATTCCGGCGATCCAAACCATGAATCCATGTGTGAGGAACGAATCGAGGTGAAATAAAGGTTTCAAATTACCAAACTTCAATCTGAGAGAGAGCGGCGATGCCTCGGCAACAAGAATTTTGATCTATCGTCGAACCAAGCCGCAACCTTTTCCGATGTCGGCCGCTCACGTAATCCACCCGTTTGACTATGAACGGAAGAAATCTCCAAAACTATTTTGAGGTTTTATTTGCTTGACGGCCGCTAGACCTCACAAGCAATCTCTTAGGGTTTACATTAAGCTCTGTATCTTTATTACCTTTTATAATTGGTATATCTTTAATGACTCATAAAATTAAATAAATACAATAAAGTTTTTAACCAAAAATTATAATTACATTAATTATATCCGAAAATTATAATTACATTAATTATAACAATGATTTCGATAAACTATATTTATTTAATTTATATACGAACCAAATTCATATATTAATAGAACTATGTTGTCATTATGTGTACAACATCCTTGTACATATAATATGTTCAATATTTGATTGCCCAATTAAATTAATTCTTTAATTAATTTAATTCATGTGACAACCAAACACAATACCAACTATGTTTTATTCCGCTCATTTCAACCATAGGGTGTGACCACAGTAGGTTCTTGTAACGTTAGCGATAATACTAGAACGATTCTAATGTCACAAACAATGAGTGGCATCTAGCAATGCATCATTGCTGCCTAAGTTACAAGAAGTCATGATTCGACATAACCTTTTGTGATTAACCTTTCATGCATTAATCCTTAAGTCCTTTATCTCTGGAACGGACACAAGTCATGGAATAGTCACACTTGCATAGTCCATCCCATGTTTCTTGATATCTTGAGTAGACTATGATATGCAAATTAGTATGACATCTCATATCAACTTATTTGAGCATGGCCATGCATTTCTAGTCTCACTCAATCAAGTGGCCTAGGATATTACTCCTATTATGTGGGAGGGACTTATCCTATATTGATCAACCACATCCCTCTACATAGATTATGGTATATCCAACATCAGCCTTTATAGAACAACCTGTTACGGTGTACATTTGACTGTATCAAAATATACAACTCACGATGTTGGGATAATGATGATCTCAAGTCTGAGGATCATATACATATTAATCACTATGAGTAATGTTGTGACAATTACATAACAATCCAAGAAACATACTCATAGCGGGTCAGTCCAATATGTTGTTCTCTAACACACATATTCATGCATTGATTTTGACACTCCATATCAATGACAACTCTTTATCATCAATCAACTACATGTTAGTTTTAATGCATTATTGTTGTCCTAGTCAACAATAATAATTGACTAAGGATCTTTTAAGAATAATGATATTATTCTCAGGACATTATTATAAAACAGTTTATTTGTACACACAGAAAGAAAAACTGAAATAATAATGACAACGCTTTATATTAATAAACATGGTAAATCAAGTATGTTATTACAACCATCTCATGATTGATCTTTGGGCATACTCTTACAGATAAATCATTTCATAAGAAATCTCTTAATTAAAACCTTACCACTCTTTCATGAACACAAGCACATTTTCGTTTGGGCTTTTACCATTTCAATGCAACTTATAAGTAAATATAATACCATTCAACCAATATCTTGGCACATGCCTAAGCATCAAACAACAACACATGTTAGCATACTTGAACATATTTCATATAAATTCAACATGAATAACCATTTATTCTCAACATGTAGCACTTGAGTTTATTACTCATCTCCACTTACATAGTTACCAAGTATCATCATATCAAGGGTGTTCATATATATACATGTCATAATACACATCATTCTTTTACCGTTTCTTATCTGAATAATGCCTGTTGAATCATTTAGAATACCGTTGGATACCTGGGATAGCTCACACATATTGTGCTAACTCATATAACTGTAATCCATCAATTCCTATACATGTATGCTCACACGATCTGTGAATCAGAATGCTCACTTGAGCTGTGAAAATAGACCTGCTCACACGAGCTATGGGTCGGAACGTAGCTACACGATGCTGCTCACATGAGCTGTGGAATATCCGCAACACATGCTGGACCTCAGCCATCGGTAAGACGTTCAGGACCAACACCCAAATCATGTAAACCTTAATGACATGTCATTTGTATCCTATGAATTCCTAAGGTTCAAGCGGGGCTCTGTAGTCGCCATAATATCGTTGGATATGCAATTCACAATATAATCACATATTAACATTCAATTTAATCAAAATTATATAGAATATAGTTCATACGAACTTACTTGGCTAAATTGCAGAAATACCAAAGTTCAGGGGCATTTTGGTAATTTTTCTTTTTCTTAATTTTCCACCCGATCTTGATCTAAATTAATAATTTCATTCAATATATTAATTTAGATGATAAAAAAAATTCATTTTATGCAATTTGGTCATTTTTACATTTTTACAAAATTGCCCTTAAAGTTTTAATTTTATTCAATTTAGTCCCTAAGCCCAAAACATGCAAATTAACCATTTTTACCCAAAAGTGAGCTTAGCCTAATGTTCATGGTATCCAAAACAGCCCATTCCTGTAATAATTTCACATTTAGTCCTTGCATTTTTACTATTTTAACAATTTAGTCCCTAATCGAGAAATTCATCAAAAATCACTTAATAAAATACTTTTAAATAACAACTAATATTTCAAATTTATCATTTAACATCTAAAATCACAAGGTTCATCAATGGAAACATTCAAAATCTTTAACAATTTCAAAGTCGAAGATACGTGCTAGTTGGACCTAGTTGCAATGATCTCAAAAATATAAAATTTATTAGAAATAGATAACTTAGGGACTTACATGCACAAAAATGAAGAATGACCTAGCTTCCATAACCATGGCTTTCAGTTGAAAAAGCAAAAGAGAAAGGAAGATGACAACCATATCTTTTACTTATGTTTTATTTAATTTAATTAATTATCAAATTACCATTTTACCCTTGGTTAATAAATAAATAAAACACCAAAGTCATGTCCATATTTTTCCACTAACCTCTTGAATGGTTTAATTACCATTTAAGTCCATTTTCCTTTATTCAATTAACCATTTAATCACTCAAATCAAATAGTGATCAAATTTTACTTCTTTTACAATTTAGTCCTTTTTAATTAATTAACCATCAGAATGTTAACATTTTTCAACGAAACTTTAATACCGCCTTAATGATACTCTGTAAATATTTATGAAAATGTTTATGATTCGGTTTATAGAAACGAGGTCTCGATACCTCATTTTCTAAAACCACTCGACCTTAGGGTCATACCACTTGAACTTAATAAAATCGCTTATAAATCATAATTTATCAAATCAAAAACTTTTTTAAAAACCATATTTGGCTCGTAAGTATTAAATAATAATATTTACGAACTTTCTCGTCGAATTTGGTGGCCTCAAAACCACGATTTCTGACACCACTAAAAAAACGGGCTGTTACAAAACCTCCACCATTCTTTCTTGTTAATTTGAACACGTAAGTGTTCCCCACAAGGCCTGAAGTTCACCTGTCACGGTTTGCATCAAAGTGCCATACCAGAGGTGAAACATATAATACAATATCTCATTTATTCTTTTCACCGTCATACATCGTTTCAGATACAGAGCTTATGCACCATGGAAGGATTTTTTATGTCAATGCACATGTAGGACTCATAACTACGATTTACCGACATCGACAATACATGCATCGTCTAATTTTCACATTCCTTTGATAGAATGCCAAAACTCAAGGTCAAGACAACTCACCTGAATAAATAATAAGAAAGTTTGAACAAGTTAATACAGTTAACAGACACAAGTACAAAGTAACTCACCAGAAGCCTTCATACATGGTTTTCTACTCGACGGGTTCTTTTCCCTTAGCAGTGGGACCTTCTCCCATATCTTTCGCTAAAACAATCAAATAACTCTTTTAAATACAAGAACAACCGAAATTGAATGTAATAATAAGAATCGATAAACATGCAAACAATTTCCATAAGGAAGTTTTCTTCTTGTCTAGTATTTAGATGGAAACCCTAATAAACAACTCCTACTACTACCTTCTCCTATCTGGTAAAAGTTAAAGAAGGATTTAAGAGTTTACTAGTAGACATCTTTAGAGCTTAAGGAAGGTAACTTCTATAAGCTTAATGATTAGCTCCTCTGAAATCAATGAAGAACACTTCTGAGTTTTCTTCGATGATAACGAAGGTGAGCAAAGAAGATGAAATAAAAATCTTCTCTCCACTATTGAGTTGTCCTATTTATAGGTAAGCTCTAATCCAAGTCCCACTCTAAACAAGTTGTCTAATCAATATTCATGCACACACGTTTTCACTAATTAATCACATCATACGAGGTTCTCTAGGTGTTTTTGTTATTGACAAAATACCCCTATTAGGATGCCACATAACTTAAACGTGTCCCACTAACCACTAATTCTAATACACTAATACGTTTACAGTAACACAAAACATGAGTGGTAGACTTATTAGCGGGAGAATTCCCCAAATAAGGAACTCGCCAAATAAGAAAATCACCAACTTCAAAATAAGAGTCCGCAAATTTGGCGAAGCTCAGTGAAATACTTCGCCATGGAATTCGCCAACACTAACCAATCTAAACCTCGCAACTTAGGTGGTTTTGCCAGTACAACTTTCCAAACATTCCGGTTCTCCAAACGAGGGTGTGACAAATCTTTCACCTTTAAAGAAAATTTCGTCTCCAAAATTTCTTACCTACGAAGTGATGAGGGTACTGCTCTTTCATGGTGCTTTCTCTTTCCTGCATAGCCTCTTTAACTTTATGGTTCCTCCACAAAACTTTTACTAAGGGAATTTATTTATTCCTTAGTGTCTTTATCTCTCTATCCAAAATACAAACAGACTCTTCTTCATATGATATGTTCGGCTCCACATCTAATGCCTCTAGTTGTGCCACATGATCTGGGTCAGAACGATATTCTTAGCATTGACACGTGGAATACATTGTGAATCTTGGAAAATTCTTGCGGGAGTGCTAAACGATATGCCACTAGTCCTATGCATTCTGTAACCTCTTAATATCCAATAAACCTTGGGCTAAGTTTCGCTTTTAACCCAAAACAAATGATTTTCTTCCAGGGTGAGACTTTGAGAAATACCTTGTCGGAAACTTCATAGGACACATCTTTCCTTTTTCGGTCCACATATGCTTTTTGGTGATCCTGGGCAGTCTTCAAATGATTCTTAATGATCAACACCTTTTCTTTTGCTTTGCGAACCAAGTTTGGACTAACAAGCTTTTTTTCACTAAGCTCTAACCAATAGATTGGAGATCTACATTTCCTTCCATATAACTGTTGGATCTGGTGCCCTAAGTGTAGTATTTTCGTCTAAGTACACTTGTAATTTTTCGAATAGATTGATTAATAAACCTATTCATGAATTACATTAATACTTTGTATATTGTCTTCAAATGGTTTTTGCACGCAAAGAAAAATAGAAGCAAGCGTTGCTCATTGGTTTTCTATTGGTTAAACTGATACTAAGCGATATTACGTGGTCAAATCATATTACAGAAAGACAACTTGTATTAGTAGATGAACCTAAAAATATCCTTAGTCTAAACAGAAATTAGCAAACCAATTGAAAGACTAATATGTCGTCTATCAAGTCCAATTAGGGAGATGCTTTTATTGGATCTGATGCCGTAAGTGTAGTATTTTGTCTAACTACACTTGTAATTTTTTTGAATAGATTGGTTATTAAAACAAATTCATTTATTACAATTAATATACTTTGTATTATTATCCTGATGGAGCTCGAAACTAACTATTATTTCGACAAAGGTAAGCGCACCTATCGAACAGTAGTATAGCTGTGGTGAGTCTGGAATATCGTATCCTTAAGGACCAAGAGTACTAGTATTAACTATCTTTTTATTATCTAGCCTATTAATTAAGGGGATTTATTTTTAATCTAAAATTAACTAACTAATTTAACTAATTATGAACGCGACAGAGAGTAAATTGGGGAAAATACTTTTGGACAACTTATATGAGATAGACAATACCTAAGGAAGAATGCACCTAGACTTCACTTATTACTTTTGATTCATGCGATTTATTCACTTGGCTTAATCCGTAGAAATCCCTAAATTATATTAATACCTCTCTCGAGGCTACTAACAACTGACTCTAGGTTGATTAATTGAAATCTCTTTCTAATTAAAACCCCTATTGTCGCATTAACTCAATCTATGGATTCCCTTATTAGGTTTGACCCTAATCCGACAGATTTTCGTAGTTCTATCTCTAAGGTTGCGATCAACTCCGCTTAATTGTGTTGGTGTACTCTTAAGTAGGGACTTTTGCTCCACTGAATAAGCACATTCAACTTGAATCAATAACCTGAATTATCAAAACAAGAATAAGAACTCACAATTAAGAATAAGCACACGTATTTATCTCATAAATCAAATAATAAGATTCATCTAGGTTTCATCCTCCCTCAGTATTTAGGGAGTTTAGTTCATACTAAAAGAGGGAAACATCATAAAAGAGGAAAAACAACAAAACATAAGAAAACCCAAAAACTTCTAAAGAACTTGATGGGAGATCCTCCATCTTGATGGAGATCCTTCTCCTAAGCTGTTCCCGACGGCTGTCTTGGAGTATTTTCTCCTTCTACTCGGCGTCTATTCGACGTCCTGTCGAGCTCCCCTTTTAGGTTGCCCCCTAGGGTGTTTATATAGGCTTCGAGATGCCTTTATTGGCCCACAAGTATCCTATTCCGAATGAAACTCATCTTGATTATTGGCCCGTGTGACATGCCCGTGGTGGACTCCCTTGGTCGTGGTCGATCCTGCTCACCAAACACGACCATGTGATCTGCTCATGGTCGGTAGTCCAGGCCGTGTCTAGGTTGTTGCTCGAAACACATGGCCGTGGGTGATAGCCCAGGCCGTGTGAGTCTCTAAGGTAGGCCTATTTTGTCCCTTTTTTTGGCCCGTTTCTCGTTCCTTTCGACTCCCTAAGCTCTCCTGAGTATAAAATATTAAATTAAGAGATTAGGAGCATCGAATTCATCAAATTCAATCAGAATTCATCCAAAAGTAAGCTAAGCATGAGGTTAAAATATGTGTAAATTATGGTTTATCATGTCCTCAGATGGTTTTCGCACACAAAGAAAAATGGAAGCTAATGTTGCTAATTGGTTGTCTAATGTTTAACTAATACTAAGCAGTATTACGTGTTCGAATCGTAGTACGAAAAGAAAACTTATATTAGTGAACGAACATATACATGTCTTTAGTTTAATCAGAAATGAGCAGACAAATTAAAAGACTAATAAGTTGTCTAACAAGTTCAATTAGGGAGATGCCTTGTCTTGGGCATCGGAATGAATGACTCTTAGAAGATAGAGACATAGATGTGACTGATTGGACTGACAGTACATCAGACAGGACCCAAGTAGAATAGATCCTAAATCTGTTTATGGATTTAGTCACTTGTGACGTGCATAGTGTGACATACCTAAATTTGAGTGGATGGTGGACTATGTATGCGTGACTCGGACACTTTGATGTAAGTAAAAGCCTGACTAAAAATGGCTCAAGTTACACTTTTTATTATCTATGACTAAAAATGAAAACTAAGTAAAAACATAGCTTAATTTCTTTTATAAGAGCTCCTTAAGTATGGAAAATGGTTTAATCTGCTACAACAAACTACGACACATCAAATTTGCTTCACCTTATGGATCCATTTCATGCTAATAACTTCTTTTTCATTTGAGTTTTCAACCAACACCTATGTTTTGTTCTTTTCAATTGTATCAATTTCTCCTTGCATACCTTTCTTCCAAGCATCCTCTTTGATTACTTCTTCGAAGCTTTCTAGTTTTATTACACAATAATTTTATCGAGCATAAACATAACTTAAAATCTTCATTTTTCTTGGAGTAGAGCTAGGTGATGAAAAGCTAAAACTTGGTGAAGACACAAAGCTTGCTAAGGATGAAGAATTTTGGTGCAGAATAGTCTAGTTGCTCATCATCATTTATTAATTGCATAATTGTAGCAAGAATGGTTTTCTTATCAACCTTTTCTTCTTTTGAATTTCAAGTAGCCTTTTCATAAAATACCATGTCTCAACCAATGTTCACTTTTTTAATCTTCAAGTTGTGAATTCTATAGCCCTTGGACATTGAACTATAGCTAATTAAAACACACATCTTGTTTTTATGTGCTTTTTCCTCTTTTATTTTGGAACTTGAGCATAACAATCACACCCAAAAATTGTATGATGGTTTATATATGGATTTCTTCCACTGCATGCTTCAAATGGAATCATATTCCTTACGATTCTAGTTTGAAATTAGTTAAGCAAATACACAACTGTATTAACAGCCTCATGCCAAACTTCTTTAATCATCCCTTTCTCGAACAACATGGATTTAACCATCTCTATCATTGTTTGATTCTTCCTTCCAAACACTTTTTTATTTTGCAGTGAATACTCAATAGTCAACTTTCATTCCATGATTTCATCTTCACAAAACTTATAGAATTAATTAGAGATGTATTTCTTTCCCTTATCACTTCTAAAAACTTTTATAAACCTGTCAAATTGTTTCGCAATAAGTACGTAAAAATTTTTAAATATTGAAAATACTTTAGGTTTTTTTTCCTCATGAAATACACCCATGTCATATAGGTTAAATCATCAATGAATAAAATAAATGTTTTGAGCATAATACAAAGTTTTCATTGGACTACATAGATCGATGTGAACTAACTCTAGTATTTCTCTGGCCCTCCATGCTCCTTCCTTTGGAAATGGTTGACGATGATGTTTGCCAAGCTTACTATCTTTACAAGCATTAGATTTTTCTTCTATTTTTGGTAACCCATAAGCCATATTATTTTAAGTCGACAACTTGAGACCATTTTAGTTCAAGTACCCACGTCTCTTGTGCTACAGACAAGAGTCATTTTCTTTTTTAGCCATTAAGCTAAAACTTTTTCGGTACTGAAAAGATGGTGGAAAGCTTTTATTTTTGGTCATATTGATTGTAAAAACAATTTTCGCTTTTGAAAGAAGAATTTTTCACTCTCTATTCTCAAAGGTTAAAGAATAATCAAGCTCCAAAAGATGTCTAATGCTAAACAAATTTTCAACTATTGTTGGCATATAAAGAGTATCATGGATGACCTTGTTTCCTTGCTTTGTTTTGACTCCAATATTATCTTTACCTCAAACTTCAACATATTCACCATTGCCCAATTTCACCTTTGAGCAAAATGTGGATTCTAAGTCAAGAAAAGCATTTTTATATCTTGTTATGTGTGGTGCTACAACCACTATCCAAAAAAAACATGTTCTTTTACTCCTCAAATGCCTTATGGAAAGAAAAGAACATTCTCCCATCATTCTTTTCTTCTTCAGTAAATGTTGCTTGTTGTTGACTGTTGAGATGGAAATTTTTTTGTACATGTCCGAACTTTTTACAATTGTAGCATATTTGCTTGCTTCTTTTTCAAAAATATTTCTCGTTATGATTATTCTTTTTACAAGTTCCACACCAATTATTAGTGTTGGAAAAAATCCGGTTCAAATATAGTTTTCTTACATTGTCAAAAAAATAAAATTTTGAAAATTGAACTGGTTTGTGATATTTATAGCAATAAACTTTTTTCTGAATTAGTACTTGTGTTTTGGAGTGGATGGATCCTAGACATCCCCAACTTTCAACCAAACAACCTTTTCCTCTATTCTCGTGCCACAGACTATTTCGAGTGTGGGCTCAAACAATTTCGAATCAAACACAAACCCAAATATAATTTTCTTTCTTTTAGTAGAAAAGTAAATCTCTCTCTCTTATAGAAACCGGTAGAATTGTTATTTCCAAAAAATAGAATTTATACTTAGAAATAAGTTCTCACTATTTTCAGGCAAAATAACAATATCTCATTGTTGTTTATAACTTATTGTATCTTTAGCCCAACCGATGTCATTTATTAATAGGAGAGGAATTGAAACCTAGTTGAATTAGCAGAATGCATTTAATAGCTATTAAATAGAGAAACAATTCCCCAGTTGAACTAGGAGAGAAATGGGCTAATAGGGTGTGTTTCTCCTCAAATGTATTATGATGGAGATTTGAGCCTCTCCTATATTGGGTGCATAAATATGCTTCCTAGACTTTTAACCCAACACTTTATAATTTAAGTCAACCAAATACATGTTTTACTATTTCCCAAAATAGATATTATTTATTAAATTAATTAATTTTCCTATTATATAATTTTCTCAACTCATTTCTAATCATGTAACACCCCTAACCCATATTCAACAACGGAATAGGGTTACGGAGTATTACCGGACTTATTACACAAATACACATACATTTCTCATACATATTCAAATTTCATGTAATCATCATTCAACATCATTCACATTGTCCCTAATACGAGCCTACGAGGCCCAAATCATGCATTAGAAGTGGTTCGAGACTAAACCGATAACTTTAGGAAATTTTTAGAAAACTTGGAAAATTTTTTAAATTATAGCGGACACACGCCCATGCAGCCCGGCCATGTGAGACACACCCGTGTCACACGCCGTGTGAACATTCGAAATGGGATCACATGGCCGTGTCCTAGCCCGTGTCCGACCCCGTGTAACTCCCTGACTTGGGTCACACGGCCAACCACACACCCGTGTGCCCTTCGAAATGGCCACACACGCTCGTGTGCCAGGCACTGTGCTAGGCCGTGCCAAACCTGTAGGGTATACTGACTTATGCCACACGGCCAAGTCACACGCCTATGTGCTGGGCCGTGTGGAGCATACTGACTTGATTTCTAATTAAACACCAGGGGACACACGGCCGTGTCACCTGATCGTGCGTCACACACGGCTGAGACACACGCCCGTGTCTCTGCCCGTGTGGACAAAAATAGGCTATTTACCAAGCCATCTTGCTCACCCAAATATCACACACCTACACCAAACCAATTGGCACAAAACATGGAATAAATAGGCTCTCAACCAACCTCAACCAAGCATAATTCATACCATTTCAATACCAACAACAACAAAGCACACATGTAACACAATATGCTATTCCATTCATGCCATTTTCACATTCTCAAATCACTTAAATGTTTACTTTCATTTTTGCATCACTTTACCTAATTCACAAGCAATACCAATTCTAAATTATCAACTATAAGATACTCCAAATTCCAATTCACAACAAGCATTTATAAAACAATTACCAATCACACAACAAAGACCATTAGCACATATATACATCACTAAAACTTCTCATTCATATTCATAACATCCTTATTTTGGGCCTACGAGGCCCTAAACATACATACGGAAGGTTTCGGAATTAAACCAGAAACTTTTGCGAACTTAGAAATCTTTTGCCTAAACAGGGCCACACGCCCGTGTGAAATGGAACACGCCCGTGTGGGCAGGCCGTGTGGTCACAAACGCCTATGTTCCTAGCCCATGTGGAATTTATTTTTCATTTCGAACCTACGGGGGTTTTCACACAGCCGGACACACGCCCGTGTCAATGACATGTGTCTTGCACACGGCCTAGACACGCCCGTGTCCTCACCCGTGTGTGAAAAACCTGGGTATTCTGTTTATGACATAAGCAAGCTCTTAAGGGCACACGGCCTTGGCACATGCCCGTGTGCTGACCCGTGTGGCAAATCGAATTCTCGCAAATTTGATGTAGGGGACACACGGCCTATCAGCACACCCATGGGGCTGGCCGCGTGTCACATACGGCCTAGACACACGCCCGTGTGTCTACCCGTGTGGACAATTAGAAGGCTATTTACCAAGCCAATTGCCACCCTGAAACAAAAACACACATATGCCAACACAAGCAACACATATCATGGCAATAATACACTATGAAGAATCACTAATCATCATTCATACACTTCACATTTTACTCCATCAATTGCATGAACTTTCACTTCATAAAACTCATCATCATTAAGATATAAAACTTGACAAATATTGACCAATTCCTAATGGCCAATTACAATATGAGTGTATAACATTAATAGCCAACACTTTGGCTTTCAAATATGACATAACACAAGATGACCAAGTTCCTATACATGCCATACCCAAAATAAATCAACTTTACTACACCAAAAGAATGATTGATAGTGTGATCTGAGCTCCGACGTTCTACAATCTCCGAGCTAGCTTTGCGATGCTACAAGGAAAAGGGAAAAGAGAGGGGTAAGCATATAGCTTAGTAAGTTTGCATGAATTAAAAATAACAACATAAGTACTCATGGTAAAATCCATTCATCTCATAGAACAATAACAACACGAGATCTCAAGTACTTTGACATACTTACTCATACTTACTCTTACCCATCACATATCACATTACGGTTTCATAACTCGTGTCTTACTCATGGTACCTGTGTCACTTCATCACGTAATTTAGCACTTATGCTATCTTGAACATAAACTTAAATCATTATCATCCTTAACTTAAATGTAACTCTTTGTCATCTTTGTATATTTTAGCTTTTTGTCATCTTTGCATACTTAGCTCTTTTGCCCGTTGAACTACTTGGAATATCAGAGGATACTCAATCTCATCATACATGTATCACGATGCCAATGCCATATCCCAGATATGGTCTTACATGGGATCACCTCTTGATGCCGATGCCATATCCCATATATGGTCTTACACGGGATCTCTTAACTTGATGTCGATGCCATTTCCCAGACATGGTCTTATACGAGATCGTACATAGATGTCGATGCCATGTCCCAGACATGGTCTTATACGAGATCTTCTTTTGGTGCCGAGGCCATGTCCCATACATGGTGTTACACGGGACCTTCCTTATTCGGTGCCGATGCCATGTCCCAGACATGGTCTTATACGGGACCTACATTTGATGCCGATGCCATGTCCCAGACATGGTCTTATACGGGACCTTCCTTATCTCATGTTGTGACATAGGTATCCTTGTTATTCTGAAATGTTCAACCGAGACTTTAACTTAGCATGATCTCATTATAATCTCATCGAAGCATCATAAATCAACTTCATGGAATTTATATACATTTCTCATAAAATAAAATAATTACAAACATAATAACATTGTGTAGCTTTAATTTCACACAAACTTACCTCGGTACTCAAAATGTGTGTAGATGTTCGATTTAGTCCAACACTTTGTTCTTGCCTCGCTTTCGATCCGGGCTTCATGTTTCTTGATCTATAATAACAATTTCACTTGTTTAATACTCACATTGACTAAATTGACTCATGAATCATATTTTTGAAAAATTACAATTTTGCCCCTAAACTTTCACATAATTACACTTTTGCCCCTAGGCTCGTAGAATGATTTTTATTCAACTTTCTTGTATTTTAAGCCTAGCCCAATTATTTTCTCAACTACAACAGTCCCCAATTTCAACTATTTCACTCATGTATGACCATTTTTATAACTTTTACAATTTGGACCTTTTATGCATTTTTCATGAAAATCTCTTAGAAAAAGATGTTTATCACACATCAAACTTTCATATTCTTCCTTAAAACATCAAAATACATGCATGTCATACATGGATAAATTTTTGAACATACACCCTAGCTCAAAATATAGCTAGAAATAGCTAAATCGAGCTACGAGGATCTCAAAAACACGACGAAACATTAAAAACGGGGCTAGGATGCACTTACTTTGAGCTTCAAAATAAGCAAAACCCTAGCTATGGCTTCTCTTCCAAATTTCGACACCTAGGGAAGAAGATGGACACCATTTTTGACTTCCTTTTCCCTTTTAATTCTTTTATTATCCAAATGACAAAAATGCCCTTAAGGCCTTTTCTTAAGATTTTTCTTTCCCATGTCTATTTTTGTCCATCTAGACATATAATGGTCTAATTGCTAAATAAGGACCTCTAGTAATTTTTATAATTCTATTTCATACTTAAATCTTCTAGAATCTCATATTTTCTAATATTTGCAATTTAGTCCTAATGGACAAATTGATCACTAATAAATAAAATTTCCTTATAAAATTTTCACACAATCATGCAAACACATCATAAGCCTCATAAAAATCATAAAACACATATTTCTACTTCGAATTTGTGGTCTCCCAACCAATATTTTGACTAGGCCCTAAATCGGGCTGTTACACAATATACGACTCATATTAATCCACAAACCTATCACATATTCATTCATAAGATTAGATGTGGAATTCACAAGTTTATTCAAGTCAAAGCTTATACGGTTCATGTACATACCTGTACCATCTCGTATCAATCTCATACTCATCCATATCTTTGATATACCCGTTGAACCATTTGGAATACTATCGGATACTCGAGAATCTCGCACCCTAAGTGTAACACCCCTTACCCGTATCCTATGCCAGAACAAGGTACGAGGCGTTACTTAACTTAATAACATGCATACAAACACTTCTGAGTTATGAAATTTCGTTCAAATTTAAAACTTTTCAAGCTTAATCTTAAAGTCCCTAATATGGGCCTACGAGGCCCAAAACATACTTTGAGAATGGTTCAATACTAAACCAGGCACTTTAGAAAACTTTGGAAAATTTCACTGAAAATAGGAGCACACGCCCGTGTGGCCCATATCCCTAGCCGTGTGGATTTATTTTTCAATCGAACCTACAGGAGTTTCCACACGGCCTGGCACATGCCCGTGTCCATGGCCCGTGTCCCTCACACGGCCATGACACGCCCGTGTGTTAGAACCTTGTCATTCTGTTTCTGACGTCAGTAACATTTTAGGGTCACACGGCCAAGGCACAAGCTCGTGTGCTAGGCCGTGTGGGGAATTTAATTTTGCATTTAAGGTGCATACTTCATAGGGCCTGGGCACATGCCCATGTACTATGGCCGTGTCATCCACAAGGTTGAGACACACGGCCGTGCCTCAGCCCGTGTGGTTACTACTGGGCATTCTATTTTGCCAAATTAAGGTGCAGGGGACACACGGCCAGACTACACGCCCATGGGGCAGACCGTGTGTCACACACAGCCAAGACACACGCCCGTGTGTCTACCCATGTGGACAAAAACAAGGCTATTTACAAAGCCCTTTTTGCCACCCTTACTTGCACCAACATAAGCCACATCAAGTAACACCAATCCACACATAAACATCTGACCAAATCAGCCACAACCAAGACATACACGCATCAAGGCCACTGCACTCCATTCAAATGCAAGACTTATCACATACCTTATCAATCAAATCATGCGACTTACTCATTCATGCATTAACACACCACATATTTCATCATGCAAATTGCACATTCATGAAAGACATCATCATTTACATATATCAATTACAAGTAATAGCTATCATCCATGGCCTTATACAAAAATGAATCAATCTTCAAGACAAGCCAACACATTTGGCCAAAACAATATGACACTTGACAAAAGACCAACTCCCTATACATGCCATACTCAAAATGATAAATCTAACTATACCAAATGTTCAGATTGATAGTGTGATTGTGCCTCTGACATCCTTTGATCCTCGAGCTAGCTTGGTGATACTATAAGAAATTGGAAAGGAAAGGGAGTAAGCATAAAGCTTAGTAAGTTGCATGTAAATAAGTAGCAACATCAACCATGCATCTTTAAACACATAGCATATTATAAACCAACACAACATTCTTGATTTAACAATGGTGGATTTACTAAATATTTACACATCACAAGTATAAGCCAAAGATTACAAGCTCGTCCCAAAATCATTCTCATAGATAGAACTTACTCAATTTCATCCTTACCATTAAGCCATCATAACTATGCTCATATCTCATGAGTTTCGAGTAAGAACCTGTACCACTCACAACATGATTATATCCTTTCATATCTTTATCATAAGCTTTAAAAAACCCGTGGAACCATTTGGAATACTAAAGGATATCCGATAAGCCTCACACAAGAGGGTAAAATGCCGATGCTATGTCCCAGACATGGTCTTACTTTGGCTCACATGTCGAGGCCGATGCCATGTCTCAAACATGGTCTTACACTAGCTTTCGTCTCAATGCCGATGCCATGTCCCAGACATGGTCTTACACTAGCACACATATCAACACCGATGCAATGTCCCAGACATGGTCTTACACTAGCACACATATCACCTAAATGTCATAGCATGGATATCCAATCTATTCCTAAGGTTCAACCGGGAGTTTTTACTACATCAATTCTCATCATGCATATTCACAACAATAATCAAACACTTTATGCCACATTAATTGTTCAATACATAATAACAATAAAGTTGTATTATTTATGTACAACTTACCTCGGTATACAAAATATGGGCGACTAGTTTGATTTAGTCCAATAGCTTAGTTTTCCCCCTGTCTAAGTCCGGACTCCGTTTTTCTTGATCTATAATGACAAATTCACTTATTTAATCACTACATTATCAAGACAATCTATAATTCATACCTGGGAAAAATTACCATTTTGCCCCTAGACTTTCACATAATTACAATTTTGCCTCTAGGCTCGTAAAACGATTTTAATTAAATTTCCTCCTTTAACAAGCCTAACCGAACCGCTATTACTCTTATAGCAAATCCCAATCCATTCAAGGATGCGTCGCTATACACTACGAATTCTTTTCCCGGTTCCGGTTGCACTAAAATTGGAGCTTCAGTTAATAACGTTTTTAGTTTCTCGAAACTTTGTTGGCATTTTTTCGTCAATTCGAACTTGACATCTTTCTGTAGCAACCTTGTCATCGGAGTAGAAATCATGGAGAACCCTTTAACGAATCGTCTGTAGTAACCCGCTAAGCCTAGAAAGCTTCTAATCTCCGATACATTATTCGACGGTTTCCACTCAACAATAGCCGAGATCTTAATCGGGTCAACTCTAATTCCATCACCCAACATGATGTATCCTAAGAATCCGACCTCTCGGAGCTAGAACTTACTTTTACTAAACTTGGAATATAACTGCTTATCTCTTAAAGTCTGCAAAATAGTTCTCAAATGTTCCGCGTGCTCACTCTCATCACGAGAATAAATTAAAATGTCATCAATAAAAACAACTACAAACTTATCCAAGTACGGTCAGAAAATACGGTTCATTAAATTCATAAATACTGCAGGAGCATTCGTTAAGCCAAAGGGCATGACGAGGAACTCATAATGGCCATACCTCGTTCGAAATGCAGTTTTCGGTACATCTTGTTCCTTAAATCTCAGTTGGTAATAACCGGACCTCAGGTCTATCTTAGAAAACACTGTGGCCCCCTTCAATTGGTCAAACAAATCGTCGATCCTTGGAAAAGGATACTTGTAAAACACTGTGGATCCTTGTTGAGCTGTCTGTAGTCTATACATAACGTCATCGACTCGTCTTTCTTTTTCACAAAAAGTACCGGAGCACCCCACAGAGAATAGCTCGGTCTCGCAAAACCCTTATCCGTTAACTCTTGTAACTGAACCTTCAACTCTTTTAACTCTAATGATGCCATCCTATACGGGGCAACCAAAATAGGTGCCGTACCAGAGACCAAATCAATACCAAACTCGACTTTCCTAGTTGGAGGCAATCCGGGCAACTCTTCCGGAAACACATCCAGGTACTCACCTACCACAGGCACTGACTCAATCTTTACTTCCGACACTTTAGTATTCAACACAAATGCGTGATAAGAATCATACCCTTTTCTTATACATTTCTCAGCTACCAAAGAAGAAATCACTACAGGCAAGCTATTCGATTCACCTGATTCAACCCGAAGGATATCCCCATTTTCACATTTCAGTTTCATATATTTTCTCCCAAAATTTACTATCACATCATGAGCTGCTAACCAGTCCATACCAAGAATCACGTCAAATTCATCAAACGGCAGCATCATAAGATTAGCCGGAAAATAGTGACCTCTAATTGTCAAGGGACAATTTCTACACACTTGGTCAACTAGCACATGCTTGCCTAAAGGGTTTGACACTTTTATCACAAATTCTGTAGACTCAACAGGCATATTCATGCTAGACATCAATTTCACACAAGCTTATGAATGGGTAGACCCCGGATCAATCAAAGCAACAACAAAAATATCGTGAAGAGAAAAAGTACCCGTAATCACATCCGGTGACTATGCCTCTTCGCGAGCGCGAATGGCATAAGTCCTTGTAGGCGCTCGGCCCTCGGACCTCATGGAGGAATCTCTAGGCGCACCTCTGCTACTAGCCCCACTTCCCAGGTTCTTTTGTGGTCTACTTCTAGAAGGAGCATTACTCGCTCGCACATCTTGCTTTCTGTCTTTCTCATCCATCTCAGAACAGTTGAAACAACCACACTTGAAACAACCTCTATCATTTCCTCGACGCTCACCGAAATGTCGTCTACCACACTGCGAACACTCCGGTTTATTTGGTCGAGCACTACCAACACTCGCAATAGAAGTGGTTTGAGCTTTAGACGCCGTGTACTGTTTATTCTTATTTCTGTTCGAGAATCCAACTGAAGCATTGGATCGAGTAGTGAACTCTCTCGATTTCTTGGATGAGGACTGAAACGATTTTCCCAACTGTCTTTTCTTTGAGTCATGAGACTCAATATCAGCTTTCCTTTTCTCTTTGGCCAATTCCTCGGCCTTGCAAAGCTCTCTCAACGAGCACCACAAACTCCTTTAAATCCAGGATGCCAACTAATAGTCGGATGTCTTCATTTAATCTGTCCTCAAACCTCATACACATGATGGCTTCGGTGGATATGCACTCCCGAGCGTATTTGCTAAGCCTTACAAACTCACGCTCATACTCGGTTACCGTTATTCGACCTTATTTTAGCTCAAGGAATTCCTTTCTTTTCTGATCGATAAACCTTTGGCTAATATACTTTTTACGGAACTCTTCCTGGAAGAATTCCCAAGTTATCCTCCCCCTCGGTATAACTGACACAAGGGTGTTCCACCATTGGTAAGCCGAGTCTCGTAGGAGTGACACTACACACTTCATGCACTCCTCTGGCGTGCAAGACAACTCATCGGATACCCTAATAATATTCTCTAGCCAGAATTCTGCTCTCTCTGGGTCATCATCTATATTCGCTCGAAATTCCTTGGCCCCTTGCTTTTTAATTCTGTCTACCGGAGGTTTTTCTCTTCTAATCATTTCCACTACTTGGGGAGCTGTAGGTGCAGACTGAGGGATTGGAGGGGGTGGAGGAAGTGGAGCGTTCGGGTTTGCACGAACAAACTCTGAATACCAAGAATTCATCATATAGAGGAAGGCTTCTCTAGCCCCTCCGCCCTGACTCAGTGTTACGGGCCCACTTTTGACTAGCGCGGTCCCCTCTGCAGGAGCTGGCGCATTACTTTCGACATCATCCGCCACTGCTCTGTCGGGATCCATTTACTATATAAAAACACATTTTAAATTGTCAGGAGTCGTCACACTATCATAATTCATATATGGCATGTATAGCTAGACTCGTAGACATGCTAGGTTAGCTCGAGAATCGGCTAAACCATAGTTCTGATACCACTAAATGTAACACCCCTTACCCGTATCCTATGCCGGAACAAGGTACGAGGCGTTACTTAACTTAATAACATGCATACAAACACTTCTGAGTTATGAAACTCCGTTCAAATTTAAAACTTTTCAAACTTCATCTTAAAGTCCCTAATATGGGCCTACGAGGCCCAAAACATACTTTGGGAATGGTTCGATACTAAACTAGGCACTTTAGAAAACTTTGGAAAATTTCACTGAAAATAGGAGCACACGCCCGTGTGACCCATATCCCTAGCCATGTGGATTTATTTTTCAATTTGAACCTACAGGGGTTTTCACACGGCCTGGCACACGCCCGTGTCCATAGCTCGTGTCCCTCACACAGCCATGACACGTCTGTGTCTCAGCCCGTGTGTTAATACCTTGACATTCTCTTTCTGACGTTAGCAACATTTTAGGGTCACACAGCCAAGGCACACATCCGTGTGCTAGGCCGTGTGGCGAATTTAATTTCGCATTTAAGGTGCAGACTTCACACGGCCTGGCACATGCCCATGTACTATGGCTGTGTCATCCACACGGTTGAGACACACGGCCGTGCCTCAGCCCGTGTGGTTAGTACTGGGCATTCTGTTTTACCAAATTAAGGTGCGGGGACACACGGCCGGACTACACGCCCATGGGGTAGACCGTGTGTGTCACACACGCCCAGACACACGCCTGCAGGTGTGTCTGCACCCGTGGACAAAAAAAGGCTATTTACCAAGCCCTTTTTGCCACCCTTACTTGCACCAACATAAGCCACATCAAGTAACACCAATCCACACATAAACATCTGACCAAATCAGCCACAACTAAGACATACACACATCAAGGCCACTGCACTCCATTCAAATGCAAGACTTATCACATACCTTAACAATCAAATCATGCGACTTACTCATTCATGCATTAACACACCACATATTTCATCATGCAAATTGCACATTCATGAAAGACATCATCATTTACATATATCAATAACAAGTATTAGCCATCATCCATGGTCTTATACAAAAATGAATCAATCTTTAAGACAAGCCAACACATTTGGCAAAAACAATATGACACTTGACAAAAGACCAAGTCCTTATACATGCCATACTCAAAATGATAAATCTAACTATACCAAATGTTCAGATTGATAGTGTGATAGAGCCTCCGACGTCCTTTGATCCCCGAGCTAGCTTGGTGATACTATAAGAAAATGAAAAGGAAAGAGAGTAAGCATAAAGCTTAGTAAGTTGCATGTAAATAAGTAACAACATCAACCATGCATCTTTAAACACATAGCATATTATGAACCAACACAACATTCTTGATTTAACAATGGTGGATTTACTACATATTTACACATCACAAGTATAAGCCAAAGATTACAAGATCGTCCTGAAATCATTCTCATAGATAGAACTTACTCAATTTCATCCTTACCATTAAGCCATCATAACTATGCTCATATCTCATGAGTTTCGAGTAAGAACCTGTACCACTCACAACATGATTATATCCTTTCATATCTTTATCATAAGCTTTAAATAACCCGTGGAACCATTTAGAATACTAAAGGATATCTGATAAGCCTCACACAAGAGGGTAAAATGCCGATGCCATGTCCCAAACATGGTCTTACACTGGCTCACATGTCGAGGTCGATGCCATGTCCCAGACATGGTCTTACACTGGCTCACATGTCGAGGTCGATGCCATGTCCCAGACATGGTCTTACACTAGCTCTCGTCTCAATGCTGATGCCATGTCCCAGACATGGTCTTACAGTATCACACATATTAACGCTGATGCCATGTCCCAGACATAGTCTTACACTGGCTCTCATAATGTGGCCGATGCCATGTCCCAGACATGGTCTTACACTAGCACACATATCACCCAAATGTCATAGCATGGATATCCAATCTATTCCTAAGGTTCAACCGGGAGTTTTTACCACATCAATTCTCATCATGCATATTCACAAAAATAATCAAACACTTTATGCCACATTAATTGTTCAATACATAATAACAATAAAGTTGTATTATTTACGTACAACTTACCTCGGTATACAAAATATGGGCGACTAGTTCGATTTAGTCCAATAGCTTGGTTTTCCCCTGGTCTAAGTCCGGACTCCGTTTTTCTTGATCTCTAATGACAAATTCACTTATTTAATCACTACATTAATCAAGACAATCTATAATTCATACCTAGGAAAAATTACCATTTTTGCCCCTAGACTTTTACATAACTACGATTTTGCCCCTAGGCTTGTAAAATTATTTTAATCAAATTTCCTCCTTTAACTAGTCGAACCTTTATTACTCTTATAGCAACTCACAATTTTCAATTATTTCACACATTTACAACCTATTTTATAACTTTTACAAAAAGGTCTATTTAGGTGTTTTCATGAAAACCCCTTTCACAAAAGTTATTTATTTAACAACCAAGATTTATTTTCTTCCATAAATACTCAGCAAACATAACAAATTCTCTCATGGTAAATCTCTAGACTATCAACCATTTTGCATAATAGTCCCCTCATTAGTTAGATTAAGCTATAGGGGTTCCAAAAACACAAAAATTATCAAGAATGACCATTAAAATCACTTACTTGCAAGGGTGAAGAGTTGCTAATTTCAAGCTTCCAAAACCCTTATTTTTGCTGATATTTTCGGTGGAGAGGAGGAAGATGAAAAGGTGATATCTTTTTCTCTTTATTTTATTTTATTTCTAGTCAAATTTGTCACCGAAACCTTACCTAACCTTTGACAAATTTCATTTCCTTGTCTCTATGGCTGGCCATCCCTCTCTTAAAGGCCTATTTGCACATTAAGGACCTCTAATTTAAGGTTTTCTAGCTATACGACACTTCTAATTAGTAGAACACAAATTTCACCTTTTATGCGATTTAGTCCCTTTTCAAAATTAAGCATAAAATCGCTAAAATTATTTCACCAAAATTTTCATGCACTCATATAATCATGCTATAACACATAAAATAATATTAAAAATAATTTCTCCAGCCTCGAAATAATGGTTCCAAAACCACTGTTCTGACTAGCCCCAAAATCGGGCTGTTACACTAAGTGCCACATACATAGCCGAAGCTATCTCAATCTCATATCACATATAATGCTCACTCTCGAGCTATCAACGGGTCTACTCACACAAGCTGACGGTCATGACGAAGCTTCATGGTGCTGCTCACACAAGCTGACGAGAATCCGCAACACATGCTGGATAACTCAGCCATCGGTAGGACGTACGAACCAGTACTCAAATCACATAACCCCTAATGACATGTCATTTGTATCCTAATCTATTCCTAAGGTTCAACCGGGATTTCACATTTGTCGAATCATCATCAAATATATCCGCAAGTTCGTATTCACAATTTATGCAATATTAAAGCATTTAAAACATAATTATAACAATGCTTACTACATACGAACTTACCTCGATCGCTAAAATGACGGAACGAATCGACTAGTCCAAAACCTTATTTTTTCCCCCGATCTAAATCCGAATTTCACTTTTCTTGATCTATATGTAATCAAATTTAACTAATTCAATCATCATTCTATTCAATTTAGTCCAAAATACACATTAATACAACTTTACACTTTTGCCCCTAATATTTCCACATTTTTATAGTTTAGTCCTTATCTCATAAAAACACAAATTCAAGCAATTAAGTCCCTACCCATGCTAGCCGAATTTCTCTTATTACCATAGCAGCCCATATTTTTTATTTATTTCACAATTTAACCATAAAATTTTAACATTTCTCAATTTAATCCCTAAATGACAATTTTGTCAAAAATCACTTTACAAATGTTGTTTATCTAACAACAAGCATACATTTTCTATCATAAAATATCAAAATACACCTATATTCATCAATGGAAAAACCTTAAACCTTTAACAGTTTTGATAATTAGTCCCTGGGCTAGTTAGATTAAGCTGCAACGATCTCAAAAATATAGAAATCATTAAAAACGGGACAAAAATCACTCACCAATATCATACACAAGCTTGGCCGAATGTAAAGGATGAAAATGGCTTCTCCTTTGCCCTAGGTTCGGTTGAAAATAGAGAAGAAAAAGATAATATGTGGTTTTATTTCATTTAATTTATCTTTATTAACTAAATTACAAAATTATCCTTAATGAACATTAAATATTTCACTAAATGTAACACCCCAAACCCGGCTTAGATGCTACGGTCGAATCTGACGTGTCACATCGAAGTGTTTTTCGAAATCAGGCTTGTTGAGAGAAAACCATTTTTAAACGATCGCTATGTTTGTTACTGTTGGTTTCTTAGTTGGTTAAAAACCCGCGGAAGCTACTCTAATTAATGTCATTTTGAAGTTTGGAAATGTGTGTTTTTCTTTTAAAGCAGTTGTTATTTTTGAAAACTTATTTGTATCAGTTTGGCAATTTCAAAATAAGAAATTAAACCCAACTAAAAGAAATTAAAATCACCAGAGGCTTTATTACATAAATATCAACCCAATATAAAAATTTAAATAACTAGGTCTAAAATAAAATATTAGCAAATGTGTGGCCACCTCCGAGTCCCTCGCAGCTCCAAATAGTCTAAGGCTGGGGATTACCTGTACAGTTAAAAGAAAAGGGTGAGTTACGATAACTCAGTGTGTAATCCCCTATCATGCAGTAACAGTCTCGGCTTGAGCCCTATTTAGTAACAGTGTTGTGTGGGCCTTAGCCCATTACAGTATCATCATGGTGCACATATGTAACCCACCTGATCGTATGTTTGTCGAGTTTCAAAATTTAAAAAAAGAATGATCGAACATGGAAACTAACTCTGACAACGATTGAGGCAAGTACACCTATCGAACAGTAGTATAACTTAGGCAAGACCGAATTATCGAACCCAAAGGAACTAAAAGTACTACTACTAACTTTCTTTCTATTATTTAGCCTAAGAATTAAGCGAATGGTTGTTTAATCTAAATTAATTAACTACTAGACTAAAGACTCTAAGATAAAGAAGAATGAATTTGGGAGAATACTTGAGGAAAAACCAATTAATTAAGATGACACCCAAGGAAGAATCCACCTAGACTTCACTTGTTATAAAACTCTGAACCAGCCGATGTATTCACTTGACTTGATCCGTAGGATTCCCTAATTTATATTAAACCCTCTCTCGA
This sequence comes from Gossypium sturtianum, assembly GCA_025698515.1. Taxonomy (NCBI): domain Eukaryota; kingdom Viridiplantae; phylum Streptophyta; class Magnoliopsida; order Malvales; family Malvaceae; genus Gossypium; species Gossypium sturtianum. Next base: position 126,749,358 of record CM046948.1, read on the forward strand.
GTCGAATAACGTCTAACCCTAGGTTGATTAATTGTAATCCCTTTCTAATTAAAACCCCTAGAATTGCATTAACTCGATCTATGGACTCCCCTATTAGGTTTCACCCTAATCCGGCAACGCCTCGTCACCCTATCTCTAGGCGCGCGATCAACTCCGCTTGACTATGCTAGATCTACTCTTAGGCAGGGACTTTTGCTCCTCCACCTAAGCACATCAAGCTTGAATCGATATCTGTGAAATATCAACACAAGAATTAAGAACACATAATTAAGAACAAATCAAATATTTATCATATAGTTCAGCAAACGATAACAAGATTCATCTAAGTTTCATCCCCCTCAGGTATCTGAGAGTTTAGTTCATAACAATAACAGAAAACATCTCAGAAGAAAAGATAAAACAAAACATAAGAAATCCCTAAAACCCCCTGAAGGAATTGAAGAGGAGATCCTCCGTCTTGAGTATAATTCTGGCTTCTTGAGATGTGTAACATCCCCCAAACCCGGCCCATTCACCACGACCGAATCTGGTTATGTTAGTGAAATTTATTTAACTTAGAGAAAAATTTAGTAAAACTTGTTAACTTCTGAAAATCCATGTTTATTTAATATTGTATGAGAAAAACTTTGATATCACATAAATATTATAAAATGCCCAAAAGTGAACTTTAATGAATATATATGACTAATTTTGAATAAATAAGTTGTCAAAATAAATTCGTTTCCACTTAGTAATTTAATATAATCCAAACATAGTTTAAAATAATAATTAACTAACTCCCAAAGTAAATAAAAATCAAAGGGCCTTATAACATCAATGTTTAAAAGATCTAGTACTTAATATAAATAAATTTAAACTCTTCTTTCTCGCATATAGGCCACCACGTGTCCTCTCCGATCCCGGTCCCAATCTACGCATCACCTGAAATAGTTAATGAAAAGAGTGAGTCCACTGACTCAATGCATAATCAAAACACCGATTTCCACACGTATGGGCTTGGCCCATACCCACACAATATTCAGTAACAAATCATGCAAGAATGCATTTCACCCAACCCTTTGTCCAACCGTACACCAACCTTAGCGGACTCCGCCTAAGGCCGTGGGAAACTCCCCACCGATCACATTGTGATCCATAACATCTTACCTTGGCAAGCTCGCTGCTCAAGGCCGTGGCTGAGCCACCGATCAACCCAAGTGATCACAATATCGCAATCTGCCTACGGTGATGCACATAGCAATCAACCGCCGAGATGGGCACCTAGCCAACACCTCCCTTGAGGTAGCACAAAGCTAACCCTCAAGCGCTAATGTAGCCTGAGCCAACATTAGACCACGTACATCCTGTGTACACTTCTTCCTCCATTGAGTCAAGCCCAAATCCCATGTATGCATGCATAAGTTCAACATGTCATATTAACAAAAGAGTAAGCATCACATGTGGATTATCATATCATGTATATCATAAATAACTCACTATTCAAGCCACTAAAATCGGCCATCATTCATATCACGCATATGTAAACACATTTAACAAACCAAAGACCGAAGAAATAGTGCGTTGATTACGCACCTAATTGATACCAATGACCAACTCCCGAAACGCTACTTAACCAAAAACTCTATCGACACACCCTTGAAGAATCGAACCTACGAGTCCTCCCTACCGCTCCTCCTGGCCTTCACAATGACTAGAGCAGAGACCCAACGCTCCACCCCCTCTACTTAAGATTCGGCCAACCACCACTAGGACAAGGAGAAAGGTTTCGGCAATAGAGAAAGGTATGAGGGGACAATATGAAATGGTTTCGGCTTAGGAAAAATGGAGAGAACCAAGTAGGAAAATCGGCTAGGTGACCTTGAAGATTCGGCCAAAGTGCATAGGTGAAGAGAAGGGATATTTTTAGTGTTGGTAGAGTATGGAAGACAAATGGATGAAGGCTTAAGAAAGAACTAGGATTCGGCAAAGGGTCCAAAAGGATTCGCACACAAAGAAATGGGAAACAAGTCAAGAAAGCACAAATGGTGAATGAAAAAGAGCACCTCCCCTCTCCCTATTTATACTACACGGCCTAGCTCCAACCTCCCACAAAAATCCCATTATTTGCTCCTACAATTCCTCCCCAACACCCATTCAAAAGTTTGAATGAGTCAAACCTCTTCCTAGCCAAAATTTAAAAAAAAGACCAAGTCTTTCTCCATCTTTTAAGCATCCAAAAGTCGCCCAACTCCTTCCTCATTGACGCAAAAAAAAGGCCAAAGTCTTTGCCTTCGCACTCGAACACCGGCCCCTTCCCTTGCACCTGAGGCGTCACTTCCCCAAGCTCTTAGTGGCGTCTCCCTTGCCACTTTGCTAGCCCATCTTTTGTGACATAAACTCCCAAATAATTCTCTTAAGACACCCATCGCCAAGCTCCCCTTTTTGCACTTAAAAATCCAAAATTTTCTAAAGTCTTCCCCTTGAGTCCAAACATTCTTACCACCTCTCAAACACATCCAAGCATACCCAAAACCTACTAGAACACGAATTATACCCAACCTGCATAGCCCCTAAATCAGGGTGTTACAATTCTACCCTCCTTAAAATAATTTCGTCCTCGAAATTACTTGGCTAGACTAACGGTCCCACGTCCTAACTCTCCAAACTTACACTATCGCCACGCACTCTAATCTTAATAAAGTCATGTGATTCCACCTTGACCACGTCCACGACAACCACGTCCCCTAGAACTCATATCTAGCGTCGCGATTTAATCTGATTAAAAGTTTTATGCATTAGGAATTTTGTTCCACTGCTTTATCCACGAGCAAATTTTATGAACGTAAGTTTCTAGAAGTCGTTCTTTCGAGCAATCAAAGTTTCATCTCAAGTTCTCTGTTCTAATTCAAACATTCACATACTTCACTAAAGACACATTCATTCATCCATGTCACTTTCTTGAGCATTCCCAACCCAGGGGTAATTTTGTAAATTTTCAAATCAGGGTATCTTGAAAATAGCGTTTTTGTATACTTTTGCAAAGTAGGGAGATTTTATTAAAATTGGAGTTAAACCGGAAATCTTGAAAGTCAGGGGCATTTTAGTAATTTTCAACACAGGGGTATTTTTGTAATTTTGCCACTAGGGGCATTTTGGTAATTTTGTAAATCGAGAAAACATCTTTCAAAATCTGATTTAGAGTTTACAAACCAAAGGGGTAAATTTTAGAAATTTTAAAACTAAGGGTTTTAAAACAGTGAGGCAAATCCCTTTCGGGTTTTAATAATTGGTTTAGCCTATGAACAAGTCCTCTTGGTTAAGGTGAACCGTAGCTACGCACTGGTAGGATTCCAGCGAAGAGGAGGTGAGTCACGAGGATCTGCTTAAGTACCAGTGCTCTTCCGATCCACTCCTAGCCATGCGCACAATGGTTGCCACACCTTAACTCTCTACGACTTAATCACGTGTTTGTTTAGTAACCTTAAGTCTTATGCATGTGTTTGAGTAGACTAGTCCTAGGGTTCAATAGCCCTAATATTCTAATCTACGAGCCCAACTAAGCCCATAACAGTTCATATAACAATTCTCTTCAGAAGTCTGAAGTACTTACCTGGCGGACTCGGGTCGGAGGTACAGGTGCCATGCCAGAATAACCTGAAAACTTTTTATAAAAGCCCACATTTCAAAAACCCATTTTGAAAACTATTTCGGGCCCAAACCCTTAAAGCCGAGTTTTGAACCGGGCTCTGATACCAAACTGTAACATCCCCCAAACCCGGCCCATTCACCACGACCGAATCTGGTTATGTTAGTGAAATTTATTTAACTTAGAGAAAAATTTAGTAAAACTTGTTAACTTCTGAAAATCCATGTTTATTTAATATTGTATGAGAAAAACTTTGATATCACATAAATATTATAAAATGCCCAAAAGTGAACTTTAATGAATATATATGACTAATTTTGAATAAATAAGTTGTCAAAATAAATTCGTTTCCACTTAGTAATTTAATATAATCCAAACATAGTTTAAAATAATAATTAACTAACTCCCAAAGTAAATAAAAATCAAAGGGCCTTATAACATTAATGTTTAAAAGATCTAGTACTTAATATAAATAAATTTAAACTCTTCTTTCTGCATGGGCCACCACGTGTCCTCTCCGATCCCGGTCCAATCTACGCATCACCTGAAATAGTTAATGAAAAGAGTGAGTCCACTGACTCAGTGCATAATCAAAACACCGATTTCCACACGTATGGGCTTGGCCCATACCCACACAATATTCGTAACAAATCATGCAAGAATGCATTTCAATCCAACCCTTTGTCCAACCGTACACCAACCTTAGCGGACTCCGCCTAAGGCCGTGGAAAACTCCCACCGATCACATTGTGATCCATAACATCTTACCTTGGCAAGCTCGCTGCTGCTCAAGGCCGTGGTGAGCCAGCCACCGATCAACCCAAGTGATCACAATATCGCAATCCGCCTACGGTGATGCACATAACAATCAATCGCCGAGATGGGCACCTAGCCAACACCTCCTTGAGGTAGCACAAAGCTAACCCTCAAGCGCTAATGTAGCCTGAGCCAACATTAGACCACGTACATCCTGTGTACACTTCTTCCTCCATTGAGTCAAGCCCAAATCCCATGTATGCATGCATAAGTTCAACATGTCATATTAACAAAAGAGTAAGCATCACATGTGGATTATCATATCATGTATATCATAAATAACTCACTATTCAAGCCACTAAAATCGGCCATCATTCATATCACGCATATGTAAACACATTTAACAAACCAAAGACCGAAGAAATAGTGCGTTGATTACGCACCTAATTGATACCAATGACCAACTCCCGAAACGCTACTTAACCAAAAACTCTATCGACACACCCTTGAAGAATCGAACCTACGAGTCCTCCCTACCGCTCCTCCTGGCCTTCACAATGACTAGAGCAGAGACCCAAACGCTCCACCCCCCTCTACTTAAGATTCGGCCAACCACCACTAGGACAAGGAGAAAGGTTTCGGCAATAGAGAAAGGTATGAGGGGACAATATGAAATGGTTTCGGCTTAGGAAAAATGGAGAGAACCAAGTAGGAAAATCGGCTAGGTGACCTTGAAGATTCGGCCAAAGTGCATAGGTGAAGAGAAGGGATATTTTTAGTGTTGGTAGAGTATGGAAGACAAATGGATGAAGGCTTAAGAAAGAACTAGGATTCGGCAAAGGGTCCAAAAGGGATTCGGCACACAAAGAAATGGGAAACAAGTCAAGAAAGCACAAATGGTGAATGAAAAAGAGCACCTCCCCTCTCCCTATTTATACTACACGGCCTAGCTCCAACCTCCCACAAAAATCCCATTATTTGCTCCTACAATTCCTCCCCAACACCCATTCAAAAAGTTTGAATGAGTCAAACCTCTTCCTAGCCAAAATTTAAAAAAAAAGACCAAGTCTTTCTCCATCTTTTAAGCATCCAAAAGCTGCCCAACTCCTTCCCTCATTGACGCAAAAACAAAGGCCAAAGTGCTGCCTTCGCAGCTCGAACACTGGCCCCTTCTCTTGCACCTGAGGCGTCACTTCCCCAAGCTCTTAGTGGCGTCTCCCTTGCCACTTTGCTAGCCCATCTTTTGTGACATAAACTCCCAAATAATTCTCTTAAGACACCCATCGCCAAGTTCCCCTTTTTGCACTTAAAAATCCAAAATTTTCTAAAGTCTTCCCCTTGAGTCCAAACATTCTTACCACCTCTCAAACACATCCAAGCATACCCAAAACCTACTAGAACACGAATTATACCCAACCTGCATAGCCCCTAAATCAGGGTGTTACAAGATGGATCAAATGGCTATCCCATAGCGAATCCCCACAAATCTGCCCTCTTTGGCCTAGCAAGACGCCCCTAAATGATAGCTTTGGGCTCCCCTCGATAGAGGGTTTCTGTCGAACTCCCCTCTTAAGTTGCCCCCTAGGATGTTTATATAGGCTTGGAGATGCCTTACTTGGCCTCCAAGTATCCAAATTTGAGTGAAGTTCCTATTTGGGTGTTTAATTAGACTTTGGAATGTGTTTCTTTGCCTCCAAGTATCCAAATCCGAGTAAAACTCCTCTTGGCCGCGACAGGGGCACGACCATGGCACACGCCTGTGTAAGTCGTGGCCAGGTCGTGTGGACTTTGTTGATGAGGCACGACCGTGTGGTCTTAGGTCCAGGCCGTGTCAATTTCGTGCTTTGGCCCATTTGGCCCGTTTTAAGCCCGTTTCTCGTTCTTTTCATCCTCCGGTGCTTTCCTGAGTATATAACATGAAAAGAAAGGATTAAGAGCACCTTTTTACATAAAATAAGGGATAATTCATCCAAAAGCATACTAAATATGGGATTAAAATATGTTACTTTTACGGTTTATCAAATACCCCAACACTTAAGCTTTTGCTTATCCTCAAGCAAAATTCTCAACTTAGAATTAAAACGAACTTTCCATAATTCATAATAGTCATTAATAATGTTTCATCATAATTCAAGGATAATTTATACATGGATAATTCAACTCAAAGAGTCCTAAAGATTCAAACAGTCTAAATCATACATTTGTAGCACAAAACATATGTGTTTTCCCTCATCTAAATAATTACCTCTGGTTCAAAACCGACAAGAATTGACATCCTTACTAAAGATTCACTCAAATCACTCAAGGTGTTTAAGGTTCAGAATTAAGCACTCAAACGTCGAACATGAAAAGTTAATCCCATAGGCTTGCATGAAAATCAAATCTCCACCACTATAATATGAGATGGTACACAAATCAAAAGGTCTTTAACAGGGTTGTAACGGGGCTTAGGTTAAAGGTGTGGATAAAGGCTGAATTAGAGGGTTAGAATCGAGATTGACTTGACCAATTACCTAACTAGAAAAATGAACTAATCCTTAATAATCACATAAACTTGTAATACTAATAATACGAGATTTTTCTTCAAGATGTGGAATTTAAATATGTAAGCTCACTTAATTATAAGACTAATAATGAATATACTTCGTCGTTTTTTTTAAGAACAAATCATTAAATATTTACAATAATAAGAAATTACTTTGACAACTGAAATATAGAACATAGTTAGGTAACCGCTCAAAATCAAATCTCGACAAAAAGGGTAGTCAAGAAGAATGGTGATAACAAATACAAAGGGTTTTGGGTTAATATTAGTGGGTGAGTCAATAAAAAGGGTTGTTAGGATCAAAGGGGTTCACTAGGGGTTAATTATGAATGTAGGCTTTTTATGGAGTAAGTGGGTTAAATCCTAGGTGCCTTTATCATCTTAGTACATCAAATCAAAGGTGTGGTCTCGACATGTATAATCGATGCAAGTTCTAGAATAACAGTTCAATGTTGACACACTCATAATCAAGAAGTGAGCATGAAAAAGGATATATGCTCTTATAAGGCTCAAAATCTCATAAGAAATTATGGGTATTTTGATATCAACCTCGTAAATTTCAAACTTCAAAGTAATATTCAAATTCAGGTAGACAACCTAGAATTTTTTTTTATTTTCTTGAAAAATAGACTTATCATGCTTGATTCTCTAGTATTCTTAGAATTCAATTATCAATGCACAATTATCAGTGACTTAATCTAAAACATATCAATAAAAATCATAAGTCATGGAAATTTCATTCTAATCATAATATGAGAAACTTACTTTTAGAAACAAGATATAATTCAGGGATTTTCAAATAATACTATAGTTAACCCCCCCACACTTAAAATGTACATTGTCCTCAATGTACAAAGATAGATAATAGCAAAATAAAATCATAAGATAGGGAGAGAAGTGAAACTTCCTGAATTTTGGATGGAGTCAATGAAAAGAAACCGGATAGGAATTGGAGGTGAACGTGGGAAAGCACCTTGAACCGTTTGAATTTGAATCTTTGAATCAGTCAGCCTGATTTTATTATATCCTAAACTAAATCTATGTGGCATGAAAAATAAGAAGAAAATAATAAAGAAAGTAAAAATAAAAATAAAAATAAAAATAAAAATAAAAGTAAATAATGGAAAATGAAAGAAGAAAGACAACTGAAAAAGAAAAAGGAAGAAAGGGGGTCTAAATAGAGATTATGGATTTGGTGGTTGCCCCCGCCCTTGTACCTTCTTGTGGTGGCCATACGGCCACGGCCACGGCCGTGTGTAAGGCCATGTGGTCTGGAAATCTGTACTTTGGTTAGTTTATAGTTAGGTGCTAAAAAGGAAAAATAAAAGTAAAAAAAAATTAAAAATGTAAAAATTAATGAGGTTAGTGCTCGGGTTGCCTCCCGAGAAGCGCTCGTTTATAGTCTTAAGCTAGACTTTACCTCTCATTCGTATGGTCATGGTGGTTTGAGGAGGTGAAAATCCTTTCTCATGCGATCAATTCGGTTGTGGATATAAAGTTTAAGTCGAGTAGTGTTTACCTTAAAAGTGCTGAATTTAGGATTAGTTACCTCATTCGCTCCATCCGGGAAGATTTTGAGTACATGATCTCCTATCTTAAGCTGGGTTGTTCCATCGTTGAGTTTCTCGTGGAGTTGCCTCGTTTTTGCTTCGTGTATTTCTTTGAAGTTTATCTTTCACTCGTCTAGTTCATTGATCCAAAGCTTTCGTTCCTCATGAATTTCTTCTTTATTGACACGAGGTCTAGGATCTGGCATCTGCGAAAGAGTTTCAAGAAATGGCAAGTTAATAAGAAACTTCTTTGGAGGTTTAAGAAATTTACCGAATTGTTCCTCTGTGTGGTCTTTCTTTATCGCCTTGGGGTATGGCATATGAGCTTGGTACTCTGTAATTACCGGGTTTGGTAAATCATGGCTTACCTCAACCTTACCTTCACTTACTACAGGCTCTTGCCTTGGGTCAGATTCCACTAACCTTTCACTGTCATGAGCTGTTACGGCTTGAATTTGCTCTTTTGTGTTAGTTTCAGTGTTGCTTTGTAGACGCCGTTGCGGTCGTTCGGAAATTATCTTTGCGAGTTGTCCAACCGTGTTAGTAAGTTGTCCAACTGTCTTAGTGAGTTCCCCAACTTGGCTCTCGATCCCTTTAATTGATGCCTGTTGATTCTTAAGGGTGGTCTTAGTGTCTTGGAGATGGTTACCTGTGGCTGGCATGAATTTTGTCAGCATCTCCTCGAGGTTCGACTCCTCTTCCTGTTGGTAAGGTGGTTGTTGAAAATTTGGAGGAAGTTCCGGTCCTTGGCTACTTTGATCATCCCACGAGAAATTTGGATGGTACCTCCAACCTGCATTATAAGTGTCATTATAAAAATTACTTTGAGGTCTAGAATAGTTACCCATATAGTGGACTTGTTCGTTCTCTATGCCATATCCGTAGGGTGGGTACTCAAGATTCGCCACGCCTCCGCTTGTTTCAGATCGCATAATGGATGTATCTGCAAGAACACAAATCATCGAACTTTTTATTTAACATCTCTAACTAGTTTGATAGCCTGGTTATTGGGTCGAGGTTGTAGATATCAGCTGCTTTTGTTGGCTTTGTCCTCATAACTTGCCACTGATAGTTATTCAGTGCCATCTCCTCTATCTGCCAAAATTCAAATAAAAGAAAATTTAGCAAAAAAAAAATAAAAAAAAATAATGGCTAAAGTAATAAAAATAGAGTTTTCTTAATATTTTAGTTCCTCGGCAACGTCGCCAAAAACTTGATCGTATGTCTGTCGAGTTTTAAAATTTTAAAAAAGAATGATCGAACCTAGAAACTAACTCTGACAACGATTGAGGCAAGTGCACCTATCGAATAGTAGTATAGCTTAGGAAAGACTGGATTATCGAACCCAAAGGAACTAAACGTACTAATACTAACTTTCTTTCTATTATTTAGCCTAAGAATTAAGCGAATGGTTGTTTAATCTAAATTAATTAACTACTAGACTAAAGACTCTAAGACAAAGAAGAATGAATTTGGAAGAATACTTGAGGAAAAACCAATTAATTAAGACGACACCCAAGGAAGAATCCACCTAGATTTCACTTGTTATCTAACTCTCAACCAAACGATGTATTCACTTGACTTGATCCGTAGGATTCCCTAATTTATATTAAACCCTCTCTCGAGGCGAATAACGTCTAACCCTAGGTTGATTAATTGAAATCTCTTTCTAATTAAAACCCCTAGAATTGCATTAACTCGATCTATGGACTCCCCTATTAGGTTTCACCCTAATCCGGCAACGCCTCGTCACCCTATCTCTAGGTGCGCGATCAACTCCGCTTAACTATGCTAGATCTACTCTTAGGCAGGGACTTTTGCTCCTCCACCTAAGCACATCAAGCTTGAATCGATATCTGCGAAATGTCAACACAAGAATTAAGAACACATAATTAAGAACAAATCAAATATTTATCATATAGTTCAGCAAACGATAACAAGATTCATCTAAGTTTCATCCCCCTCAGGTATCTGAGGGTTTAGTTCATAACAATAAAATAAAACATCTCAGAAGAAAAGATAAAACAAAACATAAGAAATACCTAAAACCCCCTGAAGGAATTGAAAAGGAGATCCTCCGTCTTGAGTATAATTCTGGCTTCTTGAGATGGATCAACTGGCTATCCCTGAGCTAATCCCCACAAATCTGCCCTCTCTGGCCTAGCAAGATGCCCCTAAACGATAGCTTTGGGCTCCCCTCGACAGAGGGTTTATGTCAAACTCCCCTCTTAAGTTGCCCCCTAGGATGTTTATATATGCTTGGAGATGCCTTACTTGGCCTCCAGGTATCCAAATCTGAGTGAAGTTTCTATTTGGGTGTTTAATTAGACTTTGGAATATGTTTCTTTGCCTCCAAGTATCCAAATTCGAGTAAAACTCCTCTTGGCCGCAGCAGGGGAACGGCTATGGCACACGCCCGTGTAAGTCGTGGCCAGGCTGTGTGGACTTTGTTGATGAGGCACGGCCGTGTGGTCTTAGGTCCAGGCCGTGTCGATTTCGTGCTTTGGCCCATTTGTCTCGTTTTAAGCCCGTTTCTCGTTCTTTTCATCCTCCGATGCTTTCCTGAGTATATAACATGAAAAGAAAGGATTAAGAGCACCTTTTTACATAAAATAAGGGATAATTCATCCAAAATCATACTAAATGTGGGATTAAAATATGTTACTTTTACGGTTTATCACCACCCCAATCCAACCAACACACCACTCGTACCAACCAACACACCATGTGGGGATAAAATCGACCCACCCAGCCAGCACACCAATATTGCAAAAGATAGTCGAGTAATAATAATGCAAAGAGAGCCGCCAGTAATAGTATATGTGGCAAAGCCACCAAGAAAAGTATTGCAAGAGAGCGCCAAGATCGATGATCGCAAAGAAAGCGCGATGCGCGATATTTGTGGCAAAGCCACCAGTAACAGTACAATTCCTCCATAACAGTATCCCAACCCCATGTAGTATGCCATGTCATAAATATATCATGTATGCAGTATGTCCTACTCAGTACTGTCATATAATAATATACATTCATCAGTCGACTTACCTCTAGGGGTCAAATGGTAATTTCCATCTATTAGGGGTAACATAGTAATTTTACCCTTTAGGGGTATTTTGATCATTTTACCTATTTTAGGGTTTCAGTGTAGATAACAACCTTTCCAAAGGTCCACAGTAGCCTCGAGCGACACAGATAACCTATATGATCGAAACGGTGCAAATGGGCCCAAAGCCCAATATTCGGCCCAAGTGGGCCACACGCTAATGTGGCCCATCCAGCCCAAATTCAATCACGGCTATGCGAACTACATGGCCCAATCCAGTATCTGCCACTTTTCATGGATTTTATCCGTGTGGGGCCCACAAGCCTATTGGGCCCACACGACCCATTTCAGCCCAACGAGGCCCATAACGGCCCAAGAGCACGAGAGTGCTCGTGGTGGCCTTTACAGTTTATCGCCCATGACATGTGGCTTAGTTTACCACACGAGCGAACGCACGTTCGTGAGGCCTCAAATGCCGAAGTTTCGACTTTACGGCTTTTGCCGACTCATAGAAGCGATAGTGTGATTACACACCTTTTTTACGAGAGCTAGCGAAACACCTCTTGGCACCAACCTACATTGATTCGAATATTTGATCAGCCCTTCAATAATGGATATTTTCAAGTACTTAACTACACTTAAACAATCACCTGCCACGTTTGAATGAAATATGGCCTACTCTTCTAAGATTGTTGGCCAAGCCACAGTTCCACGCTCCTGATGATTATCTGTTTAAGCAACGATTCTTATTAGATAGATCTGTTCACTAGAGTGTGATTTAAAACAAACCCAACACCAACATCACAGCCTAATCGGCCCACCTTACCAAACTTACCCCAATGATCAATCAGTTGGTGAAGGGAAAGATTTGGAACGCCTCTGTACCATAGAGACTCCTCCTTTCTCTTCTAGAGATTTTAGAACCCTAAGAACAAAATAAGCGTGGCTTAGAAACACAGTGCTAATGAAATAAGTCACTTGGAAAAAAGTTGGAAGACTTACCAAAATTGATGATGATGGAATCAGTTGGAATAGTTTAGGTATATTCGGCCAAGCACAATAGGGAAAGATGATAAACTGAACGCACACAAAAAGCCTTATGAAGAATTCAGCTATGAATGGAATAGAATGGGAAGCAGAGAAGAAGAAGATTGAGAGTAGGTTCAGTTTAGAAGGGAGGCCGAGAGGATAAGGATTCAGGAGGAAAAGAAGAAGCAGAACAAAAAGTGAGAGAGGAAAGGGAATTCGACAAAGAAAGAAAAATAAGACCAAAAAGAAAGTTACCTATTCGAAAAATGTAGGAAGGAAGAAAGTAGTAGAAATTTTGGTCACCTAAATATAAAAACCCGAAAGAAACCCCGAATGGTAAAAAAAAATCCCAAAGAAAATTCGGCACTCTCTTTTCAACCTTCACAAAATCGAACAAAGAATTGCCTGGTGCCGAAAATGCTCCTTATTTTCCCCCTAGCCGAATTTCACTAAAGCCTTAGAGTCCCAATCGGCCACAACACCTTACCAACCTCCTATTTCGAAATTCCTTGAGTTTCTCCCTAATCTCCTCCTTGATTTGCTCCACAAAACCCTCCAAGACCAATTCAAACTTCACCTTACAGAGTTTCAGTCCAACTCCAGTTCTCATGCTACAAGGAAATAAAATAAATACTCCCTTGTGCATCATGAGACTCGAACTTGAGCTCTCTTGTAGCCTTAAACACGCCACTTACCACTGGACTACAAGTTCTTTTGTGTCACATTTCCGCTACAATTATCCTTAAAGCCTACTCTCCAGAACCAAAGGCCTTATTCACTTGAAAATTAAAAATTTTGCTAAAGCCTAGGTTTGAACCCAGGACTTCCCAAACATTCCCAAACACTCCAAACTCACTTAACCATTAAGGCAAGCATTCAATTGTGCCATTTTCTTGCACAACTAAATACCTATGTAGAGTCTCCTAACTGTTCCCTTGTTTCAAAACCTATTTCTTCTAGGCCCAAAATTCGGGGCGTTACAACTCTACCTCCCTTAAAGAAATTTCGTCCTCGAAATTTCCAACTATCAGAATGGTCGCATATCTAGACTACACCGCTATGCTCCCGCTACGCACTCTAGTTCCAAATTAGGTATATAGTACATTATGGATAAAGAACGTACCGGTACTCACATCTGGGGCGTCTCCGTCCTCTCGGTGACTTGCAGCATACACCAGAGATGGCTGCCTTGCCTTCGCATGAGGTGCTCCACGACCTTGGTCCATACCATTTTCACGGCCTCTAGGTGGCTGCTGACCACCCCTCGGCGGCTGTACATTACCCTGTCCTACAGCTTGCATCTGAACAGGCCTTTTAGGACAATTCTTAACCTGATGATCCATGGACCCGCATCTGAAGCACGCCCCAGTCCTCTTCCAGCACTCACCCTGATGAGATCTCCCACAATCAGCGCAAGGCTGCAGTCTAGCAACAGCAATAGGAACTCCAGCCCGAACTGACCCATCAAACTTGGCCTTCTTTATAAGCCTTCCAGAAGAACCTGAGGGCCCAGAATCCCTCTTATCTCTGCCCCTATCTTTCTTGCGGTTCTGGCGCTCAGAGCGCTTCACATCTTCATCAATTTTTGCCTTTTCTACAAGAGCAGTAAAATCTCTCTCCCTCTGCAGAGCTATCAATACCCTTAAGTCATCTCGAAGGCCATTCTCAAAACGCACATAGCGTTCATACTCAGTTTCTACTATCCCTCGAGTATACCGACTCAACCGCAAGAACTCTGCCTCATATTCCGCCATCATCTTATTCCCTTGGGTCAGGTTCAGAAATTCCCTTCTTCGGGCTTCCACATAACTTGTGCCGACATAGTTCCCTTGGAAGGCCGCCTTAAAGAAATACCATGTCATTCGGTCGGCCTGCGTACCCTCTCTCACGGTGAGCCACCACTAGTAGGCCTCGTCTCGCAGTAAGGACACTGCTCCTTTAATCTTTTGCTTCGTAGTACAGACAAGGTCGTCCATTATCCGTTTGGTAGCCTCTAACCAGTACTCCACCACATTTATGGCTACTCTAGAAATACCTCTAAAAATTTCCACTCCATTAGACCGGAGTCGCTCTGAAATTGACCCTCGTCCCACTGTTCCAATACTAGCTCTAGCTACCCTCTCTAAAGCGCGGAGCATCGCTTGGGATAGAGCATCATCCCCAGCTGCTTGATCATAAGACCCCGTCTCAGTTACTGGTGAGGCTGGTGCTTCCCCAGCAGGCATATGGCCTGATGATGACGATCCAGCCCAAGCACTTCCTCGGCCTGTACCGCGGCCCCGTATACCCCTTTCGCGAGTTGTGCTCATTTCGATATACGCTTTATCTATTTTAAAAGTCTTATGCATCAGATTATAATTTCAGTAATTATTAACAAATATATTATGAAAAATAGTCATTAGGGGTTTGTTTTCGCAGATCGAGGTCTCACTACAGTTTACAGTCTCCTACGGTATCAATTTCCTCTATCTAGAGTTTCATAGTATATCAGTAATCAGAATTAAAGAACTTACAGATTTGGCACTGGAGACTCGGTGTGCCACACTTGTACATCTTTCAAACGTTTCTAATCTTTAAAATCTAATTTCAGAAAGACTTTTCAAAACCTATTCCACAGCCGAGTTTTGTAACTTGGCTCTGATACCACTAAATGTAACACCTCAAACCCGGCCTAGACGCTACGACCGAATTTAACGTGTCACATCGAAGTGTTTTTTGAAATAAGGCTTGTTGAGAGAAAACCGTTTTTAAACGATCGCCATGTTTGTTACTGTTGGTTTCTTAGTTGGTTTAAAACCCGCGGAAGCTACTCTAATTAATGTCATTTTGAAGTTTGGAAATGTGTGTTTGTCTTTTAAAACAGTTATTATTTTTGAAAACTTATTTGTATCAGTTAGGCAGTTTCAAAATAAGATATTAAACCCAACAAAAAGAAATTAAAATCACCAGAGGCTTTATTACATAAATATCAACCCAATATAAAAATTTAAATAACTAGGTCTAAAATAAAATATTAGCGAACGTGTGGCCACCTCCGAGTCCCTCGCAGCTCCAAATCGTCTAAGACTGGGGATTACCTGTACAGTTAAAAGAAAAGTGTGAGTTACGAGAACTCAGTGTGTAATCCCCTATCATGCAGTAACAGTCTTGGCTTGAGCCCTATTCAGTAACAGTGTTGTGTGGGCCTTAGCCCATTACAGTATCATCATGGTGCACATATGCAACCCACCCCAATCCAGCCAACACACCACCCGTACGAACCAACACACCATATGGGGATATTTGGGTCATTTTACCTATTTTAGGGTTTCAGTGCAGATAACGACCTTTTCAAAGGTCCATAGTCGCCTCGAGCGACACAGATAACCTATATGATCGAAACGGTGCAAATGGGCCCAAAGCCTAATATTCGGCCCAAGTGGGCCCACACGCTCATGTAGCCCATCCGGCCCAAATTCAGTCACGGCTATGCGAACTACGTGGCCCAATCCAGTATTTGCCACTTTTCGTATATTTTATTCGTGTGGGGCCCACGAGCTTATTGGGCCCACACGGCCCATTTCAGCCCAACGAGGCCCATAATGGATCAAGAGCACGAGAGCGCTCGTGGTGGCCTCTACAGTTTATCGCCCATGATTTGTGGCTCAGTTTACCACATGAGCGATCGCACGCTCGTGAGGCCTCAAGTGCCGAAGTTTTGGCTTTTCGGCTTTTCGGCTTTTGCCGACTCATAGAAGTAATAGTGTGATTACACACCTTTTTCACGAGAGCTAGCGAAACACCTCTTGGTACCAACCTACATTGATTCGAATATTCAATCAACCCTTCAATAATGGATATTTTCAAGTACTTAACCACACATAAACAATCACCTTCCACGTTTGAATGAAATATGGCCTACTCTTCTAAGATTGTTGGCCAAGCCACGGTTCCACGCTCCTGATGATTATCTGTTTAAGCAACGATTCTTATTAGAGAGATCTGTTCACTAGAATGTGATTTAAAATAAACCCAACACCAACATCACAGCCTAATCGACCCACCTTACCAAACTTATCCCAATGATCAATCAGTTGGTGAAGGGAAAGATTCGGAATGCCTCTGTACCCTAGAGACTCCTCCTTTCTCTTCTAGAGATTTTAGAACCCTAAGAACAAAATAAGCGTGGCTTAGAAACACAGTGCTAATGAAAGTACCCTAGAGACTCCTCCTTTCTCTTCTAGAGATTTTAGAACCCTAAGAACAAAATAAGCGTGGCTTAGAAACACAGTGCTAATGAAATAAGTCACTTGAAAAAAAGTTGGAAGACTTACCAAAATTGATGATGATGGAATCGGTTGGAATAGTTTAGGTATATTCGGCCAAGCACAATAGGGAAAGATGATAAACTGAACGCACACAAAAAGCCTTATGAAGAATTCGACTATGAATGGAAGAGAGTGAGAAGCAGAGAAGAAGAATATGGAGAGTAGGTTCAGTTTAGAAGGGAGGCCGAGAGGAGAAGGATTCAGGAGGAAAAGAAGAAGCAGAACAAAAAGTGAGAGATGAAAGGGAATTCGAAAAAGAAAGAAAAATAAGAACAAAAAGAAAGTTACCTATTCGGCAAATGTAGGAAGGAAGAAAGTAGTAGAAATTTTGGTCACCTCAATAGAAAAACCCGAAAGAAACCCCGAATGGTAAAAAAAATCCCAAAGAAAATTCGGCACTCTCCTTTCAACCTTCACAAAACTGAACAAAGAAATGCATGGTGCCGAAAATGCTCCCTATTTTCCCCTAGCCGAATTCCACTAAAGCCTTAGAGTCCCAATCGGCCACAACACCTTACCAACCTCCCATTTCGAAATTCCTTGATTTTCTCCCCAATCTCGTCCTTGATTTGCTCTACAAAACCCTCCAAAACCAATTCAAACTTCACCTTACAGAGTTTCAGTCCAACTCCACTTCTCATGCTGCAGGGAAATAAAATAAATACTCCCTTGCGCATCATGAGACTCAAACTTGAGCTCCCTTGCAGCCTTAAACACGCTACTTAACGCTGGACTACAAGTTTTTTTGTGTCACACTTCCGCCACAATTATTCTTAAAGCCTACTCTCCAGAACCAAGGGCCTTATTCACTTGAAAATTAAAAATTTTGCTAAAGCCTAGGTTTGAACCCAGGACTTACCAAACATTCCCAAACACTCCAAACTCACTTAACCATTAAGGAAAGCATTCAATTGTGCCATTTTCTTGCACAACTAAATACCTATGTGTAGTCTCCTAACTGTTCCCTTGTTTCAAAACCTATTTCTCCTAGGCCTAAAATTCGGGGCGTTACACTAAATGCCAAAACATTATCATCCATTAACTCATTAATGAGTTAAATACCACTTAAGAACCTACATTTTAGGGTTCTATAGCTATTAGACACCTTTAGCTAATAGAACTCAAATTTTACACTTTACGCGATTTAGTCCTTTTTATCAAATTAAGCACTCAAACGATGAAATTTCTTAACGAAATTTTCACACAATCATACTATCATGCTGTAGACATTAAAATAATAATAAAATAATTATTTCAACCTCAATTTTTTGGTCCTAAAACCGCTGTTCTGATTTGACTAAAAACAGGCTGCTACAAATCATGTTAAAATCATACAACTTTACTGTAAAAGAATCTATGAGAAATATATTTAATTTCTACATTCAATGGATTTCATAATGATCTATTAATTTAATTCCATTTTTTAAATTAAATTTTTTAATTAAATAATATTTTGAAAAAACTTAAATTTCCATATTAAATGAGAAACCACATTCATTTTTGAATGTAACTCATTTCTCTAACTTTATCATTTCTATCCATTTCTGTTTATTTAATTCATCATTCGATTCATTTCTGGTTTTAACGAGCTAACAAATGGACCAATTGGACATATGTAATTATGGATTAAATGATTTATAATTAAGTTATAGCTTTTCACCTATTAATTATAAACTCGTTTAGTCATGAAGTCATTCCATTATAGTATCGTTACTAAGTTATCCTTAATGACATACCATTACAAAAGCTACTCGATTAGTAATCGTCCAATGACCTTGTCATAAGTGCGTTACCCTCATAGGATATCCTTAATCTTTTTGGGATATTTCTTATCTCATGATAACCATTACATCTTCCTTAATGAAAAATCAATTACTATCATATAGTAATTAAGTCATTAATCACAAAGACAATCGACCCGTGGCCACATTTACTTTTCATCTATCATGTAATATGGAGGATATCATTTACTCATGTCTTGGGCTATGAATTCCACTATTGTGAATGATGCTATATATTGTAGAAGTCTTATACCCAATCGACCAACTTTCAGTTCCTTAGCTCTTCGAACTCAGCCTTTTACTTACATCAAAGTATACGAGTTACACATACATAGTCTATCATCCATTCAAGATTAAGGTATGCCACACTATGAATGTCACAAGTGAATAAATACATAAATGAATTTAGGACCTATTCTACTTGGGTCCTATCTGATATATTGTTCATTCAGTTAGTCAAATCTATGTCTCTATCTTCTGGGAGTCATCTGCTCCGATGCTCAGGACAAAACATCTCCTCAATTGGACTTGATAGACGACATATCATTCTTTTAATCAGTTTGCTCTTTTTCGATTAGACTAAGTGTTTGTTTCGGTTTGTCTACTAAAATAAGTTGACTTTCTGTATTACGATCTGACCACACAATACCGCTTAGTACTAGTTAAACATTAGACAACCAGTGAGCTAATATTTGCTTCCATTTTGCTTTGCATGCAAAATTCATTGAGGGTAATATAAAATAGATATTAATGTAATTCATGAATAATTTTAATAACCAATCTGTTTGAAAAAATTACAAGTTTACATGGACAAAAATACTGCACTTAGGGCACCAGATCCAACAATTAGATCCACAATTGCCTCGTCCACTATTGTTGTTACTTCTACCTCATTTACATGAACTTATTCCTTTACCTTTGCCCCTTTAAAAATTCACCACCTATAGATTCTTAACACGTTTGGAAGTATGAATTAGTATATTCGAGAGGAGTAAGATCTGATCCAGAATACACAAGTGATTTTTCGTAATTTGGTGTAGCAGATTAAACTAATTTTCGCACTTTAGGAGCTTGAAAGCAAGCATTTTCATTAGTTTTTAATTATGTTTTTGTAAGTTTTCTTAAAGAAAATAAAATGTGCAAATTGTGTCTTTTATTGACATTAGGAGCCAATTGAGGCCCAAGGGTGAGTTAATGAAATTTGCAAATGTGTAGGAAACTATTAGAGGCATGCTAAATCGATACTGGTCACTATGTCACAACACGGAAGGTTCGATGTCGGAACATAGGGAGCAAAATGGAGAATTCCTGAAATTACCTTGGATGTCGTGACATAGCCTAATGGTGTTGCGACATACCCCTGAAGACATCTTGAAGAGGAGCATACTGACTTCTATGTCGGGACACAGGTCTTGATGTGTCACGTCATTGGTTCTAGACGAGAATTAATTCTAGCCAAAGGCCTTTTGTTCCATACAATAAAACTTAAAGCTCGAGAGCGTCAGCTAACCTAGGGTTAAGGAGGACAACTACCTAAAATCTAAAAATAGGTTAACTTGTCATTTGTTATGGACATCAATTACTTAGTTTAGAATTCTTCTTTTAAATTCAGTTTAGTTTTTTTTATCTTTTCTTAGGTTTAGATTTTCTTTTAGTTTGTTCTTTGTTTTACTCGAGAGATCTGTTTTGTGGAGACAATCGAACTTTTTGGATTTGCGTTCATTCTTAATACAAATTAGGCTTTTTCTTAAACTCTATACTATCGATTCATTTAGCATTTTTACTCTTTATATCGATTCTATATTGTTTATGAAAATCATGAGGAATTAATCCTTATATGAGGGACTAAGGAGTGGAGGTATGGTCTATTAACTATTTTATAGGGTTACTCAATGGATCAACTATTTGGGAGAGGAAGAACCAAAACCATAGGCCTGAAAACCTTAGGAAGTCATCAAGGTGGGAATTAACCCAAAATTGTTATGACCTATTCGTGAACACCTTCACCCCAAGCCAGTCTAGACTGTGAGTTCAGAGGATAAGTAGTCCTTGCTGACTCGTTATTTTAGTGGAAGAGCAGAAGATCCTGTTGGGATAGCGACTAGTTGATTGGCGAGGAACCCGAAGCAACAGTTAATGAAGATTACCGAAGCAAGCTAATCACCATAACTAGATTTGATTAATTCTACTTTTCAATCTCTTGATATTTATTTATTTATTTTATATATTTTACTATTATAAATATATTAAAAACTCCTTTTATTTTTACTTTCATATTATAACTTATTTCGAGTACTAATTAGATCTTTGGGTGTTTAGGTTAAAATTGATCTAGCACTAGCCTCCCTTGGGTACGATCCTTGGAGTACTCACCTAATCCGTTGTAACTATATTACAACTGGACCTATATACTTGTGGATACTACCTCATATACATATCTTTTGCTGCAGTATTCACACTTTCGACGTTAGTACGTCTAGAGGCGGTCAACAAACATATAATCCCTCGTTCGTCATAAATACTTGAGTATATGCCTAATTGCTTGCCAGTGTACTGGACCTAGATTCGCTTGATATTGACTCACCAACCCCATTGTGAAACAAATATATGGACATGTGCACAACATAGTATCCATGAAACTTCCTACTGTAGAAGCATAATGAACCTTTCTCATGTTTTCTGTTTCTTGCACTGTCTTAGGCCATTCCTCCAAAGAAAGATGAAATCTTGATATAGAAGTTTGAGTTCCCTTTGTAGAACCAATCATTGCATAATGCTCCAATATCTTGTTTATGTATGAAGCTTGTAAGAATGATACCACTTTGTTCTTTCGATCCCTTAGGATTCAAATACCTAGAAAAAAATCAGCTTCTCCTAAGTCCTCCATGCTAAACTGTTGAGTTAACCATAATTTAAATGATGAAAATGTCCCTACATAATTTCTAATGAGTAGAATTTCATCGACGTATAGAACGAGAAAGACCACCTTTCCATCCCCAATACGTTTAGAAATTTAAGGTTCATCTACGTTTTGCTCAAATCCAAAAGTTTTGATCTCTTGATCAAATCTTTGATTCCATGAGTGGTATGCATTCTTAAGTCCATATATGGATCTAAGCAGTTTGTGAACTTTATACTCATTTTCTTTAGCTATATATCCGGGGGGTTGCATCATATAATGTTGGATCTGGTACCCTGAGTGTAGTATTTTTATCTAAGTACACTTATAATTCAAACAGATTGGTTAATAAAATTATTCATTCATTACATTAATAATTTTTATATTATCCTCACATGGTTTTTACACGCAAAGCAAAATGGAAGCAAATGTTGCTTATTGGTTATCTAATGTTTAACTAATGCTAAGCAGTATTATATGGTAAAATTGTAGTACGAAAAGACAACTTGTATTCTTAAAAGGACCTAAACATGTCCTTAGTCTAATCGAAAATGAGTAAACTGATTGAAAGACTAATATGTCGTTTATCAAATCCAATTGGGGAGATGCCTTTTCTTGGGCATTGGAGCGGATGACTCCCAGAAGATAGAGTCTTAGATGTAACTGACTGGACTGATTATACATCGAATAGGACCCAAGAAGAATAGATCTTGAATCCGTTTGTGGATTTTTTCACTTGTGTCATTCATAGTGTAGCATACCTAAATCCTGGGTGGATGGCGGACTATGTATGCATGACTCATGCACTTTAATGTAAGTAAAATCCTGAGTTCAAATAGATAAGGAACCAAAAGTTGGTGCGTTGGGTGTACGACTTCTGTAATATGTAGAGTCATTCACAATAGTGGAAGTCATAGCCCAAAACATGGGTAAATGATATCCTCTCATTGGAATTACATGGTTGATGAAAAGTAAACATGGCCACGAGTCGTTCGTCTTTGTGATGGATGACTTGATCACTATTTGATAGTGATTGACTTTTCATGAAGAAAGATGTAATGGTTACCATGATATAAAATAGGATCATATTGGGAGAACGAATATTATCCAAAAGAGATGAAGGATATCCTATGAAGGATATTTTCACAAGGTCATTAGATGAGCACTAAGTAGTTGCTTTCGTAATGGTATGTCGTTGAGGAGAGCTCAATCACGATACTACAGTAGAATGACTTTGTGACTAAATGAGTTTATAATTAATAGGGGAAAAGCCGAAACTTAATTATAAATCATTTGAGCCTCAACTACATATGTCCAATTGGTCCCTCTGCCAGCTCGTTGAAACCAGAAATGAATTACGTGTTTAAATAGAAATGAACGGAATGAATAGAAAAGAGAAATGGGAAACATTCAAGAATGATTATGGTTTTCTCCAAACTGGAGAAACGGAATCGTTTGGAAATGAATGTAGGTTTTCAAAAATGAAAATAGAAATGAACATGAAAATGGAAACTTGCAATCTTATATAGGATAACTTAAAAAATGATGGAAGGATGAATTTATGTTTTTGAACTATTTTGTAGCTCGAAAATGAAAATAAATCATTCAGTCATAGTGAACATGTTGAGTTGTGATATATTAAATGAATTTTCTCGAAACTTTATCGGGGGTAAAATCGTCAAAATTTTACCAGGGTTAAATCTCTCAAAAATTTTACTGGGGTAAAATTGAGATGAGAAAATTATTTAATATGTAAATATTAAAGTTTATTCTGGGAAATAGAAAAATTGAATCGGGTTGGATCATAATATAGAGTACTGGGTAAAAAAGTTTGAAGAAGTACTTATAATTGGGCCTGATGTGAGAGAGGCCCAAATCACCTCATATAACATGAAGGGGGCGTCAAACCTAGTAGAAATACAAGGGTGATTCATTCACCCCTGTAACACCCCTAACCCGAGACCGTCGCCGGAATAGAGTTAAGAGGCATTACCAGACAATCAGAATGTTTCATTACTATTTCACGACACAAAGTCAAACATCAATCAAACATATTCATTCATAAGTATATAGTCCCTTATGGAGGTCTTCGAGACCTTAAACACATGTTAGAAAGGGGTCGGGACTAAACCGAACACATACTGAAAATTCTCGAAATTTAAAACTTTTCAAAGTTTCGGGGTTACACGCCCGTGAGAAGCGGACCGTGTGCCTCCCACGGCTGATAGACACACCCGTGTGTCTTCCCCGTGTTCGAACCTGACTTTACTTCACGGCCACCAAGCATTCCCGTGTACCTTGGCCGGGGTCAATTCTGACTTGGTTCCACGGCCACCAAGCACGCCCTTGTACTTTGGCCGTGGTCGATCCTGTTGAAACCACACGGCTACCAGACACGTCCGTGTGCCAAGGCCGTGTACTCTTAGCCAGCTACTGACTTAGCCCCACGTTCACTAGGCACGCCCGTGTGCCAATCCGTGTGACAAAATAGGCCATTTACAAGGCCAATTTGCCACCCACACAAGGGTCAATTCTACAAGCACATTTAAGCATAATCCCACACACAATTTAGCAACCAATTTCATGTCAAGTGATCATCATATCATCACATACAATCCTCATTACTAAATATGTCAACTTATATACCATATTGCTCAACCAAAATATACATAACCTATAATGCCATTCTTACCTATCATGAAATTATTTACTGTATCATATAAACACCGTGGTCGAAATTTCATATCTATAATATAACTTAATGATCAATCAGCCACATATTCAAACACCAAACATAAACACATCAGAAATTATAGTTTCATATTAAGTTAACATCATAGCCGAATTCACTTAAGACCAAAATACTACAATTCAGCATATTCGTATGGCATATATTTGTATACACACCATTCGAAATAACTCAAAAAGTAACATAACTTATACATGCCATAAACTTTAAGTTTAACCTCAAAAAGGTACCAAAATATAGATGATAGTGTGACGAGCTTTAACGATGATCCCCGAGCACGTAACGATCACCCGAAGTAAATCTAAAACACGAGAGTAAACAAGAACCAAGTAAGCTTTAACAGCTTAGTAAGTTATAAGCAATTATATAACAATAATGCATAATACTATCCTATATAATAGATCAATTTATCATAATGATCCTCAAGATTTATAATAAAAATTATAAGTTATAACACCATTCATAGACTTTCGTATTTCATAACCTTAGGACCGAACAATCACACATTCAATAATAGGTACACATTGAACTATAAACCACCTTCTCGTCTGAAAACAATTACACATATATATATACATCACATTTGCTTAATTTCATATGTATATATCACTTATCGAATTTAAATTTCTATTCCTTTATAAATCACATATTGATAAGCAAAATACCTGGTCTGAATTCAACCGCCCATACTTACTTCACTATCCATATAGGATATATCATCACATACCTGCTCATTTTATTTTGCTTAATACTTTAAATAACCGATATCCTTGATGGATCATTAAATCCGTACACTCAATGTGATGAACCATAAAAGTAACATATTTTAATCCCACATTTAGCATACTTTTGGATGATTTATCCTTTGATTTATGTAAAAAGGTGCTCTTAATCCTTTCTTTTCATGTTTTCTACTCAGGAAAGCACCTGAGGATGAAAAGAACAAGAAACGGGCTCAATGGACCAAATTGGGCCAAAGTGAAAATCAACACGGCCTGGGCCCAAGACCACACGGCCGTGCCTCCTCAATAATCTCAAACACGGTCTAAGCCACGAAATACACGGCCGTGCCTCATTAATGAAATTTGAACACGGCCTAAAGACGATTCACACGGGCGTGTGCCATGGCCGTGTCCTTGCCGTGAAAAAGAGTAATTTCAATCGGATTTGGATACTTAGGGGCAAAGAAACACATTCCAAAAGCCTATAAATACACCCTAAGTATGACCTAAAAGGGGGGAGTCGACGGGAGCCTAAAGCTACCGTTTAGGGGCGTCTTGCTAGGCCAGAGAAGGCAGATTTGTGGGGATTCACTCGGGGATAGCCAGTTGACCCATCTCAAGAAGCTGAAATTATACTCAAGACGGAGGATCTCCTCTTCAATTCCTTCAGGGGGTTTTAGGGATTTCTTATGTTGTGTTTTATCTTTTCTTCTGAGATGTTTTCTTTTATTGTTATGAACTAAACCCTCGATATACGAGGGGATGAAACTTAGATGAATCTTGTTATCGTTTCTTTCGAACTATATGTTAAATATTTGATTTGTTCTTAATTATGTGTTCTTAATTCTTGTGTTGATATTTCACGGATACTAATTCAAGTTTGATGTGCTTAGGTGGAGGAGCAAAAGTCCCTGCCTAGGAGTAGATCTAGCATAGTTAAGCGAAGTTGATCGCGCGCCTAGAGATAGGGTGACAAGGCGTTGCCGGATTAGGGTGAAACCTAATATGGGAGTCCATAGATCGAGTTAATGCGATTCTAGGGGATTTAATTAGAAAGAGATTTCAATCAATCAACCTAGGGTTAGACGTTATTCGCCTCCAGAGAGGGTTTAATATAAATTAGGGAATCCTACGGATCAAATCAACTGAATAAATCGTCTGGTTCAGAGTTAGATAACAAGTGAAGTCTAGGTGGATTCTTCCTTGGGTGTCGTCTTAATTAATAGGTTTTTTCTTCAAGTTATTTTCCCTAATTCATTCTTCTTTGTCTTAGAGTCTTTAGTCTAGTAGTTAATTAATTTAGATTAAACAACCATTCGCTTAATTCTTAGGCTAAATAATAGAAAGAAAGTTGGTATTAGTACTTTTAGTTTCTTTGGGTTCGACAATCTGGTCTTGCCTTAACTATACTATTGTTCGATAGGTGCACTTGCCTAAATCGTTGTCATAGTTAGTTTCCAGGTTCGATCATTATCTTTATAAATTTAAAACTCTGACTTCACAGCGATCACAATGCCAAACCCTGTAACGTATCACACACATAGTGCCGTTACATTAATATTTCGCACTTAGTGCTAAATTCTCGTAACGCATCGCACACTTAGTGCTATTACCTTTAATATCTCGCACACTTAGTGCCAAATGACCGATTTCACACACATAGTGCTCGGTATTTACATTCGCACACATAGTGTGTTACTTGAACTTGTTATTCGATTAATTAAACACATATATAAGACCTAAACCTCAATTACACATACATATAAAAATTTTCTTATTTCATGTCCATATCAACAACACATTCAGCTATATTATTGGCACATAAATATACATCATTTCCTGCTGTATTCATCTCTTAAATCAATATCACACATTGTAACACCCTGATTTAGGGGCTATGCAGGTTGGGTATAATTCGTGTTCTAGTAGGTTTTGGGTATGCTTGGATGTGTGTGAGAGGTGTTATGAATGCTCGGATTAAAGGGGAAGGCTTTGGAAAATTTTGGATTTTTAAGTAATAAAGGGGAGCTTGGCTTTGGGAGGCCTTAAAGGAATTAATTGGGAGAATAGGACACATGAGAGGCTTTGGCAAAGTGGCTTCATCACGCTTAAGGGCTGGAAGTAGCGCCTTTGAGGGTCTTGGGTTCGAATCAAAGAGGCAAAGAGGCTGGTTTTAATTTTTGGATCTTGGCGTTACAAGGCGGGAGGCCTTAAAAAGAAGTGGGGCGTGTTTTGACACAAGAAGCACTGGTCCAAGTGGCTAGCGTCGTCACTTAGGCGCTGGAGAGAGGAGAGCGTGGGTTCGAGGGTCTGAGCAGTAGTTTTGGGCGTTTTATATTTTGCTTGTGATGGGCTGAAGTAGGAAGGGTTTAAAAATAAATTTGGGGCTTTATGTCATAAAAATCAAAGTGGCCGAGTGGCACAGGCGTTGGGGGTAAGGTGTGCAAAGAAGACATGGTTCGAGTTCGAACCATGTGAGTGGCATTTGGGGTTTTATTTTATTTTATTCTTTTTGGCAGCAAATTTGAAGGTGGGACGGTTTTTGGATGCTAAAAGGTGGATGAAGACTTGGTCTTCTTTTTTTGAATTTGGCTAGGTAGGTTTGACTTTTTCAAATCTTTTGAATGGATGGAAGGGAGGTGTTTTAGGAGAGTTTTGAGGATTTTTTTGGGAGCTTGGAGCTTGGCGATTAGTATAAATAGGGGAGGTGTTCATTTATTTTCACCATTTGCTTTCTCTCCCTTGCGAATTTTTGCTTCCCAAAATTCCTTTAGTTGCCAAAAACTTCCTTCTCCAAATTCTTTTGCTCTCACATTTTCCAAATGGCCAAAACTTCAAGATCATATAGCTATCTTCTTCTCCTCATTTCTTTTGAGCCAAAACCACTCCATTTTATCCTCAAACCTTTATCCTCTTTTCTATTGCCGTAACCCCTATCCCTTTTCATCCGTTTTCCTTCAAGCCAGAACCCTTACTTCCTTGGTGGTGGCGATTCTTGTTAGAGGAAGGGTAGTGGCTAGCAAGGTAAGGGTGTGTTAGTTTTGCTATGGTTTCTTGTCTTGGCCGAATGGCCTTAAGTGTTACTTGTTTTGTGCAAGGTCGATTATAGGGGAGGAGAGCCTAGCGCAGGAGACCTTTCGGGATTTGTTTAGTCAGCAGTGCAGTGGTATAAGGTTGCGTTTCGAGGGTAGATCGGGTGTGCTATCTAGGTGCGTAATCATTGCACTATTTCTGTGGTTTGGTTTGCTAACATGTTTATATGTGTATTATGTGTAATAGCCGGTTATAATGGCATAAGTGATGAGTAACTGGTGATGGTAAGTTAATCTTGATATACATTTATATATGTACAATGTGGTAGTGATAAGTGATAAATACTCATTCTATATGATATTCTTGCATGATTTATTGACACATGGGCATGGGATTGGATTGAAGAAGGAAGAAGTGTACACAGGATGTACGTGGTCTAATGATAGCTCAGGCTACATTAGCGCTTGAAGGCTAGCTTTGTGCTACCTCAAGGGAGATGTTGGCTTGGTGCCCATCTCGGCGGTTGATTGCTATGTGCATCACCGTAGATAGATTACGATATTTGGATCACTTTGGTTGATCGGTGGCTCACCACGGCCTCGGCAATGAGATTGCCGAGGTAAGATTTATGGATCACGATGTGATCGGTGGTGGTTTATCCACGGCCTTGGCGAGTCCGCTAAGGTTGGTGTTACGGTTGGAGTGGGTTGGGGTGAGATGCATATCCGCATGACTTGCTATGTGAATTGTTTGGTATGGGGCCAAGCCCATACGCGGAAACTGTGTTGTGATTATGCACCGAGTCGGTGGACTCACTCTTTTCATTAACCATTTCAGGTGATGCGTAGATTGGACCGGGATCGGAGAGGACACAAGGTGGCCCATGCAGAAGATGTGTTCCTCCATTTAAGTATTTTATATTATCAATATTTTGGAATTTTACTTGATGTAACAAAGGTCCCTTTGATTTAAAGCACTCTGTTTATGATTGTGGGAGTTAATACTATACTTCAGAATATTTTCATAAAAGATTCATATTATACTTATAATAATATTTTATTCCAGTAATTTTCAACAAACTTATATTATTTATTAATTTTTAAGTGGACATAATTTTCAAAAGATAGTAAATTTTCATGTTTTAAATTCTAAGTAAAGAAACATATTTTCACTAACATAACCAGATTCGGTCGTAGTGAATAGGCCGGGTTTGGGGATGTTACAGTTTGGTATCAGAGCCCGTTCAAAACTTCGGCTTTGAGGGTTTTGGGCTCAAAAACAGTTTTTCAAAACAGGCTATTCAAATATGGGCTTTTATAAAAGGTTTTCAGTTAGGTGGCATGGCACTGTACCTCAGGCAAGAAGTCCACTGTAAGTACTTGGACTTTCTTGAAGTGAATTGTTTACATGAATTGATTTGGGCTTAGTTTGGGCTCAGAGATTAGAATATTAGGGCTATTGAACCCTAGGACTAGTCTACTCAAACACATGCATAAGACTTAAGGTTACTAAACAAACTCGTGATTAAGTCGCGCCATTAAGGTGTGGCAACCATTGTGCGCATGTCTAGGAGTGGATCCTAAGAGCACAGGTACTTAAGCAGATCCTCGTGACTCACCTCCTCTTCACTGAATCCTACAGTGCGTAGCTACTGGTTCACCTTAACCAAGAGGACTTGTTCATAGGCTAAACCAATTATAAAAACCCGAAAGGGAATTAGTCTTGCTATTTTTAAAATTCCACTGCTTTAAAATTTTCAACTCTACTCCTTGGGTTTGTAAGCTCTAAATCAGATTTTGAAAGATGTTTTCTCGATTTACAAAATTACCAAAATGCCCCTAGTGGCAAAATTACAAAAATGCCCTGTGTTATAAAATGACCGTATTACCCTCAACTTTTGTTTAAATGATTTTTACTTTGCAAAATACCAAAATCTCAAATTTCAAAATGTTAAGATACTCTGGTATGGGGAAATTACAAAAAATACCCTTGTGTTGAAAATTACTAAAATGCCCCGACTTTCAAGATTTCGGTTTAACTCCAATTTTAATAAAATTTCCCTACTTTGCAAAAGTATACAAAAACGCTATTTTCAAGATACCACTGATTTGAAAATTTACAAAATTACCCCCGATGAACAAAATTACCAAAATGCCCTTGGTTTCAAAATTTTCATAATTCCTCGATTTTTACTAAAATGTTCTTACATTATGAAAGTATCAAAACTTCATTTTACAAATATCGAGATATCCTGATTTGGGAAATTTACTTAAAATGCCCTTAACGTCCCCAATTACTTTGAAATAACCCCGATTTCAAAATTTTTACAACACATCCGGTTTGAAAAACAAATTTTTCAAGATGACCCTGTGATTTTGTAAACTTTGAAATATCTTTAATTTGAAAACTATTTTCAAATTGACCCTGAGTTATTACCGAAATACCCCTATAGGAAAATGACGAAATTACCCCTAGGTTGGGAATGCTCAAGAAAGTGACATGGATGAATGAATGTGTCTTTAGTGAAGTATGTGAATGTTTGAATTAGAACAGAGAACTTGAGATGAAACTTTGATTGCTCGAAAGAACGACTTCTAGAAACTTCTTTCATAAAATTTGCTCGTGGATAAAACAGTGGAACAAAATTCCTAATGCATAAAACTTTTAATCGAGTTAAATCGCGACGCTAGATATGAGTTCTAGGGGACGTGGTTGTCGTGGACGTGGTCAAGGTGGAATCACACGACTTTATTAAGATCATAGTGCGCAGCGATAGTGTAAGTTTGGAGAGTTAGGGGCGTGGACCGTTAGTCTAGCCAAGTAATTTTGAGGACGAAATTATTTTAAGGAGGGTAGAATTGTAACACCCCGATTTAGGGGCTATGCAAAGTTGGGTATAATTCGTGTTCTAGTAGGTTTTGGGTATGCTTGGATGTGTGTGAGAGGTGTTATGAATGCTCGGATTAAAGGGGAAGGCTTTGGAAAATTTTGGATTTTTAAGTAATAAAGGGAGCTTGGCTTTGGGAGGCCTTAAAGGAATTAATTGGGAGAATAGGACACATGAGAGGCTTTGGCAAAGTGGCTTCATACGCCGCTAAGAAATGGAAGTAGCGCCTTTGAGGTCTTGGGTTCGAATCAAAGAGGCAAAGGTGGTTTTAATTTTTGGATCTTGGCGTTACAAGGCGGGAGGCCTTAAAAAGAAGTGGGGCGTGTTTTGACACAAGAAGCACTGGTCCAAGTGGCTAGCGTAAGGCCACTTAGGCGCTGGAGAGAGAGAGAGAGAGCGCGGTTCGAGGGTTGGAGCAGCGATTTTGGGCGTTTTATATTTTGCTTGTGATGGGCTGAAGTAGGAAGGGTTTAAAAATAAATTTGGGGGCTTTATGTCATAAAAATCAAAGTGGCCGAGTGGCACAGGCGTTGGGGTAAGGTGTGCAAAGACATGGTTCCAGGTTCGAACCATGTGAGTGGCATTTGGGGTTTTATTTTATTTTATTCTTTTTGGCAGCAAATTTGAAGGTGGGACGGTTTTTGGATGCTAAAAAGGTGGATGAAGACTTGGTCTTCTTTTTTTTGAATTTGGCTAGGTAGGTTTGACTTTTTCAAATCTTTTTGAATGGATGGAAGGGAGGTGTTTTAGGAGAGTTTTGAGGATTTTTTTTTGGGAGCTTGGAGCTTGGCCGATTAGTATAAATAGGGGGGGAGGTGTTCATTTATTTTCACCATTTGCTTTCTCTCCCTTGCCGAATTTTGCTTCCCAAAATTCCTTTGGTTGCCGAAACTTCCTTCTCCAAATTCTTTTGCTCTCACATTTTCCAAATGGCCGAAACTTCAAGGTCATATAGCTATCTTCTTCTCCTCATTTCTTTTGAGCCAAAACCACTCCATTTTATCCCTCAAACCTTTATCCTCTTTTCTATTGCCGTAACCCCTATCCCTTTTCATCCGTTTTCCTTCAAGCCGAACCCTTACTTCCTTGGTGGTGGCCGATTCTTGTTAGAGGAAGGGTAGTGGTTAGCAAGGTAAGGGTGTGTTAGTTTTGCTATGGTTTCTTGTCTTGGCCGAATGGCCTTAAGTGTTACTTGTTTTGTGCAAGGTCGATTATAGGGAGAGGAGAGCCTAGCGCAGAGAGACCTTTCGGGATTTGTTTAGTCAGCAGCAGCAAAGGGTATAAGGTTGCGTTTGAGGGTAGATCGGGTGTACTATCTAGGTGCGTAATCATCGCACTATTTCTGTGGTTTGGTTTGCTAACATGTTTATATGTGTATTATGTGTAATAGCCGGTTATAATGGCATAAGTGATGAGTAACTGGTGATGGTAAGTTAATCTTGATATACATTTATATATGTACAATGTGGTAGTGATAAGTGATAAATACTCATTCTATATGATATTCTTGCATGATTTATTGACACATGGGCATGGGATTGGATTGAAGAAGGAAGAAGTGTACACAGGATGTACGTGGTCTAATGATAGCTCAGCTACATTAGCGCTTGAAGGCTAGCTTTGTGCTACCTCAAGGGAGATGTTGGCTTGGTGCCCATCTCGACGGGTTGATTGCTATGTGCATCACCGTAGACAGATTACGATATTTGGATCACTTTGGTTGATCGGTGGCTCACCACTACGGCCTCGAGCAATGAGATTGCCGAGGTAAGATTTATGGATCACGATGTGATCGGTGGTGGTTTATCCACGGCCTTGGCGAGAGTCCGCTAAGGTTGGTGTTACGGTTGGAGTGGGTTGGGTGAGATGCATATCCGCATGACTTGCTATGTGAATTGTTTGGTATGGGGCCAAGCCCATACACGGAAACCCGTGTTGTGATTATGCACCGAGTCGCTGGACTCACTCTTTTCATTAACCATTTCGTGTGATGCGTAGATTGGACCGGGATCGGAGAGGACACAAGGTGGCCCATGCAGAAGATGTGTTACTCCATTTAAGTATTTTATATTATCAATATTTTGGAATTTTACTTGATGTAACAAAGGTCCCTTTGATTTAAAGCACTCTGTTTATGATTGTGGGAGTTAATACTATACTTCAGAATATTTTCATAAAAGATTCATATTATACTTATAATAATATTTTATTCCAGTAATTTTCAACAAACTTATATTATTTATTATTTTTTAAGTGGACATAATTTTCAAAAGATAGTAAATTTTCATGTTTTAAATTCTAAGTAAAGAAACATATTTTCACTAACATAACCAGATTCGGTCGTAGTGAATAGGCCGGGTTTGGGGATGTTACACACATAGCTATATTATTAACGTATATGTATGCATCACATTCAACTAAATTCATCTCCCAACCAATATCACATTCGGCAATATCAACATTGTACATATTTACCTCTATTAAATACATGTACATTATTATAGATAAATACAACTCAACTCAATTGCTTAAAACTTACATCGGATATTGACAGACTATGTTTCCCGACTATTCGATTAACTTGGCTTTTCCCCTATCCAATCCCGATCCTTTTTGTTATTGATCTAATAAATTTCAAATTAAGCTTATTCAAACATATTTTCATTCAGTTTAATCCAAAAACACATAAATGGGTAAATTACATTTTTACCCCTAATATTTCATATTTTCACAATTTAGTCTTTTTTGCACAAAACACAAAATATTCAAAATTTGACTACATCATGCTTAGGCCGAATGTTCCATGCACTCATACTAGTCCATACATTTCTTTTATTTTACATTTGTCCCTCAAAAATTTATTTTTTTGCAATTTAATCCTAATTACTCAATTTTATCAAAAATTCAAAGACAAAACTTATTAATCTAACACATATAATTCTTAATTCATCATCAAACATCAAAAATCACAAGGTATCATCAATGGCAAAACACAACATCATCATCACAATAAAAAATTAAGACATGGGTTTTGTTCATTTCTAAGCAACGATCTCAAAAACGTAAAAATTATCAAGAACCAAACAAAACACATACCTAAATCAAAGCTTCAAAGTGCCGAATGTAGCTTAGGTTTTTCCTTTCTCTTTTCTTTAGTATTCGGTCAAGAAGATGTACAAAGATGCATGTTTCTTTTTATTTTATTTTATTATAACCTTATAATATGATTTTATAATGTATGCATGTTGCCGTCCGCTAATGGCATATACATAACCTTATTAACTTAACTAATATAATAAACATATAAAAGCATAATGTATGCATGTTGCCGTCCACTACACTTGCAAAAAGGGTAATTTACAACATAAGGCCTCATCTTTATAAAGACACATCAATTTGATCACTCAATCAAATAAAAGGCTACTTTTACCACTTATGCGATTTAGTCCTTTTTCTTAAATTAAACACACAAATGGACAAATTAACTCACGAAACTTTAACACATGCTCAATCATATATCATAAGTACCGAATATAATATTAAAATATTTTACTGACTCAGATTTGTGGTCCCAAAACCACTGTTCCGATTAGGGTAAAAAATCGGGCTGTTACAACCCCTCTCCTACTCTAAGTAAGATATTGTTTTTCTATTTGAAATAAACCTCTAAAACTCTGTAAGGGTTCTACATTCCTTTCCTATGACTAGTTGACACCGGTAGAGCTATTAACACAACTTTTGAGAGATTGTTATTCTACCGAAAAATAGAGAGAATTTGTTCTCAACTTATAAACGTATTTTTTAGAATAACAATTTTACCGATTTCTATTAAAGAATAGAGAATTTTGTTTTCACCCTAAGAGGAGAGAAATTTTTTTTAGTTTTTTGTTTCAATTCAATTGGTTCGAGCCCATACTTGAAGTAGCTCGTGGGACGAGAATAGTAGAAAAGATCGTTTGGTTGAAAGATGAAAAACATCAAGGATCCCCTTATCTAAAAACACAGGTACGATTTTGGTCTAAGTTTTATTGCTATAAAAATCACAGACCCGGTTGGTTTTCAAAAATGTAATTTTTCGCTGTGCAAGAAAATCATTTTGAAATTGGATTTTTTCCAACATATAGATGATCTCTTCAAGATAGCTTTTCAAGAACGCTGTCTTGAGATCCATTTGCCAGATCACGTAATCAAGAGCCATCGTAATAGACAACAATATGCGGATTGACTTGAGCATGGAAACTGGAGATAATGTTTCTTCATAATTGATACCTTCTTTCTGAGTACGACCTTTTGCTATAAGTCTGGCCTTGTAGGTTTCAACTTTTGCATCCGCATTTTTCTTCTTCTTGTAGATCCACTTACACCCTATGGATTTTATCCCTTCTGGTAAGTCTAGAAGTTCCCACACTAATTTGGAATTATAGAATCCATCTAAGCTTTCATAGCTATTTCCTAGAGCTTGGAATCAACACTTTATTTCACTTCATCATATGTGAGTGGGTCATCATCTTCCTATTCGGAACACTTAGTGTTTAAAACACTTTCGTCAGATTGGAAGAAGTCATGCTTGCGAGAGACCCTCCCACAATGACGAAGCACCCTATGTTGCCAATTATTTACAGGTCTACTATTAGGAGATGATTCTCGAACTGTTTCTATAGGGCATTGTGTATTTCCCAAAAGTTTCTCAAGTACTTTTTACTTTGAGGTTTGAATTCATTTGTGTAACTTTTCTCAAGGTGTCACACTTCAAAAATCGATGGATCCGAAAAGATGAGTAAGGTAGGTATGTAGACTATTGGGGGCACTATGGTAACATAATCTGCCACCCTATTGGCCTGATGGTGAGTTAGATTATTAGCGCATACTAGCGTTAAAGCATTCGCCCATTGGCGGTATCTAAGGAATTGATCGCAGGATGTTTGCAAGAGAAAAAAGATTAGGCCGAAAAAAGTGTGCAACTATGAAGAGGTACGCCTCAAAGCCTTTCAAGTGTATGAGGAAGCTTTAAGAAACTTAATTGTCTTTAAGATTACACTAAACACGAGTCATCGCCAAGATATGGTACGCCTGGTTTGCATGAATATTACCCAATTGGATTTTGTATTGGGTTTGGTTGGGAGTTGTTGGGATTTTGCAACAACAGAAGTAGAGATAAGAGTAAAGAATAGAGTAGCGAGATGTGTGAAAGATTTCTTGTACACTAAAAAAGTCAACTTAAGGTAAACTTGGAGTCAATTAGATTAATTTGACCTCCCCATGACTGGGCAACAGTAAGGTAAACCTTCACCGAATTTTCTTTTACTTACCCTGGAATTGGTAGGAAAATCGGGGACCGAGAGTATATCTATTGGAAGGGGACATTTTAGATGTTTATTTTCTATTTACTTAATGTTCAGGATCTATTTTTTAACCCCAACATTCTCTTCTTCTTCTTTGTTAAGACTGGACTAAGATACCATCTAATGAGTAGATGATTCTACTTTCTTGTAAGTCTTACAACTTTTCACTTTACGATTATAGAATGGAAGAATGTTACAGGAAGGCCCTGCATGGGGGTCGCATGTAGTTAAAATTTTAGTAAAATGTCTATAATGGGGATTCTAATAGAAATGTTATGATATTTTAAGTAGTTGCATGGGGGTCACATGTAGTTTAAATTTTAGTAAAATGTCTATAATAGGGATTTTAATGGAAATCTTATGATCATTTAAGCACTTGCTGCTACTGGATTAGGAAACACAATCGAAACAAAAACTTAGGTTGAAGTAAAGGTAGGTTTTTGGTGAGCCTTTGAACTTGAATCCTACATGTCATTTTATGTTGATTATGTTATGGTTGATATTTCTCTGAACGAGTATGTATTCTTGTAGAGTGATGTAAAAATGTGTACGTGTGTAATCTGAGAAGTATCTGCGAGTACATAAATGAAGTGAACAATGTATGGCATGGTATGATAATGTGTGATATACTTGTATGGGGAATTATGTGTTAGAAAGTATGATTTTGTTATAAATATGAATGAGATTTACATAAGTGTCTCTACTATGATGAGTTGGATCATGGAGTCTGGGTAGGTGTGAGAAGTTATGTTTTAGGTGTGAGTATGATCATTGCCTAATACCTTCCTATTATATGATCTAGGTACTGACAAATTTGTGTCATATGAAAATGAGGAAAGAATCTTTATTTGTGATGCCTCCAGTAGGGCAGTTTTATTACAAACTGGATTGGCATATCCTAGCCTGATCTTGCGAACGAATATGATAAGTGTAAGACCATGTGGGTGAGGGCCCATGGCATCATTTGATAATACACCAAGATGGTGAGACAGTGTAAGACCTTGTGAGTGAGGCTACATGGCATCATTTGATAATACACCAAGATGGTGAGACGGTGTAAGACCTTACGAGTGAGGCTCAATGGCATCCATTGTGTTGGTCTGCCTGGACAGTAAACATGAAGGCTAGCTTTGGAAAGATATAGTTCATCGGGACTATAAACACAAGGTTCGCCAGGACTATAAACTCGAGAATTCTCTGGAAAAATTTTATGGAAAATTATCTAGAAAGCCTTTGCGGCATATCATTTGGAAAGCCTTTATGGTGAATTATCTGGAAACCTGTTGTGGTGAGTTGTTATTCCATCCTTGTGGTAAGACTTGGGCATGCCTATGAGGCATTATTTGAAAGTGTTCTTAGCAGTGAACCAATTTAATGATTCCTTCACGGTGACTGCCATGACAGGGAACTTGGCGTATTTGGACTATTGGTGGTGCAAGTGACTGCCAAACTTGGAAATTCTTAGGTTCGGGGTTGAGGTCATACGGGGTTCTATCTCTTGAATTAAATGTTACATTCTTCAAAGCAAGTCTGGTTGTCTGGATTGATTTGAAAATACGATGTAACTGATGCTCTGATAATTGCTGGATTAAAAGAAGGAATATGTTAAGAGTAACATCCACTAAGTATCATTCTGGAAAGTGTAACCACCTACTATTTGTAAAAAAATTGTGTAATGGGATTCAAAATATGCTGTGAGGTCTGTGATCCGCTAGTTGGGTGAAATGAGTATAAGATGGTTAAGTGTAGAGATTAATGTATGGTTATCAACCAACTAAGAATTAGAAAGGTGTCTGCCAAGGTCTAAGAAGGAATCCAAACCCTTGATTCGAAGAATTTTACAACACTATTTAAAGGTAATAACGAGTGAGGCCCTTTAAGTTCCTATGAACTTATATATGTCTTTTGGTATGTAGGTCTGAGAACCAAACCAATGTGCCGGGAGGGACCAAGCCAGGGATGTGCCATGGTGGTAGACCGAGGGTAATATTATGCATACAGAGGGACATTCTTAGCAATATGTTTTTCAAATGAAAAATAGTAATACACACTACATATATGTCTGTTAAACCAAACACTTATGTTGTAAGGTTTTATACTACATGTAACACCTAGTTTTGGCGGGTTGTGAGTTTGGCGCATAACCTAAAAGTAGTTTGAGTCCAACTAGTGCTTTTGGCGTATTCATCGAGCGCATAGTTGACGTTGGAGTATCAGATAAGGGTTGTTCTTTGAATTTGTGAAGATGTAAAGAAGAAAAGATTGGTACGTATATTAAGGGTTTTTGGGGTAATATGGGTATCGCCAAAGGTATAGTATGCCAAGTTTGTTTAGTTACTATGCTAGTTAAGTTCTCAAGTGGTGGTCAGGAACGAATCATGGAGATCACATTGGTCACAAATGCGACATTGCTACCTTATTGTTTGCTGAAAGCCTTAAGTACCCACTCTTTTAGGGAAAACCGTGATTTATCTTTGTTATTTTTGGAAAACATTCATTAATTCAATCTACCATTCTTAAGTCATGTTATTAGCACTTTTGTTGTTTGGAAATGTAACAACCTTAACCCGTATCTGTCGCCGAATAGGATTACGGAACATTACCGTGCAATCAGGAAACATTTTTCAAAATAGCATTAAATAAATAAATGACATTCAAAACATAGCAAACATCAACATTATGTCCCTAAATCGAGCCTACGAGGCCCTAAAAATAGCTTTGAGGCAATTCAGGACTAATTTGAAACAAAACAAAAGTTTTAAGGAAAAGTTGTAAAAATTTGAAAACAAGGGTCACACGGCTGTATGGCCAAGCCGTGTGACATCACTTTAGGCCGTGTAACTTTTGAACAAAGGACACACGGCTGTGTCCCAGCCCATGTCCGCACCCGTGTAACTCACTGAGTTGTCCCACACGCCTGTGTGCCAGGTCGTGTGCTAGGCCCTGTAACTCACTGACTTGAAACACTAAGAAACTCCCAAATGACACACGGCCGTCTCACCAGGCTGTGTGTGTCACAGGGTTGTGTGATAGCCCGTGTGATCCCAAAATTTACCTAAAAGCAAGCCATTACAAAACCAATTCACACTTAACCATTCATATCATTTGGGCATACATCCAAGGGACCTTAAAAACATTCCCCCCCCCCCACACACACAAACATGCCATTTTAAACACCCTAATCCATCTAACCAATATGCCATTCAAAGGCACCACAGCTGTCTTAAAACATCATTTACCAAATCAAGTTAAGTTTGCCACATTACAAGCATAAAACCTAGCTCAAATATCTACCAAAACATGTCACACAAGACCATTTTTCAAGCCATCACAAACATACCAAAAGACCATGCATTTCAATTACCTAAAGGTAATCAAGAGGACCTAACTTAACAAGCATTACAAGTCCATCAACCATACATAAACTTCAAAGCACAAACATACCAAATTACCATTCACACATTCACTAAATACCTTTCAAAATGACCTATACATGCTATTATTAACCTTGGCCAAAATACACAACAACTACTGAAATTCTTGCTGGATAGTGTGATAGGTCTCCGACAAGTTTCCAACCAATTGAGCTTCTGATAATCTATAAAACAAAGAAAAGAAACTACGTAAGCAATGAGTGCTTAGTAAGCTCGTATAAACTAAAACATAACTTACCATGTCATTTATACAATTCAAAGATTAAACATAAATCATCACCAATTCCATAAGCTTAGTAAAAGCCTATACAACATCATCAAACTCACAAGTTAGTACACTTGTCCATGAAACAAATGAAATCAACCACAAGACATGTAAATTTCCATAGGTAATAACATCATTTAGTTCATAAACCCTTTCATAGGGTCATGATTCAATCCCTTTGAATATTTACCATTTCATTTCCTTTTCTTACCTGTTGA
Source organism: Gossypium sturtianum (assembly GCA_025698515.1). Classification (NCBI taxonomy): domain Eukaryota; kingdom Viridiplantae; phylum Streptophyta; class Magnoliopsida; order Malvales; family Malvaceae; genus Gossypium; species Gossypium sturtianum. The sequence continues at coordinate 126,789,543 of CM046948.1, forward strand.
ACCATCCAGAATTACATCGGATACTTGGGAAAGTTCACACATAGTGTGCCTTTACATATAACCGTAACCTTTCCTTTACATCCATGCTCACACGAGCTGTGAAATGGGCCTATTCACATGAACTGTGTGTTGGAATGTAAGCTACACGATGCTACTTACAGGAGCTGTAGAGAACCCGCAACAAATGTAGGACCTCAGCCATCGGTAAGACATTCAAGACCAACATCCGAAACGTGAAATCCCTAATGACATGTCATTTGTATCCTGAGAATTCTTAAGGTTCAACCGAGACTTGTTATCCATCAATTCATCATAGCATTGATACATTTGTATGTTGATTCATTTACATTAAAACAACATAGTAAACATTCAATTTAAACAACATTAAAATGATTACAGCTCATACGGACTTACCTCGATAAATACAGTTGTAAAACGAAGCTGACGACTAATCCAACACTTAGCTTTTCCTTGATTTTGATTTGTTTGGTTCGTTTCTTAATCTAAATGTACCATCCTGAAATTCGGGAATTTATGTTTTGTGTTATATCATGTGATAGGCTAGTTTAAAATGTTAATGGTGTACGTTTAGGGGTCCTAAGAAGGCTCGGGGTTGAACTGGGCCTTAGCAAAATTTTTATGTTTAAGCACTTTAAGGAGAGATAGTTAAGTGACATCAATGCTTAAGGAAATAAATGTGCATTTTGCTAGCATAAGTGAGCATATGGCAAGGAGGTTGTGGCGCCACATGAAGGGCTCTTGGGGAGGAGTTCGAATCCCACCTAGTGAAAAATTTTTTTGATTAATTTTTTTGTGCTTCTTCCCAAAGTGTCGGCCATGGTGGTAATTATGGTAAGGGAGACTTTTTAATTATGGAAAGATGGCTAAAGAAATATGGTATGGAGGAAAAGAAGGGATAATGAAGGAAAGAATCAAAAGAAAAAGGCAAGAGAAGGGAACATGTTGGCCTATTATGTGGGTGATGTTTTGGAAAGATTATTTTTGTCAACATTCATCCTCTTAGCAAAAGTGATATACGGTTTTGTGGGGTAAGGAGGGGAAGCCGAATTTCTTTAGGCATTTTGGCAAATTTTGGTGCTTGAGTGGTTGTTTTCTTCTTAGCATTTTGGTGTCTTTTTCTTTTTTCCAATTTTTCCCTCTTTGCCGAAACTTCAAAACCAAAAGTGAACATCTTTTTCTTTTGTCTTGCTGAAACTCTAAGGCCAATATTGTGCACCATTTTCCTTCGTTTTAGCCGAAACACCCTAATACCCTTTTGTCCATCATCTCTTTTCTTTTTACCCTTTCTTCAATCTTTCTCTCACTTATCACTTATTTATCCTTTGTGGCCAAAACTCCTTGGTCCCTTTCTCTCCATTAACCGAATCTTGATCATATTCTCTTCTTCATCTTGCAAGTTGGACATTTCTTCCTTGATTAAATTGGGAAAATAACTTTATTCTAATCTTTTCATTCTCTTTTCTTTCTAGCCAAATGAATGTTCCTCATCATTTGGTTGTTTCATATTGTTTCTAAATCGAAATGGTGTTTTCCATACTCCCTCATATCTTAATCATTATTTTTGTAGTGTAGTAGTGGGAAAGCCGAATCTATTACCTTTGACTCATCCGTAGCCATAAAGTACAATTGGTGGGAATCGATTTTATAATCATCGTTAAGGTAAGGAGTTTCTTTACGAATTATTTGATATCACTCATTATTCGATTAGTTGCTAAACAGAATAATAGTTTGGACTAAATGGTTATTAGAGGGTCTAAATCGTTCATTCTTATTCACTCGTGGATCCTTCGAAAATAGTGGTAAGCCTACTCCTATCACTAAAATAACTACTTTCTCTCATAATAGTTTTCTAATCGAGATTTTTCCTATGGAGGCAAGTGGAACCGATTTGAAAGGAAAGGCGTTAGTAGGAGACAAAAGGAGTGGATTTGCAACTCTTACTCCTAAGTTCAAACGAAGGGCGGTATCGGCGGTTCGAGATTTCCCACCGGGTTGTGGACCATCATCCGGTGAAAATAGACAAATCGTGGTCGTTCACGATATTGAGAGTAAGTATTTTAGATCGTTGATTTAGATTTGGATTAAGAAAAACCTCTTATGTGAGTTAATCGAGTATTATGTTGTCATAGGTGCCGACGATCAAGAGGGTTTAATACTTGCCGTAATCAGGTGTGTAATCTCACACCGAAATCCCGTAAATATGTGATTTATCATCATGTTAGAAAAATCGATCGATGTTACTTAAGAACTTAATAACGGTATTATGGTATAAATCGAGTGATATGCTTAAATAACATTATTACAATAAACTTGTCAAAATCGGTATTAAAATTGTTAAAAATACGAAAATGCCCCTATGGGTCGATTTACAAAAATGCCCTTATGGGCCGATTTACGAAAATGCCCCTATGGGCCGAATTGCTAGAATGCTTTAGTGGATCGAATTACAAAGATCTATAGTTGGCCGATTTACCATAATAAATTATTGGTTTAATGATTGTTGTACATATATGTGGATATTATGTTTAATTATGTATGATGCATGTTACATATTGCATGGGTTGGGAAAAATGATGAAGAGAAGTGTAGCCTGGTGGCATTGCCACAAAAATGTTTATTATTATGCTTCATTATGATTTCGGTGGCATGGCCACAAATAAAATATTATAAATGGCAACTTGCCTGCCAATTGGTGTGAACGACGGGGTGGGTTGACTTGATCCCCACAGGTGTGATTGGCTTGTCGGGGGTGTGATGGATGGATGGGTTGGGTTGCATACATTGCATATATATATTTTGTTATGTAAATGGGCTTAGAAAAGATGATGCTAAATGGGTTCAGGCCCAGTGGACAACGGTAAGGGGATTATACACTGAGTTCTAGTAACTCACCCCTTTTTCCTTAACCTCTGCAGGTAATGCTCAGTAATGTGGACTTAGGCCATGGATGACTCGGAGGAGGCCATACTTCAGAAATGGTGTTTTTTTGAACTTTAGATTTCTATTTCCGTTTATTTTATTACTTTTACTATTTTGGGTTTTTATGTTGTAATAAGGCCTCTGGAATATTTTTATTTTTTCTTTATGTTTTGACGTACTTATTATATTGCTTGAATTGTTTTAAGTGGGGATTTTTTTAAAAATTTAAATAAAGGTTTTTCCAAAATAGATTAACAAATGGATTTCATAACAAACTTTTACAAATATTTTAACTCGAAAATTTTCTTTCGAATTATCAACAATATTTTCAAAAGTCACAGTTTTAATATCAAAAATTTGAATATCAATTTTTCGGTTAAACCTCTCGAGAGTAGTAGTATTTTTATCGAATATTTTTCAAATGGGTTTTCCAAATAATACTTATTTTAGTACGAATTACAAGTTCTTAAATACATTTTATTCATGTGACACGCCAGATTCGGTCATTACGCATGGGCCGGGTTTGGGGTGTTATATTTTATGGTATCAGATCCCGGTTGCAAAACTCGACTGTGGTTTGGGTTCAAAAGTGTTTTCCAAAGCTGTTTAAAATTTTAAATTATAAATGCATGTTTTAAGGGAAGTATGGCACCACGGGTATCCAGCACCAGGTCAAGTAAGTTTATGTTTTCATTTTATGATTATGGTGGTATGACTGTAGAAGTACTCTAGAACTTTTAGCTTTAGGAGCTGAAACTATAGGATGCGTTTTGCGAGAACGACATTACTTCCTATACTTCATAAAATATTGTTTAATAAACACTGAAATAGCATACTGATTCATAAGACTCTTAATCAGATTAAACCGAATTAGCAAATATGAGCGCTAGAGGACGTAGACGCGGTAGACGTGGCCGTGGTAGAGGCCGAGGTGCTAGAGTTGTGTCTGAAGCATCAGGACATATGCCAGAAATAGACGCCCCTGCGTCACCAGTGACTGAAGCTGGGTCACATGATCGTATGAGAGAGGACGATGCTCTGTCCCAAGCAATGTTGCGAGTTCTGGAAAGGGTTGCTGGGGCAAGAACTGGGTCGGCAGCTCATGGGTCGGTATCTGAACGACTCAGATAGAATGGGGCTGAAGTTTTTAGAGGTATTTCGGGTGTAGCCCCTAGTGTAGCGGAATACTGGCTTGAGGCAGTGGAGCAGATTATGGACGACTTGGATTGCACAGATGAGCCAAAACTGAAAGGAGCTGTGTCATTACTGAGAGACGAGGCGTATCAGTGGTGGCTCACTATTCGGGAAGGCACTCAGGCTGATCGTATTACCTCGAAATTCTTTAAGACCACATTTCAAGGAAAGTATGTCGGGGCTAGCTATGTGGATGCCCGAAGGAAGGAATTTTTGAATCTAGTCCAAGGAGGTAAATCTGTGGCAGCATACGAGGCGGAGTTTCTGCGTCTGAGTCGGTATGCCCGGGGAATTGTGCCGACTGATTATGAACGCTGTGTCTGTTTTGAGGACGGGTTGCGTGATGAGTTACGGGTACTGATAGCCCCACAGAAGGAGAGGAATTTTGCTACTCTTGTGGAAAAAGCTAAGATAGCTGAGGAGGTTAAACACTCGGAGCAGCAAAACCGAGACAAGGATATGGGTAAGAACAAGAGAGACTCTGGGTACTAGGGTTCTGCTAGAGGTTTTCAGAAAAAGCCCAGGAATGAGGAGCCAGCTCGAGCGAGAGTACAAGCTGCTACTAATTAGTTACAGCCATGTGTGGATTGTGGAAAACTTCACTCGGGTGAATGCTGGAAGAGAACCGGTGGTTGTTTCAGATGTGGTTCCGAAAATCATCGGTTTAAAGATTATCCTCGACAGCCTACTCATACTCAGGGGGTTCGTAACGATTTTACGTAGCCAGCTAGAGGCGCTCAACAGCTGCAGAGAGGCCGTGGGCCAGGTCGAGGTGGTAATGGTGTAGGACGAGGACAGGGTGCACCGGGTAGAGGTACCGGTAATAGGGGTAACACGGAGGCGAGATAGCCAGGGTTGGTTTATGCGGTCAGACATCGAGAGGATGGTGATGCACCTAATTTCATAATCGGTACGTTTTTCATAGCTGATGTACCTGTTACTGCTTTGATAGATATTGGATCCACCCATTCGTATGTTGCTTATGATGTGTCTGGAACCTTGAACATTAGATCTGAGATTACTGGTAGAGAAACAACTGTGATTAGCCTATTAGGACAGTCGGTGGTAGTAAATAAGTTATTTAGGGATGTGCCCTTAGAAGTTCAGGGGGAAATATTTCTGACGGATTTGATGGAACTGCCATTCGGCGAGTTCGACCTTATTTTGGGCATGGACTGGTTGGTGAAACACCGTGCGAACTTGGATTGTGCTGCAAAGCAGATGGTGCTAAGAACTTCGAAGGGTAAGGAAGTGATGATGATAGGTGAAAGAAGAAACTATCTGTCTAATGTGGTATCTGCTTTAAAGGCAGAAAAGTTGGTGTTGAAAGGGTGTGGAGCATTCCTAGCCTTTATCTGTGCTTTGGATGCCAAAGAATTGTCAGCAGAAATTGTTAGAACGGTGAAAGAGTTTTCAGATGTGATTCCCGAGGAGCTTCCAGGATTGCCTCCGGATTGTGAGGTAGAGTTTGGCATTGAGCTGTTGCCAGGAACGGCTCTGATGTCCATTGCTCCTTATAGAATGGCACCGAAGGAGCTAGCAGAGCTTAAAGCTCAAATTCAGGAATTGTTAGATCATGGATTTATTCGATCAAGTGTATCACCGTAGGGAGCGCCAATCTTGTTCGTTAAGAAAAAGGACAGGTCGATGCGTATGTGTATCGATTATAGACAGTTGAATAAGTTGACGATCAAGAATAAGTATCCGTTACCGAGGATCGATGATCTGTTCAATCAGCTGCGAGGAGCTTCAGTTTTCTCGAAGATAAACTTGAGATCGGGATATCATCAGTTAAAAGTCAAGGAGGTGGATATTCATAAGACTGCGTTTCGAGCTCGATATGGGCATTACAAGTTTTTGGTGATGCCGTTTGGGTTGACTAATGCACCAGCTTTATTTATGGACATGATGAACCGGGTCTTCCAACTCTATCTAGACCGGTTTGTGGTGGTGTTCATAGATGACATCTTGGTGTACTCAAAGACTAAAGAAGAGCATGATTCGCATCTACGAGTTGTATTGCAGATACTAAGGGAGAAGCAACTGTATGCCAAATTCAGTAAGTGTGAATTTTGGCTGAAGGAAGTGACCTTTTTGGGGCATGTTGTGTCCGCCAAGGAACCAGAGTTGATCCCCTAAGGTCGGTATGTTGGATCGAAGCCACCAAGTCGCGTGGCGAGAAAGTCGAGTTTTCTAGGCTTGGCTGGGTATTACAGGCGTTTCATTGAGGGGTTTTCGTTGATTGCTGCACCACTAAATAAGCTATTGCGTAAGGGAGTACCGTTTGTGTGGTCAGATAAGCAGCAAGAGAGCTTTGAGAAATTAAAAAAGATTCTGACAGAAGCGCCAGTATTAATTCAACCTGAGGCTGGTAAGGAGTTTATTGTTTATTGTGATGCATCACACACGGGCTTGGGATGTGTGTTGATGCAAGGGGAAAAGTGGTGGCTTATGCATCTCGTCAATTAAGGCCGCATGAGGTGAACTATCCCACTCATGATTTGGAGTTAGCTGCAGTGGTGTTTGCCCTGAAGATTTGGAGACACTATCTGTATTGGGAGAAGTCGATCATATATACGGATCATAAGAGTCTAAAGTATCTCCTTACCCAGAAGGAGTTGAACTTAAGACAGTGAAGCTGGATAGAACTGTTGAAAGATTATGACTTCTCAATCGAGTATCATCCAGGAAAAGCTAACGTAGTGGTTGATGCGTTGAGCCGTAAGGTGATATCGGATTTAAGAGCAATGTTCACTCATCTCAGCCTATATGAAGATAGTATCCTGTTAGCCGAACTTCAAGTGAAGCCTGCATGTGTAAGCCAGATTATTGAAAAGCAGTTGATCGATGAAGCGTTGGGTTCTCGACTTCAGTACGTGGAAGGTGGTGAGATTAGGGGATTTTGGATTGAATAGTGATGGAGTATTGTGTTTCCGCAGAAGAGTTTTTATGCCCAAGGATTCGGAATTGAGACAAATGATTCTGCGTGAGGCGCATAGTAGCCCATATGCTATGCACCCCGGGGGAAACAAAATGTACCGAGACCTCCGTGAGCAGTATTGGTGGCCAGGGTTGAATCGGGAGGTTACTGATTTCGTGAGTAAGTGCTTAACATGTCAGCAGGTGAAGGCAGAACATCAATTGCCGTCCGGGTTGCTACAACCGGTGAAAATTCTATTATGGAAATGGGAAAGGATAACGATGGACTTTGTTAGTGGGTTACCCTTAACGCCTACTAAGAAATATTCCGTACGGGTAATAGTGGATTGGTTGACGAAGACTGCTCATTTCCTACCTGTTTGTACGGATTATTCATTACAGAAGTTGGCCAAGTTGTATGTAGTAGAGATCGTGAGGTTACATGGGGTACCAGTGTCTATCATATCGGATAGGGATCCTAGGTTTACATCACGGTTTTGGAAGGCTCTACATGAAGCTTTGGGTACAAGGTTAAATTTCAGCATGGCATTTCATCCTCAGACAGATGGTCAGTCGGAGAGAATAATCCAGATTCTGGAAGACATGTTAAGGGGCTATGTAATTGACTTCAGGGGTAGTTGGGAAGATTTTCTACCGTTGGCAGAGTTTGCATACAACAACAGCTACCAATCCAGCATCCAAATGGCACCCTACGAGGCGTTGTATAGTTGTAGGTGTCGTACCCCTACTTGTTGGACTGAGCTGGGGGAGCGACAGTTGTTGGGTCCTGAGTTGATCTCAGAGACGGAGGAGAAAGTTAAGGTAATTCGGGCATGGTTAAAAGAAGCTTCGGACAGACATAAATCGTACGTGGACCTGAAGCGTAAGGATATAGAATTCGCGGTGGGTGATCAGGTCTTTCTGAAGGTTTCACCTTGGAAAAAGATCTTTAGATTTGGACGGAAGGGCAAGTTAAACCCTAGATTCATCAGACCATACCATGTACTGAAGCGTGTTGGGCCAGTGGCTTATCAGCTGGAGTTACCTCCGGAGTTGAATCAGATACATAGTGTATTCCATGTCTCTATGTTAAGGCGTTATCGTTCGGATCCGTCTCACGTAGTACCAGTGAAGGAAGTTGAGTTAAGACCTGACTTGACTTTTGAAGAGGAGCCAGTACAAATTTTAGATCGGGATGTTAAGGTCCTAAGAAGGAAGTCGGTTCCATTAGTTAAAGTTTTATGGCGTAATCACGGGACAAAGGAAGCTACATGGGAGCCAGAGGACGCAATTCGACAACAATATCCTCATCTCTTTTAACCAGGTAAATTTTGAGGCCGAAATTTCTTTAAGGGGGTAGAATTGTAACATCCTGAAATTCGGGAATTTATGTTTTGTGTTATATCATGCGATAGGCTAGTTTAAAATGTTAATGGTGTATGTTTAGGGGTCCTAAGAAGGCTCGGGGTTGAACTGGGCCTCAGCAAAATTTTTATGTTTAAGCACTTTAAGGAGAGATAGTTAAGTGACATCAATGCTTAAGGAAATAAATGTGCATTTTGCTAGCATAAGTGAGCATATGGCAAGGAGGTTGTGGCGCCACATGAAGGGCTCTTGGGGAGGAGTTCGAATCCTACCTAGTGAAAAAAAAAATTGATTAATTTTTTTGTGCTTCTTCCCAAAGTGTCGGCCATGGTGGTAATTATGGTAAGGGAGACTTTTTAATTATGGAAAGATGGCTAAAGAAATATGGTATGGAGGAAAAGAAGGGATAATGAAGGAAAGAATCAAAAGAAAAAGGCAAGAGAAGGGAACATGTTGGCCTATTATGTGGGTGATGTTTTGGAAAGATTATTTTGGTCAACATTCATCCTCTTAGCAAAAGTGATATATGGTTTTGTGGGGTAAGGACGGGAAGCCGAATATCTTTAGGAATTTTGGCAAATTTTGGTGCTTGAGAGGTTGTTTTCTTCTTAGCATTTTGGTGTCTTTTTCTTTTTTCCAATTTTTCCCTCTTTGCCGAATCTTCAAAACCAAAAGTGAGCATCTTTTTCTTTTGTCTTGCCGAAACTCTAAGGCCAATATTGTGCACCATTTTCCTTCGTTTTAGCCGAAATGCCCTAATACCCTTTTGTCCATCATCTCTTTTCTTTTTACCCTTTCTTCAATTTTTCTCCTTATCACTTATATCGACATTTCTTTGTGGCCGAAACTCCTTGGTCCCTTTCTCTCCATTAACCGAATCTTGATCATCTTCTCTTATTCATCTTGCAAGTTGGACATTTCTTCCTTGATTAAATTGGGTAAATAACTTTATTCTTATCTTTTCATTCTCTTTTTTTTTTCTAGCCGAATGAGTGTTCCTCATCATTTGGTTGTTTCATATTGTTTCTAAACCGAAATGGTGTTTTCCATACTCCCTCATATCTTAATTGTTATTTTTGTAGTGTAATAGTGGGAAAGCCGAATCTATTACCTTTGACTCATCCGTAGCCATAAAGTACAATTGGTGGGAATCGGTTTTATAATCATCGTTAAGGTAAGGAGTTTCTTTATGGATTATTTGATATCACTCATTATTCGATTAGTTGCTAAACGGAATAATAGTTTGGACTAAACGGTTATTAGAGGGTCTAAATCGTTCGTTCTTATTCACTCGTGGATCCTTCGGAAATAGTGGTAAGCCTACTCCTATCACTAAAACAACTACTTTCTCTCATAGTAGTTTTCTAATCGAGATTTTTCCTATGGAGGCAAGTGGAACCGATTTGAAAGGAAAGGCGTTAGTAGGAGACAAAAGGAGTGGATTTGCAACTCCTACTCCTAAGTTCAAACGAAGGGCGGTATCGGCAGTTCGAGATTTCCCACCGGGTTGTGGACCATCATCCGGTGAAAATAGACAAATCGTGGTCGTTCACGATATTGAGAGTAAGTATTTTAGATCGTTGATTTAGATTTGGATTAAGAAAACCTCTTATGTGAGTTAATCGAGTATTATATTGTCATAGGTGCCGACGATCAAGAGGGTTTAATACTTACCGTAATCAGGTGTGCAATCTCACACCCAAATCCCGTAAATCTGTGATTTATCATCATGTTAGAAAAATCGATCGATGTTGCTTAAGAACTTAATAACGGTATTATGGTATAAATCGAGTGATATGCTTAAATAACATTATTACAATAAACTTGTCAAAATCGGTATTAAAATTGTTAAAATTACGAAAATGCCCCTATGGGCCGAATTACGAAAATGCCCCTATGGGCCGAATTGCTAGAATGCTTTAGTGGATCGAATTAAAAAGATCTATAGTTGGCCGATTTACCGTAATAAATTGTTGGTTTAATGATTGTTGTACATATATGTGGATATTATGTTTAATTATGTATGATGCATGTTACATATTGCATGGGTTGGGAAAAATGATGAAGATAAGTGTAGCCTGGTGGCATTGCCACAAAAATGTTTATTATTATGTTTCATTATGATTTCGGTGGCATGGCCACAAATAAAATATTATAAATGGCAACTTGCCTGCGAATTGGTGTGAACGGTGGGGTGGGTTGACTTGATCCCCACAGGTGTGATTGGCTGGTCGGGGGTGTGATGGATGGATGGGTTTGGTTGCATACATTGCATATATATATTTTGTTATGTAAATGGGCTTAGACAAGATGATGCTAAATGGGTTCAGGCCCAGTGGACAACGGTAAGGGGATTATACACTGAGTTCTAGTAACTCACCCCTTTTTCCTTAACCTCTGCAGGTAATACTCAGTAATGTGGACTTGGGCCATGGATGACTCGGAGGAGGCCATACTGCAGAAATGGTGTTTTTTTGAACTTTAGATTTCTATTTCCGTTTATTTTATTACTTTTACTATTTTGGGTTTTTATGTTGTAATAAGGCCTCTGGAATATTTTAATTTTTGCTTTATGTTTTGACGTACTTATTATATTGCTTGAATTGTTTTAAATGGGGATTTTTCTAAAAATTTAAATAAAGGTTTTTCCAAAATAGATTAACAAATGGATTTCATAACAAACTTTTACAAATATTTTAACTCGGAAATTTTCTTCCGAATTATCAACAATATTTTCAAAAGTCACAGTTTTAATATCACAAATTTGAATATCGATTCTTCGATTAAACCTCTCGAGAGTAGTAGTATTTTTATCGAGTATTTTTCAAACGTGTTTTCCAAATAATACTTATTTTAGTACGAATTACAAGATCTTAAATACGTTTTATTCATGTGACACGTCAGATTCGGTCATAACGCATGGGTCGGGTTTGGGGTGTTACACTAAATAATAATTTTTATTCAATTAAACCATTAAAATAACTTAACATAATTAATTCAAGCCTATAATCCATTTTAGGATGAGTTTAAAAAATTACCCCTAATACTTTAACATTTATGCAATTTAGTCCCTAAACCCGAAACTTGTAATTTTTCATTTTTAAGCATAAATCATGCTAGCCAATTTTTACCCAATCTTATAACAGCCCATATTTATCCATAATTTATATTATTTTCCTTGAATTTTACCATTTTCATAAATAAGTCCCTAAACTTGAGAATCATCAAAAATTACTTAACAAAATACTTATATTTAACAACCAAGCTTAATAATCTATCAAAAAAATTCAAAAACATCACAAATTCATCCATGGTAAAATTGTAAACATTTAAAAATTCAACAAATTGACCCCCGGGTTAGCTAGATTAAGCTACAACGATTTCAGAAACGTAAAGATTACTAAAACCAGACCTTGAGAGCGTACACATGCAAGGGAAGCAAAAGACCGAAACTGCAAGCCCTTTAACAATGGCGTTTCGGTCGAAGAAAGGAAAAAAAATTAAGAAGATGGGTTTCATGTTTCATATTTTAACCTTATTATTTTATTTTAATAATAACAATAACACATAAAACTGAAAGTAATTTAAGCTCAAACCACCCCACTATCTTAAGAATGGGTAATTTACCAATTAAGGCCATCCAATCATGTTTCTTTAATAAATGAACACCTTTAAACTAATAGCGATTGACTTTTTCAACTATTACGATTTAGTCTTTTTCGCTTAATGAACTATCTAAACACTAAAATTTCTTAACCAAATTTTAATACGACCTTAATAACACTCCATAAATATTTAAAAAAATATTTACAGCTTGGTTTATAGAAATGAGGTCCCGATACCTCATTTTCTAAAACCACTTGACTTTAGGGTCATACCACTTAAGCCTAATTATTCTTTCATTTATCTAAATCATTAAATCAAATTTCATTATTACACTATATTTGACTCGTAAATATTAAGTAGTAAATATTTATGGACTCACACGTCGGATTTGTAGCCCAGAAACCACTGTTCTGACACCATAGAGAAATGGGTTGTTATAACTCCCCCCCCTTATGAAAATTTAGTCCTTGAAATTTCTCACCTAATAACCTCTATTCAGACCAAGTTTTTCTTCCACAATTTCCCAATCAGAACTCATATCAAAATGTAATATTACAAACAGTAATTGATACTCTATCTTTGTAACAGTCCAGTTTAGACCCTAGTAGGAACAGTGGTTTCGAGACCACAAATCTGAGTCAAAAAATATTTTAATATTATTTTCTGTGCTTTTAGTATGTGATTTGGCATGTGTGAATTTTTTTGATTTAATTTATCCGTTTGTGTGCTTAATTTGATAAAAGGGCTTAATCGCGTAAAATGTAAAAGTGGCATATTAATTGTTAAAGTGCTAAAATTCTATGTTTTTTAATGTGGGGTCCTTATGTTGATATTATACCATTGAAAAATTGGATGGACACAAATTCCTAAGGTTAGTGGAATTTAAATGATATTAATAAGGCTAAATAAGTAATTTATAAAATAAAAGATTAATTAAACATAACTAAAGCCAAATTCTATCATCTTTATGTTTCATAACCGAAAATCACAAAAGAAAAATAGGGTCATGAGCTTTGAAGCATTCGGCCAACATCTAGCTTGATTAAAGGTCCGTTTTTGTTCGGTTTTTGATAATTTCTATGTTTTTGTGATCGTTGCTTCGAGTACTACAAAGCCCATGTCTTAATTTTTGAATTTGATGATGATTTTGTGTTTGTCCATTGATGATAGCTTGTAATTTTTGTTGTTTCATGATAGAAAATAAAAGATATGTGATAGATTATAATGTTTTGTCTTTGAATTTTTGATGAATTTGAGTAATTTGGGCTAAATTGTGAAAATAATATTTTGAGGGACTAAAATGTGAAATAAATGAAATGTGTGGACTTATATGAGCTATAGAAAGATTTGACCAAGCATGGGAAATATTAAATTTTGAATATTTTGTGTTTTGTGAAATAAGGACTAATTTGTGAAAAATGTATATTTTAGGGGCTTAAGTGCAAAATACCCTAATTATGTGTTTGTGGTTTGAATTGAATGAAATGTGTTATTAAATAGTCAAATTTGAATTTATATAGATCAAGAAAAAAATAAAATAGATTTAGATCGGGGGAAGTCGAAAGTGGATGAGTAGTAGATTTCATCCGTTATATCCATACGAGGTAAGTTCATAAGTAAATAAATATTGTTAGATCTTATTGTATCTATTTTATTAGTACCTAATTGAATTATATTTATGTGAATGAATATGCTGAAATGAAATGAGCATGGGAGCAATATTTACGAGCCTGAAATGATCGAGATAAGACGTCCGAAAGCCCCGTACGAACCTTAGGAATAGTTAGGATACATATGTCATGACATAGGATTTTCGATATGTGTTTTCGTGTAAGACCACGTCTGGGACGTTGGTGTCGACTTGTGTTTACGTGTAAGACAATGTCTGAGACATTGGCATCATATTTGATTCGTGTAAGACCCTGTCTGGGACAGTGGCATCGATATGTGATTACATGTAAGACCACGTCTGGGACGTTGGCATTGTACGAGCCTTTCGACTATCCGAGTATCCTTATTAATTCCAAATGGTTCAACGGGCAATATCGAGATGAGATCAGGTGTCGAAATGAACTAAAAGATTCAGGTATGTGCTTTGTGATATGTATATAATAGCAAGGTAAGTATATATTTGTGATGAACACATGAACTGGACATGGTAAAAGATAAATTTATATGTGTCTATGAGTATATGTGAATTGTAAAATTGATGTTATATTGCTATTGTAAATTTGATAATATTTGAGTTGCAAGCATATTAAATGTACAATTGTTTAATGTTTGTTTTAATTTGGCTAATTGATTTAATGCCAATGTTTATTTGCTCATTATTTGCTTATGACTTACTAAGCTATGAAAGCTTACTCTGTGTGTGTGTGTGTGTTCGTTTGATTGTTTTATCGATTATTAAAGCTACGAGAAGCTTGGGGATCATCGAGGATCATCATCACACTATCGGACTAACTTTTGGTACCTTTTGAAGTTGTATATATTGTAGTATGGCATTTATAGGCTAGAGTTTTTGGATGATGTTTTGAGTTGTGTAAATATAGCCATGTGATATGGCTTGGTAATGAATATGTTATGAATGAGTAGTTCAAGCTATATGATGCATGATTTGGTATGGTTTTATGTGCATAATGTTAGACTAATGAAATGGTACATAAATAGGTGAGTTCATGGTTGGTATAGATAAAGTATTAGTAATATGTTTGAAAGAAAGTTGATGTTTTGAATTGGTATATTTGAGTAGGAATTGTATATGCAAATGTATGATGTGATTAAGGGTCAAATTCCGCATGTTTTGATATGTTTTGAATGCTTTTGAAGTATGAATTTAAGATGGTTTGATTTTGTAGGTGTGACCCAAAGTGTGGGTGGCAAAATGGCCTTGCAAATGGCCTATATTTGCCCACACGGTTGAGCACACGGGCGTGTGGCTCGATCGTGTCTTTTAAGTTTGCAAATTGAAACAAGTTAGATTCGCACATGGGCTGGACACACGGGCGTGTGACTGGCCGTGTGAAATAAGTCAGTGTCGACCACGGGTGAAGCACACCGGCGTGTCCTCGGCCGTGTGGACAAGTCAGTATATATGCCCTATTTTGTCACAGCTTGGACACACAGGTGTGTCTTAAGCCGTGTGCCTCACACGACCAGCCCACACGGGCGTGTGACCTCTGTAACTTTTCAAAAAAAAGTATGATTTTCAGAAAATTTTGTATGTCCTTGGTTTAGTCCTGACCCATTTCTAATGTATGTTTAAGGTCTCGTAGACCTATTTAAGGGACTCTATGATTATGAATTGTTAAATTAAGATTTGAAATGATTATAAATGTTTTGAATGTTTGGTAATGCCTCTTAACCCTATTCTGACGACGGTTATGGGTTAGGGGTGTTACATTTTATTGGTATCAGAGCTACGGTTTAGTCAATTCTAGGACTAACGTAGCGTGTGTGAGTCTAGCTATACTTGCCACATTTATAAACTGCGATAGTGCGATGAATCCTGACAATTGAAATGTGTTTTTGTATAGTAAATGGATCCCGATCGAGCCGTAGCTGATGATGTGGAAAGTAATGCGTCCGCTCTTGCTCAGGGGGCAGCGCCGGCTGATTCTAGGCCGATTACGAGTAGCCATAAGAGTGAGGCTAAACAAGCCTTTTACCAAATGATGAATGAATGGTTTACTCAATATATCCGGACGAATCCGGCTGTTCTACAACCATCTCCCCCACCGATTCCTCCTCAAATACTTGTTATGCCACAAGTTGTTGATCTAGTACGAATGAATAAGCCACCAGTTGATAGAATTAGGAAACACAGGGCCGAAGAATTCAGAGCCACTGTTGATGATGATGCCGAGTGAGTTGAATTTTGGCTTGATAATACGATCCCTGTGTTTAATGAGCTGTCCTGTAAACCTGATGAGTGTATCAAATGTGTTGTATCATTGCTTCGAGATTCTGCGTATCATTGGTGGAATACACTGATATCTATAGTTCCGAGAGAACGGGTTACTTGGGAGTTCTTTCAGACTGAATTCCGTAAGAAATACATCAGTTAGAGATTCATTGATCAGAAGCGCAAAGAATTCCTCGAGCTAAAACAGGGTCGTATGACCATAACAGAATATGAGAGGGAATTTGTGAGACTTAGTAGATATGCCCGGGAATGCGTATCAACCAAAGCAATAATCTGTAAAAGATTTGAAGATGGGCTGAATGAAGACATCAAGCTGTTAGTCGAGATTCTTGAAATAAAAGAGTTTGTTGTACTTGTTGAATGAGCCTGCAAAGCTGAAGAGCTCGGGAAAGAGAAAAGAAAAGCTGACTTTGAAGCTAGGGATGCACGTAAGAGATTCTTAAATAAGTCTTTCCAATCGGAATCAAAGAAATTTCGAGATGACTCTAGCCGTTCAAAGGATACTGTGGGTTATCCAAGACGAGATCAAGATAGACCAGTTGTGAGTTCGAGAGCTACCTCAGTAGCAAGTGTTTGTAACGTCAGATCAAATCAACCGGAGTGCAAATATTGTGGTAAACGACATCCCTACAGTTGTAGATTGAATGATCGGGCTTGTTTTAAATGCGGATCGATGGATCATTTTATCCGTGAATGTCTTGAGTTAGCTGAACAAAACACAGTACAGAATGTGAGACCGAGTAACACGACAGCTCGCGGTAGACCACTCAGAAACACGGGTAATGTGAGTAGCAGTCAGAAAGGAACGAAAGACACAGCTGTTAGATCTGAGGCTCGTACACTGCCAGAGCTTATGCTATTCGCGCTCGCGAAGAAGCTTCGTCTCCAGATGTGATTACTGGTACTTTCACTCTCTATGATACTAGTGTTGTTGTATTGATTGATCCTGGTTCTACATATTCTTATGTATGTGAGACTTTAGTATCCAATAAGACTTTTCCTGTAGAGTCTACTGAGTTTGTGATTAGAGTATCGAACCCCTTAGGCCGGTGTGTTTTGGTTGATAAAGTATGTAAGAATTGTTCGTTGATGATTCAGGATTCATGTTTTCCAACTGATTTGATGTTGTTGCCATTCGATGAGTTTGATATAATTCTGGGCATGGATTGGTTAACTTTGCACGATGCTATAGTGAACTACAAACAGAAGACTATTGATTTGCGATGTCAGAATGATGAGATTATTCGAATTGAGTCTAATGATCTGAATGGTTTACCGGCAGTGATATCTTCGATGTTAGCTCAAAAATATGTGAGAAAGGGTTGTGAAGGTTACTTTGCTTATGTGCTTGACTCTAAAGTGACAGAAAAGAAGATTGAATCAGTACCAGTTGTGTGTGAGTATCCAGATGTGTTTCCTAAAGAATTACCGGGTTTGCCACCGATTCGAGAAGTAGAGTTTGGTATTGAGTTAGTACCAGGGATGACTCCGATATCGATAGCTCCGTACAGAATTGCTCCAACCGAATTAAAAGAGTTGAAGTCTCAGTTACAAGAATTGACTGATAGAGGATTTGCACGACCGAGTTTCTCACGTTGGGGTGCTCCTGTTTTGTTTGTGAAAAAGAAAGATGGCACTATGAGAATTTGTATTGATTACTGTTAGTTAAACAAAGTGACTATTAAGAACAAATATCCTCTGCCCAGAATCGATGATTTGTTTGATCAGTTGAAAGGTGCTGCTGTGTTTTCAAAAATAGATCAGAGATCACGCTATTATCAGTTGCGAGTAAAAGATTTAGACATCCCGAAAACTACTTTCAGAACGAGGTCCGGTGTAACACCCCTTACCCGTATTCAACACCGGAACCGGGCACGAGGCGTTATCGAATTAAAGACCTCAAGATCACCACTTAGGCACAACATGACCACTCTCCTTGGCCATCACAACAACCTCAATCTCGACTTACGAGGCCTCTCTCAAACACACGAGGGCTCTCGAGACCATATCGAAAACTCTTACGATCTTAAAATTTTTCCATCTATACAGGGCTCACACGCCCGTGTAAGATTTGGCACGCCCGTGGATGTCACACACGACCATGGTCACTACCCGTGCATGAAAACTCAAGCATTCTACCAATGCCCCACAGTTAGGGAACACGCCCGTGTCCTCCGCCCGTGGTGCACACTGACTACCAAAACACGGCCTAGAGTCTAGACACACGCCCGTGTGACTAGCCCGTGGCCAACACTGATTAATCCCAGACGCCCTAGACACACGCCCGTGTGGCTAGTCCGTGGTCTATTCTGATTTAAAATACTAACATGCAGGGGACACACGGCTGAGTCACACGCCCGTGGGCTGGCCATGTGTCACACATGGCCTAGACACACGCCCGTGTGTCTATCTACATGGACAAGAACAAAGCTATTTGCCAAGTTCTTTTCACCCTTCTAGCATACACAATCATGCACTCATTCAACACATCCATAATAAACGCACAGTCTTACAATCTAACTTAGATAACTACATCTTTTCATATAATAAAGTGCCAACAACTATGGCATTATACAAAATAGATTATCCATCTAAAGGCCAACTCATCTTAGCCATTTACAACAAAATTCACTAACTTGTCTAGCCCCTATACATGCCATATACAAAACATTGAGTCTAATGTACCAGAGTGTGCTGATAGTGTGGGCGATCTTCCAATTGATCCTCGTATCTCGATTCAACACTTTACTCTATAAGACAAGGGAAAAGAAAGGGAGTAAGCTTTGAGCTTAGTAAGTTTATGCATAAAAAATTAAGCATCATAGTATAAGCTAAACAACAATTAGCATTATACTAACATATAGTGTACAACTATGCTTACTCTTTCTATCCCTTACCACATTTATTCCAACACATCATGAGTCACTTACTCATAACCATTGACATGCACCCCTGCATTCAATATCACATTTACACAATATACAACACATCATTATTTCTCAATAATACATCCACACAACTATGCTACTCGCTATCACATCCACACAGCAAATCTCTCGGTGGTTCCGCACTAAGCCCACCACAATCAATTAATAAGGTAGTATCGCACTTAGCCTACCAACAAGGTATTCATAGTGGTTTCGCACATAGCCCACTAGATAATATACCTAACGATAGCATCGCACATAGCCAGCTCATCGTCAATATGCATTAGGATGGTATCGCACTTAGCCTACCATTTAGCATTATCACAACACATTCACAATCTACTTACTTAATCATTCATCCATTCATTTCACTTGAACCACAGAGGTTCTCAATCATTCTCAACCATGCTATACACTATCTAGCATTAACAAATTGTAAGTATGAATGCATTGTTTATGCATAGACTTACCTCGATACTCAAAAGTATAGAAACATGCAATTTAGTCCACCACTTTGCTCTTGCCTCAGTTTCGATCCGGGCTTTGTCTTTCTTGATCTATAATGAATAAATCAGCTTATTCAATACATACATTGACCAAATTGACCCACATCTCATACTTTGGAAAAATTACTATTTTGCCCCAAATCTTTCTCATAATTACACTATTGGCCCAAGGCTCGTAAAGTGATTTTTATTCAACTTCCTAGCCTTTCGTGCTTAGCCGAATCACTTACTCAACTAAAGCAATCATCAATTCTCACTACATCACACATGTATGACCAAACTTAAGACTTTCACAAACTAGTCCCTACATGCATTTTCTATGGAAACTTATTTAGCAAAAGATGTTTCTACTACATCAAGCTTTCATAATCTTCCATAAAACATCAAAATACATGCATGTCATACATGGGAACATTTTTGAACATCCATCATAGCTCATCAAATAGCTAAAAATAGCTTACTCATGCTACAAGGACTTCAAAAATACAAAGAATATCAAAAACGAGGCTAGATGCACTTACTAGCAAGCTTGAAAAATTTGAAGAACCCTAACAATGGCTCTTAAAAATTTCGGCAGCCTTGGAGAAGAAGATGAATGAATTTTGTCATCTTTTCTCCTATTTTAATCACTTTATTGATAAATGACCAAAATGCCCTTTTTGATAAACTTTCTATTTTAACTCATCCATGCCCAATTTTGTCCAAATATTAGAAATTGGAAAAATTGCTATTTAAGGACCTCTAATTAATATTCTAAAGCTATTTCACACAAATAGCTTCTAGAATCTCACATTTTGCAACTTTTGCAATTTAGTCCTTTTGGACAATTCAACCGCAATTTCACAAAATTGCTTCATGAAACTTTCACACTAGAATGCATACATAGCATAAACCTCAAAAACTCATTCATATACCTCAGATTTGTGGTCTGGCACCACTATTTCGACTAGGCCCTAAATCGGGATGTTACAACTCTCCCTCCTTTAGAGATTTTCGCCCCCAAAAATCTTACCAGTAAAGAGGTTTGGATGTTGCTCTCTTATAGCTTCTTTAGTTTCCCACGTAGCCTCTTCCACACCGTGTTTCGGCCATAACACTTTCACTAGTGCTATGCTCTTATTTCTCAACTGTTTCACTTCTCGAGCCAAGATCTTAATCGGCTCTTCATCATAAGACATATCTGGTCTTATCTCAATTTCCGTCGAAGGAATCACATGTGAAGGATTGGAGCGATACCGTCGCAACATCGACACATGGAACACATTATGAATCTTTTCCAACTTTACCTAAGAAAGGCAACCCAGGTATGCTCTTGCCCAACTCTATCTCAGTAATCTCATACGGCCTATATGAATCTTGGACTCAATTTTCCTTTTCGTCCAAATCTCATAATCTTCTTCCATGGGGACACTTTCAAAAACACTTTTCGCCCACTTCAAACTCAATTTCTTTTCTTTTCGGATCCGCGTGCACTTACTTACGCTTCGGTCCAAGCAACTTTCGCACTATTACGGATTATTTTCACTTTCTCCTCGGTCTCTTTTACTAGATCGACCCCATAGATCCGCTTCTCACTAAGCTCGGTCCAATACAAAGGAGTCCGACACTTACGACCATACAAGGCCTCATACGGAGCCATCCGTATACTTGACTGATAATCATGGTTGTAAGCAAATTCGACTAAAGGTAGATATCTCTCCCAACTACCTTCGAATTCTAACACACAAAGATCGAAGCATATCTTCGAGAACTTGAATCACTCTTTCAGACTGACCATCGGTTTGCGGATGGAACGTAGTACTGAAATTCAACTTTGTTCCTAAAGCCTCTTGCAACCTCTTTCAAAACCTCGAAGTGAACCTCGAATCCCTATCCGATATTATAGACACAGGTACACCATGTAACCTCACTATCTACGCAACATACAACTCACGGCTAACTTATCCAAAGTGAATAATCAACACGCATCGAATAAAGTGAGCCGACTTCGTTAGTCTATCCACAACAACCCACACAGCATCTCTCTTTTTCGGAGTCATTGGCAACCCCGTCATGAAATCCATGGTAACCCGATCCCACTTCGATTCGGGTACCATCACTGGCTGAAGCAATCCCGAAGGCACTTGATGCTCAGCTTTCACTTGTTGACAAATCAGACACTTTGTCACGAACTCTGAAATATCTCTTTTCATACCCGACCACCAATAAGACTTCTTCAAGTCATTATACATTTTCGTACTGCCCGGATGTACTAACAAACATCCACTGTGGGCCTCATGCAAAACCTTTTGGATTATCTCCTCATCTCTAGGTACACAAATTCTGTCACGGTACAGCAAACAACCATTCGAGCCCACTCGAAAATCGGAATCACTTTCTGACTCACGCTTATCTCTCTTAGCTGACATCTCACTATCATTACTCTGAGCTTCACATATCTGTTGAACAAATAGTGGCTTAGCTCTCAACTCTGCCTGAATAGCACCATCATTAGACAATGCCAAACTCGTCCTCATAACTCTTAGAGCATACAAGGATTTCCTACTCAGGGCATCCGCAACCACATTCACTTTTCCCGGGTGGTAATCAATGACTAACTCATAGTCTTTCAACAACTCAAGCCACCGTCTCTGTCACAAATTTAGAACCTTCTGATCCATCAAATATCTCAAACTCTTGTGATCCGTAAAGATTTGGCACTTCTCACCATATAAGTAATGTCGCCAAATATTTAACGCGAAAACAATCGCAGCCAACTCTAAATCATGAGTCGGATAATTCTTCTCGTGCAATTTCAACTGTCTCGAGGCGTAAGCGACTACCTTACCCTCTTGCATCAACACGCAACCGAGACCATTAAACGACGCATCACTGTAAATCACGAACTCTTTCCCCGATTCTGGTTGAACCAAAACTGGCGCCTCAATCAATAATGTCTTCAGTCTCTCGAAACTCTGTTGACATGTCTCAGTCCATTCAAACTTGACATCTTTGTGCAATAGTTTCATCATCGGGGTAGCAATCACAGAGAACCCTTTTACGAAACGTTTGTAATATCCTGCTAATCCCAAGAAACTTCTGATTTCCGACACGTTCCTTGGCAGTTTCCAATCCACAACAGTCGATATCTTACTCGGGTCAACTCTAACACCATCACCCGACACAATGTGTCCTAGGAATTCGACCTCACGGAGCCAAAACTCACTCTTGCTAAATTTAGCGTACAACTGCTTATCTCTTAAAGTTTGCAAGACAATTCTCAAATGTTCTTCATGATCGTTCTCATCCCGAGAATAGATCAATATGTCGTTAATGAAAACAACTACAAACTTGTCCACATATGGTCTAAAAACACGGTTCATCAGATCCATAAAAATCACCAGTGCATTCGTCAAACCAAACGGCATAACCAAAAACTCATAATGGCCATACCTTGTCCGAAATGTAGTTTTCAACACATCTTGCTCCCTCACTCTCAACTGATAATAGCCAGACCTCAGGTCAATCTTAGAGAACACTGTAGCTCCCTTCAGTTGATAAAAAAGATCATCAATCCTTGGAAAAGGATACTTATTCTTAACCGTCACTTTGTTAAGCTGTCTATAGTCTATACACAACCTCATAGACCCATCTTTCTTCTTCACAAACAATACCGGAGCACCCCACGGTGAGTAGCTCGGTCTTGCAAAACCCTTATCTGTCAACTCTTGCAACTGAACCTTCAGTTCTTTCAACTCTAAAGGTGCCATCCTATATGGAACAATCGAAATAGGTGCCGTTCGCGGAACTAACTCAATCCCAAACTCAACCTCTCTCACTGGAGGTAATCCGGGTAACTCTTCCGGGAATACATCCGGATACTCACATACCACTGGCACTGTTTCAAACTCTACTCCAACCTCTCGATTATTCAACACAAAAGCAAGATAGGACTCACACCCTTTTCTCAAGCATTTATCAGCCACTAAGGAAGAAATCATCACTGGTAGACTATCTGATCCACCTGATTCAACCCGAACCACATCTCCACTCTCACATTTCAAATCAATAAACTTACTACCACAGTTCACTAAGACACTACGGGTAGTCAACCAATCCATGCCTAGGACTAAATCAAACTCATCAAACGGCAACAACATTAGGTTTGCCAGAAAGCAATGACTCTCAATCATCAAAGGACAATTCTTACACACCTTGTCCACTAACACATGCTTACCTAACGGGTTTGACACCTTAACCACAAAGTCCGTAGACTCAACAGTCATACTCAAACTAGATGCCAATCTCATGCAAATATAAGAATGAGTAGACCCTGGATCTATTAAAGCAATAACAAGGGTGTCAAAGAGAGAAAAAGTACCCGTTATCACATCAGGGGAGGATGCCTCTTCGCGAGCGCGAATGGCATACATCCTCGCAGGTGGCCGACCCTTCGGTCTCACCGCAAAGTCTCTAGATGGACCTCTACCACTATTCTCGCCTCTCGGGTTCCTTGGTGGTCTACCTCTTGCAGACACATCATTGGATCTCATCTCTAGCTTCTTTGCCTTATCATCCCTCTCGGGGCAATTTCAGATAAAATGGTCGGGGGAACCACACTTATAATGATTTATTTGTTACCCCAAAGACTCTCCGGTGTGATATCTACCAAAACTTGGACACTCCGATTTGTTCTTTGGATTGCCCACACTTTCCATCGAAGTATCTTGGACTCTCGAACCCGGACGAGTATTGCCCAAGTCTCGATGCGAATAACCCACTGGTGCTGACGTCCTAGGACTCACATCCTTGGACCTTTTTGACTGGGCTTGATACAACTTGCCCATCGGCCTCTTTCTAGCATCTCGGGCTTCACTCACAGCCTTTTTCTTTTCTGTACTCAACTCTTCGGCCTTACTTGCCCTTTCGAGCAACATTACAAATTCTTTTAACTCCAAAATACCCACTAGGAGTTTGATGTCCTCATTCAGTCCGTCTTCGAACCTCTTACACAATATTGTCTCTGTCGACACATATTCTTGAGCGTATTTACTAAGCCTAACAAACTCACGCTCATATTCTGCTATTGACATTCTTCCTTGCTTCAACTTAAAGAATTCCTTCATTTTCCGATCAGTAAACCTCTTGCTTATATACTTCTTCCGAAACTCTTCCAGAAAGAAGTCCCATGTCACCCGCTCTCTCGGGACCACTAACGTCAACGTCTTCCACCAATGGTATGCCGAGTCCCTCAGCAAGGATACGACACACTTCAAGCTCTCTTCAGGTTTACAAGAGAGTTCATCGAATACTCTCATCGAGTTCTCTAACCAGAACTCTGCCCTCTCAGGGTCATCATCAACCTTAGCTCTAAACTCCTCAGCCCCGTGTTTTCTAATCTTATCTACCGGGGGTTTCGATATCCTCACTACATCAATACCTTGAGGAGCCACAGGAATTGGCTGAGGTATAGGAGGAGGAGGTGGAGCATTAGGGTTTGTTCGAACATAATCCGAGTACCAATTGCTCATCATCTGGAGAAAGGCTTCCCGTACCTCTTCCCCTTGACCCCTAACCTCGGGTCCACTTTGAACAGGCACGATTTCTTGCACAGGAGCCGGCGCATTACTAGCTGCTTCATTAGCAGTCAATGGATCGGAATCCATATTCTATATAAAACAAGATTTAAAATCATCAAAAGCCACCACACTATCATTGTACACTTATGGCATGTATAGCTAGACTCTTACACCCGCTACGGTAGTCCTAGAATTGCCTAAACCATAGCTCTGATACCACTAATTGTAACACCCCTTACCCGTATTCAACGCCGGAACCGGGCATGAGGCGTTACCGAATTAAAGACCTCAAGATCGCCACTTAGGCACAACATGACCACTCTCATTGGCCATCACAACAACCTCAATCCTAACTTACGAGGCCTCTCTAAAATAAACGAGGGCTCTCGAGACCATATCGAAAACTCTTACGATCTTAAAATTTTTCCATCTATAGAGGGCTCACACGCCTGTGTAAGATTTGGCACACCCATGGATGACACACACGCCCATGGTCACTACCCGTGCATGAAAACTCAAGCATTCTGCCAGTGCCCCACGGTTAGGGAACACGCCCGTGTCCTCCGCCCGTGGTGCACACTGACTACCAAAACACGGCCTAAAGTCTAGACACACGCCCAAGTGATTAGCCCGTGGCCAACACTGATTAATCCCACACGCCCTAGACACACGCCCGTGTGGCTAGTCCGTGGTCTATTATGATTTAAAATACTAACATGCAGGGGACACAAGGCTGAGTCACACGCCCGTGGGCTGGCTGTGTGTCACACATGGCCTAGACACACGCCTGTGTGTCTATCCACATGGACAAGAACAAAGCTATTTTCCAAGTTCTTTTCACCCTTCTAGCATACACAATCATACACTCATTCAACACATCCATAATCAACTCACAATCTTACAATCTCACTTAGATAACTACATCATTTCATATAATAAAGTGCTAACAACTATGTCAGTATACAAAATAGATTATCCATCTAAAGGCCAACTCATCTTAGCCATTTACAACAAAATTCACTAACTTGTCTAGCCCCTATACATGCCATATACAAAACATTGAGTCTAATGTACCAGAGTGTGCTGATAGTGTGGGCGATCTTCCAATTGATCCTCGTATCTTGATTCAACACTTTACTCTATAAGACAAGGGAAAAGAAAGGGAGTAAGCTTTGAGCTTAGTAAGTTTACACATAAACAATTAAGCATCATAGTATAAGCTAAACAATAATTAGCATTATACTAACATATAATGTACAACTATGCTTACTCTTTCTATCCCTTACCACATTTATTCCAACACATCATGAGTCACTTACTCATAACCATTGACATGCACCCCTGCATTCAATATCACATTTACACAATATACAACACATCATTATTTCTCAATAATACATCCACACAGCTATGCTACTCGCTATCACATCCACACAAAGAAATCTCTCTGCGTGGTTCCGCACTAAGCCCAACACAATCAATTAATAAGGTAGTATCGCACTTAGCCTACCAACAAGGTATTCATAGTGGTTTCGCACATAGCCCACTAGATAATATACCTAACGATAGCATCGCACATAGCCAGCTCATCGTCAATATGCATTAGGATGGTATCGCACTTAGCCCACCATTTAGCATTATCACAACACCTTCACAATCTACTTACTTAATCATTCATCCATTCATTTCACTTGAACCACAGAGGTTCTCAATCATTCTCAACCATGCTATACACTATCTAGCATTAACAAATTGTAAGTATGAATGCATTGTTTATGCATAGACTTACCTCGATACTCAAAAGTATAGAAACGTGCAATTTAGTCCACCACTTTGCTCTTGCCTCGGTTTCGATCCGGGCTTTGTCTTTCTTGATCTATAATGAATAAATCAGCTTATTCAATACATACATTGACCAAATTGACCCACATCTCATACTTTAGCAAAATTACTATTTTGCCCCCAATCTTTCTCATAATTACACTATTGGCCCAAGGCTCGTAAAGTGATTTTTATTCAACTTCCTAGCCTTTCGTGCTTAGCCGAATCACTTACTCAACTAAAGCAATCATCAATTCTCACTACATCACACATGTATGACCAAACTTAAGACTTTCACAAACTAGTCCCTACATGCATTTTCTATGGAAACTTATTTAGCAAAAGATGTTTCTACTACATCAAGCTTTCATAATCTTCCATAAAACATCAAAATACATGCATGTCATACATGGCCACATTTTTGAACATCCATCATAGCTCATCAAATAGCTAAAAATAGCTTACTCATACTACAAGGACTTCAAAAATACAAAGAATATCAAAAACGAGGCTAGATGCACTTACTAGCAAGCTTGAAAAATTTGAAGAACCCTAACAATGGCTCTTGAAAATTTTGGCAGCCTTGGAGAAGAAGATGAATGAATTTTGTCATCTTTTCTCCTATTTTAATCACTTAGTTGATAAATGACCAAAGTGCCCTTTTTGATAAACTTTCTATTTTAACTCATCCATGCCCAATTTTGTCCAAATATTAGAAATTGGAAAAATTGCTATTTAAGGACCTCTAATT
The DNA here is from genome assembly GCA_025698515.1 of Gossypium sturtianum. Classification (NCBI taxonomy): domain Eukaryota; kingdom Viridiplantae; phylum Streptophyta; class Magnoliopsida; order Malvales; family Malvaceae; genus Gossypium; species Gossypium sturtianum. Next base: position 126,817,055 of record CM046948.1, read on the forward strand.
AATATTCTAAAGCTATTTCACACAAATAGCTTCTAGAATCTCACATTTTGCAACTTTTGCAATTTAGTCCTTTTGGACAATTCAACCGTAATTTCACAAAATTGCTTCATGAAACTTTCACACTAGCATGCATACATAGCATAAACCTCAAAAACTCATTCATATACCTCGAATTTGTGGTCTCGCACCACTATTCTGACTAGGCCCTAAATCGGGATGTTACATCCGGGCACTATGAATTTTTAGTTATGCCTTTCGGACTAACAAGTGCTCCTGCTGTCTTTATGGACTTGATGAACAGAAGTTTTAGACCGTATTTAGATTGATTTGTTGTTGTATTTATTGACGACATTTTGATTTATTCGCGTGATGAATCCGAGCATGCTGAACATTTGAGATTAGTGCTACAGACCATGCGTGATAAGCAGTTGTATACAAAGTTCAGTAAATGTGAGTTCTGGTTATGAGAAGTTAGTTTTTTGGGACATATTTTATCATCATCGGGTATTCGGGTTGATCAGAACAAAATTTCAGCTATACTAGACTGGAAGCATCCTAGAAATGTATCTGAAGTCCGAAGTTTCCTGGGACTAGCTGGTTACTATAGACGGTTTGTAAAAGGTTTCTCTATGATTGCAACTCCAATGACGCGAATACTTCAGAAAGATATTAAGTTTGAGTGGTCATAATAGTGTCAAAAAAGTTTCGATCAGTTGAAATCCTTGTTGACCGAAGCTCCAGTGCTAGTTCAGCCAGAATTGGGTAAAGAATTCGTTATCTATAGTGATGCATCTTTGAACGGTTTAGGCTGTGTTTTGATGTAGGAAGGCAAAGTTATAGCTTATGCTTCAAGACAGTTAAAGCCGCATGAAAAGAACTATCCGACACATGATTTGGAATTGGCAGCTATTGTGTTTGCATTGAAGATATGGCGCCACTATCTATTTGGTGAAAAATGTCATGTTTATTCCGATCATAAAATTTTAAAATATTTGATGACACAAAAAGATCTAAATTTACGACAGCGAAGATGGTTAGAGTTGTTAAAAGATTATGAGCTTGTGATTGACTACCATTTTGGAAATGCTAATGTTGTTGCTGATGCTTTGAGTCGAAAATCGTTGTTTGCTTTACTAGTGATGAATACTCAGTTGACCTTATCAGATGATGGTTCGCTAGTAGCTGAGTTGAAAGTGAAACCGTTATTTATTCAGCAAATTTGTGAGGCTCAAAAGTTGATAATGAATTGATAGCAAAACGGGCTCAATGTGATGTGAATATTGATTCAGAATTCCGAGTTGATACTGAAGGTTGTTTAAGGTTTAAAAATCGAATATGTGTTCCGAGAAACTCAGAGTTGATTCAGATGATTTTAAAAGAAGCTCATAGCAGTCAGTTATCTGTTCATCCTGGTAGTACAAAAATGTATAATGATTTGAAACAGCTTTATTGGTGGCATGGTATGAAATGAGATATTTCTGACTTTGTTTCGAGATGTTTGATCTGCCAGCAAGTTAAAGCTGAGCATCAGGTTCCTTCTGGGTTACTTCAGCTGATTATGATACCTGAGTGGAAGTGGGACAGAGTCACAATGGATTTTGTATCAGGTTTACCTTTGTCATCGAGTAAGAAAGATACAATCTGGGTTATTGTGGATAGATTGACTAAATCGACTCATTTTGTTCCGGTTCGTACAGATTATTCACTTGAAAGGCTTGCTAAGTTGTACATTTCTCAGATTGTGAAATTACACGGAGTACCTATTTTTATTGTTTCTGTAACACCCTTAACCCGAAACCGTCACCGGAATAGGGTTAAGAGGCATTACCGGACAATAGAATCATTTCACAACCCATTTAAGACACAAAGTCAATCATCATCATAATACATCAAACATAAACAATTAGTCCCTTTTTAAGGCGTATAAAACCTTAAACACATGCTAGGGAGGGGTCGGGACTAAACCGAAACACATACAGAAACTTTTCAAAATTTAAAAACTTTTCTAGGTTTCAAGGGATACACGCCCGTGTGGGCAAACCGTGTGCCTCCCACGGCAGCTGGACACCCGCGTGTGTCCTCCCCGTGGTCGAATCTGACCTCACATCCATGGCCACCAAGCACCCCCGTGTGCCTTGGCCGTGGTCGAATCTGACTTCCCATCCACGGCCACCAAGCACGCCCGTGTGCCTTGGCCGTGGTCAAATTTGACTTTACACCCACGGCCACCCAGTACCCCGTGTGCTAAGGCCCTGAACTCTTAGGCCATATTCTGACTTTCTCACACGGCGACTAGGCACGCCCGTGTCTTGGCCGTGTGCTATTAGGCTAGCTACTACCTTAGCCCCACGGTCACTAGGCACGCCCGTGTGCCACAACCGTGTGGCTCAATTAGGCCATTTGCAAGGCCAAAATGCCACCCAAATGGGTCAATCCTACAAGCACATTTAAGCATCTTTATACACACGATTTGGCAACCAATTTCATGTCCAACAATCATCATATCATCACATAGAATCTCATTTCTAATCATGCCATTTTATACAACCAAATTACATGTAAATCTAGGTATAAATCATCCATAACCTTACTAAATCACTAAGGCATTAATTCATCATTGAATTCACCATTCATAAGCTAATTCATTACCATCATGCCATAACAAAATATGCACTAAATACCATATTCACTCATGCACATTACCAACACTTAACTAGCCACATCACATGGCTATTGACACATCTCAAATATGATTCAAAACAACTAGCCTATACATGCCATATTTCAACTATGTACATCTTTCCAAAAGTACCAAAATAGAATGCCGATAGTGTGATTGAGATGCTGACGATTCCTGGATCTGAGCAAGCTTTATTGACACTCCAAAGCAGAGAAACAAATCACACAGTAAGCTTTCAAAGCTTAGTAAGTACGTAACATGATACATTATAATAAAACAAATCATCACATAGATTATTCCACATATACATATATATATCATGCCATCCAAAACTAAAATGCTCATTTAACATTTCATAATCTCATTCATGGGTTCATCAACCACCTTAGTCAACACCTAGTAGTCAATTACATTTGCTACTCAATACTCACTTTTCCCTTTCGATCCACTTCCGTCTCTTCTTTAATTCAATCGCACACTTAGTGCCCCGATATTTAGCCGAAGCTTAATTATCATCGCACACATAGTGCATTTATATCAAACCGCTCTTCAATCGGTATCGCACACACAGTGCCAACCACAAGGTCAAAACTTATATTATTTCGCACACGCAGTGCTGGTCATCTCGATCACATTTTCGAATACGCACACTTAGTGCCACATAACTCAAACTCAACTCTCACATAGCATCCACATTACAATATCATTATAACATTCTTTTCATAACATTTAACATAACTAAATGTTTGTATTGTGTCCGAACTTACCTCGGACGTTGAACTGTCGAAACGGTCGGTCAATCGAGCACTTTATCTTTGCCTCGATCTCGATCCGAACCTCTCCTTTCTTGGTCTATACACATTCAAATTCAATCCATTCAATCACCAAATCATTCATTTTAGCCCAAACACACATATTTAGGGCATTTTACAAAATAGCCCTCACATTTTTACATTTCAACACTTTAGTCCCTCTTTCACAAAATCATCAAATTCACATAATTAGCTTCCACCCATGCCTAGCCGAATTCTCACTATATTCATACAAGCCCACACCTTTCATTTATTTCACATTTTAATCCTTCAAGATGCTATTTTCTCAATTTAGCCCTAATTAGCTAAATTCTTCAAAAGTTCAAGAATAAAACATGTTCATTAAACACATATCTTTCATTTAACACCAACACTCATCACAAAGCTTACCATTTCATCAATGGCACATTTTATAAAAATCATCAATTCACAAAATTTAAGCATGGGTTTTGTAGAGCACAAAGCAACGATTACAAAAACTTAGAAATTATCAAAAACCGAGCTCAAACATACCTTGAATCAAGCTTAACATCAACCGAAACCTAGCTTTCTTTTTCCTTTCTTCTTCTTTGCTAATTCGGTCAAAAATGGATGCATAAAAGATGACCACTTTCATCTTTTTGTTTTATTATTATTACATTTTAATACATAAATGACATATCTAACCTTTTTATTATCATAAAGGACAAATTAACATTATGGTTTATAAGTCATTTAACCATCCACTAACTTAAAAATGGACTATTTGCCTCATAAAGCCTCCACCTCAAAAAGCCATCCACAATTTGATACTTAGAAATCAGCACACAGCTTTTACACTTTATACAATTAAGTCCTTTTCGCAAATTAAACACACAATCGATAAAACTTTTCACACAGGCTAAATCACATACTGTAAACACATAAAATAATATTAAAATATTATTTTGACCTCGAATTTTTGGTCTCAAAACCACTATTCCAACTAGGGTCTAAACCGGGCTATACAACTCTCCCCCTTAGGGATTTTCGTCCCCGAAAATCTTACCAGTGAATAGGTGTGGATATTGCACTCTCATAATGATCTCAGGCTCCCACGTAGCCTCTTCAACACCGTGTTTATGCCATAATACTTTCACTAAAGAGATTTTCTTATTTCTCAACTCTTTGGTCTCACGTGCCACAATTCGGATCGGTTTTTCACTATACGACAATTTTGACTGAATCTCAACCTCAGTAGGAGCAATCACATGAGACGGGTGTAATCTGTACTGTCGAAGCATTGACACATGAAACACGTTATGAATCTTTTCTAACTCAGGTGGCAACATCAATCTGTAAGCAACTGACCCAACTCGCTATTGATCTCATACGGTTTGATGAATCTCAGACTCAGCTTGCCTTTCCGGCCAAATCAAAGTATTTTCTTCCATGGAGATACTTTCAAAAACACTTTATCGCCGACTTTGAATTCAATATCTTTTCGTTTCAAATCTATATAAGACTTTTGACGATCTGAAGCCACTTTCAAACTGTCACGAATTACTTTCACTTTCTATTCAGTCTCTTTTATCATATCAACCCCGTGAATCTTATTCTCACTCAACTCAGTCAAATACAATGGAGTTCTACACTTTCGACTATAAAAGAGCCTCATATGGTGTCATTTTAATGCTAGATTGAAAACTATTGTTATATGCAAACTCAATCAATGATAAATGCTTTTCCCACGTACTTTCAAATTCAAGTATGCAACATCTCAGCATGTCTTCAAGAATCTGAATGATTCGTTCGGATTGACCATCTGTTTGCGGATGAAAAGCAGTACTAAAATGTAATTTCGTGCCTAAAGCATCTTGCAATTTCTTCCAAAATTGCGAGGTAAATCTAGGATCTCTGTCAGACACTATAGATAATGGTACTCCGTGCAATTTCACAATCTCATCGATATACAGTTCAGCTAACTTATCTAAAGAATAATCGATTCTTACCGGAACGAAATGAGCTGATTTCGTCAATCTGTCCACTATCACCCAGATTGCATCTTTCTTACTCGGAGATATGGGCAAACCCAACACGAAGTCCATCGTAATTCTCTCCTATTTCCACTTAGGAATCATAATCGGTTGTAACAAACCAGACGGAACTTGATGTTCAGCTTTGACTTGCTGACAAATTAAACATTTCGACACAAAGTCAGAGATGTCTCGTTTCATACCATGCCACCAATAAAACTATTTCAGATCATTATACATTTTCGTACTCCCGGGATGTACGAGTAATGGACTATTATGAGCTTCATTCAAAATCATCGAAATTAACTCAATTTCTCGGAACACAAATCCGATCTCTAAATCTCAAACAATCATCACTATCAACTCGAAATTCTGATTCAGCATTCGATTCACATTGAGTTCTTTTAGCCATCATTTCAACATCATTTTTCTGAGCATCACAAATCTGATGTACAAACATCGGCTTTATTTTTAACTCAGCTATAACTGCACTATCATCACACAGATCTATTTGAGTACTCATAGCTTGCAAAGCATATAACGATTTCCGACTCAAAGCATCAGCTACAACATTAGCTTTACCCGGGTGATAATCTATCACAAGTTCATAGTCTTTCAACAATTCTAACCATCTTCTCTGTCGCAAATTCAAATCTTTTTGAGTCATCAAATACTTTAAGCTCTTATGATCAGTATAGATGTGACATTTTTCCCCAAACAGATAGTGACGCCAAATCTTCAATGCGAACACGATTGCAGCCAATTCAAGGTCATGCGTTGGGTAGTTCTTTTAATGCGGCTTTAGCTGGCTCGAAGCATAAACAATAACTTTACCTTCTTGCATCAGCACACAGCCCAAACCATTCAATGATGCATCACTGTAGACTATGAATTCTTTTCCGATTCCGGTTGAACTAACACTGGTGCTTCCATAACAACACTTTCAAGCCGCTCAAAACTCGATGACACTTTTCTCGACCATTCAAATTTAACATCTTTTGTAGCAACTTCATTAACGGAGTCGCAATCATCGAGAAGCCTTTCACAAACCGTCTATAATATCCCACTAGTCCCGAAAAACTACGGACTTTAGACACATTTCTGAGGCTTCCATTCTAATATAGCGAGAGATTTTACTAGGATCAACTCGTATCTGGCGGTGACACAATATGCCCTGAAAAACCAACTTCACGCAACCAAAATTCACATTTACTAAACTTAGCAAACAATCTGTTTCTCACGCAGTTTGTAGCACGCTTCTCAAATGCTCGGCATGCCGCGTCTCATCACACGAATAGATCAAAATATCATCAATGAACACCACTACAAAGCGATCCAAATACGGTCTGAATATCCGATTCATTAGATCCATAAACACTGCAGGAGCATTTGTTAGTCCGAAAGGCATCACTAAGAATTCATAATGTCCATACCTAGTTCTGAAAGCGGTCTTTGGCACATCAGATTCTTTAACTCTTAACTGATAGTAACCAGATCACAAGTCGATCTTTGAAAACATTGTAGCTCCCTTCAGCTGATCAAACAAATCATCAATACGAGGCAACGGATATTTGTTCTTTATCGTCACTTTATTCAATTATCGATAATCAATACACATTCTCATAGTTCCATCTTTCTTTTTCACAAATAACACAGGAGCTCCCCAAGGTGAGAAACTCGGTCGTGCAAATCCTCTCTCAGTTAATTCTTGCAACTGCGACTTTAACTCTTTTAATTCTATTGGTGCCATTCTATACGGAGCTATAGAAATGGGAGTGGTCCCCGACACTAATTCAATACCAAATTCGACTTCTCGAATTGGAGGTAATCCCGGTAACTCTTCAGGAAACACATCTGGAAACTCACATACTACAGGCACAGGTTTAACTTTCTTTTCCGACACTTTTGTATTAATCACGTACGCCAAATAAGCTTCACAACCCTTTTTCACGTAGTTCATAGCTTTCATCGCAGATACAACAGCTGGTAATCCTTTCATATCATTGGATTCTATTTGAACTAGCTCACCATTCTGACTTTTCAACTCAATACTCTTTCTTTTACAAGTCACGATGGCATTATACAGAGTAAGCCAATCCATACCCAGAATTATGTCAAACTCATTGAATGGTAGTAACATCAAATTAACTGGAAAACAAGCATCCCGAAACATCAATGGACAATTCTTGCACACCTTATCCACCAAAACACACTTGCCTAAGGGGTTCGACACTCTAACCATAAATTCAGTAGACTCAATAGGTAGATTCTTATTCAATACTAAGTTCATAAACACATTGGAATGAGTTGATCCTGGATCTATCAATGCAATGACATCAGTATCAAATAAAGTGAAAGTACCGGTGATGACGTCTGGAGATGATGCTTCCTCTCGCGCACGTATAGCATAGGCTCGGGCAGGTGCTCTCGCTTTTGACCTCACAGCTGTGTCAGTAGTCCCTCTTTGGCTTCCACTCACAATTCTGGTGTTTCTGGGTGGTCTACCTCTAGCCGTCACATTACTCGGTCTTTCATTCTGAACATTTTCCTCTTCGACCATCTTTGGGCAATCTCGAATAAAATGATCTCTGGATCCACATTTATAACAAACTCTATTGTTGTACTTGCCCCAGCATTCTCCCACATGTCGCCTTCCACACTGTCTACACCCAGGTTTATTACTTTTGGCACTATCGACACTTGATTCCATTATAGGTTGAATTCTCGGACCAACACTTAGTCTTGCGCGATCTCTATTCGGATGCCCAAACGAAGCATTTGATCGGTTGCTTGTATCTCTAAATCTCTTCGTTGAAGGTTGAGAGAACTTATTCATCGATCTCTTCCTTTTATCACGAGCCTCAGAATCGGCTTTTTTTCTTTTCTTTACTGAGCTCCTCAGCTTTGCATGCTCTTTCGACTAACACAACAATTTCATTTATATCAAATATCCCAATTAACAATTTAATGTCTTCATTCAATCCCTCTATGAAACGTTTGCACATAGTAGCTTCAGTCGAAACACATTCCCTCGCGTATTGACTCAGTCTTACGAATTCCCGTTCATACTTAGTCACAGACAAACGGCCCTGTTTCAATTCTAGAAACTCTTTACGTTTCTGATCAATGAAGCGTTGACTGATATACTTCTTTCTGAACTAAACTTGAAAGAAGTCCCAGGTGATTCTCTCTCTCGGAACCACAGATATCAATGTTTTCCACCAGTTATAAGCCGTGTCTCTCAACAAGGAAACTGTACACTTAATGCACTCATCAGGGTTCAATGACATCTCGTCGAATACTCTGATTGTATTCTCAAGCCAAAACTCGGCTCGCTCAGTATCGTCATCAGATGTAGCCCTAAACTCCTCTTCCCCATATTTCTGAATCTTGTCTACAGGTGGTTTATTCAACCTGATCGGATCTACAACTTGTGGTACAATATGTACTTGTGGGGGTGGAGGTTGTGGAGCAGCCGGATTCGTTCGAACGAACTCCATAAACCACTCGCTCATCATTCGAAAGAAGGCCTGCTTAGCCTCTCCTCCTTCACTACTATCATTCGGCCTAGATGTGGCCGGCGCTGTCCCTTGAGTAGGAGCAGGTGCATTGCTTTCTACATCATCAACAACTGCTCGATCGGGATCTATTACTATATGAAAACACATTTTCAACTGTCAGAATTCATCACACTATCGTAATTTCATATATGGCATGTATAGCGAGACCCACACTCGCTATGTTAGTCTGAGAATCAACTAAACCGTAGCTCTGATACCAAATAAATGTAACACCCCTAACCCAAAACCATCTCCGAAATAGGGTTAAAAGGCATTACCAGACAATAGAATCATTTCACAACCTATTTACGACACAAAGTCAATCATTATCATAATACATCAAACATAAACAATTAGTCCCTTTTTAAGGCGTATAAAACCTTAAACACATGCTCGGGAGGGGTCGGGACTAAATCGAAACACATACAGAAACTTTTCAAAATTTAAAAACTTTTCTAGGTTTCAGGGGATACACGCCCGTGTAGGCAAACTGTGTGCCTCCCATGGCAGCTGGACACCCCCGTGTGTCCTCCCCGTGGTCAAATCTGACCTCACATCCACGGCCACCAAGCACGCCCGTGTGCCTTGGCCGTGGTCGAATCTGACTTCCCATCCACGGCCACCAAGCACGCCCATGTGCCTTGGCTGTAACACCCCCAAACCCGGCCCACAAGTCTCGTCCGGATCTGGTTATGTCACTGCGGAATGACGGTTAAAAATCTTTGTCTTTAGAGTAAAACTTGAAAATTTTGTTAACTTTCGGGAAGTAAGTCCATTAAGATTATTAAATAATATAAGCTTGGTTTGAATTAAAACTTTATTATAATTTATTATAATATAAATCCTTTGTAAAAATATTACTAAATACGATATAACCTTTATCAACTATAAATAGAGTACTTTAAATCAAAAGTGGCCCTTATTACATCAAATAAATTCCCAAAATACGGATAATATAAAAAATCATTATTAATTAATTAAACAAGTAAAACATCTACTGCATGAAAATCGCATCGCATGGCCACCTTTGTATCTACTCCAACCCGGTCCATTACTCACGACTCACCTGCGATGTTGGATAAATAATTGGGTGAGTCATACAGACTCAGTGTGTAATTAAACCACTGATATCCACCCACATGTTAGCCACAAATCAACCCAATTATAAAATGCAGCATGTAAATATAATCATTTAAACATTACCACAATCTGGGCTTGGCCCACAATCAAATCATATTCAAGCACTGGGCTAGGCCCTTTTCTCATCAATCCATCGATCATTGGGGCTTGGCCCATTTCCACGTATGTTCTCAAAACATACCTTTCCATATGTCATATTGGGCATGGCCCATTTCCATATCATTTCACAACGGAACAATGCAACATGAAACCCAACCCAATCCTAAGGTCCATCCGCTACACACCCCCTTATCCAGCCTACCACACACCAGGGGACCATCGAGTCACCCTCTCCTTTTCCTCCAAAAGGCAACCGATGCCATCCACGATGTAGCGTATAGATAACATCCAACCACGATGGAGCACACAGCAATCCATCAAGCCACGATATGGCATAGAGCCGATATCAATCAAGGTAACCACGCGAACTAAATCGCAAAGATCCACAACGCGACCTCAGTCAGCGCCAATCCACGATGTAGCACAAAGTGACATCAACCACGTACTCAAGTACACCCTGGTCCTTCTTTCATAACCCACCCATGCACATGTAACGTGATATAACGACAATATGATGCATGTGCATGTCATTCACAAATATAGGCATACACTCATATTTAAATAAATGACAACAATATTTACAATGTGCTACTTACTCGATCATCGTCATACCCTTTTAGGGTATCTATCACACTTTTACCATCGCACTTATTAGTAAGCATATAACATAAGCGGATATCACACAAAACCCGGAAACAATGGCTAACTACACACCTTATTACTTGGAGTTCTAGACTCTCGATCCTCGACGCTATCGCTAACCGAGACTACGGCTATTTGTCAAACGTTTTCTTCTGCACGTCCACACCCCGGTGGCCAATCCCGAACTGCCGAGACGGCTCTTTTCTTAAACTTTGGGATATGGACTTTCCCTTGTCCTCCTTGACTGGTATTGGCCTCCATCGTAACGCTTAATCGAGATAACTCGTTAAACCTCCAAATCATAAATCCAAGTATTTAATCTTACTAAATATTTCTTACCAAAACCACTTGAATCCCAGATGCTACTATAGGATTCTGCAATTGCTGACTATACGTCTCCCAAGAAGGTCTCCTGCGTTAAGCTCTTTTCCCCTACAATCGGCCTTAGCACTTAAGAGAAATCTTAGGGCCATTCGGCCAAGACAAGAATATCAGAATAACTTCTTACCACCACTTACCACCTAATTAACAGAGAAAAGAGGCTACGCTTGATTGCATCCAAATCCCGGAGGCCCTACAACAATTTGGTTACCACAAGAGATTAACATACTTCCAAACAAATCCCAAAATCGGCTCTTACCTTTGTAGAAGTCGACAGAGAACAGAGAGGGAAAGAAATAGGCATTCGGCTAAGCCTATTTACCTTTTCCAACGATTGAAAAAGGAACCCAAAGTGATCCACACCACACCTACTATTCGGCCAAGGTGACAACTAAATAGGGGAAGGGAATTTCGGCACACCAAGAGGGAGAGGGAGAGATTCGGCAAAAGACTTGAAGAATAATTTCGGCACTCTACCCCCCCTATTTATAGAATTCGGCCACCTCCCCCCCTTGAAGACTCCAACATTCGGCCACCACCTACAAACACCCATGACCACTAATTCAAACCGATTTGAATTAGTCTACTACCTAAATTTTCTCTCCAACACTTATTCAAAATAAGTTGAATAAGTCCACACTTATCCCTCTTCTATTTATCACCTAGCTTATTCAAAATGAAATACTACAATAATTATCCTACACTTCTAAATAACTAAATAGATAAATAAAAAAACAAAAAAAAACATTATCCTCATCTAAATAAAAGCCTTCTAGCCGCCCCAACACCTCTCCAAATCTACAAAAATAAAACCAAAATAAAACACCTGCATCACGCCCCATAGGTCTCGAACATGGGACCTGCTAGACCCCATGCTGCAGGTAGCGCCCCAGGCCATTCGGCCAAAGCGCTTTTTGTGATACAAAGCCCCAACATTTATTTTTAACTCCTTCTTATCTCAGCCCATAACCGCATATGAAAAAAATAAAACGCCAAAATGCTGTTGCCCCCACTCGAACCAGCGCCCTTGCTCTCCTTCAGCGCCTAAGTGGCGCATGAGAGCCACCTTGCCAACTGGACTTTCATGTCCACCAACCTGGCCATTAATTTTTAAGGCCTACTTAACCTAGTCCTTTGGCTGACGCAAAATAAAACAAAAATTGCTGCCTTAGCAGCTCGAACCCTTGCTCCCTTAGGCGTCCCCTTTCAAAGCTCCAAGCAGCGCCTCCATGCCACTCCACCCAACTCCTTTCTTGCGTCCTAAACTCCATAAAATTATTTTAAGGCCTTCCTGCCCTATTTCCCCTTTTTGCCCTAAAAATCCAAAATTTTCCAAAGCCTTCCCCTTTCATCCGAGCATTCTTAAAACTCTAAAACACATCAAAAAACACCCCAAAAAAAAAAAAATCTTCCAACACCTGAATTATACTCAAATTGCATAGCCCCTAAATCAGGGTGTTACAATTCTACCCTCCTTAAAAATAATTTCGTCCTCGAAATTACTTGGCTAACGAACATCTGTACAACCTATCCTACCACCTTACGCTTATGCTGCGCACTCTGATCTTACTAAGGCTATCATGCTTCCCAAACATAGCCTCTAAGTTCCCACTCAAAATTCAAAACACCTCTCTTAGCAACACAGAAAAGGGCTAACTCACAAGCAAGCAAAGCATTTAAAGCATGTACCAAAGCAAAGGAGCTTACCCGATATCACATCCTTGGCTGACTCTGACTGGAACCATTCCTTCCATGGCTTGAACCACGACCTCTCGTTGCTTGAGGACAATTCTTAACCAGATGTGCCTTAGATCCGCACCGAAAGCATTCTTTACTATTTCCCCAACATTCTCCTAAATGAGTTCTCCCACACTTAACACATGAATGATTTCGATCAGCTGGTACAAGTGCACGTACATGATTCTCGATCCTTGGTCTTTTCTGGGCGTTACCAAGCGATGCTGATGGTCCAAAACTTCTCTTATTCTCGTTCCTATTCTTCTCTCGGTTTTCTCTTATAGTCTTCTTAACCTCTTCAGCTATATGAGCTTTCTCCACTAGCACCGCGAAGTCCCTTTCTCTCTGCGGAGCTATCAACTCCCGCAACTCATCTCGCAGCCCATCTTCGAATCGAACACTCCTTTCATAATCAGTAGCCACGATCCCCTTGGCGTACTGACTAAGTCGCATGAATTCAGCTTCATACTCCGCTACCGACTTATTCCCTTATACTAGATTTAGAAACGCTTTCCTTTGCGAGTCCAAATAACTGGCTCCTACGTACTTTCCTTCAAACTTAGCCTTAAAGTAATCCCAATCCAATCGATCCGCCGGTACACCTTGTTTGACAGTGAGCCACCAACGATAAGCTTCGTCGCGAAGCAATGAAACAACACCTTTCAGCTTTTCTTCGTTGGTACAGTCCAGATCGTCCATGATTCTTTCGACTGCTTCTAGCCAATACTCCGCTACGTTCGGAGCTACTCCAGATACCCCTCTAAAGATCTCAGCTCCGTTCAATCTAAGCCTTTCCGATACTGACTTTCGAGTTCCGTTTCCCCTACTAGCTCCTGCTACTCGTTCTAGCACTCGTAACATGGCCCGCGATACTGCGTCATCTTCTCCTGACTGATCTTGCTCCTCTATGTCCACTGCTGGCGGTACCTCACTTTCTGACCCATGGCCAGACCCTACTGGTTCCGATGCTGCCAATCTACCTCTACCGCGTCCCCTAGAACTCATCTCTATCGTTGCGATTTATCTGATTAAAAAGTTTTATGCATCAAACTTTTGTTCCACTTATTAACCGCGAACAATTTTATGAAAAGAATTTCTAGAGGTAGTTCTTTCGATCACACAAAGTTTCAGTTCAAATTCGCTATTCTAATTCAGAGAATCACTTTCACACTCATCAATAGAGCCACCTTCATTTCACAATGAAGCCACATTCCTTCCTCAATAGAGGCACATTCAGTGGTATCTACCACCCACATTCACTATCCAGACATTTCTGCCCGTTTTTACCCCAGGGGTATTTTCGTCATTTTCCTACAGGGGTATTTTTGGTAATTTTGTAAATCGAGAAAACATCTTTCAAAATCAGATTTAGAGTTTACAAACCAAAGGGGTAAATTTTGGAAATTTTAAAACTAAGGGTTTTAAAACAATAAGGCTAATCCCTTTTGGGTTTTAATAATTGGTTTTGCCTATGAACAAGTCCTCTTGGTTAAGGTGAACCGTAGCTACGCACCAGGTAGGATTCGAGTAAAGAGGAGGTGAGTCGCTAGGACTGCTTAAGTACAAGGCTCTTACTAAATACCAATCCTAGACATGCGTACAATGGTTGCCACACCTTAACTCGGCGACTTACTTCACAGGTTTGTTTAATGGTCCTTAAGTCTTATGCATATGTTTGAGTAGACTAGTCCTAGGGTTCAATAGCCCTAATATTCTAATCTACGAGCCCAAATAAGCCCATAACAATTCATAACAAATTACTTCACAAATCTGAAGTACTTACCTGGCGGACTCGGGCCGGAGGTACAGGTGCCATGCCAGAATACCTGAAAATATTTCATAAAAACCCGTATTTTTTTGAAAAGCCCATTTTGAAAATGTTTTTGGGCCCAAAACCCTCAAAGCCGAGTTTTGAACCGGGCTCTGATACCAAACTGTAACACCCCTAAACCCGGCCCACAAGTCTCGTCCGGATCTGGTTATGTCACTGCGGAATGACGGTTAAAAATCTTTGTCTTTAGAGTAAAACTTGAAAATTTGTTAACTTTCGGGAAGTAAGTCCATTAAGATTATTAAATAATATAAGCTTGGTTTGAATTAAAACTTTATTATAATTTATTATAATATAAATCCTTTGTAAAAATATTACAAAATACGATATAACCTTTATCAACTATAAATAGAGTACTTTAAATCAAAAGTGGCCCTTATTACATCAAATAAATTCCCAAAATACGGATAATATAAAAAATCATTATTAATTAATTAAACAAGTAAAACATCTACTTCTGCATGAAAATCGCTCGCGCATGGCCACCTTTGTATCTACTCCAACCCGGTCCATTACTCACGACTCACTGCGATGTTGGATAAATAATTGGGTGAGTCATACAGGACTCGTGTGTAATTAAACCACCGATATCCACCCACATGTTAGCCACAAATCAACCCAATTATAAAATGCAGCATGTAAATATAATCATTTAAACATTACCACAATCTGGGCTTGGCCCACAATCAAATCATATTCAAGCACTGGGCTAGGCCCTTTTCTCATCAATCCACTGATCGCTGGGCTTGGCCCATTTCCACGTATGTTCTCAAAACATACCTTTCCATATGTCATATTGGGCATGGCCCATTTCCATATCATTTCACAACGGAACAATGCAACATGAAACCCAACCCAATCCTAAGGTCCATCCGCTACACACCCCCTTATCCAGCCTACCACACACCAGGGGACCATCGAGTCACCCTCTCCTTTTCCCTCCAAAAAGGCAACCGATGCCATCCACGATGTAGCGTATAGATAACATCCAACCACGATGGAGCACACAGCAATCCATCAAGCCACGATATGGCATAGAGCCGATATCAATCAAGGTAACCACGCCGACTAAATCGCAAAGATCCACAACGCGACCTCGGGCGGCGCCAATCCATGATGTAGCACAAAGTCGACATCAACCACGTACTCAAGTACACCTTGGTCCTTCTTTCATAACCCACCCATGCACATGTAACGTGATATAACGACAATATGATGCATGTGCATGTCATTCACAAATATAGGCATACACTCATATTTAAATAAATGACAACAATATTTACAATGTGCTACTTACTCGATCATCGTCATACCCCTTTTAGGGTATCTATCACACTTTTACCATCGCACTTATTAGTAAGCATATAACATAAGCGGATATCACACAAAACCCTAAACAATGGCTAACTACACACCTTATTACTTGGAGTTCTAGACTCTCGATCCTCGACGCTATCGCTAAGCGAGACTACGACTATTTGCCAAACGTTTTCTTCTGCACGTCCACACCCGGTGGCCAATCCCGAATCGCCGAGACGGCTCTTTTCTTAAACTTTGGGATAGGGACTTTCCTTGTCCTCCTTGGATCGTATTGGCCTCCATCGTAACGCTTTAATCGAGATAACTGGTTAAACCTCCAAATCATAAATCCAAGTATTTAATCTTACTAAATATTTCTTACCAAAACCACTTGAATCCCAGATGCTACTATAGGCTTCTGCAATTGCTGACTATACGCCTCCCAAGAAGGTCTCCTACGTTAGGCTCTTTTCCCCTATAATCGGCCTTAGCACTTAAGAGAAATCTTAGGGCCATTAGGCCAAGACAAGAATATCAGAATAACTTCTTACCACCACTTACCACCTAATTAACAGAGAAAAGAGGCTACGCTTGATTGCATCCAAATCCCGGAGGCCCTACAACAATTTGGTTACCACAAGAGATTAACATACTTCCAAACAAATTCTAAAATCGGCTCTTACCTTTGTAGAAGTCGACAGAGAACAGAGAGGGAAAGAAATAGGCATTCGGCTAAGCCTATTTACCTTTTCCAACGATTGAAAAAGGAACCCAAAGTGATCCACACCACACCTACTATTCGGCCAAGGTGACAACTAAATAGGGAAGGGAATTTCGCACACCAAGAGGGAGAGGAGAGAGATTCGCAAAAGACTTGAAGAATAATTTCGGCACTCTACCCCCTATTTATAGAATTCGCCACCTCCCCTTGAAGACTCCAACATTCGGCCACCACCTACAAACACCCATGACCACTAATTCAAACCGATTTGAATTAGTCTACTACCTAAATTTTCTCTCCAACACTTATTCAAAATAAGTTGAATAAGTCCACACTTATCCCTCTTCTATTTATCACCTAGCTTATTCAAAATGAAATACTACAATAATTATCCTACACTTCTAAATAACTAAATAGATAAATAAAAAAATTAAAAAAAACATTATCCTCATCTAAATAAAAGCCTTCTAGCCGTCCAACACCTCTCCAAATCTACTGCAAAATAAAACCAAAATAAAACACCTGCATCACGCCCATAGGTCTCGAACATGGGACCTGCTAGACCCCATGCTGCAGGTAGCGCCCCAGGCCATTCGGCCAAAGCGCTTTTTGTGATACAAAGCCCCAACATTTATTTGTAACTCCTTCTTATCTCAGCCCATAACCGTATATGAAAAAAATAAAACGCCAAAATGCTGTTGCCCCCACTCGAACCAGCGCCCTTGCTCTCCTTCAGCGCCTAAGTGGCGCATGAGAGCCACCTTGCCAACTGGACTTTCATGTCCACCAACCTGGCCATTAATTTTTAAGGCCTACTTAACCTAGTCCTTTGGCTGACGCAAAATAAAACAAAAATTGCTGCCTTAGCAGCTCGAACCCTTGCTCCCTTAGGCGTCCCCTTTCAAAGCTCCAAGCAGCGCCTCCATGCCACTCCACCCAACTCCTTTCTTGCGTCCTAAACTCCATAAAATTATTTTAAGGCCTTCCTGCCCTATTTCCCCTTTTTGCCCTAAAAATCCAAAATTTTCCAAAGCATTCCCCTTTCATCCGAGCATTCTTAAAACTCTAAAACACATCCAAAAACACCCCAAAAAAAAAATTCTTCCAACACCTGAATTATACTCAAATTGCATAGCCCCTAAATCAGGGTGTTACATTGGCCATGGTCGAATCTGACTTTACACCCACGGCCACCCAGTACCCCGTGTGCTAAGGCCGTGTACTCTTAGGCCATATTCTGACTTTCTCACATGGCGACTAGGCACGCCCGTGTCTTGGCCGTGTGCTATTAGGCTAGCTACTGACTTAGCCCCACGGTCACTAGGCACGCCCGTGTGCCACAACCGTGTGGCTCAATTAGGCCATTTGCAAGGCCAAAATGCCACCCACATCGGTCAATCCTACAAGCACATTTAAGCATTTTTATACACACAATTTGGCAACCAATTTCATGTCCAGCAATCATCATATCATCACATAGAATCTCATTTCTAATCATGCCATTTTATACAACCAAATTACATGTAAATCTAGGTATAAATCATCCATAACCTTACTAAATCACTAAGGCATTAATTCATCATTGAATTCACCATTCATAAGCTAATTCATTACCATCATGCCATAACAAAATATGCACTAAATACCATATTCACTCATGCACATTACCAACACTTAGCTAGCCACATCACATGGCTATTGACACATCTCAAATATGATTCAAAACAACTAGCCTATACATGCCATATTTCAACTATGTACATCTTTCCAAAAGTACCAAAATAGAATGCCGATAGTGTGATTGAGATGCTGACGATTCCTGGATCTGAGCAAGCTTTACTGACACTGCAAAGCAGAGAAACAAATCACACAGTAAGCTTTCAAAGCTTAGTAAGTTCGTAACATGATACATTATAATAAAACAAATCATAACATAGATTATTCCACATATACATATATATATCATGCCATCCAAACCTAAAATGCTCATTTAACATTTCATAATCTCATTCATGGATTCATCAACCACATAGGTTCCGAGTGTACCTTAGTCAACACCTAGTAGTCAATTACATTTGCTACTCAATACTCACTTTTCCCTTTCGATCCACTTCTGTCTCTTCTTTAATTCAATCGCACACTTAGTGCCCCGATATTTAGCCGAAGCTTAATTATCATCGCACACATAGTGCATTTATATCAAATCGCTCTTCAATCGGTATCGCACACACAGTGCCAACCACAAGGTCGAAACTTATATTATTTCGCACACACAGTGCTGATCATCTCGATCACGTTTTCGAATACGCACACTTAGTGCCACATAACTCAAACTCAACTCTCACATAGCATCCACATTACAATATCATTATAACATTCATTTCATAACATTTAACATAACTAAATGTTCGTATTGTGTCCAAACTTGCCTCGGACGTTGAACTATCAAAACGGTCGGTCAATCGAGCACTTTATCTTTGCCTCGATCTCGATCTGAACCTCTCATTTCTTGGTCTATACACATTCAAATTCAATCCATTCAATCACCAAATCATTCATTTTAGTCCAAACACACATATTTAGGGCATTTTACAAAATAGCCCTCACATTTTTACATTTCGACACTTTAGTCCCTCTTTCACAAAATCATCAAATTCACATAATTAGCTTGCACCCATGCCTAGCCGAATTCTCACTATATTCATACAAGCCTACACCTTTCATTTATTTCACATTTTAATCCTTCAAAATGCTATTTTCTCAATTTAGCCCTAATTAGCTAAATTCATCAAAAGTTCAAGAATAAAATATGTTCATTAAACACATATCTTTCATTTAACACCAACACTCATCCCAAAGCTTACCATTTCATCAATGGCACATTTTATAAAAATCATCAATTCACAAAATTTAAGCATGGGTTTTATAGAGCACAAAGCAACAATTACAAAAACATAGAAATTATCAAAAATCGAGCTCAAACATACCTTGAATCAAGCTTAACATCAACCGAAACCTAGCTTTCTTTCTCCTTTCTTCTTCTTTGCTAATTCGGTCAAAAATGGATGCATAAAAGATGACCACTTTCATCTTTTTGTTTTATTATTATTACATTTTAATACATAAATGACATATCTAACCTTTTTATTATCATAAAGGACAAATTAACATTATGGTTTATAAGTCATTTAACCATCCACTAACTTAAAAATAGACTATTTGCCTCATAAAGCCTCCACCTTAAAAAGCCATCCACAATTTGACACTTAGAAATCAGCACACAGCTTTTACACCTTATACAATTAAGTCCTTTTTTGCAAATTAAACACACAATCGATAAAACTTTTCACACAGACTAAATCACATACTGTAAACACAGAAAATAATATTAAAATATTATTCCAACCTCAAATTTGTGGTCTCAAAACCACTATTTCAACTAGGGTCTAAACCGAGCTGTTACAGTTTCAGATAGAGATCTGAGATTCACATCACGATTTTGGAAGAAACTACAAGATGCACTAGGTACGAAACTAAACTTTAGTACTGCTTTCCATCCGCAGACAGATGGTCAGACCGAACGAATCATTCAAATACTTGAGGATATGTTAAGATGTTGCATTCTTGAGTTTAAAGGTACATGGGAATGATACTTGCCACCGATTGAATATGCGTATAATAATATCTTTCAATCGAGTATCAAAATGGCACCTTATGAGGCTTTGTACGGTCGTAAATGTCGAACACCATTATATTGGACTGAGCTCAGTAAGAATAAGATATACGGGGTTTATTTGATTAAAGAGACAGAACAGAAAGTGAAAGTGATTAGCAATAGTTTGAAAGCCGCGTCAAATCATCAGAAATCATATGCAGATTTGAAAAGAAAATTTATTGAGTTTCAGATAGGGGACAAAGTGTTTTTGAAAGTCTCACCCTGGAAGAAAATACTCCGATTCGGTCGTAAAGGCAAATTGAGTCTGAGATTCATTGGGTCGTATGAGATTATAGAGCGTATGGGGCCGGTTGCTTACAGATTGTTGTTACCACTCGAGTTAGAAAAGATCCATAATGTATTTCATGTTTCTATGCTACGACGATATCGATCCGACCCATCACATGTAATTTCTCCGTTTGAGATTGAGATCCGATCCGATATAACTTACGAGGAAGAACCGAACCGGATTTTAGATTGCGAAGTAAAAGAATTGAGAAATAATAAAATTTCATTTGTGAAAGTCTTATGGCATTGACACGGGGTTGAAGAAGCTATGTGGGAGCCCAAAAATGCTATCAGAGAACGTTACCCAAACCTTTTCACTGGTAAGATTTTTGGGGACGAAAATCCCTAAGGGGGGAGAATTGTAACAGTCCGGTTTAGACCCTAGTCGGAATAGTGGTTTTGGGACAAAAAAATTCGATTCAAAAAAATATTTTAATATTATTTTCTGCGCTTTTAGTATGTGATTTGACATGTGTGAAATTTTTGTGATTTAATTTATCCGTTTGTGTGCTTAATTTGATAAAAGGACTTAATCGCGTAAAATGTAAAAGTGGCATATTAATTGTTAAAGTGCTAAAATTCTATGTTTTTTTAAAGTGGGGTCCTTATGTTGATATTATACCATTGAAAAATTGGATGGACACAAATGCCTAAGGTTAGTGGAATTTAAATGATATTAATAAGGCTAAATAAGTAATTTGTAAAATAAAAGATTAATCAAACATAAGTAAACCCAAATTCTATCATCTTTATGTTTCATAACCGAAAATCACAAAATAAAAATAGGTTTTATGAGCTTTGAAGCATTCGGCCAACATCTAGCTTGATTAAAGGTCCGTTTTTGTTCAGTTTTTGATAATTTCTATGTTTTTGTGATCGTTGCTTTGAGTACTACAAAGCCCATGTCTTAATTTTTGAATTTGATGATGATTTTGTGTTTTTCCATTGATGATAGCTTGTGATTTTTGTTGTTTGATGATAGAAAATAAAATATATGTGATAGATTATAATGTTTTGTCTTTGAATTTTTGATGAATTTGAGTAATTTGGGCTAAATTGTGAAAATAATATTTTGAGGGACTAAAATGTGAAATAAATGAAATGTGTGGACTTATATGAGCTATAGGAAGATTTGGCCAAGCATGGGAAATATGAAATTTTGAATATTTTGTGTTTTGTGAAATAAGGACTAATTTGTAGAAAATGTAAATTTTAGGGGCTTAAGTGCAAAATGCCCAAATTATGTGTTTGTGGTTTGAATTGAATGAAATGTGTTATTAAATAGTCAAATTTGAATTTATATAGGTCAAGAACAAAAGAAAACGGATTTAGATCGGGGGAAGTCGAAAGTGGTCGAGTAGTAGATTTCATCCATTATATCCGTACGAGGTAAGTTCATAAGAAAATAAATATTGTTAGATCTTATTGTATCTATTTTATTAGTACCGAATTGAATTATATTTATGTGAATGAATATGCTGAAATGAATTGAGCATGGGAGCAATATTTACGAGCCTGAAATGATCGAGATAAGACGTTCGAAAGCCCCGTACGAACCTTAGGAATAGTTAGGATACATAGGTCATGACATAGGATTTCCGATATGTGTTTTTGTGTAAGACCATGTCTGGGATGTTGGCATCGACTTGTGTTTACGTGTAAGACCATGTGTGGGACATTGGGATCGTATTTGATTCGTGTAAGACCCTGTCTGGGACAGTGGCATCGATATGTGATTACATGTAAGACCACATCTGGGACGTTGGCATTGTACGAGCCTTTCGACTATCCGAGTATCCTTATTAATTCCGAATGGTTCAACGGGCATTATCGAGATGAGATCAGATGTCGAAACGAACTAAAAGATTCAGGTATGTGCTTTGTGATATGTATATAATAGCAAGGTAAGTATATGTTTGTGATGAACACATGAACTGGAAATGGTAAAAGATAAATTTATATGTGTCTATGAGTATATGTGAATTGGAACATTGATGTTATATTGCAATTGTAAATTTGATAATACTTGAGTTGCAAGCATATTAAATGTACAATTGATTAATGTTTGTTTTAATTTGGCAAGTTGATTTAATGCCAATGTTTATTTGCTCATTATTTGCTTATGACTTACTAAGCTATGAAAGCTTACTTTGTGTGTGTGTTCATTTGATTGTTTTATAGATTATTAAAGCTATGAAAAGCTCGGGGATCGTCGAGGATCATCATCACACTATCAAACTAACTTTTGGTACCTTTTGAAGTTGTATATATTGAAGTATGGCATGTATAGGCTAGAGTTTTTGGATGATGTTTTGAGTTGTGTAAATATAGCCATGTGATATGGCTTGGTAATGAATATGTTATGAATGTGTAGTTCAAGCTATATGATGCATGATTTGGTATGGTTTTATGTGCATAATGTTAGACTAATGAAGTGATACATAAATAGGTGAGTTCATGGTTGGTATAGATAAAGTATTAGTAATATGTTTGAAAGAAAGTTGATGTTTTGAATTGGTATAATTGAGTAGGAATTGTATATGCAAATGTATGATGTGATTAAGGGACAAAATTCGCATGTTTTGATATGTTTTAAATGCTTTTGAAGTATGAATTTAAGATGGTTTGATGTTGTAGGTGTGACCCAAAGTGTGGGTGGCAAATTGGCCTAGCAAATGTCCTATATTTGTCCACACGGTTGAGCACACGGGCGTGTGGCTCGACCGTGTCTTTTAATTTTGCAAATTGAAACAAGTCAGACTCGCACACGGGCTGGACACACGGGCGTGTGACTAGCTGTGTGAAATAAGTCAGTGTTGACCACGGGTAAAGCACACGGGCGTGTCCTCGGTCGTGTGGACCAGTCAGTATGTATGCCTTGTTTTGTCACAGCTTGGACACACAGGTGTGTCTGAGGCCGAGTGAGGCACACGGCCAGCCCAGACGGGCCTGTTACCTCTGTAAGTTTGAAAAAAAATGTATGATTTTTAGAAAATTTTATATGTGCTTGGTTTAGTCCCGACCCCTTTCTAATGTATGTTTAAGGTCTCGTAGACCTATTTAAGGGACTCTATGATTATGAATTGTTAAATTAAGATGTGAAATGATTATAAATGTTTTGAATGTTCGGTAATGCCTCTTAACCCTATTCCGGCAACGGTTACGGGTTAGGGGTGTTATAATCTTGACTTATAGACATGACAAATATATCAAAATTAACTCTGAAATTTCACGTTCTAATCCTAAGTACCAGTAACTTTGTCTCAAGTCATTATACATTTTCGTCGCTGTCTAATGTAAATCAAATAGACAGTGTCATGAACCTCGTATAAGATGTGTTATGAAATCTCAGAAATGTTTAGTGCACCAATTCGAATATTCCTTTCTGCATTTCAAAAGTTCTCTAAAGAATTAATGGTTTAACCCTCGACTTACTCAAACCATCATAATTCAAGATCGCCTGTATGAAACGTTTCTATAAACAATAAATTCTTCTCTAGCTAAGGTTGAAGTAGATACTTGACTTGACTGGACAAATTTGATGTTTTCCTGTAAGAGCTTCACCATTAGTAGTACAACTACCGAGAAATTCTTAAATAATCATTTTTCAAAACATAACTGAAAAACCAAGATCATCAGATTCCAGATATATTAGTTAATTCATAGAGTTGAGCAAAAATTCACAAATTTCATAACAGATTTTGAATGATGTTTCAGACACATCTACATCTATAGCTCTCAACTGATAATAATTCCAATTACTCTGACCCAACTAACTTGTTATCGCTCCATCTGACTAGCATACCAAGATTCTACATTCCATTCATGAAAAGCTTCAAACAATATCATTTTAAATACAAGCATGACAGCTGCTAATATCAAAACGGATGTAACCCATAATAACATTTTCCTTACAATCTCTGATCTAATTGATATATCCCTGTATAATGTCTTCTAGAATCTAAATTTCTCATTCTGACTATCCTTCTGCTTGCTCATGACTTTGTAAAATTTATTCCCAAATATAAAGATAACTCAAATACATACAACTCAACTAGCTCTTCAAGTGAATAATCCGTTCCGACTAAAACAAATGAGTCAATTTTATCAACCTGATAGTAACAATTCAAATCAATTCTTTCTTCTTGTCGTCAAGATAATCCAGACATAAAATCTATCATAATTCTCTCATAATACCAATAAAAAGTCATAACCAAGTGTATTAGTTCATACCAAAAATGACATCCAGTTTTAACTTGTTGATATAATTCGAGATTATCTAAGTAATGAGAACTAATGTGTGATGCTAAACTTGATCTTCCACCGTCTACACTTTTACCACTATTTATCCCTTCTTGAAAGCTAAAAGTTGGATACACAATGAAACTAGTCCAATCATTAACATCAAAGCATTGAACCATACTAGAGCCACAACCATCAAATGAACTAGAAGTATTATTTTGCTCGTTCCTATGAAAACCTCCCTTCAGACGGACCACAGTGCTCTAATAAGACATATGCTACAACCGTATAACTAAAAAAAAGCCTTAAATACCAATAATGCACTCCTAATCAAAAGAGAAAACCTAATATATTTTCAGCAATAATAAGTGCAGCAACACAATCTCTAAAAAGCTGAGATCTGCACCAACATGCTCGCATGATCCAAACAAGAATTATAACCGTATCAATTGTAATAGCCCCAAGCCAATGTTTATCCTTTACAGATGGACCATATATGAGAAAGTAGACAATAAGAATGATAAGAAAGCCAAGATAAAGACGTCCAAGATGGAAAGCCCTACTAAACTCCCGAGAATATAACCCATTTCTATTCTGTCAAAATATGCAAATTTATGAGCCTTCCGGACACACTCGTCCACATCCAAGCTAATTCTATTGAAGACCATGCGGTATAATAATAAGATATTAATTGCTAAAGAAATTGATGATACCCCAAAGAAAAATCTAGAAGGAGAATATCGCTCAGACGTACTGGAACTAGCTGTGACATAAACAACATAAATATCATATGCATAAAGCAGAGTAACAACCAATAGAATCAGAAAAATAACAACGCATGAGTTTTTCCATCGAGTCCTCCACCAATACATAATTGAATAGAATGCCAAAATAGATCAATGTTGATCATTATTCAGCCAGACTAATAATACCTCTGCCTATCATTATGATTAGTCAGCATCCCCACACGATAAGAACCACATCTGGAGAAAAAACAACCACATATGCCACTAAAGATAAAAGAGCACATAATACACTTTGAGGAGGTCATTCCCAAACCATATGTTTTGCGGTATGGGGCCAGCGTCAGTCGAATATAGCGTGTGTCCTTATTTAGGGGACATGCACTATAACCGAGTAGTTCTACTTTTTATAGATACTCAGCTACAATGCCTGTATTTAGATCTATTTACATTTCGAGCACTAGCACACTGGCTATTAAAGTCATCGGTGATCTCACATCATTCTGTTTCACTGAAGTAATCAATTCAGATGAAATCCCTGTTAACTCGTTCTTTAGATACCATACTAGATAAAGTCGATTACCAGTGAATAACTTCTTCTTTTAACAGTGACGTTGCACATCCCAAATAGTCTTTAGAAAGATCTAATATCTCATCTAGAACTCTCTGTATTTGCTAGCTAACTCTCAGCTCTGACCACATTATTACTCATTCCACCACTGAACTCTTCAGCTCCACACTTGTGGGCTTTCACAACAGAAACACTATAAACATTCTGTGATATAGAACTTTAAGAACGAGGGGGTGGAGGTCGTAATGCCACAAAATTTAGTTCTCATGTATACACATCAAACACAACATTCATTATTAATATAAACATTATGAGCCTCTACTCTAACCTTTATAAATTTCTTGTAACAGTCTGATTTTGACCCTAGTCGAAATAGTGGTTTTGGGACCACAAATTCGAGTCAAAAAAATATTTTAATATTATTTTCTGTGTCTGCAATAAATGATTAAGCAAGTGTGAAAGTTTCGTGAATTAATTTTGTCATTTGTGTGTTTAATTTGAGAAGAGGATTAAATCGCATAAAAGGTAAAAGTGACATGCTATTTGTTAATGTGCTATATGGTCATGGCTTATTAACATGGAGTCCTTATTATGAAATTGGACCATTGATATTGTTAATGGACATTTATGACCATCCATTATGTATTGTTATATGTTTTTATTAATGGATAATTTGGTAAATCAAATAATAAGTATTGTTACATTAAAAAAACATAATAATAATAAGCCATTTATTCTTTGTTCATCCACCGAATTTTTAAAGAAAAGGAAAAAAAAAAGCTTTCAAGGGTTCAGCTATGATTTGGCTAAATTAAGGTAAGAGTTTTGTTCAGTTTTTGATAATTTCTACATTTTTGTAATCGTTTCTTTGTGCTATTCAAAACCCATGCTTCAATTTTGTGAATTGATGAATATTTTGAAAAGTTCCATTGATTAATTCATGAGCTTTGTGATGATTGTTGAGGAAATATGAAATATATGTGTTTGATTAACATGTTTTGTCTTTGGATTTTTAGTGAATTTGAGTAATTTGGACTAAATTGAGAAAATAATATTTTGAGGGACTAAAATGTGAAATAAATTAAATGTATGGACTTGTATGATTATAGTGAACATTCGGCTAAGCATGGGTACAAGCAAATTATGTGTATTTTGTGATTTTGTGAATTAGGGACTAAAATGTCAAAATGTGGAAATACGAGGGCTAAATTGTAAATTGCCCTAAATATGTGTTTTTGGATTGAATTGAATGATTTAGTGAATAAATGGATTAAATTTGAATATGTATAGATCAAGAACCGAAGAAAACGAATTTAGATCGAGGAAAGTTGAAAATAGTTGAATAGCCATTCGTTTCCATTTACACGAATCCGAGGTAAGTCGATATACAAATAAATGTATTAGAATTGGTTTATTTATGCATCAATGAAATTTAGATTTGCAATGAATATGTTCGAGATGAGTTGTATATGAAATCCGAGGAAGTATCGACCAGGCGACAAAGTCTGAAAAGTCCCGTACGAACCTAGGAATAGATAGGATTACATATGTCATGACATAGGTTTCTGATATGTGATATCGTGTAAGACCACGTCTGGGATGTTGGCATCGATTTAAGATTTACGTGTAAGACCATGTCTGGGACATTGGCATCGTATTTGCTTCGTGTAAGACCCTGTCTGGGACAGTGGCATCGATATCTGAGTACATGTAAGACCACGTCTGGGACGTTCGCATTGTACAACTAATCTGAGTATTCCGAGCATCCTATTCAATTCCGAACGATTCAACGGGCAAATCTGAGAAATGAAAATCTACGTGAAATGTATAACGAGTCAATTACGTTGGATAGATACACTATGTATGTGTATGAAAGGTAAGTATATATATATATGAACTTACCAAGGTGAATATGTGTATAGATTTGAGGAGATAATATGTGATATATGCTTGAATGTGCTATGAACAAATGTGATACTATGAGCTATGAAATGTGGGTAAGCAATGGTAAAACAAAAGAGCCAAAGAAAATTATATGAATTTGCAAATGAGAAACATTAATGACATTGTATCATTATGATTATATGTATTATATGTTAAATTTATTTGTATATGGCTTACTAAGCTTTTGAAAGCTTACTTTGTGTGTGTTTGCTTTGTTTTATAGATTGTTAAAGCTACAAAAGGCTCGGAGATTGTCGAGGATCGTCATCACACTACCCAATCTTATTTTGGTACATTTTAAAAGTGTATATACTAAGTATGGCATGTATAGGCTAGTCACATTGAATTATGTTTGAGATATGTATATAGCCATGTGATATGGCTAGGTAAATTGTTGTGATGTGTATGAGTAGTCAAGCTATATGATGCTTAGTATGGTATGGTTTGTTAGCTAATGAAATGGTCAAGGTAATGGTAAGCTTGTTGATGCAAAATTGGTATACATTTGATGAGTAGGTGTCATTTTGTAGTGGTAAGTTGTGGATGATTTATGCTTAGAAATGTTTGTGAATAAATTGAGCTAAATGGCATATGAGTTGGTCTGTTTGAAGACTACTTGAATGAGTTGAAAAGGATAACCAATTGGTATGTTTTTGGTTGCCAATTGTGTTTGGTATGATGCTGGTATGTGCTTGTATGGATGACCCAAAGTGTGGGTGGTATTTTGGCCTTGCAAATGGCCTATATTTGCCCACACGGTTGAGCATACGGGTGTGTGGCTTGACCGTGTCCTTCATGGTTGTATTTCAAAACAAGTCAGACTCGACCATGGGCTAGACACACGGGCGTGTGGCTTGACCGTGTCCTTTGTGGTTGTATTTCAAAACAAGTCAGACTCGACCACGGGCTAGACACACGAGCGTGTGACTGGCCGTGTGGTGCAAGTCAGTGTTGAGCACGGGTGAGGCACACGGGCGTGTCCACGGCTGTGTGGACAAGTTAGTATGTATGCCCTGTTTTGACCCGGCTTAGACACACGGGCGTGTCTGAGGCCCTGGGAGGCACACGGGCTGCCCACACGGGCGTGTGACCTCTGTAACTTAGAAAAAATTTTAAATTTCCAAAATTTTTTATATGTGTTCAGTTTAGTCCTGGCCCCTTTCTAAAGCATGATTAAGGTCTCGTAAACCTATTTAAGGGACACTTTGATGTGATTTATCAAATTATGTTATGAAATGTCTATAAAAGTTTTTGATTGTTCGGTAATGCTTCTTAACCCTAAACCGGCGATGGTTATGGGTTAGGGGTGTTACATTTGATTAGTATTAGAGCTACGATTTAGTCGACTATCGGACTAACGTAGTGTATGAGAGTCTAGCTATACATGCCATATATATGAAATGTGATAGTGTGATGAATCCTGACGTGTAAAATGTATTTTTCGTATAGTAATGGATCCCGAAAGAGCCGTAGCTGACGATGTTGAAAGTAACGCGCCTACTCCTACTCAAGGGACAGCGCCATCTGATTTGAGACCGACTACTTGCGGTCAAGAGGAAGAGGCTAAACAAGCCTTCTTCCAAATGATGAATGAGTGGTTCACTCAATATGTTAGAACTAACCCGGCTATTTCACAACCTCCGCCCCCGTCTAATCCTCTTCAGACTTCTATTGTACCTCCGGTTATGAGTTTGAATCTGTTAAACAAACCTCCTGTTGATAAGATCCGCAAGTATGGGGCTGAAGAATTCAGGGCCACCAGTGATGATGATGCTGAGAGAGCGGAATTTTGGCTTGAGAACACTATCCGAGTATTTGATGAGATGTCATTGACTCCTGAAGAATGTATAAAGTGTGTTGTTTCTTTGTTACGAGACGCAGCCTATCAATGGTGGAAGACTTTGATTTCCGTTGTTCCGAAAGAACAGGTTACTTTGGATTTCTTCCAGTCTGAGTTTCGGAAGAAATACATTAGTCAAAGATTTATTGATCAGAAATGAAAAGAGTTTTTGGAACTGAAACAGGGACGTATGTCTGTTACCGAGTATGAATGAGAGTTCGTAAGATTAAGTCAATATGCTCGAGAATGTGTTTCAACTGAGGAAATAATGTGTAAACGGTTTGAAGATGGCTTAAATGAAGATATCTATTTGCTAGTTCAGATTCTAGAAATAAAAGAGTTTGTTGTGCTTGTTGACCGAGCATGCAAAGCTGAGGTACTCGGGAAAGATAAAAGAAAAGCTGAGACAGAAGCTAGAGATGCGAGAAAGAAATTTTTGAGTAAACCATTTCAGTCTGGTTCAAAGAAACTCAGAGATGAATATAGCCGTTCAAAGACTAATGTGGGACATTCGAATAGAGATCGAGCTAGAACACAGTCGAATTCCAAAGCTCCAGCAACTTCGATGGCTAGTGATGGAAATATCCGATCCGAGCGACCTGAATGTAAGCATTGTGGTAAAAGACATCCGGGAAGTTGTAGGTTGAATGATCGAGCTTGTTTTTGATGCAGATCAATAGACCATTTCATTCGAGATTTCCCAGAATCTGATGAGCAAGAGATTATTCAGAATCCGAGATCTGATAATGTTTCAACTAAAGGTAGACCTTCTAGAAATGCAAGAAATGTCAGTAGTAGTCAGAGAACTGCTAAAGACTCAGTTGCGAGATCTGAAGCTAGAGCACCTGCTAGAGCATATGCCATCTGAGCCCGTGAGGAAGCTTCATCTCCAGATGTTATTACGGGTTCATTTACTCTTTATGATACTTTTATGATTGCACTGATAGACCCAGGATCTACTCATTCGTATGTATGCATGAACTTAGTATCCAGTAAGACTTTACCTGTAGAGTCTACTGAATTTTTTATTAGAGTATCGAACCCCTTAGGTAAAAGTGTCCTGGTTGATAAAGTATGCAAGAACTGTCTGTTAATGTTTCAAGATGTTTACTTTCCGGCTGATCTGATGCTATTACCTTTTGATGAGTTCGATATAATTTTGGGTATGGACTGGTTAATATTGTAGATGCCATTGTGAATTGCAAAAGAAAGACTATTTATTTGAGATGTCAGAATGATGAAATAGTTAGGATTGAGACTAATGATATGAATGGACTACCGGCTGTGATATCAGTGATGAAAGCTCAGAGTTATGTGAAAAAGGGTTATGAAGCTTATTTTACCTATGTAATTGATTCAAAAGTGACTGAAAAGAAAGTAGAATCAGTGCCAGTTCTTTGTGAATTCCCTGATGTATTTCCTGAAGAGTTACCGGGATTACCTCCGATACGAGAAGTTGAATTTGGTATTGATTTGTTACCGGGAATGACTTTTATTTCGATAGTTCCGTATAGAATGGCGCCAACAGAGTTGAAAGAGTTGAAGTCACAATTGCAAGAATTGACCGGTAAAGGATTTGCATGACCGAGTTTCTCACCTTGGGGTGCTCCTGTTCTGTTTGTGAAAAAGAAAGATGGCACGATGAGAATGTGCATTGATTATCGTCAGTTGAACAAAGTGACAATAAAAACAAATATCCTCTGCGCGAAATTGATGATTTGTTTGATCGACTTAAAGGAGCCACTTTGTGTTTTCAAAGATAGATCTCGAGATCGAGATATTATCGATTCATGTAGTAAAAGATTCGGATATTCAAAACCGCTTTGAATCGCAGGTACGGGCATTATGAGTTTTTAGTTATGCCTTTCGGACTAACCAATGCTCCTGCTATTTTTATGGATTTGATGAATATAATTTTCAGACCGTATTTAGATCTATTTGTTGTTGTATTCATTGACGACATTTTGATTTATTTGCGTGATGAAACTGAACATGATGAACATTTCAGAATTGTGTTGCAAACTCTGCGAGATAAGCAATTATATGCGAAGTTTAGTAAATGTGAATTCTGGTTGCGTGAAGTCAGTTTTCTGGGACATATTGTGTCAGCGTCTGGTATACGGGTTGATCCGAGTAAGATTTCAGCTATTTTGGAGTGGAACCCTCTGAGAAATGTGTCCGGAGTTCGTAGTTTTCTGGGACTTGCTAGTTATTATCGAAGGTTTGTAAAAGGCTTTTCGATGATTGCTATTTCATTGACTAGATTTCTTCAGAAAGATATGAGATTTGAATGGTTCGATAAATGTCAGAAAAGCTTTGATCAGTTGAAAGCCCTTTTGACTAAAGCTCCAGTTTTAGTATAGCCAAAATCGGGTAAAGAACTCGTGATTTATAGCGATGCTTCATTGAATGGTCTGGGATGTGTTCTAATGCTTCATTTTGGAAACCTGAACATTTTTGGAAACCTGAACATTTCTGGAAACCTGGAAATGTAAGAAAATGGTCAGCAAACAGAGCCGATTGAAAATTTTAGGAAACTTAGAAATGATGCCGAAATGTCAAATTTTAAAGTTCAAAATAGGAAATAAGGGCTAGAGGGCCTTAAAAGAAAAAGTTGGAGAAGTTTGACACACAAACGGGCCAGAAAAGTGGCTCAAGATGGCACTTATGGCTTATGGAAATGGCGCCACATGCAGGAAATAGGCTGAGTTCGAGTCACTTGAGAAGCAAATAAATAAGTTTTATTTTTGCTTCCCTGAAAGGCCGAGGTGGACGGCATGGGTTTCTAGAAAAGGAAGAGTTTTATTTGCATAAATATGTGAATAATAAGGGATAAATAATGGATTTATTTTAGATTATTTTCAAGAGATAAATGTGGATATTATTTCTTTTATTTTGATAGATAAGGAAGAGATAAAAGAGGATTATTATTAGTATTATTTTTATTAAGAGATAATTATTGGATTAAGTTTTATTAAAGTGATAAATCAAGGGATAAAGCTATCAAAATAGAAGAGTGGTGGCCAAGTAAAGGACTCTAGCTAGTAATTTTGGCTATAAAAGGAAGAGTAAGGCTATTCTTCATTCATTCTTTTCTTTTCAAGAAAACCTCTGTTGAAATTCTCTAAAGTTTCTCCTCTTCTCTCTGCCGAATTTTCTCTCGCCATTATTCTCTTTTTCTCTTTCTTTTCTTCTTCTATTACAAACACAATCAAAAGCCGAAGATACCAATAGCCCTAGTCGATTTCTCACTAAGCCTCAAGAGCCAAATTGTTATCCACATCAAAGCCATAGCCAAATCACGCTAAGGGTTCAAGCAAGAGTTCCATCAAATTCTTCATGAGGGTAAGATTAGGTTAGATTCTCATTCTATTTCTTTTAAGGTCATCGAAATTAAGATTCTAATACCCTTAATATCTGTTGTCAAGAGATCTTTCGGGATTTACTAAGTGTCGACTACAAGGAAGGAGAAGTTCTTTTCCCCGAGGTACACCATAAGTCGCGTGTTCCCTAGTTATTCAGTGAATTTCGGGATTTAAGAATCTAAGGTAAGTCATATTTAACATACGGCTAAGGGTTATTTGTTGTGAATAAATGTTAGAAATTGATCTAACATGTAGTTATAGGGATTTCGACGAGGGGGTACAAGGATTTTGGGATTTGAGAATTTCAAGGTAAGTTTTAAGAATACTAATCCTACTAGGATTTGGATTTATGGTCGAATGGCTTTTTATTAAATTAGTAAGTGATTAATCAAATGCAGAATTTGAGATCTAAGGCATGGATCGATTTCGGATTTCAAGGAATTCGTTAAGCAAATCGGTGTGTACCCTACCCTAAGTTTTGATAGGTTCATGGCTAAGTTTAAATTAAATGTATTATTAAGAATGTGTGTACTCACACTAACTTACAATATATCATATGGCGCTTATTTTAATATATGAATATGCATAAGAATGTGAATGTGGCTAAGTACCACAAATGTGGTAAGAGTACCCAGTGCACGTTTCCTACTTTCGATAGGATTACTTAATATGTTATATTGTTAACATGTGAATAATGAGAAATTAAGTATGTTATGCATTTATGGGGCATTCGGGATATATGAGAAAGGGGAAGAAGGTGTTGACTTCGGTCTCACCAACGGAATATGGTGACTACGGTCACAAAATTTGAATATGGTAACTTCGGTTACATTATCTCGAATTTGGTAACTTCGGTTACATTATTTGAATATGGTGTCTAATGACACAAATTATATGGGCGATGAGCACGTCGACTGCAGCAACTGCCTTCGATGGTGTGTAGCGGATGGAGGGTTGACTTAGTAGTCCCCACGGTGTGACCGGCAGTACGGTGGTGTGTAGCGGATGGTTAATTAGTTTTGGGTTTGGGAATGCATCATTAATTGTATTCTATGATTTGAATGTGTATCATTTGCATGCCCGATTCTATTATGACTTAGTGTTGTGTACACATTGAGTCTCAGTTGACTCACCCCGTTTGGGGAATATTTTTCGTGATGAGCAAAGAATGGACCGGGTCGCAGGAGCTTAAAGGTGGCCATGCATAGCAAGAAATTTATGATTTGGACTTTCAATTTATTTTAAGTATTTTAAGTTTTACTTTGGGATCATTGATATAATAAGGCCATTGTGGTTTACTTTATTTTTCTTTTATTTATTATGTTTATGGATTTTTATCAATTAAAATTTAAGTAAATTCCTTTTAAAATTAACTCTAAATGTTTTGTCACCTTAAATAAATGGGTTTTAACATAAGATAAATTTGTTTTCAACTCAAGCCCAACCCAAACAATATTTTTAAAAATCATACAAGTTTTTCCTATGTAACAAAAGAATTTTGAACAGGTTTACTTGAGGAACATACCAAATCTGGTCAAAGCTCGTGGGCGGGTTTGGGGTGTTTCAATTGTATCGAGCCCCCAGCTTAAACTCTCTACTTTGTGGGCTCAGCCCAAAATATTTTGAATTTGAGCCCAAATGATTTTCTTTGAACATAAGCGTGTTTTTACGGCATGGCACCTAAGTCTCCCACCATGATCCACCAGTAAGTACTTGATCTCTTGTGTGATTTATATTATGGTTTGTAGAAGGGTAGAAATGGAATAGAACGTAGATTAGTGAACTAGAATCTATTGAACCATAGGACTAGTCTATTCAAACACAAGTGCATAAGACTTAAGGACCATTAAACAAACCTATGACTAAGTCGCCGAGGAGTTAGGTGTGGCAACCATTGTGCGCATGTCTAGGATTGGATCCTAAGAGCTGGTATTTAAGCGAGTCCTAGTGACTCACCTCCTCTTCGCAGAATCCTACCCGTGCGTAGCTTCTGGTTCACCCTAACCAAGAGGACTTATTCATAGGCTAAACCCTAACTAAAACCCAAAAAGGGAACTAGCCGTATTTTCAAAAAAAAAAACCTAGTTTTAAAACTCTTAAAATTATCCTTTTGAATTGCAAACATGATTCTATAAAATTTTCTCAAGTATTCTTGATTTATAAAAATTACTAAAATACCCCTATTTGCAAAATTACTAAATTGCCCTTGGTTTATGAAATTTCCAAAATACCCACAGTTCTTATCAAAAATTCATTACTTTATAAAATGTCCAAAAACCCTAATTTTCAAAATATCAAAATACCTTGATTTTGGAAAATTACAAACCGCTACCTAACTTACAAAATTACCAAAATGACCCTAATTTCCAAATTTTTGCAACGTCACCATTTTGGAAAGTACAATTCTCAAAAAGAACCCTCAAAGTTTTGCAAAATTTGGAAATACCCCTAAAATATTAAACTCTACAAATTTACCATGGTTTATTACCAAAATACCCACGAGCTCCAAAATTACCAAATACCGGATTTCAAAATTTTTCAAAATACCCCAGAATTTAAAAATTCCAAAATACTTTTTGACAAAATCACCAAGGAACCTCATTTTGACAAATTACAAAAATACCCCCAGAGGGCAAATTACTAAAATACCCCCGGGTAGTGGAAAAACAACAACAATGAAAACTACAACATTTCTCTGAATGAACAAAAGTTCATAATTGATTGATGGATGTATGAATGTAAAGACTGTGTGCATGTATGGATACGAAAGAACCACTCCTAAAATTTTTCCATAAAAATTCTTCGCGAATAATCAAGTGAAACAAGGACTAATTCATAAAACTTTTTACTCGGATTAAATCGCGACGTTAGAAATAAGTTCTAGGGGCGTGAACTTAGGATTGTGCCTAGAAAGTATGATGGTTCTACTAAGATCGAGTCGCAATGAAAGCATAGTGCGGTGAGAAGGATTGTACAACAGTTAATAAGTAATTTCGAGGACGAAATTATTTTTAAGGAGGGTAGAACTGTAACATCCTCGGAAAGGGCCTATGCATTTTCGGTTTAATTACGAAATGACAAGTCTTAAGCACTATGAATAAATTTTTGGTATTTTTGGAATTCTAGAAATGCATAGAAATGGAAATGAACATTTTTGGAAACTTGAACATTTTGGAAACTCAACATTTTTGAAACTTGAACATTTCTGAAAACCACGAAATGTAAGAAAATGGTCAAGAAACAGAGCGATCGAAAATTTTAGGAAACTTAGAAATGATGCCGAAATGTCAAATTTTAAAGTTCAAAATAGGAAATAAGGGCTAGAGGGCCTTAAAAGAAAAAGTTGGAGAAGTTTGACACACAAACGGGCCAGGAAAAGTGGCCTGAAGATGGCACTTATGGCTTATGGAAATGGCGCCACATGCAGGAAATAGGCTCTGAGTTCGAGTCACTTGAGAAGCAAATAAATAAGTTTTATTTTTGCTTCCAAAATTGAGGTGGACGGCATGGGTTTCTAGAAAAGGAAGAGTTTTATTTGCATAAATATGTGAATAATAAGGGATAAATAATGGATTTATTTTAGATTATTTTCAAGAGATAAATGTGGATATTATTTCTTTTATTTTGATAGATAAGGAAGAGATAAAAGAGGATTATTATTAGTATTATTTTTATTAAGAGATAATTATTGGATAAAGTTTTATTAAAGTGATATATCAAGGGATAAAGCTTTCAAAATAGAAGAGTGGTGGCCAAGTAAAGGACTCTAGCTAGTAATTTTGGCTATAAAAGGAAGAGTAAGGCTATTCTTCATTCATTCTTTTCTTTTCAAGAAAACCTCTGCGAAATTCTCTAAAGTTTCTCCTCTTCTCTCTGAATTTTTTCTGCCATTATTCTCTTTTTCTCTTTTCTTTTCTTCTTCTATTACAAACACAATCAAAAGCCGAAGATACCAATAGCCCTAGTCGATTTCTCACTAAGCCTCAAGAGCCAAATTGTTATCCACATCAAAGCCATAGCCGAATCACTGCTAAGGGTTCAAGCAAGAGTTCCATCAAATTCTTGATGAAGGGTAAGATTAGGTTAGATTCTCATTCTATTTCTTTTAAGGTTGTCGAAATTAAGATTCTAATACCCTTAATATCTCATTCAGAAGAGAACTTTCTGGATTTACTAAGTGTCGACTACAAGGAAGGAGAAGTTCTTTCTCCGAAGGTACACCATAAGCGCGTGTTCCCTAGTTATTCGGTGAATTTCGGGATTTAAGAATCTAAGGTAAGTCATATTTAACATACGGCTAAGGGTTATTTGTTGTGAATAAATGTTAGAAATTGATCTAACATGTAGTTATAGGGATTTCGGCAGAGGATACAAGGATTTTGGGATTTGAGAATTTCAAGGTAAGTTTTAAGAATACTAATCCTACTAGGATTTGGATTTATGGCGAATGGCTTTTTATTAAATTAGTAAGTGATTAATCAAATGTAGGAATTTGAGATCTAAGGCGCAGAGATCGATTTCGGATTTCAAGGAATTCGTTAAACAAATCAGTGTGTACCCTACCCTAAGTTTTGATAGGTTCATGGCTATGTTTAAATTAAATGTATTATTAAGAATGTGTGTACTCACACTAACTTACAATATATCATATGGCAATTATTTTAATATATGAATATGCATAAGAATGTGAATGTGGCTAAGTACCACAAATGTGGTAAGAGTACCTGTGCACGTTTCCTACTTTCGATAGGATTACGAATATGTTGTATTGTTAACATGTGAATAATGAGAAATTAAGTATGTTATGCATTTATGGGGCATTCGGGATATATGAGAAAGGGGAAGAAGGTGTTGACTTGGTCTCACCAACGGAATATGGTGACTACGGTCACAAAATTTGAATATGGTAACTTCGTTACATTATCTCGAATTTGGTAACTTCGTTACATTATTTGAATATGGTGTCTAATGACACAAATTATATGGGCGATGAGCACGTCGATCGCAGCATCGCGCCTTCGATGGTGTGTAGCGGATGGAGGGTTGACTTAGTAGTCCCACGGTGTGAGACCGCGTGTGCGGGTGGTGTGTAGCGGATGGTTAATTAGGTTTGGGTTTGGGAATGCATCATTAATTGTATTCTATGATTTGAATGTGTATCATTTGCATGCCCGATTCTATTATGACTTAGTGTTGTGTACACATTGAGTCTGTTGACTCACCCCGTTTGGGGAATATTTTTCGGTGATGAGCAATAATGGACCGGTCGGCAGGAGCTTAAAGGTGGCCATGCATAGCAAGAAATTTATGATTTGGACTTTCAATTTATTTTAAGTATTTTAAGTTTTACTTTGGGATCATTGATATAATAAGGCCATTGTGGTTTACTTTATTTTCTTTTATTTATTATGTTTATGGATTTTTATCAATTAAAGTTTAAGTAAATTCCTTTTAAAATTAACTCTAAATGTTTTGTCACCTTAAATAAATGGGTTTTAACATAAGATAAATTTGTTTTCAACTCAAGCCCAACCCAAAAATATTTTTAAAAATCATACAAGTTTTTCCTAAGTAACAAAAGAATTTTGAACCGGTTTACTTGAGGAACATACCAAATTTGGTCAAAGCTCGTGGGCCGGGTTTGGGGTGTTTGACTTGGTATCGAGCCCGTTTAAACTCTCGGCTTTGTGGGCTCGTGCCCAAAACATTTTGAATTCGAGCCCAAATGATTTTCTTTGAACATAAGCGTGTTTTTCGGCATGGCACCTAAGTCTCAGACCCAGCATCCCCTGTAAGTACTTCGATCTCTTGTGTGATTTATATTATGGTTTGTAGAAGGGTAGAAATGGAATAGAACGTAGATTAGTGAACTAGAATCTATTGAACCATAGGACTAGTCTATTCAAACACAAGTGCATAAGACTTAAGGACCATTAAACAAACCTATGACTAAGTCGCCGAGTTAGGGTGTGGCAACCATTGTGCGCATGTCTAGGATTGGATCCTAAGAGCTGGTATTTAAGCAAATCCTAGTGACTCACCTCCTCTTCGGCAGGGAATCCTGCAGTGCGTAGCTTCCTGGTTCACCCTAACCAAGAGGACTTATTCATAGGCTAAACCCTAACTAAAACCCGAAAGGAACTAGCCGTATTTTCAAAAAAAAAAAAAAACCTAGTTATAAAACTCTTAAAATTATCCTTTTGAATTGCAAACATGATTCTATAAAATTTTCTCAAGTATTCTTGATTTATAAAAATTACTAAAATACCCCTATTTGCAAAATTACTAAATTACCCTTGGTTTATGAAATTTCCAAAATACCCACAGTTCTTATCAAAAATTCATTACTTTATAAAATGTCCAAAAACCCTAATTTGCAAAATATCAAAATACCTTGATTTTGGAAAATTACAAAAGCGCCTAACTTACAAAAAAATTACCAAAATGACCCTAATTTCCAAATTTTTGCAACATCACCGTTTTGGAAAGTACAATTCTCAAAAAGAACCCTCAAAGTTTTGCAAAATTTGGAAATACCCGAAAATATTAAACTCTACAAATTTACCATGGTTTATTACCAAAATACCCCGAGCTCCAAAATTACCAAAATACCCCTGATTTCAAAATTTTTCAAATACCCAGGAATTTAAAAATTCCAAAATACTTTTGACAAAATCACCAAGGAACCTCATTTTGACAAATTACAAAAATACCCTCAGTAGGGCAAATTACGAAAATACCCACTGGTAGTGGAAAAACAACAACAATGAAAACTACAACATTTATCCGAATGAACGAAAGTTCATAATTGATTGATGGATGTATGAATGTAAAGACTGTGTGCATGTATGGATACGAAAGAACCACTCCTAAAATTTTTCCATAAAAATTCTTCGCGAATAATCAGTGAAACAAGGACTAATTCATAAAACTTTTTACTCGGATTAAATCGCGACGTTAGAAATAAGTTCTAGGGGGCGTGAACTTAGGGATTGTGCCTAGAAAGTATGATGGTTCTACTAAGATCGAGAGTGCGCAAATGAAAGCATAGTGCGGTGAGAAGGATTGTGCAGTTTGTTAATAAGTAATTTCGAGGACGAAATTATTTTTAAGGAGGGTAGAACTGTAACATCCTCGAAAGGGCCTATGCATTTTCTGGTTTAATTACGAAATGACAAGTCTTAAGCACTATGAATAAATTTTTGGTATTTTGGAATTCTAGAAATGCATAGAAATGGAAATGAACATTTTGGAAACTTGAACATTTTGGAAACTCCGAACATTTTGAAACTCAACATTTCGAAAACCTGAAATGTAAGAAAATGGTCAACAAACAGAGCCGATCGAAAATTTTAGGAAACTTAGAAATGATGCCGAAATGTCAAATTTTAAAGTTCAAAATAGGAAATAAGGGCTAGAGGGCCTTAAAAGAAAAAGTTGGAGAAGTTTGACACACAAGCGGGCAGGGAAAAGTGGCTCAAAGATGGCACTTATGGCTTATGGAAATGGCGCCACATGCAGGAAATAGGCCTGAGTTCGAGTCACTTGAGAAGCAAATAAATAAGTTTTATTTTTGCTTCCAGCAAAATTGAGGTGGACGGCATGGGTTTCTAGAAAAGGAAGAGTTTTATTTGCATAAATATGTGAATAATAAGGGATAAATAATGGATTTATTTTAGATTATTTTCAAGAGATAAATGTGGATATTATTTCTTTTATTTTGATAGATAAGGAAGAGATAAAAGAGGATTATTATTAGTATTATTTTTATTAAGAGATAATTATTGGATTAAGTTTTATTAAAGTGATAAATCAAGGGATAAAGCTATCAAAATAGAAGAGTGGTGGCCAAGTAAAGGACTCTAGCTAGTAATTTTGGCTATAAAAGGAAGAGTAAGGCTATTCTTCATTCATTCTTTTCTTTTCAAGAAAACCTCTGCCGAAATTCTCTAAAGTTTCTCCTCTTCTCTCTGCCGAATTTTCTCTGCCATTATTCTCTTTTTCTCTTTTCTTTTCTTCTTCTATTACAAACACAATCAAAAGCCAAGATTCCAATAGCCCTAGTCGATTTCTCACTAAGCCTCAAGAGTCGAAATTGTTATCCACATCAAAGCCATAGCCGAATCACCGCTAAGGGTTCAAGCAAGAGTTCCATCAAATTCTTCATGAAGGGTAAGATTAGGTTAGATTCTCATTCTATTTCTTTTAAAAATTGTCGAAATTAAGATTCTAATACCCTTAATATCATTCTTGTCAAGAGATCTTTCGGGATTTACTAAGTGTCGACTACAAGGAAGGAGAAGTTCTTTTCCGAAGGTACACCATAAGCGCGTGTTCCTAGTTATTCGGTGAATTTCGGATT
Organism: Gossypium sturtianum; assembly: GCA_025698515.1. NCBI lineage: Eukaryota > Viridiplantae > Streptophyta > Magnoliopsida > Malvales > Malvaceae > Gossypium > Gossypium sturtianum. The sequence goes on from CM046948.1 coordinate 126,859,021, forward strand.
TAAGAATCTAAGGTAAGTCATATTTAACATACGACTAAGGGTTATTTGTTGTGAATAAATGTTAGAAATTGATCTAACATGTAGTTATAGGGATTTAAATGAGAGGGATACAAGGATTTTGGGATTTGAGAATTTCAAGGTAAGTTTTAAGAATACTAATCCTACTAGGATTTGGATTTATGGCCGAATGGCTTTTTATTAAATTAGTAAGTGATTAATCAAATGTAGGAATTTGAGATCTAAGGCGATGATCAGATTTCGGATTTCAAGGAATTCGTTAAGCAAATCAGTGTGTACCCTACCCTAAGTTTTGATAGGTTCATGGCTATGTTTAAATTAAATGTATTATTAAGAATGTGTGTACTCATACTAACTTACAATATATCATATGGCAATTATTTTAATATATGAATATGCATAAGAATGTGAATGTGGCTAAGTACCACAAATGTGGTAAGAGTACCTGTGCACGTTTCCTACTTTCGATAGGATTACGAATATGTTATATTGTTAACATGTGAATAATGAGAAATTAAGTATGTTATACATTTATGGGGCATTCGGGATATATGAGAAAGGGAAGAAGGTGTTGACTTGGTCTCACTAACTGAATATGGTGACTACGGTCACAAAATTTGAATATGGTAACTTCGGTTACATTATCTGAATTTGGTAACTTCGGTTACATTATTTGAATATGGTGTCTAATGACACAAATTATATGGGCGATGAGCACGTCGACTGCAGCGCCTGCCTTCGATGGTGTGTAGCGGATGGAGGGTTGACTTAGTAGTCCCCACGGTGTGACCGGGCGAGTAATGCGGGTGGTGTGTAGCGGATGGTTAATTAGGTTTGGGTTTGGGAATGCATCATTAATTGTATTCTATGATTTGAATGTGTATCATTTGCATGCCTGATTCTATTATGACTTAGTGTTGTGTACACATTGAGTCTGTTGACTCACCCCGTTTGGGGAATATTTTTCGTGATGAGCGAGAATGGACCGGGTCACAGGGAGCTTAAAGGTGGCCATGCATAGCAAGAAATTTATGATTTGGACTTTCAATTTATTTTAAGTATTTTAAGTTTTACTTTGGGATCATTGATATAATAAGGCCATTGTGGTTTACTTTATTTTTCTTTTATTTATTATGGATTTTTATCAATTAAAGTTTAAGTAAATTCCTTTTTAAAATTAACTCTAAATGTTTTGTCACCTTAAATAAATGGGTTTTAACATAAGATAAATTTGTTTTCAACTCAAGCCCAACCCAAACAATATTTTTTAAAAATCATACAAGTTTTTCCTAAGTAACAAAAGAATTTTGAACCGGTTTACTTGAGGAACATACCAAATCTGGTCAAAGCTCGTGGGCCGGGTTTGGGGTGTTTCATTGTATGGACGCAAATGTCGAACACCTCTGTATTGGACTGAGCTCAGTGAAAGTAAGATATACGGGGTTGATTTGATCAAAGAGATCGAACAAAAAGTGAAAGTGATCCGTGATAGTTTGAAAGCAGCATCAGATCGTCAGAAATCTTATGCAGATTTGAAAAGAAAAGATATTGAATTCGAGATCGGTGATAAAGTGTTCTTGAAAGTGTCTCCATGGAAGAAAGTACTCCGATTTGGATGAAAATGGCAAATTGAGTTCAAGGTTCATCGGGCCGTATAAAATTATCGAGCGTGTTGGACCTGTTGCGTATAGATTGTTGTTGCCATCTGAGCTAGAAAAGATTCATAATGTATTTCATGTGTCAATGCTTCGTCGATACAGATCTGACCCATCACATGTGATTTCTCCGTCTGAGATTGAAATTCGATCTGATATGACTTACGAGGAAGAACCGATCCGGATTCTAGCTCGCGAGGTGAAAGAATTGAGAAATAAGAAAATTCCGTTAGTAAAAGTATTGTGGCATCGACACGGAGTGGAAGAGGCTACGTGGGAGCCTGAAGATTCCATGAGACGACAATATCCGAATCTGTTTAACGGTATGATTTTCGGGGACGAAAATCCCTAAGGGGGGAGAATTGTAACAGTCTGGTTTTGACCCTAGTCAGAATAGTGGTTTTGGGACCACAAATCTGAGTCAGAAAAATATTTTAATATTATTTTCTGTGTCTGCAATAAATGATTAAGCAAGTGTGAAAGTTTCATGAATTAATTTTGTCATTTGTGTGTTTAATTTGAGAAAAAGATTAAATCGCATAAAAGGTAAAAGTGACATGCTATTTGTTAATGTGCTATATGGTCATGGCTTATTAATATGGAGTCCTTATTATGAAATTGGACCATTGATATTGTTAATGGACATTTATGACCATCCATTATGTATTGTTATATGTTTTTATTAATGGATAATTTCGTAAATCAAATAATAAGTAATGTTATATTAAACAAACATAATAATAATAATAAGCATTTATTCTTTGTTCATCCACCGAATTTTTAAATAAAAGAAAGAAAAAAAGCTTTCAAGGGTTCGGCTATGGTTTGGCTAAATTAAGGTAAGAGTTTTGTTCGGTTTATGATAATTTCTACGTTTTTGTAATTGTTGCTTTGTGCTATTCAAAACCCATGCTTCAATTTTGTGAATTGATGAATATTTTGAAAAGTGCCATTGATGAATTCATGAGCTTTGTGATGATTGTTGATGAAATATGAAATATATGTGTTTGATTAACATGTTTTGTCTTTGGATTTTTAGTGAATTTGAGTAATTTGGACTAAATTGAGAAAATAATATTTTGAGGGACTAAAATGTGAAATAAATTAAATGTATGGACTTGTATGATTATAGTGAACATTCGGCTAAGCATGGGTACAAGCAAATTATGTGTATTTTGTGATTTTGTGAATTAGGGACTAAAATGTAAAAATGTAAAAATATGAGGGCTAAATTGTAAATTACCCTAAATATGTGTTTTTGGATTGAATTGAATGATTTGGTGAATAAATGGATGAAATTTGAATGTGTATAGATCAAGAACCGAAGAAAACGGATTTACATCGAGGAAAGTCGAAAATAGTTGAATAGCTGTTCGTTTCCGTTTACACGAATCCGAGGTAAGTCGATATACAAATAAATGTATTAGAATTAGTTTATTTATGCATCAATGAAATTTAGATTTGCAATGAATATGTTTGAGATGAGTTGTATATGAAATCCGAGGAAGTATCGACAAGGCGACAAAGTCTGAAAAGTCCCGTACGAACCTAGGAATAGATAGGATTACATATGTCATGACACAGGTTTCTGATATGTGATATCGTGTAAGACCACGCCTGGGACGTTGGCATCGATTTAAGATTTACGTGTAAGACCATGTCTGGGACATTGGCATCGTATTTGCTTCGTGTAAGACCCTGTCTGGGATAGTGGCATCGATATCTGAGTACATGTAAGACCACGTCTTGGACGTTGGCATTGTATAACTAATCTGAGTATTTCGAGCATCCTATTCAATTCTGAACGGTTCAACGGGAAAATCTGAGAAATGAAAATCTACGTGAAATGTATAACGAGTCAGGTACGTTGGATAGATACACTATGTATGTAATATCCCGGGTTAGGGGGCTGTTTTTGTGGTCGCATGATATTGCATGTTTGTAGTGTCTTTGTGTTGCTATTTTTATGTTTTAGGGGCTTAATTAAAGCTTAGGTGTATGCCCAGAAAATTAGGAAATTTTGGTTTTTGAGCTAAGGCATTAGGAGTCGAGGAAGTCTGGGCTTTTAAATTTATTTTGGGGTTTGTTAGCACAAGGAACAAATTGGTGGAGTGGCAATGTAGGCGCCACTAAGGCTTGGAGTGGGTAACGCCTAAAGCAAGGTGGAGGCCTTGTGTTCGAGCTGCATGAGTGGCCACTTTTTGGCACTCATTTTGACGGCATGGAGGGAGGAGTTTGTAGGCAGTTCAAACTCTGCCTTTGACTTGGTCTTCACACTCAAATGGAGGGTGGAGAGCAAATAGTGGAGGAAGACTTGTTCAACTTGTTTGAACGTGTGGATGAGAGTGCATGGGGAAAGTTGGCGAATTTTAGGGGATTGGTGGGAGAGTGACGGTGGAGTATGAGGATGGAGTTGTGCCGAATTTCAATTGGAAATTTGTGCACTTTTGGTCTTTTTTTTTGCCTAAACCGAAAGTCTCTTTTGTTGTACCAAAGTTGAATGTTTTCCAAGTAAATTCCCTTGTGTATTCTTCTTGAAACCGAAAGATCAAAATTCCTAGGACTTGCCGAATTTATTTTCTTTTCTCTCAACCTTCTTGCTAGCCAAATGCACCCTTGCATTTTCTCTTCTTCTTCACCGCTTAAGCGAAATTAGTACCAATTGTTCTCTTATTCATTTTCTTTTCTCCTCGTATTTTTTTTTTTCTTTTTCTTTTCTTCATTCCTTCTCTTAAAACACTTGAGCCGAAACTCCACCTCTCCAAAACATTTTCCATCTCTTCTCTTGCTAGCCGAAACCATATCAACTTGCCCCAAACGTTCTTCTATTTTCTCAAATCCTAGTGCAGTAATCTCCATTTCTTCTCACCTACGTTCTTTCTTTCTCTTTTAATCCAAAACCGAAAACAAGAGTGTTAAACACCTTGTGCCAATTTTCTTCTTGCTATTGTTCCAAAGATAGCCGAATATTCTCTTCTTCCCTAGTAGTCTCCTTTGGCCGAATATCGGTGGTGTTTTGGAAGCCTGGCTTTAATCGTTGGTGGTGGTAAGTCTAGGCCGAATGGCCATATCTCCCTCTTTTGGTTCTTTATTTGGTTGTGTTTTGGTTAAGGGTCGATTATGGTCAGTTTGGAAGGGTGTTAACCTTTGGTTATCATCTTGTGTTAGGGTCTTGGATATCGAAAGCGGTCAGGTGGAGCCTTCTCTCTTTGTGAACCGATTAGGTAAGTGATGGTAAGATATCATTCGCAGTTATTCGGTTAAATCTGATTAAGTCAAGGTGACAAAGGATTAACCATTCTCTCTTAAGGTGTAGCCGATTGGTGATCAAAGAAGGGCCACTGTGGTTCAGGTTTGGTAGGAAACCGAACCAATAGCAAGGTAAGGGTTCAACGCTAACCCTTGTGGTTCATTTGGTTATGGCCGAATGGCCTTAGTGCCTAACCCCTATGTTGGCCGAATATTGTGGTTGCCTAATGGTTTACTTTTGGCCGATTCTAGGAGCCGGATAGTCAAGGGACTCGGAGTGATTCGTAGGGATCTTTAGACTCGTAGCTATCGTGTGTGTATACTAACACACTTATATTTAGTAATATTGTGAATAACACGCAAATGACTAATGAAACAAGTGGTGGTTGATTATGATACCCTCATGGGTACGAGTTGGGACTCGGGTAAGTCGCTGCTATTATTATGAGTTATTGATGATCCGTATGATATCATGGTTATGGATATGTGACATGGGGTATGAGATTAGACATATTGGCATGATATGCATGATAGTATGATATGCATGATAGCATGACATTCATGATTACATGAGTTTGGCATGTTGATGGGTGATACGAGAGGAGGAGAAGTGATATTTTGTCTTGACGAGCACCAAAGCTTTGTAGCACACTTTGTGACTTTGGGTCACGGAGGTTTGGCACCTCCGGAGGTTTGGTACCTCAGCGTCTCGTCCCAATGGCTCGAGCACTACGATGGGTTGGCCCCACGAGATGATTATACTGGGATTGACGCCTGTGTGTTTTGTAACACACGATGGGTTGGCCCCATCACCGATTTGTGACTACGGTCACCGGTGCTTTGGTAGCACATTGTGTCTTTGGGACACCAGAGGTTTGGCACCTCATTGCGACTTGTCCTCGTGGTTTAACCACCGTGGGTTGGCCCCACTTGAGATATGGGATCGTCTGCTAGTGTTTTGGTAACACACGATGGGTTGGCCCCATCATCATTGGATTCGTGACTTCGGTCACCAAAGCTTTGGTAGCACAACAATGTCTTTGGGACACCAAAGCTTTGGTAGCACATTGACGGATATTGTGTCTTTGGGACACCAGTGCTTTGGTAGCACATTGTGACTATATGTCACCGGTGGTTTGGCACCACCAAAGTGGTTTGGTACCACACGGGGTAGAAGAGGCGATATGGATGGTTAGGTTCGGGTTGCATTAATCATGTTGCTATGTATGATGTGTGTTAGCATGTTGATTCTTTGGGAGCGGGATTTACACACTGAGTCACTCGACTCACCCTCTCCTTTGACATTTCAGTGACTCGTGAGACGCGGACTTGGAGCCGGGATGGACTCGAGGTGCTTATGCCATGCTGAATAAAGTCTTTACTCAGACTCTATATTTTGGGTACTTTAGTTATTTACTTTTATTTGGGTTTTTTTATTTGGTTTGTAAAAGGCCTTTAAAGTTATGTTTTAAGTCAAGTTGATGTTTTAGTTAGATTTAATATGCCTTAACAAAACAAGCCGGTATAAGTTTTACTAAAACTGGAAAGATAATGCCTTCAAAATTATAACGCGACGTGTTTTTAACTATACCATCGGGTATCACACTAAGTCTTTTTGACAAACAAATTCAACCGTTTCCAATTCTAACTTGTAATTCACCTAAGTCCGAAAGTGTTTTATGTATCATTAAGTAACTAATGAGGTTTTATATGGTTTAAACTCGTTTCAACTACAAATTCTGGCTAAGTTTTCAAAATCTCCGGGTTTTAAATACATCAAAAGTTTTTCAAACAAGTCTACTCAAATCTGTTTCAAGCACACGGTGTTTTCACCCCACTTTTAAACGAAAAATCTGAACTTCTTGGAAACATTTTTCCCCGTAACATACCAGATTCGGACGTGGTGTCCTGTCCGGGTTTGGGGTGTTACAATGTATGTGTATAAAAGGTAAGTATATATATATGAACTTACCAAGGTGAATATGTGTATAGATTTGAGGAGATAATATGTGATATATGCTTGAATATGCTATGAACAAATGTGATACTATGTGCTATGAAATGTGGGTAAGCAATGGTAAAACAAAAGAGCCAAAGAAAAGTATATGAATTTGCAAATGAGAAACATTAATGACATTGTATCATTATGATTATATGTATTATATGTTAAATTTATTTGTATATGGCTTACTAAGCTTTTGAAAGCTTACTTTGTGTGTGTTTGCTTTGTTTTATAGATTGTTAAAGCTACGAAAGGCTCGGGGATTGTCGAGGATCGTCATCACACTACTCAATCTTATTTTGGTATATTTTGAAAGTGTATATACTAAGTATGGCATGTATAGGCTAGTCACATTGAATTATGTTTGAGATATATATATAGCCATGTGATATGGCTAGGTAAATTGTTGTGATGTGTATGAGTAGTCAAGCTATATGATGCTTAGTATGGTATGGTTTGTTAGCTAATGAAATGGTCAAGGTAATGGTAAGCTTGTTGATGCAAAATTGGTATACATTTGATGAGTAGGTGTCATTTTGTAGTGGTAAGTTGTGGATGATTTATTCTTAGAAATGTTTGTGAATAAGTTGAGCTAAATGGCATATAAGTTGGTATGCTTGAAGACTACTTGAATGAGTTGAAAAGGATGACCAATTGGTATGTTTTTGGTTGCCAATAGTGTTTGGTATGATGCTGGTATGTGCTTGTATGGATGACCCAAAGTGTGGGTGGCATTTTAGCCTTGCAAATGGCCTATATTTGCCCACACGGTAGAGCACACGGGCGTGTGACTCGACCGTGTCCTTCGTGGTTGTATTTCAAAACAAGTCAAACTCGACCACGGGCTAGACACACGGACGTGTGGCTGGCCGTGTGGTGTAAGTTAGTGTCAACCACGAGTGAGGCACACGGGCGTGTCCACGGCCGTGTGGACAAGTCAGTATGTATGCGTTGTTTTGACACGACTTAGACACACGGGCGTGTCTGAGGCCGTGGGAGGCACACGGCTTGCCCACACGGGCGTGTGACCTCTGTAACTTAGAAAAAATTTTAAATTTACGAAAATTTTTATATGTGTTCGATTTAGTCTTGGCCCCTTTCTGAAGCATGATTAAGGTCTCGTAGACCTATTTAAGGGACATTTTGATGTGATTTGTCAAATTATGTTATGAAATGTCTGTAAAAGTTTTTGATTGTTCGGTAATGCTTCTTAACCCTAAACCGACTATGGTTATGGGTTAGGGGTGTTACATTTCTGCTCATCATTAGAAAACTTTTAATCATAGAATCGAGTATCGCTTTCAGCATCATTGGAATTAGCTTGGTTGGAAGACATCTTTTATCTATATGTAAAAAAAATCCTATCAGAGTCAGGAGACATAACACTATCACAGGTTATAAAATGAGATGTATTTCTAGACTCCACAAATGCTACGTTCAGTCTGAGAATTGACTAAACCGTAGTTCTGATACCACTAAATGTAACACCCCTAACCTATCTTCGTCCCCAGAATAGGGTTACAGAGCATTACCGTACAATCAGGAAACATTTATCAAAATAACATTAAATAAGTAAATGACATTTAAAACATATCAAACATAAGCATTTCAACCCTAAATCGTGCCTACGAGGCCCTAAAAATAGTTTTGAGGCAATTTGAGACTAATTTGAAACAAAACAGAAGTTTTAAGGAAAAGTTGTAAAAATTGGAAAACAAGGGTCACACGGCCGTGTGGCCATGCCGTGTAACTATCGAACAAAGGACACACGGCCGTGTCCCAGCTCGTTTCCTCACCCTATTACTCACTGGGTTGCACTACACGCCCGTGTGCCAGGTCGAGTGCTAGGCCCTGTAACTCACTGACTTGAAACACTAAGAAACTCCCAGATGACACACGACCGTGTCGCCAGGCCGTGTGTGTCATACGTCCGTGTGACAGCTTGTGTCCCAGGCTGTGTGAACCCAAAATTTACCTAAAATCAAGCCATTACAAAACCAATTCATACTTAACCATTCATAACATTTGGGAATACATCGAAGGGACTCAAACAAAATTCACATACACATAAACATGCTATTTTAAACACCCTAATCCATCTAACCAATATGCCATTCAAAGGCACCAAAATTGTCTTAAAATATCATTTACCAAATCAAGTTAACTTTGCCACATTCCAAACATAAAACTTAGTTCAAATATCTACCAAAACATGTCACACAAGACCATATTTCAAGCCATCAAAAACATACCAAAAGACCATGCATTTCAATTACCTAAATGTGATCAAGAGGCCTAACTTAACAAGCATTACAAGTCCATCAACCATACATAAACTTCGAAGCACAAACATACCAAATTACCATTTACACATTCACTAAATACCATTCAAAATGACCTATACATGCTATTATTAACCTTGGCCAAAATACACAACAACTATTGAAATTCTTGCTGGATAGTGTGATAGGTCTCCGACAAGCTTCCAACCGATCGAGCTTCTGATAATTTATAAAAAAAGAAAGAAACTATGTAAGCAATGAGTGCTTAGTAAGCTCGTATAAACTAAAACATAACTTACCATGTCACTTATACAATTCAAAGATTAAACATAAATCATCACTGATCGTTGATTTCAGAGTTTTAAATTTATAATGATCGAACCTGGAACTAACTATAACAATGATTGAGGCAAGTGCACCTATCGAACAGTAGTATAGCTTAGGCAAGACCGGATTGTCGAACCCAAAGGAACCAAAAGTACTAATACTAACTTTCTTTTTATTATCTAGCCTAAAATAAGTGAAGTTGTTATTTAATCTAAATTTAACTAACTACTAAGCTAAAGACGCAAAGACAAAAAGAATGAATTGGGGAAATACTGTTGAACAAACTCAGTTGACTAAGACGATACCCTTAGGAAGAATCCACCTAGACTTCACTTGTTATCTAACTCTGAACCAGACAATTTATTCACTTGACTTGATCCGTAAGACTCCCTAATGTATATTAAACCCTCTCTCGAAGCGAATAACCTCTAACCCTAGGTTGATTAATTGAAATCTCTTTCTAATTAAAACCCCTAGAATTGTATTAACTCGATCTATGGACTCCCATATTAGGTTTCACCCTAATCCGGCAAAATCTCATCACCCTATCTCTAGGTGCGCGATCAACTCCGCTTAATTATGCTAGATCTACTCTTAAGCAGGGACTTTTGTTCCTCCACCTAAGCACATCAAACTTGAATCAATATCCTGGAAATATTAACACAAGAATTAAGAACACATAATTAAGAACAAATCAAGTATTTATCATATAGTTCAGCAAACGATAACAAGATTCATCTAAGTTTCATCCCCTTCAGGTATCTGAAGGGTTTACTTCATAATAGTAAAAGAAAACTTCTCAGAAGAAAAGATAAAACAAAACATAAGAAATCCCTAAAACCCCCTGAAGGAATTGAAGGAGAGATCCGCTGTCTTGAGTAGAATTCCGACTTCTTGAGATGGATCCACTGGCTATCTTCGAGTGTTTCCCACAAATCTGACCTTTTCAGCTCGGCTCCTTGGCCTAGCTCACCGCCCTCTTCTAGGTTATACTTAGGGTGTTTATATAGGCTTTTGGAATGTGTTTCTTTGCCCCTAAGTATCCTTTTTCGAGTGAAATTGCTCTTCTCCATGACAGGGACACGGCCAGGGCACACGCCCGTGTGAATCATCTTTAGGCCGTGTTCGGACTTTTAATGAGGTGACACGCCCGTGTAAATCGTGATCAGGCCGTGTTCTAGTCTATCAAGGAGACACGACCGTGTTGGCTCAAGTCCAGGCCGTGTCAATTTTCACTTTGGCCCAATTTGGTCCGTTTTGAGCCCGTTTCTCGTTCTTTCCATCCTCCGATGCTTTCCTGAGTATAAAACATGAAAAGAAAGGATTAAAAGCACCTTTTTACATAAATAAAGGGATAAATCATCCAAAAGCACGCTAAATGTGGGATTAAAATATATTACTTTTACGGTTTATCACATACCCCCACACTTAAGCTTTTGCTTGTCCTCAAGAAAAATTCTCAACTTAGAATTAAAATGAACTTTCCATGATTCAGTATTCCTATCAACAATGTCTCATCATAATTCATAGATAATTTATACATGGATAATTTAACTCAAAGAGTCCTAAAGATTCAAACAATATAAGTCATACATTTGTAGCACAAAACATAGGTGTTTCCCCTCATCTAAATACTTACCTCTGATCCAAAACCTACAAGGATTGACATCCTCACAAAAGATTCACTCAAATCACTCAAAGTGTTTAAGGTTGAATTAAGCACTCAAATGTCAAACCCAAAAGTTAATCCCATAGGCTTGCATGAAAATCAAATCTCCACCACTTTAATATGAGATGATGCACAAATCAAAAGGTCTTTGAAAGGGTTGTAACGGGGCTTGGGTTAAGGTGTGGATAAAGGCTAAATTAGAGGGTTAGAATCGAGATCGACCTGAAAAATTACCTAACTAGAAACAACGAACTGAAAAATAAATAATTACATGAATTGAAACGAGCTTCTTTTTCAATAAATAGACTTCAACTGTATAAGCTCGCTTTTCATCATACTAATACTGAATATACTTCGATGTTTTTTTTTTGATCAAGTAATAATAAAGAACTTTAACAACTGAAATAAATAACATAGTTAGGCAACTGATCAAATCAAATCTCGACAAAAAAAAAAGGTATTCAAGAAGAATGGTGATAACAAATACAAAGGGTTTTGGGTTAATATTAGTGGGTGAGTTAATAAAAAAGGGTTGTTAGGATCAAAGGGGTTCACTAGGGGTTAATTATGAAGGTAGGCTTTTTATGGAGTAAGTGGGTTAAATCCTAGGTGCCTTTATCATTTCTGTATATCAAATCAAAGATGTGGTCTCAACATGTATAATCGAGGCAAGTTCTAGAATAACAGTTCAATGTTGACACACTCATAATCAAAAAGTGAGCATGAAAAAGGATATATGCTCTTATAAGGCTCAAAATCTCACAAAGATTATGGATATTTTGATATCAGCCTCGTAAATTTTAAACTTCAAAGTAATATTCAAATTCAGGTAGACAACCTAGAAAAAATTTTATATCGAAAAATAGACTTATCATGCTTGATTCTCTAGTATCTTAGAATTTAATTATCAATGCACAATTATCAATGACTTAATCTAAAACATATCAATAAAAATCATAAATCATGGAAATTTCGTTCTAATGATAATATGAGAAATTTACTTTAAGACAAGGCATAATTCAGGGATTTGAGAATAATGCAAAAAGTTTGGCACCTAATTTCAGAAATTTGAGAACAATGAAAAAAAATTAGGCACCTTTTTAGGTTGTTCACCCCCCCACACTTAAGATGTACATTGCCCTCAATGTACAAAGATATATATATAGACAATTAAGTATAAATTCAAAAGATATGGAGAGAGGTGAAATTCCCTGAATTATGGATGAAATCCTTGCGTTGGAGGTGAAAGATAAGTTGGAGGGGTCGTTCTTGATGACGATCCTGCGCTAGATGAAGAAATTGGGTAGCTCATGGAGGATTAGCCAAGATATAATAATAATAATTAAAACTATACTAATTAAATAATTAAAGAAAAGTAATCTAAAGTGAAGGAAAATAATAAATAGAATAAAATTAAAGGAAAAGATAAGATAAATAGACCGTAGAGTCCTTATTGTTGGATGGTTCATGAGGTGGGCGTGATTTCTAAGGCTGTGGATATGGTGGTGGTCGTGGTGTGATCCCCAAGCAGCCTAAAGAACCTAAAACCAAGAAACTAAAATAAAATAAGTTAAATTAAGTAGAAGAGAAGTAAAGTTAAGGAAATTGAAACAAAAGATAAAAACGAAATAAAAACTAAATGGCCTCAAATATCCTTGGCTCGTCGAATGATTGAAGTGGCCGGCATGAACTTATATAGATTGGTCTCCCTCTGGGAGACTATGCTTGATTCCTTCTGCTTCTTCGGCATTTGGTGTAGCTCAAGGGCTTTGGGAATGTATTGGGGAAGAAAAGTAGGGGGAGGTCTGAATAATGGGATAGAATAAAGGGGGTGGGGAGTAGAAAAGTGAGTAAGGGAAGAGATGGGAGGGGGTTTAAATAGATTTTCAGGCCTGGTGCAACCCCACGCCCGTGTACCATGGGCGTGTTGATTTACACGGCCGCCTCGCACGACCGTGTTATGCATCGTATCTTTCTCCCACGCCCATGTTCTAGTTGCCACGCCCGTGTGTAAACTACCAGTGTCGACCACGGCCGCATCGCACGGCCGTGTTGGGCATCATTCATGTCTCTCACGCCCATGTTCAAGTCACCACGCCCGTGTCCAATCTAACAGTGTCGGCTATGGCTACGTCGCACGGCTGTGTTGGGCGTCGTTCATGTCTCCCACGCCCATGTTCAAGTCACCACGCCCGTGTCCAATCTAACAGTGTCGGCCACGGCTATGTCGCACGGCCGTGGCGGGGTTGTAACATTCCCAAACCCGGCCCATTCACTACGACCGAGTCTGGTTATGTTAGTGAAAATATGTTTCTTTACTAAGAATTTACAACATGAAGATTTACTATCTTTTGAAACCAAGTTCTTTTGAAAACATAACCAAAACTTAAATGTGATAAATTGTCTAAGTCAACTTTAGTGAATATATAAAGCCCATTTGGAAATTAAGTTGTTGGAATAAATTTGTCTTTAATATAAACCAACCATAATTTAAAATAATAAAATAGTTCTCAAAAATAAATAAAAGTCAAAGGCCCTTATTACATCCATATTTAAAACCAATTACTTAACATAAATAAGCTTTAAAATATTTCAACTCTTCTTTCTCGCATGGGCCACCATGTGTCCTCTCCGATCCCGGTCCGATTCTACGCATCACCCGAAATGGTTAAAGAAAAGAGTGAGTCCACGACTGACTCGATGCATAACCACAACACAGATTTCCACACGTATGGGTCTAACCCATACCCACACAGTTCTCGTAACAAAATCATGCAAGAATGCATCTCAGCCCAACCTACTGTCCAACCGTACACCAACCTTAGCAGACTCCCTGCCCAAGGCCGTGGCTAACCCACCACTGATCACCTCGTGATCCATAAACCTTACCTTGGCAAACTCGCTGCTGAAGGCCGTGGCTGAGCCACCGATCAACCAAAGTGATCCCAACATCATAATCTGTCTATGGTGACGCACATAGCCATCAACCGTCGAGATGGGCACCTAGCCAACATCTCCCTTGATGAAGCACACAGCTAACCATCAAGCGCTAATGCAGCCTGAGCTGACATTAGACCACGTACATCATGTGTACACCCTTCCTTTCTCCATCCAATCCAAATCCCATGCAAGTTATGTAAATGCCACATGTTAAGTCATCATATAAATAAGCATACAACTCATATCAATACCACACCAAATATATATATATATATATAACACAATAACCTAACATCACCAGTTTACTCACCTGTTATCCGATTATCCACAATAAGCATTAGCAAGCAATTAACTGAAGGAAATAGTGCGATGATTACGCACCTTAACACCTGTAGTTCTATGCTTTCGATCCCTAAGCTATCGCTCAAAGAAACGCTAGCTGATATCGCCTATAGCTATCCCCTACTGTTGGCCCACACCCCGGTGGCCAATTCCGAACTGCCGAGACAGCCCTCTTCTTGAACTTCGGGATAGGGACCTTTCCTTGCCCACTCTGACTCACCGTGATCAATTCCTGAATGCTCTTACAACATTTGATGAATCCGACCTAAGGGTCCCTTCTTACCGCTCCTACTTGCTGGCTACACAAGAAAGAATTACCACACTAAGACCACAAGAACATTCGGCCAACCACCACTAGAACAAGGAGGAAGGTTTCGGAAATAGTTGAGGAGAGATTCGGCTCAAGGAGTTTCAGCAAAAGTGTTTAAGGAAGAGAAAGAAAGATGCCTAGATGCTTTCGGTTTTGAAGGAACAAGGAAGGGATAAAAGAAAGAGTGAAGGATTCGCCACTTGGAAAATGTGAGAGCAAAAGAATTTGGAGAAGAAGGTTTCTGACAACCAAAGGAATTTGGGAGGCAAAATTCGGCAAGGGAGAGAAAGCAAATGATGAATGAAAATGAACACCTCCCCTATTTATACTATTCGCCAAGCTCCAACCTTCCACAAAAAAAAATCCTCAAATCTCCTAAAACACCTCCTTCCATCCATTCAAAATAATTTGAATGAGTCAAACCTACCTAGCCGAATTTAAAAAGAAGACCAAGTCTTTCTCCACCTTTCAAGCCTTCAAAACCGTCCACCACCAATCCTTAATGACGCAAAAACAAGGCCTCACTGCTGCCCTTGCGAATAGAACTGAGACCCCTTCTAGCTCCCGAGGCGTCACTTCCCCATGCCTTATGTGGCGCCTCCTTGCCACTCTGCCACACCAATCTTTATGCCAAAACTCCACCTAAATTTCTCTTAAGGCCCCCTCCATCCAAGCTCCCCTTTTAGCCCCTAAAACTAAAAATTTTCTAAAGCAACCTACCACCACCACCTAGGGTTCTCGGGACCCTAAAACTTACCCAACCACACCCTAGAGTGTGCCAACACCCGAGCTAAGCACCAAACGCCTAACCCCTAAAACCAGGGTGTTACAATTCTACCCTCCTTAAAATAATTTCGTCCTCAAAATTACTTGTCTAAACTAACACCACACTACACTATAGCTGCGCACTCGATCTTAAAGAGCTAACATACTTTACGAGCAACAAAACAAACAAATCACCAAAACGCCTCTACCACGTCCACGAGTATTGCGACCACACCCCTAGAACTCATATCTAGCGCCTCGATTTAGTCTGTTTAGAAAGTTTTATGCATTAGAAATTCTTGTTTCACTTTGTTTATCCACGAGCAATTTTATGAAAAGCAAGATATTTAGAAGTAGTTCTTTCGAGCAATCAAGTTTCATACCCTACCCAGAGGTAATTTCGTCATTTTCCTATAAGAGGTATTTCGGTGATAACTCGGAGTCAATTTTGAAAAATAGTTTTCCAACTTAAAGATATTTCAAAATTCACAAAATCTCAGAGGGTCATCTTGAAAATTTGTGTTTCAACCTGATGTGTTGCAAAATTTAGAAATCGGGGTTATTTTAGAAAGTTTGGAAATCATGGGCATTTTCAGTAAATTCTCCAAATCGAATATCACAATATTTCACAAAAATAGAATTTTCTGATATTTGGTAAAATAGGAATATTTCAGTAAAAGTTGAGAGAGAAAACTGAATATTTAGAAACCAAGGGCATTTCGGTAACTTTATCAACCAGGGGTATTTTCGTAAATTTTCACAAACCAAGATATCTTAATATTTGAAAACTTGAGATTTTGGTATTTTACCAAGTAAAAAGCATTTTATCAAAAATTGAGGGTAGAACGGTAATTTTATAACACAGGGGCATTTTTGTAATTTTGCCACTAGGGGCATTTTGGTAATTTTGTAATTCGACAGACGTCTTTCAAAATCAAATTTAGGGTTTCACAAACCAAAGGGGTAAGTTTGAAAATTTTTAAAACAGGAGGTTTTAAAAACAACAAGGCTAATTCCTTTCGGTTTTATTAATCGGTTTAGCCTATGAACAAGTCCTCTTGGTTAAGGTGAACCGTAGCTACGCACTGGTAGGATTCCCCGCGAAGAGGAGGTGAGTCACGTGGATGCTTAAGTACCAAGCTCTTCCGATCCAATCCTAGATATGCGCACACAGTTGCCACACCTTAACTCGGCGACTTATTTCACGGTTTTGTTTAAGAGCTTTAAGTTTTATGCATATGTTTGAGTAGACTAATCCTAGGGTCCAACAGATCCTAGTATTCTATTCTACTGAGCCCAAACTAACCCCAAATCAATTCATATAAACAAATCACTTCAAGAAAGTCCAAGTACTTACAGTGGACTTCGGTTCCTGAGGTACAGTGCCATGCCGAATAACTCAAAAACCTTTTATAAAAGCCCATTTTTTTTCAAAAAGTCCATTTGAAAACTGTTTTGGGCCCAAACCCTCAAAGCCGAGTTTTGAACCGGGCTCTGATACCAAACTGTAACATTCCCAAACCCGGCCCATTCACTACGACCGAGTCTGGTTATGTTAGTGAAAATATGTTTCTTTACTAAGAATTTACAACATGAAGATTTACTATCTTTTGAAACCAAGTTCTTTTGAAAACATAACCAAAACTTAAATGTGATAAATTGTCTAAGTCAACTTTAGTGAATATATAAAGCCCATTTGGAAATTAAGTTGTTGGAATAAATTTGTCTTTAATATAAACCAACCATAATTTAAAATAATAAAATAGTTCTCAAAAATAAATAAAAGTCAGAAGGCCCTTATTACATCCATATTTAAAACCAATTACTTAACATAAATAAGCTTTAAAATATTTCAACTCTTCTTTCTCGCATGGGCCACCATGTGTCCTCTCCGATCCCGGTCCGATTCTACGATCACACAAATGGTTAAAGAAAAGAGTGAGTCCACCGACTCGGTGCATAACCACAACACAGATTTCCACACGTATGGGTCTAACCCATACCCACGATTCTCGTAACAATAAAATCATGCAAGAATGCATCTCACCCAACCTCATCTTTCCCAACCGTACACCAACCTTAGCGGACTCCTGCCCAAGGCCGTGGCTAACCCACCACCGATCACCTCGTGATCCATAAACCTTACCTTGGCAAACTCGCTGCTGAAGGCCGTGGCTGAGCCACCGATCAACCAAAGTGATCCCAACATCATAATCTGTCTATGGTGACGCACATAGCCATCAACCGTCGAGATGGGCACCTAGCCAACATCTCCCTTGATGAAGCACACGGCTAACCATCAAGCGCTAATGCAGCCTGAGCTGACATTAGACCACGTACATCATGTGTACACCCTTCCTTTCTCCATCCAATCCAAATCCCATGCAAGTTATGTAAATGCCACATGTTAAGTCATCATATAAATAAGCATACAACTCATATCAATACCACACCAAATATATATATATATATAACACAATAACCTAACATCACCAGTTTACTCACCTGTTATCCGATTATCCACAATAAGCATTAGCAAGCAATTAACTGAAGGAAATAGTGCGATGATTACGCACCTTAACACCTGTAGTTCTATGCTTTCGATCCCTAAGCTATCGCTCAAAGAAACGACAGCTATCTGCCTATAGCTATCCCCTGCTGTTGGCCCACACCCCGGTGGCCAATCCCGAACTGCCGAGACAGCCCTCTTCTTGAACTTCGGGATAGGGACCTTTCCTTGCCCACTCTGACTCACCGTGATCAATTCCTGAATGCTCTTACAACATTTGATGAATCCGACCTAAGGGTCCCTTCTTACCGCTCCTACTTGCTGGCTACACAAGAAAGAATTACCACACTAAGACCACAAGAACATTCGGCCAACCACCACTAGAACAAGGAGGAAGGTTTCGGAAATAGTTGAGGAGAGATTCGGCTCAAGGAGTTTCAGCAAAAGTGTTTAAGGAAGAGAAAGAAAGATGCCTAGATGCTTTCGGTTTTGAAGGAACAAGGAAGGGATAAAAGAAAGAGTGAAGGATTCGGCCACTTGGAAAATGTGAGAGCAAAAGAATTTGGAGAAGAAGGTTTTGGCAACCAAAGGAATTTGGGAGGCAAAATTCGGCAAGGGAGAGAAAGCAAATGATGAATGAAAATGAACACCTCCCCCCCTATTTATACTATTCGGCCAAGCTCCAACCTTCCACAAAAAAAAAAATCCTCAAATCTCCTAAAACACCTCCCTTCCATCCATTCAAAATAATTTGAATGAGTCAAACCTACCTAGCCGAATTTAAAAAGAGAAGACCAAGTCTTTCTCCACCTTTCAAGCCTTCAAAAACCGTCCACCACCAATCCTTAATGACGCAAAAACAAGGCCTCACCTGCTGCCCTTGCGAATAGAACCTGAGACCCCTTCTAGCTCCCTGAGGCGTCACTTCCCCCATGCCTCATGTGGCGCCTCCTTGCCACTCTGCCACACCAATCTTTATGCCAAAACTCCACCTAAATTTCTCTTAAGGCCCCCTCCATCCAAGCTCCCCCTTTTAGCCCCTAAAACTAAAAATTTTCTAAAGCAACCTACCACCACCTAGGGTTCTCAGGACCCCTAAAACTTACCCAACCACACCCTAGAGTGTGCCAACACCCGAGCTAAGCACCAAATGCCTAACCCCTAAAACCAGGGTGTTACAGGGGTAGTTGGGTCCGTGACTCGAAGATATGATTCGTCCTGACTCGTACCATCTCTGCAGTGTCAGTATGGAGATTCGGTACTTCCACACGGCCAAGACCACGGCCGTGTGTAAGGCCGTGTGGTCTATAAATTGGCCTTTGGTTAGTTTATAGTTAGTTGCTTCAGATGAGAAATAAAAGTGAAAATAAAATAAAATAAAATAAACTAAAATATAAGAAAAATAGAGTTAGTGCTCGGGTTGCCTCCCGAGAAGCGCTCGTTTATAGTCTTAAGCTAGACTTACCTCTCACTCGCATCATCAGGGTGGTTTGAAAATTTGAATATCTTCCCTCATGCTATCAGTTCTATTTCCTTGATAAAGTTTAAGTCGAGAAGCGTTTATATTAAAAGTACCAAAAATAGGATTACTTACCTCGACTGTTCCATATGGGAAAATATTGTGTACCTCAAGAGGAATTTTTTCGTTTGTGTTCAGGTCTGATGTGATGAGGCGAGGATCTGCTCTATCTAATAGTACCTGGTCTCCTATTTTGAAGTGGTTTGTTGTTCCTATGAGCTCTTCTGGGGGCTCCTTCGGTTTTACTTTGTGTGGTTCCGGTTCTTCTTTGAATTGTGTTTTCCACTCTTCTAATTTGTCGACCCTAAGGCTTCGTTCCTTATGTAATTCTTCTTTGTTGTCATGGGGTCCATGATTCGGCTCAGGTTCGTAACCTTGTGGTGTTTCCTGTGGTGAAAGTTGAATAACTTGGTTATCAACTGAATTTACTTTCTCACCTTCATCAATTGTTGTCCTGGCCGAGTCAAGAGCTTGTAAACTGGTCGATTCGTCACCTACACGAAGTATGAGTTCTCCTGTACCAACATCAATTTTTGTTCTAGCAGTTGCTAAAAAGGGTCTTCCTAAAATTAAGGAAATCGAATTATCCTCATCCATGTCTAAGATAACAAAATCTACTGGGAAAACGAATTTATCAATTTTTACAAGAACATCTTCGATAATACCCCTAGGAATTCTAACAGTTTTATCAGCTAGTTGGATGCTCATCCTAGTTTGTTTGGGTTTCCCTAGACCTAGTTGTTTAAACAATTTATAAGGTATGACATTTATGCTTGCCCCTAAATTAGCTAACGCATTATCAATAGGTAAACTACCAATTAAACATGGAATCGTAAAACTCCCTGGATCTTTTAATTTCTGTGGTAGTTTATTTTGTAAGATTGCCGAGCACATTGCGTTTAGTTCTGTAACATCCCGGTTTAGGGCCTAGTGTGAATAGTGGTTCGAGACCACAAATCCGAGGGTCATGAATGAGTTTTTGAGGCTTATATTACGTATGCATGCTAGTGTGAAAGTTTCATGAAGCAATTTTGTGAAATTGTGGTGGAATTGTCCAAAAGGACTAAATTGCAAAAGTTGCAAAATGTGTGTTTCTAGAAGCTATATGTGTGAAATAGCTTTCGATTATTAATTAGAGGTCCTTAAATAGCAATTTATCCAAATTCTAATTTTTGGACAAAAATGGGCATGGATGAGTTAAAATTGAAAGTTTATCAAAAAGGGCGTTTTGGTCATTTATCAATTAAGTGATTAAAATAGGTGAAAAGATGATAGAAATTCATTCATCTTCTTCCCATAGCTGCCGAAAATTTGAGAAGCCATTGTTAGGGTTCTTTCAATTTTTTAAGCTTACTAGTAAGTGCTCCTAAGCCCGGTTTTTTATATTCTTCGTATTTTTGAAGCCTCGGTAGCATGAGTAAGCTATTTATAGCTATTTGGTGAGCTATTATGGATGTTCAAAAATGTATATATGTATGACATGCATGTATTTTGATGTTTTATGGAAGAATATGAAAGCTTGATGTAGTAGAAACATCTTTTGCTAAGTGATTTTCCATGAAAATGCATGTAGGGACTTAGTTGTGAAAATCTTAAGTTTGGTCATACATGGGTGATTTAGTGAGATTTGATGAATGCTTTAGTTGAGTAAGTGGTTCGGCTAAGCATGAAAGAGTAGAAAGTTGAATAAAAACCACTTTACGAGCCTTCGGGACTAAAGTGTAAATATGAGAAAGTTTAGGGGCAAAATAGTAATTTTGCTAAAGTATGAGATATGGGTCAATTTAGTCAATGTGTGTATTGAATAAGCTGATTTATTCATTATAGATCAAGAAAGATGAAGCCCGGATCGAAACTGAGGCAAAACCAAGGTGGTGGACTAAATTGTATATTTCTGTACTTTTGAGTATCGAGGTAAGTCTATTCATAAAAAATGCGTTCATACTTACAATTTGTAAATGCTAGCTAGGGTGTAGCATGAATGAGAATGAATGAGAATGATTGGGAACCTATGTGGTTCAAGTAGAATGAATGCAATATAGATGTGAATGGATGAATAATTGGGTAAATAGACTTGTGCATGTGTTGTGATAATGCTAGATGGTGGGCTAAGTGCGATACCATCCAAATGCATATTGACGATGAGCTGGCTATGTGCGATGCTATCGTTAGGTATATCATTTAGTGGCTATGTGCGAGATCACGATGATTACCTTTGTGGTAGGCTAAGTGCGATACCACCTTATAAATTGATTGTGGTGTGCTAAGTGCGAAACCACTGAGATATTGGCTGTATGGATTAATTATATATATTAGCTGTGTGTAATAGCTGTGTGGATAAGATATGTGCATTAGCTGTGTGGATTAGCTATGTGAGTTAGCTATGTGGATGTATTATTGAGCAATAATGATGTGTTGTATATTGTGTAAATGTGATATTGAATGCAGGGGTGCATTTCAATAATTATGGGCATGTGACTCATGATGTGTTGGTAATATGGTAAGGGATAGAAAGAGTAAGCATAGTTTTATATTATATGTTGGTATAATGCTAATTGTGGTTGGGCTTATACTACGATGCTTAATTGTTTATGTGTAAACTTACTAAGCTCAAAGCTTACTCTCTTTCTTTTCCCTTGTCTTATAGATTTAAAGCGTTGAATCGAGATACGAGGATCATCAGAAGATAGCCCACATATCAACACACTTTGGTACATGAAACTTATTGTTTTGTATATGGCATGTATAAGGGCTAGATATGTTAGTAAATTTTGTTGTAAATGGCTAAGATGTGTTGGCCTTTAGATGGATAGCTTATTTTGTATAATGCCATGGTTGTTGGCTATTACATTATATGAAAGAAAGATGTAGTTTTCTATGTGAGAATGCACTTCAATTTGAGTTGATTATGATAGTGTTAGATGAGTATATGTTGTGTATGTTAGAAGGGTGAAAAGAACTTGACACTTAGTCTTGTTCTTGACCATGTGGATAGACACACGGGCGTGTGTCTAGACCATGTGTGACACACGGTCAGCCCACTTGCGGGCGTGTCTGTGCGTGGCGTCGTCCCCATGTTAATATTTGAAAATGAGAATAGACCCGGGCTAGTTACACGGGCGTGTGCCTAGGGCGTGTGGGATTCATCAGTGTTGGCCACGGGCTAGCCACACGGGCGTGTGTCTAGACTCTAGGCCGTGCGAGGGAAGTCAGTGTTCACCATGGTTGGGGAGCACGGGCGTGCCATGGCCGTGAGGCATTTGGCAGAATGCTTGGGTTTTTAGGCATGGTCTGGGGACATGGGCGTGTGTGCTCGTGGACGGGCGTGTCTAATCTTGCACGGGCGTGTGAGACCTATATAAAAGAGAAAAATTTTAAGGATCGTAAAAGTTCCGGATTAGTCTCGAGAGTCCTCGTGTGTATGAGTGAGGCCTCGTAAGTCGAGAATAAGGTTATAGCGAGTAATGACGTTGAGCCTAAGTGGCGATTAAGCGATTTGAGTTCGGTAACGCCTGGGGCCCGATTCCCGGCGTAGAACCCGGGTAAGGGGTGTTACATTTAGTGGTATCAGGGCTATAGTTTAGTCTATTCTAGGACTACTGTAGCGGGTGTAAGAGTCTAGCTATACATGCCATAAGTGTACGATGATAGTGTGGTGGTTTTTGATGATTTTAAATCTTGTTTTATATAGAATATGGATTCCGATCCATTGACTGCGATGAAGCGACTAGTAATCTGTGCCGCTCTGCGCAGAATCGTCGTCTTGGGCAAAGTGAAACCGAGGCGAGGGGTCAAGGGGAAGAGGCATAAGAAGCCTTTCTCCATATGATGAGTAATTGGTACTCGGATTATGTCCGAGCGAACCCTAATGCTCAACCTCCTCCACCTCCTCCTATACCTCAGCCAAATCCTGTGGCTCCTCAAGGTATGGATGTAGTGAGGATATCGAAACCCCCGGTGGATAAGATTAGGAAACACGGGGCTGAGGAGTTTAGAGCTAAAGTAGATGACGACCCTGAGAGGGTAGAGTTCTGGTTAGAGAACTCGATGAGGGTGTTCGATGAGCTCTCATGTGCACCTGAGGAAAGTTTGAAGTGTGTCGTATCTTTGCTGAGAGACTCGGCATACCATTGGTGGAAGATGCTGACATTAGTGGTCTCGAGAGAGCGGGTAACGTGGGACTTCTTTCTAGAAGAGTTTTGGAAGAAGTACATAAGCCAGAGGTTTACTGACCGAAAAAGGAAAGAATTCCTTGAGCTGAAGTAAGGAAGGATGACAGTAGCTAAGTACGAGCGTGACTTAGCAAATACGCTCAAGAATGTGTGTCGACAGAGACCATCTTGTGCAAGAGGTTCGAAGATGGACTGAATGAGGATATCAAACTCCTAGTTGGCATTTTGGAGTTGAAAGAATTCGTGGTATTAGTTGAGAGGTCAAGTAAGGCCGAAGAGTTGAGTTTAGATAAGAGGAGGGTTGTGAGTGAAGCCCGAGATGCGAGAAAGAGACCGATGGGCAAGTCGTATCAAGCCCAGTCGAAAAGATCCAAGGAAGTGAATCCTCGGACGTCAACCTCAGTGGGATATTCGTATCGAGACTTGGACAATACTCGTCAGGGTTCGAGAGTCCGAGCCCCCTCGATGAAAAGTGTGGGCAATACAAAGAGTAAACCGGAGTGTCCAAGTTTTGGTAGGTATCACACTGGAGAGTGTTGGGGAAACAATCGAAATGTTACAAATGTGGTTCCCCGACCACTTTATCCGTGAATCGTGTCTCGAGAGGGATGATAAGGAAGAGAGGCAAGAAGTGAGACCTAGTGATGTGTCTACGAGGGTAGACCACCAAGGAACCCAAGAGGTGGGGCTAGTGGTAGAGGTGCGTCCGGGGACTCTGTTTGTGAGACCAGAGGGTCGGGCACCTCTGAGGAGGCGTCACGCCATTCGCACTCGAAAAGAGGCATCCTCCCCTGATGTGATAACGGGTACTTTTTCTCTCTTTGACACCTCTGTTATTGCTTTAATAGATCCAGGGTCTACTCACTCTTATATTTGCATGAGATTAGCATCTAGTTTGAGTATGACCGTTGAGTCTACGGACATTGTGATTAAGGTGTCAAACCCGTTAGGAAAGCATGTGTTAGTGGACAAAGTGTGTAAGAATTGCCCTTTGTTGATTGAGAATCATTGTTTTCCAGCAAACCTTATGTTGTTGCCGTTTGATGAGTTCGATTTAATCCTAGGCATGGAATTGTTGACTACCCATAGTGTCTTAGTGAACTGTGGTAATAAGTTTTTTGAACTGAAATGTGAGAGTGGAGATGTAGTTCGGGTTGAATCAGGTGGATCGGACAGTTTACCCGTGATGATTTCTTCCTTAGTGGCTGAGAAATGTTTAAGAAAAGGGTGTGAGCCCTATCTTGCGTTTGTGTTGAATACTCAAGAAGTTGGAGTAGGGATCGAAACAGTGCCAGTGGTATGTGAGTACCCAGATGTGTTTCCGGAAGAGTTACCCGGATTACCTCCAGTGAGAGAGGTCGAGTTTGGAATTGAGTTGGTTCCGGGAGCGGCACCTATTTCAATTGCCTCGTCATGAATGGCACCAGAGAGTTGAAAGAAGCTGAAGGTTCGATTACAAGAGTTGAAAGATAAGGGTTTTGCAAGACCGAGCTACTCGTAGTAGGGTGCTCCTGGTATTGTTTGTGAAGAAAGAAAGATGGGTCTATGATGTTGTGTATAGACTATAAAAAATGAACAAGGTTAAGGTTAAGAATAAGTATCCTTTACCAAGGATTGATGATCTTTTCGATCAACCAAGGAGCTACTGAGTGTTCTCCAAGATAGACTTGAGGTCCAGTTATTATCATTTCGAGTGAAAAAGCAAGATGTGTTGAAAACTACATTTTGGACAAGGTATGGCCATTATGAGTTTTTGGTTATGCCGTTTGGTTTGACGAATGCACCTACGATTTTTATGGATCTGATGAACCGTGTTTTCAGACCATATGTGGACAAGTTTGTGGTTGTCTTTATTGACGACATATTGATCTATTCTCGGGATGAGAACGATCATGAAGAGCACTTGAGAATTGTCTTGGAAACTTTAAGAGATAAGCAGTTGTATGCTAAGTTTAGCAAGAGTGAGTTTTGGCTCCGAGAGGTCGGATTCCTAGGACACATGGTGTCAGGTTATAGGGCCAGAGTTGACTCGAGTAAGATATCGGCTGTTATGGATTTGAAACCGCCGAGGAACGTGTCAGAAATCAGAAGTTTCTTGGGATTAGCGGGATATTACAGACGTTTCGTAAAGGGGTTCTCTGTGATTGCTACCCCGATGACGAAACCATTGCATAAAGATGTCAAGTTTTAATGGATCGAGAGACATGTCATGAGCTTGAGAGACCGAAAACAATGTTGATCGAGGCACCGTTTTGGTTCAACCAGAATCGGGGAAAGATTTCGTGGTATATAGTGATGCGTCGTTTAATGGTCTCGGTTGCGTGTTGATGCAAGAGGGTAAGGTAGTCACTTACACCTTGAGGCAGTTAAAACCGCACGAGAAGACTCACGATTTGGAGTTGGCTGCGATTGTGTTTGTGTTAAAGATTTGGCGACATTATTTGTATGGCGAAAAGTGCCGAATCTTTACGGATCACAAGAGTTTAAAGTATTTGATGGATCAGAAGGATCTAAATCTGAGACAGAGACGGTGGCTTGAATTGTTGAAAGACTATGAGTTAGTCATTGATTACCACTCAGGAAAAGCAAATGTAGTTGCGGATGCCTTAAGTAGGAAATCCCTGTATGCTCTAAGAGTTATGAGAGCGAGTTTAGCATTGTCTGATGATGGTGCTATTTTGGCAGAGTTGAGAGCTAGGCCACTATTTGTTCAACAAATATGTGAGGCTCAGAGAAATGACAGCGAGATGCAAACTAAGATAGCTAAGTGCGGATCAGGAAGTGGTTCTGATTTTCGAGTGGATTTGAATGGTTGTCTGATGTATCGTGACAGAATTTGTGTTCCTAAAAATGAGGAGTTGATTCGAAAGGTTTTGTATGAGGCCCACAGTGGATGCTTGTCGGTACATTCTGGCGATGCGAAAATGTACAACGATTTGAGAAAGTTGTATTGGTGGCCGGGTATGAAAAGAAATATTTGAGTTTGTGGCAAAGTGTCCGATTTGCCAACAAGTGAAAGCCGAGCATCAAGTGCCTTCGGGATTGCTTGACCCGTGATGGTTCCCGAATGGAAGTGGAATCGGGTTACCATGGATTTTGTGACGGGGTTACCAAGCAACTCAGAAAAGAGAGATCTTTGTGTGGGTTGTTGTGGATAGATTGATTTGTCGACTCACTTTATTCGATGCGTGTTGATTATTCAACGGATAAGTTAGGCTTTGAGTTGTATGTGGCGAGATAGTGAGATTGCATGGTGTACCAGTGTCTATTATATCGGATAGAGATCCGAGGTTTACTTGAGATTTTGGAAGAAGTTGCAAGAGGCCATGGGTACGAGATTGAATTCAAGTACTGCGTTCCATTCACAATCCGATGGTCAGTCTGAAAGAGTAATTCAAGTTCTTGAGGATATGCTTCGATACTGTGTGTTAGAATTCGAAGGTAGTTAGGAGAGATATCTACCTTTGGTCGAATTCGCCTATAACAATAGTTATCAGTCGAGTATACAGATGGCACCGTATGAGGCTTTGTATGGCTGTAAGTGTCGGACTCCTTTGTATTGGACCGAGCTTAGTGAGAAATGGGTCCATGGGGTCGATCTAGTAAAAGAGACCGAAAAGAGAGTGAAAGTAATCCGTGATAGTCTGAAAGCTGCTTCGGACTGATAGAAGTCGTATGCGGATTTGAAAAGAAAAAAATTGAGTTTGAGATAGGCGACAAAGTATTTTTGAAAGTATCGTCGTGGAAGAAGATTATGAGATTTGGACGGAAAGGGAAATTGAGTCCAAGGTTCGTAGGGCCGTATGAGATTACAGACAGAATTGGGCCTATAGCTTACCGGTTAGCTTTGTCGGTAGAGTTGGAAAAGATTCATAACGTGTTCCATGTGTCGATGTTGCGACGGTATCGCTCTAATCCTTCACATGTGATTCCTTCAATGGAAATTGAGATAAGACTGAATATGTCTTATGAAGAGGAGCTGATTAAGATCTTGGCTCGAGAAGTGAAACAGTTGAGAAATAAGAGCATAGCACTAGTGAAAGTGTTATGGCAGAAACATGGCGTGGAAGAGGCTACGTGGGAAACGGAAGAAGCTATGAGAGAGCAACATCCAAACCTCTTTTCTGGTAAGATTTTCGGGGGCGAAAATCTCTAAAGGGGGGAGAGTTGTAACATCCCGGTTTAGGGCCTAGTCAGAATAGTGGTTTGAGACCACAAATTCGAGGGTCATGAATGAGTTTTTGAGGCTTATATTACGTATGCATGCTAGTGTGAAAGTTTCATGAAGCAATTTTGTGAAATTGTGGTGGAATTGTCCAAAAGGACTAAATTGCAAAAGTTGCAAAATGTGTGTTTCTAGAAGCTATATGTGTGAAATAGCTTTCGATTATTAATTAGAGGTCCTTAAATAGCAATTTATCCAAATTCTAATTTTTGGACAAAAATGGGCATGGATGAGTTAAAATTGAAAGTTTATCAAAAAGGGCGTTTTGGTCATTTATCAATTAAGTGATTAAAATAGGTGAAAAGATGATAGAAATTCATTCATCTTCTTCCCATAGCTGCCGAAAAATTTGAGAAGCCATTGTTAGGGTTCTTTCAATTTTTCAAGCTTGCTAGTAAGTGCTCCTAAGCCCTGTTTTGATATTCTTCGTATTTTTGAAGTCCCTTAGCATGAGTAAGCTATTTATAGCTATTTGGTGAGCTATTATGGATGTTCAAAAATGTATATATGTATGACATGCATGTATTTTGATGTTTTATGGAAGAATATGAAAGCTTGATGTAGTAGAAACATCTTTTGCTAAGTGATTTTCCATGAAAATGCATGTAGGGACTTAGTTGTGAAAATCTTAAGTTTGGTCATACATGGGTGATTTAGTGAGATTTGATGAATGCTTTAGTTGAGTAAGTGGTTCGGCTAAGCATGAAAGAGTAGAAAGTTGAATAAAAACCACTTTACGAGCCTTCGGGACTAAAGTGTAAATATGAGAAAGTTTAGGGGCAAAATAGTAATTTTGCTAAAGTATGAGATGTGGGTCAATTTAGTCAATGTGTGTATTGAATAAGCTGATTTATTCATTATCGATCAAGAAAGACGAAGCCCAGATCGAAATCGAGGCAAAACCAAGGTGGTGGACTAAATTGCATATTTCTGTACTTTTGAGTATCGATGTAAGTCTATGCATAAACAATGAATTCATACTTACAATTTGTAAATGCTAGCTAGGGTGTAGCATGAATGAGAATGAATGAGAATGATTGGGAACCTATGTGGTTCAAGTAGAATGAATGCAATATAGATGTGAATGGATGAATAATCGGGTAAATAGACTTGTGCATGTGTTGTGATAATGCTAGATGGTGGGCTAAGTGCGATACCATCCAAATGCATATTGACGATGAGCTGACTATGTGTGATGCTATCGTTAGGTATATCATTTAGTGGCTATGTGCGAGATCATGATGATTACCTTTGTGGTAGGCTAAGTGCGATACCACCTTATAAATTGATTGTGGTGTGCTAAGTGCGAAACCACCGAGATATTGGCTGTGTGGATTAATTATATATATTAGCTGTGTGTAATAGCTGTGTGTAATAGCTGTATGGATAAGATATATGGATTAGCTGTGTGGATTAGCTATGTGAGTTAGCTATGTGGATGTATTATTGAGCAATAATGATGTGTTGTATATTGTGTAAATGTGATATTGAATGCAGGGGTGCATTTCAATAATTATGGGCATGTGACTCATGATGTGTTGGTAATATGGTAAGGGATAGAAAGAGTAAGCATAGTTGTATATTATATGTTGGTATAATGCTAATTGTGGTTGGGCTTATACTATGATGCTTAATTGTTTATGTGTAAACTTACTAAGCTCAAAGCTTACTCTCTTTCTTTTCCCTTGTCTTATAGATTTAAAGCGTTGAATTGAGATACGAGGATCATCAGAAGATAGCCCACATATCAGCACACTTTGGTACATGAAACTTAATGTTTTGTATATGACATGTATAGGGGCTAGATAAGTTAGTAAATTTTGTTGTAAATGGCTAAGATGTGTTGGCCTTTAGATGGATAGCTTATTTTGTATAATGCCATGGTTGTTGGCTATTACATTATATGAAAGAAAGATGTAGTTTTCTATGTTAGAATGCACTTCAATTTGAGTTGATTATGATGGTGTTAGATGAGTATATGTTGTGTATGTTAGAAGGGTGAAAAGAACTTGACACTTAGTCTTGTTCTTGACCATGTGGATAGACACACGCGGGCGTGTGTCTCTAGACCATGTGTGACACACTCAGCCCACGGGCGTGTGCTCCGCCGCGTCGTCCTGCATGTTAATATTTGAAAATAGAATAGACCCCGGACTAGTCACACGGGCGTGTGCCTAGGGCGTGTGGGATTCATCAGTGTTGGCCACGGGCTAGCCACACGGGAGTGTGTCTAGACTCTAGGCCGTGCGAGGGAAGTCAGTGTTCACCGCGGTTGGGGAGCACGGGCGTGCCATGGCCGTGGGGCATTTGGCAGAATGCTTGGGTTTTTAGGCATGGTCTGGGGACATGGGCGTGTGTGCTCATGCATGGGCGTGTCTAATCTTGCACGGCCGTGTGAGACCTGTATAAAAGAGAAAAATTTTAAGGATCGTAAAAGTTCCGGATTAGTCTCGAGAGTCCTCGTCTGTATGAGTGAGGCTTCGTAAGTCGAGAACGAGGTTATAGCGAGTAATGACGTTGAGCCTAAGTGGTGATTAAGCGGTTTGAGTTCGGTAATGCCTCGAGCCCGGTTCCCGGCGTGGAACCCGGGTAAGGGGTGTTACAAGTTCCACGTGTGATGCCTCGTCTATCCTTCGCTTGTTCGTCAAAAGCTCTTTCAAAAGTTTTCTATAATCTGGCATCTGCGAAAGGGCTTCAAGTAGCGGTAAGTTAATATGTAATTTCTTTAAAAGTTTAAGAAACTTACCGAACTGTTCCTCTGTATCGTCTCTCTTCATCGCTTCGGGATAAGGAATGCGAGGTTGGTACTTTTTGATTACCGGTTTTGGCTTTTCTTGTGTTACCTCAACTTTACCTTTCTCTACCTCGTTTTCTTGTATTGGATTGGGTTCATCTAACCCTATATTATCATGAGCTGTGATAGCTTGGATTTGCTCCTTTGGGTTAATCTCAGTGTTGCTTGGTAGACGCCCTTGCGGTCGTTCGGAAATTATCTTTGCAAGTTGTCTAACTGTCTTAGTAAGTTCCCCAACTTGACTTTCGATCCCCTTAATTGATAGCTGTTGATTCTTAAGGGTGGTTTCAGTGTCTTGGAGACGGCTGATTTTGTTGGTTTTGTCCTTGTAACCTGCCACTGATAGTTATTCAGTGACATCTCCTCTATGAATTCGTAGGTTGCTTCAGGAGTTCTGTTGTTCAGGGTTCCACCGGCGGCTGAATCAATTAGTTGTCTCGTTGAGGGGTTTACACCGTTATAGAAAGTTTGGACTTGGAGCCACAAGGGTAAACCATGGTGCGGACACCTTCTCAAGAGATCCTTGTATCTCTCCCATGCGTCGTATAATGTCTCTAAATCCATCTGCACAAAAGAAGAGATATCATTCCGTAATTTGGCCGTTTTGGCCAGTGGGAAATATTTTAATAAAAATTTTTCGGTCATTTGATACCATGTAGTGATTGACCCTCGTGGTAACGAATTTAACCACTGTTTGGCTCTATTCCTTAATGAAAAGGGAAATAACCGAATACGGATGGCATCATCAGAAACGCCATTTATTTTGAAGGTATCACAGAACTCTAAAAAATTAGCTATATGAGTATTTTGGTCTTCGTCCTGTAAACCATCAAATTGAACAAATTGTTGAATCATTTGTATAGTGTTAGGCTTTAATTCAAAATTATTAGCAGCTATAGCAGGCCTAACAATACTTGATTCTGCTCCTATTAAATGAGGTTTAGCATAATCATACATAGTACGCGGAGCATTATTTTTTGCCACATCTTGTGGTGGTGGATTATTCTCGTCCATCCCTTCAGTAGGATTGGATCTGCCTTCTCGCTCTTTTTCTGTGTAATTTAGGGCTCGCCTAATTTCTCTGCGATTCCTGCGAGCGGTAGCTTCAATATCACTATCGTATACTAGTGGTCCTCTCGGGTTCCTTCTAGTCATAAACTAGAGGTACCTTCTAGGAAAAGAAAGAAAGAAAATTTAGCAAAGTTAAAAACAAAACAAAAATAATAAATAAAAATAAAAGTAAATTATGGAAAATAATGGCTAAAGTAATAAAAATAGAGCTTTCTTAATATTTTAGTTCCCAAAGAATAAATACGCCAAAAACTTGACCGTTGATTTGAGTTTTAAATTTATAATGATCAAACACGAACTAACTATAACAACGATTGAGGGAAGTGCACCTATCGAGCAAGAGTATAGCTTAGGCAAGACCGAATTGTCGAACCCAAAGGAACCAAAAGTACTAATACTAACTTTCTTTTTATTATCTAGCCTAAAATAAGTGAAGTTGTTATTTAATCTAAATTTAACTAACTACTAAGCTAAAGACGCAAAGACAAAAAGAATGAGTTGGGGAAATCTTTGTTGAAAAACTCAGTTGATTAAGACGATACCCTTCGGAAGAATCCACCTAGACTTCACTTGTTATCTAACTCAACCGCACGATTTATTCACTTGACTTGATCCGTAAGACTCCTAATGTATATTAAACCCTCTCTCGAGCGCGAATAACGTTTAACCCTAGGTTGATTAATTGAAATCTCTTTCTAATTAAAACCCCTAGAATTGCATTAACTCGATCTATGGACTCCCATATTAGGTTTCACCCTAATCCGGCAAAATCTTGTCACCCTATCTCTAGGCGCGCGATCAACTCCGCTTAATTATGCTAGATCTACTCTTAAGCATGGACTTTTGCTCCTCCACCTAAGCACATCAAACTTGAATCAATATCCCAGAAATATTAACACAAGAATTAAGAACACATAATTAAGAACAAATCAAGTATTTATCATATAGTTCAGCAAATGATAACAAGATTCATCTAAGTTTCATCCCCTTCAGGTATCTGAAGGGTTTAGTTTATAATAGTAAAAGAAAACATCTCAGAAGAAAAGATAAAACAAAACATAAGAAATCCCTAAAACCCCCTGAAGGAATTGAAGGAGAGATCCGCTGTCTTGAGTAGAATTCCAGCTTCTTGAGATGGATCCACTAGCTATCTTCGAGTGTTTCCCACAAATCTGACCTTTTCGGCTTGGCTCCTTGGCCTAGCTCACCGCCCTCTTCTAGGTTATACTTACGGTGTTTATATAGGATTTTGGAATGTGTTTCTTTGCCCCTAATTATCCTTTTCCGAGTGAAATTGCTCTTCTCCACGACAGGGACACGGCCATGGCACACGCCCGTGTGAATCGTCTTTAGGCCGTGTTCGGACTTTTAATGAGGTGACACGCCCGTGTAAATCGTGATCAGGCCGTGTTCTAGTCTATCAAGGAGACACGGCCGTGTTGGCTCAAGTCCAGGCCGTGTCAATTTTCACTTTGGCCCAATTTGGTCCGTTTTGAGCCCGTTTCTCATTCTTTCCATCCTCTGGTGCTTTCTTGAGTATAAAACATGAAAAGAAAGTGTTAAGAGCACCTTTTTACATAAATCAAGGGATAAATCATCCAAAAGTACGCTAAATGTGGGATTAAAATATGTTACTTTTACGGTTTATCAATCACCAATTCTATAAGCTTAGAAAAAGCCTATACAACATCATCAAACTCACAAGTTAGTATACTTGTCCATGAAACAAATGAAATCAACCATAAGACATGTAAATTTCCATAGGTAATAACATCATTTAGTTCATAAACCCTTTCATAAGGTCATGGTTCAATCCATTTGAATACTTACCATTTCATTTCCTTTTCTTCCATTGAACCATCCAGAATTACATCGGATACTCGGGAAAGCTCACACATAGTGTGCCTTTACATATAACTGTAACCTTTCCTTTACATCAATGCTCACACGATTTGTGAAATGGGCCTATTCACATTATCTATGGGTCAGAATGTAAGCTACACGATGCTGCTTACACAATTTGTGGAGAACCCACAACAAATGCAAGCCCTAGTCATCGGTAGGACATTTAAGACCAACACTCGAAACGTGGAATCCCTAATGACATGTCATTTGTATCTTAAGAAGTCTTAATGTTCATCCGGGACTTGTTATCCGTCAATTCATCATAGCATTGATACATTTGTATATTGATTCATTTACATTAAAACAACATAGTAAACATTCAATTTAAACAACATTAAAATGATTATAGTTCATACGGACTTACCTCGATAAATGCAGTTGTAAAATGAAGCCGACGACTAATTCAACACTTAGCTTTTCCTCAATTTTGATCTGTTTGTCTCGTTTTTTAATCTAAATAATAATTTTTACTCAATTAAACCATTCAAATAACTTAACATAATTAAATCAAGCCTATAATCCATTTTAAGGTGAGTTTACAAATTACCCTTAATACTTTAACATTTATGCAATTTAATCCCTAAACCTAAAACTTGT
Source organism: Gossypium sturtianum (assembly GCA_025698515.1). Lineage (NCBI taxonomy): Eukaryota > Viridiplantae > Streptophyta > Magnoliopsida > Malvales > Malvaceae > Gossypium > Gossypium sturtianum. The sequence continues at coordinate 126,893,372 of CM046948.1, forward strand.
AATTTCACCATTTTTAACCATAAATCATGCTAGCCGATTTTTACCCAATCTTATAACTGCCCATATTTATCCACAATTTACATTATTTTCCTTGAATTTTATTCTCATAAATAAGTCCCTAAACTTGAAAATCATCAAAAATTACTTAACAAAATACTTATATTTAGCAAAAAAGCTTAATAATCTATCAAAAAATTTTAAAAAATTCACAAATTCATCCCTGGTAAATTTCTAAACATTTAAAAATTTAACAAATTGACCCTCGGGTTAGCTAGATTAAGCTACAACGATTTCAAAAACGTAAAAATTGCTAAAACGGACCTTGAGAGCGTACACATGCAAAGGAAGCAAAAGACCGAAGCTCCAAGCTCTTTAACAATGGCATTTCAGTCGAAGAAAGGAAGAAAATTAAGATGATGGGTTTCATGTTTCATATTTTAACCTTACTATTTTATTTTAATAATAAAAATAACATATAAAATAAAAGTAATTTAAGCTCAAACTGCCCCACTATCTTAAGAATGGGTAATTTACAAATTAAAGCCATCCAATCATGTTTCTTTAATAAATTAACACCTTTAAACTAATACCGATTGACTTTTTTAACTATTATGATTTAGTCCTTTTCGCTTAATTAACTATCTAAACACTAAAATTTCTTAACCAAATTGTAATACGAACATAATAACACTCCGTAAATATTTAATAAAATATTTATGGCTCGGTTTATAGAAATGAGATCCCGATACCTTATTTTCTAAAACCACTTGACTTTAGGGTCATACCACTTGTACCTAATGATTCTTTCATTTAACATAAATCATTAAATTAAATTTTATTATTACACTATATTTGACTCGTAAATATTAAATAGTAAATATTTACGGGCTCACATATCGGATTTGTGGCCCTGAAACTACTGTTCTGACACTATAGAGAAATGAGTTGTTATAGGAAAACATTTAACTCAACGTTCCTTATCGAGTATTTTGTTATCTTTCGTTGTTGCAAAAAAATTTGATATTAAGAAATCAATTGTTTAAGCCCGATATCATGCTTAATTTCAAATAATTCTATAAAAACCAAATCTATATGTTAAGTATGCATGCTTGAAAATCCCAATGCAGTAAGAAAAACGGAACCACAGTTCAAATAAATTTACAGTCCAAAAATCAAACAAATTTAATTAAAACCCAAACAAAATAACAAGAATGTCCGAAGTCCGTTGTATGTCTACATGCCATGTCCATTGTTAGTGTCGAGCAATGCTTGAGATGGTTGAAACTATGGGGTGAGCTAACTAGCTTAGCGTGAGTCAAATCAATGAGAACATTCAATCATACATGCTAATATCATTCACCACTATTACATTTGCAACACATACATATCATAAGTAAAATCATTCAAAAATGTCACGGACATATCATAATGGAAAATGAATTCCTACCTCAACTATCTGCTACAGACCACAAGTTCCATAGAACTCGTCTACTAAACTCCAAACATTGCGAGCAAAGCTTGATATAGTTAAACCACCATATAATGTAATGCAAATATACTGCCATTTAACATAAAATGCAATATAATTTCCGTTCTCTTAATTACTCTCGATGCAGTGCACTAACAAGATATATGCAGACTTAATATGCCACCATTACTCCATAGAACTCCTTCGTCAACTAGAATTTCCCACCCCATGCACATGCGATATGTGTAACACCCCAAACCAGGCCTAGACGTTATGGTCGAATCTGGAAGTATCACATTGAAGTGTTTTTTTGAAAACATAGTTTCATTGGAAAACCCGTTCTATATTAATTCTCATTTACGATCTTAACGAAAATTTTAGGGTATCTTGTTCATTTGAAAACTCAAGTTGTTTTTAGCAGAATGTTGATCATATTAGTTTGTTACTATACTTTAAAACAATGTTTGATACGAAAGCTTTTATAGTATGTTATGAAAACGTGGTGTTTTGAAAAGCATTTACCTTTTGGAAATCCGCGTCCTACTACTCTCAGAAATGGATTAAGCTAAGTAAAATCCCAAATTAAAAGTTAAAAATTTAAAGAGGCCTTATTACAAAAACAAATACCAAAATTAAATTTCTTGTAAATAAAAAGTCAAATATAGAAGCAGGTGCGGTTGTGTGGCCACCTCAAGATCCTCACAAAGACCGATCCGCCTAAGACTGGGGATTACCTGTACAGATAAACAGATGGGTGAGTTTACGAAAACTCAGTGTGTAATCCCATATAAGCAATTAGCCAATCCAATAGTTTCTATTCGGGGGTGCAGTCGAGGTCATCCATGATCCTCTTTGTGGCCTCAATCCAATATTCAGCCACGCTAGGGGCAACTCCAGCAATACCCCTAAAAATCTCAGCCCCATTAGACCGGAGTCGTTCCGTGACCGACCTACGGCCCATAGTACCAGTATTGGGCCCAGCGACCCTCTCCAGAATTCGCAACATAGCTTGGGATAATGCGTCGTCCCCAGCCGCTTGATCGTGAGACCCAGTTTCAGTCACTGGTGAAGCCGGTGCCTCTCTAGCTTCAGCGTTAGGCATGTGGCCCGATGACGAAGACCCAGTCCGAGCACCTCTACGGCCTCTGCCACGGCCTCTTGTACCCCTTCCACGAGTACCCCTGGTGCTCATTAAGATTTGCGTATTATCTGTGTTTAAAAATTTTATGCATCACTTTACAGTTCCAGTGTTGATTAACAAATATCTTATGGAAGCAATATCAGTATTTAAGAGTGTGTTTTCGCAGAACGCAGTCTTACTACAGTTTTAGTTTTCCCTAACCAGAATATTTTGGTACAGTCTACTACCTATAGTAGTCTCAATATTTCACTTTTAACAAAACAGAAGTTTCAGAGGACTTACCACATCGGCGTCGGAGATTCGATGTACCACACATTCTGTAAAAAAATATTTCAAAATACTTCCAAATCATTTGGAACAGTTCTTTTTGAAAATTCTGAGTTTTTAGAAGAAACCAAAAAACCACATCCGAGTTTTGGAACTTGGCTCTGATACCACTAAATGTAACACCCCAAATTCGGCCTAGACGTTATGGTCGAATTTGACAGTATCACATTGAAGTGTTTTTTTGAAAACATAGTTCCATTGCAAACCCCATTCTATATTAATTCTCGTTTATGATCTTAACAAAAATTTTAGGGTATCCTGTTCATTTGAAAACTCAAGTTGTTTTTAGCAGAATGTTGATCATATTAGTTTGTTACTATGCTTTAAAACAATGTTTGATGTGGAAGCTTTTATAGTATGTTACGAAAACGTGGTGTTTTGAAAAGCATTTACCTTTTGAAAGTCCGCGTCCTATTACTCTCAGAAATGAATTAAGCTAAGTAAAATCCCAAATTAAAAGTTAAAAATTTAAAGAGGCCTTATTACAAAAACAAATACCCAAATTAAATTTCTTGTAAATAAAAAGTCAAATATAGAAGCAGGTGCGGTTGTGTGGCCACCTCCGAATCCCTTACAACACCGATCCGCCTAAGACTGGGGATTACCTGTACAGATAAATAGATGGGTGAGTTTACGAAAACTCAATGTGTAATCCCATATAAGCAATTAGCCAATCATGCCGTAGGCAAGCACAGTCTGGGCCTAAGCCCAAATCAATAACAGTTCAATTCAGTTAGGGCCTTAGCCCATTACAGATGTCGATGTCGGTGTGGGCCTTAGCCCATTTCGATGTGATAATGAGTTCGACCATGCAATCAAAAATCCTACCCAACCAGCCTCTACACTCCACTCCGTCCACCCTTACACTCCATGTGGGATAAAATCAACCCACCCATCCCTACACTCCAAAAACTAGCGACCTGCGGCACTGACTAAATGAAGATTTTTGCAACAGAGTCGCGATGACAAAGACACTTCCTCCAATCATAATAATCACATCCCCATGCAACATACCACACATGTACGCAACATATATATCATGGCATGCTCATATACAGTCATACATAACATAAGGCATAACAGTCATTTTATATCATAGGGGATTAACAGTCATTTTATATCATAGGGGCATAACAGTCATTTTATATCAATTTAGGGTCTAGGTATACTTACCGACCCATCAGTAGGTCCACAGTCGTCTCGGGTGACCCGTGCAACCTTAACAGTCAAACAGTGAAAATGGGCCCAAGGCCTATAGTGCGGGCCCATATGGGCCCACAAGCCTGTGTGGCCCACATAGCCTAGAATTTGTCTCGGCCATGTAAATTACACAGCTTGGCCCAATATTCTCCACATATTTTTGTAGTTTACCCGTGTGTCTCCCACAAGCCCATTGGGCCCACACGGCCTATTTCGGCCCAACATGGCCCAAAATGGCCTAAGACCATGAAATCGCTCATGGTGGCCTCAATAGTCAACGCCCACGTTTTATGCATTCAGATTACCACATGAGCGAGCGCGCGCTCGTGTAGTGTCAATTGTCATATTTTTTGGCTTTTTCCGATTTACAATTTGGGCAGTGTTTACACACCTATTTGCGAAAACGTGCGAATAACCCGCGAGCACCAAACCTGCCTTGATTGAACAAAAGTGGTCTAGCCCTCTTAGACCGCTGACGAACGTTGATTACAAACTCCTTGACGAATATCTGCGTTACAAGCAGATTTTATTAGGCAGAATTGTTTATACACATGATTAAATCCACATGTGATAATTTACAGCACCACAGAACCCAAAAGTAAAGGAAAGAGCGTTCGGCATATGCCCACGAATGCAAGATAAAATACTCATATTGAACACGCTGATTAAGAATATCGTTACCTTTAATCAATTGATGATAGAAAGGTTTTGACCGCTTCAAAACCACTTGCAAACTCCTTCACTCCTTGAGAATTTCTAAAATTGAAAGAAACACCACACACATAAGGGAAGGAAGCCGAGATTCGGTAATAAGGGAAAAGAGTATTCGGCTTTAGAAAGTGTAAGAAAGGAAGACTTGATATGTATTAAGAGAAAACAGGAAGGAGTCGAGTTCTCTTACCGATTTGTCAAAGAATAATTGCTAAACCGAAGACAGAATAGCGATAGAAGAATGAAGTAATCCGCCTGGGTACCAACTAGAGAAAGATGGTAAGAGAAAATGGTTTAAGGGAGAAAAGAGAAGAGAAATCGGAGGAGGGGGAAGAAGGTATATTTGGCCAACATAGAGTCAATTGGGAAAATAAACGAAGAAGAGGCAATTGAAAGAGGAAGAATTCGGCCAAAGAAATGGTTGTCAAAAAGAAAAAACGAACGAGGTGAAACAGAACCCCTACCACATTCGGCCTTCAAGCAACAGAGGAAAAATAATTACAAAGCAAAGCCCCAAATGAGCAGTATACCACTCTCGCCGAAATTCTTGAGTGCCCACAGTCCAATTTCGGCACAACACTCCCTCTCTTCTCACCTCCCTTGATTTTCTCCTCAAATCCATCCTCAAATGTCTCCACCCGATCACACCTCCCCTCAACCACTCAATTTGAATTCTTCTCTACCACTCCAGTGTTTCAGTCAAACTACAACACCCCCACGGCACAGCAGCAAAATAAATACTCCACTGTCCCCATCAAGATTCGAACCTCATTCTACTGGCATAGGTAACACGCAACTTACCCCCTAGACCAGTAGACTTTTTATGTCTTACTTTACCCATAATAATTTAAAAGTCTACTAACTATAGGCAATGGTTTATTCCTTAAAAACAAAACTTATTGCACAAGCCCAGGCTTGAACCCAAGACTTCTCAGACACTCCCAAACACACCCAAATCACTTAACCACTGAAGCATACCAGTATTTGCGTTACAAACATACAAAAATAAATACTTGGATTTTGGAGCGTTACAATATGTCATACAAATTTCAATCAAATGCATGTTTCATACGGTTTCATTTAGTAGCATAATTTACATGCCCTCATTATAATGTTCACTTATCAAGCGTTCAATTTCACCATCAACATGGTGAAATTCTATCATACCATCATTCATTATCACTTTTGGAAATTTTCCAATGCATGTATAACAAATTTTCATTAAGTACTTTTCAGGACATTTCACCCAACAAAGATTCCATGCATTCAATATTTATTTCCAAATTAATATATGCTATACATACAACCAATCGTACATTACATTAACAAACCATTCATATCAGTACCAATCAATCAACCATTCAGTCATTCATGCAACTTTGCAAACATGCCATTTAGTTAGAGCTCATAACGTACTTGATTTGGCCACTTTAAAAGAATCTATTTAGCCATTTAACTAAGGCCGAATAAAAAGCTTAATCAATGTTTATAACACTCAAAATATTATTGAAACATTAAAGTTAACAAGTTAGGACCCACATCGTATTTTTGTACTACTACGACACTACTGACGAAGCACACAATTTCTCCTTAAAACCTTAAATCGGATCTAAATTAAAATAAATAGGAATTCATTGTGTTAGGACACCGTCAAAACCAACCTTATAACATACCCATAAGAGTTTAATCGAATTGACATTTCCATAAAAATTCTAGATCCAAGGCTTCACTATTGGTTTAGGGTGTTTAAGTCGGCACCTAACACGATTTAATAAAGAAAAATCACTAGCTATTAAATCATTAAAAAGCTTAATCCAATCAATTAAAAATTTTACCTCAATTAAGGAGAAACTACGCTTTAACCCACAACCAATCGCATTTACGCTTCCCGAATTGTCAGATCCTAGATGTCGAACGATCAAGATCGAATTCCCTAATTCATATATGATTAAAGGATGATTAGAAAGGGGTTTACGAGACCAAAAAATTTCTGGAAAAGATATTAAAATTTACAAAAGTAATAGCCCTTTTTGGTGCTTCTATGAGTGGCGTACCACCACCCATGGTGGGAAATCGGAGCTGATTTGAGAGCCTAATAAAATCACTTTTAAAGGCTCAAAAATTACCCATAAAATCATTAAAACTCACCCCAATTCCATATCTAGAAAATTGGGTATTTTCTTGAAAGATTCGTCAAGGAAACGAAAGAAAAAAAGACACTTACACTTGCTAGAAGGAAGGGACGATAATGGAGTTCCTTGGGCAGCAATGGAGATTGTTTTTGGGTGTTAAAGATTGCAAGTTGAAGGCTAGAAAAATATTGAAAAATGGAAGAAAGAAGAAGATGGAAATGGTGCAAGAACCCATTGCAAAAAAAGAAAATGGGAAATGAAGAGAAAATTTGAAGGGAAAAGAGGTGAGAGAGAGGGAGAGGTGGCTAGGGTGAAAAAAATAATGATTAAAAGGTGAAAAAAATAAAAATTGATTTTATACCTAGGTTTACTAGGTAGGGGTGGCTCAAAAATAGGGAGAAGGAAAAATTGTAGCTATTTTGTAAGGGAAGGGATTCAAACTTAAGACCTTGATCTAACTACCTTGCTTCCTTATTTCCTTTTGACCACTGGGCTATTTACTCATCTTTGAAATAATTTTACAAAACTTTTAAGCTAAACTTTTCAAATTAACATTAACAATTGAAATTATTTATCTACAATGATCCACACACTTCATTAATCCTATGATACACTTTATATATTTTCATTTAAGGTTATTGCCTCTACTTTATTATAAAAATTAACTAATTGAACTAATTAGTCTGCAATTAAGAACATCAAGTTATCTAGTATCATTAAAATTTATTCGATAGTTACAATAAATGACTTATTGCCTAATTATAGTCCAAGCACCATGCAAACACATAAAACAAAGAAAAGAAATGAAAACATTTTTTGGAATTTTTTTGAAAATAGCCTAAAATGGAAATAAACACAAAACAAAATAAAAAGCAAGATAAAACAAAACATATAAAACTATGTGCATCCCCCACACTTATACTACACATTGTCCTTAATGTGTGCCCGAAAAAAGGATAGGAGGTTACCGGGCTTCCCTAGAATGAGTGTTAGACTAGCTCGAGTGTCCACCTTCTCATCAAAGCTCGCGATTGTAGTGTAGACTTTCAGGGTAATTGGTTGTTGATCTGTCGTAATTTGGTGTAGTAGATTAAACTAATTTTCGCACTTTAGTTGCTTGAACATAAGCATTTTAGTTATGTTTTTAATTACATTTTAGCAAGTTTAGTCAAGTGTAATAAAATGTATTATTTTAGTCTTTTATTGACCTGAGGAGCCGAATAAGGCCTAAGGGTGAGCTAATACACTTTGCAAGTGTGCAGGAGTCCATTAAAAGGTATATTAACTCAATTTTAGTCGCGAGGTTGCAACACGAAGCATTAGATGTTGCAACATAGGGAGCAGAACTGAAGAAACCCAAGACTGCATTCAATGTTGCGACACATCCTGACAATGTCGGGACATACTCCTGAAAACACTCTAGAGCTAAGAAATTGTCTTCGATGTCGCGACACAGGACTTGATGTGTCATGGCATTTGCTCTATACAGGAAATTTATACGAGCTTGGGGCATTTTGGTCCGCACAATCCAACTTTAAGCTCGAGAACGTCAGTTGACCTAGAGTTAAGGACGACGACCATTCTCAGTCTATAAATAGGCTTAGCCAACACATGTTATGGACACCTCTTTATATTGTATAATTTTCTCTTTAGTTTTAGTCTTTAGTTTTTCCTTTCTTTTAGGTTTAGAATTTATTTCCATTCTTGTTTTTTTACTTTCGGGGAGAAATCAGATTCTGAAACTATTCTCAAACTCTATGAGGATTTTGTACTTTAATTTAATTCAATCTGGCTTCTTTTAAACTCTATTCTTGAAATCATTCTTTATGTTCATTCCTTTATTCAAGTTCATATTTTTTATTAGATCCATGAGGAATTAATCCTCCTGTAGGGGATTAGTGAGTGGAGATATGAGTAATTAACTATTTTGTAGGGATTTCTTAACGGATCAGTTATTCAGGAAAGGAAGAACCTAAACCCTAGGCTTGACAACTCTAGGAAGTCATCAAGGTAGGAATTAACCCAAAATTGGTATGGCCTATCTATGAACACCTTAACCCTGAACCAGCCTAGACTGTGAGGTCAAAAGATAAGTAGTTCTTCCCGACTCAATATTTCAGTGGATGTATCGAAAGATCCAACTAGGGTGTTGACTGGTTGATTGAACAAGAGAACCCGAGATAACAGTTGATTAAGATTAACGAAGCAAGCTAATCACCTATGCTCAGATTTGATATATATTTCCTTATTTGATTTCTTGTTATTTATTCATTTAATCTTCTTTTATGTTCTTGCTTATTCCTACTATAGTTTATCAAAAAATTCCTTCATTTAATTCTTCATACTATAAACTGATTAGAGTCATAATTAGACATATTTATGTTTAAGTTAGAATTAATTTAGTGCTTGCCTCCTTTGGGTAAGATCCTTAGAGTACTCACCTACTTTGTTGTAACTATATTACAACCTGACTCGTATACTTGCGGATACCGTCTTTCCATATCTTTTGTGCAGGATTTCTAGTCTAGACGTTGGTACGTCCGGAGGCGGTCAAGTTGTTGGCACCGTTGCCGGGGAGGCAACGTCACTTTATTAATTTTAATTTTTCACATATTAATAGGATAAATAGGAAATTTTTAGGTTATAGTTATGAATTTAATTTTCTTGTTTATACTAATCTTATCTTTTTTGGGTTTAGTGTATGACTCGTAGTAGGGGAATACCCATAGAGTCAATCATAGATCCAGAGAGAATAATCTAGAGAAATTATCGACAACAACTACAATAGCATCAAAAGATGCAAGATCCACCACCTGCTGTAGGCAACGTACCACGTGAAAATTCACTGTTTGAGGAAGCTAACAATAACATTCTAGAAGATCCACCACCACCACCGCAACTACTAACAAATATAAATATGGTGCGTAACAAGAAGACTCTAAGAGAGTATGCGGTACCAAATCTGGATATGGTTCAAGGGAGCATAACGAGGCCAGCTAGCATAGCCAATAATTTTGAGATAAAGCCCACTAAGATCCAGATGATCCAGAATAGTTTGCAGTTCTGCGAAATAATGAAAGAGGATTTGAGTCAGCATTTAAAATGATTCCTCCAATCTTGTGATACTTTCAAATACAATGGGGTCACTGATGACGCTATTCGTCTTCAATTGTTCCCCTTTTCATTAATCGGTAACGCCTTTTCTTGGCTAGATTCGCAATCCCTAGGATCAATCATGACACGGGATGAACTCACAGGGAAATTCCTACAAAATTTCTTCCCTATTAGCAAGATTGTCCAGCTAAGAATGGAAATTTTGATGTTCAAACAGTTACAAGGGGAAAGCTTTCATGAAGCATTGGAGTATTTTAAAATATTAATCTAGAAATGGCCAAACACGAATTGCCTAAGTGGTTGCGTCTGCAAATTTTCTACAATGGGTTGGATGTGCATTTGAGGTTAGGATTAGATAGAGAAGCAGAAGGAGCCTTAATGAAGAGAACATACGAGGATGCGTACGAATTAAGAGAAAGTATGGCTATGAATTCTTGCCAGTGGCCAACTGAATGATATACATATGGCCAAAGACCATCTACTGTGAAAGCAGTCCAGGAGGATGACAAATATCAACAATTGATGGACAAAATCAATCAAATAGAGGCTGAGAAGAGTGCACCATCTATTTATGGAGGAGACAAACCACTCTTCCATTATATTAATAATCCTACCGATGACGTGAGCTACATCGGAAATAGGAGTGAAAATCCCTATTCGAATACATACAATCCCAGATGGAAGGATCACCCGAACTTGAGATGGGGAGGAAACTAAGGAGGAGGTAATAGTTCTAAGCCAGGTAGAAACACTGACTATTAACCTCCTTATTTACAGAAACCTCAGGATAGGGCTAACCCAAATGACCATACTGCATGTGGTCAACATTTGGATAGAATCGAGGGGGAAATGCAGTCAATGAGAATGGATGTGAAACAGGTGCAGTCTAAATGCACCAACTCAATAAGAGCATTGACTAAACTGGAAGATCAGATGAGCCAATTAATGAGCATGATGGGGGATATAAAAAGGCAAATAGGCACAGGAATTCTTAGTAATACCTATAATAATCCTCGCAAAGAAGGGAAATAGCACGTGAAGTAATAGCGCTTCGATCGAGTAAAGTACCGAGTAGCCCAAAAAACCCAACTCAAGAGGTAAAGATGGAGAATATTGATGATCTTCAAGAAAACCCCTACAAGCTAACAATGAACCTTGTAACACCCCTAACCTGAAATCATCGCCGAAATAGGGTTAAGAGGTATTACCGATTAACCAGAACATTTCACATCCATTTCACGACACAAAGTCAATCATCAATCAAACATATTCAAATATAAACATATAGTCCCTTATTACGGTCTACGAGACCTTAAACACATGTTAAAAAGAGGTCGGGAATAAACCGGACACATACGAAAATTTTTGGAAATTTGAACATTCTTCAAAACTGCAGAGGTCACACGCTCGTGCAGTCAGGCCGTGTGCCTCACATGGCTACCAGACACGCCCATGTGTCCAGGTTGTACTAAAACAGAGCATACATACTGACTTGTTTGCATGGCCACCAGACACGCCCGTGTGCCATGGCCATGTGAAATTAAGCTAGATACTGACTTGGCCACACGGTCACCAAGCACGCCCGTGTGCCACAGTCGTGTAACCTACCCAGGCACACTTTGAAGTGGCCCTTGAGCCACACGGTAGAGACACACGCCCGTGTCCCTTGGCCGTGTATGCAAAATAGGCCATTTGCAAGGCCAATTTGCCACCCACACAAGGGTCATCCCTACAAGCACAATTAAGCATTTTTCCATGTATCAATTAATCACCAACTATACCATCTATACCAATATTCAATTTCATCTCACATTGGTTCAATCAAAGTACCAAAATTCACATCTCAAACATATAGACCAAACATCATGTAATCCATGCCATAATTCATCTTCAATCCACATCTTTCATCAACCACATAAACATGAAATATACCATATTCATAGCTCATTCATAAGTTCATTATCATTCAACTTCCAAGCCAAATCACATGACAAGGATTAAGCGTTCCAAAACATGCCATAACTTCTAGCCTATACATGCCATATTTCAACTATATACATTTTTCCAAAAGTACCAAAAAATAGATTGACGATAGTGTGATAGAGATGCTGACGATCCCCGGATCCGAGCTAGATTTACTGATACTATAAAACAGAAAAACAAATCACACAGTAAGCTTTCAAAAGCTTAGTAAGTTCATAACATAATACATTCAACTTACTAGTTCAAATACAATGCACAACAAGAACTCATCACATAGATCAATTTCCAAACGTTTATACCATATCATTCATAGCCAATAATCTTACTCAACCACTCAAGAAGTCATACACAATCTCTTCAACCACAAAGGTTCAATACATACCTTAGCCAACACATAGTTACTCACCATCCAAACTAGTTTATGCTCGATATTGTATCTCGATCCAGCCTTCATTATTCATTAGATTTAATCGCACACTTAGTGCCCAATTTGTAGTCGAAACTAAATTAAATTGGCACACTTAGTTCCTCAATTCATAGCGGAAGCTTATATAACATCACACACTTAGTGCCTCAATACAAAACCGAACGTAATTCGAAATCGCACACACAGTGCCAACTATGAAGCCAAAGCTTCTGTTATTTCGCACACACAGTGCTAATCAACTCTGTCTCAATTCAATTACGCACACTTAGTGCCTCGTTACTCAATTTCATTCATTACATTTCTAATTCAATATCTATCATTCAATTCACATCACATAGAAGGTAAATTAACAACTTGTACTATGTCCGAACTTACCTCGGACGTCGAAATACCGAAATGGTCGATTAATCGAGCACTTTGTCTTTGCCTCAATCTCGATCCGAACCTCTCCTTTCTTGGTCTATACACATTTAAAGTCAACTCATTCAATAACCAATTCATTCAATTTAGTCCAAACACACATAATTTAGGGAATTTTACAAAATAGCCCTCACATTTTCACATTTCGACACTTTAGTCCCTATTTCACAAAATTATAAAATACACCAAATTTCTACTCACACAAGCTTAGCCGAATTCTTCCCATGCTAATACAAGCCCACACATTTCATTTATTTCACATTTTAGTCCTTCAATTTACAATTTTCTCAATTTAGCCCAAGTTACTCAATTTCACCAAAAATCCAAATACAAACTATGTTAACCCAACACCAAGCTTTCATATTCCACCAACTAACAACACAAAGCTCACATATCCATCAATGGCATATCTCAAAATCACCATCAATTTCTAAAATTTAAGCATGGGTTGGATAGTACACTAAGCAATGATCACAAAAACGTAGAAATTATTAAAAATTGAGTTGAAAACACATACCAATTTGAGCCTAAGCTTGCCGAAACCTTCAAAGCTCCCTAACCCTCCTTTCTTTTCTAATTTAGGTGGGTGGAAGATGAAAAATCATCTAATTTCATGTTTTTGTTTTATTATTTAGCTTTATTAAACATTAATAGGCTTTTTACCCTTTTGCCCTTTCATTTAAACATATATAACCTTTATATATTAAGGTTATTCTAGTCTATTGCCACCCACTATCACTAAATATGGCATAATTGCATCATAAAGCCTCCATATTAAAAAGACAACAACAATTAGGTACTTTTAAATCAGCACACAGCTTTTACACTTTACGCGCTTAAGTCCTTTCTCACAATTCGACACACAGTCGATAAAATTTTCACACGAAACTTTCACACAGGCTCAATCACACATTATAAACATCAAAGATAATTTTAAAATATTTTTCCGACCTCGAATTTGTGGTCTCGAAACCACTATTCTGACTAGGGTCTAAACCGGGCTGTTACAACTCTCCCCCCTTAGGGATTTTCGTCCCCAAAAATCTTACCAGTGAATAAGTGTGGATATTGCTCTCTCATAACGTTCTCAGGCTCCCACGTAGCCTCTTCAACTCCGTGTTTATGCCACAACACTTTCACTAAGGAAATTCTTTTGTTTCTCAACTCTTTGGTCTCTCGTGCCAAAATTCAGATCAGTTCTTCACTATACGACAAATCTGACTGAATTTCAACCTCAGTAGGAGTAATCACATGAAACGGATCAGATCTATACTGTCGAAGCATCGACACATGAAACACATTATTAATTTTCTCTAACTCAAGTGGCAACATCAATCTATAAGCAACCGGCCCAACTCGTTCAATGATCTCATATGGTCCTATGAACCTTGGACTCAACTTTCCCTTTCGGCCAAATTGGAGTATTTTCTTCCACGGAGACACTTTCAAAAACACTTTGTCACCAACTTTGAATTCAATATCTTTTCGTTTCAAATCTGCATAGGACTTCTGACGATCTGATGCCTCTTTCAAACTGTCACGAATCACTTTCACTTTTTGCTCAGTCTATTTTATTGGATCAACCCCGTGAATCTTATTCTCACTCAGTTCAGTCCAATACAATGGAGTTCGGCATTTTCAACCGTAAAGAGCCTCATACGGTGCCATTTTAATGCTAGATTGAAAACTGTTATTGTACGCAAACTCAATCAACGACAAATGTTTTTCCCACGTACTTTCAAATTCAAGTATACAGAATCTTAACATATCTTCGAGAATCTGAATAATCCACTCGGGCTAACCATCTGTTTGCGGATGAAATGCAGTGCTAAAATGTAATTTTATGCCTAAAGCCTCTTGAAATTTCCTCCAAAATCGCGAGGTAAATCTCGAATCTCTGTCAGATACAATAGATAGTGGCACCTCATGCAATCTCACAATCTCAGCAATATACAGTTCGGCTAACTTATCGAGTGAATAATCTGTTCTCACCGAAACAAAATGAGCTGATTTCGTCAACCTATCAACTATCACCCAGATTGCATCTTTCTTTCCCGGAGATAACGGTAATCCCGACACAAAGTCCATCGTGATTCTCTCCCATTTCCACTCAGGAATCATAATCGGTTGTAACAAACTGGATGGAACCTGATGTTCAGCTTTAACTTGCTGACAGACTAAACATTTCGACACAAAGTCAGAAATATCTCTTTTCATACCATGCCACCAATAAAACTATTTCAGATCGTTATACATTTTCGTACTCCCCGAATGAACAGTCAAGTGACTATTGTGAGCTTCGTTCAAAATCAACTGAATCAACTCTGAATTCTTTAGAACATAAATCCGATCTCTGAATCTCAGACAATCATCACTATCAATTCAAAATTTTGAATCGAGATTCAAATCACATTGAGCTCATTTTGCTATTATCTCATCATCACTTTTCTGAGCATCGCAAATCTGACTTATGAACATCGGCCTCACTTTCAACTCAGCCAAAACTGAATAATCATCACACAGATCTATTTGAGTACTCATAGTTCACAGAGCACATAAAGACTTTCGACTCAAGGCATCAATCACAAGTTCGTAATCTTTCAACAATTCTAACCATCTTTTCTATCGCAAATTCAATTCTTTCTGAGTCATCAAGTACTTCAAACTCTTGTGATCGGTATAAATATGACATTTCTCACCAAATAGGTAGTGATGCCAAATCTTTAATGCAAACACAATTGCGGCTAATTCAAGATCATCCGTCAGATAGTTCTTTTCATGCGGCTTTAACTGCCTCGAAGCATAAGCAATGACTTTGCCTTCTTGCATCAGCACACAGCCCAAACCATTCAACGATGCATCACTATAAACTATAAATTCTTTACCCGATTCAGGCTTAATTAACACTGGTGCTTCTGTCAATAATGCTTTTAACTGCTCAAAACTCTGATGGCACTTTTCTGACCACTCAAATTGAACATCTTTCTGTAACAACTTTGTCAACGGAGTCACAATCATCGAGAAGCCTTTAGCAAACCGTCTATAATATCCCGCTAGTCCCAGAAAACTATGAATTTCTGACACATTTCTCAGAGGCTTCCACTCTAAAATAGCTAAAATTTTATTCGAATCAACTCGTATTCCCACAGCTAATACAATGTCCCAGAAATCTAACCTCACGCAACCAAAACTCACATTTACTGAACTTTGCATACAATTGCTTCTCACGCAGAGTCTGTAACACAATTCTTAAATGCTCGGCATGTTGCGTCTCATCACATGAATAAATCAGAATGTCATCAATAAACACCACCACAAAGCGATCCAAATACGGTCTGAATATCTGATTCATCATATCCATAAACATTACAGGAGCATTCGTTAGTCCGAAAGGCATCACTAAGAATTCATAATGTCTGTACCTCGTTTTGAAAGTAGTTTTTGGCACATCGGATTCTTTAACTCTCAACTGATAGTAGCCCGATCTCAAATATATCTTAGAAAACACTGTAGCTCCTTTCAGCTGATCAAACAAATCATCAATACGAGGCAACGGATATTTATTCTTTATTGTTACTTTGTTCAATTGTCGGTAATCAATACACATTCTCATGGTGCTGTCTTTCTTTTTCACAAACAACACAGGAGCACCCCAGGGTGAGAAACTCGGTCGTGCAAATCCTCTATCGGTCAACTCTTGCAACTGAGACTTCAACTCTTTCAATTCCGTTGGTGCCATTCTATACGGAGCTATTGAGATAGGAGTTGTTCTCGGCACCAATTCAATGCCAAATTCAACTTCCCGTATCAGAGGTAGTCCCGGTAGTTCTTCAGGAAATACATCAGGGAATTCACAAACCACAGGCACAGATTCAACTTTTGTTTCTGTCACTTTTGTATCAATAACATATGCCAAATAAGCTTCGCAACCCTTTCTCACATAGTTCAAAGCTTTCATCGCAGATACAACACCTGATAACCCTTTCATATTACTCGATTTAATTCGAACTATCTCACCGTTCTGACTTCTCAATTCAATACTCTTTCTTTTACATTTCACAATGGCATTATGCAAAGTGAGCCAATCCATACCCAGAATAATATCAAATTTATTGAATGGTAGCAACATCAAATTAGCCGAAAAACAAGCATCCTAAAACATCAATGGGCAATTCTTGCACACTTTATCCAGCAAGACACACTTGCCTAAAGGGTTCGATACTCTAATCACAAATTCAGTAGGCTCAACAGGTAGAGTCTTACTTGATACTAGATTCACACACACATAGGAATGAGTAGAACCTAGATCTATCAATGCAATCACATCAATATCAAATAGAGTAAAAGTACCAGTGATGACGTCTGGAGATGCCGCTTCTTCTCGCGTACATATAGCATAGGCTCGGGTAGGTGCTCTCGCCTCGGATCTCACAGTTGTATCCGAAGTCCCTCTCTGACTTCCACTCACATTTCCAGTATTTCTAGGTGGTCTACCCCTAACCATCACATTACTCGATCTCACATTCTGAACATTTTCTTCCTCAGCTAACTTTAGGCAATCTCGTATGAAATGATCTCGTGATCCAAACTTATAACAAGTTCGATTATTATACTTGCCCCAGCATTCTCCCACATGTTGTCTTCCGCACTATCTACACTCAGGTTTGTTGTTTTTGGCGCTTCCAACACTTAATTCAGTCGAAATTTGAACTCGTGGACCGATGCTTTGTCTCACACGATCTCTACTCGAATTGTATTCTCGAGCCAAAACTCAGCTCGCTCAGCATCATCATCAGCTGTGGCCCTAAACTCTTTGGCCCTGTACTTTCTGATCTTATCCACAGGAGGCTTATTCAATCGATTCGAATCTACAACTTGAGGCACAATAGCTACTTGTGGGGGTAGAGGTTGTGGAGCAGCTGAATTCATTCGAACAAACTTTGAAAACCACTCACTCATCATTCAGAAGAAGGCTTGCTTAGCCTCTCCTCCCTCACCACTATCATTCGGCCTAGATGTGGCCGGTGCTGTCCCTTAGTGGGAGCAGGCACATTACTCTCAACATCGTCAGCAACTGCTCGATCGGGATCCATTACTATATGAAAACACATTTTCAACTGTCAGGATTCATCACACTATGGCAATTATTTATATGGCATGTATAGCTAGACTCACACGTGCTACGTTAGTCCGAGAATCGACTAAATCGTAGCTCTGATACCAATAAAATGTAACACCCCTAACCCAAAACCGTCACCAGAATAGGGTTAAGAGGTATTACCGATCAACCAGAACATTTCACATCTATTTCATGACACAAAGTTAATCATCAATCAAACATATTCAAATATAAACATACAGTCCCTTATTATGGTCTACAAGACCTTCAACACGTGTTAAAAAGAGGTCGAGAATAAACCGGACACATACGAAAATTTTTAGAAATTTGAACATTCTTCAAAACTGCAGAGCTCACACGCCCGTGCAGTCAGCCCGTGTGCCTCACATGGCTACCAGACACGCTCATGTGTCCAGGCCATACCAAAACAGAGCATACATACTGACTTGTCCGCACGGCCACCAAACACTCCCGTGTGCCATGGCCGTGTGAAATTAAGCTAGCTACTGACTTGGTCACACGGTCACCAAGCACGCCCGTGTGCCACGGTCGTGTAACTTGCCCAAGCACACTTCGAAGTGGCCCTTGAGCCACACGGCAGAGACACACGCCCGTGTCCCTTGGCCGTGTATGCAAAATAGGCCATTTGCAAGGCCAATTTGCCACCCACACAAGGGTCATCCCTACAAGCATAATTAAGCATCTTTCCATGTATCAATTAATCACCAACTATACCATCTATACTAATATTCAATTTCATCTCACATTGGTTCAATCAAAGTACCAAAATTCACATCTCAAACATATAGACCAAACATCATGTAATCCATGCCATAATTCATCTTTAATCCACATCTTTCATCAACCACATAAACATGAAATATACCATATTCATAGCTCATTCATAAGTTCATTATCATTGAACTTCCAAGCCAAATCACATGATAAGGATTAAGCATTCCAAAACATGCCATAACTTCTAGCCTATACATGCCATATTTCAACTATATACATTTTTCCAAAAGTATCCAAAAATAGATTGTCGATAGTGTGATAGAGATGCTGACGATCCCCATATCCGAGCTAGCTTTACTGACACTATAAAACAGTGTACGAGTATTCTGAGTTATCCGAGTATCCTATTTGATTTCGAGTGGTTCAACGGGTATTCCGAGAATCGAATGATTATGTAAAATGTGTATCCGATATAGGTATGTTTGACGAGTATGCAAAGTTTGAGTATGAAAAGTAAGTATATGTGAATTTGAGGATTTGTGATATATGTATGATTTAATGAGATAAGATGTGATATAAAAAAAAAGTACTATGTTCAAATGAAATACATGGATATGTGGTTGGTTGGTAAGCAAGTGGTTGGAACAATTGAGCCAAAGGAGATATATGAATTTGCAATTATGTTATGCTATAAATTATGTGAATGAAATGGTTATAAATGTTGATTATGATAAGTTCATTTGTATATGGCTTACTAAGCTTTTGAAAGCTTACTTTGTGTGTGTGTTTACATTGTTTTATAGATTATCAAAGCTACAGAAGGTTCGGGGATGATCGAGGATCATCATTACACTATCAAACTATATTTTGGTACCTTTTTAATGTGAATATAGCTTAGTATGACATGTATAGGCTAGTAGTAATAGATTATGTTTTGATATGTAAATATAAACCATGTGATATGGCTTGTTAATGGATGTGAATATGGTAACTTTTAATCTATGTTTTGTGATGCAAAGTTGGTATATTTATGAGGAAAAGTTGTTATGTTTAATATGCTTGTGAATGTTTAAAAAAGATGAACATTATTGGTATGATTTGGTTGTTTTTGAGAGTATAAAATGTGTTTGTTTGTGCTTGTAGGATTGACCATAAAAGGGGTGACAAATTGGCCTTGCAAATGGCCTATATTTGCCCACACGGTGGAGCACACGGGCGTGTGTCTCGATCGTGTCCCTCAAGTTAATATTTCGAATCAAGTCAGACTCGCACACGGGCTGGACACACGGGTGTGTGACTGGCCATGTGAAATAAGTCAGTGTCGACCACGGGTTAAACATACGGGCGTGTCTTCGGTCATGTGGACAAGTCAGTATGTATGCCCTGTTTTGCCATGGCCTGGACACACGGGTGTGTCTGAGGCCGTGTGAGGCACACTGCCTGCCCACACGGGCGTCTGACCTCTGTAACTTTGAAAAATGTTTGATTTTTGGAAAAATTTTGTATGACCTCGATTTAGTCTTGACCCTTTTTCGATGCATATTTAAGGTCTCGTAGACCTTTTAAAGGGACTCTATGTATATGAATTGCTATGATATGATGATGATGTGTCTTGTGATATGAAATAATCGTATAAGTTTCGATATGTCTGGTAATGCCTCTTAACCCTATTCTGGCGATGGTTACGGGTTAGGGGTGTTACAGTTTCTATAAATCGAGTCGTAAATAGTTAATAAAATATTTACAGAGTGTCATTAAGATTGTATTAAAGTTTTTTTTAAGAATTTTAATGTTTAGATAGCTAATTAAATTAAAAGGACTAAATGTAAAGGAAGCAAAATTCAACCGCTATTAGTTTAATTATACTAAATGGCTAAAAAACCATGAGTTAAGGGTTTTAAAAGGAAAATATACCTTGTTTTTATTAATGGACGGTTTCAAGGTGTACTTTTTAAACAATTTTAGTTTATAAGCAAGGGTAAAATAGTAATTAAATAAATAAATTAACATAAACAAAAGGAATTAGTGGCTATCTTCTTCATTCCTTGTTTTTCATGACCTAATGGGGGAGGAAGAAACACCATTGTTGATCTAGCATATAGTCTAATGCATGGTAAGATTTTGAACCATGTTTTTAATTATTTTTATGTTTTTGAGTTTGTTTTAGCTTAATCTAGCTAGCCCAGGGATCAATTTGCAAAACTGTCAAAGATTGAGGGACTTACAATGAATGTTTTTTTTAATATGTTTTGATGTTAATTGATGGATTATTGATCTTTGTTATGAAATAAATAAGTTTTGCAAAATGATTTTGATGAAAATGGCAATGAAGGATTAATTTGTTAAAGATGTGAAACTATGGGTTTTGTTTTGAAATGATTGTAAATATGAGTTGCTCCAAGGTCCCTTGTGATTGTGATTAAGTTGGATTTAAGTTAAAATGGTTAAATTGCAAGATATGATTTTAAGGACTAAATTTTGAAAAGTTAAAATGTTAAGGGCAAATTGGTAATTTAGTATAAAAATGAATTATAGATTAAATTGAATTCTAGAAGTCTTTAACTGATTGAAATTATCATTTTTGATTAAGGTAAACCACTTTGGACTTAGATCAAGGAAAAGACTAAAAGCTTCAGATTAGTTCGATTATTTTACTACGCCCTAACTATCTAGGTAAGTTCGTATGAACGGTTATCGAATTAGTGTTGTTTAGTTTGAATGTTTATTATGTTAATTTTAATGTAAATGAGTAATGTATAATTCTATCAATGTTATGATGAAATGACAGTTGTTGAGTCCTGGTCGAACCTTAGGAATTCGTTGGATACAAATGACATGCCATTAGGGATTTCATGTTTCAGGTGCTGGTCTTGAATGTCCTACTGATGGCTGAGATCCTGCATTTGTTGCGGATACTCCACAGCTCATGTGAGCAATGATGTAAAGGAAAGGTTACATTTATATGTTTAAGCACATTTCGTGTGAGCTTTCCCGAGTATCCGATGATATTCTAGACAATTCAATGGGTATGAAAAGGAAAAGAAATGGTAAGTGTTCAAATGGAATGTATCATGTATTTTATGAAAACGAAATGGTGATCTAAATGAGATGAACAAATGTATAAGTTACTTGTTATGGATGATTCCATTTGAACCATGTATAAATGCACAAATTTGTGTAATTGATGATGTTGTTAGGCTTACACTAAGCTTTTGGAATGGAATGGTAAGTAAGTAATTAATGATTCATAATCTTATGAAAAAGGTTGATGAATATATGATGTTAATGAACTTACTAATTTGTCAGATTGATGGTGTTTCAATAGGCCTATACCAAGCTTATGGCAATTGAAAATGGTTCATGTTTAATGATAAGCTCTAAAAGTAACATAGTTTTAATCCCATTCTTAATGCGTTTTTAGATGATTTATTATGTAAATTAGTGAATTTGATGCTCCTAATCCTCTAAATTCATGTTTCTATACTTAGGAGAGCATAGGGGAGTAAAAGGAGTGAAAAACGAGCCAAAATTAGACAAATAGAGTTGTTTCCAGGATCCATAGAGTCTGGGCATTTCCACACGGGCTGGCCACACGCCCATGTGACAGCCCGTGTCGATATCACACCCTGTTTCCCAAATATGCGAAAAAACTCAATTTTTTCTGAGCATTATAAAGTCTATAAATACCAATTAGAAGAATATCTAAGGGGGCACTCAGAGAAGACTGAAGAGAACACTCGAAGAACGCCATCGGAATCAACTCAGAAGCAGATCTCCTTCAATATTGAAGATATCAATTTAATTTCCTTCGAAGTTTTACTGAGCTTCTTTATGTCTTTGTAATATCCTAAAATTTGAGTATCTGTTGTGTTGGTTTGGGTATGAATTTTGTGTGTTAGCATAGTCTTATGAAGGCTTGATTTTATTTAGGAAGCTAGAATAAATTTTAGTATGGTTTATTTAATGAAGTGGATTAAGTGAGCTTGACACTTAAGTTAATTTAAGTGTTAAATTAAAGCACAAGAGGAGTAAGTGGCAAGATGGTTAAGGAGCTTGAAAGGTTGTTTGAGGTTAGAGGTTCGAGTAGCATGTTTAGCATTTTGAAGGTTTATTTTTGAATCCTAGCATTTATGGACGGTCAACCTTTGCTTATGATAGGTTGGACTCTTAATTTTGGTAAGTTGAATTTTGGTTTAAGGAAAGCTTGAAATTGGGGATAAGAATCTTAAGGTTATGGAAGGTTATCTTAAAGTTATGGTATTATGAAGGGACAAAAGGCATGGAATATGGAGGATGTTTTGGAAACTTTATTCAAGGCTTTAGTGCATGTATGTGGACGGCATGTATGGCTAGGGGGTGGCCGAATGTAATAGGTAGTTTGGGGGGGGGAATATTGGCCAATTTTTGTCATTTGAACATCTTTTTGCACTTTTGTTTTCCCTCTCCAAAAAAAACTCGTTCTTTGGCCGAATGTCATTGTGCATTTTGTACAAATTTAGCTTTTGTTTTAGCTCTTATTTTGTTGAACCAAAAATGCTATTTCCTTTCTTTCATCTTTGCTTTTGAAACCAAAACTTCATTTTGGTATTTTTGCACTTTTCTTTTAGGCAAAATAGGTGTTGGCGAATCTCATCTCTCCCACATCTCTCTTTTCTTTTTTTTTTTGACATTTTTTCATAATCACATTTTCTTTTACACTCTCTTGGCCGAATATTTCTCCATCTCAAATACCATTTCTTTTCATTTGTTCAAAGATAAAACATCTACTTCCATTCTATTTTTCTTTTCTTTTTCACTTCACCATAGCCAGAATCTTCTACTTCCTTTTAGTATTATTTTTGGCCGAATATTCAAGGGTAGACTCTCCTTGGTTTTCTTCTATCGATTTTGGATAAAAAGGGGTAAGTGTTCATGGACGTTTTTCTTTCTTTTCTTTCTCGTTTCTATGATGTTTTCTTGTGGACAAAGGCCGAACCTTTGGGCATTGTTTTGCAAGGTTCTAACCATTTTTTTTAGGATTCGATTATTCTCTTAGGCTCATTGGGATTTCGGAAGCAATTGATTTAAGCCATTTCTTTAGCAAATCGAAGTTGGTAAGTCAAGTGGTAAGGATTCTATACTCTTAAAGTTGGTTGAGGAAGCCTAAGGTTATTTGGATTAAGATATGTTGTTGGCCGAATGGTTTTCATTAAAATATTGTGATATGGCCGATTGTAGGACAAAGTGATCTAGTGCGGTAGATCGGATCATCGGATTTTAGTATTGCTTTGGTGAAAGGTGTGTATCTTACACACTTTATAACTTGGTTTATATATGTATATTTGTGTGTTATAACTAATCATATTATGAAAGTGGGTAAATCGATGAGATCTGGATATGATACCATGATGGTATGAATGAGGATTCGGGTAAGTCCGTTTCAATATGTTGTTAATACATGTGGATTGAAATATTCGTTATGAGATACATATCAAAGTTTATTGACATGATTTGTCTATCTATTGCATTGGTATGGGCAATATGAGAGGAGGGGGAAGATTGATATCGTGTCTTGGACACCGAGGTTTGGTACCTCAAAGATTTGGTATCACATTCGTGTCTTCTGACACCGGAGGTTTGGCACCTCATAGCGACTCGTCCCTCGTGGTTAATACCACCGTGGGTTGGCCCCACTTTTGAGATATGGGATTGTCGCCAGGTGATTTGGTATCACACGGGTTGGCCCCACAACTTGATGATTCGTGTCTTGAGACACGGTGGTTCGGCACCACCAAAGTGATTTGGTATCACATTCGTGTCTTCGGACACGGAGGTTTGGCACCTCATAGCGACTCGTCCACGTGGTTAATACCACCGTGGGTTGGCCCCACTTTTGAGATATGGGATTGTCGCCAAGTGATTTGGTATCACACGTGGGTTGGCCCCACAGATGGATTATTTGTGACTTTGGTCACGGTGATTTGGTATCACATTTATATCGTGACTTCGGTCACCGGTGGTTTGGCACCACCCGGTGGTTTGGTACCACACGGGGTAGAAAAGGAGTTATGGATGGCTAGGTTGGGTGCATTATACATATATGTTGCTTTGTTATAATTTGTGTAAGTATGTGGTATTTACCCGGAGAGGGAATATGCACTGAGTCTTGGTGACTCACCTTCTCCTTATATTTTCAGTGATTCGTGAGATCGCGGATATGGAGCCGGATGGACTCGAGGAGGCCATGCAATAAAATTTGGTTTTACATGAACTTCCATTTGGGTACTTTATTTTAATTTGGTTTTCATATTTTATGGATTTGTAATAAGGCCTGTTTAATTATGTTTTGGATTATTTTTATGTTTTGAATATATTTAAAATATGGCTTATAAATTACTTGGTTAATCTAAAAATTGAGCTCAAAGTTTTCTAAACTAAAAACTCATAATGGTTTTAAAAATCTTACCATCGGGTAATATGAATAGTTCGATAGAAAAATTACAAGTTAAGTGTTTTTAACAAATTAAGTGATTTCCAAAATTCAAGTTTCTATACTCAATTGCAAACGGATTTTCAAAGTGATATTTCAAATTTTCTTAAAAAGATATAAATGTTTTCTATCCTATGATTTATCAACTAAGTTTTAAAGTTTTATGTAATTCAAAGTAAATCTCGGTTTAACTTATTTTCAAAAATAAAGAATTTCAAAGAGTTTTTCACAAAATTTAATTGTTAATTCGATTCTTTCAAAAATATTTTCCCTAGTGACATACCGCATTCGGTCGTGGCGTATTGACCGAGTTTGGGGTTGTTACAAATTGGTATCGAGCCAAGTTCAAAAGCTCATTTTGGGGGCGAGGCCCAAAATGTTTTAAAGAATGGATTTTAAAATGTTTTTGTTGAAAATTATATGGTTGGAAAGGCATGGCCTGAGTCTCAGACATCAATCCACCACAGTAAGTACATCAAACCGATGATTTTGATGATATGATATGATGATGTTGGCATGATCGTATAGTAGTAGTAGGAACTACTTTAGAGACCCAAACTATAGGTTGAATGTACTCATGAAACAACTCCTTATTAAAATTATTCATAAAACGTGTTTTAAAGAAAGTGGAATAATGACTAATGCATAACGCTCTTAAATCGGATAAGTCGAGACTTTAGACATGAGTACTCGTGGTCGAGGTCGTATTACTCGTGGGCGTGGTCGGGGTAGGATGGCCGTGGTTCGAGCGGTGAGGTCCTGGGTCAAGGATCCGAAAATGAGGTACCACTACCCCACCACCAGCAGCTGGAGTTGAGCAACGAGGATCAAACGGGGATGACGCGGTGTCTCGAGCGTCTTCGCGAGTTCTTGAAAGGGTAGCCGGAATAGGTGGAGGCACGGGAGTTCGGAAATCCGTATCTGAGCGACTCCGATCCAATGGAGCGGAGGTATTTCGAGGTGTTTCAGGCGTAGCTCCCAAAGTGTGCGGCTGAATATTGGATAGAGGCGACGGAGCGAATCATGGATGACTTGGATTTGAGTCTTTGGACAAGGCGAAAGGAATCGTGACGCTTCTTCGGGATGAGTCATATCGGTGGTGGCTCACGATCTGAGAATGGTGCCGCAAACGGAGGATCTCACTTGGGATTATTTCAAGGCGTGACGTGAAATACGTTGGGTCTAATTACATTGAGGTGCAACGTAAGGCATTTCGAGTTTGATCCAAGGTAGTAAGTCCGTGTCGAAATATGAGGCGTAATTTTTAAGATCGAGCCGGTATCTTTGGAGGTATTGTGGCATCGAGCACGAGCGATGTGTTCGATTCGAAGATGGTTTGAAGGGCGAGTGAGATTGTTGATTGCTCCACATCGGAGCGAGAGTTTGCCGCTTTTTGGTTGAAAAGGCTAAGATAGCCGAAGGAATCAAGGAATCTGCAAGGCGAGTTACGGTGGAACAAGCATAAGAGAGGTTACGGATCATCGGGATCACCGTAATTCTCAAAAGAGGGCTAGGCAAAGTGGGTGAATCGACCGGGAGGCACATTCTCGCTAATCGAGGACCAAAGACGGTGTAACCGATGTGGGAAATATCATTGGGGTGAATGTTGGACCGGAGGGAAAGGATGTTTCGAGTGTGGCTCATTTGGATCATCGTGTGAGAGGCCGCCCACGTAAGCTAGCCGGGGAATCACCCGAGGGTCAAGGTCGTGCTCAATTCGAAATGAGGGACCGCCACCACGGAGAGAGGTCGTGGTAATGGTAGAGGAGGTAATGGTTCGGGTCGAGGCCGAGGAGCATCCGCGAGGTGCCGGCACACTGAGGCAAGCAAGACACCGTTTTGGTGTATGCAACGAGACGTCGAGAGGAGGCGACGCACCGGGCGTCATAACCGTGACGTTCTTAATCTTTGGTGAACCATATACTGCTTTGATAGATGTGGGTTCGACATATTTGTATGTTGCCGCAACATAGTAGAGACTATGAATCTAGACTCGAGACTACTTCTAGGAAGATGATGCGATTTTAGCCCTCCGGGGTCACTCTGTAGAAGTAAATAAGTCAGATAGAGATGTACCCTAGAACTCCAAGGGGTAGTGTTCGTAGTGATCCGATGGAATTGCCATTTGAGGAGTTCGATCGATACTTGGGATGGACCGTTGGCCAAGTCTGAGAGCAAGTTTGGATTGCGCCGCTAAGCGCATGGTTTTGAAGTCGGTTGAGGCGAAGAGGTGGTCATGATAGGTAATAGAAGAGATTATCTATCCAACGTGGGTATCTGCGTTGAAAGTCGTGAAGTTGGTTAGGAAGGGCCGTGTGAGGCATTCGTGGTCCATGTGTGTGCGTTGGAGGCTAAGAGTCTAATGTGGGAATGTCCGCATCGGTAAAGGAATATGTTGACGTATTTCTGAAGAACTTCCGGGACTACCTCCATGCGTGAAGTTGAATTTGGTATAGATCTCATTATTGCTTAACGCGCCGGTGTGTATAGCTCCGTATAGGATGGCACCAAGGAATTGATGGAATTAAAGGCTCAGATTCGTGAGTTGTTGGATCGAGGTTTCATTCGACCAAGTGTTTCGCCATGGGAGCACCGGTACTTTTGTCAAGAAGAAAGATGGTACGATGCGGATGTGTATAGACTACCGCCGATTGAATAAGTCGACGATCAAAAACAAGTATCCTTTGCCGAGGATAGATGACTTGTTTGATCACCTTAAAGGGGCGCTGTTTTCTCAAGATTGATTTAAGGTCCGGATATCATCGATTAAAGGTAAAAGAGGTGATATCCATAAGACACCATTTCGTACTCGATGCGGGCATTACAAATTTCTGGTGATGCCGTTTGGGTTAACTAACGCGGCGGCGGCATTCATGGACATGATGAATCGGGTATTCCAAAGCAGTTTTGGACCGCTTTGTTGTGGTATTTATAGACGATATTTTGGTATACTCAAAGTCGGAGGAGGAGCATGATGCGCATTTGCGAGTAGTGTTGCAGATTCGAGGAAAAGCATTTAGACGCCAAATTTAGTAAGTGCGAGTTCGCTTAGGAGGTGACTTTCTTGGGTCACGTAGTATCACCGAGGGGATTAGAGTGGATCCTCGGAAGATTGAGGCG
Source organism: Gossypium sturtianum (assembly GCA_025698515.1). Classification (NCBI taxonomy): domain Eukaryota; kingdom Viridiplantae; phylum Streptophyta; class Magnoliopsida; order Malvales; family Malvaceae; genus Gossypium; species Gossypium sturtianum. Next base: position 126,921,738 of record CM046948.1, read on the forward strand.
ATGTTGGATTGGAAGCCGCCTAGGTCGCTGGTGAGATTCGAGTTTTCTAGGCACAGCGGGGTATTACCAAAGATTTGTAGAGGATTTTCTTTGATAGCAGCACCTATGACCAAGTTATTGAGGAAAGGAGTTCCATTTGTGTGGACCGAGAAGCGACAAGGAAGTTTCGACAAGTTGAAGAAGATTCTCGATGAAGCTCCGGTTTTGATTCAACTTTGAGGCGGGCAAGAATTCACGGTTTCTTGTGATGCATCACATCTTGTTTTGGGATGTGTCTTTGATGCGAGAAGGGAAGGTAGTGGCTTATGCATCTCGGCAGCTTGAGACCATATGAGGTTAATTATCCGACGCATGACTTGGAATTAGCTGTGTGGTTTTTGCTTTGAAGATATGGAGACATTATTTGTACGGAGAGAAGTCGATAGTCTACACGGATCACAAGAGTCTTAAGTATCTTTTGACTCGTAAGGATTTGAACTTAAGCCGCGTAGATGGATTGAGTTGTTGAAGGACTACGATCGTTCGATTGAGTACCATCCGGCAAGGCTAACGTGGTAGCGAGGCGCATTGAGCCGTAAGGTTGTGTCTGACTTAAGATCGATGTTTGCTCGTCTTAGCTTATATGACGATGGGAGTCTTTTGGCTGAACTGCAAGTCAAGCCGACTTGGTTAGAGCAAATCAAGGAGAAGCAGTTAGAGGATGATGGTTTAAATGATCGGAGGTTGCGGGTTCGAGCGGAGGTTTAGAGGAATATAGTTTGTCCAAATGATGGAGTATGTGTGTTTTAAAGGGAGAGCTTGTATGCCGAAGGATGTTGAGTGAGGCAAAGGATTCTTCGGGATGCACATAATAGCCCATATGCTATGCATCCCGGAGGAAGCAAGATGTATCGAGATTTAAGAGAGCGATTTTGGTGGCAGTGTCAGAAGCGTGAGGTAACGAGTTTGTGGGTAAATGTCCGACGTGTCGTAGTCAAGCGAAGCATCGATTCTGATGCAGGTTACTTGGTAGGTGAAGATTCCACAGTGGAAGTGGGAAAGGATCACTATGGACTTTGTCGATGGATTACCTCTTACACCTAGTAAGAAGGATTCGATTTGGGTGATTGTGGATCGTCCGACTAAGTCGACTCATTTCATTCCTAGTGGATGGATTATTCACTTGAGAGGTTAGCTAAGTTGTATGTAGCGGAGATAGTGAGGTTGCACGGTGTGCGGTGTCGATCATTTCGATAGAGATCCTAGATTTACATCGAGGTTTTGGAGAGTGTTACATCGGGCTTTGGAGTACGCGGTTGGATTTCGATCACGCATTTCATCAACGATCGACGGCAATGGAAAGGGTTATTCAGATTTTAGAGGATATGCCGAGAGGATGTGTTTTGGACTTCCGAGGCAAATTGGGAAGAGTTTTTGCCGTTAGTGAGTTCGCATACAACAATAGTTACCAAGCAAGCATTAAGATGGCACCATATGAGGCGTTGTATGGTAGGAGGTGTCGCACGCCTACATGTTGGACGAGTTGGGTGAGCGTCGGATGTTAGGACCAGAGTTGGTTGCGTAGGCGAGGATAAGGTTAAGATGATTCGAGCTCGTCTGAAGGAAGCTTCGGATAGGCGTAAGTCATATGCCGATCTCAAGCGGAGGGATATAGAGTTTGCCGTGGGTGACAAAGTTTTTACGAAGGTCTCGCCATGGAAGAAAGTGTTAAGATTTGGGAGAAAAGGCAAGTTAAGTCCAAGGTTCATTGGACCGTATAAGGTGTTGAGACGAGTGGGACCAGAGAGCCTATCACTCGAGTTGCCATCGAGTGAGTCGATTCACGATGTGTTCCATGTCTCCATGCTTAGACGCTTATCGTTCGATCCATCGCATGTTGTGGCGATGAGGAAATAGAGTGAGCCCAGATCGACAATGAAGAAGAACCTGTGCAGATTCTAGATCGAGATGTGAAAGTTTTGCGTAGGAAGTCCGTTCCTTTAGTGAAGGTTTTATGGAGGAATCATGGCGTGGAAGAAGCTACGTGGGAACCGGAGGATGCGATGAGGCAAAGATACCCTCAACTCTTTTGAGCGGGTAATTTCGAGGACGAAATTTTTTTTAGGAGGGTAGAATTGTAAATCCTAAAATTTGAGTATCTGTTGTGTTGGTTTGGGTATGAATTTTGTGTGTTAGCATAGTCTTATGAAGGCTTGATTTTATTTAGGAAGCTAGAATAAATTTTAGTATGGTTTATTTAATGAAGTGGATTAAGTGAGCTTGACACTTAAGTTAATTTAAGTGTTAAATTAAAGCACAAGAGGAGTAAGTGGCAAGATGGTTAAGGAGCTTGAAAGGTTGTTTGAGGTTAGAGGTTCGAGTAGCATGTTTAGCATTTTGAAGGTTTATTTTTGAATCCTAGCATTTATGGACGGTCAACCTTTGTTTATGATAGGTTGGACTCTTAATTTTGGTAAGTTGAATTTTGGTTTAAGGAAAGCTTGAAATTGGGGATAAGAATCTTAAGGTTATGGAAGGTTATCTTAAAGTTATGGTATTATGAGGGGACAAAAGGCATGGAATATGGAGGATGTTTTGGAAACTTTATTCAAGGCTTTAGTGCATGTATGTGGACGGCATGTATGGCTAGGGGGGTGGCCGAATGTAATAGGTAGTTTGGGGGGGAATATTGGCCAATTTTTGTCATTTGAACATCTTTTTGCATTTTTGTTTTCCCTCTCCAAAAAAAACTCTTTCTTTGGCCGAATGTCATTGTGCATTTTGTGCAAATTTAGCTTTTGTTTTAGCTCTTATTTTGTTGAACCAAAAATGCTATTTCCTTTCTTTCATCTTTGCTTTTGAAACCAAAACTTCATTTTGGTATTTTTGCACTTTTCTTTTAGGCAAAATAGGTGTTGGCCGAATCTCATCTCTCCCACATCTCTCTTTTCTTTTCTTTTTGACATTTGTTCATAATCACATTTTCTTTTACACTCTCTTGGCCGAATATTTATCCATCTCAAATACCATTTCTTTTTCATTTGTTCAAATATAAAACATCTACTTCCATTCTATTTTTCTTTTCTTTTTTTCACTTCACCATAGTCGAATCTTCTACTTCCTTTTAGTATTATTTTTGGCCGAATATTCAAGGGTAGACTCTCCTTGGTTTTCTTCTATCGATTTTGGATAAAAAGGGGTAAGTGTTCATGGACGTTTTTCTTTCTTTTCTTTCTCGTTTCTATGATGTTTTCTTGTGGAAAAAGGCCGAACCTTTGGGCATTGTTTTGCAAGGTTCTAACCATTTTTTTTAGGATTCGATTATTCTCTTAGGCTCATTGGGATTTTACAATCGATTTAAGCCATTTCTTTAGCAAATCGAAGTTGGTAAGTCAAGTGGTAAGGATTCTATACTCTTAAAGTTGGTTGAGGAAGCCTAAGGTTATTTGGATTAAGATATGTTGTTGGCCGAATGGTTTTCATTAAAATATTGTGATTTGGCCGATTGTAGGACAAAGTGATCTAGTGCGATAGATCGGATCATCGGATTTTAGTATTGCTTTGGTGAAAGGTGTGTATCTTACACACTTTATAACTTGGTTTATATATGTATATTTGTGTGTTATAACTAATCATATTATGAAAGTGGGTAAATCGATGAGATCTGGATATGATACCATGATGGTATGAATGAGGATTCGGGTAAGTCCGTTTCAATATGTTGTTAATACATGTGGATTGAAATATTCGTTATGAGATACATATCAAAGTTTATTGACATGATTTGTCTATCTATTGCATTGGTATGGGCAATATGAGAGGAGGGGGAAGATTGATATCGTGTCTTCGGACACCAGAGGTTTGGTACCTCCAGTGATTTGGCATCACATTCGTGTCTTCGGACACCAGAGGTTTGGCACCTCATAGCGACTCGTCCCTGTGGTTAATACCACCGTGGGTTGGCCCCACTTTTGAGATATGGGATTGTCGCCAGTGATTTGGTATCACACGTGGGTTGGCCCCACAACTTGATGACTCGTGTCTTGGACACCGTGGTTCAAAGACCACCAAAGTGATTTGGTATCACATTCGTGTCTTCTGGACACCGAGGTTTGGCACCTCATAGCGACTCGTCCCTGTGGTTAATACCACCGTGGGTTGGCCCCACTTTTGAGATATGGGATTGTCGCCAGTGATTTGGTATCACACGTGGGTTGGCCCCACAGATGGATTATTTGTGACTTTGGTCACCAAAGATTTGGTATCACATTTATATCGTGACTTCGGTCACCAAGGGTTTGGCACCACCGGTGGTTTGGTACCACACGGGTAGAAAATGAGTTATGGATGGCTAGGTTGGGTGCATTATACATATATGTTGCTTTGTTATAATTTGTGTAAGTATGTGGTATTTACCCGGAGAGGGAATATGCATCTGAGTCTTGGTGACTCACCTTCTCCCTTATATTTTCAGTGATTCGTGAGATCGCGGATATGGAGCCGAATGGACTCGAGGAGGCCATGCAATAAAATTTGGTTTTACATGAACTTCTATTTGGGTACTTTATTTTAATTTGGTTTTCATATTTTATGGATTTTTAATAAGGCTCATTTAATTATGTTTTGGATTATTTTTATGTTTTGAATATATTTAAAATATGGCTTATAAATTACTTGGTTAATCTAAAAATTGAGCTCAAAGTTTTCTAAACTAAAAACTCGCAATGGTTTTAAAAATCTTACCATCGGGTAATATGAATAGTTCGATAGAAAAATTACAAGTTAAGTGTTTTCAACAAATTAAGTGATTTCCAAAATTCAAGTTTCTATACTCAATTGCAAACGGATTTTCAAAGTGATATTTCAAATTTTCTTAAAAAGATATAAATGTTTTCTATCCTATGATTTATCAACTAAGTTTTAAAGTTTTATGTAATTCAAAGTAAATCTCAGTTTTAACTTATTTTCGACAAATAAAGAATTTCAAAGAGTTTTTCACAAAATTTAATTGTTAATTCGATTCTTTCAAAAATATTTTCCTTAGTGACATACCAGATTCGGTCGTGGCGTATTGACCGGGTTTGGGGTGTTACAGTCTTGTTGTTATCCTAATTTTGAGATGTTTCTATTCAGGATTATGAACTAAATTCCCTAGATACCTATGGAAGATGAAACCTATGATGAATCATATTATTTTATTTCTAATTTACGCAATAAATACTTGATTCTTGTTCTCAATTATGAATGCTTATTTCTTGTTTTAATATTTCTGATATATTAATTCAAGTTCAATATGCTTATTTTAGTGGAGCAAAAGTCCCTGTTTAAGAGTAGATCTAACATAATTGAATGGAGTTGCATGCAATCCTAGAAATAGGACGACATAAATCTACCAGATTAGAGTAAAATCTAATAGGGGAATCCATAGATCGAGTTAATGTGATGATAGGGGTTTTAATTAAAAAGAGATTTCAATTAATCAACCTAGAGTCAGTTGTTCTTACTCTTGAAAGAGATATTAACATAATTTAGGGATTTCTACGAATCAAGACACAAGTGAATAAATCCTTTAATTCAGATTCAGAATAATAGGTGAAGTCTAGGTGGATTCTTCCATGGGTATTGTCTTTCTTATTGGTTATCATCAATTATTTTTCCCATTTCATTCTTTGTTGTGTTCATAGTTAAATTAGATTAGTAAATTTAGATTAAAAACAATCACTTCAATTTATAAACTAAATAATAAAAAAAGGGTAATTATTAGTACTTTTACTCCTCGTGGATACGATATTCCCTACTCACCTTAGCTATACTATTGTTTGACAGGTGCGCTTGCCTTTGTCGTAATTACAGTTAGTTTAGTGACCATAAAGTTTTTGGCGTCGTTGCCGAGGATTAAAATATTAGGAACACTCAATTTTTATTAATTTAGCCATTTTATTTTTATTATAGTTTTAGTTTAATTTTTGCATTGTAATTTTTCTTTTCTTTTATTTACTTCTGGCAGGTTCCTTTAGTTTATGACTAGAAGAAACTCGTTGGGACCATTACTATTTGACAGCGAAATTGAAAGTACAGCTCGCAGAAATCATAGAGAAGCAAGGCAGAGTCGACAGAGTATAATAGATGAGCAAGAGGATGTTATTATCATTACTGAGGAGATGGGTGATAATTAGAATAATCAGCTACCTCCTGCAGTTGCTGCAAATCTAGATTTTGTTCCTCGTACTATGTACGATTATGCCAAGCCCACTCTAACTGAGGTTGAATCGAGCATTGTGAGACCCACCATTGCTGCGAATAATTTCGAACTGAAGCTGAACACTATTTAGATGCTACAACAATTTGTTCAGTTCGATGGTTTGCAAGACGAAGATCCAATTACTCATTTGGCTAATTTTCTGGAAGTTTGTGATACTTTCAAGATAAATGGTGTTTCTGACGACGCCATTTTCCTACGGTTGTTTCCTTTCTAGTTGAGGAACAAAGCTAAACAGTGGTTGAATTCTTTACCACAAGGTTCTATCACTACACGGGATCAAATGACCGAAAAATTCCTACTGAAGTACTTCCCACCGGTTAAGACGGCCAAGTTGAGGAATGATATCTCTTCCTTCCTTCAAATCGACTTAGAAACACTATATGATACATGGGAGAGGTATAAGGACTTATTGAGACGGTGCCCTCACCATGGGTTACCTCTATGGCTATAAGTTCAAACCTTCTACAATGGTTTGAATCCCTCAACTAGGTAATTGATCGACGCAGCCGCCGCTGGTACATTGAATAATAAAACACCTGAAGTGGCTTATGATTTTATAGAGGAGATGTCACTGAATAATTATCAGTGGCAAGTCATGAGGACGAAGCCGATGAAAGCAGCCGATGTTTTTAACTTAGATGCGGTCACCATGTTATCAAATCAGGTAGAACTTTTAAATAAGAAAATTGATGGATTATGTGTTTCTACGCAGGTACATCTGGTGATGCAATGCGATGCAAATGGAGGTGGAATAAATAATCTAGAATATTTACCCTTCGGTCCTGTAACAGTCCATTTTTCAGTGAAATCGGAACAGTGGTTTCGGGACCACAAATCCGAGCCGAAAAGAAAATTTATTTTCATATTTTTGCATGGATAGTATTTTGATAGGAATGTCGTGTGGAAATTCTGATAAGAATATTTTATCGATTAAGTGCTTAATTATGGAAAAGGACTAAATTACATAAAATGCAAAAATTGGGTTCTAGTAGCTTGAAGGACCAAATAGATATGGAATTCAAAACTTGAGGTCCCTATATAGTAATTAGAACATTAAAGTAAAGTTAGTAGATATTTTGATGATTCATCAATGGAAAAATTAGAAAAGGCTAAGGACTAAATTGGAAATGGAAATAATTAAAAGATGATAAATAATTAAAAAGAAACTATCATCTTATTTTTATGTTATCTTCATCCCCAAAATACATGGAAACCCTAGGAGAGAGAGAAGAAACTTTCTTAGCTTAATTGGGTAAGTTCTCTTGTCCCGTTTTTAGTAATTTTACTATTTTTGAAACCAGGATAGCTTAATCTATCTATTTGGGGGATCAATTTGAAAAGTTATCAAAGTATGGAAATTATGTCATGGATGGATATGCTGAAAATTTAAAATTTATGGTAGAAAATGAAAGGTTGTTGATAGATAAACAACTTTTACAAAGTGATTTTTGATGAAAACGTAATTTAGGGACTAAAATGTAAAGTTCTGAAAATGGGAGAAAAATTCTAAATTTTATAGAATACATGTGCTGTAAATTTTATAGTGAAATTTTAGTTAGGCTTGGAATAAGGAGCAAATTGCATAAATGTCATTTTCTGAGCCTAGGGATGAAATTTAAATTTATGGAAAGTTTAGGGGCAAAATGGTAATTTCACCTAATATGTAAATTGTGTTAAATTGTATATGAAATGTGATAAATTGATGAATAAATTTAACTATATAGATCCAGATAACTCAAATTTGAAGCTAGATCATGGAAAAGAGAAAGTTTCAGATTAGTAGGTTTTTATACGAACCGTTATCGAGGTAAGTTCGTATATCTTAATTATGCATGTTAATATGTTTAAATTGAATAATACAATTGTGTTGAATGTGGCATGTGATTATATGTTATATATATATATGTATGTTAAATGCACATGGAAAAATTATATGATTGAAAATGTGATAAAGTAATTAAGAACCATTGAACAATGAAAATCGATGGATACAAGTGATTTCCCGGACATGATATGTGATTTCTGCATGTGTTGCAGCTAGGATTTAGCTCGAACGAGTTATTCCAATGTAGCCCTCTTGAGCATCCATATATATATAGTTCTTGCGAGCATCCTGATCGGTAATGAATTTGCCTTTGTTGCACATTACCGCAGCTCTTTGTAAGCATCCTGACATGTGATTGGTTGTGATCCTGCATATAATGCGGACACAAATGTAGCTCTTCATGAGCGTCCTGTTAAACTCGCTTGAACTTCCTATTACCTTATCCGGAGCTCCCTAATTTAGAACTCTTATGAGTCCTTGTTAGCTCGAATAAGTGTCCTGTTATATGGCTCGTATGAGCATCCTGATATGTGGCTTGAGAGTGTGCTTCTTGAGTAAGCATTGACGATTATAGATATGTACGCCTTGAGAGTACTACGTAAGTATCCATCGATATTTCAATAATTCAATGGATAAAACTCCTGACATGAGAAAATGATGAAAATAAATAGAATTATACCTCAGATGATTTTGAATTACTTGATGAAGTGTTGCAGATGAGCTTATCTATGTTACTTAATATACATGAGATTTATGTAACTAACTTGCTTGATTGTGTGTATGTGTTTAGGTAAATTTTCCCAATTGATGAAAAGCATGTTATTAAATGCTTAGAGATAATAAATGTAATTTGGTAAGTTTTAATTCCTGTTTTACGAACTTACTAAGCATATAATGCTTACTAGGTTTTACTTTCCCTGTTTTATAGTGCTCGGAAGCTCGCGATAGTTGGAGATCGATTGGAGCATCATCACACTATCCATTAGCTTATTTTGGGTATATATATATAGTAAAAATCATTTTGTTATAATGGCATGTATAGGTTAACTTGGCCATTGTTGGCTTGAAAATGATGTTCGTACTCTAGCCATTGGAATGGCTAGTAATGGTTTATTTTGGTATTATAAAGTAGGTTATTATGATAAGTACATATGTGTTAAGTATATGTGATCAAATGATGTTTAATGCCTAGGTTAAACCAAGGTAAAATTATTAACATGTTTGTAAGCAATGTTATATTATATTTAGATGTTAGAATTTACTTGAATCAAATGCTTGAATTGGTTGGGATATGAATGCAAGTTTTGGTGTAGGTTTATGGCAAGGTTTTGGGTGAGAAATGAAGCTAGAAATGGCTTTATTTTGTCTACACGGGTAGACACACGGGCGTGTGTCTTGACCGTGTGTGACACATAGCCTGGTACAATGGGCGTGTGGTTAGGCCGTGTGTCCCTGCACCTTAAATTTGAGAAACAAAATGCTCAGAATTGAGCACACGGGCAGAGACATGGGAGTGTGTCTCAGTCGTGTGTGCTACACGGCCTAGAACATGGGCGTGTGTCTTGGCCGTGTGAAACCTACACCTAATTTTTAAGAAATTAATTAACCATACGGCCTAGCACATGGGCGTGTCCTAGGGTCACACGGGATTGTCCCTTGGTCCACACGGGCGTGTGAGCCCTGCATCTTGGAAAATGTTTAAAATTTTATGAAAAATTCTATGAGTTCCCGACTTAGTCTCGATTTGATTCTAATACTCGTTTTGGGCCTCGAGGGTCCATTTGAGGGACGTTATGAGTAATTTCAGTAATTGAATAAAATTTAATATAAATTATCTGTAAATGTTCTAAAAACTCTGGTAATGCTCTGTAACCCTGTCCCGGTGACGGATACAGGTTAGGGGTGTTACATTTAATGGTATCAGAGCTACGGTTTAGTCGATTCTTGGTTTTAACGTAGCAAACACGAGGTTAGCTATACATGCCATTATACAATTTGTGGTAGTGTGATGTCTCCTGATAATTTTAAATGTGTTTTTCATATAGTAATGTCATTCAACCAAGCTAGAGCTGAATCCGAGAAAGCTGGGAGCAATGCTTTAGCTTCAGTTCAAAGAGTTGCATCTGCATCTGGTAGTGAAAGGCCCGTATCTGAAGGCCGAAGTGAGGAGGCAAAACAAGCCTTTTTTCAAATGATGAATGAATGGTTTACTGAGTATCTAAGAACAAATCCGGCTGTACAACCACCTCCCCTCCTGCTCCTCAACCGGTTCCTGAGGTGCCGCAAGGTGCTGAACCTGTTAGAACTGGTAAGCCTCTGGTAGATAAAATCAGTAAGCATGGGGCAGTGGAATTCAGAGCTACTGCTGATAATGATCCAGAAAGGGCTGAGTTTTGGTTAGAAAACACCATCCAGGTTTTAGACGAATTATCTTGTACACCCGCTGGATGTTTGAAATGTGCAGTATCTTTTCTAAAAGACACAGCTTTTCATTAGTGGAATACAATAACTTCAGTGGTACCGAGAGAGAATGTTACATGGGAATTCTTCTATGCTGAATTTAGAAAGAAATATGTTAGTCAGATATTTTGGATCAGAAAAAGAAAGAATTTTTAGAGTCCAAACAGGGAAATATGACTGTAACTGAGTATGAACAGGAATTTGTTCGGTTGAGCAAATATGCCAGAGAATGGGTTCCAACCGAGGCTGAAAGGTGTAAACGATTTGAATAGGGTCTAAATGAAGACATCAAGTTATTGATCGAAATTCTTGAAATAAGGGAATTTGTGGTGTTAGCCGATCGAGCACATAAAGCTGAAGAATTGAGTAAAGAAAAGAAACAAGTTGAAAGAGAAGCTCGGGTTTTTGGTAAAAGAATTTTGAGTAAGTCACAATCATCTGCTTTTAAGAAATCAAAGAAGTATTATGATCATTTTACAACATCAGTGGGATATTCAAAAAAAGAGCGAGGCTCTCAACGCTCTAACCCAAAGTCTTCATCTCCATCTGTAACAAGTGTGGGAAGTGTCGGTAATCCCAAACCAAAGTGTAAGCATTGCAACAAATATCATTTTGGGGAATGTCGTTCGAAAAGTGGAGCCTGTTACTAATGTGGTTCTTTTGATCATTTCCTCAAAGATTGCCCGGAAAGAGTTGAAAGAGATGTTGAACAGATCTCAAAGCCGAGTAATCCCGTTTTGAGAGGCAGACCACCCTGTCACCCCGGTAATGTCAGTGGTAGTCGAGGTGCTACAAGAGAGTTAATGGTTAAATCTGAGGCACGAGCACATGAAAGAACATATGCTATTCGTGCTAGAGAAGATGCTTCTACACCAGACGTCATTACTGGTACATTTTCTCTACTTGATACTGATATTACTGCTTTGATTGATCCTGGTTCCACACATTCATACATATGCACAAATTTAGTATCTGTTAAAAATTTACCTGTTGAATTCACTAAATTTTTGGTTAAAGTTTCAAACCCTCTAGACCAGTATGTTATGGTGGATAAAGTCTGTAAAAACTACCTTTTGATGGTAAAAGGTCATTGCTTTTTGGCTGATTTGATTTTATTGCCATTTGATGAATTTGATGTGATTTTGGGAATGGATTGGTTAACCCAATATGATGCAGTGGTGAATTGTAAACAGAAATATATTGTATTGAAATGTCAGAGTAGTGAATTACTCCATGTTGAATTTGATAAATTGGATGGGTTACCTAATGTGATTTCAGCAATATCAGCACAGAAATATGTCAAAAAGGGTTATGATTCTTATCTTGCATATAGGCTGGATACTAAAGTATCTGAGTCAAAGATTCAGTCAATACCGGTTGTTTGTGAGTTTCCTGATGTATTTTTGGAAGAATTACCAGGTTTACCACTGATTAGAGAAGTGGAGTTCTCAATAGATCTTGTACCAGGAACATCACTAATATCTATAGCACCCTACAGAATGGCCCTTACTAAATTAAAAGAGCTGAAAGCATAGTTGCAAGAATTGATTGATAGAGGTTTTGCCCACCCTAGTTTTTCTCCTTGGGGTGCACCGTTTCTGTTTGTAAAGATGAAAGATGAATCATTGAGGCTGTGCATTGATTACAGATAGCTCAACAAAGTTACAATAAAGAACAAGTATCCATTACCTCGTATTGATGACTTGTTTGACCAGTTGAAATGTGCCACTATATTTTCAAAGATTTATCTCCCTTCTGGCTATCATCAATTACGGGTAAAGGATTCAGATGTATCAAAGACAACTTTCAGAACCAGGTACGGGCACTATGAGTTCCTTGTGATGCCATTCGGTTTAACAAATGCACCTGCAGTGTTTATGGATCTGATGAACAGAATTTTCAGACCATATTTAGACAGGTTTGTGGTGGTATTTATAGATGATATTTTTGTTTACTCCCGAGATGAAAATAAACATGCTGAGCATTTGAGAATAGTATTGCAAACTCTGCGTGAGAAACAATTGTATGCCAAATTCAGTAAATGTGAATTTTGGCTACGAGAAGTCAGTTTTCTTGGGCATATTGTATCTACTGAAGGTGTCAGGGTGGATCCGAATAAAATTTCAACCATTTTAATTGGAAGCCACCGAAGAATGTGTCTGAAGTCCGAAGTTTTTTGGGACTGGCTGGGTATTATCGAAGGTTTGTAAAAGGGTTTTCAATGATAGCTTCTCCAATGACTCGTTTATTGCATAAAGATGTGAAATTTGAGTGGTCAAATAAATGTCAGCAGAGTTTTGATAGGTTGAAAGCATTATTGAAAGAAGCACCTGTGTTAGTACAGCCAGAATCGGGTAAGGAATTTATAATTTACAGTGATGCGTCATTGAATGGTTTAGGCTGTGTTTTGATACAAGAAGGTAAAGTAGTAGCCTATGCTTCAAGACAGCTAAAACCACATGAAAGAAATTACCCGATACATGATCTTGAATTGGCAGCAATTGTGTTTTCATTGAAAATATGGCACATTATCTGTATGATGAAAATTTTCATATATTCCCTGACCATAAAAGTTTGAAATATTTGATGTCATAGAAAGATTTGAATTTGAGACAGCGCAGGTGGCCTGAATTACTGAAAGATTATGATCTGGTTATTGACTATCATCCGGGAAAGGCCAATGTGGTTGCAGATGCTCTGAGCAGAAAATCCCTGTTTACTTTGCGAGTAATGAACACTCAATTAATGTTATCTGATGATGGTTCAATCATAGCTAAGTTAAAAGCTAGACCGACATTTTTGCAACAGATTCCTGAGGCTCAGAAAGATGATAGTAAGTTACAAGCAAAATGGGTACAGTGTGAATCGACTTACGATTGAATTTTGATTGAACCGATGGATTTTTGTAATGATCCCGGTTTAGGCCCTAGTCAGAATAGTGGTTTTGGGACCACAAATCTGAGTCAGTAAAATATTTTAATATTATTTTTTGTGTTTACAGTATGTGATTAAGTATGTGAGAAAGTTTCGTGAATTAATTTTATTATTTGTGTGCTTAATTTGAGAAAAGGACTTAATCGTAGAAAATCTAAAAGTGGCCTTTTAATTGAATAAGTGTTGAATTGTTATTGTCTTTAATATGTGAAGTCCTTAAAAGGTTATTAAGCCATTATAAGGTTAGTGGACACTTATGTCCATAATTCAAGTGCTTTTCTTTAATGTTTTATTTAGGCTAAAATTGGTAATAGATAATTAAATGTTTATTAAATAAAACAAAGACATAAATTAAGTTAGAATATGCTCATCTAGCCGAAAATTAAAAGAGAAAGAAAAGAAGAAAGCTAAGCTAGGTTTCGGCTTTGTTCATCTTGATTCAAGGTTAGTTTTTGTTCGGTTTTTGATAATTTCTACGTTTTTGTAATAGTTGCTTCGAATACTTCAAAACCCATGCCTTCATTTTGTGAATTGATGATGCTTTTGAAATGTGTCATTGATGAACTCATGAGATTTTTGATATTTGAAGATGAAATATGAAAGATATGTGATAGATTAACATAGTTTGTCTTTGGATTTTTGATGATTTTGAGTAATTTGGACTAAATTGAGAAAATAATATTTTGAGGGACTAAAATGTGAAATAAATGAAAAATATGGGTTGCTAGGGGCCTATAGAGAATTTGGCTAAGCATGGGTTGAATTGAATTATGTGTATTTTGTGACTTTGTGAGATAAGGACTTAAATGTCAAAATGTGAAAATATGAGGGCTAATTTGTAAATTACCCTAAATGTGTGTTTTTGGATTGAATTGAATGAATTGGTGAATAAAAGAGTTAAGTTTGAATATGTATAGATCAAGAACCGAAGAAAACAGATTTAGATCGAGGAAAGTCGAAAGTAGTTGAATAGTCGTTCGTTTCCGTTCTTCCCGTACGAGGTAAGTTTATATACAAATAAATGTATTTGAATTGGTTTATTCATACATCTGTGAAATTTTAGTTTGTGATGAATGTGTTCGATTTGATACATACATGAAATTCGAGAAAGTATCGACAAAGTGTTAAAGACCGAAAAGTCCCTTACGAACCTAGGAATAGATAGGATTGTATATGTCATGACATAGGTTTCTGATATGTGATATCATGTAAGACCACGTCTGGAACGTTGGCGTCAATTTGAGATTTACGTGTAAGACCATGTCTGGGACATTGGCATCGTATTTGATTCATGTAAGACCCTGTCTGGGACAATGGCATCGATATTTGGTTACATGTAAGACCACGTCTGGGACATTGGCATTGTACGATTATTCTGAGTATTCCGAGTATCCTATTTGATTCCGAAGGGTTCAACATGAAAATTTTGAGAAATGAAAGACTACGTGAAATGTATAAACGAATCAGTTACGTTTGAAATGTACACTATGTATGTGTATAAAAGGTAAGTATATATATATGAACTTACCTAGGTGAAATATGTGCATAGATTTCATAAAATAAAATGTGATATATGCATGATTGTGTTATGAGCAAAAGTGATACTTTGAGTTATGAATTGTGGGTAAGAAATGGCTAAACAAATGAGCCAAAGAAAATGTTATGAATTTGCAATTGAGAAACATTAATGATCTTGTATTAATATGATTATGTGCATTATATATTAATTTTATTTGTATATGGCTTACTAAGCTTTTGAAAGCTTACTTTGTGTGTATTTGCTTTGTTTTATAGATTGTTAAGCTACTGAAGGCTCGGGGATCATTGAGGATTATCACCACACTATCAAAACACATTTTGGTACCTTTTGAATATGTATATATTAAGTATGGCATGTATAGTCTAGTTGATATGGTTATGTTCTGAAAGGTGTATAGTTAGCCATGTGGTATGGCTAGATAATGACATAATGTGAATGATTAGTCATGTTTTATGATGTTTAGTTTTGGTATGGTTTGATGACTATTGAGATGACCAAAATTATGATATCTTGATGAAGCAAGGTTGGTATTTTATTGATGAGAAGATGATATGTTATGTTGGTAAGATTATGGATGAAACTTGTATAGAAATGCTTGTGATCTAGTTAAGCTATATGGTACCTAAGTTGGTGTGTTTGTGATGTTTATGTATGGGTAGAAATGATGTACAAATTGGTATGTTTTGGTTGCCATTGGTATATAAAATGATGCTTGTATGTGCTTGTAGGGTTAGCCCAAAGTGTGGGTGGCATTTTGGCTTTGCAAATGGCCTATATTTGCCCACATGATTGAGGACACGGGCGTGTGGTTCGATCGTGTCCTTCGTGGTTGTATTTCAGAACAAGTCAGACTCAACCACGTGCTGGACACACGGGCGTGTGATTGGCCGTGTGATGCAAGTCAGGCTCGACCACAGGTGAGGCACACGGGCGTGTCTCAGGTCGTGTGGACAAGTCAGTATGTATGCCTTGTTTTGACACGGCTCAGACACATGGGCGTGTCTGTGGCCGTGTGAGGCACACGGCCTCCCCACACGGGCGTGTGACCTCTGTAACTTTGAAAAATGTTTGATTTTTGAAAAAATTTCGTATGATTCCGGTTTAGTCCCGACCCATTTCTAATGCATGTTTAAGGTCTCGTAGACCTCATTAAGGGACTATATATTTGTATTCTGCTATGATTTGATGACGATATACTTTCTGATGTGAAATGTTTGTAAAAATTTTTTATTGTCCGGTAATTCCTCTTAACCCTAGACCGGCGATGGTTACGGGTTAGGGGTGTTACATGTTTGTTATTCAGAGGCAGAGTGTGTGTACTGAAAACTTCAGGACAAGTACAAAAGATTTTGAATAAAGCTCATGATGGAAACATGTCTATTCATCTTGGTAGTAATAAAATGTATAATGATCTGAAAAAGATGTACTAGTGGCCGGGAATGAAATGGGATATTTCTGAGTTTGTATCTAAATGTTTGATATGTCAGCAAGTATAAGCTAAACATCAGTTGCCTTCTGGACTATTACAGCCAATTACGATACCAGAATGGAAATGGGAAAGAATTACCATGGACTTTGTATCGGGATTACCCCTATCTCCAAGGAAGAAAGACGCAATTTGGGTGATTATTGATCGGTTGACAAAGTCTGCACACTTTATTCCGGTACGTATGGATTTTTCTTTGGACAGATTGGCTGAATTATATGTCTCTGAGATTGTTAGATTGCATGGAGTGCCTATCTCCATTATTTCAGATAGATATCCTCGGCTTACATCTCGATTTTGGAACAAATTGCAAGAAGCTCTGGGTACTCAGCTACATTTTAGCACTGCATTTCATCCCCAGACGGATGGTCAATCTGAACGTGTTATACAGATTTTAGAAGATATGCTTCAGTGTTGTATACTTGAGTTTGAAGGTAACTGGGAAAATTATTTGCATTTAGTTGAATTTGCTTACAATAATAGTTATCAGTCCAATATCAAAATGGCACTGTATGAAGCTTTATATGGTCGCAAATGTAGAACTCCATTGTATTGGACAGAACTCAGTGAGAAAAAGTTACACGGAGTTGACTTAGTCCGTGAAACCGAGGAAAAGGTAAAAGTAATTCGGGACAGTTTGAAAGCAGCCTCTGATCGTCAAAAGTCCTATGCTGACCTTAAACGAAAAGAAATAGGATTTTAGGTTGGTGACAAGGTATTCTTGAAAGTATTGCCTTGGAAGAAAGTTCTCTGGTTTGGTCGTAAAGGAAAACTGAGTCCACGATTCATTGGGCCATATGAGATTACAGAAAGAATTGGATCGGTTGCATATCCGTTAGCTTTACCACCAGAACTTGATCGTATTCATAATGTTTTTCATGTGTCTATGTTACGACGGTATCGATCAGATCCTTCACATGTTATTTCTCCAACTGAAGTTGAGATTCAGCCTGATATGACTTATAGTGAGGAACCGATCAGAATCTTGGCACGAGAAACAAAAGAGTTAAGAAATAAAAAGGTAGCATTGGTAAAAGTTCTTTGGTAACGACACGGTATAGAAGAGGCTACCTGGGAACTGGAGGATACCATGACGAAGCAATACCAAAGTCTCTTTACTGGTAAGATTTTCGAGGACGAAAATCCTTAAGGGGGAGAGAGTTGTAACAACCCATTTTTTAGTAAAATCGGAACAGTGGTTTCGGGACCACAAATCTGAGCCGGAAAGAAAATTCATTTTCATATTTTTTCATGGACAGTATTTTGATAGGAATGTCGTGTGGAAGTTCTGATAAGAAAATTTTATCGATTAAGTGCTTAATTATGGAAAAGGACTAAATTGCATAAAATGGAAAAATTGGGTTCTAGTAGCTTGAAGGACCAAATAGCTATGGAATTCAAAACTGAGGTCCTTATATAGTAATTAGACCAATAAAGAAAAGTTAGTAGATATTTTGATTTAGATATTTTGATGATTCATCCATGGAAAAATTGGAAAAGGCTAAGGACTAAATTGGAAATGGAAATAATTAAAAGTTGATAAATAATTAAAAAGAAACTATCATCTTATTTTTATGTCATCTTCATCCCCAAAATACATGGAAACCCTAGGAGAGAGAGAAGAAACTTTCTTAGCTTAATTGGGTAAGTTTTCTTATCCTATTTTTAGTAATTTTAATATTTTTGAAACCATGATAGCTTAATCTATCTATTTGGGGGATCAATTTGAAAAGTTATCAAAGTATGGAAATTATGTCATGGATGGATATGCTGAAAATTTGAAATTTATGGTAGAAAATGAAAGGTTGTTGATAGGTAAACAACTTTTACAAAGTGATTTTTGATGAAAACATGATTTAGGGACTAAAATGTAAAGTAGTGAAAATGGGAGAAAAATTCTGAATTTTATAGAATACATGTGTTGTAAATTTTATAGTGAAATTTTAGTTAGGCTTGGAATAAGGAGTAAAATGCATAAATGTCATTTTCCGAGCCTAGGGACGAAATTGGAATTTATGAAATATTTAGGGGCAAAATGGTAATTTCGCCTAGGATGTAAATTGAGTTAAATTGAATATGAAATTTGATAAATTGATGAATAAATTTATCTATATAGATCCAGATAACTCAAATTTGAAGCTAGATCGTGGAAAAGAGAAAGTTTCAGATTAGTAGGTTTTTATACGAACCGTTATCGAGGTAAGTTCGTATATCTTAATTATGCATGTTAATATGTTTAAATTGAGTAATAAAATTGTGTTGAATTTGGCATGTGATTATATGTTATATATATATATATATGTATGTTAAATGCACATGGAAAAATTATATGATTGAAAATGTGATAAAGTAATTAAGAACCATTGAACAATGAAAATCGATGGATACATGTTATTTCCCGGACATGATATGTGATTTCTGCATGTGTTGCAGCTGGGATTTAGCTCGGACGAGTAATCCCAATGTAGCCCTCTCGAGCATCCATATATATAGTTCCTGCGAGCATCTTGATCGGTAATGAATTTGCATTTGTTGCACATTACCGCAGCTCTTTGTGAGCGTCCTGACATGTGATCAGTTGTGATCCTGCATATAATGCGGAAACAAATGCAGCTCTTCATGATCGTCCTGTTAAACTCGCTTGAACTTCCTGTTACCTTATTTGGAGCTCCCTGATTTAAAACTCTTATAAATCCCTGTTATCTCAGATAAGTGTCCTGTTATATGGCTCGTATGAGCATCCTGATATGTGGCTCGAGAGTGTGCTTCCTGAGTAAGCATTGACGGTTATAGATATGTACGCCTTGAGAGTACTATTTAAGTATCCATTGATATTTCAGTAATTCAACGGATAAAACTCCTGACATGAGAAAATGATGAAAATAAATAGAGTTATACCTCAGATGATTTTGAATTACTTGATGAAGTGTTGCATGATGAGCTCATCTATGGTACTTGATATACATGAGATTTAAGTAACTAACTTGCTCGATTGAGTGTATGTATTTAGGTAAATTTGCCCAATTGATGACAAGCATGTTATTAAATGCTTAGAGATAATAAATGTAATTTGGTAAGTTTTAATTCCTGTTATACGAACTTACTAAGCATATAATGCTTACTAGGTTTTACTTTCCCTGTTTTATAGTGCTCGGAAGCTCACGAAGGTTGGAGATCGATTGGAGCATCATCACACTATCCATTAGCTTATTTTGGGTATATATATAGTAAAAAACATTTTGTTATAATGGTATGTATAGGTTAACTTGGCCATTGCTGGCTTGAAAATGATGTTTGTACTCTAGCTATTGGAATGGCTAGTAATGGTTTATTTTGGTATTATAAAGTAGGTTTTTATGATAAGTACATATGTGTTAAGTATATGTGATCAAATGATGTTTAATGCCTAGGTTAAACCAAGGTAAAATTATAAACATGTTTGTAAGCAATGTTATATTATATTTAGATGTTAGAATTTACTTGAATCAAAAGCTTGAATTGGTTGGGTTATGAATGCAAGTTTTGGTGTAGGTTTATGGCAAGGTTTTGGGTGAGAAATGAAGCTACAAATGGCTTTATTTTGTCCACACGGGTTTGTGTCTTGACCGTGTGTGACACACGGCCTGGTACAATAGGCGTGTGGTTAGGCCGTGTGTCCCCTGCACCTTAAATTTGAGAAACAGAATGCTCAGAATTGAGCACACGGGTAGAGACACAGCCTAGCACCTAATTTTGAAGAAATTAATTAACCACACAGCCTAGCACACGGGCGTGTGGCCAACCATGTGGCACAAGTCAGACAATTAGACTGGGTCGAACACGGCCTGTAGCACGGGCGTGTCCTAGGGTCACACGGGCATGTCCCTTGGTCCACACAGGCGTGTGACCCTTGCATCTTGGAAAATTTTTGAATTTTCGCAAAAAAATTCTCTTAGTTCCTGACTTTGTACCGATTCGATTCTAATACTCGTTTTGGGCCTCGAGGGTCCATTTGAGGGACGTTATGAGTAATTTCAGTAATTGAATAAAATTTGACATGAATTATCTTTAAATGTTCTGAAAACTCTGGTAATGCTCCTTAACCCTGTTCTGGCGTCGGATACGGGTTAGGGGTGTTGCAGGTCCAAACATGGAGAATGAGCAAATAAATTATATGGGTAATAATTTTAGACCTTAAAATAACCCTTATAGTAATAAATATAATGCAGGATGGAGAAACCACCCAAATTTCTCATGGGGTGGTCAAGGAAACCAAAGACCACAACCCCCTTCGGGCTTTCAACAACCCTATCAGCAAGAGAAAAAATAAAACCTTGAAGAGATGTTAGCAAAATTTATTTCGGTGTCACAGACCCGTTTTCAAAACATTGAGACAGCTTTGAAAAACCAGCAAGCGTCAATTCATGGGCTTGAAAATCAAATTGGACAGCTTGCTAAATTTTTTTCAGAAAGGCAACAAGGTAGTTTACCTAGGAACACCGAACCCAACCCCAAAGAGCATGTGGAAGTAGTTACATTAAGGAATGGGAAAGTGTTAGCTGAAACTGGAAAGAAGCTGCAACAGGAATCTGATAAGGAAAATGATGAGGGGGTAAATCCCGAAGTAATTCAACCACCGGTACTTAAGGAATACAAACCACCGATCCCATATCCGAAAAAGTTGAAGAAAGACTGCATATATGAACAAATTGGTAAACTTCTTGAACTTTTCAAATAGTTGCATATTAACTTACCTTTTTTTGAAGCTATTTCGCAGATGCCCACATATGCAAAATTTTTAAATGAGCTATTAACAAATAAAAGGAAGTTTGAAGAGCTATCCACTTTGGAACTCAACGAGGAATGTTCAGCTATTCTCCAAAATAAACTACCAACTAAGCTGAAAGATCTAGGAAGTTTTACTATTCCCTGTTTTATTGGTAGTTTAAGCATTGAGAAAGCATTAGCTGATTTGGGTGCTAGTATTAATTTGATGCCTTATAAAATGTTCAAGCAGCTTGGCCTTGGGGAACCAAAACCCACTAGGATAAGTATTCAATTAGCTGATAGATCTATTAAATATCCTAGGGGTATTATTGAAGATGTCCTTGTAAAAGTACATAAATTCATATTCCATGTTGATTTTGTTGTGCTTGACATGGATGAGGATGTTGAGGTGCCTTTAATTTTAGGTCGCCCTTTTTAGCTACTGCTAGGGCTATCATTGATGTGGGTGATGGTAAACTTGTGCTTAGGGTAGGTGATGACAAGATTATTTTTAAAATCTATGATTCTATGCGATTCTCTAGAGAACAAGACCATTCTTGTTATTTTGTTGACTCTATTGATCATGTTATTCAAGATTTATCATAGGAAATTGTTCATAGAGACACGTTGGAACTGTGTCTGGTTCAAGGAGAGGAGGTAGATGGCGATGATGCTTTAATAGGTAAGACTGTAACACCCCTTACCCGTGTTCAATGCCGGAACAGTGTACAAGGCGTTACTGGACAATAATATTTGTGACTGAACAATTTCAAGGCATAAATTTTCGTTTAAAAATTTAAAACTTTTATCTTATATCATCAAGTCCCTAAAATGGGCCTACGAGGCCCAAAATAGGCTTTGGGAGCGATTCGGGACTAAACCGAGAACTTTTAAAACTATTGAAACATTTAGAAAATTTCCTTGTTTTGGAGAGTCACACGCCCGTGTGGGCAGGCCGTATGGTTACACCCGCCCGTGTGGCCCAGGACACGCCCGTGTCTTCCACCCGTGTAACTCTCTGTTTATGACATCATCATTCATTTTGGATCACACGACCAAGTCACACACCCGTGTGCTAGATCGTGTCCTTCACACGGTTGAGACACACGGCCGTGTCTCTGCCTGTATGGTCAAAAGTTGGCTATTTTCCAAGCCAATTTCTACCCCGTCATGTCCATACTTGAGTATAACTTGAATGACACATTTCATGACATATTAAAGCTACCAAAACATACACCACACATACGTAACGAGTCATAGCATACAATTTACTTAACCATGGAATGCATCCCCATGGGTTTATAGCATAACCAACTTATTTGGTCACATTAAATGACCTTATACAAAAATGAACTCCGAACATCAAGGTTCATTATTCTAGGACAACTCATAGTAACATACACACGTGACCAAGTTCCTTATACATGCCATAACCTTAAGTATAACATCATCGATACCTAAATTGTAAGCTTGATAGTGTGATAGATTCTCCGGCGACTTCCAACCCGAGCTAACCTGAGTACATTATAAACACGAAAAACAATGGAGTAAGCTATAAAGCTTATTAAGTACGTATGTAAATAATAAACAATTGATTACAATGCTTTTAACAATCCTCATTGTAAGCTCTCAAGATAATACCATCATTATTACATAAAATTTCACAATTCATTTATGTTCATCTTGAGCTGTTTACTTGAGTTATACTCACTAAATTATTTTTATCCAGAGCTAAGGAACTCCAAATTAAGATCTGCTAATTTTCCCTGAAACTAAACTCACATATCTTCTTACCATAAAATTTCCAGAATTTTTGGTTCAGCCAATAAGTATAGTTTATTCTTTAAAGTCTCCCCTATTTTGCTGTCTGACAGTTTCGACCCCTCTTCACTAAAAATTAACTATCTCATTGTACAGAACTCAAATGATGTTATCGTTTGTTTCTTTTGAAAATAGACTCATTAATAAATTAAATAATATAAATCTTATCCCATGATTATTTTTGTACAAGTTTTAATGAATTTCCAAAGTTAGAATAGGGGATTCCGAGATCATTCTAACCCTGTCTCACTAAAATCCAAATATCTCACCATATGAAATTCTTTTGCTTATACTGTTTATTTTATGTAGAAATAGACTCAATAAGATTTAATTTCTTATCTCATTCAGCCTCTAATTCAATTTCTACCATTTTTGGTAAGTTTTAAAAGTGATACAACTGCTGCTGTCCAAACTGTTCTATTGCTAATTTAACTCATTCATGTTTCCTTTATATTAATTTTTCATTTACACACATATAACACCAAGTATATCCATGGTTAGCCATTCCAATAACTAGTCATTATCAAATATTTACAAGCTACTCATTTGCCAATTTAACCTATTCATCAATAGCAAAGACTTAAACATATCATTTCTCAATTTAATTTGGCCTAAAAGCCTGACACACGATCATCAATAACATTTACTATGTATTCATACCTCATAAGCATGGACTTATAATCACAAGGTCATTCTCATAGGTATAACTTACTCGTTTACATTCTTACCAAAATTTAATTACATACCGAACCCATTGCTCATGAGTGTATACATACATATACCTACACTTAATCGTCAGATAATCACATTCATTTACACTTTAGTCATTTTCCATCTTTAACATAAACTTTAATTCTTTACCCCGTTGAACCATTTGGAATATCGAAGGATACTCGGAAATTGTCATACACGTAGTAGGATGCCAATGACATATCCCAAATATGGTCTTACACTGGCTCTCATAATGTGGCCGATGCCATGTCCCCGACATGGTCTTACACTAGCACACATATCACCCAAATGTCATGGCATTTGTATCCTATCTATTCCTAAGGTTCAACCAGGATTCTCATTCTTGATTCTTCGCCAAATCATCATCAATCAAATCCGTAGAAACATATATATACAATTCATGCAATATCAAAATATTAATTGCATAATATAATGTTGTATTATTTACACACGAACTTACCTCGACTTAAAATGGCGAAAGGGACCGAGTCGTCCAATATTCATCTTTCCCCCGTTCTAAGTCCAAAAATCGTTTTTATTTATCTAAAATATCACATTTGACTTATTTAGTTATTATAATATTCAATTCAGTCCAAAAATCATATTATGGAAAAATTACATTTTTGCCCCTAAACTTTGTCATATTTACACTTTTGCCCCTAGGCTCGTAAAATGATTTTTATTCAATTTCCTTGTATATTAGGCCTTGAAGAACCATTTTCATAACTATAGAAGTCCACAATTTGCATTATTTCACACCTTTACCATCTATTTTACAACTTTTACAAAATGGTCCATTTTAGGTGTTTTCATGAAAATCACTTAACAAAAGTTGTTTATTTAACAACCAGGATTCATTTTCTTCCATAAAAATGCAGCAAAAAACATGACTATTCTCATGGAAAAACCCTAGACTTTCAACCATTTTGCAAAATAGTCCCCTCATTAGCTAGATTAAGCTACAAGGGTTCCAAAAATACAAAAATGGCCATCAAAAATAGCCATCAAAATCACTTACTTGTGAGAGTTAGAAGTTTCTGAAATTTTCAAGCTTCCATGGCCATTTCCTTGGGTAAGAATCGGTGGAGAAGAAAGAGAAATAAAAAAAAAAGATGGTAGCTTTTTGCTATTTTGTCCTATTCCCATATTAACTTATTTACCAAATTAAACCTTTTAATAACTTCACCAAATCCACCTACTACATGTCCATCTTTGTCTCCTCACTTTTATATTGGTATAATTACCATGAAAGTGCTCATACTTTTCAATTCTATAGCTATTTAGTGCCTTTATCAAGTAGACCTCAAGTTTTGCACCTTACGCGATTTCGTCCTTTTTAACAAATTGAGCACTCAAACGAGGAAATTTCTTTATGAAAATCTCACAAAACTTTAGTATCATACTATAGACATCAAAATAATAATAAAATAAATTTTTCGAATTTGTGGTCCCGCAACCACTGTTCCGACTAGGCCTAAAATTAGGATGTTACAAAGACAAAAATTGATTTAGACTTTAATGAGTCTTCACTGCGACAGAAAAAGTATGAGGACATGAAGGTAAGCAAAGAATTGAAATTAAAACCCTCTATTGAAGAACCTCCCAAGTTGGAACTGATGCAATTACCAAATCACCTAAAGTATGCGTTTCTTGGAGACAATTTTACATTACTAGTGATTATTGCTTCAAATTTAAAGCCAAATGAGAAAGATGAGTTATTGAAAGTGTTGAAGGAACATAAAAGAGCTATAGCCTGGAAGATTTCTGACATTAGAGGGATCAGTCCTTCTTTTTGCACCCATAAAATTTTAATGGAAGATGTATACAAACCATGTTGCAAGCTCAAAAACGGTTAAATCCTAACATGAAGGAAGTCATTAAGGCTAAGGTAATTAAACTTCTAGATGCTGGAGTTATTTATCCTATTTCTAATAGTACTTGGGTGAGTCCTGTGCAGGTTGTTCCTAAGAAGCGAGGTATGACTGTTGTAGCCAACGAGAAGAACGAGTTGATTCCAACGAGAACAGCCAAGGGATGGAGAGTTTGTATTGATTATAGGAAGTTGAACGATGCCACGAGAAAAGATCATTTCCTCTCCCATTCATAGATCAAATGTTGGAAAGATTATCTGGGCATCTGTATTATTGCTTCCTAGATGGACTCTCTGGCTACTTTCAAATCCCAATAGCTCCTGAAGACCAAGAAAAAACGACATTTACATGTCCATATGGTAAGTTTGCTTATCGAAGAATGCCTTTTGGATTATGTAATGCTCCTGCTACTTTTCAGTGTTGCATGTTAGCCATCTTTGATGAACTTGTAGAAGACATTATGGAGGTATTTATGGACGACT
This sequence comes from Gossypium sturtianum, assembly GCA_025698515.1. Taxonomy (NCBI): domain Eukaryota; kingdom Viridiplantae; phylum Streptophyta; class Magnoliopsida; order Malvales; family Malvaceae; genus Gossypium; species Gossypium sturtianum. The sequence continues at coordinate 126,947,876 of CM046948.1, forward strand.
TCTCGGTATTCGGTAATTCTTTCCATCTTTGTCTTAAAAACTTAAAACGAGTTTTAATGAGATGTGAGGAAACAAACCTTGTGCTTAATTGGGAAAATGTCACTTCATGGTTCGAGAAGGGATTGTGTTGGGCCATAAAATTTCTAGTAAAGGGATCGAGGTTGATAGAGAAAAAATTGAAACCATCAAAAAATTACCTCCCCCTAGTTCAGTTAAGGCTATTCGAAGCATTTTAGGACATGTTGGGTTCTTGTAACGCGTAGGTTTGTGCAAGTGTACACAGTCGTTATCATGTAATAAGTAAGTATCGAGTTATCGTCTCCACAGGGATTGTATTTGTGCTAAGTCGCTTAATTTGTAAAATTATATTAACAATTTGGTAAATAAAAACACAATATGATTGAGAAGTGATGATTAAAATTAAATATATTAAACTAAATGGAATGATCCCTAATGCAAATTATCCTAAATATGCAAACTATATGAATGAAATAGATTTTAGCAAAATTAAACACAATTTGCAACAATTATAACATAAATAAACTAGGACAATTACTTTAATTAAACTCAATTTATTATCAACATGCTTAATAACATTAGGAAAAACATTCCATGGCAACTCGATCTTTCATGAGTTTGGAAACCACATTAGGTCCTTTTGGAATCCTTTACTTAGTAAATACGCATTTTACTGATCCTTATTTACTAACAGTTTCTTAGCATTCGTGTGAGGTAACAGGGACATGTTAGGTTTGAAACAGTTTAATCACACAAATCTAAAAACTATGCAGATAACATAGCTTGGTCAGAGTTGTTATGCAACCTGCAATTTAATCGGGTTAGGATCTAAATTGAGCATGCACATTTCAATTATGTGTCCACTAGCCGTCGTCAGTCAGATCGCTCACTAATTCAGTGCATTTCAATCACGTATGAACGAAATACAGACTTGATTTTAATTGAAAACATGATCGATTGAGGCACAAACATTATAAGCATGAATTAAATAAATATTATTTAATCAAAGCAATCATCCTAGCTTAAATAAAATTAAGCTAACATTGTTGTAAACAAGAACAAAGAACACATAGCAAACATTTTCAGATTAAATCAAAGAAAATAAAGATTAAACCCAAATCAAAATGGCTGTCACTCAAGACTCTGATCGACGAGGCTCCTTCGCTTCTTTGCCTTGCTCCTTTACTGATGGCTCTCCAAGGTGGCCGACCAAGGGCTCTTTAAGAGGCTTAATTGCTAAAATCTATATAAAGAGATGATGCTAGGCGTGGGGAATGGAAAATGCTAAGAGAATTGAGAGAGAAGAGAGAATGATGAAGGATGAGGGATGAGGGATGATGAATGAATGAATGAGAGGGGTCTTATTTATAGGTGAGGAGAGGGGGATAGTTTGCTAAAAATAGGAGGTCCCATCTCTTCAAGCATCTTCAAAGGGTGGCCGGCCATGAATTGAGGAAATTGAGCTGATTTTTTCTTGATTTTTGCTCAATTTAAGTGCCACAACAACTCAGGACTGAGACTTGGTCAAGTGCAAATCTTCAAACAAATCTCTAATTTCTTCAACATTGCAAGGACCTTGTGCAATTAAACCAAAAAGTGGTTTATGTGGACAGCCAAGTGTAGCCAAAAATTGGGTTGACTTGGTTTCCAATTTGGACGCTTTTGTAATCCAACAAAGCTATCAGACCTGTCCAAAATAAATCACTAAATTAGAGGACCAAAGAATAAAATTTATCCAATTTAAATAATTAATTACAACCCAAATTATTAATGAAATATCTAAAAATGAATATTTAAATATAATTTTATATTTTATTATTTAATTTAATCATGCGTGGCCCACTTCATGTCTTAAAATATAATATGCTCAATTTAATATAAAATAAGCCATTTTATGCATGAAAAATATATAATAAAGCATAAAATCACATTTTAATAATTTATATATCCTAATTTCATATTTTTCACATATTTCATTAATTTATTAAACAATTAATTAGTTTTAACAACAAATTTAAGTAAAAAGGTGATAAATTATATAGGAAAAATCCTATATATTTTTCCGTTTACAGTTCTATAGAAGGTTTATGAAAGATTTTTCTAAAATAGCTAAGCCTTTAACAAATTTGCTAGAAAAAGATGTGCCCTTCGATTTCAGTCAAGAATGCTTAGAAGCATTTAATACTCTTAAGGAAAAATTAATTAATGCCCCGATTGTGGTTGCACCTGATTGGAATTCACCCTTTCAACTAATGTGTGATGCAAGTAATTTTGCAGTAGGTGCAGTTCTTGTACAGTGAAGAGACAAGCATTTTCAGCCAATTTGTTATGCCAGCAAGACGTTGACAGATGCACAAGAAAATTACACTACTTCAGAAAAAGAATTGCTAGCTATGGTTTTTGCATTCGATAAATTTAGACCATATTTGATATTATCTAAATTTGTTGTTTACACTGACCATTCAGCTCTCCGCTATCTCCTAACTAAATCGGATGCAAAACCTTGACTTATTAGATGGATTTTATTGTTGCAGGAGTTCGATTTGGAAATCCAGGATAAGAAGGGAGCTAAAAATCTTGCAGTAGATCACCTTTCCAGACTAGAGAATTCACATCTCAAAGAGCTTAATGAGAATGAGATAAATGACTCGTTCCCTAAGGAACAACTCTTGGTTATAACCGATTCTGAAGTCCCTTGGTTTGCGGATATTGCAAATTACTTAGCTACTAACATCCTACCAAAAGGGTTGACACATCATCAAAGGAAGCGATTCTTTGCCGATGTGAAAAATTATTTTTGGGAGGATCCTTTTCTTTTTCGTGTATGTGCAAATCAAGTAATTCGGAGGTGTGTTACAAAATCAGAAGCAAGTAAAATCTTGGAACACTGCCACTCAGGACCAACAGGAGGACATTACAGTGGGACTAGAACAACAGATATGTAACACCCCAAACCCAGCCAAGACGTTATGATCAGATCTAGCATGTCACATAGAAGAGTTGTTTAAAAACTGCGCGTTCGTTAAAAAGTTCGTATTCTTTTTGAAACTTCGAGCTTTGTTGTTTATGAAATTCGAATTTTCTTATATGGTTTTCTTGTAAAACGATAGTATTATTATTATTTCTGAAAACTTTGTTTATAACAGAAATCAGACCCAGTGGATTGCGATGATGTGATATTTTGAAAACAGTCATTGTCGTTTTAAGAAAATCCAGAGTTTAATCATTTATAGTTTGAATATAACTGAAATGAAAGTTTAAAAGAAAAATAAAATCCAATGGACTTATTACAAAATATTAAACCCAAATTAAAATAATCTTAAAATGAAGCAAAATGAAATTTACTGCAGTTTGTGAGAAATACTTCGATGTATGGCCACCACAGAGTCCACCGCAGCTCCAAATCCTCTAATGCTGGGGATCACCTGCAAGGTTAAAGCAGAGGGGTGAGTTACGAGAACTTAGCGTGTAATCCCCTAATCGATCATTAACTGGGCCCGAGCCTATACGGAAGCAGACTGGGCCGAAGCCCTATTTGGTGACAATCTGGGCCTTAGCCCGATAAACATGATAACACAAACAGAGTATGCAGCCCAACCCAATCCAACCCTACACACCACCCGTACCAGCCCTACACACCTGTGGGGACCAAGTCAACCCACCCACTTACACCAATATATGGCGCATAAGTCGCAAATCACAGAATTTGTGGCGGTGCCACCAGAATAACAGAACATACGTGGCATAGCCACTCTACAGAATGTGGCAGAGCCACCAGAATACACTTCCTCCGATCATCAAACCCAACCCATGCAACATATTATAAATGCAATGCATCATACGTACAAAAAGTGTAAATAAAGCATATACATGATAACCAACCATAATCAAGGGTATAACGGTCACTTACCCTCCAAGGGTATTCCGGTAGTTTACCCTTCCAGGGGTATTTTGGTAATTTACCCTATAGGGGTATTTCGGTAATTTACCTTTCCAGGGGTATTTTGGTAATTTACCCTCCAGGGGTATTTCGGTAATTCCGAACTTAATGGCCTTTCCGAAAGCCTACTGTCTCCTCGAGCGACACATGTCCCTTATTGGGTCTCTACGGAGCTATTGGGCCTGAAATCCATTTCAGGCCTAAACGGGCCCACTCGCTCGTGTGGCCCACTTCGCATGGTTTCGGTCTCAGTTTATCAGATTTCACAACCACATCTATCATTTGATAGTTTTCCATCAATTTTGCCCATATGGGCCCATTGGGCCCGTTCAGCCCGTTTCGGCTCGGTTAAGCCCATTACAACCTCAGTAATGCAGGAGTGCTCGTGACACTCTCAATGGCTTACCGTCAATATTCGTGTTTCGATTACCACTACAAGCGCTCACACGCTCGGGTGGTCACAGTTGCTGACTTTTCGGCTTTTCGGCTTTTGGCCGATTCACAAACATCACATCCAATCATTCAGATGGGTTAATCCTACTTCTCAACAAGATTCATAATCTCATGACTTACAATACCACTAGAATTACTTACCATAAGCTTGTGACCCCCCTCCTTTAGAGTGAACCCGAATTAGGCTTTGCACCCTAGCTACTGAAATGAGTTCCTAAAATAATTAATCGATGAACCAAAAGGTTAGCCTCAATTCAACATTCGGCCCCTCCACAAGAGTGAAGGAAAACGATGCCATCTCCACCAAATAGGGTCATAAGAAAACACTAATCACCAAATTAAAAAGGGTATTTGAACAACTTCACCCCTTACCGAAACCAACGTTAACGATTTCCACCCTTTGCTTGCTTAGAGAATTCGGCCTAGCCCCCCTAAGAAGAGTGTTTCGGCTTAAGCTTACTAGAAGAAGAAGTAAGATGTGACGAAAATGAAAGAATGTTATGTTCGGTCCAGGAAGAAAAGAATAAGTGAGGGGGAAAGAAAGAGTGAATGGAAGGACTTACCAAATTCGGTCAATAGAGGAGATGTAGTTAATCCACTAAAGCAGTTGGAAGAAAAGATTGAGAAGGAGACGCACGAGTGGTCAGTTCTCTACAGATTCGGCTAAGACTCAAATAAGGAAAAGAAATAAAGAAAAGAGTGTACGAAGGGAATAGAAGAAAATGTGCAAATCAAAGAACCTGAAATGCTCTCAACAAAACAAAACACAAAAAATCGAAACTAAAAAGGAAGCCAAATAAAATTTCGGCTACACTCCTTACCCAAAATGCTCCATTTCCCCCCTAACCGAAATGCATAAATTGAGTCCCCACTCACGGCACAACACTCCCACACCTTGATGCACTCCACGATTCTCTCCTCAAATTCCTCTCCTCCTCTCATTCAAACGGTTTGACCAAGTCTTCTCTCTCTCCTACAGAGTTCTAATTGAACTCTACTTCCTTCATCCAGCTAACACAAAAATAAAAACCTTGCCTTGACACAAGTGGGATTCGAACCCCTTCCCTTCAATCTCTCTCACTGACGCCACAACCCCCTTACCATATGCTCTATTGTGTTAGCAAAACACAAACAAATTTCCTTAAGCCTTGCTTCCAGCAGTCCTCCCCCCTAAAGTGCCCAAAAACCAAAATTTTACCAGGGCTCTGACTCGACCCCAGGCTTCCCTAAAGCCCCAAAATACCCTCAAACAATCCATAGAGCAAGCCCAACATACAATTGCACCAAAAACACAACCCCTAACTTTTGGGATGTTACAATTCTACCCCCTTAAAGAAATTTTAGCCTTGAAATTTACCTGATTAAAAGAGGTGAGGGTATTGCTGTCGCATTGCCTCCTCCGACTCCCACGTGGCTTCCTCTGAACCGTGATTACGCCACAACACCTTGACTAGCGGAACGGATTTCCTCCTCAACACTTTAACATCCCGCTCCAGAATCTGCACTGGTTCTTCTTCAAAAGTCAGATCAGGTCTTATCTCAATTTCTTCCACCGGCACTATATGAGAAGGATCTGAGCGGTAGCGCCTCAGCATAGAAACGTGAAATACGTTATGTATCCGATTTAACTCAGGGGGTAGCTCAAGCTAATATGCGACCGGTCCAACACGTTTTAACACCCAGTAAGGTCCAATGAACCTAGGGCTTAACTTACCCTTCCGTCCAAACCTCAAGATCTTTTTCCACGGTGAGACCTTCAAGAAAACATAATCTCCCACCGAGTACTCGATTTCTTTATGCTTAAGATCAGCATACGACTTCTATCTATCAGAAGCTTCTTTTAACCGACCCCAAATTAACTTTACCTTCTTCTCAGTTTCCGAAATCAATTCTTGACCCAACAACCATCGCCCACCCAATTCTGTCCAACAGGTAGGGGTACGACACCTACGACCATATAATGCCTCGTAGGGTGCCATCTGAATGCTGGATTGGTAGCTGTTGTTATACGCAAATTCCACTAACGGCAAATAATCTTCCCAACTACCCCTGAAGTCAATCACACAGCCTCTTAACATGTCTTCCAGAATCTGGATTACCCTCTCCGACTGACCATCAGTCTGTGGATGAAACGATGTACTAAAGTCTAACCTTGTACCCAAAGCTGCATGCAACGCATTTCAGAACCGAGATGTGAATCTAGGGTCCCTGTTTGAGAAGATCGACACTGGTACCCCATGTAGCCTCATAATTTCTAAGACGTACAACTTGGCCAACTTCTGTAGCGAGTAGTCAGTGCGAACTGGTATGAAGTGTGCGGACTTAGTCAACCGATCAACAATTACCCACACTGAATCTTTCTTAGTAGGCGTCAGGGGTAGCCCACTAACAAAATCCATTGTTATCCTCTCACATTTCCAGAGTGGAATCTTTACAGGTTGCAGTAGTCCCGAAGGCAGTTGATGCTCAGCCTTCACTTGCTGACATGTCAAACACTTGTTGACAAAGTCAGTAACCTCACGCTTCAGCCCTGGCCACCAATACAGTTCACGCAGATCTCGGTACATCTTGTTCCCATCGGGATGCATAGCGTATGGGCTACTATGCGCCTCCTATAGAATCATCTGCCTTAGTTCAGAGTCCTTCGACACGCAAACTCTTCCACGAAAACATAACACGCCTTCACTATTTAGTCCAAATTCCCCCGTCTCTCTATTTTTCACTTGCTGAAAACGAGGACCCAACGACTCATCCAATAACTGCTTCTCTTTAATCTGATCAACCCAAGTCGGTTTCACCTGAAGTTCTGCCAACAAACTACCATCCTCGAAAAGACTGAGACGAGCAAACATTGCTCTCAAATCAGATACCACCTTACGACTTAGTGCATCTGCCACCACGTTAGCTTTACCCGAGTGATACTCAATCGAGCAATCATAGCCCTTCAGCAACTCTATCCATCTCCGTTGCCTTAGATTCAGCTCCTTTTGGGTAAGGAGATACTTAAGACTCTTATGGTCGGTGTAAATGGTAAACTTTTCCCCGTACAGGTAGTGTCTCCATATCTTTAGCGCGAACACCACTATAGCTAGTTCCAAGTCGTGAGTAGGATAGTTCACCTCATGTGGCCTTAGTTGACGGGATGCATACGCCACCACCTTCCCTTCTTGCATCAGCACACAACCCAAACCTGTGTGAGATGCATCACAATAAACAACGAATTTTTTCCCTGCCTCAGGCTAAATCAAAATCGGTGCTTCAGTCAGAATCTTCTCCAGTCTCTCAAAACTCTCTTGCTGCTTATCAGTCCACACAAACAGTACCCCCTTACGCAACAATTTAGTTAGAGGTGCGGCAACCAAAGAAAACCCCTCGACGAACCGCCTGTAGTACCCAGCTAAACCTAAAACTTGAATCTCGACATCGACTTCTGGTGGCTTCCACCCAATACAGCTTCAACTTTCTGAGGATCAACCCTAATCCCCTCAACAGACACAACATGCCCCAAAAATTTCACTTCCTTCAGCCAAAACTCGCACTTACTGAATTTGGCGTAAAGTTGCTTTTCCCTCAATATCTGCTAAACAACCCGAAATGTGAATCATGCTCCTCCTCAGTTCTTAAATACACCAAGATGTCATCTATAAATACCACCACGAACCGGTCTAGATAGGGTTGGAAGACCCGGTTCATCATATCCATGAAAGCAGCTGGTGCATTCGTTAATTCGAACGGCATAACCAAAAACTCGTAATTCCCATAACGAGTTCAGAATGCAGTCTTATATATGTCCGCCTCCTTGACCCTTAGCTAATGATATCCCGATCTTAAATCTATTTTCGAGAAAACCAAAGCTCCTCACAGCTGATCGAACAGATCGTCAATTCTTGGCAGCAGGTATTTATTCTTAATCGTTAGCTTTTTCAACTGACAATAGTCAATACACATACGCATTGACCCATCCTTCTTTTTTACAAATAACACCGGCGCTCCCCATGGAGATACACTTGGTCTAATAAATCCTCCATCCAACAGCTCTTGGATCTGAGCCTTTAGTTCTACCATCTCCTTCGGTGCCATCCTATAAGGGGCGATAGACACCGGAGTCGTTCCTGGTAGTAGCTCAATGCCAAACTTGACCTTGTGATTCGGAGGCAACCCCGGAAGCTTTTCAGGAAATATGTTCGAAAATTCCTTTACGGTCTTGACATTCTCAACCGACAAATTATCAGCATCAGTCGTGTTGATATAAGCTATGAACGCTTCACAAACTTTACGCACCAACTTCTCCGCCCTTAGTGCGAAGATTACATTGGACAGATAATTCCTTCTCTCACTAATCACAATCACTTCCTCATCCTCTGGAGTCTTTAATACCATACGCTTAGCAGCGCAATCCAAGTTCGCACGGTGTTTCACTAACCAATCCATGCCCAGTATAAGATCAAACTCGCCGAACGGCAGTTCCATTAAATCTGCCGGGAATACAATCCATTGCACTTCCAGAGGCACATTCTTAAACAACTTACTCACCACTACGGATTGTCCTAAAAGACTAATTACCGACATTCCCCTATCAGCAATTTCAAATTGTATACCCAGAGTCCCAGACACAGTACAAACAACATATGAATGGGTAGATCCAATATCAATTAAAGCTGTAAATGGCACATCATATATAAGAAACATACCGGTTATGACGTCCGGTGCGTCGCCATCCTCTCGACGTCGAGCCGCATAAACTAGTCCCGGCTGCCTCGCATCTGTATTACCCGAATTACGAGCACCTCTGCCCAGTGCCCACGACCACGTCCTAACCCATTTCCCCCTCTGGGCGGACCACGACCTCTCGGTGGCTGCTGACCACCTCTCACTGGCTGCACAAACCTCTGACCTACCACTTGCGTCCCAACAGGCTCCCGAGGACAGTCTTTTATCCGATGATCCTATGACCCACATCTGAAACACCCACCAGATCTTCTCCAACACTCCCCCGGATGTATTTTCCCACACTGCATACAAGGTGCAATCGACCCACAAAGAATCGGCACTTTTAACTCGCTACTGCCCATCCAACCTGGGCCTCTTTTGAAATCCCCCAAAAGAACCTGCAGACCCAAAACCTCTCTTATTCTTGCCCCTTTCCTTATCTCGATTTTGCCTCTTGGAACGTTTCACCTCTTCGGCAATCTTTGCTTTCTCAAACAAAGTGGCAAAATCTCTTTCTCGCTACAGAGCTATTAGTACCCGCAGCTCATCCCGCAAACCATCCTCGAACTGCACACAACGCTCATAGTCGGTCGCGACTATACCCCGAGCATAACGACTCAAGCGCAGAAACTCTACCTCATATTTTGCTACGGATTTGGTTCCCTGAACCAAATTCAGAAATTCTTTCCTCTGGGCATCCACATAACTAGCCCCAACATATTTTCCCTAGAAAGCTATTTTAAAGAAGTCCCAGGTTATACGATCTGCTTGTGTACCTTCCCTCACAGTGAGCCACCACTGGTAAGCCTCATCTCGTAGTAGAGACACTGCTCCTTTCAATTTCTGTTCCACTGTGCAGTCTAGGTCATCCATAATTCGTTCCATCGCCTCTAACCAGTACTCTGCTACATTCGAGGCTACACCAGAGATGCCCCTAAAAACTTCAGCCCCGTTCGACCGGAGTCGCTCAGAAATGGATCCCCGAACTACCGACCCAGTACTTGCTCCAGCAACCCATTCCAAAACTCGCAGCATTGCTTGGGACAAAGCATCGTCCCCTCCAGTCCGGTCATGAGACCCCATTTTTGCCACTGGCGATGCTGGCACCTCGCCTTCAGGCACATACCCCGACTCTGAGGATCCAGCCCCAGCACCTTGGCCTCTACCACGGCCGCGTGTACCTCGTCCACGTCCTCTCGTACTCATACTGCTGAATCGAGTTAATCTAATTAAGAATTTTATGAATTAGTCTATAATTCCAATGTTTATTAACAAGTGTTTTATGAAAAACAGGTATAAGAGTTGTTTTTGTGGATCGAATTTCCTACTGTTTCAGTCTCTATAGTCTTAATTCATATAGCGAACAGTTCCAGTGTACTATCACTAACTCTAGTAGTTTTCTCTCTACAGTTATCTCATCATATCATCAGATAAAGTAAGAGGACTTACGGATTTGGTGTCGGAGACTCTGGGTGCCATACTTCCAATAAGAATATATTTTCTAAACCATATTTCAAACAAGTTTTTAAAAATGTTTTCGAACCCATTCCATAGTCGAGTTTTGCAACCTAGCTTTGATACCATAAAATGTAACACCCCAAACCCGACCTAGACGTTATGACCGAATCTAGCATGTCACATAGAAGGGTTGTTTAAAAACTGTGCGTTCGTTAAAAAGTTCGTATTCTTTTTGAAACTTTGAGCTTTGTTGTTTGTGAAATTCAGATTTTCTTTTATGGTTTTCTTGTAAAACATTAGTATTATTATTATTTCCGAAAACTTTGTTTATAACAGAAATCAGATCCAGTGGATTGCGATGATGTGATATTTTGAAAATAGTTATTGTCGTTTTAAGAAAATCCAGAGTTTAATCATTTATAGTTTGAATATAACTAAAATGAAAGTTTAAAAGAAAAATAAAATCCAATGGCCTTATTACAAAATATTAAACCCAAATTAAAATAATTTTAAAATGAAGCAAAATGAAATTTACTGCAGTTTGTGAGAAATACTCTGATGTATGGCCACCACAGAGTCCACCGCAGCTCCAAATCCTCTAATGCTGGGGATCACCTGCAAGGTTAAAGTAGAGGGGTGAGTTACGAGAACTCAGCGTGTAATCCCCTAATCGGTCATTAACTGGGCCCGAGCCCATACGGAAGCAGACTGGGCCGAAGCCCTATTCAGTGACAATCTGGGCCTTAGCCCGATAAACATGATAACGCAAACAGAGTATGCAGCCCAGCCTAATCCAACCCTACACACCACCCGTACCAGCCCTACACACCTGTGGGGACCAAGTCAACCCACCCAGCCCTACACACCAATATGGCAGACAAGCTGCAAATCACAGAATTTGTGGCGGTGCCACCAGAATAACAGAACATACATGGCATAGCCACTTTACAGAATGTGGCAGAGCCACCAGAATACACTTCCTCCTATCATCAAACCCAACCCATGCAACATATTATAAATGCAATGCATCATACGTACAAAAAGTGTAAATAAAGCATATACATGATAACCAACCATAATCAAGGGTATAACGGTCACTTACACTCCAGGGGTATTCCGGTAGTTTACCCTTCCAGGGGTATTTTGGTAATTTACCCTCCATGGGTATTTCGGTAATTTACCTTTCCAGGGGTATTTTGGTAATTTACCCTCTAAGGGTATTTCGATAATTCCAAACTTAACGGCCTTTCCAAAAGCCTACTGTCACCTCGAGTGACACAGGTCCCTTATTGGGTCTCTACGGAGCTATTGGGCCTAAGATCCATTTTAGGCCCAAACGGGCCCACTCGCTCGTGTGGCCCACTTTGCATAGTTTCGGTCTCAGTTTATCAGATTTCACAACCACATCTATCATTTGATAGTTTTCCATCAATTTTACCCATATGGGCCCATTGGGCTCGTTCAGCCCGTTTCAGCTCGGTTAGGCCCATTACAACCTCAGTAACGAGGGAGTGCTCGTGACACTCTCAATGGCTTACCGTCAATATTCGTGTTTCGGTTACCACTACGAGCGCTCACACGCTCGGGTGGTCACAGTTGCCGACTTTTTGGCTTTTCGACTTTTGGCCGATTCATAAACATCACATGCAATCATTCAGAGGGGTGTGAGATTACACACCTGATTAGATCGCCGAAAGAATTACTCCTCATGTCCCTAAAATAACAATAGTTAAGGGTTAATCCTACTTCTCAACAAGATTCATAATCTCATGACTTACAATACCACTAGAATTACTTACCACAAGCTTGTGACCCCCCTCCTTTACAGTAAACCCGAATTAGGCTTTGCACCCTAGCTACTGAAATGAGTTCCTAAAACAATTAATCGATGAACCAAAAGGTTAGCCTCAATTCAACATTCGGCCCCTCCACAAGAGTGAAGGAAAACGATGCCATCTCCACCAAATAGGGTCACAAGAAAACACTAATCACCAAATTAAAAAGGGTATACGAACAACTTCACCCCTTACCGAAACCAACGTTAACGATTTCCACCCTTTGCTTGCTTAGAGAATTCAGCCTAGCCCCCCTAGGAAGAGTGTTTCGGCTTAAGCTTACTAGAAGAAGAAGTAAGATGTGACGAAAATGAAAGAATGTTATGTTCGGTCCAGGAAGAAAAGAATAAGTGAGGGGGAAAGAAAGAGTGAATGGAAGGACTTACCAAAATCGGTGAAGAGAGGAGATGTAGTTAATCCACTAAAGCAGTTGGTAGAAAAGATTGAGAAGGAGACGCACGAGTTGTCAGTTCTCTACAGATTCGACTAAGACTCAAATGAGGAAAAGAAATGAAGAAAATAGTGTACGAATGGAATAGAAGAAAATAGGCAAATCAAAGAACCCGAACTGCTCTCAACAAAACAAAACACCAAAAACTAAAACTGAAAAGGAAGCCAAATAAAATTTTGGCTACACTCCCTACCCAAAATGCTCCATTTCCCCCTAACTGAAATGCATAGATTGAATCCCCACTCACGGCACAACACTCCCACACCTTGATGCACTCCACGATTCTCTCCTCAAATTCCTCTCCTCCTCTCATTCAAACGGTTTGACCAAGTCTTCTCTCTCTCCCACAGAGTTCTAATCGAACTCTACTTCCTTCATCCAGCTAACACAAAAATAAAAACCTTGCCTTGACACAAGTGGGATTCGAACCCCTTCCCTTCAAGCTCTCTCACTAATGCCACAACCCTCTTGCCATATGCTCTCTTGTGTTAGCAAAACACAAACAAATTTCCTTAAGCCTTGCTTCCAGCAGTCCTCCCCCCTAAAGTGCCCAAAAACCAAAATTTTACCAGGGCTCTGACTCGACCCCAGGCCTCCCTAAAGCCCCAAAATACCCTCAAACAACCCACAAAGCAAGCCCAACATACAATTGCACTAAAAACACAACCCCTAACTTTTGGGATGTTACAAGATAAAACACTTGAATCAGGTTTTATTGGCCCACACTGTTCAAGGATGCTAACATGTATGTTGCTTCTTGTGATAGATGCCAGAGAACAGGTAATATTTCTAAACATGATGAAATACCTCAAACTTATATGCTCTCATGTGAAATTTTTGACGTTTAGGGCATTGATTTTATGGGCCCATTTCCTAGCTTTTTTGGTAATAAATACATCCTAGTAGCAGTCGATTATATGTCAAAATGGGTAGAAGCTCAAGCCTTACCTACTAACGATGCTAGAGTGGTTGTTCGATTTCTTAAGAAGCTCTTTTCTAGATTTGGAACACCTAGAGCGATTATTAGTGTTATGGGTACGCATTTTTGTAATGTTCAATTTGATAAAGTTCTTAAGAAGTATGGGGTGCATCATAGAACAGCTACCCCTTATCACCCTCAAACTAGTGGACAAGTTGAAGTTGCGAATTGAGAACTCAAATGCATCCTTGAAAAAACTGTAAAGTCAAATAGAAAGGATTGGGCGATAAAAGTAGATGATGCTTTATGCGCTTATAGGACTGCATATAAAACACCCATAGGAACATCTCCTTACAAAATTTTATATGGAAAAAGTTTCCATTTACCACTTAAACTCGAGCATAAAGCATTCTGGGCAATAAAATTCCTAAACAATGATCTTAAACTTACAGGTGAGAAGAGATTGATACAGCTGAACAAGTTAGATGAGTGGCGAGTGAATGCTTACGAGAACTCGAGACTATATAAAGAAACAAAAAAATGACACCACGATGCTCATTTGAAGCAGCCCAAACAATTCACAGTTGGAGATCTTGTCCTTTTATACAATTCAAAGCTCAAGTTGTTTCCTGAAAAGCTAAAATCAAGATGGTCAGGCCCATTCGTAGTACAAACCATTTTCCCATACGGTACGATAGAGATAAACCATCCAGCATATGGAACATTTAAGGTAAACGGTCATCGACTCAAACTTTATATTGGTGACAAATTTAGAAATGATAGAGAGGAGCTTCAGCTTCGCGAACCTTCGTAATTGTGTGCACAAGGTAAGTCAAGCTTAGACTTTAAATAAGCGCTTCTCAGGAGGTAACCCGAGTGTTAACACTGTTAATTTTCTTAATTTTATTTCATGATATTTTTAAATTAATTAATTTTAAAAATAAAAAAAATTGACCCACACGGCCTGGACACACGGGCGTGCCCCAGGCTATGTGCACTAAAAGGGGTTCAACAGTGAGTTAGAAGGCCTGGTGACATGGCCGTGTGACCCACACGGCTTGGACACACGGGTGTGTCCTTGGCCGTGTGGATCTTGGCACTTAATTTTTCTAAAATTTGACTGTTACACGGCCTAAAATAGTCCACACAGGCATGTGACATGGCCGTGCAGACCACACGGCTTGGACACACGGCCGTGTCCTAGGACATGTGAAACCTGGAGCTAATTTTTTAATTATTTTCTGAAGTTAGAGAGTTACATCGGCCAAAGACACGACCGTGTGTGAGACACAGCCAATCCACACAGACGTGTGGGGGTTCACACAGGCATGGGAGAAGCGAAGGACATTAAACACGGCCGTGTGGAACACACGGCCTGGACACATGGGGGTGTCCAAGGCCGTGTGCAGACTGGGTTGGTATTTTTAAACCACACGAGCGTGTGGCCGAACACGAGCCCTTACATGATCGTGTCACCTTTAAAAACCCTAGCCTCTTTTTCTTTGCCTTTGTTTTGTCTTCTTCCCCAACTTCCCCACCAACCCTAGCTGCCGCCGCTCCCCTACCCTCTACACTTTAGCCACCGCCCGCACCTTCCTATGTCTCACCCCTACCCTTTCCTTTTCCCCTTTTCACTGTTCGTCCAACACCCCACGACTAGTCGTCGCTACCCCCCTCTCCTCTCTCTTTTCCTCCCTTGCATCCCCCTTCCTCGGCCTCCCACCAAGCTGCACCACCCCACGGCCAGCAACCACACCGCCCCCTCTCCTCTCCCATTTTCTTCCCTTCGCCGCCATCCACCCAACCTAAGCTCGACCCCATACCCCCATCAACCACCCTCCCCTTTTTCTTGCCTTCCCACTCACTGACCAACCCCCACCTCATCGCCCCGCTCACAAAACTAGCCCCGCCCTAGCTCTTTCTCCCTTGTGTTGACCACCAACGCCGCGCGAACCTCTTATCTTCGGCCGCCATTGTCGTCGGTGTCCCCACTTTTGCCCCTCTTTTTTATTTATTAATTATTATTATTTTATTTGTTATTTATTATTTGTTTCTTTTTCTTTTTACTTATTTTTATTATTCTTATTACTGTTATTTTTTTATTTTTTATTTTATTTTCTTATTCTTATTATCTCTTCATTATTTAGCTATGTCATTATGTGCAGTAGTCTATCCCTTTTAGTTTAGTTTTTTTTATTTTCATTATTCGTTAGTCTTCTTATTATTCTGCATCATTTCTCTAGTTATATTAATCGTTGCTGACTTACTGTTCACTTATGTTAAGGCTTCGTTTTCTTGTCTTGTCATTATCTTAGTATTATTATTGGTGTTACTGTTTTGATTATTCTTCTTATTATCATTTCATTATTTATGCGTATAATTTTCTTTTATTCTGGTTCTTGCATTATTAGGTATTAGTACATATTCTTTTCGGACTAGATTTCTGTTTTACCTCTTAGTATTTTGATTTATCGGCCCTTTGTTTGCGTGTTTGGTGAGGCTTTATTTATTTATTTACTATTGAATTCTTTATTTTCAGGCACACCATGACGAACACTTGTACCAAGTCTAAGGTCGTCGTCCCCACTTCGAAAAAGCGGAAGACCCCTGGCATGACCTCTTCCTCGAGTGCTTCCGTCGAGACCCCCCACCCCTATATCTGATTTTCAGCGGGTCCCCAATAGTACTTATTTCATCTCCTTCAACTACGACCACTCGGCTTAGGCTGATGTATTGATTGAGCCGCTTTGGAGCAGGTCCAGTTAGCTGATCTTGTTCGAGCCTTTATTGCCACAACCCCGTGGGACCGGTTCTTCTCTATCATCAAGCCCACATACACGGAGTTGACTTTGGATTTTTGCTCTACATTTACTCTCCAGCATGTGACGATGACTCATGACGAGCCAAACACCATCACTTTTCGACTCGGTGGCCTAGTGCGCCATATGAGTGTCCTTGAGTTTGACGCTACTTTGGGACTATACAGTGAGGAGTTTATGAGTGCCGAGAACTTCTTTTGCCTACATCGGTACATCCACAACTCACCATCTAGTTGTTGGGTAGATCTTACGGCGAGTACGACACCTTATGACGTGAGTCGCTCAAAGGTGACTTCTCTCCCTCCTGATTTACGTTATATTCATACCCTTTTAGCTCATACTTTGACCAGTAGGAGAGAGAGTACCAGAGTGGTTAGTACTACTGATGCATATTTTCCATGTAGCATGGCCACCGGGCATATTTTTTATTTAGCATACTTCATTGCCCTAGCCTTCCACCATCAGATAGACCGCAATAGAAAGGGTCCTATTTGTTTAGGACCTTATGTAACTCGACTCGCTCGACACTTTGGTCTCCTCGACACACCGGAGTAGTCTTCTATGCTTACACTCACCGGCCAGATGTCCCCATAAAGGATAACGAGCATGACCCATATGAGGATGATCGAGCGGCTTCGTGGAGTAGATCCTCCTCAGTATCGATTATTTCATTCTGACTCTCAGAATGAACTTGAGGACTTCACTGATGATGTCCCTTTCCATCACGAGGACCCACATCATCCTCCACCTTCGAGTCACCTTCCTGTTTCTTCTGCTGCTACATTAGAGGACCTCTCCGAGTGGTTCACTCGCTTCGAGCAGCACTGCTTTCAGAGGTTCGATAGTATTGACGCGACACTAGAGCAGATCTGTCAACACCTCCACATCTCTTCTTCGGCAACGACGGCTCACCCAATATTCAGGGCAATTTCAGTTTTCTCCCTCTCTTATGATATTTTGTTTATACTGAGATTATATATGTTTGTACATTGAGGACAATGTACATCTTAAGTGTGGTGAGATTATTTATATAATTCTTAGGAAATCCCTGAATTATGTCTTGTGTTTAAGTACTTTTCTCATACTTCTATTAGAATGAATTTTTATCGATTTGTAATTTTATTAATGTGTTTTGGGTTAAATTCATAGAGATTTATGCATTGGTTGTTTTAAACTTTAAGACATGAGAGAATCAAGCATGATAAGTTTATTTTCAGAATTAAAAATTTTAGGTTGTTTCCCTGAAAGTATTACCTTGAAGTTTTAAATTTGCAAGATTGACATCAAAAACCATGATTTTGTGTGAGATTTTGAACCTTTAGAGCATACATTTTCTTACTCATTTTATTATTGGTTATGAGTGTGTCAATTTGATTTGTTATTCTAGAACTTGCATCAATTATACATGTCAAGACCACACCTTTTGATTTGATATACTAAGATGATAAAGGAACTTAGGTTTTAACCCACTTATCCCATAAAAAGCCTACCTACATAATTAACCCTTAGTGAACCCCGTTGAGCCTAACACACCATTTCTTGATTTACCCATTAATGTTAACCCATAACTCATTTTTTTTCCTTGAGAATTTTTCCTGTTTTACTGACTCCCTTTTTGTCGAGATATGATTTGGATAGTTGTCGAACTATGCTCTTTTAATTGATTTGCTGAATCATTTCTAAACGCAAAAAAAAAAAAAAAAAGAAAGAAATCGAAAAATATATATTTACATATTGATTATTATTTAGTTCTATGATTGAGCTTGAACAGTTAAATTCATATTTTGAGAAGAAGTTCTTTTTCTTATTCTTGAATAGTTCCTGATTTATGCACCTGTTTTTAATTCAGCATTTGTTATTTTTCTAGTTTGGTAATTTCTCAATTCGATATCGATTTTAACCACCTTTTTTAGCATTTCTCTACAACTTTAAACTAAGCCCCATTACAACCTCTTAAAGACCTTTTGATTTGTATATCATATCATTTTATAGTCGTGGAGATTTGATTTTAATGCAAGCTTATGGTAATGACTTTTCATGTTTGACTATTGAGTGCTTATTCTTGAACTTTAAACACTTTGAGTGATTTGAGTGAATCTTTAGTGAGGATGTCGATTCTTGACGATTTTGAATTAAAGATAGTTACTTAGATAAGGGGAAATAACTATGTTTTCATGCTTTAGAAATGTTCGACTTGGATTGTTTGAATCTTTAGTGCTCTTTTAGTTGAATTATCAATGTATGATTATTTGTGAATTATGTTGAAACATTATTGATGAGAATTATAAGTTGAGAAAGATTAATTTTAATTGTGAGTTGAGGATTTTGCTTGAGGACAAGCAAACGGTTAAGTGTGGGGATATTTGATAATCTATAAAAGTAACATATTTTTAATCCCATTCTTGATGCGTTTTTGGATGATTTAATATGTAAATTAGTGAATTTGATGCTCCTAATCCTCTAAATTCATGTTTCTATCCTTAGGTGACCATAGGGGAGTGAAAAGAGCGAAAAATGAGCCAAAATCGAACAAATAGAGCTGTTTCCAGGATCCACACAGTCTGGGCATTTCCACACGGGCTGACAACACACCCGTGTGAGCCACACGGGCTGGCCACACGCCCATGTGCCAACCCGTGTCGATATCACACCCTGTTTCCCAAATACACGGAAAAACCCAATTTTTAGGCTTTCTGAGCATTCTAAAGTCTATAAATACCAATTAGTAGAAGATCTAAGGGGGCACTCAGAGAAGATTGAAGAGAACTCTCGAAGAACGCCATCGGAATCAACTCGAAAGTGAATCTCCTTCAAGATCGAAGGTTTCCATTTAATTTCCTTCGAAGTTTTATTAAGTTTCTTTATGTCTTGTTTTTATCCTAATTTTGAGATGATTCTATTCAGGATTATGAACTAAATTCCCTAGATACCTAGGGAAGATGAAACCTATATGAATCTTATTATTTGATTTCTAATTTACGTAATAAATGCTTGATTTTTGTTCTCAATTATGAATTTTTATTTCTTATTTTAATATTTCTGATATATTAATTCAAGTTCAATGTGCTTATTTCAGTGGAGCAAAAGTCCTTGTTTAAGAGTAGATCTAACATAATTGAGTGGAGTAGCATGCAATCCTAAAAATAGAACGACATAAATCTACCGGATTAGAATCAAATCTAATAGGGGAATCCATAGATCGAGTTAATGCGACGATAGGGATTTTAATTAGAAAGAGATTTCAGTTAATCAGCCTAGAGTCAGTTGTTGTTACTCTCGAGAGAGATATTAACATAATTTAGGGATTTCTACGGATCAAAACACATGTGAATAAATCGTTTAATTTAGATTCAGAATAATAGGTGAAGTCTAGGTGGATTCTTTCCTAGGTATTGTCTTTCTCATTGGTTATCTTCGATTATTTTTCCCATTTCAGTCTTTGTTGCGTTCGTAGTTAAATTAGATTAGTAAATTTAGATTAAAAACAATCACTTCAATTTATCGACTAAATAATAGAAAAACAGTAATTATTAGTACTTTTAGTCCTCGTGGATACGATATTCCCTACTCACCATAGCTATACTATTGTTCGATGGGTGCGCTTGCCTTTGTCATAATTATAGTTAGTTTAGTGACCATCACTTAATCTCTAAATTGTATTAATGAAGTGGTAAATTATGTTTAAATTTATATGAGCTTACTAAGCATTATGTGCTTACATAGTTTCTTTCCTATGTTTTATAGATTATCTGAAGCTCGATTGGTTTGGAAGCTCGTCGGAGATCTATCACACTATCCAGCATAAATATTAGTAGTTTTTGAATGTTTTGGCCAAGGTTATAATGGCATGTATATATGGACTTATAATGATGTTTATTTGAAAGTTTAATGGATGATTTGGTATGTATAACTTGTGCAAGTTATCTTGGTTGGTACCATTTGATACCTTGTTCGATTGTGTCATTGTGGTTAACTTAAGATGCATGATTTGAATGGCTCAAATGCTATGTTTGAGGTGATGTGTTAATGGCTATTTTTATGGCATGTTTTGGTAAAAAATGAACTATATTTGATGATGGAAATGTGACCAAATATGCATGTTTAGGTAAGTCTTGATTATTGCATTTGAGGTGTCTTGAATGGAATATTGATTAGTTGATTTTAGGACTCTTGAATTGGTCATTATATGTATGTTTTGATAGGGTTTTGATGCCTTGTTTATTAGCACAAAAGGATTAAAGGTTTATGCATGATTTGGTATTAGAAATGGCTTGATTTTGGGCAAATTTATGTCCACACGGCTTGAGACACGGGCGTGTGACTCAATCGTCTGTGACACACGGCTTGGCGACACGACCATGTGTACCCTGAAGGTCCCTTTGCATACAATTCAATTAGTTACACGGCTTGGCACACGGCCATGTGAACCTACTCAGAAAGTTACACGGGTGAGGACACGAGCTGGGACACGGCCGTTTGTCCCTAGTTTTGAAGGTTACACGACCTAAGACACGGGCGTGTGTCTCAGCCGTGTGAGGCACACGGCCTAGCCAAACGACCATGTGACCCCTGTTTTGCAAATTTTACAACTTTTTCCTAAACTTTCCAAATTGTTTCAAATTGGTCCCGATTTGCTTCTAAGCTATTTTTAAGGCCTTGAGGGCTCGATTTAACGACAGTATGCATGTGTATGAATGATTTATGATATGACTTAAATTATTGAATGTTTAAATGTTTCTGATTGTACGGTAATACTTCGTAACCCTAATTCGACGACGGAGACGAGTTAGGGGTGTTACACTTATTGATTATCGGCTTACAATGAAAAGATCTTCTTCGTTTTCCTCAAGCTCTTGTTTGCTAAGATGAGTGGGCTCTTCTTACGAACCAAACACAAAATGAAAAAAAAACTTTTCAGTGGGAAAAGTTCACTTTCTCTTTGGGAAGCCAAAATTGAAATTGATATCTCGAGCACTCAGAAAAAATTACAATTTTTTGTAGCTAAATAAATTTTCCTTAATTTCAACAAGTTCGACTTAGTATATTTCTTTCAGTTAACCCATAGTATGTATATGTAAGAAAAAATCACAAGAGTTTTACTTGAATATAAAAGGAGAAAATTAATATTTTAATAAAAAAGTCAAAATCCTTTTGGGATTCAACATGGTTGGCGGTGTACACCCCATACCCATTGTGCCACCCACCTATCTATTATAGGGCTTGATGGACCTTCCATGTATTAGGTATAATTATATATGCAGTCTAGTTTTAATTTTAACTAAAACAAGCTCGTACAATTATCCAACCCAATCACCAATTTTTTATTCCTAAAACACTATTTATCTAATTAATTAAAAATTAATTATTTTCTCAACTCAAGTCTGATTTCGTCGAAGTCATGACGGCTTTATCATATTAGAATCTATGAGTAATAAATTTAATTGTCTTGTTCAGTAAAACTGTGGTGACTACTGAATTTAATTTTCACTTTGACCTCAATTGTTTAATTACAGTAAATTAAATAATAATCTAAAGAAATTAAATTAATCTCTAAGCCATCTCTTATTCCTTTCGAGAAAATGCATTTACTACGGATAGTAATTAATGCAATCATTTCTCTTTCGCCGTTTTCATTCATTTATCGCATCAATTCCAATTTACAATCCATATAGGGTTGTGTTTAGCTAGCAGAGAGACCGATTGGACATATATTATTAGGTCTTAATGATTTAGAATTAAGTTTTGACTTTTTCTCTATTAATTACAACATTATTTAGTTATGGAGTCGATCCACTAAAAGTACCATGACTGAATTCTACATTATATACCACTATGAAAGCACCTTGGACATATGCTTTTTGCAATGACCTTGTCATTAGTGCATTACCCTCATAAGATATCTTTAATCTATTTGTTTTAAATTTATTCACTTAATATGATCCTATTTTTTTATTATCTCATGGTCACTATTGCATATTCCTCAATGAAAAAGATTATTATTAACAAATAATAATACCAATCATTTGTCTCTAATGAATGACTTGTGGCCACACTTCTTTTTCATAATCTATGCAATGCTAGTGAGAGGATACAATTTACTTTTAAATTGAGATGTGAATTCCACTATTGTAAGTGAAGTCATATCATACATAAGTTATATACCCAACATAGTAGCTTTTGACTCTAATGCCAATTGAGCATAAGCTCTCAATATATCCAAATATATGAGTCAATAGACATAGTCAACCACTTACTCCGAATTGAGGTAAGCTACACTATGAACGTCACAAGTGTATAAATCAAGATCTAAGAAAAATTCATCTTGGGTCTTGTCTGGTGTATTGTCGATATAGAAAATCACACATATGTCTCTATCTTTCTAGAAGTCATTTAATCCAATACTTAAGACAATGTATCTCCTCAATTGGACATGATAGACAACAAAATTGTCTCTTGAATCAATTGTTCATTTTGATTCCTCAGGCTATGGACCATTTAGATTACCAACTAATGTAAGTTGTCATCTCGCATTATAATCCATCTCTATGATGTAACTTATTATTAGATAAACCTTAGGTAATCAATGAGCCAATATTTACTTTTTTTTTCATTTTTCTTGTCATGCAAAAACTATTTAGGTAAAATTATACAAAAGATAAAAATATAACTATGGAATTTTATTTAACCAATCTATTTTAAAAATTATAAGCATAATGATGAAATCACTACACTAGGGGCAAAAAATCCTAATAGAACATACATGAGTTACATGTGTGGTAAGGAGAATGTGTGTTTCATGCATGCATGATGTTTCTTTGGAGACTTGAATTTGAATTGAAGTAAGTGTCTTTTGGGTTTTCACCCATTAATTAAAGTGAAACGTGTTTAGTGCTGATAAGCTATCAATTCGATGGGTAATTAATTAAAAAATACGTGTCAAGTATATATTGCTAAATAATTTGTGTTGTTTTAAACCTTACCTTGCTCGCCTCATGCATTATAAGTAGGGCACTTGGAGATTTTATTAGGACCTTTACGTCATTACTATGAGATTTTAAGGATTTCAAGGAAAGATTTTAAGAACACATCTGTCATACAAGATCCTCCTAGAGTTCCTACCTTTGATTTTCCTTGGTAAATTGCAACTTTTTGTTTTTATTTGTTTTCTAAAAGATTTTTTTAAACAGTCCGGTTTTGACCCTAGTCGGAATAGTGGTTTTGGGACCACAAATCCGAGTCAGTAAAATATTTTAATATTATTTTCTGTGTCGTTGATATGTGATTAAGTATGTGTTAAATTTCCGTATGATAATTTGTCCGTCTGTGTGTTTAATTTGATAAAAGGATTAAATTGCATTGAATGCAAAATCTGCATGCTTTATGAAAAGACACCTATTTGAGATGGCTTTTAAATAAGGAGGTCTTATGAGGCAAT
Organism: Gossypium sturtianum; assembly: GCA_025698515.1. Lineage (NCBI taxonomy): Eukaryota > Viridiplantae > Streptophyta > Magnoliopsida > Malvales > Malvaceae > Gossypium > Gossypium sturtianum. The sequence continues at coordinate 126,971,914 of CM046948.1, forward strand.
TATGCCAATATTTAGATAGTGGATGGATAAAGGACATTAATGCCCTTAATGTTTATATGTATATATGTTTAGTAAAAGGTTAGTATAGTAAATAGATTAATAATATGATTATTAATCAAACAAAAGGCTAAATAATAAGCCATTTCATCCATCTTATTGCCGAAAAATCAAGAAAAGAGAAAGAAAGAAAAACACTTAGGTTTCGGTTGATTTTGAGCTTGATTAAGGTATGTTTTGACTTTGGTTTTTGATTATTTTTATGTTTTTGAGATTGTTGCTTAGTCTACTATCAAGCCCATGTTGTAATTTGAAGAATTGATAATGTTTATGAGATGTGCCATTGATGAAATTATGAGCTTTGTGATGAGTTTTGGTGTTAAATGAAAGATATGTGTTTAATGAACATGTTTTGTTCTTGAATTTTTGGTGAATTTAGCTAATTAGGGCTAAATTGTGAAAATAATATTTTGAAGGACTAAATTGTGAATTTTATGAAAAATATGGACTTGTATGGTCCTTAGGGAGTTTCGGCTATGCATGTGTGTGAACAAATTTTGTATATTTGATGTTTTGAGAAAAATGGACTAAATTGATAAAATGTGCAAACGTGAAGGCTAAGTTGCAAATTGCCCTAAATGTGTATTCTTGGATTGAATTGAATGATCTAGTGAATAAATGGACTAAATTCAAATATGTATAGATCAAGAACCGAGGAAAACGGACTTAGATCGCGAGAAAGCGAAAGTAGTCGAATAACTGAATCTGATCAACTATCCGAATTCGAGGTAAGTCAATATACAAATAAATGTATTTGAATTGACTTAATTGTGCATATATGAAATTTGAATTGCTATGAATATGCTCAAGATGAGATATATGTGAAATCCAAGAATAAGTATCGGCTAAATATGGATGTCCGAGAAGCCCCGTCTGAACCTAGGAATAGATAGGATAGTATATGTCATGACATAGGTGTCCGATACGTGATATCATGTAAGACCACGTCTGGGACGTTGGCTTTGATTTGAGATTTCGTGTAAGACCACGTCTGGGACGTTGGCATCGATATGAGATTTACGTGTAAGACCATGTCTGGGACATTGGCATCGTATTTGATTCGTGTAAGACCATGCGGGACGATGGCATCGATATCTGATTACATGTAAGACCACGTCTGGGACGTTGGCATTGTACGACTATTCCGAGCACTCTGAGTATCCTATTTAGTTCCGAACGGTTCAACGGGCAAGTCTGAGTAATGAACGGCTATGTGAGTTGTATACCCGATTCAGGTACGTTTGAAAAGTACACTATGTGTGTATAAAAAGGTAAGAGTTTATATGAACTTACTAAGATGAACATTATGGAAATGATGAGATAATATGTGAATATATGCTTGAATGAGTTATGTGAATATGTGATAATTGAGTTGAGAATTATGGCAAGCTATGGCTAAGCAAATGGGCCAAAGAATATGTGATGAAATTGCATTGAGAAAATATTAATGTCATTGTATAAATATGGTTATGAGCATTTTATGCTAAGTTTATTTGTATATGGCTTACTAAGCTTTTGGAAAGCTTACTCTATGTGTGTGTTTATTCTGTAACAGATCGTCAAAGCTACTGAAGGCTCGGGGACCGTCGAGGATCGTCATCACACTACTCCAACTTGTTTTGGTATTTTGAAAAGGTGAATATAGTTAAATATGGCATGTATATGCTAGTCATTTGGTATAAGTTTTAGATGTAAATAGCCATGTGATTTGGCTAGATAAATGTTGGTAACATGCATGAGTGAATATGGTATATGATGTATGTTTTGGTATGGCTTGATGGCAATGAAATGGCATTATGAAAGGTAAGCTTATTGATGAATTGATGCCATAGTGATTTAGTGAAGTTGTGGATGAGTTATACTTGGATTTACATGTAAATTGATTGTGCAAATTGGCATGTTTAAAAATGAGATTGAATGGGATAATATGATGACCATTTGGTGTGTTTTTGGTTGCCATTGTATTGAGAAATATGCATGTTTATGCTTGTAGGGATGACCCAAGTGTGGGTGGCATTTTAGCCTTGCAAATGGCCTATTTTGCATACATGGCCAAGAGACACGGGCGTGTGTCTCTTCCGTGTGGCTCAAGGGCCACTTCGAAGTGTGCCTAAGTAGGTTACACGGTCGTGGCACACGGGCGTGCTTGGTGGCCGTGGGAACAAGTCAGTAGCTAGCCTAATTTTACACGGCCATGGCACACGGGCGTGTCTGGTGGCCGTGTGGATAAGTCAGTATACATGCTCTATTTTGGCACGGCCAGGACACATGGGTGTGTCTAGTAGCCGTGGGAGGCACACAGCCTGTCTGCACGGGCGTGTGACCTCTGCAGTGTTGGAAAAGTTTTAAATTTTTGAGAATTTTCATATGTGTACGGTTTAGTCCCGGCCCTATTCTAAAACATGTTTAAGGTCTCGTTGACCTATAAAAGGGACATTTTGATTGTGAGTGATGACTTATATTATGAATCATCTGTAGAAGTTTCCGATCTATCTAGTAACGCCTTTAACCTTAATCCGATGACGGATACGGGTTAGGGGTGTTACATTTTTCTTGGTACTTTGTTTTGGTATGCTTTCCATTTTCTAAGGTCATCGAAAAAGTTATGAATCACTTAACTTCTATAGGTTGGGTGGCGAAGCCTTCTTTAACACTCTCATTGAGGCCCATTTGCTTGAAAGCCCCCCAATGCAGGACCTAAATTACTACTTTTGTCAACCAAAACTCTTTTCACCTTAAGCCAAGCAATGGGTGTTGTAGCTACCACCATTGGATCACTTCTTTCTTTGTCAAGCATTGCATTTTCATTTTCTCGATTAAAATCAAATTGCCACTTCTCAATCTAATAAGGTATCTGCATTACTCTGCTTATTGATATGATACTTATCAAATGATTCTTCTTTTTAGTATTAGATGTAGCTCATTCCTCATTGGTTCTTATTATCACGTGGATTACTCCTCTCATTAGTTGTTTTCCTTTTTGCTTATCTTGCTTATCCGAGTTTGATTTTTTCCCGTGCTCCTACTTGTGATATGTCAGACCTGGCATCACTTGTAGTAGTTATTTTAGGTCATTTTCGCACTTAACGAGTTTGTTTTCTAGACATTTATAATTAATTATTATATTTTCATTATTTTGGACTTGGGATTAAAAGTTAATAAAAATAAGTGTTTTAACACATTTTTGAGTGTTGATGACCTATTAGGCCGACACGGGCCTTAGGTAGGTTGTAACCTCCCAAACTCGGCATAGACGTTATGGCCGAATCGTGAAAGTCACATTGGACACCCAAGAGTTGAACCTAATCTAATGATAGTTAAAAACCTTCAAGTACTCTCTTTTTATAAAAACGTGTTTTCTATTGCTAATTTTGGAAAAACATTCATTTTATTATCCCAACCATGTTTAGATCAAATTAGCAAATTAGGCATAGTTTTTGTAAAAACACAGTACTCGACATTGCCTTTGAAAAACATTTTGATCAACTTCTTTGCAGCAAAAAAAATAATTGTTACTGACCAAATTATTATTAACTTAGCCCAATAACATGCATACTCCACTTTCAGTGTATATAAATCGGTCAGTCCATCCTAAGGATGAAAAACATGAATGCATGAAAATCCCTAAAACAAAAACAGTCCCAAACCACAGTTTCAATAATTTTACACTCTAAAAACCGTATAATAATAATGAGAAAATAAAATAAAATAAAATAAAATAAAATAATATGACAAAATTGAGTCAGAAGTCCATCGTATGTCCACATGCCAATTCTGATCCTAATTTCGTTAATTACTTGAGAAGTTAAGGTAATGGGGTGAGCTTAAGAAGCTTAGTGTGAGAGTTAACAAACAAGCATTAATCATTCATATAAGCAATTTCACATGAAATCCAATAACACAGTCAAGCATCAAAAGTAGTAATTTTAGTGAACATGATCATTACAAAACGCATATGTGAGATCCTACCCATACTATCCGCTATAGAACACGTGTTCCCCAGAACCCGTCTGCCAAACTCCAACGAATGCAAGCATAGCTTGATGTGGTAAAACCACCAATAATCAATAATGTAGTAAAACTGTCGAACAATAAATATTGCGATATAATCGTCAATCCCCTTGGTACTCCAAATGCAGTGCACTGACTACAAATAAATGTGGACTTAATATGCCGCCGGTACTCTACAGAACTTCTTCGTCATCCACAAAATATGCCATCTCAATGCATATGCAATATGTCATGCAAACTCATACATAGTCATACTTCAATAATTTTCACATTTAATTGACATGTTTAACACGTCCTCAATAATCAAATACTTTCAGTAAATGGAAACAGTGTTCCAACTTTCAAATTACCATTATGATGGTGTCTATTAATATCATTCAATTTGACATACTTTAAGAATTTCATTATACATGAATAGCAACCTTTTCAATAAATATCATAGCAAATATTTCATGCATAAACTCAATATTTTAGCAAAACATGCTATTCAAACAACCAATCTCATACCATATAACACAAGCATGCATCACACTCCCAATCACATAGTCACACTGTCAAACTAGCAACTTTGCTAACACATCAATCTTTTAGGGCTTGAAACGTACATAGTTCGACCACTTACAAAATTAATTATTTGTATATTAAGCCAATCCAATAAAAAAGCTAAATCATCAAATATAACACGATAATTATCAATTTCAAACAAGCTTATGAGTTTAGGACCCACACCTTACCTTTCGCATTTTCGCAGCACCCTAGTGAATCTTGCAGTTTCTTTAATAAGCCTTAAAACGAGCCTAAATTAGAAATAATTATAAATTCAATTAATTAACCTCTAAAAAATCCCATAAACCCTCTCTTAAGGGTTCAAACCAATCGTCACAATTCCAACTATTTTACGAAACCAAATTAGATAGAATTCTTACACTGCTTTGATGCGAATCGAACAGGTGAACATATTTCGACTTTACAGTTGATTTGGGGAATTTGGTTCAGCACCTAATGCATTCAAATATTGGAAAATAAGTAGCCAAAATTGATTAAATTCCCTCATTTAATCAATCCATAACCTTTTCCCAACAACTATTCTGAAACAACAAACTAGCTCACAATTAATCGCACTTACGCTTCCAGATTTGTGAGATCCAAATAGCCAATTGATCAAGAACATTTTTCCCTAATTGATGTACGATTAAAGGATGATTAGGTGGGTTCAAGAACTCAATTTAATTCTAGAGAAATATGGGCAAGAACCAAGAAACAAAACAACCCCCTTCTTGCACCTAGGCACACGCACCACCACTCGTGGTGGCCAAACTTGGGGCCTATTTAAAAATGATTTAAAGATCCATTAAAAATATGGAAAAATATATTTAAAATCACTAAAATTCCCCAAAATTTCAGACCTGGAAATTTAGGTTTTTAATTGGCAAGATTAATCAAGAAATTGAAGAAATAAGACATTTTACCCAAGCTAGTTGAGAGAAACGACAATGTCACTTTCTTGGAAATGTTTGGCATCGATCTTGCAGTTTAAGGTTTCAGATTTGGAGCTGATTTAGTTTAGGGAAAATGGAAGAAATATAGTAAATGATATGGTGCACAATCTTGATGCAAAAAGAACAAGAAAAAGATGGTAAAAGGGGAGGTTGAGGCGACGGCAACAATGGAAAGGAAAAAAAATTTAAAATCAAAGAGAGGAAGAGAAGGAGAGGAACAGATAGGGCAATAAGGAGGAGGATTAATGGCTAATTATTTGTGAAAATTTATTACTTATACCTTGGTTTACTAGGCTTGGATGGCACACACATTAAAACAAGGGTTTTGGTCAAAAAATTAAATTGTTTGCATGGAAAGGGAATTGAACTTGGGACCTCAAATTAAATTTCATGCCTTCACATTTAATCACTAACCACTTAACTAATTCCTTATTTTTTTTATATAATCCTACATTCTAATTAAGCTAAATTTTGGGAAGTTACATAGGTTTAATTTTGGTATTTAAGTGTGCATGAGGCTTGATTTTAGGTCTAATTGACGTAGGAACTTGGGGCGAGTGATGCACAAGCTTTTCGAGCCGTGAAAGCATGAGAAAAACATCCAAAGCTAAAAAATGCCTTGCGTGGCATGACACACAATGTGTGTGGCGCGACACGCAAGGCTTGTATTGCAACACACATCCTTATGTTGAGCCACAACAACCCTGTGTTGAGCGATAAGCTTGAACGTGGGCTACAAGCAAGGATGACGTTGGCAACCATATTTTGGCAGATTCTCAAAGATTTTATTTGTAACACCCCAAACCCGGCCCAAACACCACGACCGGATCCGGCATGTCACTAAGGAAAAGTTTATAAAGCACCGTGCATACTTAAAGGAATTGTTGGAATTTCGAGTTTAGTGGTTGTCTAGAAATCTTAGTGGTTTTATGTTATCCGATTTTATTTTGTCAAGTTTCAAAAGAACGAGTGACTATTAGCAATCCATGTTATCTGTTTAGGCTATGCGAGTTTTGTTAAGAAAATAGTAACTTACTTAATAATTTGGTCGTTTGAAAACTTTGTTGCCTTTGCGTTTCTTTTTTAAAACATATCATGTTTCCAACTGAACATTAAATTGAGTATCTAAAACTTAAAACCCAAATTTTAAAATCGGTTAATAGTGGCCTTATTACAACGTAAAAATCAAATCAGTTATTAATGAAAATAAGTTAAGTCCTTTACTGAGACAAAATAGAACCCAAGCATGGCCACCTCGTGCTCCTCTCCAGCCCGGTCTGTTGCACTATGTGCTACCTGAAATGATGTTAAACAACGGGGTGAGTCATAGGACTCAGTGTGCAATGCTCAAGCACCATCAAATCGGGCCTTAGCCCCACAGAACAGAATAACAGAATATCGCATACACAGAGAATGATGCAAAACCCATCCCAACCTAATTTCCATCCGCTACACACCTCCCGTACCTCCCATTCACAACAATAGGGATTTCTACAATCAACTCTCACCGCTACACACCATCGAAGGCAGTCATGCTGCTCTTCGGCAAAATCATGACATAGTCACCAGAACAGATCGTGGCAGAGCCACTACAACAGATCGTGGTAGAGCCACTACAACAGATCGTGGCAGAGCCACTACAACACTTCCCCTTTCACTTAATAACATATGCCCCATGCAACCATAATACTCTTCATACTCAGATATCACAGGTTTCGGCATGCATATACAATATACTCATAACATATAACATATCATACCATCAAACTATTTATTTTGATGTTACAGAAGTCACTAACCTGATAAATCGCCTTTCCCTTCCACGGGAATTTCAATAGCCATACCGAGTTTCTGGCTTTTAACAGATTATACATAAATATATATATATATTTACAGAACACCATAAAACAGGGCAATGTAAATGATGTGAGGAGTTACACACCTGATTACGTGCAACACTAAACTATCTATGACGCTGCTATCATTAGCTGGAATCACGGCTATTTGCCTACTAATCGCTTCGTGTCGCCCACACCCGGTGGCGATCCACGAACAATGGACACAGCCCTCTTCTTGAACTTAGGGATCAAACCTGAAGGTTTGCTTCCCTCTCCAACTTGTATGTTTCTTGCATCCATTAAAAGCCTCGTCAAAACTCACTACGAAAGATGTGATTTCGAATATCCACCCCAACCAGGTTAAGACAACAGATATACAATAAATCGATTAATAGAACCACTAGAAGGGATCTTCTTACCTAAATTGATTAAACCCCGGAGTTAGCAGACTTTGGTTAACACGCTGATCGCACCTATACAAATACCCGATGAGATTTGACTAAAAGAGAGTGGGTTAAAGGAAGTGGCCACCATCATCCACTTACCTTCGACGTTTTTCAGGGTTCGGCACAAGCAGCCACAGCAGTGAAGATTCGGCTTGAAGATAGCATTCTAATAGAATAGACAACCAATATGTTCAGGGGTTCGGCTTCTAAAAGGAGAAAAATGAAGCAACTTAACAGGGTTTTAAGAGAAGATTCGGCCAAGAGGGGAAAAGAAAAAGAAATAGGAAACAATAGAGAACTTACCAGAATATGGAATGAGAACTCGGCTATGGTGAATACTTCGGAAAGAGAGAACAAATGGAATGATGCTGAGACTTAGAGATTTCGGCTAAGAGGAAAATGAAGGTGTAGTTTCGGCTCTTAGTGAATAGAGAAAGAACAAAAACAAGACAATGAAGATCAAGTAGATTCGGCTAGAGAGGAGTTTCATAATAAAAGAAAAAGAAAACAAAAAAAAAACAAAAAAGATGTGCAACCTTGGTCTTTTAGTTTAAGCTATAGGTCAAAAGTAGAGAAGAGTGGAAAATGTTTAGATAATTTTCGGCAATAGAGAGGATGAGAGGAAAAAAAACTAAAACGAAATGTGAAGCACACACCCTAATGCCGAAAAATAACCCACTACATACTAGCAACCTGATCACTAAATTTCGACACTCTCCCCTAAAGCCAAAATCGAATGTTCCCCTCTCTCACACTCCCCAAGAATTCGGCTAACACTCCCCCACTATGCCGTCCCTTCAATCTCTCCCTGCTCACCTCTCCTCCACACATTCAAACCAGTTTGAATTATTCAACCTCCTTAAATTTCTCTCCACCTTTCATTTGAAATGCTTGACCAAGTCTTACCTCTCTCCTCCAGAGTTTGATCGCCATCCAACCACCTCCCTTGCCTGAGCCAAAAAAATAATACTCCCTTGCTACTTAAGTGTTTCGAACCCCTTCCCACTCAGCTCCTTGTGATGCCACCTCCCTGCATGCTAAGTGGCGTCACCTTGCCACTCCTCCACTGCATTTCCTTGTGTCACCAAACGCCAACTAAAACCCCTAATGTCCTGCTCCTATTTGGCTATCCTCTAAAAAGTACCAAAACTAAAATTTCACCAAGGCTTCAGCTTAACCCCGAGCCTTCCCGAGGCCCCCAAACACAACCAAACGACAAGCATAACACATCGATACACAGAAAACATAAAAGATGCAAAGTCCCTAAATCCTGGATGTTACATTATTTCTTACTTGCACCCAAAGTATCGGGGGCATATTGGGCATAAAGTGCACATATTTTAGCCTATAAAAAAGAGGCTTCTATACATAAATTAGGGCATCAATTCATCAACCAATTCATCAAACACAATTTTTTTAATTATTTTTCTTTTTATGTTCGTGTAGTTGAAACTTTTACATTCTGATGTGAAGACAATTGTGAGCAGAGATTGCTCCTGATCCGTGCTTCAATATAATTATCAATAAGCATTCTCCTATCTCTTTCGTTATTCTTTTATTTATGCTTCTTTAACTTGATCAATTAACTGACGTATGAATATTAGAATAATTTCTTGTGTTTATTTCATAACTTGCATGATTCGTTTATTGAACTAATTAATTAATCAAGTCGATTAATTAACAATAGAATAAGGGTTCATAATAAGATTAGTTTAGTATGAATTATGTGTTCTTAAACTGTTAGGCTTGAAAGCCCTAATAAGTTATCATAGGGGAGACGAGATCAGGAGATAAGTCAAACCAAGTAAATCACGATTTATCTTGGCAAAGAAACTGAGGTCGAGAGATAAGCAAGTATTCACCGATTAATTAATTAGTAGATCTTGGAGGTAATACTAGTTAATTAATAGCCAATTCATATTAAAATCTGAATTATGAAGTTAGTTAATCTTCTATTTATTAATTAGGGATTTAATCGACCATAGGCTAGAGGCTCGCATTGTCGACACTAGGAATAGGAAAGTCCCTTAGGTTAATTTAGGTTTAATAATTTAATTAGTTTAACAAATATATTAATTGGACTAATACTACTAATTCATGACTCGATTAGATTTGTACTTGTTTTCTATAACTAATTTCATATTAATTTCTCCAATCTACAATCCCTTGGGTATGATCCTCAGAATACTTACTGGTGTTTCATTGTAACACATACTATATTACAATTTGACCTATGAACACCGTCGATTTAATTTATATATATTTTTGGTTTAATATTTTACTATAAACGATAACACGTTTATAGGAGGTCATGGTCTCAAGTGAAAATTTGTTTCAGTTGGCCTTTCCCAAGTACTTCTTCTATGGCATCTTTCAATGAAATAAAATCTTCCTGTTTATGCCACATATCGTATAGAACTAACACTTCTTTGTGGATGTCGAACTTAATACCAACTGAGTCTTATTGACAGTGGTATTTCAAGAATGCCTAGGTTCTGAACTTGACTTAATATGTATGCTTGATGTGAGTTTAAGGGACTATAGCTAGTGAATTTGTTGTACGAGCCCTATCGCCTTCTCTCATTATATGACTCAAAATGAGTTGAATGTTTCTTGGCAAATTGTGAGAAAAAGAATTATTTAGCCACCAAGCTTACGTATAGACTGGGATGTACCCTGTGTTTTTCCTTTTTGGAAGGTCGCCCTTCAAAAGAGTGATCTAATTTGTTTCTTTATATTTTTGGGAATTTTCATACAAGCTTGTGAGGTGTTAGGGCTTACTTTCTATAAAGGGTATACTTTAAATGTTCATGACTCACACTTTTCGTAAAGGAATCAAAGGTCCACAGGTCTGCCAAATCCCTAGTATCCATAGTTGTAATGTTAAAGCACTTAATGTAATCTCATAATAACTCATCGAGTTTCTATCTAATGATCAAAAGGCTCTTAGGTGTTTTTAGAATCATTTTGTACGTATGAAAGTGGCCTAGGAATTAGCAACCATCCTATTGAAGGCAACAAATAGATATTTTAGAAAGAGATAAGTACCAATTCTTGGTGTTATTGCTCAAAGTACTAGGAGGTGGAAAATAGCTCTATTTCTGCAAAATATCCAATATTAAATTCAATGTAAGAAAAATTCATCTCATTTGGTTCTACATATTTTTAGGCTTGTTCATACAAGCTGGTGAGGTCTTAGGGCTTACTTTCTATGACGGCATACTTTAAATATTCATGACTCACACTTTTTATTAAGGCATCAATGGCCTACAAGTTTGTCAAATATAGATAGGCTCTAATCTTGACCATCGATGTAACTCAATTTGTATCGTTGGTTTTGGGGGAGCTCAACTATAAATAAAGGCATTCCCCTCATTTGTAATCACTCAATTGTAATCCTTCATAGTAATTAAATACTATTGAGAGTATTTACTCAAACACCTTGTGTGCGTTGCTTTCTTGCGGCATTTTTTATTTTGATTTGCTTTCATTTTATTTTCGTTTCCTTAGAGAATTTCTATCTAGAATTCTCACTTTATGATAGTTAAGCTAACTTAGGTGGATTTGAACCCAAGAAATCGCCTAAGGCCGAATGATTTATGAGACTAAAGTTCTAGCCCCGTGACACTAGAAGGTTCTTACGTTTTTTCAGAATCATTTTGTATGCATGAAAGTAACCTAGGAATTGGAGACCATCTTGTTCAAGGTTATAAATAGATCTTTCAGGACGAGATAAATACCAATTCTTGACGTTTCCGCTCAAAGCAGTGGGAGGTGGAAAATAACTTTATTTCTCTAAAATATCCAATATCAAATTCATTATTAGACAAATTCATTTCCTCTATTTTTACATATTTTTTTACCTTTTCCATACATGTTAGTGAGGTGTTGGGGCTTACTTTTTTGTAAGGGCAAACTTCAAATGTTCATGATTGACGCCATGCTTTCTATAATGGTGTCACATCTCAAATTTGGCGGATTCGAGAAGAAGGCGTATAGTTGTGAAGTTATCTGTTTTGCATATTATATAAGTGTAGTATGTCAATTAACAATTTTTTGGCAAACTAATGTTTGACGCATAAAGTATCTGCCCATAGAAGTATGTAAGGATTTATTCTCGTAGTATTCTTCAATAGAAGAAAGAGTACGCTTCAGAATTTTAGTTGAGCGTTATGTGCCTACTCAGTACATGTTAAAGTTGTAAAGGATTAAAATGGCTCTAAGGCCACACCAAATATGAGTTATTGCCATAGCTATTGTACGCCCAATTTGCTCAAAGATGTGTATATGGGGTTCTGTAATGTGATTGGTTGAGGGTCAATTGAATGGTTTGACCAGTCAAATAGCATCGACATCATATTTTCTTTTATATTTTCTCTGATTTTTGTAGGACATTAAGGGGACAACTTCTATATGAATTTGACACTTGTCAAGATCTATTAAGAGGTATTGGGTGTATATATATGGTAAGAAGAGATCGTCTGGATGGTTTTTCTTCCTTCACTATTACTCTCTGGTTCTTCTTCTTAAATTTATATGTTCTCTTCTCCTTTATTAAGTTGGAAGCTAAGGTTTTTGAATTTATTAGTGGATGTTCCACCTCCTGGTAAGTCTAATAGCTCTGCATGTTATGTTTTTGAAAGAGTAAGGATGTTAAAAAGCATATGAACAATAAATTATGAAGAAGAGGCCATATATGGGGGTCGACTGTAGTTGAGATGGTAGAAAATTATCGGTTAAAAGGTTTTTAATAATAGTTCCATGTTCTTTAAGCAGTTGTTGTTGCTGGTTCGAGAAAGATGTTCGAGTTTGGAATTTCAAGCTACAATATAGGTGAGTATCATATGACTCTTTATCCTGACTCATATAAGTTAATTTGTATTAAAAAATTTCATGTCAATATCACCACAGATAGTTGGTATGTGTGTGAAGCATAGTAACATCGTTGCATGTTCACATTCGAGGTAAATGAGTTACTGTATGAATAAAATGATGTGTAATGTAAAAGCATGTGAGTACTAGGTATGGAAAGGTGAATTTTATTAAGAGAACATGAACAAGTCTGGTATAAAAATGAATCTAGGTAAGTGTATTCTGTGGGGAATGAGCAAACATACTTTTGTGATGCTTCCGATAGGGCTGAGACATTACTAACCGGATAGGCAGATCACGGTGACAACATAAATACTCATGGTGATGCCTCTAGTGAGATAATGAATAGACTGAAAGATCACGACATGAGAGTATGTATAAGGCCTTGTGACGAAGACCTGTGGTATTGTATGATAATGAAAACACTCATAGTGATGCCTCCAGTGAAATATGGATTGGACTGGCAGATCACGACATGAAGTTGCGTATAAGATCATGAGGGTGAAGCCCTATGGCAACCTCTGAGACAGTCTGACGAGACAATAAACACATAATTTTATGTGACACTTTCGTGGCGTGTTCTGTAAGGCCATTATGGTGTAATTCGAAGAAGCCTGTGTGGCTTATTTTGTGATATTTATGTTATGTATTCTGTAACACCCTTGTGGCAAAGTTTAGTCGAATGCTTCGGTGTCATGATTTGGGTAAACTTCTAGACTTATCTACTAATTAATGTGATGATAGAGAATTTGTAAGTTTAATGATACATCTGTTTGGTTAGTCTTATGGAAAAATTTGAATATGATCTAAGTAAACTTTTGAAATAGTCTTCTGCGGTATTACCTGAAGGGTGTATCCGCCATATTAGTCTGTTAGTTCAATAAATGGCATATTCGTAGTTACGAAAGGTTTAAGTGTTTTTTGGACTTGAGTTTGACTACGCTATTCAAGGAAGTAATTTGAGTTATCCGGTAACCGCCACATCTGAATGATTTTTATGTCATAAATAGAGGCCATCTGGAATCTAAGTTGTTTGTCAGGTTGGGCGTTCTCGTGATTTATAACATAGTTGTCTAGGATTCTCTAAAATGATTTAGGATGTTTCATTATCAGTATAAGTCATGATATTTAGGTTGACCTGAGTTACGATCTGATTGGTATTCTAATTGTTACCAGAACCAGTATAAGAATCCACCAAATGAAAGATCAATTGGTAAAAGTATCTACCTAAAAGAATATTTGTGAGAACACCATTCTGGGTAAAGTATTATGTGTTCGTTTGAGTGAGAATTCACCGAAGGAGGTTCTATTTGGATATTCTTTTGAGAAGTACATTTGTTTTCAAAGTAAGGAAATAAGGTCTGTATTGAGTGTTAAAGACTGGAATCAGTTCAAAGAGTGACTTGTGAAAAGATTGATCAAGCATGGGAATTGATGAATATGTATGCGTCGTTATGGGAAAGTACCCGCCATAGACAGAGTTGAAACCTAAAGCCTCCAAGGTGATGAATTCAATTAGAAATGCTTCAAAGTAATCTAGAGTTAAAGCGTACTAAGTTCGTTTGAACTTACAGGAGTTTGTACATGTTTTAAGTTATGCTGTAAGAGTGGGTATACTAGGAGGGACCAAGCCAGGAATGGGTCAGAGTAGTAGTAAGATGGGATATTATGCATACAGAGAACATCTTAGGAGTATGGCATATAGTTCTCTACGCCATAAAGAGTTTGTTTTTAATAAAAATTTATGTTGTAGCGTTGTACATTGTTTAATACCTTAATGTAATTATATGATATTCTCTTTTACATTATAGAACAATACAAAAGTAATATGAAGTATGTTTAGATATAGTTTACACATGTTGTATAAATTTTCTATTAAGTGTTTTGAGTTGTAACATCCAATATCTGGATCCGGTGATTCGGGTCGAGTCGAGGGCGTTACAAAATGCGTCAATGACCACAAGTTTTTCAAATCACTCATATCCATAGTTGTAGGTTTTTATCTAAAGGCTAGAAGGCTCGTAGGTGTTTTCAAAACCGTTTAGTATGCACTAATATGACTTAGGAATTGGCAACCAAGTTGTTCAAGGCTACGAATAGATCTTTTAGGAAGAGACAAATACCAATTCTTAGTGTTTCCCCTCAAAGTAGTGGGAAAGCTTTGCACTTAAAAGTGTCAAAGGCTCCTAGGATATTTGTGTAGTCATTATATTGCATTAACTGCTCGCCTAAGTCTTTGTCCCTTTAATAAATTTCTTTGAGGAATTTGAAAGTTTGGAACAAGTCAACGATTGTGTTCTCAAGTACAATGGGGTTATTACAACAAGATAGTCACTCCATGTCCTTTATTAAGCTTTAAAAGCTTGAATGTCTCGTCTTAATGCCTCAATGTCATCATGCCAGGCTTGTTGCCGTTGTGGGGGAAAACCTATTCTGGTAAGTATTCTAAGTGTGAGTTATGACCTTGACCTTGAGCATTAAGAGAGGAAACAACCTTACCATGTTGGGTTTGGAACTGATAGGGGGATTATGACTTGCACTTAACTCTTTTATTATTTTATTATTTTTCTAGAGTTGCTCTTGGTATTGCTGACATTTTTGTTCATACCTCAACTATTGTCGTGTTATTTGGTCTCGTAAAGCCCTCATTTGTTCTTGTAGTTCTAGAAATTATTGGGAGTAAGAGCTAGGGTTGGAATTAAGTTTTTATGATGTTTGTTCATTAGATGTTGGCATCGGGCATAAGTTTGGTGAAGGAGGAGCAATGTTGTACCTAGGTTGTGGACGATACTAGCTTTCATAAATGTCATTATAGGGGTTTTAAGGATGTGTTGAGTGAGGATTGTGTGTTTGGCCAACAAGCTAGGTAGTAGGATTGGTGGGTACAATGGATTTTCCGAGAATGATTCCCTCATGATGAACCATATTGTCCATACTCACCACATCAATTGTTGATGATTAAAAAAAGCTAAAGAGAAAGGATGGCGGTTCACACAATGGAGAAGTATTGAGAGCCATTGGAAGAGGATAATAAAAGAGTATATAGCATAGGGGTGAATGATTGAAGAAGAAGACCTCTGCGAAGACTGAGAATGGGTATTTATAGGCGAAGGTGATCATTCTTTGGCCTTAGATCTTGACACGTGGATTGTGCTAGTGTTGTTGTGGTTGGCTACTTAGGGAGTATAATAGACGTTAATGAGATTGACATAGAGCAGATAAAACCCCACGTGTGTTTCATGCAAAGGAAACTAAACACATATCCTTCACGAGGTGGACCAAAAACATGTAATGTGTCGAGCGTGGATACATCTGCGAGGGACATAGTTGTTGTGCATAAACGATGTTGGGACCAGACGAAGTAAAGGTGACGAGGTATTTATTACAAAAATCATGTGTAAATTCTACACAAGTATAAAATAAACATAATATCTATTATTGACAGCAGTAACAATATCTCTTACTCCATGTTTTATTTTCACTATTATTGGCGCCAGAAAGGGTTGAATAAAAACCACAGAAGCCATATCTTAGACGCTGCTAGCCACCTCCAATTGGAGTAAAAGTATTGATGATGGAGACGATGGTATGGAAAATTCTTGTCTTTTAACTTTCTGAACAACGTCTTCAGAAAGGGTCTAAAAATCTTGTCCATCTTTTTGTTTTTAAACAGCAAAATATTGGAAATTTTCTCCTATTTTCCAAAATATAAAAAAGGCTACATTACAACAGTAATGGAGATTCCTTTGTCAGTCATCTCTTGTAGTTGTAGTATTAAGACTTTTGGAAGTGTAGGTTCTTCACAGGCATAGCCTGGTCCCATCGTACTTTCAGACAAGATACCAGAATAACCCTTGCTTTTGCCCTAAAATTCCCTCACATACATATATCACCGGTTAAAATGAAGAAATTACATGCTAAAATATCAATCCAATTTACCCAAGAGAAGAAGAGACCATTTGCTGAATCCTGCCTAGTAATTCAGAAGCTGTCCCCTTTGACACAATGAGGATCAACAGCAACCAAATCCTTCAATGTAATAAAATATATTTAAGCTTCATCATCGCATTTCTGTT
This sequence comes from Gossypium sturtianum, assembly GCA_025698515.1. Classification (NCBI taxonomy): domain Eukaryota; kingdom Viridiplantae; phylum Streptophyta; class Magnoliopsida; order Malvales; family Malvaceae; genus Gossypium; species Gossypium sturtianum. The sequence goes on from CM046948.1 coordinate 126,988,713, forward strand.
TCTTTTGTCTTTTTTTAGACACATGCAAGATAAAAGCATATGAAACCCCAGTGTATTATTAAGTGGGAATGCGGGATTGATCTTCCCAGGCATGAATGAAATGTAAATGTAGTTGAAAGAGGAGGGCAGTTTAGTAAAGGAAAGTAGTAAGCCTAAAACAAACATGTAAATAAAGGGTAACAAGTGTTGATTGCCAAAACAAGGAAAAATCCAAAACAATTTACAAACCCTAGGTCAGCTTGTATTTATAACACCCCCTCCCTTCGTGAAACTTCAGTCTCCTGCACCTCTCTCTGCATTTCTGTACATTGCCTTTTAGGTTTTTTGAGGAAAAAATAACACCCCCATGATCCTTCAAACCACCTTTCTCTTTCTACGGTACTAAGTTGGAAAAAAAAATAAAAGTTAGATATGAAGGGTCGATGTTCCAAGCAAGAAGCAAAAGAAGGAATGGAAATTGATAGAATTAGAAACAGTCACAAAGATGAGCCTCCTCAGCTCTCTGGTGCTTACATTCGTAGCCTGGTTAAACAACTCACCACTTCCAGAAGTGCCAAAGACCCTGATTGCGTTAATGGCCAAAATGTGAGCAAATTTGGTGAGGGTTTTAGTGCTACACCACAGACACAGAGCCAGGTGCAACCACACCCACCACCTAAACAACTTAAGAAACAGGTTCGGAGGAGATTTCATACCCGCAGGCCTTACCAACAAAGGCTGCTTAACATGGCTGAAGCTAGGAGAGAAATTGTCACTGCACTCAAGTTCCATAGAGCTGCCATGAAACAAGCCAATGAACAGCAACAAGAAGAGCAATCATCACGGTCACTCCAGCCTTCTCCTTCATTCCCACCACCTTTTGAGCAAGAACCAAAGACAAACAACTTGTCTACCTATAATTTAGACTATTTTTCCCATTCCTATAGTTGGCCTCCTTCTTCTCCAAGTCCTTTTACATCCACTGCACACACTATGAATCTACCAGACCAAACCCTAGGTCTAAACCTTAACTTTCACGATTTCAACAACATAGACTCCAACCTTTACCATAACAGTAATAACCCATCAATCTACTCATCTTCATCATCCTCATCTTCCCCAACTCTATCAGTTGTAACTGAAGATGTGCCTTCAGTTCTTGCAGTGTCACATGAAGTGGGGCCTGGGACTATGGCCGATTCAACAGCATCCTACGGTGGGGGAGGCCTGCATCAAGCTATGGACGATGAGGGAATGGCGGAGATGAGATCATTAGGAGAGCAGCATCAAATGGAGTGGAATGACACTGTGAATTTGGTAACATCAGCATGGTGGTTCAAGTTCTTGAAGAGTATGGAAGATGGGAATGAAGTGAAAGGTGAGGATGATGGGTACCACCAACCATTTGATCAAGTCATGGAACTCCCTGCCTGGTTGAATGCAAATGACTGTGGCTTGCAGCACCACCATTTCAATAATCTTTTCCCAGATTCTTACTTCCAGGATTCTGATTCTGCCTTACCTTGGTAAGTACCCAGATTTTCAAAAAAATAAAACAAGTGTTTCAGAACGTATAAATTACGATTTTTTCACCATGCTCATTCATACATTGGAAATTTAGAAATTCTCTCAAATTGGATCTAATTGAGCGGTCAAAATTTGCTAAAATGCAGTAATTTACCTCATTCTTACCAAGAAAAGAGTCAAATTTGCCTCGTTTTCTGTAAAACATAATAAAGTTGCACCCAATGGATGCCGTGCCTTCATCCTTACAAAAGCTTCTGGCTGTAAGAGCCCAAAAAGGCCCATTAAAGCTTAACACATGGGCTTTTCTTAAGAAATTGAGTGAAATAGATCAGTCCTTGAGATTTTTATTTTTTTTTTTTAATTTTGTTTTTTTATATGTAATGTTGTGATTCACAGCATGGATATTGGAGAAATTGAAGGAATTGATGGGGATTGGCATTGGCTGGCTTAATTCACAAGGACTGTTTACGTTTTTAATTAATCAATATCATCTCACCTCCCTTTTGTTTTTTATTTTGATTAAGTCCCTTTCTCCCATACTTTTTTTTTTTTCCTTTTTACCTCTAGTACTTTTAGAGATATCTCAATCTAAAAAAGAAAAAAAAAATGAGAAAAGGTGGCAAGTGGCAAAGCCATTGAAGAAAATAACATAAAATGTCGGTATCAAGTATCAAGAGAGGAGTTTGCTTTTTGCCTCTACCATTAATGCACTAAATTTTCCAACAGCAACAATTTTCTTTGTATTTTTCTCATCTTGTCTTCTTCTAGTTTTCCAGCTCACCTGCATGCAATTTCCCTATGGAAAATTATTATTTGGTTATTTATAAATCATATTATATGGTAATTTGCGAAAATGGAACAGATATGTAATTTCGGTTATTGATTAATTTTATACCTATTAATTGCAATAAAATATTAAAGATTACTTACAGTAACTTTAATTCACTTGTTTCCTCGGTTTATAGTGAAAATGGCATAAATGTGATGCTTTATTCAAGATTTAGAATATCGGATTAAGTCCAAAATTTTGCACCAAATTTGAGATGTTTTCGACAAAATTATTAAATCTGATATGAAAAAAAAATATTATTTTAACATGTAAGATTCAAAGTTTGAGTTCAACTCAAGCCTACTCAAGTTTATAATATAATATATTATTTATATAATATAAAATTAATAATACATCAAATTAAATTAATAATAATATATTATAATGTAAATACTAAAAAATATGCTAAGTTACTCATATTTAAAATTTTAATAAATGAAAAATATATAAAATTATTAAATATTAAATTAAAATTAGTATAAATATTTTAAAAAAATTAAAAATAATATAAGTTTACCTAAAATAGACTTGAGTTAGTAATTTACAAATATAGATAAATTTAGTAAAATTTTGAGGCCTATATTTCGGATTGGACTAGGTTTGAATAAACACAGAATTTGTTACTATCACACATAAGCTCGGTCAGAACCCAACCTAACCCACAAACACCTCTAGCAAAACATAGACTTATTCAATGGTGCATTTACCCATCCAAGCTCAAAAGTTTATCTAAAATTTGGGACAGTTTAGATAAAAATATTAAGTTTGAAAAAAATAGCTTAGGTAAAAAATCTAAGTCTATTTAGAATATGGGTCAAAATTAGGCTATGAAATTCAAAGCCCAAATCCATTTTGGCCCTACCCATTCGAGTTTATGATATGTTTATTTTTTCTTTTCTTTTATATATTTTATAATTTATATCATATGAAAATTAAATATATTATAATGTAAATATTAAAATATATGTTAAGTTGCTTATGTTTAGAATTTTAATAAAAGAAAAAATTAATAATTTATATTAGGATGATTCTAAAATCTATAGTTTTAAGACACCAATAAATTAATACGGCATTGTCAATTTTTAAATACATACAAAGGTCATTATACATTCATGCATATTTAATAACTTCTTTAATTTAATTTAATTTAATTTAATTTTAATTAAATTACTTAAAAAATATAAAATTTTGAAACACGTTGAAATGAAAAAATAAATTGAAAATAAATCAATAATTCAAAATGAAAAATAAACTAAAAGTAATAATTAAAAATTAAGAAAAACTGAAATAAAAAGACTATAAGCAGAAAATTGAAAACTGAAACACCATAATATTTACCGTGTCATCAAATTTTGGTATTTGATTAAAAAAAATTACTTAAAATAGTTAAAATTAAAAAAAAAAAAGGTTGCCTTATAAAAGAAACTAAAAAAGAGAGAGTAAAAACCTTATAAAATAAATAGAAAATGTTCAGAATTTGAAATGAAAAATTAAAAATGATTTAAATTATAAACGAAAGAAAACTTGTTTTTTTATTAAAAAAATAATTATATTTAAATAATTTAATTAAATTAGAGAAGTTATTGAGTATAAATGAGTGTTAAATGTATTTAAAAAAAAATTGGGATATAGCTTTATTTTATTAGCCTCTACAAATTAGATTATCCTAATATAAGTTATTTCAGAAAAGGGAAGGAAAGGGAAAAATGTATAATAGTTGTAAAATATATATAATTACTAAATATTAAATAAAAATAATTATATTTCAAAAAGGAAAAAAAATATGATTAGTCTTGAACGAGTTTTGGTTAATCATTTACAATTATAAATGAACTTAAAAGTAAATTTGAATGTCATATTTCGAATCGAGATTAGATAAATATGAATAATATTGATATTATGCATAAGTCTAACTTGACCTCAAATCGACCTAACCAATAAATACATCTAATAAAAATTCTTTATCCGAACTTATAATACCTAATTATTTTAGGGTTAATATTTTAGATGCATTATCTAATAAATCAAATAATGTAAAAAACTTAACATATCCATTGATAATAATAATAATAATTATATAAAATTTAAACGACACAGGAGGATGAGGAAGGAAATGGTTGTATTGAATAGAATCACCATCTAAGTTGTCGATAGTCAAAACCTCTTTTTTTTTTTTTTTGGTTCTCTTATTTGTTGTAGCTCCCAAGTAGAAATATGAGGTTTAGATTGGGTCCAAGTGTGGAAAAGCAGCCATGGATGCGCGCAAGCGTCAAAGGCAAGGAAGGATACATAGTACCAGAGCTACTTTTGCCAAATTCCCATTTCAGTTCATGAATTTGCTTATTTAATATAACTATACATGTTTTATATATTCACTAAACAAATTCAATTACTCACAATTATGTATCCAGTAGAATTAAGGATTTTAATTTATAATCGTACATGTATTTAGTTTTTAATTATCATTCAAAATGATAATTTAGAAATTTGGAACTATATAAAAAAGTAAATTATAATATTAATTTGAAAAAAAAAAAATAGATGAAGCAACATTGAACCATTATAATAATAGTTCATGATAAATTCAAAAGATAGTCTCACTAAATTAATAAAAAAATAATAGTGAATAAAAAATTATTGAAATTTGACTTTCTTATCGAAATAAACTCACAAAATATTTTTCACCCACACTAAGCAAATAACATATAGACAAAAAAAGAAAAAAAAACAATTTTAAGAGTATTATATATATATATATATATATATATATATATCATAATATATACCTCAACATTAATTAAAATAATCCCCAATCACTCTATAGTGCAATTGTTGTTTGAATATGATTCGATATTGCCTCTTTAAAAAATAATTGCTTTTAATGTTTCATTCATTTTTATATAGTTCTAACTTATTACTGCTACCAATCTTCATTTTTAATATTGATAATTTTTTTAAGCAGTAATTAATATGCTTAAAGTTCTATTCAAGTAATAACTCTATTTTACATTAATAAAATTAGTACAACATTTAAAAAAAAAAAAACTAACACAAATTTTTATGTGAAATTTTTAACTAATAATTATAAATTAAATCATACATATATACATATAATATAACAACCTACATAGACTATATATGCGACAAGTGACCCTCTTTTTTTCATTTATTTTCTATTTTTATAATATTTTTTATTAAATATAAATTTAAATATTTATTAATATTTTTTTATTAATACCCCATGTATTCCGGTATATTTTTTTATCTAATATTATTAACTAAAATATATTATAAAATTGTATCTGTAAACTCAAGGTAAACTTAAAATATAACTAATTTCAATAAATATTTTAAATATTTAAAAAATTATAAAATATATTAAATGAATTTAGTATGACCCTTATATTAAAATAACTTGAAATATTAAAATTTAATGAACTTAAATATGACCTATATCATATCTATATATCCTTCTACTTGAAGATAAAAGCTCTAGAATCATAAATAACTCTGATACCAATTACTTGGGGAAGGGTGTGTATGCACAACGGAAGGCTATATTAATATCATAGATTTTTTTATTTTACAAAAGGATAAAAGATAATTTACAAGGATAATTTACAAAGTAGGTCAAGCAAGATTTTGATGGTTTTTGAGAAAGAGAGAAAATATACAAACGAAGATTTCTTTCTCGATGATTAATCCGATGCCTTGTTTAGACTATTACAATGCCTATTTATAATACAAATTCTAAACTCTAATTTATTTACATTTCAAATCCGCACAATATCCTGATAAGGATGACTTTAATGCTGGCTTGATGGTTGCTTCCATGTAGCCTTCTTGAAATAAATGTTGACTTGATGGTTGCTTCCACGTAGTCTTCTAATTGTTGTGATTGTTTCCACATTTCCCATACATTAATGGTTGCTTCCATAATGCTTTCATCATCATTTGTCTCATTTGTTTATGGACATTTATGGATGGTGATAGATTTCCTTCCTTTCACGTCACCTCCAAAATTGAATGCTCTTTTCTTGGATATCATTCTTCCACGTGTTGTGTTTTGTTGTTATCCTTCTTGGATGTTTCTGAGATTCATTTCCTCGATTTCATCAAGGTGTAATGACTCTGGTGAAGGAACTGGTGAATTCCAGCTTTCCCACGTGTCTTTGATTTCCGTTGTTATCGGAAAATCATCGATCTCCATATCAGCTATCTTTTTTAATAACTGAACTGATTCTTCATTTCTTTCTTCCTGGGTTTTTCCAGTGTCATATGCTAAAATTCTCTTGCCATCGATCCAGAACATATAAGTGTTTTGTTGAAGTAGATACTGGGCCTTGGTCATCAAATCAATTCCGGCTTGGATTTGATAATTAGAAAAATTATTATAACACTTGTCAATGGTTTTTGCCAAGTGTTGTTTATCTTCATTTACTGCTGAGAGGGATCTTCCCCAAAGCATTGTACGAATATTCCAAATTTGATATGGCTGATAAAATTTTTTTTCAGCTATACCAATAAAACTATTTATTTCTATATGAAAATAATAAACAAAATCATCTATATTAGTAAAATTTATTAATCTAGATTTTACTATAGTAGGAAAATCTTTTAGTAAATGAAAAGAAAGATTTTGGACTGTTATTTCTTTAACAAATCCCCATTCAATACTGGTTATATCAAATGGTTCATGATCTAGTCTAAATTTGATAGTAGGAAATTGTTCTCCTATATCATTAGTAAAAACATAAGCTTGTAAAAAGTATTTTGAAAAAGTTTCTTTAAATTGAGCTTGCTGGTTGCAAATAGCTTTATTTATTTTTGTAAAAATATCTGGTGGTAGAATTTGTCTACATTTATTATATAGACATATTCTAAACATTTTATTAATAATAGAACTGCTTGTCCATTTATTAATAAAATATTAGAATATATCAAGAAGATTATTTATCTCCTTTATATCCATATATTCTATTAGTATTTCATCCCAATCTCTATATAAAATAGATTTAAGTAATAAATCATGGGATTTATTTTCTTTAGTTTTTTTTTCAACTAAAAAATATGAAAATTGTGTAAGAGCTCTTCTAAAGTTTGCTCTTTGCTCAAAAATATGGGTTTTCCATATTTTGTTTATAAAATTATAATATTCCAGAGGTATTCCTAGATTATAAAAATCTTTTATTTTAGAAATTTGTTGTTGTTTCAACAATTTTTCTGTTTCTTTTAAAATCTCAGCATAACTGGTTTGAGATACTGAATGTGGATCTTGAGACCAATTAAAATAACTCACCGGGTTTGGTGATTGTGTTCCAAATGGTTGACTTACCATTGGATATGGTACATACTATCCCTGGTTAGGATAAAATGGTACTTGAGCAGGTATAGTAATAAATCCTTGTTTAGGACTTATTATTTTCCCTTTGTTGGGTTTTTTATGGACAGTTGTCCATTCTCCAACTTGTTCTAGAGGTTTTTTACCTCTATCCATAAGGCCTGCTAAGAAAATCAGCAATCATATTATTAGTTCCTTTTACGTAAATAACTTCAAAATTAAAATAGCATAATTCATTGTACCATCTAATTCTTCTAGGTACAGTTTCTAAACTTTTGTTAGTTAGAAATTGTTTAACTGCTTGATTGTCTGTTTTTTATAATAAAATTTTCAGGTGCTAAATATATTAAGAATTTTTTATTCCTTTTTTTTATTGCTAATAATTCCTTTTCATAAATAGCATAATTTATTTCATTTGGTTTAAATTTTCCCGAACTATATCCACAAATTAATTCTTCATTTTTTATTGTTTTTGCTTTTAATAACATCCCCAATTTTTTTCTGAGGCATCTGTTTCTAGAATTAATTTATCACCTTGTTTAGGTAAATAAACTTTAGGAATATAATTTATTTCAGACTTTATATTTTTTATAATATCTGAATCCATTTTAGACCATTCAAAAGGTTTGTCCTTTTTTAGTTTTTCATATAACTCATCTAATATTTTAGATAAGTTAGGAAAGAAATTTCTACAATAATTAATAATTCCTAAAAATTGTTGAAGCTGTTTTTTATCTTTAATATTTTCAGGAAATTCTTTTATTTTTACTATAATATGATCTTGAAGTTTAAGACCATCAACAGATAATATTAATCCTAAGAATTCTATTTCAATTTTTTCTAATTCGATTTTCTTATGACTTAGTATTATTCCATGTTTTATGAACTCTCTAGATATGATATTTAAATGTTTTCTATGATTTTCTAATGTATCTGAAAATATTAAAATATCATCTATATACACTACACAGAATTTTTTATATTTTTTAAAAATAGAGTCCATCCATCTTTGGAAGACTTGTGGTGAATTACATAATCCAAATGGCATTACTTTCCATTGATAATGTCCATTGGGTGCACTAAAAGCTGTTAAAGGTTTAGATTCTTCTGTTAGCATGATTTACCAGAATCTTGATTTACAATCAAATTTACTAAAATATTTTGCTTGTTTAGCTTGATTTATTAAAACTTTCTTTCTTGGAATAAAGTATCCATCAAAAATAGTATTTTGATTTAATCTTTTATAATTAATGACCATTCTAGCTTTTCCTCTATTTATTTCAGCATGATTTCTTACCATAAAAGCAGGACTAGAATGTGGACTATTAGTTTCTTCTATTAATCCTTTTTCTAATAATTCTTTTATTTGTATATCAAATTCATCTATATCTTGTTTAGTATAGATCATAGGTTTTACTCTAATAATTTTATTTGGATTTTCTAATTTAATAGTACAATATCTAGGGCTATTTTTCCATAATTTTAATGGTTCTTCACTAAAATTATTTTCTAATATTTTAAAAAACCAATGATTTGTTTCAAGTTGTTTAATTTGTTCTTTCCTAGATGGTGTAAAGTTTTTATCACAAATAAATTTATGATTATCTACTAAGGGTATTTCTACTGAAGTATTTTCAGTAGTTAATATAACAAAATTTTTATCAATAGAGAATGGTAAATGTTGATATATAAAATTATTACCTAATAATATATCTCCATGCATTTCATGAAAACATAATATTTTAGGTATCACAAATCGTACATTATTTATGTAGATTGGTATATTTTTAGCTTTATAAAGAATTAAGGTTTCATTACCATCTACTCCAACAGCTCTTATTGGATTTTTCATAAGTTCCCATTTTTCTGATGGAATAGCATTTTCTCTGCAGCTACTGGTTGTAGCTCCTGTATCTAGTAAAGCATGTAAAGAATATGATTTATATTCTCTAAATTGAAATGTAATTTCAATATAAGTATAATATTTCCTAGGTTGGAAATGTGAAAATGTAATAATATCCTTTTTTCCAAGTTTCATTTGTTGAATTATTGGTTTTTCTTTTATTTTACTTAATTGATTAGGAAAATGAACTGTTTTTAATTCAATTAAATATTGGTTTTTCCAATATTTGATATTTTTTATTGTGTTTTTAACTTTTTCATAATTTTTATTAATAGATCTCAGATAATCATCTGTTTGAAGATCTGGTTCTATTTTTCTTTTACCATAAGGATCTTGTTTATCAATTTCCCTAGGTTTTGGTATTTCATAATCATATGGATCTGTTTGTTCAGTATCTATGGGTTCAGGAATTTCTATATTTTCATCCTCTTCTGTTGAAGTGTTTTCTTCATCAGAATTATGACTAGTGACATTTATATCTACATTAGAATTATTAGAACTACTACTACTTTCTGTAGTATCATATGTTAACATATAGTGGTAATTATATTTTTTAAATAGATCTTTATGTTTTTCATAAAGTTCTTCTATTAATTTTAAATATTCTATTCTTTCATTTTTATCTTCTGTTTTAGAAAATTTATCTTTCCAATGTTCTATAAGGGTTTTATAGGATTGGAAGTCATATTTTTCTTGTTTTTTTAAAATTTTCTCTTTTTTTGTTTTTCTTTTTTATTATAAGTAGAAGATTTATCAGAAGAGTCATCTTCATCAGATAAAGTTAATATTACATTACTAATACCATAATATAAAGGACCTAAATCTAGATCTGATTCTATATTTTTATTAGTAATAACTTGATCTAATTTATTATTAACATCTGATAAAAGTTCTTTAGATTTGTTATTCAAATCTAAATCAGTTACTTCTCCTATATTATCTACTTTTTCTTCTATTTTACTGACTTTATTATATAATTTATTAAAATATATAGAAGTCATATCTATTAAACTATTGATACCTTTACTAAGAGCCAAAACATTATTTTCATTCTTAGAGTCAATATGCATAGTATGATTACAAGTTTTATCTTTATATAAACAATTCATTTCTTCCATGTTATTTATCTTTGGTACCTAAAACCGTCTGTTATCTTAAACGTCTTCACTCAAATTCCTAACAACGTCCCACTCGGACTTCAACGGCAACAAGAAACATCTAAGCTTCTCAACGAATGTTATCGTTCAAAGAGAAGCACGAACTCATGGATTAATCTCACATTTTTATCATTTACAAGCCTAATATATTTACAATTATAGACATGATGATAGTTGATATACCAGGCCAACAAGATGTCGACTCTGATGCGTGGTTCCTAGAGGTGATCATGGGTCGGGCCGGGCTCAGACAAAATTTTAAGCCCGTTTTCTAGGCCCGAGCCCGGCCCGGCCCGGAATATGGGCCTAAAAATTTGTCCAAGCCCGGCCCGAAAGAAAATTGATAAACCCGAGCCCGACCTGGCCCGACCCATATTAAATTTTTTTAGCTTTTTTCATTAAATAAAAAATTTTAAAATAAATATTAAAACAAAAAAAAAACAAATAAAAAATATGTAAATTTAAAAAGTATATTTGATTAAAAATAAAATATATATTTAATATATAATTCGGGCCGGGCTCGGGCCAAAAATTTTTTACTCGAGGCCCGGCCCGTTTTCTAAACGGGCCTCGTTTTTTTGCCCAAACCCATATTTCGGGCCTACATTTTTACCCGAACCCTCCCATTTTTCGGGCAGGCCGTCAGGCCGAGCCGGGTAGCCCAACCCATGATCACCTCTAAGTGGTTCCTATACCGTGAATTATTATTATTATTATTATTATTATTATTATTTCAAAAAAGATAATTTTTGAAAAATTATTCAAAAAAACGAAGATAAAAGTTAATTTTGTTTTAAATCATTATTGGAAAAATCTCCAGGGATGAATATAGGTTCTTTTTAATTTTTTAAAATTTTAAAATTTAAATAAAAAATGTAAAGGTAGAATTTGATATGAATCAAATTCTAAAATTTGAATTCATAAAAGGATTAAAATATTTTTTAGAGACGAATTCTTTTTATCGAAATTCTAAAAGGATTTCAAGTAAAATATAACCACCATATTAATTTCACATATTCAAACCAATAAAAAAGCTCGAGGTAGCATGGTAGTTTGAGTTTCTATTTAGTTTTTTCAATTTTCCAAGCCTCAAGGAGAAAGATGGTAAAGTCATGGTTTGGCAATTTATTAAGTGGTTATGGTGGTGGTTTTGGTGGCGCTGTCCATAGAGGGTGGGGAAGTTGACGAGTAGCATATCAATTCCTACAAGGGGGAGTAAATCGGGTGAGGGGCAGGTAAACGAGAGGCAGCGTTGGACAACAGGGGGATAGGCTACAGAAGAAGCCTTGCCGTTAAGCATCATGGTGGGTCGGGTGGACTTCCAATTGCCGAGGATGTTGCCATTGGATCGAGGAGTGGACTCGGACTAGATGCTATTGTAACACCCCAAACCCGACCTAGAAGTTAGGCCCGAATCCGGCGTGTCACATTGAAGTGTTTTTGCGAAAACCTTGTTTTCATTGAAAACCCTTCTAGAGAAAAGTTAAGTAAAATCCAGTTTGCTTTCAAAACGAGGTGTAGCAAAAAAAAACCATTTCCTTGTTACTATGTAAAAATTTCCTTTGACAGCGGAAGCTTGATCTTAAAAAACAATTATTTTCAAAAAAACTTGAAATTAGCTTAAAAGAAATAAATCTAGGTTCCGTTTCAAAATTGCAATGCATAGTGGAAGTAATGGAATAATAACTAGAGGGAAAACCTTATTAGAATCCGAAATAACTTAAAATAAACATCTTAAAATCCAGAATTTAGATATTAAGGAAAACAAGTCTAATCGTCTTGCTAGTTGGCCACCTCTGAGTCCTTCCATCCATCGAACCGCCTACTGAGGATCACCTGAGAAAAATAAAAGAGGGAGTGAGTTTTCAATAACTCAGTGTGTACGACCCTTGTCAAACAAATAACATACATATCATATTATTAACATAATAATATCATACATGTAATGCAGTGCAAACCCTCCCCAAATAATCCATCCGGTACACATCATCTCCGTCCAACCGAAACACTTCTGTGGGGATTTCTAAATCGACCCACCCATCCGATACACATCAAGGGTAGCCCGGTTGCGGTACTACCAAACATTGCAGCAAAGCTGCTTATCATATAATAGGCTTAAAAAGCCATCGGTGGATCCACAGTTGTCAAGCAACCATGTGATCCTCATATACTTCCTCCGTTCCATAATTCCCACCTCATATGTAACCTAAACAGAATATCATATGAATGCAGTAAATGTACATGTAACATCCATAAATCTTACATTCAACACATATGGGTATTTTAGTCATTTCACAAATCAAGGGTATTTCGGTAATTCTACCCTACAGGGGTATTTTAGTAATTCTTAACAGTATGGGTCTTAATTACAAACTTTGGCCCATCAACAAGTCCTCGCGGCTAAAGTGAATAGACACTACGCACCAGGTAGGATTCCAGAGAAGAGGAGGTGGGTCACTAGGACCGCTTAAGTACCAAGCTCTCCCTAGATCCAATCCTAGACATGCATATGTCCATTGCCACACTCTACCCTAGCGACTTGTCCACAGACATGTTTGATTATTAAGTTGAGTTTTATGTTCTTTAAGAATTCATCAGAACTAAACCTAGAGTCCATTAAAACCCTAGCATGCGTTTCTAAAATCCCATAAGGCCCACTAAGCCCAATCATGTCCATATAGCCCATTAAGCCCAATCATGTATATGTAGCCCATTAGGCCCGATCATAATCAAATCATACAACCATCCATATCAATCCATCATTCAATTTCACATATCAACTCTTGTCGAATTGGGCCCACGAGCTCGGCAAGCCCATTTAGCCCCTTTCTGGCCTGGTTGGCCAAACAGTGGCCCGAGACCATGAGATTGCTCTCTTGGCCCCGGTAATCGTATCGATGTTCCCACACAAATGTTCGCATACTCGTGTGGTTGCCGGTGCCAACCTTTCGGCTTTTCGGCATTCCAGTTTTTTGATATTTTGGCTTTTGCCGATTTGTCGTGTGTGAAGTGTATGTACACACCTGGTAAATAAGACGTGTTACACTATCCTCAGCCTTGAACCTACAACCAATACCAACCTCCAATCAATCACACACTTAACCACAATAATTACCAAAAATTGAAGCCTTACCATAACCTTACCGTGTGCCACCAGTCCTAATAGCACTTTCTTAGCTACTACTCACGAATATCCCCTAGATCTGCATCAATCTTAATCGTTAAAGACAAAATAATAGGTGACTTGTATCCACTTAAGTCACCCTTTCCCTTACTATAGACTATTCGGCCAACTTATCCCAAAATCAAGAACACTTACCCAAAAGCCGAAACGTATGGATAACTTTTCGGCAGAGACTTGTAGATCCAAGCTTGATTCCGATTTTTCCAAGATCCGATCCACCAAAAATCAAAGGAATAATGACAGCACGACAGAGATTTGGTCACTAGAGTATTCGGCACAAGGTTTGGGCGATGAAGAAATCGGCTTCAAGAGCAAAGGTTTTCTTTTTTGAAGTCACGAATATTTGGTCCCCAACAATTGAGATGAAGGTGGGACGGCACAAGCAATGGAGAAAGAAGAGAATGATATTCGATTTAAGGCTTTAGGAGAGAAGAAAAGAAAACAAATAAGGAGAGGCGAGGTTTAGAACAGAAAAAGTGGAGGAGAATTCGACAGAGCACTATAGTTGCCAAAATAGCACAAAGGGAATTCCAATTGCCGAAATAGCACAGAGGGAATTCGGCACCCCCTATTTATACACAAACCGAATCTCTGCAAAGTCCCAATCAGCTCCAACTCTTCCCCATCTCATCTCCTCGTTTTTCTCCCTACTAACTCCCCAATCCTTTTCCTAAATTTTCTCTTTTGATCACTCTCCTTAGAGTCCATCACCACACCATTTCCAACCTTCTAGAAGGCCAAAATTAAACTCCTAAAAAAATACTAAGCTAGGATTCGAACCTAGGATCTCCTTGCTAGCCCATACCGCCACCTCCCTATACCCTAAGTGGCGTCACTTAGCCACTCCACCACAAGGCTCTTTGATGCCATTTTTCCCTATTTTTATCTAAAATCCCAACTACTCACCGCCCTGGTTCCTTTAATAATTAATTAAAAATTCCTTCTCCTCAAAGCCCGAACTTAGAACTTCTCCAGCACCTCTAGACACTCCAAGTTTATTACACCCTTAAAGCCCAACATGTCGTTTGTCATTTTCTTGCTCACTTAAAAATTTTCTGAGACCCAAAGCCCAAAGCCCAATAGGCCCAATTCATCTAGGCCCAAATTCGGGGCATTACAGCTATAGTCTTAGAGCGGAACTAGGGCAGATTGGGGGTGAACAGATGGTGGTGGATCTTGCCGGAGTCGAGGTCTCTCATCATTCATTTTTTCATGGGAGAAAGTGTGGTATCAAGAGAGCTCTATACGTATCAATGTTAAAATGTTGATTTACACGAGGGGCAGCTCAAACAATAGCTGTATGCACATGGATATCCCCTTTGACAAGATGCTAGTCAACAAAGGGGACCCCGGTCGTTATCTTCTTGTAGAAGACGAATGATGAAAAGTGTCCACGGAGGTGGTGTGGTGGATAGGTTAGGTCTAAGAGCAATGGTGGCAGGAGATGAAGGATTGGAATGGGTCTCAATAGTCAGGGTGCTTACCATTGGCTTGTTTACTATCGAATCCTTCTGCCACCATCTGCGACTAGCAACAGATGTGGATAGCGATGAATTTGGGAGCTTTTTAGTTTCTTGGTATTCTGGTTTTTAGAGGAGGAAAGCTTAAGTGCGGTTGGAATCTATGCTTTTCTTTTGATGTTTTCTTTTTAAGTCCTAGGGTTTGTATTTTATTTAGCTATTTTTTATTTTTTTATTCCCATTTGTACAACATTTTCGTATTGCTTCAATAAAGGTGACCAACCATTGTTTCAAAAAAAAAAAAAAAAAAACTCAAGGTAGATTTCTTTTCTTTGTGTATGTCTCAAGTAAAACAAAATCACTATACTGATTTCGCAGGCTCAAGCCAACCAAAAGAACTAAAGGTAGATATATTTTTTTTTCTTTTCTTTGTATATGCCTCAAGTTTTTTTGTTGAAAAAACTTAGTTTGTGTTTTATCTGATATCTCATCCTATATAAATAGCATTATAAAGGGTTTGGGTTGTTATAAATTACCATTAGTTTTCTAGAAATGATTTTATGAGGAGGCTTCAAATTATATTTATAGAGATCTCCATACATTTTTGCATTGCCAATACTAAAATAATTATGAATTCCATGATTTAAGAATTTACACATTGCTTGCTAACACAAGATTCTGATTAATTTAAAATAATATTATAGCTTCTTTAAGTGTCTTCAAACTAATTAATCTTATCGATAATTGGTAATTACTAATGTAACATATTTTAGCTTCATTCTTAGTGCTTTTTTGGGTGATTATGTGACATTAATGGTAAATTATATACTCCTAATTTTTTATATTCATGTTTTGATGCTTAATAGGGCACTTGGGAGCAATAGGAGTGAAAAATGGGTGGAAATTAGAACATTAGAGCATTTCGGGAATTGTACACATGCAACAGACTTTCACACGGGCATGTTGATTTGAAGAACCATGTGTGCTAACAGTGGAAATTTGCAATTTTTAAGTTTTTTAGCACTTTAAGAAGGTATAAATAAGGAAATAAAAGTGGAGGATACCAACCGTCATAGTATAGCACAAAAATTACCCACAAGAACACTATTGAACTTGATTTTCAAGTAATTTGCCATCAAGGCTCAAGAGTCCAAGCTGATTTCGAAGGAAGTTATCATGGATTTCTTTTATTTTAGTGGTTATATTGTTTTTTTGGTGTTTACTCTTGCAATAATAAGCTAATTCTCTTAATACCTAGGAGAGATGAACCTTAGGATGGATTCTATTATTTATGACAAGAATAGGGTAATCTCTTGAATTTTATTGATAGACCACAGTAGTAGTTATGTAGGAATCTAATTGTTAAAAGTTAATATCCCATAATAATATCATATAATATGTCATTAGGAATCAAACTACTAAAAGATAATGTCCCATAATAATATCCTAACACCCCCTCAAGTTGGAGCATGCAGATCATAAATGTCCAACTTGCTGAGAAGATATTCAATTTGCAGTTTACCAAACGCTTTTGTAAAAATGTCAGCCAACTAAATGGAAGTCAAAACGTAGGAAGGTGCAATCAACCCATCCTAGATTGCATCCCTGACAAAATGGCAATCCATTTCAATGTTGTAGCACCCCTTACCTGTATTCGATGTCGGAACAAGGTACGAGGCATTACCAGACTCACATCACAAGTGATCACACAATTCCGAGTCTTAAAATTTGCGTCCAAATTAAAACCATTCATATTCGATCATAAAGTCCCTTATACGAGCCTACGAGACCCAAAACATGCTTTGGAGGTGGTTCGTGACTAAACCGAGAACTCAGGGAATTTTTATAAAACTTAGAAATTTTTTTGCTAGATGCAGGGCTCACACGCCCATGTGGTCCAAGGGACATGCCCATGTGACCCCGGGACATGCCCGTGCTTCAGGCCGTGTTCAAATTAGGGTGCTCTCTGACTTGTGCCACACGGCCGTGCCACACGCCCGTGTGCTAGGTCGTGTAGCACACACGGATGAGACACACGCCCGTGTCTCTGCCCGTGTGCTCAATTCTGGAATTCTGTTTTGCAACAATTAAGGTGCAAGGGACACACGGCCGAATCACATGCCCGCGGGGCAGACTGTGTGTCACACACGGCCTAGACACACGCCCGTGTGTCTACCCGTGTGGACAAAATAAAGGCTATTTACCAAGCCATTTTGCCACCCTCACTAGCACACATCAACACAACATCATGTGGCACAAATTCAAGCATATAAAAGTAACCAAACAACCACAACCAAGACAATAGCATGTCATTATTTATCATGCTTAGAACATCAACCTTTCCACACCAAATCATGCAAGATTCCACATTCACAATTGACATTAATATATAAATATACTCATAACCAATATTAGCCAACTCCCATGACTATATACAAAAATGAACCATAAACCATTATAAGCCAACACATATGGCCAAATTAATAATGACACATATAACTAAGAGATCAAATCCCTATACATGCCATAAACTCAAAATACTTGAATTCATCAATTCCCAAAGTGATAGCTTGATAGTGTGATAGGATCTCCGGTGATTTCCAACCCGAGCTAGCTCAATAACCCTATAAGACATTGGATAGGAAAGGGGTAAGCGCTATATATAACTTAGTAAGTCCGTACGAAAATAATAAGCAACTCTTACCAATCTTTTATCAAGTCCAACAATATAAACATAAGATAATATAAATTGCTATAAATCTCACAGTTACAATTTATTCAGTCACATTGTCTGTTCTATCAATTTGTAAGTATAAATTAACATATCTTGGAATTAGCCTAACAACCATAATCTCTCCTTTGTAACATATTACAGCAAATAAAAAATCACTTCAAACCTCATAGTAAACATACACGTTAATTATGAGTATTTATATTTCAAGCATATACTTGAACATCTTTCAATTGCCTAAGTTCTTATCTTCCCATTTTCTCATATCCGATAAATCACAATTTGCATGAATAAAACATGCTATATCATAACTCAAATTGGCTCGAAAACCAATCACATAATCGTCAACTGAATTTATCATGAATTTCATACATCACAAGTATAGACTAATAATCACAAGGTTTTCACAAAATCATTCTCGTGGAAATCATGAACTCACAATTTCATGAAGTCAATGCTTATAGACTTTACGTACATACACATCATCGATTCGTAATTACTTACATACTCTTTCTCTTCTTTGACATACTCGTTGAATTTCCCGTTGAACCACTTGGAATACTATCAGATACACGAAAAATCTTGCACATAATTGCCACATATGTAGCCAATGCTACCTCATATCTCATAACACATATAGGCTCGCTCTCGAGCTATCCGCGGGCCTGCTCACGCAAGCTGTTAGTCGAGACGTAGCTACGCAGTGCTGCTCACATAAGCTATCAGGTATCCGCAACATATGCAGGTATACCCAGCCACTGGTAGGACGTACAGGACCAGCACCCGGGACACATAAATTACATAATCACATGGGCTCCTAGTGACATGTCACTTGTATCCTAATCTATTCCTAAGGTTCAACCAGGATTTCTCGCTTGTCGAAACTTTGACGAATACTTCCATAGAGTCAATCTCAATTCATACAACTTTAAAGCATTTAAAACATAAATATAACAATGCATTATTTACATAAGAACTTACCTCGGCATAAAAATGGCAAAAAGGACTAAATCGTTAAATACTCGTTTTTCCCCCGTTCTAGTTCCAGACCTCGTTTGTCTTGATCTATAATATCACATTTAACTTATTTAATCAAAATATTGTTCATTTCAGTCTAAAAGTCACATTATGGTAAAATTACATTTTTGCCCCTAAACTTTTGACATTTTTACAATTTAGTCCCTAGGCTCGTAAAATGAAATGTACTCAATTTCTTCAATACCCATGTCTAGCCGAATCTTATACATGCTTATAACAGCCCACAATTTTCATTTATTCACATTTTTACACCATATTTTATAACTTTTTACAAATAAGTCGTTTTAGGCATTTTCACCGAATATCACTTAGCAAAAGCCGTTTATCATACACCAAACATGCATTTTCTACCATTAGACATCAAAATACACAAACATCTATCTTGGGTGAAATTTTAGACCTTGACATCTCTTCAAATTGATGATAGAAATAGAAAGATCAAGTTACAACGACTTTAAAAATGTAAAGAGCATTAAAAACGGGGCTAGAACGGACTTACAATCGAGCTTGAAAGCTTGAAAAACCCTAGCCATGTCTTCTCCATGTAAAATTCGGCCAAGGAAGAAGAAGATGGACAAATTTGGCTTATTTTGGCTTTTTAATTTATTTTAATTACCAAATTACCAAAATGCCTTTAATGAAAAACTTTAGAAACATGCCAAAACATGTCCATTTTTGTCCACAAACTTAACCAATGGTCTAATTACCATTTAAGGACCTCTAATTTAAAATCTCATAGCATTGGACACCTCTAACATATAGAATTCAAGTTTTGCAATTTTTGCAATTTAGTCCTTTTGACTAAATTGAGTGCCCAAACGTCAAAATTTTCGAATAAAATTTTCAAGGAATCGTTCCATAAAACTGTAGACCATAAAAATATAATAAAAATGAATTTTACTACGTCGGATTTGTGGTCCCGAAACCATTGTTCCGACTAGACCCAAAATCGGGCTGTTACAGATGTGTTTAATACACTCGTGAAATACAGGATTCTGTGCAATATGCAAAGCAGATTGACTATCACAAAATAAAGGAATTACTTTAGGATGATGAACACCTAAGCTCAACAGTAAGGGCTTTAGCCACTTGAGCTCACAAGTAACGAAAGCCATAGACCTATACCCAACCTCAACAGAAGAACGGAAACAATATGTTGTTTCTTAGTTTTACAAGAAATAAGAGATTGTCTTAGAGAAGCCAGCCAGCTAGTAAGCGAATGCCAAGTTAATGGACAAGCAACCCAATCTAAATCACACCACCCTTTCAAGGAAAAATCACTATCAGATCCCAAAAGAATCCCTTGCCTAAGAGATCCTTTCTGTAACAGCCCGATTTTGGGGCTAGTCGAAACAGTGGTTTCAAGAACACTAATCCAAGGTTGAAGAAAATTATTTTGACATTATTTTATGTATTATGGCATAATTATATGGATGTATGAAATTTTTGGTGCATTAATTTTAGCAATTGCATGCTTACTTGTGAAAAAGGACTAAATCGCATAAAGTGCGAAAGTTCTATTTTGCAAGGTAGAGGTGTCTAATAGCCATAGAATATTAAATTGGAGGTCCTTAAAGTGAAATTAGGCCATTAAGGGTGTGTTGGCCGGCCATATAGACTAGAAAGACAAGAGCATTAAATTTTGGTCAAATTTGGTGGAATTAGGTGATAAAAAATGAATAAAATAAGATGAATAAAAGAGATACCATCTTTTACTATTCATGCTTCTTCTACCACCAAAAATTTAGAGGAAATAAGGGTTCTTGGAGTTCAAATTTTTAGCAAAACAAATCTCTTGCAAGTAAGTGATTCTATGGGTCTTTCTTGATAATTTTTGTACTTTTGGAATCCACAAAAGCTTAAGCTAGCTAATGAGGGGACTATTTTGCTAAATGATTGAAATTTTAGGGACTTGCCATGAGAGTGTTCATGTTTTTTGCTGAGTTTTTTTGGAAGAAAATGGATGTTAGTGAGTTAAGAAACAACTTTTGTGAAGGGTGTTATCATGAAAACACCTAAATAGGACTTATGTGTAAAGGTAGTAATTGTGTAATAAATGCGTGAAATAATTGATTTTATGAGTTTTTGTAAGAGGAACAAATGTTTAGCTAGGCTTGCTTAATGATAAAATGTGATGAAAAACGATTTACGAGCCTAGGGGCAAAATCATAATTTTGCCAAAGTATAAGGGCAAAACAGTCATTTTTCCCTAAGTAGAAATTTTGGTGTATCAAGCATTATAAAGTGATTAAATGAGTGAATTTCATTATTATAGATCAAGAAGAGCGCGGAAACAATCTTGACAGGGGAAAGGGTAAGGTTACGGATTAAGTCGTCGACTTATACATTTTGCACCGAGGTAAGTTTATGTGTAAACGATACGTCTTTAATACATAGGTTGCTAATTATTGGTACATTGTATGAATGAGATCATTTATGATGGAAATTGATAGATGGTGAGTAATTTCGTATGAACCTCGGAATAGATATGTAACTGCGGAAAACATATCCGTAATTATTCTTTTGGTGGGCTGTGTGCGACACCACCTTATTACTTGTTCATGATGGGCTGAGTGCAATACCATCGTTTATACTATCATTTGGTGGGCTATGTGCGAAACCACCATAAATATTCTAGTTGGTGGGCTAAGTGTGATACCACCCTATTATTGATTAATGGTGGGCTGTGTGCGAAACCACTGGGTACTTAGTATTATTTCGAGAGGTTCATCAAGAATTTGTATAAGTGAAGGTTTCATGTTGCCTTGTGGTGTTGAGTGCAGGGAATGTGTACAAGTGAATGTGAGCAATATAATTGTTATGTGGTTGGACTGCGGTAAGAAATGAAATGAGTAAGCATGATTGTGGAATTGTGAATTGTTCTTGCTTAGTATATGATGTTATTGATTGTTTAGCATATCTTATGATGCTTATTGTTTACATGTAAACTTACTAAGCTTAAAGCTTACTCCCTTTCTTTTCCCTTGTTTTATAGTGTCAAAGAGCCAGTTCGGGATACAAAGATAACCGAAAGATCATCCACACTATCAACTCATCTCGGTATACTTAGACTTAGCATTTTGAGTATGGCATGTATAGGGGCTAGGCTTAATGAATGTTTTGTTGTTTTGGCCAAGTGTGTTGGCTCTTTTAAAGATGAACTCTTTTGTATAATGCCTTAGTTGATGGCTTATTATTACTAATTTATGAAAAGAAGAGGTTATTCATGAATGTGTTAGATGCTTGATTGGGTTGCTTGGTAAATGGCTGAATGGGATTTTATGTTATGTGAATTAGGGTGATAAAAGAGCTTGGAAAATAGCCTTGTTCTTGTCCACACAGGTAGGCACACGGGCGTTTGTCTAGGCCGTGTGTGACACACGGTCAGTCTCATGGGCGTGTGATTGGGCCGTGTGTCCCCTGCATGCTAGTGTTTCAAGTCAGTGTCGACCACGGGCTAGACACACGGGCGTGTGCCTAGGCCGTGTGCCCGTTATAAGGTTGCTGACGTTATAAACATAATACCCAAGTTTTCACACACAGGTGAGGACACAGGCGTGTCTAGGCCGTGTGAAGGACACGGGCCAAAGACACGGGCCTGTGTCCGGCCGTGTGAAAACCCCTGTAGGTTCGAAATGAAAAATAAATCCCACACGGGCTAAGGATATGGGCGTGTACGACCAGACGGCCTGCCCACACGGGGGTGTCCCATTTCACACGGGCGTGTGGCCCTGTTAAGGCAAAAAATTTCTTAGTACATCAAAGTTCTCGGTTTAATTCTGATATCTTTCGTTTGTATGTTTAAGGCCTCGTAGGTCCATAATAAGGATGTTATAAATTTGAATTGGAAAGTTTTAATTTGGAAATGAAATTCCATAGCTCAAAGTTGTATGTTCGAGTGAGTTATGTCCGGTAATGCCTCGTACCCAGTTCCGGCGATGAATATGGGTAAGGGGTGTTACATTTAGTGGTAGCAGAGCTATGGTTTAGTCAGTTCTAGGACTACCGTAGCGTGTGTAAGAGTCTAGCTATACATGCCATAAATGTACATTGATAGCGTGGTGACTTCTGACAATTTTAAACTTTGTTTCCATATAGTAAATGGATCCCGACTGAACTGCTGCTGATGACGCTTCTAGTAATGCACCGGCTCTCGCACAATGGACCGCGCCTGTACAGAGTAGACCCGAGACTATGGGTCAAGGTGAAGAGGCTCGAGAAACCTTTCTTCACATGATGAGTAATTGGTACACGGAGTATGTGCGAGCGAATCCTAATGCTCAACCTCCTCCACCCCCTCCTATACCTCAACCAGTCCCCGTGGCTCCGCAAGGTATAGATTTGGTGAGAACGACCAAACCCCCACTAGATAAGCTTTGGAAGTAAGGGGCCGAGGATTTTAGGGCTAACATAGACGATGACCCCGAGAGGGCGGAGTTCTGGCTTGAGAACTCAATGAGGGTGTTTGATGAACTCTCCTGCACACCTGGGGAGAGCTTGAAATGTGCCGTGTCATTGTTGAAGGACTCGACATATCGTTGGTGGAAAACGTTAACATCGGTAGTTCCAAGGGAGAGAGTTACATGGGACTTCTTCTTAGAAGAGTTCCGAAAGAAGTAAATAACTCAGCGATTTGTTGACCAGAAACGGAAGGAGTTCCTTGAATTGAAGCAAGGTAAGATGACTGTGGCAGAGTATGAGCGTGAGTTTGTTAGGCTCAGCAAGTATGCACAAGAGTGTGTGTCTACAGAAGCTATCTTGTGCAAGAGGTTTGAAGACGGGCTGAATGAGGATATCAGACTTCTAGTTGGGATCTTGGAATTGAATGAATTTGTGGTGTTGGTTGATAGGGCATGTAAGGCCGAGGAGCTGAATAAGGAAAAGAGGAAAGCCATGAATGAGGCCCGAGATGCAAGAAAAAGGCCAATGAGTAAATCATTCCAAACTCAATCAAAGAGGTCCAAAGAAATAAACCCTCATACGACTGCTTCAGTAGGGTATTCACACCGAGGTCGGGGCAATACATACTCTGGCTCGAGAGTTCAAGCCACCTCGATGGCCAGTGTGGGTAATCCAAAGTCAAATAAACCGGAGTGCCCAAACTGTGGCAGACAACTTACTGGGGAGTGTTGGGGAAACAATCGTAACTGTTACAAGTGCGGTTCACCCGACCATGTCATCCAAAATTGTCCAGAGAGAGATGAGAAGGAAAGAAAGGAAGAAGTAAGACCAAGTAATGTATCTTCGAGGGGTAGATCACAAAAGAACCCAAGAGGTGGGACTAGTAGTAGAGGTGCACCAAGAGACTCTGTTGTGAGGTCGGAGGGTCGAGCACCTGCAAGGACTTATACTATTCGCGCTCGCGAAGAGGCATCATCTCCAGATGTGATAACGAGTAATTTTTCTCTTCATGATATCTCTGTAGTTGCTTTGATTGACCCGGGGTCTACTTATTCTTACATTTGCATGAAATTGGCATCTAGCATAAGTATAATTGTTGAGTCTACGGAATTTGTAGTGAAAGTGTCAAACCTGTTAGGCAAGCATGTGCTAGTTGACAAGGTGTGTAGGAATTGTCCTTTGTCAATTAGAGGTCATTGTTTTCTGGCAAATCTCATGTTGTTGCCGTTTGATGAATTTGACCTGATTCTTGGTATGGATTGGTTGACTGCTCATAATGTTTTAGTAAACTGTGGTGGTAAGTTTATTGAATTGAGATGTGTAAATGGAGATGTCATTCGGGTTGAATCAGGTAAATCAAATAGTTTGCCTGTAATGATTTCATCTATGGTAGCTGAGAAATACTTGAGAAAGGGGTATGAGTCCTACCTCGCCTTTGTGCTGAATACTCAAGAGTCAGAGGTAAAGATTGAATCAGTGCCAGTGGTATGCGAGTACCCAGAAGAGTTTCTGGAAAAGTTACTCGGATTGCCTCCAATTAGAGAGGTCGAGTTTGGGATTGAGTTAGTTCCGGGTACAGCACCTATTTCGGTTACCCCGTAAAGGATGGCACCATTGGAGTTGAAAGAATTAAAAGTTCAGTTGCAAGAGTTAACAAACAAGGGTTTTCCAAGACCGAGCTATTCACCGTGGGGTGCTCCAGTACTTTTTGTGAAGAAGAAAGATGGGTCGATGAGATTGTACATAGACTACAGACAGCTCAACAAGGTGAAAATGAAGAATAAGTATCATTTACCAAGGATAGATGATTTATTCGACCAACTGAAGGGAGCTACGATGTTCTCTAAGATAGACCTAAGGTCTGGCTATTATCAGTTGAGGGTTAAGGAGCAAGATGTGCCGAAAACTGCATTTCAGACGAGGTCTGGCCATTATGAGTTTCTTGTCATGCCATTTGGCTTAACGAATGCTCCTGTGATTTTTATGGATCTAATGAACCGCATCTTCCGACCGTATTTGGATAAATTTGTGGTTGTTTTTATCGATGACATATTAATTTATTCCCGGGATAAGAGTGAGCATGCAGAGCATCTGAAAATTATTTTGCAGACTTTAAGAGACAAGCAGTTGTATGCTAAATTTAGCAAGAGTGAGTTTTGGCTCCGAGAGGTTGGGTTCTTAGGACACATTGTGTCGGGTGATGGCATAAGAGTTGACCTGAGTAAGATCTCGACTATTATGGAGTGGAAACTGCCAAGAAATGTGTCAAAAATTAGAAGCTTTTTGGGTTTAGTGGGGTACTACAGACGTTTCGTAAAGGGGTTCTCCATGATTGCTACCCCGATGACGAAACTGTTGCACAAAGATGTTAAATTTGAATGGACTGAGAAATGCCAACAAAGTTTCGAGAGATTGAAAGCATTGTTGACTGAGGCACCAGTTTTAGTACAGCCTAAATCGGGGAAAGAGTTTGTGGTCTACAGTGATGCGTCATTAAATGGTCTCGACTGTGTGTTGATGCAAGAGGGTAAGGTAGTAGCTTACGCCTCTAGACAGCTAAAACCATACGAGAAGAATTATCCGACTCATGATTTAGAGTTGGCTGTGATCGTTTTCGCTTTGACGATTTGGCGTCATTATTTATATGGTGAGAAGTGTCGAATCTTCACTGATCACCAGAGTTTGAAGTACTTGATGGATCAAAAGGATTTGAATTTGCGACAACGGCGGTGGCTTGAATTATTAAAGGA
The DNA here is from genome assembly GCA_025698515.1 of Gossypium sturtianum. Taxonomy (NCBI): domain Eukaryota; kingdom Viridiplantae; phylum Streptophyta; class Magnoliopsida; order Malvales; family Malvaceae; genus Gossypium; species Gossypium sturtianum. The sequence goes on from CM046948.1 coordinate 127,015,013, forward strand.
TTACGAGTTAGTAATCGATTACCATCCGAGGAAAGCGAATGTAGTTGCGGATGCCTTGAGCAGAAAATCCCTATATGCTTTGAAAGCTATGAGTACGAGCTTAGCATTGTCTGATGACGGTGCTATATTGGCCGAGTTGAGGGCTAGACCATTATTTATTCAGCAGATATGTGAAGCTCAAAAGAATGATAGTGATATACAAGTTAAGAGAGCTCAGTGCGAATCGGGGAATAACTCAGATTTTTGAGTTAGTTCTGAGGATTGCTTGATGTTTCATGATAGAACTTGTGTACCAAAGGATGATGAGTTAATCCGAAAAATTTTACATGAAGCACACAGTGGTTGTTTGTCAGTACACCCGGGCAGCACAAAAATGTACAATGATTTGAAGAAGTTGTATTGATGGCCAGGTATGAAAAGAGATATCTACGAGTTTGTTACCAAGTGTTTGGTCTGTCAACAAGTGAAAGCCGAGCATCAAGTACCTTCAGGATTGCTTCAGCCGGTGATGGTTCCAGAGTGGAAGTGGGATCAAATCACAATGGACTTCGTAACGGGGTTACCTATGACTTCGAGAAAGAAAGATGATGTGTGGGTTATTATTGATAGATTAACGAAGTTGGCTCACTTTATACCGGTGCGTGGTGATTACTCACTTGATAAGTTGGTCGAGTTGTATATTGCTGAGGTGGTGAGATTGCATGGGGTGCCTATATCTATTATCTCGGATAGAGATCCGAGGTTTACTTCGAGGTTTTGGAAGAAGTTGCAAGAAGCCTTGGGTACAAAGTTGAATTTTAGTACTGCTTTTCATCCTCAAACTGATGGCCAATCCGAAAGGGTGATTCAAGTCCTTGAGGATATGCTCCGATGCTGTGTGTTAGGATTCGAAGGTAGTTGGGAAAAATATCTACCTTTAGTTGAGTTTGCCTATAATAACAGTTATCAGTCGAGTATACGGATGGCACCGTACGAAGGTTTGTATGGTCGCAAGTGTCAGATTCCCTTGTATTAGACTGAGCTTAGTGAGAAGCAAATTCACGGGGTCGACCTAGTTAAAGAGACTGAGGAGAAAGTGAAAGTAATCCGAGATAGTCTGAAAGCTGCTTCAGATCGACAAAATTCATACGCAGATTTAAAAAGGAAAGAAATCGAGTTTCAAGTAGGTGACAAAGTATTCCTGAAAGTATTTCCGTGGAAGAAAATATTGAGATTCGGTCGAAAGGGCAAATTGAGTCGACGATTCATAGGACCGTATGAGGTTATTGAGAGGATTGGGCCAGTAGCATACCGATTGGCTTTGCCGGAAGAGTTAGAGAGAATATACAACGTGTTACATGTGCCTATGTTGCGGCGATATCGTTCTGATCCTTTGCATGTGATTCCTCCAACAGAAGTTGAAATACGACCAGGCATGACTTATGAAGAAGAACCAATTAAGGTATTGGCTCGAGAGGTTAAATAGTTGAGGAATAAGAACATAGCCTTAGTAAAGGTGTTATGGCAAAAATATGGTATGGAAGAGGCTACATGGGAATTGGAAGAAGCCATGAGGGAACAATACCCAAACCTCTTTACCGGTAAGATTTTCGAGGACGAAAATCTCTAAAGGGGGGAAGAGTTGTAACAGCTTGATTTTGGGGCTAGGTAGAACAGTGGTTTCGGGACCACTAATCCGAGGTTGAAGAAAATTATTTTGACATTATTTTATGTATTATGGCATAATTATATGGATGTATGAAAATTTTGGTGCATTAATTTTAGCAATTGCATGATTAATTGTGAAGAAGGACTAAATCGCATAAAGTGTGAAAGTTCTATTTTGCAAGGTAGAGGTGTCTAATAGCCATAGAATATTAAATTGGAGGTCCTTAAAGTGAAATTAGGCCATTAAGGGTGTGTTGGCCGGCCATATAGACTAGGGAGACAAGAGCATTAAATTTTTGTCAAATTTGGTGGAATTAGGTGATAAAAAAATGAATAAAATAAGTTGAATAAAAGAGATATCATCTTTTACTATTCATGCTTCTTCTACCACCGAAAATTTAGAGGAAATAAGGGTTCTCGGAGTTCAAATTTTCAGCAAAACAAATCTCTTGTAAGTAAGTGATTCTAAGGGTCTTTCTTGATAATTTTTGTACTTTTGGAATCCCCAAAGCTTAAGCTAGCTAATGAGGGGACTATTTTGCTAAATGATTGAAAGTTTAGGGACTTGCCATGAGAGTGTTCATGTTGTTTTCTGATTTTTTGTGGAAGAAAATGGATGTTAGTGAGTTAAGAAACAACTTTTGTGAAGGGTGTTATAATGAAAACACCTAAATAGGACTTATGTGTAAAGGTAGTAATTGTGTAATAAATGCATGAAATAATTGATTTTATGAGTTGTTGTAAGAGGAATAAATGTTCATCTAGGCTTGCTTAATGAGAAAATGTGATGAAAAATGATTTACGAGCCTAGGGGCAAAATCATAATTTTGCTAAAGTATAAGGGCAAAATGGTCATTTTTTCCTAAGTAGAAATTTTGGTGGATCAAGCATTATAAAGTGATTAAATGAGTGAATTTCATTATTATAGATCAAGAAGAGCACGGAAACAACCTTGACCGGGGAAAGGGCAAGGTTACGGATTAAGTCGTCGACTTATACATTTTGCACCGAGGTAAGTTTATGTGTAAACGATACGTCTTTAATACATAGGTTGCTAATTATTGGTACATTGTATGAATGAGATCATTTATGACGGAAGTCGATAGATGGTGAGTAATTTTCGTATGAACCTCGGAATAGATATGTAACTGCGGGAAAAATATCCGTAATTATTCTTTTGGTAGGCTGTGTACGATACCACCTTATTACTTGTTCATGATGGGCTGATTGCAATACCATCGTTTATACTATCATTTGGTGGGCTATGTGCGAAACCACCATAAATATTCTTGTTGGTGGGCTAAGTGTGATACCACCCTATTATTGATTAATGGTGGGCTGTGTGCGAAACCACTGGGTACTTAGTATTATTCCGAGAGGTTCATCGAGAATTTGTATAAGTGAAGGTTTCATGTTGCCTTGTGGTGTTGAGTGCAGGGAATGTGTAAGAGTGAATTTGAGCAATATAATTGTTATGTAGTTGGATTGAGGTAAGAAATGAAATGAGTAAGCATGATTGTGGAATTGTGAATTGTTCTTGCTTAGTATATGATGTTATTGATTGTTTAGCATATGTTATGATGCTTACTGTTTACATGTAAACTTACTAAGCTTAAAGCTTACTCCCTTTCTTTTCCCTTGTTTTATAGTGTCAAAGAGCCAGTTCGAGATACAAAGATAACCGGAAGATCATCCACACTATCAACTCATCTCGGTATACTTAGACTTAGCATTTTGAGTATGGCATGTATAGGGGCTAGGCTTAATGAATGTTTTGTTGTTTTGGACAAGTGTGTTGGCTCTTTTAAAGATGAACTCTTTTGCATAATGCCTTAGTTGATGGCTTATTATTACTAATTTATGAAAAGAAGAGGTTATTCATGAATGTGTTAGATGCTTGATTGGGTTGCTTGGTAAATGGCTGAATGGGATTTTATGTTATGTGAATTAGGGTGATAAAAGAGCTTGGCAAATAGCCTTGTTCTTGTCCACACGGGTAGGCACACGGGCGTGTGTCTAGGCCGTGTGTGACACACTGTTAGTCTCATGGGCATGTGACCGGGCCGTGTGTCCCCTGCATGCTAGTGTTTCAAGTCAGTGTCGACCATGCGTTAGACACACGGGCGTGTGCCTAGGCCGTGTGCCCTTTATGAGGTTGCTGACGTCATAAACAAAATACCCAAGTTTTCACACACGGGTGAGGACATGGGCGTGTCTAGGCCGTGTGAAGGACACGGGCCAAAGACATGGGCGTGTGTCCGGCTGTGTGAAAACCCCTGTAGGTTCGAAATTAAAAATAAATCCCACATGGGCTAGGGACATGGGCGTGTGCGACCACACGGCCTGCCCACATGGGCGTGTCCCATTTCACACGGGCGTGTTGCCCTGTTAAGGCAAATTTTTTGTTCTTAGTACATCAAAGTTCTCAATTTAATTCCGATATCTTCCGTTTGCATGTTTAAGGCCTCGTAGGCCCATAATAAGGATGTTATAAATTTGAATTGGAAAGTTTTAATTTGGAAATGAAATTCCATAGTCAAAGTTGTATGTTCGAGTGAGTTATGTCCGATAATGCCTCGTACTCGGTTCCAGCGATGAATACGAGTAAGGGGTGTTACACTTTCAAGTACTGGACAATACGCAAAGCCGCGTCCCAGTGCTCTTGCCTCGGCTCATGCACAAACTGGGATAAGACATAAACCGAGTATGCCAAATCCAATTTGGTCACTATCAAATAAATCAAACGACCCATTAACCATCTGTACGGCTCAAGATCAGACAAAACTGTCCCTATAACATGCACTAGTTTATGATTTTGCTCCATTGGCGATCCTGCGGGCTTTGCTCCCAAAAGACCTGCCTCTGAAATAATATCAAGTGCATATTTCCTTTGAAAAAGAAATAACCCCAAAGAGGTATTAGCTACCTTTATCCCCAAAAAATATTTTGAAATGCCAAGATCCTTTATATGGAAGCAAGAACTGAGGTACCCCTTAAAAGTTTTCAAAGTAGCAGAATCGTTTTTAAAAATAAGCAAATCATCAACATAAACTAGCAAATTAATACATACAAATCCCTTAGTGTATGTAAAGAGAGAATAATTGAAATATGATTGAAGAAATCCATACCCTTTCAATGCAGTAACAAGCTTCACAAACCAACACCGATGAGCCTGTTTCAACCCATACAAAGACTTGCGCACACGACAAACCATTCCAGGCTTATCACGAGGAAAACCTGGAAGAAGCTGCATATAAACCTCTTCATCAAGACCACTATGTAGGAAGGAATTATGGATATTCATTTGATGTAACTCTCAATTTTTTGAAGCTGCAATAGCTAAGAAAGCACGAACAATCACCATTTTCGCCACAAGTGCGAAAATTTCATTATATTCAATACCTTCTACTTGATGATTACCAAAAACAACAAGACGAGCTTTAAGTCTCTCAATACTTCCATCAGATTTATATTTAATCTTGTACACCCATTTACTACCTAGTGCTTTCTTTCCAGAAGGAAGTGTTTCCATAGATCAAGTGTCATTATCCTCCAGAGCACAAATCTCTTCTTGCATAGCATCACGACATTCTGCATCATACACAACCTCTTTAAAAGACCGTGATTCAACCCCTACAATAATAGCTACAAGAAAATTCCGGTGTTTCACAGTAAATTTGTCACAATTAAAATAATGTGCTATAGGAAATGGAGTACCTGATGAAGGCTCTGAAGCAGGTGAGGTAGGAGATGGACTTTTCTTTATGACGGTATAAGTGAAAAAATCTTGAAGCTTCATAGAGGAAAATTTCTCCCTATTCCCTCATCTCAATTCAGGCACATCATTACCCAAAGCCCCCTATACCACCATGTCATTGGAGGAAGAAGAAGATACTGCAGGTGTCGGAGAACTCACAGGTGGTGAACTCATAGGCTGCGGAGTAGTAAGTGGAGGAACTGTGGAGAGTTGCAACACCTTAGAGTTAATGCTTTGCAATATTCTTTCCTCGAATTTCTTGGATTTTTCGTATCACTAGGAAAAGTGCCTTGTGGTTGGTTTTGAAGTTCAGTAGCAAGTTGACCCATTTGGTTTTCCAAAATTTTCAATGTGGTTGCTTGCCTTTGGATTATGGCGTCATTCTTTGCCATATACACTTTCACTAAGTTTTCCAAGCCATTAGTAGGTTTGGCTTGTGTTTGTTGTTGAACTTGTTGGGTAAATCCAGGTGGTTGGGTTGGTCCAGGTTAAACGTAAGTTTTACTAGGCCCAACTCCTTGGTTACTTCAAGAAATTTTTGGGTGGTTCCGCCATGACGGGTTATAAAAATTGGATTGCGATCCCAACCTACCTTTGTTCTGGTTCTGACTACCCATGTAATAAAAGGACTCTGGGTTTGATGGGAAAGTTTCGACCAAATGCCCCTCCCTACAATATACACAGGCCATGTTTTCAAATTGATTAGATGGCTAAGTTGCAGCATTATTAAACCCATTAGTAGTAATATTCTTAAGCATTGAGGATATCGAAGATACTTGAGCTGTGAGTGAAGTGAGGGCGTCCACTTCGTGTAATCCTGTGTCTTGTCCACTGGTAATTATTGTTGGCAATTCTCTCAATAATTTCATAAGCCTCGTTATAAGACTTATAAAGGAAAGCACCATTTCCTGACACATGTACCATCATCCTTGTATGAGCATTGAGACCATTATAGAATGTCTCTAACTAAATACAGTGCAGAATTCTGTGATGAGGGAATTTCTTTAATAGCTCTTTAAATCTTTCTCATGACCCATATAGAGATTCTTCATCTATTTGTTGGAAGGTCATGATTTCATTCCGCAACTTAGCATTTTTGCTAGGTGGAAAATACTTCATAAGGAAACATTCTGCTAACTCTTGCCATGTTGTAATGGAATTGGGTGGCAATGAGTTCAATCAGGCTCGGGCTCTATCCCTCAGTGAGTATGGGAGCAACTTCAGCCTTAGTGCATCTTCGAGTACTCTGACTAGCTTGAACAAATCACTCACCTCCATAAACGATCTAAGGTGAAAGCAAGGATCTTCAGTAGACATTCCACCAAACTGGCCTACTATCTGAAGCATTTGGAACATAACCGGCTTCAGCTCAAATTGTTGTGCCTCGATCTCGGACCTTCTAATTCCAAGATTAAGCCCATTAAACAGTGTCACCACATATTATCTTAAGGTTCGATCCCTGTCATCAGCAACAAGGATGAGATTATGAGCATGATTTGCTCCATTCCCTTGATTTTAGTTCTCAAGGTTCATCTATTCGGTCCTTCTTCGAGCTGCTTGTCTTCTTATTTGTCTAAAAGTCCTTTCAATTTCAGGATCTATGGGGAGTAACTTAATGATTTTATCAATACTCATAAACACTTGAAACAATCACAAAAAATAATGGAATTAAAATTTAAGAGAAAAAGAAACCAAAATGCAAAATTAACAATTTCACAAATAATGACTTTTTAAAACAGTCCCCAACAACGGAGCCAAAAATTGGAACGGCATAAATGTGCAAGTGTACATAGTCGTGACAAGTAATAAAGTGATAAGTATATCGAGTTATCATCTCCACAGGGATTGTTAAGAAAAGAAGTTAGAATTTATACAAATTAGCGTAAGTAAAATAATATGAGTTAAAAATATGGGGCAAACAAATAAACGTGAATTAACTATTCTAAATTAATAAACTAAATATTATCTAAGTATGAAATTAAACACAAAAAATTAGGCAAGTCTTAAGAGTTTATCACAATAGCATATGAGTGTAGAAACAACCATCCTTCCTAGTTTAGAATTATTCAATTTATTAAAAAAATTTACGAAAATTCCATGACTAAATCGAACATTTATTAACCCTAATCGCACTTATTAAAATATTTAACTTAATTAATTATTAAACATATCTCACATATTTCTATGTTTTAATAGATTTAAAATTTCATAAGTAAAACAATTTACAGGGTTATGTAAGGCAATAATTGTTCTGGTATTATTACAGATTCAATCCTTACATGATTAAACATTACACCATACAACTATTGTATCGATTAATTAAAACATTGTTCAGATTAATTAATTAATTAATTCATATACAACTATTGTATCGATTAATTAAAACATTGTTCAAATTAATTAATTAATTAATTCATACATTCCTTTACATTAATCATGCAAATGAAACTTAATCATGATTTTACTTGTATGAATAGATAGATTGAAAAACAGAGAACATCATTTAACAAAATTAAATAAAACCAACTAAGGAAATGAGATCATTCCAACACAAATAAATTTACGCAATCATGATATTATTGAAAATCAAATGCTTAATTGAAATTGTGTTTCTAAATTGAACAAAACAAAAGATTAGGGAAGATAAAACTCTAGCCGATTCTGGATGTTCCCGAGGTAGAAATTGTTTGATCATTCCTTCGTTCTTCTAGATTGCCACCACAACTAAGCAAATTTCTCCCAAGAAATCCGACTAAGGCTACTTCCAAGACTATGCAAAAGCTCTTTTTCAAGAGAGGGAATGGAAAGGAAAAAGGAAAAGCTAGTGGAAAGAAGAGAAAATGAGAGTGTATGAGATGAATGCTTTATGAGTGAATGAGTGAGTATGAAAGGCTCTTGAGGGCTCTATTAATACTAAGAGGTGAGGGCTAAAAATAGCAATTAGGATCCTTGAAAATCTCCCTCAAGTGGTCGGCCATGCTAAGGGGAACGGAGGTTGGGATGTCTTTGCTATTTTTGTCTTGTGGCTAGAAATAGAAGGCATGAAAAGAGGAGGGGTTGGACCGGAATTGAGAGAAAGGTTAGGAGCTATTTTTTAATTACTAAATCAGCTTAAAATGGCTTATTTGGGCAGAAAATTGGGTCAACTTGGGCTGCTTTCTTTCTTGTGGACCAGTCCCCTCTAATTTAATTATTTTGGGCTCCTTTTTCTACATCAGGCTAGGAATTAATTCAACCCAATTTTTATTGGATCAAATAAACTTTTTAGTGGTTCTAAGGAATCTGATTTGGGGCATTCATGGTTGTCAAATAATCAACCATCCTCATGTGACAAATGCTTCAAGAGATGCTTCAGCAATTCTAATCTTTTTTAAGGTGCCTTCAAGACTAGGTTTTCTTCCATCGCGTAAAACTGCTGAAAATGGAAAACCTTTGTAAGTTTAGCATAAGAATACTTAAAAATATAAAATTTGTTTCTAATTTTTCCAATTTATATATTTTTTACTAAAATTACAAAAAAAAATGTTAAAAGAGCTTGAAATTGGCAAAAATTATTAGTCTGAAAGTGCTGAAAAAGTCTATAAATATTTGAGTTTCCAATACCAATACAAGATGCTTGAAAAATAATGTCATTTTCAAGAAAATAATCCTAGAGACAATTAAATTTTGTAATTATCACTTGTAACACACTTTATTTGTTGAGAAAATTGACGATCAACCATAGTAATAAATGACATGAAAACTTTGAAAACATCATTTTTATTAACTAATAGATATACCCAAACAACACGAGAGAATTCATCAACCGATGTCAAAAAATAATGAGATCCATAAGATAGAGTGTTATAAAAACCACATAAATCACAATGAACTAACTCAAAAATACAAGTGGCTTTCTATTCACTGATTGGAAAACTATTTCTAGTCTGCTTAGCACGATGACAAATTTCACATGCTTTATTCAGATGATCCCTAGAGTTACTAACATAAGGAATTAACTTTACTACTTTATCGGAAGGGTGATCCAATCTTCTATGTCGAAGTTCCAAAGAGAATGAAGCTTTAACTGAAACCACTTTGATCGCCGAAACTTGTCGGAAGTAGTAAAGTCCATCCCGTCTCTCACCCGCTCCAATCAGCTCCCTCGAATGAAGGTCCTGAATAGCAAATATGTTAGTAGAAAATTGGAAAAAATAGTTCATATCACAGTTCAACTGGGAAACCAAAATTAAATTGCAAATTAACTTAGGAACATAAAGAATGTGTTTTAGTGAATTTTGTCCGTCAATTTAACCGTTCTTTCTTTAGTAGCCACCACTATTTGGTCATCATGGAGTCTTATGAAACATCCTACAATATTTCTCACATTTGTCAAACACATAAGATCGCCTATAACATGATTTGAACACCCCGTATCAATAATCCAATTATTCATGGACTCACCATTCAGATGAGTCGAAGTTGATTGCTTATTACCAAACATCGCCAGAAGAGATTGTTGGAAAATTTACATTTTTATGGGAACTTTGAGGCATATTTTCAATAGGTAAAGGTGGAGAGTTGAATCATAAAATTATGGTTTCATATTCTACTCCATGAGACCTTTACAACGGTGTATCATATGCTAAAAATGGTTGAGTGATGAATGAGAAATTGATGCTCAAAGAAAACTACTTGGAAATATTTGTTGAGGAAAAGAAAAGCTAAGATCCCACATTGGTTAAATACCAAGTGTGAGATGGGTTTATATATGGGAACCCTCTTGAAGGGTGATTGAATGACTAAACTTGGAAGCCTGCCTCGCGCGCAGGGGGTGCAGGTCCAAACCCGACAGGGTTGGGGAGCACCCACATGACGTGGGTGACACGAAATGTCCAAACCGGTCGAGCCCAATATGGGCTAGCAGATATTTTAGCCCAACATGAAATTTATTTTTCCTCAGCAAATATATACAAAATCTCATATAAAAGGACATATATCCTGATTTATTTTATTCTCATCAATTTGATTTGATTTTAATCAAATTGATTCAATTGCCCCCTTAATGCATATTTTGTCTCCTTATACATGGATATTTCCATAAATTCCTCCACTTTGAATGCTTGTAAAAGACTAAGAATTCTTCAGAATTCTTTGCGAATTTTCAACTCTTTCACACCGATTTTCTATTGCTCTCAAAACTCGTCTTTTCTTCTCCGAATTTTTCAAACGTTCTGGTGATAAAAAAGGCAACGTTCATTCGTTGATCGCTATAGAGGTGCTACTGCTTTGATCTTTGTGTTATTGTATCCTGGGAGACATTCGACCAACGTTTCTCCAAGTACAGTAGGAGTGGCCGAATCTGTCTTAAGGAAACTGTGTTTCACAGGCCTCAACATTTAGTAAAATTATTCTTCCTTTTTTATTTCAATTTTTGTTATGGTTTTGATTGATTTTCGTATTTGAAAAATTAAACATAAATTATTCTATTTATATTTTATTTTTATATATAAATAGTTATTTATATTTATCTATTTTGTTCGCTAACATGTTTTGTCCAACAGAGATTGCCATTGCTTAGCGGTAAAACAGGGAAGTGTCGCCCCCTAGCACTTGCACTGCCACTGCTGTGTTTTGCACTGACATTGCTCCATGGTTGGTATCTACAGCAGTAGCGTTGGCTTGCACACTGCCTTTGCCACGAGAAACTTGTTGCGTGAAAGATGCACACTTGCCTTACCACTGCGACCATCGCTTTTGATCTCTGGCCGTAACACCCCTTACCCGTAATCCCCGCCAGAACCGGGTCCGAGGCGTTACCGGATTAAAACTACTTGGTTGCCGCTTAGGCTCAACGTGACTACTCTCCTTAAGTCACCACGAAAACCTTATTTTTGAGTTACGAGGCCTTACTCAAATACACGAGGGCTCTCGAGACCATATCGAAAACTCTTACTATTTTAAAAATTTTCTCCATCAAGACAGGGACTACACGCCCGTGCTATATGATGCACGCCCGTGTGTAGTCACACACGCCCATGTCCACAACCTGTGCACAAAACTCAACCATTCTGCCAAAGTCCCACGGCTAGGTCACACGCCCGTGTTCACCACCCGTGGTGCACACTGACTACTTCACACGGCCTTAAAGTCTATACATAGGCCCATGTGGCTAGCCCGTGGCCAACACTGAATAACTCACACGTCCTAGGCACACGCCCGTGTGACTAGTCCGTGGTCTATTCTGACTTAAAATACTAACATGCAGGGGACACACGGCCAAGTCACACGCCCATGGGCTGACCGTGTGTCACACATGGTCTAGACACACGCCCGTGTGTCTACCCACATGGACAAGAACAAAGCTTTTTGTCATGCCCCTTCTCACACCTCTAGCATACACAACATGTACTCATTCAACACATCCATAATCAACTCAATTTGAAACACAATCTTACATGGATAACTACATCTTTTCATATAATAAAATAGCCAACAACTATGGCATTATACAAAATAGATTATCCATCTAAAGGCCAACATGACTTAGCCATTTACAACCAAAAATCACTAACTTGTCTAGCCCCTATACATGCCATATACAAAACATTTAATCCAATGTACCAGAGTGTGCTGATAGTGTGGGCGATCTTCCAATTGATCCACGTATCTCGATTCAACTCTATTACTCTATAAGACAAGGGAAAAGAAAGGGAGTAAGCTTTGAGCTTAGTGAGTTTACACATAAACAATTAAGCATCATAATATAAGCTAAACAACAATTAGCATTATACTAACATAAGTAATTCACAACTATGCTTACTCTTTCTATCCCTTACCACATTTCCAACACATCATGAGTCACATTCTCATAACCATTGACATGCACCCCTGCATTCAATATCACATTTACACAATATACAACACATCATTATTTCACAATAACACATCCACACATCTACACTACTCACTAATACATCCACACAGCTACTCTCTCGGTGGTTTCGCACTTGGCCTACCATAATCGATACAATAAAGTAGTATCGCACTTAGCCTACCAATAAGGTAATCATTGTGGTCTTGCACTTAGCCCACTAAACAATATACTTAGCGATAACATTCTACATAGCCCAGCTCATCGTTGCTAAGTATTGGGGTAGCGTCGCACTTAGCTTACCATCAAGCATTATCACTACACATTCACATATCTACTTTGTAGTTCATTCATTCATTCATTCACTATAACTAACTCATTCATTCCACATGAACCATATAGGTTCTCAACCATGCTATACTCTAGCTAGCATTTACAAAGTATACGCATAATGCATCGTTTATACGTAAACTTACCTCGGTACTCAAAAAGTATGGAGATGTGCAATTTAGTCCACGACCTTGCCCTTGCCTCGATTTTGATTCGGGCTTCGTCTTTCTTGTTCTATATTGACAAATCAACACATTCAATACACACATTGACTAAATTGACCTTTATCTCATACTTTAGGAAAATCCCCATTTTACCCCTAATCTTTCTCATATTTACACTTTTTCCCCAAGGCCCGTAAAATGATTTTTATTCAACTTTCTAGCCTTTCATGCTTAGCCGAATCACTTACTCAATTAAAGCTATCATCAATTCTCACTAATTTTCACATGTATGACCAAACTCAAGACTTTCACAAACTGGTCCCTACATGTATTTTTCATGGAATTCACTTAGTAAAAGATGTTTCTACAACATCAAGCTTTCATATTCTTCCATAAAACATCAAAATACATGCATTTCATACATGGGTACATTTTGAACATCCATTTTAGCTCATCATATAGCTAAAAATAGCTTACTCATGCTACTAGGACTTCAAAAATACAAAGAATATCAAAAACGAGCTTGAATACACTTACTAGCTAGCTTGAAAAGTTGAAGAGCCCTAACAATGGCTTCTCTCAAATTTTCGGCAGCCTTGGAGAAGAAGATGAATGAATTTTGTCATCTTTTCTCCTATTTTATTCATTTAATTGTTAAATGACCAAAATTCCCTTTTTGACAAACTTCCTAATTTAACTCATCCATGCCCAAATTTGTCCAAAAATTAGAAATTGTGAAAATTACTCATTAAGGAATTCTAATTGATATTCTAAAGCAATTTCACACAAATAGCTTCTAGAATCTCACATTTTGCAACTTTTGCAATTAGTCCTTTTGGACAGTTCAACCACAATTTAACAAAATTGCTTCATGAAACTTTCACACTAGCATGCAAACATGGCATAGACCTCAAAAACTCATACTTATGCCTCGAATTTGTGGTCTCGCACCACTATTCTGACTAGGCCCTAAATCGGGATGTTATAACTCCCCCCCATTTGGAGATTTTTGCCCCCGAAAATCTTACCAGTAAAGAGGTTTGGATGTTGCTCTCTCATAGCCTATTCCGTTTCCCACGTAGCTTCTTCCACACCGTGTTTCTGCCATAACACTTTCACTAGTGCTATGCTCTTATTCCTCAACTGTTTCACTTCTCGAGCCAAGATCTTAATCGACTCCTCTTCATAAGACATATCCGGTCTTATCTCAATTTCTGTCGAAGGAATCACATGTGAAGGATCGGAGCGATACCGTCGCAACATTGACAAACCGAAATAGTAACATATTTTAATCCCACATTTAGTATGCTTTTGGATGAATTATCCCTTGATTTATGTAAAAAGGTGCTCTTAATCCTTTCTTTTCATGTCTCATACTCAGGAAAGCACCCAAGAATAAAAAGAACGAGAAACGGGCTCAAAACGGACCAAAATGGGCCAAAGCATGAAATCAACACGGCCTGGACTAAAGCCCGCACGGTCGTGCCTCCTCAATATACTAGAACACGGCCTGATATCGATCTACACGGGCGTGTCCTCATTAGAAGTCCGAACACGGCGACCACGATTCACACGCGCGCCATGCCATGGCCGTGCTCTGCCGTGGAGAAGAGCAATTTCACTCAGAAAAGAATACTTTGGGGCAAAGAAACACATTCCAAAAGCCTATAAATACACCCTAAGTATAACCTGAAAGGGGAGTCGACGGGCGGTCAGCTAGGCCAAGGAGCCGAGCCGAAAAGGTCAGATTTGTGGGAAACTCTCAAGGGATAGCCAGTTGATCCATCTCAAGAAGCCGGAATTCTACTCAAGACGGAGGATCTCCTCTTCAATTCCTTCATGGGGTTTTAGGGATTTCTTATGTTTTGTGTTATCTTTTCTTCTGAGATGTTTTTCTTTAATATTATGAACTAAACCCTTCAGATACCTGAAGGGGATGAAACCTAGATGAATCTTGTTATTGTTTTCTGAACAATATGATAAATACTTGATTTGTTCTTAAATATGTGTGCTTAATTCTTGTGTTGATATTTCACGAATATTAATTCTAGTCAAATGTGCTTAGGTGGTGGAGCAAAAAGTCCCTGCTTAAGAGTAGATCTAGCATAATTAATCGGAGTTGATCGCGCGCCTAGAGATAGGGTGACGAGATTTTGTCGGATTAGGGTGAAACCTAATATGGGAATTCATAGATCGATTTACTGCTATTCTAGGGGGTTATTATTCGAGAAAGATATTTTCGTTAATTAACCTAGGGTTAGACGTTATTCGCCTCGAGAGAGGGTTTAATATACGTTAGGGAGTCCTACGTATCAAGTCAAGTGAATAAATCGTCTGGTTCAGTGTTAGATAACAAGTGAAGTCTAGGTGAATTCTTCCTAAGGGTATCGTTTTAATCAACTGAGTTTTTTCCAAGTATTTCCCCAATTCATTCTTTTTGTCTTTGCGTCTTTAGCTTAATAATTAGTTAATTTAGATTAATAAACAACTTCACTTATTTTAGGCTAAATAATAGAAAGAAAGTTAGTATTAGTACTTTTAGTTCCTTTGGGTTCGACAATCCGGTCTTGCCTAAACTATACTACTGTTCGATAGGTGCACTTGCCTCAATAGTTGTCATAGTTAGTTTCCAGGTTCGATCATTCTCTTTATAAATTTTAAAAATCTGACTTCACAGTGATCAAGTTTTTTTGGCGCTGTTGCCGGGGAACTAAAATATTAAGAAAGCTCTATTTTTATTACTTTAGCCATTATTTTTTTATTTTCTGCAATTTACTTTTATTTTTAAGTTTAAATTTTAACTTTGCTACTTTTTCTTTCTTTCTTTTCCTAGCAGGTACCTCTAGTTTATGACTAGAAGGAGCCCGAGAGGACCACTAGTATACGACAGTGATATTGAAGCTACCGCTCGAAGAAATCGCAGAGAAATTAGGCGAGCCCAAAATTACCAAGAAGAAGAGCGAGAAGACAGATCCAATCCTACTGAAGGGATGGACGAAAATAATCTACCACCACAAGATGTGGTAGAAAATAATGCTCCGCGTACTATGTTTGATTATGCTAAACCTCATTTAACAAGAGCCGAATCTAGTATTGTTAGGCCTGCTATAGCTGCTAATAATTTTGAATTAAAGCCTAACACTATACAAATGATTCAACAATTTGTTCAATTTGATGGTTTGCGGGGATCGAAGATCCAAATACTCATATAGCTAATTTTTTAGAGTTCTCGTGATACCTTCAAAATAAATGGCGTTTCGATGATGCCATAAGGCTTCTGCTTTATTTCCCTTTTCATTAAGGAATAAAGCCAAACAGTGGTTAAACTTCGTTACCACGAGGGTCAATCACCACATGGGATCAAATGACCGAATATTTTTTATTAAAATATTTCCCACCGGCCAAAACGGCCAAATTATGGAATGATATCTCTTCTTTTGTGCGAGATCGATTTAGAGACATTATATGACGCATGGGAGAGATACAAGGATCTCTTGAGAAGGTGTCCGCACCATGGTTTACCCTTGTGGCTCCAAGTCCAAACTTTCTATAACGGTGTAAAACCTCAACGAGCCAACTAATTGATTCAAATTTCACGGTGGAACCTTGAACAATAAAACTCACAAGCGACTTACGAGTTTATTGAAGAGATGTCACCGAATAACTATCGGTGGCGAGTCACAAGGACCAAACGAACAAAATCACCGGAGTTTTCAACATAGATGCAAAGAACCATGCTATCAACACAGTAGAGATGATGAATAAAAAGCTTGATAGTTTGTGTTCTTCGTAGGTACATCCAATGTCTGCGATCGACGTAAGTGGAACCGTGGCGAATCCCGAGTACCCACCCTACCAACCGGGCACAGAGAGCAAACAGATGAACTATATAGGTAACAATTTCAGATCCAATAATAATCCATATAGTAATAATTATAATCCAGGTTGGAGGAACCACCCAAATTTTTCGTGGGGAGGTTAAGGAAATCAAGGAAATCAAAGACAACAACCTCCTCAAAATTTCCAAAATCAGCCCTATCCACAGGAGAAGAAGCCGAACCTTAAAGAGATGTTGACAAGATTCATGGCATCCACAGAAAACCGTCTCCAAGACACTGAAACCACCCTTAAAACCCAACAAGCATCGATCAAAGGGATTGAGAGCCAAGTTAGGGAAGTCACTAAGTTAGTTGAGGAAGTTTCTAAGACAGTGGGACAACTTACTAACACAGTTGGACAGCTTGCAAAGCTAATTTCCGAATGACAGCAGGGGCGTCTACCAAGCAACACTAGGATTAATCCAAAGGAGCAAATCCAAGCCATAACAGCTCAAGAAAGTGAAGGATTAGACGAACCCAGTCCAATACAAAGAAACGAGGTAGAAGAAGGTAAAGTTGAGGTAACACAAGAGAAACCAAAACAGGTAATCAAGGAGTACCAACCTCGCATACCATATCCCAAGCATTAACGAGAGACGACACACAGAGAATTCGGTAAGTTTCTTAAACTTTTAAGAAATTACATATTAACTTACCGCTACTTGAAGCTCTTTCATAGATGCCAAATTCGAGGAAATTTTTAAAACATCTCTTGACGAACAAACGCAAATTAGACAAGGATCCACATGTGGAATTAAACGCAGTATGCTCAGCAATGTTACAGAATAGACTACCACAAAAGCTAAAAGATCCAGGGAGTTTTACAATTCCATGTTTAATTGGTAGACTAACTGTTGACAATGCGTTAGCTAATTTAGGGGCAAGCATAAATGTCATGCCTTATAAATTGTTTAAACAATTAGGTCTAGGGAAACCCAAGCAAACTAGGATGAGCATTCAATTAGCAGATAAAACTGTTAGAATTCCTAGGGGTATTATCGAAGATGTTCTTGTAAAAATTGACAAATTCGTTTTCCCAGTAGATTTTGTTGTTTTAGACATGGATGAGGATAATTCGATTCCCTTAATATTAGGAAGACCCTTTTTAGCAACGAGACAGTCAGAACATCGAGTAATCAAGGTGAGAACGTAAATTCTACTAATAACCATTTAGTTAACCCTTATTTTCAGGAAGCACCACAAAAGAATACAACTGAACCCAATCCTAGACCCAGTGTTAACAAAGAAATAACTCATGAGGAACGAGGGATTCAGATCGATGAGCTAGACGAGTGGAAGACGCATTTCAAAGAGAAATTAAGAATACACGAAGCAGAACCAGAACCACTTCACGAAGCAAACCACTTCAAAATAGGAGATCAGGTATTGTTAGATAAGGCAGATCCTCGAATATCTCCTCCGTACCCTAACACAAACAAAGAAATACCTTTTAGGGTAACCAGTGTTTTCCCATACGGAACAGTCGAGGTAAGTAATCCTATTTTTTGTACTTCTACTGTAAACGAATCTCGACTTAAACTCTTTCACGAGGATAAAACTGACAGCATGAGGAAGGACTTCCAACTCCTCAAACCACCCTGATGATGCAAACGAGAGGAAAGTGTAGCTTAAGACTATAAACGAGCGCTTCTCGAGAGGCAACCCGAGCACTAACCCTATTAACTTTTACATTTTTTTATTTTTCTTATTTATTCTATTTTACCCTTTCTTTATAGTATCTAGCTTTAAAACTAACCAAAAAAGTGCAGATTTCCAGGCCACACGGCCTAGCACACGGCCGTGGCCGTGTGGATGCCCCGGATCTCCGTATTGACATGGCAGAGGTGGTACGAGTCAGAGAGAATCAAATCTTTGAAGTCACGGACTCCAACCACCGCCCCACGGGCACCGACAGAATGCCACAACCGTGCGACGCGGCCGTGGATGACACTGACTTATCACCAACGGGCGTGGCAATCTGTAAAACGGGCGTGGGTGAACCAACACACCTAGACACACAGTCGTGCGATGCGGTCGTGTGAATCGACACGCCTAAGAAGCACAGGCGTGGGATGGTACCAGGTTTGAAAATCTATTTAACCCACCCCTCGCTTCCCTCTTCTCCTACTAACTTTCAACCTTGAACTTGTCATTTTCTTTTTCTCTATACCCTTGAGCTACACCAAAACAATGCCAAAGAAGCGGAAGAAGCCAAGCACAGTCTCAACAATGGAGACCGATACATATAAGTTCATGCCGGCCGCTTCAATCATTCGACGAGCCAAAGATATTTGAGGCCATCCAGTTTTTATTTCGTTTTTCTCTTTTGCTTCAATTTCCTTATCTTTACTTCTCTTCTGCTTAATTTAGTTTATCTTATCTTAGTTTCTTAATTTTAGGTTCTAAAGGCTGTTAGGGAATCACGCCACGGCCACCACCATATCCTCAGCCTTAGAAATCACACCCAACAATAAGGACTCTACGGTCCATCCATCTTTTCTTTTAATTTTAGTTTCATCTTTATTTTTCTTCACTTTAGCTTGCTTTTCTTTAATTATTTAATTAGTATAGTTTTAATTATTATTATATCCTGGCTAATCCTCCACGAGCTACCCAATTTCTTCATCTAGCATAGGATCGTCATCCAGACCGGCCCTGTAACACCCCTTAACCCGTCTTCGTCGCCGAATTAGGGTTATGAGGCGTTACCAACAAAACACAGCTTAGAACTAATATTTCATAAGTTGGATATCCAACATATCACTTTTATACAAGCGCATTTTAAAACCAAAACATTCATGAGTCGTATTAAATTATTACCAAACTTATCATATACTCTACCATTTTGATTCAATACAAGATCAGACACATAAACTATGATAATTTTAAGCATCTTGAACACATATAACAATTAATAATTCACTTATTACGAATGATCTAATAGCATAATTAAAATATGCACATTCAACCAATAAATTAACTACCTATTAGGTTATATAAGAAACCTTTATTTCATTATACTTATGTAATTATGCCATCCACCACATCATATCCATTAACAAACCAAATACACATATGCACTTTGAAAACTGAAACAAATGGTCGAATATCATAACCGAATCATATATAGCTTATATCCATTTCTCATTTTACAATCACCCCCAAACCGTACCTTAAATGCAATTCCCAAATAAATTATTTACAAAGTTGAATAACCTTAACATTTCCATTACTTAAAATTTACCTAGACCAACCATCTCAAGAATACAACCATGAAGCATACTTTACAACAATTCGAATCATGACCTAATACATATAAAGATTTACCTTCAAATGAAATTCAACCATTAACCTAAATGCCAAAATACATGACTAAAGTAACTCAAACATTAGTATTATAAACAAGCAATTATATCGAATGCATATTACATATACTTGACTAAAAGAAACAGACCATAGCTGAATTATTGAAACCAAACACACCATACACATAGCCAAGAACAAATAAAACCAAACTTAAACAAAATGACCAAGCCATTTTCGCATGGCTATATATATATATGTGTGTGTAAACCGAACATCATTCAAACATTTAACTAGCCTATACATGCCTTTGATTCAAAAACTAGCTTTAAAGTACCAAAAAGGGATGATAGTGTGGTTGACTTCACCAACGATCCTCTGAGCCCGTAACTTGATCAAAATCTATAAAAAAGAACAATGAACACATACGGAGTAAGCTTACTAGCTTAGTAAGTCTCAAGCAAATGTTAATATAACAATCAAACACTTAAACCTTTTAATCTTTAGGCTTATGGCATTGAATATATATACATTACAATATGTGAATTTAAACATGGCCAAATACTATCAAATTATTAACCTAAGTATTTGCACTTTATTACCATAAACATGTAACTCATCGAAACACAAAAATATATTACATGTAATCGCATACTCCAAGTCATATGAGTACAACATTCATATCAACCTCATTAACTTATTTATACACATATACAATCACACTCCAAATCTTTTCACCCTTAACATTTCTACTTGTAGCCGAATCTCCAAAATAGTACATTTAAACTCAATTTCTATTATATAATGTTCATACACATCAATAGTAAGCTCAATAGCACATAACCAAATTCTTATCGTATTATCTTAACTCAAATAGTTTTATACCAACTTACCTTACTCCTTCTAAATATAAAAGGGCTTATACTTACCTGAGCTTTTAGCTCGATACATTAACTATGTTTCACCTTGTATGATTCATGATTTCTCCAATTATAATACATCACCGGCATCAAGCCTGCTAAGCATCATAGCTCGAATATACACCGGCATTAAGCCCATAGACCAAATGTCCGAAATTCAATCACCGGCATTTAGCACGCTGAGCAATAAGCCCGAAACATTTCACCGGCACAAGGCCTGCTAGGCATCAAAGCCCGATACAAATCACTGGCACAAGGCCTGCTTGGCAATAAGCCCGATATTTATTTTACCAAACCAACTCATTCACAGTACACAATAACAAGATCACAAATATCACATATAATTCACATCACTTCATTTAATGAACTCAAATACTTCGATTACATATCATTGCTAAACTACTTCCACACATTCGGCTTAATCATATTTCAATCCACAAGTTCATAATTCAACATGTATACTAGGTTATAGTCGATACTGATGATATTAACTTGCTTAAAGACTTACCTCGACTATCGACGGACAACGAAGACCGGCTATTCGTTAACCTTTGCCTTTCCCCGATCCAAACTGCTTTTTCTTTGTTCTTGATCTAAACACATTAAAATTTAGCTCATTCAAGCACATTTCATCTCAATTTAGTCCCAAAACACATAAACAGGCAAATTACCATTTTACCCCTAATGTTTCACATTTTTACTATTTTGTCCTATTTGCACAAAACACAAAATACACAAAATTTCTCTACATCATCTAAGGGCCGTATGTTCATAGGGACTATACAAGTCCATTTATTTAATTTATTTAGCATTTTAGCCCCTCAAAAAATTATTCTTTGTAATTTAGCCCAAAATACACAAATTCACTAAAATTTCCAACACAAAACATGCTAATCTTTAACATAACTTTAATATAAAATCATCAAACATCAAAAACCACAAGAACATGACAATGGCCGAACATCAAGCATGCTCAAATTTAAAAATTCTAGCATGGGTCAACTAATGTTCGAAACAACGATCTCAAAAACGTAAAAATCGACAAAAACCGAGCTAAAATTCATACCTAATTAAGCTTGAACAAGGCCGAATGTTTGAAGCTTTTCTTTCTTCCTCTCTTGCTAACTTTCGGCCAAAAAAGATGAACTATGGCTTCTTATTTTATTATAATTAACATATATATCAATTTTTATCTAATTACATATTTGGCCATTATTAAAACATAACCAAATTTTATATTTTAAGGTTAGTTTTGTCCATGACCGGCCACTAACTCTTAAAATGGGCTAACTGCCCTTTTAACACCTCATTTAAAGAAGCCATTATTAATTTAACACATTTCACTTTAATATGCAACTTTTACAGTTTATGCAATTAAATCCTTTTTCTAAATTAAACACACAAACAATCAAATTTTCCTACGAAACTTTCACACACATTAATTCACATATAACAAACACCGAAAATAATATTAAAATTTTTTTCGGACTCGGATTAGTGGTCCTGAAACCACCGTTCCGATTAAGGTCAAATTCAGACTGTTACAACTCTCCCCCCCTTAGGGATTTTCGTCCCCGAAAATCTTACCGTTAAACAAAGTCGAATATTGTTCCCTCATTGAATCCTCAGGCTCCCACGTAGCCTCTTCAACTCCGTGCCGATTCTATAGCACTTTCACTAACGGAATTTTCTTGTTTCTCAACTCTTTCATTTCCCGAGCTAAAATACGGATCGGTTCTTCCTCATACGTCATATCGGATCAGATTTCAATCTCAGACGGAACGATCACATGTGACGGATCTGATCTATATCTACGAAGCATCGAAACATGAAATACGTTGTGTATCTTTTCTAATTCAGAGGGAAACTTCAATCTATAAGCAACAGGCCCAATACGTTCGATAATCTCGTATGGTCCGATGAATCTCAGACTTAGTTTGCCTTTCCGACCAAATCGGAGTACTTTCTTCCACGGAGAAACTTTCAAGAATACCCGGTCTCCGACCTGGAACTCAATGCCTTTACGTTTTAAATCAGCGTATGACTTTTGACAATCCGAGGTAGCTTTCAAACTATCTCTGATTATAGCCACTTTCTGCTCCGTCTCTTTAATTAAATCAACCCCGTGTATCTTATTTTCACTGAGTTCGGTCCAGTACAACGGTGTACGACACTTGCGGCCATATAGAGCTTCATAAGGTGCCATTTTGATACTAGATTGAAAACTGTTATTATAAGCAAATTCAATCAAAGGTAAGTATCTTTCCCACGTATCTTCAAACTCAAGGATGCAACATCTCAACATGTCCTCAAGTATCTGAATGGTTCGTTCAGACTGACCGTCTGTCTACGGATGAAAAGCTATGCTAAAGTGGAGTTTAGTACCTAAAGCATCTTGCAACTTCTTCCAAAACCGCGATGTGAATCTCGGATCTCTGTCTGAAACAATGGAACTCGGGACACCATGTAATCTCACAATTTCAGATATATACAACTCAGCAAGTTTATCAAGCGAATAATCTGTACGAACCGGCACAAAGTGAGTGATTTGGTCGATTTATCCACTATAACCCGCATCGCATCTTTCTTGCTCGGTGTCGAAGGCAAACCTGATACAAAATCCATAGTGATTCTATCCCATTTCCATTCGAGTATCATGATCGGTGAAGTAACCTGAAGGCACTTGATGCTCGGCTTTTACTTGCGACAAATTAAACACTTTGAAAAAATTCGAGATATATCCCGCTTCATGCCGTGCCACCAATAGAAGCTGTTTCAAATCATTATACATTTTCGTGCTACCCGAATGTATCGATAGTCGACTATTATGAGCCTCGTTCAAAATCATCTGAATCAAATCCACATTCCTCGGAATACATATTCGGCCTTTGAAGTTCAAACAATTATTTGCATCAATTCAAAACTCTGACTCTGCATCATTTTCACACTGAACTCGTCTAGCAATCATATCTTTGTCAATTTTCTGTGCATCACAAATTTGCTGAATAAACATCGATCTTGCTTTCATCTCGGCTATGATCGAACCATCACCAGACATAGCCATATGTGCGTTCAACGCACGAAGAGCAAACAATGATTTTCGACTTAAGGCATCCGCAACCACGTTAGCTTTCCCCGGATGGTAGTCAATCACTAATTCGTAGTCCTTCAACAGCTCTAACCATTTGCATTGTCTCAAGTTCAAATCTTTCTGAGTCATCAAGTACTTCAGACTTTTGTGATCTGAATAAACATGACATTTCTCACCGAATAAGTAATGACACCAAATTTTCAATGCGAAAACAATGGCTGCTAATTTTAGATCATGAGTCGGATAATTTCTTTCATGAGGCTTCAATTGTCTCGAAGCATAGGCTATGACTTTGCCTTCCTGCATCAAAACGCAACCCAAACCATTTAAAGAAGCATCACTATAAACAATAAATTCTTTACCTGATTCAGGCTGAGCTAATACTGGAGCTTCAGTCAAAAGGGCTTTCTACTGATCGAAACTTTTCTGACACTTTTCTGACCACTCGAACTTGACATCTTTCTGTAGTAGCTTTGTCAAAGGTGTAGCTATCATGGAAAAACCTTTGACGAATCGTCTGTAGTATCTCGCAAGTCCCAGAAAGCTTCGAATTTCAGAAACATTCTTTGGTGGCTTCCAATCAAGTATAGCCGATAATTTGTTCGGATCAACTTTGAATACACGATCTTTGAAACGACGTGACCCAAAAGTGACTTCCTTCATCCAAAATTCACACTTACTAAAATTTGCATACAACTGTTGATCTCGCAAAGCTTGTAGCACCAATCTCAAATGCTCGACATGTTCGGTTTCATCTCTGGAGTAGATCAGGATATCGTCTATAAACACTCCCACAAACTGATCCAAATACTGTCTAAACACCCGATTCATCAAATCTATAAAAACAGCAGGTGCATTAGTAAGTCCAAAAGGCATGACTAGGAACTCAAAATGTCCGTACCTCGTTCAGAATGCAGTCTTTGGCACATCAAAATCTCTGACTCGCAACTGATAATAACCCAATCTCAAATCTATTTTCGAAAACACTGAAGCCCCTTTCAACTGATCAAACAAGTCATCAATCCGAGGCAACGGGTATTTATTCTTTATAGTCACCTTATTCAGCTGCCGATAATCAATACACATTCGCATAGTTCCATCTTTCTTTCTCACAAATAGAACTGGTGCACCCCAAGGAGAAAAGCTCGGTCATGCAAAGCCCCAATCTGTCAACTTTTGCAATTGTACTTTCAACTCTTTCAATTCAGTAGGTGCCATCTGATACGGAGCTATCGAAATCGGAGTCGTCCCCGGTACTAATTCAATACCAAACTCTATCTCTCAAACTGGTGGTAAACCCAGCAATTCTTCATGGAACACCTCTGGGTATTCACATACAACTGGTACGGATTCAATCTGCTTTTTGGACACTTTATTATCCAACATATAAGCCAAGTAAGCTTCATATCCTTTTCTCACATACTTACGAGCTAACATCGAGGATATTACTGCCGGTAACCCATTCAAGTCATTAGATTCAATCCGGATGATCTCACCGTTCTGACATCTCAAATTAATAATCTTTCTTTTGCAATTCACCACTGCATCATGCAAAGTTAACCAGTCCATTCCCAAAATTATATTGAACTCTTCGAAAGGCAACAACATTAAATCAGCTGGAAAGCAGGAATCCCGAATCATCAACGGGCAACCTTTACACACTTTATCAACGAAAACACATCTACCCAAAGGGTTGGACACACGGATCACAAACTCGATGGGATCGAACAGCGAGTCTTCATCGATACTAGAGTTTCACACACATATGAATGAGTCAAACCAGGATCAATCAATGCAATCACGTAGTATCATAAAGTGTGAAAGTACCGGTAATGACATCCGGGAAGAAGTATCCTCTACGGCTCGTATAGCATAAGCTCTAGCCGGTGCTCGAGCCTCTGATCGAATCGCAGTTGTCCTTCATCCTCTCTCTTTGCCACCTACATTGCACGAATGTCGGGTGAGTGCGCCTGCATCTTGACGTGTTGCTCGGTTTAGTGTTCTCGAATCGTATTTTGGTGAGTGGCTAGCATCGGGCACTCTCGAATAAAATGGTCCGACGGTCCAAATTTAAAGCAGACCGATCATGGAATCTACAACTCCCGAATGGCATTTTCCACAATGCTTGCACTCACCAGTTCTGCTTTGAACATTACCAATACTAGCCATCGAAGTGGCTCGGGAACTCACCGAGGTCGATCTCGTCTAGACAGTGCAAAGTAGCTTTATGTCACCAAGTCATCTTTGAACTTCTTAAACGCTGAATGGAAAGTCTTACTCGATGATCTTTTCGAGTGTCTCTAGCTTCTATTTCACCTTTCTTTTCTCTTTCCCAAGCTCTTGACTTTGCAAGCTCGTTCGACAAGTACTACGAACTCCTTGATCTCAAGAATGCCCACAAGCAACTTTATGTCTTCATTTAGACCGTCTTCAAATCTTTTGCACATAATGGCTTCAGTTGATACACACTCTCGGGCATATCGGCTCAATCTGACAAACTTCCGCTCATATTCTGTTACAGTCATATGACCCTGTTTTAGTTCCAAAAATTCTTTTCGTTTCTGATCGATGAATCTCTGACTGATATATTTCTTACGAAACTCGATCTGGAAGAAATCCCAAGTCACTTTTTCTTTCGGAACCACTGATACTAGTGTATTCCACCAGTGATATGTAGTGTCCCGAAGTAGAGATATAGCACACTTCAGGCATTCATCTGGAGTACAGGATAGCTCATCAAGTACCCGAATAGTGTTATCGAGCCACATCTCAGCTCGTTCTGCGTCGTCATTATCATTAGCTTTGAATTCTTCGGCCACATATTTCTTGATTTTATCAACAGGAGGCCTACTAGATCTCATCGGATCTAACATCGGAGGTGCTGAAGGTACCGGAGTTGGATTATTCGGGGTGGAGGTTGTTGTACAAATAGGGTTAGTCCGAATGAACTGGGTAAATCATTCATTCATCATCTGGTAGAAGGCTTGCTTAGCCTCCCCCTCATGGTACCGAGACAGGTCGAGAGTCTCACCGGCGCCGACCGCGTCTGGGGATCAGGGCGCTACACTCTCTACATCATCCGCTACGGCTCTGTCAGGATCCATTTACTATATAAAACACAGTTTGAAATATCAGAAGTCACCACACTATCGTTTATATAATTAAGGCATGTATAGCTAGACTCACACGCGCTACGGTAGTCCTAGAATCGACTAAATCGTAGCTCTAATACCAATCAAATGTAACACCCCTTAACCCGTCTTCGTCGCCGAATTAGGGTTATGAGGCGTTACCAACAAAACACAGCTTAGAACTAATATTTCATAAGTTGGATATCCAACATATCACTTTTATACAAGCGCATTTTAAAACCAAAACATTCATTAGTCGTATTAAATTATTACCAAACTTATCATATACTCTACCATTTTGATTCAATACAAGATCAGGCACATAAACTATGATAATTTTAAGCATCTTGAACACATATAACAATTAATAATTCACTTATTACGAATGATCTAATAGCATAATTAAAATATGCACATTCAACCAATAAATTAACTACCTATTAGGTTATATAAGAAACCTTTATTTCATTATACTTATGTAATTATGCCATCCACCACATCATATCCATTAACAAACCAAATACACATATGCACTTTGAAAACCGAAACAAATGGTCGAATATCATAACCGAATCATATATAGCTTATATCCATTTCTCATTTTAAAATCACCCCCAAATCGTATCTTAAATGCAATTCCCAAATAAATTATTTACAAAGTTGAATAACCTTAACATTTCCATTACTTAAAATTTACCTAGACCAGCCATCTCAAGAATACAACCATGAAGCATACTTTACAACAATTCGAATCATGACCTAATACATATAAAGATTTACCTTCAAATGAAATTCAACCATTAACCTAAATGCCAAAATACATGACTAAAGTAACTCAAACATTAGTATTATAAACAAGCAATTATATCGAATGCATATTACATATACTTGACTAAAAGAAACAGACCATAGCCGAATTATTGAAACCAAACACACCATACACATAGCCAAGAACAAATAAAACCAAACTTAAACAAAATGACCAAGCCATTTTCGCATGGCTATATATATATGTGTGTGTGTAAACCGAACATCATTCAAACATTTAACTAGCCTATACATGCCTTTGATTCAAAAACTAGCTTGAAAGTACCAAAAAGGGATGATAGTGTGGTTGACTTCACCAACAATCCTCTGAGCCCGTAACTTGATCAAAATCTATAAAACAGAACAATGAACACATACGGAGTAAGCTTACTAGCTTAGTAAGTCTCAAGCAAATGTTAATATAACAATCAAACACTTAAACCTTTTAATCTTTAGGCTTATGGCATTGAATATATATACATTACAATATGTGAATTTAAACATGGTCAAATACTATCAAATTATTAACCTAAGTATTTGCACTTTATTACCATAAACATGTAACTCATCGAAACACAAAAATATATTACATGTAATCGTATACTCCAAGTCATATGAGTACAAATTCATATCAACCTCATTAACTTATTTATACACATATACAATCACACTCCAAATCTTTTCACCCTTAACATTTCTACTTGTAGCCGAATCTCCAAAATAGTACATTTAAACTCAATTTCTATTATATAATGTTCATACACATCAATGGTAAGCTCAATAGCACATAACTAAATTCTTATCGTATTATCTTAACTCAAATAGTATTATACCAACTTACCTTACTCCTTGTAAATATAAAAGGGCTTATACTTACCTGAGCTTTTAGCTCGATACATTAACTATGTTTCACCTTGTATGATTCATGATTTCTCCAATTATAATACATCACCTAAGCATCAAGCCCTGCTAAGCATCAAAGCTCTGAAATATACACCTAGCATTAAGCTCGCTAGACCAAAGGTCCGAAATTCAATCACCGGCATTTAGCCTGCTAGGTAATAAGCCCGAAACATTTCACCGGCACAAGGCCTGCTAGGCATCAAAGCCCGATAAAAATCACTGGCACAAGGCCTGCTAGGCAATAAGCTCGATATTTATTTTACCAAACCAACTCATTCACATTACACAATAACAAGATCACAAATATCACATATAATTCACATCACTTCATTTAATGAACTCAAATACTTCGATTACATATCATTGCTAAACTACTTCCACACATTCGGCTTAATCATATTTCAATCCACAAGTTCATAATTCAACATGTATACTAGGTTATAGTCAATACTGATGATATTAACTTGCTTAAAGACTTACCTCGACTATCGACGGACAGCGAAGACCGACTATTCGTTAACCTTTGCCTTTCCCCGATCCAAATCCGTTTTTCTTTGTTCTTGATCTAAACACATTAAAATTTAGCTCATTCAAGCACATTTCATCTCAATTTAGTCCCAAAACACATAAACAGGCAAATTACCATTTTACCCCTAATGTTTCACATTTTTACAATTTTGTCCTATTTGCACAAAACACAAAATACACAAAATTTCTCTACATCACCTAAGGGCCGAATGTTCATAGGGACTATACAAGTCCATTTATTTAATTTATTTAGCATTTTAGCCCCTCAAAAAATTATTCTTTGTAATTTAGCCCAAAATACACAAATGCACTAAAATTTCCAACACAAAACATGCTAATCTTTAACATAACTTTAATATAAAATCATCAAACATCAAAAACCACAAGAACATGACAATGGTCGAACATCAAGCATGATCAAATTTAAAAATTCTAGCATGGGTCAACTAATGTTCGAAACAACGATCTCAAAAACGTAAAAATCGACAAAAACCGAGCTAAAATTCATACCTAATTAAGCTTGAACAAGGCCGAATGTTTGAAGCTTTTCTTTCTTCCTCTCTTGCTAACTTTTGGCCAAAAAAGATGAACTATGGCTTCTTATTTTATTATAATTAACATATATATCAATATTTATCTAATTACATATTTGGCCATTATTAAAACATAACCAAATTTTATATTTTAAGGTTAGTTTTGTCCATGACCGGCCACTAACTCTTAAAATGGGCTAATTGCCCTTTTAACACCTCATTTAAAGAAGCCATTATCAATTTAACACATTTCACTTTAATATGCAACTTTTACAGTTTATGCGATTAAATCCTTTTTCTAAATTAAACACACAAACAATCAAATTTTCCTACGAAAATTTCACACATTAATTCACATATAACAAACACCGAAAATAATATTAAAATTTTTTTTCCGGACTCAGATTCGTGGTCCCGAAATCACCGTTCTGATTAAGGTCAAATTCGGACTGTTATAGGCCCCTCCAACTTATCTTTCACCTCCGACTCAAGGAATCCATCCAAAATTCAGGGAGTTTCACTTCTCTCCATATCTTATGATTTTAGTATTATTGTCGATATATCTATCTTTGTACATTGAGGGCAATGTACATCTTAAGTGTGGGGGGGTGAACAGCCTAAAAAGGTGCCTAACCTTTTTCATTATTCTCAAATTTCTGAAATTAGGTGCCAAACTTTTTGCATTGTTCTCAAAATCCTGAATTTAGTCTTGTTTTTAAGTAAATTTCTCATATTACTAATTAGGATGAAATTTCTAATGATTTATGATTTTTATTGATATGTTTTAGATTAAGTCATTGATAATTGTGCATTGATAATTAGATTCTAAGAATACTAAAGGATCAAGCATGATAAGTCTATTTTTCAGAAATTAAAAATTTGCTAGGTTGTCGAACTGAGTTTAAATATTACTTTGAAGTTTGAAATTTACAAGGTTGATGTCAAAATACCCATAATTTTTGTGAGATTTTGAGCCTTATAAAGAATATATTCTTTTTCATGCTCACTTTATTGATTATGAGTATGTCAACATTGATTTGTTATTCTAGAACTTGCCTCGTTTATACATATCGAGACCACACCTATGATTTGATATACAGAGATGATTAAGGCACCTAGGTTTTAACCCACTAACTCCATTAAAAAGCCTACCTTCACAATTAACCCCTAGTGAACCCCTTTGATCCTAACAACCCTTTTTATTGACATAACCGCTAATATTAACCCAGAAACCCTTTGTTTTTGTTATCACCATTCCTTTTGACGACCCTTATATCGAGATTTGATTTGATTAATAGCCTAACTATGTTTTTATTTCAGTAAATTATCCTTTGTTATGTATTTATGATTTGTTCTTAAAAAAAAATCGAAGTATATTCATTATTCATTATTAGTTTGTGATTAAATGAGCTTATACGTTTGAATTCCTAATATTGAAGAAGAAGCTCGTATTATTAGTTTAAAGCTTCAATCCATTATGTAATTATTCAGTTTATTGTTTCTAGTTAGGTATTTTATCAATTTAATCTCGATTCTAACCTTCTAATTCAGCCTCTATCCACACCTTAACCCTAGCCCTGTTACAACCCTGACAAAGACCTTTTGATTTGTACATCATCTCATATTATAGTGGTGGAGATTTGATTTTCAGGCAAGCCTATGGGATTAACCTTTCATGTTCGAATTTTGAGCGCTTTTTCTTGAACCTTAAACACTTTGAGTGATTTGAGTGAATCCCTAGTGAGGATGTCAATCCTTGTCAGTTTTGAATTAAAGGTAATTATTTAGATAAGGGGAGACGCCTATATTTTCGAGCTACAAATCTATGACTTAGATTGTTTGAATCCTTAGGACTCTTTGAAGTGAATTATCCATGTATAAATTATCTATGAATTATGATAAGACATTGTTGATAGGAATTATGAATTATTGAAAGTTCGTTTTAATTGTAAGTTGAGAATTTTGCTTGAGGACAAGCAAAAGCTTAAGTGTGGGGGTATTTGATAAACCGAAATAGTAACATATTTTAATCCCACATTTAGTATGCTTTTGGATGAATTATCCCTTGATTTATGTAAAAAGGTGCTCTTAATCCTTTCTTTTCATGTCTCATACTCAGGAAAGCACCCAAGAATAAAAAGAACGAGAAACGGGCTCAAAACGGACCAAAATGGGCCAAAGCATGAAATCGACACGGCCTGGACTAAAGCCCACACGGCCGTGCCTCCTCAATATACTAGAACACGGCCTGATATCGATCTACACGGGCATGTCCTCATTAGAAGTCCGAACACGGCCTGACCACGATTCACACGGACGTGTGCCATGGCCGTGCCTCTGCCGTGGAGAAGAGCAATTTCACTCAGAAAAGAATACTTTGGGGCAAAGAAACACAATCCAAAAGCCTATAAATACACCCTAAGTATAACCTGAAAGGGGATTCGACGGGCAATCAGCTAGGCCAAGGAGCCGAGCCGAAAAGGTCAGATTTGTGGGAAACTCTCAAGGGATAGCCAGTTGATCCATCTCAAGAAGCCGAAATTCTACTCAAGACGGAGGATCTCCTCTTCAATTCCTTCAGGGGATTTTAGGGATTTCTTATGTTTTGTGTTATCTTTTCTTCTGAGATGTTTTTCTTTAATATTATGAACTAAACCCTTCAGATACCTGAAGGGGATGAAACCTAGATGAATCTTGTTATTGTTTTCTGAACTATATGATAAATACTTGATTTGTTCTTAATTATGTGTGCTTAATTCTTGTGTTGATATTTCGCGGATATTAATTCTAGTCGAATGTGCTTAGGTGGTGGAGCAAAAAGTCCCTACTTAAGAGTAGATCTAGCATAATTAAGCGGAGTTGATCGCGCGACTAGAGATAGGGTGACGAGATTTTGCCGGATTAGGGTGAAACCTAATATGGGAATCCATAGATCGATTTACTGCTATTCTAGGGGGGTTATTATTCGAGAAAGAGATTTCCGTTAATTAACCTAGGGTTAGATGTTATTCGCCTCGAGAGAGGGTTTAATATACGTTAGGGAGTCCTACGGATCAAGTCAAGTGAATAAATTGTCTGGTTCAGTGTTAGATAACAAGTGAAGTCTAGGTGGATTCTTCCTAAGGGTATCGTTTTAATCAACTGAGTTTTTCCCAAGTATTTCCCCAATTCATTCTTTTTGTCTTTGCGTCTTTAGCTTAGTAATTAGTTAATTCAGATTAATAAACAACTTCACTTATTTTAGGCTAAATAATAGAAAGAAAGTTAGTATTAGTACTTTTAGTTCCTTTGGGTTCGACAATCCGGTCTTGCCTAAACTATACTACTGTTCGATAGGTGCACTTGCCTCAATCGTTGTCATAGTTAGTTTCCAGGTTCGATCATTCTCTTTATAAATTTTAAAACTCTGACTTCACAATGATCAAACATCGACACATGGAACACATTATGAATCTTTTCCAATTCTACCGGCAAAGCCAACCGGTATGCTACTGGCCTAACTCTATCTGTAATCTCATATGGCCCTATGAACCTTGGACTCAATTTCCCTTTTCGTCTAAATCTATGATTTTCTTCCATGGGGACACTTTTAAAAACACTTTGTCACCCACTTCAAACTCAATCTCTTTTCTTTTCAAATCCATGATACGACTACACCGGTCAAGCGACTTTTCGGACTATTACGGATTACTTTCACTTTCTCTTTGGTTTCTTTCACTAGATCGACCCCATGGATCTGATGTTCACTAAGCTCGATCCAATACAATGGAGTCCGACACTTACGACCATACAAGGCCTCATACGGAGCCATCCGTATACTTGACTGATAACTGTTGTTGTAAGCAAATTCGACCAAAGGTAGATATCTTTCCCAACTACCTTCGAATTCTAACACACAGCACCGAAGCATATCTTCAAGAACTTGAATCACTCTTTCAGACTGACCATCAGTTTGTGGATGGAACGCAGTACTAAAATTTAACCTCGTACCCATGGCCCCTTACAACTTCTTCCAAAACCTCGAAGTAAACCTCGAATCTCTATCCGATATTATAGACACAGGCACACCATGTAACCCCATAATCTCTGCAACATGCAATTCGGCTAACTTGTCCAGTGAATAATAAACACGTACTGGAATAAAATGAGCCGACCTTGTCAATCTATCCACAACAACCCACACATCATCTTTCTTTTTCGGAGTTATAGGCAACCCCGTCACAAAATCCATGGTAATTCGATCCCATTTCCACTCGGGAACCATCACTGGCTGAAGCAATCCCGAAGGCACTTGGTGTTCAGCTTTCACTTGTTGACAAATCAGACACTTTGTCACGAACTCAGAGATATCTCTTTTCATACATGGACACCAATAAAATTTCCTCAAGTCATTGTACATTTTCGTACTGCCCGGGTGTACTGACAAATAACCACTATGTGCCTCATGCAAGACCTTCAGGATCAATTCTTCATCTCTAGGTACACAAATTCTGCCATGGTATAACAAACAACCATCCGAACCCACTCGAAAATCAGAGTCACTTTCTGATCCACACTTAGCTCTCTTAGCTTGCATCTCACTATCATTTTCTTGAGCCTCACATATCTATTGAACAAACAGTGGCTTAGCTCTCAACTCTGCCAATATAGCACCATCATCAGACAATGCTAAACTCGTGCTCATAACTCTTAGAGCATACAAGGATTTCCTGCTCAGGGAATCTGCAACTACATTTGCTTTTCCGGGATGGTAATCAATGACTAACTCATAGTCTTTCAATAACTCGAGCCACCGCCTCTGTCGCAAATTTAAATCTTTTTGATCCATTAAATACTTCAAACTCTTGTGATCTGTAAAGATTCGGCACTTCTCACCATATAAGTAATGTTGCCAAATCTTTAACGCGAAAATAATCGCAGCCAACTCCAAATCATGAGTCGAATAATTCTTCTCGTGCGATTTTAGTTGTCTTGAGGCGTAAGCGACTACCTTACCCTCTTGCATCAACACGCAACCGAGACCATTAAACGACGCGTCACTGAAAACCACAAACTCTTTCCCCGATTTTGGTTGAACCAAAACCGGCGCCTCAGTCAACAATGTTTTCAATCTCTCAAAACTCTGTTGACATGCCTCCGTCCAATCATACTTGACATCCTTATGCAACAATTTCATCATCGAGGTAGCAATCACTGAGAACCTCTTTACGAAACGTCTGTTATATCTTGCTAGTCCCAAGAAGCTTCTAACTTCCGACACATTCCTCGGCTGTTTCCAATCTACAATAGCCGAAATCTTACTCGGGTCGACTCGAATACCATCACCCGACACAACGTGTCCTAAAAATCCAACCTCTCGGATCCAAAACTCACTCTTGTTAAACTTAGCACACAACTGCTCATCTCTTAAAGTTTGCAAGAAAATTCTCAAATGTTCCTCATGATCGTTCTCATCCCGAGAATAGATCAATATGTCGTCAATAAAGACAACCACAAACTTATCCATATATGGTCGAAAGACACGGTTCATCAAATCCATAAAAATCGCAGGTGTATTCGTTAAACCAAACGGCATGACCAAAAAACTCATAATGGCCATACCTTGTTCGAAATGCAGTTTTCAACACATCTTGCTCTTTCACTCTCAACTGGTAATAACCAGACCTCAGGTCGATCTTGGAGAACACTGTAGCTCCTTTCAGTTGATCAAAAAGATCATCAATTCTTGGTAAAGGATACTTATTCTTCACCGTCACTTTGTTAAGTTGCCTATAGTCTATACACAACCTCATAGACCCATATTTCTTTTTAACAAATAGTACCGGAGCACCCCACGATGAGTAGCTCGGTCTAACAAAACCCTTATCTGTCAACTCTTGCAACTGAACCTTCAGTTCTTTCAACTCTAAAGGTGCCATTCTATACGGAGCAATTGAAATAGGTGTCGTTCCCGGAACTAACTCAATCCCAAACTCGACCTCTCTCTAGAGGTAATCTGGGTAACTCTTCCAGAAATACATCCGGATACTCATATACCACCGGCATTGTATCAAACTTTACTCCAACCTCTTGAGTATTCAAAATAAAGGCGAGATAGGACTCACACCCTTTTCTTAAAATTTCTCAGCCACTAGGGAAGAAATCATCACTAGTAGACTATCCGATCCACCTGATTCAACCCAAACAACATCTCCACTCTCACATTTCAATTCGATAAACTTACTACCACAGTTCACTAAGACACTATGGGTAGTCAACCAATTCATGCCAAGGATTAAGTCAAACTCATCAAACGGCAACAACATAAGGTTTGCCGAAAAGCAATGACTCTTAATCAACAAAGGACAATTCTTACACACCTTGTCCACTAACACGTATTTTCCTAACGGGTTTGACACCTTAACCACAATTTTCGTAGACTCAACGGTCATACTCAAACTAGATGCTAATCTCATGCAAATATAAGAGTGAGTAGACCCTGGATCAATTAAAGCAATAACAAAGGTGTCATAGAGAGAAAAAGTACTCGTTATCACATCTGGGGATGATGCCTCTTCGCGGGCGCGAATGGAATAAGTCCTCGCAGGTGCCCGACCCTCTGGTCTCACAGTAGAGTCTCTGGACGCACCTCTACCACTATTCCCACCTCTCGGGTTCCTTGGTGGTCTACCCCTTGCAGACACATCACTAGGTCTCATCTCTTGTTTCTCTTCCTTATCATCCCTCTCGAGGCGGTTTCGGATAAAGTGGTCGGAGGAACCACACTTATAACATTTTCTACTGTTTCCCCAACACTCTCCGGTGTGATATCTACCACAATTTGGACACTCCGGTTTGTTTTTTGTATTGCCCACACTTTCCATCGAGGTAGCTTGGACTCTCGAACCCGGAAGAGTGTGGTCCAAGTCTCGATGTGAATATCCCACTGATGCTGTCATTCGAGGATTCACTTCCCTGGATCTTTTCGACTGGGCTTGGTACGACTTGCCCATTGGCCTCTTTCTCACATCTCGGGCTTTACTCACAGCCCTTCTCTTTTCTTTACCCAACTCTTCAGCCTTACTTGCCCTCTCGACCAACACAACAAACTCTTTCAACTCCAAAATACCAACTAGGAGTTTGATATCCTCATTTAGTCCATCTTCGAACCTCTTACACAGAATGGTCTCCGTCGACGCACATTCTTGGGCGTATTTGATAAGCCTAACAAACTCACGCTCATATTCTGCTACTGACATTCTTCCTTGCTTCAACTCAAGGAATTCCATCCTTTTTCGATCAGTAAATCGTTGGCTTATGTACTTCTTCCGGAACTCTTCCAGAAAGAAGTCTCACGTCACCCGCTCTCTTGGGACTACTGACGTCAACGTCTTCCACCAATGGTATGCCGAGTCCCTCATCAAAGACACATCACACTTCAAGCTCTCTTCAAGTGTACATGAGAGTTCATCAAACACTCTCATTGAGTTCTCTAGCCATAACTCCGCCCTTTTAGGGTCATCATCTACCTTAGCTCTAAACTCCTCAGCCCCGTGTTTCCTAATCTTATCCACCGGGGGTTTCGATATCCTCACTACATCATTACCTTGAGGAGCCACTAGATTTGGCTGAGGCATAGGAGGAGGTTGAGGAGGTTGAGCATTAGGGTTCGCTCGAACATAATCCGAGTACCAATTACTTATCATCTGGAGAAAGGCTTCCCGAGCCTCTTTCCCTTGACCCCTAACCTCGGGTCCATTCTCTACAGGCGCGGTTCCTTGCGCAGGAGCCGACGCATTACTAGCTGCTTCATCAGCAGTCGATTGATCAGGATCCATATACTATATAAAACAAGGTTTAAAATCATTAGAAACCACCACACTATCATTGTACACTTATAGCATGTATAGCTAGACTCTTACACCCGCTACGGTAGTCGTAGAACCGACTAAACCATAGCTCTGATACCACTAAATGTAACACCCCTTAACCGTAATCCCCGCCGAAACCGGGTCCGAGGCGTTACCGGATTAAAACTACTTGGTCGCCGCTTAGGCTCAACGTGACTACTCTCCTTAAGTCACCACGACAACCTCATTTTCGAGTTACGAGGCCTTACTCAAACACACGAGGGCTCTCGAGACCATATCAGAAAATCTTACTATTTTAAAAATTTTCTCCATCTAGATAGGGACTACAGCCCGTGCTAGATGATGCACGCCCGTGTGTAGTCACACACGCCCATGTCCACAACCCGTGCACAAAACTCAACCATTCTGCCAAAGTCCCATGGCTAGGTCACATGCCCGTGTTCACCACCCGTGGTGCACACTGACTACTTCACACAGCCTTAAAGTCTATACATACGCCCGTGTGGCTAGCCCGTGGCCAACACTGAATAACTCACACGTCCTAGGTACACACCCGTGTGACTAGTCCGTGGTCTATTCTGACTTAAAATACTAACATGCAGGGGACACATGGCCAAGTCACACGCCCATGGGCTGACCGTGTGTCACACATGGTCTAGACACACGCCCGTGTGTCTATCCACATGGACAAGAACAAAGCTATTTGTCATGCCCCTTCTCACCCTCTAGCGTACACAACATGTACTCATTCAACACATCCATAATTAACTCAATTTGAAACACAATCTTACATGGATAACTACATCTTTTCATATAATAAAATAGCCAACAACTATGACATTATACAAAATAGATTATCCATCTAAAGGCCAACATGACTTAGCCATTTACAACCAAAAATCACTAACTTGTCTAGCCCCTATACATGCCATATACAAAACGTTTAATCCAATGTACCAGAGTGTACTGATAGTGTGGGCGATCTTCTAATTGATCCACGTATCTCGATTCAACTCTATTACTTTATAAGACAAGGGAAAAGAAAGGGAATAAGCTTTGAGCTTATTGAGTTTACACATAAACAATTAAGCATCATAATATAAGCTAAACAACAATTAGCATTATACTAACATAAGTAATTCACAACTATGCTTACTCTTTCTATCCCTTGCCACATTTCCAACACATCATGAGTCACATACTCATAACCATTGACATGCACCCCTGCATTCAATATCGCATTTACACAATATACAACACATCATTATTTCACAATAACACATCCACACATCTACACTACTCACTAATACATCCACACAGCTACTCTCTCGGTGGTTTCGCACTTAGCCTACCATAATCGATACAATAAAGTAGTCTCGCACTTAGCCTACCAATAAGGTAATCATAGTGGTTTTGCACTTAGCCCACTAAACAATATACTTAGCGATAGCATCGCATATAGCCCAGCTCATCGTTGCTAAGTATTGGGGTAGCATCGCACTTAGCTTACCATCAAGCATTATCACTACACATTCACATATCTACTTTGTAGTTCATTCATTCATTCGTTCACTATAACTAACTCATTCATTCCACATGAACCATATAGGTTCTCAACCATGCTATACACTAGCTAGCATTTACAAAGTATACGCATAATGCATCGTTTATACGTAAACTTACCTCGGTACTCAAAAAGTATGGAGATGTGCAATTTAGTCCACGACCTTGCCCTTGCCTCGGTTTCGATCCGGGCTTCGTCTTTCTTGATCTATATTGAAAAATCAACACATTCAATACACACATTGACTAAATTGACCTTTATCTCATACTTTAGGAAAATCCCCATTTTGCCCCTAATCTTTCTCATATTTACACTTTTGCCTCAAGGCCTGTAAAATGATTTTTATTCAACTTTCTAGCCTTTCATGCTTAGCCGAATCACTTACTCAATTAAAGCTATCATCAATTCTCACTAATTCTCACATGTATGACCAAACTCAAGACTTTCACAAACTGGTCCCTACATGTATTTTTCATGGAATTCACTTAGTAAAAGATGTTTCTACAACATCAAGCTTTCATATTCTTCCATAAAACATCAAAATACATGCATTTCATACATGGGTACATTTTTAACATCCATTTTAGCTCATCATATAGCTAAAAATAGCTTACTCATGCTACTAGGACTTCAAAAATACAAAGAATATAAAAAACGGGCTTGAATACACTTACTAGCTAGCTTGAAAAGTTGAAGAGCCCTAACAATGGCTTCTCTCAAATTTTCGGCAGCCTTGGAGAAGAAGATGAATGAATTTTGTTATCTTTTCTCCTATTTTAATCATTTAATTGTCAAATGACCAAAATGCCCTTTTTGACAAACTTCCTAATTTAACTCATCCATGCCCAAATTTGTCCAAAAATTAGAAATTGTGAAAATTACTCATTAAGGACTTCTAATTGATATTCTAAAGCAATTTCACACAAATAGCTTCTAGAATCTCACATTTTGCAACTTTTTGCAATTTAGTCCTTTTGGACAATTCAACCACAATTTAACAAAATCGCTTCATGAAACTTTCAAACTAGCATGCAAACATGGCATAGACCTCAAAAACTCATACTTATGCCTCGAATTTGTGGTCTCGCACCATTATTCCGACTAGGCCCTAAATCGAGATGTTACACCAGCTTTCCATGCTTCTCAAGCCATCAATCTGGGTGACCATGTTAGTCAAAACCGGTAGCCACCTCATGCCTCTTACGATGACAATGAGTGCATAGCAAAGTTGACTTATCAATATGATCAACCCGGGCTTTGTTACGACCCTCCGTGCGCACCGTAAAGCTTATAATTTCGGGCTTCTCTTCCTTGAACTATGTAATGTCGCGTACGCATTCCTCTTGAGCAATTTGCTGGAATGGCCAATTCAAGGAAGGCAAAAGATCTTGGAAAAGTAGTGTAGAGCTAATCTGGGCATAATAATTAGAATAGAGACTAAGAAGAAATTGATGAAGCCGGTCATGCTCACAACATTGTTCATGCGCCTTCCCTAAGTTACATAAACATTGTCCACACTTGCAACAAATCAAAGGTTCATGATTATGTAATTCATCCCACAAAAACTTTAATTTACTGAAATAAACTGTAACACTCATAGTCTTGGTTTGCTCACAACGACTAATATCTACTTTTAATTGTTGAATACGTGGACCGTTAACAATGGAAAAACGTTCATGTAAATCATCCCACAAAGTTTTTGCATTATCATAATTGGAAATTATCGATCTTACCTCCGGATCGATAGTATTGAGAATCCAGGACACAAGCATACAATGGATGGTAACCCAATCATCCTTCGAGCAAGAAGGAACACGATTTGTAATGGTACCATCAAGAAATCCAAATTTGCACCGAGAAGACAGAGTAACACGAATGGCATAAGCTCAATCATCAAAATTGTTAAGCTTTAATCGAATAGGAGTAATAAAGTCATCGGGTCGATCTTGAGGACCCAAGAAAAATGGTGAGTTAGGTTCAATTTTAGGTGGTAGTGGTGGAGGAAGAGGAAAAGTCTCGTCGCCAACCATTTAGAATGATGAAAGAAAAAAAAATTTGTGTCAAAAACCTTACTTAGATGCCATGATAAGAATAGGGTAATCTCTTAAATTTTATTGATAGACCTCAAGGGTGTATATATATATATCTATACAGT
Source organism: Gossypium sturtianum (assembly GCA_025698515.1). Classification (NCBI taxonomy): domain Eukaryota; kingdom Viridiplantae; phylum Streptophyta; class Magnoliopsida; order Malvales; family Malvaceae; genus Gossypium; species Gossypium sturtianum. The sequence continues at coordinate 127,056,427 of CM046948.1, forward strand.
AGTAGTTACATAGGAATCAAATTGCTAAAAGATAATATCCTATAATATCCCATTAGAAATCAAATTGCTAAGCGATAATATCTTATAATATCCCATTAGGAATCAAATTTCTAAAAGACAATATCCCATAATAATATACTAACAATTTGATTTCTAGTTTTATGCAATAAAACCTTAGTTTCTTTGTTTTCAATTATGAATGCTTAATTTTTCTTGGGTTGATAATTCTAGAGTGTTGATCTAGGTTTGATGTGCTTAAGTATGAGGTTGAATAGACCCTTCTTGAGATTAGATCGTGCATAATTGAATAGAGCTGCATGCAATCCTAGAAATAGGATGACATAAATCTACCAGATTAGAGTCAAATCTAATTGGGAAATCTATAGAGCGAATTAATGCAATAATAGGGATTTTAATTAAAAAGAAATTTCAAATAATCAACCTAGAGTTAGTTGCTCTTATGCTTGAAAGAGATATTAACATAAATTAGGAATTTCTACAGATCAAAGAGCTAGGAAAATAAATTGCATAAATTAAATTGAGAACTATGATGAAATCTAGGTAGATTCTTATCTAGGTATTGTTTTGTCACTTGGTTGATATTTGACAGCTTTTTTGTTTCATTCTTTGGTGCACTCATTAGTTAATTTAGATAGTTTAATTTAATTTTAATTAAGTCATTGAATTATTTGGTTAAATAATAAAAATGTGATAATTACTAGTAATTGAAGTCCTGGAGGGAACGATATTTATGTTCACCATACCTACACTATTAATTGATAGGTATACTTGTCTTAGTCAATTTATTAATTAATTTAATGGTTATTGATTGGAGGAAGAACATAATAATTTTTTTCTGAACTGAATAAACTTTACCTTTAATTATTTAAGTCATCTTTCTGTTATTCATTTTTGTTACGAGAGTACCATTATTTTGGTTGTCTTCGAGACTAAACCAAATAATTGATGTTGAAGTTGTTTACGAAATACAATTTGGCCTATAAAACTACCAACTTAAATTATAGATAACTAAATGTAAAATGATTGCATTACTCCTTTCATTCTAATAAATTTCGATTTGATACTATTATAGTCCTTTTGCCTTACCAGACGCTCATTTTAAATTCATATAATCATTTATTTAATATATGCATATGCATATGAATATAAATATTTAATTTTAATTAAAAAAAGATAGCTTTTTTAAAGTAATAAAAAAGGTGTGAATAATATTTTTAAAATTTTTAGAAACAGATTTCAATTCAAAATTTTAAAATACTGTTACAAATATTTTAAATTTCATAATTACTTTTAGAATAACATAATTCATAAACATTTTTTATTTACCAATATTAAAATTTAATTTTAAAAATGATAAAAAAAATTCATTGGTTTTGGATGTTGCTCATTAGTTTGAGAGAAAAAGGAGTTACACGCTAACCGTAATAACCTAACGTATAAAATTCTGTTTTTTGCTTTTGCTTTTACTCTGCAAAATAAGTCCCGTAACATTTAATTTCTTTTCAGTTGTGTTTGATTTATTTGTAAACTCTAAAAAATTCTAAATAACTCTATGCAAACTAATTTAATTATTAAATAAATTAAACTCAATCATCACACGCCTAATTTACACAAGCAATTTAGAAATAATTTTACGTGATGGCTTAAAAATTTAACAGCTGGGCATCCTAATTAATTCACACATCATATTAAAATAAATGTGGACCCAATAATAATTGACCAACATTTGATTTGAATATATATTTTAATGAATTTTGTTTTATATGATAATATTTAAATTAAAAAAAATGTTTTGAAAAAATTTAAAAATACTTAATATTAAAAATGTATAAAATTTGAAACGGTTTCAAAAATGTTTCACAATTTTTTTAAAGATAATTTAGCATTAAAAAGTTATAATTCTAGAACTGTTTAATAAGATAATTTAGCATTTTCAGTATTTTTAATATAATTAATTAAAAATATGTTTACTATTTTATAAAACTAAATCAAATTAGAAAATGCCCCTAAAGTAGCATTTTTATAAATTATCATAATTAATTTTTTTTTTCAACCAAGTGCAATATATATCATTTAGAAAATTATAAAATAATTATAATATATTTTAATTGATACAACAACCAAAATCGCGCTGGTAAGAAAACTAGTTATAATTATAATTATCAAAATTTTCCCCTATATTTTATGCTTAGATTCGGCCAATTTTAGCTCTTTGCATGGAAGTACTCCCAAGGTAAGTTTTTCGTAAATTTTGTGTTTTTGATATCGTTGTAGCTTAATCTAACTAATCTAAATATTAAATCATAAAACTATTAAATGTTTTAAAAGTTACCATTACTTATTTATGGAAGTTGTTATGTTTAATGGTAGATTTGTAAGCTTAGAAGTGGTTAAGGACTAATATTTAAAGTGATTTTTATTAATTTTGAGTTTAGAGACTAAAATGTTATAATGATGTATTTGACATGAAACTTCTATGAAATATGTTTCTATAGAGTTATAAATGGATGAAAATAAAAACAGAGATAAAAAAAAAAGCCTAAATGTGAAAGTTATAGTGATTTCGATTTTAGGGGCTAAATTGAATAAAATGTAAAAGTTTAAAGAAATTTTTTAAAATTAAATTAAAAGGTCATAAGCATTTATTTGAATAATATAAGGTATATGGAATTGATATTTTGAACTTAACTATTATTTAGATCAAGAATTGAAATAGTTAGTTGATAAACGAGGAAAACGAAAAAATTATGGAATAGTCCTTTATACTTCTTTCATTGCCATTTTAGTCTAGTAAGTCCGTATGGTGAATGTACATTTTAGTATAAATATATTTTGAACTACTAGTAAATTGGTACAAAAAGGTGAGTACGGACTGAATTGTAAAGTTTTGTATATGTGTTAACTATAATTCATGTAGAAGGACAAATGAATACGAAATGGTCATGATGTATAACATGACTTATGGAAATACTACTAAAATGTTAAGATCTTGATTTCTATATTAATGCCCGTTTGAACTTAGTAAATGGCATGACCAATCCGGTCCAATCACCAGTTGGATCGTTTATCCAGTTTCACATACCGGGCCCGGTTCGACCAATTTTTTGTCTTGGTCTCAGTTTTTGGTTTTCGATTCCAATTTCCCATATTAAGTCCAATTTTCAAGTTCAATTACCCATTGAGTCAATTGTCTGACTTGAAAATTAATTTCCAAAAAATCACATTTATTTTAATTAATTTGATTAATTTAGTTTTGCTTGATCAAAATTAATTTTCCCAAAAATCACTGAGATTTTTCAAAATGAATTTTTCAAGAAAATTCTTTAATCTAATTCTCTAGTTGAATAATTTTCACAACTGCCCAATTTAATTCCACATCGAATAAATCGACTCAATTAAATTATTTCTAGAGTTGTAGAATTTCCTTTTGATTCAAATGCAGTCCAATCAGATTTTTGTTGAGCTAGTAGAGGGACCAATTGGACATATACAATTAGGCTTTAGTCATTAATATTATGTCCAGAAGCATCGCTCCGATAATTTGCAATTTACTTAATCATGGATTTAGTCCACAAGAAGTAACATGATTGAAAACTCCTTATTGTATACTCTTTACGAAAGCAATTCATCCAACTGTTTTGTCCAATGACCTCGTCACGTGTGCATTACCCTCATATGATATCCTTGATTTCTAAGTTAAATCCGTTCACTCAATACAATCATATTTTATCTCATTGTCACCATTGTGTCTTCTTAATGATTAATATGATCACTGTCAAGAAATGACTGTGATAAATTACTCGTTAAAGAAAAAACAAACTGTGGACACGTTCCATATTTATCAATTCACACAATGCCAATGAGAGGATATCGTTAACTCTTTAATCAAGTTATGAATTTCATCTTTCACTAGTAAAGCCATGACAAACACAAACCATGTACCCAACATACCAGCTATGGGCTCGATTATCTTTAGAGCATAAGCATCCACTTATACCAAAGCACATGAGTTACATACGCATGGTCAGTGACTAACTCAGGACTTAGGTAAATCACACCATGAACGCCACAAGTGAATTAATCTACAAATGGAATCATAATTAATTCAACTTGGGTCCAGTCCAATGTATCATTCTTTCAATGAGTACATCTATGTCTCTACCCGTGGAGTCAACTGCTCTAATAGCCAAGACTAGTCATCTCCCAAATTGGAATTGTAGACAACATAATAATACTTCTAAGTATTTGAATCAAATGCTCACGTTAATTATTTTACGGGATTACGAACTCGTTTAGATTATCTACTGAAGTAAGTTGTCTTTCTCGCAATGTAAACGTTCTTACAATGCCACTTATCATCAGTTTGAACTTATACAATCAATGAGCTAATATTTGTCTATCACAATTTTTCTATGTATGCAAAACATGAAAGACAGAAACACAAAAAATATAACAGTGAAATGTGAAATTAACTTTATTTATTTATCCATGGTTCAAATACATAGAAAACAGTTACATGTTTACTACAATATGGGCACATTTTCCAACACATAGTGTTGCATTGATATATTCAACTTGGGAATTGCCTTTGAGAGTGATTATCATCTTTTAATGACTTGATTTGCCTACTGGTATTGACATAGTAGGTTGAGAAAAATGTACACTTTGAAATATAAAGTTAAGGTTGCATGTTGTGAATGTTGGGATTGGGCTTAAACTATTGTCCTCTGTAATGTGATTATCATAATGATTTGGTTTTCTGGATAAGACCTTGCAGGCGTAGATTAAGTTCAAATCGTACTAACAATCTTTTTATATAAGTTCTTCCCTTGTTGTTCCAACTGTTGTAACCACTACTGTCATTATTGAGGCAAGTGGTCAGCAAAGTGCCAAATGGTAGTGGCCACTACGACTAGCACTATGACATACTTAGTAACTTGTCATGTTTGGAGTTGGCAATTTTTTTGAAACAAAATATTTGGGCTTTAAAAAATTCTGATATTGTGGAAGTATGAAAGCCCATCTATGAGATAATATTGAAAGCATTTATTTATTCATTGAGGAACATATTTTTTTGAGTGCATTTGAGAGAGCAACCAAGTATTGTCTCTCGGTTTACTGCCTAAGTTCTCAGGGAAGAACTTAGAGGTGAGTGATCTTGTAACACCCCTAACCCGTATCCGTCGCCGGAATAAGGTTAAGAGGCGTTACCAGACGAAGAAAGACTTTTACGGGCAATTCATAATATAGTCATCAAACACAATCAAAGTGTCCCTTTTATAGGTCAACGAGACCTTAATCATGCTTTAGAATAGGGTCGGGACTAAACCGAACACATACTAAAGTTCTCGAAAATTTAAAACCTTTTCAACGCTGTTAAGGTCACACGCCCGTGTAGTTAGGCCGTGTGCCTCACACGGCTACTAGACACACCCATGTGTCCTGGCCGTGCCAAAACAGAGCATGTATACTGACTTATCCACACGGCCACCAGACACACCCGTGTGCCATGGCCGTGTAAAATTAGGCTAGCTACTGACTTGTTCCCATGGCCACCAAGCACGCTCGTGTGCCACGGCTGTGTAACCTGCTCAGGCACACTTCGAAGTGGCCCTTGAGCCACACGGAAGAGACACACGCCCGTGTCTCTTGACCATGTATGCAAAATAGGCCATTTGCAAGGCCAAAATTGCCACCCACACTTGGGTAAATCCTACAAGCAAAATCCCAATGCAATGGCAACCAAAGATATGTCAAATAATCAACAAATCTCCACATTCAATTTCATTTCCATTCATGCAAATTTGCACAACTAAAACACATATACATTTAAGCATGATTTCATCTACATTTACCTTTCTTATAATCATCTCTTTGCTCAAACATACATGCTCAAAATTTCATTCATATGCTTACCATAAACTTGTCCATTTCATAGTCATGAGATCATGCCAAAACCAACATCATATACCATATTCACAAATGCATAATACCAACACACAACTAGCCACATCACATGGCTAAATTCATATCTCAAACTTATACCAGATAACTAGCCTATACATGCCATATTTAGCTATATTCACATTTTTAAAATACCAAAACAAGTTGGAGTAGTGATATGATGATCCACGACAGTCCCCGAGCCACAATAGCTTTGACGATCTGTTATAGAGTAAACACACACACAGAGTAAGCTTTCCAAAAGCTTAGCAAGCCATATACAAATAAACTTAATATATAAGCATTCCAGACATATAATCAATATGAATTCACTAATAGCTCATTTGCATAGCCATAATTCTTCTTGGCACATTTACTTAGCCATTCATCTTTCAATCTTGCATATCATCATACACTTTGTTAGCTCATAGCTTTTCCATTCATGTATCACTTTTATATTCTCATATACAAATACATAACTCATCTAGGTAAGTTTATGAATATCCTTACCTTCTTATACACACAATGTATACTTATCAGACGTACCTGAAATAGATATGCAAACCACATAGTCATTCGTATCTCGGATTTGCCCGTTGAACCGTTCGGAATCTAATAGGATATTTGGAATGATCGAATTAGTCGTACAATGCCAACGTCCCAGACGTGGTCTTACATGTAATCGGGTATCGATGCCACTTTGTCCCGCATGGTCTCTTACACGAATCAAGTACGATGCCAATGTCCCAGACATGGTCTTACACGTAAATCTCACATCGATGCCAACGTCCCAAACGTGGTCTTACACGAAATCTCGAATCAATGCCAACGTCCCAGACGTGGTCTTACATGATATCACATAACGGACACCTATATCATGACATATACTATCCTATCTATCCCTAGGTTCAAACGGGACTTCTCGGACGTTGACAGTATGTCGATTCTATCTCGGAAATTCATGTATACATCATCTCATATGCATTCATAATTATCAATGGTCATATAAACATACATAATTCAATACAAATACATTTATTTGTATATCGACTTACCTCAGATTCAAATATTTGATCGGACTCGGTTATTCAACTACTTTCGCCTTCCCGCGATCTAAATCCGTTTTCTTCGGTTCTTGATCTATACATATTCAAATTTAACCCTTTTATTCATAAAATTATTCAAATCAATCAAAAAAACATATTTAGGGCAATTTGCAATTTAGCCCTCACATTTTCACATTTGGACAATTTAGTCCCTATTTTACAAAATCACAAAATACCTCAAATTAACTTGTACCCATGTTTAGCCGAATATACCCCATGATCATATCAATCCATGCATTTCATTTATTTTACAAATTAGTCCCTCAAAATTTCATTTTCTCAATTTAGCCCTAATTAGCTAAATTCATCAAAAATTCAAGAACAAAACATGTTCATTAAACACATATCTTTCATTTAACACAAATACTCATCACAAAACTCACTATTTCATCATTGACACATCTCTTTAAACATCATCAATTCTTCAAATTACAACATGGGTTTTATAGCATACGAAGCAACGATTACGAAAACGTAGAAATTATCGAAAACCGAAGCAAAACATATCTTAAAATTGGATCAAACCTAGCTGAAACCTTGAAGGTTCTTTTTCTTTCTTTTTCTTTTGTATATTCGGTCAAATGAAGGAATAAAAGATGATCACTTTCATCTTTTTGTTTTATTATTCTAACATTAACACCTATTTTACTAAATTGACCTTTAATAAACATAAAAGACAAATATAATTCAAGGTCATTTTTGTCCATTAACAATCCACTATCTTATAAATGGCTTAATTGCCACATAAGGCCTCCCTATTAAAAAGCCATCTCAATTAAGTGTCTTTTCATGGAGCATGCACATTTTGCATTCAATGCAATTTAATCCTTTTATCAAATTAAACACACAGACGAACAAATTAACTTACGGAACTTTAACAAATACTTAATCACATATTAAAGGCACAGAAAATAATATTAAAATATTATTTTAACTCGGATTTGTGGTCCCGAAACCACTGTTCCGACTAGGGTCTAAACCGGACTGTTACAGATCTAGATCTTTAGGTACAAATGTGAGGTTGATATATTGGAGTGTGATAGGACTTGAATCATTTGTTGTATTGGGTTAAAAGATAGTGAATTTACTCACTGATCTAGGCTCCGTAGACAAAGGAAAATCAAACTGCGTAAACAATTTGTGTTCGTGTTTTCTTTGTTCCTATCACAGTGTCACCTTTAGTGGCCACTACAACCATCTCTTCCATTCAAACACTCTGTTCTCTTAGCAATTATTAACTGTTTGTTTCAATAATTACCATAAAATATCACCAATATGTTCATAAGCTATTAAGTTTAGTGATATTATATTTAACTAAAATATCAAATTAAAAACAAATGATGGCTTAATATCTCATTCGGTACTAGAGTTTGACACTTTTTTTTTAGTGTGGTAACTGTGTTTTTTTTTTGTCCAATCTGGTATCTGGATTTGACAAAAGTTATATATTTTGGTACCTAAAGGTGCAAATGTTAACTTTTTAGTGTTTAGTTCAGGTTTTAAGGTTGATTTAATGAAAGTTAATTACTAATATTATTAGGTTTGAATTTTTCATGATTTTTTTTCAATAGAGTAAATTTAGTGTTAATCGTGAATTTGTTTAATTTCGTATTTAATTTGTCAAATCCAGTTGATGAATGTTATTTAATTCAAGTTTTAGTGTTGATTTGATGAAAACTAATTGCTAATATTTTTAGCTAATTATGTATTTTCATCAAATCAACTCTAAAACTCGAATTAAACTAAAAAGTTAACATTGTTACCTATGGTTACTAAAAAATATAAGTTTTGTCAAATATAGGTACAAAATTGGACAAAAAATAACAATACAAGTACAATAATAGAAATATATGTCAAACTCATGTACCAAATTATATATTAAGCCTTATTATAATGCAAAGACAAGTATGTCATAAAACATGTCTTATTTTGAAATTATCCACAAAATCTTTAGTTTAAAATAAATTACCTTAGTTTATAATGATTTTCAAAGTTATTATAATGGAGTGTGTTTAAATGTTTTTCTTTCATTGTAAGGGCTGAAAAAGGTATAAGTAGAAGTAAGTATTGTAAAAAAATATATATTATAACGAGAAATAAAAGGTAACGGAGGATGGACAATTCAATTTTTTTACAGTAAGTTATTTGTACATTAATTTGAATAGAAAATATTAATTTATATTTAATTTGATAAAAACAATCATTTTCTAAGAACTTTATGGTTGATTGATGGTAATAAAAATAAATAAAATAATAATTTACTTTTTATTCTAATAAACTGAAATGTAATTGTTGATTATTGTTGGGTTATATTAGATAACTATAAATATACATCAATGTGAACAATAAAAAAAAAAACTAATAAAAAATAAATTAAAGAATTTTACTTTAGTAAAAGACTTCATTGTTAATGGCAATAAAAATAAATAAATAATTAAGATATAATAGTTGATTTATTGATTATCTTTTAAATTAGAAGGACATAAGTTGTATAAGCATAAATATAAAAAAATAGAGAAGGGATAATTTAAATTTTATTTACATAAGTTGTATAAGCATAAATATAAAGAAATAGAGAAGGAATAATATAAATTTTATTGACAATAATGCTTTAAAAAGGTTAAGTTATTTTAGTTAATAAATTTAATAGGTAATGTTTGAGTTAGAATTAAATTTTTAAAATTTGAAAAAAAAAGTATAGAGATTTAAAAAGTCAAATTATAGAATAAATATTAAATTCACAACTTACGCATAATACAAGATCAACAACAAAATTTTACCTAACAAATCTAATGTAACAACCCGTTTTACAGTGGTGTCAGAAACAATGATTCCATAATCACAATTTTGACAAGTGAGATATTTACGAGTCAAATCTAGTAATATAGTGAATTTTGATTTGATAAATTGTGTTAATTGGATGACTAATTAAAGTATAAGTGGTTTGTCCCTAAAGTTTAGTGATTTTGAAAAATGAGGTATCGGGACCTTGTTTCCGTAAATTAAGCCCGTATGAATTGAGGTTTGGTCCAAAAATTTTGGTGTTTGAATAGTTAATTAAAGAAAAAGGATTAAATCGTAAAAATTAAAAGTTATGAAATTCAATTACCTAAAGATTAAAATGGTGGTTTGTAAGGGTCCAAAGAGACAATTAAACCACCCTAGTTGAAAGTGGACGGTTAAGTGGTCTTATTTTAAAGAAATTATGTTAAAATATATAATGAAAATAAAAATATTATATGATAAAACATAAACTAAAACATCATCTTTACCCACTTTCTTTCTTCCACCGAAAAGAAAAACATAAGACCACCATTTTTGGATGCTTAAGGTTCGGCCAAGTTCAAAATTCTTGTATGGCAAGCCATTTTTTATTTGTTTCTCGAAATTTTTATATTTTTAACATCGTTGCAATTTGGTCCAGCTAATTTATAACTTTATTTTAGAAACTGTTAAAATTTGTTAAAATTACCATTGATGATTTTTAGATGTTCTTGATGTTAAATGGAAGATTTTGAAGCTTGGAAATGTTAGGGCTATTTTGTTAAGTGAATTTTGTTAGTTTTGCATTTAAGGATTAATATGTAGATTTGTTATATTTAGCATGAAAATATGGTAATTGTTTTAGTGATTGAAGTCTGATTATGGATGGAATTAGACTTGGTTATGTGTATTGGGGCTTAAATGTGAAATTTTTAATAGTTTTAGTTTTAAGGACTAAATTGAAGAAAGTGTAAAAGTTTAAGGCAATTGTGAAAAATATCAATAAAGAAGTCATATGAATTAATTAAAAATTTTAAATTATTTAGGGTTGATAATTGAAATAAATTATCGTATAAATCAAGAATCGGTAGAAAATTGTGGAAAAGAGAAAACTGTTGACTTGTCCCTGATATTGCTACTTTTACAATTTGACCCTAATAAGTTCATACGGTTTAAATTAGAATAATTTGTAATATTATATTGACTTGTGAATTATAATTTTTTGAATATTAACATATATATATATATATATAATGTAATAATCATAAAGTTGATTCAATGTGAGTAATATAATTGATTTGTAAGATATTATGTGATTATTTGTATTGAGCTCAAATGAACATAGGATAAGATACAATTGATGTGCCAATAGGTTATATTTCGCGTGGTACAGAATTGACTTGTGATAAGATGATGATTATTGACTTGTTACTATCCACTGAATATACCGGAGCCCAGCATTTGTTGTGGACTATCGTGTTATATTTACAGCGATTCTGGCGTGTTACTGGGGGTTGATGTAAAGCCTATGGGCTTGGCACTTGGTGCCCAGGCGTGTTTCTATAGGGATGTTAGCCTACGGGCTAGGCACTTAGTGTCCAGGCGTGTTCTCGTTTGGTTTGACTCGTTGGAGCTTTCTGGTGTGTTTTGGGTGGATAACTGTGTATTCGTATTTGTTTATATTTTTCATCGGGAAGTTTTTCAATGGTTAAATTATTTGTTATTGAATTATACAAATGTTTGCATGATTTTTTTTATATTATATCGTGACTTGGTATCAAATAATCTTGAACGATTGAATAGATTTTGCAACTTGTATATTTATAAAACTCACTTGTTGAATGGTTGTGGCTGACAGGAGTAATGTTTATTAACATTATTATACAATTTACTAAGTTTGTTCAATAAGTTTTAGCGTTTTGACTTGTGAACTTACTAAGCTCTATTGAAACTTACTCGTGTCATTTTTCTTTGTTTCCTTGTAGATATCATTTTTGGAATCAGAAGAACGGATCAACTTGAGATCACACTATCCGGCTATCTTTCGGTAGATTTTGAAAATGTTTTCTTTTGGGGTATGTGGCATGTAATAGGAGTGTCTTGTATATATTATAAGTATTTACTTCAAGTGGTATGTTTATGCTAGTATGATGGTTATATGTTTAAGGTTATTGTTGTAGTTGTTTATAACTTGAAGTGAAAATCTAAATGTGGTAATGAACTTATCTTGTAATAGGAGTTATCTTGTTTATGAATGTGTTTGAAGATGTGTAATGCTTGTTATTGATTTGGCTATTTGGTTGATGCCTTATGAATGTGGTGAAAACATGGGAGAAATGATTGTGAAGGGTATGAATGAAATGGTATGTTTGGCATGTGTAATAGGTAGGAACTTGTAGTCTTTAAATGTAAATTGGTTGGTTTATGAAATGCGGTGCCAATGAAGGCATACTGGTTAGGCACTTAAGTTGAATGTTTTGATATGTTTTAAACTTGTTTGGATGTGTTTTTGAAGGCATGTTAATGGTTGATTTTGGTTTGGCTTGGTACCTAAGGAGTTTGTATTATTTTGCCTTATTTTGAAAGCTAATTTAGGTGCACATGGCCTGGGACACGGGTTGTCACACAGTCGTGTGCCGCACACGGTCACACCACACGACCATGTGGACTATTTAATTTTGGTGTAGGTTTATCACACACGATCACAGGTTGTTACACAGTCTGCGACACGATTTGCACACGAGTGGGCACACGATTTGTGACACGGCCATGTGACCCTATTTTCGAATTGTACATGGTTTGGTCACAAGACCATGTCTCTGGGATACACGGGCTGAACCCTGTCACACGGCTGTGTGACCCCTATTTTCACTTTTACTTGAATTTTTGTAAAAGTTTCAAATTAGTTCTGATTTGATTCTGAGTTGAGGGTCTTGTATGCTCAATTAATGCTCGATTTTGAATGAAAATCACATCATATTTGTATTAAATTTCATTTTAATAGATTTGTTAATTATTTATGCTGAATCTAAGCTTGATTATATTTGATTATTAATGAATAATTGTAATTATGTTATAATATGAATTGTTTGATCATTTATGTTGTTACATCAGTTAAGATAGATGTTTGTATGTTTGATATAATCCTTGATGTATTCATAATCTCTATTGTGCACGTAACTAAAGCGATTAATGATTTATGATTTGATTAAATGTTATAAAATGTGTTATAGTGTTTCGATAATTGTTGTAGCATCCTGGAACTCAGGTCTGGCGATCGGTCTGGATATGGGGTGCTACATTTAATTCCTGTAACTCAGGACTAAAATTGATGAAATTTAATTGTTATCATTTGGATGAAGACTGAGAAGGGTTGCTCATATCTAATGGAAAAAGCCAAGGGATGGCTAGATGAAGTTGGATACGGATGGGGCAATTTCCAATAGTTGGAGGACTGAGTCCATTGGTGGGGTGATCCGTGAATCCTTGAGGAGGTGGCTAGTAGATTTTTACAAGAATGTTGGGTTGTAACAGCCCGATTTAGGGGCTAGTCAGAATAGTGATCTCGGGGTCCCTAATCCGAGGTTAGAGAAAAATATTTTCATGTTATTTTATGTGTTATAACATGTTTATAATGGTGCATGAAAATTTTGGTGCTTTAATTTTAGCGATTTCTTGCTTAATCGCGAAAAAAGACTAAATCGCATAAAGTGCGAAAGTTCTATTTTATTTGCTATAGGTGCCAAATAGCTATAGAATATCAATTGGAGGTCCCAAATGTGCAATTTGGCCTTGTTTTAAGTGAGTTGGCCGGCCATGTGACATAGGGGACAAGAACATTTAATTTTGGTCAAAATTGGTGGAAATTAGGTGGAAAAATGAATAAAATAAGATGAAATAAGCAAAAAGCTATCATCTTTTTATTTTCTTCTCTTCTTCCACCGAAAATACAAGCAAGAATGGGGGTTCTTGAAGCTGAAAATTTCAGCAAGCTTTTCTTTACTCAAGTAAGTGATTTTGATGATTTTAATTGATAAATTTTGTACTTTTGGAGTCCCCAAAGCTTAAGCTAGCTAATGAGGGGACTAATTTGCAATATGGTTGAAAGTCTAGGGACTTGCCATGATAGAGTTTATGTTGTTTGAAGAGTTTTTATGGAAGAAAATGAATGATAGGATGATGAGAAACAACTTTTGTGAAAGGTGTTGTTATGAAAACACCTAATTAGGACTAATTTGTAAAGGTTGCAAATTGGTAATAAGTGCATGAAATAGTTGAAATTTTGAGTTGCTATAGAAGAGAATATGATTCGGCTAGGCTTGATTAGTAAAGAAGATGGATGAAAATTTATTTACGAGCCTAGGGGAAAAATCGTAATTTTACCAAAGTATAGGGGCAAAATGGTCATTTTTGCCTAAGTAGAGATTAAGTTGTAATATGATCATTAAGTGATTAAATGAGTAAATTTTATTGTTCTAGATCAAATAAAATGAGATTCGGACCTAGAACGGGAGAAAGAGAAATGTGGGCAAATAGACTCCCTTTTTACCCTTTTCGGTATCGAGGTAAGTTCATATGCAAATGTTTTAATTACGTATGAGTTAATTTGATATTCCAATATTGTATAGAATGTATATTTACTCTATGAATGTATGAAATATCTTTTGATGAGACGTTAAGAGAATTGAATCTAAGAGCAATGGTAAATGTATATAGCATGATATGATGATAGTTAAGGTCCCGTGTAAGACCATATTGGAATATGGCCTCGGTGTGAGAATTCCTATAAGACCATGTCGGGGACATGGCATCGATATATTAATGCATGTAAAACCCTATCGGGGTATGATGTCAGTGTGACATTAGGTGTATGAAACTCAAAAGTGTCATTTAACAATTTAAGTGATTCAACTGAATCCATTTAAAATGAAAAAGTATGTGGTTGCACCACGAGAAACACAAGTGTGTATTAGAATTGAATTGAGATAAATTCAGTATATGATGAACTCCTAGTGGGTTATGTGTAATCAAAGCACCTTAGTTGCATGAGATAGATTTATTGATGCATTGTGTGAATGCGAACGAGTATCGTAGAAAGTTAAGTAAGAATAGTAGTGTGTGAGGATGTTCTCTGATAAACATTTGATATAGAGAAATACATGTGATAACTATCCATGAATGTATAATAATGGTGCGCTATGTGCGATATCACCTTATTAATGGTTAGTGATGGGTCAGTGTGCGATACCATCAACCATATTATTATCGGTGAAATTGTGTGTGTTACCACCTGATTAATTAGTAATTGATGGGCTGTGTGCGATACCATCGCTTATAAATGATTGGTGGGCTATGTGCAATACCACCCTACTAGAGATCAATGGAGGGCTGAGTGCGAAACCACCGAGAGTTTGGTAGTATGGGTGGCTTATTGAAAATGCTGGATGTGTTGTTCTACATGACCATGTGGTGACCAGTGCAGGAATGTATGCTAATTAACACGAGTAGTTGGCTTGAGGCATGGTAAGAATGTAGTAAGAGATAGAATGAGTGAGCTTCAAGAATAGTTGAGTAAGTAACCATGAGTTTATGAGAAAAACTCATTATAATACCTTGCGATTGTATATATTCAATGAATATCGGTATTTGTCAGTTATATGCAGATGAACTTACTAAGCATTATTGCTTACTCCTTTTATTTTCCCATCTCTTATAGGTTATTTTATCTAGCTCGGGTTGGAGGCTGCCGGAGATGTTTTCACAGTATCGAGTAGAAGCTTGGTATGATTTTTCAAGTTATTTTGAGTCATGGCATGTATAGGGACCTCTTTTACAGTTGGCTAAGTCATTGTTAATATAGCCAAATGTGTTGGCGTAAGTGAGTTATGTTTTGGTTGTGAATAGCCATAGATGATGGCTTAAGTAGATTGTAATTGTATTGGAAATGGTTCTCCCTTGTGTTTGGGATGAAGAATTCATTGTATGAATTAAATGTCGTTAATCCAAGATTTGTAATTGATGATATGTGGAGTTTTTGTAATAGAATTTGTATGTGTGCAATGTAGAGTGGCAAGGGCTTGGTAGATAGCCTGATAATTGTCCACATGGGTAGACACACGGGCGTGTGTCAAGACCATGTGGGAGGCACGGCTAGCACATGGGCGTGTGCCCAAGCCGTGTGAAGTCTGCACTTTACATTTGGAATTTAATTTGCCCACGGCTGAAGCACACGGGCGTGTGTATATGCCGTATGGATAAGTCTGAATGCTAAGTTTTAGCACACGGGCCATAGCCACGGGCATGCCAAGGCCGTGTGAAATTAGTCAGTGTCGCCCACGGGCTAGTCACACGGGCGTGTGCCTAGGCCGTGTGACATAAACAGAATACTCATGATTTTATACACGAGGTAGGGACATGGGCGTGTGTGACCACACGGCCTGCCCACACGGGCGTGTCCCACTTCACATGGGCGTGTGGCCCCTGTTTTATTGAGAAGTTTCTTGAATTCGTAAAAGTTCTCGGGATAGTTCCGGTACCTCTCGAAAGTATGTGTAGGGCCTCCTAGGCCGAGTATGTACAAGTGATGAGTTTAAACGAAATTTTATAACCCCGATCAAGATGTTTAAGAAAGATCAGTTAGGTAATGCCTCAAACCCTATTCCGACTTGAATACGGGTAAGGGGTGTTACATTTAGTGGTATCAGAGCTATGGTTTAGTCGGTTCTCGGACTAACCTAGCGTGAGTAAGAGTCTAGCTATACATGCCATATGTGGACCGTGATAGTGTGATATCTCCCGGCTCTAACGAAATTGTTTTGATAAGACAGAAATGATTTCCAACCGAGCTAATTTCAATAAGGTTGTAAGTGGCAATGAGGTAATTGAAATGTACTTATGCACTATTGAAATTTAGAGGAGTATGAATAGAAGTTTATGACATGTGTATGATAAGGTATGGAATGATATAAATCCAGGTTGAGGAATGAGAGTTATGAAGTGATAAGCTTACCTATATTGGTTTGATATGTGTACGGTGTTATGTACCCAACCTATTGGGTTAAGTGCTTATAATGAGTAATTTATCCAGAGAATGGGATATGTGTGTATGTACAACTGTTTGAATGATGTATGATAAATATGTCCACATGGTTAAAAATCACATGTGACTGTTAAAGTAGAGAATGCATGATGTTTTGTTTTATGACTCTGTTATGAAGCCACACATATTATGGTGTGGAAATTAAACTGAGAAGTTTGACTAAGTAGAATGCGGGAGATGAGCACGGTAGTTTAATGATAAATTGATAAATAAGACCATGGTAGGACCATGGCAATACATGTGATCCCGTATAAGACCATGTCTGGGACATGGCATTGGCAACGATATACGATCCCGTGTAAGACCATATCTGGGATATGGCGTCGGCATCGAATGGTGATTTCGTGTAAGACCATGTTTGGGACATGGCTTCAGCACTAAAGAAAGATATCGTATAAGCCCATGACCGGGACATGGCATCGACATCTAAGTACGATCTCGTATAAGAACATATCTGGGATATGGCATCGAAATCGAATTACAAGATCCCTAATAAGACCATATCTGGGATATGGCATCGGCATCGACATGAGTTCCATGTAAGACCGTATCGAGGATATGGAATTTGTATTGATATGAGATTTCGTGTAAGACCATAGCGAGGCTATGGCATCGTGATGACATGTAAAGAAATAGCTGGGCTATGACGTTGTGATACGAGTAAAACCATAGTTGGACTATGGCAATCAGGTAAACGACGTACTCAAAATTCGTAAGACATTCTCTAAATTGATAAGCAATGGTAAGAGAAATTAGAGTTTAATGTTGAGTACTCGAGTAGACATTAAGGTGGAACTTGAGTAAGTGAAGTCACTGTTCGAAAGTATGAGTGATAGAAACAATTGTAGCATGATTAACGTGAAAACTCACTTGGAGCGAGTTGTGTGACTATGATGATATTTCATTGATGATGAATATTAAATCATATGTAAGTAGTCACGAGAGTTAGGTTAAGGAACTCTACAACCTCACCCCCTTACCACTGTTGAATTATGATGAGATGTTATGAGAAAAAGAGTTTGTAAGTTTGTATGTGATTATGCAACGTTTATACTAGCATGTTGAGAATGCTTGGCATTACATTAATGTATAATGCTTTACTAAATTGATTAGTTAATGTTGAATGAGATGTTGAAGTCCTAGCGGACCATATTGAATATGAAAATGCCATCATTGAGATGTGAAATAGATAAGGTCCCGTATAAGACCATGTTCAGGACATGGCCTCGGCACCGAGTTGAAATCCCGTATAAGTCCATATCCGGGATATGGCTTCAATAATGAAAATGAGAATTGTATAAGACCATATTCGGGATATGGCATCGATACTTGATGTGGAAGTCCATATAAAACCTTATCTGGGATATGGCATTGGCATTTAGAGATGGCTCCATATAAGACCACCTCTGGGATGTGGCATTAGTTTCGTACCTACATGAATGACGATGAATATGCGTCTTCGATTATCCCTAGTGATCAATGGGACGGATAGATGAGTCTAGTGGTAGAAATGAGAATTGTACTAAAGCCATGCGAATGGCGAATCTGAGGCACTCGTGAACAAGTCAAGAAGAAACGAGTGAGTGATGTGTGGCACGGTATGTGCTAAATAAAGGGAAAGTAGGAGTAAGTTGGCTTGAAGCACGTGATGCAATGCATGGTTAGTTAATGCCATGGATGGGTTATAATGATCTCCTTGGGTATTATGTATAAATATTTGTTGCCTTTCAGATGATGTAGTTGTTCTTCTCATAAATTGTGATTATGTGAGAACGTTAATCGATCGAAAAAATCAGACTAATCGGTTGTCGATTTAGTTAATTGAAATCGACATTCCTTTATCTCCTTGTAACCCTATTTGGGTGCTTCGAGGGGGAAGTTGGAGATGATTCTAGTATAAGGAGTGAAATCACAGGTTTCACGTTGTGTGATGGGTTTTTGGGTAAGCCGAATAGAGTTAATGGATTCGATCGAGATGTCCCTACTATCGTGAGATATGACGATGGTAAAGGTTTTAGATTAGCATAGCAAGAGAAACTCAGATGAGAGTGTGCTTGAAAAATGTTCTCAGTGTGGAGAAAAGAGTAGATTAATGTATTGAAATATGATTCAAGTTTTGTGTATATTTACGCATGAATCAATAAGGAGGATAAAATTCTGTGTATACGTGAGTAGGGAGCATGATACAAAGGTATGCTCATTGAAAGGTTCAAACCGTGATGGTCGAATTGAAAGCTATAGAAGGAACTATTAATTGAAAGTTCTAGTACTGAGTTCAGTCTGAATCGAGAAAAAGATTTGCCAGATTGGTGATCCAGAGACGATCACTTTTGTGTCTGTTTAGTGAGTTAGATGTTATAAAATGATCCATGGAAAAATTGATATGGATTTTCTGAATTTTGATGAGTTAGAGTATCTTATGCTGCAGAAGATTTTGAAAATGAAATAGTGGAAACGGCTTGAACCATTACAAAGGTGTGTATAGTTATTGTAATACTTCTCAGATAGTAGACATAGTACAGATGTCTGGATGAAAGATCCATGTTAAGCAATGCGAGTTAGTTACTTGGTTGACCTTAGTTGGTAACATCCTAGTTTCAGTGAGGTTAATGACTATAGCGAGTCTTCCTTTCAAAACAAGGGAGTTCAGAAGTGATTTAGTAAATGGTATTTTTAAGTAAGCTCTGAATGAGTTTATTTAAGATGATAAAATCCAGGTTGGATAAGATTTCCGTTGTTGATGTTTCCTCGAGATAAATTTGAATGATGATGAATCCAGAACTTATACAGAAGTTTTGGTATGAGATTCAGTAGTAGCATATCTACTAATGCAAGAATAAGAAAGTACAGTTATGTGCATACATGTTTTGACAATAGAGTACATTTCACGATATGATTGAGTTTATGGTCAGAAGTAGTTGATCACTAAAAGCTGAGTTTTCAAAGCGTACAAGTCAAGACTATCACAGTCGGTGAATGCTTTAATGGGAAAGTGAGATAAAACCTTATAGATTTCAAATTTGGTTTGAAAAAATTCCCAAGAAGGGGAATGTCATTCAAATTGTAGTGGATCAACCGGTAAAGATCCGAATGATCATTTGGATAAGTATAGAGTTCCAAATTGGTGGATTACTGAGTATATGCCCTAGAGGAAGAATAACCTAGGTCTCAAGTTACGCTTCGACCTTGTGTGTTATAGCTTAAAGGTTGTTGGCAAGAGAAACTTGAGGATAAGTCGATTTCTTATTTTAAAGAGTAGGTGGAAACGTTTTAGGAATGTTAAAAGCAATTTCCCCTGGTAAGATTTTCGGGGACGAAAATCCCTAAGGGGGGAGAATTGTAACAGCCCGATTTAGGGGCTAGTCAGAACAGTGATCTCGGGGTCACTAACCCGAGGTTAGAGAAAAATATTTTCATGTTATTTTATGTGTTATAACATGTTTATAATGGTGCATGAAAATTTTGGTGCTTTAATTTTAGCGATTTCTTGCTTAATCGCGAAAAAAGACTAAATCGCATAAAGTGCGAAAGTTCTATTTTATTTGCTAGATGTAACATCCCAAAAACGGGGTTATTTGAAATTTCATTATTTTCTTATGTATGAACTACTGGGATATTACTTATGGAATAAGAGAGTTTAAATTAAGGCCTTGAGTTGTCTCATTTTGGTAGAAAATTTTAGTTCTTAACTTTTAAAAAGAAGGGAGCCTTGGTAAGTGGTGTTATAAGAATAAATGTGGGTATTTTTAACACAAAATAGGCCTTGGATAAGTGGCAAAAGAAGCCCACTTAAGAGCTACATGTGACGCCACCAAGGAGCAAGGGAGAGCTTGTGTTCGAGTCACGGAAATCCCTTTTGTTTTTGTTTTATTTGGACGGCACAAGGAGAGTTTTTCTCCTTCAAACTCTTTTTAGGTGTAATTATCAAAGGATAATTTAAGCATTTTAATTAGTTTTAATTTGCTCAAACCTTTTTGATAATATAAGAGATATGATAATTGCATCAAGGATATTTTTATTTTAAAGGGATTATTAGGTGGCTAATTCAAAATTATTTGAATTAAATTAAATGGGTGGCTTGGAGCAAAAATAGGTGATGGCCAGAAAGTGGGGCTCCTTGGTAAAGAGGAGTTGGCTAGGGGTTGGACTCCTTGTTGCCAAGGTTGGACGGCAAGCTTGAAAGGGGGGGGGCCGAATCCTATATAAAGCACATACCTAGCACCCTATTTTCGTTTTGCTCAACCTTACACAAAGCCGAATGCCTTGGTGACTTACTTCATAAAATTTCGGCAAGCCTACACCCCATCTTTTACTATTCTCTTTCAAGTTCTCTCAAGCCGAAAATCCTATTAACATTCACTCTCCCATTCTTGATCTTTAGCCTAAACTCTACCTCCTCTTCCCTACTTCCTCTTTGGCATTGAGGCTTTTGGATTCCTCTCGATTGTGAAGGTGAGTTTGGCCGAATACTTATGGTTTTCTCTTCTCTATATCCCGTCGATTTCTATAAAGGGAAGTGCCGATTTCGGCAATGGTTATAAGGCCTTTAAATAAGTGGTAACCGATTTCCTCTAGGTGCTCGAGAACGTAAAGCGATCAACTCAAAGCCGATCTCTAGAATTCGATCTCTGGGTAAGTATAGGTAAGGCTTATATTGGTGTTTAAAAGCCGAAAATTGTGGTTATTAGTGTTATTAATTAACCAAGGTTGTAAACCAGTTCGCAAATCGGACGCTAAGGCTAGTACTCGAAGCGATTGGGTAAGGATTCGGGTACAAAGTATGACCCCTTTAAATTGTTTGGTTTGGCCGAATGGGCCATATCACTAACCTTGAGAGTTGGCCGAATATAGGGGCAAAGACTTGAGTGTGGCGACTTCTCTTCTCGGATTTAGACTCCTTGTTGGTGACAGTGTGTACATACACACCATTTAACTTGTTAATTATGCTAAGTAATGTGATTGCTAGCTTGATGTATGTAGCAATGGCTTGAATACCATAACGGTATATGGGGTAACTGGTAAGTACTGTGCATATGATTGCTATTTTATGCTTTTGGGAAGCATCTTTGTGATAATACATATGATAAATCTATATGTGACTGATGACTATGTGGGTTGATTGAGTGGAGGGCGCAGTATTCGTCTTTGTGAGCACCAGTGCTTTGGTAGCACACTTGTGACTATACGTCACGGAGGTTTGGTACCTCCAGAGGTTTGGTACCTCATAGCGACTTGTCCTCGTGGTTAACACCACCGTGGGTTGGCCCCACTTGAGATATGGGATCGTCTGCGCGGTGATTTGGTATCACACGATGGGTTGGCCCCATCACCCGATTTGTGTCTACGGACACGGTGCTTTGGTAGCACATCGTGACTATATGTCACCAAAGGTTTGGCACCACCGGTGTTTTGGTAACACATCGTGATCGCGGTCACCAGTGGTTTGGTACCACGTGGGGTAGACAAAGGTGTTTGGTTGGCTAGGTTGGGTACTCGATACTTTGCTTAATTGGTATTATATGTGGTGTATGAAATGTTGTATTAACCGGGGAGGGTTACATCTCGAGTCTTGGTGACTCACCTTCTCCTTTAATATTTTTCAGGTGACTCGTAGATGGCGGTTGAGGAGATTGGGACTCGAGGCGGCCGTGCAAAGGATTTTAATTTACTGAACTTTAAAGTTGTTTAATTTTTATTTTGGGTTGTAATAAGGCCTCCATAAACTATAGTTGCGGTTTTTTTATATGTTGGATGTCGACTTAAACTATATCATTAAATTAAATTAAATCACATGTTTTCTTTTGGTAAACACGAAAAAGTTTAATCGTGCCATCGGGTACACTTGAAATCGATTAAATAATTGGGCTTAATTAAAATCCCAAATTGGATCTAAGGTTAGCTTAACAAGACAACCGAAACGCGAGGAGGTTTCAATAGAAAATTAAATGTTTTTCAAAAGCGATCACAAGGTTTTACCCGTAATAACTCAGATTTGGTCATAGTGTTTGGGCCGGGTTTGGGTTGTTCTGAGACTGTGATATCGAGCCGGGTTCAAAGCTCGGTTGTAGGGGCCTAAGGCCCAAAAATGTTTTTAGTAGGCCTTATGGTATGATTTACTGTTTTTAAGCGGCATGGCCCGAGTCTCCGGCACCGATCCGCCCGGTAAGTACATCTAAACCTTTGTGTGATATATATTCTGTAGAAGGGTAGGAAGGATGGAACGTAGAATAGACTTATAGGATCCAAACCTAGGGTTAGATTACTCAAACACAACGAAGCATAAGACTTAAAGAACTAAACCAACCTATGACTTAGTCAATGAGGTAGGGTGTGGTAACCCACAGACGCATGTCTAGGATTGGATCCTAAGAGCTTGGTATTTAAGCGATCCTCGTGACTCACCTCCTCTTCGCAGTATCCTCCTGCAGTGCGTAGCCAGTTCACCCTAACTCGTAAGGCTCGATGGTGTGGTAACCTCTGTGCGCATGTCTAGAAAGGTTCAATGAGAGCTTGGTATTTAAGCGGTCCGCGTGACCCACCTCCTCTTCACTTGAATTCTGCACTGGTGCGTAGCTTTGGTTCCTGCGACCGGGAGGGCTCGGTCATAGGCTAAACACAATGATTAAAACCCGAAAAAAAAGGGAATCAGCCATATTTTCGAAAAAGAAGGAAATAATAAGCCCTAATGTTTTCAAAACTTATCCAATAACCCTCTTAAACCCTAGAACACTAGGTATACCATGTTTTCTCGGAAAACTTGACTTGTGAAAATTACCGAAATACCCCTAGGAGTAAAATTACCAAAATGCCCCTGACCCCTAAAATATTGATTCAATGATTTTGCCTAAAAATTTCAACTATTTTATAAAACATTCAATAATTAGCTTTGGGAATCGTCAGTAAAATATCTTGGCCCTGGAAAAGTACGAAAATACCCCTGTAGGAAAAAGACGAAAATACCCCTGGGTTAGAAATGGGCAGAAATGTCCGATGAGTGAATAGGTATGGAAAGTATTAAGGAATGAATGCATGGACTTCTTTGTGTGAACTAGGATAGGAAATCAAACATTGGTTGCTCGAAAGAATCTCTCCGATTAAACCTCATCCATAAAACTTCTTCGCGAGTAATAAAGTGAAACAAATGCTAACGCATAAAATTTTTCTTAATCAGTTAAAAGCGCGGTAGATAGAATGAGTTCTAGAGGACGTGGGCGCCGTGGGCGTGGTAGGGGTAGGATGACGGTGTGCGAACCCGTCAGTCGGGACAAGGCTCGAGAAAATGAGGTACCACCGCCACCACCACCTCCTACTTTTAGAGCCGAGGAGCCGAGAGCGGGCCGGTGGCGAATCGGTATCGCATAGTCGTGTTGCGAGTCTTGGAGATGGTGGTCTGGGGCTGGTGGAAATGTTGGAGCTCGGAAATCTGTCCCCGGCGACTCCGATCTAACGGAGCGGAGGTATTCCGAGGTGTGTCGAGTGGCACCCAGTCAATGGAATCACCGCTAGAGTCAATCGAGAGGATCATGGATGACCTTGACTTTGATCCGAAGAAGAGAAGGCCGAAGAAAGCGCGGTCGCTAAAGGATGAAGCGTGTCGATGGTGGCTTACGGTTCGAGATGGGGCTACAAATAGATGATTTGACTTGGGAGTATTTCGAACCGCCTATCGAGAAAAAGTATGTGGGCACTAGCTACACCGACGCCAAGCAGAGAGAAAGGCTTTTCTCGGGATTAGTTCAAGGAACTAAGTCCGTGTCGGAATATGAGGCGGAATTTTTAAGGCTAAGTAGGTATGCGAGAGGCATAGTGGCTCTCGAACATGAGCGCTGTGTGTCCGCTTTGAGGATGGACTCCGAGATGATTTAAGGTTCTTTGATTGCCCCACAAAGAGTTCGTGAGTTCTCATCCCTAGTGGAGAAGGCTAAGGTAGCCGAGGGAATCAAGGAGGCCGTGTGAGGCGAAATTATAGTAAGAACAATCGGAAGAGAAGTTTTGGGTCACCGGATCAAGCGGTAGTACTCGAGAAAAGGCTAGGCCAAGTGGGCCCAATCAGCAAAGAAGGCCTGCAATCGCTGTCGAGGCCGACTCGGTCACAATCGTGTGGAAGACCCATTGGGGAGGTTGTTGGGCGGTGATAAAGGATGCTTTGAGTGTGGGTCTTTGGAGCATCGCGTCGAGATTGTCCCCAAAAGCTAGCTAAGAAGCGACGGAAGGGCGCGCCCGTGCACAAGATAGAAATGTAGGACCACGGAGAGGGTCGTGGTAATGGTAGAGAAAACAACGGTCCCAACCGAGGTCGTGGAACTCAAGGCGAGAGGTTCGGGCAACACGCAGGCTAGGCGGCTGGCTTAGTCTATGCAAGCAAGGTGTCGTGAAGAAGGTGGCGCACCGGATGTCATAACCGCATGCGTTTTTAATTTTTGGTTTTCCTTATGTTGCATTGATTGATGTGGGCTCGACACACTCGTACATTGCTAGTAATGTGGTAGGAACTATGGACCTAGACTCAAACCGCTTCTAGGAGATGACTGTAGTTAGCCCCTTAGGTCACTCCGTGAGTCGTGAGATAAACTCTATAGAGGCGTACCCCTAGAACTTCAAGGGGTAGTGTTTGTAGGTGATCTAATGGAACTACCATTTGGAGAGTTCGATTTGATCCTTGGCATGGATTGGTTGGTTAAGTACCAAGCAAGGTTGGACTGCCGCGCCAAGCGCATGGTTCTTAAGACGGCGGAAGGTGATGAAGTGGTTATGATAAGAGATAGGAGGAATTATCTATCCAACGTAGTGACCGCCTTAAAAAGGTGAAAAGATGGTCAAGAAGGGTTGTGAGGCGTATTTGGTTCAAATCTATGCTTTGGAAGCTAAGGAGTTGGAAGTTGAAAAGGTCCGAACGGTTGGGGAATTTGCTGATGTGTTCCCAGAAGAACTTCCGGGTTTGCCTCCGGATCGGGAAGTCGAATTCGGTATAGACTTGCTACCTGGAACGGCACCTGTGTCCATAGCACCATACCGAATGGCACCAAAGGAATTGGTGGAGCTAAAGGCTCAAATTCAGGAGCTCTTGGATAGGGGGTTTATACGACCAAGTATATCTCCGTGGGGAGCGCCTGTGTTGTTTGTCAAGAAGAAGGACGGTTCTATGCGGATGTGCATCGACTACCGTCAGTTAAATAAGTTGACGATCAAGAACAAGTATCCGTTGCCTCGGATTGACGACTTGTTCGATCAACTGAAGGGTGCCTCGGTGTTCTCGAAGATAGACCTTAGGTCGGGTTATCATCAACTTAAGGTAAAGGAGCTGATGTTCACAAAGCGGCATTCGAACTCGGTATGGGCATTTTGAGTTCTTGGTAATGCCATTTGGGTTGACTAATGCGCCGGCGGCATTCATGGACTTGATGAGCAGTATTCCAAAGAAGATACTTGGACCAGTTCGTCGTGGTATTCATAGACGACATATTGGTTTATTCAAGGACGTAAGAGGAGCATGACAAGCATCTACGAGATAGTTCTCGCAAGTATTGAGGAGAAGCGATTGTATGCCAAATTCGATAAGTGTGAATTTTGGTGAAGGAGGTGGCTTTCTTAGGTCATGTAGTGTCACCAAGGAATTAGAGTAGACCCCGCAAGATTGAGGCGATATTGGAGTGGAAACCACCTAGGACGGTGGCTGAAATACGAAGTTTTCTGGGTTTAGCGAGATACTATCGGAGATTCGTGGAAGGATTCTCTCTAATAGCAGCGCCGTTGACTAAGTTGCTAAGGAAGGGTGTCCCATTTGTATGGGCGGAAAAGCACAAGAAAGCTTTGATAAGTTAAGGAAGATTTTGACTGGAAGCTCCGGTTTTGTACACTGAAGCGGAAAGTTATTCACGATTTATTGTGATGCATCTCACACCGGCTTGGGATGTGTGTTGATGCGAGGATGGGAAGGTAGTAGCCTATGCATCCCGTCAATTAAGATCGCATGAGGTTAACTACCCAACTCACGACTTAGAGTTAGCAAATGGTCGTCTTCGCTCTCAAGATATGGAGACATTACCTGTATGGAGAGAAGTCGATGGTCTACACGGATCACAAAAGCTTGAGGTATCTTCGACTCGAAGGATCGAATCGAGACAGCGTCAATGGATTGAACTACTAAAGGACTACGATCGTTCAATTGAATACCATCCGGTAAGGCTAATGTAGTAGCCGACGCATTGAGCCGGAAGGTGGTATTTGACTTAAGAGCGATGTTCGCTCGGTTAAGTCTATATGACGATGGGAGTCTTTTGGCGTAACTTCAAGTTAAGCCGACATGGATTGAGAGATTAAGGGAAAGCGGTTAGTGGATGAAGGCTTGAGTTCGAAGAGGTACAAGTTCAAGACGGTGGTTTGGAAGGGTGCGATCGACTAGTGAAGGAGCGCTTTGTTTTCAAGGACGAGTGCAGATGCCAAAGGATCCAGATTTAAGGCGAAAAATTCTCCAAGATGCACATAGCACCCATACGCTATGCACCGGAGGAAGCAAAATGTATGGAGATTTGCGAAACAGATTTTGGTGGCTGTGGTTGAAGCGTGAGATAACGGAGTTGGTAGGAAAGTGTCGACGTGTCGTCAGAGTTAAGGCTGAACATCACCACCATCGGGACTACTTCAACCGATAAAGATCCTCAATGGAAATGGGAGAGGATCACCATGGATTTTGTTAGTGGGCTACCCCTTACGCCCACTAAGAAGGATGCGATTTGGGTAATTGTGGATCGCCTAACTAAGTCGACTCACTTCATGCCGGTGAGAATGGATTACTCTCTCCGTAAGCTAGCAAAGTCAGATGTGGGTGAAATAGTAAGGTTGCATGGCGTGCGATGTCGATTATCTCGGATAGGATCCCGATTCACGTCAAGGTTTTGGAAAGCGTTGCATCAAGCTTTGGGTACACGGTTAGATTTCGATGCGGCTTTCCATCCACAATCGACTGACGATCGGAAAGGGTGATCTGATTTTAGAAGACATGTTAAGGGGCTGTGTCTTGGATTTTAGTGGTAGTTGGGAGGAGTACCTACCATTAGCGGAATTCGCTTATAACAATAGTTATCAAGCGAGTATTCAAATGGCTCCATACGAGGCCCTATATGGGCGAAAGTGCCGTACTCCTACATGTTGGGCGGAGTTGGGAGAACGACAAGTTATGGGTCCAGAATCGTAACAGAGACGGAAGACAAAGTCAAGGTGATTCGGTCTCGTCTCAAGGAAGCATCGGATAGGCGAGAAGTCTTATGCCGATCTCAAACGCAAGGAAATGGAGTATCTTTGTGGGAGACAAGGTCTTTACAGTGTCGCCTTGGAAAAAGGTGTTGAGATTTGGACGGAAAGGAAGTTGAGCCCAAGGTTTATTGGGCCATATCTTTGTGGTGAAGCGAGTAGGACCGGTGGCTTATCACCTAGAGTTGCCGCGTGAGAACTAAGTCGATTCATGACGTATTCCATGTATCAATCTTTGAGGCGGTATCGGTCGGATCCTTCGCACGTTGTGCGATGAGCGTAAATCGAAGTGAATCCAGTTTATCTTTTGAAGAGGAGCCATTCGGATCTTAGACCGAGATGAGAAAGTTCTACGTAGGAAGTCGGTGCCCTTGGTGAAGGTCTTTGTGGCGGAACCATGGTATAGAGGAAGCTACGTGGGAACCCGAGGATGTAATGAGGCGACAATACCCCCACCTTTTCTAGTTAAGGAATTTCGAGGACGAAATTTACTTTAAGGGGTAGAACTGTAACATCCCAAAAGCGGGGTTATTTGAAATTTCATTATTTTCTTATGTATGAACTCCATCGGGATATTACTTATGGAATAAGAGAGTTTAAATTAAGGCCTTGAGTTGTCTCATTTTGGTAGAAAATTTTAGTTCTTAACTTTTAAAAAGAAGGAGCCTTGGTAAGTGGTGTTATAAGAATAAATGTGGGTATTTTTAACACAAAATAGGCCTTGGATAAGTGGCAAAAAGAAGCCCACTTAAGAGCTACATGTGACGCCACCAAGGAGCAAGGGAGAGCTTGTGTTCGAGTCACGGAAATCCCCTTTGTTTTTGTTTTATTTGGACGGCACAAGGAGAGTTTTTCTCCCTTCAAACTCTTTTTAGGTGTAATTATCAAAGGATAATTTAAGCATTTTAATTAGTTTTAATTTGCTCAAACCTTTTTGATAATATAAGAGATATGATAATTGCATCAAGGATATTTTTATTTTAAAGGGATTATTAGGTGGCTAATTCAAAATTATTTGAATTAAATTAAATGGGTGGCTTGGAGCAAAAATAGGTGATGGCCAGAAAGTGGGGCTCCTTGGTAAAGAGGAGTTGGCTAGGGGTTGGACTCCTTGTTGCCAAGGTTGGACGGCAAGCTTGAAAGGGGGCGAATCCTATATAAAGCACATACCTAGCACCCTATTTTCGTTTTGCTCAACCTTACACAAAGCCGAATGCCTTGGTGACTTACTTCATAAAATTTCTGGCAAGCCTACACCCCATCTTTTACTATTCTCTTTCAAGTTCTCTCAAGCCGAAAATCCTATTAACATTCACTCTCCCATTCTTCTGATCTTTAGCCGAAACTCTACCTCCTCTTCCCTACTTCCTCTTTGGCATTGAGGCTTTTGGATTCCTCTCGATTGTGAAGGTGAGTTTGGCCGAATACTTATGGTTTTCTCTTCTCTATATCCTGTCGATTTCTATAAAGGAAGTGCCGATTTCGGCAATGGTTATAAGGCCTTTAAATAAGTGGTAACCGATTTCCTCTAGGTGCTCGAGAACGTAAAGCGATCAACTCAAAGCCGATCTCTAGAATTCGATCTGCGGGTAAGTATAGGTAAGGCTTATATTGGTGTTTAAAAGCCGAAGGCTGTGGTTATTAGTGTTATTAATTAACCAAGGTTGTAAACCAGATTCGCAAATCGGACGCTAAGGCTAGTACTCGAAGCGATTGGGTAAGGATTCGGGTACAAAGTATGACCCCTTTAAATTGTTTGGTTTGGCCGAATGGGCCATATCACTAACCTTGAGAGTTGGCCGAATATAGGGGCAAAGACTTGAGTGTGGCCGACTTCTCTTCTCGGATTTAGACTCCTTGTTGGTGACAGTGTGTGTACATACACACCATTTAACTTGTTAATTATGCTAAGTAATGTGATTGCTAGCTTGATGTATGTAGCAATGGCTTGAATACCATAACGGTATATGGGGTAACTGGTAAGTACTGTGCATATGATTGCTATTTTATGCTTTTGGGAAGCATCTTTGTGATAATACATATGATAAATCTATATGTGACCGATGACTATGTGGGTTGATTGAGTGGAGGGGGTGTATTATTCGTCTTGTGACGAGCACCACGGTGCTTTGGTAGCACTGCGTGACTATACGTCACGGAGGTTTGGTACCTCCGCAGGTTTGGTACCTCATAGCGACTTGTCCTGTGGTTAACACCACCACCGTGGGTTGGCCCCACTTGAGATATGGGATCGTCCCGCCGCGGTGATTTGGTATCACACGATGGGTTGGCCCCATCACCCGATTTGTGTCTCTACGGACACCGGTGCTTTGGTAGCACATCGTGACTATATGTCACCAGTGGTTTTGCACCACCAGGTGTTTTGGTAACACATCGTGATCGCGGTCACCAAAGTGGTTTGGTACCACGTGGGGTAGACAAAGGTGTTTGGTTGGCTAGGTTGGGTACTCGATACTTTGCTTAATTGGTATTATATATGTGGTGTATGAAATGTTGTATTAATCGGGGAAGGGTTACATATCGAGTCTTGGTGACTCACCTTCTCCTTTAATATTTTTCAGGTGACTCGTAGATGGCGGTTGAGGAGCAGGTGGGACTCGAGGCGGCCAGCAAAGGATTTTAATTTACTGTAACTTTAAAGTTGTTTAATTTTTATTTTGGGTTGTAATAAGGCCTCCATAAACTATAGTTGCGGTTTTTTTTATATGTTGGATGTCGACTTAAACTATATCATTAAATTAAATTAAATCACATGTTTTCTTTTGGTAAACACGAAAAAGTTTAATCGTGCCATCGGGTACACTTGAAATCGATTAAATAATTGGGCTTAATTAAAATCCCAAATTGGATCTAAGGTTAGCTTAACAAGACAACCAAAGCGAGGAGGTTTCAATAGAAAATTAAATGTTTTTCAAAAAGATCATCACAGGTTTTACCCCGTAATAACTCAGATTTGGTCATAGTGTTTGGGCCGGGTTTGGGTTGTTACACTAGAGGTGCCAAATAGCTATAGAATATCAATTGGAGGTCCCAAATGTGCAATTTGGCCTTGTTTTAAGTGAGTTGGCCGGCCATGTGACATAGGGGACAAGAGCATTTAATTTTGGTCAAAATTGGTGGAAATTAGGTGGAAAAATGAGTAAAATAAGATGAAATAAGCAAAAAGCTATCATCTTTTTATTTTCTTCTCTTCTTCCACCGAAAATACAAGCAAGAATGGGGGTTCTTGAAGCTTAAAATTTCAGCAAGCTTTTCTTCACTCAAGTAAGTGATTTTGATGATTTTAATTGATAAATTTTGTACTTTTGGAGTCCCCAAAGCTTAAGCTAGCTAATGAGGGGACTAATTTGCAATATGTTTGAAAGTCTAGGGACTTGCCATGATAGAGTTTATGTTTTTTGAAGAGTTTTTATGGAAGAAAATGAATGATAGGATGATGAGAAGCAACTTTTGTGAAAGGTGTTGTTATGAAAACACCTAATTAGGACTAATTTGTAAAGGTTGCAAATTGGTAATAAGTGCATGAAATAGTTGAAATTTTGAGTTGCTATAGAAGATAATATGATTCGGCTAGGCTTGATTAGTAAAGAAGATGGATGAAAATTTATTTACGAGCCTAGGGGCAAAATAGTAATTTTGCCAAAGTATAGGGGCAAAATGGTCATTTTTGCCTAAGTAGAGATTAAGTTGTAATATGATCATTAAGTGATTAAATGAGTAAATTTTATTGTTCTAGATCGAAGAAAATGAGATTCGGAACTAGAACGGGAGAAAGAGAAATGTGGGGAAATAGACTCCCTTTTTACCCTTTTCGGTATCGAGATAAGTTCATATGCAAATGTTTTAATTACGTACGAGTTAATTTGATATTCCAATTTTGTATGGAATGTATATTTACTCTATGAATGTATGAAATATCTTTTGATGAGACGTCAAGAGAATTGAATCTAAGAGCAATGGGAAATGTATATAGCATGATATGATGATAGTTAAGGTCCCGTGTAAGACCATATTGGAATATGGCCTCGGTGTGAGAATTCCTATAAGACCATGTCGGGGACATGGCATCGATATATTAATGCATGTAAGACCCTATCGGGGTATGATGTCAATGTGACATTAGGTGTATGAAACTCAAAAGTGTCATTTAACAATTTAAGTGATTCAACGGGTATGTCGAAAATGAAAAAGTATGTGGTTGCACCACGAGAAACACAAGTGTGTGTTAGAATTGAATTGAGATGAATTCAGTATATGATGAACTCCTAGTGGGTTATGTGTAATCAAAGCACCTTAGTTGCATGAGATAGATTTATTGATGCATTGTGTGAATGCGAACGAGTATCGTAGAAAGTTAAGTAAGAATAGTAGTGTGTGAGGATGTTCTCTGATGAACATTTGAAATAGAGAAATACATGTGGATAACTATCCATGAATGTATAATAATGGTGAGCTATGTGCAATATCACCATATTAATGGTTAGTGATGGGCTGTGTGCGATACCATCAACCATATTATTATCGGTGGGCTGTGTGCGTTACCACCTGATTAATTAGTAATTGATGGGCTGTGTACGATACCATCGCTTATAAATGATTGGTGGGCCATGTGCGATACCACCCTACTAGAGATCAATGAAGGGCTGAGTGCAAAACCACCGAGAGTTTGGTAGTATGAGTGGCTTATTGAAAATGTTGGATGTGTTGTTCTACATGACCATGTGGTGACCAGTGCAGGAATATATGTTAATTAACACGAGCAGTTATCTTGAGGCATGGTAAGAATGTAGTAAGAGATAAAATGAGTGAGCTTCAGGAATAGTTGAGCAAGTAACCATGAGTTTATGAGAAAAACTCATTATAATACCTTGCGGTTGTATATATTCAATGAATATCGGTATTTGTCAGTTATATGCAGATGAAGTTACTAAGCATTATTGCTTACTCCTTTTCTATTCCCATCTCTTATAGGTTATTTTAACTAGCTCGGGTTGGAGGCTGCCGGAGATGTTTTCACACTATGGAGTAGAAGCTTGGTATGATGTTTCAAGTTCTTTTGAGTCATGGCATGTATAGGGACCTCTTTTAAAGTTGACTAAGTCATTGTTAATATAGCCAAATGTGTTGGCGTAAATGAGTTATGTTTTGGTTGTGAATAGCCATAGATGATGGCTTAAGTAGATTGTAATTGTATTGGAAATGGTTCTCCCTTGTGTTTGGGATAAAGAATTCATTGTATGAATTAAATGTCTTTAATCCAAGATTTGTAATTGATGATATGTGGAGTTTTTGTAATGGAATTTGTATGTGTGCAATGTAGAGTGGCAAGGGCTTGGTAGATAGCCTGACAATTGTCCATATGGGTAGACACACGGGCGTGGGTCAAGACCATGTGGGAGGCACGGCTAGCACATGGGCGTGTGCCCAAGCCGTGTGAAGTCTGCACTTTACATTTGGAATTTAATTTGCCCACAGCTGAAGCACACGGGCGTGTGTATATGCCGTGTGGATAAGTCAAAATTCTAAGTTTTAGCGAACGGGCCATAGCCACGGGCGTGCCAAGGCCGTGTGAAATTAGTCAGTGTCGCCCACGGGCTAGTCACACGGGCGTGTGCCTAGGCCGTGTGACACAAACAGAATACTCATGATTTTATACACGGGGTAGGGACATGGGCGTGTGTGACCACACGGCCTACCCACACGGGTGTGTCCCACTTCACATGGGCGTGTGGCCCCTGTTTTATTGAGAAGTTTCTTGAATTCGTAAAAGTTCCCGGGATAGTTTTGGTACCTCTCGGAAGTATGTGTAGGGCCTCCTAGGCCGAGTATGTAAAAGTGATGAGTTTAAACGAAATTTTATAACCCCGATCAAGATGTTTAAGAAAGATCAGTTAGGTAATGCCTCAAACCCTATTCCGGCTTGAATACGGGTAAGGGGTGTTACATGGGTACTCTATAGTGGTCCCGTCAGAGGACGTTGGCTTTAGGGCTTTTAAGTGTCAATTAGAGTGTGGTCTGTAACAACCCATTTTCGATAAAGTCGGAACAGTGGTTTCGGGACCACAGATCCGAGTCCGAAAAGAAAAATTATTTTAATACTATTTTATGATCTACAGTATGATAATAATATTGTGTGAAAATTTCGTAAAAAAATTTTATCGATTACATGTTTAATTTGATAAAGGACCAAAATGCGCAAAGTGAAAAAGTTGAGTTCTAATAGCTAAAGGGATTAAATAGCTATAGAGCTTTAAATTGGAGGTCCTTATATGGTAATTAGACCATTAAAAATGCTTAGTTGTTAAGGATGATGATTCATCATGGAAAATAAAATAAAGAAAAGGATGAAATTGGAAAGATGAAAAATAAAAGGTGATAAATTAATTAAATAACAAAATATCATCAATTTATGTCATCTTCTTCCCCAAAATACATGGAAACCCTAGGTAAGAGAAAGCAAGCTTTCTTGGCTCAATTGGGCAAGTAATCTTGTCCCGTTTTTAGTAATTTTTATATTTTCGAGATCGAGATAACTTAATCTATCTATTTTGGGGGTTAATTTGAAAAATTATCAAAGTATGAAAATTTTTCCATGGATGAATAAGCTGAAATTTTCAAATTTATGGTAGAATATGAAAGGTTGTTGATAGATAAACAACTTTTACAAAGTGAATTTTGATGAAAACATGATTTAGGGACTAAATTGAAAAGTTGTAAAATTCATGGAAAAATTCTAAATTTTATGAAATACATGGGCTGTAAATGTTACATGTAAAAATCGGCTAGGCTTGGAACAAGGATTGAATTGCATGAATTTCATTTTCCGAGCTTAGGGATGAAATCGTCATTAATTAAAAGTTTAGGGGCAAAGTGGTAATTTTGCCTAAGATGTGAATTGGACTAAATTGAGTTTAAATTGTATTAAATGGTGTTAAATTTACTCGTATAGATCCGGATAGATCAAATTCGGAGTTAGAGCAAGGAAAAGAGGAAAATGTCGGATTAGTAGATTTTACGTACACAAACATTTGTCGAGGTAAGTTCGTGTAACTAAATTGTGTATATTTATATGCTTGAATTAAATGTTATGTATGTGAATTGTATAAATATTATATATATGTATATGACATTGAAGATATATCCGACAAAGCCCAATAAATGATAATGCCTGAAATAAATGATAATGCCCGATAAATGATAAATGATAAAAATGTTACTTTTATGCTTGAAACGAATGTGGAATGTGCTTATTTGAATTATATGAATATTGTAAATGTATGAAATAATCACATGCCTGATAATGCCTGAAAAATGTTAAATCCCATTTGAATAAATGAAAGTCGATGGATACGTGATTTTTCCGTAATGAATATAGTCATGCATATGTTGTGGACGGGATTTAGCTCGGACGAGTAATCCTGATATAGCCCTCTCAAGCATTCTGTTATATAGTTCCTACGAGCATCCTGATTGGTAGTGATTCTGTAACACCCCTTACCCGTATCCGACGCCGGAATAGGGTACGAGGCATTACCGGACTTATTCTCAAGCAAACATTCAAAATCGAGACATGAATTTCCACTCAAATTTAAAACTTTTCAAAAACATTCATATTGTCCCTAAAACGAGCCTACGAGTCCCAAAACATGCATCGAAAGTGGTTCGGGACTAAACCGAGAACTTTGGGAACTTTTGGGAAATTTAGAAAATATTTCATGAAAAAGGGGTCACATGCCTGTGTGGGTTTGGGACACGCCCGTGCTTCAGGCCGTGTTCAATTTAGGGAGCTTTTTGTTTATGACATCATCATCAAATTGAGGTCACACGGCCAAGTCACACGCTCGTGTGCTTAGGCCGTGTGATCGATTATATTTTCATAATTTTTCATAAAATAGGTGCAGACTTCACACGGCCAGGGCACACGCCCGTGTTCGAGGCTGTGTAGCACACACGGCTGAGACACACGCCCATGTCTCTGCCCGTGTGCTATATTCTAGACATTCTATTTTGCATCAATTAAGGTGCAGGAGACACACGGCCAAAACACATGCCCGTGGGGCAGACCGTGTGTCACACATGGCCTAGATACACGCCCGTGTGTCTACCCGTATGGACAAAAACAAGGCTATTTACCAAGCCATTTTGTCACCCTTCCATGCACATGCCTACATAACAAAACATAGCACCAATCCAAACACATACACTCAACCAAATCAGCTACATCATTCACTTGCTATTTCTCTATCATATACAACATCACATACTTGTCAACTCAACCCATGCAAATTCTCACATCCATGAAAGACATCATCATATCCATATATAACTAAACCAATATTAGTCTATTCCAATGACCACTTACAAAAATGAATTATCCACCATACTTAACACTTGAGAATTTGGACATACATTAACATCATTCTTGCACCAATTGAACATCCTTAGCCATTCCAATGGCTAAGTCACAAAATATTACTTACAAGCCTTCATCTAAGCCAAGTAGCTAATACATGCCATTATACCAAAATTAATCATTTAGCTATACTAAAAGGAGATTTGTGGATAGTGTGGTCTTGCTCCGACCGAATCCTCCAACCTTCGCGAGCCTTACGAGCACTATAAAACAAGGAAAAGTAAAACAGGGTAAGCATTTTCATGCTTAGTAAGTTCGCGTAATGGAAAGAAACTTACCGATTATAATTATTCAAATAAGCATATATATATATATGCATACATTCCATCAATATTTTGACAAGTTACCTAAATACATTCACTCATTAAACAAGTTAGTCATACACATCATAAAGTTATCAAACCAACATTGATGAGCTCATTATAGTATAAACTTTCATATCATTTCACTATTCTATTTTTCAGGATTTCTTTTCACTGAACTATTGTAATTTCGATGCATACTCGGGTAGTATACTCGAGGTATACATGTCAATCGTTTTTCAATTCACATCTGAAGTGCTCCTTAAGCAAATATTCATAGAGCACACTCTCAAGCCATATTTATATAACATGAAATCTCGTATTTAACATTCGCTCCCAAGAGCTTATTCAGGATTACCAGTCCAGGCTAAATTCATTCGATAACGTTAGCTCAAATGAGCCTACTATGGATTACCCGTCCGGGCTAAATCCTTTCTATATCATCTTGTTCATTACAAGAAAATTATTATAATCCATCGAAATACAATGTTCAACCGGGACAATGACATTTTATTCGTGTTTATCATCTTGTGATTATTTCTTAGGGTATATCATCACATATATATTATCTCAATTGCACAATTCAATTAAAACATAATAACATACCAAATGAAATTACACGAACTTACCTTGAGAATGGTTCGTATTTGAAACTCAACTAATCCGAGACTTTTCGTTTTCCTCGATCTAGTTCTGTAACTGGTTGTTTCGGGTCTATATAAGAAAATTTGACTATCAATTCATCATTTTACACATACATTTACATTAATTTGCATCCTAGACAAAATTACTATTTTGTCCCTAACTTTTTGACATTTTACATTTTAGTCCCTAGGCTCGTAAAATGAAATAGGTTCAATTTCTTGGTAACCCAAGCCTACCCGAACCATTTTCATGCTTATAGTAGTCCACCTTTTTCATTAAATCAGATTTTTACTACATGTTTTATAACTTTTACAAATAGGTCTTTTTAAGCGTTTTCATCAAAAATCACATAGTAAAAGTTGTTTATCTAACACCAAACTTGCATAATCTACCATTAAACATCAAAATAAACAAATATCCAACATGGGTAAAATTTTAGACTTTGATTTTCTTTCAAATTAGTCCTTGAAATAGCTAGATTAGGTTACACCGATCTCAAAAAAGTAAAAATCATTAAAAACGGGACAAGAACGGACTTACAATCAAGCTTGGAAGATGAACTAACCCTAGCTATGGAGACCCCTTTTTATTTTCAGCCATGGGAGGATGAAATTGAGAAGATGACATCTTTTATGTGGTTAATTTTGTCTTTATTACCCAAATGACCAAAATGCTCTTGATGCCAAACTTTGAAATTTCACCCTACCATGTCCATTTTTGTCCAACTTAAAGTATAATAGTCTAATTACCATCTAAGGACCTCCAATTTAAAATCTCATAGAAATTGGACACTTCTAACATATAGAACTCAAGTTTTGCACTTTTTACAATTTAGTTCTTTTTACTAAATTGTGTGCCCAAACATCAAAATTTTCGAACGAAATTTTTGCGAAATCATTTCGTAAAACTGTAGACCATAGAAATACAATAAAAATGAATTTTACTACGTCAGATTTGTGGTCCTGAAACCACTGTTCCGACTAGACCCAAAATTAGGCTGTTACAGATTTTGTATGTGCTGCACACTACCGCAGCTCTATATGAGCGTCCTATTATGCGATCAGTTGTAATCTGACATATGTTGCGGACACAAACACAGCTCTTTGTTAGCGTCCCGACATGGCTCGCTTGAACTCCCTAAGACATGGCTATCCGGTGCTTCTGTTACATGGCTCTTCGTGAGCAATCCTAATTAAAAGTTCTTTGTGAACTTCCTAATTGTGGTTCTTATGAGCACTTCTGATTTAGCCCGGATAAGCTTCCTATTATATGGCTCATCTGAGCATCCTGATATGTGGTTCGAGAGTGTGCTCCTGGTTATGTGCCCTAACGGGTACCCCTGAATATGAGTTGACGGATCCTAATTTGTACACCTCGAGTGTACTACCTGAGTATCCATCGATATTTTAAGTAAATTCAACGGTAGAAAAATCCTGACATGAGAAGATAAGAATAAGAAATGAGTTATTACACGTATCTGCCTGAAATACATGAAAATGATGATACATGATATATGGAAATATGAGATAATGATATATGTACATCGAATGTATTTGATGAATACGTTCATCCATGATTATAGATTTGTACACCTTTAGTGTAGTATTCGTCTGACATTGATATTTTGAATGATTTAATGGGTAAAGTTCCGACATGAAATAATCTGAACTCGAGATAAATTATTATGAATATGTACTTGAAATACAAATATATGATTTATACATGTTATATGAATACGTGATATGGAAAAATATATATATCTGGAAATCTGATTGTTGTTGAGCCCATATATGTTTCTTATTGTTATTGTGGAATGCATGACTAACAAGGGCAATGAGGATATGTGTAGGGCTTGAGATCAAATTGATTGAATATGCCTTACATGTTTATCTTGAAATAGAATGAATGGTAAGTTAAGTACTATGTTATACGAACTTACTAAGCATTATATGCTTACTTTGCTTTATTTCCCTATTTTATAGGAAAATGGAAGGTTGTTGGATTGGAAGCTTGGCGGAGATCACTCACACTATCCATTGGCCCATTTCGATACATATGGTAAATTAATTATGGTTATAATGACATGTATAGTTTAATTGGCCATATTGGTATGTAAATGATTTGGTTATAACTAGCCATTGGAATGGCTTGTGATGAACATGTTTTGATATAATTATAAGTGAATTTATTATGTTTGAGGAATGAACGTGATGATACATATATGTGCATTTGGTAAATAGGTAAGTATGAATGATAATTTAACATGATAATAAATTGTCACCTGAGGTACCGAAGAGTACATTAGTTGTATGTGATATTATGTCATGCATGAGACTTGGTTTTTACTTAAATTAATTGTCTTGAAATGATTTGTGAATGTGATTAAGTGTTGGTGTATGTATATGACTAGATGGGTGAGAAATGTGGCTTGGAAAATAGCCTATTTTGGTCCACACAGGTAGAGACACGAGCGTGTGTCTCAGCCGTGTGTGACACACGGCCTGGCACATGGGCATGTAGTTTGGCCGTGTATCCCCTGCATCTTAAAATTTGAGAAAGAAAATGCTCAAAATTGGACACACAGGCAGAGACACGGGCGTGTGTCTTAGCCGTGTGTGATACACGGCTTAGAACACGGGAGTGTGTCTTGGCTGTGCGAAACATGCACCTAAAATATGAAAATTAAATTGAGCACACGGCCTAGCACACGGGCGTTGGTAGGCCGTGTAGCACAAGTTAGAGAGTTACACGAGGTCGGACATGGCCTGCAAGACGGGTGTGTCCCTTGACCACACGGGCGTGTATGCCCTGCATCTAGGAAAATTTTGAAATTTCGTGAAAAGTTCTATGAATACCAGGTTTAGTGCCGACCTGACTCTAATGCATGATTTGGGCCTCGAGGGCTCATGTAAGGGACTATATGATTTAAATTTGATTGAAATCGAATTTGAATACTAAATGCTTGTAAAATGTCTGTTACTTGACCCGTAAATTTTGGTAATACTCTGTAACCCTGTTCTGGAAACAGAATCGGGTTAGGGCTGTTATATTTATTGGTATCAGAGCTACGGTTTAGTTGGTTCTCAGACTAAACGTAGCATAATTGGAGTCTAAAAATACATGCCATTATAAAACCTGTGATAGTGTGATATCTCCCTACTCTGAGGAAAATTATTTTGCTAATAGACAGAGATGCTTTCCAATCGAGCTAATTTCATTAACGTTGAAAGCGATTATCAGGTACTTGAGTAAGAATGTTACTTATGATGAGTATGAATATGTCGATGATAAATGTTATATTATACGTGTGTATATATGAAAATTAAATTTTGGGGCTTTACGATCTCCACCCCCTTACCAGTACAGTTTTATACAATGAAATTCACAAGAATTATATTGATTAAGTTTACAAGTGTGGAACTAAAGAGTTTAGTGGTTGAATGATTAATAATGTAGTCAGAACTGAGAATGAGTTAGTAAGTAAAGATGGTACTAAAGAGATACTAGATTTTTTTATGATTATTCGACATATGTAATGTCACTATTAAGGAAGAAGTTATTCACGAGTAATCGACTTATTTAGGTGTGGTATCTACAGAGCAGATTAATCGAAAATTTCTTCTGAATTGGTTCTTTTAGTGAACTGAATAATGTGAGATTATTGATGACTTTAATAGTCAGAGGAATAGTGATGAAATATCTGAATGCAGCTGTTATAATCGGGTAACTTACAGTGATCTCTTCTGGGTATTCTTTATGTTTTGTTATCCTCAGAGACATATGTAATTGTTCATGTTCAGATGTGATATTTATCATATAGGAAGGTTGGCTAATTATAATAGATGGAATTATTGTAAGTTTGGTTGATTCATGAGCGGTATTGCTCTATCTTTCTTTGGTTTTCTAATTCATCATGATTGATAGAAGACTTGATGACAAGGTTCATATGATATCATTTTCTACTTCTACTGGTTGAAGCCCTAAATTGCGAATATGCAATTTATATTGTCTTTATCACAGCTGTTTCTACTGCATATGTGTGATATTACTCTTCTGGATTTTCTCTGAGATATCATCAATTTCTTTATTATTTTAAACATGGTTTATCTGTGGAAAATATTCATTGGTCGGAGGTAATTACATTTATTACTGTTACAAATCCTGACTCGATCATGAGAGTTCAGTAATATGGATCTCAGATTATAGAAGTTGTATTATTACACTGGTTGTTATTGGGATTACTTTCGGTTTTTCTCTTCTACTCTGAGAATACTATTGATGTTGAGGTATTGTTCCATCTATACTATTTTGAAATTTCAGTCCTATTATAGTACTATGGTTTTTAATTTATCTAATGGTTGTGACTTCGAAAAAATTCAAAGCTTCGATGTTAATAATTGAAATAGTAACATTGATGACACAGTTATTACAGAAAAGATGTAAGATTTAAATGGACTGATAAATATCAGTAAAGTTTTGACCAGTTGGAAACCTTGTTGACTGAAGTATCAGTTCTGATTCAGCCTGAATTGGGTAAGGAATTTGTTATTGCAATGATGTATTATTGAATGGGATTAGACTGTGTTTTGATGCAGTAAGGCAAAGTAATAGCCTATACTTCCAGATGTTTAAAAACCACAATAAAAGAATTACCCGATACATGACCTAGAATTGACAGCTATTGTTTTTGTATTAAAATATGACAACATTACTTGTTTGGTGAAAAATTTCATATATTCATCGATCACAAAAGTAGGAAGTATCTGATGTTGCAAAAAGATTTGAACCTAAGATAGCGTATATGGCTTGAATTGTTGAAAGATTATGATTTGACAATTGAATATCACTCAAAAAAAGCGAATGTGGTTACATATATTCTGAGTAGAAAATCTCTGTTTACTTTGCAAGCCACGGATACCGATTATGATTGTCTAATAATAGCTCAATTTTAGCTGAGTATAAAGCTAAACCGATGTTTCTACAACAGATCAGTGAAACTCAGAAAAGTGATAATGAGTTGTAATTTAAACGAGTACGGTATGAATTAATTTATGATTCAGAATTTCAGAATAGATCAGATAATTGTCTGTTATTCAGAGACAGAGTTTGTGTACTGAAGAATTTGGAGCTTATACAAAAAAATTTACACGAATGATCATAGTGGTACTATGTTTATTCATCTGGAGAATGATAAAATACATAATGATGTGAAAAAGATGTATTAGTAGCCGGAATGAAATGTGGTATTTCTGAATTTGTATTTAAATGTTTAATATATCAGCAAGTTAAAGATAATACTTTCAGGATGGTTACAGCCAGTGATGATACCGAAATGGAAATGGGATAAAGTTACTATGAATTTTAATATCGGGATTACCCCTGTCTATGAAAAAAGAAATATACTACTTGAGTAATTGTCGATTATTTGACGAAGCATGTACATTTTATCCTAGTATGAATGGATTTCTCATTCAATAGATTGTTTGAATTATCTGTTTTTGAAATTGACAGATTACATGATGTGCCAATTTCTGTTATTTCTGATAGAGATCTACAGTTCATATTCTGATACTGAAACAAGTTACAAGAAGCTCTGGGTATACAGTTATATTTTAGTACCGCATTTTATTCTTAGATAGATGGTCAATCTGAACGTATGATTCAGATTTTTGGAAAATATGCTTTAGTGCTATGTTTTAGAATTAGAAGGCAATTGGAAAAGAAATATTTTTCGTTAGTCGAATTCACATACAAAATAGTTATTAGTTAAATATAAAATGGCATCGTACAAATCTCTGTATGGTCGTAGATGTAAAACCCTGTTGTATTGGATTGAGTTCAGTGAGAAAAGATACATGGAGTTGATCTGATTCGTAAAACTGAAGAAATGTGATAGTGATATGAGACAGTTTAA
The DNA here is from genome assembly GCA_025698515.1 of Gossypium sturtianum. Classification (NCBI taxonomy): domain Eukaryota; kingdom Viridiplantae; phylum Streptophyta; class Magnoliopsida; order Malvales; family Malvaceae; genus Gossypium; species Gossypium sturtianum. The sequence continues at coordinate 127,099,904 of CM046948.1, forward strand.
AAGCAATATCTGATCGTCAGAAATCTTATGCGGATCTAAAATGAAAAGAAATAGAGTTTCAAATTGATGACAATATTCTTGAAAGTTTCCCCCTGGAAGAAAGTTCTCCAGTTTGGCCGTAAAGGCAAATTAGGTCTGCGGTTTATCGGGCCATATGAGATTATTGAAAAGAATCAGACCTGTTGCGTATTCATTGGCATTATTACTAGAGTTCGACAGAATTCACAATGTTTTTCATATGTATATGTTACGACAGTCTCGATCAGATCCATCATCTGTTATTACTTTGATAAATATTAAATTCAGCCTGACACGACTTACAATGAGAGACTGATTGAAATTCTGGCACTTTAAGAGAAAAACTGAGAAATAAAAAGGTAGCTTTAGTAAAAGTTTTCTAATAATGACATGATATGGAAGAAGCTACCTGGGAACTGGAGGAAACAATGAGAAAGCAATATCTGAATCTTTTTACTAGTAAAATTTTCGAGGACAAAAATTCTTTAAGGGGGAGAGTTGTAATAGCCCATTTTCGATAAAGTCGGAACAGTGGTTTCGGGACCACAAATCCGAGTTTGGAAAGAAAAATTATTTTAAGAACTATTTTATGATCTACAGCATGATAATAATATTGTGTGAAAATTTCGTAAAGAAATTTTATCGATTACATGTATAATTTGATAAAATACCGAATTGTACAAAGTGCAAAAGTTGAGTTCTAATAGCTAAAGGGATTAAATAGCTATAGAGCTTTAAATTGGAGGTCCTTATATGATAATTAGACCATTAAAAATGCTTAGTTGTTAAGGATGATGATTCATCCATGGAAAAAAAATAAAGAAAAAGATGAAACTGGAAAGATGAAAAATAAAAGGTGATAAATTAATTTAATAACAAAATATCATCAATTTATGTCATCTTCTTCCCCCAAAATACATGGAAACCCTAAGAAAGAGAAAGCAAGCTTTCTTGGCTCAATTGGGTAAGTAATCTTGTCTCGTTTTTAGTAATTTTTATATTTTTGAGATCAGGATAACTTAATCTATCTATTTTTGGGGTTAATTTGTAAAGTTATCAAAGTATGAAATTTTTTCCATGGATGAATATGCTGAAATTTTGAAATTTATGGTAGAATATGAAAGGTTGTTGATAGATAATCAATTTTTACAAAGTGAATTTTGATGAAAACATGATTTAGGGACTAAATTGAAAAGTTGTAAAATTCATGGAAAAATTCTAAATTTTATGAAATACAAGGGCTGTAAATGTTACATGTAAAAATCGGCTAGGCTTGGAACAAGGATTAAATTGCATGAATTTCATTTTCCGAGCTTAGGGACGAAATTGTCATTAATTAAAAGTTTAGGGGCAAAATGATAATTTTGCCTAAGATGTGAATTAGATTAAATTGAGTTTAAATTGTATTAAATGGATTTTAAATTTACTCGTATAGATCCGGATAGATCAAATTCGGAGTTAGAGCGAGGAAAAGAGAAAAATGTCGGATTAGTAGATTTTACGTACACGAACATTTGTCGAGGTAAGTTCGTGTAACTAAATTGTGTATATTTATATGCTTGAATTAAATATTGTGTATGTGAATTGTATAAATATTATATATATGTATATTACATTGAAGATATATCCGACACAGCCCAATAAATGATAATGCCTGAAATAAATGATAATGCCCGATAAATGATAAATGATAAAAATGTTACTTTTATGCTTGAAACGAATGTGGAATGTGCTTATTTGAATTATATGAATATTGTAAATTTATGAAATAATCACATGCCTGATAATGCCTGAAAAATGTTAAATCCCGTTTGAATAAATGAAAGTCGATAGATATGTGATTTTTCCGTAATGAATATAGTCCTGCATATGTTGTGGACGAGATTTAGCTCAGACGAGTAATCCTGATATAGCCCTCTCGAGCATTCTGTTATGTAGTTCCTGCGAGCATCCTGATCGGTAGTGATTCTGTATGTGTTGCACACTACTGCAGCTCTATGTGAGCGTCCTGTTATGCGATCGGTTGTGATCTGGCATATGTTGTGGGCACAAACGCAGCTCTTTGTGAGCGTCCCGACATGGCATATGTTATATGAATACGTGATATGGAAAAAATATATATATCTAGAAATCTGATTGTTGTTGAGCCCATATATGTTTCTTGTTGTTATTGTGGAATGCATGACTAACAAGGGCAATGAGGATATGTGTAGGGCTTGAGATCAAATTGATTGAATATGCCTTACAGGTTTATCTTGAAATAGAATGAATGGTAAGTTAAGTACTATGTTATATGAACTTACTAAGCATTATATGCTTACTTTGCTTTATTTCCCTGTTTTATAGTAAATCGGAAGCTCGTTGGATTGGAAGTTTGGCGGAGATCACTCACACTATCCATTGGCCCATTTCGGTACATATGGTAAATCAATTATGGTTATGATGACATGTATATGTTAATTGGCCATATTGGTATGTAAATGATTTGGTTATAACTAGCCATTGGAATGGCTTGTGATGAACATGTTTTGATATAATTATAAGTGAATTTATTATGTTTGAGGAATGAACGTGATGATACATATATGTGCATTTGGTAAATAGGTAAGTATGAATGATAATTTAACATGATAATAAATTGTCACCTGAGGTACCGAAGAGTACATTAGTTGTATGTGATATTATGTCATGCATGAGACTTGGTTTTTACTTAAATTAATTGTCTTGAAATGATTTGTGAATGTGATTAAGTGTTGGTGTATGTATATGACTAGATGAGTGAGAAATGTGGCTTGGAAAATAGCCTATTTTCGTCCACACGGGTAGAGACACGGGCGTGTGTCTCAGCCGTGTGTGACACACGGCCTGGCACATGGGCATGTAGTTTGGCAGTGTGTCCCCTGCATCTTAAAATTTGAGAAACAGAATGCTCAAAATTGGACACACGAGCAGAGACACGGGCGTGTGTCTAAGCCCTGTGTGATACATGGCTTAGAACACGGGAGTGTGTCTTGGCCGTGTGAAACCTGCACCTAAAATATGAAAATTAAATTGAGCACACGGCCTAGCACACGGGCGTGTGGCAGGCAGTGTAGCACAAGTCAGAGAGTTACACGGGGCCAGACATGGCCTGCAACACGGGCATGTCCTTTGACCAGACGAGCATGTGTGCCCTGCATCTAGGAAAATTTTGAAATTTTGTGAAAATTTCTCTGAATACCAGGTTTAGTCCCGACCTGACTCTAATGCATGATTTGGGCCTCGAGGGCTCATGTAATGGACTATATGATTTAAATTTGATTGAAATCGGGTTTGAATACTAAATTCTTGTAAAATGTCTGTTACTTGACCCGTAAATTCTGGTAATACTCTGTAACCCTGTTCTGGCGGAAGAATCGGGCTAGGGTTGTTACATGGTCAACTTACTTACAAGCTTAAATGCAACCTCCAATTTGTTTTCTTTGGTGTGCCAAGATGAAGTTTGGAGATTGGCAAGATAATTTTGTATAGGGTTCTTTTGATGGAGAGAGGAAGTGTTGCAAACAAGTGAATGGAATGCATTGGAAGAAGGCAGAGAGGAAGACTGAAGTAGATTCAGTAACATTTAATGCAATGACAAGTGGTGGTTGGTAAGGTAGAGAAAAAGAAATGTGGCTGATGATAAGGTTAAACAAATAAAACAAGTTAAGAGAATTTGAGAGAGAAATTTAAGAGTTAGATTGCCAAAGTCCAAAGTCCTTTCACCAATTGTTAAAGGCACTTATTTATAGTGTTTCGAGAATAGGACTTACAAATCTAGTAATTAATGAGAGAAATTATAGATATTTTTTAGTTACAAAGGCATTAATGGTTCTTTTTATTATGAAAGGATTTTTTTAAGTGATAGTAAATAGTGAATAAGAATTCACAACATTTGTGAAAAGAGGGAGAAACACTCAATATTACAGGAAAAGGTTAAGAGAAAAACTCTTAAATATCTCCCTATCTAATCCACCAAGCCAAGCTCTTTGGAACATCCCAAGAGTGAAGATAACCTAAGAACCCTGCCATATTCCTGGAACTTTCGCTTCTTCTACTTTGGTAAAGCGATACCATATGAAACATCTTTTGTGGAACATCTCTTAAAATACAAAATGATAGTTGTTCTTGGATAAGAGTTGTTCCTGGATAATGGTTGTTTTGATTGGCTCTAATGTGAGTTGTTCATAACATAGTTGTTTTCAATGTAGAGGTTGGTCTAAACAAAAGTTGTTCCATGGTTATGTTTTTCTTAGTAAAGCTTGCTCTTAATAATGGTTCTGTAACACCCCTCGCCCGACCCGGTTGTTGGGTCTGATCTATCAGATGCTACAGTTATTGTCGGAGCAACTACTGTCTATTTACAAAAGAATATCTAAGAGCATATATCACACCTGAATTCCCAAAATACCCGAACTCAAGTGGGAGTCAGGGAGCTGATTGAAAAGTAATTGGATTTGGGGGGCATTAGCAAGAAATTTAGAGAATTAAGTGGCTGGTTAGGAGAAAGTTGGACTCCTAATATGGTTTGGTTAGATTAGAATCAGCTAGTTACATAATGGGAAAGATAATAATTAGGACTATGTGGTGGTGACGGTCTGTGAAGATCGCGCCATGAGAATATATATATATGTAGGAGGACGAGAGATGGGGGAATTCCTTAAGCTTGTTTACACCTTCTTCCCTTCTAAATTATCTTCTTTTTTTTCAGTCGTCTTGAATGAGAAGAGGCTGTAGTTGTGGGAGAATTTGCATGTTGCAGTAGTCATAAGCATGAATGTCTAGAAGGAAGAAAATATCGAGGGAAGCTGCAAGGTCTAAGGAAACACTAGCATCTGAAAAAGCAACGGTGACAAGGATAAGGAAATAAGGTGAGTTTCTGGACCTTGCTTCTGAGTGATGAATGATGTTATGTTGCTTGCATGAACTAGGGAATGCATGAGTAATCTGTGCATGAGTAGGGTTGTAGTGTCATGACGGACTTATTTTTATTTCCTTAAGAAAGCTGATGATTAGATGCATATATTGCATGATATCTTGGGAAAAACCTCTACGGGATAGATGAAGCTAGGATGGGAAATACGGAGTGAACCTTTAGTTATCCCCTCAGGCGAAGCTTCAGACCTTGGGAAGGGAACACTACAGTGTTTGAGCATCAATGCTAGGGGGTGTAAAAAAGGTAATGGGAGGAAGATTCGAGAAATGAAATTAGAGAATGGTATTTACCGTGACAAAGTTATTGACTGGTCCTTCAAGGCGACACCGTGACGACAGTATATTGCGTAAGACCATAGATGAATGATGCTATGGCAGTCTGGTATGAGGTACATAGCGTAAGACCATAGATGAAAGACGCCATGGCAGCAAGGTATAAAGTATACGGTATAATAAAATCGTAAATAAAAGATGCTATGACAGCTAAGTATGATGAGTAAGACCATGGATGAAAGACTCCATGGCATCATAAGCTAATATGACAGGATGGCAAAGTGGTATAAGACCATGGATGAAAGACTCTATGGCATCCACAGAGTACGTCCTCTAAGATAGTAAATATAGAACAAAGTAAATCCTCCAAGACAGTAAACACAAAATAGAGTAAGTCCTCCAGGACAATAAACACGGAACAGAGTAAGTCCTCCAAGACAGTAAACACCGGGTAGTCTGCTAGGACTAAGGGAATATGGGGAAAGAAGGGTGTAAGACCTTAGCAAGGTTAAGGCAACCAAAGGAAAGTTCACTGGTACACGAGCACAGATAATCCACTAGAACATAAAACATGAGGATTATTGTAACAACCCGTTTTTAGTCAAATCAGAATAGTAGTTTTGGAACCACAAATATGAGGTCAAAATATTAATTTAATTATTATTTTAATGTTTACACCATGATTGAGTGATTGAGTGAAAATTTCGTTAAGAAATTTTATCGTTTGAATGGTCAATTTGATAAAAAGGACTAAATCGCATAAAGTGTAAAATACATGTTCTATTAGTTAAATGTGTCTATTAGCTATGGAACATTAAAGTGGAAGTCCTTATGTTGTAATTAGACCATTAAAATGGTGGGTGGACAATTATGGGCATATATTATGTGATTTTTAATGTTTTAAACCAAGGTTAAATAAGTAAAACAATAATAAACTTAAGTAAAATAATGAAACAAAAAAAGCTATCATCTTCACTCATCTCTCCCATCAAAAATTCAAGAAAATAAGAAGCCATAAGAGCTTGCTAGGGTTCGGTCAATTTGAAGATTAACTGGTGAGTGAATTTCATCCCGTTTTTAATGATTTCTATGTTTTTGTGATCGTTGCAACTAGTACTAGCTAGCCCAGGGACTAATTTGTAAAACTATTAAAGATTTTGAATGATACCATTGATGAATAAGCATGTGCTTGAAGTTTCTTGATAGATTTTAAATGATTGTTGATAGATATACAAGTTTTGTAAAGTGATTTTTAGAGAAAATGCAAAATAGGTATTAAATTGAGAAATGTGTAAATTGTGTGGTAGAAGTATGAAATAAAGAAAAAATATGGGCTGATATGTGTATTAGGGAAATTCGGCTAGCATGTGAGTGGATTAAATTGCATCAATTTGTGATTTTGTGTAATAAGGACTAAATTGTAAAAGATGTGAAAGTTTAGGGGCAAACGTGTAAAATAGCCCTAATGTATATTTTGAATCGAATTGAATAAATAGTTGATAAAATGAGTTAATTTTGAATATATTTAGATTAAGAAAAACGGAATTTGGACCTAGATCGAGGGAAAAACAAAGGATTAGTTGATCCGCGTTATCGTTTTTACGTCCGAGGTAAGTTCGTATGTTAATAAGAATTATTATAATTGAGATTTAATGCTTTATATTGAATTTTTGATGAATACAATTGTACGGAAACATTCGACAAAGCTTCGGTTACGTATCAGCACTTAGTGTGCGAAATCGAGATAGCTTTTGTGCGATTTGAGATAGCTCCGGTTACATATGGCACTTAATGTGCGATATCTAGATAGCATCTGCTATGTATGGAACTTAGTGTGTGAGATTAAAATAGCTTTGGCTATGTAATGGCACTTAGTGTGCGAGATATTGAGTGTTCGGCAGTATTCCGAATAGGTTTGAGTTGGTTACAAGTTTGTACATGTATGTACATGGAAAGTATAAACTTCAATTGGAAGAGTTATGAATTTGCATATAAGTTCATGATTAAGCATATGGAAAGCTTGTTGTTACCATGAATTACATGTTAAATAGTTCAAGTTGTTGATTTATGTAATATGATTTGTTGAGTTTAATTCATACGAGCTTACTAAGCTATAAAACTTACTTTGTTTATTTTTCCCGTGTTTTATAGTAAATTCAAAGCTAGCTCAGATTTGGGGATCGTCAGAGATATTGTCACACTATCCAACCTATAATTCGGTACTTTTGAACTTATGGTTTGGTCATATGGCATGTATAGGGACTTTGAGTCATGTTAGTTATGTTTTGGTAATGACTTTGGCCAAATGAATTGGTTTGTAAATGTTTATATTTTGAGTTGTAAATATAGCCATGAGAGTTGGCTTAATTTGGTGAATTTTTTATTATGTACATATATGTGAAGATATGGTTGATATTAGATGTGAATTATGTGTGTGAATTGGTTTAATATAATGTATGTTTAGTAAAGGTATAGTTAGTTAAATTGGTATGTTTTGATGGAATAATGTTTGAGGTTATAAGCATGTTGAATGTTGGTATTCAAAATGGTATGGATTAGTCTTGAATATGGCTGAATTGAATGTTATTTATGCTATGGTTTGGTACCATTTGATCTTGTTTAGGTATGTACAAAATGGGTGGCAAAATGGCTTGGTAAATAGCCTATTTTTGTCCACACGGGCAGAGACACGGGTGAGTGTCTCAGCCGTGTGTGACACACGGTCAAGTTACACGATCGTGTGTCCCCTGGTGTTTAAATTGAAATGAAGTCAGTATGCTCCACATGGTCTAACACATGGGCGTGTGATTGGCCGTGTGGTACAAGTCAGTATACCCCTCTAATTGGCACACGGCCTAGCACACGGGCGTGTGACTTGTCCGTGTTGCATAAGTCAGTATACCCTATAGGTTTGGCACAGCCTAACACACGGCCTAGCACACGGGCGTGTGTGGCCAGTTCGAAGGGCACATGGGCTAGACACACGAGGGTGTGGTTGGCCGTGTGACCCAAGTCAATATGTACCCCCTGTTTTCACACGGCTTGTGACACAGGCGTGTCTAGTGGCCGTGCCACACGGGCATGTGTCCCCTGTTTGAAGCAAAGTTTTCTAAGTTTCACAAAAATTTCCCAAGTTATCGGTTTAGTCCCGAACCATTTCTAGTGCATGTTTAAGGCCTCGTAGGCACGTTTAAGGGAAACTATCATTGGTTGCGATTAAATTGTATTTGAAATGATAAATTGTATATTAAATGTGTGTTTTAAAGTGTTGTAAGTTCGGTAATGCTCTGTAACCCTATTCCGGCATTGAATACGGGTGAGGGGTGTTACATTTATTTGTATCAGAGCTACGGTTTAGTCGATTCTAGGACTAACGTAGCATGTGTGAGAGTCTAGCTATACATGCCATATATAAACTGTGATAGTGTGATGACTCCTGACATTTGAAAATGTGTTTTTATATAGAAAATGGATCCCAATAGAGCGATAGCTGAAGAGGTTGAAAGTAATGCGCCTGCTCCCGTGCAAGGGATAGCGCCGTCTGAATCTAGACTCGTAACGGGCAGCCAGAGAGGAGAGGCTAAAGAAGCCTTCTTCCAAATGATGAACGAATGGTTCACACAATATATCCGAACTAACTCGGCTGCTCAACAACCTCCACCCCCTCCTAATCCCCAATCGGTTCCTGTAGCTCCTTAAGGAGTTAAGCTTTTAAGATTGAATAAGCCTCCAGTCAACAAGATCCGTAAACACGGGGCTGAAGAGTTCATGGCTAATGTTGATAATGATCCTGAAAGAGCCGAGTTTTGGCTTGAAAATACGATTCGAGTGTTTGATGAGCTGTCTTGTACACCAGCTGAATGTTTAAAATGTGCCATATCACTTTTGAGGGATAGTGCATATCAGTGGTGGAATACGTTGGTATCAGTGGTGCTGAGAGAGAGTGTCACCTAGGAGTTCTTTCAGAATAAGTTCCGTAAGAAATATATAAGCCAACGGTTCCTTGATCAAAAGCATAAAGAATTTCTAGATTTGAAACAAGGCCGTATGGCTGTAACTAAGTATAAAAGAGAATTCGTACGATTAAGTAAATATGCTCGAGAGTATGTTTCTACTGAAGAGATAATATGCAAGCGGTTTGTTGATGGGCTGAATGAAGACATTAAACTTCTGGTTAGGATTTTAGATTTGAAAGAGTTTGTTGTGTTAGTCGACCGGGCTTGCAAAGTCGAAGACTTTAATCAAGAAAAGAGAAATGTAACAGCCCGATTTAGGGGCTAGTCAAAATAGTGGTTTCAGAACCACTAACCCGAGGTCGGAGAGAATTATTTTGATGATATTTTATGAGTTAGAGCATGATTATATAGGTCCAGGAAAATTTTGGTGCTTTAATCCTAGCGATTGCATGCTTAATTGCGAAAAAAGACTAAATCCCATAAAGTGTGAAAGTTCTATTTTTCAAGCAAAAGGTGTCTAAAAGTCATAGAATATTAATTGGAGGCCCTTAAAGTGCAATTAGACCCCTAAAGATAGGGTGGCTGGCCATAGGAGACAAACAATGTCAAATTGGTCAAGGTGGTTGATATTAGGTGGACTAGATTGATGTTTTGTAATAAAATAAAGAAAGCAAAGATATAATCTTTTCTCTCCATCTTCTCCACTGAAAAATACAAGCAAAATAGGGGTTTGAGAGATCAAAATTTTCAGCAACTTCTCACCTTTGAAAGTAAGTGACTTTGGTGATTTTTCTTGATAATAATTGTACTTTTGGAACCCCTAAAGCTTAAGCTAGCTAAAGAGGGGACTATTTTGCAAAATGGTTGAAAGTTTAGAGTTTTTCCATGTGAGCTTTTAAGTTGTTTGCTGCATTTTTATGAAAGAAAATGAGTATTAGTTGTTAGATAAACAACTTTTGTGAAAGGTGTTACCATGAAAACACCTAAGAGGACCTTTTTGAGAAGGTTGTAAATATGTGGTAAATGTGTGAAATGATGAGTATTGAGAGTTTTCATAAGAGTAATAAATGTTCACCTAGGCTCGTTAAAGAAATAAATTTGATTAGAATTGATTTTCGAGCCTAGAGGTAAAATGGTCATTTTGTGAAAGCTTAAGGGCAAAATGGTAATTTTCCAAAATTATGATTATTGAAATGTATTTATTAATGTGGCGATTAAATGAGCTAAATTGTTATTATAGATCAAGAAGAGCAAAGAATTAACCTCGACCGAGGAAAAGGCAAAGTATCGAACTAGATCGGCAATCTAGCATATTTTGAAATCGAGGTAAGTTTGCGTGTAATAAGATCAACGCCATGTTAGTATGACTTTAAATATTTGATAATTGTGAAGATGTATGATATGTCTATGAATTTTAATAATGGTGTTGGGTGAGAAAATGATGAGAATTGTGATGTTGAAGTCCCGGTTGGACTTAAATAAATGAGAGAACAATATCATAATTACTTGAGATGGGTAAGGTCCCGTATAAGACCATGTCTGGGACATGGCCTCGGCACCAAATTGAAATCCTGTATAAGACCATATTGGGGATATGGCATCGGCATTGGATATGAGAAACGTATAAGACCATATCTGGGATATGGCATCGATAATCGATATGGGATCCCGTATAAGACCATATCTGGGATATGACATCGGCATCTAGAAGTGACCCCACGTAAGACCACCTCTGGGATGTGGCATTGGCGTCGTAATTATGTGAATGAGGATGATCATGTCTCCTTGAATATCCCAAGTGATTCAATGGGGTAAATAGTTAAGCTTATGATAGAGATGAGATTAAAGCTAAGACTATATGATGAAGTGATAAAGGTATATGTGAGAAACTCAAGAGAATGGTTTACGATATGTGGCATGATATGTAATCGGTAAGAGTAAGTATGAGTAAGTTATGGAAATGAGCCTAAGACTTGTGTTTTTATTCAATGCAATGGATGGATGACATTACGAGCTTTATGTTGCTATTTATTTTATGCAAACTTACTAAGCTTTAAGCTTACCCCTCTCATTTCCCTTTTCCTTGTAGCATTGCCAAGTTAGCTCGAGAATTCGTGGAACGTCAGAGTTTGGAAATCACACTATCGACTACTCTTTGGTATAGCCAAGTTAGATTCATTTTGAGTATGGCATGTATAGGACTTGGTCATTTTGTTAGGTCATATTTGTTAGCCAAAGTGTTGGCTATTATTGTTGTTCAATTCATTTTGTAAATGGTCATTGGAAATTGGCCAATACTTGACAAGTTCATATATTCAATGATGATGAAATTCATGAAATGCATGCTTGTGTGGATGTTTTGGTTTTGAGTTCTTAGAATTGCCTTATGGTTATGATATATGTTGAATTAATTTGGTATAAGTGTGGTTGCTTTGTAGGGTGGCAAATGGCTTGGTAGAGAGCCTTATAATTGTCCACACGGATAGACACACGGGCGTGTGTCTAGGCAGTGTGTGACACATGGTCAGCCCCATTGGCGTGTAGAGAGACCGTGTGTCCCCTTGCATGCTAGGTTTACAAGTCAGTATGCTCAGTAGTAAACACACGAGCAGAGACACGACAGTGTGTCTCAGCCGTGTGGAAGGCACGGCCATGGACACGGGCATGTGCTTAGGTCATGTGAAGTCTGCACTTGAAATTAGGAATTTAATTCGACACACGGTCAATGGACACGGGCGTGTGCCTTAGCCGTGTGACCTTAGTGAGGTGATGACGTCATAAACAGAATGACATGGTTTTTGCACACGGGCTAAGACACGGGCGTGTCGTGGCCGTGTGAGGGACACGGGCGTGTGTCCAGCCATGTGAAAACCCCTGTAGGTTCGAATTGAAAAATAAATCCCCACGGGTGTGGAACACGGGCATGTGAATTTCCACACGGGCGTGTGACCCTGTTTATGTCAAATTTGTCTGAGGGTTCAAAAGTTTCTGGTTTAGTCCCGAATCATTTCGGGTATGAGTTTAGGGTCTTGTAGACCTATAATAAGGACATTATGGTCTCGAATGAAAAGTTTTAAATTTGACATGAAGTTTTATGGATCGATAATGCATGATTGAGCAAGTTAAGTACGATAATGCCTCGTACTCGGTTCAAGTGTCAAATACGGGTAAGGGATGTTACATTTAGTGGTATCAGAGCTATGGTTTAGTCGATTCTCGGACTAAGGTAGCGTAAGTATGAGTCTAGCTATACATGCCATACATATGAGTATTTACCTAATGATAGTGTGATGACTCCTGATGATTTTAAGTTGTGTTTTTATATAGTAATGGATCCTGATCGAACTACAGCCGGTGATGCTGCGAGTAATGCGCCGACTCCCGCGCAAGGGACCGCGCCAGTAGAAAGTAGACTCGAGACTTTGGGTCAGGGAGAAGAGGCTCGAGAGGCCTTTCTCCATATGATGAGCAACTGGTATACCGAGTTTATTCGAGCAAATCTTAATGCTCAACCCCTCCTCCCCCACCTATTCGTCAGCCCGCTCATGTAGCTCCTCAGGTGGTAGAGGTAGTAAGAAGAGAAAGGCCTCCGGTCGATAAGATCCAGAAACAAGTACCTGAGGAATTTCGGGCTAGTAAGGATGATGATCCAGAAAGGGCAGAATTCTGGCTTGAGAATACCATCAGAGTATTCGACGAGTTGTCATGCACACCTGATAAGTGCATGAAGTGTGAGGTATATCTCTTGAGAGATTCTGCCTATCAGTGGTGGAACACCCTTGTGTCAGTGGTACCAAGGGAGAGAGTTAACTGAGAATTCTTCCAAGAGGAATTTCGGAAGAAGTACATTAGTCAAAGGTTCATCGACCAGAAAAGAAAGGAGTTCTTGGAGCTAAAGCAAGGTCGAATGATGGTGGTTGAATATGAGCATGAGTTCGTAAGGCTCAGCAAATACGCTCGGGAGTGCGTATTGACAGAAGCCATCATGTGCAAAAGATTCGAGGATGGGTTAAATGAGGATGTCCGTTTGTTTGTTGGTGTCCTCGAACTAAAAGAGTTTGTGGTGCTGGTAGATCGAGCATGTAAGGCTGAGGAACTAGTCAAAGAAAAAAAAAGAAAGCTGAAATTGAGTCTCGCGACTCAAAGAAGAGACAATTAGGCAAGTCATTCCAATCCTCGCCCAAGAAGTCAAGAGAGTTTACTGTTCGGTCGGCTACTTCAGCTGGGTTTTCAAAAAGAAGTAAAGGTAGACAGTACCCAGGGTCTAAAGCTCAGACTACTTCAGTTGCTAGTGTTGGCAACACTCGACTGAGTAGACCGGAATGTCCGCAATATGGCAAACGTCATTCCGGGGAGTGTCAAGCAAGCGAGAAAGCTTGTTTCAAGTGTGGATCCCTAGACCATTTTATCAGAGATTTCCCCGAGGTGGGTGAGAAAGAGAGACCTCAGAGTACAAGACCGGGAGGTATTGCTAGAGGAAGGCCACAAAGAAACCCGGGAAATGAAATGGGTAGTAAGAACATATGTAGAGAGCAGGCTGCGAGAGCTGAGGGTAGAGCACCGGCAAGAACATATTCCATTTGCGCTCGCGAAGAGGCGTCCTCCCCCGACGTAATTACGGGTACATTTTCTCTTTATGATACTCATGTTATAGCATTGATTGATCCGGGGTCTACCCACTCGTATATTTGTATGAAATTAGTCTCTTGCATGAGTATGCTTGTAAAGTCTACTGAATTTGTGATAAGAGTGTGAAATCCCCTAGGCAAATGTGTGTTGGTCGATAGAGTATGCAAAGGTTGCCCTTTGATGATTAGGGGTCATTATTTTCCTGCTAATCTCATGCTATTGTCATTTGATGAATTCGAAGTCATCCTTGGGATGGATTGGTTAACTACTCATGATGTGATAGTGAATTGTGGAAGGAAGTTTATTGAGTTGAAATGTGAAAGTGGGGATCTTATTCGTGTAGAATCAGATGAGCAAGACAGATTGCCAGTGGTGATATCTTCCTTGTTGACTCAGAAGTATCTAAGAAAGAGATACGAGGCTTACCTTGCCTTTGTGATGAATGCTAGGGAGACTGAGTTAGGGCTTGAATCAGTGCCCATAGTATGTGAGTATCCGGATGTTTTCCCAGAGGAATATCCAGGACTACCCCCGGTTAGAGAGATTGAATTTGGGATTGAGTTAGCTCCTGGTACTGCCCCCATTTCTATTGTTCTATACAGAATGGCTCCAACCGATCTAAAAGAACTGAAGGTACAGTTGCAAGAGTTAATGGATAAAGGCTTCGCAAGACCGAGTTATTCTCCGTGGGGTGCTCCCGTATTATTTGTGAAGAATAAAGATGGTTCCATGAGGTTATGTATAGATTATCGGCAACTCAATAAGGTAACTGTGAAGAACAAGTACCCGTTGCCAAGAATCGATGATTTATTTGACCAATTGAAGGGAGCTACGGTGTTTTCCAAGATAGACTTAAGGTCTGGATATTATCAGTTGAGAGTTAAGGACTCGTATGTACCGAAAACTGCATTTCAGACAAGGTATGGCCACTATGAATTTTTTGTCATGCCTTTTGGTTTAACAAATGCCCCTACAGTTTTCATGGATTTGATGAATCGTATCTTTCGGCAGTATTTGGATAAATTTGTGGTAGTCTTTATCGATGATATATTGATCTACCCTCGGGATGAGAACGAGCATGTTATGCATTTGAGAATGGTTCTGCAAATTTTGAGGGATAAGCAATTATATGCCAAATTTAGTAAAATTGAATTTTAGCTTAAGGAAGTTGGGTTTTTGGGGCACATTGTCTCGGGAGATGGAATCAGAGTCGACCCGAGTAAGATCTCAGCAATCGTAGAATAGAAGCCACCAAGGAATGTAACCGAGGTTAGGAGTTTTCTGGGCCTAGCCAGCTACTATAGACATTTTGTCAAGGGATTTTCCATGATAGCTACTCCGATGACGAGGTTGCTACAAAAAGATGTAAAGTTTGAATGGACAGAAAAGTGCCAACAGAGTTTCGAAAGATTGAAGGCATTGTTGACAGAGGCTCCAGTCCTAGTACAACCTGAGCCGAGAAAGGAATTCGTGGTTTACAGTGATGCATCCCTGAATGGGTTAGGTTGTGTACTCATGCAAGAGGGCAAGATGATAACATATGCCTCTAGACAATTAAAACCACACGAGAAGAATTACCTGACTCATGATTTGGAGTTAGCCGCAATCGTTTTTTCACTAATGATTTGGAGACACTATTTGTATGGTGAAAGATGTCGGGTGTTCACTAATCATAAGAGCCTAAAGTATTTGATGACTCAAAAAGAGTTGAGCCTTAGACAACAGATATGGTTAGAGTTGATAAAAGATTACGAGTTAGTAATTTACTACCATCCGAGAAAGGCGAACGTAGTCACCGATGCCTTGAGTAGGAAATCCTTGTTTGCGCTGAGAACCATGAATACACGGATAGCTTTTTTAGAGGATGGTTCTATACTAGCAGAGTTGAGGGCTAGACCAATATTTCTTCAAGAGATTTGTGAAGCTCAGAAAGGCGATAATAATTTGCAAGCTAAAAGAGTTCAGTATGAGTCAAATGTTGAGTCAAACTTTCGGATAAGTCCTGATGGATGTTTAATGTTTCGAGATAGGGTCTATGTACCCAGAAATGATGAACTTATCCGGAAGATTCTGTATGAAGCGCATAGTGGATGTTTGACTGTACATCCAGGAAGCACGAAGATGTATAATAATTTTAAGAAATGGTATTGGTGGCCTCGTATGAAGAAAGACATTTCCGAGTTCGTTTCAAGATGCCTAATGTTCCAACAAGTGAAGGCTGAACATCAAGTACCTTCAGGTCTACTTCAGCCTATTATGGTTCCCGAGTGGAAATGGGACCGTATTACTATGGACTTCGTGATGGGTTTACCGTTGACGCCGAAAAAGAAAGATACCGTGTGGTTCGTAGTGGATAGACTCATGAAGTCAGCCCATTTCATAACAGTACGGGTCAACTACTCGCTCGATAAGTTGGCGGATTTGTACGTGACAGAAATAGTAAGACTTCACGGAGTACATTATCGATTATTTCGGATAGAGATCTGAGATTTACGTCATGGTTTTGGAAAAAGTTGCAAGAGGCCTTAGACACAAAATTGAGCTTTAGCACAGCTTTCCATCTGCAAACCGACGGGTAGTCGAAAAGAGTAATACAGATACTTGAAGACATGCTTCGGTGTTATGTTTTGGAATTTCAAGGTAATTGCGAGAAATACTTACCGTTGGTGGAATTCACCTATAATAACAGCTTTCAGTCAAGTTTGAAGATGGCGCCTTATGAGGCATTGTATGGGCGTAAGTGCTGAACACCCCTACATTGGACCGAACTCAGAGAAAATCAAATTCACGGGGTCGATTTAATCAGAGAAACCGGAAAAAAGGTAAAGGTGATACGTGAATGTCTAAAAGCTGCCTCAGATAGACAGAAGTCCTATGCAGATTTGAAACGGAAAGAGATTGAGTTCCAAGTAGGTGATAAAGTGTTTCTGAAAGTATCACCATGGAGAAAAGTCCTCAGATTTGGCCGAAAAGGCAAATTGAGTCCGCGTTTTATCGGATCATATGAGGTTATCAAGAGGATAGGGCCGGTAGCTTATCGTTTGACTTTTCCACCTGAGTTGGAAAAGATTCATGATGTCTTCCACGTGTCTATGTTGTGTCGTTACCGATCAGACCCTTCACATGTGATTGTACCATCCGAGGTAGAAATTCGACCGGACATGACTTATGGTGAGGAACCGGTCAAGATTTTGGCCCGAGAGGTCAAACAGTTGAGAAACAAAAGTATATCTCTTGTGAAAGTCCTATGGCAAAGGCACGGGGTAGAAGAGGCTACGTGGGAGCCCGAAAAAACTATGTGAAACCAATATCCCAACCTTTTCACCGGTAAGATTTTTGGGGGCAAAAATCCTTAAGGGGGAGAATTGTAACAACCCGATTTAGTGGCTAGTCGGAACAGTGGTTTCAGAACCACTAACCCGAGGTCGGAGAGAATTATTTTGATGATATTTTATGAGTTAGAGCATGATTATATAGGTGCAGAAAAATTTTGGTGCTTTAATTCTCGCGATTGCATGCTTAATTGCGAAAAAGGACTAAATTGCATAAAGTGCGAAAGTTCTATTTTTCAAGCAGAAGGTGTTTAAAAGCCATTGAATATTAATTGGAGGCACTTAAAGTGCAATTAGACCCCTTAAGATAGGGTGGCCGGACATAGGAGACAAACAATGTCAAATTGGTCAAAGTGGTTGATATTAGATGGACTAAATTGATGTTTTATAATAAAATAAAGAAATAAAAGATATCATCTTTTCTCTCCATCTTCTCCACCGAAAAATACAAGCAAAATAGGGGTTTGAGAGATCAAAATTTTCAGCAACTTCTCACCTTTGAAAGTAAGTGACTTTGGTGATTTTTCTTGATAATAATTGTACTTTTGGAACCCCTAAAGCTTAAGCTAGCTAAAGAGGGGACTATTTTGCAAAATGGTTGAAAGTTTAGAGTTTTTCCATGTGAGCTTTTAAGTTGTTTGCTGCATTTTTATGAAAGAATTGCCTTATGGTTATGATATATGTTGAATTGATTTGGTATAAGTGTGGTTGCTTTGTAGGGTGGCAAATGGCTTGGTAGATAGCCTTATAATTGTCCACAGGGATAGACACACGGGCGTGTGTCTAGGCCGTGTGTGACACACGGTCAGCCCCATGGGCGTGTGGAGAGACCAAGTGTCCCCTTGCATGCTAGGTTTACAAGTTAGTATGCTCAGTAGTAAACAAACGGGTAGAGACACGACCGTGTGTCTCAGCCGTGTGAAAGGCACGGCCATGGACACAGGCGTGTGCTCAGGCCATGTGAAGTCTGCACCTAAAATTAGGAATTTAATTTGACACTCGGTCAATGGACACGGGCGTGTGCCTTGGCCGTGTGACCTTAGTGAGGTGATGACGTCATAAACAGAATGCCATGGTTTTTGCACACGGGCTAAGACATGAGTGTGTCGTGGCCGTGTGAGGGACACGGGCCAGGGACACGGGCGTGTGTTCGGCCGTGTGAAAACCCCTGTAGGTTCGAATTGAAAAATAAATCCCCACGGGTGTGGAACACAGGCATGTGAATTTCCACACAGGCGTGTTTCATCCTTCACACGGGCGTGTGACCCTGTTTATGTCAAATTTGTCTAAGGGTTCAAAAGTTTCTGGTTTAGTCTCGAATCATTTCGGGTATGAGTTTGGGGTCTCGCAGACCTATAATAAGGATATTATGGTCTCGAATGAAAAGTTTTAAATTTGACATGAAGTTTTATGGATCGATAATGCATGATTGAGTAAGTTAAGTATGATATTGCCTCGTACTCGGTTCAAGTATCGAATACGGGTAAGGGGTGTTACAAGAAAGGCTGATTCAAAGGCAACAGATTTGAGGAAAAGACCGAGGAATCAACCTTCTCATCCTTCATCAAAGAAATTTCGAGATTCGTACAGTAGATCTAATGCATTAGTGGGATATCAGAATAGAGATCGTGGAAATTAACATGTGAATTCTAAAGCACAAGCCACGTTAGTATCGAGTGTTGGCAACGTAAAAGATATCAAGCCCGAGTGTCAACAGTGTGGAAGACGACATTTTGGAGATTGTTGGGTGAAATATAATAATAGAGCTTGTTACAGTTGTGGTTTACGAGATCATTTTATTAAAGACTGTCCTGAGATGGTTGAGAAAGATAAACTTCAGAATGTTAGATCAAGTAATACGGCTACTAGAGGGAGGCCACCCTGAAACACTAGAAATACGAGTGGTAACCGAGGTGCTATGAGAGATTCTGCTGTGAGATCTGAGGCACGAGCAACTGCCCGAGCTTATGCTATCTGTGCACGGGAGGGGTTCAATACTTTTTCTCTTTTCATATATCTGTATGAATTTAATGTTTAAAAAGAGTTTACATGATGAGTCTACAGAGTTTGTAATTAAAGTATTGAACCCCTTAGGCAAGTCTGTTTTAGTTGATAAAATTTGTAAGAATTGTCCTTTGATGACTCGGGGTTACTATTTTTTGGCTGACTTGATGCTTCTACATTTCAATGAGTTTGATGTGATTCTGGGTATGGACTGGCTGACTATGCATGATGCAGTTGTGAATTGTAGGCGAAAGATTATCGAATTGAAATGTCAGAACGGTGAAATTCTTCGGACTGAGTCTGATGATTCGAGTGAATTACCTACTGTGATATCGTCTATGCTAGCTCAGAAATGTATGAAAAAGGGTTATGATGCATATCTTGCATACGTACTGGATACAAAGGTGTCTGAATCAAAGATTGAATCTGTACTTGTTGTTTGTGAGTTTTCAGATGTATTTCCAGAATAATTACCGGGTTTGCCACCAATCAAAGAGGTTGAATTTGGTATTGAATTAGTACTGGGAACAACACCGATATCGATAGCTCCGTACAGAATGGCTCCAACAGAATTAAAAGAGTTGAAAGCTCAGTTGCAAGAATTGACAGAGAGAGGTTTGGCACGCCCGAGTTATTCGCCTTGGGGTGCGCCGGTATTATTTGTAAAGAAGAAAGACAGCACGATTAGAATGTGTATCGATTACAGACAGCTAAATAAAGTGACTATAAAGAACAAATACCCTCTGCCGCGGATTGATGATTTACTTGATCAGTTGAAAGGTGCAACGGTGTTTTCAAAGATTGACTTGAGATCGGGTTATTATCAGTTACGGGTTAAAGACTCAGATGTGCCGAAGATAGCGTTCAGAAGGAGATACGTACATTATGAATTCCTTGTTATGCCTTTCGAATTAACTAATGCTCCTGCAGTTTTTATGGACTTGATGAACCGGATATTCGGACCGTATTTAGACAGATTCGTTGTTGTATTCATTGACGACATTCTGATCTATTCGCGAGATGAATCTAAACATACCGAGCACTTGAGAATTGTGTTACAAACTCTACGTGATAAGCAATTGTTTGCAAAGTTTAGTAAATGTGAATTTTGGCTTTGAGAGGTTGGATTTCTGGGGCATATCATTTCAGTCGAAGGCATTAGAGTTGACCCAAGTAAGATTTCTACTATTGTTGACTGGAAACCTCCGAGAAATGTGTCTGAAGTTTGTAGTTTTCTGGGCTTAGCGGGCTATTACCAAAGATTCGTGAAAGGATTTTCGATGATTACGATATCGATGACACAACTGCTTCAAAAATATGTGAAATTTGAATGGTCAGAAAAATGTCAGCAGAGTTTCGAACAGTTGAAAGTACTGTTAACTGAAGCACCAGTTCTGGTTCAACCTGAATCAGGGAAAGAGTTCGTGATTTATAGTGACGCATCATTAAACAGTTTGGAATGTGTTCTGATAGAAGAAGGAAAAGTTATAGCTTATGCTTCCCGGCAATTGAAACCGCATGAAAAGAACTATCTGACGCATGACTTAGAGTTGGCTGCAATTGTGTTCGTAATAAAAATTTTGCGACACTACTTATACGGTGAAAAATGCCACATTTATACGGATAAAAAAAGCTTAAAATATCTGATGTCACAGAAAGATTTGAATTTGCGACAACGAAGATGGCTTGAGTTATTGAAAGATTATGAATTTGTGATTAATTATCACCCGGGAAAAGCTAATGTTGTTGCTGATGCCCTGAGCCGAAAATCTTTGTTTGCATTTCGAGCAATGAATACCCAGTTGATGATTTGTGATGACGGGTCTATTTTACCTGAATTAAAGGCTAAACCGACATTTCTTCAATAAATCTGTGAAGCTCAGAAAGATGACCGTGAATTGTAAGTTTAACGAATTCAATGTGAGACTATCTCTAATTCAGAGTTTTAGATTGGAGCCGATGATTGTTTAAAGTTCCGGAATAGAATTTGCATACCGAGAAATTCAGAACTCATTCAAAAGATTTTGCACGAAGCGCACAATAGCTGACTCTCTATTCATCTGGGGACTACCAAAATGTACAACGATTTGAAACAGTTTTATTGGTGGCAAGGCATGAAACGAGATATCTCAGAGTTTGTTTCTAAATGTTTGATTTGTCAGCAAGTCAAAGCTAAACATCAAGTACCATCGGGTTACTGCAGCCTGTGATGATTCCCGAGTTGAAATGGGATAGAGTTACAATGGATTTTGTGTCGGGATTGCCCTTAACTCCGAAAAAGAAAGATGCTATCTAGGTTGTCGTTGATCGACTAACGAAATCTGCTCATTTCATATCGGTACGTACATATTACTCACTTGATAAGCTAGCTGAATTATATGTTTCTGAGATTATTCGATTGCACGGGGTGCCACTATCTATTATTTCTGATAGAGATCCAAGATTTACGTCGAGATTCTGGAAGAAACTGCAAGAAGCTCTGGGAACACAGTTGAATTTTAGTACTGCTTTTCATCCTCAGACTGATGGTCAGACCGAGAGAGTTATTCAGATTCTCAAAGACATGTTAAGATGTTGTATTTTAGAGTTTTAGGGCAGTTGGGAAAAATACTTACCGTTGATTGAGTTCGCATATAATAATAGCTTTCAGACGAGTATAAAGATAGCACCGTACGAAGCTTTATATGGTCGCAAATGTTGAACTCCGTTATATTGGACCGAACTAAGTGAGAAAAAGATTCATGGGGTTGAATTGATCAGAGAAACTGAAGAAAAAGAGAAAACGATTCGCGACAGTTTAAAAGAAGCTTCAGATCGACAGAAATCATACGCGGATTTGAAACGTAAAGAAATTGAGTTTCAAGTCAGAGACCGAGTGTTTCGAAAGGTGTCACTGTGTAACAGTTCGGTTTATACCCTAGTCAGAACAGTGGTTTCGGGACCACAAATCCGAGTCTGAATAATATTTTAATTTTATATTCTGTGTCGTTGATATGTGATTAAGCATGTGGTAAATTTCCGTAAGTTAATTTGTCCGTTTGTGTGTTTAATTTGATGAAAAGGATTGAATTGCATTGAAATGAAAATTTGCATGTTTAATGAAAATATGCTTATTTGTTATGTCTTTATAAGTATGGAGGATTTATATGGAAAATTAGCCATTTCTATGGTTAGTGGACGGCAACATATATATATACATTATGCTTTTATTTGTTATTTTATAAGTTAAATTTATATTATACTATTTTATAAGTTATGTTATTATAATAAAAGAAACATCAGTTAGTGGCCTCATTTTGTCATCTTCTTGCCGAAAAACACAGAGAAAAAAAGAAAGAACTTAAGCTTGTTAAGGTTCGGCCATTTGAGGGTTTAAATTCAAGGTTAGTTTTTGATCCATTTTTGATAATTTCTACGTTTTTGTAATCGTTGCTTTGAGAGCTACAAAACCCATGTATTAATTTTGTGAATTGGTGATGTTTGTGTAATGTGCCATTGTTGATATGTTGAGCTTTGTGATGATTTATTGGTGTTATATGAAAGATTTAAGCTAGATGAACAAACTTTGTTCATGAATTTTTGATGAATTTAGCTAATTAGGGCTAAATGGAGAAAATATTATTTTTGAGGACTAAATTGTGAATTTGATGAGAAATATGGACTTATATAGTCCCTAGGGAGATTCGGCTAAGCATGTGTGTGAACAAATTTTGTGAATTTGATGTTTTGAGAAAAATGGACTAAATTGATAAATTATGCAAATGTGAAGGTTAATTTGCAAATAGCCCTAAATGTATGTCTTTGGATTGAATTGAATGAATTAGTGAATAAAAAATTTAATTCTGAATATGTTTAGATCAAGAACCGAGGAAAACAGACTTAGATCGGGGGAAAGCGAAAGTAATCGAGTAGCCATTTCCATTCCCGATAAATCGAATCCGAGGTAAGTCATATTGCAAATAAATGTAATTGTATTGAATTGAGCTTATTTAAATGACTATAAATGATATTGAATGCTTATGAGATGCTATGTATATGAATTCCGGGATAAGGTCGATATAGTGATAAGTCTGAGAAGTTCCATATGAACTTAGGAATACATAGGTATCTGTTCTGTTTTATCATGTAAGACCACGTCTGGGACATTGGCATTGATTTGAAATTTTGTGTAAGACCTCGTCTGGAACTGCCCATAAATGTTTCGAGATATTTGTTTTCCTGCTAACCTGATGCTATTACCATATGATGAGTCTGACATAAGTTTGGGTATGGACTGGTTGATACTACATGCTACTGTTGTAAATTGTAAAAGAAAGATTATAGATTTAAGATGTCAAATTGATGAAACAGTTCGGATTGAGTTAAATGATTTGAATGGTTAAATGTGACTGAATCTATCCATCTATCTGGAAACAAATTTTGAATGTACATGTGTGAATTGAGGAATAGTCTGGAAGAAGAATTCATTTTCTTGAAGACTTGATACTGAATTATATTTATAGGAACGATTCTATCTGGGAAACGATGTGATAAATTAAAGTTAGTTTGATTGTGGAAGTTTTCTTCTGCACGGAAATAATTTCGACCGAAATATCACTTTTGCTTTAGTCTGAGGTTAATAAAGAGATTACGATCTTTATCCTTGTGTGAATGAATGAAAGGTCTGAACTTGGTACAACAAGGCTAGCTTCAATTGTCGAAAAACTTTTGAGTCTATAAGTGATTCTTATCTGAGGAAAATGATTATGGTTTGGAATATTTTGTTTTGGCAATGAATAAATGATTATTTAGTGAAGTCGTGAAATTCAGAAGTGAGTTAGCAAATTATAAGTTAAAAAGGAGTTTAACATAAATTGATTTCTAATTCGAAATCACAGATGTGATATTGATGTTTATTTGTTATTTCGAAATAGAGAGTGTATATTGAAAAGTTCTATAAAAGTTTATAACAGATATGTGATGTCAGAAAGTTGATATTGTAATAATAGCAAAACGAGCTCAGTGTGATTCAAATTCTGATTCTGAATTTCTTGTTGTTGATGATTGTTTGAGATTTAGAGATCGTATCTGTGCACCAAGAAACTCTGAGTAGTTACAGCCAATTCTAAGTGAGGCTCATAATATTTGCTTATCTATTCATCCGGAAGGTACTAAAATGTATCATGATTTGAAGCAACACTATTGGCGATGCGGTATGAAACGATATATTTCGATTTTGTGTTGAAATGTTTAATCATCGACCAAGTTAAAGTTGAACATCAAGTTCCATCCGTTTTGTTATAATCGATTCGATTCCCGAGTGGAAATGGGATAAAGTGACAATGGACTTTGTCTCTGTTTTGCCCCTGACTCCGAGAAAGAAAAATGCGATTTGGGTCGTAATTGATATATTGACAAAATCTGGTCATTTTATTCCGGTACAATCTGATTACTCAATTGATAGATTAGCTGAGCGTTGTATTTCTGAGATTGTAAGATTGCACAGAGTACCACTAACTATTGCATCAGATAGAGACTCGAGGTTTACATCACGATTCTGGAAGAAATTGCAAGAAGCTTTAGGCACAAAGTTACATTTCAGTACAACTTTTCATCCACAAACAGATGGTCAATCTGAGTGGATTATTCAGATTATTGAAGATATATTAAGATGTTGCATTCTTGAGTTTGATGGTACGTAAGAACAATACCACCCATTGATTGAATTTGCATACAATAATAGTTTTCGGTCAAGCATCAAAATGGAACCATATGAAGCTCTGTACGGACATAAATGTCGTACACCTCTGTATTGGACCGAGCTCAGTGAAAATAAGCTACATGGAGTTGATTTGATAAAAGATTCAGAACAGAAAGTGAAACTGATCCGAGAATTGTTTGAAAGCAGTATCTGATTGTCAGAAGTCTTATGTGGACTTAAAATGAAAAAATATAGAATTTGAGATCGGCGATAAAGTATTTTTGAAAGTGTCTCCGTGGAAAAAGGTACTCCGATTCGGATGTAAAGGCAAGTTGAGTCCGAGGTTCATCGGACCGTATGAGATTATTGAACGTGTCGGGCCTGTTGCATATAAATTAAGGTTGCCCTCTGAATTAGAAAAGATCCACAATGTGTTTCATGTCTCGATCCTCCGTAAATATCGGTCCACATATGATTACTCCATCTGAAATTGAAATCCAATCTGATATGTCATACGAAGAGGAATCGATCCGTATCTTAGCTCGTGAAGTAAAAGAATTAAGAAACAAGAGAATTCCGTTAGTAAAAGTATTGTGGAGTCGACATGGAATAGAAGAGGCTATGTGGGAGCCGAAGATTCATTCAGACAGCAATATCTGACTTTGTTTAACGGTAAGATTTTTGGGGACGAAAATCCCTAAGGGGGAGAATTGTAACAATCCAGTTTATACCCTAGTCGGAAGAGTGGTTTCGGGACCACAAATCTGAGTCTGAATAATATTTTAATATTATATTCTGTGCCGTTGATATGTGATTAAGCATGTGGTAAATTTTCGTAAGTTAATTTGTCCGTTTGTGTGTTTAATTTGATGAAAAGGATTGAATTGCATTGAAATGCAAATTTGCATGTTTAATGAAAATATGTTTATTTGTTATGTCTTTATAAGTATGGAGGATTTATATGGCAAATTAGCCATTTCTATGGTTAGTGGACGGCAACATATATATATATACATTATGCTTTTATTTGTTATTTTATAAGTTAAATTTATATTATACTATTTTATAAGTTATGTTATTGTAATAAAAGAAACATGAGTTAGTGGCCTCATTTTGTCATCTCCTTGCCGAAAAACACAAAGAAAAAAAGAAAGAACTTAAGCTTGTTAAGGTTCGGCCATTTGAGGGTTTAAATTCAAGGTTAGTTTTTGATCCGTTTTTGATAATTTCTACATTTTTGTAATCGTTGCTTTGAGAGCTACAAAACCCATGTATTAATTTTGTGAATTGATAATGTTTTTGTAATGTGCCATTGTTGATATGTTGAGCTTTGTGATGATTTATGGTGTTAAATGAAAGATTTAAGCTAGATGAACAAACTTTGTTCTTGAATTTTTGATGAATTTAGCTAATTAGGGCTAAATGGAGGAAATATTATTTTTTAGGACTAAATTGCGAATTTGATGAGAAATATGGACTTATATAGTCCCTAGGGAGATTCGGCTAAGCATGTGTGCGAACAAATTTTGTGAATTTGATGTTTTGAGAAAAATGGACTAAATTGATAAATTGTGCAAATGTGAGGGTTAATTTGCAAATAGCCCTAAATGTATGTCTTTGGATTGAATTGAATGAATTAGTGAATAAAAGAGTTAATTCTGAATATGTTTAGATCAAGAACCGAGGAAAACGAACTTAGATCGGGGGAAAGCGAAAGTAATCGAGTAGCCGTTTCCATTCCCGATAAATCGAATTTGAGGTAAGTCATATTGCAAATAAATGTAATTGTATTGAATTGAGCTTATTTACATGACTATAAATGATAATGAATGCTTATGAGATGCTATGTATATGAATTCCGGGATAAGGTCGATATAGTGATAAGTCTGAGAAGTTTCGTATGAACTTAGGAATACATAGGTATCTGTTCTGTTTTATCATGTAAGACCACGTCTGGGACGTTGGCATTGATTTGAAATTTCGTAAGACCTCGTGCGGGACGTAGGCATCGACATGAGCGTTACGTGTAAGAGCACGTGCGGGGCGTTGGCATTGATATGAACTATACGTGTAAGACCATATGCGGGACATCGGCATCGTATTAATTCGTATAAGACCGTGCGGGACGGGGCATCGATATCTCCGATTACATTTAAGACCACATCCGGGGCGTTGGCATCGATATGAACTATACGTGTAAGACCATATCCGGGACATCGGCATCGTATTAATTCGTATAAGACCGTCTCGGGACAAAGGCATCGATATCGATTACATTTAAGACCACGTGCGGGGCGCTGGCATCGATATGAACTATCGTGTAAGACCACGTGCGGGGCGTTGGCATCGATATGAACTATACGTGTAAGACCATATGCGGGACATCGGCGTTGTATTAATTCGTATAAGACCCTGTCTGGGACAGTGGCATCGATATATGATTATATTTAAGACCACATCTGGGACGTTGGCATCGATATGAACTATACGTGTAAGACCATGTCTGGGACATCGACATCGTATTAATTCGTATAAGACCGCATGCGGGACAAAGGGCATCGATATCTGATTACATTTAAGACCACGTCTGGGACGTTGGCATCGATATGAACTATACGTGTAAGACCATGTTTGGGACATCGGCATCGTATTAATTCGTATAAGACCCTATCTGGGATAGTGGCATCGATATCTGATTACATTTAAGACCACGTCTGGGACGTTGGCATCGATATAAACTATACGTGTAAGACCATGTCTGGGACATTGGCATCGTATTAATTCGTATAAGACCCTGTCTGGGACAGTGGCATCGATATCTGATTACATTTAAGACCACGTCTGGGACGTTGGCATCGATATGAACTATACGTGTAAGACCATGTCTGGGACATTGGCATCGTATTAATTCGTATAAGACCCTGTCTGGGACAGTGGCATCGATATTTTATTACATTTAAGACCACGTCTGGGACGTTGGAATTGTATAACTATTCTGGGCACTTTATGTGTTCTATTAGATTACAAACGGTTCAATGGTCAAGTTCAAGAAATGAATGAATATGTAAATTGTATTTTTGTTTCAGGTATGTTCGATAAGTACACTTTGTGTGTATAAGAAGGTAAGTATTTTCTTAAACTTACCTAAATGAATTATGTATTTGAATATGAGAATATAAGTGTGTTATATGGATTGAAATGCTATGAACTAATTAAGTATGTAGTGATATGCAAGTTTGAAAGATGAATGGTCTAAGTGAATGTATTAAGAAGAATTATGATGATGCAATTGAGCCATTAGTGAATTTAGATTGATTATATGTTTTGAATGTCGATATGGTAAGTTTATTTGTATATGGCTTACTAAGCTTTTGAAAGCTTACTTTGTGTGTGTGTTTTCTCTGTTTTATAGATCATCAAAGCTACTGAAGGCTCGAGACCGTCAAGGATCGTCGTCACACTACTAAACCTATTTTGGTACATTTTGGAAATGTATAAAGCTAGATATGGCATGTATAGGCTAGCATTTGGTATAAGTTTGTTATATGAATTTAGCCATGTGATATGGCTAGTTATGATGTTGGGAATTTACTTGAAAGAATGTGATATATGAAGTATGTTTTGGTATGGTTAGTTGAGGCATAATATGGTCAAGTTTTGATTAAGTGAATGAATGAAATATATTTACGATAAGATGAGTTTTAACCTGGTATTTTAGTATGTTTGGAATTGGTATTGAATGTATAGATTGAATGGTTAATTTGGTATGTTTTTGTGTTTCATTTGAGTATGAAATGAGTTGGTAAACATAACTTGTAGATATGACCCAAGTGGGTGGCATTTTGGTCTTGCAAATGACCTATAATGTCACACGGCCAGGGCACACAGGCGTGCCTAGGGACCGTGGGTGAATATCAGGATCTAACCTTGTAGTACACGGCCTCGACACGGGCGTGTCAACTAGCCGTGGGGCACAAGTCAGTAGCTAGCCTAAGAGCACACGACCATGGCATACGGGCGTGCTTGGTGGCCGTGGTGGAGAAGTCAGTATATGGCCTAAGAGCACACGGCCATGGCACACGGGCGTGCTTGGTGGCCGTGGAGGATAAGTCAGTTTCGACCACGGGGAGGACACACGGGTGTGTCTAGCAGCCGTGGGAGGCACACGGCCTACCCCCACGGGCGTGTAAGCCCTGAAACTTAGAAAAGTTTTAATTTTCCATGAAATTTTGTATGTGTTTTGATTTAGTCCCAACTCATTTTATAAGCATGTTTTAGGTCTCGTTGACCATATTAAGGGACATTATGTTTGAGATTGATGGATGAATGTATGAACTTCTGAAAATGTTTCCGATCTGTCAGGGAACGCTCTTAACCCTGATCCGACGATGAAAACGGGTTAGGGGTGTTACACACTGTGGTAAAAGGTTCTTCGATTCGACCGTAAAGGAAAGCTGAGTCCGCGATTTATCAAATCGTATGAGGTCATCGAAAGAATAGGGCTTGTAGCATATCGACTATCTTTACCGTCAGAACTTGAAAAGATTCATAATGTCTTTCATGTTTCTATGATACGTCGATACAGATCCGATCCGTCACATGTGATTTCTCCGGTAGATGTTGAGATACAGATTGATTTGACGTATAGCGAAGAACCGATTAGGATTTTAGCTCGTGAAATCAAAGAATTGAGAAATAAATGCATATCCCTAGTGAAGGTTCTTTGGCATAAACACAGGATCGAGGAAGCTACGTGGGAACCCGAGGAAGCTATAAGAAAATAGTACCCTAACCTTTTCACTGATAAGATTTTCGGGGACGAAAATCCCTAAGGGGGGAGAGTTGTAACTGTAACACCCCAAACCCGGCCTAAACGCTACAACCGGATCTGGTATGTCACTTAAGAGATTTTACATAACATGTCGCATTTTGGAAAACAATTACTAGGTTTACACCTTTATTTCGAAAGCTTAATAATTCATTAAAGTATAAAATATTAAGTAACCAATTATCTTGGTAGATTTTAAATAAAAACCGAATTTTCATGCAGGTCTTAACTTAATTGAAAACGTAAAACTTAAAACCCAGTAATACAAGCCCAACAAAATCCCAAAACATAAATGGTAGTCTAGTGGCCCATGGCCTTATTATAAGGAAATCTGAACCCATTAATTAAATGAAAATAAAAAAAATTAGACTAAGTCTTTTTGCTGAATTCTCAAAGCTCTGTCGCATGGCCACCTTGCTCTCCTCTCTAGCCCGGTCCGATGCCCTAAGTGTCACCCGAGATGGTTAAAATTAAAGGGTGAGTCGCGAGACTCAGTGTGCAACCCTCATGAACCATTAGACTTGGGCTTTAGCCCCATAAAACAGAATAATCAAAATATAAGTAACAAAAATAATATGCAAAGCCCAATCCATATCCTAGGTGTCCATCCGCTACATGCCCCGTACCAGCCATTCACACCATTGGGGATTTCTACAATCAACCCACACACCGCTACACGCCTTGATGGCGCTCGTCGCTCATCATCGATCATGGCCGTAGCCACTACAATGCATCACTACAGGCCGCCATAATAGATCACGGTAAAAAACCGCTACAATATATAACTTCCTCCTTTCATCAAATCCAACCCATGCAATCACATAAAATCAGTATACTTTTAACATTTAATCGGATCATTTACTAACCTTGGTGATTTGCTTTACCCTCTTTGGGTTCCTGCCAATATGCCGGGTTTCGCATTTAACAAAACATGTAATACTTATTTTCATATATTAATCAAACAGATCTAGACGGTGTGGAGAATTACACACCTGATAATGCGAAATCTAATATTCTTAGTCGATGTCCTTGCTATCTGGATCTATTATCCTAAATCTATAGCCTTGCTTAAAAGCCGAAACAATTGCGAAAATAGACATCTCCTATATTTGGCCATGGTTAGTATTCTACCCGATTTTATATATATATAAATAAGCAAATCCTCTTACCTTGAAATCCCGAAATTGGAGACTTATGATTTTCGGCTTTTAGGTCTAGTCGACTAAGCTTCCTTCAAATCTCGAATTGTCGCCCATCATAAAACCATTAAACTATTAGCTTTTGGCTTTTGCCTTTAAAAAACCGGGAATAGATCATGAGAACTAATCAAAAATCAACACTTACCTTAGCATAGGAGATTCGGCTAGCACTAGAGAGAGGATTCGGCAATGCCCATAGATGATTTAAATGCCGGAAGTATAGAACTAATTCTCAAATAGGATGAATAGAAGAAAAGACTATGGATGCTTCGGCTTCCTAGAGAAATCGGCACAAGAAGGAAAAAGTGGAGAAGAGTTTCGGCTTTTAAAGAAATTGGAGAAAAGAAATTGGAGAGGGAGAGGCTAGGGAATTTCGGCACAATGGGAGAGAAATTTAGGGTTTTCAAAGGTCGAAATCAAGGAGCTAGCCCCCCCTGTTTATAGATATTTTGGCACCTACTACTAAAAATCGAAAACGCCCTTAAAATTCAAGCTAAAAGAGAGGAGAAATTTGGCACCCTCCTTACCATGCAGTAGCCGAATTTTACACTCCTCTAGGTGGTGGATTTTCAGCCAACACTTTCCTTGAAGATAAGCTCCTAACTTTTCTCCTTTTTATCTATGATATTATCACTTAAAAATCCACATAAAATCTCCTATTTTATAGCCTTGTAGCCGTCCACCTCTACTAATCCCTAATGCCAAATTTAACTCACTTAAATTAAAAGATTTGGGCCTCATTAAACTTAATACTTGGGCCCCTAATTCCTTATGTGTGGCGTCACCCTCTCTTCATTTAAAGTGCCGAATTTGGCCTAAAACATGGGCTCCTTGTGACCCAAAACTTGTTCCTTTTAATCGTTAATGATGCCACTTTAATCTGGGCCTTTTGCCTAATTCTAAGCCCAAATTTAGACCCATATCAATTAAATTAACATAGTAAACCTATCCCTACACTAAATGTATAGGCCCGTAAATTTAGGATGTTACAGATTCTACCCCCTTAAAGAAATTTCTCATTCTCGAAATTTCCAACTAACTATTAATCGTACTACCCAAGTCTCACCACTATGCTTTCACACAAGCACTTCAATTCTAAAGCCAAAAGAAACACTTAGTATACTATGGTAGAGTACGCACTGATGTTAGCATCTAGAGCGTCCCTCGTCCCCTTGTACTCATTTTATCGATTCGCGTTTATCTGTTTAGAAATTTTATGAATTATTAGTTTTCTTCCACTGATTAACTACGAACAGTTTTATGAACAATAGTTTAAGAGTAGTTCTTTGAAGTCGCATTCACAATACTGATCTCAAGTTTGTAACCTCTAGCTAAAATAAAACACATACATCATACAAATAACATCCAAGCACTTACATTCTTCACGTAAAGGTGTTTTCGTTGATTCACTACCCAGGGGTATTTTCGTAATTTTATCCTATAGGGGTATTTTCGTAATTTTTCATAATAAAGTTCCTTGTTGATTTCGTGAAGTAAGGGTATTCTGGTAATTTTACAATCTGGGGGTATTTTGGTAA
Organism: Gossypium sturtianum; assembly: GCA_025698515.1. NCBI lineage: Eukaryota > Viridiplantae > Streptophyta > Magnoliopsida > Malvales > Malvaceae > Gossypium > Gossypium sturtianum. Next base: position 127,132,314 of record CM046948.1, read on the forward strand.
TTTTGAAATCTTGGGGTATTTCGGTAATTTTGCAATCAGGGGCAATTTAGTAATTTTGCAAATCAGGGGTAATTTGGTAATTGTACAAACCAGGGGTATTTTGGTCATTTGAAAAAATGAGGGTAGGTTGGGAATTTTTTCTAACCAGGGATATTTCGATGTTGTTGTTGTTGTTTTTTTCAAACAGGGTACTTTGGGGAAAAAATCTAGTTTCATGGTCCGGGTTACTCTTATAAACATGAGATTTTTGGGTAAATTTTCAAAACATAGGTATTTTACAAATTCATGGTCAGTTGGTAGTTTTCACAAATCAAACGTATTTTGAAAATTTTGCAAAACTTGAGAGATTTTCTTTCTTCTTTTTTTTCAAACTAGGGTGGCTGGTCCCTTTCGGGTTTTAATTATAAGGTTTAGCCCATCAACAAGTCCTCGTAACTAGGGTGAATAGTCACCACGCACTGTAGGATTCTAGTGAAGAGGAGGTGAGTCGCTAGGACTGCTTAAGTACCAAGCTCTCCTGAATCCACTCCTAGACATGCGTATGCCCATTGCCACACCCTAACTTGGCTAAGGTGAACAGTCCTACTACGCACTGCAGGATTCCAGCGAAGAGGAGGTGAGTCACTAGGGACCGCTAAATACTGTGCTCTTCCGGATCCAATCCTAGACATGCGTATGCTGTTACCACACCCTAGTCTTACGGCTCGTTCACGGGTTTGTTTAGTGAAGTTAAGTCTTATGAGATTTTAAGAGTTGTTTCAGCTAGGCCTAAAGTCCATCAAGTTCTAATCTAACTTATCTACGTCCCATAAAGCCCATCAAGCCCACATATATTATATCACACAATGGTTAAGAATACTTACCTTGCGAACTTGGGCCGGAGACGCAGGTGCCATGCTTAGCTAACAGACCTGTATAAATATGCATGTTTCGAAAACCCAACTTTAGATAACATTTTGAGCCCAAAAAACCCCCAGAGCCGAGTTTTGAACTTGGCTCTGATACCAATTTGTAACACCTCAAACCCGGCCCAAACGCTACAACCGGATCTGGTATGTCACTTAAGAGATTTTACATAACATGTCGCATTTTGGAAAATAATTACTAGGTTTACACCTTTATTTCGAAAGCTTAATAATTCATTAAAGTATAAAATATTAAGTAACCAATTATCTTGGTAGATTTTAAATAAAAACCAAAATTTCATGCAGGTCTTAACTTAATTGAAAACGTAAAACTTAAAACCCAGTAATACAAGCCCAACAAAATCCGAAAACATAAATGATAGTCTAGTGGCCCATGGCCTTATTACAAGGAAATCTGAACCCATTAATTAAATGAAAATAAAAAAATTAGACTAAGTCTTTTTGCTGAATTCTCAAAGCTCATCGCATGGCCACCTTGCACTCCTCTCCACCCTGGTCCGATGCCTTAAGTGTCACCCGAGATGGTTAAAATTAAAGGGTGAGTCGCGAGACTCAGATGTGCAACCCTCATGCACCATTAGACTTGGGCTTTAGCCCCATAAAATGAATAATCAAAATATAAGTAACAAAAATAATATGCAAAGCCCAACCCATATCCTAGGTGTCCATCCGCTATACGCCCCCGTACCAGCCATTCACACCATTGGGGATTTCTACAATCAACCCACACCGCTACACGCCTTGATGGCAGTCGTGCTACTCATCATCAGATCATGGCCGTAGCCACTACAATGAATCACGGCAGGCGCGCTACAACAGATCACGGTAAAAACCGCTACAACATATAACTTCCTCCTTTCATCAAACCCAACCCATGCAATCACATAAAATCAGTATACTTATAACATTTAATCAGATCATTTACTAACCCGGTGATTTGTTTTACCCTCTTTGGGTTCCCGTCAATATGCTGGGGTTTCGGCATTTAACAAAATATGTAATACTTATTTTCATATATTAATCAAACAGATCTAGATGGTGTGGAGAATTACACACCTGATATTGCGAAATCCAATATTCTTAGTCGATGTCCTTGCTATCCGGATCTATTATCCTCAATCTATAGCCTTGCTTAAAAGCCTGAACAATTGCGAAAATAGGCCTCTCCTATATTCGACCATGGTTAGTATTCTACCCGATTTTATATATATAAATAAGCAAATCCTCTTACCTTGAAATCCCAAAATTGGAGACTTATGATTTTCGACTTTTAGGTCTAGTCGACTAAGCTTCCTTCAAATCCCGAATTGCCGCCCATCATAAAACCATTAAACTATTAGCTTTTGGCTTTTGCCTTTCAAAAATCGGGAATAGATCATGAGAACTAATCAAAAATCAACACTTACCTTAGCATAGGAGATTCGGCTAGCACTAGAGAGAGGATTCGGCAATGCCCATAGATGATTTAAATGCCGAAAGTATAGAACTAATTCTCAAATAGGATGAATAGAAGAAAAGACTATGGATGCTTCGGCTTCCTAGAGAAATCGGCACAAGAAGGAAAAAGTGGAGAAGAGTTTTGGCTTTTAAAGAAATTGGAGAAAAGAAATTGGAGAGGGAGAGACTAGGGAATTTCGGCACAATGGGAGAGAAATTTAGGGTTTTCAGTGTCAGAATCAAGGAGCTAGCCCCTCCTATTTATAGATATTTTGGCACCTACTGCTAAAAACCGAAAATGCCCTTAAAATTCAAGCTAAAAGAGAGGAGAAGTTCGGCACCCTCCATGCCATGCAGTAGCCGAATTTTACACTCCTCTAGGTGGTGGATTTTCAGCCAACACTTACCTTGAAGATAAGCTCCTAACTTTTCTCCTTTTAATATATGATATTATCTCTTAAAAATCCACATAAAATCTCCTATTTTATAGCCTTGTAGCCGTCCACCTCTACTAATCCCTAATGCCAAATTTAACTCACTTAAATTAAAAGATTTGGGCCTCATTAAACTTAATACTTGGGCCCCTAATTCCTTGTGTGTGGAGTCACCCTCTCTTCATTTAAAGTGCCGAATTTGGCCTAAAACATGGGCTCCTTGCGACCCAAAACTTGTTCCTTTTATCATTAATGATGCCACTTTAATCGGGCCTTTTGCCTAATTCTAAGCCAAAATTTAGACCCTATCAATTAAATTAACATAGTAAACCTATCCCTACACTAAATGTATAGGCCCGTAAATTTAGGATGTTACAGTAACAACCCGTTTTTAGTCAAATCAAAACAGTGGTTTTGGAACCACAAATATGAGGTCAAAATATTTATTTAATTATTATTTTAATGTTTACAGCATGATTGAGTGGTTGTGTGAAAATTTCGTTAAGAAATTTTATCGTTTGAATGGTCAATTTGATAAAAAAGGACTAAATCACGTAAAGTGTAAAATGCATGTTCTATTAGTTAAATGTGTCTATTAGCTATGGAACATTAAAGTGGAAGTCCTTATGTTGTAATTAGACCATCAAAATGGTGGGTGGACAATTATGGGCATATATTATGTGATTTTTATTGTTTTAAACCAAGGTTAAATAAGTAAAACAATAATAAACTTAAGTAAAATAATGAAACAAAAAAATCTATCATCTTCACTCATCTCTTCCACTAAAAATTCAAGAAAATAGGAAGCCATAAGAGCTTGCTAGGGTTCTGTCACTTTTAAGTTTAATTGGTGAGTGAATTTCGTCCCGTTTTTAATTATTTCTATGTTTTTGTAATCGTTGCAACTAGTACTAGCTAGCCCAGGGACTAATTTGTAAAACTGTTAAAGATTTGAATGATGCCATTGATGAATAAGCATGTGGTTTGAAGTTTCTTGATAGATTTTGAATGATTGTTGATAGATATACAAGTTTTGTAAAGTGATTTTTAGAGAAAATGCAAAATAGGTATTAAATTGAGAAATGTGTAAATTGTGTGGTAGAAATGTGAAATAAAGGGAAAATATGGACTGATATGTTTATTAGATAAATTCAGCTAGCATGTGAGTGGATTAAATTGCATCAATTTGTGATTTTGTGTAATAAGGACTAAATTGTAAAAGATGTAAAAGTCTAGGGGAAAATGTGTAAAATAGCCCTAATGTATATTTTGGATTGAATTGAATAAATAGTTGATAAAAATGAGTTAATTTTGAATATATTTAGATCAAGAAAAATGGAATTCGGACCTAGATCGAGGGAAGAACAAGGTGTCGGATTAGTTGATCCGCGTTATTGTTTTTACGTCCGAGGTAAGTTCGTATGTTAATAAGCATTATTATAATTGAAATTTAATGCTTTATATTGAATTGTTGATGAATACAATTGTACGGAAACATTCGACAAAGCTTTGGTTATGTATCAGCATTTAGTGTGCGAAATCGAGATAGCTTCGATTATGTATAGCACTTGGTGTGCGATTTGAGATAGCTCCGGTTACGTATGACACTTAGTTTGCGATATCTAGATAGCTTTGACTATGTATGGCACTTAGTGTGCGAGATTAAAATAGCTTCAGCTATGTAATGGCACTTAGTGTGCGAGATATCGAGTGTTCGGCAATATTTCAAACAGGTATGAGTTCGTTACGAGTTTGTACAGGTATGTACATGAAAAGTATAAACTTCAATTGCAAGAGTTATGAATTTGCATATAAATTCATGATTAAGCATATGGAAAGCTTGTTGTTACCATGAATTACATGTTAAATAGTTTAAGTTGTTGAATTATTTAATATGATTTGTTGAGTTTAATTCATACGAGCTTACTAAGCTATAAAGCTTGCTTTGTTTATTTTTCCCGTGTTTTATTATAAATTCAAAGCTAGCTCAGATTCGGGGATTGTCAGAGATATCGTCACACTATACATCCTATACTTCGGTACTTTTGAACTTATTGTTTGGTCATATGGCATGTATAGGGACTTTGAGTCATGTTAGTTATGTTTTGGTAATGACTTTGGCCAAATGAATTGGTTTGTAAATGTTTATATTTTGAGTTATAAATATAGCCATGAGAGTTGGCTTAATTTGGTGAATTTTTGGTTATGTACATATATGTGAATATATGGTTGATATTAGATGTGAATTATGTTTTTGAATTGGTTTAATATAATGTATGTTTAGTAAAGGTATAGTTAGTTGAATTGGTATGTTTTGATGGAATAATGTTTGAGGTTATAAGCATGTTGAATGTTGGTATTGAAAGTGGTATGGGTTAGTCTTGAATGTGGCTGAATTGAATGTTATTTATGCTATGATTTGGTACCATTTGAGCTTGTTTAGGTATGTACAAAATGGGTGGTAAAATGGCTTGGTAAATAGCCTACTTTTGTCCACACAGGCAGAGACACGAGCGAGTGTCTCAGCCATGTGTGACACACGGTCAAGTTACACAGTCGTGTGTCCCCTGGTGTTGAAATTGAAATGAAGTCAGTATGCTCCACACGGTCTCACACACGGGCGTGTGATCGGCCGTGTGGTACAAGTCAGTATACCCCTCTAATTGGCACACGGCCTAGCACATGGGCGTATGACTTGGTCGTGTTGCATAAGTCAGTATACCCTACAGGTTTGGCACGGCCTAACACACAGCCTGGTACACGGGCGTGTGTGGCCACTTCGAAGGGCACACGGGCGTGTGTGGCCACTTCGAAGGGCACACGGGCTAGACACACGGGTGTGTGGTTGGCCGTATGACCCAAGTCAGTATGTACCCCATGTTTTCACATGGCCTGTGACACGAGCGTGTCTAGTGGCCGTGTGAGACACACGGCCAGGCCACATGGGCATGTGCCCCCCTTTTGAAGCAAAATTTTCTAAGTTTTACAAAAATTTCTCGAGTTATCGGTTTAGTCCCGAACCATTTCTAATGCATGTTTAAGGCCTCGTAGGCTCGTTTAAGGGACACAATCATTGGTTGTGATTCAATTGTATTTGAAATGATAAATTATATATGAAATGTGTGTTTTAAAGTGTTGTAAGTTTGGTAATGCTCTGTAACCCTAATTCGGCGTTGAATACGGGTGAGGGGTGTTACATTTATTTGTATCAGAGCTACGGTTTTATCGATTCTAGGACTAACGTAGCGTGTGTGAGAGTCTAGCTATACATGCCATATATAAACTGTAATAGTGTGATGACTCCTGACATCTGAAAATGTGTTTTTATATAGAAAATGGATCCCAATCGAGCGATAGCTGATGAGTTTGAAAGTAATGCGCCTGCTCCCGCACAAGGGACAGTGCCGTCTGAATCTAGACCCGTAACGGGCAGCCAGGGAGGAGAGGCTAAAGAAGCCTTCTTCTAAATGGTGAACGAATGGTTCACGTAATATATCCGAACTAACCCGCCTGCTCAACAACCTCCACCCCCTCCTAATCCCCAATCGGTTCCTGTAGCTCCTCAAGGAGTTGAGCTTTTAAGATTTAATAAGCCTCCAGTTGACAAGACCCGTAAACACGGGGCTGAAGAGTTCAGGGCTAATGTTGATGATGATCCTGAGAGAGCCGAGTTTTGGCTTGAAAATACGATTTGAGTGTTTGATGAGCTGTCTTGCACACCGTCTGAATGTTTAAAATGTGCCATATCCTTTTTGAGGTTCAGTGCATATCAATGGTGGAATACGTTGGTATTAGTGGTGCCAAGAGAGAGAGTCACCTGGGAGTTCTTTCAAACTGAGTTCCATAAGAAATATATAAGCCAACGGTTCCTTGATCAAAAGCATAAAGAATTTCTAGAATTGAGACAAGGTCGTATGACTGTAACCAAGTATGAAAGAAAATTTGTATGGTTAAGTAAATATGCTCGAGAGTATGTTTCTACTGAAGAGATAATGTGCAAGCAGTTTGTTGATGGGCTGAACGAAGACATTAAACTTCTGGTTGGGATTTTAGATTTGAAAGAGTTTGTTGTGTTAGTCGACCGGGCTTACAAAGCCGAAGACTTTAATCGAGAAAAGAGAAAGGCTGATTCAGAGGCAAGAGATTTGAGGAAAAGACCGACGAATAAACCTTCTCATCCTTCATCAAAGAAATTCTGAGATTCGTACAGTAGATCTAATGCATCAGTGGGATATCAGAATAGAGATCGTGGAAATCAACATGTGAATTCTAAAGCTCAAGCCACGTCAGTATTGAGTGTTGGCAACGTAAAAGATATCAAGCCCGAGTGTTAGTGTGGAAGACAACATTTTGGAGATTGTTGGGTGAAATATAATAATATAGCTTGTTACAGTTGTGATTCATGAGAACATTTTATTAAACATTGTCCTGAGATGGTTGAGAAAGATAAACTTCAGAATGTGAGATCAAGTAATACGACTACTAGAGGGAGACCACCCCGAAACACTAGAAATACGAGTGGTAACCGAGGTGCTATGAGAGATTCTACTGTGAGATCTGAGGCACGAGCACCTACCCGAGCTTATGCTATCCGTGCACAGGAGGAGGCATCATCGCCAGATGTTATTACCGGCATAATGTTATGAAATTACAAGAAGTCCACTAGAACGGTAATACAAAAAGGCCACCAAGAAGTAAGATGTGAGACCTTAAAAGGGGAAATTCTCTAAACCAGAGGTACACCATGGACTAAGATTGAAAGAATAACATGAATGACACGATGAATTTTTGGTATACATATGCGAGGTGCCAAGGACAAATGCGAAGTGAGGCCAACAGTACGAAAATCAAGTCCGTCAGAGAAGTCGCAGATTTCATAAGGGATCCGCAGGTGTGAACCCGTAGAGGCGAAACAAGTCTGCTGACTACCTGGTAGGTAACAGTTCACTAAAGATAGCGAAGAATGAGTAATAAGGTGAAGTCAAGGTATGGTAGAGTTAGGTGGCCTCCTCGGGTGATCAAAATCATGAAGGAATGCACATGTGTCTCACAGTAATGTTGAGTCGGGACATCTAAAACCTGTAAGAGAAATAGAGGGACAACATCTTGATCAAGCTCTACGATATACCAAGAGGATACAAGGAGTTGAAATCTCTGCCCAAAACTTGTTTCTTATCGTTCTCTTGCAAATTGACTATATAATACTATTTAGCAGATTTTCACTAAGTTCATCAAAACTTATAGGTTTACTGCTGAATCGCAAGATAAAGCATGACAAGAGAATTGAGTGGAGGGACCAAGCCAACCATCGCCTAATCAGTGTAACGTAGAAGAAGCTATACGTGTATATATAGTGGCACTTGTAGAGGCATCATCTCGGGGGCTTAGGAAAACATAAAACTTGTAGAACCATATTCGAATAATGAAACTGTACAGAGAAACTAAGGCCATAGGACGTTATCATGAATTTTCTTAGTGTATGTATTAGTCATGAATAGGCCTAGGTGAATAAGTTGTTTTGAATGTAAACTTAATTATGGATGAATGGTAAAGATTAACGGGTTCTTATGGTATATGGTACCCGGGCCTAGCGATCAGGTCGGGTATTGTAACAGCCCAATTTTAGTGAAGTCAGAATAGTAGTTTCGTAACCACAAATTCGAGCCGAAAAGATAAAATATTTTAATATTATGAAATGATTAGTAATGTGGTAGAAAGATTGCATGAGAATTTTGATAAGAAAATTTTATCAATTAGGTGCTTAGTTGTAGAAAGGACTAAATTGCATAAAATGTCAAATTTGAATTCTAGTAGCTATGAGGATTAAATAGCTATATAATTTAAATCTTGAGGTCCTTAAATGGTAATTAGACCGTTGATGAAAAATATGTAGATATTTTTGGTGAATCATCCATGGAAAAATTAGAAAAGGTTAAGGACTAAATTAGAAATGGAAAAAAATTAAAGATGATAATTAAATTAAAATGAAATATCATCATTTTATATCATCTTCTTTAACTTAAAATCTATGGAAACCCTAGGAGAGAGAAAACAAGCTTTCCAAACATAAATTGGTAAGTTCCTATGTCTCGTTTTTAGTAATTTTTATATTTTTGAGATCGGGAAAGCGTAATTTCTCTATTTGAGGGGTTAATTTGAATAGATATCAAAGTATAGAAAATTATCCATGGATGAACATGCTGAAATTTAAAAGTTTATGGTAGAAAATGAAAAGTTGTTGATAGATAAACAACTTTTACAAAGGGAAATTTGATGGAAATTTGATTTAGGGACTAAATTGAAAAAATGGTAAAACCCATGGAAAATTCTGAAATTTTGAGAATACATGTGCTGTAAAAGTTATATTAGAATTTTGGTTAGGCTTGAAATAAGGATTAAATTGCATGAATTTCAAATTTCGAGCCTAGGGACAAAATTGGAATTAATCAAAACTATAGGGGCAAAATGGTACTTTTGCCTAGATTGTAAATTGAGTTCCATAGAATATAAAATGGATTGAATTGATGATTAAATTCATTTATATAGATCCGGAAGTACCAAACAAAGAGCTAGATCGAGGAAAGGAAAAGATTTCAGATTAGTAGTTTTAGTTACGGACAAATATCAAGGTAAGTTCGTATAACTTAAATGAGTATAAAAATGTGTTGTTTTAAATGCTATATTACATTGTATATGTTGTATGAAATTTGTATGTATGAAATGTATCGAAATTGTAATGGATGGAAATGTATATAATGGAAATTTATTGATAAAGGGTAAAATTCCGTATGAATACTGAATTCTGATGGATAAATGTGATTTCCCTGATAAAACTGCATGTGTTGCAGAATGGATGTAACACCCCTTACCCGGGTTCTACGCCGGAACCGGGCCCGAGGCATTACCGAACTCAAACCACTTGATCGCCACTTAGGCTCGTTGTAACTACTCTCTGAAGTGATCTCAACAACCTCATTCTCGACTTACGAGGCCTCACTCATACACACGAGGGCTCTCGAGACTAAACCGGAACTTTTTCCAATCTTAAAAATTTTCTCTTTATACAGGTCTCACATGCCCGTGCAAGATTAGACACGCCCGTGCATGGACACACACGCCCATGTCCCCAAACCGTGCCTAAAAACCCAACATTCTGCCAATGCCCCACCGCCAAGGCACACGCCCGTGCTTACCACCCGTGGTGCACACTGACTACTTTAACACGACCTAGAGTCTAGACACACGCCCGTGTGGCTAGCCCGTGGCCAACACTGGATAATCCCACACGCCCTAGACACATGCTCGTGCAGCTAGTCCGTGGTCTATTCTGATTTATAATACTAACATGCAGGGGACGCACGGCCAAAGCGCACGCCCGTGGGCTGACCGTGTGTCACACATGGCCTAGACACACGCCTGTGTGTCTATCCACATGGACAAGAACAAAGCTATGTGCCAAGCTCTTTTCACCCCTCTAGCATACACAACATATACTCATTTAACACCATCAAAATCAACTCAAATTGAAGTGCATTCTCACATAGAAAACTACATCTTTCTTTCATATAATGTAATAGCCAACAACCATGGCATTATACAAAATAAGCTATCCATCTAAAGGCCAACACCTCTTAGCCATTTACAATAAAATCCACTAACTTGTCTAGCCCCTATACATGCCATATACAAAACATTAAGTTTCATGTACCAAAGTGTGCTGATATGTGCGCTGTCTTCTGATGATCCTCGTATCTCGATTCAACGCTTTTAATCTATAAGACAAGGGAAAAGAAAGAGAGTAAGCTTTGAGCTTAGTAAGTTTACACATAAACAATTAAGAAACATAGTATAAGCTAAGCAACAATTAGCATTATACTAACAAGTAATTCACAACTATGCTTACTCTTCTATCCCTTACCACATTTCCAACACATCATGAGTCACATACTCATAACCATCGAAATGCACCCCTGCATTCAATGTCACATTTACACAATATACAACACATCATTATTTCTCAATAATTCATCCACAGAGCTAATTAACTTAATAATACATCCACACAGCTATTTTACTCAATAATGCAATCACATGGCTAATCCATACAGTTAACCCACACAGCAAATGTCTCGGTGGTTTCGCACTTAGCACACCATAATCGATTAATAAGGTGGTATCGCACTTAGCCTACCAAAAAGGTAATCATAGGGGTTTCTCACTTAGCCCACTAAGCGATATACCTCACGATAGCATCGCACATAGCCAGCCCATCGTCAATATGCATTAGGATGGTATCGCACTTAGCCTACCATCTAGCATTATCACTACACATTCACATGTATACTTACTCAATTAAACATCCATTCACAATTCTACTACATTCATTCTACTTGGACCACATAGGTTCTCAATCAATCTCGAACAAGCTACACACTAGCTATCATCAACAATTTGTAAGTATGAATGCATTGTTTATGCATAGACTTACCTCGATACTCAAAAGTATAGAAATATGCAATTTAGTCCACCATCTTACTTTTGCCTCAGTTTCGGTCCGGGCTTCATCTTTCTTGATCTATAATGAATAAATCAGCTTATTAAATACATGCATTGACTAAATTGACCCACATCTCATACTTTAGCAAAATTACTATTTTTCCCCTAAACTTTCTCATATTTACACTTTAGTCCCAAAGGCTCGTAAAGTGGTTTTTATTCAACTTTCTAGTCTTTCATGCTTAGCCGAATCACTTATTCAACTAAAGCTATCATCAATTCTCACTAAACAACATATGTATGACCAAACTAAAGTTTTTCACAAACTAGTCCCTACATGCATTTTCATGGAAAATTACTTAACAAAAGATGTTTCTACTACATCAAGCTTTTATAATCTTCCATAAAACAACAAAATACATGCATGTCATACATATGTACATTTTTGAACATCCATAATAGCTCACCAAAAAGCTAAAAATAGCTTACTCATGCTACTAGGACTTCAAAAATACGAAGAATATCAAAAACCGAGCTTAGGAGCACTTACTAGCAAGCTTGAAATATTGAAAGAGCCCTAACAATGGCTATTGAAATTTTCTTGCAACTTGGGGAGAAAGATGAGTGAATTTTGTCATCTTTTCACCTATTTAATCACTTAATAACTAAATGACCAAAATGCCCTTTTTGATAAACTTCAAATTTTAACTCATCCATGCCTATTTTTGTCCAAAAATTAGAATTTGGATAAATTACTATTTAAGGACCTCTAATTAATAATCTAAAGCTATTCCACACATATAGCTTCTAGAAACACACATTTTGAAACTTTTGCAATTTAGTCCTTTTGGACAATTCAACCACAATTTCACAAAATTGCTTCATGAAACTTTCACACTAGCGTGCATACATAATATAAACCTCAAAAACTCATTCATAAACCTCGAATTTGTGGTCTCGCACCACTATTCTGACTAGGCCCTAAATCGGGATGTTACAACTCTCCCCTCTTTAGAGATTTTCGTCCCCGAAAATGTTACCAGTAAAGAGGTTTGGATGTTGCTCTCTCATATCTTCTTCCGTTTCCCACGTAGCCTCTTCCACACCATGTTTCTACCATACCACTTTCACTAGTGCTATGCTCTTATTTCTCAACTGTTTCACTTCTCGAGCCAAGATCTTAATCGGCTCCTCTTCATAAGACATATCCGATCTTATCTCATTTTTCGTCGAAGTAATCACATGTGAAGGATCGGAGCGATACTGTCGCAACATCGACACATGGAACACGTTATGAATCTTTTCCAACTCTACCGGTAAAGCCAACCGGTATGCTACAGGCCCAACTCTATCTGTAATCTCATACGGCCTTGTGAACCTTGGACTCATTTTCCCTTTTCGTCCAAATCTCATAATCTTCTTCCACGGGGACACTTTGAAAAACACTTTGTCGCCCACTTCAAACTCAATTTCTTTTCTTTTCAAATCCGCGTGACGACTTACGCTTCGGTCCAAGTAGCTCTCAGACTATTACGGATTACTTTCACCTTCTCTTCAGTTTCTTTCACTAGATCGACCCCATGGATCCGCTTCTCACTAAGCTCGATCCAATACAAAGGAGTCTGACACTTATGACCATACAAAGCCTCATACGGTGCCATCTCAGATACTCGATGATAATCATTTGTTATAGGCGAATTCGACCAAAGGTAGATATCTCTCCCAACTACCTTCAAATTCTAGCACACAGCATCGAAGCATATCTTCAAGAACTTGAATCACTCTTTCAGACTGACCATCGGTTTGCGGATGGAACGCAGTGCTGAAATTCAATCTTGTACCCATGGCTTCTTGCAACTTCTTCCAAAATCTCAAGTAAACCTCGGATCTCTATCGATATAATGAACACAGTACACCATGCAATCTCACTATCTACGCCACATACAACTCAAATTAACTTATCCAATGAATAATCAACACTTACTAGAATAAAGTGAGCCGACTTTGTCAATCTATCCACAACAACCCATACAGCATCTCTCTTTCTCGGAGTCATCGGCAACCTCATCACAAAATCCATGGTAACCCGATCCCATTTCCATTCGGGAACCATCACCGGTCAAAGCAATCCCAAGGCACTTGATGCTCACTTTCACTTGTTGACAAATTAGACACTTTGCCACAAACTCAAATATCTCTTTTCATTCCTGGCCACCAATAAAACTTCCTCAAATCGTTGTACATTTTAAATCGCCTGATGTCTTGACAAACATCCACTTGTGGGCCTCATACAAAACCTTTCAAATCAACTCCTCATTTTTAGGAACACAAATTCTATCGCGATAAAGCAAACAACCATTCGAACCCATTCGAAAATCTGAATCACATTCCGACCCGCACCTAGCTATCTTAGCTTGCATCTCGCTGTCATTTCTCTGAGCCTCACATATTTGTTGAACAAATAGTGGCTTAGCTCTCAACTCTGCCAAAATAGCACCATCATCAGACAATGCTAAACTCGCTCTCATAGCTCTTAGAGCATACAAGGATTTCCTACTCAAGGCATCCGCAACCACATTCACTTTTCCCGGGTGATAATCAATGACTAACTCATAGTCTTTCAACAACTCAAGCCACCATCTCTGTCTCAGATTTAGATTCTTCTGATCCATCAAATACTTTAAACTCTTGTGATCCGTAAAGATTCGACACTTCTGACCATACAAGTAATGTCGCCAAATCTTTAACGCAAAAACAATCGCAGCCAACTCTAAATCATGAGTCGGATAATTCTTCTCGTGCGGCTTTAGCTGCCTCGAGGCATAAGCGACTACCTTACCCTCTTGCATCAACACGCAACCGAGACCATTAAACGACGCATCACTGTAAACCACGAACTCTTTCCCCGATTCTGGTTGAACCAAAACTAGTGCCTCAGTCAACATTGTCTTCAGTCTCTCGAAGCTCTATTGACATGTCTCAGTCCATTAAAACTTGACATCTTTATGCAATAGTTTCGTTATCGGGGTGGCAATCATAGAGAACCCCTTTACGAAATGCCTGTAATATCCCGCTAATCCCAAGAAACTTCTAATTTTTGACACGTTCCTCGGCAGTTTCCAATCCACAACAGCCGATATCTTACTCGGGTCAACTCTGACACGATCACCTGACACCATGTGTCCTAGGAATCCGAGCTCTCGGAGCCAAAACTCACTCTTGCTAAACTTAGCATACAACTGCTTATCTCTTAAAGTTTGCAAGACAATTCTCAAATGCTCTTCGTGATCGTTCTCATCCCGAGAATAGATCAATACGTCGTCAATGAAGACAACTACAAACTTGTCCACATACGGTCTGAAAACACGGTTCATCAGATCCATAAAAATTGCAGGTGCATTCGTCAAACCAAACGGCATAACCAAAAACTCATAATGGCCATACCTTGTCCGAAATGCAGTTTTCAACACATCTTGCTCTTTCACTCTAAGCTGATAATAACCAGACCTCAAGTCTATCTTGGAGAACACTGTAGCTCCCTTTAGTTGATCAAAGAGATCATCAATCCTTGGTAAATGATACTTATTCTTCACCATCACCTTGTTCAGTTGTCTATAGTCTATACACAACCTCATAGACCTATCTTTCTTCTTCACGAATAATACCGAAGCACCCCACGGTGAGTAGCTCGGTCTTGCAAAACCCTTATCTGTCAACTCTTACAACTTAACCTTCAGTTCTTTCAACTCTACTGGTGCCATTCTGTACGGAGCAATCGAAATAGGTGCCATTCCCGGAACCAACTCAATTCCAAATTCAACCTCTCTCACTGGAGGTAATCCGGGTAACTCTTCCGGAAATACATCTGGGTACTCACATACCACTGGTACTGTTTCAGACTCTACTCCAACCTCTCGAGTATTCAACACAAAAGCAAGATAGGACTCATATCCTTTTCTCAAACATTTCTCAGCCACTACGAAAGAAATCATCACTGGTAGACTATCCGATCCACCTGATTCAACCCGAACCACATCTCTACTCTCACATTTCAATTCAATAAACTTACTACCACAGTTCACTAAGACACTATGGGTAGTCAACCAATCCATGCCTAGGATTAAATCAAACTCATCAAACGGTAACAACATAAGGTTTGCCGGAAAACAATGATTCTCAATCAATAAAGGACAATTCTTACACACTCTGTCCACTAACACATGCTTTCCTAATGGGTTTGACACCTTAACCACTATGTCCGTAGACTCAACAGTCATACTCAAACTAGATGTTAATCTCATGCAAATATAAGAATAAGTAGACCCTGGATCTATTAAAGCAATAACGAAGGTGTCATAGAGAGAAAAAGTACCCGTTATCACATCAGGGGAGGATGCTTCTTCGCGAGCGCGAATAGCATACGTCCTCGCAGGTGCCCGACCCTCTGGTCTCACAGTAGAATCTCTGGGCGCACCTCTAACACTATTCCCGCCTCTCGGGTTCCTTGGTGGTCTACCCCTTGTAGACACATCACTAGGTCTCAGCTCTTGCCTCTCTTCCTTTTCATCCCTCTCGGGACAGTCACGGATAAAGTGGTCAGGGGAACCACACTTATAACATTTTCAAATATTTCCCCAACACTCTCCGGTGTGATACCTACCACAACTTGGACACTCCGGTTTACTCTTTGTATTGCCCACACTTTCCACCGATGGAGCTTGGGCTCTCAAACTCGAGCGAGTATTGCCCAAGTCTCAATGCGAATAACCCACTGGTGCTGTCATCCGAGGATTCACTTCCTTGGATCTTTTCGACTGGGCTTGATATGACTTGCCCATCGGCCTCTTTCTAGCATCTCAGGCTTCACTCACGGCCCTCCTCTTTTACGAACTCGACTCTTGACCCTTACTTGCCCTCTCAACTAATACCACAAATTCTTTCAACTCCAAAATGCCCACTAGTAGTTTGATGTCCTCATTCAGCCCATCTCCAAACCTCTTACACAAGATGGTCTCAGTCGATACACATTCTTGAGCGTATTTGCTAAGCCTAACAAACTCACGCTCATATTCTGCAACTGTCATTCTTCCTTGTTTCAACTCAAGGAATTCCTTCCTTTTTTGATCAGTAAACCTCTGGCTTATATACTTCTCCCGAAACTCTTCCAGAAAGAAGTCCCATGTCAGCCGCTCTCTCGGGACCACTAGCGTCAATGTTTTCCACCAATGGTATGCCGAATCTCTCAGCAAGGATACGACACACTTAAAACCCTCTTCAGGCGTACATGAGAGTTCATCGAACACCCTCATCGAGTTCTCCAACCAGAACTCTGCCCTCTCAGGGTCATCATCTACCTTAGCTCTAAACTCCTCAACCCCGTGCTTCCTAATCTTATCCACCGGGGGCTTTGATATCCTCACTACATCCATACTTTGAGGAGCCACTAGATTTGGTTGAGGTATAGGAGGAGGAGGTGGAGGAGGTTGAGCATTAGGGTTCGCTCGAACATAATCCGAGTACTAATTACTCATCATTTGGAGAAAGGCTTACCGTGCCTCTTCCCCTTGACCCCTAGCCTCGGGTCCACTCTCAACAGGTGCAGTTCCTTGCGCAGGAGCCGGCGCTTTACTAGCTGCTTCATCAGCAGTCAATGGATCGAAATCCATATACTATATAAAATAAGATTTAAATCATCAGAAACCACCACACTATCATTGTACACTTATGGCATGTATAGCTAGACTCTTACACCCGCTACGATAGTCCTAGAAACGGCTAAACCATAGCTCTGATACCATTAAATGTAACACCTCTTACCCAGGTTCTACGCTGGAACTGGGCCCGAGGCGTTACCAAACTCAAACCACTTGATCGCCACTTAGGCCCGTCGTAACTACTCTCTGAAGTCATCCCAACAACCTCATTCTCGACTTACGAGGCCTCACTCATACACACGAGGGCTCTCGAGACTAAACCGAAACTTTTTCCAATCTTAAAAATTTTCTCTCTATATAGGTCTCACACGCTCGTGCAATATTAGACACGCCCGTGCATGGACACACACGCCCATGTCCCCAAATCGTGCCTAAAAACCCAACATTCTGCCAATGCCCCACGGCCAAGGAACACGCCCATGCTTACCACCCATGGTGCACACTGACTACTTTAACACGGCCTAGAGTCTAGACACATGCCCGTGTGGCTAGCCCGTGGCCAACACTGGATAATCCCACATGCCCTAGACACACGCCCGTGCAGCTAGTCCGTGGTCTATTCTGATTTATAATACTAACATGCAGGGGACGCACGGCCAAAGCGCACGCCCGTGGGCTGACCGTGTGTCACACATGGCCTAGACACACGCCCGTGTGTCTATCCACATGGACAAGAACAAAGCTATGTGCCAAGCTCTTTTCACCCCTCTAGCATACACAACATATACTCATCTAACACCATCAAAATCAACTCAAATTGAAGTGCATTCTCACATAGAAAACTACATCTTTCTTTCATATAATGTAATAGCCAACAACCATGGCATTATACAAAATAAGCTATCCATCTAAAGGCCAACACATCTTAGCCATTTACAACAAAATCCACTAACTTGTCTAGCCCCTATACATGCCATATACAAAACATTAAGTTTCATGTACCTGTAACGACCCAAACCCGGCCCAAACACTATGGCCGAATCTAGTTGCTACAATGGAAAATATTTTGGAAAACACTTTTGGAAAGTAAAAATTCTTAGTTGCCGAAAACCTTTTCAATTGATTGTTTTGTTAAACCTTACTTAGAATTTATGTATAATTAATTCAACCAAGTTATTATAAAGTATCGAGTGTGCCCGATGGCACGATGAAAACATTTTCGTGTTAATTTGGGAAAACATGTGACTTTAATTTAATATTGATAATCATAGTTTAAAACAATTATTCGACATATGAAAAATAACAAAAAAAAATAAAATATCAGGAGGCCTTATTACATCCAAATAAACTAAAAACCGGAAATAAAATTTATCATAACTAAAATTAAAGTTCATTTAATTTAAATCCACCGCATGGCCACCTCGAGTCAACCCGGCTCCACATCCGCGATCTACGTGTCACCTGAAAAATGTAAAGGAGAAGGTGAGTCACCAAGACTCGATATGTAACCCTTCCCCGTTTTAAAGACATTTCCATACACAACATATAACAATTAATATGCAGAATATTATTTACCCCCAACCTAGCCAACCAAATGCCACTGTCTACCCCGCTGTGGTACCAAACCACTGGTGGTGCCAAACCACTGGTGACATATAGTCACGATGTGTTACCAAAACACTGGTGTCCGTAGACACGAATCAATTGATGGGGCCAACCCATCGTGTGATACCAAATCAGCGCGCGAGGCGATCCCATATCTCAAGTGGGGCCAACCCACGATGGTGTTAACCACAGGGACGAGTCGCTATGAGGTACCAAACCTCTGGAGGTACCAAACCTCTGGTGACCGTAGTCACGGTGTGTTACCAAAACACTGGTGCCCGTCGGCACGATTAATACTGCCCCCTCCACTCATCAATCCCACATCAGTCACATATGTATATGTTTCATGTCATCACATACTTAAATCTCATGTATCAATACATCATGCTTCCCAAAAGCATCGAATA
Organism: Gossypium sturtianum; assembly: GCA_025698515.1. Classification (NCBI taxonomy): domain Eukaryota; kingdom Viridiplantae; phylum Streptophyta; class Magnoliopsida; order Malvales; family Malvaceae; genus Gossypium; species Gossypium sturtianum. The sequence goes on from CM046948.1 coordinate 127,151,273, forward strand.
ACAAATTCATATTAACAGGTACTTACCTGAATCACCATCTATACTGATATGGTATATTATCCAATGCTACATAAAATCAAGATAGCATTCACAACAATCAGCACATTAACAAGTTATACGTGTGTATTGTAACACCCCAAACCCGGCCCAAACATTACGACCGAATTTGGTTTGCTACAGAGAAAACAATTTGAGAACCATTTTAAAACCGATTGAAGTTTTGTCGAAAATCTTTCAACTTCAAGTCTCTTGTTAAAAACCATACTTAGTGTTGTTTAAAAATATTTATTAAGTCGAGTTGTTTATAGTTTTCAAATGTACCCGATGGTACTTTAAAACATTTTTCGTTTGATTTGGAAAAACATGTGAACTCATTATTAACATAATTAAATAGTTTAAACAAATATTCAAAGCATGTAACAATAATAAAATAATTCTAGGAGGCCTTATTACCACTCAATTAAAACAAAACCAACCATAAAAATAAGATAAAACAAAATCCAAGTTCATCTATTAAAATGTCCACTGCATGGCCACCTCGAGTCCATCAGGCTCCATCTCCGCGATCTACTCATCTGCAAAATGTTAAGGGAAAGGGGTGAGTCACCAAGTCTCAGTGTGTAATCCCCCACCCGGTAAGATAACTCATACACAAGTCATTAATAAACATGCACATGCAACCCAACCAAACCATCCATACTCCTTTTCTACCCCGTGTGGTCAAAACCACTGATGACTTAAAGTCACAATTTAAATGATGGGGCCAACCCATCGTGTGGTCAAAACCACTGATGACCATAGGTCACAATATATCAAATGTGGTCAAAACCACTGGTGATACCAACCACTGGGACTTAGTCGCAAATAATCAATCGTTGTGGTCAAAACCACTGATGACCATAGGTCACAAATAGCCTGATGGGGCCAACCCATCTTGTGGTCAAAACCACTGACGACAGTCCATAGTTCTTCCCCCTCCTCTCATCAATCCCACCATCACATGCTTATATATCAATTATCATATATCATGGCATAACATTTAGCATCATGTGATGGCATGCAAATCATATATCAACAATCGCAAGTTAGGGGACTTACCCGGAATCCATGCTTAGCCATAAGCAAACATTACCACAAGAGTGACTAACAATAATAGTAATCATGTAAATTAATAAAGTATGTAATGAGTTTTTACACACCTGACACTATCGTAATTCCTAGGTCCCGAAGAATTAAGTCGTCCACCCTAGATTTCCTTGCCCTATATTCGGCCAAGCACAAGGTTTAGTGTCCTAGGCCATTCGGCCAAACCAAAATATCCAAAGGGTTAGTATTTAACCCGACAGCCTTACCCAACGCCCTTTGGGTACTAACTCCAACATATGAGATGTGATTCTACTTCACCTTCAAAAATTGATTGTCAGACGATGATGGATTCACTTGCTCGCTTCCAAATCCTGAAGGCCCTATAACCAATCGGTTCCAAAAAGGGTATTAACATCCTTGCTATTAAATACCAAAATCAGCCCTTACCCTTTGTAGATGTCGACAGAGAAGAGAATATAGAGAAGAAGGTTTCGGTCATCACTTACCTTCACCAACCGATTGCCAAAAGAAACCCCGAAAGCACCCCGGTCTTCTTGATATTCGGCCACAATAAACCTTAATAGGAGAGGAGGGATTTCGGCAACAAGGGTGGAGGGTATTCGGCTATTTAGAGATAGGAAAAATATAGGGGTTATGGTTTAAGAAGAAAAGAAATAGATGAGCTATGGAGGTGTGGGGGATTCGGCCAAAGAGAATTAATGGCTTTCAGTTTTGGAGAGGATGAGAAAAGAGAAAATCAAAGATGGAAGGGTTGGGAGTTTCGGCTACTTGCAAAGATGGGAAAAAGAAAAATAAGGTGATAGGTTGATGCTTTTATAGGCATTCGGCACCCCCCCTTTAAGCTTGCCGTCCACTCTTCCATGAAGAGTTCAAATTGCAATAATTTTCCTTAATTCACTCCAGACCAATAGTTTAAATCAATTCAAAATAATTTGAATAATTTAAACACCTATATTTACTCCTTAGAATTAATCAAATAAAATCCAATTAAAAAGCTAATATTATTCTTATTATCCCTTATTATCTCATCAAATAAATAATAAAAAAACAAAGAAGCCAAGTGCTCCTCAACCAGCCGAACAAAGAACCCATGAGCAGGCCAACTCTATTTCCACGCCAGCATAAAAAAAAATAAACCCCAAACTGCGACTTCTAAGATTCGAACACGGGACTGTGGAACAAGCGGCGGTAGCGCCCAGAGCCATTCGGCGGAGCGTTCTTTTGTGACATGAATGCGCCATGTTTTCTTTTAAATCCTACTTCCTTGGTTCCCCCTTGCCTTAGCGCCAAAGCAAAAATAAAACGCCACTTGCTGCCACATTAATTTGAACCCACGACCTCACACACCAGCCCTCTCTTCCAACGTCCCTAGCCACTTCTCCCATTAGACCTTCATGTCACAAAACCCCCACCATTTAATTTTAATGCCTTCTTCAAGCCCCAACATTGCATATATAGAAAATAAAATGCAAAACGCTGCTCCACCCACTCAAATGCGACTGCACCCATTCTCTCCTCCAACTCTTAAGGGCGCTAGGTTACCACTTTGTCTTTGCCTTATTTCATGACATGTTTCTCCCAAATTTCAAATTTACCCCCTATCTCCTAGCTTCCTCATTTAAGATACTTAAAAAGAAATTTTTAGTTCCAAGTCCGACCTAGCTCGGGGTTAGCTCTAGGCCCTAGAACATGCTTAATACTTCTAGAATTTAATTCTTCAAGCACACATATGGGAAAATATTTAAATTACAAATAACCCCTAATTCAGGGTGTTACAATTCTACCCCCCTTAAAATAATTTCGTCCTCGAAATTACTTACTATCGTCCAATCATGCATCCTTAACCCATCACACTATGCTACTGCTACGTATTCCGATCTTAAAGAACTATCGTACTTTCTAGAAACATTCCCTACGTTCATAATCCAAGTTCCATACACTTTACTAGCAACATAGGAATGAACTAACGTAACCACAACCAAGACAAATGAGGGTATTCTGAAAATAAGAAACTTACCCGTTGTCATGTCTGGCACATCTTCCTCCTCGCGACGGCCAACTGCATAAACCAACCTTGGTTGCCTCGCCTCTGCACCTACAGCACCTCGGCCACGCCCGTTACCATTATCATTACCTCTAGCTGCACCTCGACCCCTCTGTGGTGGTCCTTCATTTCTAACCTGAGCACGGTTCTGACCCTCTGGTTGATTCTTAGCTAACTTCCGAGGACAATCCCTTACACGGTGATCGAACGATCCACATTCAAAGCACCCTCAATTACCACTCCAACACTCACCCTTGTGAGGCTCGCCACACCGAGCACATTGTGGCGGCCATTGGGTATTGGCAGCAGTAGGCCTAGCAGCTTGATCCGACCCATCAAACCTCGTCCTCTTCTGTTCATTACCCGAGAACCTTGAAGGTTCCGAGCTCCTCTTATTCCAGTTTCGTTCTTGGTTCCGCTTAACGGACTGTCTTACTCCCTCAGCAACTTTAGACTTCTCCACAAGAACGATGAAACTCGTTCCTGTTGTGGAGCTATCATCATCCTCGGCTCATCTCTCGGTCCATCCTCGAATCTAACACAGCGTTCATGCTCGTACCCACAATACCACGAGCATACCTACTCAACCGAAGGAATTCGGCCTCATACTCCGCCACTGTCTTATTGCCTTGGATCGAGTTCAAGAAAGCCTTTCATTTGTGCATCTACGTAGCTAGTTCCGATGTACTTCTTTTGATAGGCATCCTTGAAAAATTCCTAGGTGAGATTTTCTGCCACCGTTCCATCTCTTACAGTGAGCCACCACTGATATGACTCATCTCGAAGCAAAGAAATTACACCCTTTAATTTCTCCTCAGCTGTAAAATCTATGTCATCCATGATTCTTTCAGTTGCTTCCAACCAGTACTCCGCCGCACTGGGTGCCACTCCGGAAACTCCCCTAAATACTTCTGCTCCGTTAGCCCGGAGTCGTTCAACCACCGATTTACGGGCTCCTGCACCCGCGCCAGCCTCAGCAACTCGTTCCAATACCCGTCTACACTTGAGATCGACATCATCACCACCCGTCCCGATCTTGAAATTCGGTTTCCTGGCCGGCGATCCGGCATCTCATTTCCAGACCCGTGACCAGACCTTGCTGGCTCCGACAAGGTCATCCTACCCCTACCACGGCCACGCGGCGGACGTCCACGACCTCTTGAACTCATTCTAACGATTGCGTTTATCTGCTTAAGAATTTTATGCATTAGTACTTGTTTCACTTGGTTATCCGCGAAGAAATTTTATGAGGAGAGTGTAATAGAGATTCTTTCGATCACACACAAAGTTTTAAATCTTCTACCCTAGTTCACCTGATGGGCTCATCCATTCCTAATACCTTTCATACTTATTCACTCTTCTGGACATTTCGCCTGTTTCTAACCTGAGGGTATTTTTGGTAATTTTGTCAATCAGGGATAATTTTGTAAATTTTCCAAAAATAAATTTGTCCTACTATTTAAAAGAGATATTTTAGTGATTTTAAAACTAGAGTTTTCCTTAAAACATGGCTAATCCCTTTCGGGTTTTATTTAGCGTGTTTAGCCTATGACCGAGTCCTCTTGGTTAGGGTGAACCGAAGCTACGCACCAGGTAGGAATCCCACGAAGAGGAGGTGAGTCACGAGGAATGCTTAAGTACCAAGCTCTTCCGGATCCAATCCTAGACATGCGCACCAAGGTTACCACACCCTAACTCGGCGACTTGATCATAGGTTTGTTTAATTAGGCTTTTAAAGTTTTATGTATTCTGTTGGAGTGGGCTAGTCCTAAAATTCAAACACCTATCATACTGTCTACGTTCCATGCTTCCTACCCTTCTACAGAAAATAATTCATACAGAAGTTAGAAGTACTTACCTGGGCGGATAGGTGCCGGAGACTCGGTGCCATGCTGTTCAAAACTCAAAAACAATTCAAAAAGGCCTACCAAAATATTTTTGGGCCTTGGGCCCCCACAGCCGAGCTTTGAACTGGGCTCTGATACCAATTTGTAACACCCCAAACTCGGCCCAAACATTACGACCGAATTTGGTTTGCTACAGAGAAAACAATTTGAGAACCATTTTAAAACCGATTGAAGTTTTGTCGAAAATCTTTCAACTTCAAGTCTCTTGTTAAAAACCATACTTAGTGTTGTTTAAAAATATTTATTAAGTCGAGTTGTTTATAGTTTTCAAATGTACCCGATGGTACTTTCAAACATTTTTCATTTGATTTGGAAAAACATGTGAACTCATTATTAACATAATTAAATAGTTTAAACAAATATTCAAAGCATGTAACAATAATAAAATAATTCTAGGAGGCCTTATTACCACTCAATTAAAACAAAACCAACCATAAAAATAAGATAAAACAAAATCCAAGTTCATCTATTAAAATGTCCACTGCATGGCCACCTCGAGTCCATCCGGCTCCATCTCCGCGATCTACTCATCTGTAAAATGTTAAGGGAAAGGGGTGAGTCACCAAGTCTCAGTGTGTAATCCCCCACCCGGTAAGATAACTCATACACAAGTCATTAATAAACATGCACATGCAACCCAACCTAACCATCCATACTCCTTTTGTACCCCGTGTGTCAAAACCACTGATGACTTAAAGTCACAATTTAAATGATGGGGCCAACCCATCGTGTGGTCAAAACCACTGATGACCATAGGTCACAATATATCAAATGTGGTCAAAACCACTGGTGGTACCAAACCACTGGGACTTAGTCGCAAATAATCAATCGTTGTGGTCAAAACCACTGATGACCATAGGTCATAAATAGCCTGATGGGGCCAACCCATCTTGTGGTCAAAACCACTGACGACAGTCCATAGTTCTTCCCCCTCCTCTCATCAATCCCACCATCACATGCTTATATATCAATTATCATATATCATGGCATAACATTTAGCATCATGTGATGGCATGCAAATCATATATCAACAATCGCAAGTTAGGGGACTTACCCGGAATCCATGCTTAGCCATAAGCAAACATTACCACAAGAGTGACTAACAATAACAGTAATCATGTAAATTAATAAAGTGTGTAATGAGTTTTTACACACCTGATACTATCGTAATTCCTAGGTCCCGAAGAATTAAGTCGTCCACCCTAGATTTCCTTACCCTATATTCGGCCAAGCACAAGGTTTAGTGTCCTAGGCCATTCGGCCAAACCAAAATATCCAAAGGGTTAGTATTTAACCCGACAGCCTTACCCAACGCCCTTTGGGTACTAACTCCAACATACGAGATGTGATTCTGCTTCACCTTCAAAAATTGATTGTCAGACGATGATGGATTCACTTGCTCGCTTCCAAATCCTGAAGGCCCTATAACCAATCGGTTCCAAAAAGGGTATTAACATCCTTGCTATTAAATACCAAAATCAGCCCTTACCCTTTGTAGATGTCGACAGAGAAGAGAATATAGAGAAGAAGGTTTCGGTCATCACTTACCTTCACCAACCGATTGCCAAAAGAAACCCCGAAAGCACCCCGGTCTTCTTGATATTCGGCCACAATAAATCTTAATAGGAGAGGAGGGATTTCGGCAATAAGGGTGGAGGGTATTCGGCTATTTAGAGATAGGAAAAATATAGGGTTTTTGTTTAAGAAGAAAAGAAATAGATGAGCTATGGAGGTGTGGGGATTCGGCCAAAGAGAATTAATGGCTTTCGGTTTTGGAGAGGATGAGAAAAGAGAAAATCAAAGATGGAAGGGTTGGGAGTTTCGGCTACTTGCAAAGATGGGAAAAAGAAAATAAGGTGATAGGTTGATGCTTTTATAGGCATTCGGCACCCCCTTTAAGCTTGCCGTCCACTCTTCCATGAAGAGTTCAAATTCCAATAATTTTCCTTAATTCACTCCAGGATCAATAGTTTAAATCAATTCAAAACAATTTGAATAATTTAAACACCTATATTTACTCCTTAGAATTAATCAAATAAAATCCAATTAAAAAGCTAATATTATCCTTATTATCCCTTATTATCTCATCAAATAAATAATAAAAAAACAAAGAAGCCAAGTGCTCCTCAACCAGTAGAACAAAGAACCCATGAGCGCGGCCAACTCTATTTCCACGCCAAATATAAAAAAATAAACCCCAAACTGCGGCTTCTAAGATTCGAACACGGGACTGGTGGAACAAGCGGCGGGTAGCGCCCAGCCATTCGGCGGAGCGTTCTTTTGTGACATGAATGCGCCATGTTTTCTTTTAAATCCTACTTCCTTGGTTCCCCCTTGCCTTAGCGCCAAAGCAAAATAAAACGCCACTTGCCGCCACATTGATTTGAACCCACGACCTCACACACCACCCTCTCTTCCAACGTCCCTAGCCACTTCTCCCATTAGACCTTAATGTCCCAAAACCCCACCATTTAATTTTAATGCCTTCTTCTGCCCAAAGATTGCATATATAGAAAATAAAATGCAAAACGTCTTGACCCACTCAAATCGCGACTGCGCCATTCTCTCTCCTCCAACTCTTAAGGGCGCTAGGTTACCACTTTGTTCTTTGCCTTATTTCGTGACATGTTTCTCCCAAATTTCAAATTTACCCCCTATCTCCTAGCTTCCTCATTTAAGATACTTAAAAAGAAATTTTTAGTTCCAAGTCCGACCTAGATCGGGGTTAGCTCTAGGCCCTAGAACATGCTTAATACTTCTAGAATTTAATTCTTCAAGCACACATATGGGAAAATATTTAAATTACAAATAACCCCTAATTCAGGGTGTTACAGTACCAAAGTGTGCTGATATGTGGGATGTCTTCTGATGATCCTCGTATCTCGATTCAACGCTTTTAATCTATAAGACAAGGGAAAAGAAAGAGAGTAAGCTTTGAGCTTAGTAAATTTACACATAAACAATTAAGCAACATAGTATAAGCTCAGCAACAATTAGCATTATACCAACAAGTAATTCACAACTATGCTTACTCTTCTATCCCTTACCACATTTCCAACACATCATGAGTCACATACTCATAACCATCGAAATGCACCCCTGCATTCAATGTCACATTTACACAATATACAACACATCATTATTTCTCAATAATTCATCCACACAGCTAATTAACTTAATAATACATCCACACAAACTATTTTACTCAATAATGCAATCACATGGCTAATCCACACAGTTAACCCACACAGTAAATGTCTCGGTGGTTTCGCACTTAGCACACCACAATCGATTAATAAGGTGGTATCGCACTTAGCCTACCACAAAGGTAATCATAGGGGTTTCTCACTTAGCCCACTAAGCGATATACCTCACGATAGCATCGCACATAGCCAGCCCATCGTCAATATGCATTAGGATGGTATCGCACTTAGCCTACCATCTAGCATTATCACTACACATTCACATGTATACTTACTCAATTAAACATCCATTCACAATTCTACTACATTCATTCTACTTGGACCACATAGGTTCTCAATCAATCTCGAACAAGCTACACACTAGCTATCATCAACAATTTGTAAGTATGAATGCATTGTTTATGCACAGGCTTACCTCGATACTCAAAAGTATAGAAATATGCAATTTAGTCCACCACCTTGCTTTTGCCTCGGTTTCGATCCGGGCTTCCTCTTTCTTGATCTATAATGAATAAATCAGCTTATTCAATACATACATTGACTAAATTGACCCACAACTCATACTTTCGCAAAATTACTATTTTTCCCCTAAACTTTCTCATATTTACACTTTAGTCCCAAAGGCTCGTAAAGTGATTTTTATTCAACTTTCTAGTCTTTCATGCTTAGCCGAATCACTTATTCAACTAAAGCTATCATCAATTCTCACTAAACGACATATGTATGACAAAACTAAAGTTTTTCACAAACTAGTCCCTACATGCATTTTCATGGAAAATCACTTAACAAAAGATGTTTCTACTACATCAAGCTTTCATAATCTTCCATAAAACAACAAAATACATGCATGTCATACATATGTACATTTTTGAACATCCATAATAGCTCACAAAAAAGCTAAAAATAGCTTACTCATGCTACTAGGACTTCAAAAATACGAAGAATATCAAAAACCGAGCTTAGGAGCACTTACTAGCAAGCTCGAAATATTGAAAGAGCCCTAACAATGGCTATTGAAATTTTCGGCAGCTCGGGGGAGAAGATGAGTGAATTTTTGTCATCTTTTCACCTATTTAATCACTTAATAACTAAATGACCAAAATGCCCTTTTTGATAAACTTCAAATTTTAACTCATCCATGCCCATTTTTGTCCAAAAATTAGAATTTGGATAAATTACTATTTAAGGACCTCTAATTAATAATCTAAAGCTATTTCACACATATAGCTTCTAGAAACACACATTTTGCAACTTTTGCAATTTAGCCCTTTTGGACAATTCAACCACAATTTCACAAAATTGCTTTATGAAATTTTCACACTAGCATGCATATATAATATAAACCTCAAAAACTCATTCATAACCCTTGGATTTGTGGTCTCACACCACTATTCTGACTAGGCCCTAAACTGGGATGTTACAAAGGATTTAGCCTGGACGGGTAATCCAAAATGAGTCTCTCGAGTTTATGTTTCAATTAGGATTTAGCCTGGAGTGGTAATCCTAATTGACTGGATTTAGCTTGGACTAGTAATCCAGAATGAACTCTATAGGGAATTCTTTGTCATATAAAGGATTTAGCCTGGACTGGTAATCCGACAAAGCCCTTAGAGTATATGCAACAGCTAGAATTTAGCCTAGACTGGTAATTCTACTATTTGATATGTGGCTCGAGAGTGTACCTATAAGGTACTACTGGATATGAATTGACGGATAATGAAATTGTACACCTCGAGTGTACTACTTGAAATATCCATCGAAAATTCAAAGATTCAACGAATAAAGTATATATTGTAATATGAGAAACATAAGATGGAATGTGAATATAGCATGATGAGCTCATTTATGCATATTGGCATATTATGACTAACATGTTGGTTGGGTATGTGTGAATAGGTAAATTACCGAATAGTTGGAAAGCATGTTTTGTATGGTTAATATATTGAATGTAATGGTAAGCTTAGTAAGCATAATATGCTTACTAGGTTTTATTTTCCCTGTTTTATAGTGCTCAAAGCTCGTGAAGGTTGGAGATTGGTCGGAGCAAATCATCACACAATCAACTTGTCATTTTGGTATAAATGAAAATCTTATTTTGTTAATGGCATGTATAGGCTAACTAAATCAAATGATGGAGTGTAAATGATGGATGAAACTTAGCCATTGGAATGGCTAATATATTTATGTTTTGATATATGTTATGGTTGGATTATACTTGTAATTGGTTGGACTATACTTGTAAGTGTTGGTGCAGGAAAATGGAAAATTTGGGTGAGAAATGAGGCTAGGAAATGGCCTTATTTTGTCCACACGGGTAGACACACGGGCGTGTGTGACACACGGCCTGGTACATGGGCATGTGGTTCGGCCGTGTGTGAAACCAAATGCTCAGAATTGAGCACACGGGAAGAGACACAGGCGTGTGTCTTAATCGTGTGGGTGACACAGCCTTGAACACGGGCGTGTGTCATTACCGTGTGAAGCCTGCACTTAATTCAAATTAAATTAATTAACCACACGGCCTAGCACAAGGGTGTGTGGCATGGCCGTGTGGCACAAGTCAGAGAGCAACCTAAATTGGACACTACCTGAGGCACGGGCGTATCCCTTGGACCACACGGGCGTGTGAGCCCTACACCTTAGAAAAATTTTGAAATTTTGCAAAAACTTCCTAGAGGTTCCGAATAAGTCCCAACTCGATTCTAATGCTTGTATTGGGCTTGAGGGTCCATTTAATGGACGTTCCTAACCATATCAGTTAATGAATAGTGATTTACATGATTTATCTGATAATGTTCTGAAAAGTTTCGGTAATACTCTGTAACCCTGTTCCAGCGATGGATACGGGTTAGGGGTGTTACATTTATTAGTATCAGAGCTACGGTTTAGTCGATTCTCGGACTAACGTAGCAAGTATGAGTTTAGCTATACATGCCATTATATAATTTTGATATTGTGATATCTTCTGACTAGTTTTAAATGTATTTTTCATATAGTAAATGTCTTCCTACCGAGCTAGAGCTGATCCTGAAGAAGCTGAGAGTACTGCTCAAGCTTCCGTACAAAGAACTACATCTAGTAGTAGAAGGCCCGAGTCTGAGAGCCAAGATGATAAGGAAAAAGCTGCATTCTTTCAAATATGGAATGAATGGTTTACAGAATATATAATAACAAATCCTGTTGTTCAGCAACCTCCCCCACCTGCTCCTCAACCAATTCCTGAGACACCACAGGGTACTGAATCAGTTAAAATTGGTAAGGCTTCGGTTGATAAAATTAGAAAATATGGGGCTGAAGAATTCAGAGCTACTACAGATGATGATGTAGAAAAGGCTGAGTTTTGGCTTGAGAATACTATCTGAGTATTAGATGAATTGTCTTGTTCACCAGCTGATTGTCTGAAATGTGTAGTTTCTTTATTGAAGGACACAGCCTATTATTGGTGGAAAACTATAACTTTTGTCGTTCCAAAAGAAAACATTACATGGGAGTTCTTTCAAACAGAATTCAGAAAGAAATATATAAGTCAGAGATTCTTGGATAAGAAAATAAAAGAATTCTTAGAACTTAAACAGGGGAACATGACAGTGTCAGAATATGAACGGGAATTTGTTTGACTAAGTAAATATGCTCAAGAATGGGTCCAAACTGTAACACCCTGGTTCTAGGGGTTAGGCTTTTGGTGCTTAGCTCAGGTGTTGGCACACTTCAGTGTGTGGTTGGGTGAGTTTTAGGGGTCCTGAGAACCCTAGATGGTGGTGGAATGCCTTAGTAAATTTTTAGCTTTTAGGGGTTAAAAGGGGGAGCTTGGCAATGTTGGGTCTTAAGAGAAATTTTGGTGAAAATAAGGCACAAAGAATGGCTTGGCAGAGTGGCAAGGAGGCGCCACATAAGGCATGGAGAAGTGACGCCTCAGGAAGCTGGAAGGGGTCTCAAGTTCGATTCGCAAAGCGGCAGGGGGCCTTTGTTTTTGCGTCAATATGGTAAGGTGTTGGGCGGTTTTGAATGCTAAAAGATGGAGGAAGACTTGGTCTTCCATTTTGAATCGGCTAGGAAGGTGGGTTGTTGGGTGGACTCATTCAAATCTTTTGAATGAGTGTTAGGGAGGTGATTTAGGAGAGAATTGTGGGATTTGTGGGATTTTGTGGGGAGGTTGGGTTGTTGGCCGAATCTTGCTTTCTTCTAGGGGGAGCTTTGGCCGAATGTTATAAATAGGGGGGTGCTCACCTTTGGTCACTTTTCCACCATTTGTTTTCTCCCTTGCCGAAAGTTGTGCTTCCCTTTTTCTTCCTAGTCTCTTGCCGTAAGTGAGTCAAAGAAAACCCTTTCCATCTTATTTCTTTGTGGCAGCCAAACCGAAAGTGGGCATAACCCTTTGTGCACCTATTTCCCTCTCCTTCATGCTTTTCTTTTAAACCTTGCTTAAACCGAAATCACCTTTAAAGCCCGCCATTGCCGAATATCCCAAGGACCATCTAGGAGCCTTGCCGAATCTTTCGTTCTCCTATTTTCTCTCGTTGGTTACAAGTCTCTCAAGCCAAACCTTACTTCCTCGTAGTGGCTGATTCTTGTTAGGGCAAAAAGGTAGTGGTGAGCAAGGCCGATTGTAGGGGAGAAGAGCTTAACGCAGAGACCTTTCTCGAGTCATTTAGTCGCAGCGATTCTGAGGGCATAAAGTAGCGTTCGGGATTCAAGTTGAGTTGGTAAGAAATATTTAGTAAGTTTTGTTACTTAGTTTATGACTTGGGGTTTAACCATTGCTTACGATTAAGTGTTACGATGGAGGCAACAACCGGTCCAAGGTGGGCAAGGAAAGTCCCTATCCCGAAGTTCAAGAAGAGGGTCTCGGCGGTTCGGGATTGGCCACGGGGTGTGGGCGTAAATTTGGAGATAGCTATAGGCGGATAGTCAGTAGTTTCGTTGAGCGATAAGCGTAGGGATCGAAAGTTTAGAAGCGCAAGTGATAAGGTGCGTAATCATCGCACTATTTCTTGATTTTGGTTTGCTAAGCGTGTTTACATATGCGTGATGTGTGATGGCGATTATAATGGCTTGAATGGTGAGTTATTTATGATATATACATGATATGATAATCAACATGTGATGCTTACTCTTTTGTTATAATCGACATGTTATACTTATGCATACATACATGGGAGGTGGATTTGATCGATGAAGGAAGGAGTGTACATATGTCGTGACGTGGTCTAATGTTAGCCTCGGCTACATTAGCGCTTGATGGTTAGCTTTGTGCTACCTCAAGGAGATGTTGGCTAGGTGCCCATCTCGGCGGTTGATGGCTATGTGCGTCACCGTAGAGCAGATTATGATGTTGTTGGATCACTTTGATTGATCGGTGGCTCAAATACGGCCTTGGCAAATGAGCTTGCCAAGGTAAGGTTTATGGATCACGATGTGATCGGTGGTGGATTAGCCACGGCCTTAGGCGAGGGGAGTCTGCTAAGGTTGGTGTTATGGTTGGATTGTAGGTTGGTGAGATGCATATTTGCATGACTTGTTATGAGAACGGTATGGTTATGGGCCAAGCCCATACGTATGGAATATGTGTTATGATTATGCACTGAGTCTGTGGACTCACCCGATTATTTTCCTAACCATTTCAGGTGACTCATGAGTTGGACCGGGTACGGAGAGGATGCAAGGTGGCCCATGCATCAGAGGATGTTTTTAGATATTTTTATGTTAAGTATTGGTTTTAGATAAAAGATGTAATAAGGGCCTTTCTATTTTTATTTATTTTGGGAACTATTTTATTATTATTTTAAATTATGGTTGGATTATATTAAATTACCATGTGAAGACGGATTTTTTTCCTAACAACGTGATTATTCAAATTGGTTTTATATATTCACTAAGGTTGATTTAGACATTTTATAACAATTAAGTTTTAGTTATGTTTTCGAAAGAACTTGGTTTCAAAAAGATGATTAATATCCATGTTTATTTCAAAGTCAAAAATACTTCCAACTGCCTTTCTGCAGTGACATAACCAGATTCGGTCGTAGTGAATGGGCCGGGTTTGGGGATGTTACGATTTGCATATCGAGCCCTGGTTCAAAACTTCGGCTTTGAGGTTTCGGGCCCAAAACATTTTCAAAATGGGCTTTTCAAATGTGGGCTTTTATAAAAGTTTTTCAGTTATTACGGCATGGCACTGTACCTCTCCTACCAAAGTCTAACAGGTAAGTACTTCTAGCTCTGGAAGTGTTTTGTTTGTGCAAATTATTATGGGCTTAGTTTGGGGCTCGTAGACTAGAATATTAGGACTATTGGACCCTAGGATTAGGTTACTCAAACAGATGCATAAAAATTTTAAACAGACTAAATTGAGGCGCTAGATATGAGTTCTAGGGGGCGTGGTCGCAATACTCGTGGACGTGGTAGAGGCAGGATGTCAGTATCGGAACCGGTTGGGTCACGCCATAGGTCAGAGAGTGATGTGCCGCCAGCTGTTGAGGTTGAACAGCAGGATCAGACTGGAGGAGACAACGCAGATGATCGCGAGCTATCTTTGCGGGTGCTTGGCGAGTGGCGAGAGCCAATGGGCGATGGGACTCGGAAGTCGATGCCGAAAGGCTTAGGCGAATGGGCCGAGGTCTTCGGAGGAGTGTGCGGGTAGCTCGAACGTGGTAAATCGGCTTGAGGCGGTGGAAAGGATTATGGACGACTTAGACTTAACTGGCGAGGAGAAGCATAAGGGTGTTGTTTCGTTGTCTTTGCGAGGCGAGGCCTACCAGATGGTGGCTCAACATTAAGGAAAGTGCACTGCGGATCGAGTGGACTGGGCTACTTTAAGATCAAGTTCGAAGGAAAGTATGTCGGAGCGAGCTATGTGGATGCTCGGAGGAAGGCGTTCCTCGATGCGGTGCAAGGTAGCAAGTCAATAGCGGTCTGGTGAGTTTACTGCGCGTTTGAGCCGGTATGCTCGGGGCATCGTGGCAACCCGATTATGAGAGATGCGTCGATTTGAAGATGGGCTACGGGATGAGTGCGGGTTTTGATTGCGTCATACGAGAAAGGGACTTCGCCGTTTTAGTGGAGAAAGCTCGGATAGCCGAGGAGGTCAAGAAGGTGTGAGGCGAGCGAGAAAGAAACCGTGATAAGAGGAGCTTGGGATCGTCGAATCGTTTGAGAGGTTTCGAAAAGACCGAGAGTCGAGACTCTGTTCGTATTACTAAGCCACCCGCCGAAAATCCGGATCGTCCGTGTGCTCAATGTGGAAGGTATCATGTTGGCGAGTCTTTGGAATCGGGTTCGAATGCTTTAGATGCAAGTCCAAGACTCATCTCGTTAAGGATTGTCCCGAGGATCCGAATAGGACTCGGACGATGGAGTCAAGGTTATGTGCAACCAGCGAGGTGGTGGCAAAGCGACGAGAGGTCGTGGTCCAAACCATGGAGGGAATGGTTCCGGCCGAGGTCGTGGAGCTTTGGGTCGCGATAATGGTGGCACCGAGGCAAAGCGACCAGTGCAGTTTTATGCGATTTGTCGAGAGAGAGATAATGATGTGCCTGGATGTGTCGGCGGGTAAGTATCTTATGTTTGGAATATTCTCTGTTGTTTTGTTCGTTTTGGTATTTGTTTATGCGTTGCTTGTAAAGTATCTAGAACCTTGAGTATTATAGATCTTGTGCCTAAAAGTATGTTAGCTCTTTAAGATCGAGTCTTGTGACCATAGTGTAGTGGGAGGAGTTGGACTGTAGTTTAGACAAGTAATTTCGAGGACGAAATTATTTTAAGGAGGGTAGAATTGTAACACCCTGGTTCTAGGGGTTAGGCTTTTGGTGCTTAGCTCAGGTGTTGGCACACTTCAGTGTGTGGTTGGGTGAGTTTTAGGGGTCCTGAGAACCCTAGATGGTGGTGGAATGCCTTAGTAAATTTTTAGCTTTTAGGGGTTAAAAGGGGAGCTTGGCAATGTTGGGTCTTAAGAGAAATTTTGGTGAAAATAAGGCACAAAGAATGGCTTGGCAGAGTGGCAAGGAGGCGCCACATAAGGCATGGAGAAGTGACGCCTCAGGAAGCTGGAAGGGGTCTCAAGTTCGATTCGCAAAGGCAGCAGGTGGGCCTTTGTTTTTGCGTCAATATGGTAAGGTGTTGGGCGGTTTTTGAATGCTAAAAAGATGGAGGAAGACTTGGTCTTCCATTTTGAATTCGGCTAGGAAGGTGGGTTGTTGGGTGGACTCATTCAAATCTTTTTGAATGAGTGTTAGGGAGGTGATTTAGGAGAGAATTGTGGGATTTGTGGGATTTTGTGGGGAGGTTGGGTTGTTGGCCGAATCTTGCTTTCTTCTAGGGGGAGCTTTGGCCGAATGTTATAAATAGGGGGGTGCTCACCTTTGGTCACTTTTCCACCATTTGTTTTCTCCCTTGCCGAAAGTTGTGCTTCCCTTTTTCTTCCTAGTCTCTTGCCGTAAGTGAGTCAAAGAAAACCCCTTTCCATCTTATTTCTTTGTAGCCGAAACCGAAAGTGGGCATAACCCTTTGTGCACCTATTTCCCTCTCCCTTCATGCTTTTCTTTTAAACCTTGCTTAAACCGAAATCACCTTTAAAGCCTGCCATTGCCGAATATCCCAGCACCATCTAGGAGCCTTGCCGAATCTTTCATTCTCCTATTTTCTCTACGTTGGTTACAAGTCCTGACGAAGCTAACCTTACTTCCTTGTAGTGGCTGATTCTTGTTAGGGCAAAATGGTAGTGGTGAGCAAGGCCGATTGTAGGGGAGAAGAGCTTAACGCAGGAGACCTTTCTCGGGAGTCATTTAGTCACGCCATTACCGGTGGCATAAAGTAGCGTTCGGGATTCAAGTTGAGTTGGTAAGAAATATTTAGTAAGTTTTGTTACTTAGTTTATGACTTGGGGTTTAACATTATTACGATTAAGTGTTCGATGGAGGCAACAACCGATCAAGGTGGGCAAGGGAAAGTCCCTATCTCGAAGTTCAAGAAGAGGGCTATCTCGGCGATTCGGGATTGGCCACCGGGTGTGGGCAGTAGTGGAGATAGCTATAGGCGATATAGCGTAGTTTCGTTGAGCGATAGCGTAGGATCGAAAGTTTAGAACGCAAGTGATAAGGTGCGTAATCATCGCACTATTTCTTCGGTTTTTGGTTTGTAAAACGTGTTTACATATGTGTGATGTGTGATGGCCGATTATAATGGCTTGAATGGTGAGTTATTTATGATATATACATGATATGATAATCAACAGGTGATGCTTACTCTTTTTGTTATAATCGACATGTTATACTTATGCATACATACATGGGAGGTGGATTTGATCGATGAAGGAAGGAGTGTACATATCTTTATGCGTGGTCTAATGTTAGCCTCGGCTACATTAGCGCTTGATGGTTAGCTTTGTGCTACCTCAAGGGAGATGTTGGCTAGGTGCCCATCTCGGCGGTTGATGGCTATGTGCGTCACCGTGAGACGATTATGAGGTTGTTGGATCACTTTGATTGATCGGTGGCTCGGCCACGGCCTTGGCAAATGAGCTTGCCAAGGTAAGGTTTATGGATCACGATGTGATCGGTGGTGGATTAGCCACGGCCTTGGCGAGGAGTCTGCTAAGGTTGGTGTTACTGGTTGGATTGTAGGTTGGGGTGAGATGCATATTTGCATGACTTGTTATGAGAACGGTATGGTTATGGGCCAAGCCCATACGTATGGAATATGTGTTATGATTATGCACTGAGTGCTGTAGACTCACCCGATTATTTTCCTAACCATTTCGGGTGACTCATGAGTTGGACCAAGATGCACGGAGAGGATGCAAGGTGGCCCATGCATCGAGGATGTTTTTAGATATTTTTATGTTAAGTATTGGTTTTAGATAAAAGATGTAATAAGGGCCTTTCTATTTTTATTTATTTTGGGAACTATTTTATTATTATTTTAAATTATGGTTGGATTATATTAAATTACCATGTGAAGACGGATTTTTTTCCTAACAACGTGATTATTCAAATTGGTTTTATATATTCACTAAGGTTGATTTAGACATTTTATAACAATTAAGTTTTAGTTATGTTTTCGAAAGAACTTGGTTTCAAAAAGATGATTAATATCCATGTTTATTTCAAAGTCAAAAATACTTCCAACTGCCTTTCTGCAGTGACATAACCAGATTCGGTCGTAGTGAATGGGCCGGGTTTGGGGATGTTACACAAACTGAGGCTAAAATGTGCAAATGATTTGAAGAAGGGTTGAATGAAGATATTAAACTGTTGATTGGTATTCTTGAAATAAGAGAATTTGCAGTACTGGCTGACCGAGCATTAAAAGCAGAAGAATTAAGCAAAGAAAAGAAACAAGCTGAAAGAGAAGCTCGGGTTTCTGGTAAGAGACCTATGGGAAAATCCTAATCATTTGTTTCGAAGAAATTAAAGAGATATCAGGATCATTTTACCGCATCTGCTGGATATTCTAGAAAAGAGTGGGGTTCTAACCGCTCTAACCCGAGATCATCGTCCCCATCAGTAACCAATGTTGGAAGTGTTGGAAATTCAAAGCTGAAATGTAACTACTGCAATAAATTTCATTTTGGTGAATGCTGACTAAGAAGTGGTGCTTGTTATAGATGTGGATCTTATGATCATTTTCTCAGAGATTGTCTGGAAAGAGGGGAAAAAGAGGTCGAACAGATTTCAAAGTCGAGTAATATTGTCTCTAGAGGTAGACCACCTCGACACTCTGCAAATATTGGTGGTAGCCGAAGTGCTACAAAAGATTCAACAGTTAAATCTGAGGCACGAGCACCGGCGAGAACCTATGCTATATGTGCCATAGAGGATGCCTCTGCTCCAGACGTCATTACTGGTACATTTTCTTTACTTGGAACTAATATTATTGCTTTAATTGATCCCTGTTCTACACACTCATATATATGCACAAAATTGGTATCTGTTAAAAATTTACCGATTGAATTCACTGAATTTGTGGTGGAAGTTTCAAATACCCTAGGCCAATGTGTGATGGTGGACAAAGTTTGTAAAAACTGTCCACTGGTGGTAAAGGGTAAATGCTTCTCAGCTGATTTGATGTTACTGCCTTTTGATGAGTTCGATGTAATTTTGGGAATGGACTGGTTAACCCAACATGATGCAGTAGTGAATTGTAAACAGAAATACATTGTGTTGAAATGTCAGAATGGTGAATTACTTCATATTGAATTTGATAAATTAGATGGGTTGTCTAATGTGATTTCAGCTATAACAGCACAGAAATGTATCAGAAAGGGATACGATCCTTATCTTACTTATGTGTTGGACACAAAGGTAACTGAGTCAAATATTCAGTCAGTGCTGGTAGTGTGTGAATTTCCTGATGTGTTTTCGGAAGAATTACCTGGTTTGCCACCGATTAGAGAAGTGGAGTTTTCTATAGACCTTATTCCGGGAACAACACCAATATCAATAGCACCTTATAGAATGCCTCCAGCTGAGTTGAAAGAGTTGAAAGCACAGTTACAAGAATTAATTGACAAAGGCTTTGCTCGACCCAGTTTCTCACCTTGGGGTGCACCGATTTTCTTTGTGAAGAAGAAAGATGGATCTCTGAGGTTATGTATTGATTACAAGTAGCTCAATAAAGTTACAATTGTAACATCCTTAAATCGGGGTCTTTGCATTTATGTGTGTTTGCATGTGATGGTATGGTTTTTGAGCTGGTTTAGGGTGTTTTGGGGTCCAGGCATGAGCCAGGGTAGGCCTGAGTCATAGCAATTTTTTTTTGTTTTGGGCTTCTAAGAAGGGGGAGCTGAGTGAGTTAGGTGTTAAGGGAAATTACTGGTGTGTTTTGACACAAGAATCCCAGTGGTAAAGTGGCAAGGGAGGCGCCACTTAAGCACAAGGGGAGTGACGCCACATGCAAGTGGGAGACCCTTGGTTCGAGCTGCAGGAATTCCTTTCTGGTTATTCTTTTTGACGCCAGGACCTGGAGGAGATGTGCTCGAGGATGGACTACGGTGGATAGTCATTGAAAGAGTCAATGATTCAAAGGAGTGGTGGGGAGAAATTGCAGAGAGTTTGACTCATTCAAATCTGTTTGAATGAGTGGTCAGGAGAAAATTGAGGAGATGGACATGGGAGCTTAGAGTTGGCCGAAATCTGAACTCTGAAGGGGAGAGGAGCAATCGGTTTTGGGTGCTTTAGGGGGGGCCGAATGTGCCTAGTGAGGTGTGCAAATTCGGCTAGTTGGGGGAGCACTTAGAGCCTTCTTTCTTAGTTTTTGTGTGCCGAAATCAAACCCCTCCCATTTGGTATTTGTTTCATTTTCTTCTTCTCTCTTATTTGGTCAAAACCGAATGCTCTCCTAAGCCTTTCTCTTTTTCTTCTCTATTTTGTTGGTCAGCCGAATCAACCTTGCCTTTCACCCATTTGTTGTGTTCCAATTGCCATTTCCTTCAAAAGCCAAAAACATCACTCCCTTTTCACTTTTGTTTTCATCTTCTTTCTTGAAACCCTCAATAGCCGAGCCTCCTCAAAACCGAATCATACTTCTTCTCTTCTTCCATTCGAAACCATCACCCTCCCTCTCTTGCGATTTCTTCTTTTCTCTTCTTTTGGATCCATAGCCGAATCCTTTTAGCCTCAATCTTTGCCGAAACCTTTGTGTCTCATTTCTTCTTTTTCTGAATCTGTGGCCGAATACCATCTGTTAAGGATTCCCTTCGATCTCATCTTTTTCCTCGCTTAAGTGGAACACTTTCGGCATTCGGGTAAGTCTTGGCACTTTGGCCGAATCTTTCTATCTCTACTCCCTTCCCTCTATCATTTTCTATAGGGAGAAAAGCCGAGATTTGGCATTTGTGTGGGTAGTGCTTTAGCCGAATACCCTTGGTTTTCATAGTCGTTTCTTCAGTTTTTGTAGCAGCAGATCGTCATCATCCATCCACTCCCAATCGGTTTCGTTAAGTGTTGTGGTAAGGGTTCCTGCCGATTCAATCTTTTCTTATTATGTTAAAATGCCGAAGGTAGTAGCTAATCATATAGGTTCTTGGCCGATTGAAGGGGGGACTCGTCTTCGCGTTGCTTCGGCTTTTGGCTTGGTGATTGAAAGGTGTTGAGGTAAGGGGCGATCATCTTCTTACGTTATTTCTTTCAGGATTTCTTGACCAAAGCCGAATGGCTATTTATTGATAGTGATGTGTTTGGCCGAATATAAGAAGGGGGTGACGCATACGTTTGGATTCTCGGGACTTGCTCGGTTCGTAGTTTAGATCTTGATCTTGAGATTTGTCGATCTAGGTAAGGGATTTGTTCCTTCGGGTTAAATCTCCATTCTTAGTTATTCTCTGTGTTAATCTGATTTAGTGACCAAAGGTTTTATGGACCCTAATGCTAGCCAAACGTTAGGAGGGGTTGGATCTGAGACCCCAGCCCCTAAGTTCAAGAAGAGGGCTGTGTCGGCGGTACGCGATTGGCCACTTGGGTGTGGGCTGACATCTGAGGAAAGCAGTAGACAGATAGCGGTAGTGACGATTAACGACAGTGTCGACGTAGAGAGCGTCGTACTACGGGTAATCAGGTGTGTAACTCTTACACACTTCATTAGTTAATATGTTTATCATGTATGTTGTCAAAAGCCGAATTTACCGTAGAAACTGTTATGTTACTCTTGTGGGTAAGAGCGAGGACTTCGGGTAAGTCCACTATTGATTGATTAACGATAAATGCCTCTACAATATTTGCATATGCCATGCCATGTGATGTTAGTATGTTAAGCATGTTTGTTATGCCATGAAAAGTATGTTCATAAAGTTAGGTATGATGAGAGGATGGGGAAGGCATGATTCTAGACTGTCACCAGTGGTTTTAACCACACAGTGGGTTGGCCCTGCTTTCTATATTTTTGTGACTAAGTCTCAGTGCTTTGGACCACCAGTGGTTTTGACCACATACTTCTATCTTTGTGACTCGTCCAAGTGGTTTGGTACCACGGTAGGTTGGCCCCACATGACGATATACGAGATTATCACCAGTGGTTTTGACCACAATGTGGGTTGGCCCCACACATATTATCTGTGACTACGGTCACCAGTGGTTTTGACCACATATATTTATATATTATTTGTGACTATGGTCACCAGTGGTTTTGACCACCAGTGGTTTGGTACCACACGGGGTAGGTACAGGAGTTCAGATGGTTAGGTTATGGGTTGCATGACTTGCATATTGGCTTATGAAATTGCGTAAGGGCACTGATATTATCGAGATGGGGATTTATACACTGAGTCTCGGTGACTCACCCCTTCCTTTACATTTTGCAGATGATTCACAGATCGCGGATGCGGAGCCGGGGCAGACTCGAGGTGGCCATGCGCATTCTCTTTCGGGTTTTATTTTAAATTACTATTTTTGTTTACTTTATTTTAAATTTTGTTTTCGGGTTGTAATAAGGCCACTAACTTTCATTTTGGGGTTTATTTCTCTGCTTTATTTCTCACGAAAATTTGTATAAGTTAAACGAAATGGCATGCCTAAATATCCTATAAAAAGAATGTTTTCTAAACTTTACCATCGGGTAACAACAAACAAGTGGTGACAACAAGCTAACTCAATTTCTTTCAAGACTAAGTTTTACTTTAAGACCAAGTGCAAAACGACCTTTAGCTTTATTACTTAAACTAATTCGGGTTTTCATGAAAATCAATAGTTTTCCTAAAATAAGAGACGGCAACTTATTTTCAATAATGATTCTTTACAAAATTAGAACAACCTCCTGTCTTCTTTAAAAACGTTTTTCTTGTGACATGCCGGATTCGGTTGTAGCGTATTGACCGAGTTTGGGGTGTTACAATTTTGGTATCAGAGCCAAGTTCAAAAGCTCAGTTGTGGGCCCGAGGCCCAAAATGTTTTAATAAAGGGGTTCTGGAATGATTTTGATGGAAATACATGATTTGGGGAAGCATGGCACCGAGTATCCGGCACCGATCCGCACAGGTAAGTATCCCTAACTGCTGTTTATATGATTGTGATGATGGTGATATGACTAATAGTAATAGGAAAATACTTTAGAGACTGAAACCTGTAGGATTGTGTGAACTTGCGAAAACAATCTCTATAATAACCTATTCATAAGACTGTGCTGTAATAACAATGGAATGAGTCTAACGCATAAAATTCTTAAATCAGATTAAATCGTGAACGGTAGTCATGAGCGCTCGAGGACGTGGGCGTGTCTGGCGTGGTCGTGGTAGTAGAGTAGGATGACCGTGTCGAACCCAGTGAGATCCGGCCATGGGTCAGAAAATAAGGTACCACCGCCGCCAGCTGTGGGCGCGAAATTTCAGGATCAGACAGGTGGTGATGACGCAGTGTCGCAGGCAATGCTGAGGGTTCTGGAGAGAGTCGCGGGTGCAGGCGTCGGAACAGGAGCTCGAAAATCTGTGTCCGAACTACTCCGGGCTAATGGCGCAGAGGTATTCAGGGGTGTATCCGGTGTGGCTCCCAATACAGCTGGGTATTGGCTGGAGGCGATAGAACGTATAATGGACGACTTGGATTTTACGGCTGAGGAGAAGCTGAAGGGGATAGTGTCTCTTCTCCGAGATGAGTCTTATCAGTGGTGGCTCACGGTCAGGGAAGGAGCAATGGCTGATGACATCACCTGGGATTTCTTTAAGGCAGCTTATCAGAGAAAGTACGTCGGGGCTAGTTACGTTGATGTGCAGTGCAAGGCATTCTTGAATTTGGTCCAAGGGAGTAAGACAGTATCAGACTACGAGGCAGAGTTTCTTCGGTTAAGTCGTTATGCTCGGGGTATCGTGGCTACGGAACACGAGCAATGTGTCATATTTGAGGACGGGTTGAGAGATGAGCTGTGAATGTTGATTGCTCTACAGTAGGAGAGAGAATTTGCGGTCTTGGTAGAGAAGGCCAACATTGTTGAGGAGGTGAAACAGTCAGTGAGACAGAACTAGGATAGGAATTGGACTAAGAGGAGTTCTGGGTCATCAGGGTCTACCGGGAATTCACAGAAAAGGGCTAGATATGGTGGGCCAACTCAAGCTGCAAGGCCTACTGCTACTATTCAGTGGCCGTCACGGTGTGCTCGGTGTGGGAAGTCTCATCGGGAGAGTGTTGGACTGGAAACAGAGGGTGCTTCAAGTGTGGGTCAATGGGGCACCGGGTAAGGGATTGTCCGCAGAGGTCAGATAGGATCCAGTCTGAGGGTCAAGGCCGTATACGCGATTCGAGAGGATGGTCAGCTACCACAAGAGGGTCGCGGTTCGGCCAGGTGGTAATGGTGCTGGACGAGGCCGCAGAGCACCGGGCAGAGGTGCTGGGAGCATAGAGGCAAGACAGCCTAGGTTGGTCTATGCAGCGAGGCGTCGGGAAGAGGGCGACGCACCGGATGTCATAACCAGTACGTTCTTAATTTTTGGACTGCCTTATTTTGCTTTGATAGATGTGGGTTCGACGCACTCTTATGTTGCCAGTAGTATAGTGGGAACTATGAATTTAGCCTTTGAGATTTCTTCTAAGGAGATGACAGTAATTAGCCCTCTAGGTCACTCTGTAGAAGTAAACAAAATGTATAGGGATGTACCCCTAGAACTTCAAGGGGTAGAGTTTTTGGCCGATCTGATGGAACTGCCATTCGGGGAGTTCGATTTGATCCTTGGGATGGACTGGCTAGTGAAGTACCAAGCAAGTTTGGATTGTGCAGCCAAGCGCATGGTGTTGAGGTCTGTTGGGGGTGAAGAGGTGGTGATGATAGGTAATAGAAGGGATTATCTATCCAACGTAGTATCTGCTCTGAAGGCCGAGAAAATGGTGAGGAAGGGTTGTGAGGCGTTCATGGTTTATGTTTGTGCATTCGAGGCCAAGGAATCAACTGTAGGGAATGTCTGAACGGTGAAGGAATTTACCGATTTATTCCCAGAAGAACTTCTGGGTCTGCCTCCAGATCGTGAAGTTGAGTTTGGTATAGATCTGTTACCCGGAACCGCGCCAGTGTCTATTACTCCATATAAGATGGCACCGAAGGAGTTGGTGGATTTGAAAGCATAGATTCTGGAATTATTGGACCGGGGTTTTATCCGGCCGAGTGTATCACCTTGGGGAGCGCCTGTGCTTTTTGTTAAGAAGAAAGATGGTACAATACGGATGTGTATAGATTACCGACAGCTGAATAAGTTGACGATCAAGAACAAGTACCCGTTGCCGAGGATAGACGATCTGTTTGATCAACTTAAGGGTGCATCAGTCTTCTCTAAGATTAATTTAAGGTCGGGGTATCACCAGCTTAAGGTAAAGGAGGCCGATATTCATAAGACGGCGTTTCGCACTCGTTATGGACACTGCAAGTTCTTGGTAATGCCATTTGGGTTGACCAATGTGCCGGCAGCGTTCATGGACATGATGAATCGGGTGTTTCAGCCGTACTTAGACCGGTTCGTCATAGTGTTTATAGACGACATTTTGGTGTACTCGAAATCTGAGGAGGAGCATGATGCGCATCTACATGTGGTTTTGCAGATTCTGAGGGAGAAGTAACTGTTCGCAAAGTTTAGTAAGTGCGAGTTCTGGCTTAAGGAAGTGACCTTCTTGGGTCATGTGGTGTCAGATGAGGGGATTAGAGTGGACCCTCGGAAGATTGAGGCGGTATTGGACTGGAAACCACCTAAGTCGATGCGCAGAGATTCGAGTTTTACTGGGTTTGGCAGGATATTACAGAAGATTTGTGGAAGGGTTTTCCTTGATTGCAGCGCCGTTGACCAAGTTGCTGAGAAAAGGGGTTCCATTTGTGTGGTCAGACAAGCAACAGGAAAGTTTTGACAAGTTAAAAAGGATTTTGACAGAAGCTCCGGTTTTAATTCAGCTTGAAGCGGGGAAAGAGTTTACGGTGTATTGTGATGCGTCGCATACCGGATTGGGATGTGTGCTAATGCAAGAGGGGAAAGTAGTGGCATATGCGTCTCGGCAGTTGAGACCTCACGAAGCGAACTACCCGACACATGATCTGGAGTTGGCTGTAGTGGTTTTCGCCCTGAAAATTTGGAGACATTACTTGTATGGGGAGAAGTCTATAGTCTACAAAGATCACAAGAGCTTGAAGTACCTCTTGACTCAGAAGGAATTGAATTTGAGGCAGTGGAGGTGGATCGAGTTGTTGAAGGACTACGACTGCTCGATTGAATACCATCCGGGTAAGGCTAACGTTGTGGCTGACGCGTTGAGCCACAAGGTGGTAGCAGACTTAAGAGCAATGTTTGCCCACCTTAGTCTGTATGATAATGGAAGTCTGTTAGCGGAATTGCAAGTGAAGCCGTCTTGGGTAAACCAGGTTAAGGAGAAACAGCTAGTGGATGAAGTTTTAAGTGCTCGGTGTTCACAAGTGCAGAATGGTTGATTGGAGGGGTATAGCTTAAGCAGCGATGGAGTGTTATGTTTCCAAGGGAAAGTTTGTATGCCGAAGGACGTTGAGTTAAGGCAGGGGATTCTTCAGGAAGCTCATAGCAGCCCATACGCTATGCATCCTGGAGGTAGTAAGATGTACCAGGATTTGCGGGAACAGTTTTGGTGGCCGGGTCTGAAGCTAGAGGTAACAGAATTGGTAAGTAAGTGCCTGACGTGTGAGCAAGTCAAAGCTGAACATCAGTTACCTTCGAGTCTGTTACAGCCGGTGAAGATTCCGCAGTGGAAATGGGAAAGGATCACGATGGATTTCGTCAGTGGGCTACCCCTTACGCCTAGCAAGAAGGATTCGGTCTAGGTGATTGTTGATCGTCTGACAAAGTCTGCTCATTTTATACCGGTTCGGGTTGATTACTCACTTCAAAGGTTGGCTAAGTTGTATGTAGCGGAAATAGTGAGACTACATGGAGTGCCAGTGTCGATTATCTCAGATAGGGATCCTAGATTCACGTCAAGGTTTTGGAAAGCGTTGCATCAGGCGTTAGGTACAAGGTTGGATTTCAGCACGGCATTTCATCCGCAGAAAGATGGACAGTCAGAAAGGGTGATCCAGATTTTAGAAGATATGTTGAGGGGTTGTGTTTTGGATTTCAGAGGTAGTTGGGAAGAATTTCTACCATTGGCGGAGTTCGCGTACAACAATAGTTATCAGGAAAGTATTCAGATGGCACCATATGAAGCATTGTATGGACGGAAGTGTCGTACCCCTACGTGTTGGACGGAGTTGGGCGAGCGTCAATTGTTGGGCCCAGAGTTGGTTGTTGAAACAGAAGATAAAGTTAAGCTGATTCGAGCCCGTCTGAAGGAAGCTGCAGACAGGCAGAAATCTTATGTCGATCTTAAGCGGAAGGATATAGAGTTTGCAGTGGGTGACAAGGTCTTTTTGAACATGTCGCAGTGGAAGAAAGTGCTGAGATTTGGTCGGAAGGGCAAGCTGAGCCCTAGGTTTATCGGGCCTTATCGGGTATTGAAGCCTGTGGGACCAGTAGCTTATCAGCTCGAGCTACCATTAGAATTGAGTCAGATTCATAACGTGTTTCATGTCTCCATGCTTAGGCGCTATCGATCAGATCCGTCGCATGTTGTGCCAGTGGAGGAGATCGAGGTGAGTCCAAATTTGTCTTTTGAGGAAGAACCAGTCCAGATACTGGATCGGGATGTCAAAGTCTTATGTAGGAAATCGGTTCCTTTGGTGAGAGTGTTATGGCGAAATCATGGAGCGGAAGAGGCCACGTGGGAACCAGAGGATGTGATGCGGTAGCAATACCCTCAACTCTTTTGACCAGGTAATTTCGAGGTCGAAACTATTTTTAAGGGGGGTAAAACTGTAACATCCTTAAATCGGGGTCTTTGCATTTATGTGTGTTTGTATGTGATGGTATGGTTGTTGAGCTGGTTTAGGGTGTTTTGGGGTCCAGGCGTGAGCCAGGGGTAGGCCTGAGTCATAGCAAAAATTTTTGTTTTGGGCTTCTAAGAAGGGGGAGCTGAGTGAGTTAGGTGTTAAGGGAAATTACTGGTGTGTTTTGACACAAGAATCCCAGTGGTAAAGTGGCAAGGGAGGCGCCACTTAAGCACAAAGGGAGTGACGCCACATGCAAGTGGGAGAGCCTTGGTTCGAGCTGCAGGAATTCCTTTCTGCTTATTCTTTTTGACGCCAGGACCTGGAGGAGATGTGCTCAGGATGGACTCTGGTGGATAGCTGTTGAAAGAGTCAACAGATTCAAAGGAGTGGTGGGGAGAAATTGTAGGAGTTTGACTCATTCAAATCTGTTTGAATGAGTGGTCAGGAGAAAATTGAGGAGATGGACATGGGAGCTTAGAGTTGGCCGAAATCTGAACTCTGAAGGGGAGAGGAGCAATCGGTTTTGGGTGCTTTAGGGGGGGCCGAATGTGCCTAGTGAGGTGTGCAAATTCGGCTAGTTGGGGAGCACTTAGAGCCTTCTTTCTTAGTTTTTGTGTGCCAAAATCAAACCCCTCCCATTTGGTATTTGTTTCATTTTCTTCTTCTCTCTATTTGGTCAAAACTGAATGCTCTCCTAAGCATTTCTCCTTTTCTTCTCTATTTTGTTGGTCAACCGAATCAACCTTGCCTTTCACCCATTTGTTGTGTTCCAATTGCCATTTCCTTCAAAAGCCGAAAACATCACTCCCTTTTCACTTTTTTTTTCATCTTCTTTCTTGAAACCCTCAATAGCTGAGCCTCCTCAAAACCGAATCATACTTCTTCTCTTCTTCCATTCGAAACCATCACCCTCCCTCTCTTGCGATTTCTTCTTTTCTCTTCTTTTGGATCCATAGCCGAATCCTTTTAGCCTCAATCTTTACCGAAACCTTTGTGTCTCATTTCTTCTTTTTCTGAATCTTTGGCCGAATACCATCTGTTAAGGATTCCCTTCGATCTCATCTTTTTCCTCGCTTAAGTGGAACACTTTCGGCATTCGGGTAAGTCTTGGCACTTTGGCCGAATCTTTCTATCTCTACTCCCTTCCCACTATCGTTTTCTATAGGGAGAAAAGCTGGGATTTGGCATTTGTGTGGGTAGTGCTTTAGCCGAATACCCTTGGTTCTCATAGTCGTTTCTTCAGTTTTTGTAGCAATAGATCGTCATCATCCATCCACTCCCAATCGGTTTCGTTAAGTGTTGTGGTAAGGGTTCCTGCCGATTCAATCTTTTCTTATAATGTTAAAATGCCGAAGGCAGTAGCTAATCATATAGGTTCTTGGTCGATTGAAGGGGGGGACTCGTCTTCGCGTTGCTTCAGCTTTTGGCTTGGTGATTGAAAGGTGTTGAGGTAAGGGGCGATCATCTTCTTACGTTATTTCTTTCGGGATTTCTTGACCAAAGCCGAATGGCTATTTGTTGATAGTGATGTGTTTGGCCGAATATAGGAAGAGGGTGACGCATACGTTTGGATTCTCGGGACTTGCTCGGTTCGTAGTTTAGATCTTGATCTTGAGATATATCGATCTAGGTAAGGGATCTGTTCCTTCGGGTTAAATCTCCATTCTTAGTTATTCTCTGTGTTAATCTGATTTAGTGACCAAAGGTTTTATGGACCCTAATGCTAGCCAAACGTTAGGAGGGTTGGATCTCGAGACCCCACCCCTAAGTTCAAGAAGAGGGTCATGCTTGGCGACTGCGATTAGACACACTGGTGTGGGCGAAGATCCGATCAAAGCGATGAGACGATAGCGGTAGTGTCGATTAACGATAGTGTCAACGTGAGAGAGCGTCGTACTACGGGTAATCGTGTGTAACTCTTACACACTTCATTATTTAATATGTTTATCATGTATGTTGTCAAAAGTCAGATTTACAGTAGAAACTGTTATGTTACTCTTGTGGGTAAGAGCGAGGACTCCGGGTAAGTCCACTATTGATTGATTAACGATAAATGCCTCTACAATATTTGCATATGCCATGCCATGTGATGTTAGTATGTTAAGCATGTTTGTTATGCCATGAAAAGTATGTTCATAAAGTTGGGTATGATGGGAGGAGGGGGAAGGCATGATTCTAGACTGTCACCAGTGGTTTTGACCACACAGTGGGTTGGCCCCACTTTCTATATTATTGTGACTAAGTCTCAGTGGTTTTGACCATATACTTCTATCTTTGTGACTCGTCCCAGTGGTTTGGTACCACGGTGGGTTGGCCGCACATGACGATATACGGGATTGTCACCAGTGGTTTTGACCACAATATGGGTTGGCCCCACACATATTATCTGTGACTACGGTCACCAAATGCGTTTGACCATATATATTTATATATTATTTGTGACTACGCTCACCAAAGTGGTTTTGACCACTCAAAGGGTTTGGTACCACACGGGTAGGTACAGGAGTTCGGATGGTTAGGTTGTGGGTTGCATGACTTGCATATTGGCTTATGAAATTGCGTAAGGGCACTGATATTATTGGGATGGGGATTTATACACTGAGTCTCGGTGACTCACCCCTTCCTTTACATTTTTCAGATGATTCGTAGATCGCGGATGCGAGCCAAGGCGGACTGAGGTGGCCATGCGCATTCTCTTTCTGGTTTTGTTTTAAATTACTATTTTGGTTTACTTTACTTTAAATTTGGTTTTCGGGTTGTAATAAGGCCACTAACTTTCATTTTGGGGTTTATTTATCTACTTTATTTCTCACGAAAATTTGTATAAGTTAAACGAAACGGCATGCCTAAATAACCTATAAAAAGAATGTTTTCTAAACTTTACCATCGGGTAACAACAAACAAGTGGTGACAACAAGCTAACTCAATTTCTTTCAAGACTAAGTTTTACTTTAAGACCAAGTGCGAAACGGCCTTTAGCTTTATTACTTAAACTAATTCGGGTTTTCATGAAAATCAATAGTTTTCCTAAAATAAGAGACGGCAACTTGTTTTCAATAACGATTCTTTACAAAATTAGAACAACCTCCTGTCTTCTTTAAAAACGTTTTTCTTGTGACATGCCGGAATTGGTTGTAGCGTATTGACTGGATTTGGGGTGTTACAACAATCAAGAATAAGTACCCGTTGCCTCGAATAGATGATTTATTTGATCAGTTAAAAGGAGCTACCATATTTTTAAAAATTGATCTTCGCTCGGGTTATTATCAGTTACGGGTAAAGGACTCAGATGTTCCAAAAACAACTTTTAGAACCAGGTATGGTCACTATGAATTTTTAGTGTTGCCATTTGGGCTGACTAATGCACTGGCAGTGTTTATGGATCTGATGAATAGAATTTTCACACCGTACCTAGACAGGTTTGTGGTGGTATTCATTGATGATATTTTAGTCTATTCTCGAGATGAAAAAGAGCATGTTGATCATCTGAGAATTGTATTACAAACTCTACAGGAGAAGTAATTGTATGCCAAGCTAAGTAAATGTGAATTTTGGCTACGGGAAGTTGGATTTCTTGGACATATTGTATCTGCTGAAGGTATCAAGGTAGACCTGAGTAAAATTTCAGCAATTGTCAATTGGAATCCACCAAAGAGTGTGTCAGAATTTTTTTGGGTTTAGCCAGATATTATCGGAGATTTGTTAAAGGGTTTCCGATGATAGCCTCTTCGATGACTCGACTGTTGCAGAAAGATGTGAAGTTCGAGTGGAATGATAAATGTCAACAAAGTTTTGACAGGTTAAAAGCTTTATTAACTGAAGCACCTGTGTTGGTACAGCCTGAATCGGGTAAGGAATTTGTGATTTATAGTGATACATCTTTAAATGGTTTAGGTTGTGTTTTGATGCAAGAAGGTAAATTAATTGCCTATGTTTCAAGACAACTAAAATCACATGAAAAGAATTACCCGATACATGATCTTGAATTAGCAGCTATTGTGTTTGCATCAAAAATATGGCGACATTATTTTTATGGTGAAAAATCACACAAAAAGACTTGAACTTGAGACAACGCAGGTGGCTTGAATTGTTAAAAGATTATGATCTTGTGATTGATTATCATCCGTGTAACACCCCTAACCCGTATCCGTCGCCGGACTAGGGTTACAAGGAATTAGTAAACATAACACAACTTAGTACATGCATTCAATCCCTTTCATACTTCATAAATTAATAACATCAATATACTTATTCTATTCAAATTTCGAACTTCATTAATATTATGTTCCTATCAATCGCATATTAAAATTTTAATTAAACATATAACATTACATAACATATATTATTTCCATACATGTGCATTTTAAGAATCAAACATATACCATTTCATCCATAGAACATTTTAAAACATTATCAATAGGTCAAATATATTCAAATACGTTACTAATTCAAACGCAATTTGCTAAAACCTCTTTAATCATTTTCGAACATAAAGACATATCATAGCATCTATTTCACATGCACGAAACCAACCCATAAAGCCGAATATGCACAAAATATTACATATCCAATAACCTAACTTAATGAACATTCCGTTAATGATATACTTAGCATTTATACATTTAATCAAATCCCAGTATATATCGAACATAAATCCAAACAATTTTAACATAAGCTGATTTCAATACATGTGCATATAAAACCAACCGAATCATTTTATACCATGAATCACATTTAACACATAATTAAACCATGACTAGCCTTGTTATATGGCTTACTCTTTACCCAAATGCAAATCAATTTACAATTTCAATAATCAAACCAAACCACATTAATTTGGGCCAATTTCGAACACCATATTAAAACATATCATGTCAACATAAATCTAATTTTCAGCCCACATTCAACTTCACTCTTTCATACTCAAACATTACAATCACAAAACACAAACAAGATAATATAGACTTACTTATCAAGTTAGCCATTTTCGCATGGCATTTATATACATCTCATTCATAATGAACTCAAAAGGTATCATAGCCAATACATGCCATAAACTTTAAATTCAAATTCAAAAAGTATCAAAATATTGATGATAGTGTGACGAGCTTCCCCGACGATCCCCGAGCACGTAACGATCACCCAAAAATCTAAATCACAAGAGCAACCGAAAACACCAAGTAAGCTTTAATAGCTTAGTAAGTTATAAGCAATTTAAGAAATCTATCAATTATTCTCAAAAATGATTTTAACAAAAATTATAGACAAGGATTCATCAAATACCCATTTACTTGTACAATCACAAAACATTTCTTATTTCTCAAATTCAAAGTCGAATCTAATATAAAATTTCATCCTCAGGTATCATCCGCATATTCAAGTTCAAAGCTATTCAAGTATACATCTTATACAAAATTCCACATAACCGGATCACATTTAGTAGTTCATATAACATTCAATATGCTCTTGTAAATATTTCCCCATATCGACTTATTCACTCAAGCTATACATTTAAAATAAACATTCCATCCAAACCACAATTTATCACATATACTTGATTTCAAATAATAACATCTCATAGTATCAAAACTTATCAAATTCAATCTTTGAGATTAAAATTATTCGCACACTTAGTGCTCTTTAACCGATTTCGCACACTTAGTGCTCGGAAATTCAATTCGCACACTTAGTGCTTAAAACCAATTCGCACACTTAGTGCTTGGAAATTCAATTCGCACACTTAGTGCTAAATGATCGATTTCGCACACATAGTGCTCGGTATCAAATTTGTACATTTAGTGCATATCTCAAACTTGCTACTTATTCGTACATATACACATAAAACTTAAACCTCAACCATATATTTATTTTCGTATTAACTTACTCATCTCCCAAATCAATATCAAATTCGGCAATGTTAAACAATATTAGATATCACATTCGGCTATATCCAATATATATATACTTCCATTAAACTCATGTACATCATTATAAATAAATCCAATTCAACTCGATTGCTTAAAAACTTACCTCGAATAGGGGACTGTGTTTCTCGACTATTTGACTAGTTTCGCTTTTCCCCGATCAAATTCCGATTTCTTTGGTTCTTGATCTAAATGTATTCAAAATAAACTAATTCAAATATAATTTCATTAAAATTGGTCCAAAAACACATAAATGGGCAAATTACCATTTTTCCCCTGATATTTTACATTTATCACAATTTAGTCCAAATAGCATAAAACACAAAATATTCAAAATTTGACTTCACCCTAGTTTGGCCGAATTTCACTAAGGTCCCTAGCAGCACATTTCTTTCATTTATTTCATATTTTGACCCCCCTCAATTTATAAATTTCACAATTTAATCCTATTTAGGCATTTTTACCAAAAATGCCTTAATTAAACCTAACAATCTAACAACCTATATTTATATTCCATCACTAAACACCAATTTCATCAAGCTATCAACAATGGCATTTCATGAATACATTATCAAATTTGAAAATTCAAACTTGGGCTAACTAGTATTCAAAGCAACGATCTCAAAAAACGTAAAAATTATCAAAAACCGAACTCAATTACATACCTTAATCAATCATGCAAGGGCCAAAAGTTTCAAAAGCTCAAACCCTTACTCCCTTCTCTAGTTTCGGCAATAGAGAAAATAAAATAGAAGAAAAGATGTTCATCCACTTTTGTTTTTGTTTTATTTTTGTTTTATTATTATGAGTTAACAAAATCACCATATTACCATTACTAAAATAATTTAATAATCCATATACTATTACATGCATACCAACCGGCCACTATGTTCATTTATGGCCAAATTACACTATCAACACTTCAATTTATAAAACCATCATCAATTCGGTACTTACACATTTAACCTCTAAATTTTCTTTTCATGTAATTAAGCCCTTTTTCACAATTAAGCACAAAAACGATCAAATTTTTATACGAAAATTTCACACACACAAATTCACACATAATGAACATAGAAAGTAATATTTAAAAATTGTTCTGATTCAGATTCGTGGTCTCGAAACCACCATTCCGATTAGGGCCTAAATCAGACAGTTACAACTCTCCCCCTTAGGGATTTTCGTCCCCGAAAATCTTACCAATGAATAGGTTTGGATAACATTCTTTCATTGAATCCTCAAGCTCCCAAGTTGCTTCCTCGATTTCGTGCTTAAGCCAAAGCACTTTTACCAACGATATTTTCTTATTTTGCAACTCTTTCACTTCACGAGCCAAGATACGGGTCGATTCTTCCTCATAAGTTAAATCACACTGTATATCAACCGCAGACGGGCTAATCACATGAGAAGGGTCAGACCTATACCGTCGGAGCATCGAAACATGAAAAACATTGTGGATCTTTTCTAGTTCAGGTGGCAATAACAATTTATACGCAACCGGCCCAATCCGCTCTAAAACCTCATATGGTCCAATAAATCTCGGACTCAATTTGCCTTTGCGACTAAATCTGAGTATTTTCTTCCATGGCGAGACTTTAAAAAACACTCGATCACCGATCTGAAACTCTATATCTTTACGTTTTAAGTCCACATATGATTTCTGACGATCTGACGCTGCTTTCAAACTTTCACGGATCACTTTTACTTTCTGTTCGGTTTCTTTAACCAAATCAACCATGTATATCTTGTTTTCACTGAGCTCGGTCCAATACAAAGGTGTACGACATTTACGACCGTACAAAGCCTCATAAGGTGCCATTTTGATACTCGATTGAAAGCTATTATTGTATGCAAATTCAATCAAAGGCAAGTACCGTTCCCATGTACCCTCGAACTCGAGAACACAACATCTCAACATATCCTCAAGTATTTGAATAATTCTCTCAGATTGACCATCCGTCTAGGGGTGAAAAGCTGTGCTAAAATGCAATTTAGTACCTAATGCATCTTGCAGTTTCTTCCAAAACCGCGATGTAAACCTCAGATCTCTATCCGAAACAATAGAAATAGGTACCCCGTGTAATCGTACAATCTGAGAAATGTACAATTCAGCTAGCTTATCGAGTGAAAAATCAGTACGGACCGAAATGAAGTGAGTCGATTTTGTCAATCTATCTACTATAACCCAAATTGCATCTTTCTTACTCGGTGTCATCGATAAACCGGATACAAAATCCATCGTAACTCTGTCCCATTTCCATTAAGGTATCATAATCGACTGAAGTAACCCGGAAGGTACCTGATGTTTGGCTTTCACTTGTTGACAAATTAAATATTTCGAAACAAAGTCAGAAATGTCTCATTTCATACCATGCCACCAATAAAGCTGTTTCAAATCATTATACATTTTTGTACTACCAGGGTGAATAGATAACCGAATACTGTGAGCTTCATTCAAAATCATCTGATTCAACTCGGGATTTCTCGGAACACATATTCGGTTTCTGAATCTCAAACAATCATCAGCATCAACTCGAAACTCTGAATCAGCATTCGTTTCACACTAAACTCGTTTTACTAATAATTCCTTATCAACTTTCTGGGCATCACAAATTTGTTTAATAAATAATGGTATTGCCTTCAACTTAGCTACTATCGCACCATCATCAGACAGAGCCATATGCGCATTCATTGTATGCAAAACGAACAGTGATTTTCGGCTTAATGCATCAGCAACAACATTATCCTTTCCAGGATGGTAATCAATCATAAGCTCGTAATCTTTTAATAATTACAACCATCATCTTTGTCTCAGATTCAGATCCTTCTGAATCATTAAGTACTTTAGGCTTTTATGATCGGAATAAACATAGCCATATCTTCAGAGCAAAAACTATAGCAGCTAATTCGAGATCGTGCGTCGGATAGTTCTTTTCATGCGGCTTTAACTGTCTCGAGGCGTAGGCTACAACCTTACCGTCCTGCATCAAAACACAACTCAAACCATTTAGGGATGCATCACTAAAGATAACGAACTCTTTACCCGACTCTGGCTGAACAAGCACTGGAGCTTCAGTCAACAAGGTTTTAAACTGATCGAAACTTTTCTGGCACCCTTCCGTCCACTCGAATCTAACATCTTTCTGAAGTAACTTTGTCATCGGAGTTACAATCACCGAGAAATCTTTCACGAAGCGTCTACAATAACCAACAAGTCCCAAAAAACTCCGAACTTCAGAAATATTCTGCGGGGGTCTCCAATCAAGTATAGCCGAAATCTTACTCGGATCAACCCGAATACCTGATGCTGAAACAACATGTCCCAAGAAGCTAACTTCGCGTAACCAGAACTCACATTTACTGAATTTCGCGTACAACTGCTTATCACGCAAAATCTGTAACACAAGTCTCAAGTGTTCGGCATGCTCGGTTTCATCGCGCGAATGGATCAGGATGTCATCTATAAACACAACCACGAACCGGTCCAGATACTGTCTGAATACCCGGTTCATCAAATCCATGAAAACGGCAGGGGCATTAGTGAGTTCGAACGACATCACCAAAAACTCATAATGTCCGTATCTCGTTCGGAAAGCAGTCTTAGGCACATCAGAGTCTCTAACTTGCAACTGATAATAGCCTGATCTTAAGTCTATCTTCGAAAATACTGAGGCTCCCTTTAGCTGATCGAAAAAATCATCAATACGCGACAACGGGTATTTATTCTTTATGGTCACTTTATTGAGCTGTCGGTAGTCGATGCACATTCTCAAAGTTCCATATTTCTTTTTCACGAATAACACTGGCGCACCCCAGGGAGAGAAACTCGGTCGAGCAAAACCTCTATCAGTCAACTCTTACAACTGAGCTTTCAATTCTTTTAATTCGTTCGGTGCCATTCTATACGGAGCTATCGAGATCGGAGTCGTCCCTGGCACTAACTCAATACCAAACTCTACCTCCCGAACAGGTGGCAAACCCGACAATTCTTCCGGATACTCACATACAACAAGTACAGATTCAATCTTCTTTTCAGTCACTTTACTATAAAAAAAATAAGCAAAGTAAGCTTCGCAACCCTTTCTTATATGCTTCCGAGCCAACATCGAGGATATCACTGCTGGTAACCCATTTAAATCGGTAGACTCAATTTGAATTATCTCATTATTCTGGCATCGCAGATCAATAGTCTTTCGTCTACAATTCACTACAGCATCGTGCACGGTTAACCAATCCATACTGAGGATGATATCAAACTCATCAAATGGTAGTAACATCAAATCAGCCGGAAAACATGAATCTCGAATCATCAAAGGGCATTTCTTGCACACCTTATCAACCAGCACACACACCGCCCGGGGTTCAAACTGAATCACAAACTCGATGACTCAACAGGTAAAGTCTTACTGAATACTAATGTTTCACACACATAGGAATGAGTTGAACCGGGATCAATCAAAGTAATTACACTAGTATTAAAGAGAGTAAATATACCAGTGATAACATCTGGAGATAAAGCCTCCTCTCGGGCGCGGAAAACATAAGCTCTGGTAGGCGCACGAGCCTCGGATCGAACAGCTGTATCCGAAGTCCCTCTCTGAGTACCGCTTCTACCTCCCGCATTGCGGGGTGGTCTACCTCTAACTGCAGCACCACTCGATCTCACACTCTGAGCATTATCCTTCTCAACTAACTCCGGACAATCCCGAACGAAATGGTCCTACGAACCACACTTGTAGCAAACTCGGTTGTTGAACTTGCCCCAACATTCACTAATATGTCGCTTACCACACTGTTGACACTCAGGTTTATTCGGTCGAGTATTGCTAACACTAGCTATCGAGGTGGCTCGTAAACTCACTGGTGGTCGCTCTCGTATAGAAAACTCGACATTAGTCTTAGATCGGCTACTGTCATTTCTAAACTTCTTTGATGCCGATTGAGAAGTTTTACCCGCTGATCTCTTATGGAAATCTCTAGCTTCAAACTCAGCTTTTCGTTTCTCTTTTCCTAGCTCTTCGGCTTTGCAAGCTCGCTCAACGAGTACCACGAATTCATTTATTTCAAGTATACCAACGAGCAATTTTATGTCTTCGTTCAATCCTTCTTCGAATGTTTTACACATAGTAGCCTCAGTTGAAACACACTCGTGGGCATATCGGCTGAGTCTCACAAACTCGCGTTCATACTCAGATACGGTCATACGACCTTGTTTAAGCTCGAGAAATTCTTTGCGTTTTTTATCGATGAATCACTGGCTGATATACTTTTTTTCGAAACTCTGCCTGAAAGAAGTCCCAAGTGACCCGTTCCTTCGGAACAACCGAAACCAGAGTGTTCCACCAATAGTAGGCAGAATCCCATAATAAAGATATAGAACATTTTAGGCACTCATCAGGCGTACAAGATAGTTCATCGAAAGCACGAATTGTATTATCGAGCCAAAATTCAGCTCGTTTAGCATCATCATCCGCTATGTCTCTAAACTCTTGAGCTCCGTATTTTCTGATTCTGTCGGCTGGAGGCTTATTTAATCTCTCAGGATTAATGATCGGAGGTACCACAGGTACTACAGGTGAATTATCTGGGTTCGGGGGTTGTTGAACAGCCGGATTTGTCTGGATATACTGATTAAACCAATCATTCATTATACTAAAGAAGGTTTGCTTAGCCCCCTCATCTTGGTTACTCGTAGCTGGTCGAGATTCAACCGGCGCGGTCCCTTGCACGGGCGCAGGCGCCATACTCTCGACATCATCAGCCACGACTCGTTCAGAATCAGGATCCATTTACTATACAAAAGAAGGAAAACATATTTCATTTGTCAAGAGTCATCACACTATCATAGTAAAGATTATGGCATGTATCGCTAGACTCACACGCGCTACGTTAGTCCGAGAACTGACTAAATCGTACCTCTGATACCAATCAAATGTAACACCCCTAACCCGTATCCGTCATCGGACTAGGGTTACAAGGAATTACTAAACATAACACAACTTAGTACATGCATTCAATCCCTTTCATACTTCATAAATTAATAACATCAATATACTTATTCTATTCAAATTTCGAACTTCATTAATATTATGTTCCTATCAATCGCATATTAAAATTTTAATTTAAACATATAACATTACATAACATATATTATTTCCATACATGTGCATTTTAAGAATCAAACATATACCATTTCATCCATAGAACATTTTAAAACATTATCAATAGGTCAAATATATTCAAATACGTTACTAATTCATACGCAATTCGCTAAAACATCTTTAATCATTTTCGAACATAAAGACATATCATATCATCTATTTCACATGCACAAAACCAACCAAACCATTTACTTAGCCATTTTAGTACATCTCATAACCGAATACACAAGCACATTATAACCAAATTTTTAAAGCAACCCATAAAGCCAAATATGCACAAAATATTACATATCCAATAACCTAACTTAATGAACATTCCGTTAATGATATACTTAGCATTTCACGGCATTTATACATTTAATCATATCCCAGTATATATCGAACATAAATTCAAACAATTTTAACATAAGCTGATTTCAATACATGTGCATATAAAACCAACCGAATCATTTTATACCATGAATCACATTTAACACATAAT
Source organism: Gossypium sturtianum (assembly GCA_025698515.1). Classification (NCBI taxonomy): domain Eukaryota; kingdom Viridiplantae; phylum Streptophyta; class Magnoliopsida; order Malvales; family Malvaceae; genus Gossypium; species Gossypium sturtianum. The sequence continues at coordinate 127,191,885 of CM046948.1, forward strand.
TAAACCATGACTAGCCTTGTTATATGGCTTACTCTTTACCCAAATGCAAATCAATTTACAATTTCAATAATCAAACCAAACCACATTAATTTGGGCCAATTTCGAACACCCATATTAAAACATATCATGTCAACATAAATCTAATTTTCAACCCACATTCAACTTCACTCTTTCATACTCAAACATTACAATCACAAAACACAAACAAGATAATATAGACTTACTTATCAAGTTAGCCATTTTCGCATGGCATTTATATACATCTCATTCATAATGAACTCAAAAGGTATCATAGCCCATACATGCCATAAACTTTAAATTCAACTTCAAAAAGTACCAAAATATTGATGATAGTGTGACGAGCTTCTCCGACGATCCCCGAGCACGTAACGATCACCCAAAAATCTAAATCACAAGAGCAACCAAAAACACCAAGTAAGCTTTAATAGCTTAGTAAGTTATAAGCAATTTAAGAAATCTATCAATTATTCTCAAAAATGATTTTAACCAAAATTATAGAAAAGGATTCATCAAATACCCATTTACTTGTACAATCACAAAACGTTTCTTATTTCTCAAATTCAAAGTCGAATTTAATATAAAATTTCATCCTCAGGTATCATCCGCATATTCAAGTTCAAAGCTATTCAAGTATACATCTTATACAAAATTCCACATAACCGGATCACATTTTGTAACACCCCAAACCCGGCTTAGACGTTACGACCGGATTTGGCATGCCACATGGAAAGGTTATTAAAGAAACTACGCGATTGTTGAAAATTTCGAGTTTTGTTTTTATTTTGAAAATCAGATTCATTTTTAAGGTATTCTTGCAAAACGTTATTAATATTACTAACACCAAAAACTTGTTTTATAACAAAAATCGAACTCAGTGGGTTTCGGAAATGTGACGTTTTGAAAACAGTGGTTGTAGTTTTAAAAAAATCCCATGTTTAATTATCAATAGGTTGTGGACCGTTCATTAATATTTTGGAAAACGGTTATTTACGTTTTTAGGAATACCCCGTTTTGATCAATTCATAATAGATAATAACCACATTAAAACAAAAAGCAAATTAAAATCCCAGTGGCCTTATTACAGAACATAATCTCAAACTAAGATAAGTTTAAAGTAATGAAAAGCCGAGTTTACTAAAGAAGCAATGTATGCCCACCACAGAGTCCACATCGGCTCCAAATCCTCAAGCTAGGGTTTACCTGCAAAGTTAAGCAGAGGGGTGAGTTACGAGAACTTAGTGTGTAATCCCCAAACGAACGTTATTTGGGCCCGAGCCCATTCAGATACCACCTGGGCCTTAGCCTTTACGAAAACAAACTGGGCCTGAGCCCTATTAGCATGGTATAGCAGATAATGAATGCAATGCAATGCCTCCAACCTAAATATCCATCCGCTACACACCACCCATTCCAGCCAAAACACACCGGTGGGGATTTCTACAATTAACCCTCATCCGCTACACACCATTAATGGCAGTCACGCTGCTCATTGTCGAAATTGTGGCAGTGCCACTGAAATAATGTGACGGAGTCACTGAAATATGTGGCAGAGCCACCGAAATAATGTGACAGGGTCACCAAAATTTGTGGCAGAGCCACCGAAATACACTTCCCCGATCAATCAATATCCCTTTCCCATGCGACATGTCATAACGTCATAATGTGATGGATGCACACATGTCAAGGTATGTCAGATAATCAGAACACACATCCAATCATGCTAATTTACTCAAAATGGTATAGTCATAAGTTTACTTACCTGGTATATCTCCAACAATAACCACTAGGATATTTCAACTGCATTCCCGTTACGGGTATTTCGGCTTTTAGCCGACACATAGTATAACACAAACCAAAACGAAATAAAGGTGTGAGATTACACACCTGATTACGCGAAGAACTATACACTCCTGATCGCCGTCACTCTCACTAGCGGGAACAACAACTATTTGCCTATCCCAAACAGATGTCGGCTCTCTACCACAACCCGGCGGAAAATCTCGAACCGCTGATACCTTACGTCGTTTGAACTTGGGAGCAAAGACTACGAGTCCACTCCCCTCAGGCTCCCTTAACGCAACCTCCTTAGATCGACTAGCACTCGCCTCCATGAAGAAAGTCTTGATCAGTAAGGTATCATAGTGAAAGAATGGTGATTGTCTAACAAGAAGGTTTGGTTATGGCAGAGTAAAACGAAAAGAGAATAATCGCAAAAAAAACCCGAGAGAAACCTCCTTACCTTGATTAATGAGGAACCGATCCAAGTCGGGTTCAGCTTGTGACAATAGACGACTGGTAAGAGAATGAGAGATTCGGCCAAGCCTGGTAAAACCACTTGCAACTGGCAAAGACCGACTGAAGAGAGACTTTCGGCAGACAGAGGAGATTCCAGCACTTTGCTTTTTGATGTTCGGCTAATAGCGAAAGATGAAAGAAACGGATTCAGTTTGACACAATAGGGGATTTGGCTTGCAAGAGAAAATCAGTAGAAAAGAATGAAGCGAAAGATTTACCATTACCTTGTGATTACAGACGATTTGAACAAGGAAGAAGTGAACAACTCCGGCTTCTACGAAGGAACAAACACGATTCAAGGTGGAGGGGTATTCAGATTCGGCCTTCAACTAGAAAAAGAACTGATAGGAGAGGAGATTCGGCAATCAGGGGGATAAACTCAAGAACCAAATTCGGCAATGGAGGAAAGACTAGACAAGAACAAAAAGGAGTAGGGGTTTCGGCAAAGAAGTGGTTGCTAATAACAAGTGAAAAGAATCGAGCTTGAAGAATTGAGAACACGAAAGAATAGCAAGCTAAGGTTTTAGTAAGAGATACTTTAGAGAGAAAAGAAGGAAAAAGAAAGCAAACGTGCAAAGAGAGAACGGAAATGTACTAAATGAGAAAGACCCCAAAAATGCTCTAGCCAAAATTGTAAAACAAAAACTCTCTCAACACACTTTTGACCGAATGTTAAGATTGCCTAGGAAGCTAAAGAGAATTCGGCACACCCCCCACACTCTAGCCAAAACCGATTACGCTCTCTATGCACCTCTCCACTTTCAGCCAAACACTTCCACACACCCACTCCCACGATTTTCTCCCCCATTCCCTCCACAATTCACTCCCCATCCATCATTTGAAAACATCTAACCACTTTGACCCATTCAAACTCCCCAAACTCTTCTCTTCCATCCATTTTGAATCCTTTGACTCATTCAACAACCACCCCATCAGAGTCCCACGCTATCACCACCTCCTCTCCATCATGGGCACAAAAAAATAAATGCCATATTTGCAGCATGTGGGATTCGAACCTCATCCCACCAAGCTTCCACATTGACGCCTCAACCACCACACCACACACCTCACTTGTGTTATCAAAACACAAACAAATATGCTTAACTCCTGCTTCCACTAGCTCTCCCCCCTTAAGTGCCTAAACAGCAAAATTTTACCAAAGCTCCAACACGACCTTAGGCCTCCCCAGGACCCTTAATCACGTCTACACAAAAACATAACAAGCACAACACAAGCACTTATCCAAATTTAACAGACCCCTTGATTTTAGGATGTTACAGTTCTACCCCCTTAAAGAAATTTTGGCCTCGAAATTTACCTGGTCAAAAGAGATGAGGGTATTGCTGTCGAATTGCCTCTTTTGGCTCCCACGTGGCTTCCTCCGAACCATGATTACGCCACAACATCTTAACCAGTGGAACAGACTTTCTTCTCAATACTTTGACCTCTCGATCCAAAATCTGCACTGGTTCTTCCTCAAAAGACAGGTCTAACCTCAATTTCTTCCACCGGTACTATGTGAGATGGGTCAGAACGGTAGCGCCTCAGCATCGAAACATGGAATACATTATGTACCTGATTCAACTCCGGAGGCAACTAAAGCTGATAGGCGACCGGTCCCACACGTTTAACTATCCGATAAGGCCCGATGAATTTGGGGCTCAACTTGCCCTTCTGTCCAAATCTTAACACTTTCTTCCATGGTAAAACTTTCAGAAATACCTGATCACCCACTGAGAATTCTATTTCTTTACGCTTCAGATCTACGTACGATTTCTACCTATCGGAAGCTTCCTTCAATCGAGCCCGAATCAACTTAACCTTTTCCTCTGTTTCTGAGATCAATTCCGGACCCAACAACTGTCGCTCCCCTAATTCTGTCCAACAAGTAAGGGTACGACACCTACGACCATATAACGCTTCGTATGGTGCTATCTGAATGCTGGATTGATAACTGTTGTTGTATGCAAATTCTGCTAATGGTAGATAATCTTCCCAACTACCTCTGAAGTCAATTACACAGCCCCTTAACATATCTTCCAGAATCTGAATTACTCTTTCTGACTGACCATCAGTCTGTGGGTGGAACGCTTTGCTAAAGTCTAGCCTTGCACCCAAAGCTCCATGCAATGCCTTCCAAAACCGAGATGTGAACCTAGGGTCTCTGTCTGATATGATAGACACTGGTACCCCATGCAGCCTCACAATTTCTGCCACATACAGCTTGGCCAACTTCTGGAGTGAGTAGTCGGTACGAACCGGTATGAAGTGTGCGGATTTCATCAACCGATCGACAATCACCCACACCGAATCTTTCTTAGTAGGCATTAGGGGTAGCCCACTAACAAAATCCATCGTTATCCTCTCCCACTTCCAAAGTGGAATCTTCACAGGTTGCAGCAATCCCGAAGGCAACTGGTGTTCCGCCTTCACTTGCTGACATGTCAAACACTTACTCACAAAGTCGTAAATTCTCGCCTGCACTGTGCCACCAATACGCTTCACGCAGTCTCGGTACATCTTACTTCCACCAGGATGCATAGCGTATGGGCTACTATGCGCTTCCCGCAGAATCATCTGCCTTAATTCAGAGTCCTTCGGCATACAAATTCTTCCACGAAAACATAACACCCCTTCCCTGCTCAACCCAAAATCCACTGTCTCCTCACTTTCCACTTGCTGAAGTCGAGGACCCAACGATTCATCCAACGATTGCTTCTCTTTAATCTGACCTACCCACGTCGGTTTCACCTGAAGTTTCACCAATAAGCTACCATCTTCGTAAAGGCTGAGATGAGCAAACATTACTCTCAAATCCAATATCACTTTACGACTTAATGCATCTGCCACTACGTTAGCTTTACCCGGGTGATATCCGATCGAGCAATCATAGTCTTTCAGTAACTCAATCCACCTCCGCTGCCTTAAATTCAGCTCCTTTTGGGTAAGGAGATATTTCAGGCTCTTATGGTCGGTGTAGATAATCGACTTTTCTCCGTACAGGTAGTGTCTCCATATCTTTAGGGCGAACACCACGGCAGCTAGCTCCAAGTCATGAGTAGGATAATTCACTTCATGTGGTCTTAGTTGCCAAGACGCATACGCCACTACCTTCCCTTCTTGCATCAACACACATCCCAACCCTGTGTGCGACGCATCACAATAAACAACGAACTCCTTCCCACCAGTCGAATCAACACCGTGCCTCGGTCCAATCTTCTTTAGCTTCTCAAAACTTTCCTGCTATTTATCAGTCCACACAAACGGTACTCATTTTCACAATAAATTTGTTAGAGGTGCAGCAATCAACGAAAACCCCTTAACGAACCTTCTGTAATACCCAGCCAAACCCAGAAAACTTTAAATTTCAGACACTGGCTTCGGTTGCTTCCAATCCAACACGGCTTCAATCTGTCGAGGATCGACTCTAATCCCTTCAGCAGACACAACATGGCCCAAGAACGTCACTTCCTTTAGCCAAAACTCGCACTTACTGAATTTAGCATTAAGGTGCTTCTCTCTCAATATCTACAGAACAACCCGAAGATGCGAATCATGCTCCTCTTCAGTCCTTGAGTACACCAAGATATCATCTATGAATACCACGACAAACCGGTCTAGGTAGGGTTGGAATACCCGGTTCATCATATCCATAAATACGGCTGGTGCATTCGTTAACCCAAACGGCATTACTAGAAACTCATAATGCCCATATCGAGTTCGAAAAGCAGTCTTGTGAATATCTGCCTCTTTGACCCTTAACTGATGGTACCCCGACCTCAAATCTATCTTCGAGAAAATTGAAGCTCCTCGTAGCTGATCGAACAAATCATCAATTCTTGGTAATGGGTATTTGTTCTTAATAGTCAACTTGTTCAATTGCCTATAGTAAATGCACATACGCATCGACCCATCCTTTTTCTTCACGAACAAAACTGGCGCTCCCCACGGAGATACACTTGGTCGGATAAATCCACAGTCCAACAGCTCTTGGATCTGAGCTTTAAGTTCCATCAGCTCCTTCGGCGCCACCCTATAAGGGGCGATGGACACCGGAGCCGTTCCTGGCAATAGCTCAATGCCAAATTCGACCTCGCGATCCGGAGGCAATCCCTGAAGCTCTTCAAGAAATACGTCCGGTAACTCCTTCACGATTTTGACATCCCCTACAGACAATTCCTTAACATCTGATGTGATGATGAAAGATAGGAATGCCTCGCACCCTTTTCACACCATCTTTTTGGCCTTAAGCACCGAAACCACATGAGACAGATAATCCCTTCTTTCTCCTATCACAATCACCTCTTCATCCTCAGAAGTCTTCAATGTCATGCGCTTAGCGGCACAATCCAAATTTGCATGATGCTTAACTAGCCAGTCTATGCCTAAGATCAGATCAAACTCGCCGAACGGCAGTTCCATCAAATCTGCCAGAAATACCACCCCCTAAACTTCTAGAGGCATATCCCTAAACAATTTATTCACTACCACAGATTGTCCTAGAGGGCTAATCACAGACATTTCTCTAGAAGCAACCTCAGATTCTATACCCAGAGTCCTAGACACAGTACAAGCAACAAATGAATGGGTTGATCCAATATCAATCAAAGCAGTAAACGGTTCATCAAATATAAGAAACGTACCGATTATGACGTCCGGTGCGTCGCCATTCTCTCGGTGTCTAGCCGTATAAACCAATCCAGGTTGTCTTGCATCTGTATTACCTGCACCTCTGCCCGGTGCTCCACGACCCTGACCAAATCCATCTCCTCCTCTGGCCGAACCATGACCCCTCGGCGGCTGCTGACCACCCCTCCTTGACTGTGCAAAACCCTGACCTATCATCCGTACCCTAGCCACCTCTTGTGGACAGTCCTTTATCAGATGATCCCTAGATCCACACTTGAAACATCCTCCAGTTCTTCTCCAACACTCCCCCGAATGTCTTTTCCCATACTGAGCATACGGTCGTAACTGACTAACAGTAACAGGCATCCCCACTCGAGTTGGCCCATCGAACCTAGGCCTCTTTTGAAAACCCCTAGAAAAACCTACGACCCAAAACTTCTCTTATTCTTGCTCCTATCCTTAGCTCGATTTTGCCTCTCAGAACGTTTCACCTCTTTGACAATTTTTGCTTTCTCCACCAATACAGTAAAATCTCTTTCCCGCTGCGGGGCTATCAATACTCGCAGCTCGTCCCGTAGACCATCCTTGAATCGTACACAACGCTCATAATCAGTTGCAACTATACCCCAAGCATAACGACTTAAACGCAGAAACTCCACCTCATATTCTGCCACGAATTTATTCCCTTGAATCAAGTTCAGAAATGCTTTCCTCTGGGCGTCCACATAACTCGCCCCAACATATTTTCCCTGGAACGCTGCCTTAAAGAAGTACCATGTAATACGATCTACTTGAGTACCTTCCCTCACTGTGAGCCACCACTGATATGCCTCATCTCGCAGGAGAGACACTGCTCCCTTCAATTTCTCCTCTGCTGTGCAGTCTAGATCATCCAGAATTCGTTCAACTGCTTCCAGCAAGTATTCAGCTATGTTTAGGGCTATACCAGAAATGCCCCTAAATATCTCAGCCCCATTTGCCCGAAGTCACTCAGGGATAGATTTTTGGGCTACTGATCCAGTGCTTGCTCCAGCAACCCGTTCCAAGACTCATAGCATATCTTGGGACAAAGCATCATCCCCTCCAGCCGGTCCCGAGACCTCGCTCACCATCGGTGATGCTGGGCACTTTGCCTTCTCGCACATGTCTAGATTCTCGAGTATCCACCTCAAAGACTCCTGGCCTACTACTACACGGCCACGTGTACCACGCCCACGCCCTCTTGTGCTCATGTTTGTTGAATCGAATTAATCTGATTATAAATTTTATGAATCAAGATATCATTCCAATGTTTATTAATGATATTTTATAAAGACAGAGTTAAAAGTGGCTTTCGTGAATCAATTTCCTAATGTCTCAGTCTCTAGAGTCTTAACTCTTATAGCTAGCAGTCATATTACCCTAACTCTAAAAGTTTCTTTCTAAAATCATTTCATAATATCAAACAAAGTCAAAAGACTTACGGATTTGGTGCTGGAGACTCGGATGCCATACTTCCAGAAAGATATAAATTTCTTAAACCCTATTTCAAACCAATTTTGGAAAACATTGTCGAACCCATTCCACAGCTGAGTTTTATAACCGGGCTCTGATACCACAAAATGTAACACCCCAAACCCGGCTTAGACGTTAGGACCGAATTTGGCATGCCACATGCAAAGATTATTAAAGAAACTACGAGATTGTTGAAAATTTCGAGTTTTGTTTTCATTTTGAAAATTAAATTCGTTTTTAAGGTATTCTTGCAAAACATTATTAATATTACTAACACCGAAAACTTGTTTTATAATAAAAATTGGACTCAGTGGGTTTCGGAAATGTGACGTTTTGAAAACAGTGGTTGTAGTTTTAAGAAAATCCCATGTTTAATTATCAATAGGTTGTGGATCGTTCATTAATATTTTGGAAAACGGTTATTTACGTTTTTAGGAAAACCCTATTTTGATCAATTCATAATAGATAATAACCGCATTAAAACAAAAACCAAATTAAAATCCCAGTGGCCTTATTACAGAACATAATCTCAAACTAAGATAAGTTTAAAGTAATGAAAAGCCGAGTTTACTAAAGAAGCAATGTATGGCCACCACAGCGTCCACCTCGGCTCCAAATCCTCAAGCTAGGGTTTACCTGCAAAGTTAAGTAGAAGGGTAAGTTACGAGAACTCAGTGTGTAATCCCCAAACGAACGTTATTTGGGCCCGAGCCCATTCAGATACCACCTGGGCCTTAGCCCTTACGAAAACAAACTGGGCCTAAGCCCTATTAGCATGGTATAGCAGATAATGAATGCAATGCAATGCAATGCAATGCAACCTTGCCCAACCTAAATATCCATCCGCTACACACCACCCATTCCAGCCAAAACACACCGGTGGGGATTTCTAAAATCAACCCTCATCCGCTACACACCATCGATGGCAGTCACGCTGCTCATCACCGAAATTGTGGTAGTGCCACCGAAATAATGTGACAGGGTCACCGAAATTTGTGGCAGAGCCACCGAAATACACTTCCCCGATCAATCAATATCCTTTTCCCATGCGACATGTCATAACGTCATAATGTGATGGATGCACACATGTCAAGGTATGTCAGATAATCAGAACACACATCCAATCATGCTAATTTACTCAAAATGGTATAGTCATAAGTTTACTTACCTGGTATATCTCCAACAATAACCACTAGGATATTTCAACTGCATTCCCGTTACGGGTATTTCGGCTTTTAGTTGACACATAGTATAACACAAACCAAAACGAAATAAAGGTGTGAGATTACACACCTGATTACGCGAAGAACTATACACTCCTGATCGCCGTCACTCTCACTAGCGGGAACAACAACTATTTACCTATCCCAAACAGATGTCGGCTCTCTACCACAACCCGGCGGAAAATCTCGAACCGCTGACACCTTACGTCGTTTAAACTTGGGAGCAGAGACTACGAGTCCACTCCCCTCAGGCTCCCTTAACGCAACCTTCTTAGATCGACTAGCACTCACCTCCATGAAGAAAGTCTTGATCAGTAAGGTATCACAGTGAAAGAATGGTGATTGTCTAACAAGAAGGTTTGGTTATGGCAAAGTAAAACAAAAAGAGAATAATCGCAAAGAAACCTGAAAGAAACCTCCTTACCTTGATTAATGAGGAACCGATCCAAGTTAGGTTCGGCTTGTGACAACAGACGACTCGTAAGAGAAGGAGAGATTCGGCCAAGCCTGGTAAAACCACTTACAACTGGCAAAAACCGATTAAAGAGAGACTTTCGACAGATAGAGGAGATTCCAGCACTTTGCTTTTTGATGTTTGGCTAATAGCGAAAGATGAAAGAAACGGATTCAGTTTGACACAATAGGGGATTCGATTTGCAAGAGAAAATGAGTAGAAAAGAATGAAGCGAAAGATTTACCATTACCTTGTGATTACAGACGATTTGAACAAGGAAGAAGTGAACAACTTCGGCTTTCACGAAGAAACAAACACGATTCAAGGTGGAGGGGTATTCAGATTCGGCCTTCAACTAGAAAAAGAACCGATAGGAGAGGAGATTTGGCAATCAGGGGGATAAACTCAAGAACCAAATTCGGCAATGGAGGAAAGACTAGACAAGAACGAAAATGAGTAGGGGTTTCGGCAAAGAAGTGGTTGCTAATAACAAGTGAAAAGAATCAAGCTTGAAGAATTGAGAAGACGGAAGAATAGCAAGTTAAGGTTTCGGCAAGAGATACTTTAGAGAGAAAAGAAGGAAAAAGAAAACAAACGTTCAAAGAGAGAACGAAAATGTGCTAAATGAGAAAGACCCCAAAAATGCTCTAGCCGAAATTGTAAAACAAAAACTCTCTCAACATACTTTTGACCGAATGTTAAGATTGCCTAGGAAGCTAAAGAGAATTCGGCACACCCCCCACACTCTAGCCAAAACCGATTACGCTCTCTATGCACCTCTCCACTTTCGGCCAAACACTTCCACACACCCACTCCCATGATTTTCTCCCCCATTCCCTCCACAATTCAATCTCCATCCATCATTTGAAAACATCCAAACCACTTTGACCCATTCAAACTCCCCAAACTCTTCTCCTCCATCCATTTTGAATCCTTTGACTCATTCAGCAACCACCCCATCAGAGTCCCATGCCATCACCACCTCCTCTCCATCATGGGCACAAAAAAATAAATGCCATATTTGCAGCATGTGGGATTCGAACCTCATCCCACCAAGCTTCCACATTGACGCCTCAACCACCACACCACACACCTCACTTGTGTTATCAAAACACAAACAAATATGCTTAACTCCTGCTTCCACTAGCTCTCCCCCCTTAAGTGCCCAAACAGTAAAATTTTACCAAAGCTCCAACACGACCCTAGGCCTCCCTAGGACCCTTAATCACGTCTACACAACAACATAACAAGCACAACACAAGCACTTATCCAAATTTAACAAACCCCCTGATTTTAGGATGTTACACATTTAGTAGTTTATATAACATTCAATATGCTCTTGTAAATATTTCCCCATATCTACTTATTCACTCAAACTATACATTTAAAATAAACATTCCATCCAAACCACAATTTATCACATATACTTGATTTCAAATAATAACATCTCATAGTATCAAAACTTACCAAATTCAATCTTTGAGATTAAAATTATTCGCACACTTAGTGCTCTTTAACCGATTTCGCACACTTAGTGCTCGGAAATTCAATTCGCACACTTAGTGCTTAAAACCAATTTGCACACTTAGTGCTTGGAAATTCAATTTGCACACTTAGTGCTAAATGACCGATTTCGCACACATAGTACTCGGTATCAAATTTGCACATTTAGTGCATATCTCAAACTTGCTACTTATTTGTAATATCCCGGGTTAGGGGCTATTTTGTTGTTGCATGATATTGCATGTGTTGGTGTGCTGTGTTGCTGTTTGTGTAGTGTGGGGGCTTAATTGTAGGCTAGGAGTGTGCCTGAGTAGGTAGGAAAATTTTAGTTTTTAGGCTTTATAGGAGGGGAGCTGATGGAGCTGAGGGATATGTATTTTAGTTGGAGTTTTATTGCACAAAAAGAGAAGCTGGCAAGGTGGCAAGGCATGCGCTACTTGGGAGCTAGGTGTGGTGTCAACTGCATGAGGTGGAGATCTTGAGTTCAAGTCGCAGAGTTCCCCATTTTGGCTTCATTTTGGACGGCATGGAGGAAGAGGTAGAAGAAAAGTAGAATTCTTCCTTGGACTTGGTCTCCACATTCAAATGGAAGGTGGAGAGCAAATAGTGGAGGGAGACTTGGTAAACTCATTTGAGATGGGTGGCTTAGAGTGATTGTGGGGATGTGGCCGAATATTGAGGAGTGTTGGGGGTGTTGGCGAAACTTGATGCTTGTGGGAGAGGTTGGTCGGTTTTGGTAAGGGGGTAGGAGGGTGTGCCAATGCATTTTGGCATTTTGTTTCTTTTTGGTTGTTTCTGGTCACACTTGGTAAAAGAGAAAGTCTCTTTTTGGTCTTGGGTTAGCCGATTGTCAAGAGAGCTTCATCACATTTTCTTTTCTCAAACCGAAAGCTTCAAACAAAAATTTACTTTGCCTCTTCTTAATTTTGTGCTTGTGGCGGAATATTCTCCTCCATTCTTCTTCTTTTGTCTTTTGGGGTAAAACCGAAAGTGGTATTCTCTCTTTCCACATTTTCCTTCTTTTGTTGAATAATTGGTAGCCGAAATTGCTTTGCTTTCTTTTACTTTGTGTCTAATACTCTCTTCTCTCCTCTCATAATTTCTCTATTTTCATAAGAGCCTAAACTTACCATTTTCTTCCCAACCGATTTCTCCATTCATCTTTTTCATCTCTTGTCGAAACCCTACTCACATTTCGCAATCTTTTCTTTCTCTCATTGCTATCCAAGTTGAATTCTTTTTCTTGTGAAGAGTAGGCCGAATCTCTTCCCTCTCCTTGAAGTCCTCTCTTGGCCGAATATCAGTGAAGGGTGGATCTTGGTTGGTTGTTCAACCCTTGAACAAGGTAAGTGGGGTGGCCGAATGGCCATTTGTCCCTCTCTTGTCTTTTCTTTGGTTATGGTTTGGTTAAGGGCCGAATATGGTTATTTTGGAAGGGTATTAATCTCTTCGTTATAAGGTCATTGGAGTGTGGAAGCAAGCAAGAGGAGCCGTTTTTCTATTAATCGATTGATAAGTGGTGGTAAGAGGATTATTTGTTAGACTATTCTTTTGGATTTCAATAAGATAAGGCTTCAAGTGTTTTAACTGCTCTCTTTTGAAGGTGTAGCCGATTGTTGGAAGGAGAACCATTGTGGTTCGGGTTTGATAAGAAATCAAACCAATAGCAAGGTGAGGATCAACATTAACCCTTTGGGGTTTGATAGTAACCTCTTTGGTTAATTGATGTTGGCCGAATGGTATAGATGCCTAACTCCTATTTGACCGATTGTAGGAGCAAGTAATCAAGGAGCCTAGACCGCTTTCTTTTGGTATTGAGATTGTGCTTTAACAGTGTGTAAACTAACACACTTCGCTTTAGTAATATGATTGATAACTTTGTGTTGTAATTAGTGAAACAGTTGATGATTGATATGATACCCTATTGGGTATGATCTTGACTCTGTAAGTCAAGATTATTATGAGCTTATCGATGATCTATATAGTATCATGATTATGGATGTATATGATATGGGATATGATGTTAAACATATTAGCATGATATGCATGACTTGTATGATATACATGATCACATGAGTATGGCATGATGATGGGAGATATGAGTGGAGGGAGGATGATGATATCCGTGTCTTTGGGACACTGTGTCTTTGGGACACCAGAGGTTTGGCACCTCCAGTGGTTTGGTACCACAGTTGATTTTGTGACTTCGGTCACCAGTGATTTGGTATCACATTTGTGTCTTTGGGACACCAGAGGTTTGGCACCTCATTGCGACTCGTCCCTGTGGTTAACACCACCGTGGGTTGGCCCCACTTTGAGATATGGGATCGTCTGCTAGTGATTTGGTATCACACGATGGGTTGGCCCCATCATTGGATTATTCGTGACTTTGGGTCACCAGTGGTTTGGCACCACACTTATGGATATCGTGACTTTGGGTCACCAGTGGTTTGGCACCACCAAAGGTTTGGTACCACACGGGGGTAGAAAAGGCGATATGGATGGTTAGGATCGGGCCGCATTAATCATGTTGCTATGTATGATGTGTGTTAGCATGTTGTTTCATCGGGAGCGGGATTTATGCACCGAGTCATTCGACTCACCCTCCCTTTGACATTTCAGTGACACCTAGACGCGGACATGGAGCCGGGATGGACTCGGGTGCTCATGCCACGCTTAATAAAGTTTTACTCGGACTTTATAATTTGGGTACTTTTGCTTGCTTTTTATTATTTGGGTTTTGTTTTGGGTTGTAAAAGGCCTTTAAATTATGTTTTATGATGTTTATGCTTTAAATAGACTTTAATATGCCTTAACAAAATAAGTGGGTTGAAATTTTACTAAAATTTGGAAAGACAATGATTTAAAAACTATAACGCAAAGTGTTTTAAACTATACCATCGGGTATCTCACCATGACTTGCATTAGAAACTCAAGCGATTTCCAAATCAAAACTCGATTTTCTACCAAGTTAAAATGTCTTAAGTAACCCTAAGAAGCTATTTGAATAATGAAGTGGAATAAACTCGTTTTGACTACATCTTTTGGTTAAGCTTTCAAAATTTTTGGGTTTTCTAAATACACCACCTGATTTCAAACAAGCCTACCCAAATTTTCTTCAAATACACTATATAGTGAAGTGTTTACATCCTGCTTTTAGACGAAAAACCTAAACCTCTCAAGTACGTTTTCCCCGTAACATACCAGATTCGGTCGTGGTGTACTGACCGGGTTTGGGGTGTTACATTATTCGTACATATACACATAAAACTTAAACCTCAACCATATATTTATTTTCGTATTAACTTACTCATCTCCCAAATCAATATCACATTCGGCAATGTTAAACAATATTAGATATCACATTCGGCTATATCCAATATATATATATATATATATATATACTTCCATTAAACTCATGTACATCATTATAAATAAATCCAATTCAACTCGATTTCTTAAAAACTTACATCGAATATCGACGGACTGTGTTTCTCGACTATTCGACTAGTTTCGCTTTTCCCCGATCAAATTCCGATTTCTTTGGTTCTTGATCTAAATGTATTCAAAATAAACTAATTCAAATATTATTTCATTAAAATTGGTCCAAAAACACTTAAATGGGCAAATTACCATTTTGCCCTGATATTTTACATTTATCACAATTTAGTCCAAATAGCATAAAACACAAAATATTCAAAATTTGACTTCACCCTAGTTTGGCGGGATTTCACTAAGGTCCCTAGCAGCCCATTTCTTTCATTTATTTCACATTTTGACCCCCCTCAATTTATAAATTTCACAATTTAATCCTATTTAGGCATTTTTACCAAAAATGCCTTAATTAAACTTAAAAATCTAACAACCTATATTTATTTTCCATCACTAAACACCAATTTCATCAAGCTATCAACAACGGCATTTCATGAATACATCATCAAATTCAAAAATTCAAACTTGGGCTAACTAGTATTCAAAGCAACGGTCTCAAAAACGTAAAAATTATCAAAAACTGAACTCAATTACATACCTTAATCAATCATGCAAGGGCCGAAAGTTTCAAAAGCTCAAACCCTTTCTCCCTTCTCTAGTTTCGGCAATAGAGAAAATAAAATAGAATAAAAGATGTTCATCCACTTTTGTTTTTGTTTTATTTTTATTTTATTATTATAAGTTAACAAAATCACCATATTACCATTACTAAAATAATTTAATAATCCATATACTATTACATGCATACCAACCGGCCACTATGTTCATTTATGGCCAAATTACACTATCAACACTTCAATTTATAAAACCATCATCAATTCGATACTTACACATTTAACCTCTAAATTTTATTTTCATGTAATTAAGCCCTTTTTCACAATTAAGCACCAAAACGATCAAATTTTTATACAAAAATTTCACACACACAAATTCACACATAATGAACATAGAAAGTAATATTTAAAAATTATTCTGATTCGAATTCGTGGTCTCGAAACCACCGTTCCGATTAGGGCCTAAATCGAACTCTTACAATCCGGGTAAAGCCAATGTAGTTGCTGATGCTTTGAGCAGAAAATGTTTATTTTATTTACGAGCAATGAATACTCGGTTGTCTATTTCTGATGATGGTTCTATTATGGCTGAGTTGAAAGTTAGACCAGTATTTTTGCAACAAGTTTTTGAAGCTCAGAAAAATGATGTTGAGTTACAGGCAAAACGAGAACAATGTGAATTGAACCGTGATTCAGAATTTCAGATTGGGTCTGATGGTTGTTTGTTGTTCAGAGACAGATTATGTGTGCCGGAGAATTTAGAGTTGGTACAGAAGATTTTATATGAAGATCACAAAGGTACAATGTCTGTTCATCCTAGTAGTAATAAAATGTACAATGATCTGAAAAAGATGTACTGGTGGCCAGGAATGAAAAGAGATATTTCTGAATTTGTATCCAAATGCTTGATATGTAAGGAAGTGAAAGCTGAGCATCAGGTGCCTTCGGGGTTATTACAGCCAGTTGTTATACCCGAGTGGAAATGGGAAAGAATTACAATGGATTTTGTATCGGGATTACCATTGACTCCGAGGAAGAAAGATGCTATTTGGGTGATTGTCGACCGGTTAACAAAGTCTGCACACTTTATACCGGTACGTATGGATTTTTCTTTGGATAAATTGGCTGAATTATATGTCTCTGAGATTGTTAGATTACATGGGGTGCCAGTTTCTATTATTTCTAATAGAGATCCCCGGTTTACATCCCGATTTTGGAATAAATTACAAGAAGAACTGAGTACACGATTGCATTTCAGTACTGCATTTCATCCTCAGACAGATGGCCAGTCTGAACATGTTATACAGATTTTGGAGGATATGTTACGGTGTTGTGTTCTTGAATTTGAAGGTAATTGGGAAAATATTTACCTTTGATTGAATTTGCTTATAACAATAGTTATCAGTCTAGTATTAAAATGGCACCGTATGAAGCTCTGTATGGTCAGAAATGTAGAACACCGTTGTATTGGACAGAGCTTAGTGAAAAGAAGATTCTTGGAGTTGATTTAATTCAGGAAACAAAAGAAAAGCTAAAGGTGATTCGAGATAGTTTGAAAGCAGCCTCTGATAGACAAAAGTCTTATTCCGACCTTAAAAGAAAAGATATAGAATTTGAAGTTGGTGATAAGGTATTCTTAAAAGTTTCACCTTGGAAGAAAGTTCTTCGATTTGGATGGAAGGGAAAATTGAGTCCAAGATTTATCGGGCCCTATGAAATTATTGAAAGAATTGGACCGGTTGCATATCGATTGGCGTTACCACCAGAGATTGATAAAATCCATAATGTCTTTCATGTATCAATGTTACGACGGTATCGATCGGATCCTTCACATGTTATTTCTCCGACAGAAGTTGAGATTGAACCTGATATGACATATGATGAAGAAACAATCAAGATTCTAGCACGGGAAATAAAAGAGCTGAGAAATAAAAAAGGTGGCAATGGTAAAAGTTCTTTGGCAAAAACATGGAATTAAAGAAAATACTTGGGAGCCGGAGGATACCATGAGAAAGAAATACCCTAATCTCTTTACTGGTAAGATTTTCGAGGACGAAAATCCTTAAGGGGGGAAGTTTTAATAGCCCAATTTCAGTGAAGTCAAAATAGTAGTTTCGTAACCACAAATCCGAGCCGGAAAGATAAAATATTTTAATATTATGAAATGATTAGTAATGTGTAGAAATATTGCTTGAGAATTTTGATAATAAAATTTTATCAATTAGGTGCTTAGTTGTAGAAAGGACTAAATTGCATAAAATGTCAAATTTGAATTCTAGTAGCTATAAGAATTAAATAGCTATAGAATTTAAATCTTGAGGTCCTTAAATGGTAATTAGATCATTGATGAAAAATATGTAGATATTTTTGGTGAATCATCCATGGAAAAATTAGAAAAGGTTAAGGACTAAATTGGAAATGGAAAAAAAATTAAATATGATAATCAAATTAAAATGAAATATCATCATTTTATATCTTCTTCAACTTAAAATCTATGGAAACCCTAGGAGAGAGAAAACAAGCTTTCCAAGCATAAATTGGTAAGTTCCTATGTCTCGTTTTTAGTAATTTTTATATTTTTGAGATCGGGAAAGCTTAATTTCTCTATTTGGGGGGTTAATTTGAAAGATATCAAAGTATAGAAAATTTTCCATGGATGAACATGCTGAAATTTAAAAGTTTATGGTAGAAAATGAAAAGTTGTTGATAGATAAACAACTTTTACAAAGGGAAATTTGATGGAAATTTGATTTAGGGACTAAATTGAAAAAAATGGTAAAACCCATGGAAAATTCTGAAATTTTGAGAATACATGTGCTGTAAAAGTTATGTTAGAATTTTGGTTAGGCTTGGAATAAGGATTAAATTGCATGAATTTCAAATTCCGAGCCTAGGGACGAAATTGGAATTAATCAAAACTATAGGGGCAAAATGGTACTTTTGCCTAGATTGTAAATTGAGTTCAATAGAATATGAAATGGATTGAATTGATGATTAAATTCATTTATATAGATCCGGAAGTACCAAACAAAGAGCTAGATCGAGGAAAGGAAAAGATTTCGGATTAGTAGTTTTAGTTACGAACAAATATCAAGGTAAGTTCGTATAACTTAAATGAGTATAAAAATGTGTTGTTTTAAATGCTATATTACATTGTATATGTTGTATGAAATTTTTATGTATGAAATGTACGAAAATTGTAGTGGATGGAACTGTATATGATGGAAATTTATTGATAAAGGGTAAAATTTCGTATGAATACTGAATTCCTATAGATAAATGTGATTTTCCTGATAAAACTACATGTGTTGCAGAATGGATTTAGCCCGGACGGGTAATCCAAAATGAGTCTCTCAAGTATATGTTTCAATTAGGATTTAGCCTTGAGTGGTAATCCTAATTGACTAGATTTAGCTTGGACTGGTAATCCAGAATGAACTCTATAGGGAATTCTTTGTCATATAAAGGATTTAGCCTGGACTGGTAACCCGACAAAGCCCTTAGAGAGATATGCAACAAATAGAATTTAGCCTCGGACTGTAATTCTATTTGTTTGATATGTGGTTTCGAGAGTGTACCTATAAGGTACTACTGGATATGAATTGACGGATAATGAAATTGTACACCTCGAGTGTACTACTTGAAATATCCATCGGAAATTCAAAGATTCAACGGATAAAGTGTATATTGTAATATGAGAAACATAAGATGGAATGTGAATATATCATGATGAGCTCATCTATGCATATTGGCATATTATGACTAACATGTTGGTTGAGTATGTGTGAATAGGTAAATTACCGAATAGTTGGAAAGCATGTTTTGTATGGTTAATATATTGAATGTAATGGTAAGCTTAGTAAGCATAATATGCTTACTAGGTTTTATTTTCCCTGTTTTATAGTGCTCAAAGCTCGTGAAGGTTGGAGATTGGTTGGAGCAAATCATCACACAATCAACCTGTCGTTTTGGTATAAATGAAAATCTTATTTTGTTAATGGCATGTATAGGCTAACTAAATCAAATGATGGAGTGTAAATGATGGATGAAACTTAGCCATTGGAATGGCTAATATATTTATGTTTTGATATATGTTATGGTTGGATTATACTTGTAATTGGTTGGACTATACTTGTAAGTGTTGGTGCAGGAAAATGGAAAATTTGGGTGAGAAATGAGGCTAGGAAATGGCCTTATTTTGTCCACACGGGCGTGTGTGACACACGGCCTAGTACATGGGCATGTGGTCCAGCCGTGTGTCCCCTGTATTTCAAAATTTCAAAATAGAATGCTCAGAATTGAGCATACAAGCAGAGACAAGGGCATGTGTCTCAGCCGTGTGGGTGACACGGCATTGAATAGGGGCGTGTGTCATGGCCGTGTGAAACTTGCACCTAATTCGAATTAAATTAATTAACCACACAGCCTAGCACACGGGCGTGTGGCTTGGCCGTGTGGTGCAAGTTAGAGAACAACCTAAATTGGACACGGCCTGAGGCACGGGCGTGTTTAAGGGTCACACGGGCGTGTCCCTTGGACCATACGGGTGTGTGAGCCCTGCACCTTAGAAAAAATTTGAAATTTTGTGAAAAATTCCTAGAGGTTCTGAATAAGTCCCAACTCGATTCTAATGCTTGTATTGGGCCTCGAGGGTCCATTTAAGGGATGTTCTTAACAATCTCGGTTAATGAATAGTGATTTACATGATTTATCTGAAAATGTTCTGAAAAGTTTCGGTAATACCCTGTAACCCTATTCCGGCGATGGATACGGGTTAGGGGTGTTACAGGTATGGGGTGTTACAACACATGCAAATAAATGTCAATCATGTTCATTTATGATTAAACAAACAAAATCAAGCTTTAATCGAGCTTATGAAAGCTCTTTTGTTTCCCCGAGCACGAAGTAGGACCAAATTGCAAAGTTTTAAAACTTCAGGGCCAGTGTCGTGACATCACTTTCTCCACGTCATGACGTCATGAAAACAATATGTCACGTCATAACCTCAGGGCACTCGACGTCGCTACATGACTCACTGTTTGGCCGATGTTGAGACAAGCTAAGTTGCATGTCGAGACATGGACTTTGTTTTTGGTAAAATTTTGAGCTATTTGATACCTATTTCAAGCTTCCACACAACTTGTCATTTTTGTGAACAATTGGCTAACTTTACCTGCACCAAAACACTTCAAACACATACTAAAACATGTACAAATAACCACAATCATCCTTATATCAACTTATTCCATTTATTTAACCATTAAAATATCATTCCATTACTCAAGCATACATACCAAACCATTTGCCAATAGCCAACATTTATCTATCAGAAAACTTCCTAAAACATACGAATCTACATGCCATATATGCCATTTCAAGTTCCACAACCAAGTCTCAAACATGTTTACCGGAACATACCCATTTAATTAGGCATTTACTTTACCAAAATCATGCATTAGGTAAGTTTCAACTATGTTCAACTTTCAAAGCTAGCGTTTACAAAACACTTATGTACATGTCACAATTCCGAACTTAAAATAATCAAAAAGCTATCGGTTCAAAAATAGGATAGTCTGAGCTTCCGTATGATCTGCTTAACATGTTCCACAAAGTGACAAGCTACAAGAAAAGGGAAGCAACGGGTAAGCATATTGAATGCTTAGTAAGTTCATATGAAATTTTCTTAACTTACCTTGACATTTTAAAAAAAACTAAGCATTTAAAACACATTGGCATACTTTATAGTATCATATGCAAATCATCATATACAATCAATGGTTAGTCAATTTACATATCAAGAGCTTATATTACAAACCATATACAAAAATTCAATTTAGTAACATATACCAACTACTTCATAATGAATTTGAAAACAAATGTAAACCAATTCATATTTAACCATTTCAATAATTCTATTCCATTAGATTACATTTTCGCCCGGAAGAACCTTAGTAAATCGAACTCGGATGCATGAGACTATTTTTCTCACACAAGCTGATATCATAACGAGGTTACTAGTTTAGGCTAAACCAACAATACATATAAATCGAGAATCTGAAACAAATGTTGGATCTCAAAAAACCAAGTCCCTAATCAATTCCATATTTGACCCTAATGACACGTCATACGTACCCTAATCTTTTATTAAGTTTACACGGGCATTATAGTCTTAGTTGTACCATTTCATATCATGTATCAATATTCACATATCATACAAATCCTGTACACAGTTTATATTCATTTTGGTACCTTGTATCTGTTCATATTAAGCATTATACTCATGCTTTAAAATTTAGTCCAACTAATGCCAAATTTGCCGCAATGCACTAATTTTCATTTGAAACTATACAAATCAATAGAATAAATACAATTCAATACAACATGAAACAAAATAGTAAGTTCCATATGAACTTACCTGGTAAAACAACAACAAATGAGACTTTAATGACTAATAAATTTTTTTTTCTTTACCTCGATTATCTATAATAACATCCCATAATATGCATGAACCAATTCAATTTTATTTTTCAAATGCCCCTAAAATTTTTCATTTTATTTAAAATCGACCTCAATTACATCCTTCTATGACCCTTTATTATCTATCATTACAGACACATTAATTTCACAATTTATACACTTTAGTCCTTATGTTCAAAAACTTACAATTAAACATTACAATCTAGTCATTTTTCACATCTTAGCTTAATATCTAACAATTTAACACCAATTTCTTCAATAAATCATCAATGAAAACTTTCAAAAAGATTAATTTTTTTTGCAAATTGGTACATGGGCTAGCCAAATCAAGCTCCTATGACCTCAAAAACATAAAAAATATAAGAAAAGGACTTAAATTATCTTAGCATTTAGCGACCAAAAGCTTTGAAGCTTAAAATGACTTCCTTAGTTTTTATGAATGTTCTTTCGATGAAGGAGAAGAATAATTAAATATGACAAGCACTAATTTTAACTTATATACCTTGTATAAATTTTAATTAATCACAATTAACTTAATTAACCTTTAATTAATTAAGCCTTAAGCATGATTAACAAAAGTTAGTAGATTATGTCATCCACTACCACCATTTGAAGCAATTAAAATGGTCTAATTGCAAATCTATTCCTTTATCCATTTGAAAATCTATAGCGGTAAACTTTTACAATTTAGTCCCTATACCTTAATTAAATATCATTTTAACAAAATTTGTAATAACTCGTTTTTTAGTGGTACCAAAAATGATGGTCTCAAAACCCTATATTTTGATGATCGAGTCAGTAAATATTATTTAATAATATTTATTAGTTTAATATGGTGATATATTGGATTTTGATATGATAAACATGCTAATTGGACAGTTAGTTAAAATACAAGTGGTTTGATCCTAAAGTCAGTGGTTTGGGAAAATAAGGCATCAGGACATTGATTCCCTAAACCAAGTCCGTAAATTTTTATTAAATATTTACGGAGTTGTTATATAGGTGAATTGAATTTTGGATAGATAATTTTGTGGAATTAGTGACTGATTAAGGTACAAAGACTAAATCATAAAAAAACGTAAAAAGTTTATTACTGTTGATTTTACTAGTTAAATGGATTAAATGACATTATTCCAAGGACTAATATGACAAATAGACCCTTATTAAGGTAAGTGGGACGATTAATGCTTATTTCTTAAAAGAATTATATGTTAAAAATGTTAATAATTAAATAAATAAAAGTTAAAAACATAAATAAAGGAAAGAAACATTGTCATCTTCATGTTTTTATTTATTTTTCTCACGAAACACCATTGTTAAACTTAGGGAAGTTCAACAAAGTTTCTCATCTTGTATGGTGAGTAATTCCAAGCCCCTTTTTATGAATTTTATAATTTTTGAGATCATTATAGCTTAATCTAGCTAACTCAGATATTAAATCGTAAAATAGTTAAAGTTTTAAAATGTTTACATTGATGGTTTTTGAGGTTTTTGATGTTTAATGGTAGGATTTGAAGCTTAGAAATGTAATAGGACTAACTTGTGAAGTAAAATTTGTTAGTTTTGATTTTAGGGACTAAAATGGAACTATTTCAAAATTTATATGAAACTTCTATAATTATTGAATTTAGAGAGATGTACAGGGATGTAATTGAAATTAGATTGAAAAACGAAGCTTAAAATTGAAAGATATATCTATTTCGCTTTTAGGGACTAAATTGAATAAAATATGAAACTTTAGGGAGCTCCTATAAAATTAAAATAGAATTGATATATTGTTGTAATAAGTTGTTAAAATATTCTTAGATTTGATAAATTGAAATGAATTATTATATATCGGGATTTGGATCAATCATATGAAAATCGAGAAACAGGAGAAACTACAGATTAGTCATCAACTTCTCGTCGGTTGTTGCTTTTAATAGGTAAGTTCATACAGGACTTACGTTATAAATTCTAAATTTGTTTGGATTAATCTATTTTGTTTTTAGTTAGTAATGATAAGTATAAACTGTTCTAGCATCAATCGGACTAAATTGTAAAATTAGAAATATAAATTATAATAGTGAAGAGATGTGATATGATATGATTGAATGATGTTTACACGATGAAAACTCACCGTGAAATACAAAAAGCAAGTATTCAGTTACAGAGATTGAAAATGGAATGAATGTGAAATAGAGGCTCGTGCGAACTTAGTGAATGACTAGAATACAAATGACATTTTATTAGGATGTATATAGTATCGGATGATGGTCTTGGATGTTTTACCGATGGCTAAGGTCCAACATGTGTTGTGGATCCTTCATAGCTTGTGTGAGCAACATTGAGTAAAGTTACCTCCAGACCCACAGCTTGTGTAAGCAATTCATTCATAGCTCGTGTGAGCAATTCTATTCTGCGTATCTAAAATTCCTTTGCTATAGTTCTCTGGGCAAAAACCATAATTAAATGAATATGAATGAATAAAAAGATTAATTGTGATATGAATAAGAACTTTAGTATATACGTTTATAGATCGAGTACAAATTGGATATCATATGTTATGCTATATTGAATTGTTGTACATGTATATGTGAATTGCTTTATAAAGGCTTGATGTATGAGTAAACTAACAATGTGATTATTTCATGGAAATGTATATGAAAGTAACAGGATGCCAAAAGATTTTCGTACTTAGCTACATTATGTTTTCATTGCTTAAATGTTGATTTATCAGGATAATTTAAGTGAATTTTCATATGGACTTACTAAGCATTCGTAATGCTTATCTTGTTTGTTTTTTTGTCTCTGTATAAGTTATTTTGCGAGACACGTCAGTTGGATCAACCCAGTGTTCACACTATCCAGTCTCTGATTCGATAGTCTTTTCTTTGTTTTAGACTCGATTATGTGGCATGTATATAGCAGTGGATTTGTACTTAGGTTGTCTTGAATGATTATAAGTTTGGCCTAATGATGATATTGATTTTAGATGGTTTGGTAAGTTGTGCAAATGTGTGTGTGTGTGTGTGTGTGTGTGTGTGTGTGTGTGTGTGTGTGTGTGTGTGTGTGTGTGTGTGTGTGTGTGTGTGTGTGTGTGTAAATTGGCATTGTGGTAAGCCATGTTTGAGACAAGTGAATGACTAAGTTATAATGTTCCATAGGTTGATATAACATGTTTGGATTAATAGGTTTGTTTGGCTTTGAATATGGTTTTGTAGTATAAGTTTTGGTATATGGAAATTGTATTAAAATGGTGTCAAATGGTAAGTTTATGTATATTAGGCTTGAATGGTATAAGTGTTCATCTTATGTGGAAATTGTTTTGATCTATATGAATTGCTTGATTTTGAAGTGATTATAAGATATATTTACAAGTAAGGTGAATGATAACATGGTAATTTATGAAACAAGCAAATGAATGTTTAAATTAAGTGACATGGATATGTGAGTGGAAACCATGAAATATAAGGATATGATTAAGTACTAATTGTGGTAGATTGACAAATGATTTTGGTATTGATAATTTGGTATGAAATGTATATATATATATATATATATATATGTCTTGCATTTCAAGGTATGCGTTTGAGAGTGAAGAATGCCAATGCTTGAATGTTATGGTGTATGGCTTGATGTATAATTGGTTAGTAGAGAAAATAATGTGCATTGAATTTATGCATAATCCTATTAGTATATATAATATTAGTATATATAATATGAATGTGATTGCAAATTAAGTATCATTTTAAGTAGATTAGTAAGTTGGTTTATCAAAATTGAATTGTGGTAAATTGGAAGGATTATGTATTAGTTGATTAGCATGACATGCTTAAATGAATGTTGATTGAATTGGGCACCATTTGAGGCATATTGATATATTGTTTAAATGTGGTAAATTGGTATATATTTTATTGAGTTTATACAAGTTTTGAGTAGGTGTAATTGTGCAATTGAAAATAAAAATTATGAGAAGTAGGCACTAAATGACATATTTTGAGCTACACGGGCTAGTGACACGGCAGAGTGTCACACACGAGCTAGTGACACGACCGTGTGCCACTGAAAGATATGGTGCATTAAAAGTACACGGTTCTTGTTTGTCACTTGGGTTGGCCACACGCTCGTGTGAGTACTGTAGTTTTAGCCATTTATACTTCCACACAACTTCAGAGAGTTACATGCCCATATGACCCCTGTTTTGCATGTTTGTCTTTGTCTTCTGAAATTGTTGCAATTTGATCATTGTTTATTCTCAGGTCAACTCTAGAGCTCACATAAGCTCATATAAGACTTGTGAAAAATTTTAAATTGTATCTCGTGATTGAATTGATTAAAGTAATTGAATTTTGACCGTTGATTGTTTATAACTATTCCGTTGATTACTGTAGCATCCCATAATCCGATTCCGACAACAGGGACGGGTGAGGGGTGTTAGACCGAACTTTAATCTATTTCTATATTAACCTTATAAATATTAAATATTAATATTTACGAACTTGGACTACAGAAATGGGGTTTCAAAATTGCAATTTCTGACACCACTAAAAAATTTTGCTGTTAGAGGTTCTTCTGGAAAAACACAATTGTTCTAAATACAAGTTATTCCAAATCATGATTGCTCTAAATATAACTATTTCTGAAATGCCATTGTCTTAAACAAGAATTGTTCCGAACTTTAATTGTTCTCAAATAACTATACTGAATGACTATTGTTCTAACTAAAATTTTATTATGAACATAACTATTCTCAAATAACAACTATTTTAAACAAGAGTTATTACTCTGAAAGAGATATTAAGTGAAACAATGATGCTACTTGTTTGACGCTTGGTAATACAATTTTTTGGAATATAATATTATTTATGTTAAAAAATAAAATGTTAATAACAAATTTTAATGCATTTGAAGACAAACTAATGCGGTAGCTGATGACATGATAAAGATGGCAACCATGGATGATCATGTTTTTTTTTTTTTTCCGCAGTACTCCCTCTGGAATACAAACTGAGCTTGATAGGGACTTATTAGATTCCCCTTTTATAGGTAATATGACAGGTTAATTTTGTTCTATACTGCCTCTTTCTTCATTGAAATGTGGAAAACAACAATGGTTCCAATTATGTTGTCCATCATGGGGGGTTAAAGCAAATTTCTGAGAAGGTGGTCTGGCATGCACGTTTTGAGGAAAGAAGAAAACATCACGTCATCATGAACCCAATTATATGAATATTATTACGAGTCTTGGCTCAATGAAACCACTTGCTTTACTTTTCTTCTAATTATTATTATTTGCACCTACTATATATTATATTACTCTGCAAGTTCAGTGTATTCAGTCAGAAAATTGGACAAACTCATCTTTAAATTTCTATTTTGTGAAAGACCAAATCAGTCAAGACGCCTCCCCCGTCAATTAAAACTCCAATCTAATTCATGAAAACGTTGTCCAATAAAATGTTTGGTCAAATTTTCTACGAGTACCTATACCATGTATAAAGTTACATAATTAGCTTTTATAATTCTTTTCTTGACCCATCATAGCCATTAAATCTATTAGACTTATATGTAAGTTGTGAATTTAGTACATGTCATCTAATTTGATTATTTCTAGCTTCCATTTTTTAATTTCGAAATTTTAATCTTAACTCAAATGACAACTAATAAATCTATTAACTAAAACAACATAATTGTGAAGATTACATGGAAATAGCAAGCTACATAGCATTATGCGCATGTGATATTATGTTTGCTACATAAGATTTTGAAAGTGTGGCAACTATATTATCACATACGTAATACTATGTCAACTTCCTATTTTCACATAATACTCATAAAAAAAAGCCACATAATTTTAATTAATAAATTTAATAGCTACTATTTGAGTCAATACCATAATTTTAAAATTTGAAAAATATAAAAATATAAAATCTATATTTAAGACTTATATGCAATAAAAAATTTTAATAATAAAAAATAATTTAATAAATTTAAGGAATACCACTTACATGGTAACTAATATCACAATTTCACTTAGAATGTTTTTAAGTGTATTTTCTCATTAACCAAGATTGAAGTAATATCAAGTGCAATACATGAAACGCGAAAATTTGGTCTTACGTATACCAAAAAATGTAAATCAACCACGCATTTAAATCCTTTATTCTAAATTTTTTCATTATTAATCAGCAAATCATACATGAAGATGGATGAAAAACTATTTTATAGTCACTACAACAAGGCAAATTATCATATATCTATAGATATACTGCTTTATTCATTAGCTAATTAATCAAAATATTTCTTTTTAACTAGTCTTCTTCTCCATAATCTTGACTGCTGTAAGAAGCGAAAGCTTCCAACACCCAATTATTCTTCCTCCAACATTTCCATCCCATCTCTTCACAAATCTCATCACTGTGGTTAATACTGAATGTAGAAATGCAATGCCTCTTGTAGAACCGAGTCGTTTTCTTCATGATCTCGATTTCTTCGCTGGTTTGGTCTAGCATTTTCTCGATGCTAGGTAGCTTGAACAGTCCATCAGCCAGTCTCGACAGCCATTTGCACCTTAGCTCAGCCGTCTGCAGGTTCGAAACACTCTCGATGTACCCCACGAACGCCATGTTTGGGATCAATGGATGGATTGTGCCCCTATATAAGGGCATGATCCCCGACGAGTCGACTATTAAACTCGAGAAGGGTTGAGGCAGCAGGTCTTGGATCTTCTTTTTGCCTTCGAAACCGGTGGCGAGGAGCACCACGTCGGCTTCTAACTTGGTGTTGTCTTCGAATTCGAGTCCCCCATTCCAAAACCACCATCTGGGTGTTTTTTTGAACATGATCTTTCCCTTGTCTGCCTCTGAGAAGAAATTTTCAGGCAGGATAGCCATTTGGCAAGATGCATAATCTTCCTCAAAGGGGTGGTCTGGTTTTAGTCCATACTTCACTAATGGAAGCTTCCACACCAGATAAGACTCTATGAACTTGGAGACTGCTTTTCTCTTCAGTAAAACAAAAAAAAAAAGAAAAGAAAAAGAAAGAAGTGAATCAATGTATTTTACATAAAAATAAAAAGAAGAGTAACTGTAGCAGTGATTAAGAGTAAATCAAAGTATTACCACAGGAGACAAAAGAGGGCAAAGCAAATTCCTGAGCAGCCCCTGGTTTGGCCTTTGATGGACAAACTGAGAAGACCTTGTTGAATAAAACAAGAAAAAGGGCAAACCCCAAATCCAGTAAGCTGGAACCGTCCAATGTAGTGTCCTTATCACCATTGTACAAGGTTGTCCATCTGCTCCTTTTTATTTTAACACAAAAGCAGGCGAACCAAAAAAGTCAAGATACAAGCTCGTTAGTCAAAATCACGTTGCACTTTCTAGAAAAATCAATCCCCAATGTCTAGCATGCATTTTATGACTATTTGGAGGGACAAAACAACAATTTATTTTCTTTAAATTTAAAAAGGAAGTCACATGAAGTTAACCTTAAGTGGCTAATTTAGGGGGGAAAAACACTTGTGTGGTTAGTAGTTAGTTGTTTCTATTACCTAGTTAAGTATGTCGGAAGCATGCATGAAATGCAATATTTTATGTTGGATCAATGCTCTACTAGTCAATGCATTATATATTAGATATGGGTGGTTGAAAAAGTACATGTGAAAAATGTTTAACAGACAATTCTATGGAGTTTTATGATAAAAAGATAAATATATATTTGGTCATAGTTAATCTTATATGGATGTATATACCTTGGTTTGCCTGGGCACATTCAGTAGCTAAATCAATGGCAGATTTCTTATAGCCAACGACAGCGACTTTCTTGCCTTTCAACAACTCTCGGGCGGCTTCTTTATCGAGCTTAGAATAATCGAGGGTGTGCATAACTTTACCACCATAAACTTCTTGGCCTTTATTGGGAGGGAAAACTGGCATTTTCGGTATATCCCCATATTTCCCTATGCATACCACCAGTAGTTCAAACCCATATCTCTGCATGCACCGTGCATCATCATATATTTTTCCCTCAGTTCCCATCATTCTTTAACAGTAATCACTAATAAATTGGTATCAAGCATTTAATCATAACATATGTATAATATGTATAAACATTCTGGGGGTCAACTGGGTCTTGGTCTAGCTTAGATTTTTTTGAAACCGTTCTGTGACCAAATATAACATGTCAGAAATAATAAATTATTGGAAGTA
Source organism: Gossypium sturtianum (assembly GCA_025698515.1). Taxonomy (NCBI): domain Eukaryota; kingdom Viridiplantae; phylum Streptophyta; class Magnoliopsida; order Malvales; family Malvaceae; genus Gossypium; species Gossypium sturtianum. The sequence continues at coordinate 127,222,216 of CM046948.1, forward strand.
GAACTAGAAGATCACTTTTGTGTTTAATTAACCAAGGACATCCGTCATGCATTTGTGCTACTTGTTCATTTAATTAAGGTGTATCAATGAACCATTTTTTTTGCTGATAATTAAAACAAATGATTTTTATTGATATTTAATTAAAATTAAATGAGTTTAGTAATATTTGTTCTTAAAAATTCAATTATTATTAGTTGTAGACGTCATCTTACGGCTTATATGATTGTACATGTATAAATCAGATATACTATCACATATATCAAATAGGGTTCACCAAAAAGAAAAATACATATATCAAAAATAAATTTAATAAATAAAATGAAAAGATAGCAGCCTCAGGTCCCTATCAAAAACCATGCAAGATTTCTAATTGGAACTAACTAGCAACCCAAGTCAAGAAAAAAGAAATACCAAAATAGAAAAACATAGGTGAAGGTCTTAACACAAATGGTAAGATTAAGGTTTAGGAATACTGATATCCCAAGTTCAAGATTTAATAAATTTATTATGGTATCTTATAAAATAAAATCTTGTAGGATAAAAAGTGGGTTCAAATTAAATTAGTGATAAATATGATATGATTTAAGGAACAACCTCTACAGTTTTTGATGGATGTGTTTCCACAGCGACTTCCCAGACAGGATGGCCACTCAAAAGAGGTCCAAACTCTCCAGGTCCAGCCGCCACATCCAAGTTAGTGGTTTCTCTGCTGTCGCCGGCGCCAATGTAGCGAATCTCAACCACCCTGGAATTGAACCTAACAAACTTCAACACATCAAAGTGTGTAGCATAAGCATGCAAGTAGTGGAGGATGTCAAGATAAGAAGGGAAAGTGGAGTTATCCCTTTGAGGCCAAGGGTAATCCGAGAACTCGAAATCGCATCGAGGAGTTTGGAGCTTAGTGGAAGCAAATGAGCAATGTTTCCAAACGCCACCAATTGAATCAGTGGCCTCGAAAACGATGGGATTATGATGGGAGAGCTGTTTAGCAGCAGCGATGCCGCTGATACCAGCCCCGATAATCCCAACCCTCGTTGATTTACGGTAGCTAATTTGCTCACAAGCCATGTTGGCAGAAAAATTAATATATGAATAATGCTACGAGCAAGAAAAATAAAGCAAAAAAAAGAAAAAAAAAAGACACGAGCTCTTAGCCAATGTATTGGTGTGCCCAAACTCAGAGACTAGCCCACTATTTATAAAGGAAAGAGGATTGAGTTATGGGATTTTCCTGGTAAGTTGTAAAGTTTATAATATATGCCAAACTTGTTAGGTTCAACAGTGTCCTATGTTTTCCTATCCTTAATTTCCTTTTGTCAACGCCAACAATGTTAATGTCAGGGTAACTATTGAACAATAATCTTAATTATAATTAAGATAATTATTTGATCTGCTGGCATATATGATTTTAAATTCTTAGGGTATTGAATTTATATATTTTTTTAAAAAAACATAAAAATTTCTAAAATTTTGAAATTAATCCCATTAATAATGTCTTGAATTGCATGTATATTGCACTGGGTATCAATTCTAGTCGTCCTACTTGTCATCCATTATATTTCTTTGAAATTATTAGATTAATTTCTCAATTAATTACATATTATTAATGGTCTATTTGTGAATAATGAATGATGGACTGGGCATCAGTTCTAATAGATTAGTTAGTAAAAGAGGTTTGAATTCTTGTGTTTCCATTGAGATATGTATATATATAAATATAAATGAGCATCAACTTAATTTAAACCATGTGTGGGTTGAAGTCAATGTATAAAAAAAGATTATATGAATTTTGATCTTAGAGACAATGGTCTAACTTTAATTAATTAATTAATTAGCCGGTTGACTTATTAAATAAATATGCTGCAATATTGTCCTTCCTCAACATTGTACCTATTGGAATTGACTTTGTAGAGGGAAAGCCAAGTCCCTTATTTATCATATTCATATCCTTCTTTCTATCCAAAGTTTTTATTTAAAAAAAGAAAACAAACAAAACAGTTGAATATACTATATTAAACTGAGCAAAAACCCCACGCATTTTATTTGAGTAGAGGATTGCTAGCATCTTCTTATGAGGATCATCGAACACCTACAGGCCCTCTTTTCCATTCGAGATCATTTTAGCTATACGGTCAGTAACTTAGTTCTTTTCTCTTGAGACGTATCGTAAACGTTAATGCCTGACACACATCAAAAGTTGTTGGATACGCTTGATCAAAACAGAACTCGATGCTATTGATAGAGTATCTTATATAACCTTGACTACCTCAAAATAATTACTTTGAATCGTCACCCTTTAATACCCGTGGCCTTGAAAAAGAACCATAATTAGATGTATATTGTATTAATTATATGCGATTATTTTTAATTTATTAAACAATATATTTTTATTTCTTGTAATTAAAAATATATTAACTGTCTTAATAATTAAAATTTAAACCATAATTAAAGATTTAATAAAAATAATAATGGAAGTCGAACTCTTTTGGATTCTTTTAGCAAGTACGATTTGATTGAAAATGCCCAAAAAAATGTATTCATTTATAGTTGGTAAGTTTTATAGTTGAAATACCCACAAGAATATATTCGAGTATTGGATAATTTAACTTAGGGTGAAAGTATAATTCAACATGAATATAAAATGTATTTCAAAATATAAAATATTTTATAATATATAAAATCTAATAATAAAAATATCTCACATCTTTTAATTGCATTATTAAATAATATATTTTTAATTAATACAATTAATGCAATACAATATTTATTATTTAAATGGTTGAAAATAATTAAAATATATTTTTTTAGTAATTAGATATTACAAAAAGTTGAAATCATAAAATATTTGTATCATTTTTATTCTTTTTAGTTTTCAAGCCAACGTATACATATTGGTCTTATCAATGTCAGCTTCTAGATCCCACCAATGAATGAAACAATTCTAAGAAAAAAAAAATGAACTAAGAAATATATTTTAAAAATAAGAAAGAATTAAATATGTTAGAAGTCTTTGTATATTTTTAAAATTTAAAATTTAGTCCCTATATGTTAATTTTGAGATATTGAGTCTCTATACTTTTTTGACTTAAAAATTTTGATCCTTTTGTCCTGTTTTGCAATTATAAAAAAGGCATAATGACTTTTTAACTCTGGATGTTTATAATTTTGGTCAAATTGATCCTTACTCTTTAAAAACACATAAAATGAAAGTTTTTTATTTTATATTTCCAATAAAAATCCTAACTTTCTTTTTAAATTATAAATTTTAAAATACATTTAAAAATTATTAAAAGATTTCCTTTTCCCCACTTAAATTATGACATTTTTTGGTTAAATATTTTAATTAATTAAGCTTTATAAAAATATATATTTTAAAAATACTTGATTTTAATTTTTTTTATAATAAATTTTTTAAATTTTCATTAATAATAAGTTTTAAAAATTACAATTTTTAACATAATTTTAGTATTTTTATTGAAAATATAAATAAAGATTTTAATTTTATGTTCTTTTGAAGAGTAACAATCAAATTGACAAAAAAAATGAACGTTGACGGTAAAAAAAGTTATCCTGCCTTTTTCTAATTGCAAGATTAGATGAAGGGATTAAGATTTTTAAATAAAAAGTATATGTAACACCTCAAACCCGGCCTAAACGTTATGGCCGAATCCAGAAATATCACAAAGAATGGGCTTTGATAACGAAATTTATACGATAAAACCATTTCAGTTTTTCAACTCTCATTTGCTTTTATCCATTGTCAAAACGTTTATTCAGTGAATTAATTTGCCTTAAAACGTGTTTTATAGCGGAAGCTTACAAAAACCGCTGTATTTCAAGAAGACAGTTTGTATTTTAGAATGCCTTTGTTTTAGAAGAAACCGTGTTTTTAGCGTGTTGTCCAAACAAAGTATTAAACAGAAATCCAAATCCCAAAAATTTAATCAACAGTCCGGAGAGTCCAATTAAAATAAAACTCACAAAAACATCCTCTAAGTAAATAAAACCTTTAACTAAATTCAGTTCGTAGTCTAATGGTCACCGCAAGACTCCGCCGCACCGATCCGTCTAAGTCTGTAGATTACCTGAATAGAACAGACAAACAAAGGTGAGTTTACGTAAACTCAGTGTGTAACCCAATAGAAATAGACATGCAACATGCAGAAACTCACATACAATCAGATACAGATTCGGGCTCATGCCCATTTCAAATACGGATAACAGAGTCAGATATACAGATCAGATAATCAGAATCCTACCCCCATCCTCTACACACCAACTCCGACCATCCCATCACACCATGTGGGGTTAAAAAACACTTACCCAACCCTACACACCACATTGTGCCATTATGACACATATCAGATAATGTGCAGCCAAGCTGCCAGAATATAGGCGATAATCACCATACAGAACACTTCCTCCACATATACAAAACCCACCCCAAAACAGATTCAGAAAACAGATACAGAATAACAGATTAAACATGCTCATATACAGATAATAGAATAATCAGTCATATATAGCATTATTATACTCAGAACAAAATATCAGATTATTAGAACTACAGTTTTAGGGTTTGGTCAGCCCTTACCGACCTTACGGTAGGCCCACAATCGATCGGAATGACCCGTGCGACCCTAGGAAAATTTCTAGAAATATGGCCCCACATGCCCGTGTGGGCTCACACGCCCGTATGGCCCACACACCTAGATTGGCCTTACCCGTGTGGCCCACACGGCCTCGCACAAAACCCACATGCCAGTGTGGGCCTACACGCCCGTGTGGCCCACACGGCCACACTCACGCCACCACACGGTTGTGTCATACGCACGACCATGCCTACGTCGGTCACACGGCCGTGCCCTAGCACACGGCCAACCACACAGGTGACCACACGTCCGTGTGGCGTTGTTAGAATAGTTTTTTGGCTTTTTCTGAAACTAATTTTTTTGCGTTTCGAGTACACACTTGGTATCGATTTGATGCGAAAACTATTCCGAGCCTTCCAAGACCTAAAACAGAGTACCCAACATCGATTTAGCGAATTAGTTAACAAGTTCGACACAAGAATCTACAAGGAGCCGACTTACCATCGATGCCAAAACGCCTCTAACGTGCACTAAACCGCATAAATGCAATTCCCCATTTCACAATATTCACCTAAACACCGATTCCATCAATAAATCTCCCCAGATTGACATCGATAAAAAAACTCAAACCAAAAACCAACGACAAATAGAGTTCTACTTACCACACCAAAAAGAGAAACTGATAATACTAACAGTACGATCGAATAACGTGTTCACGAGCCGAAACGAAAGAAAACCAAAATAGAGAGTTGCAGAGATGGAGGAAAAAAACATCAGAGAGGGGAAAACAACAGAAATTTTGACGTGATTTCCTTGCAGGAGAGAGAAAATTTGAAATAAAAATAAAAGGTAAAAAATAAAATAATAGATATCCCAAATCCCTTAATTCACTCCCCACTAACCCACTAACATCCAACTTCTCATATTCCAACTCTATCAAGACTCTATTAGGAAACCCAGCAAAAAGATTAATACCCACGCTCGCGCAAGGATTCGAACACAGGACCTCCAACACACTAACTCCCTTTCCACTCAAACCAACAGAGTCATTCTGATATGGATTAACAGACAATTTTATATAAGCCCACACAACAAGGGTAAGGCTTGGATCAAAAATAACAAAAAATTTGCTAACATGATACTTGAACCCAAGACCTTACATACACACCCAAAACACTTAACCACTGAAGCAGATACATATTTGTGTCAGATGTTTACGAAAACAGAAATAAATTATTTAGGGCGTTACAACTCTACCCCCTAAAAGAAATTTTGACCTCGAAATTTACCTGATCAGAATAGATGAGGATACTACTAACGTATCAAGTCCTCAGGTTCCCACGTGGCTTCCTTAGTGCCATGATTTCGCCACAGAACCTTCACTAACGGAATGGACTTCCTCCTCAGAATCTTAACATCTCGATCTAAAATTTGAACCGACTCCTCCTCAAAAGTCAAATCCGGCCTAATCTCGATCTCCTCAACAGAAACAACATGAAAAAGATTAGACCGATACCGCCTCAACATCGAGACGTGAAACACATCATGGATACAGTCCAACTCTGGAGGTAGCTCCAACTGATAAGTGACCAGTCCCACACGCTTCAGAATCCGATACGGCCCAATGAACCTAGGGCTCAGCTTGCCTTTACGACCGAATCTCAAAACTTTCTTCCATGGAGAAACCATAACAAACACAAAGTCCCCCACCCAGTACTCAATATCACGCCTCTTCAGATCTGCATAAGATTTCTGTCTATTAGAAGCTGGCTTAAGACGATCCCGAATCAGTCTAACTTTATCTTCGGTCTCAGAAACCAACTCAGGACCCAAAACCCGACGTTCACCCAACTCAGTCCAACATAGCAGAGTACGGCACTTACGACCATAAAAAGCCTCGTAAGGTGCCATCTGGATGCTAGACTGGAAACTGTTATTGTAGGCGAACTCAACTAGCGGCAAATGATCCTCCCAACTAACTCAGAAATCTATCACGCAACTCCGAAGCATATCCTCCAGTATCTGAATCACCCTCTCAAATTGACCATCGGTCTGAGGATGAAACGCAGTACTGAAGTCCAATCTCGAACCCAGAGCCTCGTGCAATTCTTCCAGAACCGAGAAGTGAAGCGAGGATGTCTACCAAAAATAATCGAAACAGGAACCCCATGCAATCTTACAATCTCGGAGATATGCAGCTTTGCTAACTTCTGCAGAGAAAAGTCCGTCTGAACCGGAATAAAATGAGCGAACTTGGTCAATCGATCCACGATGACCCAAACAGAATCCTTCTTAGTGGATGTCAAGGGCAACCCACTAACAAAGTCCATCGTTACTCGTTCCCACTTCCATAAAGGAATCTTAACGGGCTGTAGCAAACCTGAAGGCAACTGATGCTCAGCCTTAACTTGCTGACACGTCAAACAACAAGCAACAAAATCCGTAACATCACGTTTCAAACTTGTCCACCAGTACAATTCACGGAGATCTGGATACATCTTATTACCACCGGGATGCATAGAATAAGGGCTACTGTGCGCCTCCCTCAGGATCGACTGCCTCAAATCAGAATCATTCGGCACACAAATCTGACCTCGGAAACATAGAACACCATCATTATTCAACCCAAAATTAGAAGTACTACCACTCTCAACCTGACGAAATCGCAATCCCAAAGACTCATCCCCCAACTAATTAACTTGAATATGATCAATCGAAGACGGGTTAACTTGTAAATCAGCTAACAAACTCCCATCATCAAACAGACTAAGGCGAGCAAACATCGCTCTCAAATCAGTCATCGCTCTATGACTGAGAGCATCGGCCACCACATTGGCCTTACCAGGATGATACTCTATCGTACAGTTATAATCTTTAAGCAGGTCAATCCATCGACGCTGCCTAAGATTCAACTCCTTCTGGGTAAGGATATACTTGAGGCTCTTGTGGTCTGTGTAGATAATACACCTCTCACTAAACAGATAGTGCCTCTAGATTTTCAACGTAAAAACCACAGCAGCCAGCTCGAGATCATGCATCGGATAGTTCCCTTCATGTGTCCTAAGCTGACGGGATGCATAAGCCACAACTTTACCATCTTGCATCAACACACACCTCAAACCGACATGCGATGCATCACTGTAGACTACAAACTCTTTACCGGATTCAAACTGTATCAGAACAAGAGTATGAGTCAGAACAGACTTGAGCTTCTCGAAGCTCGATTGCTGCACATCAGTCCAAAAAAATGGAACACCCTTATGCAAAAGCTTAGTCAAAGGAGCTGCAATCAGAGAGAACCTCTCAACAAATCGCCGATAATAACCCGCCAGACCAAGAAAACTGCAGATTTCAGATGCATTCTTAGGCTGTTTCCAATCAAGCACAGCCTCAATCTTCCTAAGATCAACTCGGATCCGCTCAGTAGAAACCACGTGCCCTAGAAAAGTTACCTCTTGCAACCAGAACTCGTACTTTCTCAACTTAGCCTAGAGCTGTTTTTCACAAAGAATCTAAAACACTACCCTAAGATCCTCATCATGCTCATCCTCAATCTTAGAGCAAACCAGAATATCGTTGATGAAGACCACGACGAACTGATCTAGATATGGCTAAAACACTCGGTTCATCAGATCCATTAATGCAGCCAGAGCATTCGTCAGACCAAAACGCATAACTAGAAACTCGTAATGTCCATAACGAGTTTTGCACTTTTTACAATTTAGTCCTTTTGACTAAATTGAGTGCCCAAACGTCGAAATTTTTGAACGAAATTTTCATGAAATCTTTCCATGAAATCGTAGACCATAAAAATATAATAAAAATAAATTTTTCCTCGTCGGATTTGTGGCCCCAAAACCACTCTTCTGACTAGGCCCAAAATCGGGTTGTTACATTTGTATATATGTATTACGTTAGTAACAAAAATGAGTTTACCGGTTGAGTCAAGTGCAGTTGTCATTAAAGTAACGAACTCTTTATGTCAATGTGTTATAGTTGAGTTGGTTTGCAAACAATGTCCATTGAAAATTCAGGGTTATGACTTTCCTGTTGATTTGATGTTACTGCCTTTTAATGAATTTGACGTTATACTGGAATGAATTGGTTGACTATTCACGATGCTATAGTGAATTGTTGACGAAAACAAATTGATTTGATATGCCAGAGCAGTGAATTGATTTCTATTGAATCTATTAAGTCTAATTATGTTTCGAATATGTTTTCAACTGTATCTATATATAAATTGATCCGAAAAGGCTGTGGTGCATTTTTTTTATGCGTATGTCCTTGATTCCAGAGTATCAGAAATGAAAGTTGATTGGGTATTGACAGCTTACGAGTTTACTGATGTTTTTCCCGAGGAATTGTCGGGTTTACCGCCAAAGCGAGAAGTCGAGTTTGCTATAGAATTAATGTCAAGGACTACTCCGATCTCGATTGCTCCATACAGAATTGTCTCCAACAGAATTAAAACTTCAATTACAAGAATCAATTGACAGAGGTTTTATTTGACCGGGTGTATCACCTTGGGACACTCCTGTACAGTTTGTGAAAAAGAAAGACTGGTCGATGAGATTATGTATAGGTTATTGGCAGTTGAATAAAATCACGATAAAGAATAAATATTTGTTGTCTCATATTGCTGATTTATTCGATCAGATGAAAGGTGCCATAGTGTTTTCGAAGATTGATCTCAAATTTGGTTTCTATCAGTTGCAAGTTAAAGATATTGATATGCCAGAAACAATATTCAGAACCTGTTACGAACACTACAGTTTCTAGTTATGCCTTTTGGATTAACTAATGCTCCCACAGCACTAATGGATATGATGAATCGGGTTTTTCAGCCACATTTCAACAGGTTTGTTGTTATTTTTTATTGATGATATACTGATTTGTTATTAACTGATTTAGAACGTGCTCGACATTTTAAAAATTGTATTACCGATGAATTATTAAGAATTTCTTAATAATTGTATTGCCGATGACAAAGTTATTATAAGAACGTTGAATTTGTTTGGTCAGATAAGTGCCAGCAAAGTTTGACCAGTTGAAAAATTTAAGCTCTAGTACTGATTCAACCTAAATTCAGAAAGGAATTCATTGCTTACAGTAAAGTTTCACTCAGATGACCTTAAATTAGATTGGTTCGATTATTACAGAGTTGAGAGTTAAACCATTACTTCTTTAGAGAATTTGTGAGATGCAAAGAAAATATTCGAATTTGTTAGCTAAACGAAAACAGATTCATAATGATTAGATAACTAATTTCAATATTGATTGTGATAATAATCCATATTTTTTGAAATCAAATATGTGTGTTGAACAGTTCTGAGATTATAGGAGACATCTTACATAAGGTTAATAGCATCGTCTATTTGATTTAAACCAATCAACAACAAAATGTATAATAACTTGAGTTAGAGTTATTGATGGCCGAGAAAAAATGTGAAATTTCAGAGTTTGTATCGAGATGTCTGGCATGTTAACAGGTCAAAGTTGAATATCAAGTCCTGACTGAATTATTACGGTCTGTTATGATTTCTGAGTAGGAATGAGAGCGACTCATGATGGATTTCTTATCTAGAGTACCTTTGACGTTGAAAAAGAAAGATTTGATTTGAATTATTATTATCAAACTGATGAAATCAGCTCAATCTATTCCGGTTAGAACGGATTACTCATTTAAAAAGCTAGTTGACTTGTATGTATCAGAGAATGACAGATTGCACGGAGTGCCATTGTATAAAAATTATGATCGAGATTTAAGATCACCTTTAGATTTTTGGATTAAACTTCACAAGGCTCTGGGTATTAAACTTAACTTCAGTACAACATTTCAACCACAGTCAAACAGGTAGTCAGAACGAGTAATTTGAATTCTGGAAGATATGTTATAATGTTGTATCATTGATTTTGAGGGTAGCTGGAAAAATATTTACAGTTGGCTGAGTTCGATTATAATAACAGATATCAGTCTAGTATTAAAATGATACCGTTTGAAGCTTTTACGACGAAAATATATAACCCCGTTATATTGATCAGAATTGGGTGAGAACAAGCTAGTTGAGACAAATTTGTCTTGGAAAACCGAAGAGTCTATGAGATTACAATACCTAAACTTATTCCAGGCAAGAAATTTCGAGGATGAAATTTCCTAATGAGTGGAGAGTTGTAACATCCTATTTTTTAGTGGTGTCGAAAATAGTGGTTTTGAAACCAAAAATCTGACGAGTGAGTTCATAAATAGTATTTATTAATATTTATCAGTTGATTATATTGTTTTAATAAATTTTGATTTGGTAAATTTTGTTAATTGGACTGTTAACAATGGTCAAGTGGTTTGACCCTAAAGTTAAGAGGTTTTGGAAAATGAGGTATTGGGACCTCATTTCTATAAACTTAAATCGTAAATATTTAATAAAAATATTTACGGAGTGATTATTTAGGTGTACTGAAATTTGGTCAAAAAATTTTGATGTTTGGATAGTTAATTAGGGAAAAAGGACTAAATCGTAAAAATTGTAAAAGTCGATCACTACAGAATTTTTAATTAAATGGCTTAAAAATTTGAAGTGCAAGCATTTAAATGGTAATTTACCCTTAATTAAATATAGTGGACGATTATTGAAGGAAATTGCATTAGATTATATGTTATTTAATATTATTATAATGTTATTCATAATAAAACAAAAGTAAAAAGCCATTTCTTTTATTTTTCTTTCATCATCTTCAACCATTCGACCGAAACTCCTTAGCTTGAGAAACCAAAGAATCAGCCAAGTTATAATCTCCTTACATGTATGAAATTCAAAAGTGTTTTTAGTAATTTCTATGTTTTTGATATCGTTGTAGATTAATGTAGCTAACCTAGAGACTAATTTGTAAAACTGTTAATTGTTTTGATTTATTCCATTGATGAATTTGTGAAGTTTTTGAATTTTGATGATATATTATTAAGCTTGATAGTTAAATAGGACTATTTTGTAAAGTGATTTTGGTTAGTTTAAGTTTAAGGACTAAATTGAAATAATAATAAACTTGGCATGAAATTCTTGTTATATTTTAATAATTATGGCCTGTAATGGCATAAGGGAAATTCAGCAAGCATGAAATTGGTGAAATTGTGATAGATTTGAAAGTTTTGGGTTTAGGGACTAAATTGAATAAGAGGTAAAAGTTTAGGGTAAAATTATTATATGTTGATTAAAGGGTCAATTATGTGAATTTTAGTATTTAAAAGTATTTGAATTGGATAATTAAATTAAATTATTATATATAGATCAAGAAATGGATCAACTGATAGACAAATGCGTAAAAGGAAAAATTGTTGATTATGTCTTTGGAGTCGTGTTTGCTGCAGAGTCAATTTAGGTAAGTTCGTATAGCGTATAAATTGAGTTAATTGTTGTTTGTGTAGTATAATAAAATTGTTTATGCTTGTGATTGAATTAACGGTGCAATGCTTTTAAAGCTTTGAATGGTTAAAATTGAAATGAAATTATAATTGAGGGTTATGGTTGAAAATGAAGAAATTATATAGTTGAATTCATGTGACAAAGAAATGCTTAAACATTTATATGCACCGTCCAATCCTAGGTTTACTGATTGCCTAGAAAGAAACAAACAAAAGGGTGAGCTACGAGCTCAATGTATAACTCAACCCAACAAACAGATCAGATACAAATACAGAATCAAATTGAGTTACAGATGCAGTTTCAGAAATAGATACAGATTTAGATACATATATGCAGATTCAGAGACATATATAGATCCTACCCCCATCTGCTACACACCATCTTCATCCATCCCTACACACTAATTAAGGTAATAAATACTCATCCAACTCCACACACCTATAAGTGAGCATATGTCACTTTTCAGAATAATGCAGTCAAGCTGCTAGAACAGATACATGATCAAGCCACAAGAACAGATATATGTGGTTTAAAACACCAGATAAGCCAGGTTATTAAACTGCCAACACTTCCTCCGTCACATCATTATCCCACCCCAATGCACATGCATATACTAACAGATATCAAATGCAAATATTTCTTGCATGCTTTTCATATCAAACATGCTATCAGATTTATTAGATTACATATCATATACGAATTTCACATTTTAGACATACTAGTATTTAAAACAAATATAATATCTATGTAACATCCTAAAATAGGGCCTATGCATTTTCGGTTTAATTGTATGAAGTGACATGTTTTAAGTATTATGAATAAATTTTGAATATTTTTGGAAACCCTAAATGAGTGAAAATAAGTTAGAAATGAACATTTTGGAAACACAAAATGTATGGAAATGTTAAGTTTAAAAATGGAAGGTGAACATTTTTAGAACCTTGGAAATGTAAGGAAATGTCTTGTAAGGAAATGTCATGGAAATGTAAGGAAATGTCTTGGAAATGTAAGGAAATGTCTTGTAAGGAAATGTCAAGTTTACAGAGCCGATCGAAAATTTTTGGAAACTTAGAAATGACCTAGAAATGACGAGTTTTAAGGTTTAAAAGGGGAAATTAAGGCAAGGTGGCCTTAAAAGAAAAAGTTTGTGAAATTTGACACCCAAACAGGCTTGGAAAAGTGGTCTGAAGATGCCACTTAGGGCCTATGGAAATGGCGCCATATGCAAGAGGAATGGGCCTAAGTTCGAGTCACATGGGAAGCAAATAAAAGAAATTTTATTTTGCTACAAGGAGCAGAGAGGTGGACGGCACATGGCTATAAATTAGGAGCTTTTATTATTTTATAAATAGTGGATAAATAAGGGATTTATTTATCATTATTTTCAAGAGATAATTGTTGGATTAAATTCTTTTAATTTGAATAAAGAGATAAAGAGGAAAATAAGAGAGAAGTGATGGCCAAGTAAGGGACTTTGAGTTTAATAATTTCGACTAAGTAAGGATAGTTGCTGAATTATCTTTTATTTTAAGTGATAATTAAAGGATAAAGTTATCGACATAGAGAGTGGTGGCCAAGTAAGGGACTCCTTAGATGATAATTTCGGCTATAAAAGGAAGGAAGGAGGGCTACTCATCAATTTGTGCTTCCTCCTTTCTCTCCGAATTCTTAGTGCTCTCTTCTCTTCTTTTCTTTCTTTTATTTTTGCCAAGCCGAAAATACCTTGTGTTCTAGCCTAATCCCTGCATCTTTATTCTTCCTTCTCTTTTCTTTCTAATCCCTCCAAAAGCCGAAAGTTGTGAGATCATCATCTAGCCATAGCCGAATCTCTGAAGGTTGAAGTGAAGGTGCAATCGATTTCTTCAAGTAAGGGTAAGATCTCATTCGGTTTCATCCTTTTTTCTTAAGATTTGCCAAATCTAGGACTAACCCCATTAATATCTTGTTGCCAAAACTTTGAAGAGATCTTTCGGGATTTACTAAGTGTCGACTACAAGGAAGGAGAAGTTCTTTTCCCGAAGGTACACCATAGGCCACGTGTTCCCTAGTTATTCGGTGAGTTTCGGGATTTAAAATCCACAAGGTAAGTTTAAGTATACTAATCCTACTAGGATTTGGATTTATGGCCGAGTGGCTTTTTATTAAAGTAGTAGGTGATTAATCAAATGTAGGGATTAAGGATCCAAGCATTAGATCAAGCTTTTCGGGATCTCAAGGAAATTTTAAGCGAATCAGTGTGTACCCTACACTATCTCATAATATGTTTTATGGCATGATTAATTAATATATGTGATATTAAGTATATGAAAGTGGCTAAGGTACCATGTTATGGTACAAAGTACTCAGGTACGTTTCCTACTTCTACTAGGAATATGAAAAATGTTATTTGTAACATGAGAATATGATAAAAATGTGAATTTAAGTATGATATGCATACTATGAATAATATGGGGCATTCGGGTTATATGAAAAAGGGGAAGTGAATGTGACGACTTGGTCTCACTATCTGAATGTGGTGACTTCGGTCACATTATCTCGAATGTGGTAACCGGTTACATTATCTCGAATGTGGTGTCTCATGACACAATTATCCGAGTGGCTATGCCGCAAATTTTATATGGGCGATGAGCACGTCGACTGCAGCGACTGCCTTCGAAGGTGTGTAGCGGATGGAGGGTTGACTTAGTAGTCCCCACGGTGTGACTGGCAGGTACGGGGGTGTGTAGCGGATGGACAACTAGGTTTGGGGTTGGGAATGCATCATAACTTTGTATTCTATGTTTTGAATGTGTAATATGTGATATGCCCGATTCTATTATGATTTAGTGTCGTGTACACATTGAGTCTGTTTGACTCACCCGTTGGGGAACATTTTTCAGTGATGAATGCAGTGATGGACCGGGACTACAGAACTTGTGGTGGCCATGCTCAACATAAATTTTATATTTTGAGGACTCTTGAATTTATTTTAGTACTTTGAATTATTTTGGGAATTATTTGATGTAATAAGGCCATAAGGCCATAAGGCCATAGTTGAATTACTTTACACTTATTATTATTTATTATGATTATGAATTTTATCTATTAAAATTTAATTAAAATTTCTTTTAAACTAAACCCTAAATATTTTGTCACTTAAGATAAAAGAGATTTCAATATAAAACGAACTCATTTTCAACACAAGCCCAACCCAAAACAATATTTTTCTTAAAATCACACAAGTTTTCCTAAGAACAAAAGAATTTTGAACCGGTTTACTTGAGGAACATACCAAATCTGGTCAAAGCTCGTGGGCCGGGTTTGGGGTGTTTCAATCTATATCAGATACAATAGCAGTATATCAGATTTCATGTTTAAGAGTCATTTTTATACAGTACGGACCCTATAGAGTGGCTAAATACGAATCACACATCAGTACGACCTTAAGCAAGATTCTAAAAAAATGGGTCGACATGCCCGTGTGGCCCACACGAACCATCTGGCCCAGCCCGTGTGGTCCACACAGCCTGTCACATGACCGTGTGGCTCACACGGCCGTGTGGTGTCGACAGTCCTCTTTTCGGCATCACGTTGTTCTCTATTTTTTTGTTTTTTGTTACACACCTGGTCGATTTTCGATGCGATTCCAATAGCAAGAATTCCAGTACTTAAAAGCGACATTCACTTAACGAATTAGCCAACGAAACGAGAATTGATTAAGAGGATACAACCCTTGCCTCCTAAAATTATAGCCAAACAATAGGGAATTTGACTCAAAACCACCACGACAGCACCCAAAATGGCGTTTAAAACACTTACCCTTGAAAGAACAGCAACCTTATGAATGCTTAATTCGTCGGAGGGTTAATCGCCTCGCAATCTTCACCTAAAAACCCACACGATTAATAAACGAAATTCATTTGATTACAACCAACATAGAAGAATAGCAATACTTACACTAATAATTGCTTACGACCAACTCTAATAAAACCACACAACTGAACGCACCATAGACAACAACACAAAGGCAATAACGCTAGCAAAAAGTAGAAAACGAAAAGAACAATAGGAGAAAAGCGAGATAAGGAGAAAGAAAAGTGATAGAAGAAAATGGGAGAAGCTTGAAACATCAAAAAATAAGGGAGGGGAGAAGGTGAGAAACGTCAGAAGGGAGTGAGAGAATTTTGGGGAAAAAATCTAATTAATTAAAAATAACAATAATATCCCACTAACCAGATTTTCTAATAATTTATCAAATTATCCAGAGTTTGTATTTGACCCAAACACATCCACTTGGGTGGCACCACTATGAAATAGTAAAAATATTCCCATTTGCATGCATAGAGATTCGAACATAGGACCAAAGGATAAGCTGAAGCCTTACCACTGAACTAAGAGGCTCATTCTATTATCAATTGAGCGAAAATAATATTTAAGCAAGAAGTTCAAAGATAGGGGTTGAGACAAAAGTAATAAAAATTCAAGAGAAATGATTTGAACTCAAAACCTCACCTCACACACACTACTTACAACACTTAACCACTGAACCAGATTAATCACTTTGATATTTTTTAACAATTCAAAAACTAAAATTTTAGGGCGTTACAACTTAATCGGTAACTAATTGTTCACTTTGATCCGATTATAAGTGGCATGTAAATAGGGCTTTGGTATATGTATGTTATGATCATTTGGTTATGTTTTGTGCCATTCGAAATATGTATTATGTGTTTGATGTATCTTTAATGGTATTTTGGTTGGTTTGGTTTTTGATAGCATAAAAGTGTGTTTGAAATATAGTGCATTAATGGATTGTTGAATTGGTAAATACATGATAGGTTAATTGATGAAATTCAAGTAATTATTTTGGCATTTGGTGATTTATGTTGATTTGGTGAATGTATAAGTATGAAAAGTTAATTGGTTTAGGTTTAAATGGTTGATGTTTATGTTTGAATTGTGGTGCTAATGAAGGCATATTGGTTAGGCACATAGATTGATTGTGAAATGATATATCTTGGCATGTTTTGGCACATTCTGAATAGGCTTGAATGTTGATTAATGCATGGCTTGTAACCTAAGTTTTGGTATCTGAATTGGCTTGTGTTTGAAGGTGAATTTAGGCACACACGATCTGTCACACGGCCGTGTGGTCTATTTGATTTTAGGTGCAGGATGTTCCACACTATCACAAATTGTTATATGGCCTGGCGACGCGACCATATAACCCTATTTTTCACAACATCAAATTGTAAGTAGTACCACATGGCCTCAGCCTTGCCACACGGCCGTGTGACCCATGTTTGCAGTTTTTCCATATTTTTTCTATTTTGTTTCAGACTAGTCCCTACTTGTTTCTAACTTGATTTTAGGGTTTCGAAAGCTCGATTTAAGGCTCACTTTTGTATGTATGCTGTGAATGATAAATGATTATTAATCTATGATGAATAAATAGATTTTTGTATTGTGAATATGTATTAATTGAACTTGTTTGCTATCGTAATATCTCGTAGCCCTAATCTGATGACGGAGACAAGTTATGGGTGATTACAGTATAGATTTTGGGTGTGACTTTACCCTAGGTTGCCAAAAATAAAATGGGAGGAAAGGAACTTGAACTTAGGTCTCTAGAGAGAATTCTTTAACACTTAGTCATTAAGCCTAATTCATTTCTTATTTAATCATTTCAAGTAACCCTTCTATATTTCGAGGCATGACAATATTACTCAAATTTTGTTGGTTCTAAAAATATAATAGTTAGAGACTTAGGGTGTATTTGATAAATCATTAAAAAAATTTATTTCATTGAAAATGAAAGTTTTTAACATTTAATTTTTTAAGTGTGTTTAATAATCATATTAATTTTTTTACTTAATATAAAATTTTCAACAAAAGAAATATTGAATATGATAAGTAAGTAGATAAAAGGACTTCTATTAGCTGATAAAAAGAGCTTTCATAGGTACCAAAATTTGTTTTTTAACTATTTTCAAACAAAATAAGTATATTCGGTGCTTAACTTTTTACTAATATATCAAACAGTTTTATAATATAAATTCAATAATAAAAATTTGGTAATTAATTTTTCAGCACTTAATTTTTCAATTTATCAAATAGACCATTAATTTTAATTGCTATAAATTTATAAAATTAATTAACCGAGAAATACGGTAAAAATTATTGATATAAATGGTAACTCTATAAAGCAAACTTGATAGTTTGACATTAGTGAAGAAACTTAATATAAATATTAGAAATTTTATCATATTGTATGCATGTGAAAATACGTATTTAAAATATATAGGTTAGTTTAAAATAATATATAATAAATAATGAAACTTATGAGTTGAAATAAATTAATAATAACACATTAAATATGTACAATATTAAAATGTGAGTAAAATAAAATTTAAACACGTAAATACATCGTATGAAGAATACTAAATGCACTACAATTGTTTATCATGGTGTTGTCATCAATCTTGAGTTAGTGTCGAGTAAACTTATGACACCAACTTAGTCAGGGACTTAAATAATAGTATAGATATATAATTGATAGAGGTAATAATGTGTACATAATAAAATTAAAATGTATATAAAATACTAAAATAAAATTTTGGTTGAGTGGTAAAAACTTAAATTTTATTAATGCAGTTGGCATAGGTTCAAATACCACAACATGCATAATTTTTTTATTCTTTTTTAAATAAAAAAACTAAAGTACCTTCAAATAATAAACTTATTTTAATTATGGAATGATATTTTCATAATTCTCTAACCAAGTTGGTGTTCGATTGAATCGTAACACAAACTCAGTCAGGGGCTTAAATAATAGTAAGTATAAGATATACAATTGATGGAGGTAATAAATTATGCATAATACAATTAAAATATAAATAATATAATAAAATAAAGTTTTACTTTAGTGACAAAGTTAATATTTTATTAATATAAACAATATGAGTTCAAATCACATCATATTCAAAATTTTATTGAGTTTTTTAAAAAATAAAAGAGATTAAAATATAATTATAATAATGTTAACTCTATAGTAATAATTTATTCTAATGTTGGTTATCTTTGATCAGTTAAAAAAAAATTCCATCCTTGTATGATTATAGATGTTTAAAATTATTAGTTAATGATAATTTCACTTAATACATCAATTTTATTTATTGACATGTATTTAAAAAGATCATATAATGATTTTTTTTTTTTAAAGCTTCTAGTCTCTATTAATGTTTTAGGAAAAGTAAGTAAGAGACAATATTTTAAAATTAAAAAAAAAAATAGTTAATAAAAAATTACTCAAATCTTGTTACGAAAAGCATGTATTTAACTTACCACTTTAGTTTTAATTGCTGTAAAACTATATAATAATTAACTTAACATTATCAGAAAACTTTTTAATAAACACAAGGGATAAATATTAAAGTTATATATCATGTAATTTGATACATGAATTTTGATTCTAGTTCAAATATATAAATGAAATTATGATTTTAATTCAATTGTAAACATTTAAATAAATAAATATATCAATTTATTTTTATACTAAATAAATATAATTATTTGTGTATACAATATGTTAACGTAAAATGATATTAATTGATAATTGTGTTAGTGATTTGTAAAAATTGAATCAAATCAACATTTATGCCTCGTTTGGTTACTAGTGTAATATAATACGAAGAAAAAGCTTATTTATTAAGTCTGTAGTACAATAGTTAGACATAAAAAAAAAAGTTTAATTAGTAAAAAATAAGCGAAAATTTTTCTTTCTCGTTGTTAAAAATAAGCCATAGGAGTGGCTAAATATTACAAATTACATTAGTTTATTGTTAACCTATATACTAAAATACGTGTAAAAAAAATAATATTTCTACCAAACGAAGAATTAATATATAAAATTGCATAAAATTAAAATTCATTTATAACATTTCATATTAGACTAAAGTTAATGTAC
This sequence comes from Gossypium sturtianum, assembly GCA_025698515.1. Taxonomy (NCBI): domain Eukaryota; kingdom Viridiplantae; phylum Streptophyta; class Magnoliopsida; order Malvales; family Malvaceae; genus Gossypium; species Gossypium sturtianum. Next base: position 127,242,171 of record CM046948.1, read on the forward strand.
AATTTTGAACTTTATCCCCAAACACAATAGCTATATAAAAAATTTTGAGAGATTCACATTTAGTAGCAAACCTGATAAAAATATACATAAAATTAACGATTAAATTACAAAATAAATTTGTTATTATCTGATTTTAACTAAATATTTGGATAAAAATTATAACTCCATCTAATAATAATTTATTCTAACGGTGATTATGTAATAATTAGTAGTTCAAAAATTCTTATATTTTTTTTGATACAATGTCTAAATTAGGTATAACCCTCTCTCCCATAAATCGGAGGATAACATGGGCTTAAGTGCTCTTTAATCCATGCTTTCCTTATTGTTACAACAACAACAGTATCAATAAGACAAGACTCAATCAACAACTTTTACTGATTATACTTATATAAAATGATTTATTGAATTAATATCACGAGTTAGTAAGAAAATTATTTTAAAACCCTCTTTTAATAAAAAAAATTAATATTAATATAATTATGTTTGCGTGTTTTACTCTTTTTATATGAAAAGTTTAAGTAGAACAACTAAAAACAGACCGAGCAAAAAAAATGTCTAAAGATAATGTCAAGTATTTAACTCAAGCCTAAAGAATGTTTAACCATAAACATTTTACTAATTCACTTATAACTCAATTATTGATTTTTTCTAAATATATATTTTTTTTGAAATAATATTGAAAGTAAGGGACGAGAGTAATACTGTAACACCCCAAACCCGGCCCATTCGTTACGACCGAATTTGAAATGCCACTGCGGAAAACGTTTGGAGACTGATTTCACTTTTGGGAAAAATATTAAAAATTTTGTCATTTGAAAACCATGTCCAATTAAAAATTCTAAATAATATAAGCTTGATAAAAATATTCAAATTAAAACTTTATTATAAGCTTTTAAAATATAAGTTGCCAAAATTAAAAGCACTTCCCAATTATAATTTAATGGTCGTCTAGCTTAAACATAATAAAAATGCTCAAATAGAAATACTTAAATACTTTAATCAATTTATTACAATAAATAATTAAACAAAAGTTCTTAGTAATAAATGAATAAAATAAAGAAGATGTCTTCTTCTCGCATGGGCCACCTCGTATCCTCTCCAACCCGGTCCGAGCATCATGCATCACCGTAAGGTTTAATAAAATATTGGGTGAGTCTAATGACTCGGTGTGTAATTAATCCACCGAATTCCACCCACATGTTAACCACATAATTACCCACATGTCGATATTAATGCAACATTATTTACATGAGTTCACTTATTGGGCTTGGCCCATATCCATATCAATAGAGTTCACATATTGGGCTTGGCCCATAACCATATCACATTCTTATAATAGTGTAATTAACCACATGTTTCCACATACTGGGCTTGGCCCATTACCACATTAATCCACATCACGTATTGGGCTTGGCCCATTTCGCATATATTCACATGCAAAGTTATGCAATTATGAAGCCCAACCCAGCCTAGGGTCCATCCGCTACACACCCCCTTATCCAGCCTACCACACACCAGGGGATTATTAAATCACCCTCTCCTTTTTACTCCAATATGGCAACAAATGCCGTCCACGCGAACTTAATCGCAAATAATCCACAACGCGACCTCGATCCAGCACGCCAATCCACGATGTAGCCATAGCTAACACCAAAACCACGATGGGACACATAGTCACTCATCAACCACGATATGGCACATAGCTCATATCAACCACGATGAGGCACAGAGCTACTCATCAAACCACGCGAACTTAATCGCAAATAATCCACAACGTGACCTCAGTCAACGTCAATCCACGATGTAGCTCAAGGCTAACATCAAACCACGTACTCGAAGTACACCCTGTCCTTCTTTCATAACCCACCCATGCACATGCAACATAAAATAATGCCATGATAATGCATGTACATGTTATTTAGCATATTATCACATATTCACATCAATAATCACATTTTATCAGATTCGGTACTTACCGGATTATCGACATACCCCTTGAGGGTATCCATCTCATAACTTTTACTGCACTTGTTAGTACACAATCAACACATACAGATATAGCAAAACTCCTAAAATGGTGGGTTAATCACACACTGACTTTCTAGCGAAATTTCAACTACTCGAATCTAACACGATCTAGAATCCCGATCCGCTTACTTTTGTCGATTAGCCCCTAAAAATCATAATACACAATCGGTCACACTGAAACTTATAAAATGGCCTATGGCCGAAACTATATACCACTTACCCTCGCGCTTCACAAAAATCCCGAATCACCACTTAACTATGAAACTGTCAAATCCCTTGAGTACTCCAAATCCCGAAACTCCTTTAATGCTTCCACTATCGCTGTTGTACGAAGACTAAAAGAGAATGGATCCCGCTTTTAGAACTTGCGATAGAAGGAAAAGAATACGACCTCCTTTGAGATTCGGCTATGGTTATTAATAAAAGAAAAATACAAATAGAAGAATGGTCACTTACAAGGTTCATTAAGCCTCCCAATAATGGTGAAATATTCGGCTATCACTCTTAATGGCAAAGGGGCATTCGGCTTTCAAGAAATAGGAAGGAATTTGGTGTTGAAAGAAAATAAGGAAGAAGAGGAGAAGAGTAGGGGAATTTTGGCACAAAGAAAATTAAAGAAGAAAAAGATATGAAGGATGATTACTCCCCCTTATAAAGAATTCGGCTACTACATCCTTGCTCTTATCAAACTCCAAATCAATCTCCTATTTTATCTCTTCAAACCTCATTCAAAAATAATTGAATTAAACAAATCTTTATCCCTCATATTTCTCTTATCACCTATTAAACTAAAATAAATAAAAATAAAACAATAATTATCTTCTATCTACTAATCTAAACTAAAAATAAATAAATTAACAATTATCCTACTTTTAGCGAATATTGAAAATAAATATTAACCAAGCTTATCCTCCTTTATCACATTATCACACTCCTAAAATAAATAAAATAAAATCTTATTTATCCACTATCTATAGCCAAATATTTAAAAGAAAAACAAGGCTTATCTCTATCTAATTGAAGTCCAAGTGCCGTCCCACTTCTTCTCTCTAACGCCAGGATGCAAAATAAAACACCAAACTGCTTTGCCCCCATGGTTCGAACATGGGACCCGATGGAGCAAGCCGCAATAACGCCCCTAGCCACTCGCCAAGGCGTTTCTTTGTGACATAAACTCCCACTTATCCTTTTAAGGCCTACCTAATCAAGCTCCCTCTTCTTGACGCAAAAAGCGAAAATAATAGCACTCCTTATGTCACCAACAGGACTCGAACTTGAACTCTCCTCACACTCCCTTTGCATAAGCGTCCCACCACTTTGTCTGGTTCTTTTGTGTCATCAACTCCCCATATTTTCTTTTAAAACCTCCTTCTCTCTTAACGCCAACTTGCAAAAATAAAACACGCTTATGCCGCGCCCAAGACTCGAACTCCGGACTGTTATGGCGTTAGTTCCAGGGCCTTAAGTAGCGCCTTGTAGCCACTTTACCAAGGCTGCTTTATGCCAAGAACGCCCACAATTTTTCCTTAAGGCTTTCTGGCCCAATTCCCTTTAACGCCAAAAATAAAACTCCCAAGTGCGATTCTGCACTCGAACGCCTTCCCTCCCGAAGCCCCCTTGCTCCTTAGCGCCCCAAGCCACTTTGCCAATTAATTTCTTATGTCTTAAACCCCACATAATTTCTTTTAAGGCCTCTTTGCCTAGTTTCCTCTTTTAAACCCAAAAATCCAATTATTTTCCAAAGCTTTCCCTTTCATCCTAGAATTTTAAAAACTCTTAAAACATCTCCAAATACCCTTAAAACCCACTAGCACTTGAGTTATGCTCCAAACGCATAACCCCTAATCTAGGATGTTACAGTTCTACCCTCCTTAAAAATAATTTCGTCCTCGAAATTACTTACTATCGAACCATCGTGCATTCTTAACTCATCACACTACTCTACTGCTGCGCACTCTGATCTTAATAGAACCATCATACTTTCTAGGCACAGTCTCTAAGTTCACGTCCCCTAGAACTCATTTCCAACGTCGCGATTTAATCTGATTAAAAAGTTTTATGCATCATAAATTTTGTTCCACTGATTATTCGCGAATAGTTTTATGAAAAGAGATGTTCAGAAGTAGTTCTTTCGATCAACCAAAGTTTCTAGTTCAAGTTCACTACTCTAACTCAGGGAGTCACATTCACCTTCATAAGCAGAGACACATTCATTTTTCCATGAAGTCACATTCATTCACAACATCATTCACTACACTTTTATGGCCATTCCATCCATTTCCCTACCTGTGGGTAATTTCGTCTTTTCCCCTACGAGGGTATTTTGGTAATAAATCGGGGTCAATTCGAAAATATTTTTCAAATTAAAGGTATTTCAGAATTTACAAAATCTCTCCAAGGTTATTTTGTTTTCCAAATCGAGGTGTTGCAAAAATTTCAAAATCGAGGTTATTTCTAATTTTGGAAGTCGAGGCGATTCAGTAAATTTTCCAAATCAGGTATCTTGTTATTTGTAAAATGTGAAGTTTTTGATATCTTTGTAAAGTAGAAATATTTTAACAAAAGTCGAGGGTATTTTTGAAAATCTTAAAAGCTAAGGGTATTTTAGTAATTTACAATACAGGGGCATTTTTGTAATTTTGTAAATCGGAGATATTTTGGAAAAATTTTCACAATAATCTTTTCTTTGCAATTAAAAGCGTAATTTAGGGATTTTAAAACTAGGAATTTTATAAAATCTCATTGCGGCTAGTCCCTTTCGGGTTTTAATTATCGGGTTTAGCCCGTGAATAAGTCCTCTTGGTTAGGGTGAACCGTAGCTACGCACCAGGTAGGATTCCAGCGAAGAGGAGGTGAGTCACTAGGACTGCTTAAGTACCAGGCTCTTCCGGATCCAATCCTAGACATGCGCACAATGGTTGCCACACCCTAGCTCTCGCGACTTAGTTCACAGTTTGTTTAATAGTCCTTAAGTCTTATGCATGTGTTTGAGTGCACTAGCCCTAGGGTTCAATAGCCTTAATATTCTAATCTACGAGCCCAAATAAGACCATAACAGTTCACATAAACAAATTACTTCAATAATTCGAAGTGCTTACCTGGTGGACTTCGGGCCGGAGATACAGGTGCCATGCCGTAAAAACTCGAAATAAAAGCCCATATTTTGAAAAGCCCATTTTCAAAAAACATTTTTGGACCCAAAACCCTCAAAGCCGAGTTTTGAACTCGCTCGATACTAAATCAGAACACCCCAAACCCGGCCCATTCGTTACTGACCGAATTTGAAATGCCAACTCATGGAAAACGTTTGAGACCGATTTCACTTTTGGGAAAAACATTAAAAATTTTGTCATTTGAAAACCATGTCCAATTAAAAATTCTAAATAATATAAGCTTGATAAAAATATCCAAATTAAAACTTTATTATAAGCTTTTAAAATATAAGTTGCCAAAATTAAAAGCACTTCCCAATTATAATTTAATGGTCGTCTAGCTTAAACATAATAAAAATGCTCAAATAGAAATACTTAAATACTTTAACTGGGCCTTATTACAATAAATAATTAAACAAAAGTTCTTAGTAATAAATGAATAAAATAAAGAAGATGTCTTCTTCTTGCATGGGCCACCTCGTATCCTCTCCAACCCGGTCCGAGCATCATGCATCACCGTAAGGTTTAATAAAATATTGGGTGAGTCTAACTGCACTCGGTGTATAATTAATCCACTTTGAATTCCACCCACATGTTAACCACATAATTACCCACATGTCAGATATTAATGCAACATTATTTACATGAGTTCACTTATTGGGCTTGGCCCATATCCATATCAATAGAGTTCACATATTAGGCTTGGCCCATAACCATATCACATTCTTATAATAGTGTAATTAACCACATGTTTCCACATACTGGGCTTGGCCCATTACCACATTAATCCACATCACGTATTGGGCTTGGCCCATTTCGCATATATTCACATGCAAAGTTATGCAATTATGAAGCCCAACCCACCTAGGGTCCATCCGCTACACACCCCCTTATCCAGCCTACCACACACCAGGGGATTATTAAATCACCCTCTCCTTTTTACTCCAATATGGCAACAAATGCCGTCCACGCGAACTTAATCGCAAATAATCCACAACGCGACCTCAGTCAGCGCCAATCCACGATGTAGCCATAGCTAACACCAAAACCACGATGGGACACATAGTCACTCATCAACCACGATATGGCACATAGCTCATATCAACCACGATGAGGCACAGAGCTACTCATCAAACCACGCGAACTTAATCGCAAATAATCCACAACGTGACCTCAGTCAACGCCAATCCACGATGTAGCTCAAGGCTAACATCAAACCACGTACTCGAAGTACACCCTGTCCTTCTTTCATAACCCACCCATGCACATGCAACATAAAATAATGCCATGATAATGCATGTACATGTTATTTAGCATATTATCATATATTCACATCAATAATCACATTTTATCGATTCAGACTTACCGGATTATCGACATACCCCTTGAGGGTATCCATCTCATAACTTTTACTCGCACTTGTTAGTACACAATCAACACATACAGATATAGCAAAAACCCAAAAACGGTGGGTTAATCACACACCGACTTTCTAGCGAAATTTCGAACTACTCGAATCTAACACGATCTAGAATCCCGATACTCGCTTACTTTTGTCGATTAGCCCCTAAAAATCATAATACACAATCGGTCACACTGAAACTTATAAAATGGCCTATGGCCAAACTATATACCACTTACCCCCGCTACAGAAAATCCCGAATCACCACTTAACTATGAAACTGTCAAATCCCTTGAGTACTCCAAATCCCGAAACTCCTTTAATGCTTCCACTATCGTTGCTTGCGAAGACTAAAAGAGAATGGATCCCGCTTTTAGAACTTGCGATAGAAGGAAAAGAATCGACCTCCTTTGAGATTCGGCTATGGTTATTAATAAAAGAAAAATACAAATAGAAGAATGGTCACTTACAAGGTTCTACTAAGCCTCCCAATAATGGTGAAATATTCGGCTATCACTCTTAATGGCAAAGGGCATTCGGCTTTCAAGAAATAGGAAGGAATTTGGTGTTGAAAGAAAATAAGGAAGAAGAGGAGAAGAGTAGGGAATTTCGGCACAAAGAAAATTAAAGAAGAAAAGATATGAAGGATGATTACTCCCCCTTATAAAGAATTCGGCTACTACATCCTTGCTCTTATCAAACTCCAAATCAATCTCCTATTTTATCTCTTCAAACCTCATTCAAAAATAATTGAATTAAACAAATCTTTATCCTCATATTTCTCTTATCTCCTATTAAACTAAAATAAATAAAAATAAAACAATAATTATCTTCTATCTACTAATCTAAACTAAAAATAAATAAATTAACAATTATCCTACTTTTAGCGGAATATTGAAAATAAATATTAACCAAGCTTATCCTCCTTTATCACATTATCACACTCCTAAAATAAATAAAATAAAATCTTATTTATTCACTATCTATAGCCAAATATTTAAAAGAAAAACAAGGCTTATCTCTATCTAATTGAAGTCCAAGTGCCGCCCCACTTCTTCTCTCTAACGCCAGGATGCAAAATAAAACACCAAACTACTACCCCCATGGTTCGAACATGGGACCCGATGGAGCAAGCCGCAATAACGCCCCTAGCCACTCGCCAAGGCGTTTCTTTGTGACATAAACTCCCCACTTATCCTTTTAAGGCCTACCTAATCAAGCTCCTCTTCTTGACGCAAAGCGAAAATAACAAAGACTCTCTTATGTGTCAACAGGACTCGAACTTGAACTCTCCCGCACCTCCCTTTGCATAAAGCGTCCCGACCAAACCCACTTTGTCGCTGGGTTCTTTTGTGTCATCAACTCCCCATATTTTCTTTTAAAACCTCCTTCTCTCTTAACGCCAACTTGCAAAAATAAAACACGCTTATGCCGCGCCCAAGACTCGAACTGTATGCCAACCTATTATGGCGTTATTTCCAGGCCTTAAGTAGCGCCTTGTAGCCACTTTACCAAGGCCTGCTTTATGCCAAGAATGCCCACAATTTTTCCTTAAGGCTTCCCTGGCCCAATTCCCCTTTTAACGCCAAAAATAAAACTCCCAAGTGCGATTCCTGCAGCTCGAACCCCTTCCCTCCTAAAGTTCCCTTGCTCCTTAGCGCCCCAAGCCACTTTGCCAATTAATTTCTTATGTCCTAAACCCCACATATTTTTTTTTAAGGCCTCTTTGTCTAGTTTCCTCTTTTAAACCCAAAAATCCAATTATTTTCCAAAGCTTTCCCTTTCATCCTAGAATTTTAAAAACTCTTAAAACATCTCCAAATACCCTTAAAACCCACTAACACTTGAGTTATGCTCCAAACGCATAACCCCTAATCTAGAATGTTACAAATACGGTTCGAACCTATGTCAGACGAGTAATTTTTTTATAAATATAATTTTAATCTTATATTTTTCTTTCACTTACACCGTAAGTGAGGATGACAAAATCTAGTAATATTTATGTTACTCTTTTTAAATAAAGTTATTTTTTTTATAATTGGGAAGGGAAATAAGTTTGCTTTTTTCATTTGATCAAAAAGTTGTTGGCTTAAATAAAATTATTATTTAATAATTGTTTCACTTAATACATTAAAAGTAATAATCTAAAATAACTATTGAATTTATATAATATATCATCATAAATAATATTTTTGTTAATTCTTATTGAGTGCTTGTAAATTTACAAGGATTAATTATATATATTGCTTGACTTAATATATACAAAATTAATTTTGTATATCTAGTAATTAAACTATGAATATCACATTACTTGAAAAGTCAGGCATGAATACTATATTTTAAGATACTCGTTTTTATTTATTTAGTATGAATAATGTGAGCTAAGTGCTCTGTACGTACTTTGACTCACATTGAACTAGTAAATTATTCAATTTAAAAGATGACCAGTTGGTTTATACCCCAACCTTTTGGGATGTAATATAGACAATGTTGACCTCCTGTTAACTTCATTTGAGAAGGCGTCTCGCTTGATCATGTTTGACCACCCGCTTTAAACAAAGATACATCCCCCCCCCCCCCCCGGTGTTTTCATCCGTCGTTGTACCAAGAAGGTTCCCTCCCTCCATTCCACTTAGAATGGCCAAGCAACCACTTTCTAAGTGTTAACATTTCTCAAATATGAACACACCCTTGAACCGATATGGGATCCACCCGGGTATAACAATCTTGTATTGATCAAATTCGTAATAGAATAGGCCTCACAGTGCACGTTCTTCATGTATCAGATGATGATAACTTCCTTCATGATGATCTGCCATGTCATACTAGTGAAAATGAAGACCTCCTTATAAGTATCCTCATCAACGATGAAGAAATGATCGACTTTTAATACCATGAAGTTATTATGATCAATTGCTTCCTCAAGCGGCTAGTCTGTCCTCTTATTCTTGAATTGGCTCTTCACTTCTTTAAGTGAACCGACCTCTATAGCCCCACAGTGATCTCTTTCATATTTCCTCCTTGACTTCCTCTCTTGTTGTACACTATATCTACATTTATAAAATAATCTAAATCATAATTTAGGGCTAATTTAAAAATTGAAGCTATCATATTATTATTTGCATTAGAATAGTTAGGTCAAATATTTAAAAAAATTTAGTTAATATATTTTCATTATTTTTAATTATGATTTTCATCACTATGCTTTACGGAAATTGAAAAAGTTGATCCATCTATAATTGTATGTCAGAATTTGGTATTTATATTTTGTGAGAACTAAGAAATTAATTTGATTGTTGATAATTAGATGAAATTAAATAATTGATATTAGCTAATTTTTCGCTTATAAATTTTCAAACTACAAATTTCCAGGTCAACCATTTAATGACAAATTTTAATTGTGTTGGATTAATTTCTCGATTTTCATAAATTACAATAACTAAATTTTGATAAATTAAAATAGAGAAACTAATTGTTCAAAATTTTGTAAAGCAATATGTATGCATTGTAAGGCCCAATTTCTTGCCCGGGCCCAATAAAACAAAATTCAACAGTCCATCACAAAGGAATATCGGGGCCCAACTAAGTTAACAGCCCAAACGGCCCAAAAGTTTGCAAAATGAGTGAACCCTAGATCAGATGCAAGGAGCCCTCGCGCCGCACGCTTATCGCCAAAGAACCCCAACGCCGCATCGTGCGCGCGTCTGCCACGTCCATGTGAAGAACCCCACTCCACCACGACGTTTGCTTACAAAACAGAAATTAGTTGTAAATAATAGGCTATAAAAAGCCAAATCGAATTTGTAATAGGGGACCTTTTTTTTACACGAATTACACCAAGAAATACAAAGGCAAAGTACACAAAAGCAGAGAATCAAAGAAAGTAGAAAGGTTTATTTTTGTTATTTTATTTTCTTCTTCTTTTTGGTGTTTTTGAAACTGTTCCCCTATCATATTTTTTCGTTTCTTTTTTTCCTTTTCCTTTTGGCAATATTTTAAATTATAATACATATACATAGATTTTTATTTAAAAAAATACTAACCGGCGACGGTGCCTCACTGGTGGGTGCCGGAAATCGCCTGGGGAGCAAAGGAAGAGAGCCCCTCTCTATTTTTTTTTTTTTTTTGAAAGGAAGAAGAAAAATGAGAAATTTTAAAAAAATCTCAGCTTTTATACTATAGCGATGCGGCGCCGTTTTGGCAATAGGGGTCAGAGGCCAAAACGACGTCATTTTGGGCCTCTGACCCGTGACCCGACCCACCTGAGGCGAAGATCCGCACGTTTTGTTATGGAGGGGCTAATTGCGCATTTAGCCCTCCATTTTTTTAAGCTCCTGAGCGGTTTTTATTTTATTTTCAATTTGACCCGAGCTTCGCTTTTTGATTCAATTTAGTCCTAGCTCAAGCACGTGTTGAAAACTTGGAGTAATTATGCGTTTCTAGTCCTCCCAGTTGTGCGCGCGATTAAATTTGGTCCTTATCCTTTTATTTACTTCATGATTTTGCCCCAGAATCCTGTTTTCAATCCAAACTTGTCCCTTTTGATTATTTTTTTTTGTTTTTTTCTGATTAATATTGAGTTTTATTATTAATTTACTCACTTTTACTTTCGTTATTTGCTACCATGTTTGTTTGTTATGTTTATATATATATATATATATATATATTACTCTTACTGTTAGGTGTTATTACTATATTTATTATTACTCTTTTTATTAATATTATTCATATACATCATTATTACTATTATTATGTCTATATATTATTGTTTACTTTATGCTCTTTATTGTATATTACTTGGTTACTATTTCTACTATTATTTTATTATTATTATCCCTATTGTTTTACATCTATATATTATTATTACACTATTTATTATTGTTATATTTTCTGTTATATCATTTTTTTATTATTATTATTTTACTTTTGTTATTATTTTTATATTTTACTATACTATTACCACTATTACTATTATTTTATTTGCCTTTGTTATCATTCCTATTACTTTCATCATTATTTATCATTTTCTTGAATATTAATACTGTCGTTTATCTTATTTTTTTATCCCATCTTTCCAAACTCCTGAAAATGTTTTTTGAAAATAAAGGCAATATTTGGTGGTTGGAAATTCGAGGGATCGTGCCCTAACGTGCTGGGTTTCAGTTTTTCGTTTGACCGAATCATTAAATATCCTTACTATGTACGCTTTTTTTAAAAAAAAACAAGGCAATATTTTGTGCTTGGAGGTTTTTGAGAAATTGTGCCCTAACGTGCTGGGTTTCAATTTTTCGCTCGTCCAAAGGACTGAATATCCTTTTAAAATTTTGATCGTGTTTTCTCAACTTTAAAAAATAAGGCAATATTTCATGTTTGGAAATTTGAGGGACCGTGCCCTAACGTGCTGGGTTTCGGTTCATTCATTTGGCCAAATAATGAAATACCTTTTTTTTTTAAAATGATGATGTATGAATTTTGGAGATCATGAAATGATCTTGGTGCCAAAGGTCCGAAACATCGTATCCTAACGTGTTGGATGTGATATTTCATCCTTTCAGAATAAGAGAATTTCAATATCCAATTCGAATTACCCAAACATTTTCCAAAGGATTTGTATTTTAAAATCTCTTCTAATTTTCGATATTAAGGACATTAATCAATCAATACGGTACCAGTTTGGGCATTGCGAGGGTGCTAATCCTTCCTCGTGCGTAACCGACTCCCGAGCCCGTTTTCTTAAAATTCGTAGACCAAAATATTTTCTAAAGTGACCCAATCACACTTCGAAAAAGGATTGGTGGCGACTCCGTTTTCCTTTTTAAAGTCGGCCCGTTTTCCAAACAAAAAATGGTTTCGACAGCTTGGCGACTCTACTGGGGACCAATAAGAGAGTCAAGCCGTGGAATTAAAGAGGTGTCGACTTACGTTCAGTTTTTAATTTAGGAAGGCTTATTATTGAGAATGGATTCCTTGATAAAGTAGAGGATAATGCGGCCGTCCGAATATGGTCAGAGCAAACTCAATTAGAAAAGGGGGACAGCCTAGCCGAGGGATATACATCGGAGTTATGTGGTTACACCCGCACCAGTGTGACGCAAAATGATCTTCGGAAATTAAAAGAAATATGGGACCAGTGGGAAGAAGAGACTAAGCAGTTGTTCTATGGGAATTATGGGGATTTGCCTCACTTGCTTGGCCTCAATATAGATGAGCATTTATTCCGAGCCCTCACTCAATATTGGAATCCTGCCTATAGCTGTTTTACCTTTGGGGAGGTAGATTTGGTACCCACTATAGAAGAATATACGGCTTTACTTCGTTGCCCGAAGGTCCAAGTCGACAAGGCCTATATTAAGGCCGCTTGTGGCCCAACCTTTTTAAAGAGGATGGTGAATATTACAGGGATGAGTGAACAGTGGGTTGCAGCAAGGATCAAGCAAAAGGGTGAGTGTAAGTGCATCCCATGGAGGATTTTGAAGGATTTGATTCTAGTACATCCTGATACTAAGAGGAGAGTTGATGTTTTTGCTTTGAGCATCTATGGATTAATGGTTTTCCCTAGGGCATTGGGATATATAGATGAGGCAGTCTCGGATCTCTTCGACTGACTTGATAGAGGGGTCACACCTGTTCCTACGATCTTGGCCGAGACGTTTAGATCTTTGAATGCATGCAGGAGAGCCGGTGAGGGCAGATTCATAGGGTGCGCACAGTTATTATTAACTTGGTTCCATAGCCATTTTTAGAAGGTGGATAAAGTCTCCTATCGAGTTTTTTCTGAGAATTACTCACCGCTAAAGAAATTAGCAGCCACCCCCAGAAGAGATGACGTATCAGAGGAAAATTGGATCGCGCTCCTTCGGGATTTCAAGGAAGAAGACGTTGAGTGGTGAGCTCCTTGGTTGGTTCCCGCCGAAATTCTCTATCGGTGTGGGAGCTATGGTTGGGTCCCTCTGTTAGGAATTTGATGAGCCGTTAGGTATGCTCATTTGCTTGTGCTGAGGCAGTATAGATCAAGACAGTTCATACCGGCAACGTTTGGGCTAGCTCAGTTTGAATTTTTATATAGGGGGATCATTATAAGAAAAAGGTTCGAGAGGTTTCTGATGCTTGGAAGCAGACTCACCGAATGAAAAGAGTTGCGGTGGGTCCAATGGCAACCCTCAAGTATAATGCATGGTGAAATAGGAGAATCGATGATAATATCCCCAGACCAACACAGGATGGTGCTCGATCGATAAAAGAATACCTACAAGTAGTCCCTTCCGAGTTGGAAATCATAAAGCAAGACTTCGAAAGTAAAAATTTAGAGTTAGGGAAAAAGATAGAATAGCTGGAAGAAGAAAAAATGCATTTGAGGTTAGATGTTGATATCTAGAAATCAGAGGCTGAGAAATTGAGAAAAGGGAAAAGGAAGGCCGAAGAGGATTTGGATAGCTTGAAGACCGATTACAAAAAGTTGCATTTATCCATGAGGACTGCAGGGTTGGGCAAAACCTTAGAACAATAGCGTCAAGAAATTCAAGAAGAGAAGGCCAAGGTTGATCAGTGGAAGAAGAGGTTCCATGAGACTCAAGCACAAAAAGATACTCTGAGAAAGACTGTGGGTGAGAGCCAAAGTGAGAATGAGAAGTTAAGAGCCCGAGTAGCAGCACTAGAGAAGGTATTGTGTCAAAGTCGCAACTCTGTGGTAAAGCTTGAATCAAGCCTAAACCAGATTAAAGAGTTGAAAGGGAAGATGGTAGAGCTTGAAACAGCACTGCAAAATAGTGAGCTCCGGATCCAAATATTAGAGGCAGATAACCAGCAGTGGAAAGAACAGCTTCAAAGGTCTCAAAACCAGGTCAGAGAAAGAGACTACGTTATGGGTGAAGCTGTGGTTCAGATACGAGAGGTGGCCGACCATCTACAAACCTTAGCGGTTCAGGCTGATGTGTTAAGTGTAGTATATGAGCTAGAGTCAGATCGGGGTCGAGAGTTAGCTAGCCTTCTTAGCAAAGTTAAAGCTTTGGGCATAAGGGCTAGGTCGTATATGTGACTCTGTTTTATGTAAAGGATTTTGTTTTTTAAATAAGTATTCTAAAAGAAATTGAACCAGAATCGACTCCTCTTATTTTTGCATTCATTTCATGCATTTGCATTGCATTTCATGCATTTGCATTGCATCACATCATCTACATTAAATATCATAAAAGAACCCTATTAACTAGAGGTCGTATTATAGTTATCCTGGAACATCACTACTACACCCGAAAGAAAACGAAAGTAATGGATCAAAGGATGGAAATGTTAGAGTAGATGCAGAAAGAAATGCATGACCAACTGCAGGAACAGTTGGCTAAGATCCAACAGGACATGAGGGATCAAATGCTGGAATCCCAGCGAAGCATGATAAGCCAGTTGACACAATTATTGACTGGAGGGCAGGATAAAGGAAATGGCCCTATGGTTGATGTCGGTGATGAAAATGAAAATTCTGCTTGTCCTCCAGGCTTGGCCCCGGTAAATTCCCAAGTACAACCACCAAGAGTGTCTGTTAATATCAGACATCAGTATCAAACTGGTACCTTAGCACCGGTAAACTTCCCGACGGGTTCGAGCTCTAACCCTGGAGACAATCTGGCAAAGTCGATGGTCCCTGATTTCGATGATGCAGTAGAAGAGGAGAAAACAAGGACAGAACTCCCAAAGGAGTTCGAGGATCGATGCAAATGGTTAGAGGAGAAGTTCAAAGCATTGGAAAGTGCTGATTACCAATGCGAGGTGGATGCTAAGAAGTTGAGTCTAGTCCCAGATCTGGTGCTTCCTCCGAAGTTCAAGATGCCAGAATTTGAAAAGTACAACGGGACCAGCTGTCCTGAGGCCCATATTACAATGTTTTGTCAGAGAATGACGGGATATGTCAACAACGACCAGTTGTTGATCCACTGTTTCCAGGATAGTTTGATTGGGGCTGCAGCAAAGTGGTACAATCAGCTGAGTTGTACTCAAATCAAATCGTGGAAAGATTTGGCACAGGCCTTCATGAAGCATTATGGCCATGTGACTGATATAGTGCCTGACAGGATCACGTTGCAAAACATGGAGAAGAAGTTAGGCGAAAGCTTTAGAAAATATGCTCGGAGGTGGAGGGAGGTCGCTACGCAAGTCCAGCCACCGCTACTAGAAAAAGAAATGACCATGCTCTTCATAAATACTCTGATAGCACCTTTCATCAATCATATGTTGGGGAGCGCGACTAAAAGTTTCACGGACATAGTGATGTCCGGCGAAATGATAGAAAACGCGATAAGGTGTGGGAAAATAGAAGCTGGAGAGAGCATAAGAAGATCGGCTCCAAAGAAAAGGGAGAGTGAAGTGGGTAATGTAAGCTCGGGTTATCCCAAACCCATTACTATCAGTCAGCCGAGAGCGGTAACCGTGGGCCAACAGGCCCCACCAAGACAAGAGCCCAACACGAGGCAGAAGACCGAGAAATTCCAATTTACTCCCATACCTGTAACGTATAGGGAGTTGTATAAAACTCTGTTCGATGCGCACGTCGTATCCCCTTTCTACGTGAAGCCGCTGCAACCTCCATATCCTAAGTGGTATGACACAAACGCTCAGTGTGAATACCATACGGATGTAGTAGGTCACTCGATAGAAAATTGTACTTCATTCAAAAGGCTAGTCGAGAGGCTTATCAAGGCGGGTGTGGTAAAGTTCAACTACGCGCCTGGTGGAGGAAATCTGTTACCTAGTCATATGGATAATGGGGTAAACGCGATAGCCGAGTACATGGGGAGGAGAGTCAAGCAGACGGTTGCTAAAATAAGAACCCCATTAAGAGAGGTTTGGAGAGAAATGCAGAAAAGGGGGTTAGTTCTACAAGAGAATGTGAACAGATCGCGAGATGCAAGGAACTACTGTGAGTTTCATAATAAGGAAGGCCATGAGATCCAGCAGTGCAATGAATTCAGAGCCCTAGTACAATGGTTAATGGATAATAAAGAGCTGGAGTTCTTTGACTTTGCAGAAGGAGAGGATGTATGTGCCATAGAAGGAGGGTTTACAGAGAGGGTCCCTAGGGTCAATCACCCAGTAGTAATTATCACACGACCAAAGACCAATGAAGCAGGAGCGAGGACGGCACCGAAAGTGGTAATCCAGAAGCCCGTGACCTTTCCTTATAAGGATAGCAAGAGGGTGCCTTAGAGTTATAATTACACCGTGACAGTTTCGGGAAAAAAAATTCGGTCAGCATGCCAAACACGAAGATTGAACTGGAAAAGGAGAAGTACCCGATGATTGGACAAGGGGAAGGAAAGTCAGAACCATTGGTTAATGAACCAGTAACAGATTGTAAAGCCAAAGAGTTTTTGAAGTTCCTAAAGCACAATGAGTACAGTGTTGTGGAACAGTTACACAAGCAGCCAGCACGCATATCCGTACTGGCTCTACTTTTAAACTCGGAGGCACAACGTAATGCATTGACAAAAGTGTTGAATGAAACTTATGTCGCTGATGACATTTCAGTAAATAAGTTGGACCGCCTTGTTGGTAACATAAGTGCAGACAACTTCATCTCTTTCAGTGATGATGAAATTCCACCAGGAGGCATGGGATCCACCAAGGCTTGGCACATCACTACCCAATGTAAAGGGTACACATTGCCGGGGGTATTAATTGATAACGGATCGGCACTGAACGTCTTGCCTTTATCTACGCTGAACAGGTTGCCCGTAGACAGCTCTCATATGAAATCGTGCCACAATATAGTGAGAGCATTCGGCGGCACCGAGAGAAAAGTAATGGGAAGGATTGAGATACCCCTCCTAATCGGGCCAAATACATATGAGGTAGACTTCCTCGTAATGGACATCAAGCCCTCTTACAATTATTTATTGGGGAGACCCTAGATCCACTCAGCGAGAGCAGTACCATCATCATTGCACCAAAGGTTAAAGTTGGTGACAGAGGGCCGGTTGATAACCATAAATGCGGAGGAAGATATCATCGCGTCCGTTACTAGTAATGCTCCGTACATAGAGAATGATACGGAGGCTATAGAGTACTCCTTCAGGTTGTTGGAGTTTGTAAATGCGACTTTCATCAATGAAGGAAGTAAGATCCCGGTACCCAAAATCTCCGAAACAACAAGGACGGGCCTCCAGCTAATAGTAGGAAGAGGAGCATTACCTGGGGAGGGACTCAGAAAATATCTCTAGAGGCCGGTCAGAGTGCTAGGATTGGTTGACAAACATGACCGCTTTGGTTTGAGGCATAGACCAGATGCCCAGCAGAGAAAGGAGGAGCTAGAGAGGAAGCGTGAAAGACGAAGGGCACGATTGAACGGTGCTGAGATCGAGTAGGGTTCAATGACTTTTCCCCATATTTCTAATACATTCGTGTCGGGAGGAATTATCCATTCAGGGCCAGAAAATATGAGTAAGGAAATGGCTGAGGAGATGATGAGAGCTTTGAGCATCAACACCGTGTTAAAGGAGCATCCAAAGGAAGAGAACTTGGCGGGTATTCGCCCCTGTGAGCCTGGAAGTATTCTGGACAACTGGACTGCGGAAGAAATTCATGTAGTTTTTAGGACTAAAACAGAGTAATGTTCAAAACACACTTGTTGTTTCAAGTCTAGAAACAATAAGAATCTTTTGTGAAATAGGCTCATGTTCAGGCATCATTATTTTCAATATAAAATGCATTTTTCTTTCATACCGTGCAAGTATTCTGTTATTTCTTTTTCATTCCATTCATAATCATAACGCATAAATAATTCATTCTTAAATTCATTTCATTGAATATTCTTTCATACCTACCATAGGTCCCCAGATATCAATGTCATGAACAACGCTGCTACGGACCCAGAACTCCCTGATGAAGAAGACATGTGTCTGGAGGGACCTCAGGACTTTACAGATGACGGAGATTGTAGGGTATCCCCAGATTTGTTAAGGATGGTAGAGCGGGAAGGGAAGCTAATTATACCTCACAAAGAGACAATTGAGAGTGTGATTCTGGAAGAGGGGAAAGAGGTGAAAATTAGAACCCTTATAATGGAGGAAACAAGGCGAGATCTCGTTAGACTTCTGCTAGAATTCAAGGTTGTCTTCGCATGGTCGTACCAAGACATGCCTGGGTTGAGTGTCGACATTGCGGTACACCGTATTCCATAAGAGAATAATACAAACCGGTTCAACAGAAGCTTCGAAGGATGAGACCCGATGTTGCAGTTAAAATAAGAGAGGAGGTCAAGAAGCAATTTGACGCTGGGTTCTTACAAGTGGTGAATTACTCTGAATGGGTAGTCAATGTCGTCTCTGTTCCTAAGAAAGATGGAAAAGTACGAATGTGTGTCGATTACAGGGACCTAAACAAGGATAGCTCAAAGGACAACTTCCCTCTGCCTCACATCGACACTCTGGTGGATAACACGGCAGGGTATTCATTATTTTCCTTCATGGATGGTTTCTTAGGATACAATCAAATAAAGATGCATCCTGAAGACATGGAAAAGACCACTTTCATAACCTTATGGGGAACCTTTTGCTACAAGGTGATGCCATTTGAGTTAAAGAATGCAGGAGCAACATACCAAAGGGCCATGGTAACCTTGTTTCACGATATGATGCACAAGGAGATCGAGGTCTACGTCGATGACATGATAACAAAATCTCGAACGGAAAAGGAGCATGTGCAAGTTTTGAGGAAACTGTTCTTGAGGTTGAGGAAATTTCAGCTGAAGCTCAATCCAGCCAAGTGTACTTTCGGGGCTAAATCAGGGAAACTACTCGGCTTCATGGTCAGTGAAAAAGGAATTGAGGTCGACCTAGATAAAGTCAAGGTCGTACAAAAATTGCCTCCGTCGCGCACTCAGAAGGAAGTTTGAGGTTTTTTTAGGAAGATTGAATTACATTGCTCGGTTTATTTCGCAATTGACTGAGAAGTGTGATCCAATATTCCGTCTTCTTAAGAAACACAATCCAGGCATTTGAGACGATGAATGCCAGATGGCATTTGACAAGATCAAACAATACTTTTCCAATACCCTAGTGCTAATGCCACCTAGTCCTGATAGACCATTGATTCTGTACTTGACGATATTTGATAATTCAATGGGATGTGTGCTCGGCCAACATGATGAGACAGGAAAGAAAGAAAAAGCGATATACTACCTCAGTAAGAAATTCACTGAGTGTGAAATGAGATACTCGCCAATTGAGAGATTATGTTGTGCTTTGGTCTGGACGACCCAGAGGTTGAGGCAGTACATGCTGTACCATACAACTTGGTTAATCTCGAAACTAGACCCCCTTAAGTACATGATGGAGTCGACCGCTCTGAATGAAAGAATGGCCCGATGGCAAATTTTGCTCTCAGAATTTGACATAGTCTATGTGAACCAGAAGGCTGTGAAGGGGAGTGCAATAGCTGATTTTCTAGCCAGTAGAGCGCTAGACGACTACGAACCCTTGAACCTTGATTTTCCCAATGAAGATCTGATGTTTGTAGTGAAAACTGAAGAGGATACCCTAGAGGATCATCCTTGGAAGTTGAACTTCGACGGAGCATCAAATGCCGTTGGTAATGGAGTTGGGACAGTCTTGATATCCCCAAATGGAGATCATTATCCATTCACTTACAAGTTGGATTTTGACTGCACGAACAATATGGCAGAATACAAAGCATGTATCATGGGAATTCGAGTAGCCATAAACCGCAAAGTCAAGGTGCTAGAGGTATATGAAGATTCCGCGTTGGTGATATATCAGCTCAAAGGAGAATGGAAAACAAGAGATCCCAAATTGATCAGTTACCGAAAGTTAGTTTTGGAGCTAATTGATGAGTTTGATGATATCACATTCTTTTACCTCCCGCGTGATGAAAATCAGATGGCTAATGCCTTGGCTACATTAGCCTCTATGATCAGAGTAAATGAGCAGGAGGGTATGAAGCCTATCCAATTAAGTATCTGTGAGGCTCCGGCTTGCTACTGCAATATCGATGAAAAGGAGGAGAGAGATGATCATCCTTGGTATCATGACATTCTGCGATATGTAAAAAGCCGTGAATACCCTGATCGAGCAACAAAAAATGACAATAGAACACTGCGAAGATTGGCCAATGATTATGTCTTAGACGGAGAGATCCTGTATAAAAAGATGAAAAATCAGGTGCTGTTAAGATGCGTCGATGCTGTTGAGGCTAAAAAAATCCTGGAAGAAGTTCATGAAGGTGTTTGCGGGACGCATGCTAATGGATTTACAATGGCCAGGCAGATCATGAGATTCGGGTACTACTGGTCTACGATAGAAGGAGATTGCATCCGTTACACCAAGAAGTGCCACAAGTGTCAGATTTACGGGGACAAAATTCATGTGCCTCCTTCACCTCTTCATGTTATGACTTCTCCGTTGCCTTTCTCAATGTGGGGCATGGACGTTATTGGGCCGATCTCACCAAAAGCTTCTAATGGACATCGATTCATTTTCGTGGTCATTGATTACTTCACCAAATGGGTAGAGGCAGCTTCATATGCCAATGTCACGAAGACGGCCGTTAGCAAGTTTTTGAAGAAGGAAATCATATGTCGCTACGATATGCCAGAAAAGATAGTGTCTGACAACGTGTTAAACTTGAACAACATCGCGATAGCAGAAGTCTGCAGTCAGTTCAACATTAGGCACCATAACTCATCGCCATATCGCCCGAAAATAAATGGCCCCGTGGAGGCAGCTAATAAAAATATCAAAAAGATTGTGGGGAAAATGACTGAAACCTACAAGGATTGGCATGAAAAGTTACCGCTTGCCCTTTATGCTTACCGAACATCTGTTAGAACCTCTACCGGGGCAACACCTTTCTCATTGGTTTATGGGATGGAGGCAGTCTTGCCTATCGAAGTTAAAATTCCTTCTCTCCGGGTTTTGTCAGAACTGAAGTTGGATGAAGCGGAATGGGTTCAATCTCGATATGATCAACTGAATCTTATTGAGGAAAAATGGTTAAGAGCCATCAGCCATGGTCAAATATACCAGAAGCGGATGATGCGGGCTTACAATAAGAAGGTTCGCCCCAGAGTATTCCATGAGGGAGACTTGGTATTGAAACAGATCCTCCCTATGCAGAAAGACTTCAGGGGAAAGTGGATGCCTAATTGGGAAGGACCTTATGTCGTAAAGAAGGCCTTCTCTAGGAGAGCGTTGATACTCGCCGAAATAGACGGTAAAAGTCTGCCAAATCCAATTAATGTAGGCTCCGTCAAGAAGTATTTCGCGTAAAAAGGAAATGGGCTAAGGTGAAAACCCGCAAAGGGCATCTTGAGTTCAAAAAAAAACCGAGAGGCCAAGGTGAAAACCCGCAAAGGGCACCTTGAGACCAAAGGAACTTTGAATTGAAAACCCGTAAAGGGCGATTCAAATGTTTGGAGAAATGGGGCATGCGCTAGCCACCCTGTACCTGAATTAACAATGAGGAGATGCGCTACATCTTCGGAGAATTGATAAAGTACCACAGATCTTCTAGACATATGTTGAGTTCAGAGTGGTCTTCAAGAAATTCGTATAGGAAAGCTCAGGCTGTGATATCTGGGGCACCAATTCCACCTCTACTCGTTTTTGTATTTTAGCAAAATTTGATGCTTTTGTTCAATTCATTCTTCACGGGTTTTCGTCCCGATTAAATCTCAGTTTCGTTCGTCTTCATAATATTTTTTTCAAGCATTTCTTATTGAAATAATGATTAACGAATTAATAACACTTTCATAAAAGAAGTTTTGCGTATTACTCTGAAAGTCTCTAAATAATGCAAGAATCTAAAACAGGATGGTTATTCGGAACTCACCAGACTTAAAGGGTTGGAGACCTTCGAGATAAGGATCTAAGCAATGACTACGGCTTCAGATTCCCTGTTGGAAGTATCACCAACAAGAGGACATACGTCGAGATATCACCTTAATAAGCGAAGAAGCAATCGATAACACAAAAGCTAAAAATGGATCATTTTCATGGCATTTTGCATCTATTCATAACATTCATAATACATATGTTTAGGAGCATTTTTCATAACATTCTAATCATTTGGCATAAGCATAGATCCCATGAAATCAATTCTACAGGTAAGTTGCCCAGAGGACAATGTAACGAATTGATGGGAGTTACTGAAATAATGAGATCTTGTCTCCACCGAGCGAGAGTGGAGGCGGATCGAAAAATTACAAGTCTTATCTCCATGTATCGGCAATGGAGCAGACTGAAGCCTTATCTCCACTGATCAGAAGTGAAGCGGATCGAAAAACAGCAAGTCTTATCTCCATGTATCGGCAATAGAGCAGACTGAAGTTCATAGCCTTATCTCCATTGAGTAGGAGTGGAGCAGGCTAAAGATAGTAGATCTTATCTCTACTGAGCAGGAGTAGAGCAGATCGAAAATAACAGATCCTATCTCTACTGAGCAGGAGCAGAGCGGATCGAAAGCCACAAGTCTTATCTCCATGTATCGGCAATGGAGCAGACTGAAGATTATAGCCTTATCTCCACCGAGCGCGAGTGGACCAGGTGAAAGCGAGATCTTATCTTCATTGAGCGGGAGTGAAGCAGATCGAAACAGCAAGTCTTATCTCTATGTATCGGCAATGGAGTAGACTGAAGTTCATAGCCTTATCTCCATTGAGCCGGAGTGAAGCAGGCTAAAGATAGTAGATCTTATCCCTACTGAGCAGGAGTAGAGCAGATCGAGAACAGCAGATCTTATCTTCACTGAGCAGGAGTGAAGCAGATCGAAGCAGCAAGTCTTATCTCCATGTATCGGCAATGGAGCAGACTGAAGATTATAGCCTTATCTCCACTGAGCAGGAGTGGAGCAGGCTGAAAGAAAGCAGATCTTATCTTCACTGAGTAGGAGTGAAGCAGATCGAAGCAGCAAGTCTTATCTCCATGTATCGGCAATGGAGCAGACTGAAGTTCATAGCCTTATCTCTATTGAGCAGGAGTGGAACAGGCTAAAAATAGTAGATCTTATCTCTACTGAGCAGGAGTAGAGCAGATCAAAGATAGCAGATCCCATCTCCACTGAGTAGGAGTGGAACGGATCGAAAATTACAGATTTTATCCCTACTAAGCAGGAGTGGGGCAGATCAAAAATGGTGAATCTTATCTCCATGTATCGGTAATGGAGCAGATTTAAGCCATTAACCTTATCTCCATTGAGCAGGAGTGGAGCAGGCTAAAGATAGCAGGTCTTATCTCCACTGAGCAGGAGTGGAGCAGATCGAAGACGATGAGCTTTAATTCCCTAAGCAGTAGGGTAACAGGCTAAAGAGATAGCAGACCTTATCTCTACTGAGCAGGAGTATAGCAGATCAAAAATAGCAGATATTATCTCCACTGAGTAGGGGTGGAGCAGACTGAAGATAATAGAGCTTATTTCCACTAAGCGGTGGCGGAGCAGATCGGAACAAAATTCCTATACCCCTGAAGATGCAGTGAATGGAATGAAGCTACCTAAATACCATGTCAAGATTCAACAAGATAGGGCAAAATTGACCCTTTTAAAGTCTTTGCTCTATTCCCATTACACGACAACGAGCAAAGAGGGGCAACTGTAAGGCCCAATTTCTTGCCCGGGCCCAATAAAACAAAATTCAACAGTCCATCACAAAGAATATCGGGGCCCAACTAAGTTAACAGCCCAAACGGCCCAAAAGTTTGCAAAATGAGTGAACCCTAGATCAGATGCAAGGAGCCCTTGCGCCGCACGCCTTCTGCCAGCAACCCCAACGCCGCATCGTGTGCGCGTCTGCCACGTCCATGTGAAGAACCCCACTCCACCACGACGTTTGCTTACAAAACAGAAATTAGTTGTAAATAATAGGCTATAAAAAGCCAAATCGAATTTGTAATAGGGGACCTTTTTTTTACATGAATTACACCAAGAAATACAAAGGCAAAGTACACAAAAGCTGAGAATCAAATAAAGTAGAAAGGTTTATTTTTGTTATTTTATTTTCTTCTTCTTTTTGGTGTTTTTGAAACTGTTCCCCTATCATATTTTTTCGTTTCTTTTTTTCCTTTTCCTTTTGGCAATATTTTAAATTATAATACATATACATAGATTTTTTTTTAAAAAAATACTAACCGGCGACGGTGCCGGAGCCTCGCCGGTGGGTGTCGGAAATCGCCTGGGGAGCAAAGGAAGAGAGCCCGTCTCTGTTTTTTTTTTGAAAGAAAGAAGAAAAATGAGAAATTTTAAAAAAATCTCAGCTTTTATACTATAGCGATGCGGCGCCGTTTTGGCAATAGGGGTCAGAGGCCAAAACGACGTCATTTTGGGCCTCTGACCTGTGACCCGACCCACCTGAGGCGAAGATCCACGCGTTTTGTTATGAAGGGGCTAATTGCGCATTTAGCCCCTCTGTTTTTTTTAAGCTCCCAGGCGGTTTTTATTTTATTTTCAATTTGACCCAGAGCTTCTGTTTTTTTATTCAATTTAGTCCTAGCTCAAGCACATTGTTCAGAAACTTGGAGTAATTGCGTTTCTAGTCCTCCCAGATTGTGCGCGCGATTAAATTTGGTCCTTATCCTTTTATTTACTTCGCGATTTTGCCCCAGAATCCTGTTTTCAATCCAATCTTGTCCCTTTTGATTATTATTTTTTGTTTTTTTTCTGATTAATATTGAATTTTATTATTATTTTATTATTAATTTACTCACTTTTACTTTCGTTATTTGCTGCCATGTTTGTTTATTATGTTTATATATATATTATTACTCTTACTGTTAGGTGTTATTACTATATTTATTATTACTCTTTTTATTAATATTATTCGTATACATCATTATTACTATTATTATGTCTATATATTATTGTTTACTTTATGCTCTTTATTGTATATTACTTGGTTACTATTTCTACTATTATTTTATTATTATTACCCCTATTGTTTTACATCTATATATTATTATTACACTATATTTATTATTGTTATATTTTCTGTTATATCATTTTATTTTATTTTTTTACTTTTGTTATTATTTTTATATTTTACTATACTATTACCACTATTACTATTATTTTATTTGCCTTTGTTATCATTCCTATTACTTTCATCATTATTTATCATTTTCTTGAATATTAATACTGTCGTTTATCTTATTTTTTTTATCTCATCTTTCCAAACTCCTGAAAATGTTTTTTAAAAATAAAGGCAATATTTGGTGGTTGGAAATTCGAGGGACCGTGCCCTAACGTGTTGGGTTTTGGTTTTTCGTTTGACCGAATCATTAAATATCCTTACTATGTACGCTTTTTTTAAAAAAAAACAAGGCAATATTTTGTGCTTGGAGGTTTTTGAGAAATTATGCCCTAACGTGCTGGGTTTCAATTTTTCGCTCGTCCAAAGGACTGAATATCCTTTTAAAATTTTGATCGTGTTTTCTCAACTTTAAAAAATAAGGCAATATTTCATGTTTGGAAATTTGAGGGACCGTGCCCTAACGTGCTGGGTTTCGGTTCGTTCGTTTGGCCAAATAATGAAATACCTTTTTTTTTTTAAAATGATGATGTATGAATTTTGGAGATCATGAAATGATCTTGGTGCCAAAGGCCCGAAACATCGTATCCTAACGTACTGGATGTGATATTTCATCCTTTCGGAATAAGAGAATTTCGATATCCAATTCGAATTACCCAAACATTTTCCAAAGGATTTGTATTTTAAAATCTCTTCTAATTTTCGATATTAAGTATATTAATCAATCAATACGGCACCAGTTTGGGCGTTGCGAGGGTGCTAATCCTTCCTCGTGCGTAACCGACTCCCGAGCCCGTTTTCTTAAAATTCGTAGACCAAAATATTTTTTAAAGTGACCCAATCACACTTCGAAAAAAGATTGGTGGCGACTCCATTTTCCTTTTTAAAGTCGACCCGTTTTCCAAACAAAAAATAGTTTCGACATGCATTATAGAAGTTTAAAAATGAAAAATGTTTGCATGTTAAAGTCAACAATGGATCTGTATTATTTTCCAACAAGATTATGGCTCCAAAGTCCAAAGGGTAGGGAAATGTGAAGAAGAAACCTTAAGTGGTGTATGTGGAAATTACTACTCAACTCACTTTTCTTTGCTGACACAAAATTTGGTAGCTTAGTCTCAACTACACTTTCTCCTTTCTTTTTTGTGGAATAATTTTTTGTACTTAGAAGACTATGCTGTAAGACCAAAAAGCCAGCACCTTGCATATATATTAAAGAAAATGATTTCCATTGTTTCCTCCTTTTCTTTTTCTTCTTCTACTTGTTCCCACTTTTGAAATTTAATTTTTTATTTTTAATTTAAAAAATTTAGTTTTATTTAAAATTTAAAATTCAATTAATAATAATATTAATTGACTTCTTCTAAATTTGAACATATTTTATCAATTAAAATTAATTTTTTAAATCAATATTAAAATGTAACATATTCAAAATTAATGAAAATCCATAAATAATGTTACCAAATAGATTTTATAATTTTAAAATGAAAAAAAAAAGAGATTAAAATGACTAAATTGGTGAAAATAAAAGCATCAAACCAAGTTTTTAAATCAACCCTGTAGAAGATTTTGATATTTTTAATATTTTTATCTTAACTATTTTTAAAATAAAATATAAACAATTAATTAAATTATTCAACGTAATTAATAATGTTAAAATATATTTATATGTATGTAATACGTAAATAAAATATAAATATTTTTAAAATATAGGTAAATTGGAAAAGAATATATATTAATACCAAAATAAAAAGGGTTGTGAGTTGGAAATTATTTAAACCGTAATTTCATAATTAAGAAATATAGTAGAAAGAAGATAGAAGAAAAAGAGGGGAGGGGTGAGAAATGGAAGCATGTGGCACTTGTCAAAACTGCAGTTTCCTAGCACCACACTGGCTCAATCCGGTGCGTACAGCTCTCATTTTATTAAATCCTAACAACTTTTGGGGGGACAAAAATCTTAACAAAACCCCCCACACGGTTCATTATTCAAACCCAAAAGGAAGACCTCATATCAATCAAGTCATATACATAAATTAATTTGTTATTCGCTAAGTAGCAAAAGACTTTTTCGGTAGAAAACAAAAAATAACTTTCCTTAATTTGAAATCTTCATTGCTAGCTATTAAATTTAAGATTTGAATTTCCACAACTTAATTACCCCCCTTCTTATCAAATCAAATATATATAAAAATTCTTTCTTGGTTTTCTTCCGGTAATTAGAGCTATTAATTATATCAAATATTAAATTTTTTGAAAAATATATAGAGGGAGTGCCTACACCAAATCCTTAAAGACACAATTTTCATATTTAAGGTATTAACAATTCATTAGACTATATTGATTATATGGTTGATATTTAGCCATTATAGAAGATTATATTACTTTGGGAATCTTATATTGGTTGGATTGATTTGAAATTACGCAAGACAATTCGTTGGATCATGGATTAGATCATGATTTTAGTTGTCAAGAGTCCATATTTACAGTGTTTGATATTATTATAATGTATTAAACTTATTTTGTTGGGATTCATATAAATCTTCGTATGTAAGCAAGTCTTGAAATTAAGTCTACATATTTGACAGACTTGATATAGGTGATTGTACTAAGAGTTAGGCACTTAATATGTTCTTTTGATAATATTATTGTGTGAGTACAATTTGATAGTAAAACCTTGTGTTATGGTTTTACTTGATGAATTCAAAAATAATGAATTTAGTGGTGAGAGTATCGTGTCTTCAAAGTGCAAAAATAAAGAAAATTATCACGACTTTTATAGTTCTTGAAGAGAGCACATATTTTTTTTGTTATCTGTACCTGTCTTTAAAATCTAATACTTTAGTAAACTTGAAGCCTTTTAAAAAAGTAAAGCTCCACTTCCACGACTAATAATATTTAGCCTAGTTAATTAATTATAAGGTTATGATATTTAGATATAGCTTGGATAATATTATTAGGGTCATGCATGGTTTTGGACTGAGCTTTACATCATACGCGGAGATTTTCCAGTCTTCGGAAGGTTTCCACCATTTTTACTAATTTAAAAGAAAAAAAAAGGTTTATTTACCATGTCAAATACTTTATTATTAATTGAAAAAAGAAAAGAGAAAACCCACAGTATTTAATTGTTTGGTAAAAAAGAAAATTTTGTACATACGCAGTAGTCATGGAGAAGATGGAAAAAGGGAAGTAAATAATGGTTGTTGAGGATTGTGGAATTTTATTTATTTTTTATTTTTGGTTAAAAGGAGGACTGTGGAAATACTTTATATAAAATTGTCCAAAGGGACTTTATTACCATCTTTCGTACTACAACCGTCTGCATGCATAGTCCATTTACATAAATATATTTTATTCGGCCCTTTTTTTTGACGAGACAAGCACTTGCCTCTTTTCATAAAGAAGGATTTCATTTCATAATTCATTAAGACGACAGAACAAACTCCCAAACAGGAAGAAGACAGCAGAGAAAGAAAGCCATCAAAGCAAGACAGCGAGGGCGGATCCTTATGGGCCTAGCCTCAAAATTATGGGAAATTTTGAAAGTTTTAAGAAATTTTGGTTAGGCGTCAATTTTTTTAAATTTTTTTTATTAATTTCATAAAAATTTTAATTAGACCCTAATTTTTTTTAAAAATTCTCATTAAACTTTTAAAATTTTTGAAACTTTTACTAGGACCTCAAATTTTAGTTCTAGGATCCATCACTGCAAGAAAACATCCTCAAGATCAAAATAACATATGATCCAAGAACTATGTTTTAGGGTCTAGTAAAAAAATTTAAAAAAAAAAAATTAGGATTTTAATGAAAATTTTTTTTTAAAAAATTTTGAGGTCTAACTAACCTTTTCATAAAATTAATAAAGATTTTCAAAAATTTAAGGAGGCTTAACTAAAATTTACTAGAACTTTGAAGGGAAAGTTTCATTATTGATTATCAAACATGTTTTTCAATTTTCCAAAAGTAAAAAAAAAAGTTAAAATTATTTTTAAAAATGAAAATAAAAAATATTTTTAAAAATCAAATCCAGCCTAATGCTTTTATATAATTTTATAAACAAACATTACTAGTTTTTGGTCCCTGTGATGCATGGGTTTGAATTTTTATATTAACATTATTGATATTAATTCATTTATTGGTATATAATTTTTATTTAAAATTTATAACTTTCACAATCCAATCTAGACATTAGGTCCGAATTCAAAAGATTACATTGGCCACCAAAAGTATCAGTAAGTTAACGGAGTTTATAAAACAGACATTTTAAGCATTTGTTTATTTTAGAGGAAAACTTAGTTAATTTCCATTTTATTTATTACTCAAAATTTATTTATAATCTACCAACGGAAAAGTGATATTCAACTTAGTTTTAGTTAAGTAAAATTAGAATTATTTTATGCATAATTAATTTAAAATTCATGTTTCAATATCCTAAATTTGAATTAAATATCATGCATACTAAATAAACCCAAAATCGTAGTCCCATGCCACAATTCAAATAAAGCGATACAGTTCCAAAATAACAGAAATTTTAAGTAGCAAATCTAAAATATTTTTTAATAAAAAAGATCAATTCGAGCTGAGCCCTTCGTATGCCGAGTCCGTGCCATAACCTGATGGGTTATCTGTGAAGATGGAAATAATGGGGGAGTGAGCTTAAGAAGCTCAGTGTGAGTTCAATCACAAGAAAATCAATGCAAGCAGTAGACAAATCATACAGAATAACAATTCATAGAATAATCACAATTGAATAGCAATTCAGAATATTGGTATTTCAGATCAACTCCTCAATATAATATCTCGGTATTCACAACCATGTAAATGCTTATGAATGCAATGCAATTTCAAGTTATCGAAAAGACCCTACCCAACTCCACTACACACCACAGTAAGAGATCTCCAAAACTCATCCATCCCTACATACTGCGTTGTAGATAAACCACCAGTAATTTGTATATTAATTGCTAGTAATAAAAATTGTAGATGAACCACCAGTATTTTCAGTTAAAAAGTTTGTAGACAAGCTATCACTTGTTGTGGATGAACAACATATTTGTAGATAAAAGCTGCTAGTAATTTGTAAATGAACCACTAGTGTTGCAGATTATTAAACTATCAGTATTTCCTCCTTCCATATCGTCCCCCCATGCATTGCAATATGGCATGCTTGTAACAGTATCATGTAATAACAGTAGACATGCTTAACATGTATTTAGTTCAACAATAGCAGTAGACATGATTAATATGTATTCAGTTTAACATTAACAGTAGACATGTTGAACATGCAATCAGTAATACAGTGGAAAATTTAATTAGTATTAGTTTATCATAAACACAAAGACAATAGACATGTATCAATCTTATATCTTACATATAACAGTAGTAATTAAGTCAATCAGATCATGAATTCCAAAATATCCATATTATCAGAGACTCAATTGAGTGAAATAAAATTCTAAAAATAGTTTGGGGACTATTTAGGGACTAAATAGAATAATTCATAAAATTCTAGGCAAAACTATAAAATAGGGTCACACGGCCATGTGGAAGGGTTACATGACCATGTGGCCAGGCCGTGTAACAGACTATGATCGTTTGGCAATCGTAAAAATTAACTTACAGGAGAGAACGATCGTGTGCCAAGTCGTGTGGAAGGTCATCTGCCGTGTGGTTCACGAACTAGCCTAGGGTTTGTAGGGCACATGGCTGTGTGGGAGGCCGTGTGGTCAACATGCCTGTGTCGGAGACTATGTGGCCCTAATCCTACACACAATTTGCCCCGATTCACTTCGTAAAGAACACACACCTTTCACCGAGAGACTAATTGTCCTTCCTCACGCTCGATTTTGATTGAATTCACCTAAATCAGGTCCTTTAAACGACATTTACACGAGTTAATGATTGATTTCAAGATTTATCAAGATTATCGAAAGATTTGTCAAGAACCGAAAAAAATCAAGTAATTGAATTGAAAGATTAACGTGGAATGATGCTATTGCAGAATTTACGAGTTCTACTTATTGAAACGAATGCACCTACCAACCTTTGGCGAAAATACGGATGTTATTGGCAATTTCGACAACCGGTAGAGAAACGAGTAAATGGGGAATGATCTAACTCGGGAAAATAAAAATATTGGATAGCAATGGAATGAAAATATGATGAAAAGAAAATGAAAAGAAAAGAAAGAGGGAAGAAATAGGGTGAGGAAGGAAAATTTCTAATTGGAATTGAAGAGGAAACAAAATCCCAGCCTAATTAGGAAAATTTGGACTAAATACCTAGGTTTTGGGAACCTAGGGGCAAAATGTTAATTTACCCTATACTACCAAAATTAAAAAGAATGGAAAAGGGAAAAGAGTGGCTCAAACTCGGGTCAATGGGGAAACATAGCACTTAACCATTAGGCCTTACGCCCATTTCTTGCTTAATTTTTAATCCTAACAATATATATTTTAGTGTTGTTTACATCCTAGGTAAAGGAAAATAAAATGAAATGAAATGAAAGAAAGGTGGCTCAAACCTAAGAACTCTAGGAGGAGTAGCACTTAACCATCAAGCTTATTCAATTTTCTTGTTTATTCATTAAAAATAATGCCCTATATTTTAGGGCATGACAAAATTTGTTAATTAACCAAATATTGTAAAAAATAATTTATAAAAAAATACTTATTAAGTCAAAAAAATATTGCAAAAATTATGAATTTTAAAACAATTAAAATATATATAACTAGTTTCTTATCAATATGATGCAAGTATTGATTGTATTATTTAATAATTAAAGCATAATAGTTAACAAATTAAATTTAAAAAAAAAAGATAATTTAAAATGAATATAATATCATTTGAAAAATTATATATTTATTGAAATCAATTTATTAATAGTTGAAAAATAAAACAACATATAAATAATTTAAAATCAATTTAATATTAGTTGCAAAATAAATAAATTTATTTTTGTAAACAATAAAAATTTTAAATAAACAAATATTAGTGTACAAAACTTTTCAACATTAATTTTATAATTTTAAATAATATTTTTTTTGTTGGGACCTTAGTTGTCCTTGTATACGAAGTTTCTCCTCATGTTCAAACAACTTCTTGAACTAAATGCTTTGTCACCATGTTTTATTCCTTGTTTGAAAATAGTTGTTTGGATAGGCCTTTGGACAACAATTTGTACACGCCTTTGGGATAGCTAAGTGCAATATAAAGTTATCAATATTTTCTTTGATCTTCACTGTGTGCTACACTATCAACAAATGATCATCAAGCCATGTTTTATTCTATCCTTAATGACATTGATTGTATTTTGAAGGCAAAAGGAAGGATTGATTTTTATCATTTTATAACTTATCCTTATCCTTCTTATTTAATTACAAATCAAGTTGTTGCTTTACTTGAATATGAAGGAAGATTTGTGATAAATATTTAAGATATTTTGAAAGATAAAATCAACTTTAAATTGATGATAACTCTTACCTAAAGGCTGGCATGGTAGGGACTTAAAGAAGCCTATAAATAGGTTGCATTGCTGCACATGTTGATGTGCTTGTGGGAGTGCTTTTGGGTGGTTATTTGTGTTTCTTTTACTTATTATTTTTGCACTCATGTGTTAAGGCATTTTATTGGAGAGTAAACACTGTTGTAATGGTTATTTGAAATGAGTGATTTGTAACAATTGGGGTCATTATTGGTGGTTGCAATGTAACACCCCTCGCCCGACCCGATCGTCGGATCCGGATATAGAGCACCACAAGTTAAAACTGTTGAACTGGAGCAACTATTTGAAAACCCAGACACCTTAGTTTGGCGGATACTTCATGTTCTGGAGCAATGTCCCAAAAATTTGAAAACATACAATAACTTAAAAAGCGATTTAAAACAGTATTTGCACTGCTTATAGTTGGGATATGACTAAATGGCATTTGGCAGAATGCTTTATGAACATTTACAAGTTCAAATAAAATCACATACGAGTTATCATTCAAACAGTGGTTTAAAATTCACTTCCAAAGTATGGCATCACATAAAACCATTTGATATAATGCCCATCAAGGATGCACATAAAAAATCCAGAAATACAAATAATGTTTTCAAATACAAGCTATTAAATTCAAACTGGCGACAACTAAAAGACATCCTAATACCCCAGTGATTTCATTTTACACCAAAACAAAAAAAATGGCTCACAAATAGGCTGCAAATCTGACTGAATCCCTACAACAAAAAGGTCTAACCTATAAGCCTAGAAATAAGAGAAAAGAAACTAAGTAAGTTCATAAGAACTTAGTAAGTTCCAAGGAAATATAACCCCACAATAGGGCCCAACAGACGCTATTAGGTCAGGATTTAGACCAACAAATGGTACGCCACTCTGGCGGATACAAATTCCCTTTTTTCGAAGTATCCGCTGGCATATACTTTCACAAATGGACATAGCCCAATGACGGACACTATCTACTATTTGAGATTTGCATATAATGGACACAAAGCACAACCGTTCTATTAGTATGCCTCCTGTGTGGACTACCCCTTATGACTGTTTATCGTACTAATTACACTTCATGCAATGTTCACACTTTGTTTTACACAATATACACCCCTTTTATCCGCATACTCCATTTCTTGCTCTAGCTTTTGATCTTAGTTCCAAAGAACCATTATTCCTGTATCTCCATACCACTCCTTAAAGCCATTAAACTAGTCACATATTCCATACCTCCATCATTCCCCCTTGTAATTCGAGCACATGATTGTTCCTTCGCAAGGCCGAGTATTCACCAATCATGATTTACACCAGAATGCCATACCGGAGGCAAAACATAATAACATGTATCTTCTTTTCATCATCATACGTAACAACCTTCCGATATCTCCTTCCACCATTCAGGATACGGAGCTTGTGCACCATTCGTAACAACCCATGCACATGCAAGACTTCTGTTCCTAATTTACTGACTGTAACTGTACATGCATCGACTTCTGTTCCTTGACTGGTATCAAAATTTGAGAATTGTTCTCAAACAAGAAAGGAAGTTTTATGTCCTGGATGAACCTCACCTTGAGGAACCAGCTGAGAATGCTACTAGAGCTGAAAAGAATACTTATGAGAAACATAAAAATGACTCTATTGATGTTGCATGCCTGATGCTAGCTACCATGAGTTTTGAAATTCAGAAGGATCTTGAACACTTGGATGCTTATGATATGATTTACAATCTTAAGGAAATGTTCCAGCAACAGGCAAGGCAAGAAAGGTATGACACTACCAAGGCACTGCATTCTTGTAAGATGACTGAGGGTGTTTTAGTTAGCGCTCATGTCCTAAAGATGAAAGGCTATATTGATCACCTTGATAGACTTGGATTTCAATTAATCCAAGAGTTGGCAACTGATTTGATCCTGAATTCACTACTTGAAAGTTATGGCCAGTTTCTAATGAATTACAACATGAATGAAATGGAAAAATCAATTCCTAAGCTGCATACGATGCTTAAAACTGCTGAGCAGAATATCAAGTCCAAGCCTAATCGCGTTCCAATGGTTCAAAAGGAAAGGGCTTCAAGAAAAGAGGAAAATGAATTGGCAAAGGAAAGGGAAATGGAAAGGCTGGAATGTCTAATGCTCACCCCAAGCCCAAACCTGAATTCAAGGGTAAACCCCCTAAGAAGGGTGTTTGTTTCTTTTGCAATGAACCTGGTCATTGGAAAGGAAATTGCAAACTATATTTGGAGGATCTAAAGAAAAAAAAGACTGGTGACACCGACTCTTCAGGTATTTATGTTATACATGTTAACTTTTCTCCTTCATGTTCCTGGGTATTAGATACTAAATGTGGATCTCACATTTGTACAAATGTGCAGGGACTCATAAGGAGTAGACAACTGAAGAAAGGCGAAGTTTACCTACGAGTTGACAATGGAGCAAGAGTTGCTGCTTTAGCTGTAGGAGTTATGAACTTAATTTGCCCAATGGGCTTTTTTTAGATTTGAATAATTATTTTTATGTTCCTAGTATAAGTAGGAATATCATTTCAGTTTCTTGTTTGGATAATGTTGGTTTTTCTTTTATTATTAAGAATAATAATTGCTCCATTTATTATAAAGACATATTCTATGCAAATTTCGATTTACAATATGGTATTTATATTTTGAATATTCAAAAATTCAACAATTCTTCAATCCATAACATAAATACTAAGAGATTTAAGTCTAACTATTTAAATCCAACCTACCTTTGGCATTGTCGCCTTAGCCATATAAATGAGAAATGTATTGCAAAACTCCATCAAGATAGAATTTTGAATTCATTTGATTTTGAATCATATGGTACTTGTGAATCTTGTTTATTAGGTAAGATGACAAAGAATCCTTTTACTGGACACAGTGAAAGGGCTAATGAATTATTGGGCCTAATACATACAGATGAATATGGACCATTAAGTTCAATAGCTAGAGGAGGTTACAAGTACTTCATTACATTTACTGATGACTTTAGTAGATATAGTTATGTTTACCTGATGACACATAAATTTGAATCATTTGAATTATTCAAATCCTTTTAAAGTGAAGCACAAAACCAACTTCGCAAGGCAATAAAAGCCCTTTCGATCTGATCGAGGTGGAGAATATTTGAGCCAAGAGTTTGATGACCATATTAGAAATTATGGAATTATTTCACAATTAACTCCCCCTAGAACACCACAACGGAATGGTGTGTCGGAAAGGAGGAATCGAACCTTATTAGATATGGTTTGATTTATGATGAGTCTGATAGATCTTTCGCTTACCTTTTGGGGTTATACACTTGAATAGTTGCATTCACACTAAATCGAGTTCCTTCCAAAGTAGTTAAAAAGATACCATATGAGATGTGGACTGGTAAGAAGCTCAACTTGTCTTTTCTTAAGATTTGGGGTTGTGAGGCTTATGTGAAACGTCTAGTTTCTAATAAACTGAGGCCCAAATTAGACAAATTTCTTTTTATGGGGTATCCTAGAGAAACTAAAGGATACCACTTTTACAATCCCACCGAGAACAAAGTGTTTGTCGCTCGAAATAGTGTTTTCCTAGAAAAGGAATTTATTATTAAAGGAACCAATGGGAGTAAGATACAACTCAAAGAACTTCGAGAACCGCAAAATTACATTAAACCACCTTTGGATACTCAGAGTCAACAAACCATTGTTAACACTTCTGCAGTAACACAAGTATTATGAAAATTTGATAAGACACGTCATGAGCCCAAGAGATATGAATTTCTTGTGACTGATAATCATGACTTAATGTTAGTGGATCAAGATGAACTCACTACCTATCAAGAGGCTATGTCAAATCTGGACTCTAAAAAATGGTTCGAGGCTATGAAGTCTAAAATGCAATCCATGTATGATAATCAGGTATGGACCTTGATTGATCCACTTGAAGGTACAAAGGCCATTGGGTGAAAATGGGTTTTCAAGAAGAAAATTGACATGGATGGCAAAGTGCATACTTACAAAGCAAGGCTAGTTGCAAAAGGTTTCAAACAAACTCACAGTATAGACTATGATGAAATTTTTTTTCACCTGTAGCCATGCTTAAGTCCATCAGAATCCTTATTGCCATTGCTGCATATTATGACTATGATATTTGGCAAATGGATGTCAAAATACGTTTCTTAATAGAAACTTACTTAAGGATGTGTACATGACACAACCTGAGGGTTTTGTACAACCAGAGAATGCTTGTAAAGTATGCAAGTTTCAAAGATCCATTTATAGTTTGAAGCAAGCTTCACGGAGTTGGAATCTTCATTTTGTTGAATCAGTCAAAGAGTTTGGATTTATCAAAAATGAAAATGAACCTTGTGTTTACAAGAAAATTAATGGGAGCGCAGCTGCATTTCTGGTCTTATATGTCGATGACATTTTACTCATTGGGAATAACATTCCTACCTTACTGAATATCAAGTCTTGGTTAGGGAAGTGTTTCTCAATGAAAGACTTAGGCGAAGCAGCCTACATCCTTCGGATAAAGATCCATAGAAATAGATCTAAAAGGTTGGTTGGTCTAAGTCAAAGTGCTTGCATAGAAAAAGTACTGAAAATGTTCAATATGCAAGATTCCAAGAGAGGATTCTTGCCTATGTCTCATGGTATTAATCTTAGAAAGACTCAGTGTCCTAACACAAAAGATGAGCGAGACCGCATGAGTAAAATTCCATATGCTTCAGCAATAGGATTCATCATATATTTCATGTTATGCACTAGACCAAATGTCTCTTATGCTTTAAGCATAATGAGTAGATACCAATCAGATCCCGGTGAGAGTCACTGGAAAACTATAAAGAACATACTTAAGTACTTAAGAAGATCCAAAGATATGTTCTTGGTTTATGGAAGTTTGGAAGATGATCTAGTTGTAAGCAGTTATACAGATGTAAGCTTTCAAACCGACAAAGATGATTTCTGATCGCAATCAGGATATGTGTTTTGTTTAAATTGTGGTGCTGTCAGCTGGAAAAATTCAAAGCAAAGAACTATTGCTGATTCTACAACTGAAGCTGAATACATAGTAGCATCTAATGTAGAAAAGGAAATAGTTTGGGTCAAGAAGTTCATTAGTGATCTTGGAGTGATTTTTGGATGGACTCCTATAGGAGAGACCATTAATACTTGTATATTTTGTAACATACTGAACTTAGATGCTTGAAGGCAAATGTGGTAAGTCAACTATTCATCATGTTAAAGTTGTTAGTAAGCATGAAATGCCTAAGTCATATGCTCCGAAGTCAATACTTGTATGATCTTTGCTCAAGTTTCGTCGCTTTTATTTCTTTTTTTTTTGTTTGTTTATGTTTCTTGAGGACAAGCAATGACTTAAGTGTGGGGGAGTTTGATTTGCCGAAATTCGGTGTAGTAGATTAAACTAGTTTTCACACTTAAGGAGCCTGAATACAAGCATTTCCATTACATTTTAGTTAAGTTTCTTTAATTTTACTTACATTCAATAAAATGTGCAAATTGAGTCTTTTATTGACCTAAAGGGTCGAATATGCCTAAGGGATAGCTAACGTACTTTGTTAGTGTGCAGGAGACCATTAGAAGACATTTTAGGACAATACTAGACGTTA
The DNA here is from genome assembly GCA_025698515.1 of Gossypium sturtianum. Classification (NCBI taxonomy): domain Eukaryota; kingdom Viridiplantae; phylum Streptophyta; class Magnoliopsida; order Malvales; family Malvaceae; genus Gossypium; species Gossypium sturtianum. The sequence continues at coordinate 127,280,896 of CM046948.1, forward strand.
TGTTGCAACACGGGAGGACTGATGTTGCAACATAGGGAACAGAATGAAAAAAACTCAAGTCTGCCTTCGATGTTGCGACATAGATTGAGGGTGTCGCGACATACCCATGAAGATGGCTACAAAGGAGCATACTAGTTGCTATGTCGCGACACAGGTCCTGGTGTGTTGTGACATCGACTCTAGGACTTAGACACAAAGCAGGGTCGTTTTATTCTGCACAATCAAACTTAAAGCTCGGGAATGTCAGCTAACCTAGGCTTAAGGATGACGACCACCTGAAGGCTATAAATAGGCTCCTTTGGAACATGTTAAAAGGACCTTAGCATTAGTCTAGTTTCTTCCATTAAATTTATTTTTGTTTTCTTTCCTTCTAAGGTTTCTATTGTTTAGTGTATTTGTTGTTTTCTTTCAAGAGATCTGAATTGTGGAATGATTCAACTCTGTGGATTTAAGCTTAATATCAATACAATCAGGCTCTTTCATTTACTCTATCTTCTCGATTTAATTAGCATGCTTTCTTTTCACATCAATTATATATTATTTATGAACGCCATGAGGAACTAATCCTTCTATGGGGGATTAATGAGTGGAGGTATGATCTGTTAACTGTTTTGTAGGGTTACTTAACGGATCAGCTATTTGGGAAAAGGAAAATGTGAAACAAACCCTAGGCCTGACAACCTTGGGAAGTCATCAAGGTAGGAATTAACCTGAAATTGGTATTGTCTATCCGTGAACACCTTAACCCCAAACTAGTCTGGACTGTGAGGTCGGAAGATAAGTACTTCTTGCTGACTTATTATGCTAGTAGAAGAACGGAAGATCCTGTTAAGGTAGCAACTAGTTGATTGACGAGGAATCGAAGTGACAATTGATGGAGATTACCAAAGCACGTTAATCACCCATAATCATATTTGATTTATTCTTCCTTTTTAATCTCTTGAATTTTATCTTTTTATGTTGTTTTATTTTTATGATTATAAAACCCCAAATATCCTTTATTTTATACTCTTCGTACTATAATTGAATCTAAAGTACTAATTTGATCTTTTAGTGCTTAGGTTAAAATTGATCTAGCACTCGCCTCCCTTGGGTACGATCCTCGGAGTACTTACCCACTCCATTGTAAAATTATATTACAACTAGACCCGTATACTTATGGAAACCACCTCGTAATTCTATATTTTGTTGCAGTATTCACACTCTAGATGTTAATACGTCCGAAGGCTTAGTACGTCCGAAGCCGGTCAATCTCCTTAATTAGACTTGATAGACGGGATATTAGTCTTTCACTCGGTTTGCTCATTTCTGATTAGACTAAGGATATGTTTAGGTTTGTCTACTAATATAAGTTGTCTTTCTGTATTATGATCGAACCACGTAATACCGTTTAGTATTAGTTTAAACATTAGACAACCAATGAGCAACATTCACTTCCATTTTGCTTTGTGTACAAAAATCATATGAGGATAAGTATACAAAGTATATTAATGTAATCAATGAATTTATTTTATTAATCAACCTGTTCGAAAAAATTACAAGTTTACAAACAAATATACTATACTCAGTGTACTAAATCCAACACATTAGAGAGTGTATCCCTGGATTTTGTTATTGGTTTGCCTAAATCTAACGGGTTTGCGAGTGTCATTGTTGTAGTTGATAGATTTTCCAAGTAAAGAACCTTATTCCAACAACCAAGGAGTGCCCTCCTAAAGAGGCAGCTCGTTTGTTCCTTAGACATGTTGTAAAATACTAGGGAGTGCAACAGTCTATTGTCAGTGATTGAGACGGGCAGTTCATAGGGGCTTGTGCAATAGAGTTGTTTAAATTGATGGGGTCAGACTTGAACTTTTCCACTAGCATGCATCTGCAAATTAATGAGAAGACCGAGAGAGTAAATGCTTTATTGGAGACCTATCTTCGGCACTATGTGAGTGCCACACAGAAGGACTGGCCAAAGTTGTTGAATGTGGCCCAATTTTCTTATAACCTACAGCGAAGTGGGGCCACGAACCAGAAACCGTTTTAAATAGTGACGGGGCAACAGCCACTCACACCCAATGTTGTTGCGACCCGTTATAAAGGACCAAATCCAACAGCTTATCGATTTACTAAAGATTGGCAAAAGTGGAATGACTTAGCCAGAGCTTGCCTACACAAGGCAAGTAAGCACAACAAGAAGTGGGCTGACCAGAATCATAGGGATGTGCAATTTCAGGTTGGTGACTCAATCCTTACCAAATTGCACTTAATTTTGCACTACATTAGTTTGCACAAGGGTCTTGTGCGACGGTATAAGGGACCTTTTAAAATTCTAAAAAGGGTAAGCAAGGTGGCCTACAAACTAGAGTTGCCAACAAAACTCAAGGTTCATTCGGTGTTCCATGTCAATATTGTTAAGTCGTTCCATGAAGATCAAGATGATCCAAATCAAGGCAAGTCTAAGCAAGCGCCCATGGGGATAAAGGTCTTATATGATCGAGATGTTGAATGTATCATGGCGGACCAAGTGATCCGATGAAAGTACTACAGGATAGAAAGGGCTTCCCGACAGTAAGGCTAGTTGGGAACCTACCGAGGCTTTATGGCAATTCCAAGAGAAGATAGACCAGTTTCATTCTGAGGACGCGTCGAGAGCATCGGAAGAACAGGTGGGGGAGAATGTCATGGGCGGCACAAAGAAGCCCGTGACTAAGGCACATTTTGATGTTCCCTCTTGTTCATTGGGGGTCATACGGCCCAATAGTACTGGCCTATTTCTTGGAATAGACTCAAGGTCCATCTACTTGGATCTTGGTTAAATTGTAAACATTGTATTTTACCAGTGTAATTATTGTAAATCCTAAAGGATAAACATGTATAGAATTTCCCATGTTTCCGCCTACGTATATGGGATATTTTAAGAAACAAACATCCTTATTACTAGTAGGGTCTAAGGAAAGAATACGAAAGGTGATTTCACTATATTTTTTACCATGAACAGGACCTATCACAATAACATTTTTCTTAGTGGGGCGGTAGTTCTGAAAAGACAGATCACCTATCTTTTCTTTCATCTCAGGCCAAATACGATAGGCGGGGCTAACTCAAACCCTTCTGGTAAAATAAGAACAGCACCCATATTCAAAGCCCCTTTAAATCCCTTAGGACTCTCTTATTGTAGATGGGAACTAATCTCAGTCATTGATGTAATTTGATTTGTACTATTGGATTTGGGGGAGCTTAATTATAAATATAGTCCTCCCCCTTCATTTGTATTCATTCCATTCATAGTATTGAATATATCTGAGAGCATTTACTCAAACACTTGGTGAGTGCTATTTTTATGTTGTTGTTTTTTTTCGTTTTTTGCTCTTTCTTTTTGAATTTGCTTCGGGTTTGTTTCGATGCCTTAGAGAAATTCTGCGAGAATTCTCACTTTGAAAGAGTTAGGCTGCAGATTTGAAACTAAAAAATCGCCTAAGGTTGCACGAATTGCGAGAAGAAAGTTCTAGCCGTGAGACAAAGGTGTCACTGGCTTTAAATATAATGATTTATTTGGCCTTTCAACTTTACAAAAAAAAATCATTTTAACTTTTCATTTAAATTTTCGCCTCCTTTAGCTCTAGAACTTAATTATTTGTCAAATCACCTCAAAATGGATGAAAAAATTAACATTTATTAACTTTACTGACACATCTACATGTATGCCACATCAGTAACTAATTAATATTTAAAAATTTAAAAAAATCAAAAAAAATTATAAAATTTGTTTTAAAATTTTAAATATATTAATATTATTTTAAAATTATAAAAATATTATTTCAATATTTTTAATTTTAGAAGTTAATTAATTACTGATGTGGCATACACATGGATGCTACATCAGCAAAGTTAATAGATATTAACTTTTCCATCCATTATGGAGATGATTTGACAAACAATGCAAATTAAGGGCTAATGATTTGACAAATAATGCAAGTTAAATGTTAAAAAAGATGAAAAATTAATGGAGGGCTAAAATAATTTTTTTTTATATAAAATTAGAAGATCAAATAAGCCATTATGCCTATATATAAAATAACACACAAAAAAAAAAATATTTTTTTCATTTTAAATACAATCCAAAAAACCATGGAAGATATTACTTGCCAGGTTGAATAAAATTGAATAGAACAGTATCAGCCATCTTAGGCTTTTTGCCACCAACTATAATTCAAACCTTTTTCGTATGATTGAATTATCTTGAAACGCTAGAGAACCTTGCCATAAACCAAGCTTCCAACGACTTCCCTTTCCATGTGATAAACAAGAGTAAGAAAAAATAAAAATTCCATTATTATCAGCCAAGCTATAACGCAGTTTAAGGTACTACAGGGTATCTGTCAATGCAGTCAAGCCAGGGATTATCCCTGGAAGGCTTCTTTACACGGCGCATGCAACGCCAAACGACACTGTTGCACTTGAACCCTGAACCGAAAGTAATCTGCCAAACCCTGTCTCCGCTTTTAACCCTTTCTTTAGCTTCCAAATATGCCAATTCGAACCATATACTGCTGCTAGAAGTGTTACCAAACCGATGCAATGTCATCCTTGAGGCTTCCATATTGTTCTCAGTGAGCTCAAGGTTCTTTTGCAGCTCGTCTAGCACAGTCTTGCTCGCAGCATGCACACAAAAGTGTTCAAACGCAAGCTTGTAGTCTGGGATGTATGGCTTTGACGACGGTGACAGTGATGCTTTGGAGTTATCCCCACCGAACAAGTGCCTCCAAATTAATGTAGCGAAGAAGAAAAGTTGCTCGGAGAAGGGAAGCACGAGAGGCCCCAGTGTGGTGATGTTGGTTTTGAGGGCATCTCCTCCGATTTCCATTAGATCTTTGTTGACCTTAAGCCCCTTAAAACCTTGTCCATCTTCCTCCTGGTAGATAGACCTGACCCATAATTTACAATAAGGAAAACATTAACATAAACTACAGGTATATAACCACAGTGCCAAACGCAACACACTCAAGTAATCTAACTGGTAGTTTGGATAGATAACATAAATTCAGTGATTTGATTTCATGGAGATTAAGAGTTTACAATACCTTAATTTAAGGAGTTTATAACTTGGGTTGAGATATAGCTAAAGACTAAAAGATTTTAACCTATTATTGAAGTTCCCAACATTTCAAGTACCTATAAGTTATAACCACTATGGAATGAGCTATGGAGCCTATCTATTAAATCCCTGGACCACCTCCATAAAGTCTAAGGTGTAATCAATGGCTGGAAAACTAGTTGGGAAGTTTCCAAAAAAAGGAATCAAGAAAGGGCAAAATGTTTTGCTCCTTTGAAACAACATATACATAAACGTGACTATTGTAAACATATAATACAAATTTATAAGACCCTTATTCATCTATCTACCAAGCTATAATGTAGCATTAAACTGATCACAAAAAGTTAAGCAATCAAGACATGAATGGTGGAAGAAAACACTAGGAACAAACCTGAAGCTGCAGTCATCAGCACCTTTATGTGTCCGTACACACCACACCAAAACAGACTTTTAGCGGCGTTTTTAGTGGCGTTTCAACGAAAAACGCCGCGAATATTATCCAGTAGCGGCGTTTGAGCCAAAACGCCGTAAAAAGTTGAGCAATAGCGGCGTTTATTCCCGAAACGCCATTAAAAAGGAGATATAGCGGCGTTTTTTCAAAACCGCGCTAAAAACTGAGGCATTAGCGCCTCTCTCATAAAACGCCGCTAAAGACAAGGGCATTAGCGGCGCTTCCTTAAAAACGCCACTACTGAGCCAAGGGGCATTCGCGCGCTTCCTTAAAAACGCCGCTACTGATCAGGGCATTAGCGGCGCTTCCTTAAAAACGCCGCTTCTGACAGGGCATTCGCGCGCTTCCTTAAAAACGCCGCTAGAGCATCGGGGCATTCGCGCGCTTTCGCCAAAAACGCCGCTCTGAGGCCATCGGGCACTCGCGGCGCTTCCTTAAAAACGCCGCTGAGGCGAGAGGGCATTCGCGCGCGCTTTCCAAAAACGCCGCTACAGCATCGGCATTCGCGCGCTTCCTTACAAATGCCGCTACAGTCCGGGGCATTCGCGGCGCTTACTTAAAAACGCCGCTACAGACCGGGGAATTCGCGGCCCTTCATTCAAAACGCCGCTACAGACCGGGGAATTAGCGGCGCTTTCTTAAAAACGCCGCTAATTCCGGGTCTTTAGCGGCGTTTGTCAAAAAAACGCCGCTAAAATTTTTTCAGATTTTTTTCTTCTTCTTGCTTTGAATTATATTTTATTTTGATGCATTCACTTTTAAGCAATGAAAAGTTACAAATTGCTAACTAAACAATTTAGAAGTTTTCATTTAAGTTACAAATTAAGCTATTAAATTTGATTTAGGGTTTAATGTTTAGTATGGATAATTTCATGGTTTAGGGTTTGTTATTTTGATGTATGGGTTTAGTGTTTTAAAGTTTGTTGTTTGGGTTTATTGTATAGTGTTTATCAGTATTAAGGTTTAAGTGTTAGTGGTTAGGGGTTATGGTTTAGGGTTAGGGGTTTAGGGGGAAATGGTTAATGGTTTAGGGTTAGGGGTTTAGGGTTTATGATTTATGGGTCGGCACTACAGGAAAACAGGGCTTTAACGGCGTTTGTAGTGGCATTTATGATTTATGGTTTATGGGGTTAATGTTAAGGTTTAGGGGTTAAGGGTTAAGTGCTCGTGGGTTAGGATTAGGGGTCAATATTTAGAGTTTAGGGATTAGGATTTAGGGTTTTGGATTTTAGGGTTTTAGGGTTTAAGGTCTATGGTATATGACCCAAAATTCGAAAACCAAATCCCTCAAATCAGTTTTCACTAATTCAAACCCACAAAATACCTAGAATCGTATAACTTGACCCGAAGTTGTTGGATCGAACCATCGTTTACCGATCCTTCCTTTTATTGTGAAATCGTCTTCTTTCTATAACCCCAATGGTATATATATATCCATTATCCGAATGTTTATTCCTTTAAAATAGATTCAAGTTTTTAACCTGAATTTATATATTAAATAATTTATAATGTAATTGTATAATAGATAATATGATTTTTAATATTAAAATTTTATGTTTACATAGTTTGGGGTTTGGGGTTATGTGGTAGAGATTAGGGTTTGAAGTACTTTATTAGGGTTGGGGTTATGTACTGGGGTTTGTGGTTAAGTATTTAAATTTATATATTCAATATATAATCGTAAAAGTGATATTATGAAATTTTTATATAAAAAATATCATTATATATGTAGTTTTTTAAACCTTCTTTTATTTCATATTTGGAAATTTTCTGTTTTTATTTTCTTACATAAAAAATTTATATGAAAATTATGTCATGTATTTATTTGTTTTAAATATTACTCAAAGTTTCCAAAATTATTTATTTAAAATTTAGGTGAATTATGTAATAATTAAATATAAAATTGTAATAAAAGTCAAGATTAACTTTACATTAACTAAAATGTATTTTTTTAAATTTTATATTTAAATTATTTATAAAACATTAATAAGACATAGAAAAAATTTGAAACAAATTATAACATAGAAAATATGTTATAATTAGGAAAAAAATAAAATACTATGATTTAAAATAATTTTAAAGATTTATGGGTATATGACAGATATATTTTAAATTTATATATTTAAAATAATTTTAAAATTTGTTTTTTAATGGTTTAAGGTTGATTGTTTAGATTAGTTAGGGTTAATAATATTAAGAAATTGGAGTATTTCATAATAGTATAAAAATATATATTTTAAATGAAAATAAAAATTACCGGCGTTTAATAAAAACGCCACAAAATCATCGAGAATATATCAAGACGGCGTCGTTTGTGACATTGTTGTATGATTTAGTGGCGTTTTTGAGTGAAACGCCACAAAAAAATATCGATTGAATGCGGGGCGTCGCCGTTTTATCAAGCGTATAATGTGCATTAAGGTGGACGACATCGTTTTACAAACAAGTAGTGGCGCTTTTTAAAAACGCCGCAAAGCATAAATCGAGTTTGAGCAAAACGTCGCTGTTCACTGCGTGCTCGGTTTTATCCCCTTTCATCTCCGAAATCCCTAAGTGTTTCTCCTAAAACTTTCTCCCCGAAATCCCGTCGTTCCCTCCTCAATTTTTCTTCAATTTTTCTGCTCAAAATCCCTCCCCCCCGAAATTCCCTCCTCCCTAAAATTTTCTGCTCAAACTTTTCACTAATTTCTATCGTCCTTTGTTTGCTGAAATTTCCCAGTATACCAACATTGAACAAACAACGACGGTATGGAAACTTTTTTCATATAGGGATTTTTTATGACTTTCTTTTTGTTTAACTTCTTTATTTTTGTGATAGGAGTATGATTTAGGTAGAAAACAAACAGTTCTACCTTTCTTAATTTTTCTTTTTATTTTGCTGTGAAATAGGTTTCTCTGTTTCAATTGAAATCGCAAAGCAAGGAGGCCTCTGTTTCAATTTGGGTTAAGTTGCAGAAAAGGTAAGCACACTCTTTTTATCTTATTCTTGGATCTAGGCATTCAATTTTGGTAATAAGTTAGCCCCAATAAGTCAATTGAATCCCTTATCTACAGTTTGATTTCTGTTTGTATTGGAATTCGGTTTGCTTCATAATCCCAATTGCATTCGAATCAAATTGCAGCTTCTCACTAATTTTCCTTTTGTTTTATTGTTTAGTAATTTTAGTCCTCTGTTCAGTTTCCGAATTAGGTCTACATTCGACAATAGTTTTTTGTTTACCCCAAATTCGAATATTCTAATACCGTACTACAATATTGTTTAGTAAATCATGACTTTTTATTTTCTATTTGCTTTTGTTTTCTAGCTAAATTTTTAGGAAGCAAAAAACCAAGTAATGAAAGTAACAAATAAGTGAAGCCGTAGAAATCTTTACGAAATATGATGTAGTAAGATTTAATGATTTATTATTTATATGTAATATTATAATTTTCATGTTGGTCATGTTATATAATTTAACTATTTTAAATGTCCTATTATTGTTGTTATTTGTTACTAAAATTTTGAACTATTTTATGGGTATTGCAGGAAAAATGCCTAGAAGACGATTACGAGGTTTAAATATTAGAAATTATACTCCAAATTCAGAAGACGTAAATAGTGGACAGGATACAGTTGTTGGATCTTCTACTCTGCCGGACATAGATGACGAGCATGGAGAATTCCAAAGTAATGTTAAGTTTATTTTACATGCATGTTGAATTTTATTATTGATTCATTTTTCAATTTTAATATTAATATATCATTTTTCAGCTGAGGGTGGTGGGACGCGCAGAGCTCGGGGACGTACGTTACTTACAGATTTATATAACTTACAGCCTACCCAGCGTGTTGAAGTAAGGAGAAACGATCATGGCCAGCCTATCGGATCTGAAGCTCGATTGTTGGCAGGCTATTTGGGTATTATAGCACGAAATTCGAATATGTTGCCCATTAACTACGAATCATGGCATCACATGCCTGATGCCAACAAAAATCAGGCTCTCGAAAATATTAAGGTAATAAAAGGTGAATGTAATTTATAATACTTTAATTTAACCTTCATTTATATTAACTTTTTTAAAAAAAATTCAGGGTAGATTTGATTTAGAGGTCTCCGATGACTATGTTAAGAAGACGTTGGGTAAAAAATGGAGAGACAATAAAAGCGCCCTAAAAAAACAATATTTTAATAAAGACATCAGCCTCGACGAAAAATTGCGAAATGTCCCGCCGGGAATGTTGAGGTACCAATGGGAAGATCAAGTTAGATTCTGGAATTCAAAGAAAGGAGAGGTATTACGTACTTTCAAAGTCTTAGAAATTTTTCGGTTTATCGTATTTACTATATAAATAATTCAAATTCCATTATGTAGGACCGTGAGCGAGTTGGAACAAGCGTGACGAAACAACAATTCACGCACACGCGCAGTTCCGTAAGTTTTGCTCGTGTGGTCGAGGCTGAGGTATTATAATTTATTACTTCTTTCAAATATTAATGATTTATACTATTAACTTATATTTTTTCTGCTATAATGTAGGAAGTTTCGTCAGGTTAAAAAGTTGGACGCCTTCAACTTTTTGACATTACGCATAGGAAGAAGGATGGATCTCCGATGACATCCAAGGCTGCAGAAATTTTGGTATATTTATTTAATAAAAGTTGATTTTTTATAAATATTTATAATGTTTAATTATAATGGTTTAATTCATCGTTTGTAGTTTTAAATAGTTATGTTCCATTCCTTTTTATTATATATTTCGTTTCTAACTCTTTTATTGATTTATTAGGATAAACTAAAGGAGAAGAAGGCGGAGTATGAAGCGGTTGCTTCGTCTGACAGTTCTGTTAATCTCGACGAGATTGATAACAGAATTATTATTGATGTTTTGGGTCCTGAAAGGTACGACTGCTTCGATTGATAGTTTTGTTAATATTGAGTATATTTATAACAGAATTATCACTAATGTTTTGGGTCTTACAAGGTATGGTCGGTTCGATGTCAAGGATCGTGTGTTACTCAGGCCCAATATTTTGATCCGACTCTCGGCAATACATGCCTTCCGAGTCAATCTCGTCTTGAAGTTCGAGACCGAAAGACCAGATATCTCTGATGGAAGCGAGCACAGCTGAGCAAATTTCTCAGCTTAGAGCGGAGGCAGCAGCAAGGGAGGCGGAACAAATTTCTCAACTTAGAGCGGAGGCAGCAGCGAGGGAGGCGGAGGCAGCAGCGAGAGAGGCGGAGCATGTTGCTCAACTTAGAGCAGAGGCAGCAGCGCGGGAGGCAAAGCAGAACAGAAAGTATGAAGAACTCCATACACAGTGCGAGCTATGATGAAGTTGTTCCAAAGAAGAAATGCAGAGGCCGCCCTCTTAGACATTTCTTTTCTTGTAAGATTTTTTTTTAACATTGTTACAGTTAAACATTATTGTAAGAATTGTTTGAATTATGCTTCATTTTTTAATAAATATCATATATCTTTTATTAAATTTGAAGTATTTGTTTAGATTTAATGCTTTTAATGAGATTTAAATGTTTTATTTGCTGCCTTGGGTTGGAATTATATGCAATTGTTGCTGCTTTTGGCTGGTTTTTATTGCAGGGAGGGTAGGATATTGGGAAAAAAGAGCACAGCAGATCTGTACAAATTAGCGGTGTTTGTCTCAAAAGCGCCGCTAAAAGCCCTACCTATAGCGGCGTTTGTAATAAAAGCGCCGCGAAAAAACCCTGTACAAATTAGCGGTGTTTGTCACAAAAGCGCCGCTAAAAGCCCCTACCTATAGCGGCGTTTTAAATAAAAGCGCCGCGAAAAGCCCCTACATGTAGCGGCGTTTGATTGGGAGGCGCCGCTAAAAGCCCCTACCTATAGCGGCGTTTGTCATAAAAGCGCCGCTAAAATCCCCTACCTGTAGCGGCGTTTGTCATAAAAGCGCCGCTAAAAGCCCCTACCTTTAGCGGCGTTTGTCATAAAAGCGCCGCTAAAAGCCCCTACCTTTAGCGGCGTTTGTCATAAAAGCGCCGCTAAAAGCCCCTACCTTTAGCGGCGCTTGTCTTAAAAGCGCCGCTAAAAGCCCTACCTATAGCGGCGTTTGTCATAAAAGCGCCGCTAAAAGCCCCTACCTATAGCGGCGTTTTTTCACAAAAATCGCCACTAAATTTTGCGGCGTTTTCTTACGCGGCGTTTTTTGCGGCGCTTCCGAAAGCGCCACAAATACGATTAGTGGCGCTTAAAAACGCCGCTAAAGGCCCAAAAAAACACCGCTAAAAATCTGTTTTGCTGTAGTGACAAGGTGTTCGAGACTGTACTTGGCACGGCGATAGTCACGGCGGCAGTTCGACAAAAGGACTGCGGAGCATCCCATCCTGAAAAAGCAATTCGGAACAAGCATAGACCGGTCCCGCCCTGGGTACCAATTGTAACCAACCATCTCAGTGCTCACTACAACAGCATAGTTGTTCGGGTTCGCTTGCAACATGTCTCGAGCCAAGTCCACTGCTATGAGCCCAGCACTGCAGCCCATACCACCAAGATTGTAGCTCAAAACATTGCCTCTCATTTTGTAGTGGTTGATGATCATTGCAGAGAGAGACGGAGTTGGATTGAAGATGCTGCAGTTCACAACAAGAACTCCAACATCCTTGGGTCGAATCCTTGTCTTCTCAAAGAGCTCATCGAGTGCCCCAAACATCACAGTTGAGGCTTCCAAGCGACCTTCTTTCATGGTTGCACTGTTCTCATCAGACATCACTGCCTTGGGAAGGTAAGTTTCATCCCCAACTCCCGATGATTTCACAATCCTTTTCTGGAATTGAAGACTAGCCTCATCAAACTTGCCTGATGCTCTTGCCATTTCAATAAACTGCTCCTTGGTCACCTGAAATGTAATATGAATAGGGTATACGTAAATGAATAGTTTCTCGTATAGCAAGAAATGCAAGTATATTTTCATTCATGCATGAAAAGTTCTTAACCTTTAAGTCATCGTGAGGACGAAAACATGCAAAGCCAATCAGATAAATGGAGCGAGGCCCTGACATAAAGTAAACAGAAATGGTGAATACAAAGACGGTGAAAAAAGAGAGGACTGTGGCAAGATCATAGCAAGCATCTTCCAAGTTCCAATAGCTTTTCCCATAGCTCTTCCCTACTAAGGCTTCCCACCTCCGCACTAAAAACAAGCACCAAAACTGGTATGGTAGCCAAGTAAATCCCATGATTGACCAGATAATGGTACCCTAACTTCACATACTTCAAGCTCACTGACTGAAGGAAATCCGGGATACGCCTATGAACCCTGACAGAAAAGGTTAAGGAACCGGCATTAGGCCCGGAGGACTTGATCCCACAGTTCAGAATCTCTGGTGACGAGATCTTGCTCATTTCTAGCCATGTTAAAGCCAGGATTAATCGCTAGGATGGTGAAGATCCAGGCTTATATATATATATATGCATATATATAATAATATTAATGTAAGATGGTGAGTAGAGTATAGTTAATGGGCAGACCAACTTGGTGGTGCAATTGAAATGTTTTTAACTGCCTAAAAGTATTGAATTCAATGAAATCTGGTCTAATTCAAACTTTGAACAGGGTTTCTTTCGTTTATCATCATCAGCTGGTAAATTATACCCTAAATTATGATAAAAGCTATGGTTTGGAACATTTTATTTCTTGTGATATTATGGATTTTTGTTATCTAAAAAAGGTATTTTATTAATTAAAACTTAGACTCCATTGTTTTTATTGAAAATAGTTTCCGAAAATTATTTTTTTGCATTTTTCTTTGTTTGTTTCATGAAAAATAGCTTGGTCACCGAAAACGAATGTCATCTTCCAATAAAGAGCTCACTTATAGTTGATTTTATTTTTATATTAAAAATTAACTTAAATCAAGCTTAATATTATTATATTAATAATATTTTTTATTTTTAAAAACATTTAAAATTAATAAAAATTAATAATTTTCAATATTATTAAAGATACATATTTAATTATCCATATCTAACCATATAATAAATTGTTTAATATTTTAATTTTATTTTAATAATAAATTTTAAAAATAATAATTTTAAATAATATTCTTCGTACATTATTAAAAAATATTCAATATTAATATTTTAATAATAAATATTTATTATAATTGTAATATCCCGCCCGGCGTAGTCTTGTTGATGATTTGTATGGGCTAAAAGTTAAGTTAAGATTTAAGTCAAGGTAAGACTGATTTATATTCTATCCGCCAGTGAGGTATTTGTATTGGTTGTGCGCCATTTATGTGGCGGACTGTTTGATTTATAGGTAAGTTTGTTATGATTTACTTTTTAGGCGAAGTTTAAGTTGTAGTCTGTATATTTTGGGGTGGTCGTTGTGAAGAACCAGCCAATCAATGTTTCTTTTGGTAAGTTTGTGTGTTAAGTTCTTTCGTTTGAGTACACCAGTAGTGGATTGTGGGAATTGTGGATCTAAATGTTGTCTGTTTGTGCACATGTGATTTCTGTTTAGGGGTGAGTATTCGATCGAGTCAAATCGAATCAAAAAATTTCGAATTAGTTGAGTTGACGAATCTTATTTTAACAACCGAACTCAATTTGAATTTTTTTTAATTGAGTCGAATCGAGTCAAAAAATTTCGAGTCGAGTTGAGTTAACAAATCTTATTATTTATACTTAATGTTGCATTTACATGGACTGATTATTTAACTAGTAGACGAAGTACAAACTTTTAGATTAATTTTGAGTAAAGGAAAAAGGGAAAGTGGGGCGATTTGGGAAGGAAAGTAAGACTAATGGGTAAACATTTATCAAAAAGACGTAGTTTTGCCTTTTCTTATTTAGATTTTCAGATAACTCGAATTAAGGGTGAGCGTTTGGTCGAATCGAGTGAAATTGTTCGAGTTAAATTAGAAAAATTAATAATGTCAAATTAAAATCTTGTTACAATATAAATGTTTCCATGTTAGAGCACATGAATTTGAAACCATATATATTTGAATTTTTTTTAAAGAAAAAAAATAATAATAATAATAAGATATTTTAGTATGATAAGCTTGAATTATTAATCACAAATTCCAAAATTATTATTTTATAAAATTTTTAAAATTTTAAATTTTCAACTTTTTATATTTTTTTAGATTTTTTTTAAAAAAATAAAAAATTTAGAATTTTTATAAATATTTTGAATTTTAAAAATTATTTTCAATTTTTGAAATATTTTTTGATTTTTTTTTGTAATTTTTGTTGAGAGGCCAATTTGGTCATTTTCAAAATTGACAAAGACCAAAAGGGTATTTATACTAATCTGTTATTCAAATTATTCGAGTTATTCGAATTATAAAAATTCAACTCGACTCGAACTCGAAATCTAAAATTTCTTATTCGAGTTGACTCGAATAATTTGAATAACTCGATTCGATTAACTCGAAATTTGAATTTTTTTTGATTTTTTCAAATCGAATCGAATTTTGCTCACCCCTATTTCTGTTTATTTTTAGTTGTGCTTTTACTGGGATCCAGTTAGAAATTAATTATAGTTTTATGGTTATTTTTATATATATTAAACCTATAATGATTATGTTGGTCATGTTAGAATATGAATTAGCTTTGCATGTTACCCACGTTTTAGCCCTAAGAGAGGAAGCTGTGAGATATAAATATCAGTAGTGACCTTTGTAGTGGGGGGTTCTTCTTCTCTTTTCTTTTGCTCTGTTATATTCTTATATCTTGTTTAAGAAGAATCATTTGTGGTAGAGGAAACAACTAGTGACTAATTAGTAAGAAAGGGTTGTGCGTGTAGCAGCTGAGATAGAGTAGCAAAACTTCATTGAATTCATCTGCGAGTATCCAGACTGTGTTATTCTTCTCTGTGTTCTATTTTGTCTTGAGTATAACATTAAAGTGTGGTTGTTATAGCTAGAGTTTAGGTAAGACCAGAGTCTTGGAACTTTGAGAATTGTTGTATATAATCATCTGTGTGTGTATGTTCGTGACATGAAATTGATATGACTTCCTTAAGGATATGAACTCAGTATCCTAATACGATGAGCCACTGATAGGGCATGTTAGATGCAAACCAGAATGGCAGATAAGTGTGACCACTGGTAGAGCATGTTGGTTGCTAACCAGATGGGAATGTATGATGGGTCACCGGTAGGACATGATAGTTGTTAACCAATTTGGCTGCCACAGGTAGGGTATGTTAGTTACTAACCAGTTGTCGTGAGTGTTATGTTTGGGAGGGCATGTTAGTTGCTAACCAGCCTAACGATATGGGTGATGCCTACGATAAGACATGCTAATTGTTAACCATGGTAAAGAGCCCTGAACTCACGGGAACACGTAGGTGTTCGAAATGATATGATACATAAGATCTGTTCTGATATATGTGGTTTAAGGTTCAACCCAAGGAAGGTTACGAAAAGAAGAAGTTAAATTGATTTTATATGTATTGTTTGATACGTGTATTGAATGATAGAAAAGAAAGGGTTAATTGTTAAGAAATATGTTCTGATCCCTATTGTTTTGTTGAAAACGTAGCATAATTATAAGAATTGATTATGTGTATATTGAATACACCCTAGTAAGTCTTGAAAGTATGTAAGAATTTGCCTGAAAGGATGTTTGTGATACAAAGGTAAGTATGAGAAAGACTGTTGGAGAAGAAACATCAACTCTATTAAGGTTATAGTTCTCTTTGGAGGGAAAGATATAAGTATACGCACAATGTTATGAAAGAAGGTATGGGCCTAGTAGAAGAGTTCGCCTGGAAGGTTATCCACCATGGTTAAGTGCTCGCCAATGAAATGGGGGTGTTCGCCCATGTGTCTTGGCGTGTAGAGTTCAATGTATTAGTCTGTGTTATTAATTTGCAGTGTAAATCTATTCTTATTTAAGTGTTGAGTTTTCCTTGCTGGAACTCACTAAGTTCCTTTGACCTTACTCGATTTTCTTTCCCCTCCTTTCAGGTGGGCTGTCGTCGTAGACTTGTAAAAGGGACTCAGCCAGAAGAAGCAATTTCTACAGTAAGCTTCGTTTGTTTTTGTTTTGTAACATACATGTGTTTCGGAGGTGGCGTGTAACTCTGTTCTAAACTGAACTTGTAATAAAATATTTATCTTATTTGGTTATAGTTTTACAAACATGTGTATTTGAGAGATTTGATAAGTTATATGAAGTATTTTCTCTTTGTATGCGCCAATTGTTTTATATGTATTTGTTACCGCCAGAGTTTTGTTCCAAAAAGAAAGATTTTAACTGAAAGTTTTATTTATCTTGTAATAAATGGCATATGTTCTTGAAACTTTCTCAAACTAAATGCCTCTTTTAATCATCCAACTTTGAATTAAGTATGTATATGTTTTCTATTTGTGTAACACTTCTGTCGACCTTCGAGATTGGGGTGTTGTAATAATTATAAATATATTAATAATAATTTTTTTGTAGTATAAAGGTTAAAATATGTACTCTTCACAAATTTAGAATTTAGTCCCTATATTTTTATTTTTAAGAATTTAGTCCCTCTACTTTTCAAATTTGAAAATCAAGTCTAATTGTTAATATTGTTATTTTTTTTTTCAATTTTGTTGATGTCACATTTTTTAATAAAAAATGCTCGGTATTCATGTAACTAAAAAATGACGTTATAATGAACATGAATTTAACAAAATATTTTTAATAATGCTAACAACTGAACCTGAATTTTGATATCTAAAAAGTAAGACTAACCCAAAAATAAAAGTACATGCACT
Source organism: Gossypium sturtianum (assembly GCA_025698515.1). Classification (NCBI taxonomy): domain Eukaryota; kingdom Viridiplantae; phylum Streptophyta; class Magnoliopsida; order Malvales; family Malvaceae; genus Gossypium; species Gossypium sturtianum. The sequence goes on from CM046948.1 coordinate 127,298,154, forward strand.
AAATTTCAAATTTAAGAAGAGTACAAAGACTTATGACATATTTTAACCTAGTATAAAAATATAAATATTTTAATTATATAAATATGAGTATTTATTTAAATAGTGCTTAGCTTCATTTATCCCTTACAACTCTAATGTGTCAATATGTACTATCATATATGTAATATATGTAATTTAAGTTAAGTTTTAATTAAGCATTATTTATTATTAAGTTTATATATGACATTGATTATTACAAAATATTTTTTATTATAAAATAAAATTCGATTGTTAAAAGGAAATTGCACTATAATATTTTATAACAAATATATTTATATCATATTTGTTTTACAAAGAAAAATGTAAAATATAAATTTATAGATATAAAAAAAAACTCAATTAAGCAATGAAAAGATAAAAAAAATCTTAAATGTATGTTTATTTCATTGAAAGCAGCTTTTATAAAATATTTTCATAAAATCTGACAAACAAAACATGTAACACCCCAAATTCGACCTAGACATTATGGCCGAATCTGACGATGTTACAGGGAATGGGATTTGAAATCGAATTTACCCAGTTAAAGCCGTTTCTGTTTATTAGCATCTATTTACCTCTCATCAATTTCAAAAATAAATTCCTCGTTAATTTTGATTCATTTAAAAACATATTTTGTAGCGAAAGCTTTTTAAAACGTGTTATTTAGAGAAAATCATTCGCGTTTAGAAAAACGTTGTTTTAAAGGAAACCGAGTTTTCGTTGCAGTTCAAAAGTTCATGAAAACAGTTAAAGACCAAAGTAAAGTTAAACAGTCCAAAAAGTCCAATTTACAACAAAAAACTCCCAAAATAATAAAAATTAAATCAGTCCAATAACCGTGTGGTCACCGTAGAGTCCTCCGCCGCACCGATCCGTCTAATTCTGGGGATTACCTGTACAGATAAAACAAAAAGGGGTGAGTTTACGTAAACTCAGTGTATAATCCCCACAAATCACATGCATACAGTCAGTCACAACAAATAGTCAAATGCAGTCTGGGCCTAAGCCCATTTCAGTTTCAATAGCAGTTCGGGCCTTAGCTCATTTCAGCCAAGAATGAGATATGCATTAGGGCCTAAGCCCGTCCACGAATAATAGATCGTAAATACATTTATCGAGAATGTAATCCTACCCAACCAAATTCTACACACCATCTCTCGTCCATTCCTACACTCCATGTGGGGTTTAAAACACCCACCCATCCCTACACTCCAAGTAGTACCGAATACGGCACATAATCAAGAAATTGCAAATCGAGTTGCCAGATATTAGGCTTAAGAGCCTTTCAGTACACTTCCTCCAAATATCAACATCCCAACCCAATGCAATGCAACATACAGTATATGACATACTAATACACATACAGTTCAATATTCATTCATATAATCATCATTCTCGATTACACATACATAATACATACAATTCAAGCATTTAGGGTCTAAGTAGTGCTTACCGACTTAAAGTAGGTTCACAATGACTTGGGCGACCTGTGCAACCTTAGAACACATTTCGATTAAATGGGCTCACACGCCCATGTGGACTGCCCATGTGGGCCCACACGCCCAGATTGGCCTTAGCCCGTGTAGATCACACGGCCTGGCCCAAATTCCCACACGCCCGTGTGGACTACCCGTGTAGGCCCACACGCCCGTGTGGACTACCCGTGTAGGCCCACACGCCCGTGTGGCCCACACGGCCCAAATCAGTCTAGCCCGTGTCGCACACTCGCCTACTGCCATCACATGGCCGTGTCTTATGCGCACGGCCTATCCTCGTCGATCACACGCCCGTATTATAGCACACGGGCGACCACACGCCCGTGTGGCATCGACAGTGGGGTTTTCGGCTTTCGCTGAAACCCCGTTTTCTGCATTTTCGGGTACACACCTGGTACTATTTCAATGTAGAATCACTCCCAAGCAAACCAGCACCTAAAATTGATACCACAAACCTCCCAAGATCAGTCATAATTAAACCGAAATCACGAAACCGACAATATTTCAAATCGAACGTTTAACACTTACCCAACAACCCCGAACGATTCTGAATAAGGAGAGCCCCTATCTTCTTGATTCGCTGTTGCCAAGACAGATAATGAGTCTCCAAACGACAATTGGAAAACAAAATTACAAACAAAACCTTTACCTCTACTTAACGAACAACTAATCAGAGGGTGCGCTAAAAGGAGACAATTGAAACGAAAATCAAAACGAAAGCAATCAAAATGAATGGGAAAAAGGCAGAATTTCAGCAGAAGGGGGAGAATAGAACAACCGTCAAAAAGAAAATTGAGAGAAAAAAATTCGAAAAGAAAGAAAGAAAACCAAGATGTGACCGAAAATCCCTTGATTTTCTCCCACTAGCCCCCACTACTCAACCTCCTCAGAATTCCTGTTTGACCAAAACTATCTCTCGGTCAAACGAGCAAAAATAAACTCCCACGCTCGCGTAGGGATTCAAACACAAGACCTTCAATAATCTGACACTCCCCTTAACCACCAGACCAGCAGACCCATTCTGTTACGATTTCATCCACAATTAACCTTAACCAAAAACAAGACTTGAACTTGAGACCTCACACACACACCCAAAACACTTAACCACTGAAGCAGATACACAGTTGTGTCATTTTAACAGAAACAAAAGTATAAATTTTGGGGCGTTACAACACAAATATTTTACATAGTTTTATCTAAACACTAGAAAAGTAAATCATTTTCCAGAAATCAATTTTCGTAAAATTCATTTAATTTTTTATTTTAAGAAAAATAAATTGTATTCAATATATTATTTTACTGACATTAAAACAATTCACTGATTTAATATTACCTGAATAAAATTTCTGTAGCGATTAAATTAGGGTCCATAAATGAAATGGATTGTAAGTAGTTGAGTTGATTGTGTTGAAGCTACCAGGTGAGTTGTCATTAACTGTTTATACTTATTGTTTATTGTTTAACAACCACCATCTTTACTTGGAACTAGTTCATATTGTTACATAAGCATGTATTTATTAATTCATTAAATAATTCTTTTACTTCATATAATTCATGTAAAATAAGTTTATAATATTATAATAAAAAGATTTCAAACCATAATTAAAGTCTAAATGAAAATTATAATAATTTTCAATTTCTTTTTTTGTGATAATTAGCTAGTACTCTAATTAAAATACGATGTTATTTTATAATTATAAGTTTTTAATTTTATTGGTATATTATTGAAAGTAACTCCACATCAAGAAAAGTAACATATTTTCTAATAATTAAAATTTAATAATAGCACAATAATATTTTAATGTGAATTTAGTAATATAATAAATAATATTTTCCAAACTCATGCTTTTAGTAACATATTAATTAATAAAATAATGGGTAATTTTATGGATTCAAAAGTTTCTCCACTTTTATTTACTAGATAAATATTTAGTACATTTCAATTAATAGATAAATTAAGCAAAATATGAAAAATACATCAAAAACCATGACAAAAACCATTTCAACATAAAAAACAGCAAAGTCTAGCGAAAACATATAACAAGGGATTTGAAATTGTAACACTACACATAGAGCTTGCTCAATACTCCTCTTCTATAACTAAATATCATTAATCTTCTTCCACGCATTTTGCATACATACGAATAACATGAGAGATAACCTACTTATATTGTATTAATAATTATAACTACACTTAATTCAGATGATATCCATCATCATCATCATTGTTATTTGCATGCATAAAGTCTCTCACTCTCTGCCCTGCCAGTTTGACAATGTGAAACCACTAAATGTGTAGTTAAGAATTCCATGTTCATTTAAACAAGTTGGTTGAGAATGAGACCATGGAAGCTTTACTCAACTCAACTTAGCTAGGTTAGACTGAATAATATAAATATAGCTTTAAAAACAATCTTTTCCAAGATCTTAAATGTCACAATCATAAAAGTTCTACCACGTATCAGTTTCTTTCCAGGTTGAAAGGATATGATAGGATGTCATTTGGCAAAAGGCGGCAATTAGATAACAGTAGCTTTCAAATTTGATCCTATGCTGGATAGGGTTAATTCATCACAACAGAAACATTCATTAAAATCTAAAATAACATGATTTGCTTTAGGCATCTATAGACAGTACAAAATATTCTAGTTTTGGCCAAAGGAATTGTATGTGAGTTACCAGTATGAAAATGGAACATGATCCAGTTATTGGCCGAATTTCTTGCTGCTGTGCCATGACCTTCATGTCTCAGAACTTTTCTGCTGTCCTTTCACTTTAAATATTTCCACTGTTGAAGGAGTTCTCTTTTTCAATCTGAGAAAAGGAAAATTGGGTCACAGTTTACGTAAGGGTTTAGTCACAATCATTAGTGCTTGCCATAAGGTAATAATAAGATTGACTTCTAACAGATATTTAAACTTCATGTAAACACATAAAGTGAAAGAAAATTGCACACTGTAAAACCCAGACAAAATCCCAAGTTGAAGGAAAGAGTTCGTACTGAGAACTCATGCTATTATGCAATCTTGCAAATTAGAATTGCTAACATCCAAGATAAAAGCACCCGTATATATAAACCTGTCTGCTAGCTGAACATGCAATCTGAATAGAGGGGAATATCTGAAACAATGAATTGTTTAAACAAAAGAAAGACAAGAAATAATTTGGAAAAATATAGTTGAACAAATAATAATAGGCCTATGTTCCAATCAGCAGTTCTTCGAGAATAGACAATCCATTCATAATGGTTTTACTATTATAGACTTTATAGTGTTCACTCTAAAAGAAAAGCTTGTATCTGATAAGACCAATTAATAGAAGTACAGTGAAGAAGCTCTATTCATATAAAGTGAGCTTCAATCAGATAACATATCTTCATGCGCAAAGAGAAAAGGTCACAATTGAAAATGTAAGTCATTGCAACATTGCCAATAATAAGTAACGCATCATACTAAACATTGGTTAGAAGTTTCAAAAGGCTACCATTAAATCCCAAAATAATGGAGAGACTATTTTCCAAATTTCAGAATCAAGAAACGGAATCTGAATATCAAAATATCAGAAGCAAGCAATATGGTATGTGATATTAATTGCTATCCATCCATGTTGGGTACAAATTACCTAGGAATCTATGCATATATAATTGAAACCCCAGCAGAAATCCATATACCTCAATGTGAAAAGCAGTCAAAACTTTTTGGGAAACAAATGGCGAATTCTTATCAAGAACCACCAATCAGTTTCAGATACAGGAAGCTACAAGTCATGAGCTCAGAGGACTGCTTAAAGGGACAACTTGAGCTGTGAATATCTTAACATTTATTACTTCAAATGCATATTAAGCTTTTAGCTCATTTTCAACACATAACTTCTATTCACAGGGAAGATAACAGCTAGAAAAAGACACAGTAAAACACTTACAAACAGTTATCAAGGAGGCAATAAGCTTTGCTTTAATTTTTTCATTTAAAAGTAATGACATCTTTGAACTTTCAAACTTGACTGAAGTGACACAAAAACTAAACGTGCAAAAGAAAATAACCTCAAGTTTAACTAGTGCCTTTGTATGAATTGCAAACATGAGAAATCTCCAACTCATCATCATTTGTAGGTGAAACAGCATCTAAACCACCCATGATTTCCTCTTCCTCAAAATCTGCACATGTGTCTTCCATCTCAGTATCACCCTCGATTATATCCTTTTCCTCAATTATATCCCTTTCCTCCATGTCTGACAGGTCACTGAAAGCAGGAACCTCTTTCTTCTTTCCTCTATAACCAATAAGGCTCAGGACCTTTTCCTTCCAAAGCACCAATGGGCATTTCTCAATCAGCTCAGAACCTTCATAAGCTTCAGTCAAGAAGACACTAAACCTCTTCCCCCTTTCAGAAACATAAAAGATGCCAAAATGCTTCAAAAGAAGCCTCATCAACTTCTGTGGCATCACAAGTTCCCGTCGAAAATGAGTGAGATGGTCAGTCACCAATCTCTTCTCAATGGTAAAGCTAAGTAACTCGTGCATAACTGCAACCGCCCTCTTATCAAATTCCAATGACCCCGCTTTTAGCTCCCTAGCATCTGCATAGGGAGACAAATAAGACCTTTTCTGAAAATGCTCAATCTTCCCTCCATGTCTATACACCTTTTTGTAGTTAGGAGGGAACTTCAAAGGAAAAGGCAAAGAAATTATACCCGGTTCACGTCCAATCCCATCATTCAAACCCAATGTTCTTTTCTCCAACTCTGTAATAGCCCAAGCAGGATTCCAATTTACAAGCTCCAAAAACTCAATCCCATCTTTAGATTTTTCCACCCTAAAGTGTTGGGGATACTGATTCACCCACTTGGTCCTAAACTCAATTGGCAAACCAAAATCTCTCCTAAAATGAGCAATCTTATCTAACTGAATCCTTTTATCAACTGACATCATTAAAATCCTAGTAACATACTCAACAGCTTTGGTTGATTGTTCCTCAATCAACCTTTCCTCTTCTTCCAACAAATCCTCAGCTTCTTTAGTCATTCCACACCATAAGGTTCCCCTTTGATCCTTGTATAATTCAAACAACTTGGGACATTTCCTAATAAAATCAGTTATTTTATGGGGTTTTGGCAAATTAAGTTGCTTCCTGTATCTGTCCAATGACCTTAAGGGGATAACCATCTCTGTTTCTTTCTTTAAAAGTTCCATCAAAAACAGTACTTTTGATAATATTTTCCATTTCTCTTTTACAATTTCGAGATAGTGAATTCTTTTGTTCTTGCTACGGTCTTGGACTCGTCTACTGGAAGTCATTGGTTTGATTTGAAACCACCCAAACATGGTTTGTTGGTACCACATCCTTCTCATTGACAAAAGATCAAGCATTTGGTGGTGGTTTGAAAGTAGTCGCTGGATATGGACGGATTTATTCAACAAAACTTTGTTTATAATAACCGGAATGGCCATTGCTTAAGCTTTATTGCTTTTTCAAGCTTCCTGGAAGTATGGATAGACTATCAGAAGTTTCTGAAAAAATGTCAGTAGGGGAATTTGGTGGGGGTTTTTCTCTTTCACCGCATGCCTAAGCCAATAAATAGAAAAAGAAAAAGGGAAAGTACCTAAGTGTGGAGCTTGAGGGATTGAGCGAGACCAGTGAAGGCAAGGAAAGTGGAGAGGATGAAGACGTTGGAAGGAATAATAGACGGCGGCGATGACGGCAATCAAAACCTTGCGGAGGCAGAGCACTTGTCATTAATCGTCCATTTAAAAGGCGTGAATTACTTTGTGAAATAATTTTAGGTAAAAACACCTTTTCAATCCCTCTTAATTTCGAAATTGAACAAATTAATCCCTATTAATTTAATTTTAAAAGTGAACAAATAAAAGACAATAATTAATAGTATTAACACTTTTGGTCTAAAAACCTGACGTGGCAAAATGGAAATAAAAAGATAAATATATAAAAAAATAAAATATACACATGTCAAGCACTTATTGAACTATCTAATCTAAACTTTTAAAATGATAAACTACAAAAAAAAAAAAAAATCACTTTTGTTTGTCTCAGATTACATTTTAGTCATTTATGTTTGAAATGTTACGTTTTAATCAACTGCATTATCATTTTATTATGAAGTGGTCACTCTACAATTAAACTCCGTTACTTCTCTAACGACAATCCAAATGAATTTTAAATGACTTGGATATTCAGTTGCTAAGATAAAAATAAGTTTTTAATTAAATAAATTTAATTTGGACGGTCACGTAAGATATCTAAGTTGACATTTAAAATTTATTTAAACTACCAAGTAAGACTGCCATTAGGGAGGTAATAGAGTTTAAAAATAGAGTGACCACTTCGTAACAAAATAACAACGTAAATGATTAAAACGTAACATTTCAACAATAAATGACTAAAATATAATTTAAGACAAATAAAAATAACTATTTTTGAAATTTATCCTTTTAAAAATGAATACTCTCCCCGACCCATTTACCCACTACCTAAACCCATTGAATCAAATCTAAAAAAAAAAGACCTAAAGAAAATCTAAAAGAACAGAAAGACAAGATTAAAATCCCTAAATGACAAGAAAAAACCTAAACCCGCATCATCAAAATCTTCTGGATTTCTGATCGGACTTATATGCACCCCATGTTTCAAGGGTTTTGCACTTGCAAGTTGTGTGGGGAAGATTGTTGTTTTTAAGTTTACATTCGTTTAAACAAACTTTACACTAAAATGTTCTAAAATGGTGAATGCTCTGATCTGGAGATTGTTTCAGAACCTCTGGAGATGTACTTTGGCTTTTGTTTTGAATCGTAAAGAGGCGAAGCAGACGGCCGAGGGTATGCTGTAGTACTCCTGTCACTAGGATTGTCTGCACTTCGCCTGCTTGTCCGGGCTGTGCTGCTATTGTTGTTGCTCGAATTACTTCTGGATTCATTGAAATCCTGGAGTTGCTCCAATATTATTAGGATTTCGTTCATTCTCGGCCGGAATTTGGGTTGCAATACCCTGCAATCGATCGGCCTGCCGACGGATCTCCAAAAGATATTTTGGTTTTTTTATTATGTGAATATATATATTAAATTTAGATTAGATGGTTGAGTTGGAAGTCGCCACGTGTATCTTTTATTTTTAATATATTTATCTTTTTATTTTCATTTTGTCATGATAGTTTTGTAGACGGAAAGCGTTAATCTCATTCATCGTTCTTTTTTTTTTTTTATGAAAATTAGTTTATTCAATTTAAAAATTAAGAGGAATTGAAGAAGTCATTTTGTTAATATTTTATTAAAGCTGGTTTCTTTGGAAATAATTTTTAGGATAATTCAATTTTGGGTAAATTAGTTAGTTGGTCGTTCAATTTTTAAGGTGTTTTTATTTTGGTCACTCGAAAAGAAATTCTTATAATCAGTCACTTAACATTTAGGGTGATTTCATTTTAGTCTATCAAGCGTTAAATCTCGAATAGCGGTTAAGTATACATATCACATCATGTTTATAATTTTATTTTGGTCGCCTAATTTTTAGATCGTTTTTATTTTTGTCACTCAAAAAAATATTTTTTAAGGGTAAAAAAATATTATGGATTAAAGTGAAAAGGTGGTGTAAACTAAAATAATGCATTAAAAAGATTTTCATATTGTTTACCCCCTTGTTGAAAGTTCTAATTTTTTTTAATATTAAGATTTCGAATTTCAAAACATCAAAATCAACAAAATTAATTGATGAAAATTTGTATCCCTTAATAGTGTAAGTCGATTTGTTACTAAAATATTAAAATTAATTAATTCATTCTCCATCTAAAATTTAAAATTTTATTTTATGTTTCAAAATTAAAATTAAATCAAATAATTCATCTTTAATAATTGTTTATAGAACAAAAAATTCTTTTGATTATATGATCTTGAATCTTTCATACTAAGCTAAAAGTAAAGAAAAAAATATTTGCAATTAATTTAATTAATTAATTTTATCTTCCACATCAAATAAAACCCAAAATTATTTTCATCACTTCTTTACTCAAACATAGAACAAGCAATTAATTTAATTAAATGTAATAATTTTTTTCCTTTGCTAAGCTTAGAATGGAAGCTTTGAGATTATATAATAAAAAAAAAAGTAAGTTTAGTAGACAATTATTAAATATAAGTTATTTGAGTTGATTTTATTAAGGATAATTTGTGCACATAAAATAAAATTTTCAAAATTAAGGAGATTGAATTAATTAATTTAGTTAATCTCAATATTATAGTAACAAATCGATTGACAATTATCAAAGAGGTAAAAAATTTTCAACAACTTATTAATTGATTTTGATGTTTTGAAATTTAAAATTTCTAGATTTAAAAAAAAAGTAATTTAGAATTTTTAATAATAGGATAAACAAGTATTATTTGACAAGTTTTTAATTCATTATTTTAGTTTTTAGCTCTTTTTCACTTTAATCCTTAATTCTTTTTACTCGAACCAAGATAAAAAAAATCAGCGACCAAAATAAAAGCGATCTAAAAGTTGGGTCACCAAAATGAAATTGTAAATATGATGTGGATATGATTTGGCGTGTATAGCCAACCATTGTTAAGGATTTAACACTTGGATGACTAAAATAAAAGCGCCCTAAAAGTTGGGTGACCAACTTGGTAGTTCATCTTAAATTTTTTTGCCCCTGAACTTGCCAGCAAGGTTTACTTTGGTATTTGTATTATATTTTGGTCTACTTTGGCACTTGAACTTGATAACTAAGTCCATTTTGGTCTATAAACTTGAAAGTTATAAAAGTTTAGCGATATGACACTCTGTGTAACACCCCAAACCCGACCTAGACGTTATGGCCGAATTTAGTGATGTCACATGGAAAGATTTTGAAGACAAGTTGATTTAATTAACTAATCATTTATAAAACCCACAATCCTTCGTGTTTAATACAGAAAACATTATTTTAATAGTTTATTTGCCAATCACTTATTACAGCGGAAGCTTTAATCATTTATGTTTGTAAATGCACTCGTGTTTTTAGGAAAATCATTGTTTGCGTAAAACCGTTGTTTTTAATAATACGTTTTACCAAAGCAATTAAATAAAAAAATAACCAGTTAAAAATCAAACAGTCCAGAGAGTCCCCAAAAATTACAACTCTCAAAATAATTACCAAATCATAGATAAACCATAAATAAATGAATTTAAGCAGTTTTACGAATATGTGGTCACCGCTAAGTCCCTGCAGCACTGGTCCGCCTAAGACTGTGGATTACCTGACAGAATAAACAAACAGACGTGAGTTTACGTAAACTCAGTGTGTAACCCAACAGAATTAAGCAAGCAAACATACAGAACCATTTCAAACAATCAGATACAGAATCAGGCTTACGCCCATCTTAGATATAATTTCAGAAACAGATGTACAGATCAGTTATACAAAGTCCTACCCCCATCCTCTACACACCAACTCCGACCATTCTATCACACCATATGTGGGGTTAAAAACACCCACCCATCCCTACACACCACATTGTGTCATTACGACACGTATCAGATATAGTGCAGCTAAGCTGCCAGACAAATAGGCGATGATCGCCATACAGAACACTTCCTCCACATATATATAAAACCCACCCCATAACAGATGTAGAAATCAGATACAGATTTGTCAGACAACACATGCTCCACATGCTTAATATATATAACAGATTCACATGTATCAGTATAAACAGGCATACATTAATATCTTACTCAGATCAGTCTATCAGAATCACATAGCATACAAATTAGGGTTTAATTAGCCCTTACCGACCCTACGGTAGGCCCACAGTCAATTGAAGCGAAACGTACGACCCTAGGGAAAATTTTAGTATAATGGGCCCATATGCCCGTGTCGGCTCACACGCCCAGATTGGCCTTGCCCGTGTGGCCCACACGGCCTGGCCTAAAATCTACACGCCTGTGTGTCATACCTATATGGGCCCACATGCCCGTGTGGCCCACATGCACAACTTGGCCTATCTCGTGTGGCCCACACGGCCGTATGCTGCGCACGACCATGCCTTCATCGACCATACGACCTAACACACGGGTGACCACACGCCCGTGTGGCGTCGACAGATTCATTTTTCGGCTTTTGCCGAATTTCATTTTTCTGCATTTTGGGTACACACCTTTTACGATTATGATGCAAAAGTAATCTCGAGCCCTCCAGAACCTAAAAACAAAATACACAGAATGAAATTAGCCCTCGATTAACAAACTCCTCCAATCTAAACTGAATGAGGCAGACTTTCTTACCGTCTACACCCCCGTTTACTCGCATAAGTTTGACCTTTGCAAAGAAACTACTGTTTCCACCACTTCTCCTATGCAAAAAGTACAACAAGGATTTAACCCTCAGAAATCAAACGACAAAAGAATGCAAACGCAAACCCACTTACCGAAACACCAAAACCAAATTTTCTGATCGCATGAGAACAAGGATTAGGGGTAGAGTCAAGAAAAAAAATTAAAAATTAACCCTTTGACAAAGAGTAAAGGAGACAAAGTAAGATTGGGGATTTTTCTTTGTTTTGGAAGATGAGTAACGTCAGGAAGAAACCAGAATTTTGGGGAAAAAATTAAAAATAAAAATAAAATCAGATATAACAGCCTATCCCTAGATTTTCTCCATCAAAACTACCCACTACCCAAAATTCTAATTCAACTGAAACTCAACCACTAAACCGAGCAAAAGAAATAATACCCACGCTCGCACAGAGACTCGAACACAGGACCTCCAACACACCAACACCCTTACCACTCGAACCAGCACGCTCATTCTGATGTGGTTTCACAGATAACTAAATATAAGCCCACTGAACAAAAGTAAGGCTTGGATCAAAAAGTAACAAAATTTAGCAAAGGTGAGACTTGAACCCAAAACCTCTCAAACACACTCAGAACATTTAACCACTGAAGAAGACATATATTTGTTTCACATTTTCACAGAAACAAACATATAATATTCAGGACGTTACAACTCTACCCTTTAAAGGAAATTTCGACCTCGAAATTTACCTGATCAGAACAGATGAGGATACTACTGACGCATCAAGTCCTCAGGTTCCCACGTGGCCTCTTTAGTACCATGATTCCGCCACAAAACCTTCACTAAAGGGATGGACTTCCTCCTCAGAGCCTTAACGTCGCGATCCAAAATCTGAACCGGCTCTTCCTCGAAAGTCAAATCTGGCCTAACCTCGATCTCCTCAACAGAAACAACATGGGAAGGATCAGACCGATACCGCCTTAACATTGAAACATGAAAGACGTCATGGATAGGGTCCAACTCTGGAGGTAGCTCCAACTGATAAGCAACCGATCCCACACACTTCAGAATCCGATACGGCCCAATAAACCTAGGGCTCAACTTGCCCTTACGACTGAATCTCAGAACCTTCTTCCACGGTAAAACCTTAAGAAAAACGAAGTCCCCTACAGAATACTCAATATCTCTCCTCTTTAAATCCGTATAAGACTTTTGTCTATCAGAAGCCGCTTTCAGACGATCCCAAATCAGTTGAACCTTATCCTCAGTCTCAGAAACTAACTCAGAACCCAAAATCTGACGTTCCCCCAACTCAGTCCAACACAGCGGTGTACGACACTTACGACCATACAGAGCCTCGTAAGGTGCCATCTGGATGCTAGACTGGAAGCTGTTATTGTAGGCGAACTCAACTAGCGGTAGATAATCCTCCTAACTACCTCAGAAATCAATCATACAGCTCTGAAGCATATCCTCCAGTATCTGAATCACCCTCTCAGATTGGCCATTGGTCTGAGGATGGAACACAGTATTGAAGTCTAATATCGAACCTAGAGCCTCGTGTAATTTCTTCCAAAACCGAGAAGTGAAGCGAAGATTTCTATAAAAAAATAATCGAAACAGGCACCCCATGCAGTCTCACAATCTCAGAAATGTAGAACTTCGCTAATTTCTGCAGAGAATAGTCCGTCCGAACCAGAATGAAGTGAGCAGACTTGGTCAATCGATCCACGATGACTCAAACATAATCCTTCTTAGTGGGTGTCAAGGGCAACCCACTAACGAAGTCCATCGTCACACGTTCCCATTTCCATAAGGGAATCTTAACGGGTTGTAGTAAACCCAAAGGCAACTAATGCTCAGCCTTAACTTGCTGACACGTTAGGCATCGAGCCACAAAATCAGTAACCTCGCGCTTCAAACCCAGCCACCAGTACAGTTTACGGAGGTCCCGATACATCTTATTACCATCGGGATGTATAGCATAAGGGCTACTATGCGCCCTCCTCAGAATCGACTGTCTCAGGTCAGAATCATTTGGCACACAGACCCGTCCTCGAAAACATAACACACCATTATTATTTAACCCAAAATCAGAAGTAGTACCTCTCTCAACCTGACAAAACCGCACACCGAGAGTCTCATCCACTAATTGTTCATCTCGAATCTGATCAATCCAGGTCTGCTTAATCTGCAACTCGGCCAACAAACTTCCATCATCAAACAGACTAAGGTGAGCGAAAATCGCCCTTAGATCAATCATCGCTCTACGGCTTAGAGTATCGGCCACCACATTGGCCTTACCAGGGTGATACTCTATGGTGTAGTCATAATCTTTAAGCAACTCAATCCATCGCCGCTGCCTAAGGTTCAACTCCTTTTGAGTGAGGAGATACTTAAGGCTCTTGTGATCGGTATAGATGATACACCTTTCACCATACAGATAATGCCTCTAGATTTTTAATGCAAAGATCACCGCAGCCAACTCAAGATCATGTGTTGGATAATTCCCTTCGTGTGTCTTAAGATGACGGGACGCATAAGCCACAACCTTATTATCCTATATCAGAATGCATCCCAAACCAACATGCGACGCATCACTGTAAACCACAAACTCCTTTCCAGATTCAGGCTGTATTAGAACAGGAGCCTGAGTTAGAACAGACTTGAGCTTCTCAAAGCTCAATTGCTGTGTATCAGTCCTAACAAATGACACACCCTTGCGCAGAAGCTTAGTCAAGAGGGCTGCAATAAGAGAGAATCCCTCAATAAACCGACAACAATAACCTGCCAAACCCAGAAAGCTGCGGATCTTAGACACATTCCTAGGCTGTTTCCAATCCAATACAGCCTTAATCTTCCTCGGATCTACATGAATCCCCTCAGCAGAAACCACATGCCCCAAGAAGGTTACCTCTCGCAACCAGAACTCGTACTTACTCAACTTAGCGTAGAGCTACTTTTCTCAGAGAATCTAAAGTACTACTCTAAGATGCTCATCATGCTCATCTTCGGTCTTAGAGTAAACCAAAATGTCATCGATGAAGACCACGATAAACTGATCCAGATAAGGCTAAAATGCAGCCGGAGCATTTGTCAGACCAAAAGGTATAACTAGGAACTCGTAATGTCCATAATGAGTCCTAAATGCAGTCTTATGAACATCAGCTTCCTTAATCCTCAACTGATGATACCCAGATCGAAGATCAATCTTAGTGAACACTAAAGCTCATCGAAACTGATCAAACAGGTCACCGATCCTCGGAAGCGGATACTTATTCTTCACAGTCAACTTATTCAACTGCCGGTAGTCAATACACAGCCTCATGGTCGCATCCTTTTTCTTAACGAATAGAACTGGTACCTCCCACGGAGACAAACTAGGACGGATGAAACTACAATTCAGAAGTTCTTACAGCTGAGCCTTAAGTTCTGTAAACTCTTTCGGTGCCATATGGTAGGGAGCGATAGACACCGGAGCTGTACCTGAAAGAAGCTCAATCCCAAACTCAACCTCCCGATTCGGAGGTAAACTCGGTAACTCATCAGGAAAAACATCTGAAAAATCCCTGACAGTTCTGATATTCCCAACAGAAGAGTCCCCAGAATCAGAAACACTGACGTAAGCCAAGTATGCCTCACACCCTTTTCGAACCAATTTCTCAGCCATAAGAGCGGAGATCACATTAGACAAGTAATCTCGACGATCACTAATCACAACCACCTCTATATCGTCCTTGGTCCTTAGAACGACCCTCTTAGACGCGTAGCCCAAATTGACTCGGTGCTCCTCCAACCAGTCCATACCCAGAATTAGATCGAACTCCCCAAACGGAAGCTCTATCAGATTTGCCAGAAAAATAGCCCCTTGCACCATTAAAGGAACATTCCTATAAAGTTGACTAACCCGAACAGACTGCCCCAACGGGCTCAGTACAGTAACCTCACTAGTAGTGCTCTCAACAGAAATCTCTAAGGTTTCAGATACAGTGCTAGTTACGTAGGAATGAGTAGAACCTATGTCTATCAAAGCAGTATAAGGCACATCAAATATAAGGAACGTATCGGTGATGACATTAGGAGCATCTCTGTCCTCTCGGCGTCGAGCAACATAAACAAGTGCAGGCTGCCTCACCTCAGTCTGACCAGCACCTCTGCCCGGTGCTCTCTGACCACGATCCAAACCATTACCACCCCTAGCCTATCCATGGCCCCTAGGTGGCTGCTGAACTACCCTTTGAGGCTGCACAGAACCCGGAGCTTGTATCTAATCTACCCGCTATAGACAGTCTCTAATACGGTGCTCTAAAGATTCACACCTCAAACAGGCCCTAATCCTCCTTCAACACTCGCCCAGATGGCGCCTACCACAATCACCACATGACTGCAACCGAGCTGAAGCAACATGAGCCCCCACTCTAATTGGCCCATCAGATCTGGCCTTTTTCTTAGGCCTCGGAACAGAATTAGAGGGCTCTGAATCCCTCTTGTTCTTATCTCTATCTCTGTCCCTATTCTGGCGCTCCACGCGCTTAACATCCTCAGCGATATTCGCCTTCTCCACCAGAACAACAAACTCTCGCTCCCTCTGTGGAGCAATCAGAACCCTTAAGTTATCCCTCAGACCGTCCTCAAAGCGGACACACCTCTCATACTCAGACGCTACTATGCCTCGAGCGTAGCGGCTCAACCTCAGAAATTCGGCTTCATACTTGGCCACAGACCTATCCCCTTATGTGAGATTCATGAACTCATGCCTACGAGCATTCACATAGCTCGTTTCCACATACTTGCTCTGGAAAGTAGTCTTAAAGAAGTCCCAAGTCAGACGATCAGGCTGAGTACCCTCCTCAACCGTCAGCCACCACTAAAACTCCATAGTTACAGTAAACTGAAAAAAATTGTAGTGAGCTTGCGAATGCGAAAACAAACTCTAAACTACTGTTTCTCATAAGACATCTGCTTAATTACTAAAATTGTAACTAAATTGCACAAAATTTTTAATTCAGATAATACGCAAAGAGAAAATGAGCGCTAGAAGGGGTACAAAAGGCCACGGTAGAGGCCGCGGTAGTGCTACGACTGGGTCTTCAGCGTCAGGCCACATGCCCAACATTGAGGCAAGGGAAGCACCGGCTTCACCGGTAGCTGAGACAGGGTCGCTTAATCGAGCGCCTGGGGACGACGCATTGTCCCAAGCAATGTTGAGGATTCTAAAAAGGGTTACGGGTACTTCTGGGTCAAATACTGCTACTGTGGGCCGTGGGTCAGTTACAGAACGACTCCGGTCAAATGGAGTAGATACCTTTAGGGGAGTTTCTGAGGTGGCTCCAAATGTGGCAGAATATTGGTTGGAGGCTACCGAAAGAATTATGGATAACCTCGACTGTACATCGAAATAAAAGTTGAAGGGTGCTGTGTCCTTGCTGAGAGATGAAGCCTATCAGTGGTGGCTTACGGTAAAAGAAGGTACCCCGTCTGACCGATTGACCTGGGAATTCTTTAAGTCTACGTTTTAGGGAAAGTATGTGGGCGTCAGCTATGTCGACGCTCGTAGAAAGAATTTCTAAATTTGGTTCAAGGTGACAGATCTGTGGCTGAGTACGAGGCATAATTTTTACGACTTAGTCGGTATGGCCGAGGAATAGTAGCAACGAAATACGAGCGTTGTGTTCGGTTTGAGGACAGCCTCAAAGACAGCATCCGAGTGTTGATAGCTCTACAGAGGGAGCGGGACTTTGCCGCGTTAGTAGAGAAAGCTAAGATTGCTGAGGAGGTAAAGTGCGCCGAGCGTCAGAACTGGGAAAAGGAAAGGAGCAGAGATAAGAGGGATTTAGAACTCTCCAATTCGGATCGGAGGCCTAAGAGAAAGGCCAGAATGGAAGGGCCAGTTCGGGTTAGGGCCCCTGTTGCTGTTACTAGATCACAGCCTTGTGCAGGTTGTGGGAGCTATCATCGGGGTGACTGTCGAAAAAGGACTAGGACGTGTTTCAGGTGCGGATCAATGGAGCACTTTGTGAGAAATTATCCACAGAGGCTGGGCAGATGCAAGCTGCAGGGCAGGGTTTTGCTCAGCCAGCGAGAGGTGGACAGCAGCCGCCAGGAGGCCGTGGTCCGGCCAGGGGTTGAAACGGAGTGAGCCGTAGAGCACCAGGCAGAGGTGCTGGTCAAGCTGAGGTGAGGCAACCAGCTTTGGTCTATGCAGCATGTCACCGAGAGGTCGGAGACGCTCTAGATGCGGATATTGGTACGTACTTAAACCATAGTGTACTATATTTAATTTGGAACTAGAGTGTGCAACGGGAGCGTAGTGGTGTAGATTGAGCTAAGCGGTTGTTCAAATAGTTTGAAATTTCGAGGACGAAATTTCTTTAAGGGGGTAGAATTGTAACACCCCAGAATTTGGGCCTAGAAGTATTGGGCCTTGAGCAAGGGAACAATTAGGAAACTGTGCATAAAAGTTTATGTGAGCTAGGAAATGACACAATTGTATGTCTGCTTCAGTGGTTAAGGGTCCTGAAAAGTGTTGGAGAAGTTCTGGGTTCAAACTTGAGCTTTAGCAAAAATTTTGGTTTTAAGGGAATAAAACCCTGGATGCTTGGATGTAGGCCTTTTAAATTATTATGTTAAAAATATGACACAAGGAAGTATGTGGTCTAGTGGTTGTGGCATAATTAAGGTTGCAAGGGAGCCTGGGTTCAAGTCTTGGCTCTTGCAATTTATTTTGGTTTTTATTTTAAAGGAACATGGACTTTGGCCCTTAGACCTTTTAATTAATTGAAGATAAAATGTGACACAAAAGAGTTTGTGGCAAGGAGGCAAGTGGCGTGTTGAGCTATTGAGGGGGGCTTGGGTTCAAATCCCTTGGCAAGCAAAAAGGATATTTATTTTGCTAGCATGAGGCAGCAGGAGTTTGAGGTGGTTTCGAACTCTGTTGGGTGAGAGTTTGAATGGGTCTTGGAGGGTTTTATGGAGGATATCAAGGAGGGATAATTGGAGATATTTTAGGAGAAAGTTAAGGAATTTAAATTAGGGAGAGGAGTTGTAGCCGAATAGGTACTCTGACCACAGGGAATTCGGCTTGAGAGTTTTGGGAGCTCCTCTTGCTATTTATTTGGGGTTTTGGCATTTTTGTTCTTTTTTATCTTTGTTTCTAAAGCTGTGGAGTTCGTTTTCTACTCTTCTCTCTAGCCCTCTAGTCCACCGATTTTTGCCCTTCTTTCCCTTTTATTCAATTGGTATTCCCCTCTTTGGCCGAGGAGCACTTGTCTTTCCTTTCATAAACCCTTTTCGGTTGCTAGCCATACTTATGGATCAACTCATACCTTCTTCTCCTCTTCCTCTCTCAACTTTTTTGTCCTTCTTGTTTTGGCCGAATCTTCTCTTCTCTTCTTTGCTGATCCTTGGCCGTTTCTTGCTGAAGGTCTGCCAAAAATCCCTTGATCTATTGGTAAGTGTTACTGTTTGTTCTCCTTAGTCGAACCTTATTAGGTTCTCCTCTCAAAGGTTCGGCTTATGTATCTCTTAGGCCGATCGTTTGTGTCTCTTTTTTTCCACCATGGGAAAATATTCCTTTAACACTTCTTTTTGTGCGAATGATGCTAGGGACTCAAGTTCATAACAAGGTGTTAGGCCAACTACTTATCCCCTACAAGGGATATCTCTTTTATTGGTAAGTGCTTTAAGTCTTAGATGTATTCATACGGGATTAAAGATTCTTATGAATCAGTTTACGGTTTCGTGTGAAGGGAAAGCATTAGAGAGAATACGTGGTTTTGGAATAAGAGGGGTACTGCGATTGGTTGTTTGGTAAGTAGTTATGATTTGATTAAACGTTCCAATATTATGATTAGGGATTAACGATAGTTTTGGGCTAATAAAGGGTTGTGTTTTAACCATAGGCTCTCAACTTCAGAAGCATCTCGGCCACAACTCCTTAATAGGTGTGTAATTGTTCACACACATTGGTTAAACCGTAAATCGGCAAAAGCCGAAAAGCCAGAGAATACGGCACTTGATGCCACACGGGCGCACAATCACACGTATGGTAATCTAAGCCCACGAAACATGGGTGTTTGACTGTAGAGGCCACCATGAGCAATCTCATGGCTTAGGCCATTATGGGCCTCGATGGGTTAAAATAGGTCATGTGGGCCCAATGGGCTCGTGGGCCCTACACGGGTAAAATCCTCGATAAGTGATCATTGATAGGTTGGTTTATAAGGCTCGCGATGCCGTATGTGAATCTGGACTAAATGGGCCACACGAGCGTGTGGGCCCACTTGGGCCCAATAGCGGGCTTTGGGCCCATATACACTGTTCTGGCCGTGTAAGTTATCTGAGTCACTCGAAGCGATGATAGACCCTCTAAGAGGTCGTAATAAGTACCGAGACCCTAATATTTTTAAAATTACCGAAATACCCCTGTAGGACAAAATGACTATTTTGCCCTTGTGGGTAAATGACTGACTTAGATTATGAATTTGACTGATTTGACTGTGGCCTTGTGATTGATATGCTTTTACTATATGTTTAAATGACTATTACTGAGCATGGCCATTCTGCATACACCTGTGATGATTGAGTATGACATACACGACATTTTGATGGGGTTGGGACATTGTTACGGAGGAAGTGTACGGCCCGTTGCCGTTCTGTATAAGGCTTTCAGCCTTTCTGCGATATTAATGGCTTTTAGCCATTCTGTTAACCGATAGCGGTGCTGCAGTATTTATGACTTTTAGCCGTTCTGTCTACGGCGCCGAGACGTTCTGTTGACTTAGTGCCGCAACCGGTGCTAAGCTTGGTGTGTTGGCTGGGTGGGTCGATTTTATCCCCACATGGTGTGTTGGTTGGTACGGGTGGTGTATTGGTTGGATTGGGCTGGATTTCTATCTGCATATCTCGCATCGACATCGATTCTCAGTAATGGGCTAAGGCCCACCGATCATCAGATTCGTGATGGGCTCGAGCCCAGTCTATTTCTCATCTTTGTATATCCGGGTGCTTGTATTATAAGGGATTACACACTGAGTTTTCGCAAACTCACCCTTCTGTCTAACTGTACAGGTAATCCCTAGCCTTAAGTGATTTGGAGCCGCGAGGGACCCAGAGGTGGCCACGTGAACACTGATTTTTCGCTTGAGACTTAAATATTTTAAATTTATACTTGGGTTTGGTTATGTAATAAGGCCATTTGAGGTTTTAAATTTTATTTGGTTTTATTTTATTACTTCAACCTGCTAGATTAGGAAAAACGGGTTTTTCAAATAATAACTGATTCCAAAGAAAATCACGCGTGTCAAATTTTAAAGTTTACAATTAGAAAAGCTTTCGCGGTTTTTAATTCAGATTAATAAACTTGTAACAAATGATATGACCAATAATTGGTCAATATATTTTGATTTTACAACACCAACGTTTTCAAGAGCAATTAGTTAAAAGGGATTTAAAATCTTAGTCACGAACTTTCATCGACAAGACCAGTTTTTCAAATCAACACTTCGATGTGACACGTCAGATCCGATCGTAACGTCTAGGCCGGGTTTGAGGTGTTACAGAAGATGAGTAATGTCAGGAAGAAACCAGAATTTTAGGGAAAAAATTAAAAATAAAAATAAAATCAGATATAACAGCCTATCCCCAGATTTTCTCCATCAAAACTGCCCACTACCCAGAATTCTAATTCAATTGAAACTCAACCACTAAACTGAGCAAAAGAAATAATACCCACGCTCACACAAGGACTCAAACATAGGACCTCCAGCACACCAACACCATTACCACTCGAGCCAGCAGGCTCATTCTAATATGGTTTTACAGATAACTAAATATAAGCCCACTGGACAAAAGTAAGGCTTGGATAAAAAAGTAACAAAATTTAGCAAAGGTGAGACTTAAACCCAAGACCTCTCAAACACACCCAGAACACTTAACCACTGAAGCAGACATATATTTGTGTCACATTTTCACAGAAATAGACATATAATATTCAGGGCGTTACACTCTGAGATTGTACCATATGATGATGTGGCACAATCTCAAAGTGTCACACTATGTGTTTAATTTTCAGACCGATGGTTGAAAAAGTAAGGCCACCGGTTCTCAATTCAACAAGTTCGATCGGTTTGACCAATGGACCAACAAAAATAATTAATTAATTAAAAACCATAAAATGTCTCGATTTTTTATTTTTATCAATTTCAAGTAATTTTCGAGTCAACCAAATCAATCCCTTTGTTCGAACCATTATATTGATTAGTTCTCAATTTGTCCAGTCCAGTCTTGTTCCAGTAACACTAGTAACATCATCAAATCTTGACAGATCCAAGTTTAGGGACTAAAATGGATCTAGTTGCCAAGTTCAAGGATCGAAGTGGATAAAATATATAGATATCAAAGTGGACCTAGTTGCCAAGTTCAGGGGTCAAAAATTATATTATCCTTATTTTTTTATATTATTACTTGTACTTCTTTTCTCTAACTTTTATAAGACATACAACTACTATTGATTAAGATTAAAGGTTCCTTTGGATGGGTAGTACGTTTACCTCTAGTAAAGATAAAAATAGTAATAGTGATGGAATTAGTTACTATAGGTGTGAGGTAAAAGATTCTACCACACCACAGTTATTGTCCATCCAAAAGGTGCTTGGCTCTCTTTACCGTTATGGTTGAAAAGGTTAACAAGAACTTTTTAACTTAAACTTTGATTTCACATAAAAAAAATTGATAAACAAAAAGCTTTTCAAATCAAAACCTTGGTTTTAAACTGAGGTTTTAATCTAAGCCATAAAAAGAAAAGTTTTTAGCTTTTGATTTTCAAAAAAGTACTTTTTAAATGAAATTACCTTTCTATTCCTTTTTAAATATTTTACTTTATAATATCATGTCTTCTCAAAAATACTTTTTGACAGTAATAATAAAATTATCAAATTTTTCAAAAATATTTTTTAACATTAATAGTAAATTAGCCCTTGCAAAGAAAATATATTCAAATTATTATAATTATAATTAATTATTATAATGTATATATCGCATTTATATTTGATGAGATTTAAACTTAAAATCAATTTATATAAAATTTATTCATAATTTATATATGATAAAAATTTAAATTTAAATATTGCATTAACTTGATCCAACTTCATACATATCCGTTAGTTGAATGCAATTGTTGTAGCTTTTAAACTATAATGGAATGTGTGAATATGTATACTCATTAAAAATGTCAGGTAATATTTTAAATTAATGTGATGTCATTTAGTTAAGTTTATTTTATAAAATTAACTAAATTTTCAATCGTTATAAAAATTGATATTTTATGCATTTTAAACATGCGGAGGTTGATGACTGAAGGCAATTTACACGATGTTCATGTAGAGAGTGGTTGATTGGTGTTCACTAACATTGATAAGTTTTTTTTTTAAAAATTAATATTTTTTAATATTTGGATGATTTTATATAAAAAAACTATTATTCAAAAAATTTTTAATGAAATTATTTTTGAAAATTATTCTCACTTAAAAAAACACAACATAAATTATATTCGTTACAAAATATTATAGATACATGTCCTTTTAACAATCGAAATTTATTTTATAATAAGATAATACTTTTGTAATTATTAATATCGACTCAATAATGACCAGTTTCTAATTAAAACTTAATTTAAAGTTATGTTGAAAGTGCATAGTGACACATTAAAGTTGAAAGGGTTAAATGAAGTTAAGCATAATTTAAACAAGTACTCATACTTATATTTTATACTATAAAATTTTATTTTTAAATTTTTTTAATTGAAATATATAATTATTATTAAAATATTAATCATATTATTTAAAATTTAAAATTATTATTAATGTTAAAATTTATTATTAGAATAAAATTCTAATATTAAATAATAAATAATTTTAATTATATTATTAGTTTATCATATTATTAAATAAAAAATGCATGTTTAATAATATTAAAAATTATAATAATTGATATCAATATTTAAAATATTTTTAAAATAAAATAATTAATTAATAATATAATAATATTAAGCTTAATTCAAGTTATTTTTATATAAAAATCAAGTTACTCATGATGAATTTCTTTTTCGACAAATGACTTAAGATTTTCAGAATGGTAGTCCATTTCCAAAACAAAAGGCTTATTTTTGTTTACCTAAAAGTCATTTTCTATTTACTAAATTATTTTCTACAAAATAAACATAAAAAAATGTAGAAAATATTTTCCGTAAGTCACTTTCCACGGAACAAGCACACCTATGCTTTCTTTGAATTTGCCTCAATTCATCTGTTGGAGACCATAAAGCATAAGAATTTTCTCGCTTCATACCAAAGTAATATTTAGCAGGATTAAGCTTCATGATATATTCTCTAAGGACTTAAAAAAAATTATTATAAGTCTCGAATATGCTACTCCATAGAGGAAGTTCTGACTAATATACCATTAGCATAGACCTCCATGTAGCGTCCTATCTAACATTCGAACATTTTGTTGACCAGTCTCCATTGCATTACTTTGTAACAAAATAAATTGTTGTCTACAATAGAAGAGGTTTTTTTCTTGGTATTAAAAAAAAAACATCTTAATCTAATTATATCTTGGAAAAGTGTTTATTAAACTCATATATTTAAGACTAGCCAATGTCTATGAATTGTTGGTGTCTAAGGATAAAAATAAACTTATGAAAAATTGACAGAAGGCTTCAAGACATGTAATGATGTCACTTTCTTTATGGTTCTGTTTGCCCCCACCTATATTTTGATGTGCAAAAAAGTTACAAGCAAATGAACTTCGAGGATACATTGAAGCCAATAATTGTCTACATTTTGCATTGACAAAAACAATCCATTGAGCATTAAGTGGAGCATAGCAAGAGTATCAAATTCTATAAATAAATTTTGTAGCATTTCTTTATAGAACAATATTTGAATACTAAAAGATGGAGAAGAATAAAGAAACTTTTGTTTCTTAGTTTTTGGTTTGGTATATCTTCCAAGTGAATGTTGAGTCTTATTTATAATAATTCTCATGTCTCTTCGCATAACTATCCAAATGGATAGTTACATCTTTTAACAATAAACATAATTATTCAATAGATATTTACTTGAATAATTATGATACTTTGTTAATAATCAACTAACATAACATTTGGTAACAAAATATATAACTCATAACTATGAATAGTAACAACTCTTGGTTGATAACCAAGTGGCATAACTTTTAAATCACGTATCTTTTCAACTATAACTATTGGAACATTAACAATCTCACCATATTTTCAAAATATGTTAGATTTTGATAATCTTAGAAATTAGCTATATAAATAAAGGTGTCTTATGATTGATACTTCACTTAGTGAAAACATGTTAAAGTTAATCAAAATTGCTTGGTAGAATATGTTTTAAATCAACTATTCCATCTGATTAACCAAAGACATCTCACACAATGATTTCAACACCAAGCAATACACAATATCCCATGACATTATTATGACTATGTGCCTGTAACATCTTTTCATGAGTGTTGATAGAGATAAGCCCTTGACCTTCTAAAAGCGGCAACACTTCATACTCACATAGGTAAATCCCATCAGGCGTGTTCTCATAATTACAACACTCTAACATATGTATGTTATGGGTCTATTAAGAGTATATTACTCATCCTTCCCCTTATTTTTACGGATGCCTAACACTTTTTACCCTAGGATGATATATTATATATTATTTAATAATGTTAGTGATCTGTCGTAATTCGATGTAGCAGATTAAACTAGTTTTCGCATTTAAGGAGCTTGAATAAAGCATTTTCGTTATGTTTGAGTTAAGTTTTCTTAGTTTTATTCATATTCAATAAAATGTGCAAATTGAGTCTTTTATTTAACTTAGGGGCTAAATGAGGCCTAAAGGTGAGCTAACGCACTTTGTGAGTGTGCAGTAGACCATTAAAAGGCGTACTAAACTGATACTGGTTGTTATGTCGCAACATGGGATGTTCGATGTCGCAACATAGGGAGCAGAATGGAGAAATCTCAAAACTGCCTTCGATGTCGCGACACAGGTCCTGATGTGTCGCAACATCGACTCTAGAACGGGAATTAAATACAAAACAATGGTGTTTTGGTTTGTACAATCAAACTTAAATCTCGAGGACGTCAGCTAACCTAGGGTTAAGGACGACGGCCACCTAAAATCTATAAATAGGCTCCTTTGTCACATGTTATGGACATCATTAACTTAGCCTAAACTTTCTTTAGTAAATTTAGTTTAGTTTTTCTTTCATTTGTAGGTTTTATAATTTATTTCAGTTATTCTTCGTTGTTCTCAAGAGATTTAAATTGTGGAAAGCATTCAAACTTTGTGGATTCGCGATTAATCTCAATATAATCAGGCTCTTTCATAGACTCTATACTATCGATTTAATTAGCATCTTTCTTTTTATATTGATTCTATATTGTCTACGAAAACCATGAGGAACTAATCTCTCATAGAGGGATTAGCGAGTGGAGGTATGATCTATTGACTGTTTTGTAAGGTTACTTAACGAATCAGCTGTTTGGAAAAGGAAGAACGTGAAAGAAACCCTAGGCCTGACAACCCCGAGAAGTCATTAAGGTGGAAATCAACCCAAAATTGGTATGGCCCATTTGTGAACACCTTCACCCCAAGCTAGTCTAGACTGTGAGGTCGGAAGATAAGTAGTCATTGGTGACTCGTTATGTTAGTGGAAGATCAGAAGATCCTGCTAGGATAACGACTAGTTGATTGACAAGGAACCTGAAACGACAATTGATGAGGATTACCGAAGCGAGCTAATCACTCATAATCAAGATTTGATTCATTCTCCTTTTCTATCTCTTGAATTTTATTTCTTTTATGATATTTATTATTATTATTATAAAAACCCTAAAAATCCTTTATTTTATGTTTTCATACTATAACTAATTTAAAGTACTAATTAGATATTTTAGTGTTTAGGTTAGAATTGATCTAGCACTCACCTCCCTTGGGTGCGATCCTCAGAGTACTCACCTACTCCGTTGAAAAACTATATTACAACTCGACCCGTATACTTGCGGATACCACTCGTACTTCTATTTTATTGCAGTATTCACACTCTAGACATTAGTACGTCCGGAGGCGGTCAAGTTGTTGGCGCCGTTGCCGGAGAGGCAACATCACTAGTTTGATTTTAAATTTTGTATTTAAAAAGAATAATTAGGAAATTTTTAGGTAATAGATACTATTTTATTTTATTTTATTTACTAATCCTCTCTTTCTGGGTTTAGTGTATGACTCGCAGTAGGGGCAAGCCTATTGTAGCAACCACAGATCTAGAGAGAATAATCCGAAGAAATCGCCGACAGCAACAGCAAATGCAAGATCCACCACCACCTACTGCAAGTAACGTACCACGTGAAAATCCATTATTTGGCGACATTGACAATAACATTTTAGGAAACCCACCAGCACCACAATTGCCTACAAACGTGCAGATTCTCGTAACGAGAGAACCTTAAGAGACTATGCACTACCAAGTTTAGATATAGTTCAGGAAAGCATGATAAGGCCAGCTATTATAGCGAATAATTTCGAGATCAAGCCGGCAATGATTCAGATGATCCAGAATAACTTGTAATTTAGGGACACAATACAGAGGATTCGGATCAACATTTAAAATTGTTTCTCCAACTTTGTGATACTTTTAAGTATAACAGGGGTTACTAATGATGCTATTCGTCTTCGATTTCTCCCCTTTTCTTTGATTGACAATGCCTTTTCTTGGTCAGATTCGCAAGCACTAGGGTCTATCATGACATGAGATGAACTTGCTGGAAAATTCTTATAGAAGTTTTTCCCTATCGACAAAGTGGTTCAGATCAGAAGAGATATTGCTGTCTTCAGCCAACTGGAAGGAGAAAGTTTTTATGAGGCTTGGAAATGTTTTAAAACATTGGTTCAGAAATGTCCGCATCACGGATTCCCTGAGTGGATGCGATTGCAGGTATTTTATAACAAGTTGGATGTGAATGCATGATCTAGATTAGACAGAGCAGCAGGTGGAGCCCTTATGAATAGAACGTACGAGGATGCATACGAAATCATTGAGAACATGGCATTAAACTCCTGTCAGTGGCCAATTGAACGATTTAGATATGGCCAGAAACCCGCCACAGTAAAAGCTATCCAAGAGGATGACAAGTATCAACAGTTAGTGGATACACTCAACCGTATCGAATCTGCTTTTACATCGTCATTGCATGGTGGAGACAAACCGCTCTTCCACTATATCAACAATCCTACTGAGGATGTATGCAACACTCTTAACCTGTATCCGTCACCGAAATAGGGTTACGGAGTATTACCGGAGTTTACAGTACAAACAAAAAAAATTTTCAACATTTCATAACATATCAATATTCATATCAAAAACCAACCAAAATCATTCATATTGTCCCATATGCGAGCTCTCGAGGCCCAAAATATGCATTAGAAACAATTTGGGACTAAATCAGAAACTTAGAGAATTTTTCAAAAAAGTTGAAAATTTTCAAAGTTGCAGGGGTCACACGGCCGTGTGGCCAGGCCGTGTGAGTAAAAGACACGGCCGTGTCTTAGGCCGTGTGGGCATTCGAAATAAGGACACACGGCCGTGTATCAGCCCGTTTCTGTGCCCGTGTAACTCACTAATTTGGGCCACACGGCCAAGCCACACGCCCGTGTGCTAGGCCATGTACCCTTCGAAGTAACCTCACACGCTTGTGTGCCAGGCCGTGTGTTAGGCCGTGTAACAGCTTGACTTGCAACTGTTTGAAAACTATAGGGGACACACGGTCGTGTCACCTAGCCATGTGTCACACACAGTTGAGACACACGCCAGTGTCTCTGCGCGTGTGGACAAAAATAGGTTATTTTACAAGCCATATTTCTCACCCAATTTTGCATCAACCTACACTCAACATTGTGCATATAAACAAGCCATATTACTGCATCCAAAACAAGCAAAATCAAGCCTTAAACATGTAGTATATTCACATACAACCAATATGCCCTTAGGCACCTCAAATGACAATTCATAAACATGTGCAAATATAAACACAATCAGTTCATTTAACCAACAAAGGCTTAACCAAAACTAAGCTATATTATGCCACTTGATTTACCTTTTAAAAACATACCAATATGTACCATATATGACATACAAAAACTAGCTCCAAATGGTCATATAATTTACATATAACTAGTGCACTAAAAACACCAAATAAGTCATTCAAACAAGTATCAATTCAAAACCATTCAAGGCTTACACAAAATGCATATTCAAACCACCATTTTACCTTCTGTTATTCTACCATAATAAGCCATACCTCAACTATATAAGACAAATTATATACACATCAAAATATACCATTTCACCAATACAAGGCCAAAGTGCAAACCAACCAAATGGTCATATCCACAACCAAAACACATAGGCTAACATTAGCCAAAATAACCTATACATGCTATTATAATCAAAATTAAACTAACCGAAAGTACCAAAAGAACTGATGGATAGTGTGATATAGCTCCAACAATCTTCCAACCCAAACGAGCTTCAGATTCACTAAAAACACGGAAAGTACACAGAGTAATCATTTAAGCTTAGTAAGTTTGTATAACATAGAATTTAACTTACCATTTAGTCATAATTTAGGTAAGTAAACATATCATATCCCAACTCAATTTGGCCAAATGCCTAAACACATATTCACCAATATATTAGCCATGTAAAACACATGTAATAGCCAATAAACATGGATGAACATAACCATTAATCAAGTTTCATATACATGTATCATCCATTTCATATTTCAATATAACATGTAATATCATTTCCATGTATGTCATGTATATACCTGTAATAGTTCGTATCGAACTCATATGGTCTCGTAACAGAACATTGCCCGTTGAACCATTTAGAATATTGTTGGATACTCAGGATAACTCACACATAGTGTGCTAAACTGTAATCTGTCAATTCCAGTACATGTATGCTCATACGAGATATGAATTGGTAAGCTCTCACGATCTGTAAATCGGTAAGCTCATACGAGCTGTGGTGTGTCTGCAACACATGCAAGACCTCAACCAAATCGATAACCCTAATGACATGTCATTTGTATCCTACGAATTCCTAAGGTTCAAATGGGACTTGGTAATCGACATACATCATCGGATATGCGATCGGTATTTATACATGGAAATTATACAAATCACACACATATAATTCAATTAAAACATATAAATACTCAATTTAATTACACGAACTTACCTTGACGAGTATACGTAGATACAGAGGCGATTAGTCCAAGATTTTCTCTTTCCTCGATTCAACTCTGTACGAGGTCTGACTGGACCTATACGGATAAATTTAACTTAATTCAACATATAATACATTCAATTTAATCCAAAACACATTTTTGGTAAAATTACCATTTTTCCCTTATACTTTTAATTCTTTGCAATTTAGTCCCTAACTCATAAAAATGGAAATTTATACAATTTCACCACAACCCACTATGGCCGAATATCAGATAGGTCCTTAGCATGCACTATAATTCAATTATTTCACAATTTCACCATGTAATATTTCATATTTTCAATTTAGTCCCTATTTGACAATTTTACTAAAAATTCCTTTACAAAAGTTGTTTATCTAACAACAACCATTCATTTTCTATCACCAAACTTCAAAAATCAAGCATGTTCATCAATGGTAAAATGTTAACAGTTTAACAGTTTCACAAATTAGTTCACGGGCTAGCTAGATTAAGCTACAACGATCCCGGAAACATAAAAATCATTAAAAAGGGGACAAAAATGCATACCTAGTTGAACAAAATGAGCTTGCCGAACCTAGGTCTCCAAAAACAGCTTCTTTTCTTTGAAGTTTTGGTTGAATTAGGGAGAAAAAGATGATAGCATATTTTATTTCTTTAATTTTTTAACATTTATTTACCTATTTACATATTTAACCTTTTAATACTGTAAAAATTACACAAAATGCCAAGCCATTATAATCTAATATAGCTAATATGGTCTAATTACCATATAAGGACCTCCACTTTAAATTTCTATAGCTATTTAATACCTTTAGCTATTAGAACTCAACTTTTGTACTTTACGCGATTTAGTCCTTTTTATCAAATTGAACATGTAAACGGTAAAGTTTCTTAACAAAATTTTTATACGGTAATACTATCATGCTATAGACCTTAAAATAATAATAAATTAAATTTTTTGACTTCGTAATTATGGTCTCGAAACCACTGTTCTGATTTCACTGAAAACGGGCTGTTACAATGTAAAATACATCGGGAATAGGGGTGAAAACCCTTACTCAGATACATATAATCCCAGCTGGAGAGATCACCCGAAACTGAGATGGGGAAGGAACCAAAGAGCAAGTAATAATTCAAATCAAGCTAAAAACACTAATTACCAACCTCCTTATTTGTAGAAACCCCAAGATAGGGCCAACCCAAGTGACCATACTGCATGTGGTCAACGTTTGGATAGAATTGAGGGAGAGATGCAGTCAATGAGAATGGATGTCAAGCAGGTGCAGTCTGAGTGCACCAATTCAACAAGAACATTGACTAAAATCGAGGATCAAATGAGCCAATTGATGAGCATGATGGGTGACATCAAAAGACAAATTGGTACAGGTATTCCGAGCAACACGAAAGATAATCCACGGAGAGAAGGTAAGAAGCACGTGAAAATGATTGTGCTTTGATCGGGAAAAGTACTGAGAGCCCCAAAACCACTACTCCGGAGACAATTGTAAAAAATAATGGTGATATTCAAGAGGAATCCTTAGAGGCTGAAAATGAGCCAGAGCCAGAAGAGGTAACCACACCAGCAGCGGAGACAGAGAAGGAAATAACTGAAGATTTTGCTAGTGCTAAACTCCTATTCCCCTCAAGACTAGAGGAAAAAAAATGAGATGAGGATGAATTCGTAAGTTTCCTAAACTTGTTCAAAACATTAAATGTGAACCTGCCCTTAATCGAGTTAATAAAGAAAGTTCCTAAGTACACCAAGTTTTTAAAGGAAATTATGTCTAGGCTTAGAAAAATTAAGGTAGGTGAACAAGTTAGTATAAGCACTTCCTGTAGCGCTATTATCTCAAGATGGGTTCCCAAAAAATTAAAAGACTCGGGAAGTTTTACTATTCCCATAGAGATAGGGAGCATTGATTTTAATAGAGCTCTATATGATTTAGGAGCTAATATTAATTTGATGCCTTTATCTATCTTTGAAAAACTCGAGTTAGGGGATTTTAAAAATACGCATATAACACTATAGTTGGCCAACAGATCTTCAGTTCATCCAAAAGGTGTACTAGAGGATGTGTTAGTCAAAGTGCACAGTTCCATTATTCCGGCAGATTTTGTGGTGCTTGATTTTGAGGAAGATCATGAGATACCGATCTTATTAGGTAGACCTTTCCTAGACACTTCTAGATCCACCATTGACTTAGAGAAAAATGTAACATTCTCGAGTCAAGGTACACAATTCCTTTTATGCATGTAGAAAAAATAAACATGTTTAAGGAAATGGACAAGCGAGCAAGGGTGGAACAACACGATGGACGATGGACTAATACTGATAGAACAAAAGAATCATCCATTGGTGAACTGATGATACTGTCGGATGAATCCGGTAGTAAAACTTAAAAAATATTTGAATTACCTAAGTATTATAAATTATTGTATATTTAAATAATCATAGATTTTAGATGTTAACTCTTATTTGATAGATGTTCATTCAAGACTGAGACATCCTCAAAGATGGAAATTTGGGCTGACACAGAGTCAGTGTCACAACACGACAACCCTGTGTCATGACACTTTGTGTAGAATGCAGGAACTGAAGAAACCAACTCGACGTCGCGACACCATACTCCTATGTCGCGAAATGGATGACAGTCTCCCCAAATTTGCAAACTAAAATATGTGTCGTGACACAGAGCCTCTGTGTCGCGACAATGGTAAGCTGCCAGCGATGTCGCGACACGGAATCCCTATGTCACGACATCGCTGCTGTAACACCCCTAACCCGTATCCGTCACCAGAATAGGGTTAAGAGGCATTACCGATCAAAACATAACCTTTACCCCTCATTATTCATAAACCATCTAAACATAATCAATCAATGTCATTAAGTCCCTTAATAAGGTCTACAAGACCTTAAACCTGCAATGGAAAGGGGTCGGGACTAAACCAAGCTCATACAAATTTTTTTCGAAACTTATCATTTTTCAAAGCTACAGAGGTCACACACCTGTGTGGTTAGGCCGTGTGCCTCACACGGCCTCAGACACACCCGTGTGTCCAAGCCGTGTCAAAACAGGGCATACATACTGACTTGTTCACACGGCCGAAGACACGCCCGTGTGCCTAACCCGTGGCCGACACTAACTTATTTCACACGGCCAGTCACACGCCCGTGTGTCTAGCCCGTGTGCGAGTCTGACTTGTTTCAATTTGAAAACTTAAGAGACACGGTCGAGCCACACGCCCGTGTGCTCAACCGTGTGGGAAAGCAAGGCCAATTTGCCACCCACACTTTGGGTCACACCTACAAGCAACAAACCATATAAATTCACACCTCAAATGGCATCCAAAACATACCAATTTATGCACCAATTAACCTTTTACTATATCATTTATTTCCATACTCAATTCCAACTCAAGCATACCTATCTAAAGTATCAATTTCACATCCCAATCATATAATCCATTCATCATTCAATCCTTACCAAATCTAAACATGAAACATACCATTTCCATTTTACTAATTTAAGCCAAAATAATCATTCACATAGAACACACATACACATATTAACCATCCTTTTTACTTATCCAAAGCATATACAAAGGCATTTAACTTTCAAGCCATATCACATGGCAAGAACTATACATCACAAAACATGCCATAAACACTAGCCTATACATGCTATTTACCAAATATACAACTTTCATAAGTACCAAAATAGATAGTCGATAGTGTGAATGAGTTGCTGACGATCCCCGGATCTGAGCTAGCTTTAATGACACTGTAAAACAGAGAAACACTTCACATAGTAAGCTTAAAAGCTTAGTAAGTTCGTCATATAATACATTTAACTTAACAATTCAATTTCAATATACAAAATAGACTATCTCATGATTCAATTCACCATAATACACAATCTCATCCATAATCACCACTCACATAATCATCCATTTATTCAGTCACGATATCATCAACCACATAGGTTCCGTACATACCTGTACCATCACGTATTTAACTACCACATTTTCCATTCAATGCTCCAAATCTTTACTCATTCGATTCTCTTTAAACATTCGATGAATTCGCACACTTAGTGCCATATAATTAGCCGAGGCCACAATATTATCGCACACTTAGTGCCATCACAATAAACCGATAATATCTTGGTATCGCACACACAGTGCCAACTAATATAGCCAAAGCTCTCTTTATTTCGCACACTTAGTGCCATTCATCACTGTATTGATCATATTTACGCACACTTAGTGCCACATCTCTTCCAAAACCCATATTCACATTACTAACTTGTCAACCACATTTCTATTCATTGCATAATATATGAACATAAATTTAAAAATTTGTATTATACACGAACTTACCTCGGACGTAGAAACACGATATAAGTCGATCAATCGAGCACTTTGTCTTTGCCTCGATCTCCATCCAAATCTCTCTTTTCTTGATCTATATAATATTAAACTCAACTCATTCAATCACCAATTCATTCAATTTAATCCAAACACACATATTTAGGGCATTTTATAAATTAGCCCTCACATCTTCACATTTTGACATTTTAATCCTTATTTCATAAAATCACAAAATACTCAAAATTTCATTATACCATGCTTAGGCCGAATCTTCCTCATGTTCACACAAGTCCACATATTTCATATATTTCACATTTTAGTACCTCAATTTCTCATTTTCACAATTTAGCCCAAATTACTCAAATTCATCAAAAATTCAAAGACAAAATATGTTAACCCAACATTAAACTTTCACATTTCACCAACTATACACACAAAGCTCACATATTCATCAATGGCATATCTCAAAATCATCATCAAATTAAAGCATGGGCTTGATAGTATGCTAAGCAATGATCATAAAAACATAGAAATTATCAAAAACTGAACAAATTTCATACCTCAATCAAGATCACAAGTGTGCCGAAACCTAATGCTCTCCTTTGTCTTTATTTTCTTTTGTTATTCGGTTAAGATGAAGAGAAAATAAAGATGATAATGCTTTTGTTTTATTTATTATTCATTAATACATGTTTTACCATTTTAGCCTTATTATTAAACATATATATTCATCCATTATAAGGTCATTTATGACCACTTACTTAACTAAGGGTCCATTTCCATAATAAATACCTCACATTTAAAGAGTCACATAAATTTGACACTTAGTCAAATAGAAAGCCACTTTTGCATTTTCTACAATTTAATCCTTTTATCAAATTAAACACTTAAACGATAAAATTAATTCACGAAAATTTCACACATACTTAATCACATACCGTAAACACGAAAAATAATATTAAAATATTTTTCTGACCTCAGATTTGTGGTTTCAAAACCACTGTTCTGACTAGGGTCTAAACCGGGCTGTTACAACTCTCCCCCCTTAGGGATTTTCGTCCCCGAAAATCTTACCAGTAAATAGATTCGGATATTGCTCTCTCATAACATCTTCAGGCTCCCACGTTGGCTCTTCAACTCCAGGTTTGTGCCACAACACTTTCACTAAACAAATTCTCTTATTTCTCAACTCTTTGATCTCACGTGCCAGAATTTGAATTGGTTCTTTATCATATGACAGATCAGTTTGAATCTCAATTTCTGTAGGAGTAATCACATGCGATGGATCAGATCTGTATCGTCAAAGCATCGATACGTGAAACACATTATGAATTTTCTCTAACTTAGGTGGCAACAAAAATCTATATGCAACCGGTCCGATACGTTCAATAATCTCATACGGCCCGATAAACCTCGGACTCAATTTACCTTTTCTACCAAAATGAAGTATTTTCTTCCACGGAGACACTTTCAAAAACACTTTATCACCAATCTCAAATTCAATATCTTTCCGTTTCAAATCTGCACAAGACTTCTGACGATCTGATGCTGCTTTCAAACTGTCACGAATCACTTTCACTTTTTGCTCAGTCTCTTTTATCAAATCAACCCCGTAAATCTTGTTCTCACTAAGTCAGTCCAATATAATGGAGTTTTACATTTACGATCGTAAAGAGCCTCATATGGTGCCATTTTAATGCTAGATTGAAAACTATTATTGTACGCGAATTCAATCAATGGCAAATGCTTTTCCCATGTACTTTCAAACTCAAGAATACAACATCTCAACATATCCTTAAGAATTCGAATAATCCGCTCTGATTGACCATCCGTTTGTGGATGAAATGCAGTACTGAAATGCAGCTTCGTACCTAAAGCCTCTTGTAGTTTCTTCTAAAATCGTGAAGTAAACCTCGAATCTCTGTCAGATACAATTGATACTGGTACCCCGTGCAATTTCACAATCTCAGAAATATACAATTCAACTAACTTATCAAGCGAATAATCTGTTCCCACCGGAAAAAAATGAGCTGATTTCGTTAATCTGTCAACTATCACCCAGATTGCATCTTTCTTTCTCGGAGATAGAGGTAATCCCCACACAAAGTCCATCGTGATTCTATCCCATTTCCACTCAGGAATCATGACCAGTTGTAATAAACCTGATGGAACCTGGTGTTCAGCTTTAACTTGCTGACAAATTAAACATCTCGAAACAAACTCTGAGATATCTCTTTTCATACCAGGCCACCAGTAAAACTGTTTCAAATTATTGTACATTTTCATACTTCCCGGATGAATAGACAAATGATTATTATGAGCTTCGTTCAAAATCAACTGAATCAACTCTGAATTTCTCGAAATACAAATCCGGTCTTGGAATCTCAAACAACCATCATTATCAACTCGAAATTTTGAATCAGAATTCAAACCACACTGGGCTCGTTTTGCCATCATCTCAGCATCACTTTTCTTGGCATCACAAATTTGACGTATAAACATTAGCCTCACTTTCAACTCAGCCAAAACCGAACCATCACCACACAGATCTATCTAAGTACTCATTACTCGTAAAGCAAATAAAGACTTTCGGCTCAAAGCGTCAGCAACCACGTTAGCTTTTCCCGGATGATAATCAATTACTAATTCATAGTCTTTTAGTAATTCTAACCATCTCCTCTGTCTCAAATTCAATTCTTTCTGAGTCATCAAATATTTCAAGCTCTTGTGATCAGTATAAATGTGACACTTCTCACCAAACAAGTAGTGACGCCAAATCTTCAATGCAAATACAATAGCTGCTAATTTAAGATTGTGTGTCGGGTAGTTATTTTCATGCGGTTTTAACTGTCTCGAAGCATAGGCTATAACTTTGCCTTCTTGCATCAACACACAGCCTAAACCATTCAACGATGCATCACTGTAAACTATGAATTCTTTACCCGATTCAGGTTGAACTAACACTGGTGCTTCTGTCAACAATTCTTTCAACTGTTCAAAACTCTGCTGACACTTTTCTGACCACTCAAATTTAACATCCTTCTGTAGCAATTTCGTCAACGGAGTCGTAATCATCGAGAAGCCTTTCACAAACCGTCTATAATATCCCGCTAGTCCCAGAAAACTACGAACTTCAGACACATTTCTTTGAGGTTTCCAATCTAAAATTGCTGAAATCTTGCTCGGATCAACTCGTATTCCCGCAGCTGACACTATATGTCTCAGAAAACCAACCTCGCACAACCAGAACTCACATTTACTAAACTTTGCAAACAATTGCTTCTCATGCAGAGTCTGTAACACGATTCTCAAATGTTCGGCATGTTGCATCTCATCACAAGAATAAATCAAAATATCGTCAATAAACACAACGACAAATCGATCCAAATACGGTCTAAATATTCGATTCATCAAATCTATAAATACTGCAGGAGCATTTGTTAGTCCGAAAGGCATAACTAAAAATTCATAATGTCCGTACCTCGTTCTAAAAGCAGTTTTTGGCGCATCTGATTCTTTAACTCTCAACTGATAATATCCCGATCTCAGATCTATTTTTGAAAACACTGTAGCTCCTTTTAACTGATCAAACAAAGCATCAATTCGTGGTAGAGGATATTTATTCTTTATTGTCACTTTATTCAACTGTCGGTAATCAAAACAAATCCTCATAGTACCATCTTTCTTTTTCACAAACAACACAGAAGCAACCCAAGGAGAGAAACTCAGTCGTGCAAATCCTCTATCTGTCAACTCTTGCAACTGGGACTTCAACTCTTTCAATTCTGTTGGTGCCATTCTATACGGAGCTATTGAGATAGGAGTCGTCCCCGACACTAATTCAATACCAAACTCAACTTCTCGTATTGGAGGTAATCCCAATAATTCTTCAGGAAACACATCAGGGAATTCACAAACCACAGGTACAGATTCAACTTTCTTTTCTATCACTTTTGTATCTATCACATATGCAGGATAAGCTTCACATCCTTTTTTTTACATAATTCAAAGCTTTCATTGAAGATATTACAGCCAGTAGCCCATTCAAATCACTGGATTCAATTCGAACTATCTCACCTTTCTGACTTCTCAAATCAATACTCTTCCGTTTACAATTCACAATACCATTATGCAGCGTTAACCAATCCATACCTAGAATTATATCAAATTCATCAAAGAGTATCAGCATCAGATTAGCCGGAAAACAAATATCCCGAAACATCAACGGACAGTTCTTGCACACTTTATCAACCAGAACACACTTGCCTAAGGGGTTTGATACTCTAATTACAAACTCAGTAGACTCAAAAGGTAGAGTCTTACTAGATACTAAGTTCATACATACATATGAATGAGTAGATCCTGGATCTATCAATGCAATCACATCAGTATCGAAAAGAGTAAAAGTACCAGTTATAACATCTGGAGATGACGCCTCTTCACGAGCGCGAATAGCGTAAGCTCTGGCTGGTGCTCTCACCTCAGATCTCACAACTGTATCTGTTGTTTTTCTCTGACTACCACTCACATTTCCAGTGTTCCTGGGTGGTCTACCCCTAGTTGTCGTGTTACTCGGCCTCGCACTCTGAACATTATCTTTCTCAGCTGACTCTGGGCAGTCCCGTATAAAGTGATCTCGTGATCCACACTTGTAACAAGCTCTATTATTATACTTTCCCCAGCATTCACCGATATGATGTCTCCTACACTGTCTACACTCAGGCTTATTACTTCTAACACTGTCAACACTCGATTCAATTGGAGTTTGAATTTTAGGACCAGTATTTTGTTTCATACGATCTTTACTCGAATGTCCAAACAAAACATTTGAGCGATTGGTTGCATCTCTGAATCTCTTTGACGAAGGTTGATACGACTTACTCATCGACCTTTTTCTTTTGTCTCTAGCTTCTGAATCTGCTTTCTTCTTTTCTTTAGTAAGCTCCTCGGCTTTGCAGGCTCTTTCAACTAATACTACAAACTCATTCAAATCAAGTATTCCAACCAACAGTTTAATGTCTTCATTCAAACCTTCGACAAATCGTTTACACATAGTAGTTTCTGTCGAAATACACTCTCGTGCGTACTGGTTCAATCTCACAAATTCCTGTTCATATTCCGTAACAGTCATACGGCCCTGTTTCAGCTCAAGGAACTCTTTACGTTTCTGATCTATAAATCGTTGACTAATGTATTTCTTCCGGAATTCAGCTTGAAAGAAATCCTAGGTGATTCGTTCTCTCGGAACCACAGATATCAATGTTTTCCACAAATTATACGCTGTATCTCTCAACAGTGAAACAACACATTTTAGGCATTCATCAGGAGCACATGATAATTCATCAAACACTCTTACGGTATTCTCAAGCCAGAATTCAGCTCGCTCTGCATCATCATCAACTGTGGCTCTGAACTCTTCGGCCCCGTACTTTCGTATTTTATCCACATGAGGCTTACTCAATCGAATCAGATCTGAAACTTGTGGCAACTGGATTCGTTCGAACGAACTCCGTAAACCACTCACTCATCATTTGGAGAAATGCTTGTTTTGCCTCTCCCTCATGACTACTAGCAATCGGCCTAGATTCAGCCGGCGCTGTCCCTCGAGCGGGAGCAGGCGCATTACTCTAAACATCATCAACTACTGCTCGATCGGGATCTATTTGCTATATAAAAACACATTTTTAACTATCAGGAATCATCACACTATCACAGGCATATATATGGCATGTATAGCTAGACTCTCACACGTTACGTTAGTCCTAGAATCGACTAAACTGTAGGTCTGATACCAATAAAATGTAACACCCCTAACCCGTATCCGTCGCTGAAATAGGGTTAAGAGGCATTACCGGTCAAAACATAACCTTTACCCCTCATAATTCATACACCATTAAAACATAATCAATCAATGTCATTAAGTCCCTTAATAAGATCTACGAGACCTTAAACCTGCATTGGAAAGGGGTCGGGACTAAACCAAGCTCATACAAATTTTTTTCGAAACTTATCATTTTTCAAAGCTACAGAGGTCACACGCCCGTGTGGGTAGGCCGTGTGCCTCACACGGCCTCAGACACACCTGTGTGTCCAAGCCGTGTCAAAACAGGGCATACATATTGACTTGTTCACACGGCCGAAGACACGCCCGTGTGCCTAACCCGTGGTCGACATTGACTTATTTCACACGGCCAGTCACACGCCCATGTGTCTAGCCCGTGTGCGAGTCTGACTTGTTTCAATTTGAAAACTTAAGAGACACGGTCAAGCCACACGCCCGTGTGCTCAACTGTGTAGGCAAATATAGGCCATTTACAAGGCCAATTTGCCACCCACACTTTGGGTCACACCTATAAGCAACAAACCATATAAATTCACACCTCAAATGGCATCTAAAACATACCAATTTATGCACCAATTAACCTTCTACTATATCATTTATTTCCATACTCAATTCCAACTCAAGCATACCTATCCAAAGTATCAATTTCACATCCCAATCATGTAATCCATTCATAATTCAATCCTTACCAAATCTAAACATAAAACATACCATTTCCATTTTACTAATTTAAGCCAAAATAATCATTCACATAGAACACACATACACATATTAACCATCTTTTTTACTTATCCAAAGCATAGACAAAGGCATTTAACTTTCAAGCCATATCACATGGCAAGAACTATACATCACAAAACATGCCATAAACACTAGCCTATACATGCCATATACTAAATATACAACTTCCATAAGTACCAAAATAGATAGCCGATAGTGTGATTGAGTCGCTGACGATCCCCGGATCCGAGCTAGCTTTAATGACACTGTAAAACAGAGAAACACTTCACACAATAAGCTTAAAAGCTTAGTAAGTTCGTCATATAATACATTTAACTTAACAATTCAATTTTAATATACAAAATAGACTATCTCATGATTCAATTCACCATAATACACAATCTCATCCATAATCACCACTCACATAATCATCCATTTATTCAGTCACGATATCATCAACCACATAGGTTCCGTACATACCTGTACCATCACGTATTTAACTACCACATTTTCCATTCAATGCTCCAAACCTTTACTCATTCGATTCTCTTTAAAAATTTGATGAATTCGCACACTTAGTGCCATATAATTAGCCGAGGCCACAATATTATCGCACACTTAGTGCCATCACAATAAACCGATAATATCTTGGTATCGCACACACAATGCCAACTAATATAGCCGAAGCTCTCTTTATTTCGCACACTTAGTGCCATTCATCACTATATCGATCATATTTACGCACACTTAGTGCCACATCTCTTCCAAAACCCATATTCACGTTACTAACTTGTCAACCACATTTCTATTCATTGCATAATATATGAACATAAATTTAACAATTCGTATTATACATGAACTTACCTCGGACGTAGAAACACGATATAAGTCGATCAATCGAGCACTTTGTCTTTGCCTCGATCTCGATCTAAATCTCTATTTTCTTGATCTATATAATATTAAACTCAACTCATTCAATCACCAATTCATTCAATTTAATCCAAACACACATATTTAGGGTATTTTACAAATTAGCCCTCACATTTTGACATTTTGACATTTTAATCCCTATTTCATAAAATCACAAAATACTAAAAATTTCATTATACCATGCTTAGGCCGAATCTTCCTCATGTTCACACAAGTCCACATATTTCATTTATTTCACATTTTAGTACCTCAATTTCTCATTTTCACAATTTAGCCCAAATTACTCAAATTCATCAAAAATTCAAAGACAAAATATGTTAACCCAACATTGAACTTTCATATTTCACCAACTATCAACACAAAGCTCACATATTCATCAATGGCATATCTCAAAATCATCATTAAATTCTAAAATTAAAGCATGGGCTTGATAGTATGCTAAGCAACGATCACAAAAACATAGAAATTATCAAAAACCGAATAAATTTCATACCTCAATCAAGATCACAAGTGTGCCGAAACCTAATGCTCTCCTTTGTCTTTATTTTCTTTTGTTATTCGGTTAAGATGAAGAGAAAATAAAGATGATAATGCTTTTGTTTTATTTATTATTCATTAATACACGTTTTACCATTTTAGCCTTATTATTAAACATATATATTCATCCATTATAAGGTCATTTATGACCACTTACTCAACTAAGGGTCCATTTCCATAATAAGGACCTCACATTTAAAGAGACACATTTAATTTGACACTTAGTCAAATAGAAAGCCACTTTTGCATTTTCTACAATTTAATCCTTTTATCAAATTAAACACTCAAACGATAAAATTAATTCACGAAACTTTCACACATACTTAATCACATACCGTAAACATGAAAAATAATATTAAAATATTTTTTTGACCTCAGATTTATGGTCTCAAAACCACTGTTTCGACTAGGGTCTAAACCGGGCTGTTACAGCTACAATTTTCTGCAGGGTGATTCAACCCAATTGCGCAACCCGTTGACTAGACAGTTTTTTACACGATTTGTTCCATTTAAAAAAACATATTTTATAACCCTAATACACCTCATAAACATATTTAACAGCCCTTTACTCCTTAACCCTTTTAAATTTTCCAAAACCTTTTAAACCTTAAAATCTCAATTCTCACTCTTTTCTTGCAAATAGTGTGAAATCCTTCATCATTCAAAATCTTTCGGTGTGGCAATCGAGGAGAGCACTCAAAGGAACAATAAACCAACGTGTACGACAAGTACTTCAAAGATTTCTTCGAGGTTAAGGGTTCCTAACTCAAACTTGTTACTGTTCTATTAAATATTGCTTGAAAAATTTATTTGGTTCTTAGTTTAATCATGCCTCCTAGAAAAGTTAGAAGAACCAATAAACCCAAAACATCAACAGTTCCAAACCCCTCTAATTTTGTAAACCCGGATATTGGAAA
The DNA here is from genome assembly GCA_025698515.1 of Gossypium sturtianum. Lineage (NCBI taxonomy): Eukaryota > Viridiplantae > Streptophyta > Magnoliopsida > Malvales > Malvaceae > Gossypium > Gossypium sturtianum. The sequence continues at coordinate 127,341,607 of CM046948.1, forward strand.
ATATTTTACTGAACTACAATGAAAAACCTTTATCCAAGAAAGGGGATTTGATTCGTCGATGATTTTGTGTAAGGAAATATGACTTTTAGTAAGATATCATAGGTGAGAACGTTTTTGGATGATCTTGAAAGATAATGTTGTAGTCTCTGTTGTTCAAGAGTTTTATGCATCCTTACGGGACTAGGAGTTTAGAAATGCTGAAAGCTATATGTGGGATATAGTACCTATACAAGGGAAAGAAGTGCGAGTAACCCCTCGAATAATTTGTGACTTTTATAATGCTTCATACTATGAAAAAGATTTTATTGAGGAAACTATTTGGAATATTTTCGAGACATAGATATGGATAAAATTATAAACTTTTTGACTGAAAGTAGGGGTGAATGGAAATATCGTTCAGGTACCAATGTTCCTATGTCCTTTCATATAGCCATTATGTTTCCGGAGGCTAAAATGTGGATTCAATTTGTGTGTACACAAATAGAACTTGCTTTAAATGTTTTTAATGTTAGTATTTTTTGAGCAGTTTTATTATACGCAATATTACAGAAAAAGCAGGTGTGCATCGGTGAATAGATACACCAGAACATGAAGAGATGCATTAGTGTCCAAAAGGTGGGCGTTTTCTTTCCCCATTTAGTGACGGCCTTATGCAAAATGATGGGTGTACCTATGACATCCACTGAGCAGCCGCTAAAACCTTCTAGATTTATCATCAGGGACACCTTGTTCCAACAATATATTGAGCTGGGAGCCAAATAAATAAAATATTGGAACAAGCGATAATAAGACACGATAGCTACACCAGCTTCATCCTAGATATTGGCACAAGCTCAACAAGAAGCTTGTGAAAGTAGTTATCTAAAGCTAGATTGGATGATACAGTGGATGTAAGAATTAGGGCCAATTTTCCAAGAATTTGCTAGGCAAAACAACATCTGGGTCCCCAATTATACACCCAACATGTTTGGGCCAAAAAATATGGAACAAGAAAAAGAGGGGCAAGAAAGCGAGGAGGATGAAAAGTATGACGGAAGTGAGGAGATGGATTTTGAAGAAGATGATTGAACATTTTTATTTTTGGGAAGACTTGTATTAATTTTTGGATAATTTTGATTTAGACTTTGTAGGAGTATGATTAATAAGTAGATTTTTTAGTTATGTGACATTTTGTTTAAGTTTTCTACGTAGGAACCCAACACAAAGGAGAGACAAACAATTCGAGCTTTAAAGGATCAAAGGAAGAAAAAACCACCATTAGTAGTTGGAGCGACCACGATCAATCGGGTAACTTCTTTCTTTATCTTTTTATGGGTTACACATTGAGGACAATGTGTCAACTAAAGTGTGGGGGTCATATAGAAAACTTGTTTATTTTCAATTTCTACATTTTTCTTTGATTTTTTCTTATCTTTGGTGTGCTTGAGCTTGTAGAAATACAAGTGATTGGTTAGGAACATGTACATAGGTTGCTTGTGTTTACAAATAAATTTGGCATGATGATAGGTTATCTTAAAATTTTTATTATTAGACTACTAAGTTTTATATGTTACACTGTAAATAGGTATTAAGCAATCAATTGTACCAAATGATATAGAAAATATAAGGAAACGAGCATGCTAGTATGAATGATAAATGGTTGAATTTGAGTTTGTTTGGTTGATTAAATTTGTGCATATTGAGATATTTAGGGATGACCTAAGGCATTGTTTGAAACACATCCAGAGCCAAAAAGCTAACCTATTTGTATGTTACCTTTAGTACCAATTTTTAAGCCTGTTGACACTTCTTGATGAACCTCATTACAAACCCCGAGCCTGAAAACATTAATTTGTATTTGCCCTTTTTCTTTGGTCCTGCACTGTACGGCTATAGACGTCTGGCCATATGTATTGAGGGTTAAGTAGATACATCACAATGAAGTTTGTAAAAATAGAGTGAAATAGGAAAGATTGGTGTGATATAGGAACTATAAGGTAGCCTAATGTGCGAAACAAAAAGAAAAATCCAAAAAGAAAATTAGTACAATGAGAGAAAGTCTTAAACCAATGAAAAAGCATTCATGAGTGAAATGTATTGAAAAAGATAAAAGTCACAAAGTCAAAAAAGAAAGAAAAACTCGTTCATTAGTGCACAAAAACTCGTAAGGCTAGTCGTAGTAACTATGTCATGCTATGACTTCCTATATGTGGAGAAACAAGGAAGATGAGGGAAGGAGAAATAAGGCGGTGAGCGGGTAAGGGTCACTAAGGGGAAAGAATAGGGATCAATACGATGTGCCAAACTATTTTCATGTTTGTAACCCTCTTGATGCTTACTATATTTGAATTACATACCTGTCCTAAGCCTCAGAACATTACAAGCCAAAAAGTCCTATGTGACCCTAATATCCTTATACATGAATGGACATCATACTAAACATACGCATAAACGAATATTTGTATTTTGCTCAGATAATCAAAGTACTTGTATAATTTATTCATGGATCCCTACAGGTGAGACCCTTAATACTTGTATATTTTGTAACATACTGAACTTAGATGTTTGTGATCAAAAGTGGTAAGCCAATTACTCATCATATTAAAGTTGTTAATAAGCCTGAAATGCCTAAGTCATATGCTCCGAAGTCAATACTTGTATGATCTTTTCTCAAGTGTCGTTGCTTTTATTTATTGTTTTTGTTTATATTGCTTGAGGACAAGTAGTGACTTAAGTGCAGGGGAGTTTGATCTGCTGTAATTCAGTGTAGCAAGTTAAACTAGTTTTTGCATTTAAGGAGCTTGAATACAAACATTTTCGTTATGTTTGAGTTAAGTTTTCTTAGTTTTATTTATATTCAATAAAATGTGCAAATTGAGTCTTTTATTAACCTTAGGGGCCGAATGAGGCCTAAAGGTGAGCTAACGCACTTTGTGATTGTGCAGGAGACCATTAAAAGGCATATTAAACCAATACTAGTCGTTATGTCACAACACGGGATGTTCGATGTCACAACATAGGGAGCAGAATAGAGAAATCTCAAGACTGCCTTCGATGTCGCGACACAGCATGAGGGTGTTGCGACACACCCCTGGAGATATTCCAAGAGGAGTACACTGACTGTTATATCGCAACACATGTCTTGGTGTGTCATGACGTCGACTTTAGAACGGGAATTAAATATGAAACAATGGCATTTTGGTCTACACAATCAAACTTAAAGCTCGAGGACATCAGTTAACCAAGGGTTAAGGATGACGGCCACCTACAATCTATAAATAGGATCCTTTGGCACATGTTATGGACATAATTTACTTAACCTAGACTTTCTTTAGTAAATTTAGTTTAGTTTTTCTTTCATTTTTAGGTTTTATAATTTATTTAAGTTGTTCTTTATTGTTATCAAGAGATCTGAATTGTGGAAAGCATTCAAACTTTGCGGATTCGCGATTAATCTCAATACAATCAGGCTCTTTCATATATTGTATACTATCAATTTAATTAGCATGCTTTCTCTTTATATTGATTCTATATCGTCTATGAAAACCATGAGAAACTAATCTCTCATAAAGGGATTAGCGAGTGGAGGTATGATCTATTGACTATTTTGTAAGGTTACTCAACGAATTAACTCTTTGGGAAAGGAAGAACGTGAAACAAACTCTAGGCGTGACAACCCCGAGAAGTCATCAAGGTGGAAATTAACCCAAAATTTGTATGACCCATCGGTGAACACCTTCACCCCAAGCTAGTTTAGACTGTGAGGTCGAAAGATAACTAGTCATTAGTGACTCGTTATGTTAGTGGAAGATCGGAAGATCCTGTTGCGGTAGCGACTAGTTGATTGATGAGGAACCCAAAATGACAATTGATGGGGATTATCGAAGCGAGCTAATCACCCATAATCAAGATTTGATTCATTCTCCTTTTCTATATCTTGAAGTTTATTTCTTTTATGATATTTTGTTTTATTATTATAAAAACCCTAAAACTCATTTATTTTATGTTTTCATACTATAACTAATTTAAAGTACTAATCAGATCTTTTAGTGTTTAGGTTAGAATTGATCTAGCACTCGCCTCCTTTGGGTACGATCCTCGAAGTACTCACCTACTCCGTTGAAAAACTATATTACAAATCGACCCGTATTGTAACGCCCCAAAATTTTAATTTTTGATTTCGTGTATGTGTGACACACAATGTCTATCTGCTTCATTGGCTATGTGTTCTAGGTGTGTGTGAGAGGTCCCAAGTTCAAGCCTTACTTGGGCAAATTTTGGTATTTTTATAAATAAAGCATTAACCTTGTGCAAAGGGCTTAAGTTTAAATGTTGGGAAAATTACATCAGAATGGGCCTGCTGGTCTGGTGGTTAAGTGGTGTGTTATTATGGTAGAGGTCTTGTGTTCGAATCCCTGCGCAGACAAAGTATTATTTTTTTTGCTCAGATTTCGGGAGAGAGTTGTGTAATAGGGGGATTCTGAGTAGTGGATGTGAAGTGGGAATTAGAGGAGAAGATTAAGGGATTTTTGGGGTTATCAGGATTTTATTTTATTTTTCCCATAACCGAATTTTGGCCCCCTTTTCCAAAAACAATTTCTGCCGTCTATTATTCTCCCTCTCCTCTTGCTGAAATTCTCTGAGTTTTTCCATCTTTCTCTTCTTTTTCTTCTTCTTGATTTTTCCCTAATCTATTTATTTTCCTTCATTTTCGCACGCGGTTAGTGCTCGCTTAGTTTCAGTAAGTGTTTCTCTTCGTTTCTGTCATGAATCTCTTAGCGACTGAAGTGGTAATGCTTTTCTCTGCGATTTGGGCGTAGGGGGAGGCTTAGACTGGTGAATTCAGTGTTCTCGTCTTAACAATAGTTAAACGGAGGGTTATCGTTGGCGGTAAGTTGGGTTTCTGTTCGTTTTGGTGGTCAATTCGCTTGTAAATTTGTTAAATTGATGTTGTGTATCTTGATTTTAGGCCTTGAAGTGCTCGTGAGTGATTAGGCATCAAAACGATACCAGGTGTGTACCCGAAACGCAGAAAACGAGGTTCGGTGAAAAGCCAAAATTGCTTGCTGTCGAGAAATAAGAGAAAATGATGCGAAAAATTGTAGATAAAGGAAATAAGGGTGTTAAAAACTACGAAATCAACAATTTGCACTAAAACAGTTTTGGAAAGCAGCAGTAGTCTAATTTTGAAAAATCATCAAAAATAGTGTAAATTGATTTAGAGGTTGAATAAAATATGAAATTAAATTTTATTGAGTCTAGTCTTTCATGGAAGAAACAGTGTAAGCAATGGAATTGTAAATCATGAGTTATAATTAATTTTGTGAGACAAGGTCAAAATGATTTTGGGTTCCCCTATTCTGATTTTGGAAAATCATCAGAAATTTTAAAACAATAATTAGGGGCTTAAATTTATATGTTTAAATCCTTAATGAGTATATTTTCAAGAGAAATAAACGGAAACATCATCTAAATTCTGCACTAAGAGATAAATAATTTTTCGTAAGGAAAGGTCGAAGCTGTCAAACAGCAGAATAGGGCTAACTTTAAAGATTTTACTGTACTTATTTGATAACCTATAAATTCTAAAAAAATTATGGTAGAAATGTATTTGAGTCTAGTTTCAAAAAAATCAAGCGGGTCTTAATTTGGAATTCTGTAGCTCAAGATATAAATAATTTAGTAATAATGACTCAAGTAGACAACTTTGAATGAACATATAAGTAAATAGTGAAAACATATATGAGTATTGAGCTAGCATGGGTTACTTTAAAAATGGATCACACGGCCAAGGCCAATTTGGGTCGAGTGGGCCACACGGGCATGTGGGCCCACACGGGCAGATCACATGGGCATGTGGGCCCATTTTTACCGAAATGATTTTAAGGTTGCACGGGTCGCCTAAGTCGATTGTGAACCTACTGTAGGGTCGATAAGCGCTACTTAGACCCCTAAATGTGTGAAATTGACTGAATGATATCTGTACTGGGCATGTTAATATCTGAACTGAATATATGTACTGAAAATGCATAATAGCATGTCATCCATTGTGTGTTGCATTGTATTGGGTTAGGGGTTGTTATTCGGAGGAAGTGTACTGAAAGGCTTTAAGCCTAATTTCTTGTGGCAACTCACCGCAAACTCTCAGATGTTGTGCCGCATTCGGTACTACTTGGAGTGTAGGGATGGGTGGGTTGATTATATCCCCCACATGGAGTGTAGGGTTGGACGGAGATGGTGTGTAGAGGCTGGTTTGGTAAGTTTTTGCTACTGCATAATTGTTACTGCTACTGATACTATGATGGGCTAAGGCCCTACTGCATTTTGACACTGTACTGAGATGGGCTAAGGCCCAAACTATCACTGATACTGAAAAGGGCTTAGGCCCAAGACTGTTCAACTGTGCACTGTGAATACTGATTGTTTGTTTGTGTCTGCGGGATTACACACTGAGTTTACGTAAACTCACCCTTTTTGTTTAATGTGCACAGGTAATCCCCAAACTTGACGGATCGGTGCAGCGGAGGACTCAACGGTGGCCACACGTATTTTAAACTGTCTTAATTTCAGTTTTGGTATTTATTTCTTAATTATTTTCTGGGTTATTTTTTATGTAAATTGAACTTTTTGGACTGTTTGCTTTTATTTCAGATTTTAGACTATTTTCGTGGATTTAAAAATTACACAAACTCAACGAACAAACGGTTTTCTCTAAAACAAAGGGGTTTTCTAAGATGGACGGATTTACCTAAGTAACTCGATTTTTCGTAAAATTAAATGATTTCTAAAATTTCCGCAACGAATTGTGTTTTATAACAATCAATTAAATAAGTAAGCGATTTTGGAGTCAACAAGAGTAAATAAATGAAAACGGTTTTATCGTAACAACTTAGTTTCAACACGCTATTATGTGACATCGCCAGATTCGGCCATAACGTCTAGGCCGGGTTTGGGGTGTTACACGTATACTTGCGGATACTGCCTCGTACTTCTATATTTTATTGCAGTATTCACACTCTAGACGTTAGTATGTCCGGAGGCGGTCAGTTAGCAATCACATATTGATTATGTACTTTGTCTCATTAAACTCAAGACTTGACATTATATTAAGTGTTGAGTTGAGTTTCATTCATGGGTGATTCGAATATAACAGGCTTTTACCTCATCTTTAAATTTTTAAATTCTGACATAGCTATGTTAATAATTTATACCACATGGGGAAACTTTATATTTATATGTGGAAAATTCCGCCACTATCATGTTTGATAATTCATTCATTTCTAAAGAATGCAATCATGGATATCTTTTGTACTATTATCAATTTATAGTTATCACTCTAATTTTTCTTATCATGACAGTTTCATATTTTTCTATTTTATTTATTTATATCCAAAAAAATTAGTTTCACAATTACCAAATATATGATACCATAAATGATATATCATTTTCACCTAGTAAATTGTTATAAACAGGCCTTAAATCCCTTGCTGAAACAAGATCAAATATTTGTTATTTTATAGCTTCTTTTCATAGTTAATATATGACCTTAAAATAATATATATATGAATTATCAAATAACTTCAACATTTTCTCAACAAAACATATACATTAGAAGACCATCATTTTTAATCTTTTGACTATAATATCACACATTTATACACCCTTTACATGGACATTATTACTTGCTTTATGACTATAATCAAAACATGTTCACCACTTAAATGGGTCAAATAGCTTTATATTGCTATTTTCATACTCACGAGGTCATTTATTCATGGCTTCCAAAATATATTTCAATTTTCACTATATCTCAATTTTTTTTTATAAAGCCATGAAATTATAGATCATATCTAAGCCACATATAAAAAAATCGCGTGGATAGTCATAAATATGCATAAATCATGTGTACTATCATAAATATGCATAGTATGCTCTTTATTTTAAATATTATTATCATGTTATATATTACCGCTAGAAGATTTCAGACCAAAATAATGATCTTATTATGTAAGTAAATGTTTTCCACTATTTTACTTTAAATAGAAGCAAAATGCATATGACTTTTTTCATTTCTAGTCCAACTTTAATAATATAGATTATAAAAATATGTAATCATATACAAAATCCATTTAGCTTATGTTTTTTTTCTTCAAATCAACCATGATGATTCATATCATATGATCATAAACTTTCATTTAATGTGTAAGTTAGCAATGAATACTGAATGCAATATTTGCAAGCAAAGCCAAGTAGTGCAAGAAGTGGTGCTTAAGAGTAGTGCTAATTGCTTCAAGCACTGGTCATGAACAAAAAAGGAAAATAATAAACACTCGATATGTTTACATAGTTAAGTTTCCACTAGATATAGATGACCTTTCCCAGAGACATAATCCACTATCTTAGCACCTCATACAATAAATGATTACAAACACTAACACTCACCATATCAGGATTTCATTGTTACACCTAAGATCTAGACAACTCTCCTTTAAGTTTCCCCCTGAAAACTTAAGATAAAAACTAAGTACCACACTTGATTTTACACTCAATGCCCTCACAAGAAGTGTTCCTCAATGAAAAAGAATAACTGCTCTCAGATTAGTACATCACCTATACAAGTCTCTTTGATTTATAAGGAATCAAGACTTGCTAAGATACTATCTCCATTACAATCAATCATCCTAAATAGACAGTAGGACAATTAGCATATAGAATATCTTCAATGAGACCACAATAAGTTTGAATCTTCAGGATATGTTTTACCTGATCCGATCCAATCTCTTTAAAGTAAGAAAGTCGATTTCCTTGATCCAATCCAAACTAATCTTCAGAATATGTTGCTATAAGTAATTTTGATATAATAGGTAAGCTTGCACTTGACCAAAGTATTAGAAAAGATCAAAGACCAAGGGTTTTGTTGCCAACATTTTCCAACTCTGAAAATGGCAAGTTTATGAGTGGAGCAGTGCTAGACAAAAATGAGCATTGCTCCTTAGCACTGCTCATAAATTGCCTCAAAAATCTCCCCTTTTAGCAAATTTTTAAATGAAACCATAACATGAGAAATATACAAAAAATGAAACAAATGTTTCCTTTAGTAACTCCCCTTTAATCAATTAGTCTTAACTACTAACATAATTAAGCAACTCAACCATTAATGCTTTTAAAGAGATAACACATTAACAATCAAATTACTTAAAATCATATTAAACAAGATAAATCGAAAAAGGTTTCATCAAGGGCATCCCTAGATAAAAAATAATTAAAAAGAAATAGCAAAAAACAAAACAACTCCAAGCTCCACTCCCCTTTTTTGTTCAACAATTCTGCCAAAGAGTTGCTGACTTGCTTGGCCAACAAATCATTCCTCAATGCCTTAGCTAGGCCCGCATTGGCTTGAAGTTGCTAAATGGTTATTTTCTGAAAAGAAATCTCAACATTAAGATGTTGCAACATTCTTTACTCAAAGGCTGCAAGATGACTAGGAGTGCTCGTGTCAGTGTCAACTGGGACAAGCATTGCTTCTCCCAAATCAACTTCATCAGTAGGCACAGTTCGTGGATTTGCCTTTGTATGCTTCCCTTTTAGTCGGTTGTACAAGAAATTCAATTTTATAAGTTTCTTCTCATATTTTTCAGTGGCATTAACAAGCTTAGAGTTATGTGTATAGAGAATCTAAAAAAATAGAGAAGGGAAATGAAGACATAACTTAGAGGTAGACTCTCTCAGCATGTTTGATGATTTCTTGGAAGATAATCTTCCTTAACTCGAACTGAATTGCATCATAGATTTTCCTCAGAAATGTGGCCATCTACTTTTAATTGTATTCCTCTAATTGTTAGGAATTCATTTATTGGTTGCAATGGTAAACATGCCAGCATAAGTAGGCTCCAATGGGGGTGCTTGGAGTTTAGTTTCCTATGGCCAAGTGAGATAAATGACATTGGTAACAATCTTGGCCATAAAGTCAAAAGACTGATTAAGATCAACATTTGTATCTTAGTAGAAGGACATTTTCGTAGTTTTCTTAATCGAGTTAGTGTCTGGTTGACTCATGGCACCAACTAAGTTAATAGGTTTAAATAGTAGTATAAATTACAGTCTTCCCTTCAATAATTGATATTCTTTAGGTTACATTTTGCTATTAGTCCATATACTTTGCAAAATTTGTGGATTTAGTCTTTGTACTTTAATTTGGTCATTTTTAGTCCTTGTACTTTTCAAATATTAAAATTTTGGTCATCATCAAACGATAGCTGTTAAATTCATTAAGTTCAACTATTTTCAAAATCTAATGCAAACATATTATCATACATATAATGCCATATATTTTTTTTAAATTTCACATACTATTGCTAAAAATCCAGTTAATGGATTAACAACTGTCATTTGCATCAAACCGGAATTTCAAAGCTCAAAAAGTATAGGGATTTAAAATGATCCAATTCAAGAATATGGAATAGATCTAGATATGAATGTATAGTACAAGACTAATAGTTGAATTTAACCAAACAAATTTAATTGTTACTATTTAAGTTATGATTAAGATTTTAAAATTTTAGAAATCTATGGACTAAAATTAACTAGTTCGAAAACTACAAGGACTATAATTGATCAAATTAAAGTATAGGAACTAAATTCACAATATTCGAAAAATTCAGGGATTAACAGCAAAATTAACCTACTCCTTATATAAAAGAAATAGTATATATGAATTATACAATTTTGAAGTTTCAGAGGAATGTGTTAGAGTAACATGGCAATGGCATGCAAGGTCTATAAGCTAAGGCAAGCATTGAAAAATGAAGACTTTTTCGTTTTCAACATGTTTTAACCGAGGAAACAACGGCCAATTAAATAATGTAAAAGAGCATGCATTATTATAATGTTTATAAGCAAACTTTGCCCCACGATTACCGGTCTTACTTGACAAACGCGTAACAACAGCATTCTCTCACTCATAACTCCACTTCATGTAGTATCCAATTTTTAAATTTCTTTGTTTTCTTTTAGGGTCATCAAGTCAAAATTGAATTACTGTTATAATTTAAATATATTGATAATTTATATTTGTATTTTAAATGTATTTTTATTTAATATTTAGTAATTTTATATATTATATAATTTATAAAAAATAAAAGAGAAATAAATCAAAATAAAAACATATTAAGTAGAGATAGGAGAGCTTAAACCCAATTCATAGTTTAAACTTATTGAATAATTTTACACAACAAATATTTTAAATAGACTATGATTCATAGACTCTTTTATAATAATTTATATATATATATATATATATATATTGTGTATTAATTTGAATGCAAGAGTGATTATAATTGTTGTCAAATATCTATTTAACATGAATGATCTCATTTTCTATTTTTAATATTGTATAAAAAAGAAAACTGAATTACTTTTCGTGTTGTATATTATATATAAAATAAAACTCAAGTTGACTTCATAGTATTCAAATATATGTTGTTTGTTAGGTTAATATTCCTATTTGACTGCTAATGTATATTCAATCACAAGATAGGCCCTGAGATTAGGACCGGTGGGTTAAATGTGCATTTATCCAAATCAACAAACAATCTCTTTTAAAATAATTTTTTTATTGAGACATAACTAAATTTAATAATCTTGAAACATTAAGATATGATGATGAGCTCCAACGCTTACGTAATATCATTTTGACTCCTCTATTTTGGAAAATTTTATCAACTCAGGGCACGTTTGGTTCGCTGTAATGGAATAGAGCTGTAATGGAATAGAGGTGTAATGGAATAGAGGTGTAATGTAATAGAGCCGGTAATAAGTAATTCAACTGTTTGGTTGAATGGAATGGAATAGAGTGTAATAGAATTCTTGTGTTTGGTTGAATGGAATGATGTTGTAATAGCATAAGGAAAAGAACTAAAATGACCAGAATACCCTTAGCAGAATTTTTGTTAAGTAGATGATTATTGTTATTGTTATTAAATTTTAATAAGGTTATTATTGAAAATAATTTAATAAAAATAATAAATAATTTAATTATATTTTAACATAATTATTATTAAATATAATTTAATAAAAATATAATTTAATAACATGCTTAATATAATTATTATTATATGAATTAAAAAATCTTAATATATAATACTATAAAAATATATAATTTATTTTATTATTTTTAAACTGCAATACATATATGTGCTAAAATATCATTATTGAAACAAATAATTTAATTACTTTACAAAAAAATATATTAGAAGTAATTAATTAACTTGAGAATTATATTTCACATCCAAGCATAAATTCATATATTAACAAAAAGTTACATGATTTCATTATTTTATATGTCATAATCTATATGTTTTAAAATTTTACAACATCAAAAAGTTACAACATTGTAATGACATTCTATCATGTCATTATACCATCCAAATATTACAAACACAAAAAGATACCAAAATATAATATATACTTTTACTTAATATCTTTTACTTAATAATAATATATAATTAAATAATATACTTATATAATAAGTATATATACATGTATTTTACAAATATATGTATATTAGTATCACACATGTCGCCATATGCACCATATATTTGTCTTAATTTAATTTATTCATCACATAATATCAATTTAATAATAACAAATACATTAAATATTTACTTAAATAATAAGTAAATGCAAACATGTATTACAAATGTATGTACAATATATTTATTACACATGTATTTTATTTTTACCATACACTTGTCTTTCTTTTATTTATTTAATAATAATTAATTTAAAACCTTAAACATAAAAAAATCCAATAATTAAGATTTTACCTAAATTTGCCGACACATCTATAAAAATTGGCTTAATTGTCATTTTGGTCTTTTTTATTTTCTTTTAATCTACAACTAAACTTTCACACTTTATTCAATTTAATCTTTTTCTCCTAATTATCCTTAATTTAAGCTAATTCACTTTATTAAACTTTAATTAACCAATCACTTAACTTCGTAAATATTTTTAATAGATATTTACATATTCATTTTTCAGCAATGTAGACCCGAAAATACACTTTTTCGATGACCGTAAAATTCGGATCATTACAATTATAACACATGATGAATCAAAGGAAAATAGATTATCATTCAACAAGTCTAGTACGATACAAAAAAATAATTCAAACACCACTAAAGTTTCATAAACTAGATACATGAAATAACATAAACATCATAACATTTACTATTTTTACCCTAAACCTAACTAATTTCTAGATGCTTGCCATTCATTGAACATTCGGTTGGCTAGTTCCATCCTCCAAGTAGCCCATGCATCCGATGGATGAATATTTGCGATATTCGATTCATCATCATCTATCACATTACTAGGTAATCTTTCTTCCAACTCCGCTTCAATAGGATCGATACTCATATAGGTTCTAATAAAATTATGGAGCAAACAACATGCAATAATGATTTTATTGTGCACACTCACAGGATAGAATGATGGACTCCTAAGTATTCCCCATCTAAGTTTTAATAACCCAAAACATCTTTCAATAACATTACGCATTGAAGCATGTTTCATATTGAAAAATTCTTCCGAGTACTTGGTTGGTAACCCCGACGCCACTCATTCAAATGATATCTTTGTCCTCTAAATGGCGCAAGAAATCCCTCACAGCTTTGTGTATCCAAAGATCAACTAGATAATAACAACCTATAAAAAGAAACTATTTGTCATGGTTAATTTCCCATAAAAGTATGATCTTAAAAATTAATTCAAATTCCTATAATTTGCACTTTACCATGCGGAACTTTTAGTCCATGTCTCCTACTAATAGCATCTCAAGAACTCGTCCATCAAAGAATGAACCTTCCCAACCAGAAGAACATAAACAAAATGCATATCAGTGTACAAACACCTAACATATTTGTTGCTATGTCACCTTTTCGCGTCGATATCTAGATTTATCAACTTCCTGGAACCCTAATCTTGATGTGGGTTCCGTCTAAAGCACCTAAACAATTCTACATCACATGTATAAAACCTCAAGTTAAGATACTATATTTAAATGTAAAAGGATTAAATTATGTACGAGCTATATATAGTATTCACTTCAATACCTTGAACCATTTCCACCTTGGAGTCTGTAGAATTAGTCAGAATTGGCTCTGCTTTTTAAATAACACACCTTGTAAGCGTATGACAAAGATTTAAAACATTGTGAAATGATCTCGCTAACTGGTTTCCCAGCACCTATTAAAGTGATGCTTGATAACTCTATTTTTAAGGTGATGAGAAATGATATGTAAAAACATTGCCACTTGCTCATCAACAAGCATGTTCCTTGACGACTTCAATCCCCTAAAGTTTGTAACATCTCACATAGTTTAAAAAAGGTAATTCTATTCATTCTAACTTGTTCAATACAAGTCTCGTCACTAGCATATACAAGTCTCACACATAATCTCACAGTGCATAAAAATCTAAAATATAGGATCTAATCCTTGGTCTATAAGTATGTAGGCTATGGATGGCACCTAATGCAAGTAAGAACCAACTCGCAACAGTACACATTTGCAACCATATTGTAACAGCAAGACCAATTCTTTTACGCCTCACACTTTGTCCTATCAAAGGCGATTTGAGCCATAATCGCAATATATTAAAGTTTCAATTTCTTCAAATCATAGTAAATGGCTCACATTTCTTAAATAATAATTTCAATAACTGTAAAACAAAATCAAAGAATATAATTGCCATATAACTTACTGTGTTTCAGTGAATACAAGATGCTCAACTTTGTAACTCCAAAATTCTTTGGATTCACAAACTCTATAACTCCAAAATTCTTTGCTGCATAGTTAAAGCATAAAGCAAGCATTCAGGAGAAGAAATTAAAAGCCTAATTGTTCCTCCTCTTTTGTATAGTTAAAGCATAAAGCAAGCATTCAGAAGAAGAAATTGGGACACAAATTAAATCTACCTCCATTAGTTTTAGAAATTGGTTTTCCCAGCATTTATCAATGCTGTTTTTTTTATTCAAATTTTCTCAAAAATAGGAGGCCACCATACATATTTCTTTGTCAAAATTATATATCCTTGAAAATATTAATTACGAGTCTCATTCAAATTTGATTGAGGTTTTTGTTCTCATTTATAGATTCAATATAATTGATCTTTTACCAAAACCATGATAATGTATTTTTCATATTTAATCATCTCCATAATTAAGCACAACTGATCATATCAATTGATTCAATGATCATTTATAAGAAACAACCAACCAAACAACAACCGAAAAGGTAATTTTAGTTTAAAATAATAATTTAAGAATATATTATTAAATTAAAATTTGATGGTTTAATTGATACTATAAACATGTAGGGCAAGGATAATTGAACCAATGCAGAAAAAGCTGTAAACAAGGCAAACTATAATCATCTTCCAACTTGGATATCCACAAGATAATTTAATTTATCAAACTAACTCATACAAACAAAACTTTATAACTCTCAATGGCTATGTTCTTCCCTCACAAAAATTCTGTTAAATACTCTTCAATTCTAAATTCATATCACCCAAAACAATTTGCTAGCAATAGCTTTCTTTGACCTCAGTCAACAATAAGATAATGCCAACTCCATAACTTGCAACACTAAATAAAATGCCAAGGATGACTGGCATCAAAGCAATGAAGAACCTAAAAATAGCAGAGCAGAAAATGGCTGCATTTTCACCATGAGTTCATGAAAAACCCAACATATTGCATGATACTTTTTTAAATCAATCAAAAAGAATTACTTATTATAGGAAAAGAATTAAAAGCCAACCCAATTTTGCCGACAGCACTACTAAGGATATGAAGAAAACAACATTAAAAAGTTTATCACAAGACAGTGATCTATCAAAAATAATTCCAGGTTGGTGATAAACATATTTATTTTCTTCGGAGATCTCATATTCCCTTCTTTTAATTTCAACTGTAAACTAAATTAATAGTAAACTAACAAAAAATTAATAGTAACAAAATCAGAGTCAGAGAATTCCAGAGCTAGCTTGGAGGCACCAAATTCATCCCTAAGTTTCTGATTGTTAAAAATGGTGAGTCCATTTGAAAAGAAAAGGATAATAGAGTAAGGTCTTAAGGTGTTGGTTGACTTTGCTGCATTAAGAACTTGTTGAATTCTAGACTTCAAACCCTTGGTTTTGTTATTTGAATGCCAAGTAATGTAATTCGGGTTTCTATCAGAAACAATAACCCAAACTGGGTTTTTGTTGAGATTACATACAATATGGACGTGGATGGAATTCAAAGAAGCAGCAGCAGAAAGGATTTTATGTTTACTTGAAAATGAGAGAGGAAGTGGCTTGCAAACACGAGAAACTGCAGTTATAAAAGGTTGTTGAAGAATGTGGACAATGGCTTCCAGGTGCCCAATGTTGACGCTGTTCATTCCAAACAAGAAAACAAAAACCTTTCATCAATTGTATGCTTACCATTAAGGTTACACATGCATACGAAACAATATATGTGATGTTCGAACCAGAGTTTTTAAGGTGTGTGCCAATACATTGCAGCTTACTGATAGACAACAAAAGCACCCCAAATCCTCCTGAGCAAATCGCATTTGATCAGGCACACGCCTAGGCAATTCGTTTGTTTTTAATCTTTCCCATTAACCATACCTTTGCTAGTAAGAAGGCTAAAACTCCATACCTCTCAAATTTTGAATATTCAACAGCATAAAAGGCAATATTCAACAGCATAGAAGGCACCATAAACATAAATAAATCATGCATATTGCCCAACAAAAACCATTTGAATGATTTTGTAAGATGAATTGGACCGTTCTTCAAATTTTAAGCTCATTTCATAAATACACATAAACAAGCCTGCAAAATTACGCACAAAAGTATAATCTCTTGACTTGTGAGTGGGTTTTTTGCATCTTGTGCTGGATTCTAGAACCTAAACCATGCTTTACGCCGTTAAAAACACTGGTTTTAACTTTTAACCACTTAATTTAATGAAAAACTTCTTTTATATTATCAAATACATGTACAAAGAGCTAAATTGTAAAATGGACGAGAAGACGAAAAAACGATGGCGAACTAAAGAGAAAGAAGAACCTGAGAGGTTGAGAAGAAGCAAGATGAATGGGAAAGCGAGAGAGGAACGAGAACTCGGAATGGGCCAACTTCAAGAGTGTGTGCTTGCAATTTGATTTGATGGTGGCGACGTCCAAACAATCTAACAAAATTAAAAAAAATTCCAGGTTGGTGATAAACATAGTTATTTAAAAGAAATCTGGAAAAAAAAAAGAAGGTTAATTTCAACTGTAAACTAACAAAAAATTAATAGGAACAAAATCCAGGAACTTCCAGGTTGGTGATAAACATAGTTATTACACTTAATAAACTTACAAGGAGAAGCAGCAGAGGGCTGCTGATGGAGATGTAGCAGCGGGCTGCCGACGGAGATGTAGAGGGCTGCCGATTTGGGGAAATTGGGGGAGAAAATAAAGGGAATCGGGGCAGGGAAGAAATGGTTTGGGAAAAATAAAATGGAAAAAAAAAGAGAGATTTCAGGTGAAATTTTGGGATTTCGTGGGTGGGGGGAGGGGGAATCGATTTTAGGAAAAGGTAAGCCGAGTATGAAAGCTAATGGACTGGATATGAAAAGGGTCCCATCTCTCATAGAAATGAAGGAAGATGATGTGCAGGAAGCAGAAGCAAAAATGTTTACCTGACCTTGGATGAAGAGGAGGAATGCCTGGAGTCGAAGGGTACTGAAATGGCTGCTGATTGAGAGTGCTTTTGAGGTGAAATTTTGGTAAGGGTAAAAAAGGATTCTTCAACCAACGAATAGCTAAACGGTGAAGAAGGAAGGGAATAGAAATCCCCAAAAATCGCTGCTTAAGGGCGGCATGGAATACACCCGTAATTTGTATTCCATTGAAGCAAACATCTGCTTGTGTGGGCCCACAGTATAAGCCTGTAATAGGCATGTAATGGAATACCCATTACATTGAACCAAACATGCTGTCAAATCTTTTGGAAACCAACGTTTACGTAATATCTTTTTAATTTTTAATTTTTAAATACTACTTCACTCTCTTCCACTTGATCATTATTTTAATTTGATGTCCAGTTTTTAAATTTAATTTCAAAGTATTACATCATAACTTTATTTTTTAAAATGTATATAACTAAATAAAAATTAATAGATAATCACTTTAACTATAATTCTTTTTCATTTTAAACATTAAAAAAATTTACAATTTAAACACTCACCTTGAATTTAATTCAATCATTTTAATCACTCCCATTATTAAACTATTTAATAAAGATTATAATATTAATTATTTTTTTATTTTTATGTAATTAAAGTAAAATCTATGTTATTATTATTCATAAAAAAATATCCTTTTAATATCCAAACTTTTAATTTAATTTAAATAAGGTAAAACCATTAAAGAATTGGGATATTTGCAGAACATTTACAAGAATGCCGCCGTCGAGGCATTGTGGTTACCACCGCTGGTCAAGTCTACTTCCCCGAGGATGTTGCTGACTTTGCCGTTGGGCTTCTCATCGATGTTCTCCGATGAATGTCAACCAGCGATAGCAGCCCTTTTTTATGGGAACATTTTCTCTCGGTGATCGATGCTGACAGTGGGGGCTGGGATTTGTGTGAGTGATGATGGGAAGCTAATGGTGTTGGGAAACTGCGTTCTTCACGATGTTCTCAGTGATAGTCCCCGTTCCATTTTCTTCTAATCTCCACCACCCCCAGTGAAAGCTTCCCCTTCTCCGCAATCACCTTTGCCTCTATCTCCACTTCTTCCTGCATGCCCCATTAAAGCTTTCCCCATCTTTTAACCAAAACCCAGAATACGAAACAACAGCAAATAGCTTAAGATTTTATCAAATAGGAAGATTAACTTGAGTCCTGGCTGTTGAATGAAACGAGATGTTAAAATCAAGAGAAACTTTGACATGGTCGGCAACGGAGTAAATAGCGGCAGCTCCGACGTCGTCAATCAACGTGGCCATCGCTCCAACTTCCCAATTCCCATCTGGATCCTACATAATATAAAGTTGCAATCTTATTTCATTTTGCCCTTTTGCTGAAACAGATGAAGAGACACAGAGAGTAACAAATAATAATTCAAAAGGAAATTCAGAAATTTTGTTTACTGATGCACGAATGGGTACGACAAAATTACAGCATATGGAACCGTTTTGGGCGACGACTATCAGCGGGCTTTCAAGGGTGAGTGCCACCAGCTCGTGGCTTATCACTGGCTGACATTCATCGGAGAACATCGATGAGAAGCCCAACGGCAAAGTCAGCAACATCCTCATAGAAGACTTGACTAGCATGGTAGGCAATAGCCGAAATTAAATTATATATTTTTACTTTTGTAAAAAGATAATTTCATTATTTTAATTAATTTTTAAAAATTAAATTAATTTTTAGATTAAAATATAATTTTATCTTTATTGATTTGAAATTTTATAAATTATAAAAAAATTTAAATAAAAAATTTTCATTTTTGAGACAGGCTAGAGCTCCACCACCGGTGATGGCAATGCCTTGGCAGCGGTATTCTAGAAAATGTTCCATAAAAGTATCAATTTTTAATAGTATTACCTCATTTAAATTAAATTTAAATTTTGAGGACTAAAATGATATTTTATTTTGAATAATTATGTCATGAATTTTACTTTAATTATATAGAAAGTAAAAATTAAAAAATATCATATCAAATTTCTGTAAGGTATTTTAACTAGAGTGATTAGAACGATTAAACTATGTAACCTAAATATTTAGATTGTAATTTTTTTTGAGTGCTTAAAATGAAAGTTTTTATAGTTAAATGATTATTTGTGTAATTTACTCAAAAATTTTAAGTGATGATGTGATATAATTTAATAGCGACAAATCATAATATTTTTATAAAATCCAAATTTAAAGAATAAATTGATAAAAAAACTATGAAATTATAATACTAATATAGATTAAAAAAAATTAGTCATTAAGATTAAAAAAAATCACCAAATCCAAGAACTAAAAATTACTTTTATTCATTATTTTGTTATATTTTAATTTTTCTTTTTAAAAAACAAAAGAACAAAATTTCATGCACGTGGTTTTCGCCTACGGTCCCTACCGCGTTTTCTAGCTGGGTTCGGGCCCTCCAAACACTGCCACATATCCGCTCCCATTGTGGTTCAACACGGTTGGATCTTCAACGAAACCGATACTCAAAACCTTGTCTTCGGTCTTCACTCCTTCATCTATATATATTCTCGCAAAGAGCCGCCATTTTCATTATCCGAAGCCTTTAGCAACAATCTGAGCGACCTTTTCTTTTTGCAACAAATTGACTTTCAATTGATGGTGAAGCCAATCTGCACAACACATTCTTCAGCATCACAAACAGAGTATGCCTCCGACATAAACACCAACAGCTGCAGCAGTAATAGCAGTAGCAGTAGCAGTAGTTCCAAGTATAAGGGTGTACGGAAGAGGAAATGGGGGAAATGGGTGTCCGAAATTCGACTTCCCAACAGCCGTGAGCGTATTTGGTTAGGTTCTTACGACTCGCCGGAAAAAGCAGCCAGGGCGTTCGATGCGGCTCTTTATTGTTTACGTGGCCGTGATGCCAAGTTCAATTTCCCTGAAAATCCACCAGAGATCGCCGGTGGGACGTCGCTTAGCCCGCCGGAAATTCAAGTGGTGGCAGCTAGGTTCGCCAAAGGGGTGGAACTGGAAACCCCGGGGAATAACAACAATATTGTAGGGACAGAAGAGTATACATCGTCTTCGTCGGGCGGGGGAGCGACAACGCAAGTGGAGAGTCGTCATCATGAAGAAGACATGATGGACTGGTCGTTTTTGAGCATGTTGGATAATAACAACACCAATGATGGAGGGATGTCCGATTATGGCTTTTATTCAAATTTGGGCCATTTGCCTGGTGGTGATGATGATCAACTCTATCCTCCGCCGATTGATGATGATGAAAACGGTGGCAACGCTTTTTCACCGTCATCGTTTCTTTGGAACTTTTAAGCCAAATTTAGATTTCTTTTTAAAAGCAAATAAGGTTAACTTTTGTGTTTATTTGTTTGATGGGATAAATCAAGGCGTTTGGCGAATATTAGCAGCCAGGATCGGTGATTTTCCCACAGATACAGTGAGATGATGAGATTCCATTGATAGGAAGGGTGGAGGTGCCATCTTCCTGTGTATACTCGTAAATCCCCACCAAGAGTGTAGGAGAATCAAGAGTGTATATTCAAGTGTAGGAAACCAACTTTATATTCTTTTTCTTGGTGGGTTTATACATGTAACTCTGAAATTAGCGTAAGCTAAATTCCTGTTAAATAAAATAAAAGATTGCTTATAAGTTAAGTTAAATAAAATATATTTTCTTTATAAAAGGTTTAGTATTTATTAGTATAATATATTTAGCATTTATTAGCATAATTTATTTGACCTACAAATTTAGCCTATAAATAATAGTTTTTTTTACAATATTAAAAAATACACTCATTAAATATTGGAACTCATAACATTTTTAGAGAATTTTGTGTTTACGTTTTAATGGTTCTTTGTTTTTCGGGTTTTGGGGTTTAGTTTTTATCTCCATATTTTGTACTCTTCGTTCTTTTATTATTATAGTAAAATTATCTTTGCTCGTGATTTTTTATCCTATTTGGAGGGATTTTTTCACATTAAATTTGTGTGTTTAATTTCTCAAATTCTTCCGCTATTTTTACTTGTTTGTTGCTTAATCGGACTGATCCTAAATAAGTGGTATCAGAGCTAGTTTAATTTTCGTAGATCAACCCGTTCAGAGATGGCAACAATAAGGTTTGATATTGAGAAGTTCGATGGTGTCACAAATTTCAATCTATGACAAGTTCGGATGATGTCAATTCTAGTTTAAACCGGCCTGAAAAAGGTCATTACCGAAAAAAAACCTAAGAATCTAGATCAGACGGAATGAGAAGAGCTTGATGAAAAGACTCTGTCTGCAATTCAGTTGTGTCTTGCGAATAGGGTATTGCAGGAGGTATTGATGGAGAAAACCTTATCTGTCTTGTGGAAAAGGTTAGAAACTCTTTATGTGAAAAAGTCTCTAGCTAACCGTTTAGTGTTGAAACAACATCTATTTACGTTTCGCATGAATGAATGTGAGCTTCTTAAAGATCACATTAGTCAATTTATTACTCTTTTGAATGATTTAAAGAATGTTGATGTTAAGATTGACGATGAAGATCAAACTATGCCATTATTGTGCTCTTTACTCTATTCATACAAGTCTTTCAGGGAGACTCTAATTTATGGAAGAGACAAACTCTTATTCGAGAATGTGAAGGGTCATTTGTTGAGTAAAGAAAAACTCGACAATGAGTTTGTTCAAATAACAAGGCAGATCAACAAGCCTCCGTTTTGGTAGCATCAAAGAAACGAAACAAAATGTGTCGCTATTGTAAAAAGTTAGGTTACGTTAAAACAGATTGTTATAATCCGCGAAATAAAAAGGCTGCTGAGAGTAACGAGGAAGATGCAGCTGGTGCTAATTTGACCGATGAAAGCGGTGATGATTTCTTATTAGTGTCAATGAGCGATAGCTCCGAGCTTTCGTCCGAGTGAATTCTAGATTCAGGATGTTCTTTCCACATGTGTCCCAATAGAGAATGATTCTCCACATATAGTTTGGTTAAAGGTGGAGTTGTTCGTATGGGAAACGATTCATCCAGTAACGTAATCGGTATTGGTACTGTTAAAATTAGGATGCACGATGGGACGATTAGGACACTTTCAGATGTTAGGTATGTACCTGATTTACGAAAGAATCGCATCTCCTTGAGTATTTTAGACTCGAAAGGTTGCAGAATCAATATCGAGTCGAGCGGCATTAAGGTGTCTTGTGGGGCTCTCATTTTGTTAAAAGGTAAAAGGACCGACAGTCTTTATATTCTGGAAGGTTTTATAGTGACCGGTGAAACTGGACGTCCCTTGTCCGTTACGGAATCGAAGTCAACTCGTTTGGAGCGGAGACAACTTGGTCATAGGAGGGAAAAAGGTATGACCATTTCGTTGAAGAGATGTTCTTTTTTGGATACAGGTTTTGAAAAGTTAAGGCACTGTGTTTGTGAAAATCAGACCCGAGTTAGTTTTGATTTGGCAGTGCATAAGTCGAAGGCTAGAAGTCTTCCAGCTTCTAAGCATAGATTCAACTCAGTTAATTCCTTCCATAGTTCAAGATAAGCTCGTGGCGGGCTTTGGCAAGGATGGCGTTGTGAGAATTCGTGTCAATGTGGAGATTGTTAGAGTTGTGTGACCCAAATTCCTGTTAAATAAAATAAGAGATTGCTTGCAATTCAAGTTAAAATAAGATTTAGTATTTATTAGTATAATATATTTAGCATTTATTAGAATAATTTATTTGACCTACGAATTTAGCCTACAAATAGGCTTTTTTACAACATTAGAAAATACACCAATTAAAGATTATAACTCATAACACTTTTAGAGGATTTTGTGTTTAGGTTTCGAGGGTTCTTTGTTTTTCAAGTTTTAAGGTTTAGTTTTTATCTCCGTCTTTTGTATTCATTCTTTTGCTATTGTAGTAAAAATTATCTTTGCCACTGGTTTTTTTATCCTCTTTGGAGGGGGTTTTCCACGTTAAATTTGTATATTCAATTTCTCAATTTCTTTCACTATTTTTACTTGTTCGTTGCTTAATCGAGTCGACTCCCAACAACTTAAATTAATTTTTTTATAATAATAAATTTACTTCATTCTGACTTCAATTTTTTTCTTCGATCCTTTTAATTTCCTACCTTCAAAACTTTAGCTAAATTGTTTTATGTGGGATGTAAAAAGTTCATTCATTAAACACTTAAAAATTTAATAATATTGACATCACGGTATTTCAATATTCTTCATAATTTTTTTCTAAAAATATTATCTACATCAATAATAAAATACAAATAATCACGTTAATGTATATAGTAATTTAATAAAGATTTTAAAATTAAAAATTAAAGTGATAAAAAATAAATTAAAGTACAAAATGAATAAATACTAAGCATTAATTTTATCACCATAAAATTAGTCTTTTACGCCATTACTTAAATTGCTAAAATAATTACAAGGGAAGGTCCTTTTTCTTTTTCTAATAAATAAATATGATACGAATCAAAGAAACGATCTATCTAATGATTATGCGAATATTTTTTCTTTTTTTATTTATTTATGATTTTTGTTGAAAAATAAATTGCGTATGCAAAATTTATACTTATATTATATATATATATATATTAACAAATACTGATAAGAAGATATTTCTTACATTTTCGTATTTTTGAAATAAAATAATACTCTAATAAAGTTTATTTATATTAAAACTTCACTCAGTTTTAATATAAAATTTAAGTTACTGAAGGTATTCGTAGAGGAGAAACAACTTATCTATTAAAAGAGGTATCTTCATGCACCAATGACACGATGGAAAAAGACCGGTGGTGGATTGATCCGCCAGATTAGAATCCAGTGTTCGCTACTTGATGATGATCTCTGAATGGTTGGGGAATGTTTTTTTTTTCCTTTACAATTTTTTAATTTTAGTTTTATATTTTTTTTTGTGAATTATAATAAGAGGTCAAAGCTCTAATAACAACGCAACTAGTGTGACTCGAATCTAAGCCACACCTGAGACGGTGAACACCCTAACCATCACGCCAACACAGAATTCTTATTTTTCTCCTTTATTATTGTACTGGGAAACATTCCTCATTAAATAAAAGACATTATATGCTATAACTATCGTGGGATAGTGACACTATGTAAGTCAATTAATTATTTTTTTGAACATTTTTTCCCCTATTGTACACGTTGCATATCTTGAGGAAGATATATTTTGTAACCTCCCCAACCTGGCCTAAACGTTAGGCTCAAATCCGAGAGATTACATCGACTACCGGAATGACGTAGTAGCGATCGGGATTTATAAAACAATAGTTTTAAAACATTTATTTATTTTTTAAGAAAATTTAGTCTATTTTCAAAAAACTCACGGGTTATCAAAAATCGATTTAATTTAGCTTTCTTATGTAACGGTGACTACTTTTAAGAAAACTTGGTTAATTTTCCATTTCTTTATTACTCAAAATTTATTTATAATCTTACAGCGGAAAAAATGATTTTTTTACTTGATTTTAATAAAACAATATTTCATGCCTTCATTAAATAAAAACCTTATTTTAAAATTAAGTTAAATGTTATGCATGTTAAATAAACTTTACATATGAGTCCCATGCCAAAAAATAAATAAAACAGTACAGTTTCAAAATAGCAGAAGTTATAAAAATAAGCCTAATAATACTTTCATAAAAAAAAGTTTTCAAGCCCTCTGAATGTCGTGTCCGCATCCTACCTTAATGGGTTCTCTGTAGAGATGGAAAAAAAAGGGAGTGAGCTATGAAGCTCAGTATGAGTTCCATCCCAAGTAAACCAATGCAAACACTTAAGTATACAGAAACACAACGCATAGAACAATACACAATAGCAATTTCAGAATATCAATATTTCAGACCACTTCAACAATGTATACATATAAATATATATGTCATCTCAGTAAATCCAGTTTGTATGCACATGCTTTATGAATCTCAGACAGTTTCAGTTTAATAGAAAAGATCCTACCCACCGCTACACACCACAATGGGAGTTCCCTTGAACTCCAACCACATACACACCGGGTTGTGGTTAAACCACCACTAATTTCGCAGAGAAAATCTGCCACTGGGCTATGGGTACACAACAAAAATTTGCAGATGAAACCTGCCACTAGGTGTGGGTACACAACAAAATATCACAGATAAAATCTATCATTGGGTTGTAGATGCACAACATATTTGTAACGCCCCAATTTTTCTTAAATTTCGGCTTTTGTAATTTTGACATAATGGCTATCTGCTTCAGTGGTTATGTGTTCTGGGTGTGTGTGAGAGGTCCCAAGTTCAAGTCACAACTTGGGTAAATTTTGGGTTTTTTTTGAATAAAGCCCTATCTTTGGTTAGTAGGCTTATAAGTAAAAGTGTGTAAGTAATTAACAGAATGAGCCTGCTGGTCTAGTGGCTAAGTGGAGTGTTGAGGTTGTTGGAGGTCTGGAGTTCGAATCCCTGTGCGAGCGAGGGAACTATTTTGCTACCAGTGTCGTGTAGGAGTTTGTGTTTTAGTTAAATGCTGATAGTGGAGTGTTTGAAGGAGAGAAGTAAGGAGTATGGGAGGGGGAGTTATCAGTATCTGATCAGTTGAGTCATTTGGTAAAATTCGGCACTCCCTCTCACCCTCTCGAATTTTATTTCTTCTTCTTTTCTCCTCATTCAATCTCCATTTATTGCTGCCAAAAATTCAATTGGTTTTTCCCTTTCCCCTTATTTTCGTTTCGGTCTATCTTGCTCTTCGATTTTCATTTTCGTGTGTTATCGGTAAGTGAAGCTGTTGGTGTTCTTTTAGTTTTTGGTTTCTGAAGATTTAAGTTCTGTTGGTTGTGTATAGGGGACAGTAGCGTAGCAGTTTCCTCTCCGACGAGTTGATTCGTGCAAGTAGACGAGTGTGATTGCGGTAAGTGTGTGCATTTGGCTCGATTTGGTTTTGATGAATTGAGATTTAGTTGCTAATTTCAAGACTTGGGTATACCGTTTTAGGTTCCAGAAGGCTAGGGATTGCTTAAACAGTGAAACAATACCAGGTGTGTACCCGAAAACGCAGAAAATGAGGTTTCAGCGAAAGCCAAAAAATCTCTGTCGACACCACATGGGCGTGTGGTCACCCCTATGGTAGGCCGTGTGCGAGACTGTAAGTCACCACATGGCCGTGTGATCGACGAGCCAGGCCGTGCGAGAGTGACACGGCCATGTGACGGTTGGGCTAGGCCGTGTGCTACACACAGGCTCGACCAATTGAACCGTGTGGGCCACACGGGCGTGTGGGCCCACACGGGTGAACCACACGGGCGTGTGGGATTCTGGACCAGGCCGTGTGATCCACACGGGCAGCCACATGGGCGTGTGAGCCTATTTTAATGAAATATTTTGAAAGGTTGCACGGGTCGCCCAAGTCGACTGTGAACCTAATGAAGGGTCGGTAAGCAGTACTTAAACCCGTAGCTCTGTGATTTGATTATGTGGAATCTGTACTGAACATGTATACTGATTTGAATGTATGGATTGTTATTTGCATAAAAGCATGTCATATTGTGTATGTTGAATTGCATCGGGGTGGGTTGATGATTCGGAGGAAGTATCTGAAAGGATCTTAAGCCTGTTATCTGGCAGCTCAGCTGCAACTTTCTGATTATGTGCCGCATTCTATACAACATGGTGTGTAGGGATGGGTGGGTTGATTTTATCCCTATATGGTGTGTAGGGTTGGACGGAGTTGGTGTGTAGAGGCTGGTGGGTTGGATTCTGCTATTCTGTCTGATCTGCTTATTATGTCTGAAATGGGCTAAGGCCCTAGAACATATCTGATTCTATATCTGAGTGGGCTAAAGTCCACACCGTTTTTATAAAGGGCTCAGACCCGAACTGTGAAATTATGTCTGTTATCTGATTTTACTGTGTGTATGTATTCTGTGGGGATTACACACTGAGTTGCAAAAACTCATTCTTTTCTGTTTAATCTGTTCAGGTAATCTCTAGCGGTAGATGGGTCGGTGCAGTGGAGGACTCAGCTGTGACCACGGTTCTAGACCTTTACGGTTATTAATTTTATTCATGGCTTTAATTATTTTTGGGAAAAAGTTTATGTAATATGGCCTGTACGGATTTTTGTTTAAAGTTGGGATTTTTATGTTATAACTGCTAGCAGTAAGATAAGACGCGAGTTTTCAAAATAAACAAATGTTTTATCAAATACACACGAATTTGGCAAATTGTTTTTAAAAGCTTCTGCAACGTATAATGTTTTGAACATGGATAATGAATGAATAAACAATACGTTTTTGACGTTAACCTAAGATATCAAAAATAGCCTTATTGTAATTACGTTTTCCAAAGCACTATCATGTGACTTCGCCAGATTTGGCCATAACGTCTAGGCTGAGTTTGGGGTGTTACATTTAGTGGTATCAGAGCCAAGTTGCAAAACTCAGCTGTGGATTTGGGTTTTTAAAATTGGGTTTTTCGAAATGATTTTTTTATGATTTAAAATATTTTTGACTGAGTATGTTGTACACCGAGTCTCCGGCACCGATTCTGTAAGTGTTCTGAATTCTGTTTAAATTGTCTGAAAATACTACTTGTATGCTTGAAATAGCCTTAGGTAGTATACTGTACTAAAAACACTCTAGGTAGTGTAAATCAAAATCAGAGCGAAAACAATATCGTAGTAAAACGTGATTCGCGATAACGAACTCAACTTCGATCTTCGTTTCGCATAAAACATCTGTTAACAAATATTGAAACTGTAACTAATGCATAAAACTGTTAATACAGATAAATTCTAAAATTACGATGAGCGCACGAGGTATCCGCGGACGGGGTACTAGAAGCCGTGGTAGAGGCCGTAGGAGGGCTCGAGCTAGGTCCTCGGCATCTGAGAATCTGCCTAATCTGGATACAAGCGAGACGCCGATCTCACCTGCTACAGAGGCTGGGTCTCATGACCGTGAGGCTAGGGATGACACACTATCCCGAGCCATGCTACGAATTTTAGAGAGGGTCACTGGGCCCAACACTGGATCTGGGGGCCGAGGGTCGGTTATGGAACGACTCTGGTCCAATAGGGCTGAATTATTCAGAGGTGTCACTGGAGTCGCCCCTAACGTGGCCAAGTACTGGATGGAGGCCACGGAAAGAATCATGGACTATCTGGATTTTACCGCGGAGCAGAAGCTTAAGGGGGCTGTCTCTCTGCTTCACGATGAAGCATACCAGTGGTGGCTGACTGTTAAGGAGGGCACTCAGCCCGACCGTTTAACATGGGACTATTTTAGGACGGCGTTCCAAAGTAAGTATGTGGGAGCCAGCTACGTTGATGCTAGGAGGCGTGAGTTCCTTAATCTAACCTAGGGAGACCATCCAATGGCCGAGTATGAGGCCGAGTTCCTGAGATTGAGCTAGAATGCCCGGGGCATGGTGGCGACTGAGTATGAGCGTTGCGTCCGTTTTGAGGATGGACTCAAGGACAGCTTACGAGTTCTGATAGCTCCGTAGAAGGAGCGTGATTTTTCTGCTTTAGTGGAGAAGGCGAAGATCGCCGAGGAGGTTAAGCGCGCTGAGCGCCAAAATCGCGAGAAAGGAAAGAGTAAGAGAGAATCGGAGCCCTCGAATTCTATGATGAGGCCTAAGAAAAAGGCCAGATCTGATGGGCCAGTGAGAGTGGGGCCTTCTGTTGTACCTACTAGGGTGGGGCTTTGTGGGCATTGTGGTAGACGCTATCCGGGCGAGTGCTGGAGGACGACTGGGGCATGTTTGAGATGTGGATCGACTGAACACCGCGTTCGAGATTGTCTGTTGAGAACTGATCAGGTGCAAGCTATGGGTACTGGTGCTGGGCAGCCGCAGAGAGTAGTTCAGCAGCCACCTAGGGCCCGAGGACAGGCTAGGGGTGGTAATGGCATGGGCTGAGGACAAAGAGCACTAGGCAGAGGTGCGGGACCGACTAAGGTGAAGCAGCCTGCATTGGTTTATACTGCACGTCACCGAGAGGATGGTGATACTCCGGACGTCATTACGGGTACGTTCTTAATTTTTAATGTACCCTATACTACGTTGATAGACATAGGCTCTACACACTCTTACGTAGCTAGCTCTGTGTCTGAAATTTTGGGGATTCCGGTTGAGAGTACTTCGAGTGAGGTAACTGTTGTGAGTCCGTTGGGGCAGTCTATCCAAGTGGGTAAACTATATAGAGACGTCCCGTTGGAGGTTCAAGGCGATGATTTCGGCCGATCCGATGGAACTTCGTTCGGGAGTTCAATTTGATTACGAATGGACTGGTGGTCAAACACCGTGTAAGTCTGGACTGTGCGTTAAAAAAGGATGGTTTTAAGAACCGAGAAGGACAAAGAGGTAGTGGTGATTGGGGAACGTCGAGACTACCTAACTAATGTGATTTCTGCGTTGGTGGCAGAAAAGTTGGTACGAAAGGGATGTGAGGCATTCCTGGCCTACCTCAGTGTTTCTGATTCTGGGGACTCTTCGTTTAAGGACATCAGAACAGTAAGGGACTTTCTGGATGTTTTCCCTGAGGAACTACTGGGTCTGCCTCCGAACTGAGAAGTGGAATTTGGGATTAAGCTCATTCCGGGTACAACTCCGGTGTCTATTGCGCCCTATCGAATGGCACCGAAGGAGCTTGTGGAGCTTAAGGTTCAGATTCAAGAGTTACTGGATCGTGGGTTCATCCGCCCTAGTGCATCTCCGTGGGGAGCACCTGTTCTGTTTGTGAAAAAGAAGGATGAATCCATGCGTATGTGTATTGACTATCGTCAATTGAATAAGCTGACCATCAAGAATAAGTACCCCCTACCGATGATTGATGATCTGTTTGACCAGTTCCTAGGAGCTTCAATTTTTTCCAAGATTGATCTACGATCAGGGTATCACCAGTTGAAAGTTAAAGAGGTTGACGTACATAAGATGACATTTAGGACTCGCTACGACCATTACGAGTTCCTAGTGATGCCATTTGGACTGACAAATACACCAACAGCTTTTATGGGTATGATGAACCGAGTGTTTCAACCCTATTTGGATTGGTTCGTGGTAGTCTTCATTGACGACATCCTGGTGTATTCGAAGACTGAGGACGAACACGATGAGCATCTCTGAGTGGTATTACAGACGCTTCGCGAGAAACAGTTGTATGCGAAGTTCAGTAAGTGTGAATTCTGGCTCCGAGAAGTAACCTTTTTAGGGCATGTGATTTCTGCAGAGGGGATTCGTGTTGATCCTCATAAGGTTGAGGTTGTGTTGGGTTGGAAACAGCCAAAAAATGTGTCTGAAATTCGTAGCTTTCTGGGGCTAGCGAGTTATTATCGATGCTTCGTAGAAGGGTTCTCTTTGATCGCAGCACCATTGACCAGGCTTCTACGCAAGGGAGTTCCCTTTTTCTGGACTGATAAACAACAAGAGAGCTTCGAAAAGCTCAAATCTATTTTGACGCAGGCTCCGATTCTGATACAACCTGAATTTAGGAAGGATTTTGTTGTATACAGTGATGCGTTGCATATGAGTCTGGGTTGCTTACTGATGCAGGATGGTAAGGTGGTAGCTTATGCGTCACGTCAGCTCAAGACGCATGAGGCTAACTATCCGATGCACGATTTAGAGTTGGTAGCGGTAGTCTTCGCTCTAAAAATCTAGAGGCACTATCTGTACTGTGAGAAGTGTACTATCTACACTGATCAAAAGAGCCTCAAGTATCTCCTCACTCAGAAGGAGTTAAACCTTAGGCAGCGTAGATGGGTTGAACTACTTAAGGATTACAATTGCACCATTGAGTACCATCCTGGTAAGGCTAATGTGGTGGCAGATGCTTTAAGCCGTAGGGCTATGACAGATCTGAGAGCGATGTTTGCTCGACTCAGTTTATTTGACGATGGGAGTCTGTTAGCGAAACTTCAGGTTAAGCCTGTATGGATTGATCAGATCAGAGGTAAATAGATGGGGGATAAATCGCTTAAGTTGCGGTTTCGTCAAGTTGAGAATGGGGATACTACTAATTTTGGGATTAACAGTGATGGGATACTTTGTTTCCGCGGTCGAATCTGTGTACTGAATGAGGAGGATTTAAGACGGTCAATTTTGAGGGAAGCGCATAGTAGCCCTTACGCTATGCATCTCGGCGGGAATAAAATGTATCGAGATTTATGAGAGTTATACTGGTGGCCAGGGTTGAAGCGTGAGGTTACGGATTTCCTTGCTTGCTGTTTGACTTGTCAGCAGTTAAGGCCCGAGCATCGATTGTCTTGAAGTTCTTGCGGCCGGTGAAGATTCCGATGTGGAAATGGGAGCGAGTAACGATGGACTTCATTAGTGGGTTGCCTTTAACACCCACTAAGAAGGATTCTTTCTGGGTCATCGTGGATCGATTGACCAAGTCTGCTCATTTCATTCTGGTCAGGACGGACTTTTCTCTCCAGAAGTTAGCTAAGCTGTACATATCTGAAATTGTGAGACTGCATGGGGTTCCTGTCTCGATCATCTTCGATAGGGATCCTCGCTTCATGTCTCGGTTCTGGAAGAAATTGCACGAGGCTTTGGGTTCAATGTTGACTTCATCTTCGCTTTCTAACCTCGACATGTATGGTCGGAGAGGGTGGTTCAAGTACTGGAAGATATGTTGAGGAGCTGTGTTATAGATTTCCGAGGCAGTTGGGAGGAGTATTTGCCGTTGACAAAGTTCGCCTATAACAACAGCTATCGATCCCTAGCATTCGAGATGGCACCGTCATTTGAGGCTCTCAGTATGGCGTAAGTGTCGCACTCCCTTATGTTGGACTGAGTTGGGTGAGCGACATGTTCTGGGTCTGAAATTGGTCTCGGAAACTGAAGATAAGGTCCGATTGATACGGGATCGACTGAAAGCGGCATCTGATGGGCATAAGTCCTATGCTGATTTGAAGAGAAAGGATACTGAGTTTTCTGTGGGGGACTTAGTCTTTCTCAAGGTCTCGCCATGGAAGAAGGTCTAGAGGTTCGGTCAAAAGGGTAAGCTGAGCCCTCGGTTTATTGGGCTGTACCGTATTCTGAAACGAGTGGGGCCAATCGCATATCAGTTGGAGCTTCCTCCGGAGTTGGATCGCATATATGATGTGTTCCACGTCTCAATGTTGAGACACTACCGCTCTGATCCCATGCATTTTATTCCTATTGAGGACATTGAGGTTAGACCAGATCTGACATTTGAGGAGGAGCCGGTTCAGATTCTAGAGCGCGACATTAAGGTTATGT
Organism: Gossypium sturtianum; assembly: GCA_025698515.1. Classification (NCBI taxonomy): domain Eukaryota; kingdom Viridiplantae; phylum Streptophyta; class Magnoliopsida; order Malvales; family Malvaceae; genus Gossypium; species Gossypium sturtianum. The sequence continues at coordinate 127,374,571 of CM046948.1, forward strand.
GGAGGAAATCTATCCCCTTAGTGAAGGTGCTATGGCGGAATCATAGCACTGAGGAGGCCACTTGGGAGCCGGAGGATTCGATGCGCCAGCAGTATCCAAAATTTCGAGGACAAAATTTTCTTTTAGGGGGTAGAGTTGTAACGCCCCGATTTTTCTTAAATTTCAGCTTTTGTAATTTTGACACAATGGCTATCTGCTTTAGTGGTTATGTGTTCTGGGTGTGTGTGGGAGGTCCTAAGTTTAAGTCACAACTTGGGTAAATTTTGGGTTTTTTTTAATAAAGCCCTATCTTTGGTTAGTAGGCTTATAAGTAAAAGTGTGTAAGTAATTAATAGAATGGGCCTGCTGGTCTAGTGGCTAAGTGGAGTGTTGAGGTTGTTGGAGATCTAGAGTTCGAATCCCTGTGTGAGCGAGGGAACTATTTTGCTGCCAGTGTCGTGTAGGAGTTTGTGTTTTAGTTAAATGCTGATAGTGGAGTGTTTGAAGGAGAGAAGTAAGGAGTATGGGAGGGGGGAGTTATCAGTATCTGATTAGTTGAGTCATTTGGTAAAATTCGGCACTCCCTCTCACCCTCTCGAATTTTATTTCTTCTTCTTTTCTCCTCATTCAATCTCCCTTTGTTGCTGCCGAAACTTCAATTGGTTTTTTCCCCTTCCCCTTATTTTTGTTTCAGTCCATCTTGCTCCTCGGTTTTCGTTTTCGTGCGTTATCAGTAAGTGAAGCTGTTGGTGTTCTTTTAGTTTCTGGTTTCTGAAGATTTAAGTCCTGTTGGTTGTGTTTAGGGGACGGTAGCGTAGCAGTTTCCTCTCCGACGAGTTGATTCATACAAGTAGACGAGTGTGATTGCGGTAAGTGTGTGCGTTTGGCTCGATTTGGTTTTGATGAATTGAGATTTAGTTGCTAATTTCAAGACTTGGGTATACTATTTTAGGTTCCAGAAGGCTAGGGATTGCTTAAACAGCGAAACAATACCAGGCGTGTACCCGAAAACGCAGAAAACGAGGTTTCGACGAACGCCAAAAACCTCTCTGTCGACACCACAAGGGCGTGTGGTCGCCCGTATGGTAGGCCGTGTGCGAGACTGTAAGTCACCACATGGCCGTGTGATCGACGACCCAGGCCGTGCACGAGTGACACGGCCGTGTGCTACACACGTGCTCGACCAATTGGGTCGTGTGGGCCACACGGGCGTGTGGGCCCACACGAGCGAACCACACGGGCGTGTGGGATTTTGGGCCAGGCCGTGTGATCCACACGGCCAAGGTCAATTTGGGCCGTGTAGGCCACACGAGTGTGTGGGCCCACACAGGCAGGCCACATGGGCGTGTGAGCCCATTTTAATGAAATGTTCTGAAAGGTTGCACGGGTCGCCCAAGTCGACTGTGAACCTAATGAAGGGCCGGTAAGCAGTACTTAGACCCGTAGCTCTGTGATTTGATTATGTGGAATCTGTACTGAACATGTATACTAATTTGAATGTATGGACTGTTATTTGCATAAAAGCATGTCATATTATGTATGTTGCATTGCATCGGGGTGGGTTGATAATTCAGAGGAAGTATCTGAAAGGCTTTCAAGCCTTTTATCTGGCAGCTCAGCTGCAACTTTCTGATTATGTGCCGCATTCGGTACATCATGGTGTGTAGGGATGTGTGGGTTAATTTTATCCCCACATGGTGTGTAGGGTTGGACGGAGTTGGTGTGTAGAGGCTGGTTGGTAGGATTCTGCTATTCTGTCTGATCAGCTTATTATGTCTGAAATGGGCTAAGGCCCTAGTACATATCTGATTCTATATCTGAGTGGGCTAAAGTCCACACCATTTCTGTAAAGGGCTCAGACCCGAACTGTGAAATTATGCCTGTTATCTGATTTTACTGTGTGTATGTTTTCTGTGGGGATTACACACTAAGTTGTGAAAACTCACTCTTTTCTGTTTAATCTATTCAGGTAATCCCCAGCGATAGATGGGTCGGTGCAGCGAATGTCTCGGCGGTGACCACGGTTCTAGACCTTTACGATTATTAATTTTATTCATGGCTTTAATTATTTTTGGGAAAAAGTTTATGTAATATGGCCTGTACGGATTTTTGTTTAAAGTTGGGATTTTTATGTTATAAGCGCTAAGCGTGAGGATAAGACGCGAGTTTTCAAAATAAACAAATGTTTTATCAAATACACATGAATTTGGCAAATTGCTTTTAAAAGCTTCCGCAACGTATAATGTTTTGAACATGGATAATGAATGAATAAACAACACGTTTTTTACGGTAACCTAAGATACCGAAAATGGCCTTATTGTAATTACGTTTTCCAAAGCACTATCATGTGACTTCGCCAGATTCTGCCATAACGTCTAGGTCGAGTTTGGGGTGTTACAATATTCGCTGGTAAAAGCTATCGATGGGTTGTGGATGTACAACATAGTTCCAGTTAAAGGTTAAACACTGCCACTGGATTATGGGTGCATAACAAAATATTGCAAATAAAAGCTGTCACTAGGCTATAGATGCACAACATAATTTTCGGTAAAAGCTATCGATGGGTTGTGGATGTACAACATATTTGCAATTAAAGGATAAATACTATCACTAAAATCTGGGTGCACAACAAATCCTGTAACACCCCTAACTCGTATCCGATGCCAGAACAGGGTTATAGAGCATTACCGGACTTATAACTTAAACAGTCATACAGTTCATAATTAATTTTCATTCAAATCAAAAACCATTCAAATACATTCATACAGTCCTTAATACGAGCCCTCGAGGCCCCAAATAGACATTAAAATTGGTTCAGGACTAAACCGAGTACTCTGGGAATTTTTCGAGAAACATGGAAAATTTTCAAAGTGCAGGGGACACACGCCTGTGTGTCCAGGCCATGTGTTTCACACGACCAAGAGACATGCCCGTGTCTCAGGCCGTGTGGGCACTCGAAGTGGGGTCACACAGCCGTGTTCGACCCTGTGTAACTCACTGACTTAGGTCACACGGCCAACCACACGCCCGTGTGACCAGGTCGTGTACTAAGGAAATGGCATCACACTCCCGTGTGTTAGGACGTGTGCTAGACCGTATGAAAATTGGAGAGTATACTGACTTGCGCCACACGACCAAGCCATACACTCGTGTGCTAGGTCGTGTGAGGCTACTGACTTGATTTTTAAAGAATTATCAGGGGACACACGACCGTGTCACCTGGCCGTGTGTCACACACGGTTGAGACACACGCCCGTGTCTCTGCCCGTGTGGACAAAAATAGGTTATTTTCCAAGCCCTATTTCTCACCCAGTGTAGTATTAACCTAGGCTAAACAATGCACATACAACCATAGCATAAATAGGCACTCCAAAACCAACCAATATCAAGTTTATATCATGCACTAACCACATATACAATATGATATTCATAAGAACATTCATTTGACCACTTTTAAACATACCAAAAATACTTCCAAAGTTTACATAAATGGCCAATTTCATATATGAGACTTTGTACCTAACTTAACATGAATACACATAGCAAATATATACAACATATCATAAGGCCATTGACACCTATTTGCATATTAAAACATATACCATTTTCAAGCTAAACCACTTGGCTAAATACACAACAAACATTTAGGCCACATTAGCCAAAATACATATACATGCCATTTAACCCAAAATGTAAAGTCCAAAATACCAAAATAAGAGTTTGATAGTGTGGCACGATCTCCGACGGCTTCCGAATCGAGCGCTTCCAAAATACTATAAAACACAGAAAACATAAACAGAGTAAGCAATTAAGCTTAGTAAATTCGTATGACTATTAAATACAACTTACCAAATCATCTACAATTTAACTAAGCATAATTAAAACATAGGTAAATACCAATTTGGCCCAAAGCCTAACACAAAATCGCAATTATATTAGCCATGTATAAAAACATCAACTACGAATTATTTCTCGTAACTTCTCATGAATACCTGTACTGATTTGTATCAAACCGAATAACCTTGTATCATCCTCTGTACCCGTTGAGTCATTTAAATATCGATGGATACACTTATTTCAGATCCATACTAATAATAGCCAATAATCTTCCTATATTAATTTCATATATCACTTACCAAGTCTTCCCGAATCTGAGAACGGCTTACAGATATGAGTACATCGTTTTCCCCGTGCCATAGTCCAACTATGGTCTTACACATACATTGCCATGGCCCTGCCATGGTCTTACATTCGTAGTTCCATAACCCAGTTGTGGTCTTATCATCCGAATGCCATAGCCCAGCTATGGTCTTACATAAAAATATTGCCATGGTCCAATAATGGTCTTATCCGGCAATTCATCTTTTGCCATAAAACAATTGTACTCAATCCTGCGTTTTACTTGTTTCGAACATTTAATTAAATTTCATAATTCAACAAATAATATGAATAAATTCATAATACCATTCATCAATTTAATAAATAAACATTAAAGTTTAACTATACGAACTTACCTCGAAATTTGTACGGATTAAATCGACCGATCAATCTACCACTTTATCTTTACCTCGATCCAATTCCGAACGTGGCTTTTCTTGATATATATATATAATCAAATTTAACTAATTTAATACTTATTCTAATCAATTCAATCCAATTTCATGTTATGGAAAAATTACCATTTTACCCCTAAACATTTGACTTCCTTACAAATTAGTCCTTAGGATCGTAAAAAATGAATTTCATGAAATTTCACTACACCCAAGCCTAGCCAAAACTTATATGTGCTTATAATAGCCTATACATTCCACAAATTCATACATTTAACACATAAATTTCAAAATTCTCAAATGAACCCCTAATTTGGAATTTCTTTAAAAATCCCTTAACACAAGTTGTCTAATTAACAACAAAGACTCATATTCTTCCATTAGATATCAAGAACAACTAAAAAGATCTCATGGAAAAACCCTATACTTTCAACCATAATGCAAATTAATCCTCCATTTAGCTAGATTAAGCTGCAACGGTCCCGAAAACATAAAAATCAACAAAAACGGGTCAAAGAATCACTTACATACAAGGGAACTAAGTGGCTGAAATTTTAAGCTTCAAAAACCCCTATTTTGCTGCAAATTTCGGTGGATAAGAAGATGAACAACTATGGTCTTCTTTTGTTTTATTATTTTATCTTTTTAAATCACCTAATACCAACCTAACATTTTCAATTTCATGATTTCAATTCCATGTACATCCACTAACTCAATTAGTGGTCTAGTTACTCAATAAGGACCTCTACTTTAAAGTTCTATAGCTATTTAACACCTTTAGCTAATAGAACACAACTTTCACACTTTATGCGATTTAGTCCTTTTTCACAAATTAAGCATACAAAGGGTAAAATTTCTTAACGAAATTTTTATACCACGATTTTAACATGTTGTAAACATTAAAATAATACTAAAATAAATTTTGTGACCTCAAATTTGTGGTACTGAAACCACTGTTCCGATTTCACTAAAAACGGGCCATTACAAATTCGTAGATAAACTGTCACTTCTTCCTTCATACATATTGTCCTACCCCATGTAATGCAATATAGCAAGCTCAAAATGGATCAATATGGTAGCATTTAATTGTACTTTTAACAAGAAAATATGGTAACAATCAATATGCTTATAACAATTCAATACAGTAGCAAATAATATGCTTATAACAGATCAACTCAGTAGCAAAAGTCATGCTTATTAAGTGTTTAGTTTAACGGTAACATAAGACATGATGTATGTACAATCACAAATACAGATACAATACAATATAATAGATATATGTATTATTCATAATTCATTCAAATATATTTAAAAATCATATTGATACGGTTAGTGTTGGAAAATAAGGTTTGAAAAACGCAGCAGAAAATAAATTTATGGGAAAAACTAGAGTTTTAATTTTTTTTCCAAAACAAGATCTTGGTTGTGATATCTAAAGTAATAAACACTTAATCAAAATTGTACATTTTCGATTCACCTAGGATGAGCGCTTCGACCGAGTAGTCTTCTCCATTATCCTCAAGCTCACGTCTGCCAAGAGTGGGCTCGCTTTGAATCAGAAAATTTTCATAAAAATCAGAAAACTTTTGGGTCAAGTTGTAAATCAGAAAAATATCTCTAGAAATTTTCTAGAATAATCTCTTCAGAGAATTTTCTCTCTACAACTTTATCTTGAATTCAAGTGTGCGTAAATAATGACCAAAGGTTCTCTTAATATAGGGAGAGTTTAGAGAGTTCAACTATAATTAAATTTAATTACTTTAATATTAAATTTAATCTAATATTTATCTTGATAAATATTAGATTAAATTAATATTAAACCTTATTAAAATAATAGAATGTTTATCTACGAGATAAACATTAAATTGAATTTAATATTAAGATAATCACTTTAATATTAAATTAATAAGATACTATTAAGATAAGTATTAAATTAAATTTAATATTAAACTATTAAAATAATATTATTTTTGGAATAATTAATCTGAAATCAAATTCTCTGGTAGAGTCCTAATAGGAGTATAACTCTTCCACTGCTCAACTATCGACGACCAACCGTCGTCGGCCACTGGGACCCGCTGTCACAGCCACCAGCTCTGTCATGTCCGGTGATGCAAGTGCGACACCCTTACAGCACCCGAGTCGATTCGGTTGCTCCTGGTTCGATCCGGGTCAATGACGACCCAACCAATGCGGTCTAGCCACCGGTTGTACCGTCGGGCCGATTTCACATACCGGACCCAGTTCGATCAATTTTTGGATCTTGGTCTCGATTTTAGGCTCCCTTGCCCAATTTACGATCTCAAGTCCAATTTTCAAGTTCAATTACCCATTGCGCCAATTTTCTGACTTAAAAATTAATTTCCAAAAATATCATATCAATTTTAATTAATTTGATTAATTTAATTTTACTTCATCAAAATTAATTTTTCCAAAAATCACTTAGATTTTCCAAATTAATTTTTCAAGAAAATTCTTTAATCAAATTCTCTAGTTGAACAATTCTCAGGATCACCTAATTTAACTCCACATCGAATAGATCGACTCAATTAAGTTATTCTCAAAGTCGTAAAATTGTCTTCTGATTCAAATGCAGTCCTATCGAGCTTTTGTTGAGCTAGCGGAGGGACCAATCAAACATATACTATTAGGCTCTAGTGATTGCAATTATGTCCAGAAAACTCCTTATTGTATACTCTTTATGAAAGCAATTCATCCAATTGCTTTGTCTAATGACCTCGTCATGTATGTGTTACCCGCATATGATATACTTGATTTCTTTGAGTTAAATCCGTTCACTCAATACAATCCTATTTTATCTCATCGTCGCCATTGTGACTTCTTAATGATTAATATGATCACTGTCAACAAATGATAGTGATAAACTGCTCATTCGAGAGCAAACAACCCCTTGCCACGTTCCATATTTATCAATCCACACAATGCCAATGAGAGGATATCATTAACTCTTTAATTCTGCTAAGAGTTCCACTGTTGCTCATAAAGTCATGCCATATACAATTCATGTACCCAACATATCGACTATAAACTCTATCATCTTTAGAGCATAAGCCTCCACTTATATCAAAACACATGAGTTGCATACGCATGGTCAATGACTAACTCAGGATTTAGGTAAATCACACCATGAGCGCCACAAATGAATTAATTTACAAACAAATTTAGAATTAATTCATCTTAGGTCTAGTCCAATGTATCATTCTGCCAATGAATACATCTATGTCTCTACCCATGGAGTCAACTGCTCCGATAGCCAAGACTAGCTATATTTTCAATTGGAATTGTAGACGACATAATAATCCTTCTCAGTATTTGAATCAAATGCTCACTTTGATTCTTTTACGGGATTACGGACTCATTTAGATTATCTACTAAAGTAAGTTGTCTTTCTCGCAATGTAAACATTCTTTACAATGCCACTTATCTTCAGTTTCAACTTTAGACAATCAATGGGCTAATATTTGCTAGTCACAATTTCACCATGCAAGAAAAATATAAAAGAAATAAATACAAAAGATATAATAGTGAAATATGAAATTAACTTTATTTATTTATTCGTCGTTCAAATAAATAGAAAACAGTTACATGTTTACTACAATATAGGCACATTTCCCAACAATCTCCCATTTGCCCTAGTGGAGTAAATGTGTCTTGTTTCGCATTCCCATATCCTCGACGTGTTTGTTAAAACTCCTAGTTACAAGAGCCTTCGTAACCAGATCCACAAGGTTACTTTTAGAAGCTAATTTCATTACATCTACAATTCCTTCAGTTACTGCCTCTCTTATCAAGTGATACTTTCGATCAATGTGTTTCATCCTCTTGTGACTTCTCATTTCCTTTGTATTTGTTATTGTAGCATTGTTATCACAATACAGTATTATAGCTTTTTCTATACCAGGAATAACTTCAAGTTCGGTTAAGAACTTTCAAAGCCATATTGCTTGTTTCGTTGCCTCAGAAGCAGCAACATACTCGGCCTCCATAGTTGAGTTAGCAGTTCAAGTTTGTTTTACACTTCTCCATACTATTTCTCCACAGCCTAGAACGAATACATTTCCCGAAGTTGATTTCCTAGAATCTTTATAGGTTTGGAAGTCCGAGTCTGTGTATCCAATAGGAGTAAGGTACTCCCCAGAATACACAAGCATATAATCCATGGTTCTTTTAAGATACCTTAATATATGCTTTACAACTTGCCAATGCCTTAGACCTGAATTCGCTTGATATCGACTAACCATTCCTATTGCGAAACAGATATCTGGACGTCTGCAAAGCACTGCATACATAAGGCTTCCAACTGCCGAAGCATATGGAACCTTACTCATATGCTCTCTTTCTTCCACTGACTTAGGACAGTCATCTAAAGAAAGATGAAAACCTAATGCAGTCAGCTGAACGCCTAGCTTTGCATCGGTCATTGCAAGACGTTCTAGTACCTTATTGATGTATGAAGCTTGAGATATTGCTATCGTTTTATTCTTTCGATCCCTAAGGATTCTAATTCCAAGAATATAATTAGCTTCACCCAAGTCCTTCATGCTAAATTGTTGAGCTAACCACAGCTTAACCAATGACAATTCTCCTACATCATTTTTGATAAGTAGAATATCATCGACATAAAAAACGAGGAAGACCACCTTTTTGTCCTTTATTCGCTTATAAACACAAGGTTCATCAGCATTTTGCTCAAATCCAAAAGTCTTGATCATTTGATCAAATCTTTTATTCCATGAGTAGGATGTCTGCTTAAGTCCATAAATGGATCTTAGCAATTTGCAAACTTTTTGCTCCTTTCCTTTGACAACATAGCCAATGGGTTGAGCCATATAAATGATCTCATCAAGATAGCCATTGAAGAATGTTGTCTTGACATCCATTTGCCAAATCTCGTAATCGAGACCAATGACAATGGATAAAAGTATGCGGATAGACTTGAGCATGGTTACTGGAGAAAAGGTCTCATCGTAATCAATGCCTTATTTTTGTGTGTAGCCTTTCCCTACAAGTCTAGCTTTGTGTGTTTCCACTTTCCCTTTCACATTTCTCTTCTTCTTGCAGATCCACTTACACCCTATAAGTTTAATCCTAATTGGTAAATCTACAAGTTCCCACATCGTATTGGATTTCATGGAATCTATCTCGACATCCACGACCTATTTTCCGAGCTTGGAATCAATGTCCTGCATAGCTTCCTCGTAAGTGAGTTGATCATCATCCTCATGATTGGCTTCAGTATTATAAATACTACCATCATAGATGAAGAAGTCTGGTTTCTTAGAAACTCTCCCACTACGATGGATTCCCCTATGTTATTGATCATTTGCAGGTCTTTCTACAACTTTCTCGAGAATTGAACTCGGTGATTGTTCTACCACTCCCAAAAGTTCCTCGAGTACCATTTTACTTCGAGGCATAAAGTTATCCATGTAGCTTTCCTAGAGGAAAGTAGCATGAATAGAAACTTTAATTTTATTATCTTTCGAATTGTAGAATAATCATCCCTTTGTTTCTTTTGGATATCCTACAAACATGCACAATATTGTCTGTGCATATAACTTCTTTGCATCCTTATCCAGAACGTGTACTGGACAACCCCATATTCTAAAGTCATTTAGAGCGGGTTTCTTTCCATGCCACAGTTCATAAGGTGTCTTAAAAGAAGACTTGGTTGGCACATCATTCAAAATATAGCAAGTCGTTTGTATCGTATGTCCCTAGAAGGAAGTAGGAAGTTGTGAATAACGTAACATTGAACGAACCATGTCAAGAAAGGTTTTATTCCTTCTCTTAACTACGCCATTTTGCTTTGGAGTACTCGACGTAGTCAATTGGGATAAAATCTCATTCTCTATGAGGTATCCTAAGAACTTATCAGACAAATATTCCCCACCTCGGCTAGACCGAAGATTCTTTATGGATAAATCTAATTGATTTTCCACTTTCGCATGAAACTCTCGAAATTTATCAAAGGTTTTGCTTTTGTGGTGCATTAGATACACATATCCATATCAAGAATAGTCGTCGATAAAAGTCACGTAATAATCGTAACTTTCTCAGATACTGATGCTCATGGGACCATATACATCAGTGTGCACAAATTGTAAAGGTTGGTTGGCCCTTATACCTTTCGCATTAAAAGACCTCTTAGTCATTTTACCTTCCAAGCAAGATTCACATTGTGGAAGACTAACTTCCTTAAGCATACTTAAGGGACCATCTTTCACGAGTCTAGTGATTCTTTCTTGGTTAATATGACCAACTCTTAAGTGCCATAGGTACCCTTCATTAGAATGAGAAGTTTTAATCTTTTTATTCACTATTTCAATTTGAAGCATCGAGTAGTTATTTGGTTTGATAAAGTAGAGATTGTTTTCCATCCATCCATTACAGGTTAAAGAACGATTTTGTGAATAGAAATCCCTTTATTGAATGTCACGGTATAACCTTCATAAAATAAACATGTTACAGAAATTAAATTCCTCTTAAAATGAGGCACATAAAACACATTCTTTAAAACAATCTTCCTAAAATTATCAAGTTGTAAAATAACTTCTCCCACAGCTTCGGCTGAAACATAGCTTCCATCTCCAGTTCGCAACAAGATGTTCTTGTCACTTAAACTTCTCTTTCCGCTGAACCCTTGTAAAGAAACACACACATGGTTAATGGCTCCAGAATCAATAACCCAGTTTTCAATTGATTCTTCCACTAAGCAAGCTTCAACCACAAAGAGTTCCATATATTTTCCCTTTTCGGCTAGGTAATCCAAATACTCCTTGCAGTTTGATTTGAAATGTCCTTTTCTGTTGTACAAGAAACATTTGATCTGTTTAGGATATTTTAACTTCTTAGCCTCTTTCCTATCCACATGAGGTGAAACTGAAAACATTTATTTATTCGTCGTTCAAATGAATAGAAACAGTTACATGTTTACTACAATATGGACACATTTCCCAATAATTTCCCATTTGCCCTAGTGAAGTAAATGTGTCATGTTTCGCATTCCCACAACTCCTAGTTACAAGAGCCTTTATAAACAGATCTGCAAGGTTACTTTTAGAAGCTAATTTCATTACATCTACAATTCCTTCAACTACTGCCTCTTGTATCAAGTGATACTTCCGATCAATGTGTTTCGTCCTCTTGTGACTTCTCATTTCCTTTGTATTTGTTATTGCAGCATTGTTATCACAATACAATATTATAGCTTTTTCCATACCAGGAATAACTTTAAGTTCAGTTAAGAACTTTCGAAGCCATATTGCTTGTTCCGTTGCCTCAAAAGCAGCACCATACTCGGCCTCTATAGTAGAGTTAGTAGTCCAAGTTTGTTTTACACTTCCCCATACTATTGCTCCATGACCTAGAACGAATACTTTCCCGAAGTCGATTTCCTAGAATCTTTATAGGTTTGGAAGTCTGAGTCTGTGTAACCAACAGGAGTAAGGTCCTCCCTAGAATACACAAGCATATAATCCATGGTTCTTTTAAGATACCTTAATATATGCTTTACATCTTGCCAATGCCTTAGACCTGAATTTGCCTGATATTGACTAACCATTCCTACTGCAAAATAGATTTCTAGACGTCTACAAAGCATCGTATACATAAGGCTTCCAACTACCGAAGTATATGGAACCTTACTCATATGCTCTCTTTATTCCGCTGACTTAGGGCAGTCATCTAAAGAAAGATGAAAACTTGATGCAGTCGGCTGAATGCCTAGCTTTGCATCGGTCATTGGAAGACGTTTCGATACTTCGTAATTACTTAATCATGGAGTCAGTCCACAAGAAGTACCATGATTGAAAACTCCTTATTGTATACTCTTTACGAAAGCAATTCATCCAACTGCTTTGTCCAATGACCTCGTCATGTGTGTGTTACCCTCATATGATATCCTTGATTCCTTTAAGATAAATTTGTTCACTCAATACAATCCTATTTTATCTCATCGTCACCATTGCGTATTTTTAAAGATTAATATGATCACTGTCAACAAATGACTATGATAAATTGCTCATTCGAGAACAAGCAACCCCTGGCCACGTTCCATTTTTATCAATCCACACAATGCCATTGAGAGGATATCATTAACTCTTTAATTCAACTATGAATTCCATTGTTTCTAGTAGAGTCATGCCATATACAAGTCATGAACCCAACATACCGGCTATGGGCTCGATCATCTTTAGAGCATAAGTCTTCACTTATATCAAAGCACATGAGTTACATACGCATGATCAATGACTAACTCAGGATTTAGGTAAATCACACCATGAACGTCACAAGTGAATTAATTTACAAACGGATTCAGAATTAATTCATCTTGGGTCTGGTCCAATGTATCATTCTACCAATGAATACATCTATGTCTCTACTCGTGGAGTCAACTGCTCCGATCGCCAAGACTAGCCATCTCCCCAATTGGAATTGTAGACGACATAATAATCCTTCTCAGTATTTGAATCAAATGCTCACTTTGAATCTTTTATGGGATTACGGACTCATTTAGATTATCTACTGAAGTAAGTTGTCTTTCTCGCAATGTAAACGTTCTTTACAATGCCACTTATCTTCAGTTTGAATTTTAGACAATCAATGAGTAATATTTGCTTGTTACAATTTTGCTATACATGTAAAATATAAAAGACATAAATACAAAAGACATAATAGTGAAATGTGAAAATAACTTTATTTATTGATCATCCAAATAAATAGACATTTCCCAACAGCCACTTAATTCATGGATTCTAACATAGTTCATATTATCGAAGACTTAATTGAACAAACATAAAATTTTGGGCTGAACTGAAAAATTTGTAAAGCAGGAGACAAAATTGTAAAATCTAAAAAATAAGGGCAAAACTATAAAATCTAAAAAATAAGGGAAAAATTTTAAAATCGTTTTAAACAACAAAATAGAATTTCCTTTTGTAGAAAAACCAAAAATAAGAAATCTCAACTTATTAAAATCTTTATCCATCCATAACGGGAAAATGAATAATTTAATTAATCATAAATAGAAACAAATCTCTTTTCTAAAAGAAGAAATATGTTTTAAAAAATTGACTGAACAATTATAAAAAAAGAGAAGTACAAAAAAGGATAAATCAAATCAAAGAAGAAATAGAATCAACAATTTGTTCTGACATTCCTAATGCTTTTTGGAATACAAAACACACACGAAGTAACATTACCATATGAAAATAATTTTGATGAAAGACAAATACCCACAAAAGCAATACCAATACAAATGAACAAAGAAATGGAAGAATTTTGTAAAAAATAAATACAAGATCTTCTTAATAAAAATTGAATTAGGAAAAACAATTCTCCTTGGAGTTGTTCAGCATTTTATGTAATAAAAAATGCAAAACTCGAAAGAGGAATGCCAAGATTAGTAATTAATTACAAACCTCTCAATCAAGCCTTAAAATGGATTAGGTACCCAATACCAAATAAGAAAGATTTGTTACAAAAACTTTGTAATGCAAATATTTTCTCAAAATTTGACATGAAATCTGGATTTTGGCAAATCCAAATAAAAGAAGAAGAAAGATATAAAACGGCATTTACTGTACCATTTGGACAATATGAATGGAATGTAATGCCTTTTGGATTAAAAAATGCTCCATCCAAATTTCAAAGAATAATGAATGATATTTTTTACCAATATTCTCAATTCACAATAGTATACATCGATGATGTATTAGTGTTTTCAGAAAATTTAGAAAAACACTTCAAACAGTTATCCATCTTTATAAAAGTCATAAAAAATAATGTTTTAGTAGTTTCTGAATCCAAGATAAGTTTGTTCCAAACCAAAGTAAGGTTTTTAGGTCATTACATTACCTAGGGAACCAATACTCCAATAGAAAGGTCCATAGAATTTGCTAGCAAAAACCTAGACCAAATCCTTGATAAAGTCCAATTACAAAGATTCTTAGGAAGCCTCAATTATGCCATAGACTTTTATCCAGGTCTTAGCAAATTATGTAAAACATTATATGATAGGCTCAAAAAGAATCTACAACCTTGGACAAATGACCACACCAATATTATCACCCAAATTAAAAAACAAATCACTAAGCTTCCTTGTTTATATTTAGCTAATCCAAATGCCTCCAAGATTGTAGAAACAGATGCTTCTGAAATAGGATACGGTGGGATCCTAAAACAAGTTAAAGGAGGAAAAGAGCAAATAGTCCAGTTTACTTCCAGACACTGGAATCCAACTCAGCAAAATTATAATACTATTAAAAAAGAAATTTTATCAATTGTTTTATGCATTACAAAATTCCAAAGTGATTTATTAAATCAAAAATTTCTTTTACGAATTGATTGCAAATTAGCAAAAGAAGTTTTACAAAAGATGTTCAAAATATTGCCTCAAAACAGAATTTTGCAAGATGGCAAACAATTTTGAGCATATTTGATTTTGATATTGAATACATCAAAAAAGAAACTAATTATTTGCCAGATTTTTTCACCAGAGAGTTTCTTCAAAAATGCCACCCAAACTCCGAGACAAAGGAAAAGGAAAAATAGGAGAGTCAACCACAACCCAAATTTCCTCAAAACCAATTAAGTCATGGTATGAAATTTGCCATGAAGAAGAAAATGAGAGATCATCATCCTCATCAAAATCCTTCAAAAATACAATCATTCAAGATGCACAAGATCCAAATAAAATTGGTTCTCAAATCAAAAAATGGATTGAGTCCCTTTCTCAATCTCCAGAAGTGGCATTGGCCTTTTCTCAAATGAAAGAGAAAACTCCTATCAAGCAAATTGCTGGTGAAGCAGCAAAGATTTCAAAAAATAAAGAGATTGTTTTACACACCAAAATCTCTCAAAAATATTTTAAAAGAGACATCTCTCCAAAATATTTTTCCAAAATAAATAGCAGTGTCTTCACAGACTGCTACACAAAAATTCTAACAATATTTTCCAAACAAATATTTTGAAAAAATTCTTGTTATGGAGGAAGAATTTTCAGAAAAACCTCCACATATACTTGCAAAAGAACTTTTCAATGGATGGCATTTCAAGCCATTTGATTCTCAAAAACCCCAGCAATATTATGAAAACATACTTGTTGAAACTGGAACAGTACTGTTCAAACACTACACAAACCCAAAAGATCCAAATTTTCTTACCCATACAAAAGCCCAAATATTAAAAATTCTTCGACCAAGGGATTGGAGTTAAAACCAAAATTCTCCAAAGAAATTTCCAGCCAAATTTACCACCAAAATTGACCACCACCCATATTTCACATATTGGGATTACCAAATGGTGGTACAACGCCTTCTTAATGAACAACCAACATATGAGACATTCTTGGCTCATATATTTCAAATACGGTACCCAATTCAAATTCCCAAACTGGTTCCAAGAATGGTGGAATTGGTATGGACCATCATCCTTCAAGATCCTACCAGAAAAAAAATCAAAATTTATGGCCCAAATTCTTTGGCAAATTTCAACCTAAACCAGACCAAAAACACATTTACAGAACAATCTATTTTTTCTCAGAATTGTGCATTTCTTGGATTGTTTCTTGGAATTATTCCTATGAGCAAGATTAATGTACTGGAATTCCATTATTAGTTCGAAACTATAGAACTAAATGGTGGGAAAAGTTTAATGAATAAAAATATGATTCAAAATATTTGGATAATTTTATCAACAAGAATCTGAGATTATGTAAGTCCGCAGCCCCAGATCAAACCACAACAAAATTCCTTCAAGCAAAATCGACAGCTAGTGCGATGTTAGCTCAAGCCAAGACCTAGAAGGAATACAAAAAACTCATGGCTGAAATGCTCAACTCAATGGATTCCAAATCCGAAGATGAGAAATCTTCAGCTTCTTCAATCAAAACGGTGGATCTTGCAGACGATACCACCCCAGTAACCATTACCAGGACCAAGAAAAAATGATGCAAAAGAAAGAAATGAATGAAAAGGAACAGGAAATATTCTCTGGCGTAAACAGTAAATATTCCCTGCAAAAAAAACGAGTGAACAGGAAATATTCTCTGGTGTAAACAATAAATATTCCCTGGCAAAAACAGTAAGATTCTCTGGCGCATGAATAGTGAATATTCTCTGTAGTTTGTATTTTTCTAACTAGAGAATATATTCTCTGAAAAGTTTCAATTATGAAATGAAAGTTTCAATTATGTAATGATGTAAGGGATTGAATTTCCCGATTCAAATGATGTAAAGAGACAATAGCTCTCTATAAAAGGCTATCAGATTTAGAATGAAGGGCATGACTTGGAATACCCATTTCAGAGATCAAAACTCGTTTCTTCAAATTTATAAGTTTCTCCAAATTTTTAAGTTTTCAAAATTTAAGTTTTAAATTATTTTTCTTTTTAGGATTTAATCAAATTTTAATTTCAACTTACAAATTACGATTACGATTATCACATTTCAAATTCCATCCTCAGATCTTCGAGACAATCTGGTATCAGAGCCAAGGAGGAGCAGGTATTTCTAAGTTTTGAAAATATTCAATTTATTTTCTATATTTCCGAGTTCTAGTTTAACTGTCTTCATTAATGTATTATTATTTTACCGAGTATTGATACACAGTCCAGTTAGCCATGGGTTAGGCGTGTCAAGGACAAAGTACCCCTGTAGGCAACTATAATAATCTAGAAATCCTGATAGTAGAACCCTCTTGTAGGAAATAAGAAAACAAATAATGTTTCCCTTCTTTAGAAGAACCAATTCTTCTGCAAGCTTTGTTTCCAATCAATCCCAAGAGTCCGACCAAACCTCAAACAACACTGTTAATGAACAAGAAGAACATTATGAAAATATTCCCCAAAGATTTGATAATTGGACTCTTCCAAGAGTTCCAACAACCAAGTTTACAAGAAAATAACTTTTGAAAATTTAAATGCTTTTTGCAGTTACGTTATAAAAACAAAAGAAAGGAGTTTACCTATTCAAAAAGAATTTGAATCAGTTCAATTATTAGATAAAGTCGTCATTAATAAACTCAAAGAACAAAAATACAAATATGTCAATTTTGGACTAGTCCAAGTTGGTGTCAAACCTCTTAGTTTTGAAGCCACTAAAAATACCTCAATTTTAATTGTCTTAAGAGACCAAAGACACATCATATTTAATGACTCATTATTAGGAACTATAGAAACAAGCCTATGTACTGGCCCAATACATTTTAATTGTTATCCAAATTTTATGGTTTCTTTAACTGACAAAAATATTTTACAATCTTTGACCCTCCAAATACATACTCATAACTACAAAATGCTTCTTGGTTCGAAAGTACTAACTTTAGTCTATAGACTCCACTTCAAAGCTATGTATTCTATAGTTAACACCAAGGCTTTACTTCAAAGCCCAAAAGGAGAAACCCTCTTAATAGAAATAGATACTTTAAGATCTCATACCACAATCCCAAGAACAATACAATGGCATGAAATAAACCTTCCTGATAGGTGGAAACTTGAGGGTGCTATAGACCCTATGGCACCAACTCCAATAAGAAACACTTCATTAAGTGAAATTGCTCAACACCAAGATGACACAGTTGAATTAATATTCAACAGGCCATGAAGATTGCCTTCAAGACATTCTTTCGAAATAGGAAGTACCAGCACAACTTTTAGGAGGTTAAATTTAAAAGAAGAGTCAAATCCAGAAACACAAGCGGTAGATTTTAGGACAGCTAGAGCCTCTGTCTCTTCTATCCCAACAACATTTAGAACCAATTTACAAGAAATAGATAATTCCTCAAATATAGCTCAACCTATCTATGCCAGACAGGAAGAGAGTCCCCAAAATTCACCTAATATGTCACCAATATATTCATCAATGACTACTAATGCAAGACAAGGAGAAAATTTAGAAATATTTATTTTAGAAAAAAACTTTTGAAATAAATAAGGAATGGTGTAGAAAACACTTCTATTCCAACAAAAATAAGCAAAAAAGAGAAGATTACTTTAAAAATTTTAATGATAAAAAAGAAAGCATTTTTCAAGAATATTATGAATTTATGAATACCCATAAAATTCATATAAAATTCTTTGAATGGTTTGAAGAATATTATTCAGAATCTGTTAATACAATAAAACATAATACTAGATGGTAGACTAATAAAGGAGAAGTTGAATCTCAACATCCCCCTTTAATGGAGGTTCAATATCTTCACAAAAATACTGGAAAAAAAAAACAAATCCTTTAAGAATGAGAGCTCTTGATGCAGGAGAACAAATCTCATCAAAAGATATTAAAATGATAGTAGAACAAAACAACTATACAAATATCAGTCTTCATACAATAGGAAAACAATTAGATTATATTGAGAATTTGGTATAAAGTCAACTGATTAGGAAAGAACCAGTAAAAGAGGTAACAGAAAAAAGTTCTAAAGAACCAATATTTACACCTTATTAGATTCCAAAACCTTCCCAAAATTCCCAAAATGATTTCTTAATAGAAATCCAAAATAGACTTGATGCTTTGGAAAGTTACAAGTTTGAATTAATTGCACCTGATACCCCAATGCAAGCCCAACATTCAGTAAATACATTACACCAATCCTCCCAATTTGACTCTGACCAGTCAGATGAACAAAAAATTAACAAGATGGCTTGGAAAGAACCAAAAAGATTATATTATCCAAAAACTACTGCACTTGATCTTAATATAGAAGAAAAACCTGTTCTCCAGAATAAATACAATGCTAATACAATTTATGAATTGAATATAGACTGAATGTCTGAATACAATATTCTTAGTTTATTACAACAAATGACAATGGTTTCAAATGTTTATAAAACCCAAAACCAAAATGGATTAATCCGTGATCATGCTATAGCCAATTTTTTAGTTGCTGGATTTACTGGTCAATTAAAAGGATGGTGGAATCATGCACTCACTAAAACCCAACAAGAAGAAATCTTAAAAGCAATAAAAAAAGATGATCAAGGAAGAATTATTTTGGATGAACAAGGAAGAGAAATCCAAGATGCGGTAGCAACTTTAATTTTCTCAATCTCTAAAAACTTTATAGGAGATCCTTCTCATCTTAAAGATAGAAATTCAGACTTATTATCAAATTTAGAATGCAAAAAATTAACCAATTTTAAATGGTATAAAGATGTCTTTATGACTAGAGTTATGCAAAGTTCTGATAACCAACAACCATTTTGGAAAGAAAAGTTTCTAGCAGAACTTCCTACTTTACTAGGAGAAAAAGTTAGAAATCAAATAAGAGAAAATTACAGAGGTATTATTCCATATGAAAAACTTACATATGGTGAACTAATTAGTTTCACCCAAAAAGAAGGATTAAAAATTTGTCAAGATTTAAAATTACAAAAACAACTTAAGAAAGAAAGATATCAATGTAGAAAGGAATTAGGATCATTTTGCCACCAATGACATTAGGAATGAACCTTCTTCTTCAAAAACATGTTGCCCTGTAAAACCAAAAAATAGGAGAAAGAATATTTCAAAATATTATAAAAAAACTCAAATATAGAAAATACAAAAAAGAAAAGAAACAACAAAAAACAAAAAACAAAATAGATAAAACAATAAAATGTTATAGATGTGGAAAACCAGGACACATCTCAAAATATTGCAAAATTAAAAGAAAAACTAATAATTTAAATCTAGATGAAGAAATAGATCAAAAATTAAATGAGATTTTCTTAGAAACAACTTCTTCTGAAAATGATACATCTACCGAAACATATGAATTACAAATAGACGAATTACATATAACATCCCAATCTTCTGATGATGAAAATGAACCCTCAATTAATATGTTAACCAAAGACCAATAATTTATGATTGAAGTTATTGATAAAATTCAAGACCCAGAACTTAAAAGAAAATACCTTTTGAAATTAAAATCCTCATTAAAAGATAAACCAGAAAAAGAAAAAGAAATTATTTCTAGTAAATCACAAATGTATAATATACAAGATATAATATTTAATAAATATGAAAAAATAAAACCCAGACAAATTACAAATTCTGAATTACAGTTAGAAATAAAACAAATTAAATTAGAACTTTCTCAGCTTAAAATGGAACAACAAGAAATGAAAAAACAAATGCAAACCTTAAAACATGAAATCCCAGAAAATATTTTGTTAGAAACCGAACCTGAACCTGAAGAAAATACACAGGAATATATGATGGTTCTAACTGAAGTATCTATCCAAAGATATTTAATAAAAATGAATATTATCATAAATAATGAATTTCAATTAGAAACAATAGCCCTTTTTGATACAGGAGCAGACCAAAACTGTATTAAAGAAGGGATAATTCCAACAAAATATTATGACAAAATATCAGAATCTCTTAAAGCTGCAAATGGTAAAAAACTAAAAATTACTTACAAAATTCCCAAAGTAGAAATATGCAACAAAGGTATAAAATATCAAACATATTTTTTAATGGTAAAAGATATTACCCAAGACGTCATATTAGGAACCCCATTTATATCCTTACTCAAACCATATAAAGTAACATATAATTCTATCTCCACCAAAGTTTTAAACACCAAAGTTTTTAACACTAAAGTAGAATTTCTTTTTGTAGAAAAACTAAAAATAAGAAATCTCAACTTATTAAAATCTTTAATACATCCATAATTGGAAAATCAATAATTTAATTAATCATAAACAGAAACAAATCTCTTTTCTAAAAGAAGAAATATGTTTTAAAAAATTGACTGAACAATTATAAAAAAGAGAAGTACAAAAAAGGATAAATCAAATCAAAGAAGAAATAGAATCAATAATTTGTTTTGACATTCCTAATGCTTTTTGGAATAGGAAAAAACACGAAATAACATTACCATATGAAAATAATTTTAATGAAAGACAAATACCTACAAAAGCAATACCAATACAAATGAACAAAGAAATGGAAGAGTTTTGTAAAAAAGAAATACAAGATCTTCTTAATAAAAATTTAATTAGGAAAACCAGTTCTCCTTGGAGTTGTTTAGCATTTTATGTGATAAAAAATGCAGAATTCGAAAGAGGAACGCCAAGATTAGTAATTAATTACAAACCTCTCAATCAAGCCTTAAAATGGATTAGGTACCCAATACCAAATAAGAAAGATTTGTTACAGAAACTTTGTAATGCAAATATTTTCTCAAAATTTGACATGAAATCTGGATTTTTGCAAATCCAAATAAAAGAAGAAGAAAGATATAAAACGACAATTACTGTAGCATTTGGACAATATGAATGGAATGTACTACCTTTTGGATTAAAAAAATGCTCCAACCGAATTCCAAAAAATAATGAATGATATTTTTTACCAATATTCACAATTCACAATAGTATACATCGATGATGAATTAGTGTTTTCAGAAAATTTAGAAAAACACTTCAAACATTTATCCATCTTTATAAAAGTCATAAAAGATAATGGTTTAGTAGTTTCTAAATCCAAGATAAGTTTGTTCCAAACCAAAGTAAGATTTTTAGGTTATTACATTACCCAAGGAACCATTACCCCAATAGAAAGGTCCATATAATTTGCTAGCAAATTCCCGGACCAAATCCTTGATAAAGTCTAATTACAAAGATTCTTAGGAAGCCTCAATTATGTCATAGACTTTTATCCAGGTCTTAGCAAATTATGTAAACCATTATATGATAGGCTCAAAAAGAATCCACAACCTTGGACAAATGACCACACCAATATTATCATCCAAATTAAAAAACAAATCACTAAGCTTCCTCGTTTAAATTTAGCTAATCCAAATGCCCCCAAGATTGTAGAAACAAATGCTTATGAAATAGGATACGGTGGGATCCTAAAATAAGTTAAAGGAGGAAAAGTGCAAATAGTCCAATTTACTTCCAGACACTGGAATCCAACTCAGCAAAATTATAGTACTATTAAAAAAGAAATTTTATCAATTGTTTTATGCATTACAAAATTCCAAAGTGATTTATTAAATCAAAAATTTCTTTTACGAATTGATTGCAAATCAGCAAAAGAAGTTTTACAAAAAGATGTACAAAATATTGCCTCAAAACATATTTTTGCAAGATGGCAGGCAATTTTGAGCATATTTGATTTTGATATTGAATACATCAAAGGAGAAACTAATTCTTTGCCTGATTTTCTCACCAGAGAGTTTCTTCAAAAATGCCACCCAAACTCCGAGACAAAGGAAAATGAAAAATAGGAGAGTCATCCAAAACCCAAATTTCCTTAAAACAAATTAAGTCATGGTACGAAATTTGCCATGAAGAAGAAAATAATAGATCATCATCCTCATCAAAATCCTTAAAAAATACAATCGTTCAAGATGCACAAGATCCAAATGAAATTGGTTCTCAAATAAAAAAATGGATTGAGTCCTTTTCTCAATCTCCAGAAGTGGCATTGGCATTTTCTCAAATGAAAGAGGAAACTCCTCTCATGCAAACTGTTGGTGAAGCAGCAAAGATTTCAAAAAAATAAAGAGATTGTTTTACACAAACCAAAATCTCTCAAAAATATTTTAAAAGAGACATCTCTCCAAGATATTTTTCCAAAAGAAATAGAAGTGTATTCACAGACTGCTACACAAAAATTCTTACAATATTTTCCAAACAAATATTTTGAAAAAATTCTTGTTATGGAGGAAGAATTTTCAGAAAAACCTCCACATATACTTGCAAAAGAACTTTTCAATGGATGGCATTTCAAGCCATTTGATTCTCAAAAACCCCAGCAGTATTATGGAAACATACTGGTTCAAACTGGATCAGTACTGTTCAAACACTACACAGACCCAAAAGATCCAAATTTTATTACCCATTCAACAGCTCAAATATTAAAAATTCTTCGACCAAGGGATTGGAGTGAAAACCCAAATTCTCCAAAGAAATTTCCAGCCAAATTTACCACCAAAATTGACCACCACCCATATTTCACATATTGGGATTACCAAATGGCGTGGTACAACGCCTTCTTAATGAACAACCAACATATGAGACATTCTTGGCTCATATATTTCAAATACGGTACCCAATTCAAATTCCCAAACTGGTTCCAAGAATGGTGGAATTGGTATGGACCATCATCCTTCGAGATCCTACAAGAAAAAAATTCAAAATTTATGGCCCAAATTCTTTGGCAAATTTCAACCTGAACCAGACCAAAAACACATTTACAGAACAATCCATTTTTTCTCAAAATTGTGCATTTCTTGGATTGTTTCTTGGAATTATTCCTATGAGCAAGATCAATGTACTGGAATTCCATTATTAGTTCGAAACTACAGAACTAAATGGTGGGACAAGTTTAATGATGAAAAATATGATTCAAAATATTTGGATAATTTTTTCAACAAGAATTCGAGATTATGTAAGTCCGCAGCCCCGAATCAAACCACAGCAAAATTCCTTCAAGTAAAATCGACAGCTAGTGCGATGTTAGCTCAAGCCAAGATCTAGAAGGAATACAAAAAACTCATGGCTGAAATGCTCAGCTCAATGGATTCCGAATCCGAAGATGAGAAATCTTCAGCGTCTTCAATCAAAACGGTGGATCTTGCAGACGATACCACCTCAGTAACCATTACCAGGACCAAGAAAAAATGATACAAAAGAAAGAAATGAATGAAAGGGAGCAGGAAATATTCTTTGGCGTAAACAGTAAATATTAATAGGGGTAAAATTGTAAAATCTAGAAAATAGGGGTAAAATTGTAAAATTTTTAAAATAGTGGTAAAATTATAAAATTTGAAAAATAGGGGCAAAACTATAAAATCTAAAAAATAGGGGACACACGACCATGTGACCAGACCATGTGGAATGCCCTAGACCATGTGAATGAGGTACATGGTCATGTGGCTTGGCCGTGTAACAGACTGAGACCGTTTGAGAATAAGAAAACCTAGGGTTCAAGGGAACATGGTCATGTGATTGGGCCATATGGTCCACATGGGTGGCCCACACGCCTGTGTGGCTAGCCGTGTGGCCCTATCCTAGGCATGATTTTGCCCGATTTACTCGTAAAAAAATGCACACCTTTCACCGGGAGACCGAGTGACGTCCCTCTTGCTCAAATCTAATCCAGGGTACCTAAAATGGGTCTTTCAAATGACATTTATACACGGGTTAACATTTTTTTTCAAGAATTGATCAAAATTAATGGAGGATTTCGGCAAGAATCGCAAAAGATCGAAATCGAATTGAAAGATTAACATGGATCAATGTTATTTCAGAATCTACGAGTTCTACTAATTGAAACGATTAAACTTACCCAATTTTTGACGAAGGTACGAAGGCTATAGACGATGAGTTTGACAACTGGTAGGAAAACAATTTAACGGAGATTGATTTTGATTCAGGGTAAGCAAAGAAATAAATTTCAACAAAAAAATAATGTGAAATATGATGAAAAAGAAGATGGGGAGAAAAGAAAAGATGAAGATATATATAGAGAATAGAGGAAGAAATTATAATTAGAATGAAAGAAATAAATCAAAATCCTAATGTAATTAGGAAAATGGACTAAATAACAAGGTTTTCAAACTTTTAAGGGGCTGCAAGATAATCTACCCTTTTTGCCGAAAATAAAAGGGAAATGAGGGAGGGTGACATGACTTGAATTTTGGATTTAAGGGAGAAAGAAATAATGTTTAACCATTAGGTTGCTACCCACACTTAATATATATTCAAGTATGGTTTTGATCATAGATTGCTGAAAAATAAAAATAAAAAAAATTGGGGAGAAGTATGACTTAAACCTAAGACCTTTAGAGAGTACATCAAACACTTAACTATCAAGCCTAATCATTTACTTAGTCATTTTTTACAATTATCCCTCTATATTTTGGGTGTTACAATTTTCATCTAGAAGATGACGGAAAAAATATTTTTGTTACATAGACATGTTAGTATATAATTAATTTTTTAAAATTTTAAAAATTCAAAAAAAATATAAAATTGATTTTAAAAATTAAAAATCATTAAAATTATAAAAAAATATGAAAAATATGAAAAATATAATTTTTAATATTTTTAATATTATTTTAAAATTTTAAAAAATAATTAAATATTGACATATCATTCACATGACAATCTACGTGTATGCCACATTGCAAAGTTAACAAACGTTAACTTTTCTTTCTATTTTGGGTGATTTGACAAAAAAAATACAAGTTCTATGGCTAGAAAAGGCGAAAAATTAAACGGATGGCTAAAATGATTTTTTTTTGTAAAGTTGGAGGGCTAAAAAAAATACAAATTTCTAATTTTACATGCATTGTATGTAATTTTAAGTGTTTAATTTTTTAATAAAATTTTTAAATATTGTATTTTAATTACCGTAATTAATGTAAAATGATTTGGTTATTTGAATTGTTAAATGTAATTAAACTATATTAACTTATTAATATTTCAAATATTATAATAGTGACAAATTTCACCAATTCTATCCTTTGTTTTTTTTATTATTATTATGGGTTTTCAAAGGTTTTTAATTTCAAACAATGTCTAAATTAAAATATAAAATTAATTAATATTACAAAATCCAACTTCATAGAAACAAATAAAATGAAATTATATTAACAATAAAATAAAATTCAACTTAAAAATAAATACTAATAATGTTACAAAAATATTTTAATGTTCTTAATCTTGATCTTCTTCTTCAATGATATCATCCTCATCACCATATTTTATCAATAGGGATTCTTGTTTGTTTTATAGTACAATTAATTGCATTTTGACTTCAAATATAAGCAATATAAAGCTAGAGATCTTTAAAAAACTACTAAAAAAACTCAATCTATTTCCAACTAAACCTAACAATTAAAAAACAACAATCAAAATAAAAATAACGACAAATCAAACACAAAAAATCTAAAAAAAAAAATAAACGAAAGTGAAATACCTAAAAATGCATATAGAAAATTAGAGTTGTTCATGAATCGGGTCGGGTCCTAACAAAATTTTAGGCCTGACTCAACCTGAAAAATGGACCCAAATTTTTTCCCAAGCCCATCCCAGATTGTATATGCTAAACTCAGGTTCGGACCAACCCAGCCCGTATTAAAGCCTATAGTATCGATGCAATAGGAAATATATCTATACCTAACAAGTATCGATACATTGGGGAGGGTATCGATACTTAGACAAATTTGCTTTAATTTTCAAAATATCGAAACTTAAAACAGTATCTATACTAGGTATGGTATCAATACTTTTGTGAAAGGTACTTATACTTTGTTAAGGTATTCGGGTCGAGCCTGGGACAAAAAAAAATTACCCGAGGCCTAGCCCATTGGGCCTCATTTTTTATCCAAACATATATTTCGAGCCTATATTTTTGTCCCAACCCTCCCAATTTTCAGGCAAGCCTTCGGGCCTGATCATGTGGCACGACCCATGGGAAACTCTATAGAAAATCAAATATATGTTTCGGTTTTCTCACTTTGACCCCTTTTTTCTCAATTTTAAGAAAAATATTATGAAATTCGGTCTTTTTCTCTTTACTAAAAATCAAATATTTTTTGAGAGTTTTTTAACTGAATACCACCTTCACCCCGAAAAGAACTATGCTCAGACTGTAAAACAGATGAGAACAAATAATTTTTATACCAAATAAAAATAAATAAATCAATAATAATAATTTATTTTTTGTGACAAAAATAAAACTTATTAAATAATACTTAAAATTATATATTTTGTTTAGTTTATATAAAAGAATAAAACTAGTTAAGTGATTATAACTTTAAAAAAAACATACAAAATTAAATTACTTTTGTTATTATCATATAATAATTAATAATATATGCAATATTTATGTATATGTTTATTATTTTTAATTTATCTAATTATATTAAATTAATTATAATTAATATCACTTTTTTATTATTAAATAATAATTAGGAATGTATTGATGATTTATTATTTTAATATAATTTAGTAATATAATGAACAATAAAAGATATTTTTGTCACTTCAAAAGTTTCTCTAAACTCATATTTTTATATGTATTATATATATATATTTAAATATTTAACTAATATACACTAAAAACTATATTTTGTAGTTTTAACTAAACATTACAAATTTAACTAGTATATATTAAAAAAAACTAGATTTATTTTTAGATGTCTCATATAAATTAAATTAAAATTTAAGTAATACATATTAAAAAATTTATATTTTGCAATTTTAAATAAATAAATTAAGTAATTTTCTAATACATAATCTTGAATAAACTTGATTAGAACAAATAATAAATGTTAATATTATTTTAACATCATTTAATATATATGATATATATGATTTATTACAAATTTATGGTAACATTTATTAATTTTATTTTGTATCATATATATTCATACAGGGGAGAGATTCACTTGCACTGGTGTAAACTTTCCGTAATTTTTTATATGATTAATATTTTAACAATCCAACCATTGAATTTATCAATATATTTGTACTTGTCATGCATGAATTTTTTTAATCGATCTGATATCTCTATCATATTGTATATATTAATATGTATTTAACAGCTGAAAGCTTTTTTTTTACATAAATGAACAGTTAGAAATTTTTAATTTATGCCAAACTTGATATGCATGATCTACATGAATGAAGCATGAAATATGACTGTAAGATTGTTAAAATATTAATCATATAAAAAGTCACGAAAGAGTGTAAAACCACTTAAGTTTTATTGTATATATGTTTAGTGCAAAATTGATACTTATTTATCTTGATATATTTATTTAATTTGCATTAAAATATACAAGATAAAATACATTATTTAAACATATGATATATATCCAAAATTCTTTTGATCTAGTGACAAGAGCATTAATGTGATAGCATGAAAGTTTAGGATAAATCCTTAGCAATCCTATCCCTACTCCTAATTATTAAATATATACCATATATTTTACCTTAATTTACAAAATTCTGTATTAATAGAATGGACAAGGAGATGATGATGGGATTGCCTTAGGAAGTCCGATTTATTCTTCTCATATCAAGTTTATTTTCTGCATCTATTAACCCAAAAATGATATTAATTAAATATTGTTATTAAACAATAATATTAAAATGCTTTATTTGTAGAAATATACCATATATAACTTGGAAATTTATTTTTATATGAATTAAGTTAATAAAATTGAACATATTTTAAGACTCAGTTAAATACAAAATTAAGACTCTAATTTTTTTTTTTGAATGAAAAGCCGGTTACTTTATTGAAACTAGAACCTGAAAGACACAATCCACGAAAGCAATCAAAAACACAAAAAGAAAGTTCAAAAGCAAAAAGCAAAATAAATAGAGGCCTCTCACACAGAGACCCTAATCAGCGTTAACCATCAAGTGAAAATAGCAAGGACGACGACGAGCAAGCACTTAAGGATAAAAGTTGGGGGAACACTGATTGAATAAATTCCCCAAATCAAAACATCCACAGTCCGGACTAAGGTGGGTCAAGCAATCTTCTATCCTCATCGACGAAAGCAACAACCAATAGTGGTGCCTCCTCCATCCAAAAACAATCTTTCCACTCTCGTTAAACCATCATGAGCCATTACATGCGCAACCTTGTTGCCTGATCTCATGATGTAGTTGAATTGACAGACGACAAACGACTTTGAAAACTTCTTTGCCTCCCAGATAAGTGCACTAATATCTGATAAATCCTCCGAATTTGGTGTTAGCTTTTGGATTACCAATCTTGAATCTCTTTCCAAAATGACCAACAGGAAACCCAACTCAAAAGCAAATTGTAAATCATGAATCATTGCTAAAGATTCTACTCGTGCCTACCTTCCATCCGAGGCTTAGCTCTAAAAGACCATATGCACTCCATATACTTCGCCAGATCAAAGACGGGTTTTAGCCCAATGACGCATTTAGGAACCCTGTATTCGGGTAATGCTTAGCCTTTAATAATCACCCTACTAAAGTTGTTGGGTGCATTAACAGATGCCAACCCAGTTTTCCATGGAGAGCTATATTAAACTTTGATAATTCTCTAAATCTCATCCCACCATCCCCTTTCAACTCACACAGTGAAGACCATGTACACCAATTCCCTTTTTCTTAGGAGACTTCTGCCACCAAAATCGAGCTATTAAACTTCAATCTCTTTGCAAAACGACTTAGGCAAAAGAAAGCACACCATTGCATGTGTTGGTAAAGCCTGAAGAACAGACTTTATAAAGACTTCCCTACCTCCCACTGAAAGAGTTTGTGCACTCCAAGAAAGAATTCTGCTTCATACTCTATCCCTAAGATTCGTAAAAGCCCTTTTCTTATTCCTTCCCACTATAGGAGACAAACATAAATACTTTTCCAAATTACCCATATACACAACTCCCAAAATGCAACCAAAATCTGACGGATTCCCCTATTTCACATTTTTACTAAAAAAGACACTCGACTTTTCAAAATTTATAAGTTGTCCCGAACATCTTGCATATTGTTGCAAGATCCGCTTTAGCATGTCAGCTCCCATAGTTGTAGCTTCCCCAAAGATGAGGTTATCATCAGCAAATAGTAGGTGAGTAATCTGAGGTGCAACCTGCACAACCCTTGCCCCTCGAATCTGACCATTCAATGCTGCCATACGTAATAGAGTAGAAAGGCCTTCTCCACAAATAAGGAATAAATAAGGACTCAAAGGGTCTCATTGTCTAAGGCCATGAGTCGGCATAAACTTCTCACCAATCACCCAATTAACCATAACCGAGTAAGATGCTGATGAAACAAATCTCATAATACCATTAACCCAACCAGAAGAGAAACCCATTCGCAAAAACATTACCTCAATAAAGTGCCACTCAACACTGTCATAAGCCTTGCTCATATCCAGCTTAAGCGCAAACGACCCTTACTGGCTTAGCCTAATGTTACTAAGAGAGCGTATAATCTCATAAGTAGCCACGACGTTATCAGAAATAAGATAGCCCATCACAAAAGCACTTTGCGCATTATCAATGTATAAATGAAGCACTTCCTAAAACCTGTTCACCAACACTTTCGAAGCAATTTTGTAGATAGCATTGCAAAGAATAATGGGTTTAAAATGGAACATGTTTTGGGGATTCTTAACCTTTGGTATAAAACAATGTAAGTATGATTAATAGAAGATAAATAAACTTCACCTTTCAGAATAGCTATGCATAATCTTACCACATCACCTCCCACTACATGCCAAAATTACTGATAAAGCACCACACATAAACCATCTTCCTCTGATGCCTTAAGTGGACACATTGATTTTAAAGCAACAGATACTTCCTCATTGGTAAAATCTCGGTTCAGTGACTCATTCATGTCTATCGTTATGCTTCTGCCAACCCCTTCTAAAATCCTACCAGCATTTGACACACCTTGTATGGTGAAAAATGATTCAAAATACTCACGAGCTACCCATCCCAATTCACTGTCTTCCTCTACCACCATCCAACAACTATCCTCCAACTTACGATTGAAGTTCAACTGTATTCTCTGTGAAGCAAAACGATGAAAAAATGTAGTATTTTTGTCCCCAAATTTCAACCAATTTGCCCTCGCCCGTTGTTCCCAATATAACTGTAACACCCCTAACCCGTATCCGTCTCCGGAATAGGGTTAAGAGGCATTACCGATCAAATCATCACATTTAACCTTCATTATTCATACACCATTAAATCATAATCAAACAATGTCACTAAGTCCCTTAATAAGGTCTACGAGACCTTAAACATGCATTGTAAAGGGGTCGAGACTAAACCGAGAACATATGAAATTTTTCCAAAAACTTAACATTTTTCAAAGCTACTATAACGACCCGAAATTGGGCCTAGTAGGATTGGGCCCATTGGACCTTGAGCGTAGAAGAGTTTTAAAATTTATGGGAATTTGAGAACGGCATTATTTCAAGTTTGACTTATTAGGAGGGTGATTTTGGAAAGTTACGGGGTTCTAGGAAGTTCCGAGTTCAAATTGGGCCTTAGCAAATTTTTTGTGTTTAAGCACTTTAAGGTGAGAAGGTAAGTGGCATCAAGGCTTATGGAAATAAGTGTGCATTTTGCTAGCACAAGTGAAGCTAGTGGAGGAGTGGTGTGGCGTTGCATGTATGGGCTTGAGGGGTGGAGTTTGAATCCCACCTAGTGCAAATTTTGGGATTTTATTTTTGTATTCCTTCCCTAAGTGTCAGCCAAGGTGGTATTTAAGGCAAGGAAGACTTTTTAGTTTTGGAAAGGTGGCTAAAGAAATATGGTATGGAGGAAGATAAGGGTTGATGATGGAAAGAATCAAAAGAAAAGGCATGTGAAGGGAACATGTTGGCTTATAGTGTGGAAGGTGTTTTGGAAAGATTTTTATTTGGTCAATGCTCATCTTTTGGAAAAGATGATACATGGTTTTAGTTAAGGGAAAGAGGGGAGCCGATTTCTCTAGCTCCCCTTGCATTTTCACATCTTTGGGGTCATTTCTTTTCCTTTCTAAATATTTTGGTTCTTTTGATTGCATTTCCTCTTGACCAAAACTTCAATTTGCCTATTGACTTCTACTCTTTCTTTTCAAACATTCTCTTTTATACACCATAACCAAACATCAACTTCATCTCATAGCCAAACTTGGTTCTTGTGGTTGCCGAAGCTTCTTTGTCTTCTCGGGTTTCGGTGGTTGTAAGGCCGAATCTATTCTTTGCTACTTCCATCTTCTTGGTTCTCTTGGTGTGGGCCGAACCGGTAGAGTGTTAGCTTACACTCTCATCATCTTTCTAGCCTTAAGGAAATCGATAGAAGGGGATCTATTATTGTCAAGGTAAGGGATTCGTCATGGTTCTTTTTGATCTTTTTCGTTGATCGGTTAGTTTGCTAAACGGTATAGAGGTGATGACTAATCGTTTATTTTTAGGGACCAAATCGCTCGATCACCTATCCCTCGTAATAAGAGACTCGGATTGTTGGTAAGTGATATAGATTGTTAATCAATGGCAATACTTGGTTGAAGTTGAAAATAGGGGCTTTGGACTAATTGTTAACCGATTGTACCTTTAGGTGCCGCAGAGAGTATCGTGTTACGAATTCCGAATAAGGTGTGTAATCCCGCACTTTCTTCGAATACCTGTTTGAAATGGTGTGTAATCTCATACCACTCTGAAAGTTTGCATGAAATGTTCTGTGATTCGGTCGAAATACCAAGGAAAACCGGAAACCGCATCCGTGACCACTCGGGCGCATGTATATTCGTAGTGGTAACCATATTTTTGCAATGAAACAGTTTGGTCAGCAGCAGTGACGTGATTTTGAAATATCACGAAAAATAGGATAAAGGGAGTTAGAAAGTGAAAAAGATATCGAAATAAAGCTTACTGGGTCTATTTTTATATGAAAGAAACAGAGGAGGAAGAGAAATTGTATATTCTGTGATATCTTAATTTTAGTGAGACTGGTTCTGATTGACTTCGTGGTTCCCTGTTCTGTCTCGAAATTTTTTTTAAAAATTGTACAAAGTGATTTATGAGTTATAAGTTATATTTATAGATTCCTTAGTGAGCCTAATT
The DNA here is from genome assembly GCA_025698515.1 of Gossypium sturtianum. Lineage (NCBI taxonomy): Eukaryota > Viridiplantae > Streptophyta > Magnoliopsida > Malvales > Malvaceae > Gossypium > Gossypium sturtianum. Next base: position 127,407,680 of record CM046948.1, read on the forward strand.
TCAATAGAAACAAGTTGGAGCAACATATGAAAACCGTACAGTGAGATATTTGAATTTTGGGTAAGAGAGGTCAGAACCGTTGGTCAGTGAAACAAGGGAATCTTTAATGAATAAACTGTACTAAACGGCTAAGCCAAAAATTCTGGAAAAATTGTAGTAAGAAGATATATGAGTCTAGTTTCAAGGAAAATTTACGGATCTAAATTTTGAGTTTCCTAACTCGAGTTATAGTCAATTTAGTCAGTATGACGTAAATGGACAGTTTCGATTTTTATGCCCCACATTAGTAGTTAAGTCTAGGATGCAGAATTACCAAAATACCCTTGGAGGGTAAATTACCGAAATACCCCTAGGTTGCGAGATTACCGAATTACCCTTAGTGGGTAAAATTACCAAATTACGAAAATGCCCCTATGGGCCGAATTACGAAAATGCCCCTAAAGGGCCGATTTGCTAGAATGCCTTAATGGGCCAGATTATTATTGCCTAAATGGGCCGAGTCACTGTAATAAATTATTTGATTAATGGTTGCTATTTATATATGAATATGTTATTATGTATGCTGCATTTTCATATAATGCATGGGTTGGGAAAAATGATGAAGAGAAGTGTAGCCTGGTGGCATTGCCACAATTTGTTCATTGCTGTGTTACATTCTGAATCTGGTGGCTCTGCCACAAATCCTGATAATGGCTATGTGCCAACTTTAATAAGGCTTTGTGCCATCGTTTATACTTAAAATGGCTTTGTGCCTGCGTTTATAAATGGCAATTTTGCCTGCGATTTGGTGTGATTGGCGAGGTGGGTTGACTTGATCCCCACAGGTGTGATAGGCTGGTACGGGGTTGTGTTGGATGGATGGGTTGGGTTGCATTCATTCATATCATTTTAAATATTGTTATGAAAATGGGCTCCGGCCCAAGATTATGCTTTATGGGCTCAGGCCCAAAATTTTGCTATATGGGTTCAGGCCTAGTGGATGACTTGAGTGGGGTTTCTGCACTGAGTTCTTGTAACTCACTCCCCTTTTCTTAACCCTTGTAGGTAATGCTCAAGATGATGTGGACTTGGGCCATGGATGACTCAGTGGAAGCCATACTTCAAAAATGGTGTTTTATTTTGAACTTTAAATTTCTATTTCCGTTCACTTTACTATTTTAGGTTTTTTTTTTTATGTTGTATTAAGGCCTCTGGAGTATTTTATTATTTGCTTTATGGTTGTTATACTTATTATTTTGCTTAAATGGTTTAAAATGAGAATTTTCTAAAAACTTAAATAAAGGTTTTCCAAAATCGATTAACAAATGGATTTCAAAATAAACTTTTATAAATATTTTAACACGGAAGTTTTCACTCGAACTTTCAAATGATATTTTTAAAAGACACGGTTTTATAAGATCATTAGTTCAAATTTTCGATTTCTCAATTAACTTTCGAGGATTAGTAGTATTTTATCAAATATTTCTAATTAAACATGTTTTCTTGATTATAACAAAATAATATCTATTTTAGTACCAATCAAAAGGGATTTAACACGTTTTTCTCATGTGACATGTCAGATCCGATCATAACGCATGGGTCGGGTTTGGGGTGTTACATTTTATGGTATCAGAGCCCGATCGCAAAACTCGGCTGTGGTTTGGGTTCAAACACGTTTTCAAAGCCTTTTAAAATTTTAAATTATACATGTATGTTCTAAAGGAAGTATGGCACCACGGGTATCCGGCACCAAGTTAAGTAAGTTTATGTTTTCAATTTATGATTATTGTGGTATAAGCTCAGAAAATACTCTAGAACTCTTAGCTTTAGGAGCTGAAACTATAGAAATTGAGACCTTAGATACGTACTACGAAAACAACTTTACTTCCTATACTCCATAAAACATTGTTTAATAAACACTGAAATAGTATACTGATTCATAAAACTCGTAATAAGATTAAGTCGACATTAGTGAACATGAACGCTAGAAGACGTGGACGCGGTAGACGTGGATGTGGTAGAGGACGAGGTGCTAGGGTTAGATCTTCAGCATCGGGGCATGTTTCCGAAAGGGAGGTATTGGCATTGCCAGTGGCTGAGACGGAGTCTTATGACCGAGCTGGAATTGATGAGCTGACTCAGCTAGTTAGGGAGCTTGTGGAGGAGGTTAGAGAAATTGGTCGAACACTTCGAGTTGGGCGCGTAGACTGTAAGAAGAAATTAGATCACGGTTCTCTAGGGCCGCAGTCTCGTTCTATGAAGCGTGTTAAGGCACGTCCAAACTTTTCGGCTTGCGATTATTGCAGAAGGCGTTATCCGGGAGAATGCTGGAGGAGGTCAGGAGCATGCTTGAGATGTGGGTCTAAGGAGCATAAGGCTCGGGATTGTTTCATCACCATCAAGTCAGGTATGTTATGGTTGGACGTGATGATTGAATGTAGAAAATTTTAGGTATAAGTGGTAGATAAATCGCTTGCTTATACGTGGTTAGATGTTTGGTTGAGTGAAAGAGGATTCAAGATTTTGTTAAAAGTACATTAGTGTTATTAAGATCAGTGTGCAAATGAAAGCATAGTGGTGTGATTTGAGCGGTGCGTTTAGTAGTTGGTCGGAAATTTTGAGGACGAAATTTCTTTAAGGAGGGTAGAATTGTAACGACCCGAAATTGGGCCTAGTAGGATTGGGCCCATTGGACCTTGAGCGTAGAAGCGTTTTAAAATTTATGGGAATTTGAGAACGACATTATTTCAAGTTGGACTTATTAGGAGGGTGATTTTGGAAAGTTACGGGGTTCTAGGAAGTTCCGGGTTCAAATTGGGCCTTAGCAAAATTTTTGTGTTTAAGCACTTTAAGGTGAGAAGGTAAGTGGCATCAAGGCTTATGGAAATAAGTGTGCATTTTGCTAGCACAAGTGAAGCTAGTGGAGGAGTGGTGTGGCATTGCATGTATAGGCTTGAGGGGTGGAGTTCGAATCCCACCTAGTGCAAATTTTGGGATTTTATTTTTGTATTCCTTCCTAAGTGTCAGCCAAGGTGGTATTTAAGGCAAGGAAGACTTTTGGTTTTGGAAAGGTGGCTAAAGAAATATGGTATGGAGGAAGATAAGGGTTGATGATGGAAAGAATCAAAAGAAAAGGCATGTGAAGGGAACATGTTGGCTTATAGTGTGGAAGGTGTTTTGGAAAGATTTTTATTTGGTCAATGCTCATCTTTTGGAAAAGATGATACATGGTTTTGGTTAAGGGAAAGAGGGGGAGCCGAATTTCTCTAGCTCTCCCTTGCATTTTCACATCTTTGGGGGTCATTTCTTTTTCCTTTCTAAATATTTTGGTTCTTTTGATTGCATTTCCTCTTGACCGAAACTTCAATTTGCCTATTGACTTCTACTCTTTTCTTTTCAAACATTCTCTTTTATACACCATAACCGAAACATCAACTTCATCTCATAGCCGAAACTTGGTTCTTGTGGTTGTCGAAGCTTCTTTGTCTTCTCGGGTTTTCGGTGGTTGTAAGGCCGAATCTATTCTTTGCTACTTCCATCTTCTTAGTTCTCTTGGTGTGGGCCGATTTGGTAGAGTGTGAGCTTACACTCTCATCATCTTTCTAGCCTTAAAGAAATCGATAGAAGGGGATCTATTATTGTCAAGGTAAGGGATTCGTCATGGTTCTTTTTGATCTTTTTCGTTGATCGGTTAGTTTGCTAAACGGTATAGAGGTGATGACTAATCGTTTATTTTTAGGGACCAAATCGCTCGATCACCTATCCCTCGTAATAAGAGGCTCGGATTATTGGTAAGTGATACAGATTGTTAATCAATGGCAATACTTGGTTGAAGTTGAAAATAGGGCTTTGGACTAATTGTTAACCGATTGTACCTTTAGGTGCTGCGGAGAGTATCGTGTTACGAATTCCGAATAAGGTGTGTAATCCCGTACCCTTACGAATACCTGTTTGAAATGGTGTGTAATCTCATACCTCTCTGAAAGTTTACATGAAATGTTCTGTTATTCGGTCGAAATACCTAAGGAAAACCGGAAACTGGCATCCGTGACCACTCGGGCGTGCGTATATTCGTAGTGGTAACCATATTTTTGCAATGAAACAGTTTGGTCAGCAGCAGTGATGTGATTTTGAAAAATCACGAAAAATAGAATAAAGGGAGTTAGAAAGTGAAAAAGATATCGAAATAAAGCTTACTGTGTCTATTTTTATATGAAAGAAACAGAGGAGGAAGATGAATTGTATATTCTGTGATATCTTAATTTTAGTGAGACTGGTTCTGATTGACTTCGTGGTTCCCTGTTCTATCTTGGAAAAAAATTGTTTAAAATTGTACAAAGTGAATTATGAGTTATAAGTTATATGTATCAATTCCTTAGTGAGCCTATTTTCAATAGAAACAAGTGGGAGCAACATATGAAAACCGTACAGTGAGATATTTGAATTTTGGGTAAGAGAGGTCAGAACTGTTGGTCAGTGAAACAAGGGAATCTTTAATGAATAAACTATACTAAACAAATAAGCCAAAAATTCTGGAAAAATTGTAGTAAGAAGATATATGAGTCTAGTTTCAAGGAAAATTTACAGATCTAAAATTTGAGTTTCCTAACTTGATTTATAGTCAATTTAGTCAGTATGACGTAAATGGACAGTTTCGATTTTTATGCCCCACATTAGTAGTTAAGTCTAGGTTGCGGAATTACCAAAATACCCTTGGTGGGTAAATTACCGAAATACCCCTGGTTTGCGAGATTACCGAATTACCCTTAGTGGGTAAAATTACCGAATTACGAAAATGCCTCTATGGGCCGAATTACGGAAATGCCCCTAAAGGGCCGATTTGCTAGAATACCTTAATGGGCCAGATTATTATTGCCTAAATGGGCCGAGTCACTGTAATAAATTATTTGATTAATGGTTGCTATTTATATATGAATATCTTATTATGTATGCTGCATTTTCATATAACGCATGGGTTTGGAAAAATGGTGAAGAGAAGTGTAGCCTGGTGGCATTGCCACAATTTGTTCATTACTGTGTTACATTCTGAATCTGGTGGCTCTGCCACAAATCCTGATAATGGCTATGTTCCAACCTTAATATGGCTTTGTGCCATCATTTATACTTAATATGGCTTTGTGCCTGCGTTTATAAATGGCAATTTTGCCTACGATTTGGTGTGATTGGCGGGGTGGGTTGACTTGATCCCCACAGGTGTGATAGGCTGGTACGGGGGTGTGTTGGATGGATGGGTTGGGTTGCATTCATTCATATCATTTTAAATATTGTTATGAAAATGGGCTCCGGCCCAAGATTATGCTTTATGGGCTCAGGCCCAAATTTTTTCTATATGGGTTCAGGCCCAGTGGATGACGGTAAGGGGTTTCACACTGAGTTCTTGTAACTCACTCCCCATTTTCTTAACCCTTGTAGGTAATGCTCAGTGATGTGGACTTGGGCCATTGATGACTCGGTGGAAGCCATACTTCAGAAATGGTGTTTTATTTTGAACTTTAAATTTCTATTTCCGTTCACTTTACTATTTTGGGTTTTTTTATGTTGTAATAAGGCCTCTGGAGTATTTTATTATTTGCTTTATGGTTGTTATACTTATTATTTTGCTTAAATTGTCTAAAATGAGAATTTTCTAAAAACTTAAATAAAGGTTTTCCAAAATCGATTAACAAATGGATTTCAAAATAAACTTTTATAAATATTTTAACACGGAAGTTTTCACTCTAACTTTCAAATGATATTTTTAAAAGACACGATTTTATAAGATCATTAGTTCAAATTTTTGATTTCTCAATTAACTTTCGAGGATTAGTAGTATTTTATCAAATATTTCTAATTAAACATGTTTTCTTGATTATAACAAAATAATATCTATTTTAGTACAAATCAAAAGGGATTTAACACATTTTTCTCATGTTATCAATGGTACCTTTTCTCTCTATAATACTAATGTAGTTGTATTGATTGATCTTGGATCAACTCATTCTTATGTTTGTGTGAAATTGGTAACTAGTAAGAACTTGCCTGTTGAATTTACTGAGTTTGTGGTTAGAGTGTCAAACCCCTTAGGCAAACATGTACTAGTTGATAGAGTTTGCAAGATTTGTCCATTAATGATTCGAGGTCACTATTTTCTGGCGGATTTAATGTTGTTGCCATTTGATGAATTCGATGTTATTTTGGGCATGGATTGGTTGACATTGCATGATGCCGTAGTGAACTGTAAAAGAAAGATTATTGAACTAAAATGTGGAAATGGTGAAATTCTTTGAATTGATTCAGATGAACCGGGTGAGTTACCCGTTGTAATTTCTTCGATGTGTGCCCAAAGATATGTAAGGAAAGGCTGTGAAGCTTAACTTGCTTATGTGTTGAATACAAAAGAGTCTGAATTGAAAATTGAATCAGTGCTGATAGTTTGTGAATATCTGGATGTGTTCCCGGAAGAATTGCCTGGGTTACCACCAGTCAGAGAAGTCGAGTTTGGTATTGACTTAGTGCCAGGAACCTCGCCGATATCTATTGCACCGTATAGGATGGCCCCGACTGAATTGAAAGAGCTAAAGGCTCAGTTGCAAGAGTTGACAGATAAGGGTTTTGCGAGACCAAGTTATTCTCCCTGGGGTGCTCCAGTATTGTCCGTAAAGAAGAAAGACGGTTCTATGAGACTTTGTATAGATTACCGACAGCTTAATAAGGTAACTTGTAGTAGCCCGAATTAGGGCCTAAATGGAACAGTGGTTTTGAAACCATGAATTCGAGGTCAAAATATTTATTTCGATTGAGTTTTAGTGTTATTGAGTGATTGAATGTTTATGTGAAATTTTGGTTAAGAAATTTTATTGTTTGAATGTCCAATTTGATAAGTTGGACTAAATTGCAATGGGTGAAAAGTGTGTATTATAATCCATATAGGTACTTGATTGAGATGGGTTTTCAAATTGGGAGTCCTTAGCTGGTAATTAGACCATTATATTATAGTTTGGACACAAAATGCCCATAGAGGGATAAAATATCGAAAGGATTTAATGAAGGGCAATTTGGTCATTTGGTTAAAAAAAGAAATAAATGGGAAAATAAGGCTAAAATGTTGTCCATCTTCTTCATCCATAGCCGAAATTTGCAAGGAGCCATAGCTAGGGTTTTGCTTCACTTTCAAGCTTGATTGTAAGTACCTTCTAGCCCCGTTTTTGATATTCTTCATATTTTTGAAATCTTCGTAGCTCGATCTAGCTATTTCTCCAACTATTTTGAGCTAGAGCTTGTGTTAAAAATTTTACCCATGGATGACATACATGTATTTTGATGTCTAGTGGTAGAATATGAAAGTTTGTAGTGTGATAAAAAACTTTTGCTAGATGATTTTTGGTGAAATTGATAAAAAGGACTTATTTGCAAAAGATGAAATAATATGTGTATAAAATGTAAAATAGTTAAAATTTTGGGCTGCTATAAGAGAGAATATGAATCGGCCAGGGTTGGGTGCGTGAAAAATGAACACCTTTCATTTTACGAGCCTAGGGACTAAAGTGTAAAAATTGAGAAAGTTAGGGGCTAAATTGTAAATTTTGCCATAGGAAGATTTTGGACTGATTTGAATAATGTGTATATTAAATAAGCTAAGTGTGTCATTATAGATCAATAAGAACGTGGAATCGACCTTGACCGAGGAAAAGGCAAGGATTCGGACTAAATTGCAAATTAACACATTTTGTATCGAGGTAAGTATATGTGTAAACGATACATCCTTTTTATTTATGTTTTTACATATTAATGTCTTATGTGAAATGTGAGTAAATATATTATTGATATTTATTGAAACGTTGAAAAGTGGGGAAATTCCCGGATGAACCTTCGGAATAGAAAAAGGATACGGATGAACACCGTATTTACTATTATTGGTGGGCTGTGTGCGATACCACCGTATTTACTATTATTGGTGGGCTGTGTGCGATACCACCGTAATCACTATTATTGGTGGGCTGAGTGCGATACCACCGTAATCACTATTATGGGTGGGCTGAGTGCGATACCACCGTGTGTATATGTATCCGGTATTATTCCGAAGTGTTCATCGGGGAAATTTGATTAAGTGAAATTACGTGTGACAATGTGGTAACAAGTGCAGGGTTATAAGTGCATGTAATTGTGAGCAATGTCTATGATATGTATTTGGAATGTGGTAAGGGTTGAAATGAGTAAGTACAACTACTAGGATCTGAATTGTTCTTGATTAGTATCTAATGTTTTGATTGATAAGTATGTGGTAGGATGCTCATTTTTTACATATAGACTTACTAAGCTTAAATCTTACTCCCTTCTATTTTCCCTTGTTTTATAGTGTCGCCAAGCCAGCTCAGGATACGGAGATCGTCGGAGGATCATCCACACTATCTACACATTTTGGTATATTGAAATTTACATTGAATTATGGCATGTATAGGAATTTTGGTTATTTTGTAAGTGTCATAATTGTTTGATCAAGAATGCGGTCGATGTCATTTAATATATCATTTTGTATAAGGTCATGTGGTTTAACTAATATTGATTGTGTTACAAGTCCATGATAAGGCCTTTCATGAATGAGTTTGCTTGCCGAAGTGGGAATGAATGATAACATGGAATTGAAGCGTGGGAAGCGTGACATGTGAATGGTTGTGTAGTTGCATGTGTGATGGTTAGGTATAAGTGTGGTTATACATGATGAGAATGGTTTTTAAATGGTGCGTGAATGCTCTTAATATGGACAAATAGATGTCTAATAATAGCATGTTAAGTTGGTTGGAAATGGTTTAAGTGTGGATGTTTTTTTCAGGGTGGCAAAGGGCTTGATAAATAGCCTTCCAAATGTCCACACAGGTAGACACACGGGCGTGTGTCTAGACCGTGTGTGACACACGGTCTGCCTTATGGGCGTGTAGCTTGGCCGTGTGTCCCCTGCATCTAATTTGCCAAAAAATCCAGTTCGTCACAGGGGCTAACACACGGGCATGTGCCTTGGCCGTGTGACCTAAAATGTGTGCTGGCATCATAAACAGAATACCCAAGTTTTTGCACACGGGAAGAGACACGGGCGTGTGTCTCAGCCGTGTGAAGAATACGGCTTAGGACACAGGCGTGTGCTTGGCCGTGTGAAAACCCCTGTAGGTTCAAAATGAAAAATAAATCTACACAGGCTGGGGACATGGGCGTGTGCGACCACATGGCCTTCCCACACGGGCATGTCCCTGTGCTACACGGGCGTGTGCCCAGTTTTTATGTAAATTTTTTAAATTTTTCTAAAGTTCCTGGTTTGGTCTCGGATCATTCCCAAAGTATGTATTGGGCCTCGTAGGCCCATTTTAGAGACTTTATGATTGAATATGAAATTTTTTAAATTGAATGAAATTTTATGGCCCGGTTCTGCATGAATGTTTGTGTTATTGTCCGATAATGCCTCGTACCCTGTTCCAGCGTCAAACACGGGTAAGGGGTGTTACATTTTAGTGGTATCAAAGCTATGGTTTAGTCGGTCCTCGGACTAACGTTGCGTGTGTGAGAGTCCAGCTATACATGCCATAAATATTATGATAGTGTGGTAACTCCTGACAATTTCAAACTGTGTTTTCATATAGTAAAATGGATCCCGACCGAGCTGCTGCTGATGATGCTGCAAGTAATGCGCCGGCTCCCGTACTAGGGACCGCGCCAGTAGAAAGTAGATCTGAGATCTTGGGTCAGGGAGAGGAGGCTCTGAAAGCCTTTCTCCATATGATGAGTAATTGGTATACTGAATTTGTTCGAGCAAATCCTAATGCTCAACCTCCTCCACCCCCTCCCATACCTCAGCCAGTCCCCGTAGCTCCTCAAGGTATTGATTTGGTAAGATTAACTAAACCCCCGGTTGATAAGATTTGAAAACAAGAGGCCGAAGAATTTAGAGCCAACATAGATGATGATCCCGAGAAGGCAGAGTTTTGGCTTGAGAATTCTATGCGGGTATTTGACGAACTTTCTTGCACACCCGAAGAATGCTTAAAATGTGCTGTATCATTACTGAAGGACTCGGCATATTGCTGGTGGAAGACGCTGATATCTGTAGTTCCGAAAGAGAGTGTGACATGGGATTTCTTCCTAGAGAAGTTTCGAAAGAAATATATAAGTCAGCGGTTCATCGATCATAAACGGAAAGAGTTACTCGAATTGAAGCAAGGTAAAATGTGTGTGGCAGAGTATGAACGTGAATTTGTCAGACTCAGTAAGTATGCTCAAGAGTGTGTGTCTACCGAAGCTATTATGTGCAAGAGATTCAAAGATGGGTTGAACGAGGATATTAGATTGTTAGTTGGGATCTTAGAGTTGAAAGAATTCATGGTATTGGTCGATAGAGCTTGCAAGGCTAAAGAGCTGAATAAAGAAAAGAGAAAAGCTATGATTGAGGCCTGAGATGCAAGAAAGAGGCCGATGAGTAAGTCGTTCCAATCCCAATCAAAGAGGTCTAAAGAAACGAATCCTCGGATGACAGTTTCAGCAGGGTATTCACACCGAGATCGTGGTAAAACATATTTGGGCTCTAGAGTTCAAGATACTTCGATGGCAAGTATGGGTAATGTGAAGTCTAATAAACCCAAGTGTCAGAATTGTGGTAGACAACATATCGGAGAGTGTTGGGGAAACAACCGAGCTTGCTACAAGTGTGGTTCTCGAGAACATTTTCCCAGAGACTGTCCTGAGAACATTGAAGAAGATAAACTTCAGAGTGTTAGACCGAGTAACACTGTTAGTAGAGGTAGACCTCCGCGAAATACCAGAAATAGAGCTAGTAGTAAAAGTATAATGAAGGATTCAGCTGTAAGGACAGAAATGAGAGCACCTGCTAGAGCTTATGCCATACGTGCTCGTGAGGATGCGTCATCTCCCGATGTGATTACTGGTATATTCTCTCTTTATGATACTAATGTTATTGCATTAATTGACCCCGGATCCACTCATTCATATATTTGTGTGAATTTGGTAAATAGTAAGAAAGTGCCTATTGAATTGACTGAATTTGTGATTAAAGTGTCAAACCCTTTATACAAGTATGTGTTAGTAGATAAGGTTTGCAAGAATTGTCCTTTGACGATTCAAGGTCACTGTTTTCCGGCTAATTTGATGTTGTTTCCATTTGATGAGTTTGATGTTATTTTGGGCATGGATTGGTTCACATTACATGATGCCAAGGTAAATGTAGACAGAAAACTCTTGAGTTGAAATGTGAAAATGGTGAGATTCTTTGGGTTAAAACAGATGACTCAAATAAGATGCCTGCGATGATTTCGCACATGTCTGCTCAGAAATACATGAGAAAAGGGTGTGAAGCTTATCTTGCTTATGTGTTGAATACTGAGATGTCCGGGTCGAAGCTTGAATCAGTGCCAGTAGTCTGTGAATTTCTAGATGTGTTTCCAGAAGAATTGCCTGGGTTACCTCCGATTAGAAAGATTGAATTTGCCATTGATCTATTGCCTGGGACTGCACCGATCTCGATTGCTCCGTATATAATGGCTCCGACTGAATTGAAAGAATTAAAAGCTCAATTATAAGAATTGACAGATAAGGGATTTGTGAGACCGAGTTTTTCTCCTTGGGGTGCTCCCGTATTGTTTGTGAAGAAAAAGGACGTATCTATGAGACTTTGTATTGACTATCGACAACTCAACAAGGTGACCATAAAGAATAAGTATCCATTTCCGAGAATTCATGATTTGTTCGATCAATTGAATGGAGCAACAGTCTTTTTAAAGATAGATTTGAGATCCGGCTACTATCAGTTAAGAGTTAAAGAATCCGATGTGTCGAAAACTGATTTTCGAACGAGGTATGAACACTATGAATTTATTGTGATGCCTTTCGGTTTAACTAATGCACCAGCTATGTTTATGGATTTGATGAACCGAATTTTTCGACTATATTTGGATAAGTTTGTGGTAGTGTTCATAGATGATATATTGATTTATTCCCGAGATGAGTCCGAGCATGCCGAACACTTAAGAACGGTATTGCAGATTCTACGAGAGGAGAAATTGTTTGCTAAGTTCAGTAAAAGTGAGTTTTGGCTTCATGAAGTTAGATTTCTGGGACATATAGTTTCAAGTGATGGTATTCGGGTTGATCCGAGCAAAATTTTGGCAATTGTTGATTGGAAATCGCCAACTAACGTATCCGAGGTTAGAAGCTTTTTAGGCTTAGCTGGATATTATAGACGTTTTGTCGAGGGGTTCTCGATGATTGCTTCTCCTATGACTAAGTTGCTTCAAAAGAGTGTTAAGTTCGAGTGGACTGAAAAATGCCAGCAAAGTTTTGAGAAGTTGAAAGCGAAATTGGCTGAAGCACTAGTGCTAGTGCAACCTGAGTCGGGAAAAGATTTTGTGATCTATAGTGATGCGTCATTGAATGGTCTTGGGTGATTATTGATGCAAGAAGGCAAAGTAGTAGCGTACGCCTCGAGACAGCTAAAACCGCATGAAAAGAATTATTCGACGCACGATTTGGAATTGGCTGCCATCATTTTTGCTTTGAAGATTTGGCGTCATTATTTCTATGGTGAAAAATGCTGGATCTTTACTAATCACAAGAGTTTGAAATATTTGATGAATCAAAAGGAATTGAATTTGCAACAATGGAGATGGCTCGAATTGTTAAAGGATTATGAGTTAGTGATTGAATATCATCCCGGAAAGGCAAATGTGGTTGCGGATGCTTTGAGTAGAAAATCCTTGTATACTTTAAGAGCTATGAGTACGAGTTTGACATTATCTAATGATGGTTCTATATTGGCCGAGTTGAAGGCTAGACCGTTGTTGCTTCAGCAGATTTGTGAAGCTCAAAAGAATGATAGTGGAATGCGAGCTAAGAGAGCTCAGTGTGAATTGGGAAGTAACTCTGATTTTTGGGTTGGTTCAGTTGATTGTTTGATGTTTCGTGATAGAGTTTGTGTGCCGAAAGATGAGGACTTGATTCGGAAAATTTTATATGAGGCACATAGTGGTTGTTTGTCAGTACATCCGGGTAGTACAAAAATGTATAATGATTTGAAGAAGTTGTATTGGTGGCCGGGTATGAAAAGAGACATCTCTGAGTTTGTGACAAAGTGTTTGATCTGCCAACAAGTGAAAGCCGAGCATCAGGTGCCTTCGGGTTTACTTCAGCCAGTGATGGTTTTCGAGTGGAAATGGGATAGAATCACGATGGATTTTGTGACGGGTTTGCCTCTGACTTCAAAAAAGAAGGATGCCGTTTGGGTTGTGGTTGATAGATTGACGAAATCAGCTCACTTTATACCGGTACGTACCGACTACTCACTTGATAAGTTGGCTGAATTTTGTATTGATGAAATTGTGAGATTGCACGGAGTTCCTATGTCTATTATTTTGGATAGAGATCTGAGATTTACTTCGAGGTTTTGGAAAAAGCTGCAAGAAGCCTTGGGTACCAAATTGAATTTTAGTATCGCGTTTCATCCGTAAACTGACGGTCAATCCGAAAGAGTAATTCAAGTTCTTGAAGACATGCTCCGATGTTGTCTTTTAGAATTCGAAGGTAGTTGGGAGAAATATCTACCTTTGGTTGAATTTTCCTACAACAATAGTTATCAGTCGAGTATACAGATGGCACCGTATGAAGCATTATATGGTCGCAAGTGTCGAACTCCTTTGTATTGGACCGAGCTCAGTGAGAAACAGATTCACGGGGTTGATTTAGTTAGAGAAACCGAGGAGAAAGTGAAAATAATCTGTCATTGTCTGAAAGCTGCTTCAGATCGACAAAAGTCATACGCGGATTTGAAAAGAAAAGAAATTGAGTTTCAGGTGGGTGATAAAGTGTTTCTGAAAGTATCTCCGTGGAAGAAAATCTTGAGATTTGGTCGAAAGGGCAAGTTGAGTCCGCGTTTCATTGGGCCATATGAAATTATTGAGAGGATTGGACCAGTAGCTTACCGGTTAGCGTTGCCGGCGGAGTTGGGGAGAATACACAATGTGTTCCATGTGTCGATGTTGCGACGATATCGTCCTGATCCTTCACATGTAATTCTTCTGACAGAAATTGAGATACGACCGTATATGACATATGTTGAAGAACCAATTAAGATTTTGGCTCGGGAGGTTAAGCAGTTGAAGAATAAAAGTATAGCCTTAGTGAAAGTGTTGTGGCAAAAGCATGGTGTAGAGGAGGCTACGTGGGAACCGAAAGAAGTCGTGAGAAAATAGTACCCAAACCTCTTTACTGGTAAGATTTTTGGGGACGAAAATCCCTAAAGGAGGGAGACTTGTAGCAGCCCGAATTAGGGCCTAAACAGAATAGTTGTTTTGAAACCATGAATTCGAGGTCGAAATATTTATTCCGATTGAGTTTTAGTGTTTATTGAGTGATTGAATGTTTATGTGAAATTTTGGTTAAGAAATTTTATTATTTGAATATCCAATTTGATAAGTTGGACTAAATTGCAATGGGTGAAAAGTGTGTATTATAATCCATATAGGTACTTGACTGAGATTGGTTTTCAAATTGGGAGTCCTTAGTTGGTAATTAGACCATTATATTATAGTTTGGACACAAAATGCCCATAGAGGGATAAAATATCTAAAGGATTTAATGAAGGGCAATTTGGTCATTTGGTTAATAAAAGAAATAAAAGGGAAAATAAGGCTAAAATGTTTTCCATCTTCTTCCTCCATAGCTGAAATTTGCAAGGAGCCATAGCTAGGGTTTTGCTTAACTTTCAAGCTTGATTGTAAGTACCTCCTAGCCCCGTTTTTTGATATTCTTCGTATTTTTTAAATCTTCGTAGCTCGATCTAGCTATTTCTACCACTATTTTGAGCTAGAGCTTGTGTTAAAAATTGTACCCATGGATGACATACATGTATTTTGATGTCTAGTGGTTGAATATGAAAGTTTGTAGTGTGATAAAAAACTTTTGCTAGATGATTTTTGGTGAAATTGATAAAAATGACTTATTTGCAAAAGATGAAATAATATGTGTATAAAATGTAAAATAGTTAAAATTTTGGGCTGCTATAAGAGAGAATATGAATCGGCTAGGCTTGGGTGTGTGAAAAATGAATACCTTTCATTTTACGAGCCTAGGGACTAAAGTGTAAAAATTAAGAAAGTTAGGGGCTAAATTGTAAATTTTGCCATAGGAAGATTTTGGACTGATTTGAATAATGTGTATATTAAATAAGCTAAGTGTGTCATTATAGATCAAGAGGAACGTGGAGTCGACCTTGACCGAGGAAAAGGCAAGGTTTCAGACTAAATTGCAAATTAACACATTTTGTATCGAGGTAAGTATATGTGTAAATGATGCATCCTTTTTATTTATGTTTTTACATATTAATGTCTTATGTGAAATGTGAGTAAATATTATTGATATTTATTGAAACGTTGAAAAGTGGGGAAATTTCCGGATGAACCTTCGACATAGAAAAAGGATACGGATGAACACCGTATTTACTATTATTGGTGGGCTGTGTGCGATACCACCGTAATCACTATTATTGGTGGGTTGTGTGCGATACCACCGTAATCACTATTATGGGTGGGCTGAGTGCGATACCACCATGTGTATATGTATCCGGTAGTATTCCGAAGTGTTCATCGGGGAAATTTGATTAAGTGAAATTACGTGTGACAATGTGGTAACAAGTGCAGGGTTATAAGTGCATGTAATTGTGAGCAATGTCTATGATATGTATTTGGAATGTAGTAAGGTTTGAAATGAGTAAGTACAACTACTAGGATCTGAATTGTTCTTGATTAGTATGTAATGTTTTGATTGATAAGTATGTGGTAGGATGCTCATTTTTTACATATAGACTTACTAAGCTTAAAGCTTACTCCCTTCTCTTTTCCCTTGTTTTATAGTGTCGCTAAGCCAGCTCGGGATACGGAGATCGTCGGAGGATCATCCACACTATTTACACATTTTGGTTTATTGAAATTTACATTGAACTATGGAATGTATAGGATTTTTTGTTATTTTGTAAGTGTCATAATTGTTTGATCAAGAATGCGATCTATGTCATTTAAAATATCATTTTGTATAAGGTCATGTGGTATGGCTAATATTGATTGTGTTACAAGTCCATGATAAGGCCTTTCATGAATGAGTTTGCTTGCCTAAGTGGGAATGAATGATAACATGGAATTGAAGCGTGGGAAGCTTGACATGTGAATGGTTGTGTAGTTGTATGTGTGATGGTTAGGTATAAGTGTGGTTATACATGATGAGAATGGTTTTTAACTGGTGCGTGATTGCTCTTAATGTGGACAAATAGATGTGTAATAATAGCATGTTAAGTTGGTTGGAAATGGTTTAAGTGTGGATTTTTTTTTAGGGTGGAAAAGGGCTTGATAAATAGCCTTACAAATGTACACACGGGTAGATACACGGGCGTGTGTCTAGACCGTGTGTGACACATGGTCTGCCTCATGGGCATGTAGCCTTGCCGTGTGTCCCCTGCATCTAATTTGCAAAAAAATTCAGTTCATCACACGGGCTAACACATGGGCATGTGCCTTGGCCGTGTGACCTAAAATGTGTGCTGACGTCATAAACAGAATACCCAGGTTTTTACACACGGGCAGAGACACGGGCGTGTGTCTCGGTCGTGTGAAGAACACGGCTTAGGACACGGGCGTGTACTCAGCCGTGTGAAAACCCCTGTAGGTTCGAAATGAAAAATAAATCTACACGGGCTGGGGACATGGGCGTGTGCGACCACACGTCCTTCCCACACGGACATGTCCCTGTGCTACACGGGCGTGTGCCCAATTTTTATGTAAATTTTCTAAATTTTTCTAAAGTTCCTGGTTTGGTCCCAGATCGTTCCCAAAGTATGTATTGGGCCTCGTTGGCCCATTTTAGAGACTTTATGATTGAATATGAAAATTTTTAAATTGAATGAAATTTTATAGCCCAATTCTGCATAAATGTTTGTGTTATTGTCCGGTAATGCCTCGTACCCTGTTCCGGCGTCGAACACGGGTAAGGGGTGTGACATCATTAAGAACAAGTATCCTTTGCCGAGGATTGATGATTTATTTGACTAACTGAAAGGAGCGACAGTGTTCTCGAAGATAGATTTGAGATCTGGTTACTATCAGTTGAGAGTAAAAGTGTCGGTTGTGCCAACAACCGCTTTCAGAACAAGGTACAGACACTATGAATTCCTTGTTATGCCTTTTGGGTTAACGAATGCTCCTGCATTTTTTATGAACCTAATGAATCGAATCTTTAGACCGTATTTGGACAAGTTTGTGGTTGTGTTTATTGATGATATTTTGATTTATTCTCGTGATGAGTCTGAGTATGCCGAACACTTGAGAACTATTTTGCAGACTTTGAGAGATAAGAAGTTGTATGCTAAGTTCAGTAAAAGTGAGTTTTGGCTCCGAAGAGTCAGATTTTTAGGACATCTTGTCTTAGGTGATGGTATTCGGGTTGATCCAAGTAAAATTTCGGCAATTGTTGATTGGAAACTGCCAAGAAATGTATCTGAAGTTAGAAGCTTTTTGGGCTTAGCCGGTTATTATCGACGTTTTGTCAAAGGATTTTCAATGATTGCTAATCCAATGACCAATTTGTTGCAAAAAAGATGTTAAATTTGAATGGTCTGAAAAATGTCAGCAAAGTTTTGAGAAATTGAAGGCATTATTGACTGAGGCACCAGTTTTAGTACAACCTGAACCGGGAAAAGAATTCTTAATTTATAGTGACGCGTCACTGAATGGATTGGGATGTGTGTTGATTCAAGCGGGCAAAGTGATAGCTTATGCCTCGAGACAGTTGAAACCGCACGAGAAGAATTATCCGACGCATGATTTGGAATTAGCTGCTATTGTGTTTGCTTTGAAAATTTGGAGACATCATCTGTACGGTGAGAAATGTCATGTTTTTACTGGTCATAAGAGCTTGAAGTACTTGATGACTCAAAAATATTTGAACTTACGGCAAAGAAGATGGCTTGAGTTACTGAAAGACTATGAGTTGGTAATTGACTATCACCCGGGTAAAACGAATATGGTTGCCGACTCCTTGAGTAGGAAATCTTTGTTCGCTTTGAGAGCGATGAATACATGGTTGACTTTGTCCAGTAATGGTTCGATTCTAGCTGAGTTGAAAGCTAGACCGTTGTTCCTTTAACGGATTTGTGAAGCTCAGAAATGTGACAGTGATTTGCAAGCTAAGAGAGCTCAGTGTGAATCGGGCAGTGATTCAGATTTTCATATCGGATCCAATGGTTGTTTGATGTTTCGAGGTAGAATATGTGTAACAAAAGATGATGAAATTATTCTTAAAATTCTTCGTGAGGCACATAATGGTTGCTTGTCTGTGCATCCGGGTAGTACGAAAATGTATAACGATTTGAAGACATTGTACTGGTGGTCAGGTATGAAACAAGATATTTCAGAGTTTGTTTCGAGATGTTTGATTTGTCATTAAGTAAAAGCCGAACACCAAGTGCCTTCGGGTTTACTTCAACCAGTGATTGTACCCGAATAAAAATGGGACAGGATTACGATGGATTTTGTATTGGGATTTCCTTTGACTCCGAAAAAGAAAGATGCCGTATGGGTTGTGGTTGACAGATTGACGAAATCAACTCATTTTATACTGGTACGTACTGCTACTCACTAAATAAGTTAGCTGAATTGTACATTTATGATATTGTGAGATTGCACGAGGTGCCTGTTTCTATTATTTCGGATAAAGATCCGAGGTCTACTTCGAGATTTTGGAAAAAAGTTACAAGAGGCTTTGGGTACGCGGTTAAATTTTAGTACCGCGTTTCATCCGCAAACCGATGGTCAGCCTAAAAGAACGATTCAAATTCTTGAAGATATGCTCCAATATTGTGTTCTGGAATTCGAAGGTAGTTGGGAGAAATATCTACCATTGATCGAATTTGCATATAACAACAGTTTTCATTCGAGTATAAAGATGGCGCCTTATGAGGCATTGTATGGCCGCAAGTGCCGAACACCTTTGTATTGGACTGAGCTCAGTGAGAAACAGATTCACGGGGTTGACTTGGTTAGGGAAACTGAAGAAAAAGTAAAGGTAATCCGAAATTGCTTGAAAGCCGCTTCAGATAAAAAAAAGTCGTATGCAGACTTGAAAAGAAAAGAGATTGAATTTCAGGTCGGTGACAAAGTCTTTTTGAAAGTATCTCTGTGAAAGAATATTCTAAGATTTGGCCGTAAAGGCAAGTTGAGTCCACGTTTCATTGGGCCGTATGAAGTTATTGAAAGAATAGGGCCAGTGGCATATTGATTAGCTTTACCGACAGAGTTGGAAAGAATTCATAATTTGTTTCATGTGTCGATGCTGCGACGATATCGTTCTGATCCTTGACATGTGATTTCTCCATCAGAGATTGAGATACGACCGGATATGACATATGGTGAAGAACCGATCAAGATTTTGGCTCGAGAAGTTAAATAGTTGAGAAATAAAAGTATAGCCCAAGTGAAAGTTTTGTGGCAAAGGCACGGTGTGGAAGAGGCTATGTGGGAACCTGAGGAAGTTAAGCAAAAACAATACCCAAACCTATTCTCTGGTAAGATTTTTGGGGACGAAAATCCCTAAGGGGGGGAGAGTTGTAACAACCCGATTTTGGGCCTAGTCGGAACAGTAGTTTCAGGACCACAAATCTGACGTAGCAAAGTTTATTTTTATTATATTTTCATGGTCTATAGTTTCATAAAATGATTTCGTGAAAATTTCGTTCAAAAATTTTGAAGTTTGGGCACTCAATTTAGTCAAGAGGACTAAATTGTAAAAAGTGTAAAAGTTGAGTTCTACATGCTAGAGGTGTCTAATTGCTATGAAATTTTAAATTGAAGGTCCTTAGATGGTAATTAGACCATTGGTTAAGTTAGTGGATAAAAATGGACATGGAGTAAGAGAATTTTCATGTTTTAAGTTAGGGGCATTTTGGTCATTTGGCTAATTAAATGAATTAATAATTAAATTAAAAGCCAATTTTTGTTCATCTTCAACCCCTTGGCCAAAAATTACAAGAAGGAGACATAGCTAGGGTTTGTCAAGCTTCCAAGCTCGATTGTAAGTCCGTTCTTGCCCTGTTTTTAATGTTCTTTACATTTTTGAAGTCGTTATCACTCGATCTACCTATTTCTACCATTAATTTAAGAAAATATCAAGGTCTAGGGTTCGGCCCATGTTGTATATTTGTGTATTTTGATGTCTAATGGTAGATTATGCATGTTTGATGTGTGATAAACAACTTTTGCTAGGTGGTTTTTGATGAAAATGTCAAAAAGACCTATTTGTAAAAAGATTATAAAATGTGTGTAAAAGTGTGATTAAATGAAAAATATGGACAGCTATAAGTATAAAAGAGGTTCAACTGGTCTTGGGAATCGAAGAAATTGAATAGACTTCATTTTTCGAGCCTAGGGGCAAAAATGTAAATATGTTAAAGTTTAGGGGCAAAAATGTAATTTTTGCCCTAATGTGAGTTTTGGACTGAAATGAATAATTTGAATAATAAATAAGTTAAATTTGCTATTATAGATCAAGAGAAACGAGGTTCAGACCTAGATCGGGGGAAAAATAAAGTATTTGACGATTAGGTCCCATTCCTACTATTTTTGTACCGAGGTAAGTTCGTATGTAAATAATGCATTGTTTTATTTATGTTCTAAACGCTTTAATATTGTATGAATTATGATCGACTCCTTGAACGTAATCGACAAAGTTTGACAAGCGAGAGAATCCCGATTGAACCTTAGGAATAGTTAGGATAAAAATGTCATGACATTAGGGTTATTGAGATTTCGTGCAAGACCATATCTGGGATATGGCATCGATATGAGACTTCGTGTAAGACCATAGCTGGGCTATTGGGATCAATATGAGATCCCATGTAAGACCATATTTGGGATATGTCATTGGTATGGTACTGTGAATGCGAGATGCCCCGAGTTTCCTTTAGTATTCCAAGTGGTAAACGGGTAGTTCGACAGAAATGTTAAAGTTGTGAAAGACTTTGGTATGTTACACTTGGGTACAGGTATGTACATAAGACTCATGCTTAATGAGCTCGATATGTGAAGAACCCTCGGTAAGTTTGTGATTGAGTAAGTTTGACTATGAGATTCATAATGACATTTATGTTAATTTACATCATGTTAATTATGTGTTAAATGTGTGTTATAATGCCTATTATTTGCATAGGAACTTACTAAGCTTTAAAGCTTACTCCCCTTTCTTTTCCCTTGTCTTAAAGTGTCACCAAGCTAGCTCGGGGATCGGAGACTGTCGGAGATTCACTCACACTATCAACATATCATTTTGGGTACCGATGAATTTAACATTTTGAGTTATGGCATGTATAGGGACTTGGTCATTTTGTCATGTGTCATAATTGATTTGGCCAAATATGTTGGCTTATGATGGTTGATAATTCATTTTGTAAATGGCCATTGAAATTGGCTAATATTGTTTAAATGTATTTATATATGATGATGCTTATCATGGATGTGGGGATTTGCATGCTTTAGTTGATAAGTATGTGATGGTTGTATGTGATAGATGGTAATATATGAATGAGTGTTGATGTCTTGGTTGTGGCTGATTTGGTTGAATGTATATGCTTGGATTGGTGCTATATTTTGTTGTGTAGGCATGTGCATGGAAGGGTGACAAAATGGCTTGGTAAATAGCCTTGTTTTTGTCCACACGGGTGGACACACGGGCGTGTGTCTAGGCCGTGTGTGACACACGGCTTGCCCCATGGGCGTGTGTTCTGGCTGGCGTCCCCTGCACCTTAATTGTTTCAAAACAGAATGCTTAGTAATGAGCACACGGTCAAAGACATGAGCGTGTGTCTCAGCCGTGTGGATGACACGGCCTCGAACCCAGGCGTGTGCCCTGGCCGTGTGAAGTCTGCACCTATTTTATGAAAAATTATGAAAATTTAATTGATCACACGGCCTAAGCACTCGGGTGTGTGACTTGGCCGTGTGACCTCAATTTGATGATGATGTCATAAACAGAAAGCTCCCTAATTTGAACACGGCCTGAAGCACGGGCGTGTCTTAGGGTCACACGAGTGTGTCCCGAACCCACATGGGCGTGTGACCCCTTTTACATGAAAAATTTTCTAAGTTTCCCAAAAGTTTCCAAAGTTCCTGGTTTAGTCCCGAACAACTTCTGATGTATGTTTTGGGCCTCGTAGGCTCATGATAGGGACGATATGAATATATGTGAAAGGTTTTAAACTTGGATGGAAATTTATGTCTCGATTTTATATGTTTGCTTGTGTTTATGTTCGATAATGCCTCGTACCCTATTCCGACGTTGAATACGGGTAAGAGGTGTTACAGTCTAGGGCTCAGACTGCTGGGGACGACGCACTACCCCAAGCAATGTTGAGGGTTTTAAAGATATTCGTTGGGACCCATACTGGATCTGAAGGCCGAGGGTCGGTAACTGAACAACTCGATCTAATGGGGCAGAATTGTTTAGAGGTGTTGTTAGGGTCACCCCGACTGTAGCTGAGTATTTGTTGGAGGCCACAGAGAGAATAATGAATGATCTGGATTGCACCTCTGAGTAGATACTGAAGGGTGTAATGTCCTTACTTCGCTATGAAGCTTATCAGTGGTGGTTGACGATTGACCAGGGCACCCAGCCTGAATGAGTGACTTGGGCTTATTTCTGGGGTGCCTTCCAGAATAATTATGTGTGGGCGAGTTATGTTGAGACCTGTAGAAGCGAGTTTATGGGGCTGACTTAGGGGGATAAATCAGTGGTCGAGTATGAGATCAAATTTTTTATGCTGAGGAGGTATGCTCGCAGTTTGGTTGAGATTGATTATGATAAGAGCATCCGATTTGAGGAGGAATTGAGGTACGACATTAATGTTCTAGTAGCTCCACAGTGAAAGTGAGTCTTTAAAACTTTGGTGGAGAAGGCGAAGATTACCGAGGAGATTAAGTGCATGGAGCGCTAGAAAAGGTATAAGGAAAAGAGTTAGAACAAGAACAAGAACAAGAAGGATTCAAGTCATTCTAGTTCTTCTCAGCGGCATATGAAACAGGCTAGATTTGAGAGACCTCAATAAGTTGAGCCTGCTGCCAAGGTTGAGCGGGTCTTGATCTATGATTTTTGTAATAGACACCATCAGGGCGAGTGTTGGAGGAGGGTTAGGGCTTGCTACAGATGTGGGTCTACTGAGCATAAGATTAGTGAGTGTCCTCTTATTGTTGAGCTAGTACGAGCTCCGATTCAGGATCATGTTCAACCTTAGAGGGTTGTTCAGCAGCTTTCTAGAGGCCATGGTTAGATTAGGGGTGGTATGGTGGTGGTCGTGGTCAGAAGGCACTGGGTAGAGGTATGATTCAGACTGAGGCTAGGCAGCCAAATTTTATTTACGTGGTGAGGGGATGTGATGACAGGGATGCGACCAATGTGATAGCCAGTACATTTATTATACATTTGTTTCCTTATTTTGCTTTGATTGATTGTGGTTCCACGCATTCATATATTTCTGGTAGTGTACCAAGTAATCTGGGGATTTTGGCGGAGGACACTAGTAGTGAGCTTTTTGTGATTAGTCCTTTGGGACAGTTTGTTCGAGTTAGTAAAGTGTTTAGGAGGTGTCTGCTTGAGGTTCAGGGATTTGTATTTCTGATTGATTTGATGGAGTTGTTGTTCAGAGAGTTTGATCTAATACTGGGTATGGATTGGTTGGTGGAGCATTAGGTTGGATTAGATTGTGAATCTAAGAGGGTGACTTTTAAGGTTGGGGATGGTGATGAGGTTGTGATGGTCGGCAAGCATCGAGAATACCCCTCTAATGTGATCTCTGCTTTGGTAGCCAAAAAGTTGGTTCATAAAATGTGTGATGTGTATTTGGCTTATGTGCATGACACTAATTTTGTGGAATCGGTTGTGGGGGGAATTCACACTGTTAAGGATTTTTCAAACATCTTTTTTTATGAGTTACCAGGATTACCTTCGGATAGTGAGGTTGAGTTCAGAATTGAGGTTCTACTTGGGACAGCTCTAGTGTCCATCGCCTCATATCGTATGGCACCGAAAGAGCTAAAGAAATTAAAGTTACAGCCTCAAGAACTTCTAGATAGGGGGTTAATTCGACCTAGTGTGTCCTCGTGGGAAGCATTGGTTCTCTTTCTTAGAAAGAAGGACAACTCTATGAGAATGTGTGTGGATTATTGTTAGTTGAACAAATTGATGGTACACAATAAGTACCCACTTCCGAAGATTGATGATCTGTTTGATCAGTTCCGTGGGGCATCAGTGTTCTTGAAGATTGATCTTCGTTCTGGATATTATCAATTGAAGGTTAAGATGGTTGATGTGCATAAGATTGCCTTTAGACTAGAAACACAAAAATATATAGACTTTTTTAGGACCTTTTGAGCTTTAATTCATGTAGTTTCGTAGTAATTTTTTTTTAAATTCACACTTTAATTATAAAATAATTAATTTGTACTTAAATTATTAACATATTTAATTTTAGTTATTTTTATAATAAATTTTTACGAATTTGGCTTATTTTTGACAGTTTTACACAAAAGGTGAAAATTGGCTCAACAGACACCTTAAAAGGCTTGAATCGTTGGGGAATTTTTGCATCGAGTGAACCAAGGGCAAGATTAAATATTTTTCCAGCCAAGGTTGGTCCAAATGATGATCATTTTATATACTTTATATTTAATTTTTATCCAAGTTAAATTGGGTTAAAAATTAATATAAAGCCTAAAGGAGAAAATGGCCTAATGTACTAAGCATTGAAGACTGATCCAATAATAAAATTAGCAGCCCAAAACTGACCCAATAAGCTGACCCAATCAGCTTATTTAGCTGATTAAATTAATTGCAAAACAACCCTTAAGTTTTTTTAAAATCCTATTCAAACCCCTCCACTTTTTGTGCCTTTGAATATTTGCCCCTAGCTTAAAATAGCAAGTTTGAAATATTCAAACTTGCTTGTTGTATGGCCGGCCAAGGAAGAGTGTGTGGCTGCTAATATTTTCTATTTTTAGCAGCCACTCCCGCCTATAAATACCCCTTCAACTATTCATTCAACACCCTTCATATCCCACACATCTCTCTCTCTTTCACTCACTTTCTCTCATATATTTCCCATTTTTCCCTCCACTTCTCTTGTCGATTTCCCTCTTGGAAAAGAGCCCTTCAACCACCTTTGGTAGCAGCATTCAAGTGCTTATAGAAGCCTTGGAACAGCAAGAATGGGCAGAGGAGGAGAGGAGCAACTAGTCTGGCTTCGGAGAAACACTGGATTTGATTCTAGTTTCCTATCCTTTAACTTTTCTTGTTGTTTTTATGATCATGTCTATGAAAATTTGTTATGTTGATATTCTAAATTTGATTAACATGGTTTAAATTTAATTCGTATTAGGTTGATTACATTTCGTCTACTTAGGTTACTAAAATCGTGTTCGTGTTGTTATAGGTCTTGATAAATTGTTTGATTAAGTAAAACCATGATTATGTTATACTTGCATTATAATTGTAAGGTAACTAATGAATTAACTATTAATCGTGTTGAAATTGTAATTAATTGACACAATACTTAATCAGTGCATGTTTAATCTTCTAAGGTAGTTGAGGGTTAAATTAGCGACAATATTAAATGGTACATTAGCCTTGCATAACTTGCAAGATTATTGTGATTAAACTATTTCAATATAGAAATATATTGTTACCTCACTTAACCTTTTACTTGCTTATTAAAATTAATTAGTTTTTTGAATTGGTATAGTAATATGTTCAAGAGATTAGTTAATTTAATAAGTCTGTATGTGCTATAGTTAACAAATTACTAAGTTTTCGTGAATTTATTCATAACAACATGAACATTTTTTTGGTAATATTAAGTTAAGAAATGTAATTGGTCTAACACAATTATGGCATCTTGATTAAAACCATATTTTGAAACCGCGCATTGGAACTTTTATTTTTATTTTTATTTTATTTTACTTAGTTAAATTTTAGTTTCTAATCACTTCCCCAGAATCAAAATAGTTTTAATCACCAAAGTGTTTGATTTTCATTTCATAAATATTTTTCTTTCACAGTCCCTGTGGGTACGATAACTCGACATTTACTTGTCACTTTATTACTTGTTACGATTGTGTACACTTGGACATCTTCATTGTAACACCCCAAACCCGGTCAAAACGTTACGACCAAATTTGAGTTGTTACAGGGAGAAAATTTAAAAAAAACTTTTGGCAATATCGGAGTTGAGAAAACATTTGGATTAGAGAGTTCAAGTCAGGGCATACTATCTTCTCTTTGAGTTAATTAGGTGTTGAAAACGAGTTTATTTTACCAAAATCGAACTCAGAAATTTTTGAAAGGTGATCATCAATGTAAAAGTTAAGATACGTAATCATTGGAAATAATATTTTTCTCAAAATTGTTAGGAAAAATCCCAAGTTTTAGTTATTTGTAGCTTACTGTTCCTTTGTTGAAATTTTAGAAAACCTCTATTACGTTTTTAAGAAAACCCTGCCTCGATAATTCACAACGTGTATAAAATCGATATATAAACAAAATCCCCAAAACAAAAATAAATTTAAAGCGACCTTATTACTGATTAAAATCCGAAATAGAAGAAGTAGGTTTAAAGTAAAATTCAAGTTTACTAAAAAAAAAGTAGCAACGCATGGCCACCTCGAGTCTGTCTCGGCTCCAAATTCGCTATCTACTGATTACCTGTAGAATTCGCAAAAAGGGGTGAGTCATCGAGACTCGGTGTGTGTGTAAATCCTCGTATAACACGCATCGGGCCTTAGCCCTCTCAATATAGCATATGTCACATGCATGCAATGCAGCCCAATCCCGCTTAACTCTCCATCCAAACACTCGTGGCATCATGCCACTGTGGTTCATGACCACCGTGGTTCTAGACCACTCGTGACAATAGTCACTCGTGACAATAGTCACTTAATATAATCGTGGGGCCAACCCAATGTGGTCTTAGACCACCGTGATGATCTCTGAATAGTTTATGTTTACGTAGGGCCAACCCACTGTGGTCTTAGACCATCGAGACAAGTCACTGTTATAAGCAATCGTGGTATTAACCACCATGATACTCAGACCACTCGTGACAATAGTCACTCGTGACAATAGTCACTTAATCAAAACTTCCCCCTCCTTTCAATTCCCGAGCCCATGCTCTTTACATCGTGCACAATGTGTATGCAATCGTCATCACAATGCATAACAGATACTATTTCATACATGAATAACAATAAACATACATACAGGCATATAATCAAGAATATCAACCGTGAAGAACTTACCCGGTGTCTCCAACCTTACCCATAAGGGTATTTTGCCTATCACATCAATCCTTTCGGCTTTTGGCCATTACAGTTAATAACATAACTACAGAGAAGTGTGTGAATAGTACACACCTGATAACGCGTAATACCAAGCTATCTACGTCAACGCTTTCGCTAACAGGAACGACAGCTATCTGCCTATCCCAGGCAGACGTCACCTCTCTACCACAGCCCGGCAGAAAATCCTGAACCGCCGATACCGCACGACGTTTAAAGTTTGGAATGGATACTATGGGTACACTCCCCTCCTCGGCTTGACCATTTCTTGATCAACAGAAGCCGAACATTAACAGACTTGGCTTAAGAAACCGTTTGAGCCCCTAAATAATTACCATGTTAGAATCGGTTCTCCAGATAGATCAAAAGGAGTGGCCTTTTGGCCAAACAAGTCGATAAAGAATCCCTACCTCCTATTCGGCCAACGACTACTTGCCAAAACCCCATTTGAAAATAGGCCACACGAAAAAGAGATGACGGAACACACCCTTCTACAATCGGTCAGTGCCCAGGAAGTGAGTCAGAACCTTCGGTTAACCATTGCAACGAGGATTAAGAAAAAGAATGAGATGAAAAGAGAGAAGAGCTTCTTAATACCGCAAGAATATTCCAAATGGAGAGTCTATGTTCGGCTTCTATCAAGAATCGATGGAAGGGTGCCGATTCGGTTTTGAAGAAGAAACAAGAGAAGATGAACTAGGGAGATTCGACTATGAAGAACAAGAAGAAAAGAAATGGAGCAAGAAGGTGTTTCGGCTTTGGAGAAAAAGTAGAGAAGAAAAGGAATTTCGGCTTGACAAGAGAGGGGATGAGGGTTGATTTGGATTCGGTTATGGTGCTTAAGAGAAGAGCAAAGAAGATGGCAAAAAGTAATATGGAGGGTGTATGGTAAGGAAATAGTCGGCCAAAGGTGGTTTGATAGCTTTCAAGAACAAGGTGCACGAATGAGAGGTTTGCGATTCAATGAAAAGATGAGAAAAGAGTTGAAAGTCACCAAAAGAAAAAGGAGAGAACCCTTAGGTGATCTTAGGCAATTTCGGCACACAATGCTAGACATCCCAAAATGAAACAAAGGCTCACAAATTTGCACACCTTCACTAGGATCTCTCGGTTTGTAAACCCACACTCAATGCTGAAAATCTCCCAACCACAACATCACATAGCCGTCACTCTCCTCCCCCCCAAACTCCAACTTTCGGCCAACACTCAAACACCAACCCTCTCCTTGATTTCCTCCACCGAATGCTCCCCATCACCCATTCGAATAGTTTGAACAATTCAAACTCCCCAAATCCCTCATGGCCATTCATTCAAATGGTTTGACTCTTTCAACACCCAGCCTTGAAGAGCCCTAGCCGAATCCACCGCTCTAGCTCCCTAGGCGCAAAAATAAAACTCCACAGTGAGGCTTGTGGGATTCGAACCTTCTCCCAGCTGCTACTCCCTTGTGACGCCACTTCCATGCACTCTTAAGTGGAACCTCCTTGCCACCTTACCACCTCTCTTCTTGTGTCATCAAACCCAAATATTTATTCTTAAGACCCGCCTCTGCTAGCTTTCCCCTTAAAGTGCCTAAAATAGAATTTTCACCAAGGCTCAAGCTTAACCCCGAGCCTTTCCGGGATCCCCCAAACACATAAAAAGAACAAACAAAACATGCCAACACACAGTAAGACAAATAATGCCAAGCCCCTAAATCCAGGATGTTACATTCATCGTTCGAAGGACTCGCTATAGGCATTATGAGTTCCTTGTCATGCCACTCGGTTTGACTAATGCTCCGACTGCATTCATGGATCTCATGAACTAGGTTTTTCAGCCGTATCTAGATCAGTTCGTCGTAGTATTTATCGATGATATCTTGGTATACTATAAAATCGAGGATGAACATGATGAGCATCTTAGAATGGTTCTTCAGATTCTTCATGAGAAAGAGTTCTATGTTAAGTTGAGTAAGTGCAAATTCTGGCTGAGTGAGGTTATGTTTATGGGGTATATGGTTTCTCCTGAGGGGATTCGAGTGGACCCTAAAAAGATGGATCCTATTCTGGATTAGAAGTAGCCTAGGAATGTGATTGAGCTTCGAAGTTTCCTTGGTTTAGTGGGATATTATCAGAGGTTTGTTGAGGGGTTCTCATTGTTAGAAGCTCCTTTGACTAAGTCATTACGTAAGAATATTTTGTTTGTGTGGACTGATGAGCATCAATAGAACTTTAAGAAGCTCAAATTTGTTTTGACTCAGGCACCTGTTCTGATTCAGCTCAAATCTGGAAAAGAGTTTATTGTGTATAGTAATGCGTCTCATACCGGTTTGGGTTGTGTTCTAATGCAGGAGGGTAAGGTGGTAGCGTATGTGTCTAGTTAGCTTAAGCAGCATGAGGGTAATTATCCGACACATGACCTCGAACTTGTCATAGTTATCTTTGCTCTCAAGATTTGGAGGCATTATCTGTATGATGAGAGGTGCATCATCTACACTAATCACTAGAGCCTTATGTACCTCCTTACTTAGAAGGAGTTGAATCTTAGGCAACGTTGTTGGATCGAGTTGCTTAAGGACTATGATTGCATGATAGGGTATCGTCCTGGTAAGGCCAATGTGTTGGTCGATGCTCTTAGTTGGAGATCTATGTCCAAGTTGATGGTGATGTTTGCTCACCTAAATTTGTTTGATGATGGTGGGATTCTGGCAGAATTGCAAGTTAAGCCAACCTGGTTGGCTGAGATTAAGAATAAGCAGCTTCTGGATGAGTCTCTGATTAGTCGAGTTCAGCTGATTAATGAGGGATAGACTTTAGATTTTGGGTTTAATAGTGATGGTATTTTGTGTTTCTGAGGTCGTATTTGTGTGCCTAGTGATGTGGATTTAAGGTAATCTCTTTTGCGGGAAGCTCATGGTAGCCCTTATGCTATGCATCCCGGCGGTAATAAGATGTACTGTGACCTTTAAAAGTTGTACTGATGGCTTGGATTAAAACGTGAGGTAATTGATTTTGTGTCCTATTGTCTGACGTGCCAACAGGTTAATTTGAGCACCAACTTCCTTCTGGTTTGCTTTAACTTGTTAGGATTCTATTATGGAAATGGGTACAGGTAATGATGGACTTCGTTAGTAGGTTGCCCTTAACACCTACTAAGAAGGATTATGTTTGGGTTATTATGGATCGGTTGACTATGTCTGCTCATTTCATTTCAGTTAGGACCGATTACTCTTTACAGAAGTTGGCAAAGATTTATGTTTCGAGATAGTTAGGCTTCACGGGGTTCCGGTATCGATTATCTCCGATTGAGATCCTTGGTTTACTTCACAATTCTGGAAGAAATTACATGAGGCTCTGGGTACTCGATTAGATTTCAGTTCGACATTTCATCCGCAGATTGATGGTCAGTCTGAGAAAGTAATTTAGATTTTTGAGGATATGCTTTGGAGCCGTGTTATTGACTTTCAGGGTAGTTGGGATGAATTTATGCCGCTAGCTGAATTCGCTTACAATAATAGTTTTCAGTCTAACATTCAGATTGCACCTTATGAGGCCTTATATGGTCAAAAATGTTGTACTACACTTTGTTGGACTGAGTTGGGTGAGAGGAAGGTTTTGGGTCCTCAGTATAGTGGCTAAGACTGAGGATAATGTTCATTTGATTCGAGATCGACTTAAGGCCGCTTCTGATAGACAAAAGTCTTATGCAAATCTTAAGAGGAAGGATATTAAGTTTGAGGTGGGAGACTGTATTTTTCTTAAGGTGTCTCCGTGGAAAAAAGTTCTCAGATTTGGTTGTAAGGGCAATTTAAGCCCTCGATTCATTGGGCCATATCAGATTTTGAGGCGTGTTGGGTCGGTTGCTTATCAGTTAGAGCTACTTTTGGAGTTGGATCTCTTTCATGATATCTTTCATGTGTCCATGTTGAGGCATTATCGATCTAATCATTCTCACGTGGTTCTAGTGGAGGAAATTGAGTTAAGGTCGGATCTATCTTTTGAGAAGGAGCCGGTGTAAATTTTGGATCGTGAAGTTAAGGTCTTGAAGAGAAAGACCATTCCGTTAGTTAAGGTTCTGCAACGAAATCATGGTTCAGAGGAGGCCACTTGGGAGTCTGAAGATTCGTTTCGTCAACAATATCCACATCTCTTTGAGTTGGGTATATTTTGAGGTTAAAATTTCTTTAAGGATGGGAGAATTGTAATGCCCCAATTTTTTTAAGTTTGGATTGTTTAAGTTTGTCAAATGATTTGATTTGTTTTGTTGGTTAAGTGCCTTGAATGTCTTCTTTTGCTTTAGGTCTTGAGTTCAATTCCCTTGTTTTGGAATTTTTCCATTAATTTTGGTATTATGTTCGACTTGAGTCTATGGGCTTATCTTTTGTTTTGTTGGGTTGCTAACAAGAATGAGCTTGCTGGTTTAATGATAAGGCTTCAGCTTACCCTTTGATCTTGAGTTTGAATCCCTACGATTGCGAAATGGAAAATATTTATTTTGTTCCCATGCTTTTGTCGCCCATGTGATGGAATTTGAGTGTAATTCAAATTTTGGATAAGTTGTTAGGGAGTGGATTTAGTGGCATTTCAGTTTGTAAATATCCCCTAAAAGTCTCCTATGTTTCCTTCTTTTTCTCTCTTATTTCCCTACCAATCGTTTTTACTTTTCTTTCTTTTTCTTTCCCTTCCTTTACTTCTCCAAAAAATTTCCCTTGGTTACTTTAAAGCTTTCTTTTTCCCAAAGTAATTCTATCGTTTCATCTATTCTTGTTCCTTTCTTGTTGTGGTTTTGTGACGAGTTCGGTAAGTTATTTTGAAGGTTGTCTTTTTCTGTATTGGGGAAAATTTGTTAAGATAAGCGAAAGGTTCTCGTTAATTCTTTTGTGATTAACATCAGATTTTTTTGTTCTTGTACTATTAGGACATAATCATACGGTGCCTAACGATTTCCCAAAAAGTTAAGAACAACTTTAGTGGCTGTTAATTTCATGATAAGTGGGGATTGTTGTGTTAAAATTTTAACGATGGAATTCAAGACTTTGGTGGTGTTGTTGTTCAATTATCGATCCGTTTTAATGTTGTATGTTGGATTTGGAGTGCACTATTTGTGCGGGTTATCAGAATTATCATCAGGTGTGTGAACTAACCCAAAAAACTCGACTGGATATCAAAAAACCCGAAAACAAGGGCTATTTTTTGAAATTTCCCAGCATCATACAGTCGTGTGGCCGGCCATTTGACAGATCGCTTGCACAACACGGTAGTGTGGTTGGTCATGTGCAAAGCCGTGTGGAGCACAAGGTCATGTATGGTTACACGACCTGAACAGTTAGGCCATGTGGACCACACGGGCTGGCTTATTGGGTCGTGTGGGCCACACGATTATGTGGTCCCTTTTTGGCTAATTTGAAGGCCCGATTAGGGGCCGATAATGGAAGTCGAAAATTGGATCCGTGAGCCTTTTTTAAGCTTATAGAAACATAAAATTCAATATGTTACACATGAATATGATTAGAAAGCACGATAAGTAGGCTTCGTTTAGTATAAGCTGTGTGTATGTATGCTATATGTTTCGCTATGCATGCCATACAAATTATGAGATATGTATGTATGCTATATGTTGTTCCATGTGCATTTGGGGTGGGTTTTGATATGATGGAGGAAGTGTATTCTAGAAGTTTTGTTGCAATTCTAGCGGTTAAATCGCAAATTTCTGTCTGGCAACTCAGCTGCACATTTATGAGTGGCATACCGCCATGTACAGGTGTGATTCGATGGATGGGCATCTATAGTCCTAATTGGTGTGATTGGTTGGACGGAGATGGTGTGTAACAAATGGGGATAGGATTTTCTCTATAATGCTATATGTTCTGAATATATGAAAAATTCTGATCTAATAATTGTATATGTGAACTCTGTAAGTAAAATTCTGCTTGTGGGCCAAGTCACACACTAGGCTTCTAGCTCAATCATTTCTTTTGTTCGTTTCAGTTGATCCTAAAACTTAAGATTGGCGGCGAATCTGGAGCTCGGTTCAGACATTTTGTTTTTTTAGTATGTTTTGGATTAAATTGTAACACCCCTTACCCGTATTCGACGTCGAAATAGGGTACGAGGCATTACCGGACATAAATACACGCATTCATACAAAACTGAGACATGAAATTCCACTCAAATTTAAAACCTTTCATTTGCATTCATATCATCTCTATTATGGGCCTACGAGACCTGAATCGTACTTATAGGGTGGTTCGGGACTGAACTGAAAGCTTACGAGCACTTAGAAAATTTTTGCTCAAAATAGGGCCATACGCCCGTGTCTATGGCCCGTGTCCCTCACACAGCTATGACACGCCCGTGTCTTAGCCCGTGTGTGAAAACCTTGACATTCTGTTTATGACGTTAGCAGATATTTAGGGTCACACGGCCAAGTCACACGCCCGTGTGCTAGACCGTGTCCTCCACACAACTGAGACACACGGTCGTGTCTCTGTCTGTGTGGTCAAGAAGTTGGCTATTTTCCAAGCCAATTTCTACCCTATCAAGCCCATACTTGAGTATAACTTGAATGACACATTTCATGACATATTAAAGCTACCAAAACGTCCACCACACACACGTAACAAATCATAGCATACAATTTACTCAACCATGGAATGCATCATCATGAGTTTATAACATAACCAATTTACTGGCCACATTAAATGGCCTTATACAACAATGAACTCCTAATATCATGGGTAATTATTCTAGGACAACTCATAGTAACATATACACATGACCAAGTTCCCTATACATGCCATAACCTTAAGTATAAAATCATCGATACCTAAATTGTAAGCTTGATAGTATGATAGGTTCTCCGGCGACTTCCAACCCGAGCCAACCTGAGTACATTATAAACATGAAAAACAACGAAAGAAGCTATAAAGCTTAGTAAGTACGTATGTAAATAATAAACAATTGATTACCATGCTTTTAACAATCCTCATTATAAGCTCTCAAGATAATACCATCATTATTGCATGAAATTTCACAATTCATTTATGTTCATCTTGAGTTGTTTACTCGAGTTCTAGTCACCAAATTATTTTTATCTGGAGCTACAGAACTCCAAATTAAGATCCACTAAATTTTCCTGAAACTAGACTCTCATATCTTTTTACCATAAAATTTCCAGAATTTTTGGTTCAGCCAATCAGTACAGTTTATTCTTTAAAGTCTCCCCTATTTCGCTGTCCAACAGTTCCGACCCCTATTTACTAAAAATTAATTATCTCGTTGTAAAGAACTTTAATGATGTTACAGTTTGTTTCTATTGAAAATAGACTCATTAATAAATTCAAGCATATAAATTTTATCCCTTGATTGTTTTTTTACAATTTTTAATGAATTTCCCAAGTCAGAATAGGAGATTCCGAAATCATTCTGACTCTGTCTCACAAGAATTCAAATATCTCATAATATGAAATTATTTTGCTTACAACATTCGTTTTATATGAAAATAGACTCAATAATCTTAAATTTAATATCTTATTCAAGCTATAATTAGATTTCCACCATTTTTGGTGATTTTTCAAAATGATACAACTGCTGCTGTCCAAACTGTTTTATTTCTAATTTTACTCTTTCATATTTCCTTTATATTAATTTTCATTTACACACATACAACACCAAAATATATCCATGGTTAGCCATTCTAATAACTAGTCATTATCAAATATTTATAAGCCATTACCCCGTTGAACCACTTGGAATATCTAAGGATACCCGGAAATTGTCATACACGTAATAAGATGCCAATGCCATATCCCAGATATGGTCTTACATAGGGATCACATGTCGATGTCGATGCCATATCCCAGATATGGTCTTATACGGGATCTCACATAGATGTCGACGCCATATCCCAGATATGGTCTTACACGAGATCGTACGTCGATGCCATGCCCTAGAAATGGTCTTATACGATTTCATACCGAAGCCAGGTCCCAGACATGGTCTTACACGGAATCACTATTTGATGCCGGTGCCATATCCCAGATATGGTCTTACACGGGATCTGAATTCGATGTCGAGGCCATATCCCAGATATGGTCTTATACGGGTCCTTATTAATCTAATGTCGTGACAAGGGTATCCTTTCTATTCCTAAGGTTCAACCGGGACTTCAATATAGTAAATCTTCATCATTTTATTCATCGAGACCTCATTAACCAATTTCATAAAAAGAATATAAATTTCATGTAATATCAAGCATTTAAATACATAATAACATAATGTTGATTTATTACACACAAACTTACCTCGACTTAAAATGGCGAAAGGGACCGAGTCGTCCAATATTCGTCTTTCTCCCGTTCTAAGTCCGAAACTCGTTTTCTTTTTATAAATATCACATTTGAATTATTAAGTTATTATACTATTCAATTCAGTTCAAAAATCATATTATGGAAAAATTACATTTTTGCCCCTAAAATTTATCATATTTACACTTTTGCCCCTAGGCTCGTAAAATGATTTTTATTCAATTTCCTTGTATTTTAGGCCTAGCCGAACCATTTTCATAACTATCACAATTTGCATTCATTCACACATTTTCATACATTTTTCAACTTTTTACAAACTAGTCCTTTTATGCGATTTCATCGAAAATCACTTAGTAAAAGTCGTTTATTACACACCGAGTATTCATATTGTACCATTAGACATCAAAACACATGCATTTCATCCATGGGTAAATTTTTAAACACAAAACGTAGCTCAAAATAATGGTAGAAATAGATAAACCGAGTTACGGGGATCTCAAAAATGTAAAGAACATTAAAAACGGGGTTTGGATACACTTACTCTTGAGCTTGAAAACCCTAGCCATGGCTTCCCCCATGCTAAATTCGGCCAAGCAAGAAGATGGACAAGGGTTTTTTGGCTTTTATTTTGTGTTTTAGTCCATTTAATTACCAAATTACCAAAATACTCCTAACTTAAAAATATCCTATTTCACTTATCTCATGTCCATTTTTGTCCAACAATTTAACCAATGGTCTAATTACCATTTAAGGACCTCCAATTTAAAATTTCATAGAAATTGGACACTTCTAACATGTGGAACTCAACTTTTGGACTATTTACAATTTAGTCCTTTTGACTAAATTGAGTGCCCAAACATCGAAATTTTCGAACGAAATTTTCACGAAATCTTTTCATGAAATCGTAGACCATAAAAATATAATAAAAATAAGATTTTCCTCGTCGGATTTGTGGCCCCAAAATCACTGTTCCGACTAGGCCCAAAATCGGGCTGTTACATAAATTTTGGACTTTATGGACTTTCGGATTTTTAATTGTTTTGGGACATTAATTTTTGGTTTTGGTATTTATTTCGTTAACATACTATTTATAAATCATATTTCTTTAAGACGACATATCTAATGGGATTTTATGATTTTAAAAGCTAAAAATTTATAAAGTATTTTTCCAGTGCAAGGTTTTGAAATTAGATACAATGTTTTACAACTTAATTAGTTATGCAAGATGGATTGTTTTAATAAAATTGATAAAACAAGGTTTTGGCAAAGTGCTCTCACATGATATTTTGAACACTAATGTTCTTTTTAAATAAGTTTATTACTATTGAATTAAAACTAAGTTTTCACATAAATTAATCGACAATGTTTTACGTAATGATATAGCCTTCATATTCCGGCCGTAACGTCTAGCCTTCATAATCCATTCTTGTATTCTGTAATTTTGTTTGCACTAGAAAAATTACAAAGGGGTTCAGACCCCTCAGCACATGCTAAAGGCGACAAAAAGGTTCCTGAAAGGGAAACACTAAGAGGGGTGAGCTACTCGAGCTCAGTGTGAGATCAAAACAAAACAAGTGATGGAAAAAAACAAACTTCAAGTCAGTAGCACAACAGATTCTCAAATATTCACAGAGTCAGAAAGCATCCTTGGAACTAACGTTCCAACAGAACACAACAATCCAAGCATACCAAGTACACACCGAAACTCAACACAGGTGTTGTTCAGTCAAATGGAATACAGACAACAAATCTTACAACCAAAACTCTTAGACAGATGTGGATGAAATGCAGTTAAGTGATAAAACCCATCCATCCAGCCAACACACCTCTCCGTCCCCCATTCACACCCCATAAGAGCTATTTACGCTCATCCAACAAAAACACACCACTTAGGACCTCAAAAGGCCCAGCCAACCCTACACACCAAGTATGTGGACCAAGCCACTCAGATATTAATACGCAGCAGAGCTGTCGTATTTGCAGTACAGTGCAATGCGGTAATTCACTGTACAGACATGTTGCAGTTTAAACTGCCAGATTAGATAATAGTGCGCAGCATAGCTGACGCACATGCAGTACAGTGTGATAAATCGTTGTACGAATAAGTTGCAGTATAACTGCCAGATCAGATCAGAATCAGACTCCCTTGTCTTCGCAATCCCACCCAAAACTTTACGCAAATGTATGTATGTATGCATTAACACATAAAACCAAGAGCACATCCACAGACAGTCAGACAGAGACAGTTATGCAACCACACTCCACAGTTCAGATAAAGAATTAGACATTTCTTACCATCGTCACAGATATCGAACTTAAACACCCTCACTAAAGCCTAGCTAAGGGTCGAGGTACACAATTACCTTTTCAGAACAAAAACACACACAAAAACAAAGACTTGGTGTCTTAGGACCACATACTCGTGTGCTCTGGCCGTGTGGTAATGTCTAGGCCGTGTAGGAGGTCAAACGCCCGTGTGAGGAAGGGCATACGGCCGTGTGACTGAGGCACACGCCCGTGTGAAGTGAGGCACATGCCCATGTGAACCAGGGACATGGCCGTGGGAACAGGCTGTGAAACCTCTGTCCATTTGTACTAAATTAGAGTAGAGGGAGAACACGACCGTGTGAGGGTCTCACACGCCCGTGTGCCCAGCAGACACAGCCGTGTGTCCAAAACATGCGCCCGTGTGGGATCCCTAAATCCCCCAATCAGCCACACGGCCGTGTGGCACCAATTCACTCAATCCCTAATTCCCAATCATACACGCCCGTGTGCTCGAAGGACACGGCCGTGTGAAAATCGACAAAATCCCCAAATCGGCCACACGGCCGTGTAGCAAGGCCGTGTGGCACCTAAATCAGCCCGACCCTAATTCCTAATTCCACACGGCGGTGTGCACAGGCACACACCTGTGTGGCCGCCTATGTGGTCATGAAACCACCTTTAAACAGCCTGCAAAATGTGAATTTCATCCCCAAGCACTCCTTAACCTAAAATAAATTCAACACATACTATAGTAACCCGACTTTGATGCAATTTAATATTAAATAATCATTATAAATACCCTATTATTGAAACCCACACACGAATTTTCCCCATCCCACCGCATTTCGACACCAAATGAAATAATTCACAAATAAAGTTGAAGAGTTTCGAACCCACACCTGACTCGTGATCGGAGACGTTCAGGCACTAACTTGATGACAGAGGAGCGAAACTCTACCAAGATCCGTCGGCAAAAACTGTTTTCCAAAAAAGAAGGAAAAATAAAACCAGAAGAGAGTAAAAAGAAAAACATCCAGAAAAACAAAAATAATAAAATAAAGCCAAATAAAATAAAATATAAAAAAAATATTAATAACAATGATAATAAGAAGTAACTAAATAAGTAAATACCTTTAATTTAAGACAAATTAAATTCACATAAAAATAATTCCTCAAAACACGCTCAAGGACTCGAACTCGTAACCTCAAGGTACACTAACACTCATCCAACCACTAGACCAGAAGGCCTATTCTGACTCTAAATCGCAGAAACTAAACACAATAGCACAATCTCCTAACTGACCCTAACCATAAAAACTCAAAACTTCTAGCCCCAAAATTTGGGGCGTTACATGAATCCTTACTAAAACTTCCAACAATTACAATACCATTATGATCTAATTGCAAAGCTTAACCATATCTACAAGGAAACATAATGCCATTGTGCATTTTATCATAAATACCTTCCAAACATTACCTTATTAACAAACCTAAAACATGCCTTTATACATACATATATTGACCATATATGTCTCAAACAAATAATTAACCTTATAACATATAAAATCCATCCAAGCCTTAACTACCCTACATACATTCATGATTCAAAACCTCTCATATATCTAATAAGTAACCATTTATCGAAACAATACCATATCATAATCCTTCATGCTTCAGGAACAAACATACATCCATAAGACATATTTAAGTCATTAGTTCCATCAAACATGCCAAAGAGCCTTTAAGAACAAATTACATATGGACCATCTAATCACATTACCACATCAATCACATAATCCCAAGATAACCTATATATATGCCACAAAACCAAAATAAATGAGCCAAAATCTACCGAGACTAAAGCTTGATAGTGTAAGCCTTGAAGTTGATCCAACTGCCTAGTTCTACAAAACGTCAACTACAGAAAATACGAAATGAAACATAGTAAGCTTATATAACTTAGTAAGTTCATAGATACTTAAACAAAACTCTTACCTCAGTTTACAATTAAGTAAACAGATATAACTAATTTAATACAATTTCCTGACAAGACATTTACAACAACAATGTGAGCATTTCATGTGTCAATTGTATAATCTCACAATCATTCAGTACAACATATTTCTGTATCATTCAATAAGAAAAAATTCAACATATGAAACATATTAACCAATAGATCGTATAGATTCATATTCACAATCAAATACAAGTTCTTTTAAACATATAGCCTTGTCACCATATATCACATTTATAAATCGAGCGTTTCATTTATATAAACTGAAAACTTTCTAGTCATTTTTATATCATTTCCAACCAACTTTTAAACACATACTCATCTTTCATTCAATTCCATCAGTTAACATTTAAATAATCATACTAACGTATCATTTCTAAGCAAATCATGAAATCAATCAATATAATTTTCGTTTAACAGTAGCCCGATGAACTATAACAAAATAATTTGGATACTCGGGTAACTACACTATACTAGGGAACATCTTAATGCTATACAGAGGAACAAAAGTGCAAACCCGTACAAGCACACGTTCTAACCCTATTGGCATGCCAATCATATCCTAATTGTTTACTACGTTCAAACGGGCATTTAACAGAATTCACAACATTCATAAATCAAAATTACTTCCATAATATTGTAAACTGAAAATAATAAATTAATGAAATATGTGAAAATATGAAATTAAGTGTAACACCCCTTACCTATATTCGTTGCCGGAACAAGGTACGAGGCGTTACAGGACTTATAAGCAAGCAATCATATAAAACTGAAACATGATATTCCACTCAATTTTAAAACTTTTCATAAACATTCATATTACCCCTTAAACGAGCCTACGAGGCCCAAAACATACATAAGGAGGGGTTCAGGACTAAACCGAGAACTTTAGAAAACTTTCAAAAAACTTAGAAAAATTTTCCATGAAAAAGGTCCACACGCCCGTGCGGGTGAAGGGACATGCCCGTTTGGCATATCACATGCCCGTGATATGTGCCGTGTCAAAAATAGGGGACATTCTGTTTGTGACGTCATCAACCAAATAAGGTCACACGGCCAAGACAATTCACCGGCCTCGAATTTGTGGTCTCGAAACCACTATTCTGACTGGGCCTAAAATCGGGTTGTTACAATTCTCCCCCCTTAGGGATTTTTATCCCCGAAAATCTTACCGTTAAAAAGGTTTGGGTATTGATCTCTCACAGTCTCCTCGGGCTCCCATGTGGCCTCTTCAACCCCATGTCTATTCCATAGTACTTTCACGAGTTCTATACTTTTATTTCTCAATTGCTTGACCTCTCGATCTAAAATCTTAACCGGCTCTTCACCATAGGTCATATCCGGTCAAATTTCAACCTCTGCTGGTGAAATAACGTGTGAAGGGTCAAAACGATAAAAGCGCAACATAGATACGTGGAAGACATCATGGATCTTCTCTAACTCGAACGGTAAAGCTAATCAGTATGCTACCGGTCCAATTCTCTCAGTCACCTCATATGGTCCAATAAAACGTGGACTTAATTTGCCTTTCCTACCAAATCTGAGGACTTTCTTCCACGGGGATACCATCAAAAACACCTTATCACCGACTTGAAACTCAATTTCTTTCTGTTTCAAATCCGCGTAGGATTTCTGTCTATCTGAAGCTGCCTTCAAACAATCACGAATCACCTTAACTTTTTCTTCAGTTTCTTTAACTAAGTCAGCCCCGTGAATCTGATTTTCTCTAAGTTCGGTCCAATACAAGGGCGTTCGGCACTTACGCCCATACAAAGCCTCATAAGGCGCCATTTTCAAACTCGACAGATAACTATTGTTGTAGGCAAACTCTACCAACGGTAAGTACCTTTCCCAACTGCCTTGAAACTCAAGAACACAACACCGCAGCATATCTTCAAGAATCTGAATTACCCTTTCTGATTGACCGTCGGTTTGCGGATGGAAGGTCGTACTAAAATTTAGCTTTTTCCCCAAAAGCTTCTCGTAACTTTTTCTAAAACCGTGATGTGAACCTCGGATCTCTATCCAAAATAATCGATACGGGTACCCCGTGAAGTCTTACGATTTTAGAAACATACAGATCAGCCAATTTCTCAAGTGGATAGTCGGTACGCACCGGTATAAAATTAGCCGACTTAGTTAACCTATCAACACAACCCATACAACATCTTTCTTCCTTGGCGTCAATGGCAATCCTGACACAAAATCCATGGTAATACGGTCCCATTTCCACTCGGGAACCATCACGGGCTGAAGTAAACCCGAAGGTACTTGGTGTTCGGCTTTCACTTGCTGGCAAATTAAACACTTAGAGAAAAACTCTGAGATGTCTCTTTTCATTCCCGACCACCAATACATTTTCTTCAAGTCATTATACATTTTCACACTACCCAGATGAATAGACAAACAACCACTATGGGCCTCTTGCAAAATCTTCTGAATAAGATATTCATCCTTAGGTACACAGATCCTCTCTCGAAACATCAAATAACCATCGGTACCAATCCAAAAATTTGATTCAATACCTGTCTCGCACTGAGTTATCTTGGCTTGTAACTCTTTATCACTTTTCTGAGCTTCGCAGATCTCTTGCAAAAACATTGGTTTCTCTCTCAACTCGGCTAAAATCGAACCATCTTTGGTTACTGACAACTAAGTGTTCATAGCCCTCAAGGAAAATAATGATTTCCTACTCAAAGCATCGGCGACCACATTCGTCTTCCCCGGGTGATAGTCAATTATCAACTCATAATCCTTTATCAGGTCTAACCATCTCCGCTGCCGTAGGTTTAACTCCTTTTGAGTCATCAAATACTTTAGACTTTTTTGATCAGTGAATACACGTCATTTCTTGCCATACAAATGGTGTCTCCAAATCTTCAGTGCGAACACTATGGCTGCTAGTTCTAAGTCGTGAGTCGGATAGTTTCTCTCATGTGGCTTCAGCAGTCTCAAAGCATAATCTATTACCTTGCCTTCTTGCATAAGTACACACCCCAATCCATTTAAGGACGCATCGCTATACACCATAAATTCCTTTCCCGGTTCCGGTTGCACTAAAACTGGGGCCTTAGTTAACAACGCCTTTAGTTTCTCAAAACTCTGTTGGCACTTCTCTGTCCATTCGAACTTAACATCTTTCTATAGCAGCCTCGTCATCGGTGTAGCAATCATGGAGAATCCTTTAACAAATCGTCTATAGTATCCCACTAAGCCCAAAAAGCTTATGATCTCTGACACATTCCTCAGCGGTTTCCAATCAACGATAGCTGATATCTTACTCGGATCAACTCTAATTCCATCACCCGACCCGATATGTCCTAAGAATCCGGCCTCTCGGAGCCAAAATTTACTTTTGCTAAATTTAGCATACAACTGCTTATCTCTTAAATTCTGCAAAATAGTCCTCAAATGTTCCGCGTGCTCACTCTTATCACAAGAATAGATTAATATGTCATCGATAAAAATGACAACGAACTTATCCAAGTACGGTCGAAAAATACGATTCATTAAATCCATAAACACGGCGGGAGCATTTGTTAAGCCAAAGGGCATGACGAGAAACTCATAATGGCCATATCTCGTCCGAAATGCAGTTTTCAGAACATCTTGTTCCTTAACTCTTAGCTTGTAATAACTGGACCTCAGGTCTATATTAGAAAACACTGTGGCTCCTTTCAATTGGTCAAACAAATCGTCGATCCTTGGCAAAAGATACTTGTTCTTAATTGTAACCTTGTTGAGCTGTCGGTAGTCTATACATAATCTCATCGACCCATCTTTCTTTTTCACAAAAAGTACGGGAGCACCCCACGGAGAATAACTCGGTCTTGCGAAACCTTTATCCGTCAACTCTTGTAACTGAGCCTTCAATTCTTTTAACTCCAACGGTGCCATCCTATACGGGGCAATCGAAATAGGTGCCGTACCAGGGACCAACTCAATACCAAATTCAACTTCCCTAGTTGGAGGTAATCCAGGTAACTCCTTCGGAAACACATCCGGATACTCACATACCACTGGAACTGATTCGATCTTTACTTCTGACACTTGAGTATTTAACACAAACGCAATATAGGACTCGTACCGTTTTCTTATACATTTCTCAGTAGCTAAAGAAGAAATCAATATAGGTAAGCTATCCGATTCACCTGATTCAACCCGAAGGATATCCCTATCTTCACATTTCAGTTCAATAAACTTTCTCCCACAATTTACTATCACATCATGAGCTGCTAGCCAGTCCATACCAAGAATCACATCAAATTCATCAAACGGTAGCAACATAAGATTAACCGAAAAATAATGACCTGTAATTGTCAAGGGACAATCTCTACACACT
This sequence comes from Gossypium sturtianum, assembly GCA_025698515.1. Lineage (NCBI taxonomy): Eukaryota > Viridiplantae > Streptophyta > Magnoliopsida > Malvales > Malvaceae > Gossypium > Gossypium sturtianum. Next base: position 127,451,980 of record CM046948.1, read on the forward strand.
TGGTCAACTAATACATGCTTGCCTAAAGGGTTTGACACTTTTATAATAATTTCTGTAGACTCAACAAGCATATTCATGCTAGACACCAATTTCATACAAATATAGGAATGGGTAGACCCCGGATCAATCAAAGCAACAACAGAAATATCATGAAGAGAAAAAGTACCCGTAATCACATCTGGTGACGACGCCTCTTCACGAGCACGAATGGCATAAGTCATTGCAGGCACTCGGCCCTCGGATCTCACGGTGGGCTCTCTAGGCGCACCTCTGCTGCTTGCCCCACTTCCCGGGTTCTTCTGTGGTCTACATCTCGAAGGTGTATTACTCGCTCGTACATCTTGCTTTTTATCCTTCTCATCTATCTCGGAATAGTTTCGAAAGAAGTGGTCTAGTGAACCGCACTTGAAATAGCCTCTTTCATTCCCTCGATACTCACCGAAATGTCGTCTACCACACTGCGAACATTTCGGTTTATTTGGTCGAGCACTACCAACGCTCGATGACGAGTACTGCTTACTCCTATTCCTATTCGAGCATCCTACTATAGCATTTGATCGGGTAGTGAACTCTCTTGATTTCTTGGATGAAAATGATTTCCCAAATTGTCTTTTCTTTGATTCACGAGACTAAATATCGGCTTTCCTTTTCTCCTTAGCCAATTCCTCGGCCTTGCAAGCTCTTTCTACTAGTACAACAAATTCCCTCAGTTCTAGAATACCAACAAACAATCGGATGTCCTCATTTAATCCGTCCTCAAACCTTTTACACATGATGGCTTCAGTAGATACGCACTCCCTAGCGTATTTGCTGAGTCTCACGAACTCATGCTCATATTTTTTACTGACGTTCGGCCTTGTTTTAGCTCAAGGAATTCCTTTGTTTTCTGGTCTATAAACCTTTGTCTAATGTAATTTTTACAGAACTCTTCTTGAAAGAATTCCCAAGTTATCCTTCCCCTTGGTACAACTGACACGAGGGTGTTCCACCATTGGTAGGCCGAGTCTCGTAGGAGAGACACTACACACTTCATGCACTCCTCTAGTGTGCAAGACAACTCATCAAATACCCTAATGGTATTTTCTAGCCAGAATTCTGCTCACTCTGGGTCATCATCTACATTTGCTCTAAATTCCTCAGCCCCTTGCTTCCGAATTCTATCAACTGGAGGTTTTTCCCTTCTTAACATCTCCCCCACTTGGGGAGCTACAGGGGTAGACTGGGGAATTGGAGGGGGTGGAGGAGGTGGAGTGTTCGGATTCGCACGAACGAACTCTGTATACCAAGCATTCATCATTTGGAGGTAGGCTTCCCTAGCCCCTCCGCCCTGACTCAGTGTCACGGGCCCACTATCAACTGGCGCGGTCCCTTCTATTGGAGCCGGCGCATTACTCTCGACATCATCCGCCATTGCTCCGTCGAGATCCATTAACTATATAAGAACACATTTTAATTGTCAGGAGTCGTCACACTATCATAATTCATATATGGCATGTATAGCTAGACTCGTGCACATGCTAGGTTAGTCCTAGAATCGACTAAACCATAGCTCTGGTACCACTAAATGTAACACTCCTTACCCATATTCGTGGCCGGAACAGGGTATGAGGTGTTACAGGACTTATAAGCAAGCAATCATATAAAACTGAAACATGAATTTCCACTCAATTTTAAAACTTTTCATAAACATTCATATTACCCCTTAAACGAGCCTACGAGGCCCAAAACATACATAAGGAGGGGTTCAGGACTAAACCGAGAACTTTAGAAAACTTAGAAAAATTTTCCATGAAAAAGGTCCACACGCCCGTTGGGTGAAGGGACACGCCCGTGTGGCATATCACATGCCCGTGATACAGGCCGTGTCAAAAATAGGGGACATTCTATTTGTGACGTCATCAACCAAATAAGGTCACACGGCCAAGACACACGCCTGTTTCCTTAGGCCGTGTGGCGAATTAAATTCCTAAAATCAAGTGCAGACTTCACCCGACCTGGGCACTTGCCCATGTCCTATGGCCGTGTCTTCTACACGGTTGTGGAACACGGCCGTGCCTCAGCCTGTGTGGTTACTACTGTGCATTCTGTTTTGCCAACTTAGGTTGCAGGGGGACACACGGCCAATACACACTCCCATGGGGCGAACCGTATGTCATACACGGCCTAGACACACGCCCATGTGTCTACCCGTATGGACAAAAACAAGGCTATTTACCAAGCCCTTTTTGCCACCCTTACTTGCGCCAAAACAAACCACATCAAGACATACACACATCAAAGCCACTACACTTTGGCTCACTCATGAAAAGCATCACCATTTGCATAAATCAACAACCAATATTAGCCATTATCCATGGCCTTATACAAAATGAATTCATCTTTAAGATAACCAACACATTTGGCCAAATCAATATGACACTTAACAAAAGACCAAGCCCCTATACATGCCATACTCAAAATAATAATTCTAACTATACCAAAAGTTCAGTTGATAGTGTGATCGAGCCTCCGACGTCTTTTGATCCCCGAGCTAATTTGGCGGCACTATAAGAAAATGGAAAAGAGAGAAAGTAAGCATAAAGCTTAGTAAGTTGCATGCAAATAATTAACAACAATTACCATGCATTATCATACTCATAACATATCATAAAATTGTACATAATTCTCGAATGAATAAGGGCATAACTTACTCATTTTCACCCTTACTAACCATACAACATAATTCAGGCTCATTTCTCATGAATTTCATGTAGGTACCTGTATCACTTACAACATAGTCATAACTGTTCTCACTTTTAATTCACGCTCTATATTATCCGTTGAACTAATTGGAATACCAAAGGATTCCCCACAAGCCTTACACAAGAGGGTAAAATGCCGATGCCGTGTCCTAGACATGGTCTTATACTGGCACACATATCATCGCCGATGCCATGTCCTAGACATGGTCTTACACTGGCTTACATGTCGAGGCTGATGCCATGTCCCAGACATGGTCTTACACTAGCTCTCCTCTCAACGCCGATGCCATGTTCCAAACATGGTCTTACATTGGCTTTCATAATGTGGCCGATGCCATGTCCCAGACATGGTCTTACACTAGCACACATATCCCCCAAAGGTCATGGCATGGATATCCAATCTATTCCTAAGGTTCAATAGGGAGTATACCACATCAAATCTTGTCATGCATATTCTTAACAATAATCCAACATTATATGCCATATCAATTATTTAATGTGTAACAACAATAGAGTGGTATTATTTACGTACAACTTACCTCGATATACAAAATATGGGCAACTACTTTAATTTTAGTCCACTAGCTTGGTTTTCCCCCGGTCTAGGTCCAGACTCCGTTTTTCTTGATCTATAACGATAAAGTTCACCCATTTAATCACCACATAAATCAAATCATTCCAAAATCCCTATTTTGGCAAAATGATCATTTTTCCCTAGACTTTCATAAAATTACAATTTTGCCCCTAGGCTCGTAAAACGATTTTCATCAAATTTCCTCATTAACCAAGCCTAGCTGAATCTTTTTTAAGCTTATAGCAATTCAAAAATCCAATTATTTCATACATTTACCACCTATTTTACAACCTTTACAAGAAGGTCCTTTTTAGGTGTTTTCATAGAAACTCCTTTCACAAAAGTTGTTTATTTAACAACCAAGACTCATTTTGTTCCATAAAAATTCAGCAAACAACACTAATGCTCTCATGGCAAAACCCTAGACTCTCAACCATTTTGCAAAATAGTCTCCTCATTAGCTAGCTTATGCTACAAAGGTTCCAAAAACACAAAAATCATCAAAAATAACCATCAAGATGACTTACTTGCAAGGATTAAAGGTTGCTGAAAATTTTAGGCTTCCAAAACCCCTCTTTGGCTAATATTTTCGGTGGAAGAAGATGAAGATGAAAGGTGATATCATCTTTCTCTTTATTTTATTGATTTCCTTCAATTAAGTCACCTAATTCACCTACTTTGACCAAATTTTTTATTTTCTTGTCTCCTATTGTAATATCCCGGGTTAGGGGGCTATTTTGTTGTGACATGTTTTGCATGTGTTTAGTGTGTTGTGTTGCTGTTTGTGTAGTGTCGGGGCTTAATTGTAGGCTAGGAGTGTGCCTGAGTAGGTAGGAAAATTTTTGTTTTTAGGCTTTATGGGAGAGGAGCTGAGGAAGCTGGGGTTTAAGAATTTTAATTGATGTTTTGTTGCACAAGTAAGGAGCTAGCTTAGTGGCAAAGCATGCGCTACATGGGGAAGCTTGGTGTGGCGTCATCTACTTGTGGTGGAGGTCCAGGTGTTCGAGTGCAGAGTCCCCATTTTGGCTTCTTTTGGGACGGCATGGGGAGAGGTAGAAGGCTAGTGAAATTCTACTTGGACTTGGTCTTCACTTTCAAATGTAAGGTGGAGAGCAAAATGTGGAGGAGGACTTGGTCCACTCATTTGAAATGAGTGGTGGTGAGTGTGTTTGGGGATTATGGCCGAATTTGAAGGAGTGTGGAGTGGGGGAAGTGGACGGCTTAGTGTGGAGAGGTGCTAGCCGAAATGCATTTTTGCATTTTTGGCATTTTGGGTGCATTTACGGTCTTTGGAATATCAAGCAAAAAGTCTCTTCTTTGGTCATGTGTTAGCCGAATGTTCTAAGGGTGTTCTTCATTTTTTGAAACCGAGAGACCAAACTTGCAAAGGCTGCCGAAAGTTTCATTGTTGTCTCTTAGACTACTTGATAGCCGAATATCCCTTCCTATTTCTTTCCCTTTTCTTTCGATTAGGTAAACCAAACTTCTATCCTCCTTTGTCATATTCATTTTCTTCTTCCTTGCTTAAGAACATTGTAGCCAAAACCTCCTGCTTCCAAATACTTTCTCCATTTCTTTCTTCTCCAAAACCGAAAAGCATCTATCTCTTTTCCATTTTCTTTTCTTCTCAAGACCTTGGCCGATTCTCTTCTTCTTCTTGAACATATCATTCTTTTGCTTCACTTTTAAGACTCTAGCCAACCCTCCTTGGTAATTGCCAAATTTCCTTCTAGTTGTGTTCTCATTTTGGCGAATATCAATCCTTCTTTTCATCTTTTCTTGCGTTTCTTTCTTGGTCAAGGCTGAACCTCTCCTCTCCCTTGTAGTTCTCTTGGCCGAATATCAGTAGAGTGTTGGGGTTCTTGTATAAATCGATTGGAGTTAGGTAAGTGTTTGGCCGAATGGCCATTTCTTCTCTTTTCTGTTCTTAATCGTTGTGGGTTTGATGAAGGGCTGAATATGGCTATTATGGAAGGGTGTTAACCTTTGATTAATCATCTCGTTTTAGGGTCTTTGGATATTGGGAGTAACCAAGAAGAGTTTTCGACTCTTTTAACCGATTGTTAAGCGAAGGTTGTGGTAAGTGATTGGTATTATCATTAATCGTTCAATCTTTTGGTTTCGATTAAGTCAAGATTATTAAAGTTTAACCGTTTCTTTTTAGGGTTGGCCGATTGTCAAGGGAATCATCGCTTGATTCGAGATTTGGTAGGAAACCAAATCGGTATAAAGGAGCCGATAATCAAGGGACTTAGATCGATTCGTTGGGATTTTTAGACGGCGTGTATACCGTGTGTGTAAACTAACACACCGATATCTAGTAATGTTATTAATAAACCTGCTTTGCTCATTAAAAACTATACCAAGATGACGGATAATTGGACACCCAAACGGGGTATATGTATGCGATTCTGGGTAAGTCTAATTTATTACAAGTTCTATTATGGATACCTTGGGTATTATGATCTATGTTATGTATGCTATGAGATGTAATGCTAGACATGTTGGCATGATATGCATGACTTGTATGATATGCATGATCACATGAGTTGGTATGTTGATGGGTGATATGAGAGGAGGGAGCGGTGATATTTTGTCTTGACGAGCACCGGTGTTTTGGTAACACAACTTTGTGACTTTGGGTCACCAGTGGTTTTGGTACCACATTTGTGTCTTTGGGACACCGAGGTTGGGCACCTCATTGCGACTTGTCCCTGTGGTTTGACACCACCGTGGGTTGGCCCCACTTTGAGATATGGGATCGTCTGCTAGTGATTGGGTATCACACGATGGGTTGGCCCCATCATTCGATTATTGTGACTACGGTCACCAGTGGTTTGGTACCACATTTGTGTTTTTGGGACACCGAGGTTGGGCACCTCATTGCGACTTGTCCTCGTGGTTTGACACCACCGTGGGTTGGCCCCACATTGAGATATGGGATCGTCTCGCTAGTGATTGGGTATCACACGATGGGTTGGCCCCATCATTGGATTTGTGACTTGGTCACCAAAGCTTTGGTAGCACAAACGTGTCTTTGGGACACCAAAGGTTTGGCACCACATTGATGGATATTGTGCCTTTGGGACACCAGTGTTTTGGTAACACATTGTGACTATATGTCACCAGTGGTTTGGCACCACCAGTGGTTTGGTACCACACGGGGTAGAAAAAGGAGAGACGGATGGTTAGGATCGGGTTGCATTAATTATGTTGCTATGTATGATGTGTGTTAGCATGTTGTTTCATCGGGAGCGGGATTTATGCACTGAGTCTCTCGACTCACCCTCTCCTTTGACATTTCAGGTGACTCGTAGACGCGGACATGGAGCCGGGGTGGACTCGGGGTGCACATGCCATGCTTTAATAAAAGTTTTGCTCAGACTATGCACTTTGGGTACTTCAGCTTATTTATTTTTATTTGAGATTTAATTTGGATTTGTAAAAGGCCTTTAAATTATGTTTTATGATGGGTATGTTTTAATCAGATTCTCAACCTGCTTAACAAATAACTTGGCATGAAATTTTACTAAAACTTGGAAAGACAACGTTTTCAAAATTATATCGCAATGTGTTTTTAAACTATACCATCGGGTATCTCACTATGTTTTGCTATAAAATAAACTCAAATGATTTTCAAACCAAACTCGATATTCTACTAAGTCAAAAATGTTTCAAAACAGTACTAAGAAACTATTGGAAACGCTAAATGAAATCAACTCGTTTTTGACTATATACTTTGGATAAGTTTTCAAAATCTAATCAAACAAGCCTACTCAAATTTTCCTCAAATTCACTAAGTTTTCACCCCGCTTTTAAACGAAAAAAAATTGGATTCTCAAAAACGTTTTTCCCCGTAACATACCAGACTCGGTCGTGGTGTCTTGTCCGAGTTTGGGGTGTTACACCTATGGCCGGTCAACATCTCCTTAATGGCCTAATTGCACATTAAGGACCTACAATTTAAGGTTCTATAGCTATTTGACACCTCTAGCTTGTAGAACAAGACTTTCGCACTTTATGTGATTTAGTCCTTTTTCGTAATTAAACATGCAATCGCTAAAATTAATTCACCAAAATTTTCATGCACTCCTATAATCAAGCTATAACACATAAAATAATACGAAAAATAATTTCTCCAGCCTCGGATTTGTGGTCTCGAAACCACTATTCTGACTGGGTCCAAAATCGGGCTGTTACATTAGGACATAGAAATTATTAAAATGTGATTTTATGCTTTATTATATAGTTTTCATGCATAAAATGGCTTATTTTATATTGATTTGAACATATTATATTTTTAAGACATAAGATGGGCCATGCATGATTTAATTAAATAAGAACGTATAAAATTATATTTAATAATTTATTTTAAAATATTTCATTAATAATTTGGGTTGTAATTAAATATTTAAATTTGATAAATTTTATTCTTTGGTCCTTTAACTTATTGATTTATTTTGTATAGGTCTGATAGCTTTGTTGGATTACAAAAACCGTCCAAATTGAAGACCAAGTCAACTCAAATTCAGCTACACATGGCTGTCCTCTTAAACCACTTTTTGGTTTAATTACACAAGGTCCTTGCATTGTTGAAGAAATTAGAGATTTGCCTGAAGATTTACATTTGACTGAGTCTCAGTCCTGAGTTATTATGGCATTTAATTTGCTTAAAAATCAAGCAAAAATCAACTCAAATTCCACTAATTGTGGCCGGCCACTCATGGAAGAAGTTTGAAGAGACTAAACCCAGCTATTTTTAGCAAACTACCCACCTCTCTTCACCTATAAATATGACCCCTTCATTCCCTCATTCATCATCCCTCATCCTTCATCATTCTCTCTTTTCTCTCAATTCTCCTAAGCATTTTCCATTCCCCATGCCTAGCATCATCTCTTTATAGAGATTTTAGAAATTAAGCCTCTTAAAGAGCCCTTGGTCAGCCACCTTGGAGAGCCATCAGCGAAGGAGCAAAGCAAAAGAGCGAAGGAGCCTAGTCAGTCAGTGTCTTGGGTGACAGCCACTTTGATTTAGGTTTAATCTTTCCTTTCTTTAATTTAATCTAAAAATGTTTGCTATGTGTTCTTTGTTCTTGTTTACAACAATGTTAGCTTAATTTTATTTAAGCTAGGATGATTGCTTTGATTAAATAATATTTATTTGATTCATGCTTATAATGTTTGTGCCTCAATCGATCATGTTTTCAATTAAAATCAAGTCTGTATTTCGTTCATACGTGATTGAAATGCACCTGAATTAGCTAAGTGATCCTAACCAGACGACGGCTAGTGGACACATAATTGAAATGTGCATGCTCAATTTAGATCCTAACCCGATTAAATTGTAGGTTGCATAACAACTCTAACCAAGCTCTGTTATCTGCATAGTTTTTAGATTTTTGTGATGAAACTGTTTCAAACCTAACACGTCCCTGTTACCTCACACGAATGCTAAGAAACCCTTAGTAAATAAGGATCAGTAAAATGTGTATTTACTAAGTAAAGGATTCCGAAAGGACCTGATGTGGTTTCCAAACTCATGAAAGATCGAGTTGCCATAAAATGTTTTTCTGGATATTATTAAGCATGCTGATAATAAATTGAGTTTATTTAAAGTAATTGTCCAAGTTTATTTATGTTATAATTGTTGCAAATTGTGTTTAATTTTGCTAAAATCTATTTCATTCATATAGTTTGCATATTTAGGATAATTTGCATTAGGGATCATTGCATTTAGTTTAATATATTTAATTTTAATCATCACTTCTCAATCATATTGTGTTTTTATTTACCAAGTTGTTAATATAAATTTAAAATTAAGTGACTTAGCATAAATACAATCCCTATGGAGGCGATAACTCGATACTTACTTATTAATTGATAACGACTGTGTACACTTGTACAAACCTACGCGTTACAAGTTTTTGGCGCTGTGGCCGGGGATTGTTAACTGTTGCCATAGTCCTTTTTTTTGTGAAATTATTTACTTCCAATTTGGTTTATTTCTAACATTACTAACTTATTCTTTTTAATTTTGTGATTTTCTTTTGAGGTTTTTATGAGCATAGATCGGATTTTTGATTTACTCCCTATAGACCCTGAAATTGAGTGAACTTTCAGACAAAGAAGACATGAACGAATAGCTCAAAGACAAGTCGAGATGGACCTTGGAAATTAGAATCAAGACCAAGGTAATGAAGCCGATCATGTACGAAATCCCATCCTCACTGCCGATGATAGGGATCGATGCATCAGACAATATGCTGTGCCACTTTTCAATGAGTTAAATCCAGGAATTAGAAGGCCAGATATTGAGGCAACCCAATTTGAATTGAAACCAGTGATGTTTCAAATGCTCCAAATGATGGGCCAAATCAGTGGTATGCCCACGGAAGATCCACATCTCCACCTTCGATTGTTTATGGAGGTGAGTGATTCATTCAAGATAGCCGGTGATTCATTCAAATCCCAAGTCAGTATACTATGTGGGGAACCAACATCAAAATAGGAGTGGTCAAGGACCCCAATCCAACTTCTACAATCCTTCATGGCGTAATCATCCTAACTTTACTTGGAGCAACCAAGGAAATGGACCGAACAACAACTTATTGTAGAATAAACCCAACCAATCTCAAGGGTTTAATCAGCAAGCTCCGAAACCACCTTAAGCTGAGGCATCAAATAGTTTGGAGAACTTGTTGAAAGCTTACATGGCAAAGAATAATGCTTTGATCCAAAGCCAAGCAACAACATTGAAAAATTTGGAAAACCAAATGGGCCAGTTAGCTACAGAGCTTCGTAATAGACCGTAAGGAACCTTGCCGAGCGATACTGAGAATCCAAGAAATTTGGGTAAAGAACATATCAAGGTAGTGGCATTGCAAAGTGGTAAAATTCTGGAACCCCGATTGATTGATGTCGAAGATAAGCCCGTTGAGAAGAATCAACCAGCTATTGAAATTCCTACACCAAAGGAATCAGAATATGCAAAGACTGACAAGGTAAATCCTAACTTAGTGAATTTAGATATTTTAACATCTTCTTTGGATGCAGATTTACCTACTTAGAAGAGTTTTCTGATTCAACCAAAAGTTCCATCACCTCCATATCCACAAAGATTGCAGCAACACAAGCAGAAACAGGAGGTGCAATTCAAGAAGTTTTTGGATGATCTGAAGCAGTTACACATCAATATTCCGTTGGTGGAGGCTTTAGAACAAATGCCGAATTATGTGAAGTTTATGAAGGATATACTGTTCAAGAAGAAATGACTGAGTGAATATGAGACTGTTGCCTTGACAAAGGAGTGCAGTGCGTTCTTGCAGAACAAATTGCCACCGAAATTGAAGGACCCAAGAAGCTTTTCTATACCCTGTAACATTGTAAATCTTACTGTGGTAAAGCTTTGTGTGATTTAGGAGCAAGTATCAACTTGATGCCTAAATCTAGTTTCAAGATGCTAGGGATAGGTGAAGTAAGACCTCCAACTGTGACACTTCAGCTAGCGGATCGATCTTTAGCATATCCTGAAGGAAAGATCGAGGATGTTTTGGTAAGAGTCGATAAATTTATTTTTCCTGCTGATTTCATTGTCTTAGATTTTGAAACAGATAAGGAAGTACAGATCATCCTTGGGAGACCTTTCTTAGCCACGGGAAGAACGTTAATTGATGTGCAGAAAGGTGAACTCACCATGCGAGTTCAAGATTGTAACACCCCTTACCCGTATCCAACGCCGAGATAGGGTACGAGGCGTTACCTATCTTAAACACATGCAAACATACCTTTCCGGGTCATAAAAATCCATTCAAATATAAAACTTTTCAAACTTCCTCTTAACGTCCTTAATATGGGCCTACGAGACCCGAATCATACTTTGGAAATGGTTCGATATTAAACCAGGCACTTTAGAAAATTTAGGAAAGTTTCACTAAAAACAAGGGCACACGCCCGTGTGGCAAGGGGCACGCCCGTGTGGGCAGACCGTGTGCTCACACATGACCCTCGTACATAGCCGTGTAGATTTATTTTTCAATTCAAACCTATAGGGGTTTTCACACGGCCTGACACACGCTTGTGTCCATGGCCCGTGTCCCTCACACAGCCATGACACGTCTGTGTCTCCACCCGTGTGTAAAAACCTTGACATTCTGTTTCTGACGTCATCAGCTCAATAAGGTCACACGGCCAAGGCACACGCCCGTGTCCTTAGGCCGTGTGGCGAATAAAATTCCAAAATTCAAGTGCAGACTTCACACGGTCTGGGCACATGCCCATGCCTTATGGCCGTGTCTTACACACGGTTAAGACACACGGCCGTGTCTCAGCCCGTGTGGTTACTACTGGGTATTCTATTTTGCCAACCTAGGGATTAGGGGGACACACGGTCGATCTACACGCCCATGGGGCAGACCGTGTGTCACACACAACCTAGACACACACCCGTGTGTCTACCCGTGTGGACAAAAACAAGGCTATTTACCAAGCCCTTTCTGCCACCCCTACTTGTACCAATATAAGCCACATCAATCCTCCTACTCATTCATGCATTAATATACCAATTACTCAACCAATGCAATTTACCCATTCATGAAAATCATCATCATTTTCATATATCAATAATAGGAAATAGCCATCATCCATGGCCTTATGCAAAATAAATCAAATCTCCAAGTCAAGCCAACACATTTGGCCAAAACAATATGACACGTGAAAAAACTAAGTCCTTATACATGCCATACTCAAAATGTTAAATCTAACTATACCAAAAGTTCAGATTAATAGTGTGATCGAGCCTCCGACGTCATCTGATCCCTGAGCTAGCTTGGCAGCACTATAAGAAAATGGAAATGAGAGGGAGTAAGCATAAAGCTTAATAAGTCGCATATAAATAATTAACAACATTTGACATGAATTATCATACTCATAGCATATTATAAACTTGTACATGCTTCTCGAATGATTTAAGGCATAACTTACTCATTTCCATCCTTACTAATCACACAACATAATTCGAGCTCATTTCACATGATTCTCATGTAGGTACATGTATCACTTACAACATAGTTGTAACTTTTCTCACTTTTGACACAATCTTTAATCTACCTGTTGAACTCATTGGAATACCAAAGGATATCTGGTAAGCCTCACACAAGAGGGTACAATGCCGAAGCCATGTCCCAGACATGGTCTTACACTGGCTTACATTTCGAGGCCAATGCCATGTCCCAGACATGGTCTTACAGTAGCTCTCATCTCAATACCGACGCCATGTTCCAAACATGGTCTTACACTGGCTCTCATAATGTGGCTGATGTCATGTCCCAGGCATGGTCTTACATTAGCACACCTATCAATGCCGATGCCATGTTCCAAACATGGTCTTACACTGGCTCTCTTAATGTGGCCAATGCCATGTCCCAGACATGGTCTTACACTAGCACACATATCACCCCAAATGTCATGGCATGGATATCCAATCTATTCCTAAGGTTCAACTGGGAATTTTTACTACATAAATTCTCATCATGCATGTTCCCAACAATAATCAAACATTTTATGCAATATCAATTGTTTAATGCATAAATGTAATAACGTTATATTATTTACGTACAACTTACCTCGGTATACAAAAAGTGAGCGACTAACTTGAATTAGTCTACTAGCTTGGTTTTCCCTCGGTCTAGGTCCGGACTCCGTTTTTCTTGATCCATAATGATAAAATTCACTTATTTAAACATCTCATTAGTCAAGACATTTCAAAATTCTTACTTTGGCAAAATTACCATTTTTCCCCTAGACTTTCACATAATTACAATTTTACCCTTAGGCTCGTAAATCGATTTTCATCAATTTTCTTCATTAACCAAGTCTAGTCGAATCTATTTTAAGCTTATAGAAACTCACAAATTCAATTATTTCACACATTTTCTACCTATTTTTCAACCTTTATAAAAAGGTCCATTTTAGATGTTTTCATGGAAACTCCTTTCACAAAAGTTGTTTATTTAGCAACCAAATTTCATTTTCTTCCATAAAAATTCAGCAAACAACACTAATTTTCTCATGGAAAAACCCTAGACTCTCAACCATTTTGCAAAATAGTCCCCTCATTAGCTAGCTTAAGCTACAAGGGTTTCAAAAACACAAAAATCATAAAAAATGACCATCAAAATCACTTACTTGCAAGGATTAGTGGTTGCTAAAATTTTGAGCTCTCAAAACCCCCTATTTTTCTGATAATTTCGGTGGAAGAAGAAGATGAAAAAGGATGATATCATTTTTCTCTTTATTTTATCTTATTTCATCAATTAAGTCACCTAATACCACCCACTTTGACCAATTTTCAATTCTTTGTCTCCTATGGACAGACAACACTCCCTAAAGGGTCTAATTGCACATTAAGGACCTTCAATTTAATATTATATAGCTATTAGACACCTTTATCTTGTAGAATAAATCTTTCGCACTTTATGCGATTTAGTCCTTTTTCAAAATTAAGCCTGCAATCACTAAAATTAATGCACCAAAATTTTCATGCACTCATATTATCATGTTATAACACATAAAATAATATTAAAATAATTTTCTCTGACCTCGATTTAGGGGTTTCGAAACCACTGTTACGACTAGCCCTAAAATCAGGCCGTTACAATTCTCCCCCCTTAGGGATTTTCGTCCCCGGAAATCTTACCAACAAAAAGGTTCGGATATTGGTCTCTCATGGTCTCCTCGGGTTCCCATGTGGCCTCTTCAACCTCATGTCTAAGCCATAGTACTTTCACAAGTGCTACACTTTTATTTTCAATTATTTGACCTCTCGATCTAAAATCTTAACCGGCTCTTCACCATAGGTCATGTCTGAACAAATCTCAACCTCTGTTGGTGAAATCACATGTGATGGGTCAGCACGATAACGACGCAACATAGACACGTGGAATACATTGTGGATCTTTTCTAACTCGAATGGCAAGGCTAATCGATAAGTTACCGGTCCAATCCTCTCAGTCACCTCATAATGTCCAATAAAACGTGGACTTAATTTGTCTTTCCTACCGAATCTGAGGACTTCCTTCCACGGGGATACTTTCAAAAACACCTTATCACCTACTAGAAACTCAATTTCTTTTCGTTTCAAATCCGCGTAGGATTTCTGTCTATCCGAAGCGGCCTTCAAACAACCACGAATTACTTTTACTTTCTATTCTATTTCTCTAACTAAGTCAACCCCGTGTATTTGATTTTCTCTAAGTTCGGTCCAATATAAGGGCATTCGGCACTTACGCCCATACAAAGCCTCATAAGGCGCCATTTTCAAACTCGACTGATAGCTATTGTTGTAGGCAAATTCTACTAACGACAAGTACTTTTCCCAACTGCCTTGAAACTCAAGAACACAACACCGCAACATATCTTCAAGAATCTGAATTACTCTTTTCGACTGACCTTCGGTTTATGGGTGGAAAGCCGTGCTAAAATTTAACTTTGTCCCCAGAGCTTCTTGTAACTTTTTTGAAAATCGTGATGTGAACCTCGGATCTCTATCCGAAATGATCGACAACGGTACTCCGTGAAGTCTCACAATTTCAGAAACATATAGATCGGCCAATTTCTCAAGTGGGTAGTCCGTATGCACTGGTATAAAATGAGCCGACTTAGTTAGCCTATCAACCACAACCCATACAGCATATTTCTTCTTTGGAGTCATGGGTAAACCTGTTACAAAATCCATCGTGATTCGGTCCCATTTCCACTCGGGAACCATCACTGGCTGAAGTAAACCCGAAGGTACCTGATGTTCAGCTTTCACTTTCTGACAAATTAAGCACTTAGAGACAAACTCTGAGATGTCTCTTTTCATTCCCGACCACCAATACATTCTCTTCAGGTCATTATACATTTTCACACTACCTATATGGATAGACAAACAACCACTATGGGCCTCTTGCAATATCTTCTGAATAAGCTCTTCATCCTTAGGTACACAGATCCTCTCTCGGAACATCAAATAACCGTCGACACCAATCCAAAAATCTGATTCAATACCCGCTTCACACTGAGTTATCTTGGCTTGCAATTTTTTATCACCTTTTTGAGCTTCGTAGATCTCTTTCAAAAATGTTGGTTTCGCTCTAAAATCGGCTAAAATCGAACCATCGTTAGTCACAGACAACTAAGTATTCATAGCCCTCAAGGAAAATAATGACTTCCTACTCATAGCATCGACGACCACATTTGCCTTTCCAGGGTGATAATCAATTATCAACTCATAATCCTTTATCAGCTCTAACCATCTCCGCTGTCGTAGATTTAACTCCTTTTGAGTCATCTAATACTTTAGACTCTTATGGTCGGTGAACACTCGGCATTTCTCACCATACAAATGATGTCTCCAAATCTTCAGTGCGAACACTATGGCGGCCAGCTCTAAATAGTGAGTTGGATAGTTTTTCTCATGTGGCTTCAACTGTCTCGAAGCATAAGCTATTACCTTGCCTTCTTGCATAAGCACACATCCTAATCCATTTAGGGATGCATCACTATACACCACAAATTCCTTTCCCAGTTTCGGTTGCACTAAAATCGGAGCTTCAGTCAATAATGCTTTTAGTTTCTCAAAAATTTGTTGGCACTTGTCTGTCCATTCGAACTTGACATCTTTCTGTAGCAACCTTGTCATAGGAGTAGCAATCATGGAGAATCCTTTAACAAATCGTCTGTAGTATCCCGCTAAGCCCAAAAAGCTTCTAATCTCTGATACATTCCTCGGCGGTTTCCACTCAATAATAGTTGAGATCTTACTCGAATCAACTCTAATTCCATCACCCGACACGATGTGTCCCAAGAATCCGACTTAATGAAGCCAAAACTCACTCTTGCTAAACTTAGCATTCAACTGCTTATCTCTTAGAGTCTGTAAAACCATTCTCAAATGCTCCGCGTGCTCACTCTCATCTCGAGAATAAATTAATATACCATCGATAAAAAACTACCACAAACTTATCCAAGTACGGTCGGAAAATATGATTCATTAAATCCATAAACACTGCGAGAGCATTTGTTAATCCAAAGGGCATGACCAGGAACTCATAGCGGCCATACCTCGTCCGAAATGCAGTTTTCGGCATATCCTACTCCGTAACTCTCAACTGATAGTAACCGGATCTCAGATCTATCTTAGAAAATACTGTGGCTCCCTTTAATTGGTCAAACAAATCGTCGATCCTTGGAAAAGGATACTTGTTCTTAACTGTAACCTTAATGAGCTGTCAGTAGTCTATACATAATCTCATCGACCCTTCTTTCTTTTTCACAAAAAGTACCGGAGCACCCTACGGAGAATAACTCAGTCTCGCAAAACCCTTATCCGTTAACTCTTGCAACTGGATTTTCAGCTCCTTTAACTCCATCGGAGCCATCCTATATGGGGCAATCGAAATAGGTGCCGTACTCGGGACCAACTCAATACCAAATTCGACTTCCCTAATTGGAGGTAATTCGGGCAACTCCTCCGGAAATACATCCGAATACTCACATACCACTGGCACTGACTCAATCTTTACTTTCGACTCTTGAGTATTCATCACAAACGCAAGATAAGACTCATACCGTTTTCTCATGTATTTCTCAACAGTCATAGAAGAAATCAGTACTGGTGAGTTATCCTGTTCACCTTATTCAACCCGAATAATATCCTCATTTTCACTTTTCAATTCAATAAACTTACTACCACAGTTTACTAACACATTATGAACAGTCAACCAATCCATGCTAAGAATTAGGTCAAATTCATCAAACGGCAGTAGCATGAGATTAGCCGGAAAACAATGGCCTCTAATAATCAAAGGACAGTTTCTACAAACTTGGTCAACTAGCACATGCTTCCCTAACGGGTTTGAAACTTTTATGACAAATTTTTTGACTCAATAGGCATATTCATGCTATATACTAATTTTATACAAATATAGGAATGGGTAGACCTCGGATCAATCAAAGCAACAACAGAGATATCATGAAGAGAAAAAGTACCCGTAATCACATCTGGTGACGATGCCACTTCGCGAGCGTGAATGGCATAAGTCCTTACAGGCGCTCAGCCCTCGAACCTCACGGTAGAATCTCTAGGTGCACCTCTACTGGTAGCCCCACTTCCCGGGTTCTTTTGTGGTCTACCCCTCGAAGTTGTATTACTCACTCGCACTTCTTGCTTTCTGTCTTTCTCATCCATCTCAAGACAGTTTCGAATGAAGTTGTCTAGTGAACCGTACTTGAAGAAGCCTCTTTCATTTCCTCGGTATTCCCCAAAGTGATGTCTACCACACTATGAGCATTCCGGTCTATTAGGTCAGGCACTACTAACACTCGCAAATGAAGTGGTCTAAGCCTTAGATGCCGTGTACTATTTATTCTTATTTTTGTTCGAGAATCCAACTGAAGCATTGGATCGAGTAGTAAACTCTCTTGATTTCTTGGATGAGGACTGAAACGATTTCCCCAACTGTCTTTTCTTTGAGTCACGAGACTCAATATTAGCTTTCCTTTTTTCTTTGGCCAATTCCTCGGCCTTGTAAGCTCTCTCTACTAGTACAACAAACTCCTTCAGTTCTAAAATACCAACAAACAGTCGGATGTCCTCATTTAACCCGTCCTCAAACCTCTTACACATGATGGCTTCGATAGATAAGCATTCCCTAGCGTATTTGCTGAGTCTCAAGAACTCACGCTCATATTCTGTTACTGTCATTCGGTCTCGCTTCAATTCTAAAAATTCCTTCCTCTTATGGTCTATAAACCTCTGACTAATATACTTCTTCCAGAATTTCTCTTGGAAAAACTCCCATGTAATCCTTTCCCTTGGTACAACCGACACAAGGGTGTTCCACCATTGATAGGTTGAGTCGCGTAGGAGTGACACAACACACTTCATACACTCCTCAGGTGTGCAAGACAACTCATCTAATACCCTAATGGTATTTTCTAGCCAGAACTCTGCCCTCTCTGGGTCGTCATCTATATTCGCTCTAAATTCCTCAGCCCCTTGCTTTCAAATTCTGTCTACCGGAGGTTTTTTCCTTCTAATCATTTCCACTACTTGGGGAGCTGTAGGGGTAGGCTGGAGAATTGGAGGGGGTGGAGGAGGTGGAGTGTTCGGGTTTGCACGAACAAACTTCGAATACCACACATTCATCATATGGAGGAAGGCTTCTCTAGCCCCTTCGCCCTGACTCAGTGTCACGGGCCCACTCTTGGCTGGTGCGGTCCCTTCTGCGGGAGCCGGTGCATTACTTTTTACATCATCCGCCACAGCTCCGTCGGGATCCATTTACTATATAAAAACACATTTAAGTTGTCAGGAGTCGTCACACTATCATAATTCATATATGGCATGTATAGCTAGACTCGAACACACGCTAGGTTAGTCCGAGAATCGACTAAACCATAGCTTTGATACAACTAAATGTAACACCCCTTACCCGTATCCGACACCGGGACAAGGTACGAGGCATTACCTATTTTAAACACATGTAAACATACCTTTCCGGGTCATAAAAATCCGTTCAAATTTAAAACTTTTCAAACTTCCTCTTAACGTCCTTAATATGGGCCTACGAGACCAGAATCATACTTTAGAAATGGTTCGATATTAAACCAAGCACTTTAGAAAATTTAGGAAAGTTTCACTAAAAACAGGGGCACACGCCCGTGTGGCAAGGGGCACGCCCGTGTGGGTAGACCGTGTGGTCACACATGCCCCTCGTCCCTAGCCGTGTGGATTTATTTTTCAATTCGAACCTACAGGGGTTTTCACATGGCCTGACACACGCCCATGTCCATGGCCCGTGTCCCTCACACGGCCATGACACGCCCGTGTCTCCACCCGTGTGTAAAAACCTTGACATTCAGTTTCTGACGTCATCATCTCAATAAGGTTACACGGCCAAGGCACACGCCCGTGTCCTTAGGCCGTGTGGCGAATAAAATTGCTAAATTCAAGTGAAGACTTCACACGGTCTTGGCACATGCCCATGTCTTATGGCCGTGTCTTCCACACGGTTAAGACACACGGTCGTGTCTCAACCTGTGTGGTTACTACTGGGCATTCTGTTTTGCCAACCTAGGGATCAGGGGGACACACGGCCGATCTACACGCCTATAGGGTAGACCGTGTGTCACACACAGCCGAGACACACGCCCGCGTGTCTACTCGTGTGGACAAAAATAAGGCTATTTACCAAGCCCTTTCTGCGACCCCTACTCGTACCAATATAAGCCACATCAAGCCTCCTACTCATTCATGCATTAATATACCAATTACTCAACCAATTCAATTTACCCATTCATGAAAATCATCATCATTTTTATATATCAATAGTAGGAAATAGCCATCATCCATGGCCTTATACAAAATAAATCAAATCTCCAAGTCAAGCCAACACATTTGGCCACAACAATATGACACTTGACAAAAACTATGTCTCTATACATGCCATACTCAAAAGGTTAAATCTAACTATACCAAATGTTCAGATTGATAGTGTGATCGAGCCTCCGACGTCCTCTGATCCCTAAGCTAGCTTGGAGGCACTATAAGAAAATAGAAAGGAGAGGGAGTAAGCATAAAGCTTAGTAAGTCGCATATAAATAATTAACAACATTTAACATGAATTATCATACTCACAGCATATCATAAACTTGCACATGATTCTCGAATAATTTAAGGCATAACTTACTCATTTCCATCCTTACTAATCACACAACATAATTCGAGCTCATTTTACATGATTCTCATGTAGGTACCAGTATCACTTACAACATAGTTGTAACTTTTCTCACTTTTGACACAATCTTTAATCTACCCGTTGAACTCATTGGAATCCCAAAAGATATCCGTTAAGCCTCACACAAGAGGGTACAATGCCGAAGCCATGTCCTAGACATGGTCTTACACTGGCTTACATTTCGAGGCCGATGCCATGTCCCAGACATGGTCTTACACTAGCTCTCATCTCAATGTTGATGCCATGTTCCAAACATGGTCTTACACTGGCTCTCATAATATGGCTGATGCCATGTCCAAGACATGGTCTTACACTAGCACACTTATCAATGCCGATGCCATGTTCCAAACATGGTCTTACACTGGCTCTCTTAATGTGGCCGATGCCATGTCCCAGACATGGTCTTACACTAGCACACAAATCACCCCAAATGTCATGGCATGGATATCCAATCTATTCCTAAGGTTCAACCGGGAGTTTTTACTACATAAATTCTCATCATGCATGTTCACAACAATAATCAAACATTTTATGCAATATCAATTATTTAATGCATAAATGTAATAACGTTATATTATTTACGTACAACTTACCTCGGTATACAAAAAGTGAGCGACTAACTTGAATTAGTCTACTAGCTTGGTTTTCCCTCGGCTAGGCTCGGACTCCGTTTTTCTTGATCTATAATGATAAAATTCACTTATTTAATCATCTCATTAGTCAAGAAATTTCAAAATTCCTACTTTGGCAAAATTACTGTTTTGCCCTTAGACTTTCACATAATTACGATTTTGCCCCTAGGCTCGTAAATCGATTTTCATCAATTTTCTTCATTAACCAAGTCTAGCTGAATCTATTTTAAGCTTATAGAAAGTCACAAATTCAATTATTTCACACATTTTCTACCTATTTTTCAACCTTTATAAAATGGTCCATTTTAAGTGTTTTCATGGAAACTCCTTTCACAAAAGTTGTTTATTTAGCAACCAAATTTCATTTTCTTCCATATAAATTCAGCAAACAACACTAATGTTCTCATGGAAAAACCCTAGACTCTCAACCATTTTGCAAAATTGTAACGACTTGAATTTAGGCCTAATAGAATTGGGCCCATTGGGCCTTGGGCGTAGCAGCGTTTAAAATTTTTGAGAACAAGAGAACGGCTTGTTGGACCTATTCGGTGAGTGATTTTGGAAGGTTAGGGGCCTTCTATGAAGTCCCGGGATTAAACTTGAGCTTTAGGAAAATTTTGGTTTTAGGTGAAAAAAAACCCTGGGAGTTAGTAGGTAGGCTTTAAGAATAAAATATGGAAAAAATGACACAAGTGGAGTGTGTGGTGTAGTGGCAAAGTGACGCCACTTAAGAGGCAAGGGAGTGACGCCACAGGGAAGAAAGGAGGTCCAAGGTTCAAGTCTTGGCTCTTGCATTTTGGTTTTCTTTTTAAATGGACTTTAGAATTTGGCTATAGATTTATATTTAGTTGCGCATGGTTTAAGACACAAGAGGAGCTTGTGGCCAAGTGGTTAGCGGTGTGGATTATGTTACAAGGGAGCCTGGGTTCGAATCTCATGAAAAGCAAGGGAGTATTTATTTTGCGAATTGGACGGCAAGAGTTTGAGTTGGATTTAAACTCTACTGATGAAGGGATCCCACATCGAAAAGATACAAAGAAGGAAGGTGAGAAGCTAGCTATATATAGAGCATTCTATGATAGGAGGAAGGATACCTTGGAGGCGTTTGGGCACGAGGAGTGGTCGGGCGCGGATTAGCACCGATTCCTATCGGTGTGTAACTCTCTCTACTCTAGTTGTAGAGCGGCAAATGCCGAAGTGCCGATCACGACAATAGTAGCCACACGAGCGTGCGAACGCACGTGTGGGGCTTCGACGCGATAGTTGAGGCCATCAGTAGTATTCTTGTGGGTTGAGGCTGCTTGGGCCACGATGGGCCCGTGGGCCCAATGGAATAAAATGTATGATGGTGTAGTATATAGTGAACTAGACTAGGTGAATCTCATATACGTGGCTAGATTTGTGTTAGGTGGGCCACACGAGCGTGTGGGCCCGAATGGGCCGAAATTGGGTTTTAGGCCCAATAGTCTGGTATGATTGAAAATGGTAGTTGAGTCGCTCGAGGCGACATTAGGCCTTTGGAAAGGCCATTGCAGGTGCGAAATTACTGAAATACCTTTGGTTTACAAAATTACTAAAATAACCTTGGTTTACAAAATTACTAAAATACCCCCGATTTGCAAAATTACGGAAATACCCTCGATTTGTGAAATTACTGAAATACCCTCGGTTTGAAAAATTACCGAAATACCCCCAATTTGCAAAATTACAGAATTATTGAAATACCCCCGATTTGTAAAATTACCGAAATACCCCTAGTTTTTGAAATTACCGAAATAGCCTCAGTTTGCAAAATTACCGAAATACCCTCGATTTGCAAAATTACGGAAATACCCTCGATTTGTGAAATTACCGGACTACCCTCGGTTTGCAAAATTACCGAAATACCCCCGATTTGTAAAATTACGGAAATACCCTCGATTTGTGAAATTACTGAAATACCCCGGTTTACAAAATTACTGAAATACCATGATTTGCGAAATTACTAAAATACCCTCGGTTTGCGAAATTAGCGAAATACCCCCAATTTGCGAAATTACTGAAATACCCTCGATTTGCAAAATTACAGTTTTACCCCTAAACGACAAAATGATCGTTGTACCCTCGTGGTAGTACTAGCGTTGCATGTGTTAATTGTATGATTGATTATGTTTGAGATGCGTTGCTTACATGGATTGGTTATGAGTAGAATTACCGAACTACCCCTGTAGGGTGGAATTACCGAAATACCCTTATAGGGTAAAATGACTGATTTGCCCTTGTAGGTAAATGATCGACTTGTGCAATGAGTTGTCTAATTTGTCTGTGGTTGTATGACTGATATGCTTTTATTACATGTTTAAACAATTGTTACTGAGCATGTCTATTTTGCATACACGTGTAATAATTGAGCATGACATACACGACATATTGCATGGGGTTGGGATTATTAATACGGAGGAAGTGCTAATAGGATCGCATGGTCGCTTGACGCATCGTGGATCCACCAGAAGGCTTTATAGCCACCGCAGCTTTTTAGCCACCGAGCCATGCTACACCGATAATGTTCACCGAGGGTCAGTGTGCCATTAATATGGGCTTCGCGTAATTATGGGCTTTGTGCCAATACCAAGGCTTTGTACCGATATTATGGCTTTGTGCCAGTCGTATTTACCGTGGCTATGTGCCTAACTTATATATTGATGACTCTGTGTTGACCATATTTACCCAAGGTTGTGTGCCGATTATATTACCGTCGCTGATGGCTATGTGCCAAATATAATACAGTCATCGATGGCTTTGTGCCAATTGTAATACCGCTCATCGAAGGCTTTTTAGCCATCGAGCGGCTATGCTTTGACCGATAAGTTAGTGCCGCAACCGGTGCTACATAAGGAGTGTAGGGATGGGTGGGTCGATTAAATCCCCACGGAGTGTAGGGTTGGACAGAGACGGAGTGCGGGGTTGGTATGGGCATTAACGCATTGCATATCTGGATTGTATTCTCGAGATGGGCTTAGGCCCCGATTTATATGTATGACATGTGACATTTGACTTGGGTTAAGGCCCAACGAGGCTATTTTGGGCTAATGCCCAATTGCCACCGTTACTTTAATGGGCTTGGGCCCGAATTGTTTTATGCATGTTCTTACAGATTTTGTTCGTAAGGGGAATTACACACTTGAGTTTTCAGTAAACTCACCCCCTCTTTTAATTTTTCTCGGGTAATCCTCGGTAGGCGGTTCGACGTCTTTGGAGGACTCAGAGGTGGCCACACTACAAGCGCTTTGGTTTCCATATTCCCCTTATTTTTATTTTATTTTGGGTTTATATTTTGTAATAAGGCCTCTCTTAAATTTCGGTTTTTAGTTTGGGATTTTTAGTTTATTAAGTTTTAAATCTGCTCAACATTTAATCGCGATTTTCCAAAACAATATCTGTTTTCAAAACACTACTCTTTCGTAACTAAGTTGTAAATATCACGTTTTCATAAGTCAATTGTTTTAAATTAAGCTTCCGCATCGAACAAGGTTTTGAAGGTAATGACTTCTTAATAAATGTCGATTATTAATAACAATCACAAACTGAGACTTTAGTTTTTAAATATCAAGAAGGGTTTTCAATGAAAACGCGATTTTCGAAAAACACCTCAATGTGACACGCCAGATTCGGGCCTAACTTCTAGGCCAGGTTTGGGGTGTTACAAAAACAGTCCCCTCATTAGCAAGCTTAAGCTACAAGGGTTCCAAAAACACAAAAATCATCAAAAATGACCATCAAAATCACTTACTTGCAAGGATTAAAGGTTGCTGAAATTTTGAGCTCTCAAAACCCCCTATTTTACTGATATTTTCGGTGGAAGAAGAAGATGAAAAATGATGATATCGTTTTTCTCTTTATTTTATCTTATTTCATCAATTAAGTCACCTGATACCACCCACTTTGACCAATTTTCAATTCTTTGTCTCCTATGGCCGACCAACACTCCCTAAAGGGTCTAATTGCACATTAAGGACCTTCAATTTAATATTCTATAGCTATTAGACACCTTTAGCTTGTAGAATAAAACTTTCGCACTTTATGCCATTTAGTCCTTTTTCAAAATTAAGCTTGCAATCACTAAAATTAATGCACCAAAATTTTCATGCACTCATATTATCATGTTATAACAAATAAAATAATATTAAAATAATTTTCTTTGACCTCGATTTAGTGGTTCTGAAACCACTATTTCGACTAGCCCCAAAATCAGGCCGTTACAAAGACGATCAGGTAACCTTTAACATTCTTAAAGCGATGAAATTTCCCGATCCGACAGAAGAGTGTTCAGTTATGGAAGATATAGAAACCATGGTTTCTATGGAAAGCAATTTTGAAGAAGATCCATTGGAGAAAGCCTTAGATCTTGACCCTTTGGAAGATGAAGAAGGTGAAGAAAACATGGCTTTGATGGAAGCAAATTCGAGAAATTTTATTCAATCCACACGGTTTGAACCGTTGGAGTTAGAAGTCAGAGAATTTGTGCAACCCAAGTTGTCAATTGAAGAACCACCTAAACTCGAACTAAAAGTACTTCCTTCCCATTCGAAATACATTTATTTAGGTGACTGTTCCACTTTGCCTGTGATTATTTTAGCAGAACTGACGAAAGATCAAGAGGAGCAACTAATTGCTGTTTTAAAGAAATTTAAGAAAGTAATTGGTTGGACCATAGCTGATATTCGAGGTATAAGCCCTTCTTTTTGCATGCATAAAATTATTTTAGAAGAAGGTGAAAGAGCTCGAATTGATGGGAAAAGGAGGCTCAATCCTATTATGAAAGAAGTTACGAGAAAGGAAGTGATCAAATGGTTAGATGCATGAATCATTTATCCTATTTCAGATAGTTCGTGGGTAAGTCCGGTGCAATGTGTGCCGAAGAAAGGTGGAATCACGATTGTTGAAAATGAGCGTAACGAGTTGATTCCAACAAGAACTATTGCTGGTTGGAGAATTTGTATTGATTAGAGAAAGTTGAATAAAGCCACTCGGAAGGACCATTTTCCGTTGCATTTTATGGATCAGATGTTAGATCGACTGGCAAGTAATGAATTCTATTAGTTTTTAGATGGCTATTCGAGATATAACCAAATAGTTGTAGCTCCGGAGGACTAACATAAAACAACCTTTACTTGTCCATACGGTACATTTGCTTGTAGGCAAATGCCTTTTGGTTTATGCAATGCACCTACAACATTTCAACGATGCATGATGGCAATATTCACTGAAATGGTTGAAAATTTTGTTGAGGTTTTTATGGATGATTTTTCTGTTTTCGGTAACACTTATGATATTTGTTTGAGTAATTTGGCTAAGGTACTGAAGAGATGCGAAGAGACAAATCTTGTCCTTAATTGGGAAAAATGCCATTTTATGGTTAAGGAAGGGATTGTCTTAGGGCATAAAATCTCAAAGAGAGGAATTAAAGTCAATAAAGAAAAGGTAGACGTAATTGAAAGATTACCGGCCCCAATTAATGTGAAATGAGTCAGAAGTTTCTTAGGCCATGCCAGTTTTTACCGAAGGTTTATCAAATATTTCTCGAAAATTTCTAAACCGTTGTGTTTGTTGTTAGAGAAAGATACAGCGTTTGATTTAAACAAAGCATGTTTGGAAGCTTTTGAAGATCTAAAAAAACGGTTAATCTCAACCCCAATAATCGTTACACCTAATTGGAGCCAACCTTTTGAGTTGATGTAAGATGCAAGTGATTAAGCTGTTGGAGCTGTGATGGGTCAAAGAAGAAACAAAGTGTTTCACCCTATTTACTATGCAAGTAAAACTTTGACGGGAGCCCAACTCAATTATACGGTAACTGAAAAGGAACTCTTTGCTATAGTTTTTGCTTTTGAAAAATTCCACTCATATCTTATAGGTACCAAAGTTACAGTATTCACTGACAATGCGGCCATTAAATACTTGCTCACGAAGAAAGATGCGAAACCGAGGCTAATTCGTTGGATACTGGTACTCCAAGAATTTGACCTTGAGATCCAAGACAGAAAAGGTGTCGAAAATCAAATAGCTGATCATCTGTCGAGGTTGGAGCAAGATGTGGTAACTCGATCATGTGTGCCTATCAACGAGAATTTCCCAGATGAACACTTATTTGAGGTAATTCGAATTCATGAAACACCTTGGTTTGCTAATTTTTCCAATTATCTTGCATGTGGAATAATTCCTCGAGAAATGACATACCAACAAAGGAAAAAATTCCTTCATGATAGTTGGTATTATTTTTGGGAGGATCTGTAACACCCCTTACCCGTATTCAACACCGGAACAGGGGTCGAGGCATTACCGGACTTATAACACAAGCATTCACAAAATTTCGAGTCATAAATTTGCGTCCAAATTAAAACCATTCATATTCAATCATAAAGTCTCTTATACGAGCCTACGAGGCCCAAAACATGCTTTGGAAGTGGTTCGGGACTAAACTGAGAACTTTAGAAAATTTTGCAAAACTTAGAAAATTTTTCATGTTACAGGGGTCACACGCCCGTATGGTTCAAGGGACACGCCCGTGTGACCCCGAGACACGCCCATGCTATAGGCCGTGTTAAATTTAGGATGCTCTCTGACTTGGGCCACACGGCCGTGCCACACGCCCGTGTGCTAGGCCGTGTGGTCAATTTAATTTTCATAATTTTTAATAAAATAGGTGCAGACTTCACACGGCTGGGGCACATGCCCATGTTCAAGGCCGTGTAGCACACACGGCTGAGACACACGTCCGTGTCTCTGCCCGGTGTGCTCAATTCTGGACATTCTATTTCTCAAAATTAAGGTGCGGGGACACACGGCCGAACACATGCACGTGGGGCGGACCAGTGTGTCACACATGCCCTAGACACACGCCTTGTGTGTCTACAGTATGGACAAAAATAAGGCTATTTACCAAGCCATTTTCCACCCTCATTTACACCTACACTTACACCAATTCAATGGCACAATTCATGCCATACTTAGGCAACCAAAACATCCACAACCAAGGTATTAACATCACATCCACATGCTAACCTCTAACATGCATAAACATCATGATCTATCAATACAAGTCATGCAAGTTTCCACATTCATGAATGGTATCAACATATTAATAGACTCATAACCAATATTAGTCAACTTACATGGCCATATACAAAAAAATGAAATCATTAACCAATATAAGCCAATACATTTGGCCACATCACCAATGACACATATAACAAAATGACCAAGTCCCTATACATGCCATACATTCAAAATGCTAAGACCATTAATACCCAAAATGAGAGTTTGATAGTGTGATCCGAATCTCCGACGATCTCCGATTCCGAGTTAGCTTAGGGACACTATAAAAACATGGAAAATAAACGGAGTAAGTTATATAGCTTAGTAAGCTCGTATGCAAGAAATAAGTAACCTTACCATGCACATAACATTCAAATAACATAACATAATTAAATGTGAATCTACCATAATTTCATAATCACAATTTATCCCATCACAAAACTTACCTCATATTCATCATTTCACACATTTAATAAGCATAAGCTTTACATACATACCTGAGCCATCCCAAAATTAATGTACACATACTTTCATCTTAGACATACCCGTGAATCACTCAGAATAACAATGTCGGATACTCGGGAAACTTTGCACACTAAGTGGCACATGTGTAGCCAAAACTACCTAAATCTCATATCACATAATCGTTCACTCTCAAGCTATCAACGGCCCTGCTCACACAAGCTGTCAGTCAAGACGTAGTTACACGGTGCTGCTCCTACAAGCTGTCAAGTATCTGCAACATATGCCGGTATACTAGGCCACCGGTAGGACGTACGAGACCAGCATCTGAATCACATAATCAAATAACACATAATGACCCTAGTGACATGTCTTTTGTATCCTACCCTATTCCTAAGGTTCAAACGGGATTTCTTGCTTGTCGATTCGTCTTCAGACTCGTTCATAGGATTAAGCTCATCCACATTTATCAAACGTACAATTCATGCAATATTAAAGCAATAAAATACAATCTTATTAAAGCTTATTTTTAGCATACAAACTTACCTCGGTACAAAATGGCTAATAGTTCGATTTAGTCCACAACTTTGTTCTTTCCCCAGCCTAGGTCAGAACCTCGTATTTCTTGATCTATAATATCAAATTTAACTTATTCAATTATCACATTATTCAATTTAATCCCAAAAACACTTTATGGAAAAATTACATTTTAGTCCCTAGGCTCGTAAAATGATTTTCATTCGATTTCTTCATTACCCAAGCCTAGCCGAATCTTTTTCATGCTCATAGCAGCCCACATTTTTCATTTATTCACATATTTACACTCATTTTACAACTTTTACAAATAGGTCCCTATTTGACATTTTCATCAAAAATCACTTGGTAAATGTTGTTTATCTAACATCAAACATGCATAATCTACCATTAGACATCAAAATACACAAATATCTAACATGGGTAAAATTTTATACATTGATTTCTCTTCAAATTAGTCTTTGAAATAGCTAGATTAGGTTACAAGGATCTCAAAAAAACATAAAAATCATTAAAAACGGGGCTAGAACGGACTTACAATCGAGCTTGGAAGATGAAAAAACCCTAGATATGGACTCCTCTTGTGAACTTCGGCCATGGGGGACTAAATTGATGAAGATGAAGACTTTTATTTAGTTATTTTGGCTTTATTTACTAGATTACCAAAATGCCCTTCACCAAAACTTTGCAATTTTTCACTAACCGTGCCCATTTTTGTCCATACTAAAGTATAATGGTCTAATTACCATCTAAGGACCTCTAATTTAAAACTTCATAGCAATTAGACACCTCTAGCTTCTAGAACACACATTTTGCACTTTTTACAATTTAGTCCCTTTAACTAAATTGAGTGCCCAAACGTCAAATTTTTCGAATGAAATTTTCACGAAACCATCCCATAAAAATGTAGACCATAAAAATATAATAAAATTAAATTTTATTGTGTCGGATTGGTGGTCCCAAAACCATTGTTCCGACTAGGCCCAAAATCGGGATGTTACAACTCTCCCCCCTTAGGGATTTTCGTCCCCGAAAATCTTACCAGAAAAGAGGTTTGGGTACTTTTTTCTCATAGCTTTCTCGGGTTCCCACGTAGCCTCTTCGACCCCTTGTCATTGCCACAAAAATTTAACTAGGGTTATACTTTTATTTCTCAATTGTTTGACTTCCCGAGCCAAAATCTTTATCGGTTCCTCACCATAAGTCATGTCTGGTCGAATCTCAACCTCTGCCGGAGAAATCACATGCGAGGGCTCTGATTGATAACGTCGCAACATCGACACATGAAATACATTGTGAATCATTTCCAACTCTTTCGGCAAAGCTAACCGATATGCCACTGGCCCTATTCTTTCAATAACCTCATACGGCCCAATGAAACGCGGACTCAATTTGCCTTTGCGACCAAATCTCAGAATTTTCTTCCACGGAGATACTTTCAGAAATACTTTATCACCAACTTGAAACTCAATCTCTTTTCTTTTCAAATCCGCGTACGATTTCTGTCTATCCAAAGCTGCTTCCAAACAATCACGAATTACTTTTACTTTTTCTTCGGTTTCTCTAACCAAATCAATTCCATTGATCTGTCTCTTATTGAGCTCGGTCCAGTACAATGGAGTTCGACACTTGCAGCCATACAATGCCTCATATGGTGCCATCTTTATACTCAACTGAAAACTGTTGTTATAAGCAAATTCGAGAACCTAAAACACAACAGTGAAGATATCTTCGAGAACCTGAATCGTTCTCTCAGATTGGCTGTTGATTTGCGGATGAAATGCGGTACTAGAGTTCAACTTTGTACCCAAAGCTTCTTGCAACTTTTTTCAAAATCGAGATGTAAATCTCGGATCTCTATCCGAAATAATAGAAATAGGCACTCCGTGTAATCTAACAATTTCTGCAACATACAATTCAGCTAGCTTATCAAGTGAATAGTCGGTACGTACCGGAATAAAATGAGCCGATTTTGTCAATCTATTAACAGCGACCCAAATGGCATCTTTCTTTTTTGGAGTCAGAGGCAAACCCGTTACGAAATCCATCGTAATTCTGTCCCATTTCCACTCAGGTACCATTACTGGCTAAATTAAACCCGAAGGTACTGGGGGTTCGGCTTTTACTTGTTGAAAAATCAAACATTTCGATAAAACTTTAGAGGTATCTCATTTCATACCTGACCACCAATACAGTTTCTTCAAATCATTTTACATCTTCGTACTTCCCGGATGAACAGGCAGACAACCATTATGCGCCTCATGAAGAATTTTCTTAATAATCTCATCATTTTTCAGTACACATACTCTATCTCGGAACATTAAGCAATCATCAGAACCGATCTGAAAGTCTGAATCACTACTCGATTCACACTGAGCTCTTTTGGCTTGCAATTCACTATCATTTTTCTGAGCTTCACAAATTTGCTGAAGAAACACCGGCCTAGTTCTCAACTCAGCTAGAACCGAACCATCATTGGATAAAGTCAACCTCATATTCATAGATCTCAAGGCAAACAAGGACTTTCTGCTCAAAGCATCTGAGACTACGTTCGCCTTTCTGAGATGGTAGTCAATCACTAGCTCGTAATCTTTCAGTAGCTTAAGCCATCTCCCTTGTCACAAATTCAAATCCTTCTGAGTCATCAAGTACTTTAAACTTTTATGATCCGAAAAGACATGACATTGTTTACCATACAAATGATGTCTCCAAATTTTCAAAGCAAACACTATGGCAGTCAATTCTAGATCGTGCGTCGGATAATTCTTCTCATGCGGTTTCAACTGTCTCAAGGCATAAGTTATCACTTTGCCCTCTTGCATCAATACACATCCTAATCCATTCAGTGACGCATCGCTATAAATCAAAAACTCTTTTCTCGGTTCAGGTTGCACTAAAACCGGCGCCTCAGTCAATAATGCTTTCAACTTTTCAAAACTTTGCTGAAATTTTTTGGACCATTCAAACTTAACATCTTTTTACAGCAGCTTAGTCATAGGTGTAGCAATCATTGAGAATCCCTTGACAAAATGTCGATAATACCCGGCTAAGCCCAAAAAGCTTCTAACCTCAGATACATTCCTCGGCAGTTTCCAATCAACAATTACCGAAATCTTACTCGGATCAACCCGAATACCATCTCCTAAAACAATATGTCCCAAAAATCTGACTTCTCGGAGCCAAAACTCACTTTTGCTGAACTTAGCAAACAATTTCTTATCTCTCAAAGTCTACAATACAATTCTTAAATGTTCTGCATGCTCAGACTCATCCCGAGAATAAACCAAAATATCATCAATAAATACCACCACGAACTTATCCAAATACGGTCGGAAGATCCGATTCATCAAATCCATAAAAACAACAGGAGCATTGGTCAATCCAAAAGGCATAGCAAGGAATTCATAATGCCCATACATCGTTCTGAATGCGGCTTTCGGCACATTCGAGTCTTTAACTCTCAGCTGATAGTAGCCGGATCTCAAATCTATCTTCGAAAACATTGTTGCCCCTTTCAACTGGTCGAACAAATCATCGATCCTCGATAAAGGATACTTATTCTTTATCGTAACCTTGTCAAGCTGATGATAATCGATACAAAGTCTCATGGATCCGTCTTTCTTCTTGACGAATAACACCGGTGCACCCCAGAGGGAAAAACTCGGTCTTGCGAAACCCTTAACTGTCAACTCTTGTAACTGAGACTTCACTTCTTTCAATTCGGTCGGAGCCATTCTATACGGAGCAATCGATATTGGTGCAGTTCCCGGTACCAAGTCAATAGCAAACTCCACCTCTCTGACCGGTGGTAATCCTGGCAACTCTTCTAGGAACACATCCGGATATTCACAAACTACCGGTATCGATTCAATCTTTATTTCAGTCACTTTCATATTCAGTACATAAACAAGATATGCTTCGCAACCCTTCCTTACATACCTCTGAGCCGACATCAACGAAATCACAATAGGTAATTCACCCGACTCATCTGATTCAACTCGAAGAATTTCATTGTTTTGACATTTCAATTCAATAACTTTTCGTCTACAATTCACTACTACATCATGTAGAGTCAACCAATCCATTCCAAGTATCACATCAAACTCATCAAATGGCAAAAGCATTAAGTCAGCCAGAAAACAGTGACCCCGAATCATCAAAGGACAACCCTTGCAAACTTTATCGACTAATACATATTTGCCTAAGGGGTTAGACACCTTAATCACAAACTCAGTAGACTCAACAGGTAAATTCTTACTAGATACCAAATTCATGCAAATATAAAAATGAGTCGATCCAGGATCGATTAATGCAAATACATTAGTATCATAAAGAGAAAATGTACCAGTGATCACATCAGGGGAGGACGCATCCTCGCGAGCACGAATGGCATAAGCTCTCGCAGGTGTTCTCACCTCCGATCTCACAGCTGAATCTTTAGATACACCTCTGCTATTGGTTCCATTTCCCGCATTTCTCACTGGCCTCCCTCTAGCAGTAGTGTTACTCGATCTTGCATTCTGAAAATTATCTTTTTCAACCATTTCAGGGCCATCCCGAATGAAGTGATCTTGGGAGCCACGTTTAAAACAAGCCCGGTTGTTCATTCTACATTCACCACGGTGTCGCCTACCACAATGTTGGCATTCAGGCTTATTAGACCTAGTGTTACCAGCGCTCGCTATAGACGTAGTCTGGGCCTTAGAACCCGAATATTATTTCCCACGATCTCTGTTGGGATACCCAGCTGAAGCATTCAAACGAGTATGTATATCCCTCGATTTATTTGATGAAGACTGAAATTACTTATTCGTTGGCCTCTTTCTCGAGTCTCTAGCCTCAAACTTAGCTTTTCTCTTTTCTTTGCTCAACTCTTCGGCTTTGCAAGCTCGCTCAACTAGCATAAAAAATTCTTTTAGCTCTAAAATCCCAACTAACAGTCTGATGTCCTCATTCAGCCCATCCTCAAATCTCTTACACATGATAGCCTCTGTTGAAACACATTCTCAAGCATACTTACTGAGTCTAACAAACTCTCGCTCGTATTTAGTCATAGTCATTCGACCTTGTTTCAGCTCTAAGAACTCTTTGAGTTTCTGATCAATAAACCGTTCACTAATATATTTCTTTCTGAACTCCTATTGGAAAAAGTCCCAAGTAACTCTTTCCCTTGGTACTACCAATACTAAAGTGTTCCACCAATGATATTTCGAATCCCTCAAGAGTGATATAGCACATTTCAAGCACTCCTCCCATGTGCAAGAAAGCTCATCAAATACCCGGATAGAGTTCTCAAGCCAGAATTCTGCCCTCTTGGGATCATCATCGACATTTGCTCTAAATTCTTCAACCCCTTGCTTTCGAATCTTATCGACTGAAAACTTATTCAGTCTTACCAATTCCACACCTTGGGGAGCTACGGGAATCGGTTGAGGGTTAGGTAGGGGTGGAGGATGTTGGGCAGCCGGATTTGTCCGAACAAGCTCGGCAAGCAACTCATTCAACCTTTGGAAGAAAGCTTCCCTAGCCTCTCCTCCTTGACAAATTGTCACTGGTCTACTTTTGAATGGCGAGGTCCCTTGAGCGGGAGCTGGCACATTACTTTCAACGTCATCAGCCACTTCTCGATTGGGATCCATTTACTATATGAAAACACAGTTTAAATTGTCAGGAGTCGTCACACTATCAAAATTCATATATGGCATGTATAGCTAGACTCTTACACACACTACGTTAGTCCGAGAACTGACTAAATTGTAGCTCTGATACCACTAAATGTAACACCCTTTACACGTATTCAATGCCAGAATAGGGCTTGAGGCATTACCAGACTTATAACACAAGCATTCACAAAATTTCGAGTCATAAATTTGCATCCAAATTAAAACCATTCATATTCAATCATAGAGTCCCTTATACGAGCCTACGAGGCCCAAAACATGCTTTGGAAGTGGTTCGGGTCTAAACCGAGAACTTTAGAAAATTTTTCAAAACTTAGAAAAATTTTCATGTTACAGGGGTCACACGCTCGTGTGGTTCAAGGGACACGCCCGTGTGACCCTGAGATACGCTCGTGCTACAGGCCGTGTTAAATTTAGGGTGCTATCTGATTTTTGCCACACGGTCGTGCCACACGCCCGTGTGCTAGGCCGTGTGGTCAATTTAATTTTCATAATTTTTCATAAAATAGGTGCAGACTTCACACGGCCGGGGCACATGCCCGTGTTCAAGGCCGTGTAGCACACACGGCCAAGACACACGCTCGTATCTCTGCCCGTGTGCTTAATTCTGGACATTATGTTTCTCAAAATTAAGGTGCAGGGGACACACGGCCGGAACACATGCCCGTTGGGCATACCGTGTGTCACACACGGCCTAGACACATGCCCGTGCGTCTACCAGTGTGGACAAAAATAAGGCTATTTACCAAGCCATTTTCCACCCTCATTTACACCTACACTTACACCAATTCAATGGCACAATTCATGCCATACTTAGGCAACCAAAACATCCACAACCAAGGTATTAACATCACATCCACATGCTAACCTCTAACATGCATAAACATCATGATCTATCAATACAAGTCATGCAAGTTTCCACACTCATGAATGGTATCAACATATGAATATACTCATAACCAATATTAGCCAACTTACATGACCATATACACAAAAATGAAATCATTAACCAATATAAGCCAATACATTTTGCCACATCACCAATGACACATATAACAAAATGACCAAGTCCCTATACATGCCATACATTTAAAATGCTAAGACCATTAATACCCAAAATGATAGTTTGATAGTGTGATCCGAATCTCCGACGATCTCCGATTCTCAGTTAGCTTGGCGACACTATAAAAACATGGAAAATAAATGGAGTAAGTTATATAGTTTAGTAAGCTCGTATGCAAGAAATAAGCAACCCTACCATGCACATAACATTCAAATAACATAACATAATTAAATGTGAATCTACCATAGTTTCATAATCACAATTTATCCCATCACAAAACTTACCTCATATTCATCATTTCACACATTTAATAAGCATAAGCTTTACATACATACCTGAGCCATCCCAAAATGAATGTACACATACTTTCATCTTAGACATACCCGTGAACCATTCAAAGTAACAATGTCAGATACTCAGGAAACTTTGCACACTAAGTGCCACATGTGTGGCCAAAGCTACCTAACTCTCATATCACATAATCGCTTGCTCTCGAGCTACCGACGGGCCTGCTCACACAAGCTGTCAGTCAAGACGTAGCTACACGGTGCTGCTCCTACAAGCTGTCAAGTATCCGTAACATATGCCGGTATACTCAAACCACCGGTAGGGACGTCTGAGACCGAAGACTGGATCACATAATCACATAACACATAATGAACCTAGTGACATGTCACTTGTATCCTACCCTATTCCTAAGGTTCAAACGGGATTTCTTGCTTGTCGATTTGTCTTCGGACTCGTTCATAGGATTTAGCTCATCCACATTTATCAAACGTACAATTCATGCTATATTAAAGCAAAAAAATACAATCATATTAAAGCTTATTTTTAACACAGGAACTTACCTCGGTACAAAATGGCTAATAGTTTGATTTAGTCCACAACTTTGTTCTTTCCCCGGTCTAGGTCAGAACCTCATATTTCTTGATCTATAATATCAAATTTAACTTATTCAATTATCACATTATTCAATTTAATCCCAAAAACACTTTATGGAAAAATTACATTTTAGTCCCTAGGCTCAGAAATGATTTTCATTCGATTTCTTCATTACCCAAGCCTAGCCGAATCTTTTTCATGCTCATAGCAGCCCACATTTTTCATTTATTCACATATTTACACTCATTTTACAACTTTTACAAATAGGTCCCTATTTGACATTTTTATCAAAAATCACTTGGTAAATGTTGTTTATCTAACATCAAACATACATAATCTACCATTAGACATCAAAATACACAAAAATCTAACATGGGTAAAATTTTAGACGTTGATTTCTCTTCAAATTAGTCCTTGAAATAGCTAGATTAGGTTACAAGGATCTCAAAAGCATAAAAATCATTAAAAACGGGGCTAGAATGGACTTACAATCGAGCTTGGAAAATGAACAAACCCTAGATATGGACTCATCTTGTGAATTTCGGCCATGGGGGACTAAATTGATGAAGATGAAGACTTTATTTAGTTATTTTGGCTTTATTTACTAGATTACCAAAATGCCCTTCACCTAAACTTTGAAATTTTTTACTAACCATGCCCATTTTTGTCCATACTAAAGTATAATGGTCTAATTACCATCTAAGGACCTATAATTTAAAACCTCATGGCAATTAGACACCTCTAGCTTCTAGAACACACATTTTTCACTTTTTGCAATTTAGTCCCTTTAACTAAATTGAGTGCCCAAACGTCAAATTTTTCGAACGAAATTTTCACGAAATCATCCCATAAAACTGTAGACCATAATAATATAATAAAAATAAATTTTATTGTGTCAGATTTGTGGTCCCGAAACTACTATTTTGACTAGACCCAAAATCGGGCTGTTACATGATCCACTTTTGTTTAAACAGTGTGCAGATAATATAATCCGAAAGTGTGTAGCTGAAAGTGAGATTGCTGAGATCTTGTATCATTGCCATTCATCTCCAAGTGGGGGACACTTTGGTGGTTCACGTCTCGCAAAGAAAGATTTTGCAAGCAGGTTTCTTTTGGCCTACACTATTTAAAGATGTTTATGCTTATGTGAAGAACTGTGATAAATGCCAAAGGACCGGAAATATATCAAGGAGGAATGAGATGCCCTTGATAAACATTTTGGAGAGTGAATTATTCGATGTATGGGGCATTGACTTCTTAGGCCCGTTTCCTTCTTCGTATGGGAACAAATACATCTTAGTTGTTGTGGACTATGTATCCAAGTGGGTTGAAGCTGAAGCATACCCTACAAATGATGCTAAG
The DNA here is from genome assembly GCA_025698515.1 of Gossypium sturtianum. Taxonomy (NCBI): domain Eukaryota; kingdom Viridiplantae; phylum Streptophyta; class Magnoliopsida; order Malvales; family Malvaceae; genus Gossypium; species Gossypium sturtianum. The sequence goes on from CM046948.1 coordinate 127,489,763, forward strand.
GTAGTCATGCGATTCCTACATAAGCATGTGTTTAAATGGTTTGGGACACCAAGAGCTATTATTAGTGATAAAGGTTCTCACTTTGTGAACAAATGGCTTAAGTGGTTGCTTGAAAAATATGATGTGTAGCCCAAGATTGCTACTGCCTATCACCCCTAGTCTAGTGGGCAAGTTGAAAGAGTGAATCATGAAATCAAAGGTATCCTTGAAAGGATAGTACATGCTAGTAGAAAATATTGGTCTCGAAGGTTCGATGATGCATTATGGGCCTATCGAACAGCATTTAAGACACCGTTAGGAATGACTCCTTATCAGTTAGTCTTTGGAAAGGCATGTCATTTTCCATTAGAGTTGGAAAATAGAGCTCACTAGGCTTTGAAGCAGTTGAACTTTGATCTTAAGCAAGCCGGTGAGAGAAGGATGTTACAACTCGATGAGTTGGAAGAGCTGAGGTTGTTTTCCTATGAGAATGCCAAAATGTGTAAAGAAAGATCAAAAAGATGGAATGATAGTCATATACAACCTCGTGAGTTTAAAGAAGGTCAGAAGGTTTTGTTGTTTAATTCAAGGTTGAAGTTATTTCCTAGGAAGCTTAAATCTCGATGGAAAGGACCCTATACCATATACCGAGTTTATCCTTATGGAGCTATTGAATTATACGACAATTACGGAGGTACATTTAAAGTTAATGGTCAACGTCTCAAACACTACTGGGATGGTGAAGTTGAGCGAGTTGAATCCTCGTTCAAATTAACAGACCCTTGATATTTCATGAACTTGTTTTGTAAATAAATAAATAATTAGAACTTATTTTCTTAACTTATTACATTTAATTAATTCTGTCTAAGGAGATTGGAACTTAAGCGGGACTGCTGTGACCCCTCCAACCTTTCTTGGGATTTAATTTAATGTAATTTGTTAAGAAGAAATTTTCTAATTAAGATTTAAAATTTTTAAGTTTCATTTGTTTTGTTTAAATTTTAAATTTTTATGTTAATAAAGGGGGTCAAATTTGGCCCAAGTACTAATCAGCTTTTTTAAGTAAGTTTGTAAATACAGTCTGAGTTTGAGGCCCAAGAAAGCAAAAAAGAAGGAAAAATCCACACTTTTCCGCCACTCCCATTACTTTCCGCCCAAGTAACCCTAATGTAGCTAAATTTTTGCTACATGTTGCCCTAATTCTTCCCTATATAAACCCCTCTCCATTCTACTATTTTTAATATCCCTTAAAGCAAGTTGCTTAACCCCTAAAAAAATCCCTAAATCTCTCTTTTTTTTCATCAACCTCAAATCCCGAAAGAAACCCTAGTTCTATTCCTTTTTTTTGTCGAAACCTTCTACTGCCGCCGCAAGAAGCTTGCCGAAACACCGTCATTGCTACCGCAGAATCATCGCTGTCACTGTCGCACACCACTGCTATTGTCGCACACCATTTTCACTGCCGCACTATTCTTGCCGTTGCAAGATTGTTGCCGTATCGAGTTGTAACAGCCCGATTTTGGGCCTAGTTAGAACAGTGGTTTCGGGACCACAAATCTGACATAGTAAGGTTTATTTTTACTATATTTTTATGGTCTACAGTTTCACAGAATGATTTTTTGAAAATTTTGTTCGAATATTTAGACGTTTGGGCACTCAATTTAGTCAAAAGGACTAAATTGTAAAAAGTGCAAAACTTGAGTTCTACATGCTAGAGGTGTCTAATTGCTATGAAATTTAAAATTGAAGGTCTTTAGATGGTAACTAGACCATTGGTTAAGTTAGTGGACAAAAATGGACATGGAGTAAGAGAATTTTCATGTTTTAAGTTAGGGGCATTTTGGTCATTTGGCTTATTAAATGAATTAATAATTAAATTAAAAGCCAAATTTTGCTCATCTTCAACCCTTTGGCTGAAAATTACAAGAAGGAGACATAGCTAGGGCTTTTCAAGCTTCCAAGCTCGATTTTAAGTCCGTTCTTGCCCCGTTTTTAATGCTCTTTATATTTTTGAAGTCGTTATCACTCGATCTACCTATTTCTACCATTAATTTATGGAATAATCAAGGTCTAGGGTTTGAATCATGTTGGTTATTTGTATATTTTGATGTCTAATGGTGGCTTATACATGTTTGATGTGTGATAAACAACTTTTGCTAGGTGGTCTTTGATGAAAATGTCAAAGGACCTATTTGTAAAAAGACTATAAAATGTGTGTAAATGTGTGACTAAATGAAAATATGGACTGCTATAAGTATAAAAGAGGATCAGCTAGGCTTGGGAATCGAAGAAATTGAATAGATTTCATTTTTCAAGCCTATGGGCAAAAATATAAATATGTCAAAGTTTAGGGGCAAAAATGTAACTTTTCCATAATGTGATTTTTGGACTAAATTGGATAATGTGAATAATAAATGAGTTAAATTTGCTATTATAGATCAAGAGAAACGAGGTTCGGACCTAGATCGGGGGAAAAACAAAGTATTTGACGATTAGGTCCCATTCCTACTATTTTTGTACCGAGGTAAGTTCGTATGTAAATAATGCATTGTTTTATTTATGTTCTAAATGCTTTAATATTTTATGAATTATGATCGACTCCTTGAACGTAATCGACAAAGTTTGACAAGCGAGAAAAATCCCAATTGAACCTTAGAAATAATTAGGATACAAATGTCATGACATTAGGGTTATAGAGATTTCGTGTAAGACCATATCTGGAATATGGCATCGATATGAGACTTCGTGTAAGACCATATCTAGGCTATTGGCATCGATATGAGATCTCATGTAAGACCATATCTGGGATATGGCATTGGTATGGTACTGTGAATGTGAGATGTCCCGAGTATCCTTTAGTATTCCAAGTGGTTCAACGGGTAGTTCGACAAAAATGTTAAAGTTATGAAAGACTTTGGTATGTTGCACTTGGGTACAGGTATGTACATAAGATTCATGCTTAATGAGCTCAATATATGATGAACCCTCGGTAAGTTTGTGATTGAGTAAGTTTGACTATGAGATTTATAATGACATTTATGTTAATTTACATCATGTTAATTATGTGTTAAATGTGTGTTATAATGCCTATTATTTGCATACGAACTTACTAAGATTTAAAGCTTACTCCCCTTTCTTTTCCCTTGTCTTATAGTGTCACCAAGTTAGCTCGGGGATCGAAGACTGTCGGAGATTCACTCACACTATCAACATATCATTTTGTGTACCGATGAATTTAACATTTTGAGCTATGGCATGTATAGGGACTTGGTTATTTGGTTATGTGTCATAATTGATTTTGGCCAAATGTGTTGGCTAATGTTGGTTGATAATTTATTTTGTAAATGGCCATTGAAATTGGCTAACATTGGTTTAGGTATATATATACAATTGATGATGCTTATCATTGATGTGGGAGTTTGCATGCTTGAGTTGATAAGTATGTGATGGTTGTATGTGATAGATGGTAGTATATGAATGAGTGTTACTGCCTTAGTTGTGTCTGATTTGGTTAAATGTATATGCTTGGATTGGTGTTATGTTTTGTTGTGTAGGTATGTGCATGGAAGGGTGACAAAATGGCTTGGTAAATAGCCTTGTTTTTGTCCATACGGGTAGACACACGGGCGTGTGTCTAGGCCGTGTGTGACACACGGCTTGCCCCACGAGTGTGTGTTCTAGCCGTGTGTCCCCTACACCTTAATTATTGCAAAACAGAATGCTCAGTAATGAGCACACAGGCAGAGACACGGGCGTGTGTCTCAGTTGTGTGGACGACACGCCCTCGAACACGAGCGTGTGCTCTGGCCAAGTGAAGTCTGCACCTATTTTATGAAAATTTATGAAAATTTAATCGATCACACGGCCTAAGCACACGGGCGTGTGACTTGGCCGTGTGACCTCAATTTGATGATGACGCCATAAACAGAAAGCTCCCTAATTTGAACACGGCCACGAGCGTGTCCCAAACCCACACGAGCTTGTGACCCCTTTTACATGAAAAATTTTCTAAGTTTCCCAAAAGTTTCCAAAGTTCTCGGTTTAGTCCCGAACCTCTTCTGATGCATGTTTTGGGCCTCGTAGGCTCGTAATAGGTACGATATGAATGTATGTGAAAGGTTTTAAACTTAGATGGAAATTTGTGTCTCTGTTTTATATGTTTGCTTGTGTTTATGTCCGGTAATGCCTCGTACCTTATTCCGGCATTGAATACGGGTAAGGGGTGTTACACAAGTCTTCACTACTTTGCTGATTTCTTTTTTCCCCCTTGTGCAGAAACTTTGCCAAATTTTCAAGAAAAGATACCATGTCTCGTAAAAGAATCATATCTTCAAAGACTACACCTGAAAACCCGATTTTGATCGATGAAGAAGTGGAAGAGAGATTTGATTCAATCTTCAAGCATCAACCTATGATGTCGGAAAAAGGTTTTAACTTGAAGAGTAATGATTTGATGGTTTTTCCTATATCGATTAGAAAGAAAATCAATGCTCTCAAGTGGGAACGATTTTGTGATGCTCGTCCACTTTCCGATGATGAACTAGTTTGAGAATTCTATGCTAGTTTGACTTTGCAAGATGCTACTGAGGTCATCGTTCGAAAGAAAAAGGTACCTCTCACTTCTAAGTCCATCAATGATTTGTTTAACTTACCTGATATTGAAGAAGATGAGTACTACCCTATAATGAACAATATGAATTGGGATTTACTTCAACAAGTGCTTGATGTTGTGACAAATTCGGGATCCCAATGGATTATAAGAAAGTATGGGAGCCATTCTTGCCGAAGGGAATACCTAAAACCAGAAGCAAAGGTATGGTTTTATTTCGTTCGCTACAGTTTTATGCCTATCTCAAATAGTTCCACCATCTCGATGGAACGGATGCTTTTGTTATATGCAATCTTGACAGAAAAGTCTATTAATGTTGGGAAAATAATTCTCAAGGAGATTCATGATTGTGCTAAAAAGAAGACAGGAAATGCTTATTTCCCATCATTAATCACTTCACTTTGCTTAAGGACCCATGTTAAACCCCAAGCAAATTTGAAGGGGCAATATGTTCAAGGGTGCATTACAAATCATGATCTTGAAAGGTTAGTAGAGATGTTGCATGAGCTGAATCAAGGAGAGCAAGAAGAGCCAACTGAGCCAGATACCGAGGAGTCAAGAAAGGAAACTGAAACTAAAGCTAACTCAGTTACAGACACTGGAGAAGAAGAATCTGATAAGGAACTGAACAGTCCTAAACTAGTTGAAGGATCTGCAAACTCTGAACCAAAGGTTGAGCCAGAAGAAAACCAGTCAAGCTAAGTGTTGAACCTGAATCTACAACTCCTATGCTGACTTCTGCAAGTGCTTCAAGGAAATCGGAGTTGTCAATTTTGATGGATATGTGCAAGTTCATGCACAATTAACAACAAACTTACTAGAAATATGCAAAAATTAGAGATGACTCAATTCGAAATACTTTTAAGAATATCTCTAATACTTTTGTTCCTGAATTCCCAGATGCTATCTTTGAGACATGGACGGAAGATATTGACTATGCAAGCGGAGATGGAGCTAAAGAAGATAAAGGGAATGAGTCAAAAAAATAAAAGGGGGGATTCTTGTCTTGTTATTTATTTAATTATTTTTAGGTCTTTAGGAATTTATTTCTTTCGTAATTAGGATTTAATTTCTGCAGAATAAAACATAACAAGCATGAATAAACTTAACACTTCTTTAGAAAGAAAAAGACTAAATGATGTGGTAATGGGAATGAACATGTCTAGGATTGGGTTATTAGGAAAGACTTGGTATTTAAGCAGTCTTAATGACTCACCTCTCTTTCTTTACAACTCTACCTAGTGTTCAGTTTTCATTCATTACTTTGTTCTTGCAATGAGGACATTGCTTCTTTTTAAAGGGGGTAAGGCAAATAAATTGCTCAAATTTTTAAATTTTCAAGTATGTTTCAATCATTTCTTTCATAAGTATGTTTTAATAAATGAATGTTTAGAGACATTTTTTTGTTAATGAGATAGTTTGTATGCAAGTATGAATGATGATTCTATCTGAGTGAAAGTATGTTATCATGAAGAATGGAATGCTTGCATGATCTTAGCCTTAGTAATGTTTGCCATGAAAACTTAGTTTCTCTTGAGATTAGACATGCATGAAGGTTTATATCTTTAGAATTGACTTAGTAACTTTATTGAGGCGAAATTTTAGGGGACATAAAAATCTAAAATGATATAGGCACTATTTCTTTAGATCGTTTGAGCCTTTTCAAGCCAAACTTATGATATTCGACCCTTGAAACTGTAATTTTGAGCTTAAAGGCCTGTTTATTGTAATGAACCTACATTATAAGCCACATTACCATCTTTTTAAGTTATCCTAATTTTGTGCACCCATCTTAACTTAAGTTGTCTTGGTAATCAACATTTGAGGAAATTTTCAAAAAGATGTATGTAACAGCCCGATTTTGGGTCTAGTCGGAACAGTGGTTTCGGGACCACAAATTTGACGTAGTAAAATTTAATTTTATTATATTTTATGGTCTACAATTTTATGAAATAGTTTCGTGAAAATTTCGTTCGAAAATTTTGATGTTTGAGCACTCAATTTAGCAAAAAGGACTAAATTATAAAAAGTGCAAAAGTTGAGTTCTACATGCTAGAGGTGTCTAATTGCTATGAAATTTTAAATTGAAGGTCCTTAGATGGTAATTAGACCATTTGTTAAGATAGTGGAAAAAAATGGATATGGTGAGATAAAATTTCAAAGTTTTAAGTGAAGGGCATTTTGGTTATTTGGTAAATAAAAGAATTAAAAAGGGAAAATCAAGCCAAAATCTTGTCCATCTTCTCCCCCTTGTGCCGAAAATTAGAAGGAAGACATAGCTAGGGTTTGGCCAACTTTCAAGTTCGATTGTAAGTCCGTTCTTGCCCCGTTTTTAATGCTCTTTACATTTTTGAAGTCGTTATCACTCGATCTAACTATTTCTACCATTAATTTAAGGAATAATCAAGGTCTAGGGTTTGACCCATGTTAGAAATTTGTGTATTTTGATGTCTAATGGTATAAAATGAATGTTTGGTGTTATATAAACAACTTTTACTAAGTGATTTTTGATGAAAATACTTAAAAGGACCTATTTGTAAAAGTTATAAAATATGTAGTAAAAGTGTATTTTGATGGAAATTGGGGCTTTTATAGTTATAAAAATGGTTTGGCTAGGCTTGTACATTAAAGAAATCGAATAGATTTCATTTTACGAGCCTAGGGACCTATTTGTAAAAATGTGAAACTTTAGGGGCCAAATAGGTAATTTTGCCATAATGTGATGTTTGGACTGATTTGAGTAATGTGAATATTAAATAAGCTAAATTTACTATTATAGATCAAGAAAAATGAAGTTCGGACCTTGACCAGGGAAAGAATAAGGTGTTTGACGATTAAATCCATTTCTACTATTTTATACCGAGGTAAGTTCGTGTGTAAATAAAGGCAATGTTATATTTGTATTTTTATGTGTTTTATTATGCATGAATTTTGTGAATGACAATGTGGATACGTTCAACGACGAATTGACAAGTGAGAAATCCCGTTTGAACCTTAGGAATGGATTAGGATACGAGTGACATTTCACTAAGAAACCATGTGATATATGTGATTTATGTGATTTATGTGATCCAGGTGCTGGTCTCGTATGTCTACCAAATGGTCAAGATCCGGCATGTGTTGCGTGATACCTAACAGCTTGTGAGCAAAGACTACGTGAATTACGTCTTGACTGACAGCTTGTGTGAGCAGGCCCGTGATTAGCTCGAGAGCGAGCCCCTATGTGTTATGAGATATGAGGTAGCATTGGCTACGTATGTGGCACTTATGTGTAAGGCTTTCTGTGTATCCGATTAGTATTCCAAGTGTTCAACGGGTATATCAAAGACGAGAAAGAGTATGATATGTTACGAGTTAGTACAGGTACAGGTATGTACGAAAAACTCATAAGAATGAGCTCGATATGTGATGAACACTTGGTAAGATTAAGAATGATTAATTTATGTTTATGAACCTATGATGACAAATATGTAACTTGTGTTATACTAAGTGTATGATATTCATGTTTAAAGTTGTTTAATGTTGCTTATTATTTGCATGTGAACTTACTAAGCTATATAGCTTACTCCCTTCCTTTCCTTTATCTTATAGTGTAACCAAGCCAGCTCGGGATTAGAGATTTGTCGGAGATCCATACACACTATCTACAACAATTATTTTTGTACTAATGAATTCAATTATTTTGAGTTATGGCATGTATAGGGACTTGGTCATTTTGTTGTGTGTCATAAATGATTTGGCCTAAATGTGTTGGCATTGTAATGGTTAATGATTCATTTTGTATATAGCCATTGGTAGTTGGCTAATATTAATTTTATTGGTCATTGGTATGTTTATGTGATGAGGCCTATCATGATGATGAAACTGGCATGAATGGAATAGAGGATATGTGATGTTTATGCATGATAGATGTTAGTATGTGTAAATGATGTATTGATATCTTGTTTGTGGTTGATTTGGCTGTATGTATATGCTTGGATTGGTGTTGTTTGTTGTTGTGTAGGTTGGTGCAAGTAAGGGTGGCAAAATGGCTTGGTAAATAGCCTTATTTTTGTCCACACGGGCGTGTGTCTAGGCCGTGTGTGACACACGGCCTGTCCCACGGGCATGTGTTTTGGCCGTGTGTCCTCTGCACCTTAATTGATGCAAAATAAAATGTCCAGAACTGAGCACACGGGCGTTTGTCTCGGCCGTGTGTGCTACACGGCTTTTGACACGGACGTGTGTCTCGGCCGTGTGAAGTCTTCACCTATTTTATGAAAAATTATGAAAATTAAATCGACCACACGGCCTAGCACACGGGCGTGTGGCACAGCCATGTGGCACAAGTCAGAGAGCTCCCTAATTTGAACACGGCATGTAACACGGGCGTGTCCAAGGGTCACACAGGCGTCTCCCTTTGACCACACGGGCGTGAGGCCCTGTTTCCATGAAAAATTTTCTAAGTGTTGTATGATTTTCTAAAGTTCTCGGTTTAGTCCCGAACTACTTCCACTGTATGTTTTGGGCCTCGCAGGCTCGTTTTAGGGACAATATGAATGTATGTGAAAAGTTTTAAATTTGGATGGAAATTTCGTCTCAGTTTTGTATGTTTGCTTGTGTTTAAGTTCGGTAATGCCTCCTACCCTGTTTCGGCATTGAATACGGGTAAGGGGTGTTACATTTAGTGGTATCTAAACTATGGTTTAGTCGATTCTCGGACTAACGTAGCGTGTGTAAGAGTCTAGCTATACATACCATAAATGAACTGTGATAGTGTGATGACTCCTGACAATTTTAAACTATGTTTTCATATAGTAAATGGATCCCGACCGAGCTTTAGCTGATGAAGTAGAAAGTAATGCGCCGGCTCCCGCTCAAGGGGCAGCGCCATCTGAAAGTAGAACTCCCACGGTTAGTCAGGGAGGAGAAGAGGCTAGGGAAGCCTTCCTCCACATGATGAATCAGTGGCATTCGGAGTTTGTTCGAACAAATCCGAATGCTCAACCCCCTCCACCCCCACCTATTCCTCAGCCGGTTCCCGTAGCTCCACAAGGTATGGAATTCATGAGATTGAGTAAGCCACCAGTTGATAAGATTTGAAAGCATGGGGCCGAAGATTTTAGAGCAAACATCGATGATGATCCTGAAAGGGCAGAATTCTGGCTCGAAAACTCCATCAGAGTATTTGATGAACTGTCATGCACATCGGATGAATGTCTGAAATGTGCTGTGTCACTTCTGAGAGATTCAGCATACCGGTGGTGGAAAACCCTTGTGTCAGTAGTACTGAGGGAGAGGGTTAACTGGGAATTCTTCCAAGATGAGTTTAGGAAGAAATATATCAGCCAATGGTTTATTGATCAAAAATGCAAGGAGTTTTTAGAGCTAAAATAGGGCCGAATATCGATAATCGAGTACGACCAAGAGTTTGTTAGGCTTAGTAAGTATGCTCAGGAATGTGTTTCTACCGAGGCCATCATGTGCAAAAGTTTTGAAGATGGGTTGAATGAGGATATCTGATTGTTAGTTGGAGTCCTTGAGCCGAAAGAATTTGTGGTGCTATTCGACCGAGCTTGTAAAGCTGAAGAACTAAGTAAGGAGAAGAGAAAAGCCGAGTCTGAGGCTAGAGATGCAAGAAAAAGGCCAATGGGTAAGTCATTTCAATCTCAGTCTAAGAAATCGAGGGATTTGTATGTTCGATCGAGTGCTTCAGTTGGGTATCCCAACAGAGATCATGGGAAACAATACTCGGGTTCTAAAGCCCAAACTACATCAGTAGCGAGCGTTGGTAACGGTAAGTCTGGTAGGGCTGAATGTCAGCACTGCGGCAGACGACACCCCGGTGAATGTAGAATGTATGACCAGGCATGTTTTAAGTGTGGCTCTCACGATCACTTTATTAAAGATTGCCAAGAGATTGTTGAAAATGATAAGTTTCAGACTGCAAGATCGGGCAACACTGCCTCTAAAGGGAGACCACCAAGGAACACGGGAAATGGAGCTCGCAGTAAAGGCATGAAAAAAGATACAGCTATAAGATCTGAGGCTAGGGCACCTGCTAGAGCCTATGCCATCCGTGCTCGCGAAGAAGCGACATCTCCCGATGTTATCACTGGTACTTTTTCTCTTTATGATACTAATGTTATTGCATTGATCGATCCTGGATCGACTTATTCTTATGTTTGCATGAAATTTGTAGCTAGTAAGAACTTGCCTGTTGAGTTTATTGAATTTGTGATTAAAGTGTCAAACCCCTTAGGCAAATATGTGCTAGTTGATAAAGTTTGCAAGAACTGTCCATTGATGATTTGAGGTCACTATTTTTCGACTGATCTAATGTTGTTGCCATTTGATGAGTTTGATGTCATTTTGGGTATGGATTGGTTGACACTGCATGATGTTGTAGTGAATTATAGACGGAAAATTATTGAATTGAAATGTGAGAAAGGTGAAATTCTTCGAATTGATTCTGATGAGTCGAGGGAGTTACCTGTTGTGATTTCTTCAATGACTACCCAAAAATATGTGAGAAAGGGTTGTGAAGCTTATCTAGCTTATGTGTTGAATACAAGAGTGTCCAAAATAAAGATTGAATCAGTACTGGTAGTTTGTGAATATCCGAATGTGTTTCCAGAGGAGTTACCTGGGTTACCTTCGATCAGAGAGGTTGAGTTTGGTATTGATTTAGTACCAAGGACTTCACCGATATCGTTCGCTCCATATAGGATAGCTCCGACTGAATTGAAAGAACTGAAAGCTCTGTTGCAAGAGTTGACAGATAAGGGTTTTGCGAGATCGAGTTTTTCACCATGGGGTGCACCGGTGTTATTTGTCAAGAAGAAAGACGGATCCATGAGACTTTGTATTGATTACCAACAGCTCAACAAGGTGACTATAAAGAACAAGTATCATTTGCCAAGAATAGATGACTTGTTTGATCAGTTGAAAGAGGCAACAGTATTTTTGAAGATTGATTTGAGGTCTGGCTGCTACCAGTTGAGAGTTAAAGAGTCAGACGTGCCGAAAACCACTTTCAGGACAAGGTACGGGCACTATGAATTTCTTGTCATGCCTTTCGGACTAGCTAATGCTCCTGCTATTTTTATGGACTTGATGAATCGAATTTTCCGACTGTACTTAGATAAGTTTGTGGTTGTGTTCATCGATGACATTTTAATTTATTATCGGGATGAGTCTGAGCATGCTGAACATTTAAGAATTGTGTTGCATACCTTGAGAGATAATAAATTGTTTGCTAAATTCAGTAAAAGTGAGTTTTGGCTCCAAGAAGTCGGATTTTTGGAACATATCATTTTAGATGATGGTATTCAGGTTGATCCCGGTAAGATTTCGGCAATTGTTGATTGGAAATCGCCGAAGAATGTATTAGAGGTCAGAAGCTTTTTGGGCTTAGCCGGTTATTACCGACGTTTTGTCAAAGGATTTTCAATGATTGCTACTCTTATGACAAAGTTATTGCAAAAAGATGTCAAATTTGAATGGACCGAAAAATGTCAACAAAGCTTTGAGAAGTTGAAAACATTATTAACTGAGGCACCGATTTTAGTGTAACCTAAACCGGGAAAAGAGTTCGTAATTTATAGTGACGCGTCACTGAATGGATTAGGATGTGTGTTGATGCAAGAGGGCAAAGTGATAGCTTATGCATCGAGACAGTTGAAACCGCACGAAAAGAATTATCCTTTGCACGATTTGGAATTGGCCACCATTGTTTTTGCTTTGAAAATTTTGCATCATCATTTGTACAGTGAGAAGTGCCATATCTATACCGACCACAAGAGTTTAAAGTATTTGATGACTCAAAAGGATTTGAACTTGCGACAAGGGAGATGGCTCGAGTTATTGAAGGATTATGAGCTAGTGATTGACTATCACCCGAGTAAGGCAAATGTAGTCGCAGATGCGTTGAGTAGAAAGACTTCGTTTGCTTTGAGAGCGATGAATACACGATTGACTTTGTTCGATAATGGTTCGATCCTAGCCGAGTTGAGAGCTAGACCATTATTCCTTCAACAAGTTTGCGAAGCTCAGAAATGTGACAGTGATTTGCAAACCAAAAGAGTTCATTGTGAATCGAGTAGTGATTCAAATTTTCATATCGGATCCGATGATTGTTTGATGTTCCGAGGTAGAATTTGTGTACTGAAAAATGATGAACTTATTTAGAAAATTCTTCATGAGGCGCATAATGGTTGCCTATCTGTGCATCCGGGTAGTACGAAAATGTATAATGATTTGAAGAAATGGTATTGGTTGTCAGGTATGAAACGGGATATTTCGGAGTTTGTTTCGAGATGCTTAGTTTGTCAACAAGTAAAGGCATAACACCAAGTACCTTCGGGTTTAATTCAGCCAGTGATGGTGCCCGAGTGGAAATGGGATAGAATTACAATGGACTTCATGACGGGTTTACCTTTGACTCCGAAATGGAAAGATGTCGTTTGGGTCGTTGTAACAGCCCGATTTAGGGCCTCGTCAGAATAGTGGTACGAGGCCACGAGTCTGAGGTGAATTCATGAGTTTTAAGGTTTATTCCATGTTTGTATGCTAGTGTGAAAGTTTCATGAAGCAATTTCGTTAAATTGAAGTTGTTTGGTCCAAAAAGGACTAAATTGCAAGAGTTGCAAAATATGAGTTTCTAGAAGCTTTTAGTATGAAATAGCTTTAGAATATCAATTAGAAGTCCTTAATTAGTAATTTTCCCAAAATATAATTTTTGGAAAAAAATTGAACATGAGTTAGTATTTATGAAAATTTTAAAGAGAAGGGCATTTTGGTCATTTGGTTAATAAATGATTAAAATAGGAAAAATATGATAAAAATCCATTCATCTTCATCCTCTCATTGCCGAAAATTTGGAGACTCCATAGCTAGGGTTCTTCATTTTTTTTCAAGCTTGCTAGTAAGTTCATCTTAGCCCCGTTTTTAACATTCTTCGTATTTTTGAAGTTCCCGTATTATGAACTAGCTATTTTTAGCTATATAATGAGCTAAGATGCGTGTTCAAAAATTCACCTATGAATGACATGGTTGTTAAATGATGTTTTATGGAAGATTATGAGAGTTTGATGTTAGATAAACATCTTTTCCTTAATGAATTTCATGAAAATTGATAGTATGGACTAATTTGTAATAGTTATAAAAATTGGTCATACATACTAGAAATAATGAGAACTGATGATTGTTATAGTAGAGAAAATGAATTAGCTAAGCATGAAGTTTAAGAAAGTTGAATGAAAATCATTTTACGAGCCTAGGGGCAAAAGTGCAAATATGAGAAAGTTTAGGGGCAAAATAGTAATTTTTCCAAAATATGATTAAAGAGTCAATTTAGTCGATGTGAGTATTAAATGGTCTATTTATGATTATAGATCAAGAAAAATGAAGCCCGGATCGAAACCGAGGCAAGAACAAAGTCGAGGACTAAATTACATATCTACATACATTTTGCATATTGAGGTAAGTTTGTGTGATTTCTAAGCTTTATGATTTCTATCATTGAATTGCTTAGTATAATGTACATTATTATCATGGAATGCTTAGTGTTCTGCTAAACAAAGAAATCAATGAGATTAAATACGAGCATGTCCCGATTGAAGATGGAATTTCCCAAGATACTCGATCTACCACATGAGATTAGAAAGTCCGTATAAGACCAAGCCAAGGCATGGCATCGGCAATCAAGCAAGTTATCATGTAAGTCCAAGGCAAGCTTGGCATTGAACAAGTTATCATGTAAGTCCAAGGCAAGCTTGGCATTGAACAAGTTATCATGTAAGTCCAAGGCAAGCTTGGCATTGAACAAGTTGTCATGTAAATCCAAGGCAAGCTTGGCATTGAAAAGCTATCAAGAGAAAGAGACCCCATGTAAGTCCAAGCCAAGGAATGGCATTGGTGAGAACAAGAAAGACTTCGTATAAGTCCACGTCAAGACATGGCCTCGAAACCAAGATGAGATATTCCATGTAAGACCGTATCTAGGATATGGCTTTGGCATCAAGTTCATGTGAAGAGATTTAGTATCCTCGGTTATTAACAGAAATTCATCGGGAAAATGAGTAAAGTTAAAGTGAGATAGCAAGAAAGTTGAGTAAGCAAAGTTATTATCAAGTTGAAAATGAGTATTATTCATGTTATGAATGATGAATCAAAAATTATGATTATTATGTTAAAGTATGCTGATCAATGTGATCAAGTGATACAGGTACCTTGTTTACCTCCCAAGTATGAGACTAGTAAGTTTCATGAGATATAAAAAAAAAATCAAGCATGAGTAAGTAAGCTTTATAGCTGAAAATTATGATACCATTATTGATGTCAAATGGTTTATATTAAGCAAGTATGTTGTTATGAATATTATGCAAACTTACTAAGCTAAATGCTTACGTTTTTTATCCTTTCTTTCTATGTAGTCCCGCCAAACTAACTTGTGGATCGTTGAAGTCGGAGCTCGAAGCACACTATCAATCCTTATTTTGGTATAGCTAAGTTGAAATTATATTAAGTATGGCATGTATAGGAAACGTTTCATTTTGAGTATATGTTGTAGAAAGGGCAAAAGTATGGGCTATCAAGTTTATTATTCTTCTGTAAATGGCTAAGTGATTGGCCAAGATTGACTAAGTATGTATGTTATTAATATCAATGAAGTATGTTGTATTGTTCATAAATAATGTAATACTTGAGTTGCTGAATTGAGCTTGAGTTTAGACTTGATTTCAGGGTGGCAATTGGCTTGGCAAATAGCCTCTAAGTGCCCACACGGATGGACACACGAGCGTGTGTCTAGGCGTGTGCACCCCCACACCATTGTATCTTAAGTCGAGAATAGACCACACTGCCGATCACTGCAGGCGTGTGTTTAGACTCTAGGCCGTGTTAAGGTAGTCAGTGTGCACCACGGGTGGTAAGCACGGGCGTGTGCCTTGGCCGTGGGGCATTGGTAGAATGCTGGGGTTTTAGGAACGGTTTGGGGCCACGGGTGTGTCCAGGCCGTGTGTATTTTGCCAGTATCCACCACGGGTGAAAGACACGGGCATGTTTTAGGGGTGCACGGGCGTGTCCCATACAACATGGGCGTGTGACCCCTACTCTAAAGAAAAGTTTCTTAATATTTCCCGAAAGTTTTTAGACAAGTGTTTAAGGCCTCGTAGGCCCATGAAAGGTATGAATAGATTGAGAAAGAGAAGTTTTTAACTCGGAACAAAATTTTATAGCTAGTAAGTACATGTTTAAGTGAGTTTAAGCATGGTAATGTCTCGTATCTAGTCTTGGTCTCAGATTCGAGTATGGGGTGTTACATTTAGTGGTATCAGAGCTACAGTTTAGTCGGTTCTAGGACTAACGTAGCACAAGCACGAGTCTAGCTATACATGCCATATGTAAGAATGTTTTTATAATGATAGTGTGACGACTCTTGACGACTTAAATCATGTTATTTTGTTTAGTAAATGGATCCCGATAGATCTGTGGCGGATGACGTAGAAAGTAACGCGTCGGCTCCCGCTGAAGGGACGGTGCCGAACGAGCATGAGAATAGACCCACTACGGTGAGTCAAGAAGGAGGAGAAGAGGCTAGAGAAGCCTTCCTCCACATGATGAATACATGGTATACGGAGTTCGTTCAGTGCGAACCCGAATGCACAACCTCTCCACCCCACCTATTTCTCAACCTATCCCAAAGAGCCCCTCAAGTAGTAGAGGTGGTAAGAGGAGAGAAGCCTTCGGTTGATAGGATTAGGAAACATGGGGTAGAAGAATTCCGGGCTAGAAAAGATGATGATCCGGAAAAGGCTGAGTTTTGGATAGAAAATACTATCAGGGTATTTAATGAGTTGTCATGCACACCTGAGGAATGCATGAATTGTGTAGTCTCTCTTTTAAAAGATTCTGCTTACCAATGGTGGATCACCCTTGCGTCGATGGTCCCGAGGGAAAGGATCACATGGGAATTTTTCCAAGAAGAATTCAAGAAAAAGTATGTCACCAAAGGTTTGTGGACCGTAAAAGGAAGGAATTTTTAGAATCAAGCAAGGCAAGATGTCGTTGGATCGACTATGAATGTGAGTTTGTACGACTCAATAAGTACGCTCGTGAATGCATGTCCACCGAGGCCATCATGAGTAAAAGATTTGAAGATTTGGTTGAATGAGGACATCAAACTATTTGTTGCATTCCTAGAACTAAAGGAATTTGTTGTGCTAGTAGAGAGGGCTTGTAAAGCCGAGGAATTAGTAAAAGAGAAAAGAAAGTCCAAAATGGAGTCTCGTGACTCTAGGAAGAGACAGTGGAATAAGTCATTCCAATCTTCATCCAAGAAGTTAAGAGATTTCCCTACCCGATCGGCTACTTCCATTGGGTTTTCAAGGAAAGAGAAGAGTAAGCAATATTCAGGGAATAAAGCACAGACTACTTCAGTTCCAAGTGTTGGGAATACTAGATTTGACAGACCCGAATGCCCACAATGTTGCAAACGTCATCTTGGAGAATGCCGAGCACATGAAAATGCATGCTTTAGATGTGGTTCCCAAGACCACTATATAAAAGATTGTCCAAAGATGATGAAAGAAGAGAGAACTCAGAACTCGAGATCCGGGAGTATGGTCCGAGGAAGACCGCAGAGAAACCTGGGAAGTGGGGCAAGTGGAAGAGGTAACCCTCGAGAGCAGGCCGTGAGACCCGAGGGTAGAGCGCCTGCAAGGACTTATGCCATTTGCGCTCGCGAAGAGGCATCTTCTCATGATGTTATTACGGATACCTTTTCTCTTTTTGATATCAAAGTTATTGCTTTAATAGATCCCGGATCCACACACTCTTATATTTGTATGAAATTAGTGTCCGGTTTGAGTATGCCTATGGATTCTACAGAATTTATGATTAAAGTGTCTAATCCTTTAGGCAAGAGTGTGTTAGTCGATAAAGTATGTAAAGATTGCCCATTAATGATTAGAGGTCATTGCTTTAAAGCAAATCTTATGTTGCTACCATTTGATGAGTTCGACCTCATTCTTGGTATGGACTGGTTGACTGCCGATGATGTAATAGTTAATTGTGGGAAGAAATACATTGAGATGAAATGTGAGAATGGGGATACTCTTCATGTAGAATCAGATGAGCAAGGTAAATTATCGGTAATGATTTCTAATATGATGGCACAGAGATACATAAGAAAAGGGTACGAAGCATATTTGGCCTTTGTGATGAATGATAAAGAAACAGAGTTAAAGATTGAGACAGTACCAATAGTATGTGAGTACGTGGATGTTTTTTCGAAGAATTACCAGGACTACCACCAGTTAGAGAGGTTGAGTTCAGCATTGAGCTAGCTCCCGGTACTGTAACTATATCTATTACTCCTTACAGAATGGCTCCAACGGAGTTGAGAGAGTTGAAGTCACAGTTGCAATAGTTGACAGATAAAGGTTTTGCGAGATCAAGTTATTCTCCATGGGGTGCTCCAGTTTTATTTGTGAAAAAGAAAGATGGCACCATGAGATTGTGCATAGATTACCATCAACTTAATAAAGTGACAGTAAAGAACAAATACCCATTGCCAAGGATCGATAATTTGTTCGACCAATTGAAAGGAGCCACTGTGTTCTCCAAAATAGACTTGAGATCAGGGTACTACCAGCTAAGAGTAAGAGAATCAGATGTGTCCAAGACAACTTTTCGAACAAGGTATGGGCATTATGAATTTTTAGTCATGCCTTTTGGTCTTACCAATGCTCCTGCGGTATTCATGGACTTAATGAACCGCATCTTTAGACTATACCTTGACAAGTTTGTAGTCATTTTTATTGACGACATACTGATTTATTCCCGAGATGAGAATGAATAATGCTGAACATCTACGGATAGTTTTACAGACTCTTCGAGAAAGTCAGTTCTATGCCAAATTCAGTAAAAGCGAATTTTGGCTCAAGGAAGTAGGATTTCTTGGACATATTGTCTCGAGAGATGGAGTCCGAATAGATCCAAGTAAGATCTCAGCCATAATGGACTGGAAGCCACCGAAGAACATCCCTAAGATTAGAAGTTTTCTAGGCCTAGCTGGCTATTACAGATGATTCGTCAAGGGGTTTTCCATGATTGCAACCCCGGTGACTTTTTTTTACAGAAAAATGTGAAGTTTGAGTGGACAGAACGATGCCAACAAAGTTTCAAGAAGTTGAAAGCAATGTTGATAGAAACTCCAGTTTTAGTACAACCCGAATCAGGGAAAGAGTTTATAATTTACAGTGATGCATCCTTAAATGGATTAGGCTGTGTGCTTATGCAAGAAGGTAAGGTGATTGCTTATGCCTCAAGACAGTTGAAGCCTCATGAGAAGAATTATCCGACGCATGATTTAGAGTTGGCTGCCATAGTCTTCGCTTTGAAGATTTGGAGACACCATTTATATGGTGAAAAATGTCAGATTTTTACTGATCACAAAAGTCTAAAGTACTTGATGACGCAGAAAGAGTTGAACTTAAGGCAACGAAGATGGTTAGAATTGTTAAAAGACTATGAATTGGTCATTGACTACCATCCAGGAAAGGCGAATGTGGTCACCGATGCTTTAAGCAGGAAGTCCCTATTTGCATTAAGAGCATTGAATTCAAGGATATCTTTATCCGATGATGGTTCTATTTTAGCTGAGCTGAGAGCTAGACCAATGTTTCTTCACGAGATCTTGGAAGCTCAGAAAGAAGATAGCGAATTACAAGCCAAGAGAGCTCAGTGCGAATCCGATGTTGGATCTGACTTTCAGATTAATTACGAGGGATATTTGATGTTTAAAGATAGAGTTTGTGTATCGAGAAAAGAGGAGCTTATTCAGAAAATTTTGTAT
Source organism: Gossypium sturtianum (assembly GCA_025698515.1). Taxonomy (NCBI): domain Eukaryota; kingdom Viridiplantae; phylum Streptophyta; class Magnoliopsida; order Malvales; family Malvaceae; genus Gossypium; species Gossypium sturtianum. The sequence goes on from CM046948.1 coordinate 127,509,190, forward strand.
GAAGCACACAATGGATGTTTGTCTGTACATCCGGGAAGTACAAAGATGTATAATGATTTGAAGCAATAGTATTGGTGGCCGAAAATGAAGAAAGATATTTCAGAGTTTGTTTCCAAGTGCATAATTTGTTAGCAAGTAAAGGCTGAACACCAAGTACCTTCGAGTTTACTTCAGCCCATCTTGGTTCCCGAGTGGAAATGGGACTGTATCACCATGGATTTTGTAACGGGTTTACCGTTGTCACCCAGCAAGAAGGATGCTATATGGGTCGTAGTGGATAGACTCACGAAGTCAGCCCATTTTGTACTGCATTCGAGTTGATTACTCACTCGACAAGTTAGCAAACTTGTACGCTTCGAAATAGTAAGGCTTCACGTGTTCAAGTTGTCAATCATCTCGGATAGAGATCCGAGGTTTACATCCAAATTTTGGAAGAAGTTACAAGAGGCCTTGGGTACAAAGTTGAACTTTAGTACCACTTTTCATCCTCAAACTGACGGTCAGTCGGAGAGGTTAATTCAAGTACTCGAGGATATGCTCAGATGTTGTATTCTTGAATTCCGAGGCAGTTGGGAAAAGTTTCTCCCATTGGTAGAGTTTGCCTACAATAATAGTTTTCAGTCGAGTTTAAGGATGGCGCCTTATGAGGCTCTATATGGGCGAAAGTGTAGAACGCCTTTATTTTGGAATGAACTCAAGGAAAACCAAATTCATGGGGTTGATTTGGTTAGAGAAGCTGAAGAGAAAGTGAAAGTGATACGAGAATGTTTAAAAGCTGCATCAGACAGACAAAAGTCCTATTCGGACTTAAAAAGAAAAGAGATGGAGTATCAAGTCGGAGATAAAGTTTTCTTGAAAGTGTCACCATGGAGAAAAGTTCTCAGATTTGGCCGGAAAGGCAAGTTGAGTCCACGTTTTATTAGACCGTATGAGATTACCGAGAAAGTTGGACCAGTAGCTTACAGATTGGCTCTGCCATCAGAGTTAGAAAAGATAAATGATGTGTTTCACGTGTCAATGTTGAGATGCTACTGATTAGATCCTTCACATGTAATTACCCCATCAGAGATAGAGATTCATCCCGACATGACTTATGGTGAAGAACCAATTAAGATTTTGGCTCGGGAAGTCAAACATCTAAGAAATAAAAGTATTGCCCTAGTGAAAGTATTGTGGCAAAGACATGGGATAGAGGAAGCGACGTGGGAACCAGAAGAAATCATGAGAAACCAAAGATCCAAATCTGTTTCTTTGGTAAGATTTCCGAGGACGAAAATCCCTAAGGGGGAGAATTGTAACAGCCCGATTTAGGGCCTAGTCAGAATATTGGTGCAAGGCCACAAGTCCGAGGTGAATTCATGAGTTTTAAGGTTTATGCCATGTTTGCATGCTAGTGTAAAAGTTTCATGAAGCAATTTCGTTAAATTGAAGTTGTTTGGTCCAAAAAGGACTAAATTGCAAGAGTTGCAAAATATGAGTTTCTAGAAGCTTTCAGTATGAAATAGCTTTAGAATATCAATTAGAAGTCCTTAATTAGAAATTTGCCCAAAATATAATTTTTGGACAAAATTGAACATGAGTTAGTATTTATGAAAATTTTAAAGAGAATGGCATTTTGGTCATTTGGTTAATAAATGATTAAAATAGGAAAAAGATGATAAAAATCCATTCATCTTCATCCTCTCGTTGCCAAAAAATTGGAGACTCCATAGCTAGGGTTCTTCATTTTTTTTCAAGCTTGCTAGTAAGTTCATCTTAGCCCCGTTTTTAACATTCTTCGTATTTTTGAAGTTCTCGTATTATGAACTAGCTATTTTTAGCTATATAATGAGCTAAGATGCATGTTCAAAAATTCACCTATGAATGACATGGTTGTTAAATGATGTTTTATGGAAGATTATGAGAGTTTGATGTTAGATAAACATCTTTTCCTTAATGAAATTCATGAAAAATGATAGTATGGACTAATTTGTAATAGTTATAAAAATTGGTCATACATACTAGAAATAATGAGAATTGATGATTGTTATAGTAGAGAAAATGAATTAGCTAAGCATGAAGTTTAAGAAAGTTGAATGAAAATCATTTTACGAGCCTAGGGGCAAAAGTGCAAATATGAGAAAGTTTAGGGGCAAAATAGTAATTTTTCCAAAATATGATTAAAGAGTCAATTTAGTCGATGTGAGTATTAAATGGTCTATTTATGATTATAGATCAAGAAAAATGAAGCTCGGATCGAAATCGAGGCAAGAACAAAGTCGAGGACTAAATTGCATATCTACATACATTTTGCATATTGAGGTAAGTTTGTGTGATTTCTAAGCTTTATGATTTCTATCATTGAATTGCTTAGTATAATGTACATTATTATCATGGAATGCTTAATGTTCTGCTAAACAAAGAAATCAATGAGATTAAATACGAGCATGTCCCGATTGAAAATGGAATTTCCCAGGATACTCGATCTACCACATGAGATTAGAAAGTCCGTATAAGACCAAGCCAAGGCATGGCATCGGCAATCAAGTAAGTTATCATGTAAGTCCAAGGCAAGCTTGGCATTGAACAAGTTATCATGTAAGTCTAAGGCAAGCTTGGCATTGAACAAGTTATCATGTAAGTCCAAGGCAAGCTTGGCATTGAACAAGTTGTCATGTAAGCCCAAGGCAAGCTTGGCATGGAAAAGCTATCAAGAGAAAGAGACCCTATGTAAGTCCAAGCCAAGGCATGGCATTGGTGAGAACAAGAAAGACTTCGGATAAGTTCACGTCAAGACATGGCCTCGAAACCAAGATGAGATATTCCATGTAAGACCGTATCTAGGATATGGCTTTGGCATCAAGTTCATGTGAAGAGATTTAGTATCCTCGGTTATTCGCAGAAATTCATCGGGCAAATGAGTAAAGTTAAAGTGAGATAGCAAGAAAGTTGAGTAAGCAAAGTTATTATCAAGTTGAAAATGAGTATTATTCATGTTATGAATGATGAATCAGAAATTATGATTATTATGTTAAAGTATGCTGATCAATGTGATCAAGTGATACAGGTACCTTGTTTACCTCCCAAGTATGAGACTAGTAAGTTTCATGAGATATAAAAAAAAAATCAAGCATGAGTAAGTAAGCTTTATATCTGAAATTTATGATACCATTGTTGATGTCAAATGGTTTATATTAAGCAAGTATGTTGTTATGAATATTATGCAAACTTACTAAGCTAAATGCTTACGTCTTTTATCCTTTCTTTCTATGTAGTCCCGCCAAACTAACTTGTGGATCGTTGAAGTCAGAGCTTGAAGCACACTATCAATCCTTATTTTGGTATAGCTAAGTTGAAATTATATTAAGTATGGCATGTATAGGAAACGTTTCATTTTGAGTATATGTTGTAGAAAGGGCTAAGTGATTGGCCAAGATTGACTAAGTATGTATGTTATTAATATCAATGAAGCATGTTGTATTGTTCATAAATGATGTAATACTTGAGTTGCTGAATTGAGCTTGAGTTTAGACTTGATTTCATGGTGGCAATTGGCTTGGCAAATAGCCTCTAAGTGCCCACATGGATAGACACACGGGCGTGTGTCTAAGCCGTGTGCACCCTGCACCATTGTATCTTAAGTCAGAATAGACCACGGACCAGTCACACGGGCATGTGTTTAGACTCTAGGCCGTGTTAAGGTAGTCAGTGTGCACCACGGGTGGTAAGCACGGGCGTGTGCCTTGGTCGTGGGGCATTGGCAGAATGCTGGGGTTTTAGGCACGATTTGGGGCCACGGGTGTGTCCAGACCGTGTGTATTTTGCCAGTATCCACCACGGGTGAAAGACACGGGCATGTTTTAGGGGTGCACGGGCGTGTCCCATACAACATGGGCGTGTTACCCCTACTCTAAAGAAAAGTTTCTTAATATGTCCCGAAAGTTTTTAGACAAGTGTTTAAGGCCTCGTAGGCCCATGAAAGGTATGAATAGATTGAGAAAGAGAAGTTTTTAACTCGGAACAAAATTTTATAGCCCGTAAGTACATGTTTAAGTGAGTTCAAGCATGGTAATGTCTCGTATCCAGTCTTGGTCTCGGATTCGGGTATGGGGTGTTATAGTCGTTGTTGATAGACTGACAAAATCGGGTCATTTTATACTGGTACATACCGATTACTCACTTAACAAGATAGTTGAATTGTACCTTGCTGAAATTGTGAGATTGCACAGAGTGCCTATTTCTATTATCTCGGATAGAGATCCGAAGTTTACTTCGCATTTTTGGAAAAAGTTGCAAGAAGCTTTGGGTACAAAGTTGAACTTTAGTACCGCATTTCATCCACTAACCGACAACCAATCAGAGAGAACGATTCAGGTTCTCGAAGATATGCTTCGTTGTTGTGTTTTAGAATTCAAAGGAAGTTGGGAAAAATATCTACCATTGGTCGAATTTACTTATAACAACAGTTTTCAGTCGAGTATAAAGATGGCACCGTATGAGGCATTGTATGGCCGCAAGTGTCGAACTCCGTTGTATTGGACCGAGCTTAGTGAGAAACAGATTCATGAGGTTGATTTGGTTAAGGATAACGAAGAGAAAGTGAAAGTAATCCGTGACTGTTTGAAAGCAGCTTCAGATCGGCAGAAATCCTACCCAGATTTGAAAAGAAAAGAGATCGAATTTCAGATTAGTGATAAAGTATTTCTGAAGGTATCTCCATGGAAGAAGATTCTGAGATTTGGTCGTTAAGGCAAGTTGAGTCCAAGTTTCATCGGGCCGTATGAAGTTATTGAGAGAATAGGGCCAGTGGAATATCGGTTAGATTTATCGACAGAGTTGGAAAGGATCTACAACGTTTTTTACGTGTCTATGTTACATCGTTACAGATCATACCCTTCACATGTGATTTCTCCGACAGAGGTCGAGATTCGACCCGATATGACTTATGGTGAATAACCGATCAAGATTTTGGCTCGGGAAGTTAAACAGTTGAGAAATATGAGTATAGCCCTAGTGAAAGTTTTATGGCAACGACACGGAGTCGAAGCGGCTACATGGGAACCTGAGGAAGCTATGCGAAAATAGTACCCAAACCTACTTTCTGGTAAGATTTTTGGGGACGAAAATCCCTAAGGGGGGAGAGTTGTAATAGCCCGATTTTGGGTCTAGTCAGAATAGTGGTTTCGAGACCACAAACTCGACGTAGTAAAATTTAATTTTATTATATTCTTATGGTCTACAGTTTTACAGAATAGTTTCGTGAAAATTTTGTTCGAAAATTTTGACGTTTGAGCACTCAATTTAGCAAAAAGGACTAAATTGTAAAAAGTGAAAAAGTTGAGTTCTACATGCTAGAGGTGTCTAATTGCTATGAAATTTTAAATTGAAGGTCCTTAGATGGTAATTAGACCATTTGTTAAGATAGTGGACAAAAATGGACATGGTGAGATAAAATTTCAAAGTTTTAAGTGAAGGGCATTTTGGTTATTTGGTAAATAAAAGAATTAAAAAGGGAAAATCAAGCCAAAATCTTGTCCATCTTCTCCCCCTTGTGCCGAAAATTAGAAGGAATACATAGCTAGGGTTTGGCCAACTTTCAAGTTCGATTGTAAGTCCGTTCTTGCCCCGTTTTTAATACTCTTTACATTTTTGAAGTCGTTATCACTCGATCTATCTATTTCTACCATTAATTTAAGGAATAATCAAGGTCTAGGGTTTGACCCAAGTTAGAAATTTGTGTATTTTGATGTCTAATGGTAGAAAATGAATGTTTGGTGTTAGATAAACAACTTTTACTAAGTGATTTTTGATGAAAATGCATAAAAGGACCTATTTGTAAAAGTTATAAAATATGTAGTAAAAGTGTATTTTGATGGAAATTGGGGGCTGTTATAGTTATAAAAATGGTTTGGCTAGGCTTTTACATTAAGGAAATTGAATAGATTTCATTTTACGAGCCTAGGGACCTATTTTTAAAAATGTGAAACTTTAAGGGCCAAAAGGTAATTTTTCCATAATGTGATGTTTGGACTGATTTGAGTAATGTGAATATTAAATAAGCTAAATTTTCTATTATAGATCAAGAAAAATGAAGTTCGGACCTTGATCGGGGAAAGAATAAGGTGTTTGACGATTAAATCCTTTTCTACTATTTTGTACCGAGGTAAGTTCGTGTGTAAATAAAGGCAATGCTATATTTGTATTTTTATGTGTTTTATTATGCATGAATTTTATGAATGACAATGTGGATATGTTCAACAACAAATTGACAAGTGAGAAATCTCGTTTGAACCTTAGGAATAGATTAGGATACGAGTTACATGTCACTAGGAAACCATGTGATATATGTGATTTATGTGATATGGGTGCTGGTCTCGTACGTCTACCAGTGGCTGGGTAGTCCGGCATGTGTTGCGGATACCTGATACCTTGTGTGAGCAAAGAGACTGTAGTTACGTCTTGACTGATGACTTGTGTGAGCGGGCCGTGATTAGCTTCGAGAGAGCGAGCCGCTATGTGTTATGAGATATGAGGTAGCATTGGCTACGTATGTGGCACTTATGTTCAAGACTTTCCGTGTATCTGATTAATATTCCAAGTGTTCAACGGGTATGTCAAACACGAGAAATAGTATGATATGTTACGAGTTGGTACAGGTACAGGTATGTACGAAAAACTCATAAGAATGAGCTCAGTATGTGATGAACACTTGGTAAGATTAAGAATGATTAAGTTATGTTTATGAACCTATGATGACAAATATGTAACTTGTGTTATACTAAGTGTATGATATTCATGTTTAAAGTTGTTTAATGTTGCTTATTATTTGCATGTGAACTTACTAAGCTATAGCTTACTCCCTTCCTTTCCTTTATCTTATAGTGTAACCAAGCCAGCTCGGGATTGGAGATTTGTCGGAGATCCATACACACTATCTACAACAATTATTTTGGTACCAATGAATTCAAGTATTTTGAGTTATGGCATGTATAGGGACTTGGTCATTTTGTTGTGTGCCATAAATCATTTGGCCTAAATGTGTTGGCATCGTAATGGTTAATGATTCATTTTGTATATGGCCATTGGTAGTTGGCTAATATTAATTTTATTGGTCATTGGTATGCTTATGTGATGATGCCTATCATGATGATGAAACTGGCATGAATGGAATATAGGATATGTGATGTTTATGCATGATAGATGTTAGTATGTGTAAATGATGTATTGATATCTTGTTTGTGGCTGATTTGGCTGTATGTATATGCTTGGATTGGTGTTGTTTATTGTTGTGTAGGTTAGTAACAGCCCGATTTTGGGGCTAGTCGGAACAGTGGTTTCGGAACCATTAATCCAAGGCCGGAGAAATTATTTTTAATATTATTTTATGTGTTATAGCATAATTATATGAGTACATGAAAATTTTGGTGAATTAATTTTAGTGATTTCTTGCTTAATTTCGAAAAAGGACTAAATCACATAAAGTGCGAAAGTTTTGTTCTACAAGCTAAAGGTGTTAAACAGCTATGGAACACTAAAGTAGAGGTCCTTATTGAGTAAATAGACCAATGAAATTATGGTGGCCGGACATGAATTTTTAATTCATGAAATTGGTCAAAGTTTGGTGGCATAAGGTGACTAAATGAATAAAATAAAATAAAACAAAGAAAAAGTTATCATCTTTTCCCATCTTCTTCCTCTTCCACTGAAATTCTCAGCAAACTTAAGGGTTTTGAGAGCTCAAATTTCAGCCAAGCTTTTCTCTTGCAAGTAAGTGATTTTGGTGGTTATTTTTGTTAATTTTTGTGTTTTTGGAACCCCTATAGCTTAATCTAGCTAATGAGGGGACTATTTTTCAAAATGGTTGAGAGTCTAGGGTCTTGCCATGAGAGTATTTATGTTGTTTGCTGAAATTTTATGGAAGAAAATGAATATTGGTTGTTAAATAAACAACTTTTGTGAAAGGGGTTTTCATGAAAACACCTAAAAGGACCATTTTGTGAAGTTTATAAAATAGGTTGTAAATGTGTGAAATAAATGAAAATTGTGAGTTTCTATAAGAGTAATAAAGGTTCGGCTAGGCTTGGTTAATGAATAAATTTGATGAAAATCATTTTACGAGCCTAGAGGTAAAATCGTAATTATGTGAAAGTCTAGGGGCAAAATAGTAATTTTGCCCAGGTATAAAATATAGATTGTATTGATTAATGTAGTGATTAAATAAGTGAATTTGTCATTATAGATAAAGAAAACGGAGTTCGGACCTAGACCGAGGGAAAACCAAGCTATTGGACTAAATCAAACTAGTCGCCCATATTTTGTATATCGAGGTAAGTTGTACGTAAATAATACAACTTTATTGTTATTATTATGTATTGAACAATTAATATGGCATAAAGTGTTTGATTATTGTTGTGAATATGCATGATGAGAATTGATGTAGTAAAAACTCCCTGTTGAACCTTAGGAATAGATTGGATATCCATGCCATGACATTTGGGTGATATGTGTGCTAGTGTAAGACCATGTCAGGGACATGGCATCGGCCACAATATGAGAGTCAGTGTAAGACCATGTCTGGGACATGGCATCGGCCTCGACATGTGAGCCAGTGTAAGACCATGTCTAGAACATGGCATCGGCATTTTACCCTCTTGTGTGAGGCTTATCGGATATGCTTTAGTATTTCAAATGGTTCCACGGGTTATTTAAGCTTATGATAAAGATATGAAAGGATATAATCATGTTGTGAGTGGTACAGGTTCTTACTCGAAACTCGTGAGATATGAGCTTAGTTATGATGTCTTAATGGTAAGGATGAAATTGAGTAAGTTCTATCTATGATAATGATTTCGGGACGATCTTGTAATCTTTGGCTTATATTTGTGATGTGTAAATATGTAGTAAATCTACCATTGCTAAATCAAGAATGATATGATTGTTTATATTATGCTATGTGTTTAAAGATGCATGGTTGATGTTGTTACTTATTTACATGCAACTTACTAAGCTTTATGCTTACTCCCTCTCTTTTCCATTTTCTTATAGTGCCGCCAAGCTAGCTAGGGGATCAACAGACGTCGGAGGCATCGATCACACTATCAATCTGAATATTTGGTATAGTTAGATTTATCATTTTGAGTATGGCATGTATAGGGACTTGGTTTTTTGTCAAGTGTCATATTGTTTTGGCCAAATATGTTGGCTTGTCCTGAAGATTGATTCATTTTGTATAAGGCCATGGATGATGGCTAATACTTGTTAATGATATAAGTAAATGATGATGTATTTCATGAATGTGCAATTTGCATGGTGAAATATGTGGATTGGTGTCACTTGATGTGGCTTATGTTGGTGCAAGTAAAGGTGGCAAAAGGGCTTGGTAAATAGCCTTGTTTTTGTCCACACGAGTAGACACACGGGCGTGTGTCTAGGTAGTGTGTGACACACGGTCTGCCCCATGGGCGTGTAGTCCGGCCGTGTGTCCCCTGCACCTTAATTTGGTAAAACAGAATGCCCAGTAGTAACCACACGGGCTGAGGCACGACCGTGTGTCTCAACCGTGTGGATGACACGGCCATAATACATGGGCATCTGCCCAGGCCGTGTGAAGTCTGCACCTTAAATGAAAAATTAAATTCGCCACACGGCCTAGCACACGGGCGTGTGCCTTGGCCGTGTGACCCTAAAATGTTGCTGACGTCAGAAAAGAATGTCAAGGTTTTAACACACGGCCTGAGACACGGGCGTGTCATGGCCGTGTGAGGGACACGGGCCATGGACACGGGCATGTGCCAGGCCGTGTGAAAACCCCTGTAGGTTCGAATTTAAAAAATAAATCCACACGGCTAGGGATATGGGCGTGTGTGACCACACGGTTTGCCCACACGGGCGTGTCCCTTGCCACACGGGCGTGTGCCCCTATTTTCAGTGAAATTTTCCAAAGTTTTCTAAAGTGCCTGGCTTTGTACCGAACCATTCCCAAAGTATGTTTTGGGCCTCGTAGGCCCATATTAGGACTTTAAGATGAAGTTTGAAAAGTTTTAAATTTCAACGAAATTTCATAACTCGAAAGCGTTGGTATGCATGTTATTAAGTTAAGTAACGTCTCGTACCTTGTTCCGGCATAGGATACGGGTAAGGGGTGTTACAAGGTTGGTGCAAGTAAGGGCTGCAAAATGGCTTGGTAAATAGCCTTATTTTTGTCCACATGGGTAGACACACGGGCGTGTGTCTAGGCCGTGTGTCACACACGGCTTTGGACACGGACGTCTGTCTCGACCGTGTGAAGTCTGCAATTATTTTATGAAAAATTATGAAAATTAAATCGACCACACGCCTAGCACACGGGCGTGTGGCACGGCCGTGTGGCACAAGTCAGAGAGCTCCCTAATTTGAACACGGCCGTGTCCAAGGGTCACACGGGCATGTCCCTTGGACCACACGGGCGTGTGGCCCTATTTCCATGAAAAATTTTCTAAGTGTTGTATAATTTTCTAAAGTTCTCGGTTTAGTCCCGAACTACTTCCACTGTATGTTTTGGGCCTCGTAGGCTTGTTTTAGGGACGATATGAATGTATGTGAAAAGTTTTAAATTTGGATGGAAATTTTGTCTCGGTTTTGTATGTTTGCTTGTGTTTAAGTCCGGTAATGCCTCCTATCCTGTTTCGGCGTCGAATACTGGTAAGGGATGTTACAATGTATGTGCTCATGCTTAATAAAAAAAGAGAGAGAGAGATGAAGGAAGAGCGAAGAAAAGTTTGCTCAGTCTCCAAAAAGAAAAATGTATGAGCTTGAGTTCAAAATAAGTTTGGTGGTGTTCCAAAGGTTAATTTAAAGAAAAAGGTTGTATTTCGAGAAATCCAAGACAAAGTTAAAGGTTAAGATTTTGAAACCGAAATGTCTCATATCTTAAAATCCCTACCTTTAACCGAGCCCCATTACAACCTTATAAAAGACCTATTGATTTGATGATAATGTCACCTACATTAGTGGAGAGGAAGTGCTAAGTTCAACATATGAAGATCATAAATAATCCTTATGATTGTTTGCTTGATTGATAAGAAATTATGTTGATATAAGAACGTTATCTGTGGCTGTGACATACATACAAACTATGATTCATGTTGGCATATTTTGAAACTAAGTATAAAATTCTTAAAATGTTTGCATATGAATTACTTGTTAATAAAGAAGATCGATGAACATGAATTTATTAATGCATGATTATGGGACAAAAGATTAATGCTGCTTACACAGTTAGCAATTTTGCCTTAGCAAGACCTTTTGTTGTGCATAAACATTACTCGGGACGAGCAATGATTTAAGTTTGGGGGTGTGTAAACTGAAAAATATATAGGATTTTTCCTATGTAATTTATCACCTTTTTAATTAAATTTGTTGTTAAAACTAAGTAATTTTTTAATAAATTAATGAAATATGTAAAAATATGAAATTAGGACATAGAAATTATTAAAATGTGATTTTGTGCTTTATTATATAGTTTTCATGCATAAAATGGCTTATTTTACATTGATTTGAACATATTATATTTTTAAGACATAAGATGGGCCATGCATGATTAAATTAAATAATAAAATATAAAATTATATTTAATAATTTATTTTAAAATATTTCATTAATAATTTGGGTTGTAATTAATTATTTAAATTGGATAAATTTTATTCTTTGGTCCTTTAACTTATTGATTTATTTTGGACAGGTCTGATAGCTTTGTTGGATTACAAAAACCGTCCAAATTGAAGACCAAGTCAACCCAAATTCGGCTACACATGGTTGTCCTCTTAAACCACTTTTTGGTTTAATTACACCAGGTCCTTGCATTGTTGAAGAAATTAAAGATTTGCCCGAATATTTACATTTGATTGAGTCTCAGTCCTGAGTTATTATGGCATTTAATTTGCTTAAAAATCAAGCAAAAATCAGCTCAAATTCCACTAATTGTGGCCGGCCACTCATGGAAGAAGTTTGAAGAGACTAAACCCAGCTATTTTTAGCAAACTACCCACCTCTCTTCACCTATAAATATGACCCCTTCATTCCCTCATTCATCATCCCTCATCTGTAGCACCCCAAACCCGGCCTAGAAGTTAGGCTCGAATCTGGCGTGTCACATTGAGGGGCTTCTCGAAAACAATGTTTTCCTTTGATTTCGTTTATTTTCAAAACGTGGTTAAAAAGAACTATTCCCTTTTCAAAATGTTACTAATCACTTAGTAAAATTCTTTTTCAATTGCGGAAGGTTAATTAAAATAAATGATTCACGGAAACATGATACTTAAAAATTGGGTTGTAAAAGCATTTGAAAACATTGTGGAAACGTAGTGTTTTGAAGACAGTTATCGTTTTGAAAATCGTACTCCACTCTTAGCAGTTAGAAAACATCGTAAATAAATATCACAAATAATAAGTTAAAACTTAGAGAGGCCTTATTACAACCCAAATCAAAATATTTAAAAGTAAATAACCGAAACGGCAGACATAAGCAGTGTGTGGTCATCTCCGAGTCCCTCGCAGCTCTGATCCGTCTAAGACTGAGGATTACCTGCACAGTTAAAAACGGGGTGAGTTTATGGAAACTCAGTGTGTAATCCCCTATTACGGTAACAGCCTAGGCCTCAGCCCTATTCGGTAACAATTTGGGCCTAAGCCCTATTTGGTAACAATTTGGGCCTAAGCCCTATATCATAACAATGCAATGGACATGTAACCCAACCCATACCAACCAAACTCTCCACCCGAACCAACCAAACTCTCCATGTGGGGACCATGTCGACCCACCCAGCCAAACTCTCCAATGGTGCAGTCTAGCTATTAGTATTTATACGGCTTTAAGCCTTCAGTAACGGTCTCATAATTGGCACATAGCCATCGGTAATTGTAATAAGATCGACACATAGCTATCAGCTACGGTAATATAACCGGCACACAACCACGGGTAATTATAATCGACACAGAGTCATCAATATATAAGTTAGGCACATAGCCACGGGTAAATACGATTGGCACAAAGCCATAATCCAGATGGCACAGAGCCATATTTAGGTTGGCACAGAGCCATAATCAGATTACGCGGCAATGCCACTATAACGGTACTTCCTCTAAATTAGAAAAACTCAACCCAATGCAATATGTCATGTATGCGGTGTATCACAATCATTACACGTGTATGGAAAATGGCCATGCTCAGTAACAGTCATTTACACACACATTGAAAACATATCAGCCATATAATCCCAGTCAAATCAATTAAAACACAGTCATACATTCATAGTTAGATCAATCATAGTCCTAATCAGACTGTTACCCACAAGGGAAAAACAGTCATTTTATCCTATAGGGGTATTTCGGTAATCCTACCCTATAGGGGTATTTTGGTAATTCTACCTTACAGGGGTATTTTGGTAATTATGCAAATCAGGGGTATTTCAGTAATTTTACAAATCAGGGGTATTTCGGTAATCTCACAATCCAAGGGTATTTCGGTAATTTTACAAATCAAGGGTATTTCGATAATTTTACAAATCAAGGGTATTTCGGTAATTTTACAAATCAAGGGTATTTCGGTAATTTTACAAATCAAGGGTATAATAAACAGAGATAACGATACGAATGGGCTTAGGGCCCATTCTCGCCCCAAATGGGCCCACACGCTCGTGTGGCCCATTTAGCCCAAATCCAGCCACAGATATGAGATTCACATAGTCCAGTCTAATATTTACTACACAAACATACAACTTATCCGATTGGGCCTACGGGCCCATTGGCCCCACATGGCCTTTTTCATCCCATCGTGGCCCAAATAGCCTAAACCCACAAGAACACTCATGATGGCCTCAACTATCGCGTCGAAGCTCCCACACGTGCGCTCGCACGCTCGTGTGGCTACCATCGCCGTGTGACCGGCATTTCGGCATTTGCTACTCTACAGTTAGAGTAGTGCGAAATACACACCTGATAGGAATCTGAAGTTAATCCGCGCTCTGAACACTGTTTTGCGCAGAAGCTAACAATGATCGCACCATTGACCCCCAAGGGGGTGTCGATCAACTTCGGTCACCACCACCGCGACCCAACGGCATACAGATCAACGAATGATCCAACGCCTAACCCACGAGCACGCCACAAAGCGAAAGGGATAAGCCAAGAAAGGTATACTTACTCTCCTCATGGTTTGCTCTATTTAAAGCCAGCTTCTCGCCTACTCTCATGCTAGCTTCCCGATGTGGGATCCCCCCTTCAGCAGAGTTTAAATCCAACACAAACTCTGGCCATCCAATCCGCAAAATAAACACTCCCTTGCTTGACATGAGATTCGAACCCTTGCCCTCTCCTATGCTCCAGACGCTACATGCCACCACAACACAAGCTCCTTTTGTGACTTAGAACATGCGCAACTAAATATAAGCCTATGGGCCAAAGTCTAAGTTCATTTAAAAGAAAAACAAAATGAATTGCAAGCGCCAAGACTTGAACCTTGGACCCCTTGCTTCCTCTATGGTGTCACTTCCTTGTCTCTCATGTGGCGCCATTTGCCACTAGACCACAACTCCTTTTGTGTCTTTTTTTCCACAATTTATTCTTAAAGCCTACTTACTTACCCCCAGGGCTTTATTCACCTAAAACCAAATTTTTTCCTAAAGCCCAGGTTTGAACCCGGGACTTCGTAGTACCCTCTAAACACTCCCAAATCACTCACCTAATAGTTCCAACTTGCACTAGTGTCGTTCTCTTGTTCTCAAAAATTTTAAACGCTCCCATGCCCAAGGCCTTATAGGCCCAATTCTACTAGGCCCAAATTCGGGACGTTACAATTCTTACCCCTTAAAGAAATTTTGTCCTCGAAATTTTCAACTATAGGAACAGTCGCACAACCCAAACTACACCACCACGCTTCCGCTGAGCACTCTAATTCCAAAACATTACCTCTTACGCACACCCAAAATACCTATTCACTAGAGCAGATAGATATCATACAAATACAATTTCCATATCAACAACATCACACATAATAAATACAAAATCTAAATTTAAGCATCACAGTACAGTCTAATATCTAGAGTAATCACATTGTTTCCTATTGCATAACAGCAGACAACGGTATTCAGAAAACTTACGGATTCGGCGCCGGAGACTCGGTGTACCATACTTTCGGAAAATATTCAGTAAAACATTTCACATACTTCAAACCTTTTGAAACAGTTCTTTCAGAAATTCAATTTAAAAACCCAACCCACAGCCGAGTTTTGCAACCGAGCTCGGATACCATTAAATGTAACACCCCAAACCCAGCCTAGAAGTTAGGCCCGAATCTGGCGTGTCACATTGAGGTGCTTCTCGAAAACCATGTTTTCCTTTGATTTCGTTTATTTTCAAAACGTGGTTAAAAAGAACTATTCCCTTTTCAAAATGTTACTAATCACTTAGTAAAATTCTTTTTCAATTATGCAAGCTTAATTAAAATAAATGATTCATGGAAACATGATACTTAAAAATTGAGTTGTAAAAGCATTTGAAAACATTGCGGAAACGTAGTGTTTTGAAGACAGTTATCGTTTTGGAAATCGTACTCCACTCTTAGCAGTTAGAAAACATCATAAATAAATATCACAAATAATAAGTTAAAACTTAGAGAGGCCTTATTACAACCCAAATCAAAATATTTAAAAGTAAATAACCGAAACGGCAGACATAAGCAGTGTGTGGTCATCTCCGAGTCCCTCGCAGCTCCAATCCGTCTAAGATTGAGAATTACCTGCACAGTTAAAAACGGGGTGAGTTTACGGAAACTCAGTGTGTAATCCCCTATTACGGTAACAGTCTGGGCCACAGCCCTATTCGGTAACTATTTGGGCCTAAGCCCTATTCGGTAACAATTTGGGCCTAAGCCCTATATCATAACAATGCAATGGACATGTAACCCAACCCATACCAACCAAACTCTCCACCCGTACCAACCAAACTCTCCATGTGGGGACCATGTCGACCCACCCAGCCAAACTCTCCAATGGTGCAGTCTAGCTACTAGTATTTATACGGCTTTAAGCCTTCAGTAACGATCTCATAATTGCCACATAGCCATCGGTAACTGTAATAAGATCGGTACATAGCCATCAGCTACGGTAATATAATTGGCACACAACCATGGGTAATTATGATCGACACAGAGTCATCAATATATAAGTTAGGCACATAGCCACGGGTAAATACGATTGGCACAAAGCCATAATCCAGATGGCACAGAGCCATATTTAGGTTGGCACAGAGCCATAATCAGATTACGCGGTAATGCCACTATAACGGTACTTCCTCCAAATTAGAAAAACCAAACCCAATGCAATATGTCATGTATGCGGTGTATCACAATCATTACACGTGTATGCAAAATGGCCATGCTCAGTAACAGTCATTTACACACACGTTGAAAACATATCAGCCATAGAATCCCAGTCAAATCAATTAAAACACAGTCATACATTCACAGTTAGATCAATCATAGTCCTAATCAGACAGTTACCTACAAGGGCAAAACAGTCATTTTACCCTATAAGGGCATTTCGGTAATCCTACCCTATAGGGGTATTTTGGTAATTCTACCCTACAGGGGTATTTCGGCAATTCTACCCTACAATGGTATTTCGGTAATTTTACAAATCAGTGGTATTTCAGTAATTTTACAAATCAAGGGTATTTCGGTAATTTCACAATCCAAGGGTATTTCGATAATTTTACAAATCAAGGGTATTTCAGTAATTTTTTTACAAATCAGGGGTATTTCGATAATTTCACAATCCGAGGGTATTTCGGTAATTTTACAAATCAAGGGTATTCTAAACAGAGATAACGATGCGAATGGGCCTAAGACCCATTCTCGGCCCAAATGGGCCCACACGCTCGTGTGGCCTATTTAGCCCAAATCCAGCCACAGATATGAGATTCACATAGTCCAATCTAATATTTACTACATAAACATACAACTTATCCGATTGGGCCTACGGGCCCATTGGCCCCACATGGCCCTTTTCAGCCCATCGTGGCCCAAACAGCCTAAACCCATAAGAACACTCATGATGGCCTCAACTATCGCTCGTCGCTCTCCCACACGCGCGCGCCGCGCGCTCGTGTAACTACCATCATCGTGTGACCGGCATTTCGGCATTTGCCGCTCTACACGCCTAGAGTAGTGCGAAATACACACCGATAGGAATCGGTTAATCCGCTCACGAACACTGCTTACGCGCGCGAAGCCAACAATGATCGCACCCTTGACCCCCAAGGGGGGTGTCGATCAACTTCGGTCACCACCACCGCGACCCAACGGCATACAGATCAACGAATGATCCAACGCCTAACCCACGAGCACTCCACAAAGCGAAAGGGATAAGCCAAGAAAGGTATGCTTACTCTCCTCATGGTTTGCTCTATTTAAAGCCAGCTTCTCGCCTACTCTCATGCTAGCTTCCCGATGTGGGATCCCCCCCTTCAGCTGAGTTTAAATCCAACACAAACTCTAGCCATCCAATCCGCAAAATAAACACTCCCTTGCTTGACATGAGATTCGAACCCTTGCCCTCTCCTATGCTCCAGACGTTACATGCCACCACAACACAAGCTTCTTTTGTGACTTAGAACATGCGCAACTAAATATAAGCCTATGGGCCAAAGTCTAAGTTCATTTAAAAGAAAAACAAAATGAATTTCAAGCGCCAAGACTTGAACCTTTGACCCCTTGCTTCCTCTATTGCGTCACTTCCTTATCTTCCATGTGGCGCCATTTGCCACTAGACCACAACTTCTTTTGTGTCTTTTTTTCCACAACTCCTTTTTTTCCACACTCCAAAATCACTCACCTAATAGATCCAACTTGCACTAGTGTCGTTCTCTTGTTCTTAAAAATTTTAAACACTCCCATGCCCAAGGCCCAATAGGCCCAATTCTACTAGGCCCAAATTCGGGGCGTTACAATTATGACCCCTTCATTCCCTCATTCATCATCCCTCATCCTTCATCATTCTCTCTTTTCTCTCAATTCTCCTAAGCATTTTCCATTCCCCACGCCTAGCATCATCTCTTCATAGAGATTTTAGCAATTAAGCCTCTTAAAGAGCCCTTGGTCGGCCACCTTGGAGAGCCATCAGTAAAGGAGCAAAGCAAAGGAGCGAAGGAGCCTAGTCAGTTAGAGTCTTGGGTGACAGCCACTTTGATTTGGGTTTAATCTTTCCTTTCTTTAATTTAATCTGAAAATGTTTGCTATGTGTTCTTTGTTCTTGTTTACAATAATGTTAGCTTAATTTTATTTAAGCTAGGATAATTGCTTTGATTAAATAATATTTATTTGATTCATGCTTATAATGTTTGTGCCTCAATCGATCATGTTTTCAATTAAAATCAAATTTGTATTTCGTTCATATGTGATTGAAATGCACCTGAATTTATTTGATTAAATGCACCAGACGACGGCTAGTGGACACATAATTTAAATGTGCATGCTCAATTTAGATCCTAACCCGATTAAATTGTAGGTTGCATAACAACTCTAACCAAGCTCTGTTATCTGCATAGTTTTTAGATTTGTGTGATTAAACTGTTTCAAACCTAACACATCCCTGTTACCTCACACGAATGCTAAGAAACCCTTAGTAAATAAGGATCAGTAAAATGTGAATTTACTAAGTAAAGGATTCTGAAAGGACCTAATGTGGTTTCCAAACTCATGAAAGATCGAGTTGCCATAGAATGTTTTTCTGAATATTATTAAGCATGCTGATAATAAATTGAGTTTAATTAAAGTAATTGTCCTAGTTTATTTATGTTATAATTGTTGCAAATTGTGTTTAATTTTGCTAAAATCTATTTCATTCATATAGTTTGCATATTTAGGATAATTTGCATTAGGGATCATTGCATTTAGTTTAATATATTTAATTTTAATCATCACTTCTCAATCATATTGTGTTTTTATTTACCAAGTTGTTAATATAATTTTACAATTAAGTGACTTAGCACAAATACAATCCCTATAGAGACGATAACTCGATACTTACTTATTACTTGATAACGACTGTGTACACTTGTACAAACCTACGCGTTACAAATATCCATACACATGTTGTGAACAAGTTATGTCCATTCTGAAATCATATAAATCGTGTTTCACAATCATTCATCAGTTTCCAAATAAGTACTTTCTCACTGTGTACTTAACTGTAAACAATTTATAACTTCAATCTAATATGAAAGATTCATTCACAATTCAATTAAAACCAATTCATAACAAACAATTTGTACATATATATATATATATATATATATATATATATATATATATATATATATCATCTATACTATGAACTTACCTAATACAACCAAAGAAGCAAATTTGTTAGCAAGGGCTATTCTACAATTTTTCTTTTTTCCCCGATTTTCCTTCACACGATTCAACACTTGATCTATATAATAATTCATTTCACATTATCAGATTTTATCACTTTAAACCATCTAAATTCATGAATATAATATATTTTATTCATTTTTCACAATTTCCCTAAAGTTTTGCATTTTATTCAATTTAGTCCCTAAAGTCGAAACTATTATATCTTTCAAATTCAAGCTTTGATTTTCAATCCAATTACAAATTCATCACTTTATAGCCCTCTAAAATAATAACTTTTAGAAATTTAATGACAACTTTTCATTATTACAATTTGGTCCTTATACACAAAACTAACAAATTTCACTTAACAAATTAGTCTCTATTCACAACTATGTTCACAAACATACTATTAAACATCAAAAGCTTCAATTTTCATCAATGAAAACATTTTTAAACTTTAACCGTTTTGAAATTGGAGATACTGGTTAGTTGGACCTAGTTGCAACGATCTCAAAAATATAAAATTTACAAAAAAATGGATAATCGAAGGACTTACATGCAAACATCAAAGTTTGGTCGAACCTCAAAGCTTTAACAATGGTGTTTTGATTCTTTTCCTTTGAACTTTCGGTGGAAGATGAAGAAAATAAAATGATAATGGTTTTTGTTTTATTTTGATTCCATTATATTATAAACTAATTATAATTATTTCAACATATAATCACTTAAAACAAAGTACTTACCGTCCACGACTATACACTAAGGTCTATTTACCATTTAGATCCTTAAACAAACATTAATCATGCACTTTAGCTAATAAAAATCAATAACGATTAACTTTTACGTCTTTTATGATTTAGTCCTTTTTTCCTTAATTAACTATCTAATTATCATAATTTTCGGGCCAAACTTCAATCCACTTATACAAAAACTCCATAAATATTTAATAAAAATATTTATGAGTTCAGTTTATGAAAAAGAGGTCCCGATGTAACACCTCTAACTCGTATCCGTCGTCGGATTAGGGTTAAAGGCGTTACCGGACAGATCGAAAACATTTTTAGAAGTTCATACAGTCATCCATCAATCTCAAACATAATGTCCCTTAATACGGTCAACGAGACCTAAAACATGCTTATAAACCGGGTCGGGACTAAACCGGAACACATACGAAATTTCACGGAAATTTAAAACTTTTCTAAGTTTCAGGGGTTACACGCCCGTGTAGGCAAGCCGTGTGCCTCCCACGGCTGCTGGACACCCCCGTGTGTCCTCCCCGTGGTCGAATCTGACCTCACATCCACGGCCACAAAGCACGCCCATGTGCCTTGGTCGTGGTCGAATCTGACTTCACATCCACGGCTACCAAGCATGCCCGTGTGCCTTGGCCGTGGTCGAATCTGACTTTCTCACACGGCTACTAGACACGCCCGTGTGTCTTGGCCGTGTGCTATTAGGCTAGCTACTGACTTAGCCCCACGGTCACTAGGCACGCCCGTGTGCCACAACCGTGTGACATTATAGGCCATTTGCAAGGCCAATATGTCACCCAATGGGTCAAACCTACTAGTAAAATCATCAAGATATCTCATGCCTATTTGACAACCAAAATCATACCAAAATAACCATCCAAATTACAAGGCTAAACTCATCTCATCACAAGCATAATTCATTCCTTTGCTTAATCAAAACTTGACCATTTTATGCATCAACTAACCATGCCAAAAACATACTTCATATATCACATACATTCAAGCAAATTCTCAACCCATAGCTAGCCAAATCACATGGCTAAGTTCATATAACAAACTCATGTCAAATACTAGCCTATACATGCCATATCTAGCTATATACATTTCCAAAGTGTACCAAATTGAGTTTGGTAGTGTGATGATTTATCCTTGACGGTCCCGAGCCTTCAAGTAGCTTTGACGACCTATAAAACAGAGAAAACACACACACAGAGTAAGCTTTCCAAAAGCTTAGTAAGTCATAATACAAACAAACTTAGTATGAAAGGCATATATGCACATAGGTACGTTGGCACATCTTAATGATTTAGCAAACTATCACATATATGCTTTGGTCCATGTACTTGGCCATATTTGTCACATTCATCAATTCAAAAGTCTTATATAAACATAGCTCATTCATGCTTACTTTCACATATCATATTGTTTTTCCAATATACAAAATCATCATAGTAAGATCACATAGGTACTTACCTTATATACACACTTAGTGTATAATTCAACCTACCTGAAACGGATATACAATTCACTTAATCATTCGTATCATAGACTTGCCCGTTGAACCGATAGGAACCTAATAGGATACTCAGAAAGCTCAGAATAGTTGTACAATGCCAACGTCCCAGACGAGGTCTTACGTGTACTCAGATAACGATGCCACTGTCCCAGACAGGTTCTTATACGAATTAATATGATGTCGATGTCCCAGACATGGTCTTACACGAAAAGATAATATCGATGCCAACGTCCCAGACGTGGTCTTACACGAAAAGATAATATCGCTGCCAACGTCCCAGACGTGGTCTTACACGAATGTCAAATCAACGCCAACGTCCCGGACGTGGTCTTATATGATAAAAATAGAATAGATACCTATGTATTCCTAGGTTCGTACGGGACTTCTCGGACATTGTCGCTAAGTCGATCTTATCTCAGAAATCATTTGCATTACAACACATAAACATTCAATATTGACAATAGGCATATGAATATGCTCAACTCAATACAATTACATTTATTTACAATATGACTTACCTCGGATTTGATTTATCGGAAATAGAAACGGCTACTCGGTTACTTTCGCCTTCCCTCGGTCTAAGTCCATTTTCCTCGATTCTTGATCTAAAGATATTCAGAATTAATCCTTTTATTCACTAACTCATCCAATTCAATCCAAGGACACACAATTAGGGCTATTTGCAATTTAACTCTCACATGTGCATAATTTATCAATTTAGTCCATTTTTCTCAAAACATCAAATTCACAAAATCATCACATACTCATGCTTATCCGAATGTTCATACATCTCATACAAGCCCATATTTTCCATCAAATTTGCAATTTAGTCCTTCAAGTTACCATTTTCTCAATTTAGCCCAATTTAGCTAAATTCATCAAAAATTCAAGAACAAAGTATGTTTATCTAGTTCAAATCTTTCATTTAACATCATAAATCATCACAAAGCTCAACATAGCATCAATGGAATTTCTCATGAACAACATCAATACACAAAATTGAGACATGGGCTTGATAGTAGACTAAGCAACGATTGTAAAAACGTAGAAATTATCAAAAACCGAAATCAAACATACCTTGAATCAAAGACTTTAATAGCTGAAACCTAGCTTAGATATTTTCTTTCTCTTTTCTTCAAACTTTCGGCACCCCAAAGATGATAACATTCATCTTTCTTATGTTTCTTTTATTTAATATTCATATTAATGTCAACTTACCAATTTGCCCATCTATTAGTCATATAAGACAAATTGATATTAAGGTTATTATGTCATTCTATCATCCACTATCTCTAAAATGGTTAAATTGCCTCATAAGGCCTCCACCTTAAAAAGCCATCAACAATTAAGTGCTTTAACATATAACATGCAAATTTCACATTTAATGCAATTCAATCCTTTTGTCAAATTAAACACACAGACGGACAAATTAACTTACGAAACTTTAGCACATGCATAATCACATAACAGAGACACAGAAAATACTATTAAAATATTATACGGACTCAGATTTGTGGTCCCGAAACCACTGTTCTGACAAGGGTATAAACCGAACTGTTACACCCGATACCTCATTTTCCAAAACCACTTGACTTTCGGTATGCACCACTTGTACCTCGACTAATTGACTAATTAATAAAATCTATAAAATCATGATTCACTATTATAATATATTTAACTCATAAATATTAATCAAATATATCTATGGACTCTCTCGTCAAAATTGTGGTCTCGAAACCATTGCTTCTGGCACCACTAAAAAATGGGTTGTTACAATAAATACTTTTCAAAAAAAAACATTTACTGCTATAAGTATCACAAATCGACTCAATTTTCAAAATTTTTCAACTTCCACTATAACTGAAAATCATTTTCTTAATTGAATTTATCCAACAATCCTTTAATTTATCCATCATCTCTTTGGTGAATTCATAGCTCTCCATTTGCTTTTGACGTGTACTTGTTACACTCACTAGGATGTACCAACAAACTATCTCATTAGAATCATTCCAACGAGGTCGATCCTTAGCTTGGGTAACCGGTGGGCATCTAGTATCAAGTGCTAACTTGTGTTTTTCACAGCTCAAGACAATTTGGATATTTTGTTTCCACTCATTATAACTATTTCCGTTCAATTTGTTTTCAATGAGGACATTAATCAAGGGAGTTGGTGTGATTTTGAAATTGAAAAATAAAATTTCTATTCATTAATTATCTTTGTATTAAGCAAATATTTCAAAAAAAAATTACAACATACGCAATGCACTAAATGATACTTGCATCTTAAATTAAACCTTGAAAATTTTGTATGTTCATTGCAACAATAATTCACCCATTGAATTAAGATACCGTGAGGTATTTTTTTTTCTTGGTGAAAAACAAATAACAACTTAAGGACTCCTAAGAGACATTAAAAGCTTTGTCATGTTGAAAAACCGTAGCCACCGCATCAGGCGGAGCTTCAAATATCCTGTAACAGCCCGACTTAGGGCCAAGTCAGAATAGTGGTGCGAGACCACAAATTCGAAGTAGAAATATGTGTTTAAATGATTTCATAAGGCTTATGAGGTATTTGTTTGATTGTGTGAAAACTTCATGAAGGAATTTTATTAATTAGTGAATAAATTGTCCATTAGGACTAAATTTCAAGAATTGGAAAATATGAGATTCTAGAAGATTCAAGTATGAAATAGAATTATAAAAATTTCTAGAGGTCCTTATTTAGCAATTAGACCAATATATTTGATGATGGACAAAAATGGACATGGGAAGGAAAAATCTCAAGAAAGAACCATTAAGGGCATTTTAGTCATTTGGTTAATAAAAGAATAAAAAGGGAAAATAAGTCAAAAATCATGTCCATCTTCATCCTTCATAGCCGAAATTTGCAAGGGAGCCATAGCTAGGGTTTCTTCAACTTCCAAGCTTGATAGTAAGTGCATCCTAGCCCTGTTTTTAATGTTCTTCGTATTTTTGAGACCCTCGTAGCTCGGTTTAGCTATTTCTAGCTATATTTTGAGCTAGGGTTCATGTTCAAAAATTTACCCATGTATGGCATGCATGTATTTTGATGTTTTATGGAATAATATGAAAGTTTGATGTGTGATAAATATCTTTTTCTAAGTGATTTTCATGAAAAATGCATAAAAGGACTAAATAGTAAAAATTATAAAAATGGTCATACATGAGTGAAATAGTGGAAATTGAATGTTGCTATAGTTGAGAAAATGATTCGTCTAGGCTTGAAATGCAAGAAAGTTGAATGAAAATCATTTTACGAGCCTAGGGGCAAAAGTGTAATTATGTAAAAGTTTAGGGGCAAAATTGTAATTTTGCCAAAATATGAATTATGAGTCGATTTAGTCAATGTATGTATTTAACAAGTGAAATTGTTATTATAGATCAAGAAATGCGAAGCCCGGATCGAAACTGAGGCAAGAACAAAATTAAAGACTAAATCGAGCATCGAGACATATTTTGAGATTTGAGGTAAGTTTGTATGAAGTTAGAGTTTCATAATGTTCGATGTTTGAAATTTCTTAATATTATGGTAATGTATGTTATTGCCATTAAAATCGAGTGATGAAGCCTCGATGAGGAAATGGTAAGAATAAGCTAAGTTAAAGTCCCGGTTATAGTTCCGGAATAAGGATAATATTTATGTATTCATATAAGAAAAGGAAGGTCCCGTATAAGACCATGTCTGGGACATGGCATCGACATTCACGTACGATCTCGTATAAGACCATATCGGGGATATGGCATCGACATCGAGTTATAAGATCTCGTGTAAGACCATATCTGGGATATGGCATCGGCATCAAGAGGTGATCCCGTGTAAGACCATATCCATGATATAGCGTTGGCATCAAGGTTCATACACGATGAGTTCAAATATCTTACGATAATTTGATTAGTTCATGGTCAAAAGAGTTAAGCGTGTTAAATGGTATAGAGCCAAATCTGATTATGGATGATATTGAGTTTCATTCATGATACGAATGATAATGATTTGAGTTTATGTCTATGTTAGCATATGTGCTAATGTATGTGATTAAGTGATACAGGTAGTATGAGTATGTACAAGTTATTAGATCATATTGTGATATGAGATCGGTAAGAATGAATGTGAGTAAGTATGATTAAGTATGTTTAAGCAATTGAGCCATATGTTGATATTCTTTCATGAAATGGATGAATTTGGTTGAGCAATTATGTTACTTTAGAATTTCATGCAAACTTACTAAGCTTTATGCTTACCCCTCTCTTTTTCCTTTTCCTTGTAGTTTCGACAAGTTAGCTCGAGGATCATAGGACATCGGAGCTCGGGTCACACTATCAACCACTCTTTTGGTATAGTAAAGTTAATTCATTTTGAGTATGGCATGTATAGGGATTTGACCATTTTGTGTCATGTCATGTTTAAGGGCCAAAGGGTTGGCTATCAATGTTTTGCACTCCTTTCGTAAAGAGTCATGATGAATTGGCCAAAATTGTCACGTTCATGTTTTAAAGTTGATGGATATAATGGAATGAAAGTTCAAGCAAGGTAACGAGTGAATTGTGGATGGAATGCATGTAAATTTAATGGTTCTTCATGGTTTGATATTGTTATAGTACATGTTCCTTGAGATGAAATTAATGAGTTTATGTTTCAAGGTGGCAAGAAGGCTTGGAAAATAGCCTATAGATGTCCACACGGGTAGACACACGGGCATGTGTCTAGGCCGTGTGTGACACACGGCTAGCCCTATGGGTGTGTTAGTAGGCCGTGTGTCCCTTGCACTACATTACGAGAATGTGATTCGTCACACGGGCCAGCACACGGGTGTGTGCCCTGGCCGTGTTCTAATTAGAGTTTGATGATGTCATAAACAGAGAGCTCCACGGGTAGGAGACACGGGCATGTCTAGGCCGTGTGAAGGACACGGGATAAAGACACTGTAATACCCCTAACTCGTATCCGTCGCCGGACTAGGGTTACGAGGCATTACCAAAAAAGACACAACTCAGAACAGGCATATTAAATTTTTATTTTTTAAAAAAACATATCACATTACATCTAAAATAAGTATAACAATGATATTAATATATCTCACACATGTCACATGTTTCTGTAACCACATTTTACATCTATGAATGAAAGTGATCAATACATAACATACCAAATTCACATACTTAGTATTCAAATCAAAATTTGTATATGTATCCTGAATCATCCAAATAAAATATAGTTGTATATTTTTCTATTACAACCGAATCGTAATAATCTATATATGTTCAAACATATACATAACCAAGCAAAGGCTAATTGGCCGAAATTGACTAAAATCTTCCGGGCAATCCTTCTTTGGGATAAGCACAATAAGAGTGTTATTAAGCTCCCCCTCAATTTTGTTACCAGCAAAGATTCCCTGGACCCACTCGCAAACCGCTCCTCCAACTATGTCCCACTGACTTTGGAAGAAATGCGCATGGTATCCATCACTCCCCGGAGCTTTCAGTGGAGCCATATCAAAGAGGGCTTTCTTAATCTCGTCATTTAAAATTGGCTTTTTGAGAAAGTTAATATCATGTTCCTTAAGACTGGAAAAGATATTTGTAGGAATATCAGACATGGGTCTTGGATTTTCTCCATAAAGATTCTCAAAAAACTTGACGGCTTTGTCCCTGAGAATAGCCTGCTCTGAACACCACTCCCCATTACTGGTACGTAAAGCCAAAATACGATTAAATTTCCTCCTTTGCATCATGTGACTATGAAAGAATTTGGTGTTTTTGTCCCCAAATTGGAGCCAATCACACCTGGCCTTTTTGTCTCCATAAGAGCTCCTCATGGTTAAGCACACTTTCCAACTCATCTCAGACCTCCATCTCCAAATTAGCTAATCTTCTAGAATTCGACTGATCCAAGGCTTTTTGAATGGTCCCAAGAGATTTCAGAAGTTGCCTTTTACGGGTACCTATGTAGCCATAGGTGGACCTGTTCCAATCTTTGACATGTGAGGTGAAATTAGATAACGATTCACCCATGTTACCTGAGTATCTCCATCTGTTTAATACCAGTTCTTTAAAATTTGCGTGCTTCGTCCACCCTGCAAGGAATCAAAATGGTCTCCCTCTTGGAACGCTAAGCATTGGATTAGTTTTGAGAAGAATGGGCCTATGATCTGATTTGATATGAGGAAGATGATAAACAAGAGAGTGTGGAAAGGCAGAAATCCAAGCATCATTTGCCAAAGCCCTATCCAAACGCTCGAACGTATTTCCTCTTTGCCAAGTATAGGAAGGTCTTATAAATCCAAGATCCTGAAGATTGCAAGAATCAACAAAGTTACCAAAAAATTTACACCTCTTACCTGTTGATCAATCACTTTTTTTGTCCTGAGGGGAGAGAATAGCATTGAAATAACCCAAAACCATCCCTGGCGAAGATTCCTGGGGTAAACCATCCATAAAATCATTCCAGAGAGATTTTCTTTTATTTTTGTCAGGACTGCCATAGACAACAAAAATAAAAAAACCATCATTAATATTAATGCCCTGAATACGAAGAAGCGTGAATTGGGGATGGTTATGGATAATACTGATGGAGATATAGTTCTTCCATCCAACCCATATGCCTCCTGAAAAACCAACAGACTCAATGCGGTGAGAGCGATCAAATCCCAATTTATCAATAATAGAATCAGCTTTTTGACCACTGACTCTTGGTTCCAAAAGACACACAATGTCTGGCTTATATTCAAGATTATATTCACAAAAAGCCCGAAGAAATTTTCTACTTGCACACCCTTGACAATTCCAAGAAAATATTGATAGATTAAAATTCATAAGAAATTTAGGCAAGAAAACAAACAAACCAAAAAGACAAATTCAATAATCAAATAGAACCTGCATAGACAAAACAAATTAAATTGTTTTACCAGTGTTCGGGACAGGTGCGTCTGAATCCGCCTTTTTAAGCGTGGAGACAGACTTGGCCAGTTTAGTAATAGAATCACTCAAAGGAATTTTAGAGGAATTTTTAAATTTAAAATTATTCCCCTTCCCATGTGTATTTTTATTTATTTTCCTAGTGGCCCGAAAACTCCCTACCTTAGCTCCCATTAATTTCCCGGGGGTCTGATTTTTGTTCACTTCATCAGCTGGACCTTTCTCTTTAAAAGAAAAAGCCGTGTGCTTATTGCATTTTAACACACCAAAAGGAACGACCGACTGAGCTTTAGACATGTTCGGCATTGGCGTATCAGGCTTGGCTACCATCACTTGACCACCGTTAACATTTAACTCCTGGTTGTCAAAGATTGGATTAATACATGAATTGTGCAAATACGATAAAGTGGCATTATTCCCAAATAATAAAGTGGAGTCATTAACCGATTTGGAATTTAAATCAGAAATAAATGGGTGTAAGAGGGAGCTTCCTGTTTCGATGAAGGGAAAATCTGCTTTTGAACTTATCAGGCTCGCCACCTTATTGGACTGTGTTACATCCTTCATTGGGTCTTCCAGAACTTTGCTTGAAGATGGGCCTCCTGCTCCAAGGCCATTTCCCTCACTTTTAGAAGTCTGGCCTGCTGCTTCGTTAGAGAAAGTCGAGTGTTGAAAATTCAACGGACCGTTTTCCAACGTTCCTATGTTTTTAATTACGCCACCACCTGTGAGTCTTTAATGCTCTTAGGCCTGTCCCAATAAAGCTGTCGTTGCTTCATTTCATTTATTCCAGCTTTTGGATTGACTCGAAAATTAGCAATCTACTCCTTTTCCCCTTTATTTTGCTCTATTTCTAAATCCCCTTTATTCTCCATATCAGTTAAAGCTTCAAATCTGGAACCTAAAATTCATTTTCCTTTATTTTCTCTTTTGGGGAGTTTATTGCTCCGTGAATTCCAAGATTTCCTTTCGACCACCATCC
Organism: Gossypium sturtianum; assembly: GCA_025698515.1. Taxonomy (NCBI): domain Eukaryota; kingdom Viridiplantae; phylum Streptophyta; class Magnoliopsida; order Malvales; family Malvaceae; genus Gossypium; species Gossypium sturtianum. The sequence continues at coordinate 127,538,745 of CM046948.1, forward strand.
AAGGTCCGTAGATTTCGGTCTCATCCCTTTTCTCTGCCTCCGTCAGTTTGACCGTCGTCTGGGTTTTTTCCGGTATAAATTCCGTTTGCAACGACAGACATAACTCCTTCGTGTGGCCATACTTCCCACAAGTGAAGCAAATCGTCGGCAGCACTTCGTATTCTACCCTTTGTTTCATGCCGTTTACCAGTACTTGGGCAGTCAGTGGCTTGTCTAAGTTGATATAGATGGCCATCCTAGCAAAGCGGCCTCTAGTTCTACTATTAGTATTAAGGTCTAAACGAACAACTTTCCCAATAATCCCTCCTATTTCTTCAAGAATTTTCTTCTTGTATAGAAATCCCGGAAGTCCTGGTAAGCGTATCCAAGCCAAAACCACACTTGGGTAAGGTTGTGAAGGGCTAAACTCTTTTGTCCAAGGTTGGACTGTCAGGTATTGGTCGTATACCACCCACGGCCCCTGAGTCAAGACTTTAGAATAATCATAAATGGAGTGAAATTTAGCCAAATAATATCAGTTCTCGATGTCCATGAGATGGAATGGCTTGGAAGGACTCCGTAAACTATTGATTCGGAAAGAAAGAGCCTCATACCCGATGTTTCTTCTGAGTAATTTAACAACCACTGTTAACTCCATTTCTTTGAACAGAATTTGTTGAATCCTCTCCGAGAAATCAATGGCAGGAATGCCATTTACTACCGATATGTGGATATCTCATTCCAGGAATTCGAGATCTTCATCAGTGACGCCCCTGCAAGGATCCAACTCTTCCTCATCAGATGTGCCCGGTTTAACCCCCAGAAGTTTATCCTTCTAGGATATCTTGGGGCTTGAAACGGATTCCACCAGCATATTCGAATCTTCCTCAGCTATGTCTTCTTTAAATTGGACTTTCTTAGTGGTGCGATCAGTCTCTGTCCGATATCCATCTCCATCGTCGACTTCCAGTTGAAGAATATTTTCACCAGATTCCAGAGAATTTCCTTGCATGTCTATATTTTGTTTCGTTGTTATTGGAGAGGAAAATTGATTGCCAAAATTCTCACATCCGACACACGTTTCAAAAATAGTAGATTTTCATCTAATTAATAAGTGAACCTAAACACATTAGATACCACAAATATTAATAATTGTTTCTCATTTGGTCATTATTATAACTTAAGTAGAGCTTCAAGGAAAGTTACTCAACTAGAATAATCTTGAGTGTATAACCATCAACTCAACACTCATTATAAATATGTACTCTAATATGATTTATCATGGGATAGTCTCTGTAACACCCCAAACCCGGCCTAGAAGTTAGGCCCGAATCTGGAATGTCACATTACAGGTACACTTCAAAATGATTTTACTATTTAACCATTTAAGGCCCAAAAGCCCAAAACCCTTGTATCTTGTTAAGTTAAGATGATAAGCCCATCTTTTAAGAAAACATTCATATGTTGAGTTGTTTCGGAAACCATGTTAACTTTAGAAATTTTATTTAAGTTTAATAACTGGATAGTTGAAACAATAATAATAAAACCCAAAATGAAAACTCAATTAGGAGATACATGGCCTTATTACAATCCAATGAAAAACAAAGTATTTAAAAATCAAATCATTTGAACAAATTAAAACATCAAATCAGCTTGTAGTGTGGCCATCTCCGAGTCCTCTGCCAAGTCGAGCCGCTTACTGTGCATCACCTGAAATATTAATTAAAAAGGGTGTGAGTTTCAAAACTCAGTGTGTACAACCCTTGGCCATCAAATCAACATAAAAATATTCACATTAGGCCTAAGCCCTATCAAAATCGATGGTCTTGGGCCTTAGCCCACAATGACCTCATATCATAACACATATATACAAACAAGATAATGCAAAACCCATCCCAATAATCCATCCGCTACACACACCATTTCCCTTCCAACCATTACACACCTGTGGGGATTTCTAAATCAACCCACCCATCCTCTACACACCAAAGGTAGCCCGATTGCGGTACTATCAACGTTGCGAAAAAAGCGCTAATCATATAATGGGCTTAAAGCCTCCGGTGGATCCATGGCCATACGACTATGCGATCCTCAAATCTTCCTCTGTACCATAATTCCCACCCATATGCATCCTAAGCAGAATATCATATGAATGCATCAAACACACGAGTAACATCCATAAACTCATATTCGTCACATAGGGGTATTTTCGTCATTTCACTACCCAGGTATTTTCAGTAATTCTACCCTACAGGGTATTTTGGTAATTTGGCAAAATAGGGGTATCTTGGTAATTTTGCAAGACAGGGGTATTTTGGTACTTTTACAAAACAGGGGTATTTTGGTACTTTTGCAAAATAGGGGTATTTTGGTAATTTATAAATCTAGGGGTATTTTAGTAATTTTATACATATAAGGGTATTTTAGTAATTTTACAAATATAATGGTATTTTAGTAATTTTACAAATATAAGGGTATTTTAGTAATTTTACAAATATAAGGGTATTTCGTCCCTCTCGGGTTTTAGTTATAAACTTTGGCCCATAAACGAGTCCTTACGGTTAAAGCGAACAAACACTATGCACCAGGTAGGATCTCAGAAAAGAGGAGGTGGGTCACTAGGGCCACTTAAGTACCAAGCTCTCACTAGATCCAATCCTAGACATGCATATGTCGGTTACCACACTCTAACTAATCGACTTGTCCACAGACGTGTTTGATTATTAGATTAAGTCTTATGTGGTTTAAGAGTTGTTCAGAACTAGGCCTAAAGTCCATTAAACCCTAGCATACTTGTCTACGTCCCCCATAAAGCCCATATTACATCCTTACGGCCCATTAGGCCCAAATCTCATTCATATGGCCTACTAGGCCCAAAACAATTCCAAATCATGTAACATACGTGACTAACTTAATACGTATGACCAAACCAACCAATTTCATCAAACTTAGCCTCAGGGCCCACCAGGCCCGTTTAGCCACTTTCAGCTTTTCGGCTTTTCGGCATTGTCGATATCGTGTGTGTAGTGTTTGTACACACCTGGTAACCACGCGCGTTGCCAACCCCTTAGTCACGAACCTACAATCGACATTACTAGCGATTAACCAAGGTTTTACACATACTAATAAAAAGCGAAACCTCACTGCACCCTTTACCGCAGTGTGCCTCACGTTCTAGTAGCCCTTCCTTTGCTACTATTGGCGATTATCCTCTAGATCTGCACCCAAACACCTATATCGTCAAAACCAAGTGACCCATATTGATCCCTATGAGCCACATTAGATTCGGCCATTTACTAAACCATGACTGAGTCGAGAACACTTACCACCTTGTTAGCAATCCTTACCTACCACGCTTGCGATTGTTGAGCCTTACCCTTGTTAATACATGTTAAAGAAAAGGAGGGGTTAGATAGCCCTTCGACTTTTAATAAAACACACTAAAAATTTCAACTAAGCACTTACCGAAATTCTCCTTTGATCCTGCGGCTTAAATATCTACTGAATAAGATTCGGCTTCCAATCGTGACTAAAAGTAGATAACAGTCGATTGAGGCGAGGGAACAAGCAACAAGGGTTCGGCAAGAGTAGAGATTCGACTAGGAAGGATGATAGTAATTTCGGCAATGAAGGGAATTGGCTTAGCAAAAAAAAATTTGGCAAAAAGGCAGAAACTGTTTGAGGGGGAGAATAAAACTAGAGAATGCTAAAAAAAAAAAACCCTTCAAGCATTCGGCCCCCTCTCCTTTTAAAGCCACAGACCGAACACTCCCCTCCCTTAGAGTCCTATTCGGCACCATCACATCCTTACTCCTCATCTCTTAACTTTTCTCTCCGATAATACCTTCATCTTATTCGAAATCTCCTCCACAACCATCAGTCATGCTTTCTTCAAACTCTCCACGGCAAGAGTTCAAAATCCACACAACTCTTTCCATCCACCTATGCAAAATAAAACACTCCAAAATGCACTCCTCCTGCTCGAACCTTTGACCTCTTCAGCTTTCACACACGCCACCTCACAGCTCCCAAGTGACGCCACTTGCCTTCTTGCCACAAGATCTTTTGTGTCCTATTTTCTCTTAATCTACTTAAGAGACCTCATGCCTGAGACTAGGGTCCACTAAGCAAGAAAAAATAAATTTTTCCCTATGGTCTCTCCTATCTCTAAGGCTTCAAATAATCCCGATAATACCTTAAAATTAATATTCTAAGTGCTACACATACACACCAACCTTAGTGCACAGAAGTTTAAAGTTTCGGGATTTTTTGGGCGTTACAACCCAATAGGCCCAAATCTACTAGGCCCAAATTCGAGGCGTTACAATTCTACCCTCCTTAAAGAAATTTCATCCTCAAAATTTCCAACTAACTATTAATCGTACTACCCAAGTCTCACCACTACGGTTTCGCTGCGCACTCTGATTTAATAACACATAAACATTGCACGCATACAGTTTCCATACCTAAAAATATCGCATCCACACAAAAAATATCCGACTTAATGGTGATTGAATAATCCCAAGCTTTATGCTCCTCAGACCTGCATCTTAAACACGCTCCTGACTTCCTCCAAAGATTCACCCGATGACGCCTATACAATATTCGCAAGCCGGAAAGTTTGGACGTACCTTAACATGCTTCACAGAACAAGACTGCAGCCCTAGAAGACTGCGATCTCTTTTTTTCTTACAGTCCATGCACCTAACCCGAAGTGTTTCACCAATTTCTTTAACCTCCTCCAATACCTCCCTAACTAGTCAATCAATCGACATCACCCCTAACACTTCCACGGCCTCTGCGCCATGACCCTTGCACTTCTTCTAGCGCTCATCGCTTGCGTGCGTATTTCTGGGTTAGAATTTTATGAAATTAGTGTATAGTTCCACTGTTTAAAACACATGTCTTATGCGAGTGACAATTTAAAAGTTGTTTCGCGGTCGTAAATCCACTACAGGCTTAAGTTCCCTACGGGCTTTAGTCTCTAAGAACCTATTGTTTAAAGTAGCCCAATATCTAATTATAGTTCAGTAATTTAAACACGTAAAATAACAGAAAAACTTACTTGGCTCGACGTCAAGGGCTCGGTGAACCACACTGCAAGATCCTGCAAAAACTCTTTAATCCACTTGTTTTAAAAAACCCAAAATCTAAGGCCCATTTCACAACCCGAGTTTTGCAACCGGGCTCTGATACCACTAAATGTAACACCCCAAACTTGGCCTAGAAGTTATGTAACATCCTGAAATTTAGGAATTTATGTTTTACATTATACCATGCGATAGGCTAGTCAATAGTGTTAATTGTGTATGTTTAGGGGCCCTAAGAAGACTTGGGATTGAGTTGGGCCTTAGCCAAAATTTTTGTGTTTAAGCACTTTAAGGAGAGAAGGTAAGTGGCATCAAGACTTAAGGAAATAAATGTGTATTTTGCTAGCACAAGTGGAGCACATGGTGGAGTGGTGTGGCGTCAAGTGGGGAGCATTGAGGGAAGGGGTTCGAGTCTCATCTATTACAACTTTTAGCATTTTAAATTTTTGAGCTTCTCAAGTGTTGTATGGTAAGTGTCGGCCATGGCATCAAAGAAGGAAAGGAAGACTTTTCTAATGTTGGAAAGAAGACTAAGAAAATAAGGTAAGGAGGAGAGTAAGGAAAGAAGTAAAGGAAAGGAGTAAGAAGGGGGATATGTTGGCCGAATATTTGGAAGGTGCTTGGGATAGAATTTTTGGTCAACCATGACCTTTTTGGTGAATGAAGTACACGGTTTTGGTAGGGGGAGTTAGGGAGCCGATTTTTCTTTCTCTTATGGTTTTTTTTTTGTGCAAATTTGTGCATGAAAGGTTTTGGTTTCTTTTAGCATTTTGGGTACTTTTATTTTCCAACTTCTTTTTCCCTTATTTTGGCCGAAACACTCTAGCACCTATATTAATCTTTCTCTCTCGTTTTGTTGAAACCCTCAATCCATTCTTGCTCATTTTTCCTTTGTTAGCCGAAACTATCTAGCACTCTTTCTCCATCTTTTTTTTTCTTTTTCATTATTTCTTCAACCCTTCTTTCTCTTTCTTTAATCAATATTTTGGTGGCCGAATCTTCTTGTTCATTTCTCTCCATAGCCGAACCTTTTGACCCTTAATCTCTTCTTTGATCGAATCGGTAAGTGGTTTCTTTCTTCTCTTTTCATTTTCTTTTCTCCCTAGCCGAATATGTGTCCATCACTATTCGGTTGTTCTATTTTGTTTCTAAACCAAAATATCATTTTCTCCTACTCTCTCAAATCATGATCATCTCTTCTTTTTCGAAGTGTACTAGTGGGTGGCCATATATCACATCCTTACCGAATCATCTCTAGCCTTAAGTCAATCAGTGGAAGTCAGATTTATTATCGTTAAGGTAATGGATTTCTTCAAGGTTCATTTCGATATCGCTCAATACATGGTTATTTTGTTAAAATGAATCGATGGTTATGTCTAATCACTTATTCTAGGGACTAAATCACTCGTTTTTCTCTACTCGTTGGTCCTTCAGAAGTAGTGGTAAGCTGAAATCCTCTCCCTAAACAACTACTTTCTCTCATCGTAGTATTATTATTTTAATTGAAACTCTTTCAATGGAGGCAAGTGGTAAAGTTATTAAGGGAAAATCGATAGGAGGACAAAAAAGGAGTGGACTTGCAATCTCTACTCCCAAGTTCAAGCGTAGGGCGGTATCGGCGGTTCGGGATTTCCCACCGGGTTGTGGACCATCATCCGGTGAGAATAGACAAATCGTGGTCGTTCACGATACTAAGGGTAAGCATTTCATTAGATCGTCTGATTTAGATTTGGATTAATAAAATCTTGTTTGTTGGTTAATCGAGTGTAATGGTGATTTAGGAGCCGAGATCAAGAAGGTTTAGTCCTTACCGTAATCAGGTGTGTAATCTCACACCGGAATCCCGTAGATTCGTGATTCACTATTATGTTGGAAGAATAGATCGTTGTTGTGTTACAAGTCTAATATCCATAATATAGCATGAATCGAATAATTGGCTTAAACATTATTATTTCTAAAATCTGTTAAAATCGGTATAAAATTTGTTAATGTACCAAAATGCCCTTATGGGCCGATTTACCAAAATGCCCCTATAGGCCGATTTGCTAGAATGCCTTAGTGGGCCGAATTATTAAAATGCTTTATTGGGTTGGATCACCAAAATTGTTCAATAGAATAATGGTTGATATTTATATGTGAATACTTTATGTTATTATGTATGTTGCATTTTTTTTACATTTTGCATGGGATGGGAAAATTGTATGAAGAGCAGTGTAGCCTAGTGGCATTGCCACAAATTGTATATTATTGTGCCTAAATTATTATTTCAGTGGTTTGACCACAAAAATAAAATGCTATAGCAGTTTGACTGCAATCTTTGGTGTGAGCGGCGGGGTGGGTTGACTTGATCCCCACAGGTGTGATTGGCTGGTCGGGGGTGTGATGGATGGATGGGTTGGGTTGCATACATTTACTTCATATAAATATTGTTATGTAAATGGGCTTCGGCCCAAGAATATGCTATATGGGCTTAAGCCCAAGATTATGCTATGCGGGTTTAGGCCCAGTGGAGGAGATTATGCACTGAGTTCTAGTAACTCACCCCTTTTTCTTAATCCTTGCAGGTAATGCTCAGTGATGTGGACTTGGGCCATGGATGACTCGGTGGAGGCCATACTTTAGAAATGGTGTTTTCGAACTTTAGCAAATTTTCATTTTCCGCTTTATTTCATTACTTTTACTATTTTGGGTTTAAAGTTATAATAAGGCCTCTGGGATAAACTTTAATTTGCTTTATGTTTGGACGTATTTATTATTCTTAAATTGTTTTAAATGGGGATTTTTCTAAAATCATAAATAACGGTTTTCCAAAGTTGAGTAACGAAAGGATTTTATAACATATTTATAAATAATTTAACTCGGATTCTCTTTCGAATTATCAACAATATTTTCAAAAGTCACTGTTTTAAAATATCACGAATTTGAATATCAATTCTTCAATTAACCTCTCGAGATTAGTAGTATTTTTATCGAATATTTTTAATCAAACTGGTTTTCTTAATTATAACCAAATAATACCTATTTTAGTACGAATTACAAGTTCTTAATACGTTTTATTTATGTGACATGTCAGATCCGGTCGTAACGCATGGGCCGAGTTTGGGGTGTTACATCTTAGGCCCGAATCTAGAATGTCACATTACAGGCACACTTCAAAACGAATTTACTATTTAACCATTTAAGGCCCAAAACCCTTGTATCTTGTTAAGTTAAGATGATAAGCCCATCTTTTAAGAAAACATTCATATGTTGAGTTGTTTCGGAAACCATGTTAACTTTAGAAATTTTATTTAAGTTTAATAACTGGATAGTTGAAACAATAATAATAAAACCCAAAATGAAAACTCAATTAGGAGATACATGGCCTTATTACAATCCAATGAAAAACAAAGTATTTAAAAATCAAATCATTTGAACAAATTAAAACATCAAATCAGCTTGTAGTGTGGCCATCTCCGAGTCCTCTGCCAAGTCGAGCCGCTTACTGTGCATCACCTGAAATATTAAATAAAAAGGGTGTAAGTTTCGAAACTCAGTGTGTACAAACCTTGACCATCAAATCAACATACAAATATTCACATTGGGCCTAAGCCCTATCAAAATCGATGGTCTTGGGCCTTAGCCCACAATGACCTCATATCATAACACATATACAAACAAGATAATGCAAAACCCATCCCAATAATCCATCCGCTACACACACCATAACCCTTCAAACCATTACACACCTGTGGGGATTTCTAAATCAACCCACCCATCCTTTACACACCAAAGGTAGCCCGGTTGCGATACTACCAAACATTGCAGCAAAGCTGCTAATCATATAATGGGCTTAAAGCCTCCGGTGGATCCATGGCCATACGACTATGCGATCCTCAAATCTTCCTCCGTACCATAATTCCCACCCATATGCATCCTAAGCAGAATATCATATGAATGCATCAAACACACGAGTAACATCCATAAACTCATATTCGTCACATAGGGGTATTTTCGTCATTTCACTACCCAGGGGTATTTTCGTAATTCTACCCTACCGGGATATTTTGGTAATTTGGTAAAATAGGGGTATCTTGGTAATTTTGCAAGACAGGGGTATTTTGGTACTTTTACAAAATAGGGGTATTTTGGTACTTATGCAAAACAGGGGTATTTTGGTAATTTACAAATCTAGGGGTATTTTAGTAATTTTACACATATAAGGGTATTTTAGTAATTTTACAAATATAATGGTATTTTAGTAATTTTATAAATATAAGGGTATTTTAGTAATTTTACAAATATAAGGGTATTTTAGTAATTTTACAAATATAAGGGTATTTCGTCCCTCTCGGGTTTTATTTATAAACTTTGGCCCATAAACGAGTCCTCGCGGTTAAAGTGAATAAACACTATGCACCAGGTAGGATCTCAGAAAAGAGGAGGTGGGTCACTAGGACCGCTTAAGTACCAAGCTCTCACTAGATCCAATCCTAGAAATGCATAAGTCGGTTACCACACTCTAACTAATCGACTTGTCCACAGACATGTTTGATTATTAGATTAAGTCTTATGTGATTTAAGAGTTGTTCAGAACTAGGCCTAAAGTCCATTAAACCCTAGCATACTTGTCTACGTCCCCCATAAAGCCCATATTACATCCTTACGGCCCATTAGGCCCAAATCTCATTCATATGGCCTACTAGGCCCAAAACAATTCCAAATCATGTAACATGCGTGACTAACTTAATACGTATGACCAAACCAACCAATTTCATCAAACTTAGCCTCAGGGCCCACCGGGCCCGTTTAGCCACTTTCGGCTTTTTGGCTTTTCGACATTGCCGACATCGTGTGTGTAGTGTTTGTACACACCTGGTAACCACGCGCGCTGCCAACCCCTTAGTCACGAACCTACAATCGACATTACTAGCGATTAACCAAGGTTTTACACATACTAATAAAAAACTGAAACCTCACCATACCCTTACCGTGTGCCTCACGTTCTAGTAGCCCTTCCTTTGCTACTATTGGCGATTATCCTCTAGATCTGCACCCAAATACCTATATCGTCAAAACCAAGTGACCCATATTGATCCCTATGAGCCACATTAGATTCGGCCATTTACTAAACCATGACTGAATCGAGAACACTTACCACCTTTTTAGCAATCCTTACCTACCACGCTTGCGATTGTTGAGCCTTACCCTTGTTAATACATGTTAACGAAAAGGAGGGGTTAGATAGCCCTTCAGCTTTTAATAAAACACACTAAAAAGTTCAACTAAGCACTTACCGAAATTCTCCTTTGATCCTGCGGCTTAAATATCTACTGAATAAGATTCGACTTTCAATCGTGACTAAAAGTAGATAACAGTCGATTGAGGCGAGGGAACAAGCAACAAGGGTTCGGCAAGAGTAGAGATTCGGCTAGGAAGGTGATAGTAATTTCGGCAATGAAGGGAATTGGCTTAGCAAAAAAAAATTTGGCAAAAAGGCAGAAACCGTTTGAGGGGGAGAATAAAACTAGAGAATGCTAAAAAAAACCCTTCAAGCATTCGGCCCCCTCTCCTTTTAACGCCACAGACCGAACACTCCCCTCCTTTAGAGTCCCATTCGGCACCATCACGTCCTTACTCCCCATCTCCTAACTTTTCTCTCCTATAATACCTTCATCTTATCCGAAATCTCCTCCACAACCATCAGTCCTGCTTACTTCAAACTCTCCACGGCAAGAGTTCAAAATCCACACAACTCTTGTCGTCCACCTATGTAAAATAAAACACTCCAAAATGCACTCCTCCTGCTCGAACCTTGGACTTCTTCAGCTTTCACACACGCCACCTCATAGCTCCCAAGTGACGCCAGTTGCCTCCTTGCCACAAGCTCTTTTGTGTCCTATTTTCTCTTAATCTACTTAAGAGACCTCATGCCTGAGACTAGGGTCCACTAAGCAAGAAAAAATATTTTTTTCCCTATGGTCTCTCCTATCTCTAAGGCTTCAAATAATCCCGATAATACCTTAAAATTAATATTCTAAGTGTTACACATACACACCAACCTCAATGCACAGAAATTTAAAGTTTCGGGATTTTTGAGGCGTTACAACCTAATAGGCCCATATCTATTAGGCCCAAATTCGGGGCGTTACAGTCTCAATTTGTAACATATATGATTAGTTGTTCTCTTAAAGAAAATTTCTCTAGTGAAATCCATTTATTAATACTTACCGTAAGGTGTGGTCTGGGTAAAATCGACTCAAAGTATTATTATGCTATCATACGAAAACTATTGATGGAGGTCATAGGTCTTGTTTAAAGACTTTCTCCCATTCAATAGTCTAAAAGACAATGCAAAGGTTTAAATATGGTTTCAAACATAAATGATTAAATTATGAAAACAAGTACAAGTGACATTCTTCCTATACTATACGACATGTTTATTCATATATATGCATGGACATGTTTCTCGACTAATTCAACATTCAATTATTTATAAATATTATAATCATAATAGAAAAATAAATCGACTCTTACCAGCCAAAAATTTCAATGGTTCCATCTTAGTGAAAATAAAATAATTAACAAATTACAATATTTTTTCCAAAGCATTATTTGGGTTTTCTAAGGGAAAGTCAAATATCTTGGGTTTCGCTAAAATCAAACCCCCAAAAAAAATATATATGAACCCTAGCTAAAATCATTGTCGTCGACCTTCGTCATCGGTATCGTTGCTACCATGTCACACGGTTGTCATGCCAATATCATTAAAAAATTAATGTTTTAGTCAACATTTCGATTAAAATAAAAAAAAATCACTCTTTTTAAAAGATAAATAATCAAATTTAACTAAATAAAAATAAAAACTATATTGACAAAAAAATCTAAATATTAAATTGTTCAAAACCCAAATTATAAAGCAAACAGACCAAACCTCCAATTTCACCACCTGCTCAAAACCCAAAATATTTATCCAAAACTTTAATTAAAAAAATTCAACAATTATCCTACAGCCACAACAGGGTAATTTACCAGAAAATACCATTTTTATACAAAATTTACAGAAAAGGACCTATTAAATAATTATTTACAGGAAAGGGTCATTTCCCCCGAAAACGCGTCCACGTCAGCGCGTTTTCAGGGGATGCAGCAGGAAAGCGCATCCACGAGGGAGCACTTTGTGCCACATCAGCCAAAATTGCGTCCTTGACGGCGCGCTTTGCTGATGTGGCAAAAACGTTCCCTCAGGGACGCCCTTTTGCCCGTTCCAACGGTCACTTTTTTTTTACCGTTGGGCCTCCAACGGTAAAAAAAAACTATAAACCCCCCCAACCCTTTCATTTTTTTCACACAAAGGTCCTTACTCATTTTTCTCTCAAATTCCTCTCAACTTTCTCTCAAATTCCTCTCAAATTTCTCTCAAATTTCTTTAAAGTTCCTCTCAAATTTCACAATAGTCCTTTAATTTTTACAAAAAAGCCCAGTTTAAAAGTTTTTTTAAATATTTCTTTTGTTAAATTTAAAAATATTCGATCGTATTAGCAATGGCTGGAGAATTAATTCGTCTCAACAATAAACACATCTCCGTCGATCAAATGACAATGGTAAGTTGTAACTTTAATTTTTCAATACTATTTAATATTTTTTAGGTTTATGCAATTTTAATTAATTTTTATTTTATAATTTTTTAAACAGTCTGTAGATCGGGTGTTGCAATGCTATATTCGCAATATGCCTAGTCTGCCATCGCCGTTGATCGAGAATTACTGCGCGAGCGGGTTTTTGGCACGTGGCCACGATAGGCGGGGTGCAAGTTGGACCGAAGCTAATCGTGCGTTGATAGAGAGGTGGAGACCGAGACGCACACTTTCCATCTTCCATGCGGAGAGTGTACTATCACTCTGGAAGACGTGCATTTGCAATTGGGATTACCGGTGGATGGGTACGTAGTCACCGGGTCCGCAACTTCTGGTGATTGGGGAGCCGTATGCTACGAGCTTTTGGGTGCTATTCCGGATAACATTTACGGAGGTTGGATCGAGATGGGTTGGTTACGAGACACATTCCCGGAGCCGAATAATGATTCGACCGAAATAGAAAGAATACGGTATGCTCGGGCATACATTCTTGAGATGATTGGAGGCTATCTGATGCCGGACTTGTCACGAAACCTCGTACATTCGAGATGGTCACAAACTCGTTGATTTTAGAGCAAATGTGAATTGAGTTGGGGGTCTGTTGTGCTAGCAAAATTGTATCGGGAGATGTGCGGGGCGACGCGGCCGAATAAAGTGAAAATCAGAGGTTGTCTATCACTACTGCAATCATGGGCACGGTTTCAATTTCCATTTTTACGTCCTCGAGTCGACCACCCATATACATTCCCACTCATAATGAGGTAAATTTAATATTAGATTTTACAATTATTACGTAGATTTAAAATATAATTGTATGCTAAAATTTATTTAATTAGGTGGAACCATTCGGCGAGTTATGTTGTAATACCTACATCGCTTGAAGATATACGGCTTCTATTAGAGCAACGGTCTGAAGCACAAGTAAGTATTAAATAAAATATATTTTCGTAATAAAATAGTCGTTTCGTATTTAGTATTTAGTATTTAGTATTTAGTATTTAGTATATAACTAATATTTTTATCATGTTAATATAGTTTGAATTGACACCATACGAGGACCCATCACTTCGGGCAGTAATTCCGGAAGAGTTCTTTCAAAATCTGAACATTTGGCATGTGAAGGTGCCATTGGTCAACTATGCCACCGTGGAGATGCACCAGTCAGATCGGGTTCTGCATCAATTTGGATTCCGACAATCGATTCCCGTGGCACTTGAGGTGTTCGATGATGAGCATAAAGTCGACTTACGGATGTTGCATACGGATTGGCCAAGATTTTGGTCCGCGTATTTTGAAATGTGGGAAAACCGGTATGATTATTACCTACTCGGGAACCGATCATCATTCCTGAGTTAGCATGCGTGCCGGAATACATGCCATGGTTTAGGATCCATGGCAAGCCGTATTTATTATCAGAAGAGGAGAGGCGACGGCAACTTCATGAACAAAGGGAACGATGGGGCCCTTTAAATCCAAGGAGAATGGGGTGATGAGACGGGACCATCAACAGCGCCAACACAATCACTGGGCCCATCAATCGCGCCCACACAGTCACCGGGCCCAACACTTCAGCCGACGACACCCACATCACAGCCGTTTCAGATTATGCCAGGTGCGTACCCTAGCCCTTATATGTATCCTAACCCTTATATGTTTCCTTTTCCCAGTCCCATGGCAGGTTGGAATGCATGGCCCGGTTCGAGTCCATTCCCGACTACTCCGACTGGCCAGCCGATCTTTAGGCCGCCGTCGCATGAGGGAACGCACGAGGCGTCGTCGGGGAGCTCTTCTTTTTTCCAATCTCCTTCGCCGTACGGGATTCAGACACCTCCGCCATGGGCGATGCAAACACCTCCCCAGTCAATATTTTATCAAGATGGGTCATCCTCCCAACACCCACAGCCAGACCCCCTACCGGAGGAACCAAAATCCTCGCCTGAGGTTCCACAACCCCCGCCGGAAGCTAGAAGAAGGAGGAATCCAGCGCGTAACCGTCGATCGCCCCCATGTGGCACTGATTCCGACCGGCACCAACATTGATTCCGACCGTCATTATTTTATTTTTTTATTGTAATTTATTTTTTATATATTTAATAAAATAAAAGATGCTTTTTATTTTTTATTGTAATTTAATTTATTTTTTATATCTTAAATAAAATAAAAGTTGTTTTTTTATTTTTTATTATAATTTAATTTTTTATATCTTTAATAAAATAAAAGTTGTTTTTTATTTATTTTTTGTAATTTAATTAAATTTTTATATCTTAAATAAAATAAAAGTTGTTTTCTATTTTTATTATAATTTAAGTTTTATATCTTTAATAAAATAAAAGTTTTTTATTTTTTGTAATTTAATTTAGTTTTTATATCCTAAATAAAATAAAATTTGTTTTTATTTTTTATTGTAATTTATTTTTATATTTTTAATATAATAAAAGTTGTTTTATATTTTTTATTGTAATTTAATTTATTTTTATATCTTAAATAAAATAAAAGTTGTTTTTATTTTTTTGTAATTTAATTTAGTTTTTATATCCTAAATAAAATAAAAGTTATTTTTTATTTTTATTGTAATTTATTTTTATATTTTTAATAAAATAAAAGTTGTTTTATATTTTTTTATTGTAATTTAATTTATTTTTATATCTTAAATAAAATAAATGTTGTTTTTATTTTTTGTAATTTAATTTAGTTTTTATATCCTAAATAAAATAAAAGTTGTTTTTTTATTTTTATTGTAATTTATTTTTATATATTTAATAAAATAAAAGTTGTTTTTTTATTTTTTATTGTAATTTATTTTATTTTTATATCTTAAATAAAATAAAATTTGTTTTTTTATTTTTGTAATTTAATTTAGTTTTTATATCCTAAATTAAATAAAAGTTGTTTTTATTTTTTTATTGTAATTTGTTTTTTATATATTTAATAAAATAAAAGTTATTTTTTATTTTTTTATTGTAATTTAATTTATTTTTTATATCTTAAATAAAAGAAAAGTTGTTTTTTATTTATTTTTTGTAATTTAATTTATTTTTTATAACCTAAATAAAATAGATAATTTTTTTTGTAAGGGGCAAAATAATCATTTAGTAAGAAAGATAGTTTTGAAGAATAATGATGATGGTGATATTTTAGATTAATTGAATAACTTTTTTTTTGTTTTGCAACTTAGTCCTTCTACAAAAGATAACCATTTTCATCAAGAAATTAAAAGAATTTTCATAGCCACCAAGAGACAAAAATGATAAGGAGACTATCAACTATTCCGATTTGAACACGGGCGAGATGTATGGCCTGGGTTCCTACACCATCCGCATAACTTCCGTTGGTTGGCTGTTTCTCGGATATCCACTGTAACACCCCAAACCCGGCCCAAACATTACGACCGAATTTGGTATGTCACAGAGAAAACCATTTTGAAAATCCCTTTAGCCGATTTGAGTTTTGATGAAAACATCTTATTTTCAATTATCTCGTTAAATAAAACATTTGTGTGTATGAAGAAACAAAACTTAACTTAGTTATATTTAAAGATCTATTAAGTCAGGTTGTTACCGATTTTGAATGTACCCGATGGCACAATAAAACATTTTGCGTTAAGTTTAAGAAAACGTGTGTACCCATTTTTAAGTCATTAACCACTTAAAACAAATTATCCAAAATATGTAAAGTAAGCAAAATAAAAATCTTAGGAGGCCTTATTACAACTTGAACAAGTAAATCCAAATAAAATAAAAATAATTCAAGGTTCGTTTAAATCCCATTCCCACTGCATGGCCACCTCGAGTCCATCCGGCTCCTCATCCGCGATCTACGAGTCACCTGAAAAAGTTAAAGGAGAAGGTGAGTCACCAAGACTCAATGTGTAACCCTTCCCCCGGTTTAGTGCAACATCATACACAATTTATAACTAAGTTAACATGCACTAAATTTAACATGCACCCAACCTAGCCATCCAATACACCTTTCTCTACCCCGTGTGGTACCAAACCACTGGTGGTGCCAAACCACTGGTGTCCAAAGACACGATATTCAATATTGTGATATCAAATCACTGGTGACCCAAAGTCACAAATAGTAATGATGGGGCCAACCCATCGTGTGATACCAAATCACTGGCGTCAATCCCGTTATATTATCTGTGGGGCCAACCCACTGTGGCACCAAACCACTGGGACGAGACGCTATGAGGTGCCAAACCTCTGGAGGTACCAAACCTCTGGTGACCGTAGTCACAATGTGGTACCAAACCACTGGTGTCCGTCGACACGAATATCACTTCCCCCTCCACTCGTTTAACCCACATAAGTCAAGATATGCATAACAGAATTCATGCCAACATGTATTTAAATCGCATATACCAAATATGCCATGCTTTCCAAAAGCATCAAATAGTAAACTCATACGGACAGGGTCTTACCTGAATCATCGCTTATACCGTTATGGTATTAAATCCAAAGCTACATAAACCCGATTTAGTATACACAAACATTTAGCACAGTTAATTAATCATAAAGTGTGTATGTACACACCTGTTACCAACAATAGCCCTAAATCCCCAAAGAGTCAATCGGCCACACAAGATATCCTTGCTCCTATATTCGGCCAAACATAAGATCATGTATGCAACGCCTCTCAAACACAATCAATCATACAATTAACACATACAACGCTAGTACTACAACGGTCTTTTTTTTGTTTAGGGGTAAAACAGTAATTTCACCCATTGAGGGTATTTTGGTAATTTTGCAAACGGGGGGTATTTTGTAAACCGGGGGTATTTCAGTAATTTTGTAAACTGGGGGTATTTCCGTAAATTTGTAAACCAAGGGTATTTCAGTAATTTTGCACCTGCAATGGCCTTTCCAAAGGCCTAATGTCGCCTCGAGCGACTCAACTACCATTTTCGGTCGTACCAGACTATTGGGCCTAAAACCCGATTTTGGCCCATTCGGGCCCACACGCTCGTGTGACCCACCTAATACAAATCTAGCCACGTATAGGAGATTCACCTAGTCTAGTTCACTATATACTACACCATCATACATTTTATTCAATTGGGCCCACGGGCCCATTGGGCCCACTTCGGCCCATCATGGCCCAAGCAGCCTCAACCCACAAGAATACTACTGATGGCCTCAACTATTGCGTCGAAGCCCCACACGTGCGTTCGCACGCTCGTGTGGCTACTATTGTCGTGACCAGCACTTCGGCATTTGCCGCTCTACAACTAGAGTAGAGAGAGTTACACACCTGATAGGAGTTTGGTGTGAAACCGCGCTGCGACCACTCCTGTGCCCAAACGCCCACCAAGGTATGTTAACTCTCCTCCTGGAATGCTCTTTATATAGCTAGCTCTCCACCTTCCTTCTTTGTATCTTTCCGATGTGGGATCCTTTACGTCGATGAGAGTTTAAATTCAACTGAAACTCTTGCCAGTCAATCCATAAAATAAATACCCCTTGCTTTCCATGAGATTCGAACCTGTGCTCCTTTGTAGCATAATCCACACCGCTAACCACTTGGCCACAAGCTCCTCTTGTGTCTAAAGCCATGCGCAACTAAATATAAATCTAATGCCAAGTTCTAAAGTCCATTTAAAAAGAAAACCAAAATGCAAGAGCCAAGACTTGAACCTTGGACCTCCTTCCTTCCCAATGGCGTCACTCCTTGCCTCTTAAGTGGCGTCACTTTGCCACTACACCACACCTCCACTTGTGTCATTTTTCCCCACATTTTATTCTTAAGGCCTACCTGCCAACTTCCAGGGTTTTTTCCACCTAAAACCAAAATTTCCCTAAAGCCAAAGTTCGATCCCGGGATTTCATAGAAGCCTTCTAACCTTCCAAAATCACTTATCCAATAGGTCCAACTTGCTTTTAAGCCGATCTCTTGTTCTCTAAAAATTTTAAATCAAGGCCAATTGGGCCCAATCCTACTAGGCCCAATTTCGGGATGTTACAAATCTACCCTCCTTAAAGAAATTTCGTCCTCGAAATTTCCAACTACAGGAACATTCGTACAACCTAACCTACAACACTGTGCTCACGTTGCGCACTCTGATTCCAATAACCCTAATATACTTTTAACTAGAATTTAGTACTCCTATACATACTCAGAATCACCTAGCCATTAAAGCAGACAAATATTCCATACGCAACCAATTCTATATCCAAACCAAAACACACACAGAGCAAATACCAAAAGTACAGTTATAACATCATCATATCAACAATCATAAAATAAGAGAACTTACAGATTTGGTGCCGGGGACTAAGGTGCCATACTTCAAGAAAACAGATATATTTTCTAAACCATTTCCCAAACTCACTTTTGAAAACATTCTTGAACCCAAACCCACAGCCGAGTTTTTGAACTGGGCTCTGATACCAATTTTGTAACACCCCAAACCCGGCCCAAACATTACGACCGAATTTGGTATGTCATAGAGAAAACCATTTTGAAAATCCCTTTAGCCGATTTGAGTTTTGATGAAAACATCTTATTTTCAATTATCTCGTTAAATAAAACATTTGTGTGTATGAAGAAACAAAACTTAACTTAGTTATATTTAAAGATCTATTAAGTCAGGTTGTTACCGATTTTGAATGTACCCGATGGCATAATAAAACTTTTTGCGTTAAGTTTAAGAAAACGTGTGTACCCATTTTAAGTCATTAACCACTTAAAACAAATTATCCAAAATATGTAAAGTAAGCAAAATAAAAATCTTAGGAGGCCTTATTACAACTTGAACAAGTAAATCCAAATAAAATAAAAATAATTCAAGGTTCGTTTAAATCCCATTCCCACTGCATGGCCACCTCGAGTCCATCCGGCTCCTCATCCGCGATCTACGAGTCACCTGAAAAAGTTAAAGGAGAAGGTGAGTCACCAAGACTCAATGTGTAACCCTTCCCCCGGTTTAGTGCAACATCATACACAATTTATAACTAAGTTAACATGCACTAAATTTAACATGCACCCAACCTAGCCATCCAATACACCTTTCTCTACCCCGTGTGGTACCAAACCACTGGTGGTGCCAAACCACTGGTGTCCAAAGACACGATATTCAATATTGTGATACCAAATCACCGTGACCCAAAGTCACAAATAGTAATGATGGGGCCAACCCATCGTGTGATACCAAATCACCGCGCGTCAATCCCGTTATATTATCGTGGGGCCAACCCACTTTGTGGTACCAAACCACTTTGGGGCGACGCGCTATGAGGTGCCAAACCTGCGGAGGTGCCAAACCTCGGTGACCGTAGTCACAATCGCGGTACCAAACCACCGGTGTCCGCTCGACACGAATATCACTTCCCCCTCCACTCGTTTAACCCACATAAGTCAAGATATGCATAACATAATTCATGCCAACATGTATTTAAATCGCATATACCAAATATGCCATGCTTTCCAAAAGCATCAAATAGTAAACTCATACGGACAGGGTCTTACCTGAATCATCGCTTATACCGTTATGGTATTAAATCCAAAGCTACATAAACCAGATTTAGTATACACAAACATTTAGCACAGTTAATTAATCATAAAGTGTGTATGTACACACCTGTTACCAACGATAGCCCTAAATCCCCAAAGAGTCAATCGGCCACACAAGATATCCTTGCTCTTATATTCGGCCAAACATAAGATCATGTATGCAACGCCTCTCAAACACAATCAATCATACAATTAACACATACAACGCTAGTACTACAACGGTCTTTTTTTCGTTTAGGGGTAAAATAGTAATTTCACCCATTGAGGGTATTTTGGTAATTTTGCAAACGGGGGGTATTTTGTAAACCGGGGGTATTTCAGTAATTTTGTAAACTGGGGGTATTTCCGTAAATTTGCAAACCAAGGGTATTTCAGTAATTTCGCACCTGCAATGGCCTTTCCAAAGGCCTAATATCGCCTCGGCGACTCAACTACCATTTACGGTCGATGCCCAGGACTATTGGGCCTAAAACCCGATTTCGGCCCATTCGGCCCACACGCTCGTGTGGCCCACCTAACACAAATCTAGCCACGTATAGGAGATTCACCTAGTCTAGTTCACTATATACTACACCATCATACATTTTATTCAATTGGGCCCACGGGCCATTGGGCCCACTTCGACCCATCATGGCCCAAGCGACCTCAACCCACAAGAATACTCACGATGGCCTCAACTATTGCGTCGAAGCCCCACACGCGTGCGTTAAATGCGCTCGTGTGGCTACTATTGCCGTGGACCGCACTTCGGCATTTGCCGCTTCTACAACTAGAGTAGAGAGTTACACACCGATAGAGAGTGCGGTGTGAAACCCGCGCGACCACTCCGTGCCCAAACGCCCACCAAGGTATGTTAACTCTCCTCCGGAATGCTCTTTATATAGCTAGCTCTCCACCTTCCTTCTTTGTATCTTTCCGATGTGGGATCCTTCACGTCGAGTAGAGTTTAAATTCAACTGAAACTCTTGCCGTCCAATCCGCAAAATAAATACCCCCTTGCTTTCCATGAGATTCGAACCCAGGCTCCCTTGTAGCGTAATCCACACCGCTAACCACTTGGCCACAAGCTCCTCTTGTGTCTAAAGCCATGCGCAACTAAATATAAATCTAATGCCAAGTTCTAAAGTCCATTTAAAAAGAAAACCAAAATGCAAGAGCCAAGACTTGAACCTTGGACCTCCTTCCTTCCCTGTGGCGTCACTCCCTTGCCTCTTAAGTGGCGACACTTTGCCACTACACCACACCTCCACTTGTGTCATTTTTTCCCATATTTTATTCTTAAGGCCTACCTGCCAACTTTCAGGGTTTTTTCCACCTAAAACCAAAATTTCCCTAAAGCCAAAGTTCGATCCCGGGATTTCATAGAAGCCTTCTAACCTTCCAAAATCACTTATCCAATAGGTCCAACTTGCATTTAAGCCGATCTCTTGTTCTCTAAAAATTTTAAATCAAGGCCAATTGGGCCCAATCCTACTAGGCCCAATTTCGGGATGTTACATCCACATTGTTGCGTATGCTAGTCGAGCAAGGTCGACCCTTTGGTTTGCGGTGCAGTTCCCTATCCGGTAACAGCTTATACGGAGCAAGCAATATAGACGGCCACTTACGTTCATCTCAGACTGGTGGGAATACGTGTCTCCACACGTTGTACATGTATTCTATTTTATACACTTCGTTGACATAGCTCATGGGATCCAGACAGAGATTCTGACAAGCCGCAAGTACATGAGCGCATGGATAACGAAGTGCATCAAATATCCCACACTCGCAGGTCCTATTTCTCAAGTGTACAAGATATTTCCCGCCAACAATACCTTGGCTCGATATGTCAAACTCTGTCACACGAAACCATAGGTTGTCGCGATCGTGACACACTGTGTGCATGGTATTAGCCCGTGTCTTCGCCTTGTTAATTTCTCGCAATACCTTCGCGCACCATTCATGGCCTCCTTGCATTTGGCCTTTATAACTCGCTGCTCGCTTCAGGAAATAGTGCCGCTAAACGAAAATATGTCTCTCGCACAACCGATGTTATCGGTAAATGACACGTTCCTTTTAGAATAGAATTTATGCATTCGGCCAGGTTTGAGGTCATATTACCATATCGTAGGCCACCGTCGTATGCTTGTGTCCACTGTTCGAAAGGAATGTTGCATAGGTAGTTTACGCCTTCTTCGTTAACTGAGCGCAAACTCGCCAACATCTCTTGAAAACGGTCCTTATCGATCTCGTACCCTGCCAATATAAGTTGATAGTGAATATTACATACCACTCTTCAATTAAGAATAAATTGAATATTACAAACGAAATTATATTAATAGATATTACATACCCATGTTGGTCACCTGCCGTCGTTCACTTGTAGATCGATGTTGCCCGTGGTAGTTGGACGCAACATGCCTTAGGCAATATCGATGGTGTGTGCGATGCCACAGGCTTCCCTGTCGCTCTATTACGGCTAGTATTCTAGGGCCCCGATCCGATATAATGCATATATCAGGTTGGGGGCAGACATGCCTCCTTAACCTAGATAGAAAGAAATCCTAGTCATCAGCTGACTCCTCCGGTGTTATTGCAAACGCAATTGTAAGGATTCTCCCACTGCCATCCTGTGCCACAGCTAGCAATAGCCGATGCGTATATCTACCATACATAAAGGTACCGTCAGTTTGTACCAATGGCTTGCAGTATAGAAATGCGTCTCGGCATTGCTTAAATGTCCAGAACAGACACTTGAACACTTGGCATCCACGGAGCAATCGATCGTTGTAATACGCCAGTTCCATTTCAAGGTCTGTTATGCTGCCTGGGACATATCTCTCCAGCACTTGACACCACTGCCACACTTCATTATATGAAGCGTCCCACCGACCATGCAACTTTTCCAACGCCTTCTGCTTAGCTATCCAAGTCTTCCGGTAAGAGGATGTGTACCCCAATTGGCTACGAATATTGCCAATTAAGGCCGGCACTGAAGTCTTGGGATCCGCCTTCACCGTCGGTATTATTAAGTCAGCCAACATCTCTGAATCCATCTTGGGATGATCTTGTGAAACACCTATCAACGAAGTACATTAAATAATGCAACATTAGGTAATATCAGTATTATTCAAAAACCTTGAACACCTAGTGATATTGTACCTGCAAGACATGTATGCGGACATTTGTACTTTTTAATCTCCCACAAGCCTGTCCTTTTTCCTCAATGAGGCCATGATTTTCCATGAACATGTATCGTCTTGCACTGCACACTTGGCCTCGTACTTATCGAGTTTGGATTTAACCACGTTGTAGTTAACCCCATTCTTGATGCTATATTGTTTCAATGCACCAAGAAAACTATCCTTGCTGGAAAACTCTTTACCAACTTCTAATTTGCCCGAATCCAACGACGAACTTGTACGGTCACACCTTCTGTGTGGTAGTTCAGGAAACTCCAATGCATCGTCTTGAGATAGATCGACATTATGCATGTGGGTGGAGTCGAGTGCGCCCGAATCGCGGATCTTCTTCTTCTTCTTCATCCGAACCCCTTCAACATCTTCAGTGCACGTTGGAACAGGCTCCGTTTCGAAAATAATACAACTTCTGCACCATCAGGGCCGGGCTCTCGAGGTGGATCCACATCGGACTCATCATCCGACCCACCATCATCTGCAACGAATGAGGTCCCATCGCCGGTGGATGTCGTGGGGAGTATATTATCCCTTCTTAAACAACTTTCGTAACGTTCCTAATCATATGTGGATTGCCAACCACTAGAAGTTGATGACGTTCCCCAATACGTATTTCTAGCATCGAATGTTGAAGGAAGGATATGCATGTCCCATCCACCAACCGAGTGTCGTGCAGGGGTTATGTTTTCCATACTACCACCAAACACGAGCGCTTCCGTATTCTGCCTCCCATTAACAGAGTGTCGGCTTGGGGTCGTGTATTTCCCTCGAACAGCAGTAGATGTTAAAGTCGAAGGAAGATCACTTGGCGATGAAAATTGTACATATACCTCAAGATAGGGTGACCCACTGGCAAGATGAGTCTCCACCATTGCCTCCAAGCTCCGAGGACCTTTGATGTCGAATGAGTCATATCTCACAGGATCAACCAAAGCACAAAATCTATACTTAATAGACTAAACTTTCATTGGCGTTGTTCCGAAGATTTTATGCCTAATTCTTTTGCGAAGTTCTGTCAAATCTATGTTCTGGTTAAAAACCATTCGTGCTGTGTTCTCCGATAAAAAAACAACACCATTTTCGGTGTCACAAACCTCACCATCATAGTAAATAACAGCACTAATACGTTCACTCATCTTCAGTTTCTATTTTACTTTTGCCTCAATTTCTATTATGCAACCTGAGAATGAAATTTAGCTCATTTATAGTCTAAGGATTGCCAGAGACTACTGTAGCAAAAGAGCGTCTACGTGGGAGCTTTTTTCAGTACTCTTGCTGACATTGCATCCTTCTTGAAGCGTTTTGGTCACTATTTGTTCAGAAACGTCTTCTCAAAATTATTTTGCCAGAGACTACTGTAGCAAAAGAGCATCCATGTGGGAGCTTTTTTCAGTACTCTTGCTGACAGTGCATCCTACTTGAAGCGTTTTGGTCACTATTTGTTCAGAAACGTCTTCTCAAAATTATTTTGCCAGAGACTACTGTAGCAAAAGAGCGTCCATGTGGGAGCTTTTTTCAGTACTCTTGCTGACAGTGCATCCTGCTTGAAGCGTTTTGGTCACTATTTTTTCAGAAACGTCTTCTCAAAATTATTTTGCCAGAGACTACTGTAGCAAAAGAGCGTCCACGTGGGAGCTTTTTTCAGTACTCTTGCTGACAATGCATCCTGCTTGAAGCGTTTTGGTCACTATGTGTTCAGAAACGTCTTCTCAAAATTATTTTACCAGATACTACTGTAAAAAAAATCAAATAATTTTTATATTGCTGATATAATTTTCCCAAAACCCTAAACCTAAAATTATTTTATTTAATTAACCCTAAAATCTAGTTCATTAATTTTTCCCTAAAACCCCTAAACCATAATACCCTAAAAACCCTAAACCATAGCCCTAAAACCCTAAAAACCCATACCCTAACCCTAAAAATAGCTAAAAACCTATCGGGGGAAAAGGGCAAAAACGCGTCCCCGATGGAGCGTTTTTGCCACATCAGCAAAGCGCGCCCTCGAGGACGCGATTTTGGCTGATGTGGCACAAAGTGCTCCCCCATGGACGCGCTTTCCTGTTGCATCCCCTGAAAACGCGCTGACGTGGATGTGTTTTCGGGGGAAATGGCCATTTTCGGTAAATAATTATTTAACAGGTCCTTTTCCTTAAATTTTGTATAAAAATGGTATTTTCTGGTAAAATACCCGCTACAACATGCCACTTTATTCAGCTACTTTATTAAAATTAAATTTGTTGAAACTATCTAATTAAATTTATTCAATTACGTTAATTTACGAAAATATCTTTTTATAATAAAAATAAATTATATTATTTCAGAGTATTTTAATCTTTTTATTTTAACAAAAAAATCAATAAAAATATGCATATAGTAAGATTTGAGTCCACACCAATTAAATTAGTAAAATCTTAAATTTATTACTTAACCAAATTTCATTTTGATTTTTTATACGTTTTTATTTTAATATGAATAATTTATTACATTCATCAGTTATATATATCTATACTTACTATTATTTAAGTTCCTAACCTAGTTGGTGTCACAAGTCAACTCGGTACCAACTTGATTAGGAAATTTATAGAAATATTCTTTCGTAATTAAAATAAGTTATATTATTTGTTATTATTAATTATTTTCAAACCATACGTTTCATAATTTATTATATGTTATTTTCAATTATACTTTTGCATTCTAAACATATGATTTCCACACATATACGTGTGTGATGGAATGTCTAATAAAATATAAAACGCTTTCATGAATTTACTGGATTACACATGATGTTGGGGATCGATCTGTATAAACAATAAGATAGCAAAAGTAGAGAGAAACGAACACAGATGTTTTACGTGGAAAACCCTCAAATAGGGAAAAACACGGGTAAAGGGGACTTTGGCTTTTCACTAAATAAGTAAACAAATGAGAGTACAATATGGAGAAAATAAACCTAAACGTACTAAACGTACATTTCTCAAACCCCAAAAACAAAGTATTAACTTAGGAACAAAATTCTCTCCATAGTTACCACGAAACTCTCACCAAAACTCATATACAACTACATCTTATCGCCCTCAAGAAAAGCCCTTTTTGATTGGCATGTCAAATTAGAGATACAATTACCCCTTTAAATAGGCTTAGATTAGAGTTCTAATCATACTAAAATATCTCTGGAATAATCAAAGTTTAACTGGAAAAAGATTACAGAGTTTAACTAGGAGAACAAACCTAGTTAAGTGGGGAACACGTCCCCACGTCATGACGTGGCTATCGGCTCGTCGGGATGTTCTTCTTCACGTCGTCGGGACGTGACATTACCTCTCATCGGGACATCGTAGTCGCGCCGTCGCCTCTGTTTTACCTCTTTTCGGTGAATCCTCATTCGTCTTTCTAACTGCTTGCAAAATGTCTGATAAATGTGAGGCACACTCCTCACATTACATTTAAAAATAACTGATAAAGATTTAAAGTGAATAAGGGTGATAACAATTCTGAATAGATAATAAAAATTATTGCTTTCCTTTTCTTATAGAATATTTCAACTTTTCAAAAATTAGTTTGGGTGATAAATTATAAACATATTTTTTTTATTAATAATAAATCATAAATTTAATTTATAAATTTAAATAAAATTTATAAATAATTTATATTAATTACTTTAAAATATTTAAAATTTATATTTTATATATCACAATATTAGCAATAAATTATCATAAATTATTATTTTTTATATTTTTATTATAATTTAAGTTGATTATTTTTCAATACCATAATAATGCAAACAAGGTGTCTTTGTAATCTATAATATATATATATATAAGCATGAGTTTGGAAAACTTTTAAATGGATGAGGAAATCCTTTATTGTTAATTATATTACTAAATTGACATTAAAAATAATTCATTAGTGTTGTTGTGTAATAATAATAAAAATAATATTAATTAATATGATAGTATATTAATATGAAATTAATTAATTTGGTCATATATTTTAAAAGTTCTACATAAAAATAGTATAATATATTATTAATTAATAAAATTGTAAATCTATAAAATCATTAAATATAATTGGATAATTTAAAAAATAAAAACCAAGTTTTTAATTAAATATTAAAATTATTTTATTTTATTTTATTTTATTTTAAATATGATAATAATTATTTTATTAATAATATTTTTATTAAATCTTCAATATAAAACTAAGAGATATTTCATAACAAATTATTAATAATTATAATTATTTTTATTAATAATATTTTTATTATTAGAGAAATAGTTACTATCACTTAATTATACTTTGAGTCTATATTAAACTACACTATTATTTTATATTAATTATCACTTAATTAGTGTTACAATTACATACCAATTAAAATTAATATTTAGCACTATAAATATATGCATTAGCAAAGCATTTTCATTCAACTAACATCTAAAGAATTATTGGAATTTTGTTTCTATCACGAAAAAAGGTATGGTTTTCATTATTATTTGATAAGTTTAGTTATTATTATTTGATATTCAATAGTTTTATTGTTATTGATTCTAATAATACTTACACAATAGTTAATGTTCTTTACCATTTTGTTTTGAAATTTTATGTAAATGGCAATGGAGTATTAAAGCAATGGAGTATTGATGTTGAGGTCCATGACAATGAATGTGGTGGCGTTTGGCGGCTAACGGGATTCTATGGGAATCCGGATGAAAGGAGTAGACAGAGATCTTGGGATTTACTTAGATAGTTGGGACATGATCAAACGATCCCTTGGATTGTGATAGGGAGTTTTAATGGGATCATGAATTCTTTTGAAAAAAACGGTGGTTGTCTTAGATCAGAATGTTAGATGAATGATTTTCGAAACACGTTGAATGAATATGGGCTCAATGATTTAGGTTACATTGGTAGGTGGTTTACGTGGGATGAGGAAGATTCTTGTCAACAAATATAAGGGAGAGACTTGATTGGGGAGTTGCATCTTTGGATTAGATGAATCTTTTTCCAAATTACCAAGAGGAGCATTTGAGCCATACTTTTTCGGATCATTGACCGATCCTTTTGGATACAACTGGTATGCGAAGGATTGATCATCGAAATGGGGCCAAACTATTTCGTTTCGAGGCCAAATGGTGTTTAGAAATTTCTTTTGAGGAAGAGGTAAAAAGGAACTGGGCTGTTTTATCGGGAAGCGTCCCAAATAAGCTTACGAAAATGGGACAGCAGTTTCAACAATGGAGTCGATCCAGAAATAGGGAGAATAAGAAAACTCGTTTGGATTTAGAAGAATGGTTAAATGATCTTTATAATCGGGATCCAACTGATGAGGTCCTAGCTGAAATTACGGATGTTCAGCTAGGTCTTAATTTGGAGGCTGATCAAGAGGAGATTTTTTTGGAGCAACGAGCCCACGTCAACTGGTTGAAAAATGGGGATCGGAATACAAGTTTTTTTCATAAAGTTGTTGTTCAGCGCCAGAATCGTGGACAGATAACTGGATTGGAAGGGGAGGATAGAAGCTGGTTCTCAACGACCGAGGAGATGCTGCAGCTTGCATTGAATTATTTTGGTAATTTATTTTCGGCCTCTAAAACAGGTGCTGATGAACGGTTGTTTGGGTTAATGGAGAAACGGATCACTACGAGTATGAATGACGAGTTGCTTAAACAGTTCACTGATGAGGATATTAGACATGCTGTCAAATCGATATCACCCCTGAAGGCTCCTAGAATTGATGGTTTTCCGGTAATATTCTTTCAAAGGTATTGGCATATTATTGGACCTAATATTTCTAGTTATTGTTTATCTGTCTTGAACGGTGAAACTGAAATGGGAGAAATTAATAAAACCCGCATTGTTTTGATTCCTAAAGTTGAGAAACCAAAATTTTTTTCTCATTTTCGACCTATAAGCCTTTGGAACGTAGTTTACAAAATTATTGCGAAAGTCTTCGTGGAACGTATGAGTGCAATTTTAGGAAGTTGTTTTAATGTAACGCCCCAAAACTTGGGTATTTATTTTTGCATGTTTTTAACATAAATACATGTCTTCTTTAGTGGCCATGTGATTTGGGAGTGTCTGAGAAGTCCTGGGTTCGAGCCTGGGCTTGTGTAAAATTTTGGTTTTTGGGGAATAAAACTCTTGCTTTTGGTTAGTAAGCTTTTAAATAAATGTGGGTAAAGCATGACATAAAAAGCCTGTTGGTCTAGGGGGTAAGTGGCGTGTTGCATAGGCCAAAGGACTGAGGTTCGGATCTGGGTATTGGCAAGGGAATTGTTATTTTGCTGCTATGTTGTAGGAGGTGTTGGAGGTTGACTGAAACAATGAGGTGGTTGAGGTGAATTTGAATTGAATGGTTGAGGGGAGTGTGATCAGGTGGAGTGATTTGAGGAGAGATTTGAGGAGAAAATCAAGGGATGAGGGAAGAGGTAGTGGAGTGCCAAATTTGGACTCTGGCACTCTAGAATTCGGCTGTAGGGGGATTCTAGGGGGATTCTCAGTTTCGATTTGCTTGGTAAATGAGGTGCTCTCTGTCGAAATCTCCCTTTTCCCATTTTTTTTTTATCTTTTCGGTTTCTGCATTGTTTCTCTCTTTAGCCGATTGTGGTAAGGGCATCTACACTTTCTTTAGTTGCACTTTTTGACAACTATTTTCTCCTTGGCTGAATACCTTTCTTCTCTTTTCTCCCCCCTTTTTCCTTTTTCCCCTGTGTTGGCCAAATAGGCCTTAGTTGTCTCTGCCAATTTCGTTTCTCTCGCTCTCTTTTGGTAAGTTCTTTAAAGAATCATCTTTCCCTTTCTTTTTTTTCTGCCTTATGTATTAACTGATAACAATCGTATGGCAGTTAAGAAAAGACTCTGGAAGCTCTCAATCAATCGTTGAAGTCTAAGATTCGTGAGGAATCACCGTGGTTCGATTGAAGGTAATGCTACTCTGTAAATAGATTGTCAATTTCGGGTTTCTTGTTAACCTTTAAGTAAGACTGATAGTGGTGTTTGATTGACCAAATGTAGGTTGGTGAGTGCCTGAACGACTATTCGTGAGGAATCGAAACCAGGTGTGTAACACTGCCAAACCGTAAACCTGCAGAAGCCGAAAAAAGTATGAAAATTGACGCTACACGAGCGTGCGCCCGCTCGTGTGGTGAACCGAATGCATAAAACATGGGCGTTAGACTACCGAGGCCACCATGAGCGATCTCGTGGTCTCGGGCCGTTTTGAGCCATGTTGGGTCAAAATAGGCCGTGTGGGCCCAACGGGCTCGTGGGCCCCACACGGGTAAACCGCACAAGCGGGTGAAGAATTTTGGGCCAAGCTGTGTAAATTACATGGCCGAGACATTCTTGGGCTAAGTGGGCCTCACAAGCATGTGGGCCCACATGGGCCGCATAATGGGCCTTGGGCCCATTTGCACTGTTTGACTGCTAAGGTTGCACGGGTCGCCCGAGATGACTGTGGACCTACTGATGAGTCGGTAAGTGCACCTAGACCCCAAACTGATAAAATGATTGTGATGCCCCTATGGTAAAATGATTGCTATGCCCCTATGCTATAAATGACCGTGTGTGAGCATGCCATGATATATATATATATGTATGTTGCATTCATGTGTCATATGTTGCATGGGATGGGATTATTATGTTGAAGAAAGTGTCTTTGTCTTGCGACTCTCTATGCAAATCTTTTGTTTAGTGTCGCAACCGGCAAGTAATTTTTTGGAGTGTAGGGATGGGTGGGTGATTTTATCCCCACATGGAGTGTTGGGCTGGACGGAGTGGAGTGTAGAGGCTGGATGGGTAGGATATCTGCTTTCATGCTTAAACTCATTATCGATATCATTATGGGCTAAGGCCACTACATCGATCTTATGTAAGGCTAAGGCCCAACTCGATCGAATCATATTGACTTGGGCTTAGGCCCATACTGTACTTGCTTAAAAGCATGATTGGTTGTTTAATTGTATGGGGTTACACACTGAGTTTTCGTAAACTCACCTTTTTGTTTATATGTACAGGTAATCCCCAGACTTAGGCGGATCAGTGCTGCGAGGGATTCGGAGGGGGCCACACAACCGCACACATATATATTTTAATTTATTTTCCATAAGTTTAATTTGGGTTTTCGTTATGTAATAAGGCCTCTTAATTTTTAACTTTTAATTTGGGGATTTTATTTATTTTCATTTACACTTGATTAGTAGTAGAACGCGGTTTTTCCAAAAAGATAATTGGTTTCCAAAACACCACGTTTTCGCAACTTATACTAATAGCTTCCGCATCAAACTTGGTTTTAAAGTCTAGTGACAAACAGAAATGATCAACATTCTACTAAAATAACTTAAGCTTTAAAAGAACAAGGCACCTTAAATTTCTGTTAAGATACATAAACGAGGTTTTATAATAAGCATGGATTTTTCTAAAGAAACAATGTTTTCGAAAAACACTTCAATGTGATATCGCCAGATTTGGCCATAAAGTTTGGGCCGAGTTTGGGGTGTTACATTTAATGAAGCTTAAGGGGCTTTTATCCCAGGCAGACATATTTCAGATAATGTGTTAATTGCTTATGAGGTCTTACACTCCCTTAAAATAAAGAAGAAAAGTAGAAAAAGGAATTTTGCTCTTAAACTCGATATGAGTAAAGTGTATGATCGTGTTGAGTGGGATTTTTTTGGCTGGAATGATGATTCGGTTGGGCTTTCATACTGATTGGGTTGTTCTCATTATGATATGTGTTTGCTCTGTCCCCTATACTGTGAGACTCAATGGGACTACTAGTGAGTGGTTCTCACCTTCAAGAGGTTTAAGACAGGGCGATCCACTCAGCCCTTATCTTTTTTTAATTTGTGCAGAGGGTTTCTCTACACTGCTCAATGAAGCCAAACAGGAGGATTTGATGAGGGGTGCTTCTATTGGAAGGGAAAGACTCTCGATTAACCATTTATTTTTTGCGGATAACTGCATCCTATTTGGGGATGCCTCGAGTGAGGGAGCTAATATGGTTCGAAACATTATTCGGGAGTATGAGCTGGCTTCGGGGCAACGGGTGAATTTCGATAAATCTATTATCTACTTTGGTGCTAGTGTGGATTCTAATGACAGGGAGATCATAACCAATATATTGGGTGTTCGTGTAGCTTCAAATCCTGAGAAGTATTTGGGATTACCAATTATGGTTAGAAGGAAAAAGAGGTGGGCTTTTGCTAATTTTGTTGACCGATTCAGAAAAAGAATTGATGGGTTTCGATGGTGGGAAATGAAGTTTTCATTAAGTCGGTTCTACAAGCTATACCAGTATATGTTATGCAATGCTTTTATTTGCCGAAAACTTTATGTCGCAAGTTAGAGGGCATTATGAATAAATTCTGGTGGTCTAATAATAAGTCTGCTAAAGGCATTCATTGGAGTAGTTGGAATGCATTGTGTAAGCCGAATTGTGTTGGTGGGCTGGGATTTTAGGATCTGTTTTTGTTTAATAAAGCATTATTAGCAAAACAAGTTTAGCGTCTTTTTTCCCAGCCCAATTGCCTTTTATCTAAGGTTTTAAAAGCCCGTTATTATCCATTTACAGATATCTTATCAGCTAAGTTTGGTTCTTACCCATCGTTTACCTGGAGGAGTATTTGTAGCGCTCGGGATTTGATTGCAGAAGGGATTATTTGGCGTATTGGTAGCGGTGCTTGTGTTAACATGTGGAATGATCCATGGTTGCCTGGTCCAAGGAATAGCAGGTTATCAGTACAGAACATAAATCCTTCTTGGACTACAGTGAACCAGTTAATTGATGCGGAGACAAATACTTGGAATAAGGAGTTGATCAGTAGAATTGTTGATGATGATCAAGGAATCGTATCTTTTCCATTCCGCTTTCTGGCTCTAGATCAGTTGATTTGCTGGTTTGGAAATATGAGGCTACTGGGGAGTACTCCGTGAAAAGTGGGTATCGAGTTTTAGTTACAGAACAACTACAAAGCAATAAATACAACCTCCCTACTGCATATAATTACAAGGATTTCTACAAAACATTCTAGAATATGCACATTCCAGCTAAAATAAAAATACATATATGGAGGCTATTCAATAGCCTTGTGCCTCATTTCTGTAATCTTTTCCAGAGAATATTAAATGTTGATGTAGCCTGTCCACTTTGTAAGGAAGCTCCGGAGGACTCTGACCACTTGATGTGGTCTTGTGGCATTTTACAGTAATTATGGGCTTCTCTTCATATCACGCTAGCTTCAGTTGGGAGTACCTCAATTGCAAAACTCGATTTGTTAACACTTTTTATGCAGCAGATGAAAGTAACAGACAGATTCTAGTTATTTCTTTATGGGCTCTATGGTATCGAAGAAATAAACTAATACATGAAGGTGTTAAGTTCTCATTGCAGGAATTTCTAGGTTTTGATCGAGGCTATAGTCAAGAGATAATCTTAAGCCAAGGGAATCTCCAGGTTTTTTCTAGACCCATGTCAAAGGAGCTTTGGCGACCCCCAAATACTGGTACTATTAAGCTAAATTTTGATGCTTCGTTTCAAAGCGTCTCTAGAACTTCCATTGCAGTAGTCTTAGCTCGAAATTCTAAAGGTAAAATTTTAGGGGCGTGTACTTACCCTTTAGAGGATGTTGTCGATGCTTTCGTTGCTAAATCTAAGGCGTGTGAAAGGGCTTTGTTTTTTGCGTTTGAGATGGGCTTTCGGCGACTCCTTTTGGAAGGGATTCTTTGTCGATTATCAAAAAACTCAAGTCAACAGGGGAAGATAAATCTATTCTCAGACTGATTACTCACAGTATCCGTATCCTTGAAAGTCATTTTGAGAAAGTCTCTTACCTTTTTGTTCCTCGAGCGGTTAAAAGGGCGGCCCCATACACTGGCATTGGAAGGACGGCGACGCCAAACACCTTGCTTTTGGGTTGATGGAGCTCCAGAATCAGTGCGAAAGATGGTGGATGAAGATTGGACGGTTTGGTTTCAAAATGCTGAGTTTTTTTTGGAATGCTTTGAAAATGGAGAAGGTTCAAAGAATCTCCATGGCTGGGTTTCAAGGCTTTTAATTTTCTTGATATTCTGTTTTGTGTCGATTTGTATCTGGCTTAAGGTGGTTTTGCTTTTCATTTATGGATGTGCTTTGTTTATGGATTGGTTGTTTATGCCGGTCTGTCTTTGTTTCAACCATTTTGAGCCGTGCGTTTTTAATTAATATCAGTTTGCTTTTGTTGCAAAAAAAATGGCAAGTTATTTTATCTAATTACTTGATATTTTACTATAGGTTGTTTTTACTCTTTTTTTTCATTACTTTTAAAATGTTATTTTATCCTCTCAATTGTTTTTCAAATTTATTAGATTTTTATTATAAAATTAGATCAACTATAATTTAATTAGTAAATATGTTTTTTAAATTATAAAAATATATTATTTAATGGATTAAAAAAGTACGTAAAACTATGTGTAACACACGTGACAAAGGGATTAGTAATAATAAAGATACAATAAATTAATGATACTTTGTATTTAAGTCAATTATTCCATCAATTATGAATTTTATATTAATATATAAGAGTTATGTTTATATGTGACTTTAATATCTAAAATATGATTTATATATTTAAATTAAATTTTACAAAAAATTGTATTAATTGCTCAAAAGTATTTAAATTTTATATTCCATACATCATAATATTAACGAATTTAAAGGTTATTTAAATTAGCTACTTTTTACTTTACAACATTATATCTAAAACGAACATTTAAATTTTTTACAACACTTTTTTTTTGGTGAAAAAAGAAATTACAACTCAAAGATCAAACATTGAAAAAACTCAAAACATAATCCTTGTCAATTAACCGCAACCCGGGTTCCCTGTCCCTTTTAAGCTTGACAATCTTGTCAACAATTTCATTATCTTCTCTTGGAATATGTTTTACAACACTTTTTAATAGTTATGTTAAACGCATGAAATCTTAAATTACACTTATTAAAATTATTTTTCAAAAACTCTCTTTTAGCACACTTTCCAAAAATAATGTTAAACTAACTATTAAGCACAACAAAATGGCATAAAAGGAGGTTTGAAAACAAGTTGAGCAGGCATAATCTCTTTACTATTATAATTCTATTATAAACCCCAAATTAAGTTGGTATAATGAAATAATATGGAGCCAATTCAATTAGAAATGGTTTGAAAATTATTATGTCAATATTGTGTCGGTATATATCGTGCCGATCCTCAAGTTGTACCAAGTAATTTAGGTTTTATTTCAGTGAAGATTTTAGTGTATTTTTGTAATGCCCCAATTTTTCTTAATTCCGACTTTTGAATGTTGGTTACACAACTGTCTGTCTGCTTCAGTGGTTATGTGTTCTGGGAGTGTTTGAGAGGTTTTGGATCCAAGCCTTCACTTGAGAAAAATTTTTGTTCTAAGTTAACTAAAGCCTTACTCTTGTTCAGTAGGCTTAAATTTAAATGTTAGTAGGGTTATGTGAGAATGGGCATGCTGGTCTGGTGGTTAAGTGGAGAGCTTATGTGCAGGAGGTCTGGAGTTCGAGTCCTAGCACAAATAAAGGATATATTTTTACTGCTGGTGCCGTGGGAGTGTTGTAGTGGAACCGAAATGCTGTAGTGGTTTGAGTGGGGAGTCTAATGGAGTGATTTTAGGAGTGATTTGGGGGATTGGGCAGTTATCTGGATTTTTCTTTTTGTTGCAAAATTGGGTTTTCCCCTTCGTCCCAAAAACTCTCTGACGTCGTTTCTTCTTTTCTTCTACTTTTCCCACTTTTCTTTCCCTTCTTTTCCCCATTGTTGCCGAAATCTTCACTATTTTTCCCCTAATCCGTCCCCTTCGCTTGGATTTACATCGTTGTTGGTACTCGTTCTAGTTCAGTAAGTTTTCTCTTTTCTTTTTTTCGTGAAGTGCGTAGCGATTGATTGGTAATCTGGTTCTTTTGTTAAAATTGGCATAGGAGGAGGCCTGGAATAGTGATTTTCATACCCCTTGTGCTAGCGTTTCTAACGAAAGGTTTTTGACAACGGTAAGTTAAGTCTCCGTTAGCTCCCAGTTATCAAATTCGTATATTAACCCACTAAATCAATGTTGGGTTCACTGGTTATAGGTATTGGAGTGCTCGGGAGTGATTTGACATCAAAAATAATACAGGTGTGTACCCGAAACAATGAATATGCGTCTCGACAAAAAGTCAAAAAAGCTCTCTGTCGACGCCACACGGGCATGTGGTAGCCCGTGTGGTAGGCTGTGTACAAGGTTGTAAGCCACAACACGGCCGTGTGATCGATGAGCCAGGCCGTGTGCAGGCGACACGGCCGTGTGATGGACGAGCAAGGCCTTGTGCGAGACACAGGATCGACCAATTGGGTCATGTGGGCCACACGGGCGTGTGGAGCCACACAGGTGAACCACACGGGTGTGTGGGATTCTGGGTCAGGCCGTGAGATCCGCCCGGCCAAGGCCAATTTAGGCCGTGTGGGCCCACACGGGCAGACCAACACGGGCGTGTGAGCCCAATTTCACTGATTTGTTTGCCAAGGTTGCACGGGACGCCCAAGTCGACTGTGAACCTACTGTAGGGTCGGTAAGTTTACCTAGACCCCTAATTGACTGAAATAGATCGAAAGATCATTATATGCCTATATGATATAGATATGTTTGTCTGCATGTTGAGCATGCTATTCACACTGTACTGATTATATATGATTCCATGACATGTTTGTATGATGCATTGCATTGGGTTGGGGATTGATATTGATTGGAGGAAGTGTACTGAAAGGCTTCAAGCCTAACTTACTGGCAGCTCAGCTGCAAACTACTGTTTAGTGCCGCAACTGGTACTACTTGGAGTGTAGGGATGGGTGGGTTGATTATATCCCCACATGGAGTGTAGGGTTGGACGGAGATGGAGTGTAGAGGCTGGTTGGGTAGGATGTTCTGATTGCACATCTGTTACTGTTACTGTATTGTGATGGGATAAGGCCCTAATGCTCACTGTTACTGAAATAGGCTAAGGCCCAAACTGATACTGTTACTGAAAAAGGGCTTAGGCCCAAACTGAGACTATTTGCTATTGTCTGTTCGTTTGCATGGGGATTACACACTGAGTTTACGTAAACTCACCCCTTCTGTTTAATCTGTACAGGTAATCCCCAAACATAGGCGGATCGGTGCGGTGGAGGACTCAGCGGTGGCCACACGACTCATTTTTATTATTTGATACTTATTTATGATTTTTAGTTTTATCTTGGGGTATTTTTCTGTAATAATGGCCTCTAGGGATTTTTACCTAAAATTTAGATTTTATATTTTTTTTTTGTTTATATCTGCTAGAAGTAGGTAAAACACGGGTTTTTTAAAAGGAATGCATGTGTTTTAGCAAAATACCCACAAGGACACAAACTGTTTTAAAAAAAAAACTTCCGCAACGTATAATGTTTTGGAAACTGACAACTGAATAAAAACCACGATTCTAGAATTAATAAAAGATAATGACGAATTCTAAACGAAAAATGTTTTAAGCAAAGTTACGGTTTTCAAACACACTACCATGTGACATCGCCAGATTCGGCCATAACGTTCAGGCCGGGTTTAGGGTGTTACATTTAGTGGTATCAGAACCAGGTTGCAAAACTCAGCTGTGGATTGGGTTTTAAAATTTGAAATTCCTAAAGAACTGTTTTCAAATGATGCAAAATGTTTTGAAAGGTTTTACTGAATGTATGGTACACCGAGTCTCCGTTGTCGATTTTGTAAGTTCTCTCTAAAAACTGTATTATGATTTGAACTGAAACTGTTATAGGTAGTATTACTAAGACTACTGTAAGTAGTATACCATACTGCAAACACCTTAGTAGTGTACACTGGGACTGTAGCAAAATAGATAGATACTGCACTCTATGAAAACGAATACTGAATTACTGATACTGTTTTATATAAAACTTTGTTAATAATTATTGAAACTATAAACTGATCTGTATAACACTATTAATACAGATAATAAGAGATTAGACAATGAGCACTAGAGGTACTCGCGGACGGGGTACAAGAGGCCGTGGTAGAGGCCGTAGAGGTGCTCGAGTTGGGTCCTCGTCATCAGGTCACATACCTAATTTAGAAACCAGTGAGTCACCGGCTTCACCTGTGACTGTGACTGGGTCTCATGATCGAACTGTTGGGGACGACGCACTGTCCCAAGCCATGTTAAGAATTCTGGAGAGGGTCGCTGGGACAAATACTGGAGTTGGAGGCCGTGGGTCGGTTACGGAGCGACTCTGGTCCAATGGAGCTGAGATTTTTAGGGGTATTGCTGGAGTTGCCCCTAACGTGGCTGAGTACTGGATCGAGGCCATAGAAAGGATTATGGACGATTTGGACTGCACCCCCGAGCTGAAACTAAAAGGTGCAGTGTCGTTGCTGAGAGATGAGGCTTACCAGTGGTGGCTCACTGTAAAGGAGGGCACTCAGCCCGAACGACTGACCTGGGATTTCTTCAAATCTGCCTTCCAAGGAAAATACGTGGGTGCCAGTTATGTGAATGCCCGAAGGAGAGAGTTTTTAAATCTGACTCAAGGGGACAGATAAGTGGCTGAATATGAGGCTGAGTTCTTAAGGCTGAGCCGCTATGCGAGAGGTATGGTGGCGACCGAGTACGAGCAATGTGTTCACTTCGAGGACGGTCTCATAGATAGCTTAAGAGTTCTTATAGCTCCACAGAGGGAGCGAGACTTTGCTGCACTAATGGATAAGGCGAAGATCGCCGAAGAGGTTAAGCGCACTGAGCGTCAGAACCGTGAGAAAGAGAGAGGTAGGAACAGGAGGGATTCGGAGCCCTCGAGTTCCATTCAGAGGCCTAAGAAAAAGGCCAGATTGGATGGGTCAGTCAGAGTTGGGGCCCCTATGGTTGCCACTTGGCAACAGCCTTGTACCGATTGTGGGAGACGCCATCAGGGCGAGTGCTGGAAAAGAATTGGGGCATGTTTGAGGTGCGGTTCATTAGATCACTGTACCATAGGGTGTTCACGGAGGCCTGATCAGATTCAAGCTCCTGGTCTGGGTACTGCACAGCCACCGAGGGGTGTTTAGCAGCCACTGAGAGGCCGCGATCAGGCTCGAAGTGGTAATGGGTAAGGCCGTAGGCAGAGAGCACCGGGCAGAGGTACTAATCAGACTGAGGCGAGGTAGCCAGCTTTGGTATATGCTGCACGTCACCGAGAGGAGGGAGGTGCTCCGGATGTCATCACGGGTATGTTCCTAATTTTTAATGTACCGTATACTGCATTGATAGATATAGGATCCACTCATTCCTATGTTGTCTGCTCTGTTACTGAAAACTTGAGGATTCCGATTGAGAGTACTCCGAGTGAAATTACGGTATTAAGTCTACTGGGGCAGTCCGTCCGGGTTAATAAGCTATTTAGAGACGTTCCATTAGAGATACAAGGAGTTATTTTTCTGGCTGATCTAATGAAACTCCCTTTTAGAGAATTCGATCTGATACTGGGCATGGATTGGCTAGTTAAACACCGAGTGAACTTGGATTGTGCCACTAAACAGGTGGTATTGAGAACTGAGGAGGACAACGAAGTAGTTGTAATTGGGGAACATCGGAACTACTTGTCGAATGTGATTTCTGCATTGAGGGCCAAAAAGTTAGTTCGTAAGGGATGTGAGGCGTATCTGGCCTACGTCAGCGTTTCAGATTCTGGGGATTCTTCTGTTAGAGAAATCAAAACGGTTAAAGACTTTCCGGACGTCTTCCCTGAAGAGCTACCTGGTTTACCTCCAAACCGTGAAGTTGAGTTTGGGATTGAGCTCCTTCCTGGTACAGCTCCGGTGTCCATCGCCCCTTATAGAATGGCACCGAATGAGCTTGTAGAGCTTAAAGCTCAGATTCAAGAATTACTGGATCGTGGGTTCATCCGCCCTAGTGTGTCTATGTTGGGAGCACCAGTGTTGTTCGTGAAAAAGAAGGATAGATCCATGCATATGTGCATCGATTACCAGCAACTGAACAAACTGACCATTAAGAATAAGTACCCTTTACCGAGGATAGATGACTTGTTCGATCAGTTTTGAGGAGCTTCGGTTTTCTCTAAAATTGATCTCTGATCTGGGTACCATCAGTTGAGAGTTAAGGAGGCTGATGTACACAAGACTGCATTTAAGACTCGCTATGGTCATTACAAGTTCTTAGTAATGCCGTTTGGATTGACGAATGCACCAGCAGCCTTTATGGATCTGATGAACCGAGTGTTCCAGCCCTATCTGGATCGGTTCGTGGTAAAGACGACATTCTGGTGTATTCGAAGACTGATGATGAACATGCTGAACATCTTCGAGTGGTTTTGCAGGTTTTGAGGGAAAAGAAACTGTACGCCAAGCTCAGTAAGTGTGATTTTTGGTTAAAAGAAGTAATATTTCTGGGCCATGTGGTATCTGCTGAGGGGATTAGGGTCAATCCTCGAAAGATTGAGGCTGTCTTGGATTGGAAGCAGCCTAGGACTGTATCAAAGATTCGTAGTTTTCTGGGATCGGCTGGGTACTATCTACGATTTGTAGAGGACTTTTCTGTTATTGCAGCACCCTTGACTAAGCTGCTACGTAAGGGTGTGCCATTTAATCGGGTGATTCACGACAAAGAAAAGAGCTTTGAGAAGCTCAAGACCAGTCTTGGCCCGAGGCCCTTGTTCGACGTCGACCAAAGGCTTAAAAAAAGAGTTTATCGTGGTACAATGATGCATCACATGTCAATTTAGGATGTGTGTTGATACAAGAGGGTAAGGTGGTTACGTACGCGTCTCGATAGCTTAAGACTCATGAGGCAAATTATCCGATGCATGACTTGGAGTTGGCTGCAGTGGTATTCGCACTAAAAATCTAGAGACATTACTTGTATGGTGAGAAGTGTATCATTTACACTGACCACAAGAGTCTCAGATATCTCCTCACTCAGAAGAAGTTAAACCTTAGGCAGCGTAGATGGATTGAGCTGCTAAAGGATTACGACTGTACGATTGAATACCATCCTGGTAAGGCCAATGTGGTGGCCGACGCACTGAGCCGAAGGGCCGTGACTAATTTGAGAGTAAAGTTTGCTCGTCTCAGTTTATTTGATGATGGTAGTCTGTTGGCTGAACTCCAGGTTAAACCGATGTGGATCGAGTAGATTAAGGGTAAACAGTTAGAGGATGAGTCACTGGGTCTTCGATTCTGACAGATTGAGAGTGGTAATACATCAGATTTTGGATTGAATAGCGAAAGGGTTCTCTGTTTTCGTGGAAGAGTCTGTGTACCGAATGATGTCGAGTTGAGGCAATCTCTACTGCGAGAGGCGCATAGTATCCCTTATGCTATGCATCCTGGCGGGAACAAGATGTACCGAGACCTTCGTGAACTATACTGGTGGCCAGGTCTTAAACGAGATGTTACTGATTTTGTGAGTAAATGTCTAACATGCCAGCAGGTTAAAGCTGAGCATCAGCTACCCTCAGGTTTACTGCAGCCAGTTAAGATCCCGTTCTGGAAGTGGGAGAGAATGACTATGGACTTCGTTAGTGGGTTGCCCTTAACGCCCACTAAAAAGGATTTTGTATGGGTCATCGTGGATCAATTGACCAAGTCCGCCCACTTCATACCGATTCGTACTGACTACCCTCTGCAGAAGTTGGCTAAGCTGTATGTGTCTGAGATAGTGAGACTGTAGTTTCGATAATATCTGATAGGGATCCTCGCTTCACGTCTCGGTTCTGAAAGAAGCTACATGAAGCTCTGGGTACAAGGTTGGACTTCAGTACTGCGTTTCATCCTCAAACAGACGGTCAATCTAAGAGGGTGATTCAGATACTGGAGAATATGTTAAAGGGTTGTGTAATTGACTTCCGAGGTAGTTGGGAGGAGTTTTTGTCGTTGGCAAAGTTCACTTACAACAACAGTTACCAGTCTAGCATACAGATGGCACCTTACGAGGCGCTCTATGGTCGTAAGTGTCGTACTCCTTTGTGTTGGACTGAGTTGGGCGAGCGCCGTATTCTGGGTCCTGAACTTGTTTCTGATACTAAGGATAAGGTCAGGTTGATTCGAGATCGACTAAAAGAGGCAGTTGATAGGAAAAAGTCGTATGCGGATCTGAAGCGTCGAGAGATTGAGTATTCTGTTGGGGACTTCGTTTTTCTCAAGGTCTCGCCATGGAAGAAGGTACTGAGATTTGGTCGTAAGGGCAAGTTGAGCCCCAGATTCATTGGACCTTATCGCATACTGGGACGTGTGAGACCAGTTGCCTACCAGTTGGAGCTACCTCCAGAGTTGGAGCAAATTCATGATGTGTTCCACGTCTCTATGTTGAGACGCTACCGCTCTAATCCCACACATATTGTTCCATATAAGGAGATCGAGGTTAGGCCAAATCTGACCTTCGAGGAGGAGCCGGTACAGATATTGGACCACGATGTTAAAGTTCTGAGAAGAAAGTCCATCCCACTGGTTAAGGTTCTTTGGCGTAATCATAGTTCTGAGGAGGCCACGTGGGAGCCTGAGGATGCAATGCGGCAGCAATATCCTCATCTTTTCTGATCAGGTAAATTTCGAGGCCAAAATTTTCTTTTAGGGGGTAGAGTTGTAACGCCCCAATTTTTCTTAATTCCGACTTTTGAAAGTTGGTTACACAACTGTCTGTCTGCTTTAGTGGTTATGTGTTCTGTGAGTGTTTGAGAGGTCTTGGGTTCAAGCCTTCACTTGAGCAAAATTTTTGTTCTAAGTTAACTAAAGCCTTACTCTTGTTCAGTAGGCTTAAATTTAAATGTTAGTAGGGTTATGTCAGAATGGGCCTACTAGTCTGGTGGTTAAGTGGAGAGCTTATGTGCAGGAGGTCTGGAGTTCGAGTCCTAGCACAAATAAATGATATATTTTTACTGCTGGTGCCGTGAGAGTGTTGTAGTGGAACCGAAATGCTGTAGTGGTTTGAGTGGGGAGTCTAATGGAGTGATTTTATGAGTGATTTTGGAGATTGGGCAGTTATCTGGATTTTTCTTTTTGTTGCAAAATTGGGTTTTCCCCTTCGTCCCAAAAACTCTCTAACGCCGTTTCTTCTTTTCTTCTAGTTTCCCCACTTTTCTTTCTCTTCTTTTCCCCATTGTTGCCGAAATCTTCATATTTTTTCCCTAATCCGTCCCCTTCGCGTGGATTTACATCGTTGTTGGTACTCGTTCTAGTTCAGTAAGTTTTCTCTTTTCTTTTTGTCGTGAAGTGCGTAGCGATTGATTGGTAATCTGGTTCTTTTGTTAAAATTAGCTTAGGAGGAGGCCTGGATTAGTGATTTTCATACCCCTTGTGCTAGCGTTTCTAACGAAAGGTTTTTGACAACGGTAAGTTAAGTCTCCGTTAGCTCCCAGTTATCGAATTAGTATATTAACCCACTAAATCAATGTTGGGTTCACTGGTTATAGGTATTGGAGTGCTCGAGAGTGATTTGGCATAAAAAACAATACAGGTGTGTACCCGAAACACTGAAAAATGTGTCTCGACAAAAAGCCGAAAAAGCTCTCTGTCGACGCACACGGGCGTGCGGTAGGCCGTGTGTAAGGTCGTAAGCCACAACACGGCCGTGTGATCAACGAGCCAGGCCGTGTCGTGTGATGGACAAACAAGGCCGTGTGCGAGACACAGGCTCGACCAATTGGGCCGTGTGGGCCACACGGGTGAACCACACGGATGTGTGGGATTCTGGGCCAAGCCGTAAGATCTGCTCGGCCAAGGCCAATTTGGGTCGTGTGGGCCACACGG
This sequence comes from Gossypium sturtianum, assembly GCA_025698515.1. NCBI lineage: Eukaryota > Viridiplantae > Streptophyta > Magnoliopsida > Malvales > Malvaceae > Gossypium > Gossypium sturtianum. The sequence goes on from CM046948.1 coordinate 127,582,905, forward strand.
GCAGACCAACACGGGCGTGTGAGCCTAATTTCACTGATTTGTTTGCCAAGGTTGCACGGGTCGCCCAAGTCGACTGTGAACCTACTGTAGGGTCGGTAAGTTTACCTAGACCCCTAATTGACTGAAATGACTGAAAGACTTTTATATGCCTATATGAGATAGATATGTTTGTTTGCATGTTGAGCATGCTATTCACACTGTACTAATTATATATGATTCCATGACATGTCTGTATGATGCATTGCATTGGGTTGGGGATTGATATTGATTGGAGGAAGTGTACTGAAAGGCTTCAAGCCTAACTTACTGGCAGCTCAGCTGCAAACTACTGTTTAATGCCGCAACCAGTACTACTTGGAGTGTAGGGATAGGTGGGTTGATATATCCCCACATGGAGTGTAGGGTTGGACAGAGATGGAGTGTAGAGGCTGGTTGGGTAGGATGTTCTGATTGCACACTTTATTCTTTATCAAGTATTCTTATTCTTTGTATTGTGATGGGCTAAGAGCCTAATGCTCATCAGCATCAAAATGGGCTAAGGCCCAAACCGACATCACATTACTAAAAAGGGCTTAGGCCCAAACTGAAACTATCTGCTATTGTCTGTTTGTTTGCATGGGGATTACACACTGAGTTTTCGTAAACTCACCCCTTCTGTTTAATCTGTACAGGTAATCCCCAGACATAGGCGGATCGGTGCGGCGGAGGACTCAACAATGGCCACACGACTCCTTTTTATTATTTGATACTTATTTACGATTTTTAGTTTTATCTTGGGGTATTTTTCTGTAATAATGGCCTCTAGGGATTTTTACCTAAAATTTGGATTTTATACTGTTTTCTGTTATATCTGCTAGAAGTAGGTAAAACACGGGTTTTTTAAAAGAAATGCATGTGTTTTAGCAAAATACCCACAAGGACAAACTGTTTTAAAAAAAAAACTTCTGCAACGTATAATGTTTTAGAAACTGACGACTGAATAAAAACCACGATTTTAAAATTAATAAAAGATAATGACGAATTCTAAACGGAAAATGTTTTAAGCAAAGTTACGGTTTTCAAACACACTACCATGTGATATCGTTAGATTCAGCCATAACGTCCAGGTCGGGTTTGGGGTGTTACAATTTTAATATGTTTCGACCCGTTTTGATCAATACCGGTGTGTACTAATCTATATAGGTTAGTCAAAAATTTTAATACTTCAAACTTAACTTTTTTATAAATATTTTTATTTTTTATAATTACATTTAAAGTTAAATATAATTATTAAATTAAGTTACTGAAATAAATTAATAATTTTAAAACTTATATTTGAATGTAAATATATTTATGTGGATATATTTGCATACATATAATTTATTAAGAACTAAAAATTAGACTATAAATATATATATAAATATATACCCAAAGCGATACACCGAAACACATCAAAATTGAAAATACAATATTAGTAATTCAAAGTAATGTTTAAAATCCAAATAAGATAATCTTATTAATCCAAGAAAAATATTATATTCTTTGAATCAAATGCGCACTTATAAAACTATTAATACATTTTGAAAACTATCATGAATAGCTAATGTAATGTAATATAATATAAGGTAAACTATACTCATGGTCACTTTAATTCTTTTTTAATTTAATCATTTTAATTAAAATAATTGTGTGAATTAGTCACAATAGTTAAAAATTCAATTAATCATTAACGAAAAATCCTGGCCTCCCCTTTGGTCCTCCGATTCCACCAGTGCCTAAGCTCCAGCACCGTCATTTAGTTATCATTTTCTCTCCTCTTTGTTTCCAAGCTTAGCCTAAAGTAACTTCAATGGTAACCTTTTTCGATATCCCTTAATTAACATTGCTTTTGCTATCCCATTCTTTTTTCCCCCAATGGCAAAGCCTAAGTCTTGAATCATTGTCGAGCCTTTGGCTCTCTTTAACCTCCTCGCCAAATACCTTTCAATTTGCTCTCTGTCTTTCCCATTCCACTCTTTATGCCAGCACACAAGGCAGATCCCTCTTTTTACTCTCCATAAACCCTAACCAAACCTCGATTAAATCCTTCCCTTCTCTTTCTCAAAACATTTCTCTTCTCCTCATCGTTTCCATTTTTGTTTCCCCCATTGAATTGATTTATGTTCTCGACCAAAACAGTGTCATTTTGGTCCTTTCTAATGAGCTCTTGTTTCTAACAAGTTCGTTCTTGATTGAATCGGTTAAAAAATTTAAAGGGTTTGAAAGGAACAACAGTAATCACTCAAAGATTCCAAAAAATCCATTCTCAAAGCATTGATTTTGTCAATTGTTCATAAAAAAGACAATAGGTTTTGGGTAAATTCGGAGGGTTTAAGATAATAGAGTGAAAAGGAAAGAGTTAGAGCAAAATCAACGATTCTCACTCTGTCCTAGCAATGAGCACGATCGAAAAAGGTAATCAAAGGCCAAACTACGATGCTAAAGCTTAAGCAACAATGGTATCGGCAACACAAATGGGAGGCCAAGGTTTTCAATTGAGAGAAGATTATTGATAACCTTAATAATTAATAAAAATTTTAATGAAAGTGACTAATTCACATAATTATTTTAATTAAAGTAACTAAATTAAAAAAAAAATTAAATAATAAAAATAAAACAAATTCTATTTTAAAATGACCGTAAATGTAACTTACCTATAATATATAAATACCATAAATCATAGTTGGTAATGGTTTATTTTATAGGTATCCATATTAGAAGTCAAAATAGGCAAGGCAATGCAATCATTCCATTTTAACAGAGATGGGAGTTTTCTAACTTTTACTGTCATTAAGGGTAGATTTGAATGGGCAATTCATTTAGCTACGGTTAATATAAAAACAGAAGTAACGGTGAGATTAAATATTGTAGCAATAATATAACGTAAGACAAAAAATAAGCTAAACGCACCACATCGCACCTAATCGTCCATCCAAACTCACTATAAATCAATATTGTTTAAATTAAGCCAAATCAACCTATTAGATTAATTGAATCAAGATTCGATTATGATATCAATCCAATTAAATTGATTGACTTGTGAATTAATATGGACAAGTTGAATCAACGATTAATTTTTTTTCTATTTTATTTTTTCTATTTTTTAATAATTTATTTAATCAAATTAATTCTTGCATTTAAGCGTGTGATTCTTGAACTATAAGACAATGCTTAAATGTTTACAATTTAATGAGTTCAAGAAATAAATTAGTTTTACCTTGCACCATGCCTTGAAAACCAATAATAACAGGGGTGAAATCGGATGTTCAACCCATTCCATCTCTTTGTAACTGTGCAACTGCAGCAACCAGGGCAAAAGATATAGTGCTGGTACTTGAGAGATCAAGTAGAGAACAAATCAAGGTAGCAAATGGGATATCATGGCTTTAGCAGAATCTGGTCCCTCGTTATTTACACTTGGTATTATGTTTTCTGGAGATACAAGTTTCACAAATTCTCTGAGCTCAGTGAAGCTGCTATGCTCACTATATGGTACTTCGTACCTGGAAAATAGCATCAGTAAGTCTTTTCTCAAAAATTTTAATCAGACCCTATATTTGGTCTGGCTCAGATTCATTTTATCTAAAGTACTCATATCCGATACACATCTTATGATCACACGAGTTAAAAGTATGATACTCTAAATATATGAAAAACTTTTAAAAATTAAGATTCGCATCCTAGTCCAGTAACAAAGGTGACTCCATACATATCTCATGAAAAATTAGGTTAAACCTAAGGCTGAAATCAAACCCCATTGAAAACCTAAATTAATACCTGAAAGCTTCAAAATTGCTCAAATGCCACGTAAAACACATGCCCCAGTGCAGGCTCTTTTATAAACAATTTTTTTTTTTAATTGAATAATCTTTCCAAGTAGAGAAAGCAAGCAGGTTAGGGCTTGGAAGATGAAATAGACTTCTTTTAAGAACAGATATGGATGAGAGAAATACCTTATGATGGTACCCTGCTGCCACCTTCTCCCTGGAGATTTCTTTTTTCCCTTACCAAAGGTCCAACCCGTGGGAGAGAAAGCAACTACTAGATTGAATCGACGCTGAGAAGCAGACATATCCACGATCCATCAATAGTTGCATATGCATAAACATTACTAGTATAAAGAAAAAAAAAAACATACTACATAAAAGCGTTGAAGGTAAATTGACTTCAAACAAAATTGAAAATGTATAGCATGTTATGTAGTTGTTGCAGCACCACTTGATATTCTCTGAAAACAACTATACTAGTAAGATTATTTAGAATAAAATAGATGACATTCTCCGAGTAAAGAGGATATCACAAATTCCCTCTACGTGGAAACGAAATACATTAAGAATCTATAATGTGTCTTTCAAAAGAAAGATCTATACTACTAATCTTCTAATTCCTTTTCCTAATAAATGCGACGCTGACAATGAGAAACTAAGTAAGTACAAGGAGTATTAAACCATGTCACAAATAGTTCATTTATGCTAATCTTAAGTGCGTCATAGAATCTGATCCATCTTCTTCACCTTTCCTACTTTTGAGTTAAAAGTACAATATGACTTGATATATTAATTTCACAGAAGATAATCTCAACATATCCAGCTTTTCAGAAAGTTGATTTTTACACTACTTATTTTCAATGAAGTATTTCTCAGGGTATAGCAAACTCATTGTTCATTTATGTATATTTATCTCATGAAAGAAAAGAATAAGGTAAAATACTGCATGTTCCTCACTGCATAATGATTAGATATATGTTTCAGTCGTTTGAAGCTTGCAAGTGTCCACATAGGGACAACATGGATCTGGCTTTCCTGATCATTAGATGTGAACCACTGCATGTCTTCCTTGGAGAACCCCAAGCATTCCAATAGACGGAGCTTTGCTGCAGTGATGTAAACCTTTCTACGAAGGACACGTGCAACCTCCAAGAATAGCCTTTCCTTTCCTGTTTTATATAAGCGGAAACAGTTATAAGTGCAGACCTTTACTTAAAAACCTTAAAACCAATTTTAGATTGGAAATCTCTTTGGAAGAGAAGGCTTAAGAAAGTTACAACTTTTAACTATAACGTTTAATGAACATAACAAAAATCATGGCAGCTTTTTGTTTGTCTTCAATATATATCCACCAGAGGGGAAGCATGTATTAGTGCAATTCAAAGAAAAGGCAGTGGAAACTCTACCAATTGTATAGCTTCCGATTAGAAAAAGTGTCTTAGGATTGAACGCCTCTGCTTGGATTGCCTCAATGACAAACTGTATAACAGCTACTTGCTTCGGGAAGTCATACTGATAGACATCATGGCATAAGAATAAATTTCATTTAGTTATGGATGACTAAACTATACAATTATACAAAGTGTACTTTTAAATTACATAAGGAGAAATCTAGTCTGTGGAAAGTTAAAGAAAAACGTTTTAAATATAAAATCTTGCATTCGAAGATTCTACTTATAATCATGTCAACTCTAGACATAAAACTTGGGTTTACATTGGCATAAAGAACTAAATGAGATTATGTTGGCATAAAGAACTTAATGACGAGACTGCCATAAGTTAATACATACATTATTTGGTCTACAGAACAGAAACAAATCTCAAACAAAAAAATATGAAATAATCGCCAAGATTAGTGCAGCCAGCTTATAAATACCAAACATATAAGTGAAACCAACTATTGTTTGAATGCAATGGAATTATTGACACGAAGCCTAACCTGAGGATTACAGTAAGTTGTATCAAGGATGAGAGTATGTATAGGACAAGCATGCAAAAAAGACAGGCCTCCCATTTCCTCACTATAGCGAAAATCTCCTGTGTGTAGAATAGCCTGAACATATAACAAAACAGAGTTAGTTTTGAGAGGAAAGAGAAGAAAAATCACATGCAAAATGATAATAGAGTGTCTGAGAATTCAGTGAAGACCACACCTTACCGTTAGGTGGTTCAAAGAGTATCATGATGGATCCTGGGCAGTGATTTGCATCCAAGCATGTTATGTAAATACCAGAAATATTGATCTTTTCATTGAGGGGTAAAACTTGCAACATTGCCCATGGGATTCCAAGCTTCAAGTTTACAAGCCGTGCTGTGATTGAGGAGCAGTAAATTTTACCATGACGAAAAGACTTTGTTAAACCTTGATAATCTGCTAAGGAAAATGAAAGCAGATGAGTATGAACTGATAATTCAACTACTAAATGCTCACAGACAGTCAGGCTAAACGTGCAATTGCAGAGTGCCTCTGCAAGAAGGTATCAAATGCTTGTGGACCTACTTGGCTTCAATGATGGAAGAGGGCAAAGGATGTAAAAGCATAACCGAATGCAATATCACAAGCTATTATTTAGGACCATAGGAACGGTGTCTCTAAATTACTGTTCCCACATATGATCGACTCTGGGCCCAAACTGCTACCAGATTATTATGCATGGAACAAAGAATAAAACAGTATAGCAATATAACCCAATTCAGGGTAATGGACTTGCCACACTGTCAAATATAAAAACAGAACAGAAGAATCATGGATCTGTCCGCACATCAAAGCCAATATACAACAGTGAAAGGTAAATCATTATGGAAAAGATTCTCTTCAGTTCACTTTCACATCAGTAACGAAATTGACTCGGCTACAAAAAAATATACTATAGCAGGTCAGTCTACCCCAAAAGTTTAATTGGGTGTCACTTAGAGACTTGCACTGTTTGTTATTACAGAAATGATAATATAAAAGAAGACATAAAAATAAACACAGAATATAAGAATAAAGTTCTTATCGCTGCAGGTCTGAAACTATTATAAATTCAGTTTTAGTTAGAAGGTCTCTGATGGGAATTTATATGAAAAAACAAAGCCGGCTATCTCAATATAAAAGTTTGAAAAGACCAAAAATAAATGACCACCAGAAGAATTGCGTGCATCATTCTACATAAAACAAAATTGTAAAACATCGAAAGCCACTTAAGCATGCTATTCATCATATTTGAGTAAAGATATTGCAAAAAAAAGGGTATGTTGAAAGCAAAGCACCCTATCCTACCACTCGAATAGCATCCTGCTATGTATTTGAGAATATACTGAATGAGAAAATTGTTATTGAACTTACGGTCCATATGGAAGTGCGTGAGAAACCAGTGGGAACAATCTCCTCTAAGGTATTTGAAAGCATCCTGAAAATGTAAATTAGAATAAACTTAAGAAACACCAAAAAAGCATAGGTACCAAAATATGTTAGAGAAAAGTATTAATTTTATCTTCTAAAGCCTGGTTCAGTTAGGTACCAAATAGATCCATAAAAGGAAATATATAATTACAGCTGTACTTAATAAGTACCAATACATAAGAAACCATGAAACGTATAAGGTGCTTGCAAAACAGTGGAATAAAGAGAAATAATAGCTCATGCTGCTGGTAGAATTATTTGTTATCAAGAAGCATTAGCTGAAAGTTATTGTTATTAACAGATAGGGCCCATTACCACTCGAAATGGTGTCCCAGGAATGCAACACCATGAAGGAATGTCTTTTAGTTTTCCATTTTTAACATTATTTTTCTGCACAGGTCTTCGACCAGAACTTGATTGACCTTTGTCAGATCTATCCTGTCCTCTTGTTGGAGTGCAAACTTTCTTCCTATCAGAAACGTAGCCAGGAAAATAATCTGTAATTAACTTGTTTGCAGCTGGTTTAGTAGTTTCATCGTCTGTAACATTAGAAAGCTCGGTTTGCATCTTTCTTTTGTTGCTTTTGGCTGATCCTTTTTCATGTCTGGGATGATCCATATGTGGCTCAGCTGCACATGAGCCTCCTTTTCTGAGTTCACTAAGAGCATGCACAATCTTCTTCCTAGGGCCAAGTGCAGTAACACCTATGCTGAACAAATCCTGCAAAAAGAAGAAAAACGAGGAGAAGGGAGCTTCATCCAGTGAAACAAGCTCTGGCATGTGAAACTTATATGAAATAATAGGAAAAAGAAACGTCTATGAAACAACAGCCAACACTACAACAGTACGACAATCTGGGACCTACAAGAAAGATGGCTTCATATTATTCAGAAATAATTAACTAGCTTCCGTGATTTTAGCACAGTACGAAATTTCTAGTCATAAATTTCATATTTTAGCAACTTCTCATGCTTATCGCAAATAGTTTTTTAATAATAATCTCTTTGTTAAATTACCACAATGATAATTTCTGATCCACAAAAATTCTGGTGATATCCACATTCCTAAACCATTTCCTATTTCCGAGTGATGGCATATTGGACCCTATGCCTGTTCTTAATTTTTCTATTATATGCTTATGCAGATATCAAACTTGAAAAGCTAAGTAAGAGGAGAATAATGAAAGTTTTCCAGAGCCGTAAAACATATGGAAGTACTATACTCAATACGAGTATCCAAGAGACAGTCTAAGCATCATACCTCTTCGGTCAACCACTTTAGAGTGTCCCAATCAACCTCTTCTCGGACAAAAGCTGCGGCATATTTTGCTAAACCAAGACCACTTAACCAATTAACAACAGGGGAGACATCAACAACTTGTCGAGGAGACAAAAGGGGACCATCTACAACCTCAGGAAGGCTATGAAGCTCATTGTCAACACTAGAAGGAACAACAACCTACGGATAATCACATGTACAACAGGAAGCCAATTTACCTCAAAGAAGAGCAAATAAGCATTACTATACCATAGGAAGATGAATATTGAACTTACTTTTGGAGGCGGATTCTCTACCTTGTCGAGACAACCATTGGTGTGAACTAGCCGCTGCTCTTCATTCAAATTCGAAATATCAACCCCACAAAGCGGACACGGAACTGAACCATTGTCTTCACCATTTCTTTCCTTTTCAACTCCATTGTCTTCTTCTTCTTCTCGAGACGCTTCTTCTTCTTTTTCTTCCACTTCATCGCATAGCTTAAGTAACTCATCAAGTTCCTCATCTTCCTCGCAAACTTCACGGAATCCCTCGCTTAATTCTGATATCGGCCTTATCAATCCCGACTCTACTGAATTACACATATAACCTTTAGTCAATTCCAATGACTCCATTTTCTTCTCGTCACATTTTCCAGTATCAGATTCCTTATTTTGAGCAGAGGTCGAATCAAAACTAGAATCGATGCTGGAAGGTATTAAATCCAAGCCGCAAATATCGTGAAGATCGGGGAGATAGTCGGATCGAGTTGCTGGAACGGTGGAAACGACGGCGTTTTCTTTCCCAGGCTTAGCGGAGTGTTTGCGTTTCTTGAAAGGAGGGTGGGGAGTGTTGGAAGGTTTAAGGGGGGTTTTGTGTGAGGTAGGTTTTAGGGAAGCTGAAAGGGTTTGAGTTGGGGGAATTTGAAAATCATCGTCGTCGTCGTCGCCGGCAGCGGCGTAGATAAGCTGGGATGCCGTGGATCTTGAGAGCATTGCTCTATGTTGGGGAGAGGACTCAGCGGAGCGTGGCCGAAACGGTAGAGGCTGGATTTGAGGAACTCGGGAAGGTTAGGATTTGAATTATTTTCACGGGGCACATTGGAGGGAAAACGGGGCATTCCCTTAAAAGGAAAGAACCAAACAAAAATAACATGGCTACTGCTAATTCACCGTACCTACCCTGCTCAACGTTTTAATTAAATTTTTAAAATATTAGGGCATGTTTGGTTGGGTGTAATGGCATAGCCATTACAACCCAATTTTGTGGGCCCACCAGAAATCATAGTTTGGTTCAATGGAATGTCTATTACGGGCCTATTCTATTACGTGTTTAAGCATGGAATAGGGGGTATTTTTATTCCGTTTCAGCACCATTGAATACCCAATTAATACAGGTCTCGTTTTCATTTTACCCTCCCATTTTCTCACCTCAAAAAAGCTCTTACTCAACCTAATCTCAATTCTGACCTCCCTTGCTTCCTTCATCTCCTACCAGTAGCAGTCCTCACTCAGGTAAACATTTATCTTTTTTGTTATTCCTTTCAATTTCCTCTTTGCCTCTTTTAGTAACCCTAACAAGACTAGTTCAAAGTCTTGAAAATGGAAATGACAAATCTATGTTTTGCCAAAAGGGTTATCTCCGTCTCCATTTGAATCTCTAATCTGCCAAAAAATTTCCCAGATTTGCAGTCGATTCATCTGCCTATAATTATTTCTTCTCCCATTTTGATTTCCTTTTTTTCTGTTTTTTTCGTTAAATTAGTAGAAATAATAGGTTTCTTTTCAGTGATGGTAAACCATCTAAATTAACTACATTAAATTCTCAAGATCTTATCTTGTTATTATACGAAATCAATTTAGTATATCCTATATAATTTTGAAGATTGATGCTGGTTTTATATTGTTGAACTTTAATGGTGTTATATGGGGCCAAATATAATTGGGAGTAGGGAATGGTAAGTAACGCTTTTGGACAGTTTCTCATAACTAATGTCCCTTTCTTCTCATGTTTGCAGTGGAAACAAATCTACCGTTGTGACAAATATAACTGTAGAGATTAAAGTTCCTGAGAATGTTATTGACTCTGTTTATGGGGAGAATGGTCGCAATCTAGCTCGCTTAAGAGAGGTAACAGTTTTTTCTTAACTCTTTCTGCATTGTTTTATTGGCATTTTTCCAAAAAGATGTTTGGTACAGTATTTAGTCGGTTAGAGTGGTTCTGCTCCTACTTCCATAGAGAGTTATACAATCACCGCCTAAACAACTCAACTCTTTATAGAACTTAATGAAGAACTTAGACAACACTACCTGAGAAGAGAAAATCAAACCACATGAATTTGAGACTAAAAACATGAATTTGATAGAACTTGAAGCTATTGCCTTTAACTGCTTTTCTTCTTTTATTTTTCAAGCAGTGTACTCTAGCCTAGCCATCTATGCAAGCCCTGCTCTTTAGTGACAATAATTTAGTTCTAATCATTTACAAAATGTTCTATGGTGAATGGCTTATGGAGATCATTGTTTTCTATCATATCTTTCTTCTACTTTCTAGTTTTGAGTTTCTTTTATAACCAGTGATAAGAATTTATATTTACTATGATTAGTTGGCTTAGTGATGAGAGTCATGAGCCTCTTATGTTGTTATTTTCACCCCATAGGCTTCATTTAAAGCTGGACTCTTGCTACCCTATGGCTCTTAGTAAGCTTGAATCCAGCCTCAAAATTCACAAAGTACAATTCAAATTAAGCTTCAATAACAATTTTGGTATTAATTAAGTATGTGTGATACGTAAACCCCCTAAAAAGAAGGAACTCACTTTCTTGGATTGTCCTCTTGGATATTTTACTATGAAACTCTTTAGTTGAAAATAAACTTCTACTCTATATCCTCAATAAAAATTTGGCTAGAGTACATTTAAAATAAGTCAAAAATATCAAGAGTACATGTTTTTGATCAAGTTATATTATGAATTCTTCCAAAATATTTATTAAAGATAAAATAAGCCGAAAATATCAAGAGTACATGTTTTTGAGAAATGATAGGAAACTTAATGAGGGGTTCAGTAATTACTATCTGTATGCCAAGCTTAAGAATCTTGTAATGGTTACTGGGCATTCAGATTATACAAGCAGTAGTTGTGAGAAAGTTGATAAGGGGGATTCTTGGTTTTTGTAGCCGTAAAATGGATTATGTAATATTGCTTCTCGAATTCGACTGTGATCATGTAACACCCCTCACCCGTATCCGTCGCCAGAACAAGGTTACGAAATATTACTAGAGTTTTCAGAACAATTACATATAATCCATGTTAATTACTATTCATATCCTGAGATTATTCATATCGTCTCTTAAATGGACCTTCGAGGCCCAATATGAGTATTAGAATCGAATCGAGACTAAATCGAGAACTCAGAATTTTTCACGAAATTTCAAAAATTTTCCAAGATGCAGGGCACACACGCCCGTGTGGTCAGGGCACATGCCCGTGTGATCATATGACACGCCCGTGTCATAGGCCGTGTCCAACTAGTGTAACTCTCTGACTTGCACCACACGGTCAGCCACACGCCCGTGTACTAGGCCGTGTGGTTAATTAAATTTTTCAAAATTAGGTGCAGGTTTCACACGGCCAAGACACACGCTCGTGTTCTGGGCCTTATAGCACACACGGCTGAGACACACACCCGTGTCTCTGCCTGTGTGCTCAATTCTAAGCATTCTGTTTCTCAAATTTAAGATACAGGGGACACACGACCTAACCACATGCCCATGTCCCAGGCCGTGTGTCACACACGGTCAAGACACACGCCCGTGTGTCTACCCGTGTGGACAAAATAAAGCTATTTCTAACTTCATTTCTCACCCCAAAACTTTGCCAATAACCTACACCAAAACTTGCATTCCTAAACCAACCAATCCAAGCATTATAATCAAGCTAATTCTATCATTTAATATGGTATATCATTATATGCACACATATTTATATTCTTATCTTGGTTTAGTCTATATGTTAAACATAATTTAATCAACCATACTTAACATATATGTAGCTACCATAGTATGACCTTCTAAATATATCAAAGCAAACCATTACTAGCCATTCCAATGGCTAGATTACAAACATCATTTTCAAGCCAACAATGGCCAAGTTAACCTATACATACCATTATACCAAAATAAGTTTACTAATTATACCAAAACAAACTAGTGGATAGTGTGATGATGCTCCAACCGATCACCAACCTTCTCGAGCTTCTGAGCACTATAAACAGAGAAAATAAAACCTAGTAAGCATTATACGCTTAGTAAGTTCGTATAACAGAAACTAAAACTTACCAATCACATTTAATAACATTAAGCATTCAATAACATGCTTTTCATCAATTTGGCAAATTTACCTAAACAAACATACACTTAATCAAGCCAGTTAGTTACATAAATTTCACATATACATCAATAAGCATTAATGAGCTCATCATGCTATATTCTTTCAAGACATTATTTATTTCATCTCATAATTCTCATATCATGTCAAGTATTTTATCTGTTGAATCATTGAAATTCCGATGGATATTCAGATAGTACACTCAAGGTGTACAACTCAATAGCTCGTTAATTCATATTCAGGAGTACCCATTAGGGCACTTAATCAGAAAACACTCTTGAGCCACATATCATATAACAGGATTACTTGTCCAAGCTAAATCCTATTTCCAGCATATGCTCACAAGAACTTAATCAGGATTACCCATCCGGGCTAAATCCTATTTGTAACATATGCTCAAGAAGACTTATATCAGGATTACCAGTACAGGCTAAATCCTTTCTGTAATGACGTCAATAGGATTACTCGTTCGAGCTAAATCCCATCAACAACAAATGCAGGACCTCATTCAATAAGGGAAATCACATTTATCCATCGAAATCCAATATTCAAACGGAACTTAACTTTTTTCAAACAATTTCAAGCATGTATTTATTTCTTATATTGTAACATCCAAATAATTCACATAAATATAAATCACATTCTATACAAATATAACATTCAATTCAACATATTTCATGCTCAATTAAGTTACACGAACTTACCTCAATAATAGTTCGTACAAGAAAATGTACTAATCTGAAACTTTCTCTTTTTCTCGATCTAACTTCGAATTTGAGTTATCCGGATCAATTTAAGCCAAGAAAGCTTGTTTTCTCTTTCCTAGGGTTTCCATGGAATATTTGGGGAAGAAGATGATATGAAATGATTTTAATTCTATTTTAATTATTTATCATCTTTTAATTATTTCTATTTCCAATTTAGTCTTTAACCTTTTCTAATTTTTCCATGGATGATTCATCAAAAATATCTACTAACTTTTTATTAATGGTCTAATTACCATATAAGGACCTCAAGTTTTGAATTCCATAGTTATTTAATCCTTCTAGCTACTAGAATCCAACTTTTGCATTTTATGCAATTTGGTCCTTTCCGTAATTAAGCACATAATCGGTAAAATTTTCTTATCAGAATTTTCATATGACATTTTTATCTAAATGCAAATCATGCAAAAATATAAAAATAAAATTTTCTTTCGGGTCAGATTTGTGGTCCCGAAACCACTGTTTCGATTTCACTGAAATTGGGCTGTTACAGATCAATGTATGTAATGTGTGTATATAATAGGATTTATTAGTAAATTGGCCCTTGAACTATACTCCAACTCTCATATTAGTCTTTATACTAAACTATCAATTTTGTCTCATTTCACCCCCAAAGTGTATGGCATCCAATAAAGAATATGCTGCTTGTCATGTTCTTATTGACCGATATCAATGGCCAATTTACTAATAAAGCCTATATATGATTGAAGGAAACTTTTTGCTTATTAATGCTTCTTAATTGTTTGATTAATCCCCATTTATATTGTTGTTATGCTTATGAGAGTTACTCTTCTTTAGCATCATGTTTCCAACAGTGTCTCAATTTTAGTTTATACATGTATATTTTGTTAATATATTATTGCTATTAACAGTAAGGTTTGTTGCTGTTTAATACCATTGTTATTCGTTTTTTGACCATGTAATCTTACGAAACTTGCATTTCTAGTGTGATATACCTTAAACCATTTCCTAAATTGTCCTTTTTTTTCCATGTTTTATCATTGTTGCGTGTTTGCACTACTTGTTTGAGTCATTTTAGTTTAGTCATATGCTAGATGAGTATGCTTTAATTGTTCAACCTTATGTAATATTATGTGTTCATTTTTAGTTTTATTGGTTTCATTTTTTCTATTCATTTTTATGATAAATGGTGAAGATTTGAAGGAGCAGTGAGAGTAGCAATTTAGAATTTTTTTCAATTTTTGTTCATCAACTAATGCATTTTGCCTTTGGTTTTTTGTTAAGTTTTTTTTTTTTTTTGGATTTTTTAGTTGGAAATGATCATTGGGTTGATTTTAAGGTTTAAAAGATTTAGGTTTTGGTTTTTTTTTTTTTTTTTTTTTTTTTTTTTTGGGCAAGGATAACTTAACTCAAAATATATTTACAAGTGTAGTATACTTTTGTGATTGTGAATTTTTTTCCTTATTTGCAAGGATATCAATTTCTTGACAGGTGCATGTTTCATAACATATGCAACTCCCATATATATTTCATATGATTTGGGTCCTAAAAAAACAAGTTACATCAAATGTTCTAGTAACTTCATATGATTTGTCTTGTATGTGAAGTTGGGATTCAAAAAGGGTTCTAGGAAAGTTCTTGGGTTGCTTAGAGGGGGACAGTGAAAAAAGAAGGGAGAAAGACGAAAATATTAAGGAGAATTTATTATTTTTGCTCATTTTATTTGTTGTTCGAATTGAGAGGGGAGAAGGGAGCTACCGCATGTTAAATTTTGAGAAAGGAAAAGTCCCCCTCTCAACCGTGTATTCAGATGTTTATATATGTAAAATAACCATGCAATACTTTAAGTTGAAACCGTTATGTGTTAAATGTGTATCCTCTTGAAATAATGGAATGGTTTGTGTGTTTTAGCTAAAGGAGTGGTTGAAGGTAGCAACACGAAGGGGAAAGATATCCTCAAGGGTGTGCTAAGGTAACAATACCCTCCCAATGTCTTTGCTGTAAGTTGGTTATGTGTTCAACTTTGGAAAGATGAAATTTGTTAATGGAAAAGGAGGTTGCTAAGGTAAAGAGTAACACACCCTCGTAGGCTGCCAAATGCCAAGAGTCAACAACTACAGAAAAAAAAATGAACAAGAAAAAGGGACAAACAAATATCTCCATCGGAATGAATATACCATTACTCTTTTCTAGTAATACGGGAAAGGCAATATATACATGTGAAACTACATTTACAATTCGAATTTAATCTTTTTACTTTAAACAAGAACATTTTGGTTATATTTAATTTTTGATATGTTTTTATTTTTGATATGTTTCGTTTAAAACTATTTTAATCTTTTAATATATTTTAAAACTATTTTTATTTTCGATATGTTTAATTTATGTTATATTTAATTTTGGTCTTTAAACAATGTTTTATATTACTTATATTGTTTGATTAAAAATCATAATTAACACTACGAACATATTTTATTTCAAAAAAAAAACTTTATATATAATTGTTAATCTGGTGTATTTAATTTAGTTTATTTTTAAACTAAAATTTTAAAATTAATAATAAAAATACCATATCTGCATGTGAACTCATTACTTTTAATAAGAGAGTTGAACTTCTTTTATTCAAATATAAAAATTATCTCAACAAACGAAACAAAAAAAATGTAAAATGCTATAAACAAATCATGTTATGGTAAGAATGTAATGTATATGAAGTTTTAGATTTTATTTAAATAAAAATAATAATCGAATATTTTAAAATACATAATTTTTAAGATATTTAACACACTGTATACCTATAATTGAATTGAGTTAATACAAAATAAAAGAAAATAAGACCTTATTTAAATATTTTTTTAGTTTAAGTTGAGCCCTTTTTATTTAACTATTCAATATGTAACTTATAAAAAAATTAATATATTCAATTATTTCTTTTCTTTTCCCACAAAAATTATTAAATTTATATTATTTTTTTCCTTTTACTAATTTTAACTATTCAAACAAAATAATATATCTTTTTCTATTCACAATTATTAATTCAAATACAACATTAGTTAATTACAATGTGAGGATGAATACAAGCTTTTTAAAAAGTAAACTAAAGATCGAATTTTTAAAAAAAATTCATATAATATATGTATATTTTTGTAAAACTAGAAATTATGTAATTTGGATGTGGATGTATTAAATATTAATTTTAAAAAAAAAAATTCTTAAACATCAACTATCAATTAATCAAATCCACAAAAACATATTATTTTCCTTTTTTTTTCTTTTTTGGGTGATTAATAAAGAAATGAATTTCAAGTTTTTTACTTGCAAAGATAGTTGTAATTTCTATTTTGTGCTTTGCAGAGATTCTTAATATGTATTGTTCATTTTTCTTTGACAGTGTTATTGCTTCCTCTTCTCCTTTGGCTTGTTTGTTTGCTTCCTCCACCCACAATTGAGCATCTTGTATTCACTGAATCACTGTAAGTTCTTTGGCAATTAAATTCTTTGATTTTGTTTTACTGTTATTGAAATTATTATTGAAGAAATGTGATCCTTTTACTATGATTTGAAGATATGTAACATTTTAATATCTTGCAGTAATGGCTCGTCTGTCTTTAATAGTACAAAGTGAGAGGTGTAAAAGAATTGGTCTTGCATTTGATAGTATGGTTGCAAATGTGTACAGTTGCGAGTTGGTTCTTAGTTACATTGGGTGTCATCCATAGCTTATATATTTATAGACCAAGGATTAGATCATATATTTTAGATTTTTATGCAAAACGAGATTATGTGAAAAGACTTGTACATGCTAGTGACGAGACCTGTATTGAACAAGTTAAAATGAATAAAGTTACTTTTTTTAAACTATGTGAGATGTTACAAACTTTAGGAGGATTGAAGTCGTCAAGGAACATGCTTGTTGATGAGCAAGTGGTAATGTTCTTACATATAATTTCTCATCACCTTAAAATCGAGTTATCAAACATCATTTTAATAGGTCCAGGAAAACTATTAGCAGATCATTTCACAATGTTTTAAATGTTGTCATACGCTTACAAGATGTGTTATTTAAAAAGGCAAAGCCAATTACAACTAATTCTATAGACCCAAGGTGGAAATGGTTCAAGGTATTGGAGTGAGTTTCATATATAACTCGTATATAATTTAGTTGATTTAGATTTAAATATAGTATCCTAACCCAAGATTTTAAACATGTGATGTAGAATTGCTTAGGTGCTTTAAATGGAACTCACATCAAGATTAGGGTTCCAACAGTTGATAAACCTAGATATCAAACGCGAAAAGGTGACATAGCGACAAATATGTTAGGTGTTTGTACACCTGATATGCATTTTGTTTATGTTATTCCTGGTTGGGTTGGTTCTGTTGCTGATGGACGGGTTCTTTGAGATGCCATTAGTAGGAGACATGAACTAAAAGTTCCTCATAGTAAAGTGCAAAATTGGAGGAATTTGAATTAATTTTTAAGATCATACTTTTTTGGGAAATTAACCATGATAAATAGTTTTTTATATGTTTTTATTATCTAGTTGATGTTGAATATACAAACTGTAAGGGATTTCTTGCGCTTTTTAGAGGACAAATATATCATTTGAATGAGTGGCGTCAAGGTTACCAACAAGTACTCCAGAAGAATTTTTCAATATGAAACATGCTTCAGCACGTAATGTTATTGAAAGATGCTTTAAATTATGAAAACTTAGATGGGGAATACTTAGGAGTCCATCATTCTATCATGTGAGGGTGCACAATAGAATCATTATTGCATATTGTTTGCTCCATAATTTTATTCAAACCTATATGAGTCTTGATCCTATTGAAGCGGAGTTGGGAGAAGGATTACCTAGTAATGTGATAGATGACGATGAATCGAATATTGTAAATATTCATCCATCGGATGCATGGGCTACTTGTAGGATGAAACTAGCCAATCAAATATTCGATGAATGGAAAGCATTTAGAAATTAGTTAGGTTTAGGGTAAAAATAGTAAACGTTAATTTGTTTATGTTATTTCATGTATCTAGTTTATGAAACTTTGTGTAACACCCAAACCCGGCCTAGACGTTATGGTCGAATCTGGAGATGTTACGAAGAAAATTTAAAAATTCGTTTTTTTCCTTTAAAAACATCGTACCTCTTTACTTAAAAGAATATGTCCTTATACTCATTTGTAAAACCATCGTTTGTTTACTCTTTCAGACAAAACGATAATTTGAAGCAGAAGTATAAAAGTAGTTAAGTTTTGAAAATTAAGTTTGTGTTCTCAAAAAAGTTTGTTTGCGTAAAACTGTTGTTTTCGTAAATTGTTTTGTTGAGCGTCGCAAGAAACTTAAATCAAACCCAAATCCAAAGAAAAAGGCAAAAAAGAAATCGTAGATGAAAAGAAGAGGGAGAGAAGACACTAACGTCAGAAAATAAAATTTAAGAAAGGAAAAATAAAATTAAAAATCAAATCAAAGAATATCCAAACACCCCTATTATCCTACTAAATCGACCTACTAACTCTTAACTACCACCACAGACTTTCAATCCCACTAAACTTCTACTACAGAATCGGTCACACACTCACAGAAGCAAAAATAACATCATTCGCTCACATGGGGGTTCAAACACGAGACCTTAAGGCAAGCTAACACCTTACCACTTGAACCAGCGGGCTTATTCTAATATGAGTTGACTGAAAATAGAACATAAGCCCACCCAATAGGGGTAAGGCTAGGATAAAAAATAACATAATTTTCCAACAATGGGACTTGAACCCAAGACCTCAAACATACAACCAGAACACTTAGCCACTGAAGCAAATACTCATTTACAACAGAATTCATAAAAATAAAGCTAAATAAATCAGGGCATTACAACTCTACCCCCTAAAAGAAATTTCGACCTCGAAATTACCTGATTCAAACAGATGCAAATACTGTTGACGAATCGAGTCCTCAGGTTTCCACGTGGCTTCCTCAGTGCCATGATTCCGCCACAGAACCTTAACTAATGGAATAAACTTCCTCTTCAGAATTTTTACATCTCGATCCAGAATCTGAACCGGCTCCTCCTCAAATGTCAAATCTGGTCTAACCTCAATCACCTCAATAGAAACAACGTGAGATGGGTCAAATCGATACCGCCTCAACACAAAGACGTGAAATACGTCATGGATACAGTCTAACTCCGGAGGTAACTCCAACTAATAAGTAACCAGTCCTACACGCTTTAGAATTCGATACGACCCAATAAACCTAGGGCTCAACTTGTCTTTACATCCAAACTGCAGAACCTTCTTCCACAGAGATACTTTAAGAAACATGAAATCACCCACAGAGTACTCAATATCCCTCCTTTTCAGATCCGCATAGGATTTCTGTCTATCAGAAGTTGTCTTAAGACGATCCCGAATCAATCTGACTTTGTCTTCAGTCTCGGAAACCAACTCAGGACCCAGAACTCGACGTTCACCCAGCTTAGTCCAACATAACGAAGTACAACACTTACGACCATACAGAGTCTCGTAAGGTGCCATCTGAATGCTAGACTGAAAACTATTATTATAGGCGAACTCACCTAATGGTAGGAAATCCTCCCAACTACCTTAGAAATCAATCACACAACCCCGAAGCATATCCTCTAGCATCTAAATCACATTCTCAGATTGACCATCGGTATAAGGATGGAACGTAGTACTGAAGTCTAATCTCAAACCCAAAGCTTCATGAAGTTTCTTTCAAAACTGAGACGTGAAGCGAGGATTTCTATCCGAAATTATCGAAATCGAAACCTGTAAAGTCTCACAATCTCAAAAATGTATAGCTTGGCCAACTTCTGAGGAGAATAGTCTGTCCGAATTGGAATGAAGTGGGCGGACTTGGTCAACCGATCCACGATGACCCATACAAAATCCTTCTTAGTAGGTGTTAAGGGCAACCCACTAATGAAGTCCATAGTCACACATTCTTATTTCCATAAGGGAATCTTAACGGGCTAAAGCAAATCCAAAGGCAACTGATGTTCAGCCTTAACTTACTGGCACATCAGGCACCGAGAAACAAAACCTGTTACCTCTTGTTTCAAACCTAGCCACCAATACAGTTTACAAAGATCTCGATATATCTTATTTTCACCGAGATGCATAGCATAATGACTACTATACTCTTCTTTCAGAATATACTATCTCAAATCAGAGTCGTTCGGTACATAAACCTGTCCTCAAAAACACAAACCCCATCACTATTCAGCCCAAAGTCAGACGTACTACCACTCTCTACCTGACAGAAACGCAGAACTAGAGAATCATCCCCTAATTGTTTATCCTAAATCTGATCAATCTAAGTCGGCTAAACTTGCAACTCGACTAGCAGACTCCCATAATTAAATAGGCTTAAGCGAGAAAACATCACCTTCAAATCAGTTATCGCTCTACGACTTAGAGCATCGACCACCACATTGGCCTTACCGGAATAATACTCTATCATGCAGTCGTAATCCTTGAGCAGCTCAATCCATCTACGTTGCCTAAGGTTCAACTCCTTTTGAGTAAGGAGGTACTTAAGGCTCTTGTGATCGGTGTAGATGATGCATCTCTCACCATACAGATAGTGCCTCCAAATATTTAAGGCAAAAACCACTGCAGCCAACTCGAGATCGTGCGTCGAATAATTTTCCTCGTGTGACTTAAGCTGTCGGGACGCATAAGCCACAACCTTACCATCTTGTATCAGAACACATCCCAGACCGACATGCGATGCATCATTATAAACCACGAACTCTTTACTAGATTCAGGCTGTATCAGAACGGGATCCTAAGTCAAAACAGACTTGAACTTCTCAAAGCTCGATTGTTACTCATCAGTCCAGAAAAAAGGAGCATTCTTACGCAAAAGCTTAGTCAGAAGAGCTGCAATTAACGAGAACCCCTCAACAAACCTCTGATAATAACCTGCAAGACCTAGAAAACTGTGGATCTCTGAAACCTTTTTAGGCTGTTTCCAACCAAGTACAGCCTCAATCTTTCTAGAATCAACTCGGATCCCCTCAGTAGAAATCACATGCCCTAGAAAATTTACTTCCCTTAACCAGAACTCACACTTGCTCAACTTAGCGTAGAGCTGTTTCTCTCGAAGTATCTGAAAAACTACTCTAATATGCTCATCATGGTCATCTTCGGTCTTAGAGTACACCAAAATGTCGTTGATGAAAACCACGACGAACTGATCCAAATACGGTTGGAAGACCCGATTCATCAGATTCATGAATGTAAACGGAGCATTCGTTAAATCAAAGGGCATGACTAGGAACTCGTAATGCCCACAACGAGTCCTAAAAGTTGTCTTATGAATATCAACTTCTTTAACCCTAAGCTGATGATGCCCAAAATGGAGATCTATCTTAGAGAATACTCAGGCCCCGTGAAATTGATCAAACAGGTCGTCGATCCTCAGAAGTGGGTACTTATTCTTCACAGTTAGCTTATTCAACTATCGGTAGTTGATGCACATTCTCATGGTACCATCCTTTTTCTTTACGAATAAAACTGGTGCCCCCATGGAGACACACTAGGACGGATGAAACCACAATCCAAAAGCTCCTGAAGTTGAGCCTTTAGCTCCATAAGCTCCTTCGGTCCCATAGAGCGATGGACATCGGAGCTGTACCAGGTAAAAGTTCAATGCCAAACTCAATTTTTCGGTTCGAAGGTAAACTCGGTAATTCCTCGAGAAAGACATCTAAAAATTCCCTAACTGTTCTGATGTTCTCAACAGAAGAGTCCACAGAAGCCGAAACACTTACATAGGCCAGATACTCTTCACATCCTTTCCGAACTAATTTTTCGACCACAAGAGCGGAGATTACATTGGATAGGTAATCTCGACGCTCGTTGATCACAACCACTTCCACATCATTCTTAGATCTCAGAACTACACTCTTAGTAGCACAATCCAAACTGGCTCGATGCTCCACAAGCCAGTCTATACATAGAATCAAATAAAATTCTTCAGACGGTAGCTCTATCAGATTAGCCGAAAATACAACCCCTTGTACTTCCAACGGTACATTCCTATATAATCTATTTACCCGAACAGATTGGCCCAATGACCTCATACAGAAATCTCACTAGAAGTACTTTCAACAGGAATCCCCAAGTTATCAGAGACAGAACTAGCTATGTAGGAGTGTGTTGACCCTATGTCTATCAGTGCAATATAAGGAACATCATAAATAAAGAACGCACCCGTAATCACATCAAGGGCATCTCTGTCCTCATGGCATCGAGCAGCATATACTAGCGCAGGTTGCCTCGCCTCAGTCTGATTAACACTTTTGTTCGGTGTTCTCTGTCCCCTACCCATACCATTACCACCCTTGGCCGGACCACGGCCCCTAGGCGGCTGCTGAACTACTCTCTGAGGCTGAACAAAACTTGTAACTGGAGCTTGCATCTGATCAGATCACTATGGACAATCCCTAATACGGTGCTCCGTCGACCCACATCACAGACATGCTTTCAACCTTCAGCAACACTCACCCGGATGGCGTCTACCACGGTCACTGCACGGCTGGGCCACAGTAGGAGCAACTGACACTCTCACTCTAGAAGGCCCATCAGGTTTGGCTCATTTCTTAGGCCTCTGAATAGAACTAGAGGGCTCTGAATCCCTCTTATTCTTACCCTCTCTCGATCCCTATTCTGGTGCTCAACGTGCTTAACCTCTTAAGCAATCTTCGGCTTGTCCACCAGAACGACGAACTTTAGCTCCCTTTGCGGAGCTATCAAAATTCTCAGACTGTCCCTCAGACCTTCCTCAAAGTGAATACATTTTTCATATTCCGACATCCCTCGAGCGTAGCGACTCAATCTCAAAAATTTGCCCTCATACTCGGCCACTGTCTATCCCTCTGAGTGAGGTTCTTAAACTCACGTCTGCGAGCATCCACATAACTCGCCCCCACATATTTCCTCTGGAAGGTGGTCTTAAAATACTCCCAATTAATCCGATCCGACTGAGTACCTTTCTCAACCGATAACCACCATTGGTACACCTCATCGCGAAGCAAAGATACTACATCCTTCAGTTTTTCTCAAGAGTGCAGTCAATGTCGTTCATTATCCTTTCTGTGGCCTCCAACCAATATTCGACCACAGTAGGGGCAACTATAGTGGCGCCGCTAAACAGTTCAGCACCATTAGACCGGAGTCGTTCAGTTACCAACCCACGGCTCCCAGAACTAGAATGGGGTCCAGCGACCTTCTACAATACTCTCAGCATGGCTTGGGATAGTGCGTCGTCCCCAACCGAGTAGATTTGAGACCCGATCTCAGTAGTAAGTGTAGCCGGTTTCTCACTCATATCCAAATTAGGTATACTGCCCATCGAGAAAGAGTTAACTCGAGTCCCTCTACGGCGCCTGCCGCGCCCACGAGTACCACGGCCACGCGTTTCACGAGCACTCATCGTAATCACTATTTTATCTACATTAGAAAATTTTATGTATCAGTTTTAATGTTTACTAGCAAGTATTTTATGCTTCAAATATTTATCAGAAGTTTCATAAATTTTTAAAAGTTTCAGTCCCTAACTAACTCAGTGTTGTCTCAGACAATTCAAAGTTTTCTAACTACAGTATTTCTAAGTTTAGAAGTACTTACAGGACCGGCGCCGAAGACTCGGTGTACCACATACTTTACTAAAAAAGAAACAAACTTTGCTTGAAAACCAGTTCTTTTACAAATACAATTTTGAACCCAAAATTTCATAGCCTGAGTTTTGTAACCTGACTCTGATACCACTAAATGTAACACCCAAACCCAGCCAAGACATTATTGCCAGATCTGGAGATTTTACGAAGAAAAATTAAAAATTTGTTTTTTTCCTTTAAAGACATCGTACCTCTTTATTTAAAAGAATATGTCGTTATACTCATTCGTAAAACCATCATTTGTTTACTCTTTCAGACAAAACCATAATTTGCAGCGAAAGTATAAAAGTCGTTAAGTTTTGAAAACTAAGTATGTGTTCTAAAAAACGTTTATTTACGTAAAAATCGTTGTTTTCGTAAATTGTTTTGTTGAGCGTCGCAACAAATTTAAATCAAACTCAAATCCAAAAACAAAATCAAAGAGTCCCAAAATTACAAAACTCTCAAAAGAAAACCAGAAAATTAAATAAACTATTAAGGAAATACAGTTTACAGACTAGTGGTCACAACTGAGCCTCCATCGCACCGACCCCCTATGCCTAAGGATTACCTAAACAGAACAGACAAACGGATGTGAGTTTTAAAAAACTCAGTGTGTAACTCAAGGGAAACATAAGTTCAGATTTTATTGCATAGCAGAACAGATACAGACATAAATTTTTTATAGAATCAGATTATCAACAAAACCATACAGAATCCAATATGCATAGTTCTACCCCTATCCTCTACACACCAACTTTGACCATCCCAACACACCACATGAGGTATAAAACACTCACCCAGCCCTACACACCACATAGTATTCATACGACACTTATCAGAATATATCGCAGCATGCTGCTAGTATATTGGTGAAATATCGCCTCATAGAATACTTCCTCCACATATACATAACCCGTCACATACACAGATACAGATAACTAGAATAATAGATAATATGCATGCTTATACATAACAAACATTATACACACATAGGTATGACAAATCAGATTAAACATACCATATCTCATAAATCTCATATAAACACTATTTAAGTTATTTTCAGTCTAACAGAGTAATAGGTTTCATGCTTGAGGGCTTATTTTGCCTATACCGGCCCTATGGAAGGCCCACAGTCGATCGGAACGACGCGTGTAACCCTAGGGAAAATTTTTTAAAATTTGGGCCCACATGCCCGTGTGGCTAACATGCCCAAATTGGCCCTGCTCGTGTGGCCCACACGCCCAAATCGGCCTAGGCCGTGTCTCGCACACGGCCTACCACACGGCCGAACAAATGCCCGTGTGGCGTCGACAGGCTAGATTTTTAGCTTTCGTCGATCGATATATTCTCGCGTTTTCGTTACACACCTGGCTCGATTTTGATATGGAAGCAATCCCGATACCCCCGAAACTTAAAAATAGTATCCCAAACACCGTTTTAGTAACTAATTTACGAATTCGACAACAAAAATTCAAACAACACACACAAATTTACCACCGACGGAAACAACCACTATCACGGATTAAGCCGTTAAAGTGTAATTCACTGCTTCACAGTCTTCTCCTACGCGACACACATTCGTAGAAAATTAACTTCTCTACCTACACCATTACGCCAACTCAAAAGGAAAGAAAACCAAACCAAACGAAATTACAAACTTACCAAAACGAACGAGGTACAACCGGAATACCAAACCCCAACGATTAGAACAATCAATTTGTTGAACAGAATAGAGAGAAAAAGGTAAAAAGAAAATCGCAGAGGAAAAGAAGAGGGAGAGAAGAAACTAACGTCAAAAAAGAAAATTTGAGAAAGGAAAAATAAAATTAAAAATAAAATAAAATAAAATCAAAGAATATCTCAACACCCTATTATCCCACTAACTAACAAATCCCACTAAACCGACCCACTAACTCTCAACTTCCACCATAGACTTTCAATCCCACCGAACTTCTACTACAGAATCGGTCACACACTCACAGAAGCAAAAATAACATCTTTCACTCACACGGGGGTTCGAACACGAGACATTTGGGCAAGCTAACACCTTACTACTTGAACCAACAGGCTCATTTTGATATGAGTTGACCGAAAATATAACATAAGCTCACTCAATTAGGGGTAAGACTAGGATAAAAAATAATAGAATTTTCCAACAATGGGACTTGAACCCAATACCTCAAACATACAATCAGAACACTGAACCAATGAAGCAGATACTCATTTGCGACAGAATTCATAAAAACAAAGCTAAATAAATCAGGGCGTTACACTTTGGTGGTGTTTGAATTGTTTTTCTATATTGTACTAGACTTGTTGAATTATAATTTATTGTCTTTTGATTCATCATGTGTTATAATTTTATAAAGTGTCGAACTTTTGATTCATAATATTGAACTTAATTTTAATTTACGTTTTTTCTTAAGATAGTTATGTCAAGTTTTTCACAATCAAGTATTTCTTCCCAAAGTTCTCGAGGATCCTAAAAGAAATGGGTTCCAAAAGAAGATGTCGCATTGGTTGCCTGTATGGTCGAGTTGCACAATGTTGGAGACTTTAATGAAGATATGGGATTCAAAGCCGGTTATTTAAATGAGCTGGAAAAAAATGTTTGAAAAAGTTTTACCCCATGCTATGTTAAAGGCTAAACCTAATCTTGAATCAAGGATTAGGACATTGAAAAGGTATTGGGCAATCGTTTATGACATGCTTAGTGGAAAAAAAATAGCGGCTTTGGTTGGAATGAGCATAGGCAGCTTGTTGTTACTGAAGATGCTATGTTGAACTCATATTTAAACTCATATATACAGATAAGAATTATTTCAAGTCTTTATTAATTTGTTTTGACCAAACTTATATCTAATATAGATTCCTCATTTTTTATAGAGTCATAAAGAAGCTGATCAATTCAGACATCATAGTTTTCCTTATTATGACCAACTTACTGCCATCTACGCAAAATATTGAGCCACTCAGAAAGATGCTCAAACAGCCGTTGATATTATTGAAGAAATATATGTTAAAGATGTAGCTACTACAAATACTCATGAAGAAAGAAATGATTTCTATAGATGCGAAGCTGATGTTTCTTTGGATGACATGGATCTTTTAGCTACACAATCGCAACCACCTAGAAACCAAGGTGATTCCACATTTTCAAAGAAGAAAAAGAATATTTATGATGCGAGTGATCATATTTCTTCTACTTCATTTACTGATGCTTCCACTTTATTGGTGGAAAACATACGGACTGTTGGCCTTGAAATCAATAGGAGCATTTTTTCTAAAGTGTTAATTCAACAAAAGTCAGAAATGGCCATTCAAGAAAGTGCTCTAAAATTATATCCAACCTTATTCGAAGTAAAAGGTTTAACTGAGGATGAACGCTATTGCGATTTGAGGAAAATTCCAGACCATCCAACACAAATGCTCATTTTCTTTAGTTTACCTTCTTCTGTGCGATTGGAATGGGTCAGAAGATTTCTTGCTGACTATTAAAAATTATGGTTGTGTTGGTGATATTTTGATAACCTTTTGTATTTGTAATATTTGGATTATAACGCCCCAAAATTATTATTTTTGTTTCTGTTAAATGTGACACAAATGTGCATCTGATTCAGTGGTTAAGTGTTCTGGGAGTGTTTGAGAGGTCCCAAGTTCTAGCGATGCCTTTGGCGAAATTTTAGAATTTTTTTCTAAGTAAAGCCTCACTCTTGTTCAATAGGCCTTTATTTATTTGTTTGTAAGTACATATCAGAATGGGCCTGGTGGTCTAGTGGTTAAGTTGAGTGTTGGTGTGTGGGAGGTCATGTGTTCGAGTACCTGCGCAATCATGGACGATGTTTTTGCTCCAAATTTCGGCTAGAGTTGTGCAAAACTGGGTTTCTGAGTAGTTGGATGTTAGTGGGGGTTAGTGGAGAGATTAGTGGGGAGCAAATTAAGGGATTTGGGAATTATCAAAAGTTATTTTCATTTTCTTTTTGAAATTTTTAATTTTCTTTCACCCTCTCAAAGAAAATTGTGACGTTTTCTAGTTTCATGTTGCACTCTGCCAAAATTTCCCTTTGAATCGCCCCTCTCCCTTTTTCCTGTTCGTTTTTCCCTAAATCATCCTTTCTTTTTGCATTGAGAATTGCTCCTGCGCGAATTCGGTAAGTCCCTTATAACACCCCTAACACGTATCTGACACTGGAATAGGGTTACGAAGTATTACCGAAAATTTCAGAATATTTTTAGATAATTCATTATATTTACTGTTCATAGTGAAACTGTCCACTTGAGTCATAGTCACTAAATTATTTATATCTCAAGATAAAGAATTCCAAATTAAGATCCGCTTGATGTTTTAGAAACTACAATCAAATATATTTCTACCATAAAAATTTCAGAATTTATAATTTAGCCAATAAGTACAGTTAATTCCTCAAACTTATCCTTGTTCTGTTGTTTGACAGTTTCGACCTTTCTTCAATAAAAATTAATTATCTCTTAGTACGAGATTTAGATGATGTTTTAGTTTGTTTCTATTGAAAGTAGACTCATTAATAGTTTAAAAATACAAATTTAAACCCTTAAGTAGTTTTATAAAATTTTTAATGATTTTCTAAAGTCAAAACAGGGGAAACCGAAATCAATCTGACCTTGTCTCACAAAAATTCAAATATCTCATAAAATGAAATTCTTTTGCTTACACTGTTTCTTCTATGTAAAATAAGACTCAATAGGATTTAATTTAATATTTTATTCAACCTCTAATTCGATTTCCACAATTTTTGGTGAATTTTCAAAGTCGGACTCTCTGTTTGTCTCCAAAACTGTGCTTTAGTGAAAAATGTTGATAACTAAGTTTATAACACCTTCACTTCCTTTCAATTAAACCATATACATGCCATATAAACCTTAAGATGCTCAATAAAATTTACTGAAGTAATCTGGATAGTGTGCCCTAATGTGTTGATCCGATCCATCGATTTCACGTCAATCTACAAAGAACATTAAACATACAGGAGTAAGCTTATGTAAGCTTAGTAGGTTCATAGGCATAGAAAATAATTCTTACCGAACATCTTATAACACTTATACAATATATAATTTCACTAATTCTTCCCACAATCACAAAATCAATGACAAAATTCACTTGATTGAGCTCAATATCAATAAATAATCAATTTCAATCTCTTGGGTCCATTTATCGCTTACTTTTCTTAATCAATTTAGGGAACAGTTACGGAATTGAGTACTCCGTTTTCACAATGCCATAGTATAACTATGGTCTTGCACATAATCACATATCACACAATCGCCATAGCCCAACTATGGTCTTACACTTACATATCACACCGATGCCATAGCCCGACTATGGTCTTATATGGAAATCACATATCACACCGATGCCATAGCCCATTTCACGGTCTTATACGAAATCACATATCACACCGATGCCATATCCCAGATATGGTCTTATACGGAAATCACATATCACATATTGCCATGGTCCAACCATGGTCTTTTCCGTCAATGCGTATGAGTCACTGAACGAAAGTACTCAATCCAATGTTCCACTAAATTAGAACTTTTATTCAAACATTCATATTTTCACAATGATCTCAGTTTAATAACATTCATATACAATACATACCATAGCATTCATGAAATTTTCATAACATGTAACACCCCTTACCCGTATCCGACGCTGGAACCGGGTATGAGGCATTACCGTACTTAACCTGCTCAAACATGCATCATCAAGACATACAATTTTATTTCGACTTAAAACTTCTCATTCGAGATCGTAATGTCCCTATTATAGGTCCACGAGACCCTAAACATACATACGGAATGGTTCGGGACTAAACCGAAAACTTTTGAACATTTAGAAAAATTTTGCTTAAAACAGGGCCCCAGGCCCGTGTAGTGAGGGACACGCCCATGTGGACAGGCCGTGTGGTCACACACGCCCATGTCCCTAGTCCGTGTGGATTTTATTTTTCGTTTTGAACCTACAGGAGTTTTCACACGGCCGGATACACGCCCGTGTCCATGGCCCGTGTCCCTTACACGGCCTAGACACGCCCGTGTCTTAGCCCGTGTGCAAAAACCTTGACATTCTGTTTCTGACGTCCTCAACCTATTAAAGTCACACGGCCAAGGCACACGCCCGTGTCCTTAGACCGTGTGGCGAATTAAATTCTTAAATTCAGGTGCAGACTTCACACTGCCTGGGCACACGCCCATGGGGCTGACCGTGTGTCACACACGGCCTAGATACACGCCTGTGTGCCTACCCGTGTGGACCACTATAAGGCTATCTACCAAGCCAATTGTCACCCTGAAAGCAACCACACTTATGCCATTTCAATGCAACACACAACATGACAATAAGGCACCTTTAGTATCTAAAAACAAAACATCCACACCTTATCATCAACCTACTTCATCATGCACATACTTCATTCATAACTCATTCAATTGCACAATTGGTATTTCATGAATTTCATCATCATTGATTATATAAAAAAAACTTAACAAGTATTGGCCAATTCCAATGGCCGTTTACAAAATGAATGAGTAGCACTAATAGCCAACACATTGGCTAACAAATATGACATATCAAAAAATAACCAAGTTTCTATGCATGCCATACCCAAAATTAATCAACTTTACTATACCAAAAGAATAGTTGATAGCGTGAATCGAACTCTGACTTTCTTCGATCCCCGAGCTAGCTTGGCGATACTACAATGAATAGGGAAAAGAGAGGGGTAAGCATAAAACTTAGTAAGTTTGCATGAAATAAATAGCAACATAAAAGTTCATGATAACATCCATTCATCACACTAAATAATACACAAGTTCTCAAACACATCAACATAACTTACTCATGCTTACTCTTACCAAATCACATATCACATTTTGCATTCATTACTCGTAAGTTACTCATGGGTACCTGTATCACTTCATCACATAACTTTAGCACTTTTATTCTCTTGAACATAGACTTAGCTCTTTGCTATCTTTAACATAAACTTAGTTCTTTACCCGTTGAACTACTTGGAATATCGAAGGATACTCAATCTCATCATACATGTAACACGATGCCAATGCCATATCCCAGATATGGTCTTACATGGGATCACATCTCGATGCCGATGCCATAACCCAGATATGGTTTTACACGGAATTTCATATCTCGATGTCGATGTCATATCCCAGATATGGTCTTATACGAGATCGTATATCGATGTCGATGCCATGTCCCAGACATGGTCTTACATGAGATCTCCCTTCGGTGCCAAGGCCATGTCTCAGACATGGTCTTATACGGGACCTTTTTTATCTCATGTTGTGAAAACGGTATCCTTGCTATTCCTAATGTTCAACCGGGACTTCAACTTTACATAATTTCATTATACTTTCATCGAGGCATCATTAATCAATTTCATAGAAACAATATACATCTCTCATGATATCGAGCAATTAAAAATATAATAGCATTATGTAACTTTAATTTCACACAAACTTACCTCGATACCAAAATATGTATAGTTGTTCAATTTAGTCCACAATTTTGTCTTTTCCTCGGTTTCGGTCCGGACTTCGTGTTTCTTGATCTAAAATAACAATTTTACTTATTTAATGATCACATGGATTAAAATAACTCATGAGTCATACTTTGGCAAAAATTATAATTTTGCCCCTAATCTTTTACAAAATTACGATTTTGCCCCTAGGCTTGTAAATCGATTCTAATCAAATTTTCTCCTTTAACAAGCCTAGATGAACATTTATTACTCTTATAGCAACTCACAATACCAATTATTTCACGCATTCACCACCTATTTACAACCTTTACAAAAAAGGTTCTTTTAGGGGTTTTCATGGAAACCTTTTTCACAAAAGTTGTTTATTTAACAACTAAGATTCATTTTCTTCCATAAAAATTCAGCAAACAACATAAATGCTCACATGGAAAAACCCTAGACTCTTAACCATTTTACAAAATAGTCCCCTCATTAGCTAGATCATGCTACAACGGTCCCAAAAGTACAAAAATTATCAAGAAAGACCACCAAAATCACTTACTTTCAAGGGTGAGAAGTTGCTGAAAATTTTAGGCTTCCAAAACCCCTCCTTAGCTGATATTTTCGGTGGAAGAAGATGAATGAAAAAGGTGATATCATCTTTCTCTTTATTTTATTTATTTCCTTCAATTTAGTCACCTAATTCACCTATTTTGACCAATTTTGACATTTCTTGTCCCCTATGGCCGGCCAACCCTTTCCTAAGGGTCTAATTGCACATTAAGGACCTCTAATTCAATATTCTATAGCTATTAGACACCTTTAGCTTGTAGAACAACACTTTCGCACTTTATGCGATTTAGTCCTTTTTCGTAATTAAACATGCAATCGCTAAAATTAATGCACCAAAATTTTCATGCATTCATATAATCATGCTATAACACATAAAATAATATTAAAACTAATTTCTCCAACCTCAGATTAGTGGTTCTAAAACCACTGTTCCGACTAGCCCCAAAATCAGGCTATTACATAACAATTCATTAAAATTAGCCATATGAACTTACCTGGGCCAATCAGTAGAATTTGTAAAAATTCAGGGACTAGTTTGATATTCTCTTTTTCGCGTTTATCTTCAGATTCCCGATCTATAATATAAATTTTTCCATTCATTAGCATCTAATTCAATACTAATTCACTTCGCAATTTATGCCCTTTAATTTTTGAAATTACACTTTTACCCCAAAATTTACAGTTTTGACAATTTAGTCCCTACTCAATTAACACTTTAATTGAACTAATCTTTCCTCAAATAACACTTTATCTAATCATTTTAGGCTATTATACAGCCTTTGATATTCATAATTTCAGTACAAGACCCCAATTCCTAGCTTTTTCACAATTAGGTCCTAAAAATCAATTTCTACTAAAATCACTTAATAAAATCATAATATAATGAAATTAAAGCTTCAAATCTATGATAATTCATCTTAAACTTCCAGTATTCACTCATGTTAACTTTCAAAATCATTCATAGAATCAAAAACAAATTAATTCAATAGTTGGACTTAATTGTAAAAGTCACAAAACATGAAAAATTACAAAGAAAAAGCAAGAATTGAACTTAAATGATGAAAAATATGAAAAACCAGCTTGAAAACTCTCTCCTATGGCATTTTGGCTGAAGAAAAATGACGAAATCTCTAGATTTTTCAATTTTGTCTTTGTTTTATATGTTTAATTTGAAAATTTTCCAATTTTACCCTTGTTTCTCCTTATTTTCTTGTTGATTTTCTTGACCAAACCGTCCAGCCCATATAATTTGGGCCTAATTGCCTTTTAAATCCCTTCTTATTAGTCACTTAAGCTATTTAATCACAATTTAACAAATTTTGCACTATTTTCAATTTAGTCCTTTTAATTAATTGACTATCCAAACATTAAAATTTTCTAACGAAACTTTAATACTAACTCAATGACACTCCATAAATATTTATAAAAATATTTATGGCTTGGCTTATGAATTCGAGGTCTCGATACCTCGTTTTAGACCCAATTTACCTATTAAATTCTTTTTAAATCACAAAATTCACTAATTCAAAAATTCTTCTAGATTCACACTTGACCCATAATTATTAAATTATTAAATTTTCAAACTTACTTGTCGGATTTAGTGATCCCATATCACTGTTTCCGACACCACTGAAAATTGGGTTGTTACAACTCTCCCCCTTTAGGGAATTTCGTCTTCGAAATTTCTCACCTGATAAAAGTAATCAAATCAAGTCTTTCTATTTTATTCTCAATGATATACCACATATAAATCCATTATAACTCATTTCGATTCAAAAATCGTATCAGAAGTCACATCAGAACTTGATATTATACCAAATTTAGCTGAACGGCCATGACATCTTCATGTCACAACTTTATCATTAGCAGTACAATTATCGAAAAATTCCCAGTAATCTTCTATCGAATCATAATCGAGAAATCCATATTATCAAACTTTAACTAATACTTCTGGCATGTCTGCATCTGAAATCTTTCAACTTATATTTATCTCTCCTTACATGGAAAGCATCAAACAATATTGTTTAACACAAGCGCAATAGCTTCAACTATCGAAACGACTATAATTCATTATACCATTTCCCAATGATAACTGATCTAATAAATATATTTCTGTATCATATCTAGAATTTGAATTTCTCATTCTGACTGCCCGCCTAGTTACCCATGAATACATAAAATTTATTCTCGGACCTGATGATAAACTCAAATGCGTATAACTCAATTAACCTTTCAAATGAAATACCCACTCTGATTTGAATAACTGAGTCGATTTTATCTATCAGATGATAACTTTTCAGAATAATCCCTTCTTCTTGTTGTCAAGACAATCCAGATATACCATATATCATATTTTTCACAGAATACCAACTGAAAATTACCACAAACTGCATTAACTCAAACGAAATATGACATCCCCTTATTGACTTGTTAACACTAATCAAGATTACCTGAGAAGTGAAAACCAATATACAAGTTTGAGCTTAATCTTCCTCCATCTACACTTTTGTCGATGTCAACCCTTGTCACGAGAATTAGAAAGGGATTATGTATAATAAAACTACTTCAATTATTAACATTAACCTTTGAAATATTTCGAAACCACAACCTTCAGATAGATTAAGATTCATAGTGCTATAATAAAACCGGTATTTCAATCGTATAGATAGAACAATACCTCAACAGCAATAGTGCACTCCAAAATAGAAGAGGAAAACTGAAAGTAGTCCCAATAATAACCAGTGCAGTAATACGACTTCTATAATCTGAGATCCATATCATCGAGTTCTCATGATTGAACCAAAATTTATAACAGTAATAAATATAATTACCTCCGGCCAATAATATCGTTTACGGTTGAACCATGTTTGATAGATAAGATTAAACCATAAGAATAACAAAAAAAACCGAGATAATGAAATCCAAGATGTGAAGCTATACTGAATTTCTGAGAATAAAAACCACACTAAATGATAAAGAGATCGATGATATCCTAGAGAAAATCCAGAAGAAGAATATCACTCATACACACTAGAAACAATTTTAATAAAGACAATGTAAATTGTATATATGTAATTCAGAACATCAACCAATAGAAGTAGAAAATGGCTTTATATGAGTCTGATCATCAAGTCTTCTATCTAACATAATAGATTAGAAAACCCAAGAAAGATAAAGCAATGCCGATCATGAATCAATCAGACTAACAATACTTCCATCTAACATTATGATTAATCAGATTTTCTATATGATAAGAATCACATCTGAAAATGAATAGTTTCATATACTTCTGAGGATAAAAGAACATACAGAATACCATATAGAATACTCAGAAGAGATCACTATAAGATACCTGACTATAACAGTTGCATTCAGATATTTTTGCAATTTCAACACTATCCCACTGACTACTGAAGTCATCAATAATCTCACATTATTCCAATCACTAAAGAAATCAATTCAGAAGAAATTTTGATTAACCCATTCTTTAAATTTCATACCTGAATAAGTCGACTACTCGTGAATAAATTTTTCCTTAATAGTGACATTGCGTATCCCGAAGAATCTTCAGAAAAATCTGATATCTCTTCTAGAACTTTCTTTACTTACTAACCCATTCTCAGTTCTAACCACATTATTAATTACTCAGCCACTGAACTCTTCGGTTTCCCACTTGTGAGCTTAATCAATATAAATCTTGTGAATTCTATTATATAAGACATACAGGTGAGGGGGTGGAGGTCGTAAAGCCCCAAAATTTAATTCTCATATATTCAAACGTATAACGTAAAATTTTATCATCAACATGTTCACTATAAAACATTTATTTCATACTTTTATGAGTCTTAATCATAAGCAATATTTTTACTCAAACACGTGAATATCACTTTCAGCTTTATCAGAGTTAGCTCGGTTGGAAAGCATCTCTGTCTATAAGTAAAATAAAGATTAGATCGGATCATACACATCACACTATCACAGATTTATATGGCATGTATTTCTAGACACTTTACACATCTCATTCGTTTTGAGAATCGGCTCAACCGAAGCTCTGATACCAATAAATGTAACACCCCTAACCCATATCTGACACTGGAATAGAGTTACAGAGCAGTACCGAAAATTTCAGAACATTTTCAAATAATTCATGATATTTACTGTTCATAGTGAAACTGTCCACTTGAGTCATAGTCACTAAATTATTTATATCTCAAGCTACAGAATTTAAAATTAAGATCCGCTTGATGTTTTAGAAACTAGACTCAAATATCTTTCTACCATAAAAATTCAGAATTTATAATTTAGCCAATAAGTACAGTTAATTCTTCAAACTTATCCCTATTCAGCTGTTTGACAGTTTCGACCTTTCTTCACTAAAAATTAATTATCTCTTAGTACGAGATTTGGATGATGTTTTAGTTTGTTTCTATTGAAAGTAGACTCATTAAGAGTGTAAACATACAAATTTAAACCCCCAAGTAGTTTTATAATTTTTTTAATGATTTTCCAAAGTCAAAACAGGGGAAACCAAAATCAATCTGATCTTGT
This sequence comes from Gossypium sturtianum, assembly GCA_025698515.1. NCBI lineage: Eukaryota > Viridiplantae > Streptophyta > Magnoliopsida > Malvales > Malvaceae > Gossypium > Gossypium sturtianum. The sequence continues at coordinate 127,619,776 of CM046948.1, forward strand.
CTCACAAAAATTCAAATATCTCATAAAAGGAAATTCTTTTGCTTACACCGTTTCTTCTATGTAAAACTAGACTAAATAGGATTTAATTTAATATTTTATTCAACCTCTAATTCGATTTCCAAAATTTTTGGTGAATTTTTAAAATCGGACTACTGTTGTTGTCCAAAACTGTTTTAGTGAAAAATGTTGATAACTAAGTTTATAACGCCTTCACTTCCTTTCAATTAAACCCTATACATGCCATATAAACCTTAAGATGCACAATAAAATTTATCGAAGTAATCTAGATAGTGTGCCCTGATGTGTTGATCCGATCCACCGATTTCACGTCAATCTACAAAGAACATTAAACACACAGGAGTAAGCTTATGTAAGCTTAGTAAGTTCATAGGCATAGAAAATAATTCTTACCGAACATCTTATAACACTTATACAATATATAATTTCACTAATTCTTCCTGTCAATCACAAAATCAATGACAAAATTCAATTGATTGAGCTCAATATCAATAAATAATCAATTTCAATCTCTTGGGTCCATTTATCGCTTACTTTTCTTAATCAATTTAGGGAACGGTTACGGAATTGAGTACTTCGTTTTCATAATGCCATAGTATAACTATGGTCTTGCACATAATCACATATCACACACCGAAGCCATAGCCCAGCTATGGTCTTACACGGAAGCACATATCACACCGATGCCATAGCCCAGCTATGGTCTTATACGGAAATCACATATCACACCGATGCCATAGCCCATCTATGGTCTTATACTGAAATCACATATCACACCAATGCCATATCCCAGATATGGTCTTATACAGAAATCACATATCACATATTGTCATGGTCCAACCATGGTCTTTTCCGTCAATGTGTATGAGTCACTGAACGAAAGTACTCAATCCAAAGTTCCACTGAATTAGAACTTTTATTCAAACATTCATATTTTCACAATGATCTCAGTTTAATAACATTCATATACAATAACATACCATAGCATTCATGAAAATTCCATAGAAATTCATTAAATTTAGCCATATGAACTTACTTGGGCCAATCAATAGAATTTGTAAAAATTTAGGGACTAGTTTGATATTTTCTCTTTTCTGCGTTTATCTTCGGATTACCGATCTATAATATAAATTTTTCCATTCATTACCATCTAATTCAATACTAATTCACTTTGCAATTTATGCCCTTCAATTTTTGAAATTACACTTTTACCCTAAAATTTATAGTTTTTACAATTTAGTCCCTACTCAATTAACACTTTATTTGAACTAATTTTTCCTCAAATAACACTCTATCTAATCATTTTAGGCTATTATACAGCCTTCGATATTCATAATTTCAGTACAAAACCTCAATTCCTAGCTTTTTTACAATTAGGTCCTAAAAATCAATTTCTACTAAAATCACTTAATAAAATCATAATATAATGAAATTAAAGCTTCAAATCTATGATAATTCATCATAAAATTCCAGTACTTACTCATGGTAACTTTCAAAATCTTTCATAGAATCAAAAACAAATTAATTCAATAGTTGAACTTTAATTGTAAAAGTCACAAAACATGAAAAATTACAAAGAAAAAGAAATAATTGAACTTACATGATGAAAAATATGAAAAACCAGCTTGAAAACTCTCTCCTATGGCGTTTTGGCTGAAGAAAAATGATGAAATCTCTAGATTTTTCATTTTTGTCTTTGTTTTATATGTTTAATTTGCAAAATTTCCAATTTTGCCCTTGTTTCTCCTTATTTTCTTGCTGATTTTCTTGCCCAAACCGTCCAGGCCATATAATTTAGGCCTAATTGCCTTTTAAATCCCTTCTTATTAGTCACTTAAGCTATTTAATCACAATTTAACAAATTTTGCACTATTTTCAATTTAGTCCTTTTTAATTAATTGACTATCCAAACATTAAAATTTTCTAACGAAACTTTAATAATAACTCAATGACACTCCATAAATATTTATAAAAATATTTATGGCTTGGCTTATGAATTCGAGGTCTCGTTACCTCGTGTTAGACCCAATTTACCTATTAAATTCTTTTTAAATCACAAAATTCACTAATTCAAAAATTCTTCTAAATTCACACTTGACCCATAATTATTAATTTATTAAATTTTCAAACTTACTTGTCGGATTTAGTGATCCCATATCACTGTTTTCGACACCACTGAAAATTGGGCTGTTACATCCTTCTTCTTTTCTGCCAGGAATTTCTTAACGATTGAGTAGTAATGTTTCTTTTCTGCGGTTAATGTAGGAGGAGGTTCTGATTAGTGAATTTCGTGTTTCTCGTTTAAACGGTGTTGACGAGGGTTTTCGTCAGCGGTGAGTCGAGTTACTGTTGATAAGTTATTGTCTAAAACTCGTTAATTTGTCTGCTAAATCAATTTTGAATGCTTCATGTTTTTAGGCTTAGGGAGTGTTTCGCCATCGAAATTAAACCAGGTGTGTACCCGATTACCCCAAAAATAGGGTTTCGGTGAAAGCTAAAAACCCCACTGTCGACGCCACACGGGCGTGTGGTTGCCCGTGTGCCCTAACACGAGCGTGTGATCGATGAGGCCAGGTCGTGCGTGCAAGACACAGCTGTGTGCGAGACACGGGCTAGACTAATTTGGGCCGTGTGGGCTACACGGGCGTGTGGGAATTTGGGCCAGGCCATGTGATCCACACGGGCCAAGGCCAATTTGGGCCGTATGGGCCACACGAGCGTGTGGGCCCACACGGGCAAGCCACATGGGCATGTGAGCCCATTTATATGAAATGATTTCTAAGGTTACACGGGTCACCCAAGTCGACTGTGAACCTACTGAAGGGTCGGTAAGCGTTACCTAGACCCCTAAATGTATGATTTGAGTGTATGTGATGCATGATAAATTATGCATGATTACTGATATATATATGTATACGTATGACTGATGGTTGCATAAAAGCATGACATATTGTATGTTTGCATTGCATTAGGTTGGGATGATGATATTTGGAGGAAGTGTACCGAAAGGCTTTAAGCCTATTATCTGGCAGCTCAGTTGTAATATACTGAATATGTGCCGCACTCGTTACTACTCGGAGTGTAGGGATGGGTGGGTGTTTTAAACCCCACATGGAGTGTTGAGATGGATGGAGATGGTGTGTAGAGGCTGGTGGGTAAGACTCTGTTATTGAGTACTATTTACATTACTGATACTATTACTGTGATGGGCGTAGGCCCTAATGCATATCTGATACTGAAACTGAAATGGGTTAAGGCCCGAATCACTCTCGAAATCGAAATAGGCTTAGGCCTGCATCAGATTTGATCGTTTGTTATTTGACTGTATGCATGTTTTCTGTGGGGATTACACACTGCGTTTACGTAAACTCGCCCCTTTTTGTTTTATCTATACAAGTAATCCCCAGACTTAGACAGATCGGTGCGGCGGAGGACTCGACGGTGACCACATGATTTTTGAATTATTTTAATTTCAATTATGGTATTTATTTCCTATTTATCTTTTGGGTTATTTTTTATGTAAATTAGACTTTTGGACTGTTGCTTTTACTTTGGATTTTCACTGTTTTCATGGATTTCTAAACTGCAAACTCATTAACGGCTCAGTTTAATTCAAAACAATGTTTTCCTAAACGCGAACGATGTTCTTCAAATATCACGATTTTAACAGCTTCTGCTACAAATTATGTTTTTAAACGAAACAAATTCACGAGAAAATAGTTTTGAAATTGATAAGAGATCAATAAAAGCTAGTAAACGGAAGCAGTTTTAAATTGATTATTTCGATTTCAAATTCCATTCCATGTGACATCACCAGATTCAGTCATAACGTCTAGATCGGGTTTAGGGCGTTACATTTAGTGGTATCAGAGTCAGGTTTTAAATCTCGGCTGTAGATTTTTTGGTTTTAAATATTGATTATAATTTGGGTTTTAAAAATGATTTGACTTAGTATGTGGTACACCGAGTCTCCGGTGCTGATTCTGTAAGTCTTCTGAAACTGTGATAAGTTTAAGCTGAAGATACTGTAGATTGTATACTCTAAAACTACTGTAGGTAGTATACTGTGAAAACACTCTAGGCAGTGTGTACTGAAACTGTAGTAAAACTGAGACTGTAGCAAAACTGATAGAGACTGCGATTTACGAAAATCACTCTGAATTACTTAAACTGTTTACATAAAACATCTGCTAATAAATATCGAAACTGTAACTAGTTCATAAAACTGTTAATGTAGATAAAATCCTAAATTTGCGATGAGCGCACGAGGTATCCGCAGACAATGTACTAGAGGCCGAGGTAGAGGCCGTAGAGAGGCTCGAGCTGAGTCCTCTTCATTGGGCAGTATGCCAAATCTGGACACGAGTGAGACGCCAGTGTCTCCTGCTACTGAGACTGGGTCTCAAGATCGCATGGCTGGGGACGACGCATTATCCCAGGCTATGCTAAGGATATTGGAGAGGGTCGCTAGGCCTAATACTGGATCTGGGGGCCGATGGTCGGTCACGGAATGACTCTGATCCAATGGAGCTGAGCTTTTTAGGGGTTTCACTAGAGTCGCCCCTAATATGGCCGAGTACTGGATAGAGGCTACGGAGCGGATTATGGATGACTTAGATTGCACCCCTGAGGAGAAATTAAATGGTGCAATCTTTCTATTTCGAGATGAGGCTTATCAATGGTGGCTGACCGTTAGGGAGGGCACTCAGCCCGAACGTCTGACCTGTGAGTTCTTTAATACCACCTTCCAGGGGAAATATGTGGGAGCCAGTTACGTGAACACTCGTAGGAGGGAGTTTCTAAATCTTACTCAGGGGGATCGATCAGTGGCCGAGTATGAGGCTGAGTTCTTAAGGCTGAGCCGCTATGCGTGAAGTTTGGTGGCATCAGAGTATGAGAGGTGTGTCCGCTTTGAGGATGGCCTTAGAGATAATTTAAGAGTTCTGATAGCTCTACAGAGAGAGCGAAATTTTTCTGTTCTGGTCGAGAAGGCAAAGATTGCCGAGGATGTTAAGTGCGCTGAGCGCCAAAATAGAGATAGAGAGAGGGGTAAGAACAAGAGGGATTCGGAGCCCTCAAGTTCTGTATAGAGGCCTAAGAAAAAGGTCAGACCTGATGGGCCAGTTAGAGCTGGGCCCCCTGTTATTGCCACTAGACTGCAGCCGTGCGTAGATTGTGGTAAATGCCACCAGGGCGAGTGTTGGAGGAGGACTGGGGCTTGCTTGAGATATGGGTCATTGGAGCACCGCATTAAGGAGTGTCCGCTAAGGGCCGATTAGATGCAAGCTCAGGGTACTGGTACTGCACAGCCACAAAGGGTAGCACAGCAGCCACCAAGAGGCCGTGGTCAGGCTAGGGGTGGTAATGGTATGGGCCGTGGACGAGAGGCACCAGTGCAGAGTACTTTGATGACCATCGGCGAGACACCTGCTTTTGTTTATCTTTGCTCGTCGTCACGAGAGACGAGATGCTCCAGAAGTCATCACTGGTATGTTCCTTATTTTTGATGTACCATATCTTGCTCTGATAGACATAGAATTTACTCATTCCTACATAGCCTGTTCTGTTTTTGAAAATTTGGGGTTATCGGTTGAGAGCACTATGAATGAGGTCACCGTACTGAGTTCGTTGGGGTAATCTATTCGGGTTAGCAAACTGTATAGAGATGTCTCGCTAGAGGTTCAAGGATCGGTATTTCTGGCTAATCTGATGGAACTTCTATTTGGGGAGTTCGACCTGATTCTGGGTATGGACTGGTTGGTTAAGCACCGTGTCAGTCTAGACTGTGCGACTAAGAGGGTCGTCTTAAGAACTAAAGAGGATAATGAGGTAGTCATGATTGGAGAATATCGGGATTATTTGGCTAATGTGATCTCTGCACTAGTGGCGGAGAAACTGGTTCGTAAGGGATGTGAAGCGTTTTTAGCCTATATCATTGTTTCTACTTTTGGGGACTCTACTGTAAAGGATATTCGAACTGTAAGAGATTTTTCAGACGTCTTTCCAGAGGAGCTACCGGGTTTACCTCTGAATCGGGAAGTGGAGTATGGGATTAAACTTTTCCCTAGTACAGCTCCGGTGTCTATCGCACCCTATCGAATGGCACCGAAGGAGTTTACGAAGCTTAAGGCTCAAATTCAGGAGTTGTTGGATCGTGGGTTCATCCACTCTAGTGTGTTCCTGTGGGGAGCACCGTTATTGTTTGTTAAGAAGAAGGATGGATCCATGAGGATGTGTATTGACTACCGGCAACTAAATAAGTTGACTATTAAGAACAAGTATCCACTTTCGAGGATTGATGATCTATTTGACCAGTTTCGAGGGGCGTCTGTGTTCTCCAAGATTTACTTGCGTTCTGGGTATCATCAGTTGAGGGTTAAGGAGGCTGATGTGGATAAGACGGCATTTAGGACTTGTTATGGTCACTACGAGTTCCTAGTGATGCCATTTGGACTAAATAATACACCGGCAGCTTTCATGAACCTGATAAACCGAGTGTTTTAGCCCTACCTGGATCGGTTTATAGTGGTGTTCATCGATGACATATTGGTTTATTCGAGGACTGAGGATGAGCATGACGAGCATCTCAGAGTGGTTCTTCAAAATTTGAGGGAAAAGCAGCTCCATCCTAAGTTCAGCAAGTGCGAGTTCTAGTTACGTGAAGTAACATTTCTAGGTCATATGGTGTCTGCTGAGGGGATTCGACTCGATCCTCGAAATATTGAGGCTGTATTGGATTGGAAGCAGCCTAAGAATGTGTCAGAAATTAGCAGTTTTCTGAGTTTTACGGGTTATTATCGGTGATTTGTGAAAGGTTTCTCATTGATTGCAGCGCCCTTAACTAAGCTGTTACATAAGGGTGTACCGTTTGTCTGGATTGATGCACAGCAAAAGAGCTTTGAAAAGCTCAAGTCTGTTTTGACTGAAGCTCCTGTTCTGATACAGCCTGAGTCTGGAAAAGAGTTTGTAGTATACAGTGATGCGTCGCATATGGGTCTGGGATGTGTTCTGATGCAGGATGGTAAGGTTGTGGCATATGCCACTCGTCAGCTCAATACGCATGAGATAAACTATCCGAGACATGACTAGGAATTGGCTACTGTGGTTTTTGCACTGAAAATCTGGAGGCACTATCTGTACGGAGAGAAGTGCATTATCTACACTAATCACAAAAGCCTTAAGTACCTCCTGACTCAAAAGGAGTTGAATCTTAGGCAGCGTAGATAGATTGAGCTGCTTAAGGACTACGACTGCACTATTGAGTACCATCCTGGCAAGGCCAATGTGGTGGCCGATGCGTTGAGCCGTAGGACGATTACTGATCTGAGAGCGATGTTCGCTCGACTTAGCCTGTTCGACGATGGAAGTTTGTTGGCTGAGCTACAAGTCAAATCGACTTGGATCGAGCAGATTAGGGTTAAACAGTTGGAGGATAAATCTTTGGGCCTTCGATTCCGACAAGTGGAGAATGGCAGCACTACGAATTTTGGGCTGAATAATGATGGGGTGCTCTGTTTTCATGGTCGAATCTGTGTTTCGAATGATACTGATTTAAGGTAGTTTATTTTGAGAGAGGCGCATAGTAGCCCTTACGTTATGCACCCTGGTGGAAATAAGATGTATCGAGATCTTCGAGAGTTGTATTGGTGGCCAGGATTGAAGCGAAAGGTTATTGATTTTGTGGCTAGATGTCTGACATGCCAGCAGGTTAAGGCTGAGCATCAGTTGCCTTCAAGTTTGCTACAGCCGGTTAAAATTCTGTTATGGAAATGGGAACGAGTAACGATGGATTTCGTTAGTGGGTTGCCTTTAACACCCACTAAGAAGGATTCAGTGTGGGTCATCGTGGATCGATTGACCAAGTCTGCACACTTCATCCCAATTAGGACAGATTATTCTTTGCAAAAGCTAGCGAAGCTTTATATTTCTGAGATAGTGAGACTGCATGGGGTACCAGTCTCGATCATCTCTGATAGGGATCCTTGCTTCACGTCTCGATTTTGGAAAAAGTTACATGAGGCTCTAGGTTCAAGGTTGGACTTCAGTACTGCATTCTATCCTCAGACTGATGGTCAATCGGAGAGGGTGATTCAGATACTGAAGGATATGTTGAGGAGCTGTGCTATCAATTTCCAAGGCAGTTGGGAGGAGTATCTACTGCTAGCGGAGTTTGCTTATAATAAAAGTTTCCAGTCTAGCATTCAGATGGCACCTTACGAGGCTCTGTATGGTTGCAAGTGTCGCACTCCCTTGTGTTGGACTGTGTTGGGTGAACGACGTGTTCTGGGTCCTGAGTTAGTTTCTGAGACTGAGGACAAGGTCAGATTGATTCGGGATCGACTGAAAGCGGCATCGGACAAACAGAAGTCTTACGCAGATCTGAAAAGGCGTGAGATTGAGTATTCTGTGGGGGATTTTGTGTTTCTTAAGGTCTCTCCGTGGAAGAAGGTTCTAAGGTTTGGTCGAAAGGGCAAGCTGAACCTTAGGTTTATTAGGCCATACCAGATTTTGAAACGTGTGGGACCGGTCGCTTATCAGTTGGAGTTACCTCCAGAGCTAGACTGTATTCATGACGTATTTCACGTCTCGATGTTGAGGCGGTACCGCTCTAATCCTACACATATTGTCCCTGTTGAGGAAATTGAGGTTAGGCCAGATCTGACCTTCGAGGAGAAGCCGATTTAGATTCTGGATCGCTATGTAAAGGTTCTCCGGAGGAAGTCTATCCCATTAGTGAAGGTGCTGTGGCGGAATCATAGCACTGAGGAGGACACGTGGGAGCCTGAGGATGCGATGCGCCAGCAGTATCCTCATCTGTTCTGATCAGGTAAATTTCGAGGTCAAAATTTTCTTTTAGGGGGTAGAGTTGTAATGCCCCAAAATTATTATTTTTGTTTCTGTTAAATGTGACACAAATGTGCATCTGCTTCAGTGGTTAAGTGTTCTGAGAGTGTTTGAGAGGTCCCAAGTTCTAGCCATGCCTTTGGCGAAATTTTGGAATTTTTTTTTCTAAGTAAAGCCTCACACTTATTCAATAGGCCTTTATTTATTTGTTTATAAGTACATATCAAAATGGGCCTGCTGGTCTAGTGGTTAAGTTGAGTGTTGGTGTGTGGGAGGTCATGTGTTCGAGTACCTGCGTGAGCATGGACGATGTTTTTGCTCTAAATTTTGGCTAGAGTTGTGCAAAACTGGGTTTCTGAGTAGTTAGATGTTAGTGGGGATTAGTGGAGAGATTAGTGGGGAGCAAATTAAGGGATTTAGAAATTATCAAAAGTTATTTTCGTTTTTTTAAATTTTCGATTTTCTTTCCCCCTCTCAAAGAAAATTCTGACATTTTCCAGTTTTATGTTGCACTCTGCCAAAATTTCCCTTTGAATCGCCCCTCTCCCTTTTTCCTGTTCGTTTTTTCCCTAAATCATCCTTTCTTTTTTCATTGAGAATTGCTCTTGCGCGATTTCGGTAAGTCTCCCTTCTTTTCTGCCAGGAATTTCTTAACGATTGAGTAGTAATGTTTCTCTTCTATGGTTAATGGCGTAGGAAGGGGCTCTGATTAGTGAATTCTGTGTTTCTCGTTTAAACGGTGTTGACGGAGGGTCTTCGTCGGCGGTGAGTCGAGTTACTGTTGATAAGTTATTGTCGAAAACTAGTTAATTCATCTGCTAAATCAATTTTGAATGCTTCTTTGATAGGTTTTCAGGCTTAGGGAGTGTTTCGACATCGAAATCGAACCAGGTGTGTACCCGATTACGCAGAAAATAGGGTTTTGACGAAAGCCAAAAACCCACTGTCGACGCCACACGGGCGTGTAGTCGCCCGTGTAGTAGGTTGTATGCCCTAACACGGGCGTGTGATCGACGAGGCTAGTCCGTACGCGTAAGACACAGCCGTGTGATGGCCATGTAGGCTGTGTGCGATACATGGGCTAGACTGATTTGGGCCATGTGGGCCACACGAGCATGTGAGCCCATACGGGCGTGTGGGAATTTGGGCCAGGCCGTGTGATCCACACGGGCGTTTAAGCCCACACGGGCAGGCCACATGGGCATTTGAGCCCGTTTATATGAAATGATTCCTAGGGTTGCACGGGTCGCCCAAGTCGACTGTGAACCTACTGAAGGGTCAGTAAGCATTACCTAGACCCCTAAATGTATGATTTGAGTGTATGTGATGCATGATAAATTATGCATGATTACTGATATATATATATATATGTATACGTATGACTGATGGTTGCATAAAAGCATGACATATTATATGTTTGCATTGCATTGGGTTGGGATGATGATATTTGGAGGAAGTGTACATAAAGGCTTTAAACCTATTATCTGGCAGCTCAGCTGCAATATACTGAATATGTGCCGCACTCGGTACTACTCGGAGTGTAGGGATGGGTGGGTGTTTTAAACCCCACATGGAGTGTAGGGATGGACGGAGACGGTGTGTAGAGGCTGGTGGGTAGGACTCTGTTATTGACTACTGTTTGCATTACTGATACTGTTAATGTGATGGGCGTAGGCCCTAATGCATATCTGATACTAAAATTGAAATGGGCTAAGGCCCGAATCACATCGGCCCAGAAATGGGCTTAGGCCCGGCATCGCATTTGACTGTTTGTTATTTGACTGTATGCATGTTTTCTGTGGGGATTACACACTGAGTTTACGTAAACTGACTCATTTTTGTTTTATCTGTACAGGTAATCCCCAGACTTAGACGGATCGGTGTGGCGGAGGACTCGACGGTGACCACATCATTTTTGAATTATTTTAATTTCAGTTATGGTATTTATTTCCTATTTATCTTCTGGGTTATTTTTTATGTAAATTGGACTTTTGGACTGTTGCTTTTACTTTGGATTTTCACTGTTTTCATGGGTTTCTAAACTGCAAACTCATTAACGGCTAGGTTTAATTAAAAACGATGTTTTCCTAAACGCAAACGATGTTCTTCAAATATCACGGTTTTAAAAGCTTCCGCTACAAATTATGTTTTTAAACGAAACAAATTCACGAGAAAATAGTTTTGAAATTGACGAGAGATCAATAGAAGCTAGTAAACGAAAACGGTTTTAAATTGATTATTTCGATTTCAAATTTCATTCCATGTGACATCGCCAGATTCCGCCATAATGTCTAGGCCGGGTTTGGGGCGTTACATGGATGGTATAATGACATGGTAGAATGTTATTACAATGTTGTAACTTTTTGATGTTGTAAAATTTAACATATAGATTATGAAATATAAGCTAATGAAATCATCTAACTTTTTGTTAATATTTGAATATTATGTTTGGATGTGAAATATAATTCTTAAGCTATTTATTACTTATAATATTTTGTTTTTTTATTTTAGAAAAACTAAATTATTTATTTCACTAATGATATTTTAGTACATTAAATATGTATTGCAGTTTAAAAATAATAAAGTAGGTTATATATTATTTTTATAATATTATATATTATGATTTTTTAATTCATATTATAATAATTATATTAGTAATTTTATTAAATTATATATTATTTTATTAAATTGTATTTAATAGTAATTATGTTAAAATATGATTAAATTATTTAATATTATTTTAATGAAAATATATTTAACAATAATCTTATTAAAATTTAGTAACAATAACAATAATCATCTACCTAAAAAAATTCTGCTAAGGGTACTTTGGTCATTTAAGCCTTTTTCCTTATACTATTACATCTATTCCATTCAACCAAACACAAGAATGCTGTTACAGCTTTATTTCATTCCATTCAACCAAACAATTGAATTACTGTTTATAGCTCTATTCCATTACAACTCTATTAAATTATAACTCTATTTCATTACAGTGAACCAAACGTTCCCTAGGTGTAGTTTAATAAATGCATAATAATAAATTAAGCGATTAAGGTTTATATTGTTATAAAATAAATAGACCGAGAGTAAAGAACAAAAAGAATGGGAGAACAAAGAGAGAGCGTATTTTATTGATCAATGGGATATTTATAAAACTTTTCTAAAGTCTCTATTTATAGGCATAAAAAGTATAAATGAAGTAGAGATATACTTCTAATGACTATTAGAATTTAAAATACATCAAAACTTATCTTGATCTTGATGGATATCCACTTAATAAGATATTTATAACACTCCTCCTTAGATGTCCTTTGGTAGATAATGTGTCTCGTTAAAACCTTACTAAGATAAAAACCATGTGGGAAAAAAAATTCCTAGTGAAGGAAAAAGAGTACACATATCTATAATACGCATACTAGGAAAACTCAATGGGACAAAACATCAGTTTATAGAAAAAGAGTACAGGGCGTATTTACTCCCCCTCATGAAAACATCACATACTTTCTCATATTCTATGTATTCAATGTTGAATACTAGCCTTTCAAATGACTATTTGAATATATCTGGTAAGCATTTATATCACAATTTTTTTGAAAGTCATGAGTGAGGGAAAAATTTGGGGGAAATATATTTTGATCTCTTTAGGAGTTTCAACAATAATCATAGCAAACTTTGATCATGAATCTTCTATAAAAACATAAACAGGTATTTTAGATCATTTTATAATCCTCCTTCAACTATTATTCTGTAACACCCCAAACCCGGCCTAGACGTTATGGCCGAACCTGGCGATGTCACATGATAGTGCTTTGGAAAACATAACTTCAATAACCCTTTTTCGTTGTCTTATGAAACTTTCAAAACGCGTCATTTGTTTCCATCATTATCCATTTTTCAAAATATTTACAATTCGCGGAAGCATTTAAAAAAGTTTGCGTAATCATGGTGTTTCAGTAAAACATTTGTTTATTTTGAAAACCCTTATCCTACTGCTAGCAGTTATAAATCAAAATAAAAATGCCAAATTAAAGTAACAACCCATAAAGGCCATTTATAGTAAAACTTCTTCCGGATATAATCAAAAACCATAAAAGTCCAGAACCGTGGTCACCGCCGAGTCCTTCACCGCACCGACCCGTCTACTGCTGGGGATTACCTGGACAAATTAAACAGAAAAGGGTGAGTTTTCGCAAACTCAATTTGTAATCCCCACAAAAAACACGCACACAGTATAATATCAGAAAATAGACATAAATTCTCAGTTCGGGACTGAGCCCATTACAGAATCGGTGTGGACCTTAGCCCACTCAGATACAGAATCAGATATATCCTAGGGCCTTAGCCCATTTCAGACAAAATATGCAGATCAGAACAGAATAGCAGAGTCCTACCCACCAGCCTCTACACACCAACTCCGTCCAACCCTACACACAATGTGGGGATAAAATCAACCCATCCATCCCTACACACCATGATGTACCGAAATACGGCACATAATCAACCCACCCATGCGGCACACACCAGATAACAGGCTTAAGAGCCTTTCAGACACTTCCTCCAGTAAATCATCAACCCACCCCGATGCAATGCAACATACACACAATGTCATGCTATAATGCAGATAACAGTCCATACATTCAAATCAGTATACATGCTAAGTATAACATGTTTAGTACAGATTTCACAAAATCAAATCACATAACTACGGGTCTAAGTACTGCTTATCGACCCTTCATTAGGTTCACAGTCGACTTGGGCGACCCGTGCAACCTTTCAAAACACTTCATAAAAATGGGCTCACACGCCCATGTGGCCTGCTCGGGTAGGCCCACACGCTCGTGTGGCCCACACGGCCCAAATTGGCCTTGGCCGTGTGATCCCCAGAATTTCAAATGCCCGTATGGTTCACCTGTGTGAGCCCACACGCCTGTGTGGCCCACACGGCCCAAATGGTCGATCCTGTGTCTCGCACACGGCTTCGCTCGGCCATCACACGGCCGTGTCAACTACGCACGGCCTGGCTCGTCAATCACACAGCCGTGTGGTGACTTACAGTCTTGCACACGGCCTACCACACTGGCAACCACACGCCCGTGTGGCGTCGCCAGTGAGGTTTTCAGCTTTCGTTGAAACCTCGCTTTCTGTGTTTCCGGGTACACACCTGATTCGATTTCGCTGCCTACGCAATCCCGAGATCACCAGAATTTACAAATCCATAATCGAATCCCAAATTCAGTGTTACTAACGAAATTTTAGCGAAACTAAAATGAGTCAGTCAAACGATACTATCAAATCCTTACCTTCAGTCGAATAACAAGAACTTCGCACCTTAAAACGTTAATGGCTGATCTCCAGCCCCTCGGTTAACTCCTACAACCAACAAAACTCCTTTTAAACCCAACGATTTATTTATCCTAAACAGAGAACGCATCTCAAAAACTTACCGAAGCTTACCAAACGCACAAACGATGAGGAGACGACAGAAATAAGTGTTCAATTTACGAAGAAAGAAGCAAAGAGCAGGAATACGACACAAAAAGTAGACAAGAAGGGGCAACAGAAGAAGAAAATGACAGAGAATTTTGAGAAATGAGGAGAGCCGAATTTTTGGAAAAAAGAAAAGCTACAAGATATCCCATAATCCCCTAAATCACTCCACTAACCCCACTACATCTCAACCACCTTAGTATTTCGGCTAAACCAAAACTCTTACAGTCCACTGAGCAAAAATCAACATCCTTGCTCGTGCAGAGATTCGAACTCCAGACTCCCATCACACTAACACACATCTTAACCACCAGACCAGCAGGCCTATTCTGACATGTTCTTACAAATAAATACTTATAAGCCTACTAACCAAAGGTAAGGCTTTATTCCATAAAAACCCAAAATTTGCCCAAGTCAAGGCTTGAACTCAGGATTCTCAGACACTCCCAGAACCCATAACCACTGAAGCAGATACACAGTTATGTCACAAAAATTACAAAAGCCAAAATTAAAGAATATTGGGGCGTTACAACTCTACCCCCCAAAAGAAAATTTCGTCCTTGAAATTTTACCTGATCAGAAAATGTGAGGATACTGCTGTCGTATCGAATCCTCTGGCTCCCAAGTGGCCTCTTCCGTGCTGTGATTCCGCCACAGCACTTTCACTAAAGGGATAGACTTCCTTCGCAACACTTTAATATCGCGATCCAGGATCTGGATCGACTCCTCCTCAAACGTCAGATCTGGTCTAACCTCAATGTCCTCCACCAGAACAATATGCGTGGGATCAGAGTGATAACGTCTCAACATTGAGACGTGGAACACATCATGAATGCGATCCAACTCTGAAGGAAGTTCCAACTGATATGCGACTGGCCCCACTCGCTTCAGAATGTGGTACGGCCTAATAAATCGAGGGCTCAGCTTACCCTTGTGACCGAACCTCAAGATCTTCTTCCATGGCAAGACCTTGAGAAAAACTATGTCCCTCACAGAATACTCAATATTCTTTCTCTTTAGATCAGCATAGGACTTCTGCCTATCAGATGCCTCTTTCAGTCGATCCTAAATCAATCGGACCTTATCTTCAGTTTCAGAAACCAATTCCAGACCCAGAACACGTCTCTCACCCAACTCGGTCCAGCACAAGGGAGTACGGCACTTATGACCGTACAAGGCCTCGTAAGGTGCCATCTGGATGCTAGACTGGTAGCTGTTATTGTAGGCAAACTCTGTCAATGTCAAATACTCCTCCCAACTGCCTTGGAAATCTATAACACAACTCCTCAATAAATCCTCTAGTACTTTAATCACCATCTCCGACTGACCATCTGTCTCAGGATGAAAAGCAGTACTGAAGTCCAACCTTAATCCCAGAGCCTCATGCAATTTTTTCTAGAACTAAGATGTGACGCGAGGATCCCTATCAGAGATGATTGAGACAGGAACCCCATGCAGTCTCACTATTTCAGATACATATAGCTTAGCCAGTTTCTGAAGAGAAAAGTCTGTCCTGACCGGAATGAAATGAGCGGACTTGGCCAATCGATCCATGATGACCCAAACAGAATCATTCTTAGTGGGTGTTAAAGGCAACCAACTAACGAAGTCCATAGTTACTCGCTCCCCTTTCCATATTGGTATCTTTACCGGCTGCAGTAACCCCGAAGGCAACTGATGCTCAGCCTTAACTTGCTGACAAGTCAAACAGCGAGCAACGAAATCCGTAACCTCACGCTTCAACCCTGGCCACCAGTACAACTCTCAGAGATCTCGGTACATCTTGTTCCTACCGGGATGCATAGCATAGGGGCTACTATGCGCCTCCCTCAGAATCGACTGTCTTAAATCCTCATCACTCGGTACACAGATCCGACCGCGGAAACAAAGTACCCCATCACTGTTAATCCCAAAATCAGTAGTATCCCCATTCTCAACCTGACGGAATCGCGACTCCAGCGACTTATCCTCCATCTGTTTACCTCTAATCTGATCAATCCATGCAGGCTTAACCTGTAGTTCCGCTAACAGACTCCCATCGTTGAATAAATTAAGTCGAGCGAATATCGCTCTCAAATCAGTCATCGCCCTACGGCTCAAAGCATCTGCCACCACATTGGCCTTACCAGGATGGTACTCGATGGTGCAGTCATAATCCTTTAGCAGTTCAACCCATCTACGCTGCCTAAGGTTTAACTCCTTCTGAGTGAGAAGATATTTGAGGCTTTTGTGATAAATGTAGATAGTACACTTCTCACCATACAGATAGTGCCTCCAGATTTTCAGAGCGAAGACTACTGTTGCCAACTCCAAATCATGCGTCGGATTGTTAGCCTCATGCGTCTTGAGCTGACGAGACGCATAAGCTACCACTTTACTATCCTGCATCAGAATGCAATCCAGACCCACATGTGACGCATCACTGTATACCACGAAGTCTTTACCAGGCTCCGGCTGTATCAGAACAGGAGCCTGAGTCAGAACAGATTTGAGCTTCTCGAAGCTCTCTTGTTGCTTATCAGTCCAGACAAAGGGAACTCCCTTGCGTAAAAGCTTGGTCAACGGTGCTGCGATCAAGGAGAACCCTTCTACAAAACATCGATAATAACCCGCTAGCCCCAGAAAGTTACGAATTTCGGACACATTCTTCGGCTTTTTCCAATCCAACATAGCCTTAATCTTACGAGGATTAATACAGATCCCCTCCGCAGAAACTACATGCCCTAGAAAGGTTACTTCTCGGAGCCAAAATTCACACTTACTGAACTTCGCATACAACTGTTTCTCGCGAAGCGTCTGTAAAACCACCCGGAAATGCTCATCGTGCTCATCCTTAGTCTTGGAGTACACTAAGATATCATCAATGAACACCACCACAAACTGGTCCAGATAAGGCTGGAACACACTGTTCATCAAATCCATAAATGCCGATGGTGCATTGGTCAACCCAAAAGGTATAACCAGAAACTTGTAATGTCCATAACGAGTCCTAAATGTCGTCTTATGCACATCGGCCTCCTTAACCTTCAGTTGATGATATCCTGATCGTAGATCAATCTTGGAGAACACAAATGCCCCTCTGAATTGGTCGAATAGATCATCTATCCTCGGAAGTGGGTACTTATTCTTGATTGTTAGCTTGTTCAGCTGCCGGTAGTCGATAGACATCCTCATTGTCCCATCTTTCTTCTTCACAAACAACACTGGTGCTCCCCATAGAGACACACTGGGACGAATGAATCCACGATCTAACAGTTCTTAAATTTGAGCCTTAAGCTCTGTAAGCTCCTTCGGTGTCATTTGGTAGGGCGCAATAGACACCGGAGCTGTACCCGGAATGAGCTCAATCCCAAATTCTACCTCTCGGCTCGGAGGCAGACCCGGTAGTTCCTCAGGAAAAACATTCGGAAAATCCCTTACGGTTCTGATGTCCTTAACCGAAGAGTCTCCAGAATCAGAAACACTGATGTAGGCCAAGAATGCCTCACATCCCTTCCGTACCAACTTTTCTACCACCAACGTAGAAATCACATTAGTCAGATAGTATCGACGTTCCCCAATCACCACTACCTCTTTGTCCTCCTTGGTTCTTAAAACCACCCTTTTTGTCGCACAGTCTAGACTTACCCGGTGCTTGACCAGCCAGTCTATTCCCAGAATCAAATCGAACTCCCCGAATGGAAGCTCCATCAGATCAGCCAGAAATAATGTCCCTTAAACCTCTAACGGGACGTATCTATATGGTTTACTAACTCGGATAGACTGCCCCAACGGACTTCCAACAGTTAGCTCACTAGAAGTACTCTCAACCGGAATCTCCAAAGTTTCAGACACAGCACTAGCTACGTAAGAGTGTGTAGAGCCTATGTCTATCAATGCCAATTATGGTACATCAAAAATTAAAAACGTACTCGTGATGACGTCCGGAGCATCCCGATCCTCACGGCGACGGGCAGCATAAACCAATGCGAACTCCCTCGCCTCAGTTGGTCCAGCACCTCTGCTCAGTGTTCTCTGTCCTCGGCCTATGCCATTACCACTTCTGGCATGACCTCGGCCTCTAGGTGGCTGATGAACTACTTTCGGTGGCTGCCCAGTACCGGTACCCGTAGCTTGCATCTGATCGGTTCTCATCGGACAATCTCTGACACGATGCTCAGTAGAGCCACACCTTAAACAAGCCCCAGTAGTCCTCCAACATTCGTCTGGATGGCGTCTACCACAGTGCCCACAAAGCGCCACCCCAGTAGGTGCAACATGTGGCCTAACTCTCACTGGCCCATCAGACCTGGCCTTCTTCTTAGGCCTCATCACATAATTCGAGGGCTTCGATTCCCTCTTATTCTTTCCTTTCTCGCGATTTTGGCGCTCAGTGCGCTTAACCTCCTCGGCGATCTTCACCTTCTCCACTAAAGCAGAAAAATCACGCTCCCTCTGCGGAGCTATCAGAACCCGTAAGTTGTCCCTGAGTCTATTCTCGAAATAGATGCAACGCTTATACTCGGTCGCCACCATGCCCCGAACATACCGGCTCAATCTCAGGAACTCAGCCTCGTACTCGGCCACTGAACGGTCTCCCTGGGTGAGATTAAAGAACTCACGTCTCCTAGCGTCCATATAGCTGGCTCCCATATACTTACTCTGGAATGCCGTCTTAAAATAGTCTCAAGTCAAACGGTCAGGCTAAGTGCACTCCTTAACCGTCAGCCACCACTGGTAAGCTTTATTGCGAAGCAGAGAAACAGCCCCTTAAGCTTCTGTTCCGCGAAAAAATCCAGGTCGTCCATAATTCTTTCCGTGGCCTCCATCCAATATTCAGCCACGTTAGGGGTGACTCCACTGACACTCCTGAATAATTTAGCCCCATTGGATCAGAGTCGTTCCGTAACCGACTATCGGCTCCCAGATCCGGTGTTAGGCCCAACGACCCTCTCTAAAATCTGTAACATGGCTCGGGATAGTGCGTTATCTCTAGCCTCACGATCATGAGACCCAATCTCTGTAGCAGGTGAGACTGGCGTCTCGCTCGTATCCAGATTAGGTAGATTTTCAGATGTTGAGGACCCAGCTCGAGCCCCCCTACGACCTCTCCTGCGACCTCTAGTACCCCATCCGCAGATACCTCGTGTGCTCATCGTAAATTTAGAGTTTATCTGGATTAACAGTTTTATACATTAGTAAAAGTTCCAATATTTGTTAACAAATGTTTTATGCAGAATAGTATCAGAAGTTCAGAGTTCGTTATCGCGAATCGCAGTTTTACTACGATTTTCAGTTTCGCTACAGTTTTAAGTTTACACTACCTAGAGTGTTTCAGTACAGTATACTACCTATTGGCTGTTTCAAGGATGCAAGTAGTATTTTCAGACAACTTTCAACAGAGTTCAGAACACTTACAGGATCAGCGCCGGAGACTCGGTGTACCACATACTAAGTCCAAAACATTTTAAATCCCTTAAAAATTGTTTCTTCAAAACCCATCTTTAAATCTCAATCCACAGTTAAGTTTTGCAACATGGCTCTGATACCACTAAATGTAACACCCTAAACCCGGCCTAGACGTTATGACCGAACCTGGCGATGCCACATGATAGTGCTTTGGAAAACATAACTTCAATAACCCTTTTTCGTTGTCTTATGAAACTTTCAAAACGTGTCATTTGTTTCCATCATTATCCATTCTCAAAACGTTGTCCATTTTTTAAAATATTTACAGTTAGCAGAAATATTTAAATAAGTTTGAGTAATCGTGGTGTTTCGGTAAAACATTTGTTTATTTTAAAAAATTGCGTCTTATCCTACTGCTAGCAGTTGTAAATCAAAATAAAAATCCCAAATTAAAGTAACAGCCCATAAAGGCCATTTACAGTAAAACTTCTTCCGGATATAATCAAAAACCATAAATAAAACAAAAACTATAAAAGTCCAGAACCGTGATCACTGCCGAGTCCTCCTCCGCACCGACCAGTCTACTGCTGGAGATTACCTGAACAGATTAAACAGAAAAGGGTGAGTTTTTGCAAACTCAGTGTGTAATCCCTACAGAAAACACGCACACAGTATAATATCAGAAAACAGACAAAATTCTCAATTCGGGTTTGAGCCCATTACAGAATCGGTGTGGACCTTAGCCCACTCAGATACAAAATCAGATATATCCTAGGGCCTTAGCCCATTTCAGACATAATATGCAGATCAGAACAGAATAGCAGAGTCATACCCACCAGCCACTACACACCAACTCCGTCCAACCCTACACACCATGTGGGGATAAAATCAACCCACCCATCCCTACACACCATGCTGTACCGAAATACGGCACATAATTAGATAATTGCAGCTGAGCTGCCATATAACAGGCTTAAGAGCCTTTCAGACACTTTCTCCAGTAAATCATTAACTCACCCCAATGCAATGCAACATACACAGAATGTCATGCTATAATGCATAGAACAATCCATACATTCAAATCAGTATACATGCTAAGTGTAACATGTTCAGTATAGATTTTACATAATCAAATCACATAACTACGGGTCTAAGTATTGCTTACCGACCCTTCATTAGGTTCACAGTCAACTTGGGCGACCCGTGCAACCTTTCAGAACACTTCATAAAAATGGGCTCACACACCCATGTGGTCTGCCCGTATGGGCTCACACGCCCGTGTGGCCCACACGGCCCAAATTGGCCTTGGCCATGTGGATCACACGGCCTGGCCCAAAATTCCACATGCCCGTGTGGTTCCCCCGTGTGAGCCCACACACCCGTGTGGCAAACACGGAGCCTGTGTCTCTTACACAGCTTCGCTCGGCCATCACACGGCCGTGTCAACTGTGCATAGCCTGGTTCATCGATCACACAGCTGTGTGGTGACTTACAGTCTTGTACACGGCCTACCACACAGGCGACCACACGTCCGTGTGGCGTCGACAGTGAGGTTTTCAGCTATCGCCGAAACCCCACTTTCTGCGTTTCCGGGTACACACCTGATTCGATTTTGCTGCCTACGCAATCCCGAGATCACCAGAATTTACAAATCCATAATCGAATCCCAAATTCAGTGTTACTAACGAAATTTTAGCGAAACTAAAATGAGTCAGTCAAACGATCCTATCAAATCCTTACCTTCAGTCGAATAACGAGAACTCCGCACCTTAAAACGTTAATGGCTGATCTCCAGCCCCTCGGTTAACTCCTACAACCAACAAAACTCCTTTTAAACCCAACGATTTATTTATCCTAAACAGAGAACGCATATCAAAAACTTACCGAAGCTTACCAAACGCACAAACGATGAGGAGACGACAGAAATAAGTGTTCAGTTTATGAAGAAAGAAGCAAAGAGCAGGAATACGGCATAAAAAGTCGACAAGAAGGGGCAACAGAAGAAGAAAACGGCAGAGAATTTTGAGAAAATAAGGAGAGCCAAATTTTCGGAAAAAAGAAAAGTTACAAGATATCCCATAATCCCCTAAATCACTCCACTAACCCCACTACATCTCAACCACCTTAGTATTTCGGCTAAACCAAAACTCTTACGATCCACTGAGCAAAAATCAACATCCTTGCTCGTGCAGGGATTCGAACTCCAGACCTCCATCACACCAACACACATCTTAACCACCAGACCAGCAGACCTATTCTGACACGTTCTTACAAATAAATACTTATAAGCCTACTAACCAAAGGTAAGGCTTTATTCCATAAAAACCCAAAATTTGCCCAAGTCAAGGCTTGAACCCAGGACTTCTAAGACACTTCCAGAACCCATAACCACTGAAGCAGATACACAGTTGTGTCACAAAAATTACAAAAGCCAAAATTAAAGAAAATCGGGGCGTTATATATTCACTAAGTTAAACTTACCACATATGTTCAAATTAATTCAATCCATATAAATGAACAAATTCTCGATAATTTTAATATGCTTCTGGCATTCTAAATCCAAGGATTTTAATATAAACTTTACACTATATAGTAATTCATAAAAGGTTGTAACAACCATTAGACTCAAATTAAATCTTTTATGAACTGCCAATTTAATAATATATCTAAAGGTTATTGTATCCACCACAAAAGATTATTATATCTTTTTATAATTAATGCCAAGGCTTAGCGAAAAATTTCATATTTTTATTCCACTTTTGCAAAACTACTTCATTTGTACCCTTACTGGCTTTATACCTTTAGATATTTGGACTACTGGTCCAAAAAATCCACGAATTTAATTATACTTGAGTTGCGTCTTTCTATTTTGAAAAATATATTCCATAGATTTATTCAAGATTCTCCTTTTATTTCATTATTTCAACAACAATATTACATGCAAAACCATTGCCGACCATTTTTATTATCGATTCCACATTTTCTCGAATTGACATAACGTTTCGAGATTCTTTATTTCTACTATTTTAATATTCAATTTTAGGTACCTAAATCTCTTCTGGAGTTTTACTTATTAGTTATGTCTTGGGTCTCTTTTAGAGCACCTGCCTCCACTATATGACCATCTAGAAGAATTTTCATTTTTAGAATCGATCAATCTATTATTTATTCTAACTGATTGTCCTACTGGGACTTTGATTCAAATTAAAATATTAGATGGTATATAACACTTGGTTATTCTCATTAAGTTTGTAAATACATATGACAGTTAACTTGTAATGAGTTATCCTTGTTGAACTTCTTGTTCAAACTACTCTCCCCCTAACTCATTACAAGTTATTATTTCTCTCCCCCTAATGTCGGGAAAACTATCGAATCAAAATTGTAATCACAAATCATGTCATAATTGAATTTCCAATACATTCAAAACATCTAATAATATAAAGAGACTTATAATTAATATATATTCCCAACATTCTTTAAGGATTCACTCATCTTTATGCGTTGTGGTGGAGCAATTGGAACATATACGCACATACAAAAATTCAAAGATGAGAAATATTTAACTTTTGATCAAAAACCAATTGTAATTGGGAGTATTTATAACTTATTGTCTTGATGCGTACAACACGTAAATCAACATAATCTCACGTTAAAATAGGAAGTTTAGTGTTCTCATAAGTAATAGTTTAGACATTAATTAGAGGTGTTCAATCAATAATTTCTCTTAACCATTATACGCATAAATAACAAACTTTTACAAAAGTTTTTCAAACTCAATCAATAAAAGACTAAGATATAAACTCATCAGTATTAGCAAGATGAATTGTCTTAATTGCATGATCTAAAATTAATTATTTAAACAAGCAATCTTGCAAACGACAGGTTGCAAGTTGATAACACATATGTGATTATTTTGTAGATGCATCTACCAAAATCATATAATATCAAAACCATCCGCATGGTGGGTGAATGAGTCCATATTCATTTCAGAAATGCAAGACATAAAATCTCAACTTTAGCTAGTGAGTTTCTAAGAATCAATTTTCATTGAGAACAAGAAACAAATGAGAATTTTTAAATTAAAGAATCTTTTGGTTCTTTAATGAATGTCCATATGAATTCTCAATTAATTTTCGCATCATATATGATCCAGGATGGTCTAACTGGTCACGCCAAGTAGTAAATGCATTTGTATCAGTAAACTTCTGGTTTACTAAATGTGTTTCAATTGTACTAAATTGTAACAAATTGATAATTTTACTATCATTCCTTTTACTTTGTATCCACATATAAGTACTATTGTGACATTTACTATTGGAAATGTCTAAATTAATGTGAAGTCTATAATGCCACTAAGTCAATAAATATAATTTTCAAATAATTATATGCAGTATTCGCTTCAGGAAATATGCCAAAATCTTCAAATGCATGGCATTTGGTCTAGTGGTATGATTCTCGCTTCAGATGCGAGAAGTCCTGAGTTCGATTCAAAATTACTTTTAAAACCCTTTTAACAAGAGTTTTACATAATCAGTTAACTACCAAGAATAACTGCCTAAGTCATGTATAGAAATAAACCTATACTAAATATATCAATAAACGTCACATCTCAAACATAAAAATATGACATAATGAAAACTAGCAATTTTTTTCCATAACCATCATCATAAACATGCATGAAATTTAATTCAAAATCCAACCATTCAAGCTCATAGAACTTTTCATTTACAATTGCTCATGTTATTTCTCTAAATAATTAACAAATGGAACAATATAAAGCGTATGAACTACTATCTTTAACAATTCTTTGAACTAAATCAAATCTGAATAACCATAAAATTCATTTGTTTGTTAACATAAATTTGCATACTATATATGTCTTAATCAAATATATTATTTAATTATAAAACCTACTATAACAATATAAATAAATTAGTTCATATTCATTTTCATGAACAAATGAGATGCTTAAAACAATATGTAACACATGTAATCAAAACTTAAAAAGAAGACCATCTCAAAATATATAAATCATATATCAAGTTTATTTAATATTTAAAGATGTTCCTTTTTTTTTTTTGTTCTACATTGAGTCTTGACGATAAAAAGTAAGCAAATTAAACTTCAGTAGTAGATTTTGAATCGAATCAAAATCTATTAATAACAAACTTTGAAAGTGAATCTTATTTTCCAAGTGTACAATAGGTACATAACCAATGACTCTTCATAAATAAATTGTCTCTCTTGTTAAAAAGTTCTTGAAAATTCTTGTTCTTTTCTTGTTTTCTTAATGTTTTCTAGTTCAGGTGGTGAGAAAATTTATTACGACCATCCTCCATGACTATTATTATAGTCCAACTTACTACATCCACGTCAAAAATTATGTCTTTCGATTTTATTACATATTGTTACATTCTCTTCATGGAATGGTTAGGTTTCGTGATTAAAAACTTTTGTTCAATCATAAGTAAAATTTTTTCATGATATTGCTACTGCAGGAGCACATTTGAATCATGAAAAGTTGAATAAGTTCTCTCTTGTAAGGTTCTCATCAGTAATATTTTTTCACGTAATTTTAATTGAGAACTTATTTTAAATACTGTAAAGTTATACTTATAGTTTTAAAAACTTGCAACTTTAGGTGCATTCAATCATAACGAACTTTAGATAAAATTACCATATTCTATTGCTCATATTTTTCTTTTAAATTATTCCACAATTTAAGTAGATTTTTATAGTCAAATATTTTGTTTTCAACTCTTTAACGGGGATGATGACAAAAGAATATAAAAAAAAATAGTCATGATCAATTCAATTTATATAAATCAATAACTCAATCCTCTTTTGATTCATATGAAATATAATCTTTTCCTCATTTACAATCTCAACATGAGATCCATTATAAATATCTTTTAAAATCAACGGATTAACCATCACAAGATATTAATATATTAGCTCTCTTGGAGATTTTGAGTAATTTTGTATTTCCAAATATTGGAATAATATTGATTTATATTTCTTTTTGTGTTCACTTCTGGGAATGCAATAGATTTACTAGGACGAACTTATAAACGTCCCAAAAATTAGTTATTTCATAATCACCATCCCAAATATGCGTAGATTTCAAATCAAAATCTATCTATTCATGTTGTCATGATTAGTCTACAATTATAATAAACATGATATAATAAATAAATCATAGTAAAATATACTCGAGATTTTTTAACATCATTGTTATCACCCTGGCTATTATCATGAGCACTATTACAAGTAGTAAAACAACTTTTTTTGCATAATAACTTTTATAATCTAATAGTAAAAAAAAACATTTAATAAATAAAATCAAAATTTTCGTGTTTGATACTTGAAAGTTATCCGATACACATTGTACCAAATTTCAATACCACATATGTGTTATAAAATCTTATGATGCTCTAATCAAATATTTATAAATTAAATTTAAAAGATATAATATAATAATTTCAAGCATATTTAATAACAATAATTTAATCATCCAAATATTGTACATACTATAATTTAATAAAAGAATCTTAGTTTAAAAGAAACCTTAAAATAATATTTTTTTCATAAAATAATTTTACCAAAAATCAATCAATAAAGGAGAAAAACATACCACGTAAGTATTATATAAAATCCTTTGCATAAAAAGGCATAAAAAAATTTAGAGATTTATGTGTACCTAAGTGGTTAAAGGCTTTAATGATTACCAATAATGTGCAAGCCTAAATTGAAATAGCATTAGCTCTAGGAGGCAATCAACAACAGTAAATTTTGAGATATTTTTTTGACTTATGGAGAAAAAAAAATTAAAAGAGA
Organism: Gossypium sturtianum; assembly: GCA_025698515.1. Classification (NCBI taxonomy): domain Eukaryota; kingdom Viridiplantae; phylum Streptophyta; class Magnoliopsida; order Malvales; family Malvaceae; genus Gossypium; species Gossypium sturtianum. The sequence continues at coordinate 127,646,356 of CM046948.1, forward strand.
ATAGTGTTGATAACATGTTATAAAATAAATAGAGAGAGTAAAAAACAAAGAGAATGGGAGAACAAAGAGAGAGCGTATTTTGTTGATCAATGGATATTTACAAAGCTTCTCCAAAGTCTCTATTTATTGGCATAAAAAGTATAAATGAGGTAGGAAAATTATTCAAAAAATTCTCTCCCTTGAAAAACCAAGAGTGCTTTCCATAGAGTCCTAGAGAGAGTGGTAACTGCTGCAGCTTAGGATGGAGAAGAGTGGTGGCGATGAGAGGGAGAGCAGTGAGGAGATCTCATTGTTAGCAGAAGAGCTTATTCAATTATCAATTAAGAGATTAGTGGTGGTGCCGAATGTCAAGCCGACTTTGATCTGTTCAGTATGGACAAAGAAGCCTTTTAATCCAGAAAGTCTGAAGGCACAGTTGAGGAGCATATGGAAAACAAAGAAAAAGTTTGAAATCCAAACGGCAGGGCAGAATCTTTTCTTAATCGTTTTTGACTTAGAAGAAGATCTGGAGATGATCTTGGAGGGACGACCTTGGTTGTTTCGCAAATACTTAATTTTGTTTGAAAGATTACGAAATCTAATTGATAGGGATTAGATTCGACTTACTTCTTCACCGTATTGGGTTAAGTTCGGCCCGGTTTTACCAGAATTTGACAAGAAGGACCTTATGCACGCTATTGAGAGTACATTCGGAGGAGTTATTAGGTCAGAAATAAATGGTGATATGAGCAGAATTAGGGTTAATTTAGACATTCAGAGCCCACTTAGGAGAGGTATATTTGTGTCAACTGAGAATAGCGTTAAATCATGGATTTCTTTCAAATATGAAAAACTGCCAGTTTTCTATTTTGGGTGTGGAAGAATGGATCATAGCCTCAATGATTGTTTGCAGATAAACCTTGTAGAAAAAACTAAAATTAGAGAAGATCCTCACTTCTCTATTGCATTAAAAGCAGAATCAAAAGTGATGGGGAGAGAGAGTATGAAATTTAATGCCTTTGCAAAGAAAATGGGTTCGCAGCATACTTACACAGGAAATTCAAAGGAACAGTCCGGGTGGAATAAGGAGGCTGAATCTATTGTTATGAAAAGAATATTACAAGGAGGAAGGATACTGGAGAATTGAAAGGAAGGATTTAAGGAACATGGAGAAAAACACAACATGATGGAGATGGGGAAGCCGATGGGAGATAATAATAAAATAGAAAGAATTGCAGAAGTCACCAAAAAATCAAGTTGGAAAAGGTTAGACGCAGTAAATCAGGTAGAGCGCAGGAAGCACATAAGTGTGACGGGCAAAAGAAAATTTTTAGAAGAAGAGGACGGCATGGATTGCTCAGGCATGACAAACAGAGAGGTAGCAAAAAGGTTAAAAAATGAAGATCTGGCTAGTAAATGAGGGAAATGTATGGAGATTACGCTTGTTGATGAGGGACAATTTATTGTTCCAAACAATTTTGGATCGGCGGCTGCCAATGGGCAAGCCGACCGTGCACAATGAAAAACATTTGCTGGAATGTCTGTGGGTTGGGGAGTCCACGGGTGGTACGGAGGCTGCGACATCTAATTAAGCAGCAAAATCCCCAAATGGTCTTCTTAATGGAGACAAAGTTAGATCAAAAGCGTATGGAAAGGGTTAGAAACAGTTGCGATTTTACTAACAGAATTGATATTGAAGCAGAGGGGTCTCAGGGTGGATTATGTTTAGCATGGAAAGGAGACATCGAGATATCCATAAAGAGTTTCTCTAAATGGCATATAGATACAATAGTGAAGGAAGAGGGAGTTCAAGAAGAGTGGAGGTTCACAGGATTCTATGGATCGCCATATTTAAAAGATAAGAGTGTTGCTTGGGACTTGCTCAAACAACTAGGTCAAGAAAGTAATCAACCTTGGCTCGTTGCAGGAGATTTCAACGAAATTATGTATTGTTTTGAGAAAAAGGGCGGAGTGCAAAGGGACCAAAGGAGGATGGATGCATTCAGGGATACTTTAGAGGAATGTCAACTAATGGATATTGGGTACTCGGGAACCTGGTTCACGTGGGAAATAGGAAATCTTCCAGTGACAAATATTCGAGAGAGATTGGATAGAGGAGTTGCAAACGAAAAATGGTTAACATTATTTCCAATGGGTAATATTCAACATCTTCCCTACTCAATGTCAGATCATTGTCCTCTCCTTATAAGTACAGTTAAATCGCCCAATATTCATGAAACTGAGAGATTTCACTTTGAAGCTTGGTGGACATTGGAGGAATCCACTGAACAAGTTATTAAGGAAGCCTGGGAGTCCTATTCAGAATCGTTAATGGAGAAAATAGAAAAGCTGCAGAGTAGACTGAAGACGTGGGCACGTTTTAACAGAAGCAAGAAGGAGGGTCGAAAGAAGAGGCTAACAAAAGAACTTGAAATTTTGTTGAATGAAGAAAGAGACGACGAGACAATGGCAAGGATTATCGACACCAAAATTCACTTAAACATGGAGATTGATAAAGACAAAATATACTGGGAACAAAGAGCGAGAGCAAACTGGCTTTGGCTTGGAGATAAGAATTCAGCTTATTTCCAAAAATGTGCATCAGTTCGTAGACGAGCTAACTCAATCACCAAATTAGTAACGGATGATGGGAAGGAGATTACCGAAGGATCTAAAATAAATGAGACAACAACTGTGTTTTTCAAAGAACTATTTACATCGAAAGGAGTTGCGGACCTAGGAAAGGTGTTGGAAGGTATCGAAAAAAGCATTTCTAATGAGATAAATATAGATTTATTATCACCATTCAGAGAAGAAGAAATATGGGCAGCATTAAAGGGGATAGGACCCATAAAGGCACCAAGACCGGATGGATTTCAAGCATTGTTCTTCCAGAGGTACTGGCATATAGTAGGTAAGGATGTTTCGGAGTATTGTCTAGGAATTTTGAACGGAAATAAGGGGGTAGAAGTAGAAAACAGTACAGACATAGTGCTCATTCCAAAAGTTCCACATCCATCAACTCTGGTCAATTTTAGGCCTATCAGTTTATGTTCAGTAATTTATAAAATCATAGCAAAAACAATTGCTAATAGATTGCAATGTGTAATTGGAAATTGTTGTAACACCCCTAACCCGAAACCGTCGCCGAAATAGGGTTAAGAGGTATTAGCGATCAACCAGAACATTTAACAACTAGAATTTACGACACAAAGTCAATCATCTTCAATCACATTCAATTGCAATCATAGTGTCCCTTAAATGAGTCATCAAGACCCTAAGCATGCTTATAAACCGAGTCGGGACTAAACCTAAACACATATAAAATTTCATGAAAATTTGAAACTTTTCTAAGAATACAGGGGAGACACGCCCATGGGAGGAGACCGTGTGCCCTCCACGGCTTCTAGACACCCCCGTGTGTCCTTTCATGTCTATATACTAATTTGGTCCTCACGGCCACCAGGCACGTCCGTGTGTCCTGACCGTGGTCCTATACTGTCTTCCCCACCACGGCCACCAAGCACGCCCATGTGCCATGGCCGTGTGCTCTTAGATAGCTACTGACTTGTACACCACGGTTAGCTGACACCCCCGTGTCGAGGCCGTGTGCTACAAAACTCTATTCTGCCAATTCACCCATGGTCTGTAGGCACGCCCGTGCACCTCGACCGTGTGACATTATAGGCCATTTTACAAGGCCAACATGCCACCCACTTAGGGTCAAACCTACAAGCAACACCTACCAATACATATCATGCACATAAGGCAACCAAAAACTTACCAATATGACTATTCAATCTAGGCATTCAATTCGCATTCCAACCATAACAAATTCCATACCAAAATCTATCTCATCACAAGCATAATACATTAAATACCAAACATTACTCCTTCTAAATTTCACTAATTCACATAAGCATTTTTACTAACACAAAGTTACCATTCACAAGTCTATTTCTCAACCCACAAACCATGCCCAAAAGATGCTTCACATATACCAAAATCATTTATGCTAAAGCTAGCACATATCTAGCCACATCTCATGGCTATTTACAACTCTCAAACATGATTCAAATAACTAGCCTATACATGCCATATTTTATCATATACATCTTTCCAAAATACCCAAAATAGATTGTCGATAGTGTGACTGAGAGGCTGACGATTCCCGGATCCGAGCTAGCTTTACTGACACTGCAAAGCAGAGAAACAAATCACACAGTAAGCTTTATAAAGCTTAGTAAGTTCATAAAATAATACAAGTAATTCATTGTATTGACTCAATGAACAAATTGAACTATCACACGATAATTTACCGATAATACCCACATTCAACTATATTCATAACTCACTTAGTATTCCATTCATCTACCTTCAATTTCACCAACCACATAGGTATCATACATACCTTTGCCAACAAATAGCTACTATCCAACCATGCTACTCAACTACCCGGTTTTACATTTCAATCAAACTTTACTATTCTTTTAATTTATTAATACACTTATAAATTTATATTATCACATAGATAAAAGCACAACTAGGCACCTTATTAATCTCTACCTCATACTCAAACATATATATGTATAATTAACTCTTAAATCTATCATCAACCACGTAGGTTCAAACGTACCTTGATCAACATATAACTACTCACCATTCGTATTACTCAATTTGCTCGATATTACTTCTCATTCAACCTTTGCTATACCTTTGACTTATTCGCACACTTAGTGCCAATTTCATAATCAAACATAATCGTCATCGCACACTTAGTGCCAATATGTTAAATCCGAACTTTTATCGATATCGCACACACAAAGCATATTCGATGAGCCTGAGCTTTCTATCTTTTACGCACACACACGCTGCTAATTGTTAAAGCCGTAGCTTCTATAGTTTCGCACACACGCTTCTAATTAATTCGGTATCAACTCAATTTCGCACACATAGTGCCTTAATACTTTAACTTATACTTAAAACATTTTATTCCATTTATATACATTCATTCGTTTCACAACACATAGATATAAATTTAATAGCAAGAATTATATCCAAACTTATATCAATATTGCACACTCGATTGCTAACCACAAAGCCGAAGCTTATATTATTTACACACACACGCAAAGACTATTCATCTCGGTCACATTTCCGAATACGTACACTTAGTTCTACATAACTTAAGCTCTCACATAGCATTTACATTCGATATATCATACCAATCATTTCATCATATTAATCATAGTTAATTACACGTACTATGTCCGAACTTACCTCGGATGTTGAAATACCGAAACGGTCGATTAATCGAGCACTTTGTCTTTGCCTTGATCTCGATTCGAACCTCTCCTTTACTGGTCTATACACATTCAAATTCAATCCATTCAATCAACAACTCATTCAAATTGGTCCACACTCACTCATTTAGGGTATTTTACAAAATAGCCCTCATATTTTCACATTTTGACACTTTAGTCCCTATTTCACAAAATCATCAAATACACAAAATTTCAAAATACATATACTAGCCGAATTCTTCCCATGCTAATACAAGCTCATACATTTCATTTATTTCACATTTTAACCCTTCAATTTACACTTTTCACAATTTAGCCCTAATTAGCTAAATTCATCAAAAATTCAAGAACAAAGTATGTTCATCTAGCTCAAATCTTTCTTTTAACACCATAAACCATCACAAAGCTCAATATATCATAAATGGCATATCACACAAACATCATCAATTTACAAAATTTATGCATGGGTTTTGTAGAGCACAAAGCAACGATTACAAAAATGTAGAAATTATCAAAAACCGATCAAAAATACATACCCAATTTAAGCATAAACCATGGCTGAATACCAAGCTTCCTTATTTCTTTCTATTTTATTTTTGTTTCGGTGGAGATGGATGAACAATCCACTACCCCATTTCTTTTTATTATCATAGTTTATAATATATATAATATATATAATATACTTTAACTTATAAGTTAATATATATATATATAAAAACATATATATATACACATATCAACATTTAATACCGTCTACCACATATAATTTTTGGCTAATTACAACATTAATCCTCCCCTTTATAAAGACAACAACAATTTAGCACTTATAAATCAACACACAGCTTTTACACTTTATACGGTTAAGTCCTTTCTTCTAATTCGATACACCAACAATCAAATTATCATACAAAATTTTCACACAGGCTATGTCACGTACTATTCACACAGAAAAAAATCATTAAAATATTTTTACGACCTCAGATTTATGGTCCCGAAACCACTGTTCCGACCAGGGTCTAAACCGGGCTGTTACAATTGTATTGATAAGGTCCAGAGTGCATTTTTCCCAGGCAGAATAACTTTAGATAATGTTCTTCTAGCATATGAAATTTTGGATACGTTTAGGCAAAAACGAACAGGAAAAAAAAGGGTATAAGGCGGTAAAGCTCAACATGAGCAAGGCTTATGATAGGGTAGAGTGGGATTTTGTAAAAGAGGTGATGCTTAAGATGGGGTTTGCTAGAAAATGGGTGGATCTAATAATGAAATGTATTACTACAGCTTCTTATACGGTTATAACTAATGGAGGGAGGGGTAATACTTTTCAACCCACAAGGGGTCTTCGACATGGTGATCCATTAAGCCCGTTTCTATTTCTTATATGTAGTGAAGGCCTTTCATCTCTGATGAGAACAACAAACAAAAATGGTTTTATTAGAGGAGCAAAGGCGAGTAGAAGAGGGCCAGAGATATCTCATTTACTTTTCGCAGACGATTGCATAATGTTTGGTGAAGTAACAGATAAGGGAGCAAGGATTATGAAAGACATTTTAAAGGAGTATGAAAGCTGCTCAGGGCAATGTGTTAATTTTAACAAATCTACAATCTTTTACAGCTCGAACACAAATAGCGAGAAAAGAGAAGAAGTGTCAACAGTGTTAGTTGTAAGGAGCTCTACAAGCCCGGAGAAATATTTAGGACTTCCAAATGTGGTGGGTAGATGGAAAAAAGAGGCTTTTCAGAATCTACTGGACAGAATAACTATGTGGATCGAAGGATGGAGTACCAGATTACTATCTCAAGGGGGAAAAGAAATTTTCATAAAATCAGTATTACAGGCAATACCCACTTATGCTATCTCTTGTTTTCTTTTTCCTAAAGCCTTATGCGAGATGATAGAGAGTAAGCTTGCTAAGTACTGGTGGCAAAAATGAGTTGGTAAACGAGGAATACATTGGTGTCAGTGGAAGTTTTTATGTCGGCCAAAAGAAGAAGGTGGTTTGGGGTTTAGAAATATGGCTCAGTTCAATATTGCACTCTTGGCAAAACAAGGGTGGAGATTGTTAAACTTTCCGAATTCACTAGTAGCACAAGTTTTCAAAGCGAAGTATTTCCCAGAATGCGATTTTCTTAATTCGAGCATGGGGAACTCTTGCTCTTATGTTTGGCGTAGCATCTGGGAGACCAAGGGTACATTGGAGAAAGGTCTATTCTGGAAAGTAGGTACGGGCACGAGTATCTCAGTTAATGAAGATGCATGGATTCCAAATTATGTTAATATTAGATTAAGTTTTGGAGGTGATAATGTGCAATTTGATAAAGTTTCAGAGTTAATTAATAGCCATGATAGAGACTGGAATAGGGATTTGCTAGTCAATACCTTCCAAGAAAAAATAGCTAATCTGATTCTTCAAATTCCTTTGGCGCTGGAACCCCATGAGGACCTTCTTGCATGGAATGGCAAACCGTCGGGTGAGTTTTCAGTCCGGGGCACTTATAAACTATTACAAAGTATTGATCCTACAGCTTATGCTTTACAAAACATCTATAAGGAATTTTACAGAAAACTATGGCGGATTGATCTAACCTCGAAGATTAAATTACTAATTTGGAAAATTTTCTGGAACTATCTACCGACTCGAGTAAATCTGTCAGTTAGGAAATTAGTAAGTAACACTTCGTGTCCTCAGTGTGGTGGAGGGGAAGAAACAATGAATCACCTTTTTCGTGAATGTCCTGAGTCACAAACAGTATGGAGAGAATTGTCAGATCCAATATTTATTTTGTTCCCAAACGCAGAGTTTATTGAATGGCTTACCAAGGTCTTTGCTCTTCTCCCTCTGGAAAAGTGCAGAATCTATTGTGGAGCGCTTTGGGCTATCTAGGGGATAGAAATTCTCGTATTCACGACAAAAAAGGCAGATCAAGTCAGGAAATAGTAAAATTTGTTCATGGTTATCTTACAGAACTAGATGGAATTAAAAAAGAAAACTAGAAAGTATCTAAAACAGAAACGAAATGGAGTCACCCACCTGGACAAACAGTGAAAATAAATTTCGATGGGGCGTTTGACGAGAGAAGAAACCAATCGGCATCAGGTGTTGTAGTCAGGGATAGGAATGGTCACGTTCTCATCACAAATGCAGAACTTCACAGTGGAGTGGCTTCTGTTTTTGCTGCTAAAGCAATCGCTTGTCGTCGAACAACCCAAATAGCCCTCGAAATAAACAGTAAAGATACCATCATTGAAGGAGATTCGCTGTCAATTATAAAGAAATGCAAAAGTACAGATTTTGACAAATCACTGGTAGGGACTTACATATATGATATTCATAGAATAAAAGCCAAAGCCAGAAAGATAAGGTTCGAGTTTATTCCAAGAATAGCAAATAATCTTGCCCATATACTAGCAACGAAATCTCTGAGAAGGAGGGAAGAGATTTACCTGATTGATGATGTACCCAGTTATGCAAAAGAACAGGCGAGGAACGAAAGTGTGAGAGAACCAGATTGAGGAGAAGAAGAGATGAAACGGTAGAGGAGAGTTTCAAAATGCAAAACCAATCAGTCTCAAGTGCTTATTACTCTCATCGGTAACTGATACCGCCATTAATGGACGAAATAAAAGATGTGACCAGCATTGGCGGGCGAACAAATGATTTGATTGGGCAGTAGGATGTGGCTGATTTTTTTCGATAGTTTTCTAGAGTCTTCTTTTGCAAGTTTGTTTAAATTTTAGGGCCTTTATGTCAGTTTGTTTTATTTCGGGCCATTATGCTTTGGTCCGTTTTCTGAATTTTTTTCATGTAAACTTTATTTTAAATTAATCAAAAGCCCAATCTGATCTTTGAATAAAAAAAAGTATAAATGAGGTAGAGATCTACTTCTAATGACTATTAAAATTTAAAATACATCAAAACTTATCTTAATCTTGATGGACACCTACTTAATAAGATATTCATAACATATATATATATATATATATATTTCAATTTAGTTGTTTTTAAGTTAAATTTGATCCTCAATTTTTAAAATGAGTCGAATTTGACCATATCTTTCCAAAAAGAATCAAATTATTTTTTTAATAGAAATCTGGCTAAAGCATTCAATTTTTAAACATGGCAACCCGTATCCACATGTACTTCATGCTTTTTCTTTAAATTTATTTTTATTTTGAATCTATTTTTACTTTTTTGAATATTTTTTTAATTTTAAATTATTTGATGATGTGGCATATAAGACATAGTGTCATTCTAGCACGAAGTACACGTAGATTGTCATGCAAGTTAACACAGCAACCTCGTTAAAAAATTAATGTTTCAATTAGTATTTCCATTAAAAAAAAGTTTATTTGACTCTTTTTGATAAGTTAATGACTAAACATATTAAAAAATTGACAAAATATGTAAATATTGAGGGTTAAATTTATCATTATGCCTTTAATAAATTGAAAATTTGAGTGCTAAAAATCTAAGTTATAAAATATGTGGTATATTACTTCAAATTAATTATAGAATATAAGTAAACTATTTGATAAATGTGACTTTTAAAATTTTAAAGGAAAAGTATTTAAAAGATAATTACAATGTTGGTGAAAAAGATTATATAACAAATATATTTATTAAAAATTCATATAAAAATCAATTGATGTTTTTGTTACAATGGTAAAGTAAAATATTTATTATGTGTTATATTTCGAGTTAAAATCTTATTATAATCAAATATTTATTAATTTATTATATATGAAAAGATAAAAACATCTTTATAAAACTATAATTTAATTAGTGTGTATATCCATGCGATGTATAGACCGTAGACCTGTTCATGGGTTGGGCTACCTGCTCAAACCCGAAGGCTCGCCCACAGTTTGGAATTCTAATTTATTCATCCACCTGTTTCTTTCCTTTCTTATAAATCAAGTTGGGTGATAATTAGTTAAAAAAAAAAAATTGGTTTAAGGGTGTTAAAAGTTTTCAAACTTTTTCAAAATAAGCAATTAAGCCCATGCTTTTTTTTTGCACTCATTTGGGTACTTGAACTTTCAAAATGTATCAAAAAGACCCTCAAACCTTTTCAAAAATAAGTAATTAAGCCCTTACATTTTTTTGTACTCAATTGGGTACTTGAACTTTCAAAATGCTTAAAAAAGACCATCAAAATTTTTCAAAAAAAGAAGAAGAAGCAATTAAACCCCTACTTTTATTAAAAATTATAAAAAAATTAAAATCAATAAAAGCTATAAATATTATTAAATTTTAATAAAATATTAAAATATTAAAAATTAGGAAAAAATATAAAAATCGTAAATTTTTTTTTATATATGATCTTCTTATATGTCCAATATTATAGTTAGAAAGTATATAACATTATAAATTAATTTTTTAATAAATATTATTAAAATTTATTATTAATTATTTAATCTAAATATTTGTTAAAGATGAAGTTTATTATAAAAATTAAATATATGAATATTATGTTTTATTTAATAAAGATAAATTCATAAATTATCGTTATATTTTTAGAAAATTCATTATCGAACGAAACGTGATAATGTAATTTTCTTGAGATTTTAATCAATATCTTTCAATGTATATCAAAGATTTAAAAGTAACTTTCTCGACAATCATATTTCATTAAAACCATAACTCGAGAAAACACCAAATACTATCATGTTTGTTATTAAAATTCAGTTTTATTTGTCTGAAAAACAAAACTCCATCTCACCGTCATACCATAGGTGTGTTTCTTTTCCTTGCCCAAATTTCGGAAATAAATGATAAGCATGTCCTTTTTTTAATATAATTCCAAATTAGAAATGCAGTCACACATTTGGGGTGTTTGGCCCAATTGTCCTAAAACCACTTTATTACGATTTTTATTTCGCTCATTTATTATTTTCTATTTTTTCTTAAAATAGATTGGTTTAAGGGTATAAAAAGTCCTCAAACTTTTTCAGAAAAAGCAATTAAGCCCCTTCCTTTTTTTTTTTGCACTCAATTGTGCACTTGAGCTTTCAAAATGCATCAAAAAAGCCCTCAAACTTCTTCAAAAAAAGCAATTAAGCTCTGCTTTTTTTCTCACTCAATTGGGTACTTGAACTTTCAAAATATATAAAAAAGACCCTCAAAATTTTTCAAAAAAGCAATTAAGCCCCTGCTCTTATTAAAAATTAGAAAAAAAATTATAAATATTAAAAATATTAAATTTTAGAAAAATATTAAATTTTAATAAAATATAAAAAAATTTAAAATTTATTAAAAATTATACTTTTTTATAAAAATCATAAAAATGGTAAACTTTTATAAATTTTGGTTATGCGATTGTGCGATAATTATAATCTTTTTTTCCTATGAATTATATAAAAACAAAAACAAGCCATAAGTAGATGTTAGAGTAATGATTGAAATATATAACATATATTGTTAGGGATCGACTTGCATAAACAACGAGAAAGAAAGAATTAAGAAAAATTAGGCACAAAAATTTACGTGGAAAAACTCTTCCAATTAAGGGGATAAAAAACCACGGGCAAAGGAGACTTCACAAATGAGCAAACAAATGAAGAGTACAAGATGAAAGAAATTCAAAACAAACCCTAACCCCAAATACAAAGTTCACTCTGGCTAAAATACAAAACTAATTTAAAGTTCTCTAAAACTATCTCTTGATTTTCTCTCTAATGTTGTGTTATTGTCCTCTCTTTTTCTAAGGTTACAAAGACCTTTAAATAGGCTAAGATTAGAGTTCTAATATGACTATAATATCTCTGGTGTAATTAGAGTTTAACTGGAAAAAGCAACCCTGCTGAGAGTCTAATACGTAACTGCTTTAAGTTTGGAATTCATCACGTCGTTACGATGTCCCAGGCTCCTCATCACGATGTCGCCTCTGCTTTGACTCTGGTTTGACCGAGAAATGCGAGACACGCTCCACAAATCTTCACATTGACTCAAATTTTAACATGCCTCCTTTTTTGGGCCCTGCCATGGGCCTAACTCGATCTTTGCAAAAGATTAACCAAGTCCAAACGGTGCTTAAACTTGGAAACTGGAAGACTCTTATTCAAAACAGTCATACCTTTATCGCTCATATGACCAAGTCGCATATGTCACAACCGAGTTAACTCCAGCTCTGTAATAGAAGAGGGAATTTCTGCTACACCAGTCACTATTGAACCCTGCAGAATATATATAATCTATCGATTTTCTGACCTCTCATTAAAACGAAAGCTCCATGAGATACCTTAATGCCACTTTACTCGATGACTACAACCATCCGAGTCTAACATACCCAGGGAGATGATATTTTTCTTTAAGTCAGGCATATGCATGACACCTAATAGTGTCCTGATAATCCTATCGTCCATCCTAATCTGAATAGTACCAATACCAATTATCTTACAGGGTGAATTATTCCTCATGAGCACAACTCCACCTTTAACTGGTCTATATGTGGAGAACTAGTCCTTGTTGAGACACATATGGTAAGAACATCCCGAATCTAGGATCCACTCGGACATAAACTTAGACCTTGCAGTCATAGATACCAGTAACCAATCATCACCCTTGTCCTCGGCAACACTTGCATCGGCTACCTCGACCTTTTTCTTTCCTTTCTTGTTGCTCTCAACAACCCTCATGTTCTTATTTTTCAGGTTATAACACTCTATCTTAATATGATCTAACTTATTGTAGTAGCCATATGTCTTGTCTTGATTCCTCGACTTCGATTTAGTCATATTTCTCGCAACCAAAACTGAGGCTTGCCCATCTAACTTGCTATTTGAACCTAATTCATTGTCGAGTTTGTCTTTTCTCAACAAGTTTCCCTTCATGTCCTCGAACTAGAGTTTATCTCTACCATAAATCAGGGTCTCCCTGAAAGTCTTATATGAAAGGGGTAAATAGCATAATAATAGCATAGCTTGATCTTCACATCTATATTAGCCTCGACATTCTTCATATCATTTAAGAGAGTAACAAATTCACTGATGTGAGCCCTAATGGACGCACCTTCGACCATACGGAACGTGTACAAGCTTGTTTCAGAACCAATTGATTAGCTAGAGACTTTGTCATGTAAAGGTATTCTAATTTTCTCCATAAGACAGATGTCGTTTTCTCCATAAGCACTTCCTACAACACATTGTTCATGAGGCATAACTGAATTACAGACAAAGCTTCCTCATCAAGCTCATCCCATTCCGACTGATCCAAATTCGCGGGCTTTTGCCCTGTAACAACTTTCTTTAGGCCATTCTGAATCAATATTGCAGTCATCCAAACTTGCCATAAATTGAAATTTGTGATCCCATCAAACTTTTTAATATCGAATCTCATTGTCGTCATCTCTGAACGAGTTGATTGCGGAGTCCTAACCAAGCTTTGATACCAGTTTGTTGGGGATTGACCCGTATAAACAAAAAGAATGAAGGAATAGAGAAAAATTGAGCACACAAATTTACATGGAAAAACTCTTCAAATCAAGAGGATAAAAAACCACGGGCAAAGAAGACTTCACTAATAAGCAAACAAGCGAAGAGTACAAGATGGAGAAATTCAAAACAAACCCTAACCCTAAATACAAAGCTCTCTCTAGCTAAAATACAAAATTCCCTTAAAGCTCTCTAAAACTCTCTCTTGATTTTCTCTCTAATATTGTGTTATTGTCCTATCTTTTTCTAGGCTTACTAAGGACCTTTAAATATGCTAAGATTAAAGTTTTAATATGACTATAATATCTCTAGTGTAATCAAAGTTTAATTGGGAAAAATAACCCTACTAAGAGTCTAACACGCATCTGCTTTAAGTTTGGAATTTGCCGCATCATCATGACGTCCCAGACTCCTCGTCACGGCTTCAATGCTACACATCCATACTTGATCAATGTCATTTGATTGTGTTAATATACGTGATCATGATGGATTTAGTTACGATATATGTAACAAAAGTCGCTTTGGTTCTATGTTAACATGATTTGTAATGCCCTGATTTATTTATTCCTGTTTCTGTAAATTCTGACACAACTGTGTATCTGCTTCAGTGGTTAAGTGTTCTGGGTGTGTGTGTGAGGTCTTGGGTTTAAGTCTCACTTTTGCCAAATTTTGTTATTTTTTATCCAAGCCTTACCCTTGTTGAGTGGGCTTATATAAAATTTTCTGTTAATCCATATCAGAATGATTCTACTGGTTTGAGTGGTAAGGGAGTTAGAGTGTTAGAGGTCTTGTGTTCGAATCCCTATGCAAGCGTGGATGTTATTTTTGCTCAGTTGCACGATAGAGTTTCGGTAGAGTTAGAATTCTAAGATAGTTTAGTGTTAATGGGTTAGTGGGGAGGAATTTAGGGGATTTGTTGATATATTGTTTTTTATTTTATTATTTTTTTCTCTCTATTCCAATTCCCAAAATTTGACGTTATTTTCATGTTGGCTGGAAAAATTCTTTGTCATCTTGTTTGTGAAATTCTGTCGCAATCCTGCCTTTTCAATCCCGATTTTTCAGTTCTTCAGTGTTTCTGTGTGGTTTGGTAAGTGTAAGGGGTGAATTCTGTGTGGGTTAGGGAATCGTTTGTAGGCTATTCAAACCAAGTTTATTCTTTTCTTTCTGCTAGTTGATTTTTTTCAGTTTTGGCCGCAGTGAATCATGAAGAACGGGGCTCTCCTCTTGCGGAATCATAGTCGGAATCGTTCGGGGTGTTGGGGTAAGTGATGAACGCTTGAATTGAACTGTTTTCAATTTCGTGGTTTCAGTTTAATCGTGAATTAAGACTGATTTTGGGAGTTTCGTTTGTCGATTTTAGGTTTTGGTGATCTTGGGTGTGTTTTCGCATCAAAACCGAAACAGGTGTGTACCCCCTTACACGAGAAAATTGAGTTTCGGTGAAAGCCAAAAGTGCAGTTTGTCGACGCCACACGAGTATGTGGTCGCCCGTGTGGTTGGCCGTGTGCGAGACACGGTCGTGCGTAAGACACAGCCGTGTGGTGGTGAGAATGTGGCCGTGTGGGCCACACGAGCTATGCCAAGTTGGGCGTGTGGGCTTACACGAGTGTGTGGGTTTTGGGCCAGGCCGTGTGGGCCACACAGGTAAGGCCAATCTGGGCAGTGGGCCTACACGGGCACGTGGGCCCATAATTTTGAAATTTTCCCTAGGGTCGCACGGTTCGTTCTGATCGACTGTGGGCCTACCGTAGGGTCGGTAAGGGCTAACCAAACCTTAAATTATGTGATCTGATACTCTGATAGTCTGCCTTGTGTAGGATACCGATATGTACTTTTGTTCTGTTAAGTATATATTTATGCGATTTGTATATGAGCATGTTATGCATGATATTACTGTATCTGTTATTTCTGTGTCTGTGACTGGGGTGGATTTTGTATATGTGGAGGAAGTGATCTGTACGACGATACTTTGCCTAAGTTCTAGCAGCTTGACTGCATATTATCTGTAATGTGTCGCATTGACACTATATGGTATGTAGGGATGGGTGGGTGTTTTTAACCCCACATGGTGTGATGGGATGATCGGAGATGGTGTGTAGAGGATGGGGGTAGGATTCTGCATATCTGTACTGCTTAACTGATTTTCTTATCTGTATCTGAAATGGACATAAGTCCGAATCTGTATCTGACTGCATATGAGATTTTTGTATGTATTGCATGTCTATTTCTGTCGGGTTACACATTGAGTTTATGAAAACTCACATTTGTTTGTCTGTTCTGTACAGGTAATCCACAGACTTAGGCGGATCAGTGCGGCGGAGTCTCACGGTGACCACGAGTTTGTGAACTGTATTTTAATAATGGTTTTTATTTACTTAAAGGATTATTTCCTGAGAATTGTGTAATTATTGGACTCTCTGGACTGTTTGATTTTTATTTTGGTTTTGGATGCGTTTCAACTTTCATTGTGACGTTTGACTAAAATCACAATTTTACGAAAACAAAGGTTTTTTCTAAAAATACAAACTAGATTTCCAAAAATATAACGGTTTGATTTTTATTTTGGTTTTGGATGCGTTTCAACTTTCATTTTATCGATTTAGGTGTTTTAGTAGTTTCGTGTTGGAAATTGACAGATACTAACGAGATTAACAAAAACAAGGCAAGTCCAAAAATAAATTACAAACCCAAAAGATCAAATCATAGTTATAGCAGTGCAAAACAATCCGAGCTCCGTACGCCGTCTGATCCTCAGTCAGATGCTTACCTAAACAGACAAAGGTAAGACAAAAGGTGAGCTACCAAGCACCACATATAACCAAACACAAATACAAATAAATAGATCATAATATATAAATCATAGTAACGCAAAGAACCTAATAACAATTATAAAACCAGTACGGAATAGATCTAGAGTATTATAAAGATTTTAACAACGGTAATACAACAGAACTGAACTAACAGAACAGAGTAAAACAAAACAAATCAAGCAGAGCAGAACAGAACAGAGCAGAGTAGAGTAGAACAGAACTATGCAGAGGATGTGTGTTATGCCGATTTTGTATTTTAAAAACAGATCATAATGCAGATTTATCAGAAAACATCCTATCCAACTCCACTACACACCAAAATAGAGTTCCCCCAGAACTCGTCTAGCCAAATCACACCAATAGATAACTATGGACGGTGCCACCAGAATTTTGCAGTTAAAACTGCCAGATCGGATACATGTGGTCAAGCCACTATAGTACAACCAAGCTACCGAGACAGAATTGTGAATAAACCTACAAATAGTGTAGATCATTAAGCTGCCAGAAACTTCCTCTTTTCACATCAACCCAAATCTCATGCAATGTGTCATGTCATGCATATGCAGAACCAGAGTGATGAGCATGTAAGTCATGCCATCTTTTAATAACAGAATCAAAAGACATAAGAGTCCATGTCCTATAAAATAGACTTATCAAACCTCAACAAATCATATCAGAATTGCCATGAAGTCACATGCACGATTATAAATCAAAACCAGTAACAATCAATCTAACATAATCAGATATCACATATTTGTCAACAACAAAGTAATGCAGAGGCGTACTAACAAACTTAACAAAATACAGATCATACCTGGGTAATTCGCACACATTAGGCAATAGCACATTACGTTCCGACAGATCCTACTCACTTAGGTTCAAAAATAGTAGTCATACGTACAAATCACAAGTTTTTCGTCATCAGATCATCAGATATAAAGTTATATAGCCTAATTCAGATCGTACGGACCCTACAGTAGGCCTGCGTTCGTTTCGGTTGACGCTTGTGGCCCAAGGGAAAAATTCTAAATATTGCTTCACACGCCCGTGTGGTTTCACACGACCTGGAGAACTGGCCCGTGTAACTCCACACAGTCCCGTGTGCTTACCTGTGTGTCCCACACGTCCGGAGACATGCCCGTGTCACTTGCCCGTGTGGTCCTAATTCACAAATAGTAAGTTACACGGCCTGAACACACACTCATGTCACTGGCCCGTGTGAACCCTGCACAATTCATAACCACACATGGTCTGAGCACACACCCATATGCCCTCAATTTTTGTGAACAGTAAGTTACACGGCCATGTGGCTCACACGGCCTGGTACACGGCCGTGTGGCATCGATAGTCCATTTTTCGACGATTAAAATTCAAAGAAGAAGGGGTTTCTGACACCCACTTGATACGAATTCGATGCATCCCGTCCCTAAACGACAAGCAATTGCCCAGCAAATGATTAATTCACAGTCAAATCAAAGTTACATCGAAGAACTTTTGACACCAAAACTTCAATTCGAACTTACCGGCCAGTGAATTAAACTAGAAGGAGACGTTAGACCCTGTACAGAATCAGTGTAACGTAACATAACACAAAAGAAAGGTCACTTGAAATTAAGAAACCAAAATGAAGAAACTAAAGAACGGAAAAAAGAACGACAGAAAAACGTCGCAGAAAAAGAAAGAACAAGATGAAAATAAAACACAATGGAGGTTTCTGGAAGGTTTTAAATAACCAATCGAAACTAATTACCATACAACGAAATTCAAAAAATAAAACATTCCCTATTGCTTTCGCCGGGATTCAAACACAAGACTAAGGAATATACAAAAACTTAACCATTGAACCAACAAGCTCATTCTTAACATCAATTGATTGGATTTAACTTATAAACCAAACGTTCAAAGTTAAGGGTTTAAGCAAAATAACAAAATTTCCAGAAACAAGATTCAAACCCAAAACCTCACACATATACCCAAAATACTTTACCACTGAACCAAATCAATTTACTGATCATAAATTTCCAAAATCTAAACTCAAAATCGAGGGATGACCACTCTTGATTTCAACACCCAATTTCTCCTAACCTAATTTTTGAGATGTTACAAAGTAGATAAAAAAAATTGATCAATTAAAAATTAATATTTTGTGTTATCTACGTTTCTCATATATTTTTTTAAATCTATAAAACCAACAATATAATATAAAATAATTATAATTGTTTTCTTAATAATGCTTTTGTTATTACTTTTATTGTTATTATCAGAATCAATATTAAATAGTAAGACATTTTCATTCCAATAGCATCTAATAAATTAGTAGAAAATCATATTTTACTATTATCAAATATGTTTTATTTTCATCACAAGAAAAGGTATGGTTATTATTATTTGATATTTGATATCAGATAGTTTTACTATTACTTGATTTTAATAATATTTATACAATTGTAAATTATTTTTATCTTAGGTAAAAAAAACAATAAATTATTAAAATAATAGTTTGTTTGGGTTTTTTTTTTTTTTTTTTGAAAAAAAAAACAAAGCAGAGTAGCAAATAAGTCACCTTCCTATACACGATTTGGCTTGCATCATCGTGGAGCACTCACAAAATCTCATCTGGTGGATTACTGAATTCGTATTTCCCTATGTTGGAGTTTAGCCCCAAATTTGCAAGGCCATCAGTAACACAATAAAGTAATGGCTTTTTTTTTTATATATTTTTTAATTTAATTATTTAATATTTTACTATAAGTTATTTTTAAAATTTTTAATTTTTATTGCTTTTATAATTATATTATTATTTTTCAATTATTTTTTAAAATGAATTGATTTTTATTATAGATTAGACCAATAATCATTTAAAATGATATAATTTTTTTTTAAAAAAATCAATACTAATTAATATTAAATGAGTGAACTTTAGAAGATATTGCCTATCAATTCTAATGGTAAATATAAATTGTTGGGATTTTTAGTCAACTTCAAAAGTAAATTTGTGTTTGGCAGACCTAAAAGATTAAAGTATAAGAAAATTAAGTATAATTGCAACTTACATATGATTACACTTCAATGTAAAGAATGCGTTGGCTACATTTAGTAATGGCCAAACAAAAGTGAATTCGATATATTAAAAAGGTAAACTGCACCCAATGTGACTTTAAAATAATATTTATCTTATTTTTTTATTATTTTAACTTTTTTTTTATTTTAGTTACTTTAATTAAGATAATTATTTGAACTAGTTATTGTCGTTAAAAATTCTGTTAATCCACTAATGAATTGCTGACATGGTACATTAATCAATTGAATGATGACATATGACACTTTTTTTTTTTTAACTTTTGACTAAAGTTTAAAGACTTCTCTATAATTATCCCAAAACACTTTTTTTTTCTCTCCTCTTTGTAAACCAAAACCCCCCACCACCATTTTCTCTTCTCTCTTCTTCCACCACTGTTGCCAACAATGACTTAATGTTAGGAAAAACTCAACGCTTTTTGTTCGAATTACTCATGCCTGGGGACAATTAAATACAACATATGGTTAGAAAAATATTAATTAACAACTTGAAGAAATTAAAGTTCAGTGCAACACACTTAGATCTTCATGTTATACCTAGTTTTGTTCTATGGAGTAATTGGGTCTGATATAATGTGGAACTCCATTTCTATACCCAGTGAGTTGCCATCCTCGATAAGGGACTTCATGCTAGCTTCAAGCTCTACTAGATCTTCATCACTGGTTAATATTGTGATTCAGAGAGTTGGGAGACCTTCAAGCCTTGATGCTAGCATTCATATCAAGGAAGGCCATTGAAGGGTATGTTTCATTCCTAGATCAATTATGTGCAAGGGTTTTATACAAAAGATAATAATTTAACAATAGAATTTTATTAATTAATATGTTCAAAAAATTATAAGCATTTATGACGAAATAACTACATTAAGGGCACAATATCCCAACAAAATTCCTTTCTTTTTTTTTCAATGGGTGCTTCTTCATTAATTGCTACTGCCTTACCTTTGCCATTGTTGAAGTTGTGATTCCTATCAAAATTCTTGCTCAAACTAGTTAGATTTTTAAATTCCCTATTGAAATTTTGAGTGAGAAAGGCTAATTGTTATGCGAATCCTCAATGATAGTTTCTCCTTTAGTTGCAACTAAAGATGCTACTTGTAGTGCGATGTTCTTCTCTGTTTTTCCCTTTCTCTTCTTGGTCTCTTCGAGATTCATCTCAAAAGTTTGCAAGGAACCAATGAGTTCATCAATCCTTATTGTATCAATGTCATTGGCTCTTCCATAGTAATCATCTTAATCGTAAATTGTTCAGGCAAGGACCTTAATAATTTTTGACCAACTTGGTGTTAAAACACTCTTCACCAAGAGCAAATGCCTAGTTTTTAAATTCACACAATTTTGCATAAAACTCATATAGGGACTCATCATCCAATAATCTCATAGTTTTAAACTTTGTTGTCATCATTTGAAGTTGGGATTGTTTGACAGTATTGGTGCCTTCATATGTAGTTTCAATGAGCAATAGTGTACTTGGAGATACATTTGAACTCTTGAAGGCCCATACCATTAAAGGTTGCATTGATGGATTTTGATTTTGTATTTTCCATCTTGCGTTCTTCAGTAGTCCAGGTTGTTTCTGGCTTAGGGGTCTTCACTCCGCTCACATCAGTTGTAAAGGGCTCCCAACTAGTTAATATAAAACGCCAAGCTCTTTCATTCATACACTTGATAAACACTCTTATCATTGCCTTGTAGTAGGCGTAGTCAGAGCCATATACATAGGGGTCTTGAGACCGATATTCCTTCCATCTCTTATGTGATTCAACAATAGGCTCTTCACTTAGTTCGTCAAGTGTCTAGCTTTGATACCCATTGAAAGTGCACTTATTTTACCTGCCACTTGTAACTTGTGGAAATAATTGGAAGTTTAAAAGTAGAGATGGAAACATAAGTTTGTTACATAGTTCAAAAAACTATCCTACATCTACAAGTCCTAGAGAGTAATCCATTATGAAACTACAATACAAGATTGATTTAAGTTCAACTAACTCACCAAGTTGCAACCTTACCACTATACATTAACTAGATCACTCTTCCCTCTATGACTTTCCCCATGAAAGACTAGTTATAAACTGAACATGGAGAACAATTTGTTTACAAAGAATTTGCACTAAAATAAGTTCTTAACAATGAACAATTAAGTGCTCTCAATCTCTTATCTTAATAAAATAAGTAAGCCTTCCATATATAAGCATTAGTGAACTTCAATCTTCTTTAAGTCGTGCTCGAGTAAGTCTTCAATATGGCATCAAATAATAGAGATCTTTTAGGAATAAGCTTCTTTTAGAAATAGGATCTTTTTAATTAAGTAAATCATATCACACTAAAAGCCTTCAAGAAGTTCTTGCTTGACTTGATTTTTTTCAAGATTCAATTCAATTAATTGTTGCTAAAAATCTTCAAAATTATGTAAAAAAAAGTCTAATTTTTTTATTAAAAGTGTAAGGCCCAATTTTAGTCTGAGGCCCAATAAACAAATTTTAAAAAAACAAACCCATATCAGATAACTCATTACAAACCCAATAACAACAAAGCCCAAACCAACACCAGCCCAAACCCCATTACAGACCCAATAACAAAAAACCCTAAAGCCCAACAAGCCCATAACCTAAACTAGCAACAAAAACCCTAGGGCTAGCCTTCAGCCGCCGCCACACCCCCTTACGCCGTACCTCCACGTCCGCACCACCGCACGCCATGTCAACCTCCGTACCTGCAAGGACAAACAACATGCAGACAACAATAGCAAAAAACAAGAAAAACAAGTTGAAAAAAATCGGCTATAAAGCCGATTGAATTTTTGTAAGAACAGATTTTTTTTGAAATACAAGGATACACATAGGAACACAAATACAGCAATCGAAAGCGAAAAAGTTTCTAAAGGTTATTTTTTTTCGGCTCTTTTATTTTTTTCCATTTTGTTGCTTTATTTTATCTTTTTAAGAAAGAAAACAGAGAATAAAAAAAACATTTTACCTTTTTTGTTTGTGCCGCCGTAGGTGGTTGAGGTCTGTCGATTTCGATGAAAATCGGAAATTTTTGGGTCGGGGAAGTCGAAAAGCCAAAAAAAATGGTCTTTTCGATTTTTCGGCCACCGTAGACGGCGGCGCTGTCGCCGGCGACCGGCGGCTGCCACGGTGGTCCGGTGACCGGACAGTGGTCGGAGTTCGGCCAGCCAAGTGGGGGGTTGAGAGAATTTTTGGGGTGTTTTAGTTTTTTTTTTTTGTGTGAAATGAGGAAGAATAGAAATTTTTTAAAAAAAATTGACTTTTATAAGCCCATGAAACGACATCGTTTAGGGCTGGTCTCCATAGCCCCAAAACGGCATCCTTTAGCCTTGACCCTCGCGCGACCCGACCCGCTCAAGGAGGATCCACGTGTTTTCGTTAAATGGGTTATTTACAACCCTGGTCCTTCTGCATTTCTCTTCTTTTTAATTTAGTCCCTTTTTTATTTTTTTATTTTTAAAATTTGACCACAGAATTTTGTTTGGTTTTCAATCGGGTCCCTGACCCACTGACGCGTTGGAAAATGGACACGTGTCCAGGGATTGGGTTTTTTACCCATTTGGTCCTCGGCCTTTTCGCGCCTTTTGATTTTAGTCCTCATTTGTTTATATTATTATAGTTTTTACCTTTAATTGCATTTTTATTCTGATTTAATCCCTAATCTGTTTGATTTCAACCTTTTAATTTGTTATTTATTTATTCTTTTTAATTTTCTTTATATATTATTTATTTTTTAAAGGTTTTATATTTTATTTATTTTAAATTTTTTTATATATTATTTATATTAAGCTGTTTTATATTATTTATTCTAAATTATTTTAGATATTATTTATTTTAAATTGTTTCATATATTATTTATTTTGAATTGCTTTATATGTTATTTTATTTTAAATCAATTTTTTTATATATATATATATATATTATTTTAGATTTTTTTCTACACATATTATTTATTTTAAAACCGTTTTACCTATTGTTTATTTTAAATTGTTTTAAATTATTTATTTCAAACTGTTTTATATTTTATTTATGTTAATTTTTTTTTCATACATTGTTTATTTTGAACCATTTTTTTGTATTATTTATTTTAAATTGTTTCATTTATCATTTATTTTAAACCTTTTTATATTATTTACTTTAATTTTTTTTTTGAATATTATTTTATTTCATTTGTCTTTGATTATTAATTGGTATTAAAAATGATGTACATTGTGTGATTATTGCCATCATGTGTACTATAATTCGTTTATTCGTGTTTTCATATTATTGCCATTCATTAATGTAACATTTTATTCATAAATCGTTATTTCATGTTCTATATTATCATTCCATCTCATTTCATCACTTCAAAAGTCGCGTTTAATTTTTTATATCCATGATGAACCGTTTTATTTTATCCCTAATAAAATAAATGCACAGCGTTTAAGTATTGTACTCGCTATTATTCAAAAAAAAAAGATTTTTTTTAAAATAAGGCAATATTTCGTGTTTGGAGATTCGAGAAATCGTGCCCTAACTTACGGGATTTCAATTTTCTCGTTAAACCTAAATAGTAAAATATCATTTTAAATTTCAAAATACACGAAATTTCAATAAAAAATTTATTAAAGGCAAGCTTATTCTCGAGGGCTCCAATTGTTATGTCCTAACTTACGGGACGTGACATGTCGTTACCTCGAGACGAGAGGGTCTTCAACATTCTTTTTGATTTATTCAAGCGTTTTTAAAATGAACATTAATAAAAAAAGGGAATCGTATTTTAAAATCTTTTCAAAATTTCAACTTTCGACATTAGAACATTGATTAATCAATTAGGTACTAATTTTGAGCGTGATGAGGGTGCTAATCCTTCCTCGCACGTAACTGACTCCCGAGCCCGTTTTCTCGAATTTCGTAGACCAAAATTATTATTTTAATAAATCAAAATATTTTATTAAAACGATCAAATTACGAGGCGATCCGATCACACTTTATAAAAAAAGATTGGTGGCGGCTCCCGTTTTTTATTTTCATTTTTAAAAAATTGAAGTCGACCCGTTTTTCAAAAAGAAATGGTTTCGACAAAAAGGATGTCAACAAATATGGCAGATTGCGCAACAATCCCATTGTAAGACAAATTACAGCTGGTGTTGCATCTGATATGTGCAAATAGATAAGTAAAATTTTCTAAATTTCAAATGCAATCATTAAAACTTATGTTTGGTAGGCTTAAAAGGTTAGAGTATGAGTGGAAGAAAATTAAGTATAATTGCAATTTACCTAAGATTAGACAAATTGAAAGAATACGTAGGCTACATTTAATAAAAATTGAAATGGAAAATCTCGGAAAGAGTTTGCTCCGAATGTAAAGACTTGTTTAGTCTGGTATATTAAGAAAAAGACTTTGAATCTGATGTTACATTTTATAGTCATTTCACACTTATTCATTGCATCGGCTACAAACAACTCAAAAATTAAAAATACAGATAGAAACATAAATTAATATTTTATTAAATTAATCAATTGTAAAAATAATGGGTTTTTTGATAATCTTACAATTGAATTCTAATCTGAAACGCTTAAATAGTATAGAATATTAATATTATTACTAATAATATTATTTTTTAGGGTAAATTACACCAACAATCACTCAACTTTGGGGTAGTTGACAAAACAGTCATTCAAGTTTCAATTCAGTCACTCAACTTTCGAAAAATAACAAAACAATCACCACTAACCATTTTCCATTACAGACGTAACGGATGTACCACTTTCCGTTACAGACTTCCATTTTTTATCCCCCTCTTCCATCCCTCTCCCTCTTCCTCACCATCCCTCCCTCTACTCTGATTCTCTCTACCTCTGGCCCTCTTCCCCACCATACCTCCTCCTACTCTGATTCTTTTCCTCTACCTCACCGTCCCTTTGCTAACCCTCTTCCCCTACTCTGATTCTTTCCCTCTCTCTCACTGTAAGAAAAGAAAAAGACCCAACCATCACGTATAGAACATTTGAGTTAAAAAATGTCGGAGACTCGGTAAAACCAACTATGATGGACAAAAGACAGTGACAAATAACAAAAAGCTTAGCCCAAGCAGAAATGTACATTGCTGAGAAAAAACACCAGAAACCCAATAGACTAAAACCTTTACGAGGAAGGAAAAAAAGATTCCCTAAAATCCAGAACCTAGCAGCAACTATATTCTTAGGGAACTCCGGCCATGAAGAAACCAACACTCATTATTTGGATTCAAAACCTGGTAACAAATCTCTGATGTAAAGATACCTGTAAAAAAGAAAAAAGGAGAACGGTCGTATTCCCTAGAAAAGGGGACTGGGTACTAGACAATTGAAGACCCATAGCTGATGGACCCAAAGTCTACACAAACTGCTAATACTAACAAAGGCTATTCTGAAGCTTCTCGAAGGGTCAAAACCCGAGTTGTTGATAATCCCATACTGCAACATCGTTTAGAAAAGGATATCACACCTCCATAGCTACTCCATTAGCAGGTCAACTGCACCCCTGTTGATTGCCTTGCATTGCTGTAGATTTAACCCCAAGAGGGTCTGACCCAATTTTCCAAGTGATGGCAGGCTTTTGTCGGAGAACAGATTGCAAACCAACATTTTAGGCGATTTCTACTGGTGGGGGAGAGGGAAAGAATTAGAGTAGGGGAGGGATGGTGGGGAGAGGGAGAGGGATGGGAGAGGGGGATGGAAAATGGAAGTCTGTAACGGAAAATGGTATCTCTGTTACGTTTGTAATGGAAAATGGTTAGTGGTGACTGTTTTGTTATTTTTCAAAATTTGAGTGACTGAATTGAAACCTGAGTGATTGTTTTGTCAGCTACCCTAAAGTTGAGTGACTGTTGGTGTAATTTACCCTTCTTTTTTTTACTGTTAGTACCAGACTATAACTAGTTTACTATATGAGTGAAATTTTTTTTTATAACAAATATCTTTATAAAATTTCATATTAAAAACAAATAAGAGTTTGGTTGAAGTAGTAAAGCAGAGGTTTGAAAACTATTATAGCTTGTGTTTGAATACCATCATATATTTATTCTAATTTTTATAGATTTTATGTAAATAAAAAAATAAAAACACAACTATTATTTTATAAAGATATAATGACTTATTTGGTCCTTCAACTTTATAAAAAAAATCATTTTAGCCTTCCATTTAATTTTTCACCTATTTTAGCCATTGAACTTGTATTGCTTGTCAAATCACTCAAAATAGATAGAAAGGTTAAAGTTTGTTAACTTTATTAACGTGGCATATATGTGTATTACCATGTGGATGTCACGTAAGCAATTAATTAATTTTTTAAATTTAAATTTTAAAAAAATCATTCCAAAATAGATGGAAAAGTTAAAGTTTGTTAACTTTGCTAATGTAGCATCCACATGACAGTCCATGTGTATGCCCGTTAGCAATTAATTAATTTATTAATATTAAAAATATTTAAAAATTTAAAAATTTAAAAATTTAAAAATTTAAAATTAACTAATTGATTATGTGGCATCCACATAACAATATACGTATATGTCACGCCACTAAAATTAATAAACTTTAATTTTTCCATTCATTTTTTATAAGGTTGTTGCCCTTTTATAAAATAGAGTTTTTAGCCATTTGGATTAACTACGACAACTTATTATTATTATTATTATTATTAAGGTAAATTATTAAAATAGTCACTTTTGTTTCTCTCAAGTTACATTTTATTCACTTATGTTTGAAATGTTATGTTTTAGTCACTTACGTTATCTTGTTGTAATATTTTAGTCACTGAGCGTTAATTGTCGTTAACAGTGTAACAGTAAGCTGACGTGGCACGTTAAATCATCATTTCAAACGAAAATTTTAGGTTAAATTATACAATTGGTCCCTATTTTTTTCTTTTTGAGCAATTTAATTTTTTCTTTTATGTTCTTTAAACTTTTTTTTTCTTTATTTTCCATTCTCTTCTTCTTCTCCCTTTGTTTTCCTCCCTTCTTCATTTCTTTTAACATAGTTTTTCTATGTTTTTCATTTGTTAAAACTAGTCCCTATACTTTTATTTTTTTTTGAATAATTTTATTTTTTCTTTTTATTTCTTTATTTTCCTTTTCTTTTTCCCCTTTATTTTTCTCTCTTATCATATTCTTCAATGTAGAAACATAATCTTTGCCCACCAAATAAACCAAGTCCTTGTTTCTTTCACATGATTCCTAAATTGAATTTCACTCAAAACCGAATATCAATAATTTTTAATCAAGTCTCGATTTGAATATAACCTAATTTTGAAACTAAAATTGGATCCAACTAATCAATATAAAAAAACAATATCCTTAATCAAATCTAAACATAAATTGAATTCTTTTTATTCAAAACAAATTTTTTCCATTTCCAAACTTTTACAGAATCATGTAGATTATTCATTTCCTTTTCTTTTATTTTCTGACGAATAAAATTAAGCAAACGATAAAATTGATCCAAACCTTCTTGGATATTCCCAAGTAAGCTTGATTGGAAGCCAAGCATGAATGAATCGAAGAGAGAAAGGGACCATGGAACCAAACATTGGAAGCCAAGCATGAATGAATCGAAGAGAGAAAGTGACCATGGAACCAAACTGGTTTGCGTAAAGTTGAGGGTAAGTTTCATATGGAGGTCGTTTTAGTCATTGAGAGTGTAGAGCTCGTTTGAAGAATCCGTGAAACTGCGTAGTTTTAAGAGGGCGAGAATGTTGTAGGTAAGATAGATAAGGTGGTCGTGGGGGGTGGTTAGGAGGTTAAAGGAACGGGCTTGGAAAACTTTGTTGAGGGTGGACTGCCGTAAGTCATGATTGGCGAGGTTTTCGAGTGAGGCGAGCTTGTGGACTAGGTCATTGAAATATCCAAATTGGTTTGTTAAAGCGATGGTGGATGATGATGGTTTGTAATTGTGGGGTGAGAATATGCGAAGTGTTGGGGACCGACCCATATATGCAACGAAGTAGTAAAAGTAGAAAAGAACAAACACAAATATTTTACATGGAAAACCCTTAAAGAGGGAAAAACCACGGGAAAATTAGGCTTCAACTTTTCACTAAGTGAGTAAACAAACGAGTGTACAATATGAAGAAAATAAATCTAAAAATACTAAACGTACAATACTCAAAACCCCAAATACAAAGCTCAAAATCTGAAAAAACAAACCGGTAAACAAAACCCTAAATCTCATAAGGTACTCACAAACGGGGTATAAAATACTCTCCATAATTACCATAAAACTCTCACCCAAACTCATATGCGACTATATCTTGTTACCCTCAAAGAAAAAACCCTTTGTTGGTTGGCCTATCAAAACAGGGATATAATAACCCCTTTAAATAGGATAAAACTAGAGTCCTAATATGACTATAATATTCCTAGAATAATCAGAGTTTAATTGGAGAATAAATAGTAGAGTTTAATTAGGAGAAGAAAACCCGGTTGAATTTGGGAACACGTCACCACGTCGCGACATTGTTTTCCTCTCGTCGGGGTCTCGTAAATATGAGGCACACCCACACGAAGCAAGTGTTATTTTGGTTTCAACTTTCGCCTTTTCTTTTTTCATAAACATAAAACAATTTTAACAAATGGAACACATAGAAAAACTACGTTAAAAGAGAGAGAGGGAGGGGATGAAAACAGATGGAGAAGCAAAAGAAAATGGAAAATAAAGAAAAAAAAAGGAAAGTTAAAAGAATATAAAAAAAAATAGATTGCTCAAAATGAAAAAATATAAGAACCAATTGTATATTTTAACTAAAATTTTTGTTTGAAATAATGATTTAGCGTGCAACGTCAGCTTACCGTTAAACTGTTAACGGTAATTTACGGCTCAGTAACTAAAATATTATAACACGTTAACATAAGTGACTAAAATATAATATTTCAAATATAAATAACTAAAATATAATTTTAAATAACAAAGTCACTATTTTATTCTTATTATATATTAAAAGGAAAACGAGTAAAATAAAATGAGAAAAGAATCAGCCAGGAAGGGCCTGCTGCCTCGTTCGCTGGCTCACAACTGACAAGTCACAGGTTACACAGTTCACTCTTCTCAAGTTCAGATCGAGATCTCTCAAAGTGTCCGACTCTCCAATTCCCCTTATTGTTAGCTCCTCGTCTCCTTCTTTTATATTTCCAGCTGCTGCTCCATTTTGGGGCAAAATGTCGGGCGAGGAGAGATGGTGCGTGGTAACGGGCGGCAGAGGATTCGCCGCTCGTCATTTGGTCGAAATGTTAATAAAATACGATATGTTCGCTGTTCGAATCACCGACTTGCCTTCTAAAATTGATCTCCAATCGCACGAGGAGAATGGACTTCTCGGCCAAGCTTTACGGTCCGGTCGTGCTCAGTACGTCTCCACTGATCTTCGCCATAAAGCTCAAGTGCTCAAAGGTCTCTATTACTTCAAAAAACCGCATCTATTTTCAGTCGATTTATTAGTAACACTCATTTTGGAACTATTTTTTTATTGTCTATGTAGCTTTGGAAGGGGTCGAGGTTGTTTTCCATATGGCGGCTCCTAATTCGTCGATTAATAATTATCAGCTTCAACATTCGGTTAATGTTCAAGGTATCTTTTAGTGTTTCAGAATTTATTTCAATTTCTCTTCTTTTTTTTAAAATATTTTTTTACTGCAATCTGCAGGTACTAAAAATGTTATTGAGGCTTGCGCTGAACTTAAAGTGAAAAGGCTTATCTATACGAGCTCCCCGAGTGTTGTTTTCGATGGGATTCACGCAATCTTTAATGGGAATGAATCCTTGCCTTATCCAGATAAAGTACTAATTTCAATCAATTTGCTTTTCTTTAAGTAGGATTTGGTATATGTTTTTTAATTGTTTGCAATTGATTCACTATTTCATTTTTTCAGCATAATGATTCATACTCAGCTACAAAGGCGTTGGGAGAGGCATTGGTCGTCAAGTCAAATGGAGTTAACGGGCTTCTAACTTGTTGCATACGTCCTAGCAGTATTTTTGGCCCTGGAGATGGGTTGTTGGTTCCATCTTTGGTTGCGGCAGCCAGAGCAGGGAAATCCAAGGTGGTTATGTGACTTTTTGTCATTATTTTTCATAGTGTATGCCTCTTTGTTTTGTCTTCTTATTTGTTTTTTGTTTTAATTGATTAGTTCATAATTGGTGATGGCAACAATGTATATGATTTCACTTATGTCGAGAATGTGGCTCATGCTCATATTTGTGCTGAACGAGCTCTAGCATCCGGAGGAGAAGTTGCAGAAAAAGCTGCAGGGAAGGTACTCTTTTAATCGCCTTCTGCTTTTGTAATCTGTATTTGCTATCAAATGGAAATGAAGTTTAGTGTGCAAGACATAGTTTGCTTTACCTATCTGGAGATTGGTTTTAGTATTCTGTTGCTAAAGTCAATTCCTTGCTTGATAATGGTTATATGATAATTTGGCAGGCATATTTTATAACCAATTTGGAGCCTATCAAGTTTTGGGAGTTTGTTTCTCTAATACTTGAAGGTCTTGGCTATCAGAGGTACTCTTCTTTCTCCATTTTGATTTCATAGATTAGCTTCAACCCTTTTTCTTTTAAGCTAATGCTGATACCATGTTCATGTTATCTCTTTGTAAAAGCAAGTCATAAGTAACTTTCTCAAGATCCAGGTTGATTATTCAGGATTAGCACTTTTTCTGAGATTGCTAACTTTTGTTGCATCTTTCTTTCCCGTCACGCCCTTCAAATCATAAAAGTTTCGGATAGGCCGAAAGATTGCATATTAGTATGTTTTACTATGCTATTTTTGTTAATTTTGTTTTATTTTTATTTTGAGGCTGTGCACTAAGGCACTTTTTGCAGATTATGTGTATTCGTAATCTGTTTCTGTTTATCATATTAATTTCCAATTCGATTTCCCTTTGGTGGAAACTTAGGAAATAAAGATGGTTTTGGAACTGCCCATATTCTGAACTGCTGTACTTTTTAGGCCAAAAATAAAGATTCCTGCCATTGTTGTAATGCCAATTGCACACATTGTGGAGTGGACATATCGGCTATTAGGCCCATATGGTATGAAGGTTCCACAGTTGACACCTTCAAGAGTTAGAATTCTGACTTGCAGCAGATCTTTTGATTGTTCGAGAGCAAAGGATCAGATTGGCTATACACCAATTGTCTCACTCGAGGTTCTATCATGTTTCGACCTCTCTTGTACTTAATCGCAGCATTTTTTTACCATTAGGTTTAATTACGTTTATGACTTTGAACTGAGAGACTGATGTGTATCTGACAATATAAAATGAAACTACACTAATTTGCAACTAGGTTTATTGTTGGAATTCCTAAAATTAAGGATAGATTACTAGGAGATCTTACGTAAATAGAAACTAATCCTAATTCGATTCTTAGGTCATTCTGTTTTTTTTAGGGATTGTTTCTTACCTTAGGATAATTTCTCTCTATATATTTGTAAGCTAACAAGCGAAAATACATATGAATCTTATCTCTAAATTTCTACATGGTATCTGAGCTCTAGGAATTATTCGATCCTCTCATCCATCTTCCTAAAAATCTCTCCGATTTCTCATCCATCTTCCTAAAAATCCTCTCTGTTTTTTCTCCCATGGGTGACCTTAATGAAGCCTTGTCTGCAAAACCGAGATTTCACAAATATCTCGGAATGTTAACTAGGGAATCAATCAAAGTGATCTTAATTCTTCACTTATGATCACTAGTCATCGACTAGATGGGAAGAATTTTCTACAATGGTCTCAATCTGTTCTTATGGTGATCTGTGGCCGAGGCAAATTAGGATACATCAATGGAGAACTTCCAAGACCGAATGTAGATGACCCTACTTATGCTACTTGGGAACTCAATAACTCCATTGTTATGGCGTGGTGATTAATTCGATGGAAGGCCATATAAGTTTAACCTATCTCCTCTTCAAGACTCGCAAAAAGACATGTGGGATGCAAGTTAAAGAAAACTACTCGACCTTGGAAACGCTTCCCAAGTATTTGAGATCAAACTCAAGTTAAAAGATATTCGACAAGGGACACTCGAGGTAACTCACTACTACAACAATCAAAATTTTGTGGCGGGAGTTAGATATGTACTATGAGGCGATTGGGGTGAAGGCTTAGAACACACTAGGTTTATGACTCATCTCAACAATGAACGTCTCTATGAGTTTCTAGTGGGTGAGAGGCAGGAGTTAGATGAGGTCCGAGGCGACTGCAGGCGAGATCACCTCTCCCAACCATTGGTGAAGCTTTTGCGAAGTGAGAAGAGAAGAAAAAACGTCGTCTTGTCATGATGGGAGAACCCAAACCGATAATCTCTTACGGAAGCCAACCTCATCGAATCTTACGCTCTCGTCTCTAAAGGTCCACGGACACAAAAACACGTGTCTTTGGAAATGATTACGGATTGAACAGATCATGGTGTAGCCATCGCAACCGTGTTGGTCACACAAAGGAAAAGTGTTTTAAACTCCATGGTTATCCGGATAAAAATGAAAAGATAACAAAACGCCTATTATCCTCCAATGTCATGAGATGAGGTGCTCGATGTTCGCCTAACCAAAACTCAACTCGAAAATCTCCATAAGATACTTAGTACCTCTCTTGGTCATGGGACTCTAGCCACTCAAGGTATCGCTCTTAATATTGCCCTTGAATCTAATAACCAATCCTCTTGGATACTAGATTCGGTGCCTAAGATCACATGACAGTAACTCCACTGCTTTCAAACCTATACCACTTGTCATAACAAGTCCGTAATCCGCATAGTCGATGGTTCATACTCACCGTATGGGAGTAGGGAAAGTAAAGATAATGTAAAATTTTTCCCTTGATAATGTTCTACATGTCCCAAACTTGTCTTGTAATTTACTTTCAATAAGTAAACTTACTAAATATGGAAAAATGCTTGCTGAATTTTCTGAAATTGGTTGTGTAATACAGAAATGTAAATCGGGGAGGATGATTGGCATCGCTAAAGTTGATGATGGATTATATGTTTGGAATAAAGACAAAGACACAAGGGGATTGGCTCTATCTACTTCAAAAGAGGACACTATTATGCTATGGCACCGTAGGTTAGGACATCCAAATCTCTTGTATCTAAAAAGCATCTTCCGTTGTTATTTGAAATAAAAGAATAAATTCTTTGAAGTGTGAAATCATGGAATTGTCCAAACATACCCGTGTACCATACCCTTTAAAACCATATACCCAAATCCCAACCTTTTCATTAATCCACAAAGTGACTTATGGGGAGCTAGCCGAGTGAAAAACATTATCGGTGCTAAGTGGTTTATAACATTTATTGATGATCACACTAGGTCTCATTGGGTCTATCTATTAAAAGAAAAATCTGAAACACCCAAAGTCTTTCAAAATTTTCACTCAATGGTTCGAACCCAATTCAACTCTACCATCCATACTCTCCACACTGACAACGGGAGAGAATACTTTAATTCTGTCCTAAGTCCATACCTTTTAGAACAAGGCATCATACACCAGAGCTCTTGTCTTGACACTCCTCAACAAAACGGGATCCCCGAGAGAAAAAATCGACATCTCCTTGCTGTAGCTCGGGCCATAATGTTCACCATGAATGTCCCAAAATACTTATGGGGAGAAGCTGTCCTTACTGCCTGCAACCTCATAAAGCGAATGCCATCAAAAGTCCTAAACTTCCAAACACCTCTAAACACTCTTCTCAAATCATTTCCTCTATTTCATGTTCCTAATCTTCTAGCAAAAATATTCGGTTGCAAAGCCTTTGTCCATAATCATCAACCAAATCAATCCAAGCTGGATCCTCGAGCCCACCCCTGTATATTTGTTGGGTATTCCCCCACTCAAAAAGGCTATAGATGTTACTCACCAACCTTGCGCCGGATGTTTGTCTCTCGGGATGTTACCTTCTTTGAAACCGAACCATACTTTGGAGCTTCTCATTTTCAGGGGGAGACTTTTAATGAAGATGAGAACCTTAATACTCTCCTCATCATACCTCACGACCCTACCATCACTATCACTAAACCTACCTCAATTTAGATATCAAGTATCGTTCCTCCTATGCCGCAAGAAACTAGCACAATACTACCCGAACAAATTTCCACGATCAAGGAAAGCAAAGAATAAAGAGTGCCCGAATCGCAGTTTACTCCCGACGCGAATCGCCAGTCCGAATCGATACATGGCGAAGTGCAATTGCATCTCCAACCGAGGACTGCTTCGAAAATGAAGTCTCACCTCCATCACCATCCATCTATCATCCAATTGCAATGAGAAAGGGCACAAGAAGCTGCACTCAACACCCTATTTCTCGGTTTGTATCCTATGGAAACTTATCTAAGTCTTATAAAGCTTTTGTGACTAATGTTGATTCTGTAAAAAAACTCCAAAAACTATAGAAGAAGCATTTGAATCAAATTGAATGGAGACAAGTCGTGATGGAAGAAATGGAGGCCCTCAAAAATAATAGAACATGGGAAGTTTTGGATCCGCTTAAAGGAAAGAAAAACAAGAGGGTCAGCAAATGGATTTTTACTACTAAATTCAAACCGGATGGCCATATTGACCGATACAAGGCTCGACTTGTGGCTAAGGGTTTCACTCAAACTTATGGGCTTGATTATGAAGAGACATTTGCACCGGTTGCCAAACTAAACACAATTCGAGTCCTTTTATCTCTTGCTGTCAATCTTAATTGGCACTTGACTCAATTGGATGTTAAAAATGCTTTCCTCAACGGGAGTTAAATGAAGAAGTATACATGGACTTCCCACCGGATTTGAAGAAAGCAAGGGCCAAGTGTGTAAGTTGAAAAAGTCATTGTACTGGTGAAACAATCTCCAAGGGCATGGTTCATCGATTTGCAAAAGCTATGATGAGCGAAAAGTACACTCAAGGACAGTGCAGACCACACCATGTTCTACAAGCATTCTAACAAGGTAAATGTTGCATTCTCATTGTCTATGTGGACGATATAATAGTGACAGGAGATGATACAAGTGAAATTGGGAGGTTGAAAGAATTCCTTGGAACAGAATTTGAACTTAAAGATTTGGGGAATCTTAAATACTTTCTTGGCATGGAAATAGCAAGGTCTCAAAAAGGTATTTCCATCTCCCAAAGGAAATATGTTCTCGATTTGCTATCAGAAGTTGGTTTGATGGGTTGCAAACCAGCTTAAACTCCTATGGAGTTTAATCTCAAGTTGGGTACTGATGAGGATGGAGAAGAAGTCGACAGGGGGAGATATCAACGTCTAGTAGGGAGACTTATCTACCTAGCTCACACTCGTCCAGATATTGCCTTTAGTGTGAGTGTTATAAGTCAATATTATGCATGCCCCAAGGGAGAAACACCTAGAAGCTGCGTATCGAATACTAAGGTATCTAAAAGGGACTCTGGCAAAGGCCTATACTTCAAGAAAAATGACAACGTAAATGTGGAAGTCTATATCGATGTTTGATCAGGGCAGGTTCTATCAACGATGACGCCTACCGGTGGTTATTGTAGCTATGTTTGGGGTAACCTAGTGACATGGAGGAGTAAAAAGTCTTTGGTAGCACACAAAGCGGTGGCTGAAAGCAATATCGAGCACTAGCGCATGGTATTTGCGAAGGAGTTTGGATACAAAGATCGATGAGGGAACTAAAAGTTCCTTATACTAGGCCTATGCAGCTGTATTGTGACAATCAAGCTGCTGTCGAGATAGCTCACAATCCTGCATCATGATCGTACCAAACATGTTGAGATAGATCGTCACTTCATAAAAGAGAAAATACACTCAAGAGAAGCGAGTGTTACCTATCTACCTACCGGACAACAAAGTTGCGCACGTGTTAACAAAGAGCTTGAACAGAAACATGTTTGAAGAACTTGTTGGCAAGCTGGGTTTGATAAACATCTACACTCCAGCTTGAGGGAGAGTGTTGGAATTCCTAAAATTAAGGATAGATTACTAGGAGATCTTCTGTAAATAGAAACTAATCCTAATTACTGATTCTTAGGCTGTTCCTGTTTTTTAGGGATTGTTTCTTACCTTAGGATAATTTCTCTCTATATATTTGTAAGCTAACAAGCAGAAATACATATGAATCTTATCTCTAAATTTCTACATTTATCATTACTTCTAGACTTCTCAGTTAAGTAATTTGCCCATTGTTGATTGTTCCATCATGATGGGAACGGCCCATGTATTTGACCAGCTTCATGCTTCTACTCTAAGTTCAGCATATTGTATCAGATGGAATTGTGGTTTTAAACTGGAAGTATTGGACAACATAGACTTTTGAATGCTTTTTATTGTCTGTAAAGAGAAATCATCTACAGGCTTCTCCTTCGTATGGACAATATTATACAGTAAATTATTACATTGATGGTTTAATTATGATGTGATTTAATAATGTTGCAGGATGGTCTGCGTAAGACAATTGAGTCGTTCTCACACTTGAGAGCTGAATGTCAACCCAAGAAAGGAGGGCCATCTAAAGCTTCAGTTTATCTTGGACGGGGGAAGGGTACTTTTATTTCTTTCTGCTTCTTTTATGATGCCTGACTGTGCTTATGTAATGTACCGTATACATCCTCACAAGTCAAAAGTTTGGAAGTTATAGTAAATTCAACTTGATTAGGCTTGTTGAGTAATTCTTATACAATTTATTTGAGAGGCTTTAAATATTGATGGAGCAGAAATATCTTTCTTTTTGTTTTGGGGGGGGGGGGAGGTAAGAAAAAGAACATTTCCCGTCATGACATACTCTTTCTCTGCAATACCATGTTGCAGCATTGTTCACATTTCTGCTGGTTGTGTTGTTACAGGTCTCCGTGTTGTTTTTCAGTTCTTTTCTTTCTTCTATTTTGGAGGGTCAAAATTAAAATTGTTTAAGGCTTAGGATTTAAGACTTAGGATGTAATCTTAATATACTTTAAGGTGGTTTTGTTGATATAATTAAATTGAGATTCCTGTTTTATGGAAACCAGGAAGAGAAGCCTTTCGGCTTATTGCTTTGCCGTTTATTCTCTTTCTTTACTAGTTGAATGTTTTTGTTTGTTTTCTCACACAAATTTGTTCCACACAAAGGGAAGCTAATCCCATAATCTTGGACTGCCTGTTGAATTTTATGAAATGAAATAGATGGATTTAGTGAGTTGAAGGTTAAAAGGTGGTTGGGCTAGTTGAGAAAGGGCTGTGCAAATCTTGTACTGAAGCTTTAGATATGGTATTGAACTGGTATTACATTGATAATGATGATAATCCATGTTATAAACTTATAATGGAATTGGTATATTAATTCAATGCATGTGCATGGTCTACATCACTTAACCATCTGTGCTTTTGCAGTTGCTGACACACTACTTTGGAAGAATAAAAGGCAGACATTGACAGTGCTGTTAGTAATGGTTGCAATTTACTACAACTTCATTGCTCCGGGTGCTACCATTCTTACCACAGTTTCAAAGCTTCTCTTGTTGTTACTAATTTTCTTGTTTATCCATGGCAGTTTACCGAATAAAATGTAAGTATACCCTCCCATTTTAAGCTGGCAATATGTCAATCTATTCTTTTCTTACAGTCACAAGTTCTTAAAAAGGAAATTCTTATATTCCAATTTATTCGAATTGCCAAAATTTTGTAATGTCGTTCTCTCGCAAGAACATCTGATTAGCCTTTTCTAAAAAAAGGAAAGATTACCATAATCTTGGTCTCAACGAAATAAAATTTGTATGCTCTGGAGTCACCCACATAGCTAGATTTTATGTATCCTGGATCTTATTTATTTATGGCTGGCTAAACAAGAAAATTCCCTAATGCTGAGCACAATAACTGCTGTATGTAAATGATATTTTCTAATGGTGCAGATTGGGATATACAGTAGAGAAAATTCCAGCATCAAATTTCCACTTATCAGAAGAGAAATCACGGGACGTTGTTATGTCGATGGCTTCATCCTGGAACTGTCTTGTTAATGTTTTGAAGTCTCTTTGCAAGGGGAAGGACTGGATACTTTTCCTCAAGGTATTATCATTCTCTTAGTTTGCTTCTTATTTATGTGCTTTCAAATATGTTCTCTAGTACCAGAACCTTTCCTCTTTCTAATCTTGAATACTATAAAATTGCACGTCATGAAAAGCTGTGTACGACAATGCAACATCTGAACTTATCATTTCTGTTGCAAGTTCATACTCTCTTAGATAAATGGTGAATGATTGATTACTAAACCAAGACTGGATCCTCAATTCTTTGCCTTGGAGATCCAAAGTACATACATGATAGGTTCAATCTATTAAACATGAGCTCATGTGCCTAAACCACCAACCCTTTCTCTCTCTTCCATTTCTCCGCTAGCCAAATGGCCAGTACTTATGCTTCCATTATTAGACATAGTTTATAAATGTGCTTGTTTTCATTGTGAAATGGCAACAAAAATTACGGTGGCTGTAATCATTTGACATAGCTTTTTCTCTGGCAATGAAACAGGTGGTTTTTTCTTTACTGCTGCTTAGCTTCATTGGAGCCCTACCATTTCGGACTATTTTTTTCATAGGTTCTCTCTCTCTCTCTCGTGCACACACACACACAGTGCGATTGTGTCGCCTGTCCTATATAAAATAACTTGAAATTCCTAATGATTATGCTTAGATATTTTATCACTTGAAGTTCTGGACAAAACATTGTCATCAGCATATTTCCTTCGATAAGCTCTTTGTTTTATAATTTTCTAACTGCAACTGAAAACGTATTATTGCAGGACTTCCACTTGCCTTTATAGCTTTCTATGTATATGACAAAAAAGAGCAAGAAATTGATGCTTTCATTCTAGAAACTTTCTCAATGGGATGCAAATTGAAATCTGGTATTGCCAGGAAATTGGTGGCCTCCAAGAAGAATGATTGATAGTATACTAGAATTGGAATTTGGAGCCCCAATATTCCTTAAGATGAGAAAAAGGGGGAGCTCTTTTCGAGGATTTTAAGCATTTGGACCATTGTTACTTGTATTGTAGGCATTTCACTTTGAGACCCCTTCATATCACTTGTATGTATTCCATAGGAATGTTTGATACGTTTTCCTCTCTGGATTGTATACTGAAGTTTGGTTTGGGTTAGTGTACTCGGTGTGTTGGTTTGATGAATAAAAAAGCAACTAGACTTTGGTTATCTTTGTCATGTATCAAAAGGTGTTTTTGGTTGTGAAATCCAGGAAGGTATTTTTAAGAGGGTAGAGTTGCTTGACAGTAGACTCACTCAATAAATTGTAAGAAATCAGAAAAGCCAATTTTGGGGGGAATTCTATAAGTGGGTTTGCAGTGAGAAAATGATATTCGAAAACCACTTCCTTCCAATACTATTTCCGGTTAATGCTATTAATTAATTAATTCATTTGCAGGGAGTTACCAACACTAACCATGATGTCACAGTCAACATCAATCCTATGGTGAATGAAAGAGGAAAGACAAGAACATGCACATAGTGACACAACAACATCATCCAATGATGGACATGGTATCCCAAAGACCAACCAGAAAAATACCCAAACTTAAGAAATGTTGAACAATTCTTTTTGAAATCACAAAGCAGGATCAAGTTTGTTATTGGTTACGCAAAAATCAGGTTACAGACTTATGTCTTAACTAACCAACACAGACACAACCTTAAAAATTAATATTGAATAGGTCCATCAACAGTGGCGGATCTTGACGCTTG
This sequence comes from Gossypium sturtianum, assembly GCA_025698515.1. NCBI lineage: Eukaryota > Viridiplantae > Streptophyta > Magnoliopsida > Malvales > Malvaceae > Gossypium > Gossypium sturtianum. The sequence continues at coordinate 127,686,679 of CM046948.1, forward strand.
ACTTTGGGGATCAGTATTTTATTATTTATATGTAGTTTTCTACTACTAAAAAAAAATACATTATTTCATACGAGGAAACAATATATATGAATAACGCTCTTTGAATTGAATTTGAAGCAGCTCTCTCATATATATATATATATATATATATGTTGGCTTTTGCAATATATTAAAACTATATTAATCAGTTTCTGTACCAAGACAAATTAAAAAATAAAAATAAAACCCAAAGCTTATTAGCCAAAAATCATTCTCAGGTTTTTCAGTTAGAAAGATGACAAAAAGATAAAAAGTATTTGGTTGAACTTGTATGAGAGGTTAATGTTTTAAAAAATAAGTTTAAGTTACCATGTTTATACTTGTGACACACCAATTATTTTATGAATAATAAATAAATAATTTTAATTTAGTATTTTAATGTTTATACTTTGGATTCTCAAAAAACAGTTTACTTAAGACACAATTTTCTTTTTAAGAATCTTCTCAAGATATATCTCACCTATGGTTCCTTTAAATTATTTTATTAGTATTAAAATTCCTTTCTCAACATGTGGCTCCAGCGACTGAAGTCGCTAAGCTATAAGCCTTCTACTGAGAACTGGGTGACATAGGACTGCCTGCTGTGCATCTTATGCTCCATAGGGGATCCAAACAAATAAGGTTTTGTTTTCAAAAACACACCCCTAAGTCTATCCTTGTTTCCACCTGGCTCCAAGCAATACCTAATTTATATATTTTTAAAAGATATGTATATATTAAATACAAACAATCTTAAATAAATATGAATTAAAGAGGTAATTTGCAGAAAAGACGTTCCCTTTGGAAATCTACAATTGAAATATAACAATAAGGGTGAATTTAGATGGGTAATTGGGTGCGGTGCGGTACGTTTAACTTACTTTTTGTCTCAAGCTACAATATTTAATCTCACCGCTACAGCTGTTTTTACACTAACCGGCAAATAAACGCATTGCCCATCCAAACCCACCCTAACATTGGCAAAAAGATAAAATTCAGAAATAACTGCAGATTTATTAACATGGCTTGTTGGTAGATTATGGACAATATATACATACATGATATATGGTTGATATTTTGTTACGAGCCCTCAGTCATCGCTTACAATTTTAAACACCGAGTCAAAAGTTAATAACTGGGCAGTGAGGATATTGCAGATCACCTTTAATGAACACCATTGATGGTCAACTGCTAGTAGACTTATAAGGTTTCCTCGATGATGAGCTTCCCGCGCTGTTCAAGCTCATAAAGCATAAACAGTGCTGCTGAGTCTGAAGAACTTTTTTTGTCAGCTTTTGCATCTCCAGTGCATTCAATAATGTCGTATCCTGGGACATTCAAGATGATTTTCGACACAAAGCTGATAAACCCTTTTTTCCTCTCGGGACCTTCACCAATTTCCATGGGAGCACTACAAAGGAAAGTAATAGAGAGGCTTCAAAACACTGAAAATGTACTAGCAGATCAAGAAATGAAACTTCAGCAGATGAAATATTTGCAAGAGATGAAAGAGAGATGCCTTGATTTGTGTTCTGTTGCTTTGATACTAGGCATAGGCCACAGCAGTTTCTTGCAAAGCTCAAAAAGAGTGGTCCTCGGCCCTCCTTTCTTCGTTTTTACCGTTACAATAACTAGAAACCAAAGAGAGGAAAATGTCAAGGACATGTTTGCATAAAGCAGAAAAAAAACATAATCTGATTTTAATTCCTAACATGATGGAACCAATAAGGTATTCACGTTTAAAGCCAATTAATTTACCATACATGCACCCTACACTAATAAACTGGTATTTTTTAGACAAAGACATCATGTAACTATCCAAAGACAAGGGAACTAGATGAGTATACTCATTTACTATAAGAACAAAACAAATAACAAGTTTAACTGTGGATGATATTTTACATGTTTTCCTATTTCTAGTACCAGGCCTTGGTTCGGTATATGGTACCATTGAGCTCATTCGGTTGGCTCATTAAACTGCAGTCAATATCCTCCAACAATTTACAAACCTGGGGTGGCAGGCGTAGCACTGCATGCTTTCTTTGATTCATCAAGCAACTGAATTTCGGCTCTCCTTTGCCTCTTAGGGATTGTTGGTTCTAACGAGTCATCATCCACGGTTTGACTTGAATCCACACAGTCATGTTTCCTTTTCTTCCGGGAGATTCCTCTGTTCTGTTCACATGGAGTATCAGGACCATTGCAAATGTTAGCGCAAACAATCAGTTCTCAACATGTAGTGATGGATTTATAACTATATGCCTAAATGACTAAAGCCTAAACCGAACATGACTACATATCTAAAAGACCGAAGCCTAAAGGGAATCAAACAAATTAACAAATCCACCTAAAGAAACAAAGACTAGACACGCATATGATCACCAATTGTAAGCATAAATTTAGAACCTTAATATTATATTATATGAAATGAAAGAAACTTCTGATTGGTCAAAGGAAGGCAGGAAGTGAAGAATAATTGTGAAGTTAAATGGCTGATGTGACCAGACTCACTCCTTTCTCATGTCCTGACAAACTTTTATGAATGCGTACCTCAAGGTCCTTCAACAGACAAGAAGCGGCTTTTCCTTTTGCTACTTTTCTACTTCTATCAAACCCCTCTCCTACCAACAAATCATGATCTAGCTGCAATAGAAGCTCGGCGTGCACCACTTCCCCCTTATTTATACATTTTTCCTTAATAAAATATCCAAGAGAGTCGCATAATTCATTCAGTTCCCGGAATGGAGGCAGCTCAAGCTTATCTGGGGTTACAATTGGAGACAACAACGGTTCAACAATTCTCCAGACTTTGTCAAGATTCAGGTTTGTATCAATCAGAATTGCCCCAACAATACTTTCAACCAGGTCTCCAAGAGCCTGTAGCAAAGAAAGTGGAGATTATATATCGTCAAGATCCCTGATCCCCATGGCCAATAATCGCCTCAATTCAATGAGCCATATGGTATACATGGAAAGTGCATCGAAAACAGTAATGGAATACAATAGAACCATATAAAAGACCTCTAATTATGCACCATAAAAAAGATTAATAATACCTTGGGACCTTTTATGCTGGGATCTAATCTGGTGGTGTTATCAGATTCAGTGAAGGACTGCACATATTCACTTATTTGGTTTGATAGTAAAGTTGAACAATGTTGAAGATGCTTATGAAGGTCATGGCGCACGGCAACTTGAGCAAAATTTTCATTATTAACAGAAGCGGAGCGCAGGTCAGTCAACTCACCCGGATCTATATCAGTGTGATGGTTGTAGAGATACTGGGTGATCAGCAAGTCCAACACAGAATCACCAAGAAATTCAAGCCTCTGTAGAAAATTTTCAATACGTAAAAAGGTGAGCTCACATGGGATCTATTGACCTAAGCAGCTGTTTACAGTTGTATTTATATTATTCAGAATTAGTATTAAAACTATTTTATTCCACTTCATGGAGAAAAAGGAACAAAAGATTAACATCAATATCCTATTCACAATGTATGCGCTTTTCCTTCTTGGACTCCAAATCACTTAAAACTTTCTGAGAGAAAGAAGGAAAAATAAAGAACTCGAATATATATATAGAGAACCTCCATAACTACCTGGTAGCAGTAGGACTCGTGCACAGATTCATGTGTCAATGCCTCCTGCAAGAAAAACTTGACAGAAAAATTGTAGCCAACTTTTGACTCTATCATGTGGATTTCGTAATTGGGGACATAAGTTCTTAAGGATGCCTGATTAATGACTTCAGCTACCACCGAGGGATCAACTTCGGCATCAATCCCGAGCCACTTCATCACATGAAGGGCAGCAACAAGTCCACCACTTAAGTAGTATGCTCCTATGAGAGCTTCAACACAATCTGATATGGTTTTTGAACACAACCATCGGTGGCCTCTATCACAGGATTTACCAACCTTAACTTTCGGGTCTTCTGTCTGAAATTTTTTATCTAAAGGAACTTCTAGAGAGTCCACACCACACTTGCAAGGAACAGGGCGAAGCACTCGTTGTCCTGGAGCTACCCAACGACGGGGATCAAAAGCACTGTCCCTAATGTATCCCTGTTATATAAAAAATTAAACCAATGTAACAATCAATGGTTCGTAATACTTGTATATTTGCCAAAACAGGCATAAACAATAAGAAGTTGAGCAGAATGGGCAGCTTCTGTGCCTAAATTATAGACTCCAGTTTTCAATAATGCAAGAATTGGAAAGGACAAAAGAAAAGTCCATGCATTGGTGCTGCTTCTTATTTAAACCAGCTTATTAAACACAACCTGAAAACAATATGTAACTCAATAAAGCAAAAATACCAATGTTGCCTGCTTTTGAGCACAAAGGATCATAATATATTATTATAAATCCTTCAATATGGTACAAACATTAAATAATTTTGCGAAGCAACAAGTGTCATGTTCTCTGTTAAGCTAGAACAATAATATTCCACTAGCAAACATATCATTCATAGCCAGAAACCATCTCTTTTAAAATTATACAATTAGAGGAGGCAGATTATACAGGAGATACACATAGAGATATTGGTGCACAATGAACAGCAAGAATGATTATATCCTATTAACAAGCATAAACAGTTGCCTCAAAGAATATATATCCATCAAAAATGGATCTCAGCGACTCAGCCTACGCAAGGATTCTAGCCAATATAAGGAAATAGCACCTGTATTTTGTGGTCAGTTCCCAACTTATGCAGGGTTGAATTACAAACTGCCAACGAACGCCTGGCAGATAATTGTCCCTCATGTTTGTTGGGATATCTAAGAAAGAGGTGGCAGCTAACAGCATACTTCAGAACTGAATCCCCAAGCAATTCCAGCCTTTCCATTGAAAAACTTTCACAGCATCTAAGTGTTGTTAGTGCTTCCAGGATCTATTAGTTTAAAAAAGATATCAAATTATTGTTAAAGTAATGAATCGTTTCAGAAACAGACAAGTTTAGAGGAGATTTAGAGAACAAACCATTGAGCTTGGAATATCAATGTTGCTAGAACAAAAGTTTATCTCTTCTCTGAGTTGGTTGGCCAACATTAAGGACTCCAGCCGATGCATCAATGATGGCAGTAAGTACAATGATTTTAGAACACTCACTGGGACATCAAGGACAAGTAAAAGCTCAGGGGGCATGTGGACATGAAACCGAGGCTTTTCATTAACCACGCCAGCTTGTGATGCCTTAGCTGATACACCTGCTCAGAAATTGGAAAAATATTTAGAAGTCACATGGACATAAGGAACATAGTGTTATTTCAGGTTTAAGACTTTATTTAAGTAGCTAGAAATTGAAAATCAAAACCACATTAAGTGGTAATCAAGAACTTCTACTTTTGTTGGATTGGAGGTAGAACAATGGGTGAAAGCACCTGAGAGGTCCCTCAATTATAGGGACCTCATCAAATTAGTTCCTTTACTATTAAATGGATCAATTTAGTCCTACTATTAAAATGAATCAAATAAGCCCAAATTTTAACATATTTAACATTTTCTGTTTAAAAAATGACATGATTTTTTTTTTTTTTTTTTCAGTTTTACTCCAAACAAAATAATTCATTTGAAGAACCGTAAAGCTTTAAAGATGTTAACTCTGTTAAATAGTAAATGACAAATGACAATTCTTTAAACAGTAAATGTTAACACTGTTAAAATTTGGGCTTATTTGATTCATTTTAATAGTTGGACTAAATTGATCCATTTAATAGTAAAGGAACTAATTTGATGAGGTCCCTATAATTGAGGGACCTGTAAGATACTTTCACCTAGAAAAATGTCTTGGGAATAACGAACTGGATAAAATGATCACAGAACTACAAGATGGGGGCATTGCATCTACATAATCCCTAATTGTAATGTAGCTAAAACATTTACAAACCTTCATCATTAAAATTCACAAGCAAGTTGTGTGGGTTATGGCTCTGCTTTAACAGCATCAAAGGCTGTCCTGGATGTTTCAGCACAATATTGTACCTGATCAAAGCCAACGTTGTAATTTGAACCACTTTGTGATGCAGAAATACATAAAAACTAGCTGGAAATTCCTATCACTTACTTTTTGTAGAAGTATTCATAGAAGGTAGCAAACTCTGATGAGACCGTATCAACAGTTTCAGCGAAAGAACTTTCAGCAGTTTTATCACTCACAGCTTCAATGATGCAGTAGAATCTTCCAGTGTGAATAGCCAATACTACCGTATTTCTAAGACTATTAGCATCAACTGAACTGTTAGCAAAGCGGATTATATTGGTTTCTTTGCAGTCTGTCACAGGTGAACCAGTACTGTTCAATGATGGATTGCTTCCATCATCATCAGATTGCTCAGTGCCTAACAAAGAATTTTTATTTAAAAATTCCGCAGCTAATGTGCAAGCTGTTATCCCTGGCCAGTGTATTCTCAATTCATCAGTTGAATTATCCTCGAGGGGCAAAAGCAAATACATGCGGGATGGACTCCACAATGAGCTTGTTTTATCCCGAAGTAGAAATTCTCTTGGTGCTCCAGATGATTTAGATCCAACAAATAACTTACCAAACAAGCCATTAAAGAAAAATTCCTGAAAGCGCTTCGCTTTCGTCATCTATAGTGAAGAAAATAAAAACAAAACAAAGAGAAGAGAAGAGAAGAGCATGAGATTGAGATTGAGATTGAAATTGAAATTGAAATTAAGGACTTCATGTAGGAAAAAAGAACAATTATATAACATTAGGTTTATTTATACCTGTTCTGCATTCAAACGCACTTGCCTACAGGAAGAAACACTAGCCTTAACCATCTTACCAATCAAGAAAAGATCCATTTCAGTATTCCCCACATCATCCGCAAGCTTTGATTCAATTAGAAGAACAAATCCAGAATAAACCACAGTAATGATATTGCATTTGAAGTCAAATTTATAGGCAAAGAAAACAGCATCATCAGATTTTTCTCCCCAGCTTCCACATAATGCCTGTATGCAAGTTGTTCCATGAAGCTCCTTCCGTTTTGTAGTTCCTTTGTACCACAAAAAAAGAAAGAAGGAAAAACAGCAATATGAAACCATTTTTTATTTTCTGCAAGACTAAAAAATGCAAACAATGATGCTAGATAGAAAGACAAGCAAAGACATAACTAATATCCCAAACAAAAATTCACATCCCCAAAAATGCTGGCCAAATTCTGTGCCAGTAATGCAAGTAACATAGCAATATAGCATCACTATGTCCATAAAGCAAAACCGAATCTTAGTGCTCGCTACTAGCCATAACTTGAGAAGCACATGCTTGGAAATTAAAATGTAGTCTATTGTTAATATTTTTTTTTTTTTTATTGCTACCAAGAACCTGAATGGTAATGATGCAAGTAGCAAGGCACACTTTTTTGCAGATGATGACCAGGAGCACAAGAAAGAAAGTACTATACATTTAGTAAATAATACAGTTCAAGTTTGAACTCAGGTCAACAATACTTATCAAAAACCACGAAGATGGATGTTATAAAATCTTCTTACACACTCACACCTAGAGGTGTACATGGGCCGGGTCGGGCCGGGCCCAAAAAATGGGCCTAAAATTTTGCCCAAGCCCGGCCCATATAAAAAAGCTAAAACCCGGGCCCGGCCCGGCCCGCCCGTATTAATTTTTTATATAATTTTTAAATATATATAATACATCAAAAATACTAAAAAAATCAAAATAAATATTTTTCAACAAATTGAAAATAAATTTTAAAAAATATGTAGACTTAAATAACACTAAAATAGATGCAACTTAACAAACAAATGCTTCTAAAAGAATAACAAAATTAACAAATGTCTTTAAAATAATAACAAAATTAACAATAAAATAAGTTTTATATAATATCTAAACAATAACAACAAAATAATAGAAACATAATAGTAAAATGGTAGCAAAATAAGGAGAAAAACAATAAGAAAATAATATTAAAAAAACAGTTTTTTTTTCCTTTAGTGAATTCGGGCCGGGCCCGGGCCAAAAATGCCTTACCCGAGCCCGGCCCATTTTTTAAACGGGCCTTATTTTTTTTCCAAGCCCATTTTTCGGGCCTATATTTTTGCCCAAACCCTCCCAAATTTTGGGCGGGCCTTCGGGCCGGGCCGCCCGGCCCATGTACACCTCTACCACCAGAGTTGCAAAATCAATCATTAAACAAGAATTTCATACTTGGAAAGTTTATGCATATACCTGCACCTGCACCTGAATCTTTTCCTTTAGAAATACAAGCATTTTCTGAAGGCTCTTCAATGGATGGAGTGAGATGATCATCCAAGGCACCCATTTGATGAAGCTGCTTACATGCTTCTAAGCATACAAGCTGCTTTGCTAAATGAGAATTCCTAGATGGTGGACCAACTATTGTTTGAACGGCTGCATTAACAGGTAATGTTAATTTACACTTATATAATCCCTCAGAAGACATGAACTGGAAATTTGGCTTTGGTGTGTAATACCTACATTGAACAGAGGACAAAATGTGCATTAATATGTCATCAACAAACTCCCACACATAGTGAAAAGTGAAGATGAAACTACAAAAATATAACAAGAAACAGCATACTTATCACCGGGGAGCTTCCCACAATATTTATGGATGAGGCTAACAGCAGAATCTGCAGTAACTGAAGCTCCAGTAGCATCCACAATAAAAACATTTGTTTCTTCAAATGTATGATCTTTAAGAAGGCATGGATCAGAATCGGGATCTCTTTTAATTGCCGAATTTGTCATTGAATACTCACTTCTGATTATATCATATAGTTGATTTCTTTGTTTCACATTTCCCCTGTCAACACATCAGTTAGACTCTATGCCATTATATCATAAATAGAGGCACCCATGACGAAATATCTTCAGACAGACAAAAGTACTACAGGCAAACAACAAATGCATGCTACACAAGAACACAGTTCTACCTCTCAAGCATCATAATGAATTCAGAATTGTTCTGCCTAGCTCTTCCTCGAGATTGTACATAACTCCGGACTGTCTTTGGCAGGTCGAAACGTATCACATAACAGCAATTTGGTACATGAATTCCCTCCTCAACCACATCAGTAGTAAACAATAGATTCACCTACACGAAGCTTTTAATCATTGACTATAAAATATCTAAATTTCAGCGCTTATAAGCTATTACATAGAAGATGAGATACCTTCCCAGATCGAAATGACTGCAAGGTTTCCTTTTGTATTTTTGGTGCCAGGGAATCAACAGATGTATTACTTCCAGTCATATATGAAACCATGAAATGTGATAAACAGCTTACTTTCTTCGCGAATCTTTCAATTACTTTAGCAGTAATAATTCTTTCAACAAAAATCAGGCACAATACTTGTCTAGTTTCTCTGCAACAACAGAAATAAGACTTAAGTCAACACTGTCAGTATATTCCAAACACTAACCACTGAAGCTTCCTATTACCCAAATGATTGGAACAGTTGAAGTAGTTCATGCAGTTTTGGAGAAATATAGCCAAGATCTACTGCCTTTAAATAGTCAAATCCAGAATTCAGAAAATTTTTATCACCTGAAGAGGTGAGAAGCGAACAATATTAGTGACAGACAAATGTATCTTTAGATATGTAAACTTAAACATCTAGAAAACACGGTTTAAACCAGATAAAAGAACTACAATAAAAGGTACATCACATCATACCGAAGGGAAGAGACTCCCCAATTCTACATTGGACTTCCTCAAGGAAATTTTTATACTGCAACACACTTTCTCTATATGCTTTAGATTCCTCTGTGGTGTCAAGGATGTTCTCTAGACAAATGTTAACAGCCTATGAAAGAAGTAACATAAAGCACATCACATCAGAAGCAAACAGGAAGGCATAGCAGAAAGAAACAACATAAAGCCCAGCGAAACCTTATTTGTTATTTAAACTATGGTGATTGTATAAAGTACAGGGTTTTTGTCAAACATTACTCAGTTAATTGGTTTTTAATGTAACTATTAGAGTTAAATTAGACAACAAAAGATGTGGATGTTATAAGAGTAGCTTGAATTTTGTATGGCATGTAAAAACGAGATGAACACACTTTTCCTCTTAAAGATCATTACTCTAATTGAAATTTACATCACAATCATACCTCATAAGCACATATGAGACCGAGATTATCAAGGCAATGCAGAACCTTAGCATGGTCATTTGATAATCGCTTCCGTAGATTCTTAAGTTTATCATCCATGTCTTTATGAGAAGTTTGCAGTGAGCTTTGCAAATTTGACAATGACGCATCTGTCTGCCCAGAATAAAATAAAATAAAATAAAAGGCCTTCAACAATTCTAGATGAAAAGAGTAAATAACACATTCCCACACATATGAATCACTCATGGAAGTCCGTGGATACCTTTAACCAAGAGGCTTCTACCTTTGCTTTCAAATCCAAGCTAGAAAATTGTGCTGGATCAAAAAATCTACAACTTTCTTTAGCAGAAGGAACACACGCTTCCATCTCTGTCCTGTCTTCAATAGTGTATATCTGCAGCAGCACATATTCAAGATATTGTTCATATCAACATATGATTTTTCCAGCAAATCAATCATATAGGTAACCAGAAAAACTAAATAAAAAGATACCAAGGAATCCAAAACACATTCAAGTTCTGACATTTGACCGTCGCAATTATTGCTGGACAACACACCTACAGAAAGTTGAGTCAAAAGCATAATAACTACTGTATATATGCAACAAAATATGCTTGTGGGGGAAAAAAAAGGTGAAGTATTTCTGCAACACCAAGGAGCTTCAAGATCATTTTCTTTAAAAAACTGATCCTTAATGGTTAAAACAACCATACTTTTAGATCTCTTCTGTAATAGGAACAAAGCTTGAGCAAAATGAGGATATAAACAACTAGATAAACCTTATGAATAGGAAACACTTAAATATCATATGAAAAAAACAATAATACAAATACCTTACCTTTGCTAACTACAGGTGATGCTGTCATTCCAAAAATCTTTGGCTTGTTATTAGATTTGTGATAAAATTCCTACACCAAAATATAGAACACAACAACATTTCATTTTTAATCAGAAAAAAGAACCAAATAATTTAAATAGTCATCAAAATTCTTAGTGTCAAAAAACAAAAAGTCATCAAGATTCTTGCAAAAAGATTTCAGGATTACTGACCTTCATTATTTTGGCATATGGATGGTTGCCAGTAGCACGGTGGCACTCGTCTATTATCATTAAGGACACCATCTCCAGACTCAAGAATGCCTTCCTTAAGGCATCCAATAGAATTTGGGGTGTCATAACCAGAACCTACAAGATCAATGATAAAGATATACATATCAGTAACAAGTTGATCTAAAGGGGCTAGAAGCAGAAGAAAAAAAGTATGTCCCATGCTTTGCTACCCATTTACAAAGTATAGTGCCTTCAAAGAATATCAATGAATAATGCCTACAAGGTGCCCTTCAAAGATAAGTAAACACCAAATGCCAACTTTACTAGAAGTGCATTGAAAAACAGTAGTACGAACTACGAAAAATTAAGGCAGAGGATTTTCAAAGTGAGAGTACTAGAACCAAATGGAATTTTAAGCCAACTCAACATTTATAAGAGTCAGTGCATTAGCTTAAAAAGTAGCCTTATCAAAGCTAGATAATAAGCAAACTTACATCATGCTCCTTTGTTTCTTTCTCCCAACAATCCAAGGTCCATTCATCAACCCCCTTAGCTCCATAATACTGTTCAACTTCCAAACTAGTATGATCTTTTATATATTCAAATTGCTGCAAATACAAATATATGTATATATACATACAATGTCAATGTTTAACTACAATTACCTCACCAGGAGGAATTCAAACTTTCGAGTATCAAAAAGCAAACCTGATTGACTAGATGAACAGTGGGAGCCAAGAAAATAATCAATTTTTTACTTTCAGTAGACTCGATAGCTTGACCAAAATCTTTTATGAGCATCACAGCTATCATTGTCTTCCCTACACCTGTATCCAACACTGCTATTATGTTTCTTCTCTTTGCCACCTCATATACCTGCAATTGATACCTACAAAACACAAGAATAAAATCAAAAACTCAGAACAACACAAATAACAACCACACTCAAAAACGAAAAAGAGAAAAGGGCAAACCCTCTGGGGTTAAAGTCCTTAGGTTTTGAAGATGAAGAAGGGTCTTCTTCCTTAGCAGTTTCATTGTCGTCTAGAACCATCCAATCAGGTGGGTCTGAGTGCGCCTCACTGAAACTTCGTTTCAGAGGCTCACCCTGTTCCTCCTTTGGAGAATGCATGTAGATTGTGAGATTGTAATAAGAGTAAAAAGACTAAAGCTTTACCCAAAAAAGAGAGAATGAAAACACAAAATATGTGAAACCCTAACGTACGAATAGTTTGGTTAAGATAACCGGAGAAAATTGGGGTGTTGAATGGAACTTCAGCAAAGACATGGATTATATAAAATGTACTGTTAACCTCGGGTCGCAATTAACTAGCCAACTACCAGAAGCTATAAGAACACTGACTCGCTGAAGGCACTTAATGTATGATACAAGTATAAAATGAATGAAATTTGGTGATGGGGTTTTGTTAGATTTTATTTAGGTTGCCTATAAAATGATAGTTTAATCAACAGAAAATGACTTAAAATAAGTTATTTTTCTTATAAAATGATTTATTATTTTAAAAAGCGTAAGTTATTTTCCGGAAAGAGTTCATTTATAGATAATTTTATTTTATTTTTATATAAGAATTAACTTAAATCAAGCTTAATATTATTATATTGATAATAATTTTAATTTTTATTTTTAAAAATATTTAAAATATTATATTTTTCAATATTATTAAACATACATATTTAATTATTTATATTTAGTCATATAATAAATTATTAATATAATAAATATAATTTATTATTTTAATAAATTATTTAATATTTTAATTTTATTTTAATAATAAATTTTAAAAATAATAATTTTAAATAATATTATTCACATATTATTAAAAATATTCAATATTAATATTTTGATAATAAATATTTATTACAACTATAAAGATATTAATAATAAATGTTTTGTATTATAAAGGTTAAAATATGTCATAAGTCTATGTACACTTCACAAATTTGTAATTTAGTCTTTGTACTTTTATTTTCAAGAATTTAGTCCATTTACTTTTCAAATTTGAAAATCAAGTCCAATTGTTGACGTCGCTAATTTTTTTTGTCAATTTTATTGATGTCACATTTTTAAATAAAAAAATCACTTAGTAGTCATGTAATTAAAAAATGACGTTGCAATGAATTTGAATTTAATATAATATTTTAATATATACAAAAACAATATAAAATATAAAATTATAGATAAAAATAAATTCAATTAAACAATGAAAAAAATAAGAAAATCTCAAATGTATGTTTGTTTAATTGAAAACAACTTTTATAAAATATTTTTAGGAAATCTACTAAACAATAAAAAATATTTTACACAAATTTATCTAAACACCAAAAAATATTAACTTTTCAAAAAATTATTTTCAGTGAAATAAATAGAGCCTCAAACTCATTGAAACTCGAAAACGGTAGCAGTGCTGAGTCTGCAGAGAGAAACAGGTTGAAACTATCAGATGATTTGGACCCAAGCTGTTTGGTTAATGCGTGTTATGGGGAATGTGCAATGACAGCCCAATGTTTATTGGACACGCAATGCAAACCTCCCTCTTTTATTGGACATGTAATGCGTTTAAGGGGGTTTGGCTTATGAGCACAAACGATAACAGTTCGACAGTTGACGTAGTTCATACTTGTGTTATGTTGCATATTGTGATTTTGCAACATTTTTTAACATATTCTTTTTTTATATATATAAATTATTCTTTGTTTAATAATTAAGTTATATACTCGAAGTGATAATTTGAGGGAGTTGAGGTTACACTTAAGCAAAGTGTGGTCTCTCTTCTTGGAGTGAGCCCTTCTCCCGCCATTACTAATGTGGTAAGCTTAAAAATTTAGAAATATTAATGAGAGTGGATTTGTGCTCCCAAACATTTCACGTCACCCACGTCGTTGGGGTGTGCCTCCAACCTTGACGGGTTTGGATTTGCGCCCCCTGTGCACGAGGGAAAGTATTAATTTAGTCATTCAATAACCACCAAGTTGGTTCACATATATAAACATATTACACTCTTGATATCTAACAAATGTGTGGCTAAGCTTTCTACTTTCCTCAACATAATTCACAAGTGGCTTACTTTGAGTATTAATTTCTTATTCATCACTCAACCATTTTGAGCATATGATATACTGTTGTAAAGATCTCATGGAGTAGAATATAAAACCATAGTTTTATGATTCAAATCTCCATATTTACTAATCGATAATATGCCTCAAAGCTTCCAAAATATCTATTTTTTCCAACATTTAATGGCGTCGTGACGATATTCTTTTCATAAATACACCTATAATAACATCAAACCACTATAATATCATGACTGAACTTCTAATTATTTATAAGCTAGCAAAAAAACCATTTAGACATATAAAATGTAGACTAAAATAACATGTAATTAAATTTTAATTTTTCGTCTATTAATTGCATCATTATTAAATCATAGAGTCAAACCACTATAATTACAAAAGCTATATTTAAAAACTTTTTTCCAATGAGCTTGCGATTTAACAAAACAAATGACCTATGCTTTCATTCCACTTTTATAAATTGTATAATGTCATTAACTTTTGAATTATGATTTTACCATCTATAATTGAATTTATATTTCAAATATGTAAGTTATTCATACATAGTCTTTCACTTATTCAAGATTAAGGTAAGTACACAATAAACATTACAAGTGAATTAATTCATCTTCGGTCTAATTGAATGTATTATCAATTTATAGAATCGCATCTATGTTGCTATCTTGGGAATCAATCTTACTCTGATAACTAAGACAAACTATCTCTCCAAGTAAACTTCTAAACAACATAATAATCCTAACATAAACATTTGCTCCCAATAATTTCATGGGCTATGAACTTAATTTATACTACCTAACTAAATGTATCATATTTTGCATTTTCATTCCCTTTACATGATTAGAGTTTTGATAAATGAAACTGCAAAGTTATCTCCAGATGTAATGTTGACAACATTTACTGTTTCACCAACAACCACCTTTCTAGCACCGTGATACTTGTGATCAATGTATTTTTTCTATGATGTTTGGTTTCCTTAGAATTAGTCATCGTCACACTTTTATTGCAATACAATGTGATAGTTAAATTATTTTAGACCTATCCATGAATTGGGTCGATTCAAAAAGTGAAAGGGTTTGAGCAAAAGTATATGTTTTAAAAATGAGTTTGGAAAAAAAAAAGGCCCGTTTAGAAAACGGGCTGGACCTCGGGTAAGGTTTATTGGCCTAGGCCCGACCCGAACTTGCAAAAAGAAAAAAAAATTATTGTTTTCTCACTGTTTTGCTGTCATTTCACTATTATGTTGCTACTATTTTATTGTTATTGTTCGGATATTGTATAACTCTTATTTTATTATTAATTTTGTTACTATTTTAGAGGCATTTGCTTGTTAAGTTACACTTACGTTAGTGTTATTTAAGTATAAAGATTTTTTTAAAATTTTATTTTCAATTTGTTGGGGAACATTTATTTTAATGTTTTTAGTGTTTTTGATGTATTATATTTAAAAAATTATATAAAAAAATAATACGGGTGGGTCAAACTAGGCCCGGGTTTTAGCATTTTTATTCGAGCTGGATTTAAGTAAATTTTAGGCTCATTTTTCGAACCGAATCTAATTCGAACTTATCAAACAAACCTAATTTTTTGTTAAGGCCCGATCTGACCTATAAATAGGACTACGACTCATTGCCAAAGACAAATACATTGATTTCCTCAAATCCTTGAACATTTAGAATACAAAATTCGCATATCAAATTATTTTTGGATCACTTCCACAATGCATTAACATTTTTTTGGTGAATGACAATAACAAGGCAAAATCTGAACAACAAAAGCGACTAGCACGACTCGAACCCAGACCTCACCTAGGGCGATGAACGCCCTAACCATAATCCTTCAATATTTAGTCGTCAACTTTGTTAAGACCATCTTACAACTCCTCCTCCGACTAAGTAAGATTAAAGAAAATATAGAAAAAATTTTGAATTTAATTCAGGTAATTTGTAATTTTTTTTATTTTTTTGTTTTACTTTCAAAATCATGTTGTTCTAATTTTATCCCTTTTCTTTTGTCCAATTTGGACGAATTGTATTTTATTATGTAGCAAAAAAAAAAAACATTTTCATTCAAAGGCATATTCAAAGTCACGGGCAAGACCTTGGCACCTAGATTGTAACAGCCCAATTTAGGGCCTAGTCAGAATAGTGGTTGCGAGACCACAAAATTTGAAGTAGAAATATGCGTTTTATGATTTTTATGAGGCTTATGATGTGGTTGCATGATTGTGTGAAAATTTCATGAGAAAATTTTATCTATTAGTGATCAATTTGTCCATTAGGACTAAATTGCAAAGATTAGAAAATATGAGATTCTAGAAGATTTAAGTATGAAATAGAATTTTAAAAATTACTAGAGGTCCTTATTTAAAAATTAGACCTTTAAATGTCAAGATGGACAAAAATGGACATGGGAAGGAAAAATCTCAAGAAAGGGCCTTAAGGGCATTTTAGTCATTTGGTTAATTAATGAATTAAAAAGGGAAAATAAAGTCAAAATCTTGTCTTTCTTTTCCCATCGCCGAAATTCACTACGGAAGACATAGCTAGGGTTTGTTCATCTTTTAAGCTTGATTATCAAGAAACACGAAGCCTAGACCTAAACCGAGGCAAGAACAAAGTGTTGGACTAAATCAAACATCTACAAATATTTTGAGTACCGAGGTAAGTTTGTTTGAAATTATAGCTTCATAATGTTTTTATACTTTTAATTGCTTAACATTATGTGAAATGAATGTTATTTATATGAAATCGACTAATGATACCTCGATGAGAATATGATGAGAATATATATTAAGTTAAAGTCCCGGTTGAAGATTCAGAATAACGAGGATACCTATGTCACGACATGAGATAAGGAAATGTAGGTCCCATATAAGACCATGTCTGGGACATGGCATCGGCACCGAACGTAGGTCCCGTATAAGACCATGTCTGGGACATGGCATCGGCACCGAATAAGGAAGATCCCATATAAGACCATGTCTGGGACATGGCATCGGCACCGAATAAGGAAGGTCCCATGTAAGACCATGTCTGGGACATGGCATCGACACCGAACGTAGGTCCCGTATAAGACCATGTCTGGGACATGGCATCGGCACCGAATAAGGAAGGTCCCGTATAAGACCATGTCTGGGACATGGCATCGGCACCGAATAAGAAAGGTCCTGTGTAAGACCATGTCTGGGACATGGCATCGACATCTATGTACGATCTCGTATAAGATCATGTCTGGGACATGGCATCGACATCGAGTTAAGAGATCCCGTGTAAGACCATATCTGGGATTTGGCATTAGCATCAAGAGGTGATCCCATGTAAGACCATATCTGGGATATGGCATTGGCATCGTGATACATGTACGATGAGATTTAGTATCCTCCGATATTCCGAGTAGTTCAACGGGCAAAAGAGTTAAGTATGCAAAGATGACAAAGAGCTAAGCTATACAAAGATTTCAAAGAGTTACATTTAAATTAAGGATGATAATAATTTAAGTTTTTATTCAAGATAGCATATGTGCTAAATTATGTGATGAAGCGACACAGGTACCATGAGTAAAATACGAGTTATGAAACCGTAATGTGATATGTGATGGGTAAGCGTAAGTATGAGTAAGTATGTCAAAACACTTGAGAACTTGTGTTGTTATTGTTCTATGAGATGAATGGATTTTATCATGAGTACTTATGTTGCTATTTTTAATTCATGTAAACTTACTAAGCTATATGCTTACCCCTCTCTTTTCCCTTTTCCTTGTAGTATCGCCAAGCTAGCTCGAGGATCGTAGGACGTCGGAGTTCGGATCACACTATCAACTATTCTTTTGGTATAGAAGTTGATTTATTTTGAGTATGGCATGTATAGGAACTTGGTCATCTTGTGTTATGTCATATTTGAAAGCCAAAGTGTTGGCCATTAATGTTATACACTCATTTTGTAATTGGCCATTAGGAATTGGCCGATATTTGTCAAGTTTTATATCTTAACGATGATGAGTTTTATGAAGTGAAAGTTCATGCAATTGATGGATTAAAATGTGGAGTGTATGAATGATGATTAGTGAGTCTTCATAGTGTATTATTGCCATGTTATGTGATGCTTGTGTTGGCATATTTGTGTTTATGTTTCAGGGTGGCAAGTGGCTTGGTAAATAGCCCTCAAATTGTCCACACGGGTAGAAACACGGGCGTGTGCCTAGGCCGTGTGTGACACACGGTCAGCCCCATGGGTGTGTTGATAGGCCGTGTGTCCCCTGCATCAAATTTGCGAGAATTCAATTCGTCACACGGGCTAGCACACGGGCGTGTGCCTAGGCCGTGTGCCCCTTAAGAGCTTGCTGACGTCATAAACAGAATACCCAGGTTTTTCACACACGGGTGAGGACACGGGCGTGTCTAGGCCGTGTGAGGGACACGGGCCACAGACACGGGCGTGTGACCGGCCGTGTGAAAACCCCTATAGGTTCGAAATGAAAAAAATAAATTCCACACGGGCTAGGGACATGGGCGTATTCTATTCCACACGGGCGTGTGGCCCTGTTTAGGCAAAAATTTTCTAAGTGCGTAAAAGTTTTCGGTTTATTTTCGAAACTTTTCGTATGTATGTTTAGGGCCTCGTAGGCCCATAATAAGGATGCTATGAATATGAATGAGAAGCCTTATGTTGAAATGAAATTTTATAGCCCGATGTTGTATGTTTAAGTAAGTTAAGTCAGGTAATGCCTCATATCCTGTCCCGGCGTCGGACACGGGTAAGGGGTGTTACATAAATAATATGGTTATATTGGAATTTTAGACCCCTTAAAAATTAGCAATTCAATTTAACTCTTTTAGCATAAAATTTTAAAGTTTCACCTCAATAATTTATATTTTTATCTCGAGCTCCCAACCAAAAATTCTAGGCTTCACACTTGCCTTTATCCTATCTTTTTCATCTATTTTTTTCTCTCTCTTTTAAATAGTGAAGCACCACAAAATATATAACCTTCACAAGGGTGAATCCTAAAGTAATAGTAGGAAATTATATTTTGGTCTGTTTAAAAATAAATAATTAAATTTAAATCTTTTTATCATAAAAAAATTAGTTTTACCCAAAGTATTTATATATATTTCAATTTTACTAAGTCAAAATGTTTGACTTTGTTCAAGTCCCTTCATTCACAATACTTTACTTCTTTTTTTTTAAATTCTCAAGATTCTATATTATCCTCTTAAGATATATGTCTATTTATTTTATGAAATTTAATAAAAATAAATAAAAATACTCAAATTTCCATATGCTATAACTTTGCCTCCAAAAGTAGAAGAATGTATTCGGTGTTGTATGAGGGGAGTCGCTCCTTGTAATAGTAGCTTTCTTCACTGGGGAGTTTCTATTGATCCAACATGTTTTTGGTGTCAACAAGCGGACGAGGATATAAGCATGCTCTTTTTCACTGCACATATGCTAGGGATGTTTGCATGTTGATTGGTATTGATAGCTATTCTCTTTCAGTTATAGAGTTTATTACTATGGTTCTCGCGGAGCATCAAGTGGCATGTTGAGGGAGAATACTTTGTACCATATGGAGTATATGGCTTCACAGAAATTACATGCTTTGGGAATAGCAAACACAGACAGCAGAGTATGTTGACCAACATGCGAATGGATATCTCCACGGTTGGCTAGCAGCTCGCGTCGTTCATGAGGCTCGGGGTTTCCCCCAACAGTCGACCATGGGTGCCAATGGTAGATAGCGTACACCACCTTTGGGTAAGATTAAATACAATATAGATGGGGTTGCTTTTATGAACAATGAGATTGTTGACTGGGTGGCCATTGTGAGGAGTGATTCAGGTCACTTCATATGCTACATAATCGGGTTTAAGTCAGGTATTCATGACCCTTTTATGACTGAAGTTATTGCTGCTTGCGAGGCCCTCTCATGGCTTCATTCTTGGTACGTGAAGAATGTCATTCTGGAAATTGATAATCGTCGTCTTTGGGATGCCTATGTGGCATCCTATCAGCCATTGTGGTGTACTCTGAATGAATTACCTTTGTGGTATACTCTGTATATATAGCCTTTGTGGCATACTTTGTATATATGGCCTTTGTGGTGTACTCTGTATGGTTCGTCTTGGTGGCATATTCTGAAATAAGGACTTACGGTATGTATGGTATATCGTTTGTTTGCCTCTAATGTGTTCTCTGAAGTCCGCCAGAATAGTAAACACGAGATTCTGTATGAATGCTTGTATGGCGTGCTCTGTTAGGCCTATGTGGCATGAACTGCTAGGAATTTCTGGTAAGATTTGAATTTTAATGTCTGTCATTATTGTAAGATATGGGTAAATTTTTTTAGTTCTATAATAAGTAAACTTAAGATGAGGTATTGATATGTTCTAGGTTATGAGTGACTAAGTCTTAAGAGTTTCCATGAAAAAGATATGTATATATGTATGTTAAGAAGGGTATTCGTTATGATGATATGTAAATATGAAAAGTGAGGGGTATTGTATCTTTTTCAAGAATTATTCTGAATCTGAGTTAATGTTATCTTGAATTATGGGATTCTGATATATCACGACATGGAATTCGTCAGAGTGGTCTATGTAGTTATTTATAAGTATGGATATGTGTGGTATTGAATCAAGGTATGTCTGAGTATGAATTTATGGTATTATATTCTGCGCAAGTATTCGCCAAACATATAAGTATCCGCCCATGATAAATGTCAGTGAGCAACTGTTTGATATAAGAGTATGAGTTAAAGCAAGGATTATTGGAAGTGGTTTATAAGGGTATATATTGTTAAGAAATTATTATGGGACAAGAGATTTATGAAATGTTTGGAAGGATTCCTCAGTTAGATAAATAAGGAAAATGGAGTATGACAAGAGCAGGATAGCTGAAGTTTAACAGAATGGTATTCTGTGGTGGTATCCATTGAAATAAATGATGTAGAATAATTGGCACCCTGTAATTTATACAAGATTGCAAAGAACCCATCAAGGTATTGTTATAATGAGCTCACTAAGTACTACTGTACTTACAAGATTTGTTATTGCTTTTCAGGTATCTGAGATGAGACGTTGCCTGAAGAAACAACGCCAGGGGTACGCCAATGTGGTGGCGGAGTGAGCTATTATGCATACAATGGATATGTAGCGTAGTCTAGGAATACACCCTTCGAGTCTATAATAAATAAACTTCCATTTTGTAAGGATTTGAATTAAGTCTGTTGATCGCTGTAAATCAGAGTTTTAAAATTTATAAAAGAGTGATCGAACCTGGAAACTAACTCTGACAACGATTAAAGGCAAGTGCACCTATCGAACAGTAGTATAGTTTAGGCAAGACCGGATTGTCGAACCCAAAGGAACTAAAAGTACTAATACTCACCGTATTTTTATTATTTAGCCTTAATATAAAGTGATGATTGTTTAAACTAAAACTAATCTACTAACTAAGCTAAGACGCAAAGACAAAAAGAATGAATTCAGGAAATAACTTTTGGGAAAACTCAGTTGACTCAAACGATACCCTTAGGAAAAATCCACCTAGACTTCACTTGTTAATTAACCTTGAACCATATGATTTATTTACTTAGTTTGATCCGTGAGACTCCCTAACGTATATTAAACCCTCTCTCGAGGCGAATAACGTCTAACCCTAGGTTAATTAGTGGAACTCTCGTTCGCTTATAATAACCCCCTAGAATAGCAGTAAATCGATCTGTGGACTCCCATATTAGGTTTCACCCTAATCCGACAAAATCTCGTCACCCTATCTCTAGGCGTGCGATCAATTCCGCTTAATTATGTTGGATCTACTCTTAGGCAGGGTCTATTCCTCCTCCACCTAAGCACATTAGATTTGGATTAAGTTCACACAATTAAGAACAAACTAAGTTATTATCATATAATTCAAATAATCAAATAACAAGATTCATCATAGGTTTCATCCCCTTCGGGTATCCGAAGGTTTAGTTCATAATAATAAAGGAAAACATCTCAAGAGAAAAGATAAAACAAAACATAAGAAATCCCTAAAACCCCTCAAGGAATTGAAGAGGAGATCCTCCGTCTTGAGTAGAATTCGCTTCTTGAGATGGATCAACTGGCTATCTTCGAGTGATTCCCACAAATCGACCTTCCCGGCTTGCTTCTTGGCCTAGCTCTCCGCCCCTTTCACCGGTACCTAGGGTGTATTTATAAGCTTTTGAAACACGTTTCTTTCTCCCTAAATATCCTTTCCCGAATGGAATTGCTCTTCTCCACGGCAGAGGCACGGCCATGGCACACGCCCGTGTAAATCGTGGCCAGGCCGTGTTTGACACTGTTGAATGAAGCACGGCCGTGTAAGTCGTGGTAAGGCCGTGTTCTAGTAGGAATGGTGGCACGGCCGTGTGGCTTGAAGTCCAGGCCGTGCTGATTTCGTGGCTTGGCCCAATTTGGTCCGTTTTAAGCCCGTTTCTCGTTCTTTCCGTCATCGGGTGCTTTCCTGAGTATAAGACATGAAAAGAAAGGATTAAGAGCACCTTTTTACATAAATTGGGGCTTAAATCATCCAAAAGCATACTAAATGTGGGCTTGGAATATGTTACTTTTACGATTTATCATCTGTTGTAATAAGATTATTTTAAGTTATTTCCTTTGTTTTCATACAATAAGTTTCTAATTAAAGTGTAAAATAACATGTTTAAAGAAATGAGAAATTTTAAACTATTTTTGTTATTGATTAAGTTTTGGTATAGTAACATTCGAAATCCGAACCCGATGAATCGGGTTATTTTTGAGGCATTACAAGTTCAATCCAATTCATACATGCTATAAAGCTCATTATATAATTACAACATTTTATATAATTGAATCTTGGCTTTAAATGAGCTTACGAACGCTCTTTCGATAAACCAAGGTTAGTTAAGGACTAAAATGCAACAATTTCAAAATCATTAGGTTGACATCGCAACATTGTAGGTCCATGGTTGTGATGTCACTCTCTGTCAATTTCTTTCGCGACGTTAAAGGTTTGACGTCGCAACGTCACCTACTGTTTTCATAACATCTTTGAATATAAAATCACAACAACTCTATAATATGAACATTAACATATTTACATTCTTTTAAACCTTATGCTTCTTACATACATATATATATCATATACAACTCTTGTACCATATATCAAACTAACCATTATATCCAAAACACCAAATTGATAACTTAATACTTAAAACCGACTCAATCCTAGGTACATGCCACATATTGAACCATAAAGAAACTATACAAACTTTACTGAGTCGAGAGTTGCGGTTTGGATGTTGGATCACTCCTTAAGTCTTCGAGATCTACTAATACCTGCGTACAAAATAAACAAACGTATACTGAACGATAAAGATCAATGGTACTTTCATGATTCAAATCAATAATATGATCAACATAGCATGTTAGGCTTACAATAAAATCATGAACTAGTTTTCAACAATATCAATTTTCAATTCATGTCACATGTATCCAAAATGCATACCTTATGTCAATTGATAAATTCATATTAGTATTAGCATACCAAGTTTTCTATCATTGCAACAGTTCAATTATATACCAATGCATATCACTAAGTCATTTCATTTTTATATTTCCTTCTCGAATCTTTTGATTCATTTCATTTTCATATCGACCCTCAGGGCTCGTATAATCGGTTTGCATGATCTTTCACATACTATCAATTATCACATTTCATATGCATACAAAGTATTCCATTTTTCAAATGACATTTCATATCAACCATCATTTTAGTTCCATGTTTTATAACCTTAATTAACCGAACACAAACTCAGGACAAATATACAACTCATTCAACCATCACACCAATTTGGCACCCAGTGCCTCATCGGAACGCACGAAGTATAATTTTCACCAAGCGCTCATTGGTATATCTGAAGTAAAATGTGCGCCCAACACTCATTAGAACATCCTAAGTAATATGCACTAATCACTCATCGGTATATAATAGAAGTAGAACCCGTACACAATCTAATCCTATGGCATGCCAACTATATCCGAGACAGTTAATAGGGTAACTAATGTTCCAATTGCATATTATAACCCGATTCACATATCATGATCTCATACCATCTCATCATCAATTCACATACAAAAAAATTATCAATTCATATCTTACTCGTTTCTACTATATTCAACTTAATCCAATTCTTGACATTTGATATCATAATGTATAAACCGAGTTAGAAAACAATAATATGCTTACCTCAATAAGTAGGTTTTCAACAATCACATGTATGTATATATGCATATGTATATGTATTTATGTATTGAACTCGAATTATAGAAGTACAAATCGCAATTTTTGTTACCCGTCCACGACTCTCGTCTTTCCCTTCTCTCGCGATGGCCCAATGTCGTCTTTAGCTATATTTGATAAGTCAATTATAAAAACAATATTAGTTTACATCCAATTTACATTCAAACACATAATTAATCATATTTTGCATTTTATTCAATTTAGTCCCTATATCCGGGATACTCATATTCTTCCAAATCTAACATTGGATTAAAATCCTATTTCTCATTCTTTCATTAAAGACCTTATACTTTCTATCTATAACATAATTTCATGGAAATTTTTAATTTATTCAATTTAGTCCCTAATTTTATAAAGTTATCTAACAAGTTTAACTTACTTTCTAATTTAGTCCTTATCATAATCTAAGCTTACTAACTACCAATTTTTCAAATCAAGCTCAAAATAATCAATTTCATTTTAATGGCAACTTGCTAAATATTTAACAATTGAAGAAATTGATAAATGAGTTATCTGAATCAAACTCCCATGATCATAAATCTATAAAAAAAATTCAAGAATTAACATATTTCCATCCACTAATATATACAGTTTAATTAACCTTTAATTAATCATGTTTAATTAAGGCATTGATATACTAATTTAATTATAAACTAAACTAAACGGAAAACACCATCATCTTCCACTAACTTATATTTAAATTTGGTTAAGTAACCATTTTGGTCCTTTGGGTATTTGCTATTTAGGTCCCCAAGCATTTTCTCAATTAAAACTCAATAGCGATTAGACTTTTACAATTTAGTTCCTGAACTTTAAATAACAATTTTCTTGGTTAAATTACTTAACTAATCTTTACTATATTTTCATATTAACTCTGATAATTTTTATATTTCATCCTTACAGACTCAGTTTATGGAAATAAGGTCCCGAAACCGCATTTTTTGACATTGCCTAAAATCGGGTTGTAACAATAAAACCTCTAAAAAGTACGTGTTTCCAAAGTTAAGCTCTCAAAGAAATGAAATGAGAGTGATAAAAGATTTTACAATATGAACTTTGAGACTATGTACAAGACGAAAATGAGAAATAAAGAATTCAAAGCTTTTCTCTTGAATTGGATGCTTGGATATGTGTCTTTTATGTTTTCAAATGTTCTTGACTTGAATCTATACCCTCTAATTGATTTTGGACGTTTGGAGCTGTTGGAGAGAGTTTTTAGCAGTTGGAAGAATTTATCTCACGCATTTAGTGCAGTCTACAGGGTTAAATCTCAATACTTGGAAGATAGGTATAAAGACTTGGTTGAAAAATAGTCGAAGACATGAGGTATTGAGACTTTATAGGCAAGTCTTGAAACTTGGGAGTAAGTCTCGATAGTTTAGGTAGTAAGCCTCAAGACCGTGCTGCTCTTAAAAGGCCTGGGGCTACTATTTTATAAGTCCCGATACTTGTAGCCCAAAGTCTCGAGACTTGACTGCTAGGTGTGGAGACTTGGCACATAATTCTCGATACTATATCTTTCTCAAAAGCTTTGTTATAGTTTGCTTGAGAGGTATCGAGACTTGGGAGACTAAGTCTTGATACTTGTCTTGAAAAATGCTTTGAAAGGCTTAGAACAAAAGGTCTTGGAGATACTAAAAAACCTTTTATGAATTGTCTAAGTCATTTAAGACTATTGTTTGTAATACTTGAAAATAAATTTTAGATATTTAATTAAGGAATTTTAAAATTTATTTTATTATATTAAAACATTTGACAATAAAAGCTAACATTAACTTTTTAAAGCTTTTAACTCAAGCTATTTTAAAAAAAAAAAACCCTAAGCAACCTCTTACAGTTGGAAAAGTGTATAGTAGGTTTTTGTCTATTCACAAGCTAGGAAAAGTCATATATTTCATTCAAAACGCTTCAATAATATCTTTGCTTGAATAGGGCCAAACTGAGTCAGACATCTCTTGTTTTTCAAACATTAATCTTACCAATAAACCTTCATAAAATGACTTCTTCCATTGCCCTTCATACAATATTTTTAACTTTTCAACAAACACTTTCAAATATTCTATGTTTATGGTGTAATTATCTGATTTTTTATATAAAAAAAACTAAAGGGGTATAGAAGTCCTTTTTTGCAAAAAATATCAATTAAGTCCCTCCTTGGAAAACACACTTAATTTAAGCTCTTAAACTCTCAAATTGCATAAATTAAACCCTTTGACCAACGTTTTCCATTTTTGACAATTCCATAAATATCAATTATATTTGTATTTATAATACATTCATATTTAACAATCATCTTCAAATTCAAATAACTTAAATTATAACTTACAATTTAAAAATTTAAAGGACAAAAAAAACAAAATGGTTTATACTTTGTTTTTTCCTTTACATTACTTCGTTCTATATGAAATTGTTAGTGTTGTGTTCTCTCTTCAGAGAGATTATCCATGCTAATTAACAAGTGTTTAATGTAGTGGTAAGGTATATTGTACTTTTAGAGAGAGAATTCAGATTTGAATCTTGGAGTTGACATTGTTGGGATAGGCAACCAAGAACCCCGAAATGATTAATCTTGATGAACCGTAAAACTGACATGATAAATACCTTAATTCCAAAAAAAAATATCCATGCTATTTGGTATTGGATATGCTTAAACTTCCATTAATTATTTTAATTAACAAATCAAATAAATGCTTATTAGTATTAATACACTTATTATCATCATTGTAAATCTAGAAAGTCTTAGTTTAGTTTTGTAGAAAATTTTATTTAGTTTTGATATTTTTGGTTATTTTTAGAATAAACTTGCAAAGAAAGACTTTGAGTAAAGAGGATGCATACACTACAGGAAAATAGGGTTTTAGCGGCGTTTTTAGTGGCGTTTGGACAAAAACCACCACAAATATTAAACATTAGCGGCGTTTGCAACAAAACGCCACAAAAAGTTGAGCAATAGCTGCGTTTTCGGCACAAACGCCGTTAAAAACAGAGAAATAGCAGCGTTTTTGGCGCAAACGCCGCTAAAAAATAGTGCAATAGCGGCGCTTTGGTGAAAACGCCGCTAAAAATAGAGCAATAGCGACGTTTTTGGCACAAACGCCGCTAAAAACAAATCAATAGCACCAAAAATGCCGCTAAAAGTCGAGCAATAGTTCCATTTTCATCTAGGGTAACCGACACTCGTTTCGATTTGATTCGATTTAATTTTCAAATTTTTTTCTTATTTTTGTTTTGAATTTAATTTTATTTTGCTATTTAAAACTGACTTAATTATGAAAAGTTACAAATTGATAACTAAATTATTTAGAAGTTTTGCTTTATCGAAACCCCTAAACCCTAACTATTTATATTAATTAAAATACAATTTATTTTTAATTGAATATTTAAATTCTTCAAAAAAAATAATGACACGTAGAAAAAAATTGAAAGTAAAAACATAGAAAAATACATGTTAAAAATTAAAAAATTAAAATACTATTATTTAAAATAAATTTAACTTTAAGGTTAAAATGCGATGTAAGTTTAACTTTAAGGTTTCGGTGTTAGATTCTATAGTTATGACAAGCGCTTAGGGTTTTAGGGTTTAATGATTTAAGGTTTAAGGTCTATGGTTTTAGGGTTTATAGTTTTGAAGTTTAGGGTTTGGGTTTAGGACTTAGGGTTTTAGGGTTTAGGGCTTTGATAAAAATGTCGTAGAAAATTATTTTACTTTAAACTAAACGGCGCCATTTTGCTCTTTATATTCTCACCCATCATCCAAGTGCCCATCATGTATTCGTTTCGACACGTAGAAAAAATTTGAAAGTAAAAACATAGAAAAATATATGTTAAAAATGATAAAAATTAAAATAATATTATATCATTTTATTTTAAAGTTTTTTTGGGTATATGACTGATTGTTTTTTAATTTATATATTAAATAATTTCAAATTTTAAAGATTTCAAATTTTAAATAATTTTAAAGATTTCAAACTTTATCTAATTCTTTTAAATATTACTTAAATTTTAAAAATATATTTATTTAAATGAAAAAATTAAAATACTATTATTTAAAATAATTTTAAAATTTTTTGGGTATATGACTGATTGTTTTTTAATTTATATATTAAATAATTTTAAATTTTAAAGATTTCAAATTTTAAATAATTTTAAAGATTTCAAAATTTATCTAATTATTTTTAAATATTACTTAAATTTTAAAAAATATTTATTTAAATGAAAAAATTAAAATACTATTATTTAAAATAATTTAAATTTTTTTTGGGTATATGAGTTATTATTTTTTAATTTATATATTAAATAATTTTAAATTTTAAAGATTTCAAATTTTATCTACTTCTTTTAAATATTACTTAAACTTTAAAATAAAGAAGAAAATTGGATTGAATCTTTAAATATATATTAGTCTAAAAAACATTAACTCAAAAAACGCCGTAAAAGATAAGCAATAGCGACATTTTTTTGATAAAAACGGCGTCGTATTGTTAGCTTTTTTAGTGGCGTTTTTCATAAAATGCCACAATAAGTCGGGCTTTAGCGGCGCTAGGTAAAAAACGTAAAAAAAACGGCGCCGTATTGTTAGCTTTTTTAGTGGCGTTTTTCATAAAATGCCACAATAAGTCGGGCTTTAGCTGCGCTAGGTAAAAAACGCCGCAAAAGGATACTTTATTTTAGACAAAACTATGTCGTTTTGCTCTCCTCAACTTTTCCCATCCTATATACCCCAAAAGCCTTAGGGTACGTTAGGTTCACTGTAATGGAATAGGGCTGTAATTGAATAGAGCTGTAATGGAATAGATGTGTAATGGAATAGAGCTGTAATAAGTAATTCAACTGTTTGGTTGAATGGAATGGAATAGAGCTGTAATAAAATTCTTGTGTTTGGTTGAATGGAATGATGTTGTAATAGCATAAGGAAAAGAACTAAAATGACCAGAATACCCTTAGTAGAATTTCTTTTAGGTAGATATTATTATTATTGTTAATAAATTTTAATAAGATTATTATTGAAAGTAATTTAATAAAAATAATAAATAATTTAATCATATTTTAACATAATTATTATTAAATATAATTTAATAAAAAATAATTTAATAACATTCTTAATATAATTATTATATGAATTAAAAAATCAAAATATATAATACTATAAAAATATATATACTATCAAAATACACTACCTTTCAATTTTCATATTGAATATTTCAATTTCTATCCAACTTTTGCCTTAATTCCAACTTAGTCCCTAAACCAAGACTAACTTTTATTCTTCACATTTAACTTAATATTTCTATCCAATTTCCACTTTAAACTAAATTCAACTTTCTAATTTCAGCATTAAACCATAATTTCGAAATTATTTCAATTTAGTCCATACTATTCAAAACTTATGAATTACTTTACAATTCAATCCTTATTTCATTCTTAACTTGAATTTCTATCAATTTAACCCTTAATTCATCATTTTATTCAACATGAACAATGTCTAATAATTAACTATCTTTCAAAATATCAACTTAACTTCATCAAAACCTTGTTCCAAGGCTTCTAAAACATCAAAATTAAGTAAAAAGGGCTAAATTGACTTACCTATAAAACTTCCAAACTTCAAAACTTTTAATTTTCCCTTTTCTTCTTTCTTTTCTCTTTTTCTTTCTTTCCTTCCCCTGCTCTCTATTTCGTTTGGCTTTCTGCTGTTTCTATTTCTACTCTTTTCTTTCTTTATTTCATTAAACCAATATATATATATAAAATATAATAACTTAATAAATATCTATTATAAAAATCTATTTAATAACAAATATTCTTTTAACATTTGTATCCATTTATATTATCACACTTGTTTTTCTTTAATCTATTTATTATATAAATATCTTTTACTTAATAATAATATATAATTTAATAATATACTTATATAATAAGTAAATATACATGTATTTTACAAATGTATGTATATTAGTATCACACATGTCACCATATGCACCATACATTTGTCTTAATTTAATTTATTCATCACATAATATCAATTTAATAATAATAAATACATTAAATATTTACTTAAATAATAAGTAAATGCATACATTATTACAAATGTATGTACAATATTTATTACACATGTATTTTATTTTTACCATACACTTGTCTTTCTAAGTAAAGACTTAGACATAAAAAAAATCCAATAACTAAGATTTTATCTAAGTAAAGACAACACCCAGCAAACCTTCAATTGCCAAAGAAATAGCATGTGCCTCGCTAGCAACCAGGACTGCAGCATTTGATGCATCATTGTCAAGACTCCACTCAATTCCTGCCAATCACAAACCAACATCAAAGTAATAAAGTTATTAAGCAAGAAACTGTGGAATAGTTGTAAGTCTACATACCAATGTACTGTTAATGGAGGGGATGCATCTGATACATCAATCCATTTAACTAAGAGAAGGACATCTCTAAAGTCTAAAAACTAACTATCTGCATATATATTGAGCTATGAGCTGTGTGCGATGAAACCAATATGACCTAGGAAATTTCTATTGTATTTCAAAGATTTAGCCACCAGTGAAACTCATTTACAGATTTTTCAACAGGATCATTCTTTTTACAGATGTATTTTTACAGATAAGTAACTAAATGTAGCAATTAAGAACACTACAGGGTGGCACTACTGAAGAATTTCAGTTCTAGTAATAACAATCCGTAGCTACTTATGCAAAATAAAACAAAAAATCGACTACCACATTTGCAATCACTGTAATACTCAGTTCTATGAAATTATTTCCTTTCCTTCTTCCAGACAGGAAGATGGACACATTTCATATTTTCAATCTTCTACATTCTAGCAGTTTTAATTCTAGAGCTTTAACCATACCCTCCATGACATTTGTGTTCTTTGGATGCCTGAAAGAGCAAATTCATGAGATTACTCTTATTTTCCAAAAATTAACTAACTAGTGAAGAAGGGGAGGAGGGAAGAAACAAGAACAAACTTTGATATCTGAAATTGAGTAACAAATGACTAATTGAAATTTGAATATAGATGCAAAAACCAAAGAGTCATCAGCTAAATTAGCATTAAAACAGGATAGGCCACCACATAATTCACCAAACTAACAAAAAAAAAAATCATTAAATCCATCCAATCAGCCTAAAACCAGATGCAACAAGTGAACAATTTAAATAAAAAATTCAACATTTAAAAAACAAACATACGAATCAAGTTCAAAACTAAAAGGCCCAGATGAAAAGGAAAACGAACCTTGTCAGGAGAAACAGAATCAAAGACATAAACCTCCCCTTGAAACGATAGGGTGAGCTGATCAGCGCCACCATTACCAGGAGCAGAGGTTGAATTAGATCCTTGACCATAAACGTGGGCATGAGAAGCTTCGTCCATGCCATTATTCATAACCGCAACAACGGCACCGTTTTCTTGAAATCCAATCTGAGGGTTATCCACGGACTCTTCCCCTCCTCCTCCGTCTTCGCCTGGAACGTCATCGTCTTCTTCTTCGTCAATGTTCCGTTGCATGTTCGTGGCACCTGAACCGTACATTGGTGTTGGCTGGTGATTCTAATTCGCCATTCGTTTTGCATTACAAATTACCACAAAATCTCCCCCAAAAGGGGAAAAATAAAAACAAGAAATGCAACATAATATTATAAAATTAAATATATAGAGAAACTCAGGAAGAGAAATTAAAACTAAGGTTAAAGAATTTAACAAAAAAACTATAATTTATAATGAAACAAAATTTAAAGTGAAATTCTGGGCTTAATAAATAATTAATTAATGTGAAGAGATTGAGACGGAATAGAAGCAGGTTGGGGAGGATGGAAGGAGATGAAAGGGTTGAGATAAGGCCCTTGATTCATGATCATAAAGCTTTTTAATCTTTCTAGTGTTGTTCTTAGCCATGACTGGCCATTTAAGTAAGCTATCAAATCAGGAAAAAAAATCCACAACAGACTCTACTTAAATTGGCAGAGAGGAAAACTAAAGAAACAATGGAAAAGTGAAAAGATTTACTTGAAGAAGACTCCGATGAAGGCGAAGGAAGCAAAATCGGCGAAGGAAGCAAAATCTACTCAAATGGATAACAAAAAGAGAAGAAAAAAAAAATTTGGCTAAGAAAAATTTGTAGAGAGGAAAATGAAAGGAATAAAGGAAGAGAGGAAAATGTTTACCAGAAGGAGATGAGTGAGAGGAGTGCTACTGGTTGGAGTTTAAGGAAGAAAGGAAGGTGAGAAATTGGGGAGGGTAAAATTGGGGAGATGAATGATTTTCTAAACAACCAATGACCATTCAGTGAGGAGGGGAGGGAATAGAAATGCTCTATATTCTCCACGTAAGGCTGTAATGGAATACACCCGTAATAGAGTATTCCACTCAACCAAACTACTGTTTGTGTGGGCCTGCAGAATAAGGTTGTAATAGGCATGTAATGGAATATCCATTACATTGAACTAAACATGGTGTTAATTTTTCCCCAAAGGCGAAAGGAAAGAGGAAAGCATCAAGGAAGGTTGGGATTTTCTTCGTCTGCGATTTCGGAACTGTATGTTCTTAATTCATTCTCTCTTTTTTTTATGTATCATCTTCTTTCATTTTTTTCGTAAATCTCTTGGTGAAGATTTTGTTTTCTAGCAATCTCTTGGTGTAAATCTCTTTTGTATATGTTCTCCTGGTGAGTCTGGTCCTTCTATCTGATAAATGAATTAATTTGAATTTTTTCCCTTTTTTGCAGGCAATCTTGGGAGGAACCATCTAGGTCCCAACTCTTACTGGTGATGTTGTGCTCAAGGTTTGTTGGAAATTGTGAATGATTGTGTAAAACTTAGAAAGGGACCTTTAGTTATTTGTTATAGTTGAGGCTCCTAATCTATGTTGCTTTCAATTTGCAGGTCCGTCCTGGCACTCAACCAGGCCAGAAGGTTGTTCTAAAGAATAAAGGTATGGAAAAGATCTGGGAATAAGATAGATATATATTTGGATCCTTTTCCAAGTTGGTATAGAAAAAGAAAATCTCATTGATCTTTTAACCGTGGTCCATAATAGTAAATTAGTGATCTTACCTAATTCTGAAAATAAAATAAAGGGCCTCATTTCATTAAATTTAGTGTAGTCATATTTTTGACTTGGGGAGGAATTTCAAAACCCCCTCTTTGAGTAGGGATTCATGCACCTGCCATTTGATTCAAATGCCTGAGTGTATGTGTATTCAAATTTTTCATGTTTCAGGAACTGCTTTTACCTATTTGAATGCATAAAATTTTCTACTTTTGTCTTTTCACCTTTGAAAGTCTGGGATTAAAAATTTCATTTTCTCTTTTCTTTATTTTATTCGATTTTAATTTTGCTTGAGTTGAATTCTGTATTTAATTTCATTGATAAGTAAAAATGAGAACGCTAAAAACTCAGAACTCTAAATTCTAGGCCCTGGACCTTCTTTCATATATCTAAAATTTGAAATCTGTTGGTCTTCTTTTTTTATGTGCAATTGAATCCCTCTTCCTCTCGTAACTGTCTTTGATTTAACTTGCATTATCTTCGATATATTTGTGTATGGTTGTCAACAGGAATTAAAACAAGGAACTCATACTCATTTGGTGATCAATATGTGCATTTCAATGTTAGCATCCCAAAGTAAGTTTTATATGCCAAAAATTTCTGAAGTTGTTCCATCGTCCCTCGAAATCCATGTTTCTAGGAGCATATTTACAGTTGAAAGCAAATTTACTCGATTTATATACAGGAATCTAACGGGAAGACAACGGGAATTAATAGAAGAGTTTGCTAGAGAGGAGCAAGGTGAAAGTAATGTTGATTTTATGATAATTTTAACCTTTGGTTTTATAATTTTGGTCCATTGCAATTTACTCTCCAACTTTTTATTTTTTAACCTTATTTTTCTATCATTTGTGACAATTAAGTATTTCTAAACTAGATGAAATAAGGAGCTAGCTTAATTAAATTAAAGAATACTTTTTTTTTTCCAAAAAGGATAGACATAAATTATACAAAACGTTATCAAGACTTTACATTTTAATAGGTTTATTTTTACACTTGAATTAAGA
This sequence comes from Gossypium sturtianum, assembly GCA_025698515.1. Classification (NCBI taxonomy): domain Eukaryota; kingdom Viridiplantae; phylum Streptophyta; class Magnoliopsida; order Malvales; family Malvaceae; genus Gossypium; species Gossypium sturtianum. The sequence continues at coordinate 127,721,325 of CM046948.1, forward strand.
ATTAAGTATATTTATCATATTTAAAAAAAATTAAATGTATAATTAATTATTTAAAACAAATAAAATTTTAATTGCATTTCAACAGATATATGAAATACTTAATGTAAAAGATTATTTAAAAGCTGTTGGCATTCTTGAATGTAAAAAAATATCTTTCTCCCAGCTGCTGAAGAAGCTGAATCAATCTGGACAGATAAATTCGGTTTCAAGAAGTTAAGACCCGACCAGGTTTGTCAATAACATCATAATCATGCTTGTATTTCCCTTTTATCCGATTCAACTTCCATGTTTCTGAAAACATTACATTTCTCTCGTGCTTCAGCTCAGTGAATATAGAAAATCATGCTGCCAGATGGTTATTTTCCAAGGAACTTCGATGCTACAGAAAGAAGTTCCAATCCATCAATTAATTAGTAGTATCGAGCGCAGGGAGTTATATGAACAGTTGAACCAAGGAAGATCTAATTTTCTAGAGTAAGGAAATGCATTTGTGGTGTTCTTTTTTTTTTTTTTTTTAATGTTAAATTTAATTTAATTTGTGCATGGAACCTTATCTTACATCTATCACATTTGACTGGTATTGTTCACAGGGTGCGTACAAGTTCGGGTATGTTTCTGAGAAGAGGGCAAGATAAAATCATCATGGACATAGAAAAAAGGATAGCCGACTACACTTTCATACCTGTAGGTATGAGATTCTAAGACCAAGTGAAACCTTGCATAAGTATTTTACTTTGAAATCTATAATTGAACGCTTCTTTTTTGTGCAAAAATTCTCTCTGAAAACTCTTTAGTTATGAGTCTTAGTTAAACCTGAGTAGTGATCATGTGCATATGGAATACTTGTACCGTTTTTCTCTAGCACATTTATTATTTACAGCTATTGATGTCCAGATTAGATCTTTCCAAAATTTGTTATCTTTTTATTTCATTTTCGAGTTAAATTGATAGTTTTCAATTTACTTTTGGTTTATTGCATTTTTCCTTGTACAAATTAAAGCTAACTTTGTGATGCACAGAGAATGGAGAAGGTCTTCAAGTTCTCCACTATGAACTTGAACAGAAATATGATGCACACTTTGATTACTTCCTTGATGAGTTCAACACTAAAAATGGAGGCCAGCGGATGGCTACTGTGCTTATGTATTTGTAAGTTCTATAATTTTATCTTTACATGTCTATGATGCATTCTATAGCCAATCTAGTTTCAGAGTACTACTTTCCTCATTTCATCTTTCTATATTTGAAAAATAAAAGGATTTGGTATCTCTTACCTTACTTTCTGCTACTCATGCAGGTCAGATGTTGAAGAAGGGGGTGAGACAATATTTCCAGCAGCCAAGGGAAATGTTAGTGCTGTGCCTTGGTGGAATGAATTGTCAGAATGTGGTAAAAAGGGTCTTGGTGTGAAACCTAAGATGGGAGATGCATTGCTGTTCTGGAGCATGAGGCCTGATGCCACACTAGATCCTTCAAGTTTGCACGGTCTGCAATAAATTATTTTTCCTACTTTTTTTTTTGGCTTTTATCTTTAGTTGCAATTCAAGAATGATTCAGCAGTTTTACAGTTCCCATAGGAAAATAATTGAGCTCTTGCCATAAATGATTGACGCATGTTCAGAGACTATTTTTCATTTTATCATATAGCAACTCTTAGTTTTCTACTGCTTAGAGGACAGAGGATTTTAACTGTCTTGTGGCTGATGCCAGGTGGATGCCCTGTGATTTTGGGGAACAAATGGTCCTCAACGAAGTGGCTGCATGTTGAAGAATACAAGTTGTAAACTGCTATATAGAGGTACCTGTCTGAACCTATCGTAGTTTGTTGCACCAAGAAGCCACTGTGGTAGTTGACTGTGTTCAGCCTTTTGTTGACTTTTAAGTGCACACCATGAGCTATCCTTTTCTTGTTTCCCTCTCTAAAATCCACGAACCACTTTGAAAAAGAAAAAAGAGATTATAAATGTACGAGGTCCTTCAAACCACCTATAGAGTTCATTTGCTGAGCTAGTAGCTAGCTTCTTCAGTGATATATCAAGCTTGAGCACTAGTACCCTGTATATGCCAAGAGTCAAGGATCATTTCAGACATTGTTTAGAATTAGTTTTTTTTAGCTGAACCAGTTAGCTAGCTTGTTTGATGATTTGTGAATCCTTGGATATTAATACACTGTATGAGCTAAGGGTCAACCCAAGTTTTCATTCTTTTCGAGGTCATTGAGGGTGTAGATTTAAATGAAATTATGGCATGCAAAAATACAAAATGTAGATTCATCGTGGGTTTAGCTTTGTTAGTTTTTGGTAGTGTGCTGGTTTTAAGGATTAATGTTCTAATTTATTTTAGTAGTTATACTGTCTAAGTAAATAAGATCTTTGGTGGTTGATTTGGCTCCTTAGTAATTTGATACATATGCTGTTTTTTCATTGACAGGATAACAGGATACATCAGTACATGTCATAATCGTACGGTGCTGAGAAAGTATTGAGTGATGTAACCCCTATGTGATGGGGGCATTTGTATCTTTGGAGTTTTACAGTATATTTGGATCCAGTTTTACAGTTTGTAACAATGGTGGCGCATGTTCTTTTTAATTGGATTTTTAGATCTTGAAATGTGGGATTTTTAGATTTTTACAGTTTGTAAAAATATGATTTACACGACACTAAATTTTTAGATTTTAATTTTTTTTTTCATGACCTTTAGCAGAAAGCGCCGCTAAAGACATGGCTTTTAGTGGCATTGTTGGAAAAGCGTCGCTAAAGGTCATGTTCTTTAGCGGCGTTTGTGAGAAAAGTGCCGCTAAAGACTAAAACTTATAGCGGCGTTTTCTACAAAAGCGCCGCTAAAGACCATGACCTTTAGTGGCGTTTTCTATAAAAGTGCCGTTAAAAGTCCTAGTCTTTAGCGGCGTTTTTAAAAAAGTGCCGCTAAAAGTCTTTTTCTAAAAACGCCGCTATACATTAGTACTTTTAGCGGCGTTTTCTATAAAAGCGCCGCTAAAAGTCATGATCTTTAGCGGCGTTTTTCAAGTAAATGCCGCAAATTTTAGCGGCGTTGTCTATAGCGGCGTCGTTCAAGCGCCACTAAAGGCCAAAAAAACGCCGCAAAAAGTCTGTTTTCCTGTAGTGATACTAAAATTAACTAAAAGAGGTAAAGAGGTAAAGAGGATGCACAAAATGAATAAGCAAATTCGTGTATAATTGATTCACATTTATCCTAATGGGAGCTTTATGTTGGATTTTGTGCCTCTAGTACAGTGATTTCGTCATCATGCTTGTAACTTTTTAAACAAATGGTTAAATAGAATTTCATAGTTAAATTATTATCTTTTGTACAATTGTCTTTAATGTTTTTTACACGAAAAACAAAATGAATAAGCAAATATTGACTAATCGATTACTTAAGATTTAACTAATACTAAGTTGTATCATAGGGATGGATTATGATGTAGGAAGAAAACTTATATTAATAGGCAATTTAAATGGTCCGTAGTTTGAGGAATCAAATTTAAACAATTGATTCAAGGGACTATCATGTTATCTATTAAGTTCAATTGAGGAAATACATTGTCTTTGGTATCAAAGTGATTGATTCTCAGAAAACAGAAACATAAATGTGATTGTCTGGATTGACAATACATCATGTAGGACCTAAGTAGACTTTATCTTTGATCCGTTTTTGGATAAATTCATTTGTGACATTCATAGTAGGTATATAACTCATATACTTTAATATATTGGAAACCTGCGTTCAACGGTATCAAAGTCGAAAGTTGGTATGTTGGGTATATGACTTATGTATGACATGATTTCACTTGCAATAGTGCAATTCGTAGCTCAGTTAATGACTAAGTGATATCCTCTCACTGTTATTAAATGAATTATGAAAAAGGAATGGTCACGGATCATTTGTCTATGATGACTAATCATTATTACTATTTGTTAGTAATGATCGTTTTCAATGTAGAAGATGTAATTGTGACCATGAGATAAAATAAGATTATATTGAGTGCATGAATTTAACCTAAGATTAAATATATCCTATGAGGGTAACACACTAATGACAAGTTCATTGGACAAAACATAAACTAAATTGCTTTCATAATAGTATATAATAGGGAGTTCAATCATGGTACTTTTAATGAATTGACCCTATGACTAAATAAAGTTGTAATTAATAGACGAAAAATCAGAACTCAATTACAAATTATTTAAGCCTTAATTATATATGTTCAACCAGTCCCTCTACTAACTCAATACAACCTTGTATGGATTGCAATTAGGTTTGATATGATAAATGAATGAAAGAAACGAAAGATAAATAGATTGTATGAATTAATATTCGCAGTAAATTCATGTTCTCGAAAAGGAACAAGAGATGACTTAGAAATTAATTTAAATTTTTTGAATTATCATTTAATTGAATGTAATTAAATGATTGAGTTCAAGTGAAAATTAAATTAATTAGTTATCATAGTTTTATAGAATAAGACATTTAAATTTATTTACTCATAGATTCTAATATAGTAAAATCAACATGACTTTGAAGGGATTAGAATTGAGTTGAGAAAATAATTTAATTTAATTAATTAATTTTAAATAAATAAATAAATAATATTTTAGAAATAGAAAAACTAATCATTGAGTTGGATAATTATATGAACTTGTTTTTATTTAAATTAAAACTAAACTGCACATATAATTATACTCAATAAATAAAAGGCCTATCAAGCCCTATGATACATGTGGTAGGTGACACACTGGGCATAAGAACCTAGTGTGTGCCGCCTAATGTGTAGAGTCCTATTCTCTCTCTTCTTATTCTAATAGATCTTTTGTGATTTTTTACTATATAAAGGGACTATGAGATAGCCAAATAGAAATGCAAGTCATATCTAGATACTCAGCTAAAATTTAGGGAAAGTTTATTTAGCTACAAATAAATTCTATTTTTCATTAATACTCGTGATTAAATTAGTAAGATTATACTTGTAACCTAATTGGCAATTATAATTCAATTTTGTGAATACAAATTTCAGTTTTGGTTGCCCATAGAGAAAGTTAACTTTTCCTACTAGAAAATTATAATTTTCATTTTGTGTTCGGTTTTTTTTAGGAGCCCACTCTCTGTGTATGTAAGGGTTCAGAAATAATAAAGAAGATCATTTGGTCGAAATTAAACCAGGATTCGACAGAACTCACTATCTCAAAAACACATGTATTAAATTAGGTAAAATTTAGTGTCATAGGTAACATAATAAAGGTTTGGTTTTATGAAAATTTTTGAAATTTTGCCGTGCAACAAAATGCTTTTCATAAATGTTTTTTCTAACACTTTAGCCATCTAGATAGTCTTAAAACTTAATGAAGATTTTATTTTTCGATTTTTGACAAATTTAGTTGTTAGGCCTGAAAATAATTTAAAAAAAATAAAAAAAAATTGTTGGCAGCATGATGGTCATGCCATTCTCTATAGCAGCACCAAATAAAAATAATAATTTGAGTTTAAAAAAAATCACTTAAAAAAAGTTTGATGCAATAAAAGTGGTGACGACAATCTATTTGGCTCCACCACTATTCTACCATTGGTCATGTCAAACAGATTGACACCTCCCCAAAATTTATTTTTTGGCCCACAAAATACACGAAAATACTAGTATTGGAGGTGATGTTTATACAAGTGACACCAAATAGATCGGTTGTACAAAAAAAATGATTTTTTTTAATTCTAGTAGCCAATGATTGGTTGACGTGGCAAGTGGGTGACGCCAATCTCTTTGGCTCCACCCATTTTCACTATTAATTTCAGGCCATTTACGTACATAATAAAAAAAGTGGATTAATTTTGAAATTAATAAAAAATTTCAAGTTATTTTTATAAAAAACCATTTTTTTCTCTCAAAGTCAATGTTATTAATGAAAATGAGTTTAAAATTTTAATATATATATTTAAAGTTTAATTAATTACCATGGTACTATTTGAAATTTAATTGTTATTTTAAAGTCTATAGTAGGTTTTTGTCTATTCACAAGGTAGGAAAAGTCAAGTAATAATATATATATTTCATTCAAAACACTTCAATAATAGAAGGAGGGCCAAATTGGGTCAAAGAACTTTTGTTTTTCAAACATTAATCTTACCAACCAAGTTTCACAAAATGACTTCTTCCACTGCCCTTCATACAATATTTTCAACTTCTCGACAAATACTTTCGAAAATTCTATGTTTATGATGTAATTATCTGATTTTTTTTATTTAAAAAAAAGACTAAAAGGGTTTATAAATCTCTTAATTTTTGGAAAAAAATTCTTAAACTCTCAAATTACATAAATTAAATTCTTTAACCAACGTTTTTCATTTTTGACTGTTACAGCGCTGACGTGACCATTAATGACGCTGATAAAACACTCTATATTAGTGACAATTGCTGATGCGACAATACCACGTCAACTGTCAAGTTAACAAAAAAATTTAATATTCTTTTAAAAATAACAAACTTAAAAGGAATATTTGTTTTTATTTTTTTACTAGAATGAAGCAAGACAAATGGTTGTTTCATTCATTTCAAAATTTAATTTTTAAAAAGTTAAAAAAAATAAAATATTAAAAATATTAATTTTTTTTAAAAAATTAATAAAAACTATTTAAAAATTGAAGTCCAAAATAAATCTAGAAGATTCAATGTGAACCTAGACCACCATGTATCTAGATTCATTGATGACGGTTTTTTAAAATTATATAAAATTTAAATATATTAAAAATTATAATAGTATCCAGTAAAAAATAAAAAAAATACCACTTTTAATTTTTTTTATTTTAAAGAATTTTGATTTTTTTTATTTTTTGCTGACACTAACATAAAGCACCATGTCAAATGTTGGTCAAAGGGCTTAATTGATGCAATTGGAGAGTTTGAGGGTTTAATTGAGTGTGTATTTTACGGAGAGACTTAATTAATTTTTTTCCTAAAAACCCTTTATCAAAAAAAAAAAAAAAAAAAAAAAAAAACTCTGAGCTGTTTCCACTCGAAATTTCTACCTTTGTTTTTCATTTCGCTGTCCTTTGAACTGCCCTCACAATATTTACATTTTAAACCACATAAATTCGACCACATATATCTGAATTTCTCAAATGCTTATGCCACATGGAGATTCAGCATTAGCTACCAAAGAAAGAGGCAATTTGATCCGATTTCGCCAACCACAACGATGTAGTTCGTGTTTTTCTACACCGCAATCCTTTGTCGTAAACAACTCCTTGTCATCATCGGTTTCATTTGGCACCACATAAACAAATGGTCCAACAAATTCATCCTCAAACCCCTGAACAGAGTCCAGGATCTTGACCACATCGCCCATGCTAGGCCTTGGCTTTGGCTGGTGGCTCAAGCATTTGTATGCCAATGCAGCCACCTTTTGAGCCCCCTTGTTGGAAAATTGTCTCTCAAGTCTAGCATCTATTAGCTTATCAAGCTTCTTAGGGTCCCTTAACAATGGCCTTGCCCATTCCACAAGGCTCTGCTCTCGACCGGGCCGGCTATTGTCCACCGACCGTTTCCCTGTTAGTAACTCTAAGAGAACCACTCCAAAGCTGTACACATCACTCATTGTTGTCAAATGACCTGAAATTAACATATAAAAATCGGGTTAGGTTTGGTTAGTCATATGCTTCGACTTAGAGACTTATATGTATATGAACATTAGTTCAGCTTACCAGTCATGATATACTCTGGAGCTGCATATCCTTGTGTGCCCATAACTCGCGTCGTTACATGAGTCTGTTCGCCTTCTGGACCATCCTTTGCTAACCCGAAATCCGATAGTTTGCAATTGTAATCCTGAAATAAGAATCACAGACACCCAGTCAGCCTTTTGAGAACTATTTTCTCTCAGAATTTCGTCAAACACTTACATGGAATTATTAAAACAAATAGACAAGAAAAAAGGGCTTACTGAGTCTAACAAGATGTTTGAAGATTTAAAGTCCCGAAATATTACTGGTTTATCTGCTTCATGTAGGAAAGCCAGGCCCTTTGCTGCTGCCAAGGCAATTTTCATCCTAGCAGACCATGGTAAGGGAGCTGAATACCCTGTAAAAGTTGGCCTATATAAATGCAGTGATCTATATATACATGTACATACACACACTCTGAAATAAAACAACGTACTTCTAAAGAGTTGATTTTCTAAGCTTCCTCTTGGCATATATTCATACACTAAAACTCTGTTATCTTCTTCATAACAATATCCAATCAACTTAACCAGATGAGGATGCCTCAGTTGACCAAGAAAGATTATTTCAGCCTGCAATTAAAAATGTTACCATATGCTCATATCTGCACTCATGCTACATGTATAGATTTATATGTTGTAGTTGATGAGTTAAACTAACCAGCCACTCCCTATGACCCTGCAAGCCATACAAGTCCAGTGCCTTGACAGCAACCGGCTGAGCCTTCAATCCAGGCCTAAGCTTGTCATCAATGAAACCTTTGTAAACCGGTCCGAACCCTCCTTCACCGAGCAGATTACAGCGTGCGAAATTATGGGTTATTAGTCTTAGCTCCGCAAAGGTAAACACATGAAGATTGGAGCCGAGTAGAGAGGTCGAGAGATCGTCGACAGAGAGTGGCGAGCTCCGATCACTTACGTCGGACACTGATAGTCTTTGGAATTGACATGGTTTCGAATCCTTCTCCCCTGAATCAGATGGAGAGATGATGTCCTTGCTATTGTAACAGCTTAACATGAGAGATTTCCATGTAATCTTCTTCACTGTCATGTTGGTATGAATTGTTTGCTTTTGCAATATGCAAGAAAATACAAAGAAAACGGAAAATTTCTGCCAGGGTCTATGGATTTTTGTGAAGGCTTTAGAGATTTTTATAGTAATTCATTCACTTACCTACCACTTCTCAAATCCGAATATATTTAAAATTTATATGGAAAAAAACAATTATATGCTTCATGTATACAATGCCCTCTTCATTTTCTTTTTAAGTAGTTTGCTAATTTTTCAAACACATTTTTCACTTTTCTTTGGGCGTGAGAAGACGAAATTTACCACTAAAATTAAAAAGAAAAGAAAAGAAAAATATAAAAAGAAAACCCAAAAAGTGAAAAGGAAAAATAGACAAACCCCAGTTAATTAGTAAAATCACATTTAATCCATATGAAAATTAAGATTAATAAATGTCATAATCACTCAAAAAAAGTATTCATAATTAAGCGTTTCATGGTGGCCTAATGCTTTTTTTATTTTAAAAATGTTAAATCAACATAATTGGATGGATGCATTAAAATTTAAAACGAGAATAAGTAATAATTGGTAACACTGATTCTAGAACACATTGACCCATTTTCATTCGGCTAATTCAATTAGAAACAAAAAGAAATGGGTTGGGTGAGAAGCATCAAATAATTTCAAAAACATGACTTCATGTTGATAACATAAAATAATCAATAAAATGAAGAGAACTTGTTTGGCATCATTTTCCTTCACTTTTACTTCTATCCAACCCTGCTTTTTTATTTCCTTTTTAATTAATTTAATACAATACAAAATTGTTAATTGCCTCTAAATCCCCGCCCCTTACCAACAAATAAACAATATTTAATTTTTAATAATGCATATTATCACCTATTTTTATAAAATATTATAATGTTTTATATAATCACATGATTCAATATTATTTTTCTGAAAAATTGTCAAATTTCAGAAAAATTAAATTAAATTAAAAATATATATCTATAAGGAGGTAAATATGTTAACACCCAATCCAAGTTGCTGTTTTGCAAAAGAAAAAAAAGAAGAACAAATCAATCTACTCACAACCACCCATAGAAAATGGATGAAAGACAATGAAGACTCACTTTATATAATCCCACATGACAATAATTTAATTTACATTTTTAATCTTTCACAATTACCTAATCATTTGTACCAATAAAACTCAAACCAAAAAAACCATAAATCCAAACAAACAAACAAAAAAAGTGTATATATATAGCATTACAGTTTGATGTTGGAAGGCTAAACTAATTTTAACTGTGCAGTGTGTCAGTTATGTTGACAAGAATGTTATAAAAAACACTATGAAGAAAACAATGGCTGCCAGATGGGGGGGCGGCTTTTTAACATTTGGTTTTAATTTTAATGTGACAAATTTACTCATCCTTTTGACTTTTTTCTTCTTTTGTTTTTTTAATGAAATCTTTGATCCCAAAATGTTTACTGTGAAGTGAAGCAAGGAAAAAGAGAATAGCTAACATTTCTTACTATTTTTCTTCTTTAAATGTATATCTTTTCTATAAGTGAATATTTAATCTTTTAATTTGATAATTTTTTTTTGTTTAAATTAATCTCATAACTTTGACAAATTTTCTCACTTTTAATTTATGTGATGGCATCATATTCTAAAATTATGTCCTGTTAAGTTATCTAATTTTATGATTAATATGAACCAAAAAAAAAAAAATTAGAAATTAAATTGAGAAATGTTAGAAAAAAAAATGTTGTTTTGCCCGTATATTCTTAGTGTAATGGCCTCTCAACATTGAAGTTAAATAATTTTTTAGTTGATTTAAAGAATATGTATGTATATCCTAATTGAAATTTTGATGGATTTTATAATTTTGGACATTAAAAATTAAAAATACTATACAAGATGGGATATAATACATATATAGATACTATAAATAAATAAACATGTCTGATATGAATACATGTCTTAATGGGGGTGAAGAGATGTTGTGTTTCCCCCGCAACGTTCGGAAGAAGAAGAAAATTTGGATTAAGGATTAGATGAACACAAAATGGGTCTGATTGTGTTTCCCCCGCAACATCTAGGATTGTTGAAGGTATTTACAGCTTGTAATTGTTTGACCGCCTACTTAAGTTGTTATACTGAATTATAGAAACAATTTATAATCAGAACACAATCAATTAATTATGTAATCTTAGATAGGATTTTTCTTAAAGAATAATCAATTATAATTTTTATAGTAAAAGAGATTATTTAAACATAACTTTACTCACACTCGTTACATTCCCATTCTCATATGATTAAATTTTAAAAAAGAAAAAAACTCTACTCACTTATGTTCATTGCAACCTAATTCTCATTAATTACAACGAAAGAACTCTCTCAAACGAGGGATTCAATTACTAAGTTTTGCTTAAACTATTACTACACCTTGATTATAATCAAATTACACAACAATTTGATTACAAATAAATTGTAACACACCAAACTTTTCAGATTCGAATACAAGCATTTCATAACATTTAATATATATATATATATATATATATATATCAGAAACCAATCTTAAATCACTCATATTGTCCCTTGTATGAGCCCTCGAGACCCAAAATACACATCAGAAATAAATCGGGACTAACCCGGAAACTCAGAGAATTTTTCCCAAAATTTCAAAATTTTTCTTAGGTGCAAGGGACACACACCCGTATGGCTAGGTCGTGTGGCTCACACGGCCAAGAGACACGCCTGTGTCTTAGGCCGTGTGGACATTTGATGTGAGGCACACGTCCGTGTCCCAGCCCATGTCCATGCCCGTGTAACTATCTGACTTGGGTCACACGACCAAGTCACACGCCCGTGTGCTAGGCGGTGTGTTATGAAATTAAGGTGCAGGGGTAACACAGCCAAGCCACACGCCCATGTGCTAGGCCGTGTGCAAAAACCTGAGCATTCTGTTTCTAAATTTTAAGGATGCAGAGGACACACGGCCAGACCACACGCCCATGTGCTTGGCCTTGTGTCACACACGGCTGAGACACATGCCCGTGTCTCTGCCCATGTGGACGAAAATTGGCCATTTCAGGGCCACTTTTCTCACCCATTTTTAAATTCCAACCTAAACACTTCAAATTACACTCTCATAAGCCATAACAAATCCATCAATACAACTAAATCAAACTTTAAACATATTTTATTACCACCTACATCCTAGCATTTTTAATTTACCATATTGATCAAACCACATATTTGATTTATTATACCTGTAGGAGCCCAAATCTGCCCGGGCCCATTCATTAACCAAAAAATAAATTACAATAAAACACCAGAAAAAAATAAAAAAAATCAAACGTCCACAGTCCAAATTACCAGTCCAAAATGTTACACATTAACAGGCCCAAATAGGTAGCCCAAATTTGACCCAAATTGAAAAGAGCCCAATATCTAAATTTTTCAGAAACCTTAGGGTTTCGAAGTTTTCTTCACTCCGCAAGAGCCGAATGCACCCATACGCTCCTTCACGCCAAATACAAGCAACCTCCGTGACGTGCCACGTCCACGCCCGCACTCCGGCCTTGCACTGCAAAAAACAAGGGACAAGCAACGACGATGAAATAACAAACAACCAAATAGCAAAAAAAGCAGGGAAACAATTGTATATTTGATTTTTTTTATTATTTTATTTTTCGATTTCAGCCTTTAAAAGGACCGAAAGGAATCATTGTAAGGGGATTGGATTTTTTTTTAATACGCACACTGTTATCAAGCATAAGAAAATACAGCAATAAAAAAAAGAGCATAAACAGATTCGAAAAAGGTGGCCTATCTGCGATTTTATTTCTTTCCCTTGATTATTCATTTCTTGATGGGAATCTATTTCTAGCATTTCTTTTTATTTTTCGGTGCATTAACGAAAAGGGGAAGAGTTACCTTCGTGTGGTTCCATCTGTATCTCCTCCGTCGCAATCGGAGTACGGATATGGACGAAGACTGAGGGACGAGGCTTCAAGGTTGGTGCGAGAGCCTCCTTTTGACCTGTGTGTACCACCAAGCGCCGTTTACAGTGACGCTTTGGTGGTCAGATTAGGTGCTTCCTTCGATTACGGCTGAGAAGAGAATAAAAAAAAGGAAGCTAGGGTTTGTCTATTTTAACTTGGCTTTAAAAGAGGGGTAATCGCCATTAAGAAAACGACGTCGTTCAGGCTTATCTTTGTAGCCTTAAAACGACGCCGTGTAAGGATCACCTAGCGACCCGACCCAATTGCGGCTAAGATCCGCGTGTTTTGGTTCTGATGGGTTATTTATTCTTTTGGTCCTTTGGCATTTTATTTCTTTTTAATCAAGTTACATTTTATTTTTAATTTCGCTTCTAACATGTATTCCGTTTTCAATTTAGTCCGACCCGAACGCTGCGTTTTGAACTTCGGAAATATTTGCTGGATCAACCCCTAATAAATCACGCGCATTTCAGATTGATCCTTGCGCATTTTTAAATGATTTTATTTATTATAAAATAGCCTTTAAATTTTGTTTTTGTTTCAATTAAGCACCTTTTTGTTTTCATATATAATCTTAACGTTTTTATTCATTTTTATTATTATTGGGTTTTAAATTATTTTATAATATGATAAAATATATATCTATATACTATTTAAATTAAACTATTCTCTAACATACATATATATATAATTAGTGTTAGAATTATTCCTTTGATTTCGTAGTATTGTTAATGTATGTATGTTAATTAATTTTCTTTATCATTGATTTAATGTTTGATAATTATCGATATTATGTATGTTTTAATTCTCGTTTTATATTTATTGGTTGCTTGATATTCAATACCATTATATTTCATTTGTACATAATTACTTCACATTGTATGTTATTATTCGATCGCATTTTATTCGTCTAGAAAGCCATATTTTAGCACCGCTCATGGTTTTGAAAATCATTTTGTGCAAAACTTTAAATCATAAGGCAATGCTCGTGTTTGGAGGTTTCGAGAAATTCGTGCTCTAACTTATTGAGTATCGATTTTCCTCGTTAAAGCCTAACAACCGAGTATCCTTTCTCTCTCAAATCAAAATGCATGATGTTTTAAATATAAAAACTTATTCTCGGGAAGTTGAGACATTGCACCCTAACTTACTGAGTGTGATGTTTTATTTTCTTAAAATAAGAATTCCAAAAGAACAAAGGCAATATTCCGTATTCGGGAATTTTGAGAAATAGTGCCCTAACTTACTGGGTTGCGATTTTTCATTTGACCCAAATAAGGGAATATCCTTCTTATTTTTTTAATATACAAGTATTGAATGTCGAAGGATAAATCCAACTTCGAGAATATAAGATGTTATGCCCTAACTTACTGAGTATGGCATTTTATTTCTCCGAAATAGGGAGCTTTGGCATCCAATACGGTTTTGTCCAAATACACATATATTTTAAATAAATGGATCGTAATCTAAAATCTTTTCAAATTTTCGACGTCAGGACATTAATTAATCAATTCGGTACCAATTTTGGGCGTTACGGGGGTGCTAATCCTTCCTCGTACGTAACCGACTCCCGAACCTATTTTCTCGAATTTCATAGACCAAAAATACCGTTTTAGTAAACCAAAATGTTTTATTAAAACAAAGGTGACCCGATCACACCTCATCAAAAAAGATTGGTGGCGACTCCATTTCCATATTTTTAAAGTCGATTCCCGTTTTTCAAAACTCCGGTCAAAAAATGGTTTCGACAGCTTGGCGACTCCACTGGGGACTGGTTGAGAGTCAGGCCATAAATTGATTAATTTCTGTCCTTTTGTCGAAAATTGAAAATTTGATTTGAAAAATTACAATCCTTTTACTACATTCGCTTGCATCATCCCATTTGATTGCTATGGTTCGAGTCTTGTAGAATACTTTGCATCATATTGCATGACCGCTGGGTTACACCTTTAAGTGAGAGTGAGAAGCTACTCCTTCGTGAGGTTTTCACCTCCGTGCAGGATAGTGAATCGCTTCTGGGATACATCCGTACCTATGTCTTCGTGAGATTTTCATCTCTGTGTAGCCATAGGGAAATGTATTCCCCTGAACCGAACTCGATCCATACGAGCCTATAATGGGTGAGGATTGAGGAATCTGCTGGTTCAGGTACCCTCAACTTTAGAACTCAAACGGCATGTAAAAGGCCCTAAGAGCCTACCCCAGATGGAGTTGTGATAAACCCTAGTAGTCACCCAATAGGTGCTTGAATAATTTTACATATTTTTCGTTTTTATCGTACTGACTATTTGTTTTATTTTTGTTGCTTTGCATGCATTTTCATATTAGAGAAGGGTGTCGATTCAGGTTTGGTTGCTAAATTAGGCAGCTCAACATGGAAAACGACTTTCTTGATAAAACAGAGGACAATACGGATGTCCGTATATCTGTAATCCGCTCTATGTAAAGAGCTTTATTTTCAAATAAAGTTTCCTAAATGGAATTGAACCAGAATCAGCTCCTTTTCCATTGCATGCATTCACATAGCATCAAATCGCATGTGCTAGATTTCATGAGAAGACCCTGATTAATTAAAAATTATTTCAGTCAACCTAGAAGACATGGAACAAAGGTTTAAGAGAATAGAGCAAAGGCAAATACTGATGCAAGAGCAGTTGGCCAAAATTCAACGGGATATGCGAGATCAAATGAATATGATGTGCCAGTTAACCCAATTACTAGTCGGGGGGCTTGAAAAAAAGAGTTGCCCAATGGTCAGCAGTGTAGATGATGATGAAGACATCGTTTATTCCCCGATAAATATCCAGACTCAATCAGACACACATTCACATGGGGTACCCGCCATTATTGGACCCCAATGTCGATCGATGATGCTTCGCCCTGTTCAACTTCCCGATAGGTTCGATTTTAACCCGCAGGATGATCGAGCCAAACCGGTTATAATTGATAAACAAAGGAAATGGGAGAGTGGACTTCAAAGGCCCCGAGAAATAGGAAAACGAAGTGAACGAAGAAGCGTCCCAAATTAGTCACTGTGAGGTCAACCGAGGGTCGTGACCACCGCCATCAAGGCTCATCAAGACGAGAATCCAAAGACAAAGCAACTCCGCTTTACACCGATTCCAACGACGTATAGGAGTTATACGAGCTTATTTGAAATGCATGTCAGTAGCTCCTCATTACACAAAACCAATGCAATCCCCATACCCCAAATGGTATGATTCGAATGCTCAATGTGAGTACCATGCTTGGGATTACAGGACATTCAATAGAAGATTGCCTTGCTTTCAAGAAGTCGGTTGAAAGATTTATCAAAATAGGAGTCATAAGATTCAATGATCTCCAGTGCGTAAAAATCCGTTACTCAACTATACTGTTAAAGGGATAACTATTGTGAGTACCATGATGAATGGGGGCATGAGATCAGGAGTACCTCAAGTCTAGGGCTCTAGCGCAAAACTTGATACTGGCGAATTTGAATATTAATGACGTATCTGAAGAGTGAGCTGGGGAGCAGACTTTTCCAAGATTTTGCCTTTACGTACTTGAGATGTTTTGAACAATGGAATTGCGAAAGGGATTCTTGTAGTATTTAGAGCTTACCTAGAGTAATGTACAAAACACACTTGTTGCTTTAAGCCTAGAAGTAGTAAGATTTCTTTTGTGAAATAGGCTTGTGTCCAGAGTTTTTATTTTAATAAAATGCATATTTTTAAGCAAATATATTTTATTCTTTACATTTCATACTATACATTCTTTGGTTTTTAGAATATTCTTTCATTTCTTATTCATAACCATACCATGCAAATAAATCATCCCTTAGAATCATTTATTCTTTGGAATTTGTTTCCGTACCTACAATAGGTACCCAGATATCAAGACATGAGCAACGCTGTTACTGACTCCCTTTTTGAATGAAATATGGGTCTAAGGGATCTCAAGACTTTGAAAATGACAGAAATTGTAATATATCTTCTGATTTGTTAATACTAGATGAAAAGCGGATCCTACGTCACGAGCCAAGGAAGGAGATGAAGATCAAAGCCTGGCTCAATGCAGAAACAAGATTTCCTATATGTGGGGCATGGATGTTATCAGGCCTGTCTCATCAGAAGCTTCTGGCTGACACCAATTCATCTCCGTGGTTGTCAATTTCTTCACTAGGATGGTAAAAGTCGCTTTATATGCCAATATTACAAAGTCGATAGTCATCGGAACAAAGAAAATAAAAAGAAAGAATACTGAAAAAAAAAGAAGAAGAAAAAATGTCAAAAAGATCACATTTAACCGCACAAGGTCAAAAGTCTGCGGTCTGTTAAAAGATCAGGTGCCACATATCAGTGCAGCAAAAGAGAAAAACAAAGACCGAGACTTGTAAGGATTGGCATACAGAAGTTACTATTTACCTTCTATACTTATCAAACTTTGGCCAAGACTGTCACGGGGGCAACAAAATTTCTCATTGGTTTTGCCCATTGAGGTCAAAATTCTGTCAGCGCTGAAATTGGATGAGGCAGAATAGATCCAATCTCAATATGATCAGTTGATGTTAAAAGTTATCTGTCACGGTCAGGTGATGCAAGCTCACAACAAAAATGATTCGCCCTAGAAAATTTCATGATAGGGCTTTGAAGAAGACTTTTCCCATGCAAAAGGGACTTCAGAAGAAAGTGGATGCCAAACTGGGAAGGACCTTATACGGCAAAGAAGGCCTGTTCTGGGGAAGCGTGAATATTGATCGAGATAGATAGCAAGGACCTGCCTAATCCGGTGAATTCAGACTCAATAGAAAGTTTTCCAAAGAGAAAAACAAACAAAAAAAAGAGGAAAAGAAAAAGAAAAAGGAGAGGCCAATGTAAAAACCCACAAAGGGCACTTTGAGACCAAAGGGGATTTGAGTTGAAAACCCGAAAAGGGCGGCTCAAATTTTGATCAAGAGTGGGGCATATAACAGTCGTGCTATGCCTAAATTAATAATGAAGAAGTATGCTACATCTTGGGGCATCGATAAAGTACTCCAGATCCCCTAAACACATATTGAGCTTAAAATGGTCCTCAAGAAGTTAGAACCGAGAAGCTCAGACTGCGATATCTGGGGCACCTAGTTTCCATTTTACCCATGCTAAATTTTTTATTTGTGATTATATTATTCTTTTCAAAATATGTTCACAATAAATTTCCTTTTGCAAATTGCTATCTTTGCCTAGTTTATTTATTTCGAGCTATGCTCCTAATTAATTTCCTTCTTGTCCATTGTTATGATCTTTTTCAAGCATTTTGCATTGAAATAACGGTTTGTGGACTGATAATACTTTCACAAAAGAAGTTTCGCATATTACTCTGGGAACTTCTAAATAATACAAGAACCCGAAACAGGATTATTGTTTAAAACTCACCAAGTTTAAGAAAGAGTCTAAACTGAGATTTTCTCTCCGAATTTTTGTCAAAGATGGTAGTTAGATACTGCACCAGTGATACAATCTTGACGAAAATTGGGCAATCATTCGCAAGAAAAATGATATTCTACGTCCATGAAAATGTCATGCATACACACGTGGTTGAGTCACACGAAGCGATCGCTTGATCAACAAGTTACTGATCCTCTACCCTTGAATAGTAATGGGATGGATGGAAGAAGAAACAAATCCTACATTTTGGAGTTGCAGTGGATGCGATTCAGATCTTATACCTCTAAGTCACAATGAGATGAACCCTGGAGTTACAGGGGGGCAAATCTATTGAGCAAGATATAATCGTCTTCTCGAGTTTTCTATTGAAAATACCCGCCTAACAAGATGGCAGTGTGATACATCAGTGATAAAACCTTAATAGAAAATGAACGATGACACCTTAAACTTGTAAAAAGGGATCATTTTCATGAAATTCTGCATTCATGCAAAACATATTCGGTTAGGAGCATTTGATTCATTCCGACCATTGCATCCTAATCCTTAAACATTTAAAAAGAGATTAGTCTCATGACATTCTGCATTCAAATGTCATCCATAAGACACATTTAGTTAGGAGCATTTGATTCATTCTGATCATTGCATCCTAATCATTATATATTGTACAAAGACCATTCTCATGACATTCTGCATTAATGCAAATGTCGTCCATAATGCATTTAGTTAGGAGCATTAGATTCATTCTGATCATTTCATTCTAACTATTAGGCATAAGCATGTACCCATTCTACAGGTTATGTCTTCAAAAGGACAATGTAGTATGGTAAATGGAAAATATCAGATCTTGTCTCATTGAGTTTGCAGTGGAGCAGATCAAAGATAACAGTCAGGCATTCCTAAAGTTGGCATTCCTGAAATAGCAGGAGCAGATCAAAGATACAAATCTGGCATCCCTGAAGTTGCAGGAGCAGATTAAAGATAACAGATTTGGCAATTCCTAAAGTTGCAGGAAGCAGATCGAAGACATTAGTCTGGCGATCCCTGAAGTTGCAGGGAGCAGATTAAGATAGCAGATTTGGCAATTCCTGAAGTTGCAGGAAGCATATCGAAGACATTAGTCTGGCGATCCCTGAAGTTGCAGGGAGCAGATTAAGATAGCAGATTTGGCAATTCCTGAAGTTGCAGGAAGCAAATCGAAAACATTAGTTTGACGATCCTTGAAGTTACAGGGAGCAGATTAAGATAGCAGATTTGGCATTCCTGAAGTTGCAGGAAGCAAATCGAAGACATTAGTCTGGCGATCCCTGAAGTTGCAGGGAGCAGATTAAGATCGCAGATTTGGCGATTCCTGAAGTTGCAGGAAGCAAATCGAAGACATTAGTCCGGCGATCCCCGGTTGCGCGGGAGCGATTAAGATAGCGATTTGACAATTCATGAAGTTGCAGGAAGCAAATCGAAGACATTAGTCTGGCGATCCCTGAAGTTGCAGGGAGCAGATTGAAGATAGCAGATCTGGCAATCTTGAAGTTGCAAGAGCAGATCGAAGCCATACAAGTCTTATTTCCTCGAAGTCCCAGTGGAGTAGGTGGAGGTTACAAATCCCTTCTCCCTCAGGTTATTGAGGATCAAACTATATTTTCGAGAAGTTTCAGTAAGAAGATCGAAGTTACAAATCTCTTCTCTCTGAATTCCTATCACTCCGAAGTCCCAGTGGAGTAGGTGGAGGTTACAAATCCCTTCTCCCTGAGGTTATTGAGGATCAAACTATACTTCCTTAAAGTTTCAGTAGAGAAGATAGAAGCTACAAATCTCTTCTCCCTGAAATTCTACTAGAGCAAGTTGAGACATCATTTCCCATACCCTGAAAGACGCGGTGAGGCTACTTTCCAAGAGGTCAAGATCTTACAAGACCGGACAAATTTGGCCCTCTTTAAAGTCTTTCCTCCATTCCCGTTACACGACAATAAGCAAAGAGGGGCAGCTGTAGGAGCCCAAATCTGCCCGGGCCCATTCATTAACCAAAAAATAAATTACAATAAAACACCAAAAAAAAAAATCAAACGTCCATAGTCCAAATTACAAGTCCAAAATGTTACACATTAACAGGCCCAAATAGGTAGCCCAAATTTGACCCAAATTGAAAAGAGCCCAATATCTAAATTTTTCAGAAACCTTAGGGTTTCTGAAGTTTTCTTCAGCCACGCAAGAGAGTCGAATCTGCACTCACACGCTCCTTCACGCCAGCAAGATAGCCTCCGTGACGTGCCACGCCCACGCCTCCGTACCCGGCCTTGCACCTGCAAAAATAAGGGACAAGCAACGACAGCAAATAAGAAACAACCATCGCAACAAAAACAGGGGAAACAATTATATATTTAATTTTTTTATTATTTTATTTTTCGATTTCGGCCTTTAAAAGGACCAAAAGAAATCATTGTAAGGGGATTGGATTTTTTTTAATACGCACACTGTTATCAAGCATAAGAAAATACAGCAATACAAAAAAGAGCAGAAACAGATTCGAAAAAGGTGGCCTATCTGCTATTTTATTTCTTTCCCTTGATTATTCATTTCTTGATGGGAATCTATTTCTAGCATTTCTTTTTATTTTTTGGTGCATTAACGAAAAGGGGAAGAGTTACCTTCGTGTGGTTCCGTCTGTATCTCCTCCGTTGCAATCGGAGTGCGGATATGGACGAAGACTGAGGGACGAGGCTTCAAGGTTGGTGCGAGAGCCTCATTTTG
The DNA here is from genome assembly GCA_025698515.1 of Gossypium sturtianum. Classification (NCBI taxonomy): domain Eukaryota; kingdom Viridiplantae; phylum Streptophyta; class Magnoliopsida; order Malvales; family Malvaceae; genus Gossypium; species Gossypium sturtianum. Next base: position 127,742,237 of record CM046948.1, read on the forward strand.
ACCTGTGTGTACCACCAAGCGCCGTTTACAGTGACGCTTTGGTGGTCGGATTAGGTGCTTCCTTCGATTGCGGCTGAGAAGAGAAGAAAAAAAAGGAAGCTAGGGTTTGTCTGTTTTAACTTGGCTTTAAAAGAGGGGTAATCGCCATTAAGAAAACGACGTCGTTCAGGCTTATCTTCGTAGCCTTGAAACGACGCCGTGTAAGGATCACCTAGCGACCCGACCCAATTGCGGCTAAGATCCGCGTGTTTTGGTTCTGATGGGTTATTTATTCTTTTGGTCCTTTGGCATTTTATTTCTTTTTAATCAAGTTACATTTTATTTTTAATTTCGCTTCTAACATGTATTCCGTTTTCAATTTAGTCCGACCCGAACGCTGCGTTTTGAAATTCAAAAATATTTGCTAGATCAACCCCTAATAAATCACGCGCATTTCAGATTGATCCTTGCGCATTTTTAAATGATTTTATTTATTATAAAATAGCCTTTAAATTTTGTTTTTGTTTCAATTAAGCACCTTTTTGTTTTCATATATAATCTTAACGTTTTTATTCATTTTTTTATTATTGGGTTTTAAATTATTTTATAATATGATAAAATATATATTTATATACTATTTAAATTAAACTATTCTCTAACATACATATATATAAAATTAGTGTTAGAATTATTCCTTTGATTTCGTAGTATTGTTAATGTATGTATGTTAATTAATTTTCTTTATCAATGATTTAATGTTTGATAATTATCGATATTATGTATGTTTTAATTCTCGTTTTATATTTATTGGTTGCTTGAGATTCAATACCATTATATTTCATTTGTACATAATTACTTCACATTATATGTTATTATTCGATCGCATTTTATTCGTTTAGAAAGCCATATTTTAGCACCGCTCATGGTTTTGAAAATCATTTTGTACAAAGCTTTAAATCATAAGGCAATGCTCGTGTTTGGAGGTTTTGAGAAATTCGTGCTCTAACTTACTGAGTTTCAATTTTCCTCGTTAAAGCCTAACAACCGAGTATCCTTTCTCTCTCAAATCAAAATGCATGATGTTTTAAATATAAAAACTTATTCTCGGGAAGTTGAGACATTGCACCCTAACTTACTGAGTGTGATGTTTTATTTTCTTAAAATAAGAATTCCAAAAGAACAAAGGCAATATTCCGCATTCGGGAATTTTGAGAAATAGTGCCCTAACTTACTGGGTTGCGATTTTTCATTTGACCCAAATAAGGGAATATCCTTCTTATTTTTTTAATATACAAGTATTGAATGTCGAAGGATAAATCCAACTTCGAGAATATAAGATGTTATGCCCTAACTTACTGAGTATGGCATTTTATTTCTCTGAAATAAGGAGCTTTGGCATCCAATACGGTTTTGTCCAAATACACATATATTTTAAATAAATGGATCGTAATATAAAATCTTTTCAAGTTTTCGACGTCAGGACATTAATTAATCAATTCGGTACCAATTTTGGGCGTTACGGGGGTGCTAATACTTCCTCGTACGTAACCGACTCCCGAACCTATTTTCTCGAATTTCGTAGACCAAAAACACCGTTTTAGTAAACCAAAATGTTTTATTAAAACAAAGGTGACCCGATCACACCTCATCAAAAAAGATTGGTGGCGACTCCATTTCTATATTTTTAAAGTCGATTCCCGTTTTTCAAAACTCCAGTCAAAAAATGGTTTCGACAATACCAATTAAAATATATTACACCTTCACCTATATGCCTATAAGCTATTCATCATTTAACCACTCTAAACATATATCAAGCATGATTAAACCATACATATATAATTTGATGGGAAATATATAACAAAATGTGATTTTTAAACATTTGCACAAACTAACTTTACTTAAAACCATTCCAACCCTATACATGCCATATAAACCATAGAATACGTTTCAAAGACTACCGGGATGAGCTGGATAGTGTGACTTGATGTGTTGATCCGATCTCCCGACCTCACGTTTATCTACAAGGACATTAAACAACACAAGTAAGCTTAATGAAGCTTAGTAAGTTCAATAGGTTAAACATAATTCTTACCAAACCGAATATAACAAATCAAATTTACAAAATTATTCATGCAATCTTCCTGTCAATCACAACCTTAATTGATGAACTCACTTATTTCAAATCAATATCAATAACATACAATAAATTTTTCAATTTCAATTACATAAGTCACTTACCAAGTCTTACCAAATCGGAGAACAGCTTAGGATATGAGTACATCGTTTTTAGAAGCCCGAAAGCTGAACAGAAGCTCATAAGTGCTAAATAGAAACCCATAAGGGTTGAACGGAAGCTTGTAAGAGCTGAACGGAAACCCATAAGGGTTAAATAGAAGCTCAAAAGAGCTAAACAAAAACCCATTAGGGTTGAACGAAAACTCATATGAGTTAAACAGAAGCTCGCGAGAGCTAAATGGAATGTAAACACAAAAGTTCTCAACAAATTCTGAACCTCGGTTTACTTGGGTAATTTACCGTCAATTCTTCATTTGCTGTCTTTCGCCACACAACGATTGTAACAGCCCGATTTAGGGGCTAGTCGGAACAGTGATCTCAAAATCACTAATTCGAGGTTAGATAAAATTATTTTCATGTTATGTTATGAGTTATAACATGTTTATGAGGATGCATGAAAATTTTGGTGCCTTAATTTTAGCGATTTCTAGCTAAATTGTGAAAAATGACTAAATCGCATAGAGTGCGAAAGTTCCATTCTATAGGCTAAAGGTACCAAATAGCTATGGCTTAGTAATTGGAGGTCCCAAATGAGAAATTTGGCCTTGTCTAAGTGAGTTGGCCGGCCATAGTAAGCTGAGGGGACAAGAACATTAAATGTGGTCATGTTAGGTGTTTAAAAAGAAATAAAATAAGATGAAATAAGCCAAAAGCTATCATCTTTTTATTTCTTCTCTTTCAACTGAAAATATCAGCCATGGGAGGGCTTTGAAAGCTTTAAAATTTCATCAAGCTTCTCTTCACTCAAGTAAGTGATTTTGATGGCTTTAGATGTTAATTTTTGTACTTTTGAGACCCCTAAAGCTTAAGCTTTCTCAAGAGGGGACTAGTTTGCAATATGGTTGAAAGTCTACGGACTTGCCATGAGAGAGTTTATGTTGTTTGATGAGTTTTTATGAAAGAAAATGAATGATAGGATGATGAGAAACAACTTTTGTGAAAGGTGTTGTCATGAAAACACCTAATTGGGACTAAAATGCAAAAGTTGTAATTTGTTCATTAAGGCATGAAATTGATGGAATTGAGAATAGTTGTAAGAGGATTAAATGTTCAGCTAGGCTTGTTTAACAAGAAAATGTGATGAAGATTTATTTACGAGCTTAGGGGCAAAATTGTAATTTTGCCAAAGTATAGGGGCAAAATGGTCATTTTTTCCTAAGTAGAGATTATGTTGTAATACGATCATTAAGTGATTAAATGAGTAAATTTCATTGTTCTAGATCAAAGAAAATGAGTTTCGGACCTAGAACGGATGAAAAAAAAAATGTGGGCAAAAAGTCCTTTTCGACTCTTTCGACATCAAGGTAAGTTCATGTGCAAATGTTGAAATTACGTATGAGCTTATTTAGTATTCCAATGTTGTATGGAATGTATATTACTGTATGATTGTATGAAATGTCTCTTGATGAGATGTCAATGGAATTGAATTTAGAGTAATGGGAAAGGTGTATAGCACGATAGGACGATGGTTAAAGGCTCGAGTAAGACCATATTGGGATATGGCCTCGGTGTAAGAATTCATATAATACCATGTCAGGGACATGGCATCAATATGTTAGTATATGTAAAACCCAATTGGGGTAGAGTAACAACGAGAACTATGTGCATGAGACTCAAGAGAGTTATTTAATAATTCGAATGATTCAATGTATATGTGAATGTATGTGGTTGTACCATGAGTAGCACAAGTATGTGTAGAATTGAATTGAGATGAATTCAATAAATGATGAACCCCTAGTGGGGTATGTGTATTTGATGCACTGTATCGTAGAAAGTTAAGTAAAAATGGAAACATGTGAGGATGTTCTTGAATGAACATTTGAAATAGAGATATACTTGTGAATTATTATCCATGAATGGAAATAACGGTAAGCTATGTGAGATATCACCTTATTGATTATTGATCGATGGGCTATGTGTGATACCATCACTTATAAATGATTGGTGGGCTATATGCGATACCTCCCTATTAGAGATTCAATGGTGGGCTAAGTGCGAAACCACCGAGATATTAGTAGCATGAGCGGCTTATTGAAAATGCTTGATGTGTTGTTATATATGATCTTGTGATGATCAGTGCAGGAACGTATGCTAATTAAACGAGCGAATTGGCTTGTGATATGGTAAGAATGTGGTAAGAGATTGAATGAGTAAGTTTCAAGAATGGTTGAGTAAGTAACCATGTGTAACATCCCGGTTTAGGGCCTAGTCGGAATGGTGGTGCGAGACCACAAATCAGAGGGTTATGAATGAGTTTTTGAGGCTTATATTATATATGCATGCTAGTGTGAAAATTTCATGAAGTAATTTTGTGAAATTGTGGTTGAATTGTCCAAAATGACTAAATTGCGAAAGTTACAAAATGTGTGTTTCTAGAAGCTATATGTGTGAAATAGCTTTAGATTATTAATTAGAGGTCCTTAAATAGTAATTTATCCAAATTCTAATTTTTGGACAAAAATGGGCATGGATGAGTCAAAATTTTTGAAGTTTATCAAAAATGGCATTTTGGTCATTTATCAGATAAGTGATTAAATAGGTGAAAAGATGATAAAAATTCACTCATCTTCTCCCCAAAGTCACTAAAAAAATTAGAGAAGCCATTGTTAGGGCTCTTTCAATTTTTCAAGCTTGCTAGTAAGTGCTCTTAAGCCCGGTTTTTGATATTTTTCGTATTTTTGAAGTCCTAGTAGCATGAGTAAGCTATTTTTAGCTATTTGGTGAGCTATTATGGATGTTCAAAAATGTAAATATGTATGACATACATGTATTTTGTTGTTTTATGGAAGATTATGAAAGCTTGATGTAGTAGAAACATCTTTTGTTAAGTGATTTTCCATGAAAATGCATGTAGGGACTAGTTTGTGAAAAACTTTAGTTTGGTCATACATGTGTGATTTAGTGAGATTTGATGAATGCTTTAGTTGAGTAAGTGGTTCTTTAAGCATGAAAGAGTAGAAAGTTGAATAAAAATCACTTTATGAGCCTTTGGGACTAAAGTGTAAATATGAGAAAGTTTAGGGGCAAAATAGTAATTTTGCTAAAGTATGAGATGTGGGCAATTTAGTCAATGTGTGTATTGAATAAGCTGATTTATTCATTATAGATCAAGAAAGACAAAGCCCGGATCGAAACCGAGGCAAAAGCAAGGTGGTGGACTAAATTGCACATTTCAATACTTTTGAGTATCGAGGTAAGTCTATGCATAAACAATGCATTCATACTTACAATTTGTAAATGCTAGCTAGGGTGTAGCATGAATGAGAATGAATGAGAATGATTGGGAACCTATGTGGTTCAAGTACAGTGAATGTAATATAGATTTGAATGGATGAATAATTGAGTAAATAGACTTGTGCATGTGTTGTGATAATGCTAGATGGTGGGCTAAGTGCGATACCATCCAAATGCATATTGACGATGAGCTGGCTATGTGCGATGCTATCGTTAGGTATATCATTTAGTGGCTATGTACGAGATCACTATGATTACCTTTGTGGTAGGCTAAGTGCGATACCACCTTATAAATTGATTGTGGTGCGCTAAGTGCGAAACCACCGAGATATTGGCTGTGTGGATTAGCTATGTGAGTTAGTTATGTGGATGTATTATTGAGCAATAATGATGTGTTGTATATTGTGTAAATGTGATATTGAATGCAGGGGTGCATTTCAATAGTTATGAGCATGTGACTCATGATGTGTTGGTAATATGGTAAGGGATAGAAAGAGTAAGCATAGTTGTATATTATATGTTGGTATAATGCTAATTATGGTTTGGCTTATACTATGATGCTTAATTGTTTATGTGTAAACTTACTAAGCTCAAAGCTTACTGCCTTTCTTTTCACTTGTCTTATAGATTAAAAGTGGTGAATCGAGATACGAGGATCATTGGAAGATAGCCCACATATCAAAGACACTTTGGTACATGAAACTTAATGTTTTGTATATGGCATGTATAGGGGCTAGACAAGTTAGTCAATTTTGTTGTAAATGGATAAGATGTGTTAGCCTTTTTATGGGAAGTGTATTTTGTATAATGCCATAGTTGTTGGCTATTACATTATATGAAAAAGATATAGTTTTCTATGTGAGATTGTATTCAATTTGAGTTGATTATGATTGTGTTGGATGAGTATTTGTTGTGTATGCTAGAAGGGTGAAAAGAACTTGGCACTTAGCTTTGTCCTTGACCATGTGGTTAGACACACCAAGCGCAGTGTTCTAGACCATGTGTGACACACGGTCAGCCCACGGGCGTGTCTTCGTGGCCAAGTCGTCCTGCATGTTAATATTTTAAAATGCAGAATAGACCACGGACTAGTCACAAGGCGTGTGCCTAGGGCGTGTGGGATTAATCGTTGTTGGCCACGGCCTAGCCACACACGGCGTGTGTCTGAACTCTAGGCCGTGCAAGGGAAGTCAGTGTTCACCACGGTTGGGGAGCACGGGCGTGCCATGGCCATGGGGCAATTGGCGGAATGCTCGAGTTTTTAGCACGGCTAGGGAACATGGGCGTGTGTGTCCATGCACGGGCGTGTCTAATCTTGCACGGGCGTGTGAGACCTGTATAAAAGAGAAAAATTTTAAGGATCGTAAAAGTTCCGGATTAGTCTCGAGAGCCCCCGTGTGTATGAGTGAGGCCTCGTAAGTCGAGAATGAGGTTATAGTGAGTAATGACGTTGAGCCTAAGTGGCGATTAAGTGGTTTGAGTTCGGTAACGCCTCGGGCCCGGTTCCCGGTGTAGAACCCGGGTAAGGGGTGTTACACCACGAGTTGATGAGAAAAACTCAACATATTGCCTTAGGGTTATGTATATTCAGTGAATATCAATATTTGTCAAATTATACAGATGAACTTACTAAGCATTATTGCTTACTCCTTTACTTTTCTCATCTCTTATAGGTTTTATTACTTAGCTCGGGTTGGAGACCACGGAGATGTTTTCACACTATCGAGCGCGCACACGGTATGAGGTATCAAGTCCTTAAGAGTCATGGCATGTATAGGGATTCGTTTAAAGTTGATGAAGTCTAATTGTGGTAGCCAAATGTTGTTGGCCAAAGAGTATTCATAGTATGGTTGTGTATAGCCATTTATGATGGTTTAAGTTGTTATAAATGTTGTGGGAACAATTCTCCCAAGTGTATGAGAGGAAAACTTTATTTTCATGAACCAAACGTGTTAATTTATGTGTTTCAATTGATGTTTTGAGAATGTTTTGAAGAAGTATATGAATGTATGCAATTGAGAGTAAGAAAAGGCTTGGTAGATAGCTTCTAAGTGCCCACACTTGCTAGACACACGGGCGCGTGTGTCTAGGCCGCGTGCGTAACCTGCACCTTAGTCTCATAAGTCGAGAATAGGCCACGGGTTATTCCCACGGCCGTGTGTTTGAAGTCGCATACACACCTTTGTTAGAATATGGGCGTGTGCCCGGTGGCCGTGTGTAATAAGTCGGTATATCAAGGTATAGTACACGGCCTAAGTCCACGGGCGTGTCAAGGCCGTGTGTAAGTCGTCGGTGTCGACCACGATCAAGACATGGGCGTGTAAAGGGTGCACAGGCGTGTCCCAAACCACATGGGCGTGTGACCTCTGCTTTAAAGAAAAGTTTCCGCTTAAGTTTCGAAAGTTTTTATATACGCGTATAAGGCCTCATAGGCCCATGAAATGTATGATTAGACCGAGAAAGAAAAGTTTTTAATTCGAACAAAATTTTACAGCCCGTAAGTGCATGATTAAGCAAGTTAAAGCATAGTAATATCTCGTATCCGGTCTAAGCCTCAGACTCGGGTATGGGGTGTTACAACGATTGTACTCAATCCCACGTTCTATTTAAACAAGATATTCACTTCAAATTTATAATTTAACAATATTCCATTTTTCAAAAATTTACTAAAATACGTAATATCATTCACTAATTCAATATAATTAATAAAATTTAACCCTACGAACTTACCTGGGTTAAATTGTAAAATTTGTAGAAGTTCAGGGACTATTCTACTAATTTCCCTTTTTCACGAGTATCTACGGGCTCTTGATCTAAAATATAAAATTACCCATTCATTAGCATATATTTCAGTTCCAATTCACTTCACAATTAAAACCCCTTAATTTTTGAAATTACACAATTACCCTAATTTTTACAACTTTTGCAATTTAGTCCCCTTACTAATTAGTTTATCAAATGAACTAATTTTTCTCAATTGATAATTTATCTAAATATTCTAGGCTATCTTGAAGCCCTTGATACATAGAAATTTAATACCAAACCCTAAATCTTTAATTCTTTACAATTTAGTCCTAAAATCAATATATAACAAAATCACTTATTAAAATCATCATACAACAAAATTAAAGCTCTAAATCCATTTTATTTCATAAAAAATATCCAGTATTCATAAATGGAAACTTTTAAAATTCTCAATAAAATAAAAAACTAATGAAATAGCTAGTTGGACCTAATTGTAAAAGTCTTAAAAACACATGAAGCTAAAGTATGAAGACCAGATTTTAGAGCTCTTCAATGGTGTTTTTGGACAAAAAATTGATGAAGAAAATGTCTAGAAACTTTTAGGTTTTTCAAATTGATATTTAAATTTCATTTATTTCCCATTTTGCCCTTAAATCACATGATTTTATTATTATTTTTTCACACTTATGCCGCCTCAGCCATTCCAGTTGGCATATTTGTCCTTTTAGTCCTCTCTTATTTACCATTTATGCTATTTAATCACTTTAGCAAGTTTTGTACCTTTTTAAATTTAGTCCTTTTTAATTAATTATCTATCAAAACGTTAAAATTTTCTAACAAAACTTTAATACTACCTTAATGACACTCCGTAAATATTTATAAAAATATTTACGGCTTGGTTTATAGAATTGAGGTCTCGAGACCTTATTTTTTAAACCATTTAACCTAATAAATCCTTAAAAAACACAAATTACTAATGCAAAAAAAATCTTCCTAAAACCACATTTGACTCGTAAATACTAAATAATAAAATTTACGAGCTTACTCATCGAAATTCGTGACCTCGAATCACCGTTTCCGTTACTACTGAAAATTAGGTTGTTACATAAATTACACTCAAAATATGTTCCAGAATGAACAATTTGCTCTCTTTATTCCCCAAATAAAACCATATCACAATCTTCATCATATAGCCTCATCCATGTAAACCAAACTAGTGTGATTGAGATAGATAAGTAGAATTTCACTCCAATCAAACCTCATATTATGAAATAAATAATGTAAAGATATTTATCTTTATGTTATAAAATAAAAAGACAGAAAGTAAAGAACAAAGAGAATGGGAGAGTAAAGAAAGAGAGTGTATTTTATTGATCAATCGAAATATATACAGTTCTTCTCCAAAGTCTTTATTTATAAGCATAAGAAGTATAAATGAAGTAGAGATCTACTTCTATTGACTATTAGAATTTAAAATTTATAAGCATAAGAAGTATAAATGAAGTAGAGATATACTTCTATTGACTATTAGAATTTAAAGTATATCAAAACTTATCTAGATCTTGATGGACATCCACTTAATAAAATATTCATAACGCTCCCTATTGGATGTCCATTTGTAAATAATGTGTCTTGTTAAAATCTTCCTAAGATAAAAAACCCTGTGGGAAAAATAAATTCCTAGTGAAGGAAAAGGAGTACACATATCTATAATACGCATAACATGCTACCTTATTAAAAACCTTACCAGGAAAACCAAATGGGACAAAACCTCAGTTAAGGGAAAAAGAGTATAGCGCGTATTTACTCTCCCTCATGAAAACATCACATAATATCTCATATTCTATGTATTCAATCTTGAATACTTACTTTTCAAATGACTATTTGAATGTATTTGCTAAACATTTATATCACCATTCTTTTGAAAGTCATGAGTAAGGGGAAATTTGGGGGAAATATATTTTGATCTCTTCTAGAGTTTCAACAATAATCATAACCAAATTTAATCATGATCTCTTTATAAAAATACAAATAGGTATTTTGGATCATTTTATGATCCTCTTTCAACTACTATTGACTAAGTCAAATTTACCACATATATTCAATTTTTTCAATTCATACAAACGAATAATTTCCCGAGAATTTCAATATGCTTCTAGCATTCTAAATCCTTCAAGGGTTTTAATATAAACATTACTATATAGTGATTCATAAAAGGTTGTAACAATAACTATTAGACACAAGTTAAATCTTTTATGAACCGCTAATTTAATAATATATCTAAAGGTTATTACATCCACCACAAAAAAAATATTATATCTTTTCATAATCAATGCCAGGACTTAGCAAAAACTTCATATTTTATTCTATTTTTGCAAAACTACTTCATTTGTACCTCACTGGCTTTATACCTTTAGATATTTGGACTACAGGTCCAAAAACTCCACGAATTTAATTGTACTTGAGTTGTGTCTTTCTATTTTTAACAATCTATTCCATATTTGTATTTCTCAATAGATTTATTCAATATCCTCTTTTTATTTTATTATTTCAACAATAATATTGCATGCAAAACCATTGTTGACCACTTTTATTATCGGTTCGACATTTTCTTGAATTAACATAACTTATTGAGATTTATTTATTTTCGCTATTTAATATTCAATTTCAGTTTCAGATATCTGAATCTCTTCTAGAGTTTTAGTTATCTCTTGGGTCTCTTCTAGAGCACCTGCCTCCACTATATGACCATCTAGAAGAATTATTTTCTTTTATGAGAATTTTCATATTTGGAACTTGTAATGATTTATCCCTATTGAACTTTTGGTTCAAATTACTCTCCCCCTAACTCATTACAAGTTATTATTTCTGTTCCCCTAATGTCGAGGAAACTATCGAATCAAAATACTAATCACAAATCATGTCAAAATTGAATCTCCAAAACATTTAAAACAGATAATCATACAAGGAGGCTTGTAATTAATATATATTCCCAACTTTCTTTGAAGATTCACTCATCTTTGTGCGTTGTGGTGGATCAATTGGAATATATATGCACATACAAAAGTTCAAAGATGGGAAATATATATCTATTTACCAAAAATCAATTGTAATGGGGAGTATTTATAACTTATTGGCTTGATGCGTACAACACATAAATCAACATAATCTCATGTTGAAATAGGAAGTTTAGTTCTCATAAGTAATGCTTTAGACATTAATCAGAGGTGTTCAATCAATAATTTCTCTAAACCATTATGCGCATAAATAACAAACTTTTACAAAAGTTTTTCAAACTTAATTAATAAAAGACTGAGATATAAGCTCATTAGCTTTAGCAAGATGAATTGCCTTAGTTGCATAATCTGAATATAATTATTTAAACAAGCAATCTTGCAAATGACAAGTTGCAAATTGATAACACATATGTGATTATTTTGTAGATGCATCTACCAAATTTATATAATATCAAAACCATACACATGGTGGATGAATGAGCCCATATTCATTTTAGAAATGTAAGACATTAAATCTCAACTTTAGCTAGTGAATTTCTAATAATCAATTTTCATTGAGAACAAGCAACAAATGAGAATTCTTTAAATTAAAGAATCTTCTGGTTCTTTAATAAATGTTCATATGAATTCTAAATTAATTTTCGCATCATATATGATTCAGGATGGTCTAACTGGTCACGCCAAGTAGTAAATGCATTTGTATCAGTCAACTTCTAGTTTACTTTAACATGCATTTCAATTGCACTAATAATGTAAATATAAATTGTGACAAATTGATAATTTTACTGTCATTCCTTTTACTTTGTATCCACATATAAGAACTATTGTGACATCTACTACTAGAAATGTCTAAATCAATGTGAAGTCTAAATCACTATTTTCCAGGTGTAAAACAGATATATAACCAATAACTTTTCATACATAAGTTTTCTCTCTTGCAAGTTCTCATCAATAATATTTTTCCACGTAATTTTAATTGGGAACTTATTCTGAATAATATAGAGTTATACTCACAATTTTTTTTAAAAAAAAACTTGCAACTTCAAGTGCATCCAACCATAACGAGCTTTAGATAAAATTATCATATTCTATTACTCATAAGTAGATCTTTCATAGTCAAATATTGTTCTTTCAATCCCTTAATGGACATGATGACAAAAGAAGATCACAAAGATAGTCACAGTCAATTCAATTTACTAACAAGAGTAATCAATAACTCAATCCTCCCTTTTTTTCATCCTTTCAAAATAGATATTTATTACAATAGTGATTCATATGAAATATAATCTTTTCTTCATTTACAATCTCAATATGAGATCCATTATAAATATCTTTTAAAATGGATTAACCATCACAAGATATTAATATATTAGCTCTTTTAGAGCTTTCGACTAATTTTGTACTACCAAATATTGGAATAATATTTGTTTGTTTCAGTACCAAATAAGATAAATATTTTCTATCTGTAATAATAGATTTTATTACTACATTCTCATATCCTTCCTCAAAGAATATTAATAGAAACAAAATATTTGGGCATACGCTACATATGTGGCAAATAATTTTTCATATTACATTGATAACATAAGTTATCTTTACCCTTTGAAGAGTTATCTTGAGAACTCTCATTGTTCTCTTATTTATTACTATGTTCCCACTTTTAGTGGTTCATGATTATATCTTTTATTTTCTTTATGTTTGCATTTACTTCGAGGAATGCAACAAATCTAGTAGGACAGACTTCTAAATGCCTCAATTGATTCTTTATTTCATAATCACCATCACACACATACATGGATTTCAAATCAAAATCTATCTATTCATGTTGTCATGATTAGTCTCCAATCATAATAAACATGTATAATAAATAAATTATAGTAGAATATACCTAAAGATCTTTAAAATCATTGTCATCACCTTGGTTATTATCAGGAGCACTAAGTGGTTAAAGGCTCTAATGATTACCCATAATGCACAGGCCTCAATTCAAATAGCATCAACTCTAGGAAGGAATCGAAAATAATAAATTTTAGGGTATTTTTATGACTTATGGAGAAAAACAATTAAAAGAGAATTGTGTTGATAAGTGTTATAAAATAAAAAGACAGAAAGTAAAGAACAAAGAGAACGAGAGAGCAAAGAAAGAGAGCGTATTTTATTGATCAATAAAAGTATATACAGTGCTTCTTCAAAGTCTCTATTTATAGGCCTAGGAAGTATAAATGACGTAACATCCGAAAAATCGGGTTAAAAGAAGTTGAATTAGTTAAACCAAGAATGATCATTCTCTTGATTTTGAGTTCAGATTTCAGAAATTGTGCACCGAAGCCACAACCATCGGATGAATTTAAAACCATAGTGCTTTAATAAGACCGACGTTACAATCGTATAGATAAAACAATTCTTCAACCATTAATAATGCACTCCGAAACAAAAGAGGAAAACTGGATGTAGTTCCAGTAACAACTTGTGCAATAATACAACCTCTATAAATTTGAGATCTATATCACTGCATTCCCATTATAACCGTGACAGATGTAATTACCTCCGGCCAATGAATATCCTTTATTGATGAACCATGTTTGATAGAATAGACCATAAGAACGATACGAAAGCCGAGATAATGAAATCCAAGAAGTAAAGCTCTATTGAATTTCCGAGAATACAACCCATATTGAATGATAAAGAAATCGATGATACCTCAAAGAAAACCCAGAAGAATAATATCGATCATACGCACTGGATCTAGCTCTATCTAATGTTATGATTAGCTAGCATTCCCATGTGATAAGAACCACATCTGAAGATGAACAATTGTATAAGTCTCTGATGTTAAAAGAACATATAGAATACCCAGAAAAGATCGTTGTAATATACTCAGCCATAACAGTTGCATTCAGATATATTTGCAGTTCAAACACTATCCCACTAACTACTAAAGTCATCAATGATCCCACATTATCCCGTTCCACTAAAGAAATTAATTCAGAAGAAATTTCGATTAATCTATTCCTTAGATATCATACCTGATGAAGTCGATTACCTATGAATAACTTCTTTAACAACAACTTTGCGTATCCCGAATGATCTTTAAAAAAAATCTAATATCTTTTCTAGAACTCTCTTTACTTACTAACCAATTCTTGGCTCTGACCACATTATTACTAATTCAATCGTTGAATTCTTTAGCTTCTTTTTTGCCGATTTAATCAATATATAAATCTTGTAAATTCTGGTGTATAAGACTTTAAGGGTGAGGGGTGGAGATCGTAAAACCTCTAAATTTAACTCTCACATATATACACATAACATAACATTATGAACTTATACTCTCACATTTATGAGTTCCAACTTATCATTAGTAACTTTTTAATCAGACACTTGAATATCACTTTCAGCATTATCAGAATTAGCTCGGTTGGAAAACATCTCCGTGTAAAAGTAAAACAAATCTCATCAGAGTCAGGAGATATTACATTATCACAGGTTATATAATGGCATGTATTTCTAGACTCTATACATGTTACGTTAAATTTGAAAACTGACTAAATCGTGGCTCTGATACCACTAAATGTAACACCCATAACCCGTATCTGTCACCGTAATAGGGTTACGGAGCATTACCGTAAAATCATAACTCAAATCATTCATTTTTAAACATTTCATAATCATTGAAAAATCCAATCACAAGCATATTGTCCCTTGTACGAGCCCTTGAGGCCATAGAAACGCTTTAGAAACGATTCGGGACTAAATCGAGAACATTTAAAATATCATGGGAAAAGATAGAAAATTTTACACTGCAGGGGTAACACGGGCGTGTGTCTCTACGGCCGTGTGACTCACATGGCTGAGACACACGCCTGTGTCTTAGGTCGTATGTACATTCAAAGTAGGGACACATGGCCGTGTTTTAGCCCCTGCCCGTGCCCGTGTAACTTTCTGACTTGAGTCACATGGCCAAGCTACACGCCCATGTGCCAGGCCGTGTAACAATCGAAATGTAACCTTTAAAACCTACAATTAAGGCATCAAAACATATCTAAACATGCATAAAATGACCAATTCAAATAATCAAATTCCATTCAACCAATATGCCATATAGGCACCTCAAATGCAAACATACAAAATTACTTAAACATATAAATGTACTTGACACATTTCATTCATCAATACCTAATTCATTTCCATCTCAAAACTTGTCACAAATTGACCTATATCACTTCAACATAAACTAACCATTTGTACCATACCATTCACACATTATAAGAACAAAACTATCATAATGTAACCATCATCAAAATGGCACCAAACAAGCAACTTATACATACCAAAATCAATGATTAAGCATTTAAACAAACATCAAACACAAGTCCACTTATACATGCCATTATAACATTTGATAAAACATTAAAAACTACTGATATAATCACTAGATAGTGTGATAGATCTCCGACGAGCTTCCAAACTGATCGAGCTTCCGATAATCAGAAAAGTAAAGGAAAAAAGTAACTACGTAAGCAAGAAATGCTTTGTAAGCTTGTATAAATTTTAAACATAACATTTCATTTCAATAATGAACTTTATAAGGTAAATATAAACCTATACCAATGCCACAAGATTTATCAAACCATAATTATCAACTCACAAATGAGTAAGTCCATCAACACCACATATATTTATCATTCCTAACATAGTAAGATTTTATAAGACATTTTACACAACCATTTACCCTTTTCATAAGACTTTGAAACCTTCTATTTACTTACTTTCCATTCTATTTACTTTAGCTTAAATGACATTATCAACTCACAAATTAGTGTATTTATCCACAACCTAGATAAATTCATCCATAACTTAAGTAAATTTCTCACATATAAGTAAACCTTTTAACTCATCAATCCATTTACATTATCACATTACATATAAATTATGAATTTACCGTTTTATTACATTTCCTTACTTGTATCATATGCATAATGCAAGACATAAGCATAAACATCGACCAATTACACAAGCTTGACACAAGCCTATATATCATCATCAACACACAAGTTAGTGCATATACTCATAGTTCACTCGAAATATCATAAGGTAAGTCTTATACATGAATAACATCACTTGAAATCATCAATTTCATGAAGATAAACATATTTTCATTGAACATTACCTTTTTATTCCTTTTCATAGATTCATGACATAAGTCTTTTGAATATTTACCGATCCTTTCCTTTTCATACCCGTTGAATCAAATGAAATAACATTGAATAATGGAAATAATATTTTCAGTGCAACTTACCTGATACAATACATTGGCACGAAGATTGCTAGGCTCGAAGCCTAATATAGCATACCAACACAAAGCCTACTAGGCATAAAGCCTGCTATAATACACTGACACGAAGCCTGCTAGGCACAAAACCTGCTAGGCACAAAGCCTGATATAATACACCGGCACGAAGCCTGCTAGGTTCAGAGCCTGAATATCACCGGCACAAAGCCTGCTAGGCACAGAGCCCAAATAATGTTACGTTTCTATTTCTTAAAACATAGCTAAATGACATTCAAGATTTAACCAATAATGAAATAGTGTGAAATATTCAATACAATTAATAATAATCGTATAACGAACTTACCTGGCTAAATTGTAGAAATGTCAAAGTATAGAGGCTATTTGGTAATTTTCTCTTCTCTTCGATTTTTCACTCGTTCTTGATCTAAATTAGTAATTTCATTCAATTTATTAATTTAGATAGTAAAATAATTTATTTTATGCAATTTAGTCATTTTTGAATTTTTTTACAAAATTGCCCCTAATATTTTTCTTTTATTCAATTTAGTCCCCGAGCCTAAAACATGCAAATTAACTATTTTTAATGCAAACACATGAAAACTTAATATTCATGGCATCCAATACAGCCCATTTTTTGCAACAATTTCACATCAAATCCTTGTATTTGTACTATTTTAACAATTTAGTCCCTAATCGATAAATTCATCAAAAATCACTCAATAAAATACTTTTAAATAACAAATCATATCTCAAATTCATCATTTAACATCTAAAATCACAAGTTTCATCAATGGAAACATCCAAAATCTTTAACAGTTTCAAAATCGAAGGTACGGGCTAGCTGGACCTAGTTGCAACGATTTCAAAAATATAAAAATTACAAGAAATAGATGAGAATTAAGCTCACATGCACAAAGATGAAAGAACCGAAGCTTGAAGCTCTCCGAAATGGTGAATTCGACCAAGGTTGAAGAAAAATAATAGGAATTGAATTAATTTTTCAATTTGTTTTACCTAATTTCAAACTATTTACAATTTTGCCATTAAATTACTTATTTTTTTTTATCTTTTTTCTTTACTAATGCCGTCCCACCACACTAATTAAGGATTAATTATCACATAGGTCCTTTCTCAATTAATAATTAAGCCGTTTGGTCACTAAATGCATTAATTAACAAATTTTACACCTTTTACAATCCTTTTTCTTTAATTAACTATCTAAACGTTAAAATTTCTTAACGAAAATTTAATACCACTTTAATGACACTCTGTAAATATTTATAAAAATATTTATGGCTCGGTTTATAGAAACAAGGTCCAGATGCCTCATTTTTTAAAATCACTTGACCTTAGGGTTATACCACTCGAATTTCATAAATCGCTTAAATAACATAATTTATCAAATCAAAAACCTTTTTAAAATCAAATTTTACTCGTAAATATTAAATAATAATATTTACGAACTTACTCGTCGGATTTGGTGGCCCCAAAACCACTATTTTTGATACCATTGAAAATCTGGTTGTTACAAGTAAAATCCCTCTGCTTATGGGTGATATTACGTGTGCTCGTATTGTGCGTTTGGGTCATAACAGTATTCTACTTATCGTAGATTCTTGCATTTAACAAATGTGTAACAGTCCGGTTTATACCCTAGTCGAAACAGTGGTTTCGGGACCACAAATTCGAGTTCGTATAATATTTTAATATTATATTCTATACTATTGATATGTGGTTTAGCACGTGCTAAATTTTCGTAAGTTAATTTGATTGTCTGTGTGGTTAATTTGACCAAAAGGATTAAATTGCATGAAATGTAAAAGTTGCTTGTTATTTGCTAAAGCACCTATGTGTTGTGGCTTTATAAAATGTGAGGATTTATGTGGCAAATAAGCAAATTCTATGATAGTGGATGGTAATAAATGTGACACATGCATATTTTTTTATATGATTATTAGTTTATTTTATATGTTATAAATATGTTATTACTTATTCATTAAGTTATAATTATTTTATAATAAAAGAAATTTAGTGGATGGGGGAATGACATGATAACCATTGTTTATGTTTGTCCTATATGATTATTTTAAGGCTAAATTAGTAAATAGATTATTATGTATGATATATTTGATAAAAGCATAAAAATGGACATTTTTCTCATCCATTTTTCCACCGAATTTGGAAAAGAAAAGAAAGAACAAAAGCTTTCAAATTTTCAGCTATTATAAGTTTAAATTAAAGGTTAGTTTTTGATCCGTTCTTGATAATTTTTACGTTTTTGTAATCGTTGCTTTGAGAGCTACAA
Source organism: Gossypium sturtianum (assembly GCA_025698515.1). Lineage (NCBI taxonomy): Eukaryota > Viridiplantae > Streptophyta > Magnoliopsida > Malvales > Malvaceae > Gossypium > Gossypium sturtianum. The sequence continues at coordinate 127,761,105 of CM046948.1, forward strand.
AACCCATGTTTTAATTTTGTGAATTGATGATGTTTGTGTGAGTTGCCATGGATGATAAGTTAAGCTTTTTGATGATTTTTGGTGTTAAATGAAAAGTATGAGTTAGATAAACATACTTTATTCTTGGAGTTTTGATGAAATTAGCTAAATAGGGCTAAATTGAGAAAGTGATAAATTGAGGGATTAAATAGCAAATTTGATGAAAAGTGTGGGCTTGTATGTGTTGTATATATATTCGGCCAAGCATGTGTATGTGTGGATTTTGTGAATTTGATGTTTTGTGAAAAATGGACTAGAATGATAAAATGTGCAAATGTGAGGGCTAAATTATAAATAGCCCAAAATATGTGTGTATGGATTGAATTGAATGAATTAATGATTAAAAGGGTTAATTCTGAATATGTTTAGATCAAGAACAAAAGAAAACAGAATTAGATCGCGAAAAAGCGAAAGTAAACGAGTAGCCGTTTTCATTTCGATAAACTGAATCCGAGGTAAGTCACTATGCAAATAAACGTATTTGTATGCAATTATGTTTGTTTATATGATAAATGTTGATGATGGATGCTTATGAGAGGTTATGCATATGAACTCCGAGTTAAGTTCGATATAGTGACTAAGTTCGAGAAGTCCCGTACGAACTTAGGGATAGTTAGGATTAGTTATGTCATGACATAGGTATCTGTTCTGTTCTATCATGTAAGACCACGTGCCGGGCGTTGGCGTTGATTTGAGACTTCGTGTAAGACCTCGTCCCGAGGCGTAGGCATCGATATGAGTTTTATGTGTAAGACCACGTGCGGGGCGTTGGCATCAATCTGAGCTTTACGTGTAAGACCATATGCGGGACATCGGCATCGTATTGATTCGTGTAAGACCTGTTTGGGGCAAAGTGGCATCGATATCCGAGTGCATGTAAGACCTCGTCTGGGACGTTGGCATTGTACGACCATTCCGAGTTTTCTGTGTATCCTACTAGATTCCTTACGGTTCAATGGGCAAGTCTGTGATATGAATTGCAAATTCGAGCTATGAGAAAATAAGTGAATGAATGTTTGTTTCAGGTACGTTTAGTATATACACAAGTGTGTATAAAAAGGTAAGTACCTATACAACTTTGACTTGAAGAAATATATGCTTAAATGCGAGAATGTGGATCTTAAAATGATGAATGTGGCAAATGTGGCCACAAGTGTATAAAACAAAGTAAATTTGTGATATTATGCTTAGTGATTTGGATGTGCCAATGTATCTACTTGAAATATATGCATTTTATGCAAATATTATTTGCACATTGACTTACTAAGCTTTTGGAAAGCTTACTCTGTGAGTCTGTGTATGTTTTCTCTATTTTATAGGTCGTCAAAGCTACTGAAGGCTTGGGACCGTCACGGATCGTCATCACACTACTAAAACTTATTTTGGTACACTTTGAAAATGTATAAAGCTCAAAATGGCATGTAAAGGCTAGTCTTGGTATAAGTTGTAAAGTGAACTTAGCCATGTGATTTGGCTAGATATGTTTTGATATATGCTTAAAGAAGTATGATATATGAAGTTGTTTTAGTATGATTAGTAGATATATGAAATGGTTTTGAAATGGTAAGTATATAGATAATTGGTGCTTGAGCATAATTGAGATTTGATCATGCAAATTGGTATGTTTGGAATTGTTTGAGTGGTTTTATGTGAGGGAAATGGGATGATATATGTTGCTTGTAGGTTTGACCCTTATGCGTGGTTTTGGCCTTGTAAATGGCCTATAATGCCACACGGTTGTGGCACACGGACGTGCCTAAGACCGTGGTTGAATTGGCAGAATGTAGCTTTAATAGCACACGGCCTCGACATGGGCGTGTCAGCTGGCCGTGGTGTATAAGTCAGTAGCTAGCTAAGAGCACATGGCCATGGTACACGGGCGTGCTTGGTGGCCGTGTTGAAAAAGTCAGTATATAGTCTGATATGAATGAATTGTCTGCTGTGATATCGGTTTTGAAAGCTCAAAGTTATGTGAAAAAGGGATATGAAGCATATTTCGCTTATGTTATTGACTCGAAGGTGTCTGAAAAGAAAGTTGAGTCAGTGCCTGTTGTCTGTGAATATTCTGATGTATTTTCGGAAGAATTACCGGGTTTACCTCCGATACGTGAAGTTGAATTTGGTATTGAGTTGTTGCCGGGTACTACGCCTATTTCAATAGCTCCGTATAGAATGGCACCAATAGAGTTGAAGAAATTAAAGTCGCAGTTACAAGAATTGACCGATAGAGGGTTTACTAGACTGAGTTTCTCAGCTTGGGGTGCTCCCGTTCTTTTTGTGAAAAAGAAAGATGGCACGATGAGAATGTGCATCGATTACCGTCAGTTGAATAAGGTGACAATAAAGAACAAATATCCATTGCCCATAATTGATGATTTATTTGATCAATTAAAAGGAGCTACTGTGTTTTCCAAGATTGATCTGAGATCGGGATACTACCAGCTGAGAGTTAAAGATTCAGACATTCCGAAGACTGTTTCAGAACGAGGTACGGGCATTATGAGTTTTTAGTTATGCCATTTGGACTAACCAATGCACCTGCTGTTTTTATGGATCTAATGAACAGAATTTTCAGACCGTACCTAGATCGATTTGTTGTAGTATTTATTGACGACATTTTGATTTACTCACGAGATGAGACTGAGCATGCTGAACATTTGAGAATCGTATTGCAAACTCTGCGAGAAAAGAAATTGTATGCAAAATTCAGCAAATGTGAGTTCTGGTTACATGAAGTTAGTTTTTTGGGGCACATTGTGTCAGCATCTGGGATTCGAGTTGATCCGAATAAGATTTCTGCTATTTTGGATTGGAAACCTCCGAGGAACGTGTCTGAAGTCTGTAGCATTTTGGGCCTAGCTGGTTATTATCGTCGATTGGTGAAAGGATTTTCAGTGATAGCTACTCCGTTGACGAAATTACTTCAGAAAGATGTTAGATTTGAATGGTCTGATAGATGTCAGAAAAGTTTTGATCAGTTGAAAACTCTATTAACGGAAGCTCCAGTATTAGTATAGCCAGAATCGGGCAAAGAATTTGTTATATACAGTGATGCTTCGTTAAATGGTTTGGGATGTGTTCTGATGCAGGAAGGCAAAGTTGTAGCTTATGCCTCGAGACAATTGAAGCCTCATGAGAAGAATTATCCGACACACGATCTTGAACTAGCAGCGATTGTGTTTGCACTTAAGGTTTGGCGCCATTATCTGTACGGTGAGAAATGTCATGTATTTTCAGATCATAAAAGTCTGAAATATCTGATGACCCAGAAAGATTTGAACTTGCATCAGAGAAGATGGTTTGAGTTATTGAAAGATTATGAGCTTGTGATAGATTACCATCTGGGTAAAGCAAATGTTGTTGCAGATGCTCTGAGTAGAAAATCATTGTTTGCATTAAGTGCTTTGAATGCTCAGTTGGATTTGTCTGATGATTGTCCTTTGATAGCTGAGTTAAAAGCAAAACCGTTATTTTTACAACAGATATGTGATGCTCAGAAGTTTGATAACGAATTGTTAGCAAAACGAGCACAGTGTGAAGTGAATTTCGAATCTGAATTTCAAGTTGTTGATGATTGCTTGAGATTCCGAGGTCGTATCTGTGTTCCGAGAAATCCAGAGTTAATTCAGCTGATTTTGAGTGAAGCACATAACAATTATCTATCTGTTCATCCGGGGAGTACTAAAATGTATCACGATTTGAAGCAACACTACTGTTGGTCAGGTATGAAATGAGACATTTCTGACTTTGTTTCGAAATGTTTAGTTTGCCAACAAGTGAAAGCCGAACATCAAGTTCTGTAGGGATTGCTTCAGCCGATTTTGATTCCAGAGTGGAAATGGGATAAAGTAACAATGGACTTTGTTTCTGGTTTGCCTCAGACTCCGAGAAAGAAAGATGTAATTTGGGTCATAGTTGACCGACTGACGAAATCTGCCCATTTTATTCCGGTAAGATCTGATTACTCACTTGATAGATTAGCCTAGCTTTATATTTATGAGATTGTAAGATTGCACGGGGTGCCACTATCTATTGTATCAGATAGAGATCCAAGATTCACATCGCGATTCTGGAAGAAATTGCAAGAAGCTTTGGGCACGAAACTCTATTTTAGTACAGCATTTCATCCGCAAACTGATGGCCAGTCTGAACGGATCATTCAGATTTTAGAGGATATGTTAAGATGCTATATACTTGAGTTTAATGGTTCGTGGGAACAGTATCTGCCGTTGATCGAATTTGCTTATAATAACAGTTTTTAGTCAAGTATCAAAATGGCACCATATGAAGCTTTGTACGGACGTAAATGTCGTACACCTCTGTATTGGACTGAACTCAGTGAGAATAAGTTACATGGGGTTGATTTGATAAAGGATACAGAACAAAAAGTGAAACTGATCCGATATTGTTTGAAAGCAGCATCCAATCATCAGAAGTCCTATGCAGACTTGAAACGAAAAGATATAGAATTTGAGATCGGCGACAAAGTATTTCTGAAGGTGTCACCGTGAAAGAAAGTACTCCGTTTTGGACATAAAGGGAAGTTGAGTCCGAGGTTCATCAGACCATATGAGATCATTGAACGTATCCGGCCTGTTGCATATAGATTAAGATTGCCCTCTGAGTTAGAAAAGATACACAACGTATTTCATGTTTCGATGCTTCGTAATTATCGATCCGATCCGTCACATGTAATTGCCCCATCTGAAATTAAAATCTGATCTGATATGACATATGAAGAGGAACCGATCCGTATCTTAGCTCGTGAAGTGAAAGAGTTAAGAAACAAGAAAATTCCGTTAGTAAAAGTAATCTTTGTGGCATCGACATGGAATAGAAGAGGCTACGTGGAGTCTGAAGATTCTATGAGACAACAATATCCGATTACTGTTTAACGGTAAGATTTTCTGGGGCGAAAATCCCTAAGGGGGAGAAATTATAACATCCGGTTTATACCTAGTCGAAACAATGGTTTCGGACCACAAATCTGAGTCCGTATAATATTTTAATATTATATTCTCGTATTGTTGATATGTGGTTTAGCATGTGCTAAATTTCCGTAAGTTAATTTGATTATCTGTGTGTGATTAATTTGACCAAAAGGATTAAATTACATGAAATGTGAAAGTTGCTTGTTATTTGCTAAAGCACCTATGTGTTGTGGCTTTATAAAATGTGTGGATTTATGTGGCAAATAAACCAATTCTATGATAGTGGATGGTAATAAATGTGACACATGCATATTTTTTTATATGATTATTAGTTTATTTTATATGTTATAAATATGTTATTACTTATTCATTAAGTTATAATTATTTTATAACAAAAGAAATTTAGTGGATGGTGGAATGACATGATAACCATTGTTTATGTTTGTCCTATATGATTATTTTAAGGCTAAATTAGTAAATAGATTATTATGTATGATATATTTGATAAAAGCATGAAAATGGCCATTTTTCTCATCCATTTTTCCACCGAATTTGGGAAAGAAAAGAAAGAACAAAAGCTTTCAAATTTTCAGCTATTATAAGTTTAAATTAAAGGTTAGTTTTTGATCCGTTCTTGATAATTTTTACGTTTTTGTAATCGTTGCTTTGAGAGCTACAAAACCCATGTTTTAATTTTGTGAATTGATGATGTTTGTGTGAGTTGCCATGGATGATAAGTTAAGCTTTTTGATGATTTTTGGTGTTAAATGAAAAGTATGAGTTAGATAAACATACTTTGTTCTTGGAGTTTTGATGAAATTAGCTAAATAGGGCTAAATTGAGAAAGTGATAAATTGAGGGATTAAATAGCAAATTTGATGAAAAGTGTGGGCTTGTATGTGTTGTATATATATTCGGCCAAGCATGTGTATGTGTGGATTTTGTGAATTTGATGTTTTGTGAAAAATGGACTAGAATGATAAAATGTGCAAATGTGAGGGCTAAATTATAAATAGCCCAAAATATGTGTGTATGGTTTAAATTGAATGAATTAATGATTAAAAGGGTTAATTCTGAATATGTTTAGATCAAGAACAGAAGAAAACAGAATTAGATCGCGGGAAAGCGAAAGTAAACGAGTAGCCGTTTTCATTTCGATAAACTGAATCCGAGGTAAGTCACTATGCAAATAAACGTATTTGTATGCAATTATGTTTGTTTATATGATAAATGTTGATGATGGATGCTTATGAGAGGTTATGCATATGAACTCCGAGTTAAGTTCGATATAGTGACTAAGTTCGAGAAGTCCCGTACGAACTTAAGGATAGTTAGGATTAGCTATGTCATGACATAGGTATACGCTACGTTCTATCATGTAAGACCACGTCTGGGACGTTGGCGTTGATTTGAGACTTCGTGTAAGACCTCGTCCGGGACGTAGGCATCGATATGAGTTTTATGTGTAAGACCACGTCTGGGACGTTGGCATCAATCTGAGCTTTACGTATAAGACCATGTCTGGGACATCGGCATCGTATTGATTCGTGTAAGACCCTGTTTGGGATAGTGGCATCGATATCTGAGTGCATGTAAGACCTCGTCTGGGACGTTGGCATTGTATGACCATTCCGAGTTTTCTGTGTATCCTACTAGATTCCTTACGGTTCAACGGACAAGTCTGTGATATGAATTGCAAATTCGAGCTATGAGCAAATAAGTGAATGAATGTTTGTTTCAGGTACATTTAGTATATACACAAATGTGTATAAAAAGGTAAGTACCTATACGACTTTGACTTGAAGAAATGTATGCATAAATGTGAGAATGTGGATCTTAAAATGATGAATGTGGCAAATATGGCCACAAGTGTATAAAACAAAGTACATTTGTGATATTATGCTTAGTGATTTGGATGTGCCAATGTATCTACTTGAAATATATGCATTTTATGCAAAGATTATTTGCACATTGACTTACTAAGCTTTTGGAAAGCTTACTCTGTGTGTCTGTGCATGTTTTCTCTGTTTTATAGGTCGTCAAAGCTACTCAAGGCTCTGGAAGGCTCGGACACGGATCGTCATCACACTACTAAAACTTATTTTGGTACACTTTGAAAATGTATAAAGCTCAAAATGGCATGTAAAGGCTAGTCTTGGTATAAGTTGTAAAGTGAACTTAGCCATGTGATTTGGCTAGATATGTTTTGATATATGCTTAAAGAAGTATGATATATGAAGTTGTTTTAGTATGATTAGTAGATATATGAAATGGTTTTGAAATGGTAAGTATATAGATGATTAGTGCTTGAGCATAATTGAGATTTGATCATGCAAATTGGTATGTTTGGAATTGTTTGAGTGGTTTTATGTGAGGGAAATGGGATGATATATGTTGCTTGTAGGTTTGACCCTTATGGGTGGCATTTTGGCCTTGTAAATGGCCTCTAATGCCACACGGTTTGTAACACACTGGCGTGCCTAAGACCGTGGTTGAATTGGCGAATGTAGCTTTAATAGCACACACTACTCGACATGGGCGTGTCAACTGGCCGTGGTGTATAAGTCAGTAGCTAGCTAAGAGCACACGGCCATGGCACACGGGCGTGCTTGGTGGCCGTGTTGAAAAAGTCAGTATATAGTCTGGTAGCACACGGTCATGGCACACGGACGTGCCAAGTAACCGTGTTGATATAGTTAGTATGTAAATAGGGATGGACACACGGGGGTGTCTAGAAGCCGTGGAGGGCGCACGGTCTCCTCCCACGGGCGTGTCTCCCCTGAAAGTTAAAAAAGTTTTTAATTTTCATGAAATTTCATATGTGTTTCAGTTTAGTCCCAACTCGGTTTATAAGCATGTTTAATGTCTCGATGACCGTAGTGAGGGACACTATGCTTGAGAATGATGAATAATTGTATGAAATTCTGTACATACTTTCCGATCTGTCTGGTAACGCCTTTAACCCTAGTCCGTCGTCAGATACGGGTTAGGGGGGTTACATTTGGTTGGTATCAGAGCTACGGTTTACCCGATTCTCGGACTAACGTAGCGTGTCAGAGTCTAGCTATACATGCCATATTTCTGAATTACGATAGTGTGATGAATCCTGACGTATAAATGTGATTTCTGTATAGTAATGGATCCCGAAAGAGCCGTAGCTGACGACGTAGAAAGCAATGCGCCTGATCCCGCGCAAGGGACAGCGCCTTCTGAATTGAGACCGGCTACTAGCAGTCAAGGGGAAGAAGCTAAACAAGCTTTCTTCTAAATGATGAGTGAGTGGTTCACTCAGTTTGTAAAGTATAACCCGACTGTTTCGCAACCCCCGCCCCCTGTTAATCCCCCTCACACTACAGTTGTGCCACCAGATATGCATCCGAATTTGTTGAATAAGCCTCCTGTTGACAAGATTCATAAGTATGGGGCTGAAGAATTCTGGACTACTAAAGATGATGATACGGAAAAGACCGAGTTCTGGATTGAAAATACTATCCGAGTATTCGATGAAATGTCTCTGACTCCGGATGAATGCATAAAGTGTGTTGTATCGTTACTCCGAGATGCAGCTTATCAATGGTGGAAAACTCTGATTTCTGTTGTTTCGAGAGAACGAGTTACATGGGACTTCTTTCGATTGAGTTCCGAAGAAATATATCGATGAGAGATTCGTTGATCGTAAAACGGAAGGAATTTCTCGGAACTTAAACAGGCGAGAATGATCTGCTTTCGAGTATGAACGAGAATTCGTGAGACTGAGTCAGTATGCTCGGGAATGTGTATCATCCGAAGCTATGATGTGCAAAAGATTTGAAGATGGACTTAATGAAGACATCCGTTTGCTAGTTGGTATTTTAGAAATAAAAGAGTTCGTTGTACTCTTTGACCGAGCTTGTAAAGCAGAGGCACTCGGGAAAGATAAAAGAAAAGTTGAGTCTGATACTCGAGATATGAGAAAGAGATTTCAGAGTAAATCATTTCAATCTGCTCTGAAAAGATTCAGGGATAATGTGAGATATTCGAATAGAAATCAATCTAGACCGCAAAATGAGTTCCAAAAATCCAAAGAACTTCATGCTGATGTTGGTAATGTCCGATGAGAGACTCAATGTAAACATTATGGAAAAAGACATCCGGAAAGCTGTAGATTGAACGACAGAGCTTGCTTCAGATGTAGATCGCTTGATCATATTATCCATGATTGCCCTGAGCCTGTTGAGCCAGAGACGGTTCAAAATCTGAGATCTGATATTGTACTTGTGAGGGGTAGACCATAGAAGAATGTAAAGAATGTCAGTGGTAGTCAGAGAACTACAAGAGACAATGTTGTCAGATCTGATGCTAGAGCGCTTGCCAGAGCGTATGCTGTATGAGCTCGAGAAGAAGCTTCGTCGCCTGATGTTATAACGGGTACTTTTACTCTTTATGATACTTCTGTGATTGCTTTGATAGTCCCTGGTTCTACACATTCATATATATGTATGAATTTAGTATTCAGCAAGACTTTGTCTGTAGAGTCTACTGAGTTTACTATAAAAGTATCGAACCCCTTAGGTAAAAGTGTCCTCGTTGACAAAGTATGCAAGAACTGTCCGTTAATGTTTCGAGATATCTATTTTCCTCTTTGATCGATCTCATTACCATTTGATGAGTTCGATATTATTCTGGGTATGGATTGGTTGTTTTTGCATGATGCGGTTGTAAATTGTAAAAGAAAGACTGTTGATTTGAGATGTCCGAATAATGAAACTGTGCGGATTGAGTCTAATGATATGAATGAATTGTCTGTTGTGATATCGGTTTTGAAAGCTCAAAGTTATGTGAAAAAGGGATATGAAGCATATTTCGCTTATGTTATTGACTCGAAGGTGTCTGAAAAGAAAGTTGAGTCAGTGCCTGTTGTCTGTGAATATTCTGATGTGTTTTAGAAAGAATTATCGGGTTTACCTCCGATACGTGAAATTGAATTTGGTATTGAGTTGTTGCTGGGTACTACGCCTATTTCAATAGCTCCGTATAGAATGGCACTAACAGAGTTGAAGAAGTTAAAGTCGCAGTTACAAGAATTGACCGATAGAGGGTTTGCTAAATCGAGTTTCTCGCCTTGGGGTGCTCCCGTTCTGTTTGTGAAAAAGAAAGATGGCACGATGAGAATGTGCATCGATTACCGTCAGTTGAATAAGGTGACAATAAAGAACAAATATCCGTTGCCCAGAATTGATGATTTATTTGATCAATTAAAAGGAGCTACTGTGTTTTCCAAGATTGATCTGAGATCGGGATACTACCAGCTGAGAGTTAAAGATTCAGACATTCCAAAGACTGCTTTCAGAATGAGGTACGGGCATTATGAGTTTTTAGTTATGCCATTTGGACTAACCAATGCACCTGTTGTTTTTATGGATCTAATGAACAGAATTTTCAGACCGTACCTAGATCAATTTGTTGTAGTATTTATTGACGACATTTTGATTTACTCACGGGATGAGACTGAGCATGCTGAACACTTGAGAATCGTATTGCAAACTCTGCGAGAAAAGAAATTGTATGCAAAATTCAGCAAATGTGAGTTCTGGTTACATGAAGTTAGTTTTTTGGGGCACATTGTGTCAGCATCTGGGATTCGAGTTGATCCGAACAAGATTTCTGCTATTCTGGATTGGAAACCTCCGAGGAACGTGTCTGAAGTCCGTAGCATTTTGGGCCTAGCTGGTTATTATCGTCGATTTGTGAAAGGATTTTCAGTGATAGCTACTCCGTTGACGAAATTACTTCAGAAAGATGTTAGATTTGAATGGTCTGATAGATGTCAGAAAAGTTTTGATCAGTTGAAAACTCTATTAACGGAAGCTCCAATATTAGTATAGCCAGAATTGGGCAAAGAATTTGTTATATACAGTGATGCTTCGTTAAATGGTTTGGGATGTGTTCTGATGCAGGAAGGCAAAGTTGTAGCTTATGCCTCGAGACAATTGAAGCCTCATGAGAAGAATTATCCGACACACGATCTTGAACTAGCAGCGATTGTGTTTGCACTTAAGGTTTGGCGCCATTATCTGTACGGTGAGAAATGTCATGTATTTTCGGATCATAAAAATCCAAATATCGATGACCCGAAAAGATTTGAACTTGCATCAGAGAAGATGGTTTGAGTTATTGAAAGATTATGAGCTTGTGATAGATTACATTCTGGGTAAAGCAAATGTTGTTGCAGATGCTCTGAGTAGAAAATCATTGTTTGCATTAAGTGCTTTGAATGCTCAGTTGGATTTGTCTGATGATTGTCCTTTGATAGCTGAGTTAAAAGCAAAACCGTTTTTTTACAACAGATATGTGATGCTCAGAAGTTTGATAACGAATTGTTAGCAAAACGAGCACGCATGTGAAGTGAATTTCAATCAATTTCAAGTTGTTGATGATTGCTTGAGATTCCGAGGTCGTATCGTGTTCCGAAAATCCGAGTTAATTCAAATGATTTTGAGTGAAGCACATAACAATTATCTATCTGCTCATCCGGGGAGTACTAAAATGTATCACGATTTGAAGCAACACTACTGGTGGTCAGGTATGAAATGAGACATTTCTAACTTTGTTTCGAAATGTTTAGTTTGCCAACAAGTGAAAGCCAACATCAAGTTCTCGCTGGGATTGCTTCAAAGATTTTGATTCCGGAGTGGAAATGGGATAAAGTAACAATGAACTTTGTTTCTGGTTTGCCTCAGACTCCGAGAAAGAAAGATGTAATTTGGGTCATAGTTGACCGACTGACGAAATCTGCCCATTTTATTCCGGTAAGATCTGATTACTCACTTGATAGATTAGCCGAGCTTTATATTTATGAGATTGTAAGATTGCACGGGTGCCACTATCTATTGTATCAGATAGAGATCCAAGATTCACATCGCGATTCTGGAAGATATTGCAAGAAGCTTTGGGCACGAAACTCCATTTTAGTACAGCATTTCATCCGCAAACTGATGGCCAGTCTGAACGGATCATTCAGATTTTAGAGGATATGTTAAGATGCTTGTATACTTGAGTTTAATGGTTCGTGGGAAACGATGTCGCCGTTGATCGAATTTCTTGATAATAACGCTTTTCACCAAGTATCAAAATGGCACCATATGAAGCTTTGTGCACGGACGTAAATGTCGTACACCTCGTATTGGGTCGAACTCGGTGAGAATAAGTTACATGGGGTTGATTTGATAAAGGATACGTAGAACAAAAAGTGAAACCGATCCGATATTGTTTGAAAGCAGCATCCAATCATCAGAAGTCCTATTCAGACTTGAAACGAAAAGATATAGAATTTGAGATCGGCGACAAAGTATTTCTGAAGGTGTCACCGTGGAAGAAAGTACTCCGTTTTGGACATAAAGGGAAGTTGAGTCCGAGGTTCATCAGACCATATGAGATCATTGAACGTATCGGGCCTGTTGCATATAGATTAAGATTGCCCTCTGAGTTAGAAAAGATACACAACGTATTTCATGTTTCGATGCTTCGTAATTATCGATCCGATCCGTCACATGTAATTGCCCCATCTGAAATTAAAATCTGATCTGATATGACATATGAAGAGGAACCGATCCGTATCTTAGCTCGTGAAGCGAAAGAGTTAAGAAACAAGAAAATTCCGTTAGTAAAAGTACTGTGGCATCGACATGGAATAGAAGAGGCTACGTGGGAGTCTGAAGATTCTATGAGACAACAATATCCGATTCTGTTTAACGGTAAGATTTTCGGGGACGAAAATCCCTAAGGGGGGAGAATTGTAACAGTCCGGTTTATACCCTAGTCGAAACAATGGTTTCGGGACCACAAATCCGAGTCCGTATAATATTTTAATATTATATTCTGTATTGTTGATATGTGGTTTAGCATGTGCTAAATTTCCGTAAGTTAATTTGATTGTCTGTGTGATTAATTTGACCAAAAGGATTAAATTGCATGAAATGTGAAAGTTGCTTGTTATTTGCTAAAGCACCTATGTGTTGTGGCTTTATAAAATGTGAGGATTTATGTGGCAAATAAGCCAATTCTATGATAGTGGATGGTAATAAATGTGACACATGCATATTTTTTTTATATGATTATTAGTTTATTTTATATGTTATAAATATGTTATTACTTATTCATTAAGTTATAATTATTTTATAACAAAAGAAATTTAGTGGATGGTGGAATGACATGATAACCATTGTTTATGTTTGTCCTATATGATTATTTTAAGGCTAAATTAGTAAATAGATTATTATGTATGATATATTTGATAAAAGCATGAAAATGGTCATTTTTCTCATCCATTTTTCCACCGAATTTGGGAAAGAAAAGAAAGAACAAAAGCTTTCAAATTTTCAGCTATTATAAGTTTAAATTAAATGTTAGTTTTTGATCCGTTCTTGATAATTTTTACGTTTTTGTAATCGTTGCTTTGAGAGCTACAAAACCCATGTTTTAATTTTGTGAATTGATGATGTTTGTGTGAGTTGCCATGGATGATAAGTTAAGCTTTTTGATGATTTTTGGTGTTAAATGAAAAGTATGAGTTAGATAAACATACTTTGTTCTTGGAGTTTTGATGAAATTAGCTAAATAGGGCTAAATTGAGAAAGTGATAAATTGAGGGATTAAATAGCAAATTTGATGAAAAGTGTGGGCTTGTATGTGTTGTATATATATTCGCCAAGCATGTGTATGTGTGGATTTTGTGAATTTGATGTTTTGTGAAAAATGGACTAGAATGATAAAATGTGCAAATGTGAGGGCTAAATTATAAATAGCCCAAAATATGTGTGTATGGTTTAAATTGAATGAATTATGATTAAAAGGGTTAATTCTGAATATGTTTAGATCAAGAACATGTAAGAAAACAGAATTAGATCGCGGAAAGCGAAAGTAAGCAGTAGTAGCGCTTTCATTTCGATAAAGCGAATCCGAGGTAAGTCACTATGCAAATAAACGTATTTGTATGCAATTATGTTTGTTTATATGATAAATGTTGATGATGGATGCTTATGAGAGGTTATGCATATGAACTCCGAGTTAAGTTCGATATAGTGACTAAGTTCGAGAAGTCCCGTCATTTAACTTAGGGATAGTTAGGATTAGCTATGTCGCGACATAGGTATACGCTTACGTTCTATCATGTAAGACCACGTGCGGGGCGTTGGCGTTGATTTGAGACTTGTAAGACCTCGTCCGGGGCGTAGGCATCGATATGAGTTTTATGTGTAAGACCACGTCTGGGACGTTGGCATCAATCTGAGCTTTACGTATAAGACCATGTCTGGGACATCGGCATCGTATTGATTCGTGTAAGACCTGTTTGGGATAGTGGCATCGATATCCGAGTGCATGTAAGACCTCGCCCGCAGGCGTTGGCATTGTATGACCATTCCGAGTTTTACGTGTATCCTACTAGATTCCTTACGGTTCAACGGACAAGTCTCGTGATATGAATTGCAAATTCGAGCTATGAGCAAATAAGTGAATGAATGTTTGTTTCAGTACATTTAGTATATACACAAATGTGTATAAAAGGTAAGTACCTATACGACTTTGACTTGAAGAAATGTATGCATAAATGTGAGAATGTGGATCTTAAAATGATGAATGTGGCAAATATGGCCACAAGTGTATAAAACAAAGTACATTTGTGATATTATGCTTAGTGATTTGGATGTGCCAATGTATATACTTGAAATATATGCATTTTATGCAAAGATTATTTGCACATTGACTTACTAAGCTTTTGGAAAGCTTACTCTGTGTGTCTGTGTATGTTTTCTCTGCTTTATAGGTCGTCAAAGCTCATCAAGGCTCGGGACTGTCACATCACGGATCGTCATCACACTACTAAAACTTATTTTGGTACACTTTGAAAATGTATAAAGCTCAAAATGGCATGTAAAGGCTAGTCTTGGTATAAGTTGTAAAGTGAACTTAGCCATGTGATTTGGCTAGATATGTTTTGATATATGCTTAAAGAAGTATGATATATGAAGTTGTTTTAGTATGATTAGTAGATATATGAAATGGTTTTGAAATGGTAAGTATATAGATGATTGGTGCTTGAGCATGATTGAGATTTGATCATGCAAATTGGTATGTTTGGAATTGTTTGAGTGGTTTTATGTGAGGGAAATGGGATGATATATGTTGCTTGTAGGTTTGACCCTTATGGGTGGCATTTTGGCCTTGTAAATGGCCTATAATGCCACACGGTTGTGGCACACGGGCATGCCTAAGACCGTGGTTGAATTGGCAAAATGTAGCTTTAATAGCACACGGCCTCGACATGGGCGTGTCAGCTGGCCGTGGTGTATAAGTCAGTAGCTAGCTAAGAGCACGGCCATGGCACACGGGCGTGCTTGGTGGCCGTGTTGAAAAAGTCAGTATATAGTCTGGTAGCACACGGTCATGGCACACGGACGTGCCAAGTAACCGTGTTGATATAGTTAGTATGTAAACAGGGATGGACACACGGGGGTTTCTAGAAGCCGTGGAGGGCGCACGGTCTCCTCCCACGGGCGTGTCTCCCCTGAAAGTTAAAAAAAGTTTTTAATTTTCATGAAATTTCATATGTGTTTCATTTTAGTCCCAACTCGGTTTATAAGCATGTTTAAGGTCTCGATGACCGTAGTGAGGGACACTATGGTTGAGAATGATGAATGATTGTATGAATTTCTGTACATGCTTTCCGATCTATCCGGTAACGCCTTTAACCCTAGTCCGTCGTCGGATACGGGTTAGGGGTGTTATAAAATGTGTTACATGTACCCACGATTTGGAAAAATTTGGTCTCGGTTTCTCGATTTGCTTAGGATAATAATGTATTTTTTGAGTTTTATTGTCTTGTAAAGGATATATAGACCTAGGAAATTTTGTTTCGAGGCCACACACATGATGGATTATATCCATTTTTTTCGGTGTCGTCTTCCGTCAATATGGGATCCGTTCAAGGAGCTAAAATGTCTCTTCACAATACAGAGTTGGGCACTAGTTCTTCTTCGCCTCCTAAGTACAAATTGTTTGAATTGTGGCATCATCAACTTGGACTCCCATCGTTGAATATTGTTAGTTCGATTTTAAAGACTTCTAATGTTGTTGTTGATACTAATAAATTACAGCATGTGTGTTCTGTTTGTCAACAAGAGAAGTCACACAAGTAACCATTTTCGGATTCCACCATCATATATCATCATCCATTTGATTTAGTTGTTTTTGATCTATTAGGACCTACTGCTATTAATTGTGGGACTAGTTGGTTTTATGTTTCATTTATTGATGTTTTTAGTCGGTTTACATGGTTATTTCTTATTCAAATGAAGTTTCAAGTTATTTATTGTTTTGTTTATTTTCAGAAATTGGTTAAAGTTCAGTTTGGAAAAGATATAAATAAGTTTTAGAGTGATTAAGGTGGTGAATTTCGCTCTTTTACTTCCTTTGTAACAGTTCAGTTTTAGCTAAATTGAAACAGTGGTTTCAGAACCAAAAATCTAATGTCAAAAAATTATTTTAATATTATTTTACGTGTTTACAGCATGTTATTCGATATGTGTAAAAATTTTGTGAGCTAATTTTGTCGTTTAAATGGTTAATTAGAGAAAAAGGACTAAATCGCGTAAAGTGCAAAACTTGTGTTTTTTTAGCTAAAAGTTTCTAATAGCTATAGAACCTTAAAGTTAAGGTCCTTATGTTGTAATTAGACCATCCCTAGTGTAATTGGACAATAATGGACATTAAATGGATGTTTTACATGATTTATAATTAAGGGTATGTGTGTAAATTAGTAATTAATCATAAAATAAATAAAACAAAATGATGAAATAGTGTTCATCTTTTATCTATCTAAAATTTTGAAGAATAAAAATCCATGGAAATAGCTTGAAACTTTCGGCCATTGTCTTGCTTAATTGTAAGTCATTTTTGACTCGGTTTTTAATTATTTTACGTTTTTGAGATCGTTGCTTCGTATTCTAGCTAGCCCATACCTTAGATTTTGAAATTGTTAAAGATTTAACATGTTGTCATTGTTGAATACTTGAGTAATTTGATGATTGATGATAGATTATGAAGGTTAATTGATAGATTATAGTTTTTGTAAAGTGATTTTTGACAAAAATGTCAAAAAGGGATTAAATTGAGAAAATGTGAAATGTAGTGGTTAAAAGTGTGAATAAATGAAAATTATGGGCTACTAGGGGCACTATGGTAATTCGGCCAAGCATGGGTTTTGTTGAATTATGTGAATTTTGTGTATTTGTGAAATAGGGACTAAATTGTGAAAATGTGAAAGTTTAGGGGCTAATATGTAAATATGCTTAAATGTGTGTTATGGACTAAATTGAAAGAACATGTGATTGAATAAGTTAATTTTGAATTCATATAGATCAAAAAAGAAAGAATTTGGATTTAGATCGGGGGAAAAGCAAGGTTATTGAGTAGTCGACTCGATCCGTTAATTCCGAACACGAGGTAAGTTCGCATGAAATGAGCTTATTTATAATTGTATTTTATATGCTTTGGTATAGCATGAATTGTAATTATGTGATTACGAATAAGTTCGGGAATGATTCGACAGTAATTCGAAATGATTCGACTACGATTTGGTATTGGAAATCTCGGATGAACCTTAGGAATAGTCTAGGATGCTAGTGACATGTCATTAGGCTATTGTGTAGGCTTCGGGCCATGATATCGGCACTTCGGGTACGATTTATACCTTGATTTGGCTTCGGGCTATGGTATAGGTATTTCGGAGATGAGTTACCTTGATTTGGCTACGGGCCATGGTATAGGTGCTCCGAGTATAAGTTACCTTAATTTGGCTACGGGCCATGGTATAGGTACTCCGAGTATAAGTTACCTTGATTTGGCTACGGGCCATGGTATAGGTACTTATCGATTGAGATCCTTCAATATCCGACTTTTATTCCAAATGGTTCAACGAAAAAATGAAAGGTATGGACAAGAATGAGATTAGTACGAGTTGGTACAGGTATGTACGCAAAGTTTATAAACATTGAATCCATGAAATGGATGAATTCTTGGTAAGTTAGTGAATGAATGATTGAATGGCTTGAGATTTAATGTATTTTGTTATCTTACATTTATATTATTTGAATTGTGAATGATTGGTGAAGTTGCTCACTATGTTAATACAAACTTACTAAGCTATGAAGCTTACTTCGTGTTATTTTTCTATGTTTGATAGTGAATCAAGGCTAGCTCGGATCCGAGAGTCGTTGGGAACATTATCGCACTATCAAACATCTAAGTTGGTACTTTTGAGTTGTGTAAATATGGTATATGGCATGTAAAGGCTAGATGAGGTATTTTGGTTGTGATTATAGCCATGAGAGTTGGCTTGTAAATGATGTAAATATTGATGTGTGTTTGGCTATTAGAAATGGCTTGTGAATGTATATGTTTTGCTATATATATATAGCCATGAGTGATGGCTTATTATGGCATGTTTGTTATGAATATGGTTATGGATTTATAGTTGCTCAAATGGCTAATTGATTTGTGGAGTATAAAAGCTTGAGAAAATGCTTTGATGAAGTATGATTTTAGAAGTTGAGTTGATAAGTATTTGATTAGGTAAATGGCATTGAATTGAGTATTGATTTTGGTTGAAATGGATATGGTATGAATTGTGCATTGGTTGATGATTTTGTCTGCCTAATTGTATGATGATATGGTACCATTTTGGTTGTTTAGGTAAGCATGAGTTGGGGTGGCAAATTGGAATTGCAAATGGCCTATTTTTGTCCACACGGGCAGAGACACGGGCATGTGTCTCAGCCGTGTGCCACACACAGTCATGTTACACGGCCGTGTGTCCCCTGGTAGTGATATTAAATTGAAGTCAGTATGCTCCACACGGTCTCACACACGGGCGTGTATGGTGTGTGGTGGTACAAGTCGAGATACCCCTAATTGGCACACGGCCTAGCACACGAGCGTGTGACTTAGCCGTGTTACATAAGTCAGTATACTCTCTAATTTTCACACGGCCTGGCACACGGGCGTGTCTTCGGTCGTGTGATACAAGTCAGTATGTATGCCCTGTTTCCACACGGCCTGAGACACGGGCGTGTCTGAGGCCGTGTGAGGCACACGGCCTGTTCACACGGGCCTGTGACCCTGTATTGATGAAAAATTTCTAAGTTTTCCAAAATTTTCGTATGTTATCGATTTAGTCCTGAACCATTTCTAAAGCATGTCTAAGGCCTTATAGGCCCTAATAAGGGACAATGTGATTGTGTTGAATGGTATTTGAATATGAATGCATAAATGTATGAGTTATGTATGCTATATGGTGTATATTGATCGGTAATGCCTCGTAACTCTATTTCAGCGACGGATATGGGTTAGGGGTGTTACATCCTTATTGGCTCAACATGAAATTATCCATCGTGTTACGTGCTAATACACATCTGAGCAAAATGGGATTGTCGAAAGAAGGCATCGTCACATAGTGGAAGTTGGACTCACATTACTAGCTTAAGCCCATTTGCCAATAAAGTATTGGGGATATGCTTTTTCATGTGCTGTTCATTTGATAAATCGATTGCCCACTCCGATTCTTCAAAATCAGTCTCCATATTTGGTTTTTTATGGTACTCCTCCGGCATATGACCATCTTTGTGTTTTTGGGTGTTGTTGCTATTCGTGTATCCAACCATTTAATCAACATAAGTTAGAGTTTTGGTCCCAACCATGTACTTTTCTTGGTTGCAACTCTCATCATAAAGGTTATCAGTGTCTTGCTCTAGATGGACGGATGTTTATTTCTCAACATGTGGTATTCGATGAGGATTGCTTCTTGTTTGCTTCTCCGAGCTCATCATCTGAGACTCCGGCATCAAATCGGGTTACCACTATTTTGCCCATCATCCGCTCCTCTCCTCTAAGTCCACCATTTCCACCACCCTCTGATGCCGCTTCTTTGACTCCCACGCTGATTTTCTCCTCCGACCCTATTTCGAGTATGTCCGATCCGGCCTTGACTCTCGACATTGCTAGTCCATATGGTAGCTCCGGCCCTTTCTCTCCTCCACCAGAAGTTCTTGTTCCTCTTGATCCTTCTCCGCTTCAGTCAGTTAACACTCATTCGACGATCACTCGATCGAAATTTGGTATTTTTAAATCGAAGGTGCTGATAGTTGAACTTGTCGATCATGAACCTCATAATATTGATGAAGCCTTTGCGAGTGTTAAGTAGAGGAAGGCCGTCAGGATAAGTATGATGCTTTGCTTTGTAACAACACTTGGACTTTAGTTCCCTTACCACCAGGTCGGAAGGCAATTGGTTGCAAGTGGCTCTTTAAGATAAAACGGAATCCTGATGGGACAATAGTTCGCTGGAAAGATAGATTGGTTGGTAAGGGATGTTCTCAAGTTCCTGGGTGTGATTTTCGTGAGACATTCAGTTCAGTGGTCAAACTCGCTACAATTCACACTATTTTATCTATTGTTGTTTCTAAACAGTGGCCGTTGCAACAAGTTGATGTTAATAATGCTTTCCTTAATGGTGATTTGACCAAAGAGGTGTACATGCAACAACCTCTCGGTTATGTTCAAACCGATGAGAATGGGCAACCTCTTATATGTCAGTTGAACAAAGTGTTGTACAGACTGAGCCAAGGTCCAAGAGCCTGGTTCGATGTGTTGAAGGCTTTCCTTGTTTCTATTGGTTTTGTGCTTTCCAAGTCCGGTGCCTTTTTATTCATTCATATCACTAATAAGTCCCGGATATAT
Organism: Gossypium sturtianum; assembly: GCA_025698515.1. NCBI lineage: Eukaryota > Viridiplantae > Streptophyta > Magnoliopsida > Malvales > Malvaceae > Gossypium > Gossypium sturtianum. The sequence continues at coordinate 127,781,846 of CM046948.1, forward strand.
GTCTTGGTTTATGTAGATGACATCCTTATTACATGTGACTCTAGTTTCAAGACTGATACGTTTGTTCACCGACTTCACACTGAGTTTTCACTCAAAGACATGGGCTCTCTTCACTATTTCTTGGGTATTGAGGTGACTCACTTCCCAATCGGTGGCCTTCATCATTGTCAAAGGAAATACATCCTTGTCTTATTAGAAGGTTGTCATATGGACAAGGCTAAAGGAGTACCTACACAACGGTTAGTTCTTGTTCTTTATCTAAACACATGGGAACCCCTCTTATTGATCCACGTGAATATTGGAGTATTGCCGGAGCATTACAGTATGTGGTTCTTACTCGATCGAATAGTGCCTATGTTGTTAATTGAATATATCAATTCATGCATGCTCCAACTAATGAACATTTTGTTTCCATCAAACGCATTTTACGCTACCTCTGTGCTACTATTGACTATGGGTTATAAATTCGACATTTCGAGAGATTATCTTTAGTTAGGTATGCTAATGCAAATTAGGGTTTGGATTTTGACTATCGTCGATCCACCACTGGATATTGTGTGTACTTTGGTGGGAATCCCGTCTCATGGTGCTCCAAGAAACAATAGGTTGTTTCTCAATCGACGACTGAAGCAGAGTATCGAGGTCTAGCTACTACAGCTGCTGACATCACATAGCTTGAATCGTTACTACTGAAACTTTAGTTTTCTTCTAATGATCGATCTACTATTTGGTGTGACAAATCCAGTGCTGTGGCTGTTGCGGCCAATCCCATTTTTCACTCTAAATTCAAGCATATTGAACTTGATCTTTTCTTTCTTCGTGAAAAGGTTGTCGATGGGTCGTTGGTTGTTTGTGAAGTTCCTGCGTGTGATCAGATTATCGATACTCTCACCAAACCTTTGTCCACTTCTAATTTTTGTCAATTTCGAGAAAAACTTTAGATCTCGATGTAGTAGTAGATGGGTGAATATTAGAGTCTGTTGTAACAGATTCAGTTAATTAGTTAGTAGCAGTTTACTCTCACTTGTATGTGTATAAATTCTCCTCTCAGGTTCTCAATCAATTAAGCTTTCTTCTCAAGGTTTATTCATAGTAAACAATGTAGTCATTCTTACTTTGTTGAGTTCCTTTCATCATCCTTCAAAATATGTTTTTGTCCAGAATTAGTATGGGTATCGTCTATTTTTCAATTTCTCGAATAAATGAGTGGAAAAGACAACACACCATTAACCATTTTTTATTTCCTTGTGCAGCTTAGCTATCATCCAACTAATGAGAGAGCTCAACACATATTTCCTTGGAATAATTTTAAAAAAAGATAATATAATTTTTAGTCCCTAAATTTGGTAATTAGGTTCACTTTGGTACTTGTAATATTTTTGTCCACTTTGGCACTTGAACTTAACAACTAGGTTCATTTTGGTCACTGAACTTCAAAAATATAAAAATTTGATGATGTGGCACTCTTAAATTGTGCTACACCATCACTTGAAAATAAAAAAATTTAGATGATGATGAGGTATAATATCAAAATGTCACATTCATTGTTTTAATAACTTGACCGATGTTTGAATAGGTTAGACCATTGATTCTTGATTTAACAAATTCGAATGGTTCGACCGTCGAGCCAATAATAATAATTAATTAATTAATTAATTAAATTCATAGAAATAAAAAATAAAAAAAAATTAATAAATCAATTCAACCTATTCAACTATGGATTTTTTTTCTTGATTTTTTTTTATCAATTTTGAGCAATTTTTGGGTCTATCGATTCAACCTTTTCACTCAGACTGTTATATTGATTAGATCTCGGTCGGTCTGATCTAATCTTGTTTCGGTAACACTGGTCACATCATCAAATCTTGACAGAATCCAAGTTTAGGGACCAATATAGATCTAGTTGCCAAGTTTAAGGAGTAAAGTGGACGAAAAAAATATAGGTGCCAAAATGAACCTAATTGCAAATTTAGGGCCAAAAATTATATTATCTCTTTAAAAAAAATCATATTTGAAATTAAATCATATTTAAATAGGGGTAACATTATTGGTGTTTAGATTTTCCATGCAAATATGATCGGTTTGTGGGGCAATTTACCAATAAATGCCCTTTTTTTTCAAAAATTACGGAAATAGACATATTATTCAATTATTTACCGGAATGGGCTATTTTTCCTGAAAGCGCGTCCATGTCGGTAGCGATGTCGAGTATGTGGCGTAAAAAGCGCGTCCACTGGGGAGAGTTTTTGCCACATCGGCAAAAACGCTTCCTTGAGGGCGCGCTTTGCTGATGTGGCAAAAACGCTCCCCCAAGGACGCGTTTTAGCCCGTGTTTTTTTCCAAAAAAAAACTATTCTCGAATTAAATTTTCAAAAAAGTCATTTTTTAGATATTATAAAAATAGACCAATTTTTTTTAAAAATTTACGAGAATAAACTTTTATAAAGGCTTAAAGTGACAACACCATTTTTTTAAGGTGTCATCAATTAATATGGAAATATAACTTACAAAGCAAATATTTATATAGACCCAAAGTCTCATTTCCCTTGTTTTCTTGAACATTGCGGGATACGAGATATGTGTATATATAGACTCATGAATAGTTTTGCAGCTTGTTCCTAAACAATGTGGGATTCCTTCCTCTTTTAACTAATAACATGAGATTAAAGGCTACACTATATTTGATATTTTTTTACTTAGAGTTTAAATTTTTTTACAAAAAGTTAACATTTGTTACGTTATAAATAAAACTTTTAAACTCTATAAGTAAAAAAAATATAAAATATAAAATGAGTATGGTAAAATATTAAAAAATAAATATTTAAAAAATTACTAATAGTTGAGTGATCATTTTGTAAGTTTTTATAATTCGATAGCTAAAAAATATAGTTAAGTGACTACTAATGTAATTTAGTCTAGATATAAAATATGAAAAATAATTATTATATTTTATGTATATTATATATTTCTATAAAAAAACTTATTTAACATAATTATATACTATGTTTAAATAGATTATCTATCTAGTCAAAATATATCTGAAATAAATTTATCGGCATTCATTAGGTGATGAAAATTAAATTAAAATTAGAAATAAAAAAAATTAATTAGTATAGTAAAATATTAAAAATAAATAAATATTTAAAAAGATATATCAATTTTTTAAAATTACAAAAAATGCTATTTGAGTACCAAATACTCACCATTTATTTATTAATCAAACATTCATAATATAAAATAAAATAAATAAATAAAATTAAAAGTATAACTTCTAAATTTAAATAATGGAAAATTATTTTAAAAATTAGAATTGCATTGATATCAACTTCAAACATTTAAAATTGAATAGAAGATTATTGCATGTACAAGTTTCATATGTGCAATTTGTTCTCTTTTTTTTAATAGTTCTTTTGCATATGTTAACAATTCTAAAATGCAACAAGATAAAAGATCTCAAAAGATAATTTTATAATATGAGAAAATGTTAACAAAATATAAAAAAAATATCAAATATAGTGTAGCATTTAATCTCATGTTGTTAGTTAAAAGAGGAAGGAATCCCACATTGTTTAGAAACAATCTACAAACCTATTCATGAGTTTATATATACACATATCTCACATCCCACATTGCTTAAGAAAACAAGGGAAATGAGACTTTGGGTCTATATAAAGATTTGCTTTGTAAGTTATATTTCCATATTAATTGGTGACACCTTAAAAAAAAATGGTGTTGTCACTTTGAGCCTTTATAAAAGTTTATTCTCGTAAATTTTTAAAAAATTTGGTCTATTTTTATAATATCTAAAAAATGACCTTTTTTGAAAATTTAATTCGAGAATAGTTTTTTTTTGGAAAAAAACACGGGCTAAAATGCGTCCTTGGGGGAGCGTTTTTGCCACATCAGTAAAGCGCGCCCTCAAGGAAGCGTAAACGCTCCCCCAGGGACGCGTTTTTCTGCCACATACCCTGACATCGCGCTGACGTGGACGCGCTTTCTGGGAAAATGGCCCATTCTGGTAAATAATTGAATAATAGGTCTATTTCCGTAATTTTTGAAAAAAAAGGGTATTTATTGGTAAATTGCCCTCGGTTTGTGTATGAGTATATGCAAATATATTTATAATTGTTTACTTTTTAAAATGTTTTATTTATAATTTTTAAAATTTTAATATCATGGTAAAATTGATAGACTATGTAAATGGTGAGGGTTAAATTTGTTAAATTTTTAAAAATTAAGATTAAATTAATAAAATGGGACAATATTGGAGGTTAAATTTGTTACTATACTAGGTCACGTCAGCATTTTGTTTGGTAACCAGATACATTTTAACTATGGTTTAATATATCATTTAGTATCCGAGTTTGATACTTTTTTCTAATGTGGTACCTATGTTATTTTTTGGTTCAGTTTGGTACCTGTATTTGACAAAAATTATATGTTTTGATACCCAAAAGTTATGGTGTTAACTTTTTAGTGTTTAATTCGAGTTTTATAGTTGATTTGATGAAAGATAATTGCTAATATTATTAGGTTTGAATTCTTAATGATTTTATTAATAGAATAAATTTAGTATTAATTGTGAATTTATTTAATTTTGCGTTTAACTTGTCAAATACAGTCCGATGGATGTGATTCAATTATTGTTTTAAGACTGATTTGTGAATGTTAATTGTTAATATTATTAACTAATTATAAATTTTCATCAAATCGACTCTAAAATTAGTACTAAAATTAGTATTAAACACTAAAAAGTTAACAATATATTTTCAGATTTCAAAATATATAACTTTTGTCAAATACAAATACCATATTAGACAAAAAAAAATAACACAAGTATTACATTAAAAAAATGTCAAACTCGGATATTAAATAAATTAAAATAACTATAAAAAAAATCAAGAATGGTGATTATTTGTATAATTTAGTTGTTAAATTGGAAAGGTAAATATTGGTTTAAACTCAAAATGAAAAGGGAGCAAGACCTGCCAGTAGTGATAAATATTCTGACAACCCACACACACACAGTGTTATTCTGATGCAATAAAGTTACATAGTGTCTATTTTTCGTTGATAAAGGGGTATTTTTATGGGTTTGCCTTGGTATCGTGTTCATACTGTCATATTGAATGATTTCGGTCGCTTGCTTTCTGTTCATATAATACATACGGCTCTAGTTGCTAGTTGGGCAAGTTCAATGGCTCTATATGAATTAGCCATTTTTGATCCCTCCGATCCCGTTCTTGATCCAATGTGGAGACAAAATATATTCGTTATACCCTTTATGACTCGTTTAAGAATAACCAATTTATGGGGCGATTGAAATATTACAAGGGACCCTATGCCTCAGTCGACCCTGGTGTTGAAAAGTATGGATGCAGGCCTGGTTTCGTTATGGCGAAAATCCCCACAAACACAAAATATATGTGGTTATTTATTGGTTAATGAATCCACAAGCGTTTAAAAATGATTGGCAGCAGTAGTGGAAATAGACAAAAGGGTAGGACATGCTCGTTAATTTTCTGAATGGTATTGGGACAACACAAGAGAGTTTGGTGAGCAGATTACCATCACTCCCCCACATCATGGGAAAACCGACCCAACCCAACCCAACCCAACCAACCCTTTTATTTCTCTGTCCCTGCTCTTTAATTTACACAACCAACACCATTTCGTGTCTCACCAACATTTTCCCCACCCAAGTTTGTTTACAAATTATCATTAAATATATCTATGCCTTCCTTGACTTTTACATTTTACTATCACACTATATCATACTTTTTCAAAATAAAAAAAAAAAAAATTCTTTCTTAAATTATTCATTTTTAGATCTATTAAGAGGATAGATACTAACTATATATGAAATTTAAAGTTGTTCCATAGTTAGGGCGATGATCAAACTCTCGACTATTGATTAAGGTAAAAAAATCTGTCATTTCATCTAACTCCTGAGTTTTTTTTTTCTCTTTTAATGATGTGATATTATTTACTATTATATATACCATAGGTGAATAATAATAGAACGCATTATCATTAGATAAAACATAAAATAGTAGAGTTAAAAATATATAAAATTATTAAAGGGCATAAATAATTTTTTAAAATTTTAAAGGGTTAAATAAAAATATTATTTTTTATTATGTCATATGTTAAAAATTTTTAAAAATAAATTTAAGTAATTTTATATTTAATGATGTCTCATTATCCGATATAACGATAGTATATCGAATTATATACTCAAATGTAAATTTATTATTTAAATATGGCCATATAAATAACTTGATAATTTCTCTTAGTTTTACTATTCTTTTAAGCATTGGTTGGTAAAGTGAAAAGAAAATTGGAAGGATAGACAACATAATTTCTCTTCCCATAGGTGTACTTGGTAGGAAAAATAAATTTCTATTTTTATCCATTATTTGGTAGAGTTGGAAAATGTAAGGAAAGAAAATAAAATATTTAAAAAATGCATCATTTTAAACTAACATACACATTTCTCTCATTTTTCTAATTTGAAATGATTGATTTTAATGTATTAGGATGAAAACCAATCATTTCTCCTATTTTTTTTTTCCAACCAAACACACTCAATTTATATTTTCTTTCTACTTTTCCACTCTCTCCTTTTCTTCACCCAACCAAGCACACTCTTAATGAATCACATATAAACTTATAATATAAATGATAATAATTTTGTATGTTTTTCGAGTAACAAAGCTTGTTTTTGTTTTTATTTTCTCTCTTTTTTATTTTAAACTTATAAATATAATTACAAGTAAAAATATACTAGTTTTAATTTATGAGATAATATTTGATGCATTGTCGGTGAATAATAATATGACACAACATCATTAGATTAAATAAAAGTACAGAAGATTTGCAAAAAAAAAAAATACTACTAATCAATTATTATTAGTATTATTTTTTAATATTTTTAATCATATTTAAATAAATTTATTAATATTTGTTATTAATCTAAATTTACAAAATTTTCATTTTTTTTTCGATTTAATAATAAACCATACAACAAATACTGTGTTGGGGCGTAAAAATTATGTTGGGGAGGTTTCATAAATATAAATAGGCCTTTCAACAAGAGTCAAAACCAAACTCACCTTCCTGCCTCCTTTTTCCCTTTCATGGCATACCTTGAAAATTGAAAGCCTAAAGAACCCTTTTTCTTCTCCAACAGTCAACCGCCATGGCACCCTCCTTTCTCAGCTTTGTCTCCTTATACGGCATCTACCTCCGCCGTTGCTTTGCCACCTCCGGCCTCACTTCACAATTCATCGACATCGACGACCACACCACCATCCACTTATGGGCTCCAAATCCCGACCACCAAACTCCACAGCAACAAAAACCCGCCTTGCTTTTGCTCCACGGGTTCGGTCCCAGCGCTATGTGGCAATGGCGTCGACAGGCCCAGTTCTTCTCCCCTCACTTCCACGTCTACGTTCCCGACCTGGTTTTCTTCGGCGATTCCACCACAAAGTCCAAGGAAAGGTCAGAGGTATTCCAAGCAGTTTCGATGGGGAAGCTGATGGAGAAGCTTCAAGTGAAGAAGTACCACGTTATGGGGACCAGCTATGGAGGGTTCGTGGCGTACCACATGGCCAAACTGTGGCCGGAGAAGGTGGAGAAAGTGGTGATTGCGAGCTCTGGAGTAAACATGCGGAAAGCAGATAACATGGAGTTGTTGCAAAGAGCTAATGTGGAGAACGTTGAAGAGATTATGCTTCCCGAGACGGCCAGTCAGTTAAGGACATTGACTCGTTTGGCCATATCAAGGCGTTTCACCATGGTTCCTGATTTTTTCTGGAAGGACGTGGTTAACGTGAGTATATTTCCCTTTTTCCATTTTAGTAACCATTTCTTTTTCCACATTAGTTTCTTTGATTACAAAAATTGAATTCGAGAAGGAATCGATCTCTTTGATTCACGAAAAAGAAAAGGGATACGTGGGGTCAGAACAATCTTTGCTAGATTTGGATTGAGAAATACATCCACTTTTATGAAAGTGGAGCCGAATGATAGAGATGAATTCCTAAATCCTAACTATAACCCCATCTTTGTTTGGTATATGCATATAAAGAATGCCACTAACATCAAAATATTTTATTTACCATTCTAGTCCCAATAACACAATACTATTACAACAAATTTATATTAAATGTAAAATATTTATTGCCCATATTTTGATTTTACCATTTACCTTTCTAAATTTTCAGAGTTAGGATTAAAATATGAAATAATCCATGATAGTTCCAGTAGCCTTGCCTCCCATCCAACGGTGAATTTTGTAAAATTACTTTTTAGAGAGCTAGTAGTTTCAAGCAATTTGTTTTCCTTTCTTATGAGATGATGTATGTTTGTGTCCAAGTAAGAAAGCAAATGCTGTCATGTTGGTAGATCAACTCTATTATTATGCTCCAAGTGTAGTTAATTTCGTGCAAAATGCAGCAATTATACTCAGAAAACAGAAACGAGAAACTGCAACTTTTAAAGGGAATTACCCTACTGGCTGGTGATGATTCATGCAAGCTACCTCCACTTCAACAGGTATATATAAACATCCATATAATAAGAAGTTTACTATTTAACTTTGGTTGATTGTCTGCTAGCTGCATTCTTTTTCCTTGTGACTTAGGATGTGCTGATAGTTTGGGGAGATAAAGACCAGATATTCCCTTTGAAAATGGCTCATGAACTCAAGGAGTATGCACACTGCACCCTTTACTTGGTTTTGAGTAAACATTTAGTTTTATTATTAATAACATTTGGGTGGGAATTTTCAGGCTTATTGGGAAGAAGACAAGGCTGGAAATAATACAAAACACATCTCATGTGCCCCAGATTGAGAACTCAACACAGTTCAACAACATTGTCAAAAACTTCCTATGTTGGTCCTCATAAATTCCCTATATAAATATGTAATGTTATGGGATTATAATTCAAGAAAAGTTTCCATCTCCATCAAAATTCTACTCATTTCAGTTACGCTTTATAAACTCACAAGGCTGGATTTTTTTCCAACTAACCATTTCTTGCATATATGCCAACAAGCTAATCATCAGCCTAATGGTAAATATTACACCTTCAACTCTTGGAAAATATATATGTCTCAAAATTCTTCCTTTTGGAACATAAATTTGAATTTCATTTATTATTAAATGATTAAAAAATTAATTTAAATTCAATATAATATATATTAGAAGAATATAAAAACATGTAATTTTCAAATCCAAAAATATTTTTAAAAAATTTAAATTCATTACTAAATAGACATATGTAGATTTGAGAAATTAGCATGAATGTTACATTTCTAAATGATTTACTATTCGATTTATGTTATTTTTTAAATTCAAATCCAAATTCTAAATCATAGTTCTCAAACGATACCCTTATATATATATTCATTCTATACACCCGGAAATGAAAACTAGAAATTTCGTATTAGAAAGTTGAGATAAGATTAAAAAAAATTTAGAAAGCCAAATCTAAATTTTGTGTGTTAAAATGGTCTAAATTAAATAAATAATTCATTGGAGGGGCCGAAAATGTAATTGTATTAATTAAACATAGCTAAAATGATTGAACTCTTAATATTTAATAGAGACTAAAATGGGAATTATGCCATTTAACCAAGAGAACTAAGGCTCTTGCCCCCAAGCTTCATCTCTGTACACGTTATCAGTGAACCAATAGATAAACACATCATTAAGAAATAAAGACAAGTGAATCTATAACGCTTAATACTTGTTTTTTTCCCTTGTATAATGAAATTCTTACTTTCGTATTTTTATGGTCACTTTGTGTTATCCATTTTCATTTTGTCCATTCTTTTTCATTAAAAAAAAATCCTCAATTAAATGCGGACACGTAAACAATAATAAAAGATCTAAAGTGAGAATTTTATTGTAATATATAGAAGCCAAAACAAATATTGTCAATGGACGAACACCTTAATACATAGAATCTTTTTAAATGTAATTGGTCAAAGGGGTAACGTGATGGACGAAATAAAAGTCCAGAGGGCAAAGTGATTGAAAAAAATATTAAAAGGACCAAAGCAAAAGTTTCACTATAATACAAGGACCAAAACAAATATTAAACCCTTTTTAATAATATGTCATTCTGTGCTTCACTGCATGTATTATATTCTTTCCATCAAACTAAAAAGTGTTCTTAAACAATCTCATTCAGTCTTTTTTTTTTTTTCCTTTTAATAAATGTTGATTCAAGTATTCAAGTAAAGGGGATCACCCAAGCTATTGTACACAAATACAAGTTCAAGAAGTTCAGAGGAACTCTGTAAAAATATTTGAAGAACTTGAGGAAATTCTAATGAACACTATATACATTTTGAAGGAAAGTTGTCATTATGATCCAATTTAACCGTGGAGAATAGCTAAAATTGTTAGAATCATAAATCAATATATGATATAAAACTTAATAAATCATAAATCAAGATCTATCATGTCAAATCATCAAAAACAAAATGATAACAGAACTAGATGCTGAAGCGTACCTGAATCCATGGATTTCTTAAAAATTTTCGGATCTTGGGGATTTGATCTTCCAAATTAGCACACAAGTAATCTTGAGAAGGTGACTCTCTCTTTTCTAAAGATGGGATATTAGAAAAGTTAGCTTGTGTATAATTTGGGGACCATAACCCTAATATATATAACTTTGACACATTAACCCTAATTTCTAATTAGCCCATTATCAATTAAAAATTAGTTACTAGAGTATCTACACATATTCGACCCATACTTTATCTAATAATTAAAGCCCAATAAACCTTAACCAATTAGATCACTTTTAATTTGGGTAACCTATCATGGTAGTAAAAAATAACATGTAATTACCCTTATTATATATGAGATGTTCATATTTTCCAACAATATCCCGCTTGGACCACATATATATACTAATTACTTTATAATTACTTGTCATTATATAACCTTATGAGCTCAAAATTTTACTATAATATCCAAAAGGTATTCCAAACAATCTCTTCCATTAATTATGCTAACATAGAACCAATGCGACTTTTGTTACATATATCGTAACTAAATCCATCCCTGATCACAAATATTAACACAACCAAATGACATAGATCAAGTATGGATGTGTAGCATGGAAATTACATGCAATATGATCTAAACATGTCTATTTCCAACTAGTCCTCTTTAAACTTAAGTGAGTTCAATATCAAAATAACAAAATAGAGTGAATAAACTGAATACTTCATTTCTGGTCAGAAAATAACCAAATACATAAATGTCTGAAAACAAACATAAAGTAGATAAAATACAAACTCCCACTAAATCATGATATCCTCAAATAATGTAACACCCATATTAGTAGTGTGCTCATGAAAGACCTTGGGTGGTAAACCTTTTGTGAGTGAATCCGCTATCATGGAGTTTGTCCCAATATGCTCTATGGATATTTGTCCATTTTTCACTTTTTCTTTCACAACTAGGAACTTTATGTCAATATGCTTTGACTTAGATGAACTCTTGTTGTTATTGGAATACAACACCGCTAACTTATTGTCACAAAATAATTTGAATGGTCTTTCTACATTCTCCAAAATACGCAGCCGAGTGACAAAGTTCCGCAACCATATTATGTAACACCCCTAACCTTTATCTGTCATCGGAATAGGGTTACGGAGTATTACCAGACTTTACAGATTATTTACAGACATATCACAACCTTTACTATTTATTTCAAGAATTAATCATAAAACACTTATATTGTCCCTTAAATGGGCTCTCGAGGCCCAATATACACTTTAGAAGTGAATCGGGACTAAACCGAACACTCAAGAAATTTTTCCTAAAATTTCAAAAAAAAATTTAGGGGCAGGGGACACACGCCCGTGTGGCCGACCGTGTGGCTCACACGGCCAGGTGACACGCTCGTGTCTTAGACCGTGTGGGCATTTGATGTGAGACACATGGTCGTGTCCCAGCCCGTGTCTCTACCCTTGTAACTCTCTGACTTGTGTCACACGGCCAACCACACGCCCGTGTGCTAGGATGTGTGCTAAAATCTGAGCATTCTGTTTCTAATTTTTAAGGTGTAAGGGACACACGGCCAGACCACACGCCCATGTGCATGACCGTGTGTCACACACGACTGAGACACACGCCCGTGTCTCTGCCCGTGTGAACGAAAATAGGCCATTTTAAGGCCATTTTTCTCACCCTTTTTGTTATCCACCTGCACACAACACTTTCATATACCAATATATCTCAACCAAGCAACCAATACAAACCAAAACATATTCTCAATATGGCATAACATCATCAACACTTCATTTTCTTATACTTACCTATTTAATTCATTACATAGATTTAACAAGTACTGTTACTATCTACTCACATACAAACATTTAAGATTCATAACTATATTTCAATCTATTTTATTGTTAAACCAACCCTATACATGCCATATAAACCAAAATTTACATTGCAAAACTACCGGATTAAACTGGATAGTGTGGCTTGACGTGTCGATCCGATCCTCTGATCTCACGTTAATCTACAAGAATATTAAACATGTAACACCCCTTACCCGTATCGGATACTGGGACAGGGTACGAGGCATTACCGGACTTAACTTGCTTAAACATACATCCTCGGCTATAAAATTTTTGTTACAACTTTAAACTCTTTCATTCATATTCATAACATCCTTATTATGGGCCTACGGGGCTCTAAACATACATTCGGAAGGTTTTGGGTTTAAATTGGAAACCCCTATGCACTTATAAATTTTTTACTTAAAATAGGGCCACACGCCCGTGTGAAATGGAACACGCCCATGTGGGTAGGCCGTGTGGTCTTACACGCCCATGTTCCCAGCCCGTGTGGAATTTATTTTTCATTTCAAACCTACAGGGATTTTCACACGGCCGGACACACGCCCGTGTCTATGGCCCGTGTCCTCCACACGGCCTAGACACGCCCGTGTCCTCACCCGTGTGAGAAAACCCTTGCATTCTGTTTATGACGTCAGCAGTCTCTTAAGTGCACACGGCCTAGGCATACGCCCGTGTGGCGAATCAAATTCTCGCAATTTGATGCAGGGGACACACGACCTATCAACACACCCATGGGGTTGGCCGTGTGTGACCGTGTGTCTACCCGTGTGGACAATTAGAAGGCTATTTTCCAAGCCTATTGCCACCATGAAACATAAACACATATATACCAACACAAGCAACACATAACATGGCAATAATACACACTAAGAAGAGTCTCTAATCATCATTCATACACTTCACATTTTACTCCATCAATTGCATGAACTTCCACTTCATAAAACTCATCATCATTAAGATAATAAACTTGACAATTATTGGCCAAATACTAATGGCCATTTACAAAATGAGTGTATAACATTAATAGCCAACACTTTAGCTTTCAAATATGACATAACACAAAATGACCAAGTTCCTATACATGCCATACTCAAAACAAATCAACTTTACTATACCAAATGAACAGTTGATAGTGTGATCCGAGCTCCGACGTCCTACGATCTTCGAGCTAGCTTGGCGATCATCACATAATTTAGCATTTATGCTTTCATAAACATAAACTTAAATCGTAATCATCTTTCACTTAAATGTAACTCTTTGTCATCTTTATATAGCTTAGCTCTTGCCATCTTTGCATACTTAGCACTTTTGCCCGTTAAATTACTCAAAATATCGGAGGATACTCAATCTCATCACACATATATTACGATGCCAATGCCATATCCCAGATATGGTCTTACATGGGATCACCTCTTGATGCCGATGCCATATCCCAGATATGGTCTTACACGGGATCTCTTAGCTCGATGTCGATGCCATGTCCCAGACATGGTCTTATACGAGATCGTACATAGATGCCGATGCCATATCCCAGATATGGTCTTACACGAGATCCTCCTTTGGTGCCGAGGCCATGTCCCAGACATGGTCTTACACGGGACCTTCCTTATTCGGTGCCGATGCCATGTCCCAGACATGGTCTTATACGGGACCTTCCTTATTCGATGTCGATGCCATGTCCCAGACATGGTCTTATACGAAATCTACGTTCGGTGCCGATGCCATATCCCAGATATGGTCTTATACGGGACCTACATTCAGTGTCGATGCCATGTCCCAGACATGGTCTTATACGGGACCTTCCTTATCTCATGTCGTGACATAGGTATCCACGTTATTCCAAATTTTCAACCAGGACTTCAACTTAATGCATTCTCATTACAATCTCATCGAAGCATCATAAATAAATTTCATGGAATTTATACACATTTCTCATAAAATAAAATAATTACAAGTATAATAACATTGTATAGCTTTAATTTCATACAAACTTACCTCGCTACTCAAAATGTGCATAGATGTTCAATTTAGTCCAACACCTTGTTCTTGCCTCGGTTTCGGTCCGGGCTTTGTGTTTCTTGATCTATAATAACAATTTCACTTGTTTAATACTAACATTGACTAAATTGACCCATGAATCATACTTTGGAAAAATTACAATTTTTCCCTAAACTTTCACATAATTACACTTTTACCCTTAGGCTCGAAAAATGATTTTTATTCAACTTTCTTGCATTTTAAGCCTAGCCGAATCATTTTCTTAACTACAACAGCCCCTAATTTCCACTATTTCACCCATGTATGACCACTTTCATAACTTTTGCAATTTGGTCCTTTTATGCATTTCTCATGAAAATCACTTAGAAAAAGATGTTTATCATGCATCAAACTTTCATATTCTTCCATAAAACATCAAAATACATGCATGTCATACATGGGTAAATTTTTGAATATAAACCCTAGCTCAAAATATAGCTAGAAATAGCTAAACCGAGCTACGAGGATCTCAAAAATACGAAGAACATTAAAAACGGGGCTAGGATGCACTTACTATCAAGCTTGGAAGTTGAAGAAACCCTAGCTATGGCTCCTTAGTGATTTTCGGCCATGGGAGAAGAAGATGGACACAATTTTGACTTCTTTTTCCCTTTTTAATCTTTTATTTACCAAATGACAAATATGCCTTTAATGGTCCTTTCTTAAGATTTTTCCTTCCCATGTCTATTTTTGTCCATCATAATCTATATTGGTCTAATTGCTAATTAAGAATCTCTAATAATTTTCATAATTCTATTTCATACTTGAATCTTCTAGAATCTCATATTTTCTAATCTTTGCAATTTAGTCCTAATGGACAAATTGATCACTAATAAATAAAATTTTCTCATGAAATTTTCACATAATCATGAAAACATATTATAAGCCTAAAAAAAAAATCATAAAACACATATTTCTACTTCAGATTTGTGGTTTCGCAACCACCATTCTGACTAGGCCCTAAATCGGGCTATTACAAAACAACACAAGTAAGCTTAATGAAGCTTAGTAAGTTCATTTACTTTAAAAATAAATCTTACCGAACATACTATAATAAATTATTAAACAAGCATGTCACTAACATTTCTTGTAACACCCCTTACCCGTATTCGACGCCGAAATAGGGTACGAGGCATTACCGGACTCACATCACAAGCAATCACACCATTTTGAGTCATAAAATTTGCATCCAAATTAAAAACATTCATATTCGATTATGAAGTCCCTATTACGAGCCTACTATTGGAAGTGGTTCGGGACTAAATCGAGAACTTTAGAAATTTTTACAAAACTTAGAAAATTTTTGCTAGAAGCAGGGCTCACACACCCGTGTGGTCCAAGGGACACGCCCGTGTGATCCCGAGGACACGCCCGTGCTTCAGACCTGTTCAAATTACGGTGCTCTCTGACTTGTGCCACACGGTCGTGCCACACGCCCGTGTGGTAGGCCGTGTAGCACACACGGCTGAGACACACGTCCGTGTGGTAGGCCGTGTAGCACACACGGCTGAGACACACGTCCGTGTGCTCAATTCTGGACATTCTGTTTCTCAAAATTAAGGTGCAGGGGACACATGACCAGAACACATGCCCGTGGGGCAGACCGTGTGTCACACACGGCCTAGACACACGCCCGTGTGTCTACCCGTGTGGGCAAAATAAAGGCTATTTACCAAGCCATTTGCCACCCTTGTTCACACATACACTTACACCAATTCAAAGGCACAAAACAGTACATACTTAGGCAACCAAAACATCCACATTCATGGTTAAAACATATCAACTTTATATCTTTGTCTAACATATTCACTACATTTATTAAGCCCTAAATCAAACATACAAATTTCACATTCATTAGGCTTCATTCACCTCTTTCTAGTTACCAAATTATACTCCGATTCCTCATCTTATCAATAGGTCACATTTTCAAGAGTTTACACAATCATGTCATAAATCACATTTCCAAACATTTCACATTCACCAAGCATACCATGATCATATCACCATAGGCATTGACACATATATGAATATACTTAGGCTTACAACCATGTTAGCCAATATAAGCCAACTTACATGGCCAAATAGCAAAACAAGCCTTTGACGATTACAAGCCATTACATATGGCCAAATTAATCATGACACATATAACAAATTGACCTAGTCCCTATACATGCCATAGACTTAAAATACTTGATTTCATTTATACCCAAAATGATAGCTTGACAGTGTGATAGAATCTCCGGTGATTTCCAACCCGAGTTGGCTCGTTGTTGTCACTATAAAACATGGGAAAGTAAGGGGGTAAGCTATATTATATAACTTAGTAAGTCCGTACGAAAATAATAAGCAACTCTTGCCAATCTTTTATCAAGTCCAACAATTTAAACACAAGGTAATACAAATTACTATAAATCTCATAGTTACAATTCTTATTCAATCATTCTAATGGAAATCATGAACTCATAATTTCATTAAGTCAATGCTTATAGACTTTACGTACATACCTGTACCGTTTCGTAATAACTTACATACTCTTTCTCTTCTTTGACATACTCGTTGAATTTCCCGTTGAACCATTTGGAATACTATCGAATACACGAAAAATCTTGCACATAAGTGCCACATATGTAGCCAATGCTACCTCATATCTCATAACACATATAGGCTCGTTCTCGAGCGATCCGCGAACTGCTTCACACAAGTCGTCGGTCGAGAGACGTAGCTACGCGCGGTCTTTGCTCACACAAGTCGTCAAGTATCCGCAACATATGCCGGTATACCCAGCCACCGGTAGGACGTACAGGACCAGCACCCGGGACACATAAATCACATAATCACATGGGTTCCTAGTGACATGTCACTTGTATCCCAATCTATTCCTAAGGTTCAACCGGGATTTCTCGTTTGTCGAAACTTTGTCGAATACGTCCAAAGAGTCAATCACACATTTCATGCAATATCAAAACATTAAAATACAAATATAACATTGCATTATTTACATACGAACTTACCTCGGCATAAAAATGACAAAAAGGACTAAATCGTCAAATACTCATTTTTCCCCCGTTCTAACTCCGAACCTCGTTTTTCTCGATCTATAATATCACATTTAACTTGTTTAATTATTATACTATTCAAATCAGCCCAAAATCACATTATGGAAAAATTACATTTTTGCCCCTAAAGTTTTACATTTTTACAATTTAGTCCCTAGGTTCGTAAAATGATTTTCATTCAATTTCTTCAAATCCCAAGCCTAGCCGAACCCTTTTCATACTCATAACAGCCCACATTTCTCGTTTAATCACACTTTTCTACTCATTTTATAGACTTTTACAAACAAGTCCTTATTGATATTTTTACCGAAAATCACTTAGCAAAAGTCGTTTAACAATCAACAAACATGTATTTTCTACCATCAAACATCAAAATACATACATGTTCAACATGGGAAAAATTTTAGACTTTGACATCTCTTCAAATTGGTGGTAGAAATAGATAGATCATGTTACAAGGATTTCAAAGATGTAAAGAGCATTAAAAACTGGGCAAGAACGGACTTACAATCGAGCTTGAAAGCTTGAAAAACCCTAGCCATGTCTTCTCCATGTAAAATTCGGCGAAGGAAGAAGAAGATGGACAAATTTGGCTTTATTTTGGCTTTTTAATTCATTTTAATTACAAATTACTAAAATGCCCTTAATGAAAAACTTTAGAAACATTCCAAACCATGTCCATTTTTGTCCACCAACTTAAACAATGGTCTAATTACCAATTAAGGACCTCTAATTTAAAATCTCATAGCAATTGGACACCTCTAACATATAGAATTCAAGTTTTGCACTTTTTGCAATTTAGTCCTTTTGACTAAATTGAGTGCCCAAACGTCAAAATTTTCGAACGAAATTTTTACGAAACCGTTCCATAAAATTGTAGACCATATAAATATAATAAAAATGAATTTTACTACTTCGGATTTGTGGTCCTGAAACCACTGTTTCGACTAGACCCAAAATCGGGCTGTTACAACTCTCCCCCTTTAGGGATTTTCGTCCCCGAAAAACTTACCGAAATATAAATTCAATCCCCACGTAGACTCCTCTATCTCGTGACACTGCCAAAGAACTCTCACTAAGGTTATGCTTTTATTTCCCAACTTTTTAATCTCTCCTGTCGAAATTTCGATCGATTCTCCGTTATACAACACATCGGTTGAGTCATAATCCCTATCGAAGAATTCATACTCAGAGAGTCCAATCGATACCATCGCAACATAGACACACAAAACATGTAACACTCCTAACCCGTATCCATCGCCGGAATAGGGTTAAGAGGCATTACCGGACATATCGAAACTTTTACGATCATTTCACAAACATACAATACACCATCATCATATCATAGCAAATTATATACAAAGAGTCTCTTTTAAAGGTCTACGAGACCTTAAACAAGCATTGGAAAGGGGTCGGGACTATACAGAGCACATACAATTTTTTTCCAAAAATTAAACATTTTTCAAAGTTACAGAGGTCACACGCCCGTGTGGGCAGGCCGTGTGCCTCACACGGCATTAGACACACCCGTGTGTCTAGGCCGTGGCGAAACAGGGCATACATACTAACTTGTCCACACGGCCGTAAGACACGCCCGTGTGCCAGGCCGATGAAAATTAGGGAGGTTATTGACTTGCTCACACGGTCAGTCACACGCCCCTGTGTCCAGCCCGTGTGGCTTCTTGATTTGCTTCGAAATGCAACCATGAGAGACACGATCGAGACACACGCCCGTGTGCTCAACCGTGTGGGAAAATATAGGCCATTTGCAAGGCCAATTTGCCACCCAAAATTGAGTCAAACCTACAAGCATCAAACCAATCTAAATTCATACCCTAAAAGCATCCAAAACATACCAAAACATACACAATTTAACTCTTAACAACATCATTCATTTCATATGTAAACCCAAATTAAACATACAAATTCAAAGCATAGATTTCACATCAATCATATGATTAATACTTCATCTAAAAACATCTCAAATCCTAGCATTTCTCTTCACATAAATTTTCTCAAATCAACCATAAACTTACCAATATAGACCATTTCATTTGACCATTCATGAGCACATCAAAACATTCCAACTTATGCATCCTAAAACAAGAACAAAACTCATCTATAAACACATTCATTAACAAGCCATATCACATGGCTATTTATACACATCTCTAAACATATTCTAATACTTCTAGCCTATACATGCCATACTTAAATAAATACATATTCAAAAGGTACCAAAATATAGTTCGATAGTGCGGTGATGATCCTCAACGATCCCCGAGCTTCACGTAGCTTTAATAATCTATAAAACAATGAACAAGCACAAACAAAGTAAGCTTTCATAGCTTAGTAAGTCATAAGCAAATTAATGAACAAATAAACATTTGCACTAAATCAACTAGCCAAATCAAAATAAACCTTAACCAATTGTACATTTAACATGCTTGCAAACTCAAATAATATCACATTTACAATAACAATATAAAATCAATGTTCGAATACACATATACTTATAAGCACATATAAAATTTTCTTTTACCATGTCTAATTCATATATTCATCTCTAACTTATACTTACCTTTCTTTCATATACTTTTAACATATCACGTACCTGGATATTTTAGTTCGTTTTCACATTTGATCCCATCTCAATAATGCCCGATGAACCATTCGGAATTAATAAGGATACTCGGATAGTCGGAAAGCTCGTACAATGGCAACGTCCCAGACGTGGTCTTACATGTAATCACATATCGATGCCACTGTCCCAGACAGGGTCTTACACGAATCAAATACGATGCCAATGTCCCAGACATGGTCTTACACGTAAACACAAATCGATGCCAACGTCCCAGACGTGGTCTTACACGAAAACACATATCAGAATCCTATGTCATGACATATGTATCCTAATTATTCCTAAGGTTCGTACGGGGCTTTCGGACTTCGTATCTCGATGATTCAAGCTCGTAGACAATTCTTCCTCATTTTTACCAAATCGGCATTCACATAAATATACAAGTAATAATTCAATTCGATACAAATAATATATATATATATATATACAATCAAATTTAACAACATTTATTTACTTATGAACTTACCTCGACAAAGACAGACGAACCGGAACGATTATTCGACAACTTTAGTTTTTCCCCGATCTAATTCTGATTTCCTCTTTTCTTGATCTAAATTAATACAAATTTAACTTATTTAATCACATATTCAATCAAATTCATCCAAAAACACATAAATGGGCAATTTACACTTTTGCCCCTAACATTTCACATTTTTCACAAATTAGTCCTTATTTCACAAAATACAAAATATTCAAAAATTGACCACACAACAGCTTAGCCGAATGTTCATTAAGCGCATATAAATCCACACATTTCATTTATTTCAAATTTTAGTCCCTCAATTTATTATTTTCACAATTTAGCCCAAATTACTCAAATTCATCAAAAATCCAAAGACAAAATATATTAATCTATCACATATCTTTTATTTTCCATCACCAAACAACAAAAACCACAAGCTTTCAACAATGGCAAAACACAAAATCATAATCAAATTCAAAAATTGAGGCATGGGCTTGATAGATTAGTTAGCAATGATCTCAAAAACATAAAATTTATCAAAAACCGAATAAAAACGAACCTTTAATCAATCTAGATGTTGGCCGAATGCTTCAAAGCCTCTAAAACCTTATTCTTTTTCTCTTATTCAGTCATAAACAAAGATGAATGCATGTATTTTACTTTGGTTTTATTAAATTAATCTTTTATTTTACTAAATTACTAATTTAGCCTTATTAATCACATTTAAAATCCACTGACTATGTACATATATGTCCATTCATTAATCCAGTGGTCCAATTACAACATAAGGACTCCATATAATAAAAGCCATAGCAAATAGATACCTTTACATATAGCATGCTAGTTTTGCATTTTTCGCGATTAAGTCCTTTTAACTAAATCGAGCACACAAACAATAAAATTTTCACACGAAACTTTCACACACATAAATTAACATGCTGTAAACACCAAAAATAATATTAAAATATTTTTCTGACTCGGAATTTTGGTCTCGAAATCACTATTTCGACTAGGGTCTAAACCAGACTGTTACAAAACACATTTTTAATCTTTTTCCAAGGCAATGCTTTTGGAAGCATGCTATTGCTGAACGAGAATTTCATATCCTCATGTTTCAAATTCACATACGTTTTCTGACAATCTGAAGTGGATTCTAAACTGCCACGAATCGCTTTTACTTTCTATACAATTTCTGATCGGATAGTCTCTGAAACATATAACTCAACTAATCTATCATGTTAGATACCCGATCACCAGAACATCTATTTCAAATAACTGTACATTTCATTACTCCCTGAATGAACAGACGAGCTACTACTGAGCTTCGTACAACATTTTCTGCATAAGCTCTAGATAATTCATTGCACGAATTCTATCTCGGAGTAATAATAACATAAATCAGAATCAAAAGTCATCTCACACTGTACTCGTTTAGTTTACCACTCACTATCACATTCTTGAGGTTCTCAATCTTGCAAAGAAAACATCGCTTTAGCTTCTAATTTAGCTAGATTCAAACCGTCATCAAATAAGATTAATCATGTATCAAATACTCACAAAATAATCAAAGGTTTTCCATTCAAGCATTTGCAACTATATCTACTTTCCCGAAAGTTAATCAAAAACTGCTCACAATCTTTCAATAGTTCAAGCCATCTTTGCTGTTTTAATTTCAGATCTTTCTATGACATTAGATACTTTAAACTCTTGGGATCAGGGAACATATGACATTTTTCGTCGGTCAACCGATGCCATCAAATTCTCAACACAGACATAAAAAGTGGCCGACTCTAAATGACCCGTCAGACAGTTCCTTTCATGTGATTTTACCTGTCTGAAAGCATAAACTATCACTTTATATTCTTGTATTAAAACACATTCCAATCCGCTCGATAGTTCATCGCTGAAAAATCACAAATTCTTTACTCAATTTAAACTGGACTCCGAATAAGTGCTTCGGTTAACAATACCTTCAACTATTTTCAACTTTGCTAATACTCAACAGACCATTTAGACTTTCACAAATGTGATAACTTTATCAATCAGAATAGCTTTAACTCATAATAATATCATCCGATTAGAACCGATCTAATAGGTACGTCCTTGTATCACACCCTTTTTGAATATAAATTCTTCATTCAGACTGTTCGTCAATTTACCCATGAATGTATAAGATTTTATCTTCTTACCTGAGGATAAACTTAAAAGCATATAACTCAAATTACCTTTCAACTAACCAGCTTGCTCAGATAAAAACAACTGAGTCGATCTCAACTATCAAATAATATCATATCAAAATACTCCCTTCTTCATGCTGTTAAAACAACTCAAACATACAATCTTTTATAATTCCCTTAACATGCTAATCAAAGATCTTTACAACTGCATTAGCTCAAGGAAACAAAATATCCTGATTGAACTCACTGACCTTAAGCAAACTTACCTGAGAAAAGAAAACCATCGTACAATTTGAGCTTGAGCTTCCACTATCTATACCGTTGCCGATGTTAATTTCTTTCACGAAACTTAGAGAAATCCTGATACCAGAATCATCACGTTCCTCTGATCGAACTAGAAATAAAACCATAATAGACTTAGTTATCACAAGCCAAAGAACACACTTTAAAGATGAGCCATGATTGATAATTTATGAAATAAGAATGATAAAAAAACTGAGATAAAGAAATCCAAGATGCGATATCATATTGGAAGTCCGAGAACATAACTCATAAGAAAATAATAAAGATCTTGATGATTCCTCAGAAAAACCAGAAGAAAAACAATGCTTATACGCTCTGGAATCAATTGTAACAGAGATAATATGTTTTCCAAATATATTTATGTAAAACAAAACAACATCCAATAGAAACAGAAGAATAGCCTCATATAAATTTTCACCAACAACTTTTATTCCAAACATAATAGAATAGAATCCCAAAAAGAGAGATAAGAAATGTTGCTCATCAACCAACCAGACCAACAGTGCTTTCATTTAACATTATAATCAACTAGCATTCTCATACGATAAGAATTTCATCAGAAAATGAACAATTACATATATCTCTGAGGATAAATGAATATATAAAATACCCAGGAGAGATCATCATAATCTATTCAAGTACAACTGTTACACTCAGACATCTTTACGATTCAAATATCATTTCTCTGACTAATTCTGTCATCACTAATCCCGTATTATTCCATACACTAATGAAAATCAATCCGGAAGAAATTCCAGCAAATACATACTTTAGACACCATACCTGAATGAGTCGATTAGCCGAGATTAACTTTTTCTTTAACCGTGGCATCGCGAAATCCGAATGATCTTTAGAATAACCTGGCATCTTTTCCAGAACTGTATTCACTTGCCAAACTATTCTTAACTCTGACCACATTATTAGTTATTTCGCGATTAAACTCTTTGGTCTCTTACTTGTGAGCTCATTCAACTTAAATCTCGTGAAATTTCGTTATAAAATACCACTTTGGTAAGGGGGTGAGGTTGTAAAGCCTCTAACTCGACTCTCATAAATACATACATATAGCTTAGCATTCATCATCAACATAATATCTTCACAATCATATAATTCACTTCAAGCTAATTAACATACATATTTATGTCACACAAACTTTCCGATTATCTTTATTCAAACAAGTGTACTTAAACATACATTCCATAAATTTGAGTAAGTTTACTAATCACATTCACTTAACCAAACAAATTAGGCACATAACATCATATGAATTGTAATGACCCAAAATTCACGGGCATCAGAAAGTGCATTTTCGGGCCACCATCTTAGTAAACTGAACTCATAAATAATTATTAAAAATATTTATGAGTCTAGTGGTGTGTCTAATTAGGTTTCAATTAAGTGAATTTAGCTTAATTAAGAGTAATTAGGAAAAAAGGACTAAATTAAATAAAGGGTGAAAGTTGAATTGTAGATTAAAAGAAAGTAAAAAGGACCAAAATGGCAAATATGCCATTTAGCATTAATGAGGCAGCAACTTAGAAAAAAATCTAATATTTTCTTAGATTTATTATGTTATTTAATTATAATTATAATTATTATAATTATTAATTATTATTATATTATAAAATAAATTAAAATAAAGACAAATGTATGGTGAATGAATTATACATGTTTAATGTATATATTTATACACTTGTAAAATAAATAAATAATTACTTATAATTTAAGTATAAAGATATTTATTAATTAAATTATTATTATTATTATATTATTATAAAACTAATAAATTAAATAAAAGAAATAAAAGAAACAAAAGATAAAAGAAAGAAACAGAATGTGAAAATGAAACAGGGGAAGGAAAGAAGGAAAAAGAAAGAAAGAAAAGATAAAGGGAAAACTATGGTTTTGAAGCTTTAAGCTTTAATTGGTAAGTCAATTAAGTCTTTTTCTTTTAATTTTGATGTTTTAGAAGCTTTAGAACAAAGTTTTTTTGAATTTAAGTTGAAACTTTGGAAGTTCTTAGGTTTTTGGACATGAGTTATGTTGAACAAATTGATGAATTAGGGGTTTAATTGATAGAATTTCTAGTTAGAATTGATTAAAGGATTAAATTGTAAAGTAAGCTATAAGTTTTGTGTTAGAGGGACTAAATTGAAAGAAATTTGAAATTAGGGTTTTATCATGAACATTAGATAGTTAAGTTGAATTTGGTAGGAAATTGAGTAGAAATAAAGTATGAATTGAGTTAGAAAAGTAAATGAGTGTAATTAGGACCAAATTGAAATTATGGTAGAAATTGAATAGAAATTCAATTATTTAATATAAATTAGTGCTGTATTAATAGTGTAAATTATTTTAATTTTAATTTTCGTAGCTAACAAAGAACCAGAGTTGTCGAGCAAGAAGGGGAAAGAGAAAGTAGACGATGAGTAACACGAGAAAATCACGGTTTGTATTACTATAATTTAAACTACTATTTATTAAATGTTATATTTAAATTTATATGTATGGTAAGTAAATTATAAGGTAAGTATCAATATTGGAATGAATGAAATTAAGATAAAGTATGATTATGTATGAATATTTGATGGTATATTGATTGGAAAGTGGAAAAAAAGTATTGAATTGAATTGTGATTAATATGAGAAAGTGATTGAATTGAAATATGAAAATTGAATACCCTATTAACTAGTCAGGCTGAGTCGGATATAGTTGGCATGCCATAGGATTGAAAGGATTTGGGGATTTTTCGGCTTAGCCGAGGAGACACTGAAGTCACTATATTTCTTCGGACTATTCGAAGAGGCACTTAGTTCCATTCTGGTGTGTTTGGGAGGATTATTTTGGTGTGTTTGGATGGATCATTCTGGTGTGTTTGGTGAAATCATTCTGGTGTGTTTGGTTAAAATTCGTGTATCCGTCAAGGTCCGATTTTTGTTAATAGGGTGAATAAATGAAATGAGAAAATCGAACGAATTTGATTAATCGTACTATTGGAAGTATGAAAAAGAAATTTTGAATCGAATTGTGAATTGAAATGGGATGTGAGATTTGAAAGCTTGAACCTAAGGTTCATGAATTTGATAAAAGACCAAATTGTAGATATATGATATTAGTTGATAAAATGTTATAGATGATATATGAATTTGAATGTAAAATAGTTCTTATGATTTAAAATGTTATATGATTGATATTTATAATTCATTAATGTTATATAGTTTGAATTATGGTAATTCCACTGAGTATAGACATACTTAGCGTACGGTTGTTTCCGTGCGCAGGTCAGTAGAAGTCAAAGGTCCCGGTTCAGCATCCAAATCAATCCCGACTTCAGCACAACTTGTAACAGCCCGATTTTGGGCTTAGTCGGAACAGTGGTTTCGGGACCACAAATCCGATGTTGAGAAATTTATTTTATTTATATTTTTATGGTCTAAAATTTCACGGAATGATTTCGTGAAAATCTCATTCGAAAATTTTGACGTTTGGGCACTCAATTTAGTCAAAAGGACTAAATTGTAAAAAGTGCAAAAGTTGAGTTCTACATGTTAGAGGTGTCCAATTGTTATGAAGTTTTAAAATGGAGGTCCTTAAATGATAATTAGACCATTGGTTAAGTTGGTGGACAAAAATGGACATGGATGGGTATGTTTCAAAAGATTTTTTTAAGGGGTATTTTGGTAATTTAGTGAATTAAATGAATTAAAAACAAAATTTAAATGCCAAATTTGTCCATCTTCAAGCTTAGGCCGAATTTAACATGTGGGAAGCCATGGATAGGGTTTTCAAGCTTTCCAAGCTTCATGGTAAGTCCATTCTAGCCCCGTTTTTCATGTTCTTTACATTTTTGGAGTCCCGGTAACTTGATTTAGCTTATTCTAGCAATAATTTAACCTAGGGTTCATATTTGGAAAAAATACCCATAGGTGAAATGTGTTTATTTTGATGTTTTATGGCAGAATATGAAGCTTAGAATTATGTTAAACAACTTTTACTAAGCGATTTTAAGTGAAAACGAGTAAAACGACATAATCGGCAAAAATACCTAATGTACATAAGTGCATGTTAGAGAAAGAATTTGATGTTTCCATAGAAGGGAAAAATGATCAGCATGTTATAAAACATAAGAATAAGGGATGAAGTTTAATTTTCGAGCCTAGGGGAAAAATGGTAATTATGCAAAAGTTTAGGGGCAAAATTGTAATTTTTCCAAAGTTTGAGTTTGGGACTGTTTTGAGTAGTACATTAATTAAATAAGTGAAATGTGATGTCTTAGACCCCAAAAAAATGAGATTTGGACCTAGAACGGGAGGAAAATCAAAAATCGGGAAAGTTGGTAAAATGACCGTTTTGGTATCGAGGTAAGTTCATATGTTTAATAAGCATTTAATGATGCAAGTTTGAATGTTAAATTGAAATTTTAGTTATGAATACTTTAGTATTGATTTTCCAATATAATTATAATGTTCGATAATGACTCGACATTTTAATGAGAATTGGTATAAGTTTACATGTAAGACCAAATTAGGAAGATGGCTTTATGTAATATCAAGAAAGTATTGAATAGAATAATTTGGGGAGGATAAGTTAAATTGATGATGTGATGAGATTGAGAATGTAATTATGTAAGTTGTATGAAAATAATTCATTATTTTTATTGACGTTTTATATTTCAAAGATATTTTATGTATTGTAGCTGATTTTTGAATCATAATTGACTATTGAAGGAATGAAATAAATTATTAGAAAGTGAAGTACTTCCCGTTTGAACCTTTGAAAAACCGAGAGATACGGACAATATGTAGCTAGGTCACACGAGTGATAAGGGACCTTCACAGTGTGCACAAGAAAGCTACGAGATGGCAAAATTTGATATGTAGCTAGGCCACATGGATGATAAGGGACTTTCACCATGTGTGCAAGAAAGCTACGGGTTATGAGTAGCTAGGTCGCATGACTGGTTCCTAGTGTTGGACGCCATGTAGACAAGAAAGCTACGAGATGGTTAGGTCACATGAGTGGTACTAAATGAAGGCCACTATGTGTACAAGAGAGCCAGAATTATGTGTACAATCGAGCTAGGTCACATGAGTGGTACTAAGTGAAGGCCACTATGTGTACAAGAGAGCTTCAATTTCAAAGGTGGGTCAAAGCGAAACCACCGTGTATCCGTTATTATTCCGAAGCGTTCAACGGGAAAATTGATTAAGTGAAATTATGTGTGGATTTGTAGTAATGAGTGTGGGTATATGCATGTATAACGTATGAGCAATATGCTCGATATGTAATCGGAAATTGGAAAGATTGGTATAGGCAAGTGATGAACACAACTAAAGTGAGAGAGAGCAAAAATTTACAATAGAACCGCTTTGGACAGTAGCAGTGACGTGAATTTGAAAAATCGCCAAAAATAGTAGAAATTGAATTATAAGTTGGATGAGATATTGATTTAAATATTATTGAGTATATTTTCATATAAAATAAACATAGCAAACAAATAATTTGTATATTTTGAGATATTTAAATTTTTGTGAGACTGGTTCAGAATGATTACGTGATCCCCTGTTCTGACTTAGAAAAATCATTAAAAATTTTATACAAATAATTATGGGATATAATTTATATGCCTGAAATCCTGAATTAGTCTAGTTTCAAATAAACTAAAAAATAAGGTCATCTAAATTTTGTAAGAGGATAAAATTGATTCGTAGTGAAGAGAGGTCAGAATAGTTGAACAGTGAAACAGGGGAAATTTTAATGAATAAACTGTACTAATTGGAAAGACAAAAAATTATAGAAATTTTATGGTATGAAGATATGTGAGTCTAGTTTCAGGGAAAATTAGCGGTTTGTAATTCAGAGCTCTGTAGCTCAAGAAATAAATAATTTAGTGACAGCGATTCAAGTAGACAGATTAATGTGAACATGAGTAATAAGGTATAAGCATGTGATTTAATGATTGTATCAATTTGAGAACTTGTTGTGAGGATTTATCTCGTTGAGGCTTTGGTAAGGCTACAAATGAGTAAGTTGAGAAAGTAAGAACTTGGCATTATTTGTGCAAGTTATGACAGCTTAGTAGTAAGCTAAATTCATTGCTAATGCTTATTATTTTTACATGTGAACTTACTAAGCTTTATAAGCGTACCCTCTTTTCTTTCCCATGTTTTAGAGTCCTATTAAACAAGCTCGGGCTGAAGGTCGTCGGAGATCGCTTCACACTATCAAGCTATCTATGGGTATCTTTATTTATAAATGATTTAAGTTATGGCATGTATAGGGGCTTGACTAAGTCATTTTGTATATGTGTTAATTTATTTGACCAAATGTATTGCTTCATAACGGTAATAAGGATTATTCTGTATTTAGCCACGAGTTGTGGCTCATATTGGTCATGGAGTTATAATGCTTGTGTATGCATGTGTTTGTTAAAGTTTAAATTATAAGTGAAATTTTGTGGCTCGGGATTTGGTAGAATGTATTGTTAAGTCTGGTAATGCCTCGTACCCAGTTCCGGCGTAGGATACAGGTAAGGGGTGTTACACAACTTTGGTGATGTATTTTTTTCCTTTTGGTAAATGTGGCATGTACCTAGGTCTTATTTAAGAGTCTTGTGAGTTTTGGTTGTAAAGAATTGGTCTCTAATGTTTGAACGATAAAAGAAATGTTAAGTTATAAAATGGTATGTTTGGTACTAAAGTTGAAATGAGATAAATGAAGTTTATTAGTTAACTTTTATATAGTATTATGAATGTTGTTGATCAATTTGATAAGTCAATGTTTTAGGCATGATTTAAGCATGTTTGAATGTGAAAATGTGTTGGTTTCCATATTAACTGTAAATTGGTTGCGGTTTGAAATTGCAGGGAAGGTTAGATGTTTATAAAGGGGTTATATTGAGTTCAAAAAATAAATAAATAAATAAAATATTTACAAAAAAATTTCGGAGTACTCGAACAAGTCCCGTTCCATTTCTAATACGTGTTTTGGGCCTTGAGGGTCCATTATAGGGATTTAATGATTAAATTATACTATGTATGTTAATTTATTTATGAATTATTCGTAAATTATCTGATATGTTCGATAATGCTCCGTAACCCTGTTTCGGTGACGGTTTAGAGTTAGGGGGTGTTACAGCAATTGTTATCAGAGTTATTTAGGTTTAGCCGATTCTCGGGCTAAATTGAGCACGGAAGTGAGTCTAGAGGTACATGCTACTGTTGAGTCGAAACTGAGTCGGGATTTGGATGCTGACCTATTTATTTGTTTCTGATTTATAGATTAAAGTTGTTAGATGAACAAATAAATGATACTGACCAAGAAATGTATACCGGAGACGAAGAATCACACGGATTAGATGAAACTGAATCAGTAACACCTAGTGTAAATCCGATGAGAAATTAACCCGCTAGAGTAGATAGGGGAAATGTCAGAGATAGGGATGATTCTGAATTATTAAGAGTTATTGCTGATGCCTTACAAAGGGCAGCGGGAACTGCTCCTGCTACGACATCTACACCTACTCAGAGACGGGCCCCAATAAAAGAATTAAGAAAATACGGTGCCACTGAATTCTTGGGTCTGAAAGGAGTTGATCCATCCACAGCAGAGAATTGGATGGAATCAACTAAAAGAGTTCTGCAACAATTGGAATGTACCCCTTGAGAATGTCTTATTTGTGATGTTTCTCTACTGCAAGGTGAAGCTTATTTGTGGTGGGAATCTGTAATTCGACATCTGCCAACAGAATAGGTAACATGGGAATTATTTCAGAAATAATTCTAGAAGAAATATGTTGGGGAATTATATATTGAAGACAAAAAGCAAGAATTTCTAATGTTGAAACAAGGTGATCTATTAGTGGTAGACTATGAACGGAAATTTTCTAGACTCAGCCGATATGCTTCAGAGTTTATACCGACAGAGGCCGATAGTTGTAAGCAGTTCCTACGGGGTTTGAGAGATGAAATTAAGGTACAGCTGGTATCCCATCGAATTACAGAGTTTGTAGACTTGGTTGAGAGAGCAAAGATGGTAGAACAAGTTTTGGGTTTGGATAAAAAGCCTGAAATTGCTAGATCAACCGGGATACGAGCTGGACCTACTAGCACTAATCCTCTACTAAAAGATCCAGAGAAACCAGAAGTGGTTGGAGGCCGAGTTTTAGATCGGACCGAGGTGATAAAAGCCGGAGAAAGCAGACTACAATTTCTACTGGCAGTGTAAGAGGCCCTTCTCAAGACATTGACATGCCGGACTGTGAACATTGTGGGAAAAAGCATAGAGGTGAATGTTGGAGAATAACTAGACGATGCTTCCGATATGGGTCTACAGATCATTTTATCAGAGATTGCCAAAAAAATGAAAGCACCGCACATGCAGCATCATAGAGATCAGTGTCTACTGTTTGAGGCAGAGACTAAGGTAGAGGTGGTTCCGTTTCCAGAGGTGGAGGTGTAAGAAGGGGTAGTGATATAGTTACACAACAGTCGGAGGCTAGAGCACCGGCCAGGGCATACGTAGTTCAAACTCGGGAAGAAGGCGATGAACATGACGTCGTGACAGGTATATTTTTACTATTTTTTGAACCTGTTTATGCATTAATTGACCCGGGATCATCACATTCATATATTAATTCAAAATTGTTCGAGTCGGAAAAATTAAAATCTAAAATGTCTAGAGTTTTAATAGAGGTGTCTAGCCCTTTGGGACAAACTGTGTCTGTAGACCGAGTGTGCCTGAGATGCCCGTTGATAATACATGATAAAATGTTTTCCGTTGATTTGTTGATCATGCCTTTCCGTGATTTTGATGTAATCTTGGGTATGGATTGGTTATCTGAACACGGAGTAGTATTAGATTGTTATAAAAAGAGATTCATATTCAGACAGAAGACGGAGACAGAATTGAAGTAAATGGTATCCGTACTAGTGGATCAACACGCATCATTTCGGTACTAAAGGCTAATAAATTACTACAGCAGGGTTGTACAGCATATCTAGCTTATTTTATTAATTCTGATTCGGTTGGGAGTCAGTGTAGTAAAATCAAATTTGTATGCGAGTTTCCGGATGTATTCCCTGAAGAATTACCGGGTTTACCACCTGGCAGAGAAGTTGAATTTGCTATTGAGGTGTATCTGGGTACAGCACCAATCTCTATACCTCCGTACCGAATGTCGCCCACCGAATTGAAAGAATTGGAGATACATTTACAGGATTTGTTAGATCGTGGATTTATTAGACCGAGCATTTCACCTTGAGGAGCCCCGGTATTGTTTGTTAAAAAGAAAGATGGTTCAATGTGGCTTTGCATCGATTATCGGACGCTAAATAAAGTGACGATCAAGAATCGATATCCGTTGCTCCGTATAGATGATTTGTTTGATCAGTTAAAGGGAGCTTTAGTATTTTCGAAGATTGATTTGAGATCTGGGTATTATCAGTTGAAAGTAAAAGAAAGTGATGTCCCAAAGGCTGCATTTCGTACTAGGTATGGTCATTATGAGTTTTTGGTGATGCCGTTCGGGTTGACTAATGCTCAGCTGCTTTCATAGACCTGATGAACCATATTTTTTAGCCGTATGAACCGTATTTTTTAGCCGTACTTAGATTAGTTTATGGTGGTCTTCATTAATGATATATTGGTTTATTCAAAGACAGAATCAGAACATGATCAACATCTTAGAATAGTGCTACAGATTCTGTGGGAAAAACAGTTGTATGGAAAGTTGAGTAAATGTGAATTCTGGTTATCGGAGGTGGTATTTATGGGACATGTGGTATCTATTGATGGGATTAGAATTGATCCAAAAAATATCGAGGCGATTGTCCAGTGGAAAGCTCCCAAGAATGTATCTGAGGTACGTAGCTTCCTGGGATTAGCTAGATACTATAAGAGATTTGTTAATGGATTTTCGAAGATAGCATTGCTGATGACAAAGCTACTACAAAAGAATGTTCCTTTTATCTGGGATGATCAGTGCCAGAAGAGTTTTGAGACATTGAAGCAAATGTTGACCGAGACACCTGTTCTGACTTTATCAGAGTCGGGAAAGGACTTTGTTGTATACATTGATGCTTCTCTAAATGGTTTAGGCTGTGTATTGATGCAAGACGGAAAAGTAATAGCTTATGCATCTCAATAGTTGAAGCCACATGAGCGCAACTACCCGACACACGATTTGGAGTTAGCTGCAGTAATCTTTGCATTGAAGATTTGGAGGCATTACTTGTATAGTGAGAAATGTTACATTTATACTGATCCTAAGAGCCTTAAATATCTTCTATCGTAAAAAGAGTTGAATTTGAGGCAAAGGCGGTGGATTGAGCTTCTGAAAGATTATGATTGTGTAATAGACTACCATCCAGGAAAAACAAATATAGTAGCAGATGCATTGAGCAGAAAAGCAGCAATTGAATTACGGGCAATGTTCGCTCAGTTTAGTATTAATGATGATGGAAGCTTGTTAGCTGAATTAAGGGTTAAATCGATAATGTTTGACCAAATTAGAGCAGCCCAGCTAGAAGATGAAAAGTTGATGAAGAGAAAAGAGATAGTACGGAATGGTATGGTAGAAAATTTTAGTATTGATGAACATGATTGTTTGAGGTTCCAAAATTGGCTTTGTATTCCAACTACTTCTGAGTTAAAAAAGTTGATTCTCCGAGAAGCACACGATGGTACTTTTGCTTTACACCCTGGTGGAACAAAGATGTATTAGAATTTACGGGAGTTATACTGGTGGCAAGGGATGAAGAAAGATATAGTTGAATTTGTTGGCAAATGTCTGACTTGTCAGTGAGTAAAGGTAGAACATCAGGTACCTACAGGTTTGTTACAGCCTATTAGTATTCTCGAGTGGAAATGGGATTGCATTACTATGGACTTTGTTACGAGATTGCCACTGTCAGCGAGTAAAAAGAATGCCATCTGGGTAATTGTGGATCGTCTCACAAAGTCAGCTCATTTTATAGCAGTTAGAACTGATTGGTCTTTGCAGAAACTTGCTGAGATTTATATTGGGGAAATTGTGAGATTACATGGTATTCCTACATCGATAATCTCAGTCCGGGATCCACGGTTTACATCGAGATTTTAGAGGCAATTACATGATTCTCTGGGTACTCTACTTAATTTCAGTACTGCATTTCATCCGCAAACCGACATACAGTCTGAACGGGTGATTCAAATTTTAGAAGACATGTTACGGGCTTGTATTATTGACTTTGAATCAGGTTGGGAACATTATTTGCCATTAGCAGAATTTGTCTTAGTTTCCAATCTAGTATTCAAATGGCTTCGTATGAGGCTTTACATGGTAGAAGGTGTAGATCGCCTGTATGTTGGACGGAACTGAATGAAAGAAAAATAGTTGGAACGGTGTTGATTCAAGAGATAGAGGAAACAGTTAAAAAGATTAAAGATAGACTGAAAGCCGCCTTCGACAGACAGAAATCTTACGCAGATTTGAAACGACGGGACATTGAATACTATGTTGGGGATAAGTTATTCCTTAAAGTATAGCCTTGGAAGAAATTTTTGAGATTTGGCCAGAAAGGAAAAATAAGTCCTCATTATATTAGGCCGTATGAAATAGTAGAAAGAATAGGACCGGTTGCTTATCGACTAGCTTTGCCTCCAGAGTTACAGAAAATTCACGATGTTTTCCAAGTTTCTATGCTTCGGAGATATAGATCGGATCCTTCTCATATTATTCCCACTGAAGATATTGAAATTCGACCGGATCTGTCTTATGAAGAAGAGCCAGTGCAAAATATTAGCTAGAGAAGTAAAGGAGTTGATGTAACACCCCTTACCCGTGTTCAAAGTCGGAACCGGATACGAGACATTACCTAACTCAACTTGCTTAAACGTACCACATCGGGCCATAAATTTTCGTTTCAACTTAAGACTTTTCATGCCTACTCATAATGTCCTTATTATGGGCCTACGAGACCCAAAACTTACACCCAAAATGATTCGGGACTAAACCCAAAACTTTGAAACACAAAGACAAATTTGGCTTAAAACAGGGCCACACGCCCCCGTGTGAAGGATGGGACACGCCCGTGTGGCATATCACATGCCCGTGTTCCACACCCGTGTGGAATTATTTCTCAATTCAAACCTACAAGGGTTTTCACACGGCCGGACACACGCCCGTGTCCCTGGCCTGTGTCCCTCACATGGCCTCGACACACCCGTGTCTTAGCCCGTATGTAAAACCATGGCATTCTGTTTATGACGTCATCACCTCACTAAGGTCACACGGCCAAGGCATACGCTCGTGTCCTTAGACCGTGTGTTGAATTAAATTCCAAATTTCAGGTGCAGACTTTACACTGCCTGGGCACACGCCCATGTCCATGGCCGTGCCTCCCACACGACTAAGACACACGGCCATGTCTCTGCCCGTGTGTTTACTACTGAGCATACTGACTTGTAAACCTAGCATGCAAGGGGACAAACGACCTCATCACACGCCCATGGGGCTGACCTTGTGTCATACACGGCCTAGACACACGCCCGTGTGTCTACCTGTGTGGACAATTATATGGCTATCTACCAAGCCATTTGCCATCCTACAGAGCAACCACACTTATACCAAATCAATTCAACATATATTATGACCATATGGCACCTCTAAGAACTCAAAATCAAGACATCCACACAAGCATACACTTCATGAAATTCATCATCATTGAATATATGAACATGTCAAGTATAGGCCAACTTTCCATGACCATTTACAAAATGAATTGAACAACATTAATAGCCAACACTTTGGCTAGCAAATATGACATAACAAAATGACCAAGTCCTATACATGCCATACTCAAAATGAATCTAACTTGGCTATACCAAAAAGTAGTCGATAGTTTGATTTCCTAACTCTGACGTTCCACGAATTCTCGAGCTAACTTGACAATGCTACAAGTAAAAGGGAAATAAGAGGGGTAAGCATAAAGCTTAGTAAGTTTGCATGAAAATAAATAACAACATAAAGCTCATAATATCATCCATCTATGGCATTGAATAAAACCGAAAAGTCTCAAGCACTTGCCATAACTTACTCGTATTTGCTCTTATCGAATACATGCAATAACACATAACGTAAACTTTTCTGGTGAATTACTCATGGGTACCTGTATTCACTCAATCACATAGCTTTAGCACCAAACTCATTTCTATTTCAAGCTTAACTATTTATCCCACTAAATCACTTGGGATATTCAAAGATACATATTCATCGTCATCCACATAAATACGAAGCCAATGCCACATCCCAGATGTGGTCTTACATGGGGTCACCTCTGAGTGCCGATGCCATATCCCAGATATGGTCTTATACAGGATCTCACATCAATTATCGATGTCATATCCCGAATATGGTCTTATACGATTTTAATATTCAATGCCGATGCCATATCCCAGATATGGTCTTATAGGGGATCTCAATTCGGTGCCGAGGCCATGTCCCCGACATGGTCTTACACAGGACCTTATTCATCTCATGTCTCGATAATAGTATCCTCACATTTATTATAGTCCAACCGGGACTTCAAAATCACAACTTTCATCATTTTTCTCATTTAACACCATCATTCAATTTCATAGAAATATATGCATCATTATAATATCAAACATTCTCAAATATACTAGCATGATGTTGAATTTATCACATACAAACTTACCTCGGTTTCAAAATAGGTCATTTACCGATTTAATCTGATACCTTGCCTTTTCCTCGGTCAAGGTTAATTCCTCGTTCTTCTTAATCTATATAATAACAATTTAGCTCATTTAATAACCATATTAATCAACACATTTCAATAGTCATACTTTGGCAAAATTACCATTTTGCCCTTATACTTTCACAAAATGACTATTTTACCCCTAGGCTCAGAAATCAATTCTAATCAAATTTCTTTCTTTAACAAGCCTAGGTGAACATTTATTACTCTTATGGCAGCCCTCAATACTCATTATTTCATGCATTTACCATACATTTTACAACCTTTACAAAAAGGTCCTTTGAGGTGTTTTCATGATAACACCTTTCACAAAAGTTGTTTATCTAACTACTAGGACTCATATTCTTCCATAAAAATGCAGCAAACAACATAAATGCTCACATGGAAAAACCCTAGGTTTTCAACCATTTTGCAAAATAGTCCCCTTATTAGCTAGCTTAAGCTTTAGGGGTTCCAAAAGTACAAATATTATCAAGAAAAATCACCAAAGTCACTTACTTGAGAGGTGAAGAGCTTGCTGAAATTTTTGGGTTTTCAAACCCCTATTTTCTGCTAATTTTCAGAGGAAAGAGATGAGTGAATAGAAGGATATCAGCTTTTTTTTATTTTATTCTATTTCATCAATTTAATCCACCTACTACACCAAATTTGACTAATTTTGACTTCTTTGTCCCCCTATGGCCGGCCACCCTATATCTAAGGGTCTAATTGCCCATTAAAAGCCTCCAATTAATATTCTATGGCTTTTAGACACCTTTACCTTATAAAATGGAACTTTCGCACTTTATGCGATTTAGTCTTTTTTCGCTATTAAGTATGCAATCGCTAAAATTAAAGCACCAAAATTTTCATGCACCTATATAATCATGCTTTAACTCATAAAATAATACTAAAATAATTTTCTCCGACCTCGGATTAGTAGTTCTGAAACCACTGTTCCAAATAGCCCCTAAATCGGGCTGTTACAATTCTCCCCCTTAATGATTTTTGTCTCCGAAAATCTTACCGGTGAAAAGGTTGGGATATTGATTTCTCATAGCCTCCTCGAGCTCCCATGTAGCCTCTTATATCCCGTGCCTTTACCATAGTACTTTCACAAGAGATATACTTTTGTTTCTCAACTGCTTGACCTCTCGTGCCAAAATCTTAACCGACTCTTCGCCATAAGTCAAGTCCGGTTGAATTTCTATCTCTGATGGTACAATTACATGTGAAGGGTCCAAACGGTATCGGCGTAACATGGACACGTGGAAAACATCATGAATCTTTTCCAGCTCAGGTGGCAAGGCCAAACGATAAGCTACCGTCCCTATCCTCTCGGTAATCTCATATGGTCCGACAAAACGCGGACTCAATTTGCCTTTCTGACCAAATCTGAGGACTTTTCTCAATGGTGATACTTTCAGAAACACTTTATCACCTAATTGGAACTCAATCTCTTTCCTTTTTAAATCCGAATAGGACTTTTTTCTATCTAAGGTAGCTTTCAGATATTCACGTATCACTTTTACCTTTTCTTCAGTTTCTCTAACTAAATCGACTCAGTGAATCTGACTCTCTCTGAGTTCAGTCCAATACAAGGGCGTTCGGCACTTACGCCCATATAATGCCTCATAAGGCGCCATATTCAAACTCGACTGAAAGTTGTTATTGCAGGCGAATTCCACCAACGGCAAGTATTTCTCCCAATTACCTTGGAATTCCAAAACACAACATCGAATCATGCCTTCAAGTATTTGTATTACTCTTTCCGACTACCCGTCAGTTTGCGGATGGAAACATATGCTAAAGCTCAATTTTGTGCCTAAGGCCTCTTGCAACTTTTTCCAAAACCGTGACGTAAATCTCGGATCTCTATCTGAAATAATCGACAACGGTACACCGTGAAGTCTTACTATTTCTGACACATAAAAATCTGCCAACTTATCAAGCAAGTAGTCAACCCGTACTGGTATGAAATGACCTGACTTCGTAAGTCTATCAACCACGACCCATATTACATCCTTTTTTTTGGTGACAACGGCAAACCCGTCACGAAGTCTATAGTAATACAGTCCCACTTCCACTCGGGAACCATAATAGGCTAAAGTAGACCCGAAGGTACTTAATGTTCAGCCTTCACTTGTTGACAAATTAGGCATCTCGATACAAACTCCGAAATGTCTTTCTTCATACTTGGCCACAAATACCATTTCCTCAAGTCGTTATACATCTTCGTGCTACCTGGATGTACAGACAAACATCCACTATGTGCTTCATGCAGAATCTTTCGTATAAGTTCATCATTTCTGGGTACACAGACCCTATCTTGGAACATCAGACATCCATCAAGACTTATCTGAAAGTCCAACTCAACACTTGATTCACATAGAACTCTTTTAGCTTGTAAATTATTGTCGCCTTTCTGAGCTTCACAAATCTCTTGAAGAAACATTGGTCTAGCTCTCAACTTGGCTAGAACAGAACCATCATCTGACAAAGCTGTCCATGTATTCATGGCTCTTAGCGCAAACAGGGATTTTCTGCTCAAGGCATCGGCGACCACGTTCGCCTTTCCCGGATGGTAGTCAATTACTAACTCGTAATCTTTTATCAACTCTAACCATCTTCTTTGCCTAAGGTTCAACTCTTTTTGAGTCATTAAGTATTTTAGGCTCTTATGATTAGTGAACACCCGACATTTCTCACCATACAAATGGTGTCTCCATATCTTTAGTGCAAATACAATTGCAGCCAACTCCAAGTCGTGGGTCGGGTAATTCTTCTTGTGCGGCTTTAATTGCCTAGAGGCATACGCAATCACCTTGCCCTCTTGCATAAGTACACAACCTAATTCATTCAAGGATGCATCGCTATAAACCATAAATTCTTTTCCCGACTCAGGTTGCACTAAAATAGGAGCTTCAATCAACAACGTCTTCAATCTCTCAAAACTCTGTTGGCACTTTTCTATCCAATCAAACTTCACATCTTTTTGTAGCAACCTCATCATCGGAGTAGCTATCATGGAAAATCCCTTGACAAAACGTCTATAGTAGCCGGCTAGGCCCAGAAAACTCCTAACCTCAGTTACGTTCCTTGGTGGCTTCCAATCTACAATTGCTGAGATCTTACTCAGGTCGACTCTAATTCCATCTCCCGAGACAATGTGCCCCAAAAATCCAACTTCCTTAAGCCAAAATTCGCTTTTACTAAACTTGGCATACAATTGTTTATCTCTCAAAATTCACAGAACCGTCCTCAAATTCTTAGCATGCTCGTTCTCGTCCCGAGAGTAGATCAATATATCATCGATAAAGACTATCACAAATTTATCCAAATACGGCCGAAAAATGCTATTCATCAAATCCATGAAAACTGCAGGGGCATTTGTTAAACCAAAAGGCATGACCAAAAATTCATAGTGGCCATACCTTGTCCGAAATGTAGTTTTCGGCACATCCGAGTCCTTGACTCTCAACTGATAATATCCAGACCTTAAGTCTATCTTGAAAAACACTGTGGCTCCCTTCAATTGGTCAAATAAATCATCGATTCTTGGCAACGGGTACTTGTTCTTCACAGTTACCCTATTGAGTTACCGATAATCTATACATAACCTCATGGAACCATCTTTCTTCTTCACATATGATACGGGAGCACCCCACGGAGAATAACTCGGTCTTGTGAAGCCTTTATCCGTTAACTCTTGCAACTGTGCCTTCAGTTCTTTTAGCTCGGTTGGAGCCATTCTGTATGGAGCGATAGAAATGGGGGCAGTACCAGGAGCTAACTCAATCCAAAATTTGACTTCTCTAACTGGAGGTAACCCTGGCAATTCCTCTAGGAAAACATATGGATATTCACATACTATGGGCACTGATTCAATTCTTAACTCAGCCTCTCTAGCATTCATCACAAAGGCAATGTAAGCTTCGTACCCTTTTCTTAAATACTTTTAAGTCAACAAGGAAGATATCAATACTGGCAATCTGTCTTGCTCATCTGATTCAACACGAATAAGATCCCCACTTTCACATTTTAGCTCAATAAACTTCCTTCCACAATTCACTATCACATCATGAATAGTTAACCAATCCATCCCAAGGATAATATCAAATTCATCAAACGGCAATAGCATGAGGTTAGCAGGAAAGCAATGACCCCTAATCATCAAAGGGCAACCTTTGCATACTCTATCAACCAACACACATTTGCCTAGGGGATTTGACACTCTTATCACAAATTCAGTAGACTCTACAGGCATACTCATGTTAGAGACTAATTTCATGCAAATATATGAGTGGGTAGACCCCGGATCAATTAAAGCTATAACACGAGTATCATAGAGAAAAAGTGTACCCGTAATCACGTCGGGGGAAGAAGCCTCTTCGCGAGCACGAATGGCATATTTTCTCACTGGTGCTCTACCCTCAATTCTTACAGTCTGATCTCTAGATGAATTCTTGCTACTCATTTCATTTCTCGATTTTCTCTGTGATCTTTCCCTAGTAGTACTTCCTGGTTTTGCATTCTGAGGCTTTTCTTTCTCACCCGCCTCGGGGCAATCTCTGATAAAATGGTCTAGAGATCCACACTTAAAACAGGCCTTCTCGTTTGCTTGACACTCACTGGGATAACGTCTGCCACACTATGGGCATTCCAGTCTACTCGGTCGAGCGTTGCCAACACTAGCAACCGAAGTAGTCTGAGCCTTAGACCCTGGGTACTGTCTACCTTTACTTCTATTTGAAAACCCAGCTGAAGTAGCTGATCGAACAGTAAACTCTCTTGACTTCTTGGACGAGGATTGGAATGACTTGCCTAACTGTCTCTTCTTCGAGTCGTGAGACTCAATTTCAGCTTTCTTTTTCTCTTTGACTAGTTCCTCAGCCTTACAGGCTCGATCTACCAGCACCACAAACTCTTTTAGTTCGAGGACACCAACAAACAAACGGACATCCTCATTTAACCCATCCTCAAATCTTTTGCACATGATGGCTTCTGTCGATACGCACTCTCGAGCGTATTTGCTGAGCCTTACGAACTCACGCT
This sequence comes from Gossypium sturtianum, assembly GCA_025698515.1. NCBI lineage: Eukaryota > Viridiplantae > Streptophyta > Magnoliopsida > Malvales > Malvaceae > Gossypium > Gossypium sturtianum. Next base: position 127,823,717 of record CM046948.1, read on the forward strand.
CATATTCAGCCACCGTCATTTGACCTTGCTTTAGCTCCAAGAACTCCTTTCTTTTCTGGTCGATGAACCTTTGACTAATGTACTTCTTCTGGAATTCTTCTTGGAAGAATTCCCAATTAACTCTCTCCCTTGGTACCACCGACACAAGGGTGTTCCACCACTGATAGGCCGAATCTCTCAAGAAAGATACCGCACACTTTATGCACTCCTCAGGCGTGCACGATAACTCATCGAATACCCTGATGGTATTCTCAAGCCATAATTCCGCTCTCTCCGGATCATCATCCTTGCTAGCCCGAAATTCTTCGGCTCCTTGTTTCCGGATTTTATCGACTGGAGGTCTTTCTCTTCTTACTACCTCTACCACCTGAGGAGCTACAAGAGCGGGCTGAGGAATAGGTGGAGGTGGAGGGGGTTGAGCATTAGGATTTGCTCGGATATACTCAGTATACCAATTGCTCATCATATGTAGAAAGGCTTCTCAAGCCTCTTTTCCCTGGCCTAAATTCTCGGGTCTACTCTCTACCAGCGCGGTCCCTTGCACGGGAACCGGTGTATTACTTGCAGCATCATCAGCTGCAGTCTGATCGGGATCTATTTCTATATAAAAATAAAATTTAAAACGTCAGGAGTCGTCACACTATCATTAGGTAAATACTCATGTGTATGGCATGTATAGCTAGACTCATACTTACACTATGTTAGTCTGAGAACCGACTAAACCATAGCTCTAATACCACTAAATGTAACACCCCTTACCCGTGTTCAAAGCCGAAACCGGATACGGGGCATTACCTAACTCAACTTGCTTAAACGTACCACATCAGGCCATAAAATTTCGTTTCAACTTAAGACTTTTCATTCCTACTCATAATGTCCTTATTATGGGCCTGCGAGACCCAAAACTTACACCTGAAATGATTCGGGACTAAACCGAAAACTTTGAAACACAAAGACAAATTTGGCTTAAAACAGGGCCACACGCCTGTGTGAAGGATGAGACACGCCATTGTGGCATACCACATGCCCGTGTTCCACACTCGTGTGGAATTATTTCTCAATTCAAACCTACAGGGGTTTTCACACAGCCGTGTCTTTGCCCGTCTGTTTACTACTGAGCATACTGACTTGTAAACCTAGCATGCAAGGGGACACACGGCCTCTCCACATGCCCATGGGGCTGACCGTGTGTCACACACAGCCTAGACACATGCCCGTGTGTCTACCCGTGTGGACAATTATATGGCTATCTACCAAGCCATTTGCCACCCTACAAAGCAACCACACTTATACCAAATCAATTCAACACATATTATGACCATATGGCACCTCTAAGAACTCAAAATCAAGACATCCACACAAGCATACACTTCATGAAATTCATCATCATTGAATATATGAACATGTCAAGTATAGGCCAACTTTCCATGACCATTTACAAAATGAATTGAACAACATTAATAGCCAACACTTTGGCTAGCAAATATGACATAACAAAATGACCAAGTCCTATACATGTCATACTCAAAATGAATCTAACTTGGCTATACCAAAAAGTAGTCGATAGTGTGATTTCCTAACTCCGACGTTCCACGAATTCTCGAGCTAACTTGACAATGCTACAAGTAAAAGGGAAATAAGAGGGGTAAGCATAAAGCTTAGTAAGTTTGCATGAAAATAAATAGCAACATAAAGCTCAGAATATCATCCATCCATGGCGTTGAATAAAATCGTAAAGTCTCAAGCACTTGCCATAACTTACTCATATTTGCTCTTATCGAATACATGTAATAACATATAACGTAAACTTTTCTTGTGAATTACTCACGGGTACCTGTATTCACTCAATCACATAGCTTTAGCACCAAACTCATTTCTATTTCAAGCTTAACTATTTATCCCACTAAATCACTTGGGATATTCAAAGATACATATTCATCATCATCCACATAAATACGAAGCCAATGCCACATCCCAGATGTGGTCTTACATGGGGTCACCTCTGAGTGCCGATGCCATATCCCAGATATGGTCTTATACAGGATCTCACATCAATTATCGATGCCATATCCCGAATATAGTCTTATACGATTTTCATATTCAATGCTGATTCCATATCCCAGATATGGTCTTATACGGGATCTCAATTCGGTGCCAATACCATGTCCCCGACATGGTCTTGCACGGGACCTTATTCATCTCATGTCTCGACAATAGTATTCTCACATTTATTATAGTCCAACCGGGACTTCAAAATCACAACTTTCATCGTTTTTCTCATTCAACACCATCATTCAATTTCATAGCAATATATGCATCATTATAATATCAAACATTCTCAAATATACTAGCATGATGTTGAATTTATCACATACAAACTTACCTCGATTTCAAAATAGGTCACTTGTCGATTTAATCCGATACCTTGCCTTTTCCTCGGTCAAGGTTAATTCCTCGTTCTTCTTGATCTTTATAATAGTAAATTAGCTCATTTAATAACCACATTAATCAATACATTTCAATAGTCATACTGTGGCAAAATTACCATTTTGCCCTTAGACTTTCACAAAATGACTATTTTACCCCTAGGCTCAAAAATTAATTCTAATCAAATTTCTTTATTTAACGAGCCTAGGTGAACATTTATTACTCTTATGGAAGCCCTCAATACTCATTATTTCACACATTTACCATACATTTTACAACCTTTACAAAAAGGTCATTTGAGGTGTTTTCATGATTCTTTCACAAAAGTTGTTTATCTAACTACTGGGACTCATATTCTTCCATAAAAATGCAGCAAACAACATAAATGCTCACATGGAAAAACCCTAGGTTTTCAACCATTTTCCAAAATAGTCCCCTCATTAGCTAACTTAAGCTTTAGGGGTTCCAAAAGTACAAATATTATCAAGAAAAACCACCAAAGTCACTTACTTGAGAGGTGAAGAGCTTGCTGAAATTTTTGGGTTTTCAAACCCCTATTTGCTGCTAATTTTTGGTGGAAGGAGATGAGTGAATAAAAGGATATCAGCTTTTCTTTATTTTATTCTAATTCGTCAATTTAATCTACCTACTACACTAACTTTGACTAATTTTGACTTCTTTGTCCCCCTATGGCCGGCCACCCTATTTCTAAGGGTTTAATTGCCCATTAAAGGCCTCCAATTAATATTCTATGGCTTTTAGACACCTTTAGCTTATAAGATGGAACTTTCACACTTTATGCGATTTAGTCTTTTTTTGCCATTAAGCATGCAATCGCTAAAATTAAAGCACTAAAATTTTCGTGCACCTATATAATCATGCTTTAACTCATAAAATAATAATAAAATAATTTTCTCCGACCTCGGATTAGTAGTTTTGAAACCATTGTTCTGAATAGCCCCTAAATTGGGATGTTACAGTTGAGAAATAAACGGATTCCTTTAGTGAAAGTGTTATGGAGAAGTCACAGTACTGAGGAAGCAACTTGGGAACCAAAAGTAACAATGAGAGCACAATATCCTCATCTATTCTCAGGTAAATTTCGAGGACGAAATTTATTAAGGGGGGAAGAAATGTAATTACCCAAAATTCACGGGCATCAGAAAAGTGTATTTTCGGGCCACCGTCTTAGTAAACCGAACTCATAAATAATTATTAAAAATATTTATGAGTCTAGTGGTGTGTCTAATTAGGTTTCAATTAAGTGAATTTAGCTTAATTAAGAGTAATTAGGAAAAAGGACTAAATTGAATAAACGGTGAAAGTTGAATTGTAGATTAAAAGAAAGTAAAAAGGACCAAAATGGAAAATATGCCATTTAGCATTAATGAGGCGGCAACTTAGAAAAAAATCTAAGATTTTCTTAGATTTATTATGTTATTTAATTATAATTATTATTATTAATTATTATTATATTATAAAATAAAGAAAAATGTACGGTGAATGAATTATAAATGTGTAATGTATATATTTATACACTTGTAAAATAAATAAATAATTACTTATAATTTAAGTATAAAGATATTTATTAATTAAGTTATTATTATTATATTATTATTAATATAAAACTAATAAATTAAATAAAAGAAATAAAAGAAACAAAAGATAAAAGAAAGAAACAGAATGTGAAAACGAAACAGGGGAAGGAAAGAAGGAAAAAGAAAGAAAGAAAAGAAAAAGGGAAAACTAGGGTTTTGAAGCTTTAAGCCTTAATTGGTAAGTCAATTAAGTCCTTTTCTTTTAATTTTGATGTTTTAGAAGCTTTAGAACAAAGTTTTGTTGATTTTAAGTTGAAACTTTGAAAGTTCTTAGGTTTTTGGACATGAGTTATGTTGAACAACTTGATGAATTAGGGGTTTAATTGATAGAAATTCTAGTTAGAATTGATTAAAGGATTAAATTGTAAAGTAAGCTATAAGTTTTGTGTTAGAGGGACTAAATTGAAAGAAATTTAAAATTAGGGTTTTATCATGAACATTAGATAGTTAAGTTGAATTTGGTAGGAAATTGAGTAGAAATAAAGTATGAATTGAGTTAGAAAAGTAAATGAGTGTAATTAGGACCAAATTGAAATTATGGTAGAAATTGAATTGAAATTCAATTATTTAATATAAATTAGTGCTATATTAATAGTGTAAATTATTTTAATTTTAATTTTCGTAGCTAACAAAGAACCAGAGGCGTCGAGCAAGAAGGGGAAAGAGAAAGTAGACGAGGAGTAACACGAGAAAATCACGGTTTGTATTACTATAATTTAAACTACTATTTATTAAATGTTATATTTAAATTTATATGTATGGTAAGTAAATTATAAGGTAAGTATCAATATTGGAATGAATGAAATTAAGATAAAGTATGATTATATGTGAATATTTGATGGTATATTGATTGGAAAATGGAAAAATGTATTGAATTGAATTGTGATTAATATGAGAAAGTGATTGAATTGAAATATGAAAATTGAATACCCTATTAACTAGTCGGGATGAGTCGGATATAGTTGGCATGCCATAGGATTGAAAGGATTTAGGGATTTTTAGGCTTAGCCGAGGAGACACTGAAGTCACTATATTTTTTTGGACTATCCGAAGAGGCACTTAGTGCCATTCTGGAGTGTTTGGGTGGATTATTCTGGTGTGTTTGGGAAGATTATTTTGGTGTGTTTGGATGGATCATTCTGGTGTGTTTGGTGGAATCATTCTTGTGTGTTTGGTTAAAATTCGTGTATCCGTCAAGGTCTGATTTTCGTTAATAGGGTGAATAAATGAAATGAGAAAATCGAACGAATTTGATTAATCGTACTATTGGAAGTATGAAAAAGAAATTGTGAATCGAATTGTGAATTGAAATGGGATGTGAGATTTGAAAGCCTGAACCTAAGGTTCATGAATTGGATAAAAGACCAAATTGTTGATATATGATATTAGTTGATGAAATGTTATAGATGATATATGAATTTGAATGTAAATTAGTTCTTATGATTTAAAATGTTATATGATTGATATTTATAATTCACTAATGTTATATAGTTTGAATTATGGTAATACCATTGAGTATAGACATACTCAGCGTACGGTTGTTTTCGTGCGCAGGTCCGTAGAAGTCAAAGGTCCCGGTTCAGCATCCAGATCAATCCCGACTTCAGCACAACTTTGGTGATGTATTTTTTTCCTTTTGGTAAATGTGGCATGTACCTAGGTCTTATTTAAGAGTCTTGTGAGTTTTAGTTGTAAAGAATTGGTCTCTAATGTTTGAATGATAAATGAAATGTTAAGTTATAAAATGGTATGTTTGGTACTAAAGTTGAAATGAGATAAATGAAGTTTATTAGTTAACGTTTATATAGTATCATGAATGTATTTGATCAATTTGATAAGTCAATGTTCTAGGCATGATTTAAGTATGTTTGAATGTGAAAATGTGTTGGTTTCCGTATTAACTTTAAATTGGTTGCGGTCTGAAATTGCAGGGAAGGTTAGATATTTATAAAGGGGTTATTTTGAGTTCAAAAAAAATATTTACAAAAAATTTTCGGAGTACTCGAACAAGTCCCGTTCCATTTCTAATACGTGTTTTGGGCCTCGAGGGTCCATTATAGGGATTTAATGATTAAATTATACTATGTATGTTAATTTATTTATGAATTATTCGTAAATTGTCCGATATGTCTGGTAATGCTCTGTAACCCTGTTCCGGAGACGGTTTAGGGTTAGGGGGTGTTAAATGAATGCCAAATAAACTTAGATGAGCTTATCACAATATAAACTTTCATTTCATTTCACCTTTCATATTTCAATAATAATTCCCATTGAACTGTTGTAATTTCGATGGATACTCGAGCAGTATACTCAAGGTATGCATGTCATCAATCCGTCAATTCATATTCAAAAGTGCCCTTTTGGCACATATTCATATAGCACACTCTCGAGCCACATATGATGTAACAGGATTACCAGTCCAGGCTAAATCCTTTCAGTAACTTATGCTCTAAAGGGCTTACTCTGGATTACCCTTCCGGGCTAAATCCATTTCATAGCATATGCTCGAGAAGGCTTAATTCAGGATTACTCTTCCGGGCTAAATCCTTTCAGTAACATTTAAAACATTTTATCCGTTTCATAAAATCATCATAATCCATCGAAATACAACGTTCAACCAGAACAATGACATTTTATCCATATTTCTCAACTTATGGTTATTTCATTTTGTACATCATCACATACATATCATTAACTCTTATTCATACCTTTCCAAGTTTTGACCCATCACAAACACATTTTCAAATATCTTAGTATCACTTTCAGTATTTCGAAAATAGCTCGGTTGGAAAGCATCTCTGCCTCAACAAAACAATTTCATCAGAGTTGGGAGATATCACACTATCACGGGTAGTAATATGACATGTATAGCTAGACTCACATACGCTACGTTAGTCCGAGAATAAACTAAACCATAGCTCTGATACCACTAAATGTAACACCTCTTACCCGTATTCAACGTAGGAATACGGTACGAGGCATTACCGGACTCACATCACAAGCAATCACACCATTTCGACTCATAAAATTTGCATCCAAATTAAAACCATTCATATTCGATCATGAAGTCCCTATTATGAGCCTACGAGGCCCAAAACATGTATTGGAAGTGGTTCGGGTCTAAACTGAGAACTTTAGAAATTTTTACAAAATTTAGAAATTTTTTACTAGAAGCAGGGCTCACACGCCCGTATGGTCCAAGGGACACGCCGGTGTGACCTCGGGGACACGCCTGTGCTTCAGACCGTGTTCAAATTAGGGTGCTCTCTAACTTGTGCCACATGGCCGTGCTACACACCCATGTGCTAGGCCGTGTAGCACACACGGCTGAGACACACGCCCGTGTCTCTGCCCGTATGCTCAATTTTGGACATTCTGTTTCTCAAAATGAAGGTGCAGGGGACACACGACCGGAACACATGCCCGTGGGGCAGACCGTGTGTCACACACGGCCTAGACACACGCCCGTGTGTCTACCCGTGTGGGAAAAATAAAAGCTATTTACCAAGCCATTTGCCACCCTTGTTCACATATACACTTACACCAATTCAAAGGCACAAAACAATACATACTTAGGCAACCAAAACATCCACATTCATGGTTAAAACATATCAACTTTATATATTTGTCTAACATATTCACTACATTTATTAAGCCCTAAATCAAACATACAAATTTCACATTCATTAGGCTTCATTCATGTAACACCCCTAACCCGTATTCGTCACCGAAATAGGGTTAAGAGGCGTTACCGGACGAACGGAGACTTTTACGGACATTTCATAATATAACTCAACGAATTAGATCAAAGTGTCCCTTAAATAGGTCAATGAGACCTTGAGCATGCTTTAGAATAGGGCCGGGACTAAACCGAACACATAGAAAAATTCTCAAAAATTTAAAATTTTTTCTAAGTTACAGAGGTCACACGCCCGTGTGGGCAGGCTGTGTGCCTCCCATGGCCTCAGACACGCCCGTGTGTCTAAGCCGTGTCAAAACAGGGCATACATATTGACTTGTCCACACGGCCATGGACACGCCCGTGTGCCTCACCCGTGGTCGATCCTAACTTACACCACACGGCCAGTCACACGCCCGTGTGTCCAGCCCGTGGTCGATCCTGACTTTTTTTGAATTACAACCACGAGTGACACGGTCGAGCCACACGCCTGTGTGCTCAACCGTGTGGGCAATTATAGGCCATTTTCAAGGCCAAAATGCCACCCACACTTGGGTCATTCCTACAATCTCAAACAAGCATTATTCCATACACAATTGGCAACCAAAATCATGTCAAGTGAACAACATATCATCTCATTCAATATCATTTCTATTCATACCAACTTGTATACTAATTTGCACAACCAATTCACATATAAAACTAATCATGTTTCATCCTCAATTTGCCACATTCATAGAACCATCTCATTGTTCAAACATATATACTCATACTGCATCATTATACTTACCATTCATATGACCATATCAAAACCATGAATCCATACCAAAATCAAGCATCATATACCAAAATCACTCATGCATTATACCAACATTATCTAGCCACATCTCATGGCTATTTACACATCTCAAACATGTTCCAAAATAACTAGCCTATACATGCCATATTTAGCTATATACACTTTTCAAAAGTACCAAAATTGAGTTTGATAGTGTGGTGACGATCCTCGACGGTTCCCGAGCCTTTCGTAGCTTTGACGATCTATAAAACAGAACAAACACACACAAAGTAAGCTTTCAAAAGCTTAGTAAGCCATATACAAATAAACTTAGCATAAAATGCACATAGCCATATTGATACAATGTCATTAATATTTCTCATTGCAAATTCATCACATAATCTTTGGCACATTTGCTTAGCCAAAGCTTGCCACATTCTTCCACTCAAATATCACATATACACATAGCTCATTCAAGCATGTATTCACATATTACTTCATCAATTAAAAATACATATTCACTTAAGTAAGCTCATTTAGACACTTACCTTTCAAACACACATAGTGTACTTATCAAACGTACCTGAAACGGATATACAACTCACATAGTCATTCATTTCTCGGACTTGCCCGTTGAACCGTTCAGAACCTAATAGGATACTCCGAGTGCTCAGAATAGTCATACAATGCCAATGTCCCAGACGTGGTCTTACATGTAACTAAATATCGATGTCACTGTCCCAGACAGGGTCTTACACGAATCAATACGATGCCAATGTCCCAGACATGGTCTTACACGTAAATCTCATATCGATGCCAACATCCCAGACGTGGTCTTACACGAAGTCTCAAATCAATGCCAACGTCCCAGACGTGGTCTTACATGATATCACATATCGGACACCTATGTCATGACATATGCATTCCTATCTATTCCTAGGTTCATACGGGAGTTCTTGGACTTTAATAACTTGTCGACTTATGCATACACTCGAATTTCATATACATTCCATCTCAATGGATATTCATAGCAATTTACATTTCATATATGTACGATAATTCAATTCAAATACATTTATTTGTATATCGACTTACCGCGGATTCGGATATTTAATCGGATTCGGTTATTCGACAACTTTTGACTTTCCACGATCTAAGTCCGTTTTCTTCGGTTCTTGATCTATACATATTCAAATTTAACCGATTCATTCATCAAATCATTCAATTCAATCCAAAAACACATATTTAGGGCAATTTACAAATTAGCCCTCACATTTTCACATTTTGACATTTTAGTCCCTATTTCACAAAATCACAAAATACACAAAATCTCAATACACCCATGCTTAGCCGAATGTTCATGTATCTCATACAAGTCCATACATTTCATTTATTTCACAATTTAGTCCCTCAAAATATTATTTTCTCAATTAAGTCCAAAATACTCAAAATCATCAAAACTCCAAAGACAAACTATGTTAATCTATCACATATAATTCATATTTCACCATCAAACATCCAAAAACTCACATGTTCATCAATGGCACATTTCAAAAACATCATCAATTCATAAAATTGAGGCATGGGTTTTGAAGTTTACAGAGCAACGATTATAAAAACGTAGAAATTATCAAAAACCGAAGCAAAACATACCTTGAATTTGGATTAAACCTAGCCGAATGAAGCTTGGTTTCTTTCTCTTCTTTTCTTAAGAATTTCGGCCAAAGATGATAAGAAAATGGCCATTTTTTCATGCTTTGTTTTATTTAATAAACCTTAATAACATAATTCCAATTTTAACCTTTAATAATAAAATTATAAAACATAGTTTCCAAGGTCATTATTGACCATAACCGTCCACTATCAATAATAATAGGCTAATTGCCTTTTAAGGACTTTGCATTAAAAAGACATAACAAATAGGCACTTTTACAATTTTTTTCATGCTAACTTTGCATTTAATGCAATTTAATCCTTTTCTCAAATTAAACGCACAAACGGACAAATTAATTCACAGAAATTTCACACATACTGATTCACATATCATAAGCACAGAAAATAATATTAAAATACTTTTCTGACTCGAATTTGTGGTCCCGAAACAACTGTTCCAACTAGGGTCTAAACCGGACTGTTACAATTCACCTACTTTCTAGTTACCAAATTATTCTCAGATTCCCTATCTCATCAATAGGTCACATTTCCAAGAGTTTACACAATCATGTCATAAATCACATTTCCAAACATTTCACATTCACCAAGCATACCATGATCATATCACTATAGGCATTGACACATATATGAATATACTTAGGCTTACAACCATGTTAGCCAATATAAGCCAACTTACATGGCCAAATAGCAAAACAAGCCTTTGACAATTACAAGCTATTACATATGGCCAAATTAATCATGACACATATAACAAATTGACCTAGTCCCTCTACATGCCACAGACTTAAAATACTTGAATTCATTTATACCCAAAATGACAGCTTGACAGTGTGATAGAATCTCCGGCGATTTCCAACTCGAGTTGTCTCATTGTCACTATAAAACATGGGAAAGGAAAGGGGGTGAGCTATATTATATAGCTTAGTAAGTCCGTACGAAAATAATAAGCAACTCTTACCAATCTTTTATCAAGTCCAACAATTTAAACACAAGATAATACAAATTACTATAAATCTCACAGTTATAATTCTTATTCAATCATTCTCGTGGAAATCATGAACTGATAAATTCATGAAGCCAATGCTTATAGACTTTACGTACATACCTGTACCGTTTCGTAATAACTTACATACTCTTTCTCTTCTTTGACATACTCGTTGAATTTCCCGTTGAACCATTTGGAATACTATCGGATACACGAAAAATCTTTCACATAAGTGCCACATGTGTAGCCAATGCTACCTCATATCTCATAACACATATAGGCTCGCTCTCGAGCTATCTGCGGGCCTGCTCACACAAGCTGTCAGTTTAGACGTAGCTACGCGGTGCTGCTCACACAAGCTATCAGGTATCCGTAACATATGCCGGTATACCCAGCCACTGGTAGGACGTACAAGACCAGCACCCGGGACAGATAAATCACATAATCACATGGGTTCCTAGTGACATGTCACTTGTATCCTAATATAATCCTAAAGTTCAACCAGGATTTCTCGTTTGTCGAAACTTTGTCGAATACGTCCAAAGAGTCAATAACACATTTCATGCAATATCAAAACATTAAAATACAAATATAACATTGCATTATTTACATACGAACTTACCTCGGCATAAAAACGGCAAAAAGGACTAAATCGTCAAATATTTGTTTTTCCTCCGTTCTAACTCCGAACCTCATTTTTCTCGATCTATAATATCACATTTAACTTGTTTAATCATTATACTATTCAAATCATCCCAAAATCACATTATGGAAAAAATTATTTTTTTCCCCTAAAGTTTTACATTTTTACAATTTAGTCCCTAGGCTCGTAAAATGATTTTCATTCAATTTCTTCAAAACCCAAGCCTAGCCAAACCCTTTTCATACTCATAACAGCCCACATTTCTCATTTAATCACACTTTTCTACTTATTTTATAGACTTTTACAAATAAGTCCTTATTGACATTTTTACCGAAAATCACTTAACAAAAGTCGTTTAACAATCAACAAACATGCATTTTCTACCATCAAACATCAAAATACATACATGTTCAACATGGGTAAAATTTTAGACTTTGACATCTTGTAATGCCTCGAATTTGGGCCTAGAAGGAATGGGCCTTGAGCGCTGGATCAGCTAGGAGACTGCACATAAATATTTATGTGTGCAAGAAAATGGAATAAATTGCTTGTTTACTGTAATGGCTAGGTGTTTTGGGGGTGTTACATTTAGTGGTATCAGAGCCAGGTTACAAAACTCGGCTGTGGAATGGGTTTTCAAATTTTTGGATTTCAAAAGGTTGTTTTCGAATATGTGAAGTGTTTTGAGATACTTCTTCTGAAAAGTGTGGTTTACCGAGTCTCCGGTGCCGAATCCGTATGTTATTTAGATATTAGACTGTGCATAAAGTTAGATTTTGTATTTATTCAGTGTATGTTCTGGCAATCAGATTTTTAAGCGAGCAACAGTACTGTGATGGATTCAGAAGGCGAGCAAGGTCGTGAGGAGTTGCCCGTTTCCCCAGAACATTAGATTGTTCAGGAGACGGTGGTCGAGGTAAGTCCGCCAAATTCGGGTAGCGGTAACCCGGAGACTGGGACTGAGGCACTGACCCGTTTGGTAAGGGAGGTGGTAGAGGAAGTGTTTGAGACCAGAGTTAAGGAGATTGGTGAGATGCTTCATGTAATAGCCCGATTTAGGGGCTAGTCGGAACAGTGATCTCGGGATCACTAATCTGAGATTAGAGAAATTTATTTTCATGTCATATTGTGAGTCAGAGTATGATTGTATAAGTACATGAGAATTTTGGTACTTTAATTTTAGCGATTTCATGTTTAATCGCGAAAAAGGACTAAATCGCATAAAGTGCGAAAGTTTCATTCTATAAGCTAAAAGTACCAAATAGTCATATATTGATAATTGGAGGTCTTTAAAAGGCAATTAGACCCCAATATATATTCTTGGCCGGCCATAGGGGACAAGGATTGACCAAGTTGGTCAAAGTTGGTGAGTAGGTGGACTTAATTGATAGATTAATATTAGAATAAAGAAAAGATGATGTCCATCTTTCTTGCTCATCTCTCCCACCGAAAATTGGCAGCCAAATAGAGGTTGAAAGCTTCAAAAAATTAAGCACACTCTTCTCTTCACAAGTAAGTGTTCTAGTGATCTTTTCTTGAAAATAGTTGTACTTTTGAGACCCCTAAAGCTTAGGCTTTCAAATGAGGGGACTATTGTGCAATATGGTGAAAAGTTTAGAGTTTTTCCATGAGAGCTATCATTGTTATTTGTTGCATTTTTATGGAAGAAATTGAGTCTTGGTTGTTAGATGAAAAACTTTTGTGAAAGGTGTTGTCTTGAAAATACCTAATTGGACCTTGATGAAAAGGTTACAAATTTGTAGTAATTATGTGAAATGTTGAGTTTTGATGATAGCTATAAGAGTATTAAATGTTCACCTAGGCTTTTTGAAGGTAGAAATATGATTAGAATTTATTTCCGAGCCTAGGGGCAACATGGTTATTTTGCCAAAGTCTAGGGGGCAAAATAGTAATTTTTCCTAAGCATGATTATTGAAATGCTTTTATTAATTTGGTAATTAAAATGAGCTAAATTGCTATTATAGAGCAAGAAGAATTGAGAATCTGCCTCGATCGGGGAAAGAACAAAGTCTTGGACTAAACCGACGAGTTGGCTCATTTTGAAAACGAGGTAAGTTTGTATGTGATTAATGCAACATTCATGTTAGCATATTTGAGAACGCTTGGTATCATATTGATGCATGGTACTCTACTAAATTGAGTGATTGATGTTGAATATGATGTTGAAGTCCTAGTGGACTATAATGAATGTGAAAAGGCTATCATCGAGATATGAAATAGATAAGGTCCCGTATAAGACCATGTCAAAGACATGGCCTCGGCACCGAGTTGAGATCCCGTATAAGACCATATTCAGGATATGGCTTCGGTAATGAATATGAGAATCGTATAAGACCATATCCGGGATATGGCATCGATATTTGATGAGAAAGTCCATATAAGACCTTATCCGGGATATGGCATTGGCATTTAGAGGTGACTCCATGTAAGACCACCTCGGGGATGAGGCATTGGCTTCGTATCGACAACAATGACGTTGAATATGCACCTTGTGATTAATTGGATAAGTAGATGAGTTTAGAAATAGAAATGAGATTTGTACTAAAGTCATGTAAATGAATGAGTACAGGCACTCGTGAATGAGTCACGAAAAAATGACTACGATGTGTGGCACGGTATGTGCTAAATAAGGGAAATTGTAAGTAAGTATGGCAAGAAGCCTATGACTCGTGTATGGTTATTTAATGCCATGGATGGATTAAATTATGAGCTTATTGTTGCTATTTATTTCCATGCAAACTTACTAAGCTTTGTGCTTACCCCTTTCATTGCCCTTTTTCCTTGTAGTATTGCCAAGATAACTCGAAGAATGAGGACGTGGGAGTTCGGAGATCACACTATCGACATCACTTTGGTATAAAAATTTAGACTTATTTTGAGTATGGCATGTATAGGACTCGAGTATTTTGTTACGTCGTAATTGTTGGCCAAAGTGTTGGCTTTGTAAGGCATTAAAGTCTTTTTGTAATGGTCTATTAAGTTAGGCCGATACTTGGCAAACTCCTATGCTTAATGAAATTGATTTTCTTGAAGTGTATGCCCTTGTGTATGGATGTTGAATTAAGTACTTAGATATGCCTTTGGGTTATGAATTATGTTGAATTAAATTTGTGTTTGTATGTGTGCAATGTAGGGTGGCAAAGGGCTTGGTAGATAGCCATCTAATTGTCCACACGGTCAGCCCTAGGGGCGTGTGGATCGACCGTGTGCCCCCTTGCATGCTAGGTTTGCAAGTCAGTATGCTCCATGGGCAGAGTCACGACCGTGTGTCTCAGCCGTGTGGGAGACACGGCCTAGGACATGGGCGTGTGCCCAGGCCGTGTGAAGTCTGTACCCTAAATGTGGAATTTATTTTGACACACGGGCTAAGGACACGGGCGTGTGCCTTGGCCGTGTGACCTTAGTGAGATGATGATGTCATAGTCAGGATCGGCCACGGGTGGAAGACACGGGCATGCCTTAAGGGAACACGGACGTGTCCCTAGACCAACACGGGTGTGTGGCCCCTGTTTTGAAGAAAAGTTTTCCAAGTTCGCGAAAGTTCCCGGAATAGTTTCGATACCTCTCGGAGGTATGTTTAGGGCCTCTTAGGCCGAGTATGTGAAAGTGATGGGTTTAAATGAAATTTTATAACCCTATTCGAGACGTTTAAACAAGATTAGTTAGGTAATGCCTCAAACCCGGTTCCGGTTGGATACGGGTAAGGGGTGTTACACTTCAGGCTAGATGCTTGGACTGCTCGAAGAAGAGGGATCATAGTCCTCTGAAGCAGGAGCCTCGTTCTGTTAAGCGAGTTAAAACGTGTCTGAACTTTTTGACTTGCGAGTATTGTAAAAGACGTCATTCGGGTGAATGCCGGAGGAAGTCAGGAGCATGTCTCAGATGTGGATCTAAGGAGCATCGGGTTCGAGTTTGTCCAGTCCCTTTTAAGTCAGGTGTGTTTTGTTTGGATATAGGAATTATATGCATGTGTGATAAATATTTTTCTGCTTCTGTGGTTAAATATTTTGGTTGTGTGTAGGAGGTTTCAAGATTAAGTTAAAAGTGTATTAGTGTTATTGGGATTAGAGTGCGCAGTGGTAGCATAGTGGTGTAGTTGTTACACAACTACCCTGTTAATTGGAAATTTCAAGGATGAAAATTTTTTCAGGAGGGGTGAATTGTAACTCCCCGAATTTGGGCCTAGAAGGAATGGGCCTTGAGCGTGGGATCAGCTAGGAGACTGCACATAAATATTTATGTGTGCAAGAAAATGGCATAAATTGCTTGTTTGCTGTAATGGCTAGGTGTTTTGGGGGTGTTACACCACAAAATCACTTAGTTACACCACACGCCACCTTGCCACTACACCACAGGCTCTCTTTATGTCATAAAACAAGCATTATTACTAATAAGGCCTAAGTGCCAGTGTCCAGATTCATTTAAGAGCGAAAACTAAAAATTTTGTCGAAGCCAGGACTTGAACCTAGGCTTCTCAAACACTCCCATACACACCCAAATCACTTAGTCATCAAAGCAAACAAGCAATTTATGCCATTTTCTTGCACACATAAATATTTATGTGCAGTCTCCTAGCTGATTCCACGCTCAAGGCCCATTCCTTCTAGGCCCATTCCTTTTAGGCCCAAATTCAGGGCGTTACACATCTCTTCAAATTGGTGGTAGAAATAGATAGATCATGTTACAAGGATTTTAAAAATGTAAAGAGCATTAAAAACGGGGCAAGAACGGACTTACAATCGAGCTTGAAAGCTTGAAAAACCCTAGCCATGTCTTCTCCATATAAAATTTGGCCAAGGAAGAAGAAGATGGACAAATTTGGCTTTATTTTGGCTTTTTAATTCGTTTTAATTACCAAATTACCAAAATTCCCTTAATGAAAAACTTTAGAAACATGCCAAACCATGTCCATTTTTTTCCACCAACTTAACCAATGGTCTAATTACCATTTAAGGACCTCTAATTTAAAATCTCATAGTAATTGGAAACCTCTAACATATAGAATTCAAGTTTTATACTTTTTGCAATTTAGCCCTTTTGACTAAATTGAGTGCCCAAACGTCAAAATTTTCGAACGAAATTTTTACGAAATCGTTCCATAAAACTGTAGACCATAAAAATATAATAAAAATGAATTTTACTGCGTCAGATTTGTGGTCCCAAAACAACTGTTTCGACTAGACCCAAAATCGGGCTGTTACATTTCCTGCCATTCACAATTTCAAATGATGAATTCACTTGATTGAGCTCAATATCAATAACTTCTTAAATTCTATCACATTAATTCTATATGACACTTACCAATCTTTGTCAAATTAGAGAACGTCTTACGGATTTGAGTACATTGTTTTCTTTATGCCATGGTCCAACTATGGTCTTACACATTTATCGCCATGACCCTGCCATGGTCTTACACTCGTAGTGCCATAACCCAGTTATGGTCTTATCATCAGGATGTCATAGCCCAGCTATGGTCTTACACATATATATATACTGCCATGGTCCAACCATGGTCTTACGTTCACGGTGCCATAACCCAGTTATGGTCTTTTCACTAAAATGCCATAGCCCAGCTATGGTCTTATATTTAAACACTGCCATGGTCCAACCATGGTCTTATCCGTCAATTCGTCTTTTGTCACTGAACGATCGTACTCAATCCTGCATTCCACTTAATTTGAACTTCCAATTCGATTTTCATATTATTACAGTAATCATATTCAATAACAAAGATATGAAATAATACATTATATAATTCCTAAATTAACAATTAATCATGAAAGTTCAACCATATGAACTTACCTGGGCCAATTTGTAGAATTTGTTGTAATTTAGGAACTATTCAGCTAATTGCCCTTTTTCACGATTTTCTTCGGGTTCTTGATCTATAATATAAAATTATTCATTCATCAGCATCTAATTCAATTCTAATTCACTTCACTATTTATGCCCTTCAATTTTTGAAATTACACATTTACCCCAACTTTCACAATTTTTACAATTTAGTCCCTTATCATTTTTCCCACTAAATAAGCTAATTTTTCTCAATTAACACTTTATCTAAATATTCTAGGCTACTATACAGCCTTTGATATTCATAATTTTAATACCAAACCCTAATTCTTAACTTTTCCATAATTTGGTCCTAAAATCAATATATATCAAAATTACTTAATAAAATCATCATATAACAAAATTACAGCTTTAAATCCATATTAATTCATCAGAAACTTCCAGCACTCATCAATGGTAACTTTCAAAATCACCCATGAAATCAAAAACTAATGAATTAGATAGTTGGACCTAGTTGTAAAAGTCTCAAAAACACAAAAATTACAAGAAAAAGGCAAGAATTGAACTCACTTGTAGCAAAAATATGAAAAACCAGCTTAGAGAGACACTTCTATGGTATTTTGCTGAATTTTTAGAAGAAAATGTCTAGAATTCTCATGAAAATTCAATTTTTAAGCTTAATTTTACAAAATTTCCAATTTTACCCCTTGTTCACACTATTTTATCATCCTTTTTAAGGCATGTGCCGCCCCAGCCATTTGCTTTTGGCATATTTATGCCTTAAGTCCCTCCTTATTCATCACTTAAGCTATTTAATCACTATTTCTTTAATTAACTAATTTTGCACCTTTTTCAATTTAGTCCTTTTTACTAAATTAACTATCAAAACGTTAAAATTTTCTAACGAAACTTTAATACTAACTCAATGGCACTCTGTAAATATTTATAAAAATATTTATGGCTTGGTTTATGAAATCGAGGTCTCGATACCTCGTTTTCAAAATTAATTAATCTAATAATTATTTCTAAAGCACAAATCACTAATTCTAGCTTTCCTAAATTCACAATTTGCTCTTAAACACTAAATAATAAAATTTTCAAACTCACTTGTCGAATTTTAGTGGTCTCAAACCACTGTTTCTGACACCACTGAAAATTGGGATGTTACATATTCCCTGGTTTGATGCCTCATAGCATGCTACAAACTCTGCTGCCATAGTGGAAGAAGCTACAAGTGTCTATTTGACACTTTTCCAGGATATAGTTGCTCCAGCTAATATGTAAATATAGCCTGATGTAGATTTTATACTATCTTGGCACCTAGCGAAATCAGAATCAGAATACCCTACGACCTCCAAATGATCTGATCTCTTATAAGTGAGCATGTAACCTTTTGTTCTCTAAAGATACCTCATAACCCTCTTGGCTATTACCTAATGGTTCATACCAGGGTTCCTTAAATATCCGTCTAACATCCCAACAATGTACGCAATGTCCGGACGCGTACATACTTGAGCATACATTCGACTTCCAACAGGTGATGCATAGGGAATCTTTTGCATTTCCTGAATTTCAAGGTTACTTTTAGGGCATTGAGTAAGACTAAATTTGTCTCCTTTAGCGATAGGGGCGTCAGATGGTTTACAACTTTGCATGTCAAACCTTTTGAGTACTTTATTGATATAGCTCTTTTGTGACAATCCAAGAATACCCCGAGATCAATCTCAATGTATATGAATTCTTAAAGCAAAAGAGGCATCCCCAAGATCTTTCATCTCAAAATGATTAGATAAAAACCTCTTGGTTTCGTGCAATTAGCCTATATCATTAGCGGCAAGCAAAATGTCATCGACATATAGAACCAAAATTATGTACTTACTCCCACTGAATTTTTTATACACACAATCATCAACAATATTCATCTCAAAACCGAACGAAACAATTACTTGATGAAACTTGTGGTACCATTGACGGGAAGCTTGTTTGAGTCCATAGATGAATTTTGTCAATTTGCAAACCATATTCTTTGGGTCTTCTGACTCAAAATTTTATGGTCTCACTTTATAAATTGTTTCTTCAATGTCGCCATTGAGAAACACAGTCTTAACATCCATCTGATGTAACTCAAGATCAAAATGAGCAATAAGTGTCATGATTATCTTGAAAGAGTCTTTCGATGAAACTAGAGAGAAAGTCTTTATAAAATCAATGCCTTCTTTCTGAGTAGATCCTTTAGCTACAAGATGCACATTATACCTCTCCACATTACCATTTGTATCCCTCTTGGTTTTAAATATCCATTTACAACCAATTATTTTTGCACCTTTAGGTAATGGGATAAGTTCCCAAACTTTATTGTCTTGCATAGACTTTTACTCATCTTTCATGGCATCAATCCACTTTTGAGAATTAGAATTTTTCATGGCCTGATGAAAGTTGATTGGATCATCTTCCATTATTCCATTATCATCTTAATGTTCTTGGAGAAATACAACATAATTGTCTGGAATAACATTTCTCCTTTCTTTTGTGGACCTCCTTAATGACACTTGTTCTTGATGTTGTTGAGTTTGTTCTTCTAGAACAATTACCTCATCTTGAATAGGGAGTTGTTCAACATTGTCTTTCTGAGGTACTAGATTCACTTTTTAATTAATGATAAGTATGAGAACCTGAACATCGTCAAAACTGATAGTAGGAACTAAGTTGGAATCCAATTCCTCCTCAAAAGCAATGTCTCTAACCTTATTTCTCCCTCCAAACTCAACATCCTCAAAAAATGTTGCAGTTCTTGTCTCAAAAATATTCCTAATTATGGGATCATAAAACTTATAGCCCCTAGGTCACTCAGAATAACCAACAAAATAGTTGCTCACTATTTTAGAGTCCATTTTTTTTTTCATGTAGCCTATAAGGCCTTGCCTCAACTGGACATCCCCAAATGTGAAAGTGCTTTAGACTAAGCTTTTGACCTATACAAAGCTCAGAAGGTGTTTTTGCAACTGCTTTAGTGGGTACTTTATTCAAAATGTAAGCTGTTGTCTTTAATGCTTCTCCCTAGAGGGACTCGGGTAAGGTAGAATGAGCAATCATGCTCCTTAACATATCCTTAAGAGTTCTGTTTCGTCTTTCAGCTACACCATTGGCTAAATGAGCACTTTCAGACTTATCACGCTTTAGCCTTTCTTCTTCTTGTACACAATGCGAAATGAGCTCATTTAGAGTCCATTTCTCCTTTTGACAGTTATAACTAATTTTAAATTGATTGAATTGTGCAGGAAGTTATACCAAAACCATGAGAATAAGAAATTCCTGAGAAAGCTCAATCTTAAGTGCCTTAAGTCTTGAAGCAACATGGAACATCTCCATAATGTACTTCCTCATGTTTCCTTGACCCTTATACTTCATAGACATCAAAGAAGTCAGAAGTGATGTCATCTCAACCTTATCGTTTTTAGCAAAATGTTTTTCAATTTCGTCAAGGAAACCCTTGGCCTAAGTAATCTCTTCAGATTTTGTGCCCCTAAAGGCTTCTGGAATGTTGTGTTTCATGATAAATAGACTCATGCGATTTGAACGATCCTACCTCTCAAAATCCCTCTTAACATCAGGGGTGTTTTCAGTAGTGAGAGGTGCAGGTTATTTTTTCCTGAGTGCAAGGCCTATGTCCATACAGCCAAGCACTATAAATAATTGTCTTTTCCATTCCTTAAAATTAGTCCTATTAAGCATGAGTATAGAATTTATATTAGCAAATATTATGGCAGCAAAAGATGAACTAGCTGAATATAGAACCAAAATAAATAAATAAAAAGCTCACATCGATATTCATAATTAAACAATAAATTCAAGATAATGGCTAATCTCATCTCAATATACCAAACACAACATTAATATAAAGTCTTTGGACAATAATATTAATAGTAAGCGATACTCTTGTTGTAGCAATCAAACATTGACAATAAATTATGTCAAACAATTAATTAATCTTTGGTCTAACTTATTGTTCACATAAAATACCTTATAATTGTCACACATTTATCACTACATATGTCGTTGAAGTTTTGCCAAATATTAAATTCCCTTTGGGTCAATTAATAAACGCATGAATCACAAAAATATATAATCATCTTGATATTTTAAATAAACTGATCTACACAAAAGAGGTCACTTTGGCGGATTTTGTTTCAACTAATCTATTTAAAATATTAGACACCCTTAATTAAAACCCAAAGCCAAAATCTGAATTTATTTATTTCAAAATACTTTTCTTAATATCATCTTTTAATCAAATTAAAAGATAATCGTATATATATATATATATATATGCTTTTCCAAAACAAGAAGCATATATTATATATGTATATATAATCAATATATATATATATATATGAACTAAGCCATGCGTATATATTGTTAACCCTTTTTTTTTAAAAAAATGCCATATAGGATTAAAAATAATAATAATAATTAAATCACATGACTTGCAAATACGTACAGGAACTAAAAATTGAAACACAGATCATGCAAATAGAAATTGTATGAAGAAAAACAAAAACTACGACTAATATATATACACATATTCATATTTCCACAGTAGCATGCAAACTTCAAGAGAACTTAACCTTCATTATGTAAACAAAAAAAAATTTGTGCGATTTTTATTTCAAACCCTAAAAATTGAATCCATCGATTCAAAATCACCCAAATTAAAAATTAAAAACAAAATCTTAAAATTTTAATATGAATTCAAGATAATCAAAATCTAAAAAATACTTTAATATAAACCTTCAAAGATCAACATATATATCTAAAATATAAAGCCATGAAATTTTATGAATCAATCATTCAAAGAAGAAAGAACATTAATCAATTGACAATGATTCGACATGACGAGGCTCGGATGCCACTTGTTAGAATCGTAAATCAAGATATGATATAAAACTTAATAAATCATAAATCAGGATCTATCATGCCAAATCATGAAAGCCAAAACGATAACAGAACTAGATGCGGAAGCATACTCGAATCTATGGATTCCTTGAAATTTTTCGAATATTAAGAATTTGATCTTCCAAATTAGCACACAAGAAATTTTGAGAAAGTGGCTCTCTCTTCTAACGATGGGATATTAGAAAAATTATATTGTGTGTAATTTGGGGACCATAACCCTAATATATATAACTTTGGCATATTAGCACTAATTTCTAACCAACCCATCATCAATTAAAAATTAGTTACTAAAGTATCTACACATATTCGACCTGTAACACCCTGATTTAAGGGCTAGGCAATTTGGGTATAATTTCAGGTGTTGGAAGATTTTTGGGGTGTTTTTGGATGTGTTTTAGAGTTTTAAGAATGCTCGGATGAAAGGGGAAGGCTTTGGAAATTTTGGATTTTGAGTGTAAAAAGGGGAATAGGGCAAGAAGGCCTTAAAATAATTTTTGGAAGGTTATGGCACAAGAAAGGCATTGGCAAAGTGGCTCAATGCGTTGCTAAAGGGGCTGGAAGTTGCGCCATTGAGGGCCTGTGTTCGAGTCCAAGCGGCAACAAAACTGATTTTAATTTTTGGATGTTGCCGTTGCAAGGTAGGAAGCCTTAGAAGGAGCTGGGGCGTGTTTTTGACACAAGCAGCAACTTGGCCAAGTGGTTCTCGTGCGGCACTTAGGCACTGAAGGAGAGCAAGGACGCTGGTTCGAGTGGGGGCAACAGCATTTTGGCGTTTTATTTTTCATATGCGGTTATGGGCTGAGATAAGAAGGGTTTAAAGATAAATGTTGGGGGCTTTATGTCAAGAAAATCATTGTGGCCGAGTGGCCTGGGGCGTTGGGGGAAATGTGAGCAGCAGGTTGGTGCTACGTTCGAACCAAGGCGTGGCAATTGAAGTTTTTCTTTTGGCAAATTTGAAGGTGTGGACGGCACATGGGGAGCTTCAAATAGGATAAGAATAGATTAGTATTTTGTTTTAATCCTACTGGAGGAGATAATTATTAGATTATTCTTTTGGTTTTTATTATTTTAGATAGTGGTAGGATTATTATTTTTAGTTTAAAATTTGTAATTAGAAGATGAATTGTTGTTATTTTTTTTTTTTAATAGATAAGGTTAGATGGGTGTTGTTTAGTTTTGAATTAATTTTGGTGAGTAGGTTGGTTTTATTTATTTTATTTTTGTTAAACATAGGATTATTTTATTTAGTTTACAATTAGTGATAATGGTTATATTTTTGATTTGATAAAGTGATAAAATATGGATAGATAGTGGGGAGTTGGCTAATTCAAAATTAATTTGAATTAGTGGCTGGAGCTTTTGAAGTGGCAAAATTAAATTGGGAGTCTTCTAGGGGAGGGTGCCGAATGTGCTATTTAATGGGCACTTCCTTCTTGAATTTCTTTTGACCCTTTAGCCGAATGTTTAATCTCTTCTAGACCTTCATTTTCTTTTTCTTCTCATACTCTATTCTCACCAAAACCGTCCCTCCTTCTCACTGTTTAATTGGCCGAAACTTCAGTGGTCGCTTAGCCGAATATTCCATTTGTTTCTCTCCACTTCATTCAAGCCGAAATCACCCCTAAAAGCTTACCTTGGCGAACATTCCAACTCCATTTAGGAGTCATTACCAAAAACATTTAGCCTCTCATTCTCTCTGCTTTTGTTTACAAGTCCTCGGCGAATCTTATTCCTTGTGGTAGCCGATTATTGGTTGGGCAAAGGTTGGAGCGTTGGGTTTTTCTTTAGTCGTTGTGAAAGGTAAGGTCGTATGATATTAAAACTATCTCTTGTAGTATTCGGACAAAGGGACCTTTTACATGGATTGTGGTTGATAGCCGATACTAATAGTCTTGTAACAGATTTTCGGCAATTCCATTGGTGTTTCGGGATTCAAGTAAAGGGTAAGTGGTTTGATATTCGGCCTTAGGCCATTGGTTGTGTTTGGTGTTGACCGAATGGTGACTATGGTTTATAGGGCAATCGGCGAAAGCAAAGGAAGCCTTCGGATTTCAATTTATTTCGGTAAGGATGATTAGTAAGTGACTTAGGTTCGTTAATAGTAGATTATGATTTTGTTGATTAATCGTGTGGTTACGATTAAGTATCGTCGATGGATGCGAGTGCCGATCCAAAGTGGGCAAGGGAAAGCTCCCATCCCAAAGTTCAAGAAGAGATCCGTTTTGCAGCACGAGATTGGCCACGGTGTGTGGGCCAACAACGAAAAACGTTAGGCAAATAGCCGTAGTCTCACTAAACGATAGCGTCGAGGATCGAGAGTCTAGAACTCCAAGTAATAAGGTGTGTGGTTAGACCATTGTTTCCGGATTTGTATGATATCTGTTGTGTTATATGTTTACTAATGAATGCGATTACCATATGTGTAATGGATACCCTAAAGGGGTATGATGGCGACTGTTTAGTAGCAAATTGGCTAATATGTGATAATTTATTTTAACTATGTGAGCATGCCTATGATTGTGAATATCATGTACATGCATCATCTCAAATCATATTATGTTACATGTGCATGGGTGGGTTTTGAAAGAAGGTACGGGTGTACTTCGAGTACGTGGTTGATGTCAGCTTTGTGCTACATCGTGGATTGGCGCTGACTGAGGTCGCGTTGTGGATCTTTGCGATTTAGTTCGCGTGGTTACCTTGATTGATATGGGCTTTATGCCATATCGTGGCTTGATGGATTGCTATGTGCTCCATCGTGGTTTGATGTTAGCTATACGCTACATCGTGGATGGCATTGGTTGCTTTATGGAGGGAAAAGGAGAGGGTGACTTGATAGTCCCCTGGTGTGTGGTAGGCTGGATAAGGGGGTGTGTAGCGGATGGACCTTAGGATTGGGTTGGGTATCATGATTGCATGGTTTCGTTATGAATTGATATGGAAATGGGCCAAGCCCAATATGACTTAATGGATTTGTATGTTTTGAGAACATACGTGGAAATGGGCCAAGCCCAAATGATCGATGGATTGATGAGAAAAGGGCCTAGCCCAAAGGTTTAAATATGATTTGATTGTGGGCCAAGCCCAGATTGTGGTAATGTTTAAATGATTATATTTACATGCTGCATTTTGTAATTTGGGTTGATTTGTGGCTAACATGTGGGTGGATATCAGTGGTTTAATTACACACTGAGTCTGTATGACTCACCCAACTTTTTAAACATCGCAGGTGAGTCGTGATTAATGGACCGGGTTGGAGTAGATACAAAGGTGGCCATGCGAGCGGATTTTCATGCAGTAGACGTTTTGAATATTTTTATTTCAAGCATTTTAATTTGAAGTACTTGGATTAATTTATTTGATGTAATAAGGGCCACTTTTGATTTAAAGTACTCTATTTATGATTGTTGAAGTTTATGTTTACTTAGAAGTATTTTTACAAATGAATTTATATTATAATAACTTATAATAAAGTTTTAATTCGGATATTTCATATCAAGCTTATATTATTTAATAGATTTTAATTGGACATGGTTTCCAAAAGTTAATAAAATTTTCAAGTTTTATTCTGAAGTCAAAGATTTTGCAAATGGTTTCCGTAGTGACATACCAGATCCGGTCAGGGCTTGTGGGCTGGGTTTGGGGATGTTACTGATTTGATATCGAGCCGGTTCAAAACTCACTTTGAGGTTTTGGGCCCAAAAACATTTTCAAAATGGGCTTTTTAAAAATATGGGCTTTTAAGAAATTTTTTCGTGTTTTTCTCGCATGGCACTGCACTCCTACCGAGTCCACTGTAAGTACTTGGACTTGTGAAGTAATTTGTTATATGAACTGTTATGGGCTTTGTTGGGCTCGTAGATTAGTGAATTATGATCAGTTGAACCCTAAGGCTAGTCTACTCAAACATGTGCATAAGACTTAAGGACCATTAAACAAACCTCGTGATTAAGTCGCGAGTTAAGGTGTGGCAACCATTGTGCGCATGTCTAGGAGTGGATCCTAAGAGCACAGTACTTAAGCAGATCCTCGTGACTCACCTCCTCTTGTTTGGAATCCTACAGTGCGTAGCTACGGTTCACCTTAACCAAGAGGACTTGTTCATAGGCTAAACCAATTATTAAAACCCGAAAGGGATTTGCCTCATTGCTTTAAAACCCTTAGTTTTAAAAATTTCCAAAATTTACCCCTTTGGTTTGTAAACTCTAAATCTGATTTTGAAAGATGTTTTCTCGATTTACAAAATTACCAAAAATACCCCTGTAGGAAAATAACGAAAATACCCACAGGGTAAAAAGTGCAGAGATGTCCGGATAGTGAATGTGTGTGGTGGATACCACCGAATGTGCCTTTAATGAGGAAGGAATGTGTTTTTGTTGATGAATGGATGTGTCCTTATGGATGAACGTGATATTCGAAATAGAATAGGAACTTGAACTGAAAATTTGTGTGATCGAAAGAACTACCTCTAGAAATTCTTTTCATAAGATTTGTTCGCAGATAAACAAGTGGAACAATTTCTAATGCATAAAACTTGTTAATCGTTAAATCGCGATGATAGAGATGAGTTCTAGGGGCGCGGTAGAGGTAGAATGGCGAAGATCGGAACCGGTAGGGTCCGGCCATAGGTCGAAAAGTGAAGTGCCCACCACCGGTGGTGGCGCGGAGGAACAAGATCGATAGGTGAAGATGACGCATGATCGCGAGCCATGTTGCGCGGCGCTAGAACGAGTAGTAGGAGTTAGTAGAGGAAATGGAACTCGGAAGTCGGTGTCGGAAAGGCTTAGATCAAATGGAGCCGAGACCTTTAGAGGAGTGTCGGGAGTAGCTCCTAATGTAGCGGAGTATTGGCTAGAAGCGATCGAAAGAATCATGGACGATTTGGGTGTACCAACGAAGAAAAGCCGAAAGGTGTTGTTTCATTACTTCGCGACGAAGCTTATCGTTGGTGGCTCATTTGTCAAACAAGGTGTACCGCGGATCGATCGGATTGGGATTTCTTTAAGGTTAAGTTTGAAGGAAAGTGCGTAGGAGCCGCTTATTTGGACTCGCAAAGGAAAGCGTTTCTAAATCTAGTGCAAGGAAGTAAGTCGATAGCCCGAGTATGAAGCGGAATTAAGTGCGACTTAGTCGATGCGCCAAGGGGATCGTGGCTCACCGATTATGAAAGGAGTGTTCGATTCAAGATGGGTCATGAGATGAGTTGCGGGAGTTGATAGCTCAGAGAGAGAGGGACTTCGCCATTCGGTTGAGAAAGCTCGGATCATTGAAGAGGTTAAGAAGACTATCGGGAGAACCGAGAAAGAATAGGAACAAGAATAAGAGAAGGGTTGGACCGTCAAAGATCGCTTTGGAGATGCTCGAAAAGACCGAGAGTTGAGAATACTGATGACGTCCACATGTGCCGATTCTTGAGAATCGAATCGTTCTTGTGCTCGATGTGGAAGACCTCACGGGAGAGTGTTGGGGAAATAGTAAAGAATGCTTTCGGTGTGGATCTAAGGCACATCCGGTTAAGAATTGTCCTCGGCGACGAGAGGTCGTGGTTCAAGCCATGGAAGGAATGGTTCTAGTCGAGTCGACCAAGGATGTGATAACGGGTAAGCTCCTTTGCTTTGGTACATGTTTTAACCGCTTTGCTTGCCTGTGAATTAGTTTTGGTGCCGCTAAGAGAGGTGTTTGAATTTTGGCGCGAACTTAGAGATTGTTTAGAGTACGATAGCCTTAGTAAGATCAGTCTGCGCAGATAAGCGTAAGGTGGTAAGATAGGTTGTATGGACGCGTTTGTTAGTAAAGTAATTTCGAGGACGAAATTATTTTTAAGAGAGGTAGAATTGTAACACCCTGATTTAGGGGCTAGGCAATTTGGGTATAATTTCAGGTGTTGGAAGATTTTTGGGGTGTTTTTGGATGTGTTTTAGAGTTTTAAGAATGCTCGGATGAAAGGGGAAGGCTTTGGAAATTTTGGATTTTTAGTGTAAAAAGGGGAATAGGGCAAGAAGGCCTTAAAATAATTTTTGGAAGGTTATGGCACAAGAAAGGCATTGGCAAAGTGGCTCAATGCGTTGCTAAAGGGACTGGAAGTTGCGCCATTGAGGGCCTGTGTTCGAGTCCAAGCGGCAACAAAACTGATTTTAATTTTTGGATGTTGCCGTTGCAAGGTAGGAAGCCTTAGAAGGAGCTGGGGCGTGTTTTTGACACAAGCAGCAACTTGGCCAAGTGGTTCTCGTGCGACACTTAGGCGCTGAAGGAGAGCAAGGACGCTGGTTCGAGTGGGGGCAACAGCATTTTGGCGTTTTATTTTTCATATGCGGTTATGGGCTGAGATAAGAAGGGTTTAAAGATAAATGTTGGGGGCTTTATGTCAAGAAAATCATTGTGGCCGAGTGGCCTGGGGCGTTGGGGGAAATGTGAGCAGCAGGTTGGTGCTACGTTCGAACCAAGGCAGTGGCAATTGAAGTTTTTCTTTTTGGCAGCAATTTGAAGGTGTGGACGGCACATGGGGAGCTTCAAATAGGATAAGAATAGATTAGTATTTTGTTTTAATCCGGCTGGAGGAGATAATTATTAGATTATTCTTTTGGTTTTTATTATTTTAGATAGTGGTAGGATTATTATTTTTAGTTTAAAATTTGTAATTAGAAGATGAATTGTTGTTATTTTTTTTAATAGATAAGGTTAGATGGGTGTTGTTTAGTTTTGAATTAAATTTGGTGAGTAGGTTGGTTTTATTTATTTTATTTTTTTAAACATAGGATTATTTTATTTAGTTTACAATTAGTGATAATGGTTATATTTTTGATTTGATAAAGTGATAAAATATGGATAGATAGTGGGGAGTTGGCTAAGTCAAAATTAATTTGAATTAGTGGCTCTGAGCTTTTGAAGTGGCAGCCAAAATTGGGAGTCTTCTAGGGGAGGGTGCAATGTGCTATTTAATGGGCAGCTTCCTTCTTGAATTTCTTTTGACCCTTTAGCCGAATGTTTAATCTCTTCTAGACCTTCATTTTCTTTTTCTTCTCATACTCTATTCTCACCAAAACCGTCCCTCCTTCTCACTGTTTAATTGGCCGAAACTTCAGGGTCGCTTAGCCGAATATTCCATTTGTTTCTCTCCACTTCATTCAAGCCGAAATCACCCCTAAAAGCTTACCTTGGCGAACATTCCAACTCCATTTAGGAGTCATTACCAAACATTTAGCCTCTCATTCTCTCTGCTTTGTTTACAAGTCCCTGAAGCCGAATCTTATTCCTTGTGGTAGCCGATTATTGGTTGGGCAAAGGTTGGAGCGTTGGGTTTTTCTTTAGTCGTTGTGAAAGGTAAGGTCGTATGATATTAAAACTATCTCTTGTAGTATTCGGACAAATGGACCTTTTTACATGGATTGTGGTTGATAGCCGATACTAATAGTCTTGTAACAGATTTTCTGGCAATTCCATTGGTGTTTCGGGATTCAAGTAAAGGGGTAAGTGGTTTGATATTCGGCCTTAGGCCATTGGTTGTGTTTTGGTGTTGACCGAATGGTGACTATGGTTTATAGGGCAATCGACAGAAGCAAGGAAGCCTTCGGGATTTCAATTTATTTCGGTAAGGATGATTAGTAAGTGACTTAGGTTCGTTAATAGTAGATTATGATTTTGTTGATTAATCGTGTGGTTCTGATTAAGTATCGTCGATGGATGCGAGTGCCAGTCAAAGTGGGCAAGGGAAAGCTCCCATCCCAAAGTTCAAGAAGAGATCCGTTTCTGGCACATGCGAGATTGGCCACGGGTGTGGGCCAACAACGAGAAACGTTAGGCAAACAAAGTAGTCTCACTAAACGATAGCGTCGAGGATCGAGAGTCTAGAACTCCAAGTAATAAGGTGTGTGGTTAGACCATTGTTTCCGGATTTGTATGATATCTGTTGTGTTATATGTTTACTAATGAATGCGATGCCATATGTGTAATGGATACCCTAAAGGGGTATGATGACGACCAGTTAGTAGCAAATTGGCTAATATGTGATAATTGATTTTAACTATGTGAGCATGCCTATGATTGTGAATATCATGTACATGCATCATCTCAAATCATATTATGTTACATGTGCATGGGTGGGTTTTGAAAGAAGGTGCGGGTGTACTTGAGTGCGTGGTTGATGTCGACTTTGTGCTACATCGTGGATTGGCGCCGATCGAGGTCGCGTTGTGGATCTTTGCGATTTAGTTCGTGGTTACCTTGATTGATATGGGCTTTATGCCATATCGTGGCTTGATGGATTGCTATGTGCTCCATCGTGGTTTGATGTTAGCTATACGCTACATCGTGGATGGCATTGGTTGCTTTATGGAGGAAAAGGAGAGGTGACTTGATAGTCCCGGTGTGTGGTAAATTTGGATAAGGGGGTGTGTAACGGATGGACCTTAGGATTGGGTTGGGTATCATGATTGCATGGTTTCGTTATGAATTGATATGGAAATGGGCCAAGCCCAATATGACTTGTGGATTTGTCTGCTTTTGAGAACATACGTGGAAATGGGCCAAGCCCAATGATCGATGGATTGATGAGAAAAGGGCCTAGCCCAAAGGCTTAAATATGATTTGATTGTGGGCCAAGCCCATTGTGGTAATGTTTAAATGATTATATTTACATGCTTTGCATTTTGTAATTTGGGTTGATTTGTGGCTAACATGTGGGTGGATATCGGTGGTTTAATTACACACTGAATCAGTATGACTCACCCAACTTTTAAACATCGCGGTGAGTCGTGATTAATGGACCGGGTTGGAGTAGATACAAAGGTGGCCATGCGAGAGCGGATTTTCATGCGTAAGTAGACGTTTTGAATATTTTTATTTCAAGCATTTTAATTTGAAGTACTTGGATTAATTTATTTGATGTAATAAGGGCCACTTTTGATTTAAAGTACTCTATTTATGATTGTTGAAGTTTATGTTTACTTAGAAGTATTTTTACAAATGAATTTATATTATAATAACTTATAATAAAGTTTTAATTCGGATATTTCATATCAAGCTTATATTATTTAATAGATTTTAATTGGACATGGTTTCCAAAAGTTAATAAAATTTTCAAGTTTTATT
Organism: Gossypium sturtianum; assembly: GCA_025698515.1. NCBI lineage: Eukaryota > Viridiplantae > Streptophyta > Magnoliopsida > Malvales > Malvaceae > Gossypium > Gossypium sturtianum. The sequence goes on from CM046948.1 coordinate 127,855,355, forward strand.
CTGAAGTCAAAGATTTTGCAAATGGTTTCCGTAGTGACATACCAGATCCGGTCAGGGCTTGTGGGCCGGGTTTGGGGATGTTACACGACCCATACTTTATTTAATAATTAAAGCCCAATAAACTTTAACAAAATTAGATCACTTTTAATTTGGGCTAACTTATCATGATAGTAAATAATAACATGTAATTACTCTTATTATATATGTGATGTCAATATTTTCCAACAAAAAGCCGTTTCTGAATAAAGTCATCTTTCGATACAAATCAATTGAAGAAAGGAAGTTCAAACCCATTTCAAGAGTAAATCAACATGACCCTTAAAACAATTCATATCCATCTAATATCAAGCTAGACAATTCTCGGGAGAAAGCTCAATTTGAAGAGAAAAATAGAAAAAAAAATTATTGTTTGTATTCAAGAAATTACTGTATCAAAAAATTTAACTACAAAATTTTCAAGGTTATAAAAGCAGGGCGGGTAGAAGATATAGACTCATGGGATGTTTAAAAATGAAAATTTAGCATCAGTACGGTCTTCCAAGTTGTGAATCAGTTTCATCACCTTGGACCATTTAGATCCGCTTTCTATCAAGGTCCGTAAAGAAGAAATTGGAGGAGCTATTGTATCCTCAGATGACTGCTGCCATATCATATTTTCGTTACACCCTAAAATTTTGATTTTTCCCATTTCGTTGACAAATTATCGCAAGGATAAAGACGATTTTTTTCCCTTAAAAAACCCCAGATTTGATTTCTTGAGAGGAATTTGCGGTTATTTAAAATCGATTTAAAATATATTTTTTAAATAAGAGTAAATTATTAAAATAGTCATTTTTGTTTATCTTTGGTTACATTTTAGTCACTTATATTTAAAATGTTACGTTTTAGTCACTTACGTAACATTTTAGTCATTGAGCCGTTAATTGTCGTTAATGGTGTAACGATAAGCTGATGTGGCACGTTAAATCATCATTTCAAACGAAATTTTTAGGTTAAATTCTACAATTGGTCCCTATATTTTTTTATTTTAAGCAATTTATTTTTTTCCTTTTATGTTATTTTAACTTTCCTTTTTTTTCCATTCTCTTCTATTTCTCCTTCTGTTTTCCTCCCTTCTTCATTTCTTTTAACGTAGTTTTTCTATATTTTCCATTTGTTAAAAATAGTCCTCAAGCTCGCCTCACTCGAAAAAAAATTAAATTGTTTTAAAAAATAAAAGTATAGAGACTAGTTTTAACAAATGGAAAACATAGAAAAAATTACGCTAAAAGAAATGGAGAAGGGAAGAAAATAGGAGAAGCAAAAGAGAATGAAAAAAAAGTTAAAAGAACATGAAAAAAATTAAATTGCTCAAAATGAAAAATATGGGGATCGATTGTATAAATTAACCTAAAATTTTTGTTTGAAATGATAATTTAACGTGCCATGTCAGCTTATCGTTACACCGTTAACGGCAATTAACGGCTCTCAGTGACTAAAATGTTACAACGCGATAACGTAAGTGACTAAAACGTAACATTTCAAACATAAGTGACTAAAATGTAATATGATATAAACAAAAGTAACTATTTTGGTAGTTTACCCTAACAATAAATATTTTATATTTAAATTAGTGAAAATAATTTAAAAGTTCTTGAAAAATTATTAACTTTTAAGAAATATTTATGAAAAAGACTATGAAAATTTATCAAATAATATTCAAAGGTTTTTATTTTATCAAAATAAGTCTAAAAATCCAAAACTAAAAATTAAAGGTTTTAGCTTTCTCTCCATCACCACAGTCACTCCCCCTGAAAGTCCTCTTGCCCCAACTCTATCACAGTTTTCGGACAATTAGGTTAAGAATACTGCTTTGGTAGAGATGGAGAAAAAGAATAAGTTGATTATATTGGAAAACCCCTTTGTTTTTCTCTACGATTATGGTCTCAAACTTATGTATGGGGTTTTGGGTATCATAAAACTTGAACCCGTGACCACATGACCATTGTTAACTGGGGGCCCGAGTTAGACTTCAACTCGTAACCGCATAACCACCGTCAATTGGGAACCCTAATTATACTTCAACTCGTGACCGTATAACTACTGTGAACTGGGAGTCTGAATTTCAATGCAATGGGCTTCTAAGGTGATGGTTTAATCCCCACACGATATATAAAATATGGGGGTCTCCGAGTGTCACTGCATAACCGTGAACTCAAACACACCTTAAAACTATGACACTATCTCCCTCAAGCACAAACACAAATAAATCTTTCCATCCAAAAATGTCAACACTCAACAACAAAAAAAAAGAACAATTTAGAAGAGAATTTTTTATTTTGTAATGGATGGTGGCCGAGAGAGTTGACGGAGTAGGGGGAGCAAAACCTCCCTTTATACAGGCAATCAGGGGGAATTTTTTTTAAAAAAAACAAACAATATGGGAGCCCATGATCGAGATTCTCGGGATGTTTGAAAATTATCTCGAGATTTTCGGGCTCTGAATTTTTTTCACGAGTTAGAGTTAGGGTTGAAAATGGGAGGGAAGAAAACGCCTCTCGCAGGACACATTTTCAGCTGAGGTGATAAATATGATTGTAGAAGAAGGATCGTAGTTTGTCCAAATCGTAGATTTGACTTAAGGCTCTAGACGTTCAAAAAGAAACTTGTATTTTGAAACAATCTGAAATACAAACAAATCCAAGTCAGATAGAAAATTGAAGAAAAACAATTGAAATAAATAAACAAAGATAAGTAAAATAAAACAATAGAAGAATAAAGAAGAAAATAAGGAAGATAAATGGAAAAGATAGAACGTGACATGTAGAAGTCCTAAGGAGCCTTGGAAACAAAAAGAATCCACAATCCCCTTCAAGTGGCTCTAATTTCCCTTCCAAAAAAGAAAACTTGGCAAGAAAGATTTGAAGATGATCCCCACAATCTGAAAAAATTGTTAAAACTCTACTAAAAGAAAACTCAAAAAAAATTATTGAAAAAGAAAAACTCAAAGAGAAGTTGAATAATAATCAAATTGACTGAACTGTGTACACTGCAAAGGCTTTTATATGAGCTAGCTAAATAAATCTAAATAAAACTCTCAAGTATACTAGAACTCTAATTAACCTAAACAAGAAGTAGTTTTAAACTAAACTTTCTTATTGATATAAAATTCCTAAATAACTTAAAATACTTAATAATTATCAAAATTTTGGAATAATAAAATAATAAGAGTTGATAAATACAATATTGGGCTCATATATAATAAAAATTAAGCCTAAAACCCGAACTCAATATGATTTAAACTCGAATTAAAAGCCCGAAACTCGTAATTCGCCCGAAACTCGTAATTCCTGTCATAATCCCGTCCAGAAATTTTGTTCGCGCAGGCTTCACTAAAATGATCATAACTTGAGCTCCCGAACTCAAAATCGAGTGATTCAAAATGCGTTTTGAAGCTATAGATCTTCGAACGCCACGAGACATCTTAACCAAGAAATGCCTGAATCCCATCCAAAAAGTCGTCGCAAGTCTGATGATTTTCCAAACTTGAAAATTGGCAGTTTCGATGAATAGAATTTAATAAATTTCACCACATCCGTGCATGTATCATGAGGTGGCAATAGGGACGCTGAAAGTGTGTGTTACAAGGTGCGCTTTCTGTCATCTCAGTTAAAAATACATCTTGCAGGACACTTTTTATGTTTCTCTTTTCAAAATCGACCTAAAACCTTAATTATTTTCTAAAAATAACATATTACTAATTTACCCATTTAAATATCTCTTTCTTAATGAAAAATAGAATAAAAAATACTAAAATAAAATTTCCAACTATATATATATGCGCAATCAATTTCATGTAGCAACTCAAACTTCAAATCACTTCCTTTTGTATCAAACCTGAGTTCTCTAATCTCAATGCAAAGAAAATGAAAATTACAATATGGATGTGTGGGGTCTAAAATAGTGGACGGTGACACTATGTCGTAATGGGCATAAACGTCCAAATGTTAGGCGGTGAATCTGGTCACCAAAGTCCGTCACATCCAATCGTTTAAATATGTTATTGGCATTTCGTATTAATTATTAAAACAAAATATCCCACATTTCTACATCACGGCACGTTTGATGCAGACATGTACACAGCCACAAAAATGTAGTATAATACTTCCTCTTTTTATGTTTTGTTAATAAATATGAGAGGAATGATAATTAGAATTTTTTATATATTTTTTAATTTCAAGATTATCATATATTTATCAAAAAGAAACTGAAATTACTATAATTATTTTTATTTAAAATCTCAATAATATTCGAACATCAGCAGAATCTTCTGAGTTGAAAATACAATTATATTCCAAGGACAAATCCGTCCACCGATAAATAACCTCCGCCAACTAATCCAGACAGGTTGCATTAAATCGTCTCCTGCTTTTTTCGTCAATTTCGCAAATTGCTTTTTTCTTTTTCCCTCAAATTTTGCTATTAGACCCTATATTTGTTAAATTGTGGATTTAGTACATGTACTTTAATTTGATCAACTGTAATCCTTGTACTTTTCAAAATTTGAAATTTTAGTCCTGACCCAATGGTAACACTTAAATCTGTTTGGTTAAATTATGTCATTAGTATTGTATTATGCATAAAGTTATAGATTTTGACATAACATTACACATGTGATAATATATTTGACACATCAAATTTTAAAAATAATAGAATTTAATGAATTTAATAGTTATCATTTGGTTAGGACTAAAATTTTCAAAATCTAAAAGTACAGAAATTGAAAATAACTAAATTAAAATATAGATACTAAATCCACAACTTTCATAAAGTATAGGGTCTAATAACATAATTTAACCTTTTTATTTTTATTTTTTGTGTGTGTTAAATATTTCACTAGCATTCATAAAGAAAGTGTCATTTACAAGTGATACAACAAAGACTGAAGCATTTGTAAAGCAAACAAGCACAAAGGTCTACACCAAAGATTCGTAAATAGAAAAAGCAACAATACAAGAAGGGATAGAGCCAAAAACCCATGACCTAGACCAAACAAAAGCATGTCCATTCGCACATTGAATCACCAATACGAACCAAGCAAAATAATAAATTAGAGCCTCTTTTAAATTATAAAAGATAGTACAATAAAATAAAAATATATACTAATAATTTCATTAAAATAATACATTTTCTTACATTAAGCAAATAATATATTTTCTAACAAAAATCAAAATAATACTAGTAACTGTTAATTTTTTGGGAGAAAAAAGAAATTATCGATTACCTTTAATGGTAAGAGTTAGAATTTGAGAATTAGAGGAGGTTTGAAGAAGCCAAGGAGTTGGAGATGAAACGTTTATGGTAAAGAATTGAAGTCCCTTTTTATTTATTTTATTATTTTCCTGCTTGCAGTAAAGCGTCGATCAAAAGACTTAAAAAGGCTAAAGATTTTTTTTTCCACGTTAAAAGTTAAAAAAAAAATTGGGCCCCTTCCAGCCCTGGGCCCTAGGCGACCACACTCCTAGACTACCCCCAGGGCCGGGCCTGAGTAGAATTCAAAGAAAGTCCACGCAAATAAATCAATTGCAAACGAAACCAAAGAGTTGGGCAACAAGAAAAATCACAATCGAAAGAATGACCATCAGCCACTCGTACCAAATATGAGTACCAATCCGATGACTCACCCAAAAGCCAAGCACCTGTTCGGGACATTGGGTAATATCCCACACAAGTGTAACTTTAATATTGAACAACACTAATAAATTGAAAACGATAATAAATTGAAACTACCTAAATATAGTGGATTAACTCGACAAAGTATTATAAAATATTTCAATGCGATAGAAAAAACTAACTGATGCTAATAAAAATATTAAATGAAAGAACACAATCGACAAATTGCCTACATCCTCAATTACCAATATCGGATGTTAACTTCACTAATACCTAAAACCCAAAGGGAAAACACATTTTTGGGATTATATAAAGTGAAGGCATAAAGCCTTCTTATATAGAAAAGTTGAGGCTATAACGCCCCAAAATTTCTATCTTTAATTCTGTGAAATCTTGACACAAATATCCGTCTGCTTCAGTGGTTTAGTGTTTTAGGAGTGTGCGAGAGGTCCCAAGTTCAAGCCTTGACCTTAGCAAATTTTGTTATTTTTGGAATTAAGCCCTATCACTGTTCAATGGGCTTATATTAAATTGCCTTTAGTTCCATATCAAAATGAGCCTGCTGGTTCGAGCGGTAAGGGAGTCTGTGAGTTGTGGGGAGGTCCTGTGTTCAAATCCCTGGGCGAGCGAGGGAGTTTATTTTTGCCCATTTTACCGAGAGAGTTTCGGTCAAACAAGAATTCTGAGAAAGTTATCAGCAGTGGGTTAGTCGGGAAAAGTTTAAGGGATTGGGGGAGTGACTCTTAATTATCTTTTATTTTTATTCTTTTTGAGATTTTTTCCCCTCTTTCCACGAAAAGAAACCGACATTCGTTTTTCCCCTTCCTTCCCTTTTGTTTTTTTATTTCAATTGCTGCTCCTTTCTATTCTGATCCGTTCGGTTGTTACTCACCGAAATTTGTTTCTCCGTTTCTGTCGATTGCTGATAAGTGGCTTAAGTGAACTGTAGTTCTGATTTCTGAATTACCGATTGGAGGTTTATGTTTCTGTTTTGGCAATAGAAAATCGGGTTGAGCGGGGCTTCCTTCGTACTGATTTGTAGTGGAAATCGCGTGGAGTTTGGAGGTAAACGATGAGCGGTCGAATCTAAGCTTTTGTTGGTTTCGTGGTTATGGTTTAACCTTGGTTTGAAACTGATTGTTGGGGTTTATTTGGTCAATTTTAGGTTTCAGAAGGCTCGAGAGTGTTTTCGCTGCGAAACAGTACCAGGTGTGTGTACCCGAAACGCAGAAAAATGGGATTCGGCAAAAGTCAAAAAACCCATCTATCGATGCCACACGGCAATGTGGTAGGCCGTGTGCGATGACACGGCCGTGTGATCGATGAAGGCTAGGCCGTGCGCAAGACACTACCGTGTGATGATTGGAGTGTGGCCGTGTGGGCCACACGGGCTAGACCGAATTGGGCGTGTGGGCCCTCACGGGCATGCTACACGGGTGTGTGATAACTGGGTCAGGCCGTGTGATCCATATGGGCTAGGCCAATCTGGGCATGTGGGCCACACGGGCGTGTGGGCCCAGACGGGCATGTGGGCTCATTTATCTGAAATTTTCTTTAGGGTTGCACGGGTCGTCCCAAACGACTATTGGCCTACTGTAGGGTCGGTAAGGGCTAACAAAACCCTAAACTGTATGATTTGCTTGACTGATATTCTGTACTGAGTATGATAGTATATGCATGTTATATCTGTATGTAAGCATGTAAACATGGTTAATCTGTATGTCTGAAACTGAATATTCTGTACCTGATATTGGGGTTGGGATGATATATATATATATATATGGAGGAAGTGTTCTGAAAGGCGTTTATCGCCTATATTCTGGCAGCTTGGCTGCACTTAATCTGTTATGTACCGCATCGGTACAATGTGGTGTGTAGGGCTGGGTGGGTGTTTTAAACCCCACATGGTGTGTAGGGATCGTCGGAGATGGTGTGTAGATGATGGGGGTAGGACATTTGATATCTGATTCTGTTCTATATATCTGTATCTGTATCTGTATTTGTAATGGGCTTAAGCCCAAATCTGCATCTGTCTGATTCTGATTTTTTGTTGTGTGCATGCTCAATTCTGTGGGGTTACACACTGAGTTTAAACTCACTCTTTTCTGTTTGTCTGTACAGTTAACCCACAGTCTTAGATGGATCGGTGCTGCGAAGGACTCAACGGTGACCACTCGCCAAATCTATTTTATTTGTTTTAGTTTTTATTTAAGTTTTGTGTTACGATTTGGGAGTTTGTATTTTCTAGGACTCTCTAGACTATTTTAAACTGTTTGGCTTTGGTTTTCGATTTTTGGATTCAACTTAATTTTCACTATGACGATTTTTATCTGAAAACATGATTCTTAAAAATATCAAAAGATTTTGCCTAAACTTAACGATTTTATAAGCTTCCGCTAAAAACACGTTTTATCTCCAAAGGGCCAAATAAAAGAGAGCTTTAAAACTGATAAGATCGATAAAGGCTAATGAAACGGAAAGATTTGAACTTAACGACAACGATTTTCCATCCCATTTCATGTGACTCCTCCGGATTCGGCCATAACTTCTAGGCCGAGTTTGGGGTGTTACATTTAGTGGTATCAGAGCCAGGTTGCAAAACTCGGCTATGGATTTTGGGTTCCAAAATATGTTTTAAAGAACTGGTTTACAAATAGTTTAAAAAATTCTGATTGAGAATGTGGTCCACCGAGTCTCCAGCGTCGATTCTGTAAGTATTTTTGTACTTAGTTAAAACTGTTCTGAAACACTATAGTTAGTACCCGTTGAAACTGTACTGAGTTAGTTAGAAGACTGAAACTTCTGAAATGATTCTGAACTTCTGATAATCATGCATAAAATATTTTTTAATAAATATTGAACTGATGCATAAAACTCTTAATGTAGATAAACTCGTATTAGACAATGAGCGCACGAGGTATCTGTGGACGTGGTACTCGAGGCCGAGGTAGAGGCCGTAGGGGAGCTCAAGCTTAGTCCTCATCTCTGGGCAACATGTCGAATCTGGACACTAGTGAGACACCGGGTCACATGCTACTGAGACTGGGTCTCAGAGCCGATCGGCTGGGGACGATGCACTGTCACAAGCCATGCTGAGGATATTGGAGAGGGTCGCTGGACCCAACTTTGGATTTGGGGGCCGAGGGTCGGTAACTGAGCGACTCCGGTCTAATGGAGCTGAATTATTTAGGGGTGTCACAGGAGTCGCCCCTAATGTGGCTGAGTACTTGTTGGAGACCACTGAGAGGATTATGAATGATCTGGACTGTACCTCTGAATAGAAATCGAAGGGTGCAATCTCATTGCTTCGCGACGAAGCATATTCGTGGTGGTTGACAGTTAAGAAGGGCACTTAGCCTGACCGTCTAAATTGGGAGTTCTTTAAGACTTCATTTTAGAGTAAATATGTGGGAGCCAACTACGTTGATGCTCGCATGCGTGAGTTTCTGAACCTCACGCAAGTTGACCGATCTGTGGCCAAGTATGAGGCCGAGTTTCTAAGGCTGAGCCGCTATGCTCGAGGTATGGTGACATCGGAGTATGAGAGGTGTGTTCGGTTTGAAGACGGGCTGAGAGATAGTCTGAGGGTTTTGGTTGCTCCGTAGAGGGAGCGTGAGTTTTTTGTTTTCGTGGAGAAGGCGAAGATCGCCGAAAATGTTAAACGCGCTGAGTGTCATAATAGAGATAGGGAGAGAGGTAAGAATAAGAGGGATTCAGAGCCCTCGAGTTCTGTGCAGAGGCCTAAGAAAAAGGCCAGATCTGAGGGGCCAGTTAGAGTGGGGATTTCTGCTGCTTCAGCTGGGTTGCAGCCTTGTGGTGATTGTGGTAGGCGCCATCCGGGCGAGTGTTAGGGGAGGATTGGGGCCTATCTGAAATGAGGATCTTTTGAGCACCGTATCAAAGACTGTCCACAGCGAGCAGATCAGGCGTAGGCTCCGGGTTTTGTGCAGCCTCAGAGGGCAGTTTAGTAGCCACTTAGGGGCCGTAGTCAGGCTAGGGGTTGTAATGGTATGGGCTGAGGGCAGAGAGCACTGGGCAGAGGTGCTGGTCAGACCGAGGCGAGGCAACCTGCTTTAGTTTATGCTGCACGACGCCGTGAGGACATAGATGCTCCTGACATCATCATCGGTATATTCCTTATATTTGATGTACCTTACTTTGCTCTAATAGACATTGGATCCACTCATTCCTACATAGCTTGTTCTGTTTCCGAAAATCTAGGGTTATCGGTTGAGAGTACTTCTAGTGAGGTTATTGTGATAAGTCCGCTGGGGCAGTCTATTTGGGTTAGTAAACTGTATAAGGATGTTCCGTTAGAGGTGCAAGGGGAGATGTTTCTGGCTAATTTGATGGAGCTTCCGTTTGGAGAGTTCGACCTGATTCTGGGTATGGACTGGTTGGTGGAGCATCGAGTCAGTTTGGACTGCGCATCTAATAGGGTCGTTCTGAGGACCAAGGATGATGTGGAGGTGGTTATGATTGGTGAGCATCGAGACTATTTGTTACATGTGATGTCCGCACTGGTAGCTAAAAAACTGGTCCAGAAAGGTTGTGAGGCGTACATGGCCTATGTAAGTGTTTCGGATTCTAAGGACTCTTCTGTTGGGAACATCATAATAGTAAAAGACTTTCCGGATGTTTTCCCTGAGGAGTTACCAGGATTAACTCTAAATCGGGAAGTGGAATTTGGGATCGAGCTTCTTCCAGGTATAGCTCTGGTGTCTATCGCTCCCTACCGTATGGCACTAAAAGAGCTTACAGAGCTTAAGGCTCAACTGCAAGAGTTGTTGGACCGTGGTTTCATTCGTCCCAGTGTGTCTCCGTAGGGAGCACCAGTTCTGTTCGTTAAGAAGAAGGATGGGACCATGAGGATGTGCATAGACTATCGGCAGTTGAACAAGCTGACCATTAAGAATAAGTATCCACTTCCGAGGATCGACGACTTATTTGATTAGTTCCGAGGGGATTCTGTGTTCTTTAAGATCGATCTTCGTTCAGGATATCATCAGTTGAGGGTTAAAAAGGTAGATGTGCATAAGACAGCATTTAGGACTCGTTATGGACATTATGAGTTCCTAGTTATGCCTTTCTGGTTGACAAATGCACCGGCTGCATTTATGGATCTGATGAACCGAGTGTTTTAACCCTATCTGGATCAGTTCATCGTGGTCTTCATCGACGACATTCTGGTATACCCTAAGATCGGGGATGAGCATGATGAGCATCTTAAAGTAGTGCTTCAGATTCTGCGTGAGAAGTAGCTTTACGCTAAATTCAGTAAGTGTGAGTTCTGGCTTCGTGAAGTAACTTTTCTGGGGCATGTGGTTTCTGCTGAGGGGATTCGTGTTGATCCTCGAAAGATTAAGGCTGTACTGGATTGGAAACAGCCCAAGAATGGGTCTGAAATCTACAGTTTTCTGGGTCTGGGGGGATATTATCGGTATTTCGTTGAGGGGTTCTCTTTGATTGCTGCGCCGTTGACTAAGCTTCTGCGTAAAGGTGTTCCATTTGTTTGGACTGATGCGCAGCAATCGAGCTTTAAAAAGCTCAAATTTGTTCTGACTCAGGCTCATGTTCTGATACAGCCTGAATCTGGGAAGGAGTTTGTGGTATACAGTGATGCGTCGCATGTCGATTTGGGATGTGTTCTGATGCAGGATGGTAAGGTTGTGGCTTATACGTCCCGTCAGCTTAAGACACATGAGGGGAACTATCCGACGCATGATCTCAAGTTGGGGGCTGTGGTCTTTGCACTGAAAATTTGGAGGCATTATCTGTATGGTGAGAGGTGTATCATCTACACCGATCACAAAAGTCTTAAGTACCTCCTTACTCAGAAGGAGTTAAACCTTAGACAGCATCGATAGATTGAGCTGCTCAAGGATTACGACTGCACGATAGAGTATCATCTTGGTAAGGTCAATATGGTGGCTGATGCTCTAAGTCATAGGGCGATGTCTAATTTGAGGGTGATGTTTGCTCGCCTTAGTATGTTTGATGATGAGAGTCTGTTGGCTGAGTTGCAAGTTAAGCCAACTTGGATTGAGCAGATTCGAGATAAGCAGTTGGGGGATGAGTCTTTGAGTTTACGGTTCCGTCAGGTTAAGAGTGGTAGCACTTCGAATTTTAGACTGAATAATGATAAGGTACTTTATTTCCGTGGTCGGATTTGTGTACCGAACGATGTGGATCTGAGGCAGTCGATTCTGATAAAGGCACATAGTAGCCCTTATGCTATGCATCTCGACGGTAATAAGATGTATCGCGACCTTCGTGAGTTATACTGGTGGCCGGGTTTGAAGCGTAAGGTTACTGACTTCGTGGCTCGATGTCTGACGTACCAGCAAGTTAAGACTGAGCACCAGTTACCTTCGGGTTTATTGCAACCATTCAAGATTCCCTTATGGAAATGGGAACGAGTGACTATGGATTTCGTTAGTGGGTTGCCCTTGACACCAACTAAGAAGGATTCTGTTTGGGTCATCGTGAATTGATTGACCAAGTCTCCTCACTTTATTCCGGTTCAAACTGACTACTCTCTGCAGAAGCTAGCGAAGTTGTACATTTTTGAGATTGTAAGACTGCATGGGGTTCCTGTCTCGATCATTTCTGATAGAGATCCTCGCTTCACTTCTCGGTTCTGGAAGAAATTGCACGAGGCTCTGGGTTCAAGGTTGGGCTTCAGTACTGCGTTTCATCCTCAGACCGATGGTCAATCCGAGAAGGTGATTCAGATACTGAAGGATATGCTTCGGAGTTGTGTGATTGATTTTCGAGGTAGTTGAGAGGATTATCTACCGTTAGCCGAGTTCGCTTATAATAACAGTTTCTAGTCTAGTATTCAGATGGCACCTTACGAGGCTTTGTATGGTTGTAAGTGTCGTACTCCGTTGTGTTGGACTGAGTTGGGCGAACGGCGAGTTCTGGGTCCTGAGTTGGTTTCTGAAACTGAGGATAAGGTTCGACTGATTCGAGATCGACTGGAAGCGGCTTCTGATAGACAGAAGTCTTATGCAGATCTGAAGAGACGTGAGATTGAATACTCTGTGGAGGACTTTGTGTTTCTTAAGGTCTCTCCATGGAAGAAAGTTCTGAGGTTCAGTCGGAAGGGCAAGCTGAGCCCTAGGTTTATTAGACCGTACCGAATTCTGAAGCTTGTGGGACCAGTTGCTTATCAGTTGGAGCTACCCCTGAGCTGGACCATATTCATGATGTGTTTCACATCTCGATGTTGAGGCGATACCGTTCTGTCCCATCCCATGTCGTCTCGGTTGAGGAGATTGAGGTTAGGCCAGACTTGACCTTTGAAGAAGAACCGGTTCAGATTCTGGATCGCAATGTTAAGGTTCTGAGGAAGAAGTCCATTCCTTTAGTGAAGGTGCTGTGGCGGAATCATAGCACCGATGAGGCTACTTGGGAACCTGAGGACTCGATGCGTCAGCAGTATCCTCATCTGTTTTAATCAGGTAAATTTCGAGGTCGAATTTTCTTTTAGGGGGTGGAGTTGTAACCCCCCAAAATTTCTATCTTTAATTCTGTGAAATCTTGACACAAATATCTGTCTGCTTCAGTGGTTTAGTGTTCTGGGTGTGTGTGAAAGGTCCCAAGTTCAAGCCTTGACCTTAGCAAATTTTGTTATTTTTGGAATTAAGCCCTATCACTGTTTAATGGGCTTATATTAAATTGCCTTTAGTTCCATATCAGAATGAGCCTGCTGGTTCGAGTGGTAAGGGAGTCTGTAAGTTATGGGGAGATCCTGTGTTAGAATCCCTGTGCCAGCGAGGGAGTTTATTTTTGCCCATTTGACAGAGAGAGTTTCGGTCAAACAAGAATTCTGAGGAAGTTATCAGTAGTGGGTTAGTGGGGAGAAGTTTGAGGGATTGGGGGAGTGACTCTTAATTATCTTTTATTTTTATTATTTTTGAGATTTTTTTCTCCTCTTTCCAAGAAAAGAAAGTGACGTTCGTTTTTCCCCTTCCTTCCCTATTGTTTTTCGATTTCAATTACTGCTCCTTTCTATTCTGTTCCGTTCGGTTGTTACTCGCCAAAATTCATTTCTCTATTTCTGTCGATTTCTGGTAAGTGGCTTAAGTGAACAGTAGTTCTGATTTCTGAATTATCGATTGGAGGTTTATGTTTCTATTTTGGCAGCAGAGAATCGGGTTGAGTGGGGCTTCCTTCGTATTGATTTGTAGTGGAAATCGCGTGGAGTTTGGAGGTAAACGATGAGTGGTCGAATCTAAGCTTTTTTTGGTTTCGTGGTTATGGTTTAACCTTGGTTTGAAACTGATTGTTGGGGTTTATTTGGTCAATTTTAGGTTTCAGAGTTTTCGCTGAAAAACAATACTAGGTGTGTGTACCCGAAACGCAGAAAAACGGGATTCGGCAAAAGCCAAAAAAAACACTCTGTCGACGCCACACTACCGTGTGGTAGGCCGTGTAGTAGGCTGTATGCGACGACGCGACCATGTGATCGACGAAGGCTAGGCCGTGCGCAAGACACGACCGTGTGATGGCTGAAGTGTGGTCGTGTGGGCCACACAGGCTAGACCGAATTTGGCGTGTGGGCCACACGAACGTGTGATAACTGGCGTGTGGGCCCACACGGGCATGTGGGCCCATTTATCTGAAATTTTCCTTAGGGTTGCACGGGTCATCCTAAATCACTGTGGGCCTCCTGTAAGGTCGGTAAGGGCTAACTAAACCCTAAATTGTATGATCTGCTTGACTGATATTCTGTACTGAGTATGATAGTATATGCATGTTATATCTGTATGTAAGCATGTAAGCATGGTTAATTTGTATGTCTGAAACTGAATATTCCGTACCTGATGTTGGGGTTGGGATCATTTATATATATATATATGGAGGAAGTGTTCTGAAAGGCGTTTATCGCCTATATTCTGGCAGCTTGGCTGCACTTAATCTGTTATGTACCGCATCAGTACAATGTGGTGTGTAGGGCTGGGTGGGTGTTTTAAACCCCACATGCTGTGTAGGGATGGTCGGAGATGGTGTGTAGAGGATGGGGGTAGGACACTTGATATCTGATTCTGATCTGTATATTTGTATCTGTATCTGTAATGTGCTTAAGCCCGAATCTACATCTGTCTGATTCTGATTTTCTGTTGTGTGCATGCTCAATTCTGTGGGGTTACACACTGAGTTTATGTAAACTCACTCTTTTCTGTTTGTCTGTACAGGTGACCCACAGTCTTAGGCGGATCGGTGCTGCGGAGGACTCAACGATGACCACTCGCCATATCTGTTTTATTTGTTTTAGTTTTTATTTAAGTTTTGCATTACGATTTGGGAGTTTGTATTTTCTGAGACTCTCTGGACTGTTTTAAACTATTTGGATTTGGTTTTGGGTTTTTGGATTTAACTTACTTTTCACTATGACGGTTTTTATCTAAAAACATGATTCCTAAAAATATCGAACGATTTTGCCTAAACTTAATGATTTTATAAGCTTCCGCTAAAAACACATTTTATCTCCAAAGGGCCAAATAAAAGAGAGCTTTGAAACTGATAAGAGTGATAAAGGCTAATGAACCGGAAAGATTTGAACTTAACGACAACGGTTTTCCAACCCATTTCATGTGACTCCTCCGAATTTGGCCATAACGTCTAGGCCGGGTTTGGGGTGTTACAGAGGCGGCATAAAACTATCCCTTATTAATATGGAATTAAAAAAACACGCTATGACCAATAATTCTCCACCTTTGTCTAGTTTGTCAATCCCACTTAACTTTTTGTGTCTTTCACTTCTTAAATTTTTTAAAATCATCTTCGATTGTGGCTTCAAATGCGCTCTCGATCGACATACATTCGAAGGTGTTTAAACTTGTAGGATATTAACCAAGTTCAAACAGTGATTGAACTTGATTACTGTTACCGCCTGAGTCATCATATCTACAGGATTTTCAACTATTGCAATCTTTTGAAGTAAATAAAATGAATAGAGATGAATATAAATCGTGAAAATGGAGAAATGAGAAACATTTGGAAATGATTAGGGTTTTCTCCAAAATGAAAATGGAGAAATAAAATCATTTGGAAATAAATGTGGTTTTCTCCAAAATGAAAATGACTCGGAAATGAATTTATATTTTTCAAACTAAATGAAGTTCGTAAATGGAAATAATTCATTTGGTCATACTGAACCGTTGAATAAAGAAATATTAAATATATTTTCTGATAGATTCTTTTATGGTAAAGTTGTCATGATTTTAACGAAATTAGAATTGGGTTGAGAGAATTATTTAATTGGATATATATTGAAGTTTATTTTGGGAAATAGAAAAACAAATATCGGGTTGGATCGAATTATAATGTATTGAGTTAAAAGTCCAAGAAGTACTTGTAATTTGACCCGATATGGAAAATGCCCAAAAGCTCCTTATGTAAAAAGGGTGGACAGCAAACCCTATTAATATTAACCAGGGTTGTCGCCACCTATACTCATAGTTAGACTAGGAATTTGTTTTTCTAGTTGAAATAAACTTCTACAATTTGATAAGGGTTCTACCTTCTCTCCCTATAAATAGATAACTCTGGTAGGGCTAAAAAACAACTTTCAGATATCGTTATTCTAATCGAAACTAGAAAGAATTTATTGTCAAATATTAAATATATTTTTTGGAATAACAATTCTGTCGGTTTTTATTGAGAAGAGATTTTTGTTTTCACACTAAAGAAAAGAAAACTTATAACACACCTATACCCGACCCGATCATCGGGTCAAGATATCGAGATGTTACATTTGTTGTCGAAGCAACTACAATCAAATTCATTTTTATTTTGAGCAGATATTTAATCAATTTGATCAATTTATGCTTTCAATATGCCTTAAAATCATTTATGAGTCTTATACTAGCTTATTATAGCTCTCAAAACAATTTAAGAAGGAATAGGGACTAAAATGTAAGAGTTTCAAAATTTTAGAGCGGCATCGCAACGTCGGGGGTTCCTCGTTGCCACTTGACAAACAAACTTGTGTCATCGTGACGTGGCTTCTCCGTCATCTCGATGAGCACTCTATTTCACATGTTATACTATATTCAAATGTCACAGTCAAACTAATTTATTACACAAATCATTAACATATGCCCATTTATAATCTTAAATCCACATAATAAAATATTATATTCAATCAAAGATAGCCAAGTTTATAAAATTAACACAATTATCAAAGTTTTACAAGTAAGTCCATTGGAGGACTTGAACTTTCTAAAATAGTTTACCATTTTATGTATCTTTCATCTTTATTTCTAAATTGTGTAAATCGATTTAATTCTTCATAACTTGTAGCCAATATTTCAATATCACATCAATTAATAATTATTCACTTATTATTTTATCAGTTCGTTTAAACATTCTCACATGTAATAATCATTCCACCACTTATAATCATTTCGTAACATTTCAAATTCATTTACTATTTTTATTATTATTATTTTTTCTTTTCCTCCTCCTCTCCATTCCACATCCTTTATGAATATAAGAATTTTTAGCTTTTAGTATAACATGCTTATATGTAACATTAACCATAATTTCACTATTTGTTTATGTGTTCATATTAAAGTTGTCCACTTGTGTCATACTCACTAAATTATTTATATCTTGAGCTGAACAATTAAAAATTAAGATTCTCTTGATTTTTTTAAAACTAGACTCAAATATATTTTTACCATAAAATTTTCATAATTTCTATTTGAGCCAATCAGTACAGTAAATTCTTTAAAACTTCCCCTATTCTATTGCTTGGCAACTTCGACCTTTTTTAGTAATAAATAATTATCTCCTAGTACAGGGTTCGGATGATGTTTCAGTTTGTTTCTCTTGAAAATAGACTCATTAATAATTTAAACATATAAATTTCAGACCCTAATCATTTTTTTTTACAATTTTTGATGATTTTCCAAAGTTAGAACTGGGGAATTCGAATCCATTCTGACCTTGTCCCGCAAAAATTAATATATCTCAAAATATAAAATTATGTTGTTTTCACCGTTTCTTCATATAAAACTATACTCAATAAGATTTAATTTCATATTTGGTTCAACCTCCAAATCGATTCCTACAACTTTTTATGAATTTTTAAAGTCAGACTCATGTTGTTATCCAAAACTGTTTTAGAATGTTGATAACCAAATTTGTAACACTCTCCTTTCCTTTCTCTACAACATTTCCCTTCACTTCCTCTTATTTCCCTTCATTGACATATTAAGAACATAAACCTTTATATAAGAAAACTCGACTTTAACATCATTTTCAAGCTTTTTCAACAATATCAAACTTAAAAACATATTGAAATCTTAATGTTCTTACCTTGTCCTATTGATTTTAAACTTTAACTTGATTTTCTCTCCCGCTCCAACTTCTATTTTCTTGAATCCAAGGTAATATTTTTATTCTCCATAGTCTTCTTATCACTTTTCTCTCTTGATGGTTATGAAAATGCCTTGAAATTCTAGGTGAAAGTGATGGATTTATGTTGAAAGGACTAAATGTAAAAGAAATGAAAACTTCTTTCTTTCTCCAAAAAAAGTGGCGTGAAAAGGTGGAAGGAAAGATGAAAGACATTTTTTTTTCATCTTTTCTTGACTATTAATTAATAACACAACATCCTAAAATAAAATAATAATAAAATATTCAAACCAATCAAATTTTAACACTAGTCCTTTAATTATAATGGTATTTTCATGATAATTATCTTGATTGAAAAATGACCATTTTACCCTTCAACATTTTTCACAATTCCTTTCTTAAATTATCACTTGATTTTGCTAAAATTACAATTTATTTCCTCATACTTTTTCTATTTATTCAATTTGGTCCTTATTCATCCATTTCCTTATTTTCTAGATCTTTCCACCCTTAAGATGTTTGCACCTATTGGCCCTTCAAATTTTTCATATTTATACTTTAACCTATCATATTTTAAGTATTTGCACTTGGGCATCAGAACTTTCCACATATTTACAATTTTGTACCTATTTTAAATTAATGCATCACATCATGATTCTCAATTAAATATACTATAACATCACTCAGCTTCCTCTTTGATCACCTTTATTTCCTTATTTCACTTTATCGAGAACATAATCTTGATTTATCATTACTTTTTATAATGCAACAAATTTTGGGGTGTTACATTTCTGGTTCTGTGTTTGATTCGATTCGTTCGAGCCACACTTGAATCAGCTTGTGGTACGAAAATAATGTAGAAGATCGTCTAGTTGAAAGTCATGAACGACAAGGATATCTGAAAACACATGTGCGAATTCGGTCTAGGGTTCATTCCTATAAATATAAAAAATCGGGTTGGTTTTCACTAAACCCAAATTGTGAAACACGAGACTCGAGACCTTAATCCTAAAACTTGAATCCTTAAACCCTAAACATTAACCCTTAAACATTAAACCCTACACCTAAAACCCAAAATCCTCAAAACTTGATACATTAAAACTTGAAAGTTCATACCCCTAAAACCTACCACCGGAACCATACACTCTAAGCCTAAACCTCAATCAAGAAACCCACCATCCCAAACTTGAAATCTTAAACCTTAAACCCTAAACCACAAACCTCCAACTCCAAACCCTCAAGCCTTAAACCCTATGTATTATTTCCAAAAAAAATTACAGTGAAAGCGTAATTAAAGATGAATACACTACAAATAATTTGCCATATACCAATGATTACTTTTATTGATGGCCTAATTCCGTAAGTTTAAGTAGGTTTATACTAACGGATTACTTACTCGTCAATATATGATGAGCCTATACCAATACATCCTATAAGTGTTGGTATAAAAGATCTATAATGATAAATTAATTTATTCATCAACATAGGTATTATATATACCGAAGATATTATTAGTGTCGTTCATATATGATGTATTTTAATAAGGTTAAAATATGTCATAGATCCCTATACTTTTTGAAAATTTGAAATTTAGTTCCTTTACTTTTCAAAATTCCAAGTCTAATTGTTAACACTATTAAAATTATTTTGTTAAATCTAGGTTAACTATAAAGTCTTTTTTTAGTTAGATGGCTACCAAGTGAGTATTTTGATAAAAAAAAATTAGCATTGTTAACAAGTTGACTTAAAATGTGAAATATGAAAATTACAAGGACTAAATTTCAAATAAGTAAAAGGAAAAGCTAGAAAATAGTTTACTAAAAAGTTACAAGGACTGAAAAGAAAATTTCCCCTTTTCCCTTTGATCTTTTTCACGTGATAGTCACAGATGGTTTTGGTTCCTTTTTATTTTTATTTTTCACTATTTACTCATCTTCTTCCTTCTCCATTTGCCCTAGCTGCCGCTTTCACTCTATTGTGCAGTCAGCCATCGCCGACATCCCTCGGGCCAACTTATAGCACTGGAGTGCAGCTCTCTTCCTCCTCAATCTATTTGTTGGCTTAAAAACCTAAAACAAATTCGTATGTAGGGGAATTTGAAAAGGAAACGTCATAAAAAAAAAGACTGTGATGCTATCTTCCTTTTTCATTTTTTCATTTTTTTTGCCCAAAAGTCTCTCACTTTCACTGCTGTCGCCAACATCGTAACAATTGTTTGTGGCGATATTCTCAGTAGGCTTCCATGATTTGGATTTGACTCTTATTTTCAATTTTTAGTAGAGCTCTCTTTGCTTTTTGTTAGCTTAATCTTATTGAAAATCATCTCTATAGGTACTAATAGGTCTCTCTTTTGCCACTTTCCTTTTCTTTTAGTGATTGATTCAACAACCACTGCAATCAAGATTTAATCTGGCATTTACATTAATGATAACGACATTGTCTTGGAATAATTTAGTTCTTTATTCGTTTTTATTTTCATTTTCTCGGTTTCATCTGTTTGATTTCTTCATTTTTTTATTTACTAAAACTGATAGTGTTCGCATTTCTCTTTTGACAATTTATTCATTTTTCACTGTTTCTCGATGCCATGTTCAGTTACGTATAGTGCATGATTTGATATTATAATGAATTGCTGAATTTTTGTGGTTTTAAACTTGTAACATTGTGTTTCTCATTCTCCCTTGTTTGGTTGCTCAGAAAAATGAGGAAAAAAGGAAAGTGCAAGATGCTCTTTTGTTGTTCTGAATTTTATGAAAAATATTTGCTCAAGTAAGTTTAAGAGTGTTTTCGTAATCAGTTAAGAGGATCTTTATCCTTAAGTCTTAAAATGGAGGTTAATATTTTAGATCCTTTTGGTATCTTTTTCCCCATTTTGAATTATGAGAACAAGAAAAGTTCTAACTAATTAAGCCTTGTTTTACTAATTTTTGAAGCATATTTGGATTGAGAGACCTGAAATAGTACCTCATTTTGTAGTTCATTAATGAGGAAAAGAAGTAAGAAGAGTGGAACTTTTGGTGACAATTTCTCTTTTGAAGAGTTTCGTATAGCAGATGTATTAGCTAAGGTTGGTATTTGAAGGGAAGTACTTTCATGACTTGACAATTTCCCTTTTTATGCAATGTTATAATTGTGATATATATATAGATGATCCATAGTCGATCGTTTTAAAAAATAAAAATTGTGGTAATGAAAAAATACATATGTTGTATTGTTTTATTCACTTCTTTAGGTTATTCGATAACTGTGAGAAGTGTGGTAATGAGAAGTTGTATGTCTAGGATTGACTCTGGCTAGGAAAGGTTTGGTTTTTATGCGGTAAAATTTGACTCACCTCCCTTTCTTGGGTCCCTACCTGGTGCACGGTTCACATTCACTTCTTCAGATTTTCCCTTAAAAGAAAAATTATGGAGAATCAAAATTGTTTATTTTTATGATTGATTGATTCTTGTGAATGAATGTGAATATTATAAAATTTCCATAGCATGCCATGCATATATTGGAAGCATGTCATTTAGATTAGGTAAGAATGCCACTAGAACTATTATACGATCATTCTTGAAATTTGGGATAAAAATCTTGCATGTTTTTAAAATATTGAGTGGGGGAAGGTCATTGAACAAGACCTACGGCCTCCATTGATGGTCCCTATGTGATAGCATGATAAAGTTTCGAGCCGGTTCCTACCCTAGTCGCACCCTAAGGTAAACTTTGTCATGTGGGTTCACTAGATGGGATTTCCTTTTAAGGACAACTAGTTATGCATGACTTTCAGAGAGATTATCCCAAGATGACTCACAAATGAGAGCATGTTCATGATGGGTGTTGAGTCAATGGTTACACACTGAAGATCATCTCTTATTAAATAGCTTCCCAAGAAACGATATTTAAGCTAGAGATGATGGTCAAACGTTAAACGGTCGTTAGTTCATGTGGAGTCTTGGGAATTAAGATTCACAAACTGATTGGATGTAATCCAATGTTCTTGCTAGCTAATCAGGGGACCCTAAAGAGACATGGTTGATGGGTGTGAGAATGATCGTAGCATTGAAAAAAATATCTTTTTCAAGGTTTTAATACAAGACACATACATCATACTGCATTTTTGATATGTTGCTGAAATGAAAATTATTTGCTTAATACAAAGATAGTAATTAGTTAATCTTTATTTTTTTTAGTTCAAATATGTCTCCTACTCCTCTTATTAGCATTCTTACTGAGAATAGATTAAATGGGGTTAACTTTAGAGAATGGAAACGAAACTTGCTAATAGTTCTCAACTATGAGAAAAATAAATTCGTTATTGATGAAATGTGCCCTCCTGAAGCTTAGCCCAAAGCGAGAAATCATTGGGGAGATTTTGACTCGATTGCTCGATGTTTTATGTTAGCGAGCATGAGTAGTATGTTGCAAAAGCGACACGAGAATTTTCGTACTACCAAAGAGATCATAACAAATCTGGAAGATTTGCTTGGAGGCCAAGTCGCATTGGCTCGACAATCTGCTATTACAAATTTGATGAATTCTCAACAGAAAATTGAAACTCTGGTCAAAGAACATATGCTTAAGCTTATTGGATTCTGTACAGAAGCGGAGGACAATGGGGCTGAACTAGACGTGAACACTCAAATTATAATAGTGTTCAAATCCTTAACAATGAAGTTTGCTGGTTTTAGGGTCGTTTACAACTTGGTTAATAAGGCGCTTACCTTGACTCATCTTATGAAGGAATTAAATTCCTATGAGTTGATGTTGAATGGTGGTAAGTAAGTTCAGGAGAAAACTGAAGCAAACTTAGCTTGAGCCCCTTGTCCTCTAAGGGGAAGCAGAAAGCTAAGGGAAAAAAAGAAACCGACTAAGTCTTTAGTTCTGACTCGTGTGGATAGGAAGAAGGCTAATAAGTCAAAATATCCCAAAAAGATCAAATGTTGCTTCTACAACAGGAAAGGGCATTTTAGATAAAACTGCAAGGAGTATTTGGATTACTTAGCCGAAAAGGGCAAAGGTATGAAACTCTTTGTGGTTGAAGCTTGCTTAGTGGAAGAATCAATTGACAACTGGGTTATTGATTTTGGATCCACTAACCATGTGTGTGTTTCTTTACAAGGGTTCAGCGAAACGAGAAGTCTGGGTGATAAGTGTCTCTCGTTGCAGACCAGAGATGGGAGCTATGTTTCAACCGAAGTAGTGGGAGATGTTATTTTACACTTTGATAATTTTAGGAAGATTGTTTTAAAGAACATATTTTATGTACCTCATTTTAAGAGGAATTTAATTTCTATAGCATGTTTATTTTATGACGGTTATACCGTGACATTTTAATAAAGGGATTGCTATCCATAGAAATCGTTCTTTAATCTGTAATGGATGGATGGAAGGAAAACAATCTCTACTTTATCAAACCAAATAACTACTCGATGCTTCAAACTGAAATAGTGAATAAAAAGCTTAAAACTTAACACTCTAATGAGGGGTACCTACGGTACTTAAGACTTGGTCATATTAACCAAGAAAGAATCACTAGACTCGTGAAAGATGGTCCTTTAAGTATGCTTAAAGAAGTTAGTCTTCCACAATGTGAATCTTGCTTGGAAGCTAAAATGACTAAGAGGTCTTTTAATGCGAAAGGTAAAAGGGCCAACCAACCTTTAGAATTTGTGCACACTGATTTATGTGGTCTTATGAGCATCAGAGCTTGAGGAAGTTACGACTATTACGTGACTTTTATCGATGACTATTCTCGATATGGATATGTGTATCTAATGCATCGCAAAAGCGAAACCTTTGATAAATTTTGAGAGTTTCGTGTGGAAATGGAAAAGCAATTAGGTTTATCCATAAAGAATCTTCGGTCTAACCGAGGTGGGGAGTACTTGTCCAATGAGTTCTTAGGATACCTCATAGAGAATGGGATTTTATCCAAGTTAACTACGTTGGACAGTCCACGGTAGAATGGTGTAGCTGAGAGAAGGAATAGAACCTTGCTTGACATGGTTCGTTCAATGTTAAGCTATTCACAACTCTCTACTTCCTTTTAAGGATATGTGATACAAACAACTTGCTATGTTCTGAATGATATGCCAAGCAAGTCTGCTTGTAAGACACCTTATGAACTATGGCATGGAAAGAAACCCGCTCTAAATCACTTTGGGGTTGTCCAGCACACGTTCTGGATAAGGATGCAAAAAAGTTAGATCCACGGATAGAATTGTGCATGTTTTTAGGATATCCGAAAGTAACAAATGGAGGATTATTCTACAATCCAAAAGATAATACAATCAAAGTTTTTGCTCATGCTACTTTCCTCGAGGAAAGCTACTTGTATAACTTTAACCTTCGAAGTAAAGTGGTACTCGAGGAACTTTCGAGAGTGGTAGAACAATCACCAAGTTCAATTCTTGAGAAAGTTGTAGAAAGACCTGCAAACGATCAACAACATAGGGGAATCCGTCGAAGTGGGAGATTTCTAAAAAACTGGACTTTTTCATCTATGATGGTAGTATTTATAATATGGAAGCCAATCATAAGGATGATGATCCACTCACTTATGAGGAGGTTATGCAGGACGTTGATTCTAAGCTCTGGAAATAGGTCATGGATACCGAGATGGATTTTATGAAATCCAATACGGTGTGGAAACTTGTAGACTTACTGGTTGGGATTAAACCTATAAGGTGTAAGTGGATCTACAAGAAGAAGAGAAATGCGGAAGGGAAAGTGGGAACACACAAAGCTAGACTTATAGAGAAAGGCTACACACAGAAAGAAGATATCGATTACGATGAGACCTTCTCTCCAGTAGCCATGCTCAAGTTTATCTGTATTTTCTTATCCATTGCTACTGCTCTTGATTACGAGTTCTGAAAAATGGATGTCAAGATAGCATTCTTGAAGGGCTATCTTGATGAGACCATTTACATGGCTCAACCTACTGGCTATGTTGTCAAAGGAAAGGAGCAGAAAGTTTGCAAACTACTAAGATCCATTTATGGACTTAAGTAGGCATCCCGCTCATAGAATAAAAGATTTGATCAAACAATAAAGATTTTTGGATTTGAGCAAAATGCTGATGAACCTTATGTTTATAAGCATATAAAAGTAAAAAAGGTGGTCTTCCTCGTTTTGTATGTCGATGATATTCTACTTATCGGAAACGATGTAGGAGAATTGTCAATGGTTAAACTATAGTTAGCTCAACAATTTAGCATGAAGGACTTGGGTGAAACTAGTTATATTCTTGGAATACCAATCCTTAAGGATCAAAAGAATAAAACGATAGCTCTATCTCAAGCTTCATACATCGATAAGGTACTGGAACATTTTGCAATGACCGATGCAAAGCTAGGCGTTTAGCTGACTGCATCAGGTTTTTATCTTTCTTTAGATTACTGTCCTAAGACAGCAAAGAAAGAGAGCATATGAGTAAGGTTTCATATGCTTCAGCAGTTGGAAGCCTTATATATGTGATGCTTTGCACACGTCTAGATATTTGTTTCGTAGTAGGAATGGCTAGTCGATATTAGGCGAATCTAGGTCTCAGGCATTAGAAAGCTATAAAGCATATATTAAGGTATCTTAAAAGAACCAAAGATTATATGCTTGTGCATTCTAGGGAAAACCTTACTCCTGTTGGATACACATACTCAGACTTCTAAACCTGTAAAGACTCGAGGAAATCAACGTCGAGAAATGTATTCATTCTAAGCCGTGGAGCCATAGTATGGAGAATGTAAAATAAACTTGCACTGCTGACTCTACTATGGAGCCGAGTATGTGGCTGCTTCTGAGGCAATGAAAGAAGCAATATGGCTTCGAAAGTTCTTAATCGATCTTGAAGTCATTCCTAGTATGGAAAAAGCTATAACACTGTATTCTGATAACAGTGATGTAATGCTACAATAACTAATACCAAGGAAATGAGAAGTCACAAGAGGACGAAACACATTGATCGGAAGTATCACTTGGTACGAGAGATAGTAGCTGAAGAAATTGTATATGTGATTAAAGTAGCTTCTGAAATAACCTTGCAGATCCGCTTAATAAGACTCTTGTAACAGGAGTTTTAACAAACATATCGAGGATATGGGAATGCAAAACATGACACATTTACTTTACTAGGGCAAGTGGGAGATTGTTGGGGAATGTGCCCATATTGTAGTACACATATAATTGTTTTCTATTTATTTGAACGATGAATAAATAAATAAAGTTAATTTCACATTTCACTATTATGTCTTTTGTATTTCTATCTTTTATATTTTGTATGCATAGCGAAATTGTGACAAGCAAATATTAACTCATTGATTGTCTAAGTTCAAACTGAAGATAAGTGGCATTGTAAGAATGTTTACATTACTAGAAAGACAACTTACTTCAGTAGATAATCTGAATAAGTCTATAATCCCATAAAAGAATCGAAGTAAGCATTTGATTCAAATACTGATAAGGATTATTATGTCATCTACAATTCCAATTGGGGAGATAGTCAGTCTTGGCTATCGGAGAAGTTGACTCCATGAGTAGAGACATAGATGTATTCATTGGTAGAATTATACATTGGACTGGACCCAAGATGAATTAATTTTGAATTCGTTTGTGAATTAATTCACTTGTGATGTTCATGGTGTGATTTACCTAAATCCTGAGTTAGTTACTGACCATGCGTATGCAACTCATGTGCTTTGATATAATTGGAGGCTTATGCTTTAAAGATGATCGAGCCGATAGCCGGTATGTTGGGTACATGACTTGTGTATGGCATGGCTTTACTAGCAACAATGAAATTCATAACTCAATTAAAGAGTTAACGATATCCTCTCACTGGCATTGTCTGGATTGATAAATATGGATCGTGGCCACGGGTTGCTTATTCTCGAACGAGCAATTTATCACAGTCATTTGTTGATAGAGATAATATTAATCATTAAGAAGACACAATGGTGACAATGAGATAAAATAGGATTGTATTGAGTGAACAAATTTAACTTAAATGAGTCAAGGATATCATATGAGGGTAACACACACATGACGAGGTCAGTGGACAAAACAGTTAGATGAATCATTTTTGTAAAGAGTATACAATAAGGAGTTTTCAATTATGATACTTCTTGTGGACTAACTCCATGATTAAGCAATTGTGAATTATCAGAACGATGCTTCTGGACATAATTGCAATTACTAGAGTCTAATTGTATATGCTTGATTGGTCCCTCCACTAGCTCAACAAAAGCTTGACCGGACTGCATTTGAATCAAAAGAAAATTCTTCGACTTTGGAAATAATTTAATTGATTCGATTTATTCGATGTGGAATTAAATTAGGTGGTTGTGAGAATTTTTCAAATAGAGAATTTGATTAAGAATTTTCTTGAAAATTTAATTTGGAAAATCTAAGTGATTTTTGGGAAATTAATTTTGATCAAGTAAAATTAAATTAATCAAATTAATTACAATTAATATGATATTTTTGGAAATTAATTTTCAAGTCAAATAATTGGCCTAATGGGTAATTGAACTTGAAAATTAGACCTAAGATCGTAAATTAGGCCCGGGAGCCAAAACCGAGACCAAGATCCAAAAACTGGTCGAACCAGGCTCAATATGTTAAACTAGGCCGATGGTCCAACCGGTGGCTAGATCGGACTGGTAGGGTTGTCACTGACTCAGACCAAATAGGCTCGGGGTCCCGTAAGGGTGTCGCACATGCATCACCGGACAAAGTGGTGTTGGTGGCTGCGATGGCGGCATCCCAATAGCCGGCGGTTGTTGGTCTTCGGTGGTTGAGCAGTGGAAGTGTTACACTCCTACTGGGATTTTACCAGAGAATTTGATTTCAGATTAACTATTCCAAAAATAATATTAATACTTTAATATTAAATTTAATTTAATGTTTACCTTGTAGATAAACATTTTAAAATATTATTTTAATAAGATTTAATATTAAATTTAATAATATTTATCTTGATAAATATTATATTAATTTAATATTAAAGTGATTAAATTTAATCATAGTTAAACTCTTTAAACTCTCCCTATATAAAGAGAGCCTTGGGTCATTATTTTGCACACGCTTGAATTTAAGAGAAAGTTGTAGAGAGAAAATTCTCTGAAGATATTATTTAAGAAAATTTCTAGATATATTTTTGTGATTTACAACTTGACCCAAAATTTTAGAGAAAATTATGAAATTACCCCACTGGTATTTTTTGTGAAAAATTTTCTGATCCAAAACAAGTCCACACTCGGCAGATGTGAGCTTTAGGATAGCGGAGAAGACTACTTGGTCGAAGCGATCATCCTAGACGAATCGAAAAGGTATAATTTTGATCAAGTGTTTATTACTTTAGATATCATAACAAGTATCTTGTTTTGGAAATTTTTTTTAAAAACTCTGGTAGTTCCCTAAATTTATTTTTCGCTGTGTTTTCCAAATCCGTTTTTTCCAACATTTCTCACAGCGGAGAACTATTATCAAGTTTTGTTTCCAATCTCGAAAGTTATCCCCATCAGCGGAGAACTATTATCAAGTTTTGTTTCCAATCTCGAAAGTTATCCCCATTTAATTTATTCTCAATAAGAATGCTAATAAGAGTAGGAGACATATTTGAATTGAAAAAAATAAAAATAAAGATTCACTAATTACTATATTTGTATTAAGCAAATATTTTTCATTTCAGCAACATATCAAGAATGCAATATGATGCATGCGTCTTGTATTAAAACCTTGAAAAAATATTTTTTTCGTTGCTGCAATCATTCTCACACCCGTAAACCATGTTGCCTTGGGGTCCCATGATTAACTAGCAACAACATGGATTACATCCAATCTGTTCGTGAATCTTAATTCTCAAGACTCCATACGAATTAACGACTGTTTAACGTTTGACCATCATCTTTAGCTTAAATATCGTTTATTGGGAAACTATTTAATAAGAGATGATCTTGAGTGTGTAACCATTGACTCAACACCCATCATGAACATGCTCTCATTTGTGAGTCATCTTGGGACAATCTCTCTGGAAGTCATGCATGACTAGTTGTCCTTAAAAGGAAATCTCATCTAGTGAACCCACATGACAGAGTTTACCTCGGGGTGCAGCCAGGGTAGGAACCGACTTGAAACTTTATCATGTTATCACTTAGGGACCATCAATGGAGGCCGTAGGTCTTGTTTAAGGACCTTCCCCCACTCAATATTTTAAAAACATACAATGTTTTTTATCCAAAATTACAAGAATGATCATACAATAGTCCTAGTGGCATTGTTACCTAATCTAAATGACATGCTTCCAATATATGCATGGCATGCTATGACAATTTTATAATATTCACATTCACTCACAAGAATCAATTAATAATAAAAACAAACAATTTTGATTCTCCACAGTTTTTCTTTTAAAGGAAAACCCGAAGAAGTAAATGTGAATCGTGCACCATGTAGGGTCCCAAGAAAGGGAGGTGAGTCAAATTTTACCGCTTAAAAACAAAGTCTTTCCTAGCTAGAGCCAATCCTAGACATGCACCTTATCATTACCACACTTCTCACAGTTATTGAACAACCTAAAGAAGTGAATAGAGTAATACAACACATGTATTTTCTCATTACCACACTTCTTATTTTTTTAAGCGATCAATTGTGGATCATCCCATATATATATATCACAATTATAACATTACATAATATAAATATTATAAACAATTATAAAATAGATATATAAAGAGATAGGTAATTAAAATAAAATTTCTAGCCAAGGTTTCCATAGTTCTATTTCTTGAAAATAAAATTACATAAAATTTTGCCACAAGACATTCCTTGAGTCTTCAACCGCCATCACATCTTTTCCTCGTCATGGACTCCTTTTGAAAAAATTACATTTAAGTCCTATGTCCATTTCCGGCTCACAAAAATTCCATGAATTTTAAAAAAATAGCCCTACGTGGAGACGATAGTCTATAGTCTATTTCCTAAGAACCACAACCTCGGCAATAAAAAACAGTTATATAAAATATATATAATATCGCATCCATTCCCATATATAACTCAAAATCTGCATAAGATCTAAAGAATTTCACTTTCTATGTAATCAAATCCTTCAAGAAGAAGAGAAATTTATTTTGATTATCTGTTTATACATATAGATAGAACACAATTTGGCTCTGATACTAAATGTTGGAAAAAACAAGTTTAGAAAACGCAACGAAAAATAAATTTAGGGAAAACAAAGTTTTAATTTTTTTTAAAACAAGATCTTAGTTGTGATATCTAAAGTAATAAACATTTAATCAAAATTGTACCTTTTCGATTCGTCTTGGATGAGTGCTTTGACCGAGTAGTCTTCTCTGTTATCCTTAAGCTCACGTCTACCGAGTATGGGCTCGCTTCGAATTAAAAAAATTTACAAAAATTACCAGTAGGGTAATTTCTCAATTTCTCTAAACTTTTAGGTCAAGTTGTAAATCAGAAAAATATCTCTAGAAATTTTCTGAAATAATCTCTTCAAAGAATTTTCTCTCTACAACTTTCTCTTCTATTCAAGTGTATGTAAATTTTGGCACGTTTTCTCTGTCTGCCCTTTGGTATGTTTGTTGCGTTCTATTCTATTCTTTTTTTACAGTAATCAATTTCTAGCTTTTTGAATATCGATCTGTTGGTTTTCTTGTGGTCTTATGGAAGAAGATCTGGCGAATCTGAGTATTTTGGATGATGAGGAAGAAGCTTTTCATGAGGAAGCAGCGGTGGTGGAGCGATCCTATCAATGCTGTCTGGTGGGCCGTTTTCTGACTGACAGTGTCGTCCACTGCCCATCCCTACGGAACACCATGGCTGATCTCTGGCATCCTCTTGGCGGTATATGCATTATAGATTTAGGGGACAAAAAATATCTTTTTCAATTTTTTCATGAGATTGACATCCAAAGGGTTTTTGCTGGTACACCGTGGTTTTTCAACAATCACCTGCTTATAATTCAAAGAATTCCAAATGAAGTAAGACCACCAGATGTGCTGTTAAATTTCACTGATTTTTGGGTTCAGATCCATGAATTACCACCAGGCTTGATGACAGAAGTGATGGCCAAACAATTCGGGGATTTCTGTGGAAAATTTAAAGAGTACGATACTGCTATTCTGGCTTTGGGATTCAAGAGTTATATGCGTATCCGAGTGTGCTTAGATGTTTCTATCCCTCTGAAACGTAAGAAGAAGATACAGATTGGGAATTCAATGATTGTTTATGCCCGGTTTAAATATGAAAAGCTCAGTTTATTTTGCTTCATTTGTGGAAAATTGGGACATGGGGAAAGCTATTGCCCCTATCGTTTGAGAATTGAGCCGTCAAAAATTATTTTTGGTTGAGACCTTTCACTACGGGCGGAATTGAGGCGGCGGAACATGGTGGTGAGCAGGTGGCTGCGCGAAGCAGATGGTTCAAAATTTGGAAATTTGGAAAGTTTCGATAATGGTAATTCTTTAATGGTGGAGAAAGATTCTGGGCGAAACATGGTAGGAAATCTGGGGAATCAGTTTTTAAATCCAAATTTAATACCACCAGAATCCAATCTACAACATATTACAAAAGGGCAAAATCAAAGGCGTTATTGGGGCAAGGAGGATTTGAATGGGAATGGACTAATGAGTGGGCCCATGGAAATGGTCTTAGCGGGGGAAAACGACCCTATTGCAATGATGGAAGGCAAGAAACGACAGAGGATTGTAGAAGGCCCAATTGATCCATTGGGTTCGGAAGTTAGAATCGTTCCTTTGGTTATATCGGCTAGCTCTGGTGAACAGAGCAGCCGGGAGCAATGAAAATCCTAAGCTGGAATGTTCGTGGTTTGGGGGGACCACGAACTGTTAGAAGGCTCAAGAATAAGCTGCGAGCCATTAATCCCCAAATTTTGTTTCTTATTGAAACAAAATTAAGTGCTAAGAAGATGGAATTGGTTAGATTAAAGTGTGGTTTTGAAAATGGTATCGATATTGGGGCGACAGGTACCAAAGGTGGATTATCATTGGGTTGGAAAGGGAATTCGCTGATTAGTCTTAAGAGTTTCTCTTCTTTCCACATTGATGTTGAAGTTCAGGATAATGATTGTGGTGCCAAGTGGCGTCTGACGGGGTTCTATGGAAATCCGGATGAACAACAAAGAGCGGTGTCTTGGGATCTTCTTAGACAGTTAAACTACAATTACGATACTCCTTGGGTCGTTTTGGGGGACTTCAATGAGATTGCAAATTCTTTTGAGAAGAAAGACGGACGCCTTCGTTCTGAACATCGAATGCGGGCTTTTTGCTTGGTATTAGAGGATTGTAATCTTAACGACTTAGGGTTCACCGGCAGATGGTATACTTGGGAAAGGGGTAGTTTTATCTCTACTAATATACGGGAGCGATTGGATCGTGGAGTCGCTACGTTAAGGTGGATGGAGCTATTTCCAAGATACCAGGTAGAACACATAAGTCATTCTTTTTCCGACCACTGTCCTGTTCTATTAAATACCATGGGTGGGAAATGGGATAATCAACGATACAGCTCAAAAAAGTTCCGTTTTGAAGTTAAATGGTGTCTTGAAAGTTCTTTCGAGGAGATGGTTCGAAAATGGTGGGGGGATATTAATGGGAGTATACCGTACAAGTTAGAAAATTTGAGCCGCCAAATGCAAAATTGGGGTCAAGCTAGAAGTAAAGAGGAGAAGAGAACTCGAGTGGCCTTAGAAGAAAGATTGAGCTATCTCTTTAATCAGGATCCTTCGGATGAAAATTTAGCAGAAATTACGGAGGTTCAATTAGGACTTAATTTAGAGGCTGATAAAGAAGAGTTATTTTGGGAGCAAAGGGCTCGTGTTAATTGGTTGAAGAATGGCGACCGAAACACCAGGTTCTTTCACAAGGCTGCTGACCAATGCCAGTTTCGTGGGCGAATTTCTGAGTTGATCAACGAATGCGGTGAAAGGTTTACATCGTCAGAAGAAATCTTAAGGGTTGCTTCAGATTATTTTGCAAAACTTTTTACTGCTTCGGAGATAAGCTCGGACGAGCACTTGTTCGGACTTGTGGATAAAAGAGTTACTGACCACATGAACGTTTCTTTGCTTAAACAGTTCACGGAGGATGATATTTACTATGCAGTAAAAACGATGACACCTTTGAAAGCTCCAGGGGTTGATGGTTTCCCGGTAATTTTTTTCAGAGATTTTGGCACATCGTTGGACCGGATGTCTCTCGTTATTATCTTGCGATATTGAATGGACAACTGGAATTAGGAGAAATCAATAAAACTCACATTGTTTTGATTCCCAAAGTGGACAAACCGAAGAATATGGCACAGTTCAGACCCATAAGTCTTTGCAATATGGTTTACAAAATTATTGCGAAAGTCCTAGTCAATCGTATGAGTAATATTTTGGGTGACTGTATTAATGAAGCTCAAGGAGCCTTTATTCCTGGGAGACTTATTTCAGATAATGTTTTGATTGCTTATGAGGTCCTGCACTCGCTCAAGATGAAGAAGAAAGGCAAAAAAGGGAATTTTGCTCTAAAATTGGACATGAGCAAAGCGTATGACCGTGTTGAATGGGACTTTTTGGTGGGGATGATGAAGCATTTAGGGTTTCATGATGACTGGATCATTTTTATTATGAGGTGTGTATGTTCAGTTTCCTATTCTGTTAGTCTTAACGGTATGAACGGCGAGTGGTTTTCTCCCTCAAGAGGATTGAGACAAGGAGATCCTCTTAGTCCTTATCTGTTTTTGATTTGTGCTGAAGGATTCTCTACGCTTCTTCAAGATGCTAAACAGAAAGGTTGTATGTTGGGAGCACCTATTGGTAGAGAGAGATTTTCTATCAATCATTTATTTTTTGCTGATGATTGTATTCTCTTTGGAGATGCTTCGTATGAAGGGGTCAGAGTGGTTCGCGATGTCATTCAGGAGTACGAGCTGTTTTCTGGGCAGAGGGTGAACTATGATAAGTCTTTAATTTATTTCGGTGCTAACGTGGGTGGTGAAGTTAAGGAGGACATTACTAACTTATTGGGGGTTCGGGTGGCTTCAAGCCCTGAAAAGTACTTGGGGTTGCCGATGATGGTGGGCAGAAGGAAAACTTGGGTTTTTGCTAGTTTCGTTGATAGATTTCGAAAACGTGTTGAAGGATGGAGTCTACGTTATCTGTCGATGGGAGGTAAGGAGGTTTTTATTAAGTCAGTCTTACAGGCAACGCCAATTTACGCTATGCAGTGTTTTCTTTTCCCGAAATGCTTGTGTCGAAAACTTGAAAGTATTATGAATAGTTTCTGGTGGTCTAATAATAAATCACGTAAGGGGATCCATTGGAGCTGCTGGGATAAGCTTTGTAAACCGAAGTGTAAGGGCGGACTTGGGTTTAAAGATTTGGTTTTGTTTAATAAGGCTTTGCTTGCAAAACAAGTTTAGCGTATTTTATCTCAACCTAGTTGCCTATTAGCCAGAGTTTTAAAAGCTCGTTATTTCCAATTTTCAGATATTTTATCAGCGAAAGTTGGATCTTACCCTTCTTTTACCTGGCAAAGTATCTGTAGCGCTCGAGAGTTGATTGAAGAGGGGGTGCTGTGGCGGGTTGGAAAAGGTGACCAAATCAACATTTGGAATGATCCATGGATACCTGGAAGAGAGAACAACAGAGTTGCAATTCAGGAGATTAGCCCTATGTGGACGTGTGTTAATCAACTCATAAAGTCTGCAGATAGTACCTGGAATAGGGACTTGATTCATTGTTTATTTGATGAGACCACAGTAAACCGAATCCTTGCTATCCCTATCTCCGGGGGTAGTTCGAAAGACATTTTAGTGTGGAAGCATGAAGGTTCTGGGGACTATACAGTAAAAAATGGATATCGAGTCCTAAATACAAATCGACTGCTAATCAGTAAAGACAGAGCCTCTAATGATGACGAATACAAAGATTTTTACAATGATCTATGGTCTCTCAATGTCCCAGAGAAGATTAAAATTCATAACTGGAGATTGTTTAATGATATGCTACCCCATTTTTGTAACTTGGCAAGAAGAACTCTCACGGTGGATGCTGTTTGCCCAGTTTGTAAGACGGACCGGGAAGATTCAGATCATGTGTTATGGTTTTGTGATGTTCTGCAACGTGTGTGGTCTTCTCTACAGGTGAAGGTACCATCATTTGAAGATTCTTTGAGTTGTAAGCGTCGATTTGCTAGAACTTTCTCTGCAGAAAATGAACAACAAAAACGTATCATTGCAATTTCTACATGGTCTATATGGTACCGACGGAATAAGCTGGTTCATGAAGGGGTGAAATTTTCTATGCAAGAAATGATAGGGTTTATTCGTGGTTATAATCAAGAACTTGTTCTATGTCAGGAGACTTTTCGCAACAAAGATCTGGCAAAGGACCAGTAGAGACCTCCGGTTTATGGCTTTATTAAACTAAATGTTGATGCATCTTTCCAGAAAAATGTCAGATTAGCCATAACTGCAGTTGTGGCCAGAGATTCATTGGGAGAAATTATAGGGGCGAAAACTTATCTTTTTGAAAATATGGCAGATCCGTTTGTAGCGGAAGCACGGGCATGTGAAAGGGCACTTCTGTTTGCGACAAAAATGGGCTTTTAGCGAGTGATTGTAGAAGGAGATTCCCTGTCAGTTATAAGAAGCATCAAGAAGAACGGAAAAGATAACTCAGTGCTCAGGCCAATTACACAGCATATTATTCAGATGGGTTTGTGCTTTGAGGAGATTTCGTACCTTTATGTGCCCCGAACGACCAACGGCGTGGCTCATACTCTGGCGCTGGAAGGTCGGAGAAATCAGTTCTATGGTTACTGGGTTAACGGTGTTCCAGATTCCGTGAAGTCCCTTGCAAGGAAGGAACGATTGGAATGGAATTTGAACCACTAATGTTTTTTGGCTTGGAATTTGAAGAAGGTTCCTTTGAATCTCTAGATTGGTTTCTAAGCAGTTCGCTCTTTTTCTCAGATCATCTTGTTCTACTATTAGAGAGCATTTTCCGTGGCTGATATTTTTTGGTAGATGAAGCGTTTGTGGAGGCTGGTTTCAAGAAGCTTTGTTTGGTTCTGATGTTTCTTTAATTGTTTTATTGCGTGCCAGTTGTTTTGTTTTTCTGCTTTATGCTTTGTCTTTTCAAGTAGCAGGTTTTATGACTTTTGATTTATCTTTGCTTTTGAGCCAGTTTCAATAAATATCAGCCTTTCATATTCAAAAAAATAATGACCCAAGGCTCTCTTTATATAGGGAGAGTTTAGAGAGTTCAACTATGATTAAACTTAATCCTTTTAATACTAAATTACTATAATATAAAATATTTATCAAGATAAATATTAGATTAAATTTAATATTAAATCTTATTAAAATAATAGAATATTTATTTACAAGATAAACATTAAATTTAATTTAATATTAAGATAATCACTTTAATATTAAATTAATAAAATACTATTAAGATAAGTATTAAATTTAATTTAACATTAAACTATTAAAAAATATTATTTTTGGAATAGTTACTCTGAAATCAAATTTTCTGGTAGAATCCTAGTAGGAGTGTAACTCTTCTACTACTCAAACACCAAAGACCAATTGCCACTGGCCATCAGGACACCGCCGTCACAGCCGTCAGTACCACCATGTTCGATAAGGCAGGTACGACACCCTTACGGCACTCCAAGCTTGTTTGGTCTGGGTCAGTGATAACCCAACTAGTCCGGTCTAGCCATCGGTTGGACCGTCGGCCCGGTCGGACAAGTTTTTGGTTATTGGTTTCGGTTTTGGGCTCTCGTGCCCAACTTACTATCTCAGGTCCAATTTTCAAGTTCAATTACCCATTAGGCTAATTGTCTGACTTGAAAATTAACTTCCAAAAATATCATATTAATTTTAATTAATTTAATTAATTTAATTTTACTTGATCAAAATTATTTTTCTCAAAAATCACTTAGATTTTCCAAATAAATTTTTCAAGAAAATTCTCTAGTTGAACAATTCTCACGACCACCTAATTTAATTCCCCATTGAATAAATCGACTCAATTAAATTATTTCCAAAATTGTAAAATTTTCTTTTGATTCAAATGCAGTCCGATCGAGCTTTTGTTGAGCTAATAGAGGGACCAATCGCACATATACAATTAGGCTCTAGTAATTGCAATTATGTCTAGAAGCATCGTTCTGATAATTCGCAATTACTTAATCATGGAGTCAGTTCATAAGAAGTACCATGATTGAAAACTCTTTATTTTATAATCTTTACGAAAACAATTCATCCAACTGTTTTGTCCAATGACCTCGTCATGTGTATGTTACCCTCATATGATATCCTTAATTCCTTTGAGTTAATCCGTTCACTTAATACAATCATATTTTATCTCATTGTCACCATTGTGTCTTCTTAATGATTAATATAATCACTGTCAACAAATGACTGTGATTTGACAGTGATTAATTGCTCGTAAGAGAATAAGCAACCCGTGGCCATGTTCTATATTTATCAATCCACACAATGCCAATGAGAGAGTATCATTAACTCTTTAATTGAGTTATGAATTCCACTATTGCTAGTAAAGCCATGCCATACACAAGTTATGTAACCAACATATCGGCTATGGGCTTGATCATCTTTAGAGAATAAGTCTCCTCTTATATCAAAGCACATGAGTTGCATACGCATGGTTAGTGACTAACTCAGGATTTAGGTAAATCACACAATGAACGTCACAAGTGAATTAATTCACAAACGGATTTAGAATTAATTCATCTTGGGTCCAGTCCAATGTATCATTCTACCAATGAATACATCTATGTCTCTACCCGTGGAGTCAACTGCTCCAATAGCCAAGACTAGCCATCTCCCCAATTAGGATTGTAGACGACATAATAATCCTTTTCAGTATTTGAATCAAATGCTCACTTTGATTCTTTTACAGGATTATGGACTTATTTAGATTATATACTGAAGTAAGTTGTCTTTCTCACAATGTAAACATTCTTATAATGCCACGTATCTTCAGTTTGAACTTAGACAATCAATGAGCCAGGCCCATTGAGGCAAAACGATGACCGTTCAGGGTGTTGGGGAGAAATGATGCTGACAATGGCATTGCTGGGCACGATGACTGGGACGACGATGATCCTGTTGTCGACAGATGTTCAGTGATAGTGGTTCTTCGACAGTAGAGCAGTGGAAGAATTAGTTTCATAGTGGGACTTTACCAGGTAACTTGATTTCAAATTAAATTTTCCAAAGATAATATTGTTTTAATGAATTTAATATTAAATTAAATTTAATATTTATCTAGATAATATTTTATTAATTTAATATTAATATGAGATATTAAATTAAATTTAATATGTATCTTGATAATATTTTATTAATTTAATATTGATGTAATTAATTCCAAAACTTTTTCTACCCCTACCTCTACACCTATGTCAATAGAGTCGGAGATTTCATCAATAATGCCCAACACTTCACTCAATTCTCCAATCTCTATCTCTTATTGACAATTAACCTTTAAGTCTTGATGTTCAATGATGGTATAAGGGACCTCCTCCTCAACTTCAACATCATCCTACTCTACACACTTATCCACTAGAACTTTCTCCCTAGCTTGACGTCAGACAGTTTCTAACACTAAGTCCAACTAATTCTGTATGGTTTTCATGGTGTCGTGGCACTCAACATCCCATCCTCAAGTATATCAACCCAAATGGTTAGGTAGTGATCTTAATTAGGCTCTTCACCATACATACCCCAATTTTGATATGAACAAGAGGAATACGGATCATATGTCGAGTGACTACCTACCCATACTTGATTGTAACAATCCCTTCCATACGCATAACCATGAGAATCATAAGAAGACTCATATCCTTGCCTCCCATAGTAGCCGCCATACCCCAAGATAGACGTTAAAGCATCACCCGCATCAGACACAAATGAGCCTTTCGGCCACCTATAGCCATCATTAAACATGACTATCAATCAATTATCAACAAAACAAAATTAAGAAAACCATTAAAATAAAAATAAAGTGTCATATTTATAAACTTAATTTTCTCTAATTATCTCATTAACAAGCATGTAAAAATCACATAAAAATCAGTAAATCTTACATTGATTTCCTGACAACGGCGCCAACAACTTGACCACCTATCAGCCACTAGCGCACGAACACCATAGCCGAGAGAATCAACACTATAACACAATCAAATAATAAAGCAATATCTGCAAGTGTGACAAGTCAGTTGTAATATTTCTAATGCTCAATGGAATACTATAGTATTCAAAGGATCCAACCCAAGGGAGTCAATGATTTAATGATTTCTACTCGACATGCATGCAAGGAAGGAGTCTAGCTAGCTACTCACTAATTTTTATATTACAACAATGCATAATTTGAGGTTAATTAAGTTAATTAATTACCTAACACTAAAAAGGACTAAATTGCAAAACAAATGAAATTAAACCAACAACAATTAAATAACAAACATCGATCAGTTGACTTATATGTTGCTAATTAATCTTTGGATTAGGGATCTAAATCACTTAAACTCCTAAATTGGTTCCATTTTACCTCTAGGCCTCAACTTTACTAACCTAGACAAATTAGTCTGGTTTATTTCTCGACCTCACCAACTAATCCAGGACTAACGAATTAGTGCTCGATAAGATCTCCTCTCAGTCTCACTTACCTAAATTTTCCTTTAGGGACGTCAATCCTAAGTTTTGAAGTCTATTCGATTTAGTCCAATTTTTACGATTTAGCCCCTGTACCAAAAATTAACTAGCTAACATTTTCATCAACCAACCACCTCAGATTTAGCTACCCCTAATCATATTTAAGTAAACAAAAACCCAATAAGCAAGCAAAATGAACATCAATGGCAAACACAATAAAAATAAGAAACCTTGGGCTTTTCTTGGAAAAGCTTAGAGCTAATGAAAATGGCAGCAAAGGAAATGTAAAAGAACACTTAAAAATCAGATTTTTATCAATGAACTAAAATGAAACTAAGTTATATTGAAACTAAGGATTAAACTAAAAACACAAGGAGTATAAGGTACTGAACAAGCAAATAAACCCTAGCTACAGTGATAACTAAATTAACTAACTACCATTAACACTAAGAAAAACTAGAAAAAGCTCTAACTAAAACCTTAAAACTACATAGAAGAAAACTACAGCTAAACCTAAGCTAAAAAGATGAAAGAAAACCATAAACTAAAGCTCCCCCCTTTTAGTTCTTAGCCAAAAGTGGCTTTTAATCTGATTACAACCCAAAAATAATGCCTAAAACACCCCACAGCGTCTATTTTTTATTGGTGTTGGAGTTGGACAAGGATTACCCCTACAGTCATTTTTTGTCTCCTTACGATAGTGGTATCGCTATACCCATGGTCTGGTATCGTGATACCTACGTCAGTCTTGAAATAGAGGAGCCATTGGTGTTTGGGTACCGCGATACCACTGTAGGTGGCCTTAATCCTCTTCATTTCAATACTATTAGGGGTATCATGACTTCCATGCTTCGATATCGCGATACTCCCATTCTAAGTGATGTTTCCTCTTACATTCAAGCCACCATTGATTCCCTATAAAACTTAATAAACCGTTAGGTTCCTTATGGCGCATTTGGCCAATTTGGGTTTCAAAAAAAGCATAAAACACACTAATTCAATTATTAAAGCAAAAAGTAAAAACTAACTAAAAACACGAAAAAACATTCAAATTGCTTGAGAATAAGCTCGTCAAGTGTAATGGAGACCCTAATTTGACATATCAAATTATGACAGATCAATATCATTATCAACATTGTTTCAGGATTTAACAAACACCTTTAGCTATAAAACAAAGAAATTTTATAATTAGCATCCAAATCCCGACTCAGACTTGACTCGACTCTGGCATGTACCTTTAAAATCAATTTTTGAGCTCTATTTAGTCCGATAATTGACTAAACCTATAGCTTTGATGCCATTAAATGTAACACCTTAAACCCAATCCAATCGTCAGGTCCGAGTTATAAGGTGTCACATTTGTTGTCGGAGCAACTATGATCAAATCACAAACAATTTATACAATTTAATGGTTAAAATCCAACAAAACATATAGTCAATATCATATACAATCATTCCTGACTTTTACATGAGCTTACGAAAGCTCTAAAGCTAACCCGAGGTCAAATTAAGACTGAACTGAAATGAATTCAAAACACAGATTTGATGTCGCGACATGAGGGAGTTCCTCATCATGGCGTGACATACTAACTTGGCCTCTTCATAGAGATGGGGTTCCTTGTCGTGCTGTGACCTAGAGCCTAAATCTCGTCGTGACGACATACGTGTGACATCACGATGTCACATACTGTTTCTGCAAATTTTAGTTTACAAAACATACAATTTTAAACTCACTAATGTACAACCAATTTCTACCTTATGTTTTTAACCAATTGTACAATACCTATGAGTTCCATATTAAATAATAACATTTTTAATCACATGATACCAAGATCTAATCACTAATATTTCCAATCATTCGAACACTCTCACCAACTTATCTAGTATTCATGTCATATTAGATGCAAACCCATACACATTCATCCATTACCATTTAATCATATTTCCATTTCATATAACATGCTTGATCAAACTATAGCATATTTAGAATATACATATATAAACATATTAAGCATATAACATCATCACCAATACTAACCAATAGTACAATTCATTTAGAACTTACCTATTCAAACCTATTTTCACCAAAACTTAAACATTTAACCATTCATATAATATGAAACATATATGCAAAGGATTTGGAGACATAGTATAAACATATGCATAACAAGAACTTATTAATGTTTAAGTTACAAACTCCAACTGACTCAACCTATTAGGTACATGACAACTA
Organism: Gossypium sturtianum; assembly: GCA_025698515.1. NCBI lineage: Eukaryota > Viridiplantae > Streptophyta > Magnoliopsida > Malvales > Malvaceae > Gossypium > Gossypium sturtianum. Next base: position 127,897,308 of record CM046948.1, read on the forward strand.
ACAACAAAACCAAAATGCACAAACTTTGTTGAGTCCGGGATCGTTGATTGGATGCTGAAGCCGATGCTCAAAATCTCTCTTTATACTTAACCTACTCATGGAAAACAAAATCGTACGCTGGGCGATAAAGCTCAATGGTATTTCTATAAATCAAATAACAAAATGTATGTAAGCCAATTATAAACATTCAATACAAGTGCCAAACAACATATTATAATATACCATTATATCATATGAAACATTCCATTCATGTTCAACTAACTAGATTATGAGTATAGCACACTATCATTACATATCCCAAATCAAAATGGTCGATTTGTCTCAATCTCATATCAATCTTCTGAATTTATAGATCCGATGTACAAAATCTTTCAAATAGCAATTCATTTCATATACAATTATCAATTTGACTCGGACTCGAACGGATACACGGATCCAACCAACACACCAAGTTGGCACTCAATGCCTCATCAGACAATTTCGAAGTAAATAATTTACACCCAGCACTCATTGGTATAACCAAAGTTGTACCCAATACTCATCGACACATAGTTGAATTAACTTATACTCTATCTATCCTATGGCATATCAACTATATCCGACTCTGCCCGAATAGTTAATATGATAACAATTATTCAATTTTGAATTTAACTTAATTTCACAATTCCTCATTTTCATTCATCAACCAAATCATCAATTCGTATGTATCATAGCATGAATCAACCCAATTCAAAATAAATTCCATGTTTTCATCAAGATTTAATATTTTTCATTCTATTCAATTTAGTCCTCTATCTCAATAATCAATCAAATTCATATAAATTTAATTTGATTAATCAGTTTCAACTCACCTCATAATCATAGCATGCAAAATAGAATAGATATGCAACAACTGAAGTGGCTCAGATTATAGAAATACAAACCGAAAACCCTGAGCTATTCCTCGATGACTTTAGCTTTTCTTTTACCTCTCGAGGAATTCGGGTCGATGTTAGCTACGGATTAATATAAACATACAACTGCATCAATATTCAACCAAATTTACAATCAATTTTCATTTCATAAAAATTTTGCAATTTATTTTTAGTCCTTAAAATTGAGATTAGCATAACTTTCAATTTAAAACTCTAAATTGAATTTCGATTTAAATATTGTCCATTAGGGACCTCCTTTTCTTATTTATACAATAAATTTTACAATTTATGTATTTTAATCCCTAACGTACGAAACTATCAATTAAACTTTACAATTTAGTCACTTTTCACATCTAAGCTTAAAATCTATCAATTTAACACCTAAAACTTTAAGAAATCAACAATGGTAACTTTCTAAAACTTTAAAAATTTTAAAAATTGATACACGGGCTAGCTAAATCAAGATCATATAACCTCAAAAACGTACAAATTACAAGAAAATGATTAGATTGCAATACCAAATTAGGGTCGAAAGCTTTAAAAGTTTCTTAGGTTTTTCTTTCTTTGGTTTTGGGTGGAAGATGAGGAAGATGATGAATATTTTATTATTCATCGACTATCTCTAATATATGTGTACAATTAGTTAAGTTAATTAGGTAATTAACCTTAAATTGACATATAATGCTTGGTTTAATTAGCTTAATGAACACATGCTTATGTTGTCTAGTTTATAATGTTCAAACATGGTATATTTTCTATTTTGAACCTTGGGTTAATTGTAATTTAAGTATTTAATCCTTTTACTAATTAAAAATTATTAGCGATTGGATTTTACGATTTAGTCCCTAAACCTTAATTAAGCCTTAATTTGGCTAAATTACCTATCCAAAATTCAATTTACCTATATAATAACTTTTTTAATATTTATATTAAATATTATGGGCTCGACTTACATAAATGAGGTCTCAAAACCGTATTTTTCGACACCATTGACATTTGAGTCATTACAATTTAAATGCATTTAATGTTTATAACATCAATTGATTGTTTATGTCATGCTTGCTTTATTTTTAGATTCGGTTTGACATTTTAAGTGTTGTTTAGGTTGATTTGGCAACAACGTATCGTCTTCTATCCAGATTCGCCATTCGAGTCGAGTGTAGGATGCTACAGTTTATTTTTTTTAAGTTGGATTACATTAATTGATACAATATGTTGTTACACCAATTAAAGCATGCATAAAAAACAATGCTTACAACAAAACTGTTTACTCCAACTTTTCACCTACCCTAACTCTATCATTTTTCAAAATGTCGTCTATTAATATTCACTGTATAGAGAAAAAAAATAATCAAGCATCTCATTCATCAAATATTCATTTGAACCTAGGTTTAGACCTTTCTTTAATGCATGTGCTACAATATTGTGGCCCCTATATATATGGTTGAGGATACAATACTGAAAATCCTACCTCAACTATTTCATGTCCTTCAAAAAAGGCTTGATCTTTGGTCTATCAAAAGCCAAACAATTCATATGCCATATAACTCTTAGTGAATCTTTTCAACAATAACATGGTGAAATTCCATATCAATTCAAAATTGTAAAGCAACTATTGCTTCCATCATAAATGGATTGATAACAATTAAAGTTTTCAACATGTAAGCAACCAAAACATCACCTTAATGATCCTTATAATACTTACACTGACCGCCCCATCGATCACTTGAAATCTATTGTCAAATTTAATATTGAAAAAAAGGCTACGATGGTAGACACCAAAACTTTTATATACTCAATTGACCTAACAGTTGTTATTCTTATGACTCCAACCAATAAGAAGAAACGAACCAATACAACTCTTGTACTAAAGTTTTTGCATCATCATGTACTTTTTTTGTTTCCATTTTCCTATATAACCAAAATTGTTATTGCCACTACATAACATTTCATTTCATCAAAAGAAAAAAAAATCTATATTATTATTTTATGAGATGGAATCGGTTCAATCGCTCCCAAATTAATGAACCAACACTGTAATCCTTGCAAACATGTGAAATATCTTTTAATAGTTGATGACATCGATTCAAGGGCATCTATCATCTTCAAACAAATGCTTGTTATGTAAATTTTGCATAGTAGGCACAAAATTATTGTACATCCTCAATAATGTAATTCTAATTTTCAGAGGCAAATCTAGGCTCCAAAGGTTTTTATTTTTTTTTATTTCTTTGTAAAATTGATTGTCTTAGTTGTAGAGTGATAACAACCAACTTGTTTAGTCAAATGTGTAAAGTTTTGTACTTGTACTGATTCTATGTACCAATTTGAACATTGAAATCAAATTCAGGTGTCAAAAGATATAATTACCTTCAAAAATAAAAGTTATTTTTTGGAGTTTACAAGTAAAATTATAAATATAATAATAAGTACAAGAAAGGTACAAACCACAAATAATAAACATCCGATTAACTAGAACTAGAATCCACTTAATATAAAGCACAATCGACTAAAATTAGAATATATCCAAACTTAAACCACAATAAATCTAGATATGGCCCACATATGGTAGGACTTAACCTAGAATAATATGATGGTTAAAATATATTCCAAGTCTCCGTACTCTTCGTATATTTGAAAGTTAGCCTATCTATTTTAATTTTCATGAATTTAGTTTCTTTTTAGAAATTTAGTCCATCTATTTCTTAAATTTCAAAATTCAGGTCCAATTGTTAACATCATTAAAAATCTTCTGTTAAATTTACTGGAGTGACATTTTGAAATAGAAAAAAAATACTTACTTAGTAGCCATGTAACGAAAAAGAATAATGTTGAATTGAGTATGAATTTAATAGAATACTTTTAACAATATTAATAATAAAACTTACAATTTAAAATCTGAAATGTGAAGGGGTTAAATTCAAAATGTATGAAGAGTACTTGGAGCATATTTTAATGTATTATGAAGGAAAACTCATAGTTGGCATTAGCACATAATGTGACCCAAACATGAGCACACAAGGTCACATGGTCTTAGCCTTTGCCAATACTACTAAATCCTCATTGGCATAAAATAATTTTTATTTGTTTCTTTTAGGGTTTTTTACCAAAATAATATAAAATAATTAAATAAATATTGAAATGGGATATAGGCAATAATATTTACGAATCTAGGCAGGAACTACAATAAAAAACCGGTGTTGCCTAACCAATCGGCGGCACCTCTCTCCCCAGCCACAGGTCACATCAGGTTTTTAAAAAAAATAATTTTTTATAGGTGCCACCTGGTCAATTGGCGACATTGAACTAAAATGTGATGACCTAAAATATTTAGGGACCTAATATGTAAATTTGTTATTTTGATTGAAATGCTTTAAGGGTGCCGCCTGGCAGGTTGGCGACACCAAACTTCAAAAGGGTAAATTGCTTAATAACCCCTTCATATTTATTTTCTTTTATTTTCCTTCAACACAAAAAATAGATAGGCCTATTACCAATTAGTACAAAAAGTTTTTTCTACTAAAAAGTATTTTTGTAAAAAAGCCGATTTCAACTGGAAATAAATTTCATTTATTTTTCGAAAAGTATTTTTTTAAATTATTTTATTCCAGTTCGAATAATTTTTCGAAAAATAATTTTACAAAAAAAACTATCTTTTGAAAAATAAATAAATTTTATTTCTAGTTGGAATAAGCTTTTTTACAAAAATACTTTTTAGTAAAAAAACATTTTGGACTAATTGATAAGAAGCTTCTCTATTTTTTGTGTTGAAGGAAAATAAAAAGAAATAATAAACAAGAAGGGTTTATGAAGCAATTTATCCTATTTGAAGTTTGGTGTCAGTCGGCACCCTTAAAGCTTTTCAATCAAAATAGAAAATTTACATATCAGGTCTCTAAATATTTTAAATAATCGCATTTCAGTCCGGTGTCGCCGATTGACCAGGCGACACCCATAAAAAAAATATTGTTTTTTTTTTTAAAATTTGATGTGACAGGTGGCTGGGGAGAGGGGTGCCACTGATAGGTCAGATTGCACTGATTTTTGACTGTAGCTCCGGCCTAAATTAATAAATACTACTACCTTTATCCCATTTCAATATTTATTTAATTATTTTATATTATTTAAGTAAAAAAACCCTTTGTTTACAAATATAATTATAGGTTCAATTACAAATATAAATCACAAGTAATAAATGTTGGATGAATTAGAACTAAAACAAAATCAAAACAAAGCAGAGACAAACTAAAAATTAAAATATATTCATACCTAAATTAGAATAAAATTGTAGAAATCTATACATAATAAAATTTAAACTCAAAATAATTTTTAAAACAAAAACCTACATATAACATTTACCCGTACTTAAAACCTTTAATATTGCATTATCTAACACTACTAAAACGTCATTGGTGAACTTTATTTGTTTAAATAATATCTAAAAATGAAATTCATGGAAAAGGGTTAATTGCAATACTAGAAACATTAGAGTTGGAACCGTCACTAGTTACTTAATTGAGTGTGAAATTGTTACAAAATAAAGATGGGGCCAAACCGTTACCGTCACCCTCACCAAAAAGTCCAAAATAAAGAAATAAATTTTTTATTAGTTTTCCACTTTTGTCCTTCCCATAGCTTTGAATCACTGTGACTTCGTTTTCTTCACCTTTTGCCTATTTTTCCCCCTTAACACAGCATATTCCTTTCTCTCTCCCATCAAATAAAAACCTCTTTGAAAAAATAACGAAAGATTTTTTTTTTTTTTGGAAAAAATAACCCTAATTTCCCTCTCCGTAATCTGAATCTCTTGATCTCCACATGCAATTTACTTTCCTTGTGATTTAAGGTGCGTTCTTCACGTTTCATTTTCTTTGCATTTTCGGTTTTCTTTTTTATGAAACTTTTGATCCAAAAGAAAAAAAAAAAAAAAGAAGTTTGTTAAAATTTGCGGTTTTCAACTTGTTTTTTCTTTTCACCTTTTTTTCTCGAAAATTTTGTTGATGTTTCCTGTAAATAATTTATTTAGAATTATTTACCTTTTTTTTTTTTGGTTGCATTTGATGAATTTGGAGTTAGCATTGCTTCTGGTGATTACCTTCCTTCTTTTACGGCTATATTTTTTTGTTCATTTTCTAGGAACAAAGATTAGTTCTATTAATTATAAAAAAGGAAAAATATTACCTTTCATTGTACTGAATGTTAAATGAATTGATTTAGTCATTTTTATTCAAAAATACATTGTTGGTTCCTTTGGCTTCTCAATTATGTATGCTTAGGTTTTGTACGTTTTTACTACTATTATTATTCTTCTTCTCATCGAAGGGTAATTCTATTTACTAAATGCTTCCTTGTTCTTAAATGGATCATAATTGAATTCTAATTGGATCATCATTTTTTTTCTCCGTAGGTGCTTTTTTTCTCTAAGGGTGGTAAACTTTACCACCCAATTTGCTCAGTTCAGAAAAAAAAAAAAAAAGGAAAAAAAAAAGGTTAAGGTTTCTGAATTGGGCATATAGCTGAAGTCCAAAGTATGCGGAATACTTGGTTGTTTTTCATGGATTTAGATGGAGGAGGGTCTCCATCTATTTTTCCCATGGAGCCCTTTGTTTCTAATGGTTTGGGAGCTCACTTGTTTTCGCAGTTTAGTTCGTTTGTTGACAGCTCTTTGTACCATTCTAAACATTTGTATGTACCTGGTAGTCTCGCATTTCGAGAAGCTTTTAGTTGTATGTCGAAGTTTACAGGGGCTATACTGTTTTGGTTCTCTAGTATGTCAACCTCGAAGTTGAGTAGGAATATATCATCTGGTAATCAACGTGGTTTGGAATCTAGGAGTTGTGAATCTTCAGCTCTGGTTAAGCACATATTTTCTTGTAAGAATAATCTTGCCGGATATCGGTTTGCCTCTGATTCAAGAGGCCTATTTGCCACCCCTCTTGTTTTTGGTAAAATTTCGAGTTATGCAATGAGAAGCTTCTTTGGAGAAGCAGAAGCACTCCGACACATTCCTTTGCTATCATTAGCTGCAGCTTTGATACCACCATTAGACAACTTGTAAGGTTTTTTATCTCACAAATTACATTGTCTTTTACCTTTCTATGTTATGTTTGTCTGTTCACATGGTTTTCTTTGATTAAGCTGTTTGATTTAATGTGATCAGATCTTCAAATGTACTAGCTGTTCCACTTGATAACACTGAACTTCAAATGCAAGAACTCATAGATCGAAGGCCTTGTGAAGTTGGTCAAGGATGTGGCAGTCTATCTTTTCTAGATTTGAACCGGAGACGACATGCTATTGAACCCAGAACTGGCATTGAGTTCCCAACAATATTGGATAACATATTAGATACACAGAATAATTCTAGTTTAGCTTCCGAGGTAAAACATTGTGGACATTGCTGCTGCTAGTCTGACATTCAGTAACCCACTCTGTATCAATCATCTGTGATATGCTTTTTTATCTGTTTCTCTTGCATCAGTTAAGCAGCCTATTTATATTTTAATATATTCACAATGTAGGTTTATGTGCTCTCTGGAAATTTATTTCTTTTTTAAAATGCTCTTAGCCATTTACTTTCCATGGTTGCTTAGATGCATTATGGACACCTTTGTTGAAAATTTAAACCAACCGATTTTAAAGTTTCCATAGGTTAGCCATGGAATTTGAATCACAAAACATCATTAGGTCAAACTTGAATAGTCACACTGGGGACTTGCATCACTTTAACATGATCTGGTCATTCTTTACATGTTGGCGGTTCTGTTTTTTTTTTTACAATAACTTAGCCTATGTCTCTATGCTTTTAGGTGCTTGTTGGTACTGGATCAAGAACCATGAAGATCATCAAAATTAAGTCTCTGAAGGTGTATGCATTTGGTTTTTGTAAGTGCTTGTGGATTTTGCTTCATTCCTCCTACCTTGTGTTATTAATGACGTGCTTTTCCTAGTGCTTCAACTACTTATTCTTGATTTTCCTTTCCCCTTATAGATATTCATCCATACTCTGTTTGCAAGAAATTGGGTGCAAAGTATGCCTCTATTCCAGTGGATGAACTGAACAAACACAATGACTTTTATCAGGATCTTCTTAGGTACTTAAGAATTTCCATGCTCAAGACAGTTTGTTTAGAAGTTTAACTGCTCCAAAATGCCAATCAAGGCTCTATTGAGGACTTGGAACATTCATAAACTGTGTGTTCAACTTCAAAGCCATGAGTTGGCATGGATTTCAAGCTCAGTCTTGTTTTCTTGTTCCCTTTTTGTCTATGCAGGCTAAAGTCTTTTCTTTGCCTATTTTCTTATGGTGCTTTTTCTATATGTGTGCAGCGAGGATATTGGTATGACTGTAAGGCTAGTTGTTAACTGCAATGGGATGAAAGTCAATACAGTAAGAGAGTAAGTTCTTTTTCTCCATTTCTTGCACCTTTGAAGATTTTGTCAACTTAATACTCATAATTGCATGCCACTCACTTGGAAACTGCTTTATGTGAGAACAATAGATTGATTAGGTTCAAGGCTCTTGTGGTAAGACATACAAGTGTCTATCATTAATTTTCAGTTTGATGAGTGGCTTTAATGACTTTTGTTGTGTATGTTGCAGTGCATTTGAAAAATCTCTTCGTGCTCGTTTAGTAAAGGTAAGCAATCGAAGTTGGTGCATTTTAATCCCCCCCTCCCCCTTCTACTATCTTCTTTCCTCTTTTATTTGCTTTTACGGACGTGCTGGACTTTTAACAAACTTCTTAACTTACTACCAGACAAATCCCAACACTGATTATCGCTGCCTCAGTACATTTGGTTCCTACTTCACTCAAGATATTGCATTGCCTGCAGTAAATTCCCTCCATCTTTCATTTATCTTTGTTCTATTTGATCTAATGTAGCAGCAAGTCAACTTAACCCTACTGGATATTGCAGGGAACAATAATTGACTTTCAGCGGACAGCTGATGGGCAACTAATTACCAAAAGTAAGTTTCTTTCTTGTTCTATTTAATCCCTTCTCCAACAGTAATAACAACTTCAATGAGATAATTATCTCAGGTAGTTTGTTTCATGGAAAATGAGTTAGACAAAGTCGGTATTTTCATTTTGGGAAAATATTGTATTAAGTATATATATTACATTCATCTTATAGTGAAAAATATATATTTGTGCAGTCGGAGGTAACCAGATTGGAGCAGTCCATAGCAAGGACTTATGCAGTAAGTAAACCCTTTGGCCTAGCGTTCCTTGACACAGAAGTGTGTTGATTAGCATTTTTCTCCACACTACAATTAACTGCAAGAGGTGGGGGTTCTAATATTTGCTATATGCCAGGGGCTTTCTTTGATATGTACATCGGCGATTTCCCGGTGTCAGAGCAAACAAAAGAAGACATTGGCCGGAACGTGGCAAACATTATAAGGAGATGCTGAAGTGGCTTGTTTTCCGTCGCCATTTTCTCAATTTTTAAATGAGCAAATGGCTAGTGGCATGAGGAACTCAAAATCTTTTATGGATGTTTATACGGTACTTTAGAGGAAGTGGCTGATGAACACAACCAATGGGACAACCAGAAACTCAAATGTTCTATGGTTTTTGTTAGGGTAGTTTTAATTATTACTACATTCTTTGTAGATTTGGGGATAATCATCAGTTAAAAGAGATGTCCCTATTATATATTGTCATCATTTTTTTTACTACACGTAAAGTTGTTATGTTTCTTGAGAGAACCATTAATTACTTTATCAAAACCAAATCAAATCGATAATTAAGAGGAAAAATGTTGCAGTTTATGTTTATTATACATATACGTATATAGACGCATATACATATATACATATACAGATTGAGGATGTCAAGATCAAAACAGAAGTGGTACAATCAGGACTTTGATTTCAAATGTGGCCCTAAAAGCTAAGATATATCATGAAGGGTTTTATCTATTTCACTCGCCTTTAGGAATCCATCAATTTACTGAACTACTTTGCGAAGGATGGATGTTAATTTTCCGTCCATATTTCCAGATACTTCTTTTCACAGGAAAAGCAAAGTACTTCTTGACATCATTTCCAACAATCTTCACCCTTCATATATATAAACCATCAAGGATACCAATTTCCAGTCAATTTCATAGCCAATGTGAAATTGGTCAAATTTCCCTTACTCGAACCATACCAAGCAAATAATGAGACAAAATTTCATTATTTTTTTACTCATAGCTAACATAACATCACAATGTTATTTGTTATGAGCATTTGGAATGAAAAGCACTAAAGACATTACACGGGTTTTGGTCTAAAAGAGCCACAAAATCCAATCCAATTTTAAACATTATGAAAAAGAGGGTTTTTTTTTTTTAATTTTTTATTTACAGGTAAAAGAATGAGAGGTGGAGCTATGAGGCAGGAGGAACCCCTCTTAATCTACCAAACAAATCACATCCTAATTTCTGAACACTACATATTGCTTATAATTATTATTATTATCAAAAGTACAGTGATCATGTTTAGTGTGCCTAAATACGGGTGAACCATCTTCCCCTCCGCACATCAACTTAACCTTCACATTTTGGCTCACTATATCTAATCCCTTCCCTTCCATCATCAAAAACCCAAAGCTGTGAATCAGAATTCTCACACCCTAAACCATTAGTCCCCTGTTTTAGATATTGAATTGTTTTCATGGGAATGACAAGACCATCTGCAGCAGCTCTTGTGGCATGGTTGGCTGTTTTGCTAGGGTATGTAGTGGTTGTTACTGGTGATAATTTTAACTACAAGGAAGCTCTCACCAAGTCGCTCATTTTCTTGGAAGCACAAAGGTCAGGGAAACTCCCTCCCAATCATAGAGTAGCCTGGAGAGGTGATTCTTGTCTCAATGATGGCAAAGAAGCAAATGTGATGTACCCTCTTTTTTCCTTTTTTGTCTTCCATCTTAATTTGCATGAATCTTGATTATGATAGCTAGGTGTTTGAATTCATTCAGATGGACCTCGTTGGAGGATATTATGATGCTGGTGACAATGTGAAGTATGGGTTACCAATGGCCTTCACAGTCACCACCTTGGCATGGTCTGCAATTGTTTACAATTCCGAGTTAAAATCCGCCGGTGAGTTAGGAAATACTCAAGCTGCCATTCGATGGGGAACTGATTATTTCCTGAAAGCCGCTTGTAAACGTAACAAATTGTACGTGCAGGTAAAGTGATTAAACAACATACCAATTGTTTATTTATTTGTATCATACAGATGACTGCATTGTTTGATGATTTGTTTTTGTTTCTAAAAAAAAGGTTGGTGACCCTGAAAAAGAACATCAATGTTGGGTAAGACCAGAGAATATGAAGCACCCAAGACCTGTTTTGGAAATCAATGAGAAGACTCCTGGAACCGAGATTGCAGCTGAAACTTCAGCCGCATTGGCTGCTTCTTCTATAGTCTTTAGACGCATTGATCGTCCCTATGCACGTCGTCTCCTTAACAAAGCCAAAATGGTACCTACATATGCTGTTTTAATTGTAAGTTTTAGACATGTTTGGTTATGCCTTTGTTGTTGTTGGCAGCTTTTCAAATTTGCTAGAGAACACAAGGGATCTTTCGATGGAGAATGCCCCTTCTATTGCTCTTTCTCTGGCTATCATGTAAGCTAATTAAGTGTTTAGAGACATTTAAGGGTTTAGAGATTGATGTTGAATTGATGGGGGGTGGTGCAGGATGAGTTGTTATGGGCGGCAGCATGGCTATACAGTGCCACACGCGACCGCACTTATTTCAAGTATGTCACAGAAGAAGCACTTCATGCAGTTGTGGATGAGTTTAACTGGGACCTCAAGTATGCTGGTGTCCAAATCCTCCTTTCTAAGGTCTCTCTCTCTTGCAACTATATACATTATTCTTCCATTTTATATGTTTGAATAATCTCACCATTAATTATGTACAAAATGCAGTCTTTCTTTCAAGGTGGCCGTGATATGCAGGCCTACAAGGAGCATGCTGACAGTTTTATTTGTTCAACCCTTCCTCAAAGTCCTTACCACAAAATTCCCATGACTCCAGCTGGTCTGGTTCATTTGAGAGATGGAGCCAACCTTCAATATGCTACTGGAATTTCTTTCCTCTTCAGTATCTATGGCGATTTGCTTCAAAGGTTCAACCAAAAGGTCCAATGTGGAGACAAACGTTTTGACTCCACTCACCTCTTGGCTTTTGCAAAGCAGCAGGTACACGATTTTCCAATTCAATCGGATAGGGATGAGAAGGTGTAGTAGTTAAAAGATTTGATTGGAAACATTGCAGATGGACTACATATTAGGTCAAAACCCACAAGGAAGATCGTACATGGTTGGGTTTGGGAAGAATCCACCAAAACAAGCGCACCACCGGGGTGCCTCAATCCCATTATCGGATGCCAATTCGGAGGTGAACTGCCCCATGAGTTTCGTTCGTTGGTACAACAAAAATACACCCAATCCAAATGAGTTAACCGGCGCCATCCTAGGTGGACCTGACAACCATGACAAGTTCAACGATGAACGCTGGTCATCCGTCTACACCGAGCCATGCACTTACATTAATTCTCTAGCAGTTGGGGCCTTGGCCAAGCTCACCCGCCCACTGCCTGTTAAATAACTCTTGGGTTTTGCTTTTATTTTCCCACATGAATTTTGCCAAATTTTTAGCATGTACACACACTTGTCATAAAGTATATATACAAAGTAGCTGCAACAGAATAAGGATACTGCGTAGATGTTCAAAATGTAAAGTTTTGAACATAGATGTAATTTTTGTAAAAAGAAAACAAGTAATTGAGTTAAATTTTGAGTGGTATATACGTGAGTCATATAAATTAAATCCAACTACACCTTGCTATGCAATCCAGTGCTATAAAACACAGATAACCAGATTCAATACAAAAATTACACAAATACATGACTCATACACTGAAATTCCATTTCTTTAAAGTAGGTGCAGCCAATCCCAAAGACTCAATTAACTCTCTGCTCATTATCCCACTTCCTCCAATCTTCATTTTCTCCTTTATTCTTTCCCCCTTCCTCTATTCCTCATCATCTTCAGTCACGGTGGGGGATTTTTTATTTTATTAAATTTATTATCATATTTTTTGAAAATATTTTAAAATTTTATATATTTTTATTTCTTTCCAACAATTTTTTTAGTTTTTTAAATTTATTATTATGTTTTTTGAAAATATTTATGTATTTTTATATATTTCTTTGAATTTTTTACAACTAGGATCAAATTGAAATCATTTGTAAATTTTGAGGATTATTTTTTTTAAAATTATGAAAAATTGATATATGTAAAAAATTTGAGGGATAAATTTACTATTATATCGATTCTTTTAACTGCTACGTCAGCTTGTCATATGTGATTTTAACGAGAGTGGCCAAAATGACCGAACTATGTAACGTGAGTGCTTAAATTGTAAATTTTTTATTTTGGGTGCTTAAAATAAAATTTTTTTATACTTGGGTGACTATCTATGTTATTTACCCTATTTAATATAGGCATAATGACTTATTTAGCCCTCCAAATTTACAAAAAAATGTCATTTTTGCTCTCAATTTAATTTTTCCTCATTTTTAGCCCTTAAACTTGCGTTTTTGTCAAATCACCCCAAAATGAATGGAAAAGTTAATGTTTTTTAACTTTGCTGATGTTGCATACACGTGGACTGCCACGTGGATGAAATGTCAACATTTAATTAATTTTTTAAAATTTTAAAAACTATTTTTAAAATTAAAAATCATTAAAATTATTAAAAATTCTAAAAAATATTTTTTAAAATTTAAAAAGTTTAATTAAATGTTAACGTATCATCTACGTGGCAATCTACATGTATACCACACGTCAGCAAAGTAAATAAACTTTAAATTTTTCATCAATTTTGGGGTGATTTGACAAAAAATACAAGTTCAAATGCTAAAAATGACGAAAAATTAAATGAATAGCTAAAATGACTTTTTTTTTTTAATAAAGTTGGAGGGCCAAAAATAATATGTGAATTTAATGAATATTACTATGCATGGAGACTTTTTTAAAAATGAAAAACTTTTTGTGAATTAATTCTACTCACTAATAAATATTAAAATTCAAATCTACGAAAAGAACTTTTATCTACAATAGGTTAATTATTAAATTAAAACATGCATCAAAGAGAATAAATTGGTACAGTTGAGTTTTTTTCTCCAAATGGAAGAAGGAAATATTATTGCCAATCGTCAATCTTAATGCATAACTTTAATCCCTTGCACTGTTTTATTTAGAAAGTTATAATATTAAAGAAGTCTTTTTAACTCTTTAGCTTTATTTTTTGGGAAACTCTTTTACTTCATTTTTTTATAAACTATTTAGTTGATCACTAATTTTTAAGGTAATTTTATTTTGGTCATTAAAAAATATTTTTGTAATTTCATCACTCAACTGTTAGGAAGATTTTATTTTAGTCACTCAAGGGTTAAATCCTTAATGACGGTTTATACACACTAAATCATGTCCACATTATATTTACACATTCATTTTGGTCACCAAAAATAATCTTTTTATAAGTCTTGATCCAGGTAAAAAAAAGGACTAAAGTGAAAAAACGATAGAAACTAATATAGTGCATTAAAAATTTAACAATTTGTACTTTGTTAGGATCGACCCGATTAAGCAACAAGTAAAAAAAAATAGCGGAATAAATTGAGAATTTGAACACACAAATTTAACGTGGAAAACCCCTCCAAAGAGGATAAAAACCACTAGCAAAGATAATTTTACTATAATGGCAACAGAACGAAGAGTACAAAAGATGGAGATAAAAACTAAACCCCGAAAACCCGAAAACAAAGAACCCTCAAAACGTAAACACAAAATTCTCTAAATGTGTTATGAGTTCTAATATCTAATGGGTGTTTTTATCTAAGGTTGTAAAAGAGCCTATTTATAGGCTAAATTCATAGGTCAAATAATAATAAAATAATCTAAACTAATCAGTGTTTGATTGAAACAAATAAACAGAGTTTAACTAGAAGAATATTTCTCAAATTTGACTGAAATAGGAGTCATACTTAACAAATCTCCACCTTGACTCATATTTCCACAGCGCCATCTTTGCCAAAGCCCACCATGAGCCTATCTTGAACCACGCAGGAAATTAACTGAGTCGAATCTGTGCTTAGAAACTGGAAGACTTCTAGCTTTCGACTTGTACACTGTTAAATCAAAACTAACCCGGGTTTGATTTTCACGAACACAGTGCCCTAACTTTTCAAAACCCGCATCCAAAAGAGAACCTCTTTTCAACGAAACGGTTATACCTTTTTCCCTCCTATGACCAAGTTGCCTCTGCTCCAAACGAGTTGACTTCGACTCTGTAACGGACGAGAGACGTCCGGTTTCACCGGTCACTGTAGAACCTTCCAGAATATAAAGACTGCCAGTTCTTTTACCTTTTAACAAAACGAGAGCTCCACGAGATACTTTAATGCCGCTCGACTCGATGTTGATTCTACATCCTTTCAAGTCTAAAATACTCAATGAGATGAGATTCTTTCGTAAATCAGGTACATACCTGACATCTGAGAGTGTCCTAATTATCCCATCGTGTATCCTAATTTTAACAGTACCAATACCGATTTCCTTACTAGATGAATCGTTTCCCATGCGCACAACTCCACCTTCAACCGAACTGTATGTGGAGAACCATTCTCTATTGGGACACATGTGGAAAGAACATCCCGAATCTAGGATCCACTCGTACGTGAGCTTAGAGTTATCGCTCGTTGACACTAACAAGAAATCATCACCGCTTTCATCGGCCAAATTAGCACCAGCTACATCTTCCTCTTTACTTTCAGCAGCTTTTTTATTTCGCAGTTTATAACAATCTGCTTTGACGTGACCTAACTTTTTACAATAGCGACACCTTTTGTCTTGTTTCTTTGATGCTACCAAAATGGAACCTTGCTTATCTGCCTTGCTATCCAAACCAAACTCATTGTCGAGTTTTTCTCTACTCAAAAAATGACCCTTCACATCTTCGATCGAGAGTTTGTCTCTGCCATAAATCAGGGTCTCCCTGAAAGACTTGTATGAAGGGGGTAAAGAGCACAATAATAGCATAGTCTAATCTTCATCGTCAATATGAACCTCAACATTCTTTAAATAATTTAAAAGAGTAATGAATTGACTAATGTGATCTCTAAGAAGCTCAAATTCGTTCATGCGAAATGTAAATAGACGTTGTTTCAACACTAAACGGTTAGCCAGAGACTTAGTCGCATAAAGAGTTTCTAACCTTTTCCACAAGGTGGATGAGGTTTTCTCCATCAATACCTCCTGCAATACCGTATTTGTGAGGCATAATTGGATTGCAGACAAGGCCTTTTCATCAAGCTCTTCCCATTCTGTTTGATTTAGATTCTCAGGCTTTTTCCCGGTAACAACCTTTTTCAAGCCGGTTTGAACTAGAATTGCCATCATCTGAACTTGCCACAGATTGAAATTTGTCTCACCATCGAACTTTTCAATTTAAATCCTTGTTGCTGCCATATCTGAATGGGCTGATCTATGAAAATTGAACTAGCTCTGATACCACTTGTTAGGATCAACCTGATTAAGCAACAAGTAAAAAATAGTGGAATAAATTGAGAAATTGAACACACATATTTAACGTGGAAAACCCCTCCAAAGAGGATAAAAAACCACGGGCAAAGATAATTTTACTATAATGGTAACAGAATGAAGAGTACAAAAGATAGAGATAAAAACTAAACCCTGAAAACCCGAAAATAAAGAACCCTCAAAATGTAAACACAAAATTCTCTAAATGTGTTATGAGTTCTAATATCTAATGGGTGTTTTTATCTAATGATGTAAAAGAGCCTATTTATAGGCTAAATTCATAGGTCAAATAATAATAAAATAATCTAAACTAATCAATGTTTGATTGAAACAAATAAACAGAGTTTAACTAGAAGATTATTTCTCAAATTTGACTGAAATAGGAGTCATACTTAACAAACTTGTTTATCCCATTGCCAAAATTCTAAATTCTTTTTTTAATATTGAAATTTTAAATTTCAAAACATCAAGATCAATTAAGTCACTTGTTGAACCATGAGATTAAATGCACTAAGTCTAAAGTTGATCCAAGATGAAGAATGACAGTCCAATGCTCAAAGATTCAAAAGTTGTAATTTGGATACATTTAGAACTTCCAGCCAGAACACTTCTAAGTGTTTCGACCATATCTCGACCTCCATGACTCCGTTTTGGGTGTACTTTATATCATTGAAAAGGGAATTTGAATATCTATTCAAATATTGGAACACCAATGCCAAAATACATCAAGAAAAAATCCAAAAGGAAAGAGAAATTTACAAGTTTCACACTGATGGACAATTTTAATGTTTCGTATTTGGGGTCATATCTCCTAACATACTTGGAGTTTGGAGTTGAAATTTTTACAATGAATGTACAAGATGTACATCTTCAAATTTTTTATTTTACTTTTCCCATTTGGAGTCGTTAACTTGGACAAAAGAAGTTATCAGATAACATGTGAAAAATGGTTTCAAAAGATGACAAAGAAATGAGCCTAGCAATTTATTACTAGCAAGACATTTGCATTGTAATTTTTCAATTCCAAACCTTTTATAAATAGCCTTTAGTTTTAGAATAGGAGGTATCTTGGAGTTGAGATCAATATAATTTTCTTGTTAGTGTTTATTTGTTTCTTTATCCTTGTAAAAT
This sequence comes from Gossypium sturtianum, assembly GCA_025698515.1. Lineage (NCBI taxonomy): Eukaryota > Viridiplantae > Streptophyta > Magnoliopsida > Malvales > Malvaceae > Gossypium > Gossypium sturtianum. The sequence goes on from CM046948.1 coordinate 127,914,966, forward strand.
CTCAAGTTTCTTATATATAATGTCTTTTTCATCTAAGTTTGAGTTGTTTAATTTTGTTATGTTATTCTAAATTTTCAACGTTGAGGTGAAAGGGTGAAACTCTTAGCAAACATTAAGGTAAATTCTACACTTATCATTTGAGCAAAAATTAATTATCAGTCACTTGTCATAAACATATTTGTAAAGTAAGAGTTTTGAATTGTTATAGACAATAGATGACACAATGAATGCTTGGATAAATTAACCTTGGTTTGTTGTAGACATATAAAAATTGACATAATAAATATTTGAAATATTTTTTATAAGTTTTGAAGTTATCAACTGATTATAATATCATATGTTATATTTTTTAACTGAACTTAAATAGTTGATCTGTAACACCCCTCACTCGTCTTCATTGCCTGAATCAGAGTATGGGATGCTATAGTAATTAACAGAACTAGAACATGTGAAATAAATTCAAAAATCCAATAAATCATGCTTTATTTCTTAAACATACAAATAATGTAACACCCTAAACCCGACCTAGACGTTATAGCCGAATCTGGTGCGTCACATTGAAGTGTCTTTCAAAAAAAAAATGGACTTGTTGGTAAAAACTCGTTTCTAAATTTAAAACCCTTTTGTTATCATTTAACGAATCATCTAGTCAAAACGTTTGCCTTATTATCTGCTATTGTTATAATAGGTTGATGTAAAATCGCGGAAGCTTTTGGGAAAGATTTAATGTTTAACTTTCGTGTCTTGAATAACAGTAATTATTTTTTTAAAAATTCGCCTTCCCCTAAACTAGCAGTTTAAAGTAAGTAAACCAAGCCCAATTAAAAATTTAAACAAACTTAAATGGCCTTATTACAAGAACAAAACCCAACATAATTTAAAGCTTAAGTAAAAGCAAGTGTAAAACAGCTGCAGTTGTGTGGCTACCTCCGAGTCCCTCACAGCACCAAATCGCCTATGGCTGAGGATTACCTGTACAGTAAAAAGAAAGGGTCAGTTTACGAAAACTCAGTGTGTTGATCGTGTGTCGAGAGTCTTAATATTTATATAATGAATGATCTAGCCTAGAAACTAACTATCACCACGATTGAGGCAAGTGCACCTATCGAACAGTAGTATAGCTTAGTGGCAAGACCGAAATGTCGAACTCAAAGGAACCAAAAGTACTAATACTGACTTTCTTTTTATTATTTAGCCTAAGGATTAAGGGATTTGTTGTTTATTCTAAAGTTAACTAACTACTAAGCTAAAGACGCTAAGACACAGAGAATGAATTGGGGAAAATACTTGTGGGAAAAACCAATTGATTAAGACGATACCCAAGGAAGAATCCACCTAGACTTCACTTGTTATTTAACTCTAAACCAGACGATTTATTCACTTGACTTGATCCGTAGGATTCCCTAATTTATATTAATACCTCTTTCGAGGCTACTAACGTCTAACCCTAGGTTGATTAATTGAAATCTCTTTCTAATTAAAACCCCTAGGATTGCATTAACTTGATCTATGGACTCCCATATTAGGTTTGACCCTAATCCGGTAGATTTTCGTCATCCTATCTCTAGGGTAGCGATCAACTCTGCTTACCTATGCTAGATCTACTCTTAAACAGGAAATATTCCTCCACTGCCTAAGCACATCAATACTTGAATCAATATCCTGAAATATCAAAGCAAGAATTAAGAATACATAGTTAAGAACAAATCAAGTATTTATCATATAGTTCAGAAAATAATAACAAGATTCGTCTTAGGTTTCATCCCCCTCAGGTATCTGAGGGGTTTAGTTTATAATCATAAAAGAATACATCTCAAAAGAAAATATAAAACAAAACATAAGAAAACCCTAAAACCCCCTGAAGGAATTGAAGGAGAGATCCTCCGTCTTGAGTATGATTTCGGCCTCTTGAGATGAATCAACTGGCTTTCTTCGAGTAAATCCCACAATTCTGACCTTTCTGGCTTGGCTCATTGGCCTAGCTGGACGCCCCCTCAAGGTTGGTCTTTAGGGTGTTTATATAGGTTTTTGGAATGTCTTTCTTCGCCTCTAAGTACCCTATTTCGAGTGAAATTCCTCTTTGTCACGGAAGGGACACGCCCGTGCAACACGCCCGTGTGAATCGAATCTAGGCTGCGGTCGAGCCTGCTAAAGGGGCACGACCGTGTGGCTTGGGCCCAGGCCGTGTTGATTTCCTACTTTGGCCCATTAGGTCTGTTTTTAGCCTGTTTCTCATTCTTTTCATCCTTCGATGCTCTCCTAAGTATAAAACATGAAATTAAAGGATTAGGAGCATCAAATTCCACAATTCAAGGGATTAAATCATCCAAAAGTATGCTAAATGTAGGATTAAAATATGTATATATTACGGTTTATCATGTGTAATGCCCTATCAGTCGGTCAGTATATATAACATGCAAGAATGCTGATGCGGGCCTAAGCCCTATTCAAGAATAAATATAGTATGGGTCTTAGCCCAATACAAGATATGATGTGGGCTCGAGCCCAATACAATGATCGATGCGACGGCAAATATGCAACCCACCCCAATCCAAATAACAACACACCACCTGTACCAACCAACACACCATGTAGGGATAAAATCGACCCACCCAGCCAGCACACCAATATCGCAGCATAGCTGCCAGTAATAATAACGCAACAGAGCTGCCAGTAACAGTATATGTGGCAACGCCACCAAGAATGTGATGAATGTGGCAAAGCCACCGTCTGATATTTCCTCCATATCAGAATCCCAACCCCATACAGTATGTCATGTCATAAATAGTTTGTGTATGCAAGGTGTCCTACTCAGTACAGTCTTACAAATAAAATACACTCATCAATCAACCTACCTCTAGAGGTAAGATGGTCATTTCCATCTATTAGGGGTAAAATAGTAATTTTACCCTTTAAGGGTATTTTGGTCACTTTACATATTTTGGGGTCTTGGTGCAGATAACAATCTCTCTGAAGGTCTACAGTCGCCTCGAGCGACATAAATAACCTAAATGGCCATAATGGTGTAAATGGGCCCAAAGCCCATTATTCGGCCCAAGTGGGCCCACAGGCTCGTGTGGCCCATTTAGCCTAAATTCAGTCACGACTATGCAAACTACATAGCCCAATCTAGTATTTTCCACTTATCGTGGATTTTATCCGTGTAGGGCCCACGAGCCCATTGGGCCCACACGACCTATTTTAGCCAAACGAGGCCCATATCGGCCCAAGAGCATGAGAACGCTTGTGGTGGCCTCTACAGTCTATCGCCCATGATTTGTGGGCTCAATTTACCACACGAGCGATCACACACTCGTGAGGCCTCCAATGCCGAAGTTTCAGCTTTTCGGCTTTTGCCGAGTCACAGAAGAGAGGGGTGTGACTACACACCTGTTTGCGCAACGAACAGATTACCCCATGCGCGATCAACCTACAATCATCCCAAAACAATCAATCTTTCATCCTTTCATGGTCATTCACACTAAAACCCCAAACCGATATCCCCACCTACCTTGACCAAAAGTTATGCGACTAATACTCTTAGATCGTTGGTTGAAAACGATCGCACCCTTTTTCTCGATTTACTGCGCATATAACAGATTTCATTAGCAATAATCGTTTAATACAAGGCTTGAATTGATACCCATAGTCTAAAGAATTAGAGTTAGAGCGGATTGGGTATTCGACCAATACTACAAAACAAACCTACTTACCCCTTAGTATTCGGCCAAAGAAGTATTCGAAGAAGAAAGCAGAGATGTGCAGAGAAACAAGGCAGTCGATGCTCCACCGATTGTCAGAGACTATCATCCAAATGGTTTCAAAATAACAAGACAAGATTTATGATGTTTAGTCAATATTGAAAAAGCAGAGAAACAAAAGAGAGGGGAAAATAGAAGATGTAGTATTTGGCTTACCAAGGTGTTATGAACAGAAGAAGAAATCACCGCCCACTACCAAAACCAATTAGCACAGCAGGGAAAGAAAAAGAGAGAGTCGACCACTCAGTCAAAGAGGACAAGAGAAATGTTGAGAAGAAAAACAAGAAAGGTTCGGCTATTTCTTTAAGAAAAGAGGAAGAGAGGCGAAAGCAGAAATGAACCAGAGATAGTATATTCGGCCAAAGTGATTTACGATGCCAAGACACAAAAACCAATTCGGCCAGGGAGAAACAAAAAAGAAGAAGAAAAAAATTGCCAAAAGAAAGAAAACCGAACAAGGACTATACCAAAAGAAGTCTCTACCGAATTTTTGAGTAGCTAGACACCCAATTCGGCACTACTCTCCCCACAAGCAAACTCCTTGATTTCCTCCTAAAATCTCTCCCCAATCCTCTCAACGATTTACACCACAATCCACTCCTCAAATCTCTCCAATATCTCATCTATCAAAATTTTATTGCAACTCAACTACTAGCCGAACCATCAGTAAAATAAATACCCCCTCATGCAATACCAACACTCGAACCTCAGACCCATTGCCACACTTGTAACGCCACAACCACTGCACCAATAGGCTTTTTGTGACATCAAACAAGCACAATAATTAATAAGACCTATGTGCCAGTGTCCAGATTCTTTTAAGAGCAATTTTTTTTAAAAAAAATTCTGCAAAAGCCAAGACTTGACCCCAGGCTTCTCAACCACTCTCGTCCACACACAAATCACTTAGCCATTAAAGAAAACAAGTAATTTGTGTTAGAACATGCAAAATTAAAGACCCTATATTTTTGGGGCATTACAATTCTACCCCCTAAAAGAAATTTTGGCCCCGAAATTTACCTGGTCAGAAAAGGTGAGGGTATTGTTGTCGCATCCCCTCCTCAGGTTCCCACATGGCTTCCTTTGTACCGTGATTATGCCAAAGCACTTTAACCGGTGGAATAGATTTCTTCGTTAGTACCTTAACCTCACGGTCCAATATCTGTACCGGTTCTTCCTCGAAGGTCAGATCTGGCTTAACCTCGATCTCCTCAACAGGCACTACATGTGTAGGATCAGAGTGGTAACATCTCAGCATAGAGACGTGGAACACATCATGAATCCTGTCTAATTCTGAAGGCAACTCAAGCTGATAGGCAACTGGCCCCACACGCTTTAGTATTTGGTAAGGCCCAATAAATCTAGGGCTCAGCTTGCCCTTCCGTCCAAATCTTAGAATTTTCTTCCACGGTGAGACCTTAAGGAAACCATAATCCCCCACAGAGTACTCAATCTCCTTCTGCTTCAAGTCTGCATATGACTTCTGCCTATCAGACGCTTCCTTTAATCGATCTCGAATCAACTTTACCTTTTCCTCTGTATCAGAAACTAACTCTGGCCCCAAAACTCGCCGCTCGCACAGCTCAGTCCAACAGGTAGGAGTACGACACCTACGACCATATAACGCCTCGTACGGTGCCATTTGAATACTAGACTGGTAGCTATTAATATACGCGAACTCTGCTAGCGGTAAATAGTCTTCCCAGCTTTCTCGAAAATCAATTACACAACTTCTTAACATGTCCTCCAGTATCTGAATCACCCTCTTTGACTGACCATCTGTCTGAGGATGGAACGCAGTACTGAAGTTCAACCTAGTACCCAAAGCCTCGTGTAGTTTCTTCCAGAACCGAGATGTGAATCGTGGGTCTCTGTCGGATATGATGGAAATCGGTACCCCATGCAATCTCACAATCTCAGCCACATACAACTTTGCCAGCTTCTGCAACGAGTAATCAATACGGACTAGTGTAAAATAGGCAGATTTAGTCAATCAGTCCAAAATAACCCATACCGAATCCTTCTTAGTAGGCGTTAAGGGCAGCCCACTCACAAAATCCATGGTTACCCTCTCCCACCTCTAAAGTGGAATCTTAACTGGCTGCAAGAACCCTGAATGCAGCTGATGTTCAGCCTTAACTTGCTGGTACGTCAAGCACTTACTCACAAAATCAGTAACTTCTCGTTTCAGTCTTAGCCACCAGTATAGCTCACGAAGATCTCGGTATAACTTGTTCCCACCAGGATGCATAGCATATGGACTACTATGCGCGTCTTGCAGTATAGACTGCCTCAGATCAGAATCCCTCGGTACACAGACTCTCTCACGGAAATACAGTATTCCTTTACTATTCAGCCCAAAATCTGAAGTTTCCCCATTCTCAACTTGTCGGAAACGAGGAACCAGTGACTTATCCAACAACTATTTACCCTTAATCTGTTCAGTCCACATCGGTCTAACTTGCAGCTCAGCCAATAAGCTACCATCATCAAACAAGCTGAGACGAGCAAACATTACTCTCAAATCAGATACAGCCCTACGGCTCAGTGCGTCAGCGACCACATTAGCCTTACCAGGGTGGTACTCAATCGAGCAATCATAATCCTTAAGCAGCTCTATCCATCTCCGCTGTCTAAGATGTAGCTCCTTCTGAGTGAGGAGGTACTTGAGGCTCTTGTGATCTGTGTAGATAATACACTTCTCACTGTATAAATAATGCCTCTAAATTTTCAGTGCGAATACCACTGCGGCTAACTCTAAGTCATGAGTAGGGTAATTAGCCTCGTGAGGCTTAAGCTGACGAGACGCATAAGCAACCACCTTACCCTCCTGCATCAACACATAACCCAAACCAACGTGTGATGCATCACTGTAGACAGTATATTCCTTCCTAGACTCTGGCTGTATTCAGACAGGGGCCTCAGTTAGAACTTTCTTTAGTTTCTCAAAACTTTCTTGCTGCTTATCAGTCCTGTGAAACGGTACCCCTTTACGCAGCAACTTAGTCATAGGTGCAGCAATCAAGGAAAACCCCTGAACAAAACGTCTATAATACCCTGTCAGACCCAGAAAGCTTCGAATCTCAGATACGGTCTTAGGTGGTTTACAATCCAGTACGGCTTCAATTTTTTGAGGATCAACCCTAATCCCCTCGGCAGATACCACGTGACCCAGAAATGTCACTTCTCGTAGCCAGAACTCACACTTGCTGAACTTAGCGTACAGTTATTTCTCCCTTAAAATCTGCAGAACAATTTGGAGGTGTGCATCATGTTCATCCTCGATTCTCGAATACACCAAGATATCGTCTATAAATACCACCACGAACCGGTCCAGGTAGGGCTGGAAAACTCAGTTCATCAAGTCCATGAAGGCAGCTGGTGCATTCATCAGCCCAAACGGCATTACTAGGAACTCGTAATGACCATAATGAGTCCTAAACGCAGTCTTATACACATCAGCCTCCTTAACTCTCAGCTGATGGTACCCAGAACGAAGATCTATTTTGGAAAACACCGAAGCTCCTTACAACTAATCAAACAAATCATCTATCCTCGACAAAGGGTATTTATTCTTAATAGTCAGTTTATTCAATTTTCGATAGTCGATGCACATGCGCATGGACTCATCCTTCTTCTTTACGAACAACACTGGTGCTCCCCATGGAGACACACTAGGTTGAATGAATTCTCTATCCAGCAGTTCTTGGATTTGAGCTTTTAACTCCACCAGCTCCTTCGGTGCCATCCTATAAGGAGCGATGGACACTGGAGCTATTCTAGGCAGGAGCTCAATATCAAATTCAACTTCGCGGTTCAGAGGCAACTAGGGAGCTCATCAGGAAAAACATCAGAAAATCCTTAACTGTTCTGATATCTCCAGCAGAAGGACCCTCAGAATCAGATACACCAATATAGGATAGAAACACCTCACAACCCTTGCGAACCAGTTTTCGGCCCTTAATGCAGAGATCACATTAGACAAAAAATCCCTTCGCTCCCCAATCACAGCCACCTCATTATCATCCGCAGCCCTCAATACCATACGCTTAGCAGCATAATCTAAACTTGCACGATGTTTTACCAGCCAATCCATCCCTAAGATTAGGTCGATTTCACCAAACGGTAGCTCCATCAAATCCACTAGAAATATAACTCCCTGAACCTCTAGGGGCACATCTCCAACAACTTGTCTACTTCTTCGATCGTCCCAAAGGACTTAACACAGTCATCTCATTAATAGTACTCTCACACAAGATACCCAAAGTGCCAGACACAGTGTATGCAATGTATGAATGTGTAGACCCTATATCAATCAGAGCAGTGTAAGGTACATTATGAATTAAGAACGTACCGATTATAACATTTGGAGCGTCACCATCCTCTCGGTGACGAGTAGCATAGAACAGTGCTGGCTGCCTCGCCTCAATGTTACTAGCACCTCTGCTTGGTGCTCCACGACCTCGTCCCACACCATTTCCACCCACGGCTCGCCTCGGCCTCTCGGTGGCTCGACCACCTCTCGGCCGGCATAACATAACCCGACTGCAGCTTGCATCTGAACAGGCTTCTGAGGACAATTCTTAACTTGATGCTCCATAGACCCACATCTGAAACATGCCCCAATCTTCTTCCAGCACTCACCCAGGTGATGTCTCCTACAATCAGCACAGGGTTGTGGTCTTGTAACAGGAACCCCAACTCGGACTGGCCCATCAAACTTGGCCTTCTTTTTAGGCCTTTCAGAAGCACTTGAGGGCTCTGAATCCCTCTTATATCTACCCCTATCTTTCTCTCGGTTCTGGCGCTCAGAGCACTTTACGTCCTCGGCGATTTTTGCCTTTTTCTGCTAGGGCAGCAAAATCTCGCTCCTTCTGCGGAGCTATCAAGACTCGTAACTCATCTCGGAGGCCGTCCTCGAATCGTACACAGCGTTCATATTCAGTCGCCACTATTTCACGAGCATAGCGACTCAGTCACAGGAACTCCGCCTCATATTCTGCCACAATTTTAATCCCCTGGGTCAAGCTCAGAAATTCCCTTCTTCGGGCGTCCACATAACTTGCGCCCACATACTTTCTTTAGAATGCCGCCTTAAAGAAATCCCACGTTAATCGGTCGGCCTGAGTAACCTCTCTCACGGTAAGCCACCACTGATAGGCCTCGTCTCGCAGTAAAGACATTGCACCTTTTAGTTTTTGTTCCGAAGTGCAGTTGAGGTCATCCATTATTCTCTCTATGGCTTCTAACCAATATTCAGCCGCATTAGGGGCTACTCCAGAAATACCCCTAAAAATTTCCGCTCCATTCGACCGGAGTCATTCTGAAATTGACCCACGACCCACAGTACCAATACTGGTCCCTGTGACCCTTTCCAGAATGCGGAGCATAGCTTGGGATAGTGCATCATCCCCAGCCGCTCGATCGTATGATCTCATCTCGGTCACCGGTGAAGCTGGTGCTTCCCTTGCCTCGACATTGGGCATGTGGCCTGATGCTGAAGACCCAACCCTAGCACCTCATCGGCCTCTACCGCGACCCCGTGTACCCCTTCTGCGAGTACCTCTAGTGCTCATATCGAATAACGTATTATCTGTTTACGAAGTTTTATGTATCAGTTTGTAATTCCAGTAATTATTAACAGATGTCTTATGAAAAGCAATAGTCAGAGTTTTGTTTTCGCAAATCAAGGTCTCCTTACAGTTTCAAGTTTCCTACAGTCTCAGTTTACTCTAACTAAAGAGTTTCAAGCAGTCTACAGTATAAAGAAAACTTACGGATTCGGCACTGCAGACTCGGTGTGCCACACTTGTAAACCTTCCAAAACACTTTAAGAACAGTTTTCTAAAAATTCCAAATATTTTCAAAACCCATTCCACAGCCGAGTTTTGCAACCGGGCTCTGATACCACTAAATGTAACACCCCAAACCTGGCATAGACATTATGGCCAAATATGGCACGTCACATTGAAGTGTTTTTCAAAAAAAATTGGACTTGTTGGCAAAAACTCGTTTCTAAATTTAAAACCCTTTTGTTATCATTTAACGAATCATCTAGTCAAAACGTTTGCCTTATTATCTGCTATTGTTATAATAGGTTGATGTAAAATCGCGAAAGCTTTTGGGAAAGATTTAATGTTTAACTTTCGTGTCTTGAATAACAGTAATTATTTTTTTAAAAATTCGCCTTCCCCTAAACTAGCAGTTTAAAGTAAGTAAACCAAGCCCAATTAAAAATTTAAACAAACTTAAATGGCTTTATTACAAGAACAAAACCCAACATAATTTAAAGCTTAAGTAAAAGCAAGTGTAAAACAGCTACAGTTGTGTGGCCACCTCCGAGTCCCTCACAGCACCAAATCGCCTATGGCTGAGGATTACCTGTACAGTAAAAAAAAAGGGTGAGTTTACGAAAACTCAGTGTATAATGCCCTATCGATCGACCAAGATATATAACATGCGATAATGATGCGGGCTCGAGCCCTATTCGATAATGAGATAGTGTGGGTCTTAGCCCAATCAAGATAAGATGCGGGCTGCCTGAGCCCAATATAGTATCAGTACGGTGCAAATATGCAACCCAACCCAATCCAGCCAACACACCACCCACACCAACCAACACACCATGTGGGGATAAAATCGACCCACCCAAACAAAGACACTAATATCGCAAAGATAGTCGCGCGACAATAACGCGCAGAGAGAGCGCCAGAATGATGATATGTGGCAACACCACCAGTACAGTACTTCCTCCATGTCAGAATCCCAACCCCATGCAGTATGTCATGTCTTAAATAGTTCGTGTATGCAAGGTGTCCTACTCAGTACAGTCTTACAAATAACATACACTCATCAGTCAACCTACCTCTAGAGGTAAGATGGTCATTTCCATCTATTAGAGGTAAAATAGTAATTTTACCCTTTAGGGGTATTTTGGTCACTTTATATATTTTAGGGTCTTAGTGCAGATAACAACCTCTCCGAAGGTCTATAGTCACTTTGAGCGACACAAATAACCTAAATGGTCATAACGGTGTAAATGGGCCCAAAGCCCATTATTCGGCTTAAGTGGGCCCACAGGCTCGTGTGGCCCATTTAGCCCAAATTCAGTCACGGCTATGCGAACTATATAGCCTAGTCCAGTATTTTCCACTTATCGTGGATTTTATCCGTGTGCGGCCCACGAGCCCATTGGGCCCACACGACCCATTTCAGCCAAACGAGGCCCATATCAGCCCAAGAGCACGAGAACACTCGTGGTGGCCTCTACAGTCTATCGCCCACGATTTGTGGGCTCGATTTACCACATGAGTGATCGCACGCTTGTGAGACCTCAAATGCCGAAGTTTTGGCTTTTCAGCTTTTGCCGAGTCATAGAAGAGAGGGGTGTAACTACACACCTATTCGCGCAACGAACAGATTACCCAATGCGCGATCAACCTACAATCATCCCAAAACAATCAATCTTTCATCCTTTCATGATCATTCACAGTAAAACCCCAAACTGATATCCCCACTTACCTTGACCAAAAGTTATGCGACTAATACTCTTATATCGCTGGTTGAAAACGATCGCACCCTTCTTCTCGATTTACTGCGCATATAACGGATTTCATTAGCAATAATTGTTTAATACAAGGCTTGAATTGATACCCATAGTCCAAAGAATTAGAGTTAGAGCATATTGGGTATTCGGCCAATACTACAAAACAAACCTACTTACCCTACAGTATTCGGCCAAAGAAGTATTCGAAGAAGAAAGCAGAGATGTGCAGAGAAGTAAGGCAGTCGATGCTCCACCGATTGTCAGAGACTATCATCCAAATGGTTTCAAAATAACAAGATAAGATTTATGATGTTCAGTCAATATTGAAAAAGCAGAGAAACAAAAGAGAGGGGAAAAGATAAGATGTAGTATTTGGCTTACCAAGGTGTTATGAACAGAAGAAGAAATCGCCGCCCACTACCAAAACCGATTAGCATAGCAGGGAAAGAAAAAGAGAGAGTTGGCCACTCAGTTAAAGAGGACAAGAGAAATGTTGAGAAGAAAAACAAGAAAGGTTTGGCTATTTCTTTAAGAAAAGAGGAAGAGAGGCGAAAGCAAAAATGGTCCAGAGATAGTATATTCGGCCAAAGTGATTTACGATGCAAAGACACAAAACCAGGGAGAAACAAAAAAGAAGAAGAAAAAAATGCCAAAAGAAAGAAAACCGAACAAGGACTATACCAAAAGAAGTCTCTGCCGAATTTTTGAGTAGGTAGACACCCAATTCAGCACTGCTCTCTCCACAAGCAAACTCCTTGATTTCCTCCTAAAATCTCTCCCCAATCCTCTCTACGATTTACACCACAATCCACTCCTCAAATCTCTCCAATATCCCATCTATCAAAATTTTACTGCAACTCAACTACTGGCCGAACCATCAGCAAAATAAATACCCCCTCATGTAATACCAACACTCGAACCTCAGACCCCTTGCCACACTTATAATGCCACAACCACTGCACCAATAGGCTTTTTGTGACATCAAACAAGCACAATAATTAATAAGACCTATGTGCCAGTGTCCAGATTCTTTTAAGAGCAAATTTTTTTAAAATTTTTTTTTGCAAAAGCCAAGACTTGACCCCAGGCTTCTCAACCACTCTCTTCCACACCCAAATCACTTAGCCATTAAAGCAAACAAGTAATTTGTGTTAGAACATGCAAAATTAAAGACCCTATATTTTTGGGGCGTTACAAACAAACATGGTTATCATACAATTTCAAACTTAAATCGAACTTACAGAAGCTCTAAAATTGAATCAGAATAAAAAGGGACTTAATTAAAAACTTAGCAAAAAGTGGGGAATAATCATAAAATAGTGTTACACGATCGTGTGGCTAGGCCGTGTGACAGGCTGAGACCGTGTGGAGCTGGATAACATAGTCGTGTGAAACTGAAACTGTGTATAACAAGGTCAGACGATCATGTCACCAGACCGTGTAACAAACTGTAGTCGTGTGGACCTATTTGTAAAGTTTTGCAAACATTCACACGGTCGTGTAGCCAGGCCGTGTGAGAGAGTGTCATCGTGTATACTCAAAATCACCTTGAACAAAAAAAAGCACACGGCCATGTCACTTACCCGTGTGTCACACATAACCGTGTGTTAGCCCATAGGTGCCAAAATGTACCTTGTATAACAAGTCATAAAATCAATTGTCTACTTAAACGTAAAGCATGCCATTAACCATTCATTTAACCAATTCAAAACACACCAAAAGCATATCAAAATATGCCATTTGCCTAGTTCTAACCAATATGCCATAATGCACTATCACTAACAACATTAAATGCTAAAATTCAACTTCATTTCCTACCAAGCTAGAATCAAGCAATTCACATGCCTAACATGCCATCCAACATCAATTTCCAAACATCATAAGTAAGTCACAAAGCTAATTTATTAACGTACTATTTGACAACAAGTACCAACTCGCTTATTCAACTAAAACATCCCATAATCAACAATCAAGATACTATACCATATCCATCAACCATCAACCATTAACCAAGTACCAAAATAGCCGTATATACATTTGACACTCAACCATTTCACATACCATGCTTGTACCTTCCCCAAAAAAACTTCAAACCATTGTACCATCACATAACAATTTGAACCATGATTAAACACAACATTATATTAATAAGTCCACATATTTTATGAAATCCCAAAACACACTTTACATATACCAAACACTTAATATACACTTTAACTCCTAATACATGCCACATAACTGAAATAAAATGTTTTCAAAGTCTACCAAAAGATGGCTAGATAGTGTGATCTTCAAGTTGATCCGATCGCTAGGTTCCACAATACAAAAACTACAGGAAAATAGGAAAACAAAACAGAGTAAGCTTCAATTGAGCTTAGTAAGTTCATAGGTCGAAAACGATATAACATACCTTATAATCAAAGTTTAAATAACAAAATAATTAACTAACATTTAACCCTGTCACCACAACCATATCAAAAGGTGAGTTCATCACCTTTTCAAGTTATATAACCTTCCAATTAAACAAGTTGATTCAATACCAAGTAATGATATAATATCCATAAGCAAGAACAGATTTTCAAGTTATTTATCCAGACTTTATCACCATACATCAATACTAGTCACTATATCATTTAACAATCACGATTCAACTCAATGAACTAATATGAATAGATACAGATACGCGGTTATCCACCCAAAACACGTCAGAATGCTCAAATGAGCTAATCCAACCAAGAATACGCCTGGACACTAAGTGCCAAGCCCGTAGGCTTCACATCCTCCCCTAGAAATATGTCTGAATCACTGTAAATATAACTCGGTAATCCGCAACAAATGCTGGATTCTGGTATATGTAATGTATAATAAAATATCATCTGTCATCATCTCGACTCATATCAATCCCGTACAGTGCACAGAATAATCTATTGGCATGCTAGTTGTATCCTATCCTATGTTCATCCGCGCTCGATACATATAACAATATAACACTTTCAATTAAATCCATTTTCTCACCTTGTACCAATTTGTAACAATTTATATATATATATATATATATATTCAAACATACCCACAATTCACAAATCAATATAAACATTACAAATTACACAAGACTATACCGTATGAATTTACCAGGGGCAACAACAAAGATTGGAGTGTCAAAGACTAATCTGAAATTTTCTCTTTTCCTCGATTATCTATCAGTTCTTGATCTATACAGTAATTTATTTCAATTTATCAATCCCAATTACCTTACAAAATTTAATTTAATGCATATGACTTCCTATTAACATTTTTCACAATTTCTCTAATTTTTTGCATTTTATTCAATTTAGTCCCTAAAACTGAAACAAGCTTATTTTTCACAAATAAGCCTAAAACCATGAGCCAAATTCATTTCCATCCCTCTACAGTTCATAAGTAATGAAATTTACAAGAAATTCATACCAAATTTAATATATTATCTTTTTAGTCCCTAAACTCAAAAACTTTCCAAATTTACTTTACAAAATAGTCCTACTTCAACACCAAGCTTCAAACTCAACCATTAACATCCAAAAAGCTTTAAAAACAACAATGGTAACTTTTCAAAACTTTGACAAAATTATAAAATAGTCCCTAGGCTAGCTAGATTAAGCTACAACAATCTCAAAAACATAAAATTTACGAAAAACAGACCCAAATAGGACTTACATGCAAATGGCCGAACCTTTGAAGCATTCAAACATCGCTTCCAAGCTATGTTACTATAGCTTTTAATATTCTGTCAATTGGGTTCGATACCTAAGCCAAGGGTACCAAACTTTAGGCACTTGAGTCAACATTTTTGGCCCTTTAGAAGTTGAGTACCGATACTCTCTATAACGACTCGATTTCTAATGGTGTCTAAAAATGCGATTTTGAGACCTCTTTTCCATAAATATTAAATAGAGATATTTATGAAGTTATTATATTGATGAATTAAATTTTGGTTAAGTGGTTTAGCCAAAATTGTGAGTAATTAAGGCTCAGGGATTAAATTGTAAAAAAATAATTACTATAGGTTTCTAATTAGATTAGTAATTATTATTTAGGAAATTCTATTAGGTTAATTTAGAGTAATTAATTTAATTAGTTTAATTAATATTTTAATTCCGCATCAACACTACTAACTTTTAAATCGATTAGATTAGTAATTATTTTTTAATTAAATTAATAATAAATTTCTCCGATACATAAAACCTTGGATACGATCCTCAGAATACTTTCCAGAGTGTTTTGTTGTAACACTTTACTATATTATAATTTGGCTCGTATACTTGCGGACACTGCTACTTAACTTTATATCTATTTTGTTGCAGTATTTTCAGTCTAGATGTTCGCATGTAAATAATATTAATCGAAAGATGAATGAGTTAGATAGTGTACTAATTTTTATTTTTCATTATTTTATTTTTTAGGTACTTGGTTGAATAATTAATTTAATGATAGATCAAGTTGATTATGAATTCAATGATAATAGCTGTTGGGATGAGGAATACGAAATGACCACATGGTTCGACGATGAAGTATATGAAGAAGGATTTTACGAAAAATTAGAGATTAGGGAGAACTGTAGATTTCTCATGATGGAACTACAACAAGGAAACGAAGTAATGACTCCATGATAGGTCGTGCATGATGTTCCTAACTCTTATCGTGAAGACTCATGTGTTGTTGTTAACCATCTTAAACTAGATTGTACAAAACCATTGGATGGAAACAGTAACAAAGCATCAAGTTGGATGAACGGAGCCTCAACAAAAAAATAGAGTTATGCTGAAAAATACAACATGCCTGAATATTCAGTTCAATGGGAATTGGATTTAATTATGGATGACGCTATATATAGGCAGTTGCATGAGAAACATATGAGTAATCAAAGATGAAGATGATCGATTGAAGCTCAACGAGCCAATGGAATTGTGATATCAGATGTGGAGAAAACGAGTACTCATACAAGTCTCCTTATGAGTCGTATGACCAAAAAGAGGATATGCTCAAATATTCAAATGAGATCTCGTGCAATTCGCAAGATACATCTTCCTTATTTATTTGTGTAGAATTGTATATATATAACATGTACCTATTTTGATTTAATATAGAAGATTAATTCTTTCAAAATCTTTATGGTATCAGAGCTAGGAAATTTGAAAGAAATACCCTTACTGTCACCCTCTCATCCCAGACCTTAGCCATCACCTTCTCGTCCCGAAATTCTCATTTTTTTTTGCAATCTCGATTTTTTTCTTTCTAAAAAAAATCTAGAATGGTGAATGAAGCAGTCAGTTTCGTCTTTGAGACATCTTCTCGTTTCAACCCAAATCCGATCTAACCCAGTTCTAGAAATTCTGAAACCTTTGAGAATTTATCTTTTCTGATCACAAGTCATAAAATCAATGGACAGAACTATCTCTAGAACATCCCTTAGCACGTCAGGAGACATTACGTATAGCAATCAGCCAAACAAATCGCCTAACAGACTAGGGCGTTATTGATAGAATCAAATATTTTGGCTTGATTTAAATCTTTGAGAAATCAGTTGTAATGGTTCTCCTTTTAGTTAAAGACCATTATTCTTGGCTTATTTTAGTAACACATCCTTAGAGAAAGTAATGGGAATTAATAAAGACAATCTTTAAATTGTACACTACCATGTATGGCGAATATATTTAATAGAAAAGGTAAGTTTGTAAACTTAAAATCAAGGGAGTTTGGCGTACACATGTGTAATAAAGGCCAGTTCCATTTTAAGACAAAACAATACGGATTTTGGGTAAAAACAAAAGTTAAGTACAAAATGTATATATATACGCCATCCGCCAACTAGCCATGCATGATACTTAATAGACAGGTGGCTCACTTGCAGATGCAGCTCTGGCGTAGTCCCTTTCTACTGATCTTCTTCTACTACTCAAAAGCCTGAGAAAGAAAAGTAATGGAGTAAGTTTTATTGAACTTAGTGAGTTCCAAATAGACGTAGAATGATTATCAGGTTATCGATAGTAAACCAAAAAATAAACACAATTCTGAAACTCAGTCATACAGATACCTTATACCAAGTTGCCAGTACAGTTCTCTGGCGACAACACTTCGCCAATATAACGTATACAGTACCCCTGGAAAATACATACCAAAAACTTATATATACTTCCCTCAATCATGTATGTTTACCTATGACCCAACCTTGTGCCAGTCTCGAACCCATATTTCAGAAATTAGAATCGCGTATAAGCCATAATCATTTTAATATTCATATTCCTTGTTAAATTGAACACATGTTATCCCGCAAGGTCGGGTCGTGATCTGCCTGTCCGGTTTGCAATAAAACTGCCCTACCATAGGCATCAAAAATAATGCTCCTTTTCACATTTTCACATGTCACCGAAAGTTTGGTACTAGGCTCGCACACAATGTGGGTATTTTTACCTTAACCATGGTCATGTTCATATACACAACACTGACTTAACACACATACATCAATATACACCACATCGACCTATCTCCAACAGAGATAACTTACCTTACACAACCATATATCATAGAGCTTCATAACTCAAAGGAATCAAGAAGGAACTCACCAGATACTTCAGGACAAAATCTACTCTACTGGTTTTTTGCCTCAATTGCTCGGACCTTCACTAGCTTTTTGAGCTAAATAAGAAACAATCATAATTATCAGAAAATTTATTTACTAAAATTAGATCATGCATGCACAAATTCAAAGACGTAAACTCCCTCGTCATCAGCCTAAAGGTTTCTCAGGAATTACCAATCAGCTTGTACTTATCAATGGCATTTTGACAAGCTTCTGGAAACCTTCCTCGTCTCCTCTACCAAAGATAACTAAAAATTTTAGAGACGTATGGAAGAACACAGAGTAAACAAAAGTGAAACTTGCTGTCTATAGACATCCTTTTATAGCACAGACAACGAAAAATAAGCTTAGTGGGAAGGTCAGAAATCCCACTATCAGCCTTGAAATCTGAGACAAAGCTTGCCTAACAAGATTAAATCTAATCTTTTACCAAACACAACTACTATCACTAATTAGAATGGTAAAACATTGCTTGTAAACTTAAGCAAAAAATTAAATAGGTCATTCAGCTACCTAAACACATCCAACTGTGTTGAGCCATAAAGCTTGAACGTGGGCTACAAGTAAGGATGACATCGACAACCATATTTTGGCAGATTCTCGGAGATTTTATTTCTTACTTGCACCTAAAGTATCGGGCATAAAGTGCACATCTTTTACCTAGGAAGTAATCATAGGGGATAGGAGGTCGAGAGACAAGTCGAGTGGAGTAAATTGTAGTTTATCCTGGCGAAGAAAGTGAGATCGGGATTAATAGCAAGTATTGCCGATTAATTAATTAGTAGAGCTGGGAGGTAATACTAGTTAATTAATAGCTAATTCATATTAAAACCCGAATTCTAAAATTATTTAATCTTCTATTTATTAATTAGAAATTTAATTGATCATAGGCTAGAGGCTCGCATTGTCGACACTAGGAATAGGAAATTTTATTAGGTTAGTTGGGTTAATTAATTTAATTAGTTTAATTAATATTTTACTTTGGATTAACACTACTAATTCGTGACTCGATTAGATTAGTAATTACTTTCTGTAATTAATTTAATAATAGTTTCTCCAATCTAAAATACCTTGGGTACGATCCTCAAAATACTTACCATTGTTCCGTTGTAACATATACTATATAAAAATTTGACCCCTACACTTACAGACACCGCCAATTTATTTTATACATTTTTTTGGTGTAATATTTTACTATAAACGATAACACATTTATACGCGATCAGAAGGCAGTGAGGGAAACTTACTCCAGTGTTGAAAATACTTCAGAACTCTTCATGGTGAAGATGGTTCTTCATGATATTCGTCAAGGAGAATTATTGGTAACTCGGTATTTTAATGTTCTAATTTGTCATTGGCAGCAATTAGATATGTTTGAGTTTTATGAGTGGAAGTGTTCGGAGGACAATGCTTTATATCGTAAGATAGTAGAGCAAAAAAGAACTTCTAAGTTTCTGCTTGGTTTGAATAAAATTTTAAATTATCTTAAAGGAAAAATAATAGGGAAAAAATCTCTTCCAAGTCTTCGAGAGACATTTTGCAGAAGTTTTCCAAGAATAAAGTAAGAAGAAGGTAATGTTAGGCAATCAACCACCGCCTCCAAACCCAGACGAGTTTATATTTGTTGCTTGTAGCTCATGCTCTTTAGCACCAATGGATAATTGCATGCCAAGAAAGGGGCAATCTTGGTGTGACCATTGCTCTAAACTCGATCATATAAGGGAGACATGTTGGAAGCTACACAAAAAATTGGTAGATTGGAAGTCAAACAGATCAACCCAAGATAGCAATGCAAACTGAACCAATGTCACGGGGGAACGACAGTCACAACTGAATGCAACCCCTTCACCAAGGAACAACTAGATATGCTAAAATTGTTGTTGAACAACACTTTAACACAACACTCTACCGCTACACCAGCCACAATTTTACATGTTAAGTTAGGTAAATTACAATAAAAGTAGTTGATCATTGATTCATGAACATTAGATCATATGACAGGAGATGGGACACTTTTTGTTGACTATCATCTGTGTCACTCTACTCTCAAGTGATGAGACTAGATCAGTTCAAATATCACCTGGAATCATTCTTAAATCTGTGTTTTATGTTCCTAATCTTGATTGTAATATGATTTCCATCAGTAAATTAACTCGTGATAACCATTGTTTAACAACATTCTTTCCAAATGTGTGTGTTTTTCAGGAATTAGGTTCGAAGAGAAAGATTGGTAGTGTTAAGATGTGTCATGGATTATACCTCCTCAAGCCACTCGAATCTGGATAGGCCATAATAGCTGCTACAAGTCTATCTGCTTTTGTTTCGAGTCAGTTAAATCATAGTTCTAGTGTCAATAAGGATAATGAGATCATGAGGTGACACTTTAAGTTAGGAAGTCCTAATTTCTTATACCTTGGAAAGTTATTTCTGTAGGAAAAGCGGGTTTGAAAAATGCAGCGGAAAATAAATTTAGGGAAAAAGTAGAGTTTTAATTTTTTTTCCAAAACAAGATCTTGGTTGTGATATCTAAAGTAATAAACACTTATTCAAAATTGTACCTTTTCGATTCGTCTAGGATGAGCGCTTCGACCGAGTAGTCTTCTACGCTATCCTCAAGCTCACGTCTGCCGAGTGTGGGCTCGCTTCGAATTAGAAAAATTTTCACAAAAATTACAATAAGGTAATTTTTTAATTTCTCTAAACTTTTGGGTCAAGTTGTAAATCAGAATAATATCTTTAGAAATTTTCTGGAATAATCTCTTCAGAGAATTTTCTCTCTATAACTTTCTCTTCAATTCAAGTGTCTGTAAATAATGACCCAAGGCTCTCTTTATGTAGGGAGAGTTTAGGGAGTTCAATTATGATTAAACTTAATCACTTTAATATTAAATTAATATAATATTTATCAAGATAAATATTAGATTAAATTTAATATTAAATCTTATTAAAATAATAGAATGTTTATCTACAAGATAAACATTAAATTAAATTTATTATTAAACTATTAAAATAATATTATTTTTAGAATAATTAATTTGAAATCAAATTCTCTGGTGGAGTCCCAGTAGGAGTGTAACTCTTCCACTGCTTAGCCACCGATGACCAATCGTCGTCGGGCATCGGGACGTCACTGTCGTAGCCATCGGTACCGCCGTGTCCGGTGATGCATGTGCGACACCCTTACAGGGTCAATGACGACAGGACTGATCTGGTCTAGCCACCAATTGGATTGTTGGCCCAATTTTATATACTGAGTTTGGTTCGACTAGTTTTTGGGCCTTGGTCTCGGTTTAGGCTCCCGGGCCCAATTTACGATCTCAGTTCCAATTTTCAAGTTCAAATCCCCATTGGGCCAATTGTATGACTTGAAAATTAACTTCCAAAAATATCATATTAATCTTAATTGATTTGATTAATTTAATTTTACTTGATCAAAATTAATTTTTCCAAAAATCACTTAGATTTTCCAAATTAATTTTTCAAGAAAATTCTTTAATCAAATTCTCTAGTTGAAAAATTCTCACGACCACCTAATTTAATTCCACATGAATAAATCGACCCAATTAAATTATTCCCAAAGTCGTAGAATTTTCTTTTGATTCAAATGTAGTTTGATCGAGCTTTTGTTGAGCTAGCAGAAGGACCAATCAGACATATACAATTGGGCTCTAGTAATTGCAATTATGTCCAGAAGCATCGTTCCGATAAATTGCAATTACTTAATCATGGAGTCAGTCCACAAAAAGTACCATGATTAAAAACTCTTTATTGTATACTCTTTACGAAAGCAATTCATCCAACTGCTTTGTCCAATGACCTCGTCATGTTTGTGTTACCCTCATATGATATCCTTGATTCCTTTGAGTTAAATCTGTTCACTCAATACAATCCTATTTTATCTAATTGTCATCATTGTGTCTTCTTAATGATTAATATGATCACTATAAAAAAAAGACTGTGATAAATTGCTCGTTCGAGTAAAAGTAACCGTGGCCACGTTCCATATTTATCAATCTACACAATGCCAATGAGAGGATATCATTAACTCCTTAATTGAGCTATGAATTCCATTGTTGCTAGTAAAGCCATGCCATACACAAGTCATGTACCCAACATACCGGCTATGGGCTCGATCATCTTTAGAGTATAAGCCTCTACTTATATCAAAGCACGAGTTGCATACGCATGGTCAGTGACTAACTCAGGATTTAGTTAAATCACACCATGAACGTCACAAGTGAATTAATTCACAAATAGATTCAAAATTAATTTATCTTGGGTCCAATCTAATGTATCATTCTACTAATGAATACATCTATGTCTCTACTCGTGGAGTCAACTGTTCCGATAGCCAAGACTAGCCATCTCCCCAATTGGATTTGTAGATGACACAATAATCCTTCTCAGTATTTGAATCAAATGCTCACTTTGATTCTTTTACGGGATTACGGGCTCATTTAGATTATCTATTGAAGTAGCTTGTCTTTCTCACAATGTAAACGTTGTTTACAATGCCACTTATCTTCAGTTTGAACTTTAGACAATCAATCAGCTAAAATTTGCTTGTCACAATTTCGATATGCATGCAAAATATAGAAGACATAAATACAAAAGATATAATAGTGAAATGTGAAATTAACTTTATTTATTTATTCATCGTTCAAATAATATAAAACAGTTACATGTTTACTATAATATGAGCACATTTCCCAATAATTTCCCCATTTATTCGTCAATAAAAATCTAAAAATTTTGAGATGTGTCAACTTGCAAAGCATATTAGATCTGTCTATCCAAGGATTTCTTACCAACCATCAAAACCTTTTACCCTTGTTCACAGTGATATTTAGGGACATTTACGAATAAAAAACATTAATGGAGCACAGTGGTTGGTGGTTTTTTTTATGACCATACAAGACTTACTTGGGTATTTCTTATGAAAGAATATTCCAAGCCTTCAATTCCATGGTTCAAACTCAATTTGGTTACAAAATACAAATCTTAAAGTCTGATAATACTAGAGAGATTTCTACTATATCCTGGGAGAATACTTGTCTAAACAAGTGATTGTCCAAGTAAGTTTATGTGTCAATACTCCACAAAAAAAATGAGGTTGCAGAGAGAATAAACAGACATTTTTTGGAAGTGACTGACCTTTCGTCAAACGTAGTAGTTAATTCGAGTCGATTCTGCACTTAAGGAGTTTTTTTTCTAAGCAATTTAGTATGTAACAGCCCGTTTTTAGGTCAAATCAGAATAGTGGTTTCGGGACCACAAATCTGAGGCCAAAATATTTATTTTATTATTTTATTGAATTTTACAGCATGATATAATTATTGTGTGAAAGTTTCGTAAAGAAATTTTACTGTTTGAATGGTTAATTGGAGTAAAAGGACTAAATCGCGTAAAATGCAAAAGTTGCATTCTACTTGTTAAAGGTGTCAATTAGCTTTGGATTTTAAATATGATGGCCTTAAATGGCAATTAGACCATGAAAAGTGTAAGTGGACTTTTATGGACATTTAATGGATGTTTTATATGGTTTTTCATTAAGGATAATATGGTAAATTAGTTATTAAGTTATAAATTAATAAAAACAAGAGCCAATTTTTCTCATTATCTTCATCATCTAGCCAAAATTAAAGAAGAAATATAATTCATTTTTCTCATCTAGGGTTTGGTCACTTGGAAGTTAAATTGGTAAGTGTTTTGAGCTCGATTTTTGATGATTTTTACGTTTTTGAGATCGTTGCTTCGTATTCTAGCTAGCCCGTACCTTAAATTTCGAAATTGTTAAAGATTTTAAGAGTTTCTATTGATGATTTTATGTGTTCTTTGGTGTTTGAAGATGAAATATGATTTTTTGATGATAGATTTTCATGTTTTGTAAAGTGATTTTTGACAAAAATGTCAAAAAGGGATTAATTTGTGAAATTGTAAAATTATGTGGGTGAAAGTGTAAATAAATTGAAAATATGGGCTGATAGTAACATGTAGTATATTCGGCTAGCATGAAATTTTATTAAATTGCATGAATTTGCAATTTTATGTGATAAGGACTAAATTGTAAAAATGTGAAAGTTTAGGGGCAAATGTGTAAAATAGCCCTAATGTGTGTTTTGGACTAAATTGAATAGATTAAATACTGAATGTGCTAAAATTTATAATATATAGATCTAGATAAGCTGAGATCGAGTTTAGATCGGGGAAAAGGGAAAGTTGACGAATAGCCGATATTGCTATCCGAGTGATACGAGGTAAGTTCGTATAATTAGAATCAAAATTTTAAATACTTGTAATTATTTAAAATGTATGTATAAAATTGATTAATTGATATAATTGGAATACAAATGCCTATTTGATATAAACTGATGGTTACTGAGTCCCGTTTGAACCGTACGAATTCGTAGGATACAAGTGACATGTCACTAGGGTTACCGTTTTAGTCGAGCTCCTGCATTTGTTGCAGACTCACCACAGCTCGTATGAGCTTACCGATATATCAGCTCGTAAGAACTTACTGCTTTCAGCTCGTCAGAGCTTACCGTTTCAGCTCAATAGAGCTTATTGTTCATCAGCTCAGGAGGAACTTACTGATCATTGCTCGAAAGAGCGGAAATGATAATGAATTGAAGGATTACTGATGTATATCACCCGAGTATCCTTTGAAGTTCTAATGGGTTCAACGGGCATAAATTCTGTTTATACGGATGAAGTACTGTTTATACGGATGAGTTACTGTTATCGAATGAATTACTGCTTATATTATGGATTGTTGATTATATGAATGTAAATGAATTGTTATATGTGTTTTATATGTTACATGAACTTAGTGTGAAATTGGGATAAAGGTTGAATATATGTACTTATGAGACTAACTCATTGATGAATGCTTGTGTTTAGGTATTTGGCAAGTGAATTTGATTTACTTTGTTTAATGGTTTGATTTTGTAACAAATGGTAAGTTTATTTCTAAATTATACGGGCTTACTAAGCTATAAAGCTTACTCTGTTTCTTTTTCCGTGTATTATAGAGGTTCGATAGCTCGCTCGATTCAGATAAAGTCAAAGTTACGCATCACACTATCCAGTTGCCAATTGGTACTTATGAATTTGTGGATATATGTAAATATGGCATGTATAGGCTAGTTTAAAGATGATAGTTATGGTTACTTGAACTAGTAATTTTGGTACATGTGATGGTATAATTTTAAGCCATGTGATTTGGCTTAATTTGGTATAATATTTTGGTTGTGCTTAAGTATTCAAATATGGTATGTTTTGGCTAGTAATAGATGGAATGGAAATATGCAAATATTATTTTGATATGTGGTTAGTAAGTGAATGGAAAATACATGTTATTTATTAGGCATTTGAATGCTACGTTGAAATGGTATAAAATGCGTATGAAATGTCATGGATTGGCTGCCAATTGAGTTATGAAGTGCTGTAATTTATGCTTGTATATGCATGTAAAAAAATAGGGTGGCAAAATGGCTTTATAAATGACCTATTTTTGTCCACACAGGCAGAGACACGGGCCTGTGTCTCAGCCGTGTACGATACACGGTTATGTTGCATGGCCGTGTGTCCCCTGGTGTTGGAATTAAATTGAAGTCAGTATGCTCCACACGGTCTCACACACAGGTGTGTGACTGGCCGTGTGGTACAAGTCAGTATACCCCCTAAATGGCACACGGCCTAGCACACGGGCGTGTGACTTGGCCATGTTGCATAAGTCTGTATACCCTACATGTTTGGCACGGCCTAGTACACAGCCTGGCACACGGGCGTGTGTGGCCATTTCGAAGGGCACACGGGTTAGACACACGGGCGTGTGGTTGGCCGTGTGACCCAAGTTAGTATGTATGCTCTGTTTTCACACGGCCTGCGACACGGGCGTATCTGGAGCTGTGTGAGGCATACAGCCTGTTCACACAAGCGTGTGACTCCTGTATGGATGAAAATTCTTCTAAGTTTTTCAAAAATTTCGTATGTTATCGGTTTAGTCCTGAACCACTTCTAAAGCATGTTTAAGGCCTCGTAGGCTCTTATAAGGGACAAATTGAATTGTGTTGAATTGTATTTGAGTATGAATGCATAAATGTATGAGTATTGTATGATAAATGATGTGTATTGATCGGTAATACCTAGTAACCCTACTCCGGCGACGGATACGGGTTAGGGGTGTTACATAGTATTTTAATGTATGTTTTCGATATTTAAGCCTTAGGAATAAATATTAATAAAATAAGTGTTATTTTAACACAGTTTGTAGGTTTTGTGACCCAATAGGCCGACACGGGCCTTATGTTGCGCTAATAAGTTTGATTGAGTATGTAGGATGAATATATAAAGGCCCAAATGACGTGGAAGCAAATGTCGAGTGTTGCACAAGCTTCCGGGGACATCAAGGCACAAAATGAATGACACAAGGCTAGAAGTGGGTGTCGTGTTGCACCACGCAAGGGGTGTGGCGCGACACACATTGACGTCCTACCCAAGTTTATCTGGGTTATTTTTGTCTGCACAATTAAACATATACGAAGACCTAGGACGTGTGAAAGACCTAATTTGGGCTGCCAACATCTCTATTTAGGGGTTTGATGTAACTAAGTGATCCTAGAAGCCTTCAAAAACCCTAGTAGTTTAGGATTAGATTTAGATTATTTTCTTTTTGGTTTTTCAATACTCTTTTTTTCCTCTTGAAATCAATTTTGATTGAGGAGTTTATTTATATTATCATAGTATTCAATTTATATTTTTTTTACGTTCAATTTACTTCTTTATTCCAATCAAGAGGTTTACTACTCTGTACCCCATTCGGTATTACATCCACGGTTATTAAATTATCTCTTCATTCCCGAGTCAATTGTATTTTTCACATGATTTATTCAATCGAGATAAAGATTATGAATAACATGAGTGACTAAGTCCCTTAGGGGAGATTAACAAGTGGATGAGAATGTGATTAATGGAGGATTTAAGGTTTCCTAATAGGGATTAGTTGGTATGAAATACGTGTGCTTAAACCATTAGAATTGACAACCCTGGGAAGTTATCATAGGCTAGACGAGGTTGGGAGATAAGTCGAACCGAGTAAATCGTAATTTATCCTGGTTAAGAAAGTGAGGTCGGGAGATAAACAATTATCAACCAATCAATTAGTTAATTAGAAGCTGAGAGGTAATAATTAGTTAATCAATAGCTAATCCACCCTAAAACCCTAATTCGAAGTTAGTTACAAACCCTGAAGCGAGTTAACTTCCTGATTGGTTTATTGATTTATTGTTTGTTTTATTTATTTATGTCTTTTTGTTATTTATTTATTTTTATCTCTTCAACTTAATTTATGGTTTATCGTAATATAGGGATTAATTACTATTACTTAGACTTATTATAGTAAAGAGGTTTCATAGTTTATTCCATCCTCCCTTGGGTATGATCCTCGATATACTTCCTAGTATTTCATTGTACAAACTATATTACATTTGACATGTGTACTTGCAGACCCTGTCATTCTCAATTCTTATATTTTTTGTATTATATTTAACTATAAATGATAACACGTTTATAGGAGTTCAAGTTGTTGGTGCCATTGCTAGTAAGGTTTCGATAATAAATTTTGAAAATAATTTTTTACACCTAATCAGATAAGTAGCAACGTTAGGACCTATAGCTACAATATTTAATTTTTATTTAATTATTTTTATTTTTATTTTATTTTTAGGTCGTTGATGACCTGAAGCTCTAGCACTCCAATTGAATCTTACCCAAATCCGGAGCAAATACTTTGACGCAACCGTCCAGCGATGAAAAACAATACACCCGCGATAATTAATCTACGTAGGGAAAACCCATTATTCGAAGAGCCACGAGAGCAACAAAGAAATAATCAAGAAAAAGTCCCAATGGCTCAGCAAACATTGTGCAAGTACGCCCTACCTACATTAGATGCAGTGCAAGAAGCATAGAACGACTGGCAATTAATGCAAATAATTTTGAAATAAAAATGGCCATTATTCAAATGATCCAAAACACACTGAAGTTCAAAGGGAACATGGTTGAAGACCCGAATCAACACTTGAAGCGGTTTCTTCAATTATGCGACACCTTCAAGTATAATGAGGTATTCGATGATGCTGTGCGTCTTTGGTTATTCTCGTTTTATCTATGCAAAAATGCGGCCAATTGGTTAAACTCCTTAGAATTAGGTTCCATTACCACATGGAATAATCTAGTGGAGAAATTTCTCTACAAATTTTGCTTGATTAGTCAAACCATTCAGTTGAGGCAAGAAATCACAAATTTTAAACAATTTGAAGGTGAATCCCTATACAAGACATGAGAACATTTCAAGATAATGATAAGGAGGTGCCCACATCACGGACTGCAAGCATGGCTCCAAATTCAAATATTCTATAACGGTGTTGACGGACACATTAGATCCAACTTAGATGGAGCATCCGAAGGATCTCTCATGTTCCATACGTATGAACAAGCATACAAAATCATTGATGATATGGCCATAAATTCACACATGTGGCCAAATGAGATATTTATGTACCAATCCAAGCCACCAACGGTAAAAGTTGTAAAGGAAGAGAACGACGATGATCGCTTCCAACAAATCCTTAAAAAAACTTAACTATTTGGAGACATCATCAAGCCGAGAGAGCGGAGCCACATTACGAAAGCCAATCGAAAGAGGCGAGCTACCTAAATAATAGGGGTCGAGATCCCTATTCAAATACTTACAATCCTGGCTGGAAAGATCATCCAAATTTTAAATGGGGAGGAAACCAAGAAAGTGCGAATCAAGCGCAAACTCGACAAAATCCTCCTTAGAAATCTCCACCATTGCAACAAAAAGCCGTTGTGAACGAATATGCTGCATGTGGTCAAAGATTCGACTGATTAGAGGGAGAGATGCAAACTATGAAGACGAATATTTGACAAATCCAAGCTACATGTAGACGACTCGAGTCCTGGATGGATAACCTCTGTGATCAAATGAGCCAATTCATGATGATTTTATAAAAAACAAAATGGCCAGGGTCTCCCTAACAGTATGAATAATAATGCTCAAAGAGATGGGAATGAGCATGTAAAGGCAATCACAATTTTGTCGGGCAAGGAATTGAAGCCACCAAGCAAGCTCATCCATGAACAGGAGGAATTTTTGGAAGATGCCGACGAACCCACGAAGGAGGAGAAAGAAATCGAGCACCATGAACCAACCAAGGAGGTAGCCAAATCTATGCCTAATGCGGTAATCTCAACACACAGCATCACAAAAATACACCCAAAATTAAATGATCTGGGTAACTTTACGGTTTTAATAGATATAGGGAATCAGTATCATAGCAAAGCCCTTTGAAATTTAGGGGATAGTATAAATTTAATACCCTTATTAATTTATCAGAAACTCAGACTCGGAGAGTTAAAAAACACATCAATAATGATACAATTAGCCGATGGATCTTTAGTGCACCCAAAAGGTGTACTCAAAGATACATTGGTCAAGGTACGGGGATTCATAATCCCTGTCGACTTTGTAGTCCTCGATTGTGAGGAATATCGAGAAAGCCCCATTCTATTGGGTAGGCCATTTCTGGCCACTTCTAAATCAACGATTAATCTTGAATGAAATGAATTAATTACAAAGATCAATGATGCGGTAGAAGTGTTCAAATGTGGCAGCAATTTCCAAAGTGAGGGACTAGTTACGGAAGAATGTCATGTTTTATTTAATTTAATCCCTAACGGCCTTGATCAAAGGCAATTCTCGAGGGGTGCATGTATAGGTATTTATAAGGCACGAGAATGAGACAAATGGTGAGACTCCGATGGACAAAGGAGCAATTGGAAGAGTCGAGATGGTCGTGAACGACGATTGAAGTCAATGGGGAAATTTTGAGAATTATCGGACACGCTTGGTAACACGACATAGCATTGACCATTGAACTTTAATAATTTTGTATAAATTTGTTAGTTTGTAGTTAGATTTTAAGATAGTTATAGTGTAATTACATGTTAAGATTAGGAGAATTCAGATTTTTCGATGTAACAGGATGAAAGGAAGCTAAACAGGGACGGAAACGAACGACCGAAGGACATCAACATACACTGAAGGGCTAGGGAGAACATCGTGTCGCGCCACGTATAGGTTGTGGCACGACACAAGTTTCGAAGCAAGGGTACCTAATGTTAGAGAGGCATGTCGCACCACACACAACTTGTGTGTGGCCCGACACGAGCACTTCGAACATAAAATGGGAAAATTTAGGGCATCGTGTTGTGCCACGCACAGGCTGTTGCGTGACACGCTTATGTTCTCAGCCAAAATCAGGTTGTTTTAGGTAGATAGCCTGTCGAAATTCTATTTATAGTCACCGATTTTAGGCATAAGAACACACAACTAAAATAGCCAAAAGAGAAAAAAAAAACCCCATTGGAGCTGTCGCACGTCTTCCCTGTCATCAAGCTTCGATTCTTCACATTCCCAACCTCCGATTCACAGAGGGAAGTGTTTTTCATTTATTTGCATTTTAGTTTTTATATTTTATTTTGTTAAGTTCCACATTGATCAGGAGCTGAGGTTCATCGACAACTACACGAGGTATCATGTTCTAAACTCGATCTTTATCACTTTTATCAATTGGGTTAGTTGTTATCTTACTTTAATTTGGAAACGACACCAAAAAATAACAATGATCCACTTATGCACTGAGTAATCCCGATGCCAATCACTTCTATAATACGAAATTCAAACGATTTTTCCATTAGATGAGTAGACGTTCGTTCATACAGGAGCGTGGGTTCGATCCTACCATGTCTACTTGCGACGAGATATGAGATCTAGTATGACCCCACCATTGGAATAACTTTTATGCAACCTCGACCAATTTTGCGGTTGATGCTCTTGTCTACGAATTTTATGCCTTCCTAAAAGATAGGGAGAATCGCAAGCAAAGGGGTGAGACAATCACCGTCGTGACTATTCGGGTCAAAGAGGTGCCAATTACACCTTGAGATATTTGTCAGTACTACGATGCTTCATATTATACCCACAGTTTTTAAAGACCTTATACTTATTCACGTTTAAGGATTCTGACATGGAGGGTATCATTGACTACTTGATGGAGGGGTGTGGCGAGTGGACCTGAGGACAAGATATTCCCGATGGACAAGATGTGGATGCACTTTATCTGCACCTACCTGACGCCTACCCATAATGCCTCTGACGTTACTGCATATCGAGTAGTTATGTTGTACTCTATCTTGCATAAAGATGAAATTTGTGTAGGCCACTAGATTACAAGGAGATTCTTAAGTGGATACGATATTGGAAACAAAATATGTAATTCCCGCATCTGATTACTGCCTTATATCGCCGAGCCGATGTCTTCATGTCACCAATCGAGCTATTCACAAGACCTACGACGAGTGCGATTGGGGAAAACTTTTACGGGCAATTCCTCGAGCTCTAACGCAAGCAAAACAAAGCATATGAGCAACGCTTAAGGGTCGATGAAGAAGAAAGGTAAAGCACAAACGTCGAAGAGGACGGGCCTCATGAGCATGCCGATATCGAAGTGGCAGGCCCAATGGATGCAAGACATGGGAGAATTCTAATCCGCATTACGGAATAGAATGGATGGTCCACACCAACATTGCTTCCGGACATTTTTGAGAGGTTCCTACCACTAGGAAAGAAGGGCGCCGATGACGATGATGATGAGGAGGAGACCCTTATTGTACCACCGGGCTATGAGCGAGTATTTGGACCAGACTACTCATCGATGAAGGACGTAGTGATCCACGACTCGAGCTAGCATAGCTTGATCTAGACTTCAGGAAGGCGAGCTACGAATACGTCGATGGGACGCAATAGGGGTAAGGCCCAGATGATGGAGGAGTTAGAATCTGAGTCCAACTGGTTTTGAAATTTTTTATAAATTTGGATTTTGTACTCTATATTTATTTTTGTGATGATTTTTAAATTTGCTATAGTTTAATTAGTTAGGATTTAGTATTTCCTATATATTTTTGTGTTTTTAGTTTTTCTTTGTAGGAACCCCACAATTTTTTACGACACTACAATTACAAGTCAAAACCAAAAGGAGTAGTCTCACCAATTGACGCCACATCTCATGCCAATCGGGTAACCTCTTTCCTTTATATTTTAATTGCACATTAGGAACAATGTATCGAATAAAGTGTGGGGGTTGACTTAAGAAAATTTTTAAATTTGTCTGTTATTTTCTTTCTTTCATTTTTAGTTTGTAGTTTTTAATTGTATGTTTGTGCTTGAGCTTGTAGAAATACAAGTGATTGGTTAGGAGATATACCTAGGTTGTTTGTTTAAATTGTAAATATATCCTGAAAATAAATAATTTAGGTTATTTATATTTAGACTAATTAGTTCAATTTATTAGACTGTAGATAGCAAAAAGAGATTAAATATACCAAGTGATAAAGTTAGAGACGAATAATTAATTATATTTGTAGCAGTATAGGATGTTCAAATTAAAAAGAAAATACTCTGTAAAATCCATGGTTATTGAAATAGTGCAGTATGACTAGTATAACCCTTATTAAAAGTGCTTGAGAAAAATTCTCGATCATATTGGATAATAATAAAAATCACAAGGGATTATCGAGGAAATATTACTGTATTAGAGTTCAAAGCATGGATAAAAATAAACCGAGTAGGAAAAAAATATTCGAACAGACTATACAAAAAAAATTATTGTATTCATATATACATTTTGATGAAGCTATATATTTAATTTTCTTTAACTTGTTTACTTTGTAATTTATTGAACTAATCTTTTTAGGTGTAAATAACTTCGAATTGTTTAAATTTCTAGCTAGAGTTATATATTTATGCAAATCTTTCTAGTGTTGATGCTCCAATCCAATCTCGTGTATCAAGTCAGCTCAAGTACATTTTCTTTCTTTGCATGTTTATTTTTCGTTTTCAGTTTTATTTCTTTTTGGGTTTTATATTTTGTTTTGTTTAGTTTGCTTGAGGACAAGTACAGACTTAAGTGTGTGGGTATTTGACCTGTTGTCAAACATAGGAGTTAATTCAGGTCAATTCCTCACTTAAGGAGTTTGTTTTCTAAGAAATTTAGTATTTTAATTTACATTTTCAGTATTTAGGCCTTAGGAATAAATATTAATAAAATAATTTTTTAACACATTTTGTAGGTTTTGTGACCCAATAGGTAGACACGGGCCTTAGGTTGTGCTAATATGTTTAATTAAGTGTATAAGATGAATATATGAAGGCCCAATTGATGTGGAAGCAAAGGTCAAGTGATGCAAAAGCTTCCTAGGACATCAAGGCACAAAACGAACAACACAAGGTTGGAAGTGGGTGTTGTGTTGCACGTCAACATCCTGCCCAAGTTTATCGGGGTTATTTTTGTTCGTGTAATCAAACTTATACAAAGACCTAGGACATGTCGAAGACATAATTTGGGCTGTCAACACCTTTATAAATAAGATGTTAGGGGTTTGATGTAACTAAGTCATCCTAAACGCCTTAAAAAACGCTAGTAGTTTTGGAGTATATTTAGATTATTTTCTTTTTGGTTTTTCAATACTCTTTTGTTTTCATCTTGCAATCAGTTTTGATTCAAGAGTTAATTTGTATTATCATAGTATTCAGTTTATTTTTTTTTACATTCGATACACTTCTTTATTCCAATCAAGAGCTTTACTACTCCGCACCCCATTTGATATTAAATCCATGGTTATTCAATTCTCTTTTCTTTCTTGAACCAATTGTGATTTTCACATGATTTATTCAATCGAGATAGAGATTATGAATAACATGAGTGGTTAAATCCCTTATGAGAGATTAACGAGTGGATGAGGATGTGATTAACGAAGGATTTAGGGTTTTTCGAGAGGGATTAGTTGGTATGAAATATGTGTGCTTAAACCACTAGGATTGACAACCCTAGGAAGTTATCATAGGCTAGACGAGGTAGGGAGATAAGTCAAACTAAATAAATCATAATTTATCTTAGTTGAGAAAGTGAGGTCGAGAGATAAGAAAGTATCAACCAACCGATTAGTTAATTAGAGGCTGGGAGGTAATAATTGGTTAATCGGTAGCTAATCTACCCTAAAACCCTAATTTAAAGTTAGTTACAAACCCTGAAGTGAGTTAATCTTCCTGATTGGTTTATTGATTTATTTTATTTGTTTATTTTTCTTTATTCATTTCTTTTTGTTATTTATTTACTTTTATCTCTTCAACTTATTTGATGGTTTATTGTAATATAGGGATTAATTACTGCTACATAAACTTATTATTGTAAAAAGGTTTCCATAGTTTATTCCATCCTTCCTTGTGTACGATCCTTGGAATACTTGCAAGTATTTCGTTGTACAAAATATATTACAATTTGACCCGTGCACTTGTGGACACTGCCATTCTCAATTCTTATATTTTGGGCATTAGATTTAACTATAAACAATAACACGTTTATAAGAGGTCAGTGACCCACTCCATTATGTTCTCCACTAACGTACCAAAATACCTATGGGGGGAAGCTATCCTTACTTTGGCATATCTCATCAATAGGTTACCTTCTCAAGTCCTTTAGTTTCTAACACCTCGTCAAGTCCTTACTAATCTTTTTCCTCATACCCGGTTCCTATCATCCAATTTGGCTCCAAAGGTATTTGGATGCTTAGCCTTTGTCCATGTCTATTCACACAATAGAAGCAAACTTGATCCATGATCCACGAAGTGTGTCTTCATTGGTTACTACACAAACAAAAAAGGGTATACATGCTTTTGTCCCACTACTCAGAGAGTGTTAGAAACCATGGATGTTACATTATTTAAAAGCAGTTTTTTTCCAAGACCGAAATTCAGGGGGAGGTCACAACAGAATTTTAGCCTTGGAGTTGGGATTCCTTGCTTGAACAAAATTCCCTGTTTGCTTCAAGTTATCAGCCACCAAGCTATGAATTTACTACAAGTCAGCCTACGTTTGAACATACCTCCTTGAATCCAAGTTGTGAGTCAATTTCTTCTCTACCTGATTTGTTAGCTTCACCATTGTGTCCTAACCAACCTGCACTTCAATCAAAAACTAAGGAACTACAAGTTTGTTCAAGAAAGCGGAGGCAAACTCAGAAGGAGGTTGAACCCATGACAACTCACACCCGTCCAAGATTCTGAAGCAAACCCAACAACTGTAGAATCTCACACACGAGGGAAGAGTGATCAAGAGTAGATTAAAATAGAAGAAGATTTAGAACTGCCGATCTCCCTAAGGAAAGGTACATAAACTGTACTCAACATCCAATTAAAGATTTTTTTTCCTATGGAAATCTGTCCGGGACTTATCGAGCATTTTCTCAAGATTGGATGAAGTTTGAACTCTAGCTAATATTCAAGAAGCCCTTGGTCATCCAAGTTGGGAACAAGCAGTTCAAGAGGAGATTAATGTATTGGAAAGAAATGACACGTGGTCTATTACAAATCTTCCTCCAAGGAAGAAACTAGTAAGCTACAAATGGGTATTCACTGTGAAGCAAAGGTAAATGGAAGCATTGTGAGGCTTAAGGCATGATTGGTGATTGCGTCTCCTATGCTATCGCGAACGAGGTAGAGAAATAAAAAAATAAAGACAAGGATTGACTAGAACCAATATGTCCGGTGTCTGCAAGTATGACAGGTCAGTTGTAATATAATTGTATAACGGGGTACGGAGTACTCTGAGGATCGAACCCAAGAGAGTCGATGATTGAAAAATTTCTACTAACAAACATGCAAAATAGAGAGTCTAACCAACTAATTGCTAAACATCATAGTACAACAAATCATAAAGTTTTGGGACCATAAATTAAGGGCTAAATTGCAAAATAGATCTAGCTATTAAGGGCTAAAACGTAAAATGTTCAAATTTACAAAACTAACAGATAAATAACAAACAGTGGTTGACTAACTTCTATACGGTTCACCCACCCTTGAATTAGGTATCCAAATTGCTTATGTAACAACCCGATTTTCAATAGTGACGAAACAGTGGTTTTGGGACCATAAATTTCCATCGTATAAACTTGTAAATATTATTTATAGAATATTTATGGATTCATTAGGGTCGTATTAAAATTTGGTTAAGAAATTTTGACGTTTAGATAGTTATTAAAGAAAAAGGACTAATTTGTAAAGGTGCAAAACATAATAATTATTGCATTTAGATGATCAAATAGTTTAAGTAATAAATGTGGAAGGGCCAATAAGGCAAATAAACCTTATTGATTGATAGTGGATGGCTTTGGAGTGAATTTTAATGAAATATTGGAAATAATTTAAGTATAATGGTAATTTTGTAATTAAAACAAAATAAAAAATAAAATTAAGTAAAGAAATAGTCTTTGTTCTTCATTTTGCTTTCTCCATAGTCGATAAACACCAAAAAATTAGCTTGAAGAATCGATCAACCTATTTTCCTTGCATGTAAGTGAATTTGATACTCGTTTCTTGTAATTTTTATGTTTTTAAGATCGTTGCAACTAAGTCCAGCTAGCCCGTACCTTCGTTTTTTAATCTGTCAAAAATTTTAGAAGTTTCCATTGATGAATCTAGAATTTTTTTTATGATAACTATGTATTTGAATCTTTGATTGTGGTATTTGGTGATTTTATGAAGTGATTTTTTTTAGATTTTAATTTAGGGATTAAATTGTGA
This sequence comes from Gossypium sturtianum, assembly GCA_025698515.1. Classification (NCBI taxonomy): domain Eukaryota; kingdom Viridiplantae; phylum Streptophyta; class Magnoliopsida; order Malvales; family Malvaceae; genus Gossypium; species Gossypium sturtianum. The sequence continues at coordinate 127,951,616 of CM046948.1, forward strand.
AAATATCAAAATTTTAGGGTTTGATAGTGAATTTAATGTCTAGCAAGGACTGTATAAGGGCCCAGTATATTCGGCTGAAATGTTGACTTGAGAAAAATGGTTAATTTGATTATTTTCGGGTTAAGGGACTAAATTGGAAAAGTTGTAAAAGTTGGTGGTAATTGTGTAAATTTGAAAATAGGAGGGTATAAAATGAAAAGTAAATTGGAAGGTGAAATGTAAGCTGATAATTGAGATATTTTGTACTTTAGATCAAGACACTGTTGATATATGTGGAAAAGGAAAAATCGCGGATTAGTCCTTGAACTTCTGCAACTACTACAGTTCAGTCCAGGTAAGTTCGTACGGTTTAAAATTTAGCATCTATATGAAATGTTGGATGATATAAAATGGTATAGTAGATATATTAGTTTATAAATGATGTAAGGTTATTTGAGAAATGTTGTTGAATTTCAATATTTGGATCGGATTGAACGCGGGATAGAGTATAATCGAGATATGGTGTATTATGGGGGGTGGGGTTGAAAATGGTTATGGAGTGTTATATATATTTGTTTCTCAAGTAGATCGAGGTTCAACATTTGTTGCAAACTCTCGTGTTATACTCCTTATTTTGGTGTGATTTCGGTTGGATTAGCTCTTCGGAGCCATTAGTGTGTTATCGGGTGGACTGGCTCGTATGAGCATTTGGTGTGTATCAGTTGGACTAGCTCTTATGAGCATCTGGTATGTTTTGGTTGGAATATCGATGTACTCGTATCCCTAAGTTGTTCATCATATTGTAAATCTTGGAAAGGTAATTTGTTTAGTGATTTTGATGGTTTTGTCATGTATTTGAGTTCTGAATTGAATTTTACAATTCACCAGTTGAGATTGTGGATGACAGGGAACACATATGGTTGTATTACTATTATTTGACTTGTTTTACTAATTTTGGTAAGATTTATCGTTTTAGTACGTCGAACTTACTAAGCTTCAAAGAGCTTACTTGTGTTATTTTCTATTCTTGTAGATATTTTGAAGGTTAGACGGTCGGATCGGCACTCAAGTCACACTATCCCCCTATTTTTGGTAGTTTTTGGAGTGTTCATTTTGGATTATATGGCACGTAATAGGCTTGTATGACATTACTATTGTTTTGATATGTAAAATGTTAAAATATGATCTTAAGTGCAAATAGTCAACTTATGTGATAAATGTGAATGAGGTATGATGTTTAAGTGCAAGCTCATGGCAAGTGTGTTTGGAATATTGTGATTAAGATGCCTATGTTTGGCATATTGGTTGAATGTGAGATGGTATGATTTAAAACGCATTGAATGATAGTTCTTTTTGTTGTAAAATTGTATATACTTGTGGTATCAATGAGGATACATTGGTTAGGCACTTAAGATGGTTGATTTAGCATGTTTTTAGTTTGCTTAATGCCACTTTGAACAGGTCTTTTGGCTAGTAAATGTAGTACTTAGAGTTCAAGAAAGCTTGGCTTGGTAAACTTGTTATTTAAGGTTCATTTTGGGTTTACACGGCCTAAGACACGGGTGTGTGACTCAGCCGTGTGAGACACACGGCCGGCGACACGGTCGTGTGTCATTTGATGAATTATTTAGGGTGCAAGTCAGTGATTTACATGGCCTAACACAGGGCTTGGCACAAGGGTGTGTGGGGAAACTCAGTGAGTTACACGGCCTGGCACACGGGCGTGTGACATGGCCGTGTGATCCTACTCAGAGAGTTACACGGTTGGGAACATGGGCTGGGACACGGCTGTGTATCCCTAGTTCGATTGTTACACGGCCTAAGACACAGGCGTATGTCTCAGCCGTGTGAGGCACACGACCTGGCCACACGACCATGTGACCCATATTTTCTAGATTTTGTATCTTTTTCCTAAACTTTCCAAACTGATTCAATTTGGTCCCAAATTGTTTCTAGACTATTTTAGGGCCTCGAAAGTTTGATTTAGGGACTATATGCATATGTATGAATAATTTATCATGTGATTATAATATTGAATGATATAAGGTCAAATGTTTCTGATTGTTTAGTAATACTCCGTAACCCTAATCTGACGACAGAAACGGGTTAAGGGTGTTACAACTTAAACTCCTAAAATTGTTTCATTTTACCACTCGGTCTCAATTTTACCAAATTAGACTAGTTGATCTGATTTATCTCTTGATCTCACTGGCTAACTCGAGACTAACGAAATGATGCTCAACAAGATCTCTTCTCGGTATCAATTGCCTAAATCTTCTCTTAGGGTCGTCAATCCTAAGTTTTTAAGTTCATTCAAATTAGTCTAATTGATTATAATTTGGTCTCTCATCCAACAATCAGCTCACCATATCTCCATCAACAAACCCACTTAAAGGTTTAGTTACCCATATGAAAAACTAATTTAACAAGCATAAAAGAAATCATAGCATCCATGAAAATAGAGCTTGAGAAAAAGATAAAATTTGGGATTTTTAAGCTATAAAACTTGAAAGAAAAGTAAAGCTGAGCATTAAATGGTGAAATAAAGGCTAAGAAACATAAAAGGGAAAGCCTTTAACAAATTAAATTAAAGAAAATTGAAATACATTAAACTAGATGATTGAAATGCCATTGCAAGCAAATAAAGAGACTAAAGGTGCAAATAAACCTAAGCTATAGTGTTAACTAACTTAACTACCTACAAGAGCAACAAGAACAAGAATTAAAGTGCATAAAAATAAACATTACAACTATGGAAAATGAAGACAAATAAGAACCCTAGAAAAGTTTAGTGAAAAACTAAAGAAAACCTAAGAAAAACTCTCTAAAATTAAGCCTTAAGTGTGTCTTCTCTCTCCTCACCCAAATTTTGACCCTCTTTGTGCCCAAAATGCCCTTGAATGGGCCTTGGATGATTGCTGCTTCGGTTGGACAAATACTACCCTTGGCATTAATTTTTTTCCCCTCACGAAGTTGGTATCACGATACCCAAGGATGGGATATCATGATACTAACAACAAGCTTGACTTAGGGTGTTCCTTGGGCAGGTGGATATCACGATACCCAAAGTGGATATCGTGATACCTCTGTAAGTGGTCTTCACCTTTGGGGCCTGTTGGAGGTATCGTAATTCCAAGGGTAGGATATCGCGATACCTTTTCTTTGGTGAATTTCTCACTCGATTCCAACCTCTAACGCATTCCTAAAACACTCGATCAAGTATTAGGCCCCCAATGGCACCATAGCCAATTTGGGTCTCAAAATAAGTTAAAAGAGATAGTTACACTTATTGAACCGAAATTCTAAAAACTATGAAAAACTACAGAAAATACACAAATTTTCTCAAGAACAAACTCCGTAAGTATAAAAGGAAAGCCTAATTTTCCATATCAAATTACGGTAGATCAGTTGGTTGCTAGGGGTTTAACCCAATCCTATGGAATTGATTATCCAGAGACACTTGTTCCAGTTGCGAAACTTAATACTATTCAAATCATTCTGTCATTGGCTCAAACTTAGATTGTTCACTTCATCAATTGGATATAAAGAATGCATTTCTAAATGGAAATCTCGAAGAAGAGGTTTACATGGAGATTCCATTTGGGATCCAAAAGAACTATGGCAGTAGAAATGTGTGTAAATTATTGAAATCTTTATACGGGTTGAAGCAATCTCTACGAGTATAGTTTGGTCGATTCTCAAAGTCAGTAAAATGACACAACTTTATCCAATGCCAAGCTTATCACACATTATTTGGGAAGCATTCCTCAGTAAATAAGTTGGTTATACTTATTATTTACATGGATGATATCATTTGTAACAACCCACCTGACATAGATCATACTGATATTCTGTTGGCATATATTTGGGTAAGTCGGGGTAGAAAAAGGGTGAATTATTAGTTTAGTGTTTGGATGGCGCATTGCGTGAACTTGACAATACACCATTTTGAGGGACACCTTGCTGAAATTTGCCAATTGGTGAACTTTAGGGTTTGACAGACTCTTCTATGAGACAATCCACCAACCCTAGATGTTCTGGGAGAATCGGTTAGTTCGTAGAGTGATAGAATTTTTTTACGAGGAAACAATAACTCGGTGAGTATCGTTAGAGTTTAGTTGAGACCTAGCTGGAATTGAACTAAAATACTGTAGATGACAACTTGATATGTTTAAGTAACTGAATGACTTTTAATTGGTTGCTTAAGTGTACAAGCAATGCTTTACCACTTTGATTAGTGGTAGTAGTTGCGTTTGGTAAAATATTAGACATCAAATTTTGTTAGGCAAGTTTAGTCTCAGATTTCAAGGGTGATAGTAGGATGTCTGACCTTCCACTAGGCTTATTTTCTACTGTCTTTGCTATAAATGGTGCTTATAGCTGGCATGTCTCACCTTTGTTTTCTCTCTGTGTTCTTCCCTACGTCTCTAAGAATTTTTAAGTTATCCTCGCTAAAGGAGACGAGGAAGGTTTCTAGAAGCTTTTCAAAACGCCATTGATTAGTACCAACTAACTAATAATTTTCTAGGAAACCATTGGGTTGATGTTGAGGGAATTTACGTCTTTGCATTAATGGATGCATAATCTAATTTTAATAGATAAATGGTCTGATAGTTATGATTGTTTCTTATTTAGCTCAAGAAGCTAGTGAAAGTCCAAACAATCGAGGCAAAAGACCAGAAGAGTTGATTTTGTCCTGAAGTTTCTGGTGAGTTCCTTCTTACTTCCTTTGAGTTACGAAAATTCTATCATCTGCGGGTTGTGTAAGGTAAGTTGTCTTAAACGAAGATGGGTCGATGTCTTGTGAATCAACGTGTGAGTAATAAACCAGTGTTGTATGTGTGAGCATGGCCATGGTCGAGGTGAAATCCCACCTTCTATGCAAGCCCAGTACCCAATTATTTGTGACATGTGAAATGTGGAAATAAACTTTATTTGTGATGCCTCCAGTAGGGCAGCTTTATTGCAAATCGGACCGACAGATCATGGCTCGACCTTGCGGAAGAACACATGTTCAATTTAACAAGGAATATGAATATAAATATGATTATGGATGACATGGGATTTTTTATTTTTGAAATATGGGTTTGAGGCTGGCACAAGGTTGGGTCATAGGTAAACATACATGATTGAGAGTAGTATTCATAAGTTGGCAGTATGTATCCACCAGGGGTACTGTGTGCGTTCTATTGGCGAAGTGTTGTCTCTAGAGAACTGTACTAGCAACTTTGCGTAATGTGTCTATAAGACTGAGTCTCAAAATTGTCTTTATTTTTGGGATTATTATTGGTAACCTGATAATCATTCTGAGTTTATTTAGAACTCACAAAGTTCAAATGAACTTCCTCCGTTACTTTTCTTTCTTAGGCATTTGAGTAGTAGAAGAAGATTAGTAGAAGGGGACTACGCCATAGTTGCGCCTGCAAATGAGCCACTTGTTAATTTTTGTATCATGCCTGGCTATGTTGGCGAGTGGCGCATTAATTTGTTTTGTAAACAACTTTTTTGATTCACTTTTTCTTCTATATTGTTGCGTTTTTAAAAGAGAATTTACCCTTATTATAGAAGTGTAAGCCAAGCTTTCTTTATTTGTAGCTTATGGCCTCTTTTATATGTAATCGCCATTGATGGCACCGAAGGATTAATAAACTGACTCTTATAACCCCTACTCTTTTCTCCTTCAAAGATGATGTGTTACCGATTTAGAGAAAACAAATGGTTGTAGCTAAAGGGGAGCCTTCACAACTGTTTTATCAAAGATTTAAGTAAAACCAAAGAATTTTTGAATCCATCAATAACACCCCAGTTCGTTGAGTGGTATGTCTGGATAAATGATGTATGCCAAATCTTCCTAACGGGCTAAGGGATGTTACATAATTCTAATTGGAAATGATATGAAAGAGATAACGAGGATCAAATAGGCATTAGCTGAAGAATTTGAAGTCAAAGATTTTGGTTCTCTTCTGTACTTTTTAGGAATAGAAGTGACTCGATCAAGAAAAGCTATATTTGTTTCACAACGCAAATACGTGTTACTTGCTAAAGGAAACTGGTATGATTGGCTATAGACCAGCAAGCACTCCAATGGACTCCAAGAAAAAACTTGGGCGTGAAGGAGGAGTTCCAGTAGATAAAGGGAGATACCAATGTCTAGTAGGGAAACTTATCTATCTTTCCCATACTCAGACATTGGTTTTGCAGTGAGCATAGTAAGCCAGTTCATGAACAATTCGATAAAGGAACACATGGAAGCGGTATACCAGATTCTTAGGTATCTAAAGAGGTCTCTTAGAAAGGGGTTACTATTTAGAAAGACTGAGTATCGAGATATGATTTTGTACTCTGATGCATATTGGTCAGGGAGCCAGATAAATAGCAGATCAACTACAGGTTATTGTTCCTTTGTATGGGTAAATCTTGTGACTTAGCAAAGTAAAAAATAGTTTGTTGTTTCTAGGAACAGTGTTGAATCAGAGCTAAGAGCACTTGTAGCTACAATTTGTGAAGGGATATGGATCAGGTGAGTAATGGTAAAATTGGGTATGGAATTTGGAAAGACTGTGAAACTCAAATCTGATAACCAAACGACCATCAATATTGCAAAAGATCCAGTTCATTGCAAAGAAGATAGAAAATTCTAAAGTACAAGTAATATACACTCCAACTCGGGAGTAGTGTGCAGATACTCTAACGAAGGCTCTTCAAGGACCTAACCTTGAGAGATTGTTTAGCAAGCTAGGCATGTACAACCCAACTTGAAGGGAAGTGTCGAATATTTAGTCCACATAGTTAGGAGTTAGTTTCCTGTTTTGTAGATATTATGAAATCAGTAGACTAATTAGTTTTTATTCTATTTTAGCATTACTAAAGTTTCCTGTTTTGTAGATATTATGAAATCAGTAAACTAATTAGTTTTTATTCTATTTTAGCATTACTATTTTACAGGAGGTAGTTTTCTTATTTATTTGTGTAGAAGTGTACATATATATCATGTACCTATTCTGATTTAATATAGAAGATTAATTCATTCAAAATCATCAATAATAAACCAAAAGTTTACTAGTCCAAATATACTGATTAGTTGGCATAATCGATTAAACCATCTCGATCAATAATGATGCGACAAGATAAGAATTTACATGGATATTTATTAAAGAACTTGAAGATTCTTCACTTATCAAGTTTTGCTTGTTCTCAAATAAGATTTATTAAACTTCACTAGCAAAAGCTGAAATTATATCTCTTGCATTTCTAAAAGAAATATGGGCCCATTTTATCCGGCAAATGGATGTTTTGATATGATTTTAGCAGATGCATCTACAAAATAATCACATGTGAGTTAATCAACACGCAACCTATAGCTTGCGAGATTATTTGTTTAGTGATTGGTTTAAGAATAAAATTTTCAAATTATGCAATTGATACAATTCTTGCTAATGTTTGTGAGTTCATTGCTTAAGTTTTCAATGATTGTTGTAAGCTAGATTTTCAATAGGAGTAGCCATTGCAAAATTCTGTTGTTTATACGTACAAACGGTTTAGTAGAGTTAATAATTAAATACCTCCAGTTAGTAGCTAAACCATTTTTTTTAGAACAAAAGTTTTTGTGTACATGTATAAGGATATTATATGTTATAGGAATCAACATCTGTACACATCATGCTCATAAGTTATGATAAATACTTCTCATTAGAATTGGCTTTTGGTCAAGAGCCAAATACAATCCTTTTTAGAATCTTTAAATGTGCAATGTGTGTTCAAGTTGCTCCTCCATAATATAGAAAAATGAGTATTCAAAGAATGTTAAGAATATATATTAATTATGAATCTCCGTGTACTGTTAGATGTTTTGAACGAATTGAAGTTTCAATTATGATATGATTTAGTGATTACTATTTTTATTTAATAATTTTCCCAACATTAAGGGGAGAGAAATAATAGTCGGATGAAATAATTACTTGAAATGGATTATCATTATCTAGATCATTATAGAAAGTAATTTGAACCAGAAGTTCAATAATTCATTTTATTGTAAGTTAACTATCAAATGTATTTATTAACCTAATTAGAATAACCAGCTGATGTGTTGAAATCTAAGTAGGACAACTTGTTAGAATAAATTGAAAGTAATGCATGTCTGAAGCATGAAAATCTCGTAAAAGAAAAGAATAAATTTAGATGGTCATATAGTGGAGGTGGTGCTCCTGAGGAGACCTAAGGCATAACTAATTATTAAAATTCTACTAGAGATTCAAGTACTTAAAATTGAATATGGAAATAATAAAAATAAAGAGATCTCGATAAGTTATGCCAATACGAGAAAATACCATGAAAATAGAAAATTGTCAACAACAGTTTTGCATGCAATATTATTGTTGAAATAATAAAAGAAAATAAGGATTTTGAATAAATGTATCGAGAAATATATACATGGAATATTGGCCAAAATATAAAGACGCAACTCAAGTAGAATTAAATTCGTGAATTTTTTGGACCAGTAGTCAAAATATCTAAAGGTATAAAGCCAGTGAAGGTATAAATGAAATAGTTTTGTGAAAACAGAATAAGAAATATGAAGTTTTTTGCTAAGTCTTAACATTGATTATGAAATGTACAATATTCTATTGTGGTAGATGCAATAACTTTTAGACATTTTATTAGTTTAGCAGTTCATGAAAGATTTGACATGCGTCTAATGATTGTTACTGCAACCTTTTATATGAATAACGATATAGTTGAAGTTTATATTAAAATCTTTGAATGGTTTAAAAAAATTCACGGGAAATTGTTTGGTAAGTTTGAGTAAATATTTATATGAATTGAAATAATTTGAACATATGTGATAAAATTAACTCAGTGAATAGTAGTTGAAGGAAAATTATAAAATGATCCAAAATACCTATTTGTATTTCTATAGAATGATCATGATCAAATTTTGCAATGATTATTATTGAAACTCCTAAAGAGATTAAAATATATTTCCTCCAAAATTTTCCTCACTCATGACTTTCAAAAGTATTATGATTAAATGCTTAGAAAATACGTTTAAGTGATCATTTTAAAAGATAATATTCAAGATTGAAATATGTAGGATATTATATATCATGTTATGTTGTCATGAGGGTGAGTAAATACACACTGTACTCTTTTTCTCCCTTAACCAAGGTTTTGTCTAACAGGGTTTTCTTGTAAAGGTTTATGATGTGGCAACATGTTATGTGTATTGTAGATATGTGTACTCTTTTTCTTTGACTAGAATATTTTTTTCCCATAGGTTTTTTCTTAGTAAGGTTTTAGCGAGGTACAATATCTATCAATGGACATCCAATGAGGAGTGCTATGAATATTTATTATTAAGTGGGTGTTCATCAAGATCAATATAAGTTTGATGTGCTTTAGAGCCCTAATAGTCATTAGAAATAGAGTTGTATTTCTTTTATACTTCCTAGGTTTATAAATAAACATTGCAAATGAATATTAATCAATAAAATATATTCTCTATTTTGCTCTCCTATTTCTTATTCTTTTACCTTCATTATTATTTATTTCATAACATTTATTAAAATTTTAAATCAATTTTCAGAATCATTTTAAATGTATGAAACGACTTTAATACTGTATAATATTTTGACAATATGTTAAAAAATAATTTCACGCAAAATTATAATTTTGTAAAATTGCATATTTTTGCCGCAAACTTATAAAAATAAAAAATAATTAAAAATAAGAAATTTGTTTAAAAGTTTGAACTTTAACCACTGGTAACATTAAATTAATTATTTTACGAATTTAGTATTACGTATATAGTTTGGCAAATTAAATTAAATTTCTATGATTATTAATATTAAAATAAAAAAGTATATGTAATATAATTAAAACATAGTTTAAAAAGAAAAGATGGATTTAAAAAAATAATTTAGATAGATTTTATAATATTTCCAATTAAAAATAATCTCTATCGTAATACTCTTTAAAAAGTCAAAATTACTTATTTAACATCCATGGATAACATGAATTAATATATATATATATATATATATATATATATATATATGAATAAAATTAAACGCATTAATCCTTATCTTACTAATCGATTGTTTATATAGATAATATTAAATAGGAATGATACCAATTAATTTAAGACTAAGTTACCAATTAAAACGGCATGAGATTGAACCCCTTGATCGGTTAGTTAAGGTGTTTACTCTCTTAGGTGAGACTTATGTTTAAATCATGCTAGTTGCATTGTTATTAGGATCTTATCCTGCTCTTGTAATTTACATAAGATTAAGAAAATTGTATCTATTTTATTTTTTAATTTTTAAAAGATTGTTATTTTATGTAGAGGTAGTAGAACAAAAAAGCCTATATAATTGAACTTTATATCGCTGCATTGTGTTTTTTTTTTTTTTTTTACATATTAATAATGATTGTTATTAGGGTTTTGGTTTATGCTGTTTAATTATATTAAAAAAGATAAAAACTAAAAAAAAATACATATGACAGCATTATTTTAACTTGATTTGCAGTATTTTTTTATATTTCACGTGATATAGAATAATGATTTTATTTTTAAATATTAATTAATGATTTTTTAATGTATTTGAGATAATGAATGAAATAATTTTAAATATTTAAGCCAATCAATAATTAAACAAAGGGAAGAAATGTCAAAAAGTTCTGGGTAGTTGATAAGTACATACTGGTAATTAATCGAATAATAAATATTTTTGTGCTTATCCAAAATACTTTTTTAAAGTATTCAATCCATATTTATTGATTGCAATATGATAATTAAAGACTTTCATTTTTGTCCTTTATATAGACAAGCTTTTGTACCTTTAACTTAAACATAATTAAACCATTATTTTATTTTAAAATCATATTTCATATATCACAAATATATTATCTATAAAAAGATATTAAAAAATTAAGGTAAGTTTTAGTTTATATTAACTTCTCATTTTGACGTGTGTCGTCACTATTAAAACCATTAAAACAAATTAAATAAATTTAAAGGATAAATATTAAAACTAGACATGAACTTTGATTTGATTTTGTGCAATTTTATACATGAAATTTTGATTTGATTCAATTTTCATAGATCACTAACAGCATTATCGAATTAACACCATTTTATGTTGATATATTGCATACACAAACAATTATATTAATCTGATATGAAAATAAATGTATATATACAATTGAATCAAAATCAAAGTTTCATGTATATAATTACACCAATTAAAGTTCATGTATAAATTTGATATTTATCCCTAAATTTAATTAAGACAAAAAGATTAAAAAAAATGAAAAGATTTTTAAAAAATATGTTAAAACCATGGACTAGCACACAATTTTTCACTCCATTTATGTTATTTTTGTAAAATGAGATAATTTCAGGTTCGATCCTCCATTGTCTGTGGTTTATGCGATTAAGCTCTTGATTTCAGTTTTTATTTATTTAATTGAATCCAGATTGTTATTTGTTTCAATTATTTATTTTTATAAAAAAAGTTACTAGTATTTTTAGCATGCTTATTATAAGTATTTGTATGGTTTACTTTAAATAATATTATTAGTATTTGTATGATTGATTTATTTTCAATGTTTTATAGTAATTAGTAATCTTATTCAAATCTATAAGTAAGTATTTTTTATGTCTAAATAATAATAGCTACATTTATGGTTTGATATAGGTAAATATTAAAAGCATAGAAGAACATTTTAATATTCACTTGATTTTTAATATAACACAGGTGTTAACATTATTTTTTTTTTAAAAATTATGTAAACTTTGGCTAAATTTTAGATATATATTTTAAAAAATTATAAATTAAAATTATTTAAAAATCATATTGTTTACAAATGTTTTAGCATTGTCTATACAAATTTAATCTCTTTTAATTAAGTACATTTCACATTTATATTAAAATGGCTTAATGGTGTAAAAAGCCTTCGAACTTTTTCAAAAAAAAAAAAGCAATTAAGCTTTTGCTTTTGTTTTTTTACTCAATTGGGTACTTGAGCTGTCAAAACTTAGTAAAATTACCCCTTGACTGATGTTGACCCTTAAATTTTAACAGTCAAGATGATGCGGCAGTTAAGTTTGACTTTTTTATTCTGTTTTTGCTAGCTAAGATACCACCTCAGATGTCACGTGTATTGTTGATGACATCAACATTTTTTTCTTGATGTGGCTTTTTTATTTGTTATTATAACTAAATTAATTTAATTAATTTTAGTTACAATAGAATTTAATTACAATTTCTATAATGAATTGAACCAAAGAAAAAAATTAAGTAACCCTAACCCTTAAACTTAATCGTCACATTCAAGTTTTGAAGAGAAAAAACAAAAAAGAAAAATTCACCAAAAAACTCTCTCTTGATCGTCGCAACCAATGAATGTTGGAAGAAATTTTGTTTTCCATTTGAATCACTGTTGAAATCTCATTTCTCAAGAACCTTTTGTTTTTTTTAGTTGAAATCTCATATTAAAAATCAAAATCTCTTTACTGAATAAAAAACCCCCTTTACTAAATCCCTAAATCTTCAACGATACACCGCTAAATAGAAAAGCACCTTCTTCAAGAACCTTTGTTCAATCACAAACCCTAATAAAAAACTCAAAACCACAAATCAAAAATACCTTGTTTTAAAAAGCCAAAAGCTTTCCTTAAATTTAAAAACCAAATGAACAATTCTAGTGGTTTAAAGGCTAATTGAGACGTTGAGTAGGTAACTTTTTGTGAGATTTTTAGATTGAGTTCTTTTATTTGGGTTTTTGACTAGTTTCTTTATAATAAGAAACTAACTTTTTCTTGACATGTTTTCAAACAGAAGAATGGTGGCGTTGGGACCCAAGGGAGCAAGAAGGTGCTGTCGGTTGAAACCTAGTTGTTTTGTAACTTAGGCTCTGTTTGTTCGCCAGTAAAATATTTTTCAGAAAATGATTTCTGGAAAATGATTTACTTTTCTGGAAATGATTTACTTTTCTATTGTTTGGCAGATTTTCAAATGGAAAATGTTTTCAGTCAAATAAACACTGGAAAATTAGGAAAACATTTTCCAGAAAATGTTTTCCTGGCAAACAAACGGACCCTTAGAGGAGCTTTATAAAGGTGGTAGGCGAAGAATGTGAATTTCCCGTAGTATTCTTGGTGAATTTGGATCAGTACATGCAGTTTTATTATTATTTGTTATTTTTATCAATATGTGTAACACCCCAAACCCGGCCTAGACGTTATGGCCGTATCTGGCAATGTCACACGATAGTGTTTTTGAAACCTCATTGTTACGATGAAAACATTCCATGTTATTATCTTTAGTAAACCTTTGTTAGAACTTAGGAAGTCGTCTTTATTCATTTAAAACAATTGTTTTGAAACATCCCTCGTTGCGAAAGCTTTAATAAAACAGTCTAGGTGATCATGCGTTTAGAAATTACTTTAAGTTTTTGAAAACCGAATTTCCTACGACTAGCAGGTATAAATCCATAAAGTAAAATAAATAAATAAAAACCCAAATTTAAAACCAAAGTCCCAGAGGGTCCTTAAATTACAACCCAAATAATCTATAATAATCAAATCGTAAATCGTAAATTGAAAACCATGAAGTCCAAAAATTACTATGGTCACCGCTGAGTCCTCCATCACACCGATCCGTCTAAGTCTGGGGATTACTTGTGTACATTAAACAAAAAGGGTGAGTTTACGTAAACTCAGTGTGTAATCTCGCGAAAACAAACAAACAATCGGTAATAACGATTGCACAGCTTGAATGATCTTGGGCCTAAGCCCTTTTCATGATCGATGGCATTTTGGGCCTTAGCCCATCTCGAAGACAATGTCAAAAATGCGATGAGGCCTTAGCCCATCACGATGACGATGAGCGATACTTGATTATGCATGAGCAAAATCCTACCCAACCACCCTCTACACACCATCTCCGTCCAACCCTACACTCCATGTGGGGATATAATCAACCCACCCACCCCTACACACTCCAAGTAGTACCGAATGCGGCACAACATCTGATGGTTTGCAATTGAGTCGCAAGAAATTAGGCTTAAAGCCTTTCAAGACACTTCCTCCGAATAACAACCCCAACCCAATGCAATGCAACACACAATGGATGACATGCTATTATGCAATTTTAGTCCATATATTCAGTTCAGATATTAACATGCCCAGTACAGATATCATTCAGTCAATTTCACACATTTAGGGGTCTAAGTAGCGCTTACCGATCCTACAGTAGGTTCACAGTCGACTTGGGTGACCCGTGCAACCTTAAAAACATTTCGGTAAAAATGGGCCCACATGCCCATGTGATCTACCCGTGTGGGCTCACTCGGCCCAAATTGGCCTTGGCCGTGTGATCCATTTTTAAAGTAACCCATGCTAGCTCAATTGAAACACCCCAAACCCGGCCCACGCGCTTTGACCAGATTTGGTATGTTCCTCAAGTAAACCGGTTCAAAATTCTTTTGTTCTTAGGAAAACTTGTGTGATTTTAAGAAAAATATTGTTTTGGGTTGGGCTTGTGTTGAAAAGCAGTTCGCTTTTATATTGAAATCCCTTTTATCTTAGGTGACAAAATATTTAGGGTTTAGTTTAAAAGAAATTTTAATTAAATTTTAATAGATAAAATTCATAATCATAATAAATAAAAATAAGTGTAAAGTAATTCAACTATGGCCTTTTGGCCTTATTACATCAAATAATTCCCAAAATAATTCAAAGTACTAAAATAAATTCAAGAGTCCTCAAAAATATAAACTTCACGTTGAGCATGGCCACCACAAGTTCTGCCGTCCCAGGTCCATCACTGCTCATCACCAAAAATGTTCCCCAGCGGGTGAGTCAAATGACTCAATGTGTACACGACACTAAATCATAATAGAATCAGGCATATCACATATTACACATTCAAAACATAGAATACAAAGTTATGATGCATTCCCAAACCCAAACCTAGTTGTCCATCCGCTACACACCCCGTACTGCCGGTCCACTGTGGGGACTACTAAGTCGACCCTCCTTCCGCTACACTCCAAATCTGCGGTCTTAGGTCACCGTGACATCGTGGTCTTAGGTCACCACTTTTAGATTACTCGTGGTCTTAGGTCACCACTTTTCGGATATCACGGTCTTAGATCACCGCGTTAGTAGTGGTCTTAGGTCACCACATTCACTTCCTTTCAAAACAAAACCATATGCCCCATATAATAATATGCATAATATGCCGAGTTCACATTCTTATCATATTCTCATGTTACAAATAACATTTTTCATATTCCTAGTAGAAGTAGGAAACGTGCACAGAGTATTTAGTACCATAACATGGTACCTTAGCCACTTTCATATTCTTAATATCACATATTTTAATTAAACACAGCCATAAAACATATTAAAAATTAGTGTGGGGTTCACACCTGATACACTTAGCGGTTCACTTAAATCCCGAAAAATCGATCTATCGCTTTAGATCCTAAATCCCTACATTTGGCCACATTTAGTATTTTAGGAAAAAGCCTATTCGGCTAATTTAATCAAATCCCGAAGGATTATCGTATCCACTTTCTTACCTTGCTGCCGATTTGATAATTAATCAAATCCCAAAACTTGTATTCTTCCCCTTTGAAATCGGCCTATCACTAGATCCCCTGAATCCGTTTAGTTTTCGGCTTAAAACACATAAAAATAGATCTAACTACTAAAATAGGCCTTGGCCGAATATTCATAGTCACTTACCTTAAGGATCTTAAATCCCGAAATTATCCACTGGTTATAGCTTCTGTCGAAATCCCTAAAACCACATGTTAGATCAACTTCTAACCTTTAATCACAATCAATGGCCCTTGGCCGAATGTCAGATATGACTTACCTTGATGGTCAAATCCCGAAGATCTTTTCCTTTATAGTCGACTATGGCAAAAATCCCGAAAGAATCCTTCCAAATTTCGGCAAATAAGAATATTGATGGGATTAGTCCTAGATTTCGACAAATCTAAAAGAAAAGAATAGAAATCAAAACTTGTTCTTACCCTTTCTTGAAGAAATCGACAGCACCTATACTTGAAGCCCCTCAAAGATTCGGCTTTTGATGGATTGGAAAGAAAAGAGAAGGAAGACTAAAGATGGAGGATTCGGCTATGGCTTCTAATGGAGAGGAAAATATTCGGCTAGGTTCCAACAATTACTTAATCTCGACTTGACAAAAGAAAAGAAAGAAAAGAAGAGAAGAGAGCACTAAGAATTCGGCAGAGAAAGGAGGAAGCACAAATTGATGAGTAGCCCTCCTTCCTTCCTTTTATAGCCGAAATTATCATCTAAGGAGTCCCTTACTTGGCCACCACTCCTCTATCTGATAACTTTATCCTTTAATTATCACTTAAAATAAAAGATAATTCAGCAACTATCCTTACTTAGTCGAAATTATTAAACTCAAAGTCCCTTACTTGGCCATCACTTCTCACTTATTTTCCTCTTTATCTCTTTATTCAAATTAAAAGAATTTAATCCAACAATTATCTCTTGAAAATAATGATAAATAAATCCCTTATTTATCCACTATTTATAAAATAATAAAAGCTCTAATTTATAGCCATGTGTCGTCCACCTCTCTCTGCTCCTTGTAGCAAAATAAAATTTCTTTTATTTGCTTCCCATGTGACTCGAACCTGCCCCAACACCTTGCATATGGCGCCATTTCCATAGGCCCTAAGTGGCATCTTGCACCACTTTTCCAAGCCTGTTTGTGTGTCAAATTTCACAAACTTTTTCTTTTAAGGCCACCTTGCCTTAATTTCCCCTTTTAAACCTTAAAACTCGTCATTTCTAGGTCATTTCTAAGTTTCCAAAAATTTTCGATCGGCTCAGAAACTTGACATTTCCTTACATTTCCATGACATTTCTTTACAAGACATTTCCTTACATTTCCAAGACATTTCCTTACATTTCCATGACATTTCCTTACAAGACATTTACATTTCCAAGGTTCTAAAAATGTTCACTTTCCTCTTTTAAACTTAACATTTCCATACATTTCCAGGTTTCCAAAAGTGTTCAGAATATATTCATAACACATAAGATATGTCATTTCGTACAATTAAACCAAAAATGCATAGGCCCTTTTCAGGATGTTACAGTTCTACCCTCCTTAAAAATAATTTCGTCCTCGAAATTACTTATTAACGAATAATCGTACATCTTAACTCATCACACTACGCTTATGCTGCGCACTCGATCTTAATAGAACCATCATACTTTCTAGGCACGAGTCTCTAAGTTCACGTCCCTTAGAACTCATTTCTAACGTCGCGATTTAATCCGATTAAAGAGTTTTATGCATCAGAATTTTTTTTTTGTTCCACTTATTAACCGCGAACAGTTTTATGAAAAGAGATGTTTAAAAGTGGTTTTTTCGATCAAACAAAGTTCTCAACTCAAATTCACTATTCGAGAAAGTCACGTTCACATTCATCAACCAATTATGAACTTTCGTTCATTCAGAAAATGTTGTAGTTTTCATTGTTGTTGTTTTTCCACTACCTGTAAGTATTTTTGTAATGTGTCCTACATGGGTATTTTCGTAATTTGTCAAAATAAGGTTCCTTGGTGATTTTGTCAATAAGGGTATTTTGGTAATTTTGAAATCCCGGGGGTATTTTGAAAAATTTTAAAATTCGGGGGTATTTCGGTAATTTTGGAACTCGGGGGTATTTTGGTAATTAACCAGGGTAAATTTGTAAAGTTTAATAAATCAGGGATATTTCAAAATTTGCAAAACTTTGAGGGTTTTTTTGAGAATTTTACTTTCCAAAACGGTGATGTTGCAAAAATTTTGAAAATCGGGCATTTTGGTAATTTTGTGAGTTACTGGGCAATTTCGTAATTTTTCTCCAAATCAAGGTATTTTTGATAATTTGCAAATTAGGGTTTTTGAACATTTTATAAAGTAATGAAAATTTTGATAAGAACTATGGGTATTTTGGGAATTTCATAAACCAAAGGTATTTTTGTAATTTACCACTAGGGGTATTTTTGTAATTTTATAAATCAAAAATTTTTCTGAAAAGAATTTTGTAAAAATAGTTCTCACAAATTAAAAGGTAATTTTAAGAGTTTTAAAACTAGGGTTTATAAAAACACGGCTAGTTCCCTTTCGGGTTTTAGTCATTGTGTTTAGCTTTATGACCGAGTCCTCTTGGTTAGGGTGAACCGAAGCTACGCACTGGTAGGATTCCAACGAAGAGGAGGTGAGTCACTAGGATCGCTTAAGTACCGTGGCTCTTCCGGATCCAATCCTAGACATGCGCACAATGGTTACCACACCCTAACTCTCAACGTCTTAGTCATAGGTTTGTTTAATGGTCCTTAAGTCTTATGCAATAGTTGAGGTAGACTAGTCCTAGGGTTCAAGTACCTATCATGCTATTCTACGTTCCATTCCACTTCTACCCTTTTACAAATCATAATATAAATCACATAATAGATAGGGGTACTTACACGGTGGATCATGGTTCGGAGACTTAGGTGCCATGCCGTAAAAACCCGCTCATCTTCAAAAATACTTTCATAAAACTCATTTAGGCTCGATTTGAAAACGTTTTGGGCCTTAGCCCACAAAGCCGAGAGTTTAAAACTGGGCTCGATATTAAATCGAAAACACCCCAAACCCGCCCACGCGCTTTGACCAGATTTGGTATGTTCCTCAAGTAAACCGGTTCAAAATTCTTTTGTTCTTAGGAAAACTTGTGTGATTTTAAGAAAAATATTGTTTTGGGTTGGGCTTGTGTTGAAAAAACAGTTCGTTTTATATTGAAATCCCTTTTATCTTAGGTGACAAAATATTTAGGGTTTAGTTTAAAAGAAATTTTAATTAAATTTTAATAGATAAAATTCATAATCATAATAAATAAAAATAAGTGTAAAGTAATTCAACTATGGCCTTATGGCCTTATTACATCAAATAATTCCCAAAATAATTCAAAGTACTAAAATAAATTCAAGAGTCCTCAAAAATATAAACTTCACGTTGAGCATGGCCACCACAAGTTCTGCCGTCCCGGTCCATCACTTTATTCATCACTGAAAAATGTTCCCCAACGGGTGAGTCAAACAGACTCAATGTGTACACGACACTAAATCATAATAGAATCGGGCATATCACATATTACACATTCAAAACATAGAATACGGGTTATGATGCATTCCCAAACCCAAACCTAGTTGTCCATCCGCTACACACCCCGTACTGCCGGTCACACACCGGGGACTACTAAGTCGACCCTCCTTCCGCTACACTCCAAATCTGCGGTCTTAGGTCACCGCATACGTGGTCTTAGGTCACCACTTTTAGATTATCGTGGTCTTAGGTCACCACTTTTCGAGATATCACGGTCTTAGATCACCGCGTTCGTGGTCTTAGGTCACCACATTCACTTCCCCTTTCAAAATAAAACCATATGCCCTATATAATAATATGCATAATATGCCAGAGTTCACATTCTTATCATATTCTCATGTTACAAATAACATTTTTCATATTCCTAGTAGAAGTAGGAAACGTGCACAGTATTTAGTACCATAACATGGTACCTTAGCCACTTTCATATTCTTAATATCACATATTTTAATTAAACACAGCCATAAAACATATTAAAAATTAGTGTGGGGTACACACCTGATACACTTAGCGGTTCACTTAAATCCCGAAAAACCGATCTATCGCTTTAGATCCTAAATCCCTACATTTGGCCACATTTAGTATTTTAGGAAAAAGCCTATTCGGCTAATTTAATCAAATCCCGAAGGATTATCGTATCCATTTTCTTACCTTGCTGCCGATTTGATAATTAATTAAATCCCGAAAACTTGTATTCTTCCCCTTTGAAATCGGCTAATCACTAGATCCCTTGAATCGGTTAGTTTTCGGCTTAAAACACATAAAAATAGATCTAACTACTAAAATAGGCCTTGGCCGAATATTCATAGTGACTTACCTTAAGGATCTTAAATCCCGAAATTATCCATCGTTATAGCTTCGCATTAAATCCCTAAAACCACATGTTAGATCAACTTCTAACCTTTAATCACAATCAATGGCCCTTGGCCGAATGTCGATATGACTTACCTTGATGGTCAAATCCCGAAGATCTTTTCCTTTATAGTCGACTATGGCAAAAATCCCGAAAGAATCCTTCCAAATTTCGGCAAATAAGAATATTGATGGGATTAGTCCTAGATTTCACAAATCTAAAAGAAAAGAATAGAAATCAAAACTTGTTCTTACCCTTTCTTGAAGAAATCGACAAAGACCTATGCTTGAAGCCCCTCAAAGATTCGGCTTTTGATGGATTGGAAAGAAAAGAGAAGGAAGAATGAAGATGGAGGATTCGGCTATGGCTTCTAATGGAGAGGAAAATATTCGGCTAGGTTCCAACAATTACTTAATCTCGACTTGACAAAAGAAAAGAAAGAAAAGAATAGAAGAGAGCACTAAGAATTCGCGGGAGAAAGGAGGAAGCACAAATTGATGAGTAGCCCTCCTTCCTTCCTTTTATAGCCGAAATTATCATCTAAGGAGTCCCTTACTTGGCCACCACTCCTCTATCGATAACTTTATCCTTTAATTATCACTTAAAATAAAAGATAATTCAAAGAACTATCCTTACTTAGCCGAAATTATTAAACTCAAAGTCCCTTACTTGGCCATCACTTCTCCCTTATTTTCCTCTTTATCTCTTTATTCAAATTAAAAGAATTTAATCCAACAATTATCTCTTGAAAATAATGATAAATAAATCCCTTATTTATCCACTATTTATAAAATAATAAAAGCTCTAATTTATAGCCATGTGCCGTCCACCTCTCTGCTGCTCCTTGTAGCAAAATAAAATTTCTTTTATTTGCTTCCCATGTGACTCGAACCCAGGCCCAACATCTTGCATATGGCGCCATTTCCATAGGCCCTAAGTGGCATCTTCAGACCACTTTTCCAAGCCTGTTTGTGTGTCAAATTTCACAAACTTTTTCTTTTAAGGCCACCTTGCCTTAATTTCCCCTTTTAAACCTTAAAACTCGTCATTTCTAGGTCATTTCTAAGTTTCCAAAAATTTTTGATCGGCTTTGTAAACTTGACATTTCCTTACATTTCCATGACATTTCCTTACAAGACATTTCCTTACATTTCCAAGACATTTCCATGACATTTCCTTACAAGACATTTACATTTCCAAGGTTCTAAAAATGTTCACTTTCCTCTTTTAAACTTAACATTTCCATACATTTCCAAGTTTCCAAAAGTGTTCAAAATATATTCATAACACATAAGATATGTCATTTCGTATAATTAAACCAAAAATGCATAGGCCCTTTTCAGGATGTTACATCAATACTCATATATGTTTTCACTATTTACTTATATGTTCATTCAAAGCTGTCTACTTGAGTCATTATCACTAAATTATTTATATCTTGAGCTACAGAATTCCAAATTAAGATCCGCTTGATGTTTTTGAAACTAGACTCAAATACCTTTCTACCATAAATTTTTTAGAATTTATAGTTTATCAAATAAGTACACTAAAATCTTTAAACTTATCCCTATTCTGTTGTTTGACAGCTTTATCCTTTCCTTACTAAAAATTATTTATCTCTTAGTACAAAATTTAGCTGATGTTTCCGTTTGTTCCTCTTGAAAATAGACTCATTAAGGATTTAAAAATATAAATTTAATCCCCTATATATTTTTTTACAATTTTTGATGATTTTCCTAAGTCAGAACAGGGGAACCCGAAATCATTCTGACCTTGTCTCACAAAATTTATTATATCTCATTATTTACAATTCCATTTCTTACAATGTTTCTTCCATGAAAAAATAGACTCAATTAAATTTAATTTCATATTTTATTCAACCTCTAACTCAATTCTTACTATTTTTGATGATTTTTCAAGGTTAGACTACTGCTACTGTCCAAAACTATTTTAGTGTACAATGTTGATTTCCAAGTTTATAACACCCTTATTTCCTTTCTCTACAATTTTTCGCATCATTTTCTCTTATTTCTCTTATTTCTCGACAGCAAGAAATTTTGGCTTTTCGCCGAATCCCGTTTTCTGGGTTTTGGGTACACACCTGGTATCGTTTCTGATGCGTAAGCACTCCTAAGCCTCCAGAACCTAAAAATCGACCAACATATCTCCAAATTAATCACTTAATTCGTTTTTAATCAACCAATTTCGGAAGGAACTCAACTAAAAACATAGCAAAACCCTTACCTCACTTGAGTAACCACGACTTCGCACAATCACAGCGTCGATTCAAAACAACCAACCCCTTGATTAACTCCTAAACACCAAAAATGAATCCCCCTTTTAGAGATTAACCAAGAACAATTAACAATAGACAAAACCGTTACTTACCGAACACGCGCAACCAACGATGAACAACCAAATCAATTGGGAAAAAAAAGAAACGGAAGGGGAAAAAGTAATGGAAATTTCGGCAGTAACTAGGGGAAAGAATCGGCAGAGGAGGGAAAAAAAGAAGAAGAAAACGTCAGAAAAAGTTTGGGGAATTGGAGAGAAAATCAAAACTCTAATTTTTTTTTTTTGCAACAAAAAGATAATCAGATTATTTTCTGATAACCTCTCCCCAATTATCTACTAAAATCACTCCCTATTAACCCACTAAAACACAACTACTCAGAATTTTGCCCCAACACAACTCTTAGCCGAAATTGGAGCAAAAATATTGTCTCCATGCCATCACAGAGAATTGAACACAGGACCTCCAACACTCCAACACTCCACTTAACCACCAGACTAGCAGGCCCATTCTGATATAAACTTACCAACAATTAAACTTAAGCCCTTTGCACAAGGTTTAGGCTTTATTTATAAAAAAATACCAAAATTTGCCCAAGTAAGGCTTGAACTTGGGACCTCTCACACACACCCAGAACACATAACCACTGAAGCAGATAAACATTGTGTGTCACACATACACAAAATCAAAAATTAAAATTTTGGGGCGTTACAATTTGAGTTTATTATTTCATTACGAAAGCTTTAAACCCTTTCTAACATGAATTTGAATTTCAAGGAAGGAGCAAAATCGGATTAGGTTTTGATTGATCTTCATTCTTTTGATAAGGAAAATTCATGTATGATACTTGAATAGATTTTTTTTTGTTAAACTACTTTTGAATTTAGAATTGCATAGAATTTATGCATGTTGAAAGATGATTTTTTAAGGAATATAGGCTTTTTGTTTTTTTTTTTTAAGGAAGAAAAATTATAATCAGAAAAACACTAAGGCATAACCACAACAACATAATCAAGGAAAAGGTATATACTCCAGGCTGATGAAAGTGTATCAGACTTTGCATTAGCCAAACAATTTCTTATAATAATAGACTTAGTTATAAATAGAGTCACACCTATATCTCTATATTGAATTTTCACTACTTCAATAATAGGACATCAAGTTTACCATTTACATGATTGAAAATTAAAAAGAAAACGAAAAGAAAATGAATGTAGAGAGAAAAATAATTCTATAAGTGTAACAACCCTAACTCGTCTCCGTTGTTAGATTAAGGTTACAAAGTATTACTATACAAAACAGAACCTTAAACTTTAAAACATAACAATAATATAATCTAATACTTATTAAAAATAACTCAATGCAATCATAGCAAAAATACACATTTGGGCCTTAAATTGAGCCTTCGAGGCCCTAAAAAAATTTGGGAATAATCAGGGGTCAATTTGAAACAAATCAAAAATTTTGGGAAGAGTTCAAAAAATTGAGAAACAGGGTCACACGATCGTGTGGCCAAGCCGAGTGACATAGCCTAGACCGGTTGACATTTGAAGTTAGGACACACGGCCGTGCCCCAGCCTGTGTGGGTATTCGAATTGGGTTACATAGCCGTGTCTGTAACACCCCAAACCCGGTCAATACACCACGACCGAATCTGGCATGTTACGGGGAAAATCGTGTTTGAGGGGTTAGGTTTCAGTTAAAGATTCGATGAAAAAACTCTTTGACATATTTTATACTTGTCAAAATCTCGGGCATGATTGCTTTAAAACTGGTAGTGAATTTTGAAAACCCGGAATTTGAAAACTTGGTTGACTCCATAAGTAAGACAAATCCATATCGTTTGAGAATCCCAAGTAATCTCCTTCTTGATGCTTAAAAACATTTTGAGCTTAGTGCGGAAAAATCTCTAGTTTTAGAAAACGTTGAGTTGCATTTATTTTTAATTTATAGTGTGATACCTGATGGTAAAATTTAAAACATATCGCTTTGTAGTTTTGAAAACCTCATTTTATATCCAAGTTTTTATTCGATAATAATCCATAATTTATTAGGACATAATTGAAATCCAATCAAAGCATGTGAATAATCAAAACATAATTTTAAGAGGCCTTTTACAATCCCAACAAAACCATATGGAATAAAAGAAATTAAGTACCAAGTCTAAATCAGTGAAATTTCGAATTTATTCATGGCATGGTCACCTCGAGTCCACCCGGCTCCATGTCCGCAATCTAAGTGTCACTTGAAATGATAAGGGAGAAGGTGAGTCGCAAGACTCAGTGCATAAATCCCTCTCCCGATTAATGCAACATGCTAACACACATCATAGCAACGCAATACAAGTAATGCACCCAATCCTAGCCATCCGTACTCCATTTCTACCCCGTGTGGTACCAAACCACTGGTGGTGCCAAACCACTGGTGACCCAAAGTCACGATATCCATAATTGTGGTGCCAAACCACTGGTGACCCAAAGTCACGAATAATCCAATGATGGGGCCAACCCATCGTGTGATACCAAATCACTGGCGTCAATCCCAGATAATCACCGTGGGGCCAACCCACCGTGGTGCGGCCACCGACGAGACGCTATGAGGTGCCAAACCTCACGGTGTCCCAAAGACACGAATGTGATACCAAATCACCGGTGACCGGTCACGAATCCAATGATGGGGCCAACCCATCGTGGTGATACCAAATCACCGGCGTCAATCCCGTATAATCAATCAGGGGCCAACCCACCGTGGTGCGGCCACCGGGACGAGACGCGAGGTGCCAAACCTCTGGTGACCCAAAGTCACAATAATCAATCTGTGGTACCAAACCACCGAGGTGCCAAACCTCCGTGTCCCAAAGACACGGATATCATATTCCCCCTCTCTCACATCACCCATAACATATCATACTAATGCAAATCGTGCAAGACATGTAATCATGCTAACATGTTTAACATTGCATCTCATATCACATACATCATCGATCATGATATCATATACCATTAATAGAACTCGTAATGAAACGGGCTTACCCGAATCCGCACACATACCCCATAGGGTATCATATCAATCAACCACACTTTGTTTGACAATCGGGTTTATTAACCATATTACTAAGCAATGAGTGTGTTAGTTTACACACCGTTAAAACGTAAGCTTTTACACCCAACGAACCGATCTAAGATCCTCAAATACCTTGCTCCTATAATCGGCCAAACATAGATTAGCCACTTATACCATTCGGCCAAAACCATTAAACCAAAGGGGTTAACAATTGAATCCCTTACCTTTCACTTGGTTTGGTTTCCTACCAAAACCCGAACCAACCAATGCTTCCTTAGTCAATCGGCCACACCCTAACAAGAGAACTGCGTTAATTTTTGAAGTCTTTGATTAACGAAAACTAAAAGAATGCACTACTAGAACCAATCCCTTACCACCACTTACCAACGATTAACCGAGAAAGAAGACTCCTCTTGCTTGCTTCCAAAATCCAAAGGCCCTATAACGTAATAGTTAACAAAGATTAACTCCTTTCAACCAAACCCAAAATCGAACCGTAACGAGGAGAGGAGAAATAACCATTCGGCCAAGCACTTACCTAACACCAACCAATATTCGGCCAAGAACCACTAGGAGAGAGGAAAGATTCGGCCAACTCTTAAACAAGATGGAAAAAAGAGGATTCGGCTAGGGTGGCTTGTAATAATCAAACAAGATTCGGTCAGAGTGAAAGAAAAGAGAAAATGAAATGCAAAAGGATAGGGGTTGATATTCGGCCAACAATAGAAATGGGGAAAAGAAAAAGAAAAGGAAAGGTTTAGAAGGGTGAAGTTTCGGCTTGCAAAAGAAAGAATGGAGAAAGTGTTTTGGAGAATGGAGTTTCGGCTTACACAAATGAAAAGAAAAGAGAGAGAGCAAAGAACATTCGGCTACCAAGAAAATTGAGAGGGACAAAGCAAATTCGGCAAGGCTATAGGGGTTTGGTCTCTTGGTTTCAAGAAGTAAAGAAAATGAGAGAAAGCTCTCTTGTAATTTCGGCTACTATTGACAAAAGAGAGGAATTTGGCTTGACACAAAGTGATCGAAAAATGCACAAAAGTGCTTAAGTGAATTTCGCCTAACCCTCCCCACTTACCAAAATCGCCACTCTCTCTACAAACTCCCCAACATTCGGCCACTACCCACAATTACTCCAAGCCACACATTCAAACTAGTTTGAACTAGTCTCCTCCTAAATTCGCTCTCCACCCACCATTTAAACATTTGACTTGGTCCATGGCGAGTTTGATCTCGCCCACAACTCTTCTCCTCCATGCCACAAAATGAGAGCAAAAAAAAATGTGGGATTTTCGCAGCTTGAACACAGACCTCCTCTCCTCGCAAGTGACGCCAAACACAAGCCCCAAGTGGCGCATGCTTTGCCATCTTACTAGCTCAACTCTTGTGCTAACTTTTCACCTAAAATTATTTATAAACCCCACTCCTTCACTCCTCTCACATAAAACTTAAAACCAAAATTTTTCCTACCACTCCTGGCTTATACTAAGCTTACAACTAAGCCCCAAAACAACACAAAAGCAACATTGCAAAACAACCACATGCAAAACAATGCAATAACAAAATAGCCCCTATCCCTGGATATTACAGTTCTACCCCCCTAAAAAAATAATTTCGGCCTCGAAATTACCTGATCAAAAGAGTTGAGGGTATTGCTGTCTCATCACATCCTCGGGTTCCCACGTAGCTTCTTCCACGCCATGGTTCCGCCATAGCACCTTTACTGAGAGGCACTGACTTCCTACGCAAAACCTTCACATCCCGATCTAGGATCTGCACAGGTTCCTCCTCCATGGTCAAATCTGGATTCACCTCGATCTCTTCCACTGCTACGACATGCGATGGATCTGAACGATAACGCCTAAGCATCGAAACGTGAAATACATCGTGAATCGACTCAACTCGGCGGCAACTCAAGGCCGGTAAGCTCACTGGTCCCACTCGTTTTAGTACCTTATACGGACCAATAAACCTCGGACTTAGCTTGCCTTTCCTTCCGAATCTCAATACTTTCTTCCATGGCGAGACCTTCGTAAAAACTTGATCCCCACAAAGAAACTCTATATCTCTGCGCTTGAGATCGGCATAAGACTTACGCCTATCCGAAGCTTCTTTCAATCGAGCCTGAATTAACTTAACCTTGTCTTCGGTCTCTGCAACCAACTCGGTCCCAACAATCGGCGTTCACCCAACTCAGTCCAACATGTAGGTGAGCGACACTTTCTACCATACAACGCCTCATATGGTGCCATTTTGATGCTTGCTTGGTAACTATTATTGTAGGCGAACTCATTAATGGCGTAAACTCCTCCCAACTACCTCAAAATCCGAACACAACCTCTCAAAGATATCCTCTAAGATCTCAGATAACCCTTTCCGATCGCCTGTCGATCATGCGGGTGAAAAGCCGTCTTTGAAATCAAGCGTACTCCAAAGCTCGATGCAACGCTTTCCGAACCTTGACGTAAATCGGGATCCCTATCCGAGATAATCGATCATTGGCACACCGTGCAATCTCACTATCTCGACACATACGGCCGCCAACCTCTGAAGTGAGTAATCAACCCTTACTGGAATGAAGTGAGCTGATTTAGTCGAGACGATCCACAATTACCCAAATCGAGTCTTTCTTGCTCGGCGTAGAGATAATCCACCGACGAAATCCATAGTTATTCTTTCCCACTTCCATTGTGGAATCTTCACCGGTGAAGCAACCCCGACGGCAATCGATGCTCACCTTGACTCGCTGACATGTCGACACTTCCCTACAAACCCCGTCACTTCTTTCTTCGCATCTCCGCCACCAAAATTGCTCTCTTAGATCTCTATACATCTTGCTTCCTCCGGGATGCATAGCGTATGGGCTGCTATGCGCGTCTGAAGAATCCTCTGCCTCGACTCAACGTCTTTCGGCATACAAGCTCGCCTTGGAAACACAACACTCCATCACTAGATAACTGTAACCCTCCAAACCACCATCCTCGCACTGAGACCTCTGCGCACTCAAAACCTCATCTTCCAATCTGCTTTCTCTACGATCCGCTCAACCCAAGTAGGCTTAACCTGCAGCTCTACCAGAATACTTCCGTCGTCATACAAACTCAGATGGGCAAACATCGCTCTTAAGTCCGAAACAACCTTACGGCTCAACGCGTCTGCCACCACGTTAGCCTTGCCCGGATGATATTCAATCGAACAATCATAATCCTTGAGCAATTCAATCCATCTGCATACGCCTCAAATTCAAATCCTTCGAGTCAAAAGATACTTTAGACTCTTGTGATCTGTGTAGACTATCGATCTCTCTCCGAACAAGTAGTGCCTCTAAATTTTCAAGGCGAAGACTACAGCTGCTAACTCCAAGTCGTGCGTCGGATAATTGACCTCATGTGGCCTCAACTGCCGAGATGCGTAAGCCACAACCTTACCTTCCTGCATCAGCACACAACCCAATCCCGTATGTGATGCATCGCAATACACTGTGAATTCCTTCCCACTACTCGAAGTTGAATTAAAACAGAGCTTCACCAAAATCTTCTTTAGTTTGTCGAAACTCTCCTGCGCTTCTCGACCCAAACAAATGGAACCCTTTTCCTTAACAACTTGGTCATTGGCGCCTGCGATCAATGAAAAACCTTCTACAAATCTTCGGTAGTATCTTGCCAAACCTGAAAACTCCGAATCTCACCCATCGACTTAGGCGGCTTCAATCCAAAATCGCCTCAATCTTCCGATGATCTACCCTAATCCCTCAAACCACACTACATGACCCAAGAATGTCACCTCCCCGAGCCAAAACTCGCACTTACTAAATTTTGCATAAAGTCGTTTTCCTCGAATCTGCAGCACTATTATTCGCAAGTGTGCATCATGCTCCTCCTCTGTCTTTGAGTATACTAAGATGTCGTCAATAAAAACCACTACGAACCGATCCAAATCTTCTTTGAAACACCCTATTCATCATATCCATGAATGCCGCCGCGCGTTAGTCAACCCAAACGGCATTACGTAAATTCGTAGTGCCCATACCGAGTACGAAAACGCCGCTCTTGTGGATATCCGCCTCCTTCACCTTCAATTGGTGATACCTGACCTTAAATCAATTTTCGAGAATACCAAGCACCCTTCACCGATCAAACAAGTCATCTATCTGCGACAGCGGATACTTGTTTTTGATCGTCGACTTGTTCAATCAAGCGGTAGTCTATACACATCCGCATGGTACCATCTTTCTTCTTAACAAAGAGTATCGGCGCTCCCAAGGTGAAACACTTGGCCTAATAAAGCCTCGATCCAACAACTCCTGGATCTCGAGCCTCTAATTCCACTAACTCCTTTGGCGCCATCCTATACAGAGCAATAGACACTTTGGCGCGCAGCCCGTGAATGCATCTATCCCGAACTCCACCTCACGATCCGTGGCAAGCCCTAAGTTCCTCCGGAAACACATCAACAAATTCTTTAATTGTCCTGACCTTTTCCACAATTCATGATTCCTTAGCCTCCAAGGCATACACGTGAACCACATACGCTTCACGGCCCTTCCCGACCATCTTTTCCGCTTTCGGAGCGGATACCACGTTGGATAAGTAATCTCTTCTATTACCTATCATGACTACCTCATCACCCTCACCGCCTTTAGAACCAAACGCTTAGCGCGCAATCCAATCTAGACCGGTATTTAACCAACCGGATCCATCCCGAGAATCGATCGAACTCCCCAAATGGTAGTTTCATCGGATCGACCACAAACACTACCCCTTGGAGTTCTAGGGGTACATCTCTATCTGACTTATCTACGACTACAAAGTGACCTAGAGGGCTAATGACCGTTTGTCATCCGCCTAGAAGTAGTTTGAGTTTAAGTCCATGGTCTCTACTATGCTACTAGCAGCGTATGAATGCGTTGAACCCACATCAATTAAAGCGATATGGAGAACCAAAGATCAAAAACGTACGATTATGACGTCCGGTGCGTCGCCTCTCTCCTCTGCGTCTCGTGCATACACCAACCCAGTGCCGTCTTGCCTCGTAGCTACCCGTACCTCTCGCAGGTGCTCGCGGCCTCGACCCGAACCATTACCTCCTCTCGCCATTACCACGACCCTCTGCGGTGGCGGTCCATTATTCTGAACCGAGTGCGGCCCCGCCCTCGGGTGAATCCTAGTCAACTTATGCGGACAGTCCCTCACACGGTGATCCAAAGAGCCACACTCGAAACATCCTTTTCCACCGGTCCAAAGAACCTCCCAATGAGATTTCCCACAACGGTTACAACTGTGCGGGTCCTCGATTACCAACAAATGACCTACCCGGCATCGATTCGGCCCACTTTGTCTAGCTCTTTCTCGCGGATTACCCGATGACCTAGAAGATCCAAAACTCCTCTTATGTCCTGCTCCTATCCATGTTTTGCCTCACAGATTCCTTAACACCCTCGGCTACCTTAGCCTTCTCAACCAGATCGGCAAACTCACGCTCCTGGCAGTGGAGCAATCAGCCAGCCTTAATTGCCTCTCGGACCATCCTCGAATCGAACACACCTCTCGTGTTCGGTAGCCACAATGGCCCCAGCATACCTACTCGGCCTTCAAGAATTACGCCTCGTACTCGACACGGACTTACTCCCTGAACTAGCCTCAAAAATACTTTTCACAGTGCGTCAATGTAGCTAGCTCCAATGTACTTTTTCTCGATAAGCGACCTAAAATAATCCCAAGTGAGATCCTCCGCTGCAGCCCCGTCTCGAACCGTGAGCCACCACTGGTATGACTCATCCCGAAGGAGCGATACTATCCCTTTCGCTTCTCCTCGCCCGGTCGTGTCCGGATCATCCATGATCCGCTCCGTCGCTTCTAGCCAATACTCGGCCGTCTTTGAGGCCGGGAGCAACACCGAAACACCTCTAAATACCTCACCCCATTTGCTCGGAGTCGCTCGAGCACGATTTTCCTAACTCCTACGCCTCCACCTACTCCGGCTACCCTTTCGAACTCGCAAAGATCGCTGCGACAACTGCATCATCCATCGATCTCGAAATTCACCACCTATAGGCGGTGGTGGTACCGTATCTCATTCTCGACCCACGACTGGACCCTCACCGGTTCGAAACTGTCATCCTACCCCGACCACGTCCACGTGTATTACGACCACGTCCACCCCGAGTGCTCATGACTACAGTCTCGACTTATCTGATTTAGAAGTTTTATGCATCAGTATTTATTCCGCTATTTAAAAGCACAGTCTTATGAATATTTCTTATTAAAGAAATTTTTGTTTTCGCAAGTCGTGGACCTAGTGGTTTCAATTTCTAAAGTAATTGCTAGCCATTCAATCATATTACACCAACATCAGTAATCACAAGAATAGTAAGGGGTACTTACCTGGGCGGATTGGTGCCGGAGACTCGAAGCCATGCCTTTCAAACCATATACTTTGAAACAAAAACATTTAAAAACAAAAAAAAAATTCTTAAAACATTTTGGGCCTCGGAGCACACAAAGAGCCTTGAACTCGCTCGATACCAAAATTGTAACACCCCAAACCCGGTCAATACACCACGACCGAATCTGGCATGTTACGGGGAAAATCGTGTTTGAGGGGTTAGGTTTCAGGTTAAAGATTCAATGAAAAAAAACTCTTTGACATATTTTATACTTGTCAAAATCCTGGGCATGATTGCTTTAAAACTGGTAGTGAATTTTGAAAACCCGGGAATTTGAAAACTTGGTTGACTCCATAAGTAAGACAAATCCATATCGTTTGAGAATCCCAAGTAATCTCCTTCTTGATGCTTAAAAACATTTTGAGCTTAGTGCGGAAAAATCTCTAGTTTTAGAAAACGTTGAGTTGCATTTATTTTTAATTTATAGTGTGATACCCGATGGTAAAATTTAAAACATATCGCTTTGTAGTTTTGAAAACCTCATTTTATATCCAAGTTTTTATTCGATAATAATTCATAATTTATTAGGACATAATTGAAATCCAATCAAAGCATGTGAATAATCAAAACATAATTTTAAGAGGCCTTTTACAATCCCAACAAAACCATATGGAATAAAAGAAATTAAGTACCAAGTCTAAATCAGTGAAATTTCGAATTTATTCATGGCATGGTCACCTCGAGTCCACCCGCTCCATGCCCGCAATCTAAGTGTCACCGAAATGATAAGGGAGAAGGTGAGTCGCAAGACTCGGTGCATAAATCCTCTCTCCGGTTAATGCAACATGCTAACACACATCATAGCAACGCAATACAAGTAATGCACCCAATCCTAGCCATCCGTACTCCATTTCTACCCGTGTGGTACCAAACCACCGATGGTGCCAAACCACCGGTGACCCAAAGTCACGATATCCATAATTGTGGTGCCAAACCACCGGTGACCCAAAGTCACAAATAATCCAATGATGGGGCCAACCCATCGTGTGATACCAAATCACCGGCGTCAATCCCGTATAATCACCGTGGGGCCAACCCATCGTGGTGCGGCCACCGGGGCGAGACGCTATGAGGTGCCAAACCTCGGTGTCCCAAAGACACGAATGTGATACCAAATCACCGGTGACCGAAGTCACGAATCCAATGATGGGGCCAACCCATCGTGTGATACCAAATCACCGGCGTCAATCCCAGATAATCAATCAGGGGGCCAACCCACTGTGGTGCGGCCATCGACGCGAGACGCCGAGGTGCCAAACCTCTGGTGACCCAAAGTCACAATAATCAATCGTGGTACCAAACCACCGGAGGTGCCAAACCTCACGGTGTCCCAAAGACACGGATATCATATTCCCCTCCTCTCACATCACCCATAACATATCATACTAATGCAAATCGTGCAAGACATGTAATCATGCTAACATGTTTAACATTGCATCTCATATCACATACATCATCGATCATGATATCATATACCATTAATAGAACTCGTAATGAAACGGGCTTACCCGAATCCGTGCACATACCCCATAGGGTATCATATCAATCAACCACACTGTTTGACAATCAGGTTTATTAACCATATTACTAAGCAATGAGTGTGTTAGTTTACACACCTGTTAAAACGTAAGCTTTTACACCCAACGAACCGATCTAAGATCCTCAAATACCTTGCTCCTATAATCGGCCAAACATAGATTAGCCACTTATACCATTCGGCCAAAACCATTAAACCAAAGGGGTTAACAATTGAATCCCTTACCTTTCACTTGGTTTGGTTTCCTACCAAAACCCGAACCAACCAATGCTTCCTTAGTCAATCGGCCACACCCTAACAAGAGAACTGTTAATTTTTTGAAGTCTTTGATTAACGAAAACTAAAAGAATGCACTACTAGAACCAATCCCTTACCACCACTTACCAACGATTAACGAGAAAGAAGACTCCTCTTGCTTGCTTCCAAAATCCAAAGGCCCTATAACGTAATAGTTAACAAAGATTAACTCCTTTCAACCAAACCCAAAATCGAACGAACGAGGAGAGGAGAAATAACCATTCGGCCAAGCACTTACCTAACACCAACCAATATTCGGCCAAGAACCACTAGGAGAGAGAGGAAAGATTCGGCCAACTCTTAAACAAGATGGAAAAAAGAGGATTCGGCTAGGGTGGCTTGTAATAATCAAACAAGATTCGGTCAGTGAAAGAAAAGAGAAAACGAAATGCAAAAGGATAGGGGTTGATATTCGGCCAACAATAGAAATGGGGAAAAGAAAAAGAAAAGGAAAGGTTTAGAAGGGTGAAGTTTCAGCTTGCAAAAGAAAGAATGGAGAAAGTGTTTTGGAGAATGGAGTTTCGGCTTACACAAATGAAGAGAAAAGAGAGAGAGCAAAGAACATTCGGCTACCAAGAAAATTGAGAGGGACAAAGTAAATTCGGCAAGGCTATAGGGGTTTGGTCTCTTGGTTTCAAGAAGTAAAGAAAATGAGAGAAAGCTCTCTTGTAATTTCGGCTACTATTGACAAAAGAGAGGAATTTGGCTTGACACAAAGTGACCGAAAAATGCACAAAAGTGCTTAAGTGAATTTCGGCTAACACCCCTCCCCACTTACCAAAACCGGCCACTCTCTCTACAAACTCCCCAACATTCGGCCACTACCCACAATTACTCCAAGCCACACATTCAAACTAGTTTGAACTAGTCTCCCTCCTAAATTCGCTCTTCACCCACCATTTAAACATTTGACTTGGTCCATGGCAGAGTTTGATCTGCCCACAACTCTTCTCCTCTATGCCGTCAAAATGAGAGCAAAAAAAAAATGTGGGATTTTCGCAGCTTGAACACAGGACCTCCTCTCCTGCAAGTGACGCCAAACACAAGCCCCAAGTGGCGCATGCTTTGCCATCTTACTAGCTCAACTCTTGTGCTAACTTTTCACCTAAAATTATTTATAAACCCCACTCCCTTGACTCCTCTCACATAAAACTTAAAACCAAAATTTTTCCTACCACTCCGCTTTATACTAAGCTTACAACTAAGCCCCAAAACAACACAAAAGCAACATTGCAAAACAACCACATGCAAAACAATGCAATAACAAAATAGCCCCTATCCCTAGATATTACAGTGTCACCAAGTCGTGTAACTCTCTGAGCCCGTATGGTTCATCCTGCACCTAAAATTTAAATGACACACGGTCGTGTGGGGTGACCGTGTGTGGCACACGGCCATGTGAGAGACCGTGTCCCAGGCCATGTGATCCCTTAACAACCCTTAAAAAAAGCCATTTCTTACCCATAAAATCATACCATCTATAGCTATTTCCACATGCATAAATCATATTCAAAGTCACCTAAAACATGTAAAAAAATCATTCAATATAAACCTAATCAATGTGCCTTCATTAGACACCACAACTCATGCACCTAAAACACATCAATTTCAACACCATAAGTCCATGACCAAAACATACATCACATATACATCATTTAGTTCATTCTCAAATCATACCTCTTAGCCATACTTTCTCATAAGACATACTTAAGTGACCAAATTCACCTATTAACTTAAGCATATACCAACTAATGGCAAGACATATACCTATGCAAATAGATTAAGCATAAGCTCAAAACATATCACATGGTCAAGTTAGCAACACACTCCTATTACTTTCAAAACATACAAATTCAACCATCCAAACACATACCAATCAACCATTTCTTTCCTAATTCCAAAAGACCATGCACAACTATTAACTAAAGGTATTAAGGCACACCAATTTAACATACAACCCTATACATGCCATTAGCCCAAATTATTCAAAAGCTACCAAAATAGTCAATGGATAGTGTAATTGTGCTCCGACGAAGATTCCAACTAGTCGAGCCTTCCGATGATCTACAAAACAAAGAAAACGACTATATATGCAACTAGTGCTTAGAAAACTCATATAAAGAAACTTAAACTTACCAACTGCATTAATTAAATAACTATGAATAATTCCTTTGTGTCATAGGCGAAATTTTCTTTTTCCTAAACACAACACCTCACAAGATTAGTAGGTGATGTAACATCCCAAAAATTAGAGGTTTGTGATTTTTGCATAATTGCATGTTGTGCTTGCTCAGCGAGTTGTTTGAGGGTGTTTAGGGGTTCTAGGGAGGCTTGGGTTCGAGTCCAAGCCCTGGAAAAATTTTTGGTTTTTGGCCCTTTAGTGGAGAGGGCTGTTGGAAGCGAGAGGGGCTGTTGGGAGAGGAGGAAGCAGAGTTGGGATCAAACTCTGCTATGGGAGTTGAAGAATGGGTCAATTCATTTGAATGGATGAAGGATAGGGTTTGTTGGAGGAAAAAGGGGAGGAAGTCGTGGGATAGGGGAGAGTGGTAGTGGTGGCCAAATTTGGGAGTGTTGTGGGGAGGAGAAATTCGGCTAAGGAGTTGTGTTAGGCATTTTTGGCTAGTGAAGAGTGTAGGTGCCGAATCCTTGTTTTTTCTTTTCCTCTGAAAGTGTCGAATTTCCTTTAACTTTCTTTTGTAAGTTTTAAATTTTGGGTCACATTTTCTGGTGCATTTCGGGTCATCTTCTTTCAATTCTTCTTGTCGAATTCTTAATCTCTCTCTTTTCTTCTCCGACTTCTTTCCTACTCTTTTCTCTCCATAGCCGAATTTGGTTCTTTTATTTTACTGCTAAGTGCCGAATTGTTCCATCATTAACTCATAGTGCTACTCTTTGCTACCGAATCTTTCTTACCCATTCGACTCATCCCTGGTCAAAAGGTAATGTTTCCTCTTCTTATACTTTCTTTCTTTCTTCTCTTGGCTCTACTTAAGCCGAAACTCTTACCCTTGATTTTTATGGTCTAGGCCGAATCTACTTACCCCACTTCATCTCGAATCCTTTTGTTTTCTATGGTGGGGGCCGAAACTTCCTGTGGGCATCTACCGTTTTCGTGGTGTTTTGGTAAGGGGATGATAAGACTAATAGTTCTTGTAACCCGTTTATGGTTAGATCGTTCATGATTATTTAAGCAGGCCTCGGTCTCTCCTCTGTGTGGGTGGGGGTCGAATGTTAGATGTCTTCTGACACTTTTTTTGTTCATCAAAACAATGTTAGGGTCTTGTTTTCCGTAGTCAAGGGGTAAGGCCAAGAACTTGGTGCACGGAAGGAGATCGCACTGTGGTAAGTGGGGTTAACCTAGTAAGTGTTTCTAGTTACGTTTATCAAAGTGGAGACTAACCTGTTGTCAACTATCGCTATAGGTGTTTTGGAAAGCGTTAGAAAGCACAACTCGTATCAGGTGTGTAATCTCACATCGTTGTTTGTAATAATATGATGTTCTGTGATTTGGGCGTAAATCGAAATGCCGAAAAGCTGGAGTATCGGTAACTGAGGCACTCGAGCGTGCGAACGCTCATAGTGACAAATCGAGCCACTAGTTATAGCGGTAGATCGTTGAGAGTATCACGAACACCCTCGTGAATCTGAGGCCGTAATGGGCCTTGTTGAGCCGAAATGGGCTAAGTGGGCCCAATGGGCTAATCGGCCCACACGGGCAAAACTGATGGAAAAGTGACCGAATAATTGATGTGACTGCGAAGTTCGCAAAATCGAGACTGGAAACGAACAAAGTGGGCCACACGAGCGTGTGGGCCCGAATGGGCCAAAATCGAGTTTTAGGCCCAATAGCCCTATAACGACCAGAAATGGTAACCGAGTCACTCGAGGTGACATTAGGCCTTCGGAAAGGCCATTGCAGGTGAAAATTACTAAAATACCCCTAGAGGGTAAATTACTAAAATACCCTCAGTAGGTAAACTACTGAAATGCCCTCGTTGGGTGAAATTACTGTATATCCCTAGGGGTAGATTTAGTATGTTTATGTGTAATCTATTTAATTACTATGATGGTAAATTGTTGCATACACTGGATTAATATGTCATGACATGTTGCATTGGGGTGGGTTATGTATGTGGAGGAAGTACTGTACTGGTGGCTATGCCACGTTATACTGATTCAGTGGCTCTGCCACGATATACTGATTTTAGTGGCTCACCACGTATATCGCATCGCAACTTTGTCGCATTGATATTGGCGGCTCGGCCCGCGTTCTTAGTGTGTAAATCAGGTGGGTTGACTTGGTCCCCACAGTGTGTGTAGGTTGGTACGGGTGGTGTGTTGGTTGGTTTGGGTTGAATTTTGCATTCTCTGCTTGCATTACCATGATTTTGGGGCTTAGGCCCGAATCGGTATTGCATGGGCTTGGGCCTGCATCAGGATCAGAATCGGATTACACATCGAAGTTCTTGTAACTCACCCTTTTCCTTAACTGTGCAGGTAATCCCCGGCCTTAGAGGATTTGGAGCCGCGAAGGACTCGGAGGTGGCCACACGTACCGCATGTTTCGAGGGTGCACTTAATATTTTAATTTGGGATTACTTTGCTTTTAATTATTGGGTTTATAATTGTTGCAATAAGGCCATTGGAACTGTTTTAACTTTTATTTGGGTTTTCTTTAAACACTGCAAAGTTAATCAACACGAGGTTTTCAAACCAATAAACAACTGATTTTCAAATATCACGCTTTCGTAATTATTAAGACCAAACTTCTGTAACTGACAAGGTTTTTAATAAACAAGATAATACGTGCATTTTTGAAAGGGTATTAAATTGAGTAAACTTCTTTTGTGAATAAGCAACAAGAAACGAAATTTTGAACGTTTAAGTTAGAATTTGACAATGTGTTTTTCAAACATCCATGAGGTTTTAAACATCACCTGATGTGGCACGCTAGATCCAGCAGTAACGTTTAGGCCGGGTTTGGGGTGTTACAGGTGAAGTAATGCACATATAAATTTAACCAAATAAGGCGTATAACATATCAAGCTTTTCAAATTCATCAATCATTTTCATCATATACTATGTACTTTCATTTTTATCACCTTTCACATCTCAAGCTTCATATATCATACATATTATAGCATAGTAAATCATGGCATATACCTAATAAGCATTTAGATTTATATGTCAACTAACACATATATATCTATTATACATTCTTCTCATTTGAATCTACATAGCTAATAGATAATAAGGAAACATAACATATATTAATAAATAAATTCCATGCATATTTCATCCGTCACATGATAAATTCTCATCTTTTTCATTTCATATATGCATATCCATCTTTCCATTTCATACGAATATTAAGTTTTTATACACGTCTTTCCATTAACCTTTACTTACCCGTTGAACCATATAGAATAACATCAGATACTCGAGAATGCTCACACAGAGTGTGCCTTTTCATGTTACCGTATCCTTTTCAATAGTGCTCACACGAGCTATGGATCAGAATGTTAGCTACACGATGCTACTCACACGAGAATCCAATGCAGGACCTCAGCCGTCGGTAGGACATTTAAGACCAGCACCCGAAATCGTATAATCCCTAATGACTTGTCATTTGTATCCTAAGAATTCACATGGCTCAAACGGGACCATTTTACATATCCAGCCTTAATTGGCATTCAATATATCATTTTCACATATACATTTACTTTATCATATTAACATTGAGTACCTCATCCAAACCAAAACATTATATCATTCAAATTAATTCACATCCCTTTTTGTTCCATTTATCAAAATATTATACAACTACTAATCTAATCTATTTATAACATAAATGTTTATTAACATTACATTCAAAGCATTACATGGTAATTTAGTCCTTAAACGAACTTACCTGTACCAAAACAATGCCCTAACATGATCCAACGACTAATCCGCTATTTTGAGTTTTTTCCACGATTAGTGTCCGCTTGGGTCGTTTCTTGATCTGAATAAATATTTTTATTCAATTAATGATGTTACAGCATTTAAAATAATCAATTTAGCTTACAACTCCTAGTAATGAAAATTTATGAAATTTCCCTCAAAGTTTACCTTTTATGCAATTTAGTCTCTAAACCCGAAACTTGCAATTTCACCATTTTTAACCATAAATCATGCTA
This sequence comes from Gossypium sturtianum, assembly GCA_025698515.1. Taxonomy (NCBI): domain Eukaryota; kingdom Viridiplantae; phylum Streptophyta; class Magnoliopsida; order Malvales; family Malvaceae; genus Gossypium; species Gossypium sturtianum. The sequence continues at coordinate 127,991,452 of CM046948.1, forward strand.
GCCAATTTTTATCAAATCTTATAACAACCCATATTTATCAACACTTTATAATATTTTACTTGAATTTTATCATTTTCATAAATAAGTCCCTAAACCTGAAAATCATCAAAAATTACTTAACAAAATATGTCTATTTAACAACCAAGCTTAAAAATATACCATAAACTTCAAAAACATATCAAATTCATCCATAACATAATTTATGACATTTAACAATTTTACAAGTTGACCCCCGGGCTAGCTAGATTAAGCTAAAATGAGCTCAAAAACATAAAAATTACTAAAAACGAGATAAAATTACATACCATGCACCATGAAACATCTTTGGCCGAAACCTCCAAGAACAAAAATGGTGTTCTTCGGCCAACCCTTTGTTGAAATAAAGAAGATGATGGTTTTATTTTATTTTATTTTATGGTTAGTAATTAATTTACCAAAATAACCTTTACCTAAACTTTTAAATTCATTAATACTTTATCCATAACTGTCCACAACCAAAACTTGGGGAATATTTACCTAATAAAGCCATTTATTTAACTTTCCTTAGCCATTTGACATCTTTAATTAATAGAAACCAACTTTTGTAGCTTTTACGATTTAGTCCTTTTTAATTAATTAACTATGTAAATGTTAAAATTTCTTTACCAAATTTTAATATAACTCTAATAACACTCCGTAAATATTTAATTTATGGGCTCAGTTTATAGAAATGAGGTCTTGAAACCTCATTTTCTAAAACCACTTGACTTTAAGGATTTACCACTTGAACTTAACTATCAAATCAAATAACATAAATTATCATATCAAATTTTATTATAATATTATATTTAACTCGTAAATATTGTAATATTTACGGGCTCACTTGTCGGATTTGTAGTCTCAAAACCACTATTTTGACACCACTAAAAAATAGGTTGTTACAATAAGAGATCTTATGTAGACATATAGCACTTTTAATGAAAAAATTGGGTTTTAGTAAATTGTATCTTTTTGGTGAGTTTTGTTTTCAACCAAGCTTAAGTGATAGTTTTCTTTCCTTTGCAAACAATTGTCACACATTCACTATGCATGGAACCAGGTGGCTTCAAATATGATAAAGAGCTAACATATGTTTTCCATGTAACCCCTTCGTTTATGAAATTGGCATTTGTCATACACATTTATTTCTTTAGTCAAAATTAAATCGCTTCTCCACAACCATGGCAACCCACAAACAACTCAATTTTGTGGTGTGGTTGGAGGCATATGAGTTCCTCCACAAAAATATGTATTGGTAACTACAATCGCAATTGCATAAGGGAAACAACCAGTTTGAGTCTAGGTCTAATCAATAGAATCTATGTCCCAGTGACAGTCTCGTTGCCCCATTTGCAATAATGATGCAAAGACAGTAACAAATCACAATATTTAATTGCATGAACAAGAGACAAAAGATGCAATATGCCATCTTCAAACGCAAACATTATTTAATTGCAATTTCGTATGGATTTTAAACCTCAATTAAACCATAATTCAATAACGAACAACAAAGAAAAAAAATGTCAAGAAATTACATAAAAAGTAAATCTGATTCCGCAATATCCTCAAAATGCATCCTTATCAAAAAAATTTACCATATAAACAAGATGTTCCCTTGTCAACAAATGGTTCCCATGTGAAGAAAATGTACCAATCTTGTCCCTTGTCAACCATAAACTATACTATCAGAGAAATTAAAAGCAAGCTAGCATCAATTTGCACTTCAATAATCTATTATAATAAAATATGTTTGGCTTGCTTGTGTCCATATCTGCACTTGTTTAGAAGGTTTTCCCCTCTTCTTTTGAACAACATCAAAGTGTTGTTGCATAATTTGCCTTGTTGTCACAACCTTTTTCCCCTTCCACTTCAATCTAAGGCCTTTCCATGAATATTGATATTGGGATGTATCAAATTATCCAATCTTCCTTACAGTAGTAATGTTTCAAAGATTTGTTAAGTTCTTGCTCACATCATGGTTTTGAAATTAAAAGTAAGCTAGCATCAATTTGCACTTTAATAATCTATTATTATAATAGAATCTATTTTGCTTGCTTATGTCCCTATCTACACTTGTTTAGAAGGTTTTCCCCTCTTATGTCGAACAATATTAGAGTGTTGTTGCACAATTTACCTTGTTGTCACAGCCTTTTTCCCCTCCCACTTCAATCTAGGGCCTTTCCATGAATGTTGATATTGAGATGTATCAGATTATTCAATCTTCCTTATAGTAGTAATATTTCAAAGATTTGTTAAGTTCTTGCCCACATCATGGTTTTGAATTTAAAAGTAATCTAGCATCAATTTGCACTTCAATCATCTATTATAATAGAATCTATTTGGCTTTCTTGTGTCCCTATTTGCACTTGTTTAGAAGGTTTTCCCCTCTTTTTTCGAATAGCATCAGAATGTTGTTGCATAATTTGCCTTGTTGTCACAACCTTTTTCCCCTTCCACTTCAATCTAGGGCCTTTCCATGAATTTTGATATTGGGTTGTATCAAATTATCCAATCTTCCTTATAGTAGTAATGTTTCAAAGATTTGTTAAGTTCTTGCCCACATCATGGTTTTGAAAATTGGCGGACTTTAAGTTTCTTTCATAAAGGTTTAACTCATAAAACTGAACAATTTATTGAAACAATGTGTAATAGAGAGTTCCTTGATGAAGAACCTAAAGAGGCCTTTGACTACCTAGACCATTTAGCAGAAAATTCACAATCTTGGAACATAGTTAACCCTATTAAAGGTTCCATTAGATGGAATCTTACTAATAATAAAGGAAAATATCACATTAATCAAGAAGATGATCTAAGTGCTAGGATGGCTAGTTTAACTAGAAAGGTTGAAGCCATAAAACTTAGGAAAGTACAAGAAGATAAATCAGTAAAAATTGAAGAAATTTAGTATTTGTGAAGTCATGAGACATTTCTTTAATCATTGCGCATTCAATAATTGAAGTGTTTTTGGAATGTTTTCACAACATTCGCTTGATCATGCAACATTTGTTTGAAAAGTGGAATGTCCCATGATTTCAAAAATACAATAAGTTTCTTCAGTTTTTATCAGTTTAACTTCTTGTAATTTCCTAAGCTCCATGGCTTCAACCTTTCTAGTTAAACTAGCTATCCTAGCACTTAAATCATTTTTTTTACTAAGGTGATATTTTCTTTTATTATTAGCAAGATTTGATTTAATGGAACCTTCAGAAAGGCTAACTATGTGTCAAAATTGTGAATTTTTTGCCAAATGATCTAGGTAGTCAAATTCCTCTTCAGGTTATTTATCAAAGAACTTTTCATTATACATAGTCTTAAAAAATTGTTTAGTTTTAGAATTTATGTAACACCCCAAACATGGCCTAGACGTTATGGCCGAATATGGCGATGTCACATGGAATGGGATTTGAAATCGAATTTATCAAGTTAAAACCGTTTCCATTTATTAGCTTCTATTTATATCTCGCCAATTTCCAAAAATTATTTTCTCGTTAATTTGTTTCGTTTAAAAACTTATTCTGTAGCGGAAGCTTTAAAACCGTGATATTTAAAGAAAACCGTTCGCGTTTAGGAAAACATTGTTTTTAATTAAACTGAGTTTTTGCAATTTAAAAATCCATGAAAAGAGTGAAAATCCAAAATAACGGTAAACAGTCCAAAGTCCCAAATTACATCAAAAATACCCCAAAAATAGGAAATAAAAACCATAAATGAAATTAATCCGTTCAGTAGACATGTGGGTACCGTAGAGTCCTCCGCCGCACCGATCTGTCTAGGTATAGGGATTACCTGTACAGATAAAATAAAAAGGGGTGAGTTTACGTAAACTCAGTGTGTAATCCCCACAGAAGACATGCATACAGTCAAACAATAGTTTTCAGTCAAATGCAGTTTGGGGCCTAAGCCCATTACAGATTCAGTCTCAGATATAAATTAAGGCCTTAGCCCATCTCAAATACAGTATGCACATAGCAACAGAAATAAATATCCTACCCACCAGCCTCTACACACCATCTCCGACCATCCCTACACACCATGTGGGGTTTAAAATACCCACCCAGCCCTACACACCAAGTTGTACCGAATGGGGCACATATCAGTATTGTTACAGCTGAGCTGCCAGATAATAGGCATGAAAGCCTTTTAGTACACTTCCTCCAATAATCAAACATCCCCCCCCCAATGCAGATGCATCTAAACATGGTCAATGTAGACATACAGAATTACATGCTTACATGCTACAGTTCAGTTATCAGTCATACATACAGATCAGTATACATGCATAAATTCAACATGCTCAACACATACAGTATAATCAGATCATAAGATTTAGGGTCTAAGTAGTGCTTACCGACCCTACAGTAGGTTCACAGTCGACTTGGGCGACCCGTGCAACCCTAGGAAACATTTTACCTAAATGGGCCCACATGCCCATATGGTTTGCCCGTGAGAGCCCACACGCTCAGATTGGCCTTGCCCGTGTGGATCACACGGCCTGGCCCAGATATCACACGCCCGTGTGGGCCAACACGCCCGTGTGGCCCACACGCTCAGTTCAGTTTAGCCCGTGTGGCTCATACGGCCACACCCCGGCTATCACACGGTCGTGTCTTCCGCACGGCTTGGCCTTCGTCGATTACACGGCCATGTTGTCGCACACGGCCTACCACACACCCGTGTGACATTGACAGTTTGCAATTTTAGCTTTCGCCGAATCCCGTTTTTTGCTTTTTCGGGTACACACCTGGTACTGTTTCGATGCTACAGCAACCACAAACCCTCCATCACCTAAAAATCAACAAACCAACGCTCAATTTCAGTAACATCTTTGAACTCTAATAAAAATATTCCTCAAACGAAATCTCACAGCATGCAACCGCATACTTACCGGTAACGAAAAGGAGTCCCTAATGCTTAATTCGTTGCAGGAGCACCAACGGATTATTGTTCTCCACCTAACCGAGAACAAAAAATCAAACCTTCATCAACACTTGGGCGAAAAGCGTTAAAATTAAAGAAAATAGAACTTACCCAACGAACACAGTTAGGATTTCACAAAACGAATGGTATGGATTCAAAAGGAAATCAAAGAGGTAGGATAGGAAGTGACAGAATTTTCGGCAAAGGGGAAAAGAGAGAAAACGTCAGTTTTTTTTCTGAAAACAGAAAAATTTTAAAAAAAATATCCAACTATCCCCAAATCCCCTAATTTGACTCCCACTAACACACTACGCAGCCTCCTTAGAATTCCTATTTGACCAAAACTCTCTCGGTCAAATGAACAAAAATAAACTCCCACGCTCACACAGGGATTTGAACACAGAACCTTCAGCAATCTAACACTCAACTTAACCACCAGACCAGCAGGCCCATTCTGATATGATTCTACCAATAATTAAATATAAGCCCACTGAGTAAATAGAAAGCTTAAGTCAGAAAAATTCCAAAATTTGCCAAAGATAGGGCTTGAACTTGGGACCTCTCACACACACCCAGAACACTTAAGCACTGAAGCAGATACACATTTGTGTCAAAATTTAACAGAAGCAGATATAAGAGAATTTGGGGCTTTACAACTCTACCCCTTAAAAGAAAATTTTGGCCTCGAAATTTACCTGATCAGAATAGATTAGGATACTGTTGACGCATCACATCCTCAGGCTCCCGCGTGGCCTCCTCAGTGTTGTGATTCTGCCATAGCACCTTCACTAAAGGAATAGACTTCTTCTGAAGAACCTTTACATCGCGATCCAGAATCTTAACCGGCTCCTCCTCGAAGGTCAAGTCTGGCCTAACCTCCATCTCCTCAACAGGGACAATATGAGTAGGATTAGAGCGGTACCGCCTCAACATCGAGACGTGGAAGACATCGTGGATGTGATCCAACTCTGGGGGTAGCTCTAACTGATAAGCGACCGGTCCCACTCGCTTTAGAATTCGGTAAGGCTTAATAAACCTAGGGCTCAACTTGCCCTTACGACCGAACCTCAGAACCTTCTTCTATGGAGAGACCTTAAAAAACACAAAGTCCCTCACAGAATACTCAATCTCACGTCTCTTCAGATCAGCATAAGACTTCTATCTGTTAGAAGCAGCCTTCAGACGATCTCGAATCAGTCGAACCTTATCCTCAGTCTCAAAAACTAACTCAGGACCCAAAACTCGACGTTCACCCAACTCAGTCCAACATAGGGGAGTGCAACACTTACGTCAATACAGAGCTTCGTATGGTGCCATCTAAATGCTAAAATGGAAGCTGTTATTATAGGTGAACTCGGCTAACGGTAGATAATCCTCCCATCTGCCTCAAAAATCGATAACACAACTCTTCAACATATCCTCCAGTATCTGAATCACCCTCTTAGATTGACCATCGATTTGAGGATGGAACACAGTACTGAAGTCCAATCTCGAACCCAGAGCCTCATGTAACTTTTTCCAGAATCGAGACATGAAGCGAGGATCTCTGCCAAAAATAATCGACACTGAAACCCCATGCAGTCTCACTATCTCAGAGATGTAGAGCTTCGCCAACTTTTGAAGGGAATAGTTGGTCCTAACCGGAATGAAGTGCGCAGGCTTGGTCAATCGATCCACGATGACCCAAACAGAATCCTTCTTAGTGGGTGTTAGAGGAAACCCACTAACGAAGTCCATCGTTACTCGCTCCCACTTTCATAGCAAAATCTTAACCGACTGTAGAAAACCCGAAGGTAACTGATGCTTAGTTTTAACCTGCTGACATGTCAGATATCGGGCCACAAAATCAGTAACTTCCCGTTTCAATCCCGGCCACCAATATAGTTCTCGAAGATCTGGATACATCTTATTCCCATCGGGATGCATAGCATAAGGGCTACTATGCACCTCGCTCAAAATAGACTGCCTCAGATCAGTATCATTCGGTACACAAATCCAACCACGAAAACAGAGTACCCCATTATTATTCAGCCCAAAGTCCGTAGTGCTGCCACTCTCAACCTAACGGAACCAAAGACCCAACGATTTATCCTCTAACTGCCTATCTCGAATCTGTTCTATCCAAGTCGATTTAACCTGCAGCTCAGCCAACAAACTTCCGTCGACGAACAAACTAAGTCGAGCGAACATCACTCTCAGATCAGTCATCGCCCTATGGCTCAACGCATCGGCCACCACATTGGCCTTGCCAGGATGGTATTCAATAGTACAGTCATAGTCCTTAAGCAGCTCAATCCATCTACGCTGCCTGAGATTCAACTCCTTCTGAGTTAGGAGATACTTGAAGCTCTCGTGATTAGTGTAGATAATACACCTCTCACCGTACAGATGATGCCTCCAAATTTTCAAAACAAAGACCACGGCGGCCAATTCCAAATCATGGTTAGATAGTTTTCCTCATGCTTCTTGAGCTGACGAGACGCATATGCTTCCACCTTACCATCCTACATCAGAACACAACCCAAGCCCACATGTGACGCATCACTGTACATTACAAACTCTTTGCCGGGTTCAGGCTGTATCAAAACAGGGTCCTGAGTCAGAACAGACTTGAGCTTCTCAAAGCTCTCTTGCTGTGCATCAGTCTAGAAAAACAGCACACCCTTACACAGAAGCTTAGTCAACGGTGCAGTAATCAACGAGAATCCCTCAACAAACCGACGATAATAACCCGCCAAACTCAGAAAACTGTGGATCTCAGACACGTTCTTAGGCTGTTTCCAATCCAGTACAGCCTCAATCTTTCGAGCATCGACACGGATCCCCTCAGTAGAAACCACATGTCCTAGAAATGTTACCTCTCGTAACCTAAATTTGCACTTGCTAAATTTAGCATAGAGTTGTTTTTCCCTCAAAATCTGAAGAACCACTCTAAGGTGCTTATCATGCTCATCCTCAGTCTTAGAATAAACCAATATGTCATCGATGAATACCACAACAAACCGATCCAAATAAGACTGAAATACCCGATTCATCAGGTCCATAAATGTGGCTGGTGCATTCGTCAACCCAAAAGGCATAACTAGGAACTCGTAGTGCCCATAACGAGTCCTAAAAGTAGTCTTATGAATATCCACATCCTTAACTCTGAGCTGATGGTACCCAGAACGAAGATCTATCTTAGAAAACATAGAAGCCCCTCAGAACTGAGCAAATAAATCGTCGATCCTCGGAAGTGGATACTTATTCTTAATGGTCAGCTTGTTCAACTACCGATAGTCAATGCACAACCTCATGGTCCCATCCTTCTTCTTAACAAACAAAATCAGTGCTCCCCACAGAGACACACTAGGACGGATGAAACCACAGTCCAAAAGTTCCTGCAGTTGAGCCTTAAGCTCTACAAGCTCCTTCGGTGCCATTCGATAGGGAGCGATAGACACCGGAGCTGTATCAGGAAGAATCTCAATCCCAAATTCCACTTCCCGATTCGGAGCTAAACCCGATAGCTCCTCAAGAAAAACATCCGAAAAATCCCTTACAGTTCTGATGTCCTTTACCGTAGAGACCCCAGAAATAGAAACACTAATATAGGCCAAGAACTCCTCATATCCCTTACGAACCAGTTTCTCAGCCACTAGTGCAGAGATCACATTAGCCAAATAATTCCGACGTTCTCCAATCATGACTACCTTATTATCCTCCTCAGTTCTCAAGACGACCCTCTTAGTCGCACAGTCCAGACTGACACGATGCTTGACCAATCAGTCCATACCCAGAATCATGTCGAACTCCCCAAATAGAAGCTCCATCAGATTAGCCAGAAATATCGACCCTTGAACCTCTAGCGGAACATCTCTATACAGTTTGCTAACATGAACCGATTGCCCTAGTGGACTCAGTACAGTCACCACACTAGAAGTACTTTCAACCAAAATCCCCAAGTTTTTAGACACAGTACTAGCTACATAGGAATGTGTGGAACCTATGTCTATCAAAGCAAAGTAAGGTACTTCATAAATAAAAAACGTACCGGTAATGACATTTGGAGCATCTCTGTCCTCTCAGCGACGAGCAGCATAAACAAGAGCAGGCTGTCTCGCCTCAATCTGTCCAGCACCTCTGCCTAGTGCTCTCTGATCACGACCCATACCGTTACCACCTCTAGCCTGACCACGGCCCCTCGGTGGCTGCTGAACCACCCTCTGTGACTGCGCAGTACCAGATTCTGGAGCTTGCCCCTGATCGGCCCTCAGCGGACACTATCGAATGCGGTGCTCTAACGACTCACACCTCAAACACTTCCCAGTCCTCCTCTAACACTCGCCCTGATGGCGTCTACCATAATCTCCACACAGCTGCAATCTAGTAGGAGCAACAGGGGGCCCAGCTCTAACCGGCCCATCAGTCTTGGCCTTTTTCTTAGGCATCTGTACCAAACTTGAGGGCTCTGAATCCCTCATATTCTTACCCCTCTCGCGATTTCTGTTTTGGCACTCAGCGTGCTTAACATTTATAGCAATCTTCGCCTTTTCTACCAGAACGGAGAACTCTCGCTCCCTCTACGGAGCTATAAGTACCCTCAGATTATCCCTAAGACCGTCCTCAAAATGGACACATCTCTCATACTCATCCGCCATCATGCCTCAAGCATAGCGGCTCAGCCTCAGGAATTTGACCTCATACTCGGCTACAGATCGGTCTCCCTGAGTGAGATTCAGGAACTCACGCCTACGAGCATCTATGTAACTAGCTCCCACATATTTACTCTGGAACGAAGTCTTAAAGAGCTCCCAAGTCAGAAGGTCAGGCTGAGTACCCTCCTTAACAATCAGCCACCATTGATAAGCCTCATCGCAAAGCAAGAAGACCGCACCCTTCAATTTCTGCTTGGGGGTGCAGTCTAGATTGTCCATAATCCTTTCTGTGGCCTCTATCCAATAGTCAGCCACATTAGGGGCGACTCCTATGACACCCCTAAATAACTCAGCTCCATTAGACCGGAGTCGCTCAGTTACCGACCCTTAGCCCCCAGATCCAGAATTGGGCCCAGCGACCCTCTCTAATATCCTCAGCATGGCTTGAGACAGTACGTCGTCTCTAGCCGATCGACTCTGAGACCCAGTCTCAGTAGTAGGTGACACAGGTGTCTCACTCGTGTCCAGATTCGACATGCTTACCAAAAAAGATGACTCAGCCCGAGCCCCCCTACGGCCTCTACCTCGGCCTCGAGTACCACGTCCATAGATACTTCGTGCACTCATGTCTATTCGGATTTATCTGTATTACAAATTTTATGAATCAGTTACAATTTCAGTGTTTATTAACAGATATTTTATGTAAAGCAGTATCATAATTTCAAAGTTTATTTTTCGCTAGCACAGTCTTTATCAGTTTCAGTTTTACTACAATTTCAGTATACACTAACTAGAGTGTCTTCAGAACAGACTATTTACAATATCATAATAGTTTATCAGAATACTTACAGGATCGGCGCCGGAGACTCGGTGTACCACATTCTCAGTCAAATCAATTGAAAATCAGTTCTTTAAAAACTAAGTTTTAAAACCCAAAATCCACAGCCGAGTTTTGCAACCTGACTTTGATACCACTAAATGTAACACCCCAAACCTGGCTTAGACGTTATGGCTGAATCTGGCGATGTAACATGGAATGGGATTTGAAATCGAATTTATCAAGTTAAAACCGTTTTCGTTTATTAGCTTCTATTTATCTATCGTCAATTTCCAAAAATTATTTTCTCGTTAATTTGTTTCGTTTAAAAACTTATTCTGTAGCGGAAGCTTTAAAACCGTGATATTTAAAGAAAATCGTTCGCGTTTAGGAAAACATTGTTTTTAATTAAACCGAGTTTTTGCAATTTAAAAATCCATGAAAACAGTGAAAATCCAAAATAACAGTAAACAGTCCAAAGTCCCAAATTACATCAAAAATACCCCAAAAATAGGAAATAAAAACCATAAATGAAATTAAACCGTTCAGTAGACATGTGGGTACCATAGAGTCCTCTGACGCACCGATCTGTCTAGGTTTGGGGATTACCTGTATAGATAAAACAGAAAGGGGTGAGTTTATGTAAACTCAGTGTGTAATCCCCCATAGAAGACATGTATATAGTCAAACAATAGTTTTCAGTCAAATGCAGCTTGGGACCTAAGCCCATTACAGATTCAGTCTTAGATATAAATTAGGGCCTTAGCCCATCTCAGATAAAGTATGCACACAGATATAGAAATTAGTATCCTACCCACCAGCCTCTACACACCATCTCCGACCATCCCTACACACCATGTGGGGTTTAAAACACCCACCCAGCCCTACACACCAAGTTGTGCCGAATGCGGCACATATCAGTATTATTGCAGCTGAGCTGCCAGATAATAGGCATGAAAGCCTTTCAATACACTTCCTCCAATAATCAAACATCCCCCCAATGCAGATGCATCTAAACATGGTCAATGTAGACATACAGAATTATATGCTTACATGCTACAGTTCAGTTATCAGTCATACATACAGATCAGTACACATGCATAAATTCAACATGCTCAACACATACAGTATAATCAGATCACATGATTTAGGGTCTAAGTAGCGCTTATCGACCCTACAGTAGGTTCACAGTCGACTTGGGCGACCCTAGGAAACATTTTACCTAAATGGGCCCACACGCCCATGTGGTTTGTCCGTGTGGGCCCACACGCCCAGATTGGCCTTGCCCGTGTGGATCATACGGCTTGGCCCAGATATCACACGCCCGTATGGCCCATACAGCCACACCCCGGCTATCACATGGCCATGTCTTGCACACGGCCTAGCCTTCGTCGATCACACGGCCGTGTCGTCGCACACGACCTACCACACGAGTGACCACACGCCCGTGTGGCGTCGATAGTTTGTAATTTTAGCTTTCGTCGAATCCCGTTTTCTGCATTTTCGGGTACACACCTGGTACTGTTTTGACACTACAGCAACCACGAACCTTCCAGCACCTAAAAATCAACAAACCAACACTCATTTCAGTAACATCTTCAAACTCTAACAAAAATATTCCTCAAACGAAATCTCACAGCATGCAACCGCATACTTACAGGTGACGAAAAGGAATCCCTAATGCTTAATTCGCTGCAGGAGCACCAACGGATTCTTGTTCTCCACCTAACCGAGAACAACAAATCAAACCTTCATCAACACTAGGGCGAAAAGCGTTAAAATTAAAGAAAACGGAACTTACCCAACGAACACAGTTAGGATTGCACAAAACGAATGATATGGATTCAAAAAGAAATCAAAGATGTGGGATAGGAAGTGACAGAATTTTCGACAAAGGGGAAAAGAGAGGAAACGTCAGTTTTTTTTCTGGAAACAGGGAAATTTTAAAAAAAAAAGAATAATATCCAACTATCCCCAAATCCCCTAATTTGACTCCCACTAACACACTACGCAACCTCCTCAGAATTCCTGTTTGACCAAAACTCACTTGGTCAAATGAACAAAAATAAACTCCCACGCTCACACAAGGATTCGAACACAGAACCTTCAGAGATCTGACACTCAACTTAACCACCAGACCAGCAGGCCCATTCTGATATGATTCTACCAATAATTAAATATAAGCCCACTGAGTAAATAGAAAGCTTAAGTCAGAAAAATTCCAAAATTTTCCAAAGAATAGGGCTTGAACTTGGGACCTCTCACACACACCCAGAACACTTAACCACTGAAGCATATACACAATTGAGTCAAAATTTAACAGAAGCAGATATAAGAGAATTTGAGGCGTTAAAATTTAAATCTTCATAAAAAGTTTGTCACTTTTCAAAACAATGATGTGGGAAAGAATTTAGCAAATCTTTGAAACGTTTCCAATATTGAAAAATGGTTCACTTGAATTTTGTAAGAAATTTTGAATCTGTCTTTTAAAAACTTTGGTTTTTTGTGTTGGAAAAACTTTCTTTAAAAATTCAATTTAGATCTCTTTCCTTGTGCCAATTGATCTAGGTTTTAAATTTTTAAACCAAATTTTCGCCTTATCTTTTAGAGAAAAAAGAAATAATTTGAGTTTATCAATTTCATTAGCACAAAGTAGATCATTAAAGGTGGCACATACTTCACAAAATCTTTAAGATGTAAGTAAGGACTTTCAAACTCTGAGCCATGGAAATTAGGAAGTAAAGTTATCATACGCTTGAACCAAAATGTATTTGCAATCAAAGGTAAAACAACGCAAGTGGGTGTTGAGTTTTGAGGAGGTTGCATGTAATTAATCATAGTGCACACTTTTCGAATATTATTTTGGAGCTCTTTCAATTTCATCATGATAGGTGAATGAATAAGTGTCTCAATCAAATTACCAACAAGAATTTCACAATTCTTTCTAACTAAACGATGAGAATTAAAATCATGGTGCTAAACACGCATAAACAAATTAGGATGTACAACCATCCTTTTAAAGAAAAAATGAGATGAAATAAAGAAAAATGCTATAGGCGGTAGAACCAACCAATAAATATATAAAGAAAAAAAATACTTATAAACTTTTAATCTAAATATTACCTTCCTAACAATGGTGCCAAAAACTTGACAGACACTTTTTAGGTCTGCAACCCAAGTGCAGGTTAGAATCAAGTAATAAAATCTCAAGAGTCCGAGGTCAATCCACAGGGAAATTGATTAAAACTTTCAAGATTATAAGTAATATGTTAGAACTAATATTTAACACTTAACTTTGGAATAAGTGTCAAAAATAAAAGTAGGAGAAAGAAACACTAGAAATAAAAATAAAAATCAATGCAAGAAATTAACTAGAAATTATAATAATAAAAACAAATACCTAGAAGAAAATGTGATGAGGTTAGAGGATCCACTCTTGGTGTCATACTAAGATTAAATTTTAGTATTCAATGTTATTACTCAATTAGAATCCACGAAAAATGGAGGTTCCAATTAGATAATCTAGTAATTTATATCCAAGAATTAAGCATATGAATCCATAAGCAAAGATATGTCCACCAAATGAGTGTCCAATATGATTTTCCAATAAGTCCAAAATTTTCGCAAATGAATGCATAAATAAAGGATGGTGCAATATGATAGTTCATGTAACAGTCCGTTTTCAGTGGTGTCAGAAATAGTGGTTTCAAGGCCACAATTCCGACGTGTGAATTTGCAAATATTATTTAATTAATATTTAAGAGATTATTAGAGTGTCGTATTAAAGTTTGATTCGATAATTTTTGTGTTTGAATAGTTAATTAAGGAAAAAGGACTAAATCGTAAAAATTTCAAAAGTCAATCGCTATTAGTTTATAAGCCCTAATTGAGTATAAAAGTATTATTGGATGGTTTTATATGAAAATTTTTCCATAATTATGTTAATGGTTGGTTATTCATTTGTTTATATTATACTATATATTTTATAATTTAATTAATTTAAATGATTAAAGAATTAAAAAAAACAAAGTGATATTCTTCATCACTTTCATCTTTCCACCGAAACATTAAAAAGAAAAGCTTAGGTACCAAACCTTGGGTATTGATACACTCTGGTTGGGTATTGGTGTCGGTATGCTCAAGTATCAGCACTTGTAAATGACCACATGTGCATCCTTGTTTTCGTATTGATTTGACTTTTGGGGGTACAATTAAAGCCCCAAACCACTTCCGATTCACTTTGAATAAAGTGGGCTCCATAAACGTCTAACTTATGCATTTAAAATTTCATTTACTCAAGCATTAATATGCCAAACTCGCTTAATTTGGCTTGGTGATATGTTTTTGTTTATTTGAGCTGTTTCGGCAACAAATGTGGCGTCCTGCATTCGAATTTGTAGTTCAGGTAAAGTGTAGGGTGTTACATACTTATACTATAAGTGTTAATTTCTTCACTATTTACATAAGCTTTTTAGAGTTTCTTCATTTGAAAAAATTTATAAGAGAGCTTGTAGTTTAAATTTATTTATATATTATTTATACATAATAATGTATTATATTATTTATGGTTTATATATAGTAATATATGTTAGAAAATATTCATGAATTTAAGGAACCAAGAATATAAGTTGAATAGCTTGAGGTGTGTTGGGCACTTCTTCTTAATGATATTTCACCACATAGAGTATCCCTAAGGATTCAACAAGCTCTTCCGTTATAAAATGGGAACAACAATCTAACAATAGATTGTAATATAAAATACTCAACAAACTCAAAAGGAGGAGAGGAGGAGCAAGAGGAGGATGGTAAAAAAAAATTTAGGTGTGTTGAGAGTGAAAATGAGTCATGGTATATATAGGATTTTTACTGGCTAAAAATAGCAACGGTAAGTAGATTGAATTAGCTAAAAATAGTTTGAAAATAGTTCAATAAATCTGGACTTGACTAAAACTAATTTCAATCGATTAAGCTATTTTTATCTTAACTAAATATAGTTGTTATTAATTAAAATGTTTACTTTTCTTGGACTTTCAAAAATTCGGTAAAAAAGAAGTCTAAAAACAAAAAGGCTCAAATGTAAAGTACACTTGTAACAGCCCACCTGGTGGAAACTCAGTATTCTATTATTGTTTGGCGTATAAATGGTAAATTAAATATAAAATTTAGTAAGTAAAGTATTAGTTTCGCCTAAGTACAAAACTCTATGGGTTTTTCCTTTTGGCGAACTCCATGTTTTGGCGAACACTAGGGTTTGGCGGACTCTTTTGTTAAGTATCTGTCCACCCCAAATGTTTTGGGCGAACTTGTTAAGTCCGCAGCCTTGATTAACTTGTTCTATCTAATGCTTGGTGACTTAATTAGTTATGTTAGGATTTAGTTGAGATTTAGTTAAAACTGAACTAGACTACTGTAGAATGATTAGACTTAAAATTTGTTAAGTGCGTTTAATCACATGAATCAAGGGTGTTAGTGCATTTAATCAGGGTCTTCGTTTCTTAGTACATAAGAGTATCGCTGGCTATAATGAGATACCTTTACATCTTCTTTCTTGAATTCCTTTGTAAGTCTCTGAAAAAAACCTAAGTTTAGAAGAACTTCTTCAAGAAGAAGGTTCGTAGTGTTTAGATAACGCCTATGTTAGTACCAGCTTACTAGTAATTTCTGGTGAACCCTTAGGTTATTATCGAAGTAATCTACATATTTATCATACTGCATGCATAGAAATTAAAATTGTTTGTGAGGAAGGAAACTTCCTGATTCTTGCATGCATGTTAAGTTTCGATAGATTAATGATCTGATAAGAATAATTATCTTTCTTTTAGCTCAAAAAGCTAATGAGGGTCCCAACGGTAAAGGCAAATGACCTGCTGTGTAGATTTGTACTAAATTTTTGGGTGAGTTCATTCTTACTTCCATGTGTTGTAAATTTCCTTGTTATATAAATTGTGTAAGGTAAGTAATCTTCCTCAGTAATGTATGGATTGTGTATGTGTGGGTAATGGTTGTCCAGTGTAATCGGTCTAAGTTCAGTCTATCTGTGTTATGAAATAACACCATCTTTCGTGCGTAAGCCATTACCAACAGTTTGTGATATGTGAGATATGATATATGGTGATGGAGAAGGGGATATATGTTTGTGAAGCCCCCTGTAGGGCAACTATACTGCAAACTGGACTGACAGATTACAATAAAAACATGTTATTTTGAATGAAAACGTTATGAAGAGTTAAGGGGGAGTATGTATGTGAACGAGACTGTATGATATACTTCTGAATTTAAATTTTGGGTACGTGGTTGGCATGAGGATGGTTTTTCTATGTAATGTTAAGTTGGCGTACAGTATTCGCCCATGTGTATTGTAAATTGGTGTATTGAGTCTATCAGTGTTCTGTGAACGCCATTGGATGTAATATGATCATTATGTGAAACTCTTCTAAAAGGTTTGGTATTATCGTAAGAATTGGTGTGTATGATTTCTCTTTATCTTTGGGTACTCATTAAGTTCGTATAAACTTACTTTGTTATCTTTTCCTTCTCAAGTGTGCTATTTGAAGGAAGGCTTTTTGTTGAAAGGACTACGCCAGAGCACTATTGCTATTGTGAGTTGTCTGTTTTTTCCTGTATTATGCATGACCTTTGAGGGTGGCATGTAAATGTATTTTTGAAACCAATTTGTATAACAATCTATCATTTTGTTGAGATCATATTTTTATGAGAATCTTCTTAAATTTCAATGCTTGGATTTGATTTATTATAATTTGTTCATGAATCTATTTATTTGAACTTATATGCTAAATGGATTGAACCCTGTTTTAAAACGCCAATGATGTACATTGAAACCTTTATAAACTAATAACCCATCACATGTTTTATACTCATAAATTTGTAAAGTTTTACAAGCTTCCGCTGAATGATTTGTTTAAGAATTAGTCTGATTTTAACTTGTGGCACAACTTGGATCCAATTATCGGGTCGGATTTGGTGCATTACAACTCTAACCTTTTAGGCCCAATGTACGAGTCTATCCTCTCAACTTAGTTCTTATTAGCTCAATGAAAATAAAGTATTATGGGTTATAAATAAGGGTCTCAAGGTCTTTCTTTAGAAATGTGAGATTTGGTTCTTTTGAAATATCTCAACTTTTTCAATAATATATATAGTAATATATCATTATTTATTATTTATAAATAAATATTTTATTTATACAATTGTGTATTGTTTAATATAAATAACATATATTATATGAAAGATATAAACAATTATGTTTAAAAAATAAGTATTGGTTCAAAAATAACGAAAAATCTTCCTTAATTTGATGTGTTCATGCAATACACTTAGACACCAAAAATGTAATGCTTTGTATGATTTTCATTGATTTATTTATCATTTATTGTTTGTAATTTTCAAAAATTTATTAAAAATACATTAATTAAATGTGTATTTTAAATTAAATACAATAAACTCTTGTATCTATATATAAATATTATTGTACATTATTATTAATTAAAGACACATAAATTATTTTATAATTTATAATCAATATTATTATAGAATTATTTAAAATTTTTTATTGTAATTAATTTATACATATTATAAATGATAATTTAACTAACTTCAACAAGTAATTTAATGGGCAATTTACCTAAATATACCGATTTTAAAAAAAAATTACGGAAAAGGGCCAAAAAAATAATTATCTACCGGAAAGGGCCATTTCCCCAAAAACGCGCGTCCACGTCGGTAGCGTTTTTTAGGGGTGCAGCGAGAAAGCGCGTCCACGAGGGCGCTTTGTGCCACATCAGCAAAAACGCGTCCTAGAGGCGCGCTGTGATGTGGCACAAAGCGCGCCTCATGGACGGCGCTTTGCCCTCCCCCACGATGGGCTTTTCAGTAGTTTTTAGTGTTAGGGCATGACTTTTTAGGGTTTTAGGGCTACGATTTAGGGATTTTTAGGGTCTTAGGGTTTGGGTTTCTAGGGAAAAATTAATGGACTATATTTTAGGTTAATTAATTAAAATAATTTTAAGTTTAGGATTTCGTGAAAAATATATCAGCAAAATAAAAATTATTTGAATTTTTTTACATAGTATCCGCAATATAATTTTGAGAAAATGTTTCAACAAATAGTGACCAAAATGCTTCAAGAAGGATGCACTTGTCAGCAAAGAGTACTGAAAAAGCTCCCACGTGGACGCACTTTTGCTACAATGAGTCTCTGGCGAAATAATTTTGAGAAGACGTTTCAACAAATAGTGGCCAAAACGCTTCAAGCGAGGATGCACTTGTCGGCAAGAAGAGTACTGAAAAAGCTCCCATGCGGACGCTCTTTTTGCTACAATGAGTCTCTGGCAAAATAATTTTGAGAAGACGTTTACGAACAAATAGTGGGCAAAACGCTTCAAGCGAGATGCACTTTGCCGCAAGAGTACCAAAAAACTCCCACGTAGACGCTCTTTTTGCTGATAGTCTCGGCAAAATAATTTTGAGAAGACGTTTACGAACAAATAGTGGCCAAAACGCTTCAAGCGTGATGCACCGTCGACAAGAAATCTATGAAAAAAGCTCCCACGTGGGCGCTTCTTTGCTCTGATGAGTCCGCAATCCTTAGACTATAAATCAGCCAAATTTCATTCTCGGGTTGCATAATGTAAATTGAGGCAAAAGTAAAATAGAAATCAAGATGAGTGAACGTATTAATCTTTCGTTATTTACTACGATGGTGAGGTTTGTGACACCGAAAATGGTGTTGTTTTGTTATCGGAGAACACAGCGCGATTAGGTTTTAACCGGAACATAGATTTGACAGAACTTCGTAAAAGAATTAGGCGTAAAATCTTTAAAACAACGCCAATGAAAGTTCAGTCTATTAAATATAGATTTTGCGCTTCGGTTGATCCCGTGAGATATGACACATTCGACATCAAAGGTCCTCGGAGCTTGGAGGCAATGGTGGAGACTCATCTTGCCAGTGGATCACCCTATCTTGAGGTATACGTACATTTTTCATCGCCAAGTGATCTTCCTTCGACTTCAACATCTACTGTTGTTCGAGGGGAATACACGACCCCAAGCTGACACTCTGTTAGTGGGAGGCAGAATACGGAAGCGCCCGTGTTTGGTGGTAGTATAGAAAACACAACCCCTGCACGACACTCGGTTGATGGATGGGACATGCATATCCTTCCTTCGACGTTCGATGCTAGTAATACGTATTGGGGAACGTCATCAACTTCTAGTGGTTGGCAATCCACATATGATTGGGAACGTTATGGAAGTTGTTTAAGAAGGGATAATGTACTCCCCACGACATCCACCGGCGAGGTGCCCTCGGTCGTTGCAGATGATGGTGGGTCGGATGACGAGTCCGATGTGGATCCACCTTGAGAGCCTGGCCCCGATGGTGCAGAAGTTGCATTATTTTCTAAACTGGAGCCTGTTCCAACCGATGTTGGAGGCGGTTCAGATGAAGAAGAAGAAGATCCACGATTCAGGGCGTACTCGCCTCCAGCCCACATGCATAATGTTGATCTATCTCAAGACGATGCATTGGATTTTCCTGAACTACCACACAGAAGGCGTGACCGTACAAGTTCGTCGCTGGATTCGGGCGAATTAGAAGTTGGTAAAGAGTTTTCCAACAAGGATACTTTTCTTGGTGCATTGAAACAATATAGCATCAAGAACGGGGTTAACTACAATATGGTTAAATCCAAACTCGATAAGTACGAGGCCAAGTGTGCAGTGCAAGACGGTACATGTTCATGGAAAATCATGGCCTCGTTGAGGAAAAGGACAGCTTGTGGGAGATCAAAAGTACAAAGGTCCACATACATGTCTTGCCTCTGGTACAATATCACTAGGTGTTCAAGGTTTTGAATAATACTAATATTACGTAATGTTGCATTATTTAACGTGCTTTGTTGATGGTGTGTTTCACAAGATCATCTCAAGATGGATTCGAGATGTTGGTGACTTAATAATGCCGACGGTGAAGGCGGATCCGAAGACTACAAGCAGCGGCCTTAATTGGCAGTATCCGTAGCCAATTGGGGTACACGCCTTCTTACCAAAAGACTTGGATAGCCAAGCAGAAGGAATTGGAAAAGTTACATGGTCGGTGGGATGCTTCGTATAATAAAGTGTGGCGAAGGTGTCGTCTTTGGAAAGATATGTCCCGAGTGCAAAAGATAACAGACCTTGAAACGGAACCGGCGATTACAACGATCGATTGCTCGTGGATGTCAAGTGTTCAAGCGCCTGTTTCGGACATTTAAGCAATGCTTGAGACGCATTTATATCTCGCAAGCCATTGGTACAAATTGACGGTACCTTTATGTATGGTAGATATACGATCGGCTATTGCTAGCTGTGGCACAGGATGGTAGTGGGAGAATCCTTCCAATTGCGTTTGCAATAACATCGGGGGAGTCAGCTGATGACTGGGATTTCTTTCCATCTAGGTTAAGGAGGCATGTCTGCCCCCAACTTGATATATGCGTTATATCGGATCGGGGCCCTGGAATACTAGCCGCAATAGAGCGACAGGGAAGCATGTGGCATCGTACACACCATCGATATTGCCTAAGGCATGTTGCGTCTAACTACCACGGGCAACATCGATCTACAAGTCAACGATGGCAAGTGACCAACATGGGTATGTAATATCTATTAATATAATTTTGTTTGTAATATTCAATTTATTCATAATTGAAGAGTGGTATGTAATATTCACTATCAACTTATATTGGCAGGGTACGAGATCAATAAGGATCGTTTTTACGAGATGTTGGCGAGTTTGCGCTCAGTTAACGAAGAAGACGCAAACTACCTACGCAATATACCTTTTGAACAGTGGACACAAGCATACGACGACGGCCTACGATATGGTCATATGACCTCAAACCTGGCCGAATGCATAAATTCTGTTCTAAAAGGAATGCGTCATTTATCGATAACATCGGTTGTGCGAGAGACATATTTTCGTTTAGCGGCACTATTTCCGAAGCGAGCAGCGAGTTATAAAGGCCAAATGCAAGGAGGCCATGTATGGTGCGTGAAGGTATTGCGAGAAATTAACAAGGGGAAGGCACGGGCCAATACCATGCACACAGTGTGTCACGATCGCGACAACCTATGGTTTCGTGTGACGGAGTTTGACAGACCGAACCAAGGTATTGTTGGCGGGCAATATCATGTACACTTGAGAAATAGGACCTGCGACTGTGGGATATTTGATGCACTTCGTTATCCATGCGCTCATGTACTTGCGGCTTGTCAGAATCTCCGTCTGGATCCCATGAGTTATGTCGACGAAGTGTATAAAATTGAAAACATGTACAACGTGTGGAGACACGTATTCCCACCAGTCCCAGATGAACGTAAGTGGCCGTCTGTATCGCTTGCTCTGTATAAGCTGTTATCGGATAGAGAACTTCGTCGCAAACCAAAAGGTCGACCTTGCTCGACTAGAATACGCAACAATATGGATATCCGAGAAACGGCCAACCAACGGAAGTTATGCGGATGGTGTAGGAACCCAGGCCATACATCTCGCTCGTGTCCAAGTCGGAATAGTTCATAGTCTCCTTATCATTTTTGTCTTTTGAAAGAATGAAAAGTTATGTCTCATTTTCGTCTGTATCATTTTTGTTTAGATGTATTTAAAGACATGATAGAAGTAAAGTATGTGTTTTTCATTTCATTAAATATATAAAAATTACATTACAATTAGGATATTCAAAAACAACTTTCATTTTATGGGTTAATAAAAAAATAAATTACAAAAAAAAAACTTTTATTTTATTAAAGATAAAAAAATTAAATTCCAAATAAAATAAAAACAATAACTTTTTATTTTATTAAAGATATAAAAAATAAATTACAATAAAAAAATAAAAAACAACTTTTATTTTATTAAAGATAAAAAAATTAAATTACAAATAAAAATAAAAAACAATAACTTTTATTTTATTAAAGATATAAAAAATAAATTACAATAAAAAAATAAAAAACAACTTTTATTTTATTAAAGATAAAAAAAATTAAATTACAATAAAAAAACAACTTTTATTTTATTAAAGATATAAAAAAATTACAATAAAAAATGACGGTCAGAATCAATGTTGGTGCCGGTAGGAATCAGTGCCACATGGGGGTGGTCGACGGTTACGCGCTGGATTCCTCCTTCTTCTAGCTTCCGGCGGGGGTTGTGGAACCTCAGGCGGGGACTCTAGTTCCTCCGGTAGGGGGTCTGGTTGTGGGTGTTGGGAGGATGACCCACCTTGATAAAATAACGACTGGGGAGGTGTTTGCATAAACCATGGCGGAGGTGTCTGAATCCCGTAAGGCGAAGGAGACTGGTAAAAAGAAGAGCTCCCCGACGGCGCCTCGTGCGATCCTTCATGCAACGGCGGCCTCAAGATCGGCTGGTCAGTCGGAGTAGTCAGGAACGGACTCGAACCGGGCCATGCATTCCAACCTTCCATGGGATTGGGAAAAGGAAACATATAAGGGTTAGGATACATATAAGGGCTAGGGTACGCACCTGGCATAATCTGAAAAGGCTGTGATGTGGGTGTCGTCGGCTGAAGTGTTGGGCCCGGTGACTGTGTGGGCACTGTTGATGGACCCGGTGACTGTGTCGGCGCTGTTGATGGTCCCGTCTCATCACCCCTTCTCCTTGGATTTAAAGGGCCCCGTCGTTCCCTTTGTTCACGAAGTTGTCGTCGCCTCTCCTCTTCCGACAATAAAAATGGCTTGCCATGGATCCAAAACCATGGCATGTATTCCGGCACGCACACTAACTCAGGAACGATATACGCACACTAAATCATACCAGTTCTCCCACAGTCGATATACGCTGACAAAAATCTTGGTCAATCCGTATGCAACTGTCGTAAGTCGACTTTGTGCTCATCATCGGGCACCTCAGGTGCCACGGGAATCGGTTGTCGAAATCCAAATTGACGCAGAACCCGATCTGACTGGTGTATCTCCACGGTCGCATAGTTGATCAATGGGACCTTCACGTGCCAAATGTTCGGATTTTGAAAGAACTCCTCCGGAATTACTGCCCGAATTGAGGGGTCCTCGTATGGTGTCCATTCAAACTATATTAACATGATAAAAATATTAGTTATATACTAAATATTAAATACGAAATACTAAATGCGAAATACGAAACGACTATTTTATTACGAAATTTAATTAAAATTTAATACTTACTTGTGCTTCCGACCATTGCAATAGTAGAAGCTGTATATCTTCAAGCGATGTAGGTATTCCAACATAACTCGCCGAATGGTTCCACCTAATTAAATAAATTTTTAGCATACAATTATATTTTAAATCTATGTAATAATTGTAAAATCTAATATTAAATTTACCTCGTTATGAGTGGGAATGTATATGGGTAGTCGACTCGAGGACGTAAAAATGGAAATCGAAACCGTGCCCATGATTGTAGTAGTGATAGGCAACCTCCGATTTTTGCTTTATTCGGCCGCGTCGCCTCGTACATCTCCCGATACAATTTTACGAGCACGGCAGACCCCCAACTCAATTCATCGGCTGCTCTAAAATCAACGAGTTTCAGCAGCCATCTCAGGTGTACGAGGTTTCGTGACAGGTCCGGCATCAAATAGCCTCCAATCATCTCAAGAATGTATGCCCGAGCATACCGTATTCTTTCTATTTTGGTCGAACCATTATTCGGCTCCGAGAATGTGTCTCGTAACCAGCCCATCTCGATCCGACCACCGTAAATGTTATCCGGAATAGCACCCAAAAGCTCGTAGCATACGGCGGCCCAATCGCCAGAAGTTGCGGACCCGGTGACTACGGACCCATCCACCGGAAATCCTAATTGCAAATGCACGTCCTCCAGAGTGATAGTACACTCTCCGCATGGAAGATGGAAAGTGTGCGTCTCGGGTCTCCACCTCCCTATCAACGCACTGATTAACTTCGGGTCCAACTTGCACCCCCGGCCTATCGTGGCCACGTGCCAAAAACCCGCTTCCCGCAAGTAATTCTCGATAAACGGCGATGGCGGACCAGGCATATTGCGAATATAGCATTGCAACACCTGATCTACAGACTGTTTAAAAAATTATAAAATAAAATTTAATTAAAATTGCATAAACCTTAAAAATTTTAAATAGTATTGATAAATTAAAATTAAAACTTACCATTTGTATTTGATCGACGGAGATGTGTTTATCGTCGAGACGAATTAATTCTCCAGCCATTGCTAATACGATCGAATATTTTAAAATTTATCAAAAAAAAAGATATTTCAAAAAATTTAAAAAAGGGCTTTTTTGTAAATATTAAAGGACTATTGTGAAATTTGAGAGGAAGTTTAAAGGATTTTGAGAGGAATTTGAGAGAAAGTTGAGAGAAAAATGAGTAAGGATTAATGTGTGAAAAAATAAAAGGGTTGGGGGTTTTTATAAGTTTTTTTTTACCGTTGGAGGCCCAACGGTCAAAAAAAAATTTGACCGTTGCAGGGGCAAAGCGCGTCCACGAGGGCGCGCTTTGTGCCACATTAGCAAAGCGTACCCTCTAGGACGCGTTTTTTACTGATGTGGCACAAAGCGCGCTCGTGGACGCGCTTTTTCTCGCGCATCCCCAAAATGCGCTGACGTGGACGCGTTTTGGGGAAAAATGGGCCTTTCCGATAAATAATTATTTTTTCGGTTCTTTTCCGCAATTTTTTTAAAAAATTAGTATATTTAGGTAAATTGCCCTAATTTAATGACATTGATTAGATGACATAAATCACACTTATTCTAAATTAAAAAAAAAAAAAAAAGCAAAAGCTGGCTCCAATTGTGGATAAGGTTTTCGGTGTACTGCTTGCTTGCAATTTTGTATTGTTATTACTGTTACTCTTTTTTATGTTTTAGAAGATAAGCTTAGCTTCTTCTTTTTTAAGAAAAATATATTTAGTTTTTTTTTTAAAAAAAGTTAAGTGTATGGGTTTCTTAGGCAACAAGTTTGTTTTTATTTGTTTTACACTAAAAAAATTAATTTGGTTTTCTATAAGAAATCCAGAGGGAGCCAAAACTAAGATTTGAGTAAAATATTATTTTTAGGTATCATCTTTTATATCAATAATTAAATGTATTATATAATTTATATTGATCACGTATATGTAAAAGCTATTGTATTTATTTCTTAAAAATATATTTATAATTTCTATTTTTATCCATCCTTATTTCTAAAAAACAATTGCTTAGAACGAATTACATAAAAATCCCATTTTTTTAAATAATTACTGGATTAGGTTGGTTTTTGTAAAATTACGGGATTATGCAGAAATAACGAAAACGCTTCCAACCGGAAGGATTTTCCCTCAATGGCTATTTAATTAGCCGTTGAAACCAACGACTACCCCCAAACGGCTAGATTTCTTTTTCTATATACACCCCCCTTTCATTTTTTTTCCAATTCAATCTCAACTATCTCTTTCTCACATTCTCAAATCTCTCACAATTCCCTCTTAATTTCTGCTCAAATTTTATTTCTTTCTCAACTCTCTTTTTTTATTAAAATTTTATTAAAATTTTCGTAAATTATTTTTCTATTACAATTTATTTCATGTTTTTCAAAATTAAAAATGGTAAAATCTCTAATCCATTTGGATGGCAAGCACATTTTGGTCGATTAATTGCAAATGCTAAGAATTTTTTTATTATATTTAATCTAATTTAATTTAAATATTTTTTGTTATATTGGAATTTAATATTTTGTATTGTTTTTATACATAGCTAGAAGATTGGATTTTGGAGACGTATATTCGTAATCTATCTGCTCCTCCACCACCCTTAATTGATCCCTACTTAAGAGATGCGAGATTTTTGCACATGGTCATTATTGGTAGGGGGTGTAAATTGGACCCCACACTTGTAAGGGTGGTGGTGGAAAGGTGGAGACCCGAGACGCACACATTCCATCTTCCATGTGGCAAGTGTACTATCACTCTCGAGGACGTACAGTTATAGCTTGGGTTACCGGTGAATGGGTTGGTAGTGACTGGGTTAGTTGTCACAGCCGATTGGAAAGACATATGCGAACAAATTTTAGGGAGGGTTCCAGAAATGATTTATGGATCCCGGATAGATTAAATTAGTTAAAAAGAAATTTTAGTGGGCTCGATGCTGATTCGAGTGAAGTCCAAAAAGAACAAAACGCTCAAGTGTACGTTATTATGATCAACGAAGGTCTCCTAATGCCCGATAAGTCACAAATCTTGTTTATTTAATGTGGCTATTAAAAATCGTCAACTTTAGAAAAGCGAGCCAACTCAATTAAGTGTCAACCGTGTTGGTGACGTTGTACTAGGAGATGTGACGGGCGACGAAACCACAAAAAATTAAAATCGGTGGTTGTATGCTACTACTACAATCATGGGTGTGGTATTGGCTGCCATTTTTACGTCCTCGAACAAACTACCCTTATATATTCTCACTCGTAACAAGGTAAAATTCATTAGATAATATATTTACTATAATAAAATTGTTTAAATTTTAAATTATTGTGTTCACATATTATTTTAATAGGTGCAACCATGGGTCGAGTTACGTGGGACTACCAAATGAGCTTCGAGATATACGGCTTCTGTTAGACCAGTGATCGGAAGCAGAGGTATGTATTTTTTAAATTTGAATTATATAATATTAACATAGTTGATTTAAAAATAATATTATATATAAGTAAAATTTTTATTATTTTAATATAGTTTGAATAGACGCCATACTCCGATCAAGCAATTCAAGAATGCATCTCGTTCGAATTATTGGTGAATCTTAACTTCTAGCACATGAAGATGTCATTGGTAGTGTACACTACGGTGGAGATGCATGAGTCGGATAGAGTATTGCAGTAATTCGAGTTTAAGCAATCGATTCTGCCGGCACCCCAAGACATCGAAGATCTACATTATATCGACTTACAGGAGAAAATGGATGAGCCTTGACCTACATTCCACGCACAATATATCAACATTTAGAACAATAGGTACGAGTTTTTACCTACTCGCGAGGCCATTATCGCTCCGGAGTTAGCCTACGATCCGGAGTACATGTCATGGTTTAGACACCATGGCAAGTCATATCTGCTAGTGGAAAAGGTGAGGGGTAGGCAATGCTATACGAGGAGGCCACGACGAGAACGTAGGCATCCAAGGTCTAAAGTAGCTGTAAAAGTGGGTCCATCGTCTACACCTACACAAGAACTAACACCGATGGCCGCACCACTCCCTCAGTTAGTATGGCTCGACTTATTCTAGTGTTTATACTAACCCTGTCATTTTTACACAACCACCACATATTGCACCACATTTGTCTGTTTTTACATTGACGCCAGATTTTATTTTTGGACCTCTGTCCCCGGCATATTAGACGTCAATGCCATCTGTCGAAACCATTTTTTGTTTTGAAAAACGGGGTCGACTTTAAAAAAGAAAATGGAGTCACCACCAATCTTTTTTCAAGGTGTGATCGGGTCACCTTGAAATTGATCATTTTAATAAAAAAATTTTGATTTATTAAAACAATGATTTTGGTCTACGAAATTCGAAAAAACGGGTTCGAAAGTCTGTTACGCACGAGGAAGGATTAGCACCCTCGTAACGCCCAAAAAAATTGGTACCTAATTGATTAATTAATGTCTTAATGTCGAAAATTTGAGAAGATTTTAAAATATGATTCTTTTGATTTTTCAAAACTTATAACCTTTAAAAAAAACATTCAATTATTTGGAAAAAAGAAAAGTCGAATCTCAGTAAGTTAGAGCACGACCTTTCGAATTTCCCAAACACCAAATATCCTTTGTTTTGTTTTCTTTTTTTTTTTTTTTGAAATCCTATCTCAAAATATCAAAATGTCACATCCAATAAGTTAGGACGCAACATCTTAAATTCACAAAGATAGGTTTTTTATTTGAAAATCATATATTTTAATTCCAAAAAGGGTATTTGATCATTTAGACTTAATGAGAAAAATCGAAGCCCAGTAAGTTAGGGCACGATTCCCTCAAAACTCCAAATGTCAAATATTGCCTTATTTTAAGAAATAAAGTTTTGGATAAAAAGTGGCAATTAAAATAAATTTAAAATAATTAAAATAAATGAATAAATAATGATTAAGCAATTAAATGGATAAATAAAAAAACACATAAGTCAACCTAACTCCCGCAATCTGAGGATTCGACGAAATTCCTCCACCAAAAACTAACTCGAACAGAAGCAACTCAAAAGGAAACGAAGATGAGCGAAGAACAAAATAAGAACAAGCCACAGAAAATAAGAACACAAAAGAGAGATAAATTTGAGTGAATGTTCTCAAGAATTTTTCTTACTCAAAACTCAATTCCCATTCAAGTGTGTCTACAATGAAGGGAGAGGCCTCTATTTATAGTTGAGCCTCCCCAAATCCAACGGTACAGATCAATTACATCAACGGCTAAGATTAAAAGGTATCTACAAATTAAATCTCTAAGATTACAAAATCATATCTTTTAATATTACATGCCATATCTTCTAAGATTGCATATCATATCTAAGATTGCATACCATAACTTCTAGGATTGCATATCATTTCTAAGATTGCATACCATATCTTCTAGGATTGCATATCATATCTAAGATTTTCATATCATATCTAAGATTGCATATCCTTGAAGATTGTACTTCCATATACGTCAAGCTTGTAGATAGACCTTCAATCTTTTTAAGTAATGGGCCATTCCGATCAGGCCAAATGATATATTTTGGACTGGACTTGGACTTTATTTTATTATTTTGGGTTTATTATTTTTTGTATGGGCCGGGGCTAAATTGGTCTATTACAGCTGCCCCTCTTTGCTCATTATCGTGTAACGAGAATAGAGCAAAGACTATAAAAGGCCCAATTTTGCCCGGTCTTTGTCGAGCCTTGACTTCTTGGTCATTGCTTTCTTTAAATAACTTCTATCCCATCTGCAATTCGGCTTCAATTTGCTTCACTGCAACTTTAGGAATGCCAGATCTGCTATCTTTGGTCTGCTCCACTGCAAACTTAGAGAATGCAAGACCTGATGTCTTTGATATGCTTTATTGCAATCTTAGGGAGACAAGACTATAATCTTTAGCCTGCTCCCTTGCTACATCATGAAGATAAGGCTAGTGGCTAAAATCTGCTCCCTTGCTACATCAGGAAGATAAGATTCGCCAAATTCGATCTGCTCAGCTACTGCTTAGGGATATAAGATCAACAAACTTCAGTTTGCCCCACTACTATCTCGAGGGGACAAAATCTGAACTTTTTAGTCTGCTTCCTTACTATCTCAGGAAGACTTCAATCTTTAGTCTGCTCCACTACCATCTCTAGGGAACAAAATCTGAACTTTTAGTTTGCTTCCTTACCATTTCAGGAAGACTTCAATTTTCAGTCTGCTCCACTACTATCTCGAGGGAACAAAATCTAAACTTTTAGTTTGATTCCTTACTATCTCAGGAAGACTTCAATCTTCAGTCTGCTCCACTACCATCTCTAGGGAACAAAATCTGAACTTTTTGGTTTGCTTCCTTACTATCTCAATAAGACTTCAATCTTCAGTTTGCTCCACTACCATCTCTAAGGAACAAAATCTGAACTTTTTGGTTTGCTTCCTTACTATCTTCAGGAAGACTTCAATCTTCAGTTTGCTCCACTACCATCTCTAGAGAACAAAATCTGAACTTTTTGGTTTGCTTCCTTACTATCTTCAGGAAGACTTCAATCTTCAATTTGCTCCACTACCATCTCCAGAGAACAAAATCTGAACTTTTTGGTTTGCTTCCTTACTATCTTCAGGAAGACTTCAATCTTCAGTTTGCTCCATTACCATCTCTAGGGAACAAAATCTGAACTTTTTGGTTTGCTTCCTTACTATCTTCAGGAAGACTTCAATCTTCAGTTTGCTCCACTACCATCTCTAGGGAACAAAATCTGAACTTTTTAGTTTGCTTCCTTACTATCTTCAAGAAGACTTCAATCTTCAGTCTGCTCCACTACCATCTCTAGGAAACAAAATCTGAACTTTCCAATTTGCTTCCTTACTATCTCAGGAAGACTTCAATCTTCAGTCTACTCCACTACCATCTCTAGGGAACAAAATCTGAACTTTCCAATTTACTTCCTTACTATCTCAGGAAGACTTCAATCTTCAGTCTGCTCCACTACCATCTCTAGGGAACAAAATCTGAACTTTTCAATTTGCTTCCTTATTATCTCAGGAAGACTTCAATCTTCAGTCTGCTCCACTACCATCTCGAGGGAATAAAATCTAAACTTTTTAGCCTGCTCCCTTGCTACATCAAGGAGATTAGACCAATGGCTAAAATCTGCTCCATTGCCGATACATGGAGATAGGATTCGCCAAATTTGATATGCTCCACTACTACTTAGGGAGATAAAATCTGTGAATTCATCGATGTTGCTACACCGTCCTCTGAGGGACATGTCCTGTAGACTCGGTTCTATATGCATATGTTTATGCCGAATGATCGGGATGCTATGATCAAAATAAATCAAATGCTCCTAGCCACATATGTTATGAACGCAACATGTCATGAAAATGATTCCTGATTAGGATACAATAGTCGAAATGAATCTAATGCTCCTAACTAAATGATATTATGGATGACATTTGCATGAATGCAGAATGTCATGAGAATGATCTTCTTCTTTTTTTTCTTATGTACAACGATTAGGATACAATGATCGGAATGAATCAAATGCTCCTAATTGGAAGTGTATGCATGAGAATGATCCCTTTTTAATACTTGGGTTGTCATTGCTCATAGTTCATCAACGTTCTATCACTGATGCGTTACCCTGCTTTCTCGTTCAGCTGGTATCTTTGACAGAAAACCCAAAGAAACGATCATATTCTGCTCAGCAAGCTTACCCCGCTGTAATTTTAGAGTCCCTTCCACTGCACCCTGTGGACATAAAATTTGTACCATCTTTAAATCATCCTACTGCGACTTATGGCTATAGGATCTGTATTAAATTCACCCCATCCCATTGCAACTCAAGGGTATAGGATTTGTAACTTGTTCAATCAACTGATCACTCCCAAGGTGACCTAACCAAATGTGTATGCATGATATCTGCATAGATGCAGAATATCATTTTTAGAAAATGATTCCCCTTTTATACTTGAGTTAACATTGCCCATTTTTCATCAAGATTGCAATATCTTGTCATTTTGTTCAATCCCCTTTCTTTGACAAAAATCCGGAGATAGTCTCAGTTTAGACTCTTCCTCCACAAATATTTTCATCCTTTAAACTTGGTGAGTTTTAAACAATAGTCATGTTTCAAGCTCTTGTATTATTTAGAAGTTTCCAGAGTAATATGTGAAACCCCTTTTATAAAGTATTATTAGTCCACTAATCGTTATTTCAATGGAAAATGCTTGAAAAAGATCATAACAATGGACAAGAAGGAAATTAGGAGCATAGCTCGGAACAAATAAGTTAAGCAAAGATAACAAATGCAATCTAGAAGGAAATTTATTGGTAGTGTATTTTGAAACGAATAATTAAAGATAACAAATTCGTAATGGGTAAGATGGGAAACTAGGTGCCCCGTATATCGCATCGAGCTTCTCTGTTCAAACTTCTTGAGGACCATTTTAATCTCAATATGTGTTTAGGGGATCCGGAATACTTCGTCGATGCCCCAAGACGTAACATACTTCCTCATTATTAATTCAAACATAGCAAGACTACTATATGCCCCACTTTTGATCAAAATTTAAGCCACCCTTTTCGGGTTTTTGGCTCAAAACTCCATTAGTCTCAAAGCGCCCTTTGCGGGTTTTCGCCTTGGCCTCTCCTCTTTTTTCTTTTCTTTCTTTCTTTTTTTTTTAAAGGTCTCAAGGCACCCTTTGCGGGTTTTCACCTTGGCCTCTCCTTTTAGATGAAATCAAATTCACCCACTGAGCATGTCCTTACCATACATCTTGGTCAAGGTTAATGATCTTCCGAACAAGCTTCTTTCACCACATAAGGTTTTTCCAAATTTTGGCATTTATTTTCCTCTGAAGTCCTTTTGTATGAGAAGAATCCTTCTTAATGCCAGGTCCCTATCATAAAATTCTCTTGGGCAAACCTTTTGTCATAAGCTTGTACCATCCGACCGTGATGGATAACTTTTAACCTTTTTTTCGATTAGGTTCAATTGGCAAAGCTGTTTCTATTCCAATGAGAAATGTGTTGCCACAACGAAGGTTCTAGCCAACGTTCGATAAGACAGAGGGTAAATGGTAACTTCTTTATGTCAATATTCACAAGTCTCAGTCATCTTTCCCATGATCCTTGTTTTGTTGTTTTTGTTTTTATTTTTCCCCCTTTTTTTTTTGCTGCCTTTACTACATTGTGATATGGCGTCTGATCTTTGAACAAACTTCCAAACTTTTGACATTGTCCTTTTTAGCATTCTTTGTCGGCACCTGATCTTTTTTTTTTGAGAATTTGATGACTATCGACTTTGTAACATTGGCATATGAAGCTACTTCCACCCTCTTAGTGAAGTAGATGACGACCACGACAATGAGTCGATATCGACTAGAAGCTTTTGACGAGATCGGCTCCACAATATCCATTCCCCACATATAAAAAATCTGTGAAGAAATAGCTGAGGCACATGAGTCTTGTCTTCCTCCATTTGGCATTTACGACATAACTGAAGCAATCTCCCTTTTATGGTGGACCAATAGTACCCGAACCTTATGATTAGCCTGGCTATTATAGAACCATTATCATGTTCTTTAAACACCCTTATGGACTTCTTTTAAGATTTTCCCAGGCGTGTCTTGATATGATCGTGCAAAATCATCTTTGAATTCTTGAAAATAACTCAATGATGTCTCGCCTTATTTCTGTAGTGAGCTGGGCTTCGATCTTCATCCCTTTCTTAGGCTCGCAATGTCCACTGATCCTATGTAAGGTAGGATCTATTTTTCATCATGTTCTACCATTCTTTAATAAATCAGAAGATATGTTACAATCTATGTCATCTTCAAAGTCTTGAGATCCCCTAGACCCATATTTCATTCAAAAAGGGAATCCGTAACAACGTCGCTCATGTCATTGATATCTGGTTACCTAGGTACGAAGGCAAAAAATCCAAAGAATAAATGATTCTAAGGATGATTATTTGTATGGTATGGTCATGAATAAAGAATGAAAGAATATTCTAAAAAAAAAAAGAATGTACAGTATGAAATGTAAAGAATGAAAAAAATATTTGCTTAAAAAGATGCATTTTATTGAAATAAAAATTCTGGACATAAGCCTATTTCACAAAAGGATTTTTATTGTCTCTAGGCTTAAGGCAACAAGCATGTTTTGAATATTACTCTAGATTAGTCTTAAAAATACAGGGATTCCTTCCACAGCTCCATTGTTTAAAATCTTGCCAAGTATGCAAGGGCTTGGAAACTTCGTTCCTCAGTTCCCTCTTCGCTTTTGGTTTCTTCAAGGAGTCGCAACTTTCTTGTCTCCTCCATCAATTATTGCATTCACTGTCTCGTCAAAATGATCAGGTTTTGATGAATCATCAAACTTCACAATTCTCATTTTAATGAACCTTTCGACCAACTTTTTAAACGTAGTACAGTTTTCAATTGAGTGCCCTGTTATACCCGCATGGTAGTCACATTGAGCGTTTGAATCATACCATTTGGGATATGGGGGCTGTAACAATTTCAAATAAAATGGGGGCACCACATGTGCGTCAAATAAACTTTGATATAGCTCCTTATACATCATTGGGATTGGCGTAAATTAAAGCTTTTCAGAGTTTTGCCTTGTGCCCGATTCCTGTCTTATCGACCCTTGTTGCCCAGCAGTAATTACTTTCTGCTGGCTAACAGTAACTGCCTTCGAGTACCCTTTATTGTATGTACTCATATTATTCACATCATTCTCCTTTTTCCTTGGAGCAAACCTTTTAGTGGTTTTCCCTGCTTCAATCTTGCCACCCCTTATGGCATTTTCGATCATTTCTCCTGCCATCACTATATCCGTAAAGCTCTTGGTGGTACTTCCTATCATGTGAGTGATGAATGGAGCTTTCAGGGTGTTGATAAAAAGCATGGTAGTTTTCTTCTCTAGGAGAGGTGGTTGAACTTGTATGGCAACTTCCCTCAATCTTTGCGCATACTGCTTGAAGCTTTCATTTGACTTCTTCTCCATGTTTTGCAAGGTGATTCTGTCAGGCGTCATGTCTGTGACATGATTGTATTGCTTCATGAAGGCTTGGGCCAGATCTCTCCAGGAGCTAATCTTAGCACGGCTGAGTTGATTGTACCACCTGGACGCCGCCCCCACCAAACTGTCTTGGAAACAATGAATCAAGAGCTGATCATTGTTAACGTAGCCAGTCATCCGTCTACAGAACATAGTGATATGGGCTTCAGGGCAGCTGGTCTCATTGTACTTCTCAAATTTTGGCATTTTGAACTTATGAGGAAGCACCAAATCTGAAACCAAGCTCAAGTCTTTAGCATCAATTCCGTGGTGATTATCAGCATCTTCTAAAGCCTTAAACTTTTCTTCCACCATCTACAAATGATCTTCTAACCGCCTTGAAGATTCGGTTCTTATCCTCCTTTCTCGCTATATCTAAGTCGTGGATAACAGGATTAGCGGGGTTATCTCCGGGTTGGATCCTGCTCCAACTTGGAAATTCATGGGCACTTCAGTGTCAGTTTGCCCTTGTTGAGGCATAATCGTGACAGATGGCCTTCGGGGATACTCCTCAGGTTGTACATGCGGTGGGGTGAAACCCCGAGGAATGTCCTCATTATCTTCAGATTAACTATGGGACCCTTTCCTTTGTCCATTGCCCTGCTCAAAGATCCGAGCCATTTGAGCCATCATACTTCTTTGGGCTTCCAGCATTTGGTCTCTCATTTCTTGTTGGAGTTTTGCTAATTGCTCTTACATCTGGTCTTGCATGTCTCTTTGAAACTGTTCAAGTCTTTGATCCATTTTCTTTGTCTTGGCATGTGTACCGTAACGGTGTTCAGTTTCTAGATTTTTCCTTTCCTCTTTCTCTCTCTGTTATAATTTCAACTAATTAGGCTCTCTCTATGGACTTAAATGCACATGATGTGATGTAATGCAAATGCATGGAATGAATGCAAAAGAAAGAGAGGCGTTGATTCTGAATTCAATTCCATTAGAAAAACTTTTCTAGAAAGCAAATTTCTTTACATAAAATGGATTACATATGCGGCCTTGCCCTCATATTCCAAGCAAAAACATCAATCCCCTTCTTCGCAAAGGTCAAATCTTGCAAACTTCTAATAGATGCCTCCACTAGCTCCTTTTTGCTTGATCTGGGTCGTGACTCACTGCTCACTTATTTCCATAATGCTCGTTAGCCTCTTCAAGAAAGCCGAGATGTGGTGATTCTCTAATAGTCTTTGTCAGCTTGAATCCTTGGGCAATAAAGTCTTGTATTCCTTCACGGACTATCAGTCTTTTCTCGTTGTGTTTACTTGGACCATATTCGGACGACCGTATTATAATCCACTTTATCAAGAAATCCATTTTCTTATGACAAATTCTTCTATTTAGCAATCGAATTTGAATCAACACCTCTTTTTCTATGATGTGAATGCAATGCAATCAAAACAAAAAAAAAACACGTTAGCACGAAAGAAATAAATAACAGAATAGGGCACCTATCTAGGTGACCACTAGGGTTTGACATAGTTCTACCTAGGGTAAGCCCTTAGGTTTTCTACATGTGGTTTAGCTCTAAAGTTGAGGTACCCGAACCAGTAGGTTCCTCAATCTTCACCCATTATAGGCTCATACAGATCGAGTTCAGTTCAGGAGAATACATTTCCCTATGGCCATGCGGAAGTGAAAACCTCACGAAGACATAGGTACAGATGTATCCCGGAAGCAATCCACTAGCCCATGCGGAGGTGAAAACCTCACGAAGGCATAGTTTCTCACTCCCACTTAAAGGTGCGACCACAATGGTCATGCAATGCAATGTGTGCAAGAAAATAATAATCATATGTTCAAATCAAATTTTCTAATTTCCGACAAAGGACAGAAAATAATCAATTTTACTGCTTGACTCTCTTATGTTCCCGAAAGGAGTCGCTTAAGTCATTTAAACCATTTTTTTTTTGAAAAACGGGTCGACTTTAAAAAGAAAATGGAGTCGCCACCAATCTTTTTTCGAGGTGTGATCGGGTCACCTTGAAATTGATCATTTTAATAAAAAAAATTTGATTTATTAAAACAATGATTTTAGTCTACGAAATTCGAGAAAACGGGTTCGAGTCGGTTACATGACGAGGAAGGATTAGCACCTCAACGCCCAAAAAAAATTGGTACCGATTGATTAATTAATGTCTTAATGTCGAAAATTTGAGAAGATTTTAAAATATGATTCTTTTGATTTTTCAAAACTTATAACCTTTAAAAATTCAATTATTTGGATAAAAGAAAAGTCGAATCTCAAAAGTTAGAGCACGACCTTTTGAATTTCCCAAACACCAAATATCCTTTGTTTTGTTTTGTTTTTTTTTTTTTTTTTTTGAAATACCTATCTCAAAATATCAAAATGCCACATCCAATAAGTTAGACGCAACATCTTAAATTCACAAATATAGGTTTTTATTTGAAAATCATATATTTTAATTCCAAAAGGGTATTTGATCATTTAGACTTAATGAGAAAAATCGCCCAAGTAGTTAGGGCACGATTCCTCAAAACTCCAAATGTCAAATATTGTCTTATTTTAAGAAATAAAGTTTTGGATAAAAAGTGGCAATTAAAATAAATTTAAAATAATTAAAATAAATGAATAAATAATGATTAAGCAATTAAATGGATAAATAAAAAAACACATAAGTCAACCTAACTCCCGCAATATGAGGATTCGACGAAATTCCTCCACCAAAAACTAACTCGAATAGAAGTAACTCAAAAAGAAACGAAGATGAGCAAAGAACAAAATAAGAACAAGCCACAGAAAATAAGAACGCAAAAGAGAGAGAAATTTGAGTGAATGTTCTCAAGAATTTTTATTACTCAAAACTCAAGTCCCATTCAAGTGTGTCTACAATGAATGGAGAGGCCTCTATTTATAGTTGAGCCTCCCAAAATCCAACGGTTCAGATCAATTACATCAACGGCTAAGATTAAAAGGTATCTACAAATTAAATCTCTAAGATTACAAAATCATATCTTTTAATATTACATACCATATCTTCTAAGATTGCATACCATAACTTCTAGGATTGCATATCATATCTAAGATTTGCATATCATATCTAAGATTGCATACCAAATCTTCTAGGATTGCATATCATATCTAAGATTTGCATATCATATCTAAGATTGCATATCCTTGAAGATTGTACTTCCATATACGTCAAGCTTGTAGATAGACCTTCAATCTTTTTAAGTAATGGGTCATTCCGATCAGGCCAAATGATATATTTTGGACTGGACTTGGACTTTATTTTATTATTTTGGGTTTATTATTTTTTGTATGGGCCCGGGCTAAATTGGCCTATTACACCATCGACATTTCAAACGATAACGGATCCGACGAAGACGTATAGGTTGCCTATGTTTGGGGCACCGATTGGAAGTCTGATCATTCTGCCATTGGTGTATGGGACACAATATAGTTATACCCCTATGCCGATGGTGTTGGAAACACCTCCGAGATTATTATTCTACTAAGGTGGAACATCTTCGCAACCACTTGTTCCTAGAACGGAGGATATACGATGGCAACCAAGAGGCAACCGATCATAATCAACTACGGACGAAGGCGAAGAAGATGCAAGGCTGAGACCATAACCTATACCCAAGGAGGCCGGTATTTAGCTTGACCCAAGAAAAAATTCAGCTCGCAATCATCGACCACCCCAATGTGGCACACATTCTCACCGAAGATCGGATTGATTTTTTTTTTGTACTTCTCGTGTAAATTTTAATTGTTTAGCTAAGTTATAGTCGATAAGATTGTATCGATATTGGATAGGAATTTTTTTTAAATAAATATCATTTTTGCATCAAAATTGATTGTCGTTTTCATTTCATATTATTAAATCAAGTTTGCACGGGAAAAATAGAACAAAGTTGTATTTTTTTTATTTCTATAGTATAATAAAAACGTGTGCTTACAAATTACAACAAAATTTGAGTATGAATGAAAAAATCAGCAAATAGATTGCGGTTAAAAAATCAATAAATCGGTTAAAAATTAATAAATTTGTTAATGAGGTATTGTGCTTATATCATCTTGTCAATGGACATGACGATATTGTATGCCCTGGGTTTTTACACCACCTGCATAACCTTGATTGGTTTGTCTTCTCCCGAATATCCACGTTGTCGCGTACCCGAGTCGATGTCGGTCGACCTTTTGGCTTGTGACGCAATGACCTATTGGGTAACAACTTGAATGGAGCACTCAATATCGACACTAAAAACGCGTCCTACATGGAGCATTTTCCTGTCGCGTGTGAATATGATATATGAATTGTACAAGTATACATGTCGAATCAAGTAAGAAAGTGATAAGTAAGTATCGTTCCCACGAGGATCGAATTGAGGCACAAAAGTGGTCAAGTTATTATAATATAAAATACAACTAATGCTATGGTAAGTATGCACTGGCAGTTAAAGGAATAGTGATGTATGCAATATGTGGAATTAATGAATACTTGGAAATGCTATGGCAAAACGAGAGTAGAAATGTAATGGCAATTATGAGAATTACTATAGGAATATTATGTAAATGAACAAATAAATAACTAAGAATGATATAGTAAAGATACTACGGCAAGGGATAAGAGATATACGATGTTGATATGGAAGGTTGGAATTACAAAGAATCTACCCTTATTGTCAAAAATGCCTCGGCAAAATCGTAATCAATCTACTGCTCAGAAGAGTTCTAAAGTGGTCTGCTTCTTTCGAAAGAAAAAACCTCAAGTTACCTTGCCCGTGTCTATAGGCCTTTAATATGGTACCCTATACTGTTTCCTTCTATATGAACACTACTCTATGTCTAGAGTCTACTACAAGTATCTGTCGAGTACTTGCTCATATCATTCAATTTCGGTCCAACTAATCCAACCTTTTCAGAATTAAATTAGTTTATGGGCATGTTGCACAGTCATCTATGTCTAGGGATTGCACGCATACAATTTAGAAATAAAAAAAAATTTTGAATGAACAGTAAATTAATTCAGATCTATGCTTCAATAATTAAAGAAAATAAAAGTTTCATCATGTAATCCCAACCCGATGAGATTTAGCTCATGGGTTGGCACATAAAATTCAAAACCAGAATAACAACCAACACCATTTTTATCATTCAATTCACGGAAGAAAAAAAGTAAGAAATACGGAAAACGGGAAGACAGCTCCCGCATGTCCAATTCACATCCAGCAGCACAGTGTCCTGCAATGGTTGAGAGAAACTGCTTCCGTCTTCCTCTTTTCGTCTCTACTCAACCGCTACCCTCTATTTTTGCCTAAGGATCTATTCTTTTTTGTTCGTCATTTAGGGTTTTCTCCTTTGGCTTTTTTATAGTTTTTTTCTTAGGGTAAATCCAACAACCCAAGATTATCTTCTCCTCTTTTTAAATTCTTTTTTCAACAACTCAAGCTATCTTCTTCTCTTTTTAAATTCTTTTTTTCTAGGATAAAAACCAACATCCCAGGATTATTTTCTCTTTTTTAGGCAGATTTTTCTAGTACAAGTACAGTTGGGCTGAAACTGGTATGCGTTGAGTGTTGACTCGGTCTTCCTGGAATTGCCACGGCATTCGTGCTGACAAAATGTCCAACCTTTTGCCCCAGTAAACCTTCACTCCTTTATTTCTCGTTTCTCAACTTGCACCTACCAAACCACCAAACACAGCCCTACCACAAGCAATTAAAAGTACATAATATTTAAATATAGTCCAAGCTCCTAATGAAATGATGAAAATACGAATGAAATATCCTAAAATGTAACTAAATGTACCTAAGTACAAGCAATTAATTAGGTCTAAAGGCATGAAATATAACTTATTTCAAGAGTTATCATTTCCCACTAGCACTTTCAACTCCACACTTTTTCCCCACTCAACCATCAGATATCTCGAGATTCCCAGGATATATTTTCTGAAGAAATTTGAAAGTTCGAGAATAATGCACTAAAAAATCTGATCGACCTCAACCTCCCGTGAAAAAAAAATGATCAAAACTTAGTTGCATTCAAAAAAATTAAAAACTAAAATTTAATCAAATTGAGTAGTTCTAGTTTCAACTATGAATCGAATTAAATTTTACAATTCAAATAATTCAAATATACGATTGGTGTAAATACGATACTTTTAAATATTGAATTAAATAATTATTAACTTTACATCTCAAAAAATTATAAAAAAAAAACTAAATAATATATTAAAAAACTTAAAAAAAAATTTAAAAAACCCTAAACTTTTAATCCTAAAATCCATAAAACCCTAACTCTACTTTAAGAAAACAAAAATCTAACCATAAAAAACAAACATCATAAGGAAATGATTCCAGTTGGAAGCGCTTTTCTATCAATAACTCTTCCAACTGAAAGCGTTTTCCTACAAATCAGTTGAAAACGCTTTCAGGCATTTTCGTTATTTCAACCCAATCCCATAATTTACAAAAAAAAAAAAAAACCCAACCTACTCCAATAATTATTTTTAAAATCAATATTTTTAAGAAATTCACTTTATCTATTCAATAAGAAATTGATGATTTATCGAGTTTCAAATATAGTAAAAATTAAAAAGAAAAACAATCAATGAACTAATAAAAATTGATTATTCTAACAAAAAAAATTGATTAAAAGAGTAATATTTCAAAATTTTGTAATTCTTTATTTTTTAAAATTATTCTAAAAAATTAATTTTAAATTTCATCTTTTTACTTTATAAAAATTTAATTTGTCATAATTTACTCCTTGTATTTCATGAAAACTTAAAAAATTAATTTAATTGAGTAACAAAATGAAATATTCCTATTAAATTACTAATCTAAAAATCAGAAAATCATTAATTTATATAAAAAATTTGACGAAAATAAATAATTTAACTAATTTATATGTAACCAAATAATAAAAATAAACTGAGTTTATAATTTTCGTAAAATAGGATGATTAAATATTAGTACATTAAAATAGATTAAGAAGATTTGATTTAGATCACAAACTGATTTAACATTGGAGCCGATTAATTTATTGTGTCCCCTAAAAATGAAAGGGAGAGGAAGGAAGGGGGGTCCCACCCACAAAATATGGATAAGGCTAAAGCGGAGAACATGGTACACGTGGGATGTGGCAGGTCTGTGATAGACATCCTTCTCCGACCATAGTATTGGGACACTTCTTCAACGTGTCCTCATCCCCCTTTTTCTCTTACATCTTTCCACGTGGCTTGTCTTGTCACCAATACTCAACTCTTATTAATATAATTTATAAACAACATTTCTTAT
The DNA here is from genome assembly GCA_025698515.1 of Gossypium sturtianum. Taxonomy (NCBI): domain Eukaryota; kingdom Viridiplantae; phylum Streptophyta; class Magnoliopsida; order Malvales; family Malvaceae; genus Gossypium; species Gossypium sturtianum. The sequence goes on from CM046948.1 coordinate 128,033,387, forward strand.
ATTTATGTGTCAACAAAAAGTTGAAGTATAAATTAGACAATATTTTAGAAAATTAAAATACAAAATCTGATAATATTAATAAAATTTTGTATTTAAAATCTTCCATTTGTAGGAATATAATAATAATGAAAAAGAGAAAATAGCAGGAGTAATATGGTTGGGGATGAAGAGTACCACTTACATCATTTATTTTATTTACATAAAAAAGCAAACAAATTTCCCATAACCTTCATATCTACTCTTGTTTCCTTTCTCTCTTTCACTTCCCTTTGCTTCTTTTGTTTGTGTTTTAAGCAAGACAAATCTTCCTCTTCTGTTTTTTCACTGATTTTCGTGATGAAGTGCGCCACTATGACTTCCGGATTTGAACCCTCGCCGTCCAAACACATGCCAGCGGCGGAGGAGGAAGAAGACGATTGGAGGAGTTCGTCCTCCACCACGACCTCCTCTTCCGTCGGGAGGAACAGTGATGCTGACGTGTCTGGAAGATCATCGGACGGCGACGACGAAAATGAGGTTCAAAGCTCTTATAATGGTGGTTTAAACATGATGGATTCCCTCCAACAGGTTTTGCCTATGAGGTTCGTTCATCATCTCCTCTATAACTAAATGGCTCAGATCGGTGTCAAAACTAGGGATAGCTTGGTATAATTTCGATTTGAGTCCCTCTAATCCTCCTATTATTAATACTGTGAAATCTACCGCTTTAAGCGGACTCTGATAACTAAACAAATTAGGTTTTAGTAAAGTAAAATTAAATTACAAATTCCCTTCTTTTTAATAAACTAAAATTCTTTTTTGAACAGGAGAGGCATCTCGAGTTTCTACAATGGCAAATCAAGGTCTTTCACAAGCTTAGCCGATGCTTCTACAGCTTCAACGATTAAAGACATAGCAAAGCCTGGAAACGCTTACACCAGGAGGAGAAGAAATCTATTGGCAATCAACCACATATGGGACAAAAACAGGAACAATAAAAGACCCATTAGGCCCATCAGCTCAAGCAAAAGCACATTGGCTCTAGCTGTTGCAATGAGTAGCTCTGAAAGTATGTCTAGTATCAGTGAAGACTCTACTTCAACTTCAAGCCCTCGGCTTCCTCCATTGTACCCACAAACCAGATCATCTTGCAATAATAATAATACCACCCCATCATCGCCGCCGTGCCGGAATCTCTCTAATTGGCGGTCTTTCTCGCTGGCTGATGTGAGGGAATATGGTACTGTTATAGGAAGCACTAATCCACACTGCGCTTCATTTCATAATGAAAACCAGCTCTTGAGAAAGGGACTTTGACAATAATCTGTTATTTAAGTGTACACGTAGCTTGATGTATATGCTTTCAGGGGGATTTAGGTTTCCTTTCGTCAAATGTGGTGGTTTTCTTTACCCGGTGTAAAAATGAAAATGTTGGCCCAAGCTTTTGTCTAATGTTATTTAATGGCAGGTACAATATGTTGATACATACAAATAAATGAAGAAAAACTAGATGGTTTCATCTATCTTGGACCATCTCATTTATGATCCTGAAACACAAGACAGCTTCAACGAAAATGGATAAGGATTGCTCTCAAAAATCTTACTCATTCACGATGAGCAGATAGGGGCAGTAAAGGCTAACAGGATTAGACATTAGTGGTAATCTTATCACCAACAATTCAAGGAAGCTAAACCTTTAGCTTGGACTTGGGGACAGTTGGGTTGGGTTGGGCCTATATGAAACTCCACAAGACTGCTTGTATTTTGTAAAAACATAGGTGCTCTAAACTCAGCTCAAAATTGTCATTTTTTACAGTCCCTGCATTTCTAAATGCTCCAAGAGTGGATTTGAGTGAACCACAAAGAAAGTGAAATCAAGAGCATGTTCATTGCAAAAGCCAAAATGCAGAAGCACATCCCAAGAGTATTTTAAGAATCAAATATGAAGTAGGTTGCCTAAACCCCATCATGATTTCAAGGATATTTTCTTTAAGCTTCAAGTAATTGCCAAAGTTCCATAAGAGAGTGGGTTGTCTACCTGCCTACTCAACAGTTGTGTCATCAACAGCCACAGACAGCCATCTCCCAACAAAAACAAGATACTGCATAACTAGTTTTGGTGGCTCAGTTTTCCAGTCCCAACTTGGATAGTATAGAGTGGTTGTGGCCCTCATTCATCATTTCTCTTAAGTGATATAACAGGGATTCAATAGATACCAATTCCATCAGTAGCATTATGGATCAAGCATCAGGACCTAGATGATACACCAGCTGCAAGAGAAAAAATGGGTGCTTAGCTCCCCAAATGGAGCTCCCTTGTACTGCTCCATCATATGTGTGGACAGGTTAACTGCTGCCAAAAAAGCTCCCGGAATGTCTATATAAGAGAAACAACTGTTTAAAGTCTAGTTATTGATAAATGAAAAGGTATCAAGTACAGATACCAAGCCAATTTGAACAATGATTAAATAGAACTTGAATGTGCCGGGTGTGCCTCGCATTTATCAGACGTTTTACGGGCACTTAAAACAATAATCAATGAACAACCAAAGAAGGACCAAAATAGGCCCGGCGTTGTGACGAGCAGGTAGGGCTCGTCGAGACAACGCAATATAAACCCCAGGCAAATATGACATCGACATCATGATGTCACGATGTGCTCTCTTATTTGACAGTCACGTTTTAGACTTCAAGCAGGGCTGCCTCTGATTACTTCAGTGATATTTTAGTCTGATTAGACCTCTAATTTTAATCTATTTAAAGGGGTCTTGTATTCCTGTTTCAAGAAGGCAATTAAAGATGTAATACTACAGAGTTTTTCTTTTCGGGGCGACAAGATGTAGCCGTAAATGAGTTTTAGTTAGAGTTTTCATGATAGTTATGGAGAGAATTTTGTACCCATTTTGAGAGGATTCTATGAGAGTTAAAGTTTTATTTTCAAGGTTTGTTAACGTACATTTAAGTTTATTTTTTTTTTATATTGTACTCTCGTTTATTTATTGATTTAATGAAAAGTCAATACCATTTTTACATGTGATTTTTATCTTTTTCAGAGAAATTTTTTATGTAAAATATTTGTATGTTTAATCTTTTTTATTTATACGGATGAATCCTAAAATACAAAAATTGGTTCTTTTAAAAACAAAATAAAACAGGAAAATTACCACAACTCCGAAACACAATCCCTCTTCAATATAAACTTAGGGACCGTGAGGGGCGAATGACGTTTCCAACATATTGTTGTAGTTGGCAGTTAACATATGCTATTTTCATGGAAATTTAGTGTGACATGGGTGAATTGAAAGTAATCCATGCATCCCAAACTTGGAGTCCTGAAAGCAGGTGTACGTGTCAAAGCATATCTACAACAGTACTTGGAGGTGTACCACGTCTTAATTAATTTATTTTAATATTCCTGTTACAATTTGCATGGTTAAAAAGCCTGTGTACCAAAATGTAAAAGAATAAATTCTTTTTCGCATTAAGTAATTTTATTATTTATTAAATTCCTATATTTTTAACTATCTTTAAATTATTAGTTATATAATATTAGGTATCTTGAATTTTACATACCATTTCATCAACATATTATTTTCTTTATGTTAACCTATCAAGATTTCAATTAAAAGTATTAGTCTTGGATATTTATCACTTAAATCGATTTCAATTTCTTTATATGCTTTTAGTTTTTAGGAACGTTATTGTTGTTTTACAACTTACATTTTTAGGTCTAATGTAAAGTTTAAACCTCATTGATCTAAAACTTTTATTGACTGTCTTGATAACATTTTTTTGTTGAATCCTTGTTGATCAATGTTGGAAGTAAACATAAAATGCTAACTCAAAATTATGCTTATTTATCGCACAACCATTAGGGTCATGTATCCAAATAAAAATTAGTAAAGATTTAGATTCTAATAAATTTAAATCTTATTCATCTTCGTGTATTATATTAAGAAAAATGTAGAGGCCCATTTTTGTCCGGGCCCATACAATAAAAACAAAATAATAAAAATGTCCAAATTATTTTTCCAAGTCCATTTTACCTAGCCCAAATTGAACTCAATACACCCTAACCCGATTACCCAGACCAAAACAGACTAAACCCAACACCCAAATCCTACCCTGACCCAAAACAGAAATGGCCCAAAAGGGCCCAAACACTAAACACAGTCAGGAAACCTAGGGTTTCCTGACTACCCTCGCGCCGCAAGCAGGAGTCCAGCGCAATCGTCGCAGCCACTGCCTTCGATCGCGCCTTAGTCCGCGAATCACTCCGCCACCAAGATCTTTGTTTTCCACATGCACAAACAAGGAAAGGACGACAGCAAATATGGAAAAAAATAAAACGAAATATTTGTTTCTTTTTTTTTATTTCATTTTTTTGGGTTATAAAACCCAATAAACAATTTGTAAACGGGAAAGATACGAAATACATAGAAAAAAATTGAAACAAAATACAGAAATATTAGCAAAAGGTGATTCTCGTGTTATTTTATTTTGACTATTTCTAATCTATATTTTTTTTTTGCATGAAAAAATACTAAAAAAATAGTAAAGAAAAGGGAAGATTTCACACATGCGCGCGGCGCAAGGCGGCGCGTGGGGCATAGGCGAGGTGATGGCCTGAGGTCGGAGGACTGATGAGGGCAGAGAATTTTTTTTTTAGAGCTTTTGTTTTTTTTTTAAAACTGGTTCCTAAATAATTTTTTTCCACGTTTTTTTACATATATAGTAATGTGGAAACGGCGCCGTTTTCGCTTAATTCAATAAGCGTAAAACGACGTCGTTTCAAGGGGATCCGCGTGTTGACCCGACCCGCTTCATCAGGATCCGCGCATTTTTATTAATGGCCTAATTGCCATTTCAGTCCTCCCGTATTTTTATAATTTTTAATTCCGTTTAATTTAAATTCTTTTTATTTTTAATTTAGGCCCCAAAACTCCTATTTTGTTTCAATTGAATCCTCGAGCACTTTAAAGGCCAACATCGGAACGGCGCCGTTTTGAAAAAGAGGCATAATTGCCATATTGGTCCCTGAGATTTAACGCGCATTCAAAATTAATCCTTTTTATTTATTTTAATTGCTATTTAACTCCTATTTTCTTTATTTTAATTTTATTTTTATCCTTTTCTTTTATTTTATGATTTTACATTATTTTAAATTATTGTATTAAATAGTTTATATTGTTGTCTTTATTATAATTTATTAAATTTATATATATATATATATATATATATATATTTATATGTAATATCCTTATATATATATATATATATATTATGATTATTATTTTTATTTTATTTAGCTTAATATTATTTTTATGATTTATATATTAAGTATTATATTATGTTTTTTAATTTGTATATTATATAATAGTACATTATATCATATATTATTTTTGGAATTTTTGTTTTATAACCTATTTTATTACATATGTAATTTTTATGACTATTGAATTATATATATGTTTTATATAGAAGTATTATATATCGTTTACTAATTATTTTTTATATATATATTAAACTATTAACTTATATTTATTTATCATAAATACTCTTTTATTATTTTTTTGTTTATATATGTATATATATTAAATCACTTTAAAAATTGTTATATTCTTTTTATCTTTTAATGTTTGAACATATTATTCCTTCTTTTATTTGATTTTGTTTTTTCATGAAAATTTCAATTATCGCTATTTATTTTAAATTACATGTTTATTTATTTTTATTCTTTAGATCGTGTATTATTGTTTAGCATAGTTCATTATATATTTATGTTGTATTATTCTTTTATTAGTTATTGTTTGAATTTGTAATTATATAAAATTGCTATTAAATATATAGGTTGTATATTCAAACCATTGTTTCATAAAAATCCTTTTTTGATGCATTTTTTTTAATAAGTGATATATGATATTTGGGGACTTCGAAAAGAATCTTGCCCTAACTTACTGGGTTTCGATTTTTCTCGTGGAACTTAAAATATTAAATATCCTTTCTCATTTCAAATAAAAACTTATTCTCGGGAATTCAAAATGGCGTGTCCTAACGTGCTGAATGTGACATTATGTCATCTCGAGGTAAGGTTTTTGAAAATAAGGCAATATTTTGTATTTAGAAATTCGGGAAATAGTGTCCTAACGTGTTGGGTTGCGATTTTCCGTTTAGCTAAATAACTAAATATCTTTTTAACAAGTTTTGTAAATCACGAGATGTTTTTGATTATGAAGGTTTTTAAAACATCGTGTCCTAACGTGCTGGGTATGATGTTTATATTCCTTCGGAACAAAGAAATCTCAAGTTTTAAATCAAAAAACCTATTCTTGGGAATTCAAAACGTTGTGTCCTAACTTACTGGATATGATGTTTTGTGTCTCGAGATAGGGATTTTCTAAAATAAAGACGTGCCTAGTTTCGAAGTCATGAGATGCTATATCCTAACTTACTAGGTATGATGTTTTATTTCTTTGGGATAGGTAAGTCTAAATTTTTTTTCAAATAAAAGGACCATTTTCTAAAAATTTTCAAAGTTTCAACATTAGGACATGATATTATCGATTGGGTACCAATTTTTGGGCGTTATGAGGGTGCTAATCCTTCCTCATACGTAATCGACTCCCGAACCCATTTTTCTTGTTTTTCGTGGGCCAAAATAAGTATTTTAAAATAAACGATTTTCAAGGTGATCCAATCACACCTAAGTAAAAAAGGGATTGGTGGCGACTCAATTTTCGTTTTTAAAAGTCGATCCCTGTTTTTAAATCAAAATTTTAAAATGGTTTCGACAGCTTGGCGACTCCGCTGGGGACAATATGAGAGTCAAGCCGTAAAATCGATGAATTCATGTCCTTATGTCTGAATTTAAAATTTTGGTTTAAAAATTACGATCCTTTTTTGCATGTGATTCTATTTGTATATAATATTTCTGCATTGCATTACATGACCGTTGTGGTCACACCCTTAAGTGGGAGCGAGAAGCTACTCCTTCGTGAGGTTTTCACCTCAAGTGCGGGATAGTGAATCGCTTTCGATACATCCGTACCTATGTCTTCGTGAGATTTTCATCTCCGTGCAGCCATAGGGAAATGTATTCCCCTGAACTGAACTCGGTCCATATGAGCCTATAATGGGTGAGGATCGAGGAATCTGCTGGCAACTCTAGAGCTAAACCACATGCAGAAAACCTAAGGGCTTACCCTAGGTAGAACTGTGTCAAACCTTAGTGGTCATCCAGATAGGTGTTCTATGTTCTTTTTTTTTTTCCTGTGCTAATGTTTTGTATTTTATTTTGATTGCATTGCATCCACATCATAGAAAAGAGGTGTTGATTCAAATTCGATTACTAAATAGAAAAGTTTGTCATAAGGAAATGGATTTTTTGATAAAGTGGATTATAATACGGTTGTCTGAATATGTTTCAAGCAAACACAACGAGAGAAGACTGATAGTCCGTGAAGGAATACAAGAGTTTATTGTCCAAGGATTCAAGCTGACAAAGATTATTCGAGAATCATCAGCAAGGCTTTCTTGAAGAGGCTAACAAGCATTGTAAGGATAAGTGAGCAGTGAGTCGCGGCCCAGATCAAGCAAAAAGGAGCTAATAGGAGGCATCTATTAGAAGTTTGTAAGATTTGACCTATGCGAAGAAGGGGATTGATGTTTTTGCTTGGAATATGAGGGCATGGTCGTATATGTGATCCGTTTTTTTTATGTAAAGAAATCTACTTTCTAGAAAAGTTTTTCTAATGGAATTGAATTCAGAATCAACGCCTCTCTCTCTTTGCATTCATGCATTTGCATTACATCATATCATATGCATTTAAGTTTATAGAGAGAGTCTAATTAGTTGAAATTAACAGAGAGAGGGAGAGAAAAAGGGAAGGAAAATTTGGAAGCTAAACATCCTTACGGTACACGTGCCAAGTCAAAGAAAATGGATCAGAGATTGGAACAATTCCAAAGAGACATACAAGACCAGACGCAAGAGCAAATGGCAAAACTCCAACAAGAAATGAGAGACCAGATGTTGGAGGCTCAAAAGAACATTATGGCTCAAATGGCCCAGATGATGAGTGGGATGATGGACAAAGGAAAGGGTCCTCTAGTTAATGCTGAAGACAATGAGGACTTTCCTAGGGGTTTCACCCTACCGCATGTACAACCTGAAGAGTATCCCCAAAGACCACCTGTCACAATTAGGCCTCAACAGGGGCAAGCTGATACTAGACCACCTATGAACTTCCAGGTCAGCTCAGGATCTAACCCAGGAGATAACCCTGCCAATCCCGTTATCCCTGACTTGGACATAGCAGAGAGAGAGGGAATAAGAATTGAATCTTCAAGGAAATTGGAGGATCGTTGTAGATGGTTGGAAGAAAAGTTCTAGGCTTTGGAAAATGCTGATCATCATCATGGAATTGACGCAAAAGACTTGAGTTTGGTTCCAGATTTGGTACTTCCTCATAAATTCAAGATGCCAGAGTCTGAGAAGTACAACGAGACTAGCTGCCCTGAAGCCCACATTACCATGTTTTGCAGACGCATGACGGGCTATATGAACAATGATCAACTTTTGATTCATTGTTTCCAAGATAGTTTGACGGGAACAGCGTCTAGGTGGTATAATCAACTTAGCCGCGCTAATATTAGCTCATGGAGGGACTTAGCTCAAGCCTTCATGAAGCAATACAATCATATCACGGACATGATGCCTGACAGAATCACTTTGCAAAACATGGAGAAGAAATCAAATGAAAGCTTCAGACAGTATGCGCAAAGATGGAGAGAGGTCACCATGCAAGTTCAGCCATCACTCCTAGAAAAAGAAACTACAATGCTCTTCATCAATACCTTGAAGGCTCCATTCATCACTCATATGATAGGAAGCACCACCAAGAGCTTTGTGGATATAATGATGGCAGGAGAGATGATTGAAAATGCAATAAGAGGTGGCAAGATTGAAGTAGGGGAAACCACTAAAAGGTCTGCTCCTAGAAAAAAGGATGATGAGGTGAATAATACGAGTACATACAGCAAAGGGTACTCAAGAGCAATTACTATTAACTACCAAAGGTAATCACTGCTGGGCAACAAGGGTCGGTGAGACAAGAGTCAGGCACAAGGCAAAACTCAGAAAAGCTCCAATTCACGCCAATCCCAATGACGTATAAGGAGCTATATCAGAGTTTGTTTGACGCACACGTGGTGTCCCCATTTTATTCAAAACCGTTGCAACCTCTGTTCCCAAAATGGTATAACGAGAATGCCCAATGCGAGTACCACGCGGGAATAAAGGGTTACTCAATTGAAAACTATACTACGTTTAAAAAGTTGGTTGAAAGGTTCATTAAAATAGGAGTTGTGAAAATTGACGATTCATCAAAACCTGATCACTTTGACGAGGCAGTAAATGCGATAATTGAAGGAGGAGACAAGAAAGTTGTGATCCCTTGAAGAAATCAAAAGCAAAGAGAGAATCGGGGAATGAAGTTTCCAAGCCCTTGTATACTTGGGAGTGTTTTGAATAATAGGATTGTGGAAGAGATCTTTGTATTTTTAGAGCTAATCTAGAGTAATATTCAAAACACGCTTGTTGCCTCAAGCCTAGAGGCAATAAGAACCCTTTTGTGAAATAGGCTTGTGTCCTAAATTCTTATTTCAAATAAAATACATCTTTTATTCTTTCCATATATAGATTCTTTTATTTTTGGTCTTTCTTTTAAATATTCTTTTATTCATTCATACCATATAAATAATTATTCCTTGAATTATTTATTCTTTGGAAATCTTCCTTTGAACCTACACTAGGTCTTCAGATATCAATGACATGAGCGACGTTGTTACGGATTCCCTTTTTGAATGAAATATGGGTCTAGGGGATCTCAGAACTTTGAAAATGACAGAGATTGTAGCCTAGCTCATCACAGAACTAAGGCAGGACATCATCGAATTATTTTCAAGAATTCAAAGTTATTTTTCCACGATCATATCAGGATATGCTTGGGCTACTAAGACACGGGATAAACATGAGGATCGGGCACTGCTGATCTACATAGAAAGGGATGGTATCAGCTATGCTGTATATAAGAAGAAAAGATTCATGTGCCTTATCCATTTCTTCACAAATTTTCCATATGTGGGGCATGGATGTGATAGGACAAATCTCGTCAAAAGCTTTTAGCCAATATCGATTTATCGGCATAGTCGTTGTTTACTTCACTAAGAGGGTGGAAGTAGCTTCATATGCCAATGTTACAAAGTCGAAGTCATCAATTTCAAAAAAAAAATTCAAAAAAAAGAGGAAAGGATCAGATGCCAGCAAAGAATGCCATAAAGAATCACGTCTAATGATGCATAATTGTACAAAGTCAATGTTTACAGTTTGTCCAAAGATCAGGCAGCATATCACAGTACAGCAAAAGTTGTCAAAAAAAAAACTATGAAATATGACTAAGACTTGTAAAGATTGGCATAAGAAGCTACCATTTACCCTCTGTCTTATTGAACGTCGGCCAGAACCTTCACTGGGGCAACATCTTACCTATTGATTTATGGAATTGAAGCGTTTTTTCCAATTGAACCTAATCGAAGAAAAGGTTAAAAGCTATCAGTCACAGTCAGATGATGCGAGTTTACGACAAAGAGGTTCATCCTAGAGAATTTTACAAGGGGGAACCTGATGTTGAAACAGATCTTTCTTCTACAAAACGATTTCAGAGGAAATCATATTCCGAACTGGGAAATACCTTATGTTGAAAAAGGCCTATTCTGGAGGAACATTGATATTGACCGAGACGAATGGCGAAGACATGCCTAATCCGGCGAATTCAGGTTCAAACAAGAAGTATTTTACCTGAAAAATGGAAAGTCAAAGATGAAAACCCGCAAAGGGCGCCTTGAGTTCAAATTCAAAAAAAAAAAGAAAGAAGAAGAAAAAAGAAAAATGAGAGGCCAAAGCGAAAACCCGCAAAGGGCGCTTTGAGACCAAAGGGGCTTTGAGCCGAAAACCCAAAAGGGGCAGTTCAAATTTTGATCAAAGATAGGGCATGTGGTAGTCTTGCTATGTCTGAATTAACAATGAGGAAATATGCTGCGTCTTGGGGCATCGACAAAGTACTCCGGATTCCCTAAACACATATTGAGCTTAAAATGATCCTCAAGAAGTTTGAACAGAGAAGCTCAGGCTACGATATCTGGGGCACCTAGCTTTTATCTTACCCATTTTTGAATTTGTTATCTTTGATTGCTTTATTCTTTTCAAGATACACCTAAATCAATTTTCTTTGCCTTAGTTATCTTTGATTAACTTATTTGTTTCGAGCTATCCTCCTGATTAATTTCTTTCTTGTCCATTGTTGTGATCTTTTTCAAGCATTTTATATTGAAATAACGATAAATGGACTAATAATACTTTCATAAAAGGAGTTTTGCATATTATTCTGGAAGCTTCTAAATAATATGTGAATCCGAAATAGGATTATTGTTTAGAACTCACCAAGCCTAAGGGTTGGGAAATATTGAAGGATGATTATCTCTTCAGATTCTTATTGGATAGGACATTTCGTTAGTGATACTATTTTGACAAATGACGAAAAATGTCAAGCCAAGTGTAAAAGGGGATCATTCTCAGGAAAAGAAAATACCCTACATACATACATCTGGTCATTATACTCAGAGGATGATGTAACAGACAAGTTGATTGAAAATTCCATACCTCCAAGTGATAACTGGATGGATGGAAGAAACCAAATGTTATTCCCCTGAAGTTGCAGTGGGAGGTATAAATTTTTATGTCCTAAGGTCCAAGGAAAGGGACTCTGGAATTACAGCGGGGCAAGCTTGTTGAACAAAATACGATTGTTTCTTTGGGTTTTCTGTCAAAGATACCAGCTGAATGAGAAAGCATGGTAGCGCATCAGTGATAGAACCTTAATGAATTATGAGCAATGACAACCCATAAGAATCATTCTCACATTTCCAATTAGGAGCATTTGATTCATTCCGATCATTGTATCCTAATCGTTGTAAAAAAAAAGGAAAAGAAAAGAGGAAATCATTCTCATGACATTCTGCATTCATGTAAATGTCATCCCTAATATAATTTAGTTAGGAGTATTAGATTCATTCCGATCATGCATCCTAATCATCTTTCTCATGACATTCTGTATTCATACAAATGTCATCCCTAATATCATTTAGTTAAGAGCATTAGATTCATTCCGATCATGCATCCTAATCATCTTTCTCATGACATTCCGCATTCATGCAAAAGTCATCCATAATACATTCAGATTTATAGGATATGTCCCTCAGAGGACGATGTAGCAAATAGGGAAGTTCAGATTTTGTTCCCTAGAAATAGTAGTAGAGTAAACTGAAGATTGAAGTCTTCCTGAAGATAGTAAGGAAGCAGACCAAAAAGTTCAGATTTTGTTTCCTAGAGATGATAGTAGAGCAGGCTGAAGATTGAAGTCTTCCTGAAGATAGTAAGGAAGCAAACCAAAAAGTTCAGATTTTGTTCCCTAGATATGGTAGTGGAGCAAACTAAAGAGTGAAGTCTTCCTGAAGATAGTAAGGAAGCAAACCAAAAAGTTCAGATTTTGTTCCCTAGAGATGGTAGTAGAGCAAACTAAAGATTGAAGTCTTCCTGAAGATAGTAAGGAAGCGAACCAAAAAGTTCAGATTTTGTTCCCTAGAATTGGTAGTGGAGCAAACTGAAGATTGAAGTCTTCCTGAAGATAGTAAGGAAGCAAACCAAAGAGTTCAGATTTTGTTCCCTAGAGATGATAGTGGAGCAGGCTGAAGATTGAAGTCTTCCTGAAGATAGTAAGGAAGCAAACCAAAAAGTTCAGATTTTGTTCCCTAGAGATGATAGTGGAGCAGGCTGAAGATTAAAGTCTTCTTGAAGATAGTAAGGAAGCAAACCAAAAAGTTCAGATTTTGTTCCCTAGAGATGATAGTGGAGTAGGCTGAAGATTGAAGTCTTCCTGAAGATAGTAAGGAAGCAAATTGAAAAGTTCAGATTTTGTTCCCTAGAGATTATAGTGGAGCAGGCTGAAGATTGAAGTCTTCCTGAAGATAGTAAGGAAGCAAATTGAAAAGTTCAGATTTTGTTCCCTAGAGATGATAGTGGAGCAGGCTGAAGATTGAAGTCTTCCTGAAGATAGTAAGGAAGCAAATTGAAAAGTTCAGATTTTGTTCCCTAAAGATGATAGTGGAGCAGGCTGAAGATTAAAGTCTTCCTGAAGATTGTAAGGAAGCAAATTGAAAAGTTCAGATTTTGTTCCCTAGAGATGATAGTGGAGCAGGCTGAAGATTGAAGTCTTCCTGAAGATAGTAAGGAAGCAAATTGAAAAGTTCAGATTTTGTTCCCTAAAGATGATAGTGGAGCAGGCTGAAGATTGAAGTCTTCCTGAAGATAGTAAGGAAGCAAATTGAAAAGTTCAGATTTTGTTCTCTAGAGATGATAGTGGAGCAGGCTGAAGATTGAAGTCTTCCTAAAGATAGTAAGGAAGCAAATTGAAATGTTCAGATTTTGTTCCCTAGAGATGATAGTGGAGCAGGCTGAAGATTGAAGTCTTCCTGAAGATAGTAAGGAAGCAAATTGAAAAGTTCAGATTTTGTTCCCTAGAGATGATAGTGGAGCAGACTGAAGATTGAAGTCTTCCTGAAGATAGTAAGGAAGCAAATTAAAAAGTTCAAATTTTGTTCCCTAGAGATAGTGGAGCAGGCTGAAGATTGAAGTCTTCCTGAAGATAGTAAGGAAGCAAATTGAAAAGTTCAGATTTTGTTCCCTAGAGATGATAGCGGAGCGGGCTAAAAATTGAAGTATTCCTGAAGATAGTAAGGAAGCAAATTGGAAAATTCAGATTTTGTTCCCTCGAGATGGTAGTAGAGCAAACTGAAGATTGAAGTCTTCCTAAGGTAGTAAAGAAGCAGACTGAAAAGTTCAGATTTTGTCCTCTCGAAATAGTAGTGGGGCAGACTGAAGATTGTAGATCTGGCATTCCTGAGATTGCAGTGAAGCAGATCGAAGATACCAATCTAACATCCCTGAGTTTGCAGGGAGCAGATTAAAATGACAGTGGATCTAGCATTCTTGAAATTGCAGGAAGCAGATTGAAGACATCAGATTTTGTCCTCTTGAGTTTGCAGCGAAGCAAATAGCAAATACTGCCTTCCTGAAGTCGCAGTGAAGTAGATTGAAGCTATTAAACTTATTGAAATCAAGATGAAGTTCCAATACTGTTGAAGTTGTAGTGGAGTTGGAAGCCATTTAAAGAGGACGAGGACCAAGAAGTCGAGGCTTGGTGAAGACCGGACAAAATTGGTCCTTTTATAGTATTTGCTCTATTCTCGTTATACAACAATGAGCAAAGAGGAGCAGCTGTAGAGGCCCATTTTTGCCCGGGCCCATACAATAAAAACAAAATAATAAAAATGTCCAAGTTATTTTTACAAGTCCATTTTACATAGCCCAAATTGAACTCAATACACCCCTAGCCCGATTACCCAAACCAAAACAGACTAAACCCAACACCCAAATCCTACCCTGACCCAAAACAGAAATGGCCCAAAAGGGCCCAGACACTAAACACAGTCAGGAAACCTAGGGTTTCTGATCGCCCGCTCGCCAAGGCGTGAGTCCAAAGACAATCGTCGCAGCCACATCGCCTTCGATCGCGCCTCGATCATGCGAATCACTCTGCCGCCAAGATCTTCGTTTTCCACATGCACAAACAAGGAAAGGACGACAGCAAATATGGAAAAAAATAAAACGAAATATTTGTTTCTTTTTTTATTTCATTTTTTCGGGTTATAAAACCCAATAAACAATTTGTAAACGGAAAGATACTAAATACATAGAAAAAATTGAAACAGAAATACGTAAATATTAGCAAAAGGTGATTCTCATGTTATTTTATTTTGACTATTTCTACTCTATATTTTTTTTTGCATGAAAATACTAAAAAATAATTAAACAAAAGGGAAGATTTCACCTGTGCACCGCCGAAGGCGACGGCGCGTGAGGCGCGTGGGGCATAGGCGAGGTGATGGCCTGAGGTTGGAGGACTGATGAGGGCAGAGGATTTTTTTTTTTAGAGCTTTTGTTTTTTTTTTTTAAAAACTGGTTCCTAAATGATTTTTTTTCCACGTTTTTTTACATATATAGTAATGTGGAAACGGCGCCGTTTTCGCTTAATTCAATAAGCGTAAAATGACGTCGTTTCAAGGGGATCCGCGTGTTGACCCGACCCGCTTCATCAGGATCCGCGCGTTCTTATTAATGGCCTAATTGCCATTTCAGTCCTCCCGCATTTTTATAATTTTTAATTCCGTTTAATTTAAATTCTTTTTATTTTTAATTTAGGCCCCAAAACTCCTATTTTGTTTCAATTGAATCCTCGAGCACTTTAAAGGCCAACATCGGAACGGCGCCGTTTTGAAAAAGAGGCATAATTGCCATATTGGTCCATGAGATTTAACGCGCATTCAAAATTAATCCTTTTTATTTATTTTAATTGCTATTTAACTCCTATTTTCTTTATTTTATTTTTATTTTTATCCTTTTCTTTTATTTTATGATTTTACATTATTTTAAATTATTGTATTAAATAGTTTATATTGTTGTCTTTATTATAATTTATTAAATTTATATATATATATTTATATGTAATATCCTTATATATATATATATTATGATTATTATTTATTATTTTATTTAGCTTAATATTATTTTTATGATTTATATATTAAGTATTATATTATGTTTTTTAATTTGTATATTATATAATAGTACATTATATCATATATTATTTTTGGAATTTTTGTTTTATAACCTATTTTATTACATATGTAATTTTTATGACTATTGAATTATATATATGTTTTATATAGAAGTATTATATATCGTTTACTAATTATTTTATATATATATATATATATATTAAATTATTAACTTATATTTATTTATCATAAATACTCTTTTATTATTTTTTGTTTATATATGTATATATATTAAATCACTTTAAAAATTGTTATATTCTTTTTATCTTTTAATGTTTGAACATATTATTCCTTCTTTTATTTGACTTTGTTTTTTAATGAAAATTTCAATTATCGCTATTTATTTTAAATTACATGTTTATTTATTTTTATTCTTTAGATCGTGTATTATTGTTTAGCATAGTTCATTATATATTTATGTTGTATTATTCTTTTATTATTTATTGTTTGAATTTGTAATTATATAAAATTGCTATTAAATATATAGGTTGTATATTCAAACCATTGTTTCATAAAAATCCTTTTTTGATGCATTTTTTTTAATAAGTGATATATGATATTTGGGGACTTCGAAAAGAATCTTGCCCTAACTTACTGGGTTTCGATTTTTCTCGTGGAACTTAAAATATTAAATATCCTTTCTCATTTCAAATAAAAACTTATTCTCGAAAATTCAAAATGTCATGTCCTAACGTGCTGGATGTGACATTATGTCATCTCAAGGTAAGGTTTTTGAAAATAAGGCAATGTTTTGTATTTAGAAATTCGGGAAATAGTGCCCTAACGTGCTGGGTTGCGATTTTCCGTTTAGCTAAATAACTAAATATCCTTTTAACAAGTTTTGTAAATCACGAGATGTTTTTGATTACGAAGGTTTTTAAAACATCGTGTCCTAACGTGCTGGATATGATGTTTATATTTCTTCGGAACAAAGAAATCTCAAGTTTTAAATCAAAAAACCTATTCTTGGGAATTCAAAACGTTGTGTCCTAACTTACTAGATATGATGTTTTGTGTCTCGAGATAGGGATTTTCTAAAATAAAGACGTGCCTAGTTTCGAAGTCATAAGATGCTATATCCTAACTTACTGGGTATGATGTTTTATTTCTTTGGGATAGGTAAGTCTAAATTTTTTTTCAAATAAAAGGACGATTTTCTAAAATTTTTCAATGTTTCAACATTAGGACATGATATTATCGATTGGGTACCAATTTTTGGGCGTTATGAGGGTGCTAATCCTTCCTCATACGTAATCGACTCCCGAACTCATTTTTCTTGTTTTTCGTGGGACAAAATAAATATTTTAAAATAAACGATTTTCAAGGTGATCCAATCACACCTAAGTAAAAAAAGGATTGGTGGCGACTCCATTTTCGTTTTTAAAAGTCGATCCCTGTTTTTAAATCAAAATTTTAAAATGATTTCTACAAAAAACATTATAAGAAGTACCCAATTTCTTAAAATAATACACTTGTATATGTGGGCCTTTTGATATTTCATCTTTTAATGGAGAAAAATATTTTATCATATTTACTAATAGCATTTCATGTATTGCTATATTTGTTTGCTTAATAAAAAAGATCTTAATTAGTAAATACCATTGAAGTGTATATTAACGAGGTTGAAAGGAAACTAAATAGAGAAACAAAAATAGTAATATTAGATAGAGGTGGTGATTATTATAAAAAACATATTAAATTAGCACGATGTCCGAGTCAATTTTTAAAATTCTTCAAAAGTCATGACTTATGTGCACAATATATTATACCAAGCACACTTCAACAAAATGGTGCAGCAGAAAAGCGTAATTGGACTTTAATGGATATAGTTAGGAGCTTGATAAATAATCTCTCATTACTTATGTCATTTAGGATAAATGCACTCAAAATCTTTGTATACCTATTAAATTGGATTCCTAGTAAGGTAGTTCTTAAAACAAATTTTAAGTTGTGCATTGAAAGGAAACCTAGCTTAAGGCAACTACATATTTGGGGTTACCAAAAGACCGCAAGAATATATAATCAACTTGTAAGAAAATTAGATTTTATATACCAAATTGTTAGAGAGAAAAAAGATAATAGTCCTACGAGGCATTTATAAGGATTTATACAAGTAAATAAATCAATGTAATTGATCTAATTAATCTCTAAAAATATGTTATTCCTAATAATCAACTAATCTAATTTATTTTATTTGTAACACTTCCCCTCAAGTTAGAGCATAGATATTGATCTTATCCAACTTGTTATATAGATAATCAATTCAATTCTCATTCTATGTTTTTTTTTTGAATAAAAGTTTTGATAAAATTGAAGGCCAGGCTCAAGCCCAAACAGTCCAAAAATAAAAGGGTCCAAAAAACAAAGACAACCAAAAATCAAAGCAATAAACAGGTACCACCGACTCTAAAAAATAAAACAAGGAAACACCTTGAGCCCCACCCCACCGAAGCATTAGCCAACAAATATCAGATATCAGTCGCTTCAAATTCAATGCGACTCTTGCTCTACCTGACACCAACAGCCAACAGAGGATTCAAAGAACCTTCCTCTGAGCAGAGCAAAACAACACCCCAACCCATTCTATCTCGTTAAACTCCTCTCCTTCTCCGCCAAATTTGACACCAAAACTGGAACCCCTTGACTCCATATCCCACAGTATCTACTTCTTCTTCCTTCCCGGGCCAGCGCATGAGCAACTTCATTAGCCGTTCGTGGTGCAAATCGGTAAGAGATCTGTTCAAATTCCAGTCCCATGAGAAAAATATGATGTGTTATTGATCGAATCACTGATCTGTCTGAACCCCGCCTCTGAATGCTTTTAATGATCATAGGGCGTCGCCTTCAACAACCAGACATCGGAAACCCATGGTTTTCGCAAATAGCATCGCCCTTTCGCATGCCCTCGCTTCGGCCACAAACGGATCTGCAGCATCAGTGAACAGATAAGTCTCAGCCCCCAAGATATAACCTGTATAATCTCTGGCTATTACGGCTGAAATTGCTGTTTGATCTGTGATATGAAATGAGGCATCAAAATTTATTTTTATAGTACCCATCTCTGGAGCCTGCCATTTAGTCTGCAGAGAGTGATTAACCTTATTAAGGAGATTTGATTGTGTAAATAAGATGTCTTGGAGATAGCCATGCATGAATCCCAACACCTCATCAATCTTGAATTTAACCCCTTCATGAATTAACTTATTTCTTCGATACCAGAGGCTCCAAATAGAAATGGCGATAATGTTTTTCGATGACTCATCATAGCGATGAAGAATCGGGCAAAGCAGACTTGGGCCTCCCAAGGGTGTCAAACTGGTTGGTTCTAAACTCGAAATGATCCTGCACTGGCGTAATACACCACACACGACCATACTAAATGGTTTGTAGTCTCCATTCCTTCTTTACACAGGGACACAACGACTGGGCAGCTAATTTCTTTTTCGCCAAATTACAGTAGTGAGGGATCCAATTGTTGAAAAGTCGCCACACATGTATCTTGATTTTGCTGGGAATGTTCAGCCCCCATAAATCCTTGTAAAAATCTGTAAAGATTGCATTATTATTACTGTAAGGAATTGTATTTGTAAGAGAGGAGACAAGGGTCCTATACCCACTCCTAACCGAGTATTCACCTGAGCCCTCAAATTTCCATACAACTGTATCCTGAGAGTTTCCCCCTGAAAGCGGTATTGAGAGAATTCGCCTTGCCGTATCCTCTTCAACCAGTTTTCGAATCAAATCAGCATTCCAGGTATTGGAGTCAGAGTGTATTAGATCCCTAACTGTAGACCACTGTATTCGTATATCTTGCCCTGAGATTCTGGTTATTCTCCTTTCCAGGAAGCCAAGAGTCGTTCCAAATGTTGACACGTTTCACCATTGCCAATTCTCCACAACATACCTTCTTCAATCAGCTCTCGACAGTTGCATATGCTACGCTAGGTAAAAGAGGGGTAAGATCCAATCTTAGCATTTAACAAATCAGAATTGGGAAAATATCGCGCTTTTAACACTTTCGCTAGGAGACAATTTGGATTAGTTAAGATACGCTGACACTGCTTAGCAAGGAGTGCTTTATTGAATAAGAATAAATCTTTAAAGCCTAAACCACCCGCAAACCTTCTGTGACACAACGCATCCCAAGTGCTCCAATGAATGCCTGTCTTTGTTTTGCCGTTTGCCCACCAAAATCTATTCATAATATTCTGAATTTGTACACACAAACTCCGAGGGAAGAGAAAGCATTGCATGGCATAGAGGGGGGTAGCCTGCAGAACCGACTTTATGAAAACCTCTTTTCCCCCCATCGAAAGATATCTGAGGCTCCATCTATCAATCCTCTTACGAAATCTATCTTTGAATTCTGCAAGAGCCCACGATTTTCTTCTACCTACCATCATTGGTAAACCTAGATACTTTTCTGGACTAGAAGCAATCCGAACCCCCAAAAGCCGAGTTATTTCCTCTTTCATCTCATCTTGAACATTTGCTCCAAAATAAATCAGGGACTTATCATAATTAACCCGTTGCCCCGCATTTGATTCATATTCACAAATAATCTTGCGAACAGTTTGAACACCTTCCCTTGTTGCGTCACCAAATAAAATACAGTCGTCCGTAAAAAACAGATGGTTTATTGAAAGCCTTCCCCTTCCGATCTTGGCTCCTCCCATGTCTCCACTCTTTTCGCTTCCTCCAACAGGCGGTAAAAGCCTTCAAAGATAAATCAAGAAAAGGTAGGGACCGAGAGGGTCACCTTGCCTCGCACCCTAGAGGGGAGTAATCCAGTCCACTATCAACTCCGTTAAGTTGTACCGAATACGATCATCGAACAAACACATCGCATTACTAACACACCCAGTCATCGTGAAAGCCTAATGATTTCATCATACCCGCTTAGGAAGTCCCATTCCACTCGATCATACGCCTTGCTCATGTCTAACTTGAGAGCAAAAGAACCTTTCCGTCCGCTTTTCTTCATTTTGAGCGAGTGTAGTGCTTCATAAGCAATTAAGACATTGTCGAAATAAGTCTCCCAGAATAAAAGCCCTTGGGATTCATTGATACAAGCATCCAAAATGTTGCTCATTCGACAAACTGTAGCTTTTGCAATAATCTTGTAGATGACGTTACATAGGCTTATGGGATGAAATTGTGACATAGTTTTTGGCTTATCAACTTTAGGGATCAAGCACCGGCCTCGTCTTATTGATATCCCCAAACTCCCTACGCCCATTCAATATATCCAGCAAGCACCTAACCGTGTCCGTACCAATGATATGCCATGATCGTTGGAAGAAAATTGCTGCAAATCCGTCACTTCCGGGGCTTTTAATGCTTGCATAGATTTCAACGCATTACAAATTTCTTCCTCGAAAACGGTTTGGTGAGGTTTGCATTCATATCACCGCCACTCTTTTCTCAACCAAATTAAAAATACAATCATCCATGTGCGCCTCGATGCGACAAAATGACTTTTAAAATACTCCGATGCAATCTTAAGCATATCCTCCGTCATGGTAACCTTATGACCGTTCTCATCTTCAAGCTCTTGGATCCTGCTCCGAGTATGACGTTGGCTAGCAATCTTGTGAAAGAAACTCGTATTCCGGTCCCCATTCTTTAACCAATTAATTCTGGCACGTTGACTCCAATACAATTCTTCCTTATCGGCCTCCGTGTTCGGATCCAATTGAACTTCAACAATTTCGAGATAAAATATCATCGAGATTTCCTGCTTATACAAGTAATCCAACCGATTCTCCAACCAGCCCCGTTTCGTTTTTCACTACGGCTCTAGTTAAACTCCATTCTTGCATGTGGTGACCCAGTTGATCCAAACGAGTAGGTATATCTCCATATGTAGTATTCCACCAGTCTTGTACAAGCTCTTCAAATTTTGGCTCAAGGCACCATTTCGCTTCAAATTTAAAAAAGTTTTTATAATCATATCTTTCGACGCTCATGGTATCTAACAAAATCGGACAATGGTCGGAGAAGGAATGCGACAAATGCTCAACCTGCACACCTGGAAATAATTCCATCCAATCGGTTGTGGCAACCCCTCGGTCTAATCGTTCCCTTTATTAGTAGAACGAAATCTACCCTGCTCCCATGTAAACCACCTTCCTCGGAAACCAATGTCATTCAAATTACAATTATCTAAAGCCATTCTGAAGCTCGACATCTGATTCTCCGACCTCCGACGACCCCCTTGTTTCTCGTATAAGCCAGTAATTTCATTGAAATCCCCCAAAACCACCCAGGGAAGATGATTATTAGAACTCAGTTGAGTAAGTAGATTCCACGATTCACTGCGATTCCTAACATCCGGACTACCATAGAATCCCGTTAATCTCCATTTGTTACCAAATTCATTGTCATTTACTTCAACGTCAATATGATAAGAAGAGTAACTAATGAGTGTGATCAACGAGTTCCCCCGCCAACCCAAAGACAGTCCTCCCTTTGAGCCCATCGATCCAATATCGATCCCATTCTCATAACCACATTTTCTCCTGACCAATTCCATTTTTCTGGTACTTAATTTTGTTTCGATTAGAAACAAAATCCGGGGATTAATAGCTCGCAACTTGTTCTTAAGCCTATTAACGGTTCGTGGTCTCCCCAATCCACGAACGTTCCAGCTAATTATTTTCATTGTTCCCGGCTGCTCTGGAAACCAGAGCTAGCCGATAGTGAAGATACATCACTGCCCACCTTAGCGCCCATCAAGTTCGAAACCCCACCCATACTCCTCTGTCTTTTCTTTCCGTCTACAATGGCAATCGGTTCATGTTCTTCATCAAAACCCATTTCCATAGGCCCATTGGATAAAGCAGATTCGGTCAAATTCGCCAAAACCCGAGAATCTTCCTGAAAATACATTTTAGGAAAGTTTTGCTGATCTGCACCAAATCTGGTAACATTTGGAATCTCAATCTGTTTCCCCCTAATTGTCGCCAATTGTCCCCCAAAATCTCGCCTTGCATGTGTCATTTTACCAAATCTGGAACTTTCCAAATTACCCTCCCCTTTTGCAGATCCATCAGCTTCCCTCAACCACCGACTCTCCACCGTTCTTTCTCTCCGCCGTGGCTCTGCGCATAAAGAAAGGTCCCAACCGAAAATAATATTATTGGCCTCAATTTTTAACCTAGTAGGGACGTAAGCTCTCCCCATGGCCCAATCTACCACAAATGAAGCAAAACAAACTTAATTTTTCGTAATTTAAACCGGGCATAGGCTCATCAACTTTTGACCAAATTGGACCTTCTTTTTCCGCTTTAATGGAACAAGAACATCCAAAGCACACCGAATGCGCATGAACGTCGTGCTCCCTAAAGAAATAGTAGAAGAATCATATTCGATGAATTTGCCACAAAAATTCCCAAACTGTTTTGCCATCGATTCTCGCCATCAAACCCGGTGGTAAATCATGAACTTGCACCTGCATTCATAATGATGAGAGCGGTAAAGATGCTTTGGATTGACTCCATTCGAATTTTTTGAATTATAAGCGGTGATTATTAAAGAACCATGGGGCTCCATCAATAACCCTTTGCATGTCAATTTCGTGAAAAAATTGAAACATATATTTCTTCTCTCCCAGATCCGAAATGCAGATACCTCCAATTGGATGCCATAGATCTGCCATGGTATTTCTTAACGAAGGAAAATGAACTACGCTTATCTGCTAAACAATGACCAACTAAGCATGCACAGAAATCCTTTCCACCGCATGATCATCTTCAAGAAAAGCTTCTTCTTCCTCATCAATAATACTCAAGTTTGCCAAATCCTCCTCCATTGGCCGCCGCCAAACAGAGAACAACAACAGAGAAACCAACTTTGGAAAAAATAAAGAAAAATTCAGGCGAAACGCTGGTAGACTTGAGACAATAGACTGAAAGTACAAGGATCGTGTCAATAGACAGACAGAGAAAACCGTGCCAATAGGCAGACTAAATTAACTCTCAACCTCATTTCTATACTTTTCTCATTCTATGTTTTTGTGTACAAATCATCAAGTTGTTATCCTATCTTTACATAGTTGGTGGGGATTAAATTCTCAAGAATCTTTTCACGAATGAAGTGACAATCAATCTCCATATGTTTGATTCTCTCGTGATAGGCTGGATTTGATGCAATATAAAGAGCAGCTTAATTATCATATAAAAGTTTTACTGAATTTGATGAATGATCCTTATCTTCTCGTCGCCCATCCATATCATCATAACATCTCTATACATCCACTTGATTCAACCTAAGCTTGTTGCCTAAGTTATAGCAAGCACAAGAATGTACAAACATATGGCAATAGGCAATACAATATCAACAAACTGAAAATTGAAAACCCCAATTCATTTTTTGCAATAACCCCCCTAAATCCTAAACATATTTTAGCAAGCAATACACATTACAAGCACAAGAATGTATAAACATGGTAAGTTGTAAAATGTAATGTAACATATGCAAAACAAGAAAAAAATTAAGATGGTAAAATATTAAAATAGTACGCACTCCAAAATTCTGTCTTTGATGGGTGAAACAAACAAAATCTTTCTATAGTTATTGATCAAGCTTATGCCTTTCAACAATAGAGGATAGACTTACAGTGAATGCTTTAAAGTGGTAAAATATTTCATCAATGCAAAAGTATAGGGGAGAACGGAAAAGGATAGAAGAGAGACTTATAGTGAGAGACGTGAAAGGCCTTACGACCTTTAATAGCATCGATGACTCTTAAAAGCGAAGAGAACGACAATAAGGCGATGAAGAAACTAGGCAGAAAGGTAAGCAACATGCTAAGTGTGAGAGGTTAAGAAAAGTCTACAACACTTGAAAAGGTGCATTAGATTTTAAGTTTTTTTTTTTTTTTTCAAATATTATTAGTACAACCAAATTACACAAATAATTACATGTCCCAGTAATCATCAACTAGAATCAAACTATTACAATATAAACGGATTAAGGGCTAATTTAGTATTACTTCTTAGAAATATTTTTGGGACAAAAAGTACTTTTAAAATAAAATCACTTTTGAAATAAAAGCATTATTAAATAATATGCTTTTGAGCTTTTTACAAATGCTTTTGACAAAAAAAAAAAAAAACTTTACAAAAGCACTTTTCTTTTACCAATAGCAAAAACAAAATTTTTAGCTTAAAAGTGTTTCTAAAAAGTAATGCTAAACTGATCTTAAAAACAGAAACACTCAATACTAAAGTCAACTAACTAGATTAAAACCCTTGTATGACAATAGTACATGCTGGGACTTTAATATCCACACATATAATTAGGTATGATGAATCTCGAATTTGGGTATTTAAGTATTCAGGACCTTTACCTTTACTAGTTATGCCGAGTCTTCACTATTGATTTTGGGATTTTTATTTTATACATTTTATTTAAAAGCACATATATATTATTTTTTACCAAATGGGTTTGTTACTTTATTTTGTGTAAATTCAACTAAATTATGTTTATTTTTTGGTATTAAGTATAAATTATAATTGGTTTGCATAATATATTTGAGGTTTGTGTACGATGGATTGGGTTTTGGTTTACATATTTTAAAATATATATTTCAAAATCAAATTAATTTTGTTTCAATTTTTCTAAACCTTCCTACCTTAATCTTTTCACTTGACTTTTTTCAAATAAACTTACAAGTAAAATTAAAATACTCGACTTGACGGAATCCGATTTAATTTATTTGACTAGACTTCTGTACTCCCTAGCTTGGATAGTGGCTAACCAAGAAACTTTGTTATCATTATTTTCGGAATTCAATTAATTGATTAGACTAAAAATTAATTAAGGTATTGGTTTAAAATAATTGATTGAATTGATTGAATCGATCAATTGGACCAATTAAATCATTTTTTTTAATTTTTAATAATTATTTAAATAAACCAAAAAAAAAAAACTAAAATGATTGAATATTATTTTAGGGATTCTGAATTACTTACTACCTCCATGGTTGAGAAGGGGAGGAGGCAATGCCCCTTGGAATCATGATACTTCCTTTTCAATCCATTTTAATAAAAACAAATTATACATGGGATTCGACGGGCAATAACGTAAATGCTTTGGGAACGCAAAACTTTCGCACAGCACCTGAAACTCGTGCAAAAGCAATTTTATCAGTTGAAGCAAACTATAACCCAGTATCATGGCATGTGAAACTTTGAAAATATTCATTGACCCCATCCATTTTGCACATGCTAAATTATCTAAAATTTTTAAGAATTTCTGCAATCATCCACATCGCTTGGGATATTAGTGCTCAGTTTTATCTCTTGATTTCGTTGAGATAAAAAAAGAGCGCTTAAATTAAGTGGTTCTTATCTTACCCATAAACGCCATATAAGAGTATAAGTTTAAATTCCACCAAAAAAAACATTTGTAGAAGTGAGCTCACTCTCTTGAATCCCTTGAAACTTTTAATGGGGTCAAGAGAAAAAACTTCAAATATAATATTCAAAAGTTGAAGTAATAATAGAAGTAGAAAATGGAAAGAAGCAAACCATTAATAATCCAAAATCTGGGAGAAGGCGTTGAAAATGGAGAAAATGTGACACCAAACATAATTTTATGCAAAATTATAGGAAGAAGAAGATAATTAAGGATTTTGTGTTTCTTTAATTGAAGTATCAAAGTTGAAAAGCAAGATTTGAAATCTGGTGCTTTAGGCCACCCGGACCTCTGATTCTTGTGAATTTATAGCTACATATATTTTTCCATCTGAGTTGATAACGAAATACGGGGGCAGCCTTCAATTTGCATCTGTCTTTCCTGTAGATTGACAGTTATGGGATCAAAACATCAACAGTTAGAACAGCATTTTATTGCATTATTATTAATCAAAAAATAAAAATATACTGAATTAGGGTTAATTGTAGTTTTAATCTTCAAACTTCAAAACATCTTAATTAAATATTTAAGAATCAATAACTTTTTTAAAAATATATTGATCAAGTTTTCAATATATACATAGATATCTTGGATCTCACGAGTTTTTTTTTTTTTTAAAAAGTGCCTTAAATTTTAATGATATTATTTTATTTTTAATATGTTAAATCTAAATTTTTCATGATGCATGTAATGCAAATATTCTCTACATTTAATGCCTAGCTGATATCTATACTAATAAAAGAACTAGATTCAATTAGAAATTTAACTTCTTGTGGTGGAATTAAGCCATGACTTAATTATTTGTGAAAAAGAGAAGAACACAAGGCAACAGGGTGGGTGGGTGGCAGGAAAGTCAAATAGAAAAGGGCGCTTTTTAGAGTCCAGATGAACTGAGTGAGGGCGTCCGAGTCACATGCTTTTGGTGGTTACATCACGCATAAAGGTAATTAAAAAATAGAAAAATGCTGATGGAGCCACGTCACACATTTTGATTAAATCACCAACTGCAGACCAATGTTCCAAGTCCAATGGAAAGCAATCAAGCTAGCTTTGCCAAAAGTAACCCCATGCCTTAACCACCCTTTTTACCTTTTTATTTATATCAATCATTTCCAATGTGACGTAAAAACTATATATGTGAAAACATATGAATATCTTTATCATGGATTATCATTTTTAGATTTCTATTTACTTTATTAACCTCTTTATTTTAATTTTTTAAATTTAAAAGATTATTTATTTTTAAATTATATAAGAAGATAAATATAAATCAAATTTTAAAGATTTTGCAAATAAATAAAATATTAAATTTAGCCAATTGAGTCTTAACTTGATTGTTAATATAAGAGAATGTGAACTCGAGTGCGTTGAAGTGTATTATCCTCCTATATATGTGGGTTGGGGAGGGACTATGGATAGTTCTAGGCATATTGCATAAAAAAGAACATATATGATCAGAATCTATAATGAGATTATTTAAAAATAAAAAACACTAAATTTATAATAATTAAGTATAAATGTTATGCGTAGGTAATTTTTTAAATTATTTAAAATTTAAGTTTGAGTTTGTGTAAATATTCTACAATTTTTTTCTAATTTAATTTTGGATAAATTTTGATTATAAGTTAGTTGTATTTTATATTAAGTTTATTTTTATTTTAATGGATGGAATGTATATTATTTGTGATTGTATTCCTAGACTTCTTCAATAATAATAGTTAAAAAAATAATAATACAAATTGACATAATGATGAATTTAGCCTTAATGTTTATATTATTTATCAATTTGGTTCTTCTTATTATTTTAGCTAAAATTGTAGTTAACAATGTTAAAAATAGTCAAATTATATTTTTAACGAAAATACTAATTAAAACGTTAATTTTTTAACGATGTTAGCGTGATAGTCCACATGACAGTTCACTTGTATTTGACACTCCAACAAATAATTTAAAAAATAATAAAAATATTCAAAAAAAATTAAAAAATTGTAAAATTTCAAAAAATTAGCATCAAGTACATGTGAATTTCTATACGGGCTTCCATGTTTAAAAATTTAAAGTTTTAATCAAGATTTTTGTTAAAAAAAAGTAATTCAACTCTCTTTAAAAGATTGATCATCAAATTCAACTTTTTATACAAGATTGAGGGCCAAATTGTTTTTTAAAAGTGACAAAAAATATAAAACTTGAGGGTTAAATTTATCATTTTGCCTTAAAATTCAAAATTTAACTATTTAATCAACTATTTCAATTTAATAATGGAAGTCTAATTGATATGATGGTAAAAAGAATCCCTTAAATTAGATGTGTAGGTACTTTTATATTCCATATTCAAGATTCATTGCTATCCATCCTTCTAACAATGTTATCTCTAAGGTTCGAACCTAAATTCTCCCTTTAAAAGTGTAATGTGCATTACCATTGCACCCAACCATTTGTTGATAACTTTAATTACTTTTTTCTCAAATATTATTCATAATTTTCTATTACACATAAAAATTACATTGCTAGTTGAACAAGTTTTAGAAAATTAGAATTTATTAAATAACAAAAGAGAATGTAATTAGTGTACAAACACACCACTAACTAGTGTTAAAAAACCAAGATTCAAAATAAAGATGTTTACATTTCAAATTGAACATTGGATGCATGGGATTTAAAAAATACACATAATCGCAATCAAAACTGAAAAGACTAAATTTAAAATGTGTGAGAAGTAGAGGGAGTGAAAGCAAAAGTAGAGGGATGCACAAGGGTGGAAGAGGGAAATAATATAATTAATTAATTAAGAACATTAAGAGGGAAAAAAAAAAAAGAAAAAAAGAAACTCAGCTCCTACATCACTAATATTAACCTAGCAGCTACCTTTTCATCTAAAATAAAAATAAACTCTAAATCTCGATCTTCCCTTCTTTTATAAACTTCCAATTTTATTTTTAGCCCGCTGCACAGAAGAAAAAACGATAAGATTCCCCTTTTTATATGTAAAAATGATATATAAATACAATCTTGTTTAATTTTATTTTCGATCTCTGCAATTTCGGCCCTGATTGGAGAGAGATCACAAATCATGTCGAATTTGGGGTAAATTCGGCGTTTGACATTTGGGTGTGAAGGGGAAGGTAATTGGAGTTAGGGATTAAGGAAAGGTCGGTCAAACGTCCTTAGCCAGGTCTCCTGAGTTTCCCGTTTTCTTGTTGCTTCTTTCGATTTGCAAAGAAGATGCTGTATTTGAAGCAGCCAAGCTCCATTATTTGCAAAGGAGGACCGATTGTGGTTTGGCAAGAATAAGGTAAATTTCCGAATTGAGGTATGGATTTTTCTCTCAACGGAAACCAAAGGTAAATAGCGAGAAAGTTCCATCGTTAGTGCATGCTCTTCTGATAAATTCCCTGAGCCTGGGGCTCGGGGGGGGAGATCTGAACCTGAAATTGAAAAATAACAACGGTGTGGAAAAAGAAGCTTACCATGGAATCCTCCGCTGCAAAATATTGCTGCGATAATATTAACAATCATGAGAGCTCCTCCCAATCTCAAACTTCTACATGTATGCAGAAATTCAGACTCTACGAAACTCGATCGGTAATTTTTTCTTTCATTTCTGTTTTTAAATTTTTTTTAATTGTTTATTTGTTTGCTTTGATCTCATTGTGATATCTTTAATTTTCGTTGTTATCAACTTGATTTTGATGTAATTTTACTTAAGTATATTTGTTTTGATGTTGAACTTATTTTTATTTTGGTGTTTGTGTACAGAACTTTTATATGATTGGAAGGGATAAGAGTAGAACTTATTGGAGAGTGTTAAAGATAGACCGGCTTGATCCTTCCGAGCTGAACATTCGGGAAGACTCTACCACGTATACAGAGAGTGAATGCTCTGAGTTGTTGAGGCGGATACATGAAGGAAATATATCCACCGGTGGATTGAGATTCGTTACAATTTGTTATGGCATTGTTGGTATGGATGTTGAAATTAGGTTATGGTTTTAGGAGACTATTAATTTTATTCAAATGTTGTTAATCTAATACGTAAAAATTGTTCCATGTTTTAGGGTTTATTAAATTTTTGGGGCCTTATTATATGCTGCTTATTACAAAAAGAAGGCAGATTGGCTCAATTCGCGGTCATAACATATATGCGGTTTCAAAGTCTGAGATGATTCCTGTCCCAAATGCAACTGTTAATTCAAGCATTGCTGACTCTAAGGATGAGAATAGGTCTTCTTCTTTTCTGTTTGCTAATACACTTTGTTTCCATTTTTCAAACTAAGTGCCTTTTCCATTGTGCATTTTGCATTTAGTTTTTAATTCGATATTACTTGTTTTGTCTTTTATTTAGATACAAGAAGCTCTTATGCACGGTTGATCTGACAAAGGACTTCTTCTTCAGCTATTCATACCATGTCATGCTTAGTCTTCAAAAGAACTTGTGTAATAATGAACCAGGTCAGGTTCTTTATGAGACCATGTTTGTGTGGAATGAGTTCCTAACTCGAGGGATACGCAATCACCTCCAGAATACTTTATGGACAGTTGCATTGGTGTATGGCTTCTTTAAGCAGGTTAAGGACAGTCCTCATTTTAAGTTATCGTTAGCTAATGTTTTATTTCCTGTTGTGCATATTAATGGATTATTAGCTTCATAGTTTGACATTGGGCTACATGGATATAGGCCACACTTTCTGTATCTGGAAGGGACTTCAAACTTACGCTTATTGCAAGACGCTCCCGTCACTATGCTGGTACCAGGTAAGAAAGTTGTCCCTCATTAAAGGGAAAAAGCTTAGTTTTGTTATTGTAGAGCACTATGAGATGCAATTTAACTTGGTTATCCTTAATACCATTGTTATTTTCTGTAACATAGTTATGGGTTGAAACTGCTTGTCTGCATGTGCATACGATTATTTTTGTAGGTATCTAAAACGAGGAGTAAATGAAAAAGGCAGAGTAGCTAATGATGTTGAGACAGAGCAGATTGTCTTCGAGGATGTCCCTGATGGGCTTCCTGCAGAAATAACTTCTGTTGTCCAGAACCGAGGCTCAATTCCGCTCTTTTGGTCACAAGAAACCTCACGATTGAATCTTAAACCAGATATCATATGTATGTGCTTGTAATTGTTGGAGTACTTCAGGTGTTACTGCAGGCAATTTCTTTTGTTCAGGAAAAGGAAAACTAACCCTGTTTTCTCTTTTCCCAGTGTCAAAGAAGGACAAAAATTATGAAGCAACCAGACTTCACTTTCAAAATCTTGTCAAAAGATATGGCAACCCTATAATTATTTTAAATTTGATTAAGGTAAGTTTAATTATATCACCCACTATCCCTTTTTGGCTATATGTCATCTTCATACCAGTCTTTTTATTTTGTTTTACTATTACATAACTGCTATGTTTCTTAAAGATAATGCGTGTAGAAAATCTACAATGTGTTTTTTTTTTTTTTTTTGGGGGGGAGGGGCAGGCTAGTGGAGTAATTTGATGTAGCTCTATGATATCACTGATTTAATGATAAGATTCTGTATATTACTGTTTTTTTATGAGCAGACACAAGAGAAGAAGCCTCGAGAGTCGATTCTTCGTCAAGAATTTGCAAATGCAATTGATGTTATAAATAAAGATTTGTCAGAGGAGAATCGGTTGAGGTTCCTTCACTGGGATCTACACAAATATTCTCGGAGGTATGCCATAAGCTTGTTATTTGGTCCCTAAACTAACGCACATTTCGCTTTCTTTCCCATTCTCTATATTCCTCTTTGCTCTTTAGCATTGGTTCATTTTTTTTTTTTTTAGAGTTTGATTCCTAACCAACAGAAATAAACTTTCATTTGTTCCTTCCAGCAAAGCAACAAATGTTTTGCTACTCTTGGGCAAAGTGGCTGCATATGCATTAATGCTAACAGGTTTCTTTTATTGTCGGCTGACTTCAACCTTGAAACCTGAGGAGTGCATGGCTTGGCCTTCTGTTGAGTACGTTTTCCACATTCAGCAACTTCGAGTTTTATATATGAATTTTTTGTAAATATGGCTGTAGTCCAAAACATACTAGTGAATGTTGTGTCCGGTACCCAAAAAATCTCTTAGTTCAGAAGTCTGCATTTTTTAAAATCCCTTAAGTTAGAATTTTGAATTTGCTACATTTTAGATTCTTGCATTAAAAAAATGGCTTTATGAATTATGGATTTCTATCTTATAGTGTAATGTAATATGGTTGAATTTTAGTAAATGCCTTGTTATAAATATTGAAGATTTTTTTTTTGCTATCTGCAACAAGCTGAAAATGGCATTTTGGTTCTGAAATTATGATACAGGAATATTGATGATAGTGACATGTCACACCATAAATATACCAACAATGTTAATGAGGATGCGTACAGATTGGAGGGGAACTATTCTGGATATAATAATATTACTAATGAGAATCATTCTCTCAAGCCTCCAACATTCCAAAGAGGTGTACTTAGGACCAATTGTATAGACTGTCTGGATCGCACAAATGTTGCACAGTATGCATATGGATTGGCTGCTCTTGGACACCAGCTTCATGCTTTAGGGATTAAAGATACCCCAAAGATAGATCTGAATGATCCTTTGGCAGATAATTTAATGGGTTTTTATGAGAGAATGGGTGACACACTTGCGCACCAATATGGTGGTTCTGCAGCTCACAATAAGGTATTCCTACTTGTGATGCTACTTGCAACCATGCAGAATTTCCAAAGTTGGAACATAACGTACTTCTTTAGCCTCTAGTATCTTCGGGTTGCATTTTCTTTTTAATTGAAGCTGCCAATGCCAAATATCTGTTTTAATATTTATTTTACTCAAGAACTACATTTGTGACAAATATTTGATAGAAATAAAGTTGAAAATTTCTTTTAAAACTCCTGCTGTTTCAGCCTGTCAATCCAATCTTAACTGCATTCTATGCCCCATGCTTCTCTCTTTTTGTAGGCATAATCTGACTTCACTAAATTTGAAATTACAAAATATAAAAATCAACTAACCTTTGAGAAATTTGTGATTGTAATATCTGTACTTCGAGAAATAGATGACCAGGGAAATATTTGTTACTTAAGACACTCATTCTGATAACGTACTTCTGCTGCCTGTCAAAATACTGTCGTCTCAGTTAACTTTCTTTTCTTTTCTACCATGCAGATATTCCAGGAGAGAAGGGGTCAATGGAGAGCAGCAACCCAGTCACAGGAGTTCTTTAGAACACTTCAACGATATTATAGCAATGCATATATGGATGCAGAGAAACAAGATGCAATTAATGTGTAAGTTTCAGTATTGTGTTTGCATTACTTCCAGGGTAAAAATTGTTGTCTGTCTCGCTTTAATACTGAGAGGTCTTGCAGTATCTTGTTCTACAACTTAGATGTATATAAGTTTTTGGCCCTTTTTGGGGTAATACATCCTTGATTCTACTGCAATGGAATAGAAGACACATTTTTTATTTGGAGTTCAGTCAATTTGGGATTTCTCTTGTAGTTATCTTCAATTCGTTTCTTAAAGGTTTGCTATTGTTAAGATCTTAAGCAATTCTTTCTGCAGATTCCTTGGGCATTTCCAGCCCCAGCCTGGTAAACCTGCTCTTTGGGAATTGGGTTCAGATCAACATTATAGGGGAAGAAATGGGGAAACCACTGTGGATGAAGATGGAAGGTAGGTTTCTAATTAAAACCTTATGTTTCATGCCTGAGCTATAAAGTAGTGACTACAAATATCCTCCATTTGTTTTTGGGAACAACGTCTCTGTGAACATGCTTCCTGCAAGTTCTAGTTTTGAATGCTTAACTTTCTCATTAATTAGGAAATTCTGGTTATGGGTTCTGTGTTGTGACTGAAAGCCACTATGACTGGGCCATTGGGACTTGAGTGCAAAACAAACAGTTATATGATGGCATGTCGTATAGATATTTCATCATAAGCCTTTTGGTGTTGGCTTGGTGTGTTTCATCATGTTTTTCCCCCTATGAAGTTAAATATATAACTTATTATTCCTGTAGGAGTTTTTCTTCTTCAAAGGCTCGGTAGGGGGTTATATTTAATTGGTTTTACATGCCTATTAAGATTTCTACTTAAAGTTTAATTTTTCAAAAAAAAAAAAAAAAGTCCTCAAAAATAAAAATAAAAATTGAGTCTTGGTACTCAGATGATTTGGTAGTGCTGTTGTCCCCAGGATGCATTCTCTGTTTCTTGGTCAGATGGTCTCCAATTCACAAAAAGAAAAGTAAATAAATGACTCTTTTTCACAGTTTTACATATCCTTGATCTGATGTAATGAATTAATACGTAGGTAATGTATGGAAATGAGGTTACTTGCATTTCATTTTCTTCTTGACTTTGTGTTTAGTCATCTGATTATTGCTGTTTATCACTTCACTTTCTATCCTTAATTTTCAGGTCATTTTTCAAAAGATCATTTTCTGATGGAAACATTCTTCGTCAAAGTATATCACCTATGCCAGACATAAAAGATAAGCAGGAGAAATTTACCAATTCAACTTTACCCGACCGAGTACAAGGAAGTAATGGCCTTTCAGAGTCATCACCTGAGATATCAACTTGTGAAAGTGATATCTCGTGTTCAAGGTTCCAGCACTTTTCAATTTCCCTTGTTGCATGTCATTTACTTTGAAATTTCATTGGTTTCTAATTGATGGCCACAACTTTCTATTCTCCATAAACTGCTGGGATATGTATTGATTCTGCTGTGTTTCATTTGTATTGATCCTTCAACCTTTAATCTATATGGTTTGCTGAGATAATCTTTTGTATCAATGCTTTCATAACTTCTAAGATTTGTTTAAGTATTGCTGCATGAATCAGCTGTTGGATCTGCATGTGTCGTGGTTTACTGTAATTAATGGATCACCTGTAGCATGTCCTATAGATGGTTGTCCCATTAAATTTCTTGATTGACACGCATATTTTCAAATTCTTTGCGCAGGTATACACCCTCTATGCCTCGGAGACAGCTATTTGGAGACGTGCAAAGAGATCGCTATCTTGAAACTGGGCAAATTTTCTTTTCTGAACATGGGGATGGAGTTAATTGCTCTAACTTTGTTGACCTAGACTGGCTTTCATCCTCAGGAAATTCTTGTGAGGATGAACCATTTGAGAGGTACATTTTCCTATTCTGTATTTCATGGATGCTCCAAAACTCAACCTTTAATGCTGCAGTAGCATTTGTTGTTCAGATTAAATAAAAAGAGCTACTAAATTGAAAAATCAAATGATCTATGTTATTATTAGGAACTGAACCTGTTGCCCCCCAATCCCACAGCACAGTTTCCATTCCAGATAGGCCTTAGTACCAGTCTCTTGACTACCAAAATTTGAATATTGAAATAGTAGCGTAATGTTCCCTGAGACCGATGCTTGCACACAAAAAGGGCACTTCTCTTTAACAACTTGTTTTATAAGGCTGTACATGGAAGAAAAGGATAGAGTTCATAATTACTATAGAACTACAGGATAAATTTTGCACGACCTATGAGAGGAAACCACGTTTCAGACATCATCATAATTATCTGCAGGTCATCACTACTTACAAGCTCTCCAGGGCTTTCATCAGAGAATGTTGTCAATGGAATATTGGGAGAAACAACCCCATCCACCAGTGAATATGGATCGAGTATGAAGGTTGGTAGTTGTAATGCTGGTAGAAAGCTCTTGAATCTTACTTTGATGGTTACATTATTATATGGATTTGTCACATAAAAAATGCACTATATGAATCAAGGTTCTGTGATCAACTCAATCTAACTATTAACATTTTACATCTCATAATGCCGAGGCATCTCCTTGTTTGCCATAACTATATACATCCATATAGATTTTATTGTTATATTATATATGATTCTTTCATAGCGATCTCAACAAAATTTAATCTTTTTCTTTGAGAGTAAGTCGACGCCTTCTTTCTTCTATGTACGCCATTTATGTAGTGTATCATAATATCAAATTATGAGTGAATAGAAAAACATGTTAAGACCTGGGATTGAGAAGCAGTTTACTCTTTTATCTCTTCAAAAACTGGAAATTGCAGCTGTGTTAATGCCTAACCCTTGTTATATATTTATATAGGGAATGCAGCAGACAGGAACGGAGGAATTCCCCCAGAGTTTTGTGCAGTGGGTTAACTATGGACAGATGCTTTCCCATTAAAGTTTTGCTCGTTTTCCTCAAGTCAGTGACATAGACATCCATGACTCCAGCGAGTCAAGCTGCCGCAGTGATGCAAGGCATTGAGTCAAAAGGAGAAGCAGAAGCAAGCAGTTGTAGTAGTAGCCCTCTTATGTAAGATAACCTCCCATGCAGTCTGATCCGGTCCAGTCCAATCCCCCCATGTGTGACTACTATTCATTCCTTGAAAAAAAAAAAAAAACCTCAAACCAGAAACTAATACTCCTACAAGAAAAAGAGTACATAGTCAAGAGTTAAAAACAAATTCTTTCGGGAGCTCATCATATCCCTCTTTAATTCATTTTATCGGTAAACGGACGTAATAGTGCTTCAGTTTCAGTTCAGTTCAGTCAATCTTGTAAATATTTTTCTTCTGCTTTTCGAAGAGCTCCAGTTACGAGTTTTAAGGTCTTTGATTCTTATTTCCTTTCTAAGTTCATCCATGGCCAGAGACAGAGAATACATGATAATGAAACCGACGTTGCATTTAGAAGGTAATCCGTGGGGTGGTGGGGGAAAGAACCAGTTATAGGACTGATGTCTTCATGGCGAGCTGCTAAGTTCTAGAGCTTTTTAACTTTTCGGCCTCCTGGGATTTGTTTCCATATATATAAAAACTATTTTTTTTTTTGGTATTATTATTGTTTTTGAAAACCATCTTTGTTTTGATAGTATGGTTTTGGTTGGAAAACCATCTACATCTTCTAGGCAGTGGCTTAGCCTTTAAATTTCTCACCCTTATGCAGCTCTTCTTTTCAAGTTCAAATGTTCATTCCATATCATCTGCTGCTGGAACAAGTAGAAGATCGATTCTTGTGTCTTTCATGATTAACTGTTTAATTGCATGATATCAACTAATTTTAATTTTGAATTAAAAAATTAAATAAATGGTTGCAATAGTTGAATATTGCCTCCACAATACTCAGCAAGGTCAAATAGAGCATTTCTCATAAGTTTCAATCAAGCCCACCCTGGCCCCCTACCAACATTACTCTCCTCACTGTCATATTTTATGGTTTATTTAGGCTTAACTATAATATATTAATAAGTGGTGAATTTCGTCTTATTTTATTGCAAAAAAGAACATGACGTGTGGGATCATATCTAATATTTGACATGTACGTTGATTATGTAATTATATTAGTATTTAATTATTTTTAAGAAAAAAAAACGTGAAAAAAAAAATAAAATATAATCTTAATTCACTTTCTTTCATTCAGTCTTTTACTTACCTAGTTTTTATACATAAAAAAATAAAATCCATTCTCCTTTCAAAGTTTTTATATAACATTAGAAATTTTATTACACGCGTATGCATGAAATTATATATTTAAAACGCTTGTGTGTTTATAAATGACATACAATAAATAATTAATGTAATATTTGAAACTAATAATAATAATGCATACAATATGTACAAAATTAAAATAAAATAATAGTTTAAATTGTAAATAGTTCCTTTTCTTCTGGACTTTAGGGTCAGTTTTTGATGAATCTAAATGGTGAGAAGGAGACGAGTAACACACTTCAATTTTAGGCCAACCCAATAATCGAAAGTGAAAACCAGAGGAAGAAAGTTTAAAATTTTAGGAAAATCGAGATTCATTTTGGTAAAATTGGTCTTTGGAGAGTGGTGATCAATGATGGCAGGTGACGTTGCCCGATTTTGAATTTAGTAACAAGAAAGAAAACGAAAAATTAATCTCATTTGAAATAAATAAGAATAATGTTGACGAGAATTAGATGCATACTAATGATAATGAAATGAAGAAAAGAAAATTTTAATTGGAGTAATGGAGTTCAACTAATTTCCTGTTTTGACATTTACAAAAAATAAAGTTTGTTTTGAATTTTTTTTTTTACTTTTCTAATATCATTTTTTTTTTATTTTTTGAATTTGTTTGGTGGAAAAGCCACACAATAAGTTCATGTTTTAATCATAAGGATGGGTTTATTTGGGCATTTAATACATTGAATATAATTATTTGTGTTATCTGATTTTTAAATAAACTTATATAATTTATTCAATTCAATAATCAATTTTCTATTCTCAAAATTTATTTATTGAATTAATTATAATAAAAATAAAATAAAATAATTTTCTTAACCCAATTCTAATTCTGTTAAAATCATAACGACTTTACTGTACCTGAATTTATGAATAAATAAATTTAATTTTCTTCTTCTATAAAACTACGATGACTACTTAATTTAATTTTCACTTTAAACATCATTATTTAATTACAATCAATTAAATAGTAATTCAAAAAAATTAATTAATTCCTAAGTTATCTATGTTGAAAATACATTAGTGAAATAAACAGTAATGTAAAATATTGATTTAAATCACAAGATCGAACCAGAACAATATATATATTTATATAAAATCTGAAAAACAAAAATTGGACATAAAACTGGATCGAAATTGTGTACTCGTAGGTAGGCAGAAATCCGATTGGCAGTTGAGGCTTATTTTCACATTTTCCTTAAGACAGATTCAATCGCTCCTTTGGAGTTAGACAAACGTTGGTCGACTGTCTCCAAGGATACAATAATGAGATGAGCACAGCAGTAGCACGGCTGCAGTGATCAACGAACTGTAGCCTAGCTTTCTTCTATTACCGGAAACAGGTTCGAAATATGCAGAGAAAAGATCTCAAAATTTTTGCAGGAAATATAGAGAAAAATTCAGTGGTTTTTCTCCTGCAGATTATTTTGGTTTAAATAAAATATTCAAAATGAAATAACTTTTGGAATTTTTTTTACTAATGGAGCCATTAATGTCTGTGAATTAAGGAGCCATTAAAAAACCCAAATTACTTCTTAATTAAAGGATCCATTAAACTCAATTTAATATTTGTCCTTTTAATTCCAAACAGAATTTGAAGAGTTAAGCTCTGTTGAGGAAAAACAAAATTGTAACATCCCGATTTTGGGTCTAGTCGGAATAGTAGTTTCGAGACCACAAATCCGAAGTAGAAATAATTATTTTATGAACATTTTGAGGTCTATAGCATGATTGCATAATTGTGTGAAAATTTCATGAAGAAATTTTATGCATAAAGTGACTAATTCGAAATTTAGGACTAAATTGAATAAGTTACAAAATATACATTCTAGAAGCTTTGAGCATGAAATTGCCATGGATTTTTAATTAGAGGGTATTAAATAGCAATTTGACCAATTTCTATTTTAGTGGACAAAAATGGACATGGACAGGTAAAATTTCAAAGAAAGGCATTAAGGACATTTTGGTCATTTAGTAATTAAAAGATTAAAAAGGGAAAATCAAGTAAAAAATTTGCTCATCTTCTCCATGCTTGTGCCGAAAATTCTAAGGAGCCATAGCTAGGGTTTTTCCAACTTTCAAGCTTGATTGTAAGTGCATTCTAGCCCCGTTTTTAATGCTCATTATGTTTTTGAGATCGTTATTACCCGGTTTACCTATTTCTACTATTATTTTGAAGTATGGTTCATGTTTAAAAATTTACCCATGTGTGACATGCATGTATTTTGATGTCTAATGGTAGATTATGCAAGTTTAATGTTAGATAAACAACTTTTGCTAAGTGATTTTTGGTGAAAATTGACAAAATGACCTATTTGTAAAAAGATTTCAAAATGTGTGTAAAAGTGTGATTAAATGAAAAATGTGGATTGCTATAAGTATAAAAGAGGTTCGACTAGGCTTAGGAATCGAGGAAATTGAATAGATTTCATTTTCCGAGCCTAAGGGCAAAAATGTAAATATGTCAAAGTTTAGGGGCAAAAATGTAATTTTGCCATAATATGACTTTTGGACTGAACTGAGTAATGTGATTATTAAATAAGCTGAATTTTCTATTATAGATCAAGAGAAACGAGGTTCGGACCTTGATCGGGGAAAGAATAAGGTGTTTGACGATTAAATCCCTATTCTACTATTTTTGTATCGAGGTAAGTTCGTATGTAAATGATGCATTATTATTTATGTTTTACTTGTGTTATTATTGTATGAATTGTAATTTAATCCTTGACTGAATTCGACAAAGTTCGATAAGCGAGAACGTCCCGGTTGAACCTTAGGAATAGATAGGATACAAATGTCATGACATTAGGGTTATTGAGATTACGTGTAAGACCATGTCTGGGATATGACATCGTTATGAGATTTCGTGTAAGACCATGTTTGGGATATGGCATCGATATGAGACTTCGTGTAAGACCATAGTTGGGCTATTGGCATCGATATGAGATCCCATGTAAGACCATATCTGGGATATGGCATTGGTATGGTACTATATGTGTGAGATTTCCCGAGTATCCTTTAGTATTCCAAGTGGTTCAACGGGAAACTTAACGACAATGTTTAAGTCATGAAAGACTATGGTACGTTGTGAAAGATTATGGTAAGTTACAAGTTGGTACATGTATGTGCATAAAACTCATGCTTAATGAACTCGATATGTGATAAACCCTCGGTTTGGTTTGATTGAGTAAGTTACGATGTTAAGGTTTTGATATCATCTATGCCAAGTTTGACTATGAGATTTACTATGACATTTATGTGAATTTATTTCATGTTGAGTATATGTTAAAGTGTGTTTGTGATGCTTATTATTTGCATAGGAACTTACAAAGCTTTAAAGCTTACCCCCTTTCTTTTTCCCTTGTCTTATAGTGTCGCCAAGCCAACTCGGGGATCGAAGACTGTCAGAGATCCATTCACACTATCAACTTAACATTTTGGGTACTTATGATTACATTATTTTGAGTTATGGCATGTATAGGGACTTGGTCATTTTGTTATGTGTCATATTCGATTTGGCCAAATGTGTTGGCTTATAATGGTTGATGATTCATTTTGTAAATGGCCATTGGAATTGGCTAATATTGGTTGAGTATATATGAATATGAAGATGTCTTTCGTGAATGTGGAGTTTGCATAGTTTGAAATGATAAGTATGAGATGTTTCTTGTTGTTGTGTAAGTTGGTGCAAGTAAGGGTGGCAAAATGGCTTGGTAAATAGCCTCATTTTGTCCACACGGGTAGACACACGGGTATGTGTCTCAGCCGTGTGGATGGCACGATTTTGAATACGGGTGTGCGTCCTGGCCGTGTGAAGTCTGCACCTATTTTATGAAAAATTATGAAAATATAATCGATCACACGGCCTAAGCACACGGGCGTGTGACTTGGCCGTGTGACCTTAATTTGATGATGATGTCATAAATAGAATGCTCCCCATTTTGAACACGGCCTGAAGCACGGGCGTGTTTTAGGGTCACACGGGCGTGTCCCGAACCCACACGAGCGTGTGACCCCTTTTGCATGAAAATTTTTCTATGTTTCCCAAAAGTTACCAAAGTTCTCGATTTAGTCCTAAACCACTTTCGATGTATGTCTTGGGCCTCGTAGGCTCGTAATAGGGACGATATGAATGTATATGAAAAGTTTTAAATTTGGATGGAAATTCATGTCTTGGTTTTATATGATTGCTTGCGTATAAGTCCGGTAACACCTCGTACCTTGTTTCGACGTCGAATACGGGTAAGGGGTGTTACATTTAGTGGCATCAGAGCTATGATTTAGTCGATTATCAGACTAACGTAGCGTGTGTAAGAGTCTAGCTATACATGCCATAAAATAACTGTGATAGTGTGATGACTTCTGACAACTTTAAATTGTGTTTTCATATAGTAATGGATCCCAATCGAGCTGAGGCTGATGAAGTAGAAAGTAATGCGCTGGCTCCTGCTCAAGGGACAGCGCCAGCTGAAAGTAGACACGTAACTGTGAGTCAGGGAGGAGGAGAAGGGGCTAGAGAAGCCTTTCTCCATATGATGAACGCATGGTAAAAGGAGTTCATTCGAACGAACGAACCCGAATGCTCAACCCCCTCCACCCCCACCTATTCCTCAGCTGGTTCCTGTAACACCTCAAGGTATGGACTCTATGAGATTGAACAGGCCTCCGATTGATAAAATTCGAAAGCACGGGGCTAAAGAATTCTGAGCCAATTCTGATGATGATGCTGAGAAAGCCGAGTTCTGGCTCGAGAACACTATCAGGGTCTTTAATGAGTTGTCCTGCACACCTGAAGAATGTATGAAATGTGTTGTGTAACTCCTAAGAGATTCGACCTATCAATGGTGGAACACTCTTGTATCATTAGTACCAAGAGAGCGGGTTAATTAAGAATTTTTCCAGGAGGAGTTCCGTAAGAAGTACATTAGCCAAAGGTTTATCGATCAGAAACGAAAGGAATTTCTTGAGTTAAAACAGGACCGAAGGACAGTGACGGAGTATGAGCGTGAGTTTGTGAGACTTAGAAAATACGCTAGGGAATGTGTTTGACTGAAGCTATCATGTGTAAGAGATTCGAAGACGGACTGAATGAAGACATTAGATTGTTGGTTGGCATCCTAGAATTAAAAGAATTTGTTGTACTTGTTGAGCGAGCTTGTAAGGCTGAAGAGTTGGCAAAGGAGAAAAGAAAAGCTGAGTTTGAGTCTCGAGACTCGAGGAAAAGACAGATGGGTAAGTCATTCCAGTCCTCATCTAAGAAATCGAGAGAGTTTAATACTCGATCGAATGCTTCAGTTGGGTTTTCAAACAAAAACCATGGGAAACAGTATTCGGGACATAAGGCTCAGACTACTTCGATAGTGAGTGTGGGAAATGCTCGACCTAATAGACTTGAATGCCTGCATTGCGGTAGACGTCACCCCGGTGAGTGCCGAGTGAATGATCGAACTTGTTTCAAGTGTAGTTCCCAAGATCATTTCATTAGAGATTGCCCTGAGATGGCTGAAAAAGAGAAATTTCAGAGTGCGAGATTTGATAATATTGCTTCTGGTAATACTGTTGTAAATGTCTTATGGGGTAGAATATAAAACCATAATTTTATTATTCAAATCTCCATCTTTACCAACCGAGAACATGCCTTAAAGCTTCTAAAAATCTATTTTTTTTCCAACAATCCCCTACATGAATGAAATTGTTAGTTTTAACGAAAAAACATTGACCCAATGTAGTGATAGAATCTACTAT
This sequence comes from Gossypium sturtianum, assembly GCA_025698515.1. Lineage (NCBI taxonomy): Eukaryota > Viridiplantae > Streptophyta > Magnoliopsida > Malvales > Malvaceae > Gossypium > Gossypium sturtianum. The sequence continues at coordinate 128,076,813 of CM046948.1, forward strand.
CGATAGTTGCATAGGATAGGTAGGCATCAACCCTTGAACCTTCCCTTGTGAAAGTATATTTACTTTACTAGCTGACCAGTAGACATGATGTCCTTGAACTGTTCTGCCGTTTGTGTAAACGATGATATACCTCACAAAACTACCTCTATGGCAAGGTTTTAGTTGTCATGGGTATGTTCATATGACCATGAACATCTCCTGGTTTCGCAAGAGTTTGAGAGAACTATGCTCCAATAGTCTCCTCGAAGCAACCCCACTTCACTATTACATAGGTGACTTATGTTGCTCGACTCACCAAAACACACAATTGTCATTAAAAGCATTGCTTAACCTATCCCACTTTTAATCACTATTTATAACATAGAAACGGACTTGGGATAAGAACCCCTACAGTGACCTCATAAGGTTTATGCAAGTAGGTTGTCCCTTTGAACCTAGATTTTGGGATCTCCAGTCAACTAGGTTGGGTATTCCTTCACATAGAGCCTTTAATTTTTATGGGCTTTAGTCCCATTCCTTTCGATGTTTTATCAACCTGATGTCGATTTAAGCCTTTAGTTAGTGGATTTGCAATGTTATCTTTTGATTTTACAAAATCAATAGAGATAACTCCATTTGAGATAAGTTGTCTAATGATATTGTGTCGACGACTTACTTACCATTATACATTACGTTCTGTGATATACCGATTGTTGCTTGGTTATCGCAATATATGCATATTGTGGGCACAGACTTTGACCAGTCAGGAATATCCTCCAAGAAGTTTCGAAGCCATTCAGCCTCTTCTCCAGATTTGTCTAGAGCTACAAGCTCAGATTCCATTATGGATCTGGTTATAATCGTTTGTCTTGAGGATTTCCATGACACAGCTCCTCCCCCCAATGTAAAAGCATATCCACTTGTGCCTTTAGTATCTTGAATATCAGATATCCAACTAGCATCAGAGAATTCTTCTAAAATAGCAGGATCTCTGGAATAATGTAGTCCGTAGTCTCGAGTATATTTGAGATATCTCAGTACCCTCACAATTGCTTTCCAGTGGTTTTCCCCTAGATTGGTTGTGAATCTGCTTAAACTGCTCATAGTGGAAGCAATATCCGGTTTAGTACAACTCATAAGGTATATTAGACTGTCTATGACCCTTGTAAATTCCACTTGGTCAACACTTTCACCTTTATTTTTGGACAGATGTTGGCCTGTATCTATTAGAGTTCTGGCTATACCAGAATCATCCTTGCTAAATTTCTCAAGAATCTTGTCCAATAGGTTGACTGAGTTAATATGAGACCTTCAGATGACCTCTTGATTTGTATGCCTAAAATCACCTTCGCTAGTCCCATATCTTTCATGTCAAATCTTGAATTTAACTTGTCTTTAGTACGTTTTACCATTTCATTGTTACTTCCAACAATGAGTATGTCATCAACATATAAGCATAGGATTATATATCCAATTTCGGTAGTTTTGAAATACACACATTTGTCACACTCATTAATCTTGAAGCTATTTGTCATCATGACATTATCAAACTTTTTATGCCATTGCTTTTGTAACAGCCCAATTTTAGTCAAATCAGAATAGTGGTTTTGAGACCATAAATCCGAAGTCAAAATATTTATTTTATTATTATTTTAAGGTCTACAACATGATAATATGTTTGTTTGAAAATTTCGTTAAGAAATTTTATCGTTTGATTAGTCAATTTGATAAAAAGGACTAAATCGCGTAAAGTGCAAAAGTGATGTTCTAATAGCTAAAAGTATTAAATGGCCATGAAATTAAATAGTGGAGGTCCTTATGTGGTAATTATACCATTTCTTAATTGAGTGGACATATACAGACATGTTATTAAGTATTTTGATGGTTATTAATTAAGGTTAAAATAGTAAATTAGGAAATAACTTAGTAAAATAATAGAAACATGAAATAATCTTTAATTTTCTATCATCTTCCACCGAAAATACAATTAGGAAACTCCATTGTAGGAGCTCAAGCATTCGGCTATACAAGTTCATTGCATGGTATGATTTTTGACTCGATTTTTAATGATTTCTATGTTTTTGAGATTGTTGCAGCTTAGTCTAGCTAGCCTAGGGACTATTTTGTAAAACTGTTAAAGGTTTAGGGTTTTTCCATTGATGAATATGTGTGTATTTTGATGTTTAATGATGGATTATGAATGCTTGATGATAGTTATACAAGTTTTGTTAAGTGATTTTTAGTGAAAATGCAAGTTAGGGATTAAATTAAGAAATGTGGAAACTTTGTGGTTAAAATGTGAAATCAATGAAGAATATGGGCTGATATGAGTACTAGGAAAATTCTGCTAGCGTGGGTTGGTATTAAATTGCATGAAATTGTGATTTATGAAATAAGGACTAAATTGTAAAAATGTGAAGTATTGGGGGCAAAAATGTAAAAGTGCCTTAATGTGAAATATTGCATGTTTTAGGCCTCGTAGGCTCGTATTAGGGACAATATGATTGGTTGTGAATGAATTGTATTTGAACTGACTAATTGTATGAGAAATGTATGTTTAAATGTGTGATTTGTTTGGTAATGCTCCGTAACCCTATTCTGACATTGAATACGGGTGAAAGGTGTTACATTTATTGATATCAGAGCTACGGTTTAGTCAATTCTTAGACTAACGTAGCGTGTGTGAGAGTCTAGCTATACATGCCATATATAACCTGTGATAGTGTGATGACTCCTGACAATTTAAATTGTGTTTTCATATAGTAAATGGATCCCAATCAAGCTGTTGCTGACGATGTTGAAAGTAATGCGCCTGCCTCTGTTCACAGGTAGCGCAATCCGAGTCTAGACCGGTATCGGGTAGCTAGAGAGGAGAGGCTAAAGAAGCCTTCCTCCAGATGATGAACGAGTGGTTTACGGAGTTTGTTCGAACAAATCCGGCTGCTCAACAACCTCCACCCCCACCTAATCCTCAACCAGTTCCCGTAGCTCCTCAAGGTGTGGAACTTCTAAGATTGAATAAGCTGCCAGTAGATAAAATCTAAAAACATGGAGTCGAAGAGTTTAGAGCTAATGTTGACGACGATCCTGAGAGAGCTGAGTTTTGGTTTGAAAATACAATTCGAGTGTTTGATAAACTTTCGTGCACGCCGGCAGAGTGTTTAAAATGTGCTGTATCAATTCTGAGGGACACTGTGTATCAATGGTGGAATACTTTGCTGTCTGTGGTACCGAGAGAAAGAGTTACCTGGGAATTCTTTCAAGCTGAGTTTAGAAAGAAATACATCAGTCAACAGTTCATTGATCAAAAACTCAAAGAGTTTCTAGAGTTGAAACAGGGCCGTATGTCTATAACCAAGTACGAGCGAGAGTTTGTGAGACTCAGTAAATATGCTCGGGAATGTGTTTCAACTGAAGTAATTATGTGTAAAAGATTCGAGGATGAGTTGAATGAGGATATCAGATTGCTGGTCGGGATTCTAGAGTTGAAAGAATTCATTGTGTTGGTTGACAGAGCCTGTAAAGCCGAAGAACTTGGCAAAGAAAAGAGAAAGGCAAATTTTGAAGCTAGAGATTCGAGGAAAAGATCGATGAGTAAATCATATCAATCTTCATCAAAGAAATCATGAGATTTGTATAGTCGCTCAAATGCTTCAATGGGATATTCAAACAGAGATCGTGGAAAACGATACCCAAGTCCTAAAGCTCAAGCTACATCAATATCGAGTGTTGGCAGTGTGAGAAACTATAGACCTGAATGTCAATGATGCAGAAGACGACATCCTGGTGAATGTAGAATGAATGACCGGGCTTGTTTCAAATGTGGTACGCCAGATCATTTTATTCAGGATTGTCCTGAGTTAGCTCAGAAAGATAAATTCCAGAATGCAAGACCGAACAACACAGCTACTAGAGGAAGGCCACCTAGAAATGCGGGGAATGTGACTAGTAGTAGAGGAACGACTAAGGACTCCACTGTGAGATATGAGGCCAGAGCACTTGCTAGAGCTTACGCTATTCGCGCTCGCGAAGACGCGTCATCACCCGATGTTATCACCAGTACATTTTCTCTTTATGACACTAATGTGATTGCTTTGATTGATCCTGGACCAACTCATTCGTATATTTGTATAAATTTGGTGTCTATTAAGAGTTTGCCTATTGAGTCTACTGAGTTTGTGATTAAAGTATCGAACCCCTTAGGCAAGTATGTTCTAGTTGATAAAGTTTGCAAGAACTATCCTTTAATGATTCGGGGCTACTATTTTCTGGCTAATTTGATTCTACTACTGTTTGATGAATTCGATGTAATCCTGGGTATGGGTTGGTTGACGTTGCATGATGCTGTTGTGAACTGTAAACGAAAGAGTATTGAATTGAAATGTCAGAATAGTGAAATCATTCGAATTGAATCAGATGAATCAAGTGAATTACCTGTTGTGATTTCATCTATGTCAGCTCAGAAATGTGTGAGAAAAGGGTGCGGAGCTTATCTTGCTTATGTTTTAGATACAAAAGTGTCTAAATCAAAAATTGACAGTACCAGTAGGTTGCGAGTATTCGAATGTGTTTCCAGAAGAGTTACCGGGGTTGCCACCGATCATAAAGGTTGAGTTTGCTATTGAATTAGTACCAGGAACATCACCGATATCTAGCTTCGTATAGAATTGCACCGACAGAGTTGAAAGAGTTGAAAGCTCAGTTGCAAGAGTTAACGGATAGAGGTTTTGCATGACCTAGATTTTCGCCTTGGGGTGCGCCAGTGTTGTTTGTAAAGAAGAAAGACGGATCAATGAGAATGTGTATTGATTATCGACAACTTAAAAAGGTTATGATAAAGAACAAGTATCCTTTTCCGAGAATAGATGACTTGTTTGATCAGTTGAAAGGGGCAACAGTATTCTCGAAGATTGATTTGAGATCCGCTATTATCGATTCAGTTAAAGATTCGAGATCTGTAGAAAACTACGTTCAGAACAAGGTACAGACATTATGAATTTCTTGTTATGCCTTTCGGATTGACTAATGCTCCTGCAGTTTTTATGGATTTGATGAATCGGATTTTTAGACCGTATTTAGATAGATTCGTTGTTATATTTATTGACGACATTTTGATCTATTCTCGAGAAGAGTCTGAGCATGCCGAGCATTTAAGGATTGTGCTAAAAACCTTGAGAGATAAGCAGTTGTTCGCTAAATTCAGTAAATGTGAGTTTTGGCTTCGAGAAGTTGGATATTTGGGACATATTGTTTCAGCTGAAGGCATACGAGTTAATCCGAACAAGATTTCTGCAGTTGTTGAGTGGAAACCGCCGAGAAATATATTTGAAGTTAGAAGCTTTCTGGGTTTATCTGGCTATTATCGGTGTTTTGTAAAAGGATTCTCGATGATTGCTACACCGATGACTAGATTGTTACAGAAATATGTAAAATTCGAGTGGTCAGAGAAATGTCAACAGAGTTTTGATCAGTTGAAAGCATTGTTAACTGAGGCACCAGTTTTGGTTCAACCTGAGTCGGGTAAAGAGTTTTTGATTTACAGTGACGCGTCATTGAATGGTTTGGGTTGTGTTTTGATGCAAGAGGGCAAAGTGATAGCTTATTCGACGCATGATTTATAGTTATTCGACGCATGATTTAGAGTTGGCTGCTATTATTTTCGCATTGAAAATTTGGCGACATCGTTTGTACGGCGAGAAGTGCCATATCTTTACCGATCACAAGAGTTTGAAATATATAATAACTCAGAAAGATTTGAATTTACGACAACAAAGATGACTAGAATTGCTGAAAGACTATGAGTTAGTGATTGATTATCATCCGGGGAAAGCGAATGTAGTCGCAGATGCTCTGAGTAGGAAATCTTTATTTGCTTTGAGAGCGAAGAATACACAGTTAACCTTATCTGATGATGGTTCGATTCTAGCAGAGTTGAAAGGTAAACCGATTTTTCTTCAACAAATTTGTGAAGCTCAGAAGTGTGATAATGATTTGCAAGCTAAAATAATGCAATGTGAGTCGACTATTGATTCAGGCTATCAAATCGGATCCGATGATTGTCTATTATTTTGAGGTAGAGTTTGCATACCGAGAGATCTAGAGCTTATACAGAAAATTCTGAATGAAGCACACAGTGGTTGTCTATCTGTTCACCCGGGGAGTACCAAAATGTACAATGATTTGAAACAATTGTATTGGTGGTCGGGTATGAAACGAGACATTTCAGAGTTTGTATCGAGATGTTTAGTTTGTCAACAAGTAAAAGCCAAACATCAAGTGCCTTCGGGATTATTACAGCCTGTGATGATACTATAGTGGAAATGGGATAGAGTTACGATAGATTTCATATCAAGTTTGCCTCTGTCTCCTAAAAAGAAATATGCTATTTGGGTTCTCATTGATCGACTGATGAAATCAGCACATTTCATTCCGTTACGTACAGATTATTCACTTGATAAATTGGCTGAGTTGTACATTGCTGAGATAGTTAGATTGCACGAGGTGCCAGTTTCGATTATTTCGGATAGAGATCCGAGGTTTACATCGCGATTTTGGAAGAAATTGCAAGAAGCTCTGGGTACGAGATTGATTTTTAGTACAACATTTCATCCAAAAACTGATGGTCAGTCTGAGAGAGTAATACAAATTCTCGAAGATATGTTTCGTTGTTGTGTTTTAGAGTTTGAAGGCAATTGGGAGAAATATTTTCTGTTGGTTGAATTAGCGTATAACAACAATTTTCAATCGAGCATAAAGATGGCACCGTATGAAGCTTTGTATGGTCGCAAATGCCGAACTCCATTGTATTTGACCGAGCTTAACGAGAAAAAGATTCACGGGGTTGATTTGATTCGAGAGACTGAAGAAAAAGTGAAAATAAATCGCGACAGTTTGAAAGCAGCTTCAGATTGACAAAAATCTTACGCGGATTTGAAACGAAAAGACATTAAATTTTAGATCGGTGACAAAGTATTTTTGAAAGTATCTCCGTGGAAGAAAATTCTTTGTTTTGGTCGTAAAGGCAAACTAAGTCCGTGATTCATCGGACCGTATGAGATTATTGAACGAATAGGGCCAGTGGCATATCGTCTAGCTTTATCGCCAATTAGAAAAGATTCACAATGTATTTCATGTGTCGGTGTTAAGACGGTATCGATCAGATCCATCGTATATCATTTCTCCGACCGAGATAGAAATTCAACCTGATATGACGTATAACGAAGAACCGATCAGAATTTTAGCTCGAGAAGTTAAAGAGCTGAGAAATAAATGAATAGCTTTGGTGAAAGTTTTGTTGCAACGGCATGGTGTCAAAGAAGCCATGTGGGAACCCGAGGAAGCTATGAGAAAACAGTACCCTAACCTTTTTGCTGGTAAGATTTTAGGGGACGAAAATCCCTAAGGGGGAGAGTTGTAACAGCTCGTTTTTAGTTAAATCGGAACAGTGGTTTTGAGACCACAAATTCAAAGTCAAAATATTTATTTTATTATTATTTTAAGGTCTACAGCATGATAATATATTTGTGTGAAAATTTCGTTAAGAAATTTTATCGTTTGATTAGTCAATTTGATAAAAAGGACTAAATCGCGTAAAGTGCACAAGTGATGTTCTAATAGCTAAAAGTATTAAATGGCTATGAAATTAAATAGTGGAGGTCCTTATGTGGTAATTACACCATTGCTTAATTGAGTGGACATATACGGACATGTTATTAAGTATTTTGATGGTTATTAATTAAGGTTAAAATAGTAAATTAGGAAATAACTCAGTAAAATAATAGAAACATGAAATAATCTTTAATTTTCTATCATCTTCCACCGAAAATACAATTAGGAAACTCCATTGTAGGAGCTCAAGCATTCGGCTATACAAGTTCATTGCATGGTATGATTTTTGACTCGGTTTTTAATGATTTCTATGTTTTTGAGATCGTTGCAGCTTAGTCTAGCTAGCCTAGGGACTATTTTGCAAAACTGTTAAAGGTTTAGGGTTTTTCCATTGATGAATATGTGTGTATTTTGATGTTTAATGATGGATTATAAATGCTTGATGATAGTTATACAAGTTTTGTTAAGTGATTTTTAGTGAAAATGCAAATTAGGGATTAAATTCTGAAATGTGGAAACTATGGTTAAAATGTGAAATAAATGAAAAATATGGGCTGGGATAAGTACTAGGAAAATTCTGCTAGCATGGGTTGGTATTAAATTGCATGAAATTGTGATTTTATGAAATAAGGACTAAATTGTAAAAATGTGAAATATTGGGGGTAAAAATGTAAAAGTGCCTTAATGTGTGTTTTTGGACTAAATTGAATAGAGAGATTATTAAATAAGTTAATTTTTATTATATTTAGATCAAGAAAGGTGAAATACGGATTTAGATCGGGGAAAGAATAAGGTTTCAGACTAATCGACTTATTTCACCGTTTTTACATTCGAGGTTAGTTCGTATGTAATAAGTTTCATTATAAATGTATTTTAAATGCTTTAATATTACATAAAATATGAATACGAAATTACGAACATGTTCGACAATGATTCAATGACGATTCGGCATTGGAAATCCTGGTTGAACCTTAGGAATAGATTAAGATACGAATGACATGTCATTAGGGGTTATTGTGATTATGTGATCCGGGTGCTGGTCCTCACAGACGCCCCACCGATGGTGAGTATCTGCCGGCATGTGTTGTGTTTACTTGACGACTTGTGTGAGCGACACCGTGTAGCTACGTCTTGACCGACGACTTGTGTGAGCAGGCCTGTTGATAGCTCGAGAGTGAGCATATATGTGATATGAGATTGAGATAGCATTGGCTATGTATGTGGCACTTCGGTGCGAGTTTCCCGAGTATCCAATAGTATTTTGAATGGTTCAATGGGTAAATGAAAGACGTGGTTGAGTATGAGATTGATACAAGATGGTAAAGGTATGTACATGAACCGTATAAGCTTTAAATCGAAGAAATTGTGAAGTTTGCATATAATCTTATGACTAAAGATGTGAAAGGTTTGTTAGATAATATGAGCTACATATTGTGTAACGTCCCTTACCCGTATTCAAGCCGGAATAGGGTTTGAGGCATTACCTACTGATCTTTCTTAAACATCTTGATCGGGGTTATAAAATTTCATTTAAACTCATCACTTGTACATACTCGGCCTAGGAGGCCCTACACATACTTCCGAGAGGTACCGAAACTATCCCGAGAACTTTTACGAATTTGAGAAACTTCTCAATAAAACAGGGGCCACACGCCCATGTGAAGTGGGACACGCCCGTGTGGGCAGGCCGTGTGGTCACACACGCCCTTGTCCCTACCCCGTGTATAAAATCATGAGTATTCTGCTTGTGTCACACGGCCTAGGCACACGCCCGTGTGACTAGCCCGTGGGCGACACTGACTAATTTCACACGGCCTTGACACGCCCGTGTGCTAAAACTTAGCATTCTAACTTATCCACACGGAATATACACACGCCCGTGTGCTTCAGCCGTGGGCCAATTAAATTCCAAATGTAAAGTGCAGACTTCACACGGCTTGGGCACACGCCCATGTGCTAGCCGTGCCTCCCACATGGTCTTGACACACGCCCGTGTGTCTACCCATGTGGACAATTATCAGGCTATCTACCAAGCCCTTGCCAGTCTACATTGTACACATACAAATTCCATTACAAAAACTCCACATATCATCAATTACAAATCTTGGATTAAAGACATTTAATTCTTACAATGAATTCTTCATCCCAAACACAAGGGAGAACATTTTCCAATACAATTACAATCTACTTAAGCCATCATCTATGGCTATTCACAACCAAAACATAACTCACTTACGCCAACACATTTGGCTATATTAACTATGACTTAGTCAACTTTAAAAGAGGTCCCTATACATGCCATGACTCAAAAGAACTTGAAACACCATACCAAGCTTCTACTCGATAGTGTGAAAACATCTTCGGCAGCCTCCAACCCGAGCTAGTTAAAATAACCTATAAGAGATGTGAAAAGAAAAGGAGTAAGCAATAATGCTTAGTAAGTTCATCTGCATATAAATGACAAATACCGATATTCATTGAATATATACAACCGCAAGGTATTATAATGAGTTTTTCTCATAAACTCATAGTTACTTACTCAAATATTCTTGAATCTCACTCATTCTATCTCTTACCACATTCTTACCATGCCTCGAGCCAACTGCTCGTGTTAATTAGCATACATTCCTGCATTGGTCACCACATGATCATGTAGAACAACACATCCAGCATTTTCAATAAGCCACCCATACTACCAAACTCTCGGTGGTTTCGCACATAGCCCACCAACCATTTATAAGCGATGGTATCATACACAACCCATCAGTTACTAATTAATTAGGTGGTAACGCACACAGCCCACCGATAATAATATGGTTGATGGTATCGCACACAGCCCATCACTAACCATTAATAAGGTGATATCGCACATAGCTCACCATTATTATACATTCATAGATAGTTATCCACATGTATTTCTCTATTTCAAATGTTCATCAGAGAACATCCTCACACACTACTATTCTTACTTAACTTTCTACGATACTCGTTCGCATTCACACAATGCATCAATAAATCTATCTCATGCAACTAAGGTGATTTGATTACACATAACCCACTAGGAGTTCATCATATAATGAATTCATCTCAATTCAATTCTAACACACACTTGTGTTTCTCATGGTGCAACCACATACTTTTTCATTTTCGACATACCTGTTGAATCACTAAAATTGTTAAATGACACTTTTGAGTTTCATACACCTAATGTCACACTGACATCATACCCCGATAGGGTCTTACATGCATTAACATATCGATGCCATGTCCCTGACATGGTCTTATACGAATTCTCACACCGAGGCCATATTCCAATATGGTTTTACACGAGACCTTAACTATCATCGTATCACACTAATTACATTTCCACTATTCATGGATTAAATCAAGACTTTCATGTCTTGACATCATATCAAAACATATTTAACGTACACATAGAGGAAATAATCAATTTATACAACATCGAAATATTGCAAATAATTCACTCAAGGTTGTAGAATTTAACATATGAACTTACCTCGATACCGGAAAGGGTAGAAAGAGACCTTTTTGCCCACATTTCTCTTTTCTCTCGTTCTAGGTTCGAATCTCATTTTATTCGATCTAGAACAATAGAATTTACTCATTTAATCACTTATGAATCATAATACATCATAATCTACACTTAGGCAAAAATGACTATTTTGCCCCTATACTTTGGCAAAATTATGATTTTGCCCCTAGGCTCGTAAATCACTTTTCATCACATTTTCTTATTAAACAAGCCTAGATGAACATTTAATCCTCTTACAACTATCCACAATTCCAACTATTTCATGCATAATGAACAAACTACAACACCTTTCATGCATCTTAGGTGTTTTCATGCATCTTAGTCCAAAATTAGGTGTTTTCATGACAACACCTTTCACAAAAGTTGTTTCTTATCTTTCTAACATTCATTTTCTTCCATAAAAATTTAGCAACCTACATAAACTCTCTCATGGCAAGTCCCTAGACTTTCAACCATATTGCAAATTAGTCCCATCATTAGCTAGCTTAAGCTTTGGGGACTCCAAAAGTACAAAATTTATCAATTAAAATCATCAAAATCACTTACTTGAGTGAAGAAAAGCTTGCTGAAAATTTCAGCTTCAAGAACCCCCATTCTTGCTTGTATTTTCGGTGGAAGAAGAGAAGAAAATAAAAAGATGATAGCTTTTTGCTTATTTCATCTTATTTTATTCATTTTTCCACCTAATTTCCACCAATTTTGACCAAAATTAAATGCTCTTGTCCCCTATGTCACATGGCCGGCCAACTCACTTAAAACAAGGCTAAATTGCACATTTGGGACCTCCAATTGATATTCTATAGTTATTTGGCACCTCTAGCAAATAAAATAGAACTTTCGCACTTTATGCGATTTAGTCCTTTTTTGCGATTAAGCAAGAAATCGCTAAAATTAAAGCACCAAAATTTTCATGCACTGTTATAAACATGTTATAACACATAAAATAACATGAAAATATTTTTCTCTAACCTCGGATTAGTGACCCCGAGATCACTGTTCTGACTAGCCCCTAAATCGGGCTGTTACATATTGATATATTTAATTTGTTGAATTGTGTATTTATGATTACATTGAGTTTATTTCATACGAGCTTACTAAGATATAGTGCTTACTTTGTGTATTTTACTGTGTTTTATAGTTATTACAAAGCTAGCTCGGATTCGGGGATCGTCGGAGACTTCGTCACAATATCCTACTATCACTTTGGTACTTTTGAGCTTATGTTTTGGTTATATGGCATGAATAGGATTATGGTTATTTTGGTTATGACTTGATAATGATTTTGGTCATTTGAAATGGCTTGTAAATGTTAAATGTTTTGGTTTGTATATAGCCGCGAGAGTTGGCTTTTTTTGGTTGATGTGGTTATGTATATATCTATGTGCATATGGCTTGGTTATGTGATTAAAGATGAATATGTTATGCTTGTTGATATTTGGCCATTAGGGGTACTAAATGGTTGAGAATTAGATTTGGTATGTTATGAGATTAAGCTAGATGATGCATATTTGGAAGTGTATAATTAGTTAAATTGTATATGTGATTTTGGTATAAATGGTATGGTCTATTTTTTACTTGTGTGTATTGAGAAAGGTGGTATAGAATATGCATGAATTAGGCTTGAATTGGCTGGTTTAAATGCCAAATTTTGCTATGTTTTAGTGCCAATTGGGTTGATGTAGGTGTGCACAAGTTTGGATGGCAAAATGGCTTGGTAAATAGCCTATTTTTGTCCACACGGGTAGAGACACGGGCGTGTGTCTCAGCCGTGTGTGACACACGGTCATGTACATGGCCGTGTGTCCCCTGGTGTTGAGTTAGAAACCAAGTCAGTATGCTCCACACGGCTTCGCACACACATAAGTCAGTATACCCTACAGGTTTGGCATGGCCTAGCACACGGCCTGGCACACGGGTGTGTTTGGCCATTTTTAGGGCACACGGGCTATCCACATGGGCGTGTGTGTTGGTCGTGTTACCCAAGTCAGAGAGTTATATGGGGTCAGACACGGGCTGAGACACGGCCATGTGCTTCTATTTCGAATGTCCACACGGCCTGCGACACGGACGTGTGTCCCTTGTTTTTGGAAAATTTTTTAAGTGTTGTAAAAGTTTCTAAAGTTATTGGTTTAGTCCCGAACCACCCCAAATGCATGTTTTGGGCCTCGTAGGCTCGTATTAGGGACAATATGATTGGTTGTGAATGAATTGTATTTGAATTGACTAATTGTATGAGAAATGTATGTTTAAATGTGTGATTTGTTCGGTAATGCTCCGTAACCCTATTCCGGCGTTGAGTAAGGGTGATGGGTGTTACAGCTTTGGTTCTTGCTTAAGTCCATACAAAGACTTCACCAATTTACAGACTTTCTTTTCTTGTCCTGGAACTACATGACCCTCAGGTTGTTCCATGTAAATATCTTCATCAAGATCTTCATTTAGGATAGCTATTTTAACTTCCATTAGATGTACTTCTAGATTCCGTAAGGCGACAATTGCAAGTATCATCCTTATAGAAGTTATCCTGGATACTGGAGAAAAAGTATCAAAGTAGTCAAGGCCTTCGTTTTATCTATAACCTTTTGTAACCAATCTGGCCTTATACTTATCAATTGTTCCATCTGTTTTCATTTTTCGTTTGAAAATCCACTTAGAATTTAATGGTTTAATTCCTGGAGGAAGATCCACTAATTCCCACGTATGATTTTGCATGGAGTCAATTTCACTTTTAATAACATCTTTCCATAAAATGCTTTCGAATGATCGTATAACATCATTATACGTTTGAGGTTCAGCCTCTAACATAAAGGTTAGAAAATTTGATCCAAAATATTTTTCCACCCTTGTTAGTTTACTCCTTCTTGGCTCTATCTCAGTTTCAACCTCTTATTGAACGTCTTAACTATTTTCATCTATAGTCTTTGAAGTTTGTTTCGTTGAACTTGAGTCAACTTCCCTAGTTTTACAAGGGAAGATATTTTCAAAGAATGAGGCATTATTTGATTCCAAGATAGTATTTTTGTGAATGTCAGGATTCTTTGATTCATACATAAGAAACCGATATGCATTGCTATGATCTGCATAGCCAATGAAAATACAATCCACCGTTTTAAGACATATTTTCATTTGCTTTGGTAACGGAGCCATTACCTTCGTAAAACACCCCCACACTTTCAAGTAGTTGTAGAAAGGTTTTCTACCTTTTCATAACTCATATGGTGTCTTGTCCCTTTTCTTGTAAAGAATCTTTTTTAAAAGCTAATTAGCTGATAGAATAGCTTCCCCCCACATGTTCTGTGATAACCCAGAGCTTCCAAGCAATGCGTTCATCATTTCCTTTAGAGTCTAATTTTTCTGCTCGGCTATTCTATTTGATTGAAGAGAGTATGGTGATGTCACTTCATGAATAATACCATGTTGTGCACAATATTCACCAAATGGTTCAACATATTCACCACCACGATAACTTCTCACCATCTTGATCTTTTTATTAAGTTGGGTTTCAACTTCCTGTTTATAGAGAATAAATTTCTCTATAGCTTTGTCTTTGCTCTTTAGCAAATATACGTAGCAATATCTTGTGTTATCATCAATGAAGGTAATAAAATATTTATTCCCTCCTCTAGTTTGAACAAACTTTAAGTCACAAACATCGCTATGTATTAGACCAAGTGGTTCTGTACTTCTTTCAACAATTTGAAATCAAGACCTTGTTAATTTTGCCTCAACACAAGTTTCACATTTGTTATTATAATTAATGTGAAATGAAGGAATGTTCTCTAAATTAATTAATCTACGTAAAGTATCATAATTAACATGTCTGAGCCTACCATGCCATAAATTAAATGACTCAAGCATATAAACAGAAGAAGAAGCGACATTCTTATTCATTATCTTTGCTTTCACAGAGATTGCATTAAGTTTCCACATGTCATTTAATACATATCCCCTTCCCAAAAACACTCCCCCTTTAGAAAAAAAATTATCTTCTAGGAGTAAAACACCATCCTAAAGATGTGTCTTGAAATAGAACAACATCTTTTGTTGCCATGTCTTGAAATTCTATCCAGAGAATTTCGCAGGCTTCTCGTTGTGGCTTACAGCCACCGACAACATTGAATTTTGATTCGAAGCCTGAGTTGGAACCAATGCTTCAAATCATGAATTGGGTGAATTGGTGGGAGTTTCCATTTTTTCTGTTAAGATTTCAGAAACGAAACCAGAATTAGTAATAATAATAAATAGAAAATTAAATTTCCAGTTTATACTACCCTTTGATTCTGTTAAATGGCAGAGTTTAGTTAGGAACTAAAAATTCTGAAACAAAATCAATAACCAATTTCTGGTAACAGAATTGTTACTCTCAAATGATTACTGTTAACAACAAAAATCAAATAAATTTTGTTGAACGGAAGGAATAGAATTGTTCAATTAATTTTTGTTTGGAAACAAAAAATTGAACAAATTCTGTTGAACGGCAGGAATAAAGTCCTGAAACAGAATTGTTCAATTGATTTATGTTTACAAACAAAATACAATTTCACCTTAGTGTCCTGTTCGTCTCGAATTAGAAAGTGGTAAAGATTCTGTCTTAAGATTGTTGAAAATACGTTAGTGAAATAAACAGTAATGTAAAATATTGATTTAAATCACAAGATTGAACCAGAACAATATATATATATAAAATCTGAAAAATAGAAATTAGAAATAAAATTGGATCGAAATTGTGAACTTGTAGGTAGGCAAAAATTTGACTGGTAGTTGAGGCCTGTTTTCACATTTTCTTTAAGACAGATTCGGCCGCTGTTTTGGTGCTGGAGAAATGTTGGTTGATTGTCTCCCAGGATACAAAAATGAGATGAGCATGACAGTAGCATAGCTGCAGTGATCAACCAACTGTAGCCTAGCTTTCTTCTATCACCGAAAATAGGTTCGAAATATATAGGGAAAAGATCTCGAAATTTTTGCAAGAAATATAGAGAAAAATTCAATGTGTTTTTCTCCTGCAGATTATTTTGGTTTAACTAAAATATTCAAAATGAAAGAACTTTTGGAATTTTTTTCACTAATGGAGCCATTAACGTTTGTGAATTAAGGAGCCATTAAAACCCCAAATTAACGTCTAAATTAAAGGAGCCATTAAACTCAATTTAATATTTGTCCTTTTAATTCCAAATAGAACTTGAAGAGATAAGCTCTACTGAGGAAAAATAAAATTATGTATTGGGCTAAAATATCCCCAGGCCTAGAAGGGCCTGATCGGTCCGGATAGTTTGTGTCGTCCACGTCGTGCGGGTGCACCCCCAAACCCGTCGGGTTTGGATTTGCACCCCCTGCACGTGAGGCAGAGCATTAGCTTAGTCAGTCAATAACTACCAAGTTGGTTCATATATATAAACATATTCCACACTTGATAACTAACTAATGTGGAACTAAGCTTTCCATTTTCCTCAACATAATTTATAGTTGGCTTACTTTAAGCATCAATTTCTCATTCATCACTCAACCATTTTGAGCATATGATATATCGTTATAAAGGTCTCATGGGGTAGAATATAAAACTATAATTTTATAATTCAAATCTCCACCTTTACCAATCGAGAATAGGACTCAAAGCTTCCAAAAATATATTTTTTCCAACAATCTATTGTCTTTTGCGAGAAACTATGTAACATCCCAAAATTGGGCCTAGTAGAATTGGACCTATTGGGCCCATTGGACCTTGAGCGTAGAAGCGTTATAAAATTCATGGGAATTTGAGAATGGCATTATTTCTGGTGTTAAGCTAGTTAAATTATTAATTGTGTATGTTTAGGGGATCTTGAGAAGGCTCGGGGTTTATTTGGTCCTAGTAAAAATTTTGGCATTTAGCACTTTAAGGAGATATAGTAAGTGACCTCAAAGCTTATGGAAATAAATGAGTAAATTGCTAGCATAATTGAACAATTGGTAAGAAGGTTATGGCACCACATGAAGTACCTTGAGGGAAGAGGTTCAAATCCCATTGTGTGCAAATTTTGACTATTATTTTTGCATTCTTTCCCTAAGTGTCGGCCAAGCATGTAAATAAGGCAAGGTGGACTTTTTATTTTTGGCAAGATGGCTAAGGAAAATAGGAAAGGATGAAGGTGAGGAAAGAAATCAAGAGAAAGGGGAAAGTAAGGGGAACATGTGGCCTTTTTCAAGGGAAGTGTTATGGAAAGTGTGGTTGGCCAATTTTTGACCATTATGGTCATGAATGTGGACGGTTTTGGGTGTAGAGGGAGGTAGCCGAATTTTCTTTGGCAATTGGTAAAAGTTTTGGTGTTGTTTTGGCTAAAAACTCCTATTTGCAACTTTTGTGTCATTTTCTTTTCTCTCCAAATTTCCTTCTCCTTCTTGCCGAATCTTCAAGCTTTGAGTGTACATCTTTCTCCTTTGTTTGGCCGAATCACTCACCTTTTGTTCATCTCCCTTAGATAGCTGAAACAATCTAGCACTCTTCTCTCCATCCATTCTTTTCTTTTGACCTTTTCATCAACATTTTCTCTATTCTTAATTTGACATTACCTTGTGATCAAATCATCCTCTTTTCGTAGTGATTTAAGTGAGTGGAGCTACAAGGAAATTAACAATCGGTAAGTAGTAGTTCTCTCTTTGTCGATAACTTTGTTTCATCCGAGTTTTTCCTTAATAATCGAAAGTGTTCTTCTTTCTCTCTCGTTGGGTCCGAGTTACATTCTTTTACGTGATATGGCCATCGTTGGATTTAGGGCTTTCAACAAGGTGAAGGAGCACAAGTGATTTGTATTAACCAAATCGTTATCGTCGACTTGTTAAGCAAGTGGGGTAAGAACGTTGTTATAAGATTTGTTTTGATCAAAGGTGGGATAATTGCTAACGGCTCTTTCGCTCACCAAATATTGTTAGGACAGGATTTCAGTAGCCAAAGGGTAGGATCGATTTTTGGTGCACTGAGGGAGATCACATTCGTGGTGTTGAAACGGTAGAAAGCACAACTTGTAATCAAGGTGTGTAATCCTGTACCCTTCCGAATATATGTTTGAAATGGTGTGTAATCTCATACCTCTCTGGATGTTTGTATGAAATGTTCATGATTCGGTCGAAATACCAAAGAAAACCGAAAAACCGGCATCCGAGACCACTCGGGCGTGCGTATATCCGTAGTGGTAACCATAGTTTGCAAGGAAATAGTTTTTGGTTAGCAATAGTGACGTGATTTTGAAAAATCATGGAAAATAGGAGAAAAGGGATTAATAAGTGAATAAGATAACGAATTAAAGCTTACTGTGTCTATTTTGATATGGAAGAAACGGAGAAGGAAAAGGAATTTTATATTCTGAGATATCTTAATTTTAGTGAGACTGGTTTTGAATGACTTCGTGGTTTCCTGATCTGTCTTGGTAAAATCGTATAAAATTGTACAAAGTGATTAATGAGTTATAATTTATATGTATAAATTCTTTAGTGAGCTTATTTTCAATAGAAACAAGTGGGAACTGCATATGAAAACCGTACAGTGAGATATTTGAATTTTGGGTAAGAGAGGTCAGAATCGTTGGACAGTGAAACAAGGGAAACTTTAAGGAATAAACTGTACTAATTGGTTAAGCCAAAAATTCTAGAAAATTTTTAGTAAGAAGATATATGAGTCTAGTTTCAAGGAAAATTTACGAATTTAAATTTCGAGTTTTCTAACTCGAGTTATAGTCAATTTAGTCAGTATGACGCAGATGGACAGTTTCAAATTTTTTATGCCCAAATTAGTAGTTAAGTCCGGGGTTACAAAATTACCAAAATACCCTTGGAGTGTAAATTACCGAAATACCCCTGGGTTGCGAGATTACCGAATTACCCTTAGTGGGTAAAATTACCGATTTATCGAAATGCCCCTATAGGCCGATTTGATAGATTGTTATAATGGGCCGATTTACCGAAATGTCCTTATGGACCGAATTACCGAAATGCCCCTATGGGCCGAATGATCGTATTGATTTAATGGGATGATTCATAAAAAGTATTCAATAGGTTAATGGATGTTATTTTTATATGGATGTTTTACGATTATGTATGATGCATCTTTACATATTGCATGGGATGGGAAAATTTGAATGAAGAGAAGTATAGACCAGTGGAATTGCCACAAATTCTTATAATGGCTATGTACCTAACATATGAATTAACGACTCTGTGTCGATCATTTTACCGTATATGAATCTGGTGGCTCATCCACAAATAGTATAAATGGCAGCTTGACTGCAAATTGGAGAGACTGGCGGGGTGGGTTGACTTGATCCCCATAGGAGAGACGGGTGATGCGGGGGAGAGATTAGATGGATGGGTTGGGTTGCATACTTTGCATTCATATATATATACTATTTTGTAATTGGGCTTGGCCCAAGATTATCTTAAATGGGCTTAGGCCCAAGATATTTCTAAGCGGGTTCGGGCCTGGTGGATGACAGTGAGGGGATTTCACACTGAGTTCTTGTAACTCACCCCCTTTTCTTAACCCTTGTAGGTAATGCTCGATGATGTGGACTTGGGCCATGGATGACTCGGTGGAAGCCATACTTGAAAAACGGTGTTTTATTTTGAACTTTAGATTTTTAATTCCGTTCACTTTACTATTTTGGGTTTTTATGTTGTAATAAGGCCTGCAGAGTGTTTTATTATTTGCTTTATGGTTGATATACTTATTAGTTTGCTTAAATTGTTTAAAACGAGAATTTTCTAAAACTTAAATAAAGGTTTTCCAAAATTGATTAACATATGGATTTCATAACAAACTTTTACAAATATTTTTAACATTGGAAATTTTCTCTCAAATTATCAACGATATTTTCAAAAGTCACAGTTTTAAAAGATTACTAGTTCGATTATAGATTTATCAAATAACCTCTCAAAAATACTTGCATTTTATCTACGTTTCCGCAATGTTTTCAAAATGCTTCCGCAACTCTATTTCTAAACGTCACATTTTCGTAAATTGTTTATTTCAAATATGCTTCCGCAAACGAAAAGGTTTTTAAAGATAATTACGTTTTCAATTAGACATGAATTGCTTAAGTGTTTTGGGTTTTTAACAAAAAGGCTGTATTTCTCAAGCAAGTTTTTACTTCCATGTGACACACCAGATTCGGGCCTAACTTCTAGGCCGGGTTTGGGGTGTTACAAACTACATTTACTGTGGATAGTGATACATGCATCTATTTCTCTTTTCGTAGTTTTCATTCATTTAATGTATCGTTTTTAAATGTAATTCATAAATGGTTGTGTTAAGCTAGTGGATGGATCGGTTGAACATATATAATCATGACTCAAATAATTTGTAATCAAATTCGACTCTTCACCTATTAATTACAATATTATTTAGTCATGGAGTTAATCCACTAAAAGTATCATGACTAGGCTCTCCCTTATTATATACCATTACGAAAGTAACTTATAATCTTATTCGTCCAATGAACTTGTCATTAGTGTGTTACCCTCATAGGATATCCTTTATCTCTTTGGGTTAAATCCATTCAAGCAATATGATCCTATTTTATCTTATGGTAACCATTACATTTTTCTTCATGAAAAAGCCTATTACTAACATATAGTAATAAAATTATTTTTCCTTGACAAATGACTTGTGAACATGTATCTTTTCCATTAACCATGCAATGCAAGTGAGAGGATATCATTTACCCTTTATTAAGATATAAATTCCACCACTATAAGCAAAGTTATGTCATACTAATCTACCGTAATTTGATATGTCAAAGTAGGCTCTCCCGAGTACTTAATGAGCTTGTTCTCAAGTAGTTTACAAGTCCTTTTAATATTTTTTTATTGATTTTTAGCTTTTAGTGTTAAGAATAGATTTTCTTACATTTTACTTCTTTTGTGACCCAAATTGGAAAAATTATATCATTGGGAGTCTAATGATTGATTTGAGGTTGTGTAGGGAGATGACTTAGGCCAAACATTAAGGAGGACATTAATTGTTGTGGGGCTCGCAACACAAGTGCATGTGTGTGGCGACACTAACTCCCTATCACCTCAAGGAAGTAAACTTCAAGGAAAACTTAACTTGGAGTAGTCTTCCATTGAAGTTGTGACACTAAGTGTGTGGTGTTGTGACACCAGGCCTCAAAGTCTCAACTACAACCCACAAGGTTGCGACTCCAAGCCAATGGTTGAAGTGAAAGAACCTAGTGCCACTGTCATTGAGCTCATGACACCAACAAGGTTGTGTCGTGACACCAAAAACCCCCAAGCCAAGATCGTGTCTACTGCCATGGATGTCACAACACCAAAGATTGGGTGTCGCAACACTGAAGTCTGACGAGTGTATAAAATTGCAGGGGCAATTTTGTGTCCAAACTTAGCTCAAGTCACATCATTCACTTTAAGGGCATTTTTGTCAATGCTAGGATTAGGGAATTTGATGTATCTAAGGCATCTTTATGCCATAACAAAAGAGGGGGGGGATCTTTTATCATCTTTTTGTCAACCTTTTTTATTCCCACACCATTTTTAGCTTTCTAAATTTTCCTTTCTCAGCTTAGTAATGAGTTGCTGTTGTTTTCTCCTATATTTTACTACTCTTTTAGTTTTTTTTTTTCAAAAAGGTACAAGACTCTTCCTTGTTATTTTGGGTTTTTATTTAAAGCAGTCAATAGATTTACTTCTTGATGGTCATCAAAAAGTGTAAAAATATTAACTTGGGTTGTGGATTTGTCATCATTTCTGCTGTCATCATCTTCATCAAAGACTACTTAAAGAGTCACTAAGCAATTCTAAACTTTGCCTTTTTTATGGTTACTTGATGAATCATTTAAGCATAAAATTGGCTGGTTTTTGTATTTTGATGATAGGTAGGAACTAAGTTTTGTAGTGGTTAGTTGATTGAAATTTTGCATTGTAACAGCCCGATTTAGGGGCTAGTCGGAATAGTGATTTCGAAACCACTAATCCGAGAGCGGAGAAATTATTTTTAATATTACTTTATGTGTTATAGCATGATTATATGAGTGTATGAAAATTTTGGTGAATTAATTTTAGTGATTGCATGCTTACTTTTGAAAAAAAAGGACTAAATTGCATAAAGTGCGAAAGTTTTATTGTACAAGCTAAAAGTGTCCAATAGCTATAGAACCTTAAATTGGAGGTGCTTAATGTGCAATTAGACCCTTTAGGGAGTGTTGGCCGGCCATAGGAGACAAAAAAATGAAAATTGGTCAAAGTGGGTGGTATTAAGTGACTTAATTGATGAAATAAGATAAAATAAAGAGAAAAATGATATCATCATTTTTCATCTTCTTCTTCCACCAAAAATATTAGCAAAATAGGGGGTTTTAAGAGCTTAAAATTTCAGCAACCTTTAATCCTTGTAAGTAAGTGATTTTAATGGCTATTCTTGATAATTTTTGTACTTTTAGAACCCTTGTAGCTTAAGCTACCTAATGAGGGGACTATTTTGCAATATGGTTGAGAGTCTAGGGTTTTGCCATGAAAACATTAGTGTTGTTTGCTGAATTTCTATGGAAGAAAATGAAATTTGGATGCTAAATAGACAACTTTTATGAAAGGAGTTTCCATGAAAACCCTAAAACGGACCTTTTTGTAAAGGTTGAAAAATAGGTAGTAAATGTGTGAAATAATTGGAATTTTGAGTTTCTATAAGCTCAAAGTATATTCGGCTAGGCTTGGTTAATAAGGAAATTTGATGAAAATCGATCTACGAGCCTAGGGGAAAAATCATAATTTTGTAAAAGTCTAAGGGCAAAACGGTAATTTTGCCAAAGTAGAAATTTTAAAATGTCTTGATTTATGTGATGATTAAATGAGTGAATTTTATCATTTTAGATCAAGAAAAATGGAGTCCGAACCTAGACCGGGGAAAAGCCAAGCTAGTAGATTAATTCGATTTAGTCGCTCACTTTTTGTATACCAAGGTAAGTTGTATGTAAATAATACAACTCGAATACTATTATGCATTAAAAAATTGATATTGCATAAAATGTTTCGTTGTTGATATGAATATTCATGATAAAATTCGACGTGGTATACTCCCGGTTGAACCTTAGGAATAGATTGGATATCCAAGCCATGACACTTGGTTGATATGTATGCCAGTGTAAGACCATGTGCGGACATGGCATCGATGATCGAGACGAGCTAGTGTAAGACCATGTGCCGGGACATGGCATCGACCTCAATCGTAAGCGATTGTAAGACCATGTCTGGGACATGGCATCGACGATGATATGTGTGCTAGTGTAAGACCATGTATGGGACATGGCATCGGCCACATTATGAGAGCCAGTGTAAGTCCATGTCTGGGACATGGCATTGGCATCAAGACGAGAGCTAGTGTAAGACCATGTCTGGGACATGGCATCGGCCTCGATATGTAAGCCAGTATAAGACCATGTCTGGGACATGGCATCGGTATTTTACCCTATTGTGTGAAGCTTACCGGATATCCTTTGGTATTCCAATGAGTTCAACGGGTAAATTAAAGATTGTGTCAAAAGTGAGAAAAGTTACAACTATGTTGTAAGTGATACAGGTACCTACATGAGAATCATGTGAACTGAGTTCGAATTATGTTGTATGATTAGTAAGGGTGAAATGAGTAAGTTATACCTTTATTTAATTGAGAATCATGTGCAAGTTTAAAATATGTTATGAGTTTGTTAATGCTTGGTAATTACTGTTAATTATTTACCTATGACTTACTAAGCTTTGTGCTTACTCTCTCTCCTTTCCATTTTCTTATAGTGCTGCCAAGCTAGCTCAGGGATCAGTGGATGTCGGAGGCTCGATCGCACTATCAATCTGGACATTTGGCATAGTTAGATTTATCATTTTGAGTATGGCATGTATAGGGACTTAGTTTTTGCCAAGTGTCATATTGTTTTGGCCAAATGTGTTGGCTTGACTTGGAGATTTGATTTATTTTGTATAAGGACATGGATGAAGGCTATTTCCTATTATTGATATATGAAAATGGTGATGATTTTCATGAATGGGAAAATTGCATTGGTCGAGTAATTGGTATGTTAATGCATGAGTGAGTAGGATGCTTGATGTGGCTTATATTGGTACAAGTAGGGGTGGCAGAAAGGGCTTGGTAAATAGCCTTATTTTTGTCCACACGGGTAGACACACGGGTATGTGGTTTGGCCGTGTGTCCCCCTGCGTCCTAAGTTGGAAAAATAGAAGGCCCAGTAGTAACCACACGGGCTGAGGCACGGCTGTGTGTCTCAACCGTTTGGAAGACACGTCCATAGGACATGGGCATGTGCCCAGGCCGTGTGAAGTCTGCACTTGATTTAGGAATTTAATTCACCACACGGCCTAAGGACACGAGCGTGTGCTTTGGCCGTACGACCTCATTTGGTTGATGATGTCACAAACAGAATGTCCCCTATTTTTGACACGGCCTGAAACATGGGCATGTGATATGCCACACGGGCGTGTCCTTTCACCCACACGGGCGTGTGGACCTTTTTCATGAAAAATTTTCTTAGTTCTCCGAAAGTTTTCTAAAGTTCTCGGTTTAGTCCCGAACCCCTCTTTATGTATGTTTTGAGCCACATAGGCTCGTTTAAGGGGTGATATGAATGTTTAGGAAAAGTTTTAAATTTGAGCAGAAATTCATGTCTCGGTTTTGTATGATCGCTTGCATATAAGTCCGGTAACGCCTCGTACTCTGTTTCAGCGACGAATACACTTTTTTTATGATCGGTTTTGTATGATCGCTTGCACATAACTAATAATGAATAACGAATATACTTTTTTTTTTCTTTTTTTTAAGAATAAATCATAAATACATTACAAGGGATAAATTACTGAAATAAGAAACATATTTAGGTTATTAATCAAATCAAATCTCGATATAAGGGTCGTCAAAAGGAATAGTGATAACAAAAACAAAGGGTTTCTGGGTTAATATTAGCGGTTATGTCAATAAGAAGGGTTGTTAGGATCAAAAGGAGTTCACTAGGGGTTAATTGTGAAGGTAGGCTTTTTATGGGGTAAGTGGGTTAAATCCTAGGTGCCTTTATCATCTCTGTATATCAAATCATAGGTGTGGTCTCGATATGTATAAACGAGGCAAGTTCTAGAATAACAAATCAATGTTGACATACTCATAATCAATAAGGTGAGCATGAAAAAGAATTTATGCTCTATAAGGCTCAAAATCTCACAAAAATTATGGGTATTTTGACATCAACCTTGTAAATTTCAAACTTCAAAGTAATACTTAAACTCAGTTCGACAACCTAGAAATTTTTTAATTTCTGAAAAATAGACTTATCATGCTTGATTCTCTAGTATTCTTAGAATTTAATTATCAATGCACAATTATCAATGACTTAATCTAAAACATATCATTAAAAATCATAAATCATTAGAAATTTCATCCTAATTAGTAATATGAGGAATTTACTTAAAAACAAGACTAAATTCAGGATTTTGAGAATAATGAAAAAAAATTAGGCACGTCTAAGATTCACCCCCCACACTTAAGATGTACATTGCCCTCGATGTACAAAGATAGATAATATCAAAATAATCATAAAATCGTAAGATGGGGAGAGAAGTGAAACTTCCTGAATTTTGGATGAAGCCAATAAAAAGAAACCAGATAGGATTGGAGGTGAACGTAGGGAAGCGTCTCGAACTGTTTGAGTCCTCGAAGTAGCCATCCTAATTTTGTTGTATCCTAAGCTAAATCTAAATGGAATGAATAATAAGAAGAAAATAATAAAGAAAATAAAAGAAAATTAAAAGAAATAAAAATAAAAATAAAAATAAAAATAAAAATAAAAATAAAAATAAAAATAAAAATAAAAATAAAAATAAAAATAAAAGTAAATAATGGAAAATGAAAAAAAGAAAAACAACTGGAAAAGAAAAAGGAAGAAGGGGGTTAAATAAAAATTATGGATCTTGTGGTTGCCCCCGCCCTTGTACCTTCCTGTGGTGGCCACACGGCCACGGCCACGACCTTGTGTAAGGCCGTGTGGTCTGGAAATCTGCACTTTGGTTAGTTTATAGTTAGGTGCTAAAAAGGGAAAATAAAAGTAAAAGAAGAAAAAAATGTAAAAATTAATGGGGTTAGTGCTCGGGTTGCCTCCCGAGAAGCGCTCGTTTATAGTCTTAAGCTAGACTTCACCTCTCATTCGTATGGTCAAGGTGGTTTGAGGAGGTGAAAATCCTTTCTCATGCGATCAATTCAATTGTGGATATAAAGTTTAAGTCGAGTAATGTTTACCTCAAAAGTGTTGAATTTAGGATTACTTACCTCGACTGTGCCGTATAGGAAGACATTAAGTACCTCAAAAGTGATTTCTACATTTGTCTTGAGGTCTGATTTGGTGATTCGAAAGTCTTCCTTATTCAACAATACTTGATCCCCTATTTTGAAGTGATTTGTTGTTCCTATCAGCTCGTCTGGGGTTTTCTTCGGTTTCACTTCGTGTATTCCTAGTTTCTCTTTAAAGTGTGTTTTCCACTTGTCTAGTTCATCGACCTGAAGCCTTAGTCCTTAATGAATTATTTCTTTATGGGTACGAGGTCTAAGATCTAACTCAGCTAGGTGATTTCGTGATGCTTCCTGTAAAGAAGGTTGAACCAAATGGTTATCAATAGAATTAACGTTCGTACCTTTATTACTCGATGTCCTAGCTGAGTCAAGAGCTTGAAGAGTGATTGTTTCGTCGTCTACACGAAGTGTGAGTTCACCGACTTCTTCCTCTGTGTGGCCTTTCTTTATTGCATCGGGATATGGCACACGAGGTTGGTACTCTGTAATTGCCGGTTTTGGTATATCATGGCACACTTCAACCTTACCTTTGCTTACCACAGGTTCTTCCCTTGGGTTTGGTTCGTCTAACCCTTCACTATTGTAAATGGCTTGATTTTGCTCACTCGGGTTAGTTTCAGTATTGTGTGGCAAGCTTCCTTGTGGTAGTTCTGAGATCAGCTTAGCAAGTTGTATAACTGACTTAGTTTGTTCCCCAACTGACTCAGTAAGTTCCCCAACTTGGTTCTTGATCCCTTTGATCGATGCTTGTTGGTCATTAAGTGTTGTCTCAGTTTTTTGGAGACGGTTATCTGTAGCTGCCATGAATTTTGTCAGCATCTCTTCAAGGTTCAACTCCTCTTCCTGTTGGTGAGGTGGTTGTTCAAAGTTTGGAGAAAGTTCCGGTCTTTGGCTACTTTGATCATCCCACGAGAAATTGGAATGGTACCTCCAACCTGCATTATAAGTGTTATCATAAAAATTATTTTGAGGTCTAGAATAGTTACCCATATAATGGACTTGTTCGTTCTCCATGCCATATCCGTAGGGTGGGTACTCAGGATTCGCCATGCCTCCTAGATTTGAGTCATATTGCATTATTGGGTGTATGTCGAGGTTGAAGACACTGGCTGCTTTGGCTGGCCTTGTAACTTGCCACTGATAGTTATTCAATGACATCTTCTCTAAAAACTAAAATTATCTGCCAAAAGCAAATGGAGGAAAAAATAGCAAAGTAAAAATAAAAATAACAAAATAATAATAATAATGAAAATAAATTGCAATAAAAAAATGGCTAAAGTAATAAAAATAGAGCTTTCTTAATATTTTAGTTCCCGGCAACGGCGCCAAAAACTTGATTGCTGTGAATCAGAGCTTTAAAATTTATAAAAAAAGAATGATCGAACCTGGAAACTAACTTTGACAACGATTGAGGCAAGTGCACCTATCGAACAGCAGTATAGCTTAGGCAAGACCGGATTATCGAACCCAAAGGAACTAAAAGTACTAATACTAACTTTCTTTCTATTATTTAGCCTAAAATAAGTGAAGTTGTTTATCTAATCTAAATTAATTAACTACTAAACTAAAGACTCTAAGACAAAGAAGAATGAATTTGGAAAATAACTTGGGAAAAACTCAGTTGATTTAGAAAATACCCTAGGAAGAATCCACCTAGACTTTACTTGTTATCTAACACTGAACCATACGATTTATTTACTTAGTTTGATCCGTAAGACTCCCTAACGCATATTAAACCCTCTCTCGAGGCGAATAACGTCTAACCCTAGGTTAATTAGTGGAACTCTCGTTCTCTTATAATAACCCCCTAGAATAGCAGTAAATCGATCTATGGATTCCCATATTAGGTTTCACCCTAATCGGAAAAATCTCGTCACCCTATCTCTAGGCGTGCGATCAACTCCGCTTAATTATGTTGGATCTACTCTTAGGCAGGGTCTATTCCTCCTCCACCTAAGCACATTAAATTTGGATTAAGCTCACATTATTAAGAACAAACTAAGTATTTATCATATAATTTAGAAAACAATAACAAGATTCATCATAGGTTTCATCCCCTTCGGGTATCCGAAGGGTTTAGTTCATAACAATAAAGGAAAACATATCAAGAGAAAAGATAAAACAAAACATAAGAAATCCCTAAAACCCCCTGAAGGAATTGAAGAGGAGATCCTCCGTCTTGAGTAGAATTCCGGCTTCTTGAGATGAATCAACTGGCTATCCCTGAGTGAATCCCCACAAATCTGCCTTCTCTGGCCTAGCACGACGCCCCTAGACGATGGCTTTGGGCTCCCCTCGACAGAGGGTTTCTGTCGAACTCTCCGAATAAGTTGCTCCCTAGGGTGTTTATATAGGCTTTGAGATGTGTTACTTGGCCTCCAAGTATCCTAATTCAAATGGGATTCCTATTTGGGTGTTTGAATAGGCTTTGGAATGCCTTTCTTTGCCTCCAAGTATCCAAATCCGAGTAAAACTCCTCTTGGCCGCGGCAGGGACACGGCCATGGCACACGCCCATGTGAATCGTGGCCAGGCCGTGTTGAACTCCGTTAATGAGGCACGACCGTGTAAATCGTGGTCCAGGCCGTGTTCGAGATCTTTAAGGAGGCACGACCGTGTGATCTTTGGTCCAATCCATGTTGATTTCATGCTTTGGCCCATTTGTCCCGTTTTAAGCCCGTTTTGCGTTCTTTTCATCCCCTGGTGCTTTCCTGAGTATATAACATGAAAAGAAAGGATTAAGAGCACCAAATTATATAAAATAAGGGGTAATTTATCCAAAAGCATACTAAATGTGGGATTAAAATATGTTACTTTTACGGTTTATCACTTACCGTCTGAGTTAGAGAAGATCCACGATGTATTCCATGTGTCTATGTTGCACCGTTACCGATCTGACCCATCACATGTGATTTCACCAACAGAGGTTGAGATTTGTTCAGACATGACCTATGGTGAAGAGCCGGTTAAGGTTTTGGATCGGGAGGTCAAGAAATTGAGAAATAAAAGTATAGCACTCATGAAAGTATTATGGAATAGGAATGGGGTTGAAGAGGCCACATGGGAACCCGAGTAGACCATGAGAGACCAATAGATGAACCTTTTCACTGGTAAGATTTTCGGGGACAAAAATCCCTAAAGGGGGAGAATTGTAACAACCCGATTTAGGGGCTAGTCAGAACAATTGTAACATCCTAAATTAGGGGTTATGCGTTTGGAGCATAACTCGAGTGATTAGTAGGCTTTAAGTGTGGTTGGATATATTTTAGGAGTTTTCGAGAACTTTAGGTGAAGGGGAAAAACTTTGGAAAATATTAGAATTTTAAGTGAAAAGGGGAAACTAGGCAAGAAGGCATTAAAATAATTTTGTGGAGTTTAGGACATAAGAAATTAATTGGTAAAGTGGCTTAAGGACGCCACTTAAGGCTTGGGCAAATGACGCCAACAAGGGTCTGGAGTTCGAGCCTGGGTGATGGCATGGGAGTATTTTATTTTTCCTTCTTGCGTTAGGAAGGGAAGCTGGGCCAGGGAGGTCTTAAGAGAAGTTATAGGCGCTTTTGGACATAACACAAGCCTTGGTAAAGTGGCTTCCATGCGCCACTTAGGTGCCTTGGAGGTGGCGTCAAACGGAGGTCGTGGGTTCAAATCAATGTGGCAGCAAGTGGCGTTTTATTTTTGTTTTGGCGTTAAGGCAAGGGGGAACCAAGGAAGTAGGATTTAAAAGAAAACATGGCGCATTCATGTCACAAAAGAACGCTCTGGCCGAATGGCCTGGGGCGCTACCTGGCCGCTTGTTCCACCAGGTCCTGTGTTCGAATCTTAGAAGCTGCAGTTTGGGGTTTATTTTTTTTAATGCTGGCGTGAAAATGGAGTTGGCCTGCACATGGGTTCTTTGTTCGGCTGGAAGAGTTTGGCAAGCACATGGTTTCTTTTATTTTTTTATTATTATTTTTAGATTGGGAAGATAAGGGTTATGGTGATGGCTTATTTTATTTTGATAAGAGATAAATGAGGGGTGTTTTATTATTATTTTTTTAAATGTAGTGATAAAGGAGATTAAGGTGGGAAATGTTAAGGAATTGACGTGGTGGCCAAGGATAGGACTCTTTGGTGGGCAACATTCGGCCAAGTGAAGAGGGATAGAGTGCCGAATTATTTTATGAGTTTTCATCTTTTTATTTCTCTTTTGTTTATTGATCGAAACTTCAAGTGCATCAAGGCTGTTTATATTTTTTTTTCTTCTATTTGATTCTTGGCCGAACCTACATTACCTTTCTAAGCCTTTTCTCTTATTATGTGTTAGCCGAATACCCTTGTCATTAAGAACATTAGCCGAATCTCTAAGTAAGCCTCATCAAGCATCTTTTCTTTCTTGAAGACCATAAAATGCCAAGCATCATTGTTGTTTTTTCAAGAGCCGAATATCACATTACCTTTAAAGCCAATATAGAAAAGCCGGAACTTACTCTCTTTTGGGTCTTCACGAGTAACGTGGGGGGGAAGGAGGACAATCTAACGCTGTAGATATTCGAGATTTGGGTGGTCGATCTAGGTAGGGTCTCGATATTTAAATCTTTTACTAATTAGTTCAAAAGCCAAGGCTATTTATGTGGATAAGTGCTTAGTTGTAGGAAGTGAAGCCGATTCGCACATAGTGTGTGGTGGTTGATAATCACAAGGCATTTGGGTAAGAATTCGGGTTTAAAAGATGCCCTTTAAATTAATTTGGTTTGGCCGAATAGGCTATGGCACTAAACCTTCGTGTTTGGCCGATTATAGGTCAAGGGATTTAGCATCGTAGATCGGCTTTTCGGGATCTAGGAATTACGATAGTAACAGGTGTGTAAGATCTCTCTACACACTTTATTAATTTACATGCTGTTATTATTTGCCTTAGATCTTTTGTTTGTGGTTAGTTTGTGGCATAATCATGGATTTCAGGTAAGTCCCCTAACTTGTAATTTTTATATGTTTGCATGCCATCACATGATGTTTAATACTATGACATGATATATGAAATTTGATGTGTAAGCATGTGATGGTGGGATTGATGAGAGGAGGAGGAATTATGGACTGTCGTCAGTGGTTTTGACCACAAGATGGGTTGGCCTCATCAGATTATTGTGACCTATGGTCATCAGTGGTTTTGACCACAACAATTGATTATTTGCGACTAAGTCCCAAAGTGGTTTGGTACCACCAAATGGTTTTGACCACATTTGAAATATTGTGACCCATGGTCATCAGTGGTTTTGACCACACGATGGGTTGGCCCCATCATCTGATTTGTGACTCTAAGTCATCAGTGGTTTTGACCACCAGTGGTTTTGACCACACGGGGTGGAAAAGGAGTATGGATGGTTAGGTTGGGTTGCATGTGCATGTTTATTAATGACTTGTGTATGAGTTACCTTATCGGGTGGGGATTACACACTGAGTCTTGGTGACTCACCCTTCCCTTAACATTTTGCGATGGGTAGATCGCGAGATGGAGCCGGATGGACTCGAGGTGGCCATGCAAAGGAAATTTTAATTAGACGAACTTGGACTTTGTTTTATTTTATTTAATGTTGGTTTATTTTAATTAAGTTGTAGTAAGGCCTAGACATAATTTTATTATTCTATGTTTGGACTTAATTTGTTAAACTATTTTCTAACATTAAATTAAGTACACGTGGTTTCTAAAATTTTAAATTGCAAAAATGTTTTATCGTGCCATCGGACACATCTGAATCAAACTACAATCGGCTTAATAAATATTTTAAAATAAACCTAAGTATGGATTTTATACACCTCAAATGTTTCAAACAAAATAACCATCTTTTACCAAAAAGATAATTCGACTTAAAAGGATTTTCAAAGATGTTTTCTCTGTAGCACACCAAATTCGGTCGTAGTGTTTGGGCCGGGTTTGGGGTGTTACAAATTGGTATCGAGCCAGTTCAAAGCTCTACTGTAGCCCAAAGGCCCAAAAATGTTTTGGTAGGCCTGTTTGAACTATTTTTGGGTTTTGAACAGCATGGCACCGAGTCTCCGGCACCTATCCGCCCAGGTAAGTAATCCTAACTTCTGTATGATTTATCTTATGTAGAAGGGTAGGAAGCATGGAACGTAGATAGTGATAAGTACTTTAAACTTTAGGACTAGTTACCCCAAACAAAGACATAAGACTTTAAGAGCCTAATTAAACAAACCTACGACCTAGTCGCCGAGTTAGGGTGTGGTAACCTTGGTGCGCATGTCTAGGATTGGATCCGGAAGAGCTTGGTACTTAAGCAGTCCTCGTGACTCACCTCCTCTTCGCGGGATTCCTACCTGGTGCGTAGCTTCGGTTCACCCTAACCAAGAGGACTCGGTCTTAGGCTAAACACGTTAAATAAAACCCGAAAGGGATTACCCTTGTTTTAAGGAAAACCCTAATTTTAAAATCATTAAAATATCTTTTTTTTAAATAGTAGGACAAATTTATTCTTGGAAAATTTCAAAATATTCTTGATTTATTAAAATTACCAAAATGCCCCTAGTGGCAAAATTACGAAAATACCCTTGGTTTTAAAATTTTCGTATTACCCCGATTTTAATAAATTCTCTTACTTTGCAAAAGTATCCCAAATTTTCTATTTCAAAATAATACCCTGACTTTTGAAATTTACAAAATTACCCCTGATTGACGAAATTACCCTTGAGGTAGGGAATGATCAGAAATGCCCAAAGTGGTGAAGTGAATGTTGTGGATGAATGTGAATGTGATTCTCTGAATTAGATTAGTAAACTTGAACTGAAACTTTGTTCGATCGAAAGAATTTCTACTAAACTCTTTTCATAAAATTTCGTCGCGGATAACCAAAGTGAAACACATACTAATGCATAAAACTTTTTAATCAGATTAAATCGCGACGTTAGAAATGAGTTCTAGGGGATGTGTTAGATTTGTTAAGATCAGAGTGCGCAGCATAAGCGTAGTACGGTGAGTTAGGATGTACGATTATTCGTTAGTAAGTAATTTCGAGGACGAAATTATTTTAAGGAGGGTAGAATTGTAACATCCTAAATTAGGGGTTATGCGTTTGGAGCATAACTCGAGTGATTAGTAGGCTTTAAGTGTGGTTGGATATATTTTAGGAGTTTTTGAGAACTTTAGGTGAAGGGGAAAAACTTTGGAAAATATTAGAATTTTAAGTGAAAAGGGGAAACTAGGCAAGAAGGCCTTAAAATAATTTTGTGGAGTTTAGGAAATAAGAAATTAATTGGTAAAGTGGCTTAAGGACGCCACTTAAGGCTTGGGCAAATGACGCCAACAAGGGTCTGGAGTTCGAGTCTGGGTGATGGCATGGGAGTATTTTATTTTTCCTTCTTGCGTTAGGAAGGGAAGCTGGGCCAGGGAGGTCTTAAGAGAAGTTATAGGCGCTTTTGGACATAACACAAGCCTTGGTAAAGTGGCTTACATGCGCCACTTAGGTGCCTTGGAGGTGGCGTCAAACGGAGGTCGTGGGTTCAAATCAATGTGGCAGCAAGTGGCGTTTTATTTTTGTTTTGGCGTTAAGGCAAGGGGGAACCAAGGAAGTAGGATTTAAAAGAAAACATGGCGCATTCATGTCACAAAAGAACGCTCTGGCCGAATGGCTCAGGCGCTACCTGGCCGCTTGTTCCACCAGGTCCTGTGTTCGAATCTTAGAAGCTGCAGTTTGGGGTTTATTTTTTTTAATGCTGGCGTGAAAATGGAGTTGGCCTGCACATGGGTTCTTTGTTAATTTGGGAAGAGTTTGGCAACCACATGGTTTCTTTTATTTTTTTATTATTATTTTTAGATTGGGAAGATAAGGGTTATGGTGATGGCTTATTTTATTTTGATAAGAGATAAATGAGGGGTGTTTTATTATTATTTTTTTAAATGTAGTGATAAAGGAGATTAAGGTGGGAAATGTTAAGGAATTGACGTGGTGGCCAAGGATAGGACTCTTTGGTGGGCAACATTCGGCCAAGTGAAGAGGGATAGAGTGCCGAATTATTTTATGAGTTTTCATCTTTTTATTTCTCTTTTGTTTATTGATCGAAACTTCAAGTGCATCAAGGCTGTTTATATTTTTTTTTCTTCTATTTGATTCTTGGCCGAACCTACATTACCTTTCTAAGCCTTTTCTCTTATTATGTGTTAGCCGAATACCCCTTGTCATTAAGAACATTAGCCGAATCTCTAAGTAAGCCTCATCAAGCATCTTTTCTTTCTTGAAGACCATAAAATGCCGAAGCATCATTGTTGTTTTCAAGAGCCGAATATCACATTACCTTTAAAGCCAATATAGAAAAGCCGGAACTTACTCTCCTTTGGGTCTTCACAAGTAACGTGGGGGGGAAGGAGGACAATCTAACGCTGTAGATATTCGAGATTTGGGTGGTCGATCTAGGTAGGGTCTCGATATTTAAATCTTTTACTAATTAGTTCAAAAGCCGAAGGCTATTTATGTGGATAAGTGCTGGTTGTAGGGAAGTGAAGCTGATTCGCACATAGTGTGTGGTGGTTGATAATCACAAGGCATTTGGGTAAGAATTCGGGTTTAAAAGATGCCCTTTAAATTAATTTGGTTTGGCCGAATAGGCTATGGCACTAAACCTTCGTGTTTGGCCGATTATAGGTCAAGGGATTTAGCATCGTAGATCGGCTTTTCGGGATCTAGGAATTACGATAGTAACAGGTGTGTAAGATCTCTCTACACACTTTATTAATTTACATGCTGTTATTATTTGCCTTAGATCTTTTGTTTGTGGTTAGTTTGTGGCATAATCATGGATTTCAGGTAAGTCCCCTAACTTGTAATTTTTATATGTTTGCATGCCATCACATGATGTTTAATACTATGACATGATATATGAAATTTGATGTGTAAGCATGTGATGGTGGGATTGATGAGAGGAGGAGGAATTATGGACTGTCGTCAGTGGTTTTGACAACAAGATGGGTTGGCCCCATCAGATTATTGTGACCTATGGTCATCAGTGGTTTTGACCACAACAATTGATTATTTGCGACTAAGTCCCAGTGGTTTGGTACCACCAGTGGTTTTGACCACATTTGAAATATTGTGACCCATGGTCATCAGTGGTTTTGACCACACGATGGGTTGGCCCCATCATCCGATTTGTGACTCTAAGTCATCGGTGGTTTTGACCACCAAAGGGTTTTGACCACACGGGGTAGAAAAGGAGTATGGATGGTTAGGTTGGGTTGCATGTGCATGTTTTTAATGACTTGTGTATGAGTTACCTTATCGGGTGGGGATTACACACTGAGTCTTGGTGACTCACCCCTTCCTTAACATTTTGCAGATGGGTAGATCGCGGAGATGGAGCCGGATGGACTCGAGGTGGCCATGCAAAGGAAATTTTAATTAGACGAACTTGGACTTTGTTTTATTTTATTTAATGTTGGTTTATTTTAATTAAGTTGTAGTAAGGCCTAGACATAATTTTATTATTCTATGTTTGGACTTAATTTGTTAAACTATTTTCTAACATTAAATTAAGTACACGTGGTTTCTAAAATTTTAAATCGCAAAAAAGTTTTATCGTGCCATCGGGCACATCT
Source organism: Gossypium sturtianum (assembly GCA_025698515.1). Lineage (NCBI taxonomy): Eukaryota > Viridiplantae > Streptophyta > Magnoliopsida > Malvales > Malvaceae > Gossypium > Gossypium sturtianum. The sequence goes on from CM046948.1 coordinate 128,112,863, forward strand.
GAATCGGCTACAATCTGGTTTAATAAATATTTTAAAATAAACCTAAGTATGGATTTTATACACCTCAAATGTTTCAAACAAAATAACCATCTTTTACCAAAAAGATAATTCGACTTAAAAGGATTTTCAAAGATGTTTTCTCTGTAGCACACCAAATTCGGTCGTAGTGTTTGGGCCGGGTTTGGGGTGTTACAAATTGGTATCAGAGCCCAGTTCAAAGCTCGGCTGTGGGGGCCCAAGGCCCAAAAATGTTTTGGTAGGCCTGTTTGAACTATTTTTGGGTTTTGAACAGCATGGCACCGAGTCTCCGGCACCTATCCGCCCAGGTAAGTAATCCTAACTTCTGTATGATTTATCTTCTGTAGAAGGGTAGGAAGCATGGAACGTAGATAGTGATAAGTACTTTAAACTTTAGGACTAGTTACCCCAAACAAAGACATAAGACTTTAAGAGCCTAATTAAACAAACCTACGACCTAGTCGCCGAGTTAGGGTGTGGTAACCTTGGTGCGCATGTCTAGGATTGGATCCAGAAGAGCTTGGTACTTAAGCAGTCCCCGTGACTCACCTCCTCTTCGCGGGATTCCTACCTGGTGCGTAGCTTCGGTTCACCCTAACCAAGAGGACTCGGTCTTAGGCTAAACACGTTAAATAAAACCCGAAAAGGATTAGCCATGTTTTAAGGAAAACCCTAATTTTAAAATCATTAAAATATCTTTTTTTTAAATAGTAGGACAAATTTATTCTTGGAAAATTTCAAAATATTCTTGATTTATTAAAATTACCAAAATGCCCCTAGTGGCAAAATTACGAAAATACCCTTGGTTTTAAAATTTCCGTATTACCCCGATTTTAATAAATTCTCTTACTTTGCAAAAGTATCCCAAATTTTGTATTTCAAAATAATACCCTGACTTTTGAAATTTACAAAATTACCCCTGATTGACGAAATTACCCCTGAGGTAGGGAATGATCAGAAATGCCCAAAGTGGTTAAGTGAATGTTGTGGATGAATGTGAATGTGATTCTCTGATTTAGATTAGTAAACTTGAACTGAAACTTTGTTCGATCGAAAGAATTTCTACTAAACTCTTTTCATAAAATTTCGTCGCGGATAACCAAAGTGAAACACATACTAATGCATAAAACTTTTTAATCAGATTAAATCGCGTCGTTAGAAATGAGTTCTAGGGGATGTGTTAGATTTGTTAAGATCAGAGTGCGCAGCATAAGCGTAGTACGGTGAGTTAGGATGTACGATTATTCGTTAGTAAGTAATTTCGAGGACGAAATTATTTTAAGGAGGGTAGAATTGTAACATCCTAAATTAGGGGTTATGCGTTTGGAGCATAACTCGAGTGATTAGTAGGCTTTAAGTGTGGTTGGATATATTTTAGGAGTTTTTGAGAACTTTAGGTGAAGGGGAAAAACTTTGGAAAATATTAGAATTTTAAGTGAAAAGGGGAAACTAGGCAAGAAGGCCTTAAAATAATTTTGTGGAGTTTAGGAAATAAGAAATTAATTGGTAAAGTGGCTTAAGGATGCCACTTAAGGCTTGGGCAAATGACGCCAACAAGGGTCTGGAGTTCGAGTCCGGGTGATGGCATGGGAGTATTTTATTTTTCCTTCTTGCGTTAGCGGGAAGGAAGCTGGGCCAGGGAGGTCTTAAGAGAAGTTATAGGCGCTTTTGGACATAACACAAGCCTTGGTAAAGTGGCTTCCATGCGCCACTTAGGTGCCTTGGAGGTGGCGTCAAACGGAGGTCGTGGGTTCAAATCAATGTGGCAAAGAAGTGGCGTTTTATTTTTGTTTTGGCGTTAAGGCAAGGGGGAACCAAGGAAGTAGGATTTAAAAGAAAACATGGCGCATTCATGTCACAAAAGAACGCTCGCCGAATGGCTCAGGGCACTACTCGCCGCTTGTTCCACTGTGTCCCCGTGTTCGAATCTTAGAAGTCTGCAGCTTGGGGTTTATTTTTTTTAATGCTGGCGTGAAAATGGAGTTGGCCTGCACATGGGTTCTTTGTTCGGCTGGAAGAGTTTGGCAACCACATGGTTTCTTTTATTTTTTTATTATTATTTTTAGATTGGGAAGATAAGGGTTATGGTGATGGCTTATTTTATTTTGATAAGAGATAAATGAGGGGTGTTTTATTATTATTTTTTTAAATGTAGTGATAAAGGAGATTAAGGTGGGAAATGTTAAGGAATTGACGTGGTGGCCAAGGATAGGACTCTTTGGTGGGCAACATTCGGCCAAGTGAAGAGGGATAGAGTGCCGAATTATTTTATGAGTTTTCATATTTTTATTTCTCTTTTGTTTATTGATCGAAACTTCAAGTGCATCAAGGCTGTTTATATTTTTTTTCTTCTATTTGATTCTTGGCCGAACCTACATTACCTTTCTAAGCCTTTTCTCTTATTATGTGTTAGCCGAATACCCCTTGTCATTAAGAACATTAGCCGAATCTCTAAGTAAGCCTCATCAAGCATCTTTTCTTTCTTGAAGACCATAAAATGCCAAGCATCATTGTTGTTTTCAAGAGTTTAATATCACATTACCTTTAAAGCCAATATAGAAAAGCCGAAACTTACTCTCTTTTGGGTCTTCACAAGTAACGTGGGGGGGAAGGAGGACAATCTAACGCTGTAGATATTCGAGATTTGGGTGGTCGATCTAGGTAGGGTCTCGATATTTAAATCTTTTACTAATTAGTTCAAAAGCCGAAGGCTATTTATGTGGATAAGTCCCGGTTGTAGGGAAGTGAAGCTGATTCGCACATAGTGTGTGGTGGTTGATAATCACAAGGCATTTGGGTAAGAATTCGGGTTTAAAAGATGCCCTTTAAATTAATTTGGTTTGGCCGAATAGGCTATGGCACTAAACCTTCGTGTTTGGCCGATTATAGGTCAAGGGATTTAGCATCGTAGATCGGCTTTTCGGGATCTAGGAATTACGATAGTAACAGGTGTGTAAGATCTCTCTACACACTTTATTAATTTACATGCTGTTATTATTTGCCTTAGATCTTTTGTTTGTGGTTAGTTTGTGGCATAATCATGGATTTCAGGTAAGTCCCCTAACTTGTAATTTTTATATGTTTGCATGCCATCACATGATGTTTAATACTATGACATGATATATGAAATTTGATGTGTAAGCATGTGATGGTGGGATTGATGAGAGGAGGAGGAATTATGGACTGTCGTCAGTGGTTTTGACCACAAGATGGGTTGGCCCCATCAGATTATTGTGACCTATGGTCATCAGTGGTTTTGACCACAATAATTGATTATTTGCGACTAAGTCCCAGTGGTTTGGTACCACCAGTGGTTTTGACCACATTTGAAATATTGTGACCCATGGTCATCAGTGGTTTTGACCACACGATGGGTTGGCCCCATCATCTGATTTGTGACTCTAAGTCATCAGTGGTTTTGACCACTAGTGGTTTTGACCACACGGGGTAGAAAAGGAGTATGGATGGTTAGGTTGGGTTGCATGTGCATGTTTATTAATGACTTGTGTATGAGTTACCTTACCGGGTGGGGGATTACACACTGAGTCTTGGTGACTCACCCCTTCCCTTAACATTTTGCAGATGGGTAGATCGCGGAGATGGAGCTGGATGGACTCGAGGTGGCCATGCAGTGGAAATTTTAATTAGACGAACTTGGACTTTGTTTTATTTTATTTAATGTTGGTTTATTTTAATTAAGTTGTAGTAAGGCCTAGACATAATTTTATTATTCTATGTTTGGACTTAATTTGTTAAACTATTTTCTAACATTAAATTAAGTACACGTGGTTTCTAAAATTTTAAATCGCAAAAATGTTTTATCGTGCCATCGGGCACATCTGAATCGGCTACAATCTGGCTTAATAAATATTTTAAAATAAACCTAAGTATGGATTTTATACACCTCAAATGTTTCAAACAAAATAACCATCTTTTACCAAAAAGATAATTCGACTTAAAAGGATTTTCAAAGATGTTTTCTCTGTAGCACACCAAATTCGGTCGTAGTGTTTGGGCCGGGTTTGGGGTGTTACAACAGTGGTTTCAGAACCACTAATTCGAGGCCAGAGAAATTATTTTTAATATTACTTTATGTGTTATAGCATGATTATATGAGTGTATGAAAATTTTGGTGAATTAATTTTAGTGATTGCATGCTTAATTTTGAAAAAAAGGACTAAATCGCATAAAGTGTGAAAGTTTTGTTCTACAAGCTAAAAGTGTCTAATAGCTATATAACCTTAAATTGGAGGTCCTTAATGTGCAATTAGACCCTTTAGGGAGTGTTGGCAGGCCATAGGAGACAAAGAAATGAAAATTGGTTAAAGTGGGTGGTATTAGGTGACTTAATTGATGAAATAAGATAAAATAAAGAGAAAAATGATATCATCCTTTTTCATCTTCTTCTTTTACCAAAAATATCAGCAAAATAGGGGGTTTTGAGAGCTCAAAATTTTAGCAACCTTTAATCCTTGCAAGTAAGTGATTTTAATGGCTATTCTTGATAATTTTTGTACTTTTAGAACCCTTGTAGCTTAAGCTACCTAATGAGGGGACTATTTTTTTCAATATGGTTGAGAGTCTAGGGTTTTGCCATGAAAACATTAGTGTTGTTTGCTGAATTTTTATGGAAGAAAATGAAATTTGGTTGCTAAAGAGACAACTTTTGTGAAAGGAGTTTCCATGAAAACACCTAAAATGGACCTTTTTGTAAAGGTTGAAAAATAGGTAGTAAATGTGTGAAATAATTGGAATTTTGAGTTGCTATAAGCTCAAAGCATATTTTTATAGGCTTGGTTAATAAGGAAATTTGATGAAAATCGATCTACGAGCCTAGGGGCAAAATCATAATTTTGTGAAAGTCTAAGGGCAAAATGGTAATTTTGCCAAAGTAGAAATTTTAAAATGTCTTGATTTATTTGATGATTAAATGAGTGAATTTTATCATTTTAGATCAAGAAAAACGGAGTCTGAACCTAGACCGGGGAAAAGCCAAGCTAGTAGATTAATTCGATTTAGTCGCTCACTTTTTGTATACCAAGGTAAGTTGTATGTAAATAATACAACTCGATTACTATTATGCATTAAAAAAATGATATTGCATAAAATGTTTAGTTATTGATATGAATATACATGATTAAATTCGACGTGGTATACTCCAGGTTGAACCTTAGGAATAGATTGGATATCCAAGCCATGACACTTGGTTGATATGTATGCCAGTGTAAGACCATGTCTGGGACATGGCATCAGTATCGAGGCGAGAGCTAGTGTAAGACCATGTCTGGGACATGGCATCAGCCTCAATACGTAAGCCAGTGTAAGACCATGTCTGGGACATGGCATCGACGATGATATGTGTGCTAGTGTAAGACCATGTATGGGACATGGCAGCGGCCACATTATGAGAGCCAGTGTAAGTCCATGTCTGGGACATGGCATTGGCATCAAGACGAGAGCTAGTATAAGACCATGTCTGGGACATGGCATCGGCCTCGATATGTAAGCCAGTATAAGACCATGTCTGGGACATGGCATCGACATTTTACCCTATTATGTTAGGCTTACCGGATATCCTTTGGTATTCCAATGAGTTCAACGGGTAAATTAAAATTTGTGTCAAAAGTGAGGAAAGTTACAACTATGTTGTAAGTGATACAGGTACCTACATGAGAATCATGTGAACTGAGTTCGAATTATGTTGTATGATTAGTAAGGGTGAAATGAGTAAGTTATACCTTTATTTAATTGAGAATCATGTGCAAGTTTAAAATATGTTATGAGTTTGTTAATGCTTGGTAATTACTGTTAATTATTTACCTATGACTTACTAAGCTTTGTGCTTACTCTCTCTCCTTTTCATTTTCTTATAGTGCCGCCAAGCTAGCTTAGGGATCAAAGGACGTCAGAGGCTCGATCACACTATCGATCTGAACATTTGGTATAGTTAGATTTATCATTTTGAGTATGGCATGTATAGGGACTTAGTTTTTGCCAAGTGTCATATTGTTTTGGCCAAATGTGTTGGCTTGACTTGGAGATTTGATTTATTTTGTATAAGGCCATGGATGAAGGCTATTTCCTATTATTGATATATGAAAGTGATGATGATTTTCATGAATGGGTAAATTGCATTGGTCAAGTAATTGGTATATTAATGCATGAATGAGTAGGATGCTTGATGTGGCTTATATTGGTACAAGTAGGGGTGGCAGAAAGGGCTTGGTAAATAGCCTTGTTTTTGTCCACACGGGTAGACACACGGGCATGTGGTTTGGCCGTGTGTCCCCCTGTGTCCTAAGTTGGAAAAACAGAAGGCCCAATAGTAACCACACGGGCTGATACACGGCTGTGTGTCTCAACCGTTTGGAAGACACGTCTATTGGACATGGGCATGTGCCCAGGTCGTGTGAAGTCTGCACTTGATTTAGGAATTTAATTCACCACATGGCCTAAGGACACGGGCGTGTGCTTTGGCCGTGCGACCTCATTTGGTTGATGATGTCACAAATAGAATGTCCCCTATTTTTGACACGGCCTGAAATACGGGCATGTGATATGCCACACGGGCGTGTCCCTTCACCCACACGGGCGTGTGGACCTTTTTTATGAAAAATTTTCTAAGTTCTCTGAAAGTTTTCTAAAGTTCTCAGTTTAGTCTCGAACCCCTCCTTATGTATGTTTTGAGCCACATAGGCTCATTTAAGTGGTGATATGAATGTTTAGGAAAAGTTTTAAATTTGAGTAGAAATTCATGTCTCGGTTATGTATGATCACTTGCATATAAGTCCGGTAACGCCTCGTACTCTGTTCCGGCGATGAATACGGGTAAGGGGTGTTACATGCATGATTAATTTTAGAGTCAGGGAATAATCATTAAAATTGGACTAAATTGAATAGACTTCAAAACCTAGTATTGACGTCTCTAGGTGAACATTTAGATAGGTGAGACTGAAAGGAGATCCTATTGTGAACTAATTTCATTGTCCCGATTAAATAATAACACCAAATAAACATCATTACTCCCCCTTACTCTATTAATCCAATATCAAATTGCATCATGTTTTTTTAGTGGGGATGAAGTTAAAAGCTACCTTGTCAGCAATAAGGGTTGTAACTCGTGGAATAACAATAATTTTTTTCCATGAAATCTAAATGGAGTGTGTCTAATCTTTGATATATCTTCAATATAATCTATATAAGTTTCCACCTCATGTTTCACATGAGCATTAATATATTGTTGATCTTCATAACTTAAATATGGTTAATTTTCTCTCTCCCAAATTTGCTTCAATCGTGGTCTCCTTGTTCCATTAATTGTTATAACAAGGTTTGCACCAACCGTAATTTTGTTCTAATCTTGTATCATCCTGTAACAATGTGGTTGAATGTGCTAAGTTATCCTACAATAATAACATATATTCCTTTTGAAATTTTTTTTTCTTGCCTTAGAAATACAATAACCCACATCTTTAGTTTTAACAAAAATTGTAAGAGCAATAGGTTCCTTACCTTAACTAAAGTAACAAAGTCCGCTATGGCTTGGTTCAAATCTCCTTGAAGTCAAAATTTCGTAAAGCTTCTCACTCTAGCCTCCAAATTTCTTTAAGATAGCCTTGGCATCAATTAATTCCTTTTTGATTGCTTTTAAAGTAACATATTTTTCTCGAACCACCATTTTGAGCCTTTCATTCTCCTCTTTAAGAATGATTACTTCTTCTCTCAATAAGTCGTTCATCTGGTACAACATTTCCATCTTCTTTATCATCAACTAATAAACATATTCAAGTGAATCATATGGCTCACATCATAATCTGAATCTTCTTATGTTCTGAACTTTGTTCAACCATGATTTGGAATAAAGGCTATAAAAGAAACATAGTTGCTTAAATCTTCATCTGAATCAATAAAATCACTAAATTCTTCATCACTCCCTACAAGTGACATTTGCTTCTTCTTGATAGTGTTAGCATATTTAGATTGAATGTAACCAAAGCCTTTACATTCATAGCATTGGACCAAATTATTCTTTGATTGAGAATTCTCATCTCTCACTTGTATCTTATTCTTGTTCTTTCCAACGTCTGTATTATTTCCCTTTTTAAATAAATTTTTAAAGATTTTGTTGAAATTCTTCAATTGCTCATTAATTTCATCAATAGATTACATGGTTGCAAATCAAATATAGGATCACCTTCATGTATGTCTAGAGCTTGTTTTGATACCAATTGAAAAAGCCTTCATTTTGCATTGTTTTAGCTTAATATTTAATTGATTGTTTGAATAGAAGTTGTAATGAAAAGTTGAGACAAAACAGTTTTAGGGCGAAGTGTAACACCCCATGCCTGACCCGATCGCCGGGTCCCAGCTACAAGGTGCCACATTCGTTGTCGGAGCATCTACGATAAATTTTAATTCAATTCATACCATTGGACATATAAATATGAATATCATAATCAAATAGTACAATAAATAATCATTTTTAGGTCTTATACGAGCTTACAAAAGCGCTAATGCGAACCCATGATCAAATCAGGACTGAACTGTAAAGAATTCAAAGTACTAGTTTGGCGTTGCGACGTGAGGGAGTTCCTCATCGTGACATAACATATTGTTTTGGTATTTTCGGGACGACATGGTTCCTCGTCTCATCGTGACATTATAGGTTGTAACACTCTATTACCCGATCCGATCGCTGGGTCCGAGTAATAGAATGTCACTTTCGTTGTCGGAGCAACTACTGTAAAAAAATTGTATTTAAATCATTTAAACACCCAAACATTTCATAATACAATCATTATATGGCAAACAAACTTTTTTGAGACTCAATAGAGCTTATGAAAATTCAATTACTAATCTGAACATGAAATAGAACCAAATTACAAAATTTTCAAAGTTTCAGAACATGTATGTATCGATACCACTTTTAGTTTCGATGTTAGAAAAATCAATTTAAATCAGAAGGTATCAATACCAGGCTTATAGTACCGATACCAATACCTTGGTGTCGATATCATTTTGAGATTTGATGTTTTTCTAAAAATTAACAAAAACCAATCCTATCGACACCCTTGTAAAGTATCAGTACTCTAATATAAAATATTGATTCTTTAGCCCGGTATCAATACCATTTTGGGATTCTATTCTTAAAAAATTTCTTGAAAAAAATGCTAACTACCGATACCTTTACCAGGGTATTGATACCTTAGTGCCAAATATGTCAAAATCTTCCATTTTGGTACCCATTTCATGTCCAAACCAAAACATACTCAAATTGTACCTATATGCACACTTAAAACCTAAACAAACCAATTCAAACATTCTTTCATCAAATAAGCACCTAACCACACCATTTCTAACATGTAAATTCTCAAACCATTCAATTCCATCATTTTAAACATACTGATTCACTTATCTAAGACTTCCAACCATGATCAATACATACCTATATCATCAAAACACTAATTATTCATGCCATATTTCTATTTCAACTTGTATATTTCTAACTTATTTTATATCAACATTTAACATATGATCAAGTCGTACCAAGTTCACATGCCAAACTTGCAACACATAATTACATGCCATTATCAAATTCTAAATCAACATCCCAAACATAGCAAATTATAAAAGACTCCACTAGGTACATGCCAATTAACTAACAAAAGAACTCCACCAACTTTATTGAGTCCAAGATTACTTCTGGATGTTGATGTCGATACTCGAGATCTCGTATTAACTTAACCTGTGTATAGAAAACAAAACCGTGCAATGAGTAATAAACTCAGTGCTATTTAAACAATTCAAAGTTCAATATAATTTAAGCTAATATATGCAAATCAGGTTATCAATTTCATCATCTATATCAAATGACTAAATCCATACATTAAAAAGGTTAAGTTGGGAGTAACCACATTAATATATCAAATTTCGTATCGAATCATTAGGTTCGTCCATAGTCATACCAATCTTTCGGGCTTATAATTCGATTCACATAATATTTCACAATGGTAATTCATTTTAAATATCATTTTCAAAATTTTCATTTTAAGTCCATATTAACTTGACTCGGACTCGAACAAATACGTAAATCCAACCAACATACCAATTTGGCACCTAATGCCTCATCGAACAATTACAAAGTAAATAAGTTGCGCCCTACACTCATCGGTATAAACGAAGTACAAATGTGACCAACACTCATCGACCCATAGTTGAAGTAACTCGTACTCGATCTATCCTATGCCATGCTAGTTATATCTGACTCTGCTCGAATAGTTAATAAGGTAATAACCATTCAGTTTCTGATTATAATCAATTCACAATTTATCATATTCAATTTATAAATCAAACAATCATTTCATTCATATAATAGTGATAAATCTTGAAAAGAGTTATGTTTCAAGCCTCTAGATTGAATTAATTGTTTGTAATTAAGTAAATATGTTTTCATTTTTAGGATATTTTTAGAACATTGCATAACAAAGCTTGGATTGTGCTATAAATGTCATTATTTGTTATTGGGGAAGAAAGGTGTTGGTTATTGTTGGCAGTAGGTGCAGGATGAAGAAGATAAGAGAGAAAGGAGAAAGAAAATGAAGTGAAATATTGCAATGGCAAAATGTTGGTTAGATTGCCAACATAAATGCAATGGCAATTCCAGGATGATGACGCAGCACTCAATCCACGTCACTCTCAGCTAGCTATACTTGTACCAGATTAACCACCCTAAAAAAGAGGAAGCAAAATGTGTATGCTTAGAGGGAGGGACCTACCCCATAAAGGAGGAAAGAGGAAAAAAAGAGGGGACGAGGTTTTTGGGAGAGAGGAATTGGAAAGTAGTTTTTCTCTGCACCGAACTCTCGTGGAAAATTTCAAAGAAAAGAGAGGAGAGGGTAGTAGCTTACAAAGCAAAAAAAATCACAGACGCAAGGAAAGGGAAGAGAAATCTGCCCTGGGTTTTGCATCCAATTTTAGTATTAAAGTGAAAGCTGGAGTAGCGAGAGCTTCCTGCAGTTCTACCTTTATTTTTCTGATTTAAACTTTGTGATTCGTAAACTTTAATGATGATGTTGAATGGTTTTATTTTGGATTTGAATGTCCAATCCATGAACTAAATCTCAATGGGTTAGAATTATTTGGGTGAATTTTTACTATCGTTAATGCCCATGGTCTGATTTTGAGTAGATTATTGTTTCATTTGATTTGTGATTATTTTAAATGCATGCATGCAAGCTCTAGATATAGATGATTGTATGATATGTTGTTAGATTTGATTTAATTCTGAAAAGATTAAACAAATTGGATTATTATCAGTTGATACAAGTGAGTATTCGAAAGAATATTTGCAGCACTCTAGACGGAGAAGTTGCGACTTGTATAGGGAAAGGAAGAACAATCTGGATATCATTCTTGAGTTTTATAGACATACAAAAACTCAAAATGATAGCTTAAAGTCTGGCTCTCGAAAGAAGCAGAATGCAGTAGTGAATCCCTGAGCAGTAGAATGGTCAAGATTTTTCAATGGCATTATTATGATATAAAAATAAAACTTGAGTGATTGCAACCTTTATCATTCAACAGTACTGTAACGTCCTGGTGTAACACCCCTAACCCGAATCCGTCGCCGAAACAGGGTTACGCAGCATGACCAGAGTTTATAAATCAAACAGACAGAAAATACAAACATTTCATATCATATAGCATTCAAGTCAAAAAACTAATCAAAATCATACATATTGTCCCTTATACGAGCCCACGAGGCCCAAAATACACATTAGAAACAAATCGAGACTAAATCAGAAACTCAAAAAATTTTTCGGATAACTTTCAAATTTTTCAAAGGTGCAGGGGATACACGCCCGTGTGTCTCACACGGTCAAGAGACACACCCATGTCTCAGGCCGTGTAGACATTCGAAGTAGGGACACACGGCCGTGTCCCAGCCCGTGTTCATATTAGGGTGCTCTCTGACTTGGGTCACTCGGCCAAGCCACACGCCCGTGTGCAAGGCCGTGTGAGTGTACTGACTTGTAATAAATAGGTGCAGGGGTAACACGACCAAGCCACACGCCCATGTGCTAGGCCGTGTGAACATTCTGTTTTGCTCAATTTAATAGATATAGGGGACACACGGGTGTGTCACCTGGCCGTGTCTCTTCCCATGCGGACAAAATTAGGCCATTTCCAAGCCACATTTCTCACCCCATTTTTCATCAATCTAACTCAACACATTTACACATCAACAGCCTATATCATAGCATTCAAATCAAGCTAAAACCAAGTTTTATACATATATGATCATCACAAATACTCTAGTATTCAAACTTATCAAGTTGACCAAATTCACATATATGCATACTTGTACTAAGTATTAACATACCTATAAGATTATCATCATTCAAATATACCAAACACTCACATATAACATGATATAGCCTCTCATATGCACATCAAAACATGTTCATCACAAGCCATCCTTATGGCTAGATATAACAAAACATTAATATGCCAACATTGGCCAAATTAACTTATACATGCCATTATAACCAGATTCAAATAATCCAAAATTACCGATAGAACCAATGGATAGTGTGATATAACTCCGACAAGCTTCCAACCCGTTCGAGCTTCTGATAATCTGTAGGGTAAATATAAAAGAATACGTAAGCAATGAATGCTGAGTAAGCTCGTGTAATCTTTAATCATGTTAATTCATTTCAAATATGAAATCTATATATATCAAGAATAGTCCAATATTGATACCACAATATTCATAAAGTTATATTCATCAACTCACAAGGTGAATAAATCCATATCATCACTTATACATATTATCCCAAGCTTAGTAGGATTTTATATAACTTTAACTCTTCCAAATTTCTTTATTTTCATTTGCATTTCTTTACTTTCCACACTTATTCCATATGCATGACACATAATTCATAAACATATCATTCAACCATGGTCACAAGCTAGTGCATTTAACCAAAGCCTTTTTCAAATTGATTACATGATAAGTCATTTCATAAGAAATTGCATAATTTAAACCTCTCCACTCTTTCATGAGCACTAGCATATTTTCACTTAAATACTTACCAATTCAATGCATCATATAAATAAACATATTACCATTCAACCAATAGCTTGGCACTTGCCTAAGTATCAAGCAACAACACTGGTTAGCATACTTGTACATATTGCATATAAATTCAACATTAATAAACTTATTTTCTCGACATGTCACACTTGAATTTATTACTCGTCTCAACATACATAATTTCCTTGTATCAACATATCAAAGATAGTCACATATTTACATGTCATGATACATATAATTCTCTTGCCGTTTCTTCATAAACATATATCATTCATTTCATTATATCAATATTTCATATACCATCATTTTCATGAATTTCATGTATATTTATTTCGGTAACAGTTCATAATTATGAATATACATAATTATCAAGCAAGTTTCATATACATGTATTTTCCATGTCATGTTTCAATATATCAAATAAATATCATTTCCATGTATTTCGGGTGTATACAGGTAGTATCTCATTCAGAATTTATCTTAACTTATATCAAAACTTTGTCTGTTGAATCATTTGAAATATCAATGGATACACGGTAATACACATGAAGTGTACGAATCTGTAACCCGTGAATTCATATTCGGGAGTGCTCATTAAAGCACATAATCAGGAAGTCCTCTCTCGGGCCATATAACAGGAAGCTTATCCAAGCTTAATATAGGAAGCTCATAAGAGCTTAAAATAGAAAGCTCATGTGAGCTTAACGGGTAACTCTGAAGAGCTATTATCAAGAAGCTCCGGATAGCCATATATCAGGAAGTTCAAGCGTGCCATAACGGGTCGCTCATGAAGACCCAAATATCGGGACACTCATTAAGAGCTGCGGTATGTCTGCAATACATGTAGGATCAATACCGATCATATAACAGGACGCTCACAAAGAGTTGCGGTATGTCCGCAACACATGCAGGATCAATACCGATCGGGATGCTCGCAGAAACCATATAACGGGAAGCTCGAGAGGGCTGATAACGGGATGCTCGTAAGAGCTATGGTGTGTCCGCAACATATGCAGGAATCACAACCATTTCGAGAACCCTATAACCAATCGAATTTCATTTATTCAAACGAGACTTATTATTTATCGGGTATTATCGGATATGTGATCAATTTCATACATATGTCATATATATAATTTACATATACAACATTCAATTCAAAAATATAAATATACACAACTCAGTTACACGAACTTACCTAGCTAAATTGCAGAAATACCAAGATTTAGGGGCATTTTGGTAATTTTCCATTTTTCTTGATTTTCCACCGATCTTGATCTAAATTAATAAATTTATTCAATTTATTAATTTAGACAATAAAAAAATTCATTTCCTGCAATTTGGTCATTTTTGACATTTTTACAAAATTACCCTTAAAGTTTTACTTTTATTCAATTTAGTCCCTGAACTCAAAATGTAACAGCTCGATTTTAGCTAAATCAGAATAGTGGTTTTGGAAAAAAAAATTTGATGTCAGAAAATTATTTTAATATTATTTTTGGTGTTTACAGCATGTTATTTGATATGTGTGAAAATTTCGTGAGTTAATTTTATAGTTTAATTGCTCAATTTGAGAAAAAGGATTTAATCGCGTAAAATGCAAAAGTTGCATGGTATTAGTTAAAGGTGTCAGTTGGCCTTGGCTTTTAAATATGATGGCCTTAAATGGTAATTAGACCACTTTAAGTGATAGTGGACTATTATGGACAACCATTATATGTTTTTAATGTTTATTCATTAAGGTTATAATGGTAATTAGCATAATTATAATGTGTTAAATAAAACAAAAACAATTTCGAGTTCATCTTTCTCATGTTGGCTGAATATTGAAGAAGAAAAAGAAGCCATTTTTCTCATTTAGGGTTCGACACACATTAAGCTTGATTAAGGTACGGTTTGAGCTCGGTTTTTGATTATTTCTATGTTTTTGTGATCGTTGCTTTGAAATCTAGCTAGCCCGTACCTTAGGTTTTGAAATTGTTAAAGATTTTGAGAGTTACCATTGTTGAATACTTGAGTAATTTGATGATTGATGATAGATTATGAAAGCTTGATGATAGTTTTACATGTTTTGTAAAGTGATTTTTGACAAAAATGTCAAAAAGGGATTAAATTGTGAAATATGTAAATTGAGGGGTTGAAATGTGAAATAAATGAAAGATATGGGCTGCTAGGGACCTATATCTAATTCGGCTAAGCTAGAGTATAATGAAATTATGTGAATTTTGTGTATTTTTTAAATAGGGACTAAATTGTTAAAAGTGTAAAAGTTTAGGGGCTAAAGTGCAAATATGCCTAAATGTATGTTTTGGACTAAATTGAAAGAGTATATGATTGAATAAGTCAATTTTGAATTCATATAGATCAAGAAAAAAAGAATTCAAATTTAGATTGGGGGAAAAACAAGGTTGTCAAATAGTCGATCCGATTCGTTAATTTTGAATACGAGGTAATTCGTATAATTGAACTTAAATATGTACTTATCTATTTGATGGATGAAATTGAGATAGTAATTATTCTATTGGATAAATGTTTAGGTATTAAATGAAATGTATGAATTGAGTAAGGCAAGTTGCTGAATAAGACCATAGCCGGGCTATGGCGATTGAATAATAAGACCATAATCGGGTTATGGCATGTGAATGAATGACCACGGCAGGGCCTTGGTAATATATGTAAAAGACCATAGTTGGACTATGGCATCAGAAAAATCGATGAAATGGTATCGAAAGCATTTGTAAACCGGAGTGGTTTGATAAGAGTATTGATGAGAAATAGAAATGTATCGGTACAGGTATGTACGGAAAACTATTATAGTATTGAGATAGATGAAGTTGAGAACTCATGAATAAGGACATGGATAAGTTTTATGTTAATTCAGGAATTGATGTTTTAAATGTTAATGATATTATCTATTTTGAATTCTTATATGTATGTTGTGATTATTTCATGTTCACATACGAACTTACTAAGCTTAAAGCTTACTTTGTTTAATTGTTTCTATGTTTTATAGTTCTACGAAGCTAGCTCGGATCTAGAAATCGTCAGAGACTTCATCGCACTATCGATCATCTATTTTGGTACTTTTGAAATCATGTATATATGGTATATGGCATGTATAGGCTTGTGTCATTTTGGCATGTTTGATGGATATGTATTTGGCCATTTGAGTTGGCATATGATGATGAACTTGATGATGTTTATGAATGTGTATAAGGTTCTACTTTTAATGTTTGATAATAGGCCATAATGAATGAATGGGATTGAAGTAGTTATGAATGTTTGGATTAGTTATGCTAAATGAATTATACATGTGAATTATGCTTAGAAAAACAAGTTAAATTGTTTGGTATTTGAATAGGTAAATGATATGGAATTGAGTATTGAAATGGTTGAAATGAATATGGTATGATTATGTATTGGTTGATGAACTTTGGCTGCATATTTGTGACTTAAAATGATACCATATGAGCTTGTGTAGAGATGTGCAAAAAGGGTGACAAATTGGCTTTGCAAATGGCCTATTTTTGTCCACACGGGTAGAGACACGGGCGTATGTCTCAGCTGTGTGTGACACACGGTCATGCTACACGGCCGTGTGTCCCCTGGTGTTGAAATTAAATTGAGGTCAGTATGCTCCACACGGTCTCACACACGGGCGTGTGATTGGCCATGTGGTATAAGTTAGTATACCCCTTTAAATGGCACACGGCATAGCACACGGGTGTATGTGGCCATTTCGAAGGGCACACGGGTTAGCCACATGGGCGTGTGGTTGGCCATGTGACCCAAGTCAGTATACTCTCCATTTTTCACACGGCCTGGCACATGGGCATGTCCTCGGCCGTGTGATGCAAGTTAGTATGTATGCCCTGTTTCCACATGGCCTAAGACACGGGCGTGTCTACTAGCCGTGTGAGGCACTCAGCCTGTTCACACGGGCATGTGACCCTTATATGATTGAAAAATTTCTAAGCTTGTCCGAAATTTTCGTATGTTATCGGTTTAGTCCCGAACCATTTCTAAAGCATGTTTGAGGCCTCGTAGGCCCTCATAAGGGACAGTGTGATCGTATTGAATGATGTATGAGAATAATTGCTTGAGGTTGATAAATGTAAGCTATGTGTTATGTATTGATCGGTAATACCTCGTAACCCTATTCCGGTAATGAATACGGGTTAGGGGTGTTACACAAAATATGCAAATTAACCATTTTTAATACAAATTAAAGCTATCCAAATATTCATGGCATCCAATACAGCCCATTTTTGCAATAATTTCACAACAAACCCTTGTGTTTTTACTAATTCAACAATTTAGTCCCTAATCGGGAAATTCATCAAAATTACTTAACAAAATACTTTTAATTAACAACTAATATCTCAAATTCATCATTTAACATTAAAAATCATATATATTCATCAATGAAAACATTCAAAATCTTTAACAGTTTCAAAATTGAAGGTACGAGTTAGCTAGACCTAATTGTAACGATATCAAAAACATAAAAATTATTGAAAATGGGGCTAAATTGAACTTACCTGGAGCAAAAATATGAAAACCAACTTAAACTCTCTCCCATGTCTGTTTTGAACCGAAACTTGGAGAAGAAAGTGTCTGGAAAGCTTTAAATTAAATTTGTTTCATTTTAATTTCCATTAAATTACAATTTTGCCATTGTTTCTTTTTATTTTATTATTTTCCATGCTTATGCCGCCTCATCATTTTATTTTAGATATATTTGCTTCTTAGTCCTTCCTCTTTTATTAATCAAGCCATTTAATCTCTTAAATATTATAACTAGCAAGTTTTGTACCTTTTTCAATTTAGTCCTTTTTAATTAATTAACTATCGAAACATTAAAATTTTTCAACGAAAATTTAACACCACCTTATTGACACTCCGTAAATATTTATAAAAATATATACGACTCGATTTAGAGAAACGAGGTCCCGATACCTCATTTTTCAAAACCACTTAAACTAGAGTTTTACCACTCGAATCTAATAATTCATTATAAGACATAAATTATTAATTCAAAAATCTTTTTAAAACCATATTTGACTCGTAAATATTAAATAATAAAATTTACGAGCTTACTCACCAAATTTAGTGGTCTCGAACCACTATTTCTGACACCACTGAAAATCGAGCTATTACAACTGGTAAATTAATTTTTGTTTCTGTAAATATCTGACACAAGTATGTATTTGCTTTTGTGGTTAAGTGTTCTGGGTGTATGTATGAGGTCTTGGGTTCATGTCTCACCTTTGCCAAATTTTGTCATTTTTCTGATCCTAGCCTTACCCTTGTTGAGTGGGTTTATATTAAACTGTCTGTTAATTCATATCAGGATGAGCCTGCTGGCTCGAGTGGTAAGGGAATTGAGGTGTGAGAGGTCCTGTGTTTGAATCCCTGCTTTAGCGAGAGTGTTAATTTTTGCTCGGATATCTGTTAAAGAGTTTCAGCGGAGCTAAACTTCTGAGAAAGTTGTTTGTTAGTGGGTTAGTGGGGAGGAATTTGAGGGATTGTGGATATTCTTTTTATTTTATTTTTGATTTTTTCTCTCTCTTCCATATTCCCAAAAGAATTCTGACGTTAATTTTTCTGCCTTTTATCTGCCACTTTCTTTTTCCTTTTCCCTTCTGATGATTCTGTTTCTCGTCCTTTTATCTACTGTCATGATCTCGTATCTTGATATTTCGGTGTTTGTTGTGCGTTATTGGTAAGTGCGGTAAGTGTGGTTTTTGCTTTGTTTAGTGAATGTTTTGGTTGATGGGGTTCGTTTTGTGGCTTAGGAGAAGTTCAAGGGGCTGGGGGCTGCTAATCGGCACTTTAGTTGTGCGAAATCACTATTGCTCGTTCGAAGGTAAGGGTTTTGGTGGATTTTAATGGTTTTCTATTTCGATATAGTTCGGTTTAGTATCGATTTAAGCTACTAATTTGGTAATTTATTGGTCAATTTTAGGTGCTGTGTGGCTCGGGAGTGTTTCTATATTAAAACCGTACCAGATGTGTTCCCAAAACACAGAAAAATGAATTTCGACGAAAGCCAAAAAACCTTACTGTCAACGCCACACGGGCTTGTGATTGGCCGTGTGGCTGACTGTGTGTGAGACACGACCGTGTGGTGGTCTGAGTGTGGCCGTGTGGGCCATGCGGGCTAGGCCAAATTGGGCGTGTGGGCCCACACGGGCATGGCACACGAGCATGTGGGACCATTTTTCTAAAATTTTCCCTAGGATCACACGGGTCGTTCCTGTAACATCCCCAAACCCGGCCCATTCACTCACGCATCGAATCGGTTATGTCACTTTGGGAAAAGACGGTTGAAAATCTTCTTAATTTAAAATAAAACATCGTAGTTTGCTGAATTTTGGAAAACATATCTTTGGAATAAAACTTTGCTATTAAACTCATTCATTTTTAATACTTTAGTTTATAATATCCAATTTGAATAAATAGGTTGCAAACCATAAATCATTTTCACGTAGCAATTTAATTTAAATAAACCATAGTTAAAGTAATACCAAAAACATAAAATGGCCTTTATTACAACCCAACAATTCAAATAAAGTACTTATATCAAAATCAAGCATGAAATAATTGAACATCATCTTCTGCATGGGCCACCTTGTCCTCTCCGATCCCGGTCGACTTTAAGCAACACTGAAAATGGTTAAAGGAAAAGGTGAGTCACCAAGACTCGGTGTGCAACCCTTTTTCCCGAATTAGCAAAATATCATATACAAACATAATCATGCTCATCATGCATCCAATTAACATGCACCCAACCTAGCCAACCAAACGCCTTTGTCTACCCCATGTGGTACCAAACCACTTGGTGACCGTAGTCACAATGTGTTACCAAAACACTGGTGGTGCCAAACCACCGTGTCCGTGAGACACAATCGATTGATGGGGCCAACCCATCGTGTGATACCAAATCACCGCGGCGATCCCATATCTCAAGTGGGGCCAACCCACGGTGGTGTTAACCACGAGGACAAGTCGCTATGAGGTGCCAAACCTCTGGAGGTACCAAACCTCTGGTGACCGTAGTCACGCAGTGTGTTACCAAAACACCGGTGACCGAAGTCACAAATCAATTGATGGGGCCAACCCATCGTGTGATACCAAATCACCGGCGTCAATCCTCAATACCGCCTTGTGGGGCCAACCCACCGTGGTACGAAACCACGGGGACGAGGCGAGGTGCCAAACCTCTGGAGGTGCCAAACCTCTGGTGACCCAAAGTCACAAAGTTGTGTTACCAAAACACCGGTGCTCGTCGGACAAAATATCACCGCCCCTCCACTGCATACAACCCACATCAATCATGCACATGTATCATAATATACCATCATACTTTGGTTTAGCAACATACATCTTGTTTATCACAAACAAGTATTATAGTACACATATTGGATATACTATGCTTACCAAAAGCATCAACATGACAACTCATAGCAGAATACTGACATGCTTACCAAAAGCATCACAACAGAGGACTTACTTGACCCTTTGCCTCATACCTTAATGGTATTTAATCCACCTTCTCATGGATCCAAACAACACACAATAATAAGCATATTTATTAATAGAAAAGTGTGTGTATGAACACACCTGCAAGCCTTAACCGAAGAACCAACTAAGACCCTTGATCCTCTTGCTCCTAAAACAATCGGGCAACCAAGCATTAGCACTCATACCATTCGGCTATAACCATTTTAAACCAAAGGGGTTATCGTTTAACCCTTACCTTGCAAATGGTTTGGTTTCCTACCAAAACCCGAACCAACAATGGTTCCTCTAACAATCGGTCCACCCTAACAAGAAAACGGTTAATCCACAATAGACTTGGCTTAACAAAGACTAAAAGAATGGACTAAAAGAATCCTCTCTTACCACCACTTACCAATCGACTACACTTGATCGCCACCAAAATCCAGAGACCCTATAACGAAATAATTACCAAACAAGATATTAATATCCTTCCAAACGGATGCCAAAAACGCACTCTTACCCTTGAAGATGTCGACAGAGAACAGAGAATAGTCCATAGGGCATTCGGCCTTACCTATATATCTTGTCCAAGACTTGAAATCACAACCCAAAAGCAATCCACACCACCCTTAGATTCGGCCAAAGAACAAACAAAAAGGGAAGGGAAGATTCGGCCAACACTAAAATCAAATGGAAGAGAATATTTGGCTAGATCCTTTAGAGGGTTGAAACAAAAGGAAATAATCCAAAGAGAAAAAAGAATCGGCAATGGAGATTAGCAATGAGAGGGAAGGTTCGGCTTTGCAAGAAAGAAAACAAAGAAGAAAGCTAAGGGAGAGTAAGTGTTTCGGCCATGGGTAAAAAGAAAGCCATCAAGCAAAATGACAAAACCAAGTGTCTTTGTATTCAAGAGAACATTCGCCACCACAAAGATTAAAGAACAAATGTAGCTTTCGACAAAATTAAGGTTACTAAAGGTTTCGGTATAAAATGAAAACCAATAGAGAGACACCATGAAAAATCGGCTTTGGTACCCACAACTAAGGCTGGCCGAATATACCCAAAAATGCTAAAGAAGCAAACAACATTCTCCCCTCCTTAACCCTCCAAAAACCGGCCACATACCCCCCCATGAAGATTCCCACAATCGGCCACCTCTTGAAACACTCCAAGCCACACATTTGAATTAAACAAATCCCTATCTTACTCATCATCATCCATTCAAAACCTATTCCAACTAACTAAAATAATCCATAATTATCTAAAATAATAAAATAATAAAAACCACCCACCAGCCGAATTTGAAATTAGCTTAATCCTTATCCCAATCAAAGGTTCCATGTGCCGTCCCACCTTCAAATTTGCTGCCAAAAAGAATAAAAAAAATTAAAACTCCAAATGCCACTCACCAGGTTCGAACCGCTGCACACTTCTCCATCAACGCCCCAGGCCACTCGGCCACACTGCATTTCATGCCATAAAATCACACCTTTTAATTTTAAACCCTTCTTACTCCAGCCCCATAACCGCATATAAAAATAAATCACGCCCAAGATGCTGCTCCAGCCCTCGAACCTGCGCCTTTTCACTCTTCCAGCGCCTAAGTGCGCTTACACGGCACCACTTGGACCAGTGCTTCTTGTGTCAAAACACGCCCGACTTCTTTTTTAAGGCCTCCCACCTTGTAACGCCAAGATCCAAAAATTAAAACCACCTCTTTGCCTCTTTGATTCGAACCCAAGACCCTCAAAGGCGCTACTTCCACCCCCTTAAGCGGCGCATGAAGCCACTTTGCCAAAGCCTCTCATGTGTCCTATTCTCCCAATTAATTCCTTTAAGGCCTCCCAAAGCCAAGCTCCCCTTTATTACTTAAAAATCCAAAATTTTCCAAAGCCTTCCCCTTTCATCCAAACATTCTTAAAACCTCTAAAACTCACCCAAGCACTCCCAAAAACCTACTAACACTTGATTTATACCCCATATGCACAGCCCCTAAACCAGGGTGTTACAGTTCCGATCGACTGTGGGCCTTTTGTAGGGTCGGTAAGGGCTAACCAAACCCTAAAACCATGTGATCTGATAGTCTGATATTCTGCTCTGGGTATGACACTGTTGTGCATATCTATTTAGTCTGATGTATATGTATATATTAGACATCTGTAAATGAGCATGTAAGCATGATTATTTTGATTATATATATCTGTTTGGGGTGGGATTTATATATGTGGAGGAAGTGTTATGTACGGTGATCATTGCCTATATTCTGTGTAACGACCTGAATTTGGGCCTAGTAGAATTGGGCCCAATGGGCCTTGGGCGAAGGAGCGTTTCAAATTTTTGAGAACAAGAGAACGTCATTAATGCAAGTTGGACCTACTAGGTGAGTGATTTTGGAAGGTTAGGGGGCTTCTATGAAGTCCCGGGATCAAACTTTGGCTTTAGGGAAATTTTTGTTTTAGGTGAGAAAAACCCTGGGAGTTAGTAGGTAGGCTTTAAGAATAAAATGTGGAGAAAAATAACACAAGTGGAGTGTGTGGTGTAGTGGCAAAGTGACGCCACTTAGGGGACAAGGGAATGACGCCACAAGGAAGCAAGGGGGTCCAAGGTTCAAGCCTTGGCACTGGCATTTCATTTTGATTTATTTTTAAGTGAACTTGGACTTTGGCCCATAGATTTATATTTAGTTGCGCATGATTTTAGACACAAGAGGAGCTTGTGGCTTAGTGGCTAGGGGCGTGGATTATGTTACAAGGGAACCTGAGTTCGAATCTCATGACAAGCAAGGGAGTATTTATTTTGCTAAGTTGGGGTGGCAAGAATTTGAGTTGGATTTAAACTCTGCTGACGGAGGGATCCCACATCGGAAAGATAGCAAAAGGGAAGGTGAGAGGCTAGCTATATATGGAGCTGTCTATGAAGAGAGGAAGATACCTTGGTGGGCGTTTGGGCATAGGAGTGGTCGGAGCGCGGGTTAGCACCAAATTCCTATCAGGTGTGTATTTCTCTCTACTCTAGTTGTAGAGCAGCAAATACCGAAATGCCGGTCACACAGCGATAGTAGCCACACGAGCGTGCGAGCGCATGTGTGGGGGCTTCGATGCGATAGTTGAGGCCTCATGAGTATTCTTGTGGGTTAGGCTGTCTGGGCCTCGATGGGCCAAGTGGGCCAAATGGGCCCGTGGGCCCATATGAATATGTTGTGTGATTGTGTAGTAGATATTGAATTAGTCTAGGTGAATCATATATCTATGGCTAGATTTGGGCTAAATGGGCCACACGAGCGTGTGGGCCCACTTGGGCCGAGTATGGGCCTTAGGCCCATTCACATCGTTATCTCTATTTAGAATAACTGAGTCGCTCGAGGTGACTGTAGCCCTTCTGATGGGTTGACAAAATTACCAAAATACCCCTGGATGGTAAATTACTTAAATACCCTCGGTGGGTAAAATTACTGTTATGCCCTCAAGGTTTGATTAGTATGATTGTGTGTAATTCTCACACCATCATTTGTTTGATTAATAATAAGTATGTGAATTGTTTGAAAGCCGAAACATCGGCAACGACCGTTGAGTTACCCTTGGGGGGTATAATCGGAGATGCCAAGTTAGTTACCATCTGATTGTGTCATGTATATACTTGATCATGAATATATGTATGCTCTGATTATTCGATTTACATTGACATACGTTGCATTCATTACATTATGATTATATGTTGCATGGGATTGGGATATGATATTGATTAAAAGGGGCAGTGTATATCGGTGACTCTGTCACATTGTTTCGGTGGCTAGGCCACATATATCGGTGACTCTGTCATATTATATCGGCTTTGAGCAGCATGACTGTCAGCATGACTGCCAATGAGGAGTGTAGCAGATGGAGGGTTGATTGTAGAAATCCCCACAGGTGTGCTGAGGTTGGACATATGGAGCGGAGTGTAAAGGATGGGATACTAGGTTGGGCTGGGTTGCATTGCATTCACTATTTGATATGCCATGTTGTTAGGGCTAAGGCCCAATGCATTCAATGGGCTTAGGCCCGATTATCGTTAAATGGGGAATTACACATTGAGTTCTCGTAACTCACCCCTCTGCTTAATTTTGCAGGTAATCCCTAGCTCGAGGATTTGGAGTCGGGGAAACTCTGAGGTGGCCATGCATTATCTCTTTCGTAAACCTCGTTTTCTTTATTTAAACTTATTTTAAATTTTGGGAATTTGTTATGTAATAAGGCCTCCGGAATTTTAATTTGGGTTTTTGGATTTTAATGCGGTTATTATATATTATGAAATGTTAAATTCAGAGTTTTCCTAAAAATATAAACAATCATTTTCCAAAATATTAACAAACGAATAACAAGCTGAAGAATAATTAAATTCAAAAATTTTCTTAGAACTACAAACTTTGTTTTCAAATGTCACGTTTCAGAAATCCACTAGTCTTGGTTTTTCGTATCACAAAACCTGTTTTCGACTGTTAGTAAAATTTGCAAGAAAACCTTATAACTAAATTCGGTTTTCGAAATGAAAACAAAACGCAAAGTTTTTAAGAAATGGAAAAGTTTCTTTGAACACCCTTTCCATGTGACATACCAGATCCGGTCGTAACGTTTAGGCCGGGTTTGGGGTGTTACATTCTGCCAGCTTGGTTGCACATTATCTGATATGTGTCGTAATGGCACGATATGGTGTGTAGGGATGGGTGGGTGTTTTTAACCCCACATGGTGTGATGGGATGGTCGGAGTTGGTGCGTAAAGGATTGGGGTAGGATTTCGCATATCTGTTCCTATTATCTGAATCTGTAAAAGACTTAAGTCCGAATCTGAATTTAAATCTGACTGTGTATGTGATTTCTGTATGTATAACGTGTCTATGTCTATTGGGTTACACACTGAGTTTACGTAAACTCACATTTGTTTGTCTGTTCCGTTCAGGTAATCCTCATACTTAGGCGGATTGATGTGACAGAAACTCAGTGGTGATCACTCGACCGTAAACTATTTAAACTTAGTAATTTGTGGTTTATTTAAAATTCTGGATTCATTTGAGAGTTTGTAATTTCTGAGACTCTCTAGACTGTATGGTTTTTAACTGTTGATTTTGGTTTTGTTTATTTGATAATTTGCATGATTCGACAAAATGTTTTATGAAAATGACGGTTTTATGCAAACAAAGGTTTCTAAAAATACAAACCAGATTTCCAAAATGTATCGGTTTTATTTAACTTCTGCTGTAATTTGTGTTTTGGCAAATGAAACAATTGAAAAACGTTTCCAACAATAACTGCAAAAATAAATATGGGTTTCATGAACTTGGATGATCTATCGAACAACTGCACAAGTTTTATCGAAGTAACACTTTTTTCAAAACCCTTCCTTGTTACACTCTCTGATTCAGCCGTAATGTCTAGGCCAGGTTTGGGGTGTTACAAGGACAAATCCTCCCCACTTATTCTTTGAGAATTGCCACATCATTTCAATTGCCCTAGCAGTTTTTCATTCATAATTGATTTTATTAATCCATTCATTAATTCTCTTCATCAATTTGTCATCTGCTTCTTTTGCACAGTTTAATTAGTCAAATTCATAGTAATAGCATAACCATTTTTAATCATTTCCAATCCCTATGGAGACGATACTCACTCATCACTTTATTACTTGATTTGACGTGTATACTTGCACATTCGCATTACTTCACACGCGACAAGCTTTTGGCGCCATTACCGGGGATCGACAATATTGGTGAAAATTTGGTTTGTTATTACCTCTTTAATTTTGTTAGTTTAGCTTAATTAGTTGTTTTGATTTTTGATTTTCATGATTCAATAGGCCTATACATTTAATAGAGTAACCAATTTCCAATTTCATCACACAGTTCAATTCACATCTCATCATTCTCAATTCAATATCAATTTATAAATTCATAATGTAATATAACATAATTCAACTCAATTTCATACCAATTTCCTATATCAGATAAGTCATACAACTTTCTATTTTATTCAATTTAGTCCCTATCTTGATATTCAAGTTCAACCATCAGGTTCGGTGGCATCTTGGAATGAACTTTATCAAAGGTTTCTGCTAAGATATAATCCTCCAAACATGAATGCCAAATTGAGGAATGATATTACATTCTTTCGGCAATCTGAGGATGAAACATTATATGAAGCATATGAGCGATTCAAGGAGTTAATTAGAAAATGCCCAATGCATGGTTTTCAACATTGGACGCAAAGAAATGTTTTACTATGGATTGAATGCTCATACAAGGATGGTGGTTGACGCATCTACCAATGGGACTTTGCTTGATAAATCATATAATGAGGCATATGAAATTCTAGAGAGGATAGGAAACAACGATTATCAATACCCCACTACAAGAGTAAGGGCTGGCAGAAGAGTTGCTGGAGCAATGGAACTTGATGCGATTACTTCTCTAACAACTTAGGTATCATCTTTAACAAATATAAGTAAAACACTGAAAAGACCAGCCGTAGTGTAGGAAATGAAAGCAGTTGAGTTAACATGTGTTTATTGCGGAGAAGATCATATTTTTGATGAATGCCCATCGAACCCAGCCTCAGTTTATTATATGGGAAATTTTAATTGCAACAACAACAACCCATATTCCAACACATATAATTCGAGGTGAAAGCAACATCCCAATTTTAGTTAGAGTAATCAAGGGGTGAGAAATTCCAGTAATGCTATTCGATAGAATGTTGCGAGTGCACCACCTGGATACAATCAGCTGATGCCACGACAAAATGCTTAGCAAATTTCAACTTCAAGTTCTTCATCTATGGAAGTTCTATTGAATGAATACATGGCCAAGAACGATGCTATCATTCAAAGTCAAGCTACATCTTTAAGAGATTTAGAAAATCAAATGGGGCAAATTGCCACAGCATTAAGCTCAAGACCGCAAGGAGCACTGCCGAGTGATACTTAAAATTCACGATCTCAAGGGAAGGAACAGTGTAAAGCCATTACACTCAAAAGTGGTACGCAGTTACCAGGAGTTGTTAATGACACCACTATTGAAGAAAGTAGTTCGAATTTCAGAAATAAGAAGAATTCAGAATCAATAGTGGAGCAGGCTGCAAAAGAAAGGAGCAACCAGAAAAATGTTGAAGCAGATTCATCTTGTATTGCCAATAAAAATGCCACGGCAAAACAACCTCAACAAATGGAAGGAAGGCCACCACCACATTTTCTTCAGCGTTTCTAAAAATCTAAGCAAGATTTTCAATTCAAGAAATTCTTGGATGTCCTGAAGTAATTACATATCAACATACCGTTGGTGGAAGCATTGGAACAAATGCCCAACTATGTGAAATTCATAAAAGATATCTTATAAAAAAAAGATTATGGGAGTTTGAAACTGTCGCTCTCACTGAAGGGTGCATAGCAATGCTAAGAAACAAATTGCCACAAAAACTGAAGGATCTAGGGAGTTTTACTATACCTTGCTCTATTGGAAATCATTATGTAGGCAAAACATTATGCGACTTAGGTGCAAGTATAAATCTAATGCCTATGTCTGTTTTCAGGAAGCTGGGAATATGGAAGGCAAGATCTACAACTGTCACTTTGCAATTAGTTGGTCGTTCATATGCACATCCAGAAGGTAAAATTGAAGATGTGTTGGTAAGAGTTGACAAATTTATTTTTCTAGTAGATTTTATTATTCTGGAATGTGAGGCTGATAAAGAGGTACCAATCATACTTGGGAGACCTTTTCTAGCAACTGGTAGAACATTAATTGATGTACAAAAAGGTGAATTAACAATGAGAGTTAATGATCATCACATAACATTTAATGTTTTCGATGTTATGAAGTGTGCAGATACAGATAAAGAATGTCACGCTGTTGAGATTGTTGACACAATAGTTTAGGAATAATTTGCAAAATTTTATCACAATAATTCTAATGATGATGCAAACTCATTTGAGTTAATTGAAGCAAAAATGATTGAAGAGCTTGGTGAACTGATGGAAGCTAAGAAAATTGAGAATGGATCAAGGAGAAGTTTTGAATCATTAAATTTATCAAACCATTCTTTTAAACCTCATCGACCATCCATAAAAGATCCTCCTATGTTGGAATTGAAGTCTTTGCCAGTACATCTGAAGTATGCTTGCTTGGGAGATAACAACACATTGCTAGTAGTTATCTCTGTGGCTTTGACATTAGATCAAAAGGCTCAATTGTTGAAAGTTTTAAAGAAATCTAAGAACGCATTGGGACGGATATCAAAGGAATCAGTCCAACAATCTGCATGCACAAGATATTACTGGAGGATTTCCATGATAAAGCTATTGAACAACAGAGAAGACTGAATCCCATTATGAAGGAAGTTCTCAAAAAGGAGACTATCAAATGGCTGGATGCTAGAATTATATACCCAATTTCTGATAGTTCTTGAGTGAGCCCTGTTCAATATGTACCTAAAAAAGGGGGTGTCACCGTGGTAAGCAATGATAGCAACAAACTCATTCCTACTTGTACTGTCATGAGATGGAAGGTTTGTATGGACTATTGAAAACTCAACAAAGCAACAAGGAAGGACCATTTTCCTTTACCATTTATCGACCAAATGTTAGATAGATTAGCGGGGAAAACCTTCTATTGTTTTCTATATGGTTAATCGGGGTACAACCAGATTGCCATAGCTCCTACTGATCAAAAGAAGACCACATTCACATGACTTTATGGAACTTTTATGTTCTGAAGAATGCCGTTTGGATTGTGTAATGCGCCTGCAACATTTCAGTGTTGTGTGATGGCAATATTTTTGGACATGGTGGAGAAATTTTTAGAAGTTTTTATAGATGACTTCTCGGTGTTTGGCGATACTTTTGAAGACTGTTTAAAAAATCTCGAGTTAGTTCTTTGTTGATGTGATGAAACCAACCTTGTTCTCAATTGGGGGAAATGCCACTTCATGGTCTATGAAGGCATTATTCTGGGACATAAAATTTCGCAGCAAGGGATTGCTGTCGACAAAGCAAAAATAGAGGTTATTGAGAAATTTCCATTATCCTCCATAGTTAAAGGTATTTGCAGTTTTCTTGGCCATTCAAGATACTATCGACTCGATTTATCAAAGATTTTTCGAAAATATCCAAACCTCTGTGTACATTGTTAGAACATATCTTTCAATTTTGATGAGCTGTGCTTACAAGTATTTGAGGAATTGAAAAAGCAATTAGTCAAAGCACCAATAGTCATGGCACCAATTTGGACTTTACCTTTTGAATTTATGTGTGATGCTATTGATTTTGTCGTAGGGGCAGTACTTGGTTGAGCAAAGAAAGGACAAGGTATTTCATGCTATCTACTATGCAAGCCGTATGTTGACAGATTCACAGCTAAATTACACCGCCACTAAGAAAGAGCTGTTAGCTGTGGTATTTGCCTTAGACAAATTTAGAGCTTATTTAGTAAGCACCAAAGTTACGGTTTATACAAACCACTTTGCTATTAAGTACTTGGTGACCAAGAAAGATGCCAAGCCCAGATTTATTCGACGGATACTACTATTACATGAATTTGATATGGAAATTAGAGATAGGAAAGGCATAGAAAATCAAGTGGCTGATCACTTGTCTCGAATTGAAGCAAGAAATGAAGACGGTACTATTCAGCGAATTCAGGATGATTTCCCAGATGAACAACTGTTAGTTGCCATGGCATTATCGTGGTATGCTGATATCATAAATTTTTGGGTTAGTGGATCACTGGCACCTGAGCTCACCAATCAAAGACGAAGGAAATTTATCCATGATGCCAAGCAGTATTATTGGGATGAGCCATTTTTATTCAAACATTGTGCAGACCAGATAATTCGGAGGTGTGTTCTGGATGATGAGATTCAAAGTATTTTATATCATTGTCATTTAGCATCGTATGGGGGACACTTTGGGAGCATGAGAAGTGCTGTAAAAGTTCTCCAATTTGGTTTTTATTGGCCAAATATGTTTAAAGATGCTCATGAATTTTGTCAAGCTTGCGATCGCTATCAAAGAAATTGAAATCTATCGAGGAGGTATGAGATGCCCTTACAAACTATTTTAGAAGTGAAACTATTTGATGTATGGAGAATTGATTTTATATGTCCATTTCCACCTTCTTGGGGAAATGTATACATACTTGTAGCTATTGATTATGTCTCCAAGTGGGTTGAAGTTGTTGCTCTACCAACGAACGATGCCAAATCGATACTGAAATTTCTACATAAGAATATTTTTACCAAGTTTCGTGCCTCTCGTGCTCTGATGAGTGATGAAGGTTCACACTTTGAATACAAATTAGTTGCTAATGCTCTGAATAGGTATGTATTTAAACATAAAATTGCCATGGCATACCATCCCCAGAAAAATGTACAAGCAAAAGTCTCTAATAGAGAGATTAAACAAATTCTGGAGAAGGTAGTCAATCCCACCTGCAAAGATTGGTCATCCAGATTGGATGAAGTTTTTTGGGCATATTGAACTGCACTCAAGACACCATTGGGGATGTCGCCTTTCAAGTTTGTTTATGGGAAATCCTATCATTTGCTCGTTGAACTTGAACATAAGACATATTGGGAAATTAAGAAATTCAATATGGATTGGGGTGCTGCTGGTACTAACCGCCTATTAGAGTTGAATGAGATGGAAGAATTCAAAGCACAAGCTTATGAGAATGCCAAGCTGTACAAAGAAAAGACCAAACGATGGCATGACAACAAGATTTTTTCACAGCAATTTGCACCTGGACAACAAATCTTATTATTTAATTCCAAGCTCAAATTGTTTCATGGCAAATTAAAATCTCCTTGGTCTGGCCCATTCGAGATAGTGCATGTCTATCCTCATGGAGCTGTAGAATTCAAAGACGGCAAGACTGGTTCTAATTTCAAAGTCAATGGCCAACGATTAAAACATTACTTTGGAGCTCCTATAACCCGTGATAAAAATTCCATAACTTTTCAATCTGCTTAATATTTCTCCCCTGCATTGTTTTATTCATTCACTTTGTTTTTAATTTCTTTGTTTAGTTTATTCAATAATTTTACTTAACTTTTATTTAATATTTCTTTGTTTTCAAATTTCCTTGAGATTTTTAGGGGAGGAAATGCCAAAGCATCCTGGCTCTACATCCACAGCTTCTCCACCTATGACTACTGATGCTGCCCCATCAACATCTCATAGTGACTTTGAGCATAAAGTGATTGATGCTCTTGAGATGTTGCAACAACAATTTTGGATGATGGAAAAACAAAAAATGAGGATAGTCACTGATCTTGGCCGAGCTCAAGAAGAAATGGCTCTATTTTATGGATATGTCAGACGACGGGACAAAGCCATTAAGAAATCTCTTGAAAAGAACTTTACCCGACCTATGCCTACATTCCTTGTTTTTCCTAAAGAATTGTTGTTGGAGCCATAAGATGATGATGCAAACGGAGAAGAAGCCCTTGCAGAGAAGAACACAGGAAAAGAGGGCGAGGAGGAGAAAACTAAATCCGTGCATATTGAATCTGATAAGGATGAAGCTAATATGACTCAAACTTCCACACCTGTTACAACTGTCACTACATTGAAATCCACTGCACCTATGACCGAGTAAGAGCGTGCGATTCATCAACTGATTGATGATCTCACAAAATTAGATACTGATGATGATGAAGAGGTGCCAATTAACCAGCTAAAAAGGAAGTGCTACAAGCAAGCTATTGGGAAATCAGTTCGAGATGATGTTGGTGAAGTGGAGAGGAAGTAGCGCTACAAACGTGTTGCTAGAAAATCAACCCAACCCAATTAGAGTAACTCAAATTCCTTCCAAGATTTTGTTTTTATTTTCATTTTCATTTTTTTTTCATTTTATAACATATGTTTCATCCATTAGTATTTGGTTTTCATTGCATTTTTATATTTTTAAGTAGTTGTTTTTGCATTTTGAAATGTTTCATTGTTCATGCATTGAGGACAATGCATCCCTTAGGTTTGGGGGTGTGTTGTGATGTTGATAAACTGAAATAGTAACATATTTTAATCCCACATTTAGCATACTTTTGGATGAGTTATCCCTTGATTTATGTAAAAAAGTGCTCTTAATCCTTTCTTTTCATGTCTTATACTCAGGAAAGCACCCAAGAATAAAAAGAACGAGAAACGGGCTCAAACCGGACCAAAATGGGCAAAAGAAGAAATTGACACGACCTGGACTAAATCCCACACGGTCGTGCCTCCTCAAATATACTAGAACATGGCCTGAAGTTGATCTACACGACCGTGCCTCATTAACGGAGTCCAACACGGCCTGGCCACGATTCACACGGGCGTGTGCCATGGCCGTGCCCCTGCCGTGGAGGAGAGTAATTTCACTCGGAAAAGGATACTTAGGGGCAAAGAAACCTATTTCAAAAGCCTATATAAAGAACCTAGGTATAACCTAAGAGAGGGCTGTTAGCTAGGCCAAGGAGCCGAGCCGAAGAGGTCAGATTTGTGGGAAACTCTCAAGGGATAGCCAGTTGATCCATCTCCAGAAGCCGGAATTCTACTCAAGACGGAGGATCTCTCCTTCAATTCCTTCAGGGAGTTTTAGGGATTTCTTATGTTTTGTTTTATCTTTTCTTACGAGATGTTTTTCTTTATTATTATAAACTAAACCCTTGAGATACACGAAGGGGATGAAACCTAGATGAATCTTGTTATTGTATTACGAACTATATGATAAATACTTGATTTGTTCTTGATTATGTGTGCTTAATTCTTGTGTTGATATTTCGCAGATATTAATTCAAGTTGAATGTGCTTAGGTGGTGGAGCAAAAGTCCCCGCTAAGAGTAGATCTAGCATAATTAAGCGCAGATTGATCGCGCGCCTAGAGATAGGGTGACGAGATTTTGCCGGATTAGGGTGAAACCTAATATGGGAGTCCATAGATCGATTTCTTCGCTATTCTAGGGTTTTAATTAGAAAGAGATTTCAATTAATCAACCTAGGGTTAGACGTTATTCGCCTCGAGAGAGGGTTTAATATAAATTAGGGAGTCCTATGGATCAAGTCAAGTGAATAAATCGTCTGGTTCAGTGTTAGATAACAGGTGAAGCCTAGGTGGATTCTTCCTAAGGGTATCGTCTTAATCAACTGAGTTTTTCCCAAGTATTTTCCCAATTCATTCTTTTTGTCTTTGCGTCTTTAGCTTAGTAATTAGTTAATTTAGATTAATAAACAACTTCACTTATTTTAGTCTAAATAATAGAAAGATAGTTAGTATTAGTACTTTTAGTTCCTTTGGGTTCGACAATCCGGTCTTGCCTAAGCTATACTACTGATCGATAGGTGAACTTGCCTCAATCGTTGTTATAGTTAGTTCCAGGATCGATCATTATAAATTTAAAACTCTGAAATACAACGATCAAGTTTTTGGCGCCGTTGCCGGGGAACTGAAATATTAAGAACACTCAATTTTTATTACTTTAGCCATATTTTATTTTTGCAATTAAATTTTATTTTTATTTTTTTTGCTAATTTTTATTTTATTTTATTTTGTCAGGTAATTTTAGTTTATAGAGGAGATGGCACTGAATAACTACCAGTGGCAAGTTATGAGGATAAAGCCAACAAAAGCAGCCGATATCTACAACCTCGACCCGGTAACCAGGCTATCAACCCAGTTGAAGATGTTACATAAAAAATTTGATGGTTTATACGGTTCCTCGCAGGCACATCCAGTTATGCAGTGTGAAACAAGCGGAGGCTTGGCGAATCTTGAATACCCACCCTACGGATATGGCATAGAGAACGAACAAGTCCACTATATGGGTAACTATTCTAGACCTCAAAATAATTTTTATAAAGACACTTATAATACAGGTTTGAGGTACCATCCAAATTTCTCGTGGGATGATCAAAGTAGCCAAGGACTGGAACTTCCTCCAAATTTTCAACAACCACCTTACCAATAGGAAGAGGAGTCGAACCTCGAGGAGATGCTAACAAAATTCATGGCAGCCACAGATAACCGTCTCCAAGACACTGAGACCACCCTTAAGAATCAACAGGCATCAATTAAAGGGATCGAGAGCCAAGTTGGGGAACTCACTAAGACAGTTGGACAACTTACTAACACAGTTGGACAACTTGCAAAGATAATCTCAGAACAACTACAAGAAAGCTTGCCAAGCAACACTGAAACTAACCCAAAAGAGCAAATTCAAGCCGTAACAGCTCATGACAGTGAAAGGTTAGTGGAATCTGACCCAAGGCAAGAGCCTATGGTAAGTGAAGGTAAGGTTGAGGTAAGCCATGATTTACCAAACCCGGTAATTACAGAGTTCCAAGCTCATATGCCATACCCCAATGCGATAAAGAAAGACCACATAGAGGAACAATTCGGTAAATTTTTTATACCTCCAAAGAAGTTTCTTATTAACTTGCCGTTTCTTGAAGCTCTTTCATGAGATGCGGATCCTAGACCTCGTGTCAATAAAGAAGAAAATCATGAGGAACGGAAGCTTCGGATCGATGAACTAGACGAATGGAAGACACACTTCAAGGTGAGACTAAAAATACACGAAGCAAAAACGAGGCAACTCCACGAGAAACTTAACGATGGGACAACCCAGCTTAAGATAGGAGATCAGGTACTCAAAATCTTCCCAGATGGAACAGTCGAGGTAACTAATCCTAAATTTAGCACTTCTAAGGTAAACACTACTCGACTTAAACTTTATATCCACAACCGAATTGATCGCATGAGAAAGGATTTTCACCTCCTCAAACCACCATGACCATACGAATGAGAGGTAAAGTCTAGCTTAAGACTATAAACGAGCGCTTCTCGGGAGGCAACCCGAGCACTAACCCCATTAATTTTTACAATTTTTTTATTTTTACTTTTATTTTTCCTTTTAGCACCTAACCATAAACTAACCAAGGTACAGATTTCCATACCACACGGCCTTGCACACAGCCGTGGCCGTGGCCGTGTGGCCATCACAGGAAGGTACAAGGGTGGGGGCAACCACTAGATGCATAATCTCTATTTAGACCCCCCTTCTTCCTTTTTCTTGTTCAGTTATCTTTCTTCTTTCATTTTCCATTATTTACTTTTATTCTTATTTTTATTTACTTCTATTTTTATTTTTATTTTTATTTTTATTTTCTTTATTATTTTCTTCTTATTCTTCATACCATTTAGATTTAGCTTAGGATACAATAAAATCAGACCGGCTACCTTGAGGATTCAAGTTCAAACGATTCGAGGCGCTTCCCCACGTTCACCTCCAATCCTATCCGGTTTCTTTTCATTAATTTCATCCATAATTCAGGAAGTTTCACTTCTCCCCATATCTTATGATTTTAGTATTATTGTGTTATTATCTAACTTTGTACATTGAGGTCAATGTACATCTTAAGTGTGGGGGGTGAACAACCTAAAAAGGTGCCTAATTTTTTTCATTATTCTCAAATTCCTGAAATTGGGTGCCAAACTTTTTGCATTATTCTCAAATCCTGAATTTTGTCTTGTTTCTTAAAGTAAGTTTCTCATATTATCATTAGAATGAAATTCCTATGATTTATGATTTTTATTGATATGTTTTAAATTAAGTCATTGATAATTGTGCATTGATAATTAAATTCTAAGAATACTAGAGAATCAAGCATGATAAGTCTATTTTTAGAAATTAAAAATTTTAAGGTTGTCCACACGAATTTGAATGTTACTTTGAAGTTTGAAATTTACAAGGTTGATATCAAAACACCCATAATTTTTGCGAGATTTTGAGCCTTATAGAGCATAAAATCTTTTCCTTGCTCACTTCATTGATTATGAGTGTGTCAACATTAATTTGTTATTCTAGAACTTGCCTTGTTTATACATATCGAGACCACACCTATGATTTGATATACAGAGATGATTAAGGCACCTAGGTTTTAACCCACTAACTCCATTAAAAGCCTACCTTTACAATTAACCCCTAGTGAACCCCTTTTAATCCTAACAACCCTTTTTATTGACATAACCACTAATATTAACCCAAAACCCTTTGTATTTGTTATCACCATTCTTTTTCGACTTCCCTTATATCGAGATTTGATTTGATTAAGCTACCTAATTATTTCATCTTAGCATATGAATAGATGTATTATATATAAAAAAAATCAAAGTATATTCAGTATTAGTACGATGAAAGGCAAGCTTGTACAGTTAAAGTCTTTTTATTGAAGAAGAGGCTCGTATTATTAGTTTAAAGTTTCAATCCATTATGTAATTATTCAGTTTATTGTTTCTAGTTAGGTAATTTATCAATTCAATCTCGATTCTAACCTTCTAATTCAGCCTCTATCCACACCTTAACCCTAGCCCCGTTACAACCCTAATTAAAGACCTTTTGATTTGTACATCATCTCATATTACAGTGGTGGAGACTTGATTTTCAGGCAAGCCTATGAGATTAACTTTTCATG
Organism: Gossypium sturtianum; assembly: GCA_025698515.1. NCBI lineage: Eukaryota > Viridiplantae > Streptophyta > Magnoliopsida > Malvales > Malvaceae > Gossypium > Gossypium sturtianum. The sequence goes on from CM046948.1 coordinate 128,149,956, forward strand.
TTCGACTTATGAGTGCCTAAATTTTGAACCTTAAACACTTTGAGTGATTTGAGTGAATCTTTTGTGAGGATGTCAATCCTTGTCAGTTTTGAATTAAAGGTAATTACTTAGATAAGGGGAGACGCCTATATTTTCGAGCTACAAATCTATGACTTAGATTGTTTGAATCCTTAGGACTCTTTGAATTGAATTATCCATGTATAAATTATCTATGAATTATGATAAGATATTATTGATAGGAATTATGAATTATAGAAAGTTCGTTTTAATTGTAAGTTGAGAATTTTGCTTGAGGACAAGCAAAAGCTCAAGTGTGGGGGTATTTGATAAACCGAAATAGTAACATATTTTAATCCCACATTTAGCATACTTTTGGATGAATTATCCCTTGATTTATGTAAAAAGGTGCTCTTAATCCTTTCTTTTCATGTCTAATACTCATGAAAGCACCCAAGAATAAAAAGAACGAGAAACGGGCTCAAAACAGACCAAAATGGGCCAAAGAAGAAATCGACACGGCTTGGACTAAATCCCACACAGCCGCGCCTCCTCAAATATACTAGAACACGGCCTGAAGTCGATCTACACGGCCGTGCCTCATTAACGGAGTCCAACACGGCCTGGCCACGATTCACATGGGCGTGTGCCATGGCCGTGCCCCTGCCGTGGAGGAGAGTAATTTCACTCGGAAAAGGATACTTAGGGGCAAAGAAACCTATTTCAAAAGCCTATATAAAGACCCTAGGTATAACCTAAGAGAGGGCGGTTAGCTAGGCCAAGGAGCCGAGCCGAAGAGGTCAGATTTGTGGGAAACTCTCAAGGGATAGCCAGTTGATCCATCTCCAGAAGCCGGAATTCTACTCAAGACGGAGGATCTCTCCTTCAATTCCTTCAGGGGAGTTTTAGGGATTTCTTATGTTTTGTTTTATCTTTTCTTCTCGAGATGTTTTTCTTTATTATTATGAACTAAACCCTTGAGATACGAAGGGGATGAAACCTAGATGAATCTTGTTATTGTTTTCTGAACTATATGATAAATACTTGATTTATTCTTGATTATGTGTGCTTAATTCTTGTGTTGATATTTCGCTGATATTAATTCAAGTTGAATGTGCTTAGGTGGTGGAGGAAAAGTCCATGCTTAAGAATAGATCTAGCATAATTAAGCGGAGTTGATCGCGCGCCTAGAGATAGGGTGACGAGATTTTGCCGAATTAGGGTGAAACCTAATATGGGAGTCCATAGATCGATTTACTGTTATTCTAGGGGTTTTAATTAGAAAGAGATTTCAATTAATCAACCTAGGGTTAGACTTTATTCGCCTTGAGAGAGGGTTTGATATAAATTAGGGAGTCCTACGGGTCAAGTCAAGTGAATAAATCGTCTGGTTCAGTGTTAGATAACAAGTGAAGTCTAGAAGGATTCTTGCTAAGGGTATCATCTTAATCAACTGAGTTTTTCCCAAGTATTTCCCCAATTCATTCTTTTTGTCTTTGCGTCTTTAGCTTAGTAAATAGTTAATTTAGATTAATAAACAACTTCACTTATTTGAGGCTAAACAATAGAAAGATAGTTAGTATTAGTACTTTTAGTTCCTTTGGGTTCGACAATCCGGTCTTTCCAAAGCTATACTACTGTTCGATAGGTGCACTTGCCTCAATCGCTGTTATAGTTAGTTTTAGGATCGATCATTATAAATTTAAAACTCTGAAATACAACGATCAGATGTAAATATAGTATGTAGTAGATATATGTTTTAATATTCATGTAACACCCCAAACTCGGCCTAGTCGTTATGGCCGTATCTGGCAATGTCACACGATAGTGTTTTTGAAACCTCGTTGTTACGATGAAAACATTCCATGTTATTATCTTTAGTAAACTTTTGTTAGAACTTAGGAAGTCATCTTTATTCATTTAAAACATTTGTTTTGAAACATCCCTCGTTGCGGAAGCTTTAATAAAACAGTCTAGGTGATCATGCATTTAGAAATTACTTTAACTTTTTGAAAACCGAATTTCCTACGACCAGCAGGTATAAATCCATAAAGTAAAATAAATAAATAAAAACCCAAATTTAAAATCAAAGTCCAGAGGGTCCTTAAATTACAACCCAAATAATCAATAATAATCAAATCATAAATCGTAAATTGAAAACCATGAAGTCCAAAAATTACTGTGGTCACCATTGAGTCCTCCGTCGCACCGATCCGTCTAAGTCTGGGGATTTCCTGTGCACATTAAAAAAAAGGGGTGAGTTTACGTAAACTCAGTGTGTAATCCCACAGAAACAACAAAAAATCAGTATTCGTAGTGCACAGTTGAACAGTCTTGGGCCTAAGCCCTTTTCAGTATCAATGACAGTTTGGGCCTTAGCCCATCTCAGTACAGTGTCAAAAATACAGTAGGGGCCTTAGCCCATCACGATATCGATGAGCGATAACTTGATTATGCAAAGAGCAAAAATCCTACCCAACCAGACTCTACACACCATCTCCGTCAAACCCTACACTCCATGTGGGGATATAATCAACCCACCCATCCCTACACTCCAAGTAGTACCGAATGCAGCACATGTAACAACCCAAACCAGGTCTATGCGTTAAGACGAGATTTGGTTTGTCACACCGAACGAACATCCAAAATTCTCTAATGATTTAAGTAAAACAGTAATGCAAAACCTTTAGAAATAAGGTTTAATAAACACTAAGTACAATGATTATGAATTAAGAAAAATACTTGTTTGAAATCTTATATATATTAGTCAAAACCTTAACGTAGTTTTAGAAGAATTTGAAAGAAATTGAAAAATAATTTAGGTGTCCAAAATTGTTATAAAACACAATATTTTTAAGAAAACTTTATAGATTTAACATAAGCCCATATTAAGAGTCTTAAAATAAAATTAAATCCATCCACACATAAAAATCCATAAAAACATAATTAGAGGCCTTATTACATCATACCCAAAATAGTAATTAAAATAAGTAACTTAAATAAAGTTCATAGTTTATAAAACCCAAGCTCGTAGTACGGCCTCCACCAAGTCATCCCCTACCCAAGTCCACATCAATTTCCATTACCGAGATGGATAATAAAACGGGGTGAGTTACAAAGAACTCGAGTGTGTAACTCACTTACCACCATTATTGGGCCGGACCATCAAGGCATTAATTTGGGCTTGAGCCCAATTACAAATTTTAACAATATATGAATAACAAATGAGTTTTTAATAATTATGTATGAATAACAAACTTTAATCATAAATAATTTATCAAGTAATCCATAATACAAATGAGTTTTTAATAAAACTTTTCATTTGGGTCCATTAAACAAAATAGTATTTAGCCCATTTAGCAATCTAGCGAACTTAGGCCCAAATGTCGAACTAGAAGGTTTTTGGCCCATTTAGCGATCTAGCAGTCTTTTGACCCAATTTATCGATCTAGCAGTTTTTCGGCCCAATTTAACAATCTAGCAGTGTTTCGGCCCAATTTATCAATCTAGCAATTTTTCGGCTCAATTTATCGATCTAGCAATATTTCGGCTCAATTTATCGATCTAGCAATATTTCGGCTCAATTTATCGATCTAGCAATTTTTCCGACTTTAACCGTTTTCATGCATTTACACAAAAGTGTTAATTATCACATAATTTTCGATTTTGCCATTTTTACGATTTATCAAAATACTTACTGTTTAGTATCTAACCCGAAAGATAAGTGTGAAGTTACACACCTAGTTATAGTGAGAACTAGACTTTCCCGCTCGTCAACACCTATACGTATCACGATAATTAGAACACTATAATTTATTAATGAAACCGATCTAAAAATAACGATCTAAAATTTTACCCTCAGGTTTTCGAACTACTTCTACTTGCGGTTTCTCCCTGATTAATGGTTCGTTAACCGAATCAAATCCACGAACAAATAATGGTTCGGGAGTACGAACGAATTCGAACAGTTGATTCTCCTCGGATGAACGTCCACAACCCGATGGAAAATCCCGGATTGCTGAAATAGTCCTTCGCTTAAACTTAGGGGGAATAACGGAACCACCCCTCTTCCGAACACTATTCACCGCCCTTTTCTTCCCTATTTTGATTGTCTTCAAAGACAAAAGATCGTTAATCCAATCTAATATTACATCGAAATATGACTAAGGGTTTAAGGGTGAAATTTGCTTACCACAAAGATCCTTGTTCCAAAAATGAGAGTCAACCAAAACGTTCCCTTAACACCTTAAATCGATTCCAACGTTCTATGTTACTTACGAACACTTGATTTCTGATCTTCCGTTATCTCACTAAAGTATAACAAATAAAAACGTTAATAGAATGAACGTTTATTTCGATCTAAGAAAGCCTTTATACCACTATCAAGATTCGGCCATGACAACTATTAACTAACATGAACTAAAAAGAATTCTTACCTATTGTCCACGATTGAAAAGAGACGATTGAGAAAGATGTTTATGAATAGAGAAAGATTCGGCTATGATTAACCAAAGAAAAGAGAAAATGGTTCGGCTATGGCTCACTAACATTCGGCCATGAGAAAATTAATGGAGAAGGTATGAGTGAAAAGAAATAAAATATAAGAGAAGAGATGATGATGATGTTTTGGTTTTCAAAGAGGAGAAAAGAGAAAGAAAAGATGTGCTTAGGAGCAAAGTACATTCGGCAATGGAGAAAGAAAACAAAAAGAAAGGAATGGCCTTTTTGGTACTAGCAATTTCGGCACTATGAAGAGGCACAAAAGAATACTAAAGTGATGAGCAAAAATGACCAAATGGTCAAAAGAATTAGGCTTACCAAAAGATCAAATTCGGCCAAAGGAAAAGAGGTTGAAAAGAGAATTGCAAACCTTTGCACAAAATGCTAGGAATGACCAAAATAAACTCCTAATCCTAGTCAACTACTAGCATATTCGACCAACCTTCCCCTAGACCACATTGCCATCCAAATTCATGGTCAAATGGCCATGAATTAGTTTCCAAAACCTTTTCCTTGATACATGCCTTATGTCCCCTTATCTTTCCAAATTTTCTTGATTCCATACTATAAGTTAGCTATTTCCTTATTCCTTTAGTCTACTTACCAAAAATGAAAAGTCCAACCTTACCATATCTATTGCTTGGCCGACACTTGCTATACAAGTGCAAAAATAAAAGTTGTCTAAATGCTATACAAGGGATTCAACCACTCCCCATGCAATATCTCATGCGCCAACACCACCTTGCCATTTACTCATCTTATGCTACTTTTTAACACTTAATTTAACTTAAGTGTCAATGCCACTTGCTCCACTTCAATAAATTCTCAAACTAAAAATTATTCCATACCCGAATAATTCTATACTCTTCTTCAGGACTATAATAGGCACGAAAAGAAATAAGAAAATTTTCCTTCATAATCTAAACACCAAAACATGCAATAAATCGATACTTGAATTTTAGGGTGTTACAACTCTACCCTCCTTAAAGAAAATTTCGTCCTCGAAATTTACCTGGTTGAAAAAGGTGAGGGTATTGTTGCCGAATTGCATCTTCAGGCTCCCACGTAGCTTCCTCCACTCCGTGATTACGCCATAAAACCATGACCAACGGCACGGTTTTCTTTCTTAACACCTTAGCATCTCGGTCTAAGATTTCCACTGGTTCCTCCTCAAAAGACAAATCTGAATTCAACTCCACTTCTTCTACCGGTACTATGTGCGAAGGATCCGATCTATAGCGCCTCAGCATGGAAAAACGTTATGAATCTGACTCAACTCCGGAGGTAATTCGATCTGATAGGCCACTGGACCAACACGCTTCACCACACGATATGGTCCAATGTATCTAGGACTCAACTTGTTGAATTAAAAGTCCCAACTTCTTATCTGATATCTGTTTTTCCTTGATTTGCTCTAACCACAGAGGCTTCACCTGAAGTTCCGCTATCAGACTACCATCCTCGTACAAACTCAAGTGGGCAAACATTGTTCTCAAATCAGATACCACCTTACGACTTAACGCGTCTGCTACCACATTAGCTTTTCTAGGATGATACTTGATTGAGAAATCATAGTCCTTTAACAACTCCACCCATCTTCGTTGTCTCAAGTTTAATTCCTTCTGAGTAAGAAGATACTTAAGACTCTTGTGATCCGTATAGATGATAGACTTTTCACCTTAGAGGTAATGCCTCCAAATCTTTAGAGCAAACACTACTGCAGCTAACTCCAAGTCATGAGTAGGGTAGTTTACTTCGTGCGGTCTCAGCTGACGAGAAGCATAAGCCACCACTTTCCCACTTTGCATCAATACACATCCTAAGCCCGTGTGTGACGCATCGCAGTAAACTATAAACTCCTTTCCACCTCGAGTTGAATCGATCTCGGGCGCTTCCGTTAAAATCTTCTTCAATTTCTCGAAACTTTCTTGCTATTTATCGGTCCATATATATGGTACTCCCTTCCGCAATAGCTTAGTTAAGGGTGCAACAATCAACGAAAACCCCTCAACAAAGCGTCTATAGTAACCAGCCAAACCCAAGAAACTCCGAATCTCAGCTACTGATTTTGGTGGTTTCCAATCCAATACAAATTCAATCTTCCGAGGATCCACCCTTATTCCTTCTGATACCACATGACCCAAGAAAGTCACTTCCCTTAACGAAATTCACATTTACCGAATTTGGCATACGCTGATTATTTCAAGTAATCGCAATACAATTCGCAAATCACGAGTCATGCTCCTCTTCATTCCTTGAATATACCGTAACGTCATCTATGAATACCACCACAAACCGGTCTAAATATGGTTGAAAGACCCGGTTCATCATATCCATAAATGCAGCTGGTGCATTGGTCAACCCAAATGGCATCACCAAAAACTCATAATGTCCATAACGAGTTCGGAAAGCCGTCTTGTGAATATCCGCTTCTTTCACCTTAAGCTGGTGATAACCCGATCTCAAATCAATTTTGGAGAAAAATGTAAGCTCCTTCATTTGATCAAACAGTCATCAATTCTTGGCGGAGGGTACCTATTCTTGATCGTCAATTTATTTAATTGCCTGTAGTCAATACACATACGCATTGACCCATCTTTCTTCTTAACAAACAAAACCGGTGCTCCCCACGGAGACACACTCGGTCGAATAAAACCCCGATCCAACAATTCTTGAATTTGAGCTTTAAGCTCCGCCAACTCCTTCGGTGCCATTCTATAAGGAGCAATGGACACTGGAGCCGTTCCGGGCAAGAGCTCAATACCAAATTCCACTTCCCGATCTGGAGGTATGCCAGGAAGTTCTTCAGGAAATACATCTGGAAATTCCTTCACTGTTCTCTCATCTCCCACTAACAACTCTTTGGCATCTAAAGCACTAATAAAAGCTAGAAATGCTCCATACCCCTTCCGCATAAACTTTTCTGCCTTTAACGCAGATACCACATTTGCTAAGTAATTCCTTTGTTCGCCTATCATAACTATTTCTTTATCCTCCACCGTCCTTATTGACATCCGCTTTTCAGCACAATCCAATTCGCCCCGGTGCTTAACCAACCAATCCATGCCCAAAATGATATCGAACTCACTAAAGGCAATTCCATCAAATTTGCCAAAAATATTTCTCCTTGAATTTCTAAGGGCACATCTCTAAACAGTTTATTTACCAATACCGATCATCCCTAAAGGACTAATTACCTTCATCTCACTATCGGAAATTTCAGAGTCTAAATTCAAGTTTCCAGATATGGTGCTAGCAACATACGAATGGGTAGAACCAATATCTATCAAAGCAATAACAGGTACATCAAAGATGAAGAACGCGTGCAGCTTATCACATCAGTGTGCATTGCCATCCTCACGGCGTCTAACCGCATATACCAATCCTGGGCCGTCTTGCATCCGTGTTGCCTCTAGGACCATTGCCTCGACCACCGCACCTTGACCACGTCCACCCCATTACCACCACGACCGGTCCACGACCTCTCGGTGGTTGCCGAATTCCTCTTGCCGGTGGTGCATCGATATTACGAGCTTCCCGAGTTGTATCCATTCGGCGAGGGGCAATTCCTATATTGATGATCCATCGACCGCATTTATAGCAAGCACCCGCTTTTCTTCCAAAGACTCTCCGAATGCCTTTTCCCACAATCAAGACAATCTCGACTCACGATTCACGATTCACTGTGTGTTCTACCTTGAGCTGGTTCATCATTCCGAGGCCTCTTGAAACCTTCTTGAAGAACCCGAATACTTCATATCTCTCTTTCCTCTAGCTCGTTCCGATTCTGTTGTTCGGAGTTCTTAGCCTCTTCGGCTATCTTGGCCTTTTCCACAAGCGTGGCAAAAGTTCTAACTTGTTGTGGGGCTATTAAAACCCGCAATTCATCGTTCAAGCCATCCTCAAAGCGTACACAACGCTCATGATCCGTTGCCACTATTGTTCGAGCATAGCGACTCAAGCGCAAAAACTCAGCTTCATATGTCGCCACTCGTCTTATTCCTTGGACCAGTTCGGGAATTCCTTCCTTCCGGCATCAACATAACTTCGTTCCTACATATTTCCCTTGGAAGGAAACTTTAAAGAATTCCCAATTAACTAATGCGACTTGATTGCCTTCTCGGACAGTAAGCCACCATTGGTATGCTTTGTCCCTTAACAAGGACACCGCTCCCCTTAGTTTTTGTTCCACCGTGCACTCAAGATCGTCCATAATTCGCTCCACTACCTCAAGCCAATATTCAGCGACATTTGGAGCTACACCTGAGACACCTCACGAAAACCTCGGCACCACTTGATTTCAATCATTCCGATATCGACCCACGAGTATTGGCCCGGTTCTAGCTCCAATGACCCTTTCAAGGACTCACAACATTGCTCGCGTCACCGCATTATCTTCTTCCATATGATCATGTGATCCCGTCTCACTTTCGAGTGACGCAGGTGCATCCATTTCTGGCATATGATCCGGCGCTTCAGTTGCGCCTCTAACACCTCGTCCTCTACCACGGCCACATCTACCGCGTCCACGACCACGTCCTCTAGTGCTCATAATGACTAATTCAATTTAATCTGATTAAGAGTTTTATGAATCAGAATACTATTTCAGTGTTTATTAACGATGTTTTATGATATAAAAGAGATAGAGTTGTTTCCGCAATCATATCCTATTGTCTCAATCTCTACAGTTTCAACACCTAATACTAGAAGTTCTAGAGTGTTTCTTATGATCATATCACAATGATAATAAACAATCAATATACAGATACTTACTTGACTTGGCGCGGGATGCTCATGGTGCCATACTACCTTTAAATCAAAAAGTCTAGAAATTTGAGTTGTTTCTCAAACAAATATCTTTGTTGAACCCAAACCACAGCCGAGTTTTGAAACTAGCTCTGATACCATTAAATGTAACACCCCAAACCAGGTCTATGCATTAAGACGAGATTTGGTTTGTCACACCGAACGAACATCCAAAATTCTCTAATGATTTAAGTAAAACAGTAATGCAAAACCTTTAGAAATAAGGTTTAATAAAAACTAAGTACAATGATTATGAATTAAGAAAAATACTTGTTTGAAATCTTATATATATTAGTCAAAACCTTAACGTAGTTTTAGAAGAATTTGAAAGAAATTGAAAAATAATTTAGGTGTCTAAAATTGTTATAAAACACAATATTTTTAAGAAAACTTTATAGATTTAACATAAGCCCATATTAAGAGTCTTAAAATAAAATTAAATCCATCCACACATAAAAATCCATAAAAACATAATTAGAGGCCTTATTACATCATACCCAAAATAGTAATTAAAATAAGTAACTTAAATAAAGTTCATAGTTTATAAAACCCAAGCTCGTAGTACGGCCTCCACCAAGTCATCCCCGCCCAAGTCCACATCAATTTCCATTACCCGAGATGGACAATAAAACGGGGTGAGTTACAAAGAACTCGATGTGTAACTCACTTACCACCATTATTGGGCCAGGACCATCAAGGCATTAATTTGGGCTTGAGCCCAATTACAAATTTTAACAATATAAGATGAAATAAAATATATAAAATGCATGTAAAATGAATTTCCCAACCAAGCCTAATTTCCATCCGCTACACACCCCGTACCAACCAAAGACACCTGTGGGGATCAAGTCAACCCACCCCGCCAAACACACCAATCGTAGGCATTTAGCCTTTTAAATAATATTGTAGTGCACTACCGAACTAGATTGTGACATAGTCACCGAACTAGAGGCATTAAGCCAAATTTGTGGCAGAGCCACCGAACTAGATTCATGGCCACAGGCCTTACTTCTCTTCATCATGTATCCCATCCCATGCAATTATGTATGAATAAAAAACCTTAATCATAAATAATTTATCAAGTAATCCATAATACAAATGAGTTTTTAATAAAACTTTTCATTTGGGTCCATTAAACAAAATAGTATTTAGCCCATTTAGCAATCTAGCGAACTTAGGCCCAAATGTCGAACTAGAAGGTTTTTGGCCCATTTAGCGATCTAGCAGTCTTTTGACCCAATTTATCGATCTAGCGCTTTTTCGCCCAATTTAACAATCTAGCGCTTTTTCGCCCAATTTAACAATCTAGCAGTTTTTCGGCCCAATTTAACAATCTAGCAATTTTTCGGCTCAATTTATCGATCTAGCAATATTTCGGCTCAATTTATCGATCTAGCAATTTTTCCGACTTTAACCGTTTTCATGCATTTACACAAAAGTGTTAATTATCACATAATTTTTGATTTTGCCATTTTTACGATTTATCAAAATACTTACTTCGCTTAGTATCTAACCCGAAAGATAAGTGTGAAGTTACACACCGGTTATAGTGAGAACTAGACTTTCCCGCTCACAACACCTATACGTATCACGATAATTAGAACACTATAATTTATTAATGAAATCGATCTAAAAATAACGATCTAAAATTTTACCCTCGGGTTTTCAAACTACTTCTACTTGCGGTTTCTCCCTGATTGATGGTTCGTTAACCGAATCAAATCCACGAAAAAATAATGGTTCGGGAGTACGAATGACTTCGAACAGTTGATTCTCCTCGGATGAACGTCCACAACCCGGTGGAAAATCCCGGATTGTTTGAAACAAATTCTTCGCTTAAACTTAGGGGAATAACGGAACCACCCTCTTCCGAACACTATTCACCGCCTCTTTTCTTCCCTATTTTGATTGTCTTCAAAGACAAAAGATCGTTAATCCAATCTAATATTACATCGAAATATGACTAAGGGTTTAAGGGTGAAATTTGCTTACCACAAAGATCCTTGTTCCAAAAATGAGAGTCAACCAAAACGTTCCCTTAACACCTTAAATCGATTCCAACGTTCTATGTTACTTACGAACACTTGATTTCTGATCTTCCGTTATCGCACTAAAGTATAACAAATAAAAACGTTAATAGAATGAACGTTTATTTCGATCTAAGAAAGCCTTTATACCACTATCAAGATTCGGCCATGACAACTATTAACTAACATGAACTAAAAAGAATTCTTACCTATTGTCCACGGTTGAAAAGAGACGATTGAGAAAGATGTTTATGAATAGAGAAAGATTCGGCTATGATTAACCAAAGAAAAGAGAAAATGGTTCAGCTATGGCTCACTAACATTCGGCCATGAGAAAATTAATGGAGAAGGTATGAGTGAAAAGAAATAAAATATAAGAGAAGAGATGATGATGATGTTTCGGTTTTCAAAGAGGAGAAAAGAGAAAGAAAAAGATGTGCTTAGGAGCAAAGTACATTCGGCAATGGAGAAAGAAAACAAAAAGAAAGGAATGGCCTTTTTGGTACTAGCAATTTCGGCACTATGAAGAGGCACAAAAGAATACTAAAGTGATGAGCAAAAATGACCAAATGGTCAAAAGAATTAGGCTTACCAAAAGATCAAATTCGGCCAAAGGAAAAGAGGTTGAAAAGAGAATTGCAAACCTTTGCACAAAATGCTAGGAATGACCAAAATAAACTCCTAATCCTAGTCAACTACTAGCATATTCGGCCAACCTTCCCCTAGACCACATTGCCGTCCAAATTCATGGTCAAATGGCCATGAATTAGTTTCCAAAACCTTTTCCTTGATACATGCCTTATGTCCCCTTATCTTTCCAAATTTTCTTGATTCCATACTATAAGTTAGCTATTTCCTTATTCCTTTAGTCTACTTACCAAAAATGAAAAGTCCAACCTTACCATATCTATTGCTTGGCCGACACTTGCTATACAAGTGCAAAAATAAAAGTTGTCTAAATGCTATACAAGGGTTTCAAACCACTCCCCTCATGCAATATCTCATGCGCCAACACCACCTTGCCATTTACTCATCTTATGCTACTTTTTAACACTTAATTTAACTTAAGTGTCAATGCCACTTGCTCCACTTCAATAAATTCTCAAACTAAAAATTATTCCATACCCGAATAATTCTATACTCTTCTTCAGGACTATAATAGGCACGAAAAGAAATAAGAAAATTTTCCTTCATAATCTAAACACCAAAACATGCAATAAATCGATACTTGAATTTTAGGGTGTTACAAAGACAATCTGATGAGTTTGCAAATGAGTCACAAGATGAAATTAGGCTTAAAGCCTTTCAAGACACTTCTGCGAATAACAACCCCCAACCCAATGCAATGCAACACACAATGGATGACATGCTATTATGCAATTTCAGTACATATATTCAGTTCAGATATTAACATGCCCAGTACAAATATCATTCAGTCAATTTCACATATTTAGGGGTCTAAGTAGCGCTTACCGACCCTACAGTAGGTTCACAGTCGACTTGGGCGACCCGTGCAGCCTTAAAAACATTTCGGTAAAAATGGGCCCACACTCCCATGTGATCTGCCCGTGTGGGCCCACACACCTGTGTGGCCCACTCGGTCCAAATTGGCCTTGGCCGTGTGATCCATTTTTAGAGTAACCCATGCTAGCTCAATACTCATATATGTTTTCACTATTTACTTATATGTTCATTCAAAGCTGTCTACTTGAGTCATTATCACTAAATTATTTATATCTTGAGCTACAGAATTCCAAATTAAGATCCGCTTGATGTTTTTGAAACTAGACTCGAATACCCTTCTACCATAAAATTTTCATAATTTATAGTTTATCAAATAAGTACAGTAAAATCTTTAAAATTATCCCTATTCTGCTATTTGACAGCTTCATCCTTTCCTTACTGAAAAGTATTTATCTCTTAGTACGGAATTTATATGATGTTTTTGTTTGTTTCTATTGAAAATAGACTCATTAAGGATTTAAAAATATAAATTTAAGCCCCTAATTATTTTTTTACAATTTTTTGATGATTTTCCTAAGTCAGAACAGAGGAACCCAAAATCATTCTGACATTATCTCACAAAATTTATTATATCTCATGATTTATAATTCCATTTTTTACACTGTTTCTTCCATGAAAAACTAGACTCAATAAGATTTAATTTCATATTTTATTCAACCTCTAACTCAATTACCACTATTTTTGATGATTTTTCAAAGTTATACTACTGCTTCCGTCCAAAACTATTTTAGTGCAAAATGTTGATTTCCAAGTTTATAACACCCTTATTTCCTTTCTCTACAATTTTTCGCATCATTTTCTCTTATTTCTCGACAACAAGCAATTTTGGCTTTTCGCTGAATCCCGTTTTCCGCGTTTCAGGTACACACCTGGTATCGATTCGCTGTGCAAAGTAACCCAAGCCTTCAAAAACCTATATTTGACCAATATATCCCTTAATTAATCACTGGATTCGTCAATCAAACCAAATATCCCTAACATAAAACTCGAGAAACTAAACCAACGATGATTCGAAAACTTACCATGACGATTCCGATAACCAGTCGTCTCCACACACTGGAATATTCGCTTAAAACCTTTGAACAACACCTGAACAAGAGTAAAACGAACCCTTTGTTAATTGCCTACTCGAAATACAATAACTAAGGGGAAAAATTCCACTTACCGAAACAGATGAAGTCAAAAGTTGCACCCAAAGAGATGACTCGAAAAAAAAATACAGAAATGAAAAGAGAGGGGAAAGAGAAGAAACAAGATTCGACCAAAGGGTAACAAAAACCAAAAGTGAACAAGAAGGGAGAAGAAACGGCAGAGAAACAAAAGTCTAACGTCAGAAAATTTAATGGGAAAAAAGGAAAATAGAAAACTTATAAGAAGAAAATCTTATTTTGATAACTTTTCCCCAATTATCTCCTAAAAACACTCCCTATTAACCCACTAAAACACAACTACTCAACAGTCCAGTTTAATTTTAACTCCACCACGCCACACGCCTCAAACAAAAATTAGTTCCCCTGCTTGTGCAGGGACTCGAACACAGGACCTCCTACACACTAACACTCCGCTCAACCACCAGACCAGCAGGCCCATTCTAATATATTTTTACCAATAATCAAATAAAAGCCCACTGAACAAGAGTAAGGCCTAATTCATTCAAAATACCAAAATTTGCCCAAGCGAAGGCTTGAACTTGGGACCTCCCAAACACTCCCAAAACACATAACCACTAAAGCTGACAGATATTTGTGTCATATTTTCACAATAAAGAAATTATAAATTTTGGGGCGTTACAATTCATGCATTTTGTCATTCATTTTTCGATTACATACAAATGCCAAGTAACGGCCAAACTATGACAAGTATATTGTTATCTATGATATTCGATGAGGATAATAATTCTTCGATAAAATTAGAAAATTGTGATGGGTGAATAGGTATGTTTAGTTTAGGATAGTTGTGTGAAAGTTGATTCCTAAAAGTAGAATGCCCTATTTATAATTGTAATTAGTCTATAGTAGGTTTCTTTTAATACATTTAGGAATTCTTAAACTTAAATTCAGTAAACCGACAGTGTGTAATAATGAATATTATGGCAAAATGATAAGAATCACTCTAATGTTTGAAAATGTTGAGTAGATCAGTAATACTTTGTTTGCTCCATCGTATTATTGATCAGAAAATCAAGTTCAAATAAGAGTGAGTAAAAATAATAATAAAAAAAATTTGAGGGACACTCTACTGTAGTATTAGGCTGATTAGCTAATAAGGTAGTTGTTTGCTCCATCCATCTTTTTAGTTAAAAGCCTTAACTTCATAAGTGAGTTACATTCAAATTGTGGCATGATGTAATACCAGGCAATCTAGTGTATGCTCCATTGAGGTTGTCAAGTAAAGAAACCATGTGACAAGATGAATTCCCTAGAAAAAAATAATAATATTTGTAATTAAAGTTTTGAAATGATAGAATAAATGAAAATAGAGAAACTGAGTTTAGAAGAAAGATAACCTAAGTGCATTAGGAGGTATTTACTGTAGTCAGAATTGCATGAATATTTAGGAATTATTATTTTTAGGTAACATTTTCTACACTTCATTTGCTAAATAAACCTACAAAACTTGAATCATTTTTTTGTTTTGTTTTAATAGAAGACTGATGAGAATGGAGGTATTGAATATACGACATATGGTTTAGCAGTATATATGGTAACTGTGTGTTATGACAAATTCATGCATACTCATACATATTTTGCTTGAGGACAAACAATAATTTAGGTTTAGGGGTGTGATAAATCTGGAAAAGAGTTATATTTCAGGCCTCTAGATTGAATTAATTGTTTGTAATTAAGTAAATATGTTTGCATTTGTAGGATATTTTTAGAAAATTGCATAACAAAGCTTGGATTGTGCTATAAATGTCATTATTTGTTATTGGGGAAGAAAGGTGTTGGTTATTGCTGGCAGCAGGTGTAGGATGAAGAAGACAAGAGAGAAAGGAGAAAGAAAATGAAGGAAGTGAAATATTGCAATGGCAAAATGTTGGTTAGATTTCCAGCAAAAATGCCATGGCAATTCTAGGAAGATGACACAACACTTAGTCCACGTCATTCTCAGCCAATTGTACTTGTACCAGATAAACCACCCTGAAAAAAGGAAGCAAAAGGTGTGTGCTGAGAGGGAGGGACCTACCTTATAAAGGAGGAAAGAGAAAATAAAATAGGGGACGAGGATTTTAGGGAGAGAGGAATTGAAGAGCATTTTTTCTCAGGATCGTACTCTTATGGAAAATTTTAGAGAAAAGAGAGGAGATGATAGTAGCTTACAGAGCAAAAAAGAAATCACAGATGCAAGGAAAGGGAAGAGAAATTTGCCCTGGGTTTTGCATCAAATTTCAGTATTAAAGTGAAAGCTGGAGTAGCGAGAGCTTCCTACAGTTCTTCCTTTATTTTTCAAATTTGAACTTTTTGATTCGCAAACTTGAATGATGATGTTGAATGGTTTTATTTTGGATTTGAATGTCCAATCCATGAGCTAAACCTCATTGCGTTGGAATTATTTGGGAGAATTTTTACTTTCTTTAATGCACATGGTCTGATTTTGAGTAGATTCCTATTTCATTCGATTTGTGATTATTTTAAATGCATGCATGCAAGCTCTAGACATAGATGATTGTATGGTATGTTGTTAGATCTGATTTAATTCTGAAATGATTAAATAAATTGGATTATTATCGGTTGATACAAACGAGTATTATTATTTGAGAATTGCCACAACATTTCAATTGCCCTAGCATTTTTTCATTCATAATTGATTTTATTAACCCATTCATTAATTCTCTTCTTTAATTTGTCATCTGTTTCTATTGCACAGTTTAATTAGTCAAATTCATAGTAATAGCATAACCATTTTTAATCAATTCCGATCCCTGTGGAGATGATACTCACTTATCACTTTATTACTTGATTCGACGTGTATACTTGCACATTCACATTACACATTCACACGCAACAAGTTTTTGCCGCCGTTTCCGGGGATCAACAATATTGGTGAAAATTTGTTTTGTTATTACCTCTTTAATTTTGTTAGTTTAGCTTAATTAGTTGTTTTGATTTTTGTTTTTCAGGATTTAATAGACCTGTACATTTAATAGAGTAACCAATTTCAAATTTCATCACACAATTCAATTTACATACCATCATTCTTAATTCAATATCAATTCGTCAATTCATAATGTAATAGAACATAATTCAACTCAATTTCATACCAATTTCCTATATTAGATAAGTCATACAACTTTCTATTCTATTCAATTTAGTCCCTATCTCAATATTCAATTTCAACCATAGCATTTCAACTCAACAACCATGCATAACTTACCTAAATATTATATAATGCAATATATCATGAATATGCAGTAACTAGATTGGTCTCGGGTCATAGAGATACAAACCAAAATTTTGAGCTACTTGTTGATGACTTTGGATTTTCCTTTCCTTCTCAACTGATTCGGGTCAACGTTAGCTACAAGTAATAAAAAAAAACATATAGTACTATCAATTTCCAACCAATTCATAATCAATCACTAATCCATGCAAGTTTTTAAATTTATTCAATTTAGTCCCTAAACCCGAGACTAACATAACTTTCAAATTAAAGCCCCAAATTGAAATCCAATTTTACAAATGCCCATTAGGGACCCTCTATTTCTTATTCCTACTATCGATTTTACTTTTTATTCAGTTTGGTCCCTAATGTATGAAGCTATCAATTAAGCTTTACAATTTAGTCATTTTTCACATCTAAGCTTAAAATCTATCAATTTAACACCTAAAACTTCAAAATATCAAATGGAAACTTTCAAATATTTTAACAGTTTTACAAATTGGTACAAGGGCTAGCTAAATCAAGCTCTCATGACCTCAAAAATATAAAAATTACAAGAAAAATGACTTAGAAATTTTACCAATTAAAGGACTGAATATACAAAACTTCACAAGGTTTCTTCTTCACATTTTCTTTCTTTGGTTTCGATGGTGGATGGATGAGAAGAAAATATTCTATTTCCTTCCATTATGCGTGTTTTATTTTATACCTTTTATAATTTTAATTATAACCTTTAATAATAAAACAAACGCAATTTACCACCATGCACAATATTCATTTAAAAATGGTTTATTTTCCATTTTAAACCTTGGATTAATTTCTGTATAAATTCTTAAGCCTTTGGCCAATTAAAATTTTATAGCAATAGACTTTTACAATTTAGTCCTTATACCTTAATTAAATAATTAATAGAAAAAATTGAAGGACCAAACTTTAATATTATTTTATACCAACTCCATAAATATTTTAATTTAATATTTATGGACCCGATTTACGGAAACATGGTCCCAAAATTGCATTTCCTGACACACTAACTTTCGGGTCATTACACGAAGTGAAGTGCGAAAAAAAATAAAGAGAGAATAAACACACAGTATTTGTTAAAATGGTTCAGATTCATCAATCCTACTTTGTGGAGCCTCGCTCAAAGAATGATTTTACTAAACTATTAACTTGGTACAACTATTGGCTTAAGTCTAATCTACCCTCTCACAGTGGATAATTATAGCCCCAAAGTTGAACCCAAAATTGTTAAAAATTACTCTCTCAAACACTTCACTTACAATTAGTATGAACTCTCTAAATAATGTCTAACACAAGAGTGAAAAAATGCAAAGTAAAGAAAGCACAATACTTGACTGAAAACACTCCAAAGGCACATTATTTTGTGCATTAATGTTGCATATTTATAGGCCTCAAATGATTAGCTTCCAAAGGATAAGATGATTTTCAAATATAAATTGATTATTTATCTTTATAATGCCACTTTATCAATCTTCAAAATAGACCTTCATCGTCAGGTAATATAAGGCTAATCTAAATCCTTATATATAAGGATAAGATTTCCACTCATTTGCAAATGCTCTTTCTCTCTTGAAGATGTGTCTTCCTATAACACCGCTAACTCGTATCCGTTGCCAGAACAGGGTTACAGATTATTAATGGACTTTACCGAACATTCTCATGCAATTTGTATTAAACATACAATTCATACTCCAAATTTTTCTTATAGTCCCTTGAATGGGCCCTTGAGGCCCAAAACGAGTATTATAATCGAATCGGGACTTAATCGGATCCTCTAAGAATTTTTCGCAAAATTTCAAAATTTTTCTAAGGTGCAGGGCTCACAGGCCTGTGTGGTCCATGGGACACGCTCATGTTACAGGTCGTGTTCGATTTAGGGTGCTCTTTGACTTGCGCCTCACGGCCATGACACACGTCCGTGTGCTAGGTCGTGTGGATAATTTAATTTAATTTGAATTAGGTACAAGTTTCACACGGCCAAGATACACGCCCGTGTCTCTGCCCGAGTTTCTCGAATTTAAGATGTAGGGGACACACAGCCTGGCTATACGCCCATGTACTTGACACACGGCCTAGACACACGCCCGTGTGTCTACCCGTGTGGACAAAATGAAGCCATTTCTTAGCTTCATTTTCTCACCCAATTTTGCCAACAACCTACACCAATACTTGCATGAATATACCAGCCAAATCAAGCATTAAAACCAAGCCTAAATTAACATCTATCATGGCATAATATCACATGCAATTCATGTCTATAAGCATACTTTTAATGTATATACAAGATAAACATACTCCATTCATCCACACTTAACACATAAGCATTGAACATAGAATAACTTTTAGACATACCAAATAAATCCTTACTAGCCATTCCAATGGCTAGATTACAAAACATCACTTACAAGTCATCATTTGACCAATTAAGCCTATACATGCCATTATACCAAAATGAGATTTCTAAGTATACCAAAAAGGAGATTGTGGATAGTGTGATTATGCTTCGACCGATCCTCCAACCTTCGCGAGCTTACGAGCACTATAAAACAAGGGAAAATTAAATGTTGTAAGCATTTTCATGCTTAGTAAGTTCGTATAAGGGGAAATAAACTTACCGGCTATATTTATTAATACAAGCATACACAAAACACAATCCATCAATTTTAGGTAACTTACCTAAGCACATACACTTATTCAAACAAGTTAGTCACATAATCTCATAAGAATATCAAGCAGACATAGATGAGCTCATTACATGCAAACTTCCGTTAATTCTACCTTTCCATATTTCAAGAGTCTTTTTCGTTGAACTAATGAGATTTCGATGGATGTTCGAGTAGTATTTTCACTTGCAAAAGAACCCATTAGGGCACATAAATAAAGGCACACTCTTGAGCCACATATTTGCAACAGGATTACCAGTCCAGGTTAAATCCCATCCGTAGCATATGCTCTAGAGAGCTCAATTTGGATTACCCGTCCGGGCTAAATCCAATCTATAGTATATGCTCAAGAGGGCTTACATTAGGATTACCCGTCCGGGCTAAATCCTTTATACAACATGTGTAATGTTATTCTCGTCCGAGAATATTACCTTACTCCGTCGAATCTCAACGTTCAACCGGAACAAGACAATTTGTCCACATTTCACAACTTATGATTATTTCATTATGTATATCATCTCATACATATCAACACAACCATACAATTCAATTAAAGCATTTAACATACATGTTTAAGTTACACGAACTTACCTTGACAATTGTTCGGGTTTGATTTCCAACTAATCCGAAACTTTTTGTTTCCCTCGATCTAATTCCGTAGTTGGTCTTTCCGGGTCTATATAAGCAAATTTAATTATTAACTCATCACATTGTACATACATTTGCATTCTACTACATCCTAGGAAAAAATACTATTTTGCCCCTACTCTTTTCAAAAATTCCAATTTCGTCCTTAGGCTCGGAAAATTAAATTCATGCAATCTAGTCCTCTTTCCAAGCCTAACCAAGATTTAATAACAATTTTTACAGCACACACATTTCACAAATTTAAGAATTTTCCTTGGGTTTTACCACTTTTTCATTTTAGTCCCTAAATCAAGTTTCCATGAAAATTGCTTTGTAAAAGTTGTTTATCTATCAACTATCTTTCATTTTCTATCATAAATTTCAAATTTCCAGCATTTACATCCATGGAAAAGTTTCTACACTTTGTTATCTTTTCAAATAAATCCTATAAATAGAAAGATTAGACTATCCTGATTCTAAAAATAAAAAAAATTATTAAAAACGGGACTTGATTTCATACCTTTCTAAGCTTGAAAAGTTCTCTTCCTCTCTCCTAGGGTTTCCATAAAAAAATTGGGGAAGAAGATGAATAGAAAAGATGATAATTTCTTTTTATTTTTCTATCATTTTTTAATTTTGTTGATTTCTAATTTAGTCCCTAGTCATTTCTAATTTTTCCATGGATGAGTCACCAAGAAAAATCTACATACTTTTCTTAATGGTCTAATTACCATATAAGGACCTCTAGTTTTGAATTCCATAGCTATTTAATCCTTATAGCTACTAGAATTAAACTTTCGCATTTTATGCAATTTAGTCCTTTACCTAATTAACCACACAATCGATAAAATTTTCGTATCAAAATTTTCACGGGACCTTCCTATCATAATACTGACCATAAAATAAAATAAAATAAAATAAAATAAAATAAAATTTTATTTTTGGGCTCGAATTTATGGTCACGAAACCACTATTTCGATGTCACCAAAAATAGGCTGTTACAACTCTCCCCCCTTAGAAATTTTTGTCCACGAAAATTCTTACTAGAAAAGAGGTTAGGGTACTGCTTCCTCATAGTATTCTCCTGCTCCCAGGTAGCTTCCTCTAAACCATGCCTTTGCCAGAGCACTTTTACCAATGCCACCTTTTTATTTCTTAGCTCTTTCGTCTCATGTACAAGTATTTTGATCGGTTCTTCATTGTAGGTCATATCAGGCTGAATCTCAACTTCTGTTGGAGTAATAACGTGTGAAGGGTCTGATCTATATTGTCGTAACATGGATACATGGAAAACATTGTGATTCTTTTCAAGCTCAAGTGGTAGTGCTAATCGATATGCAACTGGCCCGATTCTTTCAATGATTTCATAAGGTCCTGTAACACCCCTTACCCATATCCTATGCCAGAACAAGGTATGAGGCTTTACTTAGCTTAATAACATGCATACAAACACATCCGAGTTATGAAATTTCGTTCAAACTTAAAACTTTTCAAACTTAGTCTTAAAGTCCCTAATATGGGCTTACGAGGCCCAAAACATTTTTTGGGAATGGTTCGGTACTAAACCAGGCACTTTAGAAAACTTTGGAAAATTTCACTGAAAATAGAGGCACACGCCGTGTGGCAAGGGAAACGCCCCTGTGGGCAGACCGTGTGGTCACACACTCCCATATCCCTAGCGTGTGGGTTTATTTTTCAATTCAGACCTACAGGGGTTTTCACAGGCCTGGCACACGCCTGTGTCCATGGCCCGTGTCCCTCACACGACCATGACACGCCTGTGTCTCAGCCCGTGTGTTAAAACCTTGACATTCTGTTTCTGACGTCAGCAAAATTTTAGGGTCACATGGCCAAGGCACATGCCCGTGTGCTAGGCCGTGTGGCGAATTTAATTTCGCATTAAAGGTACAGACTTCACACGGACTGGGTACATGCCCATGTATTATGGCCGTGTCGTCTACACGGTTGAGACACACAGCCGTGCGTCAGCTCGTGTGGTTACTACTGGGCATTCTATTTTACCAAATTAAGGTGCAGGGGACACACGGCCGGACTACACGCCCACGGGGCAGACCGTGTTTCACACACGGCCTAGACACACGCCCGTGTGTCTACCCGTGTAGACAAAAACAGGGCTATTTACCAAGCCCTTTTGCCACCCTTTCTTGCACCAACATAAGCCAAATTAAGTAACACCAATCCACACATAAACATCTGACCAAATTAGCCACAACCAAGGCATACACACATCAAGGCCACTACACTCCATTCACATGCAAAACTTAACACATACTTTATCAATCCAATCATGCGACTTACTCATTCATGCATTAACACACCATATATTTCACCAAACTTATTGCACATTCATGGAAAACATCATCATCTACATATATCAATAACAAGTATTAGCCATCATCCATGGCCTTATACAAAATGAGTCAATCTTCAAGACAAGCCAACACATTTGACCAAAACAGTATGACACTTGACAAAAGACCAAGTCCCTATACATTCCATACTCAAAATGATAAATATAACTATACCAAATGTTTAGATTGATAGTGTAATCGAGCCTCCGACGTCTTTTGATCCCCGAGCTAGCTTTGCGATATTATAAGAAAATGGAAAAGAAAGGGAGTAAGCATAAAGCTTAAAAAGTTGCATGTAAATAAGTAACAACATCAACCATGCATCTTTAAACACATAACATATTATAAACCAGCACAACATTCTTGATTTAACAATGGTAGATTTACTACATATTTACACATCACAAGTATAAGCCAAAGATTACAAGATCGTCCCAAAATCATTCTCATAGATAAAACTTACTCAATTTCATCCATACCATTAAGGCATCATAACTAAGCTCATATCTCATGAGTTTCGAGTAAGAACCTGTACCACTCACAACATGATTATATCCTTTCATATCTTTATCATAAGCTTAAATAACCCGTGGAACCATTTGGAATACTAAAGGATATCCGACAAGCCTCACACAAGAGGGTAAAATGCTGATGCCATGTCCCAGACATGGTCTTACACTGGCTCTCATAATGTGGCCGATGCCATGTCCCAGAAATGGTCTTACACTAGCACACATATCAACGCCGATGCCATGTCCCAGACATGGTTTTACACTAGCACACATATCACCCAAATGTCATGGCATGGATATCCAATCTATTCCTAAGGTTCAACCGGGAGTATACCACCTCAAATATCGTCATGCATATTCATAATAATAATGAAACATTTTATGCAATATCAATGGTTTAATGCATAATAACAATAGAGTTGTATTATTTACGTACAACTTACCTCGGTATACAAAAAGTGGGCGACTAGATTGGATTAGTCTACTAGCTTGGTCCTCCCCCGGTCTGGGTCCGAACTCTGTTTTTCTTGATCTATAATGAAAAATTCACTTATTTAATCACTACATTAATCAAGACAATCTATAATTCATACATGGGAAAAATTACTATTTTGCCCCTAAACTTTCACATAATTACAATTTTGCCCCTAGGCTCGTAAAAGATTTTAATCAAATTTCCTCCTTTAACAAGCCTAGCCGAACCTCTATTACTCTTATAAAAACTCAAAATTTTCAATTATTTCACACATTTAAAACCTATTTTATAAACTTCACAAAATTGTCATTTTAGGTGTTTTCATGAAAACCCCATTCACGAAAGTTGTTTATTTAACAACCAAGATTCATTTTCTTTCATAAAATTTCAGAAAACAATATAAATACTACAATGGAAAGACCCTAAACTCTCAACCATTTTGCAAAATAGTCCCCTCATTAGCTAGATTAAGCTATAGGGGTTCCAAAAACAAAAAAAAAATTATCAAGAATTATCATTAAAATCACTTACTTGCAAGGGTGAAGAGTTGCTGAAATTTCAAGCTTCCAAAACCCTTATTCTTGCTGATATTTTCGATGGAGAGGAGGAAGATGAAAAGGTGATATCTTTTTCTCTTTATTTTATTTTATTTCTAGTCAAATTTGTCACCAAAACCTCACCTAACCTTTGACAAATTTCATTTCCTTGTCTCTATGGCCGGCCATCACTCTCTTAAAGGCCTATTTGCACATTAAGGACCTCTAATTTAAGGTTCTCTAGCTATATGACAATTTTAATTAGTAGAACACAAATTTTGCCTTTTATGCGATTTAGTCCCTTTTCAAAATTAAGCATAAAATAGCTAAAATTATTTCACCAAAATTTTCATGCACTCATATAATCATGCTATAACACATAAAATAATAATAAAAATAATTTCTCCGGCCTCGGATTAATGGTTCCAAAACCACTTTTCCAACTAGTCCCAAATTCGGGCTGTTACAATTCTCCCCCTTAGAGATTTTCGTCCCTGAAAATCTTACTGTTAAAAAGGTTTGGGTATTGGTCTTTCATAGTCTCCTCGGGCTCCCACGTGCCCTCTTCAACCCTATGTCTATGCCATAATACCTTCACTAGTGCTATACTCTCATTTCTCAAATGCTTAATATCCCGAGCTAAGATCTTAACCGGCTCTTCACCATAAGTCATATCTGAACAAATCTCAACCTCTGTTGGTGAAACCACATGTGATGGGTCAGAACGGTAATGGCGCAACATAGACACATGGAATACATCGTGGATCTTTTCTAACTCGGATGGCAACGCTAGTCGATAAGCTACTGGTCCAATTCTCTCAGTCACCTCGTAAGGTCCAATAGAACGTGGACTTAATTTTCCTTTCTTACCGAATTTGAGGACTTTCTTCCCCGTGGATACTTTCAAAAACACCTTATCACCGACTTGAAACTCAATTTATTTTCGTTTCAAATCCGCGTATGATTTCTGTCTATCCAAAGTAGCCTTTAAACAGTCACAAATTACCTTTACTTTCTCTTCGGTCTCTTGGACTAAGTCAACCCCTTGAATCTGATTTTCTCTAAGTTCAGTCCAATACAAGGGCGTTCGGCACTTAGGCCCATACAAAGCCTCAAAAGGCGCCATTTTCAAACTCGACTGATAGCTATTGTTGTAGGCAAACTCTACCAGCGGTAAATACTTTTCCCAACTACCTTGGAATTCAAGGACACAACACCGCAACATGTCTTCAAGAATCTGAATTACTCTCTTCGACTGACCGTCGGTTTGCGGATGGAAAGCCGTGCTAAAATTCAACTTTGTCCCCAAAGCTTCTTACAACCTTTTCCAAAATCGTGATGTGAACCTTGGATCTCTATCCGAAATAATCGATAAGGGCACTCCGTGAAGTCTCAAAATTTCAGAAACATACAAATCGGCCAATTTCTCAAGTGGATAATTAGTACGCACCGGTATAAAATGAGCCGACTTAGTTAGCCTATAAACCACAACCCATACAGCATCTTTCTTCTTTGGCATCAACGACAATCCAGACACAAAATCCATGGTAATACGGTCTCATTTCCACTAGGGAACCATCACGAGCTGAAGTGAACCCGAAGGTACTTGGTGTTTGGCCTTCACTTGCTGACAAATTAAACACTTAGAGACAAACTCTGAGATGTCTCTTTTCATTCCCGACCACCAATACATTTTCTTCAAATCATTATACATTTTCACACTACCCGGGTGGATAGACAAACAACCACTATGGGCCTCTTGCAAAATCTTCTGAATAAGCTCTTCATCCTTAGGTACACAGATCCTCTCTCAGAACATCAAATAACCGTCGGTACCAATTCAAAAATCTGATTCAATACCCGTCTCGCACTGAGTTATCTTGGCTTGTAACTCTTTATCACTTTTCTGAGCTTTACAAATCTCTTGCAGAAACATCGGTCTAGCTCTTAACTCTGATATGATTGAACCATCATCAATCACAGACAACTGGGTATTCATAGCCCTCAAGACAAACAATGACTTCCTACTCAAAGCATCAGCAACCACATTCACCTTTCCAAGGTGATAGTCAATCATCAATTCATAATCCTTTATCAACTCTAACCATCTCCGCTGCCGTAGGTTTAACTCCTTTTGAGTCATCAAATACTTTAGACTTTTATGGTCAGTGAATACCCGACATTTCTCGCCATACAAATAATGCCTCCATATCTTCAATGCGAACACGATGGCTGCCAGCTCTAAATCCTGTGTCGGATAGTTTTTCCCATGTGGTTTCAGCTGTCTCGAGGCATAAGCTATCACCTTGCCCTCTTGCATAAGTACACAACCCAATCCATTCAAGGATGCATCACTATAAACTACAAATTCTTTTCCTGGTTCAGTTGTACTAAAAGCGGAGCCTCGATCAACAATGCCTTTAGTTTCTCAAAACTCATGGCACTTTTTCGTCATCCATTCGAACTTGACATCTTTCTGTAACAATTTTGTCATCGGAGTAGCAATCATGGAAAATCCTTTAACAAAACGTCTGTAGTAACCGGCTAAGCCTAGAAAACTTCTAACCTCGGATACAATCCGCGGCAGTTTCTAATCAGCAATTGCTAAAATCTTACTCGGGTCAACTCGAATACCATCACCCGAAACAATTTGCCCCAAAAATCTGACTTTTCAAAGCCAAAACTCACTTTTACTAAACTTAGCATACAACTGTTTATCTCTCAAAGTTTGCAAAACCGTTCTTAAATGCTCGGCATGTTCGGTCTCATCACGAGAATAAATCAATATATCATCAATAAAAACAACAACAAATTTATCCAAGTACGGTCGAAAAATACGGTTCATCAAATCCATAAATACAGCAGGAGCATTCGTTAAACCAAAAGGCATAACTAAAAATTCATAGTGACCATACCTCATCCGAAATGCAGTTTTCGGCACATCCTGCTCCTTAACTCTCAACTGGTAGTAACCAGACCTCAGGTCTATCTTAGAAAACACTGTGGCTCCCTTCAATTGGTCAAACAAATCGTCGATCTTTGACAAAGGATACTTGTTCTTAATCAGAACCTTGTTGGGTCATTTCGGTAGTCTATACATAATCTCATCGACCCGTCTTTCTTTTTCACAAAAAGTACCGGAGCACCCCACGGAGAATAGCTCGGTCTTGCAAAACCCTTATCCGTTAACTCTTGTAGCTAAACCTTTAACTCTTTTAACTCCAACGGTGCCATCCTATACGGGGCAACCGAAATAGGTGCCGTACCAGGGACCAACTCAATACCAAACTTGACTTCCCTAGTTGGATGCAATCCGAGCAACTCTTCTGGAAACACATCCAAGTACTCACATACCACAGGCATCGACTCAATCTTTACTTCCGACACTTGAGTATTCAACATAATCGCGAGATAAAGCTCATACCCTTTTCTTATACATTTCTCAGCTGCCAAAGAAGAAATTACTACAGGCAAGCTATCCGATTCACTTGATTCAACCCGAAGGATATCCCCATTTTCACATTTCAGTTCAATAATTTTTTTCCCACAATTTACTATCACATCATGAGCTGCTAACCAGTCCATACCAAGAATCAGGTCAAATTCATCAAACGGTAGCAGCATAAGATTAGCCAAAAAACGATGACCTCTAATTGTCAAGGGACAATTTCTACACACTTGGTCAACTAGCACATGCTTACCTAAAGGGTTTGACACTTTTATCAACATTTCTGTGGACTCAACAGGCATATTCATACTAAACACCAATTTCACGCAAACATAGGAATGGGTAGATTCCGGATCAATCAAAGCAATAACAGAAATATCATGAAGAGAAAAAGTACCCGTTATCACATCTGGAGATGATGCCTCTTCGCGAACGCGAATGGCATATGTCCTTGCAGGAGCTCTACCCTCGGATCTCACAGCCGAGTCTCTCGGCGCTCCTCTGCTGCTAGCCCCACTTCCCATGTTCTTCTGTGGTATACCTCTAGAAGGAG
The DNA here is from genome assembly GCA_025698515.1 of Gossypium sturtianum. NCBI lineage: Eukaryota > Viridiplantae > Streptophyta > Magnoliopsida > Malvales > Malvaceae > Gossypium > Gossypium sturtianum. The sequence goes on from CM046948.1 coordinate 128,178,400, forward strand.
CATTACCTGATCTCACACCTTGATTTTTGTCTTTCTTAACCACCTCAGGACAGTTACGAATGAAATGGTTTTTGTCTTTTATTTGAGTCACGAGACTTAATATCAGCTTTCCTTTTCTCTTTGGCCAATTCCTCGGCCTTGCAAGATCTCTCAACGAGCACCACAAATTCCTTTAATTCCAGGATGCCAACTAATAGTCGGATGTCTTCATTTAATTCATCCTCAAACCTCTTACACATGATGGCTTCGGTGGATACACACTCCCAAGCGTATTTGCTGAGCCTTACAAACTTACGCTCATACTCGGTTACCGTCATTCAACCTTGTTTTAGCTCAAGGAATTCCTTTCTTTTCTGATCGATAAACCTCTGGCTAATATACTTTTTACAGAACTCTTCCTGGAAGAATTCCCAAGTTATCCTCTCCCTCAGTATAACTGACACAAGGGTGTTCCACCATTGGTAAGACGAGTCTCGTAAAAGTGACACTACACACTTCATGCACTCATCTGGTGTGCAAGACAACTCATCAAATACCCTAATGGTATTTTCTAGCTAGAATTCTGCTCTCTCTGGGTCATCATCTATATTCGCTCAAAATTCCTTGGCCCCTTGCTTTCGAATTCTATCTACCAGAGGTTTTTCCCTTCTAATCATTTCCACTACTTGGGAGCTGTAGGGGCAGCCTGAGGGATTGGAGGGGGTGGAGGAGGTGGAGCGTTCGGGTTTGCACGAACAAACTCCAAATACCAAGCATTCATCATATGGAGGAAGGCTTCTCTAGCCCCTCCGCCCTGACTCAGTGTCACGGGCCCACTTTCGACTAGCGCGGTCTTTTCTACAGGAGCCGGTGCATTACTTTCGACATCATCCGCCACTGCTCCGTCGGGATCCATTTACTATATAAAAACACATTTTAAATTGTTATGAGTCATCACACTATCATAAATCATATATGGCATGTATAGCTAGACTTGTACACACGCTAGGTTAGTCTGAGAATCGACTAAACCATAGCTCTGATACCACTAAATGTAACACCCCTTACCCGTATCCTATGCCGGAATAAGGTACGAGGCGTTACTTAACTTAATAACATGCATACAAAGACTTCCGAGTTATGAAATTTCGTTCAAATTTAAAAATTTTCAAACTTCATCTTAAAGTCCCTAATATGGGCCTACGAGGCCCAAAATATTGTTTGGGAATGGTTCGGTACTAAACCAGGCACTTTAGAAAACTTTGGAAAATTTCACTGAAAATAGGGGCACACACCCGTGTGGCAAAGGACACGCCCGTGTGGGCAGACCGTGTGGTCACACACGCCCATATCCCTAGCCGTGTGGATTTATTTTTCAATTCGAACCTACAGGGGTTTTCACACGGCCTAGCACACACCCGTGTCCATGGCCTGTGTCCCTCACACGACCATGACACGCCCGTGTCTCAGCCCGTGTGTTAAAACCTTGACATTCTATTTTTGACGTCAGCAACATTTTAGGGTCACACAGCCAAGGCACACGTCTGTGTGCTAGGCCATGTGGTGAATTTAATTTCGCATTTAAAGTGCACACTTCACACGGCCTGAGCACATGCCCATGTATTATGGCCGTATCATCCACACGGTTGAGACACACGGCCATGCCTCAGCCCGTGTGGTTACTACTAGGCATTCTATTTTACCAAATTAAGGTGCAGGGTACACACGGCCGGACTACACGCCCACGGGGCAGACCGTGTGTCACACACGGCCTAGACACACGCCCGTGTGTCTACCCGTGTGGACAAAAACAAGGCTATTTACCAAGCCCTTTTGCCACCCTTACTTGCACCAACATAAGCCACATTAAGTAACACCAATCCACACATAAACATCTGACCAAATTAGCCACAACCAATGTAACAGCCCAGTTTAGACCCTAGTCGGAATAGTGGTTTTCGGACCACAAATTTGAGTCAAAAATATTTTAATATTATTTTCCATGTTTACAGTATGTGATTAAGCATGTGTGAAAGTTTCGTGAATTAATTTTATCAATTGGTTGTTTAATTTGAGAAAAGGGCTTAATCGCGTAAATTGCAAAAGTGACTTCCTATTTGTTAAAGTACTAATTTTCTATGGTTTATTAATTGAAAGTCCTTAAAATGAAATTTGGCCACTATATAGGTAAGTGAACGGTAATGGACAACCATAATAAAGTTTTCATATTATTTCATTAAGGGTAAAAAAGTCAATTAGTAAATAAAGTAAGTAAAATAAAATAAAACAATTTTCATTCATCATTTTTCACTTGTTCTTGCCGAAAATTGGAAAAGAAAGAAAGCTTAAGAGCAAGTTAGGGTTTGGCTAGGAAATTGGGTGATTAAGGTAAGTTCTTTGATCAGTTTTTGATGATTTTTATGTTTTTGTGATTGTTGTTAAGTGTACTAGCTAGACCATGCCACAATTTTTGAATTTGATGAAGATTTTGAGTTATTCCATTGATGAGATTTTGAGCTATGTGATGTTAGTTAATGAAAAATGAAAGATATGTGTTGGGTTAACATGTTTTGTATTTGGATTTTTGATGAATTTGAGTATTATGGGCTAAATTGTAAAAATGAGAAATTGAAGGACTAAAATGTGGAATAAATGAAATATATGGGCTTAAATGAACTCTATGAAAATTCGGCTAAGCATTAAAAAAATGTGAAATTAAGTGTATTTTGTGATTTTATGAAATATGGACTAAAATGTCAAAATGTGAAAATGTGAGGGCTAACTTGTAAAATGCCTTAAATATGTGTATATGGATTGAATTGAATGATTTGGTGAATAAAAGAGTTAAATTTGAATGTGTATAGATCAAGAACCAAAGAAAACAAAATTAGATCGGGGGAAATCGAATGTAGTTGAATAGCCGTTTGTTTCCGTTCATTTCTGTACGAGGTAAGTCTATATACAAATAAATGTGTTTGAATTGAATTATTATTGTTTATATGTTAATGAAATGTGATAAATGGCTATTAGAGCTGAATATGTGAAATCCGAGAAAATTCCGATAATATGATGACGTCCAAAAAGCCCCGTACGAACCATAGGAATAGTTAGGATACATATGTCATGACATAGGATTCTGATATGAGTTATTGTGTAAGACTATGTCTGGGACGTTGGCATCGATTTGAGATTTACGTGTAAGACCATGTCTGGGACAGAGGCATCGTATATGATTTTATGTAAGACCCTGTCTGGGACAGAGGCATCGATATTTAATTACATGTAAGACCACGTCTGGGACGTTGGCATTGTACGAGCTTTACAAGCTATCCGAGTATCCTTATTTACTCTGAACGGTTCAACGAGCATTCCGAGAAATGAATGGGTATAAGAATGTGCATCCGAATTTTGGCACGTATGTATGTATATGAAATTTGGCAATGAAAGGTATGTATGAATATGATCATTTGATATGTGATTATGAGCAAGTGAAGATGATCAATTGAGATATAAGAGAAATATGACTTGTGATTGTGTTATGCCAAGAACCATATGTATGAAATGGTTTATAATTGTTCTATGTGATAAGTTTATTTGTATATGGCTTACTAAGCTTTTGAAAGCTTACTTTGTGTGTGTTTTCATTGTTTTATAGATTATCGAAGCTACTGGAAGCTCGGGGACCGTCGAGGATCATCACCGCACTATCGAACTATATTTTGGTACCTTTTGAAAATGTACATATTGAAGTATGGCATGTATAGGCTAGAGAACTTTGATTATGTTTTGAAATGTGTAAATATATCCATGTGATATGGCTTGATAATGGATGAGATTTTGGATTGATTTTGGTATATGTTTTGCTATGTGAAAATGGTGTATGTGATGGGTATTAATGGTCTTGTGTGAATGACCATTATGGTATGCTTTAGTGAAATAGAAGTAGTATGTTTCATACTTGATTTGGTATTTGAGATGGTGAATATATTGCATGTTTGAAATGGTTTGAAATGAGATGTGAATCATATGTTTTTGGTATGGAATTGTATAAGGAAATGAATAAGGATATTGTAACATGAATTATGCATGTATTGGTAAGATTTTGACCATTAGTTGGGCATGAATTGAGTATATAGTGATGCTTATAGGAATGACCCTAAATGGGTGGCAATTTGGCCTTGCAAATGGCCTATATTTCCCCACACGGTTGAGAACACGGGCGTGTGTCTTGATCGTGTCTCTCAAGGTTGCAATTCAAAGCAAGTCAGACTTGCACACGAGTGTGTGACAGGCCGTGTAATTCCAGTCAGTATTGCACACGAGTCAGACACACAGGCGTGTGACAGGCCGTGTGATTCCAGTCAGTATTGCACATGAGTCAGACACACGGGCGTGTGCCAGACCTTGTGACCCAAGTCAGTGTTGCACACGGGCTAAGACATGGTCCAAGACACGGTCGTGTGAGGCACACGGCCAAGCCACACGGGCGTGTGCCCTGTTTTGAAAGAAAAATTTTCAAAGTTCTGCAAAGTTCCCGTATGAGATTGGTTTAGTCCCGAACCTTCTCTAAAGCATGTTTAAGGTCTCGTTGACCTTCTAAAGGGACTCTATGTGTATATTTTCACTATGGAATGATTGTGAATGTTTGATATTAGTGAAATGTTTGTGATATGTTCCGATATGTCCAGTAATGCCTCTTAACCCTCGTCTGGCAACTGATACGAGTTAGGGGTGTTACAACCAAGGCATACACACATCAAGGCCACTACACTCCATTCACATGCAAAACTTAACACATACTTTATGAATCCAATCATGCAACTTACTCATTCATGCATTAACACACCATATATTTCACCAAACTTATTGCACATTCATGAAAAACATCATCATCTACATATACCAATAACAAGTATTAGCCATCATCCATGGCCTTATACAAAATGAGTCGATCTTCAAGACGAGCCAGCACATTTGGACAAAACAGTATGACACTTGACAAAAGACCAAGTTCATATACATGCCATACTAAAAATGATAAATCTAACTATACCAAATGTTCAGATTGATAGTGTAATCGAGCCTCCGACATGTTTTGATCCCCGAGATAGCTTGGCGATACTATAAGAAAATGGAAAGGAAAGGGAGTAAGCATAAAGCTTAGTAAGTTGCATGTAAATAAGTAACAATATCTGTAACAGCCCGATTTAGGGGCTAGCCGAAATAGTGGTTTGGAACCACTAATCTGAGGCTAGAGAAAATTACTTTTATGATATTTTATGAGCTAGAGCATGATTATATGTGTACATGAAAATTTTGGTGCCTTAATTTTTGGTGATTTCTTGCTTAATCGCGAAAAAGGACTAAATCGCATAAAGTGTGAAAGTTCTATTTTATAAGCTAAAGGTACCTAATAGACATAGAATATTAATTTGAGGTCTTTAAAGGGCAATTATCCCCTTTGTAAATGGTTGGCCGACCATAGGGGAAAATAGGAGACGAAATTGGTCAAAGTTGATGTGTTAGGTGGTTTAAATTGATGATATAGAATAAAATAAAGAAAAGAGTGATATCATCTTTTCTTCATCATTTTTCGTCACCAAAAATACCAGCATAGAGAGGGTTTTGAAAGCTCAAAATTTCAGCAAACTCCTCTCCAATCAAGTAAGTGATTTTAATGGTTTTTCTTGAAGATAGTTGTACTTTTGGGACCCCTGAAGCTTAAGCTTCCTAATGAGGGGACTATCTTGCAATATGGTGAAAAGTTTAGAGTTTTTCCATGAGATCTTGTATGTGATTTGCTGCATTTTTATGGAAGAAAATGAGTCTTAGTTGTTAGATGAACAACTTTGGTGAAAGGTGTTGCCATGAAAACACCTAAATGAACCTTTTTGTAAAGGTTGTAAAATTGGTAGTAAATGTGTGAAATGTTGGGTTTTGATGATAGCCATAAGAGAAATAAATGTTCACCTAGGCTCATTAAAGGTAGAAATTTGATTAGAATTGATTTCCAAGCCTAGGGGTAAAATGGTCATTTTGCCAAAGTCTAAGGGAAAAATAGTAATTTTGCCAAAGCATGATTATTGAAATGCATTTATTAATGTGATGATTAAAATTATCTAATTTGCTATTATAGAGCAAGAAGAACCAAGAATCAACCTCGATCGGGGAAAGAATAAAATATCGGACTAGATCGACAATCTAGCCTATTTTGAAATCGAGGTAAGTTTGTATGTGATAAATTCAACATTTATGCTAGTATGTTTGATAATGTTTGATATTATAATGTTATATGACATTCTATGAAATTGAGTATTGGTGTTGAATGAGAAGGATGATAAAAGTTGAGATGTTGAAGTCCCGGTTGGGCTATAATAAATGTGAAATTGCTATCATCGAGACATGAGATGAATAAGGTCCCGTGTAAGACCATGTCGGGGACATGGCATCGGCACCGAATTGAGATTCCGTATAAGACCATATCTGGGACATGGCTTCGTTATTGAATATGAGGATCGTATAAGACCATATCTGGGATATGGCATCGATACTTGAAGTGAGATTCCGTATAAGACCATATCTGAGATATGGCATCGGCACTCAGAGGTGACCCCATATAAAACCACATCTAGGATGTGGCATTGGCTTCGTGTTTATGTTAATGACGACGAATATGCGTCTTTGAGTATCCCTAGTGAATTAGGGGGATAAATTGATAAGCTTGGAAATAGAAATGAGATTAGTACTAAAGTCATGCGATTGAGTGAATATAGGTACCTGTGAATAATTCACGAAGAATTTTTAAGATATGTGGCAAGGTATAAGCTAGATAAGAACAAGTACGAGTAAGTTATGGCAAAGTGCTTATAACTTTGTGTTGTTATCTAATGCCATTGATGGATATCTTTATAAGTTTATTATTACTATTTATTTCCATGCAAACTTACTAAGCTTTATGCTTACCCCTTTTATTGCCCTTTTTCCTTGTAGTATTGCCAAGTTAACCGAGAAGTTACGGACGTTGGAGTTGGAGATCACACTATCGACCACTTTTTGGTATAGCCAAATCAGATTTATTTTGAGTATGGCATGTATAGTACTTGGTCTTTTTCTTATGTCATTTGGCAAGCCAAATGTGTTGCCTACTATAGTTGCTCAATTTATTTTGTAAAAGGGTCATGGGAAATTGGCCTATACTTGATATGTTCATATATTCAATGAAGGTGGATTCTATGAGATGTATGTTTCTGTTGGATGTCTTGATTCTTTTGAGTTCTTAGAGGTGTCTTATGGCCATCGTTTATGTTAAATTGATTTAGTATAAGTGTGGTTGCTTGGTAGGGTGACAAATGTCTTGATGGATAGCCATATATTTGTCCACACGGGTAGACACACGGGCGTGTGTCTAGGCCGTGTGTGACAAACGGTCAGCTCTATGGGCCTGTTGATTGGTCGTGTGTCCCCTTGCATGCTAGAATTACAAGTCAGTATGCTCAGTAGTAAACACATGGGAAGAGATAGGGCCGTGTGTCTCAGCCGTGTGGAAGACACGGCCATGGACATTGGCGTGTGCCTTGGCTGTGTGACCTTAATGAGGTGATGATGTCACAAATAGAATGCTAAGGTTTTGGCACACGGGCTAAGACACGGGCGTGTCGAGGCCATGTGAGAGACACGAGCCAAGGACACGGGCGAGTTTTCAACCGTGTGTATTAAGTCAATGTCGACCACGGGTGAGGAGCACGGGCATGTCTCAAGGGCACACGGGCGTGTCCCTTGAACAACACGGGCGTGTGGCCCCTATTTAGGAAAAATTTTTCTAAGCGTGTAACAGTTTCCGATTAATTTCTGAAACCTTCCGGAAGTATGTATAAGGCCTCGTAGGCCCAGGATGAGTAGGTTATTAGTTTGAATGGAAAGTTTTTAAGCCGAAACGAAATTTTATAGCCCGACGTGATATGTTTAAGCAGGTTGAGTTAGGTAATGCCTCATATCCAGTTCTGGCTTCGAATCGGGGTAAGGGGTGTTACATTTATTGGTATCAGAGCTACGGTTTAGTCGATTCTCGAACTAACGTAGCGTAAGTATGAGTCTAGCTATACAAGCCATATGTAAGAGTAATTGAGTAATGATAGTGTGATGGCTCCTGACGTTTTAAATTGTGTTTTTATATAGTAAATGGATTCTGATCCAGACCGAACTGCAGCCGATGATGCTGCGAGTAATGCGCTGGCTCCCACTCAAGGGACCGCGCCAGTAGATAGTAAACCCGAGACCTTGGGTCAGGGAGAAGAGGCCCGAGAAGCCTTTCTCCATATAATGAGCAACTGGTACACTGAGTACGTTCGAGCAAATCCTAATGCTCAACCCCCTCCACCCCCACCTATTCCTCAACCCGCTCCAGTAGCTCCTCAAGTGGTTGAGGTAGTGAGAAGAGAAAGGCCTCCAATCGATAAGATCCAGAAATAAGGAGCCGAGGAATTCCGGGCTAGTAAGGACGATGATCCGAAAAGAGTGGAATTCTGGCTTGAGAATACCATCAGGGTATTCAATGAATTGTCATGCACACTTGAAGAGTGCCTAAAGTGTGCGGTATCTCTCTTGAGAGACTTGGCTTATCGGTGGTGGAACACCCTTGTGTCGGTGGTACCAAGGGAGAGAGTTAGGTGGGAATTCTTCCAAGAGGAATTCCGGAAGAAGTATATCAGCCAGAGATTCATCGACCAGAAGAGAAAAGAGTTTTTGGAATTAAAGCAAGGCCGAATGACGGTGACCGAATACGAACGGGAGTTCGTAAGGCTTAGCAAGTATGCCTGGGAGTGCGTGTCTATCGAGGCTATCATGTGCAAGAGATTCGAGGACGGGTTAAATGAAGACATCCGTCTATATGTTGGAGTTCTCGAACTAAAAGAATTTGTAGTGTTGGTGGATAGAGCCTGTAAGGCTGAAGAGTTGGCTAAAGAGAAAAGAAGAGCTGAGATTGAGTCCCGTAAATTGAGAAAAAGGCAAATGAGTAAGTCATACCAATCCTCATCTAAGAAGTCGAGGGATTTTGCTACTCGATCAACCACTTCGGCTGGGTTTTCAAACCAAAGTAAGGGCAAACAATTCTCGGGGTCTAAGGCTCAGACTATTTCGGTTGCTAGTGTTGGCAATGCCCGACCGAGTAAATCGAAATGCCTGCAGTGTGGTAGGCGTCATTCTGGTGAGTGCCGAGCAAATGAGAAGGCTTGTTTCAGATGTGGGTATTTAGACCACTTTATCAGAGATTGCCCCGAGACGGGCGAGAAAGAGAAATCTCAGAATGCAAGATCGGGAAGCACTACTAGAGGAAGACCGCAGAGGAACCTGGGAAATAAGATGAGTAACAAGAATACGTCCAGAGAGCAGACTGCAAGAGTCGAGGGTAGAACACCGGCGAGAACATATGCCATTCGTGCTCGCGAGGAGGCATCCTCCCCTGACGTAATCACGTGTATGTTTTCTCTCTATGATACTCGTGTTATAGCTTTAATTGATCCGGGATCTACCCACTCATACATATGCATGAAATTAGTCTCTAGCATGAGCATGCCTATAGAGTCTACTAAATTTGTAATAAGAGTGTCTAATCCCCTAGGCAAATATGTGTTGGTTGATAGAGTATGTAAAAGTTGCCCTTTGATGATTAGGGGTCATTACTTTCTAGTTGATCTTATGTTATTACTGTTTGATGAGTTTGATGTCATCATTGGGATGGATTGGTTGGTTACTCATGACGTGATTGTGAACTGTGGAAAGAAGCTTATTGAGTTAAAATGTGAAAGTGGGGATCTTATTCTTGTTGAATAAGGTAAGCAAGACAAATCACCAGTAGTGATATCATCCTTGTTGACTCAGAAGTACTTAAGAAAGGGGTACGAAGCATACCTTGCTATTGTGATGAATGCTAAAGAGACTGAGTTGAAAATTGAGTCGGTACCCATAGTATACGAGTATTCAGATGTTTTCCCAGAGGAATTGCCAGGGTTACCTCCAAGTAGGGAAATTGAATTTGGGATTGAATTAGCTCCGAGTACTACCCCCATTTCTATTGCCCCATATAGAATGGCTCTAACCGAGATGAAAGAGTTGATAGCACAGTTCCAAGAACTAACGGATAAAGGTTTCGCAAGACCGAGTTTTTCTCTGTCGGGTGCTCCCGTATTATTTGTGAAGAAAAAAGATGGTTCCATGAGATTATGTATAGATTATCGGCAACTTAATAAGATAACTGTGAAGAACAAGTACCCGTTGCAGAGAATCGGTGGTCTGTTTGATCAATTGAAGGGAGCCACGGTATTTTCCAAGATAGACTTAAGGTCTGGGTACTATCAGTTGAGAGTCAATGACTCGGATGTGCCGAAAACTGCATTTCGGACGAGATATGGCCACTATGAATTTTTGGTCATGCCTTTTGGTCTAACGAATGCCCCTGCCATTTTCATGGACTTGATGAATCGCTTTTTTCGACCATATTTGGATAAATTTTTCGTTGTCTTCATTGATGATATATTGATCTGCTCTCGAGATGAGAACGAACATGCTGAGCATTTGAGAAAGGTTCTGCAGATTTTGAGAAATAGACAATTGTATGCCAAGTTTAGCAAAAGTTAATTTTGGCTTAAGGAAGTGGGATTTTTGGGGCACATCGTCTCGGGAGATGGAATTAGAGTCGACCCGAGTAAGATTTCAGCAATTGTGGATTGGAAACCACCGAGGAGCGTAACTGAAGTAAGGAGTTTTCTAGGCCTAGCCGGCTATTATAGGCGTTTTGTCAAGGGGTTTTCCATGATAGCTACCCCGATGACGAGACTTTTGCAAAAAGATGTAAAGTTTGATTGGACAGAAAAGTGTCAACAGAGTTTTGAGAAACTAAAGGCGTTGTTGACTGAGGCTCCTGTTTTGGTGCAACCTGAGCTGGGAAGAGAATTCGTGGTTTTCAGTGATGCATCCCTGAATGGATTGGGTTGCGTACTTATGCAAGAGGGTAAATTGATTTCATACGCCTCCAGACAATTAAAGCCGCACGAGAAGAATTACCCGACCCATGACTTAGAGTTAGCCACCATTGTGTTCGCATTGAAGATATGGAGACACCATTTGTATGGTGAAAAGTGTCGGATATTCACCGACCATAAAAGCCTAAAATATTTGATGACTCAAAAGGAATTAAATTTGAGGCAACGAAGATGGTTAAAGCTTATCAAGGATTATGACTTAGTAATTGACTACCATCCGGGAAAGGCGAACGTGGTCGCCGATGCTTTGAGCAGAAAATCCTTGTTTGCACTGAGAGCCATGAATACGTGGATGGTTTTGTCAGATGATGGTTCTATTCTAGCCGAGTTGAGAGCTAGACCATTGTTTCTCCAAGAGATTTGTGAAGCGCAGAAAGATGACAACAACTTACAAGCCAAAAGAGTTCTAAGTGAATCAAATGTTGAGTCAGACTTTCGGGTAAGTCTTGACGGATGTTTGATGTTTCGAGATAGGGTCTATGTACCCAGAAATGATGAACTTATTCAAAAGATTTTGCATGAAGCACATAGCAGATGTTTAACTGTGCACCCGGGCAACACGAAGATGTATAATGACTTGAGGAAGTGGTATTGGTGACCGAGTATGAAGAAAGACATTTCTGAGTTTGTTTTGAGATGCCTAATTTGTCAACAAGTGAAGGCTGAACACCAAGTACCCTCGGGTCTACTCCAGCCTATTTTGGTTCCTGAGTGGAAATGGGACCGTATTACTATAGACTTCGTGACGGGTTTACCGTTGACGCAGAAAAAGAAAGATGTTGTATGGGTTGTAGTCGATAGACTTACGAAGTTAGCCCATTTCATACCAGTACGAGTCGATTATTCTCTTGATAAGTTGGTGGATTTGTACATGTCAGAGATAGTAAGACTTCATGGTGTACATTTATTAATCATTTCGGAAAGAGATCCGCGATTCACGTCACGGTTTTGGAGAAGGTTGCAAGAGGCTTTAGGCATAAAATTGAGTTTCAATACCGCTTTTCATCCACAGACCGACGGTCAGTCGGAAAGGGTAATTTAGATACTCGAAGACATGCTTCGATGTTGTGTTTTGGAATTCCAAGGCAATTGGGAAAAATACTTACCGTTGGTGGAATTTGCCTACAACAACAGTTTTCAGTCAACTTTGAAAATGGAGCCATATGAGGCACTATATGGGCGTAAGTGCAGAACACCCTTGTATTGGACAGAACTTAGAGAGAATCAGATTCATGAGGTTGATCTGGTCAGGGAAACTGAAGAGAAAGTAAAAGTGATACGTGAATGTCTGAAAGCGGCCTCAGATAGACAAAAGTCCTATTCAGATTTAAAAAGGAAAGAGATTGAGTTCCAAGTAGGTGATAAAGTGTTTCTGAAAGTATCACCATGGAGAAAAGTTCTTAGATTTGGCCGAAAAGGCAAATAGAGTACGCGTTTTATCAGACCTTATGAAATTACCGAGAGGATCAGACCGGTAGCTTATCGTTTGGCCTTGCCACCTGAGCTGGAAAAGATTCATGATGTCTTTCACGTATCCATGTTGCGCCGATACCGTTCAGATCCTTTACATGTCATAGTACCAACAGAGGTAGAGATTCAACCAGATTTGACTTATGGTGAAGAGCCGGTTAGAATTTTGGCACGGGAGGATAAACAGCTGAGAAACAAAAGTATAGCCCTTGTTAAAGTGCTATGGTAGAGACATGGAATAGAAGAGGCTACATATGAGCTCGAGGAGTCGATGAGAAACCAATATCCCAACCTTTTCACCGGTAAGATTTTCGGGGATGAAAATCCTTAAGGGGGAGAACTGTAATAGCCCAATTTAGGGGCTAGTCAGAACAGTGGTTCGGAACCACTAATCCGAGGCTAGAGAAAATTACTTTTATGATATTTTATGAGCTAGAGCATGATTATATGTGTACATGAAAATTTTGGTGCCTTAATTTTTGGCGATTTCTTGCTTAATCGCGAAAAAAGACTAAATCGCATAAAGTGTGAAAGTTCTATTTTATAAGCTAAAGGTACATAATAGCCATAGAATATTAATTTGAGGTCTTTAAAGGGCAATTAGCCCCTTTTTAAATGGTTGGCTGGCCATAGGGGATAATAGGAGACAAAATTGGTCAAAGTTGATGTGTTAGGTGGTTTAAATTGATGATATAGAATAAAATAAAGAAAAGAGTGATATCATCTTTTCTTCATCATTATTAATCATCGAAAATACCAGCTTAGAGAGGGTTTTGAAAGCTCAAAATTTTAGCAAACTCCTCTCCAATCAAGTAAGTGATTTTAATGGTTTTTCTTGAAGATAGTTGTACTTTTGGAACCCCTAAAGCTTAAGCTTCCTAATGAGGGGACTATCTTGCAATATGGTGAAAAGTTTAGAGTTTTGCCATGAGAGCTTGTATGTGATTTTCTGCATTTTTATGGAAGAAAATGAGTCTTAGTTGCTAGATGAACAACTTTGGTGAAAGGTGTTGCCATGAAAACACCTAAATGAACCTTTTTGTAAAGGTTATAAAGTTGGTAGTAAATGTGTGAAATGTTGGGTTTTGATGATAGCCATAAGAGAAATAAATGTTCACCTAGGCTCATTAAAGGTAGAAATTTGATTAGAATTGATTTCCAAGCCTAGGGGTAAAATGGTCATTTTACCAAAGTCTAAGGGCAAAATAGTAATTTTTCCAAAGCATGATTATTGAAATGCGTTTATTAATGTGATGATTAAAATTAGCTAATTTGCTATTATAGAGCAAGAAGAACCAAGAATCAACCTCGATCGGGGAAAGAATAAAATATCGGACTAGATCGACAATCTAGCCTATTTTGAAATCGAGGTAAGTTTGTATGTGATAAATTCAACATTTATGCTAGTATGTTTGAGAATGTTTGATATTATAATGTTACATGACATTCTATGAAATTGAGTATTGGTGTTGAATGAGAAGGATGATAAAAGCTGAGATGTTGAAGTCCCAGTTGGACTATAATAAATGTGAAATTGCTATCATCGAGACGTGAGATGAATAAGGTCCCGTGTAAGACCATGTCGGGGACATGGCCTCAGCATCGAATTGAGATTCCGTATAAGACTATATCTGGGATATGGCTTCGGTATTGAATATGAGGATCGTATAAGACCATATCCGGGATATGGCATCGATACTTGAAGTGAGATTCCGTATAAGACCATATCTGGGATATAGCATAGGCACTCAGAGGTGACCCCATATAATACCACATCTAGGATGTGGCATTGGCTTCGTGTTTATGTTAATGACGACGAATATGCGTCTTTGAGTATCCCTAGTGAATTATGGGGATAAATAGATAAGCTTGGAAATAGAAATGAGATTAGTACTAAAGTTATGCGATTGAGTGAATACAGGTACCCGTGAATAATTCATGAAGAATGTTTACGATATGTGACAAGGTGTATGCTAGATAAGAACAAGTACGAGTAAGTTATGGCAAAGTGCTTATGACTTTGTGTGGTTATCTAACGCCATGGATGGATATCTTTATAAGTTCATTGTTGCTATTTATTTCCATGCAAACTTACTAAGCTTTATGCTTACCCCTTTTATTGCCCTTTTTCCTTGTAGTATTGCCAAGTTAACTCGAGAAGTTGCGAACGTCGGAGTTGGAGATCATACTATCGACCACTTTTTGGTATAGCCAAATCAGATTTATTTTGAGTATGGCATGTATAGGACTTGGTCTTTTTGTGATGTCATTTGGCAAGCCAAATGTGTTGCCTACTATAGTTGCTCAATTTATTTTGTAAAAGGGTCATGGGAAATTGGCCTATACTTGATATGTTCATATATTCAATGAAGGTGGATTCTATGAGATGTATGTTTCTGTTGGATGTCTTGATTCTTTTGAGTTCTTAGAGGTGCCTTATGGCCATCGTTTATGTTAAATTGATTTAGTATAAGTGTGGTTGCTTGGTAGGGTGACAAATGTCTTGATGGATAGCCATATATTTGTCCACACGAGTAGACACACGGGCATGTGTCTAGGCCGTGTGTGACACACGGTCAGCTCCATGGGCGTGTTGATTGGCCGTGTGTCCCCTTGCATGCTAGAATTACAAGTCAGTATGCTCAGTAGTAAACACACGGGAAGAGACACGGTCGTGTGTCTCAGTCGTGTGGAAGACACGGGCGTGCGCCTTGGTCGTGTGACCTTAGTGAGGTGATGACGTCACAAACAGAATGCTAAGGTTTTGGCGCATGGGCTAAGACACGGGCGTGTCGAGGCCGTGTGAGGGACACGGGCCAAGGACATGGGTGTGTGTCCAGCCGTGTGTATTAAGTCAGTGTCGACCATGGGTGAGGAGCACGGGCATGTCTCAAGGGCACACAGGCGTGTCCCTTGAACAACACGGGCATGTGGCCCCTGTTTAGGCAAAATTTTTCTATGTGTGTAAAAGTTCTCGATTAATTCCCGAAACCTTTCGGAAGTATGTATACGGCCTTGTAGGCCCAAGATGAGTAGGTTATGAGTTTGAATGGAAAGTTTTTAAGCCTAAACAAAATTTTATAGCCCGACGTGATATGTTTAAGCAGGTTGAGTTAGGTAATGCCTCGTATCCGGTTCTGGCTTCGAACCCGGGTAAGGGGTGTTACAACATCAACCATGCATCTTTAAACACATAACATATTATAAACCAGCACAACATTCTTGATTTAACAATGGTAGATTTACTACATATTTACACATCACAAGTATAAGCCAAATATAACAAGATCGTCCCGAAATCATTCTTATAGATAGAACTTACTCAATTTCATCCTTATCATTAAGGCATCATAACTAAGCTCATATCTCATGAGTTTCGAGTAAGAACCTGTACCACTCACAACATGATTATATCCTTTCATATCTTTATCATAAGCTTAAATAACCCGTGGAACCATTTGGAATACTAAAGGATATCCGACAAGCCTCACACAAGAGGGTAAAATGCCTATGCCATGTCCTAAACATGGTCTTACACTGGCTCACATGTTGAGGCCGATGCCATGTCCCATACATGGTCTTACACTAGCTCTCGTCTCAATGCCGATGCCATGTCCCAGACATGGTCTTACACTAGCACACATACAAACGCCGATGCCATGTCCCAGACATGGTCTTACACTGGCTCTCATAATGTGGCTGATGCCATGTCCCAGACATGGTCTTACACTAGCACACATATCAACGCCGATGCCATGTCCCAGATATGGTCTTACACTGGCTCTCATAATGTGGCCGATGCCATGTCCCAGCTATGGTCTTACACTAGCACACATATCACCCAAATGTCATGGCATGGATATCCAATCTATTCCTAAGGTTCAACCGGGAGTATACCACCTCAAATTTCGTCATGCATATTCATAACAATAATGAAACATTTTATGCAATATCAATTTTTTAATGCATAATAACAATAGAGTTGTATTATTTACGTAAAACTTACCTCGGTATAAAAAAAGTGGACGACTAGATTGGATTAGTCTATTAGCTTGGTCCTCCCCCGGTCTGGGTCCGAACTCCGTTTCTCTTGATCTATAATAAAAAATTCACTTATTTAATCACTACATTAATCAAGACAATTTATAATTCATACCTAGGAAAATTACCATTTTTCCCCTAGACTTTCACATAATTACAATTTTGCCCATAGGCTCGTAAAATGATTTTAATCAAATTTCCTCCTTTAACAAGCCTAGCCGAACCTTTATTACTCTTATAGAAACTCAAAATTTTCAATTATTTCACACATTTACAACATATTTTATAAACTTCACAAAATGGTCCTTTTAGGTGTTTGCATGAAAACCCCATTCAGAAAAGTTGTTTATTTAACAACCAATATTCATTTTCTTTCATAAAATTTCAGCAAACAATATAAATATTACCATGGCAAGACCCTAAACTCTCAACCATTTTGCAAAATAGTCCCCTCATTAGCTAGATTAAGCTATAGGGGTTCCAAAAACACAAAAATTATCAAGAATGACAATTAAAATCACTTACTTGCAAGGGTGAAGAGTTTCTGAAATTTCAAGCTTCCAAAACCCTTATTTTTGCTAATATTTTCGGTGGAGAGGAGGAAGATGAAAAGGTGATATCCTTTTCTCTTTATTTTATTTTATTTCTAGTCAAATTTGTCACCAAAACCTCACCTAACCTTTGACAAATTTCATTTCCTTGTCTTTATGGCCGACCATCACTCTCTTAAAGGCATATTTGCACATTAAGGACCTCTAATTTAAGGTTCTCTAGTCATATGACACTTCTAATTAGTAGAACACAAATTTCACCTTTTATGCGATTTAGTCCCT
Source organism: Gossypium sturtianum (assembly GCA_025698515.1). Taxonomy (NCBI): domain Eukaryota; kingdom Viridiplantae; phylum Streptophyta; class Magnoliopsida; order Malvales; family Malvaceae; genus Gossypium; species Gossypium sturtianum. The sequence goes on from CM046948.1 coordinate 128,195,762, forward strand.
TTTCAAAATTAAGCATAAAATCGCTAAAATTATTTCACCAAAATTTTCATGCACTCATATAATCATGCTATAACACATAAAATAATAATAAAAATAATTTCTCCAGCCTCAGATTAATGGTTCCGAAACCACTGTTCTGACTAGGCCCAAATTTGGGTTGTTACAGGTCCGATGAACCGTGGACTCAATTTCCCTTTATGACCGAATCAGAGAACTTTCTTCCATGGTGACACTTTCAAGAACACTTTATCACCAACCTAAAATTTTATCTCTTTTCTTTTCAAATCGGCATAGGACTTTTGACGGTCTGAGGCTGCCTTCAAACTATCTCGGATTATCTTCACCTTTTCCTCGGTTTCACAGATAAAGTCAACTTCATGTATCTTTTTCTTGCTTAACTTTGTCCAATACAATGGAGTTCTACATTTGCCACCATATAGAGCCTCATACGGTGCCATTTTAATACTGGACTGATAACTATTGTTGTAGGAAAATTAAATCAAAGGCATATATTTTTCCCAGTTACCTCCAAATACAAGCACACAACACCGAAGCATGTCCTCTAAAATCTATACCACACGTTCAGATTGTCCATCTGTTTGAGGTTGGAATGCAGTACTAAAGTGTAAACGAGTGCCCAGAGCTTCTTGCAACTTACTCCAAAATCGGGATGTAAACCGGGGATCTCTATCAGAAATAATGGAGATTGGCACTCCATGTAGTCTTACAATCTCAGAAACATATAGTTCAGCCAATCTTGTAACACCCCTAACCCGAGACCGTCACCGTAATAAGGTTAAGAGGCGTTATCGATCAATCGGATCATTTCATAATCAATTCTCAACACAAAGTCAATCATCATTAAAGCATATCATAACATAATCGTAAAGTCCCTTATTGAGGTCCTCGAGACCTCAAATACATGATAGAAAGGGGTCGGGACTAAACTGAACACTAATGAAAGTTTTCAAAATTTCACATATTCTTCAACACTGTTGAGGTCACACGCTCGTGCAATCAGGCCGTGCGCCTCACACGATCACCAGACACACCTATGTGTCCAGGTCGTGCCAAAACAGGGCATGTATCCTGACTCTTTCACACGGCCACCAGGCACGCCCGTGTGTTAGGGCCGTTTACTCTTAGGTAATATACTGACTAATTCACACGGCTACTAGGCACGCCCGTGTGCCATAACCGTGTAGGCAAAACAGGCCATTGCAATGCCAATTTGCCACCCACACAAGGGTTTACCAACAAGCTGCATAACAAGGCTATTTCATGCTTTTAAATGCACTCAAACATGCCATTTCATGCACTCATAAATCAACAACATTACCATCTACTTCCATACCTAATATCATCATAACTAAGCCCATTCAAAATGACAAATATGCATCTCAAAACATATGTAATTCAAGTATTATATAATCCATACCAAAACTGATCTTTTAACCACCTCTTTCATCAAGCACAAAGTCATGAAACACACCACATTCATAGCTCATTCACAAATTCAATATTATCTCACTTCCAAGCCAAATCACATGGAAAGGATTAAACATCACAAATCATACCATAACTTCTAGCCTATACATGCCATATTTAATCTATATACATCTTTCCAAAAGTACCCAAAAATAGATTGCCAATAGTGTGATTGATATGCTGACGATCCCTGGATCCGAGCTAGCTTTACTGACACTGCAACGCAGAGAAACAAATCACACAGTAAGCTTTCCAAAGCTTAGTAAGTTCGTAACATAACACATTTAAATCAAACAAACCACCACATAGATTATTTCACATATACATATATATATATCATACCATCCAAAACTAAAATGCTCATTTAACATTTCATAATCTCATTCATAGATTCATCAACCACATAGGTTCCGAGTGTACCTTAGCCAACACCTAGTAATCAAATACATTTGCTACTCAATACTCACTTTTCCCTTTCGATCAACTTCCGTCTCTTCTTCGATTCAATCGCACACTTAGTGCCCAGATATTTAGCCGAAGCTTAATTAACATCGCACACATAGTGCATTTATATCAAACCGCTCTTCAATCGGTATCGCAAACACAGTGCCAACCACAAAGTCAAAGTTTATATTATTTCGTACACACAGTGCTAAACATCTCAATCACGTTTCCGAATGCGCACACTTAGTGCCACATAACTCAAACTCTCACATAGCATCCACATTTCAATATCATCATAACATTCACTTCATAGCATTTAACATAACTAAATATTCATATTGTGCCCGAACTTACCTCGAACGTCAAACTATCGAAACGGTCGATCAATCGAGCACTTTATCTTTGCCACGATCTCGATCTGAACCTCTCCTCTCTTGGTCTATACACATTCAAATTCAATCCATTCAATTACCAAATCATTCATTTTAGTCCAAACACACATATTTAGGGCATTTTACATAATGGCCCTCACATTTTCACATTTCGACACTTTAGTCCCTAATTCACAAAATCATCAAATTCACATAATTTCTTTCCATACAAGTCTAGCCGAATTTTCCTTGTGTTCATACAAGCCCACATATTTCATTTATTTCACATTTTAATCCTTCAATTTCTCATTTTCTCAATTAAGCCTAAAATACTCAATTTCACTAAAAATCCCAATACAAACTATGTTAACCCAACACCAAGTTTTCATATTTCACCATCAACTAGCACATAGCTCAAGAATTCATCAATGGCTCATCACAAAAACATCATCAATTCACAAAATTACAATATGGGTTAACTAGAACATGAAGCAATGATTACGAAAACGTAGAAATTATCAAAAACCGAAACCAAAACATACCTCAATTTAGTTTAGCAAGTGACAAAATTTCAAAAGCTTCAATGGCTATTCTCTTTTTAATTTTTCGGTGGAAAGATGGATAGAAAATGGCCATTTCAATGTTTAGTTTTGTTATAAAATAACTTAATTATCAAATGGCATCTTTGCCCTTAATGAAATGCTTATGAAATCATTTAAACTATGGACATATTTGTCCATCAACCACCCCACTACCAATAAATGGATTAATTGCCTTTTGAGGGCTTCACATTATAAAGACATCAACAATTGAATACTTAACAATCAGCACACAGTAATTTACACTTTACACGATTAAGTCCTTTCTCTAATTCAGCACACAGTCGATAAAATTATCACACAGAATTTTCACACAGGCTATATCACATATTGTTCACACAGAAAATAATATTAAAATATTATTCCGACCTCAAATTTGTGGTCTCAAAACCACTGTTCCGACTAGTTCTAAATCAGGCTGTTACAAATCTATCCAATGAAAAGTCCATACGTACCAGGATAAAGTGTGCTGACTTCGTTAGGCGGTCAACAATTACCCAAACAGTATCTTTCTTTTTCGGTGACAAGGGTAATCCCGATACAAAGTCCATGGTAATCCTTTCCCATTTCCATTCCGGTATTGTAATTGGCTGTAATAATCTTGAAGGTACTTGGTGTTCAGCCTTTACTTGTTGACATATTAAGCATCTAGATACAAATTCAGAAATATCTCTTTTCATTCCCGACCACCAGTACATTTTCTTCAAGTCATTATACATTTTGTTGCTACCGGGATGCACAGACATAACACTATTGTGCGCTTCAAGTAAAATCTACTGTACTAGTTCTGCATTCTTCGGTACACATATTCTGTCTCTGAACAACAAATAACCATCTGAATCAATCTGAAACTCTGAATCAGGATCTGACTCACTTTGCACTCATTTGGCCTGTAACTTATCATCATCCTTCTGAGCCTCACAGATTTGTTGCCGAAATGTTGGTCTAGCTCTTAACTCAGTAATAATTGAATCATCATCAGACAAGGACAATTGGACGTTCAATGCCTGCAATGCAAATAAAGATTTTCGACTCAAGGCATCCGCCACTACATTAGCTTTCCTCGGATGGTAATCGATAATGAGATCATAATCTTTCAATAATTCCAACCATCTCCGTTGTCTCAAGTTCAATTCTTTTTGTGTCCTTAAATACTTTAGACTTTTATGATCCATAAAAATATGATATTTTTTACCAAAGAGATAATGCCGCCATAGCTTCAGTGCAAACACAATGGCTGCTAACTCAAGATCATGTACCGGGTAATTTCTTTCATGCGGTTTTAGCTGCCTAGATGCATAAGCAACAACTTAACCACCTTGCATCAATACGCAACCCAAACCATTCAATGAGGCATCACTGTATATTACAAATTCTTTACCCGATTCAAGTTGGACTAGTACGGGCGCTTCTGTCAGTAAGGCTTTCAATCTATCAAAATACTGTTGACATTTTTCAGTCCACTCGAATTTCACATCTTTTTGCAGCAATTGAGTCATCGGAGAAGCTATCATTGAAAACCCTTTAACAAATCTCCGATAATATCCAGCTAGCCCCAGAAAACTTCGGACTTCAAAAACATCCCTCGGTGGCTTCCAACTTACAATAGTTAAAATTTTATTCGGGTCTACCCGAATACCTTCTGCAAATGCAACATGTCCAAGGAAACTAACTTCCTTTAACCAGAATTCACATTTACTGAACTTGGCATACAATTGCTTCTCACGTAGAGTTTGCAATACAGTTCTCAAATATTCAGCATGCTCATTTTCATCCCAGGAATAAACCAGAATATCATTAATAAAAAAAACCACAAACCTGTCCAGGTATGGTCTGAAAATTATGTTCATTAAATCCATAAATATCGCCGGGGCATTCATTAATCCGAATGGCATCACCAAAAATTCAGAATGCCCATATCTGGTTCTGAAAGCTGTCTTCGGCACATCCGAATCCTTTACTCATAGTTGATAGTAACCAGATCGTAGATCAATTTTTGAAAATACAGTGGCACCTTTTAGTTGATCAAACAAGTCATCTATATGAGGCAACGTGTACTTATTCTTTATTGTGACTTTATTAAGCTATCTGTAATCGATGCATAGTCTCAATGATCCATCTTTCTTCTTTACAAACAATACCGGTGGACCCTACGGTGAAAAGCTGGGTCGACTAAATCCTTTATCAATTAATTATTGCATCTGCACTTTCAACTCCTTTAATTTAGTAGGAGCCATTCTATATGGTGCTATCGATATATGTGTCATCCCTGGTACAAGGTCTATAGAAAATTCCACCTCTCTAGCTGGTGGCAAATCGGGCAATTCTTCTAGAAATACCTCAGGAAACTCACAACCAACCAGCACTGACTGGATTTTCAACTCAGACACTTTGGTATCCAGCACATAAGCAAGATAAGCCTCATACCCTTTTCTAATATACCTCTGTGCTGATATTACTAAAATCACATTAGATAACCCATCCAGTTTCTCAGATTCAACCCGAAGTAACTCACCATTTTAACACTTCAATTCAATAGTATTTATACTTATAATTTACCACTACATCATGTTGGGTTAACCAATCCATTCCCAATATTACATCAAATTCATCAAAGGGTAATAATATCAAATTAGCCAGAAAACAATGACCCTCTATTATCAACGGACAATTCTTACAGATTTTATCCACCATAACATGCTGACCCAATGGGTTTGAAACTTTAACCACAAATTCGGTGAATTCAACAATCATATTTTTAACAGTCACACGTTTCGTGCATATATATGAATGCGTTGAACCAGGATCAATCAAAGCAATAATATCAGTATCAAGTAAAGAGAATGTACCAGTGATAACACTAGTGCCAAGGCATCTTCCCTTGCACATATGGTGTATGTCCTCGTCGAGGCCCGTACCTCAGCTTTAGCCGTTGAGTCCTTTGCAGCACTACGACTACCACCGGGATTTCAGGATACCGTGGTGGTCTACCCCTCGAGATAGGTTTACTCAGCTTTGGGGTCTGTTCAACTTCTTTCTAAACTCTTTTCGGGCAATCCTTAAGAAAGTGGTCAAGAGACCCACACTTAAAACATGCCCCACTTCTCATTCGGCACTCTCCAAAATGCGATTTGTTACAGACATTGCATCATGGCTTAGGGTTTCCAACACTCCCAACACTAGTTGCTAGCGGAGATGAAGACCTCGGGTTGGAGCATTTAGAAATTCTTTCCTTTCCCGAGTACCCCACTGATGAGGCAAAAAATTCTTGTTAACTTCTTGATTTCTTTGAGGTAGATGATTGCATCTTGCTCATAAATCTTTTACTCAGAACCCGAGTTTCTCTTTCAGCTTGCTTCTTCTCTTTGCTTAATTCCTTGGCCTTGTGGCCTCTTTCAACCAATACTGCAAATTCCCTTAATTCCAGAATCCCAATCAAAAACTTAATGTCTTCATTCAGCCCTTGTTCAAATCGTTTGCACATATCAGCTTCAGTCTGAACCCATTCAGTAGCATACTTGCTTTGTCTAACAAACTCTCGTTCATACTCGGCTACTGTCATATTTCCCTATTTGAGTTCTAAAAATTCCTCTGACTAATATATTTCTTTCTAAACTCAGTTTGGAAGAATTCCCATTTAATATTTTCTCGCGGTACAACAGAAGATATGGTTTTCCACCAATGGTAAGCTATATCTTTTAGCAAGGATACCGCACATTTCAAACACTCGGCGGGAGTACATGACAATTCATCGAGAATCCGAATAGTATTTTCCAGCCAGAACTCAGCCCTCTCTGGATCATCTTCGGTCGTAGCCCTAAATTCTTCAGCCCTATATTTTCTAATTTTATCAATCGGAGCCTTACTAATTCTGACGGGTCCAGTTCCCTGTGGCGTTTCATCGGGTTGTAAAGCAGGCGGGGGAAGTTGTTGAACAGCAAGGAGTGTTCTCATATATTCACTAAACCGTTCATCCATCATTTCAAAGAAGGCAGCTTTTGCCTCTTCACGGCCCTCAGACATGGGCCTCTTACTACTACTGGTTGCAGCTCGTTGCACAGAAGCTCGAGCAGGGCTTTTAGCTTCCTCAGACTCATCTCGAGCTTGGTTGGAAGACATTACTATATGAAAATACATTTAAAAGTGGTCAGGAGATATCACACTATCAAGATTTATATAATGGCATGTATAACTAGACTAATACTTGCTGCGTTAGTCCGAGAATCGACTAAACCGTAGCTCTAATACCACTAAATGTAACACCCCTAACCTATATTTGTTGCCAAAACAGGGTTACAAAGTATTACTGGAGTTCACCGAACATTCTCATGCAACTTGTATTAAACATACTATTCATACTCCAAATTTTACTTATTGTCCCTTGAATGGGCCCTCGAGGCCCAAAATGAGTATTAGAATCGAATCGGGACTTAATCGGATCCTCTAAGAATTTTTCGCAAAATTTCAAAATTTTTCTAAGGTGCAGGGCTCACACGCCCATGTGGTCTAAGGGACACGCCCGTGTTACAGGTCGTGTTCGATTTAGGGTGCTCTCTGACTTGCGCCACACGGCCATGACACACGCCCGTGTGCTAGGCCGTGTGGATAATTAATTTAATTCGAATTAGGTGCAGGTTTCACACGGCCAAGACACACGCCCGTGTCTCTGTCCGTGTTTCTCAAATTTAAGGTACAGGGGACACACGGCCTGGCTACACGCCCAGGTACTCGACTGTGTGTCACACACGGCCTAGACACACGCCCGTGTGGACAAAATGAAACCATTTCATAGCTTCATTTTCTCACCCAATTTTGCCAACAACCTACACCAATACTTGCATAAATATACTAGCCAAATCAAGCATTAAAAGCAAGCCTAAATTAACATCAATCATGGCATAATATCACATGCAATTCATGTCTATAAGCATATTTTTAATGTATATACAAGATAAACATACTCCATTCATCCACACTTAACAAATAAGCATTGAACATAGAATAACTTTTAGACATACCAAATAAATCCTTACTAGCCATTCCAATGGCTAGATTACAAAACATCACTTACAAGTCATCATTTGACCAATTAAGCCTATGCATGCCTGTAACACCCCAAACCCGGTCAATACACCACGACCGAATTTGGCATGCTACGAAGAAAAACGTTTCGAAGAAAATTGAGATAGCGATTAAATTTTGGTGAAAAATTCTTTGTAATTCTATATTTGTAGAAATCAGATGTTTAATAAGTTAAAAACTGGAAATTTACTTTGAAATTCCATAAATAAAACTTTTAAACTAAGTGGATAAATCATAGGTTAGAAAACATTTGTTTCATTTTAAGAAAACTCGAATTAATACTTTGAAACCGTTTGCATTTGAATGTAGAAACTTAAAATTTTGGAAATCATTTAAGTTGTAGAAAACACTTAATTTATAATTTTATTATCAACAATTTAGATTACACGATGGTAAGATAAAATACCATAAGCGTTTTATAGTTTAGAAAACTTTAGCTCAATTATTAAATTAATCAAGTGATATACTTAAACATGTTTAGAATAAATCCCAAAGCATATAAATAATCCAAAACCATAATTAAAGAGGCCTTATTACAAATCTATAAAATATGAAAACCCAAATTAAAATATAATAAGGTACCCAAATGGAAGTTCTTGTAAAATCAAATTTTATTGCATGGCCTCCTCGAGTTCATCCGCTCCACATCCGCGATCTCACGAATCACCTGAAAAGATATCCCATCAAGGGTGAGTCAACAGACTCAATGTGTAACAAAGACACTAAAAACCCAATCGATCATAGCAATAAAGCCCATTTAAATCACATTTAGCCATAAGCCCATAATATAGCAAATCGGATAATCACATGTACATATAAAATGAAATGCAATCCTGAACCCAACTTAGATATCCATCCGCTACACACCACCCGTACCTACCAATCACACCGTGGGGATTACTAAATCGACCCTCCATCCGCTACACACCATCGAAGGCGCTGCCGCGATCAACATGCACATCGCCCTTATAATCGTGGCATAGCCACTGTGATAATTGTGACAGAGTCACCGATTCATAATATCGTGACCGAAGTCACCAGATTCATAATATCGTGACCGAAGTCACCGGATAATGTGGTAAAACCACCGGAACACTTCCCCTTTCAATATTACCCATATGCCCATGCAATAACATATTATTTCATTATCATGCCATATATCCCGAAAATCATATCGGAATCATATACATTTCATATTTATGCTTATAGCATTATTAACAATGCAGATATCATTCCTTGTACATTACCCCAAAATCATAACCAAATATCGGATATGTCTCATATCAAAAATTTATACAAAATGTTAAGGAATAACGTACCTGAATTCAATTCATTGTACCATTAAATGATACCCGCAGCCATAATCATTTATATTTCTTTATAAACACATTTTCATCAATAATACTATTAATCTATTAAAATTTTAGTGTAAGCTACACACCGATAATAGTGATAACTAAACTTTCCGCTTCGTTGATACCTCGGAATCTCGAACAATAACTATAGGCGATTTCTCTCCGATTGATGGTTCATAACCCGATGAAGAACCACGAACGAACAATGGCTCGGGGGTACGAACGACTTCAAATAAACAATTATCGCCGGCAGAGGGTCCACATCCCGGTGGAAAGTCTCGAACTGCCGACACAGCCCTTCGTTTGAAATTTGAGGGTATAGCAGATCCACCCTTCTTCCAAACACTATTAACTGCTCTTTTCGAACCCATTCTTGATTGCCCCAAAAATCTAACGTTCACGGAAAAATATAATAAACGAGAGATAGAGTCCCCAAAAAAATGTAATCGATTAGTAGTCCATCTAAAACGATATAACAAGTATAAAGATCCTTACTACTTGACTTACCCCAAAACGGTTGTCAAAGAATTGAGGCTTAGAACGATTGCTTCCAAAGTCCCAAAGAGTCTATCTTTCAAGACCGATTGAAGAAAACCAAATGAAGACCTACCCTTGTTGATATTCGGCCAAGACAATTCAAAAGAGAGTGGGAAGTTTCAAAGAATATGGTTAAATGGTGAAGGGAATTTCGGCTATGGTTGATTTGTAATAACAAAAGGATTTGACTAGAGTGGAGAAAGAGAAATAGAATGGAAATGGATGAAAAACAAATGGAACTTGAGAAGGAGAAGGATTCAGCCAAGAGAGAGTATAAAAGAAAATGTGATTACGAATCAATATCAAAAGAAGAAAAGTGAGATATGTGAGAGAGAGATTCGGCCAAACACTTATTTGCCAAAAGAAAATGCACAAAAGCCAAGTGAGGTTTCGGTTTCAAGAGCAAAGATGAGAGAAAGGAAATAACATTTTTGGTTCAAACAAAATGAAGGCTAAACCAAAAGCAAAATTTGCACAAAATGCACAAAACATTCGGCCAAAGAGGGAGTTTTTGGAGAGAAAGAAAACAATGCCAAAAGATGCACAAATGCCAAAGGTTGACCGAATATCCTCCCCAAACCCACCTAACAACATTCGCCACCCCTAGCCACACTTGCCGTCCACATACATGCACTAAAAGCCTTGAAAGAGTTTCCAAAACATCTTCCTTAAGCCAAGCCCTTTGTCTCCCCAACCTTCCATAACTTTAAGATTCTTATCCCCTATTTCAAGCTTTCCTTAAACCAATATTCAACTTACCAAAAACTTAAGGTCCAACCTATCATAATTAGAGTTTGACCAGTCCATCAATGCTAGGATACAAAAATAAAGTCTTCAAAATGCTTTCCAAGCAACTCGAACCACTTCCCTCAAGTAACCTTTCAAGCTCCTTATCCACTATGCCACTAACTCCTCATGTGTTAGAATTTAACACTTAAATTAACTTAAGTGCTAAGCTCACTTAATCCACTTCATTAAATAAACCATACTAAAAATTATCTAACTTCCTAAATAAAATCAAGCCTTCACAAGACTATGCTAACACACAAAATTCCTACCCGAGCCAACACAAAAATAATACTCAAATTTTTCCTAAAGCTCAAGGCCCAATCCTACTAGGCCCAATTTCTGGATGTTACAAATCTACCCTCCTTAAAGAAATTTCGTCCTCGAAATTTCCAACTAACTAACAAATGCACATCCTATCTCGCCACACTACGTTCTTGTTTGCAAGACTCTGATCTTAATAAAACCACAATGTACTTTTAACAAAATCTTAATCCACCATAGCAAACCATTATCTAACACTTACACTTATACCAAAAATTTTCCTACAATCAACCATCACTTCCAACCAAAACATACCCGACTTGAGAGTGAGGAAACAATCCCGAGCCTTAAGCTCCTTAGACTGCATCTCAAGCATACTCCTATCTTCCTCCAACATTCTCCCTGATGACACCTTCCACAATAATCGCAAGCCAAAAGTTCGACCATGCCTTGACATGTTTTACGTAACGAGATTGTGACCCTAGAGAACCGTGATCTCTGTTCTTCTTACAATCCACGCACCCAACTCCAAGTGCTTCACCGATTCTTTAACTATCCGAGTCACTCATCAATCCGAACTCGATCATGATACTGCCTCTCACCCACTAGCGATGCTAACGCCTCCCTTCGGAATTATGCCTCGATCACTGAAAATCTAGCCCTAACACTTCGCTTTTACCACATCCACAACGTCCACGATCTCCAATTACTCATGTCTAACATCTCGACTTATCGATTTAAAAGTTTTATGCATTAGTCATTATTCCACTTTCTTTAAAACACAGCTTTTATGAATAATTTTAATAAGAAGTTGTTTCATGAGTACATTCAACCTATAGTTTGGGTCTCTAGAGTAGTTCCTACTACTATACAATCATGCCAACATCATCATATCATATCATCAAAATCAACGATTTGATGTACTTACTGTATGGATTGATGTCGGAGACTCGAGGCCATGCCTTTCCAACCATATAATTTTCAACATAACATTTTAAAATCCATTCTTTAAAACATTTTGGGCCTCGCCCACAAAACAGAGCTTTTGAACTTGGCTCGATATTAATTTGTAGCACCCCAAACCCGGTCAATACGCCACGACCGAATTTGGCATGCTACGAAGAAAAACGTTTCGAAGAAAATTGAGTTAGCGATTAAATTTTAGTGAAAAATTCTTTGTAATTCTATATTTGTAGAAATCGGATGTTTAATAAGTTAAAAACTCGAAATTTACTTTGAAATTCCATAAATAAAACTTTTAAACTAAGTGGATAAATCATAGGTTAGAAAACATTTGTTTCATTTTAAGAAAACTCGAATTAATACTTTGAAACCGTTTGCATTTGAATGTAGAAACTTAAAATTTTGGAAATCATTTAAGTTGTAGAAAACACTTAATTTATAATTTTATTATCAACAATTTAGATTACTGATGGTAAGATAAAATACCATAAGCGTTTTTATAGTTTAGAAAACTTTAGCTCAATTATTAAATTAATCAAGTGATATACTTAAACATGTTTAGAATAAATCCCAAAGCATATAAATAATCCAAAACCATAATTAAAGAGGCCTTATTACAAATCTATAAAATATGAAAACCCAAATTAAAATATAATAAGGTACCCAAATGGAAGTTCTTGTAAAATCAAATTTTATTGCATGGCCTCCTCGAGTTCATCCGGCTCCACATCCGCGATCTCACGAATCACCCGAAAAGATATCCCATCAAAGGGTGAGTCAACAGACTCAATGTGTAACAATGACACTAAAAACCCAATCGATCATAGCAATAAAGCCCATTTAAATCACATTTAGCCATAAGCCCATAATATAGCAAATCAGATAATCACATGTACATATAAAATGAAATGCAATCCCGAACCCAACTTAGATATCCATCCGCTACACACCACCCGTACCTACCAATCACACCGTGGGGATTACTAAATCGACCCTCCATCCGCTACACACCATCGAAGGTAGTTGCTGCAGTCAACATGCACATCGCCCTTATAATCGTGGCATAGCCACCAGATAATTGTGACAGAGTCACCGGATTCATAATATCGTGACCGAAGTCACCGGATTCATAATATCGTGACCGAAGTCACCGGATAATGTGGTAAAAACCACCGGAACACTTCCCCTTTCAATATTACCCATATGCCCATGCAATAACATATTATTTCATTATCATGCCATATATCCCCGAAATCATATCGGAATCATATACATTTCATATTTATGCTTATAGCATTATTAACAATGCAGATATCATTCCTTGTACATTACCCCAAAATCATAACCAAATATCGGATATGTCTCATATCAAAAATTTATACAAAATGTTAAGGAATAACGTACCTGAATTCAATTCATTGTACCATTAAATGATACCCGCAGCCATAATCATTTATATTTCTTTATAAACACATTTTCATCAATAATACTATTAATCTATTAAAATTTTAGTGTAAGCTACACACCTGATAATAGTGATAACTAAACTTTCCCGCTCGTTGATACCCTCGGAATCTCAAACAATAACTATAGGCGATTTCTCTCCGATTGATGGTTCATAACCCGATGAAGAACCACAAACGAACAATGGCTCGGGGGTACGAACGACTTCAAATAAACAATTATCGCTGGCAGAGGGTCCACATCCCGGTGGAAAGTCTCGAACTGCCGACACAGCCCTTCGTTTGAAATTTGAGGGTATAGCAGATCCACCCTTCTTCCAAACACTATTGACTGCTCTTTTTCGAACCCATTCTTGATTGCCCCAAAATCTAACGTTCACGGAAAAATATAATAAACGAGAGATAGAGTCCCCAAAAAAATGTAATCGATTAGTAGTCCATCTAAAACGATATAACAAGTATAAAGATCCTTACTACTTGACTTACCCCAAAACGGTTGCCAAAGAATTGAGGCTTAGAACGATTGCTTCCAAAGTCCCAAAGAGTCTATCTTTCAAGACCGATTGAAGAAAACCAAATGAAGACCTACCCTTATTGATATTCGGCCAAGACAATTCAAAAGAGAGTGGGAAGTTTCGGCAATATGGTTAAATGGTGAAGGGAATTTCTGGCTATGGTTGATTTGTAATAACAAAAGGATTTGACTAGAGTGGAGAAAGAGAAATAGAATGGAAATGGATGAAAAGAAATGGAACTTGAGAAGGAGAAGGATTCGGCCAAGAGAGTATATAAAAGAAAATGTGATTATGAATCAATATCAAAAGAAGAAAAGTGAGATATGTGAGAGAGAGATTCGGCCAAACATTTATTTGCCAAAAGAAAATGCACAAAAGCCAAGTGAGGTTTCGGTTTCAAGAGCAAAGATGAGAGAAAGGAAATAACATTTTTGGTTCAAACAAAATGAAGGCTAAACTAAAAGCAAAATTTGCACAAAATGCACAAAACATTCGGCCAAAGAGGGAGTTTTGGAGAGAAAGAAAACAATGCCAAAAGATGCACAAATGTCAAAGGTTGACCAAATATCCTCCCCAAACCACCTAACAACATTCGGCCACCCCTAGCCACACTTGCCGTCCACATACATGCACTAAAAGCCTTGAAAGAGTTTCCAAAACATCTTCCTTAAGCCAAGCCCTTTGTCTCCCCAACCTTCCATAACTTTAAGATTCTTATCCCTATTTCAAGCTTTCCTTAAACCAATATTCAACTTACCAAAAACTTAAGGTCCAACCTATCATAATTAGAATTTGACCGTCCATCAATGCTAGGATACAAAAATAAAGTCTTCAAAATGCTTTCCAAGCAACTCAACCACTTCCCTCAAGTAACCTTTCAAGCTCCTTATCCACTATGCCACTAACTCCTCATGTGTTAGAATTTAACACTTAAATTAACTTAAGTGCTAAGCTCACTTAATCCACTTCATTAAATAAACCATACTAAAAATTATCTAACTTCCTAAATAAAATCAAGCCTTCACAAGACTATGCTAACACACAAAATTCCTACCCGAGCCAACACAAAAATAATACTCAAATTTTTCCTAAAGCTCAAGGCCCAATCCTACTAGGCCCAATTTCGGGATGTTACAATGCCATTATACCAAAATGAGATTTCTAAGTATACCAAAAAGGAGATTGTGGATAGTGTGATTATGCTCCGACCGATCCTCCAACCTTCGTGAGCTTACGAGCACTATAAAACAAGGGAAAATTAAATGGGGTAAGCATTTTCATGCTTAGTAAGTTCGTATAACGGGAAATAAACTTACCGGTTATATTTATTAATACAAGCATACACAAAACGCAATCCATCAATTTTGGGTAAGTTACCTAAGCACATACACTTATTCAAACAAGTTAGTCACATAATCTCATAAGAATATCAAGTAGACATAGATGAGCTCATTACAAACAAACTTCCATTAATTCTACCTTTCCATATTTCAAGAGTCTTTTCTGTTGAACTAATGAGATTTCGAAGGATGTTCGAGTAGTATTTTCACTTGCAAAAGAACCCATTAGGGCACATAAATAAAGGCACACTCTTGAGCCACATATTTGCAACAGGATTACTGGTCCAGGTTAAATCCCATCCGTAGCATATGCTCTAGAGAGCTCAATTTGGATTACCCGTCCGGGCTAAATCCAATCTCTAGTATATGCTCAAGAGGGCTTACATTAGGATTACCCATTCGAGCTAAATCCTTTATACAACATTTGTAATGTTATTCTCGTCCGAGAATATTACCTTACTCCGTCGAATCTCAACGTTCAACCGGAACATGACAATTTGTCCACATTTCACAACTTATGATTATTTCATTATGTATATCATCTCATACATATCAACACAATCATACAATTCAATTAAAGCATTTAACATACATGTTTAAGTTACACGAACTTACCTTCACAATTGTTCGGGTTTGAATTCTAACTAATCCAAAACTTTTTGTTTCCCTCGATCTAATTCTGTAGTTGGTCTTTCCGGGTCTATATAAGCAAATTTAATTATTAACTCATCACATTTTACATACATTTGCATTCTACTACATCCTAGGCAAAATTACTATTTTGCCCCTACTCTTTTCAAAAATTCCAATTTCGTCCCTACGCTCGGAAAATGAAATTCATACAATCTAGTCCTCTTTCCAAGCCTAACCAAGATTTAATAACAATTTTTACAGCACACACATTTCACAAATTTCAGAATTTTCCATGAGTTTTACCACTTTTTCATTTTAGTCCCTAAATCAAGTTTCCATGAAAAATTGCTTTGTAAAAGTTGTTTATCTATCAACTATCTTTCATTTTCTATCATAAATTTCATATTTCCAGCATTTAAATCCATGGAAAAGTTTCTACACTTTGTTATCTTTTCAAATAAATCCCATAAATAGAAAGATTAGACTATCCCGATTCTAAAAATATAAAAATCATTAAAAACGGGACTTGATTTCATACCTTTCTAAGCTTGAAAAGTTATCTTCCTCTCTTCTAGGGTTTCCATAAAAAAAATTGGGGAAGAAGATGAATAGAAAAGATGATAATTTCTTTTTTATTTTTCTATCATCGTTTAATTTTGTTGATTTTCAATTTAGTCCCTGGTCATTTCTAATTTTTCCATGGATGAGTCACCAAGAAAAATCTACATACTTTTCTTAATGGTCTAATTCCATATAAGGACCTCTAGTTTTGAATTCCATAGCTATTTAATCCTTATAGCTACTAGAATTCAACTTTCGCATTTTATCCAATTTAGTCCTTTACCTAATTAACCACACAATCGATAAAATTTTCGTATCAAAACTTTCACGGGCCCTTCCTATCATAATACCGACCATAAAATAAAATAAAATAAAATTTTATTTTGGGCTCGGATTTGTGGTCACGAAACCACTATTCTGATCTCACCGAAAATGGGCTGTTATACTTCCATAAGGATTAAATGTTGATTTTATCAAGGGAATTGTCTTGAATAATATTTAAATAAAACACATCATAAATAAGGTTTTCAATAGCTCCAAACTCTTTTTAAGAAATAAGGATAAAGTTCTTCAATTACTCAAGCTCTACTTCCTTTCTTTTCCAAGCCAATCAAAAGTGTAACACCCCAAACCCGGCCCAAATACTACGACCAGATCTGACATGTCAATGCACATTCGCATGGTCCCGTCTTTGTTTTTCACAAACAGCATCGGCGCTCCCCACGGAGATACACTGGGTCGTATAAAACCACGATCTAACAACTCTTGGATCTGAGCTTTAAGTTCAACCAGCTCCTTCGGTGCCATCCTATAAGGGGCGATGGACACTGGAGCCATACCTCGGAGCAGCTCAATTCCAAACTCCACCTCGCGATCTGGAGGCAACCCTGGAAGCTCTTCCGAAAAGACATCCACAAATTCCTTTACTGTTCTAACCTCATTCGCGATCACTTCTTTTGCATCCAATGCACTGACAAACGTCAAGAAAGCCCCACACCCTTTTCTCACCATTCTTTCCGCTTTAAGAGCAGACACAACATTGGACAAGTAGCCTCTCTTTTCGCCTATCACTAAAACTTCATCATCCTCGGGAGTCCTTAACACCATGCGCTTAGTAGCACAATACAAGTTTGCTCGATATCTTACCAACCAATCCATGCCTAAGATAAAATCAAACTCCCCAAATGGTAGTTCCATCAAATCAGCTGGAAAAATCGATCCTTGCACTTCTAGAGGCACACTTCTAAAAAGTTTGTTTACCGCTACAGTTTGTCCTAAGGGACTAAGTACACTGATCATCTCCTAGAAGTAGTTTCAGAGTTCATGTTTAAGGTTCCAGACACCTCACTAGCAACATAGGAATGCGTCGACCCAATATCAATTAATGCAGTAAAGGGTAAACCGAAAATGAGGAACGTACCCATAATAACATCTGGTGCATTACCCTCTTCTCGACGTCTGGCTGTATAAACTAAGCCGGGCTGTCTTGCCTCTACATTCCCAGCACCTCTGCCCGGTGCTCCGCGACCCCGACTAGAACCATTCCCTCCTCTGTTCAGACCACGACCTCCCGGTACCTGTTGTCCACCCCTTCTTGGCTGCACATACCCCTGACCTACCATCCGAGCCCTGGTCATTCCTAGCGGACAGTTCCTGATCAAATGATCCTTTGACCCGCACTTGAAACATACCCTATCTTTTCCCTAGCACTCTCCTACATGAGACCTCCCACACTGAGCACACTATCGAAATTACCCAACAGCAGCTAGCGTTGCAACACGACCCGGTCTATCAACCCTAGGCCTCTTTTGGAAACCCCCAGATGACCCTGACGGTCCATAACTCCTCTTATTTCTACCTCTATCCTTGTCCTTATTTTGCTTCTCGATCCGTTTTACCTCCTCGGCTATTTTGGCCTTTTCTACTAGAATAGCAAAATCCCTCTCCCGTTGTGGAGCTATCAACACTCGTAGCTCATCTCGTAGCCCATCTTCGAACCGCACACAATGCTCATAATCTGTCGCGACTATCGCTCGGGCGTACCGGTTCAATCGCAGGAATTCTGCCTCATACTCAGCTACCGACTTACCCCCTTGAACTAAATTCAAGAATGCTTTCCTCTGAGCATCCACGTAACTGGCCCTAACGTACTTTCCTTGGAACATCACCTTAAAGAAATCCAAATCAACTCGATCCACCGAAGTACCCTCTCTCACGGTGAGCCACCACTGATATGCTTCATCCCGAAGTAGAGACACCGCGCCCTTCAGCTTCTCCTCTGTCGTGCAGTCCAGATCATCCATAATTCTCTCGACTGCCTCTAGCCAATACTCAGCCACATTTGGAGCTACTCCAGAAATACCTCTAAACATTTTAGATCCATTAGCTCGGAGTCGCTCAGGGACGGAGTTCCGAGTTGCTGCTCCACTGCTTGCCCCAGCCACTCGTTCCAACACACGCAACATTGCCTGAGACAGGGCATCATCTCCACCAGTTCTATCTTGCGGTCCCGTTTCCGCCACAGGTGATGCGGGCACTTCACCCTCAGGCTCATATCCTGCTTCTGAGAACTCAGGTTAAACACCTCAGCCTCTACCACGGGCACGTGCACCACGTCCACGTCTAGCACTCATGTCTAAGGTTTCGTCTTATCTGATTACAAATTTTATGCATTAGCATTTCTTCCACTGTTTATTACCGAGTAGTTTTATGAAGATAGGATTATAAGTAGTTTTTCTGCAAACACATATATTCCTAAAGTTTCTCATTTCTACTGTAAAGTTTCTTAATTTCATCATCCATAGCAACATATTCACATAATACATCCACTTTATACAGATCACTTAACCATCAGAAAACATACCTGGCAGACTTGGGCCGGAGACTCGGGTGCCATACTTCAAGAAAACAGGTTCATATAGATATATATATATATTTGAAATCATCTTAAATACAAAATTTGGAAAACGTTTTAAACCCAAAACCCAAGGCCGAGCTTTTGAAACTTGGCTCTGATACCAAATTGTAACACCCCAAACCCGGCCTAAACACTACGACCAGATCTGACATGTCACTGGAAAAAGAAGAAAGAAAGTTTAGAAAGTTTCACCAATTTCAGAACAATTCTAAGTCATTTAAAATCTCAAGTCTCGTGGCTCAGTTGAAAACCCGCCGTTCACTTACGTTACAAACTTAATTAGCCAAACCCTGCAATTGGGTGCCATTTGAAAACACTTACCGATTATTCGATTATTAGGTTAGTATTAAAATCATTCATTTACAAGAAGCGTTGTTTTGCAGATTATAAAGAAAACTTCAGGTTGTAATTTTATTCTTAAAACGTCCCATCAAGCAGTTTTGCAATTAATATGTCCAAAATTTAAACCCGAAAGATAATTACCAAATTTTGAAGTGGCCTTATTACAAATTAAAGAAAAATCCCCAAAAGTGGCAAATGTTAAATAAGATAAAGTTTAATAGTAGAACCCATGCGTGGCCACCTCGAGTCCCCTCCAAATTTCATCCATAAAGCTAAGAATCACCTCAAATTGTTTAAAACAAAGAGTGAGTCACCAGACTCAGTGTGCAATTAGTCCACATATTCCACAAATGGGCCCTAGCCCCAAAATACCAGTGGCCGAAGCCCAATCAATTCAACATAACCAGATAATCAATATGATACCCCAACCTAACCTAATTTCCATCCTCTACACCCCGCTTCATATGTCCATCCTCAACACACCTGTGGGGATTTCTACAATCAACCCTCCATCCTCTACACTCCTCTTTGGCAGTCATGCTAACAGACACACTGCTCAAAGTCAATATAACGTGGTCTAGCCACCGATCAACATGTGATCCAATCACCGATACGGTAATGAGGCACCCAGCCATCATTTAGTGTGACAATGTCACCGATATACACTTCCCCTTTATATCATTAATATCCCAAATCCCGTGCACATGCAATATAGTATAGCAAACAGGTCATATGATGTTATACATACAATATTTAGTGTACACACATAGTCATGCTATCAACAATAATTATGAAGTCAAACCATAATATACTGACCTGGAGTTTCGGTTTTACCCACCATGAGTAGCTTAATCACCCTTACCGAGATTTTCAGCTTTCAAGCATCACACATACACGATTTATACAAAAAGGAAATAGTGTGGTAATAACACACCTGTAGACACGCAAGACTACGCTATCGATCTCGCTAACGTCCTCACTTGCAGGGATCACAACGATCTGCTTATCCTTTTCAGAAGCTAGCCCACACCCCGGTGGCCAGTCTCGAACTGCTGACACCGCACGTCTCTTGAATTTAGGGGTAGGGACTACGCGTCCAACCCCCTCCTTTGATCGGCTGGTACTTGATTGCATGAAAGAAATCTTGGTCAGAAGACCGGGTTAAGGCATTGAATCAGAGAAAATAAGGATAGACGCTCAATATGTAAGAGTTTCTTACCTAGGTCGACAGAACCCGGAGGCTAAAAGGCTTGGATTACGAAGTCGATTGAGTACCTACGCAAATACCAAGTAAGAATCGGTTGAAAGAAACATAGATTAGGAGAGATGACCTTTCGGTCAAATGAGTAACATGAGCCCTCCTACCACCATTCGGCCAAAGCACCAAAACACCACCTTAACACCTTTGGTTTACCAACCATAAGAGAAAAGAAAGAGAGAACGAGCAGTAAAGTGAGGAAGATCCCTTACCGAAACTAAAATGCCAAAAGAGAGGTCTATGTTTGGTAATCAACCAAAAGTCGACAGAGAGGGTGCAGATCCACTAGGCAAAAATAAGATAGTAGATGGCAGAATATACAGATGATTCAAGTCACTACCCTGATAATCGGTTAACACCAAAGAAACGGATGAGAAAAATCAACAGGAAATGTTTCGGTCGAAAAGAAATAAGAAGAAAGGGCTAGGGAAATTCAGCTAAAGCAAAAGAATTTAGAGAGAGATGAGTGATGGAAGATGATGATTCGGTCAAGAAGGAAAATGAGAGATGTGGTTCGGCTTTCAAGAATGAAACAAGAAAACCCAAAAAAGAGAAGAAGAACAAAGGGTCCTACGGCTTTAGAGTAGAAGAGAAAAGAACTAAAGCAAAAAGATGACAAAAGGACTTGAGAGGATTCGGCAAGGGTTGGGAGCTTGGGGAGAAGAAGCAATTGAGAGAAAAGAAAGAAATAGAAGAAAAGAATGCCCCAACAGGTTACGGCTTACCAAAGAGGAGATGATCAAAAAGCAACCTTGGAACTTTCGGCAATTAGAGCAAGAAAAAATGCTAAAAGAGGAACACACCCAAATGCCGAAAAAGAACCTTAACACACACATAAACTACTAAAAAAACACCTAAGTTTCGGCATCTAACCCTTTTACCAAAATCGAAAACCTACCCCCCTAACACTCCTTAAAAATTCGGCTAACACCCCACTCACCTCAATCCCAATGCTTCTCCCTTGATTTACTCCTAAATCCCCTCTCTTCCACTTATTCAAATTAGTTTGAATGATTCAAACCCCCCAAATAGCTCTCCACCACCCGTTTGAATTTCTTGACCAGGTCTTGTCTCTCTCCCCCAGAGTTTGATTACCATCCAGCTGCCTCCCTTACCTGAGCCAAAAAAATAATACTCTCTTGTGCTGCTTTAGAGATTTGAACCCTCTCCCTCTCAGCTTCTCCTTGTGATGCCACTTCCCTGCATGCTAGGTGGCGTCTCCCTGCCACTTTACCACTGCAGCTCTTGTGTCTTCAAACGCAAGCAAAAATTCTTAAAACCTGCCTCAGCTAGCTTTCCCCCAAAGTGCCCAAAATTGAAATTTTGGCCAAGGCTTCGGCTTAACCCCGAGCCTTCCCTGTAACACCCCAAACCCGGCCCAAACACTACGACCGAATTTGGTGTGCTACAGAGAAAGTATTTTTTTTTTAAAAAAAATCCCTTTAAGCCGAATTAACTTTTTGATAAAAGATAGTGTTTGATTTAAAACACTTGAAGTGTATATAAAAAAAACATGCTTAGGTGTATTTTAAAAAAATATTCATTACGTCAGATTGTTACCGATTCAGGTGTGCCCGATGGCACGATAAAATATTTTGCGATTTAAAATTCTAGAAACCGCGTGTACTTAATTTAATGTTAGAAAATAGTTTAACAAATTAATCCAAACATAGAATAATAAAATTGTGTCTAGGCCTTGTTACAACTTAATTAAAATAAACCAACATTGAATAAAATAAAACAAAGTCAAAGTTCGTCTAATTAAAATTTCCACTGCATGGCCACCTCGAGTCCATCCAGCTCCATCTCCGCGATCTACCCATCTGCAAAATGTTAAGGGAAGGGGTGAGTCACCAAGACTCAGTGTGTAAATTCCCCCACCCGGAAAATATATCTCATACACAATTCATTAATAAACATGCTCATGCAACCCAACTAGCCATCCATACTCCTTTTCTACCCCGTGTGGTCAAAACCACTGATGACTTAAAGTCACAATTTAAATGATGGGGCCAACCCATCGTGTGGTCAAAACCACTGATGACCATAGGTCACAATATATCAAATGTGGTCAAAACCACTGGTGGTACCAAACCACTGGGACTTAGTCGCAAATAATCAATTGTTGTGGTCAAAACCACTGACGACAGTCCATATTTCATCCCCCTCCTCTCATCAATCCCACCATCAATTTTATATATATCATGTCATAGTATTAAACATCATGTGATGGCATATAACATATATCAAAAGTTACAAGACAGGGACTTACTCAAATCCGTGATTATGCCACCACTAATCACAATCAAAATAATCAAAACAAATAATAATGTCATGTAAATTAATAAAGTGTGTAGAGATCTTACACACCTGTTACTATCGTAATTCCTAGATCCCGAAAAGCTGATCTACGATGCTAGATCTCTTATCCTTACAAATGATTTGGTTTCCTACCAAATCCCGAGCCAAACGATAGTTCACCTACGACAATCGGCCACACCTTAAGACACAAAATAGTTAACCTCCAAGCCTTCTGGCTTAACGAATACCTAAAGGAAAAGATTACTAAATCAAGTCCTTACCACCACTTACCTTCCTCTTAAACCGATTGGGGAAGAAGAGAGCACCCTTTTCTTTGATGTTCGACCAAGATTTCTCAAAGTAGGGAGAAGGGAATTCGGCTATTGTCGGTTAAAATAATAAGCAAGGTTCAAACATGTGAAAAAGAAGAACAAAAAGTAGGAGAAGATGCTTTGAAATTTTATTAATAACAAAGAGGAAATTCGGCAAACAAAGTGGTGAATTATTCGCCAATGGTGGAAGAAAGAAAAAGGAGAATTAGTAGGAGAAATCAAAGGTGATTTTTGGCCAAATAAAATAGAAGAAAGTTGGAAAATTTGAAGAATTCCCTAGGGGATTTCTACGATGAGCAGAGGGAAAAGAAAAATAATAGTTGTTTGGAAATTTTCTTTGCTCTATTTGCTTACAAAAAAATTTCCAAAAGAGTCCTAATGTCACCAAATTCTCTTCTCTTTGCATTTGATAATTAAACTATTAATTATCACCTAAGATAATAGCACTTATCTTCTATCCTATCTTAAACAATTTAAACAAAATCAAACCACTAATACAATCCCCTTCCAAATTAATATATGCCAAAAATAATGAGCTTTATCTCATACAATTAAAAGTCCATTCTGCAGACCAACACTCCCATTCTTCACGCCAAGAAAAAAAAAAAGAGAGAAGGAAAAGAAAAATTAAATCAAAGTCTGCTGCTCCTTGGGTTCGAACTGCACCCCCAGCAAAGACCCCCTTCTTAACGCCCTTGCCAACTTTCCCGAATAAACTTTCATGTCAAATACCCTTTTTATTTATTTATAAAACCTTCCTCTTGGCCCTTTCCTTATGACGAAAAAGGCCCAAAAACAAAATTTCTTCCTGGCATCCCTTGCGTTTCAAACCCGAAACCTCTCCCTCTCAAGTGACGCCCCCAAGCCACTCCTACTACCTGGGCTGTGATGCCATGAACATTCACGAATTAACTTTAAGGCCTTCCTACTTAGCCCATCACTTCCTAAAAAAAAAACGCAGAAATGCTCCTCCTGCCATTCGAACTTGTGACCTGCGCCCCCCCTTTTCACCTCCAACACGCATGAAACCACTTAGCCAACTAAATCCTTGTGTCAAGTTCCTACTAAAAATTTTCTTAACCCCTAACTCACCTAGCTTCCCTCCTTTAAACACTTAAAAAAATAAATTTTAATACCGCGTCAGGCCTAGCTCTGGTTTATTTTAGACCCTTAAATATGTCAAATAAATTCTAGAATTTTAACCCTTCAAGTACACACATGGAAATTAGCTAAGTTACAAACAACCCCTAATTTGGGGTGTTACAATTCTACCCCTTAAAATAATTTCGTCCTCGAAATTACTTACTATCGCTCAATCGTGCATCCTTAACTCAACACACTACGCCATCTGCTGCAAGCACTCGATCTTAAAGAACTATCATACTTCCTAAACATTCCCTACGTTCATAATCCAAGTTCCATATACTTTACTAGCAATCATAGGAATGAACTAACGTAACTACAACCAAGACAACGAGGGTATTCCAAAATAAGAAACTTACCCGTTGTCATGTCCGCACATCTTCCTCCTCGCGACGGCCAACCGCATAAACCAGCCTTGGTTGCCTCGCCTCTGCACCTTCAAAGACCTCGACCACGCCCGTTACCATTATCATTACCTCTAGTGCACCTCGACCCCTCTGTGGTGGTCTTTCATTTCTAACCCGAGCACGGCTTCGACCCTCCTGGTTGATTCCTAGCTAACTTCCGAGGACAATCCCTTACACGGTGATCGAACGATCCACACTCAAAGCACCCTCGATTACCACTCCAACACTCACCCTTGTGAGGCTTGCCACACCGGGCACATTGTGGCGGCCATTGGGTATTAGCGCAAAGCGCAGCCTAGCGGCTTGATCCGACCCATCAAACCTCGTCCTCTTCTCGTTC
Source organism: Gossypium sturtianum (assembly GCA_025698515.1). Taxonomy (NCBI): domain Eukaryota; kingdom Viridiplantae; phylum Streptophyta; class Magnoliopsida; order Malvales; family Malvaceae; genus Gossypium; species Gossypium sturtianum. The sequence goes on from CM046948.1 coordinate 128,221,203, forward strand.
ATTACCCGAGAACCTTGAAGGTTCCGAGCTCCTCTTATTCCGTTCCTTCTTGGTTCCGCTTTAACGGATGTCTTACTCCCTCAAGAACTTTAGACTTCTCCACAAGAACAAAGAAACTCGCCTCTGTTGTGGAGCTATCATCATCCTCGGCTCATCTCTCACCCATCCTCGAATCTAACACAGCGTTCATGCTCTGGTACCCACAATACCACGAGCATACCTACTAAACCGAAGGAATTCGGCCTCATACTCCGCCACTGTCTTATTGCCTTGGACCAGTTCAAGAAAGCCTTTCATTTGTGCATCTACGTAGCTAGTACCCACATACTTCTTCCGATAGGTGGTTCAAATACTCCCAAGTCAAATCATCTGCTGTAGCCCCATCTCGAACCGTAAGCCACCACTGATACGCCTCATCCTTTAGAAGCGACACTGCCCCTTTCAGCTTTTCTTCCTCAGTCAGGTCAAGATCATCCATGATCCTTTCAGTTGACTCTAGCCATGATTCTGCGCACTAGGTGCCACTCCTAACACACCTCGGAATACCTCCGCCCGTTAGATCGGAGTCGCCGGGAAACAGATTTCCGAGCCCCACATTTCCACCAGGCCCCACCACCATCTCCAAGACTCGCAACACGACTTGCGATACCGCCCTCGCCACCGGCCCCGATCCGGCTCCTCGCCTCTAAAAGTAGGAGGTGGTGGTGGCGATGGTACCTCATTTTCGTAACCTTGTCCCGACTGACGGGTTCAGACACCGTCATCCTACCCCTACCACGTCCACGGCGTCCACGTCCTCTAGAACTCATTCTATCTACCGCGCTTTTAATCTGATTAAGAAAAATTTTATGCGTTAGCATTTGTTTCACTTTATTACTCGCGAAGAAATTTTATGGATAAGGTTTAATCAGAGATTCTTTCGAGCAAACAATGTTCCCGTCTTCTTTCCTAGTTCACACAAAGAAGTTCATGCATCCATTCCTTAATACTTTCCATACCTATTCGCTCATCGGACATTTTTGCCCATTTCTATCCCAGGGGTATTTTCGTCTTTTTCCTACAGGGGTATTTTCGTAATTTTTCCCGAACCAAAATATTTTGCTGATGATTTTCAAAGCAAGATTTTTGAATGTCTATAAAATCATTGAAATTTTTGGGCAAAACCATTGAATTAATATTTTATGGGTCAGGGGCATTTTGGTAATTTTACTCCTAAGGGTATTTCTGTAATTTTTTCGCAAGTCAAGTTTTTCGAGAAAAACGTTGTAAAAGTAATGTTTTAGGATTTGAGAAAGTTATTGACAAGTTTTGAAAACATTAGGGTTTGTTGTTTCATTCTATTTCTAAAACAAGGCTAGTTCCTTTTTTGGTTTTAATCATTGTGTTTAGCCTATGACCGAGCCCTCCCAGTCGGGGTGAACCAAAGCTACGCACCAGGCGCAATTCGAGTGAAGAGGAGGTGAGTCACGAGGACTCGCTTAAATACTGAGCTCTTCCGATCCAATCCTGAGACATGCGTCATGGGGGTTACCACACCCTAGCTCATTGACTAAGTCATAGGTTGGTTTAGTCCTTTAAGTCTTATGCTTCGTTTGTGTTTGAGTAATCTAACCTTAGGGTCCAAGTCCTATAAGTCTATCTACGTTCCATGCTTCCTACCCTTCTACTGAATATAATTCACCAAGAGGTTTAGATATACTTACCGGCGGATTGGTGCCGAGACTCGGGCCATCTTTGCTTAAAAACCAAAAATCATTCCATAAGGCCTGCTTAAAACATTTTTTGGGCCTTGGGCCCCACAAACGAGCTTTGAACTGGCTCGATACCATTTTGTAACACCCCAAACCCGGCCCAAACACTACGACCGAATTTGGTGTGCTCTGAGAGAAAGTATTTTTTTTTAAAAATCCCTTTAAGCCGAATTAACTTTTTGATAAAAGATAGTGTTTGATTTAAAACACTTGAAGGTATATAAAAAAACATGCTTAGGTGTATTTTAAAAAATATTCATTACGCGAGTTGTTACCGATTCGGTGTGCCCGATGGCACGATAAAATATTTTATGATTTAAAATTCTAGAAACCGCGTGTACTTAATTTAATGTTAGAAAATAGTTTAACAAATTAATCCAAACATAGAATAATAAAATTGTGTCTAGGCCTTGTTACAACTTAATTAAAATAAACCAACATTGAATAAAATAAAACAAAGTCAAAGTTCGTCTAATTAAAATTTCCACCGCATGGCCACCTCGAGTCCATCCAGGCTCCATCTCCGCGATCTACCCATCTCGCAAAATGTTAAGGGAAGGGGTGAGTCACCAAGACTCGATGTGTAAATTCCCCACCCGGAAAATATATCTCATACACAATTCATTAATAAACATGCTCATGCAACCCAACTAGCCATCCATACTCCTTTTCTACCCCGTGTGGTCAAAACCACTGATGACTTAAAGTCACAATTTAAATGATGGGGCCAACCCATCGTGTGGTCAAAACCACTGATGACCATAGGTCACAATATATCAAATGTGGTCAAAACCATCGGTGGTACCAAACCACCGGGACTTAGTCGCAAATAATCAATTGTTGTGGTCAAAACCACCGATGACCATAGGTCACAAATAATCTGATGGGGCCAACCCATCTTGTGGTCAAAACCACTGACGACAGTCCATATTTCATCCCCCTCCTCTCATCAATCCCACCATCAATTTTATATATATCATGTCATAGTATTAAACATCATGTGATGGCATATAACATATATCAAAAGTTACAAGACAGGGACTTACGAAATCCGTGATTATGCCACCACTAATCACAATCAAAATAATCAAAACAAATAATAATGTCATGTAAATTAATAAAGTGTGTAGAGATCTTACACACCATGTTACTATCGTAATTCCTAGATCCCGAAAAGCTGATCTACGATGCTAGATCTCTTATCCTTACAAATGATTTGGTTTCCTACCAAATCCCAAGCCAAACGATAGTTCACCTACGACAATCGGCCACACCTTAAGACACAAAATAGTTAACCTCCAAGCCTTCGGCTTAACGAATACCTAAAGGAAAAAGATTACTAAATCAAGTCCTTACCACCACTTACCTTCCTCTTAAACCGATTGGGGAAGAAGAGAGCACCCTTTTCTTTGATGTTCGACCAAGATTTCTCAAAGTAGGGAGAAGGGAATTCGGCTATTGTCGGTTAAAATAATAAGCAAGGTTCGGCTTATGTGAAAAAGAAGAACAAAAAGTAGGAGAAGATGCTGAAATTTTATTAATAACAGCAGAGGAAATTCGGCAGCAAAGTGGTGAATTATTCGGCCAATGGTGGAAGAAAGAAAAAGGAGAATTAGTAGGAGAAATCAAAGGTGATTTTTGGCCAAATAAAATAGAAGAAAGCTGGAAAATTTGAAGAATTCCCTAGGGGATTTCTTGGCGATGTGAGAGGAAAAGAAAAATAATAGTTGCTTTGAAATTTTCTTTGCTCTATTTGTTTGTACAAAAACAAATTTCCAAAGAGTCCTAATGTTTGCCAAATTCTCTTCTCTTTGCTGATAATTAAACTATTAATTATCACCTAAGATAATAGCACTTATCTTCTATCCTATCTTAAACAATTTAAACAAAATCAAACCACTAATACAATCCCCTTCCAAATTAATATATGCCAAAAATAATGAGCTTTATCTCTTACAATTAAAAGTCCATTCTCGCAGACCAACACTCCCATTCTTCACGCCAAAGAAGAACAAAAAGAGAGAAGGAAAAGAAAAAAAAAATTAAATCAAAGTGCTGCTCCTTGGGTTCGAACTCGCACCCCAAGCAAAGCAAATTTCCTTCTTAACGCCCTTGCCAACTTTCCCGAATAAACTTTCATGTCAAATACCCTTTTATTTATTTATAAAACCTTCCTCTTGGCCCTTTCCTTATGACTAAAAAGGCCCAAAAACAAAATTTCTTCCTGGCATCCCTTGCGTTTCGAACCCGAAACCTCTCCCTCTCAAGTGACGCCCCCAAGCCACTCCTACTACCTGGGCTGTGATGCCATGAACATTCACGAATTAACTTTAAGGCCTTCCTACTTAGCCCATCACTTCCTAAAAAAAAAAAAATTGAGAAATGCTCCTCCCGCCATTCGAACTTGTGACCTGCGCCCCCCCTTTTCACCTCCAACACGCATGAAACCACTTAGCCAACTAAATCCTTGTGTCAAGTTCCTACTAAAAATTTTCTTAACCCCTAACTCACCTAGCTTCCTCCTTTAAACACTTAAAAAAATAAATTTTAATACCACACAGAGCCTAGCTCGGTTTATTTTTAGACCCTTAAATATGTCAAATAAATTCTAGAATTTTAACCCTTCAAGTACACACATGGGAAATTAGCTAAGTTACAAACAACCCCTAATTTGGGGTGTTACATTCCCGGGGTCCCCAAACATAACAAATTAATAGATAGAGCATGCCAACGCACATAGAACATAATAAATGCAAAGCCCCTAAATCCCGGATGTTACAAAAAGGATAAGAATCAACAATCCCTTTCGTTTGCTACTTAAACATATTTTAGAGGTAAACCATATTAATTAAATAAGTTAAATATGCCAACCAATTATGAAATCTTTATTGTCCCAAAACCAGCTATTTGATTTACTGTTTGAACATGAAATTTATAGGTAGTCAAAGTTTCCAACATATTTAAAATATTATCTATATTTATATATGTTCAAAGGTTTAAAGTTTTTTTACATAAAACTTGATATGTATGAACTATATGAAATGTATTATAAAATATAATGATTGAATTGTTAAGATATCAATCGTAAAAAAAATAATTATAAAAGTGTGTAAAATCATGTTAGTTTTACATCAGTGAAAGTGGATCTCTCCCTTATAAAGGTTGTTGTTCAAATAAATTTAAATATATAATGTTTTTCACAAGTTACTAAATTAATTAAGAGTTTAAGGATTAAAGATAGATTATGCATATACACATTATGTATATACTACATCAAGAAGAGGTTACAAAAAAGTAGAACACAAAGCTTATATGACACAGTTTATACGTTGTCATTTGATGCACTAATATGATGATCACTATAGTTAATAGGTATAATTAAAATAAATCTTATAGGTTATCATAAATGTAAATTTTCATTTTGAAATAAAAATTTAGACAAATGTAATCAAGGATTAAAATATTTATTAAAATAAAAGGTAAAAAAAATAGAAAGATTCAGCTCAAGGTAATCAAATATTACATAGAGTTCTATATAGACCTGTTCATGGGTCGAGCCACCCGGCCCGGCCCGAAGGCCCGCCCGAAATGCGGGAGGGTTTGGGCTAAAATATAGGCCCAAAAAATGGGTTTGGACAAAAAAAATAAGGCCCGTTTAAAAAATAAGATGGGCCTCGAGTAAGGCATTTTTGGCCTGGGCCCGGCCCATAACTTTTTCATTTCATATTTACATACTTTGCCATTTCATATTTACATAATTTGGCACCCAATGCCTCATCAGATAAATCCGAAGTAATAACTGCATCCAACGCTATATAAATTGACACCTAGTGTCTCATCGGTTAAACCGAAGCAAATTGGCACCCAGTGCCTCATCGACTCGAAGTCGAAGAAATCCTTGAATTCTTCCTATGGCATGCCATCTATATTCGACTTAGCCCGAAACAATTAATAGGGTTCCATTTCACTTACAAATACATCCAATGTCCAATTCTCATATTTGAACATTATCACATTTAATCATATATTTATATCAATTTTCACATAATCAATACATTCATAATATATATCAAATCAATCCATTTCAATCAACTATAAATTCAATTCAATCTCAAAGTACTAAAATATTCACTTCAACTGCTTACCATATGCAATAATTCAAAATACAATAATTAACAACTTAGTTCGGATTATAGAAACACAAACCGTGGATTTCGAGCTATTCGGTGTCGATTTTATCCTTCCCCTTTTAGTTGAGGATTCCGGCACGACGTTAGCTATAGAATTAAAACAATTAAAACACATTAATACTACATAATTCAATTCCACATTGAATATTTCAATCTTTACACAATATTTGCTTAAATTTCAATTTAGTCCCTAAACCGAGATCAATTTTTAACTTCCACATTTAACCCTATATTTTAATACTAATTTCACTTTAAGATAAATTTAGTTCCCTATTTTCAATTATACCCTTAAATTTCAAATTTTTCACAATTTAGTTCCTATTACTCAAAATTTACAATTTGTTCTACAACTTAGTCCTTTTCCATTTCTAACTTAAAAATCTATCAATTTAATCCCTAATAGTAAAACTATTCAACAATAACAACATCTAAAATCTTAATCAATGCTAAAATTTCAACATGGGTCGGGTAGTTCTAAACACCAGGATTCCAAAATATAAAAACTATAAAAAAAAGGGACTAAATTGATTAACTAATTGAAGTTTGAATGTTAAAAACCCTTAGGACGTGCGTTCTCCCTTATTTTCTTTCTTTCTTTTCTGTCTTTTTTTTTTTTTAACTTGCATGCAACCATTTTCTTTTTATTATAATTTCATTTACTTATTATTATATAATACATATATACATACATCTAGTTTTTAAGTTATTAATTATGATAACATATATATATATATATATATGATAAGTTTACATATAATATATATATTACTCCTTAATGCCGCCCACTACAACATGAAAATGTATATTTATCATTTTAGTCCCTTTAATTTATTTAAAGTATAATTCAACTTTTAACTCATATGCGATTTAGTCTTAGTACTTTAACAACTCTTAATTTTACAAAATTCACTTAATTAAAATTTAATTCACTACTAAACTAACCTCATAATTATTAAATAAAAATATTTATGGGTTTGTTTTACGGAAACGGAGTCCCAAATTCATTTTCTGACACCTTAACTATCGGGTCATTACAAAAAAAAAGTTACAATTTGGTCATTGGACTATTCAAAAGTTTTCATTTAAGTCACTAAACTATTAAAAAGTTTTAATTCAAGTCACTAGGTTGTTAAGTTTTCTCTAAAAAAAAACAATTCCGCCAGTGAGCTCCAAGCGAAGATTTGATGATCGGTACGGTGAATCAGTACCAATCGATGAGCAGAAGAACATACCTTTGATCCAAGTCTATATGATGGTCAGTGTTAGAAATCAAAGAAAAAAACTATTTGAATTTTGGTTTACAGATTCGTGATGTCCAAAACTATTTCATGAAAAAATTGAATTGTAGAAGAGAAGAGAAAAGAGAGCACTTGATTGGTGTAGACAATGAGAACAGAGAAAGCCATGCAACATTGGTTTTGACAGCCTAGTGACTAATGAAAACTTTTGAATAGTTCAATGACCAAATTATAACTTTTTTAGTTAAGTGACCAAAATGAAAACATACCTATAACTTAATGACTAATGGTGTAACTTACCCTTAATATTATATGATCAAGTTTGCCTTTAGAGGGAAAAGAAAAAGAAGAAAAAGTAGATTATTTTTTTTTAGCATTTGAGATTTCTTTTTGTGAACAATAAAAATGAAAATAAAAACCTTGATGGGAATAACGTGTAGATTTGGGATTTTTCAGTATGGTAAGCTAACGTGGGAATGTATCGTGCGTCAAAGACAAAGTTTACCTTTGAGGAAAAACATTTTCAATTTGGTAAAACTCCCTTATGATGCCCACTTTTTTTTTTTTTTTAAATTAGGTTATAAATTGTATGGTCATCTCAATATCATTTGAATGAAAGTAACATATATTTGATAATCTAATCATCCCATTCCCACCACCTTTACAAAAATAAAACATCTCATCTCATTCCCAATATCTTTGCATGGTCTCACTAATCCTAATACTACATTTTTTTTCTTTTTCTTTTTATTTGCATTTGTCTTTCCCTTTTGTCGAATAAAAGAAATAGGGAATCTCCTTTAATTCTTTTTTTATTGTTTTAGTTTTCCATCATGTTCGAATTTCTAAGTTTTTGAAATAATGAAGTTCAATGCTACCTTTATTTTTCAATTATTTCTCATGACTTCAAATACCGAAAGCTCCATGTTTGAGAGGACCGGTATAAATTATAAAATTTTGATGAATAAAGTAAGAAATTGTGTCAATGAAATTAATTTAAATTATTAATTTCCAGGAGGGGTCAATAAAAAAATTCATTTAACCATTCAAATAAAAAGATTTACATGTTGATTAAATCTTAGCTTGATTGGCATGAGCATTGTTGTCAATGCAGGAATACGTGGGTTTGAGTGCGTTGAAGCGCATTATCCTCCTATTTATGGATTGGGGAGGAGCTATGAATAATTTTAAATATTGTATTAAAAAAATATTATAAGAACCTATAATGAGATTATTAAAAAAAATTATATTAAATTATTAATTAAAAAAAAGCTTCAATTACAAATTTATCATCTAAAAGAGGCCAACGGGCTTCCTACTTCCGACTTCACCGCTATTTAAGCTAATTAAATTGAGTAGTAGTTTCAATGACATTTTGGTGGATAAATTTTAAAGATTACCTGTTTGAGAATCTAGATAAGCTGGTACGGGCTCTAGCTCCCCTAAAATAGAAAATTTTGTTTTAGATTGCTAAAAATTTATAAATTTTTAATTTAGTATAGGTTTAATTTACAATTTGGCTCTTAAATTATATCCATTTTTCATTTTGGTATCTAAATTTTTTTTATCCCAATTTGGTATTTAAACCTCTAAAGTATGCCTCCATTATATATTTTAGTCTATTTTTTTACCGATGTTAAAAAATTTCTTACAGCCAATCAAAAAGTGCCATGTGGCGCATTTATGTAAAAAATATATATTTTCTTTTATTAAATGTATATACACATTAAAAAAATATAAAAGTGGAAATAAATATACAAAAAATTTAGAAATATATATATATAAATCTAGATAAATAAACATATAAATTATAAAAAAAGATTTACAAAAAATACAATAATTAAAAAGAAATTAGGTCTTGGATCAATCCAATTCCCCTCACACTCCTGTATCGGTTCGGGACCCAAAACTTTCCTCTCACCCAGTTCAATCCAACATAGTGGTGTTTGACACTTACGACCATACAAAGCCTTATAAGGTGCCATCTATATACTCGACTGAAAGCTATAATTGTAGGCAAATTCAGCAAGAGGTAAGTGCTCTTCCCAGCTACCTCAGAAGTCAATAATACAACCCCTTAACATCTTCCAATATCTGGATAACCCGCTCAGACTGTTCAGTAGTCTATGGATGGAAAGTCGTACTAAAGTCCAAATGAGTACCCAGTGCCTCATGTAGCTTCTTCTAGAATCGAGATGTAAAACGAGGATCTCAATTTGAAATAATTGATATTGGTACCCCATGCAGTCTCATAATCTCCGAAATGTATAACTTAGCCAGTTTTTGCAATGAATAATCCATATGGACAGGTAAGAAATGAGCTGAGTTAGTCAATCGGTCCACTATCACCCAAATTGAATCTTTCTTAGTGGGTGTTAAGGGTAACTCACTAACAAAGTCCATGATCACTCGTTCCCATTTTCACTCAGGAATCTTAATCGGTTGTAACAAGCTAGAAGGAAACTGGTGTTCTGCCTTCACCTGTTGAAACGTCTGAAACTTAGCTACAAAAGCTGTCACTTCCCGTATCAGTCTAGGCCACCAGTACAATTCCCTTAAATCTCGATACATCTTATTCATTTTAGGATGCATAGCATAAGGGCTACTATGTGCTTCCCGAAGAATGGACTGTCTTAGATCCTTATCATTCGACACACAATACCTCTCTCAGAAACACAGAATACCTTCAGCATTGAACCCAAAATCCTCGATCTTGCCATTCTCGATTTGCTTAATCCATGGTAACAAACACACATCTAATTGTTGTTTATCTTTAATTCCATTGACCAAGGTGGGTTTTACTTGCAATTCTGCTAGTAAGCTTCCATCATCCATCAGACTTAAGCTAGCAAACATCGCTTTTAAATCAATTATTTGTTTCCTACTTAGAGCATCCTCCACCACATTAGCATTTTTAGGATGGTATTCAATCACACAGTCATAGTCTTTTAATAATCCTATCCATCTTTGTTGCGTCAAGTTCAACTCTTTTTGGGTGAGAAGATACTTTAGACTCTTATGATCCGTATAGATGTAGCACTTCTCACCATACAGGTAGTGCCTCCAAATTTTTAATGCAAATACTACGACTGCCAACTCTAAATCATGAGTCGATTAGTTTCACTCATGCGGTTTCAACTGCCTCGATGCGTAGGCAACTACTTTTCCGTCTTGCATCAACACACATCCAAGGCCAGCGTAAGATGCATCACTATATACTACATACTCCTTTCCCAACTCAGGCTAAACCAACATTAGAGTGTGAGTCAACAAAAACTTTAGCTTTTTGAAGCTAGCTTGCTGATCATCCGTCCATTTAAATCGAGCATTCTTTTTCATAAACTTAGCTAGAGGAGAAAAAAATAGATAGAACCCTTCAACAAATCTCCAATAATACCCGGCTAAACTAAGGAAACTTCGGATCATAGAAATGTTTTGGGTTGTTTCTATTCCAGAATAACCTCTATCTTTTTCGGATCTACTCGGATACTCTTAGTGGATACCACATGACCCAAAAAAATTACTTGTAACACCCCTTACCCGTGTTCGAAGCCGGAACCGGATATGAGGCATTACCTAACTTAACTTGCTTAAACATAACACACCGGGCTATAAAATTTCGCTACAGCTTAGAAACTTTTCATATAAACTCTTAACCTGCTCATTCTGACTTATGAGGCCCTAAACGTACTTCCGGAAGGTTTCAGAATTTAACCGAGAACTAATACGTGCTCAGAAAATTTTTAACCAAACAGGGGCCACACGCCTGTGTTGTTCTAGGGACACGCCCGTGTATCCCTAAGACATGCCCGTGTTCTTCACCCGTGGTCGACACTGACTTATTTCACACGGCCGGGCACACGCCCGTGTCCCTGGCCCGTGTCTCACACACGGCCTTGACACGCCTGTGCCCTAGCCCGTGTGCCAAAACCTTGCCATTCTGTTTATGACATCATCATCTCACTATGGTCACACGGCCAAGGCACACGCCCGTGTCCTTAGACCGTGTGTCGAATTAAATTTCACATTTAAAGTGCAGACTTCACACGGCCTGGGCACACGTCTATGGGACTGACCGTGTGTCACACACGGCCTAGACACACACCCGTGTGTCTGCCCGTATGGATAATTATATAGCTATCTACCAAGCCTTTTGCCACCCTAACAAGCATTCACACTCATACCAAACAATTCAATACATAAGCTGATCATATGGTACCTCTAAGGACTCAATTCAAAGCATTCACACAAGCAGAAACTTCATAATTTCATCACATTGAATATATATAAAAACTTATCAAGTGTTGGCCCATTTCCAATGACCATTTACAAAATAACTTTGATTACAATCATAGCCAACACTTTGGCTAACAATTACGACCTAACAAAATACCCAAGTCCTATACATGCCATACTCAAAATAAGTCTAAATTGTTATACCTAAGTGATGTTGATAATGTGATTTCTGAACTCCTACGTCCCACGATTCTCAAGTTATCGAGGCAACACTACAAGGAAAAAGGTCAATGAAAAGAGGTAAGCATAAAGCTTAGTAAGTTTGCATGGAAATAAATAGCAACAATAAGCTCATGATAAAATTCATCCATGGCACTAATTATCCATACACAAAGTATTAGGCTTTTTGCCATACTTACTCATACTTGCCCTTATTTAGCACATACCATGCCACATATCGTGAGTGTTTCGTCGTGAATTACTCACGAGTACCTGTGTTAACTCAATCACATAACATTTAGTAAAATTCTCGTTTCTATTTCTAAGCTGATTTATTCACCCCGATAAATCACTAGGGATGCTCAAAGATGTATATTTATAACCATTAGCATAAAAACGAAACCAATGCCACATCTCGGATGTGGTCTTACATGGGGTCACCTATCAGTACTGATGCCATATCCCGGATATGGTCTTATTACGGAATCTCACCTTAAGTATCGATGCCATATCCTGGATATGGTCTTATACGATTCTCATACTCGATACCGAAGCCATATCCCGGATATGGTCTTATACGGGATTTTAATTTGGTGCTGAGGCCATGTCCCGGACATGGTCTTACACAAGACCTTATTCTTCTTATGTCTTGATGATAGCCTTTTCACACTTATTTTAGTCCCACCGGGACTTCAACATCTCAATTCTTATCATCTTTCTCTTTCAACACCAATATTCAATTTCATAGCATTTCATTATATGATCAGCCATTCTCAAACATGCTAGCATAAATGTTAAATTATCACATACAAACTTACCTCGATTTTAAAATAAGCTAGATCGTCGATCTAGTCCGAGACTTTATTTTTCCCCAATCGAGGTGAATTCTTGGTTCTTCTTGCTCTATAATAGAAATTTATCTCATTTTAATCAACTCATTAATAAATGCATTTCAAAAATCATGCTTTGAAAAAACTACCATTTTGCCCTTAGACTTTGGCAAAATAACCATTTTACCCCTAGGCTCGGAAATTAATTCTAATCGAGTTTCTACCTCTAATGAGCCTAGGTGAACATTTATTTCTCTTACGGCTATCATTAAAACCCAACATTTCACACATTTACTACAAACTTTATAACCTTTACAACAAGGTCCATTTAGGTGTTTTCATGGAAACACCTTTCACAAAAGTTGTTCATCTAACAACCAAGACTCATTTTCTTTCATAAAAATGCAGCAAATAACAATGAAAGCTCTCATGGAAAATCTCTAAACTCTTCACCATATTACAAATTAGTCCCCTCATTTGAAAGCCTAATCTCTAGGGGTTCTAAAAGTACAACTATCTTCAAGAAAAATCATTAAAATCACTTACTTTTTGAGATTTCAAAACCCCTATTTTGCTTGCAATTTTTGGTGGAGAAAGATGGAGAGAAAATATGGATATCATCTTTCCTTTATTTTACTCTATATATCAATTTAGTCAACCACTATTACCAACTTTGACCAATTTGTCAATTCTTGTCTCCTATGATCTCTTATGGCCGGCCAACCATTTACAAAGGGGCTAATTGCCTTTTAAAGGCCTCCAATTAACATTCTATGGCTATTTGGCACCTTTAGCTTATAAAATAGAACTTTTGCACTTTATGCGATTTAGTCCTTTTTCACGATTAAGCAAGAAATCGATAAAATTAAAGCACCAAAATTTTTATACACTTATACCATCACACTCTAACTCATAAAATATCATGGAAATAATTTTCTCTAACCTCGGATTAGTGATCCCGAGATTACTGTTCTGACTAGCCTCTAAATCGGGTTGTTACATTACTTCTTTAAGTCAAAATTCATATTTACTCAGTTTCGCATAGAGCTTCTTTTCGCGGAGAATTTGCAAAACAACCCTAAGATGTTTATTTTGTTCAGTTTCAGACTTAGAATAAACTAAGATGTTGTCGATAAATGCAACGACAAACTGGTCAAGGAATGGTTGGAACACTCTTTTCATTAAGTCCATAAATGCAACAGGAGTATTGGTTAATTTGAAAGGTATGACAAGGAACTCATAATGACCATACCGAGTCCTAAATGTAGTCTTGGGTACATCTAATTCCTTCACCTTTAATTGATAGTACCTAGACCTCAAATCAATTTTAGAAAACACCATTGCACCTCAGAATTGGTCGAACAAATCGTCGGTCCTAGGCAGATGATACTTATTCTTAACGGTCAGCTTATTCAACTACTGATAGTCAATACACAACCTTAGAGACCTGTCTTTCTTCTTTAAAAACATGATCGGAGCTCCCTACGGAGAAACACTAGGTATTATAAAACCACGATCCAAAAGTTCTTGAAGTTAAACTTTCAATTCTTTTAGCATATTAGGTTCCATGCGGTAGGGAGCAATGGACACCAGAGCAGTTCCAGACAACAACTCAATTCTGAATTCTACCTCACATTCTGGAGGTAACCTCGACAGTTTCTCGAGAAAAACATCCGAAAATTCCCTAAATGTTCGTATACTATCCACAGTTGCACTACTAGCATTCATATCTAACACATAGGTTAGATAGACCTCACGCCCTTTCTGAACTAATTTCTCGGCAACCATAGCAGAGATCACATTAGATAACTAATTTCTTCATTCACCAACCATATCAATTTCGCTACCCTCAATCGTTTTCAAAGTCACCCTCTTAATGACACAGTCCAAACTAGATGTTTTATCAACCAATCCATTCCCAGAATTAAGTCGAACTCACCGAAAGATAATTCCATAAGATCAGCCGGAAACACGACAGCTTGAACCTCCAATGGATATCTCCTATAAATCTTATTTACAACAACCAATTGTCCCAAAAGGTTAACTATAGTAACATTGCTAGTAGTTTTCTCTACCCCAATACCCAGTTTATCAATCACAACCAACATATGAATGGGTAGATCCTATGTCAATCAAGGTAAAATACGGAACAAAATGGATGGTAAAAGTACCTGTTATGAAATCGGACGCATCACTACCCTCACAATCTCTAGCAGTATATACAAGAGTCGATTGCCTAGCCTCAATTCTGTTCGCACTAGTCGCAATAGTATTTGCAACCCTATTCTAACCTCAGCCCCTCGGATGTAACTAACTCGATCTCTGGTTCTGGGTTTGATTCTAGGTCGAAGCTTGTGGCTAATTGACCTGACGAGGACAATCTTTAATTCTATGCTCGGTTGACCCACATCTCAGAAAAGCACATAATTTCTTCCAACACTCATCAGAATAACGCTTATTGCAATACGTACAGTTGGGATTCCTACCCCTAGAATTAGCTACAGCAACCCCTTGTTGTGGTTTACCCTCTTTAGCTCATTTTATAGGACGATTATTCAAACTAATGGGACCAGAATCGCTATTAATCGAGACCTTATTTTTCTTCAATTTTTGGCATTCCAAACATTTGATTTCCTCCGTAATCTTTGTTTTCTCTACTAGGGTCTCAAACACCCTTTCCTGGTATGAAGCAACCTGAATTTTGAGGTCGATTTCCTCCACAATATTGGTTTTCTCCACTAGGATCTCAAACACCCTTTCCTGGTGTAGAGCAATCTAAACTTTAAGGTCGTAACGCGATTTTTCCTCGAACCTCACACATTTATCTTGCTTAGTGGCGACCATCCCCTAAGCATAACGGTTGAGCCTCGAAAATTCGGCCTTGTATTTAGCCGTAGTCTTATCCCCCTGTTTTAACTCGATGAACTCAAGTCTGGGGACCTCTACATACCTCATGCCCACATACTTCTTCTAGAAGACCCATTGAAAATACTTCCAGGTCAATCATTCAGCCAGTGTACCTCTCACCATAGACTGCCACCAATGGTAGGCCTCATCCTTGAGCAAAGACACAGTACCTTTCAGTTTTTGTTCCAAAGCAGAGTCTAGGTCCTCCAGAATTCTTTTTGTGGTCTCCATTAGTATTCGACCATGGTAAGGGTTTCCAACCACACCCCTAAATAATTTAACCCATTGATCGGTACCTCTCAGTAATCGATCCACGGTTCCCAAGTCAAGTTTGGGCTCTAGCTACCCTTTGCAGAACCCTCAGCATTGCATGAAAAAAACTGCATCATCACTATTTTCATAACCTCTGCCACCAATGGCAGATGAGTCTTTCATGAAATCTGCCTCAGGAATTGAAGTTTCACTTTGAGTGATAGGCGGCTCAACAGGAGTAGGCCTATATGACCTACCTCTACCTCTACCACGTCCGCCTCGGGTGCTCATAATGAATTCCCGAAATTTAAAGTCTAAAGTATATCTACAGTTTCCAAGTAAATGTTCAAGCATGAGCTATTTTTTCCTGAGTGTTCACAGTCTAAAGTTTATTGTTTATCTATAGTCTCAGAAGTAAAAATAATTAATTTAGGAACGATGTTAGAGTCTTGGATTTAAATTCTTTGAAGAATATCATTTTTTTTTCAAAAATTTTGTCGCATGATTTTTTCTCAAAATACCCCTTTTTAAGACATACACGTAGACTAATTAAAAATTTACAGTCCGAGTTCTGATAACTTGACTCTGATGCCACTAAATGTAACCTACATAACCTGACCTAGACGTTATGATCGGATTCTAAAGGTTACATAAGCTACCGAAATGGCCTAGTAAAACTATCAGAGTTTATGAAATAATCTTTTTGAAACATTTGCTTACCTTAGTAGAAAAAAGTTAGTGTGTTTCCAAAAGGTACAATTTCTTTCAAAAATCGGTTGCTTTTAATAATTACTTTGCAAAAGTTAATTTCCAATTTTAAATATTTTTCAAAATCTCCTTTACATAATATTACAGTATAAAAGTGATATTCAATTGTAGTTTTAATGAAAACCAGATTTTCATGCATAAAAAAAATTCAATTTCCACATTTCAATAGTCTAAACAAAACTTAAATTCCATGCATGCCAAAATTAACCCAAAATTTAAGTCCCATGTCACAATTCAAATAAAAACAATACAGTTCCAAAATAACAGAAATTATGAAAAAAAATATGTCTAAACTACTTTTAGCTAAAATAAACCGAGCGAAGTCCTCCGAATGTCGAGTCTGTGTCCTAAGCTTGTGGGTTATCTGTAAAGATGAAAATTAAGGGGGGTGGGCTTAAAGAGCTCAGTGTGAGTCTGAACACAAGATAAATAAGTGCAAACAGAGAACATACCATACAAAATATCATTTTTTCAGATCAACATATCAGTATAGCATCTCAGAATTTTCAGGTAGCTTGTACATACTTATGTATGGCAATGCAATTTCAGTATATCAGAGAAGATCCTACCCACCTTCGCTACACTCCACAGTAAGGGTTCCCATAACTCATCCATCACTACACACCACTTTGTGGATATACTACCAGTAATTGCAGATAAACTGCTAGTAATAAAAATAGTGGGTAATCCACCATTATTTTCAGATAAAAAGTTTGCAAATAAACTGCCAGTAAGTTGTGGATGAACCACCAATGTTTTCATATTATTAAATTGCCAATACTTTATTTGTTCATATCGTCCCACCCCATGCAATGAATATGACATGCTTTTAACAGAACAGTGCAGATATAGTAGACATGCTTAACATGTATTCAATTCAACAGTAGCAGTAGACATGCTTAACATGCACTCAGTAGTAATAATAACAATTTATCAGAATTATAGTGGCAGTAGACATGTAATTTTCACATATCATACATTATAATAGTAGCAATTCAGTCATTAAATCACAGATTCCATAATATACATAATATCGAGGACTCAATTTAATGAATAAAAAAAATCTAAAAATAATCCAGGGACTATATAAGGACTAAACTGAACAATGCCTAGAACTATACATGATATTAGAGACTCAATTGTGGCTAGGCCGTGTGGAAGGGTTACACGAACTACCTTAAGAATTACATGGGCACATGGTTGTGTGGTCCACCCGTGTGGTCCACACGCTCGTGTGAGAGACTGTGTGGCCCTAAACCTATTCACAATCACCACCAATTCACTTAGAAAAAACATAGACCTTTCACCACGGGTCCGATTGACATTCCTCACGATCAACTTTGATCCGATTCACCTAGATTCGGTCCTTCAACGATAAATACACTATCACACCTCATTTTTATTTAGTTATCATTAGTTTTTGAACAAGAATGATATCTAGCTTAGTGATTAAGAACAAGCGTAGCTATCTTAGTGACCCAAGTTTGAGTCCCTTCTCCTACATTCTTATTTTAATTTCAGCACACCTCCTTGGTCAACCCCCATTTTCGACCAAAATAGTTGTATTATGCATAAGATTTTTTCCTTTTCACTGCCTTTGTTCCCACTCTTTCCTTTTCTTTTCCTAAATTCCCTCAAATTTCATTTATATATATATATTTATTATATATATTGTTTTTTTTTAAAGTGACAATCTGGATCACTCAGATTTGCTTTAGTGCAAGAGAAATATTTGGATCTCTATTCAAAAGAGTAATAGAGTAAATGATTCTCAATCGATTTAATAAGAGAACTTTATTGGATTGTATGGCCGAACTAACAAATGTGTGTTTTGGTGTTAGTACTATTATTCTATAATCAGATCGAGGTGAGATCTAGTTAGATCTGAAGCGTAGGAGTGTGAAGGAGTAGACATTGTATTGTGAGACTTTCATTCAAGGTGTGGGTTCTAACCATTAAAGGATTGTGGATGATTCATTTATAAATAATTTAAGAGTATATTTATTAATAATGTTTGTTTAAACTTTGATTATACTTATAACTAATCGTTTGCATAAGTGATCTTGGTGAGAAATAAATCATTTCTAAATGATTGGCTACAAGTTAGTATCTTTGATTTAAGAAATTCGAGTTTCCAAAAATATGTGTAAATGATTCGGGAATGTTCGTATGTTTTTTGATATTTAAGCGTGCCACTGTTCTATTGTTGATATTGATAGCATGATAAACTATGTTCACTGAGATTGATAAATATGATTGCATGTTTAAGACATGCCACTATTTCTATTAAAAAAATGGATTACATGATAAAATCATGATTACTGATACTGAAATACTGAACACATGATAATTCATGCCTACTATTTCTACCATCGATCGCATGTTTTAATCATGCCTACTGTACTACTCTGTTATTATTAAAACATGTCATACTGCATTGGGGTTGGGACGATTATGTAACGAGGAAGTACTGGAAGCTTGTCTGCAATACTATTGGCTTGTCCACAATACTGGCAATTTATCTGCAATATTGATGGCTTGTCTACAATGCTGGCAGTTTATCTGTAATACTGGTGGCTTTTCCACATTATTGGTAGCTTATATGCAATAATGGTGGCTTGTCCACACACTGGTGTGTTATTGGATGGATGAGTTCTGGGGAACTCTTATTATTGTGTGTAGCGGAGTTAGGTAGAAACTTCTTTGAAATTATTGCATTGACATGAATCATGCATATTGAAACTGTGAATTTTGTACTGTTCTAATGCCTTGTATATTAAGCTTTCAGCATTAGATTAGAACAATACAGAATCATGCATAAATGTCTAGGCCGGGTTAGGGATGTTATGTAACACCCCAAACCCGACCTAGACGTTATGGCTGAATCTGAAAATCTTACCATAAAGAGGTTTTGAAAACGGTGCAAATTCATTGAAGCTTTGTAACCCATTTTTGTTTATACAACTTTTATTGAAAACTTTATTTAATTAATTTATTTTTCCAAAACACAATCTATAGTGGAAGTCTAATAAATTTGTTATATTTTGGAAATCCAACTCGTATTTTTGGAAAAACTTTAGTTTTCATAAAACTGCAATTTAATCAAATGTCGTAATAAAGGTTAAAAACAGCTCTGAAACCAGAAATAAAATCCAACGGTCCAGAGAGTCCAAAAATTACATAACTCTCAGAGAAATAATACTTAAAATAATTAAAACCATTATTAAATCAGTTTACATCTCGTGGTCACCGTGAGACTCCATCGCACCGATCCGCCTAAGTCTGTGGATTACCTGAACAGAACAGAGAAATAGATGTGAGTTTTCGTAAACTCAGTGTGTAACCCAACAGAAATAGACTTGCAATACATACAGAATTCACATATACAGTCAAATTCTGATTCAGACCTAAGTCCTTTATAGATACAGATAATAGAATCAGATAAACAGAACAGATACAGTGTAACACCCCTCACCCGTATTCATTGTCGAAATAGGGTTACGGAGCATTACTGGACTTATGAAACAATTAAACAACTATTTAACATACATTTGCTCAATTCAATCATCAATCATTCAATCTCAATCAATTTGTCCCTATTAAGAGCCTACGAGGCCTTAAACATGCTTTGGGAGTGGTTCGGGACTAAACCGATAACTCAGGAAATTTTTAACACTTAGCAATTTTTTCTTCAAATCAGGGGTCACACGCCCGTGTGGCCAAGCCGTGTGTCTCACACGGCCACCAGACATGCCCGTGTCACAGGTCGTGTGAAAAAAGGGGGTACATACTGACTTGGGTCACACAGCCAACCACACGCCCGTGTGTCTAGCCTGTGTGCCCTTTGAAGTGGCCACACACGCCCGTGTGTTAGGCCGTACCAAACCTGTAGGGTATACTGACTTATGCAACACGGCTAAGTCACACGCATGTGTGCTAGGCCGTGTGCCAATTAGGGGGTATACTGACTTGTACCACACGGCCGAGCACACGCCCGTGTTTGAGACCGTGTGGAGCATACTGGATTCATTTCAATTTCAACACCAGGGGACACACGGCCATGTACCATGACCATGTGTCACACACAGCTGAGACACACGCCCGTGTCTCTGCCCGTGTGGACAAAAGTAGGCTATTTACCAAGCCATTTTGCCACCCATTTTGCACATACCTAAACCAACTCAAATGGTACCAATCCATAGTACAAATAACATTCCAATTCATCCATAATCAAGCCTAATTCATACCATTCTCAATACCAACAATCAACATGCTTATAACCTCAAATCTTACTCCATCAAAACATACCAATTCAACTAACTCTACCTTTACTAAACATACATTATTTTGAACCAATTCACAAACATAAATCACATCTAATATCAACCATATATTCACATATATGCACATAATCAAAATTCACCAAATTAAGCCAACTCTCATGGCTATTTTTACAACTCAAAACATATACATTTACAATGCCAATTCTTTTGGCCAACATCATTACCAAAACATAATCAACATAACTCAAACTCCTATACATGCCATATACTTAAAGCATAGTTTCAAAAGTACCAAAGAGTCAGTGGATAGTGTGGTGAAGTCTCCGACGATTCCCGAATCTGAGCTAGCTTTGAAATCACTATAAAACATGGAAAAACAACAAAGTAAGCTATATAGCTTAGTAAGCTCGTATGTTAACAATGAGTAACTAACATCATTCATTAAACATTCATATAATGGACAACAATGAACAACAATTCTATTAAATTTCAAACTATCAAATGATCATTCATATACTTACCAAGAAACTTATCAATTTCATAGTTTTCAATATTCAATTCATTTTTGTACATACCTGTACCATCTCGTACTAATCTCATACTCAAGCATATCCTTCATTTACCCATTGAACCATTCGGAATAGAAGTCGGATACTCAAGGTTTCACTCGATAAATACCTATACCATGGCCTGTAGTCAAATCAATGTAACTTATCCGAAATTCTGATATCATGGCCCGAAGCCAAATCAGCCAATATGCATGGCCCGAAGCCAAATTGGTTTGTCTCGCACACATAGTGCTAAATCATGGCCCGAAGCAAACTCAAATATACCTAATGACATGTCACTAGCATCATAAACTATTCCTAAGGTTTAATCGAGATCTCAACTGTCAAATCTTCATCGAATCATTTCCGAACTCGTCCGTAGTCACATAATCACAATTCATTCTATATCAAAGCATATAAAATACATTTGAAATGAATTTATAACATACGAACTTACCTCGGATGTTAAAACGGCGCATCGAGTCGATTAGTCAATAACTTTCGTTTTTCCCCGATCTAGATCTGAATTCTGCTTTTCTTGATCTAAATGTATTCAAAATTAACTTATTCAATCATCTATTCATTTAATTTAGTCCAAAACATACTTTAAAACACATTTACACTTTTGCCCCACATATTTCACATTTTTCACAATTTAGTCCTTATTGCATAAAATCACAAATTAGTGTAATTCCAATTATACCCATGCTAGCCAAATTACTATTATGCCCCTAGTAGCCCATATTTTTCATTTATTTCACATTTTAACCACTAACTTTACACATTTCTCAATTTAATCCCTATTTTGCATTTTCACTAAAGATCACTTAACAAAACTTATATATCTCACAACCAACATTCATAACCTATCAAGAAAATTCAAAATGCATGCTTATTCATCAATGGAAACATTCATAATCTTTAACAGCTTTGCAAAATAGTCCCTGGGCTAGCTAGTACTAGATGCAACGATCACAAAAACATAGAAATCATAAAAAACGGATTAAAAATGCATACCTAATTGAAGGAGAATAGCTTGCCAAAAGTTAAGCATAAAAATGGCTTCTTCTTTGTGTAATTCGGTTGAGAAAAAGATGATAAAAGGTGATGTTTAATTTGGTTTTATTTATTATTAACCTTAATTACTTAATTACTAATATAACCTTTAAAAACATCACAAATTTCAAAATTACCAACCCACTATCATCCATTACCATAATATTGTGTTAATTACCACATAAGGACCTTCAATTTAATATTCCATAGCTATTAGACACCTTTAGCTAATAGAATGGCACTTTTTCATTTTACGCGATTTAGTCCTTTTTCTCAAATTGACCATTTAAACAATAAAATTTCTTCACGAAATTTTCACACATACATGATATCATGCTGTAAATATTAAAATAATAATAAAATAAATATTTTTACCTTAAATTTGTGGTCCCAAAATCACTGTTTTGATTTGACCAAAAACGGGCTGTTACATACAGTGAGTCCTATCCCCATCCTCTACACACCATCTCCAACCATCCCATCACACCATGTGGGGTTAAAAATACTAACCCATACCTACACACCATATAGTGTCGATGCGACACATTATAGATAATATGCAGTCAAGCTGCCAAAATATAGGCGAAATGTCGCCATACAGATCACTTCCTCCATATATACAAATCCCACCCCAAATACAGATACAGAATACAGATTTAACATGCCTAACATGCTTGCTTAAATAGTACAGTCAGACATACATTTAGTATCTTACTCGTATCAGTCTATCAGAATATCATAGCATACAAAATAGGGTTTGGTTAGCCCTTACCGACCCTACGGTAGGCCCATAGTCGATCAGAACGACCCGTGCGACCCTAGGGAAAATTTCAGAAATATGGGCCCACATGACTGTGTGGGCCCACATGCCCAGATTGGCATTGCCCGTGCACTACACGGCCGTGTCTTGCGCACGACCATGCCCTCGTCGACCACATGACCGTGGCTCGCACACGACCAACCACGCGGGTGACCACACGCCCGTGTGGCGTCGACAGTCTGCACTTTTGGCTTTCGTCGAAACTCATTTTTCACGCGTAAAGGGTACACACCTACTTCGTTTTTGATGCAAGAACACACCCGAGATCATCAAAACCTAAAATCAACAAACCAAACTCCAAATTCAGTCTAAATTCACGATTAATCCGAAACCATGAAACCAACAAAAGTTTGATTCAACCGTTCGTCACTTACCCCAACACTCCAAACAATTCTGACTACGATTTCGCAAGAGGAGAGCCTCGTTCTTCACGATTCTCTTCTGTTAAAACTTAAATTTAACTAACGGGGGAAAGAAAAGAATCGATTTAAACAACTTAAGGAACGATTTCCCTAATCCACACGAAAATCACCCCATGCACTTACCAAAACACACAAAAACATTGAAGAATTGAAAACCGGAATTAATTGACAGGATTTCGACAGAATTTCGAACGCAAGATAGCAAAAGATTTTTGCCAGACAACAGGGAAAAACGTCAAACTTTTGGGAAATTGGGAAGAGAGAGAAAAGTTAAAATTTGAAAAGAAAAAAAATGATAATAGAAAAAAAAATAAGATATCCCATAAATCCCTAAAATTTCTCCCACTTACCCACTACTCATGTAACATCCTGAATTTTTGGGCCTATGCGTTTAATGGGTGGATATGTTTAATGTGTTAATTTAAGTGTTAGGGGTCCAAATTGGGCTCAGGCTTAGGTAGAGGCCTTGATTAAAATTATCTGTTTGGGCATTATAGGGTTTAAAAGGTAGTATCTATGTTTAAAATACCAAAGTGGGCTTGTGGCCCAATCTTAGGAGGTGACGCCACACAAGGGAGTAAGGGGCCCAAATTTAAGTTTTATGGACCCCAATTCTTTTAATTTAAGTTAGCTAAATTTTGGGCATTAGGATTAGGTGGAGTGGATGGCAACAAGGCTAAAATTTAGGGGTTTTAATGTTTAAAATATGTGGATAATATGCAGATAAAGGCTATTATTTAGGAATTTATTTTATGTGTATAATAAGCAGATAAAGGCTAAAATTTAGGGATTTTAATGATTAAAATATGTAGATAATATGCTGATAAATGAGGGAGGAGTTAGAGATAATTAAGTCTCTTTTAGATGAGCTAGTAGATTAAGATAAAGGAGAAAAGATAGGATTTATCTGTAAGGTTAGGTGAGTGCCGAAATTTCTATAAATAGGGGGAATATCTCTTCAATTTCAGCATTTGGGTTTTTCTCTCATTCTTTTCTCTTCTTCTCTGAGTAAAAGCCAAAAACTCCTAAAGTTCCATCTTCTTCTTCATTCTCTGCAAAAAGCCGAAATCTCTAAGCCTATTCCCTCATCTTCACTTTGATTCAAAAGCCAAACTCTTTCCATTCTTTTTCTTCCTAGCCAAATCTTCAAGTCTCTTCCTTGTTTTCTTTTCTTCTTCTCTTTTTCTCACAGAAACCAAACTCCTCACTCAAGTATTTTAAAAGCCAAAGACACATCAGCCTTCTCTTGTTCATACTTTTTTGGGATTTTCCTAAAAGCCAAATCCCTAGATCTCATCTCTTGTGATTGCCGAATTACTTCGTGGTGCCTACTTGTGCCGAAATCAAGGGAACTTTAGTGGAGTCAATCGCATAGATCTCTAAGTTATAGAATCGTGTTACTTTCGGATTTCAAGGTAAGGGATCTATTAGTTTTAACGTATAATTTGGGATTTATTAACCTTGGCCGATTGTTGAAGGGGCTAAATCTTTGTGTGTTTTTCCGGCTTTTAAGTAAGGCTACAGATTGAGGATAATAGATCCGGATAGCAAGGACATCGACTAAGAATATTGGATTTTGCAATATCAGGTGTGTAATACTTCCCCACCATCTAGATCTGATTATTAATGTATGCTCATAAGTTTATATGTTGTGATAAATACCGATATCTCGGTTTAATGTTGGAAACCCGGAAAAGCGTGAAGCAAATCACCAGTCGTTGAATGTTTGACTTTATATGATAAAAGCATATTGATTTTATGATCGCATGGGTTGGGTTGATGAAAGGAGGAAGTTATACGTTATATGTGTAGCGGATTATACCGTGATCTCGTTATATGTTGTAGCGGCTAATGCCGTGATTCGTTATAAGGGCTTCGCCATAATATGTTGATGAGCGACATGATCGCCATCTTGGCGTGTAGCGGTGTGGGTCGATTGTAGAAATCCCCAATGGTGTGAATGGTCGACGCGGGCGTAGTAGCGGATGGAAACCTAGGCAAACGGGTTGGGCCTTGCATATTATTTGTTATTTTTTTTTTTATAAATGGAATTATTAATTTTTTTATGGGCCTAAGGCCAAAATCTATTGGTGCATGAGGGTTGCACATCGAGTCTCGCGACTCACCCTATTAATTAACCTTTCGGTGATACCTAGTGCTTGGACCAGGGTGAGAGGAACGCATAAGTGGCCATGCAAAAGACCAACTAGATCCAGCAAAAAGTCTCAAGTTAATACTTTATATTTTTAATTAATGGATTTTAAATCTCGTTGTAATAAGGCTATGGGCCACTAGTTTATGTTTTGTTTTACTTTGGGCTTTAATTACTTTTAGTTATTTAAATTCTTATTGAACTAATGTATCTATTTAAATTTGAGTTTTTAATTTATAAAGGCATATTTTATTTAAACTATCAACTATTAAATTTCTCTCGAATAAGAAGATAAACTTTAGAAAAATATTTTTCTGAAAATACGACATGTTCTTCCAAAATTTTTCTTAGTGACATACCAGATCCGGTCGTGGTGTTTGGGCCGGGTTTGGGGTGTTACAACTCATAACTCCCTCAGAATTTGAGCTCAACCGAAACTTTATCTAACAACCGAGCAAAAATTAATACCCTCGTTGATGTAAGGATTCGAACAGAGGACCCCCAGCACACCAACCCCTTACCACTCGAACCAGCAGGCTCATTCTGATATGAATTAACATACAATTTAATATGAACCCACTCAACAAGGGTAAAGTTAGGATCAGAAAAATAACAAAAATTTCTAAAGGTAGGACTTGAACCCAAGACCTCTCAAATACACTCAGAACACTTAACCATTGAAGCAGATACTCACTTGTGTCAAAACTCACAAATACAAAAATAAATTTATCAGGGCGTTACATGTTACATACACACAATTAACGATTGGTATCAAGATTTGGGCAAGATTTGCAAGGATTTGGCAAGATTATCAAAGATTGTTTAATCGAACCGAAAAATTAACATCGGATATTGGTACAGCGAAAATACGAAATTTAACCCTTGAAACGAAGGGTACTTATCGATTCTTGGAAAAGGTAATGGATTCTATTGATGACAAATCTAAACTTCGATAGAAAACGATTGTACGAGGGACGTTTTGATACAGGGAAGAAAAAGAATCAAAAGCACACAAGTGAAAATATGGTGTAAGAATGGGAGAAAATAAGAGAAAAAAGAACGTGGAAAGGAATTCTATTAGAATTATGAAAAAGGGGCAAAGTGAAAATCTAATTAGGAAAGAAATTAATTATATACCTAGGGTTTCTAAACCTAGGGGCAACATTTAAGCAATTTACCCAAACTTGCCGAAAATTGATAGAAAATGAAAGGGAAAGGAGGGGTCGAACCTAGGAATTCTAGTATGGGGCTCTAATTGTTAACCATTAAGCCTTTGGCTCATTTCTTATTTAATCTTAATTCTTAACAGTATATGTTTTGGGGTGTGACAGTAAATGTTTGAGCTTTTTTTAAAACTAACTTTTAATGTCACATGTGTTGCTTGTGATGTTACACATTTAATATTTAATTAGTTTTTTAGATATTATATTTTTAATTATAGTAATTAGCGTAAAATAATATTTTTATTTGAATTATTGACTATAATTAAAATATATTAACTTATCAATTGAAGTATTAAAATAGAAAATTTTCAAATAGTAATTAAAGCATTTTTGTTCTATTCAAGATAAAATATAGTTTTAGTTTAGGAAATTAATGTAAATTAATATTATTCAAATTGATAACTAACTAATATAATTAAATTTAATAGTAATTAAGTGATAATTAGGATGTTTAGAATTCTATTCAAGTTATAACTCTATTTTACATAAAAAAAAATTAGCAAAACTTTTGTTTAGGTCAAAAAATTTTAAACTAATAATTGTAAATTATAATTATAATTATCATAACTTTTTTCTTATATTTTATGCCCAGAGTCCTATCCAAGTAATAACTCTATCTTAAAAGTAGCACAACTTTGTTTAACTATGATTGTAATTTAAATTCTAATTATTTTTAAATGTGTAATTATCACAAAATTCTATTAGATTATAACTTTTTTTAAATGTATAATTACCATAACTTCTATTTTATTTCAACTTTTTAAACTAATAATTCTAAATTAAATATTATAATTATTTTTAAATGTGAATTTAGTCATATGATGGAAAACATAAGGTATTCTTGTCAGTTCAAAAGTTTTTTCCAGACTTATGCTTTTAAATATAAAAGCTTCTAATGTCATGTGTGTTGCACTTGATTTTATAAAATTTATAATTTAGTAAATAATAAATTTTTATATTTTCAAAAATATATATTTATGCTAATTAAATAAGGATTGATTTAATTTATACTAAAATTTAATTAGTTTTAAAAAAATAATTGAGAGAATAAAATATGGTTTTAAAAATAATGAAAATAGAAAAATGAATTAATACATAAAAGTACTAAATAATATACAAATTTGGAACTATATAAGAAAATAAATACAAAAGATATTTGCACTAAATTAATGATCACGTTTAATAATAATGATTAAAAATAATTGTAGAAATTTGACTTTCTTTTCAAAACAAATCCACAAAACGTTTTTCACCTGCACCAAACAAATAATGGATAAATACAAAAACGGATTTAAGATCGCTTGCTTCATATTTATAAAACTTACAAAATTTTAAAAATAATATCATAATATTATATTACCTCATCATCAATTAAAGTAATATTTTATCTCTATGCTATTGTTGTTCGAATATGTTTCGATATTGCCTCTTTGAAGAACCATTTCTTTAATCTTCATTAATTTTTATATAGTTCTAACTTATTAATGTTAACAATCTCCATTTTTTTACCATTAATTTTTCTTAGATACTACTTAATTGAATATACCTACCTACTGAATGTTATTTATAAAGTTAAAGTTAAATTTTAGTTGGTATATAACTTAATAATAATTAAGTGATAGTTAAGATGCTTAGAGTTCTATTTAATTAATAAATCTATTTTACATAAATAAATTTAGCCTAACCTTTTTTTTAAATTAAAAAATATATAATAATGTTAAAATTAATTATAATTATTTTAACTAATAATTGTGAATTAAGTTATAATTATTTTTAAATGTGTAATTATTACTATTTTTATTAAATTATAATTATCTTAAAATGTATGATTATCACAACTTCTATTCTACGCCAACTTTTTAATTAATAATTCTAAATTAAATTTTGTAATTATTTTTAAATATCAATTTAATAATATGATAAGAAATAAAAAATATTCTTATCGGTTCAAAATCTTTTCTAAACTCATACTTTTATATATATTATAGATATATTCTAGTTGCAGTTAATTAGTTTGAGTTTAATTAGTTATAAAATTAATTATTCAATTTAATATTAGTATTGATAAAAAATCTTAAATAAAAAATCTTAAATTATATCCCAAATTAGTACTTGAAAAGCACAGCAAGTGTCACATGGAAAAAGCCGAGGCAGCGTCAACTTGCATTGCATGTGGGCTTTTTAATTATTGAAGAAGCCCAACCTAACCCTAGGGTCCCAAATGATTACTACACTTAACTAATATTTATTCATATACTTTTTGAAATTTTTGGGTGCTCAATAGTTATATTAAACATAGATTAAATATAAAGTTTGTATAAATTTTTTCAATATTAGTTAATATATTAAATAGGTTAGTCTACAAAACTTTTTATATTATATTTTTATTATATTTTAGTTTTTTATTGAAAAAAAATGAATAAATTAATTTCTATACATTAGATGAGTGAACAAAACTACTCTTTCATTAAAATTTGGTGTTTATATGTAAGGTATAATAACAAATTGATCCCTAAGCCTTTACACGTTTATTCAGTTTTGACTCCCTACACTATTATTGGAAGTAAAATAGAAATTTTTTAAACTAATAAGGCTAAAGGGTAAAAAAGGCCTTAAAAATAAATTAAAAAATCAATTAAACCATTTTAAAATTAAAAAATTAAAAAATCATAAAAATTATAAACAAATGTCATAAAAAGAAGTTATAAGATTTAAAAATACTAACCCATTCAAATCTAATGGTTATAAGATTTTAAAAAATTTGACCCCTACTCTTTTATTGGGTTAGTATTATTATTTTTTATAAATTTTTAAATAATTTTCATAAATTTCTATTTTTTTAAAAAAAATTTAAAAGGTCTTAATTGATTTTTTTTTTTTAAATTTGTAACTAAGGGATGCTTTCCCTTTAGCATTAGTAATTAAAAGAATTTCTAATTTACTTTCAATAAAAAGAATATGGGTCAAATTGAATAAATATATAAAAGTTGAGGGGTTAAATTTGTTTTCATATATTATATATAAACACTAAAACAAACATTTAACAGTGTAATTTTGACCAAAAAAAATTTTACTCATTCATCTAACATATAAAATCTAATTATTTATTTTTAATAGAAGAACTAAAATACAATTTAAATTATAATAAAAGAGTTTATGATACTAACTCTCATTTTGAGACCACGGGAGTTAGGTGAGATGGCAAGAGTCTCTCCTACCTTAATCAGTGGTCGAGGGTTCAATCTTCGTCATGGGTATGGAGCAGCTTTAAAACTCGTGACTAGTATCTACCCCTTAATAAGCCTATAAAATACGAAAAATTAATTACTAAACTCACTCTAGTAGATACCTTAAAAAATTTTAAAAAAAATTGGAATTTGAAATTTTCCTCAAAACACAAACTCTTTTTTGTTTATAATTATCAATAAACGTCAAATTTTAATCCCAAATTCTCATCTCAACCGTTGAATGTGCTAAAAAAGAGAGATGTTAATTGTTAAATATCCACCATGAAAGTCAATTCTAATATAGTTGAGTTTTCCAGAATTGAGAGGTTATTATCTATTTATTGTAGATGAAAGTTAATCTCTTTTTCTTTTTCTTTTTTCTATATCACGAAATCACGTGCAAATATTGTATTTTTAATTTGAATGGAAGATGTCCCATCACGAGGAAATAAAAAAACCAGACAAGAATTAAAGATGCTTTTTTTAGATAAACATTGTCATTTAAACCTAATTATTGAGATACAGACAAAATTAGGGGTAAATATCTCAATAATACCAAAAAAAATAAAAAATTACCGGATAGTACAGGGTTCAGGAAAATTGACCGGAAAGTGCAATTTTCCCCAAAAAGCTAACGTCCACGTCAACGCATTTTTGGGAAAAGCGGCCTAGCGCGCGTCCGGGGCGCCTTTGTACGTCAGTAAACGCGCCCGTGGAAGTTGCGTTTTTGTTGGCGCGCCCCCGGACGCTTTAGGGGCGCGCTTCGTTTTTCAAAAACGCTACCGACGTGGACGCGCGCTGGGATTCTTTCGTGAAAATTGAAATAAGTTTTTGGGCGTGGTCTCCGCAAAATAATTTTGAGGAGACGTTTGAACAAATCGTGGTGGCGGCGCTTCCACGTGGGCGCGCTTATTGCTACAGATGGTCTCGGCAAAAATTATTTTGAGGAGACGTTGCGAGAACAAACCGTGACCGAAAAACGCTCCCACGTGGACTCTCTTTTTGCTACAGTGGTCTACGACAAAATTATTTTGAGAGACGCGTTTACGAACAAACAAGTGGCGAAAAACTCCCCACGTGGGCGCACTTTTTGCTACTGATGCTATCCGGCAAAATTAGGCTATAAATCAGCCAAATTTCATTCCCGGTTGGCGAAAAACCAAATTCAAGCAAAAGGAAAAAAAAATTGAAAATGAGTGAACGTATTAATGTTGTTATTTACTACGATGGTGAAGTGCGAGACACCGAAATGGTGTTGTTTTCTTATCGGAGAACACAAATAGCGATTGAGTTTTAATCGAACGTCGATTTGGTAGAACTTCGCAAAAGAATTAGGCGTAAAATATTGGAACAACGCCAATGAAAGTTCAGTCTATTAAGTATAGATTTTGCGCTTGGTTGATCCGGTGAGATATGACTCATTCGACATCAAAGGTCCTCGGAGCCTTGAGGCAATGGTGGAAACTCATCTTGCTAGTGGTTCACCCTATATCGAGGTATATGTAGAATTTTCATCTCCAAGTGATCTGGCTGCAACCTCAACATCTAGTATCGTTCGAGGGGAATACACGACCCTAAGTCGACACTCTGTAAGTGGGAGGCAAAACACAGAAGTGCCCGTGTGCGATCGTAGTATGGAAAACATAACCCCTGCACGACACTCGGTTGGTGGATGGGACATGCATATCCGTCAGTCGACGTCCGATGATAGAAATACGTATTGGGGGACGTCGTCAACTTCTAGTGGTTGGCAATCCACATACGATTGGAATCTGTACGAAAGATGTTTAAGGAGGGATGATGTACTCTCGACGACATCCACCGGCGAGGGGCCCTCGTTTGTTGCAGGTTATGGAGGGTCGGACGATGAATCCGATGTGGATCCACCTCGGGAGCCAGGGCCCGACGGTTCAGAAGTTGGATTATTTTCTGAACCGGAGCCCGTTCCAATTGTACCTGAAGACGTTGAAGGCGGTTCAGACGAAGAAGAAGAAGATCAACTATTCAGGGCATACTCACCTCCAGCGCACATGCATAATGTCGATCTATCTCAAGATGATGCATTGGAGTTTCTGAACTACCACACGGGGCGTGACCGTACAAATTCTTCGTTGGATTCGGACGAATTAGAAGTTGGTAACCGCTTTCCAACAAGAATACTTTTCTTGGTGCATTGAAACAAGATCGAAGATCGTCGAACGGGGTTAACTACACTATGGTTAGATCAAACCTCGATAGGTGCGAGGCGAAGTGTGCGATGCAAGACGGCACATGTTCATGGAAAATCATGGCGTCGTTGAGGAAAAGGACGGGGTTGTGGGAGGTGAAAAAGTACAAAGGTCCGCATACATGTCTTGCTTGGTGCAGTACCACTACGTGTTCAATGATTTCGAATAACACTAATATTATGTAATGTTGCATTATTTAACGTGCTTCGTTGACGGTGTGTAACACAAGATCATCCGAGGATGGATTGCACATGTTGGTGATTTAATAATCCCGACGGTGAAGGCCGATCCCAAAACTACAAAGATGCGGGCCTTAATTGGCAATATTCGTAGCCAAATGGGGTACACGCCTCTTACGTAAAGGCTTGGATAGCCAAGCGAAGGCGTTGGAAAAGTTGCACGGTCGATGGGACGCTTCATATAATGAAGTGTGGCGGTGGTGTCAAGTGTTGAGAGTATGTCCCGAGCGGCTAACGGACCTTGAAACGGAACCGACGTACTACAACGATCGTCTGCTCCGTGGATGCGCAGTGTTCAAGCGCTTGTTCTGGACATTTAAGCAATGCCGAGATGCTTTTACATACTGCAAGCCATTGGTACAAATTGACGGTACCTTCATGTATGGTAGATATACGCATCGGCTATTGCTAGCTGTGGCACAAGACGGCTGTGGGAGAATCCTTCCGATTGCGTTCGCAATAACACCAGGGGAGTCAGCTGATGACTGGGACTTCTTCCTATCTAGGTTAAGGAGGCATGTCTGCCCTCAACCTGACATATGCGTTATATCGGATCGGGGCCCTGGAATACTTGCGGCAATAGAACGACAGGGAAGCATGTGGCATCGCACACACCATCGATATTGCCTGAGGCATGTTTCATCCAATTACTATGGGCAACACCGATCTAAAAGACAGAAACGGCAAGTGACCGATATGGGTATGAAATATCTATTAATATAATTTCTTTTGAAATTTTCAATTTATTCGCAATTGAATAGTGGTATGTAATATTCGCTATCAACGTATATTGGCAGGGTACGAGATCAATAAAGACCGTTTTCAGGATATGTTGGCGGTTTATGCTATGCAGAATAACGCTGAAGGCGCAGAGTACTGTGCAATATTCCTTTTGAACAGTGGACACAAGCATATGACGACGGCCTACGATATGGTCATATGACCACAAACCTGGCCAAATGCATAAATTACGTGCTAAAAGGAACCCGTCATCCGCCGATTACAGCGGTTTCATGGAGAGACATATTTTCGTTTAGCGACACTATTTCCGAAGAGAGCGGCGAGTTATCGAGGCGGATGCAAGGAGGCCATGTATGGAGCCCGAAGGTCTTGCAAGAAATTAACCGTGGGAAGGCACGGCGAACACCATGCACACAAGGTGTGTCACGACCGCGACGACCTTATGGTTTCGTGTCACGAGAGTTTGACAGACCAGAACCAAGGTATTGTTGGCGGGCATTTTCGTGTACACTTGACAAATAGGACATGCGACGTGGGATATTTGATGCACTTCGTTACCCATGTGCTCATGTACTTGCGGCTTGTCATAATCTTCGTCTTGACCCCATGAGCTATGTCGGCGAAGTCTACAAATTAGAAAACATGTACAACGTGTGCGAACACGTATTCCCACCATCCCGGATGAGCGTAAGTGGCCACGGTATCGCTTGCACCATATAAGTTGTTGCCGGATAGAGAATTGAGGCGCAAACCAAAAGGTCGACCTTCCTCGACTAGAATACGCAACAATATGGATATCCGAGAACCGACCAACCAAAGTAGGCGGTGCGGGTGGTGTAGGAACCCGCCATACATCTCGCTTCGTGTCCAAATCGGACTAGTTGACCGTGTTCTTAGCTTGTTTGTCTCTTGCTGGCTATGTAATTTCTGTTTTTTTTGGAGGAAAACGGTGAACTTTTGTACAATAACTCAAATTTATTAAATATAAGATAATTCAATTGCAAAAAAGTGAAAATTAAACCATTTCTATTTTATCAAAGATATTAAAACTATAGTAAAAAAAAATTAAATTACAAAAGAAAGAACATTAAACTCAATTTTATTAAATATAAAAAAAATTTATATTGCAAAAAACTAAATTACCAATGAAAACTTCTTATTTATTAAATATACTACAACTAAATTAGAAACAAATAAAAAATAAAGAAAACTTCTTATTTATTAAATATATTAAAACTAAATTACAATAAAATAAAAAATAAAAACAATTTCTTATTCTATTACATATATTAAAATTAAATTACAATAAAAAATTTGACCGTTGGGCCTAAAGCGCGTCCCAGGGCGCGCTTTTGTACGTCAGTAAAAACGCGTCCTCGTGGAAGCGTTTTTACTGATGTATAAAAGGCGCCCCCGACGCGCTTTAGGTTGCTTCCCAAAAACGCCTCGACTGACGCGCGTTTTTGGGGAAAATTGCACTTTCCCGGTCAATTTTCCTGAACCTTGTACTATCCGGTAATTTTTATTTTTTTGGGTATTATTGAGATATTTGCCCCAAAATTAGTTATTTTAAAATTTAAAATTTAGTTTTATTTTACTTAATTTTTTAATATAAAATTCTTGATTTCTCAGGGATGTGAATAGTTTATATATATATATATATATTACAAATTACAAGTATAATAATAATTATAATTACAATCCTAAATAATATACTCGAATAATTATTATCAAAATTAATCATTACAAAATATCATCGAATTGATAATTAGAACATATTTATACTTACATAAAAATAAATTAGAATATGAAAATTTAAACTAAAATAAAAATTGAAATACTGTGAAACATAAACTTAAATTCTTCAAAATTTTTAATCTTCAAATGTGATATTAGTAAATGTGAACTTAATTTTTTTAAATGTTATCAAAGGTTATAACAATTTTCACTTTTGAGCTATTAAGTGGCCCATGGTTGCCTAACTTTAAGATTAAAATTAAACATGTTAGTAGACCCACAAACTATTGATTTAGACGCAAAAAATTTTATTAGGTATTTGGTATTCTTCTAAAGTAGGAGTGAGTAAAATTTGATTTGATTTTAAAAAAATTAAAAAGAATTTCAAATTTAGAATTAACCAAATCAAGTTATTCGAATTATTCGAGCTAACTCGAATAACTCGATTTGAGTTTAAAGTTCGAGTCGAGTTAAATTTCACAATTCGAATTACAGATTGATGTAAATACCATTTTAATCCTTGTCAACTTTGAAAATAAGCAAATTGGTCACTCTCACAACAAAAATTACAAAAAAAATTAAAATAATTTTTAAAAAATTCAAAATATTTATAAAAATTTCTAAATTTATATTTTTAAATAAATTATAAAAATTTTAAAAAAATCAAAAAATATATATAAAAAGGTTAAAATTTTAAAAATGTTCTAAAATAATAATTTTAAGACTTAATTAATGATTTATATTTATCATACTCAAGTATCTTGACTTTTTATTTTTTTTTTCTTTGGAATTTTTTTCAAATTTATGTGTTCTAGCATTGAACTAATTATACTGCAACAATATTTTTATTTGACATATTTAATTTTTTAAATTTAACTCGAAAAATTTCACTCGATTCGAAAAAAAATTCCAATTGAGTTAGGATGATAAAATAGAACTCGTGAACTCGATTAACTTGAAATTTTTTTACTTAATTTGATTGAACGCTCACTCTTATTCTAAGGCACATGTTCAGGTTAAATCTTGTGAAATCTCTCCCTCCTTCCAGAATGTTTGAAAAAAACACATGTTAATATACTTTAATAGACCTATACCAAATTTTGTTGGATGCTTAAAACTATAATATTAACAATTGTTTTTTTTTTTTTTTGCCCATCACGCTTTGATTCAATGATAAAAATGAAATTATGATCATTTAAAGTTTCAAGTTTGAATTCTATTCTATGCAAACATATGAATTCTCCAAATTGATTATGATTATAGTTAGCTAATTGATTGTTGAGTTTGATATTTAGTTCAATATTTGTAGAGATTGATTTTGACTAGAATAGTTGATATTGTTATACCCCACCTTCAATTATCTCTCTTCATAGTCGACTACCATAAGGGTCTAGCGATGCGGTCTCCTTATCTAATGCGATGGGTTTCCATAAGGGCATGACAACATAGCATCACCATTGCCTCTCCAAAAAAGCGCAGGTTCACACCCTTGTCCAAACACCATATCTTCAGGGCCCATGTGGTTTACAAAAGCTATATTGCAAAGATCCCTTAATGATACCCATCAATCTGTCTCGTTTGGCAAACCATTCATTTAGTCCTCTCAGGTCGACTCCCTCTCAGGTCGACTCCAACAATGTCGTAAGCTGACATAAACCACCCTATCACTACACTTAGGGAAAGGGAATTCAAGTGGCTGGGACCCACATCTATCTTTTATTCCCCTATAAATACCTTTATTCATCATTGGGGTAAAAGGAGGAAGACACACAACCTTTACTTGGTCAAGACTCTATCTTGTAAATTTTCCCAAACCCTAAGTTTAGTTGTTTTCTCCATCCCTCATAATGCGAATCATTATCATTAGCCACCCCCAACTTTTGTGTTGTAATAGATATATTTGTAACTAGTAAAAAAAGTATTTTGTTAATTTTAATTGATATGCTAATATTACATTTGTATGGTAATTATTATTTGGGAGCTGGCATACAGAAAATCGTGTACAGAAATAACCAAATTACAAAAATAACCTCATTACTTTCCCTGGTTATTCTCCCCTCCATTAGTTCCCTCTACTTTTTACTATCATTTTTATAGGTTCCCAATGTTTATAGCTGTTAGCATGCATTTAGAATTAATGTCCACTATCAACAATCATAATAACTTTGTCATTTGCATGTATAATGAATAGGAAAAAGACCAATTAATAATATTAATAAAAGGCATATGAAAAGTCGATTTTCTTAAACTTCAAGCCTTTCCCCTATTGCGTTCATATCAATTTTGTATTTTCATTCTAAATTTTCAAATATTTAAAAGTTTTGAAGAGAAAGCATTGTTGATGAAATGGATACTACAAATAAAACACAAAATGGCCACGTGATCAATGTAGATGGAGGGAAATCATAGATTGAAGAATTAAGAAGTCACCACCATAACCAAAATTGTGATGTCAGTAAACATTGAATGAATTGTTTGGGTTCTTTGGTGATGATAGTTTATTAAACAGAGGAGGAGGAAATCACAATTCATCTGATGGGGGCTTTGAGTCAAACAATGGTGCAGATTTGAATTAGTGTGAAGAACTTGATGATAAATAGGTTTATGTTCAAGGGCCTGTTCAATCCAATGTAGGAGGTTCCAATGCTGGTGAGAATCAGATAGAGGATGATCATGATGGTGAACTAGATGTTGGGCCAACCACAAGAATGAGATTTAGAAGCCTTGATGAAATGTTCAACTTTTATCAATCAATTGAAAGGGTTTAGCGTGGTAAGGAGGTCATTGAGTATGAAAAATTTTAATGTCCCTAATTATGATTGCTTAGCTTGTGATAAAGGTAAAAAAACTAATGAGAGGAAAATAGATAAAGAAAATATGTTGTCTTGCGAGGGTGAATGGTGTTTTAGGAGTTGATGGTATTGTTGGGATCTAGAGCCCTTATGTTTGATTTGGTGTCCTGATTGTAGTATATTTGTTTGTAAACTTACAATTTTTTCGAACAGATTGGTTAATAAAACAAATTCATTGATTACATTAATATACTTTGTATAATTGTCTTCACATGGTTTTTGTGCACAAAGAAAAATGGAAAAAAATGTTGCTCATTGGTTGTCTAAATGTTTAACTAATACTAAGCGATATTACATGATCGGATCGTAGTACGGAAAGAAAACTTGTATTAGTAGACGAACCTAAACATGTCCTTATTCTAATTGGAAATGATCAAACCGACTAAAAGACTAATATGTCATCTATCAAGTCCAATTGGGGAGATGCCTTGTCCTGGGCATCGGAGCGAATGATTCCCAGAAGATAGAGACATAGATGTGACTGATTGGACTGACAGTGCATCGGACAGTACCCAAGCAGAATAGATCCTAAATTAGTTTATGGATTTATTCACTTGTGACGTTCATAGTGTGGCATACCTAAATCCTGAGTGGATAGCGGACTATGTATGCGTGACTCGTACACTTCGATGTAAGTAAAAGCTTGAGTATAAGGAACCGAAAGCTGGTGCGTTGGGTGTACGACTTTTATAGTATGTAGCATCACTTAAAACAATGGACTTCATAGCCCAAAACATGGGTAAATGATATCCTCTTATTGGCATTACATGGTTGATGAAAAGTAAACATGGTTACGGGTCGACCGTCTTTGTGATGGATGACTTGATTACTATTTGATAGTGATTGAC
Source organism: Gossypium sturtianum (assembly GCA_025698515.1). Lineage (NCBI taxonomy): Eukaryota > Viridiplantae > Streptophyta > Magnoliopsida > Malvales > Malvaceae > Gossypium > Gossypium sturtianum. Next base: position 128,259,970 of record CM046948.1, read on the forward strand.
TTTTCATAAAGGAAGATGTAATGGTTACCATGAGATAAAATAAGATCATATTGGGAGAATGGATATTATCCCAAAGAGATTAAGGATATCCTATGAGGGTATCACACTTATGACAAGGTCATTGGACGAGTACTTAGTCATTGCTTTCGTAATGGTATGTCATTAGGGAGAGCTCAGTCATGATACTATAGTGGAATGACTTCATGACTAAATGAGTTTATAATTAATAGGAAAAAAGTAGAACTTAATTATAAATCATTTGAGCCTAAATTATATATATCCAATCGGTCTTTCTGCTAGCTCGTTGAAACTAGAAATGAATTGCGTGTTTGAATAGAAATGGGAAACATTCAAGAATGATTATAGTTTTCTCCAAAATGGAGAAATAGAATCATTTAGAAATGAATGTAGGTTTCTAAAAATGGAAATGGAAACGGAAATGAATCATTTGCAATCCTATATGGATTTCTTAAAAAATGATCGGAATAATGAGTTTATATTTTTGGACTGTTTTGAAGCCTAAAAATGAAAATAAATCATTCGATCATAATGAACATGTTGAGTTGTGAAATATTGAACATATTTTTTCGAAATTTTACCAGTGGAAAAATCGTCAAAATTTTACCAGGGGTAAAATTGTTCAAAGTTTATCAGGGGTAAAATCGTCAAAATTTTGCTGGGGTAAAATAGGGATGAGAAAATGTTTGATATGTAAATGTTAAAGTTTATTTGAGAAATAAAAAATCTGAATCGAGTTGGATCACATTACAGAGTACTGGGTCAAAAAGACCTGAGAAGTACTTGTAATTGGACCTAATATAAGAGAAGCCCAAAAACCCCTCATGGACATAAAAGGGATGACAACCTAAGTAGTAATACTAGGGTGTGTTGTCCACCATAGTCCTATTCTAAGTAGGGTGTTGTTTTTATATTTGAAATAAACCACTACAACTCAATAAGGCTTCTACCTTTTCTTTCTATAAATAGATGACATCGGTATAGCTATTAACACAAATTTGTGAGATTGTTATTCTATCGAAAAATAAAGAGAATTTATTCTCAACTATTACATATATTTTTCTAGAATAACAATTCTACCAATTTCTATTACGAAGAGAGAATTTTCGCTTTAACCCTAAAAGGAGAAAACTTTTCCTAGTTTTGTGTTTCGATTCAATTGGTTCGAGCCCACACTCAGAGCAATTCGTGGTACGAGAATAGTAGAGAAGATCGTTTGGTTGAAAGCCGAGAACAACGAACGTTCGTTAAGCCGAAAATACATTTACGAATTTAGTTAAGGTTTATTGCAATAAATATCACAAACCGGGTCAGTTTTCAAAATTTTAAATTTTTCGATGTGTAATAAAAAAGCTTTCAAACCAGAATTTCTCCAACACCTTAGTGTAGTATTTTCGTCAATGTATACTTGTATTTTTTGAACAAATTGGTTTAATAAAATATCCATTGATTACATTAATATTATTTGTATATTTTCCTCAACAGTTTTTGCATGCAAAGCAGAATGAAAGTAAATATTGACTCATTGATTATCTAATGTTTAATTAATAGTAAACAATATTATGTGGTTGGATTGTAATACAGAAAGATAACTTATATTAATAGATAATTTAAACATATTCCTAGTTTAATCGGCAACTAGATAACTGATTGAAAGACTAATATGTTGTCTATCAAGTCCAAATATGGAGATACTTTGTTTTGAGCATCGAAGTGAATAACTCCCAAAAGATAGAGACATAAATGTGACTGACTGGACATCTGAAAATACCCAAGTAGTATAGATCTTAGATCTATTTTTAGATTTATCCACTTGTGACACTCATAGTGTGGCATAATTTAATCTTGAGTGGATGATGGACTATGTATCCACGACTCGTATACTATGATGTAAGTGAAAGTCTAAGTTCAAATAGATAAGGAACCTTATCTGTCGTAATATGGTGTAGCAGATTAAACTAGTTTTTGCACTTGAGGAGCTTGAATACAATCACTTTTATTATGTTTTACTTTAGTTTTTATAGTTTAGTTTACGTTCAATAAAAATTGTATTTTTCGTCTTTTATTGACCTTAGGGGTCAAATGAGGCCTAAACGGGAGCTAATGTACTTGGTGTGCAGGAGACCATGCAAGGGCATAGGAACTTAATACTGGTCACTGTGTTGCAACACGGGGAGTTCGAGGTTGCAACATAGGGAGCATAATGCAAGAATTGCCATACTACCTTTGGTGTCGCGACACACCCCTGAAGCCATCCCTGAACTACACATACTGCCTTCGATGTCGCGACATAGGCACTAGGGTGTCGCGACACTGGCCCTGTACGTGAGATAATTACAAGCCAAGGGCGTTTTGGTTCATACAATCAAAAGTTAAACACAAGAGCGTCAGCTAACCTAGGGTTGAGGACGACGACAACCCTAACTCTATAAAGAGGCTCCTAAACACTTGTTAAAGGACAACTTTTGATATTTTAAGTTTTTCTTTGTAATTTAGTTTTCAGTTTTTTTCTTTCTCTTAGGGTTTAGATTTCTTTTCAGTTCTTTTCATTCGTGTTCTTAGTAGAACTACGCAATCAAACGTTTAAGGAATTCTACGCTTCATCAATCGAATACAATTAGGATTCTCTAAACTTTATTCTTGATTTATTTTTCATGCATATATTTATCATCAAGTTTACTATGTTTACGAATTTCATGAGGAACTAATCCTCTTATGGGGATTCACGAGTGGAGGTGTGATTGATTAAAAGCTATGTGGGGTTTCTTAGCAGATCAACTGTTCGGGAGAGGAAGAAAATAAACCCTAGGCTTGACGACCCTAGAAATTCATTTAGGTGGGAATTAACCCAAAATTGGTATGGCCTATTTGTGAACACCTTAGTCCCGAACCGGTCTGGACTGTGAGGTCGAGAGATAAGTAGTTCTTGCCAACTCATTAGTTCAGTAGAAGATTGAGATATCCTGCTAGGGTAACAACTAGTTGATTGAATAGAAACCCGAAATAGGAATTAGTTATGATCACCAAAGCAAGCTAATCACCAATGTCATCATTTGATTGAATTTAGAGATTAGTTTTTCGAAGTCCCTTTTATTTATGTAGTATTTAATTTGTTATTTAAAAAAACCTTAAAAATCTTTCCCTTATGTTTTATCGTAATATAATTTATTTAAACTACTAATTAATTCTATTTTCATTTAGGTTAAATTTAATTTAGTACTCGCCTCCCTTGGGTACGATCCTGGGAGTGCTTACCTACTTCGTTGTAAAACTATATTACAACTTGACCTGTATAATTGCAGACACCACCTCAAATCTATATCTTTAGGTTGTAGTATTCACACTTTGGACGTTAATACATCCAGAGGTAGTGAAGTTGTTGGCGTCATTATCGGGGAGGCAACGTTATTGAATTAATTTTAATCTTTACATTCAATAAAATAATTAGGAAAGTTTTAAATACTAGATACAATTTGTACTAATTTAGTTTACTAACTTTTTTTTCTTTTTCTTTTTCAATTTCAATATATGCCTCAGAGGAGAGGAACACCTATTTAGTTAGTCACTGATCCATACAGACTAATCCAACAAAATCATTCAAATATGGATGAAACTGATTACATGTGGTTTAGCGATAATGTGATATTTGACGATGAAGTATACGAGGAGGGAGTATATAAAGAATGAGAGATCATGGAAAATAAAAAAATTATTCATGATAGAGCTGAGCCAATGCGCAAACAAAGTCTCAACGCGCTAGTGGAGTAATGATCAAGATACTGATAAAGTTGAACATCCACATGAGTTAACTGGTAATTTGTATGAGGCACTTGAAGAAGATCATGGTATACCCAATAATTTAGATAAGCCTCCTTATTATTCGTATGAGGTGCCTTCATTTGAAACCACCAGGACGGACAACTCTGAAGTATTATCAAACATGTCAAACATGATGGTGCAAATGTTGAGAATGATGTAATAAATATCTGAAGCGCTGCCTCCAAGGAAAGAGGACATGTATGGCGTTCACAACTGGGATAATGAGAACCCTTGTACTATGATGACCATGGTAAGATTCAACCGGAGCTTGTAATTGAAGATCATGCGGATGGGTTGAACATAGTTGAAACGATCTCTAATCCAATTGACATAGCAGCAGAACAAACCGTAAATGTAGAAGTGAAAAATGAACTAACCACTAACATGGAGCCTAAACCGATATTGAATGAAAGTGTAGAAGATCCAATACACTTTCTCTCGATAGCAGAGAATGTGTCAACTGATGAGGTCGAGGAATTTGATTCATTCTCATTCAACAACAACAGCAAGGCTCGAGTACCAAAGCCTCATGCAATAGGGAAAGGAGGAAGCTCTAAGCAATGTAGATGTCACGTCGGTCGAAAATAAGGCACCATCAATGGAATCGACCAGAGAGGAACAAAATTTGAATCAACGTGTTGAGAACCAGCCGGTAGTTCTTCCATGATGGCGACATGGATTGTCCCAGTTTTTAAAAAACTTTTATTTCTTGTTGTAAATTTTTTTTCGTTTATTGTCTTACTATAGTGTTTATTTCTTTTTATTTTCTTTATTAATTTCTTTTCCTTTATATTATATTACATATTTTGTAACAACCCGTTTTCAGTGGTGTCGAAAATAGTGGTTTCGGGACCATGATTCTAACAAGTGAGTTCGTGTTTTATTATTTATTTAATGTTTTTGAGGATTTATTTGAGTCGTATTAAAATTTGGTTAAGAAATTTTAACATTTAGATAGTTAATTAAGTGAAAAGGACTAAATTATAAAAGTTAAAAATTTAGTTTCTTTTAATTAATTGTATCAATTAGTTAGGAAAAAGTAATTAAATGAAATTAGTGGGTGAATATACCATATAGTATGTTAGTGGATAGTTATGGACAAGGTTTAGTTGAAAATTTTAATTAATAATAAGGGTAAGATGGTAAATTAGTAAATAAACATAAAATTAAATAAGCTAAAATCTTCTTCTTCTTTTGGGACATTTCAAAACCGATTCTCCATTTATATCAACCTAAAGCTTTGCCCAAAGCTTAGTTCTTGTGCATGGTATGTGTTTGATGCCCGTTTTTAATGATTTTTATATTTTTGAGCCGTATTAGCTTAATTTAACTAGCCCTGGGGTCAATTCGTAAAACTGTTAAAATTTTAGGGACTTTCCATGAATGAATAGGAAGTTTTTGTGAATTTAGTTGATAGATTATTAAGGTTTTTTGTTAAATAGATGAATTTTATTAAATGATTTTTAGTAATTTTAATGTTTAGGGACTTATTTGTGAAAATAGTAAAATCTCATATAGATAGGTTAAAATGAAGATAAATATGAACTGTTTGTGAACCTATTAAAAATTAGTTAGCATGGTTTTTGTTAAAAATGGTTAATTTGCAAGTTTTAGGTTTAAGGACTAAGTTGTGCAAAGGTTAAAATTCTAGGGGTAATTTTTTTAAATTAACATTAAAACGGGCTAAAAGCTTGAATCAATTATTTTAAGCTATTTGAAATTTTCATTTAATGAAATTATCATTTAGATCAAGAAACACAACAATCAGATTTGAATCGTGGTAAAGCTAAGGTTTCGGATTAATCATCGACTTTATTTTTGCAACAGCATTTGTCAATGTAAGTTCGTATAGTAGTAGACTGGTTAATTTCTATTTTGGATGAATGATTAATTAAGGTTATGCTTTGTTTAACTTTTATTGAAAATAAATTGTTAACTAGTAATTTGGATTAAATCGTAATGTTTATTCAATTGATGCATATTTGTGAAAAATGTGGGATACACATATGTATGAATTAGAAATGATATAATGGAAAGTAGTTAAAGGATTGATATAGAAAAATGTTGTAACACCCCAAACCTGGCCCAAACGCTACAACCGGATCTGGTATGTCACTTAAGAGATTTTACATAACATGTCGCATTTTGGAAAACAATTACTAGGTTTACACCTTTATTTCAAAAGCTTAATAATTCATTAAAGTATAAAATATTAAGTAACCAATTATCTTGGTAGATTTTATATAAAAACTGAAATTTCATGCAGGTCTTAACTTAATTGAAAACGTAAAACTTAAAACCCAGTAATAAAAGCCCAACAAAATCCCAAAACATAAATGGTAGTCTAGTGGCCCATGGCCTTATTACAAAGAAATTTGAACCCATTAATTAAATGAAAATAAAAAAAATTAGACTAAGTCTTTTTGCTGAATTCTTAAAGCTCTGTCACATGGCCACCTTGCTCTCCTCTCCAGCCCGGTCCGATGCCCTAAGTGTCACCTGAGATGGTTAAAATTAAAGGGTGAGTCACGAGACTCAGTGTGCAACCCTCATGCACCATTAGATTTGGGCTTTAGCCCCATAAAACAGAATAATCAAAATATAAGTAACAAAAATAATATGCAAAGCCCAACCCATATCCCAGGTGTCCATCCGCTACACACCCCCGTACCAGCCATTCACACCATTGGGGATTTCTACAATCAACCCACACCGCTACACGCCTTGATGGCGATCGTGCTTGCTCATCATCGATCATGGTCAGAGCCACTACAACAGAATCACGGCAAAAGCCGCTACAATGAATCACGGTAAGGAACCGCTACAATAGATCACGGTAAAAACCGCTACAACATATAACTTCCTCCTTTCATCAAACCCAACCCATGCAATCACATAAAATTAGTATACTTATAACATTTAATCAGATCAGTTACTAACCTGGTGATTTGCTTTACCCTCTTTGGGTTCCCGTCAATATGCCAGAGTTTCGGCATTTAACAAAACATGTAATACTTATTTTCATATATTAATCAAACAGATCTAGATGGTGTGGAGAATTACACACCTGATATTGCGAAATCCAATATTCTTAGTCGATGTCCTTGCTATCTGGATCTATTATCCTCAATCTATAGCCTTGCTTAAAAGCCGGAACAATTGCAAAAATAGGCCTCTCCTATATTCGGCCATGGTTAGTGTTCTACCAAATTTTATATATTTGAATAACAAATATTCTTACCTTAAAATCCCAAAATTGGAGACTTATGATTTTCGGCTTTTAGATCTAGTCGACTAAGCTTCCTTCAAATCCCAAATTGCCGCCCATCATAAAACCATTAAACTATTAGCTTTTGGCTTTTGCCTTTCAAAAACCGGGAATAGATCATGAGAACTAATCAAAAATCAACACTTACCTTAGCATAGGAGATTCGGCTAGCACTAGAGAGAGGATTCGACAATGCCCATGGAAGATTTAAATGCCGGAAGTATAGAACTAATTCTCAAATAGGATGAATATAAGAAAAGACTATGGATGCTTCGGCTTCCTAGAGAAATCGGCACAAGAAGGAAAAAGTGGAGAAGAGTTTCGGCTTTTAAAGAAATTGGAGAAAAGAAATTGGAGAGGGAGATGCTAGGGAATTTCGGCACAATGGGAGAGAAATTTAGGGTTTTCAGTGTCAGAATCAAGGAGCTAACCCCCCTATTTATAGATATTTTGGCACCTACTGCTAAAAACCGAAAATGCCCTTAAAATTCAAGCTAAAAGAGAGGAGAAATTCGGCACCTTCCTTGCCATGCAGTAGCCGAATTTTACACTCCTCTAGGTGGTGGATTTTCGGCCAACACTTCCCATGAAGATAAGCTCTTAACTTTTCTCCTTTTTATCTATGATATTATCACTTAAAAATCCACATAAATTCTCCTATTTTATAGCCTTGTAGCCGTCCACCTCTACTAATCCCTAATGCCAAATTTAACTCACTTAAATTAAAATATTTGGGCCTCATTAAACTTAATACTTGGGCCCCTAATTCCTTGCGTGTGGCGTCACCCTCTCTTCATTTAAAGTGCCGAATTTGGCCTAAAACATGGGCTCCTTGTGACCCAAAACTTGTTCCTTTTTAACTGTTAATGATGCCACTTTAACTGGGCCTTTTGCCTAATTCTAAGCCCAAATTTAGACCCCTATCAATTAAATTAACATAGTAAACCTATCCCTACACTAAATGTATAGGCCCGTAAATTTATGATGTTACGATTCTACCCCTTAAAGAAATTTCGTCCTCGAAATTTCCAACTAACTATTAATCGTACTACCCAAGTCTCACCACTATGCTTTCGTTATGCACTCCGATTCTAAAGCCAAAAGAAACACTTAGTATACTATGGTAGAGTACGCACTGATGTTAGCATCTAGAGCGTCCTCGTCCCCTTGTACTCATTTTACCGATTCGCGTTTATCTGTTTAGAAATTTTATGAATTATTAGTTTTCTTCCGCTGATTAACCACGAACAGTTTTATGAACAATAGTTTAAGAGTAGTTTTTTTGAATTCGCATTCACAATACAGTCTCAAGTTTGTAACCTCTAACTAAAATAAAACACATACATCATACAAATAACATCCAAGCACTTACATTCTTCACGTAAAGGTGTTTTCGTTGATTCACTACCCAGGGGTATTTTCATAATTTTATCCTACATGGGTATTTTCGTAACTTTTCATAATAAAGTTCCTTGTTGATTTCGTGAAGTAAGGGTATTCTGGTAATTTTACAATCCGGGGGTATTTTGGTAATTTTGAAATCCGGGGGTATTTCGGTAATTTTGAAATTCGGGGGTATTTCGATAATTTTGAAATTCGGGGGTATTTCGGTAATTTTGCAATCAGGGGCAATTTAGTAATTTTACAAATCAGGGGTAATTTGGTAATTGTACAAACTAGGGGTATTTTGGTCATTTGACAAAACGAGGGTAGGTTGGGAATTTTTTCTAACCAGGGATATTTCGATGTTGTTGTTGTTGTTGTTTTTTTCAAACAGGGTACTTTGGGGAAAAAATCTAGTTTCATGGTCCGGGTTACTCTTATAAACATGAGATTTTCGGGTCAATTTTCAAAACATAGGTATTTTACAAATTCATGGTCAGTTGGTAGTTTTCACAAATCAAACGTATTTTGAAAATTTTGCAAAACTTGAGAAATTTTCTTTCTTTTTTTCAAACTAGGGTGGTTGGTCCTTTTCGGGTTTTAATTATAAGGTTTAGCCCATCAACAAGTCCTCGTAACTAGGGTGAATAGTCACCACGCACTGTAGGGATTCTAGTGAAGAGGAGGTGAGTCGCTAGGATGCTTAAGTACCAAGCTCTCCTGAATCCACTCCTAGACATGCGTATGCCCATTGCCACACCCTAACTTGGCTAAGGTGAGCAGTCACTACGCACTGGTAGGATTCCGAGAAGAGGAGGTGAGTCACTAGGGTCGCTTAAATACTGTGCTCTTCCGGATCCAATCCTAGACATGCGTATGCCTGTTACCACACCCTAGTCTTGCAGCTCGTTCACGGGTTTGTTTAGTGAAGTTAAGTCTTATGAGATTTTAAGAGTTGTTTCAGCTAGGCCTAAAGTCCATCAAGTTCTAATCTAACTAATCTACGTCCCATAAAGCCCATCAAGCCCACATATATTATATCATACAATGGTTCAGAATACTTACCTGGCGGACTTGGGCCGGAGACGCAGGTGCCATGCTGAGCTAACAGACCTGTATAAATATGCATGTTTCGAAAACCCAACTTTAGAAAACGTTTTGAGCCTAAAAAAAACCCTCAGAGCTGAGTTTTGAACCGGGCTCTGATACCAATTTGTAACACCCCAAACCCGGCCCAAACGCTACAACCAGATCTGGTATGTCACTTAAGAGATTTTACATAACATGTCGCATTTTGAAAAACAATTACTAGGTTTACACCTTTATTTCGAAAGCTTAATAATTCATTAAAGTATAAAATATTAAGTAACCAATTATCTTGGTAGATTTTATATAAAAACTGAAATTTCATGCAGGTCTTAACTTAATTGAAAACGTAGAACTTAAAACCCAGTAATAAAAGCCCAACAAAATCCCAAAACATAAATGGTAGTCTAGTGGCCCATGACCTTATTACAAAGAAATTTGAACCCATTAATTAAATGAAAATAAAAAAAATTAGACTAAGTCTTTTTGCTGAATTCTCAAAGCTCTATCGCATGGCCACCTTGCTCTCCTTTCCAGCCCAGTCCGATGCCCTAAGTGTCACCTGAGATGGCTAAAATTAAAGGGTGAGTCACGAGACTCAGTGTGCAACCCTCATGCACCATTAGATTTGGGCTTTAGCCCCATAAAACAGAATAATCAAAATATAAGTAACAAAAATAATATGCAAAGCCCAACCCATATCCTAGGTGTCCATCCGCTACACGCCCCGTACGACCATTCACACCATTGGGGATTTCTACAATCAACCCACATCGCTACTGCGCCTTGATGGCGATCGTGCTGCTCATCATCGATCATGGCCGTAGCCACTACAATGAATCACGGCAAAAGCGCTACAACGAATCACGGTAGGAACCGCTACAACAAATCACGGTAAAACCCGGTACAACATATAACTTCCTCCTTTCATCAAACCCAACCCATGCAATCACATAAAATCAGTATACTTATAACATTTAATCGGATCGATTTACTAACCTGGTGATTTGCTTTACCCTCTTTGGGTTCCGTCAATATGCTTGGGGTTTCGGCATTTAACAAAACATGTAATACTTATTTTCATATATTAATCAAACAGATCTAGATGGTGTGGAGAATTACACACCTGATATTGCGAAATCCAATATTCTTAGTCGATGTCCTTGCTATCTGGATCTATTATCCTCAATCTATAGCCTTGCTTAAAAGCCGGAACAATTGCGAAAATAGGCCTCTCCTATATTCGGCCATGGTTAGTGTTCTAAAAAATTTTACATATTTGAATAACAAATCTTCTTACCTTAAAATCCCAAAATTAGAGACTTATGATTTTCGGCTTTTAGATCTAGTCGACTAAGCTTCCTTCAAATCCCGAATTGCCGCCCATCATAAAACCATTAAACTATTAGCTTTTGGCTTTTGCCTTTCAAAAACCGGGAATAGATAATGAGAACTAATCAAAAATCAACACTTACCTTAGCATAGGAGATTCGGCTAGCACTAGAGAGAGGATTCGACAATGCCCATGGAAGATTTAAATGCCGAAAGTATAGAACTAATTCTCAAATAGGATGAATAGAAGAAAAGACTATGGATGCTTCGGCTTCCTAGAGAAATCGGCACAAGAAGGAAAAAGTGGAGAAGAGTTTCGGCTTTTAAAGAAATTGGAGAAAAGAAATTGGAGAGGGAGAGGCTAGGGAATTTCGGCACAATGGGAGAGAAATTTAGGGTTTTCAGTGTCAGAATCAAGGAGCTAGCCCCCCTATTTATAGATATTTTGGCACCTCTTCGCTAAAAACCGAAAACGCCTTTAAAATTCAAGCTAAAAGAGAGGAGAAATTCGGCACCCTCCTTGCCATGCGATGAGCCGAATTTTACACTCCTCTAGGTGGTGGATTTTCGGCCAACACTTCCTATGGAGATAAGCTCCTAACTTTTCTCCTTTTTATCTATGATATTATCACTTAAAAATCCACATAAATTCTCCTATTTTATAGCCTTGTAGCTGTCCACCTCTACTAATCCCTAATGCCAAATTTAACTCACTTAAATTAAAATATTTGGGCCTCATTAAACTTAATACTTGGGCCCCTAATTCCTTGTGTGTGGCGTCACCCTCTCTTCATTTAAAGTGCCGAATTTGGCCTAAAACATGGGCTCCTTGCGACCCAAAACTTGTTCCTTTTTAACTGTTAATGATGCCACTTTAATCTGGGCCTTTTTGCCTAATTCTAAGCCCAAATTTAGACCCCTATCAATTGAATTAACATAGTAAACCTATCCCTACACTAAATGTATAGGCCCGTAAATTTATGATGTTACAGTTCTACCCCCTTAAAGAAATTTCGTCCTCAAAATTTCCAACTAACTATTAATCGTACTACCCAAGTCTCACCACTATGCTTTCGCTGCGCACTCCGATTCTAAAGCCAAAAGAGAGTTGGAATTTGAGAAGAGGGGCTAAAAGAGAGTTGGTGTCGCAACATGGAACCTCCATGTTGCGACACCACTAACAGGTTCAAGAAATTAAGCAATTTAGCTCGATGTCGCGACACAACACCTCTGTGTCGCGACAAAGTAATCTGTGTATCCCTAAGTTCAAAATTTCAAAGTGTGTCGCTACATCGGCATCTTGCCAAGGGTGTCGCGACACAGAACCCCTATGTCGTGACATCACTGCAATTTTCTGCAGGGTTGACCCGACCAGTTACACAACCTGATGGCTTAACCCTTGTTTTAACCCGATTTTTAAGGATAAAATACAAAAAAATTTGACCTAAAAACAATTTTAAATAGTTTTAACCATTCATTAGTGTCAAAACCTCTCAAAATCCCTAAACCTTAAAATCTATTTTCTTTTTAATTTGCTACAACCTTTCTTCTCCTCTTTTTTTTTTAAGTGCAGGTTAAACAATCCACATCATAAAGGAGTTTGGAACAAACCTTCGAATGAAGTAACAAGCTTTAAAGTCAAGGTTAAAAGTTCCAACTTAGACTTTTACTATTTTATTGCACTCGAAATATATTTCTTAATATCTAGTTAGTTTTTCTAGTTAAAAATTTTATCGATAATGCCTCTTATAAAAGCCAAAAGAACTAGTGAACCCGAACCATCGGTGGTGACAAACCCCTCAAGTTTTTCAAACCCAAATGTCGAGAAAATTTTTTTAGAACTTCAAGGAAAGACGTTTATGCAAGAACGAGGATTTGAACCATCGATGATTTTATGTAGGGAAATTTGGACCTTGGTTCAATACCATAAGTGGAAACGCTTTTGCGTAACCCCTAAAGACTCTACCGCATTCCCAGTAGTACAAGAATTCTATGCATCTTTTAAGGAGCAAGAGTCTAGGAGACCATAGGGTGCCAATTTGGAAACTATACCGGTATGAGGGAAAGAGGTGCTCTTCACCCCTAGAGCGATTTGTGAGTTTTATAACACTCCATGTTATGAATATGATTTTGTGGAAGAAAGCGATTTAGAAAATTTTAGAGATATTAATATGGATAATGTTATAAACTATTTGACGGAGGGTAGGAGTGAATGGAAATGTTGGCCTGGTACTAATATTCCCACATCCTTTAATCAATCAATTACGTTTCCAATTGCAAAGATGTGGATACAATTTTTATGCACCCGAATTGCTCCTGCTTTAAATGTCTCTAATGTCAATACTTTTTTAGTGGTTTTACTATATACAATTTTGCAGAAGAAATAGGTGTGCATTGGGACTTGGATTCGCCATAATATGAAGCGGTGCATTAATGGTCAGAAAGTTAGGGTTTTCTTCCCCCACTTAGTGACAGCCTTGTGCAAAAGAACAAGAGTTCCAATGACAACTACTAAATAGTTCATGAAGCCAACCAAAAGTATCATAGGGGATACACTATAAACACAAATGAAAACAAATAAGGGATTGGAAAAAATGTCGAAAACAAAAAAATGGACATCCCGGCCTCGCTCAAATGAAAAGAAAATTGGGATTCAAAAAAGAAATTGGTGAGAGTAACATTCCACAAATAGAATGGATGATAAGATGGATGCAAGAAACGAGCCCAGTTCTTCAAGAATTTGCACGACAGAACAATAAGAGAGTACCAGATTATCCGCCAGACATGTTTGGTCTAATACATTCCCATCATGAAGAAAAAAAGAAAGGAAGAGAGGAAAGGGAGGATAGTGAAGATGATGAAGGTGAAGAGGAAGGGGATGAGATGGATTTCGAGGAGGAGGGTGATTGACCGAACTTTTTATTTTTATTTTTGGATTATAATTAATTTTGGACAATTTTTATTTTTTAAGAATAGGTTAATAGTAGGTATATATATTTATTTTCTTTGTTGTTTCAAGTTTTGTATGTATGAACCTCACATGAAAGAAGCACGCCATTTACAAGCTTGTAGCGAACAAAGAAAAGAAGCACCCACTATTAGACTACGACAATGTCACGATTTATCGGGTAACTTCTTATCTATAGTGGTGCACAATAGGGACAATGTGCTATCTAAAGTGTTGGGGGGTAACATAAGAAATTTGTTTTTAATTTTTTTATGCTTTTCTTTTAATTTCTATTGTCAAATGTGTGCTTGAGCTTGTAGAAATACAAGTGATTGGTTAGGAGCATGTATATAGGTTGGTTGTATTTACTATAAATTTGACATGATAGTAGATGATTTTAAATTTTTTACTATTAGACTAGTAAGTTTTGTATATTACACTGCAAATAGGTATAAAGCAATTAAACATACCAAAGGATATAGAGAATACAGGGAAACGAGCATGCTAGTATGTATGATAGATTGTTGATTTTGTGATTGTTTGATTGATTAAATTTGTGAATATTGAGATACCTAGGGATGACCTAAAACATTGTTTGGTATACACTCAGAGCCAAAAAGCTAATCTTATTTATTTATCTTTTGATAAACCGAAATAGTAACATATTTTAATCCCACATTTAGCATACTTTTGGATGAATTATCCCTTATTTTATGTAAAAAGGTGCTCTTAATCCTTTATTTTCATGTCTTATACTCAGGAAAGCACCAGGGGATGAAAAGAACGCAAAACGGGCTTAAAACGGGACAAATGGGCCAAAGCATGAAATCGACACGGCTTGGACCAAAGATCACACGGCCGTGCCTCCTTAAAGATCTCGAACACGACTTGGACTACGATTTACATGGCCGTGCCTCATCAACAAAGTCCACACGGTCTGGTCACGATTTACACGGGCGTGTGCCATGGCCGTGCCCCTGCCGCGGCCAAGAGGAGTTTTACTCGGATTTGGATGCTTGGAGGCAAAGAAAGGCATTCCAAAGCCTATTCAAACACCCAAATAGGAATCCTATTTAAATTAGGATACTTGGAAGCCAAGTAACACATCTCAAAGCCTATATAAACACCCTAGGGGGCCCAAAGCCATCGTCTAGGGGCATCGTGCTAGGCCAGAGAAGGCAGATTTTTGGGGATTCACTCAGGGATAGCCAGTTGATCCATCTCAAGAAGCCAGAATTATACTCAAGACGGAGGATCTCTCCTTCAATTCCTTCAGGGGGTTTTAGGGATTTCTTATGTTTTATTTTATCTTTTCTCTTGAGATGTTTTCCTTTATTGTTATGAACTAAACCCTTCTGGATACCCAAGGGATGAAACCTATGATGAATCTTGTTATTGTTTTCTGAATTATATGATAAATACTTAGTTTGTTCTTAATTATGTGAGCTTAATCCAAATTTAATATGCTTAGGTGGAGGAGGAATAGACCCTGCCTAAGAGTAGATCCAACATAATTAAGCGGAGTTGATTGCACGCCTAGAGATAGGGTGACGCGATTTTTTCGGATTAGGGTGAAACCTAATATGGGAATCCATAGATCGATTTACTGCTATTCTAGGGGGGTTATTATAAGAGAACGAGAGTTCCACTAATTAACCTAGGGTTAGATGTTATTCGCCTCGAGAGAGGGTTTAATATACGTTAGGGAGTCTTACGGATCAAACTAAGTGAATAAATCGTATGGTTCAGTGTTAGATAACAAGTAAAGTCTAGGTGGATTCTTCCTAAGGGTATCGTCTTAATCAACTGAGTTTTTCCCAAGTATTTCCCCAATTCATTCTTCTTTGTCTTAGAGTCTTTAGTTTAGTAGTTAATTAATTTAGATTAGATAAACAATCTCTCTTTATTTTTAGGCTAGATAATAAAAAGAAAGTTAGTATTAGTACTTTTAGTTCTTTTGGGTTCGATAATCCAGTCTTGCCTAAGCTATACTACTGTTCGATAGGTGCACTTGCCTCAATCGTTGTCAGAGTTAGTTTCTAGGTTCGATCATTCTTTTTTATAAATTTTAAAGCTCTGATTCACAGCGATCAAGTTTTTGGCGCCGTTGCCGGGGAACTAAAATATTAAGAAAGCTTAATTTTTATTACTTTAGCCAATTTTTTTATTGCAATTTTTTTTTATTATTAGTTTCATTTTTTTTTACTTTGCTAATTTTTCTTTTATTTGCTTTGACAGGTAATTTTAGTTTATAGAGGAGATGGCACTAAATAACTATCAGTGGCAAGTTATGAGGACAACGCCAACAAAAGCTGCCAGTGTCTTCAACCTCGACGTGGTCACCAGGTTATCTAACCAGCTAGAGATGATGAATGAAAAGATGGATGGTTTGTATAGTCTCTCACAAGTACACCCAGAAATGCAATATGACTCGAATCTAGGAGGCGTGGCGAATCCTGAGTACCCACCCTACAGATATGGCATGGAAAACGAGCAAGCTCACTATACGGGTAACTATTCTAGACCACAAAATAATTTTTATAATGACACTTATAATGCAGGTTGGAGGTACCATCCCAATTTCTCATGGGATGATCAAAATAGCCAAGGATCGGAACTTCCTCTAGATTTTCAACAACCACCTCACCAATAGGAAGATGAGTCGAACATTGAAGAGATGCTGACAAAATTCATGGCGACCACGAAACACGTCTCGAACAACACCAAACAAAGACTCAAGATCAAGAGGCATCAATCAAAGGGATCGAGAACCAAGTTGGGGAACTTACTAAGTCGGTTGGACAACTTGCGGTCGATCTCGAAACAACTACAAGAAAGCTTGCCAAGCAACACTAAAACTAACCCAAAAGAGCAAATTCAAACCATCACAGCTCATGATAGTAAAGGGTTAGATGAACCCAACTCAATACAAGAACACGAGGTAGAAGAAGGTAAAGTAGAGGTAACATGAGAAAAGCCAAAACCGATAATCAAAGAGTACCAACCTTGCATACCTTTCCCCGAAGCATTAAAGAGAGATGATACAGAGGAACAGTTCGGTAAGTTTCTTAAACTTTTAAAGAAATTACATATTAACTTACCTCTACTCAAAGCTCTTTCATGAGATACTGAGACTCTAGAAAATTTTTAAGGGAGTCATTAACGAAAAAGTGAAGGATAGACGAGGAATCACATGTGGAACTCAACGCAAAGTGCTCGGCAATTCTACAAAATAGACTACCACAGAAATTAAAAGATCCAGGGAGTTTTATAATTCCATGCATAATTGGTAGTTTATCTATAGAAAATGCGTTAGCCGATTTAGGGGCAAGCATAAATGTTATGCCTTATAAACTGTTTAAACAACTAGGTCTAGGGAAACCCAAACAAACTAGGATGAGCATCCAATTAACTGATAAAACTATCAGAATTCCTAGGGATATAATAGAAAATGCTCTAATCAAAATTGATAAATTCGTATTCCCAGTAGACTTTGTCATTTTAGACATGGATGAGGACAATAATATTCCTTTAATTTTAGGAAGACCCTTTTTAGCAACTGCCAGAGCTAAAATTGATATCTATGTAGGTGAACTCATACTTCGTGTAGGTGACGAGATAGTCACTCTTCAAGCTCTTGATTCGGCTAGAACATCAAGTGATAAAGGTGAGAAAGTAAATTCAGTTGATAACCAACTTGTTCAACTTTCATTGCAGGAAACACCACAAAGCTACAAACCGGAGCCATATCATAGAACTTGTGCCAATAAAGAAGAACTATATGAGGAACGAAGCCTTAAGGTCGACGAACTAGACAAGCGGAAAACACACTTTAAAGAGAAACTAGGAATACACGGTGAAACCGACGAAACCCTGGGACGAGTGATAGGAACAACAAATCACTTCAAAGTAGGGGATCAAGTATTGTTGAATAAGGAAGACCCTCGAATCACCAATTCAGACCTCAAGGAAAATGAAGAAATCACTTTTGAGATACTTAATGTCTTCCTATACAGCACAGTCGAGGTAAGCAATCCTAAATCTATCACTTTTGAGGTAAACACTACTCGACTTAAACTCTATATCCATAACCGAATTGATCACATAAGAAAGGATGTTCACCTCCTCAAACCACAATGACCATACGAATGAGAGGTAAAGTCTAGCTTAAGAATATAAACGAGCGCTTCTCGGGAGGCAACCCGAGCACTAACCCCATAAATTTTTACATTTTTTATTTTTTGTTTTTATTTTTCCTTTTAACACCTAACCATAAACTAACCAAAGTGCAGATTTCCAGACCACACGGTCTTACACACGGCCGTGGCCGTGGCCGTGTGGCCACCACAGGAAGGTACAAGGGCGGGGGCAACCACCAGATCCATAATTTTTATTTAACCCCCTTCTTCCTTTTTCTTTTCCAGTTGTTTTTTTTCATTTTCCATTATTTACTTTTTTTTTCATTTTTATTTCTTTTAATTTTCTTTTATTTTCTTTACTATTTTCTTCTTATTATTCATTCCATTTAGATTTAGCTTAGGATACAATAAAATCAGGACGACTGCTTCGAGGACTCAAACGGTTCGAGACGCTTTCCCACGTTCACCTCTAATCCTATCCGGTTTATTTTCATTGACTTCATCCAAAATTCAGGAAGTTTCACTTCTCTCCCTATCTTATAATTTTATGATTATTTTGCTATTATCTATCTTTGTACATTGAGGGCAATGTACATCTTAAGTGTGAGGGGGTTAACTATAGTATTATTTGAAAATCCCTGAATTATGCCTTGTCTTAAAGTAAGTTTCCCATATTATGATTAGAATGAAATTTCTGATGATTTATGATTTTTATTGATATGTTTTAGATTAAGTCATTGATAATTGTGCATTGATAATTAAATTCTAAGAATACTAGAGAATCAAGCATGATAAGTTTATTTTTCAAGAATTAAATTTTTTTTAGGATGTCTACCTGAATTTAAATATTACTTTGAAGTTTGAAATTTACGAGGTTGACATCAAAATACCCATAATTTTTGTGAGATTTTGAGCCTTATAGAGCATAAATTCTTTTTCTTGCTCACTTTATTGATTATGAGTATGTCAACACTGATTTGTTATTCTAGAACTTGCATCGATTATACATGTCGAGACCACACCTATGATTTGATATACAGAGATGATAAAGGCACCTAGGATTTAACCCACTTACTCCACTAAAAACCCACCTTCATAATTAACCCCTAGTGAACCCCTTTGATCCTAACAACCCTTTTTATTGACTCACCCACTAATATTAACCCAAAACCCTTTGTATATTTGTTATCACCATTCCTTAACTCCCTTTTTGTCGAGATTTGATTTTGAGCAGTTGCCTAACTATGTTCTATATTTCAGTTGTTAAAGTTCTTTATTATTACTTGATTTGTTCTTAAAAAAAAATGAAGTATATTCATTATTAGTTTTTATTAGTTATGTGATTAAGTGAGCTTATACGTTTGAATTCCAAATATTGAAGAAGAAGCTCGTATTATTAGTTTCAAAGTTTCAATTCATGTAATTATTTATTTATCAGTTCATTTTTTCTAGTTAGGTAATTTGTCAATTCAGTCTCGATTCTAACCCTCTAATTCAGCCTTATTCCACACCTTTAACCCAAGCCCCGTTACAACCCTTTCAAAGACCTTTTGATTTGTGCATCATCTCATATTACAATGGTGGAGATTTGATTTTCATGCAAGCCTATGGGATTAACTTTTCAGGTTTGACATTTGAGTGCTTAATTCTAAACCTTAAACACTTCGAGTGATTTGAGTGAACCTTTTGTGAGGATGTCAATCCTTGTAGGTTTTGGATCAGAGGTAATTATTTAGATGAGGGGAAAACACCTATGTTTTGTGCTACAAATGTATGACTTATATTGTTTGAATCTGTAGGACTCTTTAAGTTGAATTATCCATGTGTAAATTATCTATGAATTATGATAAAACATTGTTGATAGGAATTATGAATTATAGAAAGTTCATTTTAATTGTAAGTTGAGAATTTTGCTTGAGGACAAGCAAAAGCTTAAGTGTGGGGGTATTTGATAAACCGAAATAGTAACATATTTTAATCCCACATTTAGCATACTTTTGGATGAATTATCCCTTATTTTATGTAAAAAGGTGCTCTTAATCCTTTCTTTTCATGTCTTATACTCAGGAAAGCACCAGGGGATGAAAAGAACGCAAAACGGGCTTAAAACAGGACAAATGGGCCAAAGCATGAAATCGACACGGCCTGGACCAAAGATCACACGGCCGTGCCTCCTTAAAGATCTCGAACACGGCTTGGACCACGATTTACACGGCCGTGCCTCATCAATGAAGTCCACACGGTCTGGTCACGATTTACACGGGCATGTGCCATGGCCGTGCCCTTGCTGCGGCCAAGAGGATTTTTACTCGGATTTGGATGCTTGGAGGCAAAGAAAGGCATTCCAAAGCCTATTCAAACACCCAAATACGAATCCTATTTAAATTAGGATACTTGGAAGCCAAGTAACACATCTCAAAGCCTATATAAACACCCCAGGGGGCCCAAAGCCATCGTCTAGGGGCGTCGTGCTAGGCCAGAGAAGGCAGATTTGTGGGGATTCACTCAAGGATAGCCAGTTGATCCATCTCAAGAAGCCAGAATTATACTCAAGATGGAGGATCTCTCCTTCAATTCCTTCAGGGGGTTTTAGGGATTTCTTATGTTTTGTTTTATCTTTTCTCTTGAGATGTTTTCCTTTATTGTTATGAACTAAACCCTTCGGATACCCGAAGGGGATGAAACCTATGACGAATCTTGTTATTGTTTTCTGAATTATATGATAAATACTTAGTTTGTTCTTAATTATGTGAGCTTAATCCAAATTTAATGTGCTTAGGTGGAGGAGGAATAGACCTTGCCTAAGAGTAGATCCAACATAATTAAGCGGAGTTGATCGCACGCCTAGAGATAGGGTGACGAGATTTTGCCGGATTAGGGTGAAACCTAATATGGGAATCCATAGATCGATTTACTGCTATTCTAGGGGGTCATTATAAGAGAACGAGAGTTCCACTATTTAACCTAGGGTTAGACATTATTCGCCTTGAGAGAGGGTTTAATATACGTTAGGGAGTCTTACGGATCAAACTAAGTGAATAAATCGTATGGTTTAGTGTTAGATAACAAGTGAAGTCTAGGTGGATTCTTCCTAAGGGTATCGTCTTAATCAACTGAGTTTTTCCCAAGTATTTCCCCAATTCATTCTTCTTTTTCTTAGAGTCTTTAGTTTAGTAGTTAATTAATTTAGATTAGATATAAACAATCTCTCTTTATTTTTAGGATAGATAATAAAAAGAAAGTTAGTATTAGTACTTTTAGTTCCTTTGGGTTCGATAATCCGGACTTGCCTAAGCTATACTACTGTTCGATAGGTGCACTTGCCTCAATCGTTGTCAGAGTTAGTTTCCAGGTTCGATCATTCTTTTTTATAAATTTTAAAGCTCTGATTCACAGCGATCATCTTTAGTACCTATATTTGAGCCAGAATACTTTTCTTAATGAACCTTCATACAAAACCCGAGCCAAAAACGCTAATTTGTATTTACCTTTTTTTCTTGGTCTTGAACTGCACGACTATAGATGTATAGCCATACGTATTGAAGGTTAAGTAGATACATCAAGGCAGATTTTGTAAAAATAAGAGTGAAATAGGAGGAATCAGTGTCATATAGTGATTATAGGTTAGCCATTATGTGCCAAATAAAAGAAAAATACAAAAAGAAAAGAAGAACGAGTAGAAAAAGCACTTGAAAAAGAAAAAATAAAAGCATTTGTGAGTGAGATGTACTGAAATGGGAAAAAAATGTGACAGCCACAAAAGTAGGAAAAAAACTTGTTCATTAGGGTGCAAAAACTCATGAGCTAGCTATAGTTGCTATATTATGTTGTGACTTCCTATATAGAGAAATAAGGAAGGTGAATGAAGGAAAAATAAGGAAGGTGAATGTGTAAGGGTCACTAAGGGGGAGAATAAGGAACAATACGATGTGTCAAACTATTTTGATGCTTACTGTTTTTGAATTTCATACCTGTCCTAAGCTTCAGAACGTTACAAGCCGAAAAGCCCTATGTGGTCTAGGTAGACTTATTCATAAATTGACATCATATCAAATAATTATATTTATGATTATTTGTATTTTGGTAGGATAATAAAATTACCTGTATAATTTATTGATGGATCTATACATTTGAAAACCTTAATGTTTGTATAATTTGTAATATACTGAACTTAGGTGTTTGATATTAAAAGTGGTAAGTCATCTACATCTTGTCAAAATTATGCGTAAATATGAAATACCTAGTTATGTACTCTGAAGCCAATGTTATACTATACTTGCTCAAGAGTCGTCTCTTAATTGTTTGTTTTTGTTTTCTTTGCTTGAGGACAAGTAATGACTTAATTGTGGGGGAGTTTGATCTGCTGTAATATGGTGTAGCAGATTAAACTAGTTTTCGCACTTGAGGAGCTTGAATATAAGCACTTTTATTATGTTTTAATCAATTTTTTATAGTTTAGTTTACATTCAATAAAAAGTGTATTTTGAGTATTTTGTTGACCTTAGGGGCCGAATGAGGCCTAAAGGTGAGCTAACATACTTAGTTAGTGTGCAGGAGACCATGCAAGGGCATAGGAACTCAATACTGGTCAATGTGTTGCAACACGGGGAGTTCGAGTTTGCAACATATGGAACATAATGCAAGAATTGCCATACTGCCTTCGGTGTCATGAAACAACCATAGGATGTCGCGACACACCCTTGAAGCCATCCTTGAACTACACACACTATCCTCAATGTCGCGACACAGACACTAAGGTGTCGCGACACTGGCCCTGTACGGGAGATAATTACAAGCTAGGGGCATTTTGGTCTGCACAATCAAAAGTTAAACACGAGAGTATTAGCTAACCTAGGGTTGAGGACAATAGCAACCCTAACTCTATAAATAGGCTCCTAAACACTTGTTAAAGGAAAACTTTTGATATTCTAAGTTTTTCTTTGTAATTTATTTTTCAATTTTTTTCTTTCTTTTAGGGTTTAGATTTCTTTTTAGTTCTTTTCATTTGTGTTTTTCGGAGAACTTGATTTGTAGATGCAATCAAACGTTTGAGGATTTCTACGCTTCAGCAATCGAATACAATCAAGATTTCCTAAACTTTATTCTTGATTTATTTTTTATGCATATCTTTATCATCAAGTTTCATATGTTTATGGATTTCATAAGAAACTAATCCTATTGTGGGGGATTAGTGAGCAGACGTGAGATTGATTAATTGCTATGTAGGGTTTTCTTAACGGATCAACTGTTCGAGAGAGGAAGAATTTAAACCCTAGGCTTGACGACCCTAGGAAGTAATTTAGGTGGGAATTAACCCAAAATTGGTATGACCTATCCATGAACACCTTAGCCCTGAACCAGTCTGGACTGTGAGGTTGAAAGATAAATAGTTCTTTCTGACTCATTAGTTTAGTGGAAGATCGAGAGATCCTGCTAGGGTAACAACTAGTTGATTGAATAGAAACCTGAGATAGAAATTATTTATGATTACCAAAGCAAGCTAATCACCCATCTCTACATTTGATTGAGTTTAGAAATTAGTTTTCCGAAGTCCCTTTTATTTATGCAGTTTTTAATTCGTTATTTATAAAAACCCCAAAAATCTTTCCTTTATGTTTTATCGTAATATAATTTGTATAAACTACTAATCAATTTTATTTGAATTTAGGTTAAATTTAATTTAGTACTTGCCTCCCTTGGGTACAATTCCCGAAGTACTTACCTACTGCGTTGTAAAACTATATTACAACCTGACCCTATACTTGCGAACATCGCATCAAATTTATATCTTTAGTTGCAGTATTAACACTCTGGACGTTAGTATGTCCAGAGGCGGTGTAACATCCCGAAATTGGGCCTAGGAGAATTGGGCCCAATGGGCCTTGGGCGTAGTAGCGTTTAAAATTTTTGAGAACAAGAGAACGGCTTGTTGGACCTATTAGGTGAGTGATTTTGGAAGGTTAGGGGGCTTCTATGAAGTCCCGGGATTAAACTTGAGCTTTAGGAAAATTTTGGTTTTAGGTGAAAAAAACCCTGGGAGTTGGTAGGTAGGCTTTAAGAATAAAATGTGGAGAAAAATGACACAAGTGGAGTGTGTGGTGTAGTGGCAAAGTGACGCCACTTAAGAGACAATGGGGTGACGCCACAGGGAAGGAAGGAGGTCCAAGGTTCAAGTCTTGGCTCTTGCATTTTGTTTTTCTTTTTAAATGGACTTTAGAATATGGCTATAGATTTATATTTAGTTGCGCATGGTTTAAGACACAAGAGGAGCTTGTGGCTTGGTGGCAAGTGGCGTGTTGAACTATTGAAGGGAGCCTGGGTTCGAATCTCATGAAAAGTAAGGGAGTATTTATTTTGCGAATTGGACGGCAAGAGTTTGAGTTGGATTTAAACTCTCTCGACGAAGGATCCCACATCGGAAAGATACAAAGAAGGAAGGTGAGAAGCTAGCTATATATAGAGCATTCTATGATAGGAGGAAGGATACCTTGAAGGGCGTTTGGGCACGTGGAGTGGAGGGCGCGGATTAGCACCATTTCCTATCGGTGTGTAACTCTCTCTACTCTAGTTGTAGAGCGGCAAATGCCGAAGTGCCGATCCACGGCAATAGTACCCACCTGCGCGCGCGCGACACGCACGTGTGGGGCTTCGGCGCGATAGTTGAGGCCATCGTGAGTATTCTTGTGGGTTGAGGTCGCTTGGGCCACGATGGGCCTAATGGGCCCGTGGGCCCAATTAAATAAAATGTATGATGGTGTAATATATAGTGAACTAGACTAGGTGAATCTCATATACGTGACTAGATTTGTGTTAGGTGGGCCACACGAGCGTGTGGGGCGAATGGGCCGAAATCGGGTTTTAGGCCCAATAGTCCCATGACGACCGGGAAGTGGTAGTTAGTCGCTCGAGCGACATTAGGCCTTTGGAAAGGCCATTGCGAGATCTTGAAATTACTCAAATACCTTTGGTTTACAAAATTACTAAAATACCCTTGGTTTACAAAATTATCAAATACCCTTGGTTTACAAAATTACCAAAATACCTCCAGTTTGTGAAATTACCAAATACCCTCGGTTTGCAAAATTACCAAATACCCCGATTTGCAAAATTACGAAAATACCCTCAATTTTTGAAATTACTGAAATACCCCGGTTTGCGAAATTACTAAAATACCCGATTTACTGAAATTACCAAAATACCCCCAGATTAGTGAAATTACCGAAATACCCCGGTTTGTGAAATTACCAAATACCCCGATTTGTGAAATTTGTGAAATACCCTCGATTTGTGAAATTACTAAAATACCCTCGGTTTGCAAAATCACTGTTTTACCCCTACACGACAAAATGATCGTTGTACCCTCGTGGTAGTACTAGCGTTGTATGTGTTAATTGTATGATTGATTATGTTTGAGATGCATTGCTTACATGGATTGGTTATGAGTAGAATTACCGAACTACCCTCGTAGGTGGAATTACCAAATACCCTTATAGGGTAAAATGACCGATTTGCCCTTGTAGGTAAATGATCGACTTGTGCAATGAGTTGTCTAATTTGTCCGTGGTTGTATGACCGATATGCTTTTATTACATGTTTAAATAATTGTTCTTGAGCATGTCCATTTTGCATACACGTAATGATTGAGCATGACATACACGACATATTGCATGGGGTTGGGATTATTAATACGGAGGAAGTGCTAATAGGATCGCATGGTCGCTTGACGACTGTGGATCCACCGAAGGCTTTATAGCCACCGAGCAACCATGCTGCACCGATAATGTTACTGAGGGCTGTGTGCCATTAATATGGCTTCGTGCCATAATTATGGGCTTTGTGCCAATACCGAAGGCTTTGTGCCGATATTATGGCTTTGTGCCAATCGTATTTACCGTGGCTATGTGCCTAACTTATATATCGATGACTTTGTGTCGATCATATTTACCCAAGGCTGTGTGCCGATTATATTACCATCGCTGATGGCTATGTGCCAAATATAATACAGTCACTGATGGCTTTGTGCCAATTGTAATACCGCTCATCAAGGCTTTTTAGCACCAGAGCGACCATCTTGCCGCACCGATAATGTTAGTGCCGCAACCGGCTACTACATACGAGTGTAGGGATGGGTGGGTCGATTAAATCCCCACAGGAGTGTAGGGTTGGACAGAGACGGAGTGCGTGGGTTGGTATGGGCATTAACGCATTGCATATCCGGATTATATTATCGAGATGGGCTTAGGCCCCGATTTATATGTATGACATGTGACATTTGACTTGGGTTAAGGCCCAACCGAGGCTATTTTGGGCTAATGCCCAATTGCCACCGCTACTTTAATGGGCTTGGGCCCGAATTGTTTTGATGCATGTTCTTACAGATTTTGTTCGTAAGGGGAATTACACACTGAGTTTTCGTAAACTCACCTCCTCTTTTTAATTTTTCTTAGGTAATCCTCAGTAGGCGGTTCGATGTACTGGAGGACTCGGAGGTGGCCACACTACGAGCAGTTTTGGACTTTAGTATTTTACTTATTTTTAACTTGGGTTAATATTTTGTAATAAGGCCGCTTTAACTTTAAATTTGGTATTTTATTTGGTTTAGCTTTTAATATGATACTTCCTATTATTCTTAAATGTTTAATACGGGATTTTCCTAAACCCTTAATAACCGTTTTCCAAAATGTTAACAAAAGGAGAACAAGCGAATACATAATTAAACTCAAAATTTTTAACAAACGCGCAATTTTGAAACAACCCTTTTATGTGACATGCCAGATCTGGTCGTAACGTTTTGACCTGGTTTGGGGTGTTACAATTATGGTATCAAGCCTAGGTTGTAAAACTCGGCTGTGGATTGGGTTTTCAAAATTGAATTTCTGAAAGTATTGTTTCAAAAAGGCTTGAAAATATTTAAAGTTCTAAAATTGTATTGACCGATTTTTGAAAGTGTGGTATACCGAGTCTCCGACGTCGAATCCGTAAGTTTCTTGACCTTATACTTTGTTATGTGCTGTAATGACTGTATTTTTGCTATTTATTTTGTATGTGTTTTGTTTGGATGTGATGTTTGGATATAGAAATTGGTTACGTATAAGATATCTGTCTGCTTTAATGGTTAGGTGTTTTGAGTATGTGTAGGGAGTTCCAAATTCTAGTTAAAATGTGATAGGGATATTAGAATCAGAGTACGCAGCGGTAGCGTAGTGGGGTAGTTGTTACACGACTACCCTGTTAGCTAGAAATTTCGAGGATGAAATTTTTTTTAAGGAGGGTAGATTTGTAACATCCCGAAATTGGGCATAGGAGAATTGGGCCCAATGGGCCTTGGGCGTAGTAGCGTTTAAAATTTTTGAGAACAAGAGAACGGCTTGTTGGACCTATTAGGTGAGTGATTTTGGAAGGTTAGGGGGCTTCTATGAAGTCCCGGGATTAAACTTGAGCTTTAGGAAAATTTTGGTTTTAGGTGAAAAAACCCCTGGGAGTTGGTAGGTAGGCTTTAAGAATAAAATGTGGAGAAAAATGACACAAGTGGAGTGTGTGGTGTAGTGGCAAAGTGACGCCGCTTAAGAGACAATGGGGTGACGACACAGGGAAGGAAGGAGGTCCAAGGTTCAAGTCTTGGCTCTTGCATTTTGGTTTTCTTTTTAAATGGACTTTGGAATTTGGCTATAGATTTATATTTAGTTGCGCATGGTTTAAGACACAAGAGGAGCTTCTGGCTTGGTGGCAAGTGGCGTGTTGAATTATTGAAGGGAGCCTGGGTTCGAATCTCATGAAAAGCAAGGGAGTATTTATTTTGCGAATTGGACGGCAAGAGTTTGAGTTGGATTTAAACTCTCTCGACGAAGGATCCCGCATCGGAAAGATACAAAGAAGGAAGGTGAGAAGCTAGCTATATATAGAGCATTCTATGATAGGAGGAAGGATACCTTGAAGGGCGTTTGGGCACAGGAGTGGTCGGAGCGCGGATTAGCACCAGATTCCTATCGGGTGTGTAACTCTCTCTACTCTAGTTGTAGAGCGGCAAATGCCGAAGTGCCAGTCACGGCAATAGTAGCCACACGAGCGTGCGAACGTACGTGTGGGGCTTCGACGCGACAGTTGAGGCCATCAGTAGTATTCTTGTGGGTTGAGGCTGCTTGGGCCATGATGGGCCGAAGTGGGCCTAATGGGCCCGTGGGCCCAATTGAATAAAATGTATGATGGTGTAGTATATAGTGAACTAGACTAGGTGAATCTCATATACGTGACTAGATTTGTGTTAGGTGGGCCACACGAGCGTGTGGGGCCGAATGGGCCGAAATCGGGTTTTAGGCCCAATAGTCCGGTACGACCGGAAGTGGTAGTTGAGTCGCTCGAGGCGACATTAGGCCTTTGGAAAGGCCATTGCAGATGCGAAATTACTGAAATACCTTTGGTTTACAAAATTACTAAAATACCCTTGGTTTACAAAATTACTAAAATACCCTTGGTTTACAAAATTACTGAAATACCCTTGGTTTACAAAATTACCGAAATACCCCCGGTTTGTGAAATTACCGAAATACCCTCAGTTTGTAAAATTACCGAAATACCCCCGATTTGCAAAATTACAGAAATACCCTCGATTTTATTGGAGAATTGTTCAACTAGAGAATTTGATTAAAGAATTTTATTGAAAAATTAATTTGAAAATCTCAGTGATTTTTGAGAAATTTAATTTTAATCAAGTAAAATTAAATTAATCAAATTAATTAAAATAAATATACTATCAAATTGTGTGAGCAACTTATTCCCATGTTGATCACTGTAAATCAGAGTTTTAAAATTTATAAAAGAATGATCGAACCTGGAAACTAACTCTGACAATGATTGAGGCAAGTGCACCTATCGAACAGTAGTATAGTTTAGGCAAGACCAGATTATCGAACCCAAAGGAACTAAAAGTACTAATACTTACCGTCTTTTTATTATTTAGCCTTAATATAAAGTGATGGTTGTTTAAACTAAAATTAATCTACTTACTAAGCTAAGACGCAAAGACAAAAAGAATGGATTCGGGAAATAACTTTTCGAAAAACTCAGTTGACTCAAGCGATACCCTTAGGAAAAATCCACCTAGACTTCACTTGTTATCTAACCTTGAACCATATGATTTATTTACTTAGTTTGATCCGTAAGACTCCCTAACGTATATTAAACCCTCTCTCGAGGCAAATAACGTCTAACCCTAGGTTAATTAGTGAAACTCTCGTTCACTTATAATAACCCCTAGAATAGCAATGAATCGATCATGGACTCCCATATTAGGTTTCACCCTAATCCGGCAAAATCTCGTCACCCTATCTCTAGGCGTGCGATCAACTCCGCTTAATTATGTTGGATCTACTCTTAGGCAGGGTCTATTCCTCCTCCACCTAAGCACATTAGATTTGGATTAAGTTCACACAATTAAGAACAAACTAAGTATTTATCATATAATTCAAATAATCAAATAACAAGATTCATTATAAGTTTCATCCCCTTCGGGTATCCGAAGGTTTAGCTCATAATAATAAAGGAAAACATCTCAAGAGAAAAGATAACACAAAACATAAGAAATCCCTAAAACCCCCTGAAGGAATTGAAGAGGAGATCCTCCGTCTTGAGTAGAATTCTGGCTTCTTGAGATGGATCAACTGGCTATCTTCGAGTGATTCCTACAAATCTGACCTTTTCGGCTTGGCTTTTTAGCCTAGCTTTTTTCCCCTTTCAGCTGGTACCTAGGGTGTATTTATAGGATTTTGAAACACGTTTCTTTCTCCCTAAGTATCCTTTCCCGAATGGAATTCCTCTTCTCCACGGCAGAGGCACGGCCATGGCACACGCCCGTGTAAATCGTGGTCAGGCCGTGCTCGAAACTGTTGAATGAGGCGCGACCGTGTAAGTCGTGGGCAAGGCTGTGTTCTAGTAGGAATGGTGGCACGACCGTGTGGAGTGGAGTTCAGGCCGTGTCGATTTCGTGGCTTGGCCCAACTTGGTCCGTTTTAAGCCCGTTTCTCGTTCTTTTCGTCCTCGGGTGCTTTCCTGAGTATAAGACATGAAAAGAAAGGATTAAGAGCACCTTTTTACATAATTTGGGGCTTAAATCATCCAAAAGCATACTAAATGTGGGCTTAGAATATGTTACTTTTATGGTTTATCAAATACCCCCACACTTAAGCTTTTGCTTGTCCTCAAGCAAAATTCTCAACTTACAATTAAAACGAACCTCACGTAATTCATAATTCCTATTGATAGTGTCTCATCATAATTCATAGATAATTTATACATGGATAATTCAATTCAAAGTGTCCTAAAAATTCAAACAGTATAAGCCATAGATTCTGTAGCATAAAACATAGGCGTTTCCCTTCATCTAAATAATTACCTCTGATTTGAAATCGACAAGGATTGACATCCTCTCAAAAGATTCGCTCAAATCACTCAAAGTGTTTAAGGTTCAGAATTTAGGCACTCAAAAGTCAAACATGAAGAGTTAATCCCATAGGCTTGCATGAAAATCAAATCTCCACCACTGAAATATGAGATGAAACACGAATCAAAAGGTCTTTGTTAGGGTTGTAACGGGGCTAGGGTTAAGGTGTGGAGTAAGGCTGAATTTAGAGGGTTAGAATCGAGATTAAATTGACAAATTACCTAACTAAGAACTAATGAACTAATAATAATAAATACATCAATTGACAACTAATAATACTAATAATACGAGCTTCTTCTTAGATATTTGGAATCCAAACGTATAAGCTCATTTAATCACAACTAATAATGAATAATGGATATGCTTCGTTTTTTTAGAACATAATAAAGGATAAACTACTAAAATTCATAATTAGACAACTAATCAAATCAAATCTCGATATAAGGGTAGTCAAAAGGAAAGGTGATAACAAAAACAAAGGGGTTCTGGGTTAATATTAGTGGGTATGTCAATAAAAAGGGTGTCTGGTTAAAACGGGGTTAACTAGGGGTTAATTTGTGACGGTAGGCTTTTTAGGGAATTAGTGGGTTAAATCCTAGGTGCCTTTATCATCCCTGTGAATCAAATCATAAAATGTGGTCTCGACATGTATACTCGATGCAAGTTCTAGAATAACAAATCAGTGTTGACATACTCATAATCAATAAAGTGAGCAAGAAAAAGAACTTATGCTCTATAAGGCTCAAAAAATCACAAAAATTATGGGTATTTTGATGTCAACCTCGTAAATTTCAAACTTCAAGGTAATATTTAAACTTAGTTCGACAACCTAGCAAATTTTTAATTTCTGAAAAATAGACTTATCATGCTTGATTCTCTAGTATTCTTCAAATTTAATTATCAATGCACAATTATCAATGACTTAATTTGAAACCTATCAATAAAAGTCATAAATCATCAGAAATTTCATCCTAATTCGCAATATGAGAAAATTACTTAAAAACAAGACTAAATTCAGGGTTTTTGTTAGGTATCTTCTTAGGTTGTTCACCCCCCACACTTAAGATGTACATTGCCCTCAATGTACAAAGATATATAATAACCTTGTAATAAAATCATCGATATATGGGGTAAGTGAAAACTTCCTGAATTTTCTGGATGATTCCTTGAGATGAGATTGTGCCTTTGGTGGTGGTGATGGGCCGTCTTGATGACAAACTGCGCTAGATGAAGAAATTGGGCCGCTCATAGAGAATTAGCTAGGGATCCTTAATACATAATTAAAATAAACTAAATATGAATTTAATGACAAGGAAGATAAAGAGAAGGAGACTAAGAAGAAAACTAAAATTAAAAGAAAATATGGATGGACCGTAGAGTCCTTATTTTTGGGTGTGATTTCTAAGGCTGAGGTTATGGTGGTGGTGGTGGCGTGATTCCCAAGCAGCCTTAAGAACCTAAAAAAAAGAAACTAAAACAAAGTAAACTAAATTAAGTAGTATAGAAGTAAAGATAAAGAAAATAAAGGAGAAGATAAAAATAAAAGGACAGATAATTGGTCTCAAAGACCCTTGGCTTGTTGTTTGGATGAAGCTGCCGGCATGAACTCAGGTGAATCGGTCTCTTTTGAGGAGATTGGCCTTTTACGCTTCTTTGCCATGGATATGATTTTTATGTAGCTCAAGAGTCTAATGATTTATTAGGAAAAAGAAAAAGGAAAGAGAAAGGAAAGAAAGGAAGAAGGAAAGAAGAAAGAAGTGGGTTAATAAGGGGAAGGAAAAGGGTATGATGTTTAAATAGAATTTCAGGTCTGGCGGTTTCCCACGCCCGTGGGTTGAGGGTGTGTCAATTCACATGGCCGCCTCGCACGGTCGTGCTCTAGGGCGTTTTGATTTCCCACGCTCGTGTCTAGCCTGTGTTCGACAAGTCAGTATATTAGCACGGTTAGCTGGCACGGGCGTTTTCAGCCCGTGGTTGGCAAGTCAGTAACCTCACACGACCGTCAAGCACGGCCGTGTCACTTTTTCGGTGCCCGTGGGAGAGTGGTTGAGTCTGTGATTGCCAGAAATTAGGTCATTCTGACTTGTACCATCCTGCCCTGTTAGTACTAAGATTCTTCAGGTACACACGACCACGGCCACGGCCGTGTGCAAGGCCGTGTGTCCTGGAATTTTGCACCCCTTGTTAGTTTATAACTACGTATTCAGAAAGAAAAGAAGAAAATAAAAATAAATTTAAAGCAAAATGTGAGAATAAGTTATGTTAGTTCTCGGGTTGCCTCCCGAGAAGCGCT
The DNA here is from genome assembly GCA_025698515.1 of Gossypium sturtianum. Lineage (NCBI taxonomy): Eukaryota > Viridiplantae > Streptophyta > Magnoliopsida > Malvales > Malvaceae > Gossypium > Gossypium sturtianum. Next base: position 128,292,691 of record CM046948.1, read on the forward strand.
CATTTATAGTCTTAAGCTAGACTCTCTTCTCGTTTGCATCTTCAGGGTGGTTTGAGGAGTTGGAAGTCCTTACTCATGTTATTGTCTGTCTCCTCGTGAAAAAATTTAAGTCGAGATGCGTTTATAGTAAAAGTACCAAAAATAGGATTACTTACCTCGACTGTTTCGTATGGGAAAACACTGGTTACCCTAAAAGGTATTTCTTTGTTTGTGTTAGGGTCTGGAGGAGATATTCGAGGACCTGCTTCTTCTAACAGTACCTTGTCCCCTATTTTGAAGTGATTTGTTGTTCCTATAAGCTTTTCTGGGGACTCTTTCGATTTTTCCTCGTGTGGTTCTGGCTCTTCGTCGTGTATCCCTAATTTTTCCTTAAAATGTGTCTTCCACTCGTCTAGATCATCGATCTGAATTCCTTGATCTTCATGAGTTATTTCTTTGTTGGGGTTGGGGTCAAGATCGGGTTCAGTTGTATTCTTCGGTGGTGTTTCCTGAAAAGAAGAGTTAACCGAATGGTTATTAGGGAAATTTACGTTCTCACCTTGATTACTCGATGTTCTAGCCGAATCGAGAGCCTTGATGGTGACGGTCTCATTACCTACGCAAAGTATGAGTTCTCCCGCATCAACATCAATTTTAGTCCCGCAGCAAGTGGCTAAAAAGGTCTTCCTAAAATTAGGGGATCGAATTATCCTCATCCATGTCTAAGACAACAAAATCTCTACTGGGAAAACGAATCATCAATTTTTACAAGAACATCTTCGATAATACCCTAGGAATTCTAACAGATTTTATCACTAATTGAATGCTCATCCTAGTTTGTTTGGGTTTCCCTAGACCTAATTGTTTAAACAATTTATAAGGCATGACATTTATGCTTGCCCCTAAATCAGCTAACGCATTATCAACAGTTAGTCTACCAATTAAACATGGAATTGTAAAACTCCCTAGATCTTTTAGTTTCTATGGTAGCTTATTTTGCAAGATTGCTGAGCACTTTGCGTTGAGTTCCACATGCGAATCTTTATCTAGTTTTCGCTTGTTTGTCAGAAGCTTCTTTAAGAATTTCCTGGAATCAGGCATCTGTGAAAGAGCTTTGAGGAGTGGTAAGTTAATGTGTAATTTCTTTAAGAGTTTAAGAAACTTACCGAACTGTTCCTCTGTGTCGTCTCCCTTCAATGCTTTGGGATATGGTATGCGAGGTTGGTAAGCTTTGATTATCGATTTTGGCTTGTCTTGTGTTACCTCAACTTCACCTTTTTCTACCTCGTTTCCTTGTGTTGAGATGGATTCATCTACCCTTGTATTCTCCTGAGCTGTTATGGCTTGGATCTGCTCTTTAGGATTAATTTCAGTGTTACTTGGTAGACGCCCTTGCGGTCGTTCGGATAATAGCTTTGCAATTTCTCCGACTGACTAGGTAATTTCCCCAATTGCCTTTTTAAGTCCTCCAACTTGGTTCTCGATCATTTTGATCGATTTTTGTTGGGTGTTGAGTGTTACCTCATTTTTTTGGAGACGGGCTTCTGTGGATGCTATGAATTTGTTCAACGTCTCTTCAAGACTCGACTTCTTTTCTTGTGGATAGGGCTGATTTTGGAAATTTTGAGGAGGTTGTTGTCTTTGATTTCCTTGATTTCCTTGTCCTCCCCACGAAAAATTTGGGTGGTTCCTCCAACCTGGATTATAATTATTACTATATGGATTATTATTGGATCTGAAATTGTTACCTATATAGTTCATCTGTTCGCTCTCTCGGTTGGTAGGGTGGGTACTGCACTGGCCATGCAGCCCACTTGCGCGCGCATCGCATGATTTGGATGTACTGCGAAGAACACAAACTATCAATCTTCTTATTCATTAACTCTACCTGATTTGATAGCATGGTTAATGCATCGAGGTTGTAAACTCCTTTGTTTTTGTTGGCTTTGTTCTTGTAACTTGCCATCGATAGTTATTCAAATGACATCTCTTCAATAAACTCGTAGGTCGCCTCGGGAGTTCTCATTGTTATTGAGGTTCCACCGGTGGCTGAATCAATTAATTGCCTCGTTGAAGGATTCACACCGTTGTAAAAAGTTTGGACTTGGAGCCACAATGGTAATCCGTGTTGTGGGCATCTCCTTAAGAGATCTTTGTATCTCTCCCATGCGTCGTATAATGTCTCTAAATCCATCTGCACAAAAGAAGATATATCATTACGTAACTTGGCCGTTTTGGCCGGTGGAAAATATTTTAATAGAAATTTTTCGGTCATTTGTTCCCATGTAGTAATTGACCCTCGTGGTAACGAGTTTAACCACTGTTTGGCTTTATTCCTTAATGAAAAGGGAAATAACCGACGACGTATGGCATCATCAGAAACACCATTTATTTTGAAGGTATCGCAGAATTCTAAAAAGTTAGCTATATGAGTGTTTGGGTCTTCGTCCTGCAAACCGTCAAATTGAACAAACTGTTGAATCATTTGAATAGTGTTAGGCTTTAATTCAAAATTATTAGCAGCTATAGCAGGCCTAACAATACTCGATTCTGCCCCTGTTAAATGAGGTTTAGCATAATCATACATAGTACGAGGAGCATTCTGATCTGCCACATCGTTTTGTAGTGGTGGATTATTCTCGTCCATCCCTTAAGTAGGATTGGATCTGTCTTCACGCTCTTCTTCTGTGTAGTTTAGGGCTCGCCTAATTTTTCTACGATTTCTTCGAGCGGTAGCTTTAATTTCACTATCATATTCTAAAGGTCCTCTCGAGTTCCTTCTAGTCATAAACTAGAGGTACCTGGTAGAAAAAGAAAGAAAGAAAATTTAGCAAAATTAAAATTAAAAACTAAAAATAAAAATAAATTACGAAAAATAAGATAATGGCTAAAGTAATAAAAATAGAGTTTTCTTAATATTTTAGTTCCCCAGCAACGGTGCCAAAAACTTGATCGCTGTAAATCAGAGTTTTAAAATTTATAAAAGAATGATCGAACCTGGAAACTAACTCTGACAACGATTGAGGCAAGTGCACCTATCGAACAGTAGTATAGTTTAGGCAAGACCAGATTATCGAACCCAAAGGAACTAAAAGTACTAATACTTACCGTCTTTTTATTATTTAGCCTTAATATAAAGTGATGGTTGTTTAAACTAAAATTAATCTACTTACTAAGCTAAGACGCAAAGACAAAAAGAATGGATTCGGGAAATAAATTTTGGAAAAACTCAGTTGACTCAAGCGATACCCTTACTAAAAATCCACCTAGACTTCACTTGTTATCTAACCTTGAACCATATGATTTATTTACTTAGTTTGATCCGTGAGACTCCCTAACGTATATTAAACTCTCTCTCGAGGGGAATAACGTCTAACCCTAGGTTAATTAGTGGAACTCTCGTTCGCTTATAATAACCCCCTAGAATAGTAGTAAATCGATCTGTGGACTCCCATATTAGGTTTCACCCTAATCCGGCAAAATCTCGTTACCCTATCTCTAGGCGTGCGATCAACTCCGCTTAATTATGTTGGATCTACTCTTAGGCAGGGTCTATTCCTCCTCCACCTAAGCACATTAGATTTGGATTAAGTTCACACAATTAAGAACAAACTAAGTATTTATCATATAATTCAAATAATCAAATAACAAGATTCATCATAGGTTTCATCCCCTTCGGGTATCCGAAGGTTTAGTTCATAACAATAAAGGAAAACATCTCAAGAGAAAAGATAACACAAAACATAAGAAATCCCTAAAACCCCCTGAAGGAATTGAAGAGGAGATCCTCCGTCTTGAGTAGAATTCCGGCTTCTTGAGATGGATCAACTGGCTATCTTTGAGTGATTCCCACAAATCTGACCTTTTCGGCTTGGCTTTTTAGCCTAGCTTTTTTGTCCCCTTTCAGCTGGTACCTAGGGTGTATTTATAGGATTTTGAAACACGTTTCTTTCTCCCTAAGTATCCTTTCCCGAATGGAATTCCTCTTCTCAACGGCAGAGGCACGGCCATGGCACACGCCCGTGTAAATCATGGTCAGGCCGTGCTCGAAACTATTGAATGAGGCACGGCCGTGTAAGTCGTGGGCAAGGCCGTGTTCTAGTAGGAATGGTGGCACGGCCGTGTGGAGTGGAGTTCAGGCCGTGTCGATTTCGTGGCTTGGCCCAACTTGGTCCGTTTTAAGCCCGTTTCTCGTTCTTTTCGCCCTCGGGTGCTTTCCTGAGTATAAGACATGAAAAGAAAGGATTAAGAGCACCTTTTTACATAATTTGGGGCTTAAATCATCCAAAAGCATACTAAATGTGGGCTTAGAATATGTTACTTTTACGGTTTATCACATGTATCCGAGTCTGTTTTACTATAGTTCCATCGAGTGATATTCAATTTAATGGAAATGGAAACTTAATTGTGAATTGGAAATGAAATGGAAATTGTTGATGCTTGATATGGTAATTGTTATATTATTTCATTAAAGTCTTGATACTAGTTATGATTTGGGAATGTGACCGACTCATTTATTTGGTGTTGTTGATATTTGTTTAGTTAAAACGTAATGTGCCAAAGGGTAACTAGTTTGAATGCCAATTTGATTAGGTAATTATGCCTTTAATGAAGTATGCTTAGTTGTCATTTCGAACTTACTAAGCACTCTGAATGCTTACTCTGGTTGTTTTCCTTACTTGTAGATTTTCACTTTGTAGAACTGTCAAGTCGGATCAGCGAGAGAGCACACACTATACCAAGACAGTAGTTATAATTTTGTTTTGGAATCTAGACTTTGTGGCATGTAGATAAAGACCTTTGTTGTTTAAATGGTCAAGTTTGTGTAAATGTTGTGTGACAAGTTGGTAATGGTGAAACTTATGAAATTAACTAGCTATGTAAATTAAGTAATACATGTTTGGTCTTGGGGAATGCTTGTATTCTCAATGATGTCATTTGATAATGTTGTTATGATAAAGATTGTAGGTATGATAGGTTGAATGTTTGGATTGGTAAATGATGAAATTGAACTTAAATGAATGATATGGATGGTTTGGTAAGTAAAGGGTTTATTTCAAGTAGCATAAGTCTATTTTGACATATTCTATTAGGTTTGGCATAGTTGAAATGGTTAAATGAGTGTTGATGACAAAATATTTTGGTTGATGTGGTTATGTTCACAATTTAAATGATTAAACATGTAGTTTAAGAATTTGATTGGTTTGATCTAGAAAAGGTGGCTTTGGTGCGCTATTAAGTAAGTTTATTGCTCATTTTGATTCATCGAGAGTACGTGTTTTGGGCTAAAAATATAGTTTGAATGTATAAACTAGCTAAATTGAAAAATTATAGGTTGAAGTTCATTAGAAATTATAAAAATAGTTTGCCACGTCGCAACGTCAAACTAGTGTCGTCGTGACGAGATCAAACACCATGCCACGTCACAACTTCAGACTAGTGTTGTCATGATGAGATCGAACACGAGACCTACTCAGTATGTTGCATCACAAAGAGGAACCCCCAACGTCACGACAGTAACTTGAAGTTTTGAAAATGTTGTAGTTTAGTCCTAATTCAATCTCGAGTTGCGTTAGAGCTTTCATAAGCTCGTATAAGACCCAAAAATGCATGTATAGTCTTTTTATACTTAAATAGCTTGTAATTGAATGTTAATGTTGTGAATTGAATTATATTTGTTTATAGTTCCTCTGGTAACTAATGTGGCATTATGCAGCTTAGACCCGACAGTTGGGTTAGGGAAGGGGTGTTACACTACTCCGAAGGAAGTAAGTTGTGTAGAGAAAGAAGAGGCAACTCTTTTCGTACCTATTAACACAAGAAGCAAAAATGTGTAAGAATGCGTCATAGAATAAGAAAAGCTAAAAAAAAAAACCTAAGGCTAGAATCAAAGAAAATAAATGACCCAATAGAAAACCCGAAATAATGGAAAACAACTTGAATTTATCGTTCAAGGTCTTCCCGATGTGCTAAAATCACGAAAATTAAACTGAATCCTCTTTATGTGATAAATATCATATCTTGAAATTTTGGGAATGAAATTAAATCCACAATAATTTTTTTGGGAAATATTTTTTTCAATGTACCAAAGTTCCAAGAAATCATGTACAAAATATCAGATCGATTTGAATTTGTTTACCCATTGAAATCAATGTTTTTTTCGAAAATTTTCAAGGTAAAAAACAAATTTGAAAGGTTTTCTTTTCTTTTACAAATTCTTTTACAAATTTTAAACGCTTAAAAACTCAACCAAGGTAGTGGAGGTGGGCAACTAGAGTCGAACCACTATAAATTAAATTATCCAAGCTTTTCTTTTCTTTCCTCATCATTTAGAAAAGTTTGTAAAGAATTTTAAAATACCAATTCACCCCCTTGGTATTTTCGAGCCTAACAACTATGTTCCTAAGATCGTAATGTACATAGTCCCTAACATCAATATGTACATGTATGCCTTATCATGATATGTGACTTCTGTACATAGTTCAAACTAACTCAAATTGCACGCATTCCTTCTTATGTTATGTATACTATTATACTATGTCCCTAACATCACAATGTACATAATCTCTAACATCAAAACGTGCATGCATGCCTTATTATGATATGTGACCTATGTATATAGTCCCTACTAACTCAAATTATATGCATTCTCGTTTATGATATGTGTACTATTATAATATGTCCCTGACATCACAATGTACATGCATGCCTTACTATAATATGTGTACTATTGTACTACGTCCCCAACATCATGATGTATCTAGTCCCTAACATCAATATGTACATGCATGCTTTATTATGATAAGTGACTTATTTACATAGTCCCTAATAACTGAAATTACATGCATTCCTTCTTATGATATGTGTACTATTATACTATGTCCCCAACATCACAATGTACATAGTCCTTGATATCAATATGTACATGCATACCTTATTATGATAAGTGACTTATGTACATAGCCCCTATAAACTCAAGTTACATGCATTACCTCTTATGATATGTGTATTATTATACTATATCCCTAACATCACAATGTAAATGCATGTCTCACTCCCATTATGATATGTGACTTATGCACATAGTCCCTACTAACTCAAATTACATGCATTCCCTTTTGTGATATTTGACCTACATAAATAGTCCCTAACATCTCAACGTAAATGCATGCCTTACTCCCATTATGATATGTGACCTTGTACATAGTCCCTAGCATCAATATGTATATACATGCACTATTATACTATGTACATACATTCCCTATTATGAAATTTGTACTTTTATACATAATCCCTAAACTCGTAAACTACACTTAAAATATTCAAGTGCAAAACTATAACAAATCAAATATCACTAGTTAAATGGTTAGAAAATACTCAACAATGAGTTGCATCTTAGGTTTGATCTCACCCATCCTCTTTTTTTTTTTTTAAACATGTTTTAAGGGTTTAAACTATGTACATGCATTATTATTGATTTTAAACTATTTAAATGCCTCATTTAATGTCATTTTCTTTAATTTACATTATGCCATAAGTCCTTCTACACATAAAAAAATTAAAATTTAGCCATTATACTACTCTTTTATAGACACCCCTACACTACAATTTTCCCTTTATATTTTATAAAAACATAGACTAAATTGAAATTTTCAGAAGAGTCTATATACATATGACATACTTTTAACTTTCGACTTTTCATATATCCTATTCAAGGCCATTCATTTATCCAATTAATTCATTTATTCTTCCAATGGAATAATAAAAACATTTACAACTACATTCAATACAAAATATGCCTTTTTGCATCACTCTCAACTGTTTATAAATTTAGAAAAAATAAAAAAGAAATTATTCATATCACATTCATATTTCACCTCACATATTCTACTACAGCATGGATAGAACTCTTGACAGAAATGTAACACACCCAATTCGGCTGGTAGACCGATGAACGGTGGTGTTACCAAAAGACTGAAAACATTACGCAATATCACAACAAATGTGTTTCACTCATTAAGCCATTTAATATATATAATAGCGAACAAGTTTTAAAATTTCGCTTAGCGGATTATGGTTGTTATGGCATATACCCAAGGAAAAAATATAAGAGTATGGCAAGAACATACATAACATAAAGGTTCAAATTTTTGGTGATGTGACAATAACAGTCAGCTTACACAAAATATTTTATGAAGGTACAACCCGAATTCACTTTATACAAAGTTTGAAAAAAAGAAGCTGAAACTATGAGCCACTCCGATATATGCATGTTACAAATTAAGAAAATGAATGGCTCACAATTGAGTCAACAATCTGACTGAATCTTTTCAAATAATCCGCAAACACTCTAAAAGACCTGAAATAGAAGCCAGGTAAGTTCAAAAAAACTTAGTAAGTTCTGTAAATAAACAATAACTACCTTAGGAGGAATAAACCATTCTTATGCAAATGCACTTTGCAACTAAGTATAGCTCCTTGGCAGATACTAACCGTATCTAAACACAATTTACAAGCTAACTCAATTTATGAATAAGTTTATGCTTTGGCCAAAACTATCTGCATCTAAGTACAACTGTAAGTAACTATAATTTACTATCGGTTATTAATACATTCTAGTACAATTTACATGTGGTATATTTACAAACATTTAGACACCCTTCCTTGTGCTAGCTTCGGATCCTTTTTCCATGATATTACTATGTAGAGCCAGTGTCCATTTATACCAACTGAACCTTCGCAAATCCTCCTTGTTAATTTGAACACATACATGTTCCCCCGCAAGGCCAGGGTCATTCACCAATCTCGGTTTGCATTCACTTTTCCTACCAGAGGCAAAACATATAATATATCATATTCTCCATTTACTTCTTCCATAACATTACACTTCAATAGACCTCCATTACCCTTTTTTCCACCTTTCTGGATACTGAACCTGTGCACCAAAGAAAGAGTGTCCTTTTCAATTATTCATACATTTTGATATAGGTTTTGTGTTTAAAATTTATTAACACAAGAATGCACCTGTAAATTTTAATATAATACTAACTTTACCTAGAAAGAAACACTAATTTTAAGCTAGTTCATTATTTATAAAAAGCGAAAGTGGAAGGAGCTCACTAAAAAATCCTAGGAAAGCTTTATCTACTCAACGGGTTCTTTCCCCTTCTTACTGGGGCCTTCTACCTATTATTTAGCTAAATACAATCAAACATTTTTATTAAATATAGAAACCACCGAGACTGATATGTAAAAATAAGAATCATCAACATACAATAGTTTAACCAAAGGAAGCTTTTCTTCCTTCTAAAACTTTCTAGTGAAAACTTATATATATAAGACTTCTACCACTCTTACATTTCCTAGTATTAGAACTAAAGGAGGACTTAGGCAATTACCAGAGGTTGGCTCTAAAGGCATTTCTAAACATGCTATAATCCCATGTTCGTCCTTCAAGCAACAAAGAACACTTTAAATTTTCTTCAAAGAGAATAAAGAAAACTCAATAAAGGAACATTAAAGTCTTTCCTCTTTTATACCTCTATTTAAATATAAGATTAAGCTCTTCCCACTCTAGACAGGATCTCTGATCACCTTACATGCACACACAATTCCACTAATTAAGCACAACCATTGAGACTTTCTAGGTGTCATGCACAGTGACACGTTCCTTTCCTAAGTTTTTGTAATGCCCTATACCTAACCCGATTACTGGACCCAGATATAGGATGTTACTACACTTAAATACTTAACAAAAATTTTACCATTGGTGAAAACCATACTAGATGTACTTTTTATTTATTTATAATCTTTTTCTAAGTTAAAAGATTTGAATGAAACATTCATTAATTATAATAGACTCTTAAAAGTTGTATAAAGCATTAAAACTTAAATCTTTTGTGAGACAAACATATTCATGACGTAGAGGACTATTCATGTAACACCCTAACTAATTTATTTTTGTTTCTATAAATTCTGTCATAAATATGTATCTGCTTCAGTAGTTAAGTGATATGGGTGTGTGTTTGAGGTCTTGGGTTTAAGTCCTAGTAATGGAAAATCCTGTTATTTTGGTCCTAGCCTTATCCCTTTTAGGTGGGATTATATTATACTTTTGGTAAACTCATATCAGAATGAGCCTGCTGGTTTGAGTGGTAAGGGGTTAGCTTGCCTTGAGGTCCCGTGTCTGAGTCCCTGTGTGAACAGGAATGTTAATTTTTGGTTCAATTTTTTGATAGAGGTTCGGTGGAGTTGGTATTCTGAGGTAATTGGATGAGGTTAGTGGTCGAATTTAGTGGGATTTGGTGGTTAGTGGGGTTGTGATGTAGTGAGATTTTATTTCAAATTAAATTAAATTAATTTTATTTAATTTTTCTCTCTCTGCTCAAAATTTTCTGACGTTCCCCATTTTCCTTTTCTCTGTAATTCCCTTCTTTTTCGTTTCCCTTCAATTCTACCCACAATCTTTTCTTTTTGTTGTTGCATTTCTGATTTTCGGCATTCTTTATGCGGTCCTGGTAAGTGGGGTTTCGCTCGTCTGTAGGGTTTGATTCCTGTAGGGTCATTTGAATTTATTCTTTCTTTATAACGTAATGGTGCAGTTAAGGGATTTGATTTTTGTGAATTTATGGCATAGGGGAAGGCGGTGAACCTGTGAATTTCACTTCAACGACTTAAATCGTGATAGTAACTATTTTCTTCGGCGGTAAGTTGGTCTGAGCTATTCAATTTTATGTCAATAAATTCATAAATTGGTAGCATCAAAAACGAACCAGGTGTGTAACAAGAATACGAGAAAATGAGGTTCGACGAAAGCTGAAAAAGTGGCCTGTCTACGCCAGACGGGTGTGTGCCCGGCCATGTGTGACACACGACCGTGTGATGGGTGAGTGTGTGGCCTCGTAGGTCACACGGGCTTCGCTGATTTGGGTGTGTGGGCCACACGGGCATTCCACACAGGCATGTGGGACGTAGGCCAGACCGTTTAGGCCACACGGGCAAAGCCAATTTCATGCATGTATGTGTCTGTTCAATTACAGACTGAGTTTATGAAAACTCACATCTGTTTGTCTGTTCTATTCAGGTAGTCTATAGATATAGGTAGGTCGATGCGACGGGGTCCCTACGGTGATCATAAGTTCGTGAACTGTCTTAAATAATGGTTTTTATTTAAATTAAGGATTATTTCTGAGAGTTTTGTAATTATTGGACTCTCCGGACTGTTTGATTTTTATTTTGGTTTTGGATGTGTTTTTTACTCTTTTATTGCGACGTTCGACTAGAATCACGGTTACGAAAACAAATGTTTTTCTGAAATAGAAAATTTGGTTTTCAACTATAATGATTTGCGAGCTTCCGTCGTAAAATTATATTTTACTTAAAAGGGCAATAAATTACAGATTCATTTAAAGAGTATAATAAGTTTTTCTGAAAATTTTGAAATCTTTTAGTAGCAATTAATACAAGAAATTTTAAACACGAAAGTTGGTTTCATAACCCTTCTTCGTAACATTTCCAGATTCAGCATAACGTCTAGGCTGGGTTTGGAGTGTTACATTTAGTGGTATCAGAGCCAAGTTATAGAACTCGGGCTGTGAATTTTGGGTTCAAAATTAAATTTGTAAAAGAAACGATTTTCAAACAAAGTTTGTTTTTATGTGTAAAATATGTGGTACACCGAGTTTCTGGCGCCGATCTGTAAGTACTTCTGGACTTAAAAATACTGTAGTTAGAACTATCTGAAACTATACTGAGTTAGCTAGAAAAACTATGATTTCTGAAAGATTTCCGAACTTCTGATAAATATTTGAAGCATAAAACATTTGCTAATATACACTGAAACTGATGCATAAAATTTCGTAATGTAGATAAAATTTTAAAACAATGAGCACTCGTAGAACTCACGATCGTGGTACTCGTAGGCGCGGCGGGCGCCGTAGGGGGACTCAAGATGAGTTTTCCTCTTTGGGTAGTATGCCAAATCTGGATACGAACGAGACACCGGTTTCACCTACTACCGAGACTGGGTCTCAAAGTCGCTCGACTGGGGACGACACACTGTCCCAAGCCATGTTGAGTGTTTTGGAGAGGGTCACTAAACCCCATTTTGGATCTGGGGGCCGTTGGTCAGTAACTGAACGACTTCGGTCCAATGTTGCTGAATTGTTTAGAGGCGTCACTAGAGTCGCCCTTACTGTGTCCGAATACTAGTTAGAGGCCACCGAGAGAGTAATGAACGAAATCGACTGCACTTCTGAGCAGAAACTGAAGGGTGCAGTTTCTTTGCTTCACGACGAGGAATATCAGTGGTAGTTGTCAGTTGCGGATGGTACTCAGTTGGATAGGATTAACTGGGAGTATTTCAAGACTGCTTTTCAGAGGCTGTATGTGGGAATGAGTTATGTGGATGCTCACAAACGTGAGTTCGTGAATCTCACGCAAGGGGATAGGACTGTGGCCGATTATGAGGTCAAATTTCTGAGACTGAGCCGCTACGTCTGAGGCATTGTGGAATTTGAGTATAAAAAGTGTGTTCATTTTGAGGACAGTTTGAGGGTTTTGATAGCTCCGCAGAGGGAGCGAGAGTTCGCTGTTCTGGTGGACAAGGCAAAGATTGCCGAAGAGGTTAAGCGCGTGGAGCGCCAAAACAGGGATCGTGAGAGAGGCAAGAATAAGAGGGAATAGGGGCCCTCTAGTTCTATTCAAAGGCCTAAGAAATGGGCCAGACCCGATGGGCCTTCTAGGGTAGGAGTTCTAGTTGCTCCTACTGGGGTTCAGCCGTGCAACGATTGTGGTAGGCGCCATTCGGGCGAGTGTTGGAAGAGATTAGGGCTTGCTTGCTTTGTGGGTCATTGGAGCATCAGATTAGAGAGTGCCCACAATGTTCTGATCAGATGCAAGCTCCAGATTCGGGTTTTGGTCAAGCTCAAAGGGTAGTACAGCAACCACCTAGGGGCCGTGGTCCGGCTCGGGGTGGTAATTGTTTGGGAAGAGGACAGAGCACTGTGCATAGGTGCTAATCAGACTGAGGCGAGGCAACCTACACTGGTTTATGCTGCTCGACACCGTAAGGACAGAGATGCCCCTGATGTGATTACGGGTACGTTTTTTATTTTTGATGCCCCTTATACTGCTTTGATAGACATAGGGTCAACACACTCGCACATAGCTAGTTTTGTTTCTAAAAACTTGGGGATTGTGGTTGAGAGTGCTTCGGGTAAGATTTCTTTACTGAGTCCACTAGGTCATTCGGTTCAAGTAAACAGACTGTGTAGGAATGTATCGTTAGAAGTACAAGGGGTTGTGTTTCTGACAAATCTGATGGAGCTACCATTTAGAGAGTTTAACTTGATTCTGGGTATGAATTGGTTAGTAGAGCACCGAGTCAGTTTGGATTACGCTTCTAAGAGGGTCGTTTTGAGAATCGAGGATGATGTGGAAGTGGTTGTGATCAGCGAGCATCGAAATTACTTATCCATTGTGATCTCCGCTCTAGTAGCTGAAAAATTGGTTCAGAAAGGGTGTGCAGCGTATTCGGCCTTCGTAAGTGTTTTAATTTCTGGGGACTCTTCTATCAGGAATATCAGAACAGTGAGGAAGTTTTCGGATGTATTTCCTAATGAGCTACCAGTTCTACCTCTGAATCAGAAAGTTGAGTTTGGCATTGAGCTTCTACCGGGTACAGCTTTGGTGTCCATCGCTCCATATCCTATGGCACTGAAAGAGCTCACGGAGCTTAGGGCTCAGCTTTAAGAACTTCTGGATCGTGGGTTCATCCGTCCTAGTGTGTCTCCGTGGGGGGCACCGATTTTGTTTTTGAAGAAAAAGGTCGGTACTATGAGGATGTGTATCGATTACCGATACTTGAATAAGCTGACTGTGAAGAATAAGTACCCATTTCTAAGGTTCAACGATTTGTTTGATCAGTTTCGTAGGGCTTCGGTATTCTCTAAGATAGATCTCCAGTCCGGGTATCATTAGCTTAGGGTTAAGGAAGCTGACATCTTTAAGACAACTTTTAGGACTCCTTATGGGCACTACAAGTTCCTAGTTATGCCCTTTGGTTTGACGAATGCTCCGGCAACACTCATGGATCTGATGAATCAGGTTTTCCAACCGTATCTGGACTAGTTTGTCGTAGTCTTTATCGATGATATTCTAGTGTACTCTAAGACTGAGGATGAGCATGATGAGCATCTTAGAGTAGTGCTTCAGATACTTCGAGAGAAGTAGCTCTACGCTAAGTTGAGCAAGTGTGAATTCTGGTTAAGAGAAGTAAAATTTCTGGGGCATGTGGTTTCTGCTGAGGGGATCCAAGTTGATCATCGAAGATTGAGGCTGTACTTAATTGGAAACAGCCTAAGAACATTTATGAGATCCGCAGTTTTCTGGGTCTTGCGGGTTATTATCGACGTTTTGTTGAGGGGTTCTCGTTTATTGCAGCTCTTTTGACTAAGCTTCTACGTAAGAATGTTCCTTTTGTTTGGACTGATGCGCAATAACCGAGCTTTGAGAAGCTCAAGTCTGTTATGACTCAGGCTCCTGTTTTGATACAGCCTAAATCTGGTAAAGAGTTTGTGGTTTACAGTGATGCATCACATGTCGTTTGGGTTGTGTATTGATGCGAGATGGTAAGGTTGTGGCGTATACGTCCCGACAGCTAAAGTCACACAAGGGAAATTATCCAATGCATGATCTCTAGTTAGCTGTCGTAGTGTTTGCTTTAAAGATCTCGAGGCACTATCTGTATGGTGAGAGGTGTATCATTTACACTGATCACAAGAGCTTCAGGTATCTCCTTACTCAAAAGGAGTTGAACCTTAGACAGCGTAGATGGATTGAGTTGCTCAAGGATTACGACTGCATGATAGAGTATCATCTCGGTAAGGCCAATGTGGTGGCCGATGCTCCTAGTCATATAGCAATGTCTAATTTAAGGATGATGTTTGCTCGCCTAAGTCTATTTGAGGATGGAAGTCTGTTAGCCGAGTTGCAAGTTAAGCCGACTTGGATTAATCAGATTTGGGAAAAATAGTTGGAGGATGATTCTCTGGTTCCGTATTTTTGTCAAGTTGAGAATGGTAGTACATCTGATTTTAGGCTGAATAGTAATGGGGTTCTTTATTTTCGAGGACGGGTTTGCGTCCCGAATGACTCCGATTTGAGACAGTCAATTTTGAGGGAAGCGCATAATAGACCTTATGCTATGTATCCCGGTGGGAATAAGATGTATCGAGACCTCTGTGAACTGTACTGGTGGCTAAGTTTGAAACGAGAGGTAACAGGTTTTGTTTTTCGTTGTTTGACATGCCAGAAAGTTAAGGCTGAGCACCAGTTGCCTTCGGGTTTGTTTCAACCCGTTAAGATTCCCTTATGGAAATGGGAATGTGTGACGATGGATTTCGCTAGTGGGTTACCCGTAACACTTATTAAGAAGGATTCTGTATGGGTTATCGTAGATCATTTGACCAAGTTCGTCCATTTCATTCCAGTTTGGACAGATTATTCTCTGTAGAAGTTGGCCAAGCTCTACATTTCTAAGATTGTGAGACTTCACAGGGTTCTAGTTTTAATAATTTCTGATAGGGATTCTCGCTTTACTTCTCGATTTTAGAAGAAACTTCATGAAGCTCTGGGTTCGAGATTAGACTTCAGTACTGCGTTCCATCCTCAGACCGATGGTCAATCTGAGAGGGTGACTCAGATACTAGAGGATATACTTCGAAGCTATGTAATTAATTTTCGAGGGAGTTGGGAGGATTTTCTGCCTTTAGCTAAGTTTGCCTACAACAATAGTTTTCAGTCTAGCATACAGATGGCACCTTACGAGGCTCTGTACGATCGTAAGTATCGTACTTCGCTATGTTGGACTGAGTTAGGTGAGCGATGGGTTTTGGGTCCTAAGTTGGTTTCCGAGACTGAGGACAAAGTCAGATTAATTCGAGATCATCTTAAGGCAACTTCTGATAGACAGAAGTCCTATGTGGAGCTAAAAAGGAGGGATATCGAGTACTATGTGTGTGACTTTGTCTTTCTTAAGGTATTTCCGTGGAAGAAGGTTCTGCGGTTCGGACGTAAGGGCTAGTTGAGCCCTAGGTTCATTGGGTCATATCGGGTTCTGAAGCGTGTGGGACCGGTCGCTTATCAGTTGGAGCTACCTCTGGAGTTAGACCGTATCCATGACGTATTTCACGTCTCTTTGTTGGGGCGGTACCAGTTTGATCCATCTCACGTTGTTTCTGTTGAGGAGATTGAGGTTAGACCAGATTTGACATTTAAAGAGGAGTCAGTTCATATTTTGGATCGAGACGTAAAGATTCTGAGGAGGAAGTCCATTCCGTTAGTTAAGGTTTTGTGGCGTAATCATGGCACTGAGGAACCACATAGGAACCTGAGGGCTCTATGCGTCAGCAGTACCCTCATCTGTTTTAATAAGGTAAATTTCGAGGTCGAAATTTCTTTTAGGGGGTAAAGCTATAACGCCCTGACTAATTTATTTTTGTTTCTATAAAGTCTGACATAAATATGTATCTGCTTCAGTAATTAAGTGATATGGGTGTGTGTTTGAGGCCTTGGGTTCAAGTCCTAGTAATGGAAAATCCTGTTATTTTGGTCCTAGCCTTATCCCTTTTAGGTGGGATTATATTATACTTTTGGTAAACTCATATCAGAATGAGCCTGCTGGTTCAAGTGGTAATGGGTTAGCTTGCCTTGAGGTCCCGTGTCTGAGTCCATGTGTGAACAGGAATGTTAATTTTTGTTTCAGTTGTCTGATAGAGGTTCGGTGGAATTGGGATTCTGAGGTAATTGGATGAGGTTAGTGGTCGGATTTGGTGGGATTTGGTGGTTAGTGGGGTTGTGAGAGTTGTGCTGTAGTGGGATTTTGTTTCAAATTAAATTAAATTTATTTAATTTTTCTCTTTTTGCTTAAACTTTTCTGACGTTCCCCATTTTCCTTTTCCCTGCAATTCTCTTCTTTTTTGTTTCTCTTTAATTCTGCCCACAATATTTACTTTTTGTTGTTGCATTTCTGATTTTCGGCATTCTTTGTGCGGTTCTGCTAAGTGGGGTTTCGCTCGTCTATAGGGTTCGATTTCTGTAGGGTTATTTGAATTTATTCTTTTTTTTATATCGTAATGGTGTAGCCAAGGGATTTGATTTCTGTGAATTTATCGCGTAGGAGAAGGCAGTGAACCTGTGAATTTTGCTTCAACGGCTTAAACCGTGATACTAACTATTTTATTTGGCAGTAAGTTCATATGAGCTATTCGGTTTTATGTCGATAAATTCATAAATTGGTTGTTAATTAGTCGTTGTAATGCCGTTTCTAGGTTCTGGTGGTCTTGGGATTGCTGTAGCATCAAAAACGAACCAGGTGTCTCACGAAAACACGAGAAAATGAGGTTTGGCGAAAGCTGAAAAAATGGCCTATCGACGCCACACAGGTGTGTGGCCGGCCGTGTGACGGGCGAGTGTGTAGCCATGTGGGTCACACGGGCTAGGCCGATTTGGGCGTGTGGGCCACATGGGCATTCCACATGGGTGCGTGGGACATGGGCATTCCACACGGGCGCGTGGGACTTGGGCCAAGCCGTTTGGGCCACATGGGCAAGGCCAATTTGGGCGTGTGGGCCACACGGGCATGTGTGCCCAAAATTCTAAAATTTTCCCCAGGGTCACATAAGTCGTTCTGATCGACTGTGGGCCTTCTGTAGGGTTGATAAGGGCAAAGCCAACCCTAATGCATGATATCCGCTATTCTAATAGACTAATTTGAGCATTTAGAAATTAATATGTATGATTTGACTAGTTCGTAATAACATGTATGTTATCTGTATCTAAGCATGCAAGACATGTTAACTCTATTATATCTGTTATCTGTTATTTGTATCTGTGTATGGGGTGAGATTTGTATTTGTGGAGGAAGTGTTCTGTGAGGCGACATTTCACCGATATACTGGTAGCTTGACTACAAACTATTCTGTTAAGTGCCGTACAGACACTATGTCGTGTGTAGGGCTGGGTGGGTGTTTTATACCCCACGTGGTATGTTGGGATGGTCGGAGATGGTGTGTAGAGGATGGGGGTAGGACTTTGCATATCTGTATGTATATGATAATCTGATTCTGATAAGGACTTATGTCCGTTTCTGTTTTGGTATACTGAAAATCTGAATTTCATGCATGTATGTCTCTTTTAAGTTACAAACTAAGTTTATGAAAACTCACATCTATTTTTCTGTTCTGTTCAGGTAAACCTCAGACATAGGCGGATCAGTGCGACGGAGTCTCTACGGTGACCACAAGTTCGTGAACTGTCTTAAATAATGGTTTTTCTTTAAATCAAGGACTATTTCTGAGAGTTTGTTAATTATTGGACTCTCTGAACTATTTGATTTTTATTTTGGTTTTGGATGTGTTTTTGACTATTTTATTGCGACGTTTGACTAGAATCACGGTTTTATGAAAACAAATGTTTTTTCTGAAAATAAAAAATTTGGTTTTCAACTATAACGATTTGCAAGCTTCCGCCGTAAAATTACGTTTTACTTAAAAGGGCAATAAATGACAGATTCATTTAAAGAGTATAATAAGTTTCTCTGAAAATGTGAACTCTTTTAGTAGCAATCAATACAAGAAATTTTAAACACGAAAGTTGGTTTCAAACCCTTCTTCGTAACATTTCCAAATTCGACCATAACGTCTAGGCCGGGTTTGGAGTGTTACAATTCACCATGTTCCCAAGACTGTCCCTCTGTATGCATAATATCGCACTTCGAACTACCACCCTGGCACATTTCTGACTTGGTCCCTCTTGCCGCACTAGTTCAATTCCAAGAACCTGCAATACAAATAAATGCCTATGAGTTCAACAGAACTTAGCGAATTTCAACCATTGTTACCTTTAAACGATGATGTTGAATTACTCGACCTAAGAATTATGGACTACTTTTCAGATTTTGGAGGATACTTTTCTGATTCCTAGCGGATAACTATACATCAACCTTTAACTCGACCACATTGTATACATTCAACCCGATTGGCAGATTAAAAACTTCCCACCATATAGCGGATCCTATTTTGAAATCGCTTGAAGATAGAAATTGGATACATTCCTCAGTATGATATACCTACAAACACTACTCTCAGCGGATTCATATGCTGGCTTTTGTGGTTGTCGAAATACCAGTCATGTCGTAACTTCACGTCGATCCAGACAACGAACTTGGTTCGATGAAGGTAATATTTTAGATCACCCAATAGAAATTTAGGTAAGTTCAATACAAAATGGAAAACTTCCAGATTTGGAAAACACTTACACCACCCATAATTACATACATGTCAAGCTTTCTTTCTGACCTAGCGAGTTACAATGGCAGATTCATTAGTCGAGTACACTGCCGATGAATCTTTTAGAAAATTCCTCAAAGGCATACCTAGACTCACAACAAAGGCGGACTAACAACTCACCAGTTAGGCGTTACAAAATTCGCCTGACAAGCTTTCCAGACATTATGCCACATAGGCTTTACAAGTAACCTGCCACAAAGACTTTACAAGTAACCTGCCACAAAGGCTTTATAGGTGACTCACCATAAAGGCTTCCTGAATAAATCGCCACAAAGGTTTTACAAGTGACTCGCCAAAAAGGATTCCAAAATAAATTGCCACAAAGGATTTACAAGTGACTCGCCCAAAACGCTTCTCAAATAAATTGCCACAAAGGCTTGGTTTGGTTTGCCACCAAGGCACCACGTAAATTGTTGTGTTTGACGATATGGATTTGCCTAAACTCATCATCGCCGAAGGTTTTCCCAACATCGTCCCCGGGACACACAGAAACCCTAGTAGACAAATGTGGTTCATCCACCATTCCCAGAATATGACATGGCGATGGTCTTTACACATATCTACCACACTGGCCTTATCTCGAGTTTACTGTCTCGGCGGACGTCATCAAGCACCACCGCGAGATCCATTATCATATCACATATTTTCCTGATACTCCGCCCGAACCCCCTTGTTACCAACCAAAATTTGGCATGCATCAGTCTAATAACATATTGGACACATTTACATAGACTTCACTCACACCCTTAACAGAATCATACTTTCCAAAACAAAATTTCTCATACATGCTTACCACGCATCATCATTTTCATACAGCACATCATACACTTCAGTACATACGTACAAATGTTACATAGAGAACACACACAACCATACATACATACAACAACTCCTCAAGAAGATATGCGCATCTATATGAACATTGACTATACAAGGAATCATCATAATATATTGTGCAAAAGTCGAGTCTAGAGACTCACCAGAAACCTACCTTTACCTCGACTTGGAGTTTCTATTTCGGTTGTCCTTCCCAATCTAGCAGTAGCAATTTCTTACAAGATCATGAAATTTTCATTAGAATCTTGATTTACATATAGTTTACAAACGTTTCAATTACATACGACCCCCATGCAAGGCCTTTCACTCACACCCTACTGTTCTTACACCTTTTAACATCCTTACTCAAATAATAACATACAGGGCTATAAGACTTACCAGAAGGTTGAATCATCCATTGATTAAACGAGGTCTTAGTTCTATCTTAATGAAGAAGAAAAGAACATTTAGGTGAGAAAGAATGACCAAAACGTAGATTAGAAAGAGAACCATCTGGAAAGTGTTCCCCTTTCACTAGATATAAACTCCTATCCCCTTACTGTGGATTTTGACATGTGACGATGCTTACCTAACCCAAATCTCCTGATTTTCCTACAAAAATCCGGGGGAAGGTAAAGAGAATTCGACGAAGATTTTCATTACTATTTGACCAGTCATGGAGAGAGCCTAATCAATCCAATTCACTCCCCACTAATCCCATTACAAAAACCAACTAGAATAGTACTCGCGTAAATCGCACGTACTATACCTTGGTGGTGACTCGCCTATGGCGTGGTCTTAAAGACAATCAAATCTCCTACAACTTTCTCATACACTTGATAGGCTCTTAGTGCTCAGCCAAAACTCTAGAGCGTACTCTTTCCTCACTTAAAGATACCTTGTAACTAAATCCTTAGGTACTGCTAACGGGCTAATACTTTAACGCTAGTATGCACTAATACTCTAACTTACCAGCAAGTTAGCAGTGTGGCAGATTATACTATCACAGTGCTAAAATAGTTTTCATGCATACTTACTCTGTAACACCCCTTACCCGTATTCGACGCTGGAACAGGGTACGAGGCATTACCGGACATAAACACAAGCATTCATACAAAATTGAGACATGAATTTCAGTCCAATTTAAAACATTTCCTTCACATGCATATCATCCCTTATACGGGCCCACGAGGCCTACAATATACATTGGGAGTGGTTCGGGACTAAACCGAGAACTTTCAAATCTTTTGTGAAACTTAGAAAATTTTCATGTTTTTGAGAGTCACACGCCTGTGTGGGTAGGCCGTGTGGTCTCACACGCCCGTGTGACTCTAAGACACGCCTGTGTTTCAGGCTGTGTCCAAAATTGGGGACATGTTGTTTATGACGTCATCAACCAAATAAGGTCACACAACCGTGTCCTTAGGCCGTGTGGCGAATTAAATTCCAAAAAATTGGTGCAGACTTCACACGGCCTGGGCACACGCCCATGTCATAAGGCCGTGTGAGACACACGGCCGTGTCTCTGCCCATGTGTTTACTACTGGGCATTCTGTTTTGCCTAATTAGGGTGCAAGGGACACACGGCTGCGTTACATGCCTATGGGACAAACCGTGTGTCTCACACGGCCTAGACACATGCCCGTGTGGACAACTTTGAGGCTACTTTCCAAGCCAATTGCCACCCTTATTTGCACAAACACATACATGACCTCAAAGGTACTTCACATGGCCTAATTAAGCACTTAAACATTCATAAACATAGCTCATGCATGACAACTTCTCATCAAATTATACTTTCTTAAGACTCCATATTATGACAAATCCAATTTTCACCAACACACATATACAAATAAGCAATGTTCCCTAGATTGCATGCATGCATTTTCATACCAACTTATACATACACAAAGCTACCATCATCAACCCAAATTTAGTAAATCACATGCAACGCATCATCATTCAACCATCAATAACCATAGGCCATATCATAATGGCATTGGCACATACGTGCATAGATGAATAGGTTTACAACGCAATAATCATTATGAGCCACATCTCGTGGCCTTATACAAAATGAATCAAATATCATCATAAGCCAACACATTTGGCTAAACCAATATGACATAGAACAAAAAGACCAAGTCCTCTATACATGCCATACTCAAAATACTTAAATTCACTATACCCAAAAGATTAGTTTGATAGTGTGAATCGAGCTCTGACGTCCTTCGATCCCCGAGCTAGCTTGGCGATACTATAAGAAAATGGAAAGGAAAGGGGAGTAAGCATAAAGCTTAGTAAGTTTGCATGTAAGTAATTAACAACATTAACCATGTATTTTTATACACCTAACATAATATAATTTCTCACAATTTCATCAAGTATCATAGATACATTTTAAACCATATAATTTACATAGTGTACAATAAATTCGAGCATTGATTCATTCATACTTCTTACTGAGGTCTCATCGATTCATAGTCTCGATATTTAAGAGCTTTTTGTACATACCTGTACCCTTTCAACATGATCATACCTTGTCATTTCGTTGACAAAATCTTTGGATTACCCGTTGAACCACTTGGAATACTAAAGGATACCTGGGAAATCTCATACACATAGTAAGATGCCAATGCCATATCCCAGATATGGTCTTACATGAGATCACAAATCGAAGCCGATAGCCCAGCTATGGTCTTACACGATGTCTCTTATCGATGCCATGTCCCAGACATGGTCTTACACGAAATCACATATCGATGCCAATGCCATATCCCAGATATGGTCTTACATGGGATCACATATCGATGCCAATGACATGTCCCAAACATGGTCTTACATGGGATCACACGTAACCCTAATGTCATGACATTTGTATCCTAACTATTCCTAAGGTTCAACCGGGATTTCGCGGTACCAAATCTTCGTCGGATCGTCACCGAGTCATCATTAACCAAATCCATAAAGACAAATATACATTTCATGCAATATCAAATCATTAAATACATAATAACATAATGTTGAATTATTTACACACGAACTTACCTCTGTACTAAAATATGGCTAACTATTCGATTTAGTCTACAACTTTGTTCTTTCCTCAGTTTAGGTCCGGACTCCATTTTTCTTGATCTATAATGACAATTTTCACTTATTTAATTATCACATTGTTCAAAATAGTCCATAAATCATGCTTTGGAGAAATTATAGTTTTACCCCTAAACTTTCACATATTTACAAATTAGTCCCTAGACTCGTAAAATGAAATGTACCCATTTTTTTTGTTACCCAAGCCTAGCCGAACTTATAACATGCTCATAGAAGCCCACATTTCTCACTAAATCATACATCTTACTACTCATTTTACAAACTTTACAAATAAGTCCTTTTTAGCCATTTTCACTAGAAATCACTTAGTAAAAGATGTTTATCACACATCAAACTTTCATAACCTACCAAGAAACATCAAAATACATGCATGTCACACATGGGTAGATTTTTGAACATGAACCCTAGCTCAAAATAATGGTAGAAATAGCTAGATCATGCTTCAAGGATCTCAAAAACATAAAGAACATTAAAAACGGGGCTAGGATGCACTTACAATCAAGCTTGAAAGTTGAAGAAAAACCCTAGCTATGGTCCTTAGAAATTTCGGCAATGGGGGAGGAAGATGGACACAATTTTTGACTTATTTTCCCTTTTTATTCTTTTATTAACCAAATGTCAAAAATGCCCTTTTTACTAAACTTTCAAATTTCACCCAAGCATACCCATTTTTGTCCATAAAAATAGAATTTGGGCAAATTGCTATTTAAGGACCTCTAATTAATAATCAAAAGTTATTTCATACTTAAAGCTTCTAGAATCTCATATTTTGCAACTTTTGCAATTTAGTCCTAAAAGTTAAATTGGACACTTATTCACAAAATTTCTTCATGAAACTTTCACACAATCATGCAATCATGCAATAGACCTTAAAATATTCATAAAATAATTATTTCTACTTCGGATTTTTGGTCTCAAAACCACTATTCCGACTAGGCCCAAAATCGGGATGTTACATACTCACCTTTTTGGATCCGTCATTTTTGGGGTGTGACAGGTTCGACATGTAATTGGTATGTGTCCTACTTACCACGGTTAATAATCAAACGATTAACTTCACAACAACTGAACTCACCACTGGTGTGTTCTCACATGGGTAATCTCTTCAAAACATACGAGTTCGCCAACCGCGGAATGGGAGTCCACAAAAATGGCGGAACACAATTAAACGATTCGCCAGAGGGTGCGCCAAAATAAATCCAGTCTAATTTTGCTAATTAGATGGGCTCATATACAAATTCCTACTAATTCTACTTGGTTAATCGTCGAAAATATAGATTCAAAATTTTGAGGTGTGACAAAAAAAACCAGTCATCCATTCTAATCGATTCCTCTTGCTTCTCTTATAGCCATTGAAACACTCTACAACCACATAAGGCAAAACTATCTTAGATACAAGGGTGAACTAAGGGAGTTAATGCGTTTAATCAGTTCTGATATGGGAGAAGAATATGTCAGGACTGTAATCCTCTAGGAAAGCCCTCTCACTAAGATATCTGATATGTTCTTCAAACAAAAGCGCATGTTAAAAGACCAAATGCTACATACGATCATCTCAGGTTGGGCCAACTGGTGTGGGAGGAAAGGACGTGTCTAGTAGAATGTTTGGTTGTGCTACACCCAGAAAGCTTATTGTGATTTCATCTGATGATTCTAATTCAAATCCGCTGATATATGAATGGTCTTCTTCAGTCCCTTGTTCATGTTGGTTTACATTGTTATGATGATCCCTAGTTCACCTTGTGACCTATGTTACCAATGAAATAAATTACATTATTAGCTTATTTGACAATTCAATTGATTTCTTTGTTTGAATACATATTATGAACTCTTCTTTCACTTTGTTTACCCAAACATGTCCTCTATAGGAATGACATCTAAAGTACATATAATAGATTCAATAATATGGAATACAACATTTAACCAATCACTCAAATATAAGTTATTGTACTTTAAACAACATTAGCAATCTACTCCAGTCACAAGTGAATGGTTCTCTTTTTCAATGACAATCTACTCAAGATATCATACATGCTTAACAACCATGCCTTTTACAACCACAAAATTTCACTAAGTTTCATTCAAACAACAATGGCGATTTATTCTTCATTCACAGGTGTAGGGTTTTCTTTTTCAAACTATATTAAGACACTTATTCAAACTGAACCTATCATATATGCTTAACAACCATGGCCCTTTTTCTGTCAAAAATAGTCTTTGCAAAAGTTACCTCTGCACTTCTTATGTTTGATCATTGGTTACTTCGTTTTTAAAACTAAAATTATTAGATCATTCACCTTTAACTATATAAATATAGGGTTTTTAATTTCTATTAAATTTACAATCCCCCTTAACAACATCACAAAATAATTTCACTTCTATTAATATCTACATAGAGAAATTGGATAATAACTATTTTTCCCATTCTTCAATCCAATAATATAGCCAACAATAAATGCATACATCATATGAGAATGATTTAATCATTCATTACAAGGTTTCATAATGTTTACCAGATTCTCAACACAAACCTCAAATTTTTTCAGACTCGAATTACAGGATAAAGCTTCAAAGCTTAACCTCTCCTCCTTGTCCTCCTCCAATCTAGATTTTAGGAACATCTTGAACGCTTCAACCGTAGTCATCTCAGCTTCGAATGACTTGTAAATGTTTCTCTTTATTCCAATAACATTAGGAGCACACTCATGCCATGAACTATAAATATTTAATTTCTTTCCATGATAAACCACATAAAACTTCTTCATTTGATTCTGATCGTTCATTGTTAGAATACACCTCAAGAAAAAAATTGATTGATGAAGATTTGCTTTTCTGAAACAATATTTAAAATATTTTTGTTAATGTAACATCATGGATTAAGGGCTATGCATCTTTTATGCTTCTGTGTGTTTGGTTTGCCTTATCTATTGTTTGTGTGTGTTTGGGGTCCCCGGGAAGGTCCGGGGTTAAGTCGAAACCTTGGCCAAAATTTCAATTTTAGGCACTTTAGGGGAAAGCTAGTTGGGGCAGGACTTAAGGGTTATTGCTTGTGGTTGTTGACACAAGCATTTAAATGGTAAAGTGGCAAGGAGGCGCCACTTAAGGTTCAGGTAAGTGACGCCTCAGGGGAAGCAGTGAGGGAACAGGTTCGACTCGCGTCGTCAGCAATGTGGAATTTTATTTTTGCTTATGCGCCTAAGGAGCTTGGATGATGGATTCGGTTAGGAGCCTTGAAAAGTGGAGGTGGACTTAATCAAATATTTCAAAAGGATGGAAAAGATTAAAAAGGGGATTTTGAATAATTCAAATTGATTCAAATATGCGACTAAGAGTGAAGTTAGGAGAAAACTTGGGGATTTGGTGTTGGTGAGGTAGGTTGCCGAATTTTTGGATGCTTGATGTAGGGGGAGAAAAGGTCTGTTTTGTTTTGTTGGCGGGTGTGCTGAAAGTTAGTAAGGGTTTTAAGTTTTCTTTGTTCTTTGGTAGTGCATTCGGTCACTAGGGAAGCAGATGGTGCCGATTTTGGTAGGTTCTCTTGAAGCTCCTTCGTTCCCTTTGGGTTCTTAGTACCTATATGCCGAATGTGCCTAGCCAATTTTCTTTTTTTCTTCTTTTGACCTATAGCCGAAGGTGAGGAGACCATTAGTGCATCTTTTCTTCATCTTCTTTTTCTCCCTACTCATCCTCTTAAACTTCGCAACCGAAAGCACCACACCTTTCCCTTGCAATCTTTTGTTTTCTCCTTCTTCTTCTCTACTCACCTTATAAAATCGAAACCTGTTGCACTCCATCTTTGTTCTTCTTTCCCTATTTTCCCCTCATAATTCTTTTCTCCAAAACTTTCCTCTCTTCTTATTGTGTTGCCAAAACCCTTGAGCCTTTATTGAATCTCCCTTTCTCTTACTTTGGTTCTTCCATTTCATTCTCTTCCACTCTTGATCATTGCCGAATCTTCTCTGTTATAGTAACTTGTGCCGAATTTTCTTGGGTGTAGTTCGGGTCCTCTGTGTTAAGATGAATACTGTGGGACAACTGCTAGGCATCTGCTTCGGATCTTTCATCGGTTTGGTTGTGAATGTAAGGGAGACTCTGTTCTTCTTTCGGTATTTAGTAGCCAATGCCGAATGGCTAATTGGCTTGGGGATGCAATCATATTGACTTCTCTTATTTTATCATCTTCTCTCTTTGGGGGTGCTTAATCCGGGAAATATTGTTAGCTGAACCATTTAAGTTCCAAGTCCGAGGAACAGCCAATCTCTAAACCCTATCTCTCTTTTTTAGGATCTTAAGGTAAGGGATTCTCCTCTTGTTATGAGATTGGTTTCTCCTTTCGTTATTCACTGCCTTAACCCAACATTGTTGGTAAACAACCCTTGTTTTATAATTGTATCTGCTGACCGAGATCTCTTACATGGAATCAAATGCCAGTCAATCAAAGGAGAGGGTTGGACCAGTAGTCCCAGCCCCTAAGTTTAAGCGACGTGCAGTATCGGCAGTACGGGACTGGCCACCGGGTTGTGGACCGACGTCAGAATAGAATAGGCAGATCGCAGTCGTTCCCTCTTCTGAAAGTGTCGATAGTGTTGAGAGCTTAGTCCTCCTCGTGTTCAGGTGTGTAATACTCACACCTCTTTGTTGTTACTTTTAAGTATGTGTATGTATGGTGAGATGCCAAAATAACGGAATTAGTTGTTCTTCTATATATGGTAAGTAAAAGCGAGACATCAGGTTAGTGATTTGTATTTGTGATAATTATGCGATTATTTTGACAGGAGTTTATGTTGCATTTGATACATGTTGAGATATGTTGCATGCTCACACCATGATTTCATGTTGCATGGGGGGAAAATATACCATGAATAGAAGGGGAAGTGTAAGTGTATCTGGTGGCTTGTGCCATTTCAGCCTGGTGACTATGTCACAATTCTGATAATCTGGTGGCTTGTGCCATTTCAGCCTGGTGACTCTGTCACAACCCTGATAATCTGGTGGCTTGTGCCATTTCAGCCTGGTGACTTCGTCACAATTTCTGACGGTGAGCAGCATGACTGCCATCAATGGTGTATAGCGGATGGAAGTTTAGGTTGGAATGGGTTCTGCATCATCATCCATATGTTATTGTGCTATTCTGTACTGTGGGGGCTAAGGCCAATCTGTTCTAATGGGCTTGAGCCCAATAAGGGGTGTTTGGTTATTGCACACTGAGTCTTTTGACTCACTCTATTTGTTTAACATCTATACAGGTAACACTTAGTTCAGCAGACCGGGCCGGAGGGGACTAGGAGGTGGCCACGCACGATTTCTTTCTTTTTAAGTAGAACGTTATTTTCTTTAAATTTTCGGGATTTTAGAAATGTAATAAGGCCACTTCTAATTTGGGTAAATTTTAATTTTAATCTTTGGACGTATTTAATATAAATTACTCGACAAAATGTTTTTATAAAATACGAACGAAAGTTTTCTTCTCAATCTGACAAACAACACTTCTTTTAAAAACAAAAAGAGATTTTTCCACCAACTTTGGGTTTAATCTAGTAAACGATAGGTGTTTTCAACTTTCACTTAAAACACAAGGTTTGATTAATTAAAGTTTTATCTTAAATAAATATTGGGCTTGCAATGGAACCATGGAACTTGAGGCTTTTAAGAAAGTTTAAATTAAAGACCTTCTAAGACTCATAACTCTTTTAGCAGTCTTTCCTAGTGACATGCCAGATCCGGTCGTAGTGTTTGAGCCGGGTTTGGGGTGTTAATTTTGGTATCAGAGCCAGGTTTAAAAGCTCGGCCTTGGGTTTTGGGTTCAAAACGTTTTCCAAATTTTGTATCTAAGACAGTTTAAAAAGAAAAGTACATATGGACCTATTTTCTGGAAGTATGGCACCCGAGTCTCCGGCCCAAGTCTGCCAGGTAAGTTTTCTGATTGTTAAGTGAATTGCATGAGGTAGTTATATGTTATAGATATCTCGTCATAGATGTTGGAATTTAAAAACTCTATTGTAGAGATGAAAACCCTTAGGTATGCATGTGCCTTACGAAAGAACTACTTATAAACATTATCCTCTTAAAACTACTCGTTAATAAACAGTGAAAGGAAATGCTGATACATAAAATTTGTAATCAGAGTAAGACGAAGCGATAGATATGAGTGGTAGAGGACGTGGACGTGTTGCACGCGGTCGTGGGAGAGGCTAGGGTACCGAGGTTGAACTCTCGGAAGCGAGAAATGAGCCTGAGGGCGAAGCACCCGCAACACCTGTGGCAGAAGCAGGATCGCAAGATAGAACATGTGGAGATGATGCTCTGTCTCAAGCAATGCTGCGTGTGTTGGAGCGAGTGGCTGGGGCAAGCACTGGAACAGCAACTCGGAAGTCCATCCCTGAGCGACTCCGAACTAATGGAGCTGAAATGTTTAGGGGTATTTTTGGGGTGGCTCCAAATGTGGCCGAGTATTGGCTAGAGGCAGTTGAGAGGATTATGGATGATCTGGACTACATGGTAGAGGAGAAGCTAAAAGGTGCGGTGTCTCTACTTCGGGATGAGGCATATCAGTGGTGGCTCACCGTAAGAGAGGGTACTCCGGCAGGCCGAATTGATTGGGATTTCTTTAAGATGTCATTTCAAGGGAAATATGTTGGGGCCAGTTATGTGGATGCTCAGAGGAAAGCATTCTTGAATTTGGTACAAGGGGGTAAATCGGTAGCTGGATATGAGGCGAAATTTTTGTGTTTGAGCCACTACGCCCGAGGCATAGTGGCGACTGACTATGAGCGTTGCGTGTGGTTCGAGGATGGGCTGCGGGATGAGTTGAGAGTGTTGATAGCTCCACAGCGAGAGAGAGACTTTGCTGTCTTAGTTGAAAAAGCAAAAATAGCTGAAGAGGTGAAGCGGACAGAGATCTAGAATAGGGAGAAAGACAAGGGTAAGAATAAGAGAAGCTTTGGGTCATCGGGAGGTTTCCAAAAGAGGGCTAGGTTTGATGGGCCAGCTCGAGTTGTGAGGCCTGCGACGATGGGTCAGTTTCGATCATGTGCTCTGTGTGGGAGCAGGCATTCGAGGGAGTGTAGGAGGAGAACCGGTGGATGTTTCAAGTGTGGATCTATGGATCATATGATTAAGGATTGTCCATAAGTAGAGCAGGAGCGGCCAGTGGGATAGAGTTTTGATCGGTTCAGGAAGGGTGGTCAGCAACCACAGAGGGGTCGTGGTCCAGCTAGAGGAGGGAATGGTTTCGGTCGGGGTCATGGAGCACCGGGCAGAGGTACTGGGAATACGGAGGTAAGATAGCCCGGGTTAGTTTATGCAGCCAGACACCGAGAAGAGGGTGATGCACCAGACGTTATAACGGGTACGTTCCTCATTTCCGGTTTGCCCTTTACTGCATTAATAGATGTTGGGTCGACGCATTCCTATGTTGCTAGTGTGGTGTCTGGAACTTTAAGCATGAACTCTGAAACTGCTTCTAGGGAGATGACTGTACTTAGTCCTTTAGGACAATCTGTAGTGGTAAAGAAACTTTTTAGAAGTGTGCCTCTAGAAGTACAAGGGTCGGTTTTCCCAGCTAATTTGATGGAACTACCGTTCGGAGAGTTCGATTTGATCTTAGGCATGTATTGGTTTGTAAGGTATCGATCAAACTTGGATTGTCCTGCTAAGCGCATGGTGTTAAGGAATCCTGAGGATAATGACGTTTTGGTGATAGGCGAAAGGAGAGACTACTTGTCCAATGTAGTGTCTGCTCTAAAGGCAGAACGAATGGTGAGAAAAGGGTGCATGGCTTTCTTAACTTTTGTCAGTGCATTGGATGTAAAGGAGGTGACCGTGAATGAGGTTAGAACAGTAAAGGAATTTGTGGATGTCTTTCCTGAAGAGCTTCAAGGGTTGCCTCCGGATAGTGAGGTGGAGTTCAGAATTGAGCTACTTCCAGGGACGGCTCCGGTGTCCATCGCCCCTTATAGGATGGTGCCGAAGGAACTGGTTGAACTTAAATCTCAAATCCAGGAGCTGTTGGATCGTGGTTTTATCCGACCCAGTGTATCTCCGTGGGGAGCGCTGGTGCTATTTGTGAAGAAGAAAGACGGGTCCATGTGAATGTGCATTGATTACCGCCAGTTGAATAAGTTAACAATTAAGAACAAGTACCCACTGTCGAGGATAGACGACCTGTTTGATCAGCTCAAAGGGGCTTCGGTCTTTTCAAAGATAGATTTGAGGTCGGGATATCATCAGCTGAAGGTCAGGGAAGTAGATGTTCACAAGACGGCTTTCCGAACTCGTTATCGTCACTATGAGTTCCTGGTGATGCCGTTTGGGTTGACAAATGCACCAGCTGGGTTCATGGATATGATGAACCGGGTTTTCTAACCCTATCTGGACCGGTTAGTTGTAGTGTTCATAGATGACATTCTGGTATATTCCAAGACAGAAGAGGAGCACGATTCGCATCTTCGGGTGGTTTTGCAGATTTTGAGGGAGAAGCAGTTGTACGCCAAATTTAGCAAGTGCGAGTTTTGGTTGAAGGAAGTTACTTTTCTAGGACATGTGGTATCGGCAGAAGGGATTAGGGTTGATCCCCGGAAGATTGAAGCTGTGTTAGGTTGGAAACCGCCTAAGTCTGTGGCAGAGATCTGAAGTTTCTTGGGATTCACGAGTTACTCTGAGTAAGATTTGTTGAGGTTTCTCCTTAATTGCGGCACCCTTAACTAAGTTCTTTGAGAAAGGGTACCATTTGTTTAGACTGGCAAGCAACAGGAAAGCTTTGAGAAGCTGAAGAGAATTCTGACAGAGGCTCCGGTTTTGATTCAGCCTGAGGCCGGAAAAGAGTTCGTAGTTTATTGTGACGCTTTACACACGGGGTTAGGGTGAGTGTTAATGCAGGATGGGAAGGTTGTTGCGTATGCGTCTCGACAGTTAAGACCGCATGAGATGAACTATCCCACGCATGATCTGGAGTTGGCTGCGGTAGTTTTCGCTCTGAAGATCTGGAGACATTATCTGTATGGAGAGAAGTCCGTTATCTACACCGACCACAAGAGTTTGAAATATCTTCTAACTTAGAAGGAGTTGAACTTAAGGCAGCGAAGGTGGGTGGAGCTGTTGAAGGACTATGACTGCTCAATAGAATACCATCCGGGAAAAGCTAACGTGGTGGCGGATACGTTAAGTCGGAAGGCAATAACAGATTTAAGGGTAATGTTTGCTCATCTTAGTCTGTTTGATGATGGAAGTTTGTTAGCTGAACTTCAAGTGAAACCGACGTGGGTAAATCAGATTAAAGAGAAGCAGTTATCGGATGATGTCTTGAGTGCTCGACTTCTGCAAGTTCAGAATGGTGGGGTGGAAGATTATAATTTGAATGGTGATGGGGTTTTGTGTTTTCGTGAGAAGGTTTGCATGCCGAAGGATGTCGGGTTGAGGCAGATGATTCTTCAGGAAGCGCATAGTAGCCCTTACGCTATGCATCCTGGAGGGAATAAGATGTACCGGGATCTGCGTGAACAGTTCTGGTGGCCTGGATTAAAGCGGGAAGTTCCGGAGGTTGTGGGAAAGTGTTTAACGTGTCAGCAAGTAAAAGCGGAGCATCAGTTGCCTTCGGGGTTATTACAACCAGTGAAGATTCCACAGTGGAAATGGGAAAGGATCACTATTGTAACATCCTAGATTAGGGGTTATGCGTTCGTGTGTAATTCATGAGATAGTGGGCTCAGTGGGTGTGTTGGATGTGTTCTGAGGAGTTCTAGGAACCCTAAGGTGCATGGAAATGTATGGAAATGTAAGGCAATGTATGGAAATGTAAGGAAATGTAAGGAAATGCTTTGGAAACGTTAAGTTTAAAAGAGGAAAGTGAACATTTTTGGAAACTAGGGGATGTAAGGAAATGATGTGGAAATGATTCAAAAGAGGAAAGTAAACATTTGGAAACTTGAAAATGTAAGGAAATGTCAAGTTTAAAGAGCCAAACGAAAATTTTTGGAAACTTGGAAATGTAAAGAAATGTCAAGTTTTAAGGCTTAAAAGAGAAAACTAAGGCAAGGTGGCCTTAAGAAAAATAATATGAGGAATTTGACACACAAACAGGCTTGGAAAAGTGGCACTGAGATGCCACTTAGGGCCTCTGGAAATGGCGCCACATGCAAGGTTTTGGGCCTGAGTTCGAGTCACATGGGAAGCAAATAAAAGAAATTTTATTTTGCTTCCAGGAAGAAGAAATGAGGTGGACGGCACATGGCTATAAATTAGGAGCTTTTATTCTTTTATTTTTAAGAGATAAAGGGTGGATAAATAAGGGATAAATAATGGATTTATTTTAGATTATTTTCAAGAGATAAATGTGGATATTATTTCTTTTATTTTGATAGATAAGGAAGAGATAAAAGAGGATTATTATTAGTATTATTTTTATTAAGAGATAAGAGATAATTATTGGATTAAGTTTTATTAAAGTGATAAATCAAGGGATAAAGCTATCAAAATAGAAGAGTGGTGGCCAAGTAAAGGACTCTAGCTAGTAATTTTGGCTATAAAAGGAAGAGTAAGGCTATTCTTCATTCATTCTTTTCTTTTCAAGAAAACCTCTGCCGAAATTCTCTAAAGTTTCTCCTCTTCTCTCTGCCGAATTTTCTCTGCCATTATTCTCTTTTTCTCTTTTCTTTTCTTCTTCTATTTTCTTCTCTGTTTCTACTGTCAAAGCCGAATCTTTGTTGATTCTAAGTAAAGGAGCAATCAACTATGACATCTAAAGGGGTCTACAACTGTCGAATATAAGGATCAAGGATCTAAGGTAAGATAAATTTATTTGATTAAAGGTTATGATGTATATGTTAGATTAAATCTAACTCAAAGATTTCGAAACAGACATATAGGGCAAGGAATCCTCTCCAGATTTGGAATTTGTATGGTAAGTGATATTCGGCCAAGGCTTAATTTTGGTATTTGGAATTATTTTTCATTATTTCAAAAGCCAGAAACTCACATGGTTACATGATTTAGTGTTAGCCGATTTCAAGAAAAAGGGATACTAGCAATTTTTGGAACTTGATCAATCAAATCGGCAAGCAAGGTAAGTAATACCAATCCTACTAGGATTTGGTTTTTAAGCCAAATAGGTTTGTTAATAGGTTTTAATAATTGGCCAAATATAGGAGATAAAGATCTAGATCGGTAGATCGTTCTTCGGGACTTCAAGGAATCTATTAAGCCAATCAGGTGTGAACTCACACTAACTTTTGATATATCATATGGCAATTATTTTAATATGTGAATATGCATAAGAATGTGAATATGGCTAAGTACCATAAATATGGTAAAAGTACCCAGGTACGTTTCCTACTTTTGATAGGATTTTGAATATGTATACTGTTACATGTGAATAATGAGAAATTAAGTATGTTATGCATGATATAAAATATATGGGGCATTCGGGATCTATGTGAAAGGGGAAGAAGGTGTTGACTTCGGTCTCACCAATGGAATATGGTGACTACGGTCACAAAAATTTGAATATGGTAACTTCGGTTACATTATCTGAATTTGGTAACTTCGGTTAAATTATTTGAATATGGTGTCTAATGACACAAATTATATGGGCGATGAGCACGTCGATCGCGGCGATCGCCTTCGATGGTGTGTAGCGGATGGAGGGTTGACTTAGTAGTCCCCACGGTGTGACCGGCAGTGCGGGTGGTGTGTAGCGGATGGTTAATTAGGTTTGGGTTTGGGAATGCATCATTAATTGTATTCTATGATTTGAATGTGTATCATTTGCATGCCTGATTCTATTATGACTTAGTGTTGTGTACACATTGAGTCATTGACTCACCCCGTTTGGGGAATATTTTTCGTGATGATGAGCAGTAATGGACCGGGTCGGCAGGAGCTTAAAGGTGGCCATGCATAGCAAGAAATTTATGATTTGGACTTTCAATTTATTTTAAGTATTTTAAGTTTTACTTTGGGATCATTGATATAATAAGGCCATTGTGGTTTACTTTATTTTTCTTTTATTTATTATGTTTATGGATTTTTATCAATTAAAGTTTAAGTAAATTCCTTTTTAAAATTAACTCTAAATGTTTTGTCACCTTAAATAAATGGGTTTTAACATAAGATAAATTTGTTTTCAACTCAAGCCCAACCCAAACAATATTTTTTTAAAAATCATACAAGTTTTTCCTAAGTAACAAAAGAATTTTGAACCGGTTTACTTGAGGAACATACCAAATCTGGTCAAAGCTCGTGGGCCAGGTTTGGGGTGTTTTAGCTTGGTATCAGATCCCAGTTTAAACTCTCGGCCTGTGGGCTCAGGCCCAAAACATTTTGAATTCGAGCCCAAATGATTTTCTTTGAACATAAGCAGGTTTTATGGCATGGCACCTAAGTCTCCGACCCGCAGTCCACCAGGTAAGTACCCCTAACATTATGTGTGATTCTGTGATTTATGAACTGTATAAGGGTAGAACAGGCATGGAACGTAGAATAGAATGATAGGAACTTGAACCCTAGGACTAGACTACTCAAACACAAAACCACATAAGACTTAATGCACTAAACAAACCTATGGCTAAGTCACTGAGCTAGGGTGTGGTAACCCCTGTGCGCATGTCTAGGATTGGATCCGGAAGAGCTTGGTATTTAAGCAGTCCTAGTGACTCACCTCCTCTTCGCAGGAATCCTACCTGGTGCGTAGCTTCGGTTCACCCTAACTCAGAGGGCTCAGTGGTGTGGCAACCTCTGTGCGCATGTCTAGGAATGGTTTCGGTGGGAGCTTGGTATTTAAGCAGTCCTCGTGACTCACCTCCTCTCCACTCGAATCCTGCACAGTGCGTAGCTTTGGTTCACCCCGACCAAAGAGGGCTCGGTCATAGGCTAAACATAATGACTACAACCCGAAAGGAAACTAGCCATTTTTTTTTTAAAAAAAAAAAGAAGAGACAAAACAACAAACCCTAGTTTTTTCAAACTTTTAAAACTTTCTTTAAATCTGAGAAAATTATTTTTACAACATTTTCTTTCTAAAAAACTCTGATTTGCGAAAAATTACAAAAATGCCCTTGGTGGTAAAATTACCAAAATGCCCTTGGATTCTAAAATGTTCAACTACTCAACAGCTTTACCAAAATTTCATTATTTTATAAACATTCAGAAACCCTAATTTGTAAAATATCAAAATACTTTGATTTTGGAAAAAAATTACAAAATTGCCCCTAACTTACAAAATGACCAAAATGACCCTGGTTTTCGAAGATTTTTGCAACATCACCATTTTGGAAAATAAAACTCTCTAAAAGAACCCTCAAAGTTTTACAACTTTTGAAATATCCCTAACTTATTAAATTTTACAAATTTACCCTGGTTTTGGAAAATTACTGAAATACCCCTGAGGTTAAAAAAATTACCGAAATACCCCCGGATTTTAAAATTTTCCAAATTACCTCGGGATTTTGAAATTACCAAAATACTTTTTGATGAAATCACCGAGGAACTCTTCCCTTTTGAAAATTACGAAAGTGTCCCTGTAGGACAAAATTACGAAAATACCCCTGGGTAGTGGAAAAACATCAACGATGAAAACTACAACGTTTCTCTGAATGAATGAATGTAAAGACTGTGTGCATGTATGGATACGAAAGAACCACTCCTAAAATTTTTCCATAAAAATTCTTCGCGAATAATCAGTGAAACAAGGACTAATTCATAAAACTTTTTACTCGGATTAAATCGCGACGTTAGAAATAAGTTCTAGGGGACGTGAACTTAGGGATTGTGCCTAGAAAGTATGATGGTTCTATTAAGATTAGAGTGCAAATGAAAGCATAGTGCGGTGAGAAGGATTATGTACAACAGTTAAATAAGTAATTTCGAGGACGAAATTATTTTTAAGGAGGGTAGAACTGTAACATCCTAGATTAGGGGTTATGCGTTCGTGTGTAATTCATGAGATAGTGGGCTCGGTGGGTGTGTTGGATGTGTTACGATGAGTTCTAGGAACCCTAAGGTGCATGGAAATGTATGGAAATGTAAGGCAATGTATGGAAATGTAAGGAAATGTAAGGAAATGCTTTGGAAACGTTAAGTTTAAAAGAGGAAAGTGAACATTTTTGGAAACTAGGGATGTAAGGAAATGATGTGGAAATGATTCAAAAGAGGAAAGTAAACATTTCTCGAAACTTGGAAATGTAAGGAAATGTCAAGTTTAAAGAGCCAAACGAAAATTTTTGGAAACTTGGAGATGTAAAGAAATGTCAAGTTTTAAGGCTTAAAAGAAAACTAAGGCAAGGTGGCCTTAAGAAAAATAATATGAGGAATTTGACACACAAACAGGCTTGGAAAAGTGGCCTGGAGATGCCACTTAGGGCCTTTGGAAATGGCGCCACATGCAAGGTGTTGGGCCTGAGTTTGAGTCACATGGGAAGCAAATAAAAGAAATTTTATTTTGCTTCCGAGAAGAAGTGAGGTGGACGGCACATGGCTATAAATTAGGAGCTTTTATTCTTTTATTTTTAAGAGATAAAGGGTGGATAAATAAGGGATAAATAATGGATTTATTTTAGATTATTTTCAAGAGATAAATGTGGATATTATTTCTTTTATTTTGATAGATAAGGAAGAGATAAAGAGGATTATTATTAGTATTATTTTTATTAAGAGATAAGAGATAATTATTGGATTAAGTTTTATTAAAGTGATAAATCAAGGGATAAAGCTATCAAAATAGAAGAGTGGTGGCCAAGTAAAGGACTCTAGCTAGTAATTTTGGCTATAAAAGGAAGAGTAAGGCTATTCTTCATTCATTCTTTTCTTTTCAAGAAAACCTCTGCCGAAATTCTCTAAAGTTTCTCCTCTTCTCTCTGCCGAATTTTCTCTGCCATTATTCTCTTTTTCTCTTTTCTTTTCTTCTTCTATTTTCTTCTCTGTTTCTACTGTCAAAGCCAAATCTTTGTTGATTCTAAGTAAAGGAGCAATCAACTACGACATCTAAAGGGGTCTACAACTGTCGAATATAAGGATCAAGGATCTAAGGTAAGATAAATTTATTTGATTAAAGGTTATGATGTATATGTTAGATTAAATCTAACCTGAAGATTTCGACAGACATATAGGGCAAGGAATCCTCTCCAGATTTGGAATTTGTATGGTAAGTGATATTCGGCCAAGGCTTAATTTTGGTATTTGGAATTATTTTTCATTATTTCAAAAGCCGGAAACTCACATGGTTACATGATTTAGTGTTAGCCGATTTCAAGAAAAAGGGATACTAGCAATTTTTGGAACTTGATCAATCAAATCGGCAAGCAAGGTAAGTAATACCAATCCTACTAGGATTTGGTTTTTAAGCCAAATAGGTTTGTTAATAGGTTTTAATAATTGGCCAAATATAGGAGATAAAGATCTAGATTGGTAGATCGTTCTTCGGGACTTCAAGGAATCTATTAAGCCAATCAGGTGTGTACTCACACTAACTTTCGATATATCATATGGCAGTTATTTTAATATGTGAATATGCATAAGAATGTGAATATGGCTAAGTACCATAAATATGGTAAAAGTACCCAGGTACGTTTCCTACTTTTGATAGGATTTTGAATATGTATACTGTTACATGTGAATAATGAGAAATTAAGTATGTTATGCATGATATAAAATATATGGGGCATTCGGGATCTATGTGAAAGGGGAAGAAGGTGTTGACTTCGGTCTCACCAACGGAATATGGTGACTACGGTCAAAAAAATTTGAATATGGTAACTTCGGTTACATTATCTGAATTTGGTAACTTCGGTTACATTATTTGAATATGGTGTCTAATGACACAAATTATATGGCCGATGAGCACGTCGATCGCAAATGATCGCCTTCGATGGTGTGTAGCGGATGGAGGGTTGACTTAGTAGTCCCACGGTGTGACCGGCAGTACGGGTGGTGTGTAGCGGATGGTTAATTAGGTTTGGGTTTGGGAATGCATCATTAATTGTATTCTATGATTTGAATGTGTATCATTTGCATGCCCGATTCTATTATGACTTAGTGTTGTGTACACATTGAGTCTGTTGACTCACCCCGTTTGGGGAATATTTTTCAGTGATGAGCGGTAATGGACCGGGTCGGCGGGAGCTTAAAGGTGGCCATTCATAGCAAGAAATTTATGATTTGGACTTTCAATTTATTTTAAGTATTTTAAGTTTTACTTTGGGATCATTGATATAATAAGGCCATTGTGGTTTACTTTATTTTTCTTTTATTTATTATGTTTATGGATTTTTATCAATTAAAGTTTAAGTAAATTCCTTTTTAAAATTAACTCTAAATGTTTTGTCACCTTAAATAAATGGGTTTTAACATAAGATAAATTTGTTTTCAACTCAAGCCCAACCCAAACAATATTTTTTTAAAAATCATACAAGTTTTTCCTAAGTAACAAAAGAATTTTGAACCGGTTTACTTGAGGAACATACCAAATCTGGTCAAAGCTCGTGGGCCGGGTTTGGGGTGTTTCAACTATGGACTTTGTTAGTGGGCTACCGCTTACGCCTACGAAGAAAGATTCGGTATGGGTGATCGTGGATCGGTTGACGAAGTCTGCTCATTTCATACCTGTTCTTCAGAGGTTGGCTAAGCTGTATGTGGCAGAAATTGTGAGGTTGCATGGGGTATCAGTATCGATCATATCAGATAGAGACCCTAGGTTTACGTCGCGGTTCTGGAGGGCACTACATCAGGCATTGGTTACAAGATTGGACTTTAGCACAGCTTTTCATCCGCAGACTGATGGTCAGTCTGAGAGAGTAATTCAGATCTTGGAGGATATGTTGAGAGGTTGTGTCATCGACTTCAGGGGTAGTTGGGAAGAGTTCTTACCGTTGGC
Organism: Gossypium sturtianum; assembly: GCA_025698515.1. Taxonomy (NCBI): domain Eukaryota; kingdom Viridiplantae; phylum Streptophyta; class Magnoliopsida; order Malvales; family Malvaceae; genus Gossypium; species Gossypium sturtianum. The sequence goes on from CM046948.1 coordinate 128,332,804, forward strand.
AAAATTAGCATACAACAACAGCTACCAATCTAGTATTCAGATGGTGCCCTATGAAGCGTTATATGGGCGGAAGTGTCGTACTCCTACCTGTTGGACAGAATTGGGTGAGCGTCAGATGTTGGGTCCAGAATTGGTTGCAGAGTCAGAGGAGAAGGTTAAGTTGATTCGGACTCGATTGAAGGAAGCGTCCGACAGGCAAAAAATCATATGCAGATCTGAAGCGAAAGGAGATGGAGTTTTCAGTAGGTGATCAGGTTTTCTTGAAAGTTTCACCGTGGAAGAAGGTGATGAGGTTTGGACGGAAGGGCAAGCTAAGTCCCAGGTTTATTGGGCCTTATCGGGTTTTGAAACGTGTAGGACCAATGGCGTATCAGCTGGAGTTACCTCCAGAATTGAAACAGATACATGATGTGTTCCATGTTTCAATGTTAAGACACTACCGTTCGGATCCGTCTCACGTCGTGCCAGTAGAGGAGATTGAGGTAAGGTCAGACTTGTCTTATGAGGAGGAACCGATCCAGATCTTGGAGCGAGACGTCAGGGTGCTAAGAAGGAAATCAGTCCCGTTGGTTAAAGTCATGTGGCGAAATCACGGTATGGAAGAGGCGACGTGGGAGCTAGAGGATGCAATATGACAGCAATACCCTCACCTCTTCTGACCAGGTAATTTCGAGGCCGAAATTTCTTTAAGGGGGGTAGAGCTGTAACATCCTGGTTTAGGGGCTATGCATCTTTTATGCTTCTGGGTGTTTGGTTTGCCTTATCTATTGTTTGTGTGTGTTTGGGGTCCCCGGGAAGGCCTGGTGTTAAGTCAGAACCTTGGCCAAAATTTCAATTTTGGGTACTTTAGGGGAAAGCTAGTTGGGGCAGGACTTAAGGGTTATTGCTTGTGGTTGTTGACACAAGAATTTAAATGGTAAAGTGGCAAGGAGGCGCCACTTAAGGTTCAGGTAAGTGACGCCTCAGGGGAAGCAGTGAGGGAACAGGTTCGACTCGCGTCGTCAGCAATGTGGAATTTTATTTTTGCTTATGCGCCTAAGGAGCTTGGATGATGGATTCGGTTAGGAACCTTGAAAAGTGGAGGTGGACTTAATCAAATATTTCAAAAGGATGGACAAGAGTAAAAAGGGGATTTTGAATAATTCAAATTGATTCAAATATGTGACCAAGAGTGAAGTTAGGAGAAAATTTAGGGATTTGGTGTTGGTGAGGTAGGTTGCCAAATTTTTGGATGCTTGATGTAGGGGGAGAAAAGGTCGGTTTTGTTTTGTTGGCGGGTGTGCCGAAAGTTAGTAAGGGTTTTAATTTTTCCTTGTTCTTTGGTAGTGCATTCGGTCACTAGGGAAGTAGATGGTGCCGATGTTGGTAGGTTCTCTTGAAGCTCCTTCGTTCCCTTTGGGTTCTTAGTATCTATATGCCGAATGTGCCTAGCCAATTTTCTTTTTTTCTTCTTTTGACCTATAGCCGAAGGTGAGGAGACCATTAGTGCATCTTTTCTTCATCTTCTTTTTCTCCCTACTCATCCTCTTAAACTTCACAACCGAAAGCACCACACCTTTCCCTTGCAATCTTTTGTTTTCTCCTTCTTCTTCTCTACTCACCTTCTAAAACTGAAACCTGTTGCACTCCATCTTTGTTCTTCTTTCCCTATTTTCCCCTCATCATTCTTTTCTCCAAAACTTTCCTCTCTTCTTATTGTGTTGCCGAAACCCTTGAGCCTTTATTGAATCTCCCTTTCTCTTACTTTGGTTCTTCCATTTCATTCTCTTCCACTCTTGACCATTGTCGAATCTTATCTGTTATAGTAACTTGTGCCGAATTTTCTTGGGTGTAGTTCGGGTCCTCTGTGTTAAGACGAATACTGTGGGACAAGTGCTAGGCATCTGCTTCGGATCTTTCATCGGTTTGGTTGTGAAGGTAAGGGAGACTCTACCATCATTATTCTGTTCTTCTTTCGGTATTTGGTAGCCAATGCCAAATGGCTAATTGGCTTGGGGATGCAATCATATTGAATTCTCTTCTTTTATCATCTTCTCTCTTTGGGGGTGCTTAATCTGGGAAATATCGTTAGCTAAACCATTTAAGTTCCAAGTCCGAGGAACATCCAATCTCCGAATCCTATCTCTCTTTTTCAGGATCTTAAGGTAAGGGATTCTCCTCTTGTTATGAGATTGGTTTCTCCTTTCGTTATTCACTGCCTTAACCCAACGTTGTTGGTAAACAACCGTTGTTTTATTATAGTATCTTCTGACCAAGATCTCTTACATGGAATCAAATGCCAGTCAATCAAAGGAGAGGGTTGGACCAGTAGTCCCAGCCCCTAAGTTTAAGCGACGTGCAGTATCGGCAGTACGGGACTGGCCACCGGGTTGTGGACCAACATCAGAAAAGAATAGGCAGATCGCAGTCGTTCCCTCTTCCGAGAGTGTCGATAGTGTTGAGAGCTTAGTCCTCCTCGTGTTCAGGTGTGTAATATTCACACCTCTTTGTTGTTACTTTTATGTATGTGTATGTACGGTGAGATGCCGAAATAACGGCATTAGTTGTTCTTCTATATATGGTAAGTAAAAGCGAGACATCAGGTTAGTGATTTGTATTTGTGATAATTATGCGATTATTTTGACAGGAGTTTATGTTGCATTTGATACATGTTGAGATATGTTGCATGCTCACACCATGATTTCATGTTGCATGGGGGGAAAATATGCCATGAATAGAGGGGGAAGTGTAAGTGTATCTGGTGGCTTGTGCCATTTCAGCCTGGTGACTATGTCACAATTCTGATAATCTGAGCCTGGTGACTCTGTCACAACTCTGATAATATGGTGGCTTGTGCCATTTCAGCCTGGTGACTTCGTCACAATTTCTGACGGTGAGCGGCATGACTGCCATCAATGGTGTATAACGGATGGAAGTTTAGGTTGGAATGGGTTCTGTATCATCATGCATATGTTATTGTGCTATTCTATACTATGTGGGCTAAGGCCAATCTGTTCTAACGGGCTTGAGCCCAATAAGGGGTGTTTGGTTATTGCACACTGAGTCTTTTGACTCACTCTGTTTGTTTAACATCTGTACAGGTAACACTTAGTTCAGCAGACCGGGCCGGAGGGGACTACGAGGTGGCCACGCACGGTTTCTTTCTTTTTAAGTAGAACGTTATTTTCTTTAAATTTTCGGGATTTTGGAAATGTAATAAGGCCACTTCTAATTTGGGTAAATTTTAATTTTAATCTTTGGACGTATTTAATATAAATTACTCTACAAAGTGTTTTTATAAAATACGAACGAAAGTTTTCTTCTCAATCTGACAAGCAACACTTCTTTTAAAAACAAAAAGAGATTTTGCCACCAACTTTGGGTTTAATCTAGTAAACGATAGGTGTTTTCAACTTTCACTTAAAACACAAGGTTTGATTAATTAAAGTTTTATCTTAAATAAATATTGGGCTTGCAATGGAACCACAGAACTTGAGGCTTTTAAGAAAGTTTAAATTAAAGACCTTCTAAGACTCATAACTCTTTTAGCAGTCTTTCCTAGTGACATGCCAGATCCGGTCGTAGTGTTTAAGCCGGGTTTGGAGTGTTACAGTTAATAAATACATAGAGAAGAAAAGGGAAAATATTGATATGCAATTAATTATAATTGAAAATTTATTTTTGCAAGCAATACACTGATGAATAATATTTCAATCAATATTTTCCATGATGAGGAAGATGAGGGTCCAGCGGTTGAAAATGAGGAAGAAAATTTTTTTTCCCTTCTTAGTAAAAGATATATACCTTGAGAAGGATATAGATAGTAAAAAGTGTTTTACACGTTAAAAAATAATAAATTAGTAGGAGTTTAATCTATTTTTCAGGTTAAAAAAATACCTAATGATTACCTATAATGATAAGAAAGATACTTTTTTATTTAAAATATAAATTCTAATTAAAGATATTTTTATCACAAAAATACTGAAAAATCGAGTTTGTATGTTCTGTACGAAAATCATTTCTTTTATTATTTTTGGTTTGGAGTGGAGATTTACAAAAATTAAAATCAGATTCGCTTATCTTATTGCACATCATGTCTCCTTTTAGACTGCTCTTATTCCATGAAAATGACACTTTGGCTACCCGTAATGGCTCTCTCCGATTACGACCATTTCTTTATTAATCTTTAGTCTTCCCCCACCATGCCTGCAATTTCATAGCAACCGTTAGTTTTTTTATCAAACAATCACTGCTGTGTTTGAATTCGGAGTTTAATCCATTATTTCTCTGAAGTTATCATCATTCCCAAGCCTACCATTTCTTTTACATTTTTATATTGCCACCTACTTCATGAAATAAAAACTTTAAATGGTACGTGCTTTAGAACGGATATTCATTTATTATAGGGTTTAATTAGGGAAATCATTTGATTTATTAAACTCCAAGCTAAAATATATATTGTCATATGTCTTCACATAATATTACAAGTAAATTAAAGCAAGCGCATGTCATTCGGTAGAGTTTGAAAATATTAACCCTTAATATTAAAATTATCGAAAATAATGCACTTATTTGATTGAAAATAATCCTGAATATGCTCTCGTCTCTTTCGAGCCCTTCGTGTGACAAGAATGAATGAGGAGGGGATCCTCCTGAAGATCCTATCAAAAAGAAAGTCTGACTCCAGGAATTGGAGGTGCCACCAGAAGATGTGATGGTCGTGGAGTCGTCACCCTTGCCATCTCTATCCTGGAAGGATATGTTAGTGGGAAAAGAAAATATTCAACAAAAAGGGGCAAGTGATACCCAACATGTTGATGAAAGCTTTAACCTCTCTGATTAGGATGTTAAGAAATCAGTCGTTAATGGTATTCTCTCCATTGATTTCTCAGAGAGAATATATCATCTTCTTGAAAAGGAAATGGCTACCTCTGTGGTGCTCAAGATGCTGGGACGGAACATCGGATTCAAGATCCTGCAAAACAGATTATATGGAATTTGGAGACCTTCTTAGCCTTTTCAATTAATGGATATTGAAAATGGATTTTTTAGCCAAATTTCAAAATGCCGAGGATTATGAAAAGATTCTATCCTAGGGGCCATGTGTAACGACCCGAAATTGGGCCTAGTAGGATTGGGCCCATTGGACCTTGAGCGTAGAAGCGTTTTAAAATTTTTGAGAACAAGAGAACGGGATTATTTCAAGTTGGACTTATTAGGAAGGTGATTTTGGAAAGTTACGAGGTTTTTAGGAAGTTACGAGTTCAAGTTAGGCTATAGGTAAATTTTTGTATTTGAGCACTTAAGGGGAAAAGGCAAGTGGCATCAAGGCTTAAGGTAATAAGTGTGTATTTTGCTAGCATAAGAGAGCATATGGCAAGGAGGTTAAGGCATCAAGTGGAGAGCATGGAAGGAAGGGGTTCAAATCCCATCTTTTGCAAATTTGGACTATTATTTTTGTATTCTTTCCTAAGTGTCGGCCAAGCTAATAAATAAGGCAAGTTGGACTTTTTAAGTTTGGCAAGATGGCTAAGGATATTAGGAAAGGATGAAGGTAGGGAAAGAAATCAAAAGAAAAGGAAAGTATAGGGAACATGTTGGCACAAAGAGAGGAAAGTGTTTTGGAAAGTTTTGGTTGGCAAATGTTTGACCTTTTTGCCAAGGTATGTACGGTTTTGTTAGGGGGAAAGGAAGAGCTGAATTTCTCTTTTCTCTTTAGATCATTTTGTTAGTTTTTGGGTGCATGAGAGGTACACTTTTCTCTTTGAACATTTGTGTCTTCTTTTCAAATCCATCTTCCTCTTAGCTTTGGCCGAAATCTCCCAACACATTTGTGCATTCTTTTCTTTTGTTTGGCCGAAACACTCACCTTGCTCATCTCTCTTTTGATAGCCGAAATTACCAAAGCACTTTTCTTCATTCATTTTTCTCTTTTGACCATTTCATCAACCTTTTCTTCTTCTTTAATCGACATCACTTTGTGATCACATTTCCTGTTCGATTTTCTCTATAGCCAAACCCCTTATCATCCTATTTCTTCATCATTTCGTTCCCCATCGTGTAGGAAAATCTCTTCTTAATCGAATCGGTAAGTGATCTTATATCCCTCTTTCTATTTTTATGTTCTTTTTCTTCCTAATCGAATATGAATGTTCATCGTTATTCGGTTAGTTAACTTTGTTTCTTATCAAAACGTCACTCTCTCCATCATTCTCATGTTGTGATCAATACTTTTTCGTAGTGATCTTAGTGGGTGGTCGAATATAATTCTAGCCATAAGTCAAGTGGTGGAAATCGCAACAAGGTAAGGGATTCGTCATGGTTCTTTTTGATCTTTTTCGTTGATCGGCTAGTTTGCTAAACGGTATAGAGGTGATGACTAATCGTTTATTTTTAGGGACCAAATCGCTCGATCACCTATCCCTCGTAATAAGAGACTTGGATTGTTGGTAAGTGATATAGATTGTTAATCAATCGCAATACTTGGTTGAAGTTGTAAATTAGGCTTTGGACTAATTGTTAACCGATTGTACCTTTAGGTGCCGCAGAGAGTATCGTGTTACGGATTCCGAATAAGGTGTGTAATCCCGTACCCTACCGAATACATGTTTGAAATGGTGGTAATCTCATATCTCTCTGAAAGTTTGCATGAAATGTTCTGTGATTTGGTCAAAATACCGAAGGAAATCGGAAACCGGCATCCGTGACCACTCGGGCGTACGCATTTTAGTAGTGGTAACCATATTTTGCAATGAAACAGTTTGGTCAGCAGTAGTGACGTGATTTTGAAAAATCACGAAAAATAGGATAAAGGGAATTAGAAAGTGAAAAAGATATCGGATTAAAGATTACTGTGTCTATTTTTATATGAAAGAAATAGAGGAGGAAGAGGAATTTTATATTTTGTGATATCTTAATTTTAGTGAGACTGGTTCTGATTGACTTCGTGGTTCCCTATTTTGTCTTGGAAAAAATCATTCAAAATTGTACAAAGTGAATTATGAGTTATAAGTTATATTTATAGATTCCTTAGTGAGCCTATTTTCAATAGAAACAAGTGGGACCAACATATGAAAACCGTACAGTGAGATATTTGAATTTTGGGTAAGAGAGGTCAGAACCGCTGGACAGTGAAATAAGGGAATCTTTAATGAATAAATTGTATTAAACGGCTAAGCCAAAAATTCTGGAAAAATTGTAGTAAGAAGATATATGAGTCTAGTTTCAATGAAAATTTACGGATCTAAATTTCGAGTTTCCTAACTCGAGTTATAGTCAATTTAGTCAGTATGACGCAGATGGACAGTTTCAATTTTTATGCCTCACATTAGTAGTTAAGTCTAGGTTGCCGAATTACCAAAATACCCTTGGAGGGTAAATTACCGAAATACCCCTAGGTTGCGAGATTACTGAATTACCCTTAGTGGGTAAAATTACCGATTTACCGAAATGCCCCTATGGGCCGAATTGATAGAATGCCTTAGTGGGCTGAATTACAAAGCTCAATAATGGGCCGATTCATCGTATTAAATTACTAGACTAATGGTTGTTATACATGTGGATATTTTATGTTGTTATGTGTATTACTTCATCACATATTGCATGGGATGGGAAACTTGAACGAAGAGAAGTATAGACCGGTGGCATTGCCACAAATTCTGATATGGGCTATGTGCCAATTTAAATATGGCTGTGTGCCGATTATGTTACCGTATATGATACTCTGGTGGCTAAGCCACAAAATTATTATAAATGGCAGCTTGTCTGCAAATTGGAGAGACTGGCGGGGTGGGTTGACTTGATCCCCACAGGAAAGACTGGTTGGTACGGGGGAGAGACTGGTTGGATGGGTTGGGTTGCATACATTTGCTTCATATATATATGTTCTATTATGAAAGTGGGCTCCGGCCCAAGATGTTGCTATATGGGTTCAGGCCCAGTGGATGACGGTAAGGGATTTCACACTGAGTTCTAGTAACTCACCCCCCTTTTTAATCTCTGTAGGTAATGCTCCGTAATGAGGACTTGGGCCCATGGATGACTCGATGGAGGCCATAATTCAAAAAAATGGTGTTATTGAATTTTAAATTTCTATTTCCGTTTATTTTATTATTTTACTATTTTGGTTTAAGTTGTAATAAGGCCTCTGGGATATGTTTTAAATTGCTTTATGTTTAGTCGTACTCATTATATTGCTTGAATTGTTTTAATGGGGATTTTCTAAAATCATAAATATGGTTTTCAAAAAAACTGATCAACAAATGGATTTTTAAACAAACTTGTACAAATAATTTATCTTGAATTTTTCCTACAAATTATCAACGATATTTGCAAAAGTCACGGTTTCAAAGTTCACTACCTTGATTGTTGACTCATCAATCAATCTCTCAAAAATACTTGTATTTTATCTACGTTTCCGCAACGATTTCAAAATGCTTCTGCAACTCTATTTCTAAACATCACATTTTTGTAAAATGTTTATTTCAAATATGCTTTCGCCACCAAAAAGGTTTTTTAAAGATAATTACGTTTTCAAGTAGTTAATAATTGCTTAAGTATTTTGGGTTTTAACAAAGAGGCTGTAATTCTCAAACAAGTTATTTTCATGTGACACGCCAGATTCGGGCCTAACTTCTAGGCCGGGTTTGGGGTGTTACACCATGGTTAATTTTTAGTCAATATCTAACCGTCTAGCCTTGGACAATTGATTTTAATTCTGGCCTACCATATCCTAATATGGTCCTTACTTGGATCAGATTCCCAGGTCTTCCCAATCACTTATACAAGAAGCAGATCTTATGGGAGATTGGGGGAATGATCGGTAAAGTTACAGAATTTGATTTTAACACCGATAGCAGAGCGAGGGGTTGTTATGCTCGTATGGAAGTGTATGTAAATTTAGGAAAACCATTGATTTCTAAGCTTCTCATCAATGGCTACCTTTAAAGAATTGAGTACGAAAATTTACCTGTAGTATGCTTTTCATGTGGATGGTATGGGTACAATAAGGAAATTTGTCCGAACATTGCCCATATCACAAAATCAGTGAAGGAAGTGAAGTCAATGGTAGCTACGTCAGAAGCCACGGTGGCTGGTGATGGGGACTACGACCCATGGATGCTGGTAGAGCAGCGGACCAGGCATGTCAATCTTGAAGGGAATAAAAGAGGTAATAATATTTCTAGGGAGAAATTAATAGGATCCTGTTTTCAATCTCTTGTAGGATTATCAGTGGCTTTATTAGAGGAGGGAACGAATAAGGAAACTCAACATTTGGCAGATTTTGCTGTGGACTTTCCAAGGCCATTAGGAGAACTACGTAGGCCACAGCCTAGTGCTGACGCAAGTATCCAAATTTCAAAGTCAGGTAACTCAGTAGCCTTTTCTTCTTCTTTTTCAAATTCATTGAATGTTTTAATTGTAGGTAAATATTCTCCTAATTCGAATGAACTTCAAGTGGAGCACGTGGTGCATTTCAATCCCACTTTTGAGAAATATTCTATCATTGAAATGGGTGTCACATCCCAAAAATCGGGTTAGTAGAAATTGGGTTAATGAACTTAGCACATTTGATAATAAATAAATATCAATTATAGTGATTGAGTAGTGGTGGAGCTGCCTGGATGATCTGAGTTTGAATCTCTTCCCTCTCGTTAATTTCTATTTGGTGTAAATTTGATTTAAACCCTTAACGAAGGTCATCCCATGTTTTTAAATATTTTCTAATAAAATGAAAACAAGCAAGTGATTGGTCAAGTGGTTAAGTGCTTAGTTAATTTACTAAGGGTCCTAGGTTCAAGTCTCTGCATTAGCATCCTTTAAATTTAATTTTTTTCAATTATTCCTATGTGCTTAATGTGCCTTGCCATCCACTCCATACATGCCATGCTTGGGAGATTCTTTCCATCCTTTATGAGTCAAACTTACCTTATGAAGATGAAACATGATCCCTTTTTTACTCCCTTGTCTCCCTCTCTTGCCTTTTCTCTTCATAAATGCCTTGTGTGAGGTTCAATGAACCTAGTTGTGGTTGACAAACTTTCTTCTCACCCATTTTGGCTTAAACCTCCTCTCATTGCTGTTCCACCACTAGCTCCTCCTAAATCTCTCAATTTTCCATCTTTTTTTTTCTCTCTTTTGGTTAGCCTTCATCCTCTTTTTACTTTATTTCCTCCCTCCATAGTGTCACCACCATAGCCTCATCCTTCTCTCTTTTTCTCCAAGCATCGCGGCCATTTCCGCCATGACAACCCCCACGTGCCACCGCGATTTCTCTTTTCTCCTCCACCCTTTCTCTTTTCTTCTCTTCTCCATCCTTTGTTAGTGTCCGAACCTTTTGGCTATTTTTTCCCTACACCCTTTCGTTGGATCATCGCCCTTCTTGTCGCTAAACCACTGTCATCGTCATAGCTCTACTGTCGGTGGTTAAAATTTCTTCCTCTTTCTTCTTAAATCATCCATCTTTCTCCAATGATCAAACTTAAACCGTTTGTTTTAATGTTTCTTTCTTTTTAGAATCATTAATCTAGTTATCTTTCAATAAATCCCTCGACTCTTTCGTTCTTCAATAAGACGAATCTCTGATCTTATTGTGTTGACCAAGTAGTGTAAGTATAAGAGTAATATTGAAATCATCCTCTTCCCTTTAATCCCCTTCTTAACCGAATGGTATAGTGGTCATTGAGATTTATTTCTCCTCATGTATTAACGCTTGATCCTTATGTTTATTGAAGGGTCTAACAACAATATGGGAAATCCCTAGCATTTAAGACGAAATCGTTGATCCGAGTGTTAGATCGTGGGGTAAGTAAAGTGGTGAGACTTCAGTTATATTATGTATGACACTCTTGATAAGTCCTAACTTTTAATCATCATTTGATTTTATTAGATAAGACTTTTAGGGCTAAATATAAGTGAAAGTGTTCATAAGGAGTGTTTTACATCGGATCTGCAAATCAGGTGTAGGTTTTAACACTAAACAATTAAATTTATGTTTTTTTTAAATCATGATTATTTAAATTATGATTAAATGTGGATACTAGTTGTAACCTTAAAGTGAGATAAGTCATTCTTATGGATTTTTATCAAATAAGTATCTTTCCTAAACCATACACTTGTGAAAAGCATGTTGTGTGTTATTGATGTTTGTTAATAATATGAAAAACATGTACATCTCATTCTCATGTTATGTGATTATTTGACATATGTGATATTTGAATGAAAATAAAATGTGAAAATTTGGTACCTTGAGTACATATGTGATTTGCATGTTAAACATGCCTATATGATTTCAAGTGTTTTGGCCATATCACATGCATGGGGTGGGTTATGTGAAAGATGGGTATTGTAACACCCCAAACCCGGTCTAGACGTTACGACCGAATCTGGCGTGTCATATCGAAGTGTTTTTCGAAATCAAGGTTTGTTGGGAGAAATCGTTCGAGTTAAAATCCATTTAGTTTTTATTTCTTGGGAAACAATTGGTAAGTTATAAAGACCAACACTTAGCAAAACGATTACCATGTTTGTTACTGTTGGTTTAAATTCACGGAAGCTACTCTATTTACGGGTATCTTGAAGTTGAAAATATGTGTTTGCCTTGTAAAGCAGTTATTAGTTGTGGAAACTTGTTGGTATCCGTTTGGCAGTTCAAAATAAGAAATTAAAAAACCCAATTAAAAGAAATTAAAAATCACCAGAGGCCTTATTACAAAAATATCAACCCAATGTAAAATATTTAAATAACCACGTTTAATCAAACATCCTCGATCGTGTGGCCACCTCCGAGTCTCTCGCGGCTCCAAATCGCCTAAGACTGGGGGTTACCTGTACAGTTAAAAGAAAAGGGTGAGTTACGAGAACTCAGTGTGTAATCCCCTATCACTAAATCAGTAATATATGCAGATGCTGATGCAGGCACGAGCCCTTTTCGATGCTGATGCAGTGTGGGCCTTAACCCAAAACGATAGAATGTAGGGTGGGTGGGCTTAACCCAATCTGATGATCGTAATCGAAAATAGAAGACATGTGGGCCTAAGCCCAATGCGATGATGATCGATATCGATGTGAAAATGCAACAATGCAATCATGCAACCCATCCTAATCCAGCCAACACACCACCCGTACCAACCAACACACCATGTGGGAATAAAATCGACCCACCCATCCATACACCAATATTAGCACCAGTTGCGACACTAATCGATGTCGGGCAAAGTGCGAAGTAATAAAATGAGAATGGCACAACGCCATGAGTACAGTAATAGGATTGGCACAAAGCCATCAGTAGTAGTAATATGATCGGCACACAGCCATCAGTAACGGTAATATGATCGGCATAGAGCCATCAGTAGCAATGATATGATCAGCACACAGCCATCAGTAACGGTAATATGATCGTACAAAGCCATCAGTAGCATCGCAGCAAAGCTGCCAATGCGATATCGCAGAAAAGTCGCGAATATGATATCGCAATAAAAGCGCGATAACGATATATGTGGCAAAGCCACGATGCGATGATTGTGGCAGAGCCACCAATACAGTACTTCCTCGATAACAGTATCCCAACCCCATGCAGTATGTCGTGTATGCAAAATACCATGCTGATGTGTCTCTAACTAACTATGATCACAATAAAGGCAAGCGCACCTATCGTTTAATAGTATAGTTATGGTAAGACCGGAAATATCGTATCCACAAGGACCAAGAATACTAGTAATTACTATCTTTTTATTATCTAGCCTAAAAATTGGAGTGATTTCTTTTAAACTAAAACTAATTAAAAGCACGACACAGAATGAATTGGGAAAATACTCTAAGACAACTTTATGAGAGAGACAATACCCAAGGAAGAATCCACCTAGACTTCACTTATTACTTTTGATTCATACGATTTATTCACTTGACTTAATCCGTAGAAATCCCTGATTTATGTTAATATCTCTTTCGAGACTGAAAACAACTGACTCTAAGTTGATTAATTGAAATCTCTTTCTAATTAAAACCCCTATCGTCGCATTAACTCGATCTAGGGATTCCCTTATTAGATTTGACTCTAATCCGGTAGAATTATGTCGCCCTATTTCTAGAGTTGCAATCAACTCCGCTTAATTGTGTTGATCTACTCTTAAACAGGGACTTTTACTCCTCTGAATAAGCACATTCGACTTGAATCAATAACAAGAATTATTAAAACAAGAATAAGAACTAACAATTAAGAATAACAACAAGTATTTATCTTATAAATCAAATAGTAATAAGATCCGTCTTAGGTTTCATCCCCTTAGGTATTTAAGGGATTTAGTTCATACTGATAGAGGGAAACATCTTAAAATAGGAAAAACAAAAAAACATATGAAAACCCAAAAACTTCAAGAGAAATTGATAGGAGATCTTCAGTCTTGATGGAGATCCTTCTTTCGAGCTGCTCCCGATGGCTGTCTTCGAGTATTTTCTACCTTCTACTCTGCGTCTCCTTTTAGGTCCTCCCCTAGGGTGTTTATATAGGCTTTGGAACACCTATCTTGGCCCACAAGTAGCCTTTTTCGAATAGAATTAGACTTGGGATCGGTAGGGACACGCCTGTGTGGCACGCCCGTGTACGATGGTCTAGGCCGTGTTTGATTCTACTCGTCACACACGGCCATGTGGTCTACCCGTGTGAGATAGTCCAGGCTGTGTTGATTTCTGAGGTAGGCCCATTTTGTCCCTTTTTGGCCCGTTTCTCGTTCTTTTCGACTCCCTAAGCTCTTCTGAGTGTAAAACATGAAATTCAAGGATTAGGAGCATCGAATTAATCAAATGTAATGAAAATTAATCCAAAAATAAGTCAAGCATGGGGTCAAAATATGTATAAATTATGGTTTATCAAATATCCCCACACTTAAGCCTTTGCTTGTCCTCAAGCAAAATCCTCAACTCACAATTAAAATTAACTTCTTCAGTTCATAATTCTCATCAATAATGTTTCATCATAATTCACAGCTAATTCATACATTTATAATTTAACTCAAAGAGTGCTAAAGATTCAAACAATCCAAGTCACAAATTTTTATAGCACGAAAACATAGGTGTTTCCCCTTACCTAAATAATCACCTTTAATTCAAAATCGACAAGAATTGACATCCTCACTAAAGATTCACTCAAACCACTCAATGTGTTTAAGGTTCAAATTAAGCACTCAACAGTCAAATATGAAAAGTTATTACCATAGGCTTGCATGAAAATCAAATCTCTACCACTATAAAATGAGATGATACACAAATCAAAAGGTCTTAAAAGGGTTGTAACGGGGCTTGGGTTAAAGGTGTGGATAAAGGCTGAATTAGAGGGTTAGAATCGAGATCGATTTGACAATTTACCTAACTAGAAAAATTGACTAATACTGAATAATTAATAATAACACGAGCTTCTTCTCAAAGTGTGAAATTAACCGCTTAAGCTCAATATAACATAGCACTAATGAATATATTTCCAAGATTTTTTTTTAAGAATAAGAACAAGTATTTAGTAAGAAAGAATTTAACAAATGAAATAAAGAACATAGTTAGGCAACTGCTCAAATCAAATCTCGACAAAAAAGAGCTAAAACAATAGGAAAAATTCTCAATGAATCAAAAAGAATGGGTCTTGGGTTAATATTAAGGGTAAATCAAGAAACGGTTTATTAGGATCAAAGGGGTTCATTAGGGGTTAATTATGAAGGCAGGCTTTTTTCTGGGTAAGTGGGTTAAAACCTAGGTGCCTTTATCATCTCAGTGTATCAAATCCAGGATCTGGTCTTGACATGCATAATCGAAGCAAGTTCTAGAATAACAAATCAATATTGACACACTCATAACCAACAGTAAAGTGAGCAAGAAAAGAATATGCTCTAAAAGGCTCAAAATCTCACAAAAATTATGGTTTTTGATGTCAACCTTGCAAATTTCAAACTTCAAAGTAATATTTAGATTTAGGGAAACTACCTAACAAATTTTTAATTCTGAAAATAGACTTATCATGCTTGATTCCCTAATGTCTTAAAGTTTAAGCCATCACTGCACAATTACCTATGACTTAATCCAAAACACATCAATGAAAATCATAGGTCAATAGAAGTTTCATTCTAATAGTAATATGAGAAAATTACTTAAGAACAAGACATAATTCAGGGATTTTTTGATAATGATATAATTAAATAACCTCCCCACACTTAAGATATACATTTTCCTCAATGTACAAAGATAGATAATTGACAATATGGTAAGAAAATCAAAAGATAGGGAGAGAAGTGAAACTTCCTGAATTTTGGATGGAATCCGTGAAAAGAAGCCTGATGAACTAGGCAGAGGTGAAGGTGGGGGAGAATACTCCGGTAGCACCTTGAACCTTTTGAAATTGAGTTAATGAAGCAGCCTGCATGAACTGGTCTAGGAGGAAGTGGTGGCATATCTGCTGTAAAGTGGTCGCGCACAGGGAGACCGCGCCGAGATCCTTCCACTTTTTCGAAGCGGGGATGGCGGCCTTGGTCTTGCCTCGAGTATTAGTCATTGTGTACCTAAAAACGATTTGCACTAAATCACCACAAGTAAAATAGTCCTAAATAACAGGATATTCCTACATAGTGAATTTAAAGCAGTATTAACAATACTAACTTATGGTACCCTAATCTAAATTTAAATGGAATGAATAATAAGAACCAAATAATAAAGAAAATAAAGAAAATAAAAATAAATAATAGAAAATAAATATGATTTCAAAATAAAGGGGGAAAAGATTGACCAACGGTGGTGAGAATGGTGGCCAGAGTAGAGCGGCTAGGGTTTGGGGAGGGGGAAATTTGGGGAAGAAACTGAACAAGAGAAGGGGGTTTAAATAGGAATTGGGGCACACGGTCGAGGTCCACGCCCGTGTGCCCTGTGTTTAGCCCGTGTGTTTCGTGAATATTGGTTTAGGGCGTGTTTGAGTCTTGGCCCACGCCTGTGTTCCCTGGGCGTGTTGGGTCACACGGCCGAATCGCACGGCCGTGTGCTGCTTCGTTCGTTTCTCCCGCGCCCGTGTAAAGGTTCACACGCCCGTGTTAATTAGTCAGTGTCTACCACGACCTATAGGCACAGGCGTGTCGCACGCCCGTGTGACTTATTCAGATTCAACCACGGCTCTGGGCACGGACGTGTCGAACACCCGTGTGACTTACTCAGTATCGACTACGGCCGCATCGCACGGTCATGGCATTTTATCGTAGCCCGTGTTCTTTAGTCAGTTTTGACCACGGCCGCATCGCACGGTCGTGGCGTTTTATTGCAGCCTGTGTTTTGGGGAAATTTTTGTCCTATTTTCGCACGGTCTCTGTCATGCCGATGTGCCTCCTCGTAGTGTCCACACGGCCACGGCCACGCCCGTGTGCAAGGCCCTATGGTAGGGAAACCTGCGCCTATTAATTTGGTTTGTTTTTAGTTAGGCTAAAAATTGAAAATATGGTCATTAATGGGGTTAGTGCTTGGGTTGCCTCCCGAGAAGCACTTGTTTAAAGTCCTAAGCTAGACTTACCTTTCATTCGCATGATCATGGTGGTTCGAGGAGTTGAAACTCCTCATTCCTACTATCAATTTTGTGAAAGTAAGGTTTTAGACGAGTACTGTTTACCTTGAAAATGCCAAATTTGGAATGAGTTACCTCGACTGTACCGTATGGGAAAATACTAAGTACCATGAAAGGGGTTGTTCCATTAGGTTCAGAAGTGGCAACACGAGGATCTGTATTATCCATTAGAACTCGGTCGCCAACCTTAATTTGACTCGTTATTTTTAGGCTCGTCATGGTTCTGCTTTGGTTCATCGTGTACTTTCAATCTCTCCTTAAAATGTGTTTGCCATTCATCTAGTTCCTCGATCTAGAGCATTCGTTCCTCATGAACAATTCTGTTCTCAATATGAGAGCTAGACCATGGCTCTGTCATCTTTTTCCGAGGAATTTCTTGCAAAGAAGATTTAACATTAAATTCACTTGCATTAACATGACTTGTATCATCTTGATCACTAGATATTCTGACAGAATCACGTGCTTGGAGTTTGATCATGTCATCACCTACACGAAGTATTAATTCCCCTGTACCAACATCAATAATCGTCCCAGCGCTATTGCTAAAAGGGTCGTCCCTAAAATTAAAGGGACGTCACTATCCTCATCCATGACTAAAACAACAAAGTCTACTGGGAATATGAATTTATCAATTTTGACTAGCACATCTTCAATTATACCCCTAGGAAATCTAATGGTTTTATCAGCCAATTGAATGCTCATCCTAGTTTGTTTGGGTTTCCGAAGACCTAGCTGTTTAAACATTTTATAAGGCATAACATTGATACTTGCCCCTAAATCAGCTAAAGCGTTATTAACAGATAAGCCACCAATTAAGCAAGGAATCGTAAAACTCTCTGGATCTTTTAATTTACGGGGCAGTTTATTCTGTAAAATTGCTGAGCACACTGCATTTAGCTCCACATGCGACGCCTCATTTAACTTCCATTTGTTTGCCAAAAGCTCTTTTAAAAATTTTACTGAATTGGGCATCTGCGAAAGAGCTTCAATAAACGGTAAGTTAATATGTATTTTTTAAAAAAGTTTAAGAAATTTACTGATTGTTCATCTGTGCGGTCTTTCTTCGTCTCATTGGGATATGGCACACGAGGTTTGTACTCTGTACTTACCAGTTCTGGTTTATTATGGCTTTCCTCCATTTTACCTTTATCTACCACGTTTTCTTGCCTTAGTTTTGGTGCGTCTAACCCTTCACTATCGTAAGCAGTAATGGCATGAAGTTGCTCCTTTGGGTTAGTTTCAGTGTTGCTTAGCAGGCTGCCTTGTGGTCATTCAGAGATCAACTTAGCAAGCTGACCTATTTGGTTTTCGAGCCCTTGAATCGATGCCTGTTGGTTTTTAAGTGCTATTTCGGTGTTTTGAAAGTAGGTTTCTGACACCGAGATGAATTTTGTTAGCATCTCTTCAAGGTTCGGCTTCTTCTCCTGTGGGTAGGGTTGTTGTTGAAAGCCTGGAGGGGGTTGTTGTCTCTGATTTCCTTAACCACCCCATGGTAAGTTTGGGTGGTTCCTCCAACTTGGATTATAAGTGTTACTATAGGGATTATTCTGAGGTCTAGAATTATTACCCATATAGTTCATCTGTTCGCTTTCTATGCCAGGGTTGTGGGATGGATATTCTGTATTTCCTATTCCTCCTCCATTTGTATCACACTGCATTACTGGATGTACCTACGAAGAACCATACAAACAATCAATCTTTTTATTTAAAAGTTCTACCTGGTTTGATAGCATGGTAACTGCGTCGAGGTTGAAAACACCGGCTGCCTTTGTTGGCTTCGTCCTCATAACTTGCCATTGATAGTTATTCAGTGACATCTCTTCAATGAATTCGTAGGCAGCCTCAGGTGTTTTGTTGTTTAGTGTACCACTGGCGGCTGCATCAATCAATTGCCTAGTTGAGGGGTTCACACCGTTGTAAAAGGTTTGAACCTGTAGCCATAATGGAAACCCATGGTGAGGGCATCTTCTCAGTAGATCCTTGTATCTCTCCCATGCATCGTAAAGTGTTTCTAAATCCATCTGCACAAAAGAAGAGATATCATTCCTCAACTTAGCCGTTTTAGGTGGCGAAAAATATTTAAGTAAAAATTTTTCAGTCATTTGTTCCCATGTAGTGATTGATCCTCGTGGAAACGAGTTCAACCACTGTTTAGCTTTGTTCCTCAATGAGAAGGGAAACAACCGAAGGCGAATGGCATCATCAAAAACACCATTGATTTTGAAAGTGTCGCAGAATTCTATGAAATTGGCCAAATGAGTATTTGGGTCCTCATCCTACAAACCATCAAACTGAACAAACTGCTGTATCATCTGAATAGTGTTAGGTTTCAGTTCAAAATTATTTGCAGCAACAGCAGGTCTAACAATACTTGATTCAGTTCCTGTTAAAGTAGGCTTAGCATAATCATACATAGTACGAGGAGCAGGATTTTGATTCACCGGATTTGCGGCAACCACAGGAGGTAGCAGATTATTATCAGCCATCTCCTCGGTAGTATTATTATTGTCTTCTTGCTCCTCCTCTATTTATTGTAGACTTAGCCTTATCTCTCTTCGGTTTCTACGAGCGATGCTTTCTATCTCACTGTTGTAAAGCAATGGTCCTGACGGGTTTCTTCTAGTCATAAACTAGAGACTCCTGCCAGAAGCAAAGAAAGTGTAAAATTTGAAAAATAAAAATAAAAATAAAAATAAATTGTAATAAAATAAAAATGGCTAAAGTAATAACAATTAAGCGTTCCTAATATCTTAGTCCCCGGTAACGGCGCCAAAAACTTGATGTGTCTCTAACTAACTATGATCACAATAAAGGCAAGCACACATATCGTTTAATAGTATAGTTATGGTAAGACCAGAAATATCGTATCCACAAGGACCAAGAATACTAGTAATTACTATCTTTTTATTATCTAGCCTAAAAATTGGAGTGATTTCTTTTAAACTGAAACTAATTAAAAGCACGACAGAGAATAAATTGGGAAAATACTCTAAGACAACTTTATGAGAGAGACAATACCCAATGAAGAATCCACCTAGACTTCACTTATTACTTTTGATTCATACGATTTATTCACTTGACTTAATCCGTAGAAATCCCTGATTTATGTTAATATCTCTTTCGAGACTAAAAACAACTAACTCTAGGTTGATTAATTGAAATCTCTTTCTAATTAAAACCCCTATCGTTACATTAACTCGATCTATGGATTCCCTTATTAGATTTGACTCTAATCTGGCAGATTTATGTCGCCCTATTTCTAAGGTTGCAATCAACTCCGCTTAATTGTGTTGATCTACTCTTAAACCTGGACTTTTGCTCCTCTGAATAAGCACATTCGACTTGAATCAATAACCTGAATTATTAAAACATGAATAAGAACTCACAATTAAGAATAAGAACAAGTATTTATCTTATAAATCAAATAGTAATAAGATCCGTCTTAGGTTTCATCCCCTTAGGTACTTAAGGGATTTAGTTCATACTGATAGAGGGAAACATCTTAAAATAGGAAAAACAACAAAACATAAGAAAACCCAAAAACTTCAAGAGAAATTGATAAGAGATCTTCAGTCTTGATGGAGATCCTTCTTCTGAGCTGCTCCCGATGGCTGTTTTCGAGTATTTTCTGCCTTCTACTCTGCGTCTCCTTTTAGGTCCCCCCCTAGGGTGTTTATATAGGCTTTGGAACACCTATATTGGCCCACAAGTAGCCTTTTCCGAATAGAATTAGACTTGGGATCGGTAGGGACACACCCGTGTGACACGTCCGTGTACGATGGTCTAGGCTGTGTTCAATTCTACTCGTCACACACGGCCGTGTGGTCTGCCCGTGTGAGATAGTCCAAGCTGTGTTGATTTCTGAGGTAGGCCCATTTTGTCCTTTTTTGGCCCGTTTCTCGTTCTTTTCGACTCCTCAAGCTCTCCTGAGTGTAAAACATGAAATTCAAGGATTAGGAGCATCGAATTCATCAAATCTAATAAAAAATCATCCGAAAATAAGCCAAGCATGGGGTCAAAATATGTATAAATTTTGGTTTATCACATGCTCAAATCAGTCATACAAATCATAGACAAATCAGTCATTTAAATCACAGACAGATCAGTGATTTACGTCACAGAGAAATCAATCATTTACATCGTAGACAAATCAATCATTTACATCGCAGACAAAATAATCATTTACCCTCGAGGGGCAAAATAGTCATTTTACCCTTTGGGGGTATATCGGTCAATTCACCTAACAGAGGTATTACATTCATTTTACCTACATGGGCATCACGATCATTTTACCCTATGGGGGTATTACAGTCATTTTACCCTACAGGGCATTACGGTCATTTTACCCTACAGGGGTATTACGGTTATTTACCCAACAGGGGCATTACGGACATTTTACCCTACAGGGGTATTACGGACATTTTACCCTATGGGGGTATTATGGTCATTTTACCCTACAGGGGTATTACGATCATTTTACCATATGGGGGTGTTACTATCATTTTACCCTACAGGGGTATTACAGTCATTTTACCCTATAGGGCTATTACGGTCATTTTACCCTACAGGGGCATTACGGTCATTTTACCCTACAGGGGCATTACGGTCATTTTACCCTACAGGGGCATTACGTTCATTTCACCCTACAAGGGTACTATGGTCATTTTACCCTACGGGGGCATTACGGTTATTTTACCCTACAGGGGTACTACGGTCATTTTACCCTACAGGGGCATTACGGTTATTTTACCCTACAGGGGTATTACGGTCATTTTACCTATTTTAAGGATTCAGTGTAGATAACGACCTTTCCAAGGGTCCACAGTCGCCTCGAGCGACACAGATAACCTATAAGATCAAAATGATGTAAATGGGCCCAAGGCCCAATATTCGGCCCAAGTGGGCCTACACGCTCGTGTGGCCCGTTTAGCCCATATTCAGTCACGGCTATGCGAACGATATCGCCCAATCCAGTATCTGCCACTTATCGTGGATTTCATCTGTGTGGGGCCCACGAGCCCTATTGGGCCCACACGGCCTATTTCGGCCAAACGAGGCCTATAACGGTCGAAGAGCACGAGAACGCTCGTGGTGGCCTCTACAGTCTAGCGCCCACGATTGTGGGCTCGAATTTACCACACGAGCAGTCGCACGCTCGTGAGGCCTCAAATGCCGAAGTTTCGGCTTTTCGGCTTTTGCCGATTCATAGAAGCGATAGTGTGATTACACATCTTTTTAACGAGATGCACAAAGAATTCCACGTGTACTGAACCTACACTCACCAAGACCTTCAGTTAATTAACTGACGATTCAAGTTAACCACTTCTTAACTTTTAGTCCAAAAATACACCACCTTACCTTGATTGAATGAGGGTGGCTTAATCCTCTAAGATCGTTAACCCAAAGTTGATCACACGCCTTGTCGAGAATCTGAATTATAAACAGATCTTGTTAGATAGGGTCGATTGTAAATGTGGCTTAAATCCGCGAATACCATCTTCCCAACCAAATGAATATTCAGCTTTTAGAAAAGTTTAAAGAAACCAGATTTGAATGGAAAGAGGGAATACAACCACTTACCGCCTTGTCAGAAATACTTGAGGAACCGAAACAGAGAGGGGATAGTGTTGAGTTTCGGCTAGAGTAAGAACCACCCAGAGAAGAGCAGAATCCGAATCGCAAGGGAGGGGAGAACTTTCGTTCACAAGCCAAAAAGGAGGAAGAGTCACAAGGGCTAGGGCGATAGATTTGGCCAAAAAAAATCAATAGGCAAGAAGGGATGAAACAGGCAGTTGGTCGGACTTGAAAAGAATAAAGAAGAAGGGGAGGTTTCGGCAGATGTTGATGCAAAAGAGGGGAGAGGAATGGACTTAAAAACAAAATAGTTTAATTTACCAGAATGGTAGGAGTCGAATACCCAAAATGCACAAATGGCCACTTGCAAATTCGACACAAGAGAGCAGAGAAAGAAAAGAGCCTTCAAAGTTTTAGAAACCCATGACAAACTGACCAAAACTGAAAGAAAACCCTCAGCAGAATTTCCTAAGGCCTTAGAGTCCCATTTCGGCACCATTACTCCCACCAAATTCGAATTCCCCTCTTTCCTCCTAAAATCAGTCCTGTTCATAAACCTCAGCAACTGAAAATCCCCCTTTTCACTCCCCAAATTTGGCTAACAACAACCCCATTCAAATCTATTCAAACTTCTGGTGTTTCAGTCAAACACAAACTCATCCCATGGCCAACAGTAAAAATAATCTCCATTTGCATAAACAGGGATTCGAGCCTCAGACCACTAGTACACTCCACACGCCACTTTCCACCTTTACCAGTAGACTCCTTGTCTCATGATTTCACCAAAAATATTTATAAAGCCTTCAAGCTAAGGCCAAGATTCACTTAAGAGCAAAAAGCAAAAAAATTGCTAAAGCCTAGTTTTGAACTCAGGACTTCTCCAACACTCCCAACTCTTCCTAAATCACTTAGCCACTAAAGCAAACAAGTAATTTGTGTCATTTTCTTGCACACATAAATATTTATGTGCAGTCTCCTAGCTGATCCCACACTCAAGGCCCCATTCCTTCTAGGCCCAAATTCGGGGCGTTACAGGTATATGGTAGTTTATCTGCGTTAATGTGAAACTATTCATAATGACTATATGACAGTTTATCTGCAACTCTGGTGGCTTGTCCACAAATTTGATTATATGGCAATTTATCTGCGTTTGTGACACTGTTCACAATTTGTTGTGCTTGTTTGACAAATTTTTGGAAAACTCGATTATGGAGTGCCGCGGAGATTGGTAAGACCATTTTCCAAAAGTCTGGATCGTTTTTACGAAATATGCAATGACACAATCATGCATGATATATTTATGAAGATTGAGTTATATGATTTTATGATTATTTATTGTATATGTTTATAAAGTATGTGATTGAGTTTGTGTTAATCTCACACTGGGCGTAAAAGCTTACCCCATTAGTGTTTCAACCTTTTAGGTAACACTTAAACATAGGACTTGGATCAGCACTCGGTGGAGCCTCTCAAAATATATTTTATTACATGGATATTTTTATGTATATTTAACTTAATTGGATTTTGGGTTTGTGGTTTGTGGACTTTTGGACTTTACCTCTAGTTGGTTTGTGGTTTTATTTTTATGACTTTAAAACTATCATGCATACATATAATATTATGATATTTTAAGTATATTTGATAATGTCATTTTTTCCAAAATTTATTAAGTTTTTCTTAAATTATAAATAAAATAATAATTCTTAAATTTTCTAAATAGTTTTATGAAAATCCGTCGCAAGTTTCTTTATAAAAACCATTTTTATAATTATAATATAAGAGCCTTATTATTTAAAATTTTTTCAAACAACATTACAATTAAATGACATTTTTCTTATAAAATAAATAAATAAATAAATTTTAATAAATATTTTTCAAAGAAATAAAATTAGTCAAACTTCAGAATTTTACGTTTTAAACTCAAAACTTTTATTTTCAAGTAAACAAATAATTTTGCACATCGTTAATGTATTTTCGAGATTCGGCCATAACGTCTAGGCTGGGTTTGGGGTGTTACAGTGGGGGTGAGGGAAGACCACTTAGATGCCAAAAATCATTCGGTGGTGGTGTTCAAAATGAATACCCTTTCTAAACCTGATGGCGAGGAGGCCGGAGGCAGTATTTTTGACTGGAAATCATTCATCTAAAGAGGTTAATAATGGTCATGGAGCTAAAGTGTCAGGTTCAAAAGGAGGGTGGAAATTAAACAAAACTTTAAAGGGACTGGGTAACCACTTCAAGAATTCTAAAAATTCTCGGGATTCCTTAACTGAGTCTATGAAGAGGGCTGCGGATCTTATTGTCTCAGAACTTGTGTAACACCTTTTTCCCGTGTCCGACACCGAAACCGGATACAAGACATTACCATGCTTGAACTTAGCTTGAACATGTAATTACGGGCAATAAAATTTCATTTCGACTTAAAACCTTTCTTTCTTGATCTTAACATTCGTATTATGGGCCTACGAGGCCTCAAACATCCACCCGGAAGGTTTCAGAGTTCAATCGGGAACTTTCGCTCTCTTTGAAAATTTTTGCCTAAACAGGGGCCACACGCCCATGCGGTTCAAGGGACACGCCAGTGTGCCCTAGGACATGCCCGTGTTCGACACCCGTGGTTGAAACTGACTTATTTCACACGGCTGAGCACACGCCCGTGTCTATAACCCGTGTCCTTCACACGGCCTAGACACGCCTGTCTCTCCTGCCCATGGAGCTCTCTGTTTATGACGTCATCAATTTCTAAATAGCACACGGCCAGGGCACACGCCCGTGTGCTGGCCCATGTGACGAATCACATTCTCGTAATTCAGTGCAGGGGACACAGGGCCTACCAACACACCCATGGGGCTGGCCGTGTGTCACACACGGCCTAGACACACGCCCGTGTGTCTACCCGTGTGGACATCTATAGGCTATTTTCCCAGCCTTTTGCCACCCTGAAATATAAACTCATTCATTTCATCTCAAAGAACATGTAATATAACAATATCAACCCATGAAGAACCATTAAATTAACATGCATTCCATCCACATTTTACTCATTACCATACATTAATTATCATTTCATTATATCCATCAACTTTAAAACAAGAACTTGACAATTTTGGCCAATTTATCCTGACCCCTTTACAAAATGAGTGTAAAACATTGATAGCCAACCTATTGGCCCTTAAACATGACATGACACACCATGATCAAATCCTTATACATGCCATACTCAAAATGAATTAACTTTACTATACCAAAAGAGCGGTTGATAGTGTGATTCTGAGCTCCGACGTTCAGTGATCCCCGAGCTAACTTGGTGAAACTACAAGGAACAGGGAAAAGAGAGGGGTAAGCATATAGCTTAGTAAGTTTGCATGAAATTCTAGAACAACATAATAATTCAAACATCTCATTCATATCATGAAGCAATGGCAATATAAGCCCCAAATGATTGAGCATACTTACTCATACTTATTCGCACTTAATCATACTTATTCTTACCCGTCTCATGTCAATATGGTTTCATAACTTGTACTTACTCATGTTACCTGTATCACTTAATCACATGGCTTAGCACATATGCTAGCATGAACATAAATTCAAATCATTATCATTCGTATCACGAATGAAACTCAAGATCATCCATAAACGGATCTAGCTTCATACCATTTAACATGCTTAACTCTTTTGACCATGAACTAATCACATTACCGTATAATCTTTTATCTCATCGTGCATGAACCTTGATGCCAACGCCATATCCCAGATATGGTATTATATGGGATCACCTCTTGATGCCGATGCCATATCCCAGATATGGTCTTATACGGGATCTCATAACTTGATGTCGATGCCATGTCCCAGACATGGTCTAATACGAGATCTCATAACTTGATGTCGATGCCATGTCCCAGACATGGTCTTATACGAGATCGTACATGGATGTCGATGCCATATCCCAGACATGGTCTTACACGAGATATTTCTTGGGTGCCGAAGCCATGTCCCAAACATGGTCTTATACGGAACCTTCCTTTTCTCATTTGAATACATAGATATTATACCTATTCCGGAACTATAACCGGATCTTTAATTTAGCCTATTCTTACCATTTCCTCATAGAGGTTTCGTCGCTCGATTTTATTAACAATAACATACATTACTATAATATTAAGAATTTCAAATATCAAACATTATGAAATTCTAACTTCATACAAACTTACCTCGATTCTCAAAATGTGTGTCTATACTCGATTTAGTCCTCGATTCTATTCTTGCCTCGGTTTCGATCCGGGCTTCGCGTTTCTTGATCTATAATAACAATTTCACTTGTTAAATACACACATTGACTAAATCGACTCATAATTCATATTTTGGCAAAATTACGATTTTTCCCCTAAACTTTTACATAATTACACTTTTGCCCCTAGGCTCGTAAAATGATTTTCATTCTACTTTCTTGCATTTCAAGCCTAGACGAATCATTCTCTCAACTATAGCAACATTCAATTTCCACTATTTCACTCATGTATGACCATTTTTATAACTTTTACAATTTGGTCCTTTTCATGCATTTTTCATGAAAATCACTTAGAAAAAGATGTTTATCACACATCAAACTTTCATATTCTCCCATAAAACACCAAAATACATGTATGTCATACATGGGTTAATTTTCGAACATGAACCCTAGCTCAAAATATAGCTAGAAATAGCTAAACCGAGCTACGAGGGTTTCAAAAATACGAAGAACATTAAAAATGGGGCTAGGATGCACTTACTATCAAGCTTGAAAGTTTAAGAAACCCTAGCTATGGCTCCCTTGCAAATTTCGGCTAGCATGGAGAAGATGGACACAAATTTTGGCTTCTTTTTTCCCTTTTTATTCTTTTATTAACCAAATGACAAAAATGCCCTTAATGACCCTTTCTTAGGATTTTTCCTTCCCATGTCCATTTTTGTCCATCGTCAAATATAATGGTCTAATTGCTAAATAAGGACCTCTAGAAATTTTTATAATTCTATTTCATACTTGAACCTTCTAGAATCTCATATTTTCTATTCTTTGCAATTTAGTCCTAATGGACCATTTAATCACTAATTAATAAAATTTCTTCATGATATTTTCACAAAATCATGAAATCACCTCATAAACCTTATAGAAATCATAAAACTCATATTTTTACTTTGGATTTGTGGTCTCGCACCACTATTTCATCTAGGCCCTAAGTCGGGCTGTTACAACTTGATGGGAAATCTGTAAATGATTTATCGGTGGAGGAAAGAGAGCGGTTGGAGACTCCTTCAAACTGATCACCACTAGATAAGATTTATCCTCTCTCTTATTTAATTATCATTATGAATTTTTCTGTTTTATCCTGGAATGTGCAGGAGTGTGCAAATGAAAAAAATTTGTGAGCTTTTTGTGAATATAATAATCATTATAAAACGGATATTATCAGTCTTCTCAAACCAAGGGTCAGTAGGCTAAAGCTGACGTAATCATCGCTAAGTTGGGTTGGGATAAATCTCATCAAGTGGAAGCAGTTGGGTTTTCTGGCAGTATCTGGTTAGGCTAGAATAATTTGATCGATTTAGAGGTGGTTGGTAATCATCCTCAATTTATTCTAGCTTGTATTCATTGCAATATACTTTTTCAGTTGGTATTTATTACTGTTGTTTATGGGAGTCCTGATAGATAGAAAACAAAACCCCCTAGAGAGATTTAAGTCTTTCTATCCCTTTTGGGCATCATCCTTGGATGGCCATTGGTGATTTTAATGCAATCCTCTCTTCGGAAGACAAAAAGGGTGGTCATGTTAAAGGGAGCAAATGTCAGTTCTTTGGAGAGTTCATGGATAAGACTCAACTTCTTGACTTGGGTTTTCAGAGGCCTCCTTTTACGTGGCATCAATGCATTTTTTTCTACAAACTGGATAGGGTCGTGGGTAATGAAGCTTTGATGGAGTATTTCCCAAGTTGTTCAGTTACTCATCTCACAAGAATTAAATCAGATCATAGACCGTTGCTTCTAAATTCTTGTTCTGTTCTTAATTCCTCAAGTGATCATCTTTTCGATTTTTAGCTGGATGACTGCAACACCCGAATTTTGCTAATTTTGTTAGGGATAATTGGAGCTTTGATGGTGACATAACTATTGTGATTTTTAGGTTTACTGGTAAGCTCAAAAGTTAGAACAAGTGTGTTTACAGCCACATAGATCAGTGGAAGAGGAAGTTATTACACAAGCTCTCTAAAGTTCAACAAGCCATGGATTTATCTGGGACTAATTCTCTGCTTCAGCATGAGTTAGAGGTTCGAGAGGAGCTTGAGAATATTTTACATCATAAGGAGTTGCTCTGGTAAAAAAAATCGAGGTGCGAGTGGTTAAAATTGGGGGATCGCAACACAAAATATTTTTACAGGCACACGCTACATAGAAGAAATTTTGATAAATTACTTCTTTGTGTAATTCTAATGGGGAGTGGATTTTTTATCCTGAAGTCCTTAAAGCTAAAGCGGTCAATTTCTTTCAGAAGCTTTATGGGGATGTTCTAGGTCCGTTGGGGTGTTTACCCCTAAGTGCTTTTTCGAGTCTCGATTTAGAAGATGTTACTTTCTCGAAAGACTTGTTTCAAATGAGGAAACCAATATTGCTCTTTTTTATATAGCGCCTAGGAAGGCTTCAGGTAGTGATGGATTCTACGCGGTTTTTTCTCAAAATCAGTGGCATAATATAGGATGAGTCATTTGTGAATGGGTTTAAAAGATTTTTGAATGAGGGATCATAAAATCAAATATTAACAACACTCTTATTGTCTTAATCCCTAAAGATTCAAACCCTAAAAAAATTTCACAGTTCAAACCCATCAGCCTTTACTCTATTTCGTATAAGTTGGTTATGAAGGTCATTGCGAATAGGTTCAAGAGCATCTTTCTGAAGATCATAGGCCAAAAACAAGCTGGCTTTATAGCAAGGAGGAACATTGTTGGTAATGTAATTATTGCACAGGAAGTTTTCCACTCCACGAGATCTAAGAAGAACCTCCACTAGATGGTAGTCAAAATTGACTTGGAGAAGACTTATGACAGAGTAAGAATGGATTTTGTAGAACCTTCTCTCAAAGCAGCATGTATTCCTTCTAACTTAGTTAAGGTTATAATGAATGCTATTTCAATGTCTACCATGTAGGTTTTATGGAGTGGAGCCCCAACTCCAAATTTCAAGCCTATAAGGGGAATTCGCTAAGGTTGTCCTTTGTCCCTGTATCTCTTCGTCCTTTGCATGGAATGGTTGGAACATCATTTCCATGTGGCTATCTCGACAGGGGAGTGGTGTCCTATTCGACTCTCGCATACCAGACCTAATCTTTCATACCTATTCTTTGTGGATGATTTAGTTATTTTCAGCAAAGCTTATTTGAAACATGGTGGTCTTCTCAAGAATTTTTTGGGGAATTTTTGTGAGCTTTCTGGTCATAAGGTTAATGCTAGGAAAATTAATGTGTTCTTTTCCTTTGGTGTTAAGGAGAATTTAAGGAAGGATATCAATAACTTGCTAGGCTTTCAGGAAGTTCATGACTGGGGGCACTATCTGGGGGTTCCACTTTTTCATCAGAGAGTTACTAACAACACCTTATATTTTCTGGTGGAAAGAATTCGTAATCATCTTTCTAGTTGGGATGCTAAAAAAATTTCTTTTGTAGGGAAGGTTACTTTAGCACAGACTTTTTTGTGCAATCGACTTTGGTTCTTAAGGGTATTTGTGACTCAATTGAAGAGATGGCAAGACAATTCATTTGGGTGCTTCCGATGGAAAGAGGAAAATGGCCTTAGTTGGGTGGGATAATATTTTTCAGCCGAGATCACATGGAGGCCTAGGGATTATGAGATTGGGAGATCAAAATAAAGCCTTCATGATGAAAATTGGTTATAGCCTAGTTAGTAAGACAAAAGCTTTATGGGTTTAGGTTCTTAGAGTTAAGTATGGTATTCAGGCGGGTATGCTAAACTGCATTCTGAGGAGTAGATGTTCCTTTTTGTAGAAAGTTGTTGCGAAGGTTTGGCCTTTACTGCGTAATAATATGATCTGGTCTATTGGGGATGGACGGTCCGTTCATGTTTGGAAGATAACTGGGTTCCCAATGTGGGACCTCTTTTAAGTATATTCGGGTCATGCAAATATATCTACTGAGTGCAAAGTTCATGAGATGGTATTGGCGAATGGCGCATGGAATCTTGATTTATTTCGGGTTTGGTTGCTAGAAGAGGTCGCCCAACATATCATTAGCGTCCCACCTCCCTCGAAGTTAGCAGGCTCAGACACTTTTTCTTGGTCTAAGACTACGAATGGTGTTTTCTCTATTAGAAGTGCTTATTGGATGCTTAAGGAGGAATCTTGGAATTCGAGAGATGCTAATTAGAATACAGTTTAGCAAATACCAAGCCCGCAACGAGTTTGACAGTTCATCTGGTTAATCTTTAAACAAAGGCTCTGAACAATTTTTGAAAGGGTTCGGAAGGGTATTGTACAAGATGAGTCGTGCCATCTTTGTGGTCATATAACTGAAGATATTTTACATGTCCTTAGGGATTGTTCCTATGCGAAGGAAATTTGGTATCAAATCATTCCCCCCAATCATATTGGACTTTTTTTGTTGGTAATATTTCGGAGTAGTTATTCTTGAATTTGTAGGTCCATATGGCCAATAACTTGAGCGATTCAGCATGGGTCTGTTTCTTTAGGCTAATCCTATGGCGCATTTGGAAAAACCTTAACTTTTTCATCTTTCAAGGAAAAGCTATGAATTTGGAGGAAGTCATCAAATTTTCGTATTATTGGGCGAAAGATTTTATTTCTATCCACAATGAAGCTCTGGAGAAT
The DNA here is from genome assembly GCA_025698515.1 of Gossypium sturtianum. Taxonomy (NCBI): domain Eukaryota; kingdom Viridiplantae; phylum Streptophyta; class Magnoliopsida; order Malvales; family Malvaceae; genus Gossypium; species Gossypium sturtianum. The sequence continues at coordinate 128,363,814 of CM046948.1, forward strand.
AGTACGCAACAGAGTTTCGACCATCCAAAGTTAGGTATGTGTGTTTATCTTAATACTGATGGTGTTGTTCACTCTGGTTCTGGTTTTTCTGCTGTAGGTGGAGTAATTCGTGATGGGAATGGGACCTGGATTTTGGGCTATAATCGCTTCTTGGGAAAAAGTTCAGTCGCGGTTGCTGAGCTTTGGGGCATATTGGATGGCTTACTTCTTCAGAAACAAGGTTATGGCGAGGTCATCATTCAATCGGACAACCTCGAGAATGTTATATCTATTAGTGATAGGAAGATTGAAGGACCAAAAATCACTAATAATGAGGATTCAACAAATTCTAGCCTTTGAAGAAAAGTGGTCCTTGAGATATGTCCTTAGAGAGACTAATCGGATAGCAGACACTTTAGCAAAAATGGCTCTATCAAGTGATGAAGTTTTGCATATGTTCGAAGAACTCTCGTTGGAGATTAAAGAGATCTTGAAATAAGAAAACACTTATAATAACTCATTTATGAAAATTTCTATGTAATCATTTGTTTTATTTATCAAAAAAATATATTAACCCTTAATTAGGGTTAATATATATAATTATATTTAATGATTGTCGTTATATAAATCTATATATTGAAAGTAAATTTATCTTATATGAGGTTCATAAAATTTAATTAAATGTTAAAAAGTTTAATTATCCAAATTTCTTTTAAATGGGTTTTGATAAGTATCAATGTTTCAAAATTTTATTTTAGAAATCGAGATAAAATTATAATTTTTTAAAAGAAACAAAGTTAAAAATTATGTTAAGAGAACGTAAATTAAACTATTAATTTTCAGAATGGATTAAAAGACAATTCTCTATTTTAACCAACGGGTTATAGGCTTTTCCAACCCTTTGGATAATCTTAATAACATATCAAACAAAAACACTTATATGAATGTGTAACACCCCAAAATATATAAGGTTAGATGAAATAGATAACCAAGAAATGCTTTTGGTCTAATGGTTAAGTAATTAAAACACTTTCTAGAGGTCTCAGGTTTTATCCACTCCTCTCTCATTTTTCCCTTCTTTCTAATTTCAGTAAACTAGGATGAAAACAACCCTAAAATATATATTAAATAGAGTAAAAACTTATTAAGTATGTGTAGCAGCCCAATGGTCAAGCACTCTTCTTCTCCCTTGCATCCTAGGTTTGAGCCATGCCACTCTTTCTCCCCATTTCTATTTTTTTTTCGACTGAAGGTGTAATGTACCATTCAACCCCTAAAAATTTAAAAAATGTAGCTATTTAATCTCTTCTCCTAATTGCAATTGAACTATAGTCTCCTTCTCCAAAATAAATTGAATTTGTGCCCTCTTTTTCCCTATTTCTTCTTCCTTTTCTTTTTCATCTTTTTCTTTGAAAATATTTTTCTCTCCAGCTGCTAGAATTTCTTTCATTTCCCGAGTCAAAATAAATCCCAAGCATGAATTGTTTTCCACCGATAGTCGATCTTGTCATTGATAGAACTTGTTTCTCTCATCCAAGTTCAATAAGTTCAATCATTCCTACTAGTAAAACTTGTAATTTTCGCAATAGCACCGATCCACATTAATCTTGAAACTTGATTACCCAATCTTTCTTGATTCTTGCCGAATCTTTCGAAAACATCGTCGAATCCTGGAAACAAATATTAACTCTTGTGTAATTTTCATTTGAAGGACCCGATTTAGGTACCCCAGATCTGAATTGAACCTGAGAAACATCGCTCAAGAACCCAGCGACAAGTGTGTCTTCTTTTACAAAAGAATCGCGGCAAAATCATGCCTAGGATAGGGCCACACGGTCTGCCACATGGGCTTGTGGATCACATGGCCCCTCACACGGCCATGTCCCCCTTGAAACCCTAGGCTAGTTCGTGAGCCACATGGCCTGCCACACAGTCGTGTCTCCCCTATAACTTAATTTTGTATTTTCCACACAGCCCTGTAACACCTCAACACGGTTCAGGGCTTCCCACATGGTCCGATCACACGACCATGTGTCCCTAATTTTTTAAATTTTACAATTTTGCCCAAAACTGTATGTTTATTCATATTAGTCCTTGATTGATTCCTGAAATACTTTAATATCTAATTTTGTTCAATTAAGTCCTTGATAATATGAAACTTGTTAGGATCCAAAACTTGATTGACTGATTTGATATCGTATTTATATATATTTGCATGAATTGTGAACAGTACACATGACCATTGTATCTATATGTTTGCAATCATACGTACAACATGTCTTATGTTATTATTAATTCGAACACGTTAAAAGCTTGACTTTTGCTACTGAATTACCATGTTATAAGCATATTAATTGCTATCATATTGATTTGTATTAAGTATGTCACATTGCATTGCATGGGGTGGGACGATGTGAACGAAGGAAGATTTGTCAGCATATCTGTAAATATATTTGCTTGGTACCCATAGCTAGAGGCAGATTCCATCTCAAGTTATTTGTTGTGTAAATCACAGCCAAAAGCAGATTTCATCTGTAAGACATTGTTTTGGGAACCCACAGCCAGAGGCAAATTCCATCTACGAGTTATTTGTTGTGTAAATCATAGCCAAGGCTGTAACACCCCTCACCCGTATTCAACGCCGGAATAGGGTTACGAGGTATTACCGATCAATACACAAAATATATAGCATACATTTATGCAACGATAAGTATTCATTCTCATAAATCATTTAACACAATCACATTGTCCCTTATAAGGGCCTACGAGGCCTTAAACATGCTTTAGAAGTGATTTGGGACTAAACCGGTATCATACGAAAATTTTGGAAACTTAGAAATTTTTGTTGTAAGCAAGGGTCACACGCCCGTGTGAACAGGCCGTGTGCCTCACACGGCTAATAGACACGCCCGTGTTTCAGGCCTTGTGAAAACAGGGCATACATATTGACTTGGGTCACACGGCCGATCACACGCCCATATGTCTAGCCCGTGTACCCTTTGAAATGGCCACACACGCCCGTGTGGCAGGCTGTGTGTTAGGCCGTGCCAAAACTATAGGGTATACTGACTTATGCAACACGGCCAAGTCACACGCCCGTGTGCTAGGCCGTGTGCCAATTAGGGGGTATACTGACTTGTATCACACGGCCAATCACATGCCCGTGTGTGAGGCGTAATGAGCATACCGACTTCAATTCAATTTCAACACCCGGGGGACACACGCAGTAGTGTAACTGACGTGTCACACACACTAAGACAACGCGCCGTATCTCTGCCGTGTGGACAAAAATAGGCTATTTACCAAGCCATTTTGCCACCCCATTTTGCACATACCTACACAAGCACAAATGGTACCAATTTAAGGAACTAATATGCATCCAAATAACATCAACCAATGTTCAGATCATACCCTTTCTTTACCATCAATATAATTTACAAATATGCTACAATTTATCATCTAATTTCATACCTAATTCACATATTCAATTCAATCAACTAAACTATTCCATACATACATTATCAATCATCAATTGGTAAGCACATAGCTTTCCAAATTACCTAATATCGTTTAGCATTATAAATTCAACTTCAACCACACAATATAGGTCAATTACCAAACTCAAAATAGAATCATTTGCACATTTATAAACATCATCAACTTTCATTATCATAAGCCAACTCAAATGGCTCAAAATACATGTTCATCAAACATACCAAAATGGCTCAAACCTATACATGCCATATACCATATACACACAACTCAAGAGTACCAAGTAGATGGTTGGATAGTGTGACGTAGTCTCTGACGATCCCCAAATCTGAGCTAACTTTGAATTCACTATAAAACACAGGAAAGACAAACAAGGTAAGCTACAAAGCTTAGTAAGTTCGTACTAAATATACTCAACAATTCATAAAACACAAATCATCAATTTGAACAAGTTAATGTATAATTCATGATAATATCAAACCTTCCATAAGCTTATTCATATACTTATATGCAAAATCATAACCTTTTCTATTTGAACTTCATACTTACATGTATATACCTGTACAAATTCATAATGAACTCATACATTCTCGTAACACTGTCGAATACTCGATGTTTCGCACACTAAGTGCCATCGCATAGCTGAAGCTATTATAATCCCGCACACTAAGTGCCTTGCATAGTCGAAGCTATCTCAGTCTCGCACACTAAGTGCCATATATAGCCGAAGCTATCTCGAATCGCACACTAAGTGCCATATTTAGCCGAACCTATACCGAATCGCACACTAAGTGCCACAAATAGCCAATTTGTCGTCGAACATAAATGTAGTCCCGTATATACAATTTATGCAATATCAAAGCATTAAAAAGCATAATTATAACAATGCTTATTGCCTACGAACTTACCTCGGATGCTAAAACGGCGAATCGATTCGTTTAGTCGATCACTATCGTTTTTCCCTGATCTAGATCTAAATTCCGCTTTTCTTGATCTAAATGTATTCAAAATTAACTTATTCAATCATCTATTCATTGAATTTAGTCCAAAACATACTTTAAGGCATATTTACCCTTTTACCCCTTAACTTTCTCATTTTTCACAATTTAGTCCTTATTTCATAAAATTACAAATTAATGAAATCCACAATAAACCCATGCTAGCCGAATTACCATAATACCCCTAGTAGCCCATATTTTTCATTTATTTCACATTTTAACTACTAACTTTCAACATTTCTCAATTTAGCCCCTAATTTGCATTTTTACTAAAAATCACTTAACAAAATTGTAATACTCATAACAAATATTCATAATCTATCATCAAACATCAAAAATCATACATATTCATCAATGGCATCATTCAAAATCTTTAACAGTTTTGCAAATTAGTCCCTGGGCTAGTTAGTACTAGCTACAACGATCTCAAAAACATAGAAATCATAAAAAACGGAACAAAAATAGACTTACAGTTGCACAAATGAGCTTGGCCAAATGTTGAGTGTTCAAAAATGGTGTTTTCCCTCTAATATTCGGTTGATGAAGAAAACTAAAAGATGATAAAAGGTTTTGATTTTATTTATTTTATCATTTATTAACTATTTTACCATTTTAACCTTAAAATTAATTCAAAATTTCATTTATACCAAACCATTAACATCCACTAACATATTAATGGTATATTTACCACTTATGGACCTAAACTTTAAGATTATATAGCTATTTAATATCATTAGCTAATAGAACAGCACTTTTGCACTTTACGCGATTTAGTCTTTTTTATCGAATTAACCAACCAAACGATAAAATTTCTAAACAAAAAATTCACACAATCACATATTCATGCTATAAACATTAAAATAATAATAAAATAAATATTTTGACTTCAGATTTGTGGTCCCGAAACCACTGTTCTGATTTGACTAAAAATGGGCTGTTACAACTCTCCCTCATTAGGGATTTTCATCCCCGAAATTCTTACCAGTGAATAGGTTTGGGTACCATTTTCGTATAGCTTCCTCGGGTTCTCACGTAGCTTCTTCAACCCCGTGTCGAAGCTATAATACTTTTACTAATGCGATTCTCTTATTTCTCAGCTCTTTGATTTCACGGGCTCAAATTCGAATCGGTTCATCAGCATATGACATATCATACTGAATTTCAACCTCGGTCGGGGAAATGACATGTGAAGGGTCGGCTCGGTATCGTCGAAGCATCGAAACATGAAACACATTATGTATTTTCTCTAACTTAGACGGTAAAGATAGTTGATATGCTACTGGCCCAACTCGCTCAGTAATCTCATACGGTCTGATGAATCGCAGACTCAATTTCCCTTTCCGACCAAACCGTAATATCTTTTTCCACGGTGACACTTTCAAAAACACTTTATCCCCAATTTGGAACTCAATATCTTTCCGTTTCAAGTCTGCGCATGATTTCTGTTGATCCGAAGCTGCTTTCAAACTATCACGAATTACTTTCACTTTTTCTTTAGTCTCTCTAATCAGATCAACCCCGTGAATCTTGTTCTCGCTAAGCTCAGTCCAGTACAATGGTGTTCGACATTTACGACCATATAGAGCTTCGTATGGTGCCATCTTAATACTCGATTTGAAACTATTATTGTAAGCAAATTCAATCAGCGGTAGATATTTCTCCCAGTTATCTTCAAACTCAAGAATGCAACAACGCAATATATCCTCAAGTATCTGAATAAGTCGCTCGGATTGACCATTCGTTTACGGATGAAACGCAGTGCTAAAATGCAACTTTGAACCCAAAGCTTCTTGCAATTTCTTCCAAAATCATGAAGTAAATCTTGGATTTCTATCCGAAACAATAGATAGGGGAACACCATGTAATCTCACAATTTCGGAAATATACAGCTCAGCTAATTTATCAAGCGAGAAATCTATACGTACCAGAATAAAATGAGCTGATTTCGTTAATCTGTCAACAACAATCCAGATCGCATCTTTCTTTTTCAGAGATAAGGGCAAACCCGATACGAAATCCATTTTTACTCTATCCCACTTCCACTCAGGGATTAGGCTGTAATAAACCTGATGGCACTTGATGCTCAGCTTTGACTTGCTGACAAATCAAACATTTCGAAACAAATTCTGAGATATCACATTTCATGCCGTGCCACCGATAAAGTTGTTTCAAATCGTTATACTTTTTCGTGCTTCTCGGATGTACTGATAAACAACTACTGTGTGCTTTGTTTAGAATCTTCCAAATGAGCTCAGAATTTCTTTGTACACATATTCTATCACGAAACATCAAACAATCATCAGGCCCTATTCGAAACTCTGAATCAGAAGTCGACTCACACTGAGCTCGTTTTGCTTGCAATTCATTATCAAATTTTTTAGCTTCACAAATCTGTTGTAGAAATAACGGTCTCGCTTTCAACTCAACTACTATCGAACCGTCGTCAGAAAAAGCTAATTGTGTGTTTAAAGCACGTAAAGCAAATACGGACTTTCGACTCAAGCATCAGCAACTACATTAGCTTTCCCCGGATGATAGTCAATCACTAATTCATAGTCTTTTAGCAATTCTAACCATCTTCGCTGCCGCAAATTCAAATCTTTCTAAGTCATCAGATATTTCAAACTTTTTTGGTCGGTATAAACATGGCATTTCTCACCAAACAAATAATGACGCTAAATTTTCAATGCGAACACTATCGCGGCTAACTCTAGATCGTGCGTTGGATAATTCTTTTCGTGTGGCTTCAACTTTCTTGAGGCATAAGCTACAACTTTTCCTTCCTTCATCAAAACACAACCCAGGCCATTTAATGATGCATCATTGAAAACTACGAATTTTTTACCCGACTCAGGCTGAACTAACACCGGTGCCTTTGTCAATAATGCTTTCAATTTATCGAAACTTTGTTGACATTTCTCGGACCATTCAAACTTCACATTTTTCTGTAGTAATCTGGTCATCGGAGTAGCGATCATCGAGAACCATTTAACAAAGCATCGATAGTAACCAGCCAATCTCAAAAAACTTCTAACCTCGGATACATTTCTTGGTGGTTTCCAACAAATAACTGCAAAAATCTTGCTCGGATCAACTCGAATACCATCTGCCAAGACTATATGTCCCAAAAATCCAACTTCCCAGAGCCAGAACTCACATTTGTTAAATTTAGAATACAGTTGCTTATCTCTCAAGGTTTGCAATACAATCCTCAAATGCTCGGCATGCTCAGACTCATCTCGTGAATAGATCAGAATGTCATCAATGAACACAACAACAAATCTATCTAAATACGGTCTAAAAATTCGATTCATCAAATCCATAAAAATGGAAGGAGCATTAGTCAAACCAAAAGGCATAACAAGGAATTCATAATGCCCATACCTCGTTCTGAACGCAGTTTTCGGTACATCTGAGTCTTTAATTCGCAATTGATAATAACCTGATCTCAAATCAATCTTTAAAAACACTGTTGCACCTTTCAAATGATCAAACAAATCATCTATTCTCGGCAACGGATACTTATTATTTATCGTAACTTTGTTGAGCTGACAATAGTCTATACACATTGTCATTGACCCGTCTTTCTTTTTAACAAACAATACTGGCGCACCCCAGGGCGAAAAACTAGGTCGTGCAAAACTTCTATCCGTTAACTCTTGTAGCTGAGCTTTCAACTCTTTCAACTCTGTCAGAGCCATTCTGTACGGAGTTATTGATATCGACGTTTTTCCCGGTACTAATTCAATACCAAACTCAACCTCTCTAATATGTGGCAATCCCTGTAATTCTTCAGGAAATACATCCGGATATTCACAAACAACTGGCACTGATTCAACCTTCTTTTCAGATAATTTAGTATCTAAAACATAAGCGAGATAAGCTTCGCAACCTTTTCTCTCATACCTCTGAGCTAACATCAATGAAATCACTATTGGTAAACCACCCGACTCATCAGATTCAATATGAAGAATTTCATTATTCTGACATTTCAGTTCTATAGTCTTTCGTCTACAGTTCACCACGGCATCATGTAGTGTCAACCAATCCATACCCAAAATCACATCGAACTTATCAAATGGTAAAAGCATCAAGTCAGACAGAAAACAGTAACCCCGAATCATTAAAGGACAGTTCTTGCATACTTTATCAACTAGAACATACTTGCCTAAAGGGTTCGATACTTTAATCACAAATTCAGTAGACTCGACAGGCAAACTCTTATTAGACACCAAATTCATACATATATACGAATGAGTAGATCCAGGATTAATCAATGCAATAACATTAGTGTCGTAAAGAGAAAATGTACCGGTAATGACATCAGGTGATGACGCATCTTCGCAAGCGCGAATAGCGTAAGCTCTAGTAGGTACTCTGGCCTCAGATCTCACTGTAGAATCTCTCGTTATACCTCAATTACCACTTGCATTTCCCACATTTCTTGGCGGCCTACCTCGAGTAGCTGTATTGCTCGATCTTACATTCTGAGATTTATCTTTTTCGTTTATCTCAGGACAATCTCTGATAAAATGATCTTGTGAACCACAACTATAACAAGCTCTATTATTATTTTTCATCAGCACTCTCCAAAATGTCATTTTTCACACTATTGACACTCGGGTTTAACATATTTCACATTGCCAACACTTGATACCGATGTAGTTTGAGCTTTAGGGCTAGTATATTGCTTTCCATGATCCCGATTAGAATATCCCACTGAAGCTATCGATCGGTTAAAATAGTCTCTGGATTTATACGACAAGGACTGATAAGGTTTACTCATCGATCTCTTCCTCGAGTCTCTTGCCTCTGAATCAGCCTTTCTCTTTTCTCGACTAAAGTCTTTGACTTTGCAAGCCCGTTCAACTAACACAACAAATTCTTTTAAATCTAAAATCCCAACCAGAAGTTTAATATCTTCTTTCAGCCCATTAACAAACCACTTGCACATTATTTATTCAGTAGATACATACTCTCGAGCGTACTTGCTTAGCTGTACGAATTCTCTTTCATACTCGGTTACAGTCATGCAGCCTTGTTTCAATTCTAAAAACTTTTTATGCTTTTGATCCAGGAACCGTTGACTAATGTATTTCTTTCAGAATTCTGTCTGAAAGAATTCCCAGGTAACTCTCTCCCTCGGCACCACGGATACTAATGTATTCCACCGCTGATATACGGTGTCTCTCAGAAGAGATATAGCACACTTAATGCACTCTTTGGGTGTACACGATAACTCATCAAATACTCTGATTGTATTTTCAAGCCAAAACTCAGCTCTTTCAGGGTCATCATCAACACTGGCTCTAAACTCTTCAGCCCCGTGTTTACGGATCTTATCAACGGGAGGCTTGTTCAATCTTAAAAGCATAACTGCTTGAGGAGCTATAGGAACCGGTTAGGGAATAGGAGGGGGTGAGGGTTGTTGAGCAGTTGGGTTCGTACGAATTTATTGAGTGAACCCCTCATTCATCATTTGGAAGAAGGCTTCTTTAGCCTCTCCTCCCTGGTTACCCATCACAGGTCTCGAATCAGATGGCGCTGTCCCTTGCGCGGGAGCAGGCGCATTACTCTCAACCTCATTAGCTATAGCTCGATTGGGATCCATTACTATATGAAAACACAGTTTAAAACGTCAGGAGTCATCACACTATCACAGTTTATATATGGCATGTATAGCTAGACTCACACACACGCTACGTTAGTCCTAGAATTGACTAAACCATAACTCTGATACCAATAAATGTAACACCCCTCACCCGTATTCAACGCCAGAATAGGGTTATAAGGTATTACCGATCAATTCACAACATATATAGCATACACTTATGCAACGATAAGTATTCATTCTCATAAATCATTCAACACAATCACATTGTCCTTTATAAGGGCCTATGAGGCCTCAAACATGCTTTAGAAGTGATTCGGGACTAAACCGATATCATACAAAAATTCTGGAAACTTAGAAATTTTTCTTGTAAACAAGGGTCACACGCCCGTGTGAACAGGCTGTGTGCCTCACACGGCTAATAGACACGCCCGTGTCTCAGGCCGTGTGAAAACAGGGCATACATACTGACTTGGGTTACATGGCTGACCACACGCCCGTGTGTCTAGCCGTGTACCCTTCAAAGTGGCGACATACACCCGTGCGGCAGGTCGTGTGTTAGGCCGTGCCAAAACTATAGGGTATACTGACTTATACAACATGGCCAAGTCATACACCTGTGTGCTAGGCCGTGTGCCAATTAGGGGGTATACTGACTTGTACCATACGGTCAATCACACGCCCGTGTGTGAGACTGTGTGGAGCATACTGACTTCAATTCAAATTTCAACACTAGGGGACACACGGCCGTGTAACTTGACCGTGTGTGTAACAGCCCGGTTTAGACCCTAGTCGGAATAGCAGTTTTGAGACCATAAATCTGAGGTAGGAAAAATATTTTAATATTATTTTTAGTGTTTACAATATTTGATTAAGTATGTGTGAAATTTTTGTGTGAAAATTTTATCGATTGTGTGCTTAATTAGCAAAAGGGGCTTAATCGCGTAAAATGAAAATTCAGTGGTTAAATTCAAAGAGGGCCGAATAATGGTTGTTCTTTTAAATTGGAGGTTTTATGTTTTAAATTACCCAAAAATAATGGTAGTGGACGGCATTATGGTTAATATATATAGTTTATATATATTAATTATAAAAGTTAAAAATATTATAATATAAAGTAAGTATAATAAAACAAAATATCAAAAAGCCATGTTTTTCTCATCTTTCTTTGAATCGAAACAAAAAGAAAAGAGAAATAAATAAGAAAGCTAGGTATTCGGCCCTTGTTCAAACAAATTGAGGTATGTTTCGGTTTCGATTTTTGATAATTTCTATGTTTTTGTAATCGTTGTTTAGTGCTCTAGCTAGCCCATGCTTTAATTTTGGAATTTGTTGGTGATTTTGAGATATGTCGTTGATGAATGTTTGAGATTTGTGAGAGTTGATGATGAAATATGAAAGATAAGTGAAAGATTAACATATTTTGTCTTTGAATTTTTAGTGAAATTGAGTAATTTAGGCTTAATTGTGAAAATAATATTTTGAGGGACTAAAATGTGAAATAAATGAAATATGTGGGCTTGTATGAATACAAGGAAAATTTGGCTAGGCATGGGTGGAATGAAATTTTGTGTATTTGATGATTTTATGAAATAGGGACTAAAGTGTCGAAATGTAAAAATGTGAGGGCTATTTTGTAAAATGCTCTAAATATATGTGTTTGGACTAAATTGAATGAATTGGTGATTGAATGAGTTAAATTTGAATATGTATAGACCAAGAAAGGAGAGATTCGGATCGAGATCGAGGCAAAGACAAAGTACTCAATTGAACAGCTAGTTTCGGTATTTCAACGTCCGAGGTAAGTTCGGTTATAGTAAAAGTTATAAATTTATGTCTATGTGATGTGAATTGAATGAAAGTTATTGAATTAGAAATGTTGTATATGAGATTGTGAAATGAGGCACTAAGTGTGCGTAATCAAAATCGAGACAGAGTTGAATAGCACTGTGTGTGCGAAGTAATGAAAGCTTCGGCTTTACTAATAAGCACTGTGTGTGCGATACCAAATTAAGTTTGGTTTTGTATCAAGGCACTAAGTGTGCGATGTTAATTAAGCTTTGGCTATGATTTGGGCACTAAGTGTGCGATGGAGTTGATAAGTTGTCGAGCAGTGAATGAGATATGGTGTCGAGCATCAAATAGCATGAACATTTATTAACTAAGAGTGGGCAAAGGTATGTTTGAAACTATGTGGTTGGTGATAGTTTTAAAGATTCAATGAATGGATATTTGTGCACATGGTTGAGGATGATAATGTGCCTAATTGTGTATCTATCTAAGTGATGGTTTAAATATGTATTGATGTTGCTTTATTGAGTAGTATGTATTATATTACGAACTTACTAAGCTTTATGCTTACTGTGTGATGTGTTTCTCTGTTTTACAATGTCAGTAAAGCTAGCTCGGGTATGGGGATCGTCAGCGACACGGTCACACTATTGGCTATCTATTTTTGGTACTTTTGAAAGATGTAAATATTTGATATATGGCATATATAGGCTAGAAGTTATGATATATTTTGGGATGTTGGACCTTGCCATGTGAAATGGCTTGGATGTTAGATGCTTTTGGTCATTTTGTGTAAGCTAATAATATGATGAATGTGGTATGAAATAGTGTGGTTGGAAATGGTATATTTCATGCTTGAATTTCATTGAAGGGAATGATGATTTAAGTGTGAAATTGTGGCTTGATGAAATGTTGTTTTTCTAGCATGATTTAGGATGTGAAAAGTTGTTATTTAGATGGATTATTTGAGATGATATTAAGTATGATTATAGATATTATAGTTGATGAAGATTTGGTGCATATATTGGTATGTTTTGGTTACCATTTGTGATATAAATGCATATGATTTGAGGCTGGTAGGTGATTCAAGGTGTGGGAGGCAAATTTGGCCTTGAAAATGGCCTATAATTGCCCATACGGTTGAGCACACGGGCGTGTGACTCGACCGTGTTGTTTAAGTTTGCCAAGTGAAACAAGTCAGGCTTAACCACGGGCTAGACACACGGGCGTGTGACTGGCCGTGTGGTGCAAGTTAGTGTCGACAACGGGTGAGGCACACGGGCGTGTCTCAGGCTGTGTGGACAAGTCAGTAGGTATGCCCTGTTTTGCCACGGCTTGGACACATGGGCGTGTCCGAGGCCGTGTGAGGCACACGGCCTACCCACACAGGTGTGTGACCTCTGTAACTTAGGAAAATTTTTAAATTTCCAAAAATTTTCCTATGTGTTCGGTTTAGTCCCGACCCCTTTCTAGCATATGATTAAGGTCTCGTAGACCTCATTAAGGGACTATATGATTGTGAATTATTATGTTTGAATGACTTTGTGTTGAAAATGATATGGAATGTTTGGAAATGATTAGTAATGCCTCTTAACCCTATTCTGGTGACAGTTTCGGGTTAGGAGTGTTACATTTTATTGGTATCAGAGCTACGGTTTAGTCGATTCTAGGACTAACATAGCGCGTGAGAGTATAGCTATACATGCCATATATATATAATTGCGATAGTGTGATGAATCCTGATAGTTACAAATGTGTTTTCATATTGTAAATGGATCCCGATCGAGTAGTTGCTGACGATGTAGAGAGTAACGCGCCTGCTTCCGTTCAAGGGACAGCACCGACCACATTTAAGCCGAATGATAGTAGCCAAGAGGGAGAGGCTAAGCAAGCCTTCTTCCGAATGATGAGTGAGTGGTTTTTAGAGTTAGTTCGAACGAATCCGGCTGCTCCACAACCTCCACCCCTACAAGTACTTGTTGTGCCACAAGTCGTGGACTCGATCCAATTGAATAAATCTCCTGTGGATAAGATCCGAAAGTACGAGGCCGAAGAGTTTATGGCCACAGCTGATGATGATGCCGAGCGAGCTGAGATTTGGCTCGAGAATATTATTCAAGTATTTGATGAGATGTCGTTGACACCTGATGAATGTATTAAATGTGTTGTTTCGTTGTTGAGGGATACCGCGTATAATTGGTGGAAAATGTTGATTTCAGTGGTTCCGAGAGAGAGGGTTACCTGGGATTTCTTTCAAGTCGAATTCTGAAAGAAGTATATTAGTCAACTATTTATTGATCAGAAACGTAAAGAGTTTCTAGAGCTGAAACAGGGTCGTATGACAGTTACAGAATATGAACGGGAGTTTGTGAGATTGAGCCAGTATGCGCGGGAATGTGTTTCAACCAAAGCTACTATGTGTAAACGTTTCATTGAAGGGTGGAATGAAGACATTAAATTATTGGTTGGAATACTTGACATAAATGAATTTGTTGTGTTAGTCGAAAGAGCCTTTAAAGCCGATGAGCTTATTAAAGAGAAGAAGAAAGCAGATTCTGAGGCTAGAGATGAAAGAAAAAGATTGATGAGTAAGTCGTCTCAACCTTCGACGAAGAGATTTAGAGATGCAAGCAATCGTTCGAATGCTTCGTTTGGACATTCAGGTAGAGATCGTGCTAGACAAAGTGTTGGTTCAAGAGTTCAAATTCCAACTGAATCAAGTGTTGGAAGTGTCAAAAGTAACAAGCCTGAGTGTAGACAGTGTGGGAGACGACACATTGGAGAATGTTGGGGCAAATAAAATAATAGAACTTGCTACAAATGTGGATCATGAGATCACTTCATTCGAGACTTCCCAGAGTTAGCCGAGAAAGATAATGTTTAGAGTGCAAGATCTAGTAATACGACGGCTAGGGGTAGACCTCCCAGAAACACCGAAAATGGGAGTGGTAATCAAAGAGGGACTACGGATACAGCTGTGAGATCAGAGGCGAGAGCACCTGCCTGAGCCTATGCTATACGCGTACGAGAAGAAGCGAAGCGTCATCTCCAGACGTCATTACTGGTATTTTCACTCTATTTGATACTGATGTAATTGCATTGATAGATCCAGGTTCTACTCATTCCTATGTGTGTGTGAATTTAGCATCTAGTAAGACTCTACCTGTTGAGTCTATTGAATTCGTGATTAGAGTATCGAACCCCTTAGGCAAGTGTGTTTTGGTGGATAAAGTGTGCAAGAACTATCCGTTGATGTTTCAGGATATATGTTTTCCGGCTAATTTGATGTTGCTACCTTTTGATGAGTTTGATATCACTCTGGGTATGGATTGGCTCACTTTGCATCATGCTATTGTGAATTGTAAATGGAAGAGTATTGATTCGAAAAGTCAGAATGGTAAGATAGTACGAATTGAATCCAGTGATTTGAATGGGTTGTCGGCTGTTATATCTTCGATGAAAGCTTTGAACAATGTGAAAAAGGGTTGTGAAGCTTATGTGGCATATGTAATAGATACAAAAGTGACTGAAAAGAAAGTTGAATCTGTACCTATAATTTATGAATTTCCTGATGTGTTTCCTGAAGAACTACCGGGATTACCTCCGATACGAGAAGTTGAGTTTGGTATTGAATTAGTGCCGGGAACGACTCCTATTTCAATAGCTCCGTATAGAATGGCACCGACTGAATTGAAAGAGTTAAAGTCTTAGTTGCAAGAGTTGACAGATAGAGGATTTGCACGATCGAGTTTCTCTCCCTGGGGTGCTCCTGTGTTGTTTGTGAAAAAAAAGATGGCACTATGAGGATGTGTATTGATTACCGACAGTTGAACAAAGTGACGATAAAGAATAAGTATCCCCTGCCACGTATTGATGATTTGTTTGATCAGCTAAAAGGAGCTACAGTGTTTTCCAAGATAGATTTGAGATCGGGTTAGTATCAGTTGAGAGTCAAAGAATCAGATGTGCCAAAAACTGCTTTCAGAACGAGGTACGGACATTATGAATTCATAGTTATGCCTTTTGGACTAACGAATGCTCCTGCAGTGTTTATGGATTTGATGAATATGATATTCAGACCGTATTTGGATAATTTTCTTGTGGTGTTTATAGATGATATTCTGATTTACTCATGTGATGAGACGCAACATGCCGAGCATTTAAGAATTGTGCTACAAACTCTGCGTGAGAAGCAATTGTATGCAAAATTCAGCAAATGTGAATTTTGGTTACGTGAGGTTGGTTTTTTGGGGCATATTGTATCAGCTGCGGGAATACGAGTTGATCCGAGTAAAATCTCAGCTATTCTAGAATGGAAGCCTCCGAGAAATGTGTCTGAAGCCCGTAGTTTTCTGGGACTAGCGGGATACTATAGACGATTTGTGAAGGGCTTCTCGATGATTGCGACTCCGTTGATGAAGTTGTTACAGAAAGATGTCAAATTCGAGTGGTCAGATAGGTGCCAGCAGAGTTTTGAATAGTTGAAAGCATTGTTGACAGAGGCGCCAGTGTTAGTTCAACCTGAATCGGGTAAAGAATTCATAGTTTACAGTGATGCATCATTAAATGGTTTGGGCTGTGTGTTGATGCAAGAAGGCAAAGTCATAGCTTATGCCTCGAGATAGTTAAAACCGCACGAAAAGAATTATCCGACGCATGATCTTGAATTAGCTGCGATTGTATTTGCATTGAAGATTTGGCATCACTATTTGTTTGGTGAGAAATGTCATGTTTTTACTGATCATAAGAGCTTGAAATATCTGATGACTTAGAAAGAATTGAATTTGCGACAGAGAAGATGGTTAGAATTGTTAAAATATTATGAGCTTGTGATCGATTATCATCCGGGTAAAGCTAATGTAGTTGCTGATGCTTTGAGCCGAAAGTCTATATGTGCTTTGCGAGCAACGAGTACTCAAATATATTTATGTGATAATGGTTCAGTTTTAGCTGAGTGAAAAGTTAGGCTGATGTTTATGCGTCAGATTTGTGATGCTCAGAAAAGTGATGATGAGATGGTGACAAAACGAGCTCAATGTGATTTGAATTTTGATTCAGAATTCTTAGTTGATAATGATGATTGTTTGAGATTTAGAGATCGGATTCGTGTTCCGAGGAATTCAGAGTTTATTCAGATGATTTTGAATGAAGCTCACAATAGTCGTTTGACTGTTCATCCAGGGAGTACAAAAATGTATAACGATTTGAAACAATTTTATTGGTGGCATGGTATGAAACGGGATATCTCAGAGTTTGTTTTGAAATGTTTGGTTTTCCAGCAAGTTAAAGCTGAACATCAGGTTCCATCTGGTTTGTTACAACTGATTATGATTCCTGAGTGGAAATGGGAAAGAATCACAATGGACTTTGTGTCGGGACTACTTCTAACTTCGAGAAAGAAAGATGCAATCTGAGGAAATCAGCTCATTTTGTTCTGGTGAGAACAGATTATTCACTTGATAAGTTAGTTGAATTGTATATCTCTGAGATTGTGAGATTGCACGGGGTGCCACTATCTATTGTGTCAGATAGAGATTCGAGATTTACCTCGCGGTTTTGGAAGAAATTGCAAGAGACTTTAGGCATGAAGCTGCATTTTAGTACTGCATTTCATCCGCAAACGGATGGTCAATCTGAGCGGATTATTCAGATTCTTGAAGATATGTTGAGCTGCTGCATTCTTGAGTTTGAAAGTACGTGGGAAAAGCACTTACCTTTGATTGAATTTTCATACAATAATAGTTTTCAATCCAGCATTAAAATGGCACCATATGAGGCTCTTTACGGTCGAAAATGTCGAACACCATTGTATTGGACTGAGTTAAGTGAGAATAAGATTCACGGGGTTGATCTGATAAAAGAGACCGAGCAGAAAGTGAAAGTGATTCGTGACAGTTTGAAAGCAGCGTCAGATCATCAAAAGTCTTATGCAGACTTGAAACGAAAAGATATCGAATTCGAAGTTGTTGATAAAGTGTTTTTGAAAGTGTCTCCATGGAAGAAAATACTTCGATTTGGCCGAAAAGGCAAGTTGAGTCAGAGGTTCATCGAACCATATAAGATCATTGAACGGATTGGACTGGTTGCTTATAGATTGTTGTTGCCACCTGAATTAGAGAAAATTCATGATGTGTTCCATGTGTCGATGCTTTGACGATACAGATCTGATCCATCGCATGTGATTGCTCCTATTGAGGTTGAGATTCAGTCAGATTTGTCGTATAGTGAAGAACCGATTCAAATTTTGGCACGAGAGACCAAAGATTTGAGAAATAAGAGAATTTCCTTAGTGAAAGTATTATGGCACAAACACGGAGTTGAAGAGGCTACGTGGGAGCCTGAAGATGTTATGAGAGAGCAATATCCAAACCTATTCACTGGTAAGATTTTCGGGGACGAAAATCCTTAAGGGGAGAGAGTTGTAACATCCCGGTTTAGACCCTAGTCGGAATAGTGGTTTCGAGACCACAAATCTAAGGTCAAAAAATATTTTAATATTATTTTTAGTGTTTACAATATGTGATTAAGCATGTGTGAAATTTTTGTGTGAAAATTTTATCAATTGTGTGCTTAATTAGCAAAAGGGGCTTAATCGCGTAAAATGAAAATTTAGTGGTAAAATTCAAAGAGGGCCGAATAATGGTTGCTCTTTTAAATTGGAGGTTTTATGTTGTAAATTACCCAAAAATAATGGTAGTGGACGGCATTATGGTTAATATATATATAGTTTATATATATTAATTATAAAAGTTAAAAATATTATAATATAATGTTAGTATAATAAAACAAAATATCAAAAAGCCATGTTTTTCTCATCTTTCTTTGAACCGAAACAAAAAGAAAAGAGAAAGAAATAAGAAAGCTAGGTATTCGGCCCTTGTTCAAACAAATTGAGGTATGTTTCGGTTTCGGTTTTTGATAATTTCTATGTTTTTGTAATCGTTGTTTAGTGCTCTAGCTAGCCCATGCTTTAATTTTGGAATTTTTTGGTGATTTTGAGATATGCCATTGATGAATGTTTGAGATTTGTGAGAGTTGATGATGAAATATGAAAGATAGGTGAAAGATTAACATATTTTGTCTTTGAATTTTTAGTGAAATTGAGTAATTTGGGCTTAATTGTGAAAATAATATTTGAGGGACTAAAATGTGAAATAAATGAAATATGTGGGCTTGTATGAATACAAGGAAAATTCAGCTAGGCATGGGTGGAATGAAATATTGTGTATTTGATGATTTTATGAAATAGGGACTAAAGTGTCGAAATGTAAAAATGTGAGGGCAATTTTGTAAAATGCTATAAATATATGTGTTTGGACTAAATTGAATGAATTGGTGATTGAATGAGTTAAATTTGAATATGTATATACCAAGAAAGGAGAGATTCGGATCGAGATCGAGGGAAAGACAAAGTACTCGATTGAACGGCTAGTTTCAGTATTTCGACGTCCGAGGTAAGTTCGGATAAAGTACAAGTTATAAATTTATGTCTATGTGATGTGAATTGAATGATAGTTATTGAATGAGAAATGTTGTATATGATATTGTGAAATGAGACACTAAGTGTGCGTTATCGAAATCGAGACAAAGTTGAATAGCACTGTGTGTGCGAAGTAATGAAAGCTTCGGCTTTACTGATAAGCACTGTGTGTGCGATACTGAATTAAGTTTGGTTTTGTATCGAGGCACTAAGTGTGCGATGTTAATTAGGCTTTGGCTATGATTTGGGCACTAAGTGTGCGATGGAGTTGACAAGTTTTCGAGCAGTGAATGAGATATGGTATCGAGCATCAAATAGCATGAACATTTATTAACTAAGTGTGGGCAAAGGTATGTTTGAAACTATGTGGTTGGTGATAGTTTTAAAGGTTGAATGAATGGATATTTGAGCACATGGTTGAGGATGATAATGTGCCTAATTTTGTATCTATCTAAGTGATGGTTTAAATATGTATTGATGTTGCTTTATTGAGTAGTATGTATTATATTGCGAACTTACTAAGCTTTATGCTTATTGTGTGATGTGTTTCTCTATTTAACAGTGTCAGTAAAGCTAGCTTGGATACGGGGATCGTCAGCGACACAGTCACACTATCGGCTATCTATTTTTGGTACTTTTGAAAGATGTGAATATTTGATATATGGCATGTATAGGCTAGAAGTTATGATATATTTTGGGATGTTGGACCTTGCCATGTGACATGGCTTGGATGTTAGATGCTTTTGGTCATTTTGTGTAAGCTAAGAATATGATGAATGTGGTATGAAATAGTGTGGTTGGAAATGGTATATTTCATGCTTGAATTTCATTGAAGGGAATGATGATTTAAGTGTGAAATTGTGGCTTGATGAAATGTTGTTTTGCTAGTTTGATTTAGGATGTGAAAAGTTGTTATTTAGATGGATTATTTGAGATGAGATTAAGTATGACTATAGATATTATAGTTGATGAAGATTTGGTGCATATATTGGTATGTTTTGGTTATCATTTTTGATATAAATGCATATGATTTGAGGCTTGTAGGTGATTCAAGGTGTGGGAGGCATGTTTGGCCTTGAAAATGGCCTATAATTGCCCACACGGTTGAGCACACGGGCGTGTGACTCGACCGTGTTGTTTAAGTTTGCCAAGTGAAACAAGTCAGGCTCGACCACGGGCTAGACACACGGGCGTGTGACTGGCCGTGTGGTGCAAGTCAGTGTCGACCACGGGTGAGGCACACGGGCGTGTCTCAGGCTGTGTGGACAAGTCAGTAGGTATGCCATGTTTTGCCACGGCTTGGACACATGGGCGTGTCCGAGGCCGTGTGAGGCACACAGCCTACCCACACGGGCGTGTGACCTCTGTAACTTAGGAAAATTTCTAAATTTCCAAAAATTTTTGTATGTGTTCGGTTTAGTCCCGACCCCTTTCTAGCATGTGATTAAGGTCTCGTAGACCTCATTAAGGGACTATATGATTGTGAATTATTATGTTTGAATGACTTTGTGTTGAAAATGATATGGAATGTTCGGAAATGATTAGTAACGCCTCTTAACCTTATTCCGGCGACGATTTAGGGTTAGGGGTGTTACAGTGTGTCACATACAGCTGAGACACACGTCCATGTCTCTGCCCGTGTGGACAAAAATAGGCTATTTACCAAGCCATTTTGCCATCCCATTTTGCACATACCTACACAAGCACAAATGGTACCAATTCAAGGAACTAATATGCATCCAAATAACATCAACCAATGTTCAAATCATACCCTTTCTTTACCATCAATATAATTTACAAATATGCTACAATTTATCATCTAATTTCATACCTAATTTGTAACACCCCAAACTCGGCCTAGAAGTTAGGCCCGAATCTGGTGTGTCACATGGAAGTAAAAAAAAAACATCTTTGCGATTATTAAAAACTTGCTTGAGAAATATAGCCTCTTTGTTAAAACCAAAAACACTTAAGCAATTGTTAACTACTTGAAAACGTAATAATCTTTCAAAAACCTTTTTAGTAGCGAAAGCATTTTTGAAATGAACAATTTACAAAAATGTGATGTTTAGAAATAGAGTTGCAGAAGCATTTTGAAATCATTGTGAAAACGTAGATAAAATACAAGTATTTTTGAGAGATCATTTGATGAGTTGAAAATCGAGGTAGTGAGCTTTAAAATCGTGGCTTTTGAAAAATATTGTTGATAATTCGAGAGAAAATTTCTGAGTTAAAATATTTATAAAAGTTTACTATGAAATCCTGATGCGTCGTTGAAAGCACCAAATATATTCTATTCCCTGCAAAATAATGAAAATAACAATAAAGGGGAAGTAGGGTCGAATCCTCAAGGATCGGATTATACAATATGCTTGTTTCTCGAAATCCTGGGCAGAATCGTGCCCAAGAAAGCCTGCGTTCCTGAAAAAAAACAGAATTAATAATTTCGATCTGGAATAAAAACATAATATAAAGTGAATTGAAATCGTGAAAGTAATTTGCAAAAATTAAAAGGAAAATAAAAGAGTTTAAAGAAGAGTGAGTTTCTTATTTGGCGAGATTCTAGCCTTTGGTTGTCTCGTTCCTCCTTGGGTTCAATCTTCGGCTTTTAGATGACCCTTCTCTACCCAAGTAAGCCAGTTATAGTGGAAGAGGACACCTACGACCACCAGCTCCGAGAATTTGGACTTACGAATTTAGGGAACCTGACTCTAGCCTGCAATCGCTTTTGTGGAGTCATTTATGCTAGATCAACGCTTCTCAATGGCGAATCCCACGCCATTTTGTCTCTTGGGCTCGCCAACCTCTGACGCAGTAAGCTAACGAACCGACGGTGCAATCCTTCCAAATCATACAAAGCGGCCGCCTTTGCATAGGTTGAAAAGTTTACTTTTAAAGGGACATAGACGGAAGCGTCAGTCCCGTAATGTGGAGAAACGATGAATACTTGGGTGAGAAAGTTAAGTGCGGATCCTAAGCCTCAAGAACCTTTTTGGGGAATTCGACAACCTTCAGCTAGATGGATTTTAGTGGCTCATAATTGGGGTAGAAAAGTAAATAAATATATAAGAATGGAGAAGAGAATTTTTATTGAAAGACAATATAGAAAGCACAAAAGACTTATGGGGGAAGAGTGTACAGAAAAAATGAACAACCCAAAATGATTCACTTCATCCCCTCTTTATAGTGCTAAGATAGATGGACTAGTCCTACTCAAACTCCCAAAGATAATTACAATTAATCAAAGATAAATAGAGACAAATAAAGAAATTAAATAATCCTTAATAATTATCCTAATATTAATTATCCTAATATAATTAAAATAGAGCCTAATAGAATAAAAACTCTTCTTTTTGCATTTCAACCCTTGTGTCCTCCATGCTTGCACTTTTGGCACCAACTTTTCCATGTGTCGCACATTGGCCCATTTTATCTCTAAATTCACGCTTTTGGCCCTTAATTTATCTTTTGCTTCAAATTTAGCCCCTATAAGATAAAAGACCATAAATAGCCCAAATTAGTAGAATCATACTCAAAATAAATATGCAATTAGCACATAAAAACATGACGTTCTAGAGTATTATCAAATTCCCCCTGCTTAGCCCATGCTTGCCCTCAAGTATGGTTCCTATCCACTGTGGAAGTTAGATCCTGAAAGAAATTCTACTCCAAAATTTTATAAAAATTAGTCAAAAATGCATATGAAAAATAAAGAAAACTTCTAAGCTTGCTTTAAGTAAAATGTAAAAGTTTTCTAATTAACATACACAAAAATTAAAATCGTCTTGAATTATTTCATGCTAATTAGGTAAATTACCCAAATTACTAAGACACTCTATTTATTTCCGCTTTTAGTCCTCAGCTGAAATTTTATTAGTACTATTTTTTCCTTTTTTTCTTCTTTTCTTTTTTTTTTGTAATTATTTATTCACTTAGGAATATATTGAACCTTTTGACGTGAAGAGAGATGACAACCCAAGCACCCCACCCCTAAGTACTCAAATTTAACATACTCCTTTAAAAATTATTTATTTTCGGTTAGCGAAGTTTTACCCATCACGTCACACAACCTTTTGATGCGAAGTAGAATGACAACCCAAGCACCCTACCCCGTTTACTCAATCAGTCACGTTCTGAGCCATACTCATAACCTTGGCTAGCGGAGTTTTACCTATCACGTCACACAACCTTTTGACGCGAAGTAGAATGACAACCCAAGCACCCTACCCCAAGTTACTCGATCGATCCACGTTCTAAGTCAGCACTCATAATCTTGGAAACAATTATTAAACAAAATTTACACGAAATTTTAATTCTAAGAGGACTTAAGAGAAACAATCAAGTGTCGAAAATAAGTTGTAGTAACCACCTAATAGACACGAATATAATTTAGGCATGCAAATGTATTATGTGACCACTTGATATTAAACTTGATCAATTTTTCGAAAAGCAAGATAGAGTTAACTTATTAATCATAATTATTTTTAGCCTAATAAAAATAAAACAGTAGAGATAAAATCAAACAGATAGAATCATAATTAACTCAGTAGCCAAGAATCATGCATGTAGGTCAAATAGTGGCAAGTCGTGGTCAAATTCTTAGGCATGAAAAGCGACAGAATATTCTTAAAAAAAATATGGACAGAATGGAGCCTCAAGAAGCAAACACAATCACATCAGCAGATGATAATAATACGAAAAGTACCTCCCCCCTACTTAAAACACATTGTCCTCAATGTGGACGCAAAAGAAATAAATAGGTAGAAAAGTTTAGAAAAACTCCCCGTGTAGCTACTGTCGATTGTGGAGGACTTGCGCGTGAAGGGGACGATGTGGTGGGCCCGACGGCTTGTCCGGCAGCCATGGAGGAAGAGGAGGGAGAGGAAGCGCTGATCAAGTCGACGGCTTGGGGTACAGAGAGGCGGCAACGGCGCGAGTTGATGGAGAAGGGAGGTTCGACGGCGGCTCGATTCCGTGTTCGTACCATCGCAAACTGTTGCCGGTGAGTGTTGGAGGGCAAACGACGAACGGCGATTGGAAGGGAGGGAGGGGGTAGTTCGGCGGCCAAGGAAATGGGGGAAAGGGAGATGGGAAAAGTTTTTAGGTTTTGGGGGTTTTCAGTGGCTAAAAAGGGGTGTTTGGTTTCAGGGTTAGGGGGTTCTAGGGCTGGAATAAGACTGTTTGGCTGCAGGGATATGAAATTCTGGATTGGAATAAAACCTGGAATAGAAGCTGTTTGGTACCTTGGATAGGGTTGTTTGGTTCTGACTTGTCTCCCTTTTCTTAGTATTTTCGCTCCGTTTTACCTAGATGGAAGAAGAGAAATTTATTAATAAAATAAAAAAGAAAAGAATGGAAATAATATATAAGAAATAAAAATGAAAATGAAAATGAAAATAAATAAAATAAAATAAAGATTGGGTTGCCTCCCAACAAGCGCTTGTTTAACGTCATTAGCTCGACGACTTAAATGGTTCTACAGTGGCTCAAAATAAATCTTTTTAATGATGTGAGCTTGGAAATTCTCATTTTTTATCACATCCACCATATTTGGGTTTAATCATCTTTGCGCCTTTTTCATTGGTTTCATATTTTCCTCCAAAGGGTTAATCCCTTTTAAGTCGACAATGGTCTCATCATTCTCCGAAAATGTGAATTTGAGATGCTCGAGAGGTGGTTTTAATTTTGGATCTGATGCCTGTGAAGGTAGAAGTTTAGTATCCATAAGAGCCAATAATTTATTAACAGATTCAAAATCATCAAACATCATTTTAGATTTATCTCCATAAGATGACTCAAAAGTTTTTTCTACTGATGAGTTAATTATGTCGACACGGTTTACGTCCAAGACTTCACTTGGGTGGCTAATTGTGCCATAAACGTTAAACTTCACGATCTCCCCATCAAACTCCATCGTGAGGGTTCCGCTTCGTACGTCAATCTTAGTATTTGCGGTACTAAGGAAAGGTCGCCCCAACAAGATGTCTGAAGACCCGGGAGAGTTATCCTCCTCCATTTTTATCACATAAAAGTCTGCAGGGAAGATAAGTCCATTGAATTTGACTAATACATCCTCGAGGACTCCTTCGGGATGCACAACGGACCTGTCAGCCAATTGAATGGTAACACTGCTTTTGTCAAAAACTTGCGTTAAGTGATTCATAAAGAGAATATGGCATTACATTTATGGAGGCCCCTAGATCACACATAGCCTTTTAATTCCCAAATGACCTATTTTGCATGGTATTGCAAACATTCCCTATCTTTACATTTTGCCTAGGCATTTTCCATTGTGAACACTCGCAGACACATTTTCACCAACATTCACCCTTTCATTACCTGTTAATTTCCGCTTGTTGGTCCAAAGCTCTTTAAGAAATTTAGCATACCTCGGTATTTGCTTGATGGCATGCAACAACGGAATGTTGATCTCGACATTCCTAAATGTTTCGAGGATTTCCTTATCCTCCTTACCTTTTCGACACTGGTTGAATCGTTCTGGAAATGGAGGTTGAATTTTGGGCAATGGGGGTTTCGATCGGACCTGTTCGTCTTCCTCAGGTTTTTCCTGGGCAATTTCTTGGGCACGATTTCTTTCAGGAATTGGTTCTAGTACCTTTCCACTTCACAACGTCACTGCATTTGCATGTTGTCTTGGATTAGGTTCTGTTTGTGATGGCAGCTTCCCTTGAGAGTTCAATTTCTCAACTGATATGGTCAATTCTCTTATAGATGCCTCGGTTTTCTGTTGAAAATCAAGCATATTAGCTGCTAATTTATTGACCAAAGTTTCTAGAGAATTACCTGAATCTTGTGGCTACTGTGGAACTCGGTTCTGGTATGGCTGGTTATATCGTGGGTTGGCCCCATAACTTAAGTTAGGGTGATCCCTCCACCCTGGGTTGTAGGTATTAGCGTAAGGGTCGTATCGCCTCTGTGGTGGGCCAGGAAAATTTTCCACTGCATCTAAATGAGTCATAGAGTCATCATACAAACTGGGACATGCATCAGTTGTGTGCTCAGGTGTAGCACATATTCCACATAACCGAGCTGGTTTAGCTTTTTCTGCAAGAAGAGTATTCATCATATTAGTAAGTTTATCAAGTCTATCTTCTATAGAAGAATTACTTAGCTGGTGAACCCTTCTGGGGGGTTCACGATTACCTCGGAACTGCTGAGAATTTGCAACCATTGTGGAGATTAAGTCCCTTGCTTGTTGGGGAGTCATGTTGACCAACGCTTCTCCACTAGCAGCATCTACCATATTCATCTCCATGGGCTTCAAGCCTTCATAGAAGTATTGGAGGAGAGATTGCTCTGTTATACCATGTTGTGGACAGCTCGCACACAACTTCTTAAACCGCTCCCAATAATCGTAAAGAGTCTCTGCTTCTTTTTGCCTTATTCCCACGATCTCCCTTCTTAGCTCAGCTGCTCTAGATGCTGGAAAAAACACATTGAGAAACAAACGAGATAAATCAGCCCAAGTAGTAATAGATCCAGAGGTAAATAAAATAACCATTCCCTAGCCGAATGGGTAGGGAAAAGGGAAAGCGCAATTTAATTTGGTCCTCGATTCGCCTTGAGGTTTCATACTCGAGACAAACCATATGAAACTCCTTCAAATGTTTATGGGGTTTTCATTTTGTAACCCTCAAAATGTTGGCGATGAATCGATTAACCACGATTGTAGTTCAAAATCGGTATCCATAGTAGGATATGCGATGCACAATGGCGGTTGTTCTGTCGGAGCTTCGGCTAGTTGCCGAATTATTTGAGCCATTGGTTGAGGTGCTAAATTAGGGTTTCCGTCAACCCTAGCGTTGAGCACTTCTTCAAGTGAATCGACTTCTTCTCCTTTACTTTCAAGTGTTTGAGTAGGGTTTTCGTTAACCCTAGACTCGCTTAAGTATCGTCGATTCGATTTACGCGCGTGGATTGCTTTGAGTCCCTACCACCGCTGACTGCTTTTTCCTTAGCTTTGTTTCTTTTCGATTAGCTTCCACAGTCTTTTCAATTTCTGAGTCAAACGCAAGAGTACCTAGAGCAGATCTGGTAATAGAAAACAAAAAAACAAGATTAGTACGTTACCGATCCCCGATAACGGCGCCAAATTTTGATGCGTCGTTGAAAGCACCAAATATATCCTATTCCCTGCAAAATAATGAAAATAACAATAAAGGGGAAGTAGGGTCGAATCCTCAAGGATCGGATTATACAATATGCTTGTTTCTCGAAATCCTGGGCAGAATCGTGCCCAAGAAAGCCTGCGCTCCTGAAAAAAAATAAAAATAACAGAATTAATAATTTCGATCTGGAATAAAAACAGAATATAAAGTGAATGGAAATCGTGAAAGTATTTTGCCAAAATTAAAAGGAAAATAAAAGAGTTTAAAGAAGAGTGAGTTTCTTATTTGGTGAGATTCTAGCCTCCGGTTGTCTCGTTCCTCCTTGGGTTCAATTTTCGGCTTTTAGATGACCCTTCTATACTCAAGTAAGCCAGTTATAGTGGAAAAGGACGCCTACGACCACTAGCTCCAAGAATTTGGACTTACGAATTTAAGGAACCTGACTCTAGCCTGCAATCGCTTCCGTGGAGTCATTTATGCTAGATCAACGCTTCCCAATGGCGAATCCCACGCCATTTTGGCTCTTGGGCTCGCCAACCTCTGACGCAGTAAGCTAACAAACCGACGGTGCAATCCTTCCAAATCATACAAAGCGGCCGCCTTTCCATACGTTGAAAAAGTTTACTTTTAAAGGGACATGGACGGAAGCGTCAGCCCCGTAATGCGGAGAAACAATGAATACTTGGGTGAGAAAGTTAAGTGCGGATCCTAAGCCTCAAGAACCTTTTTGGGGGAATTCGACAACCTTCAGCTAGATGGATTTTAGTGGCTCATAATTGGGGTAGAAAAGTAAATAAATATATAAGAATGGGGAAGAGAATTTTTATTGAAAGACAATATAGGAAGCACAAAAGACTTATGGGGGAAGAGTGTACAGAAAAATGAACAACCCAAAATGATTCACTTCATCCCCTATTTATAGTGCTAAGATAGATGGACTAGTCCTACTCAAACTCCCAAAGATAATTACAATTAATCAAAGATAAATAGAGACAAATAAAGAAATTAAATAATCCTTAATAATTATCCTAATATAATTAAAATAGAGCCTAATAGAATAAAAACTCTTCTTTTTGCATTTCAACCCTTGTGTCCTCCATGCTTGCACTTTTGGCACCAACTTTTCCATGTGTCGCACATTGGCCCATTTTATCTCTAAATTCACGCTTTTGGCCCTTAATTTCTCTTTTGCTTCAAATTTAGCCCCTATAAGATAAAAGACCATAAATAGTCCAAATTAGTAGAATCATACTCAAAATAAATATGCAATTAGCACATAAAAACATGACGTTCTAGAGTATTATCAAATCCATTTGTTAATCGATTTTGGAAAAACTTTATTTAAGTTTTTAGAAAATTCTCATTTTAAACAATTTAAGCAAAATAATAAGTATAACAACCATAAAGCAAATAATAAAATACTCCAGAGGCCTTATTACAACATAAAACAAACCCAAAATAGTAAAGTGAACGGAAATAGAAATTTAAAGTTCAAAATAAAACACCATTTCTGAAGTATGGCCTCCACTGAGTCATCCATGGGCCCAAGTCCTCACAACGGAGCATTACCTACAGAGATTAAAAAGGAGGGGTGAGTTACTAGAACTCAGTGTGAAATCCCCTTACCGTCATCCACTGGGCCTGATCCCGCTTAGAAATATCTAGGGCCTAAGCCCATTCAAGATAATCTTGGGCCGAAGCCCAATTACAAAACAGTATATATATATGAATGCAAAGTATGCAACCCAACCCATCCATCCAATCTCTCCCCATTACAGGCCAGTCTCTCCCGTGGGGATCAAGTCAACCCACCCCGCCGCCTCTCAATTTGCGAGTCAAGTCGCCATTTATACTATTTGTGGCTGAGCCACCAGATTCATATACGGTAAAATGATCGACACAGAGTCGTTAATTCATATGTTAGGCACATAGCCATTATCAGAATTTGTGGCAATGCCACCGGTCTATACTTCTCTTCATTCAAATTTTCCCATCCCATGCAATATGTAAAGATGCATCATACATAATCGTAAAACATCCATATAAAAATAACATCCATTAACCTATTGAATACTTTTTATGAATCAGCCCATTAAAGCAATACGATCATTCGGCCCATAGGGGC
Organism: Gossypium sturtianum; assembly: GCA_025698515.1. Taxonomy (NCBI): domain Eukaryota; kingdom Viridiplantae; phylum Streptophyta; class Magnoliopsida; order Malvales; family Malvaceae; genus Gossypium; species Gossypium sturtianum. Next base: position 128,393,419 of record CM046948.1, read on the forward strand.
ATTTCGATGAATCGACCCATAAAGACATTTCATGCAAATCGCCCATTATAACAATCTATCAAATCAGCCCATAGGGGCATTTCGGTAAATCGGTAATTTTACCCACTAAGGGTAATTCGGTAATCTCGCAACCCAGGGGTATTTCGGTAATTTACACTCCAAGGGTATTTTGGTAATTCGGCAACCTAGACTTAACTACTAATGTGAGGCATAAAAAATTGAAACTGTCCATCTGCGTCATACTGACTAAATTGACTATAACTCGAGTTAGGAAACTCGAAATTTAGATCTGTAAATTTTAATTGAAACTAGGCTCACATATCTTCTTACTACAATATTTCCAGAATTTTTGGCTTAGCCGTTTAGTACAGTTTATTCCTTAAAGTTTCCCTTGTTTCACTGTCCAATGATTCTGACCTCTCTTAACCGAAATTCAAATATCTCACTGTACAGTTTTCATATGTTGCTCCCACTTGTTTCTATTGAAAATAGGCTCACTACGAAATCTATACATATAAATTATAACTCATAATTCCATTTTTACAATTTTATACGATTTTTCCAAGACAGATCAGGGAACCACGAAGTCATTCAGAACCAGTCTCACTAAAATTAAAATATCACAGGCTTTAAAATTTCTTTTCCTCCTCTGTTTCTTCCATATAAAAATAGACACAGTAAGCTTTAATTCGATATCTTATTCACCTTCTAAATCCCTTTATCCTATTTTTCCAGATTTTTCCAAAATCACATCACTGCTGCTGACCAAACTGTTTCTTTGCAAAATATGGTTACTACTATGAACATACGCACTCCCGAGTGGTCTCGGATTTCGATTTTCGATTTTCTTCGGTATTTCGACCAAATCATAGAACATATCATACAAATATTCAGAGAGGTATGAGATTACACACCATTTCAAACATGTATTCGGAAGGGTACGGGATTACACACCTTGATTACAAGTTGTGCTTTCTCCCGTTTCAACACCACAAATATGATCTCCCTCAGTGCACCAAAAATCGATCCTACCCTTTGGCTACTGAAATCCCGTCCTAAAAATATTTGGTGAGCGAAAGAGTCGTTAGCAATTATCCCACCTTTGATCAAAACAAATCTTATAACAACGTTCTTACCCCACTTGCTTGACAAGTCGACGATAACGATTTGGTTAATACAAATCACTTGTGCTCCTTCACCTTGTTGAAAGCCCTAAATCCAACGATGGCCATATCACAGAAAAGAATGTAACTCAGACCCAACGAGAGAGAAAGAAGAACACTCGATTATTAAGGGAAAACTCGGATGAAACAAAGTTATCGACAAAGAGAGAACTACTACTTACCGATTGTTAATTTCCTTGTAGCGCCACTCACTTAAATCACTACGAAAAGAGGATGATTTGATCACAAGGTAATGTCGAATTAAGAATAGAGAAAATGTTGATGAAAAGGTCAAAAGAAAAGAATGGATGGAGAGAAGAGTGCTAGATTGTTTCAGCTATCTAAGGGGAGATGAACAAAAAGGTGAGTGATTCGGCCAAACAAAGGAGAAAGATGTACACTCAAAGCTTGAAGATTCGGCAAGAAGGAGAAGGAAATTTGGAGAGAAAAGAAAAATGACACAAAAGTTGCAAATAGGAGTTTTTGGCCAAAACAAAACCAAAACTTTTACCAATTGCCAAAGAAAATTCGGCTACCTCCCTCTACACCCAAAACCGTCCACATTCATGACCATAATGGTCAAAAATTGGCCAACCACACTTTCCATAACACTTCCCTTGAAAAAGGCCACATGTTCCCCTTATTTTCCCCTTTCTCTTGATTTCTTTTCCTCACCTTCATCCTTTCCTATTTTCCTTAGCCATCTTGCCAAAAATAAAAAGTCCACCTTGCCTTATTTACATGCTTGGCCGACACTTAGGGAAAGAATGCAAAAATAATAGTCAAAATTTTGCATCAAGGGGATTCGAACCTCTTCCCTCAAAGTCCATCATGTGGCGCCATATCCTTTTTACCATATGCTCAATTATGCAAGCAAATTGCTCTCTTATTTCCATAAGCCTTGATGCCACTTACTATCTCTCCTTAAAGTGCTAAAACACAAAATTTTACTAAAGCCCAACTTGAACCCGGAACTTCATAGAACCCCATAACTTTCTAAAATCACCTTCCTAATAAGTCCAACTTGAAATAATGCCGTTCTCTTATTCTCAAAAATTTTTAAAACGCTTCTACGCTCAAGGCCCAATGGGCCCAATCCTACTAGGCCCAATTTCAGGTCGTTACATAATTCACATATTCAATTCAATCAACTAAACCATTCCATACATACATTGTAACAACCCAAACCCGGCCCAAACATTACGACCGAATTTGATTTATTACGGAGAAAAACTTTTTGAACACCATCTAGAACCAATTTAAGTTTTGTTGAAAACTCCTCGTTTTTGGTTATCTTGCCGAAACTATACTTAGATTTAATTTGGAAATTTAATTAAGTCCGGTTATTATACAAATTTCGAGTGTGCCCGATGGCACGATAAAACATTTTCGTGTTAATTTAAGAAAAACATGTGATTTTAATTCAGTTTTAATAATATAGTTTAACCAAAATATCCAACATATAAGAAATAACAAAAATAAAGTTTATGGAGGCCTTATTACAACCAAAATAAAAACAACCCAATAAAATAAAATAACTAAGTTTAAAGTTCGGTTTATGCAAGTCCACTGCATGGCCACCTCGAGTCCAACCGGCTCCTCAACCGCCATCTACGAGTCACCTGAAAAATGTTAAAGGAGAAGGTGAGTCACCAAGACTCAGTATGTAACCCTTCCCCCATATGTAAACAATTTCATACACAGCATATAATCAATCATCATGTACTAAGTCATGCACCCAACCTAGCCAACCAAACGCCTTTGTCTACCCCATGTGGTACCAAACCACTGGTAACCGTAGTCACAATGTGTTACCAAAACACTGGTGGTGCCAAACCACTTTGGTGACATATAGTCACGATGTGCTACCAAAGCAACGGTGTCCGTGGACACAAATCGGGTGATGGGGCCAACCCATCGTGTGATACCAAATCACCGCGACGATCCCATATCTCAAGTGGGGCCAACCCACGGTGGTGTTAACCACGGGGGACGAGTCGCTATGAGGTACCAAACCTCTGGAGGTACCAAACCTCGGTGACATATAGTCACGCAGTGTTTACCAAAACACTGGTGCTCGTCGGACGTAAATATCACTTGCCCCTCCACTCATCAACCCCACATCAACATTTATGTCACATAATTTATGCTACCATATACTTAATCACATGTACAGGTTTTATCATCAGCAATAAGCAACGTGTACTAGACACACCATGCTTCCCAAAAGCATCTTAAAATATTTCATAGTCAACAAGGACTTACCTGTTTCCTTGCTTATACCATTCATGGTATTAATCCCGAATCTACACAGATCCGGTTAGCACACACAACAGTTTAGTACATTTAATTAATCATAAGTGTGTATGTACACACCTGATGTTGATGAGAAGTCTAAATCCCGAAAAGAAACGTTGGCCACCCTAGATCTCACAGTACCTATATTCGGCCAACTATGGGATTAGTCTTAGGGCCTATTCGGCCAGATTAAACCATTAGCAGGAGTTCCTTATGAACCCGATTTCTTACCTTTCCTTGCTTTGCTACTAACCACGGCACTAAATTCCCGAATCTGCTGTGTCAACTACCATGGGTTAGTACTAATACTCATAACCAAAGCTTTCGGCTTTTGAATACAACGTAAGCCTTAGCCACACTTACCAATCGATTGACTAAGGAATGAAAGATCCGCCTTCCTGCTTTGAGATCCCGGAGTTTCCTAGAAAGAAATCGGTTTCACAAGGGTGTTAATACACTATTGAAATCGGCACTTACCCCCCCTTATGGATGTCGACAGAGATACAGAAGAGAAGGAACAAAATAGTATTCGGCTAATACTTCTTACCTCTGCTTCAATATTCGGCCAAGTCTAGAGAGTAGAGGAAGGGAATTTTCGGCAAACCAATAGATTGTATTCGGTCAATAGAGAGTTTAATAAGAGGAAAAGAAATCAGCACCTCCAAGGGAGTGTATTCGGCCAAGGGGAGAAAGAAAATAATGGGAAAGAAAGGTGCTAGAAATTTCGGCTTGAAGAGGTTTGAGAGAGCAAAGAAAATAAAAGAGCACAAAGGGAGAGGGGTTAGGGATTTTCGGCAACTAGCAAGAATGGAAAAAAAAAACAAAACAAAGTGGTAGGGTGGGGTTTTTATAAGCATTCGGCCCCCCCTCCTAAGCTTGCCGTCCACCCTTGGCAACAAGGAGTTCAACTCCTAGCCAACTCCTAATTTTTCTCTTGGCCTCACATTTGATTTAATTCAAACAATTTTGAATTAATAAAAATAATCTCCTAATAATCCATATAATAACCTCATCTATCTCCCATTATCCTTGAATAAAATAGCCTCCTTATTATCCTTAAAATTGAACAAATAAAAATCAAATTTTAAATGCTCATATTATCTTTTAATAATAATAAAAAGAAATTAAAGAGAGAACAACTCTCTCTCTTATTGCCGTCCATCTAGAGTGCAAAAAGAGGAATTGTTGTGACTCGAACCAAGGTTCTCCCTTGCTCCTTGGTGGCGTCACATGCTAGCTCTTAAGTGGGCTCACTTTGCCACTTATTCTAGGCTCATATTTGTGTTACAATACCCACATCTATTCTTATAACACCCTCCTGCTGATGCTCCTTGCCTTTAAAGTTAAAACTGAAATTTTTCTATCAAACCGGGCACACTCAAAGCCTTAAATTAAGCTCTATTATTCCATTAATAATATCACAGCAGTTCATAATAAGAAAATAATCAAATTCCAAATAACCCCATATTTGGGATGTTACATACATTATCAATCATCAATTGATAAGCACATAGCTTTCCAAATTACCTAATATCATTTAACATTATAGATTCAACTTCAACCACACAATATAGGTCAATTATCAAACTCAAAATAGAATCATTTGCACATTTATAAACATTATCAACTTTCATTATCATAAGCCAACTCAAATGGCTCAAAGTACATGTTCATCAAACATACCAAAATGACTCAAACCTATACATGCCATATACCATATAGACACAACTCAAAAGTACCAAGTAGATGGTTGGATAGTGTGATGTAGTCTCTGACGATCCCCGAATCTGAGCTAGCTTTGAATTCACTATAAAACACGAGAAAAAAAAACAAGGTAAGCTACAAAGCTTAGTAAGTTCATACTAAATATACTCAACAATTCATAAAACACAAATCATCAATTTGAACAAGTTAATGTATAATTCATGATAATATCAAACCTTCCAAAAGCTTATTCATATACTTATATGAAAAATCATAACCTTTTCTATTTAAACTTCATACTTACATGTATATACCTGTATAAATTCATAACGAACTCATACCTTCTCGTAACATTGTCAAATACTCGATGTTTCGCACACTAAGTGCCATCGCATAGCTGAAGCTATTATAATCCTGCACACTAGGTGCCTTACATAGCCGAAGCTATCTCAGTCTCACACACTAAGTGCCATATATAGCCGAAGCTATTCCGAATTGCACACTAAGTGCCATAAATAGTCGAAGCTATCTCGAATCGCACACTAAGTGCCATATTTAGCCGAAGCTATATCGAATCGTACACTAAGTGCCACAAATAGCTGATTTGTCGTCGAACATAAATGTAGTCCTGTATATACAATTTATGCAATATCAAAGCATTAAAAAGTATAATTATAACAATGCTTATTGCATATGAACTTACCTCGGGTGCTAAAACGGCGAATCGAGTCGTTTAGTCGATCACTTTCGTTTTTCCCTGATCTAGATCTGAATTCCACTTTTCTTGATCTAAATGTATTCAAAATTAACTTATTCAATCATCTATTCATTCAATTTAGTCCAAAACATACTTTAAGGCATATCTACCCTTTTACCCCTAAATTTTCTTATTTTTTTACAATTTAGTCCTTATTTCATAAAATCACAAATTAATGAAATTCACAATAAACCCATGCTATCTGAATTACCATAATACCCCTAGCAGCACATATTTTTCATTTATTTCACATTTTAACCACTAACTTTCAACATTTTTTAATTTAGCCCCTAATTTGCATTTTTACTAAAAATCACTTAACAAAACTTGTAATACTCATAACAAATATTCATAATCTATCATAAAACATCAAAAATCATACATATTCATCAATGGCATCATTCAAAATCTTTAACAGTTTTGCAAATTAGTCTCTGGGCTAGTTAGTACTAGCTGCAACGATCTCAAAAACATAGAAATCATAAAAAACGGAACAAAAACGGACTTACAATTGCAAAAATGAGCTTGGCCGAGTGTTGAGTGTTCAACAATGGAGTTTTCCCTCTAATATTAGGTTGATGAAGAAAACTAAAAGATGATAAAACGTTTTGATTTTATTTATTTTATCATTTATTAACTATTTTACCATTTTAACCTTCAAATTAATTCAAAATTTCATTTATACCAAACCATTAACATCCAATAACATATTAATGGTATATTTACCACTTAAGGACCTAAAATTTAAGGTTCTATAGGTATTTAACATCATTAGCTAATAGAACAACACTTTTTCACTTTACGCAATTTAGTCCTTTTTATCGAATTAACCAACCAAATGATAAAATTTCTAAACGAAACTTTCACACAATCACATATTCATGCTGTAAACATTAAAATAATAATAAAATAAATATTTTGACTTTGAATTTATGGTCCCGAAACCACTATTCTGATTTTACTAAAAATGGCTGTTACAAAAGCATAATTCATCTGCGATACATTTTGTTAGGAACCCATAACCAGAGGCAGATTCCATCTACGGGGATTTTTTGTGTGTTCACAGCCATTGGCAATTTATCTACGAACCAGCAGTAGTTTATCCAGAATTTGGTGTGTTGGAGGATAGAGTTCAGGGAAACTCCTGTTGTGGTGTGTAGCAGTGGGGTAGGATCTATTTTGTTAAAACTAAAATTGTTTGGCTCTATAAGATCATGTGCACACAAATCTAGAATTTATGTTATGACATTTATATATAGGTATATTGTGGGCAATCTGAAATTTTGTTTTTCTGAAATTTCTATTGTGATTTTTGTGATATTAATGATGGTTAAATTGAAAAGCCAATACTCTGAATTGTTGTTTGATTGCGATTATTTTATGCGATATTATTTAATGTGTCTTACCGATTGTTTGCACTGATTTTCTTGTGAAAGAACTCACACTGAGCGTCATAACTCACTCCCCCTTAAATTTTCATCCTTACAAATAACCCACTAGGTTAGGACGCAGGCATGACATCCGGAGGGTCTTGATAAACCGTAAAAGTAACATATTCTAAGCCCACATTTAGTATGCTTTTGGATGATTTAAGCCCCAATTTATGTAAAAAGGTGCTCTTAATCCTTTCTTTTCATGTCTTATACTCAGGAAAGCACCCGATGACGAAAAGAACGAGAAATGGGCTTAAAACGGACCAAGTTGGGCCAAGCCACGAAATCGACATGGCCTGGACTCCAAGCCACACGGTCGTGCCACCATTCCTACTAGAACACGGCCTTGACCGCGACTTACACGGTCGTGCCTCATTCAACGATTTGAACACGGCTGGCCACGATTTACCGGCGTGTGCCATGGCGTGCCTCGCTGCGTGGAGAAGAGAAATTCCATTCGGAAAGGATACTTAGGGAGAAAGAAACGTGTTTCAAAAGCCTATAAATACACCCTAGGTACCAGGTGAAACGGGCGAAAAGCTAGGCTAAAAAGCCAAGTGAAAAGGTCGATTTGTGGGAATCACTCGAAGATAGCCGCTTGATCCATCTCAAGAAGCGAAATTCTACTCAAGACGGAGGATCTCCTCTTCAATTCCTTCAGGGGGTTTAGGGATTTCTTATGTTTTGTGTTATCTTTTCTCTTGAGATGTTTTCCTTTATTGTTATGAACTAAACCTTCTGGATACCAAGGGATGAAACCTATGATGAATCTTGTTATTTGATTTTTGAATTATATGATAATAACTTAGTTTGTTCTTAATTGTGTGAACTTAATCCAAATCTAATGTGCTTAGGTGGAGGAGGAATAGACCCTACCTAAGAGTAGATCCAACATAATTAAGCGGAGTTGATCGCACGCCTAGAGATAGGGTGACGAGATTTTGCCGGATTAGGGTGAAACCTAATATGGGAGTCCACAGATCGATTTACTGCTATTCTAGGGGGTTATTATAAGCGAACGAGAGTTCCACTAATTAACCTAGGGTTAGACGTTATTCGCCTCGAGAAAGGGTTTAATATACGTTAGGGAGTCTCACGGATCAAACTAAGTAAATAAATCATATGGTTCAAGGTTAGATAACAAGTGAAGTCTAGGTGGATTTTTCCTAAGGGTATCGCTTGAGTCAACTGAGTTTTTCTAAAAGTTATTTCTCGAATTCATTCTTTTTGTCTTTGCGTCTTAGCTTAGTAAGTAGATTAATTTTAGTTTAACAACCATCACTTTATATTAAGGCTAAATAATAAAAAGACGGTGAGTATTAGTACTTTTAGTTCCTTTGGGTTTGATAATCCGGTCTTGCCTAAGCTATACTACTGTTTGATAGGTGCACTTGCCTCAATCGTTGTCAGAGTTAGTTTCCAGGTTCGATCATTCTTTTATAAATTTTAAAACTCTGATTTACAGCGATCAGGTCTTGACTCGGTTTCTATTTATTAAATTATTTAGGCTTGTTAATTGATTTATTTTATTATTCAATGTCTATAAAACTTTATTTTGAAGAATGGCATGGAACTTAGGATTTGAGTTGTTATATTGCATGACATTTAATTTAAATTTCAGGATATCAAGTTTTATGATTATTAACTAGTTATGCATGAACCCCGATTTTATTAAAAACAATTAGTTATCATTTTTCCGCTGTTACATTATAATTAAGAATTTTGGTTGGTAAATAAACTGGTAATTATCTAAGTTTTCTTTCAAAGATAAACAATTGTTTTAAAATGATTGTTTTCAAAACTCTGATAGCTTACTGGGTCACTTCGGTTGTAACACCCCAAACCCGGCCCATTCGTTACGACCGAATTTGAAATGCCACTGCGGAAAAACGTTTGAAGACTGATTTCACTTTTGGGAAAAACATTAAAAATTTTGTCATTTGAAAACCATGTCCAATTAAAAATTATAAATAATATAAGCTTGATAAAAATATCCAAATTAAAACTTTATTATAAGCTTTTAAAATATAAGTTGCCAAAATTAAAAGCACTTCCAAATAATAATTTAATGGTCGTCTAGCTTAAACATAATAAAAATGCTCAAATAGAAATACTTAAATACTTTAACTGGGCCTTATTACAATAAATAATTAAACAAAAGTTCTTAGTAATAAACTGAATAAAATAAAGAAGATGTCTTCTGCATGGGCCACCTCGTATCCACTCCAACCCGGTCCAATCACCACGAATCATCTGCGATGTTTAATAAAAATTGGGTGAGTCATACAGACTCAATGTGTAATTAGTCCACTGAATTCCACCCACATGTTAACCACATATTAACTCATATATCAGATATCAATTATCAAATTCACATGTTATCACATTCTGGCTTGGCCCATATTCATATCACATTCATCTAATAGGGTAGTTAACCACATAATTTCCACATCTTTGGGCTTAGCCCATTTCCACACCGATCCACATTCATATCTTGGGCTTTGCCCATTTCCACATTAATCCACATATCATATTGGGCTTGGCCCATTTCCACATATGTTCACATACGAAATCATGCAATTATGAAGCCCAACCCAAACCTAGGGTCCATCCGCTACACACCCCCTTATCCAGCCTACCACACACCAGGGGATTATCAAATCACCCTCTCCTTTTCACTCCAAAGGCAATCACTTGCCGTCCACGTGCAATTAAGCACAATAGTCCACAACCTCGATCGGCGCCAATCCACGATGTAGCCGTAGCTAACACCAAAACCACGATGGGACACATAGTCACTCATTAACCACGATATGGTACATAGCCGATATCAACCACGATGAGGCACATAGCCACTCATCAAGCCACGCGAACTAAATCGCAATTAATCCACAACGCGTGACCTCGATCAACGTCAATCCACGATGTAGCTCAAGGCTAACATCAAAAACCACGATGGGACACATAGTCACTCATCAACCACGATATGGCACATAGTCGATATCAACCACGATGAGGCACATAGCCACTCATCAAGCCACGCGAACTAAATCGCAATTAATCCACAACGTGACCTCAGTGAATGTCAATCCACGATGTAGCTCAAGGCTAACATCAAAAACCACGATGGGACACATAGTCACTCATCAACCATGATATGGCACATAGCCGATATCAACCACGATGAGGCACATAGCCACTCATCAAGCCACGCCGAACTAAATCGCAATTAATCCACAACGTGACCTCGGTCAACGTCAATCCACGATGTAGCTCAAGGCTAACATCAAAACCACGTACTCGAAGTACACCCGTACCTTCTTTCATATCCCAACCCATGCACATGCCACATAAAATAATGATACAATGTAATGATGCATGAGCATGTTCATCAAGCATATTATCACATATTCATATTAATAATCACATATCATCGGGTTTGGTACTTACCGGATTATCGACATACCCCTTGAGGGTATCCTTATCACAATTTCCACTTTGCACTAGTTAGCACATTCATAACACATACACATTTCACATACATATCATATACGGAAAAAGCGGTGGGTTAATCACACACCGATCACTTGGAGAACTATGCTTTCGATCTCGATGCTATCACTAGGCGATACTACGGCTGTTTGCCTACTTTCTTGTTCGTGACACGGGTCCACACCCCGGTGGCCAATCCCTAACTAGCGAGACAGATCTCTTCTTAAACTTCGGGATAGGGACCTTCCTTTCCCTTCTTGAATGGTATTTGCCTCCATCAACACACTTAATCGTAACAATCGATTTAATCATCAATATACGAATTCTTAACCAAATATCCACAACTTATCATACTTACCGGAAGGGTCTTGAAATCTCGAAAAGCTTGATCTAATGCTTAGATCCTTAATCCCTACATTTGATTAATCACCTACTACTTTAATAAAAAGCCATTCGCCATAAATCCAAATCCTAGTAGGATTAGTATACTTAAACTTACCTTGTTGCCGTTTGACTTAAGAATCAAGTCTTGAAATCTCTGCTATACTCTTCTTGCATTCGGCCAAGCATTGAATCAATTAACTTGGTTAGTTTTCGGCTTTTGAATAATTAATGAACACATATATTTACCAAACATGGCCTTGGTCGAATACTATAGACACTTACCTTGTGGATTTTAAATCCAGAAACTCACCGAATAACTAGGGAACACGTGGCCTATGGTGTACCTTCAGGAAAAGAACTTCTCCTTCCTTGTAGTCGACACTTAGTAAATCCCGAAAGATCTCTTCAAAGTTACGGCAACAAGATATTAATGGGGTTAGTCCTATATTTCGGCAAATCTTAAGAAAAAAGGATGAAACCGAATGAGATCTTACCCTTACTTGAAGAAATCGATTGCACCTTCACTTCAACCTTGGAGAGATTTGGCTATGGCTAGATGATGATCTCACAACTTTTGGCTTTTGGAGGATTAGAAAGAAAAGAGAAGGAAGAATAAAGATGGAGGATTCGGCTAGATCACAAGGTATTTCGGCTTGGCAAAAATAAAAGAAGAAGAAGATTTGGTGAAGAGAATTTGGCAGAGGCTTTCAAAGAACAGATAATAATGCAGAATGGCCTCTCTTTTCCTTTTATAGCCGATATTACTAACTTAGAATCCCTTACTTGGCCATCACTCTTCTATTTTAATAGCTTTATCTCTTTAATTATAACTTAAAATAAAAGATAATTCAGCAACTATCCTTACTTAGCCGAAATTATTAAACTCAAAGTCCCTTACTTGGCCATCACTTCTCCTTATTTTCCTCTTTATCTCTTTATTCAAATTAAAAGAATTTAATCCAACAATTATCTCTTGAAAATAATGATAAATAAATCCCTTATTTATCCACTATTTATAAAATAATAAAAGCTCCTAATTTATAGCCATGTGCCGTCCACCTCTCTGCTCCTTGTAGCAAAATAAAATTTCTTTTATTTGCTTCCCATGTGACTCGAACTTAGGCCCATTCCTCTTGCATATGGCGCCATTTCCGTAGGCCCTAAGTGGCATCTTCGGACCACTTTTCCAAGCTGTTTTGTGTGTCAAATTTCACAAACTTTTCCTTTTAAGGCCACCTTGCCTTAATTTCCCCTTTTAAACCTTAAAACTCGTCATTTCTAGGTCATTTCTAAGTTTCCAAAAAATTTCGATCGGCTCTGTAAACTTGACATTTCCTTACATTTCCATGACATTTCCTTACAAGACATTTCCTTACATTTCCAAGACATTTCCTTACATTTCCATGACATTTCCTTACAAGACATTTCCTTACATTTCCAAGGTTCTAAAAATGTTCACTTTCCTCTTTTAAACTTAACATTTCCATACATTTCCAGGTTTCCAAAAGTGTTCAAAATATATTCATAACACATAAGATATGTCATTTCGTACAATTAAACAAAAAAAGCATAGGCCCTTTTCAGGATGTTACATCGGTGGCTAATATAATCTTCCAAATTTGGGTCTAACGTCTAGGCCGGGTTGGGGAGGTTACATAATGTGTGTATATTAGTGTTGTTTGAATTAGATCGGATCAGTCGGTCAGATTGGTTGGATAGAAAACCAATTGAGAGATCGATCCAAAAAGTGGTTTTGATCTAGTTAAGTCAAGAATCAGTATGAACCAATTTAGTCAACTAAAAAATCAACTGAACCGATGGTTAAACCGACAGTTAAACCAAAATTTTTAAAATTATTTGTTTTTAAATTTTTAATGATTTTTTAATCAGACCAATTAAATTGACAAACAAATAACCTAACTGATTTAATAGTTGGTCCAATTTAAAAAACAATAGTGTATTCATATAGAGGTTGCAAACTTTTTGACCAACTCACTGAGTTGAACCCCACCAATTCCGTGGGTGTATGTAACCATGCAAAGCCAAGCCACACCAACAAACACAAAATGCATCGATCATAACTTAGGATAATTTGGATTAATAACATTCATGTGTATTAGCAATTTTATTGGGTATTTAAACCCATTTCATTCCATTCTCCGAAATCATCTATAAAATTCTTCATTCCAAACTTTGAAATATAGAAAGATACTTTTGAAATCCGAAGTTAGAGTTATATCCTTTATAAATCATATATCATGTATGAGTTTTTTTTAGATTTTATTTTGATTTAAATTTTATCATGTAGAGGTGAAGCAAGAATTTTTGTTGAGGATGGATCAAGATAAAATTATAAAATTACGAGAGTTAAAAGTTAAAAATTATGTTAAAAACAACTTAAATTGAATTGTTATTTTCTTTTCAAAGGGATAAAAAAATACAAGTTTTTAATTTAATGAATTACAAAGCCTTGAATTGATTGTTTTAAATTTTGGGAAAAAGTTAAAAAGAAGATTTTTCCATTTACTCAAGGGAGATCAAGGCCCCTGTTTGCCTCTTAACTAAGTTGTTGTCATCATGAATAAATTTTATATAGAATTTCAATTTATATTAATTTAGATTCAAATATATTTCAATTATCAATCCAGTTATATTTTATAATAATTTAATTTAATTATAATTATTCTGATTTGAAACCTAATTGGAATTCCATAAAGAATTAGAACAGAACCACCAACCAACCAACAAAATATGGTAATATGAGGGATCTAACTCCCAACAGCAAAAGGTAATGAAATTGAATGAATCAATTCAAGCTTGGAGTGTAAGAAAAGTCATTAACCAATCACTCATCTAATTAAATTTTGACAACCCTGTAATAGCCCATTTTCAGTGAAATCGGAACAGTGGTTTCGGGACCACAAATCTGAGTCAGAAAGAAAATTTATTTTAATAATATTGTATGGTCTACATTATGATAGGAAAGATGTATGACAATTTTGATAAGAAAATTTTACTGATTTCATGTTTAATTATAGAAAGGACCAAATTGCATAAAATGCAAAAGTTGAGTTCTAGTAGCTATAAGTATCAAATAGCTATGGAATTCAAAACTTGAGGTCCTTATATGGTAACTAGACAATTAAGAGAAGTTAGCAGATATTTTTTATGATTCATCCATGGAAAATTAGAAAAAGAAAAGGACTAAACTATAAAAAGAAAAAAAATAAAAGATGATATCTTAATTAAATAGAAAATATCATCATTTTATATCATCTTCTTTCCCAAATACTATGGAAACCCTAGGAAAGAGAAATAAAATCAAGCAAGCTTAATTAGATAAGTAATCATGTCCCGTTTTTAGTAATTTTCATATTTTAGATATCGTAATAACTTAATCTATCTATTTTGGGGATCAATTTGTAAAGATATTAAAGTATTGAATTTTTTCCATGGATGAATATGCTAAAATTTTGAAATTTATGGTAGAAATTGAAAGGTTTTTTGTAGATAAACAACTTTTGTAAAGTGAATTTTCATGAAATTGTGATTTAGGGACTAAATTGTAAAGATGTAAAATTCAAGAAAAATTTCTAATTTTTATGAAATATATGTGTTGTAAAAGTTATATGTAAAAATCAGTTAGTCTTGGAATAAGGATTAAATTGCACGAATTTCATTTTCCGAGCCTAGGGACGAAATCGTCATTTATGGAAAATATAGGGGCAAAATGGTAATTTTGCCTAGGGTGTGAATTGAATTAAATTGAGTATGAAATGGATTAAATTGATGTTAAATTCATTTATATAGATCCGGATAGACCTAGTATGGAGTCGGATCGAGGAAAACAAAAAGTATTGGATTAGTAGATCCTTGTATACGAACGTTTATCGAGGTAAGTTCGTGTAACTAGATTATGTATATTAATATGTTTGGAATTGAATGTTGAATATCTGTGAATTGCATAAATGTTGAATGTATAAATTTAATTACATGCCTGCTATTGCTCAATAAGTATAAGTCTCGTTTGAATAGATGGAATTTGATGGATACAAGATTTCCTGATTGGTTGTGGTCTTGCATATGTTGCAGACACACCATAACTTGAAAGAGCATCCTATTATAAGCCCTCTCGAGCTTCCTGTTATATGGTTCTTACGAGCATCCTAATCCATAGTGAACCTGCATGTGTTGCAGACTACCACAGCTCTTTGTGAGCGTCCTGTTATATGATCAGTTGTGATCCTGTATATATTATAGACACAAATGCAGCTCTTTATGAGCATCCTGATATAGGCTCTTTTTGAGCTTCCTGATATGGCTCGCTTGAAATTTCTTTTATATGGTTATCCGGAGCTCCTTGATAATAACTCTTCAAAGTTACTTGTTAAGCTCAATGAGCTTCCTGTTCTAAACTCTTATGAGTTTCCTGTTATAGCTCGGATAAGCTTCCTGTTACATGGCTCACATGAGCATCCTGTTATATGGCTAGAGAGAGTGCTTCCTGATTATGTGCCCTAATTGGGTACCCCTGAATATGAGTTGGTGGTTTACAGTGTCGTACATTTCAAGTGTACTACATGTGCACCCATCGATATTCAAATAAATTCAACGAGCAAAGTTCTGTTATGGCTAATCTGCACTTGAGATGATTTATCATAGAAATGTATGTGTTATATGGAAATATGATAAGAAAAGTATGTGTATGAAAGTTATTACATGATGAGCTTGTAACATCCTGAATAATTGGGTCTGTGCATTTTATGTGTTTGGATGCTTAAAATATTAATTTGAGAATTTGAGGTACAATTGGGGCTCAAATTGGGCTGGGGCCTTGTTTTAAATATTTTGTTTAGACACTCTAAGGGCTTAAATTGAAGTTGTAGTAGTTTAATTGACATATTGGGCTCGTGGCCCAAAGAGCTAGGGAACACGATGGGGAGCTATAAGTGGCGTCACTAGTGCATGAGGAAGGCCCAAATTTTTGGTTGCTTGAAGCCCAAGTTATAGGGCTAGATTTCTGCACTTAATTGAGTAAGGGGGACGGCACAAGGCTATTTTTGGGGAATCTTATTATATTTATTTCATGTGGATAATAAGCAGATAAAGGCTATTATTTAGGGATTTAGTCTTTAAGGATAATAAGCAGATAAAGGCTATTTTTGAGGAGATAACAAATTAAGATAAGGGAAAAGGGATAGGAGCTATCATGTGTGGCAGTGTTGGCCCAAAATCAATCTCTACTAAAGGGAGGAATCGGTTTTCTATATAAAGAGGGGGTGTGCCGAAATTTTGAAGCCTCTCTTTTATTTTCTTTTCTCATCTTCTTCCTCTCAAAAGCCGAAAATCACCATCTTCTTCACCCTTTCTTCCTCTCTAAAATTTCCTGGTTGGTCGAATCTTTTAACCTCTATTGTTATTCTTCTTTTAATCCCTAAAAGCCGAAATCACATCTCTATTATTCTATTCTTCTCCTTAATATTCATTGGCGAATCTCTCTTAGCCATCTCTTCAATTCGTACATCTTCTAAAAGCCGAAATTCTTAGATCTCACTTCACGAAGTTGCGAATTCTCTTCAAAGGAGTTTGCTTGTGTCGAATCTTGAAGGAAACAATAGGTAAGTATTGATTTTGGGATTTCAATGTTCTTCCGCTTTTCAAAAGTCCTTAGTCGAATGGCTATTAGAAACTAATCTCTTATTTCACTCTTCTTTTCTAGCATTCCGGATTTGAAGAAGGAGGCCAATCGCATAGATCTCTAAGTTATAGAATTGTGTTACTTTCGGGATTTCAAGGTAAGAGGATTTGTTTATTTATATATATAATCGGGTAGAATACTAACCATGGCCGAATATAGGAGAGGCCTATTTTCGCAATTATTCCGGCTTTTAAACAAGGCTATAGATTGAGGATAATAGATCCAGATAGCAAGGACATCGACTAAGAATATTGGATTTCGCAATATCAGGTGTGTAATTCTCCACACCATCTAGATATTTTTGATTAATATATGAAAATAAGTATTACATGTTTTATTAAATGCCGAAACCCCGGCATATTGACGGGAACCCAAAGAGGGTAAAGCAAATCACCAGGCTAGTAAATGATCTGATTAAATGTTATAAGTATACTGATTTTATGTGATTGCATGGGTTGGGTTTGATGAAAGGAGGAAGTTATATGTTGTAGCGATTTTTACCGTGATCATTGTAGCGGTTCCTTACGATGATCTGTTGTAGCGGCCTGCCGTGATGCATTGTAGTGGCTACGGCCATGATCTAATGATGAGCAAAGACGATCGCCATCAAGGCGTGTAGCGGTGTGGGTTGATTGTAGATATCCCCAATGGTGTGAATGGTCGATGCGGGGCATGTAGCGGATGGACACCTAGGATATGGGTTGGGCTTTGCATATTATTTTTGTTACTTATATTTTGATTATTACTGTTTTATGGGGCTAAAGCCCAAATCTAATGGTGCATGAGGGTTGCACAACTGAGTCTCGCGACTCACCCTTTAATTTTAACCATCTCGGTGACACTTAGGCATCATCGGACCGGGCCGAGGAGGAGAGCAAGGTGGCCATGCGACGAGCTTTGATAATTCAAAGAAAAGACTTAGTCTATTTTTTTTTTATTTTCATTTAATTAATGGGTTCAAATTTCCTTGTAATAAGGCCATGGGCCACTAGACTACCATTTATGTCTTGGGATTTTGTTGGGCTTTTATTACTGGGTTTTAAGTTTTACGTTTTCAATTAAGTTAAGACCTGCATGAAATATCGGTTTTTATTTAAAATCTACCAAGATAATTGGTTACTTAATATTTTATACTTTAATGAATTATTAAGCTTTCGAAATAAAGGTGTAAACCTAGTAATTGTTTTCCAAAATGCGACATGTTATTAAAATCTCTTAAGTGACATACCAGATCCGGTTGTAGCGTTTGGGCCGGGTTTGGGGTGTTACAAATTGGTATCGGAGCCCGGTTCAAAACTCGGCTCTGGGGGTTTTTGGGCTCAAAACGTTTTCTAAAGTTAGGCTTTTGAAACATGCATGTTTTTAAATAATAACAGGTCTGTTAGCTCAAAGATGGCACTCGCGTCTCGGCCCGAGTCCGCTAGGTAAGTATTCTGAACCATTGTGTGATATAATATATGTGGGCTTGATGGGCTTTATGGGATGTAGATTAGTTAGATTAGAACTTGATGGACTTTAGGCCTAGTTGAAACAACTCTTAAAATCTCATAAGACTTAACTTCACTAAACAAACCCGTGAGCGAGCCGCAAGACTAGGGTGTGGTAACAGAGCATACGCATGTCTAGGATTGGATCCGAAGAGCCTGATATTTAAGCGATCCTAGTGACTCACCTCCTCTTGTTTGAATCCTACCGTGCGTAGTGATTGTTCTCACTCGATCACGAGGACTTGTTGACAAAGCTAAACCTTACAATTAAAACCCGAAAGGACCAAACACCCTATTTCGAAAAAAAAAATCCCCACGTTTTGCAAAATTCTCAAAATACATTTGATTTGTGAAAATTTCCAACCAACTATGAATTTATAAAAATACCTATGTTTTGAAAATTTACCCGAAAATCTCATGTTTACAAGAGTAACCCGGATTATGAAACTAGATTTTCCCAAAGTACCCCTGTTAGAAAAAAAACAACAACAAATATCCATGGTTTGTAAAATTACCAAATTACCCTTGTTTTGCAAAATGACCAAAATGACCAAAATGACCCTGATTTGTAAAATTACCGAAATACCCCCGAACTTCAAAATTACCAAAATACCCTCGGATTGCAAAATTACCAAAATACCCTTATTTCACAAAATCACCAAGAAACTCTATTTTGGAAAATTACGAAAATACCCCTGTAGGATAAAATGACGAAAATACCCCTGGGTAGTGAAACAATGAAAACACCTTTATTTGATGAATGTAAGTTTATGGATGATTCTTTGTATGTTAATTGAGTGTATGTGTTTCCTAGAACTAGAGGGTACGAACATGAGACTAAATTATGAATGCGAATTCGAAAGAACTACCCTTAAAATTGCTATTCATAAGATTGTTCGTGGTTAATCAGTGGAAAGAATTAATGATTCATAAAATTCTTAATCAGATAAACGTCTATCGAAATTATGAGTACAAGGGGACGAGGACGCTCTAGATGTGAATACTGATGCGTACTCTACCATAGAATACTAAGTGTTTTTTTTTTTGCTTTAGAAATTAGAGTGCGCAGCAAAAGCATAGTGGTGCGACTTAGGTAGTACGATTACTAGTTAGTTGGAAATTTCGAGGATGAAATTTCTTTAAGGGGGTAGAACTGTAACATCCTGAATAATTGGGCCTGTGCATTTTATGTGTTTGGATGCTTAAAATATTAAGTTGAGAATTTGAGGTACAATTGGGGCTCAAATTGGGCTGAGGCCTTGTTTTAAATATTTTGTTTAGACACTCTAAGGGCTTAAATTGAAGTTGTAGTAGTTTAATTGACATATTGGGCTCGTGGCCCAAGAGCTAGTGGCACAATGGGTGAGCTATAAGTGGCGTCACTAGTGCATGAGGAAGGCCAAAATTTTTGGTTGCTTGAAGCCCAAGTTATAGGGCTAGATTTCGGCACTTAATTGAGTAAGGGGGGACGACACAAGGTTATTTTTTTGGGGAATCTTATTATATTTATTTCATGTGGATAATAAGCAGATAAAGGCTATTATTTAGGGATTTAGTCTTTAAGGATAATAAGTAGATAAAGGCTATTTTTGAGGAGATAACAGATTAAGATAAGGGAAAAGGGATAGGAGCTATCATGTGTGGTAGTGTTGGCCGAAAATCAATCTCTGCTAAAGGGAGGAATCGATTTTCTATATAAAGAGAGGGTGTGCCGAAATTTTGAAGCCTCTCTTTTATTTTCTTATCTCATCTTCTTCCTCTCAAAAGCTGAAAATCACCATCTTCTTCACCCTTTCTTCCTCTCTAAAATTTCCTGGTTGGCCGAATCTTTTAACCTCTATTGTTATTCTTCTTTTAATCCCTAAAAGCCGAAATCACATCTCTATTATTCTATTCTTCTCCTTAATATTCATTGGCCGAATCTCTCTTAGCCATCTCTTCAATTCGTACATCTTCTAAAAAGCCGAAATTCTTAGACTCACTTCACAGAAGTTGCGAATTCTATTCAAAGGAGTTTGCTTGTGCCGAATCTTGAAGGAAACAATAGGTAAGTATTGATTTTGGGATTTCAATGTTCTTCCGGCTTTTCAAAAGTCCTTAGTCGAATGGCTATTAGAAACTAATCTCTTATTTCACTCTTCTTTTCGGCATTCCGAGATTTGAAGAAGGAGGCCAATCGCATAGATCTCTAAGTTATAGAATCGTGTTACTTTCGGGATTTTAAGGTAAGAGGATTTGTTTATTTATATATATATAATCGGGTAGAATACTAACCATGGCCGAATATAGGAGAGGCCTATTTTCGCAATTGTTCCGGCTTTTAAGCAAGGCTATAGATTGAGGATAATAGATCCAGATAGCAAGGACATCGACTAAGAATATTGGATTTCACAATATCAGGTGTGTAATTCTCCACACCATCTAGATCTATTTGATTAATATATGAAAATAAGTATTACATGTTTTGTTAAATGCCGAAACCTCAGTATATTGACGGGAACCAAAAGAGGGTAAAGCAAATCACCAGGTTAGTAAATGATCTGATTAAATGTTATAAGTATACTGATTTTATGTGATTGCATGGGTTGGGTTTGATGAAAGGAGGAAGTTATATGTTGTAGCGGTTTTTACCATGATTTGTTGTAGCGGTTCCTTACCGTGATCTGTTGTAGCAGCTTCTGCCGTGATCTGTTGTAGTGGCTACGGCCATGATCTCGATGATGAGCAAGACGCGCCATCAAGGCGTGTAGCGGTGTGGGTTGGTTGTAGAAATCCCCAATGGTGTGAATGGTCGTACGGATGCGAGGCGTGTAGCAGATGGACACCTAGGATATGGGTTGGGCTTTGCATATTATTTTTGTTACTTATATTTTGATTATTCTGTTTTATGGGGCTAAAGCCCAAATCTAATGGTGCATGAGGGTTGCACACTGAGTCTCGCGACTCACCCTTTAATTTTAACCATCTCAGGTGACACTTAGGGCATCGGACCGGGCCGAGAGAGAGAGCAAGGTGGCCATGCGACAGAGCTTTGAGAATTCAGCAAAAAAGACTTAGTCTAATTTTTTTTTATTTTCATTTAATTAATGGGTTCAAATTTCCTTGTAATAAGGCCATGGGCCACTAGACTACCATTTATGTCTTGGGATTTTGTTGGGCTTTTATTACTGGGTTTTAAGTTTTACGTTTTCAATTAAGTTAAGACTGCATGAAATTTTGGTTTTTATTTAAAATCTACCAAGATAATTGGTTACTTAATATTTTATACTTTAATGAATTATTAAGCTTTCGAAATAAAGGTGTAAACCTAGTAATTGTTTTCCAAAATGCGACATGTTATGTAAAATCTCTTAAGTGACATACCAGATCCGGTTATAGCGTTTGGGCCGAGTTTGGGGTGTTACAGAGCTCACCTTTATTACTTGAAAAGTATTTAGAAATTCATGACTTACTTGCTTGATTAAGTGTATGTGATTAGGCAATTGGTCAATTTTTTAGGATGCATGATATTTACATGATTACTTAAATTGAATATAAATGGTAAGTTAAATTCCTGTTATGCGAACTTACTAAGCATTAA
This sequence comes from Gossypium sturtianum, assembly GCA_025698515.1. Classification (NCBI taxonomy): domain Eukaryota; kingdom Viridiplantae; phylum Streptophyta; class Magnoliopsida; order Malvales; family Malvaceae; genus Gossypium; species Gossypium sturtianum. Next base: position 128,415,415 of record CM046948.1, read on the forward strand.
ATGCTTACTTTGTCTTATTTTCCTCTGTTTTATAGTGCTCGGAAGCTCGTAAAGGTTGGAATCAGTCGGAGCACCATCACACTATCCTTTAGCTCATTTTGGTATAAATAGCAAACTTATTTTGGTATAATGGCATGTATAGGCTAACTTGGCTAATGTTGGCATGTAAATGGTTGTTTGTAATCTAGCCATTGGAATGGCTAGTGATGGTATGTTTAGTGAATATGTATATGAGGTTATAATATAATTAATATATGTGTACTTGGTATGGTTATATTAAATTATGGTAAACATATATGTTTTAAAAAAAAAAAGGTAAGTTTGAATACATGTGATGATATATCATGTATAATGTTAATGTTGGCTTGGTTTTAAAGTCTTTATTTGGTTGGTATATGTATACAAGTATTAATGTAGGTACGAGAAATAAGGCTTGAAAATGGCCTTATTTTATCCACACGGGTAGACACATGGTCGTGTGTCTCAACTGTGTGTGATACACGGCTATGCGCACGGGCTTGTGGTTTGGTCGTGTGTTCCTTGCAACTTAAAAATTGAGAAACAGAATGCTCAGAATTGGTCACATGGGTATGTGTCTCATCCGTGTGAAATACACGGCCCAACACACGGGCGTGTATCTTGGCCGTGTGAATCCTGCACCTATTTTTGAAAATTAAATTTTCCACACAGCCTAGCACACGGGCATGTGGCTGGCCGTGTGACCCAAGTCAGTAGCTACCCTAATTTTAAGCACGGGCTCGAACACAGCCGTGTGCCTTACATCGAATACCCACACGGCCTAAGACAAAGGCGTGTCACTTGGTCGTGTGAGCCACACGGCCTGATCACACGGGCATGTGTCCCCTGCATGTAAAGAAATTTTAAAGATTTTGCGAAATATTCTCTGAGATCCCGAATTAGTCCCGACTTGTTTCTAATATATTAATTGGGCCTCAAGGGTCCAAATAAGGGAAAATATGTTTGAATATGATTGGTTTCGAATATGAATAGTAAATGACATAAATTAACTGTATTTGTTCTGTAAATTCTGGTAATGCTTTGTAACCTTGTTCTGGCGACGGATATGGGTTAGCGGTGTTACATTTATTGGTATCAGAGCTACGGTTTAGCCGATTCTTGGACTAACGTAGAAAGTACGAGTTTAGCTATACATGCCATTATATATATAATTTGTGATAGTGTAATATCTCCTGACCATTTTAAATGTGTTTTTCATACAGTAATGTCGGCCAACCGAGCTAGAGCTGAATCCGAGGAAGATGAGAGCAATGCTCCAGCTTTAATTCAAAAAGCTGCTTCTAATAGTAGTAGAAGGCCCGAATCTGAGGGTCGAGGTGAGGAGGCAAAAGAAGCCTTCTTTCAAATGATGAATGAATGGTTCACAGAATTCTTAAGAACAAATCCTGTTGTACAAAAACCTCCCCCTCCTGCTCCTCAACCGGTTCCCGATATGCCACAAGGTACTGAACCTGTTAGAACTGGTAAGCCCCCGGTAGATAAAATTTAGAAATATGGGGCAGAAGAATTCAGAGCAACTGTCGATGATGATCCAAAAAGGGCTAAATTTTGGTTAGAAAATACCATCAGGGTTTTGGATGAATTATCTTGTACACCTAAAGAATGTTTGAAATGTGTTGTATCTTTGCTAAAAGACTCAGCCTATCAGTGGTGGAATACTTTATTTCTGTTGTACCGAGATCCAAACAGAATTTAAAAATAAGTACATTAGTCAGAGATTCCTTAATCAGAAATAGAAGGAATTTTTAGAGCTTAAACAGGGGAATATGACAGTATCCGAGTACAAACGAGAATTCGTTCGGTTAAGTAAATATGCCAGAAAGTGTATCCCTGTAACACCCCAAACCCGGCCCAGAAGTTAGGCCCGAATCTGGCGTGTCACATTGAAGTGTTTTTCGAAAACCATGTTTTCATTGAAAACCCTCCTTAATATTTAAAAACTAAAGTCTCAGTGTGTGTTCGTTCAATTTCAAAACGTGGTTCATTGAAAAGTTAATCACTTTTAAAAATGTTATTAACTTCGTTAAAAATCTCCTTTAGTTGCGGAAGCTAATTTAAGGTAAAGAAGTTTAAAATGTATGTTTTTTAAAAATAGTAATTGGGTTGAAAACTCATCTATGTCTAACAGATATAAAATGTAACAAAATCCCCAAATTCAGAATTAAATCCAGAGAGGCCTTATTACAGAAATTAAAACCCAAAACAGAATTTAAAATATTTAAGTCTCCAACATAACAGCCGTAGTCATTTGGTCACCTCCGAGTCCCTCGCAGCACCGATCCTCCTAACGGTGGGGATTACCTGCACAGTTAAAAACGGGGTGAGTTTACGAAAACTCAGTGTGTAATCCCCTTACTAGAGTAATAGTCAAGATATCGAAAAATAGAAACCAAATGGATGCAGGCCAAAGCCCTTTAACATAAGAATAAAGACAAATTGATTCAGAGCATACGTGGGCCAAAGCCCACTACAATATCATTTGGGTCACAACTCATAACAGAATCAATTGGGCCTAGCCCAAACCAATAACAGAACAAGTGGCCTAAGCCCAGTACAGTGACAGATCTCATAAACAGATATGCAACAGTATGAGGATGCATCCCACTCCGATCCAGCCAACACACCACCCGTACCAACCCTACACTCCTGTAGGGATAAAATCTGTAACACCCCTTACCCGTATTCAAGCCGGAACAGGGTTTGAGGCATTACCTAACTAGTCTTGCTTAAACATCTCGAATAGGGTTATAAAATTTCGTTTAAAACCATCACTTGCACATACTCGGCCTAGAAGGCCCTAACATACTTCCGAGAGGTATCGGAGCTATTCCGAGAACTTTTACGAGTTCGAGAAACTTTTCAATGAAACAGGGGCCACACGCCCGTGTGGGGGTCTAGGGACACGTCCGTGTGCCCCTAAGACATGCCCGTGTCTTTCACCCGTGGTCGACACTGACTAATTTCACACGGCCTTGACACGCTCGTGGTCCTGGCCCGTGTGCCAAACCTTGGCTTTTTGACTTATCCACACGGGCTATACACACGCCAGTGTGCTTCAGCTGTGTGGCTATTCAAATTCTAAGTGCAAGGTGCAGACTTCACACGACCTGGGCACACGCCCATGTTTTAGCCGTGCCTCCAACACGGTCTAGACACACGCCCGTGTGTCTACCCATGTGGACAATTAGTAGGCTATCTACCAAGCCCTTTGCCACCCTACATTGCATACATTCATACACCATCACACAACACTCTCAAATCATTGATTATAACACATTTGATTTATGAAAATGAAGTCTTCATCCCCTACACGAGGGAGAACTATTTCTAGTATAATTACAATCGACTTAAGCCATCATCTATGGCTATGCACAACCTAACCGTAAACTCTCTTAGGCCAACACATTTAGCTATATCAACTATGACTTAATCAACTTTAAAAGAGATCCCTATACATGCCATAACTCATAAGGACTTGAAACCTCATACCAAGTGTCTGCTCGATAGTGTGAAACATCTCCGGCGACCTCCGACCCGAGTTAGCTAAATTAACCTATATGAGGTGAGAAAGAAAAAGAAGTAAGCAATAATGCTTAGTAAGTTCATATCCATTATATAATCAGATATTGAAAATCATTGATTATACTTAACTGTAAGGTATTATAATGAGTTTCTTTTTTTTTTTCATCTCAAACTCATAGTTACCTACACAATCACCTTTGAAGCTTACTCATTCTATCTCTTACCACTTTCCAACCATGCCACGAGCCAAATGCTTACATTCATTTATTTGCATACCTGCACTCAACACCACAATGCACATGATACAACACATCACTATTTCTCAATAGATTAACCACTCAGCTAAATCACTCGGTGATTTCGTATTTAGCCCACCACGATCCAATAGTAAGGTAGTATCGCACAAAGCCTACCAACTAGGATAATTATAGTGGTTTCGCACATAGCCCACTAGATAATATGCTTAACGATAGCATCGCACACAGCCCATCGTATTTAAGCATTTAGGGTGGTATCGCACTTAGCCCACCACAATTATTTATAACTCCAGTGGTATCGCACTTAGCCCACCAACTAGAATAAAACAAGCGATGGTATCGCACACAGCCCATCGTTTAATAATTAATAAGGTGGTAACGCACACAGCCCACCGCTATTGTACATTCATGGATAGTTATCCACATGCATTTATCTATTTCAAATGTTCACCCGAGAACATCCTCACACACTACCATTCTTACTTAGCTTTCTACTATAATCGTTCGCATTCACACAATGCATTAGTAATTATAACTTATGCAACCAAAGTGCATCATTTACACATAACCCACTATGGGTTCATCATATACCGAATTCATCTCAATTCAGTTCTAACACATACCCGTATCTCTCATGGTGCAACACATTCATTCTCAATTTCAAAATACTTGTTGAGTCACTAACATTGTTAAGTAACTCACTTGAGTCTTATACACATAATGTCACATTGACATCATACCCCCGATAGGGTCATACATGAATTAACATATCGATGCCATGTCCCCGACATGGTCTTATACGAAATATCACATCGATGCCATGTCCCTGACATTGTCTTATTTAATATCTCACACCGAGGCCATATTCCAATATGGTCTTACACGGAACCTTAACTATCATTATTTCATACTATTTGCATTTCTTACTATTCTTAGATTATATCTAAGAATTTCATTTATTGACATCTCGTCAAAACATATTTAATGTATACATGAAGGCAACATACAATTTATGCAACATCGAATATTAAGTATCTCACGTAAGATTTCATTATTCGTATACGAACTTACCTCGATACTGAAAAGGGTAAAAAGGGAGTCTATTTGCCCACATTTCTCTTTTCTTCTGTTCTAGGTCTGAATCTCGTTTTCTTCGATCTAGAAAAATAAAATTTACTCATTTAATCACTTAATGATCATATTACAACATAATCTCTACTTAGGCAAAAATGACCATTTTGCCCCTATACTTTGGTAAAATTATGATTTTGCCCCTAGGCTCGTAAATAAACTTTCATTCATCTTCTTTACTAATCAAGCCTAGCCGATTCATATTCCCTTCTATAGCAACTCAAAATTTCAACTGTTTCATACACTTATTACCAATTTGCAACATTTGCATCTTAGTCCTAATTAGGTGTTTTCATGACAACACCTTTCATAAAAGTTGTTTCTCATTTCCCTAACATTCATTTTCTTCCATAAAAACTCAGCAACCAACATAAACTCTCTCATGGCAAGTCCCTAGACTTTCAACCATATTGCAAAATAGTCCCCGCATTAGCTAGCTTAAGCTTTGGGGACTCCAAAAACACAAAAATCATCAAAAATTATCATTAAAAGGACTTACTTGTAAGGATGGGATGTAGCTGAAATTTTCAAGCTTTCAAACCCTTAAGCTTGCTGATATTTTTGGTTGGAGAAGAAAAAAAAATGAAAAAATGATAGCCTTGGCTTATTTCCTCTTATTTTATTCATTTTGTCAACTTATCTCACCAACTATTGACTAAAATAAATGCTCTTGTCCCCTATGCATGCTATGGCCAGCCAACTCATTTAAATAAGGCCAAATTGCACATTTGGGACCTCCAATTAATATTCTATAGCTATTTGGAACTTCTAGCAAATAAAATAGAACTTTCGCACTTTATGCATTTTAGTCTTTTTTTGCGATTAAGCAAGAAATCGCTAAAATTAAAGCACCAAAATTTTCATGCACCCCTATAAACATGTTATAACACATAAAATAATGTGAAAATAATTTTCTCTAACCTCAGATTAGTGATCCTGAGATCACTATTCCGACTAGCCCCTAAATCGGGTTGTTACAATTCTCCCCACTTAGGGATTTTCGTCCTCGAAAATCTTACCAGGAGAAGTTGCTCTTAACATTCCCGAGACGCTTCCACCAACTCTTCAAAATCACGAATCGATTTATCCTCAAGTTTCTCTCGCCAAAAACCTTTAAGCTATAGTACACAAGGTCGAAGCACAACTTGAGACCTAGATTACTCGTCCTCCTGGGCATATATACTCAATAATCTTACAACTGTGAATTCGGCACATGCAAAAATGATCATTCGGATCCTTATCGCATACTTCACTAAAATTCAGATGACAACTCCCTCCTTGGAAATCAAGTCGCTTCAAATTTGAAATCTATTGTATTTTATCTCACTTTATCACTAGGATATTCACCGACTGTAATAGTCCTGACTTGCACGCTTTGAAAATTCAGCTTTTAGTGGTCGACTACTTCTGACCACAAACTCAATCATATCGTGAAATTTACTTAATCGTCAAGACATTTATGCATATAACTGCACTTTTTCATAGTCTTGCATGAATAGACATGCTATCACTAAGTCTCATACTAAAACCTTCTGTATAAGTTCTGAATTTATCAACAATGGAAATCTTATTCGACCTGAATTTTAACGTCTTAGTCAGACTCACTCAGAGCTTATTTGAAATACCATCCATGGCATTACTAACCATACACAAGTCATAGGCTTCTTGCCATACTTACTTACAATTGCCTGTATTTAGCACAAACTGCGCCACACATCGCACTCGTATCTTCGTGACTCGTTCACGAGCACCTGTATTCATTCCTTCACATGACTTTAGTGCCATTCTCATTCTACTTCTAAACTCACCTACTTATCCCATTAATCACTAGGGATAGTCAAAGACGCATATTCGCTGCGTCGATCTTCGTAGGGTGCGGGCCAATGCCATATCTCCAAGGTGGTCTTACATGGAGTCACCTCTAAATGCCAATGCCATATCCCGGATAAGGTCTTATATGGACTTCCAGATCAAATATCAATGCCATATCCCGAATATGGTCTTATACGATTCTCATTTTCATTACCGAAGCCATATCCTGAATATGGTCTTATACGGATCTCAACTCTCAGTCTTAGAGGCCATGTCCCGAACATGGTCTTACACGGACCTTATCTATTTCATATCTCAATGATAGCATTTTCATATTCAATATGGTCCGCTAAGACTTCAACATCTCATTCAACATTAACTAATCAATTTAGTAAAGCATTATACATTAATGTAATGCCAAGCATTTTCAACATGCTAGTATAAATGTTGCATTAATCACATACAAACTTACAAACTCTTTTTTCTCGATTCACACTGAACTCAATACTAAAACTTTCAGTTAATAGTACCTTTAATGACTTCCAACCTAACCATCACAGTTAAAATGTTTCAATGAGCATACCTCTGTATCATGCTCCTCACTCATGTACACATAGAATTTCATTCTCCTTATTGATTCATGAAAAGAACAACTACATCGCCCTTGAAAGGCAACAGATATTAATACGAAATACTCAAAGAGATCATTATGGTCCACACAACTATGGTTGTCATGGTCAAACACTTTCACAGTTCAAATATTGTTTCTCCAACCATTTCCATTATCAAAACTTCTTGACTATTCCTTTTCATTAGTGAACATCAAATCAGAAAGGTCTCGATAAGTGTACACCTCAGGCTTCCTACTCAATTGAGTCAAATAGCCTAGGCTAACTTTCTCTTTACTCTTAACATTGCATAATCAGTGCAATCTTTAAAACATTCAGATATTCTTCTCAAAGCTGTTCTCACTTTCTAACTAGCTTTATCTCGATATACGTTACTACTTGTTTCGCCACTAAACTCTTTCATTTCGTACTCATGAGCTTATTCAACTTAACTCTCATAAGGATCTCATTATAAATCAATAGTAGTAAGGGGGTGAGGTCGTAAAGCCTCTAACTTGACTCTCATGACCACATACATATGATTTAACATTTGTCATTAATGTAATATCATCGTAGTCACACAACTCGCTCCAGGCGAATTTTCACGCTTACTCATGCTACAATTGTTTCTATCACCCATAATTTTGAATAGTGACTTCACTTACTCAAGTTCCATATTAATGTCTACTCGAGTACTCAACATTAAACTTTGATTTCTCTTACCATTGCTTATCAATTAAGAGAATGTCTTACGGTTTGAGTGTAAGAGCCCAAATTTGCCCGGGGCCCAATTAACCAAACATTAACCAAAATAAAAAAAAACAAAACAAAAATAAAATCCAAAATAGTCCATCAGTCAATTACAAAAAACGAGCCCAAAATTGCTGAGCCTAACAGACCCCATACCCATTACATCCGACCCAAACAATTGAGGACCAAACCCTAGCCCACAACAAAAAACAAACAGAAACCCTAGCTAGCCAAAGTAGCACCGCAACAGCCCCAACAGCTCCAGCCCCCTCACGCGCGCCGCATCTCCGTACTCGCCACGACAACAGCCTCCGTACACTCCTCCGTACGACCTCCACGGAACGTCACGCACCTGTAAAAGAAAACAAACAACGACAGTAGAGATATATGTATTTTTCTTTACATTTTCGGATATAAAGTCGAACAACAAAAAACCATTGTATTCTCTACATTTTTTACACAAAAAAATAAATACAAAAGAAAAAAGAACAGATCAGCGAAAGGTTGATTTATTTTCTTTATTTCTCATTTTTTTTCTTTTCTTTTCCTCTTCGAAACCGCTTATCTACTTAAAAAGATTTTCTTTTTTAAAAAAAATATACATACATATTTAAATATATATATATATATATATATATAAAACCTTACTTTTTGGACGGCCGGCCGATGACCGGACCCCCTGGTCGGAAATCATCGAGAGAGAGGGGGGAGGAGAGCATTTTGTTTTTTTAAGGGAAAGGAGAAATTTGTTTTTTTTTTTTCAGAAACTTGTTATTTATATAGGGTACCAAACGACGTCATTTTGGACTTAAGCACCAGTGCCAAAACGACGACGTTTTATGTTGGCCCGTGCGCGTGACCCGACCCAGAGACAAGATCCGCGCGTTTTCCTTTTGATGGGGAAATTGCGCTGCAAGTCCTTCCGCTTTTTTGCCCCTTTTTAATCCAGTTTCTTTTTATTTATGAATTGGCCCCTGCAAATTTATTTCTATTCCACTTTGATCCCTCGGTTTAGGCTTAAAACGCCGCGTTTTGGAGTATTGGGATTATTTCCCATTTGGTCCCCCATATTATTCGCGCGTTGCTATTTGGTCCTGCGCATTGTTTTTATTCCCAATTTTTACCCAGATTTCCGATTAAGTTTCAATTTAATCCTTTTAATTATTTATTTAATATAATTTAACCCCGTAATTTTTCTTTATTCCCAATTTGATCCCCATTTTTTTAATTCGGTTATTTTTTTTATTTTTTTATTTTTTTTGTTGTGTGTTATTCTTTATTTTATTATATGTATTTTTTTTATTTGTTTACATTTTATCTTGTGTATTTTAATATTAATTATTTTAATATTCTTATTGTTATTAATATTAATATTATTACTATTATTATTATTATTATTATTATTATTACTCTTATTTATTTATTTTTACTATTTGTTTATTAATATGTTTTCATTATAATTTAGTATTATTATTACTATATTTTGTTACTATTATTTTATTATCTATAAACTATTGTACATAGTACTTATTTAATTATCGATTTACTATTAACTTTTATTTCGTTACTATTTTCCTTTATTCGTTTGTCTATCTATTTGCTTTTGTTACATATTATTTCATGTGGATTGTCTATCTTGGCTTTTATTTTATTGTATTTTATTCTTTTCTTCATTATTATTATTTATATTATTGTCATCGTTTTTATTCTATTATGCATATCGCTATAATTATTTTCCATTTTACTACGACTGCATTACATCTTATTCAAAAGTTTTTCCAAATAAGGCAATATTTGTGTTTGGAAATTCGAGAAATCGTGCCCTATCGTGCTGGGTTTCGGTTTTCCGTTTGACCAAATAACCAAATATCCTTTTAAAATTTTGTCCTTGTTTTCTAAAAAACAAGGCAATATTTCGTGTTTCGAAATCCGAGAAATCGTACCCTACTGTGCTGGGCTTCAATTTTTCGTTTGTCCAAATAATTGAATATCCTTATAAAAATCTCAATGCATGGACTTTGGAAATCATGAGAGGATCTTGGCATCGAGGGTTTGAAACGTCATATCCTATCGTGCTGGATGTGATATTTTATTCCTTCGGAACAAGAGAATCTCAAATATCCAATTCGAGTTATTTAAAATTTTTAAAACGGAATTATATTCTAAAATATTTTCAACTTTTCGACATTAGGATACCAATTAATCAATTTGGTACCAATTTTGGGCGTTGCGAGGGTGCTAATCCTTCCTCGCACGTAACCGACTTTCGAACCTGTTTTCTTAGATTTCGTAGACCAAAATTATCGTTTTAATAAATCTAAAATGTTTTATTAAAATAATCCATCTCAAGGTGACCCAATCACACCTCAAATAAAGGATCAGTGGCGACTCTACTCCATGTTTCATTTTTAAGTCGATCCCCTTTTTTTTTCCAAAACATATAAAAATGGTTTCGACAGCTTGGCGACTCCACTGGGGATTGGTTTAGAGTCAGGCCATGAATTGATTAATTTTTGTCCTTTTGATTGAAAATTTGGAAAAAATTTTTGAAAAGTCATGTTTCTTTTGATGCATTTGTTTGTGCTATGATTGCAATAATGTCGAATCTCATAAACTACTTTGGCATTACATTGCATGACTGTTGTGGTCACACCTTTAAGTGGGAGTGAGAAACTATGCCTACGTGAGGTTTTCACCTCCGCATGGGCTAGTGGACTGCTTCCGGGATACATCTGTACCTATGTCTTCGTGAGATTTTCATCTCCGCATGGACATAGGGAAATGTATTCCCCTGAATCGAACTCGATCTATATGAGCCTATAATGGGTTAGGATTGAGGAATTTACTGGTTCAGGTACCCTCTCTTTAGAACCAAACTACATATAGTGAACCCTAAGAGCTAACCCTAGGTAGAGCCACGCCAAACCCTAGTGGTCACACGATTAGGTACTTTATTCTGTTGTTTGTTTCTCTTGTGCTAACGTGTTTCTTTTGTTTTGACTGCATTGCATTTCATCATCATAGAAAGGAGGTGTTGATTCATATTCGATTGCTAAATAGAAGAGTTTGTCATAAGGAAATGGATTGCTTAATAAAGTGGATTATAATACGGTCATTCAAATATAGTCCAAATAAACAACGAGAGAAGGTTGATGGTCTGCAGAAGAATACAAGACTTTGCCCAAGGATTCAAGCCAACAAGGATTATTTGAGAGTCGTTATGCCTCAACTTTCTTAAAGAAGCTAATTAACATCGTAGGGATAAGTGAGCAGTGAACCACAACCCGGATCAAGCCGAGTGGAAATAAGAGAGATATCTTTTGGGAGGATTTGCAGGATTCGACTGTAACATCCGGATATGAAGAAAAGATCAGGGTCTTCACTTGGACTATGAAGACAATGTCGTATATGTAACCTGTTTTATGTAAAGAAATTTATTTTCTAGAAAAGTTCTTCTAATGGAATTGAATTCAAAATCAACACCTCTCTTTCTTTTTTGCATTCATTCCATGCATTTGCATTGCATTTCATTACATCATATGCATTAAAATTTGTAGAAAGACTCTAATTAATTAAAAATTATTTCAGCAACCTGGAAACTGACAAAACTTTACCAAATACGCATCCCTACGGAACAAGAAAAAAGACCAAGTCAATGGATAAAAGACTAGAAAAATTGGAGCAAATGCAGAAGGATATGCAAGAACAAATGCAGGCACAGATGCAAGAGCAGCTTGCTAAGATCCAGTAGGATATGATGGACAAAATGATGGAATCTCAAAAAAATATGATGACTCAGATGACGCAGCTGTTGAATGGGCTTATGGATAAAGGAAAGAGCCCCATGGTTGATGCTGAGGAGAATACTGAGTATCCTCAATATCCCCCTGGTTTTACTCCACCACATGTGCAAACACAACCTGAAGTAGCTTTACGAAGGCCACCTGTCACGATCAGGCCTCAACAATTCCAAGTTAGTGCTTCAATGAATCTCTAAACTGGCTCGGGTTTAGGAGATAATCTAATCAATACTAATGTCCCTGATTCGGATTAAATAGCTGAAGGAGAGAGGACAAAAGTAGAATTAACAAAGCAGCTAGAAGATAGATGTAAATGGTTGGAGGAGAAGTTTAAAGCAATAGAAAGTGCCGATAGCTGTTATGAAATTGATGCCAAGGATTTAAGCTTGGTCCCGGACTTGGTGCTCCCATACAAATTCAAAATGCCTGAATTCGAGAAATATAATGGGACAAGTTGCCCCGAGGCTCACATCACTATGTTTTGTAGAAGAATGACGGGGTACATTAATAATGACCAACTGTTGATCCATTGCTTCCAGGATAGCCTTGTGGGAGCAGCAGCCAAATGGTACAATCAGTTAACCCGTTCCCAAATTGGTGCATGGAAAGACTTGGCTCAAGCTTTCATAAAACAATACAGCCACGTGACAGACATAGCGCCCGACAGGATTACACTCCAGAACATGGAGAAGAAGACAAACGAAAGCTTCAGGCAGTATGCCCAGCGATGGAGGGAGGTGGCGACGCAAGTCCAACCACCACTCTTAGAGAAAGAGACGATCATGCTCTTTATTAACACACTGAAGGCCCCGTTTATCACTCATATGCTAGGGAGTGCTACAAAGAGCTTCTCGGACATTGTAATGACTGGAGAAATGATTGAGAATGCCATAAAAAGTGGAAAGATAGAGCCAGGAGAAAGTAACAAGAGAATGGCCACAATGAAGAAAGAAGATGAAGTGAATAATACAAGCATGAGGTACTCAAAGTCGACTACTGTTAATCAGCCAAAAACAGTGACTACTGGGTATCAGGGTTCATCAAGAAAAGAATCTGGCACAAGGTAAAATAATGAAAAACTCTATTTACGCCGATCCCAATGACGTATAAGGAGTTGTATCAAAGTTTATTTGATGCGCACGTTGTGTCCCCCCACTACCCGAAATCGATGCAACCTCCATACCCAAAATGGTATGACCCAAATGCCCAGTGTGAGTACCACGCGGAGATCACAGGGCATTCGACAGAAAATTGTCTTACTTTCAAGAAATTGGAAAATCTCATCAACATGGGTATTGTGAAGTTCGATGACGAAGTAGTAAAAGCTGATAATTGAAAGTGGGGACAGGAGAGTTGCATTTCCTTGAAGAAGTCATCAGAAGCCTAGAAATCAGGAAACCAGAACACCAATGGCGTATCCGAAGAGGGAACCGAGGAATAAAAGTTTTCCAAGCATCTGCCTATAGGAACCTGGGAGCGTTTTGGACAATTGGACTGCGGAAGAAATTTTTGTAATATTTAGAGCTTACTCATAGTAATGTACAAAACGCACTTGTTGCTTTAAGCCTAGAAGCAATAAGATTTCTTTTGTGAAATAGGCTTGTGTTCAGAATTGTTATTTCAATAAAGTACATCTTTTTAAGAAAATATTTTTTCATTCTTTCCATTTCATATTATACATTCTTTTGTTTTTAGAATATTCTTTCATTCTTTATTCATGACCATACCATACAAATAATGAGCCTTAGAATCATTTATGCTTTGGATTTTTTTGCCTTCATACCTAGGTACCCAGATATCAATGACATGAGCGACGTTGTTACTGACTCCCTTTTTGAATGAGATATGGGTCTAAGGGATCTAAGGACTTTAAAGATGACAGAGATTGTAGCCTATCTTTTGATTTGTTAAATATGGTAGAACAAGATGAAAATAGACTCTACTTTGCAAAGGGTCAGTAGACATCGCGAGCTTAGGAAAGGGGAAAAAATCGAAACCTAACTCACCACAAAAATAAGACGAGTCACCATTAAGCCATTTTCAAGAATTCAAAGACGTTTTTGCACGATCATTATCAAGGCACGCCAGGCTACTGAAACATGGGTATGCTGTTAAGGTTGGTGTTTAAAGAACCCAAGTTAATGGTTCTACAATGGCCAGGCTAATCAAAAGATTTGGGCTACTGGATTACCAAAAAAGAGAAATTGCATCAGTTATACTGTAAATGCAAAATTAAGGAAGACAAGACTTATGTGCCTCATTCATTTTTTCTATATGTGGCGCATAGATGTTATGAGGCTGATTTCGTCAAAAGCTCCTAAGCCAACACTGATTCATCTTTGTGGTCGCTGGCAACTTCATTTAAAGAGTGAAAGTCACTTCTTATGCCAATCTCACATAGTCGACAGTTATCAACTCCCACTCTCTCAAAAAAAAATAAGATTCCAACAAAGAATGTCAGAAGGGATCATGTTTAACAATGCATAACCGCAATGTCAAAAGTTTATAGTCTGTTCAAAGATCAGACACCACATCAGTGTAGCAAAGGCAGTCAAAAAGAAAAACAAAAGGTCATAAAAAAGAGTGAGACTTGTAAAGATTGGCATACATAAGTTACTATTTACCCTCTATGCTTATCAAACGTTGGCCAAGACTGTCACCGGGGAAACACATTTCTCATTGGTTTCGCCCATTGAAATCGAAATTCCTTTTTTTTCCGAGTTTTATCAGAACTGAAGGTGGATGAGGCAGAATGGATCCAATCCCGATGTGATCAATCGAATTTGTGGAGAAAAGTTAATAGCTATCCGTTACAGTTAGATGATGCGGGTTTGCGAAAAAGAGGTTCATCCTAGAAAATTCTCAAAGGGGGACCTGATATTGAAGAAGATCCGTCATATACAAAAGGACTTCAAAGAAAAAGGAGAGGCCAAGGTGAAAACCCACAAAGGGCGCCTTGAGATTAAAATAAAATAAAAAAAAATAAAAAAGGGGGAAAAATAAAAATTTTCATCAAAAAAGAAGAAAAAGGAGAGGCCAAGGCGAAAACCCGCAAAAGGCACTTTGAGACCAAAGGGGATTTGAGTTGAAAACCCGAAAAGGGCAGCTCAAATTTTGATCGAAAGTGGGGCATACAGTAGTCTTGCTACGCTTGAATTAACAACGAAGAAGTATGTTACGTCTTGGGGCATCGACAAAGTACTCCGGATCCCCTAAACACATATTGAGCTCAAAATGGTCCTCAAGAAGTTGGAACAGAGAAGCTCAGGCTGCGATATCTGGGGCACCTAGTTTTCCTTTTACCCATTTTAAATTTGTTATATTATTCTTTTCAAAATAGGTTCGCAATAAATTTCCTTCTTGATTGCGATTGCCATCTTTGCTTAACTTATTTGTTTTGAGCTATGCTCCTAATTAATTTCCTTCTTGTCCATTGTTATGATCTTTGCCAAGCATTTTGCATTGAAATAACGATTAGTGGACTAATAATACTTTCATAAAACGAGTTTCGCATATTACTCTAGAAGCTTCTGAATAATACAAGAACTTGAAACAGGAAT
Source organism: Gossypium sturtianum (assembly GCA_025698515.1). NCBI lineage: Eukaryota > Viridiplantae > Streptophyta > Magnoliopsida > Malvales > Malvaceae > Gossypium > Gossypium sturtianum. Next base: position 128,430,894 of record CM046948.1, read on the forward strand.
ATTGTTTAAAACTCACCAAGGTTAAGGAAGAATCTAGACTGAGACTATCTCTTCGGATTTTTGTCAAAAATGGTGACAATATATTGCGTCGGTGATACAATCTCGACGAAAAATGGACAATGTTAACCCAAGTATAAAAGGGGAATCATTCACGCGAAAAATGATATTTTGCACCCATGCAAATATCATGCATGCACATTTGGTTAGGTCACCTGGGAAGAGATCAGTTGATTGAACAAATTACAGTCCTCTACCCTTGAATAGCAGTGGGATGGATTGGAAAAGTTACAAATCCTATACCCCTAGGTCACAATGAGATCAACCCTGAAGTTACAGTGGGGCAAATCTTTTGAGCAAGATAATGGTTTTCTCGGGTTTTCTATCGAGAATACCAGCCAAGCAAGAAGACAACATGATATGAGCAATGATATTAAAAAGGATCATTCTCACGACATTTTGTATATATCATTCATAATACATTCAGTTAGGAGCATTTGATTCATTCCGATCATAGCATCCTAATCACTTTGCATAAGCATAAACACATAAAACTGATTTCACAGGATAGGTCCCCCAGAGGACGGTGTCGCAACATCGGTGAATTCACAGATCTTGTCTTCTTGAGATTGCAGTGAAGCGGATCGAAGATACCAGTCTGGCATCCCTGAGTTTGCAGTGGAGTAGATTGAAGATTGCAGATCTTGTCTCCCTAAGCAATAGTGGAGCAGATCAGTTAAAAATTGCAGATCTTATCTCACTAAGCAGTAGTGAAACAGATCGAAAGCCTGAATTCTTATTTCCTCGAAGTTCCAGCGGAGTAGGTTTAAATTACAAATCTTCTCCCTGAGTTTACAGAGGATCAACTCTTATTTCCTTGAAGTTTCAGTAGAGAAGATGGAAACTACGAATCTCTTCTCCCTGAATTCTTATTTCCTCGAAGTTCCAGCGGAGAAGGTTGAAATTACAAATCTCGCCTCCCTGAGTTTACTGAGGATCAACCCTTACTTCCTTGAAGATTCAATAGAGAAGATGGAAACTACGAATCTCTTCTCCCTGAATTCTTATTTCCTCGAAGTTTCAGCGGAGTAGGTTGAAATTACAAATCCCGCCTCCCTGAGTTTACAGAGGATCAACCCTTATTTCCTTGAAGTTTCAGTAGAGAAGATAGAAACTACGAATCTCTTCTCCCTGAATTCTTATTTCCTCGAAGTTCCAGCGGAGAAGGTTGAAATTACAAATCTCGCCTCCCTGAGTTTACTGAGGATCAACCCTTATTTCCTTGAAGATTTAATAGAGAAGATGGAAACTACGAATCTCTTCTCCCTGAATTCTTATTTCCTCGAAGTTTCAGCGGAGTAGGTTGAAATTACAAATCCCGCCTCCCTGAGTTTACAGAGGATCAACCCTTATTTCCTTGAAGTTTCAGTAGAGAAGATGGAAACTACAAACAGAAACCCTAGCTAGCCAAAGCAAATACCTCAACATCCCAACACTCCAGCCCCACGCGCGCGCGCGCCTTAGATTGCTCGCGACGACAACGACCTCCCGTACACACCTGCATGCGACCTTCATAGCACGTCACGCGCCTATAAAAGAAAACAAACAACGACAGTAGAGAGATTTGTATTTTTCTTTACATTTTCGGCTATAAAGTCGAACAACAAAAAACCATTGTATTCTCTACATTTTTTACACAAACAATGATTGACTATCTTGTAGCTATGGTACCTATCTTGAATGATTGACTTAAAACCTATATGAACCATAAAATGATGGACGTTTTGTTAACAATAAGCTTTATACTTGATGTATGTTACATGAGACGGTGGTGTGGCATCTCGGTATTTGGCCTGGCGTCCAAGCCAGGAATGGGTGTTACATTTTTTCTTAATGTAATACAGTATTTGACAAAAGTTGTATATTTTGATATCTGAAAATAATGATATTAATTTTTTTTTAGTTTTATTTCGCTTATAGAATTGATTTTATGAAAATTTATAATTGATTAATATTAGCTCAAATCAACCCTAAAAATTGATCATACCTAATTTAACAAATTAAATAAAAAATTAAACAAATTCAAAAATAACACAAATTTATCCCACTAACAATCATGAAATTTCAGACCTATTAATATTACAAATTAACTTTACCAAATCAAGCCTAAAAAATGATTTAAACACTAAAAAGCTGACATTGTTACCTTTGAATATCAAAATGTACAACTTTTGTCAAATTCAAGTACAATATTGGACAAAAAAACACATATATCAAATTAGATAAAACGTTAAACTCGAGCACCAAATGATGTATTAAGCCAAATGCTATGCTTTGACCCTAAATCAATAAAAATGCATAGTTAAAATATGCTTTAAGTCCATGAACTTTTCATATATTTGGAATTTAGTTCTCCTACTTTTATTTCAAGGAATTTAATCCCTTTATTTCTCAGATTTGAAAATGCAAGTTCAATTGTTAACAACACTAAAATTTTTACCTTGAATTCAATTTCATTGCAACGTTATGTTTTGTTAGATGACTATCAATTAATTATTTTTTTTTACTATTTCAAAATGTAATAGAAGAAATTTAATGATGTCAACAATTAGACTTAAATTTTGAAATTTAAAAAATAGAATAACTAAAAAATAAAAGTAAAAAGACTAAATTTTAAATGTACGAAAAATACATTAACTTAAAACATATTTTAACCAAAAATAAATTCATTATTAAAGGTTTTCTTTTTCATATATAAATTTTTTAATTTTAAAAAGTTGTGTCTGACATTGAAAAATTAGACTGGGATTGAATAATATTAAATTAAAAGGCACATCCCATGATCATGTCATAAAAATTAGTTTATTGGAAGGAAAATGTTGATGCCTTTATTTTTATACAAATTTATAAATAAATCTTTAAGTTTTGGGAATTTTTGCTACTTTTTCTTTTTCGATTTGAATTGGAGAAATTTGGTCACTTTGTTACTATATTTAATTTAAAGAGGCAATGGTTACGAATGGCATGATTGTCTCCGTCATCATTAGAATAAGAATTATTCATTGGTAGGTCATTTTTAAGTCAACTTCTCAATTGTGCCTTCATCTTTAATAAATTATTTCCTTTTCTAGTTTCAAATAGGTACATCTTTTATCATTATATGCTTCGTTAATGGAGTTTTTACTAAAAAGGAAAGGCTTCCCTTAAACAATATTACACCGTACAAACAAACAGTGGGGGGAACCACTACCCTATTTCTTAGTTTTGCTTCAAAATATTGCGAATATGAATAATGTAAAAATGTGGACCTATATTTGTCCATATCATCACTTTGTTATATTTCATGTAATTTGTTAGGTCGATTACCAAGGATTGGTTTGTAAAGTAGTTGATACGGGTCATCATCAAATTATGGTGGGATAAATTCGTATAAGCAACGAATATTAAAAATAACGAAGAAATTGAAAAGATCAAACACATAAATTTTATGTGGAAAAACCCCTTCGAAGAAGATAAAAAATCACAAGTAAAGATAATTTTACTAAATCGGCAAAAACGAAGAGTACAAAGATGAAGATAAAAACTAAACCCCAAAACTCGAAAATAAGAACCATCAAAACTTAAACACAAAATTCCCTAAAAACTTGTAAAAGCTAATACTTAAATGTGTTATGGGTTAATCTTTCTAGGGTAGAAAAGGGCCTATTTATTGGCTAAATTTGTAGATCAAATAATCTTAGCATAATCTAAACTAATCAAAGTTCGACTGGGAAAAATAATTAGAGTTTGACTGGAAGAAGAAAACCGAGAAAATTGCATGACACGTCCCCTATTGTGACGCCACGACGTCGTTTCTGCTTCTTCCTTATTTTGTCGTCACGACTTCGCTATCTGTTTGTGTCTTAATTTGACCAAAATGTGAGGCATACTCCACAAATCTCCACATTGACTCATATTTCCACAAAGCCTTCTTTGTCGAGTCCGCCATGGGCCTATCTTGAACTTTGTAGGATATTAACTAAGTTCAAGCCATGCTTGAACTTTGAAACTAGAAGACTTCTAGTCTTCGACTTGTGCACTGCCAAATCAAAATTGACTCGGGTCTGTTTTCCACAAACATAGTGCTCTGTCTTTCCAACTCCTGTACCACAAAGAGAACTTCTCTTCTTCAAGATGGTCATACATTTTTCTGTAACACCCTATACTCGGTCCGGTCACTATCCCGAGCTATAAAGTATTACAGCTATTAAAAATTTAACATAATTCATATTTCAAATCAAACATAATCAAAATAATTCATCAATAATCATGTCCATGCTTTTCAAACAATTTGAGACCTAAATCGAGCTTGTTGAACATTTAAAACAAACCGAGATCAAGTCTGTATTAAATTGAAACTTCTACAAAATTTTAAGCAAAAAGTGAAAACAGGGGTCACACGGTCGTATAGCCAGGCCATGCGAAAGAGGCCAGCCCGTATGACCCCAAACATGGTCGTGTGGGGCGTGTTCCTCAGAGTCACACGGCTGTGTTCCCAGACCATGTAACTCTCTGTGCCCGTGTGAACCAACCTGCAATAAAAAATAATAAGACACACGGGCGTGTGAGTAGGCCGTTTGCGTCACATGGCCATGTGTATCTGAAAATGACTTAAAATCAAGGCAACTTTCACATTTTACTTGGGTAACAAACTAAACCCTAAACCAAAAATTGTTATACCTTCAAATGCATTCAAACAAGTTCAAAGCATAGCAAAACATCCAACCTAAGTGCCTACCCAATGTACCCTCATTAGCACCACAAATTAAACATCCAATCAAAACCCATACTCAAAGTTTACATGACATTACCTTTAAGACATAATAAAACTTTCATTTCAACACATCTATTTATCACATATCAAGCTAGTCACAAAAGGTATTTAGCTAATAAAAGCACTCCAAGTCTCAAACATAACCAAAGATACCAAACATAGATATACAACCATAAAGCTTACTCGAACTAACTTATAAGCAACGTTATCATAAACAAATTATCTCAAAGGCTCATCGTACATGCCATTTATAACCTGACAACAAAATAACTAAATCTTCTACCGAGATGAAGAATGGATAGTGTGAATATACTCCGACTAGATTCCAACCGGTCGAGCTTTCCGATGACCTACAAGACAAAGAAAACCACTACATAAGCAAATAGTGCTTAGTAAGCTCTTATAATCTTAAACTTGAACTTGCCAAAAAAGATGTAACTTAACCATTTTACAGGATAATTCAATATCTTGGTCGTAAGTTCATTAACTACCTATACACATCACAAACCTCACACGATTAGTGTGTTCATATATATAATACATGTAACTTTATTGTGTTTTCAAACATATACCCAAAAACACATTTGGTACATAACTCAACCTTCACATATTCATTTAACATTTAATATCTTTATTTCAATATTCATTTCAATTATCCCTTTTTACATATTTATAAATAAACAAATACTTCGTATAAACACTTCATATAACCATTCATATATCTATTTCCATTTAAACATTTCGTATACTTGTTTCATATACCGTTTAACACATAATCATAATGTATAAATTCATGCATTAGAACATGTACCTACATTACTATCCTATACAACACAAACCAAAAAGGTTAGTAAATGTAACAATGAAGTATACAATTTCAAACATATTATAGAGCATGTAATAATAAATATGCCATGAACACATTTCATTCATCACATAACAAATATGCATCGTCTTTCTATTTAAAATGTTCATACCAACATATTCAAACTCACCTATATAAATCATATAACCTTTTTACTTAATTATAAAACATACAAAGCATGAAACTAACAATTCTGCCAATATACCATTGTTTCAAATTTTTAAAACATTTAAACCTTAACAATTCATATCATTAAAATACCACATGATGAATAATCATAAACCAAGTTATCGTTATAATAACATCTCATTTTAGATAATCAAAAAGATAACACTCATCAAGTTAACTATTAGAACTTTAACCGACTCACGATGTTGCTCATACAAGTTTCAGAGTAACTGCAACACATGCAGAATCTCAAGTCATCGTTACGATCTATGTCACTGATACATAATACCTACTAAATAATCACCGGCTCATAGTCTGCTTAGTAATCACCGGCTCAAGGCCTGTTAAATAATCACCGGCTCAATGACTTGTAACACCCCTAACCCATATCCGTCGTCAGAATAGGGTTACAGAGCATTACCAGAGTTTACATTTCCAAACTATCAAAAATTTTTGTACATTTAATTCATTTCATCAATCACAGTAAAACCAATAAATATCATACATATTGTCCCTTATACGAGCCCTCGAGGCCCTAAAAATACATTAGAAACAAATCGGGACTAAATCAGAAACATATAGAAATTTCAGGGAAAAGATGAAAATTTACAAACTGCAGGGATCACACGGTCGTGTGGCCAGGCCGTGTGAGTAGACACGCCCATGTCTTAAGCCGTGTAGGCATTCGAAAAAGGGACACACGGCTGTGTCTGTGCCCGTGTTTGCTGACTTGGGTCATACAGCCAAACCACACGCCCGTGTGCTAGGCCGTGTACCCTTTGAAATAACCTCACACGCCCATGTGCCAGGCCGTGTGCTAGGCCGTGTAAAACCTAACTTGCAACCCTTTGAAAACTACAGGGGACACAAGGCCGTGCTACCTGGCCGTGTGTCACACACGGCTGAGACACACGCCTGTGTCTCTGCCCGTGTCGACGAAAATAGGTTATTTTACAAGCCATTTTTCTCACCCTTTTCAACATGTACCTATAATCCCTTTTACACATATGCATAAGCCCTAAAAAGGCACCAAAATCATGCAATATCAAGCCAAACTCATATGGTATAATAACATCCAACCAATATGCCCAAAGGCACCTCAAATAACAACATTAAAACATGTATAACCAAGTACTCAATATGGCCAAAATAAATGATTAACTTCTAACTAAGTTTGCATCATTACAAAACATGTAAATCACTTACCAAAACATACCATTTGATACCAACTGTACCACATAACCATTAGCATCAAAATACATATATGCTTACTATGGCAAAACACCAATTCACAACAAGTTATATGTCATATCTAATATGCACATTCAACTACTTTTCTATCTACCATCATTCAACCATAACAAGTTATATATCAGCCATTACAAGCCTACTTATATACACCTTATAATACATATCATTTTACCAACACAAGGCCAAAATGCAAACTAACCAAATGGTCATTTCCACAACCAAAACACATAGGCTAACATTAGCCAAAATACCTATACATGCCATTATAACCTTAACCAAGATATCAAAATCTACTGATATAATCGCTGGATAGTGTGATAAAATCTCCGACGAGCTTCCAACCCGATCGAGCTTCCGATAATTTGGAAAGTAAAGAAAAATATAACTACGTAAGCAATGAATGCTTGGTAATCTTGAATAAACTTTAATCAGATCAATTCATTTCCAATATGAAATTTACACATATCAAGAATAATCATATACAGATATCACAAGATTCATGAAACCAAATTCAACAATTCACAAATTGAATAATTCCACAGCATCACTTATACCTATCATCCCTAACAAAATAGGATTTTATAAAAACTTTAAGTCTCTTTCAATTTTCTTCCTTTCGTTTGCATGTCATTACTTTCCATTACATTTACTTTCTTTAGTTTAAATAACATCATCAATTTAACTCATCATTCCATTTCATACGTATAATACACAAGACACAAGCATATCATCAACCATAGCCACAAGCTAGTGCATTTAAACATAGCTATTTTAGAGCTAATCACATGATAAACCATTTCATAAGAATTTGCATAATTTAAACCTTACCACTTATTCGGGAGTACAAGTATAATTTCATTTGAGCACTTACCATTTCAATACGACTTATAAGTAAACATAATACCATTCAACCAACAGCTTGGCACTTGCTTAAGCATCAAACAGCAACACATGTTAGCATACTTGAACATATTTCATATAAATTCAACATTGATAACGTTATTTTCTCAACATGTCACACTTGAGTTCATTACTCGTCTCAACTTACATATTTACCATGTATCAAGATATCAAAGATATTCATATATGGACATGTCATGATACTTATCACTATCTTACCGTTTCATCATATACATATATCATCCATTACTATATATCAATATATCATGTACCATCATTTCCATGTATTTCACGTATATACCTGTATTAGTTCGTATCGAACTCATATCATTTCATAACAGAACTGTGCCCGTTGAACCATTTGGAATACTATCGGATACTCGGGTACCTCGCACACTAAGTGCCAATACATGGTCGAAACCATCTCTATCTCATATCTCATATAGATGCTCACCCTCGAGCCATCACTGGGTCTGCTCACACAAGCTGACGGTCAAGACGTAACTACACTGTGCTACTCACACAAGCTGATGAGTAACCGCAACACATGTCGAAAAACTCAGCCACTGGTAGAACGTACGGGACCAGCACCCAAAACACAATAACCCCTAATGACATGTCATTTGTATCCTATATATTCCTAAGGTTCATCCGGGATGCATAAGTTGCTGAAACTTCGTTGAATATTTCCGTGGAGTCGTATCATCATGAATATAATAATAAAGCATTTAAAACACATATAATTTAATGCTTATTAACATACGAACTTACCTGGCTAAATTGCAGAAATACCAAAGCTCAAAGGCATTTTGGTAATTTTACATTTTCCTCGATTTTTCCACCCGATCTTGATCTAAATTAATAATTTCATTCAGTATATTAATTTAGACAATAAAACAATTCATTTCATACAATTTGGTCATTTTTGACATTTTTACAAAATTGCCCTTAAAGTTTTGCTTTTATTCAATTTAGTCCCTAAGCCCAAAACATGCAAATTAACCATTTTTACCCCAAATTGAGCTTAGCAAAAAGTTCATGGTATCCAAAAAAGCCCATTTATGCAATAATTTCACATTAAATCCTTTTAATTTTATTAATTTAACAAATTAGTCCGTAATTGAAAAATTCATCAAAATCACTTAACAAAATACTTTTAAATATAAATCAACATTCCAAATTCATCATCTAACATAAAAAATCACAAGATTTATCAATGGCAACATTCAAAATCTTTAACAGTTTCAAAATCGAAGGTATGGGCTAGCTGGACCTAGTTGCAACGATCTCAAAAATATAAAAATTATTAAAAACGGGACTAAAAATGCCTACCATGCACTAGCCAAAATTTTGAAGCTTCTCTCATGGCTTCTCTTCTTTGCAATCGGTTGAGAATGAAAGACAAAAAGATGATAATTTGTTTTCTTTTATTTAATTTATCTTTTATTACTTAATTACAAAATTACCCTTACCTAACTTTAAAATTTACATAATTACCAAGCCATGCACATCCACTAACACCCTTAATGGTCTATTTACCATATAATGACTTCCACTTTAAAGTTCTATAGCTATATAATACCTTTAGCTAATAGAACACAACTTTTGCACTTTACGCGATTTAGTCCTTTTTAATTAATTAACTATCGAAACGTTAAAATTTTTCAACGAAACTTTAATACCACCTTAATTACACTCCGTAAATATTTATAAAAATATTTACAGCTCGGTTTATAAAAAATGAGGTCCCGATACCTCATTTTTTAAAACCACTTGAACTTATTAAATCATTTATACAACAAAAATCACTATATCAAAAACCTTTTTAAAATCACAATTAACTCCTAACTATTAAATATAATATTTACAAACTTACTCATCGAATTTGGTGGCCCCGAAATCACTGTTTCCGACACCACTGAAAAATGGGCTGTTACATGCCTGCTAAATGATCACCGGCTCATAACCTGCTATGAAACACCCCAAACCCGGCCCACGAGCTTTGACCAGATTTGGTATGTTTCTCAAGTAAACCGGTTCAAAATTATTTTGTTCTTAGGAAAACTTGTGTGATTTTAAGAAAAATATTGTTTTAGGTTGGGCTTGTGTTGAAAACAGAGTTCGTTTTATATTGAAATCCCTTTTATCTTAAGTGACAAAATATTTAGGGTTTAGCTTAAAAGAAATTTTAATTAAATTTTAATAGATAAAATTCATAATCATAATAAATAAAAATAAGTGTAAAGTAATTCAACTATGGCCTTATGGCCTTATTACATCAAATAATGCCCAAAATATTTCAAAGTACTAAAATAAATTCAACAAATCTCAAAAATATAAACTTCATGTTGAGCATGGCCACCACAAGTTCTGCTGTCGTCCCGGTCCATCACTGCTTCATCACCTGAAAAATGTTCCCAACGGGTGTGAGTCAAACAGACTCAATGTGTACACGACACTAAATCATAATAGAATCGGGCATATCACATATTACACATTCAAAACATAGAATACGAGGTTATGATGCATTCCCAAACCCAAACCTAGTTGTCCATCCGCTACACACCCCGCACCGCCAATCACACCGCCGTGGGACTACTAAGTCAACCCTCCATCCGCTACACTCCATCGAAGGCGATCATTGCGATCGACGTGCTCATCGCCCATATAAAATTTGTGGCATAGCCACTGATAATTGTGTCATGAGACACCACATTCAAATAATGTAACCGGTTACCACATTCGGATAATGTGACCAAGTCACCACATTCGGATAGTGAGACCGTAGTCATCACATTCACTTCCCCTTTTTCATATATCCCGAATGACCCATATTATTCATATCATGCATATCATACTTAAATTCACATTCTTATAAATTTTCACATGTTATAAATAACATATTTCATAATCCTAGTGGAAGTAGGAAACGTACCTGAGTACTTTGTACCATATTATGGTACCTTAGCCACTTTCATATTCTTAATATCACATATTTTAATTAAACACATCCATAAAACATATTAAGAATTAGTGTGGGGTACACACCTGATTCGCTTAAAATTTCCTTGAGATCCCGAAAAGCTTGATCTAATGCTTAGATCCTTAATCCCTACATTGATTTATCACTTATTACCTTAATAAAAAGCCATTCGGCCAAAACTCCAAATCCTAGTAGGATTAGTATTCTTACCTTGTTGCCGATTGGAACACCAACAAATCCCGAAACTGTTCCTTGTTTCACTAGGAATGTCAAAATCCCTAAAACCTTACGTTAGACTTAATCTTAATCATCAAACATAAATCAAGGCCTTTGGCCGAATATTCACATGTCTTACCTTAATCTTAGAAATCCCGAATACTCCTCCTTTTAGTCGACTACTCTGATAATCCCGAAAGGTCCTTCCATATTCGGCAACCATAATATGTATGGGGTTAGATTATCTCTCGGCTAATCTAAAAGAAAAGAATGGGAATCAAACTTGTTCTTACCTTTGAAGAAATCGACAGCACCTATGCTTGATGTAACACCCTAAAATTCAAGTATCGATTTATTGCATGTTTTGGTGTTTAGATTATGAAGGAAAATTTTCTTATTTCTTTTCGTGCCTATTATAGTCCTGAAGAAGAGTATAGAATTATTCGGGTATGGAATAATTTTTAGTTTGAGAATTTATTGAAGTGGAGCAAGTGGTATTGACACTTAAGTTAAATTAAGTGTTAAAAAGTAGCATAAGATGAGTAAATGGCAAGGTGGTGTTGGCGCATGAGATATTGCATGAGGGGAGTGGTTCGAATCCCTTGTATAGCATTTAGACAACTTTTATTTTTGCACTTGTATAGCAAGTGTCGGCCAAGCAATAGATATGGTAAGGTTGGACTTTTCATTTTTGGTAAGTAGACTAAAGGAATAAGGAAATAGCTAACTTATAGTATGGAATCAAGAAAATTTGGAAAGATAAGGGGACATGAGGCATGTATCAAGGAAAAGGTTTTGGAAACTCTTTCATGGCCATTTGACCATGAATTTGGACGGAAATGTGGACTTAGGGGAGGTTGGTCGAATATACTAGTAGTTTGGCAAGGTTTAAGAGTTTGTTTTGGTCATTCCTAGCATTTTGTGCAAAGGTTTGCAATTCTCTTTTCAACCTCTTTTCCTTTGGCCGAATTTGATCTTTTGGTAAGCCTAATTCTTTTGACCATTTGGTCATTTTTGCTCATCACTTTAGTATTCTTTTTGTGCCTCTTCATAGTGCCGAAATTGCTAGTACCAAAAAGGCCATTCCTTTCTTTTTGTTTTCTTTCTCCATTGCCGAATGTACTTTGCTCCTAAGCACATCTTTTCTTTCTCTTTTCTCTCTCTTTGAAAACCAAACATCATCATCATCTCTTCTCTTATATTTTATTTCTTTTCACTCATACCTTCTCCATTAATTTTCTCATGGCCGAATGTTAGTGAGCCATAGCCGAACCATTTTCTCTTTTCTTTGGTTAATCATAGCCGAATCTTTCTCTATTCATAAACATCTTTCTCAATCGTCTCTTTTCAACCGTGGACAATAGGTAAGAATTCTTTTTAGTTCATGTTAGTTAATAGTTTTCATGGCCGAATCTTGATAGTGGTATGAAGGCTTTCTTAGATCGAAATAAAGGTTCATTCTATTAACGTTTTTATTTGTTATACTTTAGTACGATAACGGAAGATCAGAAATCAAGTGTTCGTAAGTAACATAGAACGTTGGAATCGATTTAAAGTGTTAAGGGAACGTTTTGGTTGACTCTCATTTTATGGAACAAGGATATTGTGGTAAGGAAATCTCACTCCTAAAAACCTTTGGTCATATTGTTTTCGATATTATGTTAGATTGGACTAATGATCTTTTGTCATTGAAGACAATCAAGATAGGGAAGAAAAGGGCGGTGTTTAGTGTTCGGAAGAAGGGAGGTTCCATTAATCCCCCTAAGTATAAACAAAGGGCTATTTCAGCAATCCGGGATTTCCCACCGGGTTGCGGACGTTCATCCGAGGAGAATCAACTGTTCGAAGTCGTTCGTACTCCCGAACCATTATTTGTTCGTGGATTTGATTCTGTTAACGAACCATCAATCGGGGAGAAACCACAAGTAGAAGTAGTTCGAAAATCCGAGGGTAAAAGTTAGATCGTTATTTTCTAAGATTGATTTCGTTAATAAATTATAGTGTTCTAATTATCGTGATACGTATAGGTGTTGACGAGCGGGAAAGTCTAGTTCTCACTATAACCAGGTGTGTAACTTCACACTTATCTCTCGGGTTAGATACCAAACCGTAAGTATTTTGATAAATGGTAAAAACGGCAAAATTGGAAATTATGTAGTAATTATTACTTTTGTATTAATACATGAAAACGGTTAAAATCGAGAAATTTACGAAAAACTGCTAGATCGATAAATTGGGTCGAAAAATTGCTAGATCGATAAATTGGGCCGTAAAACTGCTAGATTGCTAAATTAGGCCAAAAAATTGCTAGATTGCTAAATTGTTATGAAAAGATTGCTAGATTGATAAATATGGGCCAAAGTTTGCTAGATCGCTAAATGGGCCAAAAACCCTCTAGTTCGAAATATGGGCCAAAGTTTGCTAGATCGCTAAATGGGCCAGAAACCCTCTAGTTCGAAATATGAGCCAAAGTTTAATACTATATTGTTTAATAGGCCCAAATGAAAAGTTTAATTATAGACTCATTTGTAATATGGGTTACTTAATAAATTATTATATGACTAAAGTGTGCTATGCATACATAATTGCATGGGACGGGATACATGATGAAGAGAAGTAAGGCCTGTGGCCATGAATCTAGTTCGGTGGCTCTGCCACAAATTTGGCTTAATGCCTCTAGTTCGGTGACTATGTCACAATCTAGTTCGGTAGTGCACTACAATATTATTAAAAAGGCTTAATGCCTACGATTGGTGTGTTTGGCGGGGTGGGTTGACTTGATTCCCACAGGTGTGCTGGTTGGTACGGGGGTGTGTAACGGATGGAAAATTAGGCTTGGTTTGGGAAATTCATTTTTACATGCATTTTATATATTTATTTCATATTTATATCGTTGAAATTTGTAATTGGGCTCAAGCCCAAATTAATGCCTTGATGGTCCGCCCAACAACGGTGGTAAGTGGGTTACACACTCGAGTTCTTTGTAACTCACCCCGCTTTATTACCCATTTCGTAATGGAAATTGATGTGGACTTGGGCCGGGGATGACTTGGTGGAGGCCATACTACGAGCTTGGGTTTTATAAACTATGAACTTTATTTAAGTTACTTATTTTAATTACTATTTTGGGTATGATGTAATAAGGCCTCTAATTATGTTTTTATGGATTTTTATGTGTGGATGGATTTAATTTTATTTTAAGACTCTTAATATGGGCTTATGTTAAATCTATAAAGTTTTCTTAAAAATATTGTGTTTTATAACAATTTTGGACACCTAAATTACTTTTCAATTTCTTTCAAATTCTTTTAAAACTACGTTAAGGTTTTGACTAATATATATAAGATTTCAAACAAGTATTTTTCTTAATTCATAATCATTGTACTTAGTTTTTATTAAACCTTATTTCTAAAGGTTTTGCATTACTGTTTTTACTTAAATCATTAGAGAATTTTGGATGTTCGTTTTTGGTGTGACAAACCAAATCTCGTCTTAACGCATAGACCTGGTTTGGGGTGTTACATTTAATGGTATCAGAGCTAGTTTCAAAACTCGGCTGTGGTTTGGGTTCAACAAAGATATTTGTTTGAGAAACAACTCAAATTTCTAGACTTTTTGATTTAAAGGTAGTATGGCACCATGAGCATCCCGCGCCAAGTCAAGTAAGTATCTGTATATTGATTGTTTATTATCATTGTGATATGATCATAAGAAACACTCTAGAACTTCTAGTTTTAGGTGTTGAAACTGTAGAGATTGAGACAATAAGGATATGATTGCGGAAACAACTCTATCTCTTTTATATCATAAAACATCGTTAATAAACACTAAAATAGTATTCTGATTCATAAAACTCTTAATCAGATTAAATCAGTCACTATGAGCACTAGAGGACGTGGTCGTGGACGCGGTAGACGTGGCCATAGTAGAGGACGAGGTGTTAGAGGCGCAATCGGCGGGGATCATATGCCTTAGAAATGGATGCACTGCGTCACTCGAAAGTGAGACGGGATCACATGATCATATGGAAGAAGATAATGCGGTGATGCGAGCAATGCTGCAAGTCCTTGAAAGGGTCGCTGGAGCTAGAACTGGGCCAACAGCTCGTGGGTCGATATCGGAACGATTGAAATCAAGTGGTGCTGAGGTTTTCAGAGGTGTCTCAGGTGTAGCTCCAAATGTCGCTGAATATTGGCTTGAGGCAGTGGAGCGAATTATGGACGATCTTGAGTGCACGGTGGAACAAAAACTAAGGGGAGCGGTGTCCTTGTTAAGGGACGAAGCATACCAATGGTGGCTTACTGTCCGAGAAGGCACTGAAGCTGCATTAGTTAATTGGGAATTCTTTAAAATTTCCTTCCAAGGGAAATATGTAGGAACGAGTTATGTTGATGCCAAAAGGAAGGAATTCATGAATCTGGTCCTAGGGAATAAGACAGTGGCAGCATATGAAGCTGAGTTTTTGCGTTTGAGTCGCTATGCTCGAACAATAGCGGTAACAGATCATGGGCGTTGTGTACGCTTTGAGGATGGCTTGAACGATGAATTGCGGGTTTTGATAGCCCCACAACAAGTTAGAACTTTTGCCACGCTTGTGAAAAAGGCCAAGATAGCCGAAGAGGCTAAGAACTCGGAACGTCAGAATCGGGAACGAGCTAGAGGCAAGAGAGATATGAAGTATTCGGGTTCTTCAAGAAGGTTTCAAGAGGCCTCGGAATGATGAACCACTCAAGGTAGAACACCAGAATCGTGAATCGTAGTCGAGATTGTGCCGATTGTGGGAAAAGGCATTCGGAGAGTCTTTGGAAGAAAACGGGTGCTTGCTATAAATGCGGTCGATGGATCATCAATATAGGAATTGCCTCGTCGAATGGATACAACTCGTGAAGCTCGTAATCTCGATGCACCACCGGCAAGAGGAATTCAAAGAACCACCGAGAGGTCGTGGACCAGTCGTGGTGGTAATGGGGCTGGACGTGGTCAAGGTGCAGCGGGTTGAGGCAATGGTCCTAGAGGCAACATAGATGCAAGACAGCCAGGATTGGTATATGCAGTTAGACGCCATGAGGATGGCAATGCACTGATGTGATAATCGATGCGTTCTTCATCTTTGATGTACCATTATTGCTTTGATAGATATTGGTTCTACCCATTCGTATGTTGCTAGCACCATATCCGAAACTTGAATTTAGATTATGAAATTTCCGATAGTGAGATGAAGGTAATTAGTCCTTTAGGACATCGGTGTTAGTAAATAAACTGTTTAGAGATGTGCCCTTAGAAATTCAAGGAGAAATATTTTTGGCGAATTTGATGGAATTGCCTTTCGGGAGTTCGATATCATTTTGGGCATGGATTGGTTGGTTAAGCACCGGGCGAAATTGGATTGTCTTTGAAAAGCGGATGTCAATAAGGGACAAAGTGGAGGATAAAGAAATAGTTATGATAGGCGAACGAAGGAATTACTTGGCAAATGTGGTATCTGCGTTAAAGCGAGAAAAAGTTGATGCGGAAGGGTATGGAGCATTTCTAGCTTTTATTAGTGCTTTAGATGCCAAAGAGTTGTCGATGGAAGATGTGAGAACAATGAAGGAATTTCGGATGTATTTCTGAAGAACTTCCCGCATACCTCCGGATCGGAAGTGGAATTTGGTATTGAGCTCTTGCCGGAACAGCTCCAAAGTCCATTGCTCCTTATAGAATGGCACCGAAGGAGTTGGCGGAGCTTAAAGCTCAAATTCAAGAATTGTTGGATCGGGGTTTTATTCGACCGAGTGTGTCTCCGTGGGGAGCACCGGGTTTTGTTTGTTAAGAAGAAAGATGGGTCAATGCGTATGTGTATTGACTACGAGCAATTAAATAAATTAACGATCAAGAATAGGTACCTCTGCGCGAAATTGATGACCTGTTTAATCAATTGAAGGGAGCTTCCGCTTTTCTCCAAAATTGATTTGAGATCGGGTTATCACCAAACTTAAGGTGAAAGAAGCGGATATTCACAAGACGGCTTTCCGAACTCGTTATGGACATTATGAGTTTTTGGTGATGCCGTTTGGGTTGACCAATGCTCCAGCTGCATTTATGGATATGATGAATCGGGTCTTTCAACCATATTTAGACCGGTTTGTGGTGGTATTCATAGATGACATTCTGGTATATTCAAGGAATGAAGAGGAGCATGACTCGCATTTGCGAATTGTATTGCAGTTACTTCGAGATAATCAAATGTATGCCAAATTCAGTAAATGTGAATTCTGGTTAAGGAAAGTGACTTTTTTGGGTCATGTGGTATCAGCCGAAGGAATAAGGGTGGATCCTCGAAAGATTGAGGTCAGTATTGGATTGGAAAACACCAAAGTCGATGAGTGAGATTCGGAGTTTCTTGGTTTGGCTGGTTACTATAGACGCTTTGTTGAGGGGTTTTCGTTGATTCTTTGCACTCCTAACTAAGCTTTTGCGAAAGGGAGTACCATATATATGGACCGATAAACAAACAAGAAAGTTTCGAGAAATTGAAGAAGATTTTAAAGGAAGCGCTAGTACTGATTCAACCTGAGGCTGGAAAGGAGTTTATAGTTTACTGTGATGCGTCACACACGGGCTTAAGATGTGTATTGATGCAAAGTGGGAAAGTGGTGGCTTATGCTTCTCGTCACCGAGACCGCATGAAGTAAACTACCCTACTCATGACTTGGAGTTAGCCGCAGTAGTGTTTGCTCTAAAGATTTGGAGGCATTACCTCTACGGTGAAAAGTCTATCATCTATACGGATCACAAGAGTCTTAAGTATCTTCTTACTCGGAAGGAATTAAACTTGAGACAACGAAGATGGGTGGAGTGTTAAGGACTATGATTTCTCAATCGAGTATCATCCTGGAAAAGCTAATGTGGTAGCGACGCAGCGTTAAGTCGTAAGGTGGTATCTCGATTTGAGAACAATGTTTGCCCATTTGAGTTTGTACGAGGATGGTAGTCTGATAGCGAAACTTCAGGTGAAGCCTTTGTGGTTAGAGCAAATCAAGGAAAAACAGATATCAGATAAGAAGTTGGGACTTTTAATTCAATAAGTTGAAAATGGTGGAATAGAGGATTTTAGCATAAACGCTTAAGGTGTGTTATATTTTTCGTGGGAGAGTTTGTATGCCTAAGGACTCGGATCTTAGACAAATGATTCTACGGGAGGCGCATAGTAGCCCTTATGCTATGCACCCGGAGGAAATAAGATGTATCGGGATCTTCGTGAACAATATTGGTGGCCGTGGTTGAAGCGTGAGATTTACGAATTTGTGGGAAAATGTTTAACTTGTCGCAAGTGAAGGCGGAGCATCAATTGCCGTCGATTATTACAACCAGTAAAGATTCCTCTTTGGAAATGGGAGCGGATAATGATGGATTTTGTTAGTGGGTTACCTTTAACACCTACTAAGAAAAATTCCGTTTGGGTAATTGTTGATCGTTTGACGAAGATCGCTCATTTTCTACCGGTTAAATGCGGATTACTCGTTACGTGAAGTTGGCTAAGCCGCGTGATCCGAAATCGTGAGGTTGCATGGGGTACCTGTGTCTATTATATCGAGATAGGGATCCTAGGTTTACGTTACGATTTTGGAAAGCTTTGCATGAAGCTTTGGGAACAAAGCTAAACTTCAATCACGACTTTTCATCCTCGATCGGATGGTCAATCGAAAGAGTAATTCGGATTCGGAAGACATGTTAAGGGGATGTGTAATCGACTTCAAAGGTAGTTGGGAGGATTTTCTACCGCTTGGCGTAATTTGCTTACAACAATAGCTATCGATCTAGCATTCGGATGGCACCCTACGAGGCATTATATGGTGTGAGGTGTCGTTCTCCTAGTTGTTGGGTACCGAATTGGGCTTAACGATGATGTTAGATCTGAAATGATCTCTCGAAACGGAAGAAAAAGTAAAAGCTATTCGAGCACGGTTAAAGGAAGCTTCGGATAGACAAAAGTTGTATGCAGATCTGAAGCGTAGAAGTATCGAGTATGCTGTGGGGGATCAAGTTTTCTTGAAGGTTTCACCTTGGAAGAAGATTTTCAGGTTTGGAAAGAAGGGCAAATTGAGTCCTAGATACATTGGACCATATCGTGTGGTGAAACGTGTTGGTCCAGGTGGCCTATCGATCGAATTACCTCCGGAGTTGAGCCAAATTCATAATGTTTTTCATGTTTCCATGCTGAGGCGCTATAGATCGGATCCTTCGCACATAGTGCCGGTAGAAGAAGTGGAGTTGAAGTCAGACTTGTCTTTTGAGGAAGAACCAGTGGAAATCTTAGACCGAGATGTTAAGGTGCTAAGAAAGAAAACCGTGCCGTTGGTCAAAGTTTTATGGCGTAATCACGGAGCGGAGGAAGCTACGTGGGAGCCTGAGGATGCAATTCGGCAACAATACCCTCACCTCTTTCAATCAGGTAAATTTCGAGGACGAAATTTTCTTTAAGGAGGGTAGAGTTGTAACACCCTAAAATTCAAGTATCGATTTATTGCATGTTTTGGTGTTTAGATTATGAAGGAAAATTTTCTTATTTCTTTTCATGCCTATTATAGTCCTGAAGAAGAGTATAGAATTATTCGGGTATGGAATAATTTTTAGTTTGAGAATTTATTGAAGTGGAGCAAGTGGCATTGACACTTAAGTTAAATTAAGTGTTAAAAAGTAGCATAAG
The DNA here is from genome assembly GCA_025698515.1 of Gossypium sturtianum. Classification (NCBI taxonomy): domain Eukaryota; kingdom Viridiplantae; phylum Streptophyta; class Magnoliopsida; order Malvales; family Malvaceae; genus Gossypium; species Gossypium sturtianum. Next base: position 128,450,776 of record CM046948.1, read on the forward strand.
ATGAGTAAATGGCAAGGTGGTGTTGGCGCATGAGATATTGCATGAGGGGAATGGTTCGAATCCCTTGTATAGCATTTAGACAACTTTTATTTTTGCACTTGTATAGCAAGTGTCGGCCAAGCAATAGATATGGTAAGGTTGGACTTTTCATTTTTGGTAAGTAGACTAAAGGAATAAGGAAATAGCTAACTTATAGTATGGAATCAAGAAAATTTGGAAAGATAAGGGGACATAAGGCATGTATCAAGGAAAAGGTTTTGGAAACTCTTTCATGGCCATTTGACCATGAATTTGGACGGCAATGTGGACTTAGGGGAGGTTGGCCGAATATGCTAGTAGTTTGGCAAGGTTTAAGAGTTTGTTTTGGTCATTCCTAGCATTTTGTGCAAAGGTTTGCAATTCTCTTTTCAACCTCTTTTCCTTTGGCCGAATTTGATCTTTTGGTAAGCCTAATTCTTTTGACCATTTGGTCTTTTTGCTCATCACTTTAGTATTCTTTTGTGCCTCTTCATAGTGCCGAAATTGCTAGTACCAAAAAGGCCATTCCTTTCTTTTTGTTTTCTTTCTCCATTGCCGAATGTACTTTGCTCCTAAGCACATCTTTTTCTTTCTCTTTTCTCCTCTTTGAAAACCGAAACATCATCATCATCTCTTCTCTTATATTTTATTTCTTTTCACTCATACCTTATCCATTAATTTTCTCATGGCCGAATGTTAGTGAGCCATAGCCGAACCATTTTCTCTTTTCTTTGGTTAATCATAGCCAATCTTTCTCTATTCATAAACATCTTTCTCAATCGTCTCTTTTCAACCGTGGACAATAGGTAAGAATTCTTTTTAGTTCATGTTAGTTAATAGTTGTCATGGCCGAATCTTGATAGTGGTATGAAGGCTTTCTTAGATCGAAATAAAGGTTCATTCTATTAACGTTTTTATTTGTTATACTTTAGTGCGATAACGGAAGATCAGAAATCAAGTGTTCGTAACTAACATAGAACGTTGGAATCGATTTAAGTTGTTAAGGGAACGTTTTGGTTGACTCTCATTTTGTGGAACAAGGATATTGTGGTAAGGAAATCTCACTCCTAAAAACCTTTGGTCATATTGTTTTCGATATTATGTTAGATTGGACTAATGATCTTTTGTCATTGAAGACAATCAAGATAGGGAAGAAAAGGGCGGTGTTTAGTGTTCGGAAGAAGGGAGGTTCCATTAATCCCCCTAAGTATAAACAAAGGGCTATTTCGGCAATCCGGGATTTCCCACTAGGTTGCGGACGTTCATCCGAGGAGAATCAACTGTTCGAAGTCGTTCGTACTCCCGAACCATTACTTGTTCGTGGATTTGATTCGGTTAACGAACCATCAATCGGGGAGAAACCACAAGTAGAAGTAGTTCGAAAATCCGAGGGTAAAAGTTAGATCGTTATTGTCTAAGATTGATTTCGTTAATAAATTATAGTGTTCTAATTATCGTGATACGTATAGGTGTTGACGAGCGGGAAAGTCTAGTTCTCACTATAACCAGGTGTGTAACTTCACACTTATCTCTCGGGTTAGATACCAAACCGTAAGTATTTTGATAAATCGTAAAAACGGCAAAATTGGAAATTATGTAGTAATTAATACTTTTGTATTAATACATGAAAACGGTTAAAATCAAGAAATTTACGAAAAACTGCTAGATCGATAAATTGGGTCGAAAAATTGCTAGATCGATAAATTGGGCCGTAAAACTGCTAGATTGCTAAATTGGGCCAAAAAATTGCTAGATTGCTAAATTGTTACGAAAAGATTGCTAGATTGATAAATATGGGCCAAAGTTTGCTAGATCGCTAAATGGGCCAAAAACCCTCTAGTTCGAAATATGGGCCAAAGTTTAATACTATATTGTTTAATAGGCCCAAATGAAAAGTTTAATTATAGACTCATTTGTAATATGGGTTACTTAATAAATTACTATATGACTAAAGTGTGTTATGCATACATAATTGCATGGGACGGGATACATGATGAAGAGAAGTAAGGCCTGTGGCCATGAATCTAGTTCGGTGGCTCTGCCACAAATTTGGCTTAATGCCTCTAGTTCGGTGACTATGTCACAATCTAGTTCGATGAGTGCACTACAATATTATTAAAAAGGCTTAATGCCTACGATTGGTGTGTTTAAGGGGTGGGTTGACTTGATCCCCACAGTGTGTCTTTGGTTGAGTGCGGGGTGTGTAGCGGATGGAAAATTAGGCTTGGTTTGGGAAATTCATTTTTACATGCATTTTATATATTTATTTGATATTTATATCGTTGAAATTTGTAATTGGGCTCAAGCCCAAATTAATGCCTTGATGGTCTGGCCCAACAACGGTGGTAAGTGGGTTACACATCGAGTTCTTTGTAACTCACCCCGCTTTTATTACCCATTTCGTAATGGAAATTGATGTGGACTTGGGCCGGGGATGACTTGGTGGAGGCCATACTACGAGCTTGGGTTTTATAAACTATGAACTTTATTTAAGTTACTTATTTTAATTACTATTTTGGGTATGATGTAATAAGGCCTCTAATTATGTTTTTATGGATTTTTATGTGTGGATGGATTTAATTTTATTTTAAGACTCTTAATATGGGCTTATGTTAAATCTATAAAGTTTTCTTAAAAATATTGTGTTTTATAACAATTTTGGACACCTAAATTACTTTTCAATTTCTTTCAAATTCTTTTAAAACTACGTTAAGGTTTTGACTAATATATATAAGATTTCAAACGAGTATTTTTCTTAATTCATAATCATTGTACTTAGTTTTTATTAAACCTTATTTCTAAAGGTTTTGCATTACTGTTTTACTTAAATCATTAGAGAATTTTGGATGTTCGTTCGGTGTGACAAACCAAATCTCGTCTTAACGCATAGACCTGGTTTGGGGTGTTACACTTGAAGCCCTTCCCAGATTCGGCTTTTGATGGATTGGAAAGAAAAGAGAAGGAAGAATAAAGATGGAGGATTCGGATATGGCGGAGAGGAAAATATTCGGCTAGGTTCCAACAATTACTTAATCTCGACTTGACAAAAGAAAATAAAGAAAAGAAGAGAAGAGAGCACTAAGAATTCGGCAGAGAAAGGAGGAAGCACAAATTGATGAGTAGCCCTCATTCCTTCCTTTTATAGCCGAAATTATCATCTAAGGAGTCCCTTACTTGGCCACCACTCCTCTATCTGATAACTTTATCCTTTAATTATCACTTAAAATAAAAGATAATTCAGCAACTATCCTTACTTAGCCGAAATTATTAAACTCAAAGTCCCTTACTTGGCCATCACTTCTCCCTTATTTTCCTCTTTATCTTTTTATTCAAATTAAAAGAATTTAATCCAACAATTATCTCTTGAAAATAATGATAAATAAATCCGTTATTTATCCACTATTTATAAAAGAATAAAAGCTCCTAATTTATAGCCATGTGCCATCCACCTCAGTCTTCTGGAAGCAAAAAATAAAATTTCTTTTATTTGCTTCCCTTGTGACTCGAACTTAGGCCCATTCCTCTTGCATATGGCGCCATTTCCATAGGCCCTAAGTGGCATCTTCTGGACCACTTTTCCAAGCTGTTTGTGTGTCAAATTTCACAAACTTTTTCTTTTAAGGCCACCTTGCCTTAATTTCCCCTTTTAAACCTTAAAACTCGTCATTTCTAGGTCATTTCTAAGTTTCCAAAAATTTTCGATCGGCTCAGTAAACTTGACATTTCCTTACATTTCCATGATATTTCCTTACATTTCCAAGACATTTCCTTACATTTCCATGACATTTCCTTACAAGACATTTCCTTACATTTCCAAGGTTCTAAAATGTTCACTTTCCTCTTTTAAACTTAACATTTCCATACATTTCCAGTTTCCAAAAGTGTTCAAAATATATTCATAACACATAAGATATGTCATTTCGTACAATTAAACCAAAAATGCATAGGCCCTTTTCGAGATGTTACTGCTTCTACCCTCCTTAAAAATAATTTCGTCCTCGAAATTACTTATTAACGAATAATCGTACATCTTAACTCACCGCACTACGCTTATGTCTGCGCACTCGATCTTAATAGAACCATCATACTTTCTAGGCACAATCTCTAAGTTCACGTCCCTAGAACTCATTTCTAACATCGCGATTTAATGATTAAAAGTTTTTATGCATCGTAAATTTTGTTCCACTGATTATTCGCGAACAGTTTTATGAAAAGAGATGTTGAAGTAGTTCTTTCGATCAACCAAAGTTTCTAGTTCAAGTTCACTACTCTAACTCGTGGAGTCACATTCACATTCATAAGCGAGAGACACATTCATTTTTCCATGAAGTCACATTCATTCACAACATCATTCACTACACTTTTATGGCCATTCCATCCATTTCCCTACCCAGGGGTAATTTCGTCTTTTCCCCTACAGGGGTATTTTGGTAATAAATCAGGGTCAAATCGAAAATATTTTTCAAATTAAAGGTATTTCAGAATTTACAAAATCTCTGGGTTATTTTGTTTTCCAAATCGGAGGTGTTGCAAAAATTTCAGAAATTAGGGTCATTTTGGTAATTTTGTGAGTTAAGGGCAATTTCGTAATTTTTCTCCAAATCAAGGTATTTTTGATAATTTGCAAATTAGGGTTTTTGAACATTTTATAAAGTAATGAAAATTTTGATAAGAACTATGGGTATTTTGGGAATTTCATAAACCAAAGGTATTTTTGTAATTTACCACTAGGGGTATTTTTGTAATTTTATAAATCAAAAATTTTTCGAAAGAATTTTGTAAAAATAGTTCTCACAAATTAAAAAGGTAATTTTAAGAGTTTTAAAACTAGGGTTTATAAAAACACGGCTAGTTCCCTTTCGGGTTTTAGTCATTGTGTTTAGCCTATGACCAGAGTCCTCTTGGTTAGGGTGAACCAGAAGCTACGCACCAGGCGAGGATTCCAGTGAAGAGGAGGTGAGTCACTAGGGTGCTTAAGTACCAGACTCTTCCTGATCCAATCCTGAGACATGCGCACAATGGTTACCACACCCTAACTCCTGCGTCTTAGTCATAGGTTTGTTTAATGGAATTAAGTCTTATGCAATAGTTGGGGTAGACTAGTCCTAGGGTTCAAGTACCTATCATGCTATTCTACGTTCCATTCCACTTCTACCCTTCTACAAATCATAATATAAATCACATAATAGATAGGGGTACTTACCTGGTGGATCATGGGTCTGAGACTTTAGGTGCCATGCCGTAAAACCCGCTCATCTTCAAAAATACTTTCATAAAACTCATTTGGGCTCGATTTGAAAACGTTTTGGGCCTTAGCCCACAGGCCGAGAGTTTAAAACTGGCTCGATACAAATCGAAACACCCCAAACCCGCCCCACGAGCTTTGACCAGTTTTGGTATGTTCCTCAAGTAAACCGGTTCAAAATTCTTTTGTTCTTAGGAAAACTTGTGTGATTTTAAGAAAAATATTGTTTTGGGTTGGGCTTGTGTTGAAAACAGTTCGTTTTATATTGAAATCCCTTTTATCTTAAGTGACAAAATATTTAGGGTTTAGCTTAAAAGAAATTTTAATTAAATTTTAATAGATAAAATTCATAATCATAATAAATAAAAATAAGTGTAAAGTAATTCAACTATGGCCTTATGGCCTTATTACATCAAATAATTCCCAAAATATTTCAAAGTACTAAAATAAATTCAATAGTCCTCAAAAAATAAACTTCATGTTGAGCATGGCCACCACAAGTTCATGCGTCCCGGTCCATCACTGTTCATCACTGAAAAATGTTCCCAACAGGGTGAGTCAAACAGACTCAATGCGTATTACCACGACACAAAATCATAATAGAATCGGGCATATCACATATTACACATTCAAAACATAGAATACAGGTTATGATGCATTCCCAAACCCAAACCTAGTTGTCCATCCGCTACACACCCCGCACTGCGGTCCACCACACCGTGGGACTACTAAGTCAACCCTCTATCCGCTACACTCCATCGAAGCGATCATTGCAATCGACGTGCTCATCGCCCATATAAAATTTGTGGCATAGCCACCAGGATAATTGTGTCATGAGACACCACATTAAGATAATGTAACCGAAGTTACCACATTCAGATAATGTGACCAAAGTCACCACATTCGGATAGTGAGACCGTAGTCATCACATTCACTTCCCCTTTTTCATATATCCCGAATGACCCATATTATTCATATCATGCATATCATACTTAAATTCACATTATTATAAATTTTCACATGTTATAAATAACATATTTCATAATCCTAGTGGAAGTAGGAAACGTACCTGAGTACTTTGTACCATATTATGGTACCTTAGCCACTTTCATATTCTTAATATCACATATTTTAATTAAACACAACCATAAAACATATTAAGAATTAGTGTGGGGTACACACTGATTCGCTTAAAATTTCCTTGAGATCCCGAAAAGCTTGATCTAATGCTTAGATCCTTAATCCCTACATTGATTTATCACTTATTACCTTAATAAAAAGCCATTCGCCAAAACTCCAAATCCTAGTAGGATTAGTATTCTTACCTTGTTGCCGATTGGAACACCAACAAATCCCGAACTGTTCCTTGTTTCACTAGGAATGTCAAAATCCCTAAAACCTTACGTTAGACTTAATCTTAATCATCAAACATAAATCAAGGCCTTTGGCCGAATATTCACATGTCTTACCTTAATCTTAGAAATCTCGAATACTCCTCCTTTTAGTCGACTACTCTGATAATCCCGAAAGGTCCTTCCATATTCGGCAACCATAATATGTATGGGGTTAGATTATCTCTCGGCTAATCTAAAAGAAAAGAATGGGAATCAAACTTGTTCTTACCTTTGAAGAAATCGACAAAGACCTATGCTTGAAGCCCTTCCCAGTTCGGCTTTTGATGGATTGGAAAGAAAAGAGAAGGAAGAATAAAGATGGAGGATTCGGATATGGCAGAGAGGAAAATATTCGGCTAGGTTCCCACAATTACTTAATCTCGACTTGACAAAAGAAAAGAAAGAAAAGAAGAGAAGAGAGCACTAAGAATTTGGCAGAGAAAGGAGGAAGCACAAATTGATGAGTAGCCCTCATTCCTTCCTTTTATAGCCGAAATTATCATCTAAGGATTCCCTTACTTGGCCACCACTCCTCTATCTGATAACTTTATCCTTTAATTATCACTTAAAATAAAAGATAATTCAGCAACTATCCTTACTTAGCCGAAATTATTAAACTCAAAGTCCCTTACTTGGCCATCACTTCTCCCTTATTTTCCTCTTTATCTCTTTATTCAAATTAAAAGAATTTAATCCAACAATTATCTCTTGAAAATAATGATAAATAAATCCTTATTTATCCACTATTTATAAAAGAATAAAAGCTCCTAATTTATAGCCATGTGTCGTCCACTCTCGGTCTTACTCTCGAAGCAAAAATAAAATTTCTTTTATTTGCTTCCCATGTGACTCGAACTTAGGCCCATTCCTCTTGCATATGGCGCCATTTCCATAGGCCCTAAGTGGCATCTTGGACCACTTTTCCAAGCCTGTTTGTGTGTCAAATTTCACAAACTTTTTCTTTTAAGGCCACATTGCCTTAATTTCCCCTTTTAAACCTTAAAACTCGTCATTTCTAGGTCATTTCTAAGTTTCCAAAAATTTTCGATCGGCTCAGAAACTTGACATTTCCTTACATTTCCATGATATTTCCTTACAAGACATTTCCTTACATTTCCAAGACATTTCCTTACATTTCCATGACATTTCCTTACAAGACATTTCCTTACATTTCCAAGGTTCTAAAAATTTTCACTTTCCTCTTTTAAACTTAACATTTCCATACATTTCGTGTTTCCAAAAGTGTTCAAAATATATTCATAACACATAAGATATGTCATTTCGTACAATTAAACCAAAAATGCATAGGCCCTTTTCAGGATGTTACATGCTAAGTAGTCACCAGCTCATAGCCTGCTAAGTAATCATCGGCTCATAGCTTGCTAAATAATCACCGGATCAAGGCCTATTAATGAATTACATTAGCCACTGAGGTAACTCTCCATATAAAACTTTACGAACCACACCTACCAACCTTACACACCACGCATTTGCAGAATATTTCATTTAGGAAATTAGACCTCAGTGCATGCTTTTTCTAAATTAATCATTTTATTCACACAACCAGAAGGTATAAGGTGTACCTTAATACTCGACATTCTCCCTTAGCTGTAAAAAATTTTTCGTTCATTTAATTATCATCACATTAAGTAAGTAATAAAACCATCCAATCAAGCAATCAAGCAAGCAATTATAACGTTCAAAAATCCCAAAAAAAAAACAAATAGTCCGTAATGTCCGTTACAACCCACTGAAAATTTTATTTAAAAGTCTAAGTCTAATTCTAGTACTAAACCCTTGGAACAACCCACATTTCCTTCACTTCAGAGTTTAAAATCTCAACACACATACTCTAAAAATGCCTTGTGATGAATCATCGATTTACCACCCTCCTCACTAACCCACAAACTATTTATCTAAAAGGTAAAGTAAGGAGTGTGAGCTTGGTAAAGCTTAGTGAGTATACATGCATACAACACAAGTAAACACACCAAACATGTAAGGATTTGAACATACTTGAAAAATTCACATGTAACACACTTCATACACAATACAATGATATATTGGCAATTCATGAATATGAAACTGTAATATCCTGAATTAATGGGCTTATGCGTTTAGTGTGGGGATATGTTTAATGTGTAATTTAAGTGTTAGGGGTCCAAATTGGGCTCAGGATGGGGTCGAGGCCTTGATTAAATTTTCTGTTTGAACACTTTAGTGGAAAGCCTAATAAGATAGGGCTTAAAAGATATTATCTTGAAGTTAGGACACAAAGTGGGCTTGTGGCCCAGTGTTAGGTGGCGCTGCAAAGGAGCTAAAGGGTGGCGTCACTAGTAGATGGAGAGAGAGAGCCCAAATGTTGGCCGCATGGAGCCCATGTATTTGGGCCATTTTCGGCAATTAAAGGGGAGCTAGTTGGGACGGCATTGGGGCTAGAAAATAGGTGGATTAAATGACATGGATAATAGGGATAATGAGCTGATAAAGGAAGGAAGAGGTGGTGTTATCTAGGCTTCTTCTAAAGGTATGAATAGATTAAGATAAAGGAGAAAAGATAGGAGCTATCTGCTGGGTGCAGTGTTGGCCGAAATTCCATCACCTAGAAGAGGGAAGAAATCGGTTTCTTTATGGCAAAGGGGTGCCGAAATTTCCCCTATTATTTGATGAGTGGTTAGTTAGCAAGAAGGGCACTTTCGGTTTTTGATAAGTAAGTGCCAAAAGTCTCTATAAATAGGGGTAGTATCTCTTCAATTTCGGCATTTGAACCCTATTCTTTTCTTCATTCTATGTGCCAAAACTCTCAGTCATTCTCTGCAATTTCTTTTCTTTTGATTTCTTCAAAAGCCGAAACCTCCCAATTTTTCTCAACATCTTTTCTTTCAAAAGCCAAAACTCTGAACTCTATTCTCATCTCCATAGCCGAATACTTCCTATTCCCTTTTGCCGATTTCTTCACTAAAGCCGAATCTACATAGACTTCTTCCTATCATCTTTTACAAGCGCCGCAAAAAACGTCGCTATAGAAAACGCCGCTAAAACTTGCGGTGTTTATTTTAAAAAACGCTGCTAAAGATCATGACTTTTAGCGGCGCTTTTATAGAAAACGCCGCTAAAAGTCCTGGTCTTTAGCGGCGCTTTTAAAAGAAACGCCGCTAAAAGTCTTGGTCTTTAGCGGCGCTTTTTAAAAATGTCGCTAAAGATCACAACTTTTAGCGGTGCTTTTATAAAAAAACGCCGCTAAAAGTCTTGGTCTTTAGTGACGCTTTTTAAAAATCGCCGCTAAAGACCACAACTTTTAGCGACACTTTTATAGAAAACGCCACTAAAAGTCATGGTATTTAGCGGCGTTTTTAAAAAAAATGCCGCTAAAAAATATGATTTTTAGCGACGCTTCCTTAAAAACGCCGCTAAAAGTCATAATTGAAGCTATTTTTCAAGTTTTTTGCTCTTACTCATATTAATAAGTAAAGGTAACCAGTATAATTGAGATTCACTAGGTGGCCTGTACCACTATTATTCAGTTACATAACACCATAGATCAAATGAACTGAAAAAGAAAGGTAATTACCATCAATTCAAGATGCTTATTGATAGAAGATACTTCCTCTTTGATCGCAACCAACACATCCGCAGCAGAGATGAAAGTGTGATAATTACGAACCACCACTTCTAGCATTTGCCTCTGAATCCTCTCCGTGTCAACTCGAAGAAGCTCCGGTTCCTTTTTCATTCAGGAACAATAAACTTAATTCAGTATCAAACAACTTATACAAAGAAAAATTTACGTGTGTTGCTTTTTATATTTAAAATTCTACAAAACTATCCACTTTTAAATTTAAAAAAAAAAAACTAAATAACTCTATTCTAGATTTTTTTATTTTTTTTAAAGAAAAACAACCAAATTCTAGTATTCAAAAATGAAACAAAGAAATTAGAAGGTCAATCCCAATTTATAGTAATAAAGCCCCAAAATCTAAGAAAGTAGAGACATAAAAACCATATAATTAGATTAAATATATGCTTGTTAAACTTACCAATAAACAGAGAGTAGGTTTCCCCTAATACACCTAAAATAACTTTGATAGTCCACAAAACTAGAACATAAGCTTTGTTCCATAGCCTAAATCCTAATCAAATCTCTGTATCAACAATCTATCCTTTGATTGGCACAAAATTTGGATGAAACCCAAAACACCACAAAAGATTGTTCAAAGAATCAAATTCATATTAGCTGATTCAAAGAGAAAATCAATAAGTCATTTACCAATGGCTATGCAAAACAATTTGCAAGTTCATTCACCGCCATCCTCTTAAGTTTGGTGATTCTGCAAATGTAGACGGCCTATGAATTTGAATAGATTTGTTCATCATGCAATTGTGATTGCTAAGTTTGAATAAATAAAATTCAATGTTAAATCACTTATCTGCGAAAAGGAAGCGCATCTTTTAAAAGGCTGCTTAATCTCTCCACAAAGTTGGATTTCATTGTCGAGTCTTAGATGCTCCCTAACCATGTAAAATGAAAATCTAATCAACAATTTGAAAATCACGCAAAATGATCTACAAATCTTCGAGGGGACTTAGGTACCTTCTTTAAAAGTAGCCATTTGGTGGCAAATTGGAAGATGATGACAAGGAATAAAATGAGAGGAGCTGCTGGAATCATCTTTCTTCTAGGATTTCTCCTTCTCCCATTATCCAAGTCTAACTACAAATATTTGTTCATTCATGCAGAATTAAGCATTTATTCTTCCTCTTAACAAAAGCATGTGATTTACTAACAACAAACTTTGTCGACTTTGTTTCAAAAGGCAATGAAGGTAGATGAAATCTTACTTTAACTCCTACATAAACTTAATTTTAAAAGATTTTTTCTTTTTTTACTTTACGGCTTTCATGGATCGTTCATGTTCATGAGTTGTTACAAACCAACATTAAATCCCCAAATTTTTAGTTCCAAGGAGATTTTGAACACGTAAGTAATAAAACCATACATCGATTCCATCTAAGAACAACCATGGGTATAGCATTAGGAAACAAATCAAGAAAATGGAAATAAGAAATGGAAGACCATTTATACAGAAAAAGGAATCAATGGACAATGGAAATTAGTGAAACTAAAAACAACTCACGTGAAAATCTAGGCTTTTTTTCTTTTCAAGCTAAAATTGTGAAATCATTTTCATTCAAAAAATCAATATCAATAGGTCTTCAATCTCATGCCCCATCAAAATCACCGGTAAGTCAACCAAAAAAGATGTCTAACCGTGAAAAAAGAAAATAAAAAAGAGCGCCGGAGAGGACGACACACACCTTAGAGATGGCGGGATTCAAAGTTGATGGGATCCCTCAACTAAAGAAACAACAAAAACAAATTTTTAACCTTTTCAGTTTTCGTTTTCTTCTTTTTCCTTTTAACAATTTTCTTACTTTTCAAATCCAAATCTGCCTCTTCACGGCCACCACTGGTACCAGCTACATCAGATCCCCGCGTGACGATGAAGCCAAACCCACCACAGAAAAGACGCTTGGGTCATCGAAAATGCCGTGGTATCCTCCACTAAACCTCGTCGCTTTCACCAATCGTGCTTTCTCCACGATGAAGCTAGGGTTTTTATTTTATTTGACCTTTACTGTCATTGGATTTAGCGGTTAAAATGCAAAATTTTCAAGATAAATGCAACCAGTTAGCGGCATAAAATTGGGGATTTAGGGAGGGGTGAGACGGCGTTGTTTCAATAAAATTTTTGTGGCATTTTTGTGAAAAACGCCATTAAAGCTTAAATTTTTGTGGCGTTTTCCCAAAAAACGCCAGTATTGCTCAATTTTAATTTTTTTTATTTTTAATATATTTTTTTCTATTTTTTTCTTTCAAAACTTTTGTATTGAGATTATATTTTTTGGAATTTTTATTTTTTAAAAATTTTGAATATTAAACTTTTTAATTGAAATATGGACTAAAATATTAAAATTTTAATTTCTAAGTTTTAATTTTTAATTTTTTTATTTTTAAATTTTAAATTATTTTGAAAATTTTTATAATTTTCAAATTAACATATAAAAAAATAGTATCATGTCATGTGAATTACCTTAAATTAAATTATTATTTTAAAAAAAATAGTTCACCTCAAGTTTTTAAATAACTTAAATTAAATTATTACTTAAAAAAAAACAAAGTTGAACTGATATTTTTTAAACGGAAATAATCACTAAAACTTTTTAAGTTTTTAAACATAACAACTTATATGACAATTTACATTAATTTCATTTTTTTATTTTATAAAATTTTTATTTTTTGATTTTTACTTTTTCTTTATTTTTTGAATTTTTTAAAAAATTTCATCATTTAACAAATCTCAAGTAAACCTTAAATCCTAAACCATTTAATATATGTAAAGTTTATCTATTTATCTCTTAAATAATTTAAACTAGAATCTTAATTTTAATATATTAAAATTAATATTATCTCTTTTACAATTATATAAGAAATTATTTAATATATAAATTAAAAGACACTAATTAATCTAAACCCTAAACCCCTATTCTCTATCCCATAAACCCTAAATCATAAAACATAAACCCATAACCTTAACCTATTAACCCCCAACCCTTAACTATTAACCCTTAAACCCATTAACCCTAACTCTTAACCCATGAAACCATAACACATCCCCCTTTAACCTTAAACCGCAAACCATAAACCATAATCCCTAAACATTAAAATAGTAACTCCTAAACCTTACACTCTAAACTATATATGCTAAACCATAAACCCTAAACTATAATGATAATTAATTTAATATTTTAAAATTAATATATCTATTTTACGATTATATAAGAAATTATTTAATATATAAATTAACAAAAATCAGTCATATATTTTAATAGCTAACACATTAACCATAAATCCCTCATGAGGTTTAAGGGATTTATGGTTAATGTGTTAGCTAATGCCCTGACCACTAACAGTTAAACCTTAATACCGGTAAACACTAAGATATTAAACACTATACAATAAACCCAAACAACAAACTTTAAAACACTAAACCCATACACCAAAATAACAAACCCTAAACCATGAAATTAACATAGTAAACATTAAACCCAAAATCAATTTTAATAGCTTAATTTGTAACTTAAATGAAAACTTCTAAATTGTTTAGTTAGCAATTTGTAACTTTTCATAATTAAGTAACTAAAATGAAACTTTCTCATTGCTTATAAGTGAATTTATCAAAATAAAATATAATTCAAAGCAAGAAAAAGAAAAAAAATATGAAAAACTTTTACGGCGTTTCCGCTAATGCTCAGACCTTTAGCGGCGTTTTTTCAAAAGCGCCGCTAATGCTCAGACCTTTAGCGGCGTTTTTTGGAAAGCGCCGCTAATGCTCATACCTTTAGCGGCGTTTTTTCAAAAGCGCCGCTAATGGTCAGACCTTTAGCGGCATTGTAACACCCCAAACCCGGCCCATGCGTTTTTTCAAAAGCGCCGCTAATGGTCAGACCATAGGGGCATTTTCGTAATTTCGATAATTTACCCACTAAGGGTAATTCGGTAATTTCGCAACCTAAGGGTAATTTGGAAATTTCGCAACATAGTCTTAACTACTAATGTGGAGCATAAAAATCGAAACTGTCCATCTGCGTCGTACTAACTAAATTGACTATAACTTGAGTTAGGAATCTCGAAATCTAACTCCGTAAATTTTCCTTGAGACTAGACTCATATATCTTCTTATAAAATTTTTCCAGAATTTTTTACTTAGCCATTTAGTACAGTTTATTCCTTAAAGTTTCCCTTGTTTCACTGTCCAACGATTCTGACCTCTCTTATCTTAATTTCAAATATCATATTGTACAGTTTTCATATGTTTCTCCCACTTATTTCTATTGAAAATATACTCACTAAGGAATCTGTACATATAAACTATAACTCATAATTCACTTTGTACAATTTTATACGATTTTTCCAAGACAGATCAGGGAACCACGAAATCATTCAGAACCAGTCTCACTAAAATTAAGATATCTCAGAATATAGAATTCCTTTTCCTTCTTTGTTTCTTCCTTATCAAAATAGACATAGTAAGCTTTAATTCGATATCTTATTCACTATCTAATTCCCTTTCTCCTATTTTTCGTGAGTTTTCAAAAATGAGTCACTGCTTCTATCTGAAACTGTTTTATTACAACATACGATTACCACTACGATCATGCGCACGCCCGAGTGATCACGGATGCCAGTTTTCGGTTTTCTTCGGTAATCCAACCAATTCACAGAATATTTCATACAAACTTTCAGAGAAGTGTGAGATTACACATCATTTCAGATATGTATACGAAAGGTACGGTATTACACACCTTATTTTGATTTCCTAACGAACCACTCGTCGATGACCTAGAACAATACCAACCAAAAGTTAGCCTCGGATTTCCAAAAGATTTCGTATCACTTACACTTGAATCACTTACCACTATGTCCGAAGGTAGAACATATCGAGTGATTTCGTCCCTAAAACATAATCGATTAGTCACAACCACTATTATCCTTTAAACGAATAAAGAACGATTTCAAATAATCCATGAAGAACTCCTTACCTTATCGATATTGGATCCAATTTCCACCGTTTGACTTAGGGCTAGAACAATACACGGTCTCCCACTTAAAACACGATTGATCAAAGGAGTGAGTGTTAATACGGATGAGAAGAACGATAAAGAAGAAATGAAGGGTTCGGTTTTTCCAAAGGAAAACGAGTGAACAATTTGATCTCCAAGGCTTAGGTACTTTCGAAAATAAGGAAGAAAAGAAGAAACAAAAATGCACACTAAAGGCTTGAAAATTTGGCAAAGAGAAGAGGAAATTTGGAGAGAAAGAGAATGATACAAAAAAACTAAAGAGAACAACCTCTCAAGCACTAGCTTTGCCAAAAACGCCTAGCAAAATTCGGCTATCACCCCCCTTTAGCCCCAAAATCGTCCACATTCATGTCCCTAATAGTCAAAATTTTGCCAAACACCCTTTCCATAATACATCCCTTGAAAAAGGCCACATGTTCCCCCTACTTTCCCCTTTCTCTTGATTTCTTTCCTCACATTCATCCTTTCCTATTTTCCTTAGCCATCTTGCCAAAAATAAAAGTCCACATTGCCTTATTTACATGCTTGGCCGACACTTAAGGAAAGAGTGCAAAAATAATAGTTAAAGTTTGCACACAATGGGATTTGAACCTCTTCCCTCAAAGTCCATCACTTGATGCCATAACCTCTTTACCAATAGCTCATTTATGCTAGCAATTTACTCTTTTATTTCCATAAGCCTTGATGCCACTTACTATCTCTCCTTAATAGGCTTAAACACAAAATTTTACTAAGGCCCAACTTGAACCCGAGACTTCATAGAAACCTCGTAACTTTCCAAAATTACCTTCTTAATAAGTCCAACTTGAAATAATGCTGTTCTCTTGTTCTCAAAATTTTAAAACGCTTCTACGCTCAAGGCCCATTGGGCCCAATTCTACTAGGCCCAATTTCGGGATGTTACAATTCTACCCTCCTTAAAGAAATTTCATCCTCGAAATTTCCATCCAACTACTAAATGCACCACTCAAATCACACCACTATGCTTTCACTGCGCACTCTGATCTTAATAACCACAATGTACCTTTAACATAATCTTGAATCCTCTTTCACACAACCAAACGTCTAACCACGAAGCAAACAATTATCTACCATTTATAATTAGAATTTTCTACATTCAATCATCACGTCCCAACCAAAACATACCTGACTTGATGGTGATGAAACAATCCCGAGCCTTATGCTCCTTAGACCCGCATCTCAAGCATGCTCCTAACCTCCTCCAGCATTCTCCCGGATGACGCCTACTGCAATAATCGCAAGCCAGAAAGTTTGGTCGTGCCTTAACATGCTTTATGGAACTACACTGTGACCCAAAAGAATCGCGATCTAATTTCTTCTTACACTCACAGACCCAACTCGGCGCTTCACCGATTCCTTTAACCTTTTCCAATACCTCCTTAACTATCTCGAGTCAACTCGACAACCCCACTTCGGTCATGAGATCCCGTCTCGACCATCGGCGATGCCAACACCTCCCTTTCGGGCACACGCCCGATCTTTGAAGATCTAGTCCTAGCACCTTAGCCTCTAGCACGTCCCACGTCTACCGCGCGTCCACATCTTCTAGCGTTCATGTTCACTAAGTCGATTTAATCTTGATTACGAGTTTTATGAATCGATATACTATTCGATGTTTATTAAACGATGTTTTATGGAGTATGTGTAGAAAAGTTGTTTTCGAGTGTCAAATCCGCATCCTAGAGTCTCAATCTCTATAGTTTCAACTCCTAAAGCTAACAGATTCTAGAGTATTCTATTTCGTAGAATTTTTCGTACCACAAAGAATAACACAATAATCATAAAATGAAAACAAATACTTACTTGACTTGGTGCCGGATACTCGTGGTGTCATACTTCCTTTAGAACATATATTTATAAATCAAAATTCTAAACACTTTGGAAAACGCTTTTGAACCCAAACCACGGCCGAGTTTGCAAGCGGGCTTTGATACCATAAAATGTAACACCCCAAACTCGGCCTATGCGTTATGAGCGGATTTGGTATGTCACACGAGAGCAAAACATGTTAAACCCTTTTTGTTCGTACTAAAAATATTGCTTTGTTAAAAATCAAGAAAACAAGTTTGATTTGATAAAATACTACTAACCTCAAAGATTTGATTGATAAATCGATAAATTTGAACTAATGATCTTACAAAACCGTGACTTTTGAAAACGACGTTCAAAATTCGAAAGAGAATCCAAGTCTTTTGAAAATATCGTTAATAATTTGAGATAAAATATCCGTGTTAAAAATATTTGTAAAAGTTTATTTTGAAATCCATTTGTTAATCGATTTTGGAAACCATTGTTTAAGTTTTTAGAAAATTCCCCTTTTTAAACAATTTAAGAAAAATAATAAAAACATCCCAACCAAAAAGCAAAAAATAAAAATAGTCCAGAGGCCTTATTACAACATTTAACCCAAAATAGTAAAGTAATAAAATAAACGAGAAAGAAGTCTAAAGTCCAAATAAACCATTTCCGAAGTATGGCCTCCCTCGAGTCATCCATAACCCAAGTCCATAACATCAAGCATTACCTACAAGGGTTAACAGAAAGGGGGGTGAGTTACAAGAACTCGGTGTGAAATCCCTTACCTGTTATTCATTGGGCCGGAACCCAATTAGCAATATTTTGGGCCTAAGCCCATTTACAACAATAATAATGTATCAAATATAATATGCATATGATATGCAATTCCCAAACCAAACCTAGTTTTCCATCCGCTACACACCACCCGTACCAACCAAAGACACACAGTGGGAGCTTTAGTCACCCACCCCGCCAACACACCAAACGTAGGCATTAAGCCGATTATATCAAATTTGTGGACAAGCCACCAGATTAACAGAATTTACATGGCATCGCCATTTTTTCATATTTGTGGCGAGCCACGCAATATGTAGCAGAGCTACGAACTTCTCTTCATCATTATCCCATCCCATGCAAATCATGTATATAATGCATAGCCATTCACAACAATTTATTCAGATATTTCTTACAAAATTATGGCCCATTACAACAATTAATCAAAAGGCCCATTAAGCAAAAATATCGATTTGGCCCATTTAGCAAAATATCGATTGACCCATTTAGCAAAATATCGATCGGCCCATTTATCAAAATATCGATTGGCCCATTTATCAAAATATCGATTGGCCCATATAGCAAAATATCGATCGGCCCATTTATCAAAATATCGATTGGCCCATTTATTAAAATATCGATTAGCCCATATAGCAAAATATCGATCGGCCCATTTATCAAAATATCGATTGGCCCATTTATCAAAATATCGATTGGCCCATATAACAATTTCGTAATTCGGCCCTTTAGGGGCATTTTCGTAATTTCGACCCATAGGGGCATTTTCGTAATTTCGATAATTTACCCACTAAGGGTAATTCGGTAATTTCGCAACCTAAGGGTAATTTGGAAATTTCTGCAACATAGTCTTAACTACTAATGTGGAGCATAAAAATCAAACTGTCCATCTGCAAGGCGTACTAACTAAATTGACTATAACTTGAGTTAGGAATCTCAAATCTAACTCAGTAAATTTTCCTTGAGACTAGACTCATATATCTTCTTATAAAATTTTTCCAGAATTTTTACTTAGCCATTTAGTACAGTTTATTCCTTAAAGTTTCCCTTGTTTCACTGTCCCAACGATTCTCGACCTCTCTTATCTTAATTTCAAATATCATATTGTACAGTTTTCATATGTTTCTCCCACTTATTTCTATTGAAAATATACTCACTAAGGAATCTGTACATATAAACTATAACTCATAATTCACTTTGTACAATTTTATACGATTTTTCCAAGACAGATCAGTGGAACCACGAAATCATTCAGAACCAGTCTCACTAAAATTAAGATATCTCGAATATAGAAATTCCTTTTCCTTCTTTGTTTCTTCCTTATCAAAATAGACATAGTAAGCTTTAATTCGATATCTTATTCACTATCTAATTCCCTTTCTCCTATTTTTCGTGAGTTTTCAAAAATGAGTCACTGCTTCTATCTGAAACTGTTTTATTACAACATACGATTACCACTACGATCATGCGCACGCCCGAGTGATCACGGATGCCAGTTTTCGGTTTTCTTCGGTAATCCAACCAATTCACAGAATATTTCATACAAACTTTCAGAGAAGTGTGAGATTACACATCATTTCAGATATGTATACGAAAGGTACGGTATTACACACCTTATTTTGATTTCCTAACGAACCACTCGTCGATGACCTAGAACAATACCAACCAAAAGTTAGCCTCGGATTTCCAAAAGATTTCAGATCACTTACACTTGAATCACTTACCACTATGTCCAAGGTAGAACATATCGAGTGATTTCGTCCCTAAAACATAATCGATTAGTCACAACCACTATTATCCTTTAAACGAATAAAGAACGATTTCAAATAATCCATGAAGAACTCCTTACCTTATCGATATTGGATCCAATTTCCACCGTTTGACTTAGGGCTAGAACAATACACGGTCTCCCACTTAAAACACGATTGATCAAAGGAGTGAGTGTTAATACGGATGAGAAGAACGATAAAGAAGAAATGAAGGGTTCGGTTTTTCCAAAGGAAAACGAGTGAACAATTTGATCTCCAAGGCTTAGGTACTTTCGAAAATAAGGAAGAAAAGAAGAAACAAAAATGCACACTAAAGGCTTGAAAATTTGGCAAAGAGAAGAGGAAATTTGGAGAGAAAGAGAATGATACAAAAACTAAAGAGAACAACCTCTCAAGCACTAGCTTTGCCAAAAACGCCTAGCAAAATTCGGCTATCACCCCTCTTTAGCCCCAAAATCGTCCACATTCATGTCCCTAATAGTCAAAATTTTGCCAAACACCCTTTCCATAATACATCCCTTGAAAAAGGCCACATGTTCCCCCTACTTTCCCCTTTCTCTTGATTTCTTTCCTCACATTCATCCTTTCCTATTTTCCTTAGCCATCTTGCCAAAAATAAAAGTCCACATTGCCTTATTTACATGCTTGGCCGACACTTAAGGAAAGAGTGCAAAAATAATAGTTAAAGTTTGCACACAATGGGATTTGAACCTCTTCCCTCAAAGTCCATCACTTGATGCCATAACCTCTTTACCAATAGCTCATTTATGCTAGCAATTTACTCTTTTATTTCCATAAGCCTTGATGCCACTTACTATCTCTCCTTAATAGGCTTAAACACAAAATTTTACTAAGGCCCAACTTGAACCCGAGACTTCATAGAAACCTCGTAACTTTCCAAAATTACCTTCTTAATAAGTCCAACTTGAAATAATGCTGTTCTCTTGTTCTCAAAATTTTAAAACGCTTCTACGCTCAAGGCCCATTGGGCCCAATTCTACTAGGCCCAATTTCGGGATGTTACAATTCTACCCTCCTTAAAGAAATTTCATCCTCGAAATTTCCATCCAACTACTAAATGCACCACTCAAATCACACCACTATGCTTTCACTGCGCACTCTGATCTTAATAACCACAATGTACCTTTAACATAATCTTGAATCCTCTTTCACACAACCAAACGTCTAACCACAGAAGCAAACAATTATCTACCATTTATACTTAGAATTTTCTACATTCAATCATCACGTCCAACCAAAACATACCTGACTTGATGGTGATGAAACAATCCCGAGCCTTATGCTCCTTAGACCCGCATCTCAAGCATGCTCCTAACCTCCTCCAAAGATTCTCCCGATGACGCCATCGCAATAATCGCAAGCCGTAAAGTTTGGTCGTGCCTTAACATGCTTTATGGAACTAGATCGTGACCCAAAAGAATCGCGATCTAATTTCTTCTTACAGACTCACGCACCCAACTCGGCGCTTCACCGATTCCTTTAACCTTTCCAATACCTCCTTAACTATCTCGAGTCAACTCGACAACCCCACTCGGTCATGAGATCCGTCTCACCCATCGGCGATGCCAACACCTCCCTTTCGGGCACACGCCCGATCTCAAGATCTAGTCCTAGCACCTTAGCCTCTAGCACGTCCCACGCTCTACCGCGTCCACATCTTCTAGCGTTCATGTTCACTAAGTCGATTTAATCTTGATTACGAGTTTTATGAATCAAGATATACTATTCGATGTTTATTAAACGATGTTTTATGGAGTATGTGTAGAAAAGTTGTTTTCGAGTGTCAAATCCGCATCCTAGAGTCTCAATCTCTATAGTTTCAACTCCTAAAGCTAACAGCTTCTAGAGTATTCTATTTCAGTAGAATTTTCGCACGTACCACGAAATAACACAATAATCATAAAATGAAAACAAATACTTACTTGACTTGGTGCCGATACTGTGGTGTCATACTTCCTTTAGAACATATATTTATAAATCAAAATTCTAAATGACTTTGGAAAACGCTTTTGAACCCAAACCACGGCCGAGTTTGCAACTGGGCTTTGATACCATAAAATGTAACACCCCAAACTCGGCCTATGCGTTATGAGCGGATTTGGTATGTCACACGAGCAAAACATGTTAAACCCTTTTTGTTCGTACTAAAATATTGCTTTGTTAAAAATCAAGAAAACAAGTTTGATTTGATAAAATACTACTAACCTCAAAGATTTGATTGATAAATCGATAAATTTGAACTAATGATCTTACAAAACCGTGACTTTTGAAAACGACGTTGAAAATTCGAAAGAGAATCCAAGTCTTTTGAAAATATCGTTAATAATTTGAGATAAAATATCCGTGTTAAAAATATTTGTAAAAGTTTATTTTGAAATCCATTTGTTAATCGATTTTGGAAACCATTGTTTAAGTTTTTAGAAAATTCCCTTTTAAACAATTTAAGAAAAATAATAAAAACATCCCAACCAAAAAGCAAAAATAAAAATAGTCCAGAGGCCTTATTACAACATTTAACCCAAAATAGTAAAGTAATAAAATAAACGAGAAAGAAGTCTAAAGTCCAAATAAACCATTTCCAAGTATGGCCTCCTCGAGTCATCCATAACCCAAGTCCATAACATCAAGCATTACCTACAAGGGTTAACAGAAGGGGGTGAGTTACAAGAACTCAAGTGTGAAATCCTCTTATCATTATTCATTGGGCCGAACCCAATTAGCAATATTTTGGGCCTAAGCCCATTTACAACAATAATAATGTATCAAATATAATATGCATATGATATGCAATTCCCAAACCAAACCTAGTTTTCCATCCGCTACACACCACCCGTACCAACCAAAGACACCCGTGGGGGAGCTTTAGTCACCCACCCCGCCAACACACCAAACGTAGGCATTAAGCCGATTATATCAAATTTGTGGACAAGCCACCAGATATAACAGAATTTACATGGCATCGCCATTTTTCATATTTGTGGCAGAGCCACTGCACTATGTAGCAGAGCTACCGTAACTTCTCTTCATCATTATCCCATCCCATGCAAATCATGTATATAATGCATAGCCATTCACAACAATTTATTCAGATATTTCTTACAAAATTATGGCCCATTACAACAATTAATCAAAAGGCCCATTAAGCAAAATATCGATTTGGCCCATTTAGCAAAATATCGATTGACCCATTTAGCAAAATATCGATCGGCCCATTTATCAAAATATCGATTGGCCCATTTATCAAAATATCGATTGGCCCATATAGCAAAATATCGATCGGCCCATTTATCAAAATATCGATTGGCCCATTTATTAAAATATCGATTAGCCCATATAGCAAAATATCGATCGCCCATTTATCAAAATATCGATTGGCCCATTTATCAAAATATCCAGATTGGCCCATATAACAATTTCGTAATTCGGCCCTTTAGGGGCATTTTCGTAATTTCGACCCA
Organism: Gossypium sturtianum; assembly: GCA_025698515.1. Taxonomy (NCBI): domain Eukaryota; kingdom Viridiplantae; phylum Streptophyta; class Magnoliopsida; order Malvales; family Malvaceae; genus Gossypium; species Gossypium sturtianum. The sequence continues at coordinate 128,473,934 of CM046948.1, forward strand.
TAGGGGCATTTTCGTAATTTCGATAATTTACCCACTAAGGGTAATTCGGTAATTTCGCAACCTAAGGGTAATTTGGAAATTTCGCAACATAGTCTTAACTACTAATGTGGAGCATAAAAATCGAAACTGTCCATCTGCGTCGTACTAACTAAATTGACTATAACTTGAGTTAGGAATCTCGAAATCTAACTCCGTAAATTTTCCTTGAGACTAGACTCATATATCTTCTTATAAAATTTTTCCAGAATTTTTTACTTAGCCATTTAGTACAGTTTATTCCTTAAAGTTTCCCTTGTTTCACTGTCCAACGATTCTGACCTCTCTTATCTTAATTTCAAATATCATATTGTACAGTTTTCATATGTTTCTCCCACTTATTTCTATTGAAAATATACTCACTAAGGAATCTGTACATATAAACTATAACTCATAATTCACTTTGTACAATTTTATACGATTTTTCCAAGACAGATCGGGAACCACGAAATCATTCAGAACCAGTCTCACTAAAATTAAGATATCTCAGAATATAGAATTCCTTTTCCTTCTTTGTTTCTTCCTTATCAAAATAGACATAGTAAGCTTTAATTCGATATCTTATTCACTATCTAATTCCCTTTCTCCTATTTTTCGTGAGTTTTCAAAAATGAGTCATCGTTTATCTCAAATCGTTTTATTACAACATACGATTACCACTACGATCATGCGCACGCCCGAGTGATCACGGATGCCGCTTTTCGGTTTTCTTCGGTAATCCAACCAATTCACAGAATATTTCATACAAACTTTCAGAGAAGTGTGAGATTACACATCATTTCGTATATGTATACGAAAGGTACGGTATTACACACCTTATTTTGATTTCCTAACGAACCACTCGTCGATGACCTAGAACAATACCAACCAAAAGTTAGCCTCGGATTTCCAAAGATTTCAGATCACTTACACTTGAATCACTTACCACTATGTCCGAAGGTAGAACATATCGAGTGATTTCGTCCCTAAAACATAATCGATTAGTCACAACCACTATTATCCTTTAAACGAATAAAGAACGATTTCAAATAATCCATGAAGAACTCCTTACCTTATCGATATTGGATCCAATTTCCACCGCTTTGACTTAGGGCTAGAACAATACACGGTCTCCCACTTAAAACACGATTGATCAAAGGAGTGAGTGTTAATACGGATGAGAAGAACGATAAAGAAGAAATGAAGGGTTCGGTTTTTCCAAAGGAAAACGAGTGAACAATTTGATCTCCAAGGCTTAGGTACTTTCGAAAATAAGGAAGAAAAGAAGAAACAAAAATGCACACTAAAGGCTTGAAAATTTGGCAAAGAGAAGAGGAAATTTGGAGAGAAAGAGAATGATACAAAAACTAAAGAGAACAACCTCTCAAGCACTAGCTTTGCCAAAAACGCCTAGCAAAATTCGGCTATCACCCCCCTTTAGCCCCAAAATCGTCCACATTCATGTCCCTAATAGTCAAAATTTTGCCAAACACCCTTTCCATAATACATCCCTTGAAAAAGGCCACATGTTCCCCCTACTTTCCCCTTTCTCTTGATTTCTTTCCTCACATTCATCCTTTCCTATTTTCCTTAGCCATCTTGCCAAAAATAAAAGTCCACATTGCCTTATTTACATGCTTGGCCGACACTTAAGGAAAGAGTGCAAAATAATAGTTAAAGTTTGCACACAATGGGATTTGAACCTCTTCCTCAAAGTCCATCACTTGATGCCATAACCTCTTTACCAATAGCTCATTTATGCTAGCAATTTACTCTTTTATTTCCATAAGCCTTGATGCCACTTACTATCTCTCCTTAATAGGCTTAAACACAAAATTTTACTAAGGCCCAACTTGAACCCGAGACTTCATAGAAACCTCGTAACTTTCCAAAATTACCTTCTTAATAAGTCCAACTTGAAATAATGCTGTTCTCTTGTTCTCAAAATTTTAAAACGCTTCTACGCTCAAGGCCCATTGGGCCCAATTCTACTAGGCCCAATTTCGGGATGTTACAATTCTACTCCTCCTTAAAGAAATTTCATCCTCGAAATTTCCATCCAACTACTAAATGCACCACTCAAATCACACCACTATGCTTTCATCACAAGACTCGATCTTAATAACCACAATGTACCTTTAACATAATCTTGAATCCTCTTTCACACAACCAAACGTCTAACCACAGAAGCAAACAATTATCTACCATTTATACTTAGAATTTTCTACATTCAATCATCACGTCCAACCAAAACATACCTGACTTGATGGTGATGAAACAATCCCGAGCCTTATGCTCCTTAGACCCGCATCTCAAGCATGCTCCTAACCTCCTCCAAAGATTCTCCCGATGACGCCATCGCAATAATCGCAAGCCGTAAAGTTTGGTCGTGCCTTAACATGCTTTATGGAACTAGACTGTGACCCAAAAGAATCGCGATCTAATTTCTTCTTACAGACTCACACACCCAACTCAAGCGCTTCACCGATTCCTTTAACCTTTTCAATACCTCCTTAACTATCTCGAGTCAACTCGACAACCCCACTTCGGTCCATGAGATCCGTCTCACCCATCGGCGATGCCAACACCTCCCTTTTCGGGCACACGCCCGATGCTCAAGATCTAGTCCTAGCACCTTAGCCTCTAGCACGTCCACGCTCACCGCGGCCCACATCTTCTAGCGCTCATGTTCACTAAGTCGATTTAATCTTGATTACGAGTTTTATGAATCAAGATACTATTCGATGTTTATTAAACGATGTTTTATGGAGTATGTGTAGAAAAGTTGTTTTCGAGTGTCAAATCCGCATCCTAGAGTCTCAATCTCTATAGTTTCAACTCCTAAAGCTAATAGTTCTAGAGTATTCTATTTCGTAGAATTTTCGTACTACACATAATAACACAATAATCATAAAATGAAAACAAATACTTACTTGACTTGGTGCCGGATACTGTGGTGTCATACTTCCTTTAGAACATATATTTATAAATCAAAATTCTAAACAGCTTTGGAAAACGCTTTTGAACCCAAACCACGGCCGAGTTTGCAATCTGGGCTTTGATACCATAAAATGTAACACCCCAAACTCGGCCTATGCGTTATGAGCGGATTTGGTATGTCACACGAGCAAAACATGTTAAACCCTTTTTGTTCGCATACTAAAATATTGCTTTGTTAAAAATCAAGAAAACAAGTTTGATTTGATAAAATACTACTAACCTCAAAGATTTGATTGATAAATCGATAAATTTGAACTAATGATCTTACAAAACCGTGACTTTTGAAAACGACGTTGAAAATTCGAAAGAGAATCCAAGTCTTTTGAAAATATCGTTAATAATTTGAGATAAAATATTCGTGTTAAAAATATTTGTAAAAGTTTATTTTGAAATCCATTTGTTAATCGATTTTGAAACCATTGTTTAAGTTTTTAGAAAATTCCCTTTTTAAACAATTTAAGAAAAATAATAAAAACATCCCAACCAAAAGCAAAAAATAAAAATAGTCCAGAGGCCTTATTACAACATTTAACCCAAAATAGTAAAGTAATAAAATAAACGAGAAAGAAGTCTAAAGTCCAAATAAACCATTTCCAAGTATGGCCTCCTCGAGTCATCCATAACCCAAGTCCATAACATCAAGCATTACCTACAAGGGTTAACAGAAAGGGGGTGAGTTACAAGAACTCAGTGTGAAATCCCCTTACTCATATTCATTGGGCCGAACCCAATTAGCAATATTTTGGGCCTAAGCCCATTTACAACAATAATAATGTATCAAATATAATATGCATATGATATGCAATTCCCAAACCAAACCTAGTTTTCCATCCGCTACACACCACCCGTTCAACCAAAGACACCAGTGGGGAGCTTTAGTCACCCACCCCGCCAACACACCAAACGTAGGCATTAAGCCGATTATATCAAATTTGTGGACAAGCCACCAGATTAACAGAATTTACATGGCATCGCCATTTTTTTCATATTTGTGGCGAGCCACTGCAATTATGTAGCAGAGCTACGAACTTCTCTTCATCATTATCCCATCCCATGCAAATCATGTATATAATGCATAGCCATTCACAACAATTTATTCAGATATTTCTTACAAAATTATGGCCCATTACAACAATTAATCAAAAGGCCCATTAAGCAAAATATCGATTTGGCCCATTTAGCAAAATATCAGATTGACCCATTTAGCAAAATATCGATCGGCCCATTTATCAAAATATCGATTGGCCCATTTATCAAAATATCGATTGGCCCATATAGCAAAATATCGATCGGCCCATTTATCAAAATATCGATTGGCCCATTTATTAAAATATCGATTAGCCCATATAGCAAAATATCGATCGGCCCATTTATCAAAATATCGAGTTGGCCCATTTATCAAAATATCGATTGGCCCATATAACAATTTCGTAATTCGGCCCTTTAGGGGCATTTTCGTAATTCGACCCATAGGGCATTTTCGTAATTTCGATAATTTACCCACTAAGGGTAATTCGGTAATTTCGCAACCTAAGGGTAATTTGGAAATTTCGCAACATAGTCTTAACTACTAATGTGGAGCATAAAAATCAAACTGTCCATCTCACGTCGTACTAACTAAATTGACTATAACTTGAGTTAGGAATCTCAAATCTAACTCAAGTAAATTTTCCTTGAGACTAGACTCATATATCTTCTTATAAAATTTTTCCAGAATTTTTACTTAGCCATTTAGTACAGTTTATTCCTTAAAGTTTCCCTTGTTTCACTCATCCAACGATTCTCGACCTCTCTTATCTTAATTTCAAATATCATATTGTACAGTTTTCATATGTTTCTCCCACTTATTTCTATTGAAAATATACTCACTAAGGAATCTGTACATATAAACTATAACTCATAATTCACTTTGTACAATTTTATACGATTTTTCCAAGACAGATCAGGGAACCACGAAATCATTCAGAACCAGTCTCACTAAAATTAAGATATCTCAGAATATAGAATTCCTTTTCCTTCTTTGTTTCTTCCTTATCAAAATAGACATAGTAAGCTTTAATTCGATATCTTATTCACTATCTAATTCCCTTTCTCCTATTTTTCGTGAGTTTTCAAAAATGAGTCACTGCTTCTATCTGAAACTGTTTTATTACAACATACGATTACCACTACGATCATGCGCACGCCCGAGTGATCACGGATGCCAGTTTTCGGTTTTCTTCGGTAATCCAACCAATTCACAGAATATTTCATACAAACTTTCAGAGAAGTGTGAGATTACACATCATTTCAGATATGTATACGAAAATGCACGGTATTACACACCTTATTTTGATTTCCTAACGAACCACTCGTCGATGACCTAGAACAATACCAACCAAAAGTTAGCCTCGGATTTCCAAAAGATTTCAGTATCACTTACACTTGAATCACTTACCACTATGTCCGAAGGTAGAACATATCGAGTGATTTCGTCCCTAAAACATAATCGATTAGTCACAACCACTATTATCCTTTAAACGAATAAAGAACGATTTCAAATAATCCATGAAGAACTCCTTACCTTATCGATATTGGATCCAATTTCCACCGCTTTGACTTAGGGCTAGAACAATACACGGTCTCCCACTTAAAACACGATTGATCAAAGGAGTGAGTGTTAATACGGATGAGAAGAACGATAAAGAAGAAATGAAGGGTTCGGTTTTCCAAAGGAAAACGAGTGAACAATTTGATCTCCAAGGCTTAGGTACTTTCGAAAATAAGGAAGAAAAGAAGAAACAAAAATGCACACTAAAGGCTTGAAAATTTGGCAAAGAGAAGAGGAAATTTGGAGAGAAAGAGAATGATACAAAAAACTAAAGAGAACAACCTCTCAAGCACTAGCTTTGCCAAAAACGCCTAGCAAAATTCGGCTATCACCCCCTTTAGCCCCAAAATCGTCCACATTCATGTCCCTAATAGTCAAAATTTTGCCAACCACCCTTTCCATAATACATCCCTTGAAAAAGGCCACATGTTCCCCCTACTTTCCCCTTTCTCTTGATTTCTTTCCTCACATTCATCCTTTCCTATTTTCCTTAGCCATCTTGCCAAAAATAAAAGTCCACATTGCCTTATTTACATGCTTGGCCGACACTTAAGGAAAGAGTGCAAAAATAATAGTTAAAGTTTGCACACAATGGGATTTGAACCTCTTCCCTCAAAGTCCATCACTTGATGCCATAACCTCTTTACCAATAGCTCATTTATGCTAGCAATTTACTCTTTTATTTCCATAAGCCTTGATGCCACTTACTATCTCTCCTTAATAGGCTTAAACACAAAATTTTACTAAGGCCCAACTTGAACCCGAGACTTCATAGAAACCTCGTAACTTTCCAAAATTACCTTCTTAATAAGTCCAACTTGAAATAATGCTGTTCTCTTGTTCTCAAAATTTTAAAACGCTTCTACGCTCAAGGCCCATTGGGCCCAATTCTACTAGGCCCAATTTCGGGATGTTACAATTCTACCCTCCTTAAAGAAATTTCATCCTCGAAATTTCCATCCAACTACTAAATGCACCACTCAAATCACACCACTATGCTTTCACTGCGCACTCTGATCTTAATAACCACAATGTACCTTTAACATAATCTTGAATCCTCTTTCACACAACCAAACGTCTAACCACAGAAGCAAATTATCTACCATTTATACTTAGAATTTTCTACATTCAATCATCACGTCCAACCAAAACATACCTGACTTGATGGTGATGAAACAATCCCGAGCCTTATGCTCCTTAGACCCGCATCTCAAGCATGCTCCTAACCTCCTCCAGCATTCTCCCGGATGACGCCTACTGCAATAATCGCAAGCCAGAAAGTTTGGTCGTGCCTTAACATGCTTTATGGAACTAGACTGTGACCCAAAAGAATCGCGATCTAATTTCTTCTTACAGCTCACAGACCCAACTCGAAGCGCTTCACCGATTCCTTTAACCTTTTCCAATACCTCCTTAACTATCTGAGTCAACTCGACAACCCCAGCTCGGTCATGAGATCCCGTCTCAGCCACTGGCGATGCCAACACCTCCCTTTCGGGCACACGCCCCGATGCTGAAGATCTAGTCCTAGCACCTTAGCCTCTAGCACGTCCACGTCTACCGCGTCCACATCTTCTAGCGTTCATGTTCACTAAGTCGATTTAATCTTGATTACGAGTTTTATGAATCAGTATACTATTCGATGTTTATTAAACGATGTTTTATGGAGTATGTGTAGAAAAGTTGTTTTCGAGTGTCAAATCCGCATCCTAGAGTCTCAATCTCTATAGTTTCAACTCCTAAAGCTAACAGTTCTAGAGTATTCTATTTCGTAGAATTTTCGTACCACAGTAATAACACAATAATCATAAAATGAAAACAAATACTTACTTGACTTGGTGCCGGATACTCGTGGTGTCATACTTCCTTTAGAACATATATTTATAAATCAAAATTCTAAACAGCTTTGGAAAACGCTTTTGAACCCAAACCACGGCCGAGTTTGCAACTGGGCTTTGATACCATAAAATGTAACACCCCAAACTCGGCCTATGCGTTATGAGCGGATTTGGTATGTCACACGAGCAAAACATGTTAAACCCTTTTTGTTCGTACTAAAATATTGCTTTGTTAAAAATCAAGAAAACAAGTTTGATTTGATAAAATACTACTAACCTCAAAGATTTGATTGATAAATCGATAAATTTGAACTAATGATCTTACAAAACCGTGACTTTTGAAAACGACGTTGAAAATTCGAAAGAGAATCCAAGTCTTTTGAAAATATCGTTAATAATTTGAGATAAAATATCCGTGTTAAAAATATTTGTAAAAGTTTATTTTGAAATCCATTTGTTAATCGATTTTGGAAACCATTGTTTAAGTTTTTAGAAAATTCCCCTTTTTAAACAATTTAAGAAAAATAATAAAAACATCCCAACCAAAAAGCAAAAAATAAAAATAGTCCAGAGGCCTTATTACAACATTTAACCCAAAATAGTAAAGTAATAAAATAAACGAGAAAGAAGTCTAAAGTCCAAATAAACCATTTCCGAAGTATGGCCTCCCTCGAGTCATCCATAACCCAAGTCCATAACATCAAGCATTACCTACAAGGGTTAACAGAAAGGGGGGTGAGTTACAAGAACTCAGTGTGAAATCCCCTTACCGTTATTCATTGGGCCGGAACCCAATTAGCAATATTTTGGGCCTAAGCCCATTTACAACAATAATAATGTATCAAATATAATATGCATATGATATGCAATTCCCAAACCAAACCTAGTTTTCCATCCGCTACACACCACCCGTACCAACCAGCACACCTGTGGGGAGCTTTAGTCACCCACCCCGCCAACACACCAAACGTAGGCATTAAGCCGATTATATCAAATTTGTGGACAAGCCACCAGATTAACAGAATTTACATGGCATCGCCATTTTTCATATTTGTGGTAGAGCCACCAGAATTATGTAGCAGAGCTACCAGAACTTCTCTTCATCATTATCCCATCCCATGCAAATCATGTATATAATGCATAGCCATTCACAACAATTTATTCAGATATTTCTTACAAAATTATGGCCCATTACAACAATTAATCAAAAGGCCCATTAAGCAAAATATCAGATTTGGCCCATTTAGCAAAATATCAGATTGGCCCATTTAATAAAATATCAGATAGGCCCATTTATCAAAATATCAGATTGGCCCATTTATCAAAATATCAGATTGGCCCATATAGCAAAATATCAGATCGGCCCATTTATCAAAATATCAGATTGGCTCATTTATCAAAATATCAGATTGGCCCATATAGCAAAATATTAGATCGGCCCATTTATCAAAATATCAGATTGGCCCATTTATCAAAATATCGAGTTGGCCCATATAGCAAAATATCGAGATCGCCCATTTATCAAAATATCAGATTGGCCCATATAACAATTTCGTAATTCGGCCCTTTAGGGGCATTTTCGTAATTTCGACCCATAGGGGCATTTTCGTAATTTCGATAATTTACCCACTAAGGGTAATTTGGTAATTTCGCAACCTAAGGGTAATTTGGAAATTTCGCAACCTAGTCTTAACTACTAATGTGGAGCATAAAAATCGAAACTGTCCATCTGCGTCGTACTAACTAAATTGACTATAACTTGAGTTAGGAATCTCGAAATCTAACTCCGTAAATTTTTCTTGAGGCTAGACTCATATATCTTCTTACTAAAATTTTGCCAGAATTTTTTACTTAGCCATTTAGTAAAATTTATTCCTTAAATTTTCCTTTGTTTCACTGTCCAACGATTCTGACCTCTCTTATCTTAATTTAAAATATCTTACTGTACAGTTTTCACATGTTGCTCCCACTTGTTTCTATTGAAAATAGACTCACTAAGGAATCTGTACATATAAACTATAACTCATAATTCACTTTGTACAATTTTATAAGATTTTTCCAAGACAGATCAAGGAACCACGAAGTCATTCAAAATCAGTCTCACTAAAATTAAGATATCTCAGAATATAGAATTCCTTTTCCTTCTCCGTTTCTTCCTTATCAAAACAGACATAGTCAGCTTTAATTTGATATCTTATTCACTATCTAATTCCATTTCTCCTATTTTTCGTGATTTTTCAAAAACACGTCACTCCTTCTAACAGAAATTGTTTTATTACAACATACGATTACCACTACGATCATGCGTACACCCGAGTGATCACGGATGCCAGTTTTCGGTTTTCTTCGGTATTCCAACCGATTCACAGAATATTTCATACAAACTTTCAGAGAAGTGTGAGATTACACATCATTTTAGATATGTATACGAAAGGTACGGGATTACACACCTTATTTTGATTTCCTAACAAACCACTCGTCGATGACCTAGAACAATACCAACCAAAAGTTAGCCTCTCAGATTTCCAAAAGATTTCGTATCACTTACACTTGAATCACTTACCACTATGTCCGAAGGTAGAACATATCGAGTGATTTCGTCCCTAAAACATAATCGATTAGTCACAACCACTATTATCCTTTAAACGAATAAAGAATGATTTCAAATAATCCATGAAGAACTCCTTACCTTATCGATATTGGATCCAATTTCCACCGTTTGACTTAGGGCTAGAACAATACACGGTCTCCCACTTAAAACACGATTGATCAAAGGAGTGAGTGTTAATACGGATGAGAAGAACGATAAAGAAGAAATGAAGGGTTCGGTTTTCCAAAGGAAAACGAGTGAACAATTTGATCTCCAAGGCTTAGGTACTTTTTAAACAAGGAAGAAAAGAAGAAACAAAATGCACACTAAAGGCTTGAAAATTCGGCAAAGAGAAGAGGAAATTTGGAGAGAAAGAGAATGATACAAAAAACTAAAAAGAACAACCTCTCAAGCACTAGCTTTGCCAAAAACTCCTAGCAAAATTCGGCTATCACCCCCTTTAGCCCCAAAATCGTCCACATTCATGTCCCTAATAGTCAAAATTTTGCCAACCACCCTTTCCATAATACATCCCTTGAAAAAGGCCACATGTTCCCCTACTTTCCCTTTCTCTTGATTTCTTTCCTCACATTCATCCTTTCCTATTTTCCTTAGCCATCTTGCCAAAAATAAAAGTCCACCTTGCCTTATTTACATGCTTGGCCGACACTTAAGGAAAGAGTGCAAAAATAATAGTTAAAGTTTGCACACAATGGGATTTGAACCTCTTCCCTCAAAGTCCATCACTTGATGTCATAACCTCTTTACCAATAGCTCATTTATGCTAGCAATTTACTCTTTTATTTCCATAAGCCTTGATGCCACTTACTATCTCTCCTTAATAGGCTTAAACACAAAATTTTACTAAGGCCCAACTTGAACCCGAGACTTCATAGAAACCTCGTAACTTTCCAAAATTACCTTCTTAATAAGTCCAACTTGAAATAATGTCGTTCTCTTGTTCTCGAAATTTTAAAACGCTTCTACGCTCAAGGCCCATTGGGCCCAATTCTACTAGGCCCAATTTCGGGATGTTACAGGCGTTTTTTGGAAAGCGCTGCTAATGCTCATACCTTTAGCGGCGTTTTTTCAAAAGCGTCGCTAATGCTCTAACCTTTAGCGGTGTTTTTTTCAAAAGCGCCGCTAATGCTCTGATTTATAGTGGCGTTTGAGGAAAAAACACTGCTATTGTTCATTTTTTTGCGGCGTTTTCCTTCAAACGCCGCTAATGTGTAATATTTGCGGCGTTTTTCTTTAAAACGCCACTAAAAACGCCGCTAAAAGTCTATTTTGGTGTAGTGCTATCAGGCATGTTACGCCATGATTCGTAGTTGATGGGCAACATATTGGCATTTCGTGCTATAATGTAACATCCTGAATTTTTGGGCCTATGCTGTAATATCCCGGGTTAGGGGCTATTTTGTTGTTGCATGATATTGCATGTGTTTGGTGTGCTGTGTTGTTGTTTGTGTTGTATCGGGGCTTAATTGTAGTCTAGGAGTATGCCTGAGTGAATGGGAAAATTTTGGTTTTTGGGTGTTAAGTGAAGGGAGCTGAGGGAGCTGGGGTTTAAGAATTTTACTTGTTGTTTTGTTGCACAAAAAAGTGAGCTGGAAAGGTGGCAAGCATGCGTTACATGGGGAGCTTGGTGTGGCGTCAACTACATGTGGTGGAGGTCTAGTGTTCGAGCTGCAGAGTCTCCATTTTTTTTATTGGCTCATTTTGGACGGCATGGAGGAAGAGGTTGAGAGCAATTTGGATTCTACTTGGACCAAGTCTTCACATTCAAACGTGTGGTGGAGAGGAACTTTAGGAGAAAGACTTGGTCTTGTTGTTGGAACGTGAGGATGTGAGTGCATGGGGGGATTTGGCCGAATTTGTTGGGGTGTGTGTTGGGGGAGTGGACGGCATAGTGTGGGTTAGGGGGGAGGCCGAATGTACTCTTGCATTTTGGTACATTTTCGGTCAAGCTTTGGTAAACAAAGAAAGCTCTCATTTTGTCAGTTTTAGCCGAATTTTCAAGAGTGTTTCTTTTGTTTTTCTTCCTTTTGAAACAGAAAGTCAAGCTCTCATCTTGCCGAAATTATTTTGCCTTTTGAATTGGGTGGCCGAATGTCATTTTGAAGCCACATCTTCGGGTTGCATCTCTTCTTTTATTTTATTAGCCGAACCATTTCCCCTACATTCTTCTTCTTCTTCATTTGAGCTAAGCCGAATCTAGCATCCCACCTTCCTCTCTTTTCTTCTCTTAACCTCTTGTAGCCGAAACACTCACCTTCTCAAGCACCTTCATCTTTTCTTTTCTTGTTCAAAACCGAAAGTTTCTACCCTCTATCCATCTTTTGTTTCTTCTTTCCAAAAACCCTTAGCCGATTTCTCCAATTGTTCTTCTTATTTCTTTTGTGCCGAACCTAGACTTTCATCAACATTTTCTTTATATCCTTTCTCTTGAAACCGAATTTGGGGGTGTGTGTTAAAACACTGTGGCCGAATCCTTCTCCCTGTTAAAGGTGTTAGCCGAATCCATTTTCTCTCCTAGAAGTCCCCTTTTGGCCGAATTTTGGGTGTTGGTAAGTTTTTGGCCGAATGGCCATTCCTTTTTCTCTCTAGTGCTATGTCGATTTTGGATGATGAAAGGAGTTAACCTCTTATTTTGGAACTTAATGCTTGATAGGGCATTCGGGATTCAAGCAGTCAACAAAGCCTTCTCACAAGAACTCGATCGATTGGCGAGTAGTGGTTGTGGTAAGTAATTGGTTTTGGCATTGATCGTTCAATCTTTTGGTTTCGATTAAGTCAAGGTTATTAAGGTTTAACTGTTCTCTTTTATGGGTTGGCCGATTGTTGGAAAGAGAACTACTGTGGTTCGGGTTTGATAAGAAATCAAACCAATAGCAAGGAGCTAGTACTCGAGGGATTTAGATCGTTTCGTTGGGATTTTAGACTCGTATTACCAGGTGTGTAAACTAACACACTTCCGTTTAGTAATATGATTGATAACCTGTGTGATAATTAATGAAACAGTGATGATTGATATGATACCCTAATGGGTATGATCTTGGACTCGGGTAAGTCAGTATTGTTATTGTTATGAGTTTACTAATGATCTATATGATACCATGGATATATGTGACATGGGATATGAGGTTAGGCATATTAGCATGATATGCATGATTTGTATGATATGCATGATTACATGAGTATGGTATGTTGATGGGTGATATGAGTGGAGGGAGCAGTGATATTTTGTGCTGACGAGCACCAGTGTTTTGGTAACACACTTTGTGACTTTGGGTCACCAGAGGTTTGGCACCTCCAGAGGTTTGGCACCTCATTGCGACTCGTCCCTGTGGTTAACACCACCGTGGGTTGGCCCCACATGAGATATGGGATCGTCTGCTAGTGATTGGGTATCACACGATGGGTTGGCCCCATCATTCGATTATTGTGACTACGGTCACCAGTGGTTTGGTACCACATTTGTGTCTTTGGGACACCAGAGGTTGGGCACCTCATTGCGACTCGTCCCTGTGGTTTGACACCACCGTGGGTTGGCCCCACTTGAGATATGGGATCGTCTGCTAGTGATTGGGTATCACACGATGGGTTGGCCCCATCATTCGATTATTGTGACTACGGTCACCAGTGGTTTGGTACCACATTTGTGTCTTTGGGACACCAGAGGTTGGGCACCTCATTGCGACTCGTCCCTGTGGTTTGACACCACCGTGGGTTGGCCCCACTTGAGATACGGGATCGCCTGCTAGTGATTGGGTATCACACGATGGGTTGGCCCCATCATTGGATTTGTGACTTCGGTCACCAGTGCTTTGGTAGCACAAACGTGTCTTTGGGACACCAGTGGTTTGGCACCACATTGATGGATATTGTGTCTTTGGGACACCAGTGTTTTGGTAACACATTGTGACTATATGTCACCAGTGGTTTGGCACCACCAGTGGTTTGGTACCACACGGGTAGAAAAAGGAGATACGGATGGTTAGGATCGGGTTGCATTAATTATGTTGCTATGTATGATGTGTGTTAGCATGTTGTTTCATCGGGAGCGGGATTTATGCACTGAGTCATTCGACTCACCCTCTCCTTTGACATTTCAGGTGACCCGTAGACGCGGACATGGAGCCGGGGTGGACTCGAGGTGCACATGCCATGCTTTAATAAAAGTTTTGCTCAGACTATTCACTTTGGGTACTTTAGCTTATTTATTTTTATTTGAGATTTAATTTGGATTTGTAAAAGGCCTTTAAATTATGTTTTATGATGGTTATGTTTTAATTAGATTCTCAACCTGCTTAACAAATAACTTGGTATGAAATTTTACTAAAAATTTGGTAAGATAATGTTTTCAAAACTATAACGCAATGTGTTTTAAACTATACCATCGGGTATCTCACTATGTTTTGCTATAAAGTAAACTCAAATGATTTTCAAACCAAACTCGATATTCTACTAAGTCAAAAATGTTTCAAAATAGTACTAAGAAACTATTGGAAATGCTAAATGAAATCAACTCGTTTTTTTTACTATATACTTTGGATAAGTTTTCAAAATCTAATCAAACAGGCCTACTCCAATTTTCTTCAAGTTCACTATGTTTTCGCCCCGCTTTTAAACGAAAAATCTTATCTCTCAAAAACGTTTTCCCCGTAACATACCAGATTCGGACGTGGTGTCCTGTCCGGGTTTGCGGTGTTACATATGCATTTAATGGGTGAATATGTGTAATGAGTTAATTTGAGCATTAGGGGTCCAAATTGGGCTCAGGATTGGGCTGAAGCCTTAGTTAAATTTTTGTTTGGGCACTATAGGGTTTAAAAGGTGGTATCTGAGTTTAAAATATCAAAATGGGCTTGTGGCCCAGTGGTCAGTGGCGCCACTTAGGGAGCAAGGAGGTGATGCCACACAAGGGAGTAAGGGGCCCAAATTTAAGTTACATGGAGCCCAACTCTTTTAATTTAAGTTAGCTAAATTTCGGCATTAGGTTAGGTAGAGTGGACGGCAACAAGGCTCAAAAATAGGAGGATTTATGTGAATGGGATAATGTAGATAATATAGTTGATAATATGGAAGAAAAAAAAAGGAGAAAAGATAGGAGCTATCTACAAGGCTAAGAGTTGGCCGAAATTCCATCACCTAGAGAAGTGAAGAAATCGGTTTCTTTATGGCAAAGGGGGTGCCGAATTTTCCTTTTTATTTGATTAATTTTTAGTTATCAGGAAGGGCACTTTCGGTTTTTCATAGGTGAGTGCCGAAATTTCTATAAATAGGGAAGGTTCTCTTCTTTATTTTTTGGCATTTAGGGTTTCTACCTTTTCTTTCTCTTCTTTCTTCTAAAAGCCGAAAACCCCATTATTCTTTTCTCTTCTTTCTTCTAAAAGCCGAAAACTCCATTATTCTCTTCTCTTCTTTCTTCTAAAAAGTCGAAAGCCGAAAACTCCATTATTCTTTTCTCTTCTTTCTTCTAAAAGCTGAATCTCTATAGATTTCTTCGCATCATCTTCTCTTTTGATCTTCTCAAAAAGTCGGAATCTCTAAGGGGTAGTCGAATTCTCTGCGTTAAGGTGAGTGTTGATTTTCCTATCTCTTCAATCTCTCTTTCAGTTTTTAAGAGACAAGGCCGAATGGCCACTTGGTTGTTAAGGCTGCCGAATGAAGCTAATATTTCCTCTCTTTTGCGTTTGGGCGGCATTCCGGGATTTGAAGGAAACCTGATCATCTAGATTTAAAAGCCGAAAATCGCTAGTCTCCAATTTCGGAATTTTAAGGTAAGGTGATTTTCCCTAGACTTTCACTAGATTCGTTCATCGCATGCGAGATCTTAACTTTATGATGTGGATTAATGATCATATGTTGTGATAGTAGTTCTGACAAGGACTTGTGATGGAAATAAATATGGATCAGGCAAAGGAGAGAATCCTAAGTTTAAGAAATGAGTACATGTCAAGAAGATGCACGGATTGGCCACCAGGTTGTGGACCGACTTCGAACAACACCTTAGGCAAGTAGCGCTTGTATCGACTTACGATAGTGTCGACATAGAGAGTGTCGTTCTAACGGTAATCAGTGTGTAGATCTCTAACACACTAATTAATCTGTACTAAATATATGTTATGGGCTAAAAGCCAAAAAAGGTCAGTATAGTAATCAGACTAAATATATGTTATGGGCGAAAAGCCGTAAAAGGTGTATAGACAGTCGGATTACCCAAAAAGGGTAGGCAAGGGATGCAGTGCGTAATCATAGAAACTTCTCTATGTGTATCGATGTATGTGATAGATCGTGAACTTTTAGGTAGTATATTGTTTTGATTCTGCATGTATGTATGCATGGGATGGGATTGATATGATGAAGGGGAAGAAGGTCGCATAGCGATCGGTGGCTTTGCCACATAGGTCACATAGTGATCGGTCTTTATGATGAGCAGACTCGGTTGTCGAAATGCTACGATGTATTATTAAGGTCGCATGGCGATCGGTGGCTTTGCCACGCAGGTCACACAAATGATCGGGTCTTTAAGACAGCAGCGATACAATTTATCGATATGGTGTGTAGCGGTTGGAGGGTTGATTGTAGAAATCCCCAATGTGTGATGGTTGGTACGGGTTGGTGTGTAGAGGATGGATTTCTAGGCTGGGATGGGCCATGATGCATATATAGTTACCCTTGTATACGGGCCAAGGCCATAATGTGTTTGTGGGCCTCAGGTCAGTATTTTAGGGATTTATACACTGAGTCTTGGTGACTCACCCTATTATTTTTTCGTAACCTTTTAGATGAGCAGTAGATCGTGGACAAGGGAGCCGAGGCGGACTCGTGGGGCCAACAAGTCTTTTATTTATTAAATTTCCATTTTATTTTAAGTTTTAAATTTTGGAATTATTTGATGTAATAAGGCCTCCATCGCTTAGGTTATCAGTTAATACTTGTCTATGTTTATGTTTTTTTCATTCATGATCAAGGACTTATGATTAAAAGAAATAAAAATGGGATTTTCACACATTATTTAAAATAACACTTGTTTTGGAAAAAAATAAAATTTCAAAGATTTTCTACCAGTGCCACCTATTTAAAGATTATCTACAAAAACGACTAAGTTTTTCAGAATCATTCCAAGTAAAGTTTTTAACCTTAAAACCGGAGCATACCGTGATCCGGTCGTAACGCTTTGAATGGGGTTTGGGGTGTTACATTTTGGTATCAGAGTCCAGTTCAAAACTCGGGCTGTGAAATGGGTCTAGTACTGTTTTAAAGTTGATAAGAATTTGGAAAAGTTTGGGTTGAGAAATGGCCTTCGAGTCTACCGGGACCCGATCCATGCAGGTAAGCATTCTAAACTTTTAGATGTGATATGTATGTTGGGCTTGATGGGCTTGATGGACGTAGGCTAGTATATTAGACATTGATGGACTTTAGGCTTAGTTTAAACAACTCTCTAAATTCATAAGATTTAATCCAACCAAACAAACCTGTGAACAAGTCGCGAGATTAGGGTGTGGCAACAGGCATACGCATGTCTAGGATTGGATTCAGGGAGAGCTTGGTATTTAAGCAGTCCTAGTGACTCACCTCCTTTTCATTGAATCCTACAGTGCGTGTAGTATTGCTCACCTTAGTCATGAGGACTTGTTGATGGGCCAAAATTTATAACTAAAACCCGAAAGGGACCAGCCACTCTATTTTGTAAAACTACTAAATTACCCCTGATTTATAAATAACTAAAATATCCTTGATTTGTAAAAATTACGAAAATACCCCTGTAGGATAAATTACGAAAATACCCCTGGGTAGTGAAATGATGAAAATACCCTTAAGTGATGAACGTAAGTTCGTGAATGCTACTTGTATGTGGTGGTTGATGATTGTATGTGTGTGCTTCCTAGAACTAGGAGATGTGAACTTGAGACTGAATTGTAGTTATAGTTGCGAATTCGAAAGAACTACTCTTAAACTACTGATCATAAGACTGTTCGTGGTTAATCAGTGGAAGAAACCTATTAATTCATAAAATTTCTAATCAAATAAATATCAATCGGAAGAATGAGTACAAGGGGACGAGGATGCTCTAGATGCGAATACCGGTGTGTACTCTATCATATTATCCTAAGTGTTTCTTTTGGCTTAAGAATTAGAGTTCGCAGCGGAAGCATAGTGGTGAGACTAGTATGATTAATAGTTAGTTGGAAATTTCGAGGACGAAATTTCTTTAAGGGGGTAGAACTGTAACATCCTGAATTTTTGGGCCTATGCATTTAATGGGTGAATATGTGTAATGAGTTAATTTGAGCATTAGGGGTCCAAATTGGGCTCAGGATTAGGCTGAAGCCTTAGCTAAATTTTTGTTTGGGCACTATAGGGTTTAAAAGGTGGTATCTGAGTTTAAAATATCAAAATGGGCTTGTGGCCCAAAGTGGTCGATGGCGCCACTTAGGAGCAAGGAGGTGATGCCACACAAGGGAGTAAGGGGCCAAATTTAAGTTACATGGAGCCCAACTCTTTTAATTTAAGTTAGCTAAATTTCGGCATTAGGGTTAGGTAGAGTGGACGGCAACAAGGCTCAAAAATAGGAGGATTTATGTGAATGGGATAATGTAGATAATATAGTTGATAATATGGAAGAAAAAAAGGAGAAAAGATAGGAGCTATCTACAAGGCTAGGAGTTGGCCAAATTCCATCACCTAGAGAAGTGAAGAAATCGGTTTCTTTATGGCAAAGGGGTGCCAAATTTTCCTTTTATTTGATTAATTTTTAGTTATCGTGAAGGGCACTTTCGGTTTTTCATAGGTGAGTGCCGAAATTTCTATAAATAGGGAAGGTTCTCTTCTTTATTTTTCGGCATTTAGGGTTTCCACCTTTTCTTTCTCTTCTTTCTTCTAAAAGCCAAAAACCCTATTATTCTTTTCTCTTCTTTCTTCTAAAAGCCGAAAACTCCATTATTCTATTCTCTTCTTTCTTCTAAAAAGCCGAAAGCCGAAAACTCCATTATTCTTTTCTCTTCTTTCTTCTAAAAGCCGAATCTCTATAGATTTCTTCGAATCATCTTCTCTTCTGATCTTCTCAAAAAGCCGGAATCTCTAAGGGGTAGTCGAATTCTCTGCGTTAAGGTGAGTGCTGATTTTCCTATCTCTTCAATCTCTCTTTCGGTTTTTAAGAGACAAGGCCGAATGGCCACTTGGTTGTTAAGGCTGCCGAATGAAGCTAATATTTCCTCTCTTTTGCGTTTGGGCGGCATTCCGGGATTTGAAGGAAACTTGATCATCTAGATTTAAAAGCCGGAAATCGCTAGTCTCCAATTTCGGAATTTTAAGGTAAGCTGATTTTCCCTAGACTTTCACTAGATTCGTTCATCGCATGCGAGATCTTAACTTTATGATGTGGATTAACGATCATATGTTGTGATAGTAGTTCTAACAAGGACTTGTGATGGAAATAAATATGGATCAGGCAAAGGAGAGAATCCCTAAGTTTAAGAAACGAGCTGTGTCAGCAGTACAGGATTGGCCACCAGGTTGTGGACCGGCTTCTGAACAACACCTTAGGCAAGTAGCAGTTGTATCGACTTCTGATAGTGTCGACATAGAGAGTGTCATTCTAACGGTGTCGTGTGTGTAGATCTCTAACACACTAATTAATCTGTACTAAATATATGTTATGGGCTAAAAGTCGGAAAAAGGTCAGTATAGATAGCCGAATTACCCAAAAAGGGTAGGCAAGGGATGCCAGTGCGTAATCATAGAAACTTCTCTATGTGTATCGATGTATGTGATAGATCGTGAACTTTTAGGTAGTATATTGTTTTGATTCTGCATGTATGTATGCATGGGATGGGATTGATATGATGAAGGGGAAGAAGGTCGCATAGCGATCGGTGGCTTTGCCACATAGGTCACATAGTGATCGGTCTTTATGACAGTGACTCAATTTGTCAAAATGCTACGATGTATTATTAAGGTCGCATGGCGATCGGTGGCTTTGCCACATAGGTCACACAATGATCGGTCTTTAAGACAGAAACACAAATTGCGATATGGTGTGTAGCGGTTGGAGGGTTGATTGTAGAAATCCCCAAGGTGTGATGGTTGGTAAGGGTTGGTGTGTAGAGGATGGATTTCTAGGCTGGGATGGGCCATGATGCATATATAGTTACCCTTGTATACGGGCCAAGGCCATAATGTGTTTGTGGGCCTCAGGTCAGTGTTTTAGGGATTTATACACTGAGTCTTGGTGACTCACCCTATTATTTTTCGTAGCCTTTCAGATGAGCAGTAGATCGTGGACAAGGGAGCCGAGGCGGACTCGTGGGGCCAACAGGTCTTTTATTTATTAAATTTCCATTTTATTTTAAGTTTTAAATTTTGGAATTATTTGATGTAATAAGGCCTCCATCGCTTAGGTTATCGATTGATACTTGTCAATGTTTATGTTTTTTCATTCATGATCAATGACTTATGATTAAAAGAAATAAAATGGGATTTTCACACATTATTTAAAATAACACTTGTTTTGGAAAAAATAAAATTTCAAAGATTTTCTACCAAAGTGCCACCTATTTAAAGATTATCTACAAAAACGACTAAGTTTTTCAGAATCATTCCAAGTAAAGTTTTTAACCTTAAAACCGTAGCATACCAGATCTGGTCGTAACGTTTGGGCCGGGTTTGGGGTGTTACATATAATGCCCAAATAGCCGGCTAGAAGTCGAGCTTCAGATCCAACAGGCTGGCCATGACTGTTTCTACTTACTTTGACACGCTCGACAGGATTTAAGTCGTATAAATCTTTAAGTAGCGTACGTCCTTGACCTCTGCGCGTCCCACCACTTTCAGCTGAAAAATGATATGTTATTATTATATTAAAATTGAAAAATAAATCAATAATAAAAGTCAACATGCATGTAAAATAAACTTAACATTACTTTGAAATTCTGTAGGCTCGTCAACTATCTCCGGCACATTCGAAGATCCAATAACTGTTTGCTGTTCACTATTTCCTTCTTCCGAAATTGGAGTATTCTGGACAATACTTAAATCTCGTAATCTTCTTCTACGCATTTTTCCTGCAATACACATAAAATAGTTGAAATTTTAGTAACAAATAACAATAATAGTACATATAAAATAGTTGAATTATATAACATGACCAAGATTAAAATTATAATATTACATATAAATAAAAAATCATAAAATCTTACTACATCATAATTCGTAAATATCTTCGTCCACATCCTGACGAACCCATTGAAATTGTGTACTAGTACTAGGGATGTTTTCATTTAAGTTTTGTTCTGGAAAAGGAAAAGTTTCTGATCTTTCGACGATGTCATCTCTACTTCCATTGCCCATGTCAAAGAAGTCTCTAGGGGTGTCTCGGAGTACAACGTACCAACCCTCATCAGTTGGATCTTTTGAGTAAAAAACTTGTTTCACTTGAGAAGAAAATACATACGGCTCGTCTATCAATTGTTCTCCAGTGTATCAATATAAACATTAACATTTACAAACAAATTTATTAAGTTCCTTATTTACAAACTATTTTGTATAAGTAAATTGGAAATAAATTAA
The DNA here is from genome assembly GCA_025698515.1 of Gossypium sturtianum. Taxonomy (NCBI): domain Eukaryota; kingdom Viridiplantae; phylum Streptophyta; class Magnoliopsida; order Malvales; family Malvaceae; genus Gossypium; species Gossypium sturtianum. Next base: position 128,495,547 of record CM046948.1, read on the forward strand.
GGTTATATAAATATTCAATAGTAAATGAGCTCGATTGAAAATTTCTCGCGACAAGGTTAATTTTTATAAATTCAAAGTAGATTTTTTTTTAAGATGAAAATGAAAATGAGAAAGTAGAGGATAATGATATATTGGAATTTCTATTAAGCTAACGATTAAATATGTCATTTCATTGGATTTAAATGTTTGACTATCTTCAATGAGAATTCCAGTTAGATGCTAACAGGTTAGTCCTACGCGGGTTTCAGAGTTTGATAAAACTTTTTTCAAATCTTTTTGAATTTTTTAAGATTCATCATACATGGCATTGTTATACCTAGGGAGGATCCATTATATCTTACAGTGAGATATAAGGAAACCCATTAGGTTTCCAGCCTATATACTTTGAATCTTTTTTTTTGTTCCAACCATACTGTGATTGGTATTGAGAACAGTGAATTTAACACATTTGGATAGCTTTATTGACTAATGATACAACATAAATGGTGGCACATTAGGATATTGAATTTAACAAATTTGCACAAGCAATTATGTACGACAAAACCTAAGTAACCTACCCTTTTTTGGACAGCATTTATGCTCCAATTAAACAAGCATTTATACTCCAATTTCAACCTTCTAATTTACCATTCATTCCAACAAATTTAAAGTTTAAAAAAATCAAATCAGACAACATTAATTCACTGAGTTTTTAGAAGAACTTATAGTATGGCAGATAACAGAAAAGTGAATGGCAAAAAACTGGACAAGCAGCAGAGGTCTGCCGATGGAGATATTATGTGCAATTTAAATTTAGCAAATTAAATATACACACCTCTTTGAAATTGTAAATTGGATGGTAGAGTCGATTCCAGCAACTACTGTTGTGGTGAGCAAAGGACGCCCAAAACTTTTGAGAAGCTACAAGAAGAATAAAAAAAACTCCATAAAATCGAAAATAATAAATTAAATGAAAAATAAAACGGTATAAATAGCAAAATTACGAGTGAATTAACTTACATGACGAGTATGAATGGTGCAAACAAAGCGAACTACAGCAAATACTAAGTAATTTTCCCTTCTACGAGTCAATAACAAAACTTTGTCTATAACACTGTCAAGGATAAAATTACACCTGCAAGTAATGAAGATAAGGTAATTAACACCCAAACCAAAATATTAAAATAATATTTAGAGAACACATAAAATGCCAATAATCAACAGAATATTATACTTGTTCGCAATGAGATCTTTTGATGTAAGTCTCAACTTTAACTATTGTTCTGTCCAATTCATAATAGTTCACTACAGCAAAATAGACTTTTAGCGGCGTTTTTAGTGGCGTTTTAAAGAAAAACGCCACAAATATTATACATTAGCGGCGTTTGAAGGAAAACGCAAACGCCGCAAAAAATGAGCAATAGCGGCGTTTATTTGCAAAACGCTGCTAAAAAGGATATATAGCGGCGTTTTTTCGTAAAAAACCGCTAAAGGTCTGAGAATTAGCGGCGCTTTTGGAAAAACGCCGCTAAAGGTCTGAGCATTAGCGGCGCTTTTGGAAAAACGCCGCTAAAGGTCTGAGCATTAGCGGCGCTTTTGTAAAAACGCTGCTAAAGGTCTGAACATTAGCGGCGCTTTTGGAAAAACGCCGCAAAGATGTTAATATGGGCTGACTAGGGTTTCGAGTTCAGCATTTCAAGATTTAGTGTACTTTATCAGTTTATGGTTTACGGTTAGTCTTAGGATTAGGGTTATGGCTAGAGTTTATGAGTTTATGGGTTTGTGGGTGTATGGTTTAAGGTTCACGGGTTTAGGATTTAGGATTTAGGGTTTATCGAATGAAGACAGAATATCAAATTTGATTTAATCATTAAAAAATTATAAAAATATATGCTATAAAATGGTGAGATTGCAATTTTTACTTACAAATTAATTTCAGCCCCTAACAAAATCTGATTGTACATCTGTTTATCCTTAAACCCTAAACCCTAAACCTTACACAGTCTAAACCCTAAACTATAAACCATAAATCTAGATTCTAAACCCTAAATCATAGCTCTAAACACTCGACCATAAACCCCTAAACTACAAACACTAAACCATTAACCATTAAAGACTAACCTTAAACGCTGCTAAATGTTGAGAAACAATTCTATTTTCATTTAGGGTAATCGACACTCATTTCGATGTTATTCGATTTAATTTTCATTTTTTCTTATTTTTGTTTTGATTTTAATTTTATTTTTCTATTTGAAATTAACTGACTGAATTATGAAAAGTACGTTACAAATTGATAACTAAACCCTTAAGAAGTTTTGCTTTATCGAAACCCTTAAACCCCAACTAGTAATGTTAATTAAAATACAATTTATTTTTAATTGAATATATAAAATATAAATATTTTATCTTCAAAAAAAATTTGATTGAATATTTATGTTCAAAAAAATAATGAAAAAAATTGAAAGTAAAAACATAGAAAAATATATGTTAAAAATTTAAAAATTTAAAAATTATTATTTAAAATAAATTTAACTTTAGGGTTAAAATGCGATGTAAGTTTAACTTTAAGGTTTCGGTGTTAGATTCTGTAGTTATGAAAAGCGTTTAGGGTTTTAGGGTTTAATGATTTAAGGTTTAAGGTCTATGATTTTAGGGGTTATGGGTTTGAGGTTTAGGGTATGTGTTTAGGACTTAGGATTTTAGGGTTTAAGGCTTTGATAAAAACGTTAAGGATTAATCTTGGATTTTTTAGAATATAAATCAAAATAAGATAAATATAAATTATTATTTTAAAAAAATATATATCAAAATGGGTTAAATCCCAAAAGCATACATGAACAATGGTTTAGTGTGCAATTGTATACATGAACTTTAATTTGATCCAGATCTTGTAAAATATTAACACAATTATTGATATAATTAACATCATTTTTATTTATATATTGCATACATAAAAATTTATATTTATTCAATATAAAAATATATTGATGTATTTATATTTTAAAATAATGTGTATGATTAAATCAAAATTAAAGTTTCAACTATACATTTAAACCACAATTAGAATTTCACATCTAGAATTACACATTAAACCAAAATTTATATATAATTTTGAGATGTATCTATATCAAAATTTAGGTGTATACATATAATTAAATGCCATTTATATAAAAATCTAAACAACTAATGTAAACCATACTTAAAAGAATAATGTTGATGTAAAAAGAAAGAAAAAAGGAATTCGTAAAAGAGTTGATAATGGTAATTAAATTTTTAAAATTTAATAATAAAAAACTAAAAAATTAAAAACTTAAAAACTTAAAATTTTAATATTTAATATTTTAGTTAAAAAGTTCAATACTCAAAATATAATAAAAATAAAAATTCAAAAAAATAATAATCTCAACAGACAAATTTTAGAAGAAAAAACATAGAAAAATATGGGTTAAAAATAGAAAAAATTTAAAATTACGTAATAGTGGCGTTTTTAATAAAAACACCGCAAAAAATAGAACTATAGTGGCGTTTCTAGTAAAAACGCCGCAAAAAATAAGCTATACTAGCGGTTTTTAATAAAACACCACAAAATTTCTCTGCTAAAACCTATCCTTTCCCCAAAACATAAATTTCCTAAGTCCCAAAATTTCCCTCCCAAAATCCCCAAACCAAAATCCCCCACCGATCTTCGTCCATATGTTAGCACCGACCTTCGTCCATCTGTTCTAAAATTTACATATTTTCAGAAGTAATCGAAAAAGATGAGGCAGTTTTTGAAGTTACCTGCATCGTTGAACTGGGATGAACTGGATGAGTTTGGACAAACCGGAGAGGATGAGTTCACGAGCTCTGTAGACTCGGTGAGCGACGTCGACGAGTTCAGGGACCAACAACCCATTGGTGGGAGGATGTTCAAGCAATTTAGTTTTCAAGTATAACCTTTTTTTCCCTCTTTTGTTCTAAATTTCTTTTATCTTTACAAAAACTATCAACTTTATTCACTTGGATGAGTTTTCCTTTTCTTTTTCCTTTACATTACCTCTTCCTATTGCTAATTCTTTTAACAACCTTTTTGTTAATTCTTTTAATAGGTAATGCAGAGTAGCAAATGATGGTTCCCAAGCACGCTTCTCCTTCTTCTATTCCTTTGATTTCAATTAAATTTCTTTATGTATACCATGAATTTAATGATCTGTTTCTGAAAATATTGTTTCTTTATTGTCGCTTTTTTGGGGAAAAATGGATCGCTTTTCATTTCATTCCATTTCGGCCTGAAATCTGAAAATATGATTAATTTTTTTGTTTTTTAGGTTATATTTACATGTAATTTCAATGTTAACCGGTTTTGTGTTTAAATTTCGTCTTTGAAATTTTACACTTTCAATCGATCAACTGTACATAGGATTTGATTAATGAAGCTAATAGTTGTGAATTAACAAAAGGGAAAGGTTTTAATGCCTACTGTAATTTGATTGATTGGAACACTATTTGATTGATTTGATCAACTGTACATGTAATTTGATTACTGTAATTTTGTTAATCTGTTGAACATTGCTTGAAATACAAGTTTCCGATACGGGTATTTTTGGAAAAATGAAGAGTACGAGAGCAGCTTACAAGTTGGAAATGGGAAATTAACTTGCTCCTGCTTCATACTATGGTCTATAAGATGGATATTATGTTTTTTTTTTTTTTGCAATCAAGAGCTAGTGTAAGGGGTAGTTGTTTGTAGAATTCTGTTTATGTTAATGGTGATTGTTGTTCGATCTTGTTAATTATGTAATAAGCTCGTAACTCGTAAGTAGGGATGTATAAGATTTGGTTTAAAATTGCATTGCCGAAAATCGCATTATCTATAAACTTTCTTTCATAATGTCAAAATTTGGATTTTGAATTTCTCAAACCCTACACTTATTTTTTTATGTTGGCATGTTAGGACGGAGCTTTGTCGGTTTAGTGGTGCCAAGATATACCTAGGAAAAGGCATCGATTTTATCTGCTCGATTCTCGTGTAAATTTCCATCCAATTCTATATTGAAGTGGTTGATATTCGGATATTCTTGCTGATTGTTAACTACCTTTTGCATGGACTTGTGAAGGTCTTCCTGTTTTCAAACTCAAAATGCAGGAGGTACTTCCACAACCGTTTGAAGCCATCAAAACTTACATGGACAGCCATGTATAGGAAGCAACATAAGAAGGGTAGTGTCGGCTTTGTGAACCCAATTTCATTTTGGTTTTAGAATTGCATCTTGGTTGCAAGTAAAATTATTTTTTACTTAATAGTCAGCTTTTATTACTGTCATGAACGTTATTTTATTTCAATCATTTATCCGATAAAAGTTATATTAGTTTTAATAATTGTGATCATACGTACATGTAGGACATTGCTCAAGAGGCCGCTAAGAAGAGGAGACGTGCCACGAAGAAGCCATACTCCAGATCCATCGTCGGTGCCACCTTAGAGGTTATCAAATTCTATTCAAAATCTCGAAATAAAGATAAAGTTGACATGAAAAAAATATTGATTTGTTTTAAACCATACATGAAATGAAGAGTGGAAGCAATAAATCACGTAAATGAACTTTTTTTTCTTCTTGATTAAGTTTAAGTTTTTAAGTGTTACTAACAGAGCTCTTAAACTGTTTGAATAAATGCATGAATGGTGGACTTATTATGACTTGATTTTTTTTTTGGTGGGTGAAAATCACACCGTTAAAAGCCTCATTACAATATGTGGTGATATTCATGGACAGTTTCATGATCTTGCTGAGCTTTTTCGAATTGGAGGGAAAGTGGTTTTTCCTGATTGAGGCTACTAATTTGTGTTTCAGATATGCTAATTGTTATGTAGTGATTTGGTCTTGTCTAGCATTCATACATGGCGATAAAACCCTTCATGCATATCTAATTATATTCCTGCTCTATAAATTTTTCATTACTTTTGTGTATGGTATTAGGCTATTCATTTGAACACTGATGCATGTAATGTACAATGGCTTTTAGTGTATTGACTTTGCTTGTTCATCAATTAAACTTATATGTTTCTTAACTTTCCTCCTTGTCCTATTCTTTTAGCTATGTTTCCTTGGTGTGGAGTTGCTATTTATTTAATTTTCTTTCCGCTATATTATTGCTTGCAATGAATTTGGTTTGAAGTTCATGAATTGTTTAGTTAGGTTTTGGCTTTTTAGGCTTTCTTTCCGCTATATCTTTATCCTCATCTTCCTCTTCGTCTTATGGCCTCTCGCTCTCATTTTTTCTTCATTTTCCTTCTTTTCATTCTCTCGCTTCCTTTCCTCGTTATTCCATCTTCTTCCACCCCAGGTTTTTCTTCTTTTCTCTCGTTTTACCAATTTTCCTTTTTCCCTTTTTTTTCCCATTAAGTGGGAAAGAATGCGAAGTTGGGTGAATGGTTAATACGGGTTTATTATTATTATTTTACTTTTCTCATTTTCTATTTGTCACTGATTTTGCAGGACAAACTTTGCATTGAAGAGCATTTGCTGGTTTCCAGTTCATAATGTACTTACGCCAACGGCATTTATGTCTTCTAACATCACAACTGAAGCTTTTCATGGAAGCAAAAGCTCGAAAGCTTATAACTCTGAGCAAATTCAGGTAATTTTGAAAAATAGTACCCTCTTTTAATACATTCTTTAATTTAGAGTTAAGATTATGCTACCAATGACCATGGCTTTGAATTTGATCAAATTTTACCAACTTTATATTGGTGAATGCAAATCTATCATGGTTACACAATTGTTTGCTATTATTTGCACTACATGGTACTTTTTAGTTAGTAATCCGGTACTAGTGTTTCAAACCTTTCTTCATATTTTCCTTATGGTCATCTTTAAGTAAACATATAAAGTGATGATAGAGAAGATGACATGTACCAAACTATAGTAGCCGAATTCCTCTTGATGAAAAGGACAGAAAGGTAGCATTTCATTCCATTGCATTTGTTCTTTTGTAGCAATTCTATGCTAGGGTTGATGCTTTTTTTTTTTTGGTGGTAGACCTTTGCCTTCCTTGTATAGCAGTGCTGACATTCGTTCTCTGAAAATGGATGATTTTAAGTATGCACATGAGCAGGTAACATGGTCATAGATCATTTATATATTTAGATTTTATGGTTTCTATCATCCTTTGAAGTCTGAGAAATGTAATTTTCCCCTATATTTGCTTGGCATGTGAGGGAGCTTTTAGCTTATATGAAAACATTTTATTTGGAATGCAAAAATTGTGTATGTTTTAGAGAAATGCAAAAAAAAAAAAAAAAGATGTTTGTGGCTATTACATTGATGATTAAATATTGCACTATTGAGTTAATTTATCGGTAATTAACTTGGTGCAGATGAATGAACTTTATGATGTGTGAAAACAGTCAGTTGAAATTTTTAAAGTTTGCATATGCTATTGAATAAATGCTGAAATTTGTTATGTTTGGAATCTAAAAATTTGGAGTGCTATATACTGTAAATTATGATGCCTGAATGGCAAATAGATGATGTTCAAATGCTGAAATTTATTAAGTTTGAAAGCTGGAAACTTAGTGTTATATGTTGTAAACCATGTTACCTGACTGCTGAAACTTTAGGCATTTAAATGCTGCAAATTATCATGTCTGAAGTTGGTATTTGGATAACTAAATATTTTTTTTTTTTTGGATAAATGAATTTAGCTTGACAGACTTAATCAACAGCTCGTTTGGAGCTTGGTATTCTCCTAAATTCTTATACCTTTCCTTTCGTTTGAAATTAATGTATGTGCTATTCATGATAAAAGAAAAACTGAAGAGATTAAATGTTGAGTTAATTGTTGATGACCGTTGTTAAGAATACTCAATTTTAAGTATGAAATTGCTGAACTGAATATACTTAAATTTGTTGAGGAGATGGACACTCTTTCGTTGAAATAATAGGGAATTATGAGAGATTAAATGCCAACTTTGGCCTCTGTGCAAATCTTTGGACTTTCAGCATTTAATTTCTCTATTTAAAGATGTTTTAAACTTGCTAAAAATGCAACAATTGCATATGTTATTTATTTAATTAAATAAATGATACTGAGTTCTTTACCTTTTCTTCCTTGGTTGTTTTGTTGCATCTTTATGCTGGTATGAGTGATGGAATTAAGTGAAATTTTAGTGAAATTTCTAGTTGTCGAGGAGTTTCTTTGAAGCATGCAGGTTTGCATGCATGTTTGTCTAATTTCTTACCAATTTAGGTGGTCTGATCGATGGTTGTTTATTGTTGTCCAAATAATAATTAAAGAATATCATCCAAGTGATCAAGAAATTAAAATGGTCTGAACAATGTGAAACTAAATTGTTAAATGTTAACTAGTCCAAACGGATATGAATTTATGATGTTAGTAAGCTGAAAATTTAGGTGTTAAATGCTGCAATTTATGGTGTCTAAAAGTTGTGATTTATGATATTTGAATGATGTATTTTAAGTTGTTCGAATGTGTTAAAGAGTTGATTTAATATAATGCCTAATGGTTGTTTATTGTTGTTCAAAGCATGATGAAATAAACATGTTAGGCGTGGTTTAATACATGCCTTGGTTTGATCCGTATGGTTGTCCAAAACAAGACAAAATTTAGTTGTCTTTAAGATGTTCGAATGTGGTTGTTCGAATGGTTCTTCAAATTTTCCAAATGTGTCTTTAAGGTGCTCGAAAATGTCATATTTATGTTGCCCATATATGATTTTGAATGCTGGAATTTTGCAAAATTTAATTTCCTAGCTTGAAGTTGATTAAACCATGTCAGTAAATGCAAAACATGTATATGTTGCTCACATGCTAAATTAACCGTTAGTGAGCTTAAAATCGATCTATTCGAATGTGTTAAATTCATTTTTCAATGTGATGTTATTTATGCTAATGTATTGAGTATATTAAGCTGTGCAATTTGATGTTATTTATGCTAATGTGATGTTGAATAGCATGATTGAGTACAAGCTACACATTTAATTCATGTTATGTAGATATGTGATCTAGTCTAAATAAACTTTGTTTGGGTGTTTGTTGGCTAGATTTCAATTCTTTCAATTTTAAACCTATTGATAAATTAAATCCTAGACATTCGTTATTGGGTTATTTATCGATAACAGAAATAATCAATGGTGTTAATATTGGTTATTGAGAAGGTAAGAAGAGATTGGTTGCTAGGCGTTCGTTAGTAACTATAACCAATTATGATTAATTTTATGATTAATTTTTCACGATTGCAAATAACGAGAAATAATCAATGGTGTTAATATTGGTTGCTAGGCGTTCGTTAGTAACTATAACCCATGAATCAAAATCGAAATTTTGTCTTTAACTAGATTCTCATTATATTGATTTTCTTAAATTTTATTTTGCGATCTTTACTTTACATAGTTTTAAACTAGTTTTGTAAAGTAACTCTTGTATGTTATCCACTTGAGCATATCAAGCTTCTTTTTGTCATAAGTTGTTTGTGATAAGAGTGATTTCTGAGCTTATTTTTGGTTTTCTTTCTCTTGCTTGTTATAGGTCAGTGCTCAAGATGCTTGGCGAGATTGGAACAGTGAGAGAGAACGTTCCAGAGTTCATTGAAGGTGTCAAAAACATGTGAATATTGTATATATAATTTTACTGTTAGTTCAAGCTAAAGGTTCAACATGCAGTGCTATATTTTCTTGTGATTTTTTTATTTATTTTTGCATATACATTCATTTCTTCAGGAAGCGGAAAATGTCTGGTTTTGGCCACCGTGTATACAAAAACTATGATCCAAGGGCAAAGGTGATAAAGAATTTGGCAGAGGAAGTTTTCTCTGCTCACTTTGAGAAACTAGATGAATGTATAAGATATATTTTAGATGTTGGACCAGTGACAATTGAGGTTTTATTCAATAGGGCCATGGGATTTCCACCAGAGTTTTTCACTGTGTTATTTGCAATCCCATGTTTAAAAAAGTTAATAAGATTAAAATGTAAAATAGGCTTTACTTTATTCAATCAGTTAGTGTGTTATTTGCAATCAATTAGTGCCTAAAATAGGCTTTACTTCTAATAGTATGTGGCGTTTTTATAATTTTTTATTTTTTTTTATTTTTCATGCTCTTTAGCGGCGTTTTTTGTGGAAAGCGCCGCTAAAACTCATGGCCTTTAGCGGCGTTTGCGGGAAAAGCGCCGCTAAAAGTCATGGCCTTTAGCGGCGTTTGTAGAAAAGCGCCGCTAAAAGTCATGACCTTTAGCAGCGTTTTTTCTCATAAACGCCGCTAAAGTTTGCGGCATTTGTTTTAGCGGCGTTTTTTGCGACGCTTCTAAAAGCGCCGCAAATACTATTAGTGGCGCTTATAAGCGTCGCTAAAGGCCTAAAAAAATGCCGCTAAAAGTCTGTTTTGCTGTAGTGGTTGTGCTTAAGTAACTGCTTACCTTGTTTGATTACTGTGGGGATTCCATCTTCAGAGCAGATTATAACAGGTAGAAACCGTGTGGAAGAGATGTTGCTAATCTTCAGAGCAGAAAATAGAACCTACTTGAAAGGACCAGCAAGTTAATCACTAAACATCAAAAGTCATCATCGAAAGATAAAAAACCCATTGCTTTTTGAATACAAAGGAGACAGTTTAGCCAACAATATATTCAGCCAATGAATATTCAGGAAAAGGAAATTGCAAGAAAAAGACTACATTTTCCTCCTCTTAATTCTTATTTATTAGTCAGGTTTTTTCTTTATGGAACGAACTTATTTTATTTGTTAATTAATTAGAGAATGAAAATGACCAAATTTTATTATAACATAGTATTTTGTAAGGTAAAATAAGCATTTTGCAAGCAACTTGACTAAGAAATTAGTAGCAACTAGCAAAATAAAACTCCAACCAGATTTAACTACTGTCATGGTGATTTTAAATCTCTCTTGCCTCTGAGAAATTGCAGCTTTTTCAAGTCTTTGCATTTGAAGTATTTTTATTTTTCTATACAAATATATGGATTGTTTTAAGGAATAAAATCTTATTTTTTAGATTAAAATACTTGTAGCCAATGATACATTCGTTAATGCATTTGATATTATAATAATAAGCAGTATGTGGAATTGTGAATACACAAAAACAAAATGTCAGACTTCAAATCTATCCATTACATTATGTTTTGTGAATGATTATTTTTCAAATAACAAATTGATAGAACAGGCCAGAGAGATTTCACTTTGAGCAAACTTAGAAAATAATCAATAGAACAGAGAGTAAAATAATCAATAGAACAGAGAGTTCATATACAAATGCAAATGCAAATGCAAATTGATAGAACCCAATCAAACCACACAAAAAATCGAAGCTTACCGTCGTCCAACAGTAATGGAATTCTATCTGGGTATTTTACCCTAATTCTTGCAGCCTCAGCGAGCCTTTTCTCTGTAACAAAAACAATAAAAAATTAAAGAAGCCAACCAAAAAATAGCTAAATCAATAACATAAACTAATACTAATACACAAATATCAGTAAATACCCTAACACTAAACCTTGAACTGTTTTCTTCAACCCCAAAGCCAACTTCTGAAACCCTTGCCTTTCTTAATACGATTTTCTATAGATGGGAAATCAATGGCCGGTAGGAAGGGTGAACTTTAGGGATTTTAAATTGGGGAAAAAGGGGTTATTAGTTAGGGATTTCGGACGTCGAATTGGGGAAAAATGGGTGATAATACTTGATTTAGGAGTAGGGAAAAGGGGGGAAATGAACTAGGGAGAATGAAATGGGGAAAAATATTAAAGTGTTATCGTGTGGGTAAAAAACAAGAGAGCAAAACGACACCGTTTTGCCCAAAATAATTTAACATTTGCAGCGTTTTTAATCAAAGCGCCGCTAAAAGGGAAACCTATTGCGGCGTTTTACTAAAACGCCACTAATAAACTAATAAAAAGACGACATTTTGATTTAAACAAATAAAACCTTTAGCGGCGTTTATACGTAAAACGCCACTAAAAATCCAATAAAACGGCGCCATTTTGTTTAAAACATATCTTTTGCGGCGTTTCAATGCCTTTAAAAATTAATATTATTTAATATATAAAATAAAAACAATATAAATTAAAAAACAATCAGTTATATACCCAAAAAACTTTAAAATTATTTTAAATAATAGTATTTTAATTTTTCATTTAAATAAATAATTTTTTAAATTTTAAATAATATTTAAAAGAATTAGATAAAATTTGAAATCTTGAAAATTATTTAAAATTTGAAATTATTTAATATATAAATTAAAAACAAATCAGTCATATACCCAAAAAAACTTTAAATTTATTTTAATAATAGTATTTCAAATTGTTAACATATATTTTTCACACTAATTACCCTAAACCCCTAACCCCTGTCCTGTTAACTCCTAAACTCCTAACCTCTGTCCTCTTAACCCTTAAACCCCTAACACCTAACCCCTAACCCATAAACCCTAAACCCATATCCCTTAATCCCTAACCCTTAACCATTAACCCCTAAACCTTAAATCATAGACTCTAAACCTTAAACATTAAATTCTGAACTCTAAACCCTAAACCCCTAACCTTCTAAACTTATAAACCTTAAACCCTAAACCCTAGACACTAAATCCCTAAACCATAAATACTAAACCTTAAACCATATACTCTAAACACGCCTAAACCCACTAAACCACTAAACCGTAAACACTACACCCTAAACCCTACACCATACACCACACACCCTACACATTACATCCTAAACCTTAAACCCCTAAACCATAAATACTACACCTTAAACACTACACTTTAAACCCTAAACACTAAACCATTAAACCACTAAATTGTAAACACTAAACCCTAAATCATACACCATAGACCCTACACCGTACACCGTAAACACTAAACCCTTAACATTAAATTATAAACCCTAAATACAAAACCATAAAATAAAATTATAAACCCGCAACTGTTTGAGTTTTTTTTTTCAATTTTTGTATTCAGACCAAAACGCCACTAATGCTGAGTTTTTTTTTTCAATTTTTATATTGATACCAAAACGGCGCCGTTATATTCTGGAATGAAATAGTTATTTGCGGCGTTTTTAACGAAAACGCCGCTATTTCTATATCTTTAGCGGCGTTTGTGAACAAAACGCCACTAATTTATTTTTATATTGATACCAAAACGGTGCCGTTTTATTTAGAAATAAAATAGCTTTTGCGGCGTTTTTTTGAAAAAAGCCGCTATTGCTATACCTTTAGCGGCGTTTTTGTACAAAACGCCACTAATGCTGAGTTTTTTTTTTCAATTTTTATATTGATACCAAAACGGCGCCGTTTTATTTTGAAATAAAATAGTTTTTTGCGGCGTTTTTACGAAAACCGCCGCTATTGCTATACCTTTAGCGGCGTTTTTGTACAAAATGTCGCCTTTTCTATACCTTTAGCAGCGTTTTTATAACAAACGCCGTGAAAACTCTGTTTTCCTATAGTGAAACGACGCCTTTTTGAAATCTCTTAATAGATTTTTGTGGCGTTTTAGGAAAAGCGCCGCTAAAAGCTCGATCTTTAGCGGCGTTTTTGGGGAAGCGCCGCTAATGCTCAGATCTATAGCAGCGTTTTTAAGGAAGCGCCGCTAATGCTCAGATCTATAGTGGCATTTTTACGAAAGTGCCGTGATTGCTCAGATCTATAGCGGCGTTTTCTTTCAAACGCCGCTAATGCTCAGATCTATAGCGGCGTTTGGTAAAAAAACGCCGCTATTGATCCTTTTTAGCGGCGTTTGGGACAAAAACGCCGCTATTGCTCAACTTTTTGCGGCGTTTTCTTTCAAACGCTGCTAATGTATAATATTTGCGGCGTTTTTTATTAAAACGCCGCTAAAAGTCTGTTTTGGTGTAGTGTGTATATGTATATTATAGGTTCATGCATTTTGCACTATTAAAATCGCGCAATGTATTGTCAACGATTCAACCAAAATTGCAAGGATTTCCACAAGGAAGAGTTCGCATACCACAAGTGGGGGTTCGTAAGCCACATTTCGACTCTCTAGATTTCGCAATTCATGCTAAAACATGGCATACAAATGCACTCACTTGTAGTTAACCACGGCTCGTTGAACTAAACAACTTACCTTTATCCCAGTTTGTTAAGGATCCACCAACATTTTCAGCTACGCACAAAAATATACATATTACTAAGCATTCAAAAACAATCTAACTTATCTCTTTGTGTTCATACAACGGCTCTCCACTCACACATACTTATTCAGCTTATTTCGTACAATCTATTTCGCTTAATTTCTTTTCTTTTTTTAATTTAATTAAATTCTTAATTTCTACCTCCTAACCCCCTAACTTGTGCCTAATTATAGATCTAGGCCGATAATTCAACTCAATTTTACTAGACACAACTTTTCTCGAAAACCCCTGTTCATCCTCATTCTCAAAAGACAACCATTTAATTTATGCAATTACTTAAAGATTTTGATAAATTGAATTTGTAAACCTCTTAATCTCGTCAAAATATATTGAAAATCATTTTAAAAACATTTCCTAGCTCTTTATTATGAGATTCACCATTTTTTATGCAAAAGATAGCTTTAAAACCATGGATCTTAAATTTTCTTACTTAGATCTATGAAAATTCAAATTAAAAACTCCTAATAAAAATTTAATACATAAGAAAATAATAGATTTTCCTTTAATTCAAAGACCTCCACGAATTTGCACCAGTTGAGCAAAAATGAGCTAAGTTTAGGTGAGAAATTGGAGAAGAAAGAGTGATTTTCTTGCAAAATTGAAAGAATAAATAGTGTTTGGATGCTAAGAAAATATGAGAGATGCAGAAATTTTTTGAGAGAAAATTTTCTAATCTAGATCTAACAAATTTGAAAAATGAAAAAGAAATGGAGAGAGCTTGGGCGACAAGTGGCTTTTATAGCCAACCAATTTTTTAAAATTGGGTTATTTGCCCTCTAAGTCCTCTCCTATTTCTCCCTTCTTTTAATAGCTCCATTTTTAACTACTAGCCTTAATTTACACATTTAACCTCTACTTTAACTACTACTCCAAATTAGTCTTTCTTATTATTATTATTATTATTATTATTATGCCCCGATTATTAATACCATAATTATTTAATTTAATTATTATTTTTACTATTATTAACTAATTATTTATTTAATCCTATTTTAATTCTTATCACACAAAAAATGATTTTTTTCTCTTAGATCCGTAACCTAATGTCCAATTCTACCAACCCGATTTTCAGGATGTGACAAATTAATCATCGACTCAAGGCCTGCTAAATAATCACCGGCTCATTGCCTGATATTCAGGTTCATCACATACTCACTATATTCATTTATTATTTATTTTCTAATCATTCAATAGATAATAACAACATTAAATCTAATTATAATAAAGTATGCGATAAGTAAAAATCATTATAAACATGGGAATAGTATTACGAACTTACCTCGACAAAAACAGTTGTAAACATGAAGCTGACAACTAATCCAACGTTTTACCTTTTCCTCGATTTAAGTCCGATTGAATCGACTCTTGATCTAAATAAATATTCTCATTTAAGTAATCCAATTTCCAGCAATTAAATACCTAATTTAAACTTATAGACCCTGTTATTAACAATTTATAAAATTACCATAATATTTTAACTTTTATGCAATTTAGTCCCAAACTTCGAAACTTGTAAAAATACTATTTTTACCCTCTATACATGCTATTCGAACCTCTTAAGGACCCATACCAACCCATTTAAATTATCATTTCATAATGTTACCCTAAAATTTTACTATTTTCATAAGTAAGTCCCTAAACCACAACATCACTAAAAATCACTTAACAAAACTTCTTTATTTAACAACCAAACTTAATAATATACATCTAAATTCAAAACACATTCAAACCCTAACATGGCAAGTCCCTAAAATTTTAACAACTTTATAAATTGACTCCCGAACTTGCTAAATTAAGCTAATACGATAACAAAAACATAAAAATCATTAAAAACAAAATGAAAAACACTCACATGCAATGGAACTATGCTTGACCAAATGCTCCCTATCCTTCAATGCAGGTTTCAGTTATAGGGAAGAAGAAGAGCATAAAAGGAATTAAAATGTTGGATTTTGTTTTATTATATATTTTTTAAAACTTGACATTATTTTAATAATTATAACATATAGTTAAAAATAATGTACCAACCATTTATACCAATTGATTTTGGTATATTTGCCACATAAAATCTTATGACTTTATAAATTTCACTATTTAGCACCTTTATTTAATAGAATTCAACTTTTATGTCTTTTATAATTTAGTCTAATTTTTTTAATTAACTATTCAAACGTTAAAGTTTCTTAACCAAATTTTAATATAACTCTAATAACACTCCATAAATATTTAATAAAATATTTACGAACTTGGTTTATAAAAATGAAATTCTGAAACCTCATTTTCCAAAACCACTTGACTTTAATGATTTACCACTTGAACATAATTATTCGTTCAAATAACACAAATTATAAAATCAAAATTTATTATAATACTATATTTGACTTGTAAATATTAAATAATAATATTTACGAATTCACTCGTTGATTTTGTGGCCCCGAAACCACTATTTTCGACACCACTAAGAAACAGGCTGTTACATTTTCCCTTCTATGACCAAATTACCTCTACTTTAAATGAGTCGACTCCGACTCCTGAACAGACGGGGGACTTACTGTTTTACCAATCACCGATGAACCTTATAGAACATAACGACTGCCAAACTTTCGACCTTTCATCAGAACGAGAGCCCCACGAGACACTTTAATATCACTTGACTCGATGTTAATTCTACAACCCTTCGAGTCTAACATACTCAATGAGATGAGATTCTTCTTTAAATCAAGTATATATCTAACATCTGATAGTGTCCTAATTGTCCCGTCGTGCATCCTGATCTGAACGATACCTACATCGATTATTTTACTGGATTAACCGTCTCCATATGCACAACTCCACCTTCAACTGAACTGCATGTAGAGAACCAGTCCCTGTTGGGACACATGTGCAAAGAACACCTCGAATCCAGGATCCATTCGAACGTAAACTTAGACCTTTCAATCGTACACACCAACAACCAATTATCACCCTTGTCGTCGGTCAAATTAGCATCAACTAATTCTTCCTCGTTGCTCTAAGCAGCCTTCTTATTTCGTAGTTTGTAACAATCTACCTTAACGTGACCTAACTTCTTGTAGTACTGACATCTCTTGTCCCGATTCATTGATGCTACCAAAATCGAGGCTTGCCTATCTGACTTATTATCCAAACCAAACTCATTTTTGAGTTTGTCTTTACTCAACAAGTGACCCTTCACATCTTCGAACAGGAGTTTATCTCTACCATAAATCAGGGTTTCCTTAAAAGACTTATATGAAGAGGTAAAGAGTACAATAATAGCATAGCATGATCTTCATCACAATTTGAACCTCAACATTTTTTAAATCATTCAAAAGAGTAATAAATTCACTGATGTGACCTCTAAGGTGCTCACCTTCGTCCATATGGAATGTGTATAGCCGATGTTTCTACACCAATCAGTTAGTAAGAGACTTTGTCGCGCAAAGGGTTTCTAACCTTTTCCACAAGGCAAATGTCATTTTCTCCATCAACACCTCCTAAAATACACAATTCGTGAGGCACAAATGAATTGCAGATAGGGCCTTCTCATTAAGCTCTTCTCATTCTAACTAATCTAGATTATCAGACTTTTTCCCGGTAATGACCTTTTTCAGACCGTTCTGAACTAGAATTGTCATCATTCGAACTTGCCACAAATTAAAATTTGTGATGCCATCAAACTTCTCAATATCGAACCTTGTTGTTTCCATCTCTGAACGGGTTGAATGCGAAAATCGAACCAAGCTCTAATACTAGTTTGTTGGGGATACACATGTATAAGCAATGAATAAGAAAAAATAACGAAGCAATTGAAAAGACCTAACACACAAATTTTATGTGGAAAAGCCCCTTCGAAAAAGATAAAAAACCACGGATAAAGATAAATGTAACAGCTCATTTTTAGCAGTGTTGAAAATAGTGATTTTGGGGCCACAAATCTTACAAGTGAATTCTTAAATATTAAATAATATTTAATATTTACGAATTTAATATTTACGAGTCAAATATATTATTATATTGAATTTTGATTTGATAATTTTAGTTAATTGAACGAATAGTTAAGTACAAGTGGTTTGTCCCTAAAGTCAAATATTTTTATTGAAAATTTGCGGAGTGATTATATAGGTATATTGAAGTTTGGTCCAGAAATTTTGATATTGAGATAGTTAATTAAAGAAAAAGGACTAAATCGTAAAAGCTGCAAAAGTTAATCTCTATTAGTTTATATGGATTAAATGGGTATAAATGAATAATTTGATGGTTTTAAATGAAAAATATGCCATAATTATTGATGGTGGACGATTACTAGTGGGTTTTAACGAATTATGTATTAAAAATTAAATTATTTTATTAAAATAAAAATGGTAAAACATGTAAATAAGCATGAATTGTTATCATCTTCTTTCTTGTTTCTCTACCACTGAAACACCATTTTTGAAAGAATTTGGAGGTTCAATCACTTGTTCTTCTTGCATGTGAGTTGATTCTTTACCCATTTTTAGTAATTTTTTTATGTTTTTGAGATTGTTGTAACTTAATCTAGTTAATCTAGGGACTAATTTGTGAAACTATCAAATGTTTTGAGTTATGTCATGGATGAATTTGTTATGCTTTGAAGTTTAATGATAGATTATTAAGCTTGATAGTTTAAATAGGACTCTTTTGTAAAGTGATTTTGGTTAATTTTAAAGTTTAAGGACTAAGTTGTTAAAATAGTAAAATTACATGAAATTCTTGTGAAAAATTGATAAATTTTGGCTATATAAAGCCTATATAGAATTTGGCTAGCATTGATTTGGTTAAATTGTGATAGATTCAAAAGTTTCGGGTTTAGGGACTAAATTGAATAAAAGATAAAAGTTTAGGGTAAAAGTGTAAAAAGTTGATTAAAGGGTCAATTACATGAATTTTAGGATTTAAAATTATTTGAACTGGATAATTGAATTAAATTATTATATATATCAAGAAATAAATCAACTGGACGCAAATCGTGGAAAAACGAAGTAAGCGAAATAGTCGTTGGTATCGCATCTGTAATTGTTTTTGACTAGGTAAGTTCGTACATTGATTTAACTTATTGATTGTTGTTTTTAGTCATATGTTTATTATTATTCATGACAAAAATGAGTAAAATTATTGATATATAATAATTAGATAATTGAACTAAATTGCAGTGTTAGCTAAATTGATAATTATATCTGAAATATGGGAACTATATGGATGTGTACTTGTAATGGTATAATATGAATAAAATTATATTATTTGGATTTATAATGTGGCTCGTATGAACCTTGTGTGTAACTCCCCTAACCCGTATCCGTCGTCAAAACAGGGTTACAGAGCATTACTGGAACTTTCAGAACATTTACAGACATGTCATGTCAATCTATATTCATTAACCGAGATCATTCGTAACGTCCCTTAAATGGACCCTCAAGGCCCAATAAGAGCATTAGAATCGAGTCGGGACTTAATCGGAAACTCTAAGAATTTTTCGTGACATTTTAAAAATTTTCCAAGGTGCAGGGCTCACACGCCCGTGTGGTCCAAGGGACACGCCCGTGTGACTCTTAGACACGCCTGTGCCTCAGGCCGTGTTCGATTTAGGTTGCTCTCTAACTTGCACCACACGGCCATGCCACACACCCGTGTGCTAGGCCATGTGGTTAATTAGTTCCTTTCAAATTAGGTACAGGTTTCACACGGCCAAGACACACGCCCATGTTCAAGGCCGTGTCTCCCACAAGGTAGGGACACACGCCCGTGTCTCTGCCCGTGTGCTCAATTCTGAGCATTCCGTTTTCTCGAATTTAAGGTGCAAGGGACACACGGCCTAACTACACGCCCATGTACCAAGCCGTGTGTCATACACGGTCTAGACACACGCCCGTGTGTCTACCCGTGTGGACAAAATAAAGCCATTTCTAGCTTCATTTCTCACCCAAAATCACACCCATGACCTGCACTTGAATCACACTGTAACATCCTGAATTTTTGGGCCTATGCATTTAATGGGTGAATATGTGTAATGAGTTAATTTGAGCATTAGGGGTCCAAATTGGGCTCAGGATTGGGCTGAAGCCTTAGTTAAATTTTTGTTTGGGCACTATAGGGTTTAAAAGGTGGTATCTGAGTTTAAAATATCAAAATGGGCTTGTGGCCCAGTGGTCAGTGGCGCCACTTAGGGAGCAAGGAGGTGACGCCACACAAGGGAGTAAGGGGCCCAAATTTAAGTTACATGGAGCCCAACTCTTTTAATTTAAGTTAGCTAAATTTCGGCATTAGGGTTAGGTAGAGTGGACGGCAACAAGGCTCAAAAATAGGAGGATTTATATGAATGGGATAATGTAGATAATATAGTTGATAATATGGAAGAAAAAAATAAGGAGAAAAGATAGGAGCTATCTACAAGGCTAGGAGTTGGCCGAAATTCCATCACCTAGAGAAGTGAAGAAATCAGTTTCTTTATGGCAAAGGGGGTGCCGAATTTTCCCTTTTTTATTTGATAAATTTTTAGTTATCAGGAAGGGCACTTTCGGTTTTTCATAGGTGAGTGCCGAAATTTCTATAAATAGGGAGGGTTCTCTTCTTTATTTTTCGGCATTTAGGGTTTCCACCTTTTTTTTCTCTTCTTTCTTCTAAAATTCGAAAACTCCATTATTCTCTTCTCTTCTTTCTTCTAAAAAGCCGAAAGCTGAAAACTCCATTATTCTTTTCTCCTCTTTCTTCTAAAAGCCGAATCTCTATAGATTTCTTCGAATCATCTGCTCTTCTGATCTTCTCAAAAAGTCGAAATCTCTAAAGGGTAGTCGAATTCTCTGCGTTAAGGTGAGTGCCGATTTTCCTATCTCTTCAATCTCTCTTTCGGTTTTTAAGAGACAAGGCCGAATGGCCACTTGGTTGTTAAGGCTGCCGAATGAAGCTAATATTTCCTATCTTTTGCGTTTGGGTGGCATTCCGGGATTTGAAGGAAACCTGATCATCTAGATTTAAAAGCCAGAAATCGCTAGTCTCTAATTTCGGGATTTTAAGGTAAGGTGATTTTCCCTAGATTTTCACTAGATTTGTTCATCGCATGCGAGATCTTAACTTTATGATGTGGATTAACGATCATATGTTGTGATAGTAGTTCTGACAAGGACTTGTGATGGAATTAAATATGGATCAGGCAAAGGAGAGAATCCCTATGTTTAAGAAACGAGCTGTGTCAGCAGTACGGGATTGGCCACCAGGTTGTGGACCGGCTTCTGAACAACACCTTAGGCAAGTAGCAGTTGTATCGAATTCTGATAGTGTCGACATAGAGAGTGTCGTTATAACGGTAATCAGGTGTGTAGATCTCTAACACACTAATTAATCTGTACTAAATATATGTTATGGGCTAAAAGCCAAAAAAAGGCTGTATAGTAATCTGTACTAAATATATGTTATGGGCTAAAAGCCGAAAAAGGCTATATAGTAATCTGTACTAAATATATGTTATGGGCTAAAAGCACAAAAAGGTCAGTATAGACAGTCGGATTACCCAAAAAGGGTAGGCAAGGGATGCTAGGTACGTAATCATAGAAACTTCTCTATGTGTATCGATGTATGTGATAGACTGTGAACTTTTAGGTAGTATATTGTTTTGATTCTGCATGTATGTATGCATGGGATGGGATTGATATGATGAAGGGGAAGAAGGTCGCATAGCGATCGGTGGCTTTGCCACATAGGTCACATAGTGATCAGTCTTTATGACAGGCATATCAGTTGTCGAAATACTACGATGTATTATTAAGGTCGCATGGCGATCGGTGGCTTTGCCACAGAGGTCACACAGTGATCGGTCTTTAAGACAGGCAGCACAACTGTCGATATGGTGTGTAGCGGTTGGAGGGTTGATTGTAGAAATCCCCAAGGTGTGATGGTTGGTACGGGTTGGTGTGTAGAGGATGGAATTCTAGGATGGGTTGGGCTATTCATCATTTATTATTTATCATGTAATTATGATTGTTGCCTTTATGTATGGGCCAGGGCCCATAATGTGTTTGTGGGCCTCAGGTCGTTGTGTGTTTCGGGATTTATACACTGAGTCTTGGTGACTCACCCTTTTATTTTTCCTACTCTTTCAGATGAGCAGTAGATCGTGGACATGGGAGCCGAGACGGACTCGAGGGGCCATCAAGTTTTTATTCCGATAGATTATTTCGGTTTTTCCTTAAGTTTTTAATTTTGGAAATATTTGATGTAATAAGGCCTCCATCGCTTAGGTTATCAGTTGATACTTGTCAATGTTTATGTTTTTTTTCATTCATGATCAAGGACTTATGATTAAAAGAAATAAAAATGGGATTCTCACACATTATTTAAAATAACACTTGTTTTGGAAAAAAATAAAATTTCAAAGATTTTCTACAAGTGCCACATATTTAAAGATTATCTACAAAAATGACTAAGTTTTTCAGAATCATTCCAAGTAAAGTTTTAACCTTAAAACCGTAGCATACCAGATCTGGTCGTAACGTTTGGGCCGGGTTTGGGGTGTTACACACACATCCAAATACTAACCATTTCAACCATTCAGATCAAGAAAATTCTATCATTCAACATGGTAAACCATTATATGCATACATGTTCATAATCTTGCCTTGGTTTAGTCTATATGATAGGCATATTTTGATCAATTACTTAACACATGTGTAGCTACCATAGTATGACATTACAAATATATCAAATCAAACCATTACTAGCCATTCCAATGGCTAGATTACAAGCATCATTTACTTTTACATGCCAATATGGCCAATATAACCTATACATGCCATTACAACCATAATTGATTTACCATATTGTACCGACATAGGCTAATGTATAGTGTGAGTGATCTCCACTGAGCTTCCAATCCAACGAGCTTCTGATTTACTCTAAAATAGGGGAAAATAAAACGGGGTAAGCATTTTATGCTTAGTAAGTTCGTATAACATGGTACTTAACTTACCATTCATTCTATTTTGAGGTAACTATGTAAGGCATATTCAATCAATTTGACCTCAAGCCCTACACATATCCTCATTGTCCTTGTTAGTCATGTATTCCATAATAACATCAAAACATATATGGGCTCACAACAATCAAGTTTCCATGCACATATGCTTTCTACCACATATATTCATTAAACATGTATAATTCATCTCATTAT
Source organism: Gossypium sturtianum (assembly GCA_025698515.1). Taxonomy (NCBI): domain Eukaryota; kingdom Viridiplantae; phylum Streptophyta; class Magnoliopsida; order Malvales; family Malvaceae; genus Gossypium; species Gossypium sturtianum. The sequence continues at coordinate 128,518,869 of CM046948.1, forward strand.
TACAAGTATAATTTCATAATAGTTCACTTTGAGTTCAGATCATTTCACATCAGAACCTTACACATTTCACTCGGAATATCAAGGTCACGATTAGTACATTCAAGGTGTACAAGTCTATAATCAGGAATGCACATATATTCATCAAATAAAGTCCATGTACAAATAACATCATCTCATGTTTTCATTTATCATTTGTCATGTAACATCATTTTCTTGTATTTCAGACGGATACGTATAATAACTCATTTCTTATACATATCTTCTCATATCAAGATTTCTACTCGTTGAATTTATATGAAATATCGATGGTTACTCAGGTAGTACACTCGAGGTGTACAAATAAGGATCCGTCAATTCATATTCAATGGTACCCATAAGGTACTATCTCATAGAATACACTCTCGAGCCATACATGTATACAACAGGATTACCAGTCCAGGCCAAATCCTTTTTATGACATATGCTCTAAGGAGCTTGATCTGGATTGCCCGTCCGGGCTAAATCCAATTCATAATATATACTCGAGAGGACTCACATCAGGATTACCCGTCCAGGCTAAATCCTTTCTGTAATGGAGTCATTAGGATTGCTCGTTCGAGCGTAATCCATTCTGCAACAAATGCAGGACCTCATTCATTTCGGCAATTACATTTATCCATCGATTTTCATTTATTCAAATGGGATTTAAACATTTTTTATAACATTTTCGGGCATGTGATTATTTCATACATCCACAACATTCATATAATTCAAATAAACACATTCCACATCCATTTCAAGCATATAAGTAACATTTTTATCGTTTGACCTTTATCATCTATCGGGCATTATCATTTAAATTAGACATTTTTAATTACCGGGCTTGATCGGATATGTAATCATTTCACATATTTATGAAGTTTATACAGTTCACATAAACACAATCAATGCAAGCATGTAAGTAAACACAATTTAGTTACACGAACTTACCTCGACAATGTTCGTGTACGTAAAATCTACAAATCTGACATTTTCCTCTTTCCTCGTTCTAGCTCCGAATTTGGTCTATCCGGATCTATACGAGTAAATTTAACATTAATTTACCATATTTCACATTCAAGTGGACTCAATTTTCATCCTAGGCAAAATTACCATTTTGCCCCTAACTTTTCCATAAATTTCATTTTCGTCCCTAGGCTCGGAAAATGAAACTTGTGCAAATTACTCCCTATTCCAAGCCTAGCCAAAGCCCCATTACAAAATTTACAGCACATGTATTCATAAAATTTCAAAATTTTTCCTTCAATTTCACAAGTTTACATTTTAGTCCCTAAATCATGTTTTCATCAAAAAATCACTTTGTAAAAGTTGTTTATCTATCAATAATCTTTCATTTTCTACCATAAATTTCTAATTTCTAGCATATACATCCATGACCCATTTTCCATACTTTGATAACTTTTTAAATTAATCCCCCAAATAGATAGTTTAGACTATCCCGATTCCAAAAATATAAAAATCATTAAAAACGGGACAAGGAAACTTACCCAATTAGGCCTTGAAAGTTTCTTTTCTCTCACCTAGGGTTTTAATGTGTTTCTAGGTTGAAGATGACATAAAACAAGATGATATCTTTTATCATCTTTTTAATTAATAAGTATTTTGCTATTTCCAATTTAGTCATTGCCCTTTTTCTATATTTCCATGGATGAGTCACCAAGAAAAATCTAGATACTTTTCTTAATGGTCTAATTACCATATAAGGACCTCTAGTTTTGAATTCCATAGCTATTCAATCCTTATAGCTACTAGAAAAATGGTTTGTTACATTGTGAATACTTAGGGTACAAATGACACGTCAGTAGGGTTATTTACTATTTTGGGTGCTGGTCTTGGATGTCCTACCAATGGCTGAGGTCTTACATTTGTTGCGGATTCTCCACAGCTCATGTGAGCAGCATCGTGTAGCTTAACATCCTGACCCACAGCTCATGTGAGCAGGCCCATTTCACAGCTTGTGTGAGCATTTACAGATATAGCTCGTGAGAGCAATTATAGTTACAGATTTTATGAGCATCTTTCTCGCGTATCCAACATTATTTCATTTGGTTCATCGGGTGTTAAATGTATAAAATGAAACGTAATATATGAAAAAAATTATATGGAATTAGACATTAAATGAAGAAATTTATATGAATTATTGAAACGAAATGCAATATGCAGAATGATTATTTGGTTAAATGTGTGAATGAAATGATAAAATGAAATGTTCAGATGAAATGGTTATATGAAATGATTACATGAAATGGTTATATTTTGTGCCATTTGATGTATATAGCATGTGTATTGATGATAATCCTAATTGGTATTTTGGTTGGTTGTGATGTGTGATGGTTAATACAAGATTTGGTATCTAAATGTATTTTGAATGGTTATTTTGATATGTTTATGTTAATAGGTATCTTGGGATGTTTTGTGCCTTTTGAGATGAAATCACATTTTTGGTGTTTTGGTAACTTGAATTTGGTAGCTTATCACTTGATGCCTATCTTTATCATTTATTATGGAATGGTCATTTTGGTTTAAGCTATAAATGGCATGTACTAAAAGTTTATAAGTACAAATGTATATAACCATGTTGTGTATGTATAACTTTATAAAAATGGTTAAGGTACTACCTAATAGGTACTTTTGGTTTGGTATAGTCAAGTATACATAAGTGGTATGATTCATGCTCTTGAAATGCTTGGTTACATGTTTTGTGATTTGGTAAATGATGTATGTGAATTGGATTTTAAATGTTTGAATTGTGGTGCCAATGGAGGCACATTGGTTAGGCACTTAGGTTGAATGTTATATGGTATATTTTGGCAAGTTTTAATGTATTTTAGGTAGGTTTAAGAGATGGAAATTGTATGACTTGTGGCCTAAGTGTTTTGGATTGAAATTGTTCGATTTTGAAGACACTTTTAGGTACACCCGGCCTGTGACACGGTTTGCCACACCGCCATGTGTCACACACGGTCACCCCATACGACTATGTGGTCTGATTGATTTTAGGTGCAGGATATTTCACACGGTCCTAGTTTGTTACACTGCTTGGCGACACGGCCATGTGACCCTATATTTCACAACATCGAGTTGTACATGGTTTGAGGACACGAGTGTGTGGCTTAGCACCACAAGGCCTTAGCCTTGTCACACGGCCTGGCCACACGGCCGTGTGACCCCTATTTACAGTTTTTTCCACATTTTTATGTTTTGTTTCAAATTAGTCCCTACTTGTTTTCGAATAGATTTTTAGGTTCCGTAGGCCCGATTTAAGTTTTGTTTACGCATATATGCTATGAATAATGATTGGATATTGATTATTGATATTTAAATTGATTTTTAAACTATTTTGAGATACTATCAGATTTGTTAACTATCGTAATATCCAGTAACCCTAATCCAACAACGAAAATGGGTTAGGGGTGTTATAGATAATTTCACTAAATCTGCAAAAATGAAGAGTATAAAGATTGAGATAAAAACTAAACCCTAAAACCCTAAAATAAGAATCCTCAAAACTTAAACACAAAATTCTCTGAAAGCTTGTAAAAGCTAACACTTAAATGTGTTATGGGTTAATCTTTCTAGGGTAGAAACTGGCCTATTTATAGGCTAAATTCTTAGGTCAAATAATCTTAAAATAATCTACACTAATCAAAATTTAACAAGGACAAATAATCAAAATTTGACTGGAAGAAGAAAACTGAGAAAATTGCATGACATGTCGCCACATCGTTTTTGCTTCTCCCCTATTTCATCGTCTCACCGTTATGATGTCGCATGGCTCCTCATCACGATGTCGCTCTCTGTTTGTGTCTTAATTTGACTGAAATGCAAGGCATACTCCACAAATGACATCGAGATCTATTTGAAGACTTTTGTAATATTTTATAAAATTTTCATAATTCTATCGTTGACTTTATAAAATATAATCATCAATCCTACCATATTTAAGTAGGTACTCTTGTGTTTGTACTTATAGCATCTCATAACTATTATTACCTACACATGGAATGATACCCTATATGGAGGAACTTACGCCAAGCTCACCTTCTATATAAACCCATTCTATTTTAGGGTTAATATATATAAAGATATCTAAACTTGACAACTTATACTTACTTGGCATCTAAACTTTTTTTAGACTTAAGTGGTACCTAAGCATGGACTTAACTATAAGCCAACTTAATACTTTTTTTATGTACTTGACTAACATTGTTAAAATATGCTGATGTGGCACTGACGGCCAATAGCATAGTGACACCATGTGGTAGCTTCACATTTTGACACTTGGAAAAAAATAAAATTAAAATTAAAATTGACGGTGTTAGTTAAGTACCTAAAATAAAGTACTAAGTTGGCTTAATGTTTCCAATTTTAAGTACTAATTACGTCCTTAAAAAATCTTAAGTACCAAGTAGGTATAATTTGTTAAATTCATGTATGTAACACCCGAAATTAGGGCCAAAAAGTATTAAGATTTTTTGGTTGGATCAAAGGTTTGGATGGATTGTTAAATTAGTCTTTGTATTTTAAAGACAAAATGAGTCTACTGGTTTGGTGGTAAGGTGTTTATTAGTTTTCCTTTGGTCCTGTATTCGAATCCTCGTGTGTGCAAAGTGAAATTTTGTTTTAAATTTTGGTTTCAATTCTTAAAAAAATTGATTGGTTAAATCTTTCTAAATTTTATTGTTTTATTTATAATTGTTGAATAAAACAATCCTTAGAATTCCTCCTGCAACCGTTCCTTTCTTTCCCACTCTCTCAATCATGTGTTGTTTTGTTTTGTTTCTTTTTTATTCCTTTTCTTCAATTGTCTTTCTTTCCTTTGAAAATTGATGCACCAGAGATCTTAGGAAGTTTGCGGCGTTTTTCCCTCTATGTCAGTTTTAAGCCTTCGTCTTTGTGGGTTATTTAGAGTTTTGTCTGTCTTCTAGGTTGCACTCTACAAGGAATTGAAACGGAAGTAGTGTAAGTATTGTTTTTCTAATTTTAAAATAGTTTTGGTCGACCCTTTTGTATTAATATGGTTAAATACTTATAGGTCGGTGTCTAATTGTAAATGAATTTTCAGAATTGGTTGAATTGAGACGTTTCAATCCTTCGTTGGGCTTGGAATCGCAATTTAAGGTGTGTTTCCTTAAAAATTTGTAATCGAGCACCTATTTTCGTGAATTTTTATGATTTTGTAGCAGATTTGGTGGTGGTTTACCAGCCACATGGGCATGTGCCGCACACGGGCGGTCCACACGGTCATGTGCCACTTGAAATTAGGTAAGTTTACGAGTCATACGGCCGTGTAACCTCTATTTGGGGAATTTTTTCGATCGCACACGGGCGTGTTATCCAGCCACACGATTGTGTCTCCTCTGCTCCTAAATTATGAAATTTTAACACACGTAGTCAAAGAGTTATACGATCTGCCCACACGGCCGTGTATTTCAGTCACATGGTCATGTATCTCAGTCACACGGGCGTGTCTCTCAACCACACAGTCGTGTCCCTCAATCACACTAGCATGTGCCTCAGTCACACAGCCGTGTATTCCTGTCAGACAATCTGGACCCTCCCACATGGCTATGTGGTCCTGGTTTCACAATTTTTCCACTGTTTTGCTAAGTGTTTCGTTTTAGTCCCTCAGTGTTCCCTTGTATGATTAAGCCTTTATAGGAGTATTTGCGACACTATTTTTGTTTGAATTTATTTATGCATATTAAAATTTCGTGATTTAAGGAAATAGGTGAATGTGGTAATCGAAAAATTCTGCACTATATGTTCTGGCATCTGTGATTGGATTGGAAAATGTCTGATTTGATATTTGATAAATATATATATCTAATTCGTGAGAATTTTTCATATGCATTGTGGTTGGGTTTGACATTGAAGAGAAGGAAGTTTGATTCGATAATTTTACTGCATTAATATATTTTAGCGGTATAACTGTTATAACAAAAGTGGCATATGACCACATTATTGGTGTGTAGAGGTTGGAAAGGGTTCAATAAACCCTTATTGATGTGTGGGGGGGGGATTTGTGGAGATGGTTTGTAGAGGCTGGATAGGTGGGTTTGGGACATACGTCATTGCAATTTGATATTTGCACAACTGTTTGTGAAACACTCTATTTTATTCTGTTATGAATTTTTACATTGTTTGAATCTTGTCTTTGTAAGTTTGAGTTAATGTATGTTACTGCACTTACTGTTTTGTACAGCTTCATTTAATTATGTATGTTTTAGATTCACACTGAGCTGTTGTAGCTCACCTCTTAGTTTCCTCTTTTCAGGTAACCCTCATGATTAGGAGCTGGACTCAGCAAATCAGACGTATCAGAATTTCTCAATTCGATTTGGGTTTAAATAAAGTTTTTCGTAAATTTTGATAAATTGTTTTCATTCGGACGGTAAATAAATTTTGTGGACTTTGGTATATGTTTCATTTGGACTTTGAACATTCGTAAAAACTCTGGGATTTTGGTTTGACTTATTTGGCAAATTATGTGCTCGATCATAAGTTTTGAGATTGAAACATTTCCCTTGCAAGGTAAAGAACATTTTATTATGCTACAAATTTTGAACTAAAGTTTCAGTTAATGGTTTATCATCTTCATTTTGGTTGCAAACATGTTTAGTTCATTAAATGCTTATTTGGTTCCAAGTAAATTTTAAGCGAAAAATAAGTTCTATGTTGCAAAATATTTTGGTAAAATTCGTTTTTAGTTTCAGTAAGTTGCGAGTAAAAATGTTTTCTGAAATGAACTTTATTTCTAAATCAATGTTTTGTTTTGAGCCATTTCGGTGGCCAATGTGACCTCCGAAATTCGGTTAAAACTTCTAGGTCGGGTTTTGGGGTGTTACAAGGTACCTCCGCATATAGTAATCCTCTATTTTAAGAAGATTTTAACTAATATCTTCTTCTTTTTTGTCGTAACCAGGGTATCCACCGCCAGTAGTAGTAACTAATCCCCTCGTCGATGCCAATGGTGCTCCCTAAAAAGGTAATCGACTGACAATGAAATGTACTCCATTCTCATGAACAAAGATCAAATTCCTAACCACATAATTAAAAGATGAAGTGAATAATTATCACACCACACCCCATAATTATATTCATCTGCGAGAGTAATCAATATATGTGCTATAAAAACTCTATCCAAATACTTCTATAAGTCTCCAAATATTTCTAACTGCTATTAATGATTTTCGACATTCCCATTAAATTTGTTTTAAAATGAATGTTTTAACTATTCATTTAAAAATTTAAATGAGTTTTGTTAGAATTTATTTTTTTATTATTTTTAATAGATATTAAAAAAACAGTGTTATTTTTCTAACTTTTAATAATTTTTGTTAAACAAATTGGGTGATATATATTTTAGAAAAGAGAATTAGATTAAGAAAACATTAGTCGAAATTTCAAGGGAATTAATATCAAAACTAAATATTAATTTAACTTCAATGCACAATTTAATATATAAATTTTAATTTCGTGCAATTATGCATATGAAATTTTACGTGTGGTTTAAATATACACATTAAACTTTGATTTTGATTCAATTGTATACATTTAAAGAAATAAATATATCTACTTATTTTCATATTGAATTCATATAATTATTTATATGTGTAATATATAGACATAAAATGATGTTACGTAAATAATCTTACTAGAAGATTAGGCAAATATAATTAATTGGGGCCTTTCAAATTATTTTCATGATTAAATAAATAAATAAATAAATATGAAGATGGACTCAAAAGGGGGAGAATAGTTCAACATTATTTTTATAATTTATCAAACAATCTTAAAGTTTCTCCTAACTAATTTTGTGGGGGCACAATAATTAAAAGATTTTTAGTTGTCTATTTTGGTAATAACCCTAGTTCTTTATCTGAAATTTCAAATAATAATTATAAAGAAAAATTCTAAATTTTGGAAATGTAATGGCCCATTTTTGCCCGGGCTGGAATAAACCAAAATAAAAAATAAAAATAAATAAAACCAGTGTTTATTTTTAAATAGTCCAGTTACAACATTAAGCCCAAAACCAAAATAACTAAACCACTAGCCCAAATCCTACAAAGACCCAATACCTAAAACCCAACCTGACCCATTAACCTAGATCCTAAACAGCCCACACACAGACCCAATACCTCAGACCCAAGTCTCAGGCAGCCCAAAATGGCCCAACAACTTAAACAGAAATCAGAAGGCCTAGGGTTTTCTGAAACCCTAGGCGTCGCAGGAGACAACAAGCCAACAGTTGCGCCGCAATCCACGCACACAGTCGTACCGTCATCCACGCGCGGAGGTCCCTCGCGCCGCAACACCAGCGCCCAACAGCCCCTCGCGCTTACGCCGCCTTCGATTGCGCCACGTTCAGCGCACATCACCACCGAGATTCTCTCCATTCTCCTGCACAAAAAAGGAAGTAACAGCAGCAGATTATGACAGAAAACTGGACAAAATATTTTATTCCTTTTTTATTTTTTTATTTTCGAGGGTATAAAAACCCAATCTATAGACACACGATACACAGAGACAGATACAGAAAGAGAGAAACACACAGACAGATAGGCAAATATTCAAAAAAAAAAACAGAAATAAAAACACCAAACAGAAGGTGATTACCCATTTCGTATTTGCGTTGTTTTTTTATTTTCTTTCCGATTCTCATAAACAAAGAAATATTCTAGTAATATAAAAAAGGAGGAAGTTTTACCTTTCAAATAGGGTCTGAAAATGGAGTTATTGGCCTCCGGCCACGGAGGCGCGTGGCGCGCATAGGGGCAAGAGCCCAGAAGTCCAGTGACCAGACCTCGGACAAAAAAAATGGGGTTTTTGGAGAGCTTTTTTGATTTTTTTTTAAGAATGGAGTAAAGTGATTTTTTGGGGCCGAATTTTGGATTATATAAGCCTAAAAGAATGACATCGTTTTCCCTTAAAAGATCTACGCGTTGACCAGAAAACCCGGGTAGGATCCGCGCATTTTTTATAAATGGGCAATTTGCCATTTCAGTCCCTTTGAAATTTTATTTGTTTTAATTTTATCCAATCTAACATTTTCTTTAATTTTAAATTAGCCCTTAAATTTGTATTTTGTTTCAATTGAATCCTCGAGCATTTTAAAGGCCAACATCAGAACGACGTCGTTTTTAAAAAGAGGCATAATTGCCATATTAGTCCCTGAGATTTAACGCGCGTTCTAATTTAATCCTTTTATATCTGTTTTAATTGCTATTTAACCCCTGTTTTTTCTTTGTTTTATTTTATTTTTGTCCTTTTATTTTATTCTATTATTTTACATTATATTTAATTATCATTATATATTATTTGGTTTAATAATCTATATATTATTTTAATATTTATATATTATTTATTATATTATATTTTTAAGTATTATATTATATATTAGTTTCAAAATTTGGTTTTGTATAAATTCTATTATAATATATAACCTATTTTATTTATATTATTTATTACATATATAATTTTTATGATTGGTATATTATGTATATTATGTATATATATGTTTTTATTTAAAATTATTATATATATATATGTTACTAATTATTTTTATTATGTATAATCCTTATATATTATTATTAATTATTTTATATTATTTTATTATATATTATGATTTTTATTAATTATTATATACATTTATTTGTATCTTTATATTCGTTTATTATTGCTAACATGTTTTTTATTTATTTATTCATGTTATATTATTCATTGATTATTTATTGTTAATATAATTTGTAGTTAGGTTGAATTGATATGTATATTATAATGTCTTACTCAAACCATCGTTTTCTAAAAATACCTTTTTAATGCATTTTGTTCAAATAGTTTTAAAAACATATGGTGATATCTAATGTTTGGGAACTTCGAGAAGAATTGTGCCTTAACTTATTGGGCTTCAATTTTTCTCGTAGAACTTAAAGTATTAGATATCCTTTCTCTTTTAAAATAAAAACTTACAAATTTCAAATAAAAAACCTATTCTTGGGAATTCAAAGCGTTGTGTCCTAACTTACTGGGTATGACGTTTTGTGTCTCGAGGTAGGAATTTTCTAAAATAAAGACGTGCTTAGTTTCGAAGTCATGAGATGCTGTATCCTAACTTACTGGGTATGGTGTTTTATTTCTTTGAGATAGGAAAGTCTGGGTTTCTTTTCTTCAAATAAAAAGACCATTTTCTAAAGTTTTTAAAGTTTCAACATTAGGACATGATTTTATCGATTAGGTACCAATTTTTGGGCGTTATGAGGGTGCTAACCCTTCCTCATACGTAACCGACTCTCGAACCCATTTTTCTTGTTTTTCGTAGACCAAAATCAGTATTTTAAAATAAAGCGTTTTTAAGGTGATCCAATCACACCTAAGTAAAAAGGGATTGGTGGCGACTCCCATTTTCGTTTTTAAAAGTCGATCCCTGTTTTTAAAATCAACTTTTAAAATGGTTTCGACAGCTTGGCGACTCTGATGGGGACCAATAAGAGAGTCAAGCCGTAAAGTCGATAATTTCATGTCCTATTGTTGCAAATTTGAAATTCTGATTTGAAAAATCATCATCCTTTTATTGCATGTGATTTTATTTTTTGAAATATCTTTGCATTGCATTTGCATGATCGTTGTGGTCGCACCCTTAAGTGGGAGTGAGAAACTATGCTTTCGTGAGGTTTTCACCTCCGCAGGGGCTAGTGGACTACTTCCGGGATACATCCGTACCTATGTCTTCGTGAGGTTTTCACCTCCGCATAGCCATAGAGAAATGTATTCCCCTGAACTGAACTCGGTCCATATGAGCCTATAATGGGTGAGGATCGAGGAATCTGCTGGTTCGGGTACCTCGACTTTAGAACTAAACCGCATATAGTGAACCTTAAGAGCCCACCTTAGGTAGAACTATGTCAAACCTTAGTAGTTACCCAGATAGGTGTTCGTATTATTTTACTTGTTTTATATTCTGTGGTACTAACATGTTGTGTTTTATTCTTTTGTGCATGTCATTTCATATTTTAAGAGGTATCGATTCACGGTCAGTTTCTAAGTTAGAAAGCTGGTTATGGAGAACGAATTCCTTGATAAAGTGGAAGACAATGCAGTCGTTTATATGTGGTTAGAGCAAAGGCAATTAGAGAAAGAAGGGTATAGATTCGTTTGAGCAAGAGGGAAATGGGGCAGCGCTAGAATCCCTGCCTCCTCAGCCACCTATGCCTCCTGATGTTGTTCCAATCAAAGCAGAATCGGATGCGAAGAAGATTGTACGACACCCTATGGCAAGGCGTGGTGCTAGAACTAAAGGGCAGAAGGTAACTATACTCACCAATCACTTCAAAGTGAGCGTGGGAAGTACAGATGGACACTTCTACCATTACAGTGTTTCTCTTTCATATGAAGATGGTCGCCCTATGGATGGTAAGGGTGTTGGAAGGAAAGTGATTGACAGAGTGCATGAGACCTACAAAAATAATTTGGATGGAAAGAATTTTGCCTATAATGGTAAAAGGTTTATTTACTATAGGCTTCTCGTTGTGATCCAAACAACATTGCAAGGGATTTGATTCGTTGTGGAGAAATGAAAGGAATTCGTATTGATCCCCCATTTGATATATTCAATGAGATGAACCAGAATAGATGCCTTTCACCTGTGGTTAGAGTTGAAAAATGTTTGAACAGATACAATCTAAACTTCCTGGAGCTCTGCAGTTCCTTCTTTGTTTACTTCTTGATAGGAAAAATTCTGATCTTTATGGGCCAGGGAAGCACAAGAATCTTTCTGAGTATGGCATTGTGACTCAGTGTATGGCACTAATACTTTACAGATCTTCTTCTGAAGATCAAGGTTAGGCTTGGACAATCTCTTCATCACCACCGAAGCCATAATTCCGCGATCGAGTTAAAGTCAAGCCTGAATAAGATCGAGGAAATGAAAGGTAAAATTGAAGAGAAGTAACATACAGTTGTGAACTTCAGATCGAGCTTCTTGAAACAAGAGAAGGGCGTTGGAAGGAAGAGCTTTACCATTCCTATGACCAAGTTATAAGTCGGGATTGCCTCATGGGTGAAGTAATAGTACAGATTCGAGAGGTAGCCGATCATCTACAGACTTTGGTAGCGCAGGCTGATACATTGAGCATGAAGTATGAGCTGCAGTCTGATCGTAGTCAAGAGCTAGCTTTCTTGCTTGGGAAAATCAAGACCTTAGGACATAAGGCGAAAGAATACTTGTAGTCCGTTTTATGTAAAGGATTTTGTTTTCTAATAAAGTTTTCTAAAATGAAGTTGAATCAGAATCGATACCTCTTTGTATTCATGCATTTGCATTACATTACATCATTTGCATTAGACTTTTACAAAATGACCCTAATTAGGTAAAAATATTTCAGTTAACCTGGAAAACATGGAACAAAGGTTGGAGAGAATAGAACAAATGCAAATACAGATGCAGGGGCAATTGACCAAGATCCAATAAGAGATGCGGGAACAAATGCTGGAATTTCGAAGGAGTATGATTGGCCAGTTAACCCAGTTACTAGCCGGAGGACATGAAAAAAGGAGTGGTCCAATGGTCAACGGTGTGGATGATGAGGAAGACATCGTTTATTCCCCAATAGGTATCCCGACTCAGTCAGACATGTATTCGCATGGGGTACCCGTCATTATTGGGTCCCAATGTCAGACTGATACTTCACCCCTATTGAACTTCCCGATGGGCTCTAACCCGAATGATGATCAAGCCAAACCGGTTGTTTTGGTGGAAACAAAGGAAAGGGGAGAATGGACTTCTAAGGCCCTGAAGAAGAAGGAAAATAAAATGAACAGTATCGGTAGGTATAACAAGAGCCATTCAGAGCCGATCACAGTAAATCAGCCAAGAACAGTAACCACCAGCAATTAGGTCTCCCCAAGGCAAAACTCTGAAAAGCTCCAATTTACGCCAATACCGATGACGTATAAAGAGCTATATCAAAGTTTATTTGACGCACATATGGTGTCTCCATTTTATCTGAAGCCGTTACAGCCCCCATATCCTAAGTGGTATGACTCGAACGCTCAATGTGACTACCATGCGGGAATAACGTGTCATTCAATTAAAAATTGTACTACGTTTAAAAAGTTGGTCGAAAGGTTCATTAAAATGGGAATTGTGAAGTTTGACGATTCATCAAAACTTGATCACTTTGACGAGGCAGTAAATGCGATAAATGAAGGAGGAGACAAGAAAGTTGCGCCTCCTTGAAGATGAAGAGGGAATCAGAGAATGAAGTTTCTAAGCCCTTGCGTACTTGGGAGTGTCTTGAATAATAGGATTGTGGAAGAGATCTCTATATTTTTAGAGTTGATCTATAGTAATGTACAAAACATGCTTGTTGTCTTAATCCTAGAGGCAATAAGAACTCTTTTGTGAAATAGGCTTGTGTCCGAAACTTTATTTCAATAAAATGCATTTTTTAAGCAAATATTCTTTCATTCTTTCCATTTCATATCGTACATTCTTTTGTTTTACAATATTCTTTCATTCTTTATTCATGACCATACAAATAACTGTTCTTTGAATCATTTATTCTTTTGAAATATTCTTTCGAACCTATACTAGGTCCCCAGATATCAACGACATGAGCGATGTTGTTACTGACTCCCTTTTTTAATGAGATATGGGTCTAGGGGATCTAAGGACTTTGAAGATGAAAGAGATTGTAACTTATCTTCTGATTTGTTAAGAATGATGAAAAACGGACCTTACATCAAAAAGGGTTAGCAGATATTATGAGCTTAGAAAAGGGGTGAAGATCGAAGCCCAGCTCACCATAGAAATAATGCGAGACATCATTGAGTTATTTTCAAGAATTCAAAGATGTTTTTGCACGATCATATCAGGACATGCCTAGGCTACTAAGATGCAGGCTAAACATGAGGATCGGGCATTACTGATCTACATAGAAAGCGATGGTATCAACTATGCCGTATCTAAGGAGACAAGATTCATGTGCCTATTCCAGTTCTTCACAAATTTTCCATATGTGGGGCATGGATGTGATAGGGCCAATCTCGTCAAATGCTTCTAGTTGACATCGATTCACCGTCATGGTCATCGTCTACTGCGCTAAGAGGGTGGAAGTAGCTTCATATGTCAATGTTACAAAGTCGATAACCATCAAATCGCCAAAAAAAAGGGATCAGATACTAGCAGAATGCCATAAAGGATCGCGTTTAAATAACTGTACAAAGTCAAAGTTTACAGTTTGTCCAAAGATTAGGCAGCATATCACAGTGCAACAAAAGTTGCCAAAAAAAATGAAATATGGCTAAGACCTATAAAGATTGGCATAAGAAGCTATCAATTCTCTCTATGATTTTCGAACGTTGGCCAGGACTTTTGCCGGGGCAACATCTTACACATTGGTTTATAGATTTGAAGCGTTTTTATCAATTAAACCTAATCGAAGGAAAGGTTAAAAGCTATTTGCCACGGCCAGATGATGCAAGCTTAGGTTAAAGAAGTTCAACTTAGGGAATTCTACGAAGAAACCTGATGTTGAAAAAGATTTTTATTCTACTAAATGATTTTAGAAGAAAGCATATGCTGAACTTGGAAGGACTTTTGTAGGGCCTGTTCTAGAGGAGCATTGATATTGACCGAGACAGATGGCGAAGACTTGCCCAATCCGGTGAATTCAGGTTTAGTCAAGAGGTATCTTACTTGAAAGAGGAAAGACTAAGGTGAAAACCCGTAAAGGGCGCCTAAAAAAAAAGAGGAGAGGCCAAGGTGAAAACTCGCAAAGGGCGCTTTGAGACCGAAGGGGATTTGAGTTGAAAACCCAAAAAGGGTGGCTCAAATTTTGACCAAAAAACGGGGCATATAGTAGTCTTACTACGTCTGAATTAACAATGAAGAAGTATGTTACGTCTTGGGGCATTGACAAAGTACTCCGGATCCTCTAAACACATATTGAGCTTAAAATGGTCCTCAAGAAGTTTGAACAGAGAAGCTCAAGCTGCGATATCTGGGGCACCTAGCTTCTATCTTACTCATTTTTTTTGAATTTGTTATCTTTGATTACTTTATTCTTTTTGAGATACACCCAAATCAAATTTCTTTATTGACTGGGTTATCTTTGATTAAATTATTTTTTCTGAGCCATGCTCCTGATTAATTTCTTTCTCGTCCATTTTTGTGACCTTTTTCAAGCATTTTATATTGAAATAACGATTAATGGACTAATAACACTTTCATAAAAGGAGTTTCGCATATTACTCTGAAAACTTCTAAATAATATGAGGAATCTGAAACATGACTATTGTTCAGAACTCACCAGGCCTAAGGGTTGGAAACATTAAAAAATGATTATTTCTTCGGATTCTTATTGGATAGGACAATTTCGTTGGTGATACTATATCGGCAAGTGACGAACAAGGCCAATTCATGTGTAAAAAAGGATCATTGTCGGGATACCCTGCATTCATGTAAATTTTAGACTCATACATCCAGAGAATGGTGTAACTGGCTAAATTGATGGAAAACGATAAGTTCTATACCTCTGAGAGGTAACAGAAGGATGGAAGAAACCAAATGTTATTTCCCTAAGTTTACAGTGGGAGGTACCAATTTCATGTCCCAAGGTTCAAATGGAGAATACTCAGAAATTACATTGGGGCAACCTTATTGAACAGAACATGATTGATGAACAAAAATGCAGAACAGATGAGTGGTAACACCTAGAGTAGGAATCATACTCATAACACTTTTGCATCATAACAAATCTCATTAGGAGCATTTGATTCATTCCAATCATTGCATCTTAATCCTTTAAAAGGAATCATTTTCATGACATGTTACATTCGTGTCACTCATAATACATGTAGCTAGAAGTATTTGATTCATTCTGATCATAGCATCTTAGTCATGTGATATAAACATATAGAATCGAGTCTACAGGATGTGTCCCTCAATGGACGGTGTAGCAATACTGGTGAATTTGAAGATCTCATCTTCCTGAAGTTGTAGGAAGCAGATCGAAAAGAACTTCAGCCTTATCTCCCTGAAGTTGTAGTGGAGTAGATTAAAGACAGAAGATCTCATCTTCCTGAAGTTGTAGGAAGTAGATCGAAAAGAATTTCAACCTTATCTCCCTGAAGTTGTAGTAGAGTAGACAGAAGATAGAAGATCTCATCTTCCTGAAGTTGTAGGAAGCAGATCAAAAAGAATTTCAGCCTTATCTCCCTGAAGTTGTAGTGGAGTAGACTGAAGACAGAAGATCTCATCTTCCTGAAGTTGTAGGAAGCAGATCGAAAAGAACTTCAGCCTTATCTCCCTGAAGTTGTAGTGGAGTAGATTAAGACAGAAGATCTTATCTTCCGAAGTTGTAGGAAGCGGATCGAAAGAACTTCACCTTATCTCCGGGTTGTAGTGGAGTAGATTGAAGATGTAAGATCTTATCTTCCTGAAGTTGTAGGAAGCGGATCGAAAAGAATTTCAGCCTTATCTCCCCGAAGTTGTAGTGGAGTAGATCAAGACAAAGATCTCATCTTCCGAAGTTGTAGGAAGCGGATCGAAAAGAACTTCACCTTATCTCCCCAAGTTGTAGTGGAGTAGATCAAGACAAAAGATCTCATCTTCCCGAAGTTGTAGGAAGCAGATCGAAAATAACTCACTCACCTTATCTCCTGAAGTTGCAAAGTGGAGTAGGCGAAAATGTAAGATCTCATCTTCCCGAAGTTGTAGGAAGCGGATCGAAAAGAATTTCAGCCTTATCTCCTGAAGTTTGTAGTGGAGTAGATCAAGATAGAAGATCTCATCTTCCTGAAGTTGTAGGAAGCGGATCGAAAAGAATTTCAGCCTTATCTCCCCTGGTTGTAGTGTAGTAGACTGAAGACAGAAGATCTCATCTTCCTGAAGTTGTAGGAAGCAGATCGAAAAGAATTTCAGCCTTATCTCCCTGAAGTTGTAGTGGAGTAGACTGAAGATAGAAGATCTCATCTTCCTGAAGTTGTAGGAAGCAGATCGAAAAGAATTTCAGCCTTATCTCCCTAAAGTTGTAGTGGAGTAGACTGAAGACAGAAGATCTCATCTTCCTGAAGTTGTAGGAAGCAGATCGAAAAGAATTTTAGTTTTATCTCCCTGAAGTTGCAGTGGAGTAGACTGAAGACAGAAGATCTCATCTTCCTGAAGTTGTAGGAAGTAGATCGAAAAGAATTTCAGCCATATCTCCCTGAAGTTGTAGTGGAGTAGATTGAAGAAAGAGGATCTTATCTTCTTGAAGTTGCAGGAAGTAGATCAAACACATTTTCAGCCTTATATCCCTGAAGTTGCAGTGGAGTAAACTGAAGACAGAAGATCTCATCTTCCTGAAGTTGTAGGAAGTAGATCGAAAAGAATTTCAGCCTTATCTCCCTGAAGACTGAAAATAGTAGATCTGGTATTCTTGAAGTTGCATGAAGCAGATTGAAGCTATCAAACTAATTGAAATCAAGATGAAGTTCCAGTACCCCTAAAGATACAGTTGGGATTGGAAGCCGTTTGAAGAAGGCGAGGATCAAGAAGTCGAAGCTCGGCCAAAATCAGGCAAAATTGGTCCTTTTATAGTCTTTGCACTATTCTCGTTTCACGAAAATGAGCAAAGAGGGGCAGCTGTAATGGCCCATTTTTGCCCGGGCTGGAATAAACCAAAATAAAAAAATAAAAAAAAATAAAAACAGTGTTTATTTTTAAATAGTCCAGTTACAACATTAAGCCCAAAACCAAAAATACTAAACCACTAGCCCAAATCCTACAAAGACCCAATACCTAAAACCCAACCTGACCCATTAACCTAGATCCTAAAAAACCTACACACGCACTCCAATACCTCGGACCCAAGTCTCAAAGCGGCCCAAAATGGCCCAACAACTTAAACAAATCGAAGGCCTAGGGTTTTCTGAAACCCTAGGCGCCGCAGGAGACAGCAAGCCAACAGTTACGCCGCAATCCATGCACCCAGTCGCGCCGTCATCCACGCGCGGAGGTCCCTCGCGCCGCAACACCAGCGCCCAACAGCCCCTCGCACTTACGCCGCCTTCGATTGCGCCACGTTCAGCGCACATCACCACCGAGATTCTCTCCATTCTCCTGCACAAAAAAGGAAGTAACAGCAGCAGATTATGACAGAAAACTGGACAAAATATTTTATTCCTTTTTTATTTTTTTATTTTCGAGGGTATAAAAACCCAATCTGTAGACACACGATACACAAAGACAGATACAAAAAGAGAGAAACACACAGACAGATAGGCAAATATTAAAAAAACAGAAATAAAAACACCAAACAGAAGGTGATTACCCATTTCGTATTTGCGTTGTTTTTTTAATTTTCTTTCTGATTCCTGCAAACAGTAAATATTCTAGTAATATAAAAAAGGAGGAAGTTTTACCTTTCAAATCGGATCTGAAAACGGATTTATTGGCCTCCGGCCACCGGCCACGGAGGCGCGTGGCGCGCGTAGGGGCAAGAGCCCAAAAGTCCAATGACCAGACCTCGGACAGAAAAAGGGGGTTTCTGGAGAGCTTTTTTGATTATTTTTTTTAAGAACGGAGTAAAGTGATTTTTTGGGGCCGAAGTTTGGATTATATAAGCCTGAAAGAACGACGTCGTTTTCCCTTAAAAGATTTGCGCGTTGACCCGAAAACTCGGGTAGGATCCGAGCTTTTTTATAAATGGGCAATTTGCCATTTTAGTCCCTTTGAAATTTTATTTGTTTTAATTTTATCCAATCTAACATTTTCTTTAATTTTAAATTAGCCCTTAAATTCGTATTTTGTTTCAATTGAATCCTCGAGCATTTTAAAGGCCAACATCGGAACGACGCCGTTTTGAAAAAGAGGCATAATTGCCATATTAGTCCCTGGGATTTAACGCGCGTTCTAATTTAATCCTTTTATATCTGTTTTAATTGCTATTTAACCCCTGTTTTTTCTTTGTTTTATTTTATTTTTATCCTTTTATTTTATTCTATTATTTTACATTATATTTAATTATCATTATATATTGTTTGGTTTAATAATCTTTATATTATTTTAATATTTATATATTATTTATTATATTATATTTTTAAGTATTATATTATATATTAATTTCAAAATTTGGTTTTGTATAAAGTCTATTATAATATATAACCTATTTTATTTATATTATTTATTACATATATAATTTTTATGATTGGTATATTATGTATATATATGTTTTTAATTAAAATTATTATATATATATATATGTTACTAATTATTTTTATTATGTATAATCCTTATATATTATTATTAATTATTTTATATTATATTATTATATATTATGATTTTTATTAATTATTATATACATTTATTTGTATCTTTATATTCGTTTATTATTGCTAACATGTTTTTTATTTATTTATTTATTCATGTTATATTATTCATTGATTATTTATTGTTAATATAATTCGTAGTTAGGTTGAATTGATATGTATATTATAATGTCTTACCCAAACCATCGTTTTCTAAAAATACCTTTTTAATGCATTTTATTCAAATAGTTTTAAAAACATACGGTGATATCTAATGTTTGGGAACTTCGAGAAGAATTGTGCCTTAACTTACTGGGCTTCAATTTTTCTCGTAGAACTTAAAGTATTAGATATCCCTTCTCTTTTAAAATAAAAACTTACAAATTTCAAATAAAAAACCTATTCTTGGGAATTCAAAGCGTTATGTCCTAACTTACTGGGTATGACGTTTTGTGTCTCGAGGTAGGAATTTTCTAAAATAAAGACATGCTTAGTTTCGAAGTCATGAGATGCTATATCCTAACTTACTGGGTATGGTGTTTTATTTCTTTGAGATAGGAAAGTCTGGGTTTCTTTTCTTCAAATAAAAAGACCATTTTCTAAAGTTTTTAAAGTTTCAACATTAGGACATGATTTTATCGATTAGGTACCAATTTTTGGGCGTTATGAGGGTGCTAATCCTTCCTCATACGTAATCGACTCCCGAACCCCTTTCTCTTGTTTTTCATAGACCAAAATCAGTATTTTAAAATAAAGCATTTTTAAGGTGATCCAATCACACCTAAGTAAAAAGGGATTGGTGGCGACTCCCATTTTCGTTTTTAAAAGTCGATCCCTGTTTTTAAAATCAACTTTTAAAATGGTTTCGACAGGAAAAATTAAACAGCTAGAGCTAATCATCTTAAAACAAATTTACTATACATGCATTTTTTGAAATTATTTTCATATAATTTATACTAAATTTTGTTACATTACAATTTGGGTAAAAATAATTATACAATATATTTATAGAGAATTAACATAAGAATTAAATATTACTTTGGTTAGTTGATTGAGTCTTAGCTTGATTGGTATTGATATTGTTACTACTGTAGGAGGACGTGAGTTCAAGTGTACTAAAATGCATTACCCTCCTTTTTAAGAGTTGGGGAAAAATTATGGGTAGTTCTAAACATTATATAAAAAAAACATATATGACAAGAACCTATAATAAAATTAATGTTCAAAAATATATATGACATTTTTCGGGCAAATATGCTAATCATCTATTTATAACTCTAAATCTTTTTTTAAAATCTCATTATAAGTTCAAATAATATTTGTTCTTTTAGACATGATGTCTAGAATTACATATAGCTCCTCCCTAACACATTAATAGGAGAATAATGGCTTTAGCGCACTCGAACACACGTTCGGTCCTCCTACATTGACAACAATGCCAATGCCAATCGAGCTAAGACTCAATCAACACTCTAAATCTTAATTTTAATCTATATATAACTAAAATAGGATTTTAAGTTATAAATAATCTAAAATAATAAAGTTAATTTAATATAAATGTATTAATTTATAAAGTTAAATTTTAATTTCAATCCATATATAATTGTAATAGTAATTTAAGTTGTAATTAATTTAAAATAATAAATCTATTCTAATATTACAATGACTTTTTATCTAACTAAATTATTTTTCAAATTAATATAACTTTTTGTTATTATAGTTATAATTATCACAACTTTTTCTTATATTTTAGGCTTAAATTTCTATTCGAGCAATAATTCTATTTTAAAATAAGCACAATTGTAACTTAAATTCTAATTATTTTTAATTGTGTAATTATCCCAACTTCTATAAAATTATAATTATTTTTAAATTTATAATAATCACAATTTTTATTTTATTTTAAAATTTTAAATTAAATATTATAATTAGTTTTAAATATGAATTTCATAAGATGACGAAAAATAAATGATATTTTCATTAGTTTAAAAGTTTTTCTAAACTCATGCTTATATATATATATATATTATACATTAAGTTGTTATTTTTTTTTAATAAAATAAATCTTTATTCTTTGATTTTTGTTCGTGGAAACCCTTTATCTTAACCAAAGTATAATACATTTAGAGAAACCAAAATATTCAAGTTACAAATAATGTTAAGATATTAAACTATCCTATTCAATTTAAGTATTTCTTTGTTAGGTTAAAATAGTTTTAACCATATAATTACAAATTTAGATTAAATCTTCTATATCCAATAAATTTACTACAAATGTCAAACTAGAATAAATAAATAAAACTATATACGTGTCGAAATCAGCAAATTTTCTTTAATAATAACATGAAAGGGTGCTACCTACTTACTTTTCCCTTTTGTTAAATCAAATCCTAAATAAAAATAATAGAATAAGAGCGTATTTGGTTAAAAATAATAATAATGGTAAGGACTGCGAATTGAATTTTAACTCTATCGATATCGACATTGTAACACCCCAAACCCGGCCTAGACGTTATGGCCGAATCTGACGATGTCACAGGGAATGGGATTTGAAATCGAATTTTCCAAGTTAGAGCCGTTTCTGTTTATTAGCATACCTCTTGTCAATTTCAAAAATAAATTCCTCGTTAATTTTGATTCATTTAAAAACATATTCTGTAGCGGAAGCTTTTTAAAACGTGTTATTTAGAGAAAATCGTTCGCGTTTAGAAAAACGTTGTTTTAAAGGAAACCGAGTTTTCTTTGTAGTTCAAAAGTTCATGAAAACAGTTAAAGACCAAAGTAAAGGTAAACAGTACAAAAAGTCAAATTTACAACAAAATACTCCCAGAATAATAAAAATTAAATCAGTCCAATAACCGTGTGGTCACCGTAAAGTCCTCCGCCGCACCGATTCGTCTAATTCTGGGGATTACCTGTACAGATAAAACAAAAAGGGGTGAGTTTACGTAAACTCAGTGTGTAATCCCCACAAATCACATGCATATAGTCAGTCACAACAAACAGTCAAATACAGTCTGGGCCTAAGCCCATTTTAGTTTTAGTAGCAGTTCGGGCCTTAGCCCATTTCAGTTTCAGTACCAGATATGCATTAGGGCCTAAGCCCTCACGATATGATGATCGGATATACATTTATCAAGAATTCTACCCAACCAGCCTCTACACACCATCTCTGTCCATCCCTACACTCCATGTGGGGTTTAAAACACCCACCCATCCCTACACTCCAAGTAGTACCGAATGCGGCACATAATCAGTAAATTGCAACTGAGCTGCCAGATATTAGGCTTAAGAGCCTTTCAGTACACTTCTTTCAACTATCAACATCCCAACCCAATGCAATGCAACATACAGTATATGACATGCTAATACACATACAGTCCAATATTCAATCATATAATCATCATGCTCAGTACATACATAATACATACAACTCACGCATTTAGGGGTCTAAGTAGTGCTTACTGACCCTAAAGTAGGTTCACAGTTGACTTGGGCGACCCGTGCAACCTTATAACACATTTCGGTTAAATGGGCTCACACGCCCATGTGGCCCACCTGTGTGGGCCCACATGCCCGTGTGGCCAACACGCCCAGATTGGCCTTGGCCCGTGTGGATCACACGGCCTAGCCCAAATTCCCACACGCCCATGAAGCCCACACAGCTCAAATCAGTCTAGCCCATGTGTTGCACACGGCCTACCTGGCCATCACACGGCCGTATCTTGCGCGCACGGCCTGGACTCGTTGATCACACGCCCGTGTTATAGCACACGGCCTACCACACGGGCGACCACACGCCCGTGTAGCGTCGACAGTGGGGTTTTTGACTTTCGTTGAAACCCCGTTTTCTGCGTTTTTGGGTACACACCTAGTACTATTTCGATGTAGAATCACTCCCAAGCAAACCAGCACCTAAAATCGATACCACAAACCTCCCAAGATCAGTCATAATTCTCGATTAAACCAAAATCACGAAACCGACAATATTTCAAATTGAACATTTAACACTTACCCAACAACCCCGAATGATTCTGTCACGATTCTGAACAAGGAGAGCCCCTATCTTCTTGATTCGTTGTTGCCAAGACAGATAATGAGTCTCCAAACGACAATTGGAAAACAAAATTACAAACAAAACCTTTACCTCCACTTACCGAACAACTAATCAGAGAGTGCAGTAAAAGGAGACATTTGAAACGAAAATAAAAATGAAAGCAATCAAAACGAATGGGAAAAAGAAAGGCGGAATTTCGGCAGAAGGGGGAGAATAGAACAGCCA
Source organism: Gossypium sturtianum (assembly GCA_025698515.1). Taxonomy (NCBI): domain Eukaryota; kingdom Viridiplantae; phylum Streptophyta; class Magnoliopsida; order Malvales; family Malvaceae; genus Gossypium; species Gossypium sturtianum. Next base: position 128,542,483 of record CM046948.1, read on the forward strand.
TCAAAAAGAAAATTGAGAGAAAAAATTCAAAAAGAAAGGAAGAAAACCAAGATGTGACCAAAAATCCCTTGATTTTCTCCCACTAGCCCCCACTACTCAACCTCCTCAGAATTCCTGTTTGACCGAAACTCTCTCTCGGTCAAACGAGCAAAAATAAACTCCCACGCTCGCGCAGGGATTCGAACACAAGACCTTCAACAATCTGACACTCCCCTTAACCACGGACCAAAGAAGCCCATTCTGTTATGATTTCATCCACAATTAGCCTTAAACCCACTGAGCAAGGGTAAGGCTTAAATTAGAATAAAAATTCCAAAATTTACCAAAGACAAGGCTTGAACTTGGGACCTCTCAGACACACCCAGAACACTTAACCACTGAAGCAAGTACACAGTTGTGTTATTTTAACAGAAACAAAAATATAATTTTTGGGGTGTTACAACTCTACCCCCCTAAAAGAAAATTTCGACCTCGAAATTTACCTGATCAGAATAGATGAGGATACTGCTGACGCATCGCATCCTCAGGCTCCCACATGGCCTCATCAGTGTTATGATTCTGCCACAGCAACTTCACTAATGGAATAGACTTCCTCCGAAAAACTTTTACATCACGATCCAGAATCTGAACCGGCTCCTCCTCGAAGGTTAAATCTGGCCTAACCTCAATCTCCTCAACAGGGACAATATGACTAAAATCAGAGCAGTAACGCCTCAATATCGAGATGTGGAATACGTCATGTATATGGTTTAGCTCTGGAGGTAACTCCAACTGATAAGCGACCGGTCCTACTCGCTTCAAAATTCGATAAGGCACAATAAACCTAGGGTTCAACTTGCCCTTGCGACCGAACCTCAGAACCTTCTTCCATGGCGAGACCTTAAGAAACACGAAGTCCCCCATAGAGTACTCAATCTCACGTCTCTTCAAATCAACATAAGACTTCTGTCTGTCCGAAGCAGCCATTAGACGATCCTTAATCATTCGAACCTTATCCTCAGTCTCAGAAACCAACTCAGAATCCAACACTCGACATTCACCCAGCTCAGTCCAACACAAAGGAGTACGACACCTACGACCATACAGAGCCTCATAAGGTGCCATCTGAATACTTGAATGAAAGCTGTTATTGTAGGCGAACTCGACCAACGGTAGATACTCATCCTAATTGCCTCGAAAATTAATAACACAACTCCTCAACATATCATCCAGTATCTGAATCACCCTCTCAGATTGACCATCGGTCTGAGGATGGAACACAGTACTGAAGTCCAATCTCGAACCCAGAGCCTCATGTAACTTTTTCCAGAACCGGGACATGAAACAAGGATCCCTATCAGAAATGATTGAGATCGGTACCCCATGCAGTTTCACTATCTCAGAAATGTAGAGCTTCGCCAACTTCTGAAGAAAATAGTCGGTCCTAACCGGAATGAAGTGTGCAGACTTGGTCAGTCGATCTACGATGACCCAGACAGAATCCTTCTTAGTGGGTGTCAAGGGCAACCCACTAACGAAGTCCATAGTCACTCGTTCATATTTCCATAAGGGAATCTTAACCGGCTGCAGCAAACCCGAAGGCAATTGATGCTCAGCCTTAACCTGCTGGTATGTCAGACATCTAGCCACAAAATTAGTTACCTCTCGCTTCAATCCTGGCCACCAATACAACACTCGAAGATCTCGGTACATCTTATTCCCATCAGAGTGCATAGCGTAAGGGCTACTATGCGCCTCTCTCAGTATAGACTGTCTCAAATCAGAATCATTCGGCACACATATCCGGCCTCGGAAACACAACACACCCTCAGAGTTTAACCCAAAGTCCGTAGTGCTACCACTCTAAATCTGTCGGAACCAAAGACCCAAAAACTCATCCTCCAGCTGTTTACCCTTAATCTGCTTGATCTAAGTTGGTTTGACTTGCAACTCAGCCAACAAACTCCCATCGTCAAACAAGCTAAGTCGAGCGAACATCGCTCTCAGATCTGTCATAGCCCTACGGCTCAATGCATCAACCACCACATTGGCCTTGCCAGGATAGTACTCAATGGTACAGTCGTAATCCTTAAGCAGCTCAACCCATCTACGCTGCCTAAGATTCAGCTCCTTCTAAGTAAGGAGGTACTTGAAGCTCTTGTGATCAGTGTAGATGACACACTTCTCACCATACAGATAGTGCCTCCAGATTTTTAAAGCAAAGACTACGGCGGCCAATTTCAAATCGAGCGTCGGGTAGTTTGCCTCATGCATCTTAAGCTGACGTGACGAATATGCTACCACCTTACCATCCTGTATCAATACACATCCCAAATCGACATGTGATGCATCACTATAAACCGTGAACTCTTTTCCAGGTTCAAGCTGTATCAGAATAAGAGCCTCAGTCAGTACAGTCTTGAGCTTCTCGAAGCTCTCTTGCTGCGCATCATTCCAGACAAACGGTACACCCTTACGTAACAACTTAGTTAAGAGTGCTACAATCAGTGAGAAACTTTCCACAAACTGTCGGTAATAACCTGTCAGCCCCAGAAAGCTGCGGATCTTAGACACATTCTTAGGCTACTTCCAATCCAATATAGCCGCAATCTTTCGAAGATCCACTCGAATCCCCTCAGTAGAAACCACATGACCTAGAAAAGTTACTTCACGTAACCAGAACTCGCACTTGCTAAACTTAGCATAGAGCTACCTTTCCCTCAAAATCTGGAGAACTACTCTAAGGTGCTTGTCATGCTCATCCTTAGTCTTAGAATATACCAAAATGTCGTCGATGAATACTACGATGAACTGATCCAGATAGGGCTGAAACACACAGTTCATCAGGTCCATAAATGTGGCCGGTGCATTTGTCAACCCGAAAGGCATAACTAGGAACTCGTAATGCCCATAACGAGTCTTAAAAGTAATCTTATACACATCCACATCCTTAAATCTGAGCTGATGGTACCCAGAACGAAGATCTATATTAGAAAAAAAGGAAGCCCCTCGGAACTGATCAAATAAGTCATTGATCCTCGGAAGTGGATACTTATTCTTAATAGTCAACTTGTTCAGCTGCCGATAATCAATACACATCCTCATGGTCTCATCCTTCTTCTTAACAAACAGGACCGGTACTCCCCACAAATACACACTTAGACGGATGAAACCACGGTCCAATAACTCCTAAAGTTGAGCCTTAAGCTTCACAAGCTCCTTCGATGCCATTCGATAGGGGGCGATAAACACCGGAGCTGTACCAGGAAGAAGCTCAATCCCAAATTCCACTTTTCGATTTGGAGGTAAACCCGGTAGCTCATCAGGAAAAACATCCAGTAAATTCTTTACAGTTTGGATGTCCTTTACAGTAGAGTCCCCAGAAACAGAAACACTAATATAGGCCAGGAACGCCTCACATCCCTTACGAACTAGTTTCTCTGTTACCAGTATAGAGATCACATTAGTTACATAATTTCGACATTCTCCAATAATGACTACCTTATTATCCTCCTCAGTTCTCAAAACGACCCTCTTAGCCACACAGTCCAGACTGACACGGTGCTTGACCAACCAGTCCATACCTAGAATCAGGTCGAACTCCCCAAACAGAAGCTCCATCAGATTAGCCAGAAATACTGATCCTTGCACCTCTAGTGTCACATCTCTATATAGTTTACTAACCCGAATAGATTGCCCCAACGGACTCAGTACAGTGACCTCACTCGTAGTGCTCTCAACCGATAACCCTAGGTTTTCAGAAATAGAACAGGCTATGTAGGAATGAGTAGATCCTATGTCTATCAGAGCAAGATATGGTACATCAAAAATAAATAACATACCGGTAATGACGTCTACAGCATCTCAGTCCTCTCGATGACGAGCAGCATAAACAAGAGCAGACTGCCTCGCCTCAGTTTGCCCAGCACCTCTGCCCGGTGCTTTCTGTCCACGGCCCATACCGTTACCACCCCTAGCCTGACCACGGCTCTTCGGTGGCTGCTGAACTACCTTTTGTGGCTACGCAGTACCAGAACCCAGAGCTTGCATCTGATCAGCCCTCAGCGGACACTCCCAAATATGGTACTCTAATGACCCACACCTCAAACATGCCCCAGACCTCCTCCAACACTCGCCCTGATGGTGTCTACCACAATCCTCACACAGCTGTAAACTAGTCGGAGCAACAGGGGGCCCAGTTCTAATCGGCCCATCAATTCTAGCCTTTTTCTTAGGCCTCTGTACCGAACTCGAGGGCTCTGAATCCCTCTTGTTCTTACCCCTCTCACGGTCTCTATTTTGGCGCTCAGCGCGCTTAACATCCTCGGCGATCTTCACCTTCTCTACCAGTACAACAAACTCTCGCTCCTTCTGCGGAGCTATCAGTACTCTCAGATTATCCCTAAGGCCATCCTCAAACCGAATACATCTCTCATATTCAGTCGCCACCATTCCTCGCGCATAGCGGCTTAGTCTCAAAAATTCGGCCTCATACTCGGCCACTGATCGGTCCCCCTGAGTGAGGTTCAGAAACTCACGTCTACAAGCATCGATGTAACTTGCTCCCACATACTTCCATTGGAAGGCAGACTTAAAGAACTCCCAGGATAGACGATCGGGCTGAGTGCCCTCCTTAACGGTCAGCCACCACTGATAGGCCTTATCGCGAAGAAACGAGACTACACCCTTCAATTTCTGCTCAGGGGTACAGTTTAAATCGTCCATTATCCTCTCTGTGGCCTTCAACCAGTATTCAGCCACATTCAAGGCGACCCTTGTGACACCCCTAAATAACTCAGCTCCATTAGACCGGAGACGTTCAGTAATCGACCATCGACCCCCAGATCCAGTGTTGGGCCCAGTGACCCTCTCTAGTATCCTTAACATACCCTGAGACAATGCGTCGTCCCCAGCCATGCGATCTTGAGACCCAGTCTCAGTAACAGGCGACACTGGCGTCTCACTCGTGTCTAGATTTGGCATACTGCCTAGTGAAGAGGATTCAGCTCGAGCCCCTCTACGGCCTCTACCTCGACCTCTGGTACCTCGTCTGCGGATACTTCGTGCGCTCATGTCTAGTCAGATTTATCTGGTATTATGAATTTTATGAATTAGTTACAGTTTCAGTACTTATTAACAGATGTTTTATGTAAAGCAGTATCATAAATTCAGAGTTTTTTTTTCGCAAATAAAGTCTCTATCAGTTTCAATTTCACTACAGTTTCAGTATACACTACTAGAGTGTTTCAGAACAGACTATCTATAACAGTTTATAAGAATACTTACAGGATCGGCGCCGGAGACTCGGTGTACCACATTCTCAGTAAAGTCATTTCAAATCATTTGAAAATCAGTTCTTAAAAACCAAGTTTTAAAAACCCAAAATCCACAGCTGAGTTTTACAATCTAGCTCTGATACCACTAAATGTAACACCCTAAACTCGACTTAAACGTTATCGCTGAATCTGGCGGTGTCACAGGAAATGGGATTTGAAATCGAATTTACCCAGTTAAAGCCGTTTCTGTTTATTAGCATACCTTTCGTCAATTTCAAAAATAAATTCCTCATTAATTTTGATTCATTTAAAAACATATTCTATATATGAAGCTTTTCAAAATGTGTTATTTAGAGAAAATCGTTCGCGTTTAGAAAAACGTTATTTTAAAGGAAACCTAGTTTTCGTTGTAGTTCAAAAGTTCATGAAAAAAGTTAAAGACCAAAGTAAAGGTAAATAGTCCAAAAAGTTTAATTTACAACAAAATACTCCCAGAATAATAAAAATTAAATCAGTCCAATAACCGTGTGGTCACCGTAGAGTCCTCTGCCGCATCGATCTATCTAATTCTGGGGATTACCTGTACAGATAAAACAAAAAGGGGTGAGTTTACGTAAACTCAGTGTGTAATCCCCACAAATCACATGTGTAACAGTCCGGTTTATACCCTAGTTGGAACAGTGGTTTCGGGACCACAAATTTGAGCCCGTATAATATTTTAATATTATTTTCTGTGACTATGATGTGTGTATATGCATGTGCTAAAGTTTCGTAAGTTAATTCGTCCATCTGTGTGTTTAATTTGAACAAAGGGCTAAATTGCATTGATTTATAAATTGGCATGCTACATGAAAAGGTACTTAATTGTCATGTCTTTATAAGTATGAGGATTTTATGTGGCAATTAAGCCATTAGTTTGTAAGTGGATGGTTAAGGTCAAAAAAGACCTTGATTTATATGTTATATATGTTTTTATTATAAGGATAATTTGGTAATAAGGTTAATAATATAATTGTTAATAAAATAAAGCATGAAAATGGAACATTCATTCATGCATTCTACACCGAAAATAAGAAAGAAAAGAAAGGGTTTGAGCTTGTCATATTCAGCCATTTGAGAGCCAAATTAGAGGTATGTTTTCGGTTGGTTTTCGATAATTTCTATGCTTTTTGTAATCGTTGCTTCGAGAGCTTTAAAACCCATGTCTCAATTTGATGAATTGATAATGTTTGTGTGAGATGCCATTGATGATATGTCAAGCTTTTTGATGATTTTTGGTGTTAAATGAAAGATATGAGTTAGATGAACATACTTTGTTCTTGAATTTTTGATGAATTTAGCTAAATAGGGCTAAATTGAGAAAATGGTAACTTGAGGGACTAAATTGCAAGTTTGATGGAAAATATGGGCTTGTATGTGATGCATATGTATTCGGCTAAGCTTGTTCATGTATGGATTTTGTGAATTTAATATTTTGAGAAAAATGGACTAAAATGATAAAATGTGCAAATGTGAGGGCTATATTGCAAATAGTCCAAAATGTGTGTCTTTGGATTGAATTGAATGAGCTATTGAATAAAAGGGTTAATTTTGAATATGTTTAGATCAAGAGCCGAGGAAAACAGATTTAGATCGCGGGAAAGCGAAAGTAACCGAGTAACCGTTTTCATTCCGATAAACCGAATCCGAGGTAAGTCACTATGCAAATAAACGTATATGTATGCAATTATATTTGTTCATATGACAAATGTTGATGATGGATGCTTATGAGAGGTTATGAATATGAATTCCGAGATATGGATGATATAGTGTTAAGTCCGAGAAGTCCCGTACTAACCTAGGAATAAATAGGATTAGCTATGTCATGACATAGGTATCTGTTCTGTTTTATCATGTAAGACCACGTCTGGGACGTTGGCATTGATTTGAGACTTCGTGTAAGACCTCGTCCGGGACGTAGGCATCGATATGAGTTTTATGTGTAAGACCACGTCTGGGACGTTGGCATAAATTTAAGCTTTACGTGTAAGACCATGTCTGGGACATCGGCATCGTATTGATTCGTGTAAGACCCTGTCTGGAACAGTGGCATCGATATCCGAGTGCATGTAAGACCTCGTCTGGGACGTTGGCATTGTACGACCATTCCGAATTTTCTGAGTATCCTACTAGATTCCTTACGGTTCAACGGGCAAGTCTGTGATATGAATTGCAAATCCGAGCTATGAGCAAATAAGTGAACGAATGTTTGTTTCAGTATACGTTTAGTATATACACAAGTGTGTATAAAAGGTAAGTACCTATACGACTTTGACTTGAAGAAATGTATGCTTAAATGTGAGAATGTGGATCTTAAAATGATGAATGTGGCAAATGTGGCCACAAGTGTATAAAACAAAGTACATTTGTGATATTATGCTTAGTGATTTGGATGTGCCAATGTATCTACTTGAAATATATGCATTTTATGCAAAGATTATTTGTACATTGACTTACTAAGCTTTTGGAAAGCTTACTCAGTGTGTCTGTGTGTATGTTTTCTCTGTTTTATAGGTCGTCAAAGCTCTTTGAAGGCTCGGGGACCGAAATCACGGATCGTCATCACACTACTAAACTCATTTTGGTACACTTTGGAAATGTTTATAAGTTAGATATGGCATGTATAGGCTAGTTTTTATATAAGTTGATGTATAGACTTGGTCATGTGATGTGGCCAATTATTGGTTCATATTTTGTCTTGATGAATGTGGTATGTGTAGTTGTTTTGATATGTTTTGATGCTTATGAAATGGTTAAGTTTTGGATAAGCAAATAGATGATATATGCTTGAGATGAAGTGGGTTTTAGTTTGTAATTTGGTATGAATGGAATTGGTATTGAATGTGTTGATGGAATGTTCATTTTGGTATGTTTTTGGTTGCCATATATGCATGAAATCAGATGGATTATGTTACTTGTAGGTTGACCCTTATGGGTGGCATTTTGGCCTTGTAAATGGCCTATAATGTCACACGGTTGTGGCAACTACAGGCGTGCCTAAGACCGTGGTTGAATTGGCGAATGTAGCTTAAATAGCACACGGCCTCGACATGGGCGTGTCAGCTGGCCGTGGTGTACAAGTCAGTAGCTAGTTAAGAGCACACAGCCATGGCACACGGGCGTGCTTGGTGGCCATGTTGGAAAAGTAAGTATATGGTCTGGTAGCACACGGTCATGGCACACGGACGTGCCTAGTGACCGTGTTGATATAGTCAGTATGTAAACACGGATAGACACACGGGGGTGTCTAGAAGCCGTGGAGGGCACACGGTCTCCTCCCACGGGCGTGTCTCCCCTGAAAGTTAGGAAAGTTTTTAATTTTCATGAAATTTCATATGTGTTTCAGTTTAGTCCCAACTCGGTTTATAAGCATGTTTAAGGTCTCAATGACCGTATTGAGGGACACTATGCTTGAGAATGATGAATGAATGTATGAATTTATGTAAATGCTTTCCGATCTGTCCGGTAACGTCTTTAACCCTAGTCCGTCGTCGGATACGGGTTAGGGGTGTTACAACATGTATACAGTCAGTCACAACAAACAATCAAATGCAGTCTGGGTCTAAGCCCATTTCAGTTTCAGTAACAGATATGCATTAGGGCCTAAGCTCGTCACAGTAACAGTATCAAATATACATTTATCAATAACAGAATCCTACCCAACTAGCCTCTACACACCATCTCCGTCCATCCCTACACACCATGTGGGGTTTAAAGCACCCACCCATCCCTACACTCCAAGTAGTACCGAATGCGGCACATAATCGATGAAATTGCAAATGAGTCGCGGATATTAGGCTTAAGAGCCTTTCAGTACACTTCCTCCAAATATCAAAATCCCAACCCAATACAATGCAACATACAATATATGACATGCTAATACACATACAGTTCAATAATCATTCATATAATCATCATGCTTAGTACATACATAATACATATAATTCACGCATTTAGGGGTCTAAGTAGTGCTTACTGACCCTAAAGTAGGTTCACAGTCGACTTGGGCGACCCGTGCAACCTTAGAATACATTTCGGTTAAATGGGCTCACAGCCCATGTGGCCTGCCCGTGTGGGCCCACACGCTCGTGTGGCCCACACGCCCGTGTGACCCACACGCCCAGATTGGCCTTGGCCCGGGTGGATCACACGGCTTGGCCCAAATTCCCACACGCCCGTGTGGCCCACATGGCCCAAATCAGTCTAGCCCGTGTGTCGCACACGGCCTACGTGGCCATCACACGGCTGTGTCTTGTGCGCACGGCCTGGCCTCGTCTATCACACACACGTGTTATAGCACACGGCCTACCACACGGGCGACCACACGCCCGTATGGCGTCAACAGTGGGGTTTTTGACTTCCGCTGAAACCCCGTTTTCTACGTTTTCGGGTACATACATAGTACTATTTCAATGTAGAATCACTCCCAAGCAAACCAGCACTTAAAATCGATACCACAAACCTCCCAAGATCATTCATAATTCTCGATTAAACCAAAATCACGAAACCGACAATATTTCAAATCAAACGTTTAACACTTACCCAATAAACCCGAACGATTCTGTCACGACTTTGAACGAGGAGAGCCCTATCTTCTTGATTCGCTGTTCCCAAGACAGATAATGACTCTCTAAACGACAACTGGAAAACAAAATTACAAACAAAACCTTTACCTCCACTTACCGAACAACTAATCAGAGGGTGCGCTAAAAAGAGACAATTGAAACGAAAATCAAAACAAAAGCAATCAAAACGAATGGGAAAAAGAAAGGCGGAATTTCGGCAGAAGGGGGAGAATAGAACAGCCGTCAAAAAGAAAATTGAGAGAAAAAAATTCGAAAAGAAAGGAAGAAAACCAAGATGTGACCGAAAATCCCTTGATTTTCTCCTACTAGCCCCCACTACTCAACCTCCCCAGATTTCATGTTTGACTGAAACTCTCTATCGGTCAAACGAGCAAAACAAAAATTTCACGCTTGTGCAAGGATTTGAACACAAAACCTTCAACAATCTAACACTTCCCTTAACCACCAGACCAGCACGCCCATTCTGTTATGATTTCATCCACAATTAGCCTTAAACCCACTAAGCAAGGGTAAGGCTTAAATTAGAAAAAGTTTCTAAAATTTGCCAAAGACAAGGCTTGAATTTAAAACCTCTCACACACACCCAAAACACTTAACCACTAAAGCTGATACACAGTTGTGTCATTTTAACAGAAACAGAAAATAAATTTTGGGGGTTACAGACATTATCATCAATACAAAGAAATATGAATTTAAGTAGGTTAAAGGGTGAATAACTAAATTTGTTATGCCACATTTCCTTATTTCTTTAAATCCCAAATTCATCGTATGTTTCTTTACTTGCTTGTTTTATTTTTCTTGATTTTAACAATCTGATTTTGCTTAATTCCAAAAAGTAAAACAAACCAATTTATTCATAGAAGTACAGTGATGACGAATCATGATTTTTTATTGACCAAGTTGGCGTACGGCAAAACATGAATTTATATGGTAATAAACCAAACCAAATTATAGATAAATCATAAACAACCCAATTGTTGGGTCATTTTTGTTTCATAGCTTCAATTTGTTTACCTAAATTTCTCAACGAACCGCCTTACTGATTCTATGCAATAACATATGATAAAGGCCATTTTCTTCATTCTTCTTACTAACATATATTCCACTCAATCTATCAACAATTTCATTTTTTCTCCCAAACTAAAATATCAACAAGTTTATGAAAAATTTTTAAATAAGTTTTATATTTTTATTATATTCAAATGAGGCTTTATGTTTTTTTTTTCTAAAAAAAAATTGTATATAAAAAAAACCTTATTTGAAATGAAGTAAATTATATTTATGGTTAATTTTTTTTGGCTAGAATATTTATGATTTATTTAGATGGGTCAAATTTTGGTTTTGATCCCTCTATTTATGCTTGAATTTAAACTATAGTCCCTATGTTTTAATTGGGCAAAATTTGATCCCTAATTCTGTAGTGGTTAAATCAAATAGTTAATATTAGAAACTATTTTAGTTAAATGTTTATGTAATTTTTTTTAAAAAAATATTTCTTCTAACTCATTATGTTGGTTTGGGCTTTTTACATTGAAATGGGTGTTTTCTAAATTTATAACCGAATTAATTAAAAAAAAGTATTTATTTGGATTGATTAATGAAATTATAAAAAATAAAGAGATGAAGCTATACCAAATATGATTAAATGTGAGACCAAAAGCATAATTAAACCATTTAGATACAAATTAAAAAAATTAAAACTCATTTAAATATAGATTAAACATTAAAAACTTATTTAAATACAAATTAATAAAACCTGCTACCCATGCTCGCATCCCACTTCTCTTACAAGTTGTGAGAATTTACCAATCTTCGAGATTAATAAGTTAAAATTTATTGTTATTATTTTTTATAATTTTTTAAATAAATTTATTATAAATTTTGATTATATCTGTTTTTTTAACATAATATTTAAATTTATCTCAACTCATAAATAAGAGGATAATACGCTTCAACGTACTCGTAAAACAATAATTTTATGCATTGACAACAATGCTCATCGGCTTTTTTTATAAAAAATTTAAAATTTATTGTCAATGCAATGTAATTAAATTAAATAATTTTTATATGCATAAAATAATAAATTAATTTATTTAGTAATTCTCGTAAGGTTTTTTTGCCGGTGTTCTGAAGCCACGTTGGATATCGATGATTCTGCTTATCCAATTCTAGGGTTCGCTGTCTCCCAACTGACCTAACATGCCAGCTAGACTTATTTCTCACCTTGCTTTTCACAAAAAAACCAATAGAATCGTGACACGTTGCTTAACCTAGGATCTTTTTCATTGTTTTCACTACTCTTTTGGACAACTGTGACCCACCCCCGTACCTTAACTGGCGAGCTGTGACACCTCATTCTGACAATGCAAATTGTTCATAGGATTTTATTTTATCCAAAACAAGTAGAAAATCAAAACCAAAAACAAGCAGAAGAATATCTAAAATCATTTATTCTTAAGTCAAAGACTACACGAACCATAGAAAGAAAAAAAAAAGAAAAGGAACTTAGATACAATAATAAACCACAAGAATCAGCCATTGTCTATAAACAGAAAAAGTTTACTTATATTTTTATTAATCAAAATTATGAAAAACAAATTTTTAAAATTATTGTATAAATTAAGTTCTAAGTTATTCAAAGAGTTAATTTAAAAAAAAAAATCTAATTACAAAATCAATCCCATTGAAGTTTACATTTCTTTTTTTAAGATTTCAACTATTTTTTTTATATATTTTAGTCAGATGTTTTTATTTTTATAATAAGTATTTTATTAATCATGTAAAAATTAAAAAATATTTAATATTTTGGGTAAGATCCAACAAGAGTTGGAGAACTTTTATTTTTTTAAGGTTAGATTCCAGCTTTAAATTTTAAATAAAATCGATTTTGAGATGAGAATTAAGTTGGTTGAGGGTAGAGAAAACTGCATTGTTACTTTTTTTTTTTTTTTAACAAGATTAAGAAATGGTCGTGATTGACATGAGGTTTAAGGTTGTATAATATCAACTCTTCTCCCATCCCATTAACATTCTTTCCTTTTAACATTCTTGTTCGTTTTAGTACAACTTTTATCTATATATTTAATTTCTTGCTTAGTTTTCCTTCATTGTTGCAAGCTCATTGCTTCTTTTGTGTTGTTTGTGTGTGTTGTCCAAAACAAAGCTTTGAGTTGGGTGTTTTTGTTTTCTTTTTCCTTGGTTTTTGTTGGTATATACTATGAACATTCTTTGTCTTCTTTTTTCATTGTTTTATTTTTATATAAGCAAATTACATTATAATTAGTAAATGAGAAGGTGAATGTGTTATATAGAGATCAAATTTGAATCTAATGAACCCACACAAGTTTATTCTATTAAATCAATGGCTTGATTGGCTTTTTAATTAACATGACCAATGTTAAATAGTTTAAGTTTTGTTTCGGTATGTTTCAAACAATATCGAATTATATTAATTGGTACAATATTTTAATAATTTAAAAGTTTACCTATTTTTAATAATTTCCTTTAAAAATAAAATATAATCATCCATTTAAATTATTTATTACACTTAATTAATAATTTTAAAAAATATATATGTAATTAAAATATATTTAAAATAATACATCCAAACATACTTAAACTGATACTTATTAATATCAGAACAATAATTATAAAATAATATCCTCTACTACAGTAGTAAGTAACTATCTTATATACTAATAGCTACTTTTGGGATATTTAGTTGGCTAAGATTATAATGCATTTTTACTTTGTATATCTCAATTTTTATTATATGAATTTAAGGGTGAGTGTATTTTTTTATTTTGTCATATGTTTTTTTAAAATATTTTATTATATTTCTATATGATATTTGTCAACTTTTAATCTTATTTGTAAAGTATAAAAACTCTACTGAAAATATACCAAATATTTTTTTAGATTTTAATACATTTATATTATATTTGTTTTTAGAGAAATTTTTCGGTACACTACTAGTAACAAATGTCCTATAAGATTATATAGTAAACATTAAAAAATAGATTAAAAAAACACGTGATAATTTTTTAAAATTGTTTGTCAATATATCATATTCTCACTCATAATAAAATATTAAACAAATATATATGAATTTTTTAAAACTAATTATGAAATAAAAAAATAAATCTCACCTTAATTTTTATTCGTGAAATTAATCAAAAAATCTGTACATAACCCATTTGTCACATCGCATTAATCAAAAGAAAAAAAAAACAAAAATATTTGCTGAAAATTTACTTCACCTACATTTTTATTTATATTTTTGCAATAATAAGAAAAACAAAGAAAAGAAAGTGATGATCACAAGCACCTGTATTTCACCATTCACCCTTTCTGCAATTTCTGATTACTGTCCCTACACTTTACCACCTTCTTTTCATTTTTTATATTATCATGCAAAAATAAAAGAAAGTAGTTGACCAACTTTTTAAGTAAATAGAAATGTAAAATTTATAAATTTACTTTACAACCCCATAAAACGCACACATTTAACCTATGCTTTTCTATTAAGGTTTAATTTAATATGAGTTACCTAAATTATTGGTTAAGTATTTTTTAATCAATCCAAATATTTAAATTTTAATTCCGTTATCGTTAAAAAAATTGTCAACTAATCAAATTTCATCACATCATCATCTCATTAAAATATAAATAATTATTAAATAAAATAGAAAAATGGAATTTAACTAAACCGCAATCCCTTGTACCATATAAGTTATGAATCTTGGAAAGTTCATTCATCCGATACACTGATGAATTGTGAGAGAAATAAATAAAATTTGGCACAAGTTTATTATTGCTAACCAGACAGAGCAACAAGTGCCCTCTGGATCTTCAGGTTGACAATGGCCTACACTTAAATTTTTCAGATTCACAAATATTACCCAAGGGGGAGAGGGGAGGTAATTTTCTTATTTAATATTAATATATATTTTTATTTACTTATATTTTAGTAAGAGGATGACATGACGAAATTTAATTGATTGATGTATAAATAGCAACTTTAATAACGGAATCAAAATTTAATTATTAAAAAATAGTTGAAATACCTAACTCAAACAAACCTAATAATTATTTAATTACCGATGAAAATTCATTATAAATTAAAATGGAATAGAAAATAAAATTAATATTTTATTCTCAAATATCATTTAAGAGTTGCACTTGAATTGATTAAGGTTTAAAAAGAGAAGAATAGAAAAAGGAAATTTGCTTTGTTGAATGATTGGTGAGTGCAGTAACAGTGCTTCATTCTCCGCTTTTTGGAAAAGAAAACATTTGCTTAAAATCTTTAATAAAAAAAAATAGAGTGTCTGTAATTACCGGCTTAACCCTTATTTAATAATTCTACAGCATTATTTTCCTTCCAAGACAAATACGATTATTACTGGCATTAAATTAAATAATTAAGTGGTGTGAAGCTCAAATATTTTCTAAACAGCAGTTACTGTGTGTCATTTGTTTGCATTTGCAGCTTTCTTCTTCTATAAATTCGGGCTGAAACTCCAGCTTCTCTCATTCCATTCTCCTTCGTTTAGTTAAACCCCTCCCTTTGGTTAGTTTCCTTTACCTGCTCCTTTGTTTCTCTCTTTCTTTTACTTTCTTTGCCTTTGAATTCTCTTCATCCCCATGTTGCTCTTCTTTCTTCACCTTCTGCTTCTGAGACTTGGGCTCTAGTTTCTTTCGCCAGCCAAGGAACAAAATTTCTCCACTCAAAATGTTGAAACAAAAACTCTTGTTTTCTCGACCAACAGAGGGTTACTCTGCTTCAATTTCTATACCAAAACACTGCCATCTCCACTTAATAAATGGCTGTTCTGAGGATTTTCTTTCAACTCCATTAATATTATCTTTCTGTTTCAATTAATGGGTATTAATTAAATAATATAAAAAAGAAGAATAAAAATCACATCTCCTAAATGTTTTGTTGCAACAAAATTAAGTTGAACAGTAACCATAGTTTGATTAACATTAAAGTCTATTCCATGTGGTTGGTGGCTTAAGGTGGTAGGTTTAGAAAAAAAATAATGTCTTCTAGAATTGTATACGATCTATGTTGGTTTTGACTTTTTTTGGTGCTTATCCATCTCCGTTACTAATAATCATGTTACATAATCACTTACTCTGTTTTTTGCTCTACTTTTTTAGTTGGAAAAATGACAGAGCGTGTGATCACCCGAGAACACAGCCTCCGAGAGCGTCTGGATGACACCCTTATTGCCCATAGAAACGAGGTTTTGGCCTTGCTCACAAGGTAATTTAAATATAACCCCTTCAACGATTGCTTTTCCTTTTGCAAATGCTTAGTTTTGTTGTTTTCTATTGTAGGATCGAGGGTAAGGGAAAAGGGATTCTGCAACACCATCAAATTATCCTAGAGTTTGAAGCCATCCCTGAAGAAACCAGAAAGAAGCTCGCTGATGGAGCATTTTCTGAAATATTGAGAGCCAGTCAGGTATAAAACAAACCCTTTTTTTTGTTCTCTCTTATGGGTTTTATTGTGACACAAGTGTTGATTTTAGTGATATTTGTGTTGTAGGAAGCGATCGTGTTGCCACCATGGGTTGCACTTGCAGTTCGTCCAAGGCCTGGTGTTTGGGAGTATATTAAAGTGAATGTCCACGCCCTTGTTGTTGAGGAACTCACTGTTGCAGAGTATCTTCACTTCAAGGAAGAGCTTGTTGATGGAAGGTATCTTGAAAATTGTTCATTTTCTGTTTACTTCACTCGTAAATTCTCATTTTAACACTGTTTCTTTGATTTTTCTTGCAGTGCAAATGGCAATTTCGTTTTGGAATTGGATTTTGAGCCCTTCAATGCATCTTTCCCTCGCTCAACTCTTTCCAAGTCTATCGGTAATGGTGTTGAGTTCCTCAATCGCCACCTTTCGGCTAAATTGTTCCATGACAAGGAGAGTATGCACCCTTTGCTTGAATTCCTCAAAGTCCATTGCCACAAAGGAAAGGTATGCAACATAAAGCACCAGTTGCTTGTGTTTTATAGTTGAAATCTGCATATACTAAAACATAGATTTCTTAGCATAAGATTTAAATGATGGATTTAGTGTCCTGAATGTCTTAGTTGGTGTTTTTGCAGAACATGATGTTGAATGACAGAATTCAAAACCTGAATTCCCTTCAACATGTATTGAGGAAGGCAGAAGAATATCTTGGTACACTGCCAGCTGAGACACCGTACGCTGAACTCGAACACAAGTTCCAGGAAATCGGTTTGGAGAGAGGTTGGGGTGATACCGCGGGGCGTGTGCTGGAGATGATCCAACTCCTTTTGGATCTTCTCGAGGCCCCTGATCCTTGCACCCTTGAGAAGTTCCTCGGGAGAGTCCCCATGGTGTTCAATGTTGTCATCCTTACTCCTCACGGATACTTTGCTCAAGACAACGTTTTGGGGTACCCCGACACCGGTGGCCAGGTTAGCCTTCCAAGCCTTGGTATAATTTGTGTATAAAACAAAGTTTGTAAATGTATAAATCCTTCAACTTATTACTTATAGGTTGTATACATCTTGGATCAAGTCCGTGCCTTGGAGAACGAGATGCTCCTCCGTATCAAGCAGCAAGGACTCAACATTACCCCTCGAATCTTAATTGTAAGAGCTGTTGGTTATTAGTATTTTATGAACCTTTTTTTTTTGTTTATTTTGGTTTCCTTCCAATATCTGATTTTGGTTGTTGTTGCTGATCAGATTACCAGACTTCTCCCTGACGCCGTTGGAACAACTTGTGGTCAACGGGTCGAGAAGGTATACGGAACGGAATACTCCGACATCCTCCGAGTACCCTTTAGAACAGAAAAGGGAATTGTACGTAGATGGATCTCGAGATTCGAAGTCTGGCCCTACTTGGAAACTTACACTGAGGTGAACCGTTGATCTTCTTGTATCCAATTCCTATAGATAATCTGTAATATTTACAAGTAAAAATCTCTTTGGCTTTAGGATGTTGCTCACGAAATTTCCAAAGAGTTGCAAGGCAAGCCCGATCTCATCATCGGAAACTATAGTGACGGTAACATTGTTGCCTCGTTGCTGGCTCATAAATTGGGAGTCACACAGGTTTTTAAGAGACTATTTCACTTTGTTTTCCCTTTATCATATTTCAGTATAATGACTGATTTTTTTTCGTTCTTTTGCAGTGTACCATTGCCCATGCTTTGGAGAAAACGAAGTACCCAGATTCCGATATTTACTGGAAGAAGCTCGAGGATAAATACCATTTCTCCTGCCAATTTACAGCTGATCTTATTGCAATGAACCATACAGATTTCATCATCACTAGTACTTTCCAAGAAATTGCAGGAAGGTATATATATATGTGTGTATATGTATTCTTGATATGCTTTTTTGTACAGTTTTAACACACAATATTGTGATGACTTCAGCAAGGACACTGTTGGTCAATATGAGAGTCACACTGCTTTCACTCTTCCTGGTCTATACCGAGTCGTACACGGTATCGATGTATTTGATCCCAAATTCAACATCGTGTCTCCCGGTGCTGACATGAGCATATACTTCCCTTACACAGAGGAGAAGAGGAGGTTGAAGCATTTCCACCCTGAGATTGAAGACCTCCTTTACAGCAAAGTCGAGAACGAAGAACACTTGTAAGTACAAACACACCAAAATGTTTTACCTACATGTTATTAGCAAATTCCTATTTGAACTAATGATTTGTTCATCGTTGTCCCAACAGATGTGTGCTAAACGACCGCAACAAGCCGATCCTATTCACGATGGCAAGGCTGGACCGTGTTAAGAACTTAACCGGACTCGTCGAGTGGTACGGTAAGAATGCAAAGCTGCGCGAGTTGGTTAACCTCGTAGTCGTAGGTGGAGACAGGAGAAAGGAATCCAAAGATTTAGAAGAGAAGGCCGAAATGAAGAAGATGTTTGAGCTGATAGAAACATACAAATTGAACGGTCAATTCAGATGGATATCATCGCAAATGAACCGAGTTAGGAACGGTGAGCTGTACCGCTACATTTGCGACACAAAGGGTGCCTTCGTACAACCAGCACTGTACGAAGCCTTTGGATTAACGGTTGTTGAAGCCATGACTTGCGGATTGCCCACATTTGCTACCTGCAATGGTGGACCAGCTGAAATCATTGTCCACGGTAAATCTGGGTTCAACATTGATCCTTACCATGGTGATCAAGCTGCAGAGATCCTTGTTGACTTCTTCGACAAATGTAAAAAAGACTCATCTCACTGGAATGACATCTCTGAGGGTGGCTTGAAACGTATCCAGGAGAAGTAAGCTCACAAATTTTTGAACTACATACAAGTCAATAACATATAGTTTTTGGTTAATGTTTGTTGTAAGGATGTTGATTGTTTGGATTGTTGGAATCAGATACACATGGCAGATATACTCGGAGAGGCTATTAACACTGACGGGAGTGTATGGGTTCTGGAAGCACGTTTCCAACCTTGACCGTCGCGAGAGCCGCCGTTACCTGGAGATGTTTTATGCTCTTAAGTACCGCAAGCTGGTAGATTGCATCATCTCCATTTCCTTTGTTTGGTTCATGTCAGTCCAAGTGAAAGTTGCAAACTGCTAACTACATTGTTGCCATGTTTGTGTTAATTGCAGGCTGAATCGGTTCCTCTGGCAGAGGAGGAGTAAAACAAAGGAAGAGGCGGGTTTTCCCTGGAGGATTTTTCTGAGTTCTTCACAACAACAACAACAACAATAATAATAATAATAATAATAATAATAATAATTTTTTGTTGTTTTCATCTTTATGGTCGGACAAGAAAAAGCCTCTTTTGTATCTCTTTTCCTTTTTTTTTGTTGTTTTATTTTTGCCGGCGTTGTTAGAACATGGAGGGGGTACTACGCCCTTGGATTCCAACAAAAGATTGTGATTTTGTTTTCCAACTTCCTTCTTCGGTCTTTTTCCCTCAATTTCCTTTTCTTATTTGCATGTGTCTCCAAGTCCCAACCAGTAACGCAACCTGCTATGACTAGACCTGTCCTTGGATCAGATCGGTTTCGGGTTAGGTCATGACAAAATTTTAGACTCATTTAATAGGTTTGGGTTTGGTTCGACTTGAAAAATAGGTTTAAAATTTTGTCCAAGCTCGACTCGGATAAAAATGTTAAAACTCAAATTTAATTTGCTTGTATTAATTTTTTATATTATTTTATAAAAAATATAATACATCAAAAACACTAAAAACATTAAAATAAATATTTTTCAGCAAATTGAAAATAAATTTTAAAAAAATCTTTATAGTTACGTAATATTAAGATATCTGCAACTTAACAAGCAAATACATCTAAAATAGTAACAAAATTAACAATAAAATAAGAGTTATACAATATCCAAATAAAAACAACAAAGTAGTAGCAAGATAATAGTAAAATGACAACAAAACAATAAGAAAACAACATGAAAACAAGAAGAAAACAACAATTTTTTTTTTCTTTTTGCAACTTTGAGTCGTGCCGGGCTAGGCCAAAAAATTATTACCCGAAGCCCGACTCATTTTCTAAACAGGCCTTATTTTTTTGTGCAAGTCCATTTTTTGGACCTATATTTTTGCCTAAAATCTCTCACTTTTCGAACAAGCTTTTGGGTTGGGTCGAGTGACTCAACTCATGGATAGGTCTAGCTCTGACCCGAACACAGTATTCCAATAATCTCCAACCAAAATTAAATCTTAATTTATTGGCTCTAAAATCAACTTGATATAAAAATATTTTTATCAATTTTTAAATAATTTATTAATTGCTTTCTAAGTATTATCATGTTAGAGCAAATATTAACAAAGTATTATATCAACATGTGTTGAGTGAAATGATAAATGTACATTTCACTCCAAAGTGAAGATCCAAAGAAATAAAATTGTTGGAGAGACAACCATAAACACCAAAAAAATTAATCTTTATGGATTATAAAGCAAACATAATAAATACCTTAATTCTATAAAAAATTAATATAAGTTACTAATTAATATTAATAAAAGTTTTATATATTAAAAAGAACTTCAGTAATCGTCGTAAGACGTGTAACACCCCAAAACCCGACCTAAAAATTTAGACCAAATCCGAGATGTTACATTGATCACCGAAGTAATCATAGGAAAATTTTACAAAACAAATTATCTCAAATCCATTACAAACACCTTTTTCTCTTTACGAACCAAAACATTTAATCATTTAGATTTCAATCAGAAAAATTACAGTTAAGTTTAATTTATGAACAAAGTAAGATTTACGAGAAAAATCCAAAACAGAACTTGTACCACAGTTTTTGTAAAACCTTACAGTTCGTAACAATATATCTAAACAGGAACTGAAAAGAAAAAACTGTTAACTTGTTTTTAACCGTGTCTGCCCAAGACCTCCGCATACCGAGTCCAGCATCTGAATTCGAAAATGTACCTGCAAGGGAAACACTAAGGGGGTGAGCTACACGAGCTCAGTGTGAGTTCAAAACGTATCTAACAACAGAATTACAGATCAGAAACCAAACAATAGTTCAATAACGAAAAGTACTTACAGAGATACGCAGAACAGAAAACAAACTCGGACCAACGTCCCGAAAATACGCAACAGTCAAAACACACCAAATCACACACAAAATACTCAACAGATAAACCCGTCACAGGTCGATACAATAATACTTATCATCACAATGTTATGACGAACAGACCGATTACAGGCAAGTAGCTCACATCCAAATGCATATGAATGCAGTCAAGTATTAAAAACCCACCCATTCAGCCAAAACACCTCTCCATCCCCCGATCACACCCCAAAAGAATTGTTTAAGCTCATCCAACCAACACACCACATAGGACCTCGAAAGGCCCATCCAACTCTACACATCATGTATGTGGACTAAGCCACTCAGTTAATAGTATGCAGCAAGGCTGGCGTATATGCAGTACAGTGCATTGCGGTAAACCGTTGTACAACCATGTTGCAGTTTAAACTGCCAGATCAGATAATAGTACGCAGCAAAGCTGACGTACATGCGGTACAGTGCGGTAAATTGTTGTACCGATAAGTTGCAGTTAAACTGCTAGATCATATCAGAATCAGTCTTCCATTACTTTATGCAGGTGCATGTATGCTTACAACCACAGAAACAATGAACACATCGACAGACAGTCAGACAAAAACAGACATGCACACACTCGGCTAACCAGGTTCAGAAACAGATATCTCGCACAACAATCACAAATAACAAATAAACCGAAGCCCAGATCAGAGTCTTAACTTCCCTCACTAAAGCCTAGTCAAGGGTCGGAACACACAGACACATTTCCAGATCGAAAACATACACAGAACTAAAATTGGCGGCTTAGGGCCATACGGCCGTATGCTCTGGCCGTGTGGAAAAACCTAGGCCGGGTGGGGGTTAACACGCCCGTGTGGGAGGAGGCACATGCTCGTGTGAGCCAGGGACATGGCCGTGTAACTCTCTGTCCATTTGTGCTAAAATAGAGTACAGGGCAGACACGGCCTTGTGTCCAAAACACACGCCTGTGTGGGATCCCTTGTAACATCCTGGAAAGGGCCTATGCATTTTCGGTTTAATTGTACGAAGTAACATGTTTTATGTACTAAGAATAAATTTTGAACAATTTTGGAAACCTGAAAATGTATGGAAATGTTAAGTTAAAAAAAAAAATGGAAAGTGAACATTTTTGGAAACTTGAAAATGGATGGAAATGATTTGGAAATGATTCAAAATAGGAAAGTGCACATTTCTGGAAACTTGGAAATGTAAGAAAATGTCAAGTTTACAGAGCTGAACGAAAATTTTTGGAAACTTAGAAATGACTTAGAAATGTCGAGTTTTAAAGTTTAAAAGAGGAAATTAAGGCAAGGTGGCCTTAAAAGAAAAAGTTTGTGAAATTTGACACACAAACAGGCTTGGAAAAGTGGCACAAGAAGGTGCCACTTAGGGCCTCTGGAAATGGCGCCACATGCAAGGTGTTAGGCACAGGTTCGAGTCACTTGGGAAGCAAATAAAAGAAGTTTTATTTTTGCTTCCAGAAGCTCTGAGGTGGACGGCACAAGCCTTCTAGAAAGGAGGAGTTTTATTCTCTTTAATATTCGATTAATAAGGTGATAAATAAGGGATTTAATTTGGATTATTTTTGAAGAGATAATAAAGGATTATTCTCTAATTATTTTAAATTAAGAGATAAAGTTATCAAATAAAGAACAAGTGGTGGCCAAGTAAGGGATTACGAGGAGTAGTTTCGGCTATAAAAGGAAGGAAATAGGGCTACTCATCAATTTTTCTTCCTCCTCCTCTCTCTCTTAGAATTTCAGTGCTCTCCTCTCTTCTCTTCTCTTTTTCTTTTGTCAAGCCGAATCTATAGTCCACCATTGCCAAAATTCTCAAGTTTCTTTTCCTTATTTTCGTGGAAACCAAATACCCCAAGAGAACCTCTAGTCGACTTCTCCATTAAATCCCAAAAGCCGAAACTTTATCATCTAGTCATCAAGGTCGATTCTTTAAGGGGCTTTTAACAAGGGTGCTACCGATTTCTTAAAAAGAGTAAGATCCAAAGTTTGGTTTCAATTCTTTTATATTTTAAACCTATCTAAAATTTAGGGACTAATCTCTATTATGGATTTTGGCCGAGTTATGGAAGGGTGTTTTAGATTTAAGAAATTGTCAACTACAAGAAGGTATCTTTCTAACTTCTAAGATCTAAGGTAAGTTATGAATACCATTCGGCCATAAGCTATATTATTATGATTTAATGTTAGATTGGATCTAACATGGGTACATAGGGATTTCGACAAAGAATAAAGAAGCAAGGATCCAATTAGGGATTTAAGATTTGGAAGGTAAGAACAAAGGTAAATTCGGCCAAGGCCTATTTTAGTAGTAGATCTATTATTATGTGTTTTAAGCCAAAACTAACTAATTCAAGGGATTTAGTGACTAGCCGATTTCAAAGGGAAAATACGAGTTTAAGGATTTGATTAAATCATCAAATCAACACCAAGGTAAGCTTTAAGAATACAAATCCTACTAGGATTTGGTTTTCTAGCAGTATGCTTTGTGCTAAATAGTAAGTGATTAATCAATTGTAGGAACTTGAGATCTAAGGCGATGAGATCAGATTTCAGATTTCATGAAGTGGTTAAGCAAATCAGTGTGTACCCCACACTACTTCTTAATATGTTTCATGGCTGTTTTATTAAAATATGTGATATTAAGAATATGAAAGTGGCTAGGGTACCATGTTATGGTACTAAGTACTCAGTGCACGTTTCCTACTTCTACAAAGAATATGAAAAAGGTCATTAGTAACATGAGAATATGATAAGAATGTGAAATCGGCATATTTATGCATATCATCATTATATGGGGCATATGGGTTTGTTTGAAAGGGAAGTGAATGTGGTGACTTAAGACCACGAACACGGTGACCTAAGACCGTGATATCTGAAAGTGGTGACCTAAGACCACGATGTCCTGAAAGTGGTGACCTAAGACCACGATGTCTGAGCGTGGTGACCTAAGACCACAAATGCGGTGACCTAAGACCGCGATATGGAGTGTAGTGGAAGGAGGGTCGACTTAGTAGTCCCCACGGTTATGCGAGGTTGGTACGGGGAGTGTAGCGGATGGCTTATTAGGTTTGGGTTTGGGAATGCATCATAATTTGTATGCTATGATATGAATGCGTAACATTTGTATGCTGATTCTATTTTGATTTAGTGTTTGTGTACACATTGAGTCTGTTTGACTCACCCGTTGGGGAATATTTTTCGGTGATGATCGGTGATGGATCGGGACGATGAACTTGTGGTGGCCATGCTCAACATGAAGTTTTTATTTTATGAACTACTATTTCTATTTAAGTACTTGAATTACTTGGAAATTATTTGATGTAATAAGGCCATAAGGCCATAGTTGGATTGTTTTCCATTTATTTCTATTTATTATGATTATGAGTTTTACCTATTAAAGTTTAAGTAAAATTTTTAATATAAAGAATTGAATTGTTTTCAACACAAGCCCAACCCAAAACAAATTTTTCAAAATCGCACAAGTTTTCTCTAGGTAACAAAAGAATTTTGAAACCGGTTTACTTGAGGAACATACCAAATGCAGGCAAATCTCGTGGGCCGGGTTTGGGGTGTTTCATTTTGTATCGTAACCAAGTTTTAAAACTCTCGGCTTTGTGGGCCAAGGCCCAAAACGTTTTCAAAGCGAGCCCAAATGAGTTTTTTTGAAAATATTTTATGAAATAAGCGGTTTTTACGGCATGGCACCTAAAGTCTTCGACCCATGATCCACCGTAAGTACCCCTAACTATTTGTGTGATTATGTGTAATGAATATTAGAAGGGTAGAAAAGGAATGGAACGTAGAATAGCATGATAGGAACTTGAACCCTAGGACTAGTCTACTCAAACACAAACACATAAGACTTAAGGAACGTTAAACAAACCCATGGCTAAGTCACTAAGTTAGGGTGTGGTAACCCCGTGCGCATGTCTAGGATTGGATCCTAAGAACTCAGTATTTAAGCGGTCCTAGTGACTCACCTCCTCTTCGCGCAGAATCCTACAGTGCGTAGCTTCGGTTCACCCTAACCCGCAGGGCTCTGGTGAGGTGTGGCAACCTCATGCGCGCATGTCTAGGAATGGTTTCGGTGGGAGCTTGGTATTTAAGTAGTCCGCGTGACTCACCTCCTCTCCACTCGAATCTGCACAGTGCGTAGCTTTAGTTCACCCCGACCAAGAGGACTCGGTCATAGGCTAAACACAATAACTAAAACCCGAAAAGGGAATTAGCCGTGTTTTTATAAAAACAACAAAACCCTAGTTTTAGAACTCTTAAAACTTTCTTCTAAATTCATGAAAACCATCTTTACAAAATTTTCCGAAAGATTTCCGATTTATACAAAAATGCCCCTAGTGGTAAAATTACCAAAATACCCTTGGTTTATAAAATGACCAACTACCCAACAGTTTTGCCAAAATTTCATTATTTTATCAATGTTCAAAAACCCTAATTTGCAAATTATCAAAAATACCTTGAATTTTGAAAATTTCAAAATTGCCCCTAACTTATAAAATTACCAAAATGACCCTGATTTCCAAAATTTTTGCAACATCACCGTTTTGAAAAGTACAATTCTCAAAAAGAACCCTCAAAGTTTTGTAACCTTTGAAATATCCCTGATTTATAAGATTTTACAAATTTACCCCGGCTTGGAAAAAAATCACCAAAATACCCCCGAGGTCCAAAATCACCGAAATACCCTTGGATTTCAAAATTTTTCAAAATACCCCGGAATTTATAAATACCAAAATACTTTGTGACAAAATCACCAAGGAACTTTTTCCTTTTGAAAAATTACGAAAATACCCCTGTAGGACAGAATTACGAAAATACCCCTGGGTAGTGGAAGGAAAAAAACAATAACAATGAAAACTACAACCTTTCTCTGAATGAACGAGAGTTCA
This sequence comes from Gossypium sturtianum, assembly GCA_025698515.1. Classification (NCBI taxonomy): domain Eukaryota; kingdom Viridiplantae; phylum Streptophyta; class Magnoliopsida; order Malvales; family Malvaceae; genus Gossypium; species Gossypium sturtianum. The sequence goes on from CM046948.1 coordinate 128,568,861, forward strand.
TGATTGTTTGATGGATGTATGGATGAATGAATGGAAAGACTGTGTGCATACAAAAGAACCACTCCTAAAACTCTTTTCATAAAATTTCTTCGCGGGTAATCAAGTGAAACAAAGACTAATTCATAAAACTTCTTAATCAGATCACGACGTTAGAAATGAGCTCTAGAGGACGTGGTCGTCGTGGACGAGGTAGAGGAAGGATGACGGTGTCAGAACCCGTTAGATCGGGTCAAGGGGGTCCGACAATGAGATACCACCACCACCACCACCCCACCGTTGGTGTTGAGCGCGAGCTCAAGCTCGGGGGATGATCTTTGTGTCGCAGTCGGTGTCTTTGTGAGTTTTGGAGTTGGTGGTCGTGGGGAGAGGAAATTCGGGACCCGTAAGTGCAGGCTGGCGGCTCCGAGCTAATGGAGCCGAAATGTTTCGTGGGGTATCAAGTGTGGCACCCGGGCCACCGTGAGTCTTGGTTGGAAGCAACAGAGCGCATCATGGATGAGCTTGACTTGACCCCGAGGAGAAGTTAAAAGGAATGGTGGCACTTTATTCACGCGATGAAGCGTATCGATGGTGGTTGATCGTTCGGGATGGTGCCACGGTGAGGATCGACACGGGAATATGTTAAGGAAGCATTTCGGAAGAAGTATGTGGGAACCGGGTATACCGATGAGCAAAGGAAGGCATTTAGAAATTTGGTTCAAGGAACAAGTCCGTGGCGGAGTATGAGGTGAATTCACGAGGTTGAGCCGATATGCTCGAGGAGTAGTGGCAACCGAGCATGAGCGCCGTGTCCGTTTGAGGATGGGCTAAGGGATGATCTCGAGATCATTGATAGCACCGCATCGTGAGCGGGAGTTTTACGCTTTGGTAGAAAAGGCCAAGGTGGTGAGAGGAATCAAGGATTCTACAAAGCGTGCTATGGATAGGAATAGGCCCAAAAGAGGTTTTAGAACGTCCGAAAGGTTCATAAGAGGCCTAGAGTTGATGGGCCGCGAGGTCGCTAAGTTGGTTCGGGAGGCGCGGTATCGACCTTGTGATGTGTGTGGAAAGAAGCACTTAGGAGAGTCTTTGGAAGAAAACAGGAGGATGTTTTAGATGTGGGTCTAAGGACCATGTGATCAAGGATTGTCCTAAGCAATCGGATGAAAGCCGACCAACATTTCGGAATGTTAGTCGACCGGTAGAGGAGGACCGCAGCCTCAACGAGGTCGTGGTTCGAGTAATGAGGTAATGGTGTTGGCAGAGGCCGTGGAACATAAGGTAGAGGTGCCGCTAATGCCGAGGCAAGGCAACCAGAGTTTGGTTTATGCGGTTCATTTGGAGGGAAGATGGAGACGCCACGGGACGTTATAACCGTGACGTTCTTTATTTTTGACAAGCCCTATTTTTCTCTAATTGATGTGGGCTCGACCCATTCCTATGTTGCATGTAGTGTAGTGGAAACACTAGGCCTAGACTCAACCTTCCGATAGGCGGACGATCGTAGTAAGCCCATTAGGCCTAACTGTAGTGGTGGATAAGATCTTTCGGAATGTACCCCTAGAGATTCAGGGAGTGAACTTTCGGGCTAACTTAATGGAACTACCTTTCGGGGAGTTTGAACTTATACTTGGGATAGACTGGCTAGTAGAGCACCGAGCCATGTTGGATTGTGCGGCTAAACAAATGGAACTAAGGACCCCAGAGGATGAAGTAGTAGTAATGATCGGAGAGAGAAGAAACTACTTGTCCAACGTAGTTTCGGCGTTGAAGGCTGAGAAAATGGTTAAGAAAGGGTGCAAGGCGTTCTTAGCCTTCGTAAGTGCGTTAGGTGGAAAGGAAGAAGGTGTCAGTGGAGTTAGAACGGTGAAAGACTTTGAAGATGTATTTCCGGAGGAATTACCAGGAATACCCCCAGATAGGGAGGTGGAGTTTGGAATAGACTTACTACCGGGAACAGCTCCTGTGTCAATCGCTCCATACCGAATGGCGCCAAAGGAGTTAGTTGAGCTCAAGGCTCAAATCCAAGAGTTGTTGGATCGTGGGTTCATACGACCCAATGTGTCTCCATGGGGAGCACCATTGCATTTGTAAAAGAAGAAGGACGGAACTATGCGTATGTGCATAGATTACCGTCAGTTGAATAAGCTGACCATCAAGAACAAGTATCCTTTGCCAAGGATCGATGACTTGTTCGATCAGCTGAAGGGGGCCGCAGTATTCTCAAAGATAGACTTAAGGTCGGGATATCACCAGTTGAAGGTGAAGGAGGCAGATATCCATAAGACCGCTTTTAGGACAAGATACGACCATTTTGACTTTGTGGTGATGCCGTTTGGATTGACAAACGCTCCAGCCGCGTTCATGGATATGATGAACCGAGTTTTTCAACCCTACTTGGATAGGTTCGTCGTTGTGTTCATCGACGATATTTTGGTGTATTCTAAGTCTGAAGAGGAGCATGATGAACATCTCCGAGTGGTGCTACAAGTGTTAAGGGAGAAGAAGCTCTATGCCAAATTCAAAGTGTGATTTTGGCTTAAGGAGGTGGCATTCTTAGGGCATGTGGTATCCGCAGAAGGAATAAGAGTGGATCCTAGGAAGATCGAAGCAGTGTTGGATTGGAAACCACCTAGGTCCGTGGCTGAGATTCGAAGTTTCTTAGGTTTGGCAGGCTATTACAGAAGGTTCGTAGAAGGATTCTCGTCAATAGCCGCGCCTTTGACAAAGTTACTAAGGAAGGAAGTACCCTTTGAATGGTCTGATAAGCAACGAAGAGCTTTGACAACCTTAAGAAGGTGTTGACGGAGGCTCCAGTGTTAATTCACCGGAGAGGTGGGAAGGATTTTGTGGTGTCTTGTGGCCTTGCATACGGGATTAGGATGTGTGCTAATGCAAGAAGGAAAAGTAGTCGCTTATGCGTCTCGGCAACTAAGGCCTCATGAGGTTAACTACCCAACTCATGACTTGGAACCGCGTGCAGTGGTTTTCGCCCTTAAGGTTTGGAGGCACTACCTCTATGGAGAAAGGTCGGTGATCTACACGACCACAAGAGCCTTAAGTATCTGTTGACTCGTAAGGAGTTGAACTTGAGGCAACGAAGGTGGGTGGAGTTGTTGAAGGACTACGACTCGCTCGATAGAATATCATCCGGCAAGGCGAATGTGGTAGCCGATGCCCTAAGTCGGAAGGTTGTGTCGGATCTAAGGGCTATGTTCGCTCACTTAAGTTTGTACGATGATGGAAGCTTTGTTAAGGAGTTGCAAGTCAAGCCCACATGGTGAAGGAGGTGAAAGAGGGACAGATTGGTTGATAAGGATCTAAGTGCTAAGTTATAGCAAGTGCAAAACGGAGAGTTTAGAGGATTATAGTGTTAATGATGAGGAGTATTGTGCTTCAAGGAAAGGCATGTATGCCTAAGGACAAGGAGTTAAGACAAAGGATTCTTCGGGAGGCGCATAGTAGCCCTTATGCTATGCATCCCGAGGCATTAAAACATGCATGCAGAGATCTAAGGGAACAATTTTGGTGGTCCGATCTTAAGCAAGAAGTGACCGAATTTGTGGGGAAATGTTTGACGTGTCGCCAGTTAAGGCTGAACACCAAGTTCCATCGATTGTTTCAACCAATCGAGATTCCGTAAATGGAAGTGGGAGAGAATTACCATGGATTTCGTTAGTGGGCTTCCCCTTACGCCTACTAAGAAGGACTCGGTATGGGTGATAGTGGACCGTTTGACTAAGTCCGCGCATTTCATCCCGGTAAGAGTTGACTATTCTCTTCAGAAGCTGGCTAAGTTATATGTGGCGGAAATTGTGAGGTTACATGGTGTACCAGTATCGATCATCTCCGACAGAGACCCAAGGTTTACGTCTCGGTTTTGGAGGGCACTTCATCAAGCTTTAGGCACTAAGTTGGACTTCACTACGGCTTTTCATCCACAATCAGACGGGCAGTCCGAACGAGTTATACAAGTGTTGGAGGATATGTTGAGAGGCTGTGTGATGGATTTCCGAGGAAGTTGGGAAGACTATTTGCCTTTAGCTGAGTTCGCCTACAACAACAGCTATCAGGCTAGCATTCGGATGGCACCATATGAAGCATTGTATGGTCGGAAGTGTAGAACTCCTACTTGTTGGACTGAGTTAGGAGAACGTCGAGTTTTGGGTCCAGAGTTAGTGGCCAAAACTGAAGAGAAGGTTGAGATGATTCGAGCACGGTTAAAGGAAGCCTCTGATAGGCAGAAGTCGTATGCAGACCTTAAGCGGAAGGAAATAGAGTTTGAAGTGGGAGACCAAGTGTTTCTGAAAGTCTCGCCTTGGAAAAAGGTAATGAGGTTCGGTCGCAAGGAAAGTTAAGCCCAAGGTTTATAGGGCCCTATCGAGTCTTGAAGCGAGCGAGTTGGAGCGATGGCATACCAATTGGAGTTGCCACCGAGTTGCGGCAGATGCACGACGTATTCCATGTATCCATGCTACGTCGTTACCGATCGGATCTGTCTCATGTGGTACCCGTCGAAGAAGTAGAGCTAAGGCCGACTTATCCTACGAGGAAGAGCCGATCGGATATTGGAACATGATGTGAAAGTGCTACGGAGGAAGTCTGCTCCTCTAGTCAAGGTGTTATGGCGCAATCATGGATCGGAAGAAGCTTCGTGGGAACCGGAAGAGGCAATGCGACAACAATACCCTCAATTATTTTAGTTAGAAAATTTGAGGACGAAATTATTTTAAGGGGGTAGAATTGTAACATCCTGGAAAGGGCCTATGCATTTTCGGTTTAATTGTGCAAGTAACATGTTTTATGTACTAAGAATAAATTTTGAACAATTTTGAAACTCGAAAATGTATGGAAATGTTAAGTTAAAAAAATGGAAAGTGAACATTTTTGGAAACTTGGAAATGGATGGAAATGATTTGGAAATGATTCAAAATAGGAAAGTGCACATTTACTGAAACTTGGAAATGTAAGAAAATGTCAAGTTTACTGAGCCGAACGAAAATTTTTGGAAACTTAGAAATGACTTAGAAATGTCGAGTTTTAAAGTTTAAAAGAGGAAATTAAGGCAAGGTGGCCTTAAAAGAAAAAGTTTGTGAAATTTGACACACAAACAGGCTTGGAAAAGTGGCTCAAGATGCCACTTACGGCCTCTGAAATGGCGCCACATGCAAGGTGTTGGGCCTGGTTCGAGTCACTTGGGAAGCAAATAAAAGAAGTCTTATTTTTGCTTCCGAAGCTCCGAGGTGGGCGGCACAAGCCTTCTAGAAAGGAGGAGTTTTATTCTCTTTAATATTCGATTAATAAGGTGATAAATAAGGGATTTAATTTGGATTATTTTTGAAGAGATAATAAAGGATTATTCTCTAATTATTTTAAATTAAGAGATAAAGCTATCAAATAAAGAAGAGTGGTGGCCAAGTAAGGGATTACGAGGAGTAGTTTCGGCTATAAAAGGAAGGAAATAGGGCTACTCATCAATTTTTCTTCCTCCTCCTCTCTCTCTGCCGAATTTCGAGTGCTCTCCTCTCTTCTCTTCTCTTTTCTTTTGTCAAGCCGAATCTATAGTCCACCATTGCCAAAATTCTCAAGTTTCTTTTCCTTATTTTCGTGGAAACCAAATACCCCAAGAGAACCTCTAGTCGACTTCTCCATTAAATCCCAAAAGCCAAACTTTATCATCTAGTCATCAAGGCCGATTTTTAAAGGGCTTTTAACAAGGGTGCTACCGATTTCTTAAAAGGGTAAGATCCAAAGTTTGGTTTCAATTCTTTTATATTTTAAACCTATCTAAAATTTAGGGACTAATCTCTATTATGGATTTTGGTCGAGTTATGGAAGGGTGTTTTCTGGATTTAAGAAATTGTCAACTACAAGAAGGTATCTTTCTAACTTCTAAGATCTAAGGTAAGTTATGAATACCATTCGGCCATAAGCTATATTATTATGATTTAATGTTAGACTGGATCTAACATGGGTACATAGGGATTTCGACAAAATAAAGAAGCAAGGATCCAATTCGGGATTTAAGATTTGGAAGGTAAGAACAAAGGTAAATTCGGCCAAGGCCTATTTTAGTAGTAGATCTATTATTATGTGTTTTAAGCCGAAAACTAACCAATTCAAGGGATTTAGTGACTAGCCGATTTCAAAGGGGAAAAATACGAGTTTCGGGATTTGATTAAATCATCAAATCGACACCAAGGTAAGCTTTAAGAATACAAATCCTACTAGGATTTGGTTTTCTAGCCGAGTAGGCTTTGTGCTAAATAGTAAGTGATTAATCAATTGTAGGAACTTGAGATCTAAGGCGATGGATCGATTTCGGATTTCAAAGTGAAGTGGTTAAGCAAATCAGTGTGTACCCACACTACTTCTTAATATGTTTCATGGCCTGTTTTATTAAAATATGTGATATTAAGAATATGAAAGTGGCTAGGTACCATGTTATGGTACTAAGTACTCAGTCGTTTCCTACTTCTACAAAGAATATGAAAAGGTCATTAGTAACATGAGAATATGATAAGAATGTGAACTCGGCATATTTATGCATATCATCATTATATGGGGCATATGGGTTTGTTTGAAAGGGGAAGTGAATGTGGTGACTTAAGACCACGAACACGGTGACCTAAGACCGTGATATCTGAAAGTGGTGACCTAAGACCACGATGAATGAAAGTGGTGACCTAAGACCACGATGAATCTGAACATGGTGACCTAAGACCACAAATGCGGTGACCTAAGACCGCAATATGGAGTGTAGCGGAAGGAGGGTCGACTTAGTAGTCCCCACGGTGTACAGGTTGGTACGGGGGAGTGTAGCGGATGGCTTATTAGGTTTGGGTTTGGGAATGCATCATAATTTGTATGCTATGATATGAATGCGTAACATTTGTATGCCTGATTCTCTTTTGATTTAGTGTTTGTGTACACATTGAGTCTGTTTGACTCATCCCGTTGGGGAATATTTTTCAGGTAATGATCAGTGATGGACCGGGACGGCAGAACTTGTGGTGGCCATGCTCAACATGAAGTTTTTATTTTATGAACTACTATTTCTATTTAAGTACTTGAATTACTTGGAAATTATTTGATGTAATAAGGCCATAAGGCCATAGTTGGATTGTTTTCCATTTATTTCTATTTATTATGATTATGAGTTTTACCTATTAAAGTTTAAGTAAAATTTTTAATATAAAGAATTGAATTCGTTTTCAACACAAGCCCAACCCAAAACAATTTTTTTCAAAATCGCACAAGTTTTCTCTAGGTAACGAAAGAATTTTGAAACCGGTTTACTTGAGGAACATACCAAATCTGGGCAAATCTCGTGGGCCAGGTTTGGGGTGTTTCATCCCTAAATCCCTAAATTAGCCACACAGTCGTGTGGCACCAAATCACTGAAACCCTAATTCCCAAACGCACATGCCCATGTGCCAAGGGGACACGGTCGTGTAAATATCGACTAATTTCCCCAAATTAGCCACACGACCGTGTGGTACCAATTTTGCCCGAAAGCCCTAATTCCTAACTATACATGGCCATGTGAACTGCCCATGTGGGGGCACACTCTCGTTTGGCCACCTGTGTAGTCACGAAACCACACCGAAAAAGGCTACCGAACGTGCCTTTGTTGCCGAAACATTCCCCAATCCTTAATTACTCAAAAATATATCAAAATCACACCCAATTCTAAGCTATTCCACGACAATTGCCCCTTTCGAATGGTCGATTCCACGAGCACACAACGATTTCCAATTTCACAAAAACAAACCATAATTCGTTAATGAAAATTTAAAAGGTTCGAAACCCGCACCTTATTTGCGATCAATGACGTCCAGACACTGATTCGATGACAAATGAGCGAAGCTCTCCAAAATCTGCAAGCGAAACCGTTTCCCCAATAGAAGAAAAAGAAAAAGAAAAGCAAAACCAAGGAGAGGGAGAGGGAGAACGTGAAAAGAAAAGAAAGCAGTAACAATCTAAAAAAATAATAATAAATAAATAAAACTAAAAATTATTTTTAAACTCAAAACAAGTCTACTATTTAACAAAATAAAGAAATATTTCTCCAAAACACACCCACAAAGATTCGAACATGTGACTTAGATATACACCAACACACAACTAACCATCAAACCAGCAGGCCCATTCTAACATCAAAACGTGCAACTAAACATAATAGCTCAACCTACTCACTGAGCCTAACCACAACGCTAAAAAAATCTAACCCCAAAATCCGGGGTGTTACATGACGAGACGTTAATTTTTTTTTCTAAATCAGACATGAATAATTGAAAAATTAGACTCCTCAAAACAATATTTCAAAACGTAACTCAATATAATATTTTTTCCCAATGATAAAAATTTATCGGTTATGATCTAGAAAGAATTAGAGCTAGCAAAATAGGATCGAGTCCAAAAGTCAATCCTTGTCGATCTAAACTTGTAACAAGTCGAGTTCGAGAAAACCCAAGTCTATAATAGATTCGAACCCGATAGAATCTGAGTTCAATAAAACCTGAGTCCGTAACACACCTGACCCTGAGATTGATCTGGCTTGAGCTCGAGATAAACCCAACTCAAAGCTAAAAAAGCTTGACTTTATAACTGAACAACTATAATAAACATTAATAATCTAATATAATTTTATGATATTACTTAAAATATAAACAAATGATAATTCTTTATTTTTTTTTGAAAATGTATTCATAACCATTGCATATTTATATTAAAAGTTTATTATTAGGAAAAGTAATTAATAATAATGTTTATGTTAAATTATAAAGTGAAATAATTTTTAATAACATTAATTTAATATAAAATAATTTTTAATATTATAATTATATATGTATAATAATTATTAAAATTAATAATTATTAAAATTTATAAAATTAAACTTTAATGATAATATAATAATATATTATATAACTATTATCAAAATCAATTACCTACTTGACCTTAAATTGATATACTAAATTAATATATTACTAATACATAAAATAGTAATACAATATATACTATTAATAATATAATATAATATATAAATCTTACTAAAAATATTAATACATATATAACTATTATAGTATAGATTATAATAAAAAAATATAATATTACATTATATTATAATGTTTAACCATCGATGCATATATAAAGTATTAATATATTATATGATATGATATAGGAGGCTAACTTTCAAATGTACGAAAAAAGTATAGGGATTTAGAGCATATTTCGACTAGTATAATAATAAACAATAATATATAATAAGTAATATATAATGTACTACTATTATAATATAGATTATAATAAAAGATATAGTTTTACATGATATTATAATGTTTAATCATTTATGCATATATATAAACTATTAATATATGATATGATATAATATGATTTAGCATTATATAGTATGGTAGGAAGGCTAACTTTTAAATGTACTAAAAGTATAGGGACTTAGAGCATATTTCAACTAGTATAACAATAAACAATAATATGTAATATATATGTACTACTAATATATATAACTATTATTATATTATAGATTGTAATAAAAAGAATATGATATTACATAATATTATAATGTTCAATCATTGATGCATATATATAAACTATTAATATATTATATACTATATGATATGATATAACATTATATACTATAGTAGGTGGGTTAACTTTCAAGTGTATAAAAAATATAGGGTCTTAAAGTATATTTCAACCAGTGTAATAATAAACTGTTAGGATCGACCCGATTAAGCAACGAACAAGTAAAAGTAGCGAAATAAATTGAGAAATTGGACACACAAATTTAACATGGAAAAACCCCTCCAAAGAGGATAAAAAACCACGGGCAAAGATAATTTTACTATAATGGCAACAGAACGAAGAGTACAAAAGATGGAGATAAAACTAAACCCCGAAAACCCGAAAACAAAGAACCCTCAAAACGTAAACACAAAATTCTCTAAATGTGTTATGAGTTCTAATATCTAATGGGTGTATTTTCTAAGGTTGTAAAAAAGCCTATTTATAGGCTAAATTCATAGGTCAAATAATAATAAAATAATCTAACTAATCAGTGTTTGATTGAAACAAATAAACAGAGTTTAACTAGAAGATTACTTCTCAAATTTGACTGAAAATAGGAGTCATACTTAACAAATCTCCACCTTGACTCATATTTCCACAATGCCATCTTTGCCAAAACCTGCCACGAGCCTATCTTGAACCATGGGAATTAACTGAGTCGAATCTGTGCTTAGAAACTGGAAGACTTCTAGCTTTCGACTTGTACACTGCCAAATCAAAACTAACCCGGGTTTGATTTTCACGAACATAGTGCCCTAACTTTTCAAAACCTGCATCCAAAAGAGAACCTCTCTTCAACGAAATGGTCATACCTTTTTCCCTCCTATGACCAAATTGCCTTCGCTCTAAATGAGTTGACTTCGACTCTGTAACGGACGAGGGACGTCCGATTTCACCGGTCACTGTAGAACCTTCCAGAATATAAAGACTGCCAGTTCTTTTACCTTTTAACAAAACGAGAGCTCCACTAGGTACTTTAATGCCGCTCGACTCGATGTTGATTTTGCATCCTTTCAAGTCTAAAATACTCAAGGAGATGAGATTCTTTCGTAAATCAGGTACATACCTGACATCTGAGAGTGTCCTAATCGTCCCATCGTGTATCCTAATTTTAACAGTACCAATACCAATTACCTTACTAGATGAATCGTTTCCCATGCATACAACTCCACCTTCAACCGAATCAGATGTGAAGAACCATTCTCTATTGGGACACATGTGGAAAGAACATCCCGAATCTAGGACCCACTCGGACGTGAGCTTGGAGTTATCGCTCATTGACACTAACAAGAAATCATCACCGCTTTCATCGGCCAAATTAGCACCAGCTACATCTTCCTCGTTACTCTCGTGCCTCTTTTCTTTTGCGCTTTATAACAATGCTTTGACGTGACCTAACTTTTTTACAATAGCGACACCTTTTGTCTCGTTTCTTTGATACTATCAAAACGGAGCTTGCCTATCTGCCTTGCTATCCAAATGAAGCTCATTTTTGAGTTTGTCTCTACTCAACAAATGACCCTTCACATCTTCGAACGAGTTTGTCTCTCGCCATAAATCGTGGTCTCACCGAAAGACTTGTATGAAGGGGGTAAAGAGCACAATAATAGCATAGCCCGATCTTCATCGTCAATATGAACCTCAACATTCTTTAAATCATTTAAAAGAGTAATGAATTGACTGATGTGATCTCTAAGAAGCTCACCTTTGTTCATGCGAAACGTAATGCACGTTGTTTCAACACTAAACGGTTAGCCAGAGACTTAGTCGCATAAAGAGTTTCTAACCTTTCCCATAAGGCGGATGAGGTTTTCTCCATCAATACCTCCCGCAATACCGTATTCGCGAGGCACAACCGGATTGCGCACAAAGCCTTTTCATCAAGCTCTTCCCATTCTGCTTTATTTAGATTCTCGTGCTTTTTCCAGTAACAACCTTTTTCAAACCGGATTGAACTAGAATTGCCATCATCCGAACTTGCCACAGATTAAAATTTGTCTCACCATCAAACTTCTCAATTTTAAACCTTGTTGTTGCCATATCTGAATGGGCTGATCTATGAAAATTAAACTAGCTCTGATACCACTTGTTAGGATCGACCCGATTAAGCAACGAACAAGTAAAAATAGCGGAATAAATTGAGAAATTGGACACACAAATTTAACGTGGAAAAACCCCTCCAAAGAGGATAAAAAACCACGGGCAAAGATAATTTTACTATAATGGCAACAGAACGAAGAGTACAAAAGATGGAGATAAAACTAAACCTTGAAAACCCAAAAATAAAGAACCCTCAAAACGTAAACACAAAATTCTCTAAATGTGTTATGAGTTCTAATATCTAATGGGTGTATTTTCTAAGGTTGTAAAAGAGCCTATTTATAGGCTAAATTCATAGGTCAAATAATAATAATGTAATATCCAGAATTTAGGGGTTATGAAATTTTTCGCTTGAATGTGTGCATTGTTTTGTTGTGTGCTCTTTGTATGAGTTTTAGGGAATTCGAGAATTTTAGAATATAGGAGAATGCTTTCGAAAAATATTAGATTTTTAGTTTTAGAAGGGGAGCTAAGCAAGTTTGGCCTTAAGAGAATTAATTTGAGGTTTAATCACAAGACAAGTCAATTAGTAAAGTGGTGATGGCGCATGGGTGAATGCATGAGGGTAGAGGTTTGAATCCCTTAGCTAGCAATTGGAAGGAATTTTAATTTTTGTTCTCTTTCCTATAGTGTCGGTCAAGACTTATCTAGTATGGATGGATTCTTCTTTTATTATTTTGGATAGTAGACCAAAGGGAAAAGGCAAGTTAGTAGTTATGGTAAATAATCAAGTTGTTAAGGAAGGTTTAGGGGACAAAAGGCTTGAAGAGTGAATGATGTTTTGGAAGCTTTTCCATGGTCATTTGACCATGAACCTAGACGGCATAGGGGCTAAGGGGGGTTGGTTTAATGGTGATAGTGATTAAGGGGATGATAGGGAAGAAATGAGGAGGAAAAAGGGGGATTGTGTTGGCTTGTGAGTTGGCCGAATGTTGTATGGGATTAGGGGGTGTTAGTTGACCAAAATCTTAACAATTTGTGCATCTTTTCCCTTTTCTCCAAATTTTTCTTTCTAGCCGAAATGGTCATTTGCATTAGGTGAAAACTTTGTTTTGTTTTGGCTATCATAATTTGACCAAATTGGTACTCTTTTTCTTTATTTTTCTTTCAAGCTTTTCTCTCTTTTTGGTACCAAAATATTACTACTTTTGAAGGCATTTTTCTTTCATCCTTTCTTACTTGACCATTACCAAAAAGTTTAGAAGACATTTCACATTTCTTTTCTTCCTCTCTAGTGCCGAAATCATCCTAGCACCAAGGGCATATCTCATATTCTCTTTTTCTTTTTCTTTCTCTTTCTCTTTTCTTCTTCTTTCTCTTAGTCGAAACCATTCTCTATTTCCACCATCTTTTCTCTTCTCTTTTGTTAAAGCCGAAATCACCATTTCTTTTCTTTTTAATTGTTAAGGTCGAATCCCTTTATAGTTCAAGTAAGGGTGAATCAATCTCTGTGTTACGGGTAAGGATTATCTATCAATCATTTTCTTTCTTTTCTTTTGGATTAGCCGAATCTAGGAATCTAATCCCTTTTTATTATCTTTGGCTGAAACTTGAAGGAAAGTTTGGGGTTTCTTTGTAGCCAACGTTTAGGGGGAATCATTCGGGATTTGAATAATCCAAGGTAAGGAGATGATGATATTCGGCCAAAGGCCATATCTTTTTAGCGATAATCGATTTCTCACATAGTGTTATGTAGGTGCTATCGACGTTGTAGGCAAGGGTCGGAAATCTTAAGTATTATATCGCTTTCCGTGTTTGCAAGGTGTGTAACTTATGCTAAACTTCTAATAGATCAATAGCTTTATTGATAAAAATGTGTTTATAAAGAAATATAAATGTTTATGGCTTCGGGTACCATTCTATGGTACGGTGAATTGAGGTATGTTATTCCTTCGTACTATGTATGATTCTAATATGAAACATATTCGATATTTGATTATGATTTTGATATGATGTACAAGGCATAATATTTACATCGCTAATAATGCTATATGCATAATATGAAATGTGTCCGATTCCGATTCGATATGATAATGGGGCATATGGCATGATAATGGAATAATATGTTATTGCATGGGCATATGGGTAATATTGAAAGGGGAAGTGTTCCGTGGTTTTACCACATTATCCGGTGACTTCGTCCGCGACATTATGAATCCGGTGACTTGGTCACGATATTATGAATCCGGTGACTCATCACAATTATCCGTGGCCATGCCACAATTTATAAGGGCGATGTGCATGTTGACTCGCAAAGAATCGCTTCGATGGTGTGTAGCGGATGGAGGGTCGATTTAGTAATCCCCACGGTGTGATTGGTAGAATACGGGTGGTGTGTAGTGGATGGATATCTAAGTTGGGTTCGGGATTGCATTTCATTTTATATGTACATGTGATTTAATCGATTATTATTTAATTTGCTATATTATGGGCTTATTGCTATGATCGATTGGACTTTTAGTGTATTGTTACACATTGAGTCGTGACTTACCCTTCCGTGGGATATCTTTTGAGTAATACTTAATGATTTGGACCGGGTCGACAAGGACGACGTGGTGGCCATTGCTCAACTCGATATTTCGGTTTTCCTTATATTAAACTTATTACGTATTCTTATATAATTCGGGATTTAATTTGGGATATATTTTTGTAATAAGGCCGCCATTAGCTATGTTACTTTATGTTTTTAATTTATATTTTGCTACGATCAATTTCAACTAAACAATTAAATATTTTCGATAATCGTATGAAAATGTTTTGACATCTAAATACTTATGGTTTTCAAAATAATAATAAATAGTTCTAAATTTGGATTTTCTTTTGATAAATAATTTATTTTTAAATGAATTTATAAATACAAACTTAAATTACAAAAGAAACAGATTTTTACAAGTTCGTACTTCAAATCTATTCTTTTACCACAAGATCACATCTTTTTACAAAACGACAAAAATGAATTTTTCTTAAGAAGCATACCAGATCCAGTTGGGATTTGTGGGCCGGGTTTGGGGTGTTTCAACTTGGTATCAGAGCCTAGTTTTAAATACTCGGCCTTGGGTTTTGAAGTCCACAACGTTTTCAAAATTAAGCCCAAATGAGTTTTTGTGAAAAGTTTTGGTTAAAATGATTTAATAGAAGCATGGCACCCGAGTTCTCGACCCAAGTCCACACGGTAAGTTCTTTTGTTGATAAATTGATGTGAGTATGTTGATGTGTGATACTACTTTAGTTGATAAGCCTAAGGAAACTATACTTTAGAGACATGGACCCTAGGTATATGTGTACTTATACGGAAAAAAATCAACGATTAAAACTCATTGCATAAAATTTTCTTTAAACAAGAAAGTGAAAAGACTCTAATGCCTAAATTTTCGTAAAAACAGATAAGACACTAAGTAGACATGAGTTCTAGGGGACGTGGTCGTCGTGGACGCGGTAGAGGCAGAATGGCTATGTCGGAACCATTAGAGTGCAGTCGGGGTTCCAAAATGAGGCACCGCCACCAGCTGTTGGAGCAGAATTTCAAGAGCAAACTGGAGGAGATGACGCTGTATCGCAGGCTATGCTGCGAGTCCTAGAGCGAGTAGCAGGAGCTAGTATGGGTAATGGAGCTCGAAAGTCAGTGGCTGAGAGACTTAGATCTAACGGAGCCGAGGTTTTTAGGGGAGTATCTGGGGTAGCTCCGAATGTAGCGGAGTATTGGTTAGAAGCAGTCGAGAGGATCATGGACGATTTGGACTGCACTGCCGAGGAGAAGTTGAAAGGTGCTGTTTCGTTTTCCGTGATTTGCGTACGCACTCGCTGGTGGCTCACCACAAAGAGAGTATTCTCAATGGATCGTGTGGATTGGGGGTATTTTAAGATTAAGTTTGAAGGGAAATATGTCGGAGCTAGCTACATTGACTCTCAGAGAAAGGCGTTCCTGAATCTGGTACAAGGAAATAAGTCGATAGCTGAGTATGAAGCGGAGTTTTTACGGTTAAGCCGATATGCCGAGAGGATTGTAGCTCACGATTATGAGCGGTGTGTCGATTTGAGGATGGGTTGCGAGATGAGTCTGCGAGTGTTGATTGCACCGCATCGAGAGGGATTTTGCGCTTTTAGTGGATAGAGCACGGATAGCTGAAGAAGTTAAGCGGACCGAGAGACAGAACAGAGATCGAGGTCAAAATAAGAATAAGAGGAGCTATGGGTCTTCAGGGTCATCCGGGAATTTTCAAAAGAAACCTAGAGTTGATGGGCCGCGAGGTCAACAAGTTGCTTCGGGGAGGACAATATCGTACTTGTGCTCAATGTGGAAAGATGCACCCGGAGAATGTTGGAAGAAGACAGGAGGATGTTTCAAGTGTGGATCCAAGGATCATATGATTAAGGATTGTCCGATGGATACAGAGAGAGAAACCGCCCAAGTAGGTCGGGGTTTTTAATCAGCCGCGCAGAGGTGGGCGGCAGCGATGATGAGGGGTCGTGGTTCGAGTGGCGAGGTAATGGTTACGGTAGAGGTCGCGGGACTCGGCAGAGGCGATGGTAATCTTGAGGCTAGACGGCCGTGTTTGGTGTGTCACGGTTCGTCGGAGGGAAGATAGTGATGCACTGATGTTATCACGATGCGTTTCTTATTTCAGGTTGCCTTCGATTGCTTTGATAGATATAGGTCAACTCATTCATACATCGCTAGTGAAGTATCCGGAACTCGCATGTGAACTCGAGACTGCGTACCTAGGAAGATGATCGTACTTAGTCCTTTAGGGCGGATCGTAGTAGTAGATAAGCTCTTTAAGGAAGTGCCTTTAGAAGTTCAAGGGACGCAGTTTTAGCTAATTTAATGGAGTTGCCATTCGGGGAATTTGACTTGATTCTAGGCATGGATTGGCTAGTGAAGTATCGTTCGAATGTGGATTGTGCTGCTAAGCGGATGTCACTAAGATCTATGGACGATAAGGAAGTTGTGGTGATGGGCGAGAGACGAAACTACTTATCAAATGTAGTATCTGCCCTTAAGGCAGAAAAGATGGTTAGGAAGGGTTGTTTGGCTTTTCTTATGTTGGTCAGTGCCTTAGAGGCTAAGGAGGCAACTGTTGAAGGAGTCAGGACTGTAAGGGAATTCGTGGATGTCTTTCCTAAGAACTTCCGGGATTGCCTCCGGATCGGGAGGTGGAATTTGGGATTGACTTGTTGCCTGGAATGGCGCCGGTATCTATCGCTCCGTATAGAATGGCACCAAAGGAGTTGGTTGAGCTTAAGGCTCAAATTCAAGAGTTGCTTGATCGTGGGTTTATCCGACCTAGTGTGTCACCATGGGAGCACCGTTTTGTTCGTGAAGAAGAAGGACGGGACTATGCGTATGTGCATAGATTACCGCAGATTGAATAAGCCGACCATCAAGAACAAGTATCCTTTGCCAAGGATAGATGACTTATTCGATCGACTTAGGGAGCTGCGGTATTCTCAAAGATAGATCTAAGGTCGAGGTATCATCGACTTAAGGTGAAGGAAGCGGATATCCATAAGACGACTTTTCCGAACAAGATATGGGCATTATGAATTTTTGGTAATGCCGTTTGGATTGACTAATGCCCCACCGTTCATGGATATGATGAACGGGTTTTTCAACCCTACTTGGATCGGTTTGTTGTTATGTTCATAGACGACATTCTTGTGTATTCCAAGTCCGAGTTACTGACATGATGAGCATCTTCTGGATAGTGTTGCAAGTGTTGAGGAGAAGAAGCTTTATGCCAAATTCAGCAAGTGCGAATTTTGGCTGAAAGAAGTTGCGTTCTTAGGGCATGTTGTGTCTCGGAAGGGATAAGGGTGGATCCTCGGAAGATTGAGGCGTGTTAGATTGGAAACCACCTAAGTCATGTGAGCGAGGTTCGCAGCTCTTGGGTTTAGCGGGTTACTACAGAAGGTTCGTCGAAGGATTCTCCTCGATAGCGGCACCTTTGACGAAGTTGTTGAGAAAAGAGATACCTTTCGTGTGGACGGATAAGCAGCAAGAGAGCTTTGAGAAGCTTAAAAGGGTTTTGACCAAGCTCGGTTTTGATTCACTGAGGCAGGGAAGGACTTTGTGGTGTATTGTGATGCGTCTCACATTGGATTGGGATGTGTTTTGATGCAAGACGAGAAGGTGGTTGCGTATGCGTCTCGGCAATTGAGGCCTCACGAGGTTAACTACCCGACGCATGACTTGGAGTTAGCAATGGTAGTCTTTGCTCTTAAGGTGTGGAGACATTATTTGTATGGAGAAAAGTCGAGAATCTATACGGACCACAAGAGTCTTAAGTATCTGCTGACTCAGAAGGAGCTGAATCTGAGACAACGAAGATGGGTGGAGTTGTTGAAAGACTACGATTGTTCTATAGAGTATCATACAGGCAAGGCGAATGTAGTAGCAGATGCCCTAAGTAGGAAAGTGGTGTCGGATTTAAGGGCGATGTTCGCACATCTTAGTCTTTATGACGACGGAAGCTTGTTGGCAGAACTACAAGTAAAGCCGATGTGGTTGAGTCAGGTGAAAGAAAGACAGTTGGTAGATGATGATTTAAGTGTTAAACTATAGCAAGTGCGTAATGGGAGTGGAAGATTATGGTGTTAACAAATGATGGAGTTTTGTGTTTCAAGGGTAAGGTCCAGTATGCCGAAGGATGAGGAGCTTAGGCGAAGAATTCTTCAGGAATCGCATGGTAGTCCTTATGCGATGCATCCGGGAGGTAGTAAGTTGTATAGGGATCTTCGGGATCAATTTTGGTGGCCTGGTCTTAAGCGAGAAGTTACGGAATTTGTGGGGAAGTGCTTAACGTGTCAGCAAGTTAAGGCTGAACACCAAGTTCCTTCGGGATTGCTTCAAAGATAAAGATTCCGCAATGGAAGTGGGAGCGTATCACCATGGATTTTGTTAGTGGGCTTCCTTACGCTACTAAGAAAGACTCGGTATGGGTGATAGTGGATCGATTGACAAAGTCTCGCACATTTCATACACGTGCGAGTTGATTACTCTTTGCAGAAATTGGCGAAGTTGTATGTGGCAGAGATTGTAAGATTGCATGGAGTGCCGGTGTCGATTATTTCGGATAGAGATCCGAGGTTTACGTCTCGGTTTTGGAAAGCATTACATCAGCTTTGGGCACCGATTTAGACTTGATGCGGTATTTCATCCACACCGGCCGGTCGATCCGAGTGAGTAATCCAAGTATTAGAGGATATGTTAAGGGGATGTGTGATAGATTTCAGAGGAAGCTGGGAAGAGTTTTTACCTTTAGCAGAGTTTGCATACAACAACAGTTACCAAGCCAGTATTCGGATGGCACCGTATGAAGCGCTATATGGACGGAAGTGTCGCACTCCTACGTGTTGGGCGGTAATTAGGGAACGTTAGGTTTTGGGTCCGTAGATTGTGGCTGAATCCGAAGAAAAGGTTAAGGTAATTCAGCACGCGTTGAAGGAGGCATCTGATAGGCAAAAGTCGTACGCAGATTTGAAGCGAAAGGAAATAGAGTTTGTTGTGGGAGACCAAGTGTTCCTAAAGGTTTTGCCTTGGAAAAAGGTGATGAGATTTGGTCGCAAAGGAAAGTTAAGCCCCAGGTTTATAGGACCTTATCGATTTTTGAAGCGGGTTGGACCAAAGTGGCATATCGATTAGAGTTACCTTCGGAGTTGAAGAAAATGCATGATGTATTTCATGTTTCGATGTTACGTCGTTACGGTCGGATCCATCTCATGTAGTGCCGTTGAGGAGGTAGAACTACGATCGATTTGTCCTATGAGGAGGAGCCGATTCAAATTCTAGATCGGGATGTGAAGGTGTTACGAGGAAATCGGTTCCTCTCGTCAAAGTGTTATGGCGTAACCATGGATAGGAAGAAGCTTCGTGGGAGCCGGAGGAAGCTATGCGACAAAGAATACCCTCACTTATTCTTGTCGGGTAATTTCGAGGTCGAATTTTTTTTTAGGGAGGGTAGAATTGTAATATCCGTAATTTAGGGGTTATGAAATTTTTCGCTTGAATGTGTGCATTGTTTTGTTGTGTGCTCTTTGTATGAGTTTTAGGAATTCGATAATTTTAGAATATAGGAGAATGCTTTCAAAAATATTAGATTTTTAGTTTTAGAAGGGAGCTAAGCAAGTTTGGCCTTAAGAGAATTAATTTGAGGTTTAATCACAAGACAAGTCAATTAGTAAAGTGGTGATGGCGCATGGGTGAATGCATGAGGGTAGAGGTTCGAATCCCTTAGCTAGCAATTGGAAGGAATTTTAATTTTTGTTCTCTTTCCTATAGTGTCGGTCAAGCCTTATCTAGTATGGATGGATTCTTCTTTTATTATTTTGGATAGTAGACCAAAGGGAAAAGGCAAGTTAGTAGTTATGGTAAGGAATCAAGTTGTTAAGGAAGGTTTAGGGGACAAAAGGCTTGAAGAGTGGATGATGTTTTGGAAGCTTTTCCATGGTCATTTGACCATGAACCTAGACGGCATAGGGGCTAAGGGGGGTTGGTTTAATGGTGATAGTGATTAAGGGGATGATAGGGAAGAAATGAGGAGGAAAAAGGGGATTGTGTTGGCTTGTGAGTTGGCCAATGTTGTATGGGATTAGGGGGTGTTAGTTGACCAAAAACTTAACAATTTGTGCATCTTTTCCCTTTTCTCCAAATTTTTCTTTCTAGCCGAAATGGTCATTTGCATTAGGTGAAAACTTTGTTTTGTTTTGGCTATCATAATTTGACCAAATTGGTACTCTTTTTCTTTGTTTTTCTTTCAAGCTTTTCTCTCTTTTTGGTACCAAAATATTACCACTTTTGAAGGCATTTTTCTTTCATCCTTTCTTACTTGACCATTACCAAAAGTTTAGAAGACATTTCACATTTCTTTTCTTCCTCTCTAGTGCCGAAATCATCCTAGCACCAAGGGCATATCTCATATTCTCTTTTTCTTTTCTTTTTCTTTCTCTTTTCTTCTTCTTTCTCTTAGCCAAAAACCATTCTCTATTTCCACCATCTTTTCTCTTCTCTTTTGTTAAAGCCGAAATCACCATTTCTTTTCTTTTTAATTGTTAAGGTCGAATCCCTTTATAGTTCAAGTAAGGGTGAATCAATCTACGTGTTCTGGTAAGGATTATCTATCAATCATTTTCTTTCTTTTCTTTTGGATTAGCCAAATCTAGGAATCTAATCCCTTTTTATTATCTTTGGCCAAACTTGAAGGAAAGTTCGGGGTTTCTTTGTAGCCAACGTTTAGGGGGAATCATTCGGGATTTGAATAATCCAAGGTAAGGAGATGATGATTGAAACACCCCAAACCCGGCCCATTCGTTCGGCTAATCAATTTGAAATGCCATCATGCGGAAAAAGCGTTTGAAGACTGATTTCACTTTTGGGAAAAACATTAAAAATTTTGTCATTTGAAAACCATGTCCAATTAAAAATTCTAAATAATATAAGCTTGACAAAAATATCCAAATTAAAAGCACTTCCAAATAATAATTTAATGGTCGTCTAGCTTAAACATAATAAAAATGCTCAAATAGAAATACTTAAATACTTTAACTGGGCCTTATTACAATAAATAATTAAACAAAAGTTCTTAGTAATAAACTGAATAAAATAAAGAAGATGCCTTCTGCATGGGCCACCTCGTATCCACTCCAACCCGGTCCAATCACCACGAATCATCTGCGATGTTTAATAAAAATTGGGTGAGTCATACAGACTCAGTGTGTAATTAGTCCACTGAATTCCACCCACATGTTAACCACATATTAACTCATATATCAGATATCAATTATCAAATTCACATGTTATCACATTCTGGGCTTGGCCCATATTCATATCACATTCATCTAATAGGGTAGTTAACCACATAATTTCCACATACTGGGCTTAGCCCATTTCCACACTGATCCACATTCATATACTGGGCTTTGCCCATTTCCACATTAATCCACATATCATATTGGGCTTGGCCCATTTCCACATATGTTCACATACGAAATCATGCAATTATGAAGCCCAACCCAAACCTAGGGTCCATCCGCTACACACCCCTTATCCAAATTTCTACCACACACCAGGGGATTAACAAATCACCCTCTCCTTTTCACTCCAAAGGAAATCAATGCCGTCCACGTGCAATTAAGCACAATAATCCACAACGCGACCTCGATCGGCGCCAATCCACGATGTAGCCGTAGCTAACACCAAAACCACGATGGGACACATAGTCACTCATCAACCACGATATGACACATAGCCGATATCAACCACGATGAGGCACATAGCCACTCATCAAGCCACGCGAACTAAATCGCAATTAATCCACAACGTGACCTCGATCAACGTCAATCCACGATGTAGCTCAAGGCTAACATCAAAAACCACGATGGGACACATAGTCACTCATCAACCACGATATGGCACATAGCCGATATCAACCACGATGAGGCACATAGCCACTCATCAAGCCACGCGAACTAAATCGCAATTAATCCACAACGTGACCTCGATCAACGTCAATCCACGATGTAGCTCAAGGCTAACATCAAAACCACGTACTCGAAGTACACCCGCACCTTCTTTCATATCCCAACCCATGCACATGCCACATAAAATAATGATACAATGTAATGATGCATGAGCATGTTCATCAAGCATATTATCACATATTCATATTAATAATCACATATCATCGGGTTTGGTACTTACCGGATTATCGACATACCCTCTTGAGGGTATCCTTATCACAATTTCCATCGCACTAGTTAGCACATTCATAACACATACACATTTCACATACATATCATATACCGGAAAACGGTGGGTTAATCACACACCGATCACTTGGAGAACTATGCTTTCGATCATCGATGCTATCACTAGGCGATACTACGGCTTATTTGCCTACTTTCTTGTTCGACGACTGGTCCACACCCGGTGGCCAATCCCTAACTGCGAGACAGATCTCTTCTTAAACTTCGGATAGGGACCTTCCTTTCCCTTCTTGAATGGTATTCGCCTCCATCAACACACTTAATCGTAACAATCGATTTAATCATCAATATACGAATTCTTAACCAAATATCCACAACTTATCATACTTACCGAAAGGGTCTTGAAATCCCGAAAAGCTTGATCTAATGCTTAGATCCTTAATCCCTACATTTGATTAACCACCTACTACTTTAATAAAAAGCCATTCGACCATAAATCCAAATCCTAGTAGGATTAGTATACTTAAACTTACCTTGTTGCCGTTTGACTTAAAAATCAAGTCTTGAAATCTCTGCTATACTCTTCTTGCATTCGCCAAGCATTGAATCAATTAACTTGGTTAGTTTTCGGCTTTTGAATAATTAATGAACACATATATTTACCAAACATGGCCTTGGCCGAATACTATAGACACTTACCTTGTGGATTTTAAATCCAAACTCACCGAATAACTAGGGAACACGTGGCCTATGGTGTACCTTCGGAAAATAACTTCTCCTTCCTTGTAGTCGACACACTTAGTAAATCCCGAAAGATCTCTTCAAAGTTTCGGCAACAAGATATTAATGGGGTTAGTCCTAGATTTCGGCAAATCTTAAGAAAAAAGGATGAAACCGAATGAGATCTTACCCTTACTTGAAGAAATCGATTGCACCTTCACTTCAACCTTCAGAGATTCGGCTATGGCTAGATGATGATCTCACAAATTTCGGCTTTTGGAGGGATTAGAAAGAAAAGAGAAGGAAGAATAAAGATGGAGGATTCGGCTATGGCTTCTAATGGAGAGGAAAATATTCGGCTAGGTTCCAACAATTACTTAATTTCGGCTTGACAAAAGAAAAGAAAGAAAAGAAGAGAAGAGAGCACTAAGAATTCGGCAAAGAAAGGAGGAAGCACAAATTGATGAGTAGCCCTCCTTCCTTCCTTTTATAGCCGAAATTATCATCTAAGGAGTCCCTTACTTGGCCACCACTCCTCTATCTGATAACTTTATCCTTTAATTATCACTTAAAATAAAAGATAATTCAGCAACTATCCTTACTTAGCAAAATTATTAAACTCAAAGTCCCTTACTTGGCCATCACTTCTCCCTTATTTTCCTCTTTATCTCTTTATTCAAATTAAAAGAATTTAATCCAACAATTATCTCTTGAAAATAATGATAAATAAATCCCTTATTTATCTACTATTTATAAAATAATAAAAGCTCCTAGTTTATAGCCATGTGCCGTCCACCTCTCTGCTCATTGTAGCAAAATAAAATTTCTTTTATTTGCTTCCCATGTGACTCGAACTTAGGCCCATTCCTCTTGCATATGGCGCCATTTCCATAGGCCCTAAGTGGCATCTTCTGCACCACTTTTCCAAGCCTGCTTTGTGTGTCAAATTTCACAAACTTTTTCTTTTAAGGCCACCTTGCCTTAATTTCCCTTTTAAACCTTAAAACTCGTCATCTCTAGGTCATTTCTAAGTTTCCAAAAATTTTCGATCGGCTCTGTAAACTTGACATTTCCTTACAAGACATTTCCTTACATTTCCAAGACATTTCCTTACATTTCCATGACATTTCCTTACAAGACATTTCCTTACATTTCCAAGGTTCTAAAAATGTTCACTTTCCTCTTTTAAACTTAACATTTTCATACATTTCCAGGTTTCCAGAAATGTTCAGGTTTCCAAAAATGTTCAGGTTTCCAAAAATACTCAGGTTTCCAAAAATGTTCATTTCCATTTCTATGCATTTCTAGAATTCCAAAAAAATACCAAAAAATTTATTCATAGTGCTTAAGACTTGTCATTTCGTACAATTAAACCAAAAACGCATAGGCCCTTTTCAGGATGTTACAATGATATTCGGCCAAAGGCCATATCTTTTTAGTGATAATCGATTTCTCACATAGTGTTATGTAGGTGCTATCGACATTGTAGGCAAGGGTCGGAAATCTTAAGTATTATATCGCTTTCCGTGTTTGCAAGGTGTGTAACTTATGCTAAACTTCTAATAGATCAATAGCTTTATTGATAAAAATGTGTTTATAAAGAAATATAAATGTTTATGGCTTCGGGTACCATTCTATGGTACGGTGAATTGAGGTATGTTATTCCTTCGTACTATGTATGATTCTAATATGAAACATATTCGATATTTGATTATGATTTTGATATGATGTACAAGGCATAATATTTACATCGCTAATAATGCTATATGCATAATATGAAATGTGTCCGATTCCGATTCCGATATGATAATGGGGCATATGGCATGATAATGGAATAATATGTTATTGCATGGGCATATGGGTAATATTGAAAGGGGAAGTGTTCCGGTGGTTTTTACCACATTATCCGGCGACTATATTATGAATCCGGTGACTCTGTCACAATTATCTGGTGGCCATGCCACAATTTATAAGGGCGATGTGCATGTTGACTGCAGCAACTGCCTTCGATGGTGTGTAGCGGATGGAGGGTCGATTTAGTAATCCCCACGGTGTGATTGGTAGGTACGGGTGGTGTGTAGCGGATGGATATCTAAGTTGGGTTCGGGATTGCATTTCATTTTATATGTACATGTGATTTAATCAGTTATTATTTAATTTGCTATATTATGGGCTTATTGCTATGATCGATTGGACTTTTAGTGTATTGTTACACATTGAGTCTGTTGACTCACCCTTCCGTGGGATATCTTTTCAGGTAATACTTAATGATTTGGACCGGGTCAGCAAGGACGACGTGGTGGCCATTGCTCAACTCAGTATTTCGGTTTTCCTTATATTAAACTTATTACGTATTCTTATATAATTCGGGATTTAATTTGGGATATATTTTTGTAATAAGGCCGCCATTAGCTATGTTACTTTACGTTTTTAATTTATATTTTGCTACGATCAATTTCAACTAAACAATTAAATATTTTCGATAATCGTATGAAAATGTTTTGACATCTAAATACTTATGGTTTTCAAAATAATAATAAATAGTTCTAAATTTGGATTTTCTTTTGATAAATAATTTATTTTTAAATGAATTTATAAATACAAACTTAAATTACAAAAGAAACAGATTTTTACAAGTTCGTACTTCAAATCTATTCTTTTACCACAAGATCACATCTTTTTACAAAACGACAAAAACGAATTTTTCTTAAGAAGCATACCAGATCCGGTCGGGATTTGTGGGCCGGGTTTGGGGTGTTTCAAATAAAATAATCTAACTAATCAGTGTTTGATTGAAACAAATAAACAGAGTTTAACTAGAAGATTACTTCTCAAATTTGACTGAAAATAGGAGTCATACTTAACATAAACAATAATATATGTTAATAATTAATATATAATGTACTACTATTATATTATAAAATATAATAAAAAATATAGTATTATATGATATTATAGTGTTTAATCAATGATGCATATATATGAACTATTAATATATTATATGATATGATATAACATTATATAATATATTAGGAGAGCTAACTTGTAAATGTAGGAAAAGTATAGGGACTTAGAACATAATTCAACCAGTATGATAAACAATAATATACGATAATAATTAATATATTATGTATTATTATACTATTATAGTATGTGATATAATATTAATGAAAGAATATATTTGTAGATATCAAATAGTATATCACATACTATAATAGTATAGTAATACATAATATATTAATTATTATCATATATTATTGTTTATCATACTATAATTATAAACATACTAATTATAGTAATACATGTTTATAATTATAACTATTATTATGTTTATATCACATACTATAATAGTTATATATGTATTACTATAATACATGTTTATAATTATAACTAATAATACATAAAATATTATATCATTAATATACGATAATAATAGTTATGTGAATATTAAGTTTATAAATTTAATAAGCAATATAAAAAGTTATTCAATTGTCAATAAAATATAATAAAAACAATAAAAGATATTTTCGTTAATTCTTATAATATCATAGAATAATAAATTTTACATACAATAAGTACTTTAATTATTTTATAGAAAATAAATTTATTATATATATATATAATTTATGCTTTTTATAAGACAAATTTGAATTACGTTGCCATCATATAAAAGTTAAATAAATTATTACATTCAAAATTAAAATATTTATAACTTAAAAAATTTAAAATTATCTAAATCCATCATAGCCCACCTGGCTCGATCCAAACCAGAATTAAAAAAATCAGAATATAAAAATACCCAAGTCCAAAAGACCCAGAACCCGAACTGATTTGAGCCCGAAATAAGCTCGATCCGAGCCTGTCCGTTTGCTAGCTCTAGAAAAAACAAAGGCAATTAACGTTTGCTAAAAGCACCAACGCCTTGAATTGGGCCTTAAAAAGGTTGAACCCATAAACATTGTCATTGAAGTTTAGAACATTAATATAATGGGCCAAAATTTTAACTGTTCAGGGACTCTAATAAGTTAAAATATCTCTATGTTATTCAAACTTTTAGAATTTAATTTTTTTCCTCCTAATTTAATTCATTTATTTTTCAAATGTAAAAATATAAGTAAAATTATTAAAATTTTTCTGTTAACTTCAAATTTATTACAATATCATTTTTTATTACATGATTATTAAGTGAATTTTTTTAATTTATAAATGTCGCACTATCAAATTTAATAAAAAAAATTAATAATGTTAATAATTAAACCTGTAAAACCTAAAAATAAAAGTAAAAAGAAAATACAAATGTAACAAAAATTACGTCAACTTAAAAAGCATAATTTAATTAATCTAGTTTTACAGGTTTTAAATCGAAAAGGGATATAAGGAGACAAAGTTAAACACCGACTAATGTTATTAATCAAATATTGATAATGCTAATCATACAATAGGTGACATCCACAATGTTGCAAAGATGATAATTAATTTGCTTAACCATATTTATATCGGGCATAATTAATGTGGTAACAGTTTTTTAAGTCCTTTACAAGAAAATTTTAAAAAATATGAAGTGGAAACTATTTTTTTTTAATTATGTGTGATTGATTACTTAAAAACACATTCCTTTAATAAAAATTTTAAATTAAAAAGATAATTTTGGTTTGCAAAACAAAAATCGAGCTCGGGGGTACGGTTGCGTGTGATAAAAGTATTAGCACCCTTACAACGTTCGTTAAGAAAAATGGTATCATTTAATAATGTGTTATTCTCAATTTTAAAATAACAAATTTAAATTTGATATCTAAAAATAAATATTGTCATAAAAATTAATTTATTATGAATTAAACAAATTTATTTTTAAAACAAAAATTCTAGTGGGAACTCAATGGAAACTTGTAATAAAAAACTTTAGAAATATCTTGTTTCATTCATGAAAAATGATATTCTTTTATGATAAATAATTATTGAGTATCTCAATAGCACCATTATGATAACCTAAAATTATCATTGTATTAGAATATAAACTCGATCAATGTAAATAATACGAATCAATACATACATATATATATATATATATATATATTGCAGAGAGAGAAACACACCATTACACAATGAAACAAAATGAAAAATTACATCACAAAGCCAATTAAGACATCACAATACAAACTCATAATATGAAAATAATTTGTAAATATTTTATAAATTATATAAGTTCATGGGGCCTTGGGATTTTTAAAAAGATTATTTAGAAAACAAAGCAAAATTTATATATTTGTTTAACAAATAATTAGCTTGTGATACCATAGGATTAAAAGAAAATCATTTTAAAAACCAAATGATATTTATATTTTATGAAATTTATTGAATTCGCAACATCTTGTGAATTTTTATACAGTATTTTGGGTTAAACTCGAATTATGCAACAAATAAGAACGAAAAACGAGAAAATTGGACACAAATATTTACGTGGAAAAACCCTTCCGAAGAGAATAAAAAACCACAGGCGAAAAAAGCTTTACTAAAACGGCAAATACCGAAAGAGGAATACAAGATGGAGGAACAAACAAACCTAAACTCAAAATTACAAAGTTCTCCCAAAATTCCCACAAAACTCTCTTAATTATGTTGTTGAATTCAACTCTCTAAGATTGCTAAAAGCCCAATTTATAGGCTAAAATTCGTGACTAATCTGATTAGAATATCCTAGAGTCATTAGAGTTATAAAAAAGATAGTAAAGTTTAACTTGGAGAAGAAACCCGGTTTAGTAGGGAACACGTCGCCACATCGTGACGTGGCATATTGCCTCGTCAGGATGTCATTCTTCGCGTCGTCAAGATCTGACAATTCTTCTCGTTAGGATGTCGATGTCGTGTTGTTGTGACATTGGCTCTTCCTCATCACGACATCAGATCTGTTTCATCTGAAATGCGAGGTACACTCCACAAATCTCCACATTGACTCATATTTTCAAAACGTCTTCTTTGTCGAGCCCCGTCAAGAGCCTAACTCAATCTTTGTCAAATACTTATCAAGTCTAAGTAATGCTTGAACTTGGAAATTGGAAGACTTTTTTTTTTATCATAATGGTTGGATTGTTTTCTGTGCCGATTTTGTGAATCTGAACATCTCCTTGAACGATCACCTCTCTAACAAAGTGGTCCCAAATATCTATGTGCTTTATTCTTTTGTGATGCATCTGATCTTTAGTGAGATGTATGGCACTTTGACTATCGTAATATACAATGGTCTTGTCATTTTTATCAACTAGCTCCCCGAATAGACCTCTCAACCAAATGGCCTCTTTCACAGCTTCTGTGATGGCCATATATTTTGCCTCTGAAGTTGATAATGCCACAGTGGCCTGTAAGGTGACTTTCCAACTAATAGTGCAATTTCTGAAAACGAACAGATAACCTGTGAGAGATCTTCTTTTGTCTAAGTCTCCCGCATAATCAAAGTCAACAAAGTCGACTAAACCTTCTGAACATCTTCCGAATTCCAAACAAGTATTGGATGCCCCCTCAAATATCTAAGAATCCACTTAACAACTTGCCAGGTTAATTTTTCGATTTTGGTTATGTGTCTATTTACTACATTAACAACATATGAAATATCGAGACGAGTACAAACCATAGCATACATTAAATTTTTGACTGCAATGGAATAAGGAATTGAGGACATGTACCTTTCTTCTTCTTCGGTTTGTGGTGATTCTAAAGCTGAAAGTTTAAAGTGTGCAGCTAAAGGAGTACTAACTGGTTTAGAATCTTACATTCCAAACCACTCAAGAATTCTTTCGATGTATCTTTGTTGTGACAAAAATAGCTTGCCAGAGTGACAAATTTTCTTGGCTGCACCAAGATCTTTCATCTCGAACTTAGAGTTAAACATGGTTTTAAGTCAGTTTATTTCTAATGGATCTTTAGCTGCAATTAACATATCATCAACATAAAACAACAAATAAATAAATGATTCATCATCTAAAAGTTGTAGATACACACAACTGTCGTACTTATTCTGAGCTAAATCGATACTTAACATGAAGGAATCGAACTTCTTATACAATTATCGAGGAGACTACTTTAGGCCGTACAAATATTTTTGTAAAAGGCATACATGATCTTCCTTACCTTCGATCCTGAAGCCTTCAGGTTGCTACATGTAAATTTCCTCCTCTAGGTCTGTAACGACCCGATTTTGGGGCTAGTTGGAACAGTGGTTTTGGAACCATTAATCCGAGGTCGGAGAAATTATTTTTAATATTATTTTATGTGTTATAGCATGATTATATGAGTGCATAAAAATTTGAGTGAAATAATTTTAGCGATTTTATGCTTAATTTTGAAAAGGGACTAAATCACATAAAAGGTGAAATTTGTGTTCTACTAATTAGAAGTGTCATATAGCTAGAGAACCTTAAATTAGAGGTCATTAATGTGAAAATAGGCCTTTAAGAGAGTTATGGCCGGCCATAGAGACAAGGAAATGAAATTGTCAAAGGTTAGGTGAGGTTTTGGTGACAAATTTGACTAGAAATAAAATAAAATAAAGAGAAAAAGATATCACCTTTTCATCTTCCTCCTATCCACTAAAAATATCAGCAAAAATAAGGGTTTTGGAAGCTTGAAATTTCAACAACTCTTCACCCTTGCAAGTAAGTGATTTTAATGGTCATTCTTGATAATTTTTGTGTTTTTGGAACCCTTATAGCTTAATCTAGCTAATGAGGGGACTATTTTGCAAAATGGTTGAGAGTTTAGGGTCTTGCCATGATAGTATTTATATTGTTTTCTGAAATTTTATGAAAGAAAGTGAATCTTGGTTGTTAAATAAACAACTTTTGTGAATGGGGTTTTCATGAAAACACCTAAAAGGACCATTTTGTGAAGTTTATAAAATAGGTTGTAAATGTATGAAATAATTGAAAATTGTGAGTAGCTATAAGAGTAATAAAGGTTCGGCTAGGCTTGTTAAAGGAGGAAATTTGATTAAAATCGTTTTATGAGCCTAGGGGCAAAATCGTGATTATGCGAAAGTCTAAGGGCAAAACGATAATTTTTCCAAAGCAGGAATTTTGGAATGTCTTGATTAATGTGGTGATTTAATGAGGAAATTTTATCATTATAGATCAAGAAAAACGGGATCCGGACTTAGACCGGGGGAAAACCAAGCTATTGGACTAAATCGAACTAGTCGCCCATATTTTGTATACCGAGGTAAGTTGTACGTAAATAATACAACTTTATTATTATTATTATTATTATTATTATGTATTGAACAATTAATATGGCATAAAGTGTTTGATTATTGTTGTGAATATGCATGATGATAATTGATGTAGTAAAAACTCCCGGTTGAACCTTAGGAATAGATTGGATATCCATGCCATGTGTAACAGCCCGATTTAGGGGCTAGTCGGAACAATGATCTTGGGATCACTAATCCGAGGTTAGAGAAAATTATTTTCATGTCATTTGATGAGCTAGAGCATGATTATATGTGTGCATGAAAATTTTGGTGCCTTAATTTTAGCAATTTCTTGCTTAATCGCGAAAAAGGACTAAATCGCATAAAGTGCGAAATTTCCATTTTTTAACTAAAGGTGCCAAATAGCCATATAATGTTAATTAGAGGTCTTTAAAAGGAAATTTATCCCTTTGTAAATGGTTGGCTGGCCATAGGGGATCATAGGAGACAAAGATGGACAAAGATGGTCAAAGTTGGTAATAGTTGGTGACTAATTTGACTTGTATTAATAAAATAAAGAAAAGATGATATCCATATTTTCTCTCCATCTTTCTCCACCGAAAATAGCAAGCAAATAGGGGTTTTTGAAATCTCAAAATTTCAGCAAGCTCCTCTCCATTCTAGTTGTGATTTTGATGATTTTTCTTGAAGATAGTTGTACTTTTAGAACCCCTAGAGCTTAAGCTTTCAAATGAGGGGACTAATTTGCAAAATGGTGAAAATTTTAGAGTTTTTCCATGAGAGCTTTCATTGTTATTTGCTACATTTTTATGAAAGAAATTGAGTCTTAGTTGTTAGATGAACAACTTTTGTGAAAGGTGTTGTCATGAGAACACCTAAAAGGACCTTGTTGAAAAGGTTATAAATTTGTTGTAAATGTGTGAAATGTTGGGTTTTTGATGATAGCTATAAGAGTAATAAATGCTCACCTAGGCTTGTTGAAGATAGAAATTTGATTAGAATTGATTTCCGAGCCTAGGGGTAAAATGGTCATTTTGCCAAAGTCTAAGGGCAAAATAGTAATTTTGCCAAAGCATGATTATTAAAATGCTTTTATTAATGTGATGATTGAAACGAGCTAATTTGCTATTATAGAGCAAGACGAACCAAGAATCCACCTCGAACGGGGAAAGAATAAGGTCTCGGACTAGATCGACGATCTAGCTTATTTTGAAATCGAGGTAAGTTTGTATGTGAGAAATTCAACATTTATGTTAGCATGTTTGAGGATGCTTGGCATTACATTGATACACGATGTTCTACTAAATTGTGTATTTGATATTGAATGAGTAAGTTGAGATACTGAAGTCCTAGTGGACTATATTGAATATGAAAATGCTATTATCGAGACATGAAATGGATAAGGTCCCGTGTAAGACCATGTCCGGGACATGGTTTCGGCACTGAATTTAGATTCCGCATAAGGCCATATCTGGGATGTGGCTTCGGTAGTGATTATGAGATTCATATAAGACCATGTTCGGGATATGGCATCGATATTTGATGGGAGATTCCGTATAACACCATATCCGGGATATGGCATCGACACTCAGAGGTAATCCTATGTACGACCACATCTGGGATGTGGCATTGGCTTTGTACTTATACTAATGACGATGAAAATGCGTCTTTGAGTATCCCTAGTGATTAATGGGATAAATAGATGAGTTCAGAAATAGAAATGAGATTAGTACTAAAGCCATGTGAATGAGTGAATACAGGTACTCGTGAATGATTCACGAAGAATATTTACGACATGTGGCATGGTACGTGCTAAATAAGGGCAAGTATGAGTAAGTATGGCAAGTATCCTATAACCTTGTGTATGGTTAATTATTGTCATGGATGGATTTTATCATGAGCTTATTGTTGCTATTTATTTCCATGCAAACTTACTAAGCTTTATGCTTACCCCTTTCTATTGCCCTTTTTCCTTGTAGTATTGCCAAGATAACTCGAGGAATGTGGAACGTCGGAATTCGAAAATCACACTATCGACATTACTTTGGTATAACAATTTAGACTTATTTTGAGTATGGCATGTATAGGAGTTGGGTGTTTTGTTAGGTCGTAATTGTTAGCCAAAGTGTTGGCTATGTATGTTATTAAAGTCATTTTGTATATGGTCATTAAAGTTGGGCCAATACTTGGCAGATTCTTATGTTTAATGAAGATGAATTTATGAAGTTTATGCTTGTGTGAATGTTTTGAATTGAGTTCTTGGATGTGCTTTTGGGTTATGAGTTGTGTTGAGATGAGTTGGATTAAGGATGTTTGCTATGTAGGGTGGCATTTGGCTTGGAATATAGCCTTTTTAATGTCCACACGAGTAGATGCACGGGCGTGTGTCTAGGCCATGTGAGACACACGGTCAGCCCCATGGGCGTGTTGAGCGGCCGTGTGTCCCCTTGCATGCTAGGCTTACAAGTCAGTATGCTCAGTAGGAAACACACGGGCAGAGACACGACTGTGTGTCTCAGCCGTGTGTGAGGCACGGCCTTGGACATGGGCGTGTGCCCAGGCCGTGTGAAGTCTGCACTTTAAATATGAAATTTAATTCGACACACGGTCTAAGGACACGGGCGTGTGCCTTGGTCGTGTGACCTTTGTGAGGTGATGACGTCATAAACAGAATGCCAAGGTTTTGGCACACGGGCTAAGACACGGGTGTGTCGAGTCCGTGTAAGGGACACGGGCCAGGGACACGGGCGCGTGTCCGGCCGTGTGAAATAAGTCAGTGTCGACCACGGGTGAAAGACACGGGCATGTTTTAGGGGCACACGGGCATGTCCCTAGGACAACACGGGCGTGTGGCCCCTGTTTTGATGAAAAATTTTATAAGTTTGTAAAAGTTCCCGGTTTAATTCTGAAACCTCTCGGAAGTATGTTTAGGGCCTCGTAGGCCGAGAATGAGCAGAATATGGGTTTATATGGAAACTCTTTATGATAAAAAGAAATTTTATAGCCCAAGGTGCTGTGTTTAAGCAAGTTAAGTTAGGTAATGCTTCAAATTCGGTTCCGGCTTCGAACACGGGTAAGGGGTGTTACATTTATTGGTATCAAAGCTACAGTTTAGTCGATTCTAGGACAAATGTAGCGTAAGTATGAGTCTAGCTATACTTGCCATATGTAAGAGTACCCATGTAATGATAGTGTGATGGCTCCTGATGTTTAAAACCGTGTTTTTATGTAGTAAATGGATTCTGATCCAGACCGAACTGCAGCTGATGATGCTGCGAGTAATGCACCGGCTCCCGCTCAGGGGACCGCGCTAGCGAATAGTAGACCTGAGACCTTAGGTCAGGGAGAAAAGGCCCGAGAAGCCTTTCTCTGTATGATGAGCAACTGGTATACTGAGTATACCCGAGCAAATCCTAATGCTCAACCCCCTCCACCCCCACCTATTCCTCAATCAGCTCCCGTAGCTCCTCAAGTGGTTGAGGTAGTAAGAAGAGAAAGACCTCCGGTCGATAAGATCTGGAAGCAAGGAGCCGAGGAATTTTGAGCTTGTAAGGATGATGATTCGGAGAGAGCGAAATTCTGGCTCGAGAATACCATCAGAGTATTCGATGAGTTATCATGCACGCCTGAGGAGTGCTTGAAGTGTGCGGTATCTCTCTTGAGAGATTCGGCCTATCAGTGGTGGAATACCCTTGTGTCGGTGGTACCAAGAGAGAGAGTTAGCTGAGAATTCTTCCAAGAGGAATTCCGGAAGAAGTATATCAGCCAGAGGTTCATCGACCATAAGAGAAAAGAGTTCTTGGAATTAAAGCAAGGCCATATGTCAGTGACCGATTACGAATGGGAGTTCGTAAGGCTTAGCAAGTATGCCCGGGAGTGCTTGTCTACCGAGGTCATCATGTGCAAGAGATTCGAGGACGGGTTAAATGAAGATATCCATTTATACATTGGAGTCCTCGAACTAAAAGAATTCGTAGTGTTGGTGGATAGAGCTTGCAAAGCCGAAGAGTTGGCTAAAGAGAAAAGAAGAGCTGAGATTGAGTCCCGTGACTCGAGAAAAAGACAACTGAATAAGACATTCCAATCCTCATCTAAGAAATCGAGGGATTTGGCTACTCGATCAGCCACTTCAGTCAGATTTTCAAACCGAAGTAAGGGAAAACAATTTTCGGGGTCTAAAGCGCAGACCACATCAGTTGCTAGTGTGGGCAATGTTTGACCGAGTAGGCCAGAATGCCCACAGTGTGGCAGGCGCCATTCTGGTGAGTCCCGAGCAAATGAGAAGGCTTGTTTTAGATGTGGGTCCTTAGACCACTTTATCAGAGATTGCCCCGAGGTGGGCGAGAAAGAGAATTCTCAGAATGCAAGACCGGGAAGTATGGCTAGAGGAAGACCACAAAGAAACCCAGGAAATGTAATGGGTAGCAAGAATTTATCTAAAGAGCTGACTGCAAGAGTTGAGGGTAGAACACCAATGAGAACATATGCCATTCGTGCTCGTGAAGAGGCATCTTCCCCTGACGTAATCACGGGTACATTTTCTCTTTATGATACTAATGTTATAGCTTTAATTGATCCGGGATCTACCCACTCATACATATGCATGAAATTAGTCTCTAGCATGAGCATGCCTATAGAGTTTACTGAATTTGTAATAAGAGTGTCTAATCCCCTAGGCAAGTATGTGTTGGTTGATAGAGTTTGCAAAGGTTGCCCTTTGATGATTAGGGGTTATTGTTTCCCGGTTGATATTATGTTATTGTCGTTTGATGAGTTTGATGTCATCCTTGGGATGGAATGGTTAGTTACTCATGACGTAATTGTAAATTGTGGGAAGAAGTTTATTGAGTTGAAATGTGAAAATGGGGAGTTTATTCGTGTTGAATCAGATAAGCAAGATAGATCACCAGCAGTGATATCATCCTTGTCGACTCAGAGGTATTTAAGAAAAGGGTACGAAGCTCACCTTGCCTTTGTGATGAATACTAAAGGGACTGAATTGAGAATTGAGTCGGTACCCATAGTATGCGAGTATCTAGATGTTTTCCCAGAGGAATTGCCAGGGTTACCTCCGGTTAGAGAGATTGAATTCGGGATTGAGCTAGCCCCAGGTACCGCCCCCATTTCTATTGCTCCATATAGAATGGCCCCAATCGAGCTAAAAGAGTTAAAAGCACAATTGCAAGAACTAACAGATAAAGGTTTTGCAAGACCGAGTTTTTCTCCGTGGGGTGCTCCCGTTTTATTTGTGAAGAAGAAAGATGGTTCCATGAGATTATGCATAAACTATCGGCAACTTAACAAGGTAACTGTGAAGAACAAGTACCCGTTGCTGAGAATTGATGATCTGTTCGATCAATTGAAGGGAGCCACAACGTTTTCCAAGATAGACTTAAGGTCTAGGTATTATCAGTTGAGAGTTAAGGACTCGGATGTGCCGAAAATGGCATTTCGGACGAGGAATGGCCACTATGAATTTTTGGTCATGCCTTTTGGTTTAACAAATGCCCCTGCAGTTTTCATGGACCTGATGAATCGCATTTTTTGGCCATACTTGGATAAATTTGTCGTGGTCTTCATTGATGACATACTGATCTACTCTCGAGATGAGAACGAACATGCTGAACATTTGAGTTTGGTTCTGCAAATTTTGAGAGAAAGAAAATTGTATGCCAAGTTTAGCAAGAGTGAATTTTGGCTTAAGGAAGTAAGATTTTTGGGGCAAATTGTCTCGGGAGATGGAATTAGAGTTGACCCGAGTAAAATCTCAACCATTGTTGAGTGGAAACCGCCGAGGAATGTAACTGAAGTAAGAAGTTTTCTAGGCCTAGCCGGCTATTATAGGCGTTTTGTCAAGGGGTTTTCCATGATAGCTACCCCGATGATGAAATTATTACAAAAAGATGGGAAGTTTGATTGGACAGAAAAGTGCCAACAGAGTTTTGAGAAACTAAAGGCGTTGTTGATTGAGGCTCCTGTCTTGGTGCAACCTGAGCCGGGAAGAGAATTTGTGGGTTACAGTGATGCATCCATAAATGGATTGGGTTGTGTACTTATGTAAGAGGACAAGGTCATAGCATACGCCTTGAGACAATTAAAGCCGCACGAGAAGAATTACCCGACTCACAACTTGGAGTTAGCTGCAATTGTTTTTTGCACTAAAGATTTGGAGACACCATTTATATGGAGAAAAATGTCGAATATTTACCGACCATAAAAGCCTAAAATATTTGATGACTCAAAAGGATTTGAATTTAAGGATTATGAGTTAGTCGTTGACTACCATCTGGGAAAGGCAAAGGTAGTCGCCGATGCATTGAGCAGAAAATCGTTGTTCGTACTGAAAGCCATGAATACATAGATGGCTTTGTCAGATGATGGTTCTATTCTAGCCGAGTTGAGGGCTAGACCTGTAACACCCCTAACCCGTATCCGTCGCCGGACTAGGGTTACAGGCGTTACCGGATAGATCGGAAACATTTACAGAAATGTCATACAATTGTATATCAACCTCAAACATAGTGTCCCCTTAGTAGGTCATCGAGACCTAAAACATGTTTATAAATCGGGTCGGGACTAAACCGGAACACATAAAAAATTTCACTGAAATTTAAAACTTTTCTAAGTTTCAGGGGTTAAATGCCCGTGTAGGCAGGCCGTGTGCCTCCCACGGCTGCTGGACACACCCGTGTGTCCCCCCTGTGGTCGAATCTGACTTTACATCCGTGGCCACCAAGCACGCCTGTGTACCTTGGCCGTGGTTGAATCTGTTTTGGCTCCACGGTTACCAATCACCCCCTTGTGCTACGGCCGTGCACTCATAGGCCATATACTGACTTTTTCACACGGCTACTAGACATGCCCGTGTGTCTTGGCCGTGTGCTCCTAGGCTAGCTACAGACTTAGCCCCACGGTCACTAGGCACGCCCGTGTGCCACAACCGTGTGGCAAAATAGGCCATTTGCAAGGCCAAAATGCCACCCACATGGGTCTTACCTACAAGCAAAATCATCAAGACATCTCATGCCTATTTGGAAACCAAGAATATACCAAAATAACCATCCAAATTACAAGACTAAAACTCATCTCATCACAAGCATAATTCATTCATTTGCTTAATCAAAACTTGACCATTTCATGTATCAAATAACCATGCCAAAAACATACATCACATATCACATTCATTCAAGCAAATTCTCAACTCATAACTAGCCAAATCACATGGCTTAGTTCAGATAACAAACTTATATCAAATACTAGCCTATACATGCCATATCTAGCTATATACATTTCCAAAGTGTACCAAAATGAGTTTAGTAGTGTGATGACAATCTTTGACGGTCCCGAGCCTTCAGTCGCTTTGACGACCTATAAAACAGAGAAAACACACACACAGAGTAAGCTTTCCAAAAGCTTAGTAAGTCATAATACAAACAAACTTAGTATGAAAGGCATATATGCACATAAGTACATTGGCACATCTTAATGACTTAGCAAACTATCACATATATGCTTTGGTCCATGTACTTGGCCATATTTGTCACATTCATCAATTCAAAAGTCTTATATAAACATAGCTCATTCATGCTTACTTTCACATATCATATTGTTATTCCAATATACATAATCATCATAGTAAGATCACATAGGTACTTACCTTACATACACACTTAGTGTATAATTCAAAGTACCTGAAACGGATATACAATTTATTTAGCCATTCCTATCACAGACTTGCCCGTTGAACCGTTAGGAACCTAGTAGGATACCCAGAAAGCTCGGAATAGTTTTACAATGCCAACGTCCCAGACGAGGTCTTACATGTACTCAGATATTGATGCCACTATTCCAGACAGGGTCTTACACAAATCAATACGATGCCGATGTCCCAGACATGGTCTTACACATAAAGATAATATCGATGCCAATGTCCCAGACGTGGTCTTACGCGTAAAGACAATATCGATGCCAACGTCCTATACGTGGTCTTACACATAATCTCAAATCAACGCCAACGTCCCAGACGTGGTCTTACATGATAAAACAAAACAGATACCTATGTCATGACATAGCTAATCCTATCTATTCCTAGGTTCGTACGGGACTTCTCAGACATTGTCACTAAGAAATCTTATTTCGAAATTCATGTATATAGCATCTCATAAGCTTTCATTACCACCAATAGTCATGTGAATATATTCAATTCAATACAATTACATTTATTTGCAATATGACTTACCTCGGATTCGGTTTAACAGAAACAGAAACGGCTACTCGGTTACTTTCGCTTTCCCGCGATCTAAGTTCGTTTTCCTCGGTTCTTGATATATACATATTCAAAATCAACCCTTTTATTCACTAACTCATTCAATTCAATCCAAGGACACACATTTAGGGCTATTTGCAAATTAACCCTCACATTTGCACAATTTATCAATTTAGTCCATTTTTCTCAAAACTTCAAATACATAAATTCATCATACATCCATGCTTAGCTGAATGCTTATGTATATCATATAAGCCCATATTTTACATCAAATTTGTAATTTAGTCCCTCAAGTTACTATTTTCTCAATTTAGCCCTAATTAGCTAAATTCATCAAAAATTCAAGAACAAAGTATGTTCATCTAGCTCAAATCTTTCATTTAACACCTTAAATCATCTCAAAGCTCAACATATCATCAATGGCATATCACACAAACATCATCAATACATAAAATTGAGACATGGGCTTGATAGTAGACTAAGCAATGATTGCAAAAACGTAAAAATTATCAAAAACCATATCAAAATCATACCTTAATTGTGATGAAAAAGAGCCGAATACCCTACAAGATTTTTCTTTTCTTTTCTTTTTGTTTTCGGTGGAGAATGCATGAATGAATGTTCATTTTCATGCTAAATTTTATTAATTATCATATTATTAACCTAATTACAAAATTGTCCTTATAATAAAACATATATAACATATAAATTACTGTCATTTTAGACCATATGCCGTCCACTAACCTTATGAATGGCTTAATTGCCATATAAGGCCTCCAACTTAACAAAGCCATAACACATTGGTACTTTGACAATTAGCATGCAACTTTCACATTTAATGCAATTCAATCCTTTTGTCAAATTAAACACACAGATGAGCAAATTAACTTACGAAAATTTAGCACATGCTCAATCACTTATCAACAGCACAGAAAATAATATTAAAATATTATACGGACTAAGATTTGTGGTCTCGAAACCACTGTTCTGACTAGGGTATAAACCGGACTATTACAATTCTCCCCCCTTAGGGATTTTTGTCCTCGAAAATCTTACCGTTAAACAAAGCCGGATATTGCTGTCTCATTGAATCTTCCAGCTCCCACGTTGCCTCTTCAATTCCGTGTTGATTCCATAATACTTTCACTAACAGAATTTTCTTATTTCTCAACTCTTTTACTTCACGAGCTAAGATTCAAATCGGTTCTTCTTCATATGTCATATCAGATCGGATTTCAATTTCAGATGGGGCAATCACATGTGACAGATCAGATCGATATCTACGGAGCATCGAGACATGGAATACATTATGTATCTTTTCTAGCTCGGAAGGCAACAACAATCAATATGCAACAGGTCCAACTTGCTCAATGATTTCATACGGCCCGATGAATCTCAGACTCAACTTGCCTTTACGTCCGAAACGAAGTACTTTCTTCCATGGTGACACTTTCAGAAATACTTTGTCTCCGATCTAAAATTCTATATCTTTTCATTTTAAGTCTGCATAAGACTTCTGACGATCAGATGCTGCTTTCAAACAATATCGGATCAATTTCACTTTCTGTTATGAGTCTTTTATTAATTCAACTCCGTGTAGCTTACTTTCACTGAGCTCAGTCCAATACAGAGGTGTACGACATTTACGTCCGTACAAAGCTTCATATGGTGCCATTTTGATGCTCGACTGAAAACTATTGTTGTATGCAAATTAAATCAATGTCAAATACTGTTCCCACGAACCATTAAACTCAAGTGTACAGCATCTTAACATATCTTCAAGAATCTGAATAATCCGCTCGGATTGACCATCTGTTTGCGGATGAAAAGCTATATTGAAATGCAGTTTCGTGCCTAAAGCTTCTTGCAATTTCTTCCAGAACCTCGATGTAAACCTCGGGTCCCTATCTGACACAATAGATTGTGGCACCCCGTGCAATCTAACAATCTCAAAAATATAAAGCTCGGCTAATCTATCAAGTGAATAGTCAGATCTTACCGGAATAAAATGGGCAGATTTCGTCAATAGATCAACTACGACCCATATCGCATCTTTGTTTCTCTGAGTCTGAGGCAAACCAGAAACAAAATCCATTGTCACTCTATCCCATTTCCACTCAGGAATCAGAATCGGTTGTAGTAACCCAGACGGAACTTGATGTTCAGCTTTGACTTGCTGACAGATTAAACATTTTGAAACAAAGTCAGAAATATCACGCTTCATACTAGACCACCAATAGTGTCGCCTCAAATCATAGTACATTTTAGTACTCCCTGGATGAACAGATAGATGACTATTATGTGCTTCACTCAAAATCAACTGAATCAATTCTGGATTTCTCGTAACACAAATACGATCTCGGAATCTCAAGCAATCATCAACAACTAAAAATTCAGATTCATAATTCGAATTACACTGAGCTCGTTTCACTATCAATTCATTATCAGATTTCTGAGCATCACATATCTGCTGTATAAACAACGGTTTCGCTTTTAATTCAGCTATCACAGAACTATCATCAGACAAATCTAACTGAGCATTCAAAGCACATAGTGCAAACAATGATTTTCTACTCAATGCATCAGCAACAACATTTGCTTTACCCGGATGATAATCTATCACAAGTTCATAATCTTTTAAAAGCTCTAGCCATCTTCTTTGATGCAGGTTCAAATCTTTCTGAGTCATCAGATATTTCAAACTTTTATGATCTGAAAATACTTGACATTTCTCACCATACAAATAATGGCACCAGATCTTTAGTGCAAACACAATCGCAGCTAGCTCGAGATCATGTGTCGGATAGTTCTTTTCATGAGGCTTCAATTGTCTCAAAGCATAAGATACAACTTTGCCTTCCTGCATCAAGACACATCCCAGACCGTTTAACAAAGCATCACTGTACATAACAAATTCTTTCCCTGATTCCGGCTGTACCAAAACTGGAGCTTCAGTTAACAGAGTTTTCAACTGATCAAAGCTTTTCTGGCATTTATTTGACCATTCAAATCTAACATCTTTCTGAAGTAGTCTAGTCAACGGAGTAGCTATCACTGAAAATCCTTTTACAAATCGACGGTATTAACTAGCTAGGCCCAGAAAGATACAAACTTCAGATACGTTTCTCGGAGGTTTCCAATCCAGAATAGCAAAAATCTTGCTCGAATCAACTTGAATCCCAGAAGCTGACGCAATATGCCCCAGAAAACTAACCTCATGTAACCAGAATTCACATTTTCTGAATTTCGCATACAATTGTTTTTCTCTCAGAGTTTGCAACACAATTCTCAGATGTTCGGCATGTTCAATCTTATCCCGTGAATAAATCAGAATGTCGTCTATGAATACAACAACAAATCAATCTAGGTGCGGTGCGAAAATTACATTTCATCGATCCATAAGAATAGCGAGAGCATTTGTTAGTCCAAATGGCATAACTAAAAAATTCATAAAGCCCGTACCTCGTTCTGAAGGCAGTTTTCGGAATATCTGAATCTTTCACTCTCAGCTGATAGTATCCCGATCTCAGATCAAACTTGGAAAATATGGTAGCTCCTTTTAACTGATCAAATAAATCATCAATCCTAGGCAACGAATATTTGTTCTTTACGGTCACCTTGTTCAACTGACGGTAATCGATGCACATTCTTATCGTGCCATCTTTCCTTTTCACAAACAGAACGGGAGCACCCCAAGGCGAAAAACTCGGTCTAGCAAACCCTCTATCGGTCAATTTTTGCAACTGTGACTTTAACTCTTTCAACTCTGTTGGTGCCATTCAATACAGAGCTATCGAAATAGGTGTAGTACCAGGTAATAACTCAATACCAAACTCAACTTCACAAATCGGAGGCAAACCCGGTAATTCTTCAGGAAATACATCAGGAAACTCACAGACTACTAGCACTGACTCAACTTTCTGTTCAGATACTTTCGAATCAATTACATAATCAAAATATGCTTCATATCCATTTTTCACATATCTCTGAGCTTTTAATACAGATATCACCGTAGGCAATCTATCTAATTCAATAGACTCAACCCGTACAATTTCATTATTCAGACATCTCAAATCAACAGTC
This sequence comes from Gossypium sturtianum, assembly GCA_025698515.1. NCBI lineage: Eukaryota > Viridiplantae > Streptophyta > Magnoliopsida > Malvales > Malvaceae > Gossypium > Gossypium sturtianum. The sequence continues at coordinate 128,612,498 of CM046948.1, forward strand.
TTTCTTTTACAATTTACAACCGCGTCATGCAATGTCAACCAGTCCATACCCAGAATGATATCGAACTCATCAAATGGCAAAAGCATGAAATCAGCAAGGAAAGAAATATCTTGAAACATTAACAGACAGTTCTTGCATACTTTGTTAACCAGGACACTTTTACCTAAGGGATTCAATACTTTTATAACAAACTCAGTAGAATCTACAGGCAAAGTCTTACTGAATGCTAAATTCATGCATATATACGAATGCGTAGAACCAGGGTCTATCAATGCAATCACAGAAGTATCATAAAGTGTAAAAGTACCCGTTATAACATCTGGAGATGAAGCTTCCTCACGAGCTCGAATAGCATATGCTCTGGCAGGCGCTCTAACTTCAGATCTTGCAACAGTCTCTCTCGTAGTTCTCTAACTACCACTGACATTTCTGACATTATTCGAAGGTCTACCTCTCACAGGTGCATTATCAGATCTCAGATTCTGAACAGTCTCTGGCTCGACAGACTCAGGGCAATCACGGATAAAATGATCAAGTAATCCACATCAGAAACAAGCTCTGTCATTCATTCTACAGCTTCCGGATGTCTTTTCCCACAATACTTACATTCTAGTTTCTCGGATCATACATTTCCAACACTTGCCACTGAAGTTGCTGAAGCTTTGGAGCTCATTTGTGATCTATCTCGATTTTTATTTGAATATCCCATATTAACTCTCGAATGACTTTGATCATCTCTAAATTTCTTTGAAGCAGACTGAAATGATCTACTCTGAAATCTCTTTCTCACTTCTCGGGCTTCTGACTCAGCTTTCTTTTTATCTTTCCCAAGTGCCTCAGCTTTGCATGCTCGATCAACAAGTACAACAAACTCTTTTATTTCTAAGTTCCCGACTAACAAACGGATATCTTCATTAAGGCCATCTTCGAATCTTTTACACATTATTGCCTCAGTAGATACACATTCACGAGCATATTGACTTAGTCTGACAAACTCTCGTTCATATTCCGTAACAGACATACAGCCCTGTTTCAAGTCTAGAAATTCCTTTTGTTTCTATTCAACGAATCTCTCACTGATATATTTCTTCCGGAACTCAATCTGAAAGAAATCCCATGTCACCCATTCCTTTGGAACAACAGAGATCAAAATTTTCCACCATTGATAAGCTGCGTCTCAAAGCAAAGATACAACACATTTTATACATTCTTCCGGAGTCAGAGACATTTCGTCAAATACCCGGATAGTATTTTCTAACCATAATTCAGCCTTTTCAGCATCATCATCATTAGTAGCCCTGAATTCTTCAGCCCCGTATTTACGAATTTTGTCTACCGGAGGCTTGTTCAATAGATTTATACCCATCACTGGAGGCACAACTGAGGTTTGAGGGGGATTAACCGAGGGCGGGGGTTGTGAAACAGTTGGGTTATTCTTTACGAATTGAGTGAACCATTCACTCATCATCTGGAAGAAAACTTGTTTAGCTTCTTCCTCTTGACCTCTAGTAGCCGGTCTCGGATCGGAAAATATTTGTCCCTTACGCGAGCAAAGCGCATTACTTTCTACGTCGTCAGCTACGGCTCTTTCGGGATCCATTACTATACGAAAATCACATTTATACGTCAGGATTCATCACACTATCACAATTTAGAAACATGGCATGTATAGCTAGACTCTGACACGCTACGTTAGTCTGAGAATCGACTAAACCGTAGCTCTGATACCAACCGAATGTAACACCCCTAACCCGTATCCGTCGCCGGACTAGGGTTACAGGCGTTACCGGATAGATCGGAAACATTTACAGAAATGTCATACAATTGTATATCAACCTCAAACATAGTGTCCCCTTAGTAGGTCATCGAGACCTAAAACATGTTTATAAACCGGGTCGGGACTAAACCAGAACATATACAAAATTTCACTGAAATTTAAAACTTTTCTAAGTTTCGGGGTTACACGCCCGTGTGTAGCAGGTCGTGTGTGCCTCTCACGGCCTTTGGACACACCCGTGTGTCGCCCCGTGGTCGAATCGACTTTACATCCACTTGCCACCAAGCACGCCCGTGTACCTTGGGCGTGGTTGAATCTGCTTTGGCTCCACGGTTACCAATCACCCCGTGTGCTAAGGCCGTGCACTCATAGGCCATATGTTGACTTTTTCACACGGCTACTAGACACGCCCATGTGTCTTGGCGGGTGTGCTCTCCTAGGCTAGCTATCGACTTAGCTTTGACGGTTACTAGGCACGCCTGTGCCTGGCAACCGTGTGGCAAAATAGGCCATTTGCAAGGCCAAAATGCCACCCACATGGGTCTTACCTACAAGCAAAATCATGAAGACATCTCATGCCTATTTGGAAACCAAGAATATACCAAAATAACCATCCAAATTACAAGACTAAAACTCATCTCATCACAAGCATAATTCATTCATTTGCTTAATCAAAACTTGACCATTTCATGTATCAAATAACCATGCCAAAAACATATTTCACATATCACATTCATTCAAGCAAATTCTCAACTCATAACTAGCCAAATCACATGGCTTAGTTCAGATAACAAACTTATATCAAATACTAGCCTATACATGCCATATCTAGCTAGATACATTTCCAAAGTGTACCAAAATGAGTTTAGTAGTGTGACGACAATCTTTGACGGTCCCAAGCCTTCAGTAGCTTTGACGACCTATAAAACAGAGAAAACACACACACAGAGTAAGCTTTCCAAAAGCTTAGTAAGTCATAATACAAACAAACCTAGTATGAAAGGCATATATGCACATAGGTACATTGGCACATCTTAATGACTTAGCAAACTATCACATATATGCTTTGGTCCATGTACTTGGCCATATTTGTCACATTCATCAATTCAAAAGTCTTATATAAACATAGCTCATTCATGCTTACTTTCACATATCATATTGTTATTCCAGTATACATAATCATCATAGTAAGATCACATAGGTACTTACCTTATATACACACTTAGTGTATAATTCAACGTACCTGAAACGGATATACAATTCATTTAGCCACTCTTATCACAGAATTTCCCGTTGAACCGTTAGGAACCTAATAGGATACCCAAAAAGCTCGGAATAGTTGTACAATGCCAACATCCCAGACGAGGTCTTACATGCACTCAGATATTGATGCCACTGTCCCAGACAGGGTCTTACACAAATCAATACGATGTCAATGTCCCAGACATGGTCTTACACATAAAGATAATATCGATGCCAACGTCCCAGACGTGGTCTTACGCGTAAAGATAATATCGATGCCAACGTCCTATACGTGGTCTTACACGTAATCTCAAATCAACGCCAACGTCCCAGACGTGGTCTTACCTGATAAAACAGAACAGATACCTATGTCATGACATAGCTAATCCTATCTATTCCTAGGTTCGTACGGGACTTCTCAGACATTGTCACTAAGAAATCTTATTTCGGAATTCATGTATATAGCATCTCATAAGCTTTCATTACCACCAATAGTCATGTGAATATATTCAATTCAATACAAGTACATTTATTTGCAATATGACTTACCTCGGATTCGGTTTAACTGAAACAGAAACGGCTACTCGGTTACTTTCGCTTTCCCGCGATCTAAGTTCGTTTTCCTCGGTTCTTGATCTATACATATTCAGAATTAACCCTTTTATTAACTAACTCATTCAATTCAATCCAAGGACACACATTTAGGGCTATTTGCAAATTAACCCTCACTTTTGCACAATTTATCAATTTAGTCCATTTTTCTCAAAACTTCAAATACATAAATTCATCATACATCCATGCTTAGCCGAATGCTTATGTATATCATATAAGCCCATATTTTACATCAAATTTGCAATTTAGTCCCTCAAGTTACTATTTTCTCAATTTAGCCCTAATTAGCTAAATTCATCAAAAATTCAAGAACAAAGTATGTTCATCTAGCTCAAATCTTTCATTTAACACCTTAAATCATCTCAAAGCTCAACATATCATCAATGGCATATCACACAAACATCATCAATACACAAAATTGAGACATGGGCTTGATAGTAGACTAAGCAACGATTGCAAAAACGTAAAAATTATCAAAAACCATATCAAGATCATACCTTAATTGTGATGAACAAGAGCCGAATACCCTACAAGCTTTTTCTTTTATTTTCTTTTTGTTTTCGGTGGAGAATCCATGAATGAATGTTCATTTTCATGCTAAATTTTATTAATTATCATATTATTAACCTAATTACAAAATTGTCCTTATAATAAAACATATATAACATATAAATTAATGTCATTTTAGACCATATGCCATCCACTAACCTTATGAATGGCTTAATTGCCATATAAGGCCTCCAACTTAACAAAGCCACAACACATTGGTACTTTGACAATTAGCATGCAACTTTCACATTTAATGCAATTCAATCCTTTTGTCAAATTAAACACACAGATGAGCAAATTAACTTACGAAAATTTAGCACATGCTCAATCACTTATCAACAGCACAGAAAATAATATTATAATATTATACAGACTCGGATTTATGGTCCTGAAACCACTGTTTTGACTAGGGTATAAACTGGACTGTTACAATTCTCCCCCCTTAGGGATTTTTGTCCTCGAAAATCTTACCGTTAAACAAAGTCGGATATTGCTGTCTCATTGAATCTTCTGGCTCCCACGTTACCTCTTCAATTCCGTGTCGATTCCATAATACTTTCACTAACGGAATTTTCTTATTTCTCAACTCTTTTACTTCACGAGCTAAGATTCGAATCGATTCTTCTTCATATGTCATATCGGATTGGATTTCAATTTCAGATGGGGCAATCACATGTGACGGATCGGATCGATATCTACAGAGCATCGAGACATGGAATACATTATGTATCTTTTCTAGCTTGGAAGGCAACAACAATCGATATGCAACAGGTCCAACTTGCTCAATGATTTCATACGGCCCGATGAATCTCAGACTCAACTTGCCTTTACGTCCGAAATGAAGTACTTTCTTCCATGGTGACACTTTCAGAAATACTTTGTCGCCGATCTAAAATTCTATATCTTTTCGTTTTAAGTCTGCATAAGACTTCTGACGATCAGATGCTGCTTTCAAACAATCTCGGATCAATTTCACTTTCTGTTCTAAGTCTTTTATTAATTCAACTCCATGTAGCTTACTTTCACTGAGCTCAGTCCAATACAGAGGTGTACGACATTTACGTCCGTACAAAGCTTCATATGGTGCCATTTTGATGCTCGACTGAAAACTATTATTGTATGCAAATTAAATCAATGGCAAATACTGTTCCCACGAACCATTAAACTCAAGTGTACAGCATCTTAACATATCTTCAAGAATCTGAATAATCCGCTCAGATTGACCATCTGTTTGCGGATGAAAAGCTGTACTGAAATGCAGTTTCGTGCCTAAAGCTTCTTGCAATTTCTTCCAAAACCTCGATGTAAACCTCGGGTCCCTATCTGACACAATAGATAGTGGCACCCCGTGCAATCTAGCAATCTCAAAAATATAAAGCTCGGCTAATCTATCAAGTGAATAGTCAGATCTTACAGGAATAAAATGGGCAAATTTCGTCAATAGATCAACTACGACCCATATCGCATCTTTGTTTCTCTGAGTCTGAGGCAAACCAGAAACAAAATCCATTGTCACTCTATCCCATTTCCACTCAGGAATCAGAATCGGTTGTAGTAACCTGACGGAACTTGATGTTCACTTTTGACTTGGCTTGTGATTAAACATTTTGAAACAAAGTCAGAAATATCACGCTTCATACTAGACCACCAACAGTGTCGCCTCAAATCATAGTACATTTTAGTACTCCCCGGATGAACAGATAGATGACTCTTATGTGCTTCACTCAAAATCAACTGAATCAATTCTAAATTTCTCGGAACGCAGATACAATCTCGGAATCTCAAGCAATCATCAACAACACGAAATTCATATTCATAATTCGAATCAAACTGAGCTCGTTTCACTATCAATTCATTATCAGATTTCTGAGCATCACATATCTGCTGTATAAACAACGGTTTCACTTTTAATTCAGCTATCACAGAACTATCATCAGACAAATCTAACTGAGCATTCAAAGCACATAGTGCAAATAATGATTTTCAGGTCAATGCATCAGCAACAACGTTTGCTTTACTCGGATGATAATCTATCACAAGTTCATAATCTTTTAACAGCTCTAGCCATATTCTTTGATGCAGGTTCAAATCTTTCTGAGTCATCAGATATTTCAAACTTTTATGATCTGAAAATACGTGACATTTCTCACCATACAAATAATGGCACCAGATCTTTAGTGCAAACACAATCGCAGCTAGCTCGAGATCATGTGTCGGATAGTTCTTTTCATGAGGCTAAAATTGTCTCGAAGCATAAGATACAACTTTGCCTTCCTGCATCAAAACACATCCCAGACCGTTTAACAAAGCATCACTGTACATAACAAATTCTTTGCCTGATTCCGGCTGTACCAAAACTGGAGCTTCAGTTAACAGAGTTTTCAACTGATCAAAGCTTTTCTGGCATTTATCTGACCATTCAAATCTAACATCTTTCTGAAGTAGTCTAGTCAACGGAGTAGCTATCACTGAAAATCCTTTTACAAATCGACGGTATTAACCAGCTAGGCCCAGAAAGATACAAACTTCAGATACGTTTCTCGGAGGTTTCCAATCCAGAATAGCAAAAATCTTACTCGAATCAACTTGAATCCCAGAAGCTGACGCAATATGCCCCAGAAAACTAACCTCATGTAACCAGAATTCACATTTTCTGAATTTCACATACAATTGTTTTTCTCTCAGAGTTTGCAACACAATTCTCAGATGTTCGGCATGTTCAATCTTATCCCGTGAATAAATCAGAATGTCGTCTATGAATACAACAACAAATCAATCTAGGTACGGTCTGAAAATTCTGTTCATCAGATCCATAAAAATAGCAGGAGCATTTGTTAGTCCAAATGGCATAACTAAAAAATTCATAAAGCCCGTACCTCGTTCTGAAGGCAGTTTTCGGAATATCTGAATCTTTCACTCTCAGCTGATAGTATCCCGATCTCAGATCAAACTTGGAAAATATGGTAGCTCCTGTTAACTGATCAAATAAATCATCAATCCTAGGCAACGAATATTTGTTCTTTACGGTCACCTTGTTCAACTGACGGTAATCGATGCACATTCTTATTGTGCCATCTTTCCTTTTCAAAAACAGAACGGGAGCACCCCAAGGCGAAAAACTCGTTCTAGCAAACCCTCTATCGGTCAATTTTTGCAACTGTGACTTTAACTCTTTCAACTCTGTTGGTGCCATTCAATACAGAGCTATCGAAATAGGTGTAGTACCAGGTAATAACTCAATACCAAACTCAACTTCACAAATCGGAGGCAAACCCGGTAATTCTTCAGGAAATACATCAGGAAACTCACAGACTACTAGCAGTGACTCAACTTTCTCTTCAGATACTTTCGAATCAATTACATAATCAAAATATGCTTCATATCCATTTTTCACATATCTCTGAGCTTTTAATACAGATATCACCGTAGGCAATCTATCTAAATCAATAGACTCAACCCGTACAATTTCATTATTCGGACATCTCAAATCAACAGTCTTTCTTTTACAATTTACAACGCGTCATGCAATGTCAACGATCCATACCTGAATGATATCGAACTCATCAAATGGCAAAAGCATCAAATCGACAAGGAAAGAAATATCTTGAAACATTAATGAGCAGTTCTTCTTGCATACTTTGTTAACCATGACACTTTTACCTAAGGGGTTCAATACTTTTATAACAAACTCAGTAGAATCTACAGGCAAAGTCTTACTGAATGCTAAATTCATGCATATACACGAATGCGTAGAACCAGGGTCTATCAATGTAATCACAGAAGTATCATAAAGTGTAAAAGTACCCGTTATAACATCTGGAGATGAAGCTTCCTCACGAGCTCGAATAGCATATGCTCTGGCAGGCGCTCTAACTTCAGATCTTGCAACAGTCTCTCTCGTAGTTCTCTGACTACCACTGACATTTCAAACATTATTCGAAGGTCTACCTCTCACAGGTGCATTATCAGATCTCAGATTACGAGCAGTCTACGCTCGGCGGACTCGGGGCAATCACGGATAAAATGATCAAGTAATCCACATCGAAACAAGCTCTGTCATTCATTCTACAAACTTAGGATGTCTTTTCCCACAATACTTACATTCTAGTTTCTCGGATCATACATTTCCAACACTTGCCACTTGGAAGTTGCTTTGAGCTTTGGAGCTCATTTGTGATCTATCTCGATTTCTATTTGAATATCCCATATTAACTCTCGAACGACTTTGATCATCTCTAAATTTCTTTGAAGCGGTGAAATGATCTACTCAAAATCTCTTTCTCACTTCTCGGGCTTCGACTCGACTTTCTTTTATCTTTCCCAAGTGCCTCGACTTTGCATGCTCGATCAACAAGTACAACAAACTCTTTTATTTCTAAGTTCCCGACTAACAAACGAATATCTTCATTAAGGCCATCTTGAATCTTTTACACATTATTGCCTCGGAGATACACATTCACGAGCATATTGACTTAGTCGACAAACTCGTTCATATTCCGTAATGGACATACGGCCTGCTTTCAAGTCTAGAAATTCCTTTTATTTCTGTTCAACGAATCTCTCACTGATATATTTCTTTCGGAACTCAATCTGAAAGAAATCCCATGTCACCCGTTCCTTTGGAACAACAGAGATCAAAATTTTCCACCATTGATAAGCTGCGTGTCAAAGCAAAGATACAACACATTTTATACATTCTTCCGGAGTCAGAGACATTTTGTCAAATACCCGGATAGTATTTTCTAACCAGAATTCAGCCTTTTCAGCATCATCATCATTAGTAGCCCTGAATTCTTCAGCCCCATATTTACAAATTTTGTCTACCGGAGGCTTGTTCAACAGATTTATACCCATCACCGGAGGCACAACTGAGGTTTGAGGGGGATTAACCGAGGGCGGGGGTTGTGAAACAGTCGGGTTATTCTTTACGAATTGAGTGAACCATTCACTCATCATCTGGAAGAAAACTTGTTTAGCTTCTTCCTCTTGACCTCTAGTAGCCGGTCTCGGATCAGAAGGAGCTGTCCCTTGCACGGGAGCAGGCGCATTACTTTCTACGTCGTCAGCTACGGCTCTTTCGGGATCCATTACTATACGAAAATCACATTTATACGTCAAGATTCATCACACTATCACAATTCAGAAACATGGCATGTATAGCTAGACTCTGACACGCTACGCTAGTCTGAGAATCGACTAAACCGTTGCTCTGATACCAACCAAATGTAACACCCCTAACCCGTATCCGTCGTCGGACTCGGGTTCTGAGCGATCTGGGATAGATCAGAAACATTTACAAAAATGTCATACAATTGTATATCAACCTCAAACATAGTGTCCCCTTAGTAGGTCATCGAGACCTAAAACATGTTTATAAACCGGGTCGGGACAAAATCAGAACACATACAAAATTTCACTGAAATTTAAAACTTTTCTAAGTTTCAGGGGTTACACGCCCGTGTAGGCAGGCCGTGTGCCTCTCACGACTGCTGGACACACCCGTGTGTCGCCCCCGTGGTCGAATCTGACTTTACATCCACGGCCACCAAGCACGCCCGTGTACCTTGGCTGTGGTTGAATCTGTTTTGGCTCCACGGTTACCAATCACCCCCGTGTGCTAAGGCCGTGCACTCATAGGCCATATGTTGACTTTTTCACACGGCTACTAGACACGCCCGTGTGTCTTGGCCGTGTGCTCCTAGGCTAGCTACTAACTTAGCCCCACGGTTACTAGGCACGCCCGTGTGCCACAACCGTGTGGCAAAATAGGCCATTTGCAAGGCCAAAATGCCACCCACATGGGTCTTACCTACAAGCAAAATCATGAAGACATCTCATGCCTATTTGGAAACCAAGAATATACCAAAATAACCATCCAAATTACAAGACTAAAACTCATCTCATCACAAGCATAATTCATTCATTTGCTTAATCAAAACTTGACCATTTCATGTATCAAATAACCATGCCAAAAACATACTTCACATATCACATTCATTCAAGCAAATTCTCAACTCATAACTAGCCAAATCACATGGCTTAGTTCAGATAACAAACTTATATCAAATACTAGCCTATACATGCCATATCTAGCTATATACATTTCCAAAGTGTACCAAAATGAGTTTAGTAGTGTGATGACAATCTTTGACGGTCCCGAGCCTTCAGTAGCTTTGACGACCTATAAAACAGAGAAAACACACACACAGAGTAAGCTTTCCAAAAGCTTAGTAAGTCATAATACAAACAAACTTAGTATGAAAGGCATATATGCACATAGGTACATTGGCACATCTTAATGACTTAGCAAACTATCACATATATGCTTTGGTCCATGTACTTGGCCATATTTGTCACATTCATCAATTCAAAAGTCTTATATAAACATAGCTCATTCATGCTTACTTTCACATATCATATTGTTATTCCAGTATACATAATCATCATAGTAAGATCACATAGGTACTTACCTTATATACACACTTAGTGTATAATTCAACATACCTGAAATGGATATACAATTCATTTAGCCATTCTTATCACAGACTTTCCCGTTGAACCGTTAGGAACCTAATAGGATACCCAAAAAGCTCAGAATAGTTGTACAATGCCAACGTCCCAGACGAGGTCTTACATGCACTCAGATATTAATGCCACTGTCCCAGACAGGGTCTTACACAAATCAATACGATGCCGATGTCCCAGACATGGTCTTACACATAAAGATAATATCGATGCCAACGTCCCAGACGTGGTCTTACACGTAAAGATAATATCGATGCCAATGTCCTATACGTGGTCTTACACGTAATCTCAAATCAACGCCAACGTCCGAGACGTGGTCTTACATGATAAAACAGAACAGATACCTATGTCATGACATAGCTAATCCTATCTATTCCTAGGTTCATTTTCATGCTAAATTTTATTAATTATCATATTATTAACCTAATTACAAAATTATCCTTATAATAAAACATATATAACATATAAATTAATGTCATTTTAGACCATATGCCGTCCACTAACCTTATGAATGGCTTAATTGCCATATAAGGCCTCAAACTTAACAAAGCCACAACACATTGGTACTTTGACAATTAGCATGCAACTTTCACATTTAATGCAATTCAATCCTTTTGTCAAATTAAACACACAAATGAGCAAATTAACTTACGAAAATTTAGCACATGCTCAATCACTTATCAACGGTAAAAAAATAATATTAAAATATTATACCGACTAGGGTATAAATCGGATTGTTACAAAACCATTATTTCTTCAAGAGATTTGTGAAGCGCAGAAAGATGACAACAACTTACAAGCCAAAAGAGTTTTATGTGAGTCAAATGTTGAATCAGACTTTTAGGTAAGTCCAGATGGATGCTTAACGTTTCAAGATAGGGTCTGTGTACCCAGAAAAGATGAACTTATTCAGAAGATTTTGAATGAAGCACATAACGGATGTTTAACTGTGCACCCTGGTAGCACGAAAATGTACAATGACTTGAGGAAGTGGTATTGGTGGTCTAACATGAAAAAAGACATTTCTGAGTTTGTATCGAGATGCCTGATTTGTCAACAAGTGAAGGCTGAACACCAAGTGCCTTCGGGTCTACTCCAACCCATCATGGTTCCTGAGTGGAAGTGGGATCGTATTACCATGGACTTCATGATGGGTTTACCGTTGACGCCCAAAAAGAAAGATGCTGTGTGGGTCATAGTTGATAGGCTCACGAAGTCAGCTCATTTTATACCAATGCGGGTTAACTACTCGCTTGATAAATTGGCGGATCTGTATGTGGCTGAGGTAGTGAGACTTCATGGATTGCCATTATCGATTATTTCGAATAGATATCTGAGATTCACGTTGCGGTTTTGGAAAAAGCTACAAAAGGCCTTGGGCACAAAATTGAGTTTTAGTACAGCTTTCCATCCATAAACCGATGGGAAGTCAGAGAGAGCAATTCAGATACTCGAAGACATGCTTCGATGTTGTGTACTGGAATTTCAAGGTAATTGGGAGAAATACTTACCGTTGGTGGAGTTCGCCTACAACAACAGTTTCTAGTCAAGTTTGAAAATAGCGCCTTATGAGGCATTTTATGGGCGTAAGTACCGAACGCCCTTGTATTGGACAGAACTCAGAGAGAAACAGATACACGGGGTCGATTTGATCAGGGAAACTGAAGAGAAAGTAAAAGTGATACCGACTGTCTGAAAGTCGCCTCAGATAGACAAAAGTCCTATTCGAATTTGAAAAGGAAAGAGATTGAGTTCCAAGTAGGTGATAAAGTGTTCCTAAAAGTATCACCTTGTAGGAAAGTCCTTAGATTTGGCCGGAAGGGCAAATTGAGTTCGCATTTTATCGGACCTTATGAAGTTACCGAAAGGATAAGACCGGTAGCTTATCGGTTGGCCTTGCCACCTGAGCTGGAAAAGATTCATGACGTTTTCCACATGTCCATGTTACGACGATACCGTTCGGACCCATCACATGTAATAGTACCAACTGAGGTAGAAATCCAACCGGACTTGACTTATGGTGAAGAGCCAGTTAAGATCTTGGCACGAGAGGTCAAACAGTTAAGAAACAAAAGTATAGCTCTTAATAAAGTGCTGTGGCAGAGGCATGGAATAGAAGAGGCTACATGGGAGCCCAAGGAGATTATGAGAAACCAATATCCTAACCTTTTCACCGGTAAGATTTTCGGAGACGAAAATCTGTAAGGGGGGAGAATTGTAATAGCCCGATTTAGGGGCTAGTCGAAACAATGATCTCGGGATCACTAATCTGAGGTTAGATAAAATTATTTTCATGTCATTTGATGAGCTAGAGCATGATTATATGTGTGCATGAAAATTTTGGTGCCTTAATTTTAGCAATTTCTTGCTTAATCGCGAAAAAAGGACTAAATCGCATAAAGTGCGAAAGTTCCATTTTATAAGCTAAAGGTGCCAAACAGCCATACAAGGTTAATTGGAGGTCTTTAAAAGGAAATTTAGCCCTTTGTAAATGGTTGGCCGGCCATAGGGGATCATAGGAGACAAAGATGAACAAAATTGGTCAAAGTTGGTAATAGTTGGTGACTAATTTGACTTGTATTAATAAAATAAAGAAAAGATGATATCCATCTTTTCTCTCCATCTTTCTCCACTGAAAATAGCAAGAAAATAGGGGTTTTTGAAAGCTCAAAATTTCAGCAAGCTCTTCTCCATTCTAGTAAGTGATTTTGATGATTTTTCTTGAAGATGGTTGTACTTTTAGAACCCCTAGAGCTTAAGCTTTCAAATGAGGGGACTAATTTGCAATATGATGAAAAGCTTAGAGTTTTTCCATTAGAGCTTTCATTGTTATTTGCTGCATTTTTATGAAAGAAATTGAGTCTTAGTTGTTAGATGAACAACTTTTGTGAAAGGTGTTGTCATGAGAACACCTAAAAGGACCTTTTTGAAAAGGTTATAAATTTGTTGTAAATGTGTAAAATGTTGGGTTTTTGATGATAGCTATAAGAGTAATAAATGCTCACCTAGGCTTGTTGAAGATAGAAATTTGATTAGAATTGATTTCCGAGCTTAGGGGTAAAATGGTCATTTTGCCAAAGTCTAAGGGCAAAATAGTAATTTTGCCAAAGCATGATTATTAAAATGCTTTTATTAATGTGATGATTAAAATGAGCTAATTTTCTATTATAGTGCAAGACGAACCAAGAATCCACCTCGAACGGGAAAAGAATAAGGTCTCGGACTTGATCGACGATCTAGGTTATTTTGAAATCGAGGTAAGTTTGTATGTGAGAAATTTAACATTTATGCTAGCATGTTTGAGGATGCTTGGCATTACATTGATACATGATGTTCTACTAAATTGTGTATTTGAAATTGAATGAGTAAGTTGAGATGTTGAAGTCCTAGTGGACTATATTGAATATGAAAATGCTATTATCGAGACATGAAATGGATAAGGTCCCGTTGATAAACCGTAAAAGTAACATATTTTAAACCCACATTTAGTATGCTTTTGGATGAATTATCCTTTATTTTATATAATTTGGTGCTCTTAATCCTTTCTTTTCATGTCTTATACTCAGGAAAGCACCCAAGAATAAAAAGAACGAGAAATGGGCTCAAAACGGACCAAAATGGGCCAAAGAAGAAATCGACACGGCCTGGACTAAAGCCCACACGGCCGTGCCTCCTCAATATACTAGAAAACGGCCTGATGTCGATCTACATGGCCGTGCCTCACTAATGGAGTCCAACACGGCCTGACCACGATTCACACGGGCGTGTGCCATGGCCGTGCCCTTGCCGTGGAGGAGAGTAATTTCACTCGGAAAAGGATACTTAGGGGCAAATAAACACATTCCCCAAGCCTATAAATACACCCTAAGTATAAACTAAAAGGGAGATTCGACGGGCGGTCAGCTAGGCCAAGGAGCCAAGCTGAAAAGGTCAGATTTGTGGGAAACTCTCAAGGGATAGCCAGTTGATCCATCTCAAGAAGCCGGAATTCTACTCAAGACGGAGGATCTCCTCTTCAATTCCTTTAGGGGGTTTTAGGGATTTCTTATGTTTTGTTTTATCTTTTCTTCTGAGATGTTTTTCTTTATTATTATGGACTAAACCCTTCAGATACCTGAAGGGGGATGAAACCTAGATGAATCTTGTTATTGTTTTCTGAACTATATGATAAATACTTGATTTGTTCTTAATTATGTGTGCTTAATTCTTGTGTTGATATTTCGTGGATATTAATTCAAGTTGAATGTGCTTAGGTGGTGGAGCAAAAGTCCCTGCTTAAGAGTAGATCTAGCATAATTAAGCGGAGTTGATCGCATGCCTAGAGATACGGTGACAAGATTTTACCGAATTAGGGTGAAACCTAATATGGGAATCCATAGATCGATTTACTGCTATTCTAGGGGGTTATTAATAAGAATTAGATTTCAATTAATTAACCTAGGGTTAGAGGTTATTCGCCTCGAGAGAGGGTTTAATATAAATTAGAGAGTCCTACGGATCAAGTCAAGTGAATAAATCGTCTGTGTAACAGCCCGATTTAGGGGCTAGTCGGAACAGTGATCTCAAAATCACTAATTCGAGGTTAGATAAAATTATTTTCATGTTATGTTATGAGTTATAACATGTTTTTGAGGATGCATAAAAATTTTGGTGCCTTAATTTTAGCGATTTCTAGCTAAATTGTGAAAAAGGACTAAATCGCATAGAGTGCGAAAGTTCCATTTTATAGGCTAAAGGTACCAAATAGCTATGGCTTAGTAATTGGAGGTCCCAAATGAGAAATTTGGCCTTGTCTAAGTGAGTTGGCCAGCCATAGTAAGCTAAGGGGACAAGAACATTAAATGTGGACTAGTTTGCAATATGGATGAAAGTCTAGGGACTTTCCATGAGAGAGTTTATCTTTTTTGATGAGATTTTATGAAAGGAAATGAATGATAGGATGATGAGAAACAACTTTTGTGAAAGGTGTTGTCATGAAAACACCTATTTGGGACTAAAATGCAAAAGTTGTAATTTGTTCATTAAGGCATGAAATTGATGGAATTGAAAATAGTTGTAAGAGGATTAAATGTTCATCTAGGCTTGTTTAACAAGAAAATGTGATGAAAATTTATTTACAAGCCTAGGGGCAAAATCGTAATTTTGCCAAAGTATAGGGCCAAAATGGTCATTTTTGCCTAAGTAGAGATTATGTTGTAATACGATCATTAAGTGATTAAATGAGTAAATTTCATTGTTCTAGATCAAAGAAAATGAGTTTCGGACCTAGAACGGATGAAAAGAGAAATGTTGGCAAAAAGTCCTTTTCGGCTCTTTCGACATCGAGGTAAGTTCATGTGCAAATGTTGAAATTATGTATGAGCTTAATTAGTATTCCAATGTTGTATGGAATGTATATTACTATATGAATGTATGAAATGTCTCTTGATGAGATGTCAATGGAAATTGAATTTAGAGTAATGGGAAAGGTGTATAGCACGATAGGACGATGGTTAAAGGCTCGAGTAAGACCATATTGGGACATGGCCCCGGTGTAAGAATTCGTATAAGACCATGACAGGGACATGGCACCGATATGTTAGTGTATGTAAAACCCAATTGGGGTAGAGTGACAACGAGAACTATGTGCATGAGACTCGAGAGAGTTATTTAACAATTCGAATGATTCAATGTATATGTGAATGTATGTGGTTGTACCATGAGTAGCACAAGTATGTGTAGAATTGAATTGGGATGAATTCAATAAATGATGAACCCTTAGTGGGGTATGTGTATTTGATGCACTGTGTGAATGAGAACGAGTATCGTAGAAAGTTAAGTAAAAATGGAAACATGTGAGGATGTTCTTGAATGAACATTTGAAATAGAGATATACGTGTGAATTATTATCCGTGAATGTAAATAACAGTAAGCTATGTGCGATATCACCTTATTGATTATTGATCGATGGGCTATGTGTGATACCATCACTTATAAATGATTAGTAGGCTATATGCGATACCTCCCTATTAGAGATTTAATGGTGGGCTAAGTGCGAAACCACCGAGATATTAGTAGCATG
The DNA here is from genome assembly GCA_025698515.1 of Gossypium sturtianum. Lineage (NCBI taxonomy): Eukaryota > Viridiplantae > Streptophyta > Magnoliopsida > Malvales > Malvaceae > Gossypium > Gossypium sturtianum. Next base: position 128,629,264 of record CM046948.1, read on the forward strand.
AGCGGCTTATTGAAAATGTTTGATGTGTTGTTATATATGATTTTGTGACGATCAGTGCAGGAACGTATTCTAATTAAACGAGCGAATTGGCTTGTGATATGGTAAGAATGTGGTAAGAGATTGAATGAGTAAGTTTTAAGAATGGTTGAGTAAATAACCATGAGTTGATGAGAAAAACTCAACATATTGCCTTGGGGTTATGTATATTCAGTGAATATCAATATTTGTCAAATTATACAGATGAACTTACTAAGCATTATTGCTTACTCCTTTACTTTTCTCATCTCTTATAAGTTTTATTACTTAGCTCGGGTTGGAGACCGCTGGAGATGTTTTCACACTATCGAGCAGACACACGGTATGAAGTATCATGTCCTTAAGAGTCATGGCATGTATAGGGATTTGTTCAAAGTTGATGAAGTCCAATTGTGTTAGCCAAATGTGGTTGGCCAAAGAGTATTCATAGTATGGTTGTGTATAGCCATTTATGATGGTTTAAGTTGTTGTAAATGTTGTGGGAACAATTCTCCCAAGTGTATAAGAGGAAAACTTTATTTTCATGAACTAAACGTGTTAATTTATGTGTTTCAATTGATATTTTGAAGAATTATATGAATGTATGCAATTGAGAGTAAGAAAAGGCTTGGTAGATAGCTTCTAAGTGCCCACACGGTTAGACACACGGGCGTGTGTCTAGGCGCATCGTAACCTGCACCTTAGTCTCATAAGTCGAGAATAGGCCACGAGTTAATCCCACGATGGGTGTGTTGAAGTCGTGCATGACACACGGTTAGAACATGGGCGCAGCCCCGTAGTGTGTGTAATAAGTTAGTATATCAAGAGGTAGTACACGGTCTCACGTCCCACGGGTGTGTCATGGCGGTGTGGAAATTGGCGAGAATCATCGAGTTTTTAGGCACGATCCGAGGACATGGGCGTGTATGCCTATGCACGGCGTGTCTTATATTACACGGCGCGTGTAACCCTGTTTCAAAGAAAAGTTTTTCGATAATGTTCCGAAAGTTTACCAAAGACGCAGCGTATAAGGCTTCGTAGGCCCATGAAATGTATGATTAGACTGAGAAAGAAAAGTTTTTAATTCGAAACAAAATTTTACAGCCCGTAAGTGTATGATTAAGCAAGTTAAAGCATAGTAATATCTCGTATCCGGTCTAAGTCTCAGACTCGGGTATAGGGTGTTACATTTAGTGGTATCAGATCTATGGTTTAGTCGGTTCTAGGACTAACCTAGCGTGAGTAAGAGTCTAGCTATACATGCCGTATGTGGATCGTGATAGCGTGATGTCTCCCAGCTCTAACGAAATTATTTTGTTAAGACAGTGACGATTCCCAACCGAGCTAATTTCAGTAAGTTTGTATGATTTCTAAGCTTTATGATTCCTATCATTAAATTGCTTAGTATAATGTACATTATTATCATGGAATGCTTAATGTTTTGCTAAACAAAGAAATAAATGAGATTAAATACGAGCAAGTCCCGATTGAAGATGAAATTTCCCAGGATACTCGATCTACCACATGAAATGAGAAAGTCCGTATAAGACCAAGCCGAGGCATGGCATCGACAATCAAGCAAGTTATCATGTAAGTCCAAGGCAAGCTTGGCATTGAACAAGTTATCATGTAAGTCCAAGGCAAGCTTGGCATTGAACAAGTTATCATGTAAGTCCAAGGCAAGCTTGGCATTGAACAAGTTATCATGTAAGCCCAAGCCAAGGCATGTCATTGGTGAGAACGAGAAAGACTTCGTATAAGCCCATGTCAAGACATGGCCTCGAAACCAAGAAGAGAGATTCCATGTAAGACCGTATCTAGGATATGGCTTTGGCATCGAGCATGTGAGATGAGATTCAGTATCCTCAGTTATTCATGGAAATTCATCGGGCACACAAGTAAGGTTTAAATGAGATAGCAAGAAAGTTAGTAGTAAAGTTGATATTATGTCATGCTAGTGAAGGCTGACTAACAAGTATAATTCATGTTATGAATGATGATGTTGAGATTATGCTTGTTATAGTAAAGTATACTGATCTATGTGATCAAGTGTTGCAGGTACCTTGTTTACCTTACAAACATGAGACTAGTAAGTACCATGATGTATGTGAGAAGCAGTAAGAGTAAGTAAGCATTTGAGATTTGTGATGCCATTGTTTATGATAAATATGTCCACATGGTTAAATCTCACATGTGACCGTTAAAGTAAAGAATGCATGATGTTTTGCTTTATGACTCTGTTATGAAGCCACACATATTATGGTGTGGAGGTTAAAACTGAAAAGTTGACTAAGTAGAATGCAAGAGATGAGTACGGTCGTTCAATGATAAAATGATGAATAAGACCATGGTAGGACCATGGCGGTACATGTGATTCCATATAAGACCATGTCTGGGGCATGCATTTGCATCGATAGTTGTGGTGAGATCCCGTATAAGACCATATCAGGGATATGGCATCGGCATCAAATAGTAATCCCGTGTGAGACCACGTCTTGGACCTGGCTTTGGTATAAGATTTTGTGTAAGACCATAGCGAGGCTATGGCATCGTGACGACATGTAAAGCAATAGCTGAACTATGATGTTGTGATACGAGTAAGACCATAGTTGGACTATGGCGATCAAGTAAACGACATACTCAAACCGTAAGACATTCTCTAGATTAATAAGAAATAGTAAGAAAAAGTAGAGTTAAATGTTAAGTACTCGAGTAGATATTAATGTGAAACTTGAGTTATTAAAGTCATAGCTCGAAAGTATGAGTGATAGAGATAATTGTAACGTGATAAATGTGAAAACTCACTTGAGATGAGTTATGTGACTATGATGATATTTCATTGATGATGAATATTAAATCATATGTATGTAGTCACGAGGGTCAAGTTAAGAGGCTCTGTGACCTCACCCTCCTTACCACTGTTGAATTATGATGAAATGTTATGAGAGACAAATTGAGTAAGTTTGTATGTGATTAATACAGTATTTATGTTAGCATTTTGAGAATGCTTTGTATCACATTGATGCATGATACTCTATTAGATAGAATAATTGTTGTTGAACATGAGGTTGAAGTCCTGGGAGACTATAATGAAAAGGCTATCATTGAGATAAGAAATAGATAAGGTCCCGTATAAGACCATGTTCGAGGCATGGCCTCGGCACCAAGTTATGATTCCGTATAAGACCATATTCAGAATGTGGCATCGATACTTGATGTGGAAGCCCATATAAGACCTTATCCAGGAAATGGCATTGGCATTTAGAGGTGACTCCATATAAGACCACCTTGGAGATGTGACATTGGTGTCGTACCTATATGTATGACGATGAATATACATCTTTGATTATCCCTAGTGATCGAAGGGACAGGTAGATGAGTTTGAAATAGAAATGAGACTAGTACTAAAGTCATGTGAAGGAGTGAATACAGATATTCGTGAATGAATCACGAAGAAGCAGGTGCGATGTGTGGCACGATATGTACTAATAAATGGCAAGTTTGAGTAAGTTGGCTTGAAGCACATGGATTGTGCATGGTTAGTTGATGCCATAGATGGATTATAATAATCCCTTGAGTATTGTGTACTATTATCTGTTGCCTTTCAGAGCGGTTGTGGTTGTTCTTTTCATAAATCGTGTAACTATGTGAGAATGTTAGTCGATAGTGAAAATCGAGACAAAATAGTTGTCGATTTAGTTAATCAAATTGACATTTCTTTATCTCTTTGTAACCCTATTCGGGTACTATGAGGAGGAAGTTGGTGATGATTCTAGTATAAGAAGTGAAATCACAAGTTTCACGTTGTATGATGAGTTTCGAGTAAGCCGAATAGAGTTAATGAATTCGACCTAAATGCCCCTGCTATCATGAGATATGATGTTAGTAAAGGTTTTAGATTAGTACAGCAGGAGAAACTCAGATGAGAGCGTGCTAGAAATATGTTCTCTGTGTGGAGAAAAGAGTAGATTAATGTATTGAGATATGATTCAAGTTTTGTGTATATTCACGCATGAATCAATAAAGAGAATAAAATTGTGTGTACGTGAGTAGGGAGCATAATAAAAGGGTATGCTCATCTGAATGTTCAAACCGTGATAGTTGAGTCGAAAGCTATAAAAAAGAACTATTTATTTGAAAATTCTAGTACTGAAATCAGTCTGAATCGAGAGAAAGAGTTGACAGGTTAGTGATCCCGAGACGATCACTTCTGTGTCCTTGTTGTAAGTTAGATGTTACGAAAGATCCATGTTAAGCAATACGAGCTAGTTACTCGGTTGATCTTAGCTGGTAATATCCCAGTTTCAGCAAAGTTAATGACAAGAGCGAGCTTTCTTTTCAGAACAAAAGGGGTTCAGAAATGAAATAGTAAGTGGTATTTTAAATAAGCTCTGAATGAGTTTATTGAGATGATAAAATACAAGTCGTATAAGTTTTCTGTTGTCGATGATTCCTCGAGATAGGATGTGAATGATGATAAATCCAGAACTTATATAGAAGTTTTGGTATGAGATTCAGTGGTAGCATATCTACTAATGCAAGAAAAAGAAAGTACAGTTATGTGCATAAATGTTTTGACAATAGAGTACATTTCACGATATGATTGAGATTATGGTCAGAAATAGTGGACCACTAAAAGCTGAGTTTTCAAAGCGTATAAGTCAAGACTATTACAGTCGGTGAATGCTTTAATGAGAAAGTGAGGTAAAACCTTATAGATTTCAAGTTCAGTTCGACAAGATTCCCTAAGAAGGGGATGTCATCTGAATTGTAGTGAATCAACCAGTGAAGATCCGAACGATCATTTGGGCATGTACGGAGTTCCAAATTTAGTGGATTTCTGGATATAGTATAAGCCCCAGATGAAGAATAACCTAGGTCTCAAGTTACGTTTCGATCTTATGTATCACAGCTTAAGAGCTATCGGCAAGAGGAATTTGAGGATAAGTGGATTTGCGATTTTGAAGATTAGATGGAAACATTTTAAGAATGTTGGTAGCTAACCCTCCTGATAAGATTTTCGGGGACGAAAATCCTTAAGGGGGGAGAATTGTAACAGCCCGATTTAGGGGCTAGTCGGAACAGTGATCTCAAAATCACTAATTCGAGGTTAGAGAAAATTATTTTCATGTTATGTTATGAGTTATAACATGTTTTTGAGGATGCATAAAAATTTTGGTGCCTTAATTTTAGCGATTTCTAGCTAAATTGTGAAAAAGGACTAAATCGCATAGAGTGCGAAAGTTCCATTTTATAGGCTAAAGGTACCAAATAGCTATGGCTTAGTAATTGGAGGTCCCAAATGAGCAATTTGGCCTTGTCTAAGTGAGTTGGCCGGCCATAGTAAGCTAAGGGGACAAGAACATTAAATGTGGTCATGTTAGGTGTTTAAAAAGAAATAAAATAAGATGAAATAAGCCAAAAAGCTATCATCTTTTTATTTCTTCTCTTTCAACCGAAAATATCAGCCATGGGAGGGCTTTGAAAGCTTGAAAATTTTAGCAAGCTTCTCTTCACTCAAGTAAGTGATTTTGATGGCTTTAGATGTTAATTTTTGTACTTTTGAGACCCCTAAAGCTTAAGCTTTCTAAAGAGGGGACTAGTTTGCAATATGGTTGAAAGTCTAGGGACTTGCCATGAGAGAGTTTATGTTTTTTGATGAGTTTTTATGAAAGGAAATGAATGATAGGATGATGAGAAACAACTTTTGTGAAAGGTGTTGTCATGAAAACACCTATTTGGGACTAAAATGCAAAAGTTGTAATTTGTTCATTAAGGCATGAAATTGATGGAATTGAGAATAGTTGTAAGAGGATTAAATGTTCAGCTAGGCTTGTTTAACAAGAAAATGTGATGAAATTTATTTACGAGCCTAGGGGCAAAATCGTAATTTTGCCAAAGTATAGGGGCAAAATGGTCATTTTTGCCTAAGTAGAGATTATGTTGTAATACGATCATTAAGTGATTAAATGAGTAAATTTAATTGTTCTAGATCAAAGAAACTGAGTTTCGGACCTAGAACGGATGAAAAGAGAAATGTGGGCAAAAAGTCCTTTTCGGCTCTTTCGACATCGAGGTAAGTTCATGTGCAAATGTTGAAATTATGTATGAGCTTATTTAGTATTCCAATGTTGTATGGAATGTATATTACTATATGAATGTATGAAATGTCTCTTGATGAGATGTCAATGGAAATTGAATTTAGAGTAATGGGAAAGGTGTATAGCACGATAGGACGATGGTTAAAGGCTCGAGTAAGACCATATTGGGATATGGCCTCGGTGTAAGAATTTGTATAAGACCATGTCAGGGACATGGCACCGATATGTTAGTGTATGTAAAACCCAATTGGGGTAGAGTGACAACGAGAACTATGTGCATGAGACTCAAGAGAGTTATTTAACAATTCGAATGATTCAATGTATATGTGAATGTATGTGGTTGTACCATGAGTAGCACAAGTATGTGTAGAATTGAATTGGGATGAATTCAATAAATGATGAACCCCTAGTGGGGTATGTGTATTTGATGCCTTGTGTGTGAATGAGAACAGTATCGTAGAAAGTTAAGTAAAAATGGAAACATGTGAGGATGTTCTTGAATGAACATTTGAAATAGAGATATACTTGTGAATTATTATCCGTGAATGTAAATAACAGTAAGCTATGTGCGATATCACCTTATTGATTATTGATTGATGGACTATGTGTGATACCATCACTTATAAATGATTGGTAGGCTATATGCGATACCTCCCTATTAGAGATTTAATGGTGGGCTAAGTGCGAAATCACCGAGATATTAGAAGCATGAGAGGCTTATTGAAAATGTTTGATGTGTTGTTATATATGATCTTATGACGATCAGTGCAGGAACGTATTCTAATTAAACGAGCGAATTGGCTTGTGATATGGTAAGAATGTGGTATGAGATTGAATGAGTAAGTTTTAAGAATGGTTGAGTAAATAACCATGAGTTGATGAGAAAAACTCAACATATTACCTTGGGGTTATGTATATTCAGTGAATATCAATATTTGTCAAATTATACAGATGAACTTACTAAGCATTATTGCTTACTCCTTTACTTTTCTCATCTCTTATAGGTTTTATTACTTAGCTCGGGCTGGAGACCGCCGGATATGTTTTCACACTATCGAGCAGACACACGGTATGAAGTATCAAGTCCTTAAGAGTCATGGCATGTATAGGGATTCGTTCAAAGTTGATGAAGTCTAATTGTGGTAGCCAAATTTGGGTGGCCAAAGAGTATTCATAGGATGGTTGTGTATAGCCATTTATGATGGTTTAAGTTGTTGTAAATGTTGTGGGAACAATTCTCCCAAGTGTATGAGAGGAAAACTTTATTTTCATGAACTAAACGTTTTAATTTATGTGTTTCAATTGATGTTTTGAAGAAGTATATGAATGTATGCAATTGAGAGTAAGAAAAGGCTTGGTAGATAGCTTCTAAGTGCCCACACGGTTAGACACACGGGCGTGTGTCTAGGCCGTGCATAACCTGCACCTTAGTCTCATAAGTCAGAATAGGCCACAGGTTAATCCCACGGCCGTGTGTTGAAGCCATGCATGACACACGGTTAGAACATGGGCGTGTGCCCCGACCGTGTGTAATAAGTCAGTATATCAAGATGTAGTACACGGTCTAAGTCCACGGGCGTGTCATGGCCGTGTGGAAATTGGCAGAATACTGAGTTTTTAGGCACGGTCTGAGGACATGGGCGTGTATGCCTATGTACGGGCGTGTCTTATATTACACGGGTGTGTAACCCCTGTTTCAAAGAAAAGTTTTTCGATAAGGTTCCGAAAGTTTACCAGTACGCGTATAAGGCTTCGTAGGCCCATGAAATGTATGATTAGACTGAGAAAGAAAAGTTTTTAATTCGGAACAAAATTTTACAGCCCGTAAATGTATGATTAAGCAAGTTAAAGCATAGTAATATCTCGTATCCGGTCTAAGTCTCGAACTCGGGTATGGGGTGTTACAGTCTGGTTCAGTGTTAGATAACAAGTGAAGTCTAGGTGGATTCTTCCTAAGGGTATCGTCTTAATCAACTGAGTTTTTCCCAAGTTTTTCCCCAATTCATTCTTTTTATCTTTGCGTCTTTAGCTTAGTAATTAGTTAATTTAGATTAATAAACAACTTCACTTATTTTAGGTTAAATAATAGAAAGAAAGCTAGTATTAGTACTTTTAGTTCCTTTGGGTTCGACAATACGGTCTTGCCTAAGCTATACTACTGTTAGATAGGTGCACTTGCCTCAATCGTTGTCATAGTTAGTTTCCAGGTTCGATCATTCTCATTATAAATTTTAAAACTCTGACTTCACAGCGATCAAGTTTTTGGCGCCGTTGCCGGGGAACTAAAATATTATGAAAGCTCTATTTTTATTACTTTAGCCATTATTTTTATTTTATTTTATTTTCTGCAATTTACTTTTATTTTTAAGTTTAAATTTTAACTTTGCTAAATTTTTCTTTCTTTCTTTTCCTAACAGGTACCTCTAGTTTATGACTAGAAGGAACTCGAGAGGAACACTAGTATACGACAGTGATATTGAAGTTACCGCTTGTAGAAATCGCAGAGAAATTAGGCGAGCCCTAAATTATCAAGAAGAAGAGCGAGAAGACAAATCCAATCCTACTGAAGGGATGGACGAAAATAATCCACCACCACAAGATGTGGCAGAAAATAATGCTCCGCGTACTATGTATGATTATGCTAAACCTCATTTAACAGGAGCAGAATCTAGTATTGTTAGGCCTGCTATAGCCGCTAATAATTTTGAATTAAAGCCTAACACTATACAAATGATTCAACAATTTGTTCAATTTGATGGTTTGCAGGACGAAGATCCAAACACTCATATAGCTAATTTTTTAGAGTTCTGTGATACCTTCAAAATAAATGGCGTTTCTGATGATGCCATAAGGCTTCGGTTATTTCCCTTTTCATTAAGGAATAAAGCCAAACAGTGGTTAAACTCGTTACCACGAGGGTCAATCACTACATGGGATCAAATGACCGAAAATTTTTTATTAAAATATTTCCCACCAGCCAAAACGGCCAAATTACGGAATGATATCTCTTCTTTTGTGCAGATGGATTTAGAGACATTATATGACGCATGGGAGAGATATAAGGATCTCTTAAGAAGGTGTCCGCACCATGGTTTATCCTTGTGGCTCCAAGTCCAAACTTTCTATAACGGTGTAAACCCCTCAACGAGGCAACTAATTGATTCACCACGGTGGAACCACGAACAACGTAACTCCTGAAGCAAATTTCCTACGAGTTTATTGAAGAGATGTCACCGAATAACTATCAGTGGTAGGTTACAAGGACAAAACCAACAAAATCAGCCGGAGTTTTCAACATAGATGTAGTAACCATGCTATCAACACAGGTAGAGATGATGAATAAAAAGCTTGATAGTTTGTGTTCTTCGCAGTACATCCAAATGAATGCAAGTGCGGCGCAAGTGGAACCGTGGCGAATCCTCGAGTACCCACCCTACCAACCGAGCAGGGGAGCGAGCAGATGAACTATATAGGTAACAATTTCAGATCTAATAATAACCCATATAGTAATAATTATAACCTGTGTTGGAGGAACCACCCAAATTTTTCGTGGGGAGGTCAAGGAAATTAAGGAAATCAAAGACAACAACCTCCTCAAAATTTCCAAAATCAGCCCTATCCACGGGGAGAAGAAGCCGAACCTTGAAGAGATCTTGACAAGATTCATGGCGACCACGTAAAAACCGTCTCCAAGACACTTGAAACCACCCTTAAGACCCAACAAGCATCGATCAAAGGGATCGACGGCCAAGTTGGAGAACTTACTAAGTCGGTTGGGGAAATTACTAAGTCGGTTAGGCGACTTACTAAGATAGTTTCGACATTCAATCGAGAGATTTTTCTAAAGAAACGAGCAGGTAAAGCGCATTACATAATCGAGAAGTGGAAAGGAGTTAGTCGAACCAAAGAAAAAAATACTACATGAAGATGACAAAGCAAAGGATGAGGGAGTTGAGGATGTAACTCCAATGCGTAAAGAAAGTAAACCATCAATCCCATACCCAACAAAGTTGAAGAAAGACCGATTAGATGCCCAATACGGTAAATTTTTTGAACTTTTTAAACAAATACATATTAACTTACCCTTTGTTGAAGCCATTTCACAGATGCCGACATACGCAAAATTCTTAAAAGAATTCCTGATGAATAAAAGGAAGCTTGAAGAAGTATCAACTGTGGAGCTTAATGAAGAATGTTCAGCCATCCTCCAAAACAAGTTACCAACCAAATTAAAAGACCCAGGAAGTTTTACTATTCCTTGTTTAATTGGTAGTTTAAATATTAAGAAAGCATTAGCCGATCTAGGTGCGATATTAATTTAATGCCTTATAAAATGTTTAAACAACTAGATCTAGGGGAACCAAAACCCACTAGGATGAGTATTCAATTAGCTGATAGATCGATTAAATATCCTAGAGGAGTTATCGACGACGTTTTGGTAAAAATTGATAAATTTATTTTCCCTGTTGATTTTGTTGTGCTTGACATGGATGAGGATATTGAGGTTCCCTTAATTTTAGGGCGCCCTTTTTAGCTCTTTGCTAGAAATGTTTATCGATGTAGGTGACGGTAAACTTGCATTAAGAATAGGCGATGAGGAAATTCTTTTTCAGATTTATGATGCCATGCGATATTCTAAAGAACAAGATGATTCCTGTTATTTTGTTGATACTACTGATCATATCATTCAAAACTCATTACAGGAAATTATACAGGACGACACGATGGAACTGTGCCTGACTCAAGAAGATGGGGAAGAAGATGAAGTTGACAAGCTGAATCTGAATACATCTTCATCTAGACAAACGAAAAAAGAGAGCATTGAAGTCAATGACGAACTAAAACAAAAACCTTCTATTGATGAGCCGCCCAAATTAGAATTAAAACAGTTGCCAAAACACTTAGAATATGCATTCCTTGGGGATAATTCTACGCTACCAGTAATTATCTCTTCAGAATTGGAACCCAAGGAAAAAGAGGAGTTGATACAGGTACTAAGAGAACATAAAAGAGCCATAGCTTGGAAAATCTCTGACATTAAGGGAATAAGCCCATCGTTTTGCACCCACAAATTTTTAATGGAAGAGGAATACAAGCCATGTGTGTAACCTCAAAGACGATTGAATCCCAACGTAAAAGAAGTTGTGAAAGTTGAGGTAATTAAACTTCTAGATGCTTTGGAATAATTTATCCTATTTACGACACAATTGGGTAAGTCTGTGCGGTTGTTCCAAAGAAAGGAGGCATGACGGTGGTAGCCAACGAGAAGAATGAACTAATTCCCACTAGAACAGTTACAGGTTGGAGAGTCTGCATTGATTACAGGAAGCTGAACGATGCCACTAGAAAAGATCACTTTCCTTTACCCTTCATTGATCAAATGTTAGAAAGGTTATCTGGGCATATGTACTATTGCTTCCTAGATGGACTCTCCGGCTATTTCCAAATCCCAATAGCACCTGAAGATCAAGAGAAGACAACATTCACATGTCCATATGGTACGTTTGCTTATTGTAGAATGCCTTTTGGATTATGTAATGCTCCTGCTACTTTTCAGCGTTGCATGTTGGCAATCTTTGAAGAACTTGTGGAAGACATTATGGAGGTATTTATGGACGATTTCTCGGTATTCGGTAATTCTTTCCATCTTTGCCTTAAAAACTTAAAACGAGTTCTAATGAGATGTGAGGAGACAAATCATGTCTTAAATTGTGAAAAATGCCACTTTATGGTACAAGAGGGAATTGTATTAGGACATAAAATTTCTAGTAAAGGAATCGAGGTAGATAAAGCAAAGGTCGAAACCATAGAAAAATTACCTCCTCCTAGTTCAGTTAAGGCTATTAGAAGCTTTTTAGGACATGCAGGATTTTATAGAAGATTTATTAAAGATTTTTATAAAATAGCTAAGCCTCTAACGAAATTGCTAGAAAAAGATGTACCTTTTAATTTTAATCAGGAATGTTTAGATGCATTTAATATTCTTAAAGAGAAATTAATAAACGCCCCAATTATAATTGCCCCTGATTGGAATCTCCCTTTTGAACTAATGTGTGATGCAAGTGATTTTGCAGTAGGTGCAGTTTTAGGACAGCGAAAAGACAATCATTTCCAGCCGATTTATTACGCCAGCAAGACATTAACAGCCGCACAAGAAAATTATACTACTACTGAAAAAGAATTACTAGCTGTGGTCTTTGCGTTTGATAAATTCAGACAATATTTAGTATTATCTAAAGTTGTCATTTACACTGACAACTCCGGTCTTTGTTATCTTTTAACTAAACCTGATGCAAAACCACGACTCATAAGATGGATTTTACTTTTACAGGAATTTGACCTGGAAATACAGGATAAGAAGGGAGCTGAAAACCTTGCAGCAGATCACCTCTCCAGGCTTGAGAACCCACATCTCGTAGAGCTCGACGAAAGTGAGATAAACGACTCATTCCCTGAGGAACAACTCTTTTCTATAACCTACTCTGAGGTACCATGGTTTGCAGATATTGCGAATTATTTAGCCGCTAACGTCCTACCAAAAAAGCTAACACATCATAAAAAAAGTGATTCTTCTCTGATGTGAAGAACTATTTCTAGGAGGACCCCTTTCTTTTTCGCGTTTGTGCAGATCAGGTAATTTGAAGATGCGTTACAAAGACAGAAGCAAGAAAAATCCTACAACATTGCCATTCAGGACCTTCAGGAGGACACTACAGTGGCATTAAGACAGCACATAAAATACTCGAATCAGGTTTTTATTGGCCCACTCTATTCAAAGATGCCAACAGGTATGTCGCTTCATGTGATAAATGCCAAAGAACAGGTAATGTTTCTAAACGTGATGAAATGCCTCAAACATATATGCTATCTTGTGAAATATTTGATGTATGGGGTATTGATTTTATGGGTCCATTCCCTAGTTCATTCAGAAATAAGTACATCCTAGTAGCAGTTGATTACATGTCAAAATGGGTGGAAGCTGAAGCTTTACCTACCAATGATGCGAGGCGATGAGTTAAGTTTCTTAAGAAAGCTGTTTTCTCGATTCGAACACCTAGAGCCATCATTAGTGATAGGGGTACTCATTTTTGTAATAATCAATTTGATAAGGTCTTAAAAAAATATGGAGTACACCATAGCGATGCCTACGAGAACTCGAAGCTATACAATGAGGCAACAAAGCGATGCCATGACGCTCGTCTAAAGAAATCGAGACAATTCAAAGTAGGAGACTTGGTCCTGCTATACAACTCGAGGCTTAAACTGCATTTCCTGAGAAGCTGAAATCAAGATGGTCAGTCCATTCATGATCAAAACAATTTTTCCCTATGGCACAATCGAGGTAACTCATCCCACTCAAGGCACATTCAAGGTAAATGGTCACCGACTCAAAATTTATAATGGTGAAGGTTTTAGGGATATGAGAGAGGAGCTTCAGCTCCGTGAACCTTCTTTTTAAAATGAAAACAGGGTAAGTATAGCTTAAGACTTTAAACGAGCACTTCTCGGGAGGCAACCCGAGCATTAACCACACTAACATTAGTTTCTTAATTTTTAGCATTTAATCCCATACTAATTAATTCAATAAAGCGCAGGTTTTAGACCACACGGCCTTTCACACAGGCGTGCCCGTGGCCGTGTGGAAGCCATGGAACAAATTACGGGCGTACTTATAGCCGTGCTAGACAAAGGTGACTTTTATCCTCAACACGGGCTACGATAATAGCCCCACGCCCATGCTGAGCAACCGTGGACTAGACTGACTTGCCAAACACGGGCTCAACACGCCCGTGCTTCACAACCATGGACTATATTGACTTGTCGAACACGGGAGGAACACGCCCATTTTGAACAATCGTGTCAATAAGAACACGGGCGTGTCACTTTAACCATGGCCGTGGTCAAGCACCCTGATCGCGCCCAAAATTTGAAAATAGCGAAAAACACAGGCTGAAAAGAACTAAGCACGGGCGTGGCCCTTGCCCGTGCTCCCACCCCTATTTAAGCAATTTAAACCGCTTATCTTCCCCAAACCAACCCTAAATCGATTTTCTCAGCCTCTTTTATCCCAAATCCGGCCACCATACCCGAAATCACCCACATTTTAACCCTCAAAACCATCAACCTTCCCTTCTCTCCAAAACCCATACAAAAACCGTACCCACGCCCTCGCCACCACCGTGCTGCAGGAAGCCCACGCCCTCGCCACTATCGTGCACCCCTAGAAAATCACAGCACCACCGTGCTCCGCCCGTGTTATGTTGATTCACACCACTACATCCCCTGGTTCCCTTCATTACTTCATTTTCTTAACTGATTGTTTGATAAATTTCATAATGTTTTGCTTTGTCTATAATTTTTGTTTATTTTTAGTATTAAGCATTAATTACTAGACTAATTCATTTTAGAACTTGTTTCAATTCTTCATGATATCTAGTTTTTTTTTCTATTAATGTTATTTACTTGCAAACTCATTTTGATTGTTATAGTGAAAATTTTGCTTTAGATATATATTGGATGCTCATAAATAGAATAATTGTACGTAGCCTTTAAATATCTCGGGTCTAGATGAAAGTGCTTGATTTAATATAAACATTACTTGAATATTCACTATTTTCAGGTACAATGTCAACATCAAGAGGAAAGCGAACCACAGCCACCACTTCCAAGAAACGAAAGGCACCCGGCGCATCTTCCGCAAGTGCCACCATCGAAGTGCGCCACCCATTTTTACGCTTTCCTCCAGGAATTCAAGAGGATCGCTACAAGCTACTTTGAGCACGACCGTTGGGCACAAGAAGAAGAATTGACTGGACCGCATTGGAACAAATACAACTCGTCGACGATGTACGAGCCTTACTAACCACCGACCCTTGGAACCAATTCTTCAACATCATAAAGCCTACATACTTAGAACTCACTCTAGAGTTCTATTCGACATTTCATCTCCAAACAGTATGTCCCAACACGATGACCCAGGTACGATCCAATTCCGACTAGGAGGCATTGCACGAGAACTAAATGTACCACAATTCGGGACTACATTGGGGCTTTATAACAACGAATTTGCGGAAGAAAATGATCTTTCAAACCTCCACTGCCATATCCACAAGACTCCTACTAGTTGTTGGTGCGACATAGTCTCTGCCTCCCCCACTTACGACCCAAGTCACTCCAAGGCGACTTCTCTCTTCCCACCCTTGAGGTACGTACACGCTATCCTAGCACATACATTGACAGGTAGGAGAGAGAGCACAGGCGTCGTTAACACACACGACGCCTATTTTCTATGGTGTATGGCAAATAGGCACGTGATCGACCTTGCCTACTTCCTAGCCCGTGCCATTCAACATCAGACAGACCAGCACCAGCGAGGGGTCATATCTATGGGCCTATATATCACACAGTTAGCTCGACACTTCGGTATCCTAAACACCGATGCCCAAAGTTCCTCCCTCACGCTGGTTGGCCAGATGGCACCTCAGGGCATTCAGACGATGCTGTACATGAAGATGATTAAATATTGTCGGGGGACTGACCCTCCTCGATCTGACAGCCACTTCAGCGACGAGGAGGAGCCATGGACATGCTGTTGATGTCCCACAAGAGGCACCAACCCCGAGCCAGCGGCCCTCCCATACAGTAACTTCATTCTCAGACATTTTTACACGCCTCGATCGATTCGAACAGTACTGTACCCAGTAATTTCAACGCTTCGACGGAATCAAGGCCACCCTCCAGCAGATTTGTCACCACTTCAACATTTCTACACCACCACCATAGGACCCAGCTGACGATGAGGACCTCTGAGTTCTTCTATTTTCCTTATGTTTATTTTCTTTATTTTTATTTGTCTTAATTTAAACCCTTTTGCCTTTATGTTTCACACTTCTATTTTATTCATATTATCATTGGCTATCTAACCTTAGAGTATTACTAACAAACACTTATTTAATTCTCGCTTTAGACATTTAACTACGACTTCAGCTTTCAATTGAACACTCCAAAATAACAAATAAATCAATAGGAGTAATTCACTGCTACATAAGTCATTTGCCACCTCCAACTCAAGGAATCCATCCAAAATTCAGGAAGTATTCTTTCTCCCCATATGATTTTATTATCACCATGCTATTATCTATCTTTGTACATTGAGGGCAATGTACATCTTAAGTATGGGGGGGTGAATCTTAGACGTGCCTAATTTTTTTCATTATTCCCAAAATCCTGAATTTAGTCTTGTTTTTAAGTAAATTCCTCATATTACTAATTAGGATGAAATTTCTAATGATTTATGATTTTTATTGATCTGTTTTAGATTAAGTCATTGATAATTGTGAATTGATAATTAAATTCTAAGAATACTAGAGAATCAAGCATGATAAGTCTATTTTTCAGAAATTAAAAAATTTTCTAGGTTATCGAACTGAGTTTAAATATTACTTTGTAGTTTGAAATTTACGAGGTTGATATCAAAATACCCATAATTTTTGTGAATTTTTGAGCCTTATAGAGCATATATTCTTTTTCATGCTCACTTTATTGATTATGAGTATGTCAATATTGATTTGTTATTCTAGAACTTGCCTCGTTTATACATATCGAGACCACACCTATGATTTGATATACAGAGATGATAAAGGCACCTAGGTTTTAACCCACTAACTCCATTAAAAGCCTACCTTCACAATTAACCCCTAGTGAACCCCTTTTAATCCTAACAACCCTTTTTATTGACATAACCACTAATATTAACCCAGAAACCCTTTGTTTTTGTTATCCCCATTCCTTTTGACTACCCTTATATCGAGATTTTATTTGATTAATAGCATAACTATGTTTTTATTTCAGTAATTTATCCTTTGTTATGTATTTAAGATTTGTTCTTAAAAAAAATCGAAGTATAGTCGTTATTCATTATTAGTTTTGTGATTAAGTGAGCTTATACGTTTGAATTCCAAATATTGAAGAAAAAGCTCGTATTATTAAGGTTTCAATTCATTATGTAATTATTCAGTTTATTGTTTCTAGTTAGGTAATTTATCAATTCAATCTCGATTCTAACCTTCTAATTCAGCCTTTATCCACACCTTAACCCTAGCCTCGTTACAACCCTAATTAAAGACCTTTTGATTTGTGCATCATCTCATATTATAGTGGTGGAGATTTGATTTTCAGGCAAGCCTATGGGATTAACTTTTCATGTTCGACTTTTGAGCGCTTTTTCCTGAACCTTAAACACTTTGAGTGATTTGAGTGATCTCTAGTGAGGATGTCAATCCTTGTCGGTTTTAAATTAAAGGTAATTATTTAGATAAGGGGAGACACCTATATTTTCGAGCTACAAATCTATGACTTGGATTGTTTGAATCCTTAGGACTCTTTGAATTGAATTATCCATGTATAAATTATCTATGAATTATGATAAGATATTGTTGATAGGAATTATGAATGATTGAAAGTTCGTTTTAATTGTAAGTTGAGAATTTTGCTTGAGGACAAGAAAAAGCTTAAGTGTGGGGGTATTTGATAAACCGTAAAAGTAACATATTTTAAACCCACATTTAGTATGCTTTTGGATGAATTATCCTTTATTTTATATAATTTGGTGCTCTTAATCCTTTCTTTTCATGTCTTATACTCAGGAAAGCACCCAAGAATAAAAAGAACGAGAAACGGGCTTAAAACGGACCAAAATGGGCCAAAGAAGAAATCGACACGGCCTGGACTAAAGCCCACACGACCGTGCCTCCTCAATATACTAGAACACGGCCTGATATCGATCAACACGACCATGCCTCACTAACGGAGTCCAACATGGCCTGACCACAATTCACATGGGCGTGTGCCATGGCCGTGCCCCTGCCGTGGAGGAGAGTAATTTCACTCAGAAAAGGATACTTAGGGGCAAAGAAACACATTCCCAAAGCATATAAATACACCCTAAGTATAACCTAAAAGGGAGAGTCGACGGGCGGTCAGCTAGGCCAAGGAGCCGAACCGAAAAGGTCAGATTTGTGGGAAACTCTTAAGGGATAGCCAGTTGATCCATCTCAAGAAGCCGGAATTCTACTCAAGACGGAGGATCTCCTCTTCAATTCCTTCAGGGGGTTTTAGGGATTTCTTATGTTTTGTTTTATCATTTCTTCTGAGATGTTTTTCTTTATTATTATGAACTAAACCCTTCAGATACCTGAAGGGGGATGAAACCTAGATGAATCTTGTTATTGTTTTCTGAACTATATGATAAATACTTGATTTGTTCTTAATTATGTGTGCTTAATTCTTGTGTTGATATTTCGCGGATATTAATTCAAGTTGAATGTGCTTAGGTGGTGGAGCAAAAGTCCATGCTTAAGAGTAGATCTAGCATAATTAAGCGGAGTTGATCATACGCCTAGAGATAGGGTAACGAGATTTTGCCAGATTAGGGTGAAACCTAATATGGGAATCCATAGATCGATTTATTGCTATTCTAGGGGGTTATTAATGGGAAAGAGATTTCAATTAATTAACCTAGGGTTAGACGTTATTCGCCTCGAGAGAGGGTTTAATATAAATTAGGGAGTCCTACGGATCAAGTCAAGTGAATAAATCGTCTGGTTCAGTGTTAGATAACAAGTGGAGTCTAGGTGGATTCTTCCTAAGGGTATCGTCTTAATCAACTAAGTTTTTCCCAAGTGTTTCCCCAATTCATTCTTTTTTGTCTTTGCGTCTTTAGCTTAGTAATTAGTTAATTTAGATTAATAAACAACTTCACTTATTTTAGGCTAAATAATAGAAAGAAAGCTAGTATTAGTACTTTTAGTTCCTTTGGGTTCGACAATCCGGTCTTGCCTAAGCTATACTACTATTCGATAGGTCCACTTGCCTCAATCGTTGTCATAGTTAGTTTCCGGGTTCGATCATTCTCATTATAAATTTTAAAACTCTGACTTCACAGTGATCACCCGTGTAAGACCATTTCGTGACATGGCTTTGGCACCGAATTTAGATTTCACGTAAGACTATATCCGGGATATGGCTTCGGTAGTGATTATGAGATTCGTATAAGACCATGTCTGGGATATGGCATCGATATTTGATGGGAGATTCCGTATAAGACCATATCCGGGATATGGCATCGGCACTCAGAGGTAATCCCATGTAAGAGCACATCTGGGATGTGGCATTGGCTTTGTACTTATACTAATGACGATGAAAATGCGTCTTTGTGTATCCCTAGTGATTAATGGGATAAATAGATGAGTTCAGAAATAGAAATGAGATTAGTACTAAAGACATGTGAATGAGTGAATACAGGTACTTGTGAATGATTCACAAAGAAATATTTACGACATGTGGCATGGTACGTGCTAAATAAGGGCAAGTATGAGTAAGTATGGCAAGTAGCCTATAACCTTGTGTATGGTTAATTATTGTCATGGATGGATTTTATCATGAGCTTATTTTTGCTATTTATTTCCATGCAAACTTACTAAGCTTTATGCTTACCCCTTTTTATTACCCTTTTTCCTTGTAGTATTGCCAAGATAACTCGAGGAATGTGGAACGTCAGAATTTGGAAATGACACTATTGACATTACTTTGGTATAACAATTTAGACTTATTATGAGTATGGCATGTATAGGACTTGGGTATTTTGTTAGGCCGTAATTGTTAGCCAAAGTGTTGGCTATGTATGTTATTAAAGTCATTTTGTATATGGTCATTAAAGTTGGGCCAATACTTGGCAGATTCTTATGTTTAATGAAGATGAATTTATGAAGTTTATGCTTGTGTGAATGTTTTGAATTGAGTTCTTAGATGTGTTTTTGAGTTATGAGTTGTGTTGAGATGAGTTGGATTAAGCATGTTTGCTATGTAGGGTGGCATTTGGCTTGGAATATAGCCTTTTTAATGTCTACACGGGTAGACGCACGGGCGTGGGTCTAGGCCGTGTGAGACACACGGTGAGCCCCATGGGCGTGTTGAGCGGCCGTGTGTCCCCTTGCATGCTAGGCTTACAAGTCAGTATGCTCAGTATTAAACACGCGGGCAGAGACACGGCCGTGTGTCTCAGCTGTGTGTGAGGCACGACCTTGGACATGGGCCTGTGCCCAGGCCGTGTGAAGTCTGCACTTTAAATGTGGAATTTAATTCGACACACGGTCTAAGGACACGGGCGTGTGCCTTGGTCGTGTGACCTTTGTGAGGTGATGACGTCATAAATAGAATGCCAAGGTTTTGGCACACGGGCTAAGACACGGGCGTGTCGAGGCCGTGTGAGGGACACGGGCGTGTGTCCGGCCGTGTGAAATAAGTCAATGTTGACCACGGGTGAAAGACACGGGCATGTCTTAGGGGCACACGGGCGTATCCCTAGGACAACACGGGCGTGTGGCCCCTGTTTTGATGAAGAATTTTATAAGTTTGTAAAAGTTCCCGGTTTAATTTTGAAACCTCTCGAAAGTATGTTTAGGGCCTCGTAGGCCGAGAATGAGCATAATATGGGTTTATATGGAAACTCTTTATGATAAAAATAAATTTTATAACCCAAGGTGATATGTTTAAGCAAGTTAAGTTAGGTAATGCCTCAAATCCGGTTCCGGCTTTGAACACGGGTAAGGGGTGTTACACCATGGCATCGGTGTTGATATGTGTGCTAGTGTAAGACCATGTCTGGGACATGGCATCGGCCACATTATGAGAGCCAGTGTAAGACCATGTCTAGGACATGGCATCGACGTTGATATGTGTGCTAGTGTAAGACCATGTCTGGGACATGGCATCGGCCACATTATGAGAGCCAGTGTAAGACAATGTCTGGGACATGGCATCGACATTGATATGTGTGCTAGTGTAAGACCATGTTTGGGACATGGCATCGGCCACATTATGAGAGCCAGTGTAAGACCATGTCTGGGACATGGCATCGGCCTTGAGATAAGAGCTAGTGTAAGACCATGTCTGGGACATGGCATCGACCTCAACATGTGAGCCAGTGTATCAGATATCCTTTAGTATTCAAGATGGTTCCACGAGTTATTTAAAGCTTATGATAAAGATATGAAAGGATATAATCATGTTGTGAGTGGTACAGGTTCTTACTCAAAACTAATGAGATATGAGCTTAGTTATGATGCCTTAATGGTAAGGATGAAATTGAGTAAGTTCTATCTATGAGAATGATTTCAGGACGATCTTGAAATCTTTGGCTTATACTTGTGATGTGTAAATACATAGTAAATCTACCATTGTTAAATCAAGAATGTTGTGCTTGTTTATAATATGCTATGTGTTTAAAGAGGCATGGTTGATGTTGTTACTTATTTACATGAAACTTACTAAGCTTTGTGCTTACTCCCTTTCCTTTCCATTTTCTTATAGTATCGCTAAGCTAGCTCAGGGATCAAAAGACGTCGGAGGATCGATCACACTATCAATCTAAACATTTGGTATAGTTAGATTTATCATTTTGAGTATGGCATGTATAGGGACTTGGTCTATTGTCAAGTGTCATTTGTTTTGGCCAAATGTGTTGGCTTGTCTTGAAGATTGACTCATTTTGTATAAGGCCATGGATGATGGCTAATACTTGTTATTGATATATGTAGATGATGATGTTTTTCATGAATGTGCAATTTGCTTGGTGAAATATATGGTGTGTTAATACATGAATGAGTAAGTCACATGATTGGATTGATAAAGTATGTGTTAAGTTTTGCATGTGAATGGAGTGTAGTGGCCTTGATGTGTGTATGCCTTGGTTGTGGCTAATTTGGTCAGATGCATATCTGTGGATTGGTGTTACTTAATGTGGCTTATGTTGGTGCAAGTAAGGGTGGCAAAAGGGATTGGTAAATAGCCTTATTTTTGTCCACACGAGTAGACACACGGGCGTGTGTCTAGGCTGTGTGTGATACATAGTCTGCCCCGTGGGTGTGTAGTTCGGCCGTGTGTCCCCTACACCTTAATTTGGTAAAACAGAATGCCCAGTAGTAATCACACGTGTAACAGCCCAATTTTGGGGCTAGTCGGGACAGTGGTTTTGGGACCACTAATCCGAGGTTGAAGAAAATTATTTTTATATTATTTTATGTGTTATATCATGATTATATGAGTGCATGAAAATTTTGGTGTATTAATTTTGGTGATTTCATGTTTAAATGCGAAAAAGGACTAAATCGCATAAAGTGCGAAAATTTTGTTCAAATAGCTAGAGGTGTCAATTAGCTATGAAACATTAGATTAGAGGTCCTTATTGAGTAAATAGACCACAAATTTGTTAGTGGCTGGACATGGAGATAAAATCATGAAATATTAAAGGAATAGGAGGGGTTTTGGTGACCAAATTGACTAAAAATAAAATAAAGAAAGAAAGCATAGTGTCCATCTTCCTCACCACCGAAATTTTCAGCAAGAAATAGAGGTTTTTGAAGCTCAAACTTTTAGCCAAGCTATCATCTTGCAAATCAAGAAGAACGTGGGATCAACCTTGACCGAAGAAAAAACAAGGTTTTAGACTATATTACAAATTGGCATATTTTGTATCAAGGTAAGTTTATATGTAAATGATACATCCCTTTTAGTAATGTTTTTACATATTAATGAAATATGTGAAATATGAATGAATATCAATGATGTGTATTGAAATGATAGAGAGTGAGGAAATTCTCGGATGAACCTTCGGAATAGGAAAATGATACGGATAAAATTCATGAATAAGTAAATATTGGTGGGCTGTGTGCGATACCACCGCATCTATTATTGATGGGCTGTGTGCGATACCATCATATTTATTATCATTGATGGGCTGTGTGCGATACCATCATATTTATTATCATTGATGGGCTGTGTGCGATACCATCGTAATCATTATCATTGGTGGGCTGTGTGCGATACCACCTTGTTAATTATTAAATGGGGGGCTGTGTGCGAAACCACCGCGTATCTAATATTATTCCAAAGTGTTCATCGAGAAACTATATCTAAGTAAAATTATATGTGGCTTTGTGGTGATGAGTGTAGGGTATAAATGCATATAAATGTGAGCAATGTTTTATGATATGAGTTTGGAATGTGGTAAGATTGGAATGAGTAAGTATAATCAAGAGGATCTAATTGTTCTTGATCGATTTGTATGTGGCATGATGTTTATTGTTTACATATAGACTTACTAAGCTTAAAGCTTACTCCCTTCTCTTTTCCCTTATTTTATAGTGTCGAAGAGCCAGCTCAGGATACGGAGATAGTCGGAGGATCACCCAAACTATCCATACAATTTGGTATAGTTAGATTTAGCATTTTGAGTATGGCATGTATAGGGACTTAGTCTTAGTTGAATGTCATATTGTCTTGGCCAAATGTGTTGGCTCATTTAAGGAAGAATTCTTTTGTATAATGCCATAGTTGATGGCTCTTTCTTATTAATCTATAAAATGATGAGGTTGTTCATGAATGTTCAAGTTGCATGGTTGATTTGTTTGGTTTAATTATGCACAAGTGAGTTAGTGGCTTGTTGTGATTTATGTTTGTACAAGTTGGGGTGATAGAAAATGCTTGGCAAATAGCCTTGTTCTTGTCCACACGGGTAGGCACACGGGCGTGTGTCTAGGCCGTGTGCGACACGCGGTCTCCCCTATGGGCGTGTGGTTGGGCCGTGTGTCCCCCTGCATGCTAGGTTGGCAAAACAAAATGCCTAGTAGAAGCCACACGGGATGAGACACAGCTGTGTGTCTCAACCGTGTGAGAGGCACGGCCTAGGACATGGGCGTGTGCCTAGGCCGTGTGAAGTCTGCACCTGAATTTAGGAATTTAATTCGCCACACGGTCTAAGGACACGGGCGTGTTCCTTGGCCGTGTGACATCATTAGAATGTTGACGTCATAAATAGAATGCCAAGGTTGTTACACACGGGCTAAGACACGGGCGTGTCATGGCCGTGTGAGGGACCCGGGCCACAGACACGGGCGTGTGTCAGGTCGTGTGAAAACCCTCTGTAGATTCGGATTGTGAAATAGATCTACACGGGTGTGGAACATGGGCATGTGATGTCCAACACGGGCGTGTCCCTTCCTCCACACGGGCGTGTCCCTTCCTCCACACGGGCGTGTGGACTGTTTGATGAGAATTTTTCTAAGTCTTTCCAGAGATCTCCTAAAGAGTTCAATTTGATTCCAAATCGTTCCTAAAGTGTATTATAGGCCTCGTAGGCTTGTTTAATGGGTGATATGAAGGTTCATGAAAAGTTTTAAATTTGAGTGGAAAAAACATATCTCGATTTATATAATTATTTGCGTATAAGTCTGGTAATGCCTCGTACCCTGTTCTGGCATTGAATACGGGTAAGGGGTGTTACATTTAGTGGTATCAGAGCTATGGTTTAGTCAGTTCTTGGACTACTGTAGCGTGTGTGAGAGTCTAGCTATACATGCCATAAATAGATTATGATAGTGTGGTGACTCTTGACAATTTGAAACTATGTTTTCATATAGTAAATGGATCCCGATCGAGCTGCTACTGATGATGCTGCTAGTAATGCGCCGGCTCCCGCGCAAGGGACCGCGCCAGTAGAAAGTAGACCTGAGATATTGGGTCAAGGAGAAAAGGCTCAGGAAGCCTTTCTCCACATGATGAGTAACTGGTATACTGAGTTTGTACGAGCAAATCCTAATGCTCAACCCCCTCCACCCCCTCCTATACCTCAGCCAGTCCCCGTGGCTCATCAAGGTATAGGTTTGGTAAGAATGACCAAACCCCCGATCGATAAGATTCGAAAACAAGTGGCCGTGGAATTTAAAGCATACATAGATGATGACCCTGAGAAAGCAGTGTTCTGGCTTGAGAACTCTATGCGGGTATTCGATGAACTGTCTTACACACCCGAGGAGAGCTTAAAATGTGATGTGTCATTACTGAGGGACTCGGCATACCGCTGGTGGAAAACGCTGACATCTGTAGTACCGAGGGAGAGAGTAACATGGGACTTCTTCTTAGAAGAGTTCCGAAAGAAGTACATAAGTCAGCTATTTATTGATTAGAAACGGAAAGAGTTTCTTGAATTGAAGCAAGGCAAAATGACTGTGGCAGAGTATGAACGTGAATTCATTAGACTCAGTAAGTATGCTCAAGAGTGTGTGTCTACGGAAACTATTATGTGCAAGAGATTCGAGGATGGGTTGAATGAGGATATTAGATTGCTAGTTGGAATCTTAGAGTTGAAAGAATTCGTAGTATTGGTCGATAGAGCTTGCAAGGCTGAAGAGTTGAATAAGGAAAAGAGAAAAGCTATGATTGAGGCCCGAGATGCAAGGAAAAGGCCGATGAGTAAGTCGTTCCAATCCCAATCAAAGAGGTCCAAAGAAATGAACCCTCGGACGACTGCTTCAGCTGGGTATTCACACCGAGATCATGGTAACACATATTCGGGCTCTAGAGTTCAAACCACCTCGATGGCAAGCGTGGGTAATGTGAAGTCAAATAAACCCGAGTGTCCAAATTGTGGTAGACAACATACTGGGGAGTGTTGGGGAAATAATTGAGCTTGTTACAAGTGCGGTTCATTAGATCATTTCATTCGAAACTGTCCTGAGAAGGATGAGAAAGAAAAAAAACAAGAAGTAAGCGCGAGTAATGTACCTTCGAGGGGTAGACCACAGAGGAACCCGGGAAGTAGGGCTAGTAGTAGAGGTGCGCCTAGAGATTCTACTATGAGATCAGAGGGTAGAGCGCCTACAAGGACTTATGCCATTCGTGCTTGCGAAGAGGCATCATCTCCAGATGTGATAACGGGTACTTTTTCTCTTCATGATATCTCTGTTGTTGCTTTGATTGATCCGGGATCTACCCATTCATATATTTGTATGAAATTGTCTAGCATGAGTATGCTTGTTGAGTCTACAGAATTTGTGATAAAAGTGTCAAACCCGTTAGGCAAGCATGTGCTAGTTGACAAAGTGTGTAGAAATTATCCCTTGACAATTAGAGGTCATTATTTTTCGGCTAATCTCATGTTGTTGCCGTTTGATGAATTTGACCTAATTCTTGGCATGGATTGGTTGACTGCTCATAATGTTTTAGTAAACTGTGGTAGTAAGTTTATTGAACTAAGATGTGTAAATGGAGATGTTATTCGGGTTGAATCAGGTGAATCGAGTATTTTGCCTGTAGTGATTTCATCTATGGCAGCTGAGAAATGTATGAGAAAAGGGTATGAGTCTTATCTTGCATTTGTGTTAAATGCCCAAGAATCGAAAGTAAAGATTGAATCAGTACCTGTAGTATGTGAGTATTCGGATGTGTTTCCGGAAGAGTTACCTAGATTGCCTCCAGTTAGAGAAGTCAAGTTTGGCATTGAGTTGGTTTCAGGTACGACACCTATATCAGTTGCCCCATATAGGATGGCACCGTTGGAGTTAAAAGAGTTGAAGGTTCAGCTAAAAGAGTTAACGGATAAGGGTTTTGCAAGACCGAGCTATTCACCGTGGGGTGCTCCGGTACTTTTTGTGAAGAAGAAAGACAGGTCGATGAGACTGTGTATAGACTACAGACAGCTCAACAAGGTGACAGTGAAGAATAAGTATCCTTTCCCAAGGATCGACGATTTGTTGGACCAATTGAAGGGAGCCACAGTGTTTTCTAAGATAGACCTAAGATCTGGCTATTACCAGTTAAGAGTTAAGGAGCAAGATGTGCCGAAAACTGCATTTCGGACAAGGTATGGTCATTACGAGTTCCTTGTCAGGCCCTTTGGCTTAACAAATGCTCCTACGATATTCATGGATTCAATGAACCGTATTTTCCGACCTACTTGGATAAATTTTTAGTTGTTTTTATCAACGACATACTAATTTATTCTCGGGATGAGAGTGAGCACGTGGGACACTTGAGAACTATTTTGCAGACCCTAAGAGATAAGCAGTTGTATGCTAAGTTTAGCAAGAGTGAGTTTTGGCTCTGAGAGGTCGAATTCTTAGGACACATCATGTCGGGTGATGGAATTAGAGTTGATCTGAGTAAGATCTCGACTATTGTGGAGTGGAAACCGCCGAGGAATGTGTCAGAGATTATGAGCTTTTTGGGCTTAGTGGGTTACTACAGACGGTTCGTTAAAGGGTTCTCCATGATTGCTGCACCGATGACGGGAT
Organism: Gossypium sturtianum; assembly: GCA_025698515.1. Lineage (NCBI taxonomy): Eukaryota > Viridiplantae > Streptophyta > Magnoliopsida > Malvales > Malvaceae > Gossypium > Gossypium sturtianum. The sequence goes on from CM046948.1 coordinate 128,656,508, forward strand.
TGCTACATAAAGATGTTAAGTTTGAATGGACTGAGAGGTGCCAACAGAGTTTCAAAAAACTGAAAGCTTTGTTGACTGAAGCACCTGTTTTGGTACAACCTGAGTCGGGAAAGGATTTTGTGATCTATAGTGATGCGTCATTGAATGGTTTTGGTTGTATGTTGATGCAAGAGGGTAAAGTAGTAGCTTATGCCTCGAGACAACTAAAACCGCATGAGAAGAATTATCCGACGCATGATTTAGAGTTGGCTGCCATCGTTTTTGCTTTGAAGATTTGGCGTCATTATTTATATGGTGAAAAATGCCGAATGTTTAATGATCACAAGAGTTTGAAATACTTGATGAACCAAAAGGATTTGAATTTGCGACAAAGGCGGTGGCTCGAATTATTGAAGGATTATGAGCTAGTAACCGATTACCATCTGGGGAAAGCGAATGTGGTTGCGGATGCCTTGAGCAGAAAATCCCTGTATGCTTTGAGAGCTATGAGTACGAGCTTAGCATTATCTGATGATGGTTCTATATTGGCCGAGTTGAGGGCTAGACCATTATTTCTTCAGCAGATTTGTGAAGCTCAAAAGAATGATAGTGAAATGCAAGTTAAGAGAGCTCGGTGTGAACCGGGAAATAACTCTGACTTTCAGATTGGTTCAGATGATTGTTTGATGCTTCATGATAGAGTTTGTGTACCTAAAAATGATGAGTTGATTCAAAAAATATTACATGAGGCGCACAATGGTTGTTTGTCAGTACATCCGGGCAGCACAAAAATGTATAATGATTTGAAGAGGTTGTATTGGTGGCTGGGTATGAAAAGAGATATCTCCGAATTTGTTACAAAGTGTTTGATCTGTCAACAAGTGAAAGCCGAGCATCAAGTACCTTCAGGATTACTTCAGCCAGTGATGGTTCCCGAGTGGAAGTGGGACCAAATCACGATGGATTTTGTAACGGGGTTACCTACGACTTCGAAAAAGAAAGATGCCGTGTGGGTCATCATTGATAGATTAACGAAATTGACTCACTTTATTCTGGTACGCGTTGATTACTCACTTGACAAGTTGGCTGAGTTGTATATTGCTGATATTGTGAGGTTACATGGAGTGCCTATGTCCATTATCTCGGATAGAGATCTAAGGTTTACTTCGAGGTTTTGGAAAAAGTTACAAGAAGCCTTGGGTACAAAATTGAATTTCAGTACTGCGTTCCATCTGCAAACTGATGGTCAATCCGAAAGAGTGATTCAAGTCCTCGAGGATATGCTCCGATATTGTGTTTTAGAGTTCGAAGGTAGTTGGGAAAAATATCTACCTTTGGTTTAATTTGCCTAGAACAACAGTTATCAGTCGAGTATACAGATGGCACCGTACGAAGCATTACATGGTTGCAAGTGCGAGACTCCTTTGTATTGGACCAAACTTACTGAGAAGAAAATTCACGGGGTTGATCTAGTTAGAGAAACCGAGGAGAAAGTGAAAGTGATCCGTGATAGTTTGAAAGCTGCTTCAGATCGAAAAAAGTCATATGTAGATTTGAAAAGGAAGGAAATTGAGTTTCAGGTGGGTGATAAAGTATTCTTGAAAGTATCCCCGTGAAGAAAATATTGAGATTTGGTCGAAAGGCTCAATTGAATTTGCGATTCATAGGGCCGTATGAGATTATTGAAAGGATTAGACCAATAGCATACCGGTTGGCTTTGCCAGCAGAATTGGAGAGAACACACAACGTGCTTCATGTGTCGGTGTTGCGACGATATCGTTTCGATCCTTCGCAAGTGATTCCTCCGGTCGAAATTGAGATACGACCGGATATGACCTATGAGGAGGAACCAATTAAAATTTTAGCTCGAGAGGTTAAACAGTTGAGGAACAAAAGTATAGTATTAGTGAAAGTGTTGTGGCAAAAACATGGTGTAGAAGAGGCTACGTGGGAACCGAAAGAAGCCATGAGAGAACAATACCCAAACCTCTTTACCGGTAAGATTTTCGGGGACGAAAATCTCTAAAGGGGGAGAGTTGTAACAACCCAATTTTGGGGCTAGTCAGGACAGTGGTTTCGGAACCACTAATCCGAGGTTGGAGAAAATTATTTTTATATTATTTTATGTGTTATATCATGATTATATGAGTGCATGGAAATTTTGGTGTATTAATTTTGGTGATTTCATGTTTAAATACGAAAAAAGACTAAATCGCATAAAGTGTGAAAGTTTTGTTCTAATAGCTAGAGGTGTCAATTAGCTATGAAACATTAGATTAGAGGTCCTTATTGAGTAAATAGACCACAAATTTGTTAGTGGCTGGACATGGAGACAAAATCATGAAATATCAAAGGATTAGGTGGGGTTTTCGTGACCAAATTGACTAAAAATAAAATAAAGAAAGAAAGCATAGTGTCCATCTTCCTCACCATCGAAATTTTTAGCAAGAAATAGAGGTTTTTGAAGCTCAAACTTTCAGCCAAGCTATCCACTTGCAAATCAACAAGAATGTGGGATCAACCTTGACCGAAGAAAAAACAAGGTTTCGGACTAAATTACAAATTGGCATATTTTGTATCAAGGTAAGTTTATATGTAAATGATACATCCCTTTTAGTAATGTTTTTACATATTAATGAAATATGTGAAATATGAATGAATATCATTGATGTGTATTGAAATGATAGAGAGTGAGGAAATTCTCGGATGAACCTTCGGAATAGGAAAATGATACGGATAAAATTCATGAATAAGTAAATATTGGTGGGCTGTGTGCGATACCACCGCATCTATTAATGATGGCTGTGTGCGATACCATCATATTTATTATCATTGATGGGCCGTGTGCGATACCATCGTAATCATTATCATTGGTGGGCTGTGTGCGATACCACCGTGTTAATTATTAAATGGGGGCTGTGTGCGAAACCACCGCGTATCTAATATTATTCCGAAGTGTTCATCGAGAAACTTTGTCTAAGTAAAATTATATGTGGCTTTGTGGTGATGAGTGTAGGGTATAAATGCATATAAATGTGAGCAATGTTTTATGATATGAGTTTGGAATGTGGTAAGATTGGAATGAGTAAGTATAATCAAGAGGATCTAATTATTCTTGATCGATTTTTATGTGGCATGATGTTTATTGTTTACATATAGACTTACTAAGCTTAAAGCTTACTCCTTTCTCTTTTCCCTTGTTTTATAGTGTCGAAGAGCCAGCTCGGGATACAGAGATAGTCGGAGGATCACCCACACTATCCACACAATTTGGTATAGTTAGTGATCGGTGTGTCACAGTCTTAAAATTTATAATGAGAATGATCGAGCCTAAAAACTAACTATGACAACGATTGAGGCAAGTGTACCTATCGAACAGTAGTATAGCTTAGTGGCAAGACCGGATTGTCGAACCCAAAGGAACCGGAAGTACTAATACTAACTTTCTTTTTATTATTTAGCCTTAAAATTGAAGTGAATCGGTTTAATCGGTTTAATCGGTTTAATCATGGCCAGGCCGTGTTCAGGTCTGATTAGGGAGGCACGGCCGTGTTGCTTGGGCCCAGGCCGTGTCGATTTCGTGATTTGGCCCATTTGGTCCGTTTTAAGCCCGTTTCTCGTTCTTTTCATCCTCCGGTGCTTTCCTGAGTTTAAAACATGAAAACAAAGGATTAAAAGCACCAAATTACACAATTCAAGGCTTAAATCACCCAAAAGCATGCTAAATGTGGGTTTAAAATATGTTACTATTTCGGTTTATCAAGTACCCCCACACTTAAGCTTTTGCTTGTCCTCAAGAAAAATTCTCAACTCATAATTAAAAAAAACTTCCTTGATTCATAATATTCATCAATAATGTTTCATCATAATTCAAAGATAATTCATACATGGGTAATTCAACTCTAAGAGTCCTAAAGATTCAAACAATCCAAGTCATACATTTTGTAGCATGAAAACATAGGTGTTTCCCCTCATCTAAATAATTACCTCTGATTTAAAATTGACAAGGATTGACATCCTCACTAAAGATTCGCTCAAATCACTCGAGGGGTTTAAGGTTCAAAAATTAAGCACTCATAAGTCGAACATGAAAAGTTAATCCCATAGGCTTGCATGAGAATCAAATCTCCACCACTATAATATGAAATAATACACAAATCAAAAGGTCTTTAACAGAGGTTGTAACGGGCTTGGGTTAAGGTGTGGATATAGGTTGAATTAGAAGGTTAGAATCGAGATTGACTCGACAAATTACCTAACTAAAACAATGAACTGATAATAAACAATTACATCAATTGAGAACTTGTAATAATAATACTATTACTAATACGAGCTTCTTTTTCAACCATTGGGATTTAAACGTATAAGCTCACTTAATCATAGAACTAATAATGAATATACTTGATTTTTTCAGAACAAATCAAATATATATAATAATTGATGAATTTACTATCGAAATCAATAGGCAACCGATCAAATCAAATCTCGATATAAGGGTAGTCAAAAGGAATGGTGATAACAAAAACAAAGGGTTTTGGAATAATATTAGTGGGTGAGTCAATAAAAGGGTTGTTAGGATCAACGGGTTCACTAGGGGTCAATAAAATGGGTAGGCTTTTTAGTGGAGTGAGTGGGTTAAAACCTAGGTGCCTTTATCATCTTAGTATATCAAATCAAAGGTGTGGTCTCGACATGTATAATCGATGCAAGTTCTAGAATAACAAATCAATGTTGACACACTCATAATCAATAAAGTGAGCAAGAAAAAGAATATATGCTCTATAAGGCTCAACATCTCACAAAAATTTTGGCTTTTTGATGTCAACCTAGCAAATTTCAAACTTCAAAGTAATATTCAAATTCAGGTAGACAACCTAAAGAAAAATTTAATTTTGAAAAATAGACTTATCCTGCTTGATTCTCTAGTATCTTAAAGTTTAAATTATCAATGCACAATTATCAATGACTTAATCTAAAATATATCAATAAAAATCATAAATCACAGGAAATTTCATTCTAATCATAATATGAGAAACTTACTTAAGAAATAAGACATAATTCAGGATTTGAGAATAATGCAAAAAGTTTGGTCACCTACTTTCAGGGATTTGAGAATAATGAAAAAAGTTAGGCACCTTTTTAATTTCACCCCCCACACTTAAGATGTACATTGCCCTCAATGTACAAAGATATATATATAAACAAATAAGTAGAAAATCAAAAGATATGGAGAGAAGTGAAACTCCCTGAATTTTTTTTTTGGGTGGATTCCTTGAGTTGGAGGTGTGGAAACTTGATTTGGAGGTGAAAGATAAGTTGGAGGAGGCATCTCTGGCGGTGGTATGGTAGCCGCCTACAATTTCTGCGCTAGGTGAAGAAATTGGGAAGCTCGTGAAGAATTAGCCAGGAGATAATAAGAATAATTTGACTTATACTAATTATATGTTTAAAGAAAAGCAAGCTAAAGTGAAGGAAAACAAAAAATGAAATAAAATTAAAAGAAAAGATTAATGGACCGAAGGGTCCTTATTGTTGGATGGTTCGTGAGGGGGGTGTGATTTCTAAGGCTGCGGTGGTGTTGGCAGTGGTCGTGGTGGGGTGATTCCCTAGCAGCATTTAGAACCTAAAACCAAGAAACTAAGATAAAATAAACTAAATTAAACATAAGAGAAATAAATAAAAGGAAAATAAAGGAGAAGAGAAAGGAAAAAGAAAAATAGAATGGTCTCAAGGACCTTTGGCTTGTCGAATAATTGAAGCGGCCGGCATGAACTTATATAGATCGATCTCCCACAGGGAGACTGTGCTTGGATCCTTCCGTTTCTTCGACATGGATGTGGTATAGCTCAAAGGCTTTGTAGATGGAGGAATAGAGGAAAGAATGGAGGGGTTGGAAGGGGAGGGTGAATGTGAGTAGGGAAAAAGGGATGGGGAGTGGGTGAGAAAAGGGGGCAAGGGGTGTTTTAAATAGAATTTTCAAAACTGGTACATCCCCACGCCCGTGTACCATGGGCGTGTTGGGTCACAAGGACGTATCGCACGGCCGTGTTGTGTTTCGTTCGTTTCTCCCACGCCCGTTTTGTGGTCACCACGCCCATGCAGGATCAAACAGTGTCGACCACGGCCGCATCGCACGGCCGTGGCTAGTTAGTTGGAGCCCGTGTGTCTTCCCTTAGTGTCGGTCACGGCCGTATCACACGGCCGTGGCAATTTATAGTCGTCCGTGATCTGGGAATCTTTCGTCATTGGCCCGTACTATCTCTGCTATGTTAGTATGGAAGTCCGTAGTATCCACACGGCCACGGCCACGGCCGTGTGCAAGGCCGTGTGGTCTTAAAATCTGCACTTTGGTTAGTTTAAAATTAAATGCTGAAAAGGAAAAATAAAAGTAAAAATAGAAAATGTAAAAATTAATGGAGTTAGTGCTCGGGTTGCCTCCCGAGAAGCGCTCGTTTAAAGTCTTAAGCTAGACTTTCCTCTCATTCGCATAATCAGGGTGGTTTGAAAAGTTGAACATCTTTCCTCATGCTATCTGTTCTATTATCCGTGTATAATTCAAGTCGAGTAGCGTTTATTTTGAAAGTGCCAAATATAGGATTACTTATCTCGACTGTTCCGTATGGGAAAACCTTGATTACCTTAAAAGGGATTTCTTTGTTTGTATTAGGGTCAGGAGGAGATATTCGAGGGTCTGTTTTATCTAACAATACCTGGTCTCCTATTTTAAAGTGATTTGTCATTCCTACGAGCTCGTCTGATGGTTCCCTCGGTTTCTCTTCATGTATCCCTAGTGTTTCCTTGAAATTGTCTTCCACTCGTCTAGTTCATCAACTTGATCCCTTCGATCCTCATGAGTTGTTTCTTTGTTGGCATTGGGTCTAGGATCGGGTTTAGTTGTGTTCTTTTGTGGTGCTTCCTGCAAAGAAGGGTTAACCGAATGGTTATCAATAGAATTTACTTTCTCACCTTGTTTGCTCGATGTTCTAACCGAATCGAGAGCCTGAAGAGTGACTGTCTCGTCACCTACACAGAGTATGAGTTCACCTGTGTCGACATCAATTTTAGTCCTGGCAGTTGCTAAAAAGGGCCTTCCTAGAATTAATGGGATACTATTGTCCTCATCCATGTCTAAAACAACAAAGTCTACTGGGAATACGAATTTATCAATCTTTACTAGCACATCTTTGATTATACCCCTAGGAATTCTAACAGTTTTATCAGCTAATTGAATGCTCATCCTAGTTTGTTTGGGTTTCCCTAGACCAAGTTGTTTAAACATTTTATAAGGCATGACATTTATGCTTGCCCCTAAATCAGCTAACACATTATCAATAGATAAACTACCAATTAAGCATGGAATTGTAAAACTCCCTGGATCTTTTAATTTTTGTGGTAATTTAATTTGGAGAATTACTGTGCACTTTGCGTTGAGTTCCACATGCGATTCCTCGTCTAGCTTTCGCTTGTTTGTCAAAAGCTTTTTTAAGAATTTCATTGAATCTGGCATCTGCGAAAGAGCTTCAAGTAATGGTAAGTTAATATGTAATTTTTTTAAAAGTTTAAGAAACTTACCAAACTGTTCCTCTGTGTCGTCTTTCTTCATCGCCTCGGGGTATGGTATACGAGGTTGGTACTCTTTAATTACCGGTTTTGGCTTTTTACTTCCTTCCTCAACCTTACCTTCTTCTACCACATTATCTTGCCTTAAATGAGGCTCATCTAACCCTACATTATCATGAGTTGATATGGCTTGAATCTGCTCCCTTGGGTTAGTTTCAGGTGTTGCTTGGCAATCTACCTTGTGGTCGTTCCACAAGATCTTGGTGATTTGCCCAATTTGATCTTTGAGCTCTTGTGTCGATGCTTCTTTTTTTTAAGTTTTGTTTCTATACTTTGGAAACGTGTTTCTATTACTGCTATATATTTTGTCAGCATCTCCTCAAGGTTTGGCTTCTTTTCCAGTGGAGTGCTCTATTACTTGTTGGAAATTTGGAGGGTGTTGTTGTCTTTGATTTCCTTGACCACCCCATGAAAAATTGGGGTGGTTCTTCCAACCTGGATTGTAAGTATTGCTATAAGGGTTATTTTGATATCTGAAATTATTACTTACATAGTTAATTTGTTCGCCTTCTATGCCATGTCCGTAGGGTGGGTACTCAGGATTCACCACACCTCCACTTGTTTCGCACTGCATAACAGGTTGTACCTGCAAGGAATTACACAAACCATCAAATTTTTTAGTTAACACATCTACCTGATTCGATAGCATTGTTACTGCGTCGAGGTTGAAAACACTGGCAGCTTTCGTGGGCTTTGTCCTCGTGACTTGCCACTGATAGTTATTTGGGGACATCTCCTCTATAAATTCATAAGCTACTTCAGGTGTTTTATTATTCAGAGTTCCACCGGCTGCTGAATCGATCAACTGCCTAGTTGAGGGGTTCACACCGTTGTAAAAAGTTTGGACCTGTAGCCACGAGGGTAATCCATGGTGTGGGCACCTTCTCAATAGATCTTTGCATCTCTCCCATGCATCGTAAAGTGTTTCTAAATCCATCTGCACAAAAGAAGAGATATCATTCCTTAATTTGGTCGTTTTGGCCGGTGGAAAATATTTTAATAAAATTTTTTATGTCATTTGTTCCCATGTAGTAATTGATCCTCTGGGAAGAGAATGCAGCCACTGTTTAGCTTTATTCCTCAAAGAAAAGGGAAATAACCGAAGTCGAATGACATCATCAGAAACGCCATTAATTTTAAAAGTGTCGCAGAATTCCAGAAAATTCGCTAAGTGTGTGTTAGGATCCTCATCCTGCAAACCATCAAACTAAACGAACTATTGTATCATCTGTATAGTGTTAGGTTTCAATTCGAAATTATTTGCAGCAATAGTAGGTCTAAAATACTAGATTCAGTACCAACTAAACTAGGCTTAGCATAATCATACATAGTTTGAGGAGCCTGATTTTCGGCCATCTATGGAGGTAGCAGATTATTTTCAGCCATCTCTTCGGTGGTATTGATGATGTTTTCTTGCTCTTCTTCTGTGTATTGTAGACTTCGCCTAATTTCTCTCCGGTTTCTGTGAGCGGTTGCTTCGATCTCACTATCGTAAATTAAAGGTCCTGTCGGGTTCCTTCTAGTCATAAACTAGAGGTACCTACAAGGAGCAAAGACTAAAATTTAGAAAGATAAAAATAGAAAACAAAATAAGAGTAAAATTGCAGAAAATAAAAATGGCTAAACTAATAAAAATTGAGTGTTCTTAATATTTCAGTTCCCCGGCAACGGCGCCAAAAACTTGATCGGTGTGTCACAGTCTTAAAATTTATAATGAGAATGATCGAGCCTAAAAACTAACTATGATAACGATTGAGGCAAGTGTACCTACCGAACAGTAGTATAGCTTAGTGGCAAGACCGGATTGTCGAACCCAAAGGAACCGAAAGTACTAAAACTAACTTTCTTTTTATTATTTAGCCTTAAAATTGAAGTGAATCGGTTTAATCTAGAAAATTAACTAACTACTAAGCTAAAGACAATGAGACAAAAAGAATGAAATTAGGGAAATACTTATGGGAAAAACCAATTGATTAAAACAATACCCAAAGAAGAATCCACCTAGACTTCACTTGTTATCTAACTCTGAACCAGACGATTTATTCATTAGACTTGATCCACAAGATTCCCTAATGTATATTAACCCCTCTCTCGAGGTGACTAACGTCTAACACTAGGTTGATTAATTGAAATCTCTTTCTAATTAAAACCCCTAGAATCACATTGACTCGATCTATGGACTCCCATATTAGGTTTCACCCTAATCCAGCAAAATCTCGTCACCCTATCTCTAGGCGTGCGATCAACTCCGCTTAATTATGCTAGATCTACTCTTAGGCAGGGACTTTTGCTCCTCCACCTAAGCACATCAAACTTGAATTAATATCCCGGAAATATCAACACGAGAATTAAGAACACATAATTAAGAACAAATCAAATATTTATCATATAGTTCAGCAAATGATAACAAGGTTCATCTTAGGTTTCATCCCCCTCAGGTATTTGAGGGTTTAGTTCATAATGATAATAGAATACATCTCAAAAGAAAAGATAAAACAAAACATAAGAAAAACTCTAAAACCCCCTGAAGGAATTGAAGAGAGATCCTCCATCTTGAGTATAACTCCGGCTTCTTGAGATGAATCAACTGGCTTTCTTCAAGTAATTTCCACAATTCTGATCTTTCTGGCTCGACTCCTTGGCCTAGCTGGACCCCCATTGAAAGTTGCCCTCTAGGGTGTTTATATAGGCTTTTGGAATGTGTTTCTTTACCCCTAAGTATCCAAATCCGAGTGAAATTCCTCTTCTCCACGGCAGGGACACGCCCTTGGCACACGCCCGTGTGAATCATGGCTAGGCCGTGTTCAGGTCTGATTAGGGCGGCACGGCCGTGTTGCTTGGGCCCAGGCTGTGTCGATTTTGTGATTTGGCCCATTTGGTCCGTTTTAAGCCCGTTTCTCGTTCTTTTCATCCTCCGGTGCATTCCTGAGTATAAAACATGAAAACAAAGGATGAAGAGCACCAAATTACACAATTCAAGGCTTAAATCACCCAAAAGCATGCTAAATGTGGGTTTAAAATATGTTACTATTTCGGTTTATCAGTTAGATTTAGCATTTTGAGTATGGCATGTATAGGGACTTAGTCTTAGTTGAATGTCATATTGTCTTGGCCAAATGTGTTGGCTCATTTAAGGAAGAATTCTTTTGTATAATGCCATAGTTGATGGCTCTTTCTTATTAATCTATAAAATGATGAGGTTGTTTATGAATGTTCAAGTTGCATGGTTGATTTGTTTGGTTTAATTATGCACAAGTGAGTTAGTGGCTTGTTGTGATTTATGTTTGTACAAGTTGGGGTGACAGAAAATGCTTGGCAAATAGCCTTGTTCTTGTCAACACGGGTAGGCACACGGGCGTGCGTCTAGGCCGTGTGCGACACACGGTCTCCCCCATGGGTGTGTGGTTGGGCCGTGTGTCCCCCTGCATGCTAGGTTGGCAAAACAAAATGCCTAGTAGAAGCCACAAGGGATGAGACACAGCCGTGTGTCTCAACCGTGTGAGAGGCACGGCCTAAGACATGGGCGTGTGCCCAGGCCGTGTGAAGTCTGCACCTGAATTTAGGAATTTAATTCGCCACACGGTCTAAGGACACGGGCGTGTGCCTTGGTCGTGTGACATCACTAGAATGATGATGTTAGAAACAGAATGTCATGGTTTTTACACACGGTTTAAGACACGGGCGTGTCATGGCCGTGTGAGGGACCCGGGCCACGGACACGGACGTGTGTTAGGCCGTGTGAAAACCCCCTGTAGATTCGAATTGAGAAATAGATCTACACAGGTGTGGAACATGGGCATGTGATGTCCAACATGGGCGTGTCCCTTCCTCTACACGGGCGTGTGGACTATTTGATGAGAATTTTTCTAAGTCTTTCCAGAGATCTCCTAAAGAGTTTGATTTGATTCCAAACCGTTCCTAAAGTGTGTTATAGGCCTCGTAGGCTTGTGTAATGGGTGATATGAAGGTTCATGAAAAGTTTTAAATTTGAGTGGAAAAATCATGTCTCGGTTTGTATAATTGTTTGCGTATAAGTCTGGTAATGCCTCGTACCCTGTTTCGGTGTTGAATACGGGTAAGGGGTGTTACAACACGGGCTAAGGCACGGCCGTGTGTCTCAACTGTGTGGATGACACGGCCATAATATGTGGGCATGTGCCCAGGCCGTGTGAAGTTTGCAGCTTAAATGCGAAATTAAATTCGCCACACGGCCTAACACATGAGCGTGTGCCTTGGCTGTGTGATCCTAAAATGTTGCTGATGTCAGAAACAAAATGTCAAGGTTTTAACACGCAGGCTGAGACAGAGGCGTGTCTTGGCCGTGTGAGGGACACGGGCCATGGACACGGGCGTGTGCCAGGCCGTGTGAAAACCCCTGTAGGTTCGAATTGAAAAATAAATCCACACAAGCAAGGGACATGGGCATGTCCCTATATGCTTAGGTCGTGTGAGTTACACGGTCCTTCAACATGGCCATGTTATTAGGTCACACAGGCGTGTGCCCCTGTTTTTTTTTGAGACATTTTCCAAAGTTTTTCTAAAGAACTCGGTTTGGTTCCAAACCGTTTCTAAAGTGTGTTTTGGGCCTCATAGGCTCATATTAAGGATTTTAAGACAAACTTTGAAAAGTTTTAAATTTGAACGAGATTTCGTAACTCGAAAGTGTTTGTATGCATGTTATTAAGTTAAGTAATGCCTCGTACCTTGTTCCGGCATAGGATACGGGTAAGGGGTGTTACAAGGTCGCTATGAAAGAATGCAATTTTCATATCTAACTGCTCTAATTCGAGACTGTGTAATGCAACAAGATCTAATAGTGCTGAATAGACGTATGCTTTACAATAGAAGAGAACACATCATGAAAATCAACTCCCTCAACTTGACTGTAGCCCTTTGCAACCAACCTCACCTTTTATCTCATGTCACATTGACCCGATCCTTCCTTCTTTTTGAACACCCACTTGCAACCCACTATTTTCTTTCTGGTGGGTGGTCTAACGAGTTGCCAAGTCTCATTCTTTGATAACTCTTGAAAAGATTTATATTTCATGCCTTTATACCTAGCTAATTACTTGTACTTAGGCACATTTAGTTGCATTTTAGTTGCATTTTAGGACATTTCATTTGTATTTTCATAATTTCATTAGGAGTTTGGACCGTGTTTAAATATTAGGTACTTTTAATTGCTTGTGAGAGGACTGTGTTTGGTGGTTTGGCAGGTGCAGGTTGAGGAACTAGAAATAAAGAAGTAAAGGTTTGGCGGGGGCAAAAGGTTAAACATTTTGTCAGCACAAATGCCGTGGCAATTCTAGGAAGATCGAGTCAACACTCAACGCGTACCAGTTTCAACCCAACTGTACTTGTACCAGAAAAATGTACCTAAAAAAGAGGAGAAGATAATCTTGGGATGTTGGTTTTTATAATAAAAAATGAATTTAAAAAGAGGAGAAGATAATCTTGGGTTGTTGAAAAAAGAATTTAAAAAAGAGGAGAATATAATCTTAGATTGATGAAAAAAGAATTTAAAAAGAGGAGAAGATAATCTTGGGTTGTTGGATTTTCCCTAGGGAAAAAGCCTATAAAAAGCCAAAGGAGGAAACCCAAAAAAGAGACAAACAAAAAAAAGTGGGAGAGATCCTTAGGCATGAATAAGGGTTTGGTTGCGTAAAGGAAAGGAAGTCGAAGGCAGTCTTTCTTAGTTATCCTAGGACGCTATGCTGCTGAAGTGTGGATGTAATACCCCATACCCATACCCAAGTCCGAGACTGAGACTGGATACGAGACATTACCATACTTGAACTTGAGGAAACATGTACTTACGGGCTGTAAAATTTTGTTTCGAAATAGAAACTTCTCTTTCTTAATCAAAACATACGTTTCATGGGCCTACGAGGCCTTAAACACCTATCCGAAAACATTCGGAACTCAATCGGGAACTTTTCCTCGAAACAGGGGTCACACGCCCATGTGACTTGGGACACGACCGTGTACCCCTAAGACATGCCCGTGTCTTCCACCCGTAGTCGACACTGACTAATTTCACACGGCCTTGACACGCCCGTGGCTTTGGCCCGTGTGCTAAACTTTGGCATTCTGACTTATCCACACGGTCCATACACACGCCCGTGTACTTCAGTCGTGTGGTAATTCAATTTACAAGTGCAAGGTGCAGACTTCACACGACCAAGGCACACGTCCATGTGCTAACCGTGTGTCACACACGGCCTAAAAATACGGCCGTGTGATTAGCCCGTGGTCTATTCTGACTTAAAACACTAATGTGCAGGGGACACACGGCTTAGACACACGCCCGTGTGTCTATCCGTGTGGGCACCTAATGGCTATCTTCCAAGCCAATTGCCACCCTGATATCAAGATCAATCCAATACTCAATTCAATAACTCAAGTATTACATCTAACATGACAAGGATGCATACTTCATTGATAGATAAAAACATACATACTTAATCATTCATGACCCATCTCTTTGGCCATATACAAAAAGAATACTAAGCTTGATAGCCAACACTTCGGCTAATTCTAAAACATAACTCAAAATGAAATGCTTCCTATACATGCCATACTTAATATAAACAACTTGGCTATACCAAAATAGCGATTGATAGTGTGCTCCGAGCTCCGATGACGATGATCCACGAGATTAGCTTGGCGGGACTACATGGAAAGAAAGAATTAAAGACATAAGCATTTCACTTAGTAAGTTTGCATGTAATGCATATAAAAACGTATATAAATATATATACTTAACATACTCATTCATCATAAGCAAAGGCATTGCTAAGTTCACATGCTTGAGCTTACTTACTCTTAATGATTCTTACACTTATCATGGTACTTACTAGTCTCGTGCTTGTAACGTAAACAAGGTACCTATATCACTTAATCATATAGACTAGCATACTTTGTTAAGGTAAGCATAATCTTAACTTCATCATTCATAAGATTAATAATACTCTTAGTTCACTATGACTAGCATACTTTGATGATAGCTTTACTTGCTTAACTTTCTTGCTTTCTCGTTTATTCTTTACTCTTTTGCCCGATGAATTACTATGAATAACCGAGAATACTGAATCTCATCTCATAAATATCTCGATGCCAAAGCCATACCCTAGATATGGTCTTACATGGGATCTCTCAACTTGGTATCGATGCCATGTCTTGACATGGACTTACACGAAGTCTTCCTTGTGTGTTCCATTGGGAACTTACCATTGCCATGTCTTGACATGGTCTTACTTGGTATCTTTACTCATGAACGGGTTAATGCCGAGCCTTGGCTTGGACTTACATGAAATCTTCCTTGTTACTCACCAATGCCATGCCTTGGCTTGGACTTACATGGGATCTCTATCTCATGATAGCCTTTCAATGCCAAGACTTGTCTTGGACTTACATGACATCTTTACATGGAGACTCACCAATGCCATGCCTTGGCTTGGGCTTATATGGGTCTTCATCTCATAATAACTCTTCAATGCCAAGACTTGTCTTGGTCTTACATGATAACTTGCTTGATTGCCGATGCCATGCCTTGGCTTGGTCTTATACGGACTTCCTTGTCTCATGTGATAGATCGAGTATCCTAAGTAATTCAACTTCAATCGGGACTTTCTCATACTTAATCTCATTGATTTCTTTGTTTAGCATAGCATAAAAAATCTCATGGAATTAAGATATATTCTACATCATACTAAGCAATTCAATGATATTAACCATAAAGCTTAGAAATCATACAAACTTACCTCGATGTACAAAATGTATGTAGAAATGCAATACAGTCGTCGACTTTGTTCTTGCCTCGGTTTCGATCCGGGCTTCGTTTTTCTTGATCTATAATAATAATTTAGCTTATTTAATACACATATTGACTAAATTGACTCTTAACTCACACTTCGACAAAATTACCATTTTGCCCCTAAACTTCCTCATAATTACACTTTTGCCCCAAGGCTCGTAAAGTGATTTTTATTCAACTTTCGTGAACTTCATGCTTAGATAATTCATTCTCTTAACTATAGCAACAATCAATTCTCACTATTTCTATCATGTATGACAAATTTCACAACTTTTACAAACTAGTCCTTACTAGCATTTTTCATGAAATTCATTTAGGAAAAGATGTTTATCTAACATCAAACTCTCATAATATTTCATAAAACATCATTTTACAAGCATGTCATACATGGGTAGATTTATGAACATGAATTCTAGCTCAACTTATAGCTATAAATAGCTAATTCATAATACGAGGACTCCAAAAATACGAAGAATATTAAAAACGGGCTAGGATGCACTTACTAGCAAGCTTCAAAAATTGAAGAAACCTAGCTATGGAGTCTCTCAAATTTTCGGCACAAGGGGAAGAAGATGAATAAGATTTTTGTCATCTTATTCCCTTTTTAATCATTTAATTGATAAATGACCAAAATGCCCTTCTCATTAAACTTTCAAAATTTCTAACTCATGTCCATTTTTGTCCAAAAATTATAATTTGGGCAAATTGCTATTTAAGGACTTCTAATTAATATTCCAAAGCTATTTCATACTAAAAGCTTCTAGAATCTCAAATTTTGCAACTTTTGCAATTTAGTCCTAATGGACCAATCAATGACAATTTCATAAAATTTCTACATGAAATTTTCATACTATCATGCAAACATATCTTAAACCTCAAAACTCATTTTACTACTTCAGATTTGTGGTCTCGCACCACTGTTCCGACTAGGCCCTAAATCGGGATGTTACAATTCTCCTCTCTTAGGAATTTTCTTCCTCGAAAATCTTACCAAAGAAATAGGTTTGGGTACTCGGTTTCTCATGCTCTCTTCCTCGGTTCCCACGTAGCTTCCTCTATCCCGTGTCTTTGCCACAACACTTTCACTAGGGCAATACTTTTATTTCTTAGCCGCTTTGACTTTCAGAGCTAAAATCTTAAGCGGTTCTTCACCATAAGTCATGTCGGGATGAATCTCTATCTCTGACGGGGGCAATTATATGTGAAGGGTCCGATCGATAGCGTCATAACATGGACACGTGAAACACATCATGTATCTTTTCTAACTCTGATGGCAAAGCCAATCGATAAGCTACCGGCCCAACTCTCTTAGTAATCTCGTATGGTCCGATAAAACGTGGACTCAACTTGCCTTTATGGCCAAATCTGATACTCTATCTCTTTTCTTTTTAAATCCGAGTAGGATTTTTGTCTGTCAGAAGCAGCCTTTAAACTTTCTCGAATTACTTTCACCTTCTGTTCGGTTTCTCTAACCAAATCAACCCCGGGAATCTGGTTTTCCTTGAGTTCAGTCCAATATAAAGGCGTTCGACACTTACGCCCATATAAAGCCTCATAAGGCGCGATCTTCAAGCTCAACTGAAAACTATTATTGTAGGCAAATTCTACTAATGGGCGAAACTTGTCCCAACTGCCTTGGAATTCAAGAATACAACACCGGAGCATATCTTCGAGTACTTGTATTAACCTCTCTAACTGACCGTCAGTTTGAGGATGAAAAGTTGTACTAAAACTTAATTTTGTACCCAAGGCCTCTTGTCACTTCTTCCAAAATCTGGAGGTGAATCTCGGATCTCTATCCGATATGATTGACAAAGGAACTCCATGTAGCCTTACTATTTCTGAAACATACAAGTTTGCCAACTTGTCGAGTGAGTAATCCACTCGTACAGGTATGAAATAGGCCGACTTCGTAAGTCTGTCAACCACAACCCATACAGCATCTTTCTTGCTTGGTGACAACGGTAAACCCATTACAAAATCCATGGTGATACGGTCCCATTTCCACTCGGGAATTGGAATGGGTTGAAGCAAAACCGAAGGTACTTGGTGTTCAGCCTTTACTTGCTGACAAATCATGCATTTGGAAACAAACTCTGAAATATCTTTCTTCATTCTTGGCCACCAATACTGTTGCTTCAAGTCATTATACATCTTGGTACTACTCGGATGTACAGATAAACATCCGTTATCTACCTCATGCAAAATTTTCTGAATAAGCTCCTCCTTTCTCGGTACACAAGTTCTATCTTTGAACATCAAACTTCCATTGGGACTAATCTGGAAATCAGACTCAACATCTGTCTCGCACTGAGCTTTCTTGACTTGCAAGTCACTATCTTCTTTTTGAGCTTCAATGATCTCTTGGAGAAACATTGGTCTAGCTCTCAACTCTGCTAGAATAGAACTATCATCGGATAAAGTCATCCGCGAATTCATTGCCCTTAATGCAAATAGGGACTTTCTACTCAAAGCATCAGCGACCACATTCACCTTTCCAGGATGGTAGTCAATGACCAACTCATAGTCTTTTATCAACTGTAACCATCTCCGTTGCCCTAATTTCAACTCTTTCTGCATCATCAAGTGCTTCAAACTTTTGTGATCGGTGAAAATCCGACACCTTTCACCATATAAATGGTGTCTCCAAATATTCAATGCGAAGACTATGGTAGCCAACTCTGAATCATGCGTCGGATAATTCTTCTCATGGGGCTTTAGCTGTCTTGAGGCATAAGCAATCACTTTGCCTTCTTGCATAAGTATACAGCCTAATTCGTTTAAGGATGCATCACTGTATATCATGAACTCTTTCCCTGTCTCGGGTTGTACTAAAACCGGAGCCTCTGTCAATAATGCATTTAGTTTCTCGAAACTTTGTTGCCATCTTTCTGTCCACTCAAACTTCACATTTTTCTGTATTAATTTCGTCATCGGAGTTGCAATCATGGAAAACCCCTTGACGAATCGTCTATAATAGCCAGCTAGGCCTAGAAAACTTCTAATCTCAGAGACATTCCTCGGTGGATTCTAGTCCAGTATGGCTGAAATCTTAATTGGATCAACTCGGACTCCATCTCCTGAGACAATATGTCCCAGAAATCCTACTTCCTTAAGCCAAAATTCACTTTTACTGAACTTGGCATAAAGCTAATTTTCTCGTAGAGTCTGCAAGACCGTTCGTAGATGCTCAGCATGCTCATTCCCATCTCGGGAATAAATCAATATGTCGTCGATAAAAATGACTACAAACTTGTCGAGGTATAGCCTTAAGATGCGGTTCATTAAGTCCATGAATACCGCAGAAGCATTGGTCATTCCAAAGGGCATGACTAAAAATTCATAATGCCCATACCTCGTTCGAAAAGCGGTCTTGGATACATCTGAATCCTTTACTCTCAACTGGTAGTACCCAGATCTCAAGTCTATCTTAGAGAACACAGTGGCCCCCTTCAATTGATCGAACAAATCATCGATCCTTGGCAATGGGTACTTGTTCTTTACTGTCACTTTATTAAGCTGACGGTAATCTATGCACAATCTCATGGTGCCATCTTTCTTTTTCACAAATAAAACTGGAGCACCCCATGGAGAACAACTTGATCTTGCAAAACCTTTATCTGTCAAGTCTTGCAACTGTGACTTCAACTCTCTCAACTCCATTGGAGCCATTCTGTAAGGAGTAATAGATATTGGTACAGTACCATGAGCTAGCTCAATGCTGAACTCAATCTCTCTAACTGGTGGTAGTCCTGGTATTTCCTCAGGAAAACATCCAAGTACTCACATACTATCGGTACTGACTCAATCTTTAACTCTGTTTCTCTATCATTCATCACAAAGGCCAAATATGCCTCATACTCTTTTCTTATGTATTTCTGTGCCGTCATATGAGAAATCATTACCGGTGATCTACCTTGTTCATCTGATTCTACATGGAGAGTGTCCCCATTCTCACATCTCATCTCAATATATTTCTTCCCACAATTTACTATTACATCATGAGTGGTCAACCAGTCCATACCAAGAATGATGTCAAACTCATCAAATGGTAACAACATAAGGTTTGCTTTAAAATAATGACCTCTAATCATCAATGGGCAATCATTACATACTTTATCGACCAACACACTTTGGCCTAATGGATTAGACACTTTAATCACAAATTCTGTAGACTCTATAGGCATACTCATACTGGATACTAGTTTCATACAAATGTAAGAGTGTGTGGATCCGGGATCTATTAAAGCAATAACTTTAATATCATGAAGAGAAAAGGTACCCGTAATAACATCAGGAGAAGATGCCTCTTCGCGAGCGCGAATGGCATACGTCCTTGTAGGTGCCCTACCCTTGGGTCTCGCAACCTGCTCTTTAGGGTTACCTCTACCACTTGCTCCACTACCCGGGTTCTTCTGCGATCTTCCTCTGACCATACTCCCAGATCTCGAGTTCTGTGCTCTCTCTTCCTTCATCGTCTCAGGGCAATCTTTTATAAAGTGGTATTGGGAACCACATCTGAAACAAGCATTTTCATGCGCTCGACACTCACCAAGATGACGTCTACCGCACTGTGGGCATTCCGGTCTATCAGATCGAATGTTCCCCACACTAGCGACTGAAGTAGTCTGTGCCTTATTTCTCGAATACTGTTTACCCTTGTTTCTACTTGAAAACCCTGTGGATGAAGCTGATCGGGTGGAGAAATCTCTTGACTTCTTGGAAGAGGGTTGGGATGACTTATTCCACTGTCTCTTTCTCGAGTCATGAGACTCCATTTTAGATTTTCTCTTCTCTTTTACTAGCTCTTCGGCTTTACAAGCCCGCTCCACTAACACAACAAATTCTTTTAATTCTAGGACAGCAACAAACAACTTAATGTCCTCATTTAGTCCATCTTCGAATCTCTTGCCCATGATGGCCTTGATGGATACACACTCTCGAGCGTATTTACTGAGTCGTACAAACTCACGCTCATAATCAGTTAAGGACATCTTGCCTTACTTCAGTTCTAGAAATTCCTTTCTCTTCTGATCGACAAATCTTTGACTGATATACTTCTTTCTGAACTCTTCTTGAAAGAACTCCCACGTGATCTTTTCTCGTGGTACCACTGACACTAAGGTGTTCCACCATTGGTAAGCAGAATCTCTTAAAAGAGAGACTACACACTTCATGCATTCCTTAGACGTGCATGACAATTCATTGAATACCACGATGGTATTCTCTAACCGAGAACTTCGGCCTTTTACGGATCATCATCCTTTTAGCCCGAAATTCTTACGCGCCCCATGTTTCTGATCCTATCAACCGGAGGCTTCTCTCCTCTTACCACCTCTACTACTTGAGAGGCTACTGGGATAGGTTGAGGAATAGGCGGGGGTGGAGGGGTTTGAGCATTCGGGTTCGTACAAACAAACTCCGTATACCACGTGTTCATCATATGGAGGAAGGCTTCTCTAGCCTCTTCTCCTCCTCTCTGACTCACCGTAGTGGGTCTATTCTCATTCTCGTTAGGCACCGTCCCTTCAGCGGAAGCCAGCACGTTACTTTCTACGTCATCCGCTACAGCTCTTACGGGATCCATTTACTGTATGTATAAACATAATTTAAGTCGTCAGGAGTCGTCACACTATCATTATAAAAACATTCTTAAGTATGGCATGTATAGCTAGACTTCTGCTCGTGCTACGTTAGTCCTAGAACCGACTAAACTGTAGCTCTGATACCACTAAATATAACACCCCATACCCAAGTCTGAGACTGAGACTGGATACGAGACATTACCATACTTGAACTTGAGGAAACATGTACTTACGGGCTGTAAAATTTTGTTTCGAAACAGAAACTTCTCTTTCTTAATCAAAACATACGTTTCATGGGCCTACGAGGCCTTAAACACCTATCCGAAAACTTTCGGAACTCAATCGGGAACTTTTGCTCGAAACAGGGGTCACACACCCATGTGACTTGGGACACGCCCGTGTACCCCTAAGACATGCCCGTGTCTTCCACCCGTGGTCGACACCGACTAATTTCACACGGTCTTGACACGCCCGTGGCTTTGGCCCGTAAAGCTAAACTTTGGCATTCTCGACTTATCCATTATCGGTCCACACACGCCCGTGTACTTCAGCCGTGTGGTAATTAAATTTACAAGTGCAAGGTGCAGACTTCACACGGCCAGGGCACACGCCCATGTGCTAACCGTGTGTCACACACGGCCTAAACATACGGCCGTATGATTAGCCCGTGGTCTATTCTGACTTAAAACACTAATGTGCAGGGGACACACGGCTTAGACACACGCCCGTGTGTCTATCCGTGTGGGCACCTAGAGGCTATCTTCCAAGCCAATTGCCACCCTGATATCAAGATCAATCCAATACTAAATTCAATAACTCAAGTATTACATCTAACATGACAAGGATGCATACTTCATTGATAGATAAAAACATACATACTTAATCATTCATGACCCATCTCTTTGGCCATATACAAAAAGAATACTAAACTTGATAGCCAACACTTCGGCTAATTCTAAAACATAACTCAAAATGAAATGCTTCCTATACATGCCATACTTAATATAAACAACTTGGCTATACCAAAATAGCGATTGATAGAGTGCTCCGAGCTCCGATGACAATGATCCACGAGATTAGCTTGGCGGGACTACATGGAAAGAAAGAATTAAAGACGTAAGCATTTCTCTTAGTAAGTTTGCATGTAATCCATATAACAACGTCTATAAATATATATACTTAACATACTCATTCATCATAAGCAAAGGCATTGCTAAGTTCACATGCTTGAGCTTACTTACTCTTTATGATTCTTACACTTATCATGGTACTTACTAGTCTCGTGCTTGTAAGGTAAACAAGGTACCTGTATCACTTAATCATATAGATTAGAAGACTTTGTTAAGGTAAGCATAATCTTAACTTCATCATTCATAACATGAATAATACTCTTAGTTCACTATGACTAGCATACTTTGATGATAGCTTTACTTGCTTAACTTTCTTGCTTTCTCGTTTATTCTTTACTCTTTTGCCTGATGAATTACTATGAATAACCGAGGATACTGAATCTCATCTCACAAATATCTCGATGCCAAAGCCATACCCTAAATATTGTCTTACATGGGATCTCTCAAATTGGTATCGATGCCATGTCTTGACATGGACTTACACGAAGTCTTCCTTGTGTGTTCCATTGGGAACTTACCATTGCCATGTCTTGACATGGTCTTACTTGGTATCTTTACTCATGAACGGGTTAATGTCGAGCCTTGGCTTGGACTTACATGAAATCTTCCTTGTTACTCACCAATTCCATGCCTTGGCTTGGACTTACATGGGATCTCTATCTCATGATAGCTTTTCAATGCCAAGACTTGTCTTGGACTTACATGACATCTTTACATGGAGACTCACCAATGCCATGCCTTGGCTTGGGCTTATATGGGTCTTCATCTCATAATAACTCTTCAATGCTAAGACTTGTCTTGGTCTTACATGATAACTTGCTTGATTGCCGATGCCATGCCTTGGCTTGGTCTTATACGGACTTCCTTGTCTCATGTGATAGATCGAGTATCCTAAGTAATTCAACTTCAATCGGGACTTTCTCATACTTAATCTCATTGATTTCTTTGTTTAGCATAGCATAAAAAATCTCATGGAATTAAGATATATTCTACATCATACTAAGCAATTCAATGATATTAATCATAAAGCTTAGAAATCATACAAACTTACCTCAATGTACAAAATGTATGTAGAAATGCAATTTAGTCCTCGACTTTGTTCTTGCCTCGGTTTCGATCCGGGCTTCATTTTTCTTGATCTATAATAATAATTTAGCTTATTTAATACACACATTGACTAAATTGACTCTTAACTCATACTTCGGCAAAATTACCATTTTGCCCCTAAACTTCCTCATAATTACACTTTTTCCCCAAGGCTCATAAAGTGATTTTTATTCAACTTTCGTGAACTTCATGCTTAGCTGATTCATTCTCTTAACTATAGCAACAATCAATTCTCACTATTTCTATCATGTATGACAAATTTCACAACTTTTACAAACTAGTCCTTACTAGCATTTTTCATGAAATTCATTTAGGAAAAGATGTTTATCTAACATCAAACTCTCATAATCTTTCATAAAACATCATTTTACAAGCATGTCATACATGGGTAGATTTATAAACATGAATTCTAGCTCAACTTATAGCTATAAATAGCTAATTCATAATACGAGGACTCCAAAAATACGAAGAATATTAAAAACGGGGCTAGGATGCACTTACTAGCAAGCTTCAAAAATTGAAGAACCCTAGCTATGGGGTTTCTCAAATTTTCGGCACAAGGGGAAGAAGATGAATAAGATTTTTGTCATCTTATTCCCTTTTTAATCATTTAATTGATAAATGACCAAAATGCGCTTCTCACTAAACTTTCAAAATTTCTAACTCCTGTCCATTTTTGTCCAAAAATTATAATTTGGGCAAATTGCTATTTAAGGACTTCTAATTAATATTCCAAAGCTATTTCATATTAAAAGCTTCTAGAATCTCAAATTTTGTAACTTTTGCAATTTAGTCCTAATGGACCAATCAATGACAATTTCATAAAATTTCTACATGAAACTTTCATACTATCATGCAAACATATCTTAAACCTCAAAACTCATTTTACTACTTCGGATTTGTGGTCTCGCACCACTGTTCTGACTAGGCCCTAAATCGGGATGTTACAGTGGCCTGGGCGAGTGAAAGTTATTTCCCGAAGTTCTTCTGTTATTTCCATTAGTGTTCCTTCGAAAGATTGAATTGAAGTAGTTGAACACAATGTCAGATAATATTTTTGTTTGGAATTTTATTTCCCAGCCTATGAGCTAAATCTCATAGGGTTGGGATTACTTTTGATGAAACCTTAAACTATTTTTATGGATGCAGTATATATCTAATTTACTTTATTGTTTCATTTGATTGTTCTTATTTCTTAGTTAAAATGCCAATGATCTCTAGACATAGAAGACTGTTCGCATACTTATAAACTGATTCTAATTCCAAAATGGTTGGATTGGTTGGATTAAAATTAAATGAAATCAGCAATTATTCGATAGACACTTGTAGTCGACTCTAGACATAGAGTTACGATCATACAAAAGGAACCCATGCAAGATATCTAAAAAGCCTTTAGACATGGACAAGGTAACTTGAGGTTTTGCTCTTATAAGAGGCATGCCATTTTAGAACTCTTCTGTGCAGTAAAGTAGATACGATTTTTTTCAAGGCATTATTGACAGTAAGGGTGGATTCTGGGTAATCCCAACCTTTCAAATCAACATCACTCTATCCTTATTCTCTGTCGTAGTATCTTTGCCACAACATATTTAGTTATTTATTTGTTCATTTACATAATATTCCCGTAGTAATTTTCATAATTTCCATTACATTTCTACTCTCGTTTTGCCATAGCATTTCCAAGTATTCATTAATTCCACATATTGCATACATCGCTATTCCGTTAATTGCCACTACATACTTATCGTTGTTTTTGTCATAACATTAATTGTATTTTATTATAATAACTTGACCAATTTTGTGCCTTAATCCGATCCTCTTGGGAACGATACTCACTCATCACTTTATTACTTGATTCAACGTGTATACTTGCACAAATCGCATATCATTTCACACGTGACATTTTTTTGAAGGGATTCCATCTCTTCTTCCATAGCAAGAAGTCACTTGCTGGAATCAAAAGCTCAAATCGCCTCTGAATAATTCAAAGAGTTGATTGAATCAATGCTCTCCACAACACTTAGAGCATATGCTACTAAATTTCTTTCACAGTAATTTTGCGGTGGTTTGATCTCTCACCTTTTTTCTATCCCGGGCTAACTTATAATCTTGAAGTTGAGATTTAGAGGTCTCTGATTGGGATGGAGTGGCTTTGGAAACCTTATGTAGCATCGAAGAGACATTGGTTTCATGATTTCTATGTGATGTCGCGACGTGGCGATTCTCTTCGTTGAGATGTCACCCCTGTTCGTCATGACTTTGCCACGTCATGATGTCACCGTCTATTTTTGTTTCCGGCTCCACCTTTCTTGAAAACTTGACTTTTCAGTGTTGTTTTGACCCAGTGACCCACTTTTTGTAACACCCCTTACCAGTGTTCAATGCCGGAATAGGGTATGAGGCATTACCGGACAATAACACAAACATTCATGCAAAACTGGGCCATAAAATTTACTTCAATTTAAAAATTTTCATATTTAATCATAAAGTCCCTAAAATAGGCCTACGAGGCCCAAAACATACTTTGGGAACGGTCCGGGACCAAACCGAGAACTTTAGAAACATTTAGAAAATTTACATAAAAACTGGGCACGCGCCCGTGTGGCATAGGGACACGACCGTGTAGGAAGGTCGTGTGGTCGCACACGCCCGTGTGGTTTTATTTTTCATTTCGAACCTATAGGGGTTTTCACACGGCCGAGCACATGCCTGTGTCCTAGGCCGAGTCCTTCACACGGCCGAGACACACGCCCATGTCTCTGCCCGTGTGCAAAAACCTGGGTATTCTGTTTATGACGTCAGCACAGATTTTAGGTCACATGGCCAAGGCACATGCCCTTGTGTTAGCCCATGTGACGAACTTAATTTTTTCACAAATTAGGTGCAGGGGACACACGGCCAGGCTACACGCCCATGAGGCAGACCGTGTGTCACACACGGCCTAGACACACGCCTGTGTGTCTACCCTTGTGGACAATTATAAGGCTATTTACCAAGCCTTTTTCCACCCTAATAAGCATCCACACTTATACCATTTCCAACCAAACTTAACATGCTATTATTAGACATCTATTTGTCCAAATTAAGAGCATTCATGTACCATTTAATAACCATACTCATCATGTATAACCACACTTATACTTAACCATCACACATGCACCTTCACAACCATTCACATGTCACACTTCCCACACTTCAATTTCATGCTATCATTCATTCCCACTTAGGCAAGCAAACTCATTCATGAAAGGCCTCATCATAGACTTATAACACAACCAATATTAGTCACATCACATGGCCTTATACAAAATGATATATCAAATAACATAGACCACATTCTTGGCTAATCAATTATGACACTTACAAAATAACCAAGTTCCTATACATGCCATAATTCAATGTAAATCTCAATATACCAAAATGTGTGGATAGTGTGGATGATCCTCCGACGATCTTCGTATCCCGAGCTGGCTTGGCGACACTATAAAACAAGGGAAAAGAGAAGGGAGTAAGCTTTAAGCTTAGTAAGTCTATATGTAAATAATGAACATCATACCACATACTTATCAATCAACAACATTACATACTAATCAAGAACAATTCAGATCCTTGTAGTTGCACTTACTCATTTCAAACCTTACCACTTTCCAAATACATATCATAGACTTTGCTCACAATTACATGCACTTATAACCCTGCACTTGTCAGCACATTGTCACACGTAATTTCACTTAATCACATTTTCCCGATGAACACTTCGAAATAATACCGGATACACGGTGTTATCGCACACAGCCCACCAATAGTCACATATACACGGTGGTATCGCACACAGCCTGCCAATAATCACATATATACGGTGGTATCGCACACAACCCACCAATAATAATAAACACGGTGGTATCGCATATAGCCCACCAATAAAAATAAACATGGTGGTATCGCACACAGCCCACCAATAATAATAAACACGGTGGTATCGCACACAGCCCACCAATAATAATAATTATACAGTGTTTATCCGTATCTTTTTTCTATTCCGAAGGTTCATCCGAGAATTTCCTCACTTTTCGTAAATTTAATAAATATCAATAATATTTACTCACATTTCACATAAGAAATTAATATGTAAAAACATAAATAAAAAGGATGTATCATTTACATATAAACTTACCTCGATACAAAATGTGTCAATTTGCAATTTAGTCCAAAACCTTGCCTTTTCCTCGGTCAAGGTTGATTCCATGTTCTTCTTGATCTATAATGAAACCTTTAGCTTATTTAATATACACATTATTCAAATCAGTCCAAAATCTTCCTATGGTAAAATTTACAATTTAGCCCCTAACTTTCTCAATTTTTACACTTTAGTCCCTAGGCTCGTAAAATGAAATGTGTTCATTTTTCACACACCCAAGCCTAGCCGATTCATATTCTCTCTTATAGCAGCCCACAATTTTAACTATTTTACATTTTATACACATATTATTTCAACTTTTGAAAATAAGTCAATTTTATCAATTTCACCAAAAATCATCTAGAAAAAGTTGTTTATCACACTTCAAACTTTCATATTCTACCACTAGACATCAAAATACATGTATGTCATCCATGGGTAAAATTTTAAACACAAGCTCTAGCTCAAAATAGTGGTAGAAATAGCTAGATCGAGCTACGAGGATTTCATAAATACGAAGAATATCAAAAACGGGGCTAGGAGGTACTTACAATCAAGCTTGAAAGTGAAACAAAACCCTAGCTATGGCTTCTTGCAAATTTCGGCTATAGAGGATGAAGATGGACAAAATTTTAGCCTTATTTTCCCTTTTATTTCTTTTATTAACCAAATGACCAAATTGCCCTTCATTGATCCTTTAGTTATTTTATCCCTCTATGGGCATTTTGTGTCCAAACTATAATAAAATGGTCTATTTACCAACTAAGGACTCTCAATTTAAAAACCCATCTCAATCAAGTACCTTTATGGATTATAATACACACTTTTCACCCATTGCAATTTAGTCCAATTTATCAAATTGGACATTCATACAATAAAATTTCTCAACCAAAATTTCACATTTGCCAAGGCTATTTACCGTGTGTCTATCCGTGTGGAAAATTACAAGGCTATTTACCAAGCCATTTGCCACCCTGAAAAGCAATCACATTCATACCATTTCATGAAACACTTAACTTAACAATAATGTCCCTCTAACATACACTATTAAGACATCCACACCTTAACTACACACTACAGCATTATGCACATACTTCATACATTACTCATTCAAATGCACAAGCTTACTCTTCATGAAATTCATCATCATTGGATAGATATAACTTAGCTAGTTTTGGCCGATTTCAATGGCCATTAAAAAAATGAATGGAATAACATTAATAGCCAACACATTGGCTAACAAATATGACTTATCACAAAATGACCAAGTTTCTATACATGCCATACCCAAAATAATCAAACTTTACTATACTAAAAGAATAGCTTGATAGTGTGAACCGAGCTCTGACGTCCTACGATCCCCGAGTAAGCCTGGCGATACTACAAGAAAAGGGAAAAGAGAGAGGAAAGCATAAAGCTTAGTAATTTTGCATGAAATAAATAGCAACATAAAGGCTTACGATAGCATCCATACATTACATTGAGTAATAACACAAGTTCTAAAGCACATTGACATAATTTACTCATGCTTACTCTTACCAATCTCATACCATAAATTAGACTCATTTCTCGTAAATTACTCATATGTACCTGTGTCACTTCATCACATAACTTTAGCACTCTTACCATCTTGAACATAAACTTAGCTCTTTACCCCGTTGAACCATTTGGAATATTGAAGGATACTCAAACTCGTCATACTCGTAATAAGATGCCAATGCCATATCCCAGATATGGTCTTACATGGGATCACATATTGATGCTGATGCCATATCCTAGATATGGTCTTATACGGGATCTCTTATCGATGTCGACGCCATATCCCATATATGGTCTTATACGAGATCGCATATCGATGCCATGTCCCAGACATGGTCTTAAACGATTTCATACCGAAGCCAGGTCCTAGATGTTGTCTTACACGGGATTTGTACTCGATGCCGATGCCATATCCCAGATATGGTCTTATATGGGATCTTAACTCGGTGCCGAGGCCATGTCCCAAACATGGTCTTATACGGGACCTCCTTAATCTCATGTCATGACAATGGTATCCTTTCCATTCCTAAAGCTCAACCGGGACTTCAACTTAATAAAATTTCATCATACATTCATCGGGACCTCATTTACCAATTTCGTAAAGATATTATACATTTCTCATGATATCAAGCATTTTAAAACATAACAACATTATGTTGATTTATTACACACAAACTTACCTCGGTACCAAAATATGTATAGTTGTTCAATTTAGTCCACCACCTTATTCTTTCCTCGGTTTCGGTCCGGACTTCGTGTTTCTTGATCTATAATGACAATTTCACGTATTTAATGATCACATTGACTAAAATAACTCATGAATCATACTTTGGAAAAATTATGATTTTACCCCTAAACTTTCATATATTTACAAAATGGTCCCTAGGCTCGTAGGATGAAATCTGTTCATTTTTCTCACACCCAAGCCTAGCCAATTCATAAACTCTCTTATAGCAGCCCAAAATTTCAACTATTTTACATTCTATACACATATTATTTCATCTTTTGCAAATAGGTCCTTTTTTATCAGTTTCACCAAAAATCATCTAGCAAAAGTTGTTTATCACACTTCAAACTTTCATATTCTACCACTAGACATCAAAATACATGCATGTCATACATGGGTAAATTTTTTAACATGAACCCTAGCTCAAAATATTGGTAGAAATAGCTACATCGAGCTACGAGGATCTCAAAAATACGAAGAACATCAAAAACGGGGCTAGAAGGTACTTACAATCAAGCTTGAAAGTTGAAGAAACCCTAGCTATGGAGTTCTTGAAATTTTTGGCCAAGCATGGAGAATATGGACAAGATTTTTGACTTATTTTCTCTTTTAATTAACTTATTAACCAAATGACCAAAATGCCCTTAAGGTCCCTTTCTTGATATTTTTCCTTCCCATGTCAATTTTTGTCCATCTTGACATATAATGGTCTAATTGCTAAATAAGGATCTCTAATAATTTTTCTAATACTA
This sequence comes from Gossypium sturtianum, assembly GCA_025698515.1. Lineage (NCBI taxonomy): Eukaryota > Viridiplantae > Streptophyta > Magnoliopsida > Malvales > Malvaceae > Gossypium > Gossypium sturtianum. Next base: position 128,686,943 of record CM046948.1, read on the forward strand.
TCTCATACTTGAAACTTCTAGAATATCATTTTTTTTCAATCTTTGCAATTTAGTCCTAATTAATAAATTGATCACTAAATTATAAAATTCTTCATGAAATTTTCACACAATCATGCAAACATGTCATAAACCTCATAAAAGCCATAAAACACATGTTTCTACTTCAGATTTGTGGTCTCACAACCACTATTCTAACTAGGCCCTAAATCGGGTTGTTACACTTTTATTCCTCAATTGCTTAACCTCTCGAGCCAAAATCTTAATTGGTTCCTCAACATATGTCATATTTGGCCGTATCTCAATTTCTATCGGAGGAATTACATGTGAAGGATCGGAATGATATAGTCACAACATCGACACATGGAACACATTGTGTATTCTCTCCAACTCCGCCGGCAAAGCTAACCGGTAAGCTACTTGTCCAATCCTTTCAATAATCTCATATGGCCTAATGTAACGCGGGCTCAACTTGCCCTTTCGACCAAATCTCAAAATCTTCTTCCACGGAGATACTTTCAGAAACACTTTATCACCCACCTGAAACTCAATTTCTTTTCTTTTCAAGTCCGCATATGACTTTTGTCGATCTGAAGCAGCTTTCAGACAATCACGTATTATTTTCACTTTCTCCTCGGTTTCTCTAACAAAATCAAACCCGTGAATCTGTTTCTCACTGAGCTCGGTCCAATACAAAGGAGTTCGACACTTGCGACCATATAATACTTCGTACGGTGCCATCTGTATACTCGACTAATAACTATTATTGTAGGCAAATTCAACCAAAGGTAGATATTTCTCCCAACTATCTTCGAATTCTAAAACACAACATTGGAGCATGTCTTTAAGAACTCGAATTACTCTTTCGGATTGACCGTCAATTTATGGATGAAACGTGGTACTAAAATTTAATTTTGTACCCAAGGCTTCTTGCAACTTTTTCCAAAACCTCAAAGTAAATCTCGGATCTCTATGCGAAATAATAGACATAGGTACTCCATGCAATCTCACAATTTCATCAATATACAACTCAACCAACTTATCAAGTGAGTAGTCAGAACATACTGGTATAAACTGAGCCGATTTTGTCAATCTATCAACCACAACCCAAACGACATCTTTCTTTTTCGGAGTCAGAGGCAAACCTGTCACAAAATCCATCGTGATTCTGTCCCATTTCCACTCGGGAACCATCACTGGCTGAAGTAAACCCGAAGGCACCTGATGCTCGGCTTTCACTTGTTGGCAGATCAAACACTTTGTCACAAACTCAGAGATGTCTCTTTTCATACCCAGCCACCAATACAACTTCTTCAAATCATTATACATTTTTGTACTGCCCGGATGTACTTACAAACAACCACTGTGTGCCTCATGTAAAATTTTTCGAATCAACTCATCATCTTTCGATACATAAACTCTATCACAAAACATCAAACAATCATCTGAACCAACCCAAAAATCAGAGTTACTTCCCGATTCACACTGAGCTCTCTTAGCTTGCATTCCACTATCATTCTTTTGAGCTTCATAAAACTGCTGAAGAAACAACGGTCTAGCCTTCAACTCGGCCAATTTAGAACCATCATCAGACAATGTCAAACTCGTACTCATAGCTCTTAAAGTATACAAGGATTTTCTACTCAAAGCATCCGCAACCACATTTGCCTTTCCGAGATGATATTCAATCACTAGCTCATAATCCTTTAACAATTCGAGCCATCTCCGTTGTCAAAAATTCAATTCCTTTTGATTCATCAAATATTTCAAACTCTTGTGATCGGTAAAGATTCGGAATTTTTCACCATACAAATAATGAAGCCAAATCTTCAAAGCAAAGACGATGGCGGCCAACTCCAAATCGTGCGTCGGATAATTCTTTTCATGTGGTTTTAGCTGTCTCGAGGCATACGCTACTACCTTTCCTTCTTGCATCAATACACACCCAAGGACATTCAATGACGCATCACTATAGATCACAAACTCTTTCCCCGACTCAGGTTGCACTAGTACTGGTGCTTCAGTCAATCTCTCTTTCAACTTCTCAAAACTTTGCTGGCATTTTTCAGTCCACTCGAACTTAACACTCTTTTGAAGCAACTTAGTCATAAGATAAGCAATCATCGAGAATCCCTCGACAAAACGTCTATAATACCCGGCTAAGCCCAAAAAGCTTCTAACCTCAGATACATTATTTGGCGGTTTCCAATCAACAATCGTCGAAATTTTTCTCGGATTAACTCGAATACCATCACCTCAAACTATATGTCCCAGAAATCTGACTTCACGAAGCCAAAACTCACTTTTACTGAACTTAGCAAACAATTTCTCCTCTCGTAGAATCTGCAATACCGTTCTTAAGTGTTCGGCATGCTCGGACTCATCTCGGGAATAAATCAATATATCATCTATGAACACTACCATAAACTTATCCAAATATAGCCGAAAAATTCGGTTCATCAAATCCATAAACATAGCTGGTGCATTAGTTAAATCGAAAGGCATCATAAGAAATTCATAGTGTCAATACCTCGTTCTAAAAGCAGTTTTCGGCACATCAGATTCTTTGACTCTCAACTGATAGTAGCCAAATCTCAAATCTATCTTTGAGAACACTGTTGCTCCCTTCAATTGATCGAACAAATCATCAATTCTCGGCAATGGATACTTTTTCTTTATGGTCACCTTGTTGAGCTGTCGATAGTCAATACAAAGTCTCATAGATCCGTCTTTTTTCTTCATAAACAATACGGGAGCACCCCAAGGAGAAAAAATAGGTCTCACAAATACCTTATCTGTCAACTCTTGCAACTGAGCTTTTAATTCTTTCAATTCAGTCAGAGCCATTCTATACGGAGCAATCGAGATCGGTGCAGTCCCAAGCAATAGATCAATGGCAAATTCAATCTCTCTAATTGAAGGTAACCCAGGCAACTCTTCTGGAAACACATCTGGAAATTCATAGACTACTGGCACTGATTCAAGCTTCGACCCGGTCATCTCAGTATTCAACACATAAGCAACATAAGCTTCACACCCTTGTCCTTCACACGACCGAGACACACGCCCGTGTCGCTGCCCGTGTGCAAAAACCTGGGTATTCTGTTTATGACATCAGCATACATTTTAGGTCACACGACCAAGGCACATGCCCGTGTGTTAGCCCGTGTGAAGAACTTGATTTTTTCACAAATTAGGAGCAGGGGACACACAGCCAGGCTACACGCCCATGAGGCAGACCCTGTCACACACGGCCTAGACACATGCCCGTGTGTCTACCTGTGTGGACAATTATAAGGCTATTTACCAAGCCTTTTGCCACCCTAATAAGCATCCACACTTATACCATTTCCAACCAAACTTAACATGCTATTATTAGACATCTATTTGTCCACATTAAGAGCATTCATGTACCATTTAATAACCATACTCATGATGTATAACCACACTTATACTTAACCATCACACATGCACCTACACAACCATTCACATGTCACACTTCCCACACTTCAACTTCATGCTATCATTCATTCCCACTTAGGCAAGCAAACTCATTCATGAAAGGCCTCATCATAGACTTATAACACAACCAATATTAGTCACATCACATGGCCTTATACAAAATGATATATCAAATGACATAGACCACATTCTTGGCTAATCAATTATAACACTTACAAAATAACCAAATTCCTATACATGCCATAATTCAATGTAAATCTCAATATACCAAAATGTGTAGATAGTGTGGATGATCCTCCGATGATCTCCGTACCCCGAGCTGGCTTGGCGACACTATAAAACAAGGGAAAAGAGAAGGGAGTAAGCTTTAAGCTTAGTAAGTCTATATGTAAACAATGAACATCATACCACATACTTATCAATCAAGAATATTATATACTAATCAAGAACAATTCAGATCCTTGTAGTTTCACTTACTCATTTCAAACCTTACCACATTCCAAATACATATCATAGACTTTGCTCACAATTACATGCACTTATAACCTTGCACTTGTCACCACATTGTCACACGTAATTTCACTTAATCACATTTTCCCGATGAACACTTCAGAATAATACTAGATACACGATGGTATCACACACAGCCCACCAATAGTCACATATACATGGTGGTATCGTACACATCCCACCAATAATCACATATATACGGTGGTATCGCACACAGCCCACCAATAATAGTAAATATGGTGGTATTGCACACAGCCCACCAATAATAATAAATACAGTGGTATCGCACACAGCCCACCAATAATAATAAACACGGTGGTATCGCACACAGCCCACCAATAATAATAAACACGGTGGTATCGCACACAGCCCACCAATAATAATAATTATACAGTGTTCATCCGTATCCTTTTTCTATTCTGAAGGTTCATCCGGGAATTTCCTCACTTTTCATAATTTTAATAAATATCAATAATATTCACTCACATTTCACATAAAACATTAATATGTAAAAACACAAATAAAAAGGATGTATCATTTACATATAAACTTACCTCGATACAAAATGTGTCAATTTGCAATTTAGTCCGAAACCTTGCTTTTTCCTCGGCCAAGGTTGATTCCACGTTCTTCTTGATTTATAATGACACATTTAGCTTATTTAATATACACATTATTCAAATCAGTCCAAAAACTTCCTATGGTAAATTTATAATTTAGCCCCTAACTTTCTCAATTTTTACACTTTAGTCCCTAGGCTCGTAAAATGAAATGTGTTCATTTTTCACACACCCAAGCCTAGCCGATTCATTTTCTCTCTTATAGCAGCCCACAATTTTAACTATTTTACATTTTATACACATATTATTTCATCTTTTGAAAATAAGTCAATTTTATCAATTTCACCAAAAATCATCTAGCAAAAGTTGTTTATCACACTTCAAACTTTCATATTCTACCACTAGAAATCAAAATACATGTATGTCATCCATGGGTAAAATTTTAAACACAAGCTCTAGCTCAAAGTAGTGGTAGAAATAGCTAGATCGAGCTACGAGGATTTCAAAAATACGAAGAATATAAAAAACGGGGCTAGGAGGTACTTACAATCAAGCTTGAAAGTGAAACAAAACCCTAGCTATGGCTCCTTGCAAATTTCGGCTATGAAGGATGAAGATGGACAAAATTTTAGCCTTATTTTCCCTTTTATTTCTTTTATTAACCAAATGACCAAATTGCCCTTCATTAATCCTTTAGTTATTTTATCCCTTTATGGGCATTTTGTGTCCAAACTATAACAAAAATGGTCTATTTACCAACTAAGGACTCTCAATTTAAAAACCCATCTCAATCAAGTACCTTTATGGATTATAATACACACTTTTCACCCATTGCAATTTAGTCCAATTTATCAAATTAGACATTCAAACAATAAAATTTCTCAACCAAAATTTCACACAAACATTCAATCACTCAATAAACACTAAAACTCAATCAGAATAAATATTTTAACCTCGGATTCATGGTTTCAAAACCACTATTCTATTTAGGCCCTAATTCGAACTGTTACACTTTTTGATAGAATCATTGATGTTTCATCAAATGAAACATATTTACCGACAATGATCTCACTTGTTTCTAGGCACCATAACTTATAGCCTTTTATCCCAACAGTAAAACCCAGAAAAGTGCACTTCACCACCTTTAGTTCAAGCTTTACCTAACTAACTTGAGCATAAGTAGGACAACCAAATGCTCTAAGGCTAGAGTAATTAGGAGGATTACCTGACCAAATCTTTTGAGGAACCTTTCCATCCAATGCTTGACGTAAATATGTGAGCTGTGGAATATGCGACCTGTGGAATACAATTGTTGTAACATCATGCAAGTTGTGCCAACACATGAGCTGTATCAATGCACGAGTTATGATATTACGCGAACTGTAGTAATGCGCAAACCATAGGAACGTGTGAGCTGCGATGTAAAGCACACCGCGTCGGTTGGGTCTTATTTTGTTAACTTTCGACATGTTGCATGTGTGTACTTGAAATGGGTGTTTATTCTATAAGCATGCACATATGATTGGTTGTGTTCTTATATGTTTGTGATGTTCCTTTTTAATTAGGGTTTTATGTAACCTTTGACTCAAAGGTTATAGATTTTCGGAACTCACTAAGTTCATTTTGAACTTACGCAATTTTCCTCTTTTCCCATTTCAGGTTTTCTAGGTTGTTGCAGACTTTTCGAAGGGACTTAGCCAGAATGCGGCCTTTTGTGAATCATTCTTTTATTGAATATTTTTGTAACATGTACATATTGGGGCAACTCTCAGTCTTGGCCAGTTAGTAACTTGGTTTTGTTATACTTAGTTACATCTATTTTTTTATTTGAGATAAGTTTTGTATAAGCTAACTGATTTTTATATTTTGCTAATTATCAAGTTCGCTCTACAAATGGTATTATATTTTAACTGATTTATATATGCATTCGATTAGAGTTAATAATTCTAAAGTTCGCAGTATCCTTCGAGAATTGTTATCTCGACATTCTTTATGTCGTATGTGTTTGTGGTTTGTCTCTGTTCGCTATCTGTCATTCTTAATATGGCTTAAGTAGTGACAATCTCGACTTGAATCTCTCCATTCCCTCTGTGTCACACTCAGGGCTCCTCGTCAGGAGTTGATCTGCTTCCCTTTCACGTCGGTTCACCCGTAGGAGATTTAAGCTGCCATAGCCGAAAAGCTTCAAAAGATAGGTTGAATAAGATAATACCCCTAAAAAGCTTCTCTTCTTTTTCCTTTTCACGTGAATATTAATATTTATCCAAATAGCACAGGTGTCCTTTCATCAGAATCATGCTGCCTCTGTACGTACAAGTTGGTTGTACCAGACTGGACAGCTCACACATTTTTGCTCTTACCCGGACAGCTGTCAGGTGCGGCGACAATTCTGGGTGCAATCTAGAAATACTCATGCAACGACATCAGTACCGTGTAACAGCCCGATTTAGGGGCTAGTCGGAATAGTGGTTTCAGGACCACTAATCTGAGGTCAGAGAAAATTTATTTTAATATTAGTTTATGTGTTATAGTATGATTATATGAGTGCATGAAAATTTGGTGAATTAATTTTAGTGATTGCATGCTTAATTTTGAAAAAAAGGACTAAATCGCATAAGGTGCGAAAGTTTTATTTTGCAAGTTAAATGTGTCAAATAGCTAGAGACCTTTAAATTAGAGGTCCTTAATGTGCAAATAGGCCCTTCTAAGGGTGATAGCTGGCCATAGGGATAAAGAAATTAAATTTGGTCAAGGTTTGGTGACATTAGGTGACTAAATGAATAAAATAAAACAAAACAAAGAAAGCTATCATCTTTTCCTATTATCTTCTTCTTCCACCGAAAATATCAACAAGAATAGGGGTTTGGGAGCTTGAAATTTTCAGCAACTTATACTCCTTGTAAGTAAGTGATTTTGGTGGTTATTCTTGATAATTTTTGTACTTTTGGGACCCTTGTAGCTTAATCTAGCTAATGAGGGGACTATTTTGCAAAACGGTTGAGAGTCTAGGGTTTTTCCATGTGAGTATTCATGTGTTTGCTGAAATGTTATGGAAGAAAATGAATCTTGGTTGTTTAATAAACAACTTTTATGAAAGGATTTTTCATGAAAACACCTAATAAGACTATTTTGTAAAAGTTATAAAAATGGATAGTAAATGTGTGAAATAATTGAAATTTTGAATTGCTATAAGAGAGTACATGAATCAGCTAGGCTTGGGTGTGTGAAAATTGAACACATTTCATTTTACGAGCCTAGGGGAAAAATTGTAATTTTGTGAAAGTCTAGGGGCAAAACGGTAATTTTTCCAAAATAGGAATTTTTCGAGTGATTTGATTAATGTGGTTATTTAATAAGCTAAATATGTCATTATAGATCAAGAAGAACGTGGGATCAACCTTGACCGAGGAAAAGGCAAGGCTTCAGACTAAATTGCAAATTGACATATTTTGTATCGAGGTAAGTTTATATGTAAATGATACATCCTTTTTACTTATGTTTTTTTTACATATTAATGTATTACGTGAAATGTCAATGAATGTTATTGATATCTATTGAAATGATAAAAAATGAAGAAATTCTCGGATGAACCTTCGGAATAGGAAAACGATACGGATAAAAATCGTGAATAAGTAATTGTTAGTGGGTTGTGTGCGATACCACTATATTTATCATTATTGGTGGCCTGTGTGCGATACCACCGTGGATATGTGATTATTGGTGGGCTGTGTACGATACCACCGTGTTATTTATTAATGGTAGGCTGTGTGCGAAACCACCGTGTATCTAGTCTTATTCCGAAGTGTTCATCGAGAAAACTTTAACTAAGTAAAATTACGTGTGATTATGTGATGACAAGTGCAGGGTATATGTGCATGTAAATGTGAGCAATGTTTATGATATGTATTTGGGATGTGGTAAGATTTGAAATGAGTAAGTACAACTACAAGGTTCTGAATTGTTCTTGACTTGTGGGTAATTTTCTTGACGAATTAGTATGTGGTATGATGTTCATTGTTTACATGTAGACTTACTAAGCTTAAAGCTTAGTCCCTTTTCTTTTCCCTTGTTTTATAGTGTCAAGAGCCAGCTCAGGATACAGAGACCATAGGAGGATCACCCACACTATCCACACAATTTGGTATATTGAGATTTACATTGAATTATGGCATGTATAGGGACTTGATCTTTTTGGTTATATGTCATATTGGTTTAGCCAAATGTGTTGGCTTAGGATGATATTTGATTCATTTTGTATAAGGCCATGAAATGTGGCTCATAATGTTTATTTGGATGTAAATCTATTCATATATGCATATACATGCCAATGCCATTATGATATGGTCTATGGTTATTGATGGTTGAATGAGGATATATTGCATGTGATTATGGATGTTTGACGATGGTGAAGCACTTAGTTATGCTATATTAAGTTCCTTGAATTTATATGTATATATATATTTGGATTTAGATTAGTGTGGTCTTGATGTTGTGTAGGTTGGTGTAAGTACGGGTGGCAAAAAGGCTTGGCAAATAGCCTTATTTTGTCCACACGGGTAGACACACGGGCGTGTGTCTAGACCGTGTGTGACACACGGCTTACCCCATAGGCGTGTAGTCCGCCCGTGTGTCCCCCTGTATCTTAAGTTGGCAAAACAGAATGCCCAGTAGTAACCACACGGGCTGAGGCACGGCCGTGTGTCTCAACCGTGTGGGCGACACGACCATAGGACATGGGCATGTGCCCAGGCCGTGTAAAGTCTGCACTTGATTTTAGGAATTTAATTCGCCACACGGCCTAAGGACACGGGCGTGTGTCTTGGCCGTGTGACCTTATTTGATTGATGACGTCATAAATAGAATGTCCCCTATTTTTGACACGGCTTGAAGCATGGGCATGTGATATGCCACACGGGCGTGTCCCTTCTCCCACACGGGCGTATGGACCTTTTTGATGAAAATTCTCTCTAAGTTTTCCAGAAGTTTCTAAAGTTCTCGGTTTAGTCCCGAACTACTCCTTATGTATGTTGTGGGCCTCGCAGGCTTGTGTAAGGGGTGATATGAATGTTTATGAAAAGTTTTAAATTTGAGTGGAAAGTCATGTCTCGGTTTTGTATGATTACTTGCATATAAGTCCGGTAACGCCTCGTACCCTGTTTCGGTGTCGAATATGGGTACGGGGTGTTACATACCAAAACATGACAAAATTAAAGATAAATAGGCTAAGATCCACTGAGTAATAAAATGCAATTTACTGAACTGAAAATGCTAAAATATGTGCTAAAGATAACTAAATGGAGACAAATTAACCAATAAGTAGGGAGAAAACATATGTTCTTTCTAGTACCATCACACACCCCCAAACTTGAGTTTTTACTTGTCTTCAAGTAAAACAGAAACTAGCAAGGCTACACAAGAATTCACTAAGGCAAATGATCATTCTAGCAACTTGAATCACCAAAAATCCCAATGAATGAGTCACATTCAGATGACAGAATATTGCATCGATAATACATAAGTATGAATGAATAAGATTGCAACTTCATCAAAACCAGTATCATGCTTTAAATCATATATTCTATCTGCCAATACAGCATTTATTGTACAATATATGTTTCTTTTTTCTTTTTTTTTTGTGAATAAGGGATATCTTTGCATTACTGTACCCTTGTTCCTGAGAAGTAATGATGGAGTGCAACAAACCCCCCATCGAGTACGTAATTGCACCGACACACACTCATTCATCGATAGCCTTTGGCTAGATTCATTTTTCTAACGTTTGCATTGGAGTGTTCCCTCTTTAACATTTTACAATACACCCACTTTGGAGTATCTCTTATTCATACCTATATATATATTAGCAGCTATAAAAGGAAGATTCATTCAAGATTCAAGGAATGCTACTAGTCATCCATTACTAATGCAACCTAAATCATTCATCAATGAATTGAAGATACAACATTTAGTCAAATTTATTCAATTCATTTATTGATAATTCACATGATTCAAGAATTAAGCATCGAATGTAACAAAAATTTTCAAACACATTTGCATTAACCACAAATAAACCTTGCATGCTTCATTAAACTCAAAAAAAATTTATTTTTTTAACTGTGGGTGTATTTCCAAACCCCATATGCATTCTTCCAAACTTAAAGTTTACATTATCCTCAATGCACTAAAATTAAAATGCAATGACAATAGAAATGCAACAACATTTTGCACTAACAAAATAAAAATTACAGCTACGTGCAATGCATGAACACTACAGCTAAAGAAAATGAAAATAAACTAACTAAGTTTTCCTCAGCCACAGATGTGGCTGTACGATGTTTCTTCCTCCTCTTCTTTTTCTCCTCCTTCTTGCGCTTTTTGTCTTTGGAGCGCTTTCTCTTCTTTTCTTTGGGCTTCGCACGAATCGCTCCTCAGGTGATATGCCCTCACTCTTGATGAGTCATAAGTGACAGTACAATAGTATGAACTGCGTTGACAATAAAGCCCAAGTGCGTCGAAAATGGTACCTAATTATTCTGCAAAAAAAAAAGAGAAGTAAAACAAACTTGAACAAAAACAAAAACAAAAAATAAAATAAAATAAAATCACATAATGATAAATTCAATAAAAAATAAAATTTTTCGACCAATTTAATGGTCTCTGCCTATTTTTGATTAATATTCCCAAAATAGTGTTTCAACCGCTGTCCATTCACTTTGAACTGGTGTCCATCATGTAAATCTCTGATTGTGACTGCACCATGAGGAAATACTTCGACAACTTCGAAAGGTCCAGACCAACGTGAGCGCAATTTACCCGGGTGTAATTTCAATCTAGAATTGAATAATAAAACTTGTTGACCCACGATAAATTATCGCTGCAAAATAATTGTGTCATGCCATCGTTTGGACTTTTTCTTGTAAATTACAGCGTTTTCATAGGCATTTCGCCTAATCTCCACTAGTTCAGTGATTCCAAGAACCTTTTCTTTCCAGCAGCTTCATAGTCCATGTTCACTTGCTTAATTGCCCACATTGCTTTGTGCTCCAGTTCAACTGGCAAGTGACATGCTTTCCCAAAAACCAATTGATACGGTAACATCTCTAATGGAGCTTTGAATGCTGTCCGCAATGCCCATAAAGCATCATCCAGTCTAGAAGACCAATCTTTCCTCGAAGGGTTCACAACCTTTTTAATAATGTTTTTAATTTATCGATTCGATACTTCGGCTTGTCCATTAGTTTGCGGATGATAAGTAGTAGCCACTCTATGATTAACTCCATATTTCTTCAGTGCGGTCGTCACTTGGTTGCAATGAAAGTGTGTACCCTGATCACTAATCAATGCCTTTGGTGTGCCAAAGCAGGTGAGTATATACTTGTGAAAAAAATTAAGCACTGTCTTTGTATCATCCTTTGGGACTGCAACAGCTTTAACCCACTTCGAGACGTAGTTAACAGCTACTAATATATAAAGATTTCCAAATGAACTAGGAAATGGTCCCATAAAATCCATACCCCAAACATCGAACAATTCAACCTCCATAATTGACTGCTGCAACATTTCATTGCGTCGGGATATAGAACCAGTGTACTGACACTTATCGCATTGGTTCACACAATTGTGGGCGTCTTTGAATAATGAAGGCCAGTAGAATCCTGATTGGAGAACCTTAGCAGCAGTTCGCATGCCACCGAAATGACCTCAACAAGGAGCATCATGATAGTGCTTCAGGTTTGAAAGCATCTCATCTTCCGGAACACAACGCCGAATGATGTTGTCATTGCATACCTTGAATAAATACGGCTCGTTCCAATGATACTTCACTACTTCACGAAGAAATATTTCCTTTTTATGGCCTATGACACCCAATGGGAGTTTTCCATACACTAGATAATTAACCAAATTCGCATACCAAGGGGTTGCATCTACAGTAAATAACTTCTCATCTGGGAATGAGTCGACAATTTGAAGTATGTTTCCATCTTCGCTACCAACTTCCAATCGAGACAGATGGTCTGCAACTTGATTCTCTGAACCTTTGCGGTCTTTTATCTCGATGTCGAATTCTTGCAACAGTATGATCCAGCGTATTAGTCTTGGTTTTGCATCCTTCTTCGCAAAAATATATTTCAACGCCGACTGATCAGTAAATACGGTAAACTTTGCGCCAACAAGATAAGAATGAAACTTGTCGAAAGCAAAGATTACAACCAACAATTCTTTCTTTGTAGTGGTATAATTGATTTGAGCCTCTGTAAGAGTTTTGCTAGCATATAGATGGCGTGAAATATTTTTCCCTTGCATTGTCCTAGAATAGCACCCACAGCAAAGTCGCTTGCATCGCACATAACTTCAAAAGGTTGAGACCAATCTGGTGTAAAGACAATGGGTGTATTTACTAGTTGCTTTTTTAATTGAAAAATGCATCCAGACATGCATCGTCAAAGAAGAATTTTCGATTCTGTTCCAGCAATTAGCATAAGGGTTTTGTAATTTTTGAGAAATCTCTAATAAAGCTTCGGTAAAACCCCGCATGCCTAAGAAAATTGCAAATACCTTTCACATTTGTCGGTAGAGATAATTTATCAATGATTTCCACTTTAGCTTTGTCTACTTCAATGCCTTGACTAGAGATGCGATGGCCTAACACAATGCCTTCAATTGCCATGAAATGACATTTTTCCCAATTTAGAACAAAATGTGTCTTCACATCGCTTCAATACTTTATCCAAGTTGTCAGCGCAATGATCCAAATCATTCCCATAGACTGAGAAATCATCCATAAAACCTCTAAAGAATCTTCAATCATATCTGAGATATTGCCATCATGCACTTTTGAAATGTGGCTAGTGCATTGCAAAAAGCGAAAGGCATACGGCAAAAAGCAAAAGTACCAAAGGGACAGGTGAAAGTTGTTTTCTCCTGATCCTCCGGTGCAATAGCAATTTGATTGTACCCAGAATAACTGTCTAAGAAGTAGTAATAGGCTCTTCCAGCAAGCCTGTCCAACATTTGGTCAACGAAAGGAAGTGAGAAGTGGTCCTTCCTTGTGGTAGATTAAGTTTGCGATAATCCATACAAACTCGCCATCCCGTAGGAATGCGTGTAGGAATTAATTCGTCTTTGTCGTTGCTAACCACAGTGATGCCACTCTTTTTATTAACGCATTGCATTGGACTTACCCAATTGCTATCAAAAATATGGTAAATAATTCTAGCATCAAGCTATTTTATAATTTCTTTCTTAACAACTTCCTTCATCTTCTCGTTTAATCTTCTTTGTTGCTTAATCAATTGCTTGCCTTCATCTTTCAAGTTGATCTTATGCATGCAAAAGGATGGACTAATGCCTCGAATATTGGTAATACTCCAAGCAATAGCTCGTTTATGTTCCTTAAGAATATGGACCAATTTCTCTTCTTGAGTTACATCCAGTGTTGCGGAGACAATAACTGGGAGAGTATTGTTAGCACCAAGAAAGACGTATTTAAGATGAGTAGGTAGTGGTTTCAATTCCAGAGTAGGGGCTTCATCAATAGATGGCTTGAAAATTGGAGTTGTTCTGTTGGCTAAGTCTAAGGATTCAATCTGCCATCCATGCCTGAGTTCAATATTATTAACTTCAACCATGCTGTCACAATCATTTAAGAATTCATCATCAGATGTCACTACAAACTCCTCAGAAAGCATTGTGCTTTGGTCATTGAATTCTTCCTCAATTAGATCATCTAGCACATCGACAGTACGGCATTCTTCTTTATCCTTGCATTGAATAGATTCGAAAACACTGAAGGTAACGTGCTCATCATTAAGTCGCATAGTCAGTTCACCTTTATAAACATCAATAAGAGTTCGTCCGGTGGCTAAAAATGGTCGTCCTAAGATTATGGGAACCTCCTTGTCTACCTCGAAGTCAAGTATGATAAAATCAGCCGAAAAAATGAATTTATCCGCACGAACTAAGATGTTTTTGATTTGCCCTTCAGGTTGAGCCAAGGATCGATCTGCTAGTTGCAATGTCACTACAGTAGGTTTCATGTAACTAATTCCTAACTTTCTGAAAGTAGATAGTGGCATTAGGTTGATGCTAGCTCCCAAGTCGCATAAAGCCTTGCCCAAATAATGGTTGCCAATTGAACATGGGATAGAAAAGCTTCCAGGATCTTTCACTTTTGGGGGCAACTTATTTGTCAAAACAACACTACAACCTTCTGTCAGTACAATAGTTTCAATATCACTAAGCTTCTTCTTCTTGGACACGAGCTCCTTCGTAAATTTCCCATAATTTGGAATTTGCACATGTGACACCCCTTACCCGTATTCAACGCTGGAATAGGGTACGAGGCATTACCGGACATAAACAAAAGCAAACATACATTTCCGAGTCATAAATTTACGTCCAACTTAAAATCTTTCATACTCGATCATGAAGTCCCTATTACGAGCCTACTAGGCCCAAAACATGCTTTGGAAGTGGTTTGGGACTAAACCGAGAACTTTAGAAAATTTTACAAAACTTAGAAAATTTTCCATGTTACAGGGCTCACACGCCCGTATGGTCCAAGGGACACGCCTGTGTGACCCTGGGACACGCCCGTGCTTCAGACCGTGTACGATTTAGGGAGCTCTCTGACTTGTGCCACACGCCCGTATCTCTGCCCGTGTGCTCAATTCTGGACATTTTGTTTTGCAACAATTAAGGTACAAGGGACACACGGATATAACACATGCCCGTGGGGCAGACCGTGTGTCACACACGGCCTAGACACACGCCCGTGTGCCTACTTGTGTGGGCAAAAGTAAGGCTATTTACCAAGCCATTTTGCCACCCTCACTTGCACACATCAACACAACATCACATGGCACAAATTCAAGCATTTAAGAGCAACTAAACAACCA
The DNA here is from genome assembly GCA_025698515.1 of Gossypium sturtianum. NCBI lineage: Eukaryota > Viridiplantae > Streptophyta > Magnoliopsida > Malvales > Malvaceae > Gossypium > Gossypium sturtianum. The sequence continues at coordinate 128,702,367 of CM046948.1, forward strand.
CAACCAAGAAAATAACATGTCATCCTCACTCCATTATTTATCAAGCTTAGAACTTCAACCTTTCCACACCAATTCATGCAAGACTCCACATTCATGGTTAAAACATATCATCCTTATATCTTTGTCAAACATATTCACTACATTTATTAAGCCTCAAATCAAACATACAAATTTCACATTCATTAGGCATACCATGATCATATCACCATAGACATTGACACATATATGAATATATTTAGGCTTACAACCATGTTAGCCAATATGAGCCAACTTATATGGCCAAATAGCAAAACAAGCCTTTGACAATCACAAGCCAACACATTAGCTACAATCACAATGACACATTTTAACAAAATGACTAAGTCCCTATACATGCCATAAACTCAAAATACTTGAATTCATCAATACCCAAAACGATAGCTTGATAGTGTGATAGGATCTCCGGCGATCTCCAACCCGAGCTAGCCCAATAACCCTATAAGACATTGGAAAGGAAGGAGGTAAGCTATATATATAGCTTAGTAAGTCCGTACGAAAATAATAAGCAACTCTTACCAATCTTTTATCAAGTCCAACAATATAAACATAAAATAATAATAATTGCTTTAAAAATCATAGTTATAAATTTTCATTCAGTCATAATGTTTACTCTATCAACTTATAAGCATAATTTAACATATCTTGGCTTTAGCCTAACAACCATAATTTCTCCTTTGTATCAGATTACAACAAATAATGAATTATTTTAAACTTCATAGTAACCATGCACATTAATTATGAGTATTTACATTTCAAGCATATACTTTAACACCTTTCTATTGCCTAAACTTTTATCTTCCCATACTTCTATAACCATTTCAACAAGCAATTATGCCAATCTTCCCTTTTTCTCATATCCAATAAATCACAAATTGTGTGAATAAAACATACCACATCATAACTCAATTTGGCCCAAAAGCCAATCACATAATCGTCAATCGAATTTACCTTGTATTTCATACAACACAAATATAGACCAAAAATCACAAGGTTTTCACAAAAACATTCTCATGGAAATCATGAACTCACAATTTCATGAAGTCATGCTTATAAACTTTATGTACATACCTGTACCAACTCGTAACATAATCACATACTTTCTCGTCTTTGACATACCCGTTGAATTTCCCGTTGAACCATTTGGAATACTAAAGGATACTCGGGGATCTTGTACACACACTACCGTACCAATGCTATATCCCAGATATGGTCTTACATGTAATCTCGTATCGATGCCAATAGCCCAGCTATGGTCTTATACGAAGTCTCATATCGATGTCATATCCCAGATATGGTCTTACACGTAATCTCAATAACCCTAATGTCATGACATTTGTATCCTAACTATTCCTAAGGTTCAACCGGGACTTTCGTTGTATCGAATCTTTGTCGGTCATTTCCGTAGTATCTTACTCAATAGCATTCACATTTCATTTCAATAATATAGCATTTACCACGATTATATCAATTAAAAATTTATACATATATAATTTAATGCTTATTAAACATACGAACTTACCTCGACATAAAAATGGCGAAAAGGACTAAATCGTCAAATACTCGCTTTTCTCCCGTTCTAGGTCCGAACCTCGTTTTTCTTAATCTATAATATCACATTTAACTTAATTAATCAACGTATTATTCATTTCAGTCCAAAAGTCACATTATGGAAAAATTACATTTTTGCCCCTAAACTTTTGACTTTTTTACAATTTAGTCCCTAGGCTCGTAAAATGAAATGTACTAAATTTCTTCAATACCCATGCCTAGCCGAACCTTATACATGCTTATAATAGCCCACAATTTTCATTTATTCACTTTTTTACACTATATGTTATAACTTTTACAAATAAGTCCTTTTAGGCATTTTAACCGAAAATCATTTAGCAAAAGTCGTTTATCAAACACCAAACATGCATTTTCTAAAATTAGACATAAAAATACACCAACATCCATCATGGGTAAAATTTTAGATCTTGACATCTCTTCAAATTGATGGTAGAAATAGAAAGATCGAGTTACAACGACTTCAAAAATATAAAGAGCATTAAAAACGGGGCTAGAACGGACTTACAATCGAGCTTGGAAGCTTGAAAAACCCTAGCCATGGTTTCCCCTTGTGAATTTTGGCCATGGAAGGAAGATGGAAAAAAATTGGCTTTTAATTTGGCTTTTTGATTCATTTAATTACTAAATGACCAAAATGCCATTCACTTAAAACTTTGAAATTTTATCTCACCATGTCCATTTTTGTCCACTAACTTAACCAATGGTCTAATTACCATTTAAGGACCTCTAATTTAAAATCTCATAGCAATTGGACACCTTTAACATATGGAATTCAAGTTTTGCACTTTTTTGTAATTTAGACCTTCTGACTAAATTGAGTGCCCAAACGTCAAAAATTTTTAACAAAATTTTCACGAAATTGTTCCATAAAACTGTAGACCATAAAAATATAATAAAAATAAATTTTTATTCGTCGGATTTGTGGTCCCAAAACCACTGTTCCGACTAGACCCAAAATCGGGCTGTTACAACTCTCCCCCTTTAGGGATTTTCGTCCCCGAAAATCTTACCAAAAAATAAATTCGATTTTCCACGTAGACTCCTCTATCTCGTGACACTGCCAAAGAACCCTCACTAAGGTTATGCTTTTATTTCCCAACTTTTTAATCTCTTGTGTCAAAATTCCGATCGATTCTCTATTATACAACACATCGGCTAAATCATAATCCCTATCGGAGAATTCATACTCAGATAGTCCAATCGATACCATTGCAACATAGATACACAAAACACATTTTGAATCATTTTCCAAGGCAATACTTTCGGAAGCATGCTATCGCTGAACGGGAATTTTATATCCCCATGTTTCAAATTCACATACATTCTCCGACAATCTGAAGTGGATTCTAAACTACCACGAATCACTTTTACTTTCTGTATGATTTCTGATCGGATAGTCTCTGAAACATATAACTCAACCAATCTATCATGTTACATACCCGATCACCAGAACATCTATTTCAAATAAGTGTGCATTTTATTACTCCCTGAATGAACAAACGAGCTACTACTGAGCTTCGTACAAAATTTTTCTCGCATAAGCTCAATTACTCGGTCAAAATTCTATCTTAGAATAATGATAACAGTCATCAAGTCCGACCTGGAATTCAGAATCAAAAGTCATCTCACACTGTACTCGTTTAGTTTACCACTCACTACCACATTCCCGAGGTTCTCGATCTTGCAAAGAAAACATCGCTTTAGCTTCTAACTTAGCTAGATTCAGACCGTCATCAAATAAGATTAACCATGTATCCAATACTCACAAAATAATCAAAGGTTTTCCATTCAAGCATTTGCAGCTATATCTGCTTTCCCAAAGTTTAATCGATAACTACTCACAATCTTTCAATAGTTCAAGCCATCTATGCTGTTTTAAATTCAGATCCTTCTATGACATTAGATACTTTAAAATCTTGGGATCAGGAACCATATGACATTTTTCGTCGGACAACTGATGTCATCAAATTCTCAACACAAACATAAAAGTGGCCGACTCTAAATCACCCGTCGAACAGTTCCTTTCATGTGACTTTATTTGTCTAAAAACATAAACTATCACTTTACATTCTTGTATTAAAACACATTCCAATCCGTTCGATAGTGCATCGCTGAAAAATCACAAATTCTTTACTCAATTTAAACTGAACCCAGAATCAGTGCTTCAATTAACAATACCTTCAACTATTTTGAACTTTCCTAACACCCACAGACCATTCAAACTTTCACAAATGTGATAACTTTATCAATCAAAATAGCTTTAACTCATAATAATATCATCCAATTAGAACTGATCTAATAGATACGTCCTTGTATCACACCATTTTCAAAAATAAATTCTTCATTCAGACTGTTCGTCAATTTACCCACGAATGTACAAGATTTTATCTTCTTACCTGAGGATAAACTTAAATGCATATAACTCAAATTACCTTTCAACTAACCAGCTCACTCAGATAAAAAACAACTGAGTCGATCTCACCTCAAATAATATCATATCAAAATACTCCATTCATCATGCTGTTAAAACAACTCAAACATACAATCTTTTAAAATTTCCTCACAAGCTAGTCAAAAGATCTTTCAATCATATTAGCTCAAGGAAACAAAACATCTTGGTTGAATTCATTGATCTTAATCAAAATTACCTGAGAAAAGAAAACCATCGTACCATTTGAGCTTGAGCTTCCACTATCTATACCTTTGCCGATGTCAATTCCTTTCACGAAAATGAGAGAAATCTTGATACCAGAATCACCTCGTTCCCATAATCGAACCAGAAATACAACCAAATTAGACATTGTTATCACAAGCCAAAGAACATACTTTAAAGATAAGCCATGTAATACCCCTAACCCGTAACCATCGCCGGTCTAGGGTTAAGAGGCATTACCGGAAAAATTGAAAACTTTTACGAACATTTCACATCAATAAGTATATCATCATCATATCATACCAACATTCAAGCATATAGTCCCTTAATGAGGTCTACGAGACCTTAAACGTGCATTAGAAAGGGGTCGGGACTAAATCGAGATCATACAAAAAAATTTCAAAAATTTAACATTTTTCAAAGTTACAGAGGTCACACGCCCGTGTGGGCAGGCCGTGTGCCTCACACGGCCTCAGACATGCCCGTGGGTCTAAGCCGTGGCAAAACAGGGCATACATACAGACCTGTCCATACGGCCTGAGACACGCCCGTGTGCCTCACCCGTGGTCGACACTGACTTACACCACACGGCCAGTCACACGCCCGTGTGTCCAGCCCGTGGTCGAAACTGACTTGTTTTGAAATGCAACTACGTAGGACATGGTCGAGCCACACGCCCGTGTGCTCAACCGTGTGGGCAAATATAGGCCATTTGCAAGGCCAATTTGCCATCCACACCTTGGGTTATACCTATAAGCACAAATAAGCATCATTCCAAGCATCAAATGCAAACAAAACATACCAAATTGACTATCTATTCTAACCATTCAAGAGCATATCAAACATACCAACTTATGTACCATTTATCTCATTATCATCACAAATATTTCTAAGTATAAACCAACCAAAACTTACCAATTCAATATACTAGCCATTCATCCAAAACATACCAACTTTGCATCATAAAACTTATCATAAATTTGATCATCTTATTAGACCAACTATTAGCCATCAACCCCTACCAAACTATGCATCACATAGCATAAACTACTCATTCACATCATATTCATTATCTAGCCATATCACATGGCTATTTTTACACCTTTCAAAACATAATCAAAACTTACTAGACTATACATGCCATACTTTAATATATACACTTTCAAAAGGTACCGAAATAGAGTTGGATAGTGTGGTGATGATCCTCGATGATCCCCAAGCCTTCCGTAGCTTTAACGATCTATAAAACAATGTAAACACACACAAAGTAAGCTTTCAAAAGCTTAGTAAGCTATATACAAATAAACTTAACATATAAACATTCATAATCATATCAAATACAAGATCATTAATATATCTCAATTGCAATTTCATAATTCTTCTTTGGCTCATTTGTTTAGCCATTGCTTACCAACAAATCATATCTCTAAATACCTCTTTTGATCATAGCACATTCATACATATATCACATTTTGTCTCATTGAATCTATGCACATATCTCTCTTTTGCAAGTTCACATATACTTACCTTTCATGCTTAAACATAGTATACACATCAACGTACCTGAAATGGTTACTCATTTCACATAGTCTTTCATTTCTTGGAATTGCCCGTTGAACCATTCAGAATCAAATAGGATACTCGGAATACACAGAATAATCATACAATGCCAATGTCCCAGACGTGGTCATACATGTAATCCAATATCGATACCGCTGTCCCAGACAGGGTCTTACATGAATCAAATACGATGCCAATGTCCCAGACATGGTCTTACTCGTAAATCTCAAATCGATGCCAACGTCCCAGACGTGGTCTTACATGATACCACATATTGGAACCCTATGTCATGACATATGAATCCTATCTATTCCTAAGGTTTGTACGGGACTTTTCGAACCTTGACACATTGTCAATACTTTCTCATATTACACTTGTATATCTTCCAAAGCCATTCATCATAATTCAATATTAAATGAACATGAATAAATCATCTTAAATACATTTATTTGTATATAGACTTACCTCGTATTCGGAATAAACGAACGGATTCGACTACTCGATCACTTTCGACTTTCCTCGATCTAAATCCGTTTTTTTTGGTTCTTGATCTATACATATTCAAATTTTACTCATTTATTCACCAAATCATTCAATTCAATCCAAAAACACACATTTAAGGCAATTTACAAATTAGCCCTCACATCTTCGCATTATGACATTTAAGTCCCTATTTCACAAAATCTCAAAATACACAAAATTCCCTTGTACCCATGCTTAGCCGAATGTTTATCATGATCATACAAGTCCATACATTTCATTTATTTCACATTTTAGTCCCTCAAAATATTATTTTCCCAATTTAATCCAAATTCTCAAATTCACCAAAAATCCAAAGACAAAACATGTTAATCTAACACATATATTTCATTTTTCATCAACTAACATCACAAAGCTCAAGCATTCATCCATGGCACATTTCAAATTCTTCATCAAATTCCAAAAATAAGGCTTGGGTTTTGTAGTACTCGAAGCAATGATTACAAAAACGTAGAGATTATCAAAAACTGAAACCAAAACATACCTTAATCAAAGAACATCAAGGTCGAATGCAACCAAAGCTTAAAACCCTCTTTTCTTTTCTTATTTTCGGTGGTGGATGGACAAAAGTGATGAAATAATTGATTTATTTTATGTTTTAATTAACATAATATTACATTTACAAATTTACCCTTTATTAACCAATTATAAAACCATGCAACAATAGCCCTTAACCGTCCATCCCCTAACTTAATGGCTAAATTGCAATATAACGATTCCATATTATAGAAACAATAGCAATGTAACACTTTAACAATTATCTAGCCACTTTTGCATTTTACACGATTAAGTCTTTTTCTCAAATTAAGCACACAAACAATAAAATTAATTCACGAAACTTTCACATATGCTTAATCACATACTGTAAACACAGAAAATAATATTAAATATTTTTCTGACTCGAATTTGTGGTCCCGAAACCACTATTCCGACTAGGGTCTAAACCGGACTGTTACAATTCTCCCCCTTAGGGATTTTTGTCCCCGAAAATCTTACCGTTAAACAGATTCAAATATTGTTGTCTCATAGCATCTTCAGGCTCCCACGTAGCCTCTTCCACTCCGTGTCGATGTCACAGTACTTTTACTAACGGATTTTTCTTATTTCTTAATTCTTTCACCTCGCGAGCTAAAATTCAGATCGGTTCTTCCTCGTAAGTCATATCGGATCGGATTTCAATCTTAGATGGAGAAATCACATGTGATGGGTCAGATCTGTATCGACGAAGCATAGAAACATGAAACACATTGTGAATGTTTTCTAACTTAGGTGGCAGCAATAATCTGTATGCAACAGGTCCAATACGCTCGATAATTTCATACGGCCCGATGAACCTCGGACTCAATTTGCCTTTTCTGCCAAAATGAAGTATTTTCTTCCACGGAGACACTTTCAAAAACACTTTATCACCGATCTCAAACTCGATGTCTTTCGTTTCAAATCTGCATATGATTTCTGTCGATCTGATGCGGCTTTTAAACTATCACGAATCACTTTCACCTTCTGTTCAGTTTCTTTGATCAAATCTACCCCGTGTATCTTATTTTCACTGAGCTCAGTCCAATACAAAGGTGTTCGACATTTGCGTCCATACAAAGCCTCATAAGGTGCCATTTTGATGCTCGCCTGAAAACTATTATTATACGCAAACTCAATCAATGGCAAATATTGTTCCCACGTACCATCAAACTCAAGAATGCAACATCTCAACATATCCTCGAGTATCTGAATAATCCGCTCAGATTGACCATCCATCTGTGGGTGAAAAGCTGTACTAAAATGCAATTTAGTACCTAAAGCCTCTTGCAGTTTCATCCAGAATTGTGAAGTAAACCTCGAATCTCTGTCAAATAAAATAGATAGTGGCACCCCGTGCAATCTCACAATATAGGAAATATATAGCTCAGCTAATTTATCAAGTGAGTAATTAGATCGTACCGGAATAAAATGAGCTAATTTCGTCAATCTGTCAACTACGACCCAAATTGCATCTTTCTTTCTCGGAGTCAAAGGTAACCCTGAAACAAAATTCATCGTCACTCTATCCCATTTCCACTCAGGAATCATAATCGGTTGTAACAAACCGGATGGCACCTGATGTTCAGCTTTAACTTGCTGACAGATTAAACATTTCGATACAGACTCTGAGATATCCCGCTTCATACCTGGCCACCAATAAAGTTTCTTCAAATCATGGTACATCTTTGTACTTCCCGGATGAACAGATAGGCAACTGTTATGCGCTTCTTTCAATATCAACTGAATCATCTCTGAAATCCTCGGAACACAAATTTGATCTCGAAATCTCAAACAATAATCAACATTAAATCGAAATTCAGAGTCAAAGTTCGAATCACACCGTGCACGTTTCGCTAACATTTCATTATCACTTTTCTGGGCATCACATATTTGCTGTAAGAACAACGGTTTCACTTTCAATTCAACCAAAACTGAACTATCATCAGACAAATCTAAATGAGCATTCATCGCACATAATACAAACATTGATTTTCTACTCAATGCATCAGCAACAACATTTGCCTTACCCGGATGATAATCTATCACAAGCTCGTAATCTTTCAATAGTTCTAACCATCTTTTCTGTCGTAGATTCAAGTCTTTCTAAGTCATCAAATATTTCATACTTTTATGATCCGAAAACACATGTCATTTTTCACTGAAGAGATAGTGACGCCAAATCTTTAATGCAAACACAATCGCAGCTAGCTCAAGATTGTATGTCGGGTAATTCTTTTCATGCAGTTTCAATTGCCTCGAAGCATAAGCTATAACTTTGCCTTCCTGCATCAAAACACATCCCAGTCCATTCAATGAAGCATCACTATAAATCATGAACTCTTTATCCGATTCTAGTTGTACCAAAACTGGAGCTTCAGTCAAAAGGACTTTCAACCGATCGAAACTTTTCTGACACTTTTCAAACCACTCAAATTTCACATCTTTCTGAAGCAATCTCGTCAGCGGAGTTGCAATCATCGAAAAGCCTTTTACGAATCGTCGATAATAACCAGCAAGTCCCAGAAAACTACGAACTTCAGACACATTTTTTGGAGGCTTCCACTCCAAAATAGCTAAAATCTTGCTCGGATCAACTCGTATACCAGATGCTGACACAATATGTCCCAGAAAACCAACTTCACGTAACCAGAATTCACATTTACTAAACTTTGCATATAATTGCTTATCTCGCAGAGTTTGTAGCACAATTCTCATATGTTCAGCATGTTCAATTTCATCACGCGAATAAATCAAAATGTCGTCAATGAATACAACAAAAAATCGATCTAAATACGGTCTAAAAATTCTGTTCATCAGATCCATAAAAACAGCAGGAGCATTCGTTAGTCCGAAAGGCATAACTAAAAACTCATAATGCCCGTACCTCGTTTTGAAAGCAGTTTTCGGAATGTCTGAATCTTTTACTCACAACTGATAAAACCCCGATCTCAAATCTATCTTTGAAAACACGGTAGCTCCTTTCAATTGATCAAACAAATCATCAATTCTAGGCAAAGGATATTTGTTCTTAATAGTCACTTTGTTCAACTAGCAATAACCAATGCACATTCTCATCGTGCCATCTTTCTTTTTCACAAATAGAACGGGAGCACCCCAAGGTGAGAAACTCGGCCGTGTAAATCCTCTATCGGTCAACTCTTGCAACTGTGACTTCAACTCTTTCAATTCTTTTGGTGCCATTCTATATAGAGCTATCGAGATAGGAGTCGATCCCGGTACTAAATCAATACCAAACTCAACTTCTCGTATCGGAGGCAATCCCGGTAATTCTTCAGGAAATACATCAGGGAACTCACAAACAACTGGCACAGATTCAACTTTCTTTTCACTCACTTTCGAATCAATCACATAAGCAAAATAGGCTTCGCAACCCTTTTTCACATAACTCTAAGCTTTCATCACTGATATCACAGCCGGTAACCCATTCAAATCATTAGACTCAATCCGTACCATTTCATCGTTCTGACATCTCAAATCAATAGTTTTTCGTTTGCAGTTCACAACGGCATCATGCAATGTTAACCAATCCATACCCAAAATTATATCAAACTCATCAAATGGTAATAGCATAAGATCAGCCGGAAAACAAACATCTCGGAACATTAACAGACAATTCTTGCATACTTTGTCAACCAAGACACATTTACCTAAGGGGTTCGATACTCTAATAACAAATTCAGTAGACTTCAACGGCAAAGTCTTACTGGATACTAAGTTCATGCATACATACGAATGATTAGACCCTGGATCTATCAATGCAATCACAGAAGTTTCATAAAGAGTAAATGTACCCGTAATAACATCTGCAGACGAAGCTTCCTCACGAGCTCGAATGGCGTAAGCTCTGGCAGTGCTCTAGCTTCGTGATCTCGCAATCAGATCTTTGTAGCTCTTTGACTACCACTGACATTTCTTGTGTTTCAGGAAGGTCTACCTCTAACTGAAACATTATCTGGCCTCGATTTCTGTACAATCTCTTGTTCAACAGATTCAGGGCAATCTCGAATGAAATGGTCTAATGCTCCACATTTAAAGCAAGCTCGGTCATTCAATCTACAATTACCCTGATGTCTTTTACCATAATGCTTACATTCAGGTCGCTCAGATCGGACATTTCCCACACTAGCCATCAAAGTAGCTAGAGCTTTGAAGTTCGACTGCGATCTAGCACGATCTCTGTTTGAATGTCCCATATTAACCTTTGATCGACTATGCTCATCTCTGAATTTCTTTGAAGCAGACTGAAATGATTTACTCAAAAATCTCTTTCTCACATCTCTGGCTTCAGACTCAGATTTTCTTTTATCTTTCCCGAGTGCTTCAGCTTTACACGCTCGATCAACAAGCACAATAAATTCTTTTATTTCCTGAATCCCAACTAGCAAACGGATGTCTTCATTCAAGCCATCTTCAAACCGTTTACACATTATTTCTTTAGTCGAAACACATTCCCGAGCATATTGACTTAATCTCACGAATTCTCGCTCATATTCTGTGACGGACATACGACCCTGTTTTAATTCCAGAAACTCTTTTCACTTTTGGTCTATAAATCTCTAACTAATATATTTCTTTCGAAACTCAGACTGAAAGAAATCCCATGTAACTCATTCTTTTGGAACAACAGAAATCAAAGTCTTCCACCACTGATAAGCTGCGTCTCGTAACAAGGAAACGGCACATTTCACACATTCCTCAGAAGTACAAGACATTTCATCAAACACTCGGATTGTATTCTCGAGCCAAAAATCCACTCTCTTAGCATCATCATCACTAGTAGCCCTAAACTCTTCAGCCTCATATTTACGGATTTATCGATCGGAGGCTTATTCAATAGATTCAAATTCATCACCGGAGGTACAATAGGTGTCTGAGGAGGATTAGGCGGGGGCAGGGGTTGTAAAACAGCCGGATTTGTTCTAACATATTGAGTGAACCACTCATTCATCATTTGGAAGAAGGCTTGTTTAGCCTCACTTTCCTGACCGCTAGCAGCCGGTCTCAAATCAGATGGCACTGTCCCTGGAGCGAGAGTAGGCACATTACTTTCAACATCGTCAGCTACAGCTCTTTCTGGATCCATTTACTATATGAAAAACACATTTTATACGTCAGGATTCATCAAACTATCACAGTTCTTTTATATGGCATGTATAGCTAGACTCTCACACGCTACGTTAGTACTAGAACCGACTAAACTGTAGCTCTGATACCAATAAAATGTAACACCCTTAACCTGTAACCATCGCCGGTCTAGTTTTAAGAGGCATTACTGGACAAATCAGAAACTTTTACGAACATTTCACATCAATAAGTATATCATCGTCATATCATACCAACATACAAGTATATAGTCCCTTAATGAGGTCTACGAGACCTTAAACGTGCATTAGAAAGGGGTCGGGACAAAACCCGGATCATACAAAATTTTTCCAAAAATTTAACATTTTTCAAAGTTACAGAGGTCACACGCCCGTGTGGGCAGGCCGTGTGCCTCACACGGCCTCAGACACGCCCGTGTGTCTAAGCCGTGGCAAAACAGGGCATACATACAGAATTTTCCACACGGCCTGAGAAACGCCTGTGTGCCTCACCCGTGGTCGACACTGGCTTGCACCACACGGCCAGTCACACGCCCGTGTGTCCAGCCCGTGGTCGAAACTGACTTGTTTTGAAATGCAACCACGAAGGACACGGTCGAGCCACACGCCCATGTGCTCAATCGTGTGGGCAAATATAGGCCATTTGCAAGGCCAATTTGCCATCCACACCTTGGGTTATACCTATAAGCACAAATAAGCATCATTCCAAGCATCAAATGCAAACAAAACATACCAAATTGACTATCTATTCTAACCATTCAAGAGCATATCAAACATACCAACTTATGTACCATTTATCTCATTATCATCAAAAATATTTCTAAGTATAAACCAACCAAAACTTACCAATTCAATATACTAGCTATTCATCCAAAACATACTAACTTTACATCTTAAAACTTATCATAAATTTGATCATCTTATTAGACCAACTATTAGCTATCAAACCATACCAAACTATGCATCATATAGCATAAACTACTCATTCACATCATATTCATTATCTAGCCATATCACATGGCTATTTTTACACCTTTCAAAACATAATCAAAACTTACTAGACTATACATGCCATACTTTAATGTATACACTTTCAAAAGGTATCAAAATAGAGTTGGATAGTGTGATGATGATCCTCGATGATCCCCGAACCTTCCGTAGCTTTAACGATCTATAAAACAATGTAAACACATACAAAGTAAGCTTTCAAAAGCTTAGTAAGCCATATACAAATAAACTTAACATATAAACATTCATAATCATATCAAATACAAGATCATTAATATATCTCAATTGCAATTTCATAATTCTTCTTTGGCTCATTTGTTTAGCCATTGCTTACCAACAATTCATATCTCTAAATACCTCTTTTGATCATAGCACATTCATACATATATCACATTTTGTCTCATTGAATATATGCACATATCTCTCTTTTGCAAATTCACATATACTTACCTTTCATGCTTTAACATAGTATACACATCAACGTACCTGAAACGGTTACTCATTTCACATAGTCTTTCATTTCTTAGAATTGCCCGTTGAACCATTCGGAATCAAATAGGATACTCAGAATACACAGAATAATCGTACAATGCCAACGTCCCAGACGTGGTCTTACATGTAATCCAATATCGATGCCGCTGTCCCAGACAGGGTCTTACACGAATCAAATACGATGCCAATGTCCCAGACATGGTCTTACTCGTAAATCTCAAACCGATGCCAACGTCCTTGATGTGGTCTTACACGATATCACATATTGGAACCCTATGTCATGACATATGAATCCTATCTATTCCTAAGGTTCGTACGGGACTTTTCAGACCCTGACACATTGTCGATACTTTCTCGAATTACACTTGTATATATTCCAAAGCCATTCATCATAATTCAATATTAAATGAACATGAATAAATCATCTTAAATACATTTATTTGTATATAGACTTACCTCGTATTCGGAATAAATGAACGGATTCGAGTACTCGATTACTTTCGACTTTCCTCGATCTAAATCTATTTTCTTTGGTTCTTGATCTATACATATTCAAATTTAACTCATTTATTCACCAAATCATTCAATTCAATCCAAAAACACACATTTAAGGCAATTTACAAATTAGCCCTCACATTTTCGCATTTTGACATTTAAGTCCCTATTTCATAAAATCACAGAATACACAAAATTCCCTTGTACCCATGCTTAGCCGAATTTTCATTGTGATCATACAAGTCCTTACATTTCATTTATTTCACATTTTAGTCCCTCAAAATATTATTTTCACAATTAAATCCAAATTCTCAAATTCACCAAAAATCCAAAGACAAAACATGTTAATCTAACACATATATTTCATTTTTCATCAACTAACATCATAAAGCTCAAGCATTCATCCATGGCAGATTTCAAATTCTTCATCAAATTCAAAAATTAAGGCATGGGTTTTGTAGTACTCGAAGCAATGATTACAAAAATGTAGAAATTATCAAAAACCGAAACCAAAACATACCTTAATCAAATAACACCAAGGCCGAGTGCAACCAAAGCTTAAAACCCTCTTTTCTTTTCTTATTTTCGGTGGTGGATGGACAAAAGTGATGAAATAATTGATTTATTTTATGTTTTAATTAACATAATATTACATTTACAAATTTACCCTTTATTAACCAATTATAAAACCATGCAACAATAGCCCTTAACCGTCCATCCCCTAACTTAATGGCTAAATTGCAACATAAGGACTCCATATTATAGAAACAATAGTAATGTAACACTTTAACAATTTTCTAGCCAATTTTGCATTTTACACGATTAAGTCCTTTTCTCTAATTAAGCACACAAACAATAAAATTAATTCACGAAACTTTCACATATGCTTAATCACATATTGTAAACACAGAAAATAATATTAAAATATTTTTCTGACTCGAATTTGTTGTCCCGAAACCACTATTCTGACTAGGGTCTAAATTGGACTGTTACAAGCCATGATTGATAATTTACGAAATAAGGATGATAAGAAAACCGAGATAAAGAAATCCAAGATGCGATATCATATTGGAAGTCCGAGAACATAACTCATAAGAAAATAATTAAGATCTCGATGAAACCTCAGAGAAAACCAGAAGAAAAACAATGCTTATAGGCTCTGGAATCAATTGTAACATAGATAATATATTTTCCAAATATATATGCAAAACAAAACAACATCCAGTAGAAACAGAAGAATAGCCTCACATAAATTTTCACCAACTTTTATTCCAAACATAGTAGAATAGAATCCCAAAGAGAGAGATAAGAAATGCTGCTCATCAACCAACCATATCAACAATGCTCTCATCTAACATTATAAGCAGCTAGCATTCTTGTAACAGCCCAAATTTCGGTGAAATCAGAACAGTGGTTTCGGGACCACAAATCCGAGCTGAAAATAAAATTTATTTTTATTTTATTATATGGTTCGTATGATGATAGATATGACAAGTGAAAATTTTGGTACAAAAATTTTATCGATTCAGTGCTTAATTACAAGAAGGACTAAATCACATAAAATGCGAAAGTTGAATTCTAGTAGCTATAAGGATTAAATAGCTATGGAATTCAAAACTAGAGGTCCTTATATTGTAATTAGACCATTAAGAAAAGAATGTAGATTTTTCTTGGTGATTCATCTATGGAAAATGAGACAAAGGCTAGGGACTAAATTGTAAAGAGAAAATTTTAATTAATTAAAAGATGATAAAATAGATATCATCTTATTTTCTCATCTTCTTCCCCAAAATAAAACATGGAAACCCTAGGAGAGAGAGAAGAGACTTTCATGGCCAATTTGAGTAAGTTTCCTTGTCCCGTTTTTAGTAATTTTGATATTTTTAGAATTAGGATAACTTAATCTCTCTATTTGGGGGATTAATTTGAAAAGTTACCAAAGTATGAAAATGGTCCATGGATGTATATGCTGAAAATTAGAAATTTATGGTAGAAAATGAAAGATTATTGATAGATAAACAACTTTTACAAAGTGATATTTGATGAAAACATGATTTAGGGACTAAAATGAAAAGTTGTAAAATTTGATGAAAAATTCTGAAATTTTATGAATACATGTGATGTAAAATTTGTAATGGGCCTTTGGTTAGGCTTGGAATAGGGAGTAATTTGCACAAGTTTCATTTTCCGAGCCTAGGGACGAAAATGGAATTTATGGAAAAGTTAGGGGCAAAATAGTAATTTTTCCTAGGATGAAAATTTAGTCCACATGAATGTAAAATATGATAAATTGATGTTAAATTTACTCGTATAGATCCCGATAGACCAAATTCAGAGTTAGAACGAGGAATGAGGAAAATGTCAGATTAGTGGATTTTACGTACACGAACCTTTGTCGAGGTAGGTTCGTGTAACTAAATTGTATATGTTTTTATGCTTGATTTAAATGTTGTGTTTGTGAATTTTATCATTTTCATAAATATGTGAAATGATCATATACTCGATATAGCCCGATAAATGAAAATGCCCGATAAAATGGTAAATGAATAAAATGTTACTTGTATGCTTGACATGGATGTGGAATGTGTTTTACTTGAATTACATAAATGTTACAGAGGTATGAAATAATCAAATGCCCGATAATGTTTGAAAAATGTTTAAATCCCATTTTAATAGATGAATATCGATGGATAAATGTAATTGCCGAAATGAATGAGGTCCTGCATTTGTTGCAGAATGGATTAGGCTCGAATGAGCAATCCTAATGACTTCATTACAGAAAGGATTTAGCCCGGACGGGTAATCCTGATGTGAGTTCTCTCAAGCATATATTATGAATTGGATATAGCCCGGACGGGTAATCCAGATTGGGCTCTATAAGGAATTCTTTATCATATAAAGGATTTAGCCTGGACTGGTAATTCTGCTGTATGATACGTGGCTCGAGAGTGTACTTACAAGGTACTACTGAGTATGAATTAACGGAATATGAAACTGTACACCTCGAGTGTACTACCTGAGTAACCATTGATATTTCAGATAAATTCAACGGGTAGGAATCTGGATATGAGAAGATATGTAAAAGAAATGAATTATTATACGTATCCGTCTAAATTACAAGGAAATGATGTTACATGACAAATGATATATACAAACATGAGATGATGTCATTTACACATGGACTTTATTTGATGAATATATGTGCATTCTTGATTATAGGCTTGTACACCTTGAGTGTACTTATCGTGTGATAAACTATAATTTATACATATTTTGACCCCATGCTTGGCTTACTTTTGGATGAATTTTCATTAGATTTGATGAATTCGATGCTCCTAATCCTTTAATTTCATTTTTTATACTCAGGAGAGCTTAGGGAGTCGAAAAGAACGAGAAACGGGCCAAAAAGGGATAAAATAGGCCTACCTCAGAAATCAACATGGCCTGGACTACCTCACACGGGCAGACCACACGGCCGTGTGTTACGAGCAGAAAGGAACACGGCCTAGACTATCGTACATGGGCCGACCACACGGCCGTGTGTGACGAGCAGAATCAAGCACGGCCTAAGCTATCGTACACGGGCGTGTCCCTGCCAAACCCAAGTTTAATTCTATTCGGAAAATACTACTTGAGGGCCAAGAAAGGTGCTTCAAAGCTTATATAAACACCCTAGGGGAGGACCTAAAAGGACACGCGGAGTAGAAGGTAGAAAATACTCGAAGACAGCCATCGGGAGCAGCTCAGAAAAAGGATCTCCATCAAGACTGAAGATCTCCTATCAATTTCTCTTGAAGTTTTTGGGTTTTCTTATGTTTTGTTATTTTCCTTATTTTAAGATGTTTCCCTCTATCAGTATGAACTAAATCCCTTAAATACCTTAGGGGATGAAACCTAAGATGGATCTTATTACTATTTGATTTATAAGATAAATACTTGTTCTTATTCTTAATTGTGAGTCCTTATTCTTGTTTTGATAATTCAGATTATTGATTCAAGTCGAATGTGCTTATTCAGAGGAGAAAAAGTCCCTGTTTAAGAGTAGATCAACACAATTAAGTGGAGTTTATTGCAACCCTAGAAATAGGGCGACGAAAATCTACCGGATTAGAGTCAAATCTAATAAAAGAACCCATATATCGAGTTAATGCGACAATAGGGGTTTTAATTAGAAAGAGATTTCAATTAATCAACCTAGAGTCGGTTGTTTTTAGTCTTGAAAGAGATATTAACATAATTCAGGGATTACTACGGATTAACTCAAGTGAATAAATCATATGAATCAAAAGTGATAAGTTAAGTCTAGGTGGATTCTTCCTTGGGTATTGTCTATCTCATAAAGTTATCTAAAAAGTATTTTCCCAATTCATTCTCTGTCGTGCTTTTAATTAATAGTTTAAAAGAAATCACCCCAATTCTTAGGCTAGATAATAGGAAGATAGTAATTACTAGTACTCTTGGTCCTTGTGGATACGATATTTCCGGTCTTACCATAACTATACTATTAAATGATAGGTGCGCTTGCCTTTATTGTGATCATAGTTAGTTAGAGACACATCAAGTTTTTGGCGCCGTTGCTGGGGACTAAGATATTAGGAACACTAATTTTTTATTACTTTAGCCATATTTTTTATTTTATTGCAATTTATTTTTATCTTATTGTTACTTTTCTAATTCTTCTCTTTCTTTGCTTCTAGCAGGACTCTCTAGTTTATGACTAGAAGAAACCCGTCAGGACCTTTGCTTTACGACAGTGAGATAGAAAGTACCGCTCGCAGAAATCGTAGGGAGATAAGGCGAAGTCTACAATACATAGAAGAAGAATAAGAGGACGATACCAATACTACCGAGGAGATGGCTGATAATAATCCGCTACCTCCTGTGGTTGCCGCAAATCCGGTGAATCAAAATCCTGCTCCTCGAACTATGTATGATTATGCTAAGCCTACTTTAACAGGAACTGAATCAAGTATTGTTAGACCTGCTGTTGCTGCAAATAATTTTGAACTGAAACCTAACACTATTTAGATGATTCAGCAGTTTGTTCAGTTTGATGGTTTGCAGGATGAGGATCCAAACAATCACTTGGCAAATTTTTTGGAATTCTGCGACACTTTCAAGATTAATGGCATTTTTGATGATGTCATTTGCCTTCGGTTGTTTCCCTTCTTATTGAGGAACAAGGCTAAACAGTGGTTGAACTCGTTACCATGAGGATCAATCACTACATGGGAACAAATGACTGAAATTTTTTTACTAAAATACTTTTCGCCGGCTAAAATAGCTAAGTTGAGGAATGATATCTCTTCTTTTGTGTAGATGGATTTATAAACGCTTTACGATGCATGGGAGAGGTACAAGGACTTATTGAGGAGATGTCATCACCATGGCTTACCTTTATGGCTACAGGTTCAAACCTTTTACAATGGTGTGAACCCCTCAACTTGGCAATTGATCAATGCAGCCACCGGCGGTACACTAAATAACAAAACCCCTGAAGCGGCTTATGAGTTTATAGAGGAGATGTCACTGAATAACTATCAGTGGCAAGTCATGAGAACAAAGCCGACAAAAGCCGCCAGTATTTTCAACCTCCATGCAGTCACCATGTTATCAAACCAGGTAGAACTCTTGAAGAAGAAAATTGATGGTTTATGTGTTTCTCCGCAGGTACATCCGGTGGTAAAGTGCGACACAAATGGAGGAGGGAAGAACACAACAGAATATCCACCTTACAACCCGAGCACTGAGAATGAACAAGTTCACTATATGGGTAGTAATTCTAGACCTCAAAATAACCCTTATAGTAACACTTACAATCCAGGTTGGAGGAACCATCCCAATTTTTCATGGGGTGGTCAAGGAAATTAGAGACAACAACCCCCTCCAGGCTTTCAACAACAACCCTACCCACAGGAGAAGAAGCCGAACCTTGAAAAGATGCTAACTAAATTCATCTCGGTGTCAGAAACTCGTTTTCAAAATACCGAAATAGCACTCAAAATTAGCAGGCATCAATTCAAGGGCTCGAAAACCAAATAGGTCAGCCTGCTAAGCTGATCTCAGAACGACCACAAGGTAGCTTACCGAGTAATACCGAGCCTAACCCAAGGGAACAACTCTATGCCATCACGGTGTGCGACGAAGAAAGGTTAGTAGAATCTGAATCTGAACCGAGGCAAGAACTTATGGTAAGTAAAGGTGAGGATAGGGTAAGCCACGATACAAAGAAATCAGTAAGTAAAGAGTATATACCTCGTGTGCCATATCCTAACGCGACGAAGAAAGACCATACTAATGAGCAATTTGGTAAATTTCTTAAACTCTTAAAAAAATTACGTATTAACTTACCGTTTATTGAAGCTCTTTCACAGATGCCCAACTCAGTCAAATTTTTGAAGGAGCTTCTAGGAAACAAGCGAAAGTTAGATGATGCATTGCACGTGGAGTTAAACGCAATTTGGTCAGCCATTTTATAGAATAAACTACCCGATAAATTAAAGAATCCAGGGAGTTTTACTATTCCTTATTTAATTGGTAGTTTAAATGTTAAACATGCTTTAGATGATTTAGGGGCGAGTATTAACGTCATGCCCTATAAAATGTTTAAGCAACTAGGTCTTGGGAAATCTAAACAAACTAGGATGAGTATTCAACTCGCAGATAAAACTATTAGATTTCCTAGGGGAATTGCTGAGGATGTGCTTGTAAAAATTGATAAATTTATATTCCCAGTTGACTTTGTTGTTCTAGATATGGATGAGGACAGTGACGCACCGTTAATCTTAGGACGACCCTTTTTAGCAACTGCTAATACTAGAATTGATGTTGGTACAGGTGACCTCACATTTCGTGTAGGTCGCGAAACGATCACTCTTCAGGCTCGTGACTCGATTAGGCCATCGAGTAATAAAGGTGAGTACATAAATTCTATTAATAACCATTCGGTTCAACCCTCTTTTCAGGAAGCACCTCAAAAATATACAAATGAGCAACATCCTAGTGCCAACAAAGAAATAGCTCATGAGGAACGAAGGCTTCAGATCGATGAACTAGACGAATGGAGGACACATGCCAAACACGAAGCAAAACTGAGGCAACTCCATGACGAGCTTAAAGGAAATCACTTCAAGATTGGAGATCAGGTACTGTTAGATGCAACCGATCCTCTAATAACCACCTCGAAGCAACTCCCTTCACGGTACTCAATGTTTTCCCATATGGGACAATCGAGGTAACTCATCCTAATTATGGCACATTTAAGGTAAACGGTCAACGACTCAAACTATATAATGGTGAGGATTTTAGGGATAGTAGAGAGGAGCTTCAGCTCCATGAACCTTCATATAGAGATGAAAACAAGGTAAGTCTAGCTTAAGACTTTAAACGAGTGCTTCTCGGGAGGCAACCCGAGCACTAACCCCACTAACATCCATATTTTTTATTTTTAACATCTAACTAAAAACTAACAAAATTAATAGGCACAGGTTTCCCTACCCACACGGCCTTGCACAGGTTTCCCTAAACCCAGAAAAGTGATAATGAGTTGTAGGTTAAATGAATACAGTGTGAAATAATTTCTGATTCAGAATTTCAGAGTAGAACTGATAAATGTCTGTTATTCAGAAACAGAGTTCGTGTACTGAAGAATTTGGAACTTTTACAGAAAATTTTACATGAATGATCACAGTGATACTATGTCTATTTATATGGGAAATGATACAATGCACAACGATTTGAAAAAGATTTATTGGTAGCCGGAATGAAATGTGGTATTTCTGAAATTGTATTTAGATGTTGGATGTACCAGTAAGAAAAGAATGAAACTTTCAAGATGGTTATAGTCAGTGAAAATACCGAAATGGAAATGGGACAAAGTTACTATGAAATTTATATCGAAAATATCACAATCTATGAAAAAGAAAGATACGATTTGAGTAATTATCGATTGTTTGACCAAGCTTGCACATTTTATTCTGGTATGAATGAGTTTCTCACTTGATAGATTGCTTGAACAACCTATTTTTGAAGTTGTCAGATTACATGATATACTAGCTTCTATTATTTCTGATAGAGATCTATAGTTTATATTCCAACTCAGAAACAAGTTATAAGAAACTCTGGGTATACGGTTACATTTTAGTACTGTAACACCCCTAACCCGTATCTGTCGCCGAACTAAGGTTAAGAGGGGTTACCGGACATATCAGATCAAAAAATAAACATTTCATTAACATCAAACATTCATAAATATTCCATAGAGAAATATACACATAGAGTCCCTTTAGAAGGTCTACGTGTAACATCCCGATTTAGGGCCTAGTCTGAATAGTGGTGCGAGACCACAAATTCGAGGTTTATGAATGAGTTTTTGAGGTTTATATTATGTATGCTTGCTAGTGTGAAAGTTTCATGAAGCAATTTTGTAAAATTGTGGTTGAATTGTCCAAAAGGACTAAATTGCAAAAGTTGCAAAATATGTGTTTCTAGAAGCTATTTTTGTGAAATAGCTTTAGATTATTAATTAGAGGTCCTTAAATAGCAATTTACCCAAATTCTAATTTTTGGACAAATATGGGCATGGATGAGTCAAAATTTGAAGTTTATCAAAAAGGGCATTTTGGTCATTTATCAAATAAGTGATTAAAATAGGTGAAAAGATGACAAATTCATTCATCTTCTTCCCCTTTAGCTGCCAAAATTTTGAGAAGCCATTGTTAGGGTTCTTTCAATTTTTTAAGCTTGCTAGTAAGTGCTCTTAAACCCGATTTTGATATTCTTCGTATTTTTGAAGTCCCGGTAGCATGAGTAAGCTATTTTTAGCTTTTTGGTGAGCTATTATGGATGTTCAAAAATGTACATATGTATGACATGCATGTATTTTGTTGTTTTATGGAAGAATATGAAAGCTCGATGTAGTAGAAACATCTTTTGTTAAGTGATTTTCCATGAAAATGCATGTAGGGACTAGTTTGTGAAAAACTTTAGTTTGGTCATACATATGTGGTTTAGTGAGAATTGATGATAGCTTTAGTTGAATAAGTGGTTCGGCTAAGCATGAAAGACTAGAAAGTTGAATAAAAATCACTTTACGAGCCTTTGGGACTAAAGTGTAAATATGAGAAAGTTTAGGGGTAAAATAGTAATTTTGCTAAAGTATGAGATGTGGGTCAATTTAGTCAATGTATGTATTGAATAAGCTAATTTATTCATTATAGATCAAGAAAGACGAAGCCCGGATCGAAACCGAGGCAAAAGCAAGGTGGTGGACTAAACTGCATATTTCCATACTTTTGAGTATCGAGGTAAGTCTATGCATAAATAATGCATTCATACTTACAATTTGCTAATGCTAGCTAGTGTGTAGCATGTTTGAGAACCTATGTGGGATGAATGTAGTAGAAAATGTGGAATGAATGTATGATCGAAAATGATTAAGTAAGTAGACTCGTGCATGTGTTGTGATAATGCTAGATGGTGGCTAAGTGCGATACCATCCTAATGCATATCGACGATGAGCTAGCTATGTGCGATGCTATCGTGAGGTATATCGTTTGGTGAGCTATGTGTTGAATCACTATGAATACCTTTGTGGTAGGCTAAGTGCGATACCACCTTATTAATCAATTGTGGTGTGCTAAGTGCGAAACCACTGAGATATTGGCTGTGTGTATTAGCTGTGTGTAATAGCTGTGTGGATTAGTTATGTGAACTAGCTGTGTGGATAGACTGTGTGGATTAGTTATGTGAACTAGCTGTGTGGATAGACTGTATGGATAAGTTATGTGGATAAACTGTGTAGATAGACTGTATGGATAAGTTATGTGGATAGACTGTGTGGATAGACTGTGTGGATAAGTTATATGGATAAACTGTGTGGATGTATTACGAGAAATAATGATGTGTTGTGTATTGTGTAAATGTGACATTGAATGCAGGGGTGCATTTCGATGGTTATGAGTATGTGACTCATGATGTGTTGGAAATGTGGTAAGGGATAGAAAGAGTAAGCATAGTTGTGAATTACTTGTTGGTATAATGCTAATGGTTGCTTAGCTTATACTATGTTGCTTAATTGTTTATGTGTAAACTTACTAAGCTCAAAGCTTACTCTCTTTCTTTTCCCTTGTCTTATAGATTAAAAGCGTTGAATCGAGATACGAGGATCATCAGAAGATAGCCCACATATCAGCACACTTTGGTACATGAAACTTAATGTTTTGTATATGGCATGTATAGGGGCTAGACAAGTTAGTGGATTTTGTTGTAAATGGCTAAGATGTTTTGGCCTTTAGATGGATAGCTTATTTTGTATAATGCCATGGTTGTTGGCTATTACATTATATGAAAGAAAGATGTAGTTTTCTATGTGAGAATGCACTTCAATATGAGTTGATTATGATGGTGTTAGATGAGTATATGTTGTGTATGCTAGAGGGGTGAAAAGAGCTTGGCACATAGCTTTGTTCTTGACCATGTGGTCGAGACACTGCAGGCGTGTGTCTAGACCATGTGACACACACAGTCAGCCACACGGGCGTGTCTTTGTGGCCGTCGTCCCCTGCGTTAACATTTTAAACCAGGATAGCCCACGGGCTAGCCACACGGGCGTGTGACTAGGCTTTGAGGCCGTGTGTGTGAAGTCAGGATTCACCACGGTTGGGAAGCACGAGCGTGCCTTGGCCGTGGGTAAATTGGCAGAATACTGAGTTTTTAGACACGGTCTGGGGACATAGGCGTGTCTTATCTTGCACGGGCGTGTGAGACCTGTATAAAAGAGAAAAAATTTAAGGATCGTAAAAGTTTCGGATTGTTCTCGAGAGCCCTCGTGTGTATGAGTGAGGCCTCGTAAGTCGAGAATGAGGTTATAAAGAGTAATTGCGTTGAGCCTAGGTGGCGATCAAGTGGTTTGAGTACGGTAACGCCTCGAGCCCGGTTCCCAGCGTAGAACTCGGGTAAGGGGTGTTACATTTAGTGGTATCAGAGCTATGGTTTAGCCGTTTCTGGGACTACCGTAGCGGGTGTAAGAGTCTAGCTATACATGCCATAAGTGTACAATGATAGTGTGGTGGTTTCTGATAATTTAAATCTTGTTTTATATAGTATATGGATTCCGATCCATTGATCATTGATGAAGCGACTAGTAATGCACCTCTGCGCAAGCAGGAACCGCACCCGTTGAGAGTGGACCCGAGGTTAGGGGTCAAGGGGAAGAGGCACGGGAAGCCTTTCTCCAGATAATGAGTAATTGGTACTCGAACTATGTTCGAGCGAACCATAATGCTCAACCTCATCCACCTCCTCCTATACCTCAGCCAAATCCAGTGGCTCCTCAAGGTATGGATGTAGTGAGGATATCGAAACCCCGGGTGGATAAGATTAGGAAGCACGGGGCTGAGGAGTTTAGAACTAAGGTAGATGATGACCCAGAGAGGGCGGAGTTATGGTTGGAGAACTCGATGAGGGTGTTCGATGAGCTCTCATATACACCTGAGGAGAGTTTGAAGTGTGCCGTATCGTTGCTGAGAGATTCGGCATACTATTGGTGGAAGGAGCTGACGTTAGTGGTCCCAAAAGAGCGGGTGACGTGGGACTTCTTTCTGGAAGAGTTCCGGAAGAAGTATATAAGCCAGAGGTTTACTGACCGAAAAAGGAAAGAATTCCTTGAGCGCAAGGAAGGATGACAGTAGCTGAATACGAGCGTGAGTTTATTAGGCTTAGCAAATACGCTCAAGAATGTGTGTCGACAAAGACCATCTTGTGCAAGAGGTTCAAAGATGGGCTGAATGAGGATATCAAACTCCTAGTGGGCATTTTGGAGTTGAAAGAATTTGTGGTACTAGTTGAGAGGGCAAGTAAGGCCGAGGAATTAAGTTCAGAAAAGAGAAGGGCTGTGAGTGAAGCCCGAGATGCGAGAAAGAGGCCGATGGGCAAGTCGTATCAAGCCCAGTCGAAAAGATCCAAGGAAGTGAATCCTCGGACGACAGCACCAGTGGGTTATTCGCATCGAGACTTGGGCAATACTCGTTCAGGTTCGAGAGTCCAAGCCCCCTCGATGGAAAGTGTGGGTAATACAAAGAGTAAACCAGTGTCCTAGTTGTGGTAGGTATCACACCGGAGAGTGTTGAAAGCAATCGAAAATGTTATAAATGTGGTTCCCCGACCACTTTATCCAGAATCGTCCCGAGAGGATGATAAGGAAGAGAAGCAAGAAGTGAGACCTAGTGATGTGTCTACGAGGGTAGGCCACCAAGGAACCCAAGAGGTGGGGCTAGTGGTAGAGAGTACGCCCGAGATTCTGGCAGAAGACCGGAGGGTCGGCACTGCGGGGCGTATGCCATTCGCGCTCGCGAAGAGGCATCCTCCCCGATCCGATAATCGGTACTTTTTCTCTCTTTGACACCTTTGTTATTGCTTTAATAGATCCAGGTCTACTCACTCTTATATTTGCATGAGATTAGCATCTAGTTTGAGTATGACCGTTGAGTCTACTGGACATTGTGATTAAGGTGTCAAACCCGTTAGGAAAGCATGTGTTAGTGGACAAAGTGTGTAAGAATTGTCCTTTGTTGATTGAGAATCATTGTTTTCCCAAGCAAACCCGATATTGTTGCCGTTTGATGAGTTTGATTTAATCCTAGGCATGGATTGGTTGACTACCCATAGTGTCTTAGTGAACTATGGTAGTAAGTTTATTGAACTGAAATGTGAGAGTGGAGATGTGGTTAGGGTTGAATCAGGTGGATCGGATAATCTACCCGTGATGATTTCTTCCCTAGTGGCTGAGAAATGTTTGAGGAAAGGATGTGAGTCCTATCTTGCGTTTGTGTTGAATACTCAAGAGGTTGGAGTGGAGTTTGAAACAGTGCCAGTGGTATGTGAGTACCCAGATGTATTTTCGGAAGAGTTACCCGGATTACCTCCAGTGAGAGAGGTCGAGTTTGGAATTGAGTTGGTTCCAGGAATGGCACCTATTTCGATTGCCCGTGCATGAAATGGCACTGTAGAGTTGAAAGAATGAAGGTTCAAGTAAGAGTTGACAGATATAAGGGTTTTTAAGACCGAGCTACTCGTAGTAGGGTGCTCAAGCTATTATTCGTGAAGAAGAAAGATGGGTCTATGAGGTGTGTATAGACTATAGACAAGCTGAACAAGGTGACGATGAAGAATAAGTATCCTTTACCAAGGATTGATGATCTCTTTGATCAAGCCAAGGAGCTACGAGTGTTCTCCAAGATAGACTTGAGGTGCAGTTATTATCATTTCAGTGAAAGAGCAAGATGTGTTGAAAAGCGCATTTCGGACAAGGTATGGCCATTATGAGTTTTTGGTTATCTTTGTTTGGTTTGACGAATGCACTGCGATTTTTATGGATCGATGAACCGTGTTTTCAGACCGTATATAGACAAGTTTGTAGTTGTCTTCATTGACGACATATTGATCTATTCTCGGGATGAGAATGATCACGAAGAGCATTTGAGAATTGTCTTGCAAACTTTAAGAGATAAGCAGTTGTATGCTAAGTTTAGCAAGAGTGAGTTTTGGCTCCGAGAGGTCAGATTCCTAGGACACATGGTGTCAGGTGATGGTGTCAGAGTTGACCCGAGTAAGATATCAGCTGTTGTGGATTGGAAATTGCCGAGGAACGTGTCAAAAATTAGAAGTTTCTTGGGATTAGCAGGATATTACAGATGTTTCGTAAAAGGGTTCTCCATGATTACTACTCCAATGACGAAGTTGTTGCATAAAGATGCCAAGTTTGAATGGACTGAGACATATCAACAGAGCTTCGAGAGACTGAAGACAATGTTAACTGAGGCGCCGATTTTGGTTCAACCAGAATCGGAGAAGGAGTTTGCAGTTTATAGTGATGCATCATTTAATGGTCTCGGTTGCGTGTTGATGCAAGAGGGTAAGGTAGTCGCTTACGCCTCGAGGCAGCTAAAACCGCACGAGAAGAATTATCCAACTCATGATTTGGAGTTGGCTGCGATTGTGTTTGCGTTAAAGATTTGGTGACATTATTTGTATGGTGAAAAGTGCCGAATCTTTACGGATCACAAGAGTTTAAAGTATTTGATGGATCAGAAGGATCTGAATCTGAGACAGAGACGGTGGCTTGAGTTGTTGAAAGACTATGAGTTAGTCATTGATTACCATCCGGGAAAAGCGAATGTGGTTGCGGATGCCTTGAGTAGGAAATCCCTGTATGCTCTAAGAGTTATGAGAGCGAGTTTAGTGTTGTCGATGATGGTGCTATTTTGGCGAGTTGAGAGCTAGGCCACTATTTGTTCAACAAATATGTGAGGCTCGGAGAAATGACAACGAGATGCAAGCTAAGATAGCTAAGTGCGGATCGAAAAGTGATTACGATTTTAGAGTGGATTTGAATGGTTGTTTGATGTATCGTGACGAAATTTGTGTTCCTAAAGATGAGGAGTTGATTCGAAAGGTTTTCCATGAGGCCCACAAAGTGGATGTTTGTCGAAGACATCCGGGCGATCTGAAAATGTACAACGACTTGAGGAAGTTGTATTGGTGGCCGGGTATGAAAAGAGATATTTCAGAGTTTGTGACTAAGTTTCTGATTTGCCAACAGGTGAAAGCTAAGCATCAAGTGCCTTCGGGATTGCTTCAGCTAGTAATGGTACCCGAATGGAAATGGGATCAGGTTACCATGGATTTTGTAACGGGGTTGCCAATGACTCCGAGAAAAAGAGATGTTGTGTGGGTTGTTGTGGATAGATTGACGAAGTCGGCTCACTTTATTCCAGTACGTGTTGATTATTCACTGGATAAGTTAGCTGAGTTTTACGTGGCAGAGATAGTGAGATTGCATGGTGTACCTGTGTCTATTATATCGGATAGAGATCCGAGGTTTACTTCGAGATTTTGGAAGAAGTTGCAAGAAGCCATGGGTACGAGATTGAATTTCAGTACTGCATTCCATCCACAATCCGATGGTCAGTCTGAAAGAGTGATTCAAGTTCTTGAAGATATGCTTCGATGCTGTGTGTTAGAATTCGAAGGTAGTTGGGAGAGATATCTACCTTTGGTCGAATTCGCCTATAATAATAGTTATCGATCAGTATACGGATGGCACCGTATGAGGCTTTGTATGGCCGTAAGTGTCGGACTCCTTTGTATTGGACCGAGCTTAGTGAGAAGCGGATCCATGGGGTCGATCTAGTGAAAGAAACCGAAGAGAAGGTGAAAGTAATCCGTAATAGTCTGAAAGCTGCTTCGGACCGACAGAAGTCGTATGCGGATTTGAAAAGAAAAGAAATTGAGTTTAAAGTGGGTGACAAAGTATTTTTGAAAATATCGCCGTGGAAAAAGATTATGAGATTTGGACGAAAAGGGAAATTGAGTCCAAGGTTCATAGGGCCGTATGAGATTACAGATAGAGTTGGGCCTGTAGCATACCGGTTGGCTTTGCCGGTAGAATTGGAAAAGATTCATAATGTGTTCCATGTGTTGATGTTGCGACGGTATCACTCCGATCCTTCACATGTGATTCCTTCGACGGAAATTGAGATAAGACCGGATATGTCTTATGAAGAGGAGTCGATTAAGATCTTGGCTCGAGAAGTGAAACAGTTGAGAAATAAGAGCATAGCACTAGTGAAAGTGTTATGGCAGAAACATGGCGTGGAAGAGGCTACGTGGGAAACAAAAGAAGCTATGAGAGAGCAACATCCAAACCTCTTTTCTGGTAAGATTTTCGGGGACGAAAATCTCTAAAAGGGGGAGAGTTGTAACATCCCAGCTTAGGGCCTAGTCAGAATAGTGGTGCGAGACCACAAATCTGAGGGTTATGAATGAGTTTTTGAGGTTTATATTATGTATGCATGCTAGTGTGAAAGTTTCATGAAGCAATTTTGTGAAATTGTGGTTGAATTGTCCAAAATGACTAAATTGCAAAAGTTGCAAAATGTGTGTTTCTAGAAGCTATTTGTGTGAAATAGCTTTAGATTATTAATTAGAGGTCCTTAACTAGTAATTTACCCAAATTCTAATTTTTGGACAAAAATGGGCATGGATGAGTCAAAATTTGAAGTTTATCAAAAAGGGCATTTTGGTCATTTATCAAATAAGTTATTAAAATAGGTGAAAAGATGACAAATTCATTCATCTTCTTCCTTTAGCTCATTGAAAAATTTGAGAAGCCATTGTTAGGGTTCTTTCAATTTTCAAGCTTGCTAGTAAGTGCTCTTAAACCCGATTTTGATATTCTTCGTATTTTTGAAGTTCCGGTAGCATGAGTAAGCTATTTTTAGCTTTTTGGTGAGCTATTATGGATGTTTAAAAATGTACATATGTATGACATGCATGTATTTTGTTGTTTTATGGAAGAATATGAAAGCTCGATGTAGTAGAAACATCTTTTGCTAAGTGATTTTCCATGAAAATGCATGTAGGGACTAGTTTGTGAAAAACTTTAGTTTGGTCATACATATGTGGTTTAGTGAGAATTGATGATAGCTTTAGTTGAATAAGTGGTTCGGCTAAGCATGAAAGACCAGAAAGTTGAATAAAAATCACTTTACGAGCCCTTGGGACTAAAGTGTAAATATGAGAAAGTTTAGGGGCAAAATAGTAATTTTGCTAAAGTATGAGATGTGGGCCAATTCAGTCAATGTATGTATTGAATAAGCTGATTTATTCATTATAGATCAAGAAAGACGAAGCCCAGATCGAAACCGAGGCAAAAGCAAGGTGGTGGACTAAACTGCATATTTCCATACTTTTGAGTATCGAGGTAAGTCTATGCATAAATAATGCAGTCATACTTACAATTTGTTAATTCTAGCTAGTGTGTAGCATGTTTGAGAACCTATGTGGGATGAATGTAGTAGAAAATGTGCAATGAATGTATGATCGAAAATGATTAAGTAAGTAGACTCGTGCATGTGTTGTGATAATGCTAGATGGTGGCTAAGTGCGATACCATCCTAATGCATATCGACGATGAGCTAGCTATGTGTGATGCTATCGTGAGGTATATCGTTTGGTGAGCTATGTGCTAAATCACTATGAATACCTTTGTGGTAGGCTAAGTGCGATACCACCTTATTAATCAATTGTGGTGTGCTAAGTGCGAAACCACTGAGATATTGGCTGTGTGTATTAGCTGTGTGTAATAGCTGTGTGGATTAGTTATGTGAACTAGCTATGTGGATAGACTGTGCGGATTAGTTATGTGAACTAGCTGTGTGGATAGACTGTGTGGATAAGTTATGTGGATAATCTGTGTGGATAGACTGTGTGGATAAGTTATGTGGATAAACTGTGTGGATAGACTGTGTGAATAAGTTATGTGGATAAACTGTGTGGATGTATTACAAGAAATAATGATGTGTTGTATATTGTGTAAATGTGACATTGAATGCAGGGTGCATTTCGATGGTTATGAGTATGTGACTCATGATGTGTTGGAAATATGGTAAGGAATAGAAAGAGTAAGCATAGTTGTGAATTACTTTTTGGTATAATTGTAACATCCTAAATTAGGGCCTTTGCATTTTACGTGTTTGTATGTGAATGTGATGTTTGTCATGTTAGTTTAGGGTACTTTAGGGTCTAGGAATGACTTAGGGGTAAGCCGGAGCCTTAGTGAAAATTTTCGTTTTGGGCACTCTAGGGGTGAGCTGAATAGGAGTAAGACTTAAGGGGTTTTAGGTTGCGATTGGTGACACAAGAAAAGGGATGGCAGAGTGGCAGGAGGCGCCACTTAAGATCTTTGGTAAGTGACGCCACGAGAAAGGGGAGAGGGAGCAAGTTCGAGTCGCAAGGAGTTCATTTTGGAAGTTCTTTTTGGCGTCAAGGGGAGCAGAGGCAGAAATCGACTAAAACACCTCAGGATAGGGGAGTGGATTGAGTCAAATAATTTGAATGGTTGGCAGAGAGGAAAAAGTGGAGCTTGGAGTGTTCAAAATGTTTCAAATAAGTGGTCGGGAGTGGTTTAAGGAGAAAAACAAGGGATTGAGTAAGGGGTGGTAGTGTTGGCCGAATTTCAAACTCTTAGTAGGGGGAGGATCGGTTTTTGTGTGGCTAGAGTGTGCCAAATTTCTGTCTAGCCAAGTAGGATTTCTTTTCTCATTTTCGGCATTTGCATTTTTGGCATTTTAAAGTTCCTACTTTCTCTTCATCTCTTTTCTGCTAGAACCGAACCCTCATTTCATTCTGTTTCTTTTTTCTTCTCTCAATTTCTTCTTTAGGCCGAAACCCCTAACTCTCTTCTCATCTCCAATTTCTTGCAAGAGCCGAACACCCCTTGCCCCATACTTTCTTTTTCCAAAGCCGAATCTCCTAGCCATTCTCTCTTGCGTTTTCTCTCAATCTCCTAAAAGCCGAAAACACATTTTCATCTTTTCCTTCTCTATTTGTTATTCTAAAAATCAAACCTCAAACTTCCATTCCCTATTCCATTTTTCCTAAAAGCCAAAAACCCTAAGCCTCCATTTGAAGATCTTTAGTTCTATTTTCGGTTTTTTATCTCGATTCTCTTTTACTCTAGCCTTTGCCTAATCTTCTCTAGGGTGGTGTGGTGTCGATTCTTCCTAGGTGTTGAATGAATCTGTGGGTTAAGGTAAGGGCGATTTCTCTTATTTCGTTATCACTCTTTCGGTTTTCATGCCAAAGCCGAAATGGCTAATTGGCCTAATGGTGGGATGCTTGGCCGAATATAGGTGGAAGTGGTGTCGCTTTCTTCTTGGAGACTTTCGAGATTCGTTTGACTTGTGAATCAAGCCTAAAGCCTCGGCTTTTATCGATCTAGGTAAGAAGATCTATTTAGTTAAGCGTGTAAATCTATTCATATCTTACTCTACGTGTTAACTCGGTCTTACGACCAAAGATCTGCATTCCATGGACTCAAATGCCGATTCTAGGAAGGGGTTGGACACAGTAAACCCAGCCCTAAGTTTAAGAAGCGAGCGATATCGCGATTCGAGATTGGCCACCGAGTTGTGGGCGCTTCACGAAGCGAGTAGTAGGCGGATAGCGGTAGTGCCTGTCAATGATAGTGTCGACGTAGAAAGTATTGTGTTACGCGTTATCAGGTGGGTAACTCTCACACACTTCATGTGTTAATTTATTAGTTGCTAGTATGTCTGAAAGCCGAAGTGATGTTGTGGTCACTAAAATACCCTTGTGGGTAAAAGCGAGGATTCCGGGTAAGTCTATTATGTTCTGCTATCAATAAATGCATATGTTAAAACCTGAATGTGCCATGTCAACTAATCGTTAAGCATGATCATATCATATTAATTGTTGTACATGAGTTTGGGATATGAGATGAAGAGGAAGGAAACATGATCTTTGATTTGTCACCAGTGGTTAGGTACCACAAGTGGGTTGACCCCACATATTATCATTTTGTGACTAAGTCTCAGTGGTTTGGAACCACGAGTGGTTAGGTACCACATATATTTCTGTGACTCGTCCCAGTGGTTTGGTACCACAGTGGGTTGGCCCCACGTATTGATATTAGGGATTGTCACCAGTGGTTAGGTACCACAAGTGGGTTGGCCCCACATACTATTATTGTGACTTTTGTCACCAGTGGTTAGGTACCACCAGTGGCAAGGTGCCACAAATGTTGGGTAGACACAGGAGATGCGGATGGATACCTAGGTTGGTTGGGTTGCATGACATACATATTTTGCATATGAATCTGTGGGAGAGTCTAAGTTCGATTGGATGGGGATTTACCCACTGAGTCTTGGCAACTCACCCCTTCCGTTATTTTTGCAGGTAATCCTTAGATCGCGGATATGGAGCCGAGGTGGACTCGAGGTGGCCTTGCACGATATTTCAGTTTTTATTTCAGTTATTTCAGATTTATTTTACTTTAAGTTAGATTTTGGGTAATGTAATAAGGCCATCTAAATTTTAACTTGGATTTATTTATTTTGTTAATTCTCTTAATTTTGCTTTGATCGTTAAGGCATGCCTAAAAGATTATGAAAGGGATGTTTTCAAAACTTAAATAATCGCGTGATTTTCAAGATTTTACAATTGGGTAATTAGCAATCGAGTATTGTTAACAAGAAAACTCAGCTTTTCAAACTAAATCTCAAAATGGTTCAACTAGTCACTCAATACAAACTCTGTTTCTATAAATTCCAAGGTTTCCTTTCCTCTTCAAGACAATAACTCGGTTTTCAGAAATGTTTTCTCCCCTGTGA
The DNA here is from genome assembly GCA_025698515.1 of Gossypium sturtianum. Lineage (NCBI taxonomy): Eukaryota > Viridiplantae > Streptophyta > Magnoliopsida > Malvales > Malvaceae > Gossypium > Gossypium sturtianum. The sequence continues at coordinate 128,736,557 of CM046948.1, forward strand.
CATGCCAGATTCGGTCGTAGCGTTTTGACCGGGTTTGGGGTGTTACAATTGTGGTATCAGAGCCAAGTTCAAATGCTCGGTTGTGGGTATAAGGCCAAATTATTTTTCAATAAAGGGTTTGCAAAATGGTTTCGATGAAATACATGATTTTGGGAAGCATGGCACCTGAGTCTCCGGCACCGATTCGCGACGGTAAGTTTTCTAACTATTGATTGTATGAATTAATCGTTTGTGACGTGGTTGCTAGTATTAGGAAATTTACCTTAGAGATGAAGCACTGCAGTAGGATCGTGTGCATTTGCGAGAACAACTACTCGATAATATACTCATAAGATCGTGCCGTAATAAATAGTGGGAAGGAAGCTAACTCGTAAAATTCTTAAAATCAGATTAAATCGTGAGCGTTAGACATGAACACTCGAGGGCGTGGGCGTAATGTGCGTGGTCGTGGTAGGGGTAGAATGCTTATCAGATCGGAACCGGTGAGAGTCGGCCATGGGTCGAGAATGAGGTGCCGCCACCGCCACCGTGTGGCGCGAGTTTCAAGATCAAGCGGGTGGAGATGATGTGGTGTCTCATGCGATGCTCACGGTCTGGAGAGATTCTTTGGAGCAGCGGCGTGGAGTGCGGGGCTCGAAAATGCGTGTCCGAGCGACTCAGAGCTAATGGAGCGGAGGTATTTAGGGGCGTTTACGGTGTAGCCCCTAACGTGGTTGAATCTTTGGTTAGAGGCGCGTGGCGCATAATGGATGATCTTGACTTCACGGTGAGGAGAAGTTGAAAGGGATCATGTCTCTTCTTGGGGCGAATCCTATCGATGGTGGCTCACGGTCGGGGGGCGGTCGCGATGGTGAGATATCACAGGATTTCTTCAAAGCGGCATATCGGAGGAAGTGCGTCGGGTCGATTATGTGGATGCGCGGCGTAAGAAGCGCTTTTGAATTTGGTTCAAGGGAGTAAGTCGGTGTCCGAATATAAAGCGAAAATTCTTACGGTTAAGCCGTTATGCCCGGGGTGTTGTGGCTACGGACCATGCGCTGTGTTAGGTTTGAAGACGAGTGAGAGATGAGTCATGCGGTGTTGATTGCTCCACAGCGAGAGAGAGAATTTGCCATTCTTGTGGAAAAGGCCAAGATAGCTGAGGAGGTGAAGCAGTCTGAGAAACAGAATCAAGACAGAAATAGGAATAAAAGTAGTTTTGGGCCATCAGGGTCTGCTGGGGGTTTTCAGAAAAGGGCTAGGTTTGGCGGGCCGAGTCAGGTCGCGTGAAGCCTCTTCACGCTCGATGGCCACCACAATGTGCTCGATGCGGGAAGTTTCATTCGAGAGTGTTGGGCAGTAACAGAGGTGCTTGAGTGTGGGTCAATGGATCATCGGATAAGGGATTGTCGCGGAGGCGATTAGGACACGATGTGAGGTCAGGGCGTGCACAATCTGAAAGAGATGGTCGCTTAAGCTGCGCAGAGAGGGTCGTGGTCCACCCGCCCGGAGGGTAATGGTTTCGGTCGAGGCCGTGGAGCACCGGGCGAGAGGTGCTAGGAATACGAGATGCAAGACGGCTGGGTTGGTCTATGCGGCTAGGCGTCGAGAGGAGAGCGGCGCACGCGGGGCGTCATAACCGAAGTGCGTTCTTAATTTATGGGTTGCCTTATCTTGCCTTGATTGATATTGGTTCGACGCTTTTCGTATGTTGCTAGTACTATAGCGGGAACTCGAACTTAGCCTATGAGACTTCTTCTAGGGAGATGACCGTAGTTAGCCCTCTAGGACACTCTATAGTAGTGAATAAAGCGTATAAGGATGTACCCTTAGAACTGCAAGGGTAGTGTTTCCGGTGATCTGATGGAGCGCCATTTGGGAGTTCGATTTGATCTTAGGTATGGATTGGTTAGTAAAATATCAAGCAAGTTTGGACTGTGCGACCAGCGCGCATGGTGTTGAAGCTATCGAGGTGAAGAAGTGGTGGTGATAGGTGAGAGAAGGAACAACCTATCTAATGTGGTATCCGCTTTAAAGGCCGAGAAAATGGTGAGGAAAGGATGTAAGGCGTTTGTGGCTTATGTTTGTGCTTTGGAGGTTAAGGAATCAAGCGTGGGGATGTCCGAGCGGTAAAGGAATTTTCTCGATGTTTTTCCGGAAGAGCTTAGGGATTGCCTCCGGATCGCGAGGTTGAGTTTGGTATTGACCTTCTACCCGAATAGCGCCGGTGTCTATTGCCCCATATAGAATGGCGCCAAGGAGTTTCTTTGGAGCCGTAAGCGCAGATTCGGGAGTTGTTAGACCGGGGTTTTATCCGGTCGAGTGTATCGCCTTGGAGAGCACCCGTGCTTTTTGTTAAGAAGAAGGGCGGATCGATGCGAATGTGTATTGATTATCGTCGATTGAATAAGTTGGCGATCAAGAATAAGTATCCGTTGCCGAGGATAGGCGACTGTTTCGACCAACTTAAGGGAGCATCGAGTCTTTTCAAGATAGATCTGAGGTCGGGGTATCACCAAATTAAGGTCAAGGAGGTGGATATTCATAAGACGGCGTTTCGTACCCGTTATGGTCACTACGAATTCTTGGTGATGCCGTTTGGATTGACCAACGCAATAGCAGCGTTTATGGATATGATGAACCGAGTTTTTCAACCGTATATGGATCGGTTCGTCGTAGTGTTTATAGACAATATTCTGGTGTACTCAAAGTCGGAGGAGGAGCATGATGCACATCTTCGTGTGGTTTTACAAATTACGAGGAGAAGCGATTATTCGCAAAGTTTAGTAAGTGCGAGTTACGGCTAAGGAAGTTACCTTTTGGGTCATGTGGTGTCACCGAGGGGATTAGGGTGGACCCTCGGAAGATTGAAGCTGTGTTGGATTGGAAACCACCTAAGGCGTGGCGGAGATTCGGAGTTTTAGGGTTTAGTGGGGTATTACTGAAGGGTTTGTGGAAGGGTTTTCTTTGATTGCAAAGCACCATTAACCAAGTTGTTAAGGAAAGGGGTTTCGTTTGTGTGGTCGACAAACAACAAGAAAGTTTTGAGAAGTTAAAGAGGATTTTGTGGAAGCTCCTGGTATTGATTCACTGAAGCGGGGGAAAGAGTTTACGGTTTATTGTGATGTGTCGCATCTTTGGGTTAGGATGTGTCTTTGATGCAAGAGGAAAGTAGTAGCGTATGCTTCTTCGCCAGATTGAGGCCTCACGAAGTGAATTATCCGACGCATGATCCGGAGTTGGTCTGCAGTGGTTTTCGCCACGAAAATTTGGAGACATTACTTGTATAGGAGAAGTCTATTGTTTACGGATCATAAGAGTTTGAAATACCTCCTTACTCGAAGGAGTTAAATTTAAGACAATGGAGGTGGATTGAGTTGTTGAAGGATTATGATTGCTCGATTGAGTACCATCAAGGAAAGGCTAACGTGGTGGCGAGCGCGTTGAGCCGCAAGGTAATATCGACTTAAAGCGCAATGTTTGCCCACCTTAGTTTGTATGATGACGGAAGTCTATTAGCGGAGCGCAAGTGAAGCCGACATGGATGAATCGGTTAAAGAGAAACAATTATCAAATGGTGTCTTGAGCGCTCGATTTTTGCAAGTGCGAGAATGGTGGATTAGAGGGTATAGCTTGAACAATGATGGAGTGTTATGTTTCGGGGAAGGTTTGCATGCCAAAAGATGTGGAGTTAAGGCGTAAGATTCTTGAGAAGCACATAGCGATCCATACGCTATGCACCCTAGAGGTAGTAAGATGTACCGAGGATTTGGGGAGAAGCGATTTTGGTGGCGGTCAGCGTGAGGTAACTAAATTTGTGGGTAAGTGTTTGGCGTGTCGTGGTAAAGCGAGAACATCAGTTACCTTCGGGATTGTTGCAACCGGTGAAGATTCCGCAGTGGAAATGGGAAAGGATTACGATGGATTTTGTCAGTGGGCTACCCCTCACGCCTTCTAAGAAGGACTCGATTTGGGTGATTGTTGACCGTTTGAAAAAGTCTGCTCATTTCATACATGTGCGTGTGGATTACTCTCTTCAGAAGTTGGCAGGATTATATATAGCAGAGATTGTAAGGTTGCATGGGGTGCCAGTGTCGATCATTTCGGAAAGAGACCCTAGATTTACGTCAAGATTTTGGAAGGCGTTGCATCAGGCTTTGGGTACAAAGTTGGATTTCAGTATAGCGTTTCATCCATAGTCTGATGGGCAGTCGGAGAGGGTAATTCAGATTCTGGAAGATATGTTAAGGGGCTGTGTCTTAGACTTCAGGGGTAGTTGGGAAGAATTTCTACCGTTGGCGGAATGTGCGTATAACAATGGCTACCAGTCGAGTATTCAGATGGCGCAATATGAAGCGTTATATGGTCGGAAGTGTCGCACACCTACGTGTTGGACAGAGTTGGGTGAGCGTCAGTTGTTAGGTCCAGAGTTGGTTGCTGAAACGGAAGACAAGGTTAAGCTGATTCGAACTCGATTGAAGGAGGCTTCGGACATGCAAAAGTCCTATGCTGATCTTAAGCGAAAAGATATAGAATTTGCAGTGGGTGACAAGGTTTTCTTAAAGGTGTCGCCGTGGAAGAAGGTGCTGAGATTTGGTGGGAAGGGCAAGTTGAGCCCCAGGTTTATCGGGCCTTATCGGGTGTTGAAGCGTGTGGGACCAGTAGCCTATCAGCTCGAGTTACCTTCAGAGTTGAGTCAGATCCATGACGTATTTCACGTTTCTATGCTTAGACGCTATCGTTCGGATCCGTCTCATGTTGTGCCAGTAGAAGAAATTGAAGTAAGCCCAGACTTATCTTTTGAGGAGGAACCAGTGCAGATCTTGGATCGGGACGTCAAAGTATTGCGTAGGAAATCGGTTCCTTTGGTGAAGGTGTTGTGGCGAAACCATGGATCAGAAGAAGCTACATGGGAGCCAGAGGATGTTATCGCGGCGAAATACCCTCAACTCTTTTGATCAAGGTAATTTGAGGCCGAAATTATTTTAAGGGGGTAGAACTGTAACATCCTAAATTAGGGCCTTTGCATTTTACGTGTTTGTATGTGAATGTGATGTTTGTCATGTTAGTTTAGGGTACTTTAGGGTCTAGGAATGACTTAGGGGTAAGCCGGAGCCTTAGTGAAAATTTTCGTTTTGGGCACTCTAGGGGTGAGCTGAATTGGAGTAGGACTTAAGGGGTTTTAGGTTGCGATTGGTGACACAAGAAAAGGGATGGCAGAGTGGCAAGGAGGCGCCACTTAAGATGCTGGTAAGTGACGCCACAGAGAGGGGGAGAGGGAGCAAGTTCGAGTCGAAAGGAGTTCATTTTGGAAGTTCTTTTTGGCGTCAAGGGGAGCAGAGGTAGAAATCGACTGAAACACCTCAGGATAGGGGAGTGGACTGAGTCAAATAATTTGAATGGTTGGCAGAGAGGAAAAAGTGGAGCTTGAAGTGTTCAAAGTGTTTCAAATAAGTGGTCAGGAGTGGTTTAAGGAGAAAAACAAGGGATTGAGTAAGGGGTGGTAGTGTTGGCCGAATTTCAAACACTTAGTAGGGGGAGGATCAGTTTTTGTGTGGCTAGAGTGTGCCGAATTTCTGTCTAGCCAAGTAGGAGTTCTTTTCTCATTTTCGGCATTTGCATTTTTGGCATTTTGAAGTTCCTACTTTCTCTTCATCTCTTTTCTGCTAGAACCGAACCCTCCTTTCATTCTTTTTCTTTTTTCTTCTCTCAATTTCTTCTTAGGGCCGAAACCCCCTAACTCTCTTCTCATCTCCAATTTCTTGCAAGAGCCGAACACCCTTGCCCCATACTTTCTTTTCCAAAGCCGAATCTCTAGCCATTCTCTCTTGCGTTTTCTCTCAATCTCCCTAAAAGCCGAAACCTATTTTTCATCTTTTTCCTTCTCTATTTGTTATTCTCAAAACCGAAACCTCAAACTTCCATTCCTTATTCCATTTTTCCCTAAAAGTGAAACCCTAAGCCTCCATTTGAAGATCTTTAGTTCTATTTTGGGTTTTTTATCGATTCTCTTTTACTCTAGCCTTTGCCGAATCTTCTCTAGGGTGGTGTGGTGTCGATTCTTCCTAGGTGTTGAATGAATCTGTGGGTTAAGGTAAGGGGCGATTTCTCTTATTTCGTTATCACTCTTTCGGGTTTTCATGCCAAAGCCGAAATGGCTAATTGGCCTAATGGTGGGATGCTTGGCCGAATATAGGTGGAAGTGGTGTCGCTTTTTCTTGGAGACTTTCGAGATTCGTTTGACTTGTGAATCAAGCCTAAAGCCTCAGCTTTTATCGATCTAGGTAAGAAGATCTATTTAGTTAAGTGTGTAAATCTATTCATATCTTACTCTACGTGTTAACTCGGTCTTGACCAAAGATCCATTCCATGGACTCAAATGCCGATTCTAGGAAGGGGTTGGACCTGTAAACCCACCCCTAAGTTTAAGCGGCGATGTCGGCCGAGCTCGAGATTGGCCATCGGGTTGTGGGCCGCTTCTGAGCAGAGTAGTAGGCAGATAGCGGTAGTGCCTGTCAATGATAGTGTCGACGTAGAAAGTATCGTGTTACGTGTTATCAGGTGGGTAACTCTCACACACTTGATGTGTTAATTTATTAGTTGCTAGTATGTCTGAAAGCCGAAGTGACGTTGTGGTCACTAAAATACCCTTGTGGGTAAAATCGAGGATTCCGGGTAAGTCTATTATGTTCTGTTATCAATAAATGCATACGTTAAAACCTGAATGTGCCATGTCAACTAATCGTTAAGCATGATCATATCATATTAATTGTTGTACATGAGTTTGGGATATGTGATGAAGAGGAAGGAAACATGATCTTTCAGACTGTCACCAGTGGTTAGGTACCACAAGTGGGTTGACCCCACATATTATCATTTTGTGACTAAGTCTCAGTGGTTTGGAACCACGAGTGGTTAGGTACCACATATATTTCTGTGACTCGTCCCAGTGGTTTGGTACCACAGTGGGTTGGCCCCACGTATTGATATTAGGGATTGTAACCAGTGGTTAGGTACCACAAGTGGGTTGGCCCCACATGCTATTATTGTAACTTTTGTCACCAGTGGTTAGGTACCACCAGTGGCTAGGTGCCACAAATGTTGGGTAGACACAGGAGATGCGGATGGATACCTAGGTTGGTTGAGTTGCATGACATACATATTTTGCATATGAATCTGTGGGAGAGTCTAAGTTCAATTGGACGGGGATTTACCCACTGAGTCTTGGGGACTCTCCCCTTCCGTTATTTTTGCAGGTAATCCTTAAATCGCGGATATGGAGCCGAGGTGGACTTGAGGTGGCCATGCACGATATTTCGGTTTTTATTTCAATTATTTCGGATTTATTTTACTTTAAGTTAGATTTTGGGTAATGTAATAAGGCCATCTAAATTTTAACTTGGATTTATTTATTTTGTTGATTCTCTTAATTTTGCTTTGATCGTTAAGGCTTGCCTAAAAGATTATGAAAGGGATGTTTTCAAAACTTAAATAATCGCGTGATTTTCAAGATTTTACAATTGGGTAATTAGCAATCGAGTATTGTTAACAAGACAACTCAGCTTTTCAAACTAAATCTCAAAATGGTTCAACTAGTCACTCAATACAAACTCTGTTTCTATAAATTCCAAGGTTTCCTTTCCTCTTCAAGACAATAACTCGGTTTTCAGAAATATTTTCTCCCCTGTGACATGCCAGATTCGGTCGTAGCGTTTTGACCGGGTTTGGGGTGTTACAATAATGCTAATGGTTGCTTAGCTTATACTATGTTGCTTAATTGTTTATGTGTAAACTTACTAAGCTCAAAGCTTACTCTCTTTCTTTTCCCTTGTCTTATAGATTAAAAGCGTTGAATCGAGATACGAGGATCATCAGAAGATAGCCCACATATCAGCACACTTTGGTACATGAAACTTAATGTTTTGTATTGGCATGTATAGGGGCTAGACAAGTTAGTGGATTTTGTTGTAAATGGCTAAGATGTGTTGGCCTTTAGATGGATAGCTTATTTTGTATAATGCCATGGTTGTTGGCTATTACATTATATGAAAGAAAGATGTAGTTTTCTATGTGAGAATGCACTTCAATTTGAGTTGATTATGATGGTGTTAGATGAGTATATGTTGTGTATGCTAGAGGGGTGAAAAGAGCTTGGCACATAGCTTTGTTCTTGACCATGTCGTCGCGGACACACTGCAGGCGTGTGTCTAGACCATGTGTGACACAGTCGGCCCACGGGCGTGTCTTTGTGGCCGTCGCGTCCCCGCACGTTAACATTTTAAATCGAGATAGCCCATGGGCTAGCCACACGGGCGTGTAACTAGGCTTTGAGGCCGTGTGTGTGAAGTCGATTCACCACGGTTGGGAAACTACACGCGTGCCTTGGCCGTGGGCAAATTGGCGAGAATCTGCGAGTTTTTAGGCACGATGCAGCGATGGGCGGGCGTGTCTTATCTTGCACGGCGCGTGTGAGACCTGTATAAAAGAGAAAAAATTTAAGGATCGTAAAAGTTTCGGATTATTCTCGAGAGCCCTCGTGTGTATGAGTGAGGCCTCGTAAGTCGAGAATGAGGTTATAAAGAGTAATTGCATTGAGCCTAGGTGGCGATCAAGTGGTTTGAGTACGGTAACGCCTCAGGCCCGGTTCCCAGTGTAGAACCCGGGTAAGGTGTGTTACACTACGAGACCTTAAACATGCATTGGGAAGGGGTCGGGACTAAACCGAGCACATACAAATTTTTTTGAAATTTAAACATTTTTCAAAAATACAGAGGTCACATGCCCGTGTGGTCAGGCCGTGTGCCTCACACGGCATTAGACACATCCGTGTGTCTAGGCCGTGGCAAAATAGGGCATACATACTGACTTGTCCACACGGCCACAAGACACGCCCGTGTGCCAGGCCGTGTGAAATTCTGGAGGTTACTGACTTGCTCACACGGCCAGTCACGCGCCCGTGTGTCCAGCCCGTGTGGCTTCCTGACTTATTTCGAAATGCAACCTTGAGAGACATTGTCGAGACACACGCCCGTGTGCTCAACCGTGTGGGCAAGTATAGGCCATTTGCAAGGCCAATTTGCCACCCAAAATTTGGGTCATACCTACAAGCATCAAACAAGCGTCAATTTATGTCCCAAAGGCAGCTAAAAAACATACCAAAACATGCACAATTTGACCCTTAACAACACCATTCATTTCCATATACAATTCCAACATCAAACATACCAATTCAAAGTACCAACTTTACATCAAAAACATATGATCCATACATCATTTTAATCCATATCAATTCATAGCATTTCTCATCATTTCAATTTCCCAAATCAATCATGAAACTTACCAATATTGTAACACCCCAAACCCGGCCTAGACGTTACGACCGGATCTAGTGTGTCACATAGGAGGTTTGTTAAAAAGCTAAGCGTAAGTTGAACACATTGCATCTCTTTAAAACTTCGAGTTACGTTGCTTGTTTATAGAAACCCAGTTTATTTAGTGCCCTTTCTATGAAGTTATTAATGTTTTAACAACAAAACTATTTTCGCTGTGAAAAATCAAACTTGAGTATTTGCGAGAACGTGATGTTTTTAAAAAAACGATTAATTATGTTTTAAGAAAATCCCGTATTTATGAAATCAACATTTATTAATAAAAACTTGAAAAAAAAATTAACCAGAGGCCTTATTACAAACCATTAAACCCACATAACAAAAATAATCTTAGAAATAAAGCAAAAAGGAAATTTACTAAAGTTTGCGAGCGATGTTTCTAAAGTATGGCCTCCACCGAGTTACCCACGGCTCCAAGTCCTTACTGCTGAATATTACCTGCGAGGTTAAGAAAAGAGGGTGAGTTACGAGAACTCGTTATGTAATCCCCTACAGATTAATAAGCGGGCCCGAGCCCATAAGACATCAAATTGGGCCTAAGCCCTATAAACATAGTAGTGCAAATGAAATAATGCAGCCCAACCCAAACCATCCAACACACCCCCGACCAGCCAATCACACCCGTGGGGATCAAGTCAACCCACCTCGCCGCTCACACGATGTGCAAGGTCAAGCCGCTAAACATAGAATATTTGTGGTGAGCCACCGAGTCATAATTACGTATATATATATTGTGGCTATGCCACCAAAGCCACTACTCTTCATTCAAATTCCGCCCCATGCAACATGATAAAATGCAACATACATATCAAGATATAAAGGTGTAATGTAAACGCGCACCCGATACTAGACAACATTGAGAGTAAAATAGACATTCACCCCAGCGAGGGTATTTTCGTAATTTTGCAACCCAGGGGCATTTTGGTAAATCGACCCACTAAGGGTATTTTGGTAAATCGGCCCATTAAGGGCATTTTGGTAAATCGGCCCATTAAGGGCATTTTGGTAAATCGACCGGCAAACACCGATTTTAGCGAAATTCAGAACTGAAGATGTTTAAGCGAGTTATTCGATTCCATGCAGTATTCCAGTTTATTAAACATACGAATTACGGTGATTCAATTTTTACCAACATTGCAGCGTATTACGAAACTACATGGTTACTGTGTGAGATTACACATCTGATTACGTGGAGAACTAAACACTCCTGCTCGCCGTCACCCTCACTAGCGCGAACAACCACGATTTGCCTACCCAAAACTATTGCCGACTCCCTTCCACAACCCTGTGGGAAATCCCGAACGGCTGACACCCTACGCCGTTTGAACTTGGGAGCAGGGGCTACGAGTCCACTCCCCTTAGGCTCCCTTAACGATACCCCCTTAGACTGGTTATCACTTGCCTCCATAGAGAAAACTCGATCAGTAAGATACCACAGTGAAAACGGCGGTTGTCTAACAAGGGGTTTCGACTCTTACCACCACTTCCCGAAGTCCGAAAAATTAAAGAGCAGAGAAGAGAGTTGGTTGATCTTTAGTACAATCGGCCTTGATCAATGGAGAATCGAACATAGACAGATTCGGCTATGGCATGTTGAGAGAACAAGAGAGGGGATTAGTCGAGAACTAGAATTAAGAGAAATATCCACCTCGTCTATGCACAACATAAGACCGAAAGAAAAGAAAGAAGAGAAAGAATTACTGTTACCTTATGACTACAGATGAGTCGAAAGAGATGGAGAGATTCGACCAACCCCGTTTAAGCAACTACAAGAGAAGAACGCGAGAAGAAAAGGTGAGAGGAAATGGAGTTTCAGTTATAGTGAAGAAAAGAAACAATCAAAAAGAAATGGAGAAGGTTATACATTCGGCTATAGAAAGGAGAAAATGGGAGGAAGGGAAAGAACCAATACTTACAGTTCACCCAGAGAGGAGGTGATAAAACGCGCAGAGAGAAAAGGAGATGAATGTTGGAGAGAATAGATGAAGAGAAAAGCACAAGTGGTCAACCTCTAAAGATTCGGCCAATACTCAATTGAGGAGAAAAGATGAAGAAAAAGGGTTGAGGGATTCGGCACTAGCAAGAAAAGAAATGAAAGGAAAAAACCCCAAATGTTTGAGTAGCAAAAACCAAAGAAATGCCAAAAATGCTTAACACTCTAGAGAATTTCGGCACACATACCTTAAGAGGTTTCGGTTTTCTAACTTTTCCTAACCAAAGCCGATTTTGCTACCTAACTCCCCCTCCTAGCCGAATTACACATCTCCCCCCCCCCCCCATGCACTTCCCATTTTCGGCCAAACACTAACACCCCACCAAAACCCACGATTTCCTCCTTGATTTACTCCCCCATTCACTCTCCACCACCTTTTCAAATTAATTGACCAAGTCTTCCCTCTCTCCTACAGAGTTTGGCCTTCACTCAGCTACCTCTTGTCTGAGCACAAAAATAAAAGCCTCCGAAATGCTGCATGAGAGACTCGAACCCTCTCCCTCCTCCATGCTCTCTTGTGACGTCACCCACCAGGACACCCTACTTCTTGTGCTATCAAAATGCAACCAGTTATGCTTAAATCCTGCTTCCACTAGCTCTCCCCCCTTAAGTGCCCAAAACCCAAAATTTTACCAGTGCTTAAACTCGACCCCTGGCCTCCCCAGGGCCCCTAAACCCCCTTAAATAACACACAGAACCAGCATATCATGCAATTGCACAAATTTTACAGACCCCCAGATTTTAGGATGTTACAAGTATTGACCATTTCTTTTGGCCATTCATGAGCTAATCAAAACATACCAACTTTTGCATCATAAAGCATGGACTAAACTCATCCATAAGCACATTCGTTAACAAGCCATATCACATGGCTATATTTACACATTTCAAAACATAATCAAAGTTCTCTAGCCTATACATGCCATACTTCAATATGTACATTTTCAAAAAGTACCAAAATATAGTTTGATAGTGTGGTGATGATTCTCGACGATCCCTGAGCTTCCCATAGCTTTGATAATCTATTAAACAATGAACAAACACACACACAGAGTAAGCTTTCATAGCTTAGTAAGTCATAAGACAATAATTATCCAAATGAACATAAACATTATTTTCAATTAACGAATCAATCCTAACCTTAACTAAAGTACATATAACACACTCACAAATTCATATATCATCAAATATATATATATGTATTTTAACATCATATGGTTGAATGCACAAATACTCATGAACATATATATACATATGATTCACTTTGTATCATGTATCATTTATATCACCATTTCAAATAATAAGCTTACCTTATTTTCATTAACATTAAACTTGGAACATACTTGAACCTTTTATCACGATTTCACATTCAGTCATAACTCGTTAATGCCCGTTGAACCATTCGAAATTAAAAAGGATACTCGGATAGTCAGAAATCTCGTACAATGCCAACGTCCCAGACGTGGTCTTACATGTAATCACATATCGATGCCACTGTCCCAGACAGGGTCTTACACAAATCAAATACGATGCCGATGTCCCAGACATGGTCTTACATGTAAACACAAGTCGATGCCAACGTCCCAAATGTGGTCTTACACGTAAACACATATCAGAAATCCTATGTCATGACATATGTATCCTAACTATTCCTAAGGTTCGTATGGGGCTTTCGGACGTCGTAACTCGATCGATTCAAGCTCGTAAATATTGTTCCCATGCTTAATTCAATTCGGCATATGCATATAGACAAGTAATAATTCAATTCAGCACTATTAAAATAAATACAATCGAATTTAACGACATTTATTTACTTATGAACTTACCTCGGACGAAGACGGACGAACCGGAACGACTATTCAACAACTTTAGATTTTCCCCGATCCAATTCCGATTTTCTCTTTTCTTGATCTAAATTAGTATAAATTAAACTTATTTAATCACATATTCAATCAAATTCATCCAAAAACACATAAATGGGCTAATTACACTTTTGCCCCTGACATTTCACATTTTTCACAATTTAGTCCCTATTTCACAAAACACAAAATTCACAAAATTTCTTTATACAAGTGCCTAGCCGAATTTTCCTCTAGTTCATATAAGCCCACAATTTGCATTTATTTCACATTTTAGTCCCTCAAAATAACATTTTCACAAATTATTCCAATTTACTCAAATTCATCAAAAATTCAAAGACAAAACATATTAATCTATCACATATCTTTTATTTTCTATCATTAAACAAAAAAAACCACAAGCTTTCAACAATGGCAAAATACAAAATCATCATCAAATTCAAAAATTGAGACATGGGCTTGATAGATTACATAGCAACGATCTCAAAAACGTAAAAATTATCAAAAATGGATCAAAACCCATACCTTAATTATGCTTATCAATGGCCGAACCTTTTTTGTACTTTTTCTTTCGTTTTCTTTTCTACTTTCGGTCATAAAAGATGAACAAATGCATGATTTTATATTTTATTTTATTTAATCATATGTTAACACATAAATTACCATTTTAACCATTATAAAATAATATGTAAACCTTATAATTTATGTCCACTACCGTCCATCATATTTATAAATGGTCAATTTTCATTTTAAAGACCCCACATTATAAAAACAATAGCAATTCGGCACTTACACATTAATAGCCAACTTTTGCATTTTACGCGATTAAGTCCTTTTAATTAAATCGGATACTCAAACGATAAAATTAAATCACAAAAATTTCACACATATAAATTAACATGCTGCAAACACTAAAAATAAAATCAAAATATTTTTTGACTCGGATTTGTTGTCCCAAAACCACTGTTCCGATTAGGGTCTAAACCGGACTGTTACAACTCTCCCCCCTTAGAGATTTTCGTCCCCAAAAATCTTACCGGTGAATAGGTTTGGGTAACGTTCTCTCATAGGATCTTCGGGCTCCCACGTAGCTTTTTCAACCCCATGTCTATTCCATAAGACTTTTACTAAGGAAATTTTCTTATTTCTCAATTCTTTCACTTCGCGATCTAAAATCCGAATTGGTTTTTCTTCATATGTCATGTCGGATTGAATCTCAATCTCAGATGGGGAAATCACATGCGATGGGTCGGATCGATATCGTCGAAGCATTGAAACATGAAATACGTTATGGATCTTTTCTAACTCAGGTGGCAACAACAGTCTATAAGCAACCGGCCCGATACGCTCTATAATCTCATACGGCCTAATGAATCTTGGACTTAATTTGCCTTTACGACCAAAACGGAGTATTTTCTTCCACGGTGAGACTTTCAAAAACACTTTGTCCCCGATCTGAAACTCAATATCTTTTTGTTTCAAGTCTGCGTACGACTTTTGACGATCTGACGCGGCTTTCAGACTATCACGAATCACTTTCACTTTCTGTTCAGTCTCTTTGATCAAATCAACCCCGTGTATCTTATTCTCACTGAGTTCAGTCCAATACAAAGGTGTTCTACATTTGCGACCATAAAAAGCCTCGTAAGGTGCCATTTTGATACTTGATTGAAAGCCATTATTATACACAAATTCAATCAGTGGCAAGTATCGTTCCCACGCACCTTCAAACTCATGAATGCAACATCTCAACATATCCTCGAGTATCTGAATAACTCGTTCGGACTGACCGTCTGTCTGTTGATGGAAAGCAGTGCTAAAGTGTAGTTTCGTATCTAGTGTATTTTGTAGTTTCTTCCAAAACCGCGATGTGAATCACGGATCTCTATCCGAAACAATAGAAATAGGTACTCCGTGCAATCTCACAATCTGAAAAATGTACAACTCAGCAAGCTTATCAAGTGAATAATCTGTTCTCACCGGAATAAAATGAGCTGATTTTGTCAACCTATCAACTAAAACCCATATTGCATCTTTCTTGCTCGATGTCAAAGGTAAACCCGATACAAAATCCATCGTGACTCTATCCCATTTCCATTCGGGTATCATAATCGGCTGAAGTAGCCTAGAAGGTACTTGATGCTCGGCTTTGACTTGTTGACAAATTAGACATTTCGAAACAAATTTAGAGATGTCTCGTTTCATACCAGGCCACCAGTAAAACTGTTTTAAATCATTCTACATTTTCATACTACCCAGGTGAATAGATAACCGATTACTATGAGCATCATTCAAAATCATCTGAATCAACTCTGAATTTTTTGGAACACACATTCGGTCTTTGAACCTCAAACAACCTTCAGCATCAACTCGGAACTCTGAATCAATATTTGCATCACATTGAGCCCGTTTTGCTATCAATTCGTTATCAACTTTCTGAGCCTCACAAATCTGCTGAATAAATAACGGTTTCGCTTTCAACTCAGCTACTATCGAACCATCATCGGATAGGGCCAACTGAGTATTCATCGCACGAAGGGCAGACAACGATTTTTGACTTAAAGCATCATCAACAACATTGGCTTTCCCTAGATGGTAGTCAATTATAAGCTCGTAATCTTTTAACAACTCTAACCATCTTCGCTGTCGTAAATTCAGATCTTTCTGAGTCATCAAATATTTTAGGCTTTTATGATCTGAATATACATGACATCTTTCACCGAACAGATAGTGATGCCAAATCTTCAAGGCGAATACAATCGCAGCCAACTCAAGGTCGTGCGTCGGATAATTCTTTTCATGCGGTTTTAATTATCTCGAGGCATAAGCTATAACTTTGCCTTCCTGCATCAATACACATCCCAGACCATTCAACGAACTATATATCACAAATTCTTTACCAGATTCTGGCTGTACTAGCACTGGAGCTTCAGTCAATAAGACTTTCAACTGATCAAAACTTTTCTGATACTTTTCAGACCATTCAAATTTCACATCTTTCTAAAGCAATCTTGTCAACGGAGTTGAAATCATCGAAAAGCCTTTTACGAACTGTCGATAATAACCAGCAAGTCCCAGAAAACTGTGGACTTCAGACACATTTTTCAGAGGCTTCCACTTTAAAATAGCTGAAACCTTGCTCGGATCAACTCGTATACCGGATGCTGACACAATATGCCCCAAAAATCCAACTTCACGCAACCAGAACTCACATTTACTAAAATTTGCATACAATTGCTTATCACGCAGAGTTTGTAGCACAATTCTCAAATGTTCGGCATGCTCAATTTCATCATGCGAATAAATCAAAATGTCATCAATAAATACAACAACAAATCGATCTAAATATGATCTGAAAATTCTGTTCATCAAGTCCATAAAGACAGCAGTAGCATTTGTTAGTCCAAAAGGCATAACTAAAAATTCGTAGTGCCCGTACCTCATTCTGAAAGTAGTTTTCGGAATGTCAGAATCTTTTACTCGAAACTGATAAAAACCTGATCTCAGATCTATCTTTAAAAACACAGCAGCACCTTTCAACAGATCAAACAAATCATTGATTCTGGGCAGAAGATATTTGTTCTTAATAGTCACTTTGTTTAACTGACAGTAATCAATACACATTCTCATCGTGCCATCTTTCTTTTTCACAAACAAAATAGGAGCACCCCAAGGTGAGAAACTCGGTCATGCAAATCGTCTATCAGTCAACTCTTGCAACTGAGACTTTAATTCTTTCAGTTCTGTCAGAGCCATTCTATACGGAGCTATTGAGATAGGGGTCGTCCCCGGCACTAATTCAATGCCAAACTCAACTTCTCGTACCGGAGGTAATCCTGGTAATTCTTCAAAAAACACATCAGGGAATTCACAAACCACAGGCTCAGATTCAACTTTCTTTTCTGCCATTTTACTATCAATCACATACGCAAGATAAGCTTCACATCCCTTTTTAACATAATTCAGAGCTTTCATCGAAGATATTACAGTCGGTAACCCATTTAAATCATTAGATTCGATCTGAATTATCTCAACATTCTAACATCTCAAATCAATAGTCTTTCGTTTGCAGTTCACAATAGCATCATGTAATGTTAGCCAATCCATACCCATAATTATATCAAACTCGTCGAATGGCAACAACATCAAATCAGCCGGAAAACATGAATCTCGAATCATCAACGGGCAACTCTTACATACTTTATCAACCAAAACACGCCGGCCTAAGGGGTTCGATACTCTAACCACAAACTCAATAGACTCTACAGGCAAAGTCTTACTGGATACTAAAGTCTCACATACATAAGAATGAGTCGAACCAGGATCAATTAATGCAACAACACTAGTATCATAGAGAGTGAAAGTACCGGTAATAACATCTGGGGATGAAGCCTCTTCACGAGCGCGAATAGCATAAGCTCTGGCAGGTGCGCGAGCCTCAGATCTAATAGCTGTGTCTTTAGTTTTTTTCTGACTGCTACTCACATTACCCGTGTTTCTGGGTGGTCTACCTCGAGCTGACATGTTACTCGGTCTCGCATTTTGTACTGTGTTTTGCTCAGCTAACTCAGGGCATTCACGGATGAAATGTTCTAATGATCCACATTTGAAACAGGCCCAATCATTCAATCTACAACTGTCGGGATGTCGTTTACCACAATATTTGCACTCCGGTTGATTTGGTCCAGCGTTACCAACACTAGCTACGAGGTAGCTTTCGAACTCACAGTGGTCCATCCCGATCACGTCTAGAATAACCTGCAGTAGCCTTTGATCGGCTAAAATCATCCCTGAATTTCTTCGATGCTGACTGAAATGTCTCACTCGATGATATCTTACGGAAATCTCTAGCTTCAAAATCAGCTTTTCTTTTCTCTTTCCCGAGCTCTTCAGCTTTGCATGCTCGCTCAACAAGTACAACAAACTCTTTTATTTCAAGAATCTGAACGAGCAATTTAATATCTTCATTCAGCCCGTCTTCGAATCTTTTACACATAATTGCTTCTGTTGAAACACACTCTCGGGCATATCTGCTAAGTCTCACAAATTCCCGCTCATATTCTGTTACAGTCATACGACCCTGTTTCAACTCGAGGAATTCTCTGTGCTTTTGATCGATGAATCTCTGACTGATGTATTTCTTATGAAATTCAGTCTGAAAGAACTCCCAGGTAACCCGTTCTTTTGGAACCACCGAAACCAGTGTATTCCACCAGTGATACACAGAATCTCGAAGCAATGATAAAGCACATTTAATACACTCATCAGGGGTACAGGATAGTTCATCAAACACACGGATCGTATTATCAAGCCAAAATTTAGCTCGCTCAGCATCATCATCAACAGTGGCTCTAAATTCTTCAGCCCCGTGTTTTCTAATTTTATCAACCGGTGGCTTATTCATTCGCACAGGATCGGTAACTTGTGGCATAACAGGTATTTGAGGAGGAATCGGTGGGGGAGAAGGTTGTGGAACAGTCGGATTCATCCGGATATACTGAGTAAACCATTCATTCATCATTTGGTAAAAGGCTTGTTTAGCCTCTCCCTCTTGGTTACTCGAAGTTGGCCGAGATTCAGCCGGCACTGTCCCTTGAGCGGGAGCAGGTGCATTACTTTCTACATCATCAGCTACAGCTTGATCGGGATCTATTTACTACACGAAAACACATTTCAATTGTCAGGAATCATCACACTATCGCAGTTTATAAATATGGCATGTATAGCTAGACTCACACACGCTACGTTAGTCCTAAAACCGACTAAACCGTAGCTTTAATACCAATAAAATGTAACACCCCTAAACCGTATCCGTCACCGGACTAAGGTTAAGAGGCGTTACCGGACATATTAGATCAAAACATAAACATTTCATTAACATCAAACATTCATAAACATTCCATAGAGAAATATACACATAGAGTTCCTTTAGAAGGTCTACGAGACCTTAAACATGCATTGGGAAGGGGTCGGGACTAAACCGAGCACATTTTAATCCATATCAATTCATAGCATTTTAATCCATATCAATTCATAGCATTTCTCATCATTTCAATTTCCCAAATCAATCATGAAACTTACCAATATTGACCATTTCTTTTGGCCATTCATGAGCACATCAAAACATACCAACTTTTGCATCATAAAGCATGGACTAAACTTATCCATAAGCACATTCATTAACAAGCCATATCACATGGCTATATTTACACATTTCAAAACATAATCAAAGTTCTCTAACCTATACATGCCATACTTCAATATGTACATTTTCAAAAAGTACCAAAATATAGTTTGATAGTGTGGTGATGATTCTCGACGATCCCCGAGCTTCCCATAGCTTTGATAATCTATTAAACAATGAACAAACACACACAGAGAGTAAGCTTTCATAGCTTAGTAAGTCATAAGACAATAATTATCCAAATGAACATAAACATTATTTCAATTAACGAATCAATCCTAACCTTAACTAAAGTACATATAACACACTCACAAATTCATATATCATCAAATATATATATATATATATATGTATTTTAACATCATATGGCCGAATGCACAAATACTCATGAACATATATATACATATGATTCACTTTGTATCATGTATAATTTATATCACCATTTGAAATAATAAGCTTACCTTATTTTCATTAACATTAAACTTGGCACGTACCTGAACCTTTTATCACAATTTCACATTCAGTCATAACTCGTTAATGCCCGTTGAACCATTCGAAATTAAAAAGGATACTCTGATAGTCGAAAATCTCGTACAATGCCAACGTCTCAGGCGTGGTCTTACATGTAATCACATATCGATGCCACTGTCCCAGACAGGGTCTTACATGAATCAAATACGATACCGATATCCTAGACATGGTCTTACACGTAAACACAATTCGATGCCAACGTCCCAGACGTGGTCTTACACGTAAACACATATCGAAAATCCTATGTCATGACATATGTATCCCAACATTCCTAAGGTTCGTACGGGGCTTCCGGACATCGTAACTTGATCGATTCAAGCTCGTAAATATTGTTCCCATGCTTAATTCAATTTGACATATACATATACACAAGTAATAATTCAATTCGGCACTATTAAAATAAATACAATCGAATTTAACGACATTTATTTACTTATGAACTTACCTTGGACGAAGACGGACGAACCGGAACGACTATTCAACAACTTTAGATTTTCCCCGATCCAATTCCGATTTTCTCTTTTCTTGATCTAAATTAGTATAAATTAAACTTATTTAATCACATATTCAATCAAATTCATCCAAAAACACATAAATGGGCTAATTACACTTTTTCCCATGACATTTCACATTTTTCACAATTTAGTCCCTATTTCACAAAACACAAAATTCACAAAATTTCTTTATACAAGTGCCTAGCTGAATTTTCCTCTAGTTCATATAAGCCCACAATTTTGCATTTATTTCACATTTTAGTCCCTCAAAATAACATTTTCACAAATTAGTCCATTTTACTCAAATTCATCAAAAATCCAAAGACAAAACATATTAATCTATCACATATCTTTTATTTTCTTTCATCAAACAACAAAAACCACAAGCTTTCAACAATGGCAAAACATAAAATCATCATCAAATTCAAAAATTGAGACATGGGCTTGATAGATTACATAGCAACGATCTCAAAAATGTAGAAATTATAAAAAATGGATTAAAACCCATACCTAAATTATGCTTATCAATGGTCGAACCTTGTTTGTACTTTTTCTTTCTTTTTCTTTTCTACTTTCGGTCATAAAAGATGAACAAATGCATGATTTTATATTTTATTTTATTTAATCATATGTTAACACATAAATTACCATTTTAACCATTATAAAATAATATGTAAACCTTATAATTTATGTCCACTACCGTCCATCATATTTATAAATGGTCTAATTTCATTTTAAAGACCCCACATTATAAAAACAATAGCAATTCGGCACTTACACATTAATAGCCAACTTTTGCATTTTACGCGATTAAGTCCTTTTAATTAAATCGGATACTCAAACGATAAAATTCAATCACAAAAATTTCACGCACACATATAAATTAACATGCTGCAAACACTAAAAATAAAATCAAAATATTTTTTTGACTCGGATTTGTGGTCCCGAAACTACTGTTCCGATTAGGGTCTAAACCGGACTGTTACAAGTACCTTATTTCATTATCAAACGGTTGATCAATCTAAACATATAATTCAGATTTTAGAAGATATACTTCGCTATTATGTACTTGAATTTGAAGGTAACTGAGAAAAGTATTTGCCTTGGTTTGAATTTGCTTATTATAATAGTTGACAGTCAAGTACAAATTATACTGTACGAGGTTTTATACGGTCATAAATGTAAAACTCTGATGTTTTGGATGGAGTTCAGTGAGAAAGGATATATGTAGTAGTTCTGATTCTTTAAAACTGAAGAAAAATGAAAATGATCTGAAATAGTTTAAAAGCAGTATTTAATCGTCAAAAATCTGATGTGGATCTGAAATAAAAAGAAATAGAGTTTCTGAGGGTGACAAAGTATTTCTGGAGATTCACCATGAAAGAAAAATCCCCAGTTTGCCCGTAAAGGCAAATAAAGTCTGTGGTTTATCAGGTCATAAAGATTATTAAAAAGAATTGGACTGGTTTCGTATTGATTGGTATTATTATAAGAGTTCTACAGAATTCATAATGTTTTTATGAGTATATGTGTTATGACAGAATCGATCAGACCTATCATCTGTTATTGCCTTGATAAATTTTAAATTCAGCTTGGCATGACTTACAACGAGTGACTGGTTGAAATCCTGGCATGTGAAGTGAAAGAAACGAAAAGTATAAAGGTATCTTTAGTGAAAGTTCTTGGACAATGATATGATATAGAGAAAGCTATTTGGAAACCGGATAGAAACATGAGAGAGAGTAATGTTTGAATCTCTTTACTGGTAAAATTTTTGAGGACAAAAATTTCTTAAGGGGGGAGAGTTGTAACAACCCAAATTTTGGTGAAATCGGAACAGTAGTTTCGAGACCACAAATCCGAGCCGAAAATAAAATTTATTTTTATTTTATTATATGGTTCGTATAATGAAAGATATGACATGTGAAAATTTTGGTACAAAAATTTTATCGATTCAGTGCTTAATTACAAGAAGGACTAAATCGCATAAAATGAGAAAGTTGAATTCTAGTAGCTATAAGGATTAAATAGCTATGGAATTCAAAACTAGAGGTCCTTATATAGTAATTAGACCATTAAGAAAAGTATTTAGATTTTTCTTGGTGATTCATCCATGGAAAATGAGAAAAAGGTTAGGGACTAAATTGGAAAGTGAAAATTTTAATTAATTAAAAGATGATAAAATAGATATCATCTTATTTTCTCATCTTCTTCCCCAAAATAAAACATGGAAACCCTAGGAGAGAGAGAAGAGACTTTCATGGCCAATTTGAGTAAGTTTTCTTATCCCGTTTTTAGTAATTTTGATATTTTTGGAACCGGGATAACTTAATCTCTCTATTTGGGGGATTAATTTGAAAAGTTATCAAAGTATGAAAATGGTTCATAGATGTATATTCTGAAAATTAGAAATTTATGGTAGAAAATGAAAAATTATTGATAGATAAACAACTTTTACAAAGTGATTTTTGATGAAAACATGATTTAGGGACTAAAATGAAAAGTTGTAAAATTTGATGAAAAATTCTAAAATTTTATGAATACATGTGATGTAAAATTTGTAATGAGGCTTTGGTTAGGCTTGGAATAGGGAGTAATTTGCACAAGTTTCATTTTCCGAGCCTAGGGACGAAAATGGAATTTATGGAAAAGTTAGGGGTAAAATAGTAATTTTGCCTAGGATGAAAATTTAGTCCACATGAATGTAAAATATGATAAATTGATATTAAATTTACTCGTATAGATCCGAATAGACCAAATTCAGAGTTAGAACGAGGAATGAGGAAAATGTCGGATTAGTGGATTTTACGTACACGAACCTTTGTCGAGGTAAGTTCCTGTAACTAAATTGTATATGTTTTTATGCTTGATTTAAATGTTGTGTTTGTGAATTTTATCATTCTCATAAATATGTGAAATGATCATCTACTCGATATAGTCCGATAAATGAAAATGCCCGATAAAATGGTAATTGAATAAAATGTTACTTGTATGCTTGACATGGATGTGGAATGTGTTTTACTTGAATTACATAAATGTTACGGAGGTATGAAATAATCAAATGCCCGATAATGTTTGAAAAAAATTTAAATCCCGTTTGAATAGATGAATATCGATGGATAAATGTAATTGTCGAAATGAATGAGGTCATGCACTTGTTGAAGAATGGATTAGGCTCGAATGAGCAATCCTAATGACTTCATTACAGAAAGGATTTAGCCCGGACGGGTAATCCTGATGTGAGTTCTCTCGAGCATATATTATGAATTGGATTTAGCCCGGACGGGTAATCCAGATTGGACTCTATAGGGAATTCTTTGTTATATAAAGGATTTAGCCTGGACTGGTAATGCGATAAAGCCCTTGGAGTATATGTTACAACTAGGATTTAGCCTGGACTGGTAATTCTGTTGTATGATACGTGGCTCGAGAGTATACCTACAAGGTACTACTGAGTATGAATTGACGGAATATGGAACTGTACACCTCGAGTGTACTACCTGAGTAACCATCGATATTTCAGATAAATTCAATGGGTAGGAATCTGGATATGAGAAGATATGTATAAGAAATGAATTATTATACGTATCCATCTGAATTACAAGGAAATGATGTTACATGACAAATGATATATGCAAACATGAGATGATTTCATTTGCACATGGACTTTATTTGATGAATATATGTGCATTCTTGATTATAGACTTGTACACCTTGAGTGTACTAATCGTGACCTTAATATATTCCAAGTAATATGAGTAAAGTTCTGATGTGAAATGATCTGAACTCGAAGTGAACTAGTATGAAATTATACTTGTAATAATGAGATAAATTATACATGTTAAATGAATACATGATATGGAAGGCATATGTGCATTGAAACTTGATTATTGTTGAGCCCATATATGTTTTGATGTTATTATTAGAATAAATGACTAACAAGGGCAATGAGGATATATGTAGGGCTTGAGGTCAAATTAAATGAATCCGCCTTACATAGTTACCTCAAAATAGAATTAATGGTAAGTTAAATACCATGTTATACGAACTTACTAAGCATGTAATGCTTACCCCATTTTATTTTCCCCTGTTTTAGAGTAAATCAGAAGCTCGTTGGATTGGAAGCTCAGCGGAGATCACTCACACTATCCATCAGCCTATGTCGGTACAATATGGTAAATCAATTATGGTTATAATGGCATGTATAGGATATGTTGGCCATATTGGCATGTAAATATAAATAATGCTTGTAATCTAGCCATTGGAATGGCTAGTAATGGTTGTTTTGATATACTTGTAATGTTATACTATGGTAACCATATGTATATGTTAAGTAGTTGATCAAGTCATGTTTAACACATGAATTGAACCGAGGTAGGATAGTAAACATGTATGCCTATAATGATAGGCCATGTTGAATGATGAAATTTGCTTATGTGAATGCTTAGAATGGTTGGATTGTACTTGGTATGTTTTGGTGCAGGAAAATGGTAAATTTGGGTGACAAATGAGGCTAGGAAATGGCTTTATCTTGTCCTCACGAGCAGACACACGGGCGTGTGTCTAGACTGTGTGTGACACACGGCTACCCCATGGGCTTGTAGCCAGGCCGTGTGTCCCCTGTACCTTAAATTCGAGAAAACAGAATGCTCAAAATTGAGCACATGGGCAGAGACACGGGCATGTGTCTCAGCCGTGTGGGAGACACGACCTTAAACACGGGCGTGTGACATGGCCGTGTGAAACTTGCACCTAATTCGAATTGAATTAATTAACTACACGGCCTAGCACACGGGCGTGTGGCATAGCCGTATGGCACAAGTCAGAGAGCAACCTAAATCGGACACGGCCTAAGGCACTGGCGTGTCTAAGGGTCACACGGGCGTGTAAGCCCTACACCTTAGAAAATTTCTGAAATGTCACGAAAAAATTTTAGAGTTTCTGATTAAGTCCCAAATCGATTCTAATGCTCGTATTGGACCTCGAGGGTCCATCTAAGGGACGTTACGAATGATCTCGGTTAATGAATAATGATTGACATGATTTATCTGAAAATGTTCTGAATGTTCCAGTAATACTCCGTAATCCTGTTCCGGCGACGGACACGGGTTAAGGTTGTTACAATTCTCATACGATGAGACTTCCATCAGAAAATGTACAATCACATGTATATCTCTGAGGATAAAGGAATATATAAAATACCCAGGAGAGATCATCATAATCTATTTAATCACAACTGTTACACTCAGACATCTTTATAATTCAAATGTCATTCCTCTGACTAATTCTGTCATCCCTAATCTCGCATTATTCCATTCACTAACGAAAATCAATCCGGAAGAAATTTTTAGCAAATACATACTTTAGACATCATACTTGAATGAGTCGATTAGCCGATATTAACTTTTTCTTTATCCGTGACATCGTGAAATCCGAATGATCTTTAGAATAACCTGGCATCTTTTCCAGAACTGTATTCACTTGCCAAACTATTCTTAAATCTGACCACATCATTAGTTATTCCGCTACTGAACTCTTTAGTCTCTTACTTGTGACCTCATTCAACTTAAATCTCATAAAATTTCGTTATAACATACCATATTGGTAAGGGGGTGAGGTCGTAAAGCCTCTAACTCGACTCTCATAAATACACACATATCACTTAGCATTCATCATCAACATAATATCTTCACAATCATATAATTCATTTCAAGCTAATTAACATACATATTTATGTCACACGAACTTTCTGATTACCTTTATTCAAACATGTGTACTTAAACATACATTCCATAAATTTGAGTAAGTTTACTTATCACATTCACTCAATTAAACAAATTAAGCACATAACATCATATGAATGCAAAACAAACATGGATAAGCTTATCACATTATAAACTTTCATTTCACTTCACCATTCCATATTTCAAGAATAATTCCCATTGAACTATGTAATTTCGATGGATACTCGAGTAGTATACTCAAGGTATGGATGTCAACAATCCGTAAATTCATATTCAAAAGTGTCCTTTTGGCATATACTCATAGAGCACACTCTCGAGCCACATATGATATAATAGGATTGCTAATTCAGGCTAATTCCTTTCAATAATGTATGCTCTAAAGGCTTACTCTGGATTACCTGTCCGGGCCAAATCCATTTCATAACATATGCTCGAGAGGGCTTAATTCAGGATTACCCTTCCGGGCTAAATCCTTTTTGCAACATTTAAAACATTTTATCCGTATTTCTCAACTTATGGTTATTTCATTTTGTACATCATCACATACATATCATGAACTCTTATTCATACATTTCCAAGTTTTGACTCATCACAAACACATTTTCAAATATCTTAGTATCACTCTCAGCGTTTTCGAAAGTAGCTCGGTTGGAAAGCATCTCTGCCTCAACAAAATAATTTCATCAAAGTCGGAAGATATCACGCTATCGCGGGTTACATATGGCATGTATAGCTAGACTCACATATGCTACGTTAGTCCGAGAATCGACTAAACCATAGCTCTGATACCACTAAATGTAACACCCCTTACCCGTATTCAATGCTGGAACAGGGTACGAGGCATTACCGGACATAAACACAAGAAAACATTGATAATACTCTAGAACGTCATATTTTTATGTGCTAATTGCATATTTATTTTGAGTATGATTCTACTAATTTGGGCTATTTATGGTCTTTTATCTTTTAGGGACTAAATTGAAGGCAAAATTAAATTTAAGGGCGAAAAGCATGAAATTAAAGATGAATTGGGCCAACATGCGACAGAGGGAAAAAGGTGTTGTCGAAAATACAAACATGGAAGACCTAAGGACAAAAATGCAAAAGAAGAGATTTTATAGCACAAGACTCTATTTAATGTTATTAGGATAATTATTTAGATTTAATTTTAGGATTTATTTTCATTTATCTTTATTTATCCTTAATTATCTTTATTTATTTGTATTTATCATTTAGAATTTAATTAGGAATAGGCTAGGTTTTCTAGTACTATAAATAGGGGATGGAGTGGCACATATTTGACATCTCTTTTTTCTGTAAACACTCCTTCTCCCAAAAACTCTGTCTTTTGTTCTCTCCATATTTTCTTCAATAAAAATCTCATTTCTATTATATTTATTTCTTTCCCAAAAACCATGAGCCACTAAACCCATCTAGCCGAAGGTTGTCAAAATTCCCCAAAAAGGTTCATGTGGCTTAGAACCCGCGCTTAGCCTTCTCAACAAGATATTCATCGCTTCTCCGCATTACTGGTGGCGACGCTTCGTCCATGTCCCTTAATAGGTGATCTTTTCAACTTGTGCAAGGAACGGCCGCTTTGTACGTTTTGGGAAGGTTGCACAGTCGGGTCGTTGGCTTTCTGCGTCAGAGGCTCGCGAATCCAAGAGACAAAACAAAGATGGTATTCGGCCAGTGGGAAGTGATGATCTAGCGTAAGATAGTCCCACAAAAGCGATTATTGGCTGAGTCGCTCACCAAATTTTAAGTCTAAATCCTTGAGCCGGTGGTCGTGGCGCCCTCTTCCACTATAACTGGCTTATCCTGCTCGAGAAGGGTTACTTAAAAGCCAAGAATTGAACCCAAGGCAGAACGAGACAACCGGAGGCTAGAATCTCGCCACATAAGAAACTTACTATTCCCTAAACTCTGTTTATTTTCATATTCCTCATTTTAATTTTCGTAATTTATTTAATTTCGCAATTTCAATTCACTTTAAATTCTGTTTTTATTTTTCCAGATCGAAATTCTTAATTCTGTTTTTTTTTTATTTTTTAGGAACACAGGTTTTCTTGGCCAAGAAATTGTCCAAGATTTCAAGAAACGAGCATTCGTACAATCCAGTCCCTGAGTATTCGACCCTAATTCCCCTTTACTGTTATTTTTACTATTTTACAGGGAATAGGATATTTTTGGTGCTTTCAACGACGCATCAAATTTTGGCGCCGTTGCCGGGGACTGGCAACGTACTAATCTTGTTTTTTGTTTGTTATGACCAGATCTGCTCTAGGTACTCTTGCATTCGATTCTGAAATAGAGAAGACTGTTAGAGCCAATCGCAAGGAAACAAAACTAAGGAAAAAGCAGTCAGTGGTGGTTGGGACTCAAAGTAACCCACCGCCAGAAATCGAAGTCGACGAAACTGAGTCTAGGGTTAAGGAAAACCCTGCTCAAGAAATTGAAAGTGAAAAAGTAGAAGTCGACTCTCCTGAAGAAGTGCTTGAAACTAGGGTTAACGAAAACCCAAATTTAGCACAACAACCAATGGCTCAAACAATTCGGCAACTGGCCGAAGCTTCGGTAGAACAACCGCCACTATGCATCGCGTATCCTACTATGGATACTGATTTTGAATTAAAGTCAAGCTTAATCCAACTACTGCCAACTTTTCGTGGGTTGCAAAACGAAAATCCCCACAAGCATTTGAAATAGTTTCATATGGTTTGTCTTAGCATGAAAATTCAGGGGTAACTGAGGATCAAATCAAATTGCGTGCTTTCCTTTTTTCCTTAGCAGATTCTGCTAAGGAATGGTTATTTTATTTACCCCATGGATCTATTACAACTTGGGCTGGTTTATCTCGTTTATTTCTCAACAGGTTTTTTCCAGCATCCAGAGCAGCTGAGCTAAGAAGAGAGATCGTTGGAATAAGGCAAAAAGAAGCAGAGTCTCTTTACGACTATTGGGAGCGGTTTAAGAAATTGTGCGCAAGCTACCCACAACATGGTATAACGGAGCAATCTCTCCTCCAATACTTTTATGAAGGCCTGAAACCCATGGAGATGAATATGGTAGACGCCGCTAGTGGAGGAGCGTTGGTC
The DNA here is from genome assembly GCA_025698515.1 of Gossypium sturtianum. Lineage (NCBI taxonomy): Eukaryota > Viridiplantae > Streptophyta > Magnoliopsida > Malvales > Malvaceae > Gossypium > Gossypium sturtianum. The sequence goes on from CM046948.1 coordinate 128,765,828, forward strand.
AACATGACTCCCCAACAAGCAAGGGACTTAATCTCCACAATGGTTGCAAATACTCAGCAATTCCGAGCCAATACTGAACCCCCTAGAAGGGTTCACCAGCTAAGTAATTCAACCTTAGAGGATAAAGTTGATAGACTTACTAATATGATGAATTCTCTTATTGCAGAAAAAGCAAAGACAGCCCAGTTGTGCAGAATATGTGCTACGCCTGATCATACAACTGATGCATGTCCTAGTTTGTATGATGATACCATGGCTCATCTGGATGCTGTGGGAAATTTCCCTGGGCCACCACAAAGGCGATACGACCCTTACGCTAATACCTACAACCCAGGATGGAGGGATCACCCTAACTTAAGTTATGGGGCCAACCCACGATATAACCAGCCATACCAGAACCGAGTTCCACAGCAGCCACAAGATTCAGGTAATTCTCTACAAACTTTGGTCAATAAATTAGCAGCTAATGTTCTTGATTTTCAACAGAAAATCGAGGCACCTATAAGAGAATTGACCATATCAATTGAGAAATTGAACTCTCAAGGGAAGCTGCCGTCACAAACAGAACCTAATCCAAGACAACATGCAAATGCAATGATGTTGCAAAGTGGAAAGGTACTGGAACCAATTCCTGACAGGAATCTTGGCCAAGAAATCGCCCAGGAAAATCCCGAAAAAGACGAACAGGTCCGACCGAAACCTCCATTTCCTAAAATTCAACCTCCATTTCCAGAACGTTTCAACCAATTTCAAAGAGGTAAAGAGGACAAGGAGATCCTCGAAACATTTAGGAATGTCGAGATCAATATTCCGCTGTTGGATGCCATCAAGCAAATTCTGCGGTATGCTAAATTTCTTAAAGAACTCTACACCAACAAACGAAAATTAACAGGTAATGAAAAGGTAAGTGTTGGTGAGAATGTATCTCATGTGTTACAAATGAAAATGCCAAATAAATGTAAAGATAGGGGCATGTTTGAAATACCATGCAAAATAGGCCATTTAGGAATTAAGAAGGCTATGTGTGATTTAGGGGCCTCCATAAATGTCATGCCTTTTTCTGTTTATGAATCACTTAACGCGGGTTTTTTGACAAAAATAGGTGTTATCATTCAGTTAGCAGACAGGTCCATTGTGCACCCCGAAGGAGTCCTCGAAGACGTATTAGTCAAAGTCAATAGACTTATCTTCCCTGCAAACTTTTATGTGATAAAAATGGAGGAGGATAATGCTCCTGGGTCTTCAGACATCTTGTTGGGGCGACCTTTCCTTAGTACTACAAGTACTAAGATTGACGTACGAAGCGGAACCCTCACGATGGAGTTTGATGGGGAGATCGTGAAGTTTAACGTTTATGGCACTATTAGCCACCCAAGTGAAGTCTTGGGCGTAAACGTGTCGACATAATTAACTCATCGATGAAAAAACTTTTGAGTCATCTTATGGAGATAAATCTAAAATGATGTTTGATGATTTTGAATCTGTTAATAAATTATTGGCTCCTATGGATACTAAACTTCAACCTTCTGTTGTGCAGGCATCAGATCCGAAATTAAAACCACTTCTTGAGCATCTCAAATTCACATTTTTGGAGAATGATGAGACCATTGCCGACTTAAAAGGGATCAACCCCTTGGAGGAAAATATGAAACCAATGAAAGAGGCGCAAGGACGATTAAACCCAAATATGGTGGATGTGATAAAAAAGGAGAATTTCCAAGCCCACACGAACGAAAGAATTCAGCCGGAACTGTAACACCCCATACCCGAGTCCGAGGCTTAGACCGGATACGAGACATTACTATGCTTGAACTCATTAATTTCTTTGTTTAACATAACTTAAACATTTTCATAATAACATTGTATATTATACTAAGCAATTCAATGATATAAATCATAAAGCTTAGAAATCATACAAACTTACCTCAATATACAAAATGTAACTTGGTATGCAATTTAGTCCTCGACCTTGTTCTTGCCTCAGTTTCGATCCGGGCTTCATTTTTCTTGATCTATAGTCATAAATAGATCATTTAATACTCACATTGACTAAATTGACTCTTAAATCATACTTTGACAAAATTACTATTTTGCCCCTAAACTTTCTCATATTTGCACTTTTGCCCCAAGGCTCGTAAAATGAATTTCATTCAACTTTATTAAACTTCATGCTTAGCTGATTCATTTTCTCTACTATGACAACCATCAATTCTCACTATTTCTACTATGTATGAGAGATCTCAAAACTTTTACAAACTAGTCCCTATATTCATTTTTCATGAAATTCATTAAGGAAAAGATGTTTATCTAACATCAAACTCTCATAATCTTCCATGAAACATCATTTAACAAGCATGTCATACATGGGTAGATTTTTTAACATGCATCTTAGCTCATTTTATAGCTAAAAATAGCTAATTCATAATACGAGAACTTCAAAAACACGAAGAATATTAAAAACGGGACTAAGATGAACTTACTAGCAAGCTTGAAAGATGAGAAAACCCTAGCTATGGTTTCTTTGAAAATTTCGCAATGAGGAAGAAGATGATAATGATTTTTGTCATCTTTTCCTTTATTAATCATTTAATAGGTAAATGACCAAAATGCCCTTCTCTTAAAAATATCACCATTTACTAACTCATGTCCAATTTTGTCCAAAAATTATAATTTGGGCAAATTGCTATTTAAGGACTCATAATTGCTATTCTAGAGATATTTCATAAAAATGCTTCTAGAAACTCATAATTTGCAACTTTTGCAATTTAGTCCTTTTGGACCATTCAACCTCAATTTAGCAAAATTGCTTCATGAAACTTTCACACTAACATGCAAACATGGCATGAACCTTAAAAACTCATAAATTCACCTCAGTTTCGTGGTCTCGCACCACTATTCCGACTAGGCCCTAAATCGGTGCATACAATTCTCCCTCTAGGGATTTTCGTCCTCGAAAATCTTACCAAGAAAAAGGTTTGATACTCGGTTTCTCATACTCTCTTCTCGTTCCCATGTGGCTTCTTCTATTCCATGTCTTTGCCACAATACTTTCACTAAGGCAATAATTTTCTTTCTTAGCTGCTTCACTTCCCGAGCTAATATCTTGACTGGTTCTTCACCATAAGTCATGTCGGGATGAATCTCTACCTCTGACTGGGGAATTACATGTGAAGGGTCTGATCGGTAGCGTCTTAACATTGACACGTGAAACACATCATGTATCTTTTCTAACTCTGGTGGAAAAGCCAATCTGTAAGCTACAGGCCCAACCTTCTCGGTAATCTCATACGGTCCAATAAAACGTGGACTCAACTTGCCTTTCCGGCCAAATCTGAGAACTTTTCTCCAATGTGACACTTTCAAGAAAACTTTATCTCCGACTTGATACTCTATCTCTTTTCTCTTGAAGTCCGAATAGGACTTCTGTCTTTCTGATGCAGCTTTTAAACTTTCTCGTATCACTTTCACTTTCTCTTCAGCTTCTCTAACCAAATCAACCCCGTGAATTTGGTTTTCTTTAAGTTCAGTCCAATAAAGAGGCGTTCGGCACTTATGCCCATATAAAGCCTCATAAGGCGCCATCTTTAAGCTCGACTGAAAACTATTATTGTAGGCAAACTCTACTAATGGGAGAAACTTTTCCCATCTACCTCGAAATTCAAGAATACAACATCTGAGCATATCCTCAAGTACTTGAATTAACCTCTCAGATTGACCGTCAGTTTGAGGATGAAAAGCGGTACTAAAGTTCAACTTTGTACCCAAGGCCTCTTGTAACTTCTTCCAAAACTCGGATGTGAATCTCTGATCTCTATCCGATATGATTGACAAGGAACTCCATGAAGTCTTACTATTTCTCAAAACATACAAGTTTGCCAACTTGTCGAGGAGTAATCCACTCGAATAGGTATAAAATGGGCTGATTTCGTGAGTCTATCAACTACAACCCATACGGCATCTTTCTTGCTCGTAGATAGTGGTAAACCCAAGCACAAAATCCACATGAATACGGTCCCACTTCCACTCCAGAACTAAAATGGGTTGAAGCAAACCCGAAGGTACTTGGTGTTCACCTTTTACTTGTCGACAAATCAAGCATTTGGAAACAAATTAAAAATATCTTTCTTCATTCTCGCCACCAATATCAAGTTCAAGTCATTATACATCTTGGTACTACCCGGATGTACAGATAAACATCCATTATGGGCCTCATGCAAAAATTTTTGAATAAGCTCTTCTTTTCTCAGACACAAACTCGTCTTTGAACATCGACTTCCATTGGGACTAATCCTAAGTCGACTCAACATCCGTCTTGCAATCGATCTCTCTCGAACTTGCAATTCACTATCCTCCTTCTCGAGCTTCAATGATCTCTTGGAGGAATATTGGTCTAGCTCTCAACTCACCTAGAATAGAACCGCTGTCGGACAAAGTCATCTGTGAATTCATTGCCCTTAATACAATTAAGGATTTTCTGCTCAAAGCGCCGGCGACCACATTCGCTTTCCCGGATGGTAATCAATGACCATCTCATAATCTTTTATCAACTCTAACCATCTCCGTTGTCTTAAGTTCAACTCTTTCTCGTCATCAAGTACTTCAAACTTTTATGATCGCTGAAAATCCGACATTTCTCACCATATAGGTGATGTCTCCAAATCTTCAATGCGAAGACTATGGCAAACCAATTCTAAATCATGCGTCGGATAATTCTTCTCATGAGGCTTCAATCGTGCGGAGGCATAAGCAATAACTTTGCCTTCTTGCATATGTACACAAATTTAATCAATTTAAGGATGCATCGTTGAAATCACAAATTCTTTCCCCTGTCTCAAAGTTGTACTAAAACTGAGCTTCACAATAATGCTTTCAATTTTTCAAACTTTGTTAGCATATTTCGCCCACTCGAACTTCACATTTTTCTCAAATAACTTCACATCTGGGGTTGCAATCATGGAAAACCCCTTGACAAATCGTCTATAATAGCCGACTAGGCCTAGGAAACTTTTAACCTCGAGACATTCCTCGGTGGTTTCCAATCCGTAATAGCCGAGATCTTACTTGGGTCTACTCGAACCCCTTCTCCCGAGACAATATGCCCCTGTAAATCCTACTTCATTGAGCCAAAACTCACTTTTACCGAACTTGGCATACAACCGATTTTCTCGAAGAATCAGAAACTATCCGTAGGTGCTCGTGATGCTCATTCTCATCTTGGGAATAAATCGCATGTCGCCAATGAAAATGACTACAAACTTGTCAATGTATGGTCTAAACATGCGGTTCATTAAGTCCATGAATACCGCGAGCATTGGTCAAACCAAAGGGCATGACTAAAAATTCATAATGCTCATACCTAGTTCTAAGGTCGCTTTTAGGCACATCCGATTCTTTTACTCGTGAGTCGGTAGTACCCGATCTCAAGTCTATTTTGGAGAACACAAAGGGCTCCTTTCAACCGATCAAACAAATCATCGATTCTAGGCAAGTGGGTACTTATTCTTTCTCACACTTTATTAAGTTGGCGGTAATCTATGCACAATCTCATAGTGCCATCTTTCTTTTTCACAAATAAAACCGGAGCACCCCAGGGAGAATAATTGACCTTGCAAAACCTTTATCTGTCAACTCTTGTAACTGCGACTTCAGCTCCTTCAACTTCGTTGGAGCCATTCTGTAAGGAGTAATAGATATTGGTACAGTACCAGGAGCTAGCTCAATGCTGAACTCAACCTCTCTAACTGGTGGACCATTCAACCTCAATTTAGCAAAATTGCTTCATGAAACTTTCACACTAACATGCAAACATGGCATGAACCTTAAAAACTCATAAATTCACCTCGGATTCGTGGTCTTGCACCACTATTCCGACTAGGCCCTAAATCGGGCTGTTACAGGAACAGCCCCAATACTAGTTGAGGCGTCAAGCTAGCGACGTTAAACAAGTGCTTGTTGGGAGGCAACCTAACCTTTATTTTTTACTTTTCTTAATTTTTATTATTTATTATTTTATTTCATTTTATTAGTATTTATTATTTTATTTTATTATTTATTACTTTATTTTTGGATATTGATAAAATTATCTTCTTTTATCTAGGTACACTAATGCGAAAATAGGGACAAAAAGGAGAAAAACTAAAAAATTGGCTTGAAACAGCTCTTATTCCATCCCTATTCTGGTCTGGAATAGCGCATTCCTACCTTAGATTCCCTAAAACCTGCCTCCAAACACTCACCCTTCAGCCAAACACCATTCCTATACACCCCCCAAACCCTAAAAATAAACTCATTTTTACACCAAAAATCTCATCAGCCGCCGCACCTTCTTCCCCACCCCTCCATCATCGATTTTCAGCCACCAAGGTGAGAACCCGAAGCCGAGCCATCGCCACACGCGTCACCTACCCCATCGCCACCCTTCACCGATTCGTCTTCTTCTTCCCTTCCGCACGAAACCACCGCACCATCGCCCTCCTCTCCGCGTGTGTCGTCCTTTACGACAGTAATTACACGGGGAGTTCTTCTAAACTTTTTCCACCTATTTGTTTATTTTCTTCCACATCGAGGACAATGTGTTTTAAGTAGGGGGAGGTATTCCTCATTATTTCTGTCATTTTATCTGCTGCTTTTACTTTTGTGTTACTGTTGCTGTTGCCTTGTGCTCGTTTCTGCCCACATTTATTTTTTTCGAATATTCTGCCTCTTTTCATGCCCAAGAATTTGACCATGACTTGGCCACTGTTTGACCTCCATGCATGATTCTTATCTACCGAGTTAATTATGATTTTGCTTGATAGATTTTATCTCCACTGTTTTATTTCTTTTAGTTAAAATAATTATGATTAATAGAGTTAACCCTATTTTGCTTTTAGTAAATTTGATTAAGTCCAAATACAAAGAGGACACTTAATACAATTGCATGCTTAAAATATGTTCATGACTATCAAGGTGGTTACTGAAACTTATTTTTGACACTTGATTGTTTTTCCTAAGTCCTCCAAAATTAAAAATTTCGTTTAATAATAATAATGTTTCCGTGGTTATGAGTGCAGCTTAAGACGTGACTAGCTGAGTAACCGGGGTAGGGTGCTTGGGTTGTCATCCTATTTCGCGTCAAAAGGTTGTGTGACGTGTTAGGTAAAACTCCGCTAACCGGAATTAATTTTTAAGAATGTGTTGGGTTGAGTAACTGGGGTGAGGTGCTTGGCTGTCATCTCTCTTCGCGTCAAAAGGTTCGATATGTTCTTAAGAAAAATAAAAATTAGGAATGTGTTGGGCTGAGTAACCGGGGTGGGGTGCTTGGCTATCATCTCTCTTCGCGTCAAAAGGTTCAATATTTTCCTAACTGAAAGTAAATAAATAAAGTTGAAATTAAAGTAAAAAAGAAATAAATAAATAAATAAATATGCATTAATAAAATTTGGGGGACTAAAGGGAGAAATAAATAAGGTGTCTTGATAGGTTTGGTAAGTTACCTAATTTTCATGAAATAATCCAAGTCGATCTTAATTTTGTGTGTGTTAATTGGAACACTTTTTCAATTTTACTTAAATCAAGCTAAGGGTTCTCTTTATTTTTCGTATTCATTTTGACTAATTTTTATAAAACTTTGGAGTAGAATTTCTTTCATGGCAGGATCTAATTTTCACAGTGGACAGGAACCATACTTGAGGGCAAGCATGGGCTAAGTAGGGGGAATTTGATAATACTCTAGAACGTCATATTTTTATGTGCTAATTGCATATTTATTTTGAATATGATTCTACTAATTTGGGCTATTTATGGTCTTTTATCTTTTAGGGACTAAATTGAAGGCAAAAGTAAATTTAAGGGCAAAAAGCATGAAATTAAAGATGAATTGGGCCAACATGCGATAGAGGGAAAAAAGTGGTGCCGAAAATACAAACATGGAAGACCTAAGGACAAAAATGCAAAAGAAGAGATTTTATAGCACAAGACTCTATTTAATGTTATTAGGATAATTATTTAGATTTAATTTTAGGATTTATTTTCATTTATCTTTAATTATCTTTAATTATCTTTATTTATTTGTATTTATCTTTTAGAATTTAATTAGGAATAGGCTAGGTTTTCTAGTACTATAAATAGGGGATGGAGTGGCACATATTTGACATCTCTTTTTTCTGTAAACACTCATTCTCCCAAAAACTCTATCTTTTGTTCTCTCCATATTTTCTTCAATAAAAATCTCATTTCTATTATATTTATTTCTTTCCCAAAAATCATGAGCCACTAAACCAATCTAGCCGAAGGTTGTCAAAATTCCCCAAAAAGGTTCATGAGGCTTACAACCCGCGCTTAGCCTTCTCAACAAGATACTCATCGCTTCTCCGCATTACGGGGCTGACGCTTCCGTCCATGTCCCTTAATTGGTGATCTTTTCAACTTGTGCAAGGAACGGCCGCTTTGTATGTAATAAGGCCATTTTGCCCGGGCTTGGAAATAAATCAAAAAAATAAAAAATAAATAAATAAAAATAAAATGTCCATTTTTTTACAGTCCAGTACAAGACCCAATTACACCCATGGCCCAAACTTAACCTGACCCATACCTAAAATAGACCCAGCTACACCCTGACCCAATTACAAAACCCAACAGACCCAATTATTACACCCAATAACAGAGATGGCCCAAAAAGGCCCAACATTAAACCAAATCAGAAACCTAGGGTTTCTGCCCTAGGCGCCGCAGCAAGCAAGCAGCCTCTCCTCACGTCGCCAGTCGCGCCGCAGCTTGCGCGAATCCCCCTATCGCCGCCACGATCTCAGTTTTACCTGCAAGAAGGAAAGAAACACAAGCAGCATAGAATATACGCATTTCCTTTTTTATTTTTTATTTTGGGCTATAAAACCCCAGGTGATTTGTAATATACGGACACAGACTCAGACAGAGAGAATACAAAAATATTTACGGAATATAGAGAAATAAAATCAGAAATTTGGTTACAGAAGGTGATTTTCAACATTTCATTTTGATTTTTTTTATTTTTTATTTTTCTATATATTTGACATACGAATACTGTGAAAAAAATAAAATAAAAGATGCGAGATTACCTTTTAATGGAGAGGGTTTTAACCTCGAAAGTCGCCGCGGATGACGGCGCGTTTGGCACGTGAAGCACACGCAAGGACGGCCAAAGGTCGGCAGACCGATGAAGGCTGAGAGCATTTTTTCGAGAGGATTCTGTTTTTTTTTTAAAACCTAATTGAAATGTTTTTTTTTTTTTTGTTATCTTAGCTTATAAAGGCTACTGGAACGGCGTCGTTTTGGTGAAGCCAGCTAATGACCAAAACGACGTCGTTTTAAAAAGGGGATCCGCGCGTTGACCCGAAAACTCGGGGAGGATCCGCACGTTTTATAAAAAAGGGAAATTTACCCTTTAAGTCCCTCTACTATCTCATTAAGTTTAATTTCGTCCAAATTCAACTTTTTTTATCTATTTTAAATTAGCCCAAAAACTTATACTTTGCTTCAATTTAGTCCCTCGGACTGTTTTAAGGGCTAAAAATCAGAACGACGTCGTTTTGGGAAGAAGGCATAATTGCCTAATGAGTCCCTACAATGTAACGCGCTTTTCAATTTAATCCTTTTATATTTATTTTATTTAATCCTTATTCATTTTAAAACCTTTTTATTTTATTTTATTTTTTTAATTATTCTAATACTATACTTAATTATTTTATTATATTAAACTATTTTATTATTTTATTTTATTAATTTTGTTGATAGTATAAAATTTATATATATATATATATATTTTTATGTATTATCTTTATACATATTAAATTATGATTAGTTATTATTTATTATTTTATTCGGTTAAATATGATTTTTATGATTTATATATTAATTACTATATCATGTTTTTTAATTTGTATATTATATGATATTGTATTATATCATATATTATTTTTGGAATTTTGTTTTATAAAATTTATTTATATTATATAACCTATTTTATTACATATGTAATTTTTATGACTATTGTATTATATATATGTTTTATATAGAAGTATTATATATCGTTTACTAATTATTTTTTATTATATGTAATCATTCATATATGTATTAAATTATTAACTTATATTTATTTATCATAAATACCCTTTTATTACTTTAAATTTTTTGTATATATTAAATCATTTTAAAAATTGTCATAATCTTTTTTTTATCTTTTCAATGTTTAAATATATTATTCCCTTTCTTTATTTGATTTTGTTATTTCTTGAAAGTCTTAATTTATTTTATATCACATGTTTATTTATTTATGTCCTTTTTAATCATTATTCTTGCTTAACATCGTTCTTTATATATTCATTCGTGTTATATTCTTTTATTATTTATTGATAGTATAATTTGTAGTCATATAGAATTGCTATTAAATATATGTTGTAATGTATTCATGCAATGTTTTACTCAAACCATTTTTCTATAAAAGTACATTCTAAATTGACACATTTATTTCAAATGGTTTTTTTTTTTAAAATAAGGTGATATCTAATATTTGGGACTTTGAGAAAAATTGTGCCCTAACTCACTGGGTTTCGATTTTCATCGTTGAACTTAAAATATTAAGTATCCATTTTTTCTGAAATTCATAAATTTCCAAATCAAAACTTATTCTTAGAATTCAAAACGTTGTATCCTAACTTACTGAATATGATGCTTTGTGTTTCGAGATAAGAAGCTTCTACAAATAAAGGCGAGCCTAACTTCGAAGTCATGAGATGTTATATCCTAACTTACTGGATATAATATTTTATTTCTTTGAAATAGGTAAGTCTTGGTTTTCTTTCTAATAAAAGGATCATATTTTGTAATTTTTCAAATCTTCAACATTCAGACACAATTTTATCGATTAAGTACCAATTTTTGGGCGCTATGAGGGTGCTAACCCTTCCTCATACGTAACCGACTCCCGAACCTGTTTTCTGGTATTTTGTGGACCAAAAATCAGTGTTTTGAAATAAAACATTTTATGAGGTGATCCAATCACACCTAAGTAAAAAGGGATTGGTGGCGACTCCCATTTTCGTTTTTTAAAGTCGATCCCCGTTTTTAAAATCAACTCTAAAAATGGTTTCGACAGCTTGGCGACTCCGCTGGGGAGCAATAAGAGAGTCAGGCCATAAAATTGATTATTTCTTGTCCTTTTGTCCAAATTTAAAAATCCGATTTGAAAAACTATGATCCTTTTATTGCATGTGGTTCTAATTTTATAGAATATCTATGCATTGCATTGCATGACCGCTGTGGTCACACCCTTTAAGTGGGAGCAAGAAGCTACTCATTCGTGAGGTTTTCACCTCCGTGCAGGATAGTGAATCACTTTCGGGATACATCCGTACCTATGTCTTCGTGAGATTTTCATCTCCGTCCACCATAGGGAAATGTATTCCCCGAATCGAACTCCTCGTCTGTATGAGCCTATAATGGGTGAAGATCGAGAATCTGCTTCGGCCTCAGTACCTCTATTTTAGAACCAAACTGCATGTAGAAAGCCCTAAGAGCTTACCCTAGGAAGAATTACGCCTAACCCTAGCAATCATATTACACGACCGTTGTGGTCATACATTTTAAGTGGGAGTGAGAAACTATGCCTTCGTGAGGTTTTCACCTCCGCATGGGCTAGTGGATTGCCTCCGGGATACATCCGTACCTATGTCTTCGTGAGGTTTTCACCTTCGCATGGCCATAGGGAAATGTATTCCCCTGAACTGAACTCGATCCATATGAGCCTATAATGGGTGAGAATTAAAGAATCTGCTGGTTCGGGTACCTCAACTTTAGAGCCGAACCACATATAGAAAACTCAAGAGCCAACCCTAGATAGAGCTATATTAAACCCTAGTGGTCACCCAGATAGGTGTTTTATGTTATTTATTTCACCTGTGCTAACGTGTTTTGTTTTGTTTTGGTTACATTGCATTTACATCATAGAAAGGAGGTGTTGATTCAAATTCGATTGCGAAATAGAAAAGTTTGTCATAAGGAAATGGATTTTTTGATTAAGTGGATTATAATACGGTTGTCCGAATATGTTTCAAGCAAACACAACGAGAGAAGACTGATGGTCCGTGAAGGAATACAAGAGTTTATTGCCCAAGGATTCAAGCTGACAAAGACTATTTGAGAATCGCCACGGTAAGGCTTTCTTGCAGAGGCTAACAAGCATTGTGAGGATAAGTGAGCAGTGAGTCACGGCCTAGATCAAGCAAAAAGGAGCTAGTGGAGGCATCTATTAGAAGTATGCAAGATTTTACCTTTGCGAAGAATGGGGTTGATGTTTTTGCTTGGAATATGAGGGCAAGGCCGCATATGTAATCCATTTTATGTAAAGAAATTTGCTTTCTAGAAAAGTTTTTCTAATGAAATTGAATTTAGAATCAACGCTTCTCTTTCTTTTGCATTCATTCCATGCATCTGCATTGCATTGCATCATTTGCATTAGACTTTTACAAAAGGATCCTAATTAGATAAAAATATTTCAGTTAACCTGGAAAACATGGAACAAAGGTTGGAGAGAATAGAGCGAATGAAAATACAGATGCAGGGGCAGTTGACCAAGATTCAACAAGAAATGCGGGAACAAATGTTAGAATTCCAAAGGAATATGATAGGCCAGCTAACCCAGTTACTAGCCGGAGGACCTGAAAAAAGGAGTGGCCCATTGGTCAACAGTGTGGATGATGATGAAGACATCGTTTATTCCCCAATAGGTGTCCGACTCATCCGGACACACATCCGAAAAGGGGTACCACGTTACTATCGCACCCCAACAAAGATCAAAGCCAAAGATGTCGGCACCAATAAACTATTCGATAGGCTCAGGTCCCAATTCGGGGGGCAATCCAAGCAATCCCATTGTCATTGATTTGGCTAGTAGGGAAGAAACAAGGAAGGCTAGTGTGGAGATCCCAAACAATGTAAAGACCGAGACTGGAACTCCTAAGTTAATACTTTAAGGCCCCAAGAAAAAGAAAATACCACAGGCGCCAACTACTAGCCATCGTGTCTTCTCAATAGAGGAACCCAATCCAAGATCGATCTCAGAGAAATCCCATTTTGCACCCATCCCAATCACGTATAGGGAGCTGTATCAAATTTTGTTTGATGCACATGTAGTATCCCCTTTCTACCTAAAACCTATACAACCTCCATACCCTAAATGGTACGACACGAATGCTCAATGCGAGTACCATGCGGGAATCACAGGACACTCGATCGAGAACTGCACCGCTTTCAAAAAGATGATCGAAAGACTTGTCAAAATGGGTATTGTCAAATTCGATGATCCCTCTGGAGCAGAAAATCTGTCACTCAACCGTTTAGATAAAGGGGTGAGATCTATGAGATTCAATAATGCATCGAGTTCAGGGCTTTAGTGCAAGACCTGATATTGGGAAATCTGAATATTAACGACGTATCTGAAGAAAGAACCGGATTTTTCCAAGCATCTGCCCTTACGTACTTGGGAGTGTTTTAAATAATGGGACTGTGGAAGAGATCCTTGTATTTTTAGAGCTGATCTAGAGTAATATTCAAAACACGTTTGTTGCCTTAAGCCTAGAGGCAATAAGAGCCCTTTTGTGAAATAGGCTTGTGTCCATAATTGTTATTTCAATAAAATGCATCTTTTAAACAAATATTCTTTTATTCTTTCCATTTCATACTGTACAAACAATTGTTTTTAGTTCTTTCTTTTGTTTGGACTTTCTTTTAAGTATTCTTTCATTCTTCATTCATGACCATGCAAATAATCATTCTTTGAATCACTTATTCTTTGGAATCTTTCTTCGAACCTACAATAAGGTCTCCAGATATCAACGATGTGAGCAATGCTGCTACTGATTCAGAATCTCCTTTTGAGTAAGATATGTGTCTAGAGGGATCTCAGAACTCTGAAAATGACAGAGATTGTAACCTACCTTCTGATTTGTTAAGGATAGTAGAATAAGATGAAAAACAGACCTTACGCTACAAAGGGTCATTGGATACTGCAAGCCTAGGAAAGGGGTGAAGATCGAAGCCCAGCTCACCACAGAAATAAGGCAAGATATCATTGAGTTATTTTCAAGAATTCAAAGATGTTTTCGCACGATCGTATCAAGACATGCCTGGGAAAATCTTAAAAGAGAGCCATATGGGTGTTTAAAGAGCATGATAATGGTTCTACAATTGCCAGGCTAATCATAAAGGGGATGGTATCAGCTATGCCGTATTTAAGGAGACAAGATTCATGTGCCTACTCCAGTTCTTCACAAATTTTCCATATGTGGGGCATGGATGTGATGGGGCCAATCTCGTCAAAAATTTTTAGCCAATATTGATTCATCGGCATAGTCGTCATTTGCTTCACTAAGAGGGTGGAAGTAGCTTCATATGCCAATGTTACAAGGTTGAAGTCATCAAATTCAAAAAAAAAAAGAATAAAAGAAAGGATTAGATACTAGCAAAGAATGCCATAAAGGATCACGTTTAATAATGCATAACAGTACAAAGTCAAAGTTTACAGTTTATCCAAAGATCAGGCAGCATATCACAGTACAGCAAAAGTTGTCAAAAGAAAAAATTATAAAAAGAAAAAAAACAAAAAACTATGAAAGGTGACTAAGACTTGTAAAGATTGGCATAAGATGCTATCATTTACCCTCTGTCTTATTGAACGTCGGCCAGAACCTTCGCTGGGGCAACATCTTACCCATTGGTTTATGGAATTGAAGCATTTTTTCCAATTGAACCTAATCGAAGAAAAGGTTAAAAGCTATCCATCACGGTTAGATGATGCAAGCTTATGACAAAGAGGTTCATCCTAGAGAATTCCACGAGGGGAACCTGATGTTGAGGAAGATCCTTCTTATACAAAAGATCTTCAGAGGAAAGCAGATTCCAAACTGGGAAGGGCCTTATGTAGTACAAAGGAGCCTATTCTAAAGGAGCATTAATATTGACCGAGATGGACGCCAAAGACTTGCCCAATCCAGAGAATTTAGGTTCAGTCAAGAAGGATTTTACCTGAAAAAGGAAGGGCCAAGGTGAAAACCCGCAAAGGGCACCTTGAGCTCAAATTCATTCTTAAAAAAAAGAGAAAAGAAAAAGAAAATAGGAGAGGCCAAGGCGAAAACCCGCAAAGGGTGCTTTGAGACCAAAGGGGTTTTGAGTTGAAAACCCGAAAAGGGCGGCTCAAATTTTGATCAAAAATAGGGCATGTGGTAAGTCTTGCTATGCCTGAATTAACAGTGAGGAAGTATGCTACATCTTGGGGCATTGACAAAGTACTCCGGATCCTCTAAACACGTATTGAGCTCAAAATGGTCCTTAAGAAGTTTGTACAGAGAAGCTCAGGCTGCGATATCTGGGGCACCTAGCTTCTATCTTACCCGTTTTTTGAATTTGCTTTCTACACCCCAATCAATTTTCTTTTATTGTTTTGGCTATCTTTGATTAACCTATTTATTTCGAGCTATGCTCTTGATTAATTTCTTTCTCGTCCATTGTTGTGATCTTTTTCAAGCATTTTATATTGAAATAAAGATTATTGGACTAATAATATTTTCATAAAAGGAGTTTCGTACATTACTCTAGAAGTTTTTAAATAATATAGGAACCTGAAACAGGACTATTGTTTAGAATTCACCAAGCCTAAGGTTTGGAAATATTGAAAGGCACATATATCTTGTTATTACACCCAGGGGATGGTGTAACAGATTAAATTGATAACAGATTGGATGAAAGAAACCAAATGTTATTCCCCTGAAGTTGCAGTGGGAGGTACAAACTTTATGTCCCAAAAGGTACAATGGAAGGGACTGCGAATTACAATGGCAAGCTTGCCGAAAGCGAGAATATGATCGTTTTTGGGTTTTCTGTCAAAAGATACCAACCGAACGAGAAAGCATGGTAACGCACCAGTGATAGAACCTTGATAAACTATGAGCAGTGGCAACCCAAATAGTAAAAAAGGGATCATTCTCATGTAAATATCATTCATACACTTCCAACTAGGAGCATTTGATTCATTTCGATCATTGTATCCTAATCATTGTACAAAAAAAAAGAGAAGAAGGAAATCATTCTCATGACATTCTACACTCATCCATAATACATTTAGTTAGAAGCATTAGATTCATTTCAATCATTGCATTCTGATCATTACATAGGATCATTCTTATGACATTCTGCATTCATGCAAATGTCATCCCTAATATCATTTAGTTAGGAGCATTAGATTCATTCCGATCATGCATCCTAATCATTTTACATTTTAAAAAATGGGATCATTCTCATGACATTCTGCATTCATGTAAATGTCATCCATAATATATTCGAGTCTACAAAACATGTCCCTAGAGGACGGTGTAGCAAATTGGAAAGTTCAGATTTTGCTCCCTAGAGATGGTAGTGGAGCAGGCTGAAGATTGAAGCCTTCCTGAAGATAGTAAGGAAGCAAATTAAAAAGTTCAGATTTTGCTCCCTAGAGATAGTAGTGGACAGGCTGAAGATTGATGTCTTCCTAAAGATAGTAAGGAAGCAAATTAAAAAGTTCAGATTTTGCTCCCTTGAGATGGTAGTGGAGCAGGCTGAAGATTGAAGTCTTCCTGAAGATAGTAAGGAAGCGAATTAAAAAGTTCAGATTTTGCTCCCTAGAGATGGTAGTGGAGCAGGCTGAAGATTGAAGTCTTCCTGAAGATAGTAAGGAAGCGAATTGAAAAGTTCAGATTTTGCTCCCTAGAGATGGTAGTGGAGGCTGAAGATTGAAGTCTTCCTGAAGATAGTAAGGAAGCAAATTGAAAAGTTCAGATTTTGTTCCCTAGAGATGATAGTGGAGCAGTCAAGATTGAAGTCTTCACGAAGATAGTAAGGAAGCAAATTGAAAAGTTCGATTTTGTTCCCTAGAGATGATAGTGGAACAGTCAAGATTGAAGTCTTCCTGAAGATAGTAAGGAAGCAAATTGAAAAGTTCAGATTTTGTTCCCTAGAGATGATAGTGGAGCAGGCTGAAGATTGAAGTCTTCTTGAAGATAGTAAGGAAGCAAATTGAAAAGTTCAGATTTTGTTCCCTAGAGATGATAATGGAGCAGGCTGAAGATTGAAGTCTTCCTAAAGATAGTAATGAAGCAAATTAAAAAGTTCAGATTTTGTTCCCTAGAGATGATAGTGGAGCAAGCTAAAGATTGAAGTCTTCCTGAAGATAGTAAGGAAGTAAATTGAAAAGTTCAGATTTTGTTCCCTAGAGATGATAGTGGAGCAGTCAAGAAGATGAAGTCTTCCTGAAGATAGTAAGGAAGCAAATTGGACAGATTCAGATTTTGTTCCCTAGAGATGATAGTGGAGCAGTGAAGATTGAAGTCTTCTGAAGATAGTAAGGAAGCAAATTGAAAAGTTCAGATTTTGTTCCCGTGAGATATAATAGTGGAGCAGTGAAGATTGAAGTCTTCCGAAGATAGTAAGGAAGCAAATTGAAAAGTTTAGATTTTGTTCCCTAGAGATGATAGTGGAGCAGGCTGAAGATTGAAGTCTTCCTGAAGATAGTAAGGAAACAAATTGAAAAGTTCAGATTTTGTTCCCTAGAGATGATAGTGGAGCAGGCTGAAGATTGAAGTCTTCCTGAAGATAGTAAGGAAGCAAATTGAAAAGTTCAGATTTTGTTCCTTAGAGATGATAGTGGAGCAGGCTGAAGATTGAAGTCTTCCTGAAGATAGTAAGGAAGCAAATTAAAAAGTTCAGATTTTGCTCCCTAGAGATAGTAGTGGAGCAGGCTGAAGATTGAAGTCTTCCTGAAGATAGTAAGGAAGCAAATTAAAAAGTTCAGATTTTGCTCCCTAGAGATGGTAGTGGAGCAGTCAAGATTGAAGTCTTCCAAGATAGTAAGGAAGCAAATTAAAAGTTCGGATTTTGCTCCCTAGAGATGGTAGTGGAGCAGTCAAGATTGAAGTCTTCCCAAGATAGTAAGGAAGCAAATTAAAAGTTCAGATTTTGCTCCCTAGAGATGATAGTGGAGCAGGCTGAAGATTGAAGTCTTCCTGAAGATAGTAAGGAAGCAAATTAAAAAGTTCAGATTTTGTTCCCTAGAGATGATAGTGGAGCAGGCTGAAGATTGAAGTCTTCCTGAAGATAGTAAGGAAGCAAATTGGACAGATTGATTTTGTTCCTAGAGATGGTAGTGGAGCAAATCAAGATTGAAGTCTTCTGAAGATAGTAAGGAAGCAAATTGGAAAGTTCAGATTTCGTTCCCTAGAGATGATAGTGGAGCTGGCTGAAGATTGAAGTCTTCCTTAAGATAGTAAGGAAGCAAATTGAAAAGTTTAGATTTTGTTCCCTAGAGATGATAGTGGAGCAGGTTGAAGATTGAAGTCTTCCTGAAGATAGTAAGGAAGCAAATTGAAAAGTTCAGATTTTGTCTTCTAAAGTAGCAGTGAAGCAGATCGAAGCCATCAGACTTATTGAAACCAAGAGGAAGTTCCAATACCTTTGAAGTTGCAGTGGAGTTGGAAGCCATTTGAAGAAGGCGAGGACCAAGAAGACGAGGCTCGGCCAAGACCGGGCAAAATTGGTCCTTCTATTGTCTTTGCTCTATTCTCGTTACACGACAATGAGCAAAGAGGGGCAGCTGTAATAAGGCCATTTTGCCCGGGCTTGGAAATAAACCAAAAAAATAAATAAATAAATAAATAAAAATAAAATGTCCATTTTTTTTACAGTCCAGTACAAGACCCAATTACACCCATGGCCCAAACTTAACCTGACCCATACCTAAAACAGACCCAGCTACACCCTGACCCAATTACAAAACCCAACAGACCCAATTATTACACCCAATAACAGAGATGGCCCAAAAAGGCCCAACATTAAACCAAATCAGAAACCTAGGGTTTCTGATTAACCCTAGGTGCCGCAGCAAGCAAGCAGCCTCTCCTCACGCTGCCAGTTGCGCCGCAGCTTGCGCGAATCCCCCTATCGCCGCCACGATCTCCATTTTACCTACAAGAAGGAAAGAAACACAAGCAGCACAGAATATACGCATTTCCTTTTTTATTTTTTATTTTGGGCTATAAAACCCCAGATGATTTGTAATATACGGACACAGACTCAGACAGAGAGAATACAAAAATATTTACGGAATGTAGAGAAATAAAATCAGAAATTTTGTTACAGAAGGTGATTTTCAACATTTCATTTTGTTTATTTTTTATTTTTTATTTTTCTATATATTTGACATACGAATACTGTTAAAAAAATAAAATAAAAGATGCGAGATTACCTTTTAATGGCGAGGGTTTTAACCTCGAAAGTCGTCGCGGACGACGGCGCGTTTGGCACGTGAAGCACACGCGAGGACGGCCAAAGGTCGGCATATCGGTGAAGGCTGAGAGCATTTTTCGAGAGGATTCTGTTTTTTTTTTTAAAAAAACCTAATTGAAATGTTTTTTTTTTTTTTTGTTATCTTAGCTTATGAAGGCTGCTGGAACGGCGTCGTTTTGGTGAAGCCAGCTAATGACCAAAACGACGTCGTTTTAAAAAGGGGATCCGCGCGTTGACCTGAAAACTCGGGGAGGATCCGCACGTTTTATAAAAAAGGGAAATTTACCCTTTTAGTCCCTCTGCTATCTCATTAAGTTTAATTTCGTCCAAATTCAACTTTTTTTATCTATTTTAAATTAGCCCAAAAACTTATACTTTGCTTCAATTTAGTCCTCGATCTGTTTTAAAGGGCTAAAAATCGTAACGACGTCGTTTTGGGAAGAAGGCATAATTGCCTAATGAGTCCCTACAATTATGTAACGCGCTTTTCAATTTAATCCTTTTATATTTATTTTATTTAATCCTTATTCATTTTAAAACCTTTTTATTTTATTTTATTTTTTTAATTATTCTAATACTATACTTAATTATTTTATTATATTAAACTGTTTTATTATTTTATTTTATTAATTTTGTTGATAGTATAAAATTTATATATATATTTTTTTATGTATTATCTTTATACATATTAAATTATGATTAGTTATTATTTATTATTTTATTCGGTTAAATATGATTTTTATGATTTATATATTAATTACTATATCATGTTTTTTAATTTGTATATTATATAATATTGTATTATATCATATATTATTTTTGGAATTTTGTTTTATAAAATTTATTTATATTATATAACCTATTTTATTACATATGTAATTTTTATGACTATTGTATTATATATATGTTTTATATAGAAGTATTATATATCGTTTACTAATTATTTTTTATTATATGTAATCATTCATATATGTATTAAATTATTAACTTATATTTATTTATCATAAATACCCTTTTATTACTTTAAATTTTTTGTATATATTAAATCATTTTAAAAATTGACATAATCTTTTTTTATCTTTTCAATGTTTAAATATATTATTCCCTTTCTTTATTTGATTTTGTTATTTCTTGAAAGTCTTAATTTATTTTATATCACATGTTTATTTATTTATGTCCTTTTTAATCATTATTCTTGCTTAACATCGTTCTTTATATATTCATTCGTGTTATATTCTTTTATTATTTATTGATAGTATAATTTGTAATCATATAGAATTGCTATTAAATATATGTTGTAATGTATTCATGCAATGTTTTACTCAAACCATTTTTCTATAAAAGTACATTCTAAATTGACACATTTATTTCAAATGGTTTTTTTTTTAAAAAAAAAAGGTGATATCTAATATTTGGGACTTCGAGAAAAATTGTGCCCTAACTCACTGGGTTTCGATTTTCATCGTTGAACTTAAAATATTAAGTATCCCTTTTTTTCTGAAATTCATAAATTTCCAATTCAAAACGTTGTATCCTAACTTACTGGATATGATGTTTTGTGTTTTCAGATAAGAAGCTTCTACAAATAAAGGCGAGCCTAACTTCGAAGTCATGAGATGTTATATCCTAACTTACTAGATATAATATTTTATTTCTTTGAAATAAGTAAGTCTTAGTTTTCTTTCTAATAAAAGGATCATATTTTGTAATTTTTCAAATCTTCAACATTTGGACACAATTTTATCGATTAGGTACCAATTTTTGGGTGCTATGAGGGTGCTAACCCTTCCTCATACGTAACTGACTCCCGAACCCGTTTTCTGGTATTTTGTGGACCAAAAATCAGTGTTTTGAAATAAAACGTTTTATGAGGTGATCCAATCACACCTAAGTAAAAAGGGATTGGTGGCGACTCCTATTTTCATTTTTTAAAGTCGATCCCTGTTTTTAAAATCAACTCTAAAAATGGTTTCGACATGTACATTTTGGGAAGGTTGCACAGTCGGTTCGTTGGCTTTCTGCGTCAGAGGTTCGCGAATCCAAGAGACAAAACGGCGTGGTATTCGCCGTTGGGAAGTGATGATCTAGCAGAAGATAGTCCCACAAAAGCGATTATTGGCTAGAGTCGCTCCACCAAATTTTAAGTCTAAATCCTTGAGCCGGTGGTCGTGGCGTCCTCTTCCACTATAAGCGGTTTATCCTGCTCGAGAAGGGTTACTTAAAAGCCAAGGATTGAACCCAAGGTGAAACGAGACAACCGGAGGCTAGAATCTCGCCACATAAGAAACTTACTCTTCCCTAAACTCTGTTTATTTTCATATTCCTCATTTTAATTTTCGTAATTTATTTAATTTCGCAATTTCAATTCACTTTAAATTCTGTTTTTATTTTTCCAGATCGAAATTCTTAATTCTATTTTTTTATTTTTCAGGAACGCAGGTTTTCTTGGCCAAGAAATTGTCTAGGATTTCAAGAAACGAGCAATCGTACAATCCGGTCCCTGAGGATTCGACCCTACTTCCCCTTTGCTGTTATTTTTACTATTTTACAGGGAATAGGATATTTTTGGTGCTTTCAACAACGTATCAAACATGCATTTCTGAGTCATAAATTTGCGTCCAACTTAAAATCATTCATACTCGATCATGAAGTCCCTATTACGAGCCTACGAGGCCCAAAACATGCTTTGGAAGTGGTTCGGGACTAAACCGAGAACTTTAGAAAATTTTACAAAACTTAGAAAATTTTCCATGTTACAGGGCTCACACGCCCGTGTGGTCCAAGGGACACATCCGTGCTTCAGACCGTGTTCGATTTAGGGAGCTCTCTGACTTGTGCCACACGGCCGTGCCACATGCCAGTGTGCTAGGCCGCAGAAAGACACACTGCTACCGAGAAACACGCCTGTCTCTCTCGCCGTGTGCTCAATTACGGACATTCTGCTTTTGCAACAATTAAGGTGCATGGGACACACGGCGGAACACATGCCCGTGCCCGTGAGCGGTCAGTGTGTCACACACGGCCTAGACACACGCCCGTGTGTCTACCCGTGTGGACAAAAACAAGGCTATTTACCAAGCCATTTTGCCACCCTCACTTGCATACATCAACACAACATCACATGGCACAAATTCAAGCATTTAAGAGCAACTAAACAACCACAACCAAGACAAT
This sequence comes from Gossypium sturtianum, assembly GCA_025698515.1. NCBI lineage: Eukaryota > Viridiplantae > Streptophyta > Magnoliopsida > Malvales > Malvaceae > Gossypium > Gossypium sturtianum. Next base: position 128,788,325 of record CM046948.1, read on the forward strand.
AACATGTCATCCTCATGCCATTATTTATCAAGCTTAGAACTTCAACCTTTCCACACCAATTCATGAAAGACTCCACATTCATGGTTAAAACATATCAACCTTATATCTTTGTCAAACATATTCACTACATTTATTAAGCCCCAAATCAAACATGCAAATTTCACATTCATTAGACATACCATGATCATATCACCATAGACATTGACGCATATATGAATATACTTAAGCTTACAACCATGTTAGCCAATATGAGCCAACTTATATGGCCAAATAGCAAAACAAGCCTTTGACAATCACAAGCCAACACATTGGCTACAATCACAATGACACATTTAACAAAATGACTAAGTCCCTATACATGCCATAAACTCAAAATACTTGAATTAATCAATACCCAAAATGATAGCTTGATAGTGTGATAGGATCTCCGGCGATCTCCAGCTCGAGCTAGCCCAATAACCCTATAAGACATTAGAAAGGAAGGGGGTAAGCTATATATATAGCTTAGTAAGTCCGTACGAAAATAATAAGCAACTCTTACCAATGTTTTATCGAGTCCGACAATATAAACATAAAATAATAATAAATGCTTTAAAACTCACAGTTATAAATTTTCATTTAGTCATAATGTTTACTCTATCAACTTATAAGCATAATTTAACATATCTTGGCTTTAGCCTAACAACCATAATTTCTCCTTTGTATCAGATTACAGCAAATAACGAATTATTTCAAATTTCATAGTAACCATGCACATTAATTGTGAGTATTTACATTTCAAGCATATACTTTAACATCTTTCAATTTCCTAAACTCTTATCTTCCCATACTTCCATAACCATTTCAAAAAGCAATTATGCCAATCTTCCCTTTTTCTCATATCCAATAAATCACAAATTGTGTGAATAAAACATACCACATCATAACTCAATTTGGCCCGAAAGCCAATCACATAATCGTCAATCGAATTTACCTTGTATTTCATACATCACAAATATAGACCAAAAATCACGGTTTTCACAAAAACATTCTCATGGAAATCATGAACTCACGATTTCATGAAGTCAATGCTTATAAACTTTACGTACATATCTGTACCAACTCGTAACATAATCACATACTTTCTCGTCTTTGACATACCCGTTGAATTTCCAGTTGAACCATTTGGAATACTAAAGGATACTCGGGGATCTCATACACATAGTAATGTACCAATGCCATATCTCAGATATGGTCTTACATGTAATCTCGTCTCGATGCCAATAGCCCAGATATGGTCTTACACGAAGTCTCATATCGATGCCATATCCCAGATATGGTCTTACACGTAATCTCAGTAACCCTAATGTCATGACATCTGTATCCTAACTATTCCTAAAGTTCAACCGGGACTTTCGTTGTATCGAATCTTTGTCGGTCATTTCCGTAGTATCGTACTCAATAGCATTCACATTTCATTTCAATAATATAGCATTTACCACGATTATATCAATTAAGCATTTGTACATATATAATTTAATTCTTATTAAACATACGAACTTACCTCGACATAAAAATGGTGAAAAGGACTAAATCTTCAAATACTCATTTTTCCCACGTTCTAGGTCCGAACCTCATTTTTCTTGATCTATAATATCACATTTAACTTATTTAATCAACATATTATTCATTTCAGTCCAAAAGTCACATTATGGCAAAATTATATTTTTGCCCCTAAACTTTTGACATTTTTACAATTTAGTCCCTAGGCTCGTAAAATGAAATGTACTCAATTTCTTCAATACCCATGCCTAGCCGAACCTTATACTTGCTTATAACATCCCAAAACTTTCATTTATTCACTTTTTTACACTATATTTTATAACTTTTACAAATAAGTCCTGTAACACCCCAAACCCGGCCTAGAAGTTAGGCCTGAATCTGGCGTGTCACATGGAAAAACTTGTTTGAGAATTACAGCCTCTTTGTTAAAACCCAAAACACTTAAGCAATTGTTAACTACTTGAAAACATAATTATCTTTAAAAAAAACCTTTTTTTGTGGCGAAAGCATATTTGAAATAAACATTTTACAAAAATGTGATGTTTAGAAATAGAGTTGCAGAAGCATTTTGAAATCGTTGCGGAAACATAGATAAAATATAAGTATTTTTGAGAGATTGATTGATGAGTCAACAATCAAGGTAGTGAACTTTGAAACCGTGACTTTTGAAAATATCGTTGATAATTTGTAGGAAAAATTCAAGTTAAATTATTTGTACAAGTTTGTTTAAAAATCCATTTGTTGATCAATTTTTTTTGAAAACCATATTTATGATTTTAGAAAATCCCCGTTAAAACAATTCAAGCAATATAATGAGTACGACTAAACATAAAGCAATTTAAAACATATCCCAGAGGCCTTATTACAACTTAAACCAAAATAGCAAAATAATAAAATAAACGGAAATAGAAATTTAAAATTCAATAACACCATTTTTTTGAATTATGGCCTCCACCGAGTCATCCATGGGCCCAAGTCCTCATTACGGAGCATTACCTACAGAGATTAAAAAGGAGGGGTGAGTTACTAGAACTCGGTGTGAACCTCACATCCACTGGCTCTGAACCCATATAGCAACATCTTGGGCCGAGCCCACTTTCATAACAGAACATATATATATGAAGCAAATGTATGCAACCCAACCCATCCAACCGCCTCTCCCATACTAATCGGTCTCTCTTGTGGGGATCAAGTCAACCCACCCCGCTGGCCTCTCCAATTTGCGCACAAGCTGCCATTTATAATAATTTTGTGGCTTAGCCACCGTGAGTATCATATACGGTAACATAATCGGCACACACCTTAATCACGATGGCACAAAGCCATATTTAAATTGGCACATAGCCCATATCGAATTTGTGGCAATGCCACCGGTCTATACTTCTCTTCATTCAAGTTTCCCATCCCATGCAATATGTGATGATGCAATACACATAATAACATAAAATACCCACATGTATAACAACCATTAGTCTAGTAATTTATACGATGAATCGGCCCATTATTGAGCTTTGTAATTCAGCCCACTAAGGCATTCTATCAATTCGGCCCATAAGGGCATTTCGGTAACTCGGTAATTTTACCCACTAAGGGTAATTCGGTAATTTCGCAACCCATGGGTATTTCGGTAATTTACCCTCCAAGGGTATTTTGGTAATTCGGCAACCTAGACTTAACTACTAATGTGAGGCTTAAAAAAAAATTGAAATTGTCCATCTGCATCATACTGACTAAATTGACTATAACTCGAGTTAGGAAACTCAAAATTTAAATCCGTAAATTTTCCTTGAAACTAGACTCATATATCTTCTTACTAAAAATTTTCCAGAATTTTTGGCTTAACCATTTAGTACAGTTTATTCCTTAAAATTTCCCTTGTTTCACTGACCAACGGTTCTGACCTCTCTTACCCGAAACTAAAATATTTAACTGTACAGTTTTCATATGTTGCTCCCACTTGTTTATATTGAAAATAGGCTCACTAAGGAATATATACATATATATTATAACTCATAATTCACTTTGTACAATTTTAAATTATTTTTCTAAGACAGATCAGGGAACCACGAAGTCAATCAGAGCCAGTCCCACTAAATTTAAAATATCACAGAATATAAAATTCTTCTTCCACCTCTGTTTCTTTCATATAAAAATAGACACAGTAATCTTTAATCTGATATCTTTTTCACTTTCTAATTTCCTTTATCCTATTTTTCGTGATTTTTCAAAATCACGCCATCGCTTCTTGACCAAACTGTTTCATTGCAAAATATGGTTACCACTACTAAAATACGTACGCCCGAGTGGTCACGGATGCCGGTTTCAATTTCCTTCGGTATTTCGACCAAATCACAGAACATTTCATGCAAACTTTCAGAGAGATATGAGATTACCACCATTTCAAACATGTATTCGGTAGAGGGTGCGGGATTACACACCTTATTCGAATTGTGAACACGATACTCTCCGCGCACACCTAAAGGTACAATCGGTTAACAATTAGTCCAAAGCCCAATTTTCAACTTCAACCAAGTATTGCGATTGATTAACAATCTATATCACTTACCAACAATCCGAGTCTCTTATTACGAGGGATAGGTGATCGAACGATTTGGTCCCTAAAAATAAACGATTAGTCATCACCTCTATACCGTTTAGCAAACTAACCGATCAACGAAAAAGATCTAAAAAGAACCATGATAAATCCTTTACCTTAGAGATTATAAAACCAATTCTCAACGATTGTACAATGGCTACGGATGAGTCAAAGTTTCAACCTTCCACAATTACTCGATTGATCAAAGGAGTGAGTGTCAACACGAATGAGAAGGAATGTTAAAGAAGAGATGGAGGGTTCGGCTATAGAGGAAAAATGGACAAGAAAATTCGGCTATCAAGGGAAGGTGATGCAAGAGATGAATGTTTCGACCAACAAAAGAGAAAGAAAATTGCACAAATGTGCTAGGAGGTTTCGGCCAAGAGAAAAGGAATTGGAAAAAATAAAGAGAAAAGGAATTGGAAAAAATAAAAATCACCAAAAGGCTAAGAAGAAAAGTAACCTCTCAAGCACTAAAACTTACCAAATGCCTAAAGGATTTTCGGCACTCCCCTTTACCCCCTCAAAACCGTGTACACCAAACCAAAAAGGTCAAACATTTTGGCCATCAAAAACATTCCAAAACATTTTCCTCTCTTTGGGCCAACATGTTCCCTATACTTGCCTTTTCTTTTGATTTCTTTCCCTACCTTCATCCTTTCCTAATATCCTTAGCCACCTTGCCAAAATTAAAAAGTCCAACTTGCCTTATTTACTAGCTTGGCCGACACTTAGGGAAAGAATACAAAAATAATAGTCAAAATTTTCACATTATGGGATTTGAACCTCTTCCCTCCATACTCTTCACTTAATGCCATAACCTCTTTGCCATATGCTCAATTTTGCTAGCACATTACTCATTTAATTCCATAAACATTGAGGTCACTTACTATATCTCCTTAAAGTTCTAAAACATAAAATTTACCTATAGCCTAACTTGAACCCGGAACTTCCTAGAAGCCTCGTAACTTTCCAAAATCACCCTTCTAATAAGTCCAACTTGAAATAATGCCGTTCTCAAATTCCCATAAATTTTAAAACGCTTCTACACTCAAGGTCCAATGGGCCCAATAGGTCCAATTCTACTAGGCCCAATTTTGGGATGTTACAATTCTACCCCCTTAAAGAAATTTCGTCCTCGAAATTTCCAACCAACTACTAAACGCATCGCTCAAATCACACCACTATGCTTTCGCTGCGCACTCTAATCTTAATAACACCAATGTACTTTTAACATAATATTGAATCCTCTTTCACGCAACCAAACATCTAACCACAGAAGCAAACAGTTATCTACCACTTATACCTAAAATTTTCTACATTCAATCATCATGTCCAACCAAAACATACCTGACTTGATGGTGATGAAACAATCCCGAGCCTTATGCTCCTTAGACCCGCATCTCAAGCATGATCCTGACCTCCTCCAGCATTCTCCCGGATGACGCCATTACCACCTCGACCTGGCCCACGGCCTCTCGGCGACTGTTGAGCGCCTCTAGTTTGCTGCGCAACATCGTTACGATCACCTTGAGTATGAGCAAAGTTGTCGAGGGCAATCTCTAAACCGATGGTCCTTGGAACCACATCTCAAAACAACCATCGGTTCTCTTCCAACATTCACCCGAGTGAAGTTTCCCACAATCGGCACAAGGTCAGATTCGATTAGTAGCAACAAGAGCACCCGCCGAATCGGTCCTCATTTCTCGCCCTTTTCTCAAAACCTCTAGCAGGACCTGAGTACCCAGAGTCTCTCTTGTTCCTGCCCCTATCCTTGTCCCAGTTTTGCCTCTCCGAGTGTTTAACCTCCTCAGCTATTTTGGCTTTCTCCACCAATGTGGCAAAATTCCTCTCCTTCTGTAGGGCTATCAGTACCCGCAACTCATCATGCAACCCGTCCTCAAAATGTACACAGCGTTCATAATCGGTCGGCACTATTCCCCGGGCATACCGACTCAGACGCAGAAATTCTGCCTCATATGCTGCCACAGATTTACCTCCTTAGACCAGATTCAGGAACTCCTTCCTTCGGGCATCCACATAGCTAGCCCCGACATACTTTCCTTGGAATGCAGTCTTGAAGAATTCCCAGGTAATGCGATCGGCCTGAGTGCCTTCCTGAACAGTGAGCCACCACTGATACGTCTCGTCTCTAAGCAAAGACACCACTCCTTTCATTTTCTGCTCGGCGGTGCAATCCAAATTGTCCATGATTCGCTCCACCGCCTCAAGCCAGTACTCCGCTACATTTGGGGCTACACCCGAGATACCCCTAAAAACCTCAGCTCCATTCGATCTGAGTCGTTCCGATATCGACCCACGAGTTGCTGGCCCAGTTCTGGCTCCAGCAACCCTTTCCAAAACTCGCAACATTGCTTGGGGCGATCGTCGTCGTCCTCTCAGACGATCGTGTGACCCGGCTTGATCCACGGATGACGCAGTACGTCTATTTCGGCATATGTTCCGATGCCTCGGATACAACTCTAGCGTCCACGGCCTCTACCACGGCCACGTCTACCGCGGCCCACGCCCTCTAGCGCTCATATTTGCTAAATCGATTTAATCGATTAAAAGTCTTATGAATCGATGTACTATTTCGTTTTATTAAATAATATTTTATGGAGTATAGGAAGTAAAGTTGTTTTCGCAAAACATATCCTAAAGGCTCAATCTCTATAGTTTCAAACTCCTAAAGCTAAAAGTTCTATAGCATTCTATTTTGTGGAATTTTCCTACCACAAGATTACTAACACAATAATCATAAAATAAAAACACATACTTACTTGACTTAGTGCCGATATACGGTGGTGCCATACTTCCTTTAGAACATGTTTTTATAAATTAAAATTCTTAATCACTTTGAAAACTCTTTTTGAACCCAAACCACAGTAGAGTTTTGCAATCGGGCTCGATATTATAAATGTAACACCCCAAACCCGGCCTAGAAGTTAGGCCCGAATCATGCGTGTCACATGAAAAAACTTGTTTGAGAATTACAGCCTCTTTGTTAAAAACCCAAAACACTTAAGCAATTGTTAACTACTTGACAAAGCGTAATTATCTTTAAAAAAACCTTTTTGGTGGCGAAAGCATATTTGAAATAAACATTTTACAAAAATGTGATGTTTAGAAATAGAGTTGCAGAAGCATTTTGAAATCGTTACGAAACGTAGATAAAATACAAGTATTTTTGAGAGATTGATTGATGAGTCAACAATCAAGGTAGTGAACTTTGAAACCGTGACTTTTGAAAATATCATTGATAATTTGTAGGAAAAATTCAAGTTAAATTATTTGTACAAGTTTGTTTAAAAATCCATTTGTTGATCAATTTTTTTGAAAACCATATTTATGATTTTAGAAAATTCCCGTTAAAACAATTCAAGCAATATAATGAGTACGACTAAACATAAAGCAATTTAAAACATATCCCAGAGGCCTTATTACAACTTAAACCAAAATAGCAAAATAATAAAATAAACGGAAATAGAAATTTAAAATTCAATAACACCATTTTTTTGAATTATGGCCTCCACCGAGTCATCCATGGGTCCAAGTCCTCATTACGGAGCATTACCTACAGAGATTAAAAAGGAGGGGTGAGTTACTAGAACTCAATGTGAAATCCCTTACCGTCATCCACTGGGCCTGAACCCATATAGCAACATCTTGGGCCGGAGCCCACTTTCATAACAGAACATATATATATGAAGCAAATGTATGCAACCCAACCCATCCAACCAGTCTCTCCCCCGTACCAACCAGTCTCTCTTGTGGGGATCAAGTCAACCCACCCCGCCAGTCTCTCCAATTTGCGGACATAAGTCGCCATTTATAATAATTTTGTGGCTTAGCCACCAGGTATCATATACAAGATAACATAATCGGCACACACACTTAATTACGATGGCACAAAGCCATATTTAAATTGGCAAATAGCCCATATCAGAATTTGTGGCAATGCCACCGGTCTATACTTCTCTTCATTCAAGTTTCCCATCCTATGCAATATGTGATGATGCAATACACATAATAACATAAAATACCCACATGTATAACAACCATTAGTCTAGTAATTTATACGATGAATCGGCCCATTATTGAGCTTTGTAATTCAGCCCACTAAGGCATTCTATCAATTCGGCCCATAGGGGCATTTCGGTAACTCGGTAATTTTACCCACTAAGGGTAATTCGGTAATCTCGCAACCCAGGGTATTTCGGTAATTTACCCTCCAAGGGTATTTTGGTAATTCGGCAACCTAGACTTAACTACTAATGTGAGGCTTAAAAAAATTGAAACTGTCCATCTGCATCATACTGACTAAATTGACTATAACTCGAGTTAGGAAACTCGAAATTTAAATCCGTAAATTTTCCTTGAAACTAGACTCATATATCTTCTTACTAAAATTTTTCCAGAATTTTTGGCTTAACCATTTAATACAGTTTATTCCTTAAAATTTCCCTTGTTTCACTGACCAACGGTTCTGACCTCTCTTACCCGAAATTCAAATATTTAACTGTACAGTTTTCATATGTTGCTCCCACTTGTTTCTATTGAAAATAGGCTCACTAAGGAATCTATACATATAAATTATAACTCATAATTCACTTTGTACAATTTTAAATGATTTTTCTAAGACAGATCAGGGAACCACGAAGTCAATCAGAGCGAGTCCCACTAAATTTAAAATATCACAGAATATAAAATTCCTCTTCCACCTCTGTTTCTTTCATATAAAAATAGACACAGTAATCTTTAATCCGATATCTTTTTCACTTTCTAATTCCCTTTATCCTATTGTTCGTGATTTTTCAAAATCACGTCACTGCTGCTGACCAAACTGTTTCATTGCAAAATATGGTTACCACTACTAAAATACGTACGCCCGAGTGGTCACGGATGCCGGTTTCTGATTTCCTTCGGTATTTCGACCAAATCACAGAACGGTTCATGCAAAATTTCATAGAGATATGAGATTACCACCATTTCAAACATGTATTCGGTAGGGTACGGGATTACACACCTTATTCAGAATTCGTAACACGATACTCTCCGCGGTACCTAAAGGTACAATCGGTTAACAATTAGTCCAAAGCCCAATTTTCAACTTCAACCAAGTATTGCGATTGATTAACAATCTATATCACTTACCAATAATCCGAGTCTCTTATTACGAGGGATAGGTGATCGAACGATTTGGTCCCTAAAAATAAACGATTAGTCATCACCTCTATACCATTTAGCAAACTAACCGATCAACAAAAAAGATCTAAAAAGAACTATGATAAATCCCTTACCTTAGAGATTATAAAACCAATTCTCAACGATTGTACAATGGCTATGGATAAGTCAAAGTTTCGGCCTTCCACAATTACTCGATTGATCAAATGAGTGAGTGTCAACACGAATGAGAAGGAATGTTAAAGAAGAGATGGAGGGTTCGGCTATAGAGGAAAAATGGACAAGAAAATTCGGCTATCAAGGGAAGGTGATGCAAGAGATGAATGTTTCGACCAACAAAAGAGAAAGAAAATTGCACAAATGTGCTAGGAGGTTTCGGCCAAGAGAAAAGGAATTGGAAAAAATAAAAATCACCAAAAGGCTAAGAAGAAAAGTAACCTCTCAAGCACTAAAACTTACCAAATGCCTAAAGGATTTTCGGCACTCCCCTTTACCCCCCTCAAAACCGTGTACACCAAACCAAAAAGGTCAAACATTTTGGCCATCAAAAACATTCCAAAACATTTTCCTCTCTTTGGGCCAACATGTTCCCTATACTTGCCTTTTCTTTTGATTTCTTTCCCTACCTTCATCCTTTCCTAATATCCTTAGCCACCTTGCCAAAATTAAAAAGTCCAACTTGCCTTATTTACTAGCTTGGCCGACACTTAGGGAAAGAATACAAAAATAATAGTCAAAATTTTCACATTATGGGATTTGAACCTCTTCCCTCCATACTCTTCACTTAATGCCATAACCTCTTTACCATATGCTCAATTTTGCTAGCACATTACTCATTTAATTCCATAAATATTGAGGTCACTTACTATATCTCCTTAAAGTGCTAAAACATAAAATTTACCTATAGCCTAACTTGAACCCGAAACTTCCTAGAAGCCTCGTAACTTTCCAAAATCACCCTCCTAATAAGTCCAACTTGAAATAATGCCGTTCTCAAATTCCCATAAATTTTAAAATGCTTCTACGCTCAAGGTCCAATGGGCCCAATAGGTCCAATTCTACTCGGCCCAATTTTGGGATGTTACAAGTCCTTTTAGGCATTTTCACCGAAAATCACTTAGCAAAAGTCATTTATCAAACACCAAACATGCATTTTCTATTATTAGACATCAAAATACACAAACATCCATCATGGGTAAAATTTTAGATCTTGACATCTCTTCAAATTGATGGTAGAAATAGAAAGATCGAGTTACAACGACTTCAAAAATGTAAAGAGCATTAAAAACGGGGCTAGAACAGACTTATAATCGAGCTTGGAAGCTTGAAAACCCCTAGCCATGGTTTCCCCTTGTGAATTTCGGCCATGGGAGGAAGATGGACAAAAATTGGTTTTTAATTTGGCTTTTTAATTCATTTAATTACTAAATGACCAAAATGCCCTTACTTAAAACTTTGAAATTTTATCTCACCATGTCTATTTTTGTCCACTAACTTAACCAATGGTCTAATTACCATTTAAGGACCTCTAATTTAAAATCTCATAGCAATTGGACACCTCTAACATATAGAATTCAAGTTTTATACTTTTTGCAATTTAGTCCTTTTGACTAAATTGAGTGCCCAAACGTCAAAATTTTCGAACGAAATTTTCACGAAATTATTCCACAAAACTGTAGACCATAAAAATATAATAAAAATAAATTTTTATTCGTCGGATTTGTGGTCCCGAAACCACTGTTTTGACTAGACCCAAAATCGGGCTATTACAGCACAAGAGCGTCTACTAAAAGAATATTGACTTGAAGTTGCTTTAGTGTGTTCAGGAACTGTTGGTACTACTTGTCTTGCTCATTCTCCCTGAATCTTTGTGGAAAAGGTAAAGGTGGAGATACATCTGATTGCGCCGAAACCTTTGATTGCATCGACAGTTTCGAGGGTCGGACATTAGGCATATGAGTGACAATTTATGGAACTTCTTTGTCTGGTACATCGACAAGCTCTTCAAGTTCAACCTTCTCTTCAGGGATCACTTCACCAGTATCTTGAGGTGCTACAGTAGAGTCTGTAGTCGGCTTGTCAGTTTGTTTACCACTCCTAAGAGTGATAGCCTTGCAGTGTTCTTTCCCCCTCGAACTGGGATCTTTCATGTCACTAGGTAGTGTGCCCGGCGGGTCGAGTAGTCAGATTCAAAGCAAGTTATCCTAATTGTGCCTCCAACTTCCGAATAGAAGATGAATTCCCTTGCACAATAGCTTCTGTGCTAGTAACATACTCCCGCATTAAAGCCTCAAGAGCTGCTAACAGGTCAAAAGGAGAAGCTTGCATATACTATTGTTGTCAATGTCCTTGAACATTCTGATTCGACATTGAAGAGTGTTGTGGTTGCATCTGATTCTGGTGTAGATGCATCTGGCTTTATTGTGGATGCATCTGAGTGTGCTGATTGTAGTTCTGCTGTTATTTATTATAATTCCCTTGTCTTGGATTATAATTGCCTTGAGTAGATATATTCCCATATTGGAATGTCGCAACATTTTATCCAGCAGTCTGAGTTTCCCAAGATTGTTGATTGCGTGCAGAATTATTATAAGAGTTGCCATAAGAATTGTTGCGAATGTTATTGACATAAAAGGCATTCTCTTCATGTTACAGACAATCTTCATAGCTATGGCTATCACCGCAAATCTCACAACAAAAGGCAGGAACATCAAATTGTTGAGCGACTTGTATAGGTGCAACATCACTAGTCCCTTGCATATTTTTTATCATATTTGCAAGAGAAGAAACTTGAGCACTAAGTGTAGATATTGCGTCCAATTCAATAACTCCTAGAGTAGCTTTTGCTTGTGCAGCTCTAGAGATAGGATATTGATAATCATTCTGAGCAATTCTCTCAAGAATTCCAACAGCATCATTATAAGTACAATGCAGCAAAGGACCATTGGCTGATGTGTCAACAAGATTCCTCGTGTGTGAATTCAGCCCATTATAGAAATTTTCAATTTGTGTTTCCTGCCGAATGTCGTGCATGGGGCAACATCGAAGTAAAGATTTATAACGTTCCCATGTAGTGTGAAGATTCTCATCATCCAGCTAATGATAAGCTGTAATATCATTTCAGAGACGAGCATTCATTGTCGGCAGGTTAAAGAGCAAAACAAACTGTGTTACTAGTGCATTCTAAGAAGTAATTGATCCGGCAAGTAATCCAAGGAACCAAGTACGAGCTCTTCCCCTACAATGAATAAGGAAATATTTGCATCTTCAAAGCGTCATCAGGAACGTCTTGTTGGCTAAAGAAAGCACAAATCAATAAAAATGATTTAAGATGTTCTCGTGCATCTTCATATGACAATCCAGCATATTGCCCATTAGAATTCAACATTTGAAACATTACTGGCTTGAGTTTAAAATTCCTAGCTCGGATTGCTGGCCTAACAACTCCCGGTTGTAAGTCATCCAAGACAGGTACTACAAAGTCTCGTATAGTCTTGTTTTGTATTTGAGCGTCTTGCGGCAACGGTGGGTCATTAGTATTTTGGTGCTGCACCTGGGGTATGGCTTCATTGTTTCTTGGTAAAGCCATATTCCTTTGTTCTTGAAGTCTCCATCGAACGGTTCTTTCAATTTCTGGATCAAAATCGAAAATAAACTCCGAATAGCTTTGGGTCATCAAACACCTAAAATAAAATGTGAAAATAGCGATAAAAAGAAAACAAGTTAGTGACAACTAAATATTATATAATAAAAAACAAAGTGCAAAAACAAAAATAAATATCAAACAAACGCCATCCCCGGTAACGGCGCCAAAACTTGATCGGCTGTTTAATGTCACAGCAATAATGTGCAAGCGTACACTGTTGATGAAAGTATAGTAAACATATATGAGTCTGTCGGATATTGATCCCACGAAGATGGTTGTCTTTTGTCTATCAATGTCAGTGCAATAAATAGATAGAAACGAGATAAATTGTGAGAGTAGTTATCGAAGTAATAATTTGAAAACAATAAGATAAAATATGATAATGATAAACTGGGATTCCCAACATGAATATTCAACAGAATACTAAGTGCTCACAAGGTATAAAAATATAGGTGATTTTCGATGCATTAAATTGCAATGAATATCTTACCAAGCTTAACTTCTATATTTAATCTAACACTTAAACATGCACATTAACCACACCTTCCGATGTTGGCAATGGAACACTATTAAGAACAAGTAGATTAAATTCCTCTAATCCTCAAGCAACTTTCGTTTTCATGCTTGTTAGCTTGAACTGTCGCTGCACTTTCCAGTGTCAGTGACTGTAATAACACTTCCATGCTAAAAACATTCAAACCCAAAGATTAAACAGTAGAAGCAAGATTGAATAAAATAACATTTAACCTAGATATCATGCGTACTTCTGTACAAACATGAAATAAAAAGTAATCACCATCGTTTAGAAAAGAAATATAAAAGAAACATGTGGAGAATACTATTCCTAGACAATCTCGACTTGAATCTCTCTATTCCCTCTGTGTCACACTCAGGGCTCCTCGTCAGGAGTTGATCTACGTCCCTTTCACGTCAATTCACCCATAGGAGACTTAAGCCGCCATAGTCGAAAAGCTTCAAAAGATAGGTTGAAGAAAATAATACCCTCCAAATAGCTTATCCTCTTTTTCCCAAATACCACAGGTGTCATTTCATCAGAATCATGCTGCCTCTGTACGTACAAGTTGGTTGTACCAGACTGGATAGCTCACACATTTTTGTTCTTATCCGGACAGCTGTCAGGTGCGGCTATAATTTTGGGCACAATATGGAAATACTCATGCAGCGACATCAGTACCAAAACATGACAAAATTAAGAATAAATAGGCTAAGATCCACTGAGCTATAAAATGCAATTTACTGAACTGAAAATGCCAAAATATGTGTTAAAGATAACTAAATGGAGACAAATTAACCAATAAGTAGGGAGAAAACATATATTCTTTCTAGTACTATTAGGTATCGTGGCAAGCATCACTCCACGCGAACAAGTGGATTGGGAATTCTTTTTGCTGAAGTTTCATGAAAAGTACATTAACAGACTTTTTTTGAGCAAATGATGAGAGAATTTTTAAATTTCAACCAAGGAAGGATTACTGTATTTGAGTATGAGCGTGAATTTTTCAGATTAAGCAAATACACTCGAGATTTGATGCTGACAGAGGAAGACCTTTGTGTCAAGTTTGAGTGGGGTTTAAACGAAGAAATCCGAATGATGTTAGCAGCACTTGAAATGCGAGACTTAACCGCTTTGATGGCTAAAGCTCTAAGAATGAAATTGATTATCCAAGAGAAGAATAAGATCAAGGATCGTGAAAGAAGTAAATGTGGAGCTACTAGTTCTCTATTTACTGTGGGTGCTAAAAGGACCAAAGACAGCAAAGGCTTCTTTTCTGCGCCATCAAGAGGTTTTCAGTCAAATGGTCCCCTATGGGACCGTGGTGGACAACAAGCCATGTCTATAGATAGCACTGTTGGGCTAATAAAGATGAAGGTCCTTACCTGTAACTATTACGGAAAGAACCATCACTACAGGATATTAAGCTTTTAGTGGCGTTTTTAGTGGCATTTGGACCAAAAATGCCGAAAAAGTTATACATTAGTGGCGTTAATTGGAAAACGCCGCAAAAGAAAGCAATAGCAGCGTTTGGACCAAAAACACCGCGAATATGTATTAAAATTTTGCAAAACAGCGCCATTTTTAGCGGCATTTTTAGTGGCATTTAGACTGAAAATGCCACAAAGGTTATACATTAGTGGCGTTTTTCATAAACGCCACAAATATTTATTAAATTTGACTTAAACAACGTCGTTTTGTTAGCCCCAAAATTCCTTTAGTTTTTCCCCAAATCAGATTTCCCGAAATTCCTAATTTATTTTTCTCAAATCCCTTTATTTCTTCCCCAATTTCTTTTCCCCAATTTCCCCTAACTGATCGAAATACCTACATTTTTCCCCAAATCCCCTCCTTTTTGTCATCTTTCAAATCCTAACCCTTTTCTCTTCTGTATAAATTCTTCACCAGCAACAGTAACAAAAAATTTCTCATCGCCGTTCTCTTTGCCAAAACCAAAAAAATTCTGGTAAGTTTTCATTTCTTTCTATTTTTTATATCTTTTTTTTTTAAATTCATACTATTTTTCAGTTAAGTAAGGTTTCTTTCCTTTTGTGAAGAGGAAAATATGCAGCAGCCTCCACAGTTGATGAACACCACCACTGAGCAGATTCAAAAGGTTTTATTTTTTTATTCTTTTATAGCATTGCCCCCTTTTATATGTATATGCTTTTTGGTTGACTGGATATTTAATGGGTTTTCTATTGATGATTTTTGCATGCATTGTTTACTATATGTATTATTTTTAATCAAATTAGATATCTCTAGGATTCTAGGCGTTCTTCATCATATTTACCACAGTTTCATGATCATGTCATTTGTTTTCTTACTTGGACGAGTTAAATTTATTCTCAACAGTTTATTTTCTATTAAAGAAACAAGCATAATTTGTTTGAGAAAATTTTCTATTAAAGAAACAAGCCAACATAATTTGTTTGAGAATATTTTCTATTGAGAAAATTCTCGAGTGTTGAGTGTTGAGTGTTGAAACGTGTTTGAAAATTGGAATTTTGAGGTTAAGTAATGGTACAAATTCCATAGAGTAGTATGACATAAGTGGAATATTGTGTCATCATCACTCTTTTTGTTATTCTTTAAAAAAAAATAGTAATTTATTAATCCTTTATTAAACAGATTTTTTCTTTAATGCAGTTGCGAAGATGGTTGCACACAAATTCACTGTTGATTTGAATAAACATCTTGTCTTCCAGGTACGAATAAGATCATATGTTTGAATTTGGTTTATCTTATAGAACTAGCATATGTGGTGACAGCTTTGGTGTTACTGGTTTTCAGTTCACTTATTAAGTTTCTTATGTGATTAAAATAGCCACATATAGTTGTAACACCCCTTACCCGTGTTCGAAGTCGGAACCGGGTATGGGACATTACCTAACTTATATCGCTTAAATATATCGCAATGAGCTATAAGTGTTCATTTAAACCCATATCTTGCTCATTTTCGGCTTACGAGGCCCTGAACATGCCTTCGAGAGGTTTCAGAAATAAACCGGGAACTTTTACGAACTTAGAAAACTTTTCATCAAAACGGGGACCACATGCCCGTGTTGTTTAAGGGACACGCCCGTGTGTCCCTAAGACATGCCCGTGTTCTTCATCCGTGGTCGACACTGACTTATTTCACACTGCCGGGCACACGCCCGTGTCCCTAGCCCGTGTCTCTCACACGGTCTTGACATGCCCATGCCCTAGCCCGTGTGCCAAAACCTTGGCATTCTGTTTATGACGTCATCATTTCACTATGGTCACACAGCCAAGGCACACGCCCGTGTCCTTAGGCCGTGTGTCGAATTAAATTCCAAATTTTAGGTGCAGACTTCACACGGCCTGGACACACACCCATGGGTCTGACCGTGTGTCACACACGGTCTAGACACACGCCCATGTGTGTGCCCGTGTGGACAATTATATGGCTCTCTACCAAGCCAAGAGCCACCCTAGCAAGAAGTTACACTCATACCAAAACAATCCAATATTTAAGATGACCTTATGGTACCTCTAAGAACTCAACAGAATCAAGACATCCACAAAACATACACTTCATGAAATTCATCTTCATTGAGTATAAGAATTAGCCAAGTATTGGCCCAACTTTAATGACCATTTACAAAATGAATTTGAACAACCTTAGTAGCCAACACATTTGGCTTACCAATATGAAATAACAAAATACTCAAGTCCTATACATGCCATAATCAAAATAAGACTAATTTGGCTATACCAAAAAGTGGTCGATAGTGTGATCTCCAACTCCGACGCCCGCGACTTCTCGAGTTAACTTTGCAATACTACAAGGAAAAAGGGGCAATGAAAGGGGTAAGCATAAAGCTTAGTAAGTTTGCATGGAAATAAGTAGCGACATTAAGCTCAAGATAAAATTCATCCATGGCATTAATTTACCATACACAAGTATTAGGCTTCTTGCCATACTTACTCACACTGGCCCTTATTTAGCACATTCCGTGCCACATATTGTAAGTGTATCGTCGTGAAATACTCACGAGTACCTGTATCAACTCAATCACATAACGCTTAGTACTAATCTCATTTCTATTTTCAAGCTCATCTATTTATCCCATTACTCACTAGGGATATTCAAGGACGCATATTCGTCATCATTAATATAAGTACGAAGCCAACGCCACCTCCCGGATGTGGTCTTACATAGGGTCACCTTTGGATGCCGGTGCCATATCCCGGATATGGTCTTATACGGAATCTCACATCAAGTATCGATGCCATATCCTGGATATGGTCTTATACGATTCTCATATTCAATACCGAAGCCATATCCCGGATATGGTCTTATACGGGATTTCAATTAGGTGCCGAGGCCATGTCCCAGACATGGTCTTACGCGAGACCTTATCCATTTCATACCTCGATGGTAGCATTTTCATATTCATTATAGTCCACTAGGGCTTCTACATCTCATTCAACATCTAATACTTAATTTAGTAAAACATCATGTATCAATGTAATACCAACATTCTCAATCATGCTAACATAAATGTTGAATTTACCACATACAAACTTACCTCGATTTCAAAATAAGCTAGATCGTCGATCTACTCCGAGACTTTGTTCTTTCCCCGATCGAGGTAAACTCTTGGTTCTTCTTTCTCTATAATAGCAAATTAGCTCATTTTAATCATCACATTGATAAAAGCATTTTAATAATCATGCTTTGACAAAATTACTATTTTGCCCCTAGACTTTGGCAAAATAACCATTTTGCCCCTAGGCTCAGAAATCAATTCTAATCATATTTCTACCTTCAGCAAGCCTAGGCGAACATTTAATACTCTTATAGCTATCATCAAAAATCAACATTTCACACATTTACTACAAACTTATAACCTTTACAACAAGGTCCAAATAGGTGTTTTCAAGACAACACCTTTCACAAAAGTTGTTCATCTAACAACCAAGACTCAATTTCTTCCTCAAAAATGCAGCAAACAACATGAAAGCTCTCATGGCAAAACCCTAAACTTTTCACCATATTGCAAGATAGTCCCCTCTTTAGAAAGCTTAAGCTCTAGGGGTTCTAAAAGTACAACTATCTTCAAGAAATGATCACTAGAACACTTACTTGAATGGAGGAGAGCTTGCTGAAATTTTTGAGTTCTAAAACCCCTTGTTTACTGAAAATTTCGGTGGAGAAAGATGAGCTAAAAGATGGACATCATCTTTTCTTTATTTTAATACAAAACTATCCATTTTAGTCACCAAACTCACCAACTTTGACCAACTTTGACAATTTTGTCTCCTATGGCCGGCCACCCTATATCAAGGGGTCTAATTGTCCTTTAAAAACCTCCAATTAGCAATCTATGGCTATTTGGTACCTTTAGCTTATAAAATGGAACTTTCGCACTTTATGCGATTTAGTCCTTTTTCGCGATTAAACATGAAATCGCTAAAATTAAAGCACCAAAATTTTCATGCACTAATGTAATCATGCTCTGACTCATAAAATAACATAAATTTTTTTTTCTCTAACCTCGGATTAGTGATCCCGAGATCACTGTTCCAACTAGCCCCTAAATCGGGCTGTTACAATAGTTATGTTATGTGAATACATCAGCAAGTTCTTGATATAGAGCATGATTTTGCAGGGCAGTTATTGAGCTCCAAATATTCTGTTTCTTTCTCTTTTTTGGTCAGACCGAATTAAGTAGGCCAAAGTGTGTAAAGGTAATAGCAGTGAATTTCACCCTTATTTTTATAACTGCTGCTTTCTTTTCGCTTGTACTTATTATTTATTTTCTCCTTTGATGAAATGTTGCCATCCTCTTGAGTAGTTGTGTTTTCTATTTGCAAGTTGGTTTAGGTAAATATTTGATAACACTTGGTGTGTGTATCTACTGTACTAGGTTTATGAATGTTAATTTGTTTTCTTGCAGGGTTTCGATTTGGGAAAACATTTAAGTTTGGGTTTGAAGATATGTAGTTATCAGCATTAGTTGGCAGATAACATTGTCCCAGTGCAGGTTGCGGTTCGTTGCGAAGGTGCGCTATCCTTTTTAATACATGGTACAGACTAAAATTAATGGTTGTTTTTCATTACTGTTTTCTTTAGTCTTCGACCACTATCACATAAGGAGCTATTAAATTTCAGCTTAGTTAATGCTTGAAAAAGAGGTGATGCGAATGTACCTAGCATGAATAAGCCTAAGACTCGACTTAAGGGCAGTTTAATTTTAATATTGGTGATATGAATGCTTGGCGATATGAATGCATTTTAATTTTAATATTTTGAATTTCTATGAACTTTTTATATTTTAATTTTAATTTTGATTTTATTTTTTGATTTTTATAATTTTAAATTATTTGTTAATGTAACATATAATACTATGTTAAATTTTTTTTATAATTTTATAATTTTATTTTTATAATTTTAAATTTAGTTAAAATAATAAGGATTAAATTGAAAAAAAATATAAATATTAAGATCTAAATTTACTATTATATATTATTATTTCTTTGCGTTGAGGAACAAAAGTTTACTCATTTGAGATAAATTAATTACTAAGTAAAATGACTTAAATTAATATCATATTTCAAATTTAAAATTAATTTTAATTTTTCTTCTAATAAAGTTACTCATTTCAAGTATATAAAATTTTGAAGTAATTGTTTTCTTAAAAATATTTTATATTAATTATTATCTCATGATAATAACTAAATAAAAAATTACAAATTAGAATAGGAAGATGATAACTTGAGTTCTAACTTTTGGATTTTAATCGTGTTATTAATTTATTATTTTAAATTCTAAATTTAAATTCATTAATTTTTATATTTAGTTTTAAAGTTAAAATTTTCATAGAAAATTAAATTTAAATAATATTGTTTTATTTATCCTTAAAAGTATATAGTTTAAAGTTCAAATTTCAAAAATAAAACATAATATAATACTTATCTTAGAAATAAATATTATTTAATTAAAATAAATGTTTTAAAGGAAAATAATATTTATCTTAATGTTAAAATTATTTTAATATTTTTCATAAATATTATCATAAAAATAAATTGATTGATTTTAATGTGTAGTATAAAGTTAAAAAGTTCATGGAAATTTAATTTAAATATTAACTCAAAATAGATGAAAAATTGATAAATATTACTTTATTAACATATAATTATTAATTTGTTAATTTTTGTCTTTTTAAATATAGTAAACATAAAGGTTATAAAAAACACAAATTTAAAAATTAAAAGAGTATAATTAAAGGGTTAAAATTTCAAGTTAAAATTTAAAGATGATAATCATAACTTACATATAAATATTTAAAGTTTATGATTATCATAACTTACATAAACATTTAAAGAATATAAAAAAAAAAAAAAACTTTGGATCCACTACAGCAAAACAGGTTTTAATGCGTTTTTAGTGGGTTTGGATCAAAAAGGCCGCAAAAAGTAAAGCATTAGCAGCGATGCCACAAAAGGTAAAGTAATAATGGCGTTTTTCTTATAAATGTCGCAAAAAGTAAATCAATAGCGACGTTTTTCACATAAATGCCGTAAAAAGTAAAACAATAGCGACGTTTTTCATAAACGCCGCTAAAGGTAAAGCAATAGACCGACAATATTTTTTTGCTTTTATTAAAACGACGTTGTTTCATTCTTTTTCTTATTAAACAGTAACCCTCTTATTAAATTAGGGTTTTGTGGTTCCCCCAAATTTCTTAAAGCAAGCAAGAATCATCTTCATCCCTCACAACTCCCACGCATACTAGACAAACCCTTCATTTCTCACCATAGTTTCGATGATAAGCTCCGATTAGAAGCGATTCTAAAAAACGCTAGTTATCCTCTTCTGTTCTAGCACTCTTACCAGTACCTCCAGGTCTGTTAGGTGGTTCTGCACAAATTCGGTTCTTCAGCCACCACAGCCTTTTGTATCACCGGTTGTCCTCTTAGGTGAATCAAATGACCTGTACTGCTGTCATGGCTTCCGTCGCCTCCACAAACGGTATATTCCTGTTCCAACTACATGTCGCACCCATTATCAAGCCTTTGTTGTTTCTAGTAATTATGCTTGAACTTGATGCCTCCAAATCTTTGTAAAAAACCCCCATCGAAGTTCACTTTGACTCATGAATTGGACTCTCTTTCCCTCTTTCCCTCTTCCTTCCGTCATCTTCTTTGCTCGTTCTTCCGTCTTTGCTGCTTTTTACTCCCTTCATCGGACTCTCTCTCGTTTTATTTTATCTTTGTTTATCTTTTATTCATTTTCGGTACTAATTTACTTCTTTTTTTTTTTTCAGAAGTTTACTTCGAATTTGAGCAAATTTAAGGTATTTATTCCTATGTTTCCCTAACTAGTTTTCTTAAAAAAACATCTCGAATTGTTTAAATTTTTTTATGGTTATATTTTAGCTTTATATTTTAATTATTATTTTGAGCTTTAGAATATGAAAATATTAGAAAAATCCCTTCGTTTATATTTGAACTTTGTTAAAACTTGAAATGCTTCAAAAATTATTAATTTTACCTTCATTTGTTTTTTTACTTTGTTTTATTGGTAATATTAATGCTCACCTGCTTTCTTGTTTTCTGTATTTTACTATTTGAAGGGAATATAATTAGTGTGCTGTGGGGTTTAGGTTGAAGACAGTGAACTTGCTGATATTTATCCTCTTTTTTCCCCTTATTTATTTGATTGTTTTAATTGACATTCTTTCTAGGGTTTGAAAGAAAGATGGTATGACGGGGGTAGCATTTTCTTAGCTGTTTTGCTTGTTATAGTTGTTACAGGTATAACATCTGACCAATGTTCAAAAATAAAATGATTCCCTTCTGAGTTAAATAATGTTGGTGCTTTTAAAAGCAAGGTGATTGTTTTTAGTGCAGGATAATTCCTTTCTAACTTTTTTGTCTTTTACTTATTTACTAGCTACTAGTGATTATCATCAATCTCTTCAGTTTCAAAATCTTAATGAGGAAAAGCGAAACATCCAATTAGAGTGTGTGTTGTTGCAGTATGATGACATCCATTTCAATTCACTTTCAATTTTGTTTATTCTTAACTTTTCTGTTTTGAAATATCCCCTCAGGTCATGCCTCTAAAGTGGTGCTTACCAATTTAGTAGTAATAATGATGGTGATGATGATGTTGATAATATTTTCCACTCACAATTTCATTAGATGTAATACTTTTTTACTGTTTAAACTCATTTGAACAGTCCAAAGAAGAATGCGAGTACCTAATAAAAATTGCTAAACCTTTCATGAAAAGGTCCAATGTTGTTGATAGCAAAACAGGGAAGAGTAAAGATAGCAGGTTTGCATTTCTTATCCTTCCATCTCTATTTTTGTTGTAATTATTAATGCTAACGAAAGATGCATATTGAAAATCATTTTTTTTTCAAATATAGTTCTAAAACATATTTGAGGAAGCCCTATTTTGTTTGAAGACCAGTTTATGTGTTGAACATTGGACCCAATGTTACATCTTATGACGTTAGACTTGTACTGTTCACAGGGTGCATACAAGTTCGGGTATGTTTCTGAAAAGAGGGCAAGATAAAATTATTAGTGATATAGAAAAAAAGGATAGCAGAGTACAGTTTCATTCCTATAGGTACGAGATTTTAACACAAAGCATAACCTTCTACAGATATTATCCTCTGGAGCAATAATTAAATTCCTTTTTTGTGCAAAAATCTGTTGACATATTCTTTTCTTCCCTGTAATCTCCTGGTTATGAGTCTCAATTAAACCTTAGCGGCCACATGCAAATGGGATACTTTTATAATTTTGGTAAACATATTTTTAATGTCTTTTTGCAATTAAATGGATTGTCCTTGTTTTTCCAATTATTGCTTCTTTCTTTTGGCTGATTGTTTTTCTTTTCTTTCTGATGAGTTAGCTAATTTCATAATCTACAGAGCATGGAGAAGGTCTTCAAGTTCTCCACTATGAAGTTGGACAGAAATATGAACCATATTTTGATTACTTCGTTGATGAATACAATACTAGACATGGAGGCCAGCGTATGGCTACTATGCTCATGTATTTGTAAGTTTTATAATTTTCTCTGTACATGCCTATGGAAACTGAACCCAAGTTAAAAGAAAAAGAAATGTTACCGCTTACATTAGTCAATGCTACTGATGCAGGTCGGATGTTGAAGAAGGGGGGAGACAATATTTCCAAATGCCAAGGGCAATATTAGCGCTGTTCCATGGTGGGATGAATTGTCCGAATATGGCAAAGGTGGTCTTTCTGTGAAGCCTAAACACTTAATTGGTAGGACCTCTAGGTGGCATTTTGTTCATATCATTTGCTTTTAACTTACTCTGGGCTTTGGTTTTACTTGTTTCCATATGTTTTCATTGTATTAGTGCAGTCTCTTTTATTTGTTGAAGATTATGTCTTCATATTCTGTAGTATGTTGTTCAGCAGTAATATAATCTTATGATTCTAGTTCCTGCTCATGTAGCTGCAATTTCTTTTGAGTAGTTGAAACGGGTCATTGATTCAGATGCAGCCATGACTGAGGACTTGATTGCTTACAACATTATGCCATTCCCACTGGATGCTCCTACCATAACAAATGCTATTGTGTCATTCCCTGAGGTTAGATATTTTTGCCTTTTTTAGACCTCATAGTAATTTTGTATTTCAATTTAACTACAAAAAATGCATGGGAAGGTACGAGCAACAGTTTCGGCATTAAAGCACTATAGGAGCTTGCCAAAATTGCCTAGTGATTTTTCTATTCCCGAGACAAGGAGTCCTGATCTTATGGATTTTCTGCATTATGTTTTTGGATTTCAGGTTTGTACTACTATGATGAAATGGATTACATTGTGTTTCCTCTATGTATTTACAATTTGAGAAACTTCTGGTATTTCTAAGTTTAAAAGCCTTAGTCTGCTTTCTTGCTTATCTCTAGTTTCTTGTGGAACCTAATTATGTCCTGGAATGTTTAGGTTATGTAGAAACTATCAGCCTCTTACTGTCCCTTGGTTTATATGTCCAAATATAACCAGACAGTAAACCATAAGGTGATCTTGTAGCTCATGTTTGATATTGGGTGTGAAAGTTTCTTGGCTTTTGTTTTGCTTGTTGTGGTTGAATTTAACATGCATGCTGTTCGATTTGAGCTTGTTGAGGAGTTTAAATATGGAGATTTAAGACTGTTCATCATGATCATAATGCTGTAAAAGAAAATCAGGTTTTGTAATGTTTCAACATTAATGTTGAAGCAAAAAAAAAAAAGAGGTTATATATGTCGAAGGGAAGTAAGGAATTAAATTGTACGAAATTTAAATTGCTGCTAGCTAGAGATGCAAAAAAAAAAAGATGTTTGTGGCTATTACATTGATGATTAAATATTGCAGTATTGAGTTAATTTATCGGTAATTAACTTGGTGCAAATGAATGAACTTTATGATGTGTGAAAACGGTCAGTTGAAATTTTTAAAGTTTGCATATGCTATTGAATAAATGCTTAAATTTGTTATGTTTGGAATCTAGAAATTTGGAGTGCTATATACTATAAATTTTGATGTCTGAATGGTAAATAGATGATGTTCACAATTTCTTGCGAGCAGGGATGGCGACGTTGAGAAAGGATCTCCTTCATCAGCAAGCAGTTCCATCACGGGGGTTCAATATATAGTTGCAATGTAGTGATAGATCCAAATAGGCTCAACAAGGCAAACCTGACGATCCTGACTCAGATGAAGACAATAGTGCGTTTCGCTCTCCAGTACATTGATTAGAGTAGCTTATGTGGAACAGCCAAAAAAAAAAAAACAAGCTTTATGGAATTTATTTTTGGCTATTCAAATAACTGTGGCCATACTCCTTAAGTGACATATTACTGTGAAAAAGCTTTCTTTATGATAAAAAAGATTCGGTAATGGAATTTCATTGAAATCGATCTGCAATGTAGGATTTATATACTTTTCTTTAGAGAACATAATGTTATTGATGTCTCCTTAGATAATGTTCTTAGGAACAATATGTTTAAAAGCTGTTAACCGTGGTGAACAAAGGGAAGAAGGTAAGGGTTCAGTGAAGAAGGAAGGAATAGAGGTTGGGAGTAAGTCTCAATTCTCTCTGGAGATGGGAGGTTAGTTGAGTTGTCTACGTCAGTTTATGAGTTATTTGCATGGTTATTAGGACAAATTTTGATGTGATCCGGCTCGGTTTGGTTGAGTCGATTCACTTAAGTGCCCGATTGTCGACGAGGAGATTGTTCGGAATATCAAAAAGGGGTTGATTTCGGTCAAAGGTAAGCGGAAGTTAACAAGGTGGTTGGAAATGAAAGATAGGTTTGTAAGAATAAAGTAGGCTCGGTTTAACAAAGAAATAAAGATAGGTGATATTCAAAAATATTGGATGGAAATGGATTAGCGAACTTAATTTCAAAAATGATTCAACACTATGTAATAGTGTCACAACGATTCTTATATCGTTAAGGTGGTTGGATGGAAATATTGTTGGATAGGTGAACGCCACACCGGTTAAGGTGATAAGTTCAAGAAACAAGTTCGTAGACGCCACTAGCGAGCTAGATAAGTCACACGAGACTTGTACGAAATTTGAGAGGGAGTAACCTCACTCAAGAACACAATGTTCATATAATCAAAATGGCAAAAGTCTATTACAAATGAAAATGGCTAAGTATTTATAGCCTAATTCTAGGATAGCCAATTAGACAAAACACAAACTTAATGACTAAGAAATTCGGCTATGAATGTGCTAGAATATTCTAGAATAAAATCATTAAAAGACTAAGGCTAGGTTCGACTGAATGGAACTCCATTGGGCAGCTTCATGATTAAGTAAATCAGCTTGCATGAACTTGGAAGCTTGAGAAGTGCAATGCACTAGTCTAGGTTCGGCCATGAGTCTTAATGAGCTCATTCAAGTTGCAATCTTTGGCTGAATAGGTATGAGTATTAATGAGGGTCTTCAACAGCCATTTGATGTGTGAACAAGGAGCTTGAGAAGTCTCTTATGTGTGAACATGACCAGCCGATTGGTCATTAGGTGTGAATACCAAATGTGAACGGCATTGATAGTGCATTGGGGAGACATTCGGCCACCTTGGGGAATTTAGTGTGGAGGCACCTCTTGGCCGAATAGATGCTTGGAGAAGCCAAACAATCAGCCACCATTCATTGAAGCAAGTCATGCATGAACCATATCATGCATTGTACCAAACCGTGCATGAACTTGGCTTTAATGTACCTTAACATTCGGCTGAACCTACAAAAGAGATGAGCCAAATTAAATCAAGGCAAATTCGGCTGAACCAAGCATTAACACATTTTAGACATACTAATTAACATATTAACTAAACTAAAACAAATTTAACATAGACTTATCAAGACACATTAATATTCGGCTAGGACAAATTAAAACATGTAATAAGCTGACATGTAATTATGAGCTGTAACCACATTAACTAGTTTAATTAAATACTGAATTTATTCTAACAATAAAATAAACGAGCTGAAAAGAAATAGAAACGAGCTCAATCGAGCTGGATTAAGCTCAAGTGAGCTGGTTCGAGCTAGACGGAGCTTGGGGAGCTGAAATTGAGCTAAAATTAGCTTGCATTAAGGTTCGAGGAATCCTTAAATTGCTGGCCCGAGCTGGAATCAAAGGAGTGTTGATCGGCCTCGTGTGGTCCTTGCTTGAGTTGGACAAATTCCCGGCTGTGCTCACATCATTCCCCCTTCTTCAGAACGACTTGTCTTCAAGTCGAGCCGTTGGTTTACTCGTACATATTTCCTCTTACGCGGCTTTCCTCGGTCAAATGGGGTAAATGGTATCATGTAGGCCTTTTCAAATTGACTTGCCAAATTCGGTAGTGAAGATGGCAAATAATCCAATTGAAATTTACAGCCATGAGTTAACAAAAAGCGATCCAAACAAATTTGTAGTCCATGCATAATTGTTTCAAGACAAGTATGATTCAAAACATTTTTACATTCATGCAAACAAACCATTTTACTCGCCAATGCTTCGTCAATTGTTCGAAACAAAAATGAATATGTTTTAAGGCATTCAAACATCTCAAATTGTTTCCACAAGTCATGGTTTAAATAAATGGAATGCGAGTAATGAGTCAAAAGGTGTACGTAGTCATCACAAATAGGTAAATGAAAAGATTCACATGATTCATGATTTTGCATACTTGAACCTTGCAATTGCCGTTTGGCCATATTTTTGCCAACGCATTCATTAACTCCACAATTATCAAAAGTAAGAATCTTTTTATCAGCAACCAAAATAGATATATCATCATCAAGCAAAGTAGAACAATTAACCACAGCAAGATTCAAGCAATTTCTTAAAGCCAAAACATCAACAAGATTTTTGTCATTGTCCGAATAGAACAGAGTTGTTTTAAAAATTTCAGGAGTCATACCTTGTTGACTTTTAGGAACAGGAAAGCAAGGATCGATTTTACCTTTTTCAATCAACACAAACCTTCTCTCCTCGGAATGGTAGTGTAATCGAAGGTCCTTAGTCGAATTAACCTGAAATGATGAAGAAGCACAAAGACAACTTGCGCTTTTCAAAGTGTTGCGTGCACAATATTGAAAGAGGTTAATATTACCACGGATGATGGACACAAAGGGACATGCTGAAACGTGATTCACAAATTGAACATATGAATCGATGCCAGGATCAAAAGCATGGGTTGGCCTTATCTTTTCGAGATAAAACATGAATTTCATGTACAGCCACATAAAATGATCAAGGAACGATTTTAAATTGTAATCAAAATTGTCAAATTTCGTTCCCTTAGTCAAATACCAAGCATCAAACAAATTGTTATCAACAAAATTTAGGATGCTTGAGTTTCCCACAAAATGAACCACAATAACAAATTCCAGGTTTAAACACATGAGCTTGGTCACTAGTTTCAACAAGCAACATGAGTTTCTTAATTTCCAACGTCCCATTCATGGTAATCAAAGAAGATGGGATTAAACAATCATTCAAACAATCATGAAGCTCAAGTCTTATTCGACCAAACTGGCTCAAACATGTAAAATTTATACAACAAGGCAGATCCGTCACACCATCATCACGTTCATATGAGCTAAGCACTTGGCATGGCAAGCTTTTATTACACAAGCTCGAAACATATTCATGATGATTGAATCTCACTTCATCCACGTACTGATCGACGCAACAATTATCATTAGCAAAATTTTCCTTGCCATCATTAAAATCAACCACATCAACATCAATCAAGGAAGGAAAATTAACCATATCTAAGCACGGAGCTTTTTCAAAGATGAAGTCATCGATAATATTGTCACCAACATTCAAGGAAGATAGCTGAAATTCAAGTGCTATGGAATCCTTACCTTGCTTACCTTGTGGCACAGGTGGACTAAGATTACCTTTGCCAATCAACGTGAACCGTCTCTCTTTTGGAAGGTAATGAAGATGGAACTTATTAATCAATTC
The DNA here is from genome assembly GCA_025698515.1 of Gossypium sturtianum. NCBI lineage: Eukaryota > Viridiplantae > Streptophyta > Magnoliopsida > Malvales > Malvaceae > Gossypium > Gossypium sturtianum. Next base: position 128,817,290 of record CM046948.1, read on the forward strand.
TTCATAAACCTGAAAAGAAACAACACGAGGAAAACTCATATGGTGGTTAGTGGAAATATTCCTCACTTGTTCTCGCTCATCTTTTTCTTTCGTTTCTTTTTCTAACTCATTTTCTTTTTCAATTTCAATTTCTTTTTCTTTTTCACTTTCTTTTTCAATCTCAATTTCTTTTTTTTTTCTCTTTCTCTTCTCTCGAGTTCATTGAGGATCCGCTCATTTTCTCTCATGATCTTCTCTTGACTCTCTTTTCTTTTTACTTCTTTTTCTCTCATTTTTTCTTTACAATATGAAGATGATACTGAATCAGAATGTGATGTTTTTCAACGGAAAGATGGAGAAGAATCTACATATGAACCAAGTTCAACTCGTCGGGAATATTTCTCCGTGGGTGATTGCCTTGACGCATACGAAGAATAACTTGTACTTTCTCGTTCGTCATCTTGAAAGGGTTCAAGCTCGTAGATCGCTTTATCTCGTCTCGAATTCCTTGATGAGTAGGAATCGCAATATGGATCTCTTCCCGAACAGTCGTTGGACGATTGTCTTCTTGATAATCTTGACTTCGCCCCTAGACTTGAAAAATTTCATTCCCGTTGGACTCGTTCATCCAATTGCTTCAATCGTTCTTTTACGGGTTCTAATTTTCTTTGGAGCATTTGATCCATCTCGTGAAAGAAGGCTTGACATGTTGGATCGGACAGAACATCACCATAATCATCAATCCGTTCAAAATTGCGAGACATGATCTTTTATAACAAACCTCACCACAAAAACCTCACAAATTCACTCGAAAAGAAAATAGATGATTTTCATTCCGCTCGTGTTTACACTCGTTTAAAGGCTTTTTCTAACTCTCTAATGGGCTTACTCGCTCTTGCTTTTTACCACTCGACCTCATTCTCGTAGTTTTGTATTTTGTCTCGATTGGACCTATTTGCTGTTTTGGGGTCGATTTCAAAGGGTTTCAAAGGGTATAACATTTTTTGGGTGTAGGTAGGCTGAAAGAAAGAAAAATTTGGGTTAAGTGTGGCATTGGGGGGGAAGATGATGGTAGAACAATCTTGATGATCGGGAATAGAAAGAAATGAAAACAAGAACAAGAATTTCAATACTTCACTTTTTTTTACTCGTATTTTTTTTAATTTCGTATATATATATATTTTAACTTCAAATACAATATGCTGAATACAAGAAAAATTAAAATACAACTTGATTTTTTTTTAATTCGAATTTTTTTTAATTTGAATTTTTTTTCTACGAACCTACTCCGGGGTTGCTACGTACGTTGGTGCTCCTCGTTTTCAAGCTCTGATATCAAATGATGTGATCCGGTCGGGTTTGGTTGAGTCGATTCACTTAAGTGCCCGATCATCGACGAGAAGATTGTTCGCAATATCGAAAAGGGGTTGATTTCGGTCAAAGGTAAGCGGAAGTTAACAAGGTGGTTGGAAATGAAAGATAGGTTTGTAAGAATAAAGTAGGCTCGGTTTAAAAAAGAAATAAAGATAGGTGATATTCAAAAATATTGGATGGAAATGGATTAGCGAACTTAACTTCAAGAATGATTCAACACTATATAACAGTGTCACCCCGATTCTTATATCGTTAAGGTGGTTGGATAGAAATATAGCTGGATAGGTGAACGCCACACCGGTTAAGGTGATAAGTTCAAGAAACAAGTTCGTAGACGCCACTAGCGAGCTAGATAAGTCATACGAGACTCGTACGAAATTTGAGAGGGAGTAACCTCACTCAAGAACACAATGTTCATATAATTAAAATGGCAAAAGTCTATTACAAATGAAAATGGCTAAGTATTTATAGCCTAATTCTAGGATAGCCGATTGGACAAAACACAAACTTAATGACTAAGAAATTTGGCTATGAATGTGCTAGAATATTCTAGAATAAAATGATTAAAAGACTAAGGCTAGGTTCGGCTGAATGGAACTCCATTGGGCAGCTTCATGATTAAGTAAATAAGCTTGCATGAACTTGGAAGCTTGAGAAGTGCAATGCACTAGTCTAGGTTCGGCCATGAGTCTTAATGAGCTCATTCAAGTTGCAATTTTTGGCTGAATAGGTATGAGTATTAATGAGGGTCTTCAACAGCCATTTGATGTGTCAATAAGGAGCTTGAGAAGTCTCTTATGTGTGAACATGACCAGCCGATTGGTCATTAGGTGTGAACACCAAATGTGAACGGCATTGATGGTGCATTGTGGAGACATTCAACCACCTTGGGGAATTTAGTGTGGAGGCACCTCTTGGCCGAATAGATGCTTGGAGAAGCCAAACAATCAGCCACCATTCATTGAAGCAAGTCATGCATGAACCATCCCATGCATTGTACCAAACCGTGCATGAACTTGGCTTTAATGTACCTCAACATTCGGCTGAACCTACAAAAGAGATGAACCAAATTAAATCAAGCCAAATTCTGCTGAACCAAGCATTAACACATTTTAGACATACTAATTAACATATTAATTAAATTGAAACAAATTTAACATAGACTTATCAAGACACATTAATATTCGGCTAGGACAAATTAAAACATGTAATAACCTGACATGTAATTATGAGCTGTAACCACATTAACTAATTTAATTAAATACTGAATTTATTCTAACAATAAAATAAACGAGCTGAAAAGAAATAGAAACGAGCTCAATCGAGCTGGATTAAGCTCAAGTGAGCTTATTTGGGCTAGACGGAGCTCGGGGAGCTAAAATTGAGCTAAAATTAGCTTGCATTAAGGTTTGAGAAATCCTTGAATTGCTGGCCCGAGCTGGAATCAAAGGAGTGTTGATCGGCCTCGTGTGGTCCTTGCTTGAGTTGGACAAATTCGTGGCCGTGCTCACATCAAATTTGGCTACTTGTGTTTGTCGATTTGGAAGTTTGATTTGTTATGACTAACAAATTAATTACTCGAGTTTTCAGTTCGGGAGAGATGAGTTCCTGTGTTTTTTTTATTTGGTTAACCATTAGTGGCATTTTTGGGAAAAGCGCTGCTAAAGAACATGACCTTAAACAACGTTTTTAGGAAAAGCGCCGCTAAAGAACATGACCTTTAACGGCGTTTTTTTGGAAAAGCGCCGCTAAATTTTATGTTCTTTAGCTGCGTTTATGGGAAAATCGCCGCTAAAGGTCATGTTCTTTAGTGGTGTTTGTGGGAAAGCGCCGCTAAAGGTCATGTTCTTTAACGACATTTGTGGAAAAAGCGCCGCTAAAGGTCATGTTCTATAGCAGCGTTTTTCCACATAAACGCCGCAAAATTTAGCGTTATCTATAGCGGTGTTTTTTTGCAGCGCTTATCAAAACGCTGCAAATTGTTTTAGCGGCGCTTATAAGAGCCGCTATAGGCCCCAAAAAACGCCGCTAAAAACCTGTTTTGCTGTAGTGATTATAGCTTACATAACTTACATAAATATATATCATATCATAACTTACATAAACATTTAAAGAATAAAAAAAACTTTGGATCATAACTTACATAAATATATATTATATCATAACTTACATAAAAATTTAAAGAATAAAAAAAAACTTTGGATCATAACTTACATAACTTACATAAATATATATATCATATCATAACTTACATAAAACTTTGGATCAAAATATATAAAAATCACAGAAATTTGGGCATCACTATTGTTTTTCCCTACTCTTAATTATACTTATAAATAAACAACTTACCTGAATTAGTTTACACCCATTAGATAGTTGACACTTAATATGTATTATCTATTTTAGTACAATGACATGATTTAAATCAATTTAGAACACTTAAGTAACCGTAATTTATTGTCAACTTTAGACTTCAAGAACTACGAAATGGATAAGAGTTGGATGAATTTTTCAAGGGTAAGCAACGACTATCGAAATGGAGTACAAACTTTTCTAGATTTTTCATTTCAAAATGCAAGCCAAGAGAATATGATTATTTGCCCGTGTAAGAAGTGTGGCAACATCAATTGGTATATTCGTGAAGTTGTCTACGAACATCTAATTGTTGATGGCTTTATTCGGGGGTATAAAAAATGGATTTTCCATGGAGACTGTACACCTTGTAGAACCTCTTCAACAATTAATCAGGCTTATCCTCATAATGCTTACCATCAATCTATTAGAGAAGATGACATGAAAGGTATGTTGCGGGATACATTTAATACGCGCAGTCATGGTTTGCAATCATTTCCACCTGAAATTATTGCATCTAATGATTATGATATTGGTGGAAATGCTTTTACTGAAACGAGAAGAAGTGTACCTAATGAAGAGCCAAATGGAGAAGCGGCGAAGTTCTACAAGTTACTTAATGAAATGAATGAAGAACTTTATGAGGGATCGAAATTTTCAAAACTGTCATTCTGCATTCGTCTTTTTCACTTAAAATGTTTGGGAGGGTGGACCGGAAACTCTTTTACGCTGCTGTTAGAGTTTTTGAGAAATATGTTTCCGTTTGCAAAAATCTCTCATTCATGCAAATATATGAAGAAACTGATAAAATATTTAGGCCTTGCGTACGACAAAATTTATAGTTGCCCAAATGACTGCATGTTGTATTGGGGTGATCGGAAAAACCAACAGTCTTGTCATGTTTGCTGTAAATCTCATTGGATGAATAGGAATACAGAAGATGTGAATGAGGATGAAGGTGAGGCACAGTCAAGAAAGAAGCCAATAAATATTTTACGATATTTTCCACTAATACCAATGCTTCAAAGGCTTTTCATGTCGTCAAAGACAACCGAGTCTATGAGGTGGCATCATAATCAACGAACTGATGATGGATTATTAAGGCATCATGCGGATTCTTTAGCTTGGAAATCATTTGACAGTAAATTTCCAAGCTTTGCAAGCGATCCTCGGAATGTGAGGCTTGGGCTAGCATCTGATGGATTTAATCCTTTTAAAATCATGAGTACTTTGTAGAGTACTTGGCATGTAGTGCTTGTTCCTTATAATTTGCCTCCGTGGATTTGCATAAAGCAATCTTATTTTATCTTACTATGATTATCCCTGGAGAGAAAGGTCTTAGAAATGATATTGACATTTATATACAGCCACTTATTGAAGAGTTGAAACAGTTATGGGCGGGTTTTGAAACATATGATGTCTTGAGTGTAAGACCCAATTTTCGCCCGGCCCATTTTAAAACCATAAACCCATAAAGTAAAACCAGAAATATTAAAACCAATAAAATAATAATAATAGTCCCAATAACAGTCTATTTTTACAAGTCCAAAATGCTACACATTAACCGGCCCAAATAGGTAGCCCAATACATAACCCAAATTTAAACTAACCCTAGACCCAAAAATTGGCAAGCCCGAATGGCCCAAATTCCAGATTGTTCTGGTGCCTTCTCAGCTTCCTCACGCGCGTCTCTTGAGATACCCGAGTGCCCACGCGCGCTTCTTTGGCTTCTCGCGTGCTCTACACGCCGCGATCGCTCGTGTTCCCACGCTGCGCCCATGTCTGCACAGACACCCAGTACCAAAGACTTCCGTCGCCCCAAAGACATTACCACACTCACGCCAAACGCCCAGTATACGCGATAGACCCTCGTACACCTCACGCCGAAAACCACGTCGCCCCGTACACAAAAAAGAGACCACGACAAAGAAAATACAAAATAGAAAAGGAATAAAATCATCTTTTTGTATTTTTGATTTTCTTTTTCGGATTGGCTATAAGAAGGGCCGAGCCACAAACACTGTTTTTACGCACAGATAACAAAGCGAAATAAAAAAAAATCAATAGCAGAAATTCAAAGAAAAGGTTGTTCATTCTATCTTTTCGGATGTTTTCTCTCTTTTTTGTTTGAATCCATTTTTCCGTGTTTTCCATTTTGTTTTTTTGTTTGTTATACACAAAACACCCAAAGAGGAGGGAACATACCTTCAATCTCCACGACGATCGGCCTTCTCTGTCGAAATCGGAAGAAGGATGGTCGCCGAGATTAATACTCAAGCCTGGTTTGAGAGGAAACAGTCGATCGTGACTGAATCGGCCCCTGATCGCCGGTTACAATGGCGCTGAGGCGGCCCGACGATTTTCTCTCTGCGGCGGATAAACAGAGAAAGAAAAGAGTGTTTAGGGTTTGATTTTTTTCTTTTGTGTTGAGAGTGATTAAGGGGGTTAGAAATTAGGTTTAGTTTAGGTTTTATTACGAGACGCAAACGGCATTTGTTTAGGGCACTGTTTGATGGCCCTAAAACAGTGTCGTATTGGCTTACACCCGGAGACCCGACCTGAATGCGGCTAAGATCCGCGCATTTTAATACTCAGGGGGTATTTATGCGTTTAATCCCTCCTTTCCTGTGCTCTTTTTATTTAGATCCATTAAATGTTTGCTTTATTCTTAAATTCGCCCCTATAGTTTGTACGTTATATCGATTCGATCCAATTTGTATATTGCTTCTTGATCATGGGAAAATTTGTGCTTTCAATCCTTGTTCATTCGCATATATTATGATCAAACCCTGTGCATATAATTTTATTCTGTTTTGTATTAATTAGTTAATTGTTGTGCATTTCAAATTATTTATAGGTATATTGTTCTATTTTCTTACATACAAAAATATATTTTTAATTCTTTATTCAAAATCAGTATAATAAGAAGGTTTTGTGCATATAAATGTATATAGATCTACATTCAAATTTTCCCTTAATATGCACACATTTTATTATATACATCCTTTTAGATTTATCTATACAAATTCATGGGCTTTTAAAATTATTCATATATGTGTTTTTATTTTAAAATTAGTGTATATAATCCTTTAATTTGAAGGATCATACTTTATTATGTATTAAAATTTATCTCACTCATATCTTATCTTTAAATAATTTTGCATAATATGAGTATTAGTTACTTTTCATTTTACATTCATTTTTCTTTTTTTTCGTATATTATTTTGCTTCATTTTCTTCAATTGCTAGTATCGAAATGTTCTTATAAGATTATTGCGAGCATATGAATAGTAATTTGTTAATTTATAACTATTATTTATTCGTGATTTATCGTTGCAATGCTTGATGTATGGATTGATATATTGCTTTGTGTATTAGTATTCCATTGTATCCCCTGAAGGATGTTGTGTTTTAATATCATTTCGGTTTTAAAATTATAAGGCAAGGCTCGTGTTCAGTGGTTTCGAGAGAATCGTGCTCTAACTTACTGAGTTCCGGTTCTCCTCGTTTAAAACCTAATAACCGAGTATCCTTTCTCGCTTAAATCAAAAGGCATGATTTTAAATAAAAAAAAAACTTATTCTCGAGAATTTGAGATATTGCGCCCTAACTTACTGGGTGTGGTATTTTATCATTTCGAGATAAGAACTTCAAAAGACAAAGGCAATATTCTGTATTCGGGAACTTTGAGAAATAGTGCCCTAACTTACTGGGTTTCGATTTTTCATTTGACCCAAATAATTGAATATCCTTCTTATTTTTAAATGAATGAGTATTGAATGTTGAAGGATAAATCTAATTTCGAGAATATAAGATGTTATGCCCTAACTTACTGAGTATGGCATTTTATTTTTCCGAAATAGGGAGCTTTGGCATCCAATACGGTTTTGCCCAAATACATATATATTTTAAATAAATGGATCGTAATCTAAAATCTTTTCAAATTTTCGACGTCAGGACATCAATTAATCAATTTGGTACCAATTGTGGGCGTTACGGGGTGCTAACCCTTCCTCGTACGTAATTGACTCCCGAACTTGTTTTCTTAGATTTCGCAGACCAAAATTATTATTATTTTAATAAAATGTTTTATTAAAATAATTCATCTCAAGGTGATCCGATCACACCTCGAACGAAAGATCGGTGGCGACTCCATTTTCATTTCCATATTTTAAAGTCGATCCCCATTTTTCCAAACCTTAAAATAAAAATATGATTTCGACATTGAGAAAGGAGAAATTTTATTTACGTGCAGCTTTGTTGTGGACTATTAATGATTTCCCAGCTTATGTCAATTTATCTGGTTGGAGTACCAAAGGACGTTATGCTTGTCCTTGTTGTGCGGCGCAAAAATGTTTGAAGTGATTATATAATGGGAAGAAGTTCTCTTATATGAGGCATCGTTGGTGGTTAGATGGAAATCATGATTTAGATTTCAGAGGACTCTATTTGATGGTACTGAAGAGTTCAAAGAAGCTCCTGAGCATACCATTGAATCTGAAATCTTGTTCATGTTAAAAGATATCAATTTCAGTTATGGAAAGATGAATCAACCACCCAACACGCAAACAAAGAGAAGACCGAGGGAGGCGTATGTTAGCGATGTTGACCGGCAGATTGATGATGAATCTGATGAAGAGGATGATCCTAATAAGGCGGACTTGTGGAAAAAAAAGAAGTATTTTTTTTGAGTTGCCTTATTGGGAGCATCACATTTTGCGACACAATCTTGATGTCATGCATATTGAAAAGAATGTTTACAAAAACATCATTGAGACAATTCTGAATGTCGATAGAAAATCGAAAGACAATCTTCAGAGTCGACTTGATCTAGTTGACATGGAAATTCGGCGTGATATTCATCCCCAATTACTTCCGAATGGAAAATCTAGGTTGCCGCCTTCTATTTTTGCAATGTCGAAGAAAGAAAAAGAAGTGTTATGCATGATGTTGAAGGATATAAAGGTCCCAGATGCGTATGCATCAAATATATCTCGATGTGTGAGTCTTAAAGATTGAAGACTATATTCCCTAAAATCACATGATTATCACATCTTGATGCAAGATTTACTGCCAGTTGCTTTACGGTGTTGTATGTCAAAAAAGATGAGTCTTGTATAATTGAACTATCCAATATAATGAAAGCTATTGTGGCAAAGTTTTGATTATTGAAGAACTTGAGAAAGTACATGATCGAGCCGCCTTGACTTTATGCAATTTGGAAAAGATCTTTCCACCTTCCTTCTTCATTATTATGGTGCACTTGCTAATCCATCTCCCTCATGAAGCAAAACTTGGTGGACCAGTTTTCTATCGGTGGATGTATCCTATAGAGAGGTGCTAATTTCTTTGTAAAGTTTTCATTCATTCATTAATATACCTTTAGTTACAACTTTTGATAATGTTATATATCGTGTTTAGGTTCCTATGCAAATTGAAGTCTTATTGTCGTAATAAGCGTTATCCGGAAGGATCAATTGCTGAAGGTTACTTGGCAGAGGAGTGTATGACTTTCTGCTCTAGATATTTAAAAGATGTTGAAACAAGACTGAATAGACCAAGTAGAAATGTTGGGCTCACTAATCATAACTTAGCCGAAACTTATCTATTTCGAAGTTCTGGAGAACCAATCGGTAAAGTTGAAATTGCACACTTAGATGATAGATATTGGGTACAAGCACATCGATATGTTCTTTTTCACCACGATTCAATTGAACCATTACGCAAGTAAGTTTTAGAATTTGATAAATATTCATCTTTTTAATTTGTTTATCTTCTAACCAAGTAATCCACTTTTTAACATAGTGAGTACAAACAAGTCTTGAGATCTCGTTCACGCTCCCGAAGATTACAAGATCAAGAGATTCATAAGTTATTCACTAAATCTTTTCAAGAATGGTTAGGGCAAACGGTATGCAATTGAAGCTTTCATTGACAAATAATAATGTTTTCGTATAACATTTATAATTAATCAATTTACTTTCGATTCAATAGGTTTGGAGTGGAAAGGACGTCAGTGACGAAGTTAAATGGCTTTCCCAAGGTCCGAATAGTGTAACACCCTAAACCCGGCCTAGACGTTATGGTCGAACCTGGCGATCTCACATGGAAGGGATTTTGAAAACGGAGCTAACTCGTTAAAACCCTTAAGCTTATAAACCTTTGATTGCTTTCCTTTATTTCAAATCATGTACTCCATTAGTCGACTTTCCTTAAAACGTATCATTTTAGCTGAAGCTTAGGAAAATCGTTGTGTTTAGGAAACCGTTCAAGATTTTAGAAAACCTTTGTTTTGGTGAAAACCGAGTTATATCGTGTTTGGCAGTTATAAAATCATTAAAATGGAAGTCAATTCCAAAATAAAAATGAAAATAGTCCGTAAAGTCCAAATTACATAAAACCAGAACAAACCATATTATAGAAATTAAATCGTAGCTAAGTCCAGTTCGAAAGTGTAGTCACCGAGGGGCTCTGCAGCACTGATCCACAAAAGACTGTGGATTACCTGTACAGAATAAACAGAAAGAGTGAGTTTACGTAAACTCAGTGTGTAACCCCACTGAATTAAGCATGCGAACAACCAGAAAATCAGATTCAGTCAGATACAAATTCGAGCCTAAGCCCATTACTGTCACAGATGCATATTCGGGCCTAAGCCCACCTCAGATACAGATACAGATATGCAAATCATAATTGAAAATTCGATATCCTACCCCCATCCTCTACACACCATCTCCAACCATCCCTACACACCATGTGGGGTTAAAAACACCCACCCAGCCCTACACACCATGTTGTACCGATGCGGCACAAAACAGATATAACGTAGCCATGCTGCCAGAAAATAGGCAAAACTGCCTTTCAAAACACTTCCTCCAAAATACATCATATCCCACCCCAATAACAGTAACAGAATATACATACAGAAGTAACAGATAAATCATGCTTAACATGCTTGTGTAAACAGATAACAAATATACATACATAGGCATGCTCAGAACCATATTTTAGTCTAACAGATCACTTAGTTTTAGCGTTAGATAGTGTTTACCGACCCTATGGTAGGCCCACAGTCGATTAGGACAACCCATGCGACCCTACAGAAAAAGCTCAGTAAAATGGGCCCACATTCCCGTGTGGCCTGCCCGTGTGGGCTCACACGCCCATGTGGCCCATACGTCCAAACTGGCCTTGCCCGTGTGGATCACACGGCCTGGCCCAAAATTCACACGCCTGTGTGACACACCTGTGTGGGCCCACATGCCCGTGTGGCTCACACTCCCAGTCTGGTTTAGCTCGTGTGGCCCACACGGCCACACTCCAGCCATCATACGGCCGTGCGTGACTTCGTCGATCACACGACCGTGTGACGTCAGTAGTGGGGTTTTTCGGCTTTCAACGAATCTCATTTTTCTGCATTCCAGGTACACACCTGATTCGTTTTTGATGCGAAACCACTTCCGATCCTCCATAAACCTAAAAATCAACAATTCAATGCTTAGAAACAGACTTAATTCACAACTAAATCGTAATTACGAAACCAATACCGATATCCAACACTTACTCTAACACCTCGACGATTTAATTACGACTCTGAACGAGAGAAGCCCCTATTCTCCTGATTTGCTGCTGCCAAACCACAAATTTCATTACTAAACAGGAAAGGAAAAACAGTTCTATCGATTCAAAAGAAGAATTCCCTACTCGAACAGAAATACCACCATTACTTACCAACGCATGATAACCATGAACAGAGGAACCGAAATTTAAGAACAAGAAGATGCAAATTGAAGAGAAAAGAAAATACTGGAAGAAGAGGAGAAAATGGAATAAAACACAATGGACGTCAGAATTTTCCAAGAGCAGCTGAAATTTTGGAAAAAGATAATAATGAGGATAATTCACAACTCCCCATATCCCTCAAATCTCTCCACTACTCCCACTAACAACCACTACTCAGACTTTTCGTACAACCGAAACTCTACAAGCCAACAGAGCAAAAATATTAGCAATCACGCTTGCGCAAAGATTCGAACACAAGACCTCTAGCAAACCCACACTCCACCTAACCATTAGACCAGCAGGCCCATTCTGATATCCAATAGCAACAATTAAAAATAAACCCACTCCCCAAGGGTAAGGCTTAATTCCAAAAATAACAAAATTTGCCAAAGCTAGGGCTTGAACTTGGGACCTCTCACACACACCCAAAACACTTAACCACTGAAGCAGATACACATTTTTTTGTCAAAACTTTACAGAAGCAAACATAAGAATTTTGGGGCGTTACAAATAGAGTACTAAAAAGATATACTATCTTCCTTATTAATAGATTCAAGTTTCATACAAAATCTCACGAAAGATTGAGGAGGACTCAAAATTGTGGAATATTTGTTAATTCTTCAATTACAAGTTATGCTAGTGCTAGGGACAGTAATCCTATTGAGGGAACTGTGGAGTATTCCAGACTTCTTATTGACGTTATTGAGTTGGATTAATATGGCAAACGGAAGGTTGTCTTATTTCGATGTGATTGGGCTGATGTTAATACTGCTCGCGGAATTAAAAAAGATCAATTTGGTTGTACAATGGTGAACTTCTCTCGATTAATTCACATTGGACAACAATTTCTAGACATGGCGTATGTATTTTCTTCTCAAGTCAGACAAGTTTTTTACTCGAAAGATCCAACTGATGAGGTTTGGTACGTTGTACTCTGTAACATCCCTAGAGACTTGTTTGACATGGGTAATGGAAGTAGAGATGACATCGACTAAAGATCAGAAACTTTGCCTTTTCCAGAACAAAACTTAAATGAAACTATCCCTAGTAGTAGCACACAATTTCAAAGGGTTCGCCAGGATGTGGATGAAGATATTTACGAATCATGATGTAGTAAGATTTTACGATTTTTTTAATTATATGTAATATTATAATTTAAATCTAGATATTGTTAAATATTTCAATTATTTTATATGTACTATTATTGTTGTAATTAGTTACTAATATTTCAACTATTTTATGTGTATTGCAGATAGAATGCCTAGAAGAAGATTGCGAGATCTCAGTATTATTCAAAATCCTCTAGATTTGGAAGAAACAAATAGTGAACAACAGACTGCTATTGGATCTTCGAATGTTCCAAATATAGCTGACGAATTTGTAGAAATTCAAAGTAATGTTAACTTTAATTTACATGCATGTTGACTTTTATTATTGATTTTTGTTTCAAATTCTTATATTATAATATACCATTTTTTTAGCTGAAAGTGGTGGGAGGCGCAAAACTCGAGGACGTACACTATTAAAAGATTTATACGAGTTAAATTCTATCAAATGTGTCAAAGTAGCTAGAAACAGTCTTGGTCAACCTATTGGATCAGAAGCTCGACTTTTAGCAGGATACTTGGGCATTATAGCATGAAATGTCAATCTGTTGCCTATCAACTACAAGTCATGGCATCATATGCTTGATAGTAACAAAAATCAAGCTCTCGATAATATTAAGGTAATAACATGAATATAATTTATAATACTTTGGTTTAAGTTTCATTTATATTTACTTTCTAAACTTGTGTTATTTGCATAAGAGATTTGCTTTAGAAGTCTCAGATAATTATGTGAAGAAGGCATTAGGAAAAAATGGAGAGACCATAAAAGTTCTTTAAAGAAAGAATATTTTAAGAAAAATATAAGCCTCAAAGAGAAATTGCAAAATGTCCCGTCGGGAATGCTGAGGTACCAATGGGAATATGCAGTTAGGTTTTGGAATTCAAAGAAAGGGGAGGTATTACGTACTTCTAAACTCTTATAATTGTTTCAGTTTATAGTGTTTACTATATACGTAATAATAATTTCATAAGGTAGGATCATGAGCGAGTTGGAACTACAAGTAGACAAAAACAAAAATTCACGCACACAGCTGGTCTGAAAAGTTTTGCTTGTGTAGCTGATGACGAGGTATTTTGAATTTATTAACTGTGTCAAATATTAATTACTTTCTACTAAATAATATCTTTTCCTACTATATTGTAGGAATTGTCGTCTGGTCAAAAAGTCAGACGCCTTCAGCTTTTTGACATTACACATAGAAAGAAAGATGGATCTCCTATGACTACTGAAGCTGCAGAAATTATGGTATATTTACTTAATAAAATTTGAATTATTTTAAATATTTATCATGTTTAATTATAATGGTTTAATTCTTCGTTTGTAATGCAAATAATGTTAAGTTTTGTTTTTGATTATATATTTCGTTTCTAACTCTTTGATTGATTTATTAGGAGAAACTAAAGGATAAAAGGGCGGAGTATGAAGCGATCGCTTCGAGTGATAGTTCTGTTAATCTTGACGACATTGATAATCGAATTATTACTGAAGTTTTGGGTCCTGAAAGGTATGGTCGGGTTCAATTTCAAGGATCTTTTGTTAACCTAACCCAATATTTTGGATCCAGCTCCCAACAATAAATGCCTTCGAGGAATCATGCTCAAGCTGAAGTTCAGAGGTTAAGAGACTAGATGGCTCAGATGCAAGCGAGCACAGTTGAACAAATTGCTCAACTTAAAGCGGAGGCAGCACCGAGAGAAGCAGAGGCTCAAAGAAAATATGAAGAACTCCAGCTACAACTTAAAGTGGAGGCAGCAGCGAGGGAAGCAGAGGCAAGTAGAAAATATGATGAACTCCAGCTACAGCTTCAGAATACGATGAAGATGTTTCAACAGTCGTAGAATCCGCGATCTTAGACGTTTGTTTTCTTATTGTGAGAATATTTTAACAATATAACTTTTGAATATAATATATTTTGTTATTTCATTTATTAATTTAGATCGTATATTTCATTTATTAATTTAGATCGTATACATATTTCTTTCATTGGATTTGAAGTATCATTTAGATTTCCAGTTTTTGGTTGGATTTGATGTTACAGGAAATTATGTTGACAATTCGGGTTCTATATGAATGAAAATGGGTTGTTAAAAATCTGCTAAAATTAGTGGCCTTTTTCCACAAACGCCGCAAAGGAACATGACTTTTAGCTGCGCTTTTACTAAAAACGCCGCTAAAGAACATGACCTTTAGCGGCATTTTTGGGAAAAGCGCAGCTAAAGAACATGACCTTTAGTAGCGTTTGTGGGGAAAGCGTCATTAAAGGTCATGTTCTTTAGCGGCGTTTGTGGAGAAAGCATCGCTAAAGGTCATGTTCTTTAGCGGCGTTTGTGGGGAAAGCGCCGCTAAAGGTCATGTTCTATAGCGGCGTTTGTGGGGAAAGCGCCGCTAAAGGTCATGTTCTATAGCAGCGTTTGTGGGAAATGTGCCCCAAAAGGTCATGTTCCATAGCGGCGTTTTTGTGAAAGATGCCACTAAAGGTCATGTTCTATAGCGGCGTTTTTCCATATAAACGCCGCAAAATTTAGCGACGTTATCTATAGCGGCTAAAAACATGTTTTGCTGTAGTGCATGTGGGGACTTGTTGGAAAACTTTCGGTGCTTGTTATGGATGCAGTTAACAAGATCACCAAGTGCGATATTGTCTAAAGAGAGGCGGTGAAAACACTGAGCTTTCTGTAAAAGCAATTCGTGAAGCTCATCATGGATTGAGGTCTGGTATGGATGCGAAGTCAAGTTCTACTTAGGGGGCTTTGGGAAGAACCACAGTTATGCCGAGATCGAAAGCCTCAGCTAGGGCTTATGTGATGCAAGCTAAGTGTAACAGTCCGGTTTATACCCTAGTCGGAACAGTGGTTTCGGGACCACAAATCCGAGTCTGTAAATTATTTTAATATTATTTTCTGTGCCTATGATATGTGATTAAGCATGTGATAAATTTCTGTGAGTTAATTTTCCCATCTGTGTGATTAAAATTTGCCCATCTGTGTGATTAATTGAGCAAAGGACTGAATTGCATAATTGGTGAAAGTGGCCTTTTATTTGATTGAGTGGTCAAATTGATGTGTCTTTATAAAGATGAGGCCTTATGTTGTAAATTGCCCTTTTAGCAAATGTAGTGGACGATATTAGGTAATGAAATGATAATATATATGTTTTTATATATGAATTTATTAAGTTAAAATTTTATATTATATTATAAGTCATATATTATTATAATGAAAACATTATAATAAAAGAAAGGAAGGCTTTATTATTATCATCTTCCACCGAAAACACAAAAGAAAGAAAAGAAGAAAAGCTTTGAAACATTCGGCCCTTGTCTCACTTGATTGAGGTATGAGTTTTGTTCGGTTTTTGATAATTTCTACGTTTCTGTAATCGTTGCTTCATCTACTTCAAGACCCATGCTTGAATTTTGAGAATTGATGTATATTTTGTAAAGTGCCATTGATGAGTTCATAAGCTTTGTGAGGCTCTATGATGAAATAAGATGTATTTGTAAGTGATTAACATGTTTTGTATTTGAAGTTTTGTTAAATTTGAGTATCTTGGACTCAATTGAGAAAATATTATTTTGGAGGACTAAATTGTGAATTTTATGAAAAGTATGGACTTATATAGTCCCTAGGGAGATTCGGCTATGCATGTGTGTGAACAAATTGTGTATATTTGATGTCTTGAGAAAAATGGATTAAATTGATAAAATGTACAAATATGAGGGCTAAAGTGTAAATTGCCCTAAATATGTGAATTTGGATTGAATTGAGTGATTTGATGAATGAATGGGTTGAATATGAATATGTATAGATCAAGAACCGAAGAAGTTAGACTTAGATTGCGGGAAAGCTAAAGTAACCGAGTAGCCGTTTCCGTTTCCGTTAAATCGAATCCGAGGTAAGTCATTATGCAAATAAACGTATTTGTATCGAATTAAGTATGTTCACATAACTATTGATAACGATGTATGTTTATGAGATGTTGTGTACGTGAATTTCGATATAAGAAAGTCATAGTGGCAATGTCCGAGAAGTCCCGTACGAACCTAGGAATAGATAGGATTAGCTATGTCATGACATAGGTGTCTGTTCTGTGATATCATGTAAGACCACGTCTGGGACGTTGGCATTGATATGAGATTTTGTGTAAGACCACGTATGGGACGTTGGCATCGATACGAGATTTACATGTAAGACTATGTCTGGGACATTGGCATTGTATTGATTGGTGTAAAACCCTGTCTGGGACAGTGGCAACAATATCTGAGTACATGTAAGACCTCATCTGGGACGTTGGCATTGTACGACTATTTCGAGGTTTCTGAGCATCCTATTAGATTCCGAACGGTTCAATGGGCAAGTCTGTGATACGAAAGGTTACGTGGATTATAAATCCGTTTCGGGTATGTTTAATAAGTACACAAGGTGTGTATGAAAGGTAAGTATCTATATGAACTTACTAAAATGAATATATGCAATGGAATGATGAGATGATATGTGAAATTATGCTGAGATGAACTATGTGTATATATGGTAATGAGTTGAAGTATGTGATAAATTATGGCTAAACAATTGAGCCAAACTCTATGTGAGATGTATATGCTATGAGAACCATTATTGTCATTGTATAAATATGTTATGTGCATTTTAAGTTAAGTTTATTTGTATATGACTTACTAAGCTTTTGGAAAGCTTACTCTGTGTGTGTTTTCTCTATTTTATAGATCGTCAAAGCTACTGAAGGCTCAGGGACCGTCGAGGATCATCATCACACTACTCAACTTTTTTTGGAAAGCGGTACTAAAGTTCAACTTTGTAACTAGGGCCTCTTGCAATTTCTTCCAAAATCTGGATGTGAATCTCGGATCTCTATCCGATATGATTGACATAGGAACTCCGTGAAGTCTTACTATTTCTGAAACGTACAAGTCTGCCAACTTGTCAAGTGAGTAATCAACTCGTACAGGTATAAAATGGGCTGATTTCGTGAGTCTATCAACTACAACCCATACGGCATCTTTCTTGCTCGGAGATAGTGGTAAACCCATTACAAAATCCATAGTAATACGGTCCCACTTCCACTCCGGAACTAAAATGGGTTGAAGCAAACCCGAAGGTACTTGGTGTTCCGCCTTTACTTGCGACAAATCAAGCATTTGGAAACAAAATCTAAAATATCTTTCTTCATTCTCGCCACCAATATCATTGTTTCAAGTCATTATACATCTTGGTACTACCCGGATGTATGAGATAAAACATCCATTATGGGCCTCATGCAATTTTTTTGAATAAGCTCTTCTTTTCTCAGACACAAACTCGTCTTTGAACATCAAACTTCCATTGGGACTAATTCGGAAGTCGACTCAACATCTGTCTCGCACTGATCTCTCTGAACTTGCAATTTACTATCCTCTTTTTAGGCTTCAATGATCTCTTGGAGGAAAATTGGTTTAGCTCTCAACTCAGCTAGAATAGAACCATCGTCGGATAAAGTCATCCGTGAATTCATTGCCCTTAATGCAAATAAGGACTTTCTGCTTAAAGCATCAACGACAACATTCGCCTTTCCTGGATGGTAGTCAATGACTAACTCATAGTCTTTTATCAACTCTAACCATCTCCTTTGCCTTAAATTCAACTCTTTCTGCGTCATCAAGTACTTCAGACTTTTGTGATCGATGAAGATCCGACATCTCTCACAATATAGATGATGCCTCCATATCTTCAATGCGAAGACTATGGCAGCTAACTCTAGGTCGTGCATCGGATAATTCTTCTCATGAGGCTTTAACTGTCTTGAGGCATAAGCAATCACTTTGCCTTCTTGCATAAGTACACAGCCTAATCCATTTAAGGATGCATCGCTTTAAACTATGAACTCTTTCCCCGTCTCAGGTTGTACAAAAACTGGAGCTTCAGTCAATAATGCTTTCAATTTTTTGAAACTTTGTTGGCATATTTCTGTCCCACTCAAACTTCACATTTTTCTCAGAATAACTTCGTCATCGGGGCGCAATCATGGAAAACCCTTTGACAAATCGTCTATAATAGCTTCACTAGGCCTAGGAAACTTCTAACCTTAGAGATATTCCTCGGTGGTTTCCAATCCGTAATAGTCGAGATCTTACTTGGGTCTACTCAACCCCTTCTCCCGAGACAATATGCCCTGAAAATCCTACTTCATTGAGCCAAAACTCACTTTTATCGAACTTGGCATACAAACTGATTTTCTCAAGAATCAGTAAAACTATCCGTAGGTACTCAAAGATGCTTATTCTCATCTCGGAATAAACCAGATATGTCGTCAATAAAAATGACTACAAACTTGTCGAGGTATGGTCCAAGATGCTTTTTCATTAAGTCCATGGATACTGCAGGAGCATTGGTCAAACCAAAAGGCATGACTAAAAATTCATAATGCCCATACCTTGTTCAAAAAGTAGTCTTGGATACATCTGACTCCTTTATTCTTAAATGGTAATACCCCGATCTCAAGTCTATCTTAGAGAACACGGTGGCTCCTTTCAATTGATCGAACAAATCATCGATCCTTGGCAATGGGTACTTGTTCTTTATTGTCACTTTATTAAGTGACGGTAATCTATGCACAATCTCATAGTGTCATCCTTCTTTTTCACAAATAAAATTGAAGCACCCTAGGGAGAACAACTTGACCTCGCAAAGCCTTTGTCTGCATTAACTCTTGCAATCAGATCTTCAACTCTTTCAACTCCGTTGGAGCCATTCTGTAAGGAGTAATAGATATTGGTACAAGATCACGGGAGCTAGCTCAATCTTTGAACTCAACTTCTCTCGATTGGAGGTAATCCCGTAATTCTTCTCCGAAAAACATCTATGTGCTCACATACTATCGATGCGGACTCAATCTTTAACTCTGTTTCTTTATCATTCATCACAAAGGCCAAATATGCCTCATACCCCTTTCTTATAAATCTATACTCATATGAGAAATCAATACCGACAATCCACTTTGTTCATCTGATTCTATATGGAGGATATCCCCATTCTCACATCTCATTTCAATGTATTTCTTCCCACAATTAACTATTACATTATGGGCAGTTAACTAGTCCATACCGAGAATGAGATCAAACTCGTCAAATGGTAACAACATAAGGTTTGCTTTAAAACAATGATCTCTAATCATTAATGGACATTCTCTACATTCTTCATTCACTAACACACTCTTGCCTAAAGGATTAGACACTCTAATCACAAATTCTGTAAACTCTATAGGCATACTCAAATCGGATACCAATTTCATGCAAATGTAAGAGTGTGAAGATCCGGGATCTATTAAAGCAATAACTTTAACATCATGAAGAGAAAAAGTACCCGTGATAACATCATGGGAAGATGCCTCTTCGCGAGCGCGAATGGCATAAGTCCGTGCAGGCGCCCTACCCTCGGGTCTCGCAGCCTGCTCTCTAGGGTTACCTCTTCCTCTTTGCCCCACTTCCTGGGTTTCTCTGCGGTCTTCCTCTGACTATGCTCCCGGATCTCGGGTTCTGAGCTCTCTCTTCTTTCATTGTCTCTGGACAATCTTTTATGTAGTGGTCTTGGGAACCACATCTAAAACATGCATTTTCGCAGCGCTCGGCATTCTCCAAGATGACGTCTCGCACATCAGGCATTCGGGTCTTTCAGATTGAAAGTTCCCCACACTAGCGATCAAGTAGTCTGTGCTTTATTTCCCGAATCATCGCTTTACTCTTGTCTTTCTTTGAAAACCCGATGGAAGTAGCCGTTCGGGTAGGTAAATCTCTTGACTTCTTGGATGAGGATTGGAATGACTTATTCCACTCGTCTCTTTCTAGAGTCACGAGACTCAATTTCGACTTTCTCTTCTCTTTTACTAGCTCTTCTGGCTTTACAAGCTCTCTCCACTAGCACAACAAATTCTTTCAATTCTAGTACAAAGAACAAAAGCAGTTTGATGTCCTCATTTAGCCCATCTTCAAATCTTTTTCTCATGATGGCCTCGGTGGACACGCATTCTCGAGCGTATTTGTTGAGTCGCACAAACTCACGCTCATAATCGGTCACCGACATCTTGCCTTGCTTTAACTCTAAAAATTCTTTTCTTTTCTGATCTACAAATCTTTGACTGATATACTTTTTCTTGAACTCTTCTTGGAAGAATTCCCATGTGATCTTCTCCCTTGGTACCACTGATACAAGGGTGTTCCACCATTGATAGGCAGAATCTCTTAAAAGGGAGACTACACACTTCATGCTTTCCTCAGGTATGCATGATAGCTCATTAAATACCCTGATGGTGTTTTCTAACCAAAACTTGACTTTTTCCGGATCATCTTCTCTTTTAGCTCGAATTCTTACGCGCCCCATGTTTCTGATCCTATCAACTGGAGGTTTCTCTCCTCTTACCACTTCTACTACTTGAGGGGTCACTGGAATAGGTTGTGGAACAGTGGGGGTGGAGGGGGTTGTACATTTGGGTTCATACGAACGAACTCTCGAATACCACGTATTCATCATGTGGAGGAAGGCTTCTCTAGCCCCTTCTCCTCCTTCTTGACTCACCGTAGTGGGTCTATTCTCATTCTCGTTAAAGACCGTCCCTTTCAATGAGTCGGTATGCATTACTTTTTACGTCATCCACCATATCTCTTTCGGATCCATTTACTATATATATAAACATAATTTAAGTCGTCAGGAGTCGTCACACTATCATTATAAAAACATTCTTACGTATGGCATGTATAGCTTGACTCGTGCTCATGCTACGTTAGTCCTAGAACCGACTAAACCATAGCTCTGATACCACTAAATGTAACATCCCATACCCGAGTTTGAGGCTTAGGCCAGATACGAGAAGTTACTATGCTTGAACTTGCTTAATCAAGTACTTACGGGCTATAAAATTTTGTTCCGAATTAAGAACTTATCTTTCTTAATCAACTTGTACTTTTCATGGGCCTACGAGGCCTTAAACTCATGTCTGTAAACTTTCGGAACTCAATCGAAAACTTTTCATTGAAACAGGGGTCACACGCCCATGTGAGTTGGGACACGCCCGTGTAAACCTGAGACACGCCCATGTCTCCTAACCGTGCTTAAAACTCGAGCTTACTGCCAAACTTCACACGGCCATGGAACGCACGTGGTCCTGGCCCGTGTGAAAAACCTTAGGATTCTGACTTATAACACACAGCCATGGCACGCCCGTGGACTTAGACCGTGTACTACAACTTGATATTCGGCTTAAGGTGCAATGGTGCAGGTACACACGGCTTAGACACACGCCTGTGTGTCCGACCGTCTTGCGCGATTAGAGGCTATTTACCAAGCCAATTGCCACCCTGAAATCAAGAGCAAATTCATACTATCTCAACAACTCAAATCACTACAACTTTGATGAACAATACAACATGCTTCATTGATATCAATAACATACATACTTAGTCAATCTTGGCCAATCATTTAGCCATTTACAAAAGAATAATAATAAACTTGATAGCCTATGCTTTTGCCCTTTCTAAGATATATACTCAAAATGAAATGTTTCCTATACATGCCATACTTAATAAAAACAACTTGGCTATACCAAAATAGCGGTTGATAGTGTGATTCGAGCTCCGACTTCAACGATCCACAAGTTAGCTTGGCGGGACTACATAGAAAGAAATAATAAAAGACGTAAGCATTTAGCTTAGTAAGTTTGCATAATGCACATAGCAACATACTTGCTTCTTACATATCTCATGAAACTTACTAGTCTCATACTTGAGAGGTAAACAGTGTACCTGTATCACTTGATCACATTGATCATCATACTTTAACATAATAATCATAATCTCTGATTCATCATTCATAACATGAATAATACTTATTTTCACTTGATAATAACTTTGCTTACTTAGCTTTCTTGTTATTTCATTTGAGCATAACTATTTTGCCCGATGAATTTATATGAATAACCGAGGATACTAAATCTCATCTAAATTTCGAGGCCATGACTTAACAAGGACTTATACGAAGTCTTTCTTGTTCTCACCAATGCCATGCCTTAACTTGGACTTATATAGGATCTCTTTCTCTTGATAACTTTTCAATGCCAAGCTTGCCTTGGTCTTACATGATAACTTGTTCAATGCCAAGCTTGCCTTGGACTTACATGATAATTTACTCAATGCCAAGCTTGCCTTAGACTTACATGATAACTTATTAAATGCCAAGCTTGCCTTGGACTTACATGATAGCTTGCTTGCTTGCCGATGCCATGCCTCGGCTTGGTCTTATACGGACTTTCTTGTTTCATGTGGTAGATCGAGTATCCTAAGTTACTCAACTTCAATCGGGGCTTTCTCATGCTTGATCTCATTAATTTCTTTGTTTAACATAACATTGAAAATTTTTCATAATAACATTATACATTATACTAAGCAATTTAACGATATAAATCATAAAGCTTAGAAATCATACAAACTTACCTCAATATACAAAATGTATGTAGATATGCAATTTAGTCCTCGATTTTGTCCTTGCCTCGGTTTCGATCCGGGCTTCATTTTTCTTAATCTATAGTCATAAACAGATCATTTAATACTCACATTGACTAAATTGACTCTTAACTCATACTTTGGCAAAATTACTATTTTGCCCCTATACTTTCTCATTTTTGCACTTTTGCCCCAAGGCTCGTAAAATAATTTTCATTCAACTTTCTTAGACTACATGCTTAGCTGATTCATTTTCTCTACTATAGCCATTATCAATTCTCATTATTTCTAATAGGTATGACTAATTTTAAAACTTTTACAAACTAGTCTCTATGCTCATTTTTCATGAAATTCACTTAGAAAAAGATGTTTATCTAACATCAAACTCTCATAAACTTCCATAAAACATCATTTAGCATGCATGTTATTCATGGGTAGATTTTTGAACATGCATCTTAGCTCATTTTATAGCTAAAAATAGCTAATTCATAATACGAGGACTTCAAAAACACGAAGAATATTAAAATCGGGACTAAGATGAACTTACTAGCAAGCTTGAAAGATGAGCAAACCCTAGCTATGGTTTCTTTGAAAATTTCGGCAATGAGGAAGAAGATGATAATGATTTTTGTCATCTTTTTCCTTTATTAATCATTTAATAGGTAAATGACCAAAATGCCCTTCTCTTAAAAATATCACCATTTACTAACTCATGTCCAATTTTGTCCAAAAATTATGATTTGGGCAAATTGCTTTTTAAGGACTTATAATTGCTATTCTAGAGCTATTTCATACAAAATGCTTCTAGAAACTCACATTTTACAACTTTTGCAATTTGGTTTTTTTTTTTTACCATTCAACTTCAATTTAGCAAAATTGCTTAATGAAACTTTCACACTAACATGCAAACATGGCATGAACCTTAAAAACTCATAAATTTACCTCGAATTCGTGGTCTCGCACCACTATTTCGATTAGGCCCTAAATCGGGCTGTTACAAAGTTAGCTGAACTTTACATTTCTGAGATTGTAAGATTGCACGGGGTGCCACTATCCATTGTGTCAGATAGAGATCCGAGGTTTACATCACGATTCTGGAAGAAATTGTAAGAAGCTTTAGGCACGAAACTGCATTTCAGTACAGCTTTTCATTCGCAAATGGATGGTCAATCCAAACGGATCATTCAGATTCTCGAGGATATGTTGAGATGCTGCATTCTTGAGTTTAATGGTATGTGGGAACAGTACCTGCCATTGATTGAGTTTGCGTATAATAATAGTTTTCAGTCAAGCATCAGAATGGCACCTTATGAAGCTTTGTACGGACGTAAATGTCGCACACCTCTGTATTGGACCGAGCTCAGTGAAAATAAGATACATGGGGTTGATCTGATAAAAGATACTGAACAGAAAGTGAAAATAATCCGAGATAGTCTGAAAGCAGCATTTGATCGCCAGAAGTCATACGCAGATTTAAAAAGAAAATATATTGAATTTGAGATCGGTGATATTGAAAATATCTCCGTGGAAGAAATTACTCTGATTCGGATGTAAAGGCAAGTTAAGTCCGAGATTCATCGGGCTATATGAAATTATTGAACGAGTTAGACCAGTTGCGTACCGATTGTTGTTGCCATCCGAGCTAGAAAAGATACATAATGTATTTCATGTTTTGATGCTCCGTAGATATCATTCTGATCCGTCACATGTGATTGCTCCGTCTGAGATTGAAATTCGATCTGATATGTCATATGAGGAAGAACCAATCCGTATCTTAGCTCGTGAAGTGAAAGAATTGCGAAACAAGAAAATTTCGTTAGTGAAAGTGTTGTGGCATCGACACGAAATAGAAGAGGCTACGTGGGAGCCTGAAGAATCAATGAAACAACAATATCTGAATCTGTTTAACGGTAAGATTTTCGGGGACGAAAATCTCTAAGGGGGAGAATTGTAACATTTCGGTTTATACCCTAGTCGGAACAGTGGTTTCGGGACCACAAATCTGAGTCAGTAAATTATTTTAATATTATTTTCTGTGCCTATGATATGTGATTAAGCATGTGATAAATTTCTGTGAGTTAATTTTCCCATCTGTGTGATTAATTGAGCAAAGGACTAAATTGCATAATTGGTGAAAGTGGCCTTTTATTTGATTGAGTGGTCAAATTGATGTGTCTTTATAAAGATGAGGCCTTATGTTGTAAATTTCCCTTTTAACAAATGTAGTGGATGGTATTAGGTAATGAAATGATAATATATATGTTTTTATATATGAATTTATTAAGTTAAAATTTATATTATATTATAAGTCATATATTATTATAATGAAAACATTATAATAAAAGAAAGGAAGGCTTTATTATTATCATCTTCCACC
Source organism: Gossypium sturtianum (assembly GCA_025698515.1). Classification (NCBI taxonomy): domain Eukaryota; kingdom Viridiplantae; phylum Streptophyta; class Magnoliopsida; order Malvales; family Malvaceae; genus Gossypium; species Gossypium sturtianum. The sequence goes on from CM046948.1 coordinate 128,842,744, forward strand.
GAAAACACAAAAGAAAGAAAAGAAGAAAAGCTTTGAAACATTCGGCCCTTGTCTCACTTGATTGAGGTATGAGTTTTGTTCGGTTTTTGATAATTTCTACGTTTCTGTAATCGTTGCTTCATCTACTTCAAGACCCATGCTTGAATTTTGAGAATTGATGTATATTTTGTAAAGTGCCATTGATGAGTTCATAAGCTTTGTGAGGTTCTATGATGAAATAAGATGTATTTGTAAGTGATTAACATGTTTTGTATTTGAAGTTTTGTTAAATTTGAGTATGTTGGACTCAATTGAGAAAATATTATTTTGGATGACTAAATTGTGAATTTGATGAAAAGTATGGACTTATATAGTCCCTAGGGAGATTCGGCTATGCATGTGTGTGAACAAATTGTGTATATTTGATGTCTTGAGAAAAATGGATTAAATTGATAAAATGTGCAAATATGAGGGCTAAAGTGTAAATTTCCCTAAATATGTGAATTTGGATTGAATTGAGTGAATTGATGAATGAATGGGTTGAATCTGAATATGTATAGATCAAGAACCGAAGAAGTCGGACTTAGATCGCGGGAAAGCTAAAGTAACCGAGTAGCCGTTTCCGTTTCCGTTAAATCGAATCTAAGGTAAGTCATTATGCAAATAAACGTATTTGTATTGAATTGAGTATGTTCACATAACTATTGATAACGATGTATGCTTATGAGATGTTGTGTATGTGAATTTTGATATAAGAACGCCATAATGGCAATGTCCGAGAAGTCCCGTACAAACCTAGGAATAGATAGGATTAGCTATGTCATGACATAGGTGTCTGTTCTGTGATATCATGTAAGACCACGTCTGGGACGTCGGCATTGATATGAGATTTCGTGTAAGACCACGTCTGGGACGTTGGCATCGATATGAGATTTATGTGTAAGACCATGTCTGGGACATTGGCATCGTATTGATTGGTGTAAGACCCTGTCTGGGACAGTGGCAACGATATCTGAGTACATGTAAGACCTCATCTGGGACGTTGGCATTGTATGACTATTCTGAGGTTTCTGAGCATCCTATTAAATTTTGAACGGTTCAACGGGCAAGTCTGTGATACGAAAGGTTACGTGGATTATAAATCCGTTTTGGGTACGTTTAATAAGTACACAAGGTGTGTATGAAAGGTAAGTATCTATATGAACTTACTAAAATGAATATGTGCAATGGAATGATGAGATGATATGTGAAATTATGCTGAGATGAACTATGTGTATATGTGGTAATGAGTTGAAGTATGTGATAAATTATGGCTAAACAATTGAGTCAAACTCTATGTGAGATGTATATGCTATGAGAACCATTATTGTCATTGTATAAATATGTTATGTGCATTTTAAGTTAAGTTTATTTGTATATGACTTACTAAGCTTTTGGAAAGCTTACTCTGTGTGTGTTTTCTCTGTTTTATAGATCGTCAAAGCTACTGAAGGCTCGGGGACCGTCGAGGATCATCATCACACTACTCAACTTGTTTTGGTACATTTTGGAAATGTATATAGCTAAATATGGCATGTATAGGCTAGTCATTTGTATAAGTTGAGAGATAAACTTAGCCATGTGATTTGGCTAGTTATGTGTGGGCAATATGTGTTAATGAATATGAAATATGATGTATGTTTTGGTATGTTTTGATAGCATATGAAATGGTTAAGTCTATGGTATGTATATGGGTGAAATTTGAGCATATATGTTTGAACAAAAGAATGAATTCATGAAAGGTAAATATGGATGAATTATGCTTGTGTATACATGAGTTTTAGTTATGTAAATTGGTATGATTGAAATTGATTTGAATGTAGTGATTGGATGGTTGTTTTGATATGTCTTTGATGTCCAAATGTGCATGAGTTGCTTTGGTAATATGCTTGTAGGTTTGGCCCTATGTGGGTGGCATTTTGGCCTTGCAAATGGCCTGCTTTGCCTGCACGGTCTAGGCACACGGGCGTGCCTGATGACCGTGGGAGTAAGTCAGTAGCGAGCTAAGGGCACACGGTCATGGCATACGGGTGTGCCTAGTAGCCGTGTGATTTAATCAGTATATGGCCTAAAAGCACACGGCCATGGTAAACGGGTGTGCCTAGTGGCTGTGTGGAAAAGTCAGTATACATGCCCTGTTTTGACATGGCCAAGACCCATGGGGGTGTTTGGTGTCCGTGGGAGGCACACGGCCAGCCCACACGGGCGTGTGTCCTGCGTAACTTAGAAAAGTTTTAAATTTTCGAGAATTTTCGTAAGAGTTCGGTATAGTCCCGGCCTTACTCTAAAGTATGTTTAAGGACTCATTGACCTATAGAAGGGACTCTTTGATGTGATATGATGATTTGTAATATGAATTATCTGTATAAGTTTCCGATCTGTCCGGTAATACCTTTAACCCTAATCTGACAACGGATACGGGTTAGGGTGTTACACTAAGAAGGACATTGAAGCTCTAGATGATATTGCGGGTAACTTTACTTTGTTAACATTTGCATTCATGCATTAATTGACCCGAGTTCAACCAATTCGTTCACTTGCATTAAGTTGGTAGATAAGAAGAGTCTGAATGTCATTCTCGCCAAAACAAGTGTTTTGGTTACCAATCCCCTCGGTCAAAGTACAATTATAGATAGAGTAATTCAAGACTGCCCTTGAAATTTTGGCGGACACATCTTCCCATCTAAGTTAATGCAATTGAATTTTTACGAGTTTGATGCTATTCTGGGCTTGGACTGTTTAGCTAGGCATAATGCGATTATTGATTTTCATTATTGATCTTGAAAAATTGGAATGCTTATTTAACTTATGTTTTGGATTCAACAATAGTAATGAAGTAGGTGAAGCTTCTAATGGAAAGGGAAGAAGCCTGATGAGTATATAAAAGCTTCTAATGGAAAGGGAAGAAGCCTGTTGTGCTTAAATAATGACGATATAACTTAAAGATGTCGCCTGACCAGGTAAGGCTTGGTTATGTCTTTTGTTACTCTTTGTGTGCCTTAATCTATGTAAAACTTATTTTCTAACAATTTGTTAGTATTAACTGATAGAAATGTTACCAACCTACGTAAGTTGATTCTCAAATGAGCATTCTTGTGTTAGCAAATTGTAATGATTTTAATGACTGTGTGTGTGAAAGATTCAAATGGTTACTCCTTCCTTGGTGTACAAGCTCAATATCTAGAATGGAGGAAAAGATGGAAATGGAGGTGACTGTTAAAGTGTGATTGTGATGGGAGAATCGAATGGAGAATAATGATATGAAATGATATGTGTTTTGCCTCCGATAAGGCATGTCTAACATTATAGTTAGCTAGCATTCTCATATGATAAGAATTTCATCTGAAAATGAACTATTACATATACCTCTGAAAATAAATGAACACATAGAATACCCGGAAGAGATCGTCATAATCTATTCAACTATAACTGATGTACTCAGATATCTTTACAACTCAAATATTATTCCACTGATTATTACATTCATCCCTAATTCCACATTATTCCATTCACTAACGAAAATCAATTCAGCAGAAGTTTCGGTTAACACATTCTATAGACATCATACCTGAATGAGTCGATTAGTCGAGATTAACTTCTTCTTTAAAAGCGATTATACGTAATCCGAATGATCTTCTGAAGAACCTGATATCCCTTCTAGATCTGTCCTAACTCGGTAGCCCATTCTCAGCTCTGACCACATTATTAATCATTCGGCCATCGAACTCTTTGGTTTCACACTTGCGAGCTTATTAAATCTAAATCTTGTGGATTTCATTGTACCATACTATACTGGTAAGGGGGTGAAAATTGTAAAGCCTCTAAATTTAACTCTCATATGTACACACATATAACATAATATTTATCATCAACACAATATTATGAACCCTTATCCATAACTTTATGAGTTTCAACTCATCATAAACATATCTTTACTTAGATACTTGAGTATCATTTCCAATACCATCGGAGTTAGCTCGGTTGGGATCCATTTACTAAATGAAAACACAATTTAAATTGTCAGGAGTCGTCACACTATCACAATTTATATATGGCATGTATAGCTAGACTGTTACACACGCTAGGTTAGTCCAAGAATCGTCTAAACCATAGCTATGATACCACTAAATGTAATACCCTTTACCCGTATTCAAAGCCAAAATAGGGTATGAGGCATTACCGGACTTACAACACAAGCATTCACACAATTTCGAGTCATAAATTTGCATCCAAATTAAAACCATTCATATTCAATCATAAAGTCCCTAATACGAGCTTACGAGGCCCAAAACATACTTTAGAAGTGGTTTGGGACTAAACCGATAACTCAGGAAATTTTTACAAAACTTAGAAATTTTTTGCTAGAAGCAGGGCTCACACGCCCGTGTGGTCCAAAGGACACGCCTGCAGTGTGACTGGACACACACACCGTGCTTCGGGCATCGTGTTCAATTTAGGGTGCTCTCTGACTTGTGCCATACGGCCGTGCCACACGCCCGTGTGCTAGGCCGTGTAGCACACACGGCTAAGACACACGCCCGTGTCTCTGCCCGCGTGCTCAATTCTGGACATTCTGTTTTTTTCAAAATTAAGGTGCAGGGGACACACGGCCAGAACACATGCCTGTGGGGCAGATTGTGTGTCACCCACGGCCTAGACACACACTCGTGTGTCTACCCGTGTGGACAAAAATAAGGCTATTTACCAAGTCATTTGCCACCCTTATTCACACATACACTTACACCAATTCAAAGGCACAAAACATGACATACTTAGGCAACCAAAACATCCACAATTATGACCAACACATGCCAATACAATATCAACATCTATCATACTCACAACATTTATTAAGCCAGAATTGCCAAACATTTCCTATTAATGTCATAAAACACATTGCCATCATTCACCAAGCATACCATGACCATATCACCAAAGACATTAGCACATATATAAATATACTTAGGCTTACAACCATGTTAACCCAAAAATAAGCCAATTTACATGGCCAAATATCAAAACAAGCCTTTGACATTTACAAGCCAATACATTGGCTAAAATCATGATGACACATATAACAAAATGACCAAGTCCCTATACATGCCATGCTTTCAAAATACTAAGATCATCAATACCCAAAATGGGAGGGTTTGATAGTGTGATCCGAATCTCCGACGATCTTCGATCCCTAGCTAACTTGGTGACACTATGAGATAAGGAAAGAAAAGAGGTGTAAGCTATATAGCTTAGTAAGTTCATATGAAAATAATACAAAACATTATTCATACATTTGACATATAAATAACTTAACATATATTAACATAATGTCATTAAAACTTCATAAACACAACTTACTCAATCACATTCTTACCAATAGCTCATCATATGAATAACATAACATATATCAACATAAATGTCATTAAACTTCCTGAGCATAACTTATTCAATCACATTCTTACCAATAGCTCATCATATACCGAATTCATTTTCCTTTGAGTTCTTCGTACATACCTGTACCATCTCATGACATATTCACAAACCTTCTCATCTTTGACGTACCTGTTGAACCACTTGGAATACTATCGGATACGCGAAAAACTTTGCTCATAAGTGCCACATATGTAGCTAAAGCTACTACCAATCTCATAACACACATAGGCTTGCTCTCGAGCTATCCACGGGCCTGCTCCTACAAGCTGTCAATCGAGATGTAGCTACGCGGTGCTGCTCACACAAGCTGTCAGGTATCCGCAACATATACCGATATACCCGGCCACCGATAGGACGTACATGACCAGCACCCAGGACACATAATCACATAATCACATGGGTTCCTAGTGACATGTCACTTGTATCCTAATCTATTCCTAAAGTTCAACCGGGATTTTCTCGCTTTTCGAAACTTCGTCAATTTCATCCATAGAGTCAATCATACAATTCATGTAATAACAAAACATTATAAATACAATTATAACGTTGCATTATTAACATACGAACTTACCTCGATACAAAAATAGCAGAAATGAACTTAATCGTCAAACACTTTGGTTTTCCCTTGATCTAGACCCGAACTTTGTTTTTCTTGATCTATAATACCAAATTCATCTCATTTAATCATCACATTATTCAATTCAGCCCAAAAGTCACACTATAGAAAAATTAAATTTTTGCCCCTAAACTTTTGACATTTTACACTTTAGTCCCTAGGCTCGTAAAATGAAATATATTCAAAATTTTCAAAACCCAAGCCTAGCTGAACCATTTTCATACTCATAACAGCCCCCATTTTCCATTTATTCACATTTTTCTACTCATTTTATAGACTTTTACAAATAAGTCCTTTTTGACATTTTTACCTAAAATCACTTAGCAAAAGTCGTTTAACAAACAACAGACATGCATTTTCTACCATCAAACATCAAAATACACACATATTCAACATGGGTAAAATTTTAAACTTTAATCCCTCTTCAAGTTAGTCCTTGGAAAGGCTAGATTAGGTTGAGATAACTTCAAAAACATAAAAATCATGAAAAATGGGGCAAGAACGGACTTACAATCGAGCTTGGAAGCTTGGAAAACCCTAAATATGGTTTCCTTTGGGACATTCGGCCATGGGGGGGAAGAAGATGGACAAAATTTGATTTTTATTTTACTTATTAATTTATTTAATAACTAGTTTACCAAAATGCCCTTAATGTAAAACTTTGGAAATTCACCTAACCATGTCCATTTTTGTCCATTATGAAGTATAATGGTCTAATTACCATTTAAGGACCTCTAATTTAAGATCTCATAGAAATTGGACACCTTTAACATTAGAACTCAAATTTTGCACTTTTTGCAATTTAGTCCCTTTAACTAAATTGAGTGCCCAAATGTCAAAATTTTTGAACAAAATTTTCACGAAATTATTTCATAAAATTGTAAACCATAAAAATATAATAAAAATAAAATTTTCTTTGTCGAATTTGTGGTCTCGAAACCACTGTTCCGACTAGACCTAAAATTGGGCTGTTACAGTATAAGCTCAATATCTAGAATGAAGGAAAGGATGGAAATGGAGGTGACTGTTGAAGTGTGATTGTGATGGGAGAATCGAATGGAGAATAATGATATGAAATTATATGTGTTTTGCCTCCGATAAGGCATGTAAATGCAAACCGAGATTGGTGAAAGACCCCGACCTTGCAGGGGAGCACGAATATGTTCAAATTAACTAGGATTTAAGGAGGTAGGTTGGTATAAATGAAATAAAGGCTTTTTGAAGCGATGAAAGGATCAGAAGCTAGCACAAGGAAGGGTTCATGAATTGGCTATGCAAAGTATGTGCGTACTGATTATGTAAAGTTCTATGCATGAATTGTTTATGCAAAGCATATACATACTGATTATGTAAAGTTCTATGTATGAACTGTGTATGCAAAATATGTGCATACTAATTATGTAAAGCTCTATGTATGAATTATCTATGCAAAGTATGTGCGTATTGATTATGTAAAGTTCTATGTGTGAATTGTCTATGGAAAGTGTATGCGTACTAATTATGTAAAGTTGTATGTATGAATTGTCTATGCAAAGTATGTGCATACTGGTTATATAAAGTTCTATGTGTGAACTGTCTATACAAAGTGTATGCGTACTAATTACGTAAAGTTATATGTGTGAAATGTCTATGCAAATTATGTGCGTACTGATTATGTAAAGTATGCGTACTGATTATGTAAAGTACTATATGTGAACTAGCACTGTAGCGTATGTGGGGAGTGATTTTGTGAAACATTTGTGCGTACTGATGTTACAATATAGTTTTATTTAAACTCTATCTATATTGTAAAGCATGTGCGAGTTGTATTTTAATGTATGTGTGAGCTATGCTAACATGCGAGTTGTATTTTATGAGCCATTCTTTTGTTGAATATTTTTGTAACATGTACATATCGAGGCAACTCTCAGTCTTAGCCAGCTAGTAACTTGGTTTTGTTATACTCAGTTGTATCTTTCTTTTGTTCGAGATAAGTTTTGTATAAGTTGATTGAATGTTGTACTTCGCCAATTATCAAGTTCGCTCTGCAAATGGTATTCTGTTTTAACCGATTTATATATGCATTCGTTGGAGTTAATAATTCTAAAGTTCGCAGTATCCTTCGAGAACTGCTATCTCAACATTCTTTATGTCGTATGTGTTTGTCGTTAGTCTCTGTTCGCTACCTACCATTCTTAATATAGCTTAAGCGGTGAATTTGTTTTTTTTTTTTAATTTCATGTCAATCAATTCTTTTAGTAACACCTCGGTTTGCCGGTCGATCGGTCAGACATTGGGGTGTTACAAAGATAATGAAACATATATGGCTCAATTGAATGGTGATTACATAAAAGGTGACAAAATAAAACATATTTCACCAAAATTATTCTTCACTCGTGATATTGAGAAGAAAGATAATACAGAAGTTCAACAAATTTGTTCCAATGATAATTTGGCAGATCTTTTTACTAGGGCATTGCTGACCATAATGTTTGAAAGACTAGTATACAACATTGGAATATGTAAGCTTAAAGATGTATTATGATGTTTCTATTAGGGGAGTCTAAAACACACTGCACTCTTTTCCTTTAATGAAGGTTTTTTCTCACTCAATTTTCCTAATAAAGGTTTCTAACAAGACAACTTGTAATAGGATATTGTGTACTCTTTTTCTTTCATTAGGTTTTTATCCTACTGGGTTTTTCATAATAAGGTTTTAACGAGGCACATTTTCGTTGATGGACATCCAAGAGGGAGTGTTGTAAATTCATTGATAAATGGATGTCCATATAACTTCTAAAACCTCCAAGGGTTTGTTCTCTTGTAACCCCTAAAAAATCTATATGGTACCTTAATTCTCTTATTTATGTTTTTGTAACCTATGGTGATTGAGACCCTAAAAAATAGTGTGCATGTATAAGCTTTTTGTATCCCAAGTGAAAATTGAATTATCTTTTCATTTTTCTCAACTCTTTTGTTTTATTCTTATTATAATTCTCTTAGCTTTTAGGGTAAACTACCTAGTTGGTCACCCAACTTTTAAGGCGTTTTCATTTTGAGAAATCCTTACAATTTGGTCACCCAACTTTTAGGACACTTTTATTTTAGTCTTTCAAGTGTTAAATCTTTAACGACGGTTAATTGTACATGCCATATCATGTTTATACTTTCATTTTAGTCACCCAACTTTTAGGTTGCTTTCATTTTGGTCACCTAAAAAATATTTGGTAAAAGTATTGATTCGGGTAAAAAAAAAAGGATTAAAGTGAAAAAGTGGTAGAAACTAAAATAATACACAAATTTGTTTTTACCCCAATTAATGCTTTAAAAAGATATTTTTTTTTGGTGACCAAAATGAAAGTGACCTAAAAGTTGGGTGACCAAAATGAAAGTGCAAACATAACGTGACATGTATAGTTAACTACCATTAAAGATTTAATACTTGAGTGATTGAAATGAAAGTGCCCTAAAAATTAGATGACCAATTAAATAGTTTACCCTAGTTTTTATAGTAATTAAACAAATAAAGTGAACTTTTACCAAGTGGATGAAGTGAAAAAAAAATGATAACATCCTGAATATGTTATAAATGTTGGAAATAAACCAATTTACGTTGGTGAAATTTCACTAGAGAAAAATCCCCAATTGAAGGGGAAAAAAGAAGAAAAAGAAAAGAAATTTGATTGCACTGAAACATATAATCCAAACAAATACCAACAATAGCATTAAACAACAAAGTGCCCTAAACGTGCCTTGGAAGAGGTACGTTTGAAATCTAACAAGGTGGTGAATCATAAAAGCTGAAAATAAGTAAAAACCTCGTTTCTATGAGGACCATTTTTTCTCTTTTTCATCTCATGACACTTGATCAAAATTGAAGTAAAAATTGTTTATGATATTGACGGTTTTCTCCTTGCTTTTAAAAATTTGATACATCTATAATTAATAATCTGAAGTTTATTAAGAGAAAAAAAGAAAAAAAAAAAGAAAAAGGATTGAAAGTGGAATTCATTTGATATTGGTTGCCGCAAATGACAAGACATGTATTGTTTGTTTCCGAAGAAACAATCAAAATTCATAAGCATCCAGAAACAACCTTATCCCGCACAACAGACAGACAGGTGCAGTTCATAATTTTAACTTTTAAATATGTTTTGATGGATTCTCATGGTCTACAGATTTGTTATATTCACCTCTAAAACACAAATTAATGTATTGTCTTATCAACATCTTAACATTAATAAGATTTTGCTATAAAAATTGGGATAGGCGATGGTGAAAATTGAGTGTGAAGGATGAGAGCAGCATCCCACTGATTTGGTTGCCATCTCTAACCATAGTGGTCATTTTAGTAGTTGAAACCATTTAACATTTTGGTTCTAAAACATAACTAGTTTGTTTTGATGTGTAAATAGGTAAGGCCATTTCAGTTTAATCATATATAATTTGTTTTGATAGTTTTAAATACAACGTGAAGATATGATACATGGATTATTATTCTAAGGTGCATTAAAATAATAAAACATTTGACAAATTCCTAATATGTATATTTTAATGTTTACATTTTAACAAAACAAGATTCTTCATCATTAAGTTATTAAATTATTCACCAAACCAAACCGGTGGCAAAGGCCAATTTATGTAAAACATTTCAGAAACAAGGGGTTTTTGCTAGCACCCAGGATAGACGCCCAAAAAGGTGCAGCCCCGTTGTCATTTTATAACAGGTAAAAAACACCTATTCCAAGAGTTATTCTCATTTTCCATGTTAGGTAAATTCCTCCTTTTAAAGGATTTCAACTAATTAACAATGAAAATTAATTTTTTTTATCAATTATACATCATTTTGATTAATATAATAAATTAAAAAAACCATCCCAAAAATGTATAAAGTTTTTTTAATCTAAAAATTTCAAAAAAAATTAATATTCTATTACACATTTATACATGTGGAGCCACGTATTTAGAATAGGAATGTGTGTTAAAAATAACATACAATTTATTTGAAACTAATTAATAATAACACATAAAAACATGTACAATGTTCAACTAAAAAATTAGATTGAATTGTGAGTAAAATGAAATTTAAACACATAAATATATCTCTTGAAGTAGATAGGGAAAGGAGTATTTGTATCCCTTAGTCTTTTTCTATGTAATTTAATATAGTAATATATTTTTATTCAATAAAAAACACATTAATATATCATATTAAGAATACTAAATGTATCCATGATAGACATCGAAAAAGGTGCAAGCCCATTATTTAATGGGTAAAAACACCTCTCTAATTCTTCTCAATTTTGATATTGAGCAAATTGGCCCCTTTCAAAAAATAAAGTAATTTAATATTGATCAATTTTGAAAGTAAATAACTAAGGCTAATTAATTATGAAAATTAATATTTTTCATCAATTGTACATAATATTTATTGATATTATAACAAATTAAGCTCATATTGTTTATATATTATGTTTGGATTCTAAAAATTTATCCCAAAAAAGGTATAAAGTTGTTAAAAATCTAAAAAAAATAAAAAATAATATATATATATATATATATAAATAATTTTAGCTTCAAAAACATATAATAGATAAACAGGATATGTATATTTTGAGGCTAAATTTGTTATTTTACCCATTAAAATTATATAAAATTAATGAAAAAATATTAATATTGTGATAAATTGCCCTTAGATGCTCACTTTTGATATTAACAAAGATTAAATTGCTTCATTTTTTAAAGTGGTTAATTTATTCAAAATCAAATTTAAGATTTAATTTTTTTATAATTAAATATTAATAATTTGGATATTATTAAGATTTGAATATTTTAATTACTATTTGTAATAAATTCTTAATTCTTGAATATTTATTTATGAGCCTACTTTAATTTAAGAAAGAATAAATTCATATTCGAATATTTATTATCCGAGTCCACGAATTTGAATATCTTATTCACTTTACTTCTTAGTTACTTAATTCAATATTCAGTAAATAGCATAATTAAAATCAAATAATAATATTGTTAAATAAATCAGATAATAATAATAGAATTTAATGTAGATGACAGACATATTCGAATTTTATAATAGATTTGCTATTCATGGCCAACCCCTTTGACATATGAGCCCAATTCATATAACCAAATTTACGATTTTGCCATTCCGAAACTCCCAACTTCCTTTATAAACTAACCTTGTTACCCTTTCCATCGCCCACCCCCTCCCTCCCTTCTCAAAAAATCCTTATACCCCCCAATGGCAAAAGGCGGCAACAAGCTAATGAAGCTCAAATCAGCTCTGAAGAAGCTAAATTCATTCAACCACAAGCAAAGCCGTCCGGCGTCCAGCTCCGTAGTCGCCGCTTTCGACACCTACGAAGACGTGTCGTCGGACGTCAATCTTCAGCCCGTCTATGTGGGAAAATCCCGGAGACGGTACCTTATCAGCTCCGACATCGTCGAAAACCCTTTGTTCCGTGAACTCGCGGAATGGTCGAGCGGCGAAAATGACTCCGACGCCGTCATCAACGTGTCGTGTGAGGTGGTGTTATTCGAACACTTGCTTTGGATGCTAGAAAATGCTGACCCTCATCAGCCCGAGTCTTTGGCGGAGCTTGTCGAGTTTTACGCTTGTTGATCATATGACAGTTCCCATGTGGTCGTTTGCATGGTTCACAACTTGTACATTATGTAAGGATATTTATTTATATAATAATGCATATGATTAGGCGGTGTAGATTAAGAAACAAGACATGATTGTAGAGAGATTTAACCAAGTTAACGCCGGATAAACTAAAATCCCTGTCGGAAATCATATTTGTGGATCATTGTTTTTCATTTTTGTTTTCTTTTTCTTATATAATAAGAATTGAAGTTCATTTTTCTTAATAATTTTAGAAATGTGTAGCATTTTTATATATGCATCAATGAAGAAAAGGACGGCAAAAGAGATATGGGATCATTGTCATTCAATCTTTTTCTCAAACAGTTTGCAAAACAAAAAATATAATAATACCATTCAGAATCCGAGTATAGTTTCAATGTTTAAGTTGGTATCTGAATTTTTTGTTTCAGTTTGCTATTTGAATTTGGTTTCAATATTCAATTTGATATTCAAACCAAATGGCATCATGTAGATTAATGAATGTTTGATACATGTGTTTTAGTAAAAAATATAGATACTTAATTAGGACAAAAAAGAAGTCAAGTATCAAATTGAAAAACTCTAATTTATAATGAATATCAAAAACATAGTACCAAATAATATATTAACCCAGAAATATTCGATAATATAATTGAAAATTGATTCATGAGATAAAAGGATTTACCCAAAATGTTAAAAGAAAAGTCTTTCATAAATCCAGGCATGCTATCGGTCTTATAGAGAATCTGTCAAAGACTCACTAAATGAGATTGATCAATCCATAATGATTATTTAATTTAATTATGGTGCATAATTGATTAGAGTATGAGTGAAGTAAGGTTGTGGGATGCCCCAGACTTGCTTGGAAATTGCATAGGCAAATCAAAGCCCCAATATTCTTCATAAAATAATGCAACAGCAAGAAAGAGGTAGCTGCAGAAAAAAGAAAGTGTCCATATTCTGAGACAAGAAGGCGAAGCCAAGAAGTGGACAAAAAGACCTTTGTAATTAAAAATTAGAAAAGGTGATTAGTCTTGAAATTGAAATAATAATATGATCATGTTCAAAGTTCAAACTGCAAATGATTGGGTCGTTAGAGATGCCCTTTCTTTAAGAGTTAGGGGCAGGCGTTCTGTAACTGCTACCTTTGCTGCATTTTCTTGCTTTCATTTGACTTGCTCACAATTATCTTTCCATGATCGGTGGACGAGTGGCAGGGTTTACAAAAAAAATTCTAAATCCATCGGAATGCTAATATTCCGACGATTTTTAAAATATATAAAAAAAATGAGATTATTCAAACCGAATTTTATTTTTATTTTTATTTTTATAATGAAAAATATATATTTAAAATAGTAAAAATAATTTAAAATTCTATGTAAATTTTATTTTAATAAATACCAAAGTTGTTAATTGGTTTCTTTTTATCTCGAAAATTAAGTTTTTAAAAGAATATTTATGAATTTTATTAAAAATCATAAAATAAAATTTACTTTCTTAAAATAAGTCCAAAAATTATTATTGAAAGAAAAAGTGGATTCAAATTATGATGAAAGAAAATATTAAAATAATTTAACGAAATTAAAGCAATGTTACCATAAATGATGGAAGACTTTGGTGAGTGGAAAACACGAAAAGAAAAGATTGCTAATTAAGACGCGTTTAAGGATGTGTGATGTGGTTGCCAAGCTGCCTCGGCTCCAAGTTTTATCTCCCATTCTCACACCTGCCATCCTTTTTTTTTAATTTAACTTTTGAGGATAGAGTGATGACAAAATATAAATGATAATACGTAATAATTTTAAAGTCTGTTAGTGAAATTAAGAAAATCTTTTACCTTATTTTAATAAATTGTCTTATAATTTCAAAAGTCTCACCATAAATTTATAATTATCACCTCCAAGGTCACTTGATGAATCCCCAATCAGGATCTCAACAATTAACAGAAATAGAAGAGAAAATGAAATCACTTTAGGAGCAATTATCTTCCAACACAAATTTCTTTAAACAATAGAAATGACAAGTTTCTTGAAGAGAGGTTCAAAGACAATCCCCCAAGAACAAGAAGATGAGATGGCTCATATATAATTGTCTCAACTTCTAAAAGGTTTAATTTTAGTTATACTTACTTTTTATTTTATTTTCAAAATTTTGATTGATTTTTCTAATGATTTTGATAATATCTTTTAATAATCTTATTATTGATATGATTTTTTTTTTTCATTTTAAATCACATGAAATATAAAAAATACACTTAATGAGATTCGAGTCCAAAACATCGTAATTATCAATGCTTTTATCATTTCAACTAAAACTTCATTTAATTCTTAAATTAATTTTTCATAATCTAGATGACCCAATTTCAAGTGCTACCAATTGCATCACTACACTTGGTGCTTTAAGGTAAGTAATGCAACTTGACAAATGTATGAATAAAATGAGGAAGGATTGTATGAAACAATAATATTATCTCTTTCCAATAATTTAATGTCACGTCAGTAATTTTATTTTAAATTTTAGAATAATTCTTTTTCAAGATAAAATTATTGATGTGACATTAAACTATTAAAATATAATATACAGATGACATAATGTCACTATTTCATACCCTCATTTTCTAAAATAAAACAAAGTAGGAAACAACAATTACATGATCCTTGACATAGCCTTGTCGAATAAAGATGCTCCAGCCAACAAATACAAGGTCCTGAAAAGTGATGATCATGAGTTCATGACAGATAAAACATCTCAACCAATCAAAAAAAGACCACACACGAAAATCATTATTTACAGTTATTTATTCTCTAAAACTCAATTTTCTTCTTCTAAAGATTCACTAACTTAAGTATCTAAAAATTAAGCTCCAATACCTTTCCAAGTTATTCTTAATAAACCTACTGTTAATATATATCTAAACCCAATCCGAAACAAAAAAAATTAAACAATTTATAATTTTAATAACCTTTAATTGAACCGGTTAATGTTTGAAAATATTTTTTATATAATGCAATAATTTGGGTTAAAAGGAAAGTGATGATCCCACGTGAGAGGTGGTCGAGGAAATCAGATATGGAGTGATGATAGGTGCATGTTAGACTGAGGAATTTTTGTCCCCATTTTTGCTTTTAATTTTGAAGATCTGACCTATATTTTCATGTCTCTCATATGCCCCCCACTCCCCACACCACCCACGCACATGCACCACAGCAACATTTATAAAATTAAAGATAAAAATGAACTAAAATACCATAAAAAATCCAAAATTTTCTGTTAAAATAATACATTTTTTTATATTTTTTAACCGGTTTTGTTTTTGGATTTCAAGTTTCCCCTTTTACCAGATCAAAGTGGTTTTGACTATTCCAGTTATTATTTCAGTGATTGAAGCAGCAGTAGCAGTTTTTAGCTTAGGTACAGTCCAATACTGACAATATTGGTGTAAAATAATAAGTTGGAGATTATCCAAAAAGCATATAGGAGCAGTGGGAATGATATTTTTTGGTTCATTGAACCATATCTAGAGTTAGTTTTATTGGGTTTTGTCATATATTAAGTCGCACCTCACCCAAGAGAGGGTATGGGAATTGGCAACTCTAGTTTGTTCATGAATCTGGTATATATGTTGGTATTCAAATAAATAAACACAAGATATTCAAAGATAGAAAGGAAAGATTGGAGTACCCATATTTCTTATGTATGAACATGATTCAAGACAAAAACAATACCTTCCAATTGCTGAAGCTGCACATGACATGACATGAATATATAAAAGGGAAGATAGTAGAACATAGTATATTGCATAAGATAAAAGGGAAACAGGTTTAGGGTCCACGACATATATTGTAACAATATATGTCATGTGAATATATAATTAGGAGACCATGAAGAGGGGCCTAGAAACTGAGCCGAAATGGACAAATCACTGAACAAAACAAAAGCTTCAAATCCATTTATATGGATGACTCTTCATGCCTGTTTTGCAGTAAAAAATTCGTCCAATGTAGCTAAAGATGATATGAACTCCTCCACATATCCAGATGGTTGCCATGTTGTTAAAAGTGATATATGGCTATGCTTCACTTAACTTAGGGGCCAATCCAAAGGCTTTAGTCCCCTTGGATTTTATGGATAAATTGCATTTCCAATCCCTCTTGAAGATTAATTCAGTTTAGATCTTTTTAGCATAAAATTTCTCGTTTTGGCCTCCAAACAAAAGATTCTTAGCTCCGCCTCTGGTTAACTTATGGAAAATGGCAAGGTGATAGTTCATGAATCCCTTATCAAGTTACCAATAAATCTTCACCTTCATATTTAGTTTTTTTTTTTTTTAAACATGAATGTATTAGAGTTTAAGATTTTAGATTCAAGTTGTTAAAATTTTATAAAAATATTAAATTAATTCTTAGAATTATATTAATAATAAAATATACAAATTGTAAGTAAAAAAGTAGCCAATTTATGATACTATAGGTAAACAACTCCTAAACTAATTGTCTGTCATTCCATTTATGGGTTAGGGACTGTTGGCTTCGTAAGGTCCTTAACTTCTACTAAAATTTATCACAGCCTTTTTTGGGTGAATTTCTTTTAAAGATTAATTATGTTTAAAAATAAATTGAATTATAGAAAAATATTTTTGACCGAGTAACTTTTATAAATAACTATAATTAAAATGTAAAAATCTTAAATACCTCATTGATATATTATTTTTATATCATATGCTTCTGAAATTATTCACATCACTTTAAAGATTTTTTAAATTTATTATTTTTTTCGTAATTAAGATATACACCTTAAGCAGCAATGACTAATCTTCTCACCTGCGAATGATTTTCAAAGAGATAAACGGCTAGTCATGAAATGTGCTCTAATCCTATGAGTGGGAATCGAACTCCTGTCCACACGATTAAATGATGAGGTAAACAACCACTACTCCTAAATATGGTAGAAACTGTCCAGCGATAGTCTTGGCCAATATAAAAACTTATGTAAAAAAATTTAAAACTTTTATTTTAAAAAAAAGTACAAATTGTTTAAACTGCCAAATAATGTTTTGACGAGGAAAAGAAGGGCTGAGCTTTTTTATATTTAAACTTAGTTTTGATAGGGAGTTGGGAGTTACACCAGAACTCACTCACGCCCTTTATGAATAAAATGTAGATATAGATACATAAATTAGGTAAAATTCCCAGCCTAAATATGTTGAAAGGAAATGCTTGTTTGATTGTTTGGATCTTTGTTGTTGCATACAAAAGCAAAATTAAAAAAAAAAATGCTACCATTTTCAAGAGCGTGGGTTAAGCAATAATAGGTTTGGGGTTTGGGAGGTGCTAAACTTTAGCATTAAATAATATTCCAAGTGTAGGTGTGGTGAGTGAAGAAACATTGTATTTTTGCACCCAACAAATTCAAGTATGGCACTACAATCCAAAGCTTTCAAACCAAATAAGCGACATGGCATGTGATATTGTCCTCAATTCTAAAGTCCCACCAAGCAAAAACTATGCCTTCTTCTTCTATTCATCCCCTCTTTCCGACATAAAAGAAAGAATAAAACAAAATAAATAAAATAACGAGTTGATGAGATTTTTGTCAAAGTACTGCTCATCAAGATTTCTGTTAAAACAGATGTCCAAAAAACGCCATGCATATGGAAATTGAAATAAGAAAAGATGAGGACCACCTTGACCTGGATAATGGTATTTAGCATAAAATTTCGAGTTCAAGCTTTGTAAAAATTAGCTTGATTTTGTATTTTCTTAAGATCTAAAAGTTCGGGGAAATGAAAAAG
Organism: Gossypium sturtianum; assembly: GCA_025698515.1. Taxonomy (NCBI): domain Eukaryota; kingdom Viridiplantae; phylum Streptophyta; class Magnoliopsida; order Malvales; family Malvaceae; genus Gossypium; species Gossypium sturtianum. Next base: position 128,861,224 of record CM046948.1, read on the forward strand.
TAGAGTAGTAAAAATATAACAGTGATGATTTTAGGAAATTAAAGTGCATGTGCTTTGTTCACCTTCTATGTCGGATCTAACTAAAGTCGAGGGACAGAGAAAATTTGGGAAATTAAGGCCATTTCATTAAGTTGGAGGACAATTTTTTGTCTTATTATTAAAAGAATCTTCTTTGGGTTCATTACGTTGTAGTATTGATATCAAATGGTAATTTGATAGCTTGTCTGGATTTTACTTTATCAGACGTTTAACGTGGAACTTTTACGTTGAAAAATATGGGAGTGACTCTCTCAATTCAATTATTGAGCTATATATAAAAATAGAAACTACTAGTAGCTAGCTAGCTACTACTCTTTTTCTTCTTTTTTATTTATGTTTCTTATAAAATATGGTACGTTGCTTTGAATTAGATTGAATTATTGGAGCTAAAGTAGTTATAATGGAGTCCACAAATCCGGCCGGAAGTTTAACAATGAGACCTTGGTTATATATATGGGTAATGTTGAGACTTTGTAATATAGAGGGTTAAAGTTTAAGTCTTATTAGTTGATTGAGTCTTAGTTCAATTGGCATAGACATTGTTATCAATGTAGAAGGATGTGAGTTCGAGTGTGCTAAAGCGCATTATTCTCCTATTTATGGGTTAGTGAGAGATTATAGGTAATTCTAGGCATTGTATCAAAAAAAGTTATGTGAGTTCTTTTTTAAATTATATTTTGTTGTGTAATAAATGAACAGTTGAACAAACGAATCATTCTGGTAACTAATATAACTTTTTGAATCTGATTGGACTTCTAAGTCGAATATAGAGTATTACATAAGAAGCTTATTAATTATGTTGACCGCACTAAAAAAGGCATTGGACCAACATTGAAATTACATAAATGCTTTGACAAGAAGTGTTAGCCCAAGTCCAACAATGTGTCTATGTTTGCGCTTGACCACACCAGTTTGCTAAGAAGTGTGAGGGTAAGTCAAACCATGCTTGATGTTATTCGATGCTACGTTGAATAACTTCAATACTCTCCCCCTTCCCGTAATTTGCACCTCCTTTATGCAACCACCAAATTGTGTTTGTACTAGCTTGTAAAAAATGTTAAAAGCAACAACAGCTTCTAATTTTGACTTTAGTAAATATATCCAATAATGTCAAGTATAAGCAACATGTGTAAGTCCCTATAAATCAGTGTATACTGATTCAAAAGGTTGATAGTAAGTTGTATGTGAGGGTGAGAACTGAGAAGGAAAGTTCATGACTCTTACCCATTTGATTAGCCACAAATACTATATTACTCATAGTACTGGGAAGCTTCACATTACAAGTTCGCAACATTTAAAACAAAGAATCAACGACTGCATGACCCAGTCATCTACGCCATAACTCATACAAATTCTCATTACTAGTAGTGTAAAACATTAAAGGACCCTTATTAGTACTAAAAATTTTACCACATGCGTATGCGTGTGAAAATTATGTATTTAGAACACAAATTTGTATTTAAAAGTACCATGAAATAAATAACGAAATGTATGATTTGAACAAATTAATAATAATACATTAAATATGTACGATATTAAAATAAAATTATTAGATTAAATTCTAAGTAAAACGAAATTCAAACACATGAATACATTAGATTAAAATTACTAAATGAATACAATTATTTATTATGGTGTTTTCATTAATCCGAAGTTGGTGTCGAGTTAATTTGTAAGATCGTCTCAATCAACAACATTATTAATATAGGTATACAATTGATGGATGTAATAAAGTGCGCATAATTAAATTAAAATGTAAAAAATATTAAAATGAAGCTTTGGTTGAATGGCAAATTTAAGATTTTGCTAACCCAATTGACATGGGTTCAAATCCCATCATATGCATAATCTTATTAGTTTTTAAAATAAAAAGACTAAAGCACCCTCAAATAATATAATTATTTAAAATGCAAAGGGACATTAAAGTAATTCTCCTAATATAAATAACGAAGGTTCTATGACTGCAAGAATTTGACTATCTGTTGGAAGTTAATAATCTATACCGGAACCATATTTGTAAAGGTCATCTATCTCCATCCCTCAAAGCAACACTATACTTTTACGTTCACCCGATCAAGCAATAATGGGCATGAAATTAAAAAAAAAACTCCATTATCCCTGGCAAATTTAGAAATTGGAACAAGATTTTTCATAATATGAAGAACATGCAACAAATTATTTAACAAAAATACTCTAGATTGTTGGTGTTTTGAGACTAAGAAAGAAAGCAAAACGAAAACAATGAACCAACAAGACGAACTGATTTTCAACACTCTTCAAATTTCATTTCAAAAGGTTACTGTTAGGATCGTCCCGATTAAGCAACAAGTAAAAAAAAGATAGCGGAATAAATTGAGAAATTGAACACACAAATTTAACATGGAAAAACTCCTCCAATGAGGATAAAAAACCACGGGCAAAGATAATTTTACTATAATGGCAAAAGAACGAAGAGTACAAAATATGGAGATAAAAACTAAACCCCGAAAAACCCAAAAACAAAGAACCCTCAAAACGTAAACACAAAATTCTCTAAATGTGTTATGAGTTCTAATCTCTAATGGGTGTGTATTTCTAAGGTTGTAAAAGAACCTATTTATAGGCTAAATTGTCAAGTCAAACAAATTATGCTAATAAATGCTAAATATATTATACTAATAAATACTAAATCTTCTAGAAAGAAAATATATTTTGTTTAACTTGACTTGCAAGCAATCTCTTAGAATTTGGGTCACACAACTCTAACAATCTCCACCTTGACACGAATTCTTACAACGCCATCTTTGCCAAAGCCCGCCATGGGCCTATCTTGAACTATGCAGGGAATTAACTGAGTCGAATCTGTGCTTAGAAGCTGGAAGACTTCTAGCCTTCAACTTGTGCACTGCCAAATCAAAACTAACCCGGGTTTGATTTTCATGAACACAGTGCCCTAACTTTTCAAAACATGCATCCAAAAGAGAACATCTCTTCAACGAAACGGTCATACGTTTTTCCATCCTATGACCAAGTTGCCTCTGCTCCAAACGAGTTGACTTCGACTCCGTAACGGGCGAGGGACATCTGATTTCACCGGTTACTGTAGAACCTTCTAGAATATAAAGACTACCGGTTCTTTTACCTTTTAACAAAACGAGAGCTGCACGAGATACTTTAATGTCGCTCGACTCGATGTTGATTCTGCATCCTTTCAAGTCTAAACTACTCAAGGAGATGAGATTCTTTCGTAAATCAGGTACATACCTGACATCTGAGAGTGTCCTAATCGTCCCATCGTGTATCCTAATTTTAACAGTACCAATACCAAATACCTTACTAGATGAATCGTTTCCCATGCGCACAACTCCACCTTCAACCGAACTGTATGTGGAGAACCATTCTCTAATGGGACACATGTGGAAAGAACATCCCGAATCTAGGATCCACTCGGACGTGAGCTTGGAGTTATCGCTCGCTGACACTAACAAGAAATCATCACCTCTTTCATCGACCAAATTAGCACCAGCTACATCTTCCTCGTTACTCTCAGCAGCTCTTTTATTTCACAGTTTATAACAATCTGCTTTAACGTGACCTAACTTTTTACAATAGCGACACCTTTTGTCTCGTTTCTTTGATGCTACCAAAACGGAAGCTTGCTTATCTACCTTGCTATCCAAACCAAACTCATTGTCGAGTTTGTCTCTACTCAACAAATGACCCTTCACATCTTCGAATAAGAGTTTGTCTTTGCCATAAATCAGGGTCTCCCTGAAAGACTTGTATGAAAGGGGTAAAGAGCACAATAATAGCATGGCGTGATCTTCATCGTCAATATGAACCTCAACATTCTTTAAATCATTTAAAAGAGTAATGAATTGACTGATGTGATCTCTAAGAAGCTCACCTTCGTTCATGCGAAACGTAAATAGACGTTGTTTCAACACTAAACGGTTAGTCAGAGACTTAGTCGCGTAAAGAGTTTCTAACCTTTTCCACAAGGTGGATGAGGTTTTCTCCATCAATACCTCCTGAAATACCGTATTCGCGAGGCACAACTGGATTGTAGACAAGGCATTTTCATCAAGCTCTTCCCATTCTATTTGATTTAGATTCTCAGGCTTTTTCCCGGTAACAACCTTTTTCAAGCCTGTTTGAACTAGAATTGCCATCATCCGAACTTGCCACAGATTGAAATTTGTCTCACCATCGAACTTCTCAATTTCAAACCTTGTTGCTGCCATCTCTGAACGGGCTGATCTATAAAATTGAGCTAGCTCTGATACCACTTGTTAGGATCGTCCCGATTAAGTAACAAGTAAAAAAAAAGATAGCGAAATAAATTGAGAAATTGAACACACAAATTTAACGTGGAAAAACTCCTCCAAAGAGGATAAAAAACCACGGGCAAAGATAATTTTACTATAATGGCAAAAGAACGAAGAGTACAAAATATGGAGATAAAAACTAAACCCCGAAAAACCCAAAAACAAAGAACCCTCAAAACGTAAACACAAAATTCTCTAAATGTGTTATGAGTTCTAATCTCTAATGGGTGTGTATTTCTAAGGTTGTAAAAGAACCTATTTATAGGCTAAATTGTCAAGTCAAACAAATTATGCTAATAAATGCTAAATATATTATACTAATAAATACTAAATCTTCTAGAAAGAAAATATATTTTGTTTAACTTGACTTGCAAGCAATCTCTTAGAATTTGGGTCACACAACTCTAACAATCTCCACCTTGACACAAATTCTTACAACGCCATCTTTGCCAAAGCCCGCCATGGGCCTATCTTGAACTATGCAGGGAATTAACTGAGTCGAATCTGTGCTTAGAAGCTGGAAGACTTCTAGCCTTCAACTTGTGCACTGCCAAATCAAAACTAACCCGGGTTTGATTTTCATGAAAACATTGCCCTAACTTTTCAAAACCTGCATCCAAAAGAGAACATCTCTTCAACGAAACGGTCATACATTTTTCCATCCTATGACCAAGTTGCCTCCGCTCCAAACGAGTTGACTTCGACTCCGTAACGGGCGAGGGACATCTAATTTCACCGGTTACTGTAGAACCTTCTAGAATATAAAGACTGCCGGTTCTTTTACCTTTTAACAAAATAAGAGCTCTATGAGATACTTTAATGTCGCTCGACTCGATGTTGATTCTGCATCCTTTCAAGTCTAAACTACTCAAGGAGATGAGATTCTTTCGTAAATCAGGTACATACTTGACATCTGAGAGTGTCCTAATCGTCCCATCGTGTATCCTAATTTTAACAGTACCAATACCAAATACCTTACTAGATGAATCGTTTCCCATGCGTACAACTCCACCTTCAACCGAACTGTATGTGGAGAACTATTCTCTAATGGGACACATGTGGAAAGAACATCCCGAATCTAGGATCTACTCGGACGTGAGCTTGGAGTTATCGCTCGTTGACACTAACAAGAAATCATCACCGCTTTCATCGACCAAATTAGCACCAGCTACATCTTCCTCGTTACTCTCAGCAGCTCTTTTATTTTGCAGTTTATAATAATCTGCTTTAACGTGACCTAACTTTTTACAATAGCGACACCTTTTGTCTCGTTTCTTTGATGCTACCAAAACGGAAGCTTGCTTCTCTGCCTTGCTATCCAAACCAAACTCATTGTCGAGTTTGTCTCTACTCAACAAATGACCCTTCACATCTTCGAATAAGAGTTTGTCTTTGCCATAAATCAGGGTCTCCCTGAAAGACTTGTATGAAGGGGGTAAAGAGCACAATAATAGCATGGCGTGATCTTCATCGTCAATATGAACCTCAACATTCTTTAAATCATTTAAAAGAGTAATGAATTGACTGATGTGATCTCTAAGAAGCTCACCTTCGTTCATGCGAAACATAAATAGACGTTGTTTCAACACTAAACGGTTAGCTAGAGACTTAGTCGCGTAAAGAGTTTCTAACATTTTCCATAAGGCGGATGAGGTTTTCTCCATCAATACCTCCTGCAATACCGTATTCACGAGGCACAACTGGATTGCAGACAAGGCATTTTTATCAAGCTCTTCCCATTCTATTTGATTTAGATTCTCAGGCTTTTTCCCGGTAACAACCTTTTTCAAGCCTATTTGAACTAGAATTGCCATCATTCGAACTTGCCACAGATTCAAATTTGTCTCACCATCGAACTTCTCAATTTCAAACCTTGTTGCTGCCATCTCTGAACGGGCTGATCTATAAAATTGAATTAGCTCTGATACCACTTGTTAGGATCGTCCCGATTAAGCAACAAGTAAAAAAAAGATAGCGGAATAAATTGAGAAATTGAACACAAAAATTTAACATGGAAAAACTCCTCCAAAGAGGATAAAAAACCACGGGCAAAGATAATTTTACTATAATGGCAAAAGAACGAAGAGTACAAAATATGGAGATAAAAACTAAACCCCGAAAAACCCGAAAACAAAGAACCCTCAAAACGTAAACACAAAATTCTCTAAATGTGTTATGAGTTCTAATCTCTAATGGGTGTGTATTTCTAAGGTTGTAAAAGAACCTATTTATAGGCTAAATTGTCAAGTCAAACAAATTATGCTAATAAATGCTAAATATATTATACTAATAAATACTAAATCTTCTAGAAAGAAAATATATTTTGTTTAACTTGACTTGTAAGCAATCTCTTAGAATTTGGGTCACACAACTCTAACAATCTCCACCTTGACACGAATTCTTACAACGCCATCTTTGCCAAAGCCCGCCATGGGCCTATCTTGAACTATGCAGGGAATTAACTGAGTTGAATCTGTGCTTAGAAGCTGGAAGACTTCTAGCCTTCAACTTGTGTACTGCCAAATCAAAACTAACCCGGGTTTGATTTTCATGAACACAGTGCCCTAACTTTTCAAAACCTGCATCCAAAAGAGAACATCTCTTTAACGAAACGGTCATACGTTTTCCCTCCTATGACCAAGTTGCCTCCGCTCCAAACGAGTTGACTTCGTCTCCATAACGGGCGAAGGACATCTGATTTCACCGGTTACTGTAGAACCTTCTAGAATATAAAGACTGTCGGTTCTTTTACCTTTTAACAAAATAAGAGCTCTATGAGATACTTTAATGTCGCTCGACTCGATGTTGATTCTGCATCCTTTCAAGTCTAAACTACTCAAGGAGATGAGATTCTTTCGTAAATCAGGTACATACCTGACATCTGAGAGTGTCCTAGTTGTCCCATCGTGTATCCTAATTTTAACAGTACCAATACCAAATACCTTACTAGATGAATCGTTTCCCATGCGTACAACTCCACCTTCAACCGAACTGTATGTGGTGAACCATTCTCTAATGGGACACATGTAGAAAGAACATCCTGAATCTAGGATCCACTCGAACGTGAGCTTGGAGTTATCGCTCGTTGACACTAACAAGAAATCATCACCGCTTTCATCGACCAAATTAGCACCAGCTACATCTTTCTCGTTACACTCAGCAGCTCTTTTATTTCACAGTTTATAACAATCTGCTTTAACATGACCTAACTTTTTACAATAGCGACACCTTTTGTCTCGTTTCTTTGATGCTACCAAAACGGAAGCTTGCTTCTCTGCCTTGCTATCCAAACCAAACTCATTGTCGAGTTTGTCTCTACTCAACAAATGACCCTTCACATCTTCGAATAAGAGTTTGTCTTTGCCATAAATCAGGGTCTCCCTGAAAGACTTGTATGAAGGGGGTAAAGAGCACAATAATAGCATGGCGTGATCTTCATCGTCAATATGAACCTCAACATTCTTTAAATCATTTAAAAGAGTAATGAATTGACTGATGTGATCTCTAAGAAGCTCACCTTCGTTCATGCGACACGTAAATAGACGTTGTTTCAACACTAAACGGTTAGCTAGAGACTTAGTCGCGTAAAGAGTTTCTAACATTTTCCACAAGGCGGATGAGGTTTTCTCCATCAATACCTCCTGCAATACCGTATTCGCGAGGCACAACCGGATTGCGTGCACAAGGCATTTTCATCAAGCTCTTCCCATTCTATTTGATTTAGATTCTCAGGCTTTTTCCCGGTAACAACCTTTTTCAAGCCTGTTTGAACTAGAATTTCCATCATTCGAACTTGCCACAGATTGAAATTTGTCTCACCATCGAACTTCTCAATTTCAAACCTTGTTGCTACCATCTCTGAACGGGCTGATCTATAAAATTGAATTAGCTCTGATACCACTTGTTAGGATCGTCCCGATTAAGCAACAAGTAAAAAAAAGATAGCGGAATAAATTGAGAAATTGAACACACAAATTTAACGTGGAAAAACTCCTCCAAAGAGGATAAAAAACCACGGGCAAAGATAATTTTACTATAATGGCAAAAGAACGAAGAGTACAAAATATGGAGATAAAAACTAAACCCTGAAAAACCCGAAAACAAAGAACCCTCAAAACGTAAACACAAAATTCTCTAAATGTGTTATGAGTTCTAATCTCTAATGGGTGTGTATTTCTAAGGTTGTAAAAGAACCTATTTATAGGCTAAATTGTCAAGTCAAACAAATTATGCTAATAAATACTAAATATATTATACTAATAAATACTAAATCTTCTAGAAAGAAAATATATTTTGTTTAACTTGACTTGTAAGCAATCTCTTAGAATTTGGGTCACACAACTCTAACAATCTCCACCTTGACACGAATTCTTACAACGCCATCTTTGCCAAAGCCCGCCATGGGCCTATCTTGAACTATGCAGGAATTAATCGAGTCGAATCAGTGCTTAGAAGTCGAAGACTTCTAGCCTTCAACTTGTGTCTTGCCAAATCAAAACTAACCCGGTTTGATTTTCATGAACACAATGCCCTAACTTTTCAAAACTCGCATCCAAAAGAGAACATCTCTTCAACGAAAAGCGGTCATACGTTTTCCCTCTTATGACCAAGTTGCCTCCGCTCCAAACGAGTTGACTTCGTCTCCATAACGGGCGAGGGACATCTGATTTCACCGATTCTTCGTAGAACCTTCCGTAATATAAAGATCGCGGTTCTTTTACCTTTTAACAAAACGAGAGCTCCACGAGATACTTTAATGTCGCTCGACTTGATGTTGATTCTGCATCCTTTCAAGTCTAAACTATTCAAGGAGATGAGATTCTTTCGTAAATTAGGTACATACCTGACATCTGAGAGTGTCCTAATTGTCCCATCGTGTATCCTAATTTTAACTGTACCAATACCAAATACCTTACTAGAAGAATCGTTTCCCATGCGCACAACTCCACCTTCAACCGAACTGTATGTGGAGAACCATTCTCTAATGGGACACATGTGGAAAGAACATCCTGAATCTAGGATCCACTCGGACATGAGCTTGGAGTTATCGCTCGTTGACACTAACAAGAAATCATCACCGCTTTCATCGACCAAATTAGCACCAGCTACATCTTACTCGTTACTCTCAAGACTCTTTTTATTTCGCAGCTTATAACAATCGCTTTAACGTGACCTAACTTTTTACAATAGCGACACCTTTTGTCTCGTTTCTTTGATGCTACCAAAACGGAAGCTTGCTTATCTGCCTTGCTATCCAAACCAAACTCATTGTCGAGTTTGTCTCTACTCAACAAATGACCCTTCACATATTCGAATAAGAGCTTGTCTTTGCCATAAATCAGGGTCTCCCTGAAAGACTTGTATGAAGGGGGTAAAGAGCACAATAATAGCATGGCCTGATCTTCATCGTCAATATAAACCTCAACATTCTCTAAATCATTTAAAAGAGTAATGAATTGACTGATGTGATCTCTAAGAAGCTCACCTTCGTTCATGCGAAACGTAAATAGACGTTGTTTCAACACTAAACGGTTAGTCAGAGACTTAGTCGCGTAAAGAGTTTCTAACCTTTTCCACAAGGTGGATGAGGTTTTCTCCATCAATACGTCCTGAAATACCGTATTCGCGAGGCACAACTGGATTGTAGACAAGGCATTTTCATCAAGCTCTTCCCATTCTATTTGATTTAGATTCTCAGGCTTTTTCCCGGTAACAACCTTTTTCAAGCCTGTTTGAACTAGAATTGCCATCATCCGAACTTGCCACAGATTGAAATTTGTCTCACCATCGAACTTCTCAATTTCAAACCTTGTTGCTGCCATCTCTGAATGGGCTAATCTATAAAATTGAACTAGCTCTGATACCACTTGTTAGGATCGTCCCGATTAAGCAACAAGTAAAAAAAAGATAGCAGAATAAATTGAGAAATTGAACACACAAATTTAACGTGGAAAAACTCCTCCAAAGAGGATAAAAAACCACGCGCAAAGATAATTTTACTATAATGGCAAAAGAACGAAGAGTACAAAATATGGACATAAAAATTAAACCCCAAAAAACCCGAAAACAAAGAACCCTCAAAACGTAAACACAAAATTCTCTAAATGTGTTATGAGTTCTAATCTCTAATGGGTGTGTATTTCTAAGGTTGTAAAAGAACCTATTTATAGGCTAAATTGTCAAGTCAAACAAATTATGCTAATAAATGCTAAATATATTATACTAATAAATACTAAATCTTCTAGAAAGAAAATATATTTTGTTTAACTTGACTTGCAAGCAATCTCTTAGAATTTGGGTCACACGACTCTAACAGTTACAATATATATCTTTTGTTTTCCAAACAACTCAACTAATCCAACTAACACTTGAAAATAGGAAAACTTAACTTGTACACAAATTGATTATATAATCAGCACCTAAACACATCAAATCATTACCAACTTAGTTTGTTTCTAACTAAGTATCTTAACATAAGAGCTAAAGAAAAGATTAAACCAAAACATTGGTTTTTTGCTCTAAGAAGACAACTAGCACTTCATTTCTCAATTTGCTTTATCGCCAAGCAGTCACTTAGACAATTCGCCAATGTGCTTAGACAATCTGCCAAGCTTGTCGTATAAGAACTCTCCATATGTTAGTTTGCATATTGACAATCTGCCATTTATGTTGTTCGCCATGTTAGTTCACCAAGCGACTTACAGCTTGAACTATTTGCGATATGTTGTCTGCCATATGTACTCGCAAATTGGACTTTCACCATTTATGTTGTTCGCCAATGCATGGTTGGCCATCTCGCAACACTCCTCTTTGGCCTTTATGTTGCAAAATCCAATATCATATCTCAACTTCTCAAACTTCATCTTTCCAAAAGGCTTTGTCAGAATATCTACTTGTAACAGCCCGAGTTTGACCCTAATCGAAAATAGTGGTTTCGGGACCACAAATCCGAGTTCAAAGAATATTTTTATATTATATTTGGTGACTATGATTCATGAGTGTGCATGTACAAAAATCTTCGTGAATTAATTTGACCGTTTATGTGTTCAATTTAACGAAAATGGCTAAATCGCGTAAGCTGTAAAAATAGCCATTTATTAAATTAGGTGGCTAAAGTGAGTTGTCTTCTTTTGCATGAGTATTAAAGATGCAATTTGACCTTTATATAAGAGTAGTGGACGGCAATGTGACTTAATATATATATAATGTATAATTGTTTTATATGTTAAAATATATTAATGATAAAATAAACATTAAAAAGGCATTATACTAAAACAAAAAGAGAAAAACAATTTGCATGTCCATATTTTTGTTCTTGGTGCCGAAATAAGGAGAAACAAATACAAGAAAATTCAAGCTAAGTTCGGCCATGGATTAGCTTGATTCAAGGTGGGTTTTACCTCGGTTTTTGATAATTTTTACGTTTTTGAGATCGTTGCTTCGAATATTATCCGACCCATGTTATAATTTTTGTTATTAATGCATGAGTGATGTTCGACCATTGATGAAGGCTTGAGATTTTTGATGTTTGATAATTTTTTTTTAAAGATATGTTTTAGATTAACATGTTTTGTATTGGAAATTTTGATAATTTTGAGTAAATAGGGCTAAATTGAGAAATTTGTAAATTGAAGGGTCCAAATGTGAAATAAATGAATTGTATAGTTTTGTATGGGCATGGGTAGTATTCGGCCCTAGAGGAATAAATTCAAATTATGTGTATTTTATGTTTTGTGCAATAGGGACTAAATTGTAAAAGTTGTAAATGTCAGGGGTAAAATGGTAATTTACCCATTTATGTGATTTTTTGTATTAAATTGAATGAAAATATATTGAATAAGCTTAAATTTGGAATTTATTTAGATCAAGAACATAAAGTCACGGGTTGGACTGGGAAAGCGCGAAATTGAACGAGTAGCCGAGAAACCCTAATTCGTCAATTTTCGAGGTAAGTTTTTAAGCAGTTGGATGAAATGAAATTGATTATATACTAATGTACATATGAAAATAAATTATAAGCATGATAATTCCCCTATTGCCGAATGTATCTTGAGATGAAATGAAATGTATTTATAATAGTCGAATGTTAAGTTGATGTGTATATAAATATATATATATATGTAATTGTTGATTAAATGAGTTACATGAGTATAAGCATTTATAAAGAGGTAGTTATATATATGATTATGAAATGAGAGATGGATGTATGCTATGAATAAATATATGTGTAAATTGAGTTTACCGAATGTAATGGTAAGTGAAAAAGACAAATGGAGATGTTGAAAAATACATGTATGCTATGGCTAGATATATGTAACGTGTGTACGCCGAATGTGTTGGTATTTGAAAAAGGTAAATTGAGTATGTATAATTGATAATGGAATTATATATGTTTTCAAGAGCAAAGGAAGGGTCTATTAAAGGGCACTAAGTGTGCGAACTAAAATATCGAGCACTGTGTGTGCAAAATCGGTTAAATGGCACTGTGTTTGCAGAATAATAAGTAATGGCACTAAGCGTGCGATACATTACTATTAAATGGCACTGTGTGTGCGGAATAATAAGTAATGGCACTAAGTGTGCGATACATTACTGTTAAATGGCACTGTGTGTGCGGAATAATAAGTAATGGCACTAAGTGTGCTATACATTACTATTAAATGGCACTATGTGTGCTCTTTCTCACGTAACGGCACTAAGTGTGCGATACGTTACGTAATTTGCACTATGTGTGCGGGATTACAGAGACTTCGGGGACATAAACTGATGAAGGGAGATAAACGAGAAGTGATACATGAGTAAGTGTTGCATGATAGCTTAATAACCAGGTACTAGTGAGGTAAGTTACTTTTGTTACGAAAATATAGAAATGAGATGTGAATGTTAAACTTTGAGCTTCTTCGAAATGGATAAATAGTACTTGAGTATTCGATTTTGAGATCTATTAGATATGGTGGTTATTGAATGGTGACAAGTTATGCATATTTGTACTTATGAATTCATTATTGCTCATATTGGATTAATTAAATTGTTTATCGATTAGTTGTATAATTTTTACCATTGCTTAAAACTTACTAAGCTATATTAGCTTACCGTATGTGCGTTTGTTTGACTATTGTATAGATCTTGAAGGCTAGCTCGTGCTCGGGATCTTCACAAAGTCATTCGCACTATCATCTATCTTCGGTATTCTATAAGTTGTACCCCTTTTGAAACATATGGCATGTATAGGCAATATTTATTGGGTTGCGTTCGAATGATATTTATATATATGTATATGCCATACGAAAATGGCTATGCTTTTATGTTTGAGTTGGTTTGATCATGTTTAAATATGGAATTATTACTTGAGTATATTAGTATATTTATTAAAAGCCTAGTTTGAAAGTTATTTCATAATATGTTATATGAGAATTTTTGAGTTCATAGAATTGGTTGAATTATGGTATAAGACATTGGGTTGATAAAAATGTTTGTGGCATAATTATTTGAATGTGCCAATGTGACTAGACATGAATGGAATAGGTCACATTTGTGTATGTGATTATCAAAGGTGATATATTAATGAGCAATTTAATGTGTACGTATTTGTAGATATTCGACCATGATTTGTTTTAGTTTGGAGTATAGATTCTCCCTTTGAGATATATATTATATTCGGCCATGTGTTACAAATGGTTAAATCATAGATGTAATATCTTGTTAAGATGTGCATATTATGGAAGATATATATATATATATGTAATGAACATAGCCGAATGTGATAAGAAAGTTTTTTGGAGATAAATAAGTTGGTTTGATATTTTTATTTATGGTATATTCGATTGTGAGATGAGTAGATAGGACAATGATATAAATTGTATGTGATATTGAAATGATCAAAAGTAATGTATATGTTCAGGAATGATATATGTTTGAATGTATGGATGATAATAGCAATAGAATGAATGAATAAGTGCACTATACCTATTCGGCCTTTACTTTTAAATGACCTAGTGAATAGTGATTTTTCTATTTGAATGGAATTGGTTTTAAAGATGCTAGTGATAATGTTTGGTGGTAACTTATTTGTTTATAATAGTATGTTTTGATTATGTATTAATTATTGTAATAAGATTCATTTGAGTGCGGGGACTTGTGATTGGATAAGTAATGCCTCGTAACCCTAATCCGGCGACGGACATGGGTTAGGGGTGTTACATTTGATTGGTATCAGAGCTACGGTTTAGTCGGTTCTCGGACTAACATAGCGTGTGTGAGTCTAGCTATACATGCCATACTTTATAATCTGATAGTGTGATGACTTCTGACAGTGAAATGTGTTTATTTCTTCCATATCGTAAATGGATCCTGATCCCGAGCGAGCTATAGCTGACGATGTCGAGAGCGTGGCGCCTTCTCCCGTGCAAGGGACCGCGCCGGAGGAATCTCGACCAGCTGCGAGTAATCCCGATGAGGGGGCTAAACAAGCCTTTTATAGCATGATGAATGATTGGTTCAGTCAATATATTCGAACCAATCCGGCTGTTCAACAACCCCTGAATCAGAACACTCCCCCTGTAGTACCGGTGGTAACCCCGATCGTAAATCCTGAGAGAGCAAGCAAGCCTCCGGTTGATCGCATTAGAAAACACGGGGCTCAAGAATTTAGAACCAAAGATGATGATGATGCTGAGCGAGCTGAATTTTGGCTTGATAATACTATTCGTGTTTTCGATGAGCTGTCTTGCACACCCGATGAATGTCTGAAGTGTGCCATATCATTATTACGGGATTCTGCCTACTATTGGTGGAATACTTTTGTATCAGTTGTTTCGAAGGAGAGATTTACCTGGGACTTCTTTCAGACGGAATTCCGTAAGAAATACATAAGTCAGCGATTTATAGACTCTAAACGTATAGAATTTTTCGAGTTTAAGCAGGGTCGTATGACCGTATCTGAATACGAGCGTAAGTTTGTGAGACTTAGTCGCTATGCTCGTGAATGTGTTTCATCTGAGGCTGCTATATGCCGGAGATTCGAAGAAGGTTTAAATGAAGATATAAAGCTTCTGGTTGGCATCCTTGAAATAAACGAGTTCGTAGTACTTGTTGAGTCTCACGAGTTTGTGATTCGGTTTCAACCCTTGGGTCGGTGTGTGCTAGTTGATAAAGTGTGCAAGAATTGCCCTTTAATGATTCGAGACTCATGTTTTTCGGTTGATCTGATGTTACTACCATTTGACGAGTTCGATATTATCCTCGGTATGGATTGGTTGACGGTACACGACGCAGTAGTGAATTGCAGACGAAAGACTATTGATTTGAGGTGCCAGAATAACGAGATAATTTGAATTGAATCTGCGGATTTGAATGGGCTACCAGCTGTGATATCTTCGATGTTGGCTCGAAAGTATTTGAGAAAGGGTTGCGAAGCTTATCTTGCGTATGTGATTGACAGCAAGGTAACCGAAAAGAAGATTGAATCTGTACCAGTTGTTGGTGAGTATCCGGATGTGTTCCGAAGGAATTGCCGGGATTGCCACCCGTTCGGGAGGTACAGTTTGGTATTGAGCTAATGCCAGGGAAAACTCCGATTTCGATAGCTCCGTATAAAATGACAATCGGCGCAATTAAAAGAGTTGAAGGCTCGGGCTTGCAAGAATTGATGAGATAAAGGTTTCGCCCGACCGAGTTTTCTCTCCACGGGTGCGCTCTTTGTCCTATTTGTGAAAAAGAAGGACGGAACTTTGAGAATGTGCATTAACTATCGACAACTCAATAAGGTGACCGTAAAGAATAAATATCCATTGCCACGTATTGATGATTTATTCGATCAGCTTAAGGGAGCCTCGGTGTTCTCAAAAATTGATCTGAGATCAGGTTATTATCAGTTATGAGTTAGGGACTCGGATATACCAAAGACTACTTTTCGACGAGATACGACCATTACGAGTTCTTAGTGATGCCGTTTGGACTCACTAATGCCTCATTGCTTTCATGGATCCGATGAATCGGGTATTTAGACCGTATCTAGATTGGTTTGTGGTTGTATTCATAGATGACATACTCGATCTATTCACGTGATTTAAACCGGCATCTTTGAGCATTTGAGACTGGTGTTACAGATTTTGCGTGATAAGCAGTTATACGTGAAATTTAGCAAATGTGAGTTTTGGTTGAATGAAGTTAGTTTCTTGGGGCATGTTATTTCAGCATCAGGCATTCGGGTTGACTCGAGTAAAATCTCGACTATACTGGGTTGGAAACCTCCGCGGAATGTTTCTGAGGTACGTAGCTTTCTGGGACTTGCCGGATATTATAGACGCTTCGTGAAAGGGTTTTCTATGATAGTAGCTCTGATGACAAAGCTATTACAGAAAGACATTAAATTCGAAAGGTCAGACAGGTGCCAAAAGAGTTTTGATCAGCTAAAAGCTTTGCTAACGGAAGCTCCAGTGTTGGTTCAGCCAGAGTCGGGTAAGGAGTTCATTATTTTCAGCAATGCATCCTTAAATGGGCTGGGTTGTGTTTTGATGCAGGAGGGTAAAGTTGTAGCTTATGCTTTGAGACAGTTGAAACTGCACGAGAGGAATTATCCAACGCACGACCTTGAGTTGGCCGCTATAGTTTTTGCTTTGAAAATATGGTGTCACTATCTATTCGGTGAGAAATGCCACGACTATTCGGATCACAAGAGTCTAAAGTATTTAATGACTCAGAAGGATCTAAATTTGAGACAGTGTCGATAGTTGGAACTGTTAAAAGACTATGAGTTTGTGATTGACTATCACCCGGGGAAGGCTAATGTGGTTGCTGATTGCACTTAGTCGAAAGTCACTATTTGCTCTACGTGCAATGAATGCGGACATAGCTATGACCGATGATGGTGTGATCATTGCAGAATTGAAGGCGAGACCACTGTTTGTACAACAGTTTCGTGAAGCTCAAGTGGTTGATGATGATTTAAAAGTAAAAATGAGTCATTGTGGCTCGAGTACGGATTCTGATTTTCAAATAGATGTTGAGGGATGTCTACGGTTTAAGAATCAGATATGTGTACCTAAGAACCCTGAATTGATTCGAATGATTTGTGACGAAGCTCATAATAGTAGATTGTCGATTCATCCGGGTAGCACGAAAATGTATAATGACCTGAAACAGCATTACTGGTGGCATGGTATGAAACGAGACATTTCAGACTATGTGTCGAAGTGTTTAGTATGTCAACAAGTGAAAGCCGAGCATCAGGTGCCATCGGGACTACCCCAACTGATTATGACACCTGAGTGGAAGTGGGATAGAGTCACGATGGATTTCGTATCGGGTTTGTCGTTGACGCCTAGTAAGAAAGACTTAATCTGGGTTATTGTTGATAGATTGAAAAAATCGACCCATTTTATTCCGGTACATACGGATTTCTCACTTGATAAGTTAGCTGAGTTGTACATATCGCAGATCGTACGATTGCATGGAGTACCTATTTCTATTGTTTCGGATAGAGACCCGTGGTTTACATCACGATTTTGGAAGAAACTGCAAGATGCTTTAGGTACCAAATTGCATTTCAGTACTGCTTTTCACCCTCAGTCGGATGGTCAATCCGAACATGTTATTCGAATACTCGAGGATACGTTGAGATGTTGCGTTCTTGAGTTTGAGGGGACATGGGAACGATACTTGCCTTTGATTGAATTTGCATATAATAACAGCTATCAATCGAGTATCAAAATGGCACCATACGAAGCTTTGTACGGTCATAAATGTCGTACACCTCTATATTGGACCTAGCTAAGTGAAGGCAAGATGCACGGAGTTGATTTAATCAGAGAGACTGAGCAGAAAGTAAAAGTAATCTGAGAAAGTTTGAAAGCCGCCTCAGATCGTCAGAAGTCGTATGCGGACTTGAAACGTAAAGATATAGAGTTCCAGGTGGGCGACCGAGTATTTTTGAAAGTCTCGTCATGGAAAAAGATATTTAGATTTGGCCGTAAAGGAAAGCTGAGTCCAAGATTTATTGGGCCGTATGAAGTTATTGAGCGTATCGGGCCGGTTGCGTATAGACTTATGTTGCCATCCGAGTTAGACAAGATTCATAATGTCTTCCATGTGTCGATGCTCCGATGATACAGATCCGATCCTTCTCATGTGATTAGCCCATCAGAGATTGAGATTCAGCCTGACTTGACTTATGAGGAAGAACCGAATCGTATTCTAGCTCATGAAGTGAAAGAGTTACGAAATAAGAAAATCTCGTTGGTTAAAGTAATGTGGCATAAGCACAGGGTTGAGGAAGCAACCTGGGAAACCGAAGAATCAATGAAAGAACGCTACCCACACTTATTCATTGGTAAGATTTTCAGGGACGAAAATCCCTTAAGGAGGGGAGAGTTATAACAGCCCGAGTTTGACCCTAATCAGAAATAGTTGTTTCGGGACCACAAATCCGAGTCAATAGAATATTTTTATATTATATTTGGTGACTATGATTCATGAGTGTGCATGTGCAAAAATCTTCGTGAATTAATTTGACCGTTTATGTGTTCAATTTAACGAAAAGGGCTAAATCGCGTTAGCTGTAAAAATAGCCATTTATTAAATTAGGTGGCTAAAGTGAGTTGTCTTCTTTTGCATGAGTATTAAAGATGCAATTTGACCTTTATATAAGAGTAGTGGGCGGCAATGTGACTTAATATATATATAATGTATACTTGTTTTATAAGTTAAAATATATTAATGATAAAATAAACATTAAAAAGGCATTATAATAAAACAAAAAGAGAAAAAAAAATTTGCATGTCCATATTTTTGTTCTTGGTGCCGAAATAAGGAGAAACAAAAACAAGAAAATCCAAGCTAAGTTTGGCCATGGATTAGATTGATTCAAGGTGAGTTTTAGCTCGGTTTTTGATAATTTTTACGTTTTTGAGATCGTTGCTTCGAATGTTATCCGACCCATGTTATAATTTTTGTTATTAATGCACGAGTGATGTTCGGCCATTGATGAAGGCTTGAGATTTTTGATGTTTGATGATTTTGTTTTAAAGATATGTTTTAGATTAACATGTTTTGTATTGGAAATTTTGATAATTTTGAGTAAATAGGGCTAAATTGAGAAATTTGTAAATTGAAGGGTCCAAATGTGAAATAAATGAATTGTATAGTTTTGTATGGGCATGGGTAGTATTCGGCCCTAGAGGAATAAATTCAAATTATGTGTATTTTATGTTTTGTGCAATAGGGACTAAATTGTAAAAGTTGTAAATGTCAGGGGTAAAATGGTAATTTACCCATTTATGTGATTTTTGTATTAAATTGAATGAAAATATATTGAATAAGCTTAAATTTGGAATTTATTTAGATCAAGAACATAAAGTCACGGGGTTGGACCGGGGAAAGGCGAAATTGAACGAGTAGCCGAGAAACCCTAATTCGTCAATTTTCGAGGTAAGTTTTTAAGCAGTTGGATGAAATGAAATTGATTATATACTAATGTACATATGAAAATAAATTATAAGCATGATAATTCCCCTATTGCCGAATGTATCTTGAGATGAAATGAAATGTATTTATAATAGCCGAATGTTAAGTTGATGTGTATATAAATATATATATGTAATTATTGATTAAATGAGTTACATGAGTATAAGCATTTATAAAGAGGTAGTTATATATATGATTATGAAATGAGAGATGGATGTATGCTATGAATAAATATGTGTGTAAATTGAGTTTGCCGAATGTAATGGTAAGTGAAAAAGGCAAATGGAGATGTTGAAAAATACATGTATGCTATGGCTAGATATATGTAACGTGTGTACGCTGAATGTGTTGGTATTTGAAAAAGGTAAATTGAGTATGTATAATTGAGAATGGAATTATATATGCTTTCAAGAGCAAAGGAAGGGTCTGTTAAAGGGCACTAAGTGTGCGAACTAAAATACCGAGCACTGTGTGTGCGAAATCGGTTAAATGGCACTGTGTGTGCGGAATAATAAGTAATGGCACTAAGTGTGCGATACATTACTATTAAATGGCACTGTGTGTGCGGAATAATAAGTAATGGCACTAAGTGTGCGATACATTACTGTTAAATGGCACTGTGTGTGCGGAATAATAAGTAATGGCACTAAGTGTGAGATACATTACTATTAAATGGCACTATGTGTGCTCTTTCTCACATAACGGCACTAAGTGTGCGATACGTTACGTAATTTGCACTATGTGTGCGGGATTACAGAGACTTTGGGGACATAAACTGATGAAGGGAGATAAACGAGAAGCGATACATGAGTAAGTGTTGCATGATAGCTTAATTACCAGGTACTAGTGAGGTAAGTTACTTTTGTTACGAAAATATAGAAATGAGATGTGAATGTTAAACTTTAAGCTTATTCGAAATAGATAAAGAGTACTTGAGTATTCGGTTTTGAGATCTATTAGATATGGTGGTTATTGAATGGTGACAAGTTATGCATATTTGTACTTATGAATTCATTATTGCTCATATTGGATTAATTAAATTGTTTATTGATTAGTTGTATAATTTTTACCATTGCTTAAAACTTACTAAGCTATATTAGCTTACCGTATGTGTGTTTGTTTGACTATTGTATAGATCTTGAAGGCTAGCTCATGCTCGGGGATCTTCGTCAAAGTCATTCGCACTATCATCTATCTTCGGTATTCTATAAGTTGTACCCCTTTTGAAACATATGGCATGTATAGGCAATATTTCTTGGGTTGTGTTCGAATGATATTTATATATATGTATATGCCATGCGAAAATGGCTATGCTTTTATGTTTGAGTTGGTTTGATCATGTTTAAATATGGAATTATTACTTGAGTATATTAGTATATTTATTAAAAGCCTAGTTTGAAAGTTATTTCATAATATGTTATATGAGAATTTTTGAGTTCCTAGAATTGGTTGAATTATGGTATAAGACATTGGGTTGATAAAAATGTTTGTGGCATAATTATTTGAATGTGCCAATGTGACTAGACATGAATGGAATAGGTCACATTTTTGTGTATGTGATTATCAAAGGTGATATATTAATGAGGAATTTAATGTGTACGTATTTGTAGATATTCGACCATGATTTGTTTTAGTTTGGAGCATAGATTCTCCCTTTGAGATATATATTATATTCGGCCATGTGTTATAAATGGTTAAATCATAGATGTAATATCTTGTTAAGATGTGCATATTATGGAAGATATATATATGTAATGAACATAGCCAAATGTGATAAGAAGTTTTTTTGGAGATAAATAAGTTGGCTTGATATTTTTATTTATGGTATATTCGATTGTGAGATGAGTAGATAGGACAATGATATAAATTGTATGTGATATTGAAATGATCGAAAGTAATGTATATGTTCAGGAATGATATATGTTTGAATGTATGGATGATAATAGCAATAGAATGAATGAATAAGTGCACTATACCTATTCGGCCTTTACTTTTAAATGACCTAGTGAATAGTGATTTTGCTATTTGAATGGAATTGGTTTTAAAGATGCTAGTGATAATTTTTGGTGGTAACTTATTTGTTTATAATAGCATGTTTTGATTATGTATTAATTATTGTAATAAGATTCATTTGAGTGCGGGGACTTGTGATTGGATAAGTAATGCCTCGTAACCCTAATCCGGCGACGGACATGGGTTAGGGGTGTTACACTACTAACTGATCTTGTGAACTATAATGAACCAGTGTTACCTCCTTTATTTGCTCCACTTCTCTCACAAAGTGATACTTAATCTTGAAGTGTTTCGTGTTCACATGGAATAATGGATTCTTTGCAATTGCAATAGTAGACTGATTGTTACAATTGATCTTTGTTGCTTCCTCTTGGTTTATGTTCAAGTCATTCAATAGCTTTCTTAGCCAAATGGCCTGGTTCACAACTGCAGCGCCTGCAACATACTCTGCTTTAGATGTGGATTGTGCTACTAATTGTTGCTTCCTTGAGCTCCAGCAAAAACACTTGACCCTAGAGTGAAGAAGTAACTAGAGGTACTCTTCATGTCCTCAATAGATCCCCCCAATCATTATTTGAGTAGCCAAGTAGCTTAATTTTTTCAGACTTCATAAACTTCACTCCATAGCTCAATGTTCCTTTTACATATCTCAAAACTCTTTTGGTGTCTTTGTAATGGATTATATTGTTGCAATGTATGTACCTCGACAATAAACTTATAGCAAACATTATATCTGGCCTGGGTGCAGTCAAGTAAAATGGGCATCCAACCAAGCTTCTATAGCTTATCCCATCCACTCTTTCAATATCTTCATTGCTGACGAGCTTTTCACCTTGAGCAATTGGAGTATTGGCAAGCTTGTAATTTTCCATGCCATGCAATATCTTCTCAAAAATTTCATGGAAAAAGCCTTTTGGCTTATAAAAATTAAGGATCGGGAATGGGCGCTACAAGTATGGTTCTTTATTCTTATCACTAACCTATTTTATTTTACACCATCATCACAACACGTACCAGTTTATTTTACACCAGCACCACAGCACACGCAATCATTCCCTACACCAATACAGTCATCACCAGTTTATTTTACACAAGCACCATAGCACATGCAATCATTCCTTGCACCGACACCTTCTCCAGGGATATATTTCGCATGACCGCCACCCTCTACATCGTATTACACGCCTCATACGTTATCGCCCCATGCGACACCATATATTGGCCCGCCGATAGTGTCGCAAACACCCCCAGCATCGTTGTTCTTCCGAGTTGGGTCGTCCTCGCAAACGTCAACTCAGCTAGGAGGATACACTATGGGCGGCTAGGACACGGTTGCAATCATCCATGGAGGAAGGAGATGAGGTCAGCGATCAACCCCGACGTGCATATGAAGACGAGGCCGAAGATCAACCCTGACTTGCACATGAAGAGGAGGCCGAAGAGTAACCCTGACGTGCACATGAAGACAAGGCCGAAGTCCCAATGGAGCTGCCACCCCAAGCAGTGCAATGGAACCCTAGGCATACCCTGTTGGAAAAACGGGTTTGGAAAACGCAGCAGGAAATAAATTTAAGGAAAAACCAAAATTTTAATTTTTTTTCCAAAACATGATCTTGGTTGTGATATCTAAACTAATAAACACTTAATCAAAATTGTACTTTTTCGATTCGTCTAGGATGAGCACTTCGACCGAATAGTCTTCTCCGCTATCCACAAGCTAACGTCTACCGAGTGTGGGCTTGCTTCGAATCAGAAAATTTTTCACAAAAATTATCAGTGGGGTAATTTTGCAATTTCTCTAAACTTTTGGGTCAAGTTGTAAATCAGAAAAATATCTCTAAAAATTTTCTGGAATAATCTCTTTAGAGACTTTTCTCTCTACAACTTTCTTTTGAATTCAAGTGTGTGTAAATAATAACCCAAGTCTCTCTTTATATAAGGAGAATTTAGAGAGTTCAACTATGATTAAACTTAATCACTTTAATATTAAATTAATATAATATTTATTAGATTAAATTTAATATTAAATCTTATTAAAATAATATAATATTTATTTACAAGATAAACATTAAATTAAATTTAATATTAAGATAATCACTTTAATATTAAATTAATAAAATACTATTAAGATAAGTATTAAATTAAATTTAATATTAAACTATTAAAATAATATTATTTTTGGAATAATTAATCTGAAATCAAATTCTCTAATAGAGTCTAGTAGGAGTTTAACTCTTCCACTACTTAATCATCGACGATCAACCGCCACTGGCGATCGAGTCGGCGCCGTCACAACCACCGGCACCGTCGTGTCTAGTGATGCAGGTGCAACACCCTTACGGCACCCCGAACCAGTTTGGTTACTGTCGGTTCAGTCCGGGTCAATACGATCCGACCAGTACGATCTAGCCACCGGTTGGACCGTCGGCCCTGTTTCTCATATCAGGCCCGGTTTGACCAGTTTTTGGGTCTTGGTCTCGGTTATGGGCTCCCAGGCCTAATTTACAATCTCAGGTCCAATTTTCAAGTTCAATTACCCATTGGGCCAATTGTTTGACTTTAAAATTAACTTTCAAAATTATTATATTAATTTAAATTAATTTGATTAATTTAATTTTATTTGATCAAAATTAATTTTTCCAAAAGTCACTTAGATTTTTCAAATTAATTTTTCAAGAAAATTTTTTAATCAAATTCTCTAGTTGAACAATTCTCATGACCACCTAATTTAATTCCACATCAAATAAATTGAATTAATTAAATTATTCTCAAAGTCGTAGAATTTTCTTCTGATTCAAATGTAGTTCTATCGAGCTTTTGTTGAGCTAGCGGTGGGACCAATCGGACATATACAATTAGGCTCTAGTGATTGCAATTACTTAATCATGATTGAAAACTCCTTATTGTATACTCTTTACGAAAGCAATTTATCCAACTGCTTTGTTCAATGACCTCGTCATGTGTGTATTACCCTCATATGGTATCCTTGATTCCTTTGAGTTAAACCCGTTCACTCAATACAATCCTATTTTATCTCATTGTCACCATTGTGTCTTCTTAATGATTAATATGACCACTGTCAACAAATGACTATGATAAATTGCTCGTTCGAGAACCAGCAACTTATGGCCACGTTCCATATTTATCAATCCACACAATACCAATGAGAGAATATCATTAACTCTTTAATTGAGCTATGAATTTCACTGTTTCCAGTAAAGCCATGCCATACACAAGTCATGTACTCAACATACCGGCTATAGGCTCGATCATCTTTAAAGCATAAGCCTCCATTTATATCAAAGCACATGAATTGCATATGCATGGTCAGTGACTAACTCAGGATTTAGGTAAATCACACCAGGAACGTCACAATTGAATTACTTCACAAACGGGTTCAGAATTAATTCATCTTGGGTCTAGTCCATTCTACCAATGAATACATCTATGTCTCTACTCGTGGAGTCAACTGCTCCGATAGTCAAAACTAGTCATCTCCCCAATTGGAATTGTAGACGACATAATAATCCTTCTCAGTATTTGAATCAAATGCACACTTTGATTCTTTTACGGGATTACAGACTCATTTAGATTATCTACTGAAGTAAGTTATCTTTCTCGCAATGTAAACGTTCTTACAATGCCACTTATCTTCAGTTTGAACTTAGACAATCAATGAGCTAATATTTGCTTGTCACTATTTCGCTATGCATGCAAAATATAAAAGACATAAATACAAAAGACATAATAGTGAAATGTGAAATTAACTTTATTTATTTACTCATCGTTTAAATAAATAGAAAACAATTACATGTTTATTACAATATAGGCACATTTCCCAACATACCCGATGCGTACCCGGTTGTGGCGCACATTCGGGAGATCGATGATTATGTCTATTTTTAATTTTCCGAAGTTGTTTACTTTGTTTTACATTTGCAATGTACACTTTTTTAAAATATACATATCTTGTTTACTAAATTGGGATGCATGTACATAAGTTTTTAAGTTAAGGATTTTGAATATGTTAGGTCATGCTACAAACATTGTAATTCTTGAAAGATTTAAATGAAAATTTAGTAAATTAATGTTGTATATGGTTTGTGTCTTTTACAGGGAAAAAAATTAGTAAATTCAAACATACCTTACAACTATAACAATGTCTATTTCAAACACCGGATAAATGATGTCCACAAAAACTAACTAAAAATTGGACCAAGGCAAGTGCCTCTATCAATTAATATTATAGCTACAATGAGCAAAGATATCGTTTCCACGAAGACTAAAAGTACTAATAATTACTGTCTTTCTATTATATAACCGAATAAATCGAGTGATTAATTAATAACTAAAATTAACTAAATTAATTATTAACGAACACGACAAAGAATAAATCAAGAAATAAAGGATTAACAACCTAGAAGCAAAATAATACCTAGGAAAGAATTCACCTAGATTTCATCTGTCATTATCAATCTAAATTACGCAATTTCTTTACTCAGTAACTTGATCCATAGAAATCCCTAAATTATACTAATACCTCTTTCGAGAGTAAGAGCAATTGATTCTAGGTTGATTAATTGAAATTTTTTTCTAATTAAAACCCCTATTATCCCATTAACTCGATCTATAGATTTCTTTATTAGATTTAACTCTAATCCGGTATATTTATATTGTCCTAATTCTAAGATTGTATGCAACTCCACTCAATTATACAATATCTACTCTTAAATAGGTCTATTCTTCCTCTGATTTAAGCACATCAAACATGGATCAATAGTTTAGAAATATTAAACCAAGAATTAAGAACACATAATTGAAAACAAGAAACTAAGTATTTATTGCGTAAAATAAAAATCAAACGACAGAATCTATCATAGCGTTCATCTCTCTAGGTATTTAGAAAATTAGTTCATGCTTGAAAATAAAAACATCCTAGAGACAGTATATCTGAAAGATATAAAGAAACTCATTATAATCTCCTGAGAAATCAACTGGGAGTTTTCAATCTTGACGGAAATCTGCTTCAGAATCAGCTCCAATGGTATTTTTCGAGGTGTTTTCTTGAATATTCTATGACATCCCCTCCTATCTTTTTATTTTTGTCATATATACGTCTTACAATACCCAAAAAAAAACCTAAAAATCGCATTTTTCCGTTGTCTAGAGTGCAAATTTGCGCAATCGACACGGCCTACCACATGGTCGTGTGATAGCCCATGTGGGTCACACGATCGTGTGGAATGGATCAACCCATGTGGCTCTTGTAGCTTGCTCTAATTTTCCAGTTTTCGCTCATTTTGCTCTCAAGTGCTCTATTAAGCATCAAAACATGAGTTTAAAAGATTAGGAGCATAAGATTCACAAGTATCATCAAATAATCACCAAAAAATGCATTAAGAATGAAGTTAAAATATGTTACTTTCAGCACTTATTAATAAATCTACAAATTTTTAATTTAAAATTTTTTTAGAAAAGAAAAAGCATCCTCCAAGACGTGTATTCAGAGATCTGGCAGAAAAAACACGCCACGTAGAACGTGCTTTAGGAATGGGCAGAAAATGCGTCCTACAAAGCGTGCTTTCTCTGGCAAATCAATGAAAACACTCCCTGAAGGACACCTTTTTTTTTTTTTTCTCTCCAAAAACAGTAAAGATCAATAAATTTTCAAATAATTAACCTAGTTTCTCAAATAAATTTTTTTTCAAACAAATTTTAGAAAAAATTACCAAATTTAAACCATTCATCAAAAAATAATTAAACCATGCCTCTTTACATTTCCACCGTACTTCACCATTTAATTAAAACTTCATTTGTTTTTTATATTAGTTTTCTATAAATATATTAGTTACATGCCTTCTACATTGTAAATGTGTCATAATTTAGTATTTTATTCAAATTGATATCACATATCAACTCAACATATCTTCATATAAAATTTACTTAAAAATCTTTTTTTTTTAATAAAGTAAAACATTAATACGATGGAATTTTCATCTTTTACTGTTTTTCTATGTAATGTTTAAATAAAACTAAAAGTGAAATTTCTAAGTCTAAATAAAATTTATTTTTCATTCACCTAGGACAATATCTATTCATATATATATATATACACACACGTAAACTAAACCACTGTTCCTAACCCGAAATTGCTACTCCCTCAAATGGATAACGGGTATGCTTGAGAAAACTGTAAAACAAAGGATACATAGTTTCAACAAGGATTTTTTGAACAGTTCCCCTGTTGTGCTTTCTCGTTCAAGAGGAAAATCTTTTTGAATGCTATGTTAAACCAGGATTGCTACCCACATAAATGGCGCTTGGGATGCAAGCACATCAATTCTATTAGCTCTACTCTCAGAATTAAGTCCCATGAATCAAACCTAATCAGATTATCTTTGAAATAAATAAAGGTTACATCAACATGAAGTAAATGTTTTTCCTTTCTTTCAACAGTCCAAAATGTAAATGCTCAATACTTCTAACAACATAAGCATGTTTACATGACATGAAAAACGTGATTTATCGTTTTATCACAAGGGATCATCTTAAATATAGAGCATCGTACCACCAGCAGCTATGGGTTTTTTTTTTTTTTTCTCAAGTTCAAATTCATTTTTTTTAAAAACAAAATTTCTAAAAAGAATCAATGAATTCCATCATCTGGAAACAAAAAATGCTCAGACAGATCAAGGCTAGATTGCGAAACAGGTTTTAGAAACTTTTACGTGTCGGTCATAGCGTATACAACAACGGATGCTTGAAGATCACGGTCCACCTTAAAGTGAGCATGGAAGAACCTTCTAACCTGTAGTTATAAAGAAGCAATTGCTTTATTGCTAGAAACAAGTAACACCACCAAGAATGGCTTGATACATGGATAAAACAAACTGGTATTACCGCATACCTCTCTAAAAGAATGTGAAACTAGAAAATCTTTCAAGTGCCTCTCCTCTGAATCAAACAATACAATGTGACTAGGGTGAGACCAATTTTTTGCAAAATCTACTGCAAAACTAACTGGATCCATCATGAAACGGTCCGATTCAGTAGGCATTCCCTTACTGCATGACATGTGAATAGCATTAGAGCTACAAAGCAACAAAAGCATAAATACAAAAAGTAAAAAGAGTGCAAACAACTAACCTGGGTGCGCAATCCAAGAAACGCATAGGCAGGTTGTTATGCAGAGTGGAATAGTAGGGTGTGGCATGGCAAGGCATTAGGAAAACGATACTTTTCACTTTCCCTTTTGCAGCTTCTTTAGATAGATAGTTCATCGCATCCTCAGTTCCTCTCTGTCTTGCAAGTTTGAGATTTGAGCATCAAGAGAACCAAAAGTATCGTAGAATATTCAACAAAACAACATAGTAAAGGATCTTTTCCTATTCTCTTGTTTCACTTTAGGACAATAATAAATAAATGAAATGGGCAACAACGAGAGAAACTACATCAATTAATAAAGTAAATGTTTGAAAATAAAAATAAAAACAAAAAGTGATAAGAACAAAAACAACCCAGGATTTAAGTAGACATGTCTAAGGTTCAGACCATCCATCCAAACCTGAAGACCTAACAGATAATTTAGAAGGGTTTGGCCAAAAATAGGACCAAAAAACAGGCTTAGGTAAATAAAAAAAATACATTACAAAAGCAAGCCAGGTCTTGAGCAAAAATTTTCAATCCTGAGCTTGGCTTAGTTTGAATTCAAGTAAATATTTACTACTTTATTTTATAAATAATATTATATATTTAACATTAATCTAGGCTTCTAACCCAAACACATTAGGCCATTACCCAAATACTAATCAATTTGCTATTTATTCAAACTGCGTAAAATACATAGGGCCCAAAATTTGGGCCAGATAGGCAGAAAGAGAAAGCATTAATGCCCTACCTAAACCCGGCCCAAACTGGCCCGCAAACATGTTTAGATGTAAGCAATCAGACAACTTAAGTGACGTAATAAATAAGGCACAAATTAAACAATTTTGTTTGAATTGACAAGGCATTCGATATACCTGATGAATCAAACTCATATACAGGGCCATTGGAATATTGGATGCAAGCAAGAAGAAGATGGCAAGTTGCTTTCTGGAAGGCCATTTGTTGCAAATGCACGAAGATCTTTTCTTTTCACCATTTCGAGAACCACGTTCCTCAAGTGCAGTTAGTGAATATCCAGCGAATATCAAACTTACAGGAAGTACAGGGAGGACAAATCTGCAGTTAACAGATGAAGCAGAATTTCTTAAAAAAAAAACAGATGAATTAGATGATAGCAGAACAAAGGTAAATAAGGAATTCTCAACTGAATGAATTAGAAGATAGAGATACTAGCCTGAATTCTTTGTGACCAAGTATGCTGTAAAGTCCTAAAACCCATAGAATAAGCCCAGAAAGCTTCCAATATTTAGACTTGATAATGCCAGCAACACAAAATGGTAGAAAAGTGAATACCATTACTGTAAATCCCTGAGTGAAGTACCAGTGCCACTTGTGAGTTCCATAATAATCTCCGCCAGAGTAGAGAAAATTGAACTTGAGAAAATTAAGTGGTACTAAAACCCAGGAGTCATACATTAGACGATCCAACAAACACGTAATTCCAAGCACCACACTCCTGTTAGGGAAATAGGTTTAAGACTTAAGAGTAAGACAATCCACGAAGAAAACAGTAAAATAGAAAATGAATTCCAACTGATGTCTAAAAACAAATGCTTTCATACAAGCACTTTGAAGGCTAAATGAATATTCTACATCCATCCATTTTCATGAGTTATCTATGGTTGCCATAAGTTGGCTAAGTATTGACTGTTTCTCAAAGATCACATCTGCAAGAAGCACCAGCATTTACTGCACACACACACACAGAGAGAATAGAATAGTGTAGTCTGAAAACAAATCCAAATTTATCTTTATTTGGAAATATTAAATTTAGATTACTCTATTTCACGAAAAATATGACATTTATAGCAAATGAATAAATGTAACTTTAATTGATACATCATCCACCTTATAATTGTAAGCTATGAATGAGACTGAATATAAATATCGAACTAAGAATAAGTAAGAAATTCAGGACTACAATTGTGTAGCAGAGTAAATTTGTCTAATGTTTATTACTAAATTTCTAGGCAATCTAAGAACCAAGAAACAATATTTTCTGCCAAAATGAGCCAAAACATACAGTATTGAATGTTTCATTTTATCTCCTTTTTCTTTCTTTCTTTCTTTTTTCCTATATAATGTGCACATGCCCTGACCCATTGAAAATAATTTGAGATTTCATCAAGATGTTGCATATGCTCCTGTGAACAATTATTGTCAAGGTGAGTGGTGACTCTAAAGTTTGTGCCACTCGTTGCACTCATCAGTCATAATTTGATACTATACTCAAGCCAAGAATTTCAACCACAACTATGATAATTTATATCATTAAAAAAATTGATGAATATGAGAAAAATAGATGAGGCATTTTCAGCACAAACATCTACAATATTTTCAAGGGAAAATGAGGGAGAAAGCAATATCTACCCAATAGGAATCAACTCCACAAATATAAATCTCAGGCGGTCATGAGTCAAATACAACTCAAGTAGGCCAACATACACCCAAGTAACAGCACTTGTTGGTCTAATGGCACAAGCTAATGCTGCTAGGGCCAAACCCCATTTTCTCGAACCTGAAGGAGCTTTGTTCAAAGAACTTCTCACTGAGGGCCAGTAGTAAAGGCCTACAAGAGTGAGAGTGGTCTCCAAACTATTTGAAAATGTGCGATTGAAACAGAAAAACATGAACCAGTTTGCCAATTGAGAAAATAGCTGAAGAAAAAAAGTTAAGTACGTAATCCATTGTCAAAAAGCTCCATTGACAACAACCAAAACAACAGCTTCATAGTAAAAGGTAGCAGAAGTCTATTAAGAAGATTTAGCAAAAGGATACTGCCCATTTTGCAACACCATCACCAAACAGGACAAATGAAAGTTTATACAAGTACAAATCACCAACCGCAGAAAATATCGATTGCAGCAGTCGTGGGGCCTTAATCTACAAATGAGATAACAAAATTGATATAAGCAATAAGTCATTGGAAAACAAATAAATAAACCACAATTTTGTGCACTCAAAGCTTCATTTAATGATGAGAGAAAAGCAAATAGATATAACTTCATGAATGAAATAAAAGAATGCAAACATAACCATTGTTTTCTAGGTACTTATTATCAAAAGTAACATCTATGAGCAACAAATGACAAAAATCATAGTTCTATAAACCCAATATTAGAAAAACATACACATAAAATTCAGTATCCACTTTTCTTTATAATCTTGACATTTTTCATATAGTTCAGATGGCACTAAACATTCTCAAGGGCCATGTCCACCTATGGCTCAGAAGAATCAAGGTCAAAAGGCCGAACTCAACAATTGTTGGTCTAGCAAATTTAGGTCCTCTGTTAAGACATTAAAACTATAAATAGATCCTGATATCAAATATGTAGTTAGTTTAATTGCTCTATCTATATTAGCTCCGAAGATATAAAAAACTATTTATCAGTCACAGTATTTCCTACAAAGAACAGCAACGGCTGGATTTTGTTAAGATGCTTCCCCATTACAATAAAAGTCAACCTTGATGATCTTTATATGAAATTACTCAAGCCAAAATCTTTCTCTCACTTTTAACAAGGATTATTTTAGCAGTTCAAATTAAATTAACAACAGATTCAGTAATTTTCAAAAAAAAAAAAAAAAAAACAACAGATTCAGTAAAAAGTGACGCACATGCCAATTGCTAAAGAGGAATGAAATTGCAAAATTACAGGAATACCAAACTAAAGAGGGGAACTCATTTTTAGCATAACCATTGCTGCACCTAGTATCAGCCATAAATTCCATACCATATACTAATCTACAAGTTGTCAGATATATCCATGTTTATTTTGGACAAGTCGGAAAAGTTTTTGGCATAGTATTGCTAATGTAAATGTATGCAACAAAAAGAATGCACGAACACCCAATAACACACGGATTCATATGGATATCATGCATAAGGAAATGGACAGACACACATACATATATATTATACATGCAGGCAGAGATTAAACCAGAATTGTATTTGTATTTACCATGACACATGGTATATCAAGACGCAATAATGCGAGAAGTTTGTAAAAGAGAGCAAACATCATTGGATGCAAGTAGCTTCGAATTCCCTCCTCCCACTCCCATGTCAAATGACCATACCTACTCATTTCATCAAATAAAACAAGACATAAAACCCATCATCACTTTCTATCAGATATCACTAAACTACAATTTCCAACACATTCCAATGCTTCAATAACAGTTATCAAGAATATCTATGATTCTTCGGGTAATAGTTCTGAAGAGAAATGGGAGTACCCGAAGGCAATACGATGCGCAACTTCAAGTGCTTGCCAGTGTTCATCTGGATTGAAGTAAGTTTGAATCAACAACGCATTCAGCATTCGAAATCCCAAACAAGTCAAGAATACATCCTTTGAAGAATATGGAGATTTCTTTTGTGGTTTTGCTTCAGCATCAGACAGATTTGGATGCTTAATTGAAGAACCATTCTTTCTCTGTCTCATTTTTATGCTCTTCAGCTGTGACTGCAATACTGAATGTTTCATTGAATATCAAAATTTTAAACCAAGGGAAAACAGATACCACCTATGAAAACCGACACAACTTATCAAGCAAAATCAAACCTTTTTATTTCCCAAAATCAATCAGATAAAGCCCCTCTCACTAAATCACTGATAAAACATACCAACAATCAAACAAAAAGGAAAACCTAGAAAACAAAGAAAAATCTAATCTAATCTAACCTAATTAAGAAAAATTGCTTTAGGAAGTTATACCTTTGAAAAGGAATTAACAGTAAAGGAAGAACAGAGCCAAAAGCACCACCATCACCACTCAGAACCACCGTTGCACGCGTAGGAGCTGCGCGCATGTGCTGTGCCTTTTTCCTCTCCTCACCTCCTCCCTGCCCATGCATAGCCTTGCATTTTCCCCTTCAAGTACCATCAATCCACCCTCCTAATGTCTATGTATTTTTCCCCCTCTTTAAGTCCCTCTCCCTTCGTTCACCAACTTCAACCCCTACCTTCCATCATCTGTCAAAAATCTCCCCCTATCAAAACCCTAATTTTCCCAATCACAAATCCAAAAACCTAAGTTCCTTCGACTGTGATTCTCCCGTTTACCCAATCTAATTCAAACCCAGATGCATCCACCCCGTTCGATTCATTCAACTGCCTTTCAATCTACATAGTCAGGGACAGCAAAAGAAAAGGTGGGTCTGAGTGAACAAACAGAATCAACAACCTAATTAAAGTTCAAGATGGTAAAACCTCCCCTTTGTTTGTTATGATCTATAATTCTTTTCTAAATGATTTTTCATTATTAATCACTAATTCTTGTCTAGTTAATATATGATTGTCTTAAAAAGGAATCTCAGCAGCTCTATGAATGAAAACTAATGCCATCTTTGGTTCAATATAAAGGCATAACCATTACAATCCTATTAAGTGGCTCATCATAGGTTCAATAGATTATCCTATTACAGGTTTATTTCATTATTTCATTACGGACTTATGTAGTGAAATGATGTGATTTTTATTCTATTTCCTCCCACTGATTATTGATTCGGTGCGTAAGAAGACCATCACCTAAAAAACGCTTTATCCCTATGATATGCCTAAATGTGAGGATTGTTAGAGTGCCAAGAAATCAATCAAGGAATTTATTACATGTCAATGCTTTTATGCCAAAAAACAATAGTTTTTGCTTGTACTGCTAGTTTTCAGGTGTTAGTAAACACGAACACCACTAAAAAATGCGATTGCATCCTTATTCTTCTTTTACTTTGGTGCTATACGTATTCATATGTTTTTTTACTAAGTAGATGGCATTCTTATCCTCCACAACTATGTATGGCTAACCCGAGAAAATACCATGTGTTGAGGATTTTGAGTTAAAGGTCATGAATCCTTATGGACAGACTAAGGTAAGTACTAGTGTCACGAGGCTAGATCTTTCGTCTCGCGATCCGTGCGGCCTTAGGCGATCCGTTCGTCCAAACTCGCCTAAGTTAACCTTTACTCAAGTGAGGATTCTTTTAGAACTCCTACAAGGCACCAATTTGTATAGCGGAAGCAATTTATGCAAAAAGAAGCCACAAAAGAACAACAGAAAGAACGCACGAGAGGTGTTTGAGTAAATGCTCGCTATATTCTCTTATTCACAAAGAACAATGAAACAATGAATGGAATGAGTACAAATGAAGGGGAGGCTCTCTATTTATAGTTGAGCTCCCCTAAAACCGACGGTCAAGATTAAATTACATCGACGGACGAGATTAACCTATCCCTTGATTTTAGGGATTTACAAGATTACATCAAATCATATCAAATCTAATCTTTACAAGATATGATTCCCTATTAATTTTTAACGATTAGTTCCCATACTTATCAAGATAGCCTAAGTTGCCATATCTTCATTATCGAGCCAACCAGGCTTCAATCTGACAGGCTTCTCCAACAGCTTACTGAATCGGGCCAGTTCTTGCGGGCCAAATGATCCTCATCTAAACAATAGACCTCCATTGGATGCATTTGGTGCAATGGTCACGGGCTTTGAACTTTGACCCGTGACACTAGTCTGTTCTAAAATGTTTCTTTTCTTAATTCACAAGAATTGTACATTAATTGTATTTAATCGATAAACTTTTCCTTATATTTACCAGCTTTTCCTTGAAGAAATTGTAAGAGATATTCAGAAGGCTAAACCAGATTGGCGTATCATTTTACTGCGTTACTTCAATCCTGTTGGTGCTCATGAGAGTGGTAAAATTGGTGAAGATCCAAAAGACATCTTGTGAAAAATAGAATGTCGATAATGACAATGTATCGCAAAGAAAAGAGAAAAAAAAAAGAACACAGATTTTACGTGGAAACCCTTTCGGGAAAAAACCACGGGCAAAGGAGATGATAATTCACTAAGTCAAATTCGAATAATTACAAGAGGAGTAGACTATGTCTATTTATAGGCTTGTAAGACCATATTCTAATAGGAGTGTAGTAAGATTGAAACACCTTATTCTAATCAATATCAAATAGATGGAGTTTAATAAGGTTTAAAAAACCTTATTCTAAAATAAAATAAAAGAAGTGTAGTTCTATATGGATTTTACTTTTATTTTATTTTACCAGTTTATTTTATTTAAATAAGGATTCAGGTCACTCAATTCTAACAATCTCCACCTTGATACGAATTCTCAATGAACAAGTTATTCATCGCGAACTCTCAACGAACAAGTTCTCCACCTCTTCCATAAAACCCTTTAAGGGTTTAACTTCAACAATGAACACCAATCAAGTCTAAGCAATGCTCAAACTTGGTTATAGGAAGTGACTTTGTCATCATATCTGCAGGATTTTCATGAGTACTAATTTTGCTTAAAACAATATCACCACGAGCAATAATATCACAAATAAAATGATACCGAACATCAATGTGTTTTGTTCTCTTATGAAACATTTGATCTTTTGTAAGGAAGATGGCACTCTGACTGTCACAAAATATTGTATTGATTTGAAGGTCTTCATTAAGTTCACTAAAGAGTCCCTTCAACCAAATGGCTTCTTTACAAGCCTCAGTTATCGCCATATACTCAGCTTCAGTGGTAGACAAAGCGACTGTAGTTTGCAAAGTGGCTTTCCAATTGATTGCATAACCTCCGATTGTAAAGACATAACCTGTGAGAGATCTTCTTCTATCAAGGTCTCCAACAAAATCAGTATCAACATACCCAATAACTCCATCTATAATTCTTCCAAACTGTAAGCAAACATCAGTAATACCTCGTAAGTATATTAAAATTCACTGAACTGCTTTCCAGTGTTCTTTACCGAGATTCGCCATGTATCTGCTAACTGCACTAACTGCATATGATAAATCTGGACGTGAACAAACCATAACATACATGAGAGATCTCACTGCACTAGAATATGGAACATGTGACATGTACTCAATCTCATCATCTGATTGTGGAGACTGAAAGTCTGAAATGGGTTGCTAAAGAAGTATTAACAGGTTTAGCACTCTGCATATTGAACTTACAAAAAACTTTCTCAATGTACCCCTTCTGACTTAGGTACAATTTATTTGCTTTTCTATCTCTGAGAATCTCCATACCAAGTATCTTCTTTACTGGTCCCAAATCTTTCATCTCAAATTCTTCACTTAGTTGGGCTTTAACCTTTCTTATCTCTCATTTATCTTTTGTTGCTATCAACATGTCGTCAACATAAAGAAGTAGATACACAAAAGAACCATCCTTGTTTTTCTTAAAGTAAACACAAATGTCAAAGCTACTTCTTTTGAAATCATGAGAAGTCATAAAGGAATCAAACCTCTTGTACCACTATTTTGGTGACTATTTCAAACCGTAAGGGACTTTTTTTGCAAGCAAACATAGTCATCTTTTTTTGAGACTGTAAAACCCTCTTGTTGTTGCATGTAAATACCCTCCTCAAGTTCTCTATGCAAAAATGTAGTTTTTACATCTAACTACTCAAGCTCTAAATCATGCATGGCCACAAGACCAAGCAAAGCTCGAATCAAACTATGCTTCACAACTGGGGAGAACATATCTGTGAAGTCCACTCTTAGAATTTGACTGTAACCCTTTGCAACAAGCCTTGCTTTATATCTGGGTTCTTCAACTCCTAGAGTCCCTTCTTTCTTTTTAAACACCCATTTACAACGAACAACCTTTTTACCTTTAGAAAGTTTCACAAGATCCTATGTTCTATTTTTGTGGAGTGATTCCATCTCCTCTTGCATAGCAAACATCCACTTTTTTTTGAGTCTTCACAGCTAACCGCCTTAACATAATTAGATGGCTCTTGATTTGCATCTATATCTTCAGCCACATTTAAAGCATAAGCAACTAGATTAGCCTCGACATACTTCTTCGGAGGTTTAATCTCTCTTCTAGTTCTATTTTTGGCGATAGAGTATTGCGGTAAAGAAGTAACTCTATTTTGAATTTCTATACTGGCTTGAGGAGTCGACTCTGTTGTAGATTCTAGAATAATCTGATGCTCTACTTGCTTTTGATGTTCTTTATTGGAAGAGTCTTTAAGAGATAAGTTAGGTAGCATAGCAGTTTCATAAAAAACATCTCTGCTAATCACAACTTTTCTATTTTCTGGACACCATAACTTATACCCTTTTACACCAGCTTTATAACCAAGAAAAACACATTTAATGGATCTCGTTTCCAATTTTCCATTATCAACATGAGCATACGTAGGACACCCAAAGATATTTAAATTAGAATAATCAGTAGGATTACCAGACCATACCTCTTGAGGAGTCTTTTTCTCAATGGCAATGGATAAAGATCGGTTGATAAAAAAACATGCGGTAAAGGCTGCTTCGGCCCAAAACGACTTCGGTAAGTTAGCATTCGACAACATACATCGAACTTTCTCCATAATCGTTCTGTTCATTCGTTCTACAACACCATTTTGTTGTGGAGTATGACGAACTGTCAAGTGTCTCACGATCCCTTCTGATTTGCATAGTTCATTAAACTCATCAGCATAGAACTCTAAGCCGCTGTCTGTGCGGAGGTGTTTTATTTGTTTTCCCGTCTATTTTTCAATTATAGTTTTCCAAGACTTAAATGTAGAAAACACATCATTTTTCTGCTTCAGAAAAAATGCCCAAACTTTTCTGGAAAAATCATCAATAAAAGTTAGCATATAATTAGCTCCACCTCTCGAAGGTACTCTGGATGACCCCCACAGATCAGAATGAATATACTCCAATATTTCCTCTTCGTATTATGAATTTCTCTGGTGAATCAAATTCTCTTTTGCTTCCCAAAAACGCAATGCTCATAGAACTTCAGTTTGCAAATTCCTTGCCCATCAAGAAGTCTTCTTTTGCTCAATTTTTTCATGTCATTCTCACTCATATGCCCTAGGCGCATATGCCAAAGTCTAGTAACTTCATCATCAAACAAGGAAAAAGAAAGTGACAGTTACATCACCAGTAACAGTAAAACCCTACAAAACATATAACTTGGCAGTCTTTCTCTGCCCTTTCATCACAACGAGGGAACCTTTAGAAATTTTCAAAACCCCACTTTCAGCTATGTATTTGTAGCCTTTTGAATCAAGAATACTCAACGAAGTTAAATTTCTCTTCAATTCTGGAACATGTCGCATGTCACTAAGTGTTCTGACAACTCCGTCAAACATCTTAACTTTAATCGTTCCAACACCTGTGATTTTACACGAAGTATTATTTCCCATTAAAGCAACACCTTCAGATACTGTTTCGTAAGTTGTAAACCAATCCCAACTAGGACTCATGTGGAAGATGCAGCACGAATCAAGGATCTACTCCTCGCTCACTTTAGAACTGTTGACAGAAGCGACTAGAAGTTCACCATCGTTGTAGTCTTCTACAATATCAGCTTCACCGGATTTTTCTGGTTGTTTTTCCTTTTGATTCGCAACCTCCCTTTTGATCTTGTTCTGTAGCTTATAGCACTCAGATTTAATGTGCCATTTCTTTTTGCAGAAGTTACAAGTTTTACCTCTGTTTAAAGACTTCGATCTACCCTTAGATTTACCACGAGGATTCCGTTCCTGTGTCCTTCCATGATCATCATCAGGATTCCGATCTTGTCTCCCATTAACAATGAGACCCTCTCCCTAAGAGTCAGGTTTATACGAGGTCAGAGAATCATAAACCTCATCAATTGTGAAAGACTCGCGGCAATATAAAATCGTGTCTCTAAAGGTTAAATAAGACGGGGGCAACGAACAAAGTAGAATCAACCCTAGATCTTAGAATCAACCCTAGATCTTTCTTATCATACTGAACCTCCATAGCCTCCAAGTTTGAGAGGATTTCTTTAAACACTGTTAAGTGTTCGTGCACAGACGCACCTTCCTCCAAACGATGAGCATAAAGACTCTACTTCATATACAACTTACTGGTTAGAGTTTTCGACATACATATTTGTTCCAGCCTCTTCCATAATGCAGCGGCGGTCTTCTTCTTCATCAGATCTTGCAAAATTTTGTTAAAGAAATGCAGATGTAATTGTGTTAATGCCTTTCGATCTTTCCGCCTATTCTCTTCCTCCGTCAATGTCGAAGGCATCTTATATATCCCTAGCAGAGCATCCTCCAAGTCCATCTGTGCAAGAACTGCCTGCATCTTTGTCTTTCACAACGCGAATTTGGTGTTGTGATCCAACAGCAAAATTTCATACTTCAAAGACGCCATTACTGTGATTGATATGAACAACCCGTAAGCTCGAGTACTAATTTGTGAAAAATAGAACGTCGATAATGACAATGTATCGCAAAGAAAAGAGAGAAAAAAAATAGAACACAGATTTTACGTGGAAACCCTTTTAAGAAAAAACCACGGACAGAAGAGAAGATAATTCACTAAGTCAAATTCGAATAATTACAAGAGGAGTAGACTATGTCTATTTATAGGCTTGTAAAACCATATTCTAATAGGAGTGTAGTAAGATTGAAACACCTTATTCTAATCAAATATCAAATAGATAGAGTTTAATAAGGTTTAAAAAACCTTATTCTAAAATAAAATAAAAGAAGTGTAGTTCTATATGGATTTTACTTTTATTTTATTTTACCACTGTATTTTATTTAAATAAGGATTCGGGTCACTCAATTCTAACATATCCTGAATAACCTCCTTCAAGTAGAGGACTGAATCAACAAAGAACATGAGTAAGTGGAATTATTTATCAACAAATGAAATCATTACAAACATGTATAAAGGGTTACACATAACTTAATGTTAGTTAGATTGTTTTAGTTTTTAGTTTGCGTTTTTTAACTTGGTGTACATATAAGTTCATGAGTATCACAACTGATCATACAACTTTTATCTGCTTTCTTTCAACTATTGTCAAACTAAGACTCGAAAATAGCAACTTGGTTCGTTTTGTTAAAGCATAATTTAGTTTA
Organism: Gossypium sturtianum; assembly: GCA_025698515.1. Lineage (NCBI taxonomy): Eukaryota > Viridiplantae > Streptophyta > Magnoliopsida > Malvales > Malvaceae > Gossypium > Gossypium sturtianum. The sequence goes on from CM046948.1 coordinate 128,902,109, forward strand.
GTTTTGTAAGTAAACATTGTTGTATATGAAGCATATATATAGGCTTCATATATATTTTTGGTGTAAATTTGACATGTATTGGTGGGTTATGGTGGCAGTTGGTGAGCCCTAGGGCATGGTTGACTGATATGTGCCAAGAAAGATATGAAGTTAGGGAAAAGAAGAGTTCTAAGAAGGTAACATATGATTTGGTTTCTCTTCTTTTACATTTCATATAATGCAATAATTTTTTTCCTATTATTCATGTTTTTTATGTGGGGTTTTCGCATGATGCAGAGACTAAGAGGATTGAAGGCCATGGAGAGTATAGAAAGTGATTCAGATTAAAGATACATCAATGGCAGCAGCAGGGCCCTTTTTCTTTTCTGATATTTTTGGGGGAATATTTTTAGATTTGTGTTAATGGGTTGGGGAAAAATATACAGAAGTTAAAATAGGGGTTTGCTTGCTAGGGTTTGTTTGGTGTATAGGTGTTTGATATTTTTCATATATAAAAAAATAAGAATAATTATTATTTTTGGCAACTATGATCCCATGAGATTATGTTATAATTTTTATTAATTCATATTTTAATAATTCATATTATTAAATTATACATCATTATTTTTTATTAAATTATATTTAAAAATAATTATATTAAAATATGATTAAATTATTTTTTTTATTAAATTACATTTAATAATTCTATTAAAATTTAATAACAATAATAATTATCTACCTAAAATAATTCTGTAAAGGTTACTCTGGTCATTTCAACTTTTTTTCTTATGATATTACAATATCATTCCATTCAACCAAATATAAGAATATTATTACAGTTCTATTTCATTCCATTTAACCAAATAATTCAATTACTAATTACAGCTCTATTCTATTATAACTTTATTCTATTACAGCGAACCAAATGTGGTGTAAATTATAAATGCAACTTAAATATACACATATTGAAAAACATTAGACCAAGCCCAAGGTTCAAAAACATTCCCAAGTGAAAAGATGGAAATTTAGGGTAGGGACAAAAACAACCCACGTTGAAATTAAACATTCGCCACAAAAACAAAATTTCAATAGCAATTAATTTTTTTATATTTTATATCAATTTTATAATAAAATTTAAATTTAAATACTAATTTCATTACTAATAACTTAAATTAAAATTTACTTTTAACCATATCCCAACTCTAACATAGATGATAAATCTGTTTGATAATTGATAGGAGCTTGCTTATATCAAATTGATAGATTTCATTATAAATTTACTTAAATTTAAGATTTTATACTCTAAAATTGAAATTAACTTATAGGGTCCTATTTTATATAAAAAAAAAAAACTTATAAGTCTCTATATGCATAACTTTTAATTAATTGTCATCTAAGTAATACATGTCAGAACCGTGTTAAACAGGAGTTGGAAAATAAGTATGAAATTGATATAAAATTGATTTTATCTCTAAAACATGGAGTGAAGATGGTGGGTTTTGATTTATTTAGATCGGATTCAAAAATAATTTTAAAAATCGATATAAAATTGACTTTATCTGTAAGTTGTACAAAACATACATGAACATGAAGATTGCAGCTTATGCATATGATTATAATAGGCTTGCAAGTTTGTCTCAATGAACATAATTTTGTTTTTGTTTATTAATGACTGTTTATGATTTTACAATTTTGTCTGAATGATTATGCAATTTTTTATTATTCGTGATAAAGATCACAATTAAACTTTGATTGCCCTCAATCTTTGATTGTAATTTATGCTTCTTATATAATCTATCTTTGTTGTTCAGTGAAACACAAGGCCAACCCATTATCATGTTCCTCTTGGATCATATTAGGTTTTCAACTGGTGATTTGCTGGAACCTATTCATTCTCTATCATATGTGTAAGTGTATAATCAAAAGTGACTTTTTCATAGTTTAAGATGTTCTCAATGTCGCATTCTTTATAATATGTTTATTGCAGGTATCAAAGGCGCACCACCGCCATCTTTGTTGGTAAGTTTAAGTCTTGTTTAGATGTTGCGTATTGTTATGTTCGTATAATTTTGTAGTTCATTTCTTAAAGAGTTATTGTTTTTAATCTTGCTTAATATTGTTGCCTATTTGTATAATTTTGGAGTTCATTTCTTAAAGGTTTATTGTTTTTAATCATTCCTTCAGATTTTAGATTTTGCCTTTTTTTGGTGCAATAGCCCCCTATTTGTTATGTTTGTTTGGTAGCTTCATAGTTAGGGCAATTTATGAAGTTTAAGGATGCTTTCGAGACATTGTCAAGCCATGGTAGGATAACTACTCCTTGAGCCATTTTTTCTTATCAACTTCCCAGATTAAAGGAGAATGTCAGTAGCTCCATTTTTTCTTCCAAGAGAACCTTTGAACCATTTTTTTGTATAGGCTTTCATTTTCTATTTTGTGGCACCATGTTGTAGTGTCAGGGACCTCGAATCAAAGCCTAGGACCATTGTGCACAAAACATCTCATGAAGGTCAACTACTTAAATGGGCTCATTTAACTGGTTCGACTCGTGGAATATATGGAGAAGTCCATCTACTTGAAGTCTTGGTCGCCTGAACACTCCAGTAAAACTAGAGTTATCAGGGTAATTATTGTAAATCCTAAAGGATAAAGATGTATAGAGTTAAAATCCCTTAGGACTCTCAATTATAGATAGACTCTAATCTTGACCGTCCATGTAATTTAAATTATACCGTTGGATCTGAGGGAGCTCAACTATAAATAGAGGCTTCCCCTCATTTATAATCATTCCATTCATTGAATATTTTTTAGAGCATTTACTCAAATACCTTGTGTGCATTGCTTTTTTAGTTCTTTCCTTGCTTCTTCATTTTGAGTTTGCTTGCGTTTTATTTCGGTGTCTTGAAGAATTTCCTTTATGAATTTCTATTTTCGAGAGTTAGGTTGACTTAAACTAATTTAAAGCAAATGAATTACCTAAAAAATTTAAGATTTTATACCCAAAATTTGAAATTAATTTATAGGGCCCTATTTTATCAAAAAGAAAAAAAAAAGAACTTACAGGTCTTTATGTGCCTAACTTTTAATTAATTGACATCTAAGTAATACATGTCATAAATGTGTTAAACACGTGTTTGATAATAAGTATGAAATTAATATAAAATTGATTTATCTAAAATATAGAGTGAACATGGTGGGTTTTGATTTGTTTGGGTCAGATTCAAAAATTGATATAAAAATTGATTTTATTTATAAGCTATACAAAACAGATATGAACATCAACATGAAGATTGAAGCTTTTGCATAGTGGTGGAGTTCTCTTCTTAACATTCAAACTATGATAGGCTTGCAAGTTTGTCTCAATGAACAGAATTTTGGTTTTGTTGATTAATGCTTTGCAAATTTATCTAAATGATTAAAAATTATATAAAAAAAATTTCAATTTCTGGAGAGAAGGGGACATAGTAAGGCACAACAAAAGAAAAGGTACTTGGATACATGGTATTTGGTAGAGCAAAGTGGGCAAAAGGTTTGCGCGAATCAAGTTGTTTAGGTGAGTTCTTAACAGAATCAATAGCCTAATTAAAGTTCAAGATGTGTTAAAGCTCCCCTTCAATTGTTATTTCTATTACTACATACTTTTGCTTCCTAAAGGGCTCCTATGGAACAAAAAGCAAATTGTATATCATGAAATCGTATTCAATTTTAAATGCAACATGCTAAAATGAAAAGTTAAATCTAACGCAAAATATTGCTCAATTCATACTATTTCAATTTTTAAAAAGAAAAACTTTAAATCCAAATCACAAAAATATCTAGTGATAAAAGCCATAACCAAACAATACCTTAATAAAATTGTGTTTCTATGCACTAATTATGTCTTATTATACATATTAGAACACAAGAAAAAAAATTCTGAAAACATAAATTTAAATATTAAAGAAAAACACACATTGAGTATTATTTTAATTTTCAAATTTTAATTTTCAACGGATACAATTATAAATCATAAAAAATAAAACAAACAAATAAATAAAGAATTAGCAAAAATAGTGGTTGAATTCAAATTTGAAAGCTCAAACCCCTTTCGGATCTATAAAATAAAAGACAAGTAATTAAATATATAAGTTAATGAGTATCAAAACTGAAAGGAAAATATTAACAAAAAAAAAAAAGCTTACCATGAAATTTCATAATAGGAATGCAAAGAATGAGAAGATGATGAGAAAAAAAAAACACTAGGTTTCGAGGAGAGCGCGCTTAAATGAGATTCATGTTGAGCTCTAAATCAATAGGGATAAGCAACTCAATTTTTATTAAATAAATGGATATCAACAAAATTTTAATATTTGTTTATTAAATGAACCAAACATGAGTAAAAGCATGTTCATTTTATTTATGCTTGTGAATATATTTATTTATGTTGGATTAAAGTTCGTTTAATAAATCATTTAAAACTCATTTATTATACAATTATTATTGTTGGTGTGCTTATTTTATTTATTTATATTGTAATTATTAATACTTATATTTGATTATTATATATCCAAAAAATAATATATTTGATTCGGAGCAATCGGATAAGAGGAGTCGAGAATCGCAGAGCTCTTATAGGAGTACACGACGCGAGTTCAGTCGAGTCAGTCTTATCCACGGAGTACGACAGTGGTTACTTTAGGGTTTCCATCTATTTGGCCGATGTGCGAGTATTGTGGACGTAAATATTTGGGAGAGTGTTGGAAGATAACTGGAGCTTGTTTTCGGTGTGGTTCAAAGGATCACTTGTTGAAGGATTGTCTGAAGATGAATGATGTGTCCCAGACACAGAGTCCCACACTTGTTAGAGATTGAGGCAAAAGGGGTAACGACAGATGGGCAGGGCAGAGGACAGTTGCACACAATGTAGTTGTTCCAAACGAATTTGGAGGACCAGTTCAGGTCTATGTAGTTAGAGAATCATAGGACCGAGATATGATCAATGTGACTGCAGGTAATTTTGAGGAAAAAATTCCTTTTAAAAGGGGTTAGTTGTTACATCCCAAAAACTGGGCTAGTAGAATTAGGTCAGAAAATCAGGGATTAGTGAACTCGGAACCGTAATTAGGTTAGATAATTAAATAATTAGGGATAATTAAAATTAAATATTAAAATAATTAGAATTAAAATTTTGGGTTAAGAAAATGAAATTAAGTGTCCGGGAATTAATTTGGTTAAAACGGATTTTAAAAATGAGATTGGATTTGAAAATAATTTAGAAAATAAATTTTAACTGAAAATAATGACCTATTTGAAAAAGGGAAGAAACTAGAGGTGGTTAAATGAGCAATGATCCAATTTTTAAAAATTGGTTGCCTACTTAATAACCCCTACTATCCCTTCATTCTCATTTTCTCCATTCATTCAAAATTTTCCTAAACACCAAATTAGAGCTTTTCTCCCGAAATTGATTCATCCTTTTTGAATCTTAAGCTTACTAAACTCAAATTCCTCTTTCAATTTCGTAGAATAATCAAGTTTTCATCCTCAAATTCTCTATTGTTCTTCACACATCCTAGTTCAAATTTGATCTTAAACTCATCATTTTCGTCAAATTAAGGTGAGATTCTGACTTTTTATGATAAAACTAAGTAATATGTTATTTCAATTCGAAATTTAAATGATTTAATCAAGATTTCAATAGATCAAGTGATTTTAAGTTGATTTTTATCTTGAAAATGGTGGATTCCATTTTACTTAGTTGAGATTCGGTTTTAAAATGATTTCGAAATCATTTTGATCTAATTAAAAGGTTTTTAACCTTGATTTAACAAATCCTTTGGTAATTTAAACAAATTGAACGTTTTCACTTTCTTAATGTTCAAATAAGCTTGATTTTTTCGAAAAATTAGATTCGTATAATTAGATAAAATTTATGGTTTAGATCTATAATTAGGTGATATTTAGGAGGTATGAAGTTGAAATTTAAGCTTAGAAACGAGATTTGAGTGGTTAAATATCTATTTCGGTAAAACTAGCTAAGTTGTCGGCATAAAAGTTAGTAGGTTTTGATCTATGATTTTGGTGGGATTTAAATGTGTTTGATGTTGTTTATAATGCCTTTGTATTATGTTTAATGTATATGTGAAGTGCCAACTCAATTGGGAGCCTCCACAAGCAAGGACAAAGGCAAGCAAAAGCTTACTTGAACCTTGTTGTGCAAGCAAGTTGCTAAGGTGAGTGGTCTTATGAGCTATATTTGATGTGCAAATTGGTGAGTTAAAAGGGGCTTAGTTGGTCAAATTATTTAATCTAAGTCTTAAGAGTAAGTGTTCTTACTTGAACTTTGTTATTTTTATAAGCAAGCTTACATGTGTTGTGATATGTGTAAGTGTGTGATGTGAATATATGTGCTGATTATATGACTAAATACGCCTTGCGAACAGTTGGTTTTATGCACACATATTTGATATGAAAGTGTATATGGCTCATTGAGAAAAGTGTTTGCACTTGAGGTGCTTTATGTGAAAGTGACAAGTGATATGAATGTGAAGTGAGTGGGTGTGCATAAACCAGAAAACTATTCTGTGAATTGGATATATTGGCCTCGTGAACCTTTGAAAACATTGAATATATTTGGCATTCCATAAAATTTAAGTACTCATATATGTGTTTATTGTTGTGGCATGTGGAGGGATAAGGGAATTGTAACAGCCCGTTTTTGGTCAAATCAGAACAGTGGTTTTGAGACCATGAATCTGATGTCAAAATATTTATTTTATTATTATTTTAAGGTTTACAGCATGATTGAATGATTGTGTGAAAGTTTCGTTCAGTAATTTTATCATTTGATTGGTCAATTTGATAAAAAGGACTAAATCGCGTAAAGTGTAAAATGCATGTTCTATTAGTTTAAGGTGTCAAATAGCTTTGTCTTTTAAATGTGGTGGCCTTAAATGGTAATTAAACCATTTGAAAGGTGAGTGGACAATTTTGGACAACCATTAAATGATTTTTAAGTTATATTACTAAGGTTAAATTAGTAATTAATAAATAATGGTTAATAAAACAAAACAAAGCCAAAATTGCTTCATCTTTTTGCCATTGCTGAAAATAAGAAAGGAGAGACTCCATTGTTGTGTTTTAGGGTTCAGCACTTGCAAAGTTATATTGGTAAGTGCTTTTGACTCGGTTTTTAATGATTTCTATGTTTTTGTGATCGTTGCAACTAGTAATAGCTAGCCCAGGGACTAATTTGCAAAACTGTTAAAGATTTTGAATGATGCCATTGATGAATAAGCATGTGCTTTGAAGTTTCTTGATAGATTATGAATGTTTGTTAACAGATATACAAGTTTTGTTAAGTGATTTTTAGTGAAAAGGCAAAATAGGGATTGAATTGAGAAATGTGTAAAGTTAGTTAAAATGTGAAATAAATGAGAAATATGGGCTAATATGAGTACTAGATAAATTCGGCTAGCATGGGTGGTGACTAAATTGCATGAATTTGTGATTTTATGAAATAAGGACTAAATTGTAAAAGATGTGAAATATTAGGGGTAATAGTGTAAATGTGCCTTAAAGAGTGTTTTGGACTAAATTGAATGAATATATGATTAAATAAGTTAATTTTGAATTTATTTAGATAAAAAAAAAGTGAAATACGGACTTGGATCGGGGAAAAGATAAAGTTATCGATTAATCGACTCGATTCACCGTTTTAACATCCGAGGGAAGTTCGTATGTTATAATTTCATTTCAAATGTATTTTATATGCTTTGATATAGCATGAATTAGGATTATGTTATTATGGACGAGTTCAGAAATGATTCAATGAAGATTCGACAGTTGGAATCCCGGTTGAACCTTAGGAATAGTTTAGGATGCTAGTGAGATGTCACTAGGTATACTTTGAGTTGGCTTCGGGCCATGATTTAGCACTTCGAGTGCGAGATATACCGATTTGGCTTCGGGCCATGCATATCGACTAATTTGACTTCGGGCCATGATATCAGAATTTCGGATAAGTTACCTTGATTTGGCTTCGGGCCATGGTATACGTACTTATCGAGTGAGACCTTGAGTACCCGACTTATATTCTGAATGGTTCAACGGGTAAATGAAGAATGTGGTCGAGTATGAGATTGGTACGAGATGGTACAGGTATGTACGATAATTAATTGAGTATTGAAACTATGGAATTGATGAGTTCCTTGGTAAGTTATGTGAATGATCATTTGATAGCTTTGAGATTTAATAGAATTGTTGTATATTGTTTTCTATTATTTGAATGATTAATGAATGGTGATATTTGCTCATTGTTAACATACGAGCTTACTAAGCTATATAGCTTACTTTGTTGCTTTTCCATGTTTTATAGTGATTTCAAAGCTAGCTCTGATTCGAGGATCGTCAGAGACTTCATCACACTATCCACGAATACTTTGGTGCTTTTGAAACTATGTTTTGGGTCATATGGCATGTATAGGGACTTTGAGTCATGTTAGTTATGTTTTGGTAATGACTTTGGCCAAATGAATTGGCTTGTAAATGTTTATGTTTAGTATGTAAATATATAGTCATGTGTGATGGACCATTTTGGTTTGTTTAGTATGTTTGAATAATGTATATATATATGTGTATTTAAGTCTTACGAATTGAGTTGGTTGATGGTTGTGTGATGATTGATAATAATTGGTACTATGAATGGTAAATTGATGATTTGTGGATATAGGTATGCTTGTGAAATTAGGCCAAATAATGCATCTTTGATAATGGCCATTTTGATGATTTGAGAATATAAGGATTAGTAAGAATTTAGATAGCATATTGTGGTACTTATGTGCCTTGAATTGGTTAGTATTGAAATTGTAAGATTTAGACTTGGCTTGGTTGTTTTGGATGGTATATTATGCTATGGTTTGGTGTCACTTGTATAGGTGAAGATATGTACCAAATAGGTGGCAAAATGGCTTGGTAAATAGCCTATTTTTGTTCACACGGGCAGAGACACAGGCGTGTGTCTCAGCCGTGTGTGACACACGATCATGTTACACGGCCGTGTGTCCCCTGGTGTTGATATTGAAATGAAATCAGTATGCTCCACATGGCCTCACACACAGGCGTGTGATCGGCCGTGTGGCACAAGTCAGTATACCCCCCTAATTGGCACACGGCCTAGCACACGGGCGTGTGACTTGGCCGTGTTGCATAAGTCCGTATACCCTACAGGTTTGGCACGACCTAGCACACGGCCTGACACACGGGCGTGTGTGGCCACTTCGAAGGGCACACGGGCTAGACCCACGGGCGTGTGGTTGGCCGTGTGACCCAAGTTAGTAACCTTACTTGTTTGGATAAGGGGTAGGACACGGGCTGGGACACAGCCATGTGCTCCCATTTCGAATGTTCACACGGTTTGTGACACGGGCGTGTCTGGTGGCCGTGTGTCACACGGGCGTGTGTCCCCTGTTTTGCAGAAAATTTTTATAAGTGTTAAAAAATTTCCCGAGTTATCGGTTTAGTCCCGAACCACTCTCAATGCATGTTTAAGGCCTCGTAGGCTCGTTTAAGGGACACTATGATTAATTGTGTTAGAATTGTATTTGAATTGATAAGTTGTGTATGAAATGTATGTTTAAAAGTGTTGTAAGTCCGGTAATGCTCTGTAACCCTATTCTGACGGTGAATACAGGTGAGGGGTGTTACAGAAATGTGGAGCAGTGCTCCATTCATGGTCATGTTGGTGTATAGGAGAATGCTAGCTTCATGCTACACTTTATGAGTCCGATATAGACTCTATGAGTCAAGTACGGGGTAATGGAGATTCGTGTATCCAATGAGTGTTGTCGAAACCTTTTTTTTTTTGAAAAAACAGGGATCGACTTAAAAAAAACGAAAACGGAAGTCGCCACCAATCCTTTTTTGCTTAGGTGTGATTGGATCACCTTATAAAATGTTTTATTTCAAAACATTGATTTTGGCCTCTGAAATTCAAGAAAACGGGTTCGGAGTCGGTTGCACGTGCGAGGAAGGATTAGCACCTCGTGCGCCCAAAATTGGTACCGATTGATTAGTTATTGTCCTAATGTCAAAAATTCAAAAGATTTGAAAACATGATTTATTTAAAAACTTGAACAATTTGAGTTGGAACTTGAGATTCCTTTGTTCTGAAAGAATACAAACATCACATCCAGCACGTTAGGACATGATGTTTTAAACCCTCATAACCAAAATCATCTCATGATTTACAAAATTCATTAAAAGGATATTTAGTTATTTAGTCAAACGGAAAATCGAAACCCAGCACGTTAGGGCACTATTTCCCGAATTTCTAAACACAAAACATTGCCTTATTTAAGAAAAACTTTTGGATAAAATGTGGTAATTAAAGAAGATAGATATTTTTAAACAAAGATTTGAAAAAAGTAACATTAAGTTATTACAAAAAAGTGCAATTTACTAAAGTTACAGATTATATTAACAATTAGCACTAACATAAACAATTAAGCAAAAGAATGACAAGCAATAATAATAATGTTAAGGTAAACAAAGATAACGGATTCAAATTTTTTTTAAAAAAAATGAACAATCAAAATAAAAAATATAGAGTAGATAATAGCAATTTTAAAAGAATCTATGAAAAAATTAAGGAAAAAAAACTTCTTCACAAGATTAAATTCAAATAAAAAATAAAAATATAAGGTAAATAATATACTCAAAACAATTAATGAATATTATAACAATTTTTAGAAAAATGAAATAAAAAATAAAATAAAAAACGATATGGCAAAATCTAAAATAATTAATATATACATAATAAAATAAATATATATATTTTAAATAAATAATATAAAAACTTTGAATAAAAATGTATAAGGGATAACTTATAATAAGTATATAATATACCATTTAAAAATAGATAATATACATATTTTAAATAATCAATATATGGAAAATTTTGCCTTAATAATAAAACAATTTAGATGATGTACAACATACAAATTTTTAAATAATACATAATATGATTAAAGTTAAATAATATATAATATATGGATAATATATAACAAATAAAAATAATAATATATATGATAAAACAATTTAACGTAAATAAGGAAAATCAAAAAAGAAAAACAAGTTTAAAATAATTAAAATAAATGAATAAATAATGATTAAGCAATTAAATGGATAAATAAAAAAAAGTTAAAAAAATGCATAAGTCAACCTAACTCTCGCAATATGTGGACTCAACGAAATTCCTCCACCAAAATCTAACTCGAACTAAGCAACTCAAAAAGAAACGAAGATGAGCGAAGAACAAAATAGGAACAAGCCACGTAAAAAATAAGAACGTAAAAGAGAGAGAAATTTGAGTGAATGCTCTCAAGAATTTTTTTATTACTCAAAATTCTAATCCTTTACAATGAAGGGAGAGGCCTTTATTTATAGTTGAGCCTCCCCAAATTCAACGGTACAGATCAATTACATCAACGGCTAAGATTAAAATGTATCTACAAATTAAATCTCTAAGATTACAAAATCATATCTTCTAAGATTGCATACCATATCTTCTAGGATTGCATATCATATCTAAGATTTGCATATCATATCTTCTAGGATTGCATATCATATCTAAGATTTGCATATCATATCTTCTAGGATTGCATATCATATCTAAGATTTGCATATCATATCTAAGATTGCATATTCTTGAAGATTGTGTTTCCATATACGTCAAGCTTGTAGATGGACCTTCAATCTTTTCAAGTAATGGGCCATTCCGATCGGGCCAAATGATATATTTTGGACTGGACTTGGACTTTGTTTTATTATTTTGGGTTTATTATTTTTTTTGTATGGGCCCGGGCTAAATTGGCCTATTACAGCTGCCCCTCTTTTCTCATTGTCGTGTAACAAGAATGGAGCAAAGACTATAAAAGGACCAATTTTGTCCGGTCTTGCCGAGCCTTAACTTCTTGATCCTCATCTTCTTCCAGTAGTCTCTAACCCAACTGCAACTTCAAAGAGATTGAATCTCTAGCTTTAATCTTATTCTACTGCAACTTCAGGGAGATAAGACCTGCTCTTGTAGATTTAATTCATCCTACTGTAACTTAAGGAAAGTGAGAATAGTATCTTTGATCTTGCTTCAATACAATATTCAGGAAGACAAGATCTGCTATTTTTAGTCTGCTCCGCTGCAAACTCAGGGAGGCAAGCTAATATCTTCGATCTGCTTCTTGCAACTTCAGGAAGATAAGATCTGCATGTCATCGATCTGCTCATTTGCAACTTTAGGGAGGCAAAGCTAATATCTTCAATCTGCTTCCTGCAACTTCGGGAAGATAAGATCTCATATTTTCGATGCTGCTCCGCTGCAAACTCAGGGAGGCAAGCTAATATCTTCGATCTGCTTCCTGCAACTTTAGGAAGATAAGATCTGCTGTCATCAGTCTACTCCGCTGCAACTTCAGGGAGGTAGGCTAATATCTTCGATCTGCTTCCTGCAACTTCAGGAAGATAAGATCTCGCTTGTCTTCGATGCTGCTCCGCAGAAACTCGGGGAGGTAGGCTAATATCTTCGATCGCTTCTGCAACTTCGGGAAGATAAGATCTCTTGTCTTCGATGCGCTCTGCTTTGCAACTTCAGGGAGGCAGGCTAATATCTTCGATCTGCTTCCTACAACTTCAGTAAGATAAGATCTACTGTCTTTAGTCTACTCCATTGCAAACTCAAGGATGCTAGACTGATGTTTTTGATCCGCTTCACTGCAACCTCAGGAAGGTAGGATCTGCTATCTTTTAGCCTGCTCCATTGCAAACTCGGGGAGACAAGGTCGATGTCTTCGATCCGCTTCACCGCAACCTCGTGAAGGCCAGATCGCTATTTTAGTCCGCTCCATCAGTAAACTCGTGGATACGGATCGATGTTTTCGATCCGCTTCACTGCAACCTCAGGAAGGCGGATCTGCTATCTTTTAGCCTGCTCCACTACAAACTCAGGGAGACAAGGCTGATGTCTTCGATCCGCTTCACTGCAAACTCGGAAGGCCAGATCGCTATTTTAGTCCGCTCCATCGCAACTTCAGGAGGTCGCCGAAAGGCGCGCAATCTACCCTACTACATTGTCCTATAGAGGACATAACCTGTAGAATGGGTATATGCTTATGCCGAATGATTAGGATGCCCTGATCGAAATGAATCAAATGCTCCTAATTAGACGCGCTATGATATATGAATTTAGAAATGTTATGAGCATGATTTCTACTTAAGGTGTCATCACTCATTTGTTCTTCATCCTCGTTCCTCTCGAAGTATCAATCATATTCTGCACAAATAATTTGCCCCACGGTAATTCTGAGTCCACTCCACTTGAACCTTGGGACATAAAGTTTGTACCTCCCACTGCAACTTCAGGGGAATAACATTTGGTTTCTTCCATCCATCCTGCTGCCACTCAGAGGTATAGAATTTGTATCATCTTCAATCAATTTATCTGTTACACCATTCCCTGGGTGTAATGACCAGATGTATATGCTTGAAATTTGTATGAATGCAGAGTATCATTTTTCTTTTCCCAGAAATGATCCACTTTTACACTTGGGTTGACATTGCTCGTTATTTGTCGAGAAGGTATCACTGACGAAATGTCTTATCTTTTTGTTCAACCAATAAAAATCCAAAGAGATAATCATCTTTCAATATTTCTAACCCTTAGGCTTGGTGAGTTCTAAACAATAGTCCTGTTTCAGATTCTGATATTATTTAGAAGCTTCCAGAGTAATATGCGAAACTCCTTTTATGAAAGTATTATTAGTCCATTAATCATTATTTCAATATAAAATGCTTGAAAAAGATCACAACAATGGATAAGAAAGAAATTAATCAGGAGCATAGCTTGAAACAAATAAGTTAATCAAAGATAACCAATGCAATAAAAGAAAATTGATTGGGGTGTATCTTGAAAAGAAAAAAGTAATCAAAGACAGCCAAGGCCATAAAAGAAAATTGATTGGGGTGTATCTTGAAAAGAATAAAGTAATCAAAGATAGCAAATTCAAAATGGGTAAGATAGAAGCTAGATGCCCCAGATATTGCAGCCTAAGCTTCTCTGTACAAATTTCTTGAGGACCATTTTGAGCTCAATACGTGTTTAGAGGATCCGGAGTACATTGCCAATGCCCCAAGACGTAGCATACTTCCTCATTGTTAATTCAGGCCTAGCAAGACTACCACATGCCCTATCTTTGATCAAAATTTGAGCCGCCCTTTTCGGGTTTTCGGCTCAAAACCCCTTTGGTCTCAAAGCGCCCTTTGCGGGTTTTCGCCTTGGCCTCTCCTTTTTTTTTCAAGGCGCCCTTTGCGGGTTTTCACCTTGGCCTTTCCCCTTCAGGTAAAATACTTCTTGATCGAACTCGATTCGCGGATTGGGCAAGTCTTCGCCATCCGTCTTGGTCAATATCAATGCTCCTCTAGAACAGACCCTTTTTTACTATATAAGGTCCTTCCCAGTTTGACATCTACTTTCCTCTGAAATCCTTTTGTATAAGAAGGATCTTCCTCAATACCAGGTCCCCATTATGAAATTCCCTTGGGTGGACCATTTTTGACATAAATCAACATCATCCACTTTTTTACTATGATGAATACTTTCAAACCCTTTTCTTCAGCCAAGTTCACTGGAGACATTCTACTTCATCCAATTCTTGACTCAATCAAAGCTTGGAGCAAAGGAATCTCGATTTTCATGGGCAAAACCACTTCTATTCCATAAACCAATGGGAAAAGTATTGCCCTAGCGAAAGTCTTGGTCAACGTTTGATATGCATAGAGAATAAATGGTAGCTTTTTATGCCAATCTTTACAAGTCTCGGTCATCTTTCCTACAATCCTTATTTTTTTTGGCTACCTTTGTTGCTTTATGATATGGCGTCTGATCTTTGAACAGACTACAAACTTTTGACATTATCCTTTTTGGCATTCTTTGTGGCGCCTGATCTTTTTTTTTTTACTGTCGACCTTGTAAAATTGACATGTGAAGCTATTTTCTTCTTCTTAGTGAAGTAATCGACGACCACCAAGATAAATCAATGTATACTAGAAATTTTGCCAAGATTGGCCTGCCTCACATAGAGAGAGTCAGTGAAGAAATTAATGAGGCATATGAATCTTGTCTCCTTAAATACGACATAACTGATTCCATCCCCTTCTATGTAGATTAGCAGTACCCAAACCTCATGATTAGCTTGGCTATTGTAAAACCATTAGCATGTGTCCTTCTGACATCCTTATGGACCGCTTTTAAGATTTTAACGCACTGCCTCAAAGAGCCTAGGCATGCCCCGATATGATTGTGCAAAAACATCTTTGAATTCTTGAAAATAACTCAATGATGTCTCACCTTATTTCTGTGGTGAGCTAGGCTACAATCTTCACCTCTTTTTAGGCTCATAATATCCACCGACCCTTTGTAGAGTAGGGTCTATTTTTCATCTTGTTCTACCATTCTTAATAAATCCAAGATAGGTTACAATCTCTGTCATCTTCAAAGTCCCGAGATCCTCTAGACACATATCTTACTCGAAAGGAGACTCGAGTCGATGAATACGTTGCTCACATCGTTGATATCCTGAGACCTATTGTAGGTTTGAAGGAAGATTCCAAAAATAAATGATTCAAAGAATGATTATTTGTATGGTCATGAATGAAGAATGAAAGAATACTTGAAAGAAAGTCTAAAGAAAAAATAAAAGAAAAAAACTAATAACAATTGTTTGTACAGTATGAAATGGAAAAAAATAAAAGAATATTTGCTCAAAAAGATGCATTTTATTGAAATAAAAATTTCGGACACAAGCCAATTTCACAAAAGGGTTCTTATTACCTCTAGGCTTAAGGCAACAAGCGTGTTTTGAATATTACTCTAGATTAGCTCTAAAAATACAGGGATCTCTTCCACAGTCCCATTATTCAAAACACTCCCAAGTATGCAAGGGCTTGGAAACTTCGTTCCCGGTTCCCTCTTCGCTTTTGACTTCTTCAAGGAGTCGCAACTTTCTTGTCTTTTCCTTCAATTATCGCATTTACTGCTTCGTCAAAGTGATCAGGTTCTGATGAAACGTTGAACTTCACAATTCCCATTTTAATGAACCTTTCGACCAACTTTTTAAAAGTAGTACAGTTTTCAATTGAGTGACCTGTTATTCCCGCGTGGTACTCGCATTGGGCATTCTCATTATACCATTTTGGGAACAGAGGTTGCACGGGTTCCGAGTAGGAAGGAGACACCACATGCGCATCAAACAAATTCTGATACAGCTCCTTGTATGTCATCGGGATGGGTGTGAACTGGAGCCTTTCTGCATTTGGCCTCAAGTTAGATTCCTGCTTTGAAGAGCCTTGATAGCTAGTGGTTACAGCCCTCGGCTGGCCTACAGTGGCTGATTTGGGATGCATGCTCAGGATACTCACTTCATTTTCCTTGTTTCTCGGGGCTGATCTTTTGGCGCTTTCTCCCGTGTCTATCCTCCCACTCTTTACCGCATTTTCAATCATCTCACCGGACATTACTATATCTGAAAAGCTTATGGTGGCGCTTCCCAACATATAGTTAATGAATGGGGCTTTTAGAGTATTGATGAAAAGCATCGTGGTTTCTTTTTCTAAAAGCGGCGGCTGAACTTGTATGGCAACTTCTCTCCATCTTTGCGCATACTGCCTGAAGCTTTCATTTGATTTCTTCTCCATGTTTTGGAAGGTGATTCTGTCAGGCGTCATGTCTGTCACATGATTGTATTGTTTCATAAATGCTTGTGCTAGGTCTCTCCAGGAATTAATCCTAGCATGACTCAATTGGTTGTACCACCTGGACGCTGCCCCCACCAAGCTATCTTGGAAACAATGGATCAACAGTTGATCATTATTAACATACCCAGTCATCCATCTACAGAACATAGTAATATGGGCTTCAGGACAGCTAGCCTCATTGTACTTCTCAAATTCTGGCATTTTGAACTTGTGAGGAAGCACCAAATCTGGAACCAAGCTCAAGTCTTTAGCATCAATTCCACGGTGATTATCAGCGTTTTCCAAGGCCTTGAACTTTTCTTCTAACCATCTACAACGGTCCTCTAACTGCCTCGGTAATTCAATTTTCGTCTCTTCCCTCTCCGTTATATCTAAATCAAGGATAACAGGATTAGCAGGGTTATCTCCTGGGTTAGGTCCTGAGCCAACTTGGACATTCATGGGCACCCCAGTATCAGCTTGACCTTGTTGAAGCCTAATTGTAACAGATGGCCTTTGAGGATATGCTTCAGGTTGTGTTTGTGCATGTGGTGGGGTAAAACCCGGAGGATAATCCTCATTATCCTCTCCAGTATTAGACATGGGACCTTTTCCCTTATCCATTGCCCTATTCAGTAGCTTAGTCATTTGAGCCACCATATTCCTTTGGGCTTCCATCATTTGTTCCCTCATATCTTGTTGGATTTTTGCCAACTGCTCTTGCAGCTGGTCTTGCATGTCTCTTTGAAACTGTTCAAGTCTTTGATCAATATCTTTTGTCTTAGCGCGAGTACCGTAACGATGTTTAGTTTTCAGATTAACTTTCTCTCTTTCTCTCTTTTTCTGAAATAACTTCAACTAATTAGGGTCCTTTTGTAAAGGTCTAATGCAAATGATACAATGCAATGTAGATGCATGGAATGAATGCAAAAGAAAGAGAGGCGTTGATTCTGAATTCAATTCCATTAGAACAACTTTTCTAGAAAGCAAATTTCTTTACATAAAACGGATTACATATGCGGCCTTGCCTCATATTCCAAGCAAAACATCAATCCCCTTCTTCACAAAGGTCAAATCTTGCAAACTTCTAATAGATGCCTCCACTAGCTCCTTTTTGCTTGGGCCGCGACTCATTACTCACTTATCCTCGCAATGCTTGTTAGAAAATCGAGAAGTGACGGCTCTCGAATAGTCTTCGTCGGCTTGAATCCTTGGGCAATAAAGTCTTGTATTCCTTCACTGCCATCGCCTTCTTCTCGTTGTGTTTACTTAGACCATATTCGGACGACTGTATTATAATCCACTTTATCAAGAAATCCATTTTCTCATGACAAACTCTTCTATTTGGCAATCGAATTTGAATCAACACCTCTTTTCTATGATGTGAATGCAATGCAATCAAAACAAAAAAGAACACGTTAGCACAAGAGAAATAAATAACAAAATAGGGCACCTATCTGGGTGACCACTAGGGTTTGGCATAGTTCTACCTAAGGTGGGCTCTTAGGGTTCACTATATACGGTTTAGTTCTAAAGAAAAGGTACCTGAACCAGCAGATTCCTCAATCTTCACCCGTTATAGGCTCATACAGATCGAGTTCAGTTCAGGGGAATACATTTCCCTATGGCCATGCGAAAGTGAAAACCTCACGAAGACATAGGTACAGATGTATCCCGAAAGCAATCCACTAGCCCATGCGGAGGTGAAAACCTCACGAAGGCATAGTTTTTCACTCCCACTTAAAGGTGCGACCACAACGGTCATGCAATGCAATGTGTGCAAAAAAAATAACAATCATATGCAATGACACAAACAAATGCAACAAAAGGATCGTAATTTTCAAATCAAATTTTCAAATCGAATTTTCAAATTTCCAACAAAGGACAGAAAATAATCAATTTTACGGCTTGACTTTCTTATTGGTCCCCAGTGGAGTCGCTAAGTCATTTAAAAACCATTTTTTTGTGAAAAAACAGGGATCGACTTTAAAAAAACGAAAACGGGAGTCGCCACCAATCCCTTTTTTTCTTAGGTGTGATTGGATCACCTTATAAAACGCTTTATTTCAAAACATTGATTTTGGCCTACGAAATTCAAGAAAACGGGTTCGAGTCGGTTACATGCATTTAGGAAGGATTAGCACCCTCGTAACGCCCAAAATTGGTACCGGATTGATTAGTTATTGTCCTAACGTCGAAAATTCGAAAAGATTTGAAAACATGATTTCTTTAAAAACTTGAACAATTTGAGTTGGAAATTGAGATTCCTTTGTTCCGAAAGAATACAAACATCACATCCAGCACGTTAGGACATGATGTTTTAAACCCTCATAACTAAAATCATCTCATGATTTACAAAATTCATTAAAAGGATATTTAGTTATTTAGTCAAACGGAAAATCGAAACCCAACACGTTAGGGCACTATTTCCCGAATTTCTAAACATAAAACATTGCCTTATTTAAGAAAAACTTTTGGATAAAATGTGGTAATTAAAGAAGATAGATATTTTTAAACAAAGATTTGAAAAAAGTAACATTAAGTTATTACAAAAAAGTGCAATTTACTAAAGGTACATATTATATTAACAATTAGCACTAACATAAACAATTAAGTAAAAGAATGACAAGAAATAATAATAATGTTAAGGTAAACAAAGATAATGGATTCAAATTTTTTTTAAAAAAATGAACAATCAAAATAAAAAATATAGAGTAGATAATAGCAATTTTAAAAGAATCTATGAAAAAATTAAGGAAAAAAATTATTCACAAGATTAAATTCAAATAAAAAAATAATAATATAATATAAATAATATACTCAAAACAATTAATGAATATTATAACAATTTTTAGAAAAATGAAATAAAAAATAAAACAAAAAACGATATGGCAAAATCTAAAATAATTAATATATACATAATAAAATAAATATATATTTTAAATAAATAATATAAAAACTTTGAATAAAAATGTATAAGGGATAACTTATAATAAGTATATAATATACCATTTAAAAATAGATAATATACATATTTTAAATAATCAATATATGGAAAATTTTGCCTTAATAATAAAACAATTTAGATGATGTACAACATACAAATTTTCAAATAATATATAATATGATTAAAGTTAAATAATATATAATATATGGATAATATATAACAAATAAAAATAATAATATATATGATAAAACAATTTAACGTAAATAAGGAAAATCAAAAAAGAAAAACAAGTTTAAAATAAATAAAATAAATGAATAAATAATGATTAAGTAATTAAATGGATAAATAAAAAAAAAGTTAAAAAAATGCATAAGTCAACCTAACTCCCGCAATATGTGGACTCAACGAAATTCCTCCACCAAAATCTAACTCGAACGGAAGCAACTAAAAAAGAAACGAAGATGAGCGAAGAACAAAATAGGAACAGGCCACAGAAAATAAGAACGTAAAAGAGAGAGAAATTTGAGTGAATGCTCTCAAGAATTTTTTTATTACTCAAAATTCCAGTCCTTTACAATGAAGGGAGAGGCCTCTATTTATAGTTGAGCCTCCCTAAATCCAACGGTACAGATCAATTACATCAACGGCTAAGATTAAAAGGTACCTACAAATTAAATCTCTAAGATTACAAAATCATATCTTCTAACATTGCATACCATATCTTCTAGGATTGCATATCATATCTAAGATTGCATATCATATCTTCTAGGATTGCATATCATATCTAAGATTTGCATATCATATCTAAGATTGTGTATCCTTGAAGATTCTGTTTCCATATACGTCAAGCTTGTAGATGGACCTTCAATCTTTTCAAGTAATGGGCCATTCCGATCGGGCCAAATGATATATTTTGGACTGGGCTTGGACTTTATTTTATTATTTTGGGTTTATTATTATTTTTTGTATGGGCCCGGGCTAAATTGGCCTATTACAAGTGTTTTAACATGTATTTTCATTCTCACAAGTAGCCAATGTATGAAAATGATATGATGTTAATGATGCCATGTGTTAATTGTTTTTAAATATTGTTGTAACACCCCAAACCCGGTCTATGCGTTTAGACAAGATTTGGTTTGTCACACCAATCATACATTCGTTTATTTTCATATGGTTAAAATAAAATAGTGCTACAAAAACTTTTTTGAAAATCGAGTTTAATAAGAAGTTAATACAAGGATTTGAAATTTGTAGCTTAAGAATAATACTTGTTTGAAAACTTATCGTCAAGATAAAAATGTCAAAATCTTAAGATGGTTTAAAAGAACTTTGAAAGAATTTTAAATAATTAAAGTGTCCAGAAATTTTGTTATAAAACCAATGTTCTTAAGAAAACTTAACATATTTAAGATAAAACCATATTAAAAGTTTAGAAATAAAATTTAAACCATCCACACAATAAAATCCATAAAAACATATAAGAGGCCTTATTACATAAAACCCATAATGAGATATTTAAGATAATAATCTAAATAAAGTCATAGTTTAATAAAAACCCAAGTTTGTAGTATGGCCTCCACCAAGTCATCTCCTACCCAAGTCCACGTCAATTTCCATTACCTGAAATGGTTAATAAAATTGGGTGAGTTACAAAGAACTCGATGTGCAACTCACTTACCACCAATTTTAGGCCGATCGTCAAGATATCATGCTTTGGGCTTGAGCCCATTAACAGATTTCAACCATACATTGTAAAGTAACATAATTTAAAGAAAAGAATGCATGAAATATGAATTTCCCAAACCAACCTAGTATCCATCCGCTAACACCCCGCACCAACCAACACACCTGTGGGGATCAAGTCAACCCACCCCGCCAAACACACCAATCATGGGCTTAAAGCCCTTAAATAATTTTGTAGTGCACTCATCAACTAGATTGTGACATTGTCACCGAACTAGAGGCATTTAGTCGAATTTGTGGCAGAGCCACCGAACTAGAGGCAATGAGCCATATTTGTGGCAACTGGCCATTCTTCTCTTCATATAACCCACCCCATGCAATCATGCGTATATAACAAATATAATCATATAACATTTTCATTAATCCATATCATCGGTGGGCTTATCAATTAACCCTTCATTAGGCTCATATAAACAATTTATCAACTAGCCCATTTAGTAGTTTAGTGACTTTGGCCCATTTTAGCCCAATTTATCGAAAACAGTAGTATTTTCGCCCATTTAATCGAACTAGAGTATTATCGCCCATTATTTTCTCGGTTTAACCGTTTTCATGCATTTACTCAAAAATATGAGTTACTACGTATTTTTTCCCGTTTTTACTATTTTACGATTTTATCACAGAAACTTACAACTTGATGTCCAACTCAAAATGAGTGTGAAGTTACACACCGGTTATGGAGAGAACTAAACTTTCCGCTCTTCAACACCTATACGTATTGTGTTAATTAAAACACTATAATCTATAATAAAACCGATCTAACTATAGCGATCTAGAAATTTACCCTCGGATTTTCGTAAGACTTCTACTTGCGATTTCTCTCCGATTGATGGTTCGCTAACCGAATCGAATCCACGAACAAATAATGGTTCGGGAGTACGAACGACTTCGAACAGTTGATTTTCCTCGGTTGAACGTCCACAACCCGGTGGGAAATCCCGGATTGTGAAAACAAATCCTTTGCTTGTACTTAGGGGAATAATGAACCTCCCTTCTTCCGAAGGCTAAACACCGCCCTTTTCTTCCCTATTTTGAATGTCTTCAAAGACAAAGGAAGGTTAATCCAATGATATCAAAATAATCCTAAGGTTTTAAAGATATGATTTCCTTACCACAAAATTGATTCCAACGTTTTGTCACCCACGACTTCTTGATTCCAAACTTCCGTTATCGCACTAAAGTATAACAAAATAAACGTTAAAAAGAAGGAACGTTTATTTTGATCTAATAAAGCCTTCAAACCATCATCAATATTCGCCATAACCACTATTAACTAATCGAAACGAAAAGGATTCTTACCTATTTCCACGTCGAAAAGATAGGATTTGAGAATAATATGGATCTAAGAAGAATTCGGCTATGAAGAAACAAAGAAAAAGAGAAAATAAAATCGGTTATAGGCACTTTAACATTCGCCATGAAAGTGTAGGTGGAGAGAATTTCGATTGAAAGAAATCAAATAGGAGAGAGATGGTGATGATGTTTGGTTTCCAAATAGAATGGAAAAGAAAAGAAAGAAAAAGATAAGTTTTGAGAGCAATGTATAGTCGGCAATGGGGAGAAGAAAAGAAAAGAATGGTCTCTTTAGGTATTGGTAAATTCGGCACAAAGAGAAAGGCACAAAATTGACACCAAAGTGTAAAACAAAATGACCAATTTGACAAAAGAAACTAGGCTTACCAAGTGCACAATTTCGGCCAAGGAAAAGAGAGTTTGAGAGAATTTTCAAAACTTGCACAAACTAAACAAAATGACCAAAACCAAAGACTAAACTTCCTAGCCAAACTATCACCAAAATTGGCTCCCCTAGCCATAATGCCGTCCATATGCTTGGTCTTTAGGCCAAGATATTGTTTCCTTAAACAACTCCTTGATTCATGCCTCATATCCTCACATTTTCCTTATTCTTTTGATACCCTTCCTTAAGTTCAAATTTTCCTTATTCCTTTGATATACTAACCAAAAATAACAAGTCAACACCTTCCATATATGCTCTTGGCCGACACTTGCTATACATGGGCGGAAAAATCAAAAATAAAATTCACCTAGATGCTATTTAGGGATTCGAACCTTCACCCCATGTACTAGCTCATGCGCCAACACCACTTGTCCAACTACTCATCTTATGCTACACATTGACACTTAAATTAATTTATGTGTCAATGCCACTTAGTCTATTTCCATAAATTCTCAAAATTAATATTATTCCTTCTAAAAAATTTTAAACCCTTCTTCAGACTATACTAACCACGAAAATAAATCGTAAAATTTTACTTTCTAGAATAATTACTCAAGCACACATAGAAAATAAATTACTCAAATTTTCAGGGTGTTACAACTCTACCCCTAAAAGAAAATTTCGTCCTCGAAATTTACAGCTGAAAAAGGTGAGGTATTGTTGCCGAATTGCATCCTCGAGCTCCCACGTAGCTTCCTCCACTCCGTGGTTACGCCACAACACTTTGACCAACGGCACAGCTCTTCTTTCTTAGCACCTTCACGTCTCGGTCTAAGATTTCCACTTTGTTCCTCCTCAAAAGACAAATCCAAATTCAACTCCACTTCTTCTACCGGTACTATGTGCGAAGGATCCGATCTATAGCGCCTCAACATGGACACATGGAAAACATTATGAATTTGGCTCAATTCCGAGGTAACTCAATCGATAGGCCCATCGACCAACTCGTTTCACCACACGATATGGTCCAATGTATCTAGGACTCAACTTGCCCTTCTTCCCGAATCTGAATATCTTCTTCCAAGGTGAGACCTTCAGGAAGACTTGATCTCCTACGGCATACTCGATATCCTTACGCTTCAGATCCGCATACGACTTCTGTCTATCCGAAGCTTCCTTTAACCGTGCCCGAATAACTTTCACTTTTTCTTCCGCTTCGAAATCATCTCGTGTCCTAACAATCGCCGATCACCCAACTCACCCAACAAATAGGAGAACGACACCTACGACCATACAATGCCTCGTAGGGTGCCATCCGAATGCTAGACTGGTAGTCGTTGTTGTACGCAAATTCCGCTTAACGGTAGAAAATCCTCCCAACTACCTTTGAAGTCGATTACACATCCCCTTAACATGTCTTCCAGAATCTGAATCACTCTCTCCGACTGACCATCAGACTGAGGATGAAAAGCCGTACTAAAATTAAGCTTTGTACCCAAGGCTTCATGCAAAGCTTTCCAAAATCGAGATGTAAACCTAGGATCCCTATCCGATATAATCGATCAGTACCCCATGCAACCTCACGATTTCGGATACATACGACTTTCGCAACTTCTTCGCAACGAGTAGTCCGTGACGTCTCGGTAGAAAATGAGCGATCTTCGTCGACGATCAACAATTACCCAAACAGAATTTTTCTTAGTAGGTGTTAAAGGTAACCCACTAACAAAATCCATTGTTATCCGTTCCCATTTCCAAAGAGGAATCTTAATCGGT
This sequence comes from Gossypium sturtianum, assembly GCA_025698515.1. Taxonomy (NCBI): domain Eukaryota; kingdom Viridiplantae; phylum Streptophyta; class Magnoliopsida; order Malvales; family Malvaceae; genus Gossypium; species Gossypium sturtianum. The sequence continues at coordinate 128,926,993 of CM046948.1, forward strand.
TGCAAAAGACTGACGGCAATTGATGCTCCGCTTTCACTTGTCGACAAGTTAAGCATTTTCCCACAAATTCTCAAATCTCACGTTTCAACCTGTGCCACCAATACATTCACGAAGATCCCGATACATCTTATTTCCTCCGGTGCATAGCATAAGGGCTACTATGCGCCTCCTCAAAATCATTTGCCTGGATCTGAATCCTTAGGCATACTGACCCTTCCACGAAAACACAATACACCTTCTCGAATTTATTCCAAAATCCTCAATTTCACCATTTTCCACTTGCTGAAATAAAAGTCTCAACTTCTCATCTAAAATCTGTTTTTCCTTAATTTGTTCCAACCACATAGGCTTCACTTGAAATTCCGCTATCAAACTACCATCCTCATACAAACTCAAATGGGCAAACATAGCTCTCAAATCGTATACCACCTTACGACTTAATGCGTCCGCCACTACATTAGCCTTTCCGGATGATACTCAATAGAGAAATCATAGTCCTTTAACACTCCACCCATCTTCGTTGTCTCAAGTTTAACTCCTTCCGAGTAAGAAGATACTTAAGACTCTTGTGATCCGTATAGATGATAGACTTTTCACCATAGAGGTAATGCCTCCAAATCTTTAAGGCAAACACCACTCACTGCTAACTCCAAATCATGAGTAGGGTAGTTCACTTCGCGGTCTCAATTGACGAGAAGCGTAAGCTACAACTTTCCCACTTTGCATCAATACGCAAATTAAACCCGTATGTGACGCATCACAATAAATCGTAAACTCCTTCCCACCTCGGGTTGAATCAATACCGCGCTTCCGTAAAACCTTCTTCATCGCTCGAAACTTTCTTGCGCTTATCACCATATAAACAACACTCCTTCCGCAAAGCTTAGTTAGAGGTGCAAAGAATCAATGAGAACCCTCAACAAAGCGTCTATAATATCCACCAAACCCAAGAAACTCCGAATCTCACTCACGACTTCGGTGGTTTCCAATCCAATACCGCCTCAATCTTCCGAGGATCCACCCTTATTCCTTCTACCGATACCACATGACCCAAGAAAGTCACTTCTCTTAACCAAAATTCACATTTACCGAATTTGGCATACAACCGATTATCTCGAAGCACTTGCAATACAATCCGCAAATGCGAGTCATGTTCTTCTTCGCTCCTCGAATAAACCGTAATGTCATCTATGAATACCACCACAAACCGATCTAAGAATGGTTGAAAGACCTTGGTTCATCATATCCATAAATGCAAATGGTGCATTGGTCAACCCAAACGGCATCACTAAAAACTCATAGTGTCCGTGAACGGGTTCGGAACGCTGTCTTGTGAATATCCGCTTCTTTCACCTTAAGCCGGTGGTAACCCGACCTTAAATCAATCTTGGAGAAAACGAAGCTCCCTTCAATTGATCAAACAGTCGTCAATCCTCGGCAGAGGGTACCGATTCTTGATCGTCGCCTTATTCAATTGCCTATAGTCAATACACATACGCATTGACCCATCCTTCTTCTTAACAAACAAAACCGGTGCTCCCACGGAGACACACTCGGTCCGAATAAAACCACGATCTAGCGGTTCTTGAATTTGGGCTTTAAGCTCGACAACTCCTTCTGGTGCCATTCTATAAGGAGCAATGGACACCTGAGCAGCCTGCAAAAGCTCAATACCAAATTCCACTTCCGATCCGAGGTACACCAGAAGTTCTTCAGAAAAACATCGTGAACTCCTTCACCGCTTCTCACATCTTCCACCAACACTTTTTGGCATCTAAAGCACAAATAAATGCTAAAAATGCTCCGTATCCTTTTCGCACTAACTTCTCCGCCTTCAACGCAGTAAATCATGTTTGCCAAGTAATTTCTCCGCTCGCCTATCATAACTATCTCCTTATCCTCCACATTTCTTATCGACATACGCTTTTCAAAGACACCAATTTCGCCCTGTGCTTAACCAACCAATCCATGCCTGAATAATATCGAATTCGCCAAAAGGCGCTTCCATCAAATTTGCAGAATGTTTCTCCTTGAATTACTAAGGGCATGTCTCTAAACAATTTATTAACCAACACCGATCATCCTAAGGGACTAATCACCTCATCTCTTTATCGGAAATTTCGAGTCTAATTTCAAGTTTCGAAGCTTATGGTGCTAGCAATGTACGAATGAGTAGAACCAATATCTATCAAGGCAATAACGGGTACATCGAAATGAAGAACGTGCAGCTTATCACATCGTGCATTGCCATCCTCACGACGTCGACCGCATACACCAATCCCGGGTTGTCTTGCATCCGCGCTGCCCCTAGGACCATTGCCTCGACCACAGCACCTTGACCACGCCCACCCCATTACCACCACGACCGGTCCCCGACCTCTCTGGTGGTTCTTTGAACTCCTCTTGCCGGTGGTACATCGATGCACGAACTTCTTGAGTTGTATCCATACGTCGAGGGCAACTCCTATATTGATGCTCCGTCGATCCACATTTATAGCAAGCACCCGCTTTCCTCCAACATTCTCCTAATGTCTTTTTTCCACATTCAAAGACAATCCCGACTGACATTAACAGCCTCATCGGTGCTCTTCCTTGAGCCGGGTTCCTCATTCCGGCCTCTTCAGAATCTTCTCAAGAACCCGAATGCTTCGAGATCTTTCTTGCCTCGAATTTGCTCCCGATTTTGACGTTCGAGTTCTTAGCCTCTTCGGCTATCTTGGCCTTCTCCACAAGAGCGGCAAAAGTTCTAACTTGTTGTGGGGCTATCGTAACCCGCAACTCGCCTTTCAAACCGTCCTCGGCGCACACAACGCTCATGATCCGTTGCCACTATCGTTCGAGCATAGCGACTCAAACGTAAGAACTCGACCTCATATGCCGCCACCGCCTTATTTCCTTGCACGAGTTCAAGAATTCCTTCCTTCGGGCATCCACATAGCTTGTTCCCACATATTTCCCTTGAAATGAAGCCTTAAAGAACTCCCAATTAACCAAAGCGACATCGGTGCCATCTCGGATAGTAAGCCACCATTGGTAAGCTTCGTCTCTCAACAAAGATACCGCTCCTCTTAACTTTTGTTCCACGGTGCACTCAAGATCGTCCATAATTCGCTCTCTCGCTCTCAAGCCAATATTCGACGACATTGGGAGCTACACGAGAGACACCTCTGAAAACCTCGGCTCCACCGGATTTCGATCGCTCCGATATCGAACCACAAGCGGTTGGTCGATTCGGATCCAAATGACCCTCAAGTACTTGCGCATTGCTCGTGTCACAAAGATTATCCTCTTCCATATGGTCGTGCGATCCGTCTCACTCTCGAGTGACGCAGTGCTTCCATTTCCGACATATGACCCGGCACATCGCTTGCGCCCTAACACCTGCGTCCTCTACCACGGCCACGCCTACCGCGTCCACGACCACGTCCTCTAGTGCTCATGGCGACTAATTGGATTTAATCTGATTTAAGAGTTTTATGAATCGAATAATATTTCAATTGTTTATTAACGATATCTTATGATATGAAAGAGATAGAGTGTTTTCGCATCAATATCCTATTGTCTCAATCTCTCTACGGTTTTAACACCTAAAACTAGAAGTTCTAGAGTGTTTCTTATAATCATATCACAATGATAATAAACATACAAAGATACGAGATACTTACTTGACTTGGCGCGGGATGTTCATGGTGCCATACTACCTTTAATCAAAACTCTAGAAATTATTTTCAAACAAATTTCTTTATTGAACCCAAACCACAGTAGAGTTTTGAAACAAAAGCTCGATACCACTAAATGTAACACCCCAAACCCGGTTACTATGCGTTTAGACAAGATTTGGTTTGTCACACCAATCATACATTCGTTTATTTTCATATGGTTAAAATAAAATAGTGCTACAAAAACTTTTTGAAAATCGAGTTTAATAAGAAGTTAATACAAGGATTTGAAATTTGTAGCTTAAGAATAATACTTGTTTGAAAACTTATCGTCAAGATAAAAATGTCAAAATCTTAAGATGGTTTAAAAGAACTTTGAAAGAATTTTAAATAATTAAAGTGTCCGAAATTTTGTTATAAAACCAATGTTCTTAAGAAAACTTAACATATTTAAGATAAAACCATATTAAAAGTTTAGAAATAAAATTTAAACCATCCACACAATAAAATCCATAAAAACATATAAGAGGCCTTATTACATAAAACCCATAATGAGATATTTAAGATAATAATCTAAATAAAGTCATAGTTTAATAAAAACCCAAGTTTGTAGTATGGCCTCCACCAAGTCATCTCCTACCCAAGTCCACGTCAATTTCCATTACACGAAATGGTTAATAAAATTGGGTGAGTTACAAAGAACTCAGATGTGCAACTCACTTACCACCATTTTTAGGCCGGATCGTCAAGATATCATCTTTGGGCTTGAGCCCATTAATGATTTCAACCATACATTGTAAAGTAACATAATTTAAAGAAAAGAATGCATGAAATATGAATTTCCCAAACCAACCTAGTATCCATCCGCTAACACCCCGTACCAACCAACACACTGTGGGGATCAAGTCAACCCACCCCGCCAAACACACCAATCATGGGCTTAAAGCCCTTAAATAATTTTGTAGTGCACTCATCAAACTAGATTGTGACATTGTCACCGAACTAGAGGCATTTAGCCGAATTTGTGGCAGAGCCACCGAACTAGAGGCAATGAGCCATATTGTGGCGAGCCACCGAACTAGAGGCAATGAGCCATATTTGTGGCAACTGGCCATTCTTCTCTTCATATAACCCACCCCATGCAATCATGCGTATATAACAAATATAATCATATAACATGATTTTCATTAATCCATATCATCGGTGGGCTTATCAATTAACCCTTCATTAGGCTCATATAAACAATTTATCAACTAGCCCATTTAGTAGTTTAGTGACTTTGGCCCATTTTAGCCCAATTTATCGAAACAGTATTTTCTGCCCATTTAATCGAACTAGAGTATTATCGGCCCATTTTATCGAACTAGAGTATTATCGCCCATTTTATCGAACTAGAGTATTATCGGCCCATTATTTTCTCGGTTTAACTGTTTTCATGCATTTACTCAAAAATATGAGTTACTACGTATTTTTTCCGCTTTTTACTATTTTACGATTTTATCACGTAACTTACAACTTGATGTCCAACCCAAAATGAGTGTGAAGTTACACACCGGTTATGGAGAGAACTAAACTTTCCCGCTTGTTCAACACCTATACGTATTGTGTTAATTAAAACACTATAATCTATAATAAAACCGATCTAACTATAGCGATCTAGAAATTTACCCTCGGATTTTCGTAAGACTTCTACTTGCGATTTCTCTCCGATTGATGGTTCGCTAACCGAATCGAATCCACGAACAAATAATGGTTCGGGAGTACGAACGACTTCGAACAGTTGATTTTCCTCGGTTGAACGTCCACAACCCGGTGGGAAATCCCGGATTGCTGAAACAGTCCTTTGCTTGTACTTAGGGGGAATAATAGAACCTCCCTTCTTCCGAAGGCTAAACACCGCCCTTTTCTTCCCTATTTTGAATGTCTTCAAAGACAAAGGAAGGTTAATCCAATGATATCAAAATAATCCTAAGGTTTTAAAGATATGATTTCCTTACCACAAAATTGATTCCAACGTTTTGTCACCCACGACTTCTTGATTCCAAACTTCCGTTATCGCACTAAAGTATAACAAAATAAACGTTAAAAGAAGGAACGTTTATTTTGATCTAATAAAGCCTTCAAACCATCATCAATATTCGGCCATAACCACTATTAACTAATCGAAACGAAAAGGATTCTTACCTATTTCCACGTCGAAAAGATAGGATTTGAGAATAATATGGATCTAAGAAGAATTCGGCTATGAAGAAACAAAGAAAAAGAGAAAATAAAATCGGTTATAGGCACTTTAACATTCGCCATGAAAGTGTAGGTGGAGAGAATTTCGATTGAAAGAAATCAAATAGGAGAGAGATGGTGATGATGTTTCGGTTTCCAAATAGAATGGAAAAGAAAAGAAAGAAAAAGATAAGTTTTGAGAGCAATGTATAGTCGGCAATGGGGAGAAGAAAAGAAAAGAATGGTCTCTTTAGGTATTGGTAAATTCGGCACAAAGAGAAAGGCACAAAATTGACACCAAAGTGTAAAACAAAAATGACCAATTTGACAAAAGAAACTAGGCTTACCAAGTGCACAATTTCGGCCAAGGAAAAGAGAGTTTGAGAGAATTTTCAAAACTTGCACAAACTAAACAAAATGACCAAAACCAAAGACTAAACTTCCTAGCCAAACTATCACCAAAATTCGGCTCCCCTAGCCATAATGCCGCCCCATATGCTTGGTCTTTAGGCCAAGATATTGTTTCCTTAAACAACTCCTTGATTCATGCCTCATATCCTCACATTTTCCTTATTCTTTTGATACCCTTCCTTAAGTTCAAATTTTCCTTATTCCTTTGATATACTAACCAAAAATAACAAGTCAACACCTTCCATATATGCTCTTGGCCGACACTTGCTATACATGGGCGGAAAAATCAAAAATAAAATTCACCTAGATGCTATTTAGGGGATTCAACCTTCACCCCCATGTACTAGCTCATGCGCCAACACCACTTGTCCAACTACTCATCTTATGCTACACATTGACACTTAAATTAATTTATGTGTCAATGCCACTTAGTCTATTTCCATAAATTCTCAAAATTAATATTATTCCTTCTAAAAAAATTTTAAACCCTTCTTCAGGACTATACTAACCACAAAAATAAATCAGAAAATTTTACTTTCTAGAATAATTACTCGAAGCACACATAGAAAATAAATTACTCAAATTTTCAGGGTGTTACAATTGTATTTGTGGATTACTGTAGCATCTTAAATACTCATTGAGCTTGGTTAAGCTCACACTCTTTTGTGAATATTTTTGCAGTGACACAAATGGAGTGAAGTGGTGAAGTGAGCAAGTTGATTATCCAAAGGCAAAGGCATCTTTAATTGTGCATGTGAGATGATTTTTGGTTCATAAATATGGCAATGTGGGTGCAAACTTGAGGGACTAGATTTTACTTTTGATTTGGATTTGTTATTGGACTTTCTATGGACTGTTTAAGGACTTTTATAACTGTTTGTGTGTTTATACTGCCAGAAATATGCTTGAAAAATGCTGCAGTGGTAGTTAGATTTTTAATTTTTCAAATGTAATAAGGGGTCCTCCATATGGTTCGCAGGTCTTTGGTGATAGGGGTTTGCATGTGTCCGGTGATAGGGGGTATCGAGTGATAGGGATTCGTAGGTATTTGGTTATAGGGATTTGTATGTGTTTGGTGATAGTGGTTCGCAGGCTACATGCTAGGGTTCGAAGGTGTCTATGTGTTTGCTTCTTTTCCTAGTGTAAATTAATTTTTGTTAATATGATTGGAAAAGCATGGTTAGAACTTTCACATCTTAATTTAATCCCTTGAATTTTAGTAGGGTAGCTTCAATTTCTTAAAATAACTTTTCTGAATATTTTGGAAAAATTACGATTTAGTCCTTAAGATTCCTTTTGGAAGTTAGTGAGTTTTAAAGATCGTTTTAAACCAAAATTTTCACAAATGCTTGAAAATAAAATGCTCAGGACATTGGTTGGTCCAAGTTTATGATTCACGTATTTAATGTTTACGATATGTAAAAATGACAATTTTACCCCTGATACTTTTTTGTTGTATTATGATGATCGAAGCATGATATATGTTGTTTGTTTAAAATTACTTATGTAAGCATGTTTTAAATTGGTATGATAGTTGGTTTGTGGTTTGCTGGTTGACCGGTAAGGAGAGTCACTTCGGTGGCTAATGTGACGTTCGAAATTTGGGTCGGGCCATCTCAGTCGGGTTTGGGGCGCCACAGACATTATATCGAGGTTACCCGTCTGGGCTAAACCTATGATATGTATAACCCGAGAGTTTGTAAAAAATCTAAAATATCATAATAACATGTAATATCCCTGATAAAACGCACGTATAACCCTAATGGCATGTCATACGTATCCTAACCTTTTACTAAGTTCACACGGGCATCATTTCCGTAAATATGTCAATACCAATCCCTGTACATGATTACATATTTCATTCACGGGTCCTATGATCATTCAACATTCATATTTGCACCTTTTACTATTTCATAATAACCAATATTCACATGACTATTCAATTTAGTCCATTTAAGTCATATGTGTCAAAATTATTGAATTCTACTTAATTCTAACATATAGATAAATTGAAGAATTGTAACAGCCCGGTTTATACCCTAGTCGGAATAGTGGTTTCGAGACCACAAATATGAGGTCAAAAAAATATTTTAATATTATTTTTGTGTTTAAAATATGTGATTGAGTATGTGTGAAAGTTTCGTGAATTAATTTTATTGTTTGTGTGCTTAATTAGAAAAAAAGGACTAAATCGCGTAAAATGCAAAAGTGCCTTGATAATTGTTAAAGTACTTTAATGCTATGTTCTTTCAATATGAAGGCCTTAAAAGGGAATTAGGCCATTTATTTATGGTATGGACGGTAGTGGGCTTTTAAATTAAAGATTATGTAATGTTTTATTAAGGGCAAAAATGGAAATGAATAATTAATATGTTTATAATAAAACAAATATGTAAAATGATGAGATAATGCTCATCTTTCTGCCGAATTTGAAGAAAAAGAAAAGAAAGAAAAAAAAATAGGGTTCGGCCATTACAAGGCTTGATTAAGGTATGTTAATTGTTCGATTTTTGATAATTTCTACGTTTTTGTAATCGTTGCTTTGTGTTCTATCAAGCCCATACCTTAATTTTGGAATTTGATGATGATTTTGAAATGTGTCATTGATGAATGCTTGAGCTTTGTGATGTTAGTTGGTGAAATATGAAAGTTTAATGTTGGGTTAACATAGTTTGTCTTTGAATTTTTGATGAAATTGGCTATTTTGGGCTAAATTGTGAAAATGAGAAATTGAAGGACTAAAATGTGAAATAAATGAAATATGTGGGCTTGTATAAACATAAGGAAAATTCGGCTAGGCATGTGTGAGATGAAATTATGTGAATTTGATGATTTTATGAAATAGGGACTAAAGTGTCGAAATGTGAAAATGTGAGGGCTATTTTGTAAAATGTCCTAAATATGTGTGTTTGGACTAAATTGAATGATTTGGTGATTGAATGAGCTAAATTTGAATATGTATAGATCAAGAAAAGAGGGATTTGGATCGAGATCGAGGCAAAGATAAAGTACTCGATTAATCGACTTATTTTGTTACTTCGACGTCCGAGGTAAGTTCGGATATAATACGAGTTGTTAAATTTTTGTCTAAATGCTATGAAATGAATGAATATGTGATTATTGAATTAGAAATGTTATATGTGGAATTGAGAAATGCGGCACTAAGTGTGCATAATTAGAATCGGGACAGAGGTGTATAGCACTGTGTGTGCGAAGTAAGGAAGCCTCGGCTATATCGATTGGCACTGTGTGTGCGATACCGAGTAAGATTCGGTTAAATATAAAGGCACTAAGTGTGTGATGATAATTAAGCTTCGGCTAAGAAATTGGCACTAAGTGTGCATTTAAATTGAATGAATAATGAAGGTTGATCAAAATGTGGTATTTAGCATCGAGTAGCTAGAATGATCAACAACTAAGTGTTGGCTAAGGTATGTATGGAACCTTTGTGGTTGATGATTTGTAAATGAATATATAGATGGTTGAGTAAGTATATTTAGCTATGGATGATATGGTGTATATTTGTGAATTGATCTATGTGAAGGTTTAATTTGTATATTGTAATTGAAGTATTGAGTTAAATGTATTATATGACGAACTTACTAAGCTTTAAAAGCTTACTGTGTGAAGTGTTTCTATGTTTTACAGTGTCTTTAAAGCTAGCTCGGATCTGGGGATCGTCAACGACTAAATCACACTATCAGCTATCTATTTTGGTACTTTTGAAAGTTGTATATATTTGGTATATGGCATGTATAAGCTAGTGATTGTGGTATATTTTGAGTTGTGTAGTTCTTGCCACGTGATATGGCTTGAACGATGAATGATTTTGGTATATGCTTTAGATGTGTGAAAATAATGGTTAATAATTGTATGTGCGTTCTAAGTGAATGACCTTATAATATGTTTTGGTGATAAGAATGTAGTATGTTCATGATATGAAATGATATGGATAAAATGGTGTATGAATTACATGTATTTGATATGTAATTGATACTTTGGATTGATGTGTTTAGATGGATTTGTATGGGATGATGAATGATGATGTTAAGAGATTAAATTGAATATGTTTTGGTATGTTTGAATGCCATTTGGGGTGTGAAATTGGATTGGTTTGTGCTTGTAGGTGTGGCCCTAAGTGTGGGTGGCAAATTGGCCTTGTAAATGGCCTATAATTGCCCACACGGTTGAGCACACGGGCGTGTGGCTCGACCGTGTCTTTTGAGTTTGTAATTCAAAACAAGTCAGGCTCGCACACGGGCTAGACACACGGGCGTGTGACTGGCCGTGTGGTGCAAGTCAGTGTCGACCACGGGTGAGGCACACGGTAGTGTCTCAGGCCGTGTGAACAAGTCAGTATGTATGCCCTATTTTTCCACGGCTTGGACACATGGGCGTGTCTAAGGCCATGTGAGGCACACGGCCTACCCACACGGGCGTGTGACCTCTATAGCTTTGAAAAATGTCTGATTTTCAAAAAATTTTGTATGTGTTCGGTTTAGTCTCGACCCCTTTCTAACACGTGTTTAAGGTCTCGTAGACCTCATTAAGGGACTGTATGCATATATTTTGATATGTTTGGTTGATAATAGACTTTGTGTTGTAAAATGATTGTAAATGTTCCAGATTGATCGGTAATGCTTCTTAACCTTAGAATGGCGATGGTTACGAGTTAGGAGTGTTACAAGAATAATTCATAGATAAAATAAATAGGGTGGTTAGTTCCATATGAACTTAACTGTTCAAAATATGTAAAGTGGATACTTTATTGGCTAATCTGCAATTTTAGTTTTCCCCCGATTAACTCCACTTTGATCTGATCTTGATCTAAATAATCATTTTATATGATAAATCAATACCAATTATTTCCATTCTATGTTATGATATGTATGAACCTACATGAAATTGATTTTTCAATATCCCTAAGATTTTGCATTTTATTCAATTTAGTACTTGAACATGGGATAGTCATAACTTTTTATTCAAGTTTCGGATTAAAATCCGATTTCATATATTCTCATTAGGGACCTTAAACTTTCTATTTCTTGTAACACCCCTAACCCGTATTCACCGTCAGAATAGGGTTACGAGGTATTACCGATCAATACACATCATTTAACATCCAATACTCTTATATTTATGCATTCATACTCAAATACCATCCAACATAAACACATTGTCCGTTATAAGAGCCTACGAGGCCTTAAACATGCTTTAGAAGTGATTCGAGATTAAACCGATAACATACGAAATATTTGGAAAACTTAGAAATTTTTCATTCATTCAGGGATCACACGCCCGAGTGAACAGGCCGTGTGTCTCACACGGCTTCAGACACGCCCAGGTCACAGGCCGTGTGGAAACAGGCCATACATACTGACTTGGGTTACACGGCCGACCACACGCCCGTGTGCCCTTCGAAGTGGCCACACACGCCCGTGTGCTAGGTCGTGTATTAGGCCGTGCCAAACCTGTAGGGTATACTGACTTATGCAACACGGCCAAATCACACGCCCGTGTGCTAGGCCGTGTGCCATTTAGGGGGTATACTGACTTGTGCCACACGGCCAATCACATGCCCATGTGTGAGGCCATGTAGAGCATACTGAATTCATTTAATATCAACATCAGGGGACACACGGCCATGTACTTAACCGTGTGTCACACACGGCTGAGACACACGCCCGTGTCTCTGCCCGTGTGGACAAAAATAAGCCATTTGCAAGGCCAATTTGCCACCCATTATGTACATACCTATTCAAGCTCAAATGGAACCATTTCAAGACACTAATAAGCATCCAAATACCAACAATACCAATCACAAACATACTATAGTTTGCCATCAAATTTTCATACCTAAATTCACATATACAATTCAATCGACTAATCATTCCACACTTACATTAATCAAACACAATTTCACTAGTACATAACTCTAAAATTATCAATTTCCATCACACAATATAAGTCAATTACCAAGCTCCAAATATAACCATTTTGAGCAACTAAAAACCATAACCACATTCATGCCAAATAATACCAAAATAAGCCATCACTCTTGGCCATATATATACAATCCAAAACATATTCATTTACAAGCCAAATCTCATGGCTATCATCATAACCAAAATACCACAAGCAGCCTATACATGCCATCTACCATATATACACAACTCAAAAGTACCAAATAGATGTTCGATGGTGCGATGATGTTCCCGACGACTTCCGGATCCGAGCTAGCCTTGATTCACTATAAAACATAGAAAAATAACACAAAGTAAGCTTCATAGCTTAGTAAGCTCATATGTGAATAACTTAATTCATCAAATAAATACAAATCAACCAATTATACATAACATCAACATATACACATTAACTACAAACCTTTCTCATGTCTCAAAACATGATCAAATACCATCTCATCAAACTTTCCCTATTTAATACTCGGATAGGTTCTATACATACATGTAATGCCTCGTACTAACCTATTTCTCAACCACATCATTCGTTTACCCGTTGAACCATTCAGAATAGAAGTCGGATACTCAAAGATCTCAATTGATAAGTACATATACCGTGGCCCGAAGCCAAATCAAGGTAACTTATCCCGGAGTACCTATACCATGGCCCGTAGCCAAATCAAGGTATCACTCGCACCCGAAGTGCCGATATCATGGCCCGAAGCCAACACATCCGATATGCATGGCCTAAAGCCAAATTGGTATATCATCTTTTAACATATCATCAGTATCCAAAATCTATTCATAAGGTTCAACCAGGAATTTACACTTGTCGATTTCATCATCGAATATATCCGTAGAGTCGTATTCACAATTCAAACATTATCCGTATCTCATAATCACAGTTTATACGATATCAAAGCATTTAACTTATATTTATAATGAAATTAACACATACGAACTTACCTCGAGTATGAAAACGGTGAAATGAGTAAATTACTCAATAATCTTGCCTTTCCCCCGAACTAATTCCGTATTCCTCTTTTCTTGATCTAAATATATTCAAATTAACTTATTTAATCTCATATTCATTCAATTTAGTCCAAATCACACTTTAAAGTTCTTTTACACTTTTACCCCTAAATTTTCACATTTTTACAATTTAGTCCTTATTTCACAATTACACAAAATTCACATAATTCAACAAGACCCGTGCTTGGCCGAATTACCATAATGCCCCTAGCAGCCCAAAACTTTCATTTATTTCACATTTCAACCACTCAATTTGCATATTTCACAATTTAATCCCTATTCTGCATTTTTATCAAAAATCACTTTACAAAACATGTAAAATTATCATCAAGCCTTTATAAACTATCATCAAACTTCAAAGAACACATAGATTCAACAATGGCAACTCTCAAAATCTTTAACAATTTCAAAATCTAAGGTATGGGCTAGCTAGAATACGAAGCAACGATCTCAAAAACGTAAAAATCATTAAAAATAAATAAAAAACGAACTTACATGTAAGGATGAACCCTAGCCGAAAATTCAAGCTTCATATATGGTGTTTCTTTTGTTGATTTTTGGTGGATGATGATAATTAGGAAGTCAACCATTTGTTTTTCATTATTTTAGTTAGGTTATTTAATAATTTACCAAATTATCCTTGATTTAAAACATTAATATTTCACATAAACCATGGACATAAATGTCCACTAACCTTAAAAATGGTCTAATTTCAACATAAGGACTCCCACAATTTAATTTCATAGCTATTAATCACTTTAAACAAAAATTATGCAACTTTTGTATTTTACGCGATTAAGTCCTTTTTCTCAAATTGAGCAATTAAACGATAAAATTACTTCACGAAAATTTCACACATTCATACTTTCATGCTGTAAACACATAAAATAATATTAAAGTAATTTTTTGACATCGGTTTTGTGGTTCTGAAACCACTGTTCTGATTTAGCTAAAATAGGGCTGTTACAACTATCCCCCTTAGGGATTTTCGTTCCTGAAAATCTTACCAGTGAATAGGTTCGGGTATTGTTTTCTCATAGCATCCTTAGGTTCCCATGTAGCTTCTTTAACCCCGTGTCGATGCCATAATACTTTCACTAACGCTATTCTCTTATTTCTCAGCTCTTTGATCTCACGAGCTAAAATTCGAACCGTTTCTTCAGCATAAGACATATCAGATTGAATTTCAACTTCGGTCGGGGAAATAACATGTGAAGGGTCGGATCGGTATCTTCGAAGCATCGACACATTATGTATTTTATCTAACTCAGACGGTAAAGATAGTCGATACGCCACTGGCCCAACTTGCTCGATAATCTCATACGGTCTAATGAATCGTGGACTTAATTTCCCTTTTCTGCCAAATCTAAGTATTTTCTTCCACGGTGAGACTTTTAGAAATACTTTATCCCAGATCTGAAATTCAATATCTTTCCATTTCAAGTCTGCGTACGATTGCTGTCGATCCGAAGCTGTTTTCAAACTATCACAAAATCACTTTCACTTTTTCTTCTATTTCTCTGATCAGATCGACTCTGTGAATCTTATTCTCACTAAGCTCAGTGCAATACAACGATGTTAGACATTTACGTCCGTATAGAGCTTCGTACGGTGCCATTTTTATACTCGGTTGAAAGCTATTATTATAAGCAAATTCAATCAGCGGTAGATATTTCTCCTAGCTACCTTCAAACTCAAGAATGCAACACCGCAACATATCCTCAAGTATTTGAATAACTTGTTCGGACTGACCATCTATTTACGGGTGAAACGCAGTGCTAAAATGCAGCTTTGTACCTAAAGCTTCTTGCAATTTCTTCCAAAATCGCGAAGTGAATCTCAGATCTCTATCCAAAACAATAGATACTGGCACTCCGTGTAATCGAACAATCTCTGATATATACAACTCAGCTAATTTATCTAGCGAGAAATCTGCTCGCACTGAATAAAATAAGTTTGATTTCACTCAATCTCACAAACAACAACCCAGATCGCATCTTTCTTTTTTAGAGATAAGGGCAAACCCGATACAAAATCCATTGTTACTTTATCCCACTTCCACTCGGGAACCATAGTAGGCTGTAATAAACCTGACGACACTTGGTGCTCAGTTTTGACTTGCTGACAAATCAAACATTTCAAAACAAATTCTGAGATATGTCATTTCATGCCGTGCCACTAATAAAGTTGTTTCAAATCGTTATACATTTTCGTGCTTCCTGGATGTACTGATAAACAACTACTGTGTGCTTCGTTTAGAATTTTCTGAATAAGCTCGTGATTTCTCGATACACAAATTCTACCTTGGAACGTCAAACATTCATCAGGCCCTATTCGAAACTCTGAATCAGAAGTCAACTCACACTGAGTTCATTTTACTTGCAATTCATTATCAAATTTTTAAGCCTCACAAATTTGCTGTAGAAATAGCGGTCTCGCTTTCAACTCGGCTACTATCGAACCGTCGTCAGACAAGGCTAATTGTGTGTTCAAAGCACGTAAAGAAAATAAGGACTTTCGGCTCAAAGCATCAGCAACCACATTAGCTTTCCCCGGATGATAGTCAATCACTAATTCATAGTCTTTTAGTAATTCTAACCATCTCCATTGTCGCAAATTCAAGTCTTTCTAAGTCATCAGATATTTCAAGCTTTTTTGGTCGGTATAAATATGGCATTTTTCACCGAACAAGTAATCATGCCAAATTTTCAATGCGAACACTATCGTGGCTAACTCATGATCGTGTGTCGGATAATTCTTTCCATGCAGCTTCAACTGTCTCGAGGCATAAGCTACAACTTTGCCTTCCTGCATCAAAACACAACCCAGGCCATTTAACGACGCATCCCTGAAAACTACGAATTCTGTACCCGACTCAGGCTGAACCAACACTGGTGCCTCTGTCAATAATGCTTTCAACTGTTCAAAGCTATGCTGACACTTTTCTGACCACTCAAATTTAACATCTTTTTGAAGCATCGTGTCATCGGAGTCGCAATCATCGAGAAACCTTCCACAAATCGTCTATAATAGCCGGCTAGTCCCAGGAAAGTACGGACTTCAGATACATTTCTCGGAGGCTTCCAATCTGTAATCGCAGAAATTTTGCTCGGGTCAACTCGAATACCCTCGGCTAACACTATATGTCCCAGAAAACCAACCTCTCGCAGCCAAAACTCACATTTGCTGAACTTTGCAGATAACTATTTATCTCTCAAAGTTTGTAACACGATTCTCAAATGCTCGGCATGTTCCGATTCATCACGAGAGTAAATCAAAATGTCATCAATAAACACAACTATGAATCGGTCTAAATACGGCCTGAAAATCCAGTTCATCAAGTCCATAAAAATAGCAGGTGCATTCGTTAGTCCGAAAGGCATAACAAGAAATTCGTAGTGTCCATACCTTGTTCTAAATGCAGTCTTTGGCACATCTGAGTCTTTAACTCGCAACTGGTAATAACCCGATCTCAAATCAATTTTCGAAAACACTGTTGCCCCTTTTAATTGATCAAACAAATCATCTATTCGTGGCAAATGATATTTATTCTTGATCGTCACTTTGTTGAGTTGCCGATAATCTATACACATTCTCATTGTGCCATCTTTCTTTTTCACAAATAACACCGGTGCACCCAAGGGAGAGAAACTCGGTCTAGCAAAACCTCTATTTGTCAGTTCTTGCAACTGAGCTTTCAATTCTTTTAACTCTTTCGGAGCCATTCTGTACGGAGCTATCAATATCAGCGTTTTACCTGGTATTAATTCAATACCAAATTCAACCTCTCTGATAGGTGGTAAACCCGGTAACTCTTCGGGAAATACATCTGGATACTTGCAATCTTTGTTTCTGTCACTTTCGTATCAAGTACATAAGCAAGATAAGCTTCATACCCTTTTCTCACAAATCTCCGAGCTAACATAGACGATATCACAGTTGACAAACTATTCAGATCATTCGATTCAATTCTAATAGTCTCATTATTCTGGCATTTTAGTTTTATTGTCTTTCATCTACAATTCACTATAGCACCATGCGTCGTTAGCCAATCCATACCCAGAATCATATCAAATTCATCAAGTGACAACAACATCAAATTAGCCGGAAAACAGAAATCCTGATACATTAACGGACAATTCTTACAAACTTTGTCAACCAAAACACATTTGCCTAAAGGGTTCGATACTCTAATCACAAATTCAGTAGACCCTATAGGCAAAGTCTTACTGAATACTAAATTCATGCATATATAAGAATGAGTTGATCCTGGATCTATCAATGCAATCACATTAGTATCATAGAGAGTGAAAGTACCGGTGATAACATCTGGAGATGACGCTTCTTCGCGAGCGCGAATAGCGTAGGCTCTGGCAGGTGCTCTGGCCTCAAATCTCACAGTAGAGTCTCTTGTCGCCCCTCGATTACCACCCACATTCCCAACATTTCTTAATGGTCTTCCTCTAGTCTACGTATTACTCTGTCTCACATTCTGAGGTCTATCTTTCTCACCCATATCAGGACAGTCTTTAATAAAATGATCCGGCGAGCCACATTTGAAGCAAGCTTTAGTACTTTTATTCCAACATTCTCTGAAGTGTCGTCTCCTACAATGTTGACACTCGGGTTTGTTATCTCTCACACTGCCAACACTCGATACTGAAGTAGCTTGAGCTTTAGGACCAGAGTATTGTTTTCTACGACCCCTGTTCGAATATTCATTTGAAGTATTTGGACGAGCGTACGAATCTCTGGATTTCTTTGACGAAGATTGATACGGCTTACTCATTGATCTTTTTCTCGAGTCTCTAGCTTCTGAATCTGCTTTTCTCTTTTCTTTGCTAAGATCCTCGGCTTTACAAGCCCTTTCAACCAAAACAACAAATTCTTTCAACTCTAGAATTCCAACTAGAAGTTTTATATCTTCATTCAGCCCATCAACAAACTGCTTGCACATTCTTTCTTCAGCAGACACATACTCTCGAGCATACTTGCTCAACCGTACAAATTCTCTTTCATACTCAGTGACAGTCATGCGGCTCTATTTTAATTCCAGAAACTCTTTATGCTTTTGATCAAGGAATCGCTGACTTATATATTTCTTTTGGAACTCCGTCTGAAAGAATTCCCAGGTATCCCGTTCTTTTGGAACCACAGATATCAACATGTTCCACCATTGATAAGTGGTGTCTCTCAGCAAAGATACAACACATTTAATACATTCATCAGGAGTACAAGACAATTCATCGAATCCCCGAATCATATTTTCGAGCCAAAACTCAGCTCTCTCAGCATCATCATCAACAGTAGCCCGAAACTCTTCAGCCCCGTGTTTACGTATCTTATCTACTGGCGGCTTATTCTACCGTATCGGATCTATAACTTGAGGAATAACAGGGATTTGTTGAGGAATAGGTGGGGGTGGAGGTTGTTGAGCAGCCGGATTCGTTCGAACGAACTCCGTGAACCACTCGTTCATCATTTGGAAAAAAGATTGTTTAGCCTCTCCCTCATGGAAACTTGTTATAGGTCTAGAGTCAGATGGCGTTGCCCCTTGAGCAGGAGCGGGCACATTACTCTCTACATCATCAGCTACAGCTCGTTCTGGATCCATTACTATACAAAAACACAATTTAAGTTGTCAGGAATCATCACACTATCGCAGAATATATATGGCATGTATAGCTAGTCTCTCACACACGCTACGTTAGTCCTAGAATCGACTAAACCGTAACTCTGATACCAATAAATGTAACACCCCTAACCCGTATTCACCGTCAGAATAGGGTTACGAGGTATTACCGATCAATACATATCATTTAACATCCAATACTCATACATTTATGCATTCATACTCAAATACCATCCAACACAAACACATTGTCCCTTATAAGAGCCTGCGAGGCCTTAAACATGCTTTAGAAGTAATTCGGGACTAAAATGATAACATACAAAATATTTGAAAAACTTAGAAATTTTTCATTCATTTAGGGATCACACGCCCGTGTGAACAGGCCGTGTGTCTCACACGGCTTCAGACACGCCCGTGTTACAAGCCGTGTGGAAATAGGGCATACATGCTGACTTGGGTCACACGGCCGACCACACGCCCGTGTGTCTAGCTCGTGTGCCCTTCGAAGTGGCCACACACGCCCGTGTGCTAGGCCATGTACTAGGCCGTGCCAAACCTGTAGGGTATATTGACTTATGCAACATGGCCAAGTCACACGCCCTTGTGCCATTTAGAGGGTATACCGACTTGTGCCACACGACCAATCACACGCCCGTGTGTGAGGCCGTGTGGAGCATACAGACTTCATTTAATATCAACACCAGGGGACACACGACCGTGTACTTAAACGTGTATCACACACGGCTGAGACACACGCCCGTGTCTCAGCCCGTGTGGACAAAAATAGGCCATTTCCAAGGCCAATTTTCCACCCATTATGAACATACCTATTCAAGCTCAAATGGCACCATTTCAAGACACTAATAGGCATCCAAATACCAACAATACCAATCACAAACATACTATAGTTTTCCATCAAATTTTCATACCTAAATTCACATATACAATTCAATCGACTAATCATTCCACACTTACATTAATCAAACACAATTTCACTAGTACATAACTATCAAATTATCAATTTCCATCACACAATATAAGTCAATTACCAAGCTCCAAATATAACCATTTTCAGTAACTAAAAACCATAACCACATTCATACCAAATCATACCAAAATAAGCCATCACTCATGGCCATATATATACAATCCAAAACATATTCATTTACAAGCCAAATCTCATGGCTATCATCACAACCAAAATACCACAAGCAGCCTATACATGCTATCTACCATATATACACAACTCAAAAGTACCAAATAGATGTTCAATGGTGTGATGATGTTCCCGACGACTCCCGGATCCGAGCTGGCCTTGATTCACTATAAAACATAGAAAAATAACACAAAGTAAGCTTCATAGCTTAGTAAGCTCATATGTGAATAACTTAATTCATCAAATAAATACAAATCAACCAATTATACATAACATCAACATATACACATTAACTACAAACCTTTCTCATGTCTCAAAACATGATCAAATACCATCTCATCAAACTTTCCCTATTTAATACTCGGATAGGTTCTATACATACATGTAATGCCTCGTACTAACCTCTTTCTCAACCACATCATTCATTTACCTGTTGAACCATTCAGAATAGAAGTCGGATACTTAAAGATCTCAATTGATAAGTACCTATACCATAGCTCGAAGCCAAATCAAAGTAACTTATCCCGGAGTACCTATACCATGGCCCGTAGGCAAATCAAGGTATCACTCGCACCCGAAGTGCCGTTATCATGGCCCGAAGCCAACACATCTGATATACATGGCCCATAGCCAAATCGGTATATCATCTTTTAACATATCATTAGTATCCAAAATCTATTCCTAAGGTTCAACCGAGAATTTACACTTATTGATTTCATCGTCGAATATATCCGTAGAGTCGTATTCACAATTCAAACATTATCCATATCTCATAATCACAGTTTATATGATATCAAAGCATTTAACATATATTTATAATGAAATTAACACATACGAACTTACCTCGAGTATGAAAACATCGAAATGAGTAAATTACTCGATAATTTTGCCTTTCCCCCGATCTAATTCCGGATTCCTCTTTTCTTGATGTAAACATATTCAAAATTAACTTATTCAATCTCATATTCATTCAATTTAGTCCAAATCACACTTTAAAGTACTTTTACACTTTTACCCTTAAATTTTCACATTTTTACAATTTAGTCCTTATTTCACAATTACACAAAATTCACATGATTCAACAAGACCCATGCTTGGCCGAATTACCATAATGCCCCTAGCAGCCCAAAACTTTCATTTATTTCACATTTCAACCACTTAATTTGCATATTTCACAATTTAATCCCTATTATGCATTTTTATCAAAAATCACTTTACAAAACATGTAAAACTATCATCAGGCCTTCATAAACTATCATCAAACTTCAAAGAACACATAGATTCAACAATGGAAACTCTCAAAATCTTTAACAATTTCAAAATCTAAGGTATGGGCTAGCTAGAATACGAAGCAATGATCTCAAAAACGTAAAAATCATTAATAACGAATCAAAAACGAACTTACATGTAAGGATGAACCCTAGCCGAAAATTCAAGCTTCAAATATGGTGTTTATTTTGTTGATTTTTGGTGGATGATGATAATTAGGAAGTCAACCATTTGTTTTTCATTATTTTAGTTAGGTTATTTAATAATTTACCAAATTATCCTTGATCTAAAACATTAATATTTCACATAAACCATGGACATAAATGTCCACTAACCTTAACAATGGTCTAATTTCAACATAAGGACTCCCACAATTTAATTTCATAGCTATTAATCACTTTAAACAAAAAAGTAAGCAACTTTTGTATTTTACGCGATTAAGTCTTTTTTCTCAAATTGAGCAATTAAACGATAAAATTACTTCACGAAAATTTCACACATTCATACTTTCATGCTGTAAACATATAAAATAATATTAAAATAATTTTCTGACATTGAATTTGTGGTTCCAAAACCACTGTTCTGATTTAGCTAAAACCGAGCTGTTACATTTCTAACATAACTTTTGTGATAAGTTTTACATTTATTCAATTTGGTCCCTAATGTAACAAATTTAACAAACAAGCTAAATTAACTTTACAATCTAGTCTCTTTTATATTCTAAGCTTAAAATCTATCAATTTTGAGTCTAATTCTTCAAGAAATCAACAGTGACAACTTTCTAAAACTTTAACAGTTTTACAAACTGATACATGGGCTAGCTAAATCAAGCTCCCATGACCTTAAATCTATAAAAAAATCATGAAAAATGACCTAATTACCTTAGTTTCTCCTTGGCCGAATGCTGCAAAGCTTGGAAGGGTTTTTCTTTGGTTTTATTAATGGTGGACGGTGCTTGAAGAAGAAGATAGTGGAATTTTCCATTATCTCAAGCTTTTTATATTTTAATTAATCTAAGTAATTTAGTTTAATTACCTTAATTTGGTTTAATTAACTTTAATTTAATTACCATTTATTCATAATAAGACATGACACTCACTTCCACCACTTTATGCATGGTCTAAATGCTATTTTGGACCTTTGGTTTATTGTTATTTAGGTCCCTAAACCTTTGACCAATTAAAAATCTATAACGATTGGAATTTTATAATTTATTCATTGGGCCTCAATTAACTATAAATTTGGCAAAATTACTGGACCAATATTTAATGAATTTTTATTTTATCCTCGTAAATATTCATATTTAATATTTACAGACTCGGTTTACAGAAATGGGTTTCCGAAACCGTATTTTCTGGTACCATTGAAAATTGGATCATTACATTGGCATAGTTGGCAAAGATTGAGGCTCAAATCTTGAAAGTTCGGTTCTTTTCATATTAGTTTAGCATTTGTTTGTTGTTCATTATAGTATTGAGTTCTATATTGTAATTGGTTGAACATGATCAGATGCATTCATAGGAAGTAAGGTGACAAGGGGTAAAAGTACCATAAAAGCCTCTGTACTAGAAGTTAGACTGCATTTTGCCCCCTTTACTTAAAAAATGAGAAATTTAGTCTTTTTATGTTAGATTAAAGAGCAAGTTTGTCATTTCTGTTAAATATTTCATCCATTTACATTGTTAAAAATTGGTGTCGTTGACAAAATAACTAGATAATTACATGTGGCATGCTACGTATACCTTACACTGATGTATAAGGACCAGTTTTTAATAGTGAAAACTGATGTAATTTTTAACAAAAGGACTAACTAGCTTTTTGATCTAACGTATGGGGACTAATTTTGTAATAGCCCGATTTTTAGTAGTGCCGAAAAAGGTGATTTCAGAACTCCATTTTTGTAAATCGAGTTCGTAAATATTAAATTAAAATATTTATGGAGTTGGTATGAAAGAATTTTAAAGTTTGGTCCTTTAATTTTATTTATTAATTGCTTAATTAATGTACATGGACTAAATTATAAAAGTCTTATCGCTATAAGTTTTTAATTAGACAAAGACTTAGAGACTTAAATTGCAATTAGCCAAAGGTCCAAAATGGCAATTAAACCAATTTCTAATATATGTTAGTGGATGTTGGTGGATTAAAACATTAAAATGTGATTATTAAGTTAGTTAACACTGTAGCTTAGATTTATTTACATGTTTAGGACCTTTAACTTGCTTGTAATGACATTTTCATCTCTAGTTTAATACGATTTCAGTTTGTTCTATTTTCATCCATTAAAAATCTCATTTTTATTGTTTTTACTCATTTACTTTGTTGTTGGTTGTTTCTCTTTCAACTTTTTCCAAGTAAAAACCACAACTTTCATCTTTTTATTGAGTTTTATGTTAATGGCTTTCTTAGTTGCTTATTTGAAGGTTGATAGCTTTAGTATGGTAATGGGTAACTAAACCCTAGGGGGTTGTGATCGCTGTGAATCAGAGCTTTAAAATTTATAAAAAGAATGATCGAACCTGAAAACTAACTCTGACAACGATTGAGGCAAGTGCACCTATCGAATAAAGAGTATAGCTTAGGCAAGACCGGATTATCGAACCCAAAGGAACTAAAAGTACTAATACTAACTTTCTTTTTATTATTTAGCCTAAAATAAGTGAAGTTGTTTATTAATCTAAATTAATTAACTACTAAACTAAAGGCTCTAAGAAAAAGAAGAGTGAATTTGGAAAATAACTTGGGAAAAACTCAGTTGATTTAGGAGATACCCTAGGAAGAATCCACCTAGACTTCACTTGTTATCTAACACTGAACCATACGATTTATTCACTTAGTTTGATCCGTAAGACTCCCTAACGTATATTAAACCCTCTCTCGAGGCGAGTAACGTCTAACCCTAGGTTAATTAGTGGAACTCTCGTTCTCTTATAATAACCCCCTGGAATAGTAGTAAATCGATCTATGGATTCCCATATTAGGTTTCACCCTAATCCGGCAAAATCTCGTCACCCTATCTCTAGGCGTGCGATCAACTCCGCTTAATTATGTTGGATCTACTCTTAGGTAGGGTCTATTCCTCCTCCACCTAAGCACATTAAATTTGGATTACGCTCACATAATTAAGAACAAACTAAGTATTTATCATATAATTCGAAAAAATAACAAGATTCATCACAGGTTTTATCCTCTTCTGAATATCCAAAGGGTTTAGTTCATAACAATAAAGGAAAACATCTCAAGAGAAAAGATAAAACAAAACATAAGAAATCCCTAAAACCCCCTGAAGGAATTGAAGAGGAGATCCTCCGTCTTGAGAATAATTCTGGCTTCTTGAGATGGATCAACTGGCTATCCCGAGTGAATCCCCACAAATCGCCTTCTCTGCCTAGCACGACGCCCTAGACGATGGCTTTGGGCTCCCCTATCGTAGGGTTTCTGTCGAACTCCCGATTAAGTTGCCCCCTAAGGTGTTTATATAGGCTTTGAGATGTGTTACTTGGCCTCCAAGTATCCTAATTTGAGTGCAATTCCTAATTTGGGGTTTAATTAGACTTTGGAGTGTGTTTCTTTGCCTCCAAGCATCCAAATCCGAGTAAAACTCCTCTTGGCCGCGGCAGGGGCACGGCCATGGCACACACCCGTGTGAATCGTGGCCAGGCCGTGTTCGGACTTCATTAATGGGGCACGGCCGTGTAAATCATGGTCCAGGCCGTGTTCGAGATCTTTAAGGAGGCACGGCCGTGTGATCTTTGGTCCAGGCCGTGTTGATTTCATGCTTTGGCCCATTTGTCCCGTTTTAAGCCCGTTTTGCGTTCTTTTCATCCCTTGGTGCTTTCCTGAGTATATAACATGAAAAGAAAGGGTTAAGAGCACCAAATTATATAAAATAAGGGATAATTCATCCAAAAGCATACTAAATGTGGGATTAAAATATGTTACTATTTCGGTTTATCAGGTTGGTTGATGGAGATGTGAGTAAACTAATTTTTGTGTCAAGGACTAAATCGTAATAAATTGGACTAAATTGAATGAACCTCAAAACTTAGGATTGACACTCCTGATGGTAAATTAAGACAAGTGAGACCAAGAGGTAATCTTACTGGGCATCAATTCATTAGCCTCGGTGTTAACCGGTGAGATCGAGAGATAAACCAGACTAATTTGTCTAATTTGGTAAAATTGAGACCGATAGGTAAAATGGAGCCATTTTATGAGTTTAAGCAATTTAGATCCCTAATTCGATAATTAGTGAACCACATTGAAGTTAACCAACTACTATTCATATTTGATTTAATAGTTTTATAACTTTGTATGCTTTATGATTTAGTCCTTTTATTAATTAGTTAGTCAAACAGTTTTATTAAGCTCAATTTCATGGCCTCCCGTACTATGCTATTTAGCGAGTAGTTGTTTAAACTCTTTATTTGCATGTTTGTAGCTAGAATTTGCTCAATCGCCGACACATGTGGGTTCGGTCCTCAGAGTACTCTTGTATCTCGTTGTACAAATTATATTACAATTGACCTGTCACACTTGTAGACACCGCACTTAGCATTTCTTATTTGATTGTTGTATTTGTGTTAATTTCTCTCAAACCTAACGTTCATGTGTCACGTGCGGAGAGGCGGTCACCCTGAGTTTCTAAAACTTTACAATTTGGTTCTATTTCAAGCTCGGGTTGATAAAAGAGCTTTCGTAAGCTCGATTAATACTCGATTTTGATTGTTTAACCATAAATGAATGTGTTTCACATTGAATTGCATGTACATATGAATATTTTACAGTAAATTGATTGTAGTTGCTCCAGCAACGAATGTAGCATCCTGTAGCACGAACCCGATGACCGGGTCAGATGAGGGGTGTTACAAATTTGCCTATTTTTAAAGTAGAAGCAGCAAAATACAATTCAACTCGTAAGACAAAGAACTTCATGATACTTTTACCAATAAAGATCCCATTGCAATTGATACATTGATTTGAAGGCCGTATCAAGTTGGTAGCCCAATCTCATCTTGAGGCCAACTGATCCACTTTGTAAACCTACATTAACTATTTTGCTCGATGCTATTAAGCTTAAGACTATCTCAACTGTAGTATTCTCAACCATCGTTAGAGATTTTAGCACTATAATCTATATAACTATATATAAAAGGAAACGAACTTCCTTTTTATTAACAATGGGTACTTTCATATTTGTTTTATATAAACAAATGTTAAAGTTTAGTTTTGATCCTTTTAATTTTCCTATGTTTGAGATTTATTTTATATAATTTAATTTCTAACATAATTTGGTCTTTATATTTTTATAATATTATATAATTAGTCCAAATAGGTAATATTATTAACTTTTTATTAAAACATTACATGGTTATATATAATTTAAGGGTTAGTATTTAGTACACCGGTAATGTACTTTTTTATTCCACAAGTAGCCTTAAAAAACTGTCACGTGTCTTTTTTTTAAAAAAATATTTATTTATTTTAATTATTTACTATATCCTATATAGACTTGATCATGGGTCGATCCGGGTTGAGTTCGGATCAGGCCAATGCAAAATTTTAGGTCTATTTTCTAGACTTGGGCCTGGATAAAAAATGCTAAACTCGTGCCCGATTCACCCGCATTAATTTTTTATATATTAATTTTTATATAAAAATAAATTTTAAAAATATAATACATCAAATACACTAAAAACATTAACATAAATGTTTCCCAAAAAAATTTAAAATACATTAATTTTTTTTTTACTTAAATAACACTAAGATAGTTGCAACTTAGCAAATAAATACCTCTAAAATAGTAGCAAAATTAATAATAAAATAAGAGTTATATAATATCCAAACAATAAAAATAAAATAGTAGCAATATAAAGGCAAAATAGAAGTAAAACAACTTCAAAATGGCAACAAACAACAACAAAACCACAACAAACAGCAATGAAAACACATTTAGACAAATTCGGGCCTGACCCGTTTACAAAAACGTGCCTTATTATTTCTCCAAATCCATTTTTCAGGCCTATATTTTTGCCCAAACTCTCCCACTTTTCGAGTGGGCCTTGGGGCCTGGGCGGGTGGCCCAGCCCATGATCAGGTCTACCTCTATAGGACACTTGTCATCCCCTGACCCTATTTGTGGAGTCTAAAAATTTCATTAGTAGTGTATCAAATATTATTATATAACTTAAATACCCTAAAAGTCTTAGAAACTAAAACATGAGACTTCTCATTTTTTTTAGGTTTGCATCAGTTTTTTTTTTTGACATTATAAGACAATGGTTAAATTTCAAAAATTGACCCCTAAACTATGTTGAAACTTGAAATTTAATCTATATATTTTAATTTTTGACATATTTTAGTCCCTTTACTCTTATAATGTCATTAATTAGTCTAAATAATTAATATTGTTAACTATTTCAATCAAAATGCTAAGGTCAATTTTGTGTGAGAACACTATTCCAATAGAAAAAAAAGTGTAAACTATAAAAATAGTCACTTATGTATAGTTTAAATTACATTTTGGTCATTGAACTTTAGTTTGCTACATTTTAGTCATTAATATTATCGATTTGTAACATTTTAGTCACTATATTGATAAAAAAATTACGGAAGTTTGACATGACATAAATTGTGTCATTAAAATGTTGACTCTTAAGGATTGAAGGCACAATTACCCCTTACCCTTCCCTTTCTTTTTCACCTGAGATCAGATAGGTTTTGTAATTTTTTTTTACATTTCTTTTTTCACTTAATTTTGGTTCTTTTTATTTCTTCTTTTTTATCGGGCAATTTACCTAAAAATACCGAAAAAATAATAAAATTACGGAAAAGGGCCGAAATCTGGAATATTTACAGAAAAGGGCCATTTCCCCACAAAGTGCGTCCACGTCAGCGCGTTTTGTGGGGAAAAAGCAGGAAAGCGCGCCCTTTAGGGAGCGCTTTCTGCCACATCATCAAAGCGCGTCCACGTCAGCGCATTTTGTGGGGAAAAAGCAGGAAAGCGCTCCCTCAAGGGCGCGCTTTCCTACTGCAACGGTCAAAAATTTTTTGACCGTTAGAACCCAACGGTAAAAAAAAAACCTATAAAAACCCCCCAACCCTTTTATTTTTTTCACACATTAGTCCTCTATCATCTTTCTCTCAAATTCCTCTCAAAATTCTCTTAAAGTCCTTGAAACTTACTCTCAAATTTCAAAATAGTCATTTAATATTTACAAAAAAGCCTTTTTTTAATTTTTTTAATATATTTTTTTGATAAATTATAAAATTTTCGATCGTATTACCAATGGCCGGGGAATTAATTTGTCTGGACGATAAGCACATCTCCGTCGATCAAATGCAAATGGTAAGTTTTAATTTTAATTTTTCAATACTATTTAATATTTTTTAGGTTTATGCAATTTTAATTAATTTTTATTTTATAATTTTTAAAACAAATCAGATCGGGTGTTGCAATGCTATATTCGCAATATGCATGGTCCCCATCGCCGATGATCGAGAATTACTGCGGGGAGCGCGGTTTTTGGCACGTGGCCACGATAGTAGGCCGAGGTTCAAGTTGGGCCGAACTTAATCGGTGCGTTGATAGAGAGGTGGAGACCGAGACGCACACTTTCCATCTTCCATGCGGAGAGTGTACTATCACTCTGGAAGATGTGCAGTTGCAATTGGGATTGCCGGTGGATGGGTCCGTAGTCACTGGGTCCGCAACTTCAACCGATTGGACCGCCGTATGCTACGAGCTTCTGGGTGTCATTCCAGATAACATTTATGGAGGTCGGATCGAGATGGCCTGGTTACGAGACACATTCCCAGAGCCGAATAATGGTTCGACCGAAATAAAAAGAATGCAGTATGCTCGGGCATACATTCTTGAGATAATTGGAGGCTATCTGATGCCGGACCTGTCTAGAAACCTCGTACACCTGAGATGGCTGCTGAAACTTGTTGATTTTAGAGCAGCCGGTGAATTGAGTTGGGGGTCTACCGTGCTATCAAAATTGTATCGGGAGATGTGCGGAGACGCGGCGGCGAAGCGAAAATCGGAGGTTGCCTATCACTACTGCAGTCATGGGCACGGTTTCGATTTCTATTTTTACGTCCTCGACTCGACCACCCATATACATTCCCACTCGTAATGAGGTAAATTTAATGTTAGATTTTACAATTATTACGTAGATTTATAGTATAATTGTATGCTAAAAATTTATTTAATTAGGTGGAACCATTCGGCGAGTTATGCTGGAATACCTACCTCGCTTGAAGATATACGGCTTCTATTAGACCAACGGTCGGAATCACAAGTAAGTTTCGAATTTCGTATTTATAATTTATTATTTCGTATTTAGTGTTTAGTATTATGTATATAACTAATATTTTGGTCATGTTAATATAGTTTCAATGGACACCGTACGAGGATCCGGCAATTCGGGCAGTAATTCCGGAGGAGTTCTTGCAAAATCCAAACATTTGGCATGTGAAGGTCCCATTGATCAACTATGCCACCGTGGAGATGCACCAGTCAGATCGGGTTCTGCGACAATTTGGATTCCGACAACCGATTCCCTTGCCACCTGAGGTGCTCGATGATGAGCACAAAGTCGACTTTACTGCGGTTGCACTGCGGATTGGCCAAGATTTTGGTCAGCATATATCGAGATGTGGGAGAACCGATATGATTATTTACCTATTCGGGAACCGATCGTCGTTCCTGAGTTAGCGTGCGTGCCGAAATATATACCATGGTTTAGGATCCATGGTAAGCCGTATTTGTTGTCGGAAGAGGAGAGGCGACGGCAACTTCGTGAACAAAGGGAACGAGGGGGCCCTTTAAATCCAAGGAGAATGGGTGATGAGACGGGACCATCAACAGTACCGACACAGTCACCGGGCCCATCAACAGCGCCCACACAGTCACCGGGCCCATCACTTCAGCCGACGACACCGACATCACAGCCTTTGGCCTTTATGCCAGGTGCGTACCCTAGCCCTTATATGTATCCTAACCCATATATGTTTCCTTTTCCCAGTCCCACCCCAGGTTGGAATGCATGGCGGTTAGTCAGTCCGTTCGACTACTCCGACCGGCGGCCGATCTTGAGGCCGACGTCGCGTGAGGGATCAGAGGAGGCGCCATCGGGGAGCACTTCTTTTTACCAGTCTCCTTCGCCTTACGGGATTCAGACACCCCCGCCGTGGTTTATGCAAACACCTTCGCAGTCGTTATTTTATTAAGGTGGGTCATCCTCCCAACACCCACAACTGGACCCCACCGCCGAGGAACGAATCCCCGCCGAGGTTCCACGACCCCGCACTTCTAAGCTAGAAGAAGGAGGAATCCAGCCACAGAATCGCACCACCCCAATGTGGCATCGATTCCACCGGCATCAACATTGATTCGACCGGCTTTTTATTTTTAATTGTAATATAATTTTTTATTTTTTTAATAAAATAAAAGTTGTTTTTTATTTGTGTTTGTAATTTAATTTTAATATCTTCAATAAAATAGAAGTTGTTTATTTTTTTATATGTAATTTAATTTTAATATATTTAATAAAATAAAAAGTTGTTTTTTATTTTTTATTTTTTGTAATTTACTTTTAATATATTTAATAAAATAATAGTTGTTTAATTTTTTTTGTAATTTAATTTTAATATCTTTAATAAAATAGAAATTGTTTATTTTTTGTATGTAATTTAATTTTAATATATTTAATAAAATAAAAAGTTGTTTTTGTTTTTATTTTTGTAATTTAGTTTTAATATATGTAATAAAATAATAGTTGTTTAATTTTTTTGTAATTTAATTTTAATATCTTCAATAAAATAGAAGTTGTTTATTTTTATATATGTAATTTAATTTTAATATATTTAATAAAATAAAAGTTGTTTTTATTTTTATTTTTGTAATTTAGTTTTAATATATGTAATAAAATAATATTTGTTTAATTTTTTTGTAATTTAATTTTAATATCTTCAATAAAATAGAAGTTGTTTATTTTTTTATATGTAATTTAATTTTAATATATTTAATAAAATAAAAAGTTGTTTTTATTTTTATTTTTTGTAATTTACTTTTAATATATTTAATAAAATAATAGTTGTTTAATTTTTTTTTGTAATTTAATTTTAATATCTTTAATAAAATAGAATTTGTTTAATTTTATTTTATTGTAATTTAATTATAAAAATAAAAGTCCAATATTTGTTTTTTTATTGTAACTTAAAGTTTCTTTTTCCAAATTAGTCCTTCTACAAAAGTTCACCGTTTTCATCAACAAATAAATATAATTTACATAGACACCAAGAGACAAAAAAAGTTAAGAAGACTGTCAACTATTCCGATTTGGACACGAGCGAGATGTATGGCCTAGGTTCCTACACCATCCGCACAACCTACGTTTGTTGGCCATTTCTCGAATATCCATATTGTTGCGTATTCTAGTCGAGCAAGGTCGACCTTTTGGTTTGCGCCTCAGTTGTCTATCCGGCAACAGCTTATACGGTGCAAGCGATACCGACAGCCACTTACGTTCATCTGGGACTAGTGGGAATACGTGTCTCCACACGTTGTACATGTTTTATATTTTATACACTTCGTCGACATAGCTCATGGAATCAAGACGGAGATTCTGACAAGTCGCAAGTACATGAGCGCATGGGTAACGAAGTGCATCAAATATCCCACAGTCGCAGGTCCTATTTATCAAGTGTACATGATACTGCCCGCCAACAATACCTTGGTTCGATCTGTCAAACTCCGTCACACGAAACCATAGGTTGTCGCGATCGTGACACAATGTGTGCATGGTGTTGGCCTGTGCCTTCCCCATATTAATTTCTCGCAAGACCTTCGCGCACCATACATGGCCTCCCTGCATTTGGCCTTTATAACTCGCTGCTCGCTTCGGAAATAGTGCCGCTAAACAAAAATATGTCTCTCGCACAACCGATGTTATCGGAAAATGACGCGTTCCTTTTAGAACAGAATTTATGCATTCGACTAGGTTTGAGGTCATATGACCATATCGTAGGCCGCCGCCGTATGCTTGTGTCCACTGTTCGAAAGGAATATTGCACAGGTAGTTTGCGCCTTCTTCGTTATCTGATCGCAAACTCACTAACATCTCCTGAAAACGGTCATTATTGATCTCATACCCTACCAATATAAGTTGATAGCGAATATTACACACCACTCTTCAATTAAGAATAAATTGAATATTACAAACAAATTTATATTAATAGATATTACATACCCATATTGGTCACTTGCTGTCGCTGCCTTCTAGATCGATGTTGCCTGTAGTAGTTGGACGCAACATGTCTTAGGCAATATCGATGGTGTGTACGATGCCACAGGCTTCCCTGTCGCTCTATTGCGGCTAGTATTCCAGGTCCCCGATCCGATATAACGCATATATCGGGTTGGGGGCAGACATGCCTCCTTAACCTAAATAGGAAGAAATCCCAGTCATCAGCTGACTCCCTCGGTGTTATTGCAAACACAATCGGAAGGATTCTCCTACTACCGTCCTATGCCACAGCTAGCAATAGCCGATGCATATATCTACCATACATAAAGGTACCGTCAATTTGTACCAATGGCTTGCAGTATATAAATGCATCTCGGCATTGCTTAAATGTCCAGAAAAGATGCTTGAACACTGTACATCCACGGAGCAAACGATCATTGTAGTACGCCGATTCTGTTTCAAGGTCTGTTATGCTGCCTGGGACATATCTCTCCAGCACCTGACACCACTGCCACACTTCATTATATGAAGCGTCCCACCGACCATGCAACTTTTCCAACACCTTCTGCTTCGCTATCCAAGTCTTCCTGTAAGAGGGCGTGTACCCCAATTGGCTACGAATATTGCCAATTAAGGCCGGCACTGTAGTCTTCGGATCGGCCTTCACCGTCGGTATTATTAAGTCAGCCAACATCTCTGAATCCATCTTTGGATGATCTTGTGTAACACCTGTCAACGAAGTACGTTAAATAACGCAACATTACGTAATATTTGTATTATTCAAAAACATTAAATACATAGTGATACTGTACCGGCAAGACATGTATGTGGATCTTTGTACTTTTTGATCTCCCACAAGCCAGTTCTTTTCCTCAACGAGGCCATGATTTTCCATGAACATGTACCGTCTTGCACTGTACACTTTGCATCGTACTTATCGAGCTTGGATTTAACCATGTTGTAGTTAACCCCGTTCTTGATGCTGTATTGTTTCAATGCACAAAGACAAGCATCCTTGTTGGAAAACTCTTTACCAACTTCTAATTCGCCCGAATCCAACGACGAACTTGTACGGTCACTCATCCGGTGTGGTAGTTCAGGAAACTCCAATGCATCGTCTTGAGATAGATTGACATTGTGCATGTGGGCTGGAGGCGAGTACGCCCTGAATAGCGGATCTTCTTCTTCTTCATCTGAGTTGCCCTCAACATCTTCAGGTACTGTTGGAATAGGCTCCGGTTCAGAAAATAATCCAACTTCTGCACCATCGGGCCCGGGTTCTCGAGGTGGATCCACATCGGACTCATCATCCGACCCACCATAATCTGCAACGAATGAAGGCCCCTCACCGGTGGATGTCGTGGGGAGTACATTATCCCTCCTTAAACATCTTTCGTAACGTTCCCAATCATATGTGGATTGCCAACCACTAGAAGTTGATGACGTTCCCCAATACGTATTTCTATCATCGTACGTCGAAGGAAGGATATGCATGTCCCATCCACCAACCTAGTGTCGTGCAGGGGTTATGTTTTCCATACTACCACCAAACACGAGCACTTCCGTATTCTGCCTCCCACTAATAGAGTGTCGGCTTGGGGTCATGTATTCCCCTCGAACAGAAGTAGATATTGAGGTCGAAGGAAGATCACTTGGCGATGAAAATTATACATATACCTCAAGATAGGGTGATCCACTGGCAAGATGAGTCTCCACCATTGCCTCAAAGCTCCGAGGACCTTTGATGTCAAATGAGTCATATCTCATCGGATCAATCGAAGCGCAAAATCTATACTTAATAGACTGAACTTTCATTGGCGTTGTTCCGAAGATTTTACGCCTAATTCTTTTACGAAGTTCTAACAAATCTATGTTCCGATTAAAACCCAGTCGCGCTGTGTTCTCCGATAAAAAAACAACACCATTTTCGGTGTCACAAACCTCACCATCGTAGTAAATAACAGATTAATACGTTCACTCATTTTCGCTTCTATTTTTCTTTTGCCTCAATTTCACGTTATGCAACTTTGAGAATGAAATTTGGCTGATTTATAGTCATAATTTTACCGGAGACTACTGTAGCAAAAGAGAGTCCACGTGGGAGCTCTTTTCAGTACTCTTGCTGACAGTGCATCCTGCTTGAAACGTTTTGGGCACTATTTGTTCGAAACGTCTTCGCAAAATTATTTTACCGAGACTCATCAGAGCAAAAGAGCGTCCACGTGGGAGCTCTTTTGGTACTCTTCTTTGATAGTGCATCCCGCTTGCAGGCGTTTTGGACACTATTTGTTCGAAACGTCTTCTTAAAATTATTTTACCGGAGACTACGTAGCAAAAGAGTGTCCACGTGAGAGCTCTTTTCGATACTCTTCTTGACGATTGCATCTGCTTGAAGCGTTTTGGGCACTATTTGTTCAGAAACGTCTTCTCAAAATTATTTTACCGGAGACTACTGTAGCAAAAGAGCGTCCACGTGGGAGCTATTTTCAGTACTCTTACTGACAATGCATCCTGCTTGAAGCGTTTTGGGCACTATTTGTTCAGAAACGTCTTCTCAAAATTATTTTGCCAGATACAACTGTCAAAAAAATTCAAACAATTTTTATGTTGCTAATATATTTTGCCCAAAACCCTAAACATATTTTTACTAAACCCTAATTAACCCTATAATCTACTCCATTAATTTTCTTCTAAAAACCCTATATCTAACGACCCTAAAAAATCATAAACCCTAGCCCTGAAACCTTAAAATTTCATACCCTAACACTAAAAACAGCTGAAAATCAAACGGGGAAGGGGGGCAAAAGCGCTCCCTCAAGGGCGCGCTTTCCTGCTTTTTCCCCACAAAATGCGCTGACGTGGACGCACTTTGTGGGGAAATGGCCCTTTTCCGTAAATATTCCAGATTTCGGCCCTTTTCCGTAAATTTATTATTTTTTTCGGTATTTTTAGGTAAATTGCCCTTTTTTATCTCTTCTTCTCCTTTTCTCTCTATTTTTTCTCCCTTCACAACCCTAGCCGTCGCCCAACTATTGCCACCGTCGTCCGGTGATATTTCCGACCAAACTCACCTCCAAAATGCTCCCATCTTCATCATCTTTCACCTTTTTAGATTAGATTTCCTCAAAACTCACTTGAGAGCTTTGAAAACATAAAGCCAAAGATTGGGAAGGAGTGACTTGATATGCCTTTCACCGTTGTCTGACCGCCACGATGCTTCAACTGTGTCTTACTATTATAACAACGCCTTCTTTCACAATAGGGATTCTTCGACTGATACCCCGAAACTTATGAAACCCACAAACCCAAATGGTTCTTGAATTTACCTTGATTCACTTCTTCTCTTCTCTCTTATTTTTTTTTCTAATTTTCGATTGTTGATTTTTTTGGTTGTTGGCTTCCTTCTCGATAGGCTTCAGGAAAACCTCCTTTTGTTTGTTTGTTTGTTTGTTGTTGTTGAGTAGTGGATTGAGGGATTTGATTTCGGTTATAGGTGTAATAGGCAAAAAGGCGATCAATATAGTGGAGGCAGTGGGACCGAGAAAGGTGGAGATGATGATGGTGAATGGTGGTGATGTTGAATTGTGGGGTGTGTAGATGGTAGCAGTGAATGTTGTTAGGCTTGGGGAAAATGAACTATTGGAGAGGGTGAGTCGGAAGAAAGTGTGTTGTGTGTGAATTTGGTGTTGCTGGTTTGAGTGGGGAAGCTAAATGGTGAAGATGGTGGTTTAAGATGCTCAATGGCTGAGAGTTGGGTGCTGGTGTGCATCAGTTGAAGGCATGGCGTTGACTAAGAATAAGGAGTAGGGAGAGACGGGGGAAGAAATAAAGTAACAGATAAAGAAAGGTTAAAAATGTATATAATTATGTGGCACTGACCCGGGTGACACGTGAGCCTTTAGGCTTTAACGACAGAATTTGTTCCATATCATATTTTATAATGTTTTTAAGTTTGAATAACGGCATGATGAATAAAATTTTATAAAACAATAACATTTACGACTAAAACGTAATAAGTTAAAGTTTAGTAATTAAAACGTAATTCAAATAATATATAAGTGACTATTTTTATAGGTTAAAGTTTAGTAATTAAAACGTAATTCAAATAATATATAAGTGATTATTTTTGTAGTTTATTCAAAAAGACATTTCATCTTGACGATTTAAAATAAGTGTTTTTAAGAAAAAATCATAATTAATATTTTCAATGATGTTTTTATTGTTACATGATTATCATGTGAAATTTTTTTAATTTCAAAATGTCATATTAAAAAATTTAAATTTCTTCACTAGAGAATTTAAAAGAAGAATTTTAACAATGATAACAATTGGTGCTGAAATTTTGAATCAAAGTAGAGGACTATATTTCTAAAAATAAAAGTAGAGACTAAATTTTAAAGGTACAAAATATATAAGGACTTGAACATATTTTAACTTTTAAAATTTTTATTCTATAATTTGGAACAAATAAATAATCAATTCAATACAAGTAATGGTAAAATTATACTTTAATCTTTAAAAATAATAAAAAATAATTAAATTTTTTAAAATTATAAAAATATAAAATAATAAAATAATAAAATTATATATTTACTATTGTAAAAATATACGCTTTAATTCTATTCAGACTAGAGCACGGATATAAAACAAATAGAGCAAGGATACAAAAGGAAAGAAAATCGTTAGTGGAGTTTTAAAATTTGATAGGAGCATAAAGCCCTTGTGTGATGGGAATGAATTTCATCATGCATTCAAACCATCGACTAACTTAAAAAAAACAAAAGGAATTTTCCCAATTGGATGAATAGTAAAATAATGTAAGAATTCCATCATCATTGACTTGAAGAAGTCGTCGGCAATGACGACTTTGGATCATTTCCATCCAACCATCAATCAATACAAGTGATAAACGTAAACGGCAGGTAAGTTGCCGCCTCGCCTGGTTGTCGTGCGCCATGCTGAATCCCATTCCCACCGTAATCTTCTTCACCTTACATATCCTATTAATTCAATCCCAAACCCACACCTCCAATCACAGTCGTTGTCCTCCTTTCCGTTGTGACCACATAGACTTCCCTTTTCCCTTCTCCGATCAAAGCACTTTTCGCTCTGGCACCATAGACTGCGGCTTCCCTGGCTACCAAATCATATGCAAGGAGGAGGAGGAGGAGGAGGAATCCACCCCAGTTCCCATCCTCATAATCTCAACCCAACCATATCAAGTCAAAAACATCTTCCTCAACCAGCCCTACGATGAAGGCGTCGTCAATCTCATCACCTTGGTCAATACCGATCTCGTCCGGGACATCAACACCGCTTCATGTCATTCTTTCCGCAACTTTACCAGTCCTAGCTCTGGTCTCCTTCTCCCTGACTGGAATATTAACTTAGCCTTCTTCAAATGCCCATCTCAGTTTGCGCCTCCTCAAGATTTCCTGGACCAAACCGCCTTGAACTACACTTGCAATGATGAACAGTCCCGGCTTTATCTAGGGAGATATGTTAACAGAAGTCAAATGAAACCAACCGAACGAAGCTTCAACAATTCCATGACTCCAAGGGATTGCAATCTGGTTATGCTGCCGGTATCCAGTGCCGACATAAATGTTAGTAGCGTTAATAACGGTGATATTGAGCGGAGTCAGCTCAGTAAAGTATTGGCTGCTGGATTTCCATTGCAATGGAAGAGTGATGTGGATTGCGAGAATTGCATTAAGAAAAAGGGGCGGTGTGGTTTTGACAGGACAAAAGTTGTTTGCCTGTGTGACGATGGCTGCAACAACACCAACTCCTCCAAGTAAATTTCTCCTTCCATTCCCATTCTTTTATTTCTCAATTAGTATAATTTATCTTTCTTCGTAAAACAAGTACTATCTTAAATCAATTACTATAACTCTATGTTAGTAATTTTTAGTTTTCTTCCAAGTATTCATGATAGCTACTGTTTTGCACTTAATATTCTGTAACCATGTCAATTTGTTTTTAAAGTGTTCGAGTCAAGATAATATAAATATATAGAAAATATTGATGCAAATAAGCAACCAATTTATTTTAGATGAATTAAGCAAAGGGTTAATACAATTTTTAAATTTAGACTTGGTAATTAGTTTTACTAGGGTATTTTTACTATTTTATTTTCTATTTTGACATATGAACTTAGCAGCTAGGTTTATTTTAATATTGAACTTGGATTCTATTAAGATTTGATGAGATAACACATCATCAAACTTTTACATTTCCTAAGTTTAAGGACCAAAATAGATGATTTCATGTACCAAAATAGACCAAAAAAATATCAAAGTTGACCCAATTACCAAGTCAAAACACTAAAAGTTATATTAACCTTAGTTAAAGGGGAGAAAACATTTTCAAACCTAAAAACAACATTATTGTTGGGAGGAATAGTCACATGTCCTCGAAAGAATTAGTGTTCATAGACAGTAAAAAGGATAAAGAGATGTTACATGTCAATAACTTGAGACCCGAGTGCTAGAAAGGATCCAAACCTCTGACCTATGACCCGACCACGAGTAGACAACAAGGCATACCAGCTCACAAGGCAAGGCTATAGACCCAGCTCACGAGAACCTTGCGCAAGCCCACAGGGCAAGGTTGCAGGACCAACCCACGGATCTAGCTCGCAAGGCAAAGTTACAAACCCAGCTTGCAGGAACCTAGGGAAGATTGCAGTCTCACTTCGCATACGCCCAAAGGACTCACTGAAAGGGCTACGTACTCTGCAGGCCATCCAGACACGTGTCCAGTAAGTACAAAGCACGCCTAGAGTGCCAGTCTCAAAACCAAAAAGGACCGCATGCTTCGTAGACATGTGCCCATCAGACCTAGAGTTCGTAAAGAATGTCAGTACCAAAGGCAATAGAATCAAGACAAAGAGGAAAAATCCTGCTCGAGCATAAGGAAGCCTCGAGCTACGATGCGCCCTAAATACTCTGTATGGCCTAAGATGAGACATGGATGACGCTGGTAATCAAGACTAAATTAAAACAATGCGTTTCATCCTACGTTTTATAGATACTCCCTTCTGGAGGGTATACTATATAGAAAATGATTTTCCCACCCACTGTTGCGGTGCCTGTCAACGACTGAAGCCAAATACATAATGAAAGAGATCCACGAAAGAATTTACGGCGACCACTTGAGAGGTAGATTGCTCACACAAAATATCTTTAGACAAGGATACTATTGGCTTACCATACAAGAGGACGCCCATCAATTAGTTCACAAATGCGATGCTTGCCAAAGGAACGTTAAAATCTAGCGGTAACTAGCAGAGCTCCTTCAGATCATGTCAGGTCCTTAGCCTTTTGCAACTTGGAGGGTCGATATCATTGGTCCATTCCCTATAGCCACAACATAAAAGAAATTCATAGTAGTGGCTGTGGACTACTTCACTAAGTGGACCGAAGCCGAAGCTTCAGCGACCATCACAATAAAGCAAATGGAGTCTTTCTTATGGAAATCGATTGTCTGTAGATTTGGGATACCTCACACAATTATCATGGACAGCAGCACACAATTTTAGGGAAAATTCAAGTAGTATTGCATTGACCTCCAAATAACTTTAGCTCAAAGTTCGATAAAAACG
This sequence comes from Gossypium sturtianum, assembly GCA_025698515.1. Lineage (NCBI taxonomy): Eukaryota > Viridiplantae > Streptophyta > Magnoliopsida > Malvales > Malvaceae > Gossypium > Gossypium sturtianum. The sequence goes on from CM046948.1 coordinate 128,967,193, forward strand.
CCATAGACTAACGGGCAGGTGAAAGCTATGAATAAAAAAATCTTGACAATCCTTAAGAAAAAAAAGGGTGAAGCTAATGGAGTTTGGCTAGAAAAACTACTAGGAAATTTATGGGCCTTGAGAACTACACTTTACACGGTGACGGGAGAAACAACTTTTTCTCTCGATTACGACACAAAAGCTGTAATCCCTGCGGAGATTAGTTTGAGGTCACACAGAACACAACACTTCGATGAGGAAGCTAATAAAAAAGCCCTCATGCTCAACCTCGATCTGATCGACAAACTCAGAGAGACAGCTGAAATTATAAATACAGCATGCGCCCAACAAATAGCTCGCTACTATAACTCCAAGGTCAGAAACAAGCAGTTTCAAGTGGGTGACCTCGTCTTAAGAAACACTGAAGCTAGCCTACCTGCCTCCCAACGAGGAAAAATGGCTTCAAATTGAGAAATACCATACAAAGTGATAGAAAAGATATGATATGGAGCATATAAACTAGCAAGAATGGAGGGCACAGTTGTACCACGAACCTAGAATGCCTGACATCTCAAAAAATACTATGTATGACTCCTTACCTTATGAATAAAAATCTTTTTCCAGTAGCATTTTTTGTCATATTAAGATCCGTAGGCAAAGAGCCATAGCCTCCAAAATAGTTAGCGAGAGCAAAGCTCCCAACTGTCATATTAAGGTTCGCAAGCAAAGAGCCACAACCTCTAAAATAGTTAGCGAGAGCAAAGCTCTCAGTTGTCATATTAAGGTTCGCAGGCGAAGAGCCGCAACCTCCAAAATAGTTAGCGAGAGCAAAGCTCCCAGCTATCATATTAAGGTTCGCAGACGAAGAGCCACAACCTCCAAAACAGTTAGCGAGAGCAAAGCTCCCAACTGTAATCTTAAGGTTCGCAGGCGAAGAGCCGCAACCTCCAAAATAGTTAGCGAGAGCAAAGCTCCCAACTGTCATATTAAGGATCGTAGGCAAAAAGCCGCAACCTCCAAAATAGTTAGCGAGAGTAAATCTCCCAGTTGTCATATTAATGTTCTCAAGCAAAGAGCCACAACCTTCAAAACAATTAGTGAGATCAAAGCTCCTAGCTATAATATTAAGGTTCGCAGATGAAGAACCGTAACCTCCAAGACAGTTAGCGAGAGCAAAACTCTCAGCTTGTTATCTTTCAAAATTTTCTTAAGTATAAAACAACTTGCGGATTAACACCCTTAGTTGTGTTACCTTTCGAAATTATCGTCAAAGATGGCATCTAGCGATCTTCGAAGGTTCTTCATAAGTACTGACATAGTTGTGCGATAAAAATAATTAAAGTCGTAAAGACACAAAAGCAATGACTATAAAAACATATTTTATTAAAAAAATAAACGAGATATAGAATTTTCAAAAAATCAAGGCATGTTATCCCTATCTACACCTCGACACACATCATTAGAATGAGTAATGTCGTTGTTCAAAGCAGAGGGGACCACATCCTCGTCCGCAGAAGGATCATCCTCTATATAAAAATCTGGAGAACCCTTCCAAGTAGACACAACGGAGTCCCACGCGGCACCTGAGGGACATAGAACGTCGAAGCCCAACAAGCTCATATCCACCAATTAGAGAGCATCAAGATTTACCTTGCGAACATCAAAGGGACCAACAGTGACCTCGGCGTGAAGTAGAATGTTCATCTTCAACTTTGAAATAGAGTTTAAGACATTCTTAGTTGTCTTTTTCTTAAAATCCTTGAAGACTCAAAAATGTTCCCTAATCATGCCCTCCACTTGATCTTGACATTCGTGGATAATCCTATTTGTTTCCGCTGCATGCTCTTTTGTAAGCTCGTCCAACTCAGGTTGCAGAGCCTCCTTACTTTCCCTTTCAGTGACCACCTTATGCTTTAACCCCTCTACTTTAGTCACCACTATGGCCAGACACTCAGTAAGATCTTCGTTTTTGCTTAAGGATGACCTCATTTTTCTTCATCATCTTGTGATGCTGCTCACTAAATCTCACCAACTCCTCCTAAAGATCCGTAAGCTCTTTCTAACGGGCCTCCTCATACTTTAGTTCGACTACATTAGCCTCAGAAAATAGAAAATGTAGATAGGAGCATAAGCTTGAGGTTGAGGGTAGTGGCACGCTGCTTGGCTCAACAACTTCTGGCACTAAGGCTTGCCATTCGAGGGCTACGACATTAGGGTTATAAAGGTACTCCTACGTGCTCAAGTCCCCACGCTAAGGAAATAAACCTCTATTACCCTCGATTGGCGTTCCTTTAACGGCGGTCATAGGAAGAGAGACACGAGCAGCAAGAGGAGGAGTATCACCAACAACGATAATCGGTGAACTAGTAGGGGAGTAAAAGATGGTAAGTTCACGGTAGAAGACGGAGAAGACTCAAAGCTCCAACAGTAACCCCAACATAATCTGCTCTGTTTTTACTACGACGCTCAAGTTGTGCACTTTTCCTCTCCTATTCGTTTACAGAGCCAATATGCACAACCCTTGCGGTGGTTTTACACTTCTTGCGAGCACCACCAACTAAGGAATCAATGTCCATTATCTCGTCAAGTTCGCGAGAAAGTTTATCAATTCCACTTGAAGTATTCTGGGAGCCCCAACCAATTCCTGTACCAGCAACAATCCCGTGATTAGTGGGAGCAGTTAATAAGTTAATATTTAACCCAACAACCCCCTTATGTAAACTCAGCAAAAGCAAACGGACAAAGTTTCATCTTGCAGAAGTGATAGAAGAAGTTAAAGGGCTTTTCCATGTGACCCAACAATATCTAGGCCAATTGATCAGAATAATCATGAGGCCATGTAGCACTCTCAAGCAACGTCCCAACTGAATGAGCGACCTCTTGATTGTTACCAAGCCTTCATCCATTAGGGTTAAAACCTTTCAAACAATATTTGAAGACATCTCTTACTGTGATGAGAGTCTCCAGAGTCAGCAAGAGACCAATGGAAAGCCTCTAAAACTGGGCAACAACTTCATCCATAGCAAGGCTTCGTTGAAATGCACATATATCCTTACTGGGTGAGGTCTATTTTATGGGAAATCTGAAGTCCTCACAAAGCATATTGTAAACTTGAATGTACATCCCTCAGTTCAGATGAAGGTTGGAATAGTGATTTCAAATAATTGTTTGCACTTTTTTTACGAGGAGAAAAATAGTAGAACCTCATTGAATCCTCTGAACCACGACTCTTCAACTGATACAAATGCTAGAAAATAACGAGCATATGTATCTCGCCACGCTGACTACAGTCAAGGAAATACGTCATAGCGAGCAACCAGAAAAATCTCGAAAGTTGGTCGGGAGTAATGTTGTAGTTATTCAGAAGGCTGCAGAAGAAAGGGTGCAGCATCAAATGAAAACCAATCTCCAGCGTGTGCAACGAAAGCAAAAAACTATCATCAGTGGTCTCACACAGCTGATGTGACCCTTTTAGAAGGGAAAACTCATACGCGAAATTAGGAAGTTGTATTCCCCACACCGACAAGACCCGTTCCAGCTCCTCCCGTTTAGTGGTGCATGCGTAAAATTTCTTCGTCACCAGAACCAGAGTCGGCCGACGGATTGGGATGATGCGGTTACCAACTCCCCTCATCCTCACCATACCATCGATCAAAGAAGGAAACATAAGTGTTAAAAAAAAAGCAAATTTTCTAAAAATTACCTTTGTTTTGATGGCAGAAAAAGCTAAGAATGGAGGATTTAGGGTTCTGAAAGATATTCTTTTAAAGAAGTTCCCTTCTCGCTTCTTAGACGATTCGCATGACTGAGGGAAATCAACGGCCTAGATGCGAACAAACGAAAACAGTTCAATTTTCAACGATCAGATACACACACACGAGAATCACTCATGCACGTGGTAGAGCAACCATCATGCATCACAGTCCACAGCGTACCCAGCAAGTTGCATTTAATCCTGATGTGATGGACTTAAGGAGCGCCACTTTATGACACCCTTTAGGCCCACTTGGGGGTAGATTGTTATATGTCAATAACTTGATACTCGAGTCTTAGAAAGGATCCAAACCTCTGACCCACGACTCGACAACGAGTAGACAACAAGGCATACCAACTCGCAAGGTAAGGCAATAGACCCAACTCGCGAGAACCTTGCGCGAGCGCAGAGGGCAAGGTCATAGGACCAGCCCGCGGATCCAGCTCGTAGGAACCTAGGGAAGATCGTAGTCTCACTTCGCATACGCCCAAAGGACTCACTGAAAGGGCCACGTACTCCGTAGGCCGTCCAAACATGTGTCTAGTAAGTACGACGCTTGCCCAGAACGCTAGTCCTAAAACTAGAAAGGACTGCGTGCTCCGTAAACACGTGCCAAGTAGACTTGGAGTTTGCAGAGATTGTTAGTACCGGGGATAGAGAATGTCAGTACCGAAGGCAATAGAATCAAGACAAAGTAGTGGGGCCCTGCTTTGAGCTGTAATAGTACTTATAAACACATGTATAAATACCCCAACATTCCTATCAATAAGATATAAGAAAAACATTACTCAACAAGAGACTATTTTAATAATAATAATAATAATAATAATAATAATAATAATAATAATAATAATAATAATGGATGTTGGTTGATGATTATTATTAGTTAAAATAGAACAATTGCTTGTGAAATTAAAATAATTATATAGACTTGTATTTGATAAACTGAAAATTTAAGTGTTGAAAAATTAAACATTGAATTTTTAATATTAAGTTTGATAAGTTTGACTTCATGTTAGAAGATTGTTTGGTAAATTAGTAAATAAAAGGATTGAATACAATTATGTTGTTTGATAAAAGTAAATATTAATCTTTAAAAAAATTATTTATTTCTTAGTTTTAATTTTATTAATATAAATTTCATATTATTATGGATAAAAAAATAAATATGATAATTTGAATATTTTATTTTTTAAAAAAATAATTTATTTTAATTTTTTTAATAAAATAAAAACAACATAATATTTTCTACATATAAGTAGGTACCTATCTATCTTATTCAACAAATGAAAATTTTTAATAATTTATTAAACACACCCTTATCGTGGAATATTTTTTTGTGTGCAGGCCAAAACTGTCGCAAGTGCACAAGATTATTATAGGTAAATGATATATTAAACGTTTTTAGATGGTATTATATAATATATATATATATATATATATATATAATTGATTTTTGAAGTAGTTCATCATCTAAAGGGCCCGTGGGAAATGTTTTCCTCTAACCAATCATCAAAAAAAAAAAATGCTTTCTTTTGTAATCTCAACGTGTAAGCATGTACACAGGTGTTGCATGTGGAATCTTCTCAATTGTCGTAATTGTAGCCCTACTTGTGTACAAGAACAGAGCTTCATTAATCTCAACTGCCTATTTGAAGAAGAAGAAGAAGAATCAAACCACTTCAGATGGACCAAATGCCGAAGAGTTCATCAAAACTTATCGCTCAAATCTATTGAGCAACTATTCCTACAATGATATCAAGAAGATGACAAATGGATTCAAGGATAAACTAGGTGAAGGTGGATATGGTAATGTCTACAAAGGCAAACTATTTGATGGTCGCATCATTGCTGTCAAATTGCTCAAGTCAGCTGACATTATTATTGGCGACAATTTCATTACTGAAGTTGCCACCATAGGTAGGATACACCATTTCAATGTTATTAATTTGTTGGGGTTCTGTTGGGATGGCTCTAAACAAGCTCTTATCTACGAATACATGCCTAACGGATCGTTAAAGGATTTACTGTCGAAAGAGGAGGCAGAGAATTCAGTTGGGATAGCTAAGCTTCTCGAAATCGCAATCGGGGTCGCTCAAGGGATAGAATACTTGCACAATGGTTGCGAATCAAGGATTTTGCATCTCGACATAAAGCCTCAAAATGTTTTGCTTGACCAGAGTTTGAACCCCAAAATTTCTGATTTCGGATTAGCCAAAGTATACTCTCGAGACCATAGCTATGTGACGATGACGAGTGCAAGAGGGACTATTGGCTTTATCGCTCCTGAGATATTCATGAGAAATCTGGGAAACCCTTCGCATAAATCCGATGTGTATAGCTATGGCATGTTGCTGTTGGAGATGGTAGGTGGGAAGCAGCAGTTCAAACAAATAACCAGCTTTAGCACAGGTGGTTCTAGCGGCACTGAAGCCTACTTCCCTGAATGGATATATGAAAAGGTAACGGAAAAGATGGATAATGTGGTGGATGAGAGTTATGAAATAGGAAGGAAGATGAGAATGGTGGGATTATGGTGCATCCAAATGAAACAGAGAGATCGACCCTCAATGAAACGAGTTGTGGAAATGTTGAGTGGGCGTATGGAAGACATTGAGATGCCCCCTAAGCCCTTATTTACGTTTTCTCTTCCTCGGCAACATGTTTTTGAGGACCAGATCAATACATTAGGCAGTGATTCCAATGTTTTGCCCTTTACGTGATCAAGACCCTTGGGATGCTTTTCCATTTGTATTTTGTTTATTTTTGGTCTGATCAAAAGCCTTGGAATACATTTCAAAACTATAAAACACCTTAGAACCCCTCATGGCGACTAAGTTCAGTTCACCATTATATTTAACATTGCTCTAGTTTGACTTTATTTTTGAAAAATTTACTTATTTATTTATAATTGAAAAGAAATTATATCAAATGTTGGAGACAAACTTGTCCTATGAAGAAAATCATTGAATGAAAGCTGAGATCGTCATTGCGTGCGTATGTCCATCTCATAGTGTGTTATTATTATCCGACAATAAAAAAGTCACCAACGAGCTTCCATTCAATTTTTAATTTGTATTATTTCTGGGGTAAATTACCAATAAAAGCCCTTTTTTTTCAAAATTTACGGAAAATGTTATATTTCCCAATTATTTACCGGAATGGGCCAATTTCCCCTAAAACGCGTCCACGTCAGCGCGAAGTCAGGGGATGCAGCAGGAAAATGCGTCCCTGAGGAAGCGTTTTATGCCACATCAGCAGAAATCGCGTCCTTGAGGGCGCGCTTTGCTGACGTGGCAAAAGCGCTCCCTCAGGGACGCGTTTTGCCTGCTTCCAACGGTAAAAAAAACAAACTATAAAACCCCTCCACCCTTTCATTTTTTTTCACACAAAGGTCCTTACTCAATTTTCTCTCAACTTTCTCTCAAATTCCTCTCAAATTTCTCTCAAATTCCTTTAAAGTTCCTCTCAAATTTCACAAAAGTCCTTTAATTTTTACAAAAAAGCCCTGTTTAAAAGTTTTTTGAAATAGCTTTTTTTTAAATTAAAAATATTCGATCGTATTAGCAATGGCCGGAGAATTAATTCGTCTCGACAATAAACACATCTCCGTCGATCAAATGACAATGGTAAGTTATAATTTTATTTTTTCAATACTATTTAATATTTTTTAGGTTTATGCAATTTTAATTAATTTTTATTTTATAATTTTTAAAACGATCATGTAGATTGGGTCTTTGCAATGCTATATTCGCAATATGCCTGGCCCGCCATTGCCGTTGATCGAGAATTACCTGCGGGAAGCGGGTTTTTGGCACGTGGCCACGATAGGCCGGGGGTACAAGTTGGACCCGAAGCTAATCAGTGTGTTGATAGAGAGGTGGAGACCCGAGACGCACACTTTCCATCTTCCATGCGGAGAGTGTACTATCACTCTCGAAGACGTGCATTTGCAATTGGGATTGCCGTTGGATGGGTACGCAGTCACCGGGTCCGTAACTTCTGGTGATTGGGGAGCCGTATACTACGAGCTTTTGGGTGCTATTCCGGATAACATTAACGGAGGTCGGATCGAGATGGGCTAGTTACGAGACACATTCCCGGAGCCGAATAATGATTCGACCGAATTAGAAAGAATACGGTATGCTCGGGCATACATTCTTGAGATGATTGGAGGCTATCTGATGCCGGACTTGTCACGAAACCTCGTACATCTGAGATGGCTGCTGAAACTCGTTGATTGTAGAGTAGCCGGTGAATTGAGTTGGGGGTCTGCCGTGCTAGCGAAATTGTATCGGGAGATGTGCGGGGCGACGCAACCGAATAAAGCGAAAATCGGAGGTTGCCTACCACTACTGCAATCATGGGCACGGTTTCGCTTTCCATTTTTACGTCCTCGAGTGGACCACCCATATACATTCCACTCATAACGAGGTAAATTTAATATTAGATTTTACAATTATTATGTAGATTTAAAATATAATTGTATGCTAAAAATTTATTTAATTAGGTGGAACCATTCGGCGAGTTATGTTGGAATACCTACCTCGCTTGAAGATATATAGCTTCTATTAGACCAACGGTCGGAAGCACAAGTAAGTATTAAATAAAATATATTTTCGTAATAAAATAGTCGTTTCGTATTTCGTATTTCGTATTTAATATTTAGTATTTAGTATTTAGTATTTAGTATATAACTAATTTTTTTATCATGTTAATATAGTTTCAATGGACACCATACGAGGATCCGTCAATTCGGGCAGTAATTCCGGATGAGTTCTTTCAAAATCCGAACATTTGACATGTTAAGGTCCCATTGGTCAACTATGCCACCGTGGAGATGCACCAGTCAGATCGGGTTCTGCGTCAATTTGGATTCCGACAATCGATTCCCGTGGCACCTGAGGTGCTCGATGATGAGCACAAAGTCGACTTGCGGCAGTTGCATACAGATTGGCCAAGATTTTGGTCAGCATATATCGAGTTGTGGGAAAACTGATATGATTATATACCTACTCGGGAACCGATCATCGTTGTTGAGTTAGCGTGCATGCCGGAATACATGCCATGGTTTAGGATCCATGGCAAGCTGTATTTATTGTCAGAAGAGGAGAGGCGACGGCAACTTCGTGTACAAAGGGAACGACGGGGCCCTTTAAATCCAAGGAGAAGGGATGATGAGACAGGCCCATCAACAGCACCGACACAATCACCGGGCCCATCAACAGTGCTCACACAGTCACCGGGCCTAACACTTCAGACGACGACACCCACATCATAGCCTTTTCCGGTTATGCCAGGTGCGTATCCTAGCCCTTATATGTATCCTAACCCTTATATGTTTCCTTTTCCCAGTCCTATGGCAGGTTGGAATGCATGGCCCGGTTCGAGTCCGTTCCCAACTACTCTGAGTGGATCGCCAATCTATAGGCCGCCGTCGCATGAGGGATCGCACGAGGCGCCGTCGGAGAGCTCTTCTTTTTACCAATTTTCGATGCCTTATAGGATTCAAACACCTCCGCCATGGGTGATGCAAACACCTCCGCATTCATTATTTTATCAAGGTAGGTCATTCTCCCAACACCCACCACCAGACCCCCAGCCGGAGGAACCAGAATCCCCGCCAGAGCAACCACAACCCCCACCGGAAGCTGGAACAAGGAGGAATCCGGCGCGTAACCGTCGACCACCCCCATGTGGCACTGATTCCGACCGGCACCCACATTGAATTTTTTTAAAATATTTGTATAAACTTTTTTATATCGTTTCATTTATTAAAATACAAGTTGTTTTTTATTTTTTTATTGTAATTTATTTTTTATATCTTTAATAAAATAAAAGTTGTTTTTATATTTTTTTTATTGTAATTTATTTTTTATATCTTTAAAAAAATAAAAGTTATTTTTTTATTTTTTATTGTAATTTATTTTTTATATCTTTAATAAAATAAATTTTTTTATTTTTTTATTGTAATTTATTTTTATATCTTTAATAAAATAAAAATTATTTTTATAATTTTTATTGTAATTTATTTTTATATCTTTAATAAAATAAAAGTTGTTTTTATATTTTTATTGTAATTTATTTTTATATCTTTAAAAAATAAATTTTTTTATTTTTTTATTGTAATTTATTTTTATATCTTTAATAAAATAAAAGTTGTTTTTATATTTTTTTATTGTAATTTATTTTTTTTTGAATCATGAAATCAGATTGGGCTTGTATATTAACTTAAACAAAATTACAAAGAAACGAAAACTGAAGCCCATAAATGTATTGCCCGGATAAATGAAAAAAACAAGGAAAAATCTAGAAAACTTGAATTCAAAAATAAAAAAAACTAACCGACCTAATTGCCCAATGAGATGTCCCTTCGCCCGTCAGACCCTTTCATTTCTATCATTTCTGCATTTATGGCGATATACATTTCCAAGGGGTATTATTGCTTTTCTGATGACTTTTGCTTCACTCTTTGTATAACCCCTGCGTCGTTTCTGTTCTCTCCTTTATCCTCTCAATCCGGCTCCCTAACACTTTAATTTCTTGCTTGCTCTGCTGCATATTCCGGAACTCCATTTTCCAGGTAACTTTCTTCTTTTCTTCTCAAAGTTTCCTTGGCTAAAATATGTGCTAGATTATTGGCTGATCTAGGGATATATTCGAACTCAAACCTTCTGCCTCTGAGTTTCAATCTGTGAATATCATGAATAAATGGGCCTATTAGGGATTTATCTTGATTTATATTCTTGCATTTCTTTATAACTGATAAAGAGTCTCCTTCAATGATGATATTCTCTATGTTCATGTCGAGAGCGATCTGGGTTGCTTGGTGGCATGCAACTGCTTCAGCCGCGAACGCAGATGTTATCCCTCTGTGTAATGTTGTTCTTGAAATCAGAACTCTTCCACTGCTATTCCTAACGACCACCCTAGATGCCGAAGATTTGCTTCTCTCATCAATGGCTCCATCGAAGTTTATTTTGATCTCCTGACCTGGTGGGTGCCTCCATTTAGTTTTTGTAATAGTAGTTTTTTGAGTTTCTCGCCTAACTCCATCTAATTCTTTTAGGTACCCCAGAACAAAACTTGCAATTTGTTGACCTGATTTACTCGTTTTTTCATGCACACAGGAATTTCGGTCCCCCCATATGGCCCATAATGCAACACAAAAGACCCTTCCTTTCGCCAAAGTAAGGGATGTTAAGATCATGGTAAGCCATTCACCAAAGTCCATACTTGTTCCTGTTGACAAATCGAGATTAGTTAATGCTCTCCACATTTCAATTGTTACAGGGCATTCACAAAAGAGGTGATTCATCGTCTCATCTCCACCTCCACATCGAGGACAGATCCTCATCATTTATGAGTCTTCGACAAGCCATATTCACCCTATTGGTTAAGTAGTTCCAGAAATCTTCCGGATGAAAATTTTAATTTTTGATGGAATTTCAATCTGCCATAGCTTTAAAAAATCCTCAGAGATGTTTTGTAAAGCATAAGCTGTAGGATCAAGGCTTTGTAATAGTTTGTAGGAACTTCTCACTGAAAATACACCTGACGATTCCCCCCTCCAAGCCAGAAAATCTTCGTGAGGTTCCAGTGAAAGGGGAATTTGGAGGATCAAGTCGGCCACATCTGCTGGGAAGGTATTAACTATCAGATCTCTATCCTATTCTCTGCTATTTCTGTCGATTAAATTTGCTACTTTATCAAATTGCAAATTATCAACTCTTAACCTTAATCTGATATTAACATAATTTGGTATCCATGCATCTTCAGTAACTGAGATTTTCACCCCCGTACCAACTCTCCAAATCAACCCCTTCTCTAATGTATCCTTAGCTGCCCAAATACTATGCCACACATAAGAACATGAATTCCCTAAACGAGAATTAAGAAAGTTACTTTCTGGAAAGTACTTCGCTTTAAAAACTTGTGCGACTAAAGAATCTAGAAAATTAAGCAACCTCCACCCTTGTTTAGCTAGCAGAGATATATTGAACTGAGCCATATTTTTGAAACCCAGCCCCTATTCCTCTTTGTTCCTGCATAACTGCTTCTACTGGCACCAATGGATCCCCCATTTTCCAGCACCTTTCTGCCACCAAAATCTTGCCAATTTGCTTTCTATCATTTCACATAACGCTTTAGGAAAAAGAAGACTGACATGGCATAAGTAGGTATAGCTCAGAAAGCGCTTTAATAAAAATTTCCTTTCCACCTTGTGACAGTAATCTCGTACTCCATCCGTCTATCTTCAAAGCAATTCTGTCAACTAGGTTCTGGAAAGCTTCTTTTTTCCGTCTACCTACCATATTAGGAAGTCCCAAATATCTTTCCGGGCTGGAGGAACATCTTACGCCTAACAGTGTTGAAACTGCTTCTTTGGACTCTTCAGTAGTATTCGAGCTATAAAAAATTGTTGATTTTCCAAAATTGACACATTGTCCTGAACACATTTCATACTCCTGAATTATACCTTTCAATATCCTGGCTCCTTTTTCAGTTGCTTCACCAAATAACATACAATCATCCGCGAATAATAGATGGGATATCGCTGGCCCTCTTCTGCTAGCCCTTGCTCCTTTAACCAATCCGTTTTGCGTCGCTGTTCTCATCAAAGCCAAGAGACCTTCACTACAAATAAGAAAAAGGAAAGGACTTAGTGGATCTCCCTGTCTGAGTCCCTTAGATGGTTGAAAAGTTCTTCCTCTACTTCCATTGAAAGTAACTGCATAGGAGACTGTAGATATGCACTTCATTATTAATGCCACCCAGTTTATTTCAAATCCCATCTTTATCATCACCTCCTTTATGAAATCCCACTCCACCCTATCATATGCTTTGCTCATATCTAGCTTTACTGCTATAAACCCTTTTTTCCCTGTACGTTTGAGTCGAAACGTATACAGCAACTCATAAGCTAGAAACACATTATCAGAAATTAGTCGGCCTGAAACGAAAGCACTCTGAGCCATGTCAATGCACTGTCCCATTACATCCTGCAGCCTATTAGCAATTGTTTTTGCTACTATTTTGTATAAAATTGTGCAAAGACTAATAGGTCTAAAATTCACAAGGGTAGTGGGCTTTTGAACTTTCGGAATAAGCACAATATCCGTCATATTAGCCGTTTCAATCCCTTCCCCTCCATTCAAAATATTTAGGCAGAACTCCAACACTTCTTTTCCCACGATATGCCAGTATTTTTGGAAAAACAAAGCTGAAAATCCATCTGGTCCTGGTGCCTTGGTGGATCCCATTCCTTTCAGTGCCATTCGAACTTCTTCTTCCCTGAACGGAGATTGTAGCCCGTCGTTAATGTCTTGGGAAATACTCTTCTTAATCCCTTCCAGGGCCCTACTTGGATCTGCAACCCCTTTCGATATAAATAAATTTTCAAAATAATTCGTGGCTTCTTCTTTTAGACGCAAGTCATCCGTAATCTCCCTTCCATCATCTAACAAAAGTTTGTTAATGAAGTTTGCCCGTCTTCGAGTGGAAGCACATCTGTGGAAGTAAGTCGTATTTACTGCCGCCATTCGAAGCCGCTTAGTTCTAGCTCTTTGTTCCCAATAAACTTCCTCTTTATCGATCTCCATGTTCAGATGAATTTTCTTATCAATAATTGTCGCCAGCGTCTCTTCATCTCTGTCTTCCATCAACAAAACTTCTAACTCTTTCATTAACCTTCTTTTGGGTCCCCTTTGTTGAACTTTAGATCCTCGCCCATTTCTTCATTGTCTGCACTATTTTTAATTTCTCTACAAGCGGGCGATGATGATTCCCAAATATCTGTTAGGGTTCCTCAAATGAATCTTCCAAAGTCCACCAGGCTTCAAAATGAAATCTTTGATCCCCTAAAGAACTTCTGTTGCTCTCTGTATTTACAAGCAAATGGCAATGATCTGAAACTGAATAAGGCAGATGCTGTACACTTCCCATACGGAACAAAGTTAACCATTCCTCATTTGCAACCCCCCTATCCAGTCTTTCTTTGATATTAGTCTCTGGAAGATTTCCCCTTTCCCATGTAAACCATGCTCCCGAGTATCCTATATCCATTAGGTGACACTCTTCCAATGTATCCCTAAAAACTTCCATTCTGTTCTGATCCCTTGGAAGCCCACCGCTTTTTTCAAATGAATACATAATCTCATTGAAATCACTAGCCACCAGCCACGGGCATTTACAATCACAACTTAATCTTTTAAGCAAGTTCCACACCAAATTCTGGTCTTTTACATATTGTGAGCCATAAAAACCTGTAAACCGCCATTCTTCTTGTCTGCTATCCTCCTTTACCATTACATCAATATGCCATTTAGAAAAGCTTTTCAATGTTACCTCAATGCAATCTTTCCAAGCTAAATATAGCCCACCTCGAGTTCCTTCTGCTTCTACATCAATCCCGTTGATAAAGCCACATCTACGTCTGGCCCTTTCCATGCGTTTCTGGTCAAGTTTGGTCTCAATTAAGAAGACCATTTGGGGATTATACTGCTTCATTAAATTCTGCAGTCTACGCTCTGCTCGTGGGCTCCCCAACCCACGAACATTCCAGCATACGGTTTCCATTGGTTCTGGTCAGCTAGCCTAAAGCTAGCCACCGATTCTGAATTGTTTAGAGCAAAAACCTGCTTCCCATCCAAACACATGATTTCTGTACGTTCATCTGTTTTCTCCAGCAAAATAATATTTTTCAACCTTTTCTCTCCACCTGCTCTTACTTCATCTATTTCTCCCTCTCCATTCCTCTCTTCCGGACACTTTCTTTTAATTCTAGGACAACCATTCGTCAAAGGACCATTCTGATTTGTTCGAGCTAGCCTTTTCCATCTTGTCATTTTCAGATCTTTTAAGCATTCGTCCCCTTTAATGTTAACCTCCTTCAACATGCCCATCTTTGTCTTCACGCCATCAACGTCCTGTTCCTCTAACCCTTCCTCCTAGCTATTAACTTTTTTCCACCGAGAACTGTGCCTGTCAGAATCATTGATTCAACATCTCCTTCCGACCCATTCTGCTCCACTGATTTTCCTATATACACACGCTGTGGACCCACTTTTTTAGTGAATGTATTAAACTTAATACTTTCTCTTCCCACTACTTTGGATTCTGCTTTTAATGCTATTGAATAAGGAGGATCCTCCCTAATTCTTTCTTTTTCTGCAGGATTAATCAGCAGACAGTCATTGAGGCCATGATCCACTCTTCCACATCCAAAACAAAACATTGGTAATTTTTAAAATTTGAAGGGGATCCATGACTTAACGCTATTTTCACTAGAAACAAAAATACCTCTCCTAAGGGGTTTTTGAACATCCAAAGTGACCATCAATCTACAAAAATCATCATTAATCTGAGATCTAAGAATACCTCCAAATGTGCTTCCAATCGCATGCATCAGGTCCTTTTTGTCATACTCTGGTTGGCACAGCCCAATCTTGATCCAATACAGCGAAGATGTGAGCCTGATCTGATCCCGCTCTATCGGATCCCTTAATCTATCAAACAAAATAAGATACTTACGAAAAAGCCAAGGTCGGCCTTCCATGATTAACTCGAAATCCTCCTCAAGGTCAAAGACGATTGAAAAGAGATTTTGCCCTACCACTTGAATTTCAAATCTTTTTTTAGTCTTCCATATACTTTTAATCAGTGCCCCTAAAAACCGCATGCGTGTTGAAAGATTTCTTCGTCCAAACTGAGCAAATCAGTGTTGGTTTAGCATTCGGCACTACCAATGATTTTTTGATGGATAACTGAATAAGCTCCTCTGCCAACAGAGAGATCTCCTCCCTGGTCTTCCTCTCCACGCCACTACTCTCTTCCATCCCAAGCCACAGAAGTTACTGCTCTCGCTAGGATTCTTCAAAGAGCACTCTTGGTTTTCGAGGGTTTCTTATTGTAATTTATTTTTTATATCTTTAATAAAATAAAAGTTGTTTTTATATTTTATTATTGTAATTTATTTTTTATATCCTTAAAAAAATAAAAGTTATTTTTTTTATTTTTTTATTGTAATTTATTTTTATTATTTTTAATAAAATAAAAGTTGTTTTTAAGGGTGGAAGGATCTAGAAACTAAGAAGAAATTGATGAATTAGGACTAAATTGAATAAGTGAAAAAGTATGAGGGGTTAATTTGTAATTTTATCAAGATGGGTGTTGATCCAATGTAGGAATTTTGAAGGATCGTAAGGGGCAAAATAATCATTTAGCAAGAAAGATAATTTTGAAGAATACTGATGATGGTGATATTTTAAATTAATTGAATAAATTTTTTTTTGCAACTTAGTCCTTCTACAAAAGTTCACCATTTTCATCAAGAAATTAAAAGAATTTTCATAGCCATCAAGAGACAAAAATGATAAGGAGACTATCAACTATTCCGATTTGGACATGAGCGAGATGTATGGCCTGGGTTCCTACACTATCCGCATAACTTCCCTTGGTTGGCTATTTCTCGGATATCCATATTGTTGCGTATTCTAGTCGAGTAAGGTCGACCCTTTAGTTTGCGACGCAGTTCTCTATCCGGTAACAGCTTAAACGGAGCAAGCGATACAGACAACCACTTACGTTCATCTGGTACTGGTGGGAATAGGTGTCTCCACACGTTGTACATGTATTCTATTTTGTAAACTTCGTCGACATATCTCATGGGATCAATACGAAAATTCTGACAAGCTGCAATTACATGAGCGCATGGATAACGAAGTACGTCAAATATCCCACAGTCGCAAGTCCTATTTCTCAAGTGTACACGATATTGCCCGCCAACAATACCTTGGTTCGGTCTGTCAAACTCCGTCACACGAAACCATAGGTTGTCGCGATCGTGACATACTGTGTGCATGGTGTTGGCTCGTGCCTTCGCATTGTTAATTTCTCGCAATACCTTCGCGCACCATACATGGCCTCCCTGCATTTGGCCTTTATAACTCGCTGCTCGCTTCGGAAATAGTGCCGCTAAACAAAAATATGTCTCTCGCAGAACCGATGTTATCGGCAAATGACACGTTCCTTTTAGAACAAAATTTATGCATTCAGCCAGGTTTGAGGTCATATGACCATATCGTAGGCCACCGTCGTATGCTTGTGTCCACTGTTCGAAAGGTATGTTGCATAGGTAGTTTGCGCCTTCTTCGTTAACTGAGCGCAAAATCGCCAACATCTCGTAAAAATGGTCCTTATTGATCTCGTACCCTGCCAATATAAGTTGATAGCGAATATTACATACCACTATTCATTTAAGAATAAATTGAATATTACAAACGAAATTATATTAATAGATATTACATACCCATGTTGGTCGGGCTTGTCGTCGCTCACTTGTAGATCGATGTTGCCCGTGGTAGTTGGACGAAACATGCCTTAAGCAATATCGATGGTGTGTGCAATGCCATAGGCTTCCCGTCGCTTCTATTGCGGCTAGTATTCCAGGCCCCGATCCAATATAATGCATATATCGGGTTGAGCGTACATGCCTCCTTAACCTAGATAGAAATAAATCCCGACCATCACCGACTACGCCTGTGTTATTGCAAAAACGCAATTGGAAGGATTCTCCCACGTGGGAGCTTTTTTCAAGATACTCTTCTTGACGGTGCATCCCGCTTGAAGTGTTTTGGTCACTATTTTTTCAGAAACGTCTTCTCAAAATTATTTTACCAGAGACTACTGTAGCAAAAGAGCGTCCACGTGGGAGATTTTTCAAGACTTTTGCCGATAAAGGTGCATCCTGCTTGAAGCGTTTTGGTTACTATTTGTTCGAAACGTCTTCTCAAAATTATTTTACCAGATACTACTGTTAAAAAAAATAATTTTTATATTGCTGATATATTTTTTTCAAAAACCCTAACCCTAAAATTATTTTAATTAATTAACCCTAAACTCTAATTCATTAACTTTCCCCAAAAACCTTAAACCCTAAAACACAAAACCCTAGCCGTAAAACCCCAAAAACCCTAACCCTAACCCTAAAAACAGTTTAAAACCCTAACAGGAGTGGAGGGCAAAAACGCGTCCCTGAGGGAGTGTTTTTGCCACGTCAGCAAAGCGCGCCCTCAAGGACGCGATTTCTGCTGATATGGCATAAAACGCTTCCTCAGTGACGCGTTTTCCTGCTGCATCCCCTGACTTCGCGCTGACGTGGACGCGTTTTAGGGGAAATTGGCCCATTCCGGTAAATAATTGGGAAATATGACCTTTTCCGTAAATTTTGAAAAAAAAGGGCTTTTATTGGTAATTTACCCTTATTTCTGACTCTTAATTGTTTTTTTAATTATACAATAAAATTTTAAAATTTAAAATATACTATGCATTTCCTATATTTAGAATTTAGTTCTTATTTTTATTTTTAAAAATCTAACATTTTTATTTTTCATATTTAAAAATGCATATTTAATTATTACTAATTTTAAAATTTTTCTATTAAATTCACTATTGTGTCATTTTGAATTTTTTTTTTAAAAATTCACTTTATAATCATGTAAAAAAAAAACATTGAAAATGCTTATTTAATTTTTTTCCCATTTGAGCTCGTTATGATAAAATATTTTTTGTTGAAATAGTGTTCTTAAGAAAAAAATTGACATCTGCATTTTCATTGAAATAGTTAACTATATTAATTATTTAAACTAACTAATGATATTATAAAAATAGATGGACCAAATTATGTAAAAATTAAAGTATGTAGGTTAAATCTCAAGTTTCAGCATAGTATAGAGGGCAAAATTGAAATTTTACCATTGTCTTTTAATGCTAAAAGAAATGCAAGACAATCCCAAAAGAAATTAGAAGATGTGTCGGTTTCTAAGACCCTTAGGGTACTTCAATTATATATAATCATATAGCATTTTAATCGAAAAGTTAACTATATTAAATATTTGGACTAACTAATAACATAATAAAAATATAGAGATCAAATTATGTTAAAAATTAAAATATAAAGATTAAATCTTAAATTTAGGAATAATAGAAAGATCAAAATTAAAATAAAACCATATTTTATAATGTTAAAAAAGTAGAGCAGAAATGGATTAGTGAACACTTTGTTAGGGTTTTCTGTGTGTAATGATTTGGTCATCTTATTTGTAATTTTTCAAACTGATTTCATAGTTAATTTGTCAATATATGAAGTAAAAAGGATTTGCCGAATTGCTTATGCTCCAACCGTGGTCTAATTTAGTAATGCTTTTAAAAAGTATTTTTAAAGATTGTTGTAAAAAATATTTTTGAGAAGTACTTTTGAAAAATTTGGTTTAAGATTTAAGTGTTTAACATTGCTATAAAAAAATTAGATGGCATCATCTATGACATTACATAGACTTATTTCGTTGACCGGCGTTTGATTGACGATTAACTCACGTTTACCATTAAAATTAAGCTGATTTCTGAAAAAATCATAAAGTTAAGGGTTTCAATAAAAAAAAAGAGATCAAAGGCACAAAACCAAAAGCCTCCAAACATTGAGGGTTTTTTTTTGCAATTATGCCAAAAAAAAGGGAAAATTCTATGTTGTTGAAGAGGTGAGAAAATAATTAAACACCAAAAGTGTTTTTAAGAGAGTAAAAGCTAAAAATTTTAGCTTCTTATTTTCAAAAGTGATTTTCAAGAGTGCTTTTAAAAAGCCAAAAGCTACTTGTTTAGTACAACTTTTCTTTCAAAAGTATTTTTCAAGTCAAAAGTGCTTTTTCTAAGTATTACAAAACAAGCCATATGTTTCCTTTACTATTATTTTTATTAGGATATTTAGAGTTTTATTTGATTTAATTATTTAGAAATTTAGGCTATATTTGGTTTTTTTAAAAATATTATTTTTATTTTTTACTGTTTTTAAAACTAAATATAAAAATAAAAATTTATTTTCATAATAAAAATATAAAAATATGTTCGATAACTACTTTTCTATAATATAAATTTGAGAAATAAAATAAAAAATTACATTTATATGGATATTTGAAAAACCATTTAGGAAAAAAACTATTTTTGAATTTATATGAGTTTGAACTAGAATCATTTTTAGTAAAAATAGTTATTTTCTAATTTTCATATTTTCATTTTCTAGATAGTTATATTAAATATTTTTAACCAAACATGTTTTTTTCTCAACTTCTTGTTCTTTCAACTTGCTTAATAAGCAAGGTGACTACTTAGGTTGTAAGCTTGATTTTTTTTTTTTATGATCAATAAAATTGTTGTAAGGGAATTTTTTTTAAGTTGAAGAATAGTTTCTTGTTGAGTTATTGATAGTAATTTCTTTTTTAATTTATGGATTTGAAATTATGTAAATGGTGTATCTATTATCAATAATATAATTTATATTAAAAAAATATAAAAACATTTTTCAAATTCAAATGCATTATTAAATAAGTAATTAACAAACCATGAATTTAAAAAATTATCATGAATATTATATTTTTAAATTTAAAAATGTTTATTCCTTAAGACTACATGAGAGAATATCGCAGTTTAACTTGTCTAATTACAAGGATTAATTAAAGATTGTTAAGAGATTACCATTGGTGTTCAATTTAACAAGCCACCCTGCCATTCATTCATAATTATCAAAATTATAAATTAATTTTGTTTTAACCTACAATGTCATATCTAAACTTATTGTAAACTTTAATTTAATTTCAATGTATATATATATATATATATATATGAGACAGTTTTCACTAATCACAATTACCAACAACATTTTCAACATGGTATTATTTTATGTTTGTTTGCATACACAAATACTCGTATTGTTTTTTTTTTTTTAACGTGTACAATTGATTAAATATTAGAGCTTTAGGTATATAATTGAATAAAAATCCAAATTTTATGTGCATAATTATACCAAATCAAAATATGTGTATCAAATTACACATTAAATCAAAATTCAATATAATTTTAAGTTTTATCTTCTTCAAACTTAAATAGAAACATAATTCAAGAGAAATTAAAGATAGATAAATCATACTTTATTGCAACCAATGGGACCAAACCCAAAGTTCAAAACATTCCAAGGGGAAACCCCAAAGTTGAAATTAAACATTTACCAAATTGAAAAAAAAAAGAAGAAGCAAAAATAAAACTTCAATAGCAATCATTCTTGGAAATTCCTTGGTTTCCAAGCAGCCTTTTGCTTTTTCTTTACTCAACAGCTAGAGGAACAGTCTTGACCTGTAAAGCACACAATTAAACAAACATTCAGAAACATGAAATTTTCAGTTCAATGAAAGAGTAAAATGATGTTTGATGTAATAAAAATAATAGACATGATTGTTTTACCCGATTGTTATACATCAATGCATGCAACATTTCAATGTAACGCTTGCGCCCACGTTGCTCCTGGTAAGCTACATGTTTCGAAAAGCCATAAACTCCGGTGAGAGTCAATAGCTTCTCGGAGTAAATCTGCCATGTATACTTCTCCTGTATGCGTTTCAACCCTCCCTGGGAGATCTCATCCCAATAAGATGGATCCGCTTTGCATTTCTCGAAGAAATTGGCAAGGGTCTCGGCAGCCAAATCACCGTTATAAGGATCGATGTTGAACCCCGATTTTCCGTGAACTATAATCTCAGCAGGGCCCCCGTAACATGTTGCAAATGTTGGTAGTCCACAGGTCATTGCCTCAACAACAGTCAAGCCAAAAGCCTCGTATATAGCAGGCTGAACGAATGCTCCCTTGGTGTCGCAAATATAACGATAGAGTTCACCATTTCTCACACGGTTCATCTGGGACGATATCCATCTGAATTGTCCATTCAACTTGTATTTTTCGATAAGTTCATACATCTTCTTCATTTCAGCCTTTTCTTCTAAGTCCTTGGATTCCTTTCTCCTATCTCCACCTACTACAACCAAGTTAACCAGTTCCCTCAGCCGGCTGTTCTTGGCATAGAACTCTACGAGCCCAGTTAAGTTCTTCACTCGGTCCAACCTTGCCATGGTAAACAGAATCGGCTTGTTGCGGTCTTTTAGTACACATCTGTGAGAACAATTTAAGACATTGTTAACACTGAACACAAAATCTAGTGAAAAGGGTGTAAAAATAGGACCAAAATCTCACAAGTGCTCCGTATTCTCAACAGGGCTGTAAAGAAGCTCTTCAATCTCCGGGTGGAACTTCTTCAACCTTCGCTTCTCTTCCGTGTAAGGGAAGTATATGCTCATATCAGCACCAGGGGAGACAATATTGAATTTGGGATCAAAAACATCGATCCCATCAACAACGCGGTAGAGCCCTGGAAGAGTGAAAGCAATGTGACTCTCGTATTGGCCGAGAGTGTCCTTGCTGAAAATCATGGAATGGAAACATTGTTAGGGACTCAAATAGGTGGCAACATTTACAACGTACAAGGGAACCAAATGTAGTAAAGTGGGAGATAGATTACCTTCCAGCAATCTCTTGGAAGGTGCTGGTGATGACAAAATCAGTATGGTTCATAGCAATAAGATCAGCAGTAAACTGACAGGAGAAGTGATACTTATCCTCAAGCTGTTTCCAGTTAATGTCTGAATCCGGGTATTTCGTCTTCTCAAGTGCATGAGCAATAGTGCACTGCATAAAACATTGAAAACCAAGTTTTTAGATTGCACGGGAAACATCAAAATACAGCAAGGAACTTGTTCAATTAATTGGCATTTAACAAACCTGTGTAACATCAAACTTAAGTGCCAATAAAGAAGCAACAATGTTTCCATCACTGTAGTTCCCCACAATCAGATCAGGCTTGCCCTGGAACTCTTTGGTGATCTCAGCTGCAACATCCTTAGTGTAAGTTTCTAGGTAAGGCCAGACTTTGAATCGTGAGATCCATGGACGTACAATTCCCTTCTCAGTTCTGAAGGGTACCCGAAGAATATCAGAATACTTGGTTCCATACACTTTCTCAAGACGCTGACCGCAAGTTGTTCCTACAGCATCAGGGAGGAGCCGAGTAATCTGGTACATAAACAGCCAAATTAAGCATTAAACATAATGATCGAAACCGAATTAACATTCTGATACTCACGACTAGGATACGTGGGGTAATGTCGAGTCCTTGCAGCTTGAAACGATGAAGCAACTCTTCCTCCAAGGCACGAACTTGATCTAAGATATAAACAACCTGACCACCTGTGTCAGGGTATCCCAAAACATTGTCTTGGGCAAAGTATCCATGGGGAGTCATGATTACAACATTGGCGACCAATGGGATTCTTCCAAGGAAGCTTTCAAGTGCGACAGGATCAGGTGCCTGAAGGAGATCCAATAGAAGATGGATCATCTCAAGAACATGCTCAGCATTATCACCCCATCCCTTCTCCAAACCAATCTCCCGAAACCTTTTCTCAAAAACCGAGTACGGGGTATCCGACGATAGATGAGTCAGATACTCCTCGGCCTTCCTCAATGCATGTTGGAGGGAATTCACATCTTGGATTCTGTCATTCAACAGCATACCCTGTGGCATAACAGTGAACGATTCTTAAGTTTTGATGTATACAGAAAGGAAAAACAAATAGTGAAAGTGGAACTTTTACCTTTCCCTTCTGGCAGTGAATTTGGAGAAATTCAAGCAACAAGTTCAAGTTCTCCTTGTCTTGAAATAGCTTGGCAGAAAGGTGGCGGTTGAGGAAGTCCATGCCATTACCAATGGACTTTGAAAGAGATGGACGAGGAACAGAATTATTGAATGGACCAAAGTCCAATTCCAACATAAACTCGCCATTGGAGCTGAACCACATCATTGAGCATTGTTCAACATAAACTCAAACATAACATAAACCAGGAGCTGTAAGAGAAAACTACCTACCTTCCATCAACAAGTTCTTCCTTCAACCGTAGATACTCAGCAACGGGAATTTCCTCCACAAAAAGCTTTTGGACCTCCACAGCAATGTACTCCCAAACTCCAGGAGCTGAACGAATGGCAAGGGCAACCAATGGAGACGACACTACAGCTTCCTATTAGATAATGGTAACATATCAGTCCAGTATTCTCATCATGAAACATAACCAAAGAAAGGGTTTGTTTTAATGTGACCTGAGTGGACCTGAGGACCTCCACCACCATCCCATCAAGTGCTTGATTTCCGGCCTCTTTATCGAGAACCGAGAGCAGCTTTTGAGACTTATGAATACCCTTTCCGAGGCTTTCAATCCTGCAATATGACATATATAAACAATGTAATAAAAAATAACAAAGAAAGACCAGAAATTTGAAGGCAGCACTTATTTACATTATACCTTGACAACATAGACTTTGCCTGCTGTGGATGAGTAGCTAGAGATTCACCCAAACGCTCACAAACACTGATTGAAGCCATTGTTTTTTTGGTTCCTGAAATGGCAGAAGGGAAGGAATGTATGAAGAATTAGGATATGGATAAAAATCAAAGGCACACAAAAGATCAGTTTCAAAGGGTATGTTATATAGTACTGAAAAAGTTGGACACTACTAAATGGAGATACCTAATGGTTGCAGTAAATTAGATATATAACTTGAAAAGAAAGTAGGTACAGATATAAATCTAACTACAAATAGTACTTTTTTAAAAAAAAAAATACAAAAATTCAACTTGTTTTTGTATGAGGAATCGCTTAATAACAAAATATCAAGAAAATGATGTATAGATAATTTTGAGTATCTAAAAAGAAAGAAAAAATTCTCGAATTCGATCCCTCGATAACCCCTACTCCAGTGGAGGTGAAGATCCAATACCATACCTAAAAGAAAAAAGTATGAATGAGTGAGGTCTAAGGCAGCAACAATTGCATTGAATATATAGAGAGTGACTATTGAACTAAATATGGTAACCCCCAAATGCTCTGAATCGACTCTACCAATAGACTGAAATAGAATCACCAACTTAAATGAAAAAAAATAATTAAAACTTGTTGCCCAAGAAATTACTATAAGTACGTAAAGCTGTAGGAAAATCCAAGTAAATTTTTTTTTTTTGTAAAAAGGAAAATAGAAGAAATTTGACAAGGAGCTTCCTTTAAACGGATTTGACTATTTTTTTTTACAAGGAAATGTTATATGGAGAGATTTATTATGTATAAAAATAAAAGGTCTAATCAATGCATTGATTTTCAGTAAATATATTCTAAACATAAATTTTAATGAATACATATGTTTGGAGTAGGAGGGTGAGTGGAGTTAGCTTCTGTTTTCAGTTATGTAGAATTGGCCCTTGGACAAGTCGGCTTATGTGTTTTGGTCCCACGTCAACCAACCGACCAATCAACCATCACTTTTTTATTTATCA
Source organism: Gossypium sturtianum (assembly GCA_025698515.1). Classification (NCBI taxonomy): domain Eukaryota; kingdom Viridiplantae; phylum Streptophyta; class Magnoliopsida; order Malvales; family Malvaceae; genus Gossypium; species Gossypium sturtianum. Next base: position 128,992,187 of record CM046948.1, read on the forward strand.
TTAATTAATTTTTAGCCATTAATAATATAGAAACTTTTCTGATATAAAAAATACTTAAGTTTTGCTTCCAAAACAAGTTTCAATCTTGGGTTTTTATTATTGTGATTTCTTTTATGAAAATTATTGTGATTGTTGTATTTGCTGCATCAAACCAGACTTGAGCATCAAGTTGTAATTATTATTATTTTTTTAAAAATACTAGCTTAATGAGTTTAAAGAACGTGAATAATTAGTTATTGGATTTACTAAAGTGGATGTTTTGAAAAATCGAATTAAAAAATTACCAACTTACCTGCAATTTTAAAAAAAAAATCTTTTTTTTTAAGAAAAGTTATATAACTTTTTTTTAATTAAAATAGTTTTTATAACAATTATAGAATTTATGAAAATAATTTTTTTTAAAGATTTATGGTTATCCTTTCTAAAAAAAATCATAATCAGTATTTAAATTTGAATTCTCTAAATATAATTTACCACACATCCAAGACTAATTGATCAAACTGTAAATGAAAAACAAATCCCAATGGTTAAGATTTAAGATGTTACAATATTATTTTATTTTTTAGAAGGAATATTATTTTATTTCCTAAAATAGCATTTAATTATTTTTTTTGTACAATAATATTTATTTTCTTAACTAAACATTGTTCTCCTTAACAGGGGTGAGCATTCGATCGGAGTCGAATTGAATCAAATGAAAAAATTTCGAGTAATCGAGTTGTCCATTCCTATTTTATCATTCTATCTCGATTTGAATTTTTTTCGAGTCGAATTGAGTGAAATAAAATTCTAGTTGAGTTGATTCAAATGAAATTATTCAAGTTAAATTAAAAAAATTAAACATTTTAAATTAAAATCTTGTTACAACATAACTAATTTCATACTAGAGTACGTAATTTTGAAACCATATATATTTGAAAACTTTTTCAAAGAAAAATAAGAAAAAAAATATTTTAGTATGATAAACTTGAATCATTAATTAATTTGTTTAGGTTCCAAAATTATTATTTTAGAAAATTTTTAAAAATTTAAATTTCTTTATATATTCTTTAGATTATTTTAAAACTTATACAATTTTTTAAATATATATATTTTGTAATTTTTATAAATATTTTGAAAATTTGAAAATTATTTTGATTCTTTTGTTTTTTTTTTTTTTTGTTGAGAGAGAGACAATTTTGCTCATTTTCAAAACTGACAGGGACCAAAAGGGTATTTACACTAATCTGTTATTTGAATTGTAAAATTCAACTCGACTCAAACTCAAATTACTTATTCAAGTTGACTCGAAAAAATCGAATAACTCGAAATTCAAATTTTTTATTTTAATGAATTCAATCGAGTTTTACTCACTCTTACTCCTTAATATCCTTCTCTTATATAATTTTCGAAGTAATTATGAATATAATTTTATCTAATTTCCCAAAAATGTGTTTTTTTTTTGGGTTAAAATACGTCGCCAATCTCTCTATTTTGATCAACTTTGATATTTAGTCCCTAGTTAGAAAGTTAAAAAGTTAAGGTATTTTATTTTTTCAATTTGAAAAAATTCTGTACAATCATTAAAATATTTAATTTTTTCTGTCAAAATTTGTCAACTTGGCATGTTGATTAAATTATCTTCATATGACATGACATATAATTGATATAAAATAAACATGCCAAGTTGATAAATTTTGATGGAAACTACTAACGTTGTTAATGATTGAACTAAAATTTTTAAATTAAAAAAATAACATAATTTAATTTTTAAATTTTAAAGTACAAAGATTAAATTTCAAAATTTTTAAAAGTATAGAGAGTAACAACATATTTTAACTTTTTTTTTTAAACATTTTGAATCATAAAAAATAAAGGAAAACCATAGAAGTTAAAGTAGATGTCTTAATATTCTCTCTTATTGGAAATTTTGCATTCTAGTTTTGCTTGAGTAAACAATATAGCGGAAGTTAGACTGCTCCACACTTGGATTGCTAAATATTGTCAAGTGAAGCTTAGACTTTTATCGAGAGATGGCAACCAAGTCGCTGACTGCTTGGTTAATGAAATTTCGGGAAGCTTGAACCAATTGATCATCCTTGATAAACCTTCGAACTATGTGCGATATCTATTGAAAACTGATGTTTATCACACAACGTCTGATGTAATCGACGAATATTAGACTAGTTTTGTTTTAGTCTAATATTTTTCTTCTACAAAAAAAAGAAGTAGATGTCTTAATTGTTCTTTTTTCATTTTGATGGAAAGATATCTTAATTGTTGACTGTGCAAAACTAGAGAGAAATTAGGCAAAATAAAGGAGTGCATTTTTCTAAAATAAATAAAAAAGAAATTATTCTGATTTTTCTCTCTTGTATAATTAATTTTAATTTTTTTTTGGTAACAAGTAAAAAACAACATCAATTACATGCTAACAGTAGGAACTGGGTTGGATAACCAAAAACATCTATCAATCCGTATTTGATCATCAACTGATGAAGGAGCTACATAAAACATTCTCACGTCAATGGGGGAATCTTTCATCAGATTAGCTAAGGTATCAACAACAGAATTCACCTCTCTAGGTACTTGCTTTATGAGCACTCTCCACTCGCGCCTGCACAGTTCTTGGATACGCAAAATCAAATCTCTATTTGAATGTCCTTTATGATCACCGTGGATACCTTTGATAGCCAAAGCACAATCTGTTTCAATAAACATTTGCCCATTTATCCTCCCAAGCTATTTGGAGGCCATCATAAATGGCCCAAAGCTCAGCTTGTAGTACACTACATCTTCTAATATTTCTTCTTAATCCTTACACCCATCTACCTTGCTCATCTCGAGCCACTACTGCGGAATAAGCTATACCCAAATTCGGATTATAGGCACCATCTGTATTAAGTTTAAAGAACCCAGTAGGTGAGGGAGCCCATCTTTCATCTCTGCTTCGATGCACATTGTTTCCCCCTATATCAACATGCTCCTGCTTAATGGATCTTGCCCACCACCACGACAATTCGATCACACTGAATATGTTAACATGGACATCTTGGAACACACATAAATTTCGCTGTTTCCAAATCCTCCAACAAACAATCCCAAAAAGAGAAGGCCAATTTACATCCTGAAATACAACATCAACTTTATTTTTCAAATTACTAGATAACCATTCATCCAACGAAGAAGAGAAGAACCGGTTTGAAATCCTCGAAGGAATTAACTGCTTCCACACTTCTTTTGCTTGACAACAATCTCTCAACACGCGAAGACAAGATTCTTCAACGTCTCCACAAATCTTACATGATGGGTCATCAGAAAAGCCTTTTCTACAACATTCCTTATTAGTAAAAAATGCGTTCCTTGAACACCAACCAAATAAAGTGACGAACATGTTGTGGAACATTTAAAGACCAAATAAGCTTTCATTTTACCTCCGGTGGGTTTAACGAATTTTTTCTCAGCATACCATAGGCTGCTTTGATACTGAAATTTCCATTAGATATCTAACTCGATATAACTCCATTAGGGCCTACACGAGAGTTCGGGGTCGGAATGCCTCCTATATAGGATAAAATATCTTTAGTTAAAAAACACCGCATATACTCCCAATTCTAGTTACCCTCTGCATTAATGGCCTCTCGAAGAGTGATAGACTCATCAATCAAGGAAGGAACCAAACAATGGTTAATAAGAGGACCCACCTCTATTATCCAATTATCAATCCAAAATTTGATAAGATTCCCATTACCAACTGACCAAAGAAAACTTTGACGCAAAATGGGACAAACAACACAAAAGAGCATTTGCTTTTAGAAATATCCTCGGGGCATTCCTTCAAGAGTTTATACATAAATCGGAGCACCCTTACCCACAACGCTTGATCATTAGTTAGGAGATTAAATCCCAACTTTAACATAAAAGATTCATTCTGTTCTTTAAGGCATCAGATACCAAGTCCCCCATTAGATTGAGGCTGACAACAATCTCCCCACCTAACCAAAGCCAGTTTCTTAGTAGCTTCAGAGCTTCCCCATATAAATCTCCGAGCAATTCTTTCAATTTCAGTACAAATATTAGATAGAATTTTTACAGTTCACATAAAATAGTTGGGAATGGATAATAAAACTGATTGAGCTAAAGTTACTTTTCTCGCCATAGAAAGTGTCTTAGCATTCCAGTTATCCAACTTTTGTCTGACCTTGTCTACAACAAATTTGAAGGTGTTCGTTGTTATACGTCGATGGAAAAGAGGCAATACCAAATATACCCAAAATCATCAGTATTACCAGAGAAAAACATTGTAGTTTTGAGCCCATTAACTTTATGACCCGAGGCAGCTCCAAACGTGTTAAGCACATCATTTATATTCCTTGCCTGATCTATATCCGTTTCTGCAAATAGGAAAAGATCATCAACGAAAAATAGGTGCAATAAGGGAGGACCATTCTTACCCAACACAATAGGTTTCCAAATTTTATCATCCACACTTTTGTGAATAAGTTGACCCAATTTCTCCATGCATAACACAAAGATATAATGAGACATTGAACAGCCTTGTTTAATACCCATGCTTAGATAAAATTCACCCGAAGGCTTTGCATTCCACATAATCTATATGGACGCCGTTGTAATACATTCCATAATAATCTTAGACAGATTTGAAGGAAATTCAACATCTGATAAGGTATCTCCAATAAAATCCCACCTGATTCTATTATAGGCTTTCTCCAAGTCCACTTTTATGGCCATCCAGCTTTTCTTCCCTTTTTTTATACGCATTGAGTGAACAACTGTAACACCTTTAACCCATATCTGTCGCCGGAACAGGGTTACGGAGCATTATCTGAGTTTACAAAACATGTAACACGTATTTCATATCATTTGGCATTCATATCAGAAATAAATTATAATGTCCCTTATATGAGCCCTCGAGGTCCAAATCATGCATTAGAAACAAGTTGGGACTAAACCAGGTACTCAGAGAAATTTTCACAAAATTTTAAAATTTTCCTAGGTACAGGGGTCACACGCCCGTGTGGTCAGGCCGTGTGAGCCACGCCCGTGTCTTAGGCCGTGTGGGCATTCGAAATAGGGCACACGGCCGTTTCCCAACCCGTGTTAGTACCCGTGTAACTCTCTGACTTGGGTCACATAGCCAAGTTACACGTCCGTGTGCTAGGCCGTGTGAACATAAAAAAATGCATTAAACAGGTGCAGGGGTCACACGGCTAAGCCAACGTCCATGTGCTAGGTTGTGTGATCAATTTTGAGCATTTTGTTTTGAAATTTTTAAGATGCAGGGGACACACGGCCAAAACACACGCCCATGTGCTAGGCCGTGTGTCATACACGACTGAGACACATGCCCGTGTCTCTGCCCGTGTGGACGAAATAGGGTTATTTTCAAGCCATATTTCTCACCAAATTTTGCCTTCCACCTACATAAACACTTAAACATATTCTCAAGCCAATATAATACATCCAAATCAAGCCAATACCAAGTATCATATATGACATATTAATACATATGACTAAGTCTTCATTTTTATCAAGTTAATCTAATACATATAAAAACATCTTTGTACCTAATATGCCATTTCATCCATTCATTAATTTATCCATATGATTTTCATCACTCATCCTTTTCAAACACATATCAACCATGTATAGGCTCTTATATACTCTGCAAATCATATCTTTCACAAGCCATTCCAATGGCTATTTACAACCAAAATCACATACATGCCATTAATGGCCTAATTTAACCTATACATGCCATTATAACCAAAAGTAATTTACTAATTATACCGAAATAAGCCGAGGGATAGTGTGATGTTGCTCAGACCAGCTTCCAACCAAATTGAGCTTCGCAATTACTATAAAACAAAAGAAATAAAACATAGTAAGCATTTAATACTTAGTAAGTTTGTATAACATGGAATTTACCTTACCATTATTTCACACATAAGGTAAGCATACAAAGCATACTTAAGCAAGATGGCTAAATGCCCTAGCACATATCCACATCAATCATGTTAGACACATATTTCATATAAATGTTAAGGAACATGTATGAGCTCAACAATATCAAGTTTCCATGTTCATAACTTTCCACTTCTTGTATTCATATAACAATTCCATATACTTCATGTATATACGGGTAATGGTTCACTTTAAATTAATTTATTTTCTCATATCAGGATTTTGTCCATTGAATCATTTAAAATATCGATGGATACCTGGGTAGTACACTCAAAATGTACAAATCTGTAATCCTTCAATTCATATTCAGGAATGCTCATGTGAGCACATAAACGGGAAGCTCTCTCTCGAGCCATATAAAGGGAAGCTCATGTGAGCCATGTAACGGGAAGCTTATCCGGGCTGTATAACGGGAATCTCATGCGAGCCATAATCAGGAAGCTCATGCGAGCCAATAACGGGTAGCTCCGAAGAGCCATTAATCAGGAAGCTTTGGATAGTCATATATCGGAAAGTTCAAGCGAGCCATATTGGGAAGCTCCAGAGAGCCATTAATCATGAAGCTCACAAAGAGCCTTTAATCGGGAAGCTCACGAAGAGCCATATATCGAGACACTCATAAGAGCTGCGATGAGTCCACAACACATGCAGGATCACAACCAATCGGGATGCTCCGAAGAGCTATTGACGGGAAGCTCGCAAGACCCTTATAATGAGAAGCTCGAGAGGGCTAGTAACAGGACTCTCTTTCAAGCTTTTGTGTGTCTGCAACATATGTAGGACCACAACCAATTCAGGAACCCTGTATCCATCGAAATTTCATCTATTCAAACAGAACTTAACATTTATCGGGCTTTGTCGGATATGTAATCAATTTCATATAAATAGAAATTTCACAATTCAGATATACAACATTCAATTCAAACATATAAATATACACAATTTAGTTACACGAACTTACCTTGACACGTGTTCGTGAATTGTAATATACTAATCTGACACTTTTTCTTTTCCTCGATTTAACTCCGTATTTGGTCTATCCGATTTTATATGAATGAATTTAACATCAATTTAATACAATTCATACTCAATTCAATCCAATTCACATCTTAGGAAAAATTACCATTTTGCCTCTATACTTTTAATTAATTCCGATTTCGTCCTTAGGCTCGGAAAATGAAATTCATGCAATTTAATCCTTATTCCAAGCCTAGCCGATTTTTACATATTACAATAGCAGTCCATATATTTCACAAAAAATAAGAATTTTTCCATAAATTACACATCTTTTCAATTTAGTCCCTAAATCATAATTTCATCAAAATTTTCTTTACAAAAGTTGTTTATCTATCAACAACCTTTTATTTTCTACCATAAAACTTCATAATTCATGCATATTCGTCCATGGAAAAACCCAATTACCTTGATAACTTTGCAAATTAATCCTCGAGATAGCTAGATTAAACTATTACGATCTCAGAAACATAAAAATTATTAAAAAACGAGACTTGAATACTCACCTAATTGAGCCAAATAAGCTTGCTACCTTCAAACTCTTCTAACTAGGGTTTCCATGTAAAATAATTTGGGAAAGATGATAATATGATGATATTTTCATTATTTTATTACTTATCATCTTTAATTATTTTTACTTTCCAATTTAGTCCTTTTCTTTATTTAATTTTCCATGGATGAATCATCATACTTATCTACTAACTCCTCTTAATGGTCTATTTGCCATATAAGGATCTCAAATTTTGAATTCCATAGCTATTTGATACCTATAGCTACTAGAACTCAACTTTTGCACTTAATGCAATTTGGTCCTTTCCATGTAATTAGACATGTAATCGGTAAAATTTTCTTAATGAATTTTTCATACGATATTTCTATCATAATGCAGACCATGAAATAATATTAAAATAATTTTTCTTACGGACTCAGATTTGTGGTCCCAAAATCACTGTTCCGATTTCACTGAAAACGGGCTGTTACAACAACCTCCTGGGTAATAACAATATTATCAGTAATCTGCCTTCCAACCACAAAGCTAACTTGATTCAGGGTGATAAGCAAAGGGAAAACTAGCTTGAAACGATTCAAAATAACTTTTGTGACGACCTTATAAAGAACATTACAAAGGCTGATTTGCCGAAACTGAGCCATAGATTCAGGAGCTTTAGTTTTTGGAATCAACACCAGAAAAGTCTTGTTCACACTGCTACTGATAGACCAATCTGAAAAAACTCCACAAACCCACCTACACACGTCTGCACCAACTGTTTCCCATTAACTCTAATAAAATAAAGTATGAAAACCATCTGGACCCGGAGTCTTCAAGGAACCCATACTAAACAAAGCACTTCTAATTTCCTCATTAGTCATATCCGCCTCAAGAATACCCAAAGATGCAAAGTCCAAAGTCGAGAAACATCCATATAAAGAGAATCTACCAAAAGAATGATCATCCAAGGAATAAAGTGAAGAGAAGAACCTGACCGCTTCCTCTTGAAGGAGTTCATTGTCATAACACCATTGATCTTCAACCTTCAAAGCAAATTTTTTTTTAAACTTCTCCTCGCAAGGGCTTTATTATGGAAGAATTTCGTATTTTGATCACCAAGATCCAATCCACTCTCGACTTTTGTTTCCAAAGTAATTCTTCCTCATCAAGAATCTTCTCATATTCAACACGCAATTGAAAACCAAGTTCCATGAGGAATCTAGAGTACATTCGGTCTAAGGCAGCTTGGATCTTTTCAATTCGAAGAGCAAGCAACTGCTTCCTTCTGATGATATGACCAAAAACCTTTGTATTCCATCTTTTTAGGTTCATAGTGAGAGTACCAATATTATCAACTAAATCCACCTCATTACTCCAACTCTCTCGAACAAACTATGCAAAATACGGATGATTAACCCAAGGTGCTAAGAAATGAAAAGGCCTATCAACTTGAGCTTTTTTGGGAGAATTTAATGACAACAAGATAGGCCTGTGATCTGATTTTAAAAGAGGGAGATGAAAAATTATCGCCTTTGGGAAAGTCCTGCACCACGCACTATTCCCAATTGCCCTGTCGAGTCTTTCAAAGATAACCCCTCTTCTCCAAGTGAATTGAGGTCCCTTAAATCCAAGACCCCTCAGCTTATTACTCTGCACAAAATTAAATAACTTTCATCCAGAATAAATAGGTCACCTCTCTTTCTTTTCCTCCGGTAACAGAACATAATTGAAATCACCAAGTAAATCCCAAGGTTCTATAATAGATTGAGCAAGAATACTAAGTTTGTCCCATAAAATCTTACGTCTCTGCTTATCAGGAAACCCATATACAAAAGTCACCAAAATATTCAAAGAACCCATCACTTTTTTCAAGAGACAATGTACAAATTGTGGATCATTCATGATAATATCAATAAGAACATTATTATTCCAACAAAGCCACACTCCCCCAGCGAAACCACGAGCTTCAACTCGATGGGATCGATCCATCCCAATTTTCTCAATAATACCATCAACCTTCGCCCCACTAATTCTAGTTTCAAAAAAAGCAGCAACATTTACCTTAAACTCAACAAAATAATCATTAACAATCCTCACAAATTTAAGATCTGTACAGCCTTGACAATTCCAAGCAAATAAATTCGATACCATCCCAATTAAAAAGGAAATTAAAATCAGACTCACTTCAAACATCCAAATTTTCCCTATCATTTACTGATGAACTACTCCTAATATTACAGTCCGCATCAACCTTCGAAATTCCCTCCTCAAATATGTTTGTTACCATACTCATGGCTTCAGTGACAGGAATTCGGTTTGGAACCCGAATATTAAATCTGCTCCCTTTCCTTTTTAGTAGATTTATTATTTTTAACCCTGTTTTGCTCACCCATTTTTGAAGAGGGACAGCTAATTAAGGGTGATTCCAGTGCCCGCATCTTAATACTAGAGGACACAACCTCTTTAGAAATGTTGGGGTTTTGGTTTTCAATAAAATTTATAATCGCATGGGCTTTCGAATTTAAGGTGGTAGCTCTAATTTTTCTACCAAAATAGGAAATTTTCCTTTCTTTAACAGTGCGGGATTCTCACCTAGGGGTTCTACTACTGATGCCTGCAATTTTCCTCTATCATTGCGCTCCCGATCTTTGGACGATGAAGAACCAACGTTTTGGCCAGATCCACTAATTGGTCCAACAGAAAAATCTGCTAATAACAGGGCTAGCTTAGAGGTAGATAAAGGTGGGCCCACTTCTTTTAATTTCTGTTGGGCTTGTAAGTAAACAACTCCTTTTTTTTTCTTTTAGCCCAAGTCTGCTAGCCAATCCATCACCCAAGCTCGATTTTGAAATAACAACACCATCATTCAAGTCCCTTTTGCGCATTGTGTGGTCTTCTTCCAAGGGATTATTATAGATGGCAACTCCCTTGCCTTTAAAACTAGTCGAATTAATGGGATTAGAATCACTAATTAACTCCCTGTTGTTTTCCCATAAATATTGTAAAATATCAAACCTAGATCCTGATGAATCTGTGATGGTCTCAAAACTAACTAAAATACGACAAAGGCAAGCGCACCTATCGAACAGTAGTATAGCTATGGTGAGTCCGGAATATCGTATCCACAAGGACTAAAAGTACTAGTAATAACTGTCTTTCTATTATTTAGCCTAATAATTTAGGAGATTTATTTTTAATTTAAAACTAACTAATTAACTATGAACGCGACAGAGAGTGAAGAAAGTAATCGAATAAACCAATGAATAAAGACAATACCCAAGGAAGAATCCACCTAGACTTCACTTATTATTCTGACTCTGAATTAAACGATTTATTCACCTGCCTTGATCCGTAGAAATCCCTAAATTATGTTAATATCTCTTTCGAGACTAAAAACAAGTGACTCTAGGTTGATTAATTGAAATCTCTTTCTAATTAAAAACCCTATCGTCGCATCAACTCGATCTATGGATTCCCTTATTAGATTTGACTCTAATCCGACAGATTTATGTCGTCCTATTTCTAGGGTTGCAATCAACTCCGCTTAATTATGCTAGACCTACTCTTAAACAGAGACTTTTGCTCCACTGAATAAGCACATCAAACTTGAATTAATATCCTGAAAATATTAAAGCAAGGGTTTAGAACACATAATTAAGAACAAGAACAAGTATTTATCATGTAATTCAGATAATTAAATAATAAGATCCATCGTAGGTTTCATCCTCCCTAGGTATTTCGGGAGTTTAGTTCATAACGTAAAAGGAAAATATCTCAGAATAAAGAAAACAACAAGACATAAAGAATCCAAAAAATTCTTAGGAAAATTAATGGAGGTCTTCTGTAACATCCTAAAATAGGGCCTATGCATTTTCGGTTTAATTGTATGAAGTGACATGTTTTAAGTATTATGAATAAATTTTGAATATTTTTGGAAACCCGGAAATGAGTGAAAATAAGTTAGAAATGAACATTTTTGGAAACATGAAAATGTATGGAAATGTTAAGTTTAAAAATGGAAGGTGAACATTTTTGGAAACTAGGAAATGTAAGGAAAATGGAAAGTGAACATTTTTGGAAACTTGGAAATGTAAGGAAATGTCAAGTTTACAGAGTCGATCGAAAAATTTTGGAAACTTAGAAATGACCTAGAAATGACGAGTTTTAAGGTTTAAAAGGGAAATTAAGGCAAGGTGGCCTTAAAAGAAAAAGTTTGTGAAATTTGACACACAAACATGCTTGGAAAAGTGGTGCAAGATGCCACTTAGGGCCTATGGAAATGGCGCCATATGCAAGAGGAATGGGCTTGAGTTCGAGTCACTTGGGAAGCAAATAAAGGAGGTTTTATTTTTCTTCCAAAAGACTGAGGTGGATTTGGCACATGCTTCTAGAAAGAAGGTGTTTTATTTTCATAAATATTCGATTAAAAGGGTGATAAATAAAGGATTTTTAAATTGGATTATTTTGAAGAGATAAATGTTGGATTTAAACTCTTTTTTATGATAATTAAAGGATAAAGTTATCGATAGAGGAGTGGTGGCCAAGTAAGGGACTCCTTAGATGATAATTTCGGCTATAAAAGGAAAAGAGAGGCCATTCTGCATTATTTTCTGTTCTTTGAAAGCCTCTGTCGAATTCTCTTCACCAAATCTTCTTCTTCTTTTATTTTTGCCAAGCCAAATACCTTGTGATCTAGCCGAATCCTCCATCTTTATTCTTCCTTCTCTTTTCCTTCTAATCCTCCAAAAGCCGAAAGTTGTGAGATCATCATCTAGCCATAGCCGAATCTCTCAAGGTTGAAGTGAAGGTGCAATCGATTTCTTCAAGTAAGGGTAAGATCTCATTCGGTTTCATCCTTTTTCTTAAGATTTGCGAAATCTAGGACTAACCCCATTAATATCTTGTTGCCGAAACTTTGAAGAGATCTTTCGGGATTTACTAAGTGTCGACTACAAGGAAGGAGAAGTTCTTTTCCGAAGGTACACCATAGGCCACGTGTTCCCTAGTTATTCGATGAGTTTCGGGATTTAAAATCCACAAGGTAAGTGTCTATAGCATTCAGCCAAGGCCATGTTTGGTAAATATATGTGTTCATTAAATATTCAAAAGCGAAAACTAACCAAGTTAATTGATTCAATGCTTGGCGAATGCAAGAAGAGTATAGCGAGATTTCAAGACTTGATTCTTAAGTCAAACGGCAACAAGGTAAGTTTAAGTATACTAATCCTACTAGGATTTGGATTTATGGCCGAATGGCTTTTTATTAAAGTAGTAGGTGATTAATCAAATGTAGGGATTAAGGATCTAAGCATTAGATCAAGCTTTTAGGGATTTCAAGACCCTTTCGGTAAGTATGATAAGTTGTGGATATTTGGTTAAGAATTCGTATATTGATGATTAAATCGATTGTTACGATTAAGTGTGTTGATGGAGGCGAATACCATTCAAGAAGGAAAGGAAGGTCCCTATCCCGAAAGTTTAAGAAGAGATCTGTCTTGTGAGTTAGGGATTGGCCATCGGGGTGTGGACCAATCGAACAAGAAAGTAGGCAAATAGCCGTAGTATCGCCTAGTGATAGCATCGATGTCGAAAGCATAGTTCTCCAAGTGATCGGTGTGTGATTAACCCACCGTTTTCCGAGTATATGATATGTATGTGAAATGTGTATGTATTATGAATGTGCTAACTAGTGCAATGGAAATTGTGATAAGGATACCCTCAAGGGTATGTCGATAATCCGGTAAGTACCAAACTGATGATATGTGATTATTAATATGAATATGTGATAATATGCTTGATGAACATGCTCATGCATCATTACATTGTATCATTATTTTATGTGGCATGTGCATGGGTGGGATATGATATGAAAGAAGGTACGAGTGTACTTTGAGTACGTGGTTTGATGTTAGCCTTGAGCTACATCGTGGATTGACGTTGATCGAGGTCACGTTGTGGATTAATTGCGATTTAGTTCACGTGGCTTGATGAGTGGCTATGTGCCTCATCGTGGTTGATATCGGCTATGTGCCATATCGTGGTTGATGAGTGACTATGTGTCCCATCGTGGTTTTGATGTTAGCTACGGCTACATCGTGGATTAGCGGCTGATCGAGGTCGCGTTGTGGACTATTGTGCTAATTGCACGTGGGCGGCGGTGATTGCCTTTGGAGTGAAAAGGAGAGGGTGATTTGATAATCCCACGGTGTGTGGTAAAATTTGGATAAGGGGTGTGTAGCGGATGGACCCTAGGTTTGGGTTGGGCTTCATAATTGCATGATTTCGTATGTGAACATATGTGGAAATGGGCCAAGCCCAATATGATATGTGGATTAATGTGGAAATGGGCTAAGCCCGGTATGTGAAATTATGTGGTTAACTACCCTATTAGATGAATGTGATATGAATATGGGCCAAGCCCGAATGTGATAACATGTGAATTTGATAATTGATATCGATATATGAGTTAATATGTGGTTAACATGTGGGTGGAATTCAGTGGAATAATTACACACTGAGTCTGTATGACTCACCCAATTTTTATTAAACATCGCGGTGATCGTGATTTTTGGACCGGGTTGGAGTGGATACAAAGGTGGCCATGCGACGATTTCCATGCAGAAAGATATTTTAATTAATTAAGTAGTTATATTTTCAGTATTTTGATTAAGTGTTTATTGTAATAAGGCCCATTAAAGTATTTGAACATTTTTATTATGTTTAAGCTAGACGGCCATTAAATTATTATTGGGAAGTGCTTTTAATTTTGGCAACTTATATTTTAAAAGCTTATAATAAAGTTTTAATTTGGATATTTTTATCAAGCTTATATTATTTAGAATTTTTAATTGGACATGGTTTTCAAATGACAAAATTTTTAATGTTTTTCCAAAAAGTGAAATCGATCTTCAAGCGTTTTTCCGCATGATGGCATTTCAAATTCGATTAAGTAACGAATGGGCCGGGTTTGGGGTGTTTCATCTTCAATCTTGGATGAGATCTTACTTTTGAATTGATTCCAACGGCTTCCTTCGAGTAATTTCTTTTTTCTACTCTGCGTGCTCTTTTAGGTCTTCTTCTGGTGTGTATTTATAGACTTTAGAATGCTCAGAAACCCTAAAAATTGGCTTTTTTTGTGTGAAAATGAAACAGGGTGCAACAGGGACACGGGCCTGTGATTAGCCCGTGTGAGAATGCCCAAGCCGTGTGCAAATTTGACATGGCTCGCGATCAACACGAGCGTGTGTCCAGCCCGTTTGGTTCACTCGGGTATGTGCTCAGCCCGTGTGGTATTGGCTTGGCCGTGTGGATCCTTAAGATGGCCCGTTTTGTCCGATTTTGGCCCGTTTTTCGTTCCTTTCGCTTCCCTATGCTCTCCTAAGTATAGAAACATGAATTTAAAGGATTAGGAGCATCGAATTCACAAAATTTGTATAATAAAACATCCAAAAACACGCTAAGCATGGGATTGAAATGTGTTACTTTTATGGTTTATCAAATATCCCCACACTTAAGCGTTTGCTTGTCCTCAAGCAAAATCCTCAACTCACAATTAATATTAAACTTCCTCAATTCATAATTCTCATCAATAATGTCTTATCATAATTCAAAAATAATGGCACATTGATAATTTAACTAAAAGAGCACTAAAGATTCAAACAATCCAAGTCACATATTTTTATAGCATGAAAACATAGGTGTTTCCCCTTATCTAAATAATTACCTTTAATTCAAAACCGACAAGATTCGACATCCTCACTAAAGATTTGCTCAAATCAGTCAAAGTGTTTAAGGTTCAAAAATTAAGCACTCAAAATTCAAACAATGAAAAGTTATTACCATAGGCTTGCATGAAAATCAAATCTCCACCACTATAAAATGAGATGCCACAAATCAAAAGGTCTTTAAAGGGTTGCAATGGGGGCTTGGGTTAAAGGTGTGGATAAATGGCTGAAAAAGAAGGTTAAAATCGATATCGAATTGATAAATTACCTACTAGAAAAATGAACTAATACTAAAAAGTACATCAATCGAAATAATTAAAGCAAATCACAAGCTTCTTCTCAGAAAATAAAATTAATTACTTAAGCTCAAACTTAAAGGACTAGTAATAAATATATTTCCACTTTTTTTTTTACGATAATAAGAAAGAATTTAACAACTGAAATAAAAGAACATAGTTAGGCAACTAACCAAATCAAATCTTGACAAAAAGGGAGTCAATAAAATGGGAACAACAAATCAAAAATGAGTTTTGGGTTAATATTAATGGGTGAGTCAAGAAATGGTTTATTAGGCTCAAAGGGGTTCACTAAGGGTTAATTATGAAGGTAGGCTTTTAATGGAATAAGTGGGTTAAAACCTAGGTGCCTTTATCATCTTAGTATATCAAATCAAAGGTGTGGTCTCAACATGTATAATCAAAGCAAGTTCTAGAATAACAAATCAATATTGACACACTCATAACCAATAATAAAATGAGAAAGAAAAGTGTATGCTCTAAAAGGCTCAGAATCTCACAAAAATTATGGTTTTTGATGTCAATCTTGCAAGTTTCAAACTTCAAGGGAATATTTAAATTTAGGGAAAACAACCTAACAAATTTTAATTCTGAAAATAGACTTATCATGCTTGATTCTCTAATGTCTTAAAGTTTAAACAATCAATGCACAATTACCTATGACTTAATCTAAAACATATCAATAAAAATCATAAGTCAATAAAAATTCATTCTAATAGTAATATGAGAAAATTACTTAAGAACAAGACATAATTCAGGGATTTTCTAATAACGATATAATTAACCTCCCCACACTTAAGATGTACATTGTCCTCAATGTACCAAAATAGATAATAACAATATAATGAGAATATCACAAGAGAGGGATAGGAGTGAAACTTCCTGAATTTTGGATGAAATCCGTGTAATAGTAAACACGGAATTATGGATATAGTAAAGTGAAGTGCATGATTCTGAGCAACTATTAAGAAAATAAACACAACTGTGGAAAAAGATTAAGGGATTACTCGATTAAGAACAATCATAAAAACTAAAATAAAGTTCAAAATATAAAAGACAAGTCTTTGAAAAGATGATAAGAAACATAAAAGGAAAATAAACTAAAAATAAAAATAAAAATAAAATAAAGATAAAAATAAAATAAAATAAATAGACTCAAAGGTCCTCATCGTCAGACGCGTCGTGAGTCGTCGGCGCCAAAGATGAAATATGGAGATGGTGGCAGATCTGCTGCAATGTAGCCTCGAGACTGTCGAACCGCTGAAAGAACTGCTGCTCGAAGCGAGTGAGATGCTCAGATATGTCTGTCAAAGTAGTAACAGATGAAGGAGGTCGGTGACTCGGAAGTGGAGGATGAGGTGGGTCCTCCTGAGAGAGAGGAACATCATCAGTGATGTCCTTGGGACCATCCTGATCATCAGAATGAAATAATCGATACTGGGGGGGATCAAATCCACGACGCCGCTCGATCATCCTCATGTGTAGCATGCTCGAGATGCCCTGAGGGGACATCTTGCCAACAAGTGTGAGTATGGAGGACTGCTCCGGTGTGTCGAGGAGACCGAAGTGTCGAGCTAGGCTAGTCACGTAAGGGCCTAAACAGATGGGGCCCTTCCTGTGGCGGTCAGTCTGATAGCGGAAGGATAAAGAGATGAAGTATGCCAGATCAAATATATGGCCATGTGTCGTGCTCCATAGAAAATAGGTGTCATGAGTCGTGACGACTCCGGTGCCATCTCTCCGTCCTGTCAAAGTGTGAGCTAAGAGGGCGTGAATATACTGTAGGGCTAGAGAGAGAGAAGTTGCCTTTGAGCGACTAGCGTCATAGGTTGTCAGGCCGCCCGTGAGATCAGTCCAACAACGCGAAGGCGAGTGATGAATATGTCGATGAAGCTGAAGAAAGTCCTCGGCGCACATGAACTCCTCTGTGTAGAGTCCCAAAGCAGCACCGAATTCTGGGACGCTCATGTGTCACACCAAACCGCCAAGGTGAAAAATGATGGTGCCTGGCTCTTCATGGACCGACATGATGCGCTGAAGGTGAAACGTCAAGCAAAAATCCAAAGTAAGCTCCATATGTGTGGGCTCGACGATACTAAAGAAACGGTCCCATGGGGTTGTGATAATGAAAGCGCAAACCTCATCAGCGAGGTGGACCTGCTCCAATGCGGCCCAGTCAATGCATTGGCCCAAACCTAGTGGTCGTACGCGAAGGAGTTGAAATAAGTCCTCCGGTGGGTTCGCGGAAAATCTGAGGCAAGGATGGCGAACTTCAGCGGAGGCGCTTGAGGAGGTCGCGCCAGGACCCTTCCGCTTTTTCGAAGCGGGGACGGCGACCTTAGTCTTGCCACGAGTATTAGTCATGATGTACCTGAAAACGTAAAAGATTTTCAAGAAATAATTAATTCAAGCATCACTACAAGCTAATGATGTATGATCCAAATAGTCCTAAATAACAGTGAATTCTGAAAATAAAAACTAGAAAATGCAACTATCATGAATCAAAGGGTGAAATCACTACGAAAACAAAAGTAAAGAACAAGGTCATAACTAAAAGTCAGATTCGGGAAGCAAAAAAAAGTATTATTAATACTAAATCTACGAGTAATAATGAACAAGGAAAGAACTAATATCTACTGGCAATAAACAAAGATAACTAACCTAAATGAATAGTGCTAAGAAAATAATAATAGCCAATGAATAAATAAAATAACATAACTTAATAATGATAAATAAAGAAATAAAGAAATAGAAAAGAATGATAATAATAAAATAAAACAAATAATAAAAACATAATAAGTTAAAATTAGTTATAATCAATAAATAATGAATAAAATAAAATGAGAAAGGGCAAAAAGGGAATAGGGTAGACCGGCGGCGGTGGGGTCGGAGGGCGGTTGCACAGCGGTCAGCGAGTGGTGGTTCGGGCGGTGTTGTCGGGTAGGGGCGTGGTCGGGTTTGAGTAAGAAGGAAAGGAAAAGGGAAAGAAAAAGGGGGAAAAGGGAAAGAAAAGAGAGGGGAAGAGGGGTTGTTGGGTTTTGGGAAGAGAGGGATGAATGGCGAGAAGGTTGGCGGTGGTGGGTGTGGGCATGGAGTGGCGGGCGAAGGGGGTGGGTATGGGGTGCTGCGCAAAAAGGAAGGAAAAAGGGAAGGGGGAAGGAGAAGAGAGGAGAAGGTGGTTGCGCAAGGGAAGAGGAAAGGGAAAAGAAGAAGAGAGGGGGGAGGTTGCCGGTGTGGCAGCGATGGGGAAGAAGGGGGCGACGGATAGGGTTTGGGGGGATTTTGGAAGAAGAAGGAAGAAGAAAAGAAAAGGAAAGGGATTTTAAATAGGTGACACGGTCGTGTAACGGCCCGTGTTGGGCCACACGGTCGTGTCACACGCCCGTGTCGTCTATCCCCAGCCCGTGTTCGTCGCGATATTTTTTGAGTCCATCCTTCACACGGCCGCATCGTACGGCCGTGTGCGATGTCCTTCGCTTCTCCCACGTCCGTGTGGAAATACACACGCCCGTGTGACCTCACACATAGCCGTGTGTATTGCCCGTGGAGCCCCCTGACTTGTTTTAAATTTTAAAATTTGAAAAATTAGGCTCCAGTTTTCACACGACCCAGGACACGCCCGTGTGTCCAGGCCATGTGGTCCATACGGCCGCGTCGCATGCTTGTGTGGAATATATTTAGGCCGTGTCTCTGTCGATTTTTGGGATTTTTAAACACTAGGATCCACACGGCCAAGGACACGCCCGTGTGTCCAGGCCGTGTGGGTGACACGGCCATGTCGCCAGGCCGTGTAATCCTCTGTCGATTTCTTTGAAATTTAAAAACTAAGTCCCAGAATCCACACGGCCAAGGACACGCCCGTGTGTCCAGGCCGTGTGGGTTTTAAAACACCATTTTTTTAATTAATTTCGAAAAAATCATAAAATATAAGTAGTAAATTAGGCATGTTAATGCTCGGGTTGCCTCTCGAGAAGCACTTGTTTAGAGTCTAAGCTCGACTTACCTTATTTTTGCTCGGTTACGGTGGTTCGCGGAGCTGAAGCTCCTCTTTCTCGTTATCAATTCTATTATCAACATACGGTTTGAGTCAAGTAGTATTTACCTTAAAAGTGCCGAAATTAGAATGAGTTACCTCGACCGTTCCGTATGGGAAGACATTGAGTACCGTAAAAGGAGTCGCTCTGTTTGCATTAAGCTCTGAAGTGGTTACTCGAGGGTCGGTTTCATCTAACAGTACCTGGTCCCCAACCTTGAAGTAGTTCATTCCATCCTTAAGCTCGTCATGGAGTCGCTTTGGTTTTGCTTCGTGTATTCTCGGTTTCTCCTTGACATGTGTCCTCCATTCGTCTAGTTCATCGATCTGAAGCCTTCGCTCCTCATGAGTCATTCTGTGTTTATCACATAGGATAGAATGTGGCTCCATCACTTTCTTCCTAGGGATTTCCTGCAAAGAAGTTTGAGCCACAAGGTTACTCACATTAACAGAACTCGTAATATCATCTCGATCACTAGATATCCTAACAGAATCACGAGCTTGGAGTTTAATCGTGCCATCACCTACACGAAGTATCAATTCACCTGTGCCAACATCAATGATAGTTCTAGCAGTTGCTAAAAAGGGGCGTCCTAAAATTAAAGAGACATTACTATCCTCATCCATGTCTAGGACAACAAAGTCAATTGGGAATATGAATTTATCAATTTTTACGAGTACATCTTCAACAATACCCCTAGGAAATCTAATGGTTTTATCTGCTAATTGAATGCTCATCCTAGTTTGTTTGGGTTTCCCAAGACTTAGCTGTTTAAACATTTTGTAAGGCATGGCATTAATACTTGCCCCTAAATCAGCTAAAGCATTATTAACATCTAAACTACCAATTAAACAAGGAATAGTAAAACTCTCTGGGTCTTTCAATTTGTTGGGTAGTTTATTCTGTAGAATGGCTGAGCAGACTACATTTAGCTCCACATGCGACGCATCATCTAACTTCTATTTGTTTGCTAAAATCTCCTTTAAAAATTTAACTGAGTTGGGCATCTGCAAAAGAGTTTCAATAAACGGTAAGTTAATATGTAACTTTTTCAAGAGTTTAAGAAATTCACTGAATTGTTCATTGTTATGGTCTTTCTTCGTCGCGTTGGGGTATGACACACGAGGTTTATATTCTTTGCTTACTGGTTTCTGTGCATTGTGGCTTACCTCAACCTTACCTTTACTTACCACAATTTCTTACCTCGGTTTAGATTCAGATTCTACTAACCCTTCTTTATCGCGCACAGTGATGGCATGGAGTTGCTCCCTTGGGTTAGGTTCGGTGTTACTCGGCAAGCTACCTTGTGGTCGTTCTGAGATCGGCTTAGCAAGCTGACCTATTTGGTTCTTGAGCCCTTGAATCGACGCTTGCTGATTTTTGAGTGTTGTTTCAGTGTTTTGAAAATGGGTTTCTAACACTAAGATAAATTTTGTTAGCATCTCTTCAAGGTTCGACTTCTTCTCCTATTGGTAGGGTTGTTGTTGAAAGCCTGGAGGGGGTTGTGGTCTCTAATTTCCTTGACCACCCCATGAAAAATTAGGATGGTTCCTCCAACCTGGATTGTAAGTGTTACTATAGGGATTATTCTGAGGTCTAGAATTGTTACCCATATAGTGAACTTGTTCATTCTCTATGCTCGGGTTGTAAGATGGATATTCTGTGGTGTTCATCCCTCCTCCATTTGTGTCGCATTGCATCACCGGATGTACCTGCGTAGAAACACATAAACCATCAATCTTTTTATTTAAGAGCTCTACCTGGTTTGATAACATGGTGACCGCGTCGAGGTTGAAAACACCAGTGGCTTTTGTCGGCTTTGTTCTTATGACTTGCCACTGATAATTAATCAGTGACATCTCCTCTATGAACTCATAAGACTCCTCAGGTGTTTTATTATTTAGGGTACCGCCGGCGGCTGCATCAATCAGTTGCCTAGTTGAGGGGTTCAAACCGTTGTAAAAAGTTTGAACCTGTAGCCATAGAGGTAACCCGTGGTGAGGGCACCTTCTCAATAAGTCCTTATACCTCTCCCATGCATCGTAAAGAGTTTCTAAATCCATCTGCACAAAAGAAGAGATGCCATTCCTCAACTCTGCCGTTTTAGCCGGCGGAAAATATTTTAATAGGAATTTTTCGGTCATTTGTTCCCAAGTAGTGATGGAACCTCGTGGTAACGAGTTCAACCACTGTTTAGCTTTATTTCTCAATGAAAAAGGAAACAACCGAAGGTGAATGGCATCATCAGAAACACCATTTATTTTGAAAGTGTCGCAAAATTCTAGGAAGTTGGCTAAATGAGTATTTGGGTCCTCATCCTATAAACCATCGAACTGAACACATTGTTGGATCATCTGAATAGTGTTTGACTTCAGCTCGAAGTTATTTGCAGCAACAACAGGCCTCACAATACTCAATTCAGCCCCAATCAAATTAGGCTTGGCATAATCGTACATAGTACGAGGAGCAGGATTCTGATTCACAGGATTTGCGGCAACCACAGGAGGTAGCGGATTATTATCAGCCATCTCCTCGGTAATATTGGTATCGTCCTCTTGCTCTTCCTCTATATACTGTAGACTTCGCCTTATTTCTCTACGGTTTCTACGAGCGGTACTTTCAATCTCACTGTCAAAAAGCAATGGTCCTGACGGGTTCCTTCTAGTCATAAACTAAAAATACCTGCCAGAAGCAAATAAAAGAAAAGTTAGTAAATTAAAATAAAAACACAAATAAATTGTAATAAAAATAAAAATGGCTAAAGTAATAAAAATTAAGCGTTCCTAATATCTTAGTCCCCGGCAACGGTGCCAAAAACTTGATGGTCTCAGAACTAACTAAAATACGACAAAGGCAAGCGCACCTATCGAACAGTAGTATAGCTATGGTGAGTCCGGAATATTGTATCCATAAGGACTAAAAGTACTAGTAATAACTGTCTTTCTATTATTTAGCCTAATAACTAAGGAGATATGTTTTTAATTTAAAACTAACTAATTAACTATGAACGTGACAGAGAGTGAAGAAAGTAATCGAATAAACCAATGAATAAAGACAATACCCAAGGAAGAATCCACCTAGACTTCACTTATTATTCTGACTCTGAATTAAACGATTTATTCACCTGCCTTGATCCGTAGAAATCCCTAAATTATGTTAATATCTCTTTCAAGACTAAAAACAACTGACTCTAGGTTGATTAATTGAAATCTTTTTCTAATTAAAACCCTTATCGTCGCATCAACTCGATCTATGGATTCCCTTATTAGATTTGACTCTAATCCGACAGATTTATGTCATCCTATTTCTAGGGTTGCAATCAACTCCGCTTAATTACGCTAGATCTACTTTTAAACAGGGACTTTTGCTCCACTGAATAAGCACATCAAACTTGAATTAATATCCTAAAAATATTAAAGCAAGGGTTTAGAGCACATAATTAAGAATAAGAACAAGTATTTATCATGTAATTCAGATAATTAAATAATAAGATCCATCGTAGGTTTCATCCTCCCTAAGTATTTAGGGAGTTTAGTTCATAATGTAAAAGGAAAACATCTCAGAATAAAGAAAACAACAAGAGATAAAGAACCCAAAAACTTCTTAGGAAAATTAATGGAGGTCTTCAATCTAGGATGAGATCCTGCTTCTGAATTGATTCCGACGGCTTCCTTCGAGTAATTTCTTCGTTCTACTCTGCGTGCTCCTTTAGGTCTTCTTCTGGTGTGTATTTATAGACTTTAGAATGCTCAGAAACCCTAAAAATTGGCTTTTTCTGCGTGAAAACGAAACAGGGTGCGATAGGGACACGGGCGTGTGATTAGCCAGTGTGAGAATGCCCAGGCCGTGTACAAATTTGACATGGCTCGCGATCGACATGGGCTGGACACACGGGCGTGTGTCCAGCCCGTGTGGTTCACACAGGCATGTGCTCAGCCCGTGTGGTATTAGCTTGGCCGTTTGGATCCTTAAGATGGCCCATTTTGTCTGATTTTGGCCCGTTTTCTGTTCCTTTCGCTTCCCTATGCTCTCCTAAGTATAGAAACATGAATTTAAATGATTAGGAGCATCGAATTCACAAAATTTGTATAATAAAACATTCAAAAACATGCTAAGCATGGGATTAAAATGTGTTACTTTTATGGTTTATCAATCTGCCCCTTTCTTTGCTTCCCGGTCATCACTTTGTTTCTGACAATTCCTCTTTCTCTGGCGATCAACTAACATCCATGGCCCGAAGTTCTCATTTTCAACATTCTTATTTGCATAATCTGAATTTCCACAATCCATAGAAGGTAACGTTCCCTAATCTTTTTGGCCTTCCTGTCCTGATTCAAATTTGTACATATCTTTCAAATGCCTCTAGCATCCACATGAGAAACACACGTTAGGTAGGGATTCATACTCTACCTGTTGGATACGTCCATCCACTTTGAATTTAGAGATCAAGGGTTTATTACGATCCAGGAGAACAACCATCCTAACAAAACGACCTCTTTATGCATTACCAGTTTGATCATCCAGTTTGATGACGTGTCCCACCATTTCTCCAATGTTTGTTAAAACACTCTTTAGGTACATGAAACCAAAATACTAGGGAATCGAATCCAGGCAACCACATTTGATGGGTAAGTCCGAGAAGTAGAGAAATATTGTGACCATGGTTGAATAGTTAGGTATTGCCCAAATACAATCTATGGTCCTTCCGTTAGGGTCTGAACATAATCAACTTCCTCCTGAAATTTCACCAGGAAATAATCATTCTCTAAGTCCATAATACTTATTGGTGTAAATGGCTTCCGAATGTGGTAAATTCTATTAGATAAGGTCTGAATTCCAATTTTCCAACCAAATAGCTTGACAACAACCGTCTGAACCATGATTTTATATAAAGCTTGGTGAATCCGCTCAGAGAACCTAATCGTAATTGATGGTAATCCATCCTCCATTCCAATGGTAACATCACCTCTAGAATCTGTAAATCGTCATCAACTCTTCCTTTCACATCCCTTCCCAATGGTTTCATAGATCCAACTAACATATCTTTGAAAGACAATCTCTCATTAAATTGTTCATCAATCCCTTTAGGACTCTCAGAAACCTCCATTTCCCTAATTTGATCCGTAAAATTAGACTGGTTAGTTCTCATTCAAACCTTCTTGGTCGCTTTGTCCTCCACCATGGAGGACAGAGAAAGACTAGGAGAAATGTTGGACATGTTTTAGTTATTTACCATTAACTTTAAATTATGCAAAAGTTCGAACTTTAAAACTCTTAAATGTACATTTTTTTTGTCAATACTAATTTTTTTTTATTTGCATACCTTATTAATTACTTTATTTAGATGGTTCTAACTAAAATTTTAAATAAAATCCATTTAATTTGAACTCAAATTAGGATAATTTAATTTGATTATAAAATAATTCAAATTTAAAATAATAAAAACATAAAATTGCTCAAGATAATTCAAATCTAAAATTCTAATATTTAAACTTAAATCATCTAAAACCAAAATAATCCAAATTTAAAATTATCAAAACCCAAAATTCACTTAAAACTTGAATTGATTTCACACGCGGAATTAATTGATTTTAATCGAATTGGTTCATGGGATGATAGGAGTAGGTTTATGGGCCTGCCATAGAATTGCTTTTATCTCTCTTTTCTTTTGGGCTTTCCCTTCCATAGCTAAATAAAAATTGTTATCAAATCATTGATACAATAAAATAAATAAATTATACTGTTAGTAACTAAATTATAAATAAATTTCCGTTTTGATCACTTAATTAAAAAAGTTATAATTTAATCACTAAACTATTTAAAAATTTTCATTAAGTCACTAAACTATTTAAAATTTTTCATTTAAGTCACTAAACTATTCAAAAGTTTTTATTTAAGTCACTAGGTTGTTAAGCTTTTGTTTTTTAAAAGTTCCGCCAATGAGCTCCAAGTGATGCTTCGACGACCGGTATAGTGGATCGGTACCCATCGACGAGTAGAAGAACATATTTTAGATCCAAGTCGATTTGACGGTCAGTGTCGGAGATCGAAGAAAAAAGCTATTTGAATTTTAATTTGCATATTCTTAACGTCCAAAGTTGTTGCATGAAAAAAACCTGAACTGTAGAAAAGAAGGAGAAAGCGAGCTTTCAATAGGTGCAAGCAGCGCGAACAGTATAGCATCGATTTTAACAGCCCAATGACTTAAATGAAAACTTTTGAATAGTTTAGTGACCAAATTATATCTTTTTTAATTAAATGACCAAAACGAAAACTTATCCACAATTTAATGACTAATGATGTAGCTTACAAAAAAAAAAAAAAAAAAATCTTTACAAATCATTAAATCAGGTGTTACTTTGATTAGTACTCATATATTTTTAACATTTTCAACTATGACTTATTTTATTATGATTGTACTAAAGTTAATTTTACAAGTAATTTTAGGTAAATTTAACAAAATAATAATTTTTTGGGTAGTGTTTGAGAATTAAATTTTGTATTTAGATTTAGGTTTGGATTTCAAAATTTTAAAATTGAAATTTATAATATTAAAATTCAAGATTTTTAATTAATTTAAATTCATTATCTGAATATCCAAAATTTTTATTTTAATTTTAATTGCCTTTAAGCTTAAAAACCATCTTTATATGCCATACATTTAGTATGGTATTGGTATTGCTTAATTGACATTTACTTAAGATATTGTAAAGAAAACACCTGATTAATATTACCATATTGGATCTATACTTGCCAAAAAATTTAATCTGGATCGAAATAAAAAAAAATGCAGAAAGAAATAAAATGTATGTGGAAATTAAAAGATGATTAGAGGAGGCTCATCATGTGTTTTGTTTAGGGGTTTTATGAGTTGGATTATATCGAATCGAAATTTGATTTTAAAATAAATTTTAAATTTGAGTCTGGGTTGATTTAATCCATTCAAATGATTCGTTTTACTACTTAAATAATAATAAAAATATTTTTATTTAAATTTAATTATAAAAGTATATTTATATTTATATTTATATTTTTATTATTTTAAACCAACCAACTAAATTCACACCACTAGCCAATTAATATTGTAGCAAATAAACCACATAATCAATCTTTTCATCATCGAATAATTATAAAATAAAAATGTTCACATGTGATGTAACACCCCGATTGCTGGATCTGAGTTACAAGATGTCACATTCGTTCCCGAAGCAACTGCAGTCATATTATATTTAATTACAAATCGTTAAACATTCAAATATAACTAAAAAAAGTGTATAAAACAATACATAATCATTTTTGGGTCTTACACGAGCTTACGAAAGCTCTTTTGCTAACCCGATGTCGAAATAAGACCAAATAATAAAAATCTTACTATTTTGGGTTGATGTCGCCATGTTGGGGGTTCCTCGTTGCAACGACGCAACTCTCTGTTTGGTGCTCGTCGTGACCTTGAAGCAATGATGTCACCACATGGACTTTGCTTTGTTTCTCATCACGACGTCAGAGATTCGTCATCGTAACGTGATTCACTATTTTCACAAGATCCAACCTGGTACAAGTTTGAAAGACCTGAAATCATATATAAACACATTACATACAACCATATCCATCACAAACTAAAGCATTAAAATCAAATTATTCTAAATTGGTACTTCCAAATACCATCAAACTCCCAATTTCTAACATCAACTAAACAATCTAACTTATATCATTCATATTTCCAAAAACGAACCAAAACACATATAAAATTTCATAGCCTTTAACTCTAAGGCTCCAAATCAACTTTAAAAACATATTCAAATATGATTTCTAAACATTTACATAAGATCACAACTTGACAACCTATCCATTTGAAACATTAAACCAAAATACCCTTAGGTACATGTCAAATGACCAAAATGAACCACAATATACAAACTTTGTTAGGTCGAAAACAGTAGTCTGGATGCTGACTTCAAGTCCCGCGGCTTCGAGAAACACCTGAACTTGTGCATAGAGAAAATAAACCATACGTTGAGCAATAGGCTCAATGGTACATTTATAAATCAAGACATCAATAACAAGCATTAACAATACACTTCAAAATAAACATGCTTATATACACATAATAATATACCAATTCATGTTACCAAATGACAAGTAATTTCCAACCATCACTTGCATATGGAACATACTTATATTAAGTTCAAAATAACCTTACCAATATTTCATCATATATATATGACTACCTTTAACTCATTTAACCATTAGAAATCATTTATGCAATATACAATATGTTGTTAGTATCATATCATTTGAGGATCAAGACAATCATCTCTTATGCTTTGTTCTTTAAACCATTCGAATCGGCTCTGGAGTTTGATGACTCATTCATATTCATTGCGCCCCCTAGGGCTCGTTTACTACTAAATCACATTATGATCATGCATCATCTTTAATTCAATTCACTACCATATCTAGATTATTTATTAGTTTATAATCTGTAACCCCTATTAACTTGACTCGAAATCGAACGGATACTCGGATCAGCCAACCAACACACCAAATTGGCACCGAAGTGCATTATCAGATAAATCAAAGGTAGGGTTAATTGGCACGTCAGTGCATAATGGTGCTCAAAGTGCATACTGGCATACGCAGTGCATCCTGGTGCGTAAGTACATAGTCCCACACACAATCTAATCCTATGGCATGCCAACTATATCAGACTCAGCCCGACTAGTTAATAAGGTATCAATGTTCAATTACATTTGCGATTTAGTACACAGAATTTTTTAATCATATCCAATCCTATCCACCACCATAATTCAATTAATTATCATATCAAATATAACATATCATTTAATACATAATTTCATTAAATTCCATAATACATATCATATTTCAAACAATTTCTGATATTTTACATGTTATTCATTTTAGTCCTTTATTTCAACAATTCGTACTAAAGCTCAATCCAATAGTTCAATTTATCACTAAATGCTCACCTTGACACTTTCGTATGCAAATAACATAAAAATGAAATGTAACCTCCCAAAACCTGGTCCAGACATTACAACCGAATATGGAAGTTTACATTAACCACCGGAGTGGCCAAGAAGGCTGCTTGGGTCGAAAATTACTAATACTTGATTTTGAAAAGGTTTGAAGGGTTGCGTTGAAACTCGTAAAACATCATTCTTGGTTCAAATAACTAATTAGACCCGATTACGTAATTATTGCATCACTTTGAAGACATTAGGTTTACTTTTAGAATTTCGTGCCATAACACTTAATTTTATGCAGCAAAATATGCAATGGTTACTTAGTAAACTCATGCAAGTTTTTAAGTCCAAGTTTATATTTAATCGAGTTACATGCATATTGGGCCCATTATCAAATCCTAAAAAGAATACATGCCTATGAAGTTAATGAAAACCATGCAAAGTGTTAAATGAAATCAGTACCACAAGCCCCAGTCCGTAATCATAATAGTATTAAACGGAATTAAAAATCAACCCATTTGAATAGAACAATCCGAGACATACCAAGTTGAGCCAAACCCTAGGTCTGCGGGTTACATGAAAGTGTGGAACTAAGGGGTAAGCTTATAAAGCCTAGTGTGAGACTAAGAAAACATAAAGTGAAAATACAAAATACATCACAAACAAACATATAGCCCATTTGAGTCAAATTAATTAAGATGCATGTCATGATGATGTAAATGATGCAAGTCCTACCCATAACTTGTCTATCGAATGCCAAAATAGTGGGAGTCGTAGCTTAGTGTGGATAAACCACTAGTTAAGTCATCCCAAGTTGCCCGAAAATGATGGCTTACCAATATCAAAATGCAGTTAAACTGCCAATAATTTAAACAAGTTCCCAAAATAGTGCGGATAAACCGCCAGAACTCCAAAAAAATTGTAACACCCTATACCCAGCCTATTCGCCAAGCCCGAATATCAGGATGCCACACCACCGTCTCATGTCATAATGTAACATCCTGAAAAGGGCCTATGCATTTTTGGTTTAATTGTACGAAATGACATATCTTATGTGTTATGAATATATTTTGAACACTTTTGGAAACCTGGAAATGTATGGAAATGTTAAGTTTAAAAGAGGAAAGTGAACATTTTTAGAACCTTGGAAATGTAAGGAAATGTCTTGTAAGGAAATGTAATGGAAATGTAAGGAAATGTCTTGGAAATGTAAGGAAATGTCTTGTAAGGAAATGTCATGGAAATGTAAGGAAATGTCAAGTTTACTGAGCCGATCGAAAATTTTAGAAACTTAGAAATGACCTAGAAATGACGAGTTTTAAGGTTTAAAAGGGGAAATTAAGGCAAGGTGGCCTTAAAAGAAAAAGTTTGTGAAATTTGACACACAAACAGGCTTGGAAAAGTGGTCCAAGATGCCACTTAGGGCCTATGGAAATGGCGCCATATGCAAGAGGAATGGGCCTAAGTTCGAGTCACATGGGAAGCAAATAAAAGAAATTTTATTTTACTACAAGGAGCAGAGAGGTGGACGGCACATGGCTATAAATTAGGAGCTTTTATTATTTTATAAATAGTGGATAAATAAGGGATTTATTTATCATTATTTTCAAGAGATAATTGTTGGATTAAATTCTTTTAATTTGAATAAAGAGATAAATAGGAAAATAAGGGAGAAGTGATGGCCAAGTAAGGGACTTTGAGTTTAAAAATTTCGCTAAGTAAAGATAGTTGCTGAATTATCTTTTATTTTAAGTGATAATTAAAGAGATAAAGCTATTAAAATAGAAGAGTGATGGCCAAGTAAGGGATTCTAAGTTAGTAATATCGGCTATAAAAGGAAAAGAGAGGCCATTCTCGCATTATTTTCTGCTTTTGAAAGCCTCTCTGCGAATTCTCTTCACCAAATCTTCTTCTTCTTTTATTTTTGCCAAGCCGAAATACCTTGTGTTCTAGCCGAATCCTCCATCTTTATTCTTCCTTTTCTTTTCTTTCTAATCCCTCCAAAAGCCGAAAGTTGTGAGATCATCATCTAGCCATAGCCGAATCTCTCTCAAGGTTGAAGTGAAGGTGCAATCGATTTCTTCAAGTAAGGGTAAGATCTCATTCGGTTTCATCCTTTTTCTTAAGATTTGCCGAAATCTAGGACTAACCCCATTAATATCTTGTTACCGAAACTTTGAAGAGATCTTTCGGGATTTACTAAGTGTCGACTACAAGGAAGGAGAAGTTCTTTTCCGAAGGTACACCATAGGCCACGTGTTCCCTAGTTATTCAGTGAGTTTCGGATTTAAAATCCACAAGGTAAGTGTCTATAGCATTCGGCCAAGGCCATGTTTGGTAAATATATGTGTTCATTAATTATTCAAAAGCCGAAAACTAACCAAGTTAATTGATTCAATGCTTGGCCGAATGCAAGAAGAGTATAGCAGAGATTTCAAGACTTGATTCTTAAGTCAAACGGCAACAAGGTAAGTTTAAGTATACTAATCCTACTAGGATTTGGATTTATGGCGAATGGCTTTTTATTAAAGTAGTAGGTGATTAATCAAATGTAGGGATTAAGGATCTAAGCATTAGATCAAGCTTTTCGATTTCAAGACCCTTTCGTAAGTATGATAAGTTGTGGATATTTGGTTAAGAATTCGTATATTGATGATTAAATCGATTGTTACGATTAAGTGTGTTGATGGAGGCGAATACCATTCAAGAAGGGAAAGGGAAGGTCCCTATCCCGAAGTTTAAGAAGAGATCTGCCTCTCTCGCCGTTAGGGATTGGCCACCGGGTGTGGACCAAATACGAACAAGAAAGTAGGCAAATAGCCGTAGTATCGCCTAGTGATAGCATCGATGTCGAAAGCATAGTTCTCCAAGTGATCAGGTGTGTGATTAACCCACCATTTTTGGGTATATGATATGTATGTGAAATGTGTATGTGTTATGAATGTGCTAACTAGTGCAAAGTGGAAATTGTGATAAGGATACCCTCAAGGGGTATGTCGATAATCCTAAAAGTACCAAACTGATGATATGTGATTATTAATATGAATATGTGATAATATGCTTGATGAACATGCTCATGCATCATTACATTGTATCATTATTTTATGTGGCATGTGCATGGGTTGGGATATGAAAGAAGGTACGGGTGTACTTCGAGTACGTGGTTTGATGTTAGCCTTGAGCTACATCGTGGATTGACGTTGACTGAGGTCACGTTGTGGATTAATTGCGATTTAGTTCGCGTGGCTTGATGAGTGGCTATGTGCCTCATCGTGGTTGATATAAGCTATGTGCTATATCGTGGTTGATGAGTGACTATGTGTCCCATCGTGGTTTTGGTGTTAGCTACGGCTACATCGTGGATTGGCGCTGACTGAGGTCGCGTTGTGGACTATTTTGATTAATTGTGCGTGGACGGCAGTGATTGCCTTTGGAGTGAAAAGGAGAGGGTGATTTGATAATCCCCTGGTGTGTGGTAGGCTGGATAAGGGGGTGCGTAGCGGATGGACCCTAGGTTTGGGTTGGGCTTCATAATTGCATGATTTCGTATGTGAACATATGTGGAAATGGGCCAAGCCCAATATGATATGTGGATTAATGTGGAAATGGGCAAAGCCCAATATATGAATGTGGATTAGTGTGGAAATGGGCTAAGCCCAGTATGTGGAAATTATGTGGTTAACTACCCTATTAGATGAATGTGATATGAATATGGGCCAAGCCCAGAATGTGTTAACATGTGAATATGATATTTGTTATCTGATATATGGGTTAATATGTGGTTAACATGTGGGTGGAATTCAAGGATTAATTATACACTCGAGTCAAGATGACTCACCCAATTTTTATTAAACATCGCAGATGATTCGTGGTGATTGGACCGGGTTGGAGTGGATACGAGGTGGCCAATGCAGAAGACATCTTCTTTATTTTATTCAGTTTATTACTAAGAACTTTTGTTTAATTATTTGTTATAATAAGGCCTAGTTAAAGTATTTAAGTATTTCTATTTGAGTATTTTTATTATGTTAAAGCAAAGTGACGATTGAATTATTATTTTGAAACCGGTTTATTTTCGGCAAAACTATATCCTAAAATGTATCATAAAGTTTTAACCAGGATATTTTTATAAACACCACACTTTACTTAAGATTTTAAATGGTCACCGTTTTACAAACTCAACAAGTTGTCATGATTTTATCTTTAGGTCGAATCTTCTCAAACGTTTTTCCGCAGTGGCATACCAGATCCGGTCAGGGCTTGTGGGCCGGGTTTGGGGTGTTACAAATTGGTATCAGAGCCCGGTTCAAAACTCGGCTTTGAGGGTTTTGGGTTCAAAAATAATTTTTTCCAAAGATGGGCTTTTCAAAAGTATGGGCTTTCATAAACTTTTCAGGTTATTCTGGCATGGCACCTGTATCTCCGGCCCGAAGTCCACCAGGTAAGTACTTCTAATTATTGAAGTGACTTGTTTATGTGAACTGTTATGGGCTTATTTGGGCTCGTAGATTAGAATATTAGGGCTATTGAACCCTAGGGCTAGTGCACTCAAACACATGCATAAGACTTAAGGACTATTAAACAAACCTGTGAAGTAAGTCGCCGAGCTAGGTGTGGCAAATCACAGCGCATGTCTAGGAGTGGATTCATGAAGAGCTTGGTATTTAAGCGAGTCCTAGTGACTCACCTCCTCTTTACTCGAATCCTACCGTGCGTAGTAACTGCTCACCCTAACCAAGAGGACTTATTCACTGCTAAACCAATCATTAAAACCCGAAAGGGACTAGCCATGCAGTTTTATAAAATTCCTAGTTTTAAAATCCCTAAATTACCCTTTTAATTGTAGTAAAGGACTATTGTGAAAATTTTTCCAAAATATCTCCGATTTACAAAATTACAAAAATGCCCTTGTATTGTAAATTACTAAAATACCCTCGACTTTTGCTAAAATATTTCTACTTTACAAAAATACCTAAAAATTCTGTTTTACAAATAACAAGATACCCTGATTTGGAAAATTTACGGAACTTCCCCTGACTTCCAAAATTACCGAAATAACCTCGAAATCTGAAATTTTTGCAACACCTCTGATTTGGAAAACAAAATAACCCAGAGATTTTGTAAATTCTGAAATACCTTTAATTTGAAAAATATTTTCGAATTGACCCCGATTTATTACTAAAATACCCTCAGAGGGGAAAAGATGAAATTACCCCAGGGTAGGGAAATGGATGGAATGGCCATAAAAGTGTAGTGAATGATGTTGTGAATGAATGTGACTTCGTGGAAAAATGAATGTGTCTCTGCTTATGAATGTGAATGTGACTCCATGAGTTAGAGTAGTGAACTTGAACTAGAAACTTTGGTTGATCGAAAGAACTACTTCTGAACATCTCTTTTCATAAAACGTTCGCGAATAATCGTGGAACAAAATTTCTGATGCATAAAACTTTTTAATCAGATTAAATCGCGACGTTAGAAATGAGTTCTAGGGGACGTGAACTTAGAGACTGTGCCTAGAAAGTATGATGGTTCTATTAAGATCAGAGTGCGCAGCATAAGCGTAGTGCGATGAGTTAAGATGTACGATTATTCGTTAATAAGTAATTTCGAGAATGAAATTATTTTTAAGGAGGGTAGAACTGTAACATCCTGAAAAGGGCCTATGCATTTTTGGTTTAATTGTACGAAATGACATATCTTATGTGTTATGAATATATTTTGAACACTTTTGGAAACCTGGAAATGTATGGAAATGTTAAGTTTAAAAGAGGAAAGTGAACATTTTTAGAACCTTGGAAATGTAAGGAAATGTCTTGTAAGGAAATGTCATGGAAATGTAAGGAAATGTCTTGGAAATGTAAGGAAATGTCTTGTAAGGAAATGTCATGGAAATGTAAGGAAATGTCAAGTTTACAGAGCCGATCAAAAAATTTTGGAAACATAGAAATGACCTAGAAATGACGAGTTTTAAGGTTTAAAAGGGGAAATTAAGGCAAGGTGGCCTTAAAAGAAAAAGTTTGTGAAATTTGACACACAAACAGGCTTGGAAAAGTGGTCTGAAGATGCCACTTAGGGCCTATGGAAATGGCGCCATATGCAAGAGGAATGGGCCTAAGTTCGAGTCACATGGGAAGCAAATAAAAGAAATTTTATTTTGCTACAAGGAGCAGAGAGGTGGACGGCACATGGCTATAAATTAGGAGCTTTTATTATTTTATAAATAGTGGATAGATAAGGGATTTATTTATCATTATTTTCAAGAGATAATTGTTGGATTAAATTCTTTTAATTTGAATAAAGAGATAAAGAGGAAAATAAGGGAGAAGTGATGGCCAAGTAAGGGACTTTGAGTTTAATAATTTCGGCTAAGTAAGGATAGTTGCTGAATTATCTTTTATTTTAAGTGATAATTAAAGAGATAAAGCTATTAAAATAGAAGAGTGATGGCCAAGTAAGGGATTCTAAGTTAGTAATATCGGCTATAAAAGGAAAAGAGAGGCCATTCTGCATTATTTTCTGTTCTTTGAAAGCCTCTGCCGAATTCTCTTCACCAAATCTTCTTCTTCTTTTATTTTTGCCAAGCCAAAATACCTTGTGTTCTAGCCGAATCCTCCATCTTTATTCTTCCTTTTCTTTTCTTTCTAATCCCTCCAAAAGCCGAAAGTTGTGAGATCATCATCTAGCCATAGTCGAATCTCCAAGGTTGAAGTGAAGGTGCAATCGATTTCTTCAAGTAAGGGTAAGATCTCATTCGGTTTCATCCTTTTTTCTTAAGATTTGCCAAATCTAGGACTAACCCCATTAATATCTTGTTACCAAACTTTGAAGAGATCTTTCGGGATTTACTAAGTGTCGACTACAAGGAAGGAGAAGTTCTTTTCCCGAAGGTACACCATAGGCCACGTGTTCCCTAGTTATTCGGTGAGTTTCGGATTTAAAATCCACAAGGTAAGTGTCTATAGCATTCGGCCAAGGCCATTTTTGGTAAATATATGTGTTCATTAATTATTCAAAAGCCAAAAACTAACCAAGTTAATTGATTCAATGCTTGGCCGAATGCAAGAAGAGTATAGCAGATTTCAAGACTTGATTCTTAAGTCAAACGGCAACAAGGTAAGTTTAAGTATACTAATCCTACTAGGATTTGGATTTATAGTCGAATGGCTTTTTATTAAAGTAGTAGGTGATTAATCAAATGTAGGGATTAAGGATCTAAGCATTAGATCAAGCTTTTCGGATTTCAAGACCTTTTGGTAAGTATGATAAGTTATGGATATTTGGTTAAGAATTCGTATATTGATGATTAAATCGATTGTTCTGATTAAGTGTGTTGATGGAGGCGAATACCATTCAAGAAGGGAAAGGGAAGGTCCCTATCCCGAAGTTTAAGAAGAGATCTGTTCGCGCTTAGGGATTGGCCACCGGGGTGTGGACCAAATCGTCGAACAAGAAAGTAGGCAAATAGCCGTAGTATCGCCTAGTGATAGCATCGATGATCGAAAGCATAGTTCTCAAGTGATCGGTGTGTGATTAACCCACCGCTTTCCGGTATATAATATGTATGTGAAATGTGTATGTGTTATGAATATGCTAACTAGTGCAGTGGAAATTATGATAAGGATACCTCAAGGGGTATGTCGATAATCCATGAAGTACCAAACCTGATGATATGTGATTATTAATATGAATATGTGATAATATGCTTGATGAACATGCTCATGCATCATTACATTGTATCATTATTTTATGTGGCATGTGCATGGGTTGGGATATGAAAGAAGGTACGGGTGTACTTGAGTACGTGGTTTGATGTTAGCCTTGAGCTACATCGTGGATTGACGTTGACTCGAGGTCACGCGTTGTGGATTAATTGCGATTTAGTTCGCGTGGCTTGATGAGTGGCTATGTGCCTCATCGTGGTTGATATCGGCTATGTGCCATATCGTGGTTGATGAGTGACTATGTGTCCCATCGTGGTTTTTGATGTTAGCCTTGAGCTACATCGTGGATTGACGTTGACTGAGGTCACGTTGTGGATTAATTGCGATTTAGTTCACGTGGCTTGATGAGTGGCTATGTGCCTCATCGTGGTTGATATCGGCTATGTGCCATATCGTGGTTGATGAGTGACTATGTGTCCCATCGTGGTTTTGATGTTAGCTACGGCTACATCGTGGATTGGCGCTGACTGAGGTCGCGTTGTGGACTATTGTGCTTAATTGCACGTGGACGGCAGTGATTGCCTTTGGAGTGAAAAGGAGAGGGTGATTTGATAATCCCCTGGTGTGTGGTAGGCTGGATAAGGGGGTGTGTAGCGGATGGACCCTAGGTTTGGGTTGGGCTTCATAATTGCATGATTTCGTATGTGAACATATGTGGAAATGGGCCAAGCCCAATATGATATGTGGATTAATGTGGAAATGGGCAAAGCCCAAAGATATGAATGTGGATCACAGTGGAAATGGGCTAAGCCCGAAGATGTGGAAATTATGTGGTTAACTACCCTATTAGATGAATGTGATATGAATATGGGCCAAGCCCAGAATGTGTTAACATGTGAATATGATATTTGTTATCTGATATATGGGTTAATATGTGGTTAACATGTGGGTGGAATTCAGTGGATTAATTACACACTGAGTCTGTATGACTCACCCAATTTTTATTAAATATCGCAGATGATTCGTGGTGATTGGACCGGGTTGGAGTGGATACGAGGTGGCGCATGCAGAAGACATCTTCTTTATTTTATTCAGTTTATTACTAAGAACTTTTGTTTAATTATTTGTTGTAATAAGGCCCAATTAAAGTATTTAAGTATTTCTATTTGAGTATTTTTATTATGTTAAAGCAAAGTGACGATTGAATTATTATTTTGAAACCGGTTTATTTTCGGCAAAACTATATCCTAAAATGTATCATAAAGTTTTAACCAGGATATTTTTATAAACACCACACTTTACTTAAGATTTTAAATGGTCACCGTTTTACAAACTCAACAAGTTGTCATGATTTTATCTTTAGGTCGAATCTTCTCAAACGTTTTTCCGCAGTGGCATACCAGATCCGGTCAGGGCTTGTGGGCCGGGTTTGGGGTGTTACACATAACCAACAAGTAAAAGCTTATTCCAACAAAACATCCATCAGTTTGTTATTCGCATCGGTCTTAAGTCAATCATACCAGCTAATTATCATTATCACGTGCTAAACTTACATTAAATAGTCTTATAAACATATTAATACATGCATAAGGTCCATTCAGCAAAATTCTCAAACCAGGTCCGTACGTATCGATACTGACACTAAGGTATCGATATTTTCTTTAAGTGGTATTGATATCACCTGGAAAAATGATACCAAACTTGCATTCTGTTTCTCGATTAAAAATCAAAGTCTAAAAAATTATCGGTACTTTTCGTGAAGTATCGATAAATTTACCTCGAGTATGGATACTCGAGCAAGGGTATCGATACCAAACTCTATTCTGACTTCCTGCATGTTTCAAAACATTGAGTTATCGATTTTAAAACCCGATTATCAATACCTCTACTCCAAACCTAAAAAATGCAGCATAATATGCAATTGGTCCATTCCAATTTAGTTTCTAAACATCATACATCAATTACTTCGACAAATAATCATTCAACGACCTAATTAATAGTTCAATATCGCAAAAACATGTTCGAACAAGCAACGTCAATCCATTATCATGTTCATGAACTCAAGCATAATAATGACATGTAATCCTGATTAATCGAACCAAAAACTAGCAAAATGTCTAAAAGTTAACATGGCTATAAGCAAGTCTACCACATTGCCTCATTACCCAAAACGTAAATAAATATAGAACACCTACGAAATAATGCAAAAGTCTTGCTTGGATCACCTTTCGGAACCACACAGCTCACACCGGCACACAACTAATCTGCAAAGGTTAAAGAAGGGAGTGAGTGAGATTAACAAGCTCAGTGAATGCCTAGAAGAACTACCATGCAAATAGTTCATCAAGCATTAACGAAACAACCATATAGCATAGCCTTAATAGTTCAAACTTTAGTGTCATAATATACTTACTCGGGCATTATTATTAATTCTTTTACATGGCAAACATATTCAATTTTAAGCATGTAACAACCCGTTTTTAGTCAAATCAGCAAAGTGGTTTTGGGACCACAAATATGAGGTAAAAATAATTATTTTATTATATTTTAATGTCTACAGCATGATAATATGATTGTTTGAAAATTTCATTAAGAAATTTTGTCGTTTGAGTGCTTAATTTGATAAAAAGGACTAAATCGCGTAAAGTGTAAAACTTGTATTCTATTAGTTAAAGGTATCTAATAGCTATGGAATATTAAAATAGAGGTCCTTATGTTGTAATTAGACCATTTTTATATTGGGTGGACATTTATGGACATAAAATGGATGTTATTAAATGGTTTTGTAATGAGGTTATTTTAGTAAATTATAAATACATGTTAATAAAATAATTAAACATAAATGGTCATCATATTTTATGTTCTCCTCCAACCGAATTTGAAGAAGAAAAAGCCATGGTTAGGGCTTGAATTCGGCCAAAGCATTGTTGTCCATTTAGGTACGATTTTTGTCCCGTTTTTAATGATTTCTATATTTTTGAGATTGTTGCAGCTTAATCTAGCTAGCCCAGGGACTATTTTGCAAAATTTTTAAAGGTTTAGGGTTTTTATATTGATGAATATAAGTTTATTTTGATGTTTGATGATAGAAAACGCATGCTTGTTGTTAGATAAACAACATTTGTAATATGATTTTTGACAAAATTATCAATTAGGGATTAAATTGTGAAATGTGTAAATTTTATGGTTAAATTGTGAAATAAATGAAAAATATGGGTTGCTAGGGACTTAATTGAAATTCGGCTAGCATGGGTATAAGTTGAATTTCATGAAATTGCATTTTTATGAGTTAAGGACTAAATTGTAAAGATGTTGAAATATTAGAGGTAAAAGTGTAAAGTTGCTATAATGTGTATTTTGGACTAAATTGAATTGATTGATGATTAAATAAGCTAAATTTGATATTATATAGATCAAGAAAAGTGAAATTCGGATTTAGATTAGGGGAAAAACAATGTGTTGGATTAGTCGATCTACTTTGTCGTTTTTCCATTCGAGGTAAGTTCGTATGTAATAAGCATTGTTATATTTGTTTTTTAAATGCTTTAATATTGCGTAAATTGTGAATACGACCTTGCGAATATCTTCAACGACGGTTCGACAAATGTGAAATCCCAGTTGAACCTTAGGAATAGATTAGGATACGAATGACATGTCATTAGGGGTTATGTGATTTGGGTGCTGGTCCGTACGTCCTACCGGTGGCTGAGTTATCCGGCATGTGTTGCGGATTCTCGTCAGCTTGTGTGAGCAGCACTGTGTAGCTTCGTCATGACCGTCAGCTTGTGTGAGCAGAACCATTGATAGCTCAAGAGTGAGCATTATATGTGATACGAGATTGGGATAACTTCAGCTATGTATGTTGCACTTAGGGTGCGAGATTCCCAAGTATTCGATAGTATTCTGAATGGTTCAATGGGTATATCAAAGATACATATGAGTATGAGATTTATACGAGATGGTACATGTATGTACATGAACCGTATAAGCATTGAATCGATGAAAGTTGTGAAATTCATAATTAACCTTGAAAATGAAAATGTGATAGGTTGTGTATCAT
The DNA here is from genome assembly GCA_025698515.1 of Gossypium sturtianum. NCBI lineage: Eukaryota > Viridiplantae > Streptophyta > Magnoliopsida > Malvales > Malvaceae > Gossypium > Gossypium sturtianum. The sequence continues at coordinate 129,032,417 of CM046948.1, forward strand.
TATGAATTATACCATGATATGTTAACTTGTTTGAATTGTGTTAGTATGGTAAGATGAGTTTATTATTATACAAACTTACTAAGCTTTATAGCTTACATTGTTTATTTTTCCGTGTTTTATAGTGAATTTAAAGCTAGCTCGGATTTGGAAATCATCGGAGAACTCATCACACTATCAAGCTATCACTTTGGTACTTTGGAGTTTATGTATTGGTTATATGGCATGTATAGGAACTTTGGTCATTTTGGTATATAGTTTGGTAATGAATTTAGCTATTTGGATTAGCTTGTAAATGTTTAATGTTTGGTGTTGTATATAGCCATGAGAGTTGGATTATTTTGGTTGATTTGGTTGTGCATATATATGCAAATGGTTTTTGTCTTGTGTTGATAATTGCTATGGAAATGATTGTGGTAAATGTTTGATATTTGAGAATTGGTATATTTGTGATTTTAGGCAAGATGATGCATATTTGAAAGTATCCACATTGATGATTTGAGAAAGTGAAGTTTGGTATGAAATTGAATGGCATATTATAGTATTTTGTGCCTTGTATTTGTTGGTATTGAAATGGTATGAATTATGCTTGGTTTAGGTTGGTTGAATGCCTATTTATGTCATATTGTGTGCAATTTGATTTGGTGTAGGTATATGCAAATTTGGGTGGCAAGATGGCTTGGAAAATAGCCTATTTTTGTCCACACGGGTAGAGACACTCAGGCGTGTGTCTCAAATTAGTGTGTGACACACTGGTCAAAGTTACACTACCGTGTGTCCCCGGGTGTTGAATTAGAAATCAAGTCAAGATGCTCCACACGGCCCAAAGACACAAAGGCGTGTGACTTGGCCGTGGCATAAGTCAAGATATACCTACACGAGTTTGGCACGGCCTAGCACACGGCCTGGCACATGGGCGTGTGAGGCCATTTCGAAGGGCACACGGGCTGGTCACACGAGCGTGTGGTTGGCCGTGTGACCCAAGTCAGAGAGTTACACGGGGTCGGACATGGGCTGGGACACGGCTATGTGATCCCATTTCGAATGTCCACACGACCTGTGACACGGGCGTGTCTTTGGCCGTGTGAGACACATGGCCGAGCCACACGGGCGTGTGTCCCCTGTATTTTGTAAAATTTTATAATTGTTCCAAAATTTTTTTGAGTTATCGCTTTAGTCCCGAACCACTTCGAATGCATGTTTTGGGCCTCGTAGGCTCGTATTAGGGACATTGTGAATGATGTTGACTGATGATTACATGAAATTTGAAAATGTATGTGAAATGTATGTTTAATTGTATTATAAGTCTAGTAATGCTCCGTAACCCTATTCCGGCATTGAATACGGGTGAGGGGTGTTACAAAGCATATATCCTATTACACATATAATCACCTAACATTCAAGCATATATTAGCATATTCAAAAACAACTTTATAGATAAATTGCATAATGGTCACACGTCATATAAACACATATCACAATACACACATATTCATATTTAAGATAATTTGGCACTTGAGCTATGAAACATAAAAGTGAGATCTATCATTACTCATTGGATACACGAATCTCCAACACATCAAACATAGAATCATGGAGTCAAACATGTCTCAAAAGTGAAGCCCTTTACATGTCCCTTTGAATGGAGCTTAGCTCACATTCCCTTATCCCTCCAATATATCCCAAGGCCTTAACGCCCAAAATCACTGTACATATAGGTGAGTACTGTAACATCCTGAAAAGGGCCTATGCATTTTTGGTTTAATTGTACGCAATGACATATCTTATGTGTTATGAATATATTTTGAACACTTTTGGAAACCTGGAAATGTATGGAAATTTTAAGTTTAAAAGAGGAAAGTGAACATTTTTAGAACCTTGGAAATGTAAGGAAATGTCTTGTAAGGAAATGTCTTGTAAGGAAATGTCATGGAAATGTAAGGAAATGTCAAGTTTACAGAGCCGATCGAAAATTTTTGGAAACTTAGAAATGACCTAGAAATGACGAGTTTTAAGGTTTAAAAGGGGAAATTAAGGCAAGGTGGCCTTAAAAGGAAAAGTTTGTGAAATTTGACACACAAACAGGCTTGGAAAAGTGGTCTGAAGATGCCACTTAGGGCCTATGGAAATGGCGCCATATGCAAGAGGAATGGGCCTAAGTTCGAGTCACATGGGAAGCAAATAAAAGAAATTTTATTTTGCTACAAGGAGCAGAGAGGTGGACGGCACATGGCTATAAATTAGGAGCTTTTATTATTTTATAAATAGTGGATAAATAAGGGATTTATTTATCATTATTTTCAAGAGATAATTGTTGGATTAAATTCTTTTAATTTGAATAAAGAGATAAAGAGGAAAATAAGGGAGAAGTGATGGCCAAGTAAGGGACTTTGAGTTTAATAATTTTACTAAGTAAGGATAGTTGCTGAATTATCTTTTATTTTAAGTGATAATTAAAGAGATAAAGCTATTAAAATAGAAGAGTGATGGCCAAGTAAGGGACTCCTTATATGATAATTTCGGCTATAAAAGGAAGGAAGGAGGGCTACTCATCAATTTGTGCTTCCTCCTTTCTCTGTCGAATTCTTAGTGCTATCGTCTCTTCTTTTCTTTCTTTTATTTTTGCCAAGCCGAAATACCTTGTGTTCTAGCCGAATCCTCCATCTTTATTCTTCCTTCTCTTTTCTTTCTAATCCCTCCAAAAGCCGAAAGTTGTGAGATCATCATCTAGCCATAGCCGAATCTCTGAAGGTTGAAGTGAAGGTGCAATCGATTTCTTCAAGTAAGGGTAAGATCTCATTCGGTTTCACCCTTTTTCCTTAAGATTTGCCGAAATCTAGGACTAACCCCATTAATATCTTGTTGCCGAAACTTTGAAGAGATCTTTCGGGATTTACTAAGTGTCGACTACAAGGAAGGAGAAGTTCTTTTCCCGAAGGTACACCATAGGCCACGTGTTCCCTAGTTATTCGGTGAGTTTCGGGATTTAAAATCCACAAGGTAAGTTTAAGTATACTAATCCTACTAGGATTTGGATTTATGGCCGAATGGCTTTTTTATTAAAGTAGTAGGTGATTAATCAAATGTAGGGATTAAGGATCCAAGCATTAGATCAAGCTTTTCGGGATCTCAAGGAAATTTTAAGCGAATCAGGTGTGTACCCCACACTAACTTTTAATAAGATTAATGGTAATATGTAAAATATGCATGTTTATAAGAATGTGGCTAAGGTACCATAATATGGTACAAAGTACTCAGGTACGTTTCCTACTCCTATTAGGATTACGAAATATGTTATATTTAACATGTGAAATATGATAAGAATGTGAATTTAAGTATGATATGCATGATATGAATAATATGGGTCATTCGGGATATATGACAAAGGGGAAGTGAATGTGATGACTACGGTCTCACTATCTGAATGTGGTGACTTCGGTCACATTATCTGAATGTGGTGACTTCGGTCACATTATCTGAATGTGGTAACTTCGGTTACATTATCTCGAATGTGGTGTCTCCCGACACAATTATCTGTGGCTATGCCACAAATTTTATATGGGCGATGAGCACGTTGACTGCAGCGACTGCCTTCGATGGTGTGTAGCGGATGGAGGGTCGACTTAGTAGTCCCCACGGTGTGGCCGGCAGTGCGGGGTGTGTAGCGGATGGACAACTAGGTTTGGGTTTGGGAATGCATCATAACTCAGTATTCTATGTTTTGAATGTGTAATATGTGATATGCCCGATTCTATTATGATTTAGTGTCGTGTACACATTGAGTCTGTTTGACTCACCCGTTGGGAACATTTTTCAGTGATGAACAGTGATGGACCGGACTGGCAGAACTTGTGGTGGCCATGCTCAACATGAAGTTTATATTTTTGAGGACTCTTAAATTTATTTTAGTACTTTGAATTATTTTGGGAATTATTTGATGTAATAAGGCCATAAGGCCATAGTGGAATTACTTTACACATATTTTTATTTATTATGATTATGAATTTTATCTATTAAAATTTAATTAAAATTTCTTTTAAACTAAACCCTAAATATTTTGCCACTTAAGATAAAAGGGATTTCAATATAAAACGAACCTGTTTTCAACACAAGCCCAACCCAAAACAAAATTTTTCTTAAAATCACACAAGTTTTCCTAAGAACAAAAGAATTTTGAACCGGTTTACTTGAGGAACATACCAAATCTGGTCAAAGCTCGTGGGCCAGTTTGGGGTGTTTCGATTTGGTATCGAGCCCGCTTTTAAACTCTCTACTGTGGGCTAAGGCCCAAAACGTTTTCAAATCGAGCCCAAATGAGTTTTATGAAAGTATTTTTGAAAATGAGCAGTTTTTTCGGCATGGCACCTAAGTCTCCGACCCATGATCCACGGTAAGTACCCTTGTCTCATCAAGTGAAATATGTATGTGAATGTTATAAGTATGAAGGGAACATAGATTAGTGAACTAGGATCTGTTGAACCCTAGGGCTAGTGCACTCAAACACATGCATAAGACTTAAGGACTATTAAACAAACTCGTGAAGTAAGTCGCCGAGCTAGGTGTGGCAAATCACAGCGCATGTCTAGGAGTGGATTCAGTGAAGAGCTTGGTACTTAAGCGGTCCCTAGCGACTCACCTCCTCTCTCTACTCGAATCCTACAGTGCGTAGCTACGGTTCACCCTAACCAAGAGGACTTATTCACTGGCTAAACCAATCATTAAAACCCGAAAGGGACTAGCCATGCAGATTTTATAAAATTCCTAGTTTTAAAATCCCTAAATTACCCTTTTAATTGTAGTAAAAGATTATTGTGAATTTTTTCCAAAATATCTCGATTTACAAAATTACAAAAATGCCCTGTATTGTAAATTACTAAAATACCCTTAGTTCTTAAGATTTTCAAAAATACCCTCGACGTTTGCTACAATATTTCTACTTTACAAAAATACCAAAAACTTCTGTTTTACAAATAACAAGATACCCTAATTTGGAAAAATTTACGGAACTGCCCCTGACTTCCAAAATTACCGAAATAACCTCGATTTCTGAAATTTTTGCAACACCTCCGATTTGGAAAACAAAATAACCCAGAGATTTTGTAAATTCTGAAATACCTTTAATTTGAAAAATATTTTCGAATTGACCCCGATTTATTACCAAAATACCCCTGTAGGGGAAAAGACGAAATTACCCATGGGTAGGGAAATGGATGGAATAGCCATAAAAGTGTAGTGAATGATGTTGTGAATGAATGTGACTTCATGGAAAAATGAATGTGTCTCTGCTTATGAATGTGAATGTGACTCTCTGAATTAGAGTAGTGAACTTGAACTGAACCTTTGTGTGATCGAAAGAACTACTTCTAAATATCTTTATATCATAAAATTGTTCGCGGTTAATAAGTGGAACAAAATTTCTGATGCATAAAACTTTTTAATCAGATTAAATCGCGACGTTAGAAATGAGTTCTAAGGGACGTGAACTTAGAGACTGTGCCTAGAAAGTATGATGGTTCTATTAAGATCAGAGTGCGCAGCATAAGCGTAGTGCGGTGAGTTAAGAGGTACGATTATTCGTTAATAAGTAATTTCGAGGACGAAATTATTTTTAAGGAGGGTAGAACTGTAACATCCTGAAAAGGGCCTATGCATTTTGTTTAATTGTACGAAATGACATATCTTATGTGTTATGAATATATTTTGAACACTTTTAGAAACCTGGAAATGTATGGAAATGTTAAGTTTAAAAGAGGAAAGTGAACATTTTTAGAACCTTGGAAATGTAAGGAAATGTCTTGTAAGGAAATGTCATGGAAATGTAAGGAAATGTCTTGGAAATGTAAGGAAATGTCTTGTAAGGAAATGTCATGGAAATGTAAGGAAATGTCAAGTTTACAGAGCCGATCGAAAATTTTTGGAAACTTAGAAATGACCTAGAAATGACGAGTTTTAAGGTTTAAAAGGGGAAATTAAGGCAAGGTGGCCTTAAAAGGAAAAGTTTGTGAAATTTGACACACAAACAGGCTTGGAAAAGTGGTCCAAAGATGCCACTTAGGGCCTATGGAAATGGCGCCATATGCAAGAGGAATGGGCCTAAGTTCGAGTCACATGGGAAGCAAATAAAAGACATTTTATTTTGCTACAAGGAGCAGAGAGGTGGACGGCACATGGCTATAAATTAGGAGCTTTTATTATTTTATAAATAGTGGATAAATAAGGGATTTATTTATCATTATTTTCAAGAGATAATTGTTGGATTAAATTCTTTTAATTTGAATAAAGAGATAAAGAGGAAAATAAGGGAAAAGTGATGGCCAAGTAAGGGACTTTGAGTTTAATAATTTCGGCTAAGTAAGGATAGTTGCTGAATTATCTTTTATTTTAAGTGATAATTAAAGAGATGAAGCTATTAAAATAGAAGAGTGATGGCCAAGTAAGGGACTCCTTAGATGATAATTTCGGCTATAAAAGGAAGGAAGGAGGGCTACTCATCAATTTGTGCTTCCTCCTTTCTCTGTCGAATTCTTAGTGCTATCTTCTCTTCTTTTCTTTCTTTTATTTTTGCCAAGCCGAAATACCTTGTGTTCTAGTCGAATCCTCCATCTTTATTCTTCCTTCTCTTTTCTTTCTAATCCCTCCAAAAGCCGAAAGTTGTGAGATCATCATCTAGCCATAGCCGAATCTCTGAAGGTTGAAGTGAAGGTGCAATCGATTTCTTCAAGTAAGGGTAAGATCTCATTCGGTTTCATCCTTTTTCCTTAAGATTTGCCAAAATCTAGGACTAACCCCATTAATATCTTGTTGCCGAAACTTTGAAGAGATCTTTCGGGATTTACTAAGTGTCGACTACAAGGAAGGAGAAGTTCTTTTCCCGAAGGTACACCATAGGCCACGTGTTCCCTAGTTATTCGGTGAGTTTCGGGATTTAAAATCCACAAGGTAAGTTTAAGTATACTAATCCTACTAGGATTTGGATTTATGGCCGAATGGCTTTTTTATTAAAGTAGTAGGTGATTAATCAAATGTAGGGATTAAGGATCCAAGCATTAGATCAAGCTTTTCGGGATCTCAAGGAAATTTTAAGCTTAATCAGTGTGTACCCCACACTAACTTTTAATAAGATTAATGGTAATATGTAAAATATGCATGTTTATAAGAATGTGGCTAATGTACCATAATATGGTACAAAGTACTGTGCATGCGTTTCCTACTCCTATTAGGATTACGAAATATGTTATATTTAACATGTGAAATATGATAAGAATGTGAATTTAAGTATGATATGCATGATATGAATAATATGGGTCATTCGGGATATATGAAAAAGGGGAAGTGAATGTGATGACTACGGTCTCACTATCTCGAATGTGGTGACTTCGGTCACATTATCTCGAATGTGGTGACTTCGGTCACATTATCTCGAATGTGGTAACCGGTTACATTATCTCGAATGTGGTGTCTCCTGACACAATTATCTGTGGCTATGCCACAAATTTTATATGGGCGATGAGCACGCCGATCATTAGCAGCGATCGCTTCGATGGTGTGTAGCGGATGGAGGGTCGACTTAGTAGTCCCCACGGTGTGACCCGCAAGTACGGGTGTGTAGCGGATGGACAACTAGGTTTGGGTTTGGGAATGCATCATAACTCTGTATTCTATGTTTTGAATGTGTAATATGTGATATGCCCGATTCTATTATGATTTAGTGTCGTGTACACATTGAGTCTGTTTGACTCACCCGTTGGGGAACATTTTTCAGTGATGAATGCAAGTGATGGACCGGGACTGCAGAACTTGTGGTGGCCATGCTCAACATGAAGTTTATATTTTTGAGGACTATTGAATTTATTTTAGTACTTTGAATTATTTTGGGAATTATTTGATGTAATAAGGCCATAAGGCCATAGTGGAATTACTTTACACATATTTTTATTTATTATGATTATGAATTTTATCTATTAAAATTTAATTAAAATTTCTTTTAAACTAAACCCTAAATAATTTGTCACTTAAGATAAAAGGGATTTCAATATAAAACGAACCTGTTTTCAACACAAGCCCAACCTAAAACAAAATTTTTCTTAAAATCACACAAGTTTTCCTAAGAACAAAAGAATTTTGAACCGGTTTACTTGAGGAACATACCAAATCTGGTCAAAGCTCGTGGGCCGGGTTTGGGGTGTTTCAAGTACTCACAGTCCTATGGCATGCCAACTATATCCAACGGTTTCAAGATCACAAGGCCAAAATATCCGAAGTCAAACACATATCACTTACCGATTATCCGTGCACAATCACTGCATATTTTCATTTTTAGCAAAACACTGTCACTAACATTTAACATACACATAACATGTACATATTTGCACTTTCACAATAGTTATCATAACCACATATCACATGTTATAGCATCTCATCTCAATTCACATATTCACAAACACATAAGCATTTTATTTACAAGATAACATAGGTATGAGAAAGCTTACACTAGGAATTTAGAGTAGGGGTTTAGGCTACTACTCAATTCCAAAATAATGCATTGAATCATGTCCACAAGTAATTATTCCAAACACTCACCAATTATGCTTTCGTCGAAAAGCCGAAAGCTCAAACTAGCTTTTCCTTTCCTTTATCTCTACCCGTAGAAGGTTCTATCGAATCCGAAACTTTAACACAACAAATTCACACAACAATACATCCAAAAATTAGTCAATGACTCATTACAAACATACAAAACATAAGCCTAAACTAAGTTCTCATGTAACTGAAACATTTAAAACTCAAATATCTCGGTCTATACTCAATCTTTTCACCTGAAACCAATTCCGTTCATCTTATAATTCACCTACAACTAATTCTCAACCTTTAAACTATAATAAAATACTCAATTTATGATATTGACTTTTTTGACATGTTTTATTGTTATTTTCTGAAAATTCATTAAAACTCAAGAATTCTTTAACGAAACTTCAAAGCAAGTTTGTAATCATGTTAAAACAAGTTGAAAAACACTTTGAAATCACATTTTTATGCAAAATCACGAAATCCACCATTAACAACCTAATTTTTCAACTTTTATTTAAAACATGCGATTTAATGGCTAAAAATTCTGTTTAAAATACTAGATAACAGTAAAAACTAATAGAAAGATGAATGGTTACCTTTGATGATGAAAATCCAAGTGTTTGATCGAAAACCCAAAAAACCCACAAGCTTGACAATGGAGAAAACTATGGTGATTTTGGGTGTTTTTCTTGGTATTTAATGGAGGTTTATTTTTATAAGGATGATGGAAATCAAAAGACTAGAGTTTGGAATAAAAAATCAAATGGAGAGGCTGAGGGAAAACAAATGGATGACAACAAGAATAAGAGGTGAAGAACTAACATGAATATATGTAGGTGAGGGAAGTATTAGTTTGAATTTTAAAATTTGGTTTAACTGCTTCATAAAGACTCACAATTTTGACTCTTTTGCAAATCAATCTTATTTTCAAAATTAAAGGTATCTAAAACTCATTTTTAGAAATTGATTTAATTTTCTAAAAACCATAATTGAAAACATTACAGATAAACCATGTCAAAAAAATTCGATCACCCTAAGGCTAAAATACCCCTAAAACTCCTAGGCCTTATTTTGGGGTGTGACAAAAACTCCAGGGTGCAATATCTATAACAACTCATTTTTTAGTGGTGTCAAAAATAGTGGTTTCGGGACCACAACTCTGATGTGTCAGTCCGTAAATATTAATTATTTAATATTTACTAGGTCATTAATATCGTATTAAAATTTGGTCATAAAATTGTATCGTTTAGATAGTTAACTAAGTAAAAAACACTAAATCGTAAAAGCTAAGAAAGTTTATCTCCATTAGTTAAAGTTATTAAATAACTATAGAAAAGTAACTAAAAGGACTAATATGGTGATTTAACCATTAGGGGTTCTAATGGACAGTTCTAGGTGTTAAAAGATATGAAATTCAATTATATTTTAAACGGTAAAATAGTAAATAATCAAATAAGGAATATAACAAAAGACATGTTAAAAATTCATATCATCTTCTTCCTTTCAACATTAGAATTGAAACCCTAAAGGAAGCTTAGAGAACATTCGGTCAAGCTTGGGTCTTTCAATAGATCAAGAACGAGCTGATAATCGTGGAAAAGAGGAAATTATGGAATAGTCCTTGTACATTGTCGTGCTGCAGTTTAGTCAGGTAAGTTTGATTAGTTTAATTCTAATACATTTTTAAATGAATATTAGATTAAATTCAATTGTTTAACGTTGATTAATACAAATAATGTCTTGTAAATGAGAATTGATGTAATGAAACGATATCACCATTTTCTGTTGATAAATCCTGAGCTGGATGAATGTAGGATAGAGTACGATTGGCATGCCAATAGGTTATTTTGCGTGCGGTACGAGATTGATATGAGAGGTGACGATGATTTCTATATATCCTCTATCCACTAAATATACCGAGGTATTGCATTTGTTGCGAACTATCGGGTTATATTATAGTGTTTCTAGTGTGTTACGGGGGCAGATGTTGGCCTACGAGCTAGGCATTTGGTGTCGAGGTGTGTTATCGGTTGGTCTGGCTTGTATGAGTGCCTCGTGTGTTGTATGGTTTACCGTGTACTCGTATCCGTATATCATTCATCGGTATCATTTTGTTGACCTCTGGATGTTATTGAAATGTAGATAAATGATTTGTACTATTGTTGGGCATTACTCACCTGTTGTGAGCTATGATTGACAGGAGTTCTATTAAGAACCTTGTTGACAGGAACTCTATTCATTAATATTGTTATTTGAATTATTATGTTTAATTCGGTAAGCTTTATCATTGATCAAAGAAGTTACTATACTTTATGTAAGTTTACTCGTGTCCTTGTTTTCTTCTTTGTAGATTACATTTTTGTGGAAATTGAGAGATCAGATCAACTCGAAGAATCACACTATTTGAGGACCTCTTGGTATATTTTGAATGTAACTTGGCTTATATGGCATGTAATAGGACCATTTGGTCATGATTGTATAGTTCATAAGTATTTTGTAATGTGTTATGTGTGGTGCTTTTTATATGGTGGAATGAGCAACTAGTGTGGTATGCTTGTTAAGTTCCAAGTTTAAACATGAGTGGTCAAGCATGGAATGGTAAGTATGATATGAATTAAGCCAAGTACATTAGAATTGAATGCAAGTTATTTTGAATGAGTTGAGACTTGTGTAATGTAATTCTTAGTAGGTGAAAATGTTAAGTGTTTGAAATGTGGTGTCATTGGTGACACATTGGTTAGGCTTTAGGATGTTTGGTTTGGCATGTTTTGGGTGTCATTGAAATGCATTTTAAAGTCCTATAATCATGAGTTGAGATTGGTTTAGGTACTTAAGCATTTGGATATGAAATGGCCACATTGTGGGTCATTTTTGGGCACACACAGCCTGAGACACGGGCTGTCACACGATCGTGTGTCACACACGGGCAACTCACACGGGCTGGCACACTGCCTGCAACACGACCGTGTGACCCAAGTTAGTGAGTTACATGGGTGAGTACAAAGGCATGTGGAGTAGCCACATAGGCGTGTAGGATAGCTACACGGCCATGTTTGGAACCACATGGTCTCGACTCTGTCACACGGCCTGGACACACGGCGGTGTGACCCCTGTTTTGAAAATTTTCATTTTGGTCCCAAATCTCCTGTTTTGTTTTGAATTGGTCCTTGATTGCTCCTAAAATATTTTTAAGGCCTCGTAGGCTTGATTTAGGACCCGTGAATGTATGTCTTACTTTATTTTGATTTATTTATGAGTATTGTTAATTAATTGATGAATTGGAACCTATTTGTTTTGGAATGTTTCAAATTTTTTGGTAATACTCTGTAACCCTATTTCGATGACGGAAATGGGCTATGGGTGTTATAGTATCTCTTCGAACTCCAGAATTTATAACGCGAATGAAGCTTCCAGAACTCCATAGAACTTCTCCATCACCCACAAAAGCCCAACCCCATGCAGATGCGATATGTCATACATAGTCATTGCATATCAAGTTTCTCAAGCATTTCAATGTATTGACATGGTAATCATGCTTTTGGAATACATGCCTCACAAGTGCACACTTAGTGATGTGCAATCATCAGTAGTATGTCACCAACCAAATGTCACAGTTGATACGCGATATTATACATATAAATGTAACAGCCCGATTTTGGGTCTAGTCGGAACAGTGGTTTCAGGACCACAAATCTGACGTAGTAAAATTTATTTTTATTGTATTTTTATGGTCTACATTTTTATGGAATGATTTTGTGAAAATTTCGTTCGAAAATTTTGACGTTTGGGCACTCAATTTAGTTAAAGTGACTAAATTGCATAAAGTGCAAAATTTGAGTTCTATGTGTTAAAGGTGTCTAATTGCTATGAGATTTTAAATTAGAGGTCCTTAGATGGTAATTAGACCATTATGTCTTAGTATGGACAGAAATGGACATGGTTAGAGAAAAATATCAAAGTTTAAGTGAAGGGCATTTTGGTCATTTGGTAAATAAAGACTAAATAACTAATAAAAAGATGTCATCTTCTCAATTTCATCCTCCATAGATGAAATTCACAAGAGAAGACATAGTTAGGGTTTGGCCAAGCTTCCAAGCTCGATTGTAAGTCCGTTCTAGCCCCGTTTTTAATGATTTTTATGTTTTTGAAATCCTTGCAACCTAATCTAGCTATTTCAAGGACTAATTTGAAATGATGTCAAAGTCTAAAATTTTACCCATGTTATATATTTGTGTATTTTGATGTTTAATGGTAGAAAATGTATGTTTGATGTTAGATAAACAACTTTTACTAAGTGATTTTTAATGAAAATGCCTAAAAAGGACCTATTTGTAAAAGTTTTAAAAGGTGTGAAAATGTGAATAAATGAAAAATGTGGGCTGTTATGAGTATGAAAATGGTTTGACTAGGCTTGGGTTTTGAAGAAATTGACTATATTTCATTTTACGAGCCTAGGGACTAAAGTGTAAAATGTTGAAAAGTAAGGGGCAAAAATGTAACTTTGCCATAATGTGATTTTTGGACTGGATTGAATAATGTGAGTATTAAATGAGTTAAATTTTCTATTGTAGATCAAGAAAAACAAAGTTCAGACCTAGATCGGGGGAAAAATAAAGTGTTTGACGATTAGGTCCATTTTCACTATTTTTGTACCGAGGTAAGTTCGTATGTTAATAATGCAATGTTATAATTGTATTTTTAATGTTTTGATATTTCATGGATTGCATGATTAATTGTATGAGCATATTCGACGAAGTTCCGGCAAGAGAGAAATCTCGATTGAACCTTAGGAATAGATTAGGATACAAGTGACATGTCACTAGGAACCCATGTGAATATGTAATTATTTTATTTATGAGTCCCGAGTGCTGGTCCTGTATGTCCTACCGGTGGCTGGGTATACCGGCATATGTTGTAGATACCTGACAGCTTGTGTGAGTAGCACCGCGTAGCTACGTCTCGACTGACAGCTTGTGTGAGCAGGCCCGTGGATAGCTCGAGAGCGAGCCTATATGTGTTATGAGATTGGTGGTAGCTTTAGCTACATATGTGGCACTTAAGTGCAAATTTTTTCGTGTATCTGATAGTATTCCAAGTGGTTCAACGGGTATGCCAAAGATGAGAAAGTATGTGATTATGTTACGAGTTAGTACAGGTATGTACGAAAGACTCAAAGGAAATAGATTCGGTATATGATGAACTATTGGTAAGAATATGGTTGAGTATGTTATGTTCATGAAGTTTTAATGACATTTATGTTGATTCATGTTATGTTATGCATATGATAAATGTATAATTAATGTTGTTTATTATTTGCATATGAACTTACTAAGCTATATAGCTTACTCCCCTTTCTTTCCCTTGTTCTATAGTGTCACCAAGCTAGCTCGGGGATTGGAGATCATCGGAGATCCATTCACACTATCAACCATTCTTTTGGGTATCATTGAAATGTCAATATTTTGAGTTATGGCATGTATAGGGACTTGGTCATTTTGTTATATGTTTCATTGGTAATGGGGCCAAATGTATCGGCTTATAATGAGTAATGATTTCATTTTGTATATGGCCATGAAAGTTGGCTAATGTTGGTTATGAGTATCATTATATGTTGATACCATTCATGAATGTGGAAACTTGCATGATTTGTGTTGATAAATTATGAGGTTAAAGCATGTTAGATGTTAGCATGTGGATGTGATGTTAATACCTTGGTTGTGGATGTTTTGGTTACCTAAGTATGCTTGAATTGGTATTATATGATGTTGTGTAGGTATGTGCATGGAAGGGTGGCAAAAGGCTTGGTAAATAGCCTTATTTAGTCCACATGGGTAGACACACGGGCGTGTGTCTAGGCCGTGTGCGACACACAGCTTGCCCTACGGGTGTGTGTATTGGCCGTGTGTCCCTTGCACCTTAAATTTGAGAAACAGAATGCTCATAATTAAGCAGATGGGCAGAGACACGGGCGTGTGTCTCGGCCGTCTGAGGGACACGGCCTCAGGCACGGGCGTGTGTCCCGGGCATGTGAAGTCTGCTCCTATTTTATGAAAAATCATGAAAATTAAATCAACCACACGGCCTAGCACACGGGCGTTTGACTTGGCCGTGTGACTTCAATTTGTTCATAAGTTACAAACAGAGAGTTACACGGGTTATGGACATGGGCGTGTGTGACCACACAGCCTGCCCATACGGGCGTGTCCCAAAACCACATGGGCGTGTGACCCTGTTTCTAACAAAATTTTTCTAAGTTTTTGTAATATTTCCTGAGTTCTCGGTTTAGTCCCGAACCACTTCCAATGCATGATTTGGGCCTCGTAGGCTCGTATTAGGGACTTTATAATCGAATATGAATGGTTTTAATTTGGACACAAAATTTATGACTCAAAATTGTGTGAATGCTTGTGTTGTAAGTCAGGTAATGCCTCGTACCTTGTTCCGGCATTGAATACGGGTAAGGGGTGTTACATTTAGTGGTATCAGAGCTACGATTTAGTCGATTCTCGGACTAACGTAGCGTGTGTAAAAGTCTAGCTATACATGCCATACATAAGTTGTGAAAGTGTGATGACTCCTGACAATTTTAAATTGTGTTTTTATATAGTAAATGGATCCCAATCGAGCTGAAGTTGATGACATAGAAAGTAATGCGCCGGCTCCCGCTCAAGTGGCTGCATCGTCTGAAAGTAGACCTTCCACGGTTAGTCAGGGAGGAGGAGAAGGGGCTAGGGAAGCCTTCCTCCACATGATGAACGAGTGGTATACGGAGTTTGTTCGAACAAATTCGACTGCTCAACCCCTCCACCCCAACCTATTCCTCAGTCGGTTCCCGTAGCTCCACAAGGTATGGAATTTGTAAGATTGAACCGGTTGATAAAATCTGAAAGCATGGGGCTGAGTATTTTCGAGCTAATGTTGATGATGATCCTGAGAGAGCCGAGTTTTGGCTCGAAAACTCCATCAAGGTATTCGATGAACTGTCTTGCACACCGGATGACTGTCTAAAATGTGCTGTGTCGCTTCTAAGAGACTCAGCATACCGGTGGTGGAAAACTCTTGTGTCAGTAGTACCGAGAGAGAGGGTTAACTGGGTATTCTTCCAAGATGAGTTTCGGAAGAAATATATCAACCAACGGTTCATTGATCAGAAATGTAAGGAGTTTTTAGAGCTGAAATAGGGCCGAATGTCTGTAACTGAGTACGAACAAGTGTTTGTTAGGCTTAGTAAGTACGCTCAGGAGTGTGTTTCCACCGAGGCTATCATGTGCAAAAGGTTCGAATATGGGTTGAATGAGGATACCCGATTGTTAGTTGGAGTTCTTGAGCTGAAAGAATTTGTGGTGCTATTCGACCGAGCTTGTAAAGCTGAAAAATTAAGTAAGGAGAAGAGGAAAGCTGAGTCTGAGGCTAGAGATGTAAGAAAAAGTCCGATGAGTAAGTCATTTCAATCTCAGTCTAAGAAATCGAGAGATTTGTATGCTCGTTCGAGTGCTTCAGCTGGGTATTCCAACAGAGATCGTGGGAAACAATATTCGGGTTCTAAAGCCCAAACTACGTCGATAGCGAGTGATTGTAATGTTAGATCCAATCGACCTGAATGTCAACACTGTGGTAGGCGACATCCCGGTGAATGTAGAATGAAAGACCGGGCTTGCCTTAAATGTGGCTCACAAGACCACTTTATTCGGGACTCCCCTGAAATGGTTGAGAAAGACAAGATTCAGAATGAAAGATCGGGCAACACTGCCACTAGAGGGAGAACTTTGAGGAATACGAGGAATGCGACCAGTAGTAAAGGTGTAACTAAAGATTCAACTGTAAGATCCGAGGCTAGAGCACCTGCTAGAGCCTATGCTATCCGTGCCCGCGAAGAAGCGACATCTCCCGATGTTATCGCTGGTACTTTTTCTCTCTATAATACTAATGTAGTTGCATTGATTGATCCTGGATCAACTCATTTTTATGTTTGCATGAAATTGGTAGCTAGTAAGAGCTTGCCTGTTGAGTTTGCTGAGTTTGTGATTAAAGTGTCAAACCCCTTAGGCAAACATGTATTAGTTGATAGAGTTTGCAAGAATTGTCCCTTGATGATTCGAGGTCACTATTTTCCAGCTGATTTAATGTTTTTTCCATTTGATGAGTTTGCAAGAATTGTCCCTTGATGATTCGAGGACACTGCATGATGCGGTAGTGAATTGTAGACGGAAAATTATTGAATTGAAATGTGAAAATGGTGAAATTCTTCGGATTGATTCAGATGAGTCGGGTGAGTTACCTGTTGTGATCTCTTCGATGTCTACCCAGAGATATGTAAGAAAAGGTTGTGAAGCTTATCTAGCTTATGTGTTGAATACAAAAGTGTCTGAATTGAAAATTGAATCAGTGCCGGTAGTTTGTGAATATTCGGATGTTTTTCCAGAAGAGTTGCCTGGGTTGCCAGGGTTGCCACCGATTAAAGAAGTTGAGTTTGGCATTGATTTTGTACCAGAGACTTCACCAATATTGATTTCTCCGTAAGGAATGGCTCCGACTGAATTGAAAGAATTAAAAGCTCAGTTGCAATAGTTGACAAATAAGGGTTTTACAAGACCGAGTTTTTCTTCCTGGGGTGCACCAGTATTATTTGTAAAGAAGAAAGATGGATCTATGAGACTTTGTATCGATTATCGGTAGCTCAACAAGGTAATGATAAAGAAAAAGTATCCTTTTCCAAGAATTGATGACTTGTTTGATCAGTTGAAAGGGGCAATGGAAACACAAAAATATACACACTTTTTCATGCCCTTTTTAACTTAAATTCATGCAGTTTTGATAAAATTCTTATCGAAAAATAATTAATTTTTATAAAATAATTAAATTGCACTTAAATTATGAACATGTTGAATTTTAATTAATTTTGATCATTTTTCGACAGATTTGCACAAAGGGCAAAAAATGACTCGGCAGACACTACTAGAAGTTCAAAATCGAGAAGTAATTTGAAGTATCAAGGCGAATTATTTTCAGCCTAAGCCGGTCCAATTATGTGTATTAATTCATGATATAATTAATTTTAATTTATATCCAATTTAATTTGGATTAAATAAATTATTATTAATTAATTATGAAAAAGTGGTCCAATTGAGCCGAACCTAGTGAACCAAACCGACCAAGAAGTGGACAGCCCAAAACTGTTCATATGCTGACCCAAATCAGTTTATTGGCTGATTATTTAGCTTGCAAAGAGGCTCTTGAAGACTTGTTCAAGTTGCAAATAAACCCCTCCACAATTGGTGGCTTTATAGATTTGCCCCAAGCCTACATTAGCAAAGTTGAAACTATCAACCTTGCCACATGTGTGGCCGGCCAAGGGAGGGATCTTTGGCTGATAATTTTAGCTATTTTTAGCAGCCCTCTTCAGCTATAAAAATCCTCTTAGTCTGGTGATTTGAAACACATCTCAAGCATTCACATCTTTTCTCTCTTCTCTCCACTTTCTCTCTTCTTTTCCATTCCAAATTCCCTTGCTCTCTTGCCGATTTCTCCTCTTGGAAAAGGGGCATTCATCAGCCATTTGGAGCAGCAATTAAGTGTTCATAGCAGCCTTGGTCGACGAGGACAACGGAGAAGGAAGAACGGAGCAAACTAGTCAAGCCACGGAAAAATACCGGATTTGATTCTTGTTCCCTATCTCTTTAATTTTTGTTGTTGTTATGATGAACATCTCTATGAATATTTATGTTTTTGGAATGGTTAATTTAATCAATTTAGCTTGAATTTAATTTGTGTTAGGTTGATTGCATTTCGTTTTCTAAAATTGTGTTTATGTTGTTATAGGCCTCGATAAGATGCTTGATTAAGTAAAATCATGACTAAGTTATTCTTGCATTACAATTGTGAGGTAGCTAATGAATTAATTATTTAAACGGATTGAAATTGTAATTAATGGACACAAGATTTTAATCAAGGCATGTTTAATCATCTAAGGTAGCTGAGGGTTAAATTAGCAACGGTATCTGACGATACATTTGCCTTGTATAACTTGCAAGATTATTATGATTAAACTGTTTCAAGGTAGGGATACTTTGTTACCTCATGTAGTCTTTTATGTGCTTATTAGATTTAATTAATCGTTTGAATTGACATAGGGATATGTACAAGAGATTATTTTGATTTAATAAGTATGTATGTGCAATAACATATTTGCCTATTAAGTTTGTTTAATCGGTTGAATTGACATAGGGATATAGTCAAGAGATGAATGGATTTTGGTAGGTGAGTATGTTCATTAGTTAGCAAATTATCGAGTTGCCGTGAATTTATTCGTAACAATATAAACACGAGTTTAATAATTCTAAGTTAAGAAATTTAATTAATCTAACACAATTATGTCATCTTGATTAAAATCGTATTTTGAAATCGTGCATTTGAGATTTATTTATTTAGTTTACTTAGTTTAAAATCTTAGTTTTTAATCACCCTCTTCAAACAAAATATTTTTCTTCACCAAAGTGTTTTAAATAGCATTCATAAATAATTCTTTTCACAGTCCTTGTGGGTACAATAACTCGACATTTACTTGTTACTTTATTACATGTTGCGATTGTGTACACTTGCACATTTCCGTCGTTCCAAGTTTTTGGCGCCGTTGCCGGGGACTATTTTAAAAAGACATTATTTGTGAATTTGTTAGTTTTGCATTTTGGTTTAATTTTATGTTTAAATTTTAACTTAATTAATTTTTCTATGATTATTTCAGGTGTTTATGAGTATTGACCGAATTATTGACTTACTTCATGTAGACCTTGAGATAGAAAAAACTTTTCGACAGCGAAGAAGACAAGCGAATCAGAGAAGGACCGAAGAGATGAACCTTGAAAATTTGAATCAAGGAAACGGAGCAAACCCTGCTCAAAATCCTATCCTTATTGCTCATGATAGGGATAGAGCTTTAAGACAGTATGTCGTGCCAATGTTTCATGATCTTAATCCGGGTATTAGAAGACCCAAAATTGAGGCACAACAATTCGAGCTGAAGCCAGTTATGTCCCAAATGCTTCAGACTGTGGGCCAATTTAGTGGAATGCCTATCGAAGATCCTCATCTTCACTTAAGACTGTTTATGGAGGTGAGTGACTCTTTCAAGTTAGTTGGAGTACCCAAAGACACATTACAATTGAAGCTGTTCCTGTATTCGCTAAGGGATAAAGCTCGAGCCTGGTTGAACTCATTGCCACCAAATTCAATTTCCACATGGCAAGAGTTAGCAGAAAGATTTCTCATGAAGTATTTCCCGCCTAGCAAGAATGCTAAGTTGAGGAATGAGATCACTGCCTTCCAACAAATGGATGATGAGTCCTTGTATGAGGCATGGGAAAGGTACAAAGAATTATTACGGAAGTGCCCTCATCATGGAATCCCACATTGCATCAAACTTGAGACGTTTTATAATGGTCTCAATGCTCACACGAGGATGGTAGTGGACGCTTCTGCTAACGGTGCTCTCCTTTCTAAGTCTTATAATGAGGCTTATGAAATCATTGAGAGGATTGCCAGCAACAATTATCAATGGCCAACCAATCGAGCAGTGTTAGGAAGACGAGTTGCTAGAATACATGAAGTAGATGCTCTTACTTCACTCACATCTCAGGTATCATAAATATCCTCAATGTTAAAAAATCTTACTACTAATGGGTCTAATAGTTTTGCAGCATAGCCACCAAATCAATTTGAAAATATAGCCTGTGTCTATTGTGGGGAAGGACATTTGTTTGAAGAATGTCCATCGAACCCAGAATCCTTATATTACATGGGTAACTAGAATCAAAATCGAGAAAGGTAAGGATTGCAATCCAATTTCTATAACCCATCATGGCGAAACCACCTGAATTTTTGCTGGAGTAACCAAGGGGCTAGAACCAGTAACACTTACGCCCAACCTAGATCGACCCAGCCACCTAGATTTCCCCAACAAGTTCAGAAACCAACCCAAGCTGAACCATCCAATGGCTTAGAAAATTTGTTAAAGGCATACATGACGAAGAATGATGCCTTAGTTCAAAGCCAAGCAGCTATATTGAAAAATTTGGAAAACCAAATGGGCTAGCTTGCTGCTGAACTCAAGAACCGACCACAAGGTGTTTTACCTAGTGATACGGAGAATCTGAGGAATCCAGGGAAGGAGCATTGTAAAGCATTGACATTAAGGAGCGAAAAGACTTTAGAGCCCAATTCCGTCGAAGTTGAGAAGGAGCCAGCTGACGCTCAAGACTCAGAGGAAGTTCAACCGAGTGTTGAAATTCCAGTTTCACAAGAACCAGAATCTGCAAAATCTGACAAGGTAACTTCAGAACGAGCTAATTCTGATCAACTAACAACTCCGTTAGATACAGAATTACCACAGAAGACGAACCAACCAGTTCTAGTAAAGAAACCTCCACCACCCTACCCTCAAAGACTTCAGAAGCAGAAGCAGAAAATTTAATTCAAGAAGTTCCTAGACGTACTCAAGCAACTTCATATCAACATCCCGTTGGTTGAAGCACTTAAACAAATGCCGAACTACGTCAAATTCATGAAGGATATCCTGTTTAAAAAAATGAAGACTTGGAGAATTTGAGACGGTAGCCTTGACAAAGGAATGCAGTGCATATCTTCAAAACAAACTACCCCCAAAGTTGAAGGATCCTGGATGTTTTACCATACCTTGCAACATTGGAGTAACATATTGTGGTAAGGCACTATGTGACTTGGGTACGAGTATCAACTTGATGCCTATGTCAATATTTAGGAAGTTAGAGATAGGTGAAGTTAGACCGACTACGATTACACTCCAATTAGCAGATCGATCCTTAGTACATCCAGAAGGAAAAATTAAGGACATATTGGTACGTGTAGACAAATTTATCTTTCCTGCTGACTTTGTGATTCTAGAATTTGAAGCAGACAAAGAGGTACCAATCATCCTAGGAAGACCGTTCTTAGCAACCGGAAGGATCCTTATTGATGTGCAGAAGGGCGAGCTTACTATGCGTGTTTAGGATGATCAGGTAACATTTAACATTTTTAAGTCTATGCGATTTCCTAACACAATTGATGATTATTCTGCAGTGCCCGATTTAGAGGATTTAATCGTGGAGAAGGAACTCAACTATGTTGAGGATCCATTAGAACAAATTTTGACATCAGACCCTCAAAATGATGAAGAGGAGGATGAATACTTAGCTTTGCTAGAAGCTAATCAAAGGGGATTTAATCGCAATCCCGTTTTGAATCTTTGGAGTTAGAGAATAGGGATTATGCCCAACCAAAAGCGTCAATCGAGGAGCCACCTAAATTAGAACTCAAGGTACTTCCTTCACATTTAAAAAATGTTTATTTAGGTAACACTTCTACTTTGCCTATGATTGTTTCAGCAGAATTAACCAATAAGCAAGAAGAGAAACTCATCCTCGTATTGAAACAATTCAAGAAGACTATTGGATGGACCATAGCCAATATTCGCGATATTAGTCCATCTGTATGCATGCACAAGATCATACTAGAAGATGGCGAGAAAGGGACGATTGATGAAAAACGAAGACTGAACCCCATCATGAAGGACGTAGTAAAGAAAGAAATCATCAAGTGGTTAGATGCGGGTATAATTTACCCCATCTTAGATAGTTCATGGGTAAGTCCGGTCCAGTGCATACCAAAGAAAGGAGGTATCACGGTCATTAAAAAAGAGAATAACGAGTTGATATCGACTAGAATGGTTACGGGATGGAGAATTTGCATCGATTACCGGAAGCTGAACAAGGCGACTAGGAAAGATCACTTTCCTTTGCCATTTTTGGATCAGATGCTGGATAGACTCGCGGGGCGAGGCTATTACTATTTTCTTGATGGATACTCAGGGTATAATCAGATTACAGTAGCACCAGAAGATCAACACAAGACAACATTCACCTGCCCGTACGGTACATTTGCATTTAGGCGCATGCAATTTGGTTTATGTAATGCACCTGCTACATTTCAAAGATGTATGATGTCTATTTTTACTGACATGGTTGAGAAATATTTGGAAGTTTTTATGGATGATTTTTCAGTATTCGGAGATACATATGATGATTGCCTAGCCAATCTAGCCAAGGTACTAAGGCGATGCGAAGAAACAAACCTTGTACTTAACTGGGAAAAGTGACATTTCATGGTACGGGAAGGTATTGTTCTAGGGCATCGGATAACAAGACATGGAATCGAGGTAGATAAAGCAAAGGTAGATGTTATTGAAAAACTCCCACCTCTGACATCTGTAAAGGGTGTTAAGAGCTTTTTGGGCCACGCCGGTTTCTATCGAAGATTTATCAATGACTTTTCCAAAATTGTTAAACCCTTATGCAAATTATTGGAGAAGGACACAGCGTTTAAATTTGATAAGGAGTGCTTAAGAGCTTTCAACGATTTGAAGAGTCGGTTAGTCTCGGCACCCATAATAGTCACACCAGACTGGGATTTTCCATTTGAATTGATGTGTGACGCAAGTGACTTCGCGATCGGAGCTGTCATGGGTCAGCAAAGGAAAAAAGTTTTCATCCCATCTACTATGCGAGTCAGACTCTGACAGGAGCTCAACTGAATTACACGGTAACAGAAAAAGAGTTACTTGCTATTGTGTTTGCTTTTGACAAGTTTCGATCTTATCTTGTAGGTACCAAACGGACCACTCAGCAATTAAGTATTTACTTGCCAAGAAAGACGCTAAGCCGAGACTGATTCGGTGGGTACTTCTACTTCAAGAGTTCGATCTAGAAATTCAAGATCGAAAGGGAGTAGAAAATCAAATAGCAGATCACCTATCCAGATTGGAGCCGCAAGAAGGGAATTCTCCACTTATACCAAATCAGGAGACATTTTCAGATGAACATATACTGAAGGTAAATCATGTCCATAATACCCCTTGGTTTACTGATATTGCTAACTATTTAGCTTGTGTTTTGATGCCGATTGATAAGACATATCATCAAAAGAAAAAGTTTCTTCACGATGTGAAGTACTATTTCTGGGAAGAACCATATTTTTTTTAAAAAGTGTGCAGATCAAATGATCAGGAGATGAGTGGAAGAAGATGAAGTACATAAGATTTTATACCACTGTCACTCAGCTCTGAGTGGAGGACACTTCGGAGGAACACGTACTGCGACCAAAGTATTGCAAGTTGGATTCTTTTGGCCAACACTATTTAAAGATGCATATGCTTACGTAAATAGTTGTGATCAATGTCAACGGGTCGAAAATGTCACCAACAGAAACGAGATGCCTCGAAAAAACATCATTGAGGTAGAATTGTTCGATGTTTGGGGTATCTATCTTTTGGTCACAAGTACATCTTGGTAGCTGTAGACTACGTGTCTAAGTGGATTGAGGCTGAAGCATATCCGACAAACAATGCTAAGGTTGTGATGAAGTTTTTGCAGCAGCATGTGTTCACAAGGTTTGGAACCCCACGAGCCATCATTAGTGATGAAGGGTCCCATTTTGTGAACAAGTGGTTGAAATGGTTACTTGACAAACATGGAGTGAAGCACACGGTTGCCATAACTTACCATCCGCAGACGAATGGGCAATCTGAACTTGCAAACAAAGAGATCAAAGGCATACTTGAGAAGGTAGTTTGCCCAAATCGACGAGATTGGTCCAAAAGACCGGATGATGCTTTATGGGCTTACAGGACAGGATACAAGACACCTTTAGGGATGTCACCCTATAGGTTGGTCTTTGGGAAAGCCTGTCATCTGCCTTTGGAGTTAGAGCACAAAGCTTACTGGGCTCTCTAATGACTTAACTTGGATCTTAAAATTGCTAAAGAGAAACGGATGCTTCAACTTAACGAGTTAGAAGAATTCCGAATGTCTTCATACAAGAATGCCAAATTAATTAAGGAGAGACTTAAGAAATGGCATGACAAGCACATTCGAGTTCGAGAATTTGAAGCAGGTCAGCAAGTCTTGTTATTCAATTCCAGATTAAGGTTCTTTCCAGGTAAGTTAAAATCAAGTTGGTCCGGTCCATTTATGATTCATCGAGTCTATCCATATGGAGTTGTTGAACTTCAAGGTAAGGGAGGTAATTTTTGAGTTAATGCTCAACACTTGAAACATTACTGGGGAGATAAAATTGAACGGGATCAAATCTCGTTCATTTTATCAAATGATTAAATTTTCTTGTTTTCTTTTTAAATAAATAATTTAGGATGTATTTTCGGGATTAGTATGTTTAAATAAATTCTGTCTAGGAGATTGGAACTTAAGCGGGATCGCTTGTGACCCCTCAAATCTTTCCTGGGAATTGATTTTGACATAATTTTCCGAGAAATTATTCCCTAAATGGAAAAAATAAATTTTTAAATTTTCAAATAAAAGGGTCAATTTTGATCCAAGTTTTAAAATTGCAACTCAATTTCAAATTTTCATTAAGTCTAGGGACTTAATTGAACTATTTTTAAAATTTGGTTGCTCTTTTTGTAAATAATAAAAATTAGGTGCCTCTTTTTGTAAATATTTTCAAAAGGCATCTAGAATAAATGTTTTTAATTTTATAAAAAATATATATATATGATAATCTTTAATATATAATTATATCTATTATAATATATATTAATTATTATCAACTTTGCATAGAATTAGGATTAGTATCATATTTTATTTAATAAGATTTTATTTTAATAAATTAATAGCAATTAATAATTTAATATGTATTTTAATTAATTATTAATTGTTGTTAAATTTGAGTAGAATTAGAATTAGAATTTCTTTTAATTGTTAAATTGTTCTAAGAGTTCTACTCTAATTCTTACTCCTCTCACTATAAAATCCACCCATCTATGCTTATTTTTTTTTCATTCATACATCATTCCTTCCAAACACCAAAATCCCTAAGTGCCGCAGCCTCCTAGCCAACTCTGCCTAGCTACCTAGCAGCCATTCAGCTAGCAGCCCAGCTCCATCGCACGCCGCACGCCCACCACGCTCACGCCTGCCTCATCGCACGTTGCATTGCGTGCCTTGTCTTTACTCGGCTCAGTGCCCGGTGCCTTCATCTACGCACTGCGCCCAGACTTGCGCGCGCACTCACTCACGCGAGCTCGCTTGACGAGGATCCGCATGCTGCTCGCACATCCAGCCTAGCCCGCGTGCATTGCTGCTTGCATCCAACCCCTGCTGCGGGCTGCTGCCTCGCACACCCGGACGGCACACCGACCTTGCACCAAACCAACCCCTTTAGCCAAAAACCCTCCAACTTCTTCTAATTTTCCATCTTAGATTCATAATTATTTTCTTAGGAGTTCCTAATTTTTATAAAAAAGGTGGTAAGACCAATTTTTCTCTTAAATTTTAATTTTATTCAATTATTTAATTTTTCAATTTATTGAATTATTAATAATTTTTATTAATTAAATTTTTGAGAAAATAAATTTTCCCATCTTATGTTCAGGTTAATCATGCCTCGCAAGAGAACTCGTGCCTCTGCCCAAATTGACGAATCATAAAACAAGTTCCACTGTGAAGAAGCCAAAGCAAGATACAAAAGTATCTTCAAGAATCAACAGATGCATCCAGAGAAAGGCTTCACATTGAAAGAAAGCAACTATATTGATTTTATGGCATGTATTCGTCAGGTTGCTGAAACTCTTAAGTGGGAGTTGTTTTGTGAGAAGAGACCTAGTGTGGATGAAGAGTTAGTGCATGAATTCTATGCGAATTTAACCTCAAGTGAGTTGACGAAAGTTCCAGTTCGCTGAATCAAGGTACCAATAACTTCAAATGCTATTAATAAGTTCTTTGAATTACCTGATTTCGGAAACGGTGAATATTCTTCCTTAATGAGCAATATCGAGCCTGAAAATTTGCAAGAAATACTCGAGGAACTTACAGTTCCAGGTTCTAAGTGGACTGTGTCAAAGCAAGGAATCCACACTTGTAGAAGAGAATATTTGACACCACTCGCAAAGGTATGGTTTTATTTTATCCGTTTCAGCCTTATGCCTAGTTTGCATGGGACTACAATCTCATTAGAGTGAATGGTCTTATTATACTCGATTTTAGTTGAAAAGACCATTGATGTGGGAAAAATCATCTTGAGAGAAATGCGGAATTGTACCGTTAGATGTTCTGGCCCAGCTTAACTTGCCTTTTACATTAACAATTCTATACTTGAAAGCTAAAATTCTTGCAAACGTAAAGAAGACAGGATATAGCCAAGGCACAATCATAG
This sequence comes from Gossypium sturtianum, assembly GCA_025698515.1. Classification (NCBI taxonomy): domain Eukaryota; kingdom Viridiplantae; phylum Streptophyta; class Magnoliopsida; order Malvales; family Malvaceae; genus Gossypium; species Gossypium sturtianum. The sequence goes on from CM046948.1 coordinate 129,059,219, forward strand.
ACTGGGACCTCTATCGAATAGCTAGAGACTCTGTTCTACAAAAACGAGTTGAAGAAAGTAAGGATCCCGAAGAAGAAGAAGAAGAAGATCCCACAGAGATCGAGCCAGTGCAATCGGCTGAAGTCCCTGATAAGGTGGAACCAATGGAACCAGAAGCTGAACCTGATGTCGAGACTTCAATGTTCAGAGCTCAACCACCTCGCCCAAATCTTCGAGATGAGCTATCAAAGTTGATGGACATAATGCAACATATGTAGTGGCAGCAACAAGCTTACTGGAGATACTAAAAAATAAGGGATGACTTGATGAGAAGTGCTCTTACGAAAATTTACAATGACCCATTATTTTTGTGCCTGAGTTTCCAGATTACATATTTGAACCATGGAGCCCATTATTGAAGAAGGAGCGAAGTGATTCATGCAAAGACAATAATGATGGAGCGAAAGATGAGTAGAATTCGGAAGGATCTGCAAATAAAAAAAGGGGGATCTCGACTGTATTTTATTTATGTTCTTAGGTTATTTTAGGATTAAGTTAGTTAGGAATTTTTAATCTCGCATAATAAAACAAGAGATGGAAATCATTAATAAAATTGAACAAGTCGCGAAGTATAAAGTGTGGCAATAGATATATACATGTCTAGGATTGGATTTAGAAAGATCTTGGTACTTAAGCAGTCAAATTGGCTCACCTCCTCTTTTCTAGAATCCTACCTGGTGTATAGTATCTATTCACTTTAAACAATGAGGACATTGTTCATTTTAAGTAGGGGGACCGAAAAATTGAAATTATTTCCACTTAGAATAAATAGTTCTTTTAATTATGATTAGGATAAATTTTGTTCAATAATTTGAAATTTTGTTAAGTATGCTAAACTTCAGCATAAATAAAGTTCTATTATTTCAATAAATTGTTATGTTAGCTTAATAATGATATAAATGTATTTTTAATAAAGCATGCAAATCATACAATAAAATTTTTAGTTCCTTAGGAAAGTTAGACGTGTATGAAAGTTTAAGTCTTTAGAATTGACTTAGTAGTTTCTTGAGGCGAAATCCTAGGAAGCATGGAATGTTGAAAATGATTTAGGCAACTTTTGTTGGGATCGTTTGAGCCTTTCAAGCCAACCATAATGAAATTTTATTCCTTGAAACCCAACTTTGAGACTATATGGCCTAATTTTATTTGAACCTTTGAAATATTTAGCCATAACTTTTCTCTTAATTATCTTTAAATTGTCCCAAACACTAGACTCAGTACTATTCAGAGTATCCTTTGAAAATAAGTTTGGGGGAGTTGAAAGAAGTATCAAATGCTCTAAAAAGTGTAGTACATACAGTAAAATGCTCGTGTTGAAAAAAAGAGAGCACATATACTTGAAAGAAAATAGATGTACAAAAGAGCATGTGAAAGCAAAGTAAGTTGGTGTATTGAGGGAAATTATTCCAAAGGTCTGATTGAAGTTGAGTCTAAGGTTTTAAGCCGAAATTTGTAACGCCCCAAAAATGTAGGGTTTGTAATTTTGCATGATTTGGCTTAAATTCCATGTGTGCTTCAATGGCTAAGTATTTGAGTGTATTTAGGGGTTTTTAGGAAGCCTAGGTTTGAGTCTGGGCCTTGGAAAATTTTTAGTTTTTGCTCTTAAGTGAAATTGGCTGTTAGCAGTTAGGACTTATGTTTAAATGTGTGTGATTTTATGTCACAAAAAGAGCATGTGGCTTGATGGTTGTGGCGTCACTAAGGTGGTAAGGGATTTGGGGTTCGAATCCCATGGCATGCAAACATGGGACTTTATTTTACATCTTTGTGGCATGAGAGGTAGAGTTCGATTCAAACTCTGCAAAGGAGGTTGGAGACTTGGTCATCAAATTTGAATGGGAGGTTGGGAGCAAATTAATGAGGAAACGGTGGAGAGGTTGAAGGAGTTGGGATGTAGAGGAGTCATAGCCGAATTTGGTAAAGTTTGAGTAAGGGAAATTCGGCTAAGGGTATGGCATTTTGTACATTTTCGGCTTTGTGAGAGTGTAGAGGTGCCGGATTTTCTCTGGTATTTTCGGGTGCTGTTTTCTCATCTTGGTACATTTCTGACCATTCGGGTCTCTTTTCTTTTTCATCTTATTCTCAATTGCTGCCCACTTTTTGCCGAAACATAATTATCAAGTGCCTAGTTCTGATTATTCTTTTGAAGTCTTTCTCTCATCTCTTCTCTAATTGTTTATGCTATAGCCGACCCTCTTTTACTTCCATCTTTTCTTTTTTTCAAACTTCATTTTTCCCTTCTCTGTTAGGTCGAATCTTCATACTCTCTCCCTCTCAAATCTCTTTGTTCTCAGTGGTTAGGGCCGAACCTTCTTGACTGGCTACTGCCGAAATACGTTGGTTATCGATATTGGTAAGGGGTTACTACAACCACTTTATTATTCCATTCTTAGTAAAGATTTCTTTTGACTCTATTAACAAGCTTCGACTTTCACTTTTTATTTTCTCCTGGGGGCTGAATGTTTGGTTGTTCTAACAACTTTTGTTATGCCAAATCTTGTTAGGAGGGGGAAATCGCCCTTGATCAGTAGAGAGGCGCTACTACCTGTTAGTTCTAGCAAGGTGAGTGGTTGTGATTTAAGCAAATAAAGGTAGGGGATTAAGAGTATGCATTAACCGTGTGTTGTGTTGGTTATAGGTTGTGTGCTCCAGATTATTCGCACTCGTCGCTATTGCAATAAGGTGTGTAATCGTATGCAGCATTCGATAATCGACTGAAAAGTCGAAAGTATGTAATGGTTACACTACTAAGACTGTTGATCGGCTAAATGCCGAAAAGCCAAAAATATGGCGTACGATGCCACACGAGCGTGCGATCGTGCGTTTGGTAAACCGAGCCCATGAATATGGGCGCTAGACTGTAGAAGCCACCACGAGCGTTCTCGTGGGCTTAGGTCGTAATGGGCATCATTGGGCCAAGATGGGCCATGTGGGCCCAATGGGCTCATGGGCCCCATATGGGTAAAATTCATGATAGTGACAAATGATGGATTGGGCTGCGAAGTTTGCATAGTCGTGACTAAAATTGGGCTACATGGGCCACCCGAGCGTGTGGGCCCACTTGGGCCGAATAGTGGGCTTTGGGCCAAATTATAGGATTTTGGCCATATAAGTTATTCGAGTCGTTCGAGACGACGGTTGGCCTTTGGAAAGGTCATAAACTGTACCGAATTACCCTCGTAGGGTAGAACTACTGAAATACCCTCGAAGGGTAGAATTATCGAAATACCCTCGAAGGGTAGAATTACCGAAATACCCTCGTAGGGTAGAATTACCAAAATACCCCTAAGGGGTGGAAATTACCGTTTTACCCCTAACCGACAAAATGACCATTATACCCCTAGTGGTAGTTTAAGTGATGTGTGTATGATATTTATATGATTGATTATGAGTATGACGTACTGCATACATGTAATATTTATGACACGACATTCTATATTGGGGTTGGGATTCGAATTTGGAGGAAGTACTGTACTAGTGGCTCTGCCACGTTTTTACTGTTCTAGTGGTTTCGCCACGTAGTTTGATTCTAGTGGCTTGGCCATGTTTACTGTTATTAGAAGCTTTGCTGCGTTACTATTGGTAGCTATGCTGCGATATTGGTGTGTTGACTGGGTGGGTCGACTTAGTCCCCACATGGTGTGTTGGTTGGTACGGGTGGTGTGTTGGCTGGATTGGGTTGGGTTGCATCTTTGTTCTGCACTGTTATGACTTTGGGCTTAGACCCACTCTGTTACTGTATAGGGCTAAAGCCCAGACTGATCTGTTACTGAATAGGGCTCAGGCCCAGACTGTTACTGCATGATAGGGGATTACACACTGAGTTCTCGTAACTCACCCTTTTCTTTTAACTGTACAGGTAATCCCCAACCTTAGATGATTTGGACCTGCGAGGGAGTCGGAGGTGGCCAAATGTTCGCGATTATTTTAATTTATATCTAGCCTTTTTAATATTTCATTTTGGGGTTGATATTTTTGTAATAAGGCTATTTGAGGTTTTAACTTTTATTTGGTGTTTTCTTTTTATTTTAACCTGCTAGACTAGGAAACACGGGTTTTTAAAGCGATAACTGTTTCTAAAGAAAATCACGTTTTTCAAATCTTAAAGTTTACAACTAGAAAAGGCTTCCGCGATTTTATTTCAGATTGATAAACTTATAACAATTGATATGATCTATAATTGGATAACATGATTTGATTTTACAACACTAACGTTTTCAACAACAATTTATTAAATGGGATTTAAAATTTAGTAACGAACTTTTGTCGACAAGCCCGGTTTTCAAATGGCACTTTGATGTGACACGTCAGATCCGGTCGTAACGTTTAGGCCGAGTTTGGGGTGTTACATTTAGTGGTATCATAGCCAGGTTGCAAAACTCGGCTGTGGAATGGGTTTCTAAAAATTTTCCTAAAATTGTTTAAATTTTGGTTTGGAAAGAAAATCGAAAGGTTGTTACTGAAAGTGTGGCACACCGAGTCTCCGGCGCCAAATCTGTAAGTTCTCTAACACTGTTTACTGTTATAGATTTAAATGTTATACTGAAAAACTACTATAGATAGCTCAAACTCTTTTGTTAGGGTAAACTGAGACTGTAGAAAACTGGAAACTATAGTGGGATATCACGATCTGCGAAAACAAAAAACTTTAAATACTGATTGTCATAAAACATCCGTTAATAATTACTGGAATTATGAATTGATTCATAAGACTTTTAAAAAAGATAATAGCTATATCGATATGAGCATAAGAGGTCGCGGAAGGGGTACACGTGGCCGCGGTAGAGGCCGAAGAGGTGCTAAGGCTGGTCTTGGCGTCGGGCCATATGCTGCTAGGAGTCACCGGACCTCACGATGAATCAAAGCAGTCTCATGATCGAGCTGCAGGGGATGATGCTTTATCTCAAGCGATGCTCCATGTTTTAGAAAGGGTTCTTGGAGCAAATCATCGGGTCGATGGGCGAGGTCCATTTCGAGCGACTCCGCCTAATGGAGCGGAAATCTTGAGGTGTTTACGTGTAGCCCCGAATTTAGCAGAGTATTAGTTAGAGGCTACCGAACGGATAATGGATGACCTCGACTGTACGGTAGAATAGAAATTAAAGGGAGCATTGTCCTTACTGTAAAACGAGGCATACCAGTGGTGGCTCACTGTAAGAGAGGGTACACAGGCCGACCGTTTGACGTGGGATTTCTTTAAGACGGCCTTTCAAGGGAAGTATGTGGGCGTAAGTTATGTGGACGCCCGAAGGAAGGAATTTCTGAGTCTGACCTAGGGGGATAAGACAGTGGCGGTATATGAGGCAAAATTTTTACGGTTGAGTCGTTATGCTCGCGAAATAGTCGCAACCGAGTATGAACGTTGTGTGCGGTTTGAGGATGGGCTTTGGGATGAGTTACGTGTGCTGATAGCTTCGCAGAGGGAGCGAGACTTTGCTGCCCTTGTTGAGAAAGCAAAAATTACTGAGGATGTGAAGCGCTCAGAGCGCCAGAACCGTGAAAAAGATAGGGGCAGACATAAGAGGGATTTTGGGCCCTCAAGTTCTTTTGGTTGGCCCAAGAAGAAGCCCAAATTTGATGGGCCAGTCCGAACAGTTCCTGTTACTATGGTTAGACGGCAGCCTTGCGCAGATTGTGGGAGAGCTCACCAGGGTGAGTGTTGGAAACAAACTGGAGCGTGGTTTAGATGTGGGTCCATGGATCATCAGGTTAAGAACTGTACTTAAAGGCATGTTCAGATGTAAGTCACAGATCTGGGTCGTGTTCAGCCAGAGAGAGGTGGTCAGCAGCCACCGAGAGGCCGTGGTCAAGCCAGAAGAGGAAATGGTTTGGGACGAGGTCGTGGAGCACCGGGCAGAGGTGCTGGTAACACGGAGGCGAGGCAGCCAGGTTTGGTATATGCTACTCGTCGTCGAGAGGATGGCGACGCCTCGGATGTCATAACTGGTACGTTCTTAATTTATGATGTACCATACACTGCTTTAATTGACATTGGGTCTACACACTCGTATGTTGCATGCACTGTTTCTGGGATGCTGGGTTTTCAGTTTGAAATTACTGATAGGGAGATGACTGTGTTAAGTCCACTGGGACAGTCGGTTAGAGTGAATAAGTTATTCAGAAATGTGCCCCTAGAGGTCCAAGGGGTTGTCTTTCTGGTGGATTTGATGGAACTGTCGTTTGGTGAATTCGATCTTATATTGGACATGGATTGGCTAGTAAAAGACCGTGCGAATTTGGACTGTGCTGCTAAGCGTATGGTGTTGAAGTCCTCTGAGGATGAGGAGGTGGTTGTGTTAGGGGAGCGAAGAGATTATCTGTCTAATGTAATCTCAGCATTAAAGGCCGAGAAATTAGTTCGCAAGGGTTGCGAGACGTTTTTAGCTTATGTCAGCAGTTTTGATTCTAAAGGCCCTTCTATTAGGGATGTTAGAACTGTTCAAGAGTTTCCGGATGTATTTCCTGAATAGCTTCTGGGGTTGCCCCCAGACCATGTGGTCAAATTCAATATCGAGCTCCTACCGGGAACAGCTCCGGTGTCCATCGCCCTTTATAGGATGGCACCGAAGGAGCTGTTGGAGTTAAAGGCTAAAATTCAAGAGCTATTGGACCGAGGGTTCATTCAGCCGAGTGTGTCTCCATGGGGAGCACCAGTGTTATTCATGAAGAAGAAAGATGGATCCATGCGCATGTGCATCGATTATCGTCAACTAAACAAACTGACGATTAAGAACAAGTACCCTTTACCGATGATAGATGATCTATTTGACCAACTGCGAGGAGCGTCAATTTTCTCCAAGATAGATCTCCGATCTGGGTACCATAAGCTAAAGGTTAAGGTGGCGGATGTGTATAAGACTGCATTTAGGACTCGTTATGGTCATTACGAGTTTCTAGTAATGCCGTTTGGGTTGACGAATGCACCAGCTGCTTTTATGGATATGATGAACCGGGTATTCCAGCCCTATTTGGATCAGTTCATAGTTATGTTTATAGACGACATCTTAGTTTATTCTAGAACCGAGGAGGATCATGATGCACATCTTCGAATTGTTTTGCAAATTCTGAGGGAAAAGCAGCCATACGCAAAGTTCAGCAAGTGTGAGTTTTGGTTAAGAGAAGTGACATGTCTGGGTCACGTGGTGTCGGCCGAGGGAATTAGGGTGGATCCTCAGAAAATTGAAGCCGTATTGAATTGGAAACCACCAAAGACTGTATCTGAGATTCGAAGCTTTCTGGGTCTGGCTGGGTATTCAGACGTTTTGTTGAGGGGTTCTCACTGATTGCTGCACCCCTAACTAAGTTATTGCGTAAAGGGGTTTGAGAAACCGGAAGTTACGATGAAGCCCCTCGTGTTAATACTGACCCAGTGCGGGAAGGAATTCATCGTCTCTGATGATGCGTCGCCTGCTTGGATTAGGTTGTTTGTTGATGCAAGAGGGTAAGGTGGTTGCATATGCGTCTCGTCAGCTTAAGCCTCACGAGGCGAATTACCCCACTCACGACTTGGAGTTAGCTGCGGTGGTATTCGCACTGAATATTTGGAGGTATTACTTATACGGTGAGAGGTCTATTATTTACACAGACCATAAAAGCCTCAAGTACCTCCTTACTCAAAAGGAGTTAAATCTTATGCAACAAAGATGGAACGAGTTGCTTAAGGATTATGATTGCTCGATTGAGTACCATCCTGGTAAAGCTAACGTAGTAGCCGATACACTGAGTCGTAGGGTTGTATCTGACCTGAGAGCAATGTTTGCTCGTCTCAGCCTATTTGAAGATGGTAGTTTGTTGGCTGAACTCCAAGTGAGACCAACCTGGATTGAACAGATTAAAGGGAATCAGTTGTTGGATGAGTCATTAGTTCCTCGTTTTTGATTAGTTGAGAAGGGGGAGACTGCGGATTTTGGGCTAAATAGTGAGGGAGTACTATGTTTCCGTGGGAGATTTTGTATGCCGAGAGATTCTGATCTGAGGCAGTCTATCCTACAAGAGGCGCATAGCAGCCCTTATGCTATGCATCCTGGTGGAAACAAGTTGTATCGAGATCTGCATGAACTGTACTGGTGGCCAGGGCTTAAGCGCGAGGTTATTGAGTTCGTGGGTAAGTGTCTGATATGCCGCAGTTAAGGTGAGCATCAATCGCATCCAGGTTATCTGCGGCCGAAAGATTCCACTCTGGAAGTGGGAGAGGGTAACCATGGATTTTGTAAACGGGCTACCCTTAACGCCGACTAAGAAGGACTCGGTATGGGTTATTGTTGACTGACTGACTAAATCTGCCCACTTTATACCATCATGCTTGATTATTCGCTGCAAAAGTTGGCTAAGTTATATGTGGCGGAGATTGTAAGACTGCATGGGGTACCAGTTTCTATCATTTGGGACAGAGATCCTCGATTCACATCTCGATTCTGGAAAAAGTTACACGAGGCTTTGGGTACAAGGTTGGACTTGATCTGACATTTCATCCTCGGATCGATGGTCGATCGAGAGAGGTGATCTGAGATATTGGGGGCATGTTAAGAAGCTATGTAATTGAGTTCAAAAGTAGTTGGGAAGACTACTTGCCACTAGCAGAGTTCGCTTATAACAACAGCTACCAATCCAGTATTCAGATGGCACCGTACGAGGCGCTATATGGCCGTAGGTGTCGTACCCCTACCTGTTGGATAAAACTTGGTGAACGGCGAGTTTTGGGGTCAGAGTTAGTTTCTAAAACCGAAGAAAAAGTAAAGTTGATTCGTGATCGGTTAAGGGAGGCATCTGATAGGCAGAAGTCGTATGCAGATTTAAAGCGTAAAGAGATAGAGTACTCTGTGGGGGATTATGTCTTTTTGAAGGTTTCACCATGGAAGAAGATTTTGAGATTTGGACAGAAAGGCAAACTGAGCCCTAGATTCATTGGACCTTACCGGATAATAAAGCGCGTGGGACCGGTTGCCTATCAACTTGAGCTGCCTCTTGAGTTAAACCGGATACATGATGTGTTCCATGTCTCCATGCTGAGGTGATACCGCTCGGATCCCTCACATATAGTGTCGATGGAGGAGATCGAGGTTAGACCTGATCTGACTTTTGAGGAAGAACCAGTGCAGATACTGAATCGTGATGTTAAGGTATTAAGGAGGAAATCTGTTCCGTTGGTCAAGGTGCTTTGGCGTAATCACGATTCAGAGGAAGCCACGTGGGAGCCTGAGGAGGCAATGCGACAACAATACCCTCACCTATTCTGACCAGGTAAATTTCGAGGTCAAAATTTCTTTAAGGGGGTAGAGTTGTAACGCCCCAAAAATGTAGGGTTTGTAATTTTGCATGATTTGGATTAAATTCCATGTGTGCTTCAATGGCTAAGTATTTGAGTGTATTTGGGGGTTTCCAGGAAGCCTGGGTTCGAGTCTGGGCCTTGGAAAATTTTTAGTTTTTGCTCTTAAGTGAAATTGGCTGTTAGAAGTTAGGACTTATGTTTAAATGTGTGTGATTTTATGTCACAAAAAGAGCATGTGGCTTGATGGTTGTGGCTTCACTAAGGTGGCAAGGGAATTGGGTTCGAATCCCATGGCATGCAAAGATGGGGTTTTATTTTACATCTTTGTGGCGTGAGAGGTAGAGTTCGATCCAAACTCTGCAGAAGAGGTTGGAGACTTGGTAATCAAATTTGAATGGGAGTTTGGGAGCAAATTAAGGAGGAAATGGTGGAGAGGTTGAAGGAGTTGGGATGTGGAGGAATCATAGCCGAATTTGGGAAAGTTTGAGTAAGGGAAATTCGGCTAAGGGTATGGCATTTTGTACATTTTCGGCTTTGTGAGAGTGTAGAGGTGCCGAATTTTCTCTGGTATTTTCGGGTGCTGTTTTCTCATCTTGGCACATTTCTGACCATTCGGGTCTCTTTTCTTTTCATCTTATTCTCAATTTACGCCACTTTTGCGAAACATAATTATCAAGTGCCTAGTTCTGATCATTCTTTTGAAGTCTTTCTCTCATCTCTTCTCTAATCGTTTCTGCTATAGCTGACCCTCTTTTACTTCCATCTTTTTTTTTCAAACTTCGTTTTTCCCTTCTCTGTTAGGCCGAATCTTCATACTCTCTCCCTCTCAAATCTCTTTGTTCTCAGTGGTTAGGGTCGAACCTTCTTGACTGACTCCTGCTGAAATACGTTGGTTATCGATATTGGTAAGGGGTTACTACAACCACTTTATTATTCCGTTCTTAGTAAAGATTTCTTTTGACTCTATTAACAAGCTTCGGCTTTCACTTTTTATTTTCTCCTGGGGGCTGAATAATTGGCTGTTCTAAGAACTTTTGTTATGCCAAATCTTGTTAGGAGGGGGAAATCGCCCTTGATCAGCAGGGAGGCGTTACTATCTGTTAGTTCTAGCAAGGTGAGTGGTTGTGATTTAAGCAAATAAAGGTGGGGGATTAAGAGTATGCATTGACCGTGTGTTGTGTTCATTATAGGTTGTGTGCTCCAGATTATTCGCAGTCGTCACTGTTGCAATCAGGTGTGTAATCGTATGCAGCATTCAATAATCGACTGAAAAGCCGAAAGTATGTAATGGTTACATTGCTAAGACTGTAGATAGGCTAAATGCCGAAAACCTAGAAATATGGCGTACGATGCCACACGAGCGTGCGATCGTGAGTGTGGTAAATCGAGCCCATGAACATGGGCGCTAGACTGTAGAAGCCACCACGAGCGTTCTCGTGGGCTTAGGTCGTAATGGGCCTCGTTGGGCCGAGATGGGCCCCACATGGGTAAAATTTATGATAGTGAAAAATGATGGATTGGGCTGCGAAGTTCGCATATCCGTGACTAAAATATGGCTAAATGGGCCACCTGAGCATGTGGGCCCACTTGGGCTGAATAGTGGGCTTTGGGCCCAATTACACGATTTTGGCAATATAAGTTATTCGAGTTATTCGAGATGACGGTAGGCCTTTGGAAAGGTCGTAAACTGTATCGAAATACCCTCGAAGGGTAGAATTACCGAAATACCCTTGTAGGGTAGAATTACTGAAATACCCTCGAAGGGTAGAATTATCGAAATACCCTCGAAGGGTAGAATTACCGAAATACCCTAGTAGGGTAGAATTATCGGAATACCCCTAAGGGGTGGAAATTACCGTTTTACCGCTAACCGACAAAATGACCATTATACCCCTAGTGGTAGTTTAAGTGATATGTGTATGATATTTATATGACTGATTATGAGTATGACGTACTGCATACATGTAATATTTATGACATGACATTCTGCATTGGGATTGGGATTGGGATTTGGAGGAAGTACTGTACTAGTGGCTCTGCCACGCTTTTACTATTCTAGTGGCTTCGCCACGTAGTTTGATTCTAATGGCTTGGCCACGTTTACTGTTATTAGCAACTTTGCTGCGTTACTATTGGCAGCTATGCTGCGATATTGGTGTGTTGGCTGGGTGGGTCGACTTAGTCCCCACATGGTGTGTTGGTTGGTACGGGTGGTGTGTTGGCTGGATTGGGTTGGGTTGCATCTTTGTTCTGTACTGTTATGACTTTGGGCTTAGACCCACTCTGTTACTGTATAGGGCTAAAGCCCAGACTGATCTGTTACTAAATAGGGCTCGGGCCCAGACTGTTACTGCATGATAGGGGATTACACACTGAGTTCTCGTAACTCACCCTTTTCTTTTAACTGTACAGGTAATCCCCAGCCTTAGATGATTTGGAGCTGCGAGGGACTCGGAGGTGGCCACATGTTCGCGAGTATGTTAATTTATATCTAGCCTTTTTAATATTTCATTTTGGGGTTGATATTTTTGTAATAAGGCCATTTGAGGTTTTAAATTTTATTTGGTGTTTTCTTTTTATTTTAACCCGCTAGACTAGGAAACACGGGTTTTTAAAACGATAATTGTTTCTAAAGAAAATCACGTTTTTCAAATCTTAAAGTTTACAACTAGAAAAGGCTTCTGCGGTTTTATTTCAGATTGATAAACTTATAACAATTGATATGACCTATAATTGGACAACATGATTTGATTTTACAACACTAACATTTTCAACAACAATTTATTAAATGGGATTTAAAATTTAGTAACGAACTTTTGTAGACAAGCCCGGTTTTCAAACGACACTTCGATGTGACACGTCAGATCTGATCGTAACGTCTAGGCCGGGTTTGGAGTGTTACAAAATTTCTCTGTCTTTTACCTACCCCTAGCCTATCCACGTTACAACCTTTTTAAAGACCTATTGATTCAATTTTTCTATGCTACCTACATTAGTGGAGAGAAATTGCTATGTTCAACATATGAAGGCATAAGTTAAACTTAATGATTGCAACTTAATCTTGAATAAGGAAATAAAATCAAATTGGTAAGGGTTAACATGTCTTTTTAAAAGAAGCATTTAGTCTAATTTTGCTATCATAATAGTTGTTGAGATTAATTTGAACGATATGTAAACTTAAGTAGCATAACTATCAAATTTCTTGTTTTTGAGCATAAGTATATTAAATTCATAATTCTGGGAAGAATGTTGTTCTGAAGGAGTTTTTCAAAGGTGTTTCCGAGAAATTCTTTTCAAATTTGTGCATTACTTGGGACGAGCAATGAATTAAGTTTGGGGGTGTGGAAACACAAAAATATACACACTTTTTCATACCCTTTTTAACTTATATTCATGCAGTTTTGATAAAATTCTTATCGAAAAATAATTAATTTTCATAAAATAATTAAATTACACTTAAATTATGAACATGTTGAATTTTAATTAATTTTATAATTAATTTTGATTAATTTTGATCATTTTTCGACAGATTTGCACAAAGGGCAAAAAACGACTCGGCAGACACTGCTAGAAGTTCAAAACTGAGAAGCAATTTGAAGTATCAAGGCGAATTAATTTTCAGCCTAAGTCGGTCCAATTATGTGTATTAATTCATGATATAATTAATTTTAATTTATATCCAATTTAATTTGGATTAAATAAATTATTATTAATTAATTATGAAAAAGTGGTCCAATTGAGCCGAACCGAGTGAACCGAACCGACCAAGAACTGGACAGCCCAAAACCGTCCATATGCTGACCCAAATCAGCTTATTGGCTGATTATTTAGCTTGCAAAGAGGCCCTTGAAGACTTGTTCAAGTTGCAAACAAACCCTTCCACAATTGGTGGTTTTATAGATTTGCCCCAAGCCTAAATTAGCAAAGTTGAAACTATCAACCTTCCCACATGTGTGGCCGGCCAAGGGAGGGCTCTTTGGCTGATAATTTTAGCTATTTTTAGCAGCCCTTTTCATCTATAAAAACCCCCTTAGGCTGGTCATTTGAAACACATCTCAAGTATTCACATCTTTTCTCTCTTCTCTCTTCTTTTCCATTCCAAATTCCCTTGCTCTCTTACCGATTTCTCCTCTTGGAAAAGGGGCATTCATCAGCCATTTGGAGCAGCAATTAAGTGTTCATAGCAGCCTTGGTCGACGAGGACAACGGAGAAGGAAGAACGGAGCAAACTAGTCAAGCCACGAAAAAACACCGGATTTGATTCTTGTTCCCTATCTCTTTAATTTTTGTTTTTGTTATGATGAACATATCTATGAATATTTATGTTTTTAGAATGGTTAATTTAATCAATTTAGCCTGAATTTAATTTGTGTTAGGTTGATTGCATTTCGTTTGCTAAAATTGTTAAAATTGTGTTTATGTTGTTATAGGCTTCGATAAGATGCTTGATTAAGTAAAATCATTACTAAGTTATTCTTGCATTACAATTGTGAGGTAGCTAATGAATTAATTATTTAAACGGATTGAAATTGTAATTAATGGACACGATGATTTAATCGATGCATGTTTAATCATCTAAGGTAGTGGGTTAAATTAGCAACTGTGATTATCGATGATACATTTGCCTTGCATAACTTGCAAGATTATTGTGATTAAACTGTTTCAAGGTAGGGATACTTTGTTACCTCACGTAGTCTTTTATGTGCTTATTAAATTTAATTAATCGTTTGAATTGACATTGGGATATGTACAAGAGATTATTTCGATTTAATAAGTATGTATGTGCAATAACATATTTGCCTATTAAGATTTGTTTAATCGGTTGAATTGACATAGGGATATAGTCAAGAGATGAATGGATTTTGGTAGGTGAGTATGTTCATAAGTTAGCAAATTACTGAGTTGCCGTGAATTTATTCGTAACAATATAAACACGAGTTTAATAATTCTAAGTTAAGAAATGTAACTAATCTAACACAATTATGTCATCTTGATTAAAATCGTATTTTGAAATCGTGCATTTGAGATTTATTTATTTAGTTTACTTAGTTTAAAATCTTAGTTTTTAATCACCCTCTTCAAACAAAATATTTTTCTTCACCAAAGTATTTTAAATAGCATTCATAAATAATTCTTTTCACAGTCCCTGTGGGTACGATAACTTGACATTTACTTGTCACTTTATTATTTGTTGCGATTGTGTACACTTGCACATTTCCGTCGTTCCAGACAACAATGTTTTCGAAGATTGATTTGAGATCTGGCTACTACTAGTTGAGAGTTAAAGAGTCGAATGTACCGAAAACCGCTTTCAGAACAAGGTACGGGCACTATGAATTTCTTGTCATGCCTTTTGGATTACCTAATGCTCATACTATTTTTATGGACTTGAACTGAATTTTCCGACCATATTTAGACAAATTCATGGTCGTGTTTATTGATGATATTCTGATTTATTCTCGAGATGAGACTGAGCATGCCGAGCACTTAAGAACTGTATTGCAGACTTTGAGGGATAAGAAATTATTTGCTAAATTCAGTAAAAGTGAGTTTTGGCTACGAGAAGTCAGATTTTTGGGACATATTGTTTCAGGAGATGGTATTTGGGTTGATCCGAGTAAGATTTCGGCAATTGTTGACTGAAAGCCGCCGAGAAATGTATCAGAGGTTAGAAGCTTTTTGGGCTTAACCGACTATTATCGGCGATTTGTTAAGGTTTTTTCGATGATTGCTACTCCTATGACTAAGCTGTTGCAAAAAGATGTTAAGTTTGAATGGTCCGAAAAATGTCAGCAAAGTTTTGAGAAGTTGAAAGCATTATTGACCGAGGCGCTGATTTTACTGCAACCTGAATCAGGAAAGGAGTTTGTGCTTTATAGCGATGCGTCACTGAATGGATTAGGATGTGTATTGATGCAAGAGGGCAAAGTGATAGCCTATGCCTCGAGACAGTTTAAACTGCATAAGAAGAATTATCCGACGCACGATCTAGAATTGGCTACCATAGTGTTTGCTTTGAAGATTTGGAGACATCATTTTTACGGTGAGAAGTGTCGTATCTTTACCAATCATAAGAGTTTAAAGTACTTGATGACTCAAAAGGATTTGAATTTGCGACAACGGAGATGGATCGAGTTGCTAAAAGATTATGAGTTGGTAATTGACTACCATCCCGGAAAGGCGAATGTAGTCGCAGATGCTTTGAGCAGAAAGTCCTTGTTTGCCTTGAGAGCTATGAATACGAGGTTGACTTTAACTGAGAATGGTTCGATTCTAGCTGAGTTGAGAGCTAGACCGGTATTTCTTCAGCAAATTTGCGAAGCTCAAAGAAGTGACAAAGAGCTTCAAGCTAAAAGAGTTCAGTTTGAATCGACTAGTGATTCAAACTATCAAATTGGGACCGATGATTGTTTGATGTTCCGAGGTAGGATTTGTGTATCGAAAGATACCGATCTTATTAAGAAAATTCTTCATGAGGCACATAATGGTTGTTTATCTGTTCATCCGGGCAGTACGAAAATGTATAATGATTTGAAGAAATTGTATTGGTGGTTGGGTATGAAACGAGATATTTCAGAGTTTGTCTCGAGATGTTTGATTTGTCAACAAGTAAAGGCCGAACACTAAGTACCTTCGGGTTTACTTCAGCCAGTGATGGTACCCGAGTGGAAATGGGACAGAATTACGATGGATTTCATAACGGGTTTACCTTTGACTCTGAAAAAGAAAGATGTCTTTTGGGTCGTTGTTGATAGATTGACGAAATTGACTCATTTTATTCTGGTACGTACCGACTATTCACTTGATAAGCTAGCTGAATTGTATGTTGCTAAAATTGTTAGATTGCACGGGGTGCCTATTTCTATTATTTCGGATATAGATCCGAGGTTTACCTCGTGTTTTTGGAAGAAGTTGCAAGAAGCTTTGGGTACGAATGTAACACCCCTAACCCGTATCCGTCGCCGGATTAGGGTCACGGGCATTACTAGCTAAGTCACAACTTTTATTCAAACCACATGACAATGCAAATACCAGAAGCTTCATTTACCGTATCTTTATTGTGAATACATAATCAAATCATCAATCAACTTTAGGCAAAATTCTTATTCTTCCTTATTTATTTACTAAGTACTAAAACAACTAAACTAACGATATCTATAAAAGATAATTTAAAACATACTTCTTTCAATTTACTAACATTACCCAAGTATATCATGTATGTTATTTACTAAATTTAAGTTCATTTAAAAGACAATGTCATATCATTCAGTAAGACCAAAACACATTCGACTAACTATTACAAGTTTATTCACATATATACCTCAAATGGATCATTACAACAATTGACAAAAGGTTCTATTCATTTAGTAATTAAAGCCACCTTAACCGAATATACACGTATCCATAATTAGTTCTTAAACTAGATAACAATCATGGCTTTTAAATAAACACATATGAGATCACATGTTACACTGCTCTTACCGAATTCAAATAGATCCAATACACTCAATCAAACCAATGTACATCTTAATTCATTTGCATGCACATAATCGAACCAAAAATAGTCATATAATTTATTCATTATTTTACATTCACCAACCGTTCCTAATTAGCAAACCATTCAAGCATATTATATGTGCATACATTGCCTTTACAACTGAATCAAAATAACCAATACAAAATCGAATATACAATGTTCCTTTTTATCCCATTATTAAGTGAATTTATACCCATACTCAAAGACAAGACATACCAAGCATCAAGATTATCAAAAATGAGCTAATCATAAGCTATTCACATAATTTCCCAAACAAACCACATAATCAAAATACTATACTCACATGCCATATAACATAGTTACCAAAATAAACTTATAACATGACCGAATATATATATACCACACTAGCATCATGATCAAGCCATTTTCACATGGCTTATATACATCAACAAAAATGTCGTTCGAACATTAAGCTAGTCTATAGATGCCTTAAGTTCAAAAAATTCAACTTTTAGGTACCAAGATAAGTCGATAGCGTGGATGACTTCGATGACGATCCCCGGAGCTCGTAGCTTGACCAAAATCTATAAAACAGAGTGGAAACATATCACACAAAGTAAGCTAACTAGCTTAGTAAGTCTTAAGCAAAAGTGTTAAATCAAATAATCATTCAAGCATTTTCAAATCCAAAATTAATATAATAAAATTTCAAAACTTAGTACTTATATGATCTATTAATGTCGAATGCTGATACCCTTTTCTTTAACAACCTCAAAATAGCCTTATTTCACCCTAAATGTGCAAACTCACCGAATACACATAAATTTAATATGTATCCACATATAACCAAATCAAGTAAGTACAATATACATATTGAACACATATAATCGATTATACACATATGTACATATATCCATTTATCCCCACATTTTGCATTTACACATATGGCCGATTCTCAAAAACACAACCAAAATCGAATTTCAATATATTACACTCATTATTTGTAAAGCTGAATGCACACATTAAAATCTTACAAATATACCTCAACTATATCACATATTACTAGCATTGAATAGTAATATATCATCTTACCTTATTCCTTGCAACTATGAGGCTTATACGTACCTGAACATTCAGCTTAATTGCTGTAATTAAATTCCACATTGATAATAATCCATGAACCCTCTATTTATAATAAATCACCGGCATTAAGCCTGCTAGGCAACAAAGCTCGAAACACACACCGGCACTAAGCCTGCTAGACCCGAGGTCTAAAATTTAGCCACCGGTATTTAGCCTGCTAGGCAATAAGCCTGATATACTTCACCGACACAAGGCCTGCTAGGCTCGAAGCCCGAATATCGATATTATTAAACTATCTCATACACATTACATATTACAAATGTTACATATATCACACATAATTCATATCACTTTCACATATCAAACTCAATTAAATTTAACTGCATTTCATTATTAAAACACTTATCACATTCAGCTTTGGCCAAATTCCCATTTATAAATTCAAAATTCAGCATGTAATTAAGGTCATAACCGATATTAACGATGTTAAATTGCTTAAAGACTTACCTCGGATATCGTCGGACGGCAAAAACTGGCTATTCGATAATTTTCGCTTTTCCCTGATCAAGTCCGTTTTTCTTTGTTCTTGATCTAAATATATTCAAATTAAGCTCATTCAAATACATTTCATTTCAATTTAATCCAAAAACACCTAAATGGGCAAATTACCATTTTGCCCCTAATATTTCACACTTTTACAATTTAGCCCTATTTGCACAAAACACAAAATATGCAAAATCTCCCAACAACATAGCTAGGCCGAATCTTCCATATAATCATATAAGTCCATACATTTCATTTATTTTGCAATCTAGGCCCTCAAAAATTTATTTTCACAATTTAGCCCTAATTTTCTAAATTCATTAAAAATTCAAGAACAAAATGTGTTCATCCAACACCTATCTTTCATTTAACACCAATAATCATCAAAAAGCTTGAAATATCATCAATGGCATATCAAAAAAAACATCATCAATTCACAAAATTAGTACATGGGTTTTGAAGCTCTCAAAGCAACGATTACAAAAACGTAGAAATTATCGAAAACCGATCAAAAACTAACCTTTAATTAGACCAAGACCATGGTCGAACCCTTGCTTATGTTTTTTCTTTCTTTTTCTTCTTTAGTTTCGATGAAGAAGAATGAAATAATTAGTGGAGAAGCACATGTCTTTTATTATAATATTATTAACATATTATATAACATTTTAACTTATTTTTTATATAATATATAAAAACATATTAACATGAAATTATAACCTTATGCCGCCCACTCACATGAAAAAAGGTAAATTTTCAACTTAAATACACTTACAAAAGAAGACAAATCAATTTAGCCACTTAATTTAATAAACAGCTACTTTTACCATTTACGCGATTTAGTCCTTGTTGTCTAATTAAGCACACAAACAATCAAATTTTTATACGAAACTTTCACACATACTAATTCACACATAATTAATCACAGAAAATAATATTTAAATATTTTTCAGACTCAGATTCATTGTCCCAAAACCACCGTTCCGATTAGGGTAAAATTCGGACTGTTACAACGAAGTTAAATTTTAGTACCGCATTTCATCCGCAAATCGACGGTCAATCTGAGAGAGTGATTCAGATTCTCGAAGATATGCTCCGATGTTGTGTTTTAGAATTCGAAGGTAGTTGGGAGAAATATCTACCTTTAGTCGAATTTGCTTATAACAACAGTTTTCAGTCGAGTATAAAGATGGAACCGTATGAGGCATTATATGGCCACAAGTGTCGAACTCCGTTGTACTAGACCGAGCTCAGTGAGAAACAGATTCACTGGGTCGATTTGGTTAGAGAAACTGAAGAAAAAGTGAAAGTAATTTGCGATTGTTTGAAAGCAGCTTCGGATAGACAGGAATCATACGCGGATTTGAAAAGAAAAGATGTTGAGTTTCAAGTTGGTGATAAAGTATTTCTGAAAGTATCTTCGTGGAAGAAAATTCTGATTTTTGTTCGCAAAGGCAAGTTGAGTCCGCGTTTCATCGGGCCGTATGAGGTTATTAAAAGGATAGGGCCAGTGGCATATCGGTTAGCTTTGTTGACAGAGTTGGAAAGGATTCACAATGTATTTCATGTGTCAATGTTGCGACGTTATCGATCAGACCCTTCGCATGTGATTTCTCCAACAGAGGTAGAGATTCGACTCGATATGACTTATGGTGAAGAACCGATCAAGATTTTGGCTCGGGAAGTCAAACAGTTGAGAAATAAAAGTATAGCTCTAGTGAAAGTTTTATGGCAACGACATGGGGTCGAAGAGGCTACGTGGGAACCTGAGGAAGCTATGAGAAAACAGTACCCAAACCTCTTTTCTGGTAAGATTTTCGGGGATGAAAATCCCTAAAGGTGGGAGAGTTGTAACAGCCCGATTTTGGGTCTAGTCGGAACAGTGGTTTCGGGACCACAAATCCAACGTAGTAAAATTTATTTTTATTATATTTTTATGGTCTAAAGTTTTATGGAATGATTTCGTGAAAATTTCGTTCGAAAATTTTGACGTTTGGGCACTCAATTTAGTTAAAGGGACTAAATTGCATAAAGTGCAAAATTTGAGTTCTATGTGTTAAAGGTGTCCAGTTGCTATGAGATTTTAAATTAGAGGTCCTTAGATGGTAATTAGACCATTATGTCTTAGTATGGATAGAAATGGACATGGTTAGGGAAAAATATCAAAGTGTAAGTGAATGGCATTTTGGTCATTTGGTAAATAAAGACTAAAAACCAAATAAAAAGATGTCATCTTCTCAATTTCATCCCCCATAGCCGAAATTCAAAATAGAAGACATAGCTAGGGTTTGGCCAAGCTTCCAAGCTCGATTGTAAGTTCGTTCTAGCCCCGTTTTAATGATTTTTATGTTTTTGAGATCCTTGCAACCTAATCTAGCTATTTCAAGGACTAATTTGAAAATATGTCAAAGTCTAAAATTTTACCCATGTTTGATATTTGTGTATTTTTTATGTTTAATGGTAGAAAATGTATGTTTGATGTTAGATAAACAACTTTTACTAAGTGATTTTTGATGAAAATCCCTAAAAAAGACTTATTTGTAAAAGTTGTAAAAGGTGTGTAAAAATGTGAATAAATGAAAAATGTGGGCTGTTATGAGTATGAAAATGGTTCGGATAGGCTTGGGTTTTGAAGAAATTGACTATATTTCATTTTACGAGCCTAGGGAATAAAGAGTAAAATGTTGAAAAGTTAGGGGCAAAAATGTAATTTTACCATAATGTGATTTTTGGACTGGATTGAATAATGTGAGTATTAAATGAGTTAAATTTTCTATTATAGATCAAGAAAAACGAAGTTCAAACCTAGATCGAGGGAAAAACAAAGTGTTTGACGATTAGGTCCATTTTCACTATTTTTGTACCGAGGTAAGTTCGTATGTTAATAATGCAATGTTATAATTGTATTTTTAATGTTTTGATATTGCATGGATTGTATGATCAATTCTATGAGCATATTTGACGAAGTTCCGGCAAGAGAGAAATCCCAGTTGAACCTTAGGAATAGATTAGGATACAAGTGACATGTCATTAGGAACCCATGTGAATATGTAATTATGTGATTTATGAGTCCCGAGTGCTGATCCTGTACGTCCTACCGATGGCTGGGTATACTGGCATATGTTGCGGATACCTGACAGCTTGTGTGAGTAGCACCGCGTAGCTACGTCTCAACTGATAGCTTGTGTGAGCAGGCCCGTGGATAGCTCGAGAGCGAGCCTATATGTTTTATGAGATTGATGGTAGCTTTAGCTACATATGTGGCACTTAAGTGCAAAGTTTTCCGTGTATCCGATAGTATTCCAAGTGGTTCAACGGGTATGCCAAAGATGAGAAAGTATGTGATTATGTTACGAGTTAGTACAGGTATGTACGAAAAACTCAAAGGAAATAGATTTGGTATATGATGAACTATTGGTAAGAATATGATTGAGTATGTTATGTTCATGAAGTTTTAATGACATTTATGTTGATTCATGTTATGTTATGCATATGATAAATGTATAATTAATGTTGTTTATTATTTGCATATGAACTTACTAAGCTATATAGCTTACTCCCCTTTCTTTCCCTTGTTCTATAGTGTCACCAAGCTAGCTCGGGGATTGGAGATCGTCGGAGATCCATTCACACTATCAACCA
Source organism: Gossypium sturtianum (assembly GCA_025698515.1). Classification (NCBI taxonomy): domain Eukaryota; kingdom Viridiplantae; phylum Streptophyta; class Magnoliopsida; order Malvales; family Malvaceae; genus Gossypium; species Gossypium sturtianum. Next base: position 129,081,289 of record CM046948.1, read on the forward strand.
TTCTTTTGGGTATCATTGAAATGTCAATATTTTGAGTTATGGCATGTATAGGGACTTGGTCATTTTGTTTTATGTTTCATTGGTAATGTGGCCAAATGTATTGGCTTATAATGAGTAATGATTTCATTTTGTATATGGCCATGAAAGTTGGCTAATGTTGGTTATGAGTATCATTATATGTTGATACCATTCATGAATGTGGAAACTTGCATGATTTGTGTTGATAAATTATGAGGTTAAAGCATGTTAGATGTTAGCATGTGGATGTGATGTTAATACCTTGGTTGTGGATGTTTTGGTTGCCTAAGTATGCTTGAATTGGTATTATATGATGTTGTGTAGGTATGTGCATGGAAGGGTGGCAAAAGGCTTGGTAAATAGCCTTATTTTGTCCACACGGGTAGACACACGGACGTGTGTCTAGGCCGTGTGCGACACACGGCTTGCCCCACAGGCGTGTGTATTGGCCGTGTGTCCCCTGCACCTTAAATTTGAGAAACATAATGCTCATAATTGAGTACACGGACAGAGAGACGGGCGTGTGTCTCGACCGTCTGAGGGACACGGCCTCAGGCACAGGCGTGTGAAGTCTGCACCTATTTTATGAAAAATCATGGAAATTAAATTGATCACACGGCCTAGCACATGGGCGTGTGACTTCAATTTGTTCATGAGTTACAAACAGAGAGTTACATAGGTTAGGGACACAGGCGTGTGTGACCACACGGCCTGCCCATACGGGCGTGTCCCAAAACCACACGGGCGTGTGACCCCTGTTTCTAACAAAAATTTTCTAAGTTTTGTAAAATTTCCTGAGTTCTCGGTTTAGTCCCGAACCACTTCCAATACATGTTTTGGGCCTCGTAGGCTCGTATTAGGAACTTTATGATCGAATATGAATGGTTTTAATTTGGACGTAAAATTTATGACTCGAAATTGTGTGAATGCCTATGTTGTAAGTTTGGTAATACCTCGTACCTTGTTCCGGCGTTGAATACGTGTAAGGGGTGTTACAATAAAACAGTAGTAAATTACATGGTGTGTATGTGGAAAATTGCATGAAAAAAAATCATAAATATAGTTGTCCCAAAATAGGATGATCAACAACATATACGACACTTATACTCAACATTGTACTAAAAAAAATTTCCAGAATACATGTATGCATGTGGTATTGATCATGGGAAATGACATCCATACATGCAATATTAAATGTGTAAAATAGCAACCCTATATTCAACATTTTTGTGTAAAAAAACATATATGCTTTGTTTTTACGTTAAAAAAAACAACCATTTATGCATATTTACGTGACACAAGCATGTAAAAAGAATAGTAGCATATACTCGACATTAAACGTGTAATGTAACACCCCTAACCCGTATCCGTCGCTGGATTAGGGTTATGAGGCATTACTCGACCAAACACCACTTTTATACTATCATTTAATCACGTAAATCATACAAAAATATAATCATGTATTCACACAGCATTTACAGATTTATATCTCAAAATTTCCAGTGAAATGAAAACCGAACACATATACATAATATTTAACATTTTATTTCCCAATGATATACATGTACTTACTAAACCAAAATTATATGCGGCAATACTATTTGATAACCATATCCACACATGCTATATATATATAACTATTTTAATTTGAGTCATTATCAAACATTCATATTAAGTCATACATACCAAGTTCGTATACCGGGATCATGCTCAAATACCATAGTTAGAACACAAACTCTTTATAAATAATTTAACTACCAAATCGATCATACAAGAAACCTTTAACACATCATATTCATATAAGCATGGCACGCATTATATCACATATGTTAACAAACCAATTATACTCAAGATCAATGTAATTCGGAACTAAAGATCAAATAACATATCCGAAACATGAATAGATTTTATCCATCTCCTATTTTCAAATCACTTACACAAATCATACCTTCAATTGCACTTTCAATTAAATTATCTACAAGGCCGAATAACCTTAACAATTTCACTACTCAAAATGAACCTAAATCGACCATCAAAAATAATAATATGCCATTCATTATCTCATGAACATACCTAACCAAATTAAGCAACTTTCAAACCGAATTTTCATGGACATATATATACATATCAACTCAAACATGTTCACTCAATTCAAGGATAGAAGTGAAGCCATTTTCGCATGGCATTATATACATCCAATTCAAGATATAAGCTCAAAATAATAGTTTAGCCTATACATGCCATGGACTTAAGGTTTATTTTCAAAAGGTACCCAAAATAGTCGATAGTGTGCTTGACTTTGACAAGGATCCCCGAGCTCGAGCTTCGACTACAAAGATCTATAAAACAATGTAACAAACACACCAAGTAAGCTTTTATAGCTTAGTAAGTTATAAGCAAAAGGTAATATGTACAACCAAGCATTTTACTATTTTATTTTTTTTAATTTTATTTCAACTTAATTATTGATAAAGTGGTAACTACAATACATATAATATGTTACCATTCAACAATATCATACACACTAGATCTCCAACACCGAATATTCCTATACTCTATGTTTATCTCGAAATAACTCAAAGATTAACAAATACATCACATTTCAAACTTTAATTTATATCGAAACAAATTACCTAATTTGTACCAAGATATTCAACTATCATGCATTACTTGCATACCTGTCACTTTCGATTACCTTCATTCAATGTTTCCCATCCTTGAGAAAATCCGATAACCCGCACACACAGTGCAACTCATGTAGTGTATCGCACACTTAGTGCCGTTACTTGTAAAAGAGCACACTTGATGCCAACTATTAGTAATGTATCGCACACTTAGTGCCATTACTTAATTTTCTGCACACACAGTTCCATTCGACCGATATCGCACACACAGTGCTCGGTGTATAAATTCGCACACATAGTGCCATTCGACCGATATCGCACACACAGAGCTCGATGTATAAATTCGTACATATAGTGCCATTTGATCGATACCGCACACACAGTGCTCGGTGTATAAATTCGCACACACAGTGCCTATTATATGATTTCCTCCTCTTACACATCACATATACATATTTACATTTTTGTTCATATATCATACTTATATACACATATTCAAACCAAAACTTTCTTCCCATGACTTACCCTCACATTCGACCACACCTATTGATAAACCGAAATAGTAACACATTTTAGGCCCACATTTAGTATGCTTTTGGATGAATTATCCCTTGATATATGTAAAAAGGTGCTCTTAATCCTTTCTTTTCATGTCTTATACTCAAGAAAGCACCCAAGGATAAAAAGAACGAGAAACGGGCTTAAAATGGGACAAATGGGCCAAAGCATGAAATCGACACGGCCTGGACCGAAGATCACACGGTCGTGCCTCACTGATCATCTAGAACACGGTCTTCCCTCGATTCACACGGCCGTGCCTCATTAAAGAAGTCCGAGCACAGCCTGGCCACGATTCACACGGGCGTGTGCCATAGTCATGTCCCTGTCGCTGGAAAAAAGTAATTTCACTCGGATTTGGATGCTTGGATTCAAAGAAACACACTCCAATGTCTAATTAAACCCCCAATTAGTAATTGCACTCAAATTAGGATACTTGGAGGCCAAGTAACACATCTCAAAGCCTATATAAACACCCTAGGGGGCAACTTAATCGGGGAGTTCGGCAGAAACCCTCTGTCGAGGGAGCCCAAAGCCATCGTCTAGGGGCGTTGTGCTAGGACAAAGAAGGCAGATTTGTGGAGATTCACTCAAGGATAGCCAGTTGATCCATCTCGAGAAGCCAGAATTATACTCAAGACGGAGGATCTCTCCTTCAATTCCTTAAGGGAGTTTTAGGGATTTCTTATGTTTTGTTTTATCTTTTCTCTTGAGATGTTTTTCTTTATTGTTATGAACTAAACCCTTAGGATACCCGAAGGGGATGAAACCTATGATGAATCTTGTTATTGTTTTCTGAATTATATTATAAATACTTAGTTTGTTCTTAATTATGTGAGCTTAATCCAAATTTAATGTGCTTAGGTGGAGGAGGAATAGACCACCTAAGAGTAGATCCAACATAATTAAGCGGAGTTGATCGCACGCCTAGAGATAGGGTGATTTAGATTTTGCAGATTAGGGTGAAACCTAATATGGGAGTCCATAGATCGATTTACTGCTATTCTAGGGGGTTATTATAAGAGAACGAGAGTTCCACTAATTAACCTAGGGTTAGAAGTTATTCGCCTCGAGAGAGGCTTTAATATACGTTAGGGAGTCTTACGGATCAAACTAAGTGAATAAATCATATGGTTCAGTGTTAGATAACAAGTGAAGTCTAGGTGGATTCTTCCTAGGGTATTGTCTAAATCAACTGAGTTTTTCCCAAGTTATTTTCCAAATTCATTCTTCTTTGTCTTAGAGTCTTTTGTTTAGTAGTTAATTAATTTAGATTAGATAAACAACTTCACTTATTCTTAGGCTAAATAATAAAAAGAAGGTTAGTATTAGTACTTTTAGTTCCTTTGGGTTCGATAATCCGGTCTTGCCTAAGCTATACTACTGTTCGATAGGTGCACTTGCCTCAATCGTTGTCAGAGTTAGTTTCCAGGTTTGATCATACTTTTTATAAATTTTAAAGCTCTGATTCACAGCGATCAAGTTTTTGGCGTCATTTCCGGGGAACTAAAATATTAAGAAAGCTCTATTTTTATTACTTTAGCCATTATTTTTCAATTTATTTTTATTTTTAGTTTTAATTTTAAATTTTCTTTCTTTCTTTTCCTAGCAGGTACCTCTAGTTTATGACTAGAAGGAACCCGAGAGGACCTTTAGAATACGATAGTGATATTGAAGCTGCCGCTCGCAGGAATCGCAGAGAAATTAGGCGAGCCCTAAATTACACGTAAGAAGAGTGAGAAGACAGATCCAATCCTACTGAAGGGATGGACGAAAATAATCTTCCACCACAAGATGTGGCAGAAAATAATGCTCCGCGTACTATGTATGATTATGCTAAACCTCATTTAACATGAGCCGAATCTAGTATCGTTAGGCTTGCTATAGCTGCTAATAATTTTGAATTAAAGCCTAACACTATACAAATGATTCAACAGTTTGTTCAGTTTGATGGTTTGCAGGACGAAGATCCAAATACTCATATAACTAACTTTCTAGAGTTCTGTGATACCTTTAAAATAAATGGTGTTTCTGATGATGCCATACGTCTTCGGTTATTTCCCTTTTCATTAAGGAATAAAGCTAAACAGTGGTTAAACTCGCTACCACGAGGGTCAATCACTACATAGGATCAAATGACCGAAAATTTTTTATTAAAATATTTCCCACCGGCCAAAACGGCCAAATTACGTAATGATATCTCTTCTTTTGTGCAGACGGATTTAGAGACATTATACGATGCATGGGAAATATATAAAGATCTCTTGAGAAGGTGTCCGCACCATGGTTTACCCTTGTGGCTCCAAGTCCAAACTTTCTATAACGGTGTAAACCCCTCAACGAGGCAACTAATCGACTCAGCCGCCGGTGGAACCTTGAATAATAAAACTCCTGAAGCAGCCTACGGATTTATAGAAGAGATGTCGCTGAATAACTACCAGTGGCAAGCTACAAGAACAAGGCCAACAAAAACAGCCGGAGTTTACAACCTCGACGCAGTAACCATGCTATCAAATCAAGTAGAGATGATAAATAAGAAGCTTGATAGTTTGTGTTCTTCACAGGTACATCCAGTCATGCAGTGCGACGCAAGTGGAACTGTGGCGAATCTTGAGTACCCACCCTACCAACCGGGCACAGAGAGCGAACAGATGAACTATATAGGTAACAATTTTAGATCTAATAATAACCCATATAGTAATAATTATAATCCAGGTTGGAGGAACCACCCAAATTTTTCGTGGGGAGGACAAGGAAATCAAGGAAACCGAAGACAACAACCTCCTCAAAATTTCCAAAATCAGCCCTATCCACAGGAAAAGAAGCTGAATCTTGAAGAGACGTTGAACAAATTCATAGCATCCACAGAAGCCCGTCTCCAAAAAACTGAGGTAACACTCGACACCCAACAAACATCGATCAAAACGATTGAGAACCAAGTTGGAGGACTTACAAAGGCAATCGGGGAAATTACCCGATCGATCGGACAAATTGCGAAGCTATTATCCGAAACGACCGCAGCAAGGCGTCTCACGAGTAATATCTGAAATTAATCCAAAGGAGGAAATCCAAGCCATAACACTCAAGAAAGCGAAGAAGTAGACGAACCCAGTCCAACACAAGGAAACGAGGTAGAAAATGGTAAAGTTGAGGTAACACAAGGCAAGCCAAAACCGGTAATCAAGGAATACCAACCTCGCATACCATATCCCGAAGCGTTAACAAGAGACGATACAGAAGAACAGTTCGGTAAGTTTCTTAAACTTTTAAAGAAATTACATATTAACTTACCGCTACTTGAAGCTCTTTCACGGATGCAGATTCGAGGAAATTTTTAAAACATCTCTTGACGAATAAGCGCCAAGTTAGACGCGAGGATCCACATGTGGAATTAAACGCGATGTGCTCAAAGAATGTTACGAATATAGACTACCACAAAAGCTAAAAGATCCGAGGAGTTTTACAATTCCATGTTTAATTGGTAGACTAACTATTGATAATGCGTTAGCTGATTTAGGGGCAAGCATAAATGTCATGCCTTACAAATTGTTTAAACAATTAGGTCTAGGGAAACCCAAACAAACTAGGATGAGCATTCAATTAGCTGATAAAACTGTTAGAATTCCTAGGGTATTATCGAAGATGTTCTTGTAAAAATCGATGATTCATTTTCCCAATAGATTTTGTTGTCTTAGACATGGATGGGGATAATTCGATTCCCTAATTTTAGGAAGACCCTTTTAGCGATCGTCGGACTAAAATTGATGTTGATGCAGAGAACTCATACTTTGTGTAGGTAATGAGACGGTCACCCTCAAGGCTCTCGACGCGGCTAGAACATCGAGTAATCAAGGTGAGAATGTAAATTCTACTGATAACCATTCGGTTAACCCCTATTTTCAGGAAGCACCACCAAAGAATACAACTGAACCCGATCCTAAACTCCAAGCCAACAAGGAAGTAGTTCATGAAGATCGAGGGATTCAGTTCGATGATCTAGACGAGTGGAAAACACACTTCAAGGAGAAATTAGGGATACACGACGAAGAAATGGAACCACACAAGGTAAAATCGAAGGAGCCCCCAGATGAGCTCATAGGAACAACAAACCACTTCAAAATAGGAGATCAAATATTGATAGAAAAACTGACCCTCGAATATCTCCTCCGGACCCTAACACAAACAAAGAAATACCTTTTAGGGTAACCAGTGTTTTCCCATACGAAACAGTCGAGGTAAGTAATCCTATTTTTGGTACTTTTACTATAAACGAATCTCGACTTAAATCTTTTCACGAGGATACAAATGATGGCATGAGGAAGGACTTCCAACTCCTCAAACCACCCTGACAATGCAAATGAGAGGAGAGTCTAGCTTAAGACTATAAACTAGCGCTTCTCGGGAGGCAACCCGAGCACTAACACAATTTATTTTTACATTTTGCTTTAAATTTATTTTTCTCTTTCTTCTTTTCTTTACACCTAGTTATAAACTAACAAGGAGTGCGGATTTCCAAGACACACGGCCCTGCACACGGCCGTGGCCGTGGCCGTGTGGACTATAAGAATCCCCGTACTGACATAGCAGAGGCCGTGCGAATCAGTTCCAACCACTTTTCGACGTCACAGATCTAACCACTACACCACATGCACCGACAAAGGGGCACGGCCGTGCCCCATGACCGTGTGAAGCTACTGACTTTCCAACCACAGGCAGAACACGCCCGTGCCTTAAAACCGTGCCAACATACTGACTTGTCGAACACAGGCTAGACACGAGCGTGGGGTAACCAACACGCCTAGGAACATGGCCGTGCGATGCGGCCGTGTGAATCGACACACCCTCAACCCACGGGCGTGGGAAACTGCCAGACTTGAAATTCTATTTAAACACCATGCCTCTCTCCTTTCTCTTCTTACCTACTCTCCTTCTTCTCTCTTTATTTCTTTTCCCTCTTTTTCCTTTTCCCTTTTTCCTAATAAATCCTTAGACTCTTGAGCTACAACAAAATCATATCCATGGCAAAGAAGCGTAAAAGGCCAATCTCCTCAAGGGAGGCCGATTCACATGAGTTCATGTCGACAGCTTCATTCAAACAACAAGCCAAGGGTCTTTGAGACCATTTAATTTCTATTTTTCTTTTCTCTTTCCTTTCATTCTCCTTCCCTTTGACTATCTTATGCTTTATCTAGTTCATTTTGTTTTAGTTTCTTGTTTTTAGGTTTTTAAGGCTGCTTGGGAATCACGCCACTTCCACCATCACCAACACCTCCGCCACCTTCAAAGTCACACCCACCTCTCGAACCATCTACCAATAAAGATTCTCAAGCCCCTTTATCTTTTAAACTTAGTTTATTTTCCTTCTTAGTCTCCTTCTCTTTATCTTTCTTTTCTTTAATTATATTATTAGTATATTATTAAGGTTTCTTTAGATTTCTTGGCTAATTCTTCACGAGTTCCCCAATTTCTTCATCTAGCACAGGATCGTCATCCAGAACGACCCCCCAACATATCGTTCATCCAGCTCAAAGATTTCATCCATGATTCAGGGAGTTTCACTTATCCCCATATCTTCTGATCTGAACATTACATTTATGTTATATATCTTTTTACATTGAGGACAATGTACATCTTAAGTGTGGGGGGTGAACAACCTAAAAAGTGGCCTAACTTTTTTCATTATTCTCAAATTTCTGAAATTAGGTTCCAAACTTTTTGCATTGTTCTCAAAATCCCTGAATTTAGTCTTAAGTAATTTACTCATATTACTAATTAGGATGAAATTTCTGATGATTTATGATTTTTATTGATATGTTTTAGATTAAGTCATTGATAATTGTGCATTGATAATTAAATTCTAAGAATACTAGAGAATCAAGCATAATAAGTCAATTTTTCTGAATTAAAAATTTTCTAGGTCGTCTACCTGAATTTAAATATTTTCTTGAAATTTGATATTTACAAGGTTGATGTAAAAAATACCCATAATTTTTATGAGTTTTTGAGTCTTATAGAGCATAAATTCTTTTTCTTGCTCACTTTATTGATTATGAGTATGTCAACATTGATTTGTTATTCTAGAACTTGCATCGATTATACATGTCGAGACCACACTTTTGATTTGATATACAGAGATGATAAAGGCACCTAGGTTTTAACCCACTTACTCCATAGAAAGCCTACCTTCACAATTAACCCCTAGTGAACCCCTTTTAATCCTAATAACCCTATTTATTGACTCACCCACTAATATTAACCCAAAACCTTTTGTAATTGTTATAACCATTCTTTCTAACTACCCCTATATCGAGATTTGATCTGATTAGTTGCCTAATTATGAATTTTAGTAATTTATCCTTTATTATGTACTTATGAAAAAAAAAACAAAGTATATTCAGTATTAGTTATGTGATTAAACGAGCTTATACATTTATTTAAATTCCAAATATTGAAGAAGAAGCTCGTATTATTAGTATTATTAGTTTTTAATTGATGTAATTATTATTAGTTCATTAGTTCTTAGTTAGGTAATTTGTCAATTCAATCTCGATTCTAACCCTCTAATTCAGCCTTATTCCACACCTTAACCCTAGCCCCGTTACAACCCTAACAAAGACCTTTTGATTTGTGTTTCATCTCATATTTCAGTGGTGGAGATTTGATTTTCATGCAAGCCTATGGGATTAACTCTTCACGTTTGACTTTTGAGTGCCTAAATTTTGAACCTTAAACACTTTGAGTGATTTGAGTGTATCTTTTGTGAGGATGTCAATCCTTGTCGATTTCGAATTAAAGGTAATTATTTAGATAAGGGGAGACGCCTATATTTTCGAGCTATAAAATCTATGACTTAGACTGTTTGAATTTTTAGAACTCTTTAAGTTGAATTATCCATGTATAAATTATCTATGAATTATGATAAAACATTGTTGATAGGAATTATGAATTATAGAAAGTTCATTTTAATTGTAAGTTTAGAATTTTGCTTGAGGACAAGCAAAAGCTTAAGTGTGGGGGTATTTGATAAACCAAAATAGTAACACATTTTAGGCCCACATTTAGTATGCTTTTGGATGAATTATCCCTTGATTTATGTAAAAAGGTGCTCTTAATTCTTTCTTTTCATGTCTTATACTCAGGAAAGCACCCAAGGATAAAAAGAACAAGAAACAGGCTTAAAATGGGACAAATGGGCCAAAGCATGAAATCGACACGGCCTGTGTAATATCCAGGATTTAGGGGTTATGAAATTTTTCGCTTGAATGTGTGCATTGTTTTGTTGTGTGCTCTTTGTATGAGTTTTAGGGAATTCGAGAATTTTAGAATATAGCAGAATGCTTTCGAAAAATATTAGATTTTTAGTTTTAGAAGGGGAGCTAAGCAAGTTTGGCCTTAAGAGAATTAATTTGAGGTTTAATCACAAGACAAGTCAATTAGTAAAGTGGTGATGGCGCATGGGTGAATGCATGAAGGTAGAGGTTCGAATCCCTTAGCTAGCAATAGGATGGAATTTTAATTTTTGTTCTCTTTCCTATAGTGTCGGTCAAACCTTATCTTGATTGGATGGACTCTTCTTTTATTTTTTGGATAGTAGACCAAAGGGAAAAGGCAAGTTAGTAGTTATGGTAAGGAATCAAGTTGTTATGGAATGTTTAGGGGACAAAAGGCTTGAAGAGTGGGTGTTGTTTTGGAAGCTTTTCCATGGTCATTTGACCATGAACCTAGACGACATAAGGGCTAAGGGGGTTGGTTTAATGGTGATAGTGATTAAGGGGATGATAGGGAAGAAATGAGGAGGAAAAAAAGGGGATTGTGTTGGCTTGTGAGTTGGCCGAATGTTGTATGGGATTACGGGGTGTTAGTTGACCAAAATCTTAACAATTTGTGCATCTTTTCCCTTTTCTCCAAATTTTTCTTCCTAGCCGAAATGGTCAATTGCATTAGGTGAAAACTTTGTTTTGTTTTGGCTATCATATTTTGACCAAATTGGTACTCTTTTTCTTTGTTTTTCTTTCAAGCTTTTCTCTCTTTTGGTACCAAAATATTACCACTTTTGAAGGCATTTTTCTTTCATCCTTTCTTACTTGACCATTACCAAAAAGTTTAGAAGACATTTCACATTTCTTTTCTTCCTCTCTAGTGCTTAAGAAATCATCCTAGCACCAAGGGCATATCTCATATTCTCTTTTTCTTTTTCTTTCTCTTTCTCTTTTCTCCTTCTTTCTCTTAGCCGAAACCATTCTCTATTTCCACCATCTTTTCTCTTCTCTTTTGTTAAAGCCGAAATCACCATTTCTTTCTTTTTAATTGTTAAGGTCGAATCCCTTTATAGTTCAAGTAAGGATGAATCAATCTCTGTGTTACGGGTAAGGATTATCTATCAATCATTTTCTTTCTTTTCTTTTGGATTAGCCAAATCTAGGAATCTAATCCCTTTTTATTATCTTTGGCCGAAACTTGAAGGAAAGTTCGGGGTTTCTTTGTAGCCAACGTTTAGGGGGAATCATTTGGGATTTGAATAATCCAAGGTAAGGAGATGATGATATTCGGCCAAAGGCCATATCTTTCTAGTGATAATCGATTTCTCACATAGTGTTATGTAGGTGCTATCGACGTTGTAGGCAAGGGTCGGAAATCTTAAGTATTATATCACTTTCCGTGTTTGCAAGGTGTGTAACTTATGCTAAACTTCTAATAGATCAATAGCTTTATTGATAAAAATGTGTTTATAAAGAAATATAAATGTTTATGGCTTCGGGTACCATTCTATGGTACGGTGAATTGAGTATGTTATTCCTTCATTACTATGTATGATTCTAATATGAAACATATTCGATATTTGATTATGATTTTGATATGATGTACAAGGCATAATATTTACATCGTTAATAATGCTATATGCATAATATGAAATGTGTCCGATTCCGATTCCGATATGATAATGGGGCATATGGCATGATAATGGAATAATATGTTATTGCATGGGCATATGGGTAATATTGAAAGGGAAGTGTTCCGGTGGTTTTACCACATTATCACAGTGACTTGATCCGCGACATTATGAATCCGGTGACTTCGGTCACGACATTATGAATCCGTTGACTCGCCACAATTATCGGTGGCCATGCCACAATTTATAAGGGCGATGTGCATGTTGACTCGCAACAAGCGCGCTCGATGGTGTGTAGCGGATGGAGGGTCGATTTAGTAATCCCCACGGTGTGATTGGTAGGTACGGGTGGTGTGTAGCGGATGGATATCTAAGTTGGGTTCGGGATTGCATTTCATTTTATATGTACATGTGATTATCGATTTGCTATATTATGGGCTTATGGCTAAATGTGATTTAAATGGGCTTTATTGCTATGATCGATTGGGTTTTTAGTGTCTTTGTTACACATTGAGTCTGTTGACTCACCCTTCAGTGGGACATCTTTTCAGGTAATACTCAATGATTTGGACCGGGTCAGCAAGGACAACGTGGTGGCCATTGCTCAACTCAGTATTTCGGTTTTCCTTATATTAAACTTATTACGTTTTCTTATATATTTCGGGATTTAATTTGGGATATGTTTTTGTAATAAGGCTGCCATTAGCTATGTTACTTTTACGTTTTCAATTTATAATCTGCTACGATCAATTTCAACTAAACAATTAAATATTTTCGATAATCGTATGAAAATGTTTTAACATCTAAATACTTATGGTTTTCAAAATGATAATAAATAGTTCTAAATTTGGATTTTCTTTTGATAAATAATTTATTTTTAAATGAATTTATAAATACAAACTTAAATTACAAAAAAAAACGGATTTTAATAACTTCGTACTTCAAATCTATTCTTTTACCACAAGATCACATCTTTTTACAAAACGACAAAACGAATTTTTCTTAAGAAGCATACCAGATCCGGTCGGGATTTGTGGGCCGGGTTTGGGGTGTTTCAACCTGGACCAAAGATCACACAGCCGTGCCTCACTGATCATCTAGAACATGGTCTTCCCTCGATTCACACGGCCGTGCCTCATTAAAGAAGTCTGAGCACGGCCTGGCCATGATTCACACGGGCGTGTGCCATGGCCGTGTCCCTGTCGCTGGAAAAAGCAATTTCACTCGGATTTGGATGCTTGGAGGCAAAGAAACACACTCCAATGTCTAATTAAACTCCCAATTAGGAATTGCACTCAAAATAGGATACTTGGAGGCCAAGTAACACATCTCAAAGCCTATATAAACACCATAGGGGGTAACTTAATCGGGGAGTTCGGCAGAAACCCTCTGTCGAGGGAGCCCAAAGCCATCGTCTAGGGGCGTCGTGCTAGGCCAGAGAAGGCAGATTTGTGGGGATTCACTCAGGGATAGCCAGTTGATCCATCTCGAGAAGCAAGAATTATACTCAAGACGGAGGATCTCTCCTTCAATTCCTTCAGGGAGTTTTAGGGATTTCTTATGTTTTGTTTTATCTTTTCTCTTGAGATGCTTTTCTTTATTGTTATGAACTAAACCCTTGGGATACCCGAAGGGGATGAAACCTATGATGAATCTTGTTATTGTTTTCTGAATTATATGATAAATACTTAGTTTGTTCTTAATTATGTGAGCTTAATCCAAATTTAATGTACTTAGGTGGAGGAGGAATAGACCCTGCCTAAGAGTAGATACAACATAATTAAGCGGAGTTGATCACACGCCTAGAGATAGGGTGACAAGATTTTGCCGGATTAGGGTGAAACCTAATATGGGAGTCCATAGATCGATTTACTGCTATTCTAGGGGGTTATTATAAGAGAACGAGAGTTCCACTAATTAACCTAGGGTTAGACGTTATTCGCCTCGAGAGAGGGTTTAATATACGTTAGGGAGTCTTACGGATCAAACTAAGTGAATAAATCGTATGGTTCAGTGTTAGATAACAAGTGAAGTCTAGGTGGATTCTTCCTAGGGTATCGTCTAAATCATCTGAGTTTTTCCCAAGTTATTTTCCAAATTCATTCTTCTTTGTCTTAGAGTCTTTAGTTTAGTAGTTAATTAATTTAGATTAGATAAACAACTTCACTTATTCTTAGGCTAAATAATAAAAAGAAGGTTAGTATTAGTACTTTTAGTTCCTTTGGGTTCGATAATCCGGTCTTGCCTAAGCTATACTACTGTTCGATAGGTGCACTTGCCTCAATCGTTGTCAGAGTTAGTTTCCAGGTTCGATCATTCTTTTTATAAATTTTAAAGCTCCGATTCACAGCGATCACCTATATATATAAACACATAGTTAATTATTCAATCACAACCATCACCTATTCCATTGTCCACATTTAACCTTTACTAAATTCAGAAGTATTCATTCAACTTAAGTATATAAATTCCATGCATAAATCATCCACACATTCGACTAGTACATATATTTAATCCATTCCGTATCATATTCGTCAGAAATGGATATTAATATGCTTATTTCAACTAATCAAGAGATATATGTATAATCATGTACATATTAAATCACATTCGACTAACACATAAAAAAAAATTCCATATCTCATTCGACAATTGAAAATATAATCCATAAATTCAATTGAAAATGTACCTTTCATTATAATAACTACTCGATTGAATCCAATTGCTTATAAACTTACCTCGAAAGTTGACGGATTAGGCTTCCCGGCTATTCGTTTAACTTTGCTTTTCCTCGATCCAATCCCGTTTCCTTTTGTTCTTGATTTAATTAATTTCAAATTAAACCCATTCAAATACATTTCCATTCAATTTAATCCAAAAATACTTAATTGTGCAAATTACCATTTTACCCCCGACATTTACAATGTTTACAATTTATTCCTTATAGCTCAAAACACAAAATATCAAAAATTTAACCACACCTATTGAGGGCCGAATACTCATAGTCCCTATATCAACTCATTCCTTCTATTTATCTTACCATTTTGTCCTTTCAAGAATTTTATTTTTATGAAATAATCCTTATACTAAATTTCATCAATAATTCTAAAGAGAATCTTGTTAATCTAGCATGCTTGTATCATATTCTAACATTAACTTCACAAACATCAAATTTCCATCCATGGCAATATATAAATTTCACAACCAAATCAAGAATTTCGGCATGGGCTACCTAAATTACATAACAACAACCTCAAAAATGTTAAAATCATAAAAAACTAAGTTCAATTACTTACTCAATTTAAGCCTCCCAAGTGCCGTACCTCTTGAAGCTTTCCTTCTCCTATTTTTTTCTTAGTTTCGGTCAATAGAGAGAAAGATGAACACTTTCTCTTTTCTTCCTTTTCTTTTCTTAATTATTCATTATATCATATATTTTATTATTACCTAATGACATGTAATATAATAATAAACAATTACATTACTATTACATGCAAATGATGGACGGCACAAAGTTAAATTTTTGGCTAAATTGCACCTTTAATATCTCAATTTAAGAAGCCATCTTCAATTTAGTACTTACACATTCAACCACCTAGTTTTCTTTTTATACGATTAAGCCCTTTTTCACAATTAAACACTAAAACGATCAAATTTTAATGCAAAAATTTCACACACACTAATTCACACATAATAAGCATTGAAAATAGTATTAAATTATTTTTCTGACTCGGGTTCGGGGTCCTGAAACCACCGTTCTGATTAGGGTCGTAATCAGGCTGTTACAACTCTCCCCCCTTAAAGGATTTTCATCCCCAAAAATCTTACCATTGAATAAGTGTGGGTAGCGTTCTTTCATTGATTCCTCGGTTTCCCAGGTTGATTCCTCGATCCTATGCTTATGCCACATTACTTTAACCAACGAGATTTTCTTATTTCGTAATTCTTTCACTTCATGAGCTAAAATACGAATCGGTTCTTATTCATAAGTCAAGTCAGGCTGAATCTCAATTTCGGATGGGCTAATCACATGAGTCGGATCGGATCGGTATCGTCGAAGCATCGATACATGAAAAACATTGTGAATCTTGTCTAGCTCAGATGGCAACATAAGTCTGTACGCAACCGGCCCGATACGCTCAATAACTTCATACGGCCCAATAAATCTCAGACTTAACTTTCCTTTACGGCCAAATCTAAGTATCTTTTTCCACGGCGAGACTTTCAAAAATACTCGGTCGCCCACTTGAAACTCTATATCCTTGCGTTTCAAATCTACATACGACTTCTGACGATCTGAGGCGGCTTTCAAACTTTCTCAGATTATTTTTACTTTCTGCTCAGTCTCTCTGATTAAATCAACTCCGTGTATCTTGCTTTCACTTAGCTCGGTCCAATATAGAGGTGTACGACATTTACGATCGTACAAAGCTTCATATGGTGCCATTTTGATACTCGATTGAAAACTGTTGTTGTACACGAATTCAATCAAAGGTAAGTATCGTTCCCACGTACCCTCAAACTCAAGTACGCAACATCTCAACATATCCTCGAGTATCTGAATAACACGTTCGGATTGACCATCCGACTGAGGGTGAAAAGTAGTACTGAAATGCAACTTGGTACCTAGAGCATCCTGCAATTTCTTCCAAAACCGCGATGTAAACCTCGGATCTCTATCCGAAATAATAAAAATAGGTACTCCATGCATTCGTACGATCTGCGATATGTACAACTCAGCTAACTTATCTAGTGAAAAATCCGTACGTACCGGAATAAAATGGGCCGATTTCGTCAATCTATCAACAATAACCCAGATTGAATCTTTCTTACTCGGCGTCAACGGAAAACCCGATACGAAATCCATCGTGACTCGATCCCACTTCCATTCAGGTATCATAATTAGTTGGAGTAATCCCGATGGCACCTGATGCTCGGCTTTCACTTGTTGACATATTAAACACTTCGACACATAGTCTGAAATGTCTCGCTTCATTCCATGCCACCAATAATGTTGTCTCAGGTCGTTGTACATTTTCGTACTACCCAGATGAATCGACAATCTACTATTATGAGCTTCGTCACAAATCATTTGAATCAACTCAGGATTCTTAGGCACACACATCCGATTCTTAAACCGTAGACATCCCTCAACATCTATCTGAAAATCTGAATCATTACCCGTACCATATTGACTCCTTTTTGCTATTAAATCATTATCCACCTCTTGAGCTTCGCGGATTTGTTGTACGAACAATGGTCTCGCTTTCAATTCTGCGATAATCCCACCATCATCAGTCATAGCTATATCCACATCCATTGCACTTAAAGCAAATAGTGACTTCTGGCTAAGTGCATCAGCAACCACATTAGCCTTTCCCGGGTGATAATCAATCACAAGTTCGTAGTCTTTCAGCAATTCCAACCATCGTCGCTGTCTCAAATTCAGATTCTTCTAAGTCATTAAGTACTTTAGACTCTTGTGATCCGAATAGACGTGGCATTTTTCACCAAATAGATAGTGACGCCAAATTTTCAAAGCAAAAACTATAGCGGCCAACTCAAGGTCTTGCGTCGAATAATTCCTCTCGTGCGGTTTCAACTGCCTCGAAGCGTAGGCTACAACTTTACCCTCTTGCATCAAAACACAGCCCAGCCCATTTAAGGATGCATCACTGAAAATAACGAACTCCTTACCCGACTCTGGCTGAACAAGCACTGGAGCTTTCATTAACAAGGTCTTCAGCTGATCAAAACTCTTCTGACACCTTTTTGACCACTCGAATTTAACGTCTTTCTGTAATAGCTTTGTCATCGGGGCTGCTATCATAGAAAACCCTTTCACGAAGCGTCTATAATACCCGGCAAGTCCCAGACAGCATACTCATTACCTCGAAACATTCCGCGGAGGTTTCCAATCAAGTATAGCTGAAACTTTACTCGGGTCAACCCAATGCCCGATCTTTGAAACAACATGCCCTGGAAGCTAACTTCATTCAACCAAAACTCACATTTGCTAAATTTCGCGTACAACTGCTTATCACGCAAAATCTGTAACACAAGTCTCAAGTGTTCGACATGCTCAGTTTCATCGCGCGAATAGATCAAAATGTCATCTATAAATACAACTACAAACTGATCTAGATACGGTCTGAATACCCGATTCATCAGATCCATGAAAACAGCAGGGGCATTAGTGAGTCTGAATGGCATCACTAAAAACTCATAATGGCCGTATCTCGTCCAAAAAGTTGTCTTTGGTACATCCGAGTCTCTAACTCGCAGCTGATAGTAACCTGACCTCAGATCGATTTTTAAAAATACCGAAGCTCCCTTAAGCTGATCAAATAAATCATCGATACACGACAACGGATATTTATTCTTTACCGTCACTTTATTAAGTTATCGATAATCGATGCACATTCTCAAAGTTCTGTCTTTCTTTTTCACAAATAGGACTGGCGCACCCCAAGGTGAGAAGCTCGGTCGCGCAAAACCTCTATCTGTCAATTCTTGCAACTAAACCTTTAACTCTTTTAATTCAGTTGGTGCCATTCTATGCAGAGCTATCGAAATCGGAGTTGTCCCTAGCACTAGCTCAATACCAAAATCCACCTCTCGAACAGGTGGGAATCCCGGTAATTCCTCCGGAAACACATTCAGATACTCACAAACAACCGGTACAGATTCGATCTTATTTTCGGTTACCTTGCTATCAATCACATACGCAAGATAAGCTTCGCAACCCTTTCTCAGATACTGTCGTGCCAACATCGAAGATATCACAGCTGGTAGCTCATTTAAATTTGCAGATTCAATTCGAATTATCTCGTTATTCTGGCACCTCAAATCAATAGTCTTTCGTCTGCAATTCACTACTGCATCATGTACGATTAGCCAATCTATACCGAGGATAATATCAAACTCATCGAATGGTAGCAACATCAGATCGACCGGAAAACATGAGTTTCGAATCATTAAAGGGCAATTCTTGCACACTCTATCAACTAGCACACACCGACCCAGGGGGTTCGAAACCCGAATCACAAACTCAGTAGACTCAACAGGTAGAGTCTTGCTGGATACTAATGTTTCACACACATACGAATGAGTTGAACCGGGATCAATCAAGGCAATTACATTAGTATCAAAGAGAGTGAATATACCGGTGATGACATCTGGATATGAAGTCTTCTCTCTGGCACGAATGGCATAGGCTCTAGCTGGCACACGAGCCTCTGATCGAATAGCCGCATCCGAAGTCCCTCTCTGAGTACCGCTCCTACCTCCCACATTATAGGGTGGTCTACCTCTAGCTGCAGTACTGCTCGGTCTTGCATTCTGAGCATTACCTTTTTCAGCTGTCTCCGGGTAATCCCGAACAAAATGATCCTGCGAACCACACTTGTAACAAGTGCGATTATTAGATTTACCCCAACACTCGCCAAAATGTCGTCTCTCCTGATCGTTGACACTCGTGCCTATTCTCGCCTGTATTGCCAACACTAGCAACTGATGTAGCTCGAGAACTCACTAGCGGTCGTTCTCGTATAGAGATCCCTGTGTTAGGTTTGGACCGGCTACCTTCATTCTTAAACTTCTTTGTTGACATTTGAGAAAATTTACTCGTAGATCTCTTTCAAAAGTCTCTAGCTTCGAACTCGGCTTTCCGCTTTTCTTTCCCTAGCTCTTCGGCTTTAGAAGCTCGCTCAACAAGTACTACGAACTCGTTTATTTCAAGTATGCCAACCAGTAGTTTTATGTCTTGATTTAGCCCTTCTTCAAATCTTCGCCACATAGCAGCCTCAGACGAAACGCACTCGCGAGCATAGCGACTAAGTCTCACAAACTTGCGCTCATATTCAGATACGGTCATACGACCCTGCTTAAGCTCAAGAAATTCTTTGCGTTTGGAGTCTATGAATCATTGACTAATGTATTTCTTACGGAATTCCATCTGAAAGAAGTCCCAGGTAACTCACTCCATCGGAACAACCGATACGAGAGTATTCCACCAATAGTAGGCAGAGTCCCGTAACAAAGATATGGCGCACTTCAGGCACTCATCCGGTGTACAAGATAGCTCATCGAAAACACGAATAGTATTATCGAGCCAAAATTCAGCTCGCTCAGCGTCATCATCATCTTTGGCTCTAAACTCTTGAGCCCCGTGTTTTCTAATTCGGTCAACTGGAGGCTTGCTTACTCTTTCAGGATTAATGATCGGGGGTATCACCGGTACTACAGGGGGAGTATTCGGATTCAGGGGTTGTTGAACAGCCGGATTGGCCCGAATATATTGATTAAACCAATCATTCATCATACTATAGAAGGCTGGTCTAGCCCCCTCATCAGGATTACTCATAGCTGGTCGAGATTCATCCGGTGCGGTCCCTTGCGCGGGAGCAGGTTCCACACTCTCGACATCATCAGCTAAAGCTCGCTCGGGATCAGGATCCATTTACTATACGATAGAAGAAAACACATTTTACTGTCAGAAGTCATCACACTATCGCATTATAAAATATGGCATGTATAGCTAGACCCGACACGCGCTACATTAGTCTGAGAATCGACTAAACTGTAGCTCTGATACCAATCAAATGTAACACCCCTAACCCGTATCCGTCGCCGGATTAGGGTTATGAGGCATTACTCGACCAAACACCACTTTTATACTATCATTTAATCACGTAAATCATACAAAAATATAATCATGTATTCACACAGCATTTACAGATTTATATCTCAAAATTTCCAGTGAAATGAAAACCGAACACATATACATAATATTTAACATTTTATTTCCCAATGATATACATGTACTTACTAAACCAAAATTATATACGGCAATACTATTTGATAACCATATCCACACATGCTATATATATATATAACTATTTTAATTTGAGTCATTATCAAACATTCATATTAAGTCATACATACCAAGTTCGTATACCGGGATCATGCTCAAATACCATAGTTAGAACACAAACTCTTCATAAATAAATTAACTACCAAATAGATCATATAAGAAACCTTTAACACATCATATTCATATAAGCATGGCACACATTATATCACATATGTTAACAAACAATTATACTCAAGCACAATGTAATTCGGAACTAAAGATCAAATAACATATCCGAAACATGAATAGATTTTATCCATCTCCTATTTTCAAATCACTTACACAAATCATACCTTCAATTGCACTTTCAATTAAATTATCTACAAGGCCGAATAACCTTAACAATTTCACTACTCAAATTGAACCTAAATCGACCATCTCACATAATAATATGCCATTCATTATCTCATGAACATACCTAACCAAATTAAGAAACTTTCAAACCGAATTTTCAAGGACATATATATACATATCAACTCAAACATGTTCACTCAATTCAAGGATAGAAGTGAAGCCATTTTCGCATGGCATTATATACATCCAATTCAAGATATAAGCTCAAAATAATAGTTTAGCCTATACATGCCATGGACTTAAGGTTTATTTTTTCAAAAGGTACCCAAAATAGTCGATAGTGTGCTTGACTTTGACAAGGATCCCCGAGCTCGAGCTTCGACTTCAAAGATCTATAAAATAATGTAACAAACACACCAAGTAAGCTTTTATAGCTTAGTAAGTTATAAACAAAAGGTAATATGTACAACCAAGCATTTTACTAGTTTATTTTTTTTTATTTCAACTTAATTATTGATAAAGTGGTAACTACAATACATATAATATGTTACCATTCAACAATATCATACACATTAGATCTCCAACACCGAATATTCCCATACTCTATGTTTATCTCGAAATAACTCAAAGATTAACAAATACATCACATTTTAAACTTTAATTTATATCGAAACAAGTTACCTAATTTGCACCAAGATATTCAATTATCATGCATTACTTGCATACCTGTCACTTTCGATTACCCTCATTCAATGTTTCCCATCCTTGAGAAAATCCGATAACCCGCACACACAGTACAACTCCTGTAACGTATCGCACACTTAGTGCCGTTACTTGTAAAAGAGCACACTTGATGCCAACTATTAGTAATGTATCGCACACTTAGTGCCATTACTTAATTTTCTGCACACACAGTGCCATTCGACCGATATTGCACACACAGTGCTTGGTGTATAAATTCGCACACATAGTGCCATTCAACCGATATCGCACACACAGTGCTCGGTGTATAAATTCGCACACATAGTGCCTATTATCTAATTTCCTCCTCTTACACATCACATATAGATATTTACATTTTTGTTCACATATCATACTTATATACACATATTCAAACCAAAACTTTCTTCCCATGACTTACCCTCACATTCGGCCACGCCAATATATATATACACATAGTTAATTATTCAATCACAACCATCACCTATTCCATGGTCCACATTTAACCTTTACTAAATTCATAAGTATTCATTCAACTTAAATATATAAATTCCATGCATAAATCATCCACACATTCGGCTAGTACATATATTTAATCCATTCCGTATCATATTCGGCAGAAATGGATATTAATATGCTTATTTCAACTAATCAAGAGATATATGTATAATCATGTACATATTAAATCACATTCGGCTAACACATAAAAAAATTTTCCATATCTCATTCGGCAATTGAAAATATAATCCATAAATTCAATTGAAAATATACCTTTCATTATAATAACTACTCGATTGAATCCAATTGCTTATAAACTTACCTCGAAAGTTGACGGATTAGGCTTCCTGGCTATTCGTTTAACTTTGCTTTTCCCCGATCCAATCCCGTTTCCTTTTGTTCTTAATCTAATTAATTTCAAATTAAACCCATTCAAATACATTTCCATTCAATTTAATCCAAAAATACATTAATTGTGCAAATTACCATTTTACCCCTGACATTTACAATGTTTACAATTTAGTCCTTAAAGCTGAAAACACAAAATATAAAAAATTTAACCACACCTATTGAGGGCCGAATACTCATAGTCCCTATATCAACTCATTCCTTCTATTTATCTTGCCATTTTGTCCTTTCAAGAATTTTATTTTTATGAAATAATCCTTATACTAAATTTCATCAATAATTCTAAAGAGAATCTGGTTAATCTAGCATGCTTGTATCATATTCTAACATTAACTTCACAAACATCAAATTTCCATCCATGGCAATATATAAATTTCACAACCAAATCAAGAATTTCGGCATGGGCTACCTAAATTACATAACAACAACCTCAAAAATGTTAAAATCATCAAAAACTAAGTTCAATTACTTACTCAATTTAAGCCTCCCAAGTGTCGTACCTCTTGAAGCTTTCCTTCTCCTATTTTTTTCTTAGTTTTGGTCAATAGAGAGAAAGATGAACACTTTCTCTTTTCTTCCTTTTCTTCTCTTAATTATTCATTATATCATATATTTTATTATTACCTAATGACATGTAATATAATAATAAACAATTAAATTACTATTACATGCAAATGATGGACGGCACTAAGTCAATTTTTTGGCTAAATTGCACCTTTAATATCTCAATTTAAGAAGCCATCTTCAATTTAGTACTTACACATTCAACCACCTAATTTTCTTTTTATACGATTAAGCCCTTTTTCACAATTAAACACTAAAACGATCAAATTTTAATACGAAAATTTCACACACACTAATTCACACATAATAAGCACTGAAAATAGTATTAAATTATTTTTCTGACTTGGATTCGGGGTCCCGAAACCACCGTTCCGATTAGGGTCGTAATCAGGCTGTTACATGTAAAATAACAACTATATATTTAGCATTATCGTGTAAAAAAATAGTAGCATATATGCGACGTTATTATGTAAAAATATGTAGCCAACATCAGAGTTTTTAATTTAAAAAAAGCATACAAACATGACTAGGTAACAACTGCCTATTAACGTAGAAAGGGAAGTAAAGTATGGCTTAAGCGTAGCACACACACAAAAATACAAAAAAAGGTTTAATGAAGTCCACACCTTAGCTAAACACAAACAACAACTATGCTTGAATGTGAACGTTCCTAACCTCTATGCGCACCTAACAACAAGAAAAAGAAGAATGATTAAAACCAACCCGACAGCCAACAAGAATTCGACCAGCGCAATGAATTAGTAGAAAGTCAAAAGAGTACAAAGCAAGAGAAAATCGACAATGATTTAGCAGACAAGCTCAACGGTGGAGAGGAAAACAATAAAGTGAGAATGAAAAGCACCCTTCAATAGCTTGGACGGCAACAACAGAGTAGAGAAATGAAAGAGAACAGGAAGATGATGAAAAAAGAAAAAGAAACAAAGTATAATTGAAAGGAAAACAAAGAAAACCAAATAGGAAGAGAGGGAGAGAACGGATGGTACACAAATGAGAAATTGAGGGGAAATGGGGAATGAGGGACGATTAAGGGAATATGGGTGAGAGAATAATGGAAAATGGTTGCTAAAAATCTGATAATTTAAAATAAAAATCTAATTTTTTTTAAAACAACAACAACAAAACAAAAAAAAAAAAAAAGGAATTTGAGAAAGTCCCACATTTTCAAAATAACAAATTTGGCTAGCACACAAAAATATTTCAGCACTTGGGCATACAGATATTTGAACTCAAGTTCCAGAGAAAAACACACAAACACCTAACCACTAGACCTAATCAATTTACTTGTTCACAATACGCAACCAAAACATTCTAAATTTGGGGCGTGACAACTCTCCCCTCCTTAAGAGAAATTTCGGTCTCAAAATTTACCTATTTCAAGCAATTGAGGATACTACTAGCGAATCACATCCTTGGGCTCCCACGTAGCTTCCATTATACTGTGGTTCCTCCAACAAACCTTAACCAGAGGAATATGCTTCCTTCTCAAACACTTGACCTCATGATCCAAAATCTAAAGAGGTTCCTCTTCAAATGACAAATTCAGTCTTACCTCGATCTCCTTGATCGGAAGTACATGCAAAGGGTCAAACCAGTACCGTCTCAACATCAAAACATGGAACACATCATGGATCCAATCTAACTTTGGAGGTAGCTCTAGTTGATAAACCAACGACCCAATTCTCTTAATGATCCAATAAGGCCCAATGAACCTAGGTTCAACTTGTCATTCCAACCAAACCTCGAAACCTTTCTCCACGGAGATACCTTAAGAAACACCCAATCGTCCACACTATGCTCAATATCTTTCCACTCAAGTCTGCATGGGACTTTTGTCTTGTAACACCCCTAACCCGTATCCGTCGCTGAAACAGGGTTACGGAGTATTACCAGAACATTCATAAACATTTACAGATAAATCATGCAAGTTACTATTCATTAACCGAGATTATTCATAACATCCCTTAAATGGACCCTCGAAGCCCAATACGAGCATTAGAAATGAGTCGGGACTTAATCGCAACCTCTAAGAATTTTTCGCAAAATTACAAATTTTTTTCTAAGGTGCAGGGCTCACACGCCCGTGTGGTCCAAGGGACATGTCCGTGTGACCATGGGACACACCCGTGCTACAGGCTGTTTTTGATTTAGGTAGCTCTCTGACTTACGCCACACGGCCATGCCACAAGCCCGTGTCTTAGGCCGTGTGGTTACTTATATTTCTTTCGAATTAGGTGCAAGTTTCACACGGCCAAAACACACGCCTGTGTTCAAGGCCGTGTAGCACACACGACTGAGACACACGCCCGTGTCTCTGCCTGTGTGCTCAATTCTGAGCATTCTGTTTTCTCGAATTTAAGGTGCAGGGGACACACGGCCAGGCCACACGCCCATGGGGTAGGCCGTGTGTCACACATGGTCTAGAAACACGCCCGTGTGGACAAAATAAAGCAATTCCTAGCTTCATTTCTCACCCAAAATCACATCCATGACCTACACTTAAATCACACATCCAAATACCAACCATTTCAAGCATTCAAATCAAGTAAATTCCATCATTCATCATGGCATATCATTTTATACATACATGTCTATAATCTTACCTTAGTTAAGACCTCAAGTTAGACATAGTTGATCAACTACTTAACACATATGTAGCTACCATAGTTTGACATTACAAGTATATTAAAAAAATCCATTACTAGCCATTCCAATGGCTAGATTACAAACATTGTAACACCCTGGTTTAGGGGCTGTGCATATTGGGTATAAATCAAGTGTTAGTAGGTTTTTGGGAGTGCTTGGATGAGTTTTAGAGGTTCTAAGAATGCTTGGATGAAAGGGGTAGACTTTGGAAAATTTTGGATTTTTAGTGTAAAGAAGGGAATCGGGCTAAGGGAGGCCTTAAGTATATTTTTTCGGTAATTTTTGGCACAAGGAATAGCTTGGCGAAGTGGCTCTCATGCGCCACTTAGGCGCTGAAGGGGAGAAAGGGCGCTGTTCGAGTGGGGGCGCAGCAGCTTTGGCATTTTATATTTTGCTTGTGATGGGTGTGACGCAGAAGGAGTTAAAAATAAAAGTTGGGGCTTCTTGTCATGAAAGGCAGGTGGGCGGAGTGGCTGAGGCGCTGCTTGAAAAGGAGCTTGGTGCAGGTCGTGGGTTCAAGGCGCAAGGGAGGCGGAATTTTGTTGTTATTTTGCAAGCTGGCGTTAAGTACTGGGAAGGCTTAAAAGAAAATGTTGCGCGCTTCAGTCACAAAACAACGCCTAGGCCGAATGGCCTGGGGCGCTACTTGTCATTGGTTTCCCAGTGTCCGGTGTTCGAGCCTTGGAGGTCGTTGGGGGTTTCCTCTTCTTCTTCTTTCTCTTTGAAAGGCGTGAAAGTGGGTGGCACATTGAAGCTTTATTTTTGTTCTTTTTGGCAAACGAGTTGGTAAGGTGTGGACGGCACATGGAGTCCTAGGTAGGTGAGGATAAGATTTTATTTTATTTAGTATTTGTTTTTTTTTTGTAGGATAATCTTTTTTAAAATAGATGGGATAAATGTTGAACCATTCAAACTATTTTTGAATGGATGGAGATGAGTAAGTTAAGGGGGTTTTACTTAATTCAAATTAATTTGAATTAAGTGGCCAGAGCTCTTGAAAGGTGGCAAATTAATGTTATAAATAGGGAGGTGCTCACCTTTTGGTTCCTTTCACCATTTGCTCTCTTTGCCGAATTGCTAGTATTTTGCTCTCAACCATTTTGGGTAGCCAAACCTTTTCTTCCAAAACATTTCTTTTTCATCTCAAGTTTGCTAGGTGGCCGAACCTCCTATTCTTCCTTCTCCTATTCTTTTAACCTTCGTTTTAACCGAAACCACCTCCAAAACTTGCCATTGCCGAATACCCCAACACTATTTAAAGAGCCTTGCCGAACCTTTTAGTTTTTCCCGTTTAGCCAATGGGGATCTATTGTTAAGTCGGTGTGAGGAGCACTTAGGGGGCTGGTTGAATTCGACTACTCATCAAGGTAAGAAGTGGTAGGTGTTCGCCAAAGGCCACTTCTTGATGTTTATTGGTTTAGAAGTCGAATCTAATATGGTATTATTATGGGTTGTTTAAGGTGGTGTTTCGCAGAGAGTTAGTCAAGCAAAGATTTCGGGATTGGATCGTTTGTGCTATTAAGGTGCGTAACCATCGCACTATTTCTCGGTTTGCTTGCTAGCTATTAAACATATGTGTTATGCGTGGAAGCCGATTATAATGGCTTGAGTGATGTGAACCGATGATGGTAAGATTGGTTGTGATATTTGTATATTTTATATATGTTTGATGTGGTATTGATAAATAATAAATACTCACTCTATATGATATTCTTGCATGATTTATTGACACATGGGCATGGGATTGGATTGAAGAAGGAGGAAGTGTACACAAGTTGTACGTGGTCTAATGATAGCTCCGGCTACATTAGCGCTTGAGGGTTAGCTGTGTGCTACCTCAAGGAGGTGTGGCTCGGTGCCCATCTCGGCGGTTGATGGCTATGTGCGCCACCGTGAGCGATTATTGATGTTGAGATCATTTTGGTTGATCGGTGGCTCACCCACGGCCTTGTGCAACCAATTGCCAAGGTAAGGGTATGGATCACGATGTGATCGGTGGTGGTTTATCCACGGCCTTAGCGCGGAGTCCGCTAAGGTTGGCGTGCGCTTGGATTGTGGGTTGGGCCGAGATGCATATTTGCATGACTTGCTATGAGAAAAGTGTGGTTATGGGCCAAGCCCATACGTGTGGGAAATATGTGTTATGGTTATGCACTGAGTCTGTGACTCACCCAATTATTTTCCAAACATTTCGGTGATTCATGAGATGGACCGGGATCGGAGAGGACACATGGTGGCCCATGCCGAAAAGCGTTTTTAGTTTTATTAAATATTAAGTATTTCTTTTATATAATGGTTGTAATAAGGATTTATTTTATTATTTTTGGTATTATTTTATTATCAACTCTATGATGGTTTGTTCAAATTGAAACACTATGTGACGATGGATATATTTTTATAACTTACTTATTCAATTATGGGATTATTAAACATGTGGCTATAATTTCAAAAGAACATGGTTTCCAAGAGCAAATAAATTTTTACTATTTTATACTAAGTCTAAAATATTTTCACTAACATAACCAGATTCGGTCGTAGTGAATAGGCCGGGTTTGGGGATGTTACAGTTTGGTATCAGAGCCCGGTTCAAAACTCAGCTTTGAGGGTTTTGGGCCCGAAACAGTTTTTAAAATGGGTTTTTGAAATGTGGGCTTTTATAAAAAGGTTTTCAGGTTATTCTGGCATGGCACCTGTACCTCCGGCCCGAAGTCCACCAGGTAAGTACTTCGGACTTTCTTGAAGTGATTTGTCTATATGAATTATTATGGGCTTAGTTTGGGCTCGTAGATTAGAATACTAGGATCTGTTGGACCCTAGGAATAGTCTACTCAAACATATGCATAAAACTTAAGGCTACTAAACAAACCTGTGAAGTTAGTCGTCGAGTTAAGGTGTGGCAACCATCATGACGCATGTCTAGGAATGGTATTCAAGAAGAGCTTGGTATTTAAGCAATCCTAGCGACTCACCTCCTCTTTACTTGAATCCTACAGTGCGTAGCTACGGTTCACCTTAACCAAGAGGACTTGTTCATAGGCTAAACCGATTATTAAAACCCGAAAGGGATTTGGCCCGATTGTTTTAAAATCCTGCTTTTAAAATTATCAATTTTACCCTTTTGGTCTATAAACCCTAAATCTAATTTTGAAGGACGTTTTTTTGATTTATAAAATTACCAAAATGCCCCTAGTGGCAAAATTACAAAATACCCCTACATTGCAAAATTTCCGTATTACCCTCAACTTTTGATAAAATTATTATTTTTTATTTCACAAGACACCAAAATCTCAGAATTTAAAATAATAAGATACTCTGGTTTATGGAAGTTTACGAAAATACCCCTGGTTGATAAAATTTCCAAAATGCCATTGGTTTCTAAATTTTCAGATTTCTCTCGACTTTTACTAAAATATTCCTATTTTACTAAATATCAGAAAATTATATTTTGAGAAATGTTGTGATATCCTGATTTGGAGAATTTACGAAAATGCCCATGATTTCAAAAATTACAAAAAATAACCCTGATTTCTGAAATTTGTGCGATACCTCTGGTTTGAAAAACAAAATTTTCAAGATGACCCCTGTGATTTTGTAAATTTTGAAATATCTTTAAGTTGGAAAACTATTTTTCAAAATTGACCCTGAGTTATTACCGATATACCTCTTATAGGAAAATGACGAAATTACCCCTGGGTAGGGAATGAAACTTGATTGCTCGAAAGAACTACTATTGGAAACTTCACTGCATAAAATTGCTCGTGGATAAAACAGTGAAACAAGAATTTCTAATGCATAAAATGTAACACCCCAAACTCGGACAATACACCACGACCGAATCTGGTATGTTACGGGAAAAAACGTCTTTGAGTGATCTCTTTTTTTTTCGTTTAAAAGCGGGGTGAAAACATAGTGAATTTGAGGAAGATTTGAGTAGGCTTGTTTGATTAGATTTTGAAGACTTATCTAAAGTATATAGTCAAAAAAAACGAGTTGATTTCATTTAGCGTCTCCAATAGTTTCTTAGTGCCATTTCGAAACATTTTAGACTTAGTAGAAAATCGAGTTTGATTTGGAGATCATTTGAGTTTATTGTATAGCAAAACATAGCGAGATACCCGATGGTATAGTTTAAAACACATTGCGATATAATTTTGAAAACGTTGTCTTTCCAAGTTTTAGTAAAATTTCATGCCAAGTTATTTGTTAAGCAGGTTGAGAATCTAATTAAAACATACCCATCATAAAACATAATTTAAAGGCCTTTTACAAATCCAAATTAAATCTCAAATCAAAAAAAAAGCTAAAGTACCCAAAGTGAATAGTCGAGCAAAACTTTTATTAAAGCATGGCATGTGCACCTCGAGTCCACCCCCTTCCATGTCCGCGTCTCACGAGTCACCCGAAATGTCAAAGGAGAGGGTGAGTCGAATGACTCGGTGCATAAATCCCGCTCCCGATGGAACAACATGCTAACACACATCATACATAGCAACATAATTAATGCAACCCGATCCTAACCATCCGTATCTCCTTTTCTACCCCGTGTGGTACCAAACCACCGGTGGTGCCAAACCACTGTGACATATAGTCACAATGTGTTACCAAAACACTGTGTCCCAAAGACACAAACGTGCTACCAAAGCAATCGTGACCGTAGCCACAATAATCGATTGATGGGGCCAACCCATCGTGTGATACCCAATCACTAGCGATTTATCCCATATCTCATGTGGGGCCAACCCACGGTGGTGTTAACCACGTGGACAAGTCGCAATGAGGTGCCCAACTTCGGTGTCCCAAAGACACAAATGTGCTACCAAAGCACCGGTGACCGTAGTCACAATAATCGAATGATGGGGCCAACCCATCGTGTGATACCCAATCACTAGCGCATTTCGATCCCATATCTCAAAGTGGGGCCAACCCACGGTGGTGTTAACCACGTGGGACAAGTCGCAATGAGGTGCCCAACCTCCGGTGTCCCAAAGACACAAATGTGCTACCAAAGCACCGGTGACCCAAAGTCACAAAGTTGTGTTACCAAAACACCGGTGCTCACGTCGGCACAAAATATCACCGCTCCCTCCTCTCATATCACCCATCAACATACCAACTCATGTGATCATGCGTATCATACAAGTCAT
This sequence comes from Gossypium sturtianum, assembly GCA_025698515.1. Classification (NCBI taxonomy): domain Eukaryota; kingdom Viridiplantae; phylum Streptophyta; class Magnoliopsida; order Malvales; family Malvaceae; genus Gossypium; species Gossypium sturtianum. Next base: position 129,112,585 of record CM046948.1, read on the forward strand.
GCATATCATGCCAACATGTCTAGCATTACATCTCATAGCATACATAACATAGATCATAATACCCAAGGTATCCATAATAGAGCTTGTAACAAATTAGACTTACCCGGATACGTACACATACCCCGCTTGGGTATCCAATAATCCATCATACTCACATGATCTTAATAGGCAAACAGTTTAATAACAATATTACTAAGTATAGTGTGTTAGTTTACACACCAAGCTAAAGCGCAACCTCTAATACTAAAAGAAATGATCTAAAGCTCCTTGTATACTTGCTCCTACAATCGGCCAAATAGGAGTTAGACATCTATAACATTCGGCCAACATTAATTAACCAAAGGGGTTAATGTTGATCCCTCACCTTGCTATTGGTTCGGTTTCTTAGCAAACCCGAACCACAATGATTCCTCCTTTAGCAATCGGCTACACCTTAAAAGAAAAAAATGATTAATCCTTGATACCCTAAACTTAATCGAAACTCAAACAAATAAACCACAATCAACATCTCACCACCACTTACCAAACAATCGAGTTCGGATAATGACCTTCGTTGGATCGCTTCAATCCCGAAAGCCCTAAAAAGAATTCGGTCAAGACATAAGAGATTAACACCCTTCAACCAATGCCGAAAGTCAACTTTGAACCTCCCAAAATTGGTAGAAAACTAGGAGAGAGAAAGAAATGAGCATTCGCCACCCACTTACCTTGCTCCAACGTTTGAAAGAAGACAAACGAGATTACTCCCCACTCAAAATTCGGCTACAAAGTACTACTAGAAGAGGGAAGATTCGCTAGAACTTAAACAAAAGAAAAGAGAATTTGGCTTGAGTAAAAAAACAAGAAGGATAAAGTGAAATGAGAATAAAGTTTCGGCAAAATGGTTTTAAGGAGAAACAAAATGAACAGGAGAAGGTACCTTTGGGTTTTGAAAGAAAAGAGATGAAGAATGTGTTTTTGGAAGAGAGTTTCGGCTACAAAGTTTTTAAGAAAGAAAGAAAAATCAAAAATGCAAGAAGAGAGATTAGAGGTTTCGGTTTACACACTTGAAAAGAAAAGAGGAAATGGGAAGAGATATTCGGCTACACCCTACTCAAGAGAACAAAGAAATTCGGCACAAATGTGCTTGCATTTTCGGTTGCCAAAAGAAAACAAAAGGTGAAACTTACTATGAAATTCGGCTTGTTTTGACAAAATGAAAGAGCTATGTTGCTACCCTCCTAAGACCGAAAATGCACCAACAATCCAAGGGAAATTCGGCACTAGCCCCCTAACACACTCACCAACCGACCACTCCCAACAAGCTTCCCAAGTTACGCCAACACCTCCAAACATCCCAAAATTTCGGCCACCACTCCCCCATTAACTCCCTACCACACATTCAAATTAGCTTGACCAAGTCTACCTCCACAACTTGCTCTCCACCTTCCATTTGAATGGGTGGAACAAGTCCAAGGAAGAATTCGAATTGCCTTCTAACTCTTCCTCCATGCCGTCCAAAAATGAGAGCCAAAATGGGAACTCTGCGACTTGAACTCGTGATCTCTCCCCCTTGTAGTTGACGCCACACTCAAGCCCCAAGTGGCACATACTTTGCCACTTTGCCAGCTCCTCATTTTTGCAACCAAACACCAAATAATATTCTTAAACCCCAGCTTCCTCAGCTCCTCTCCTATCAAGCCTAAAAACAAAAATTCTCCTACCTACTCAGGCACACTCCTAACCTACAATTAAGCCTCGAAACTACACAAACAAAGAACACAAAGACACTAAACACATGCAAAACATGCAACCACAAAATAGCCCCTAACCCGGGATATTACATAAAACTTTCTAAACAGACTAAATCGAGGTGCTAGATATGAGTTCTAGGGGGCGTGGTCGCAATACTCGTGGACGTGGTAGAGGCAGGATGTCGATGATCGTAACCCGGTTGGGTCACGCCATGGGTCGTCGAGCGATGCACCGCCACCACCGTGTTGAGGTTGAACAATGAGGATCGGGATCGAGGAGACGACGCAGCGGTGTCACAGCGCGGTCTTTGCGAGTGCTCGAACGAGTGGCGAGAGCCAATGTGGGCAATAGGACTCGGAAGTCGCGTGCCGAAAGGCTTAGGCGAATGGAGCCGAGGTTTTCGAGGAGTGTCCGGGTAGCTCCGAATGTGGCGAGTCTTGGGCCGGAGGCAATTGAAAGGATTATGGATGATCTCGACTTGACTGCTTGAGGAAAAGCTTAAAGGTGTTGTTTCGTTGCTACGGGATGAAGCCTACCGGTGGTGGCTCATCACATTAAGGAAAGTGCACCGCCGATCGAGTGGATTGGGGTTACTTTAAGATCAAGTTCGAGGGGAAGTATGTCGGAGTGAGCTATGTGGATGCTCGGAGGAAGGCATTCCTCAACTGCAAGGTGGCAAATCGATAGCGGAGTACGGTCGAAGTTTCGCGTTTGAGCCGGTATGCTCGGGAATCGTGGCAACCGATTATGAGAGATGCGTCGATTTGAAGATGGGCTACGGGATGAGTCTGCGGGTTTTGATTGCGCCGCAACGAAAGAGACTTCACCGTATTAGTGGAGAAAGCTCGGATAGCCGAGGAGGTCAAAAAGGTGAGAGGCGAGCAGCAGAAAGGAACCGTGATAAGAGAAGTGTTGGACCGCCGGAAGTGGTTGAGAGGGTTCGTAAAAGACCGAGGGTTGAGACTCCTGCTCATATTGCTAAGCCACCACCAAAAATCCGGATCGTCCGTGGTGCTCAATGTGGAAGGTACCATGTTGGCGAGTCTTTGGAATCGTGTTCGAGAATGTTTTAGATGCAAGTCCAAGACTCATCGATTAAGGATTGTCCCCGTAACCCGAATAGGACTCGCATGTAAGGTCAAGGTTATGTGCAGCCAGCAAAGGTGGTCAACAAGCGACGAGAGGTCGTGGTCCGAACCATAGAGGGAATGGTTCCGGCCGAGGTCGTGGAGCGATGAGAGATCAGCGGTAATGGTGGCACCGAGGCAAGACAAGATGTCCGTTTATGCAAAATCCGTCGGAGGAGAGGTCAATGATGTGCTTGGATGTGTCGCCGGGTAAGTCTCTTATGTCCGGAATAGTCTCTGTTGTTTTGTTCATTTTGGTGATTTGTTGTTGTGTTGCTCGTAAAGTAGTTGGAACCTTGAGTGTGATAGAAATTGTGCCTAGAAGTATGATAGCTCTTTAAGATCGGTCTTGTGACCATAGCGTAGTGGGAGGAATGGAGTCGTTAGTTTAGGCAAGTAATTTCAAGGACGAAATTATTTTAAGGAGGGTAGAATTGTAACACCCTGGTTTAGGGGCTGTGCATATTGGGTATAAATCAAGTGTTAGTAGGTTTTTGGGAGTGCTTGGATGAGTTTTAGAGGTTCTAAGAATGCTTGGATGAAAGGGGTAGACTTTGGAAAATTTTGGATTTTTAGTGTAAAGAAGGGAATCGGGCTAAGGGAGGCCTTAAGTATATTTTTTCGGTAATTTTTGGCACAAGGAATAGCTTGGCGAAGTGGCTCTCATGCGCCACTTAGGCGCTGAAGGGGAGAAAGGGCGCTGGTTCGAGTGGGGCGCAGCAGCTTTTGGCGTTTATATTTTGCTTGTGATGGGTCGACGCAGAAGGAGTTAAAAATAAAAGTTGGGGCTTCTTGTCATGAAAGGCGTGTGGGCGGAGTGGTCGAGGCGCCGCTTGAAAAGGAGCTTGTGCAGTCGTGGGTTCAAGGCGCAAGGGAGGCGGAATTTTGTTGTTATTTTGCAAGTCAAGGCGTTAGAAATCTTGCTTAAAAGAAAATGTTGCGCGCTCATTACAAAACAACGCCTTAGGCCGAATGGCCCGGGCGCTACTTGGTCATTGGTTTCCCCGTGTCCGGTGTTCGAGCCTTGGAGGCCGTTGGGGGTTTTCCTTCTTTTTCTCTTCTTGAAAGCGTGAAAGTGGGTGGCACATTGAAGCTTTATTTTTGTTCTTTTTGGCAAAGAGGTTGGTAAGGTGTGGACGGCACATGGAGTCCTAGGTAGGTGAGGATAAGATTTTATTTTATTTAGTATTTGTTTTTTTAGTGTAGGATAATCTTTTTTAAAATAGATGGGATAAATGTTGAACCATTCAAACTATTTTTGAATGGATGGAGATGAGTAAGTTAAGGGGTTTTACTTAATTCAAATTAATTTGAATTAAGTGGCAGAGAGCTCTTGAAAGGTGGCAAAGAATGTTATAAATAGGGGAGGTGCTCACCTTTTGGTTCCTTTCACCATTTGCTCTCTTTGCCGAATTGCTAGTATTTTGCTCTCAACCATTTTGGGTAGCCAAACCTTTTTCTTCCAAAACATTTCTTTTCATCTCAAGTTTGCTAGGTGGCCGAACCTCCTATTCTTCCTTCTCCTATTCTTTTAACCTTCGTTTTAATCGAAACCACCTCCAAAACTTGCCATTGCCGAATACCCCAACACTATTTAAAGAGCCTTGCCGAACCTTTTAGTTTTTCCCGTTTAGCCAAGGATCTATTGTTAAGCTTCTGTGAGGGAGCACTTAGGGGTCTGGTTGAATTCGACTACTCATCAAGGTAAGAAGTGGTAGGTGTTCGCCAAAGGCCACTTCTTGATGTTTATTGGTTTAGAAGCCGAATCTAATATGGTATTATTATGGGTTGTTTAAGGTGGTGTTTCGTGAGAGAGTTAGTCAAGCAACATTTCGGATTGGATCGTTTGTGCTATTAAGGTGCGTAACCATCGCACTATTTCTCGGTTTGCTTGCTAGCTATTAAACATATGTGTTATGCGTGGAAGCCGATTATAATAGCTTGAGTGATGTGAACCGATGATGGTAAGATTGGTTGTGATATTTGTATATTTTATATATGTTTGATGTGGTATTGATAAATAATAAATACTCACTCTATATGATATTCTTGCATGATTTATTGACACATGGGCATGGGATTTGATTGAAGAAGGAGGAAGTGTACACAAGTTGTACGTGGTCTAATGATAGCTCCGGCTATATTAGCGCTTGAGGGTTAGCTGTGTGCTACCTCAAGGGAGGTGTGGCTCGGTGCCCATCTCGGCGGTTGATGGCTATGTGCGTCACCGTAGATAGTTATTGATGTTGAGATCATTTTGGTTGATCGGTGGCTCAGCCACGGCCTTGTGCAGCGAATTGCCAAGGTAAGGGTATGGATCACGATGTGATCAGTGGTGGTTTATCCACGGCCTTAGGCAGGGAGTATGCTAAGGTTGGCGTACGGTTGGATTGTGGGTTGGGCTGAGATGCATATTTGCATGACTTGCTATGAGAAAAGTGTGGTTATGGGCCAAGCCCATACGTGTGGGAAATATGTGTTATGGTTATGCACTGAGTCTGTGACTCACCCAATTATTTTCCAAACATTTCAGGTGATTCATGAGATGGACCGGGATCGGAGAGGACACATGGTGGCCCATGCCGAAGGCGTTGTTTTTAGTTTTATTAAATATTAAGTATTTCTTTTAAATAATGGTTGTAATAAGGATTTATTTTATTATTTTTGGTATTATTTTATTATCAACTCTATGATGGTTTGTTCAAATTGAAACACTATGTGACGATGGATATATTTTTATAACTTACTTATTCAATTATGGGATTATTAAACATGTGGCTATAATTTCAAAAGAACATGGTTTCCAAGAGCAAATAAATTTTTACTATTTTATACTAAGTCTAAAATATTTTCACTAACATAACCAGATTCGGTCGTAGTGAATAGGCCGGGTTTGGGGATGTTACAAACATCATTTACATTTACATGCCAATATGGCCAATATAACCTATACATGCCATTACAACCATAATTGATTTACCATATAGTACTGACATGGGCCGATGGATAGTGTGAGTGATCTCCGCCGAGCTTCCAATCCAACGAGCTTCCGATTTACTCTAAAACAGAGGAAAATAAAACAGAGTAAGCATTACATCTTAGTAAGTTCGTATAACATGGTACTTAACTTACCATTCATTTCATTTTGAGGTAACTATGTAAGGCATATTCAATCAATTTGACCTCAAGCCCTACACATGTCCTCATTTCCCTTGTTAGTCATATATTCCATAATATCATCAAAACATATATGGGCTCAACAACAATCGAGTGTCCATGAACATATGCTTTCCACAACATGTATTCATTCAACATGCATAATTCTTCTCAATATTACAAGTATAATTTCATAATAGTTCACTTCGAGTTCAGATCATTTCATATCAGAACTTTACTGATATTACTCTGAATATCAAGGTCACGATTAGTACACTCAAGGTGTACAAGTCTATAATCAAGGGTGAATATTCTCATCAGATAATTTCTAGTACAAATATCATCATCTCATACTTTCATATATCACTTGTCATGTGTCATCATTTTCTTGTATTTCAGATGTATACGTGTATTAACTCATTTTATTATTCATATCTTCTCTCATGTCTAGATTGTCACCCGTTGAATTTACTTGAAATATCGATGGATACACAGGTAATACAAATCAGGGTCCGTCAATTCACATTCAATGGTACCCATAAGGTACTATTTCAGAGAGTACACTCTCGAGCCACGCATGTATACAACAAGATTACCAGTCCAGGCTAAATCCTTTTTGTGACATATGCTCTAAGGAGCTTGATCTGGATTACCTGTCCGTGCTAAATCCAATCCATAACATATGCTCGAGAGGACTTATATTAGGATTACCCGTCCGGGCTAAATCCTTTCTATAATGAGGTCAATAGGATTACTCGTCCGATCTAAATCCCGTCAGCAACAAATGCAGGACCTCATTCATTTCGGGAAATCGCATATCCATCGATTTTCCATTTATTCAACCGGGATTTAAGCACTTTTCAAGCATTATCGGGCATGTGATTATTTCCTACATCCATAACATTCATATAATTCAAATAATCACATTCCACATTCATTCCAAGCATAAAAGTAACATTTTCATCGTTTATCCTTTATCATCTATCGGGCATTATCATAAAATGTAATATTTTTATTTATTAGGCTTGATCGGATATGTAATCATTTCACATGATTATGACATTTATACAATTTACATAAACACAATCAATGCAAGCATGTAAATAAACACAATTTAGTTACACGAACTTACCTCGATAAATGTTCGTGTACATAAATCTACTAATCCGATATTTTCCTCTTTTCCTCGTTCTAACTCCGAATTTGGTCTATCCGGATCTATACGAGTAAATTTAACATCAATTTATTACATTTCAAATTCAAATGGACTCAATTTTCATCCTAGGCAAAATTACCATTTTGCCCCTAACTTTTCCATAAATCCCCATTACGTCCCTAGGCTCGAAAAATGAAATTTGTGCAATTTACTCCCTATTCCAAGCCTAACCAAAATTCCATCATAAAATTTACAGCACATGTTTCTATAAATTTCAGAATTTTTCATCAATTTTCACAACTTTACATTTTAGTCCGTAAATCATGTTTTCATAAAAAATCACTTTGTAAAAGTTGTTTATCTATCAACAACCTTTCATTTTCTACCATAAATTTCTAATTTTCAGCATATACATCCATGACCTATTTTTCATACTTTGATAACTTTTCAAATTAATCCCCCAAATAGATAGATTAAGCTATCCCGATTTCAAAAATATCAAAATTACTAAAAACGGGACAAGGAAACTTACCCAATTTGGCCATGAAAGTTTCTTCTCTCTTTCCTAGGGTTTCCATGTATTATTTTGGGGAAGAATATGATAAAAATGATTTTTATTTCTATTTAATAATTTATCATCTTTTAATAATTTTTATTTCCAATTTAGTCATTAGCCTTTTTCTCATTTTCCATGGGTGAATCATCCAAAAATATCTACTAACTTTTTATTAATGGTCTAATTACCATATAAGGACCTCAAGTTTTGAATTCCATAGCTATTTAATCCTTATAGCTACTAGAATTCAACTTTTTCATTTTATGCGATTTAGTCCTTTCCCTAATTAAACACCTAATCGATAAAATTTTCGTATCGAAATTTTCACATGACATTTCTATCAGATTATGGACCATGTAATAAAATAAAAATAAATTTTATTTTTGGCTCGGATTTGTGGTCCCGAAACCACTGTTCCGATTTCACCAAAATTGGGTTGTTACATGTCTGTTTAAAGCCACTTTCAACCTGTCCTGAATTAGCTTGACTTTACCTTCGGTCTCCTGAACTAAATTTGGACCCTAAACTTTCCTCTCACCCATCTCAATCCAACAGAACAAAGTACGAAACCTACGACCATGTAGAGCCTCGTAAGGTGCCATCTGAATATTGGACTAGAAGCTATTATTATACGCAAACTTCGCCAAAGGCAAGTGCTCCTCCTAACTACCCCTAATATCAATCACACAACTCTACAACATGTCCTCCAATACTTGAATGACTCATTCAGATTGACCATCAGTCTGCGGATGGAAGGTTCTACTGAAATCCAAATGAGTACCCAAGGCCTCATGCAACTTTTTCCAGACTTGAGTCGTGAAACAAGGATCTCGATCTGAAATAATTGATACCGATACCCCATACAATCTCAAAATCTCTGAGATGTACATCTCAGTCAATCTCTGAATAGAATAGTCAATAGAAACAGGCAAGAAATGTGCTAACTTGGTCAATTTGTCCACAATGACCAATACCGAATCTTTCTTAGTGGGTGCTAAGGGCAACCCACTAAGAAAGTCTAACATGACCCTCTCCCATTTCTACTGAGGAACCTTGACTAGCTGCAACAATCCAGAAGGAAACTGATGCTCAACCTTAACTTACTGGCATATCAAGCACTTAAACACAAAGTCTGTCACATTCCATTTTAAGCTCGGTCACCAATACAAGTCCCTTAGATCATGGTACATCTTATTCCCTCTAGGATGCATAGCATAAGGGCTACTATGCGCTTCCTAAAGAATCAACTACCTCAAATCAAAATCGCTAGGAACACAATACCTTCCTCTGAAACACAAGATACCATCATATTTAATCCCAAAGTCCTTAGTCTTACCTTCCTCTACTTGCTTAAATCGAAGTAACAAATCGTATCCAATGATTGCTTCTTAATGATCTGACTGAACCAAATAGGCTTCACTTGCAACTCAACTAACAGACTACCATCCTTAAACAAGCTCAGCTCAGCAAACATAGCCTTCAAATCAGTCATCGGTCTTCTGCTAAAAGCACATGCCACCACATTAGCTTTACTCGGGTGATACTCGATCAAGTAGTCGTAATCCTTAGCTCGATCCACCTTTGCTATCGTAAGTTTAACTCCTTTCGAGAAATGAGATACTTAAGACTCTTGTGATCTGTGTAGATAGTACACTTTTCACAAAACAGGTAGTACCTCTATATCTTAAAGGCAAACACAACCCCTGCTAGCTCCAAGTCATGAGTCAAATAGTTGCACTCAAGTGACTTGAGCTTCCTCAAAGCATAGGCTACGAATTTCCCATCCTACATCAGAACACAACCAAGACCCGTGTGTGATGCATCGCTATAGATAACATACTTCTTCCCTGGCTCAGACTGAATCAAAATCGATGCTTAATTCAACACAGACTTAAGCTTCTCAAAGTTAGCTTGTTGCTCAACACCCCACTTGAAAGGAGTATTTTTCCTCAACAACTTAGTCAACAGAGCAGCAATTAGAGAAAACCCTTCTACGAACCTTCTGTAATACCTCATCAATCCAAGGAAGCTTCAAATCTCAGAGACGCTCTTTGGGTTATTTCCACTCCAGGATAGCCTCAATCTTTTTCAAGTCCACACAAATATCCTCAATAGACACCACGTGGCCCAAAAACATAACTTCCTTCAACTAGAACTTGTACTTACTTAGCTTAGCGTAGAGTTTCTTCTCCCAGAGAATCTACAGAAAAATTCTTAGGTGTTCATTATGCTCGGTTTTGGACTTAGAGTAGACCAAGATATCATCGATGAAAACCACCACGAACAGATCAAGATACGGCTAAAACACCATTCATGAGGTCCATAAATGCAGCTACAACATTAGTTAGACCAAAAGGCATCATAGGGAACTCGTAATGATCATACCGAGCCCTGAATGCATTCTTAAATACATCAGGTTCCGTCACTTCCAACTGATAGTACCCCAATCTTAAATCAATCTTGGAGAACATAGTTGCCCTCTGAAACTTATTAAATAGATCATCTATCCTTGACGAATGGTATTTATTCTTAACAATCAACTTATTCAAATGTCTATAGTCAATGCACAATCTTATGGTGTCGTCCTTCTTTTTAACGAACAGAACAAGAGCACCCCAAGAAGAAACACTGGACCTGATAAACCCCCAATCTAGAAGTTCCTGAAGCTAAGCCTTTAACTCTTTCAATTCTTTTGGTGTTATACAGTAGGAAGCAATAGACAACGGAGTTGTTCAAGGCAACAACTTGATCCCAAACTCGACTTCTCGATCTGGAGGTAACCTTGGTAGTTCCTCGGGAAAGACATCCAAAAACTCTCTAATGGTTCAAATACTATCCACGGTCGAAGAGTCTGTATTCAAGTCCAACACATAAGCTGAGTAAGCCTCACACCTTTTCTGGACAAGCTTTTCTGCAACCATAGTGGAGACCATGTTGGACAGGTAGTCTCGGCGCTCCCAAACCAGAACCACTTCCTTTTCATCCATTATTTTCGGTACTACCCGCTTAGTCACACAATCTAAACTAGCCCAATATTCAACTAGCCAATCTATCCCTAAAATCCAGTTGAAGTCATCGAAAGGTAACTCTATTAGATCGATCTAGAACACCTCACCCTGAACCTTCAACGGACACCATCTGTAGATGTAACACCCCAAACCTGGCCTAGAAGTTAGGCCCAAATCTGGCGTGTCACATGGAAGTGTTTTTCAAAACCATGTTTCTTATTTGCTAAAACTTGTTTGAGAGTTAAAGCCTCTTTGTTAAAACTCAAAACACTTAAGCAATTGTTAAGCACTTGCAAACGTAACTTTTAAAACTTTATCTGTTACAGAAGCATATTTAAAATAAATAATATACGAAAACATGATGTTTAAAAATTGATTAGCAGAAGCATTTTGAAAACGTTGCGGAAACGTAATGTTTTGAAGTCAGTTTATCGTTTTGGAAATCGTATCCCACTTTTAGCAGTTAGAAAACATCATAAATAAATATCAGAAATAATAAGTTAAAATTAGAGAGGCCTTATAACAACCCAAATAAAAATATTTAAAAATAATTAAAACAGTAAGCATAAGCAGTGTGTGGTCTTCTCCGAGTCCCTCGCAGCTCCGATCCTTCTAAGGCTGGGGATTACCTGCACAGTTAAAAATGGGGTGAGTTTATGAAAACTCAGTGCGTAATCCCCTTACTAGAGTAACAATCAAGATAATGAAACAGAATCAAAACACCACCAAAGACCTTAAGAGTAACAAGACACTCGGCTTCAAAGCATACGTGATTCAAAGCCCACTACAATATCATTTGGGTCACAACCCATAACAGAATCAATTGGGCCTAGCCCAAACCAATAGTAGAACAAGTAGCCTAAGCCCAGTACAGTGACAGATCTCATAAACAGATATGCAACAGTATGAGGATGCATCCCAACCCAGTCCAGCCAACACACCTCCCATACCAACCAACACACCACGTGGGGACCAAGTCGACCCACCCACCAAAGACACCAATAACGCAGCCTTAGTCGCTAATAACAACGCATCAAAGCCGCTAATAATAAAGATATCGTGGTCAGAATGATCCGGAATAGACCCTAGTCAGAATAGTGGTTTCGGGACCACAAATCTGAGTCCGTAAATAATTTAATATTATTTTTTATGCCGTTGATATGTGACTAAGCATGTGTTAAATTTTCGTAAGTTAATTTGTCCGTCTGTATGTTTAATTTCATAAAAGGATTAAATTGCATTGAATGCAAAATGTGTATGCTTTATGAAAAGTACCTACTTGTGATGGCTTTTAATAGGTGAAGGCCTTATATGGCAATTAAACCACTTTTAAGATAGTGGATAGTAGTTGGACGAATATGTCCTTATTGTTTACTTGTTTAAAATGTTTATTAAATGGCTAATTTGGTAAATGAATAAATTATATGTTATAATGAATAAAAGCATGAAAAGAAAGCCAAAGTTATCATCTTTGGCCGAAAGTATTAAAGAAGAAGAAAAGAAAAAGAAAGCTAGGTTTCGGTTGATTTTGAGCTTGATTAAGGTGAGTTTTGACTTTGGTTTTTGATAATTTCTACGTTTTTGTAATCGTTGCTTAGTATACTCTAAAGCCCATGTTGTAATTTGAAGAATTCATGATATTTTTGAGATGTTCCATTGATGAAATGGTAAGCTTTTTGATGAGTTTAATTGTTAAATGAAAGATATGTGTTAGATGAACATGCTTTATTCTTGAAATTTTGATGAATTTAGCTAATTAGGGCTAAATTGAGGAAATAGTAATTTGAGGGACTAAATTGCAAATTTGATGGAAAATATGGGCTTGTATGATATACATAAACATTCGGCTAAGCATGAACATGTGATGATTTTGTGTATTTGATGTTTTGAGAAAAATGGACTAAATTGATAAAATGTGCAAATGTGAGGGTTAAGTTACAAATAACCCTAAATGTGTGATTTTGGATTGAAATGAATATGTTGGTTAATAAAAGGGTTAAATTTGAATATGTTTAGATCAAGAACTGAGGAAAACAGACTTAGATCACGGGAAAGCGAAAGTAACCGAGTAGCCGTTTCCATTTCTGTTAAATCGAATCCGAAGTAAGTCATTAGGTAAATAAACGTATTTGTATTGTATTGAGTATGTTCACATAACTATTGATAACGATGAATGTATATGAGATGTTGGGTACGTGAATTTCGATATAAGAACGACATAGTGGCAATGTCTGAGAAGTCCCGTACGAACCTAGGAATAGATAGGATTAGCTATGTCATGACATATGTGTCTGTTCTGAAATATCATGTAAGACCACGTCTGGGACGTCGGCGTTGATATGTGATTTCATGTAAGACCACGTCTGGGACGTTGGCATCGTTATGAGATTTACGTGTAAGACCATGTCTGGGACATTGGCATCGTATTGATTTGTGTAAGACCCTATCTGGGACAGTGGCAACGATATCTGAGTACATGTAAGACCTCGTCTGAGACGTTGGCATTGTACGACTATTCCGAGGTTTCTGAACATCCTATTAAATTCTGAACGGTTCAACGGGCAAGTTTGTGATACGAAAGGTTATGTGGATTATAAATCTATTTCCGGTACGTTTAATAAGTACACAAGGTGTGTATGAAAGGTATGTATCTATATGAACTTACTAAAATGAAAACGTGTGCAATGAAATGATGAGATGATATGTGAAATTATGCTAGATGAGCTATGTGCATATGTAGTAATGAGTTGAAATATGTGATAAGTTATGGCTAAACAATTGAGCCGAACTCTATGTGAGATGTATATGCTATGAGAACCATTATTGTCATTGTATAAATATGCTATGTGCATTTTAAGTTAAGTTTATTTGTATATGACTTACTAAGCTTTTGGAAAGCTTACTCTGCGTGTGTGTTTTCTCTGTTTTATAGATCGTCAAAGCTACTGAAGGCTCGGGGACCGTCGAGGATCGTCATCACACTACGCAAACTCATTTTGGTATCTTTTGAAAATGTATTTACTAAGTATGGCATGTATAGGCTAGCTGATTTGTATAAGTTGAGAGATGAACTTAGCCATGTGATGTGGCTAGTTATGTGTTGATAATATGCATCAATGAATATGTTACATGATGAATGTTTTAGTATGGTTTGATAGCATAAGAAATGGTAGGTTTATGGATGAAATTTAGGCATATATGTTTGAACAAAAGAATGAGTTCATGAAAGGTAAATATGGATGAATTATGCTTGTGTATACTTGAGTTTTTATTGTGTGAATTGGTATGTTTGGAAATGGATTTGAATATAGAGATTGAATGGTTATTTTGATGTGTTTTTGGTTGCCAAATGAGCATGAATTGCATTGGTAAATTGCTTGTAGGTATGACCCTTATGTGGGTGGCATTTTGGCCTTGCAAATGGCCTGTTTTGTCATACGGTTGTGGCACACGGGCGTGCCTGATGACCGTGGGTGTAAGTCAGTATTTAGCTAAGAGTGCACGGCCATGGCACACGGGCGTGTTTGGGGGCCGTGGAGTTAAGTCAGGATTGACCACGGCCAAGGTACACGGGCGTGTCTAGCAGCCGTGGGAGGTACACGGCCTTCCCACACGAGGTGTATCCCATGAAACTTAGAAAAGTTTTAAATTTCTGAGAATTTCCGTATGTGTTCCGGTTTAGTCCCGACTCTGTTTAATGCATGACTAAGGTCTCGTAGACCTATGAAAGGGACACTATGATGTCAAATGATGAGTGTGATTGATGATTTATTTTACAAATTGTCTGTTAAAGTTTTTGATCTGTCCGGTAATGCTTTTAACCCTAATCCGGTGATGGATGCGGGTTAGGGGTGTTATATTTGGTTGGTATCAGAGCTACGGTTTTGTCAATTTTCGGACTAACGTAGCGTGTTAGAGTCTAGCTATACATGCCATATATCTAAATTGTGATAGTGTGATGAATCCTGATGCGTAAAATGTGATTTTCGTATAGCAATGGATCCTGAAAGAGCCGTAGCTGATGACGTAGAAAGTAATGCGCCTGCTCTCGCTGAAGGGACATCGCCCTTTGATTCGAGACCGGCTACGAGCGGTCAAGAGGGAGAAGCTAAACAAGCTTTCTTCCAGATGATGAGTGAGTGGTTCACTCAGTTTGTGAGAAATAACCTGACTGCTTTCGCAACCTCCGCCCCGCTTAATCCCCTCGGACTACAAGGCCAGCACCTGCTATGTATCCGAGTCTGTTGAATAACCCTCCAGTTGACAAGATCTGTAAATATGGGGCTGAAGAGTTCAGGGCTACTAATGATGATAATGCTGAAAAGGTCGAGTTCTGGTTAGAAAACACAATCCGGGTATTCGATGAAATGTCTTTAACTCCAGATGAAAGTATTAAATGTATTGTTTCGTTATTACGGGATGCAACCTATCAGTGGTGGAAAACCCTAACTTCTGTTGTTTCGAAAGAACGAGTCACATGGGACTTCTTTCAGATTGAGTTTTGGAAGAAATATATCAGTGAGAGATTCATCGACCAGAAATGAAAGGAATTTCTGGAACTGAAATAGGGCCGTATGTCTGTTACGGAATATGAACGAGAGTTTGTCAGACTGAGTCAATATGCTCGTGAATGTGTATCATCTGAAGCTATAATGTGCAAAAGATTCGAAGATGGCCTTAATGAAGATATCTATTTGCTAGTCAGAATCTTAGAGATAAAAGAGTTTGTGGTACTTGTTGATCGAGCATGTAAAGCCGAGGCACTCGGAAAAGATAAAAGAAAAGTTGAGTCTGAAGTCAGAGATACGAGAAAAAGATTTCAGAATAGATCATTTCAACCTGTTTCGAAGAAATTCAGATATGAACAAAGTCGTTCGAGAATTAACATAGGACAAATGAGTAGAGATCGAGCTAGATCACAAATGAGTTCTAAAACTCCAGCAACTTCAATGGCTAGTGTTGGAAATGTCCGTTCTGAGAGACCCGAGTGTAAACACTATGGAAAGAGGCATCCAGGAAGTTGTAGATTGAATGATCGGGCTTGCTTCAGATGTGGATCGTTAGATCATTTTGTTTACAATTGCCCAGAGTCTGTTGAACCAGCGACTGTTCAGAATCTGAGATCTGATAGTGCACCAGTGAGAGGTAGACCTTCGCGTAATGTTAGAAATATCAGTGGTAGTCAGAAAACTACCAGAGATACTGTTGCGAGATCTGAAGCTAGAGCGCCTGCCAGAGCGTATGCCATCGGAGCTCGTGAGGAAGCTTCGTCTCCTGATGTTATAACATGTACTTTTACACTTTATGATACTTCTGTGATTGCATTGATAGACCCTGGTTCTACGCATTCGTATATATGCATGAATTTAGTATCCAGTAAGTCTTTGCCTATAGAATCTACTGAGTTTGTTATAAAAGTATCGAACCCCTTAGGTAAAAGTGCCCTGGTTGACAAAGTATGCAAGAACTGCCCGTTAATATTTCGAGATATCTGTTTTCTTGCTTATCTAATGCTATTACCATTCGATGAGTTTGATATCATTCTGGGTATGGACTGGTTGACATTGCATGATGCTATTGTAAACTGTAAGAGAAAAACTATTGATTTGAGATGTTTGAATGATGAAATAGTCAGAGTTAAGTCTAATGATTTGAACAGATTACCTGCTGTGATATCTGTATTGGAAGCTTAGAGCTATATGAAAAAGGGATACGAGTCATATTTTGCTTATGTGATTGATTCGAAAGTGTCTGAAAAGAAAGTTGATTCGGTGCCAGTAGTCGGTGAGTTCTCTAATGTTTTCCCTGAAGAATTACCGAGATTGTCTCCGATTCGTGAAGTTGAATTTGGTATAGAATTGTTGCCTGGTACTTCACCTATTTCGATAGCTCCGTATAGAATGGCGCCAACAGAGTTGAAAGAGTTAAAGTCACAGTTGCAAGAGTTGGTCGACGAGGGTTTTCTAGACCGAGTTTCTCACGTAAGGTGCTCTGCTCGCTTGTGAAAAATAAAGATGGCACGATGAGAATGTGTATTGACTACCGTCAGTTGAACAAAGTGACCATATAGAACAAATATTCGTTGCCTAGGATTGACGATTTGTTTGATCAGTTAAAAGGAGCTACTATTTTTTCGAAGATAGATCTGAGATCAGGTTACTACCAGTTGCGAGTAAAAGATTCAGATATTCCGAAAACTGCCTTCAGAACGAGATACGGGCATTATGAATTTTTAGTTATGCCATTTGGACTAACAAATGCTCCTGCTGTTTTTATGGATCTGATGAATAGAATTTTCAGACCGTACCTAGATCAATTTGTTGTTGTATTCATAGACGACATTCTGATTTATTCACGGGATGAGACTGAACATGCCGAACATCTGAGAATTGTGTTGCAAACTCTGAGAGAAAAGCAAATGTATGCGAAAGTTAGCAAATGTGGATTCTGGTTACACGAGGTTAGTTTTCTGGGACATATTGTATCAGCATCCGGTATATGTGTTGATCCGAGTAAGATTTTTGCTATTCTGGATTGAAAACCTCCGAAGAATGTGTCTGAAGTCCGAAGCTTTCTGGGACTAGCTGGTTATTATCGTCGGTTTGTAAAAGAATTTTCAGTGATAGCTACTCCGTTAACTAGATTGCTTCAGAAAGATATAAGGTTTGAATGGTCCGATAAATGTCAGAAAAGCTTTGATCAGTTGAAAACTCATAATCAAGCTCCAGCTTTGATCTGACGAGTAATCGTGCAAAGAGTTTGTAATTTATAGTGATGCTTCGTTAAATGGTCTGGGATGTGTTCTGATGCAAGAAGGAAAAGTTATAGCTTATGCCTCGAGGCAACTAAAGCCACATGAGAAGAATTATCCGACGCATGACCTTGAGTTAGCTGCAATTGTGTTCGCATTAAAGATTTGGCGACACTATCTGTTTGGTGAGAAATGTCACATGTTTTCGGATCATAAAAGCTTAAAGTATCTGATGACTCAGAAAGATTTGAATCTACGTCAAAGAATATGGTTAGAGTTGTTGAAAGACTACGAGCTTGTGATAGATTATCATCCGGGTAAAGCAAATGTAGTTGCTGATGCTTTGAGTAGAAAATCATTGTTTGCACTACGTGCTTTGAATGCTCAGTTAGACCTGTCTGATGATAGTTCTGTGATAGCTGAAATGAAAACGAAACCGTTATTTCTACAACAAATAGTTGATGCTCAGAAAGTTGATAACGAAATGTTAACGAAACGAGCTCAGTGTGATTCGAATTCTGATTCTGAATTTAGAGTTGTTGATGATTGCTTGAGATTTCGAGACTGTATCTGTGTTCCGAGAAACTCTGAGTTGTTACAGCTAATTCTGAGTGAAGCTCATAGTAGTCACTTATCTGTTCATCCGGGAAGCACTAAAATGTATCACGATTTGAAACAACACTATTGGTGGTCTGGTATGAAACGAGACATTTCTGACTTTATTTCGAAATGTTTAGTCTGTCAGCAAGTAAAAGCTGATTATTAGGTTCCGTCTGGTTTGTTATAACCGGTTCTGATTCTCGAGTGGAAATGGGATAGAGTGAAGATGGATTTTGTTTCTGGATTACCTCTAACTCTGACAAAGAAAGATGCGATTTGGGTCGTAGTTGATCATTTGACGAAATCTGCCCATTTTATTTCGGTACGATCTGATTACACACTTGATAGATTAGCTAACTTTACATTTCTGAGATTGTAAGACTGCACGGGGTGCCACTATCCATTGTGTTAGACAGAGATCCGAGGTTTACATCACGATTCTGGAAGAAATTACAAGAAGCTTTAGGCATAAAACTGCATTTCAGTACAGCTTTTCATCCGCAAACGGATGGTCAATCTGAGTGGATCATTCAAATTCTTGAGGATATGTTAAGATATTGCATCCTTGAGTTTAATGGTACGTGGGAACAATATCTGCTATTGAATGAGTTTGCGTATAATAATAGTTTTCAGTCGAGCATTAAAATTGCACCTTATGAAGCTTTGTACGGACGTAAATGTCGAACACCTATGTATTGGACCGAGCTCAGTGAAAATAAGCTACACGGGGTTGATTTGATAAAAGACACTGAACAGAAAGTAAAAGTATTCCGTAATAGTTTGAAAGCAGCATCTGATCGTCAGAAGTCTTATGCAGATTTGAAACGAAAAGAGATTGAATTTGAGATCGGTGACAAAGTATTTCTGAAAGTGTCTCCGTGGAAGAAAGTACTCCGATTCGGACGTAAAGGCAAGTTAAGTCCGAGGTTCATCGGGCCATATGAGGTTATTGAACGAGTTGGGCCAGTCGCATATAGATTGTGGTTGCCCTCTGAGTTAAAAAAGATACATAATGTATTCCATGTTTCGATGCTCCGTAGATACCATTCTGATCCGTCACATGTGATTACTCCGTCTAAGATTGAAAGAATTGTGAAACAAGAAAATTTCGTTAGTGAAAGTGTTGTGGTATCGACACGGAATAGAAGAGGCTACGTGCGAGCCTGAAGAATCAATGAAACAGCAATATCCGAATCTGTTTAACGATAAGATTTTTAGGGACGAAAATCCCTAAGGAGGAGAATTATAACAGTTCGGAATAGACCCTAGTCAGAATAGTGTTTTCAGGACCACAAATCCGAGTCAGTAAATAATTTAATATTATTTTATGTGCCGTTGATATGTGACTAAGCATATGTTAAATTTCCGTAAGTTAATTTGTCTGTCTGTATGTTTAATTTGATAAAAGGATTAAATTGCATTGAATGCAAAATGTGTATGCTTTATGAAAAGTACCTATTTGTGATGGCTTTTAATAGGTGAAGGCCTTATATGGCAATTAAACCACTTTTAAGATAGTGGATAGTAGTTGGACGAATATGTCCTTATTATTTAATTGTTTCAAATGTTTATTAAATGGCTAATTTGGTAAATGAATAAATTATATGTTATAATGAATAAAAGCATAAAAAGAAAGCCAAAGTTATCATCTATGGTCGAAAGTATTAAAGAAGAAGAAAAGAAAAAGAAAGCTAGGTTTCGGTTGATTTTGAGCTTAATTAAGGTGAGTTTTGACTTTGGTTTTTGATAATTTCTACGTTTTTGTAATCGTTGCTTAGTATACTCTAAAGCCCATGTTGTAATTTGAAGAATTCATGATATTTGTGAGATGTACCATTGATGAAATGGTAAGATTTTTTATGAGTTTAATTGTTAAATGAAAGATATGTGTTAGATGAACATGCTTTGTTCTTAAAATTTTGATGAATTTAGCTAATTAGGGCTAAATTGAGGAAATAGTAATTTGAGGGACTAAATTGAAAATTTGATGGAAAATATGGGCTTGTATGATATACATAAGTATTCGGCTAAGCATGAACATGTGATGATATTGTGTCTTTGATGTTTTGAGAAAAATGGACTAAATTGATAAAATGTGCAAATGTGAGGGTTAAGTTGCAAATAACCCTAAATATGTGATTTTGGATTGAAATGAATATGTTGGTTAATAAAAGGGTTAGATTTGAATATGTTTAGATCAAGAACCGAGGAAAACGGACTTAGATCGCGGGAAAGCAAAAGTATCCGAGTAGCCATTTCCGTTTCCGTTAAATAGAATCCGCGGTAAGTCATTATGTAAATAAATGTATTTGTATTGAATTAAGTATGTTCACATAACTATTGATAATGATAAATGTATATGAGATGTTGTGTACGTGAATTTCGATATAAGAACGACATAGTGGCAATGTCCGAGAAGTCCCGTACGAACCTAGGAATAGATAGGATTAGCTATGTCATGACATAGGTGTCTGTTCTGAAATATCATGTAAGACCACGTCTGGGACGTCGGCGTTGATATGTGATTTCGTGTAAGACCATGTTTGGGACGTTGGCATCGATATGAGATTTACGTGTAAGACCATGTCTGGGACATTGGCATCGTATTGATTTGTGTAAGACCCTGTGTGGGACAGTGGCAACGATATCTGAGTACATGTAGGACCTCGTCTGGGATGTTGGCATTGTACGACTATTCCGAGGTTTCTGAACATCCTATTAAATTCCGAATGATTCAACGGGCAAGTCTGTGATATGAAAGGTTACGTGGATTATAAATCCGTTTCAGGTACGTTTAATAAGTACACAAGGTGTGTATGCAAGGTAAGTATCTATATGAACTTACTAAAATGAAAAAGTGTGCAATGAAATGATAAGATGATATGTGAAATTATGCTAGATGAGCTATGTGCATATGTGGTAATGAGTTGATGTATGTGATAAGTTATGGCTAAACAATTGAGCCAAACTCTATGTGATATGTATATGCTATGAGAACAATTATTTTCATTGTATAAATATGCTATGTGCATTTTAAGTTAAGTTTATTTGTATATGACTTACTAAGCTTTTGGAAAGCTTACTCTGTGTGTGTGTTTTCTCTGTTTTATAGATCGTCAAATCTACTGAAGGCTCAGGGACCGTCGAGGATCTTCATCACACTACGCAAACTCATTTTTGTATCTTTTGAAAATGTATTTACTAAGTATGGCATGTATAGGCTAGCTGATTTGTATAAGTTGAGAGATGAACTTAGCCATGTGATGTGGCTAGTTATGTGTTGATAATATGCATTAATGAATATGTTACATGATGAATGTTTTAGTATGGTTTGATAGAATAAGAAATGGTAAGTTTATGGATGAAATTTAGGCATATATGTTTGAACAAAAGAATGAGTTCATGAAAGGTAAATAGGGACAAATTATGCTTGTGTATACTTGAGTTTTTATTTTCTGAATTGGTATGTTTGGAAATGGATTTGAATATAGAGATTGAATGGTTATTTTGATGTGTTTTTGGTTGCCAAATGAGCATGAATTGCATTGGTAAATTGCTTGTAGGTATGACCCTTATGTGGGTGGCATTTTGGCCTTGCAAATGGCCTGTTTTGTCACACGGTTGTGGCACACGGGCGTGCCTGATGACCGTAGGTGTAAGTCAGTATTTAGCTAAGAGTGCACGGCCATGGCACACGGGCGTGTTTGGGGGCCGTGGAGTTAAGTCAGGTTCGACCACGGGAGAGACACATGGGCGTGTCTAGCAGCTGTGCGAGGTACACGGCCTACCCACACGGGCGTGTAACCCCTGAAACTTAGAAAAGTTTTAAATTTTTGAGAATTTCCGTATGTGTTCCGATTTTGTCCCGACTCTGTTTAATGCATGACTAAGGTCTCGTAGACCTATGAAAGGGACACTATGATGTCAAATGATGAGTGTGATTGATGATTTAGTTTACAAATTGTCTGTTAAAGTTTTCGATCTGTCCGGTAACGGCTTTAACCCTAATCCGGCGACGGATGTGGGTTAGGGGTGTTACAGTGGCGATGCCACTATAACAGTAAAACGTGGCAGAGCCACTAGTACATAGTACTAATGCAAAGAAACCGCTAATAATAATGAACGTGGCGTGCCACTAAAATCGTGATACGTGGGGGAAGCCACTAGAGTAGTAAAACGTGGCAGAGCCACTGGTACAGTACTTCCTCCAATTACAAATCCCAACCCTATGCAATATGTCGTGTATGTCATGCTTAATCATTACACGTGTATGCAAAATAGCCATGCTTAGTAACAGTCATTTCAACACATATTAACAGATTATCACCACACGCCCACAAATCCAAGTCAATTAAAACACACCATACGATCACAACCAAATCACCAAATCATAGCACAAGTTAGTCATTTACCCACAAGGGCAAAATACCATTTACCCCATAAGGGTATTTCTAAATCCTACCCCTCGTGGGTATTTTTTGTTATCCCATCTACGGGTATTTCGGTGATTCTACCCTAAAGGGGTAATTCAATAGTTCTACCCTACAGGGGTATTTCAGTAATTTGTAAACCAAGGGTATTTCAGTAATTTTACAAACTGAGGGTATTTCAGTAATTTCATAACTCACGGGTCTTTCGATAATTTCAAAAATCAGGGGTAATTCAGTAACTTTACAAACTGAGGGTATTTCAGTAATTTTATAAACTGAGGGTATTTCCATAATTTTACAAACCGAGGGCATTTCAGTAATTTTACAAACTGAGGGTATTTCTGTAATTTTACAAACCGAGGGTATTTCAATAATTTTACAAATCGAGGGTATTTCAGTAATTTTACAAGTTGAGGGTATTTCAGTAATTTTACAAACTGAGGGTATTTTAGTAATTTTACAAACCGTGGGTATTTCAATAATTTTACAAACTCAGGGTATTTCAGTAATTTTACAAATCGAGGGTATTTTTGTAATTTTACAAATCGAGGGTATTTCAGTAATTTTACAAACCGAGGGAGGGTATTTCAGTAATTTTACAAATCGAGGGTATTTTAGTAATTTTACAAATTGAGGGTATTTCAGTAATTTTACAAACCGAGGGTATTAACGACCCAATAGAAGGTCCACCGTCGCCTCGAGCGACTTAGGAAATCTAGCTTGACTTAACGGCGAAGATGGGCCTAAGGCCCATTACCCTGCCCAAGTGGGCCCACACACTCGTGTGGCCCATTTAGCCTAAGAAACAACCACGGCTATGCAACGGCACAGCCCAAATCAATAACTTATCACATCACGAACACTTCATCTGTGTGGGCCCACAAGCTCATTGGGCCCACACAGCCCCCTTTTGGCCTGACGCGGCCCAAAGCACCTAAGTCATGTGCGTGACATGATAAGCCTATCTATTTCCCATTTAACAGTGTGACTTGCATTTGCCGGCCCTACGGCCCATTGGCCCATCAAGGCCCATTCCAACCCAAGTGACCCACTACGACCCAAGCCCATGAATTCGCTCATGGTCGCCTTTCTCATCACACGCTCACGCTCCGTGAGCACGGTTCACCACACGCGCAATCGCACGCTCGTATGGCGTCGTTCGACGGTATTTTGGCTTTTCGGCATAATGCCGATCAACAGTCAAAATAGTACAATATACGCACCTTCGGCTTTACAACCGATCAAAAATCAGAACAGTGTATACGGATACACACCTTATCACGTAGAGTACTAAATAATCACGAGCGCCGTCACCTTCACTAGAGCGATCAACTACGATTTGCCCAGTTAAACCAAAGTATTCTAAACAGAGGTAATGATGCGAATGGGCCTAGGGCCCATTCTCAACCCAAATGGGCCCACACGCTCGTGTGGCCCATTCAGCCCAAATCTAGCCACAGATATGAGATTCACATAGACCAGTCCAATATCTACTACACAATCATACAATTTATTCACATGGGCCCACGGGCCCATTGGGCCCACTCGGCCCAAGGCAGCCTAAACCCATGAGAACACTCATGAGGGCCTCAACTATCGCGTCGAAGCTCCCACACGTGCGCTCGCATGCTCGTGTGGGTACCATCATCGTGTGACCGGCATTTCGGCATTTGCCGCTCTACATACCTAGAGAAAAGTAAATACACACCGATAGAAATTTGAAGTTAATCCGCACTCAACACCGCTCGCGCGCAGAAGCCAACAATGATCGCACCCTTGACCCCCAAGGGGTGTGTCGATCAACTTTGGTCACCACCACCACGACCCAACGGCATACAGATCAACGAATGATCCAACGCCTAACCCAAATGAGCACGCCACAAAGCAAAAGGGATAAGCCAAGAAAGGTATGCTTACTCTCCTCATGGTTTGCTCTATTTAAAGCCAGCTTCTTGCCTATCCTCATGCTAGCTTCCCGATGTGGGATTCTCTATCAATCCTCAAAAATTGACTCCTTAGCAAAATAATCCACCTTTACGTGCAAAGGGATTCGAACCAAAGTCCTCTCGATATCCATGTCACGCCACCACCACTAGGACACAAGCTCCTTTGTGTCATAAGTCCAACACATTTAGCTATAAAGCCTACCTACTCGCTTCCAGGTTTATTTAAAAGAGAAACCAAAATAAATTTCAAGAGCCACGACTTGAACCTTGGACCCATTGCTTCCTCTATGGCGTCACTTCCTTGTCTCCCATGTGGCGCCATTTTCCACTAGACCACAACTCCTTTTGTGTCTTATTTTACCCTAATTTATTTATGAGTCATACCATTAGAGATCAGGGTTCCACTAAGGCTAAAAATCAAAATTTTTCCTATGGCCTAACTTGAACCCGGGACTTCGTAGTACCCTCTAAACACTCCAAAATCACTCACCTAACAGGTCCAACTCGCATTAGTGCCGTCCTATTGTTCTCAAAAAAAAATTTAAACGCTCCCATGCCCAAGGCTCAATAGGCCCAATTCTACTAGGCCCAAAAATTTGGGGCGTTACAGTAGACCTTGTCTACTGTCA
Organism: Gossypium sturtianum; assembly: GCA_025698515.1. Lineage (NCBI taxonomy): Eukaryota > Viridiplantae > Streptophyta > Magnoliopsida > Malvales > Malvaceae > Gossypium > Gossypium sturtianum. The sequence goes on from CM046948.1 coordinate 129,137,678, forward strand.
CTGATTGCCCTAATAGACTCACTACAGTCAAATCACTAACTGTCCTCTCTACATTAACACCCAACTTACTAGACATGCCACTGGCAACGTACAAGTGCATAGACCCAATATTGATTAGAGCAGAGAAATGTGCAAAATGAACAGAAAATGTACATGCTATGACATCTCGTAGCATAGACCAGTGCAAGTTGCCTCGCCTCAGCCCGCTAGCACCTTGACACGGTGCTCTTTGACCCTGACAAGCGTTTCTCACATTGTTACCCCGGGTCTAACCTCGGCCCCTCGGAGGTAACTGATCAACCCTCTATTGTGGAGCCTGATACTGGAATAGAGCTTGCATTTGATTACCCCTATGCGGATAATCCCTTACACGATGATCTGTTGATCCACAACCCAGACATACTCCTAACTTCCTCCAGCACACGCCTAGATGGCACTTATTACAGAACTCGCACAATGAAATCCTGACTGATCCCTGAGGTCCTCCAGTGAAAATTGGAACAACTAGTGCAATGATAATCGATTGTTGTATGACTACCTCTCTGGCACGTTTCAAGGGCCTTTGACTCTGCCCTGAAGAACCTATCTCCCGCTTATTCTAAACCTGACCTTTTTCTCTCCTCTCACATTCCAAACGCTTAACCTCCTCCACAATCTTGGTCTTCTCCACTAACGTTTCGAAGACCCTTTCCTGATGTGGAGCTACATGTATCTTTAAATCGTACCTGAGTCTGTCCTCGAACCAAACACTCTTACTCTGCTCTGAAGCAACCATTTCCGTGGCATACCTATTGAGTCTCTAGAACTCAACCTCATACTCAACCATTGTCATGCTCCCCTAGTTGAGCCCAATAAATTCAAACTTATGGGCCTCCATGTATCTCATACCCACGTACTTATTCTGGAAAGCCTCTAAGAAATAATCCCAAGTCAGGCGCTCCGCTTGAGTACCCATCACTATCGACTACCACCAGCGATAGGCTTCCTCCTTAAGCAACGATACAACTCCTTTCAATTTATGCTTGGGAGTATAGTCTAACTCATCCAAAATCCTCTCGATGGTTTCTAACCAATAGTCAGCCATCGTCGGGGTCGTCCTACCAACACCCCTAAAATCCTTAGGCCCATTCGACAGGAGTCGCTCAGTCATTGACCCTCAGTCCACAGATCTAGTTTGGGCCTAGTCACCCTCTGTAAAACCTAAGCAGAGCCTAAGACACTGCATCATCCTCTATACCCTAAGTATCAGCCTCAGAAACAAACGTCTCAGTAGTTTCACTTGTCTTAAGATTGGGCATTCTTCCCAAAAAAGTGGACTCAGCTTGAGCCACTCGATGACGCCCACAATGTCCTTGTTTATCGCGGGTACTCATTATACTATCTACAGTTCAGAAGTTCTAAAAATTAGCTTAGGTAATTTTAATCCTCAGTCTATAGTTTTACGGAAATAACACAGTTTTCATCTAAAGTAGAAAGTCTTATTCTACAGTCCCTAGAGTTTGTCAGTTTAGCTAAAGTAGAAAAAGTAAAAGTATCTTACTTAGATTGGCGTCAAAGTCTCGAATTTTTGTAAAAAAAAACACAGTTTCAACTATTATGGTAAATTTACCAAAATACCCGTGTAATATTTTCATGCATGCAATTTTGAAAATTTCAGGCTAAGCTTTAAACCTGGCTCTGATACCAATAAATGTCATAACCAACACCCAGCCCAATAAGATATTGTCCACTTTGGGTGCATATGACCCTCACGGCTTTGTTCTTGGGAGTGCCCATAGACCTCCAAACGGCCTCTTACCACTTAAGTGTTGCTACCCCTTTATATAGCCTAAGTTTCTCATGTGATTTGTCGCTGTGGGATTTGCCTAGGGTATTACATTCACCCCTTTAGGAGCTCAGCGTCTTCGCTGAGGTTTGCCCAACCATTGCTAACGAGGCACGACGAGTGACTCTGAAACCACTAAATGTAACCTTCGAAACCCAGTCTAGATGTTACGACCCCATCTGGAAGTTTACATTAAACACCGAGGTGGCCAAAAAGGCTATCTGTGTCGAAAAATGTTAATACTTGATTTTGGAAAGGTTTGAAGGGTTGTATTAAAACTCGTAAAACATTTTTCTTGGTTCAAATAACTAATTAAGCCCAGTTACATATTTATCATATCACTTTGAAAACATTAGGTTTACTTTTAGAAACTCGTGCCATAACACTTAATTTTACGCAACCGAATCTACAATAGTTGATTAGTAAACTCGTGCACTTTTTTAAGTCCAAGTTTATATTTAATCCGGTTACATGCATATTGGGCCCATTATCAAATCCTGGAAAGAAAACATGCCTATGAAATTAATGAAAACCATGTGAAGTGTTAAAGTTTTGAAATCAGTACCATAAGTCCCAGTCCGTAATCATTATAATATTAAACAAAATTAAAAATCAACCCATCTGAATAGAACAATCTGAGACATGCTGAGCCAAGCCAAACCTAAGGTCCGCGGGTTACCTAAAAGTGTGAAACTAAGGGGTAAGCTTATAAAGCCCAGTGTGAGACTAAGCAAACACAAAGTGGAAATACAATATACATCACAAACAAGAATATAACCCACTTGAATCAAATTAATTAAGTTGAATGTCATGATCATGTATATAATACAAGCCCTACCATACTATCCATTACACACCACGAGTTCCCATAACTCGTTTACCAAACGCCAAAATAGTAGAAGTCATAGCTCAGTATGGATAAACCACCAGTTAAGTCATCCCGGGTTGCCCGACAACGATGGCTTACCAATATCAAAATGCGGTTAAACTGCCAATAATACAGACAAGCTACCAAAATAGTGTAGATAAATTGTCGAAACTCCAATAAAACTCTAGGGTGCAGTATCTCTACTAGAACTCCAGAATTTATAACGCGGATGAAGCCGCCAGAACTCCACGGAACTCCTCCGTCACCCACGAAAGCCCAACCCCATGTAGATGTGTTGTGTCGTACATAGTCATGGCATATCAAGTTTCTTAAGTATTTCAATAAATTGGTATGGTAATCATGCTCTTGAAATACATGCCTCACAAGCGCACACTCGGTGTTATGCGATCATCGGTAGTATGTCACTAACTAAATGTCATAGTTGATACGCAGTATTATACATATAAAAGAGTAGCAAACTACATGGTGTGTATGTGGCAAATTACATGCAGAAATTACATAAATATGATAGTCCCAAAATAAGATGATCAACAACATATACGACACTTATACTCGGCATTGTACTAAAGAAAAAACAATAGCCAAAATACATGTATGCATACAGCATTGGTAATAAGAAATGATAGTCATACATACGATATTAAACATAGCTAATGACAGCCTTATATTCAGCATTATCGTGTAAAAACATCATATATGCGATGTTTTTACGTAAAAAAATAGCATCCATTTATGTAACACTAGCATGTAAAAAGAACAGTAGCATATACACAACATTAAACTTGTAAAATAGAAGCCCTATATTCAACATTATTATGTAAAAAATAGCAATATTATATATGCAATGTTATTATGTAAAAATCTGTAACCAACATCAGTGTTTTTAATGTAAAAGAAGAATACAAACATGATCAGCTAGCAACCGCCTATTAGCGCAGAAAGGGAAGTAAAGTATGGTTTAAGCGTAGCACACACACATATAGAAAAGGTTTAACGAAGTCCCACGCCTTAGCTAAACACAAACAACAACTGTGCTTGAATGTTAACGTTCCTAACCTCTATGCGCACCAAACAAGAAAAAGAAGAATGATTAAAACCAACCTGACAACCAACAAGAATTTGGCTAGCCAAACGAATTAACAGAGAGTCAAAAGAGTATCAAATAAGAGCAAATCGGCAGTGATTTAGCAAACAAGCTCAACAATGGAGAGGGAAAGAAACAAAGTGAGAATGGCAAGCACCCTTCAATAGCTTGGACTGTAACACCCCTTACCCGTGTCCGACGTCGAGATAGGATACGAGGCATTACTGTAATTAACTTGCTTAAACATACGACATCGGGCTATAAAAATTTCATTCAAACTTAAAACTCTTCATTCATATTCACAACGTCCATATTATGGGCCTACGAGGCCCTAAACATACATACGGGAGGTTTTGGAATTAAACCGGGAACTTTTGTGCACTTAGAAATTTTTTACCTAAAATAGGGCCACACGCCTGTGTGAAATGGAACACGCCCGTGTGGGCAGGCCGTGTGATCACACACGCCCATGTTCCCAGCCAAGTGTGGAATTTATTTTTCATTTCAAACCTATAGGGGTTTTCACACGACCGGACACACGCCTGTGTCTGTGGCCCGTGTCCCTCACACGGCCTAGACATGCCCGTGTCCTCACCCGTGAGTGAAAAACCTGGGTATTCTATTTATGACGTCAGCAAGCTCTTAAGGGCACACAGCCTAGGCACACGTCCGTGTGCTGGCCCGTGTGGCGAATCGGATTCTTGCAAATTTGATGCAGGGGACACACGACCTATCAACACACCCATGGGGCTGACCGTGTGTCACACTCGGCCTAGACACACGCTCGTGTGTCTACCCGTGTGGACAATAAAAAGGCTATTTTCCAAGCCAGTTGCCACCCTGAAACATAAACGTACATATGCCAAACACAAGCAACACATAACATGGCAATAATACACTATGAAGAAACACTAATCATCATTCATACACTTCACATTTTAATCCATCAATTGCATGACTTTCACTTCATAAAAATCATTGATCGTGTGTCAGAGTTTTAAAAATTTAATTAATGAGAATGATCGAACCTAGAAACTAACTATGACAACGATTGAGGCAAGTGCACCTATCGAATAGTAGTATAGCTTAGGCAAGACCAGATTGTCGAACCCAAAGGAACTAAAAGTACTAATACTAACTTTCTTTTTATTATTTAGCCTAAGAATTAAGCGAATGGTTGTTTAATCTAAATTAATTAACTACTAGACTAAAGACTCTAAGACAAAGAAGAATGAATTTGAGAGAATAACTTGAGGAAAAACCAATTGATTAAAACGACACCCAAGGAAGAATCCACCTAGACTTCACTTGTTATCTAACCCTGAACCAGACGATGTATTCATTTGATTTGATCCGTAAGATTTCCTAATTTATATTAAACTTTCTCTCGAGGCGAATAACGTCTAACCCTAGGTTGATTAATTGAAATCTCTTTCAAATTAAAACCCCTAGAATTGCATTAACTCGATCTATGGACTCCCATATTAGGTTTCACCCTAATCCGGCAACGCCTCGTCACCCTATCTCTAGGCGTGCGATCATCTCCGCTTAACTATGCTAGATCTACTCTTAGGAAGGGACTTTTGCTCCTCCACCTAAGCACATCAAACTTGAATTAATATCTGCGATATATCAACACAAGAATTAAGAATACATAATTAAGAACAAATCAAATATTTATCATATAGTTCAGTAAACGATAACAAGATTCATCTATGTTTCATCCCATTCAGGTATCTGAGGGTTTAGTTCATAATAATAAAAGAAAACATCTCAGAAGAAAAGATCAAACAAAACATAAGAAATCTCTAAAACCCCCTGAAGGAATTGAAGAGGAGATCCTCCGTCTTGAGTATAATTCCGGCTTCTTGAGATGGATCAACTGGCTATCCCTGAGCGAACCCCCACGAATCTGTCCTCTCTGGCCTAGCAAGACGCCCCTAAACGATAGCTTTGGGCTCCGGCTTCTGTCGAACTCCCCGAATAAGTTGCCCCCTAGGGTATTTATATAAGCTTTGAGATTCCTTACTTGGCCTCCAAGTATCCTAATCTGAATTAAATTCCTATTTGGGTTTTTAAATAGACTTTTGAATGTGTTTCTTTGCCTCCAAGTATCCAAATCCGAGTAAAACTCCTCTTGGCCGCGGCAGGGGCACGGCCATGGCACACGCCCGTGTGAATCGTGGCCAGGCCGTGTGGACTCCATTAGTGAGGCACGGCCATGTATCTCATGGCTAGACCGTGTTTGAGATTATTGAGGAGGCACGGCCGTGTGGTCTTAGGTCCAGGTCGTGTGGATTTCATGCTTTGGCCCATTTGGCCCGTTTTAAGCCCGTTTCTCGTTCTTTTCATCCTCCGGTGCTTTCCTGAGTATATAACATGAAAAGAAAGGATTAAGAGCACCTTTTTACATAAAATAAGAGATAATTCATCCCAAAGCATGCTAAATGTGGGATTAAAATATGTTACTTTTAAGGTTTATCAAATACCCCCACACTTAAGCTTTTGCTTGTCCTCAAGCAAAATTCTCAACTTAGAATTAAAACGAACTTTCTTCAATTTATAATAGTCATTGATAGTGTTTCATCATAATTCAGAGATAATTTATACATGGATAATTCAACTCAAAAAGTCCTACAGATTCAAACAGTCTAAGTCATACATTTGCAGCAGAAAACCTAGGTGTTTCCCCTCATCTAAATAATTACCTTTGATTCAAAATCGACAAGGATTGACATCCTCACTAAAGATTCACTCAAACCACTCAAAGTGTTTAAGGTTCAAAATTAGGCACTCAAAATTTGAACATGAAAAGTTAATCCCATAGGCTTGCATGAAAATCAAATCTCCACCACTATAATATGAGATGATACACAAATCAAAAGGTCTTTAACAGGGTTGTAACGGGGCTTAGGTTAAAGGTGTGGATAAAGGCTAAATTAGAGGGTTAGAATCGAGATTGACTTGACAAATTACCTAACTAGAAAAATGAACTAATCCTTAATAATCACATAAACTTGTAATACTAATAATACGAGCTTTTTCTTCAAGATGTGGAATTTAAATATGTAAGCTCACTTAATTATAAGACTAATAATGAATATAATTCGTCGTTTTTTTTAAGAACAAATCATCAAATATTTACAATAATAAGAAAGTACTTTAACAACTGAAATATAGAACATAGTTAGGCAACTGCTCAAAATCAAATCTCGACAAAAAGGGTAGTCAAAAAAGATGGTGAATACAAATAAAATGGGTTTTGGGTTAGTATTAGTGGGTAAGTCAATAAAAAGGTTGTTAGGATTAAACGGGGTTCACTAGGGGTTAATTATGAAGGTAGGCTTTTTATGGAGTAAGTAGGTTAAATCCTAGGTGCCTTTATCATTTCTATATATCAAATCAAAAAGTGTGGTCTCAACATGTATAATAGATGCAAGTTCTAGAATAACAAATCAATGTTGACACACTCATAATCAAAAAGTGAGCATGAAAAAGAATTTATGCTCTATAAGGCTCAAAATCTCACAAAAATTATGGGTATTTTTATGTCATCCTCGTAAATTTCAAACTTCAAGGTAATATTTAAATTCAGGTAGACAACCTAGAAAATTTTTAATTCTTGAAAAATAGACTTATCATGCTTGATTCTCTAGTATTCTTAGAATTCAATCATCAATGCACAATTATCAATGACTTAATCTAAAACATATCAATAAAAATCATAAATCATGGAAATTTCATCCTAATTAGTAATATGAGAAAATTACTTAAAAACAAGATATAATTCAGGGATTTTAAAATAATACTATAGTTATTCCCCCCACACTTAAGATCTACATTGTCCTCAATGTACAAAGATAGATAATAGTAAATAATAATAAAATCATAAGATAGGGAGAGAAGTGAAACTTCCTGAATTTTGGATGGAGTCAATGAAAAGAAACTGGATAGGAATTGAGCGGAGGTGAATGTGGGGAAGCGTCTCGAACCGTTTGAAATTGAATCCTCAAAGTAGCCGGTCTAATTTTATTGTATCCTAAGCTAAATCTAAATGGTATAAAGAATAAGAAGAAAATAATAAAGAAAATAAAAATAAAAATAAAAATAAAAATAAAAATAAAAAATGGAAAATAAAAATAAGAATAAAAGTAAATAATGGAAAATGAAAGAAGAAAGACAACTGAACAAGAAAAAGGAAGAAGGGGGTCTAAATAGCGATTATGGATCTGGTGGTTGCCCCCGCCCTTGTACCTTCCTTAGTTAGTTTATAGTTAGGTGCTAAAACGGAAAAATAAAAGTAAAAGAAGAATTAAAAATGTAAAAATTGATGGGGTTAGTGCTCGGGTTGCCTCCCGAGAAGCGCTCGTTTATAGTCTTAAGCTAGACTTTACCTCTCATTCGTCTGGTCATGGTGGTTTGAGGAGGTGAAAATCCTTTCTCATGTGATCAATTCGGTTGTGGATATAAAGTTTAAGTCGAGTAGTGTTTACCTTAGAAGTGTTGAATTTAGGATTAGTTACCTCGACTGTTCCATCTGGAAAGATTTTGAGTACCTGATCTCCTATCTTAAGCTGGGTTGTCCCATCGTTAAGTTTCTCGTGGAGTTGCCTCGTTTTTGCTTCGTATATTTCTTTGAAGTGTATCTTCCACTCGTCTAGTTCATTGATCCGAAGCTTTCATTCCTCATGAATTTTTTCTTTATTGGCACGAGGTCTAGGATCTGGCATCTGCGAAAGAGCTTCAAGAAATGGCAAGTTAATAAGAAACTTCTTTGGAGGTTTAAGAAATTTACCGAATTGTTCCTCTGTGTGGTCTTTCTTTATCGCATTGGGGTATGGCATATGAGCTTGGTACTCTGTAATTACCGGGTTTGTAAATCATGGCTTACCTCAACCTTACCTTCACTTACCACAGCTCTTGCCTTGGGTCGATTCCACTAACCTTTCACCGTCATGAGTCATTTCGGCTTGAATTTGCTCTTTTTGGGTTAGTTTCAGTGTTGCTTGGCAAGCTTTCTTGTAGTTGTTCTGAGATTAATTTTGCAAGTTGTCCAACTGTGTTAGTAAGTTGTCCAACTGTCTTAGTAAGTTCCCCAACTTGGCTCTCGATCCCTTTGATTAATGCCTGTTGATTCTTAAGGGTGGTCTCAGTGTCTTGGAGACGGTTATCTGTAGCTGCCATGAATTTTGTCAGCATCTCCTCAAGGTTCGACTCCTCTTCCTGTTGGTGAGGTGGTTGTTGAAAATTTGGAGAAAGTTCCGGTCTTTGGCTACTTTGATCATCCCACGAAAAATTGGGATGGTACCTCCAACCTGCATTATAAGTGTTATCATAAAAATTATTTTGAGGTCTAGCATAGTTACCCATATAGTTGACTTGTTCGCTTTTCATGCCATGTCCGTAGGGTGGGTACTCAGGATTCGCCACGCCTCCGCTTGTTTCACACTGCATAACTGGATGTGCCTGCGAGGAACCGTATAAACCATCAATTTTTTTATGTAACATCTCTAACTGGGTTGATAGCCTGGTTACTGGGTCGAGGTTGTAGATATCGACTGCTTTTGTTGGCTTTGTCCTCATAACTTGTCACTGATAGTTATTCAGTGCCATCTCCTCTATTTGCCAAAATCAAATAAAAGAAAATTTAGCAAAGTAAAAAAATAAAAATAAAAATAAAAATAATAATAATAATAATGGCTAAAGTAATAAAAATAGAGCTTTCTTATATTTTAGTTCCCCGGCAATGGCGCCAAAAACTTGATCGTGTGTCAGAGTTTTAAAAATTTAATTAATGAGAATGATCGAACCTGGAAACTAACTATGACAACGATTGAGGCAAGTGCACCTATCGAATAGTAGTATAGCTTAGGCAAGACCGGATTGTCGAACCCAAAGGAACTAAAAGTACTAATACTAACTTTCTTTTTATTATTTAGCCTAAGAATTAAGCGAATGGTTGTTTAATCTAAATTAATTAACTACTAGACTAAAGACTCTAAGACAAAGAAGAATGAATTTGAGAGAATAACTTGAGAAAAAACCAATTGATTAAAACGACACCCAAGGAAGAATCCACCTAGACTTCACTTGTTATCTAACCCTGAACCAGACGATGTATTCATTTGATTTGATCCGTAAGATTCCCTAATTTAATTAAACCCTCTCTCGAGGCGAATAACGTCTAACCCTAGGTTGATTAATTGAAATCTCTTTCTAATTCAAACCCCTAGAATTGCATTAACTCAATCTATGGACTCCCATATTAGGTTTCACCCTAATCTGGCAACGCCTCGTCACCCTATCTCTAGGCGCGCGATCAACTCCGCTTAACTATGCTAGATCTACTCTTAGGCAGGGACTTTTGCTCCTCCACCTAAGCACATCAAACTTGAATTAATATCCGCGAAATATCAACACAAGAATTAAGAACACATAATTAAGAACAAATCAAATATTTATCATATAGTTCAGTAAACGATAACAAGATTCATCTAAGTTTCATCCCCCTCAGGTATCTGAGGGTTTAATTCATAACAATAAAAGAAAACATCTCAGAAGAAAAGATAAAACAAAACATAAGAAATCCCTAAAACCTCCTGAAGGAATTGAAGAGGAGATCCTCCATCTTGAGTATAATTTCGGCTTCTTGAGATGGATCAACTTGCTATCCCTGAGCGAATCCCCACGAATCTGCCCTCTCTGGCCTAGCAAGACGCCCCTAAACGATAGCTTTGGGCTCCGGCTTCTGCCGAACTCCCCGAATAAGTTGCCCCCTAGGGTGTTTATATAAGCTTTGAGATGCCTTACTTGGCCTCCAAGTATCCTAATCTGAATTAAATTCCTATTTGGGTGTTTAAATAGACTTTTGAATGTGTTTCTTTGCCTCCAAGTATCCAAATCCGAGTAAAACTCCTCTTGGCCGCGACAGGGGCACGGCCATGGTACACGCCCGTGTGAATCGTGGCCAGGCCATGTGGACTCCGTTAGTGAGGCACGGCCGTGTATCTCGTGGCTAGACCGTGTTTGAGATTATTGAGGAGGCACGGCCGTGTGGTCTTAGGTCCAGGCCGTGTCAATTTCGTGCTTTGGCCCATTTGGCCCGTTTTAAGCCCGTTTCTCGTTCTTTTCATCCTTCGGTGCTTTCCTGAGTATATAACATGAAAAGAAAGGATTAAGAGCACCTTTTTACATAAAATAAGGGATAATTCATCCAAAAGCATGCTAAATGTGGGATTAAAATATGTTACTTTTACGGTTTATCAATCATCATCATTAAAAATATGAAACTTGACAAATATTGGCCAATTCCCAATGGCCATTTAAAAAATGAGTGTATAACATGAGTAGCCAACACTTTGGCTTCCAAATATGACATAACACAAGATGACCAAGTTCCTATACATGCCATACCCAAAATAAATAAACTTTACTATACCGAAAGAATGATTGATAGTGTGATCCGAGCTCTGACGTCCTACGATCCTCGAGCTAGCTTGGCGATACTACAAGGAAAAGGGAAAAGAGAGGGGTAAGCATATAGCTTAGTAAGTTTGCATGAATTAAAATAGCAACATAAGTACTCATGGTAAAATCCATTCATCTCATAGAACAATAACAACACGAGTTCTCAAGTACTTTGACATACTTACTCTTATTTGCGCTTACCCATCACATATCACATTACGGTTTCATAACTCGTATTTTACTCATGGTACCTGTGTCACTTCATCACATAATTTAGCACTTATGCTATCATGAACATAAACTTCAAACATTATCATCCTTAATTTAAATGTAACTCTTTATCTTCTTTGTATAGCTTAGCTCTTTGTCATCTTTGCATACTTAACTCTTTCTCCCGTTGAACTACGCAGAATATCGGAGGATACTCAATCTCGTCATACATGTATTACGATGCCAATACCATATCCCAGATATGGTCTTACATGGGATCACCTCTTGAAGCCGATGCCATATCCGAGATATGGTCTTACACGGGATCTCATAACTCGATGTCGATGCCATGTCCCAGACATGGTCTTATACGAGCTCGTACATAGATGTCGATGCCATGTCCCAAACATGGTCTTACACAAGATCTTACTTTGGTGCCGAGGCCATGTCCCAAACATGGTCTTACACGGGACCTTCCTTATTCGGTGTCGATGCCATGTCCCAGACATGGTCTTATACGGGACCTACATTCGGTGCCGATGCCATGTCCCAGACATGGTCTTATACGGGACCTTTATTTGGTGCCAATGCCATGTCCCAGACATGGTCTTATACGGGACCTTCCTTATCTCATGTCATGACATAGGTATCCTCGTTATTCCGAATCTTCAACCGGGTCTTCAACTTAATACATTCTCATCATTTTCTCATCGAGGCTTCATTAGTCGATTTTCATGAAATAATATTAATTATCATAAGATCAAGCAATTTAAAATATAAAAACACTATGAAACTTTAATTTCAAACAAACTTACCTCGGTACTCAAAATACGTATAGTTGTTCAATTTAGTCCACAATCTTATTCTTGCCTCGGTTTTGGTCTGAGCTTCGTGTTTCTTGATATATAATAACAATTTCACTTGTTTAATACTCACATTGACTAAATCGACTCATGAATCATACTTTGGCAAAATTATGATTTTGCCCCTAAACTTTTACATAATTACACTTTTGCCCCTCGGCTCGTAAAATGATTTTTATTCAACTTTCTTGTATATTAAGCCTAGCCGAATCATCTTCTTAACTACAACAACCTTTAATTTCCACTATTTCACTTGTAACACCCCAAACCCGGCCCATTCGTTACGACCGAATTTGAGATGCCACTGCGGAAAAACGTTTGAAGACTGATTTCACTTTTGGGAAAAACATTAAAAATTTTGTCATTTGAAAACCATGTCCAATTAAAAATTCTAAATAATATAAGCTTGACAAAAATATCCAAATTAAAAGCACTTCCAAATAATAATTTAATGGTCGTCTAGCTTAAACATAATAAAAATGCTCAAATAGAAATAATTAAATACTTTAACTGGGCCTTATTACAATAAATAATTAAACAAAAGTTCTTAGTAATAAATCTGAATAAAATAAAGAAGATGTCTTCTCGCATGGGCCACCTCGTATCCATTCCAACCCGGTCCAATCACCACGAATCATCTCATGATGTTTAATAAAAATTGGGTGAGTCATAAAGACTCGGTGTGTAATTAATCCACCGAATTCCACCCACATGCTAACCACATATTAACCCATATATCGATAACAAATATCATATTCACATGTTAACACATTCGGCTTGGCCCATATTCATATCACATTCATCTAATAGGATAGTTAACTGATAATTTCCACATACTTTGGGCTTAGCCCATTTCCACACTGATCCACATTCATATACTGGGCTTTGCCCATTTTTACATTAATCCACATATCATATTGGGCTTGGCCCATTTCCACATATGTTCACATACGAAATCATGCAATTATGAAGCCCAACCCAAACCTAGGGTCCATCCGCTACACACCCCCTTATCCAAATTTACCACACACCAGGGGATTATCAAATCACCCTCTCCTTTTCACTCCAAAGGCAATCACTGCCGTCCACGTGCAATTAAGCACAATAGTCCACAACGCGACCTCAGTCAGCGCCAATCCACGATGTAGCCGTAGCTAACACCAAAACCACGATGGGACACATAGTCACTCATCAACCACGATATGGCACATAGCCGATATCAACCACGATGAGGCACATAGCCACTCATCAAGCCACGCGAACTAAATCATAATTAATCCACAACGTGACCTCGATCCAACGTCAATCCACGATGTAGCTCAAGGCTAACATCAAACTACGTGCTCGAGTACACCCGCACCTTCTTTCATATCCCAACCCATGCACATGCCACATAAAATAATGATACAATGTAATGATGCATGAGCATGTTCATCAAGCATATTATCACATATTCATATTAATAATCACATATCATCGGGTTTGGTACTTACCGGATTATCGACATACCCTCGAGGGTATCCTTATCACAATTTCCACTCGCACTAGTTAGCACATTCATAACACATACATTTCACATACATATCATATACTTCAAAAACGGTGGGTTAATCACACACCGATCACTTGGAGAACTATGCTTTCGATCATCGATGCTATCACTAGGCGATACTATGGCTATTTGCCTACTTTCTTGTTCCGACGCTGGTCCACACCCCTGGCCAATCCCTAACTATGAGAAATAGATCTCTTCTTAAACTTGGGGATAGAGACCTTCCTTTCCCTTCTTGAATGGTATTTGCCTCCATCAACACACTTAATCAGAACAATCGATTTTATCATCAATATATGAATTCTTAACCAAATATCCACAACTTATCATACTTACCGAAAGGGTCTTGAAATCCCGAAAAGCTTGATCTAATGCTTAGATCCTTAATCCCTACATTTGATTAATCACCTACTACTTTAATAAAAAGCCATTCGGCCATAAATCCAAATCCTAGTAGGATTAGTATACTTAAACTTACCTTGTGGATTTTAAATCCCAAAACTCACCGAATAACTAGGGAACACGTGGCCTATGGTGTACCTTCGGGAAAAGAACTTCGCCTTCCTTGTAGTCGACACTTAGTAAATCCCGAAAGATCTCTTCAAAGTTTCGGCAACAAGATATTAATGGGGTTAGTCCTAGATTTCGGAAAATCTTAAGAAAAAAGGATGAAACCGAATGAGATCTTACCCTTACTTGAAGAAATCGATTGCACCTTCACTTCAACCTTCGATATTCTACTGTGGCTAGATGATGATCTCACAACTTTCGGCTTTTGGAGGATTAGAAAGAAAAGAAAAGGAAGAATAAAGATGGAGGATTCATAGATCACAAGGTATTTCGGCTTGGCAAAAATAAAAGAAGAAGAAGATTTGGTGAAGAGAATTCAGCAGAGGCTTTCAAAGAACAGAAAATAATGCAGAATGGCCTCTCTTTTCCTTTTATAGCCGATATTACTAACTTAGAATCCCTTACTTGGCCATCACTCTTCTATTTTAATAGCTTTATCTCTTTAATTATCACTTAAAATAAAAGATAATTCAAAGCAACTATCCTTACTTAGCCGAAATTATTAAACTCAAAGTCCCTTACTTGGCCATCACTTCTCCCTTATTTTCCTATTTATCTCTCTATTCAAATTAAAAGAATTTAATCCAACAATTATCTCTTGAAAATAATGATAAATAAATCCCTTATTTATCCACTATTTATAAAATAATAAAAGCTCCTAATTTATAGCCATGTGCCGTCCACCTCTCTGCTCCTTGGAGCAAAATAAAATTTCTTTTATTTGCTTCCCATGTGACTCGAACTTAGGCCCATTCCTCTTACATATGGCGCCATTTCCATAGGCCCTAAGTGGCATCTTCAGACCACTTTTCCAAGCCTGTTTGTGTGTCAAATTTCACAAACTTTTTCTTTTAAGGCCACCTTGCCTTAATTTCCCCTTTTAAACCTTAAAACTCGTCATTTCTAGGTCATTTCTAAGTTTCTAAAAATTTTTGATCGGCTCTGTAAACTTGACATTTCCTTACATTTCCATGACATTTCCTTACAAGACATTTCCTTACATTTCCAAGGTTCTAAAAATGTTCACTTTCCTCTTTTAAACTTAACATTTCCATACATTTCCAGGTTTCCAAAAGTGTTCAAAATATATTCATAACATATAAGATATGTCATTTCGTACAATTAAACCAAAAATGCATAGGCTCTTTTCAGGATGTTACATCACTCATGTATGACCATTTTTATAATTTTTACAATTTGGTCCTTTTATGCATTTTTCATGAAAATCACTTAAAAAAAAGATGTTTATCACACATCAAACTTTCATATTCTTCCTTAAAACATCAAAATACATGCATTTCATACATGGGTAAATTTTTGAACATAAACCCTAGCACAAAATATAGCTAGAAATAGCTAAATCGAGCTACGAGGATCCCAAAAATACCAAGAACATTAAAAACGAGGCTAGGAGACACTTACAATCAAGCTTGAAAGTTGAAGATACCCTAGCTATGGAGTCCTTGTTATTTTTGGCCAAGCTTAGAGAAGATGGACATGAATTTTGACTTCTTTTTCCCTTTTAATTCTTTTATTAACCAAATGACAAAAATGCCCTTAAATCCCTTTCTTGAGATTTTTCCTTCCCATGTCCATTTTTGTCCATCTTGACATTTAATGGTCTAATTGCTAAATAAGGACCTCTAATATTTTTTATAATTCTATTTCATACTTAAATCTTCTAGAATCTCATATTTTCTAATCTTTGCAATTTAGTCCTAATGGACAAATTGATCACTAATAAATAAAATTTGCTCATGAAATTTTCACATAATCATGCAACCACATCATAAGCCTCATAAAAATCATAAAACACATATTTCTACTTCGAATTTGTGGTCTCGCAACCACTATTCTGACTAGGCCCTAAATCGGGTTGTTACATGGATGACAACAAAAAAGTAGAAAAATGAAAGAGAACATGAAGATGACGAAAAAAGAAAAAGAAACAAAGTATAATTAAAAGGAAAAGAAAGAAATAAAACAAAATGAGAAGAGAGAGAGAATGAATGGTACACAAATGAGAAATTGAGGGGAAACGGGGAGTGAGGGACGATTAGGGGAATGTGGGTGAGAGAATAATGGAAAATGGTTGCTAAAAATATGATATTTTAAAATAAAAATTTAATTTTGTTTTAAAAAACAACAAAACAAAAAAAAAGGAATTTGAAGAAGTCCAACATTTTCAAAATAATGAATTCTGCTAACACACAAAAATATTTCGACACTTGTGCATACAGGGATTCAAACTCGGGTTCTAGAGAAAAACACACAAACACCTAACTACTAGAACTAATCAATTTACTTGTTCACAAAACACAACCAAAACATTCTAAATTTGGGGCGTGACAACTCTCCCCTCCTTAAAAGAAATTTCAACCTCGAAATTTACTTGGTTCTAACATTTGAGGATACTGCTGGTGAATCGCATCCTTGGGCTCCCACGTAGCCTTCTCGGTACTGTGGTTCCTCCAAAGAACCATTGCCAGAGGAATCTACTTCTTTTTCAAACACATGACCTCACGATCGTAGCTTGATAGATGTGTTTCCGTGTTTAGTATATTTTGTGTTGGCTTGGTCTGTCATGTTGAGATTTAGTTGAGACCTAGTTAGAACTGAACTAGTGTACTCTAGATGATTAGATTCTTAATTATTTCATTCTCTAACTTTTAGAGCGATCATGGGATCCTTTAACTTTTTACTAAGTTTTGCTCTTGGTTGTCTCTACTATATAAGGATAGCTAGCTAGCATGTTTTTATGTTTTACTTCTACTTCTTCTTCTTCCTTACGTTCTTCATTAAAGCTTTAGAAACATCTAAGTTGGAATCGTCAACGAGAAGTTTCCAGTATCTAGTTGACTCCATCGTTAATACTGGTTTAGTAGTAATTTCTGGTAAACCCTTAGATTATTTTTGAAGGAATTTACGTATTTATAGGGAAGTATGCATAGGTTTTAGAACTGCTTGTGAGGAAGGAAACTTCCTAATTCTGGGTTGCATGGTAAGGATTTATGCAGGCATGTTAAATTTTAGTAGTTTAATGATCTAATAGATATAATTGTCTCTCTTTTTAGCTCAAGAAGCTAATGAAGGTCCAAGTAGCAAGGACAAAGGACCTGCTGAGTAGATTACTGTAGTAATTTTTTTGGTAAGTTTTTTTTTTACTTCCATGTATTATAAATCCTCTTGTTGTATAAATTATGTAAGGCAAGTGTTCCTATCTCAATAACGTAATGTGTGGTGTCTGGTTTTGTGGTGTTAAACTAGTATCGTCAGCGTGAGTATGGTCATTTCATGTTTCAATGTAAAAAAGACACTATACTACACAAACCCAGTATTGTCTATATGTGAAATGTGATGAAGGAGAAGGAGATATGTTTGTAATGCCTTCGGTAGGTCAACTATATTGCAAACTAGGTTGGCAGATCATGAGAAAACATGACCAACTAAATTGAAATGATATAAAGAGTTAAGGGGTGAAGTATATGCATATGAATACGGTTGATTGATATGATTATGAATCTGAATTCTGGGTCTAGTTCTGGCACAAGTATAGGTCATGTGTAAAACGTGTGCATTGTATTAAGTTATGGTTTAACGTTCAGATAGTGTCCACCCATGTGTCGTGTTAAGTTGACAAATTGAGTTCATCTAAGAATTGTGACCGCCATTGGTGTATTATGTTTAGTATGTCTAAACCTCTTCGAAAGGTTGAGTATCTGTAACACCCCTAACCCATATCCGTCGCCAAAACATGGTTACGGAGCATTACCAAAATTTACAGATCAAGTAAATAAACTTTTCAAATCACATATCATTAATACTAGAATTCTATCATAATGTCCCTTATATGAGCTGTAACACCCCAAACTCGGCCTAGAAGTTAGGCCCGAATCTAGTGTGTCACATGGAAGTAAAAACCATCTTTGCGATTATTAAAAACTTGCTTGAGAAATACAGCCTCTTTGTTAAAACCAACAACACTTAAGCAATTGTTAACTACTTGAAAACACAATAATCTTTAAAAATCTTTTCGTTTGCGGAAGCATATTTGAAATAAACAATTTACGAAAATGTGACGTTTATAAATAGAGTTGCAGAAGCATTTTGAAAACGTTGCGGAAACGTAGATAAAATACAAGTATTTTGAGAGGTTGTTTGATAAATCGATAATCGAAACTAATGATCTTACAAAACCGTGACTTTTGAAAACGATGTTGAAAATTCAAAAGAGAATCCAAGTCTTTTGAAAATATCGTTAATAGTTCGAGAGAAAATATCTGTGTTAAAAATATTTGTAAAAGTTTATTTTGAAATCCATTTGTTAATCGATTTTGGAAACCATTGTTTGAGTTTTTAGAAAATTCCCCTTTTAAACAATTTAAGAAAAATAATAAAAACATCCCAACCAAAAAGCAAAAATAAAAATAGTCCGAGGCCTTATTACAACATTTAACCCAAAATAGTAAAGTAATAAAATAAACGAGAAAAATTCTAAAGTCCAAATAAACCATTTCCAAGTATGGCCTCCTCGAGTCATCCATAGCCCAAGTCCATATCATCAAGCATTACCTACAAGGGTTAAGAGAAAGGGGGTGAGTTACAAGAAATCGAGTGTGAAATCCCTTACAGTTATTCATTGGGCCGGAACCCAATTATCAATATTTTGGGCCTAAGCCCATTTACAACAAAAATAATGTATCAAATATAATATGCATATGATATGCAATTCCCAAACCAAACCTAGTTTTCCATCCGCTACATACCACCCGTACCAACCAGCACACCTGTGGGGAGCTTTAGTCACCCACCCCGCAAACACACCAAACGTAGGCATTAAGCCATTTATATCAGATTTGTGGACAAGCCACCAGATTAACAGAATTTACATGGCATTGCCATTTTTCAGTTTTGTGGCAGAGCCACCAGATTTATGTAGCAGAGCTACCAGAACTTCTCTTCATCATTATCCCATCCCATGCAAATCATGTATATAATGCATAGCCATTCACAACAATTTATTCTGATATTTATTACAAAATTATGGCCCATTACAATAATTAATCAAAAGGCCCATTAAGCAAAATATCCGATTTGGCCCATTTAGCAAAATATCAGATTGGCCCATATAGCAAAATATCAGATCGGCCCATTTATCAAAATATCAGATTGGCCCATATAACAATTTCGTAATTTGGCCCTTTAGGGGCATTTTCGTAATTTTGATAATTTACCCACTAAGGGTAATTCGGTAATCTCGCAACCTAAGGGTATTTTGGAAATTTCGCAACCTAGTCTTAACTACTAATGTGGAGCATAAAAATCGAAACTATCCATCTGCGTCGTACTAACTAAATTGACTATAACTTGAGTTAGGAATCTCGAAATCTAACTCCGTAAATTTTCCTTGAGACTTGACTCATATATCTTCTTACTATAATTTTTCCAGATTTTTTGACTTAGCCATTTAATACAGTTTATTCCTTAAAGTTTCCCTTGTTTCACTGACCAATGATTCTGATCTCTCTTACCCAAAATTCAAATATCTCACTGTACAGTTTTCATATGTTGCTCCCACTTATTTCTATTGAAAATAGACTCACTAAGGAATCTGTACATATAAACTATAACTCATAATTCACTTTGTACAATTTTATACGATTTTTCCAAGACAAATCAGGGAACCACGAAGTCATTCAGAACCTGTAACACCCCAAACCCGGTCAAAATGCTACGACCGAACCTGGCATGTCACAGAAAAAAACGTTTTTGGGAAACGAGTTGTCGTCTCAATGTTGAAAAGAAAAACCTTTGATTTTATAAAACCCGAGTTGTGTGAAGCCAGTGGTTAAAATTCTTTCGAAACTTAGTTTTAAAGAAGACAATGTTACCTTGTTATTATTACGTGTTTGATAAACACCCGACGGTAAAAATTTTGGAAATCCCGAGAATTCGTTAAAATTTTGAAAACATCCACTTTACGAGTTTATTAGGCATGTCTTTAGTGTTTTAAACGTCAGTTTATAGAAATGTAACAAAATGAATAACCCTAAAATAAAAATTTAAATGGCCTTATTACATAATCGAAATCCAAACTTAAGATAAAATAAATCCAAAATAATTATTAAAGTAAAACCTGAAATATTGAGCATGGCCACCTCGAGTCCATTCCGGCTCCACTTTCGCGATCTAGGAATTATCTGCAAAATGTAATGGAAGGGGTGAGTCACCGAGACTCAGTGTATAAATCCCCATCCCCAAAGATGTTAAGCTCTCACATAGTTTCATATGCAACATGTATGTCATGCAACCCATCCAACCTATCCATCCGAACACCCAATTCTACCCCTTGTGGCACCTAGCCACTGGTGGTACCTAACCACTGGTGACCGAAGTCACAAATAATCATGTGTGGGGCCAACCCACTTTGGTACCAAAGCACTGGGACGAGTCACAAAAATAAGTTTATGTGGTACCTAACCACTGGTGGTTCCAAACCACTGAGACTTAGTCACAAAATATTAATATGTGGGGCCAACCCAAGTGTGGTACCTAACCACTGGGGTGACAATCGATAATCATACCTTCCCCCTCCTCTCATCATACCCATCCTCATGAACATGTTTTTAATACAACATCATCATGCTTAACATTTAGGAGTAATCAAATATGACATATGCAGTTTAACAGAGACAATTAACGTTAGCCACCAAAATGGACTTACCTAGAGTCCTTGCTTTTACCCACAAGGGTAACTTATCGATTCCTACAGTTATTTCAGCTTTTGACAGATCACAAATAATAGCACATTAAACATATGAAGTGTGTAAGAGTTACACACCGACTACGTAAAACCACGCTCTCTCACGTCGACACTATCGTTGATAGGCACTCACCGCTATCCGCCTACTATTCCGCTCTCGATCTTTGGCCCACACCTGTGTGGCTAATCACGAATAGCAGACACAGCCCTCTTCTTGAACTTAGGGATCGAACCCGAAGGTTAACTTCCCTCTCCTTCTTGTATATTTCTTGCATCCACTAAAAGCTTCGTCAAAACTCACTACTAGAGATGTGGTTTTCGGGATTTCCACCCCACTAGGTTAAAACAATAGATAACCAATGGATCGATTAATAAAACCACTAAGAAGGGAGTTCCTACCTAAATCGATTAGATCCCGGAGTTAGCAGGCTTAGGCCAACATGTTGATCGCACCTACACAAGTACCTGATGAGATTCAGCAAAAGAGAATGGGGTAAGGGAGTGGCCACTCGGCCGAACATATTTTCATCATCCACATACCTTCGACTTCCTTCAGGATTCGGCACAAGCAATCACAGCAAGGAAGATTAGGCTTCCAAGAGAAGAAAAAGAAACAACTCAACAGGGTTTTCGGGAAAGATTCGGCCAAGGAGAAAGGAAAAGAAAAGAAAGAAAGAAGAAATAACACAATAAGATCTTACTGAATATGGGTTGAGATTCGGCTATGATGAATTCTTCGAGAAAAAGAAACACATAGAATGATTCTGAGATCTAAGAGATTTCGGCTAAGAGCAAAAGAAAGTGTGGTCTTCGACTTTTAGTGAATGAAAGAAGAATAAATCAAGGTAATGAGAATCAAGGGGTCTCGGCTAGCAAGGTGTTTGAAAAGAATAAACAAGATGGAAGAGAGGGAGAAGTGGTGATTCGGCTTTGGGACAAAGATGGAGAAAAAGGTAGAAGGGATTCGGCTATCACAAAAGAAGAAGAAAAAAGAAAGCCAATAGGGGTTTGGCTTTGGTCAAAAGAAGAGAAAAGAGGAGAAGAGCTTAGGTGCTTTTCTAAGCAAAAGAGAGATTGAGAGAAAAAACTAGACTAAAAAGTGAAACCCACCAAAATGTCGAAAATACTACTCATTAGCAAACTCAATTTCGCACCCCCTCACCAAGAGCCAAAACCAAAAGTCCCCTTCCTCAAACTCTTCAAAAATTTCGCTAACACCACCCCTTGTGCCGTCCCCTCAATCTTCCTTCCTTCTCTCTCATCCAATCATTCAAACAAATTTGAATTCATCACACTCCTAAAATTTCTCTCCTCCACTCATTCAAATTTGTTGACCCTTCAATACTCATCCACGAGTCCAAATCCCACGCAACACCTCCTGGTCTTGGCGTCAAAAGAACAAACAAAGGGGATTCCATGCTCAACCAAGTCCCTATCAGTTCCCTGAGGCGTCACTCCCTTTCCTCTTAAGTGGCGCCTCCTTGCCACTTTACCAAGGCACTTCTTCTGTCAAAACTCACCACCAAGCACCCTTAACACCTGACC
This sequence comes from Gossypium sturtianum, assembly GCA_025698515.1. Lineage (NCBI taxonomy): Eukaryota > Viridiplantae > Streptophyta > Magnoliopsida > Malvales > Malvaceae > Gossypium > Gossypium sturtianum. The sequence goes on from CM046948.1 coordinate 129,160,446, forward strand.
CAAGCATCTCCCCCTTCCAGGTGCTCAAAAATAAAATTTTTGCCAAGGCTCAGGCCTACCCCTAGCTCATGCCTGGACCCCAAAACACCCTAAACTAGCATAACAACCATACTATACACATGCACACATATATAAATACAGAGGCCCCGATTTAGGATGTTACAGAACCAGTCTCACTAAAATTAAGATATCTAAGAATATAGAATTTCTTTTCCTTCTCCGTTTCTTCCTTATCAAAATAGACACAGTAATCTTTAATCTGATATCTTATTCACTTTGTAATTCCTTTTCTCCTATTTTTCGTGATTTTTCAAATACACGTCATCAAGCTTTCGACCGAAACTATTTTATTACAACATACGATTACCACTACGATCATGCGCACTTACGAGTGATCACGGATGCCGATTTTGATTTTCTTGGTATTCCAACCGATTCACGAAATATTTCATACAAACTTTCAGAGAAGTGTGAGATTACACATCATTTCAGATATGTATACGAAAGGTACGGGATTACACACCTGATTTTGATTTCCTAAAGAACCACTCTTCGTTGACCCACTATATCCGAAGGATTTGCAAATAGGATATATCGAGTGGTTTCGTCCCTAAAACATAATTGATTAGTCGAAACTTCAATCCGATTTGCGACATAGCCAAATAGAGATATAACGAAAAAATCCAAAATGAACCCCCTTACCTTATCGATATTGGATCCAATTTCCACCGTTTGACTTCGACTAGAACAATACACGGTCTCCCACTTAAAGCACGATTTAATTGAAGAAAGAATGTCACCTCAAACGAGAAAAAAATTATGAAGGAGTGATTATGGATTGTGAGTTTCAGCTATGGAAGAAAATGAACAAGAATAGTTTCGGTTATGAGGGTATGGATTAGAGGAAAAAGATAGTAGAGTTGGAGAATTTTGCGAAAAGAAAAGAAAGGTTGAGAAGGGGTGCTTATCAAATTTCGGTTTTCAAGAGAAGATGAATGAAAATAGTTTGGTCTCAATGGTTTGGTACCTATGGCAACAAGAAAGAATTGAAGAAAAGAAATGCTCACTAATGGCTTGAAGTTTCGGCAAAGATGAGAAGAAATTTGAGAGAAATGCCATAAAAATGCAAGAAGGAATTTTTTGCCAAAACACTACTAAGTCTTTACCAAATGCCAACTAAAATATTCAGCTACCTATTCTCCCCAAAACCATCCACATGCATCCCCCCTAGGATAAGAGTTTGGCCACCCAAGCTTTCCAAAACATCACCCACGAAATAAGCCTCATGTCCCCCTTTCTTTCCTATTTCCCTTGATTCCTTTCCCAAACTTCAACCTTGCCTTATTCATATAGCCACCTTACCAATATAATGAATTCAACCCTGCCATGAATGCCTCTTGGCCGACACTTAAGGAAAGGGTGCAAAAATATAAGTCAAAATTGCACACAAAGGGATTCAAACCTCTTCCCTCAAGGTACTACATGTGGCGCCATAATCCTTTTACCAATTGCTCATTTATGCTAGCAATTTACTCTTTTATTTCCATAAGCTTGATGCCACTTACTATCTCTCCTTAATAGGCTTAAACACAAAACTTTACTAAGGCCCAACTTGAACCCGGAACTTCATAGAAACCTCGTAACTTTCCAAAATTACCTTCTTAATAAGTCAAACTTGAAATAATGCCGTTCTCTTGTTCTCAAAAATTTTAAACACTCCTACACTCAAGGCCCATTGGGCCCAATCCTACTAGGACCAATTTTGGGATGTTACAATTCTACCCTCCTTAAAGAAATTTCGTCCTCGAAATTTCTAACCAACTACTAAACGCATCGCTCAAATCACACCACTAAGCTTTCGCTGCGCACTCTGATCTTAATAACATTAATGTACTTTTAACATAATCTTGAATCCTCTTTCACACAACCAAACGTCTAACCACAGAAGTAAACCGTTATCTACCATTTATACTTAGAATTTTCTACATTCAATCATCACGTCCAACCAAAACATACCTGACTTGATGGTGATGAAACAATCCCGAGCCTTATGCTCCTTAGACCTGCATCTCAAGCATGCTCCTGACCTCCTCCAACATTCTCCCGGATGACATTTTCTACAATAATCGCAAGCCGAAAAGTTTGGTCGTGCCTTAACATGCTTTATGGAACGAGACTGCAACCCAAAAGAACCGCGATCTAATTTCTTCTTACAGCTCACAGACCCAACTCGAAGCGCTTCACCGATCTTCTTAACCTCCTTCAATACCTTCTTAACTATCTGAGTCAGCTCATTAACCCCAGCTCGATCATGAGATCCCGTCTCAGCCACTGGCGATGCTAACGCCTCCCTTTCGGAAACATGCCTCGGTGCCGAAGATCTAGCCCTAGCACCTCGGCCTCTACCACGTCCACGTCTACCGCGTTCGCATCTTCTAGCGTTCATGTTTGCTAGGTCGATATAATCTCGATTACGAGTTTTATGAATCAGTATACTATTCGATGTTTATTAAACGATGTTTTATGGAGTATGAGTAGAAAATTTGTTTTCGAGTGTCAAATCCGCATCCTAGAGTCTCAATCTCTATAGTTTCAACTCCTAAAGCTAACAGTTCTAGAGTATTCTATTTCGTAGAATTTTCGTACCACAGTAATAACACAATAATCATAAAATGAAAACAAATACTTACTTGACTTGGTACCGGATACTCGTGGTGCCATACTTCCTTTAGAACATATATTTATAAATCAAAATTCTAAATAGCTTTGGAAAACGCTTTTGAACCCAAACCACGGCCGAGTTTTGCAACCGGCTCGATATCAGAAATGTAACACCCCAAACCCGGCCTAGAAGTTAGGCCCAATCGTGTGTAACATGGAAGTAAAAACCATCTTTGCGATTATTAAAAACTTGCTTGAGAAATACAGCCTCTTTGTTAAAACAAACAACACTTAAGCAATTGTTAACTACTTAAAAACATAATAATCTTTAAAAACCTTTTCGTTTATGGAAGCATATTTGAAATAAACAATTTACGAAAAATGACGCGTTTATAAATAGAGTTGCGAACATTTTGAAAACGTTATGAAATGTAGATAAAATACAAGTATTTTGAGAGGTTGTTTGATAAATCGATAATCAAAACTAATGATCTTACAAAACCGTGACTTTTGAAAACGACGTTGAAAATTCGAAAGAGAATCCAAGTCTTTTGAAAATATCGTTAATAGTTCGAGAGAAAATATACGTGTTAAAAATATTTGTAAAAGTTTATTTTGAAATCCATTTGTTAATCGATTTTGGAAACCATTGTTTAAGTTTTTAGAAAATTCCCCTTTTTAAACAATTTAAGAAAAATAATAAAAACATCCCAACCAAAAAGCAAAAATAAAAATAGTCCAGAGGCCTTATTACAACATTTAACCCAAAATAGTAAAGTAATAAAATAAACGAGAAAGAAGTCTAAAGTCCAAATAAACCATTTTCGAAGTATGGCCTCCCTCGAGTCATCCATAGCCCATGTCCATATCATCAAGCATTACCTACAAGGGTTAAGAGAAAGGGGGGTGAGTTACAAGAACTCAGTGTGAAATCTCCTTACCGTTATTCATTGGGCCGGAACCCAATTACCAATATTTTGGGCCTAAGCCCATTTACAACAACAATAATTTATCAAATATAATATGCATATGATATGCAATTCCCAAACCAAACCTAGTTTTCCATCCGCTACACACCACCCGTACCAACCAGCACACCTGTGGGGAGCTTTAGTCACCCACCCCGCCAACACACCAAACGTAGGCATTAAGCCATTTATATCGATTTGTGGACAAGCCACCGAGATTAACGAATTTACATGGCATTGCCATTTTTCGATTTGTGTGAGAGCCACCCGATTTATGTAGCAGAGCTACCAGAACTTCTCTTCATCATTATCCCATCCCATGCAAATCATGTATATAATGCATAGCCATTCACAACAATTTATTCTGATATTTATTACAAAATTATGGCCCATTACAATAATTAATCAAAAGGCCCATTAAGCAAAATATCTGATTTGGCCCATTTAGCAAAATATCAGATCGGCCCATTTATCAAAATATCAGATTGGCCCATATAACAATTTCGTAATTTGGCCCTTTAGGGGCATTTTCGTAATTTTGATAATTTACCCACTAAGGGTAATTCGGTAATCTCGCAACCTAAGGGTATTTTGGAAATTTCGCAACCTAGTCTTAACTACTAATGTGGAGCATAAAAATTGAAACTGTCCATCTCCGTCGTACTAACTAAATTGACTATAACTTGAGTTAGGAATCTCGAAATCTAACTTCGTAAATTTTCCTTGAGACTAGACTCATATATCTTCTTACTATAATTTTTCCAGAATTTTTGAATTAGCCATTTAGTACAGTTTATTCCATAAAGTTTCCCTTGTTTCACTGACGAATGATTCTGATCTCTCTTACCCAAAATTAAAATATCTCACTGTACAGTTTTCATGTGTTGCTCCCACTTATTTCTATTGAAAATAGACTCACTAAGAAATCTGTACATATAAACTATAACACATAATTCACTTTGTACAATTTTATACGATTTTTCCAAGATAGATCAGGGAACCACGAAGTCATTCAGAACCAGTCTCACTAAAATTAAGATATCTCAGAATATAGAATTCATTTTCCTTCTCCGTTTCTTCCTTATCAAAATGTTAGGATCGTCCCGATTAAGCAACGAACAAGTAAAAATAGCAGAAGAAATTGAGAAATTGAACACACAAATTTAACGTGGAAAAACTCCTCCAAAGAGGATAAAAAACCACGGGCAAAGATAATTTTACTATAATGGCAAAAGAACGAAGAGTACAGAAGATGGAGATAAAAACTAAACCCCAAAAACCAGAAAACAAAGAACCCTCAAAACGTAAACACAAAATTCTCTAAATGTGTTATGAGTTCTAATCTCTAATGGGTGTCTTTTCTAAGGTTGTAAAAGAGCCTATTTATAGGCTAAATTTATAGGTAAAATAATAATAAAATAATCTAACTAATCAGTGTTTGATTGAAACAAATAAACAGAGTTTAACTAGAAGATTACTTCTCAAATTTGACTGAAATAGGAGTCATAATTAACAAATCTCCACCTTGACTCATATTTCCATAATGCCATCTTTGCCAAAGCCCGCCACGAGCCTATCTTGAACCATGCAAGGAATTAAGCCGAGTCGAATCATGTGCTTAGAAAGCGGAAGACTTCTAGCCTTCGACTTGTACAACGCCCAAATCAAAACTAACCGGGTTTGATTTTCACGAACACAAAGATGCCCTAACTTTTCAAAACTCTGCATCCAAAGAGAACCTCTCTTCAACGAAAGCAGTCATACCTTTTCCCTCCTATGACCAAGTTGCCTCCGCTCTAAATGAGTTGACTTCGACTCAGAATAGCAGACGAGGGGACGTCCGATTTCACCGATCCTTTAGAGAACCTTCCGAATATAGAGATCATCGGTTCTTTTACCTTTTAACAAAACGAGAGCTCCACGAGATACTTTAATGCTGCTCGACTCGATGTTGATTCTGCATCCTTTCAAGTCTAAAATACTCAAGGAGATGAGATTCTTTCGTAAATCAGGTACATACCTGACATCTGAGAGTGTCCTAATCATCCCATCATGTATCCTAATTTTAACGGTACCAATACCAATTACCTTACTAGATGAGTCATTTCCCATGCACACAACTCCACCTTCAACCGAACTGTATGTGGAGAACCATTCTCTATTGGGACACATGTGGAAAGAACATCCCGAATCTAGGATCCACTCGGACGTGAGCTTGGAGTTATCGCTCGTTGACACTAACAAGAAATCATCACCACTTTTATCGGCCAAATTAGCACCAGCTACATCTTCCTCGTTACTCTCAGCAGCTCTTTTCTTTCGCAGTTTATAACAATCTGCTTTGACGTGACCTAACTTTTTACAATAGCGACACCTTTTGTCTCGTTTCTTTGATGCTATCAAAACGGAAGCTTGCCTATCTACCTTGCTATCCAAATGAAGCTCATTGTCGAGTTTGTCTCTACTCAACAAATGACCCTTCACATCTTCGAATGAGAGTTTGTCTCTGCCATAAATTAGGGTTTCCCTGAAAGACTTGTATGAAGGGGGTAAAGAGCACAATAATAGCATAGCCTGATCTTCATCGTCAATATGAACCTCAACATTCTTTAAATCATTTAAAAGAGTAATGAATTGACTGATGTGATCTCTAAGAAGCTCACCTTCGTTCATGCGAAACGTAAATAGACGTTGTTTCAACACTAAACGGTTAGCTAGAGACTTAGTCGCATAAAGAGTTTCTAACCTTTTCCACAAGGCAGATGAGGTCTTCTCCATCAATACCTCTTGCAATACCGTATTCGCGAGGCACAACTGGATTGCAGACAAAGCCTTTTCATCAAGCTCTTCCCATTCTGTTTTATTTAGATTCTCAGGCTTTTTCCTGGTAACAACCTTTTTCAAGCCGGTTTGAACTAGAATTGCCATCATCCAAACTTGCCACAGATTGAAATTTGTCTCACCATCGAACTTCTCAATTTCAAACCTTGTTGCTGACATATCTGAATAGGCTGGTCTATGAAAATTGAACTAGCTCTGATACCACTTGTTAGGATCGTCCCGATTAAGCAACGAACAAGTAAAAATAGCAGAAGAAATTGAGAAATTGAACACAAAAATTTAACGTGGAAAAACTCCTCCAAAGAGGATAAAAAACCACGGGCAAAGATAATTTTACTATAATGGCAAAAGAACGAAGAGTACAAAAGATGGAGATAAAAACTAAACCCCGAAAACCCGAAAACAAAGAACCCTCAAAACGTAAACACAAAATTCTCTAAATGTGTTATGAGTTCTAATCTCTAATGGGTGTCTTTTCTAAGGTTGTAAAAGAGCCTATTTATAGGCTAAATTCATAGGTTAAATAATAATAAAATAATCTAACTAATCAGTGTTTGATTGAAACAAATAAACAGAGTTTAACTAGAAGATTACTTCTCAAATTTGACTGAAATAGTAGTCATAATTAACAAAAATAGACACAGTAAGCTTTAATCGATATCTTATTCACTTTGTAATTCCTTTTCTCCTATTTTTCATTGATTTTTCAAATACCGTCAATGTTTTCGACCCAAAACTGTTTTATTACAACATACGATTACCACTACGATCATGCGCACGCCCGAGTGATCACGGATGCCAGTTTTCAGTTTTCTTCGGTATTCCAACTGATTCATAGAATATTTTATACAAACTTTCAGAGAAGTGTGAGATTACACATCATTTTAGATATGTATACGAAAGGTACGGGATTACACACCTGATTTTGATTTCCTAAAGAACCACTCTTTGTTGACTCACTATATTCGAAGGATTTGTAAATAGGATATATCGAGTGGTTTCGTCCCTAAAACATAATTGATTAGTCGAAACTTCAATCCAATTTGCAACATAGCCAAATAGAGATATAACAAAAAAATCCAAAATGAACCCCCTTACCTTGTGATATTGGATCCAATTTCCACCATTTGACTTCGGCTAGAACAATACACGGTCTCCCACTTAAAGCACGATTTAATCGAAGAAAGAATGTCACCTCAAACGAGAAAAAAATTATGAAGGAGTGATTGTGAATTGTGAGTTTCGGCTATGGAAGAAAGTGAACAAGAATAGTTTCGGTTATGAGGGTATGGATTAGAGGAAAAAGATAGTAGAGTTGGAGAATTTTGTGAAAAGAAAAGAAAGGTTGAGAAGGGGTGCTTATCAAATTTCGGTTTTCAAGAGAAGATGAATGAAAATAGTTTGGTCTCAATGGTTTGGTACCTACGACAACAAGAAAGAATTGAAGAAAATAAATGCTCACTAATAGCTTGAAGTTTCGGCAAAGATGAGAAGAAATTTGAGAGAAATGGCATAAAAATGCAAGAAGGAATTTTTTTGCCAAAACACTACTAAGTCTTTACCAAATGCCAACTAAAAAATTCAGCTACCTATTCTCCCCAAAACCGTCCACATGCATCCCCCCCAGGATAAGAGTTTGGCCACCCAAGCTTTCCAAAACATCACCCATGAAATAAGCCTCATGTCCCCCTTTCTTTCCTATTTCCCTTGATTCCTTTCCCAAACTTCAACCATGCCTTATTCATATAGCCACCTTACCAAAATAATGAAGTCAACCCTGCCATGAATGCCTCTTGGCTGACACTTAAGGAAAGGGTGCAAAAATATAAGTCAAAATTGCACACAAAGGGATTCGAACCTCTTCCCTCAAGGTACTACATGTGGCGCCATAACCCTTTTACCAATTAATCATTTATGCTAACAATTTACTCTTTTATTTCCATAAGCCTTGATGCCACTTACTATCTCTCCTTAATAGGCTTAAACACAAAATTTTACTAAGGCCCAACTCAAACCCGGAACTTCATAGAAACCTCGTAACTTTCCAAAATTACCTTCTTAATAAGTCCAACTTGAAATAATGCCGTTCTCTTGTTCTCAAAAATTTTAAACACTCCTACACTCAAGGCCCATTGGGCCCAATCCTACTAGGCGCAATTTTGGGATGTTACATGAGCCCTCGAGGCCCAAAGATATATTAGAAACAAGTTGGGACGAAACCGAGTTCTTAAAGAAATTTTCGCAAAATCTCAAAATTTTTCCAAGGTGCGGGGGACACACACCCGTGTGGTTAGGCAGTGTGGCTCACACACATTCAAAAATACGGTACACAGCCGTGTCTCAGCCCATGTCCATACCCGTGTAACTCTCTGACTTAGGTTACACGTCCAAGTCACACGCCCGTGTGCTAGGCCGTGTGAACATAATAATTTGCATTAAATAGGTGCAAAAGTCACAAGGCCAACCCACACGCCCGTGTGCAAGGCCGTGTGATCAATTTTGAGCATTCTGTTTTGAAATTTTTAAGATACAGGGGACACAAGGCCAAGTCACACACCCATGTGCTAGGCTGTATGTCACACACGCCCGTGTCTCTGCCCGTGTGGACGTAATAAGGCCATTTCTAAGCCATATTTTTCACCCAATTTTGACATCAACCTATCACAATAAATTGCACATTTACAAAACATATCAAAGCACTCAAAACATACTAAAATCATGTCTTAAACATGACATACTACCACATACAACCAATGTGCTCTTAAGCACCTCAAATGACAATTTATCATTATGTCATCCTAATACTCATATTTACCTAGATACCAAATGCATATATGCATAATCAACTCATATTTCAAACATGATAAATCTACTTATATATATACATCAAAACATATTAATCATAAGCCATTCCAATGCTATCTACAACCAAAACATTTATATGCCAACATTGGCCAATTAACCTATACATGCCATTATAACCAAAATTAGTTTTATATTTTTACCGAAATGGGTCGATGGATAGTGTGATGATATCTCCGCCAAGCTTCCAACCCAGTGTGCCTTCGAATTACTATAGCACAGAGGAAAATAAAATAGTGTAAGCTTTAAAGCTTAGTAAGTTCGTATAACATTGAATTTAACTTTTTAATTAATTCACATTTAAGGTAAGCAAATAAACATGCTCAAACCAATTTGGCCAAATGCCTAAACACATGTCCTCATCAAGCATGTTAGTTATGTAATTCACATGAATATCAAGAAACATGTTTGAGCTCAATATCAATAAAATTTTTCATATGCATATATATTCCATATAACATGTACAAATCATATTCATGTATTTCAAGTATATTTCCGTAATAATTCGTCACGAATTCAGATTATCTTATATCAAAACTTTGCTCGTTGAATTATTCATTATTTGATGGATACATGGGTAGTACACACGAAGTGTACAAATCTGTAATTCGTCAATTCATATTGGGAATGCTCATAAGCGCACATAAACGGGAAGCTCTAGAGAGCCATTAACGGGAAGCTCATACGAGCCAATAATGGGAAGGTTTGAGCTAGCCAATATCGAGAAGCTCCGAATAGCCATTAAAGGGAATCTCACAAAGAGCCTTTAATCGGGAAGCTCACGAAGAGCCATATATCGGGACGCTCAAAATAGCTACGGTGTGTCCACAACACATGCAGGATCACAACCAATCAGAATGCTCCGAAGAGCTATTAACGGGAAGCTCGCAAGAACCATATAACGGGAAGCTCATGGGAGCTAATAACGGGACGCTTTTTCGAGTTGTGGTGTGTTTGCAACACATGCAGGACCACAACCAATTTGGGAACCATGTATCCATCGAATTTTATTTGTCCAATCGGGACTTATTACTTGATGATCATTGTCGTGTATATAATCAATTTTCATAATCATAGAAATTATACATTCATATACACACAATTCAATTTAAAATATATAATTATACAATTTAGCTACACGAACTTACCTCGACAATGTTCGTGCACACAAAAGCTATTAATCCGCTACTTTCTCTTTTCCTCGATTTAACTTCGTATTTGATCTATCCAGATATATACGAATAAATTTAACATCAATTTAATACAATTTACATTCAATTCAATCCAATTCACATCTTAGGCAAAATTACCATTTTGCCCCTATACTTTTAATTAATTCCAATTTCGTCCCTAGGCTCGGAAAATGAAATTCATGCAATTTAATCCTTATTCCAAGCCTAGCTGATTTTTACATATAACAATAAAAGTCCATGTATTTCACAAAAATTAGAATTTTTCCATGAATTTTACATTTTTTTAATTTAGTCCATAAATCACAATTTCATGAAAATTTCCTTTATGAAAGTTGTTTATCTATCAACAGCCTTTCATTTTCTACCATAAAACTTCATAATTCATGCATACTCATCCATGGAAAAACTTTAATACTTTAATAACTTTGCAAATTAATCCCCAAGATAGCTAGATTAGGTTGTTACGATCTCAGAAATATAAAAATTACTAAAATCGGGACAAGAATACTCACCTAATTTTGCCAAATAAGTTTGTCTTCTTCAAGATTTTCAAGCTAGGGTTTCCATGTATTTTTAATTTGGGGAAGATGATGAAATAAGATGATATTAGATTTTTATCATATTTAATTATTTCTATTTCCAATTTAGTCATTTTTCTTTATTTAATTTTCCATGGATGAATCATCATATTTATCTATTAACTCCTCTTAATGGTCTATTTGTCATATAAGGACCTCAAATTTTGAATTCCATAGCTATTTGATACTTATAAATACTAAAACTCAACTTTTGCATTTTATGCAATTTGGTCCCTTCTATCTAATTAAACATGTAATCGGTAAAATTTTCTTAACGAAATTTTCATACATCATTCCTATCATAATGCAAACCATAAAATAATATTAAAATAATTTTTCTTTCGGACTCAGATTTGTGGTCCCGAAACCACTATTCCGGTTTCACTGAAAACGAGATGTTACAACTCTCTCCCCTTAAAGAATTTTTGTCCTCGAAAATCTTAGCAGTAAAGAGGTTCAGATATTGCTTCCTCATTGTTTCCTCCAGTTCCCAGGTAGCTTCTAATATTCCGTGACGTTGCCAAAGAACTTTTACTAAAGTTACCTTTTTGTATCTTAAGTCTTTCGTCTCACGTGCCAGAATTTTGATCGGTTCTTCACTGTAAGTCATATCAGGCTGAATTTCAATATCTATAGGAGAAATAACATGTGAAGGGCCTGATCGATATCATTGTAGCATAAACACGTGAAAGACATTGTGAATCTTTTCTAGTTCTGGTGGTAAAGCCAATCGGTATGCAACAGGTCCGATTCTTTCAGTGATTTCATATGGCCCGATAAATCGTGGACTCAATTTTCCTTTACAACCAAACCGAAGAACTTTCTTCCAAGGCAAAACTTTTAGAAATACCTTATCGCCAACTTGAAATTCTGTTTCTTTCCGTTTAAGATCCGCATAGGATTTCTGACGATCAGAAGTTGCTTTCAAGCTGTCTCGGACCACTTTCACTTTTTCTTCAGTTTCACGGATCAAATCAACTCCATGTATCTTTTTCTCACTGAGTTCAGTCCAATACAGCGGAGTTCTACATTTATGACCATACAGAGCTTCGTACGGTTCCATTTTAATACTTGACTAATAACTATTATTATATGCGAATTCAACTAAAGACAGATACTTTTCCCAATTGCCTTCAAATTCCAAAAACACAACACCGAAGCATATCTTCTAGAATCTGTATCACATATTCAGATTGACCATCAGTCTGAGGATAGAAAAAGGTACTGAAATGTAGTTGTATACCCAGAGCCTCTTGTAACTTGTTCCAGAACCGGGATGTAAACTATGGATCTCTGTCTGAAATAATGGAGACCGACACCCCATGTAACCTAACAATCTCAGAAACATATAACTCTGCTAATCTGTCCAGTGAGAAATCCATACGTACCGGAATAAAGTGTGCAGACTTTGTCAAACGATCAACGATTACCCAAATAGCATCTTTCTTTTTCGGAGATAGGGGTAATCTTGACACAAAGTCCATGGTAACTCTTTCCCATTTCCATTCCAGTATTGTCACTGGCTGTAACAATCCCGAAGGTACCTGATTTTCAGCTTTAACTTGCTGACATATCAAACATCTAGATACAAATTTAGAAATATCACGTTTCATTCCCGACCACCAGTACATCTTTTTCAAATCATTATACATTTTACTACTCCCCAAATGATCAGACATAGCACCATTATGAGCTTCCTGTAAAATCTTCTGTAGAAGATCTGAATTCCTCGGTACACATATTTTGCTTTTGTACAACAAAAAATCATCAGATCCAATCTGAAATTCTAAATCAGAAGTTGACTCACACTGTACCCATTTAGCTTGTAACTCATCATCATTTTTTTTAGCTTCGCAAATCTGCTGTAGAAATGTCGGTTTAGCTTTTAACTCAGCTATAATTGAACTATCATCAGACAATGACAATCGGGTATTTATTTCTCGTAATGCAAATAGAGACTTTCTGCTTAGAGCATCTGCAACCATATTGTCTTTTCCCTGATGATAATCGATAATGAGATCATAATCTTTCAATAATTCAAGCCACTTGCGCTGTCTCAGATTCAAATCTTTTTTGCGACATCAAATACTTTAAGCTTTTATGATCAGTGATGTCGCCAAATTTTTAGCGCAAAGACAATAGCTACCAATTCTAAGTCATGTATCGGGTATTTTTTTTCATGTGGTTTTAGCTGTCTAGAAGCATAGGCTATTTCTTTGCCTTCTTGCATCAAGACACAGCCTAAAACATTCAATGACGCATCACTGTAATTTACAAATTCTTTACCAAATTCAAGCTGAACTAGAACTGGTGCTTCAGTCAACAAGGTTTTCAATCTGTCAAAACTCTGCTGACATTTATCAGTCCATTCAAACTTCACATCTTTCTGCAACAACCGTGTCATCGGAGAAGCTATCATCGAAAATCCTTTTACAAACCTCCAATAGTGACCGGCTAATCCCAAAAAACTTCTAACTTTGGAAACATTTTTTGGTGGTTTCCAGTTAACAATTGCTGAAATTTTATTCGGATCCACTCTGATGCCTTTAACAAATACTATATGTCCAAGAAAACTAACTTCCCAAAGCCAAAATTCACATTTACTGAATATAGCATACAGTTGCTTCTCACGCAGAGTTTGCAGAATAATTCTCAAATGATCAACTCTTTTTCATCTCGAGAATATACCAGAATATCATCAATGAATACAACAACAAATCTATATTGTAACACCTCCAAACCCGGCCTAGAAGTTAGGCTCGAATCCGGCGTGTCACATTGAAGTGTTTTTGCGAAAACCTTGTTTTCATTGAAAACCCTTCTAGAGAAAAGTTAAGTAAAATCCAGTTTGATTTCAAAACGAGGTGTAGCCAAAAACCATTTCTTTGTTACTATGTAAAAATTTTCTTTGACAGCGGAAGCTCATTCTTAAAAAATAATTATTTTCAAAAACCTTGAAACACGTTTAAAAGAAATAAATCCAGGTTCCGTTTCAAAATTTCATAGCATAGTGGAAGTAATGGAATAATTGATCGCTGTGATTTGTCAAAGTTTTAAAATTTATAAAGAGAATGATCGAACCTAGAAACTAACTATGACAACGATTTGAGGCAAGCGCACCTATCAAACAGTAGTATAGTTAAGGCAAGACCGGATTGTCGAACCGAAAGGAACTAAAAGTACTATTACTAACTTTCTTTTTATTATCTAGCCTAAAATAAAGGGAATTGTCGTTTAATCTAAATTAACTAACTACTAAGCTAAAGACTCTAAGACAAAGAAGAATGAATTTGGGGAAATACTTGTTGGAAAGACCAATTGATTAAGACAATACCCGAGGAAGAATCCACCTAGACTTCACTTGTTATCTAACACTGAACCAGACGATTTATTCACTTGACTTGTTCCGTAGGATTCCCTAAGTTATATTAATACCTTCGTCGAGGCTACTAACGTCTAACCCTAGGTTGATTAATTGAAATCTCTTTCTAATTAAAACCCCTAGAATTACATTAACTCAATATATGGACTCTCATATTAGGTTTCACCCTAATTCGACAAAATCTCGTCACCCTATGTCTAGGCGTGCAATCAACTCCGCTTAATTATGCTAGATCTACTCTTAGGCAAGGACTTTTGCTCCTCCACCTAAGCACATCAAACTTGAATTAATATCCCGAAAATATCAAAACAAGAATTAAGAACACATAATTAAGAACAAATCAAGTATTTATCATATAGTTCAGAAAACAATAACAAGATTCATCGTAGGTTTCATCCCCCTCAGGTATCTGAGGAGTTAGTTCATAATGATAAAAGAAAACATCTCAAAAGAAAAGATAAAACAGAACATAAGAAAAACCCTAAAACCCCCTGAAGGAATTGAAGAGAGATCCTCCGTCTTGAGTATGACTCCGGCTTCTTGAGATGAATCAACTGGCTTTCTTCGAGTAAATTCCCACAAATCTACCCTCTTTGACCTAGCTGGAGGCCCCCTGACAAAAGCCTTGGGCTCCCTCTTTTAGGTCATACTTAGGGTGTTTATATAGGCTGCAGATTGTGTTACTTCGCCTCTAAGTATCCTAATCCGAATAGAAATTCTCTTTGCCACGGTAGGGACACACCCTTGGCACACACCTGTGTAAGTCGTGGTCAGGCCGTGTTCGAGTCCATTAATGAGGCACGGCCGTGTGGTCTTGGGCCCAGGCCGTGTCGATTTCGTGATTTGGCCTATTTGGTCTGTTTTAAGCCTGTTTCTCGTTCTTTTCATTCTCCGGTGCTTTCCTGAGTATAAAACATGAAAACAAAGGATTAAGAGCACAAAATTACATAATTCAAGGCTTAAATCATCCAAAAGCATGCTAAATGTGGGCTTAAAATATGTTACTATTGCGGTTTATCAATAATAACCAGAGGGAAAGCCTTATACAATCTGAAATAAATTAACTTAAAATCCAGAATTTAGATATTAAGAAAACAAGTCTAATCGTGTAACACCCCTCACCCGTGTCTAACTCCGGGACAGGGTTCGAGGCATTACCGGACTTAAACATTCACAATCGTACAAATCGGGTTACCAAATTTCGCCCAAAATTAAAACTTTTCAAACACATGCATTTGACCTTGTCATCTATTTAATCACTTATACCACATAACAAGACATTAACACATACCATGGACAAATAGGCTTACAAGACAAAATAATCATAAGCCACATCCCATGGCTATAATCAACAAATCAATATAAGCCAATGCATTTGACTAATCACAACAACATCCATCATAGAAAAACTAAGTCCCTATACATGCCACTCACTTGAAAACAGTTAACATACACATGTCAATACTCCAAGGATAATGGCTCGATAGTGTAATGCTGCCTCCGACGATCTCCAACCCTGAGCTGACCTGACAAAGCTAAAAGAAATGGAAAGGAGGGAGTAAGCTTTACGCTTAGTAAGCTCGCATGAAAATAATATGCAATGCGATAACATGCTATTTTCATATTCTTTCTATTTATTCAAATTCCAGTTAAGTTGTTTTCTTGAGTCACAGTCATTAAATTATTTGTATCTGGAGCTACGGAACTCCAATTTAAGATCTGTTAATTTTCCATGAAACTAGACTCATTTATCTTCTAACCATAAAATTTTCAGAATTTTTGGCTTAACCAATTCGTACAGTTTATTCATTAAAGTTTCCCCTATTTTACTGTTCAACTATTCTGACCTCTCTTCACTACGAATCAATTTTATCCTCGTACAGAGTTCATATGACCTTATTATTTAGTTCATTTGAAAATAGACTCATTCAGGATTTCATTCATATAAATTATATCCCATAATTATTTTTTTACAATTTTTAATGATTTTCCCAAGGAAGAACAGGGGATCGCGTAATCATTCTGAACCAGTCTCATAGAAATTCAAATATCTCAAAATATATGAATCATTTCTTTTCTATGTTTCTTTTATATGAAAATAGACTCAATAAGATTTAAATAAATTTCTCATCCAACTTATAATTCAATTTCTAATATTTTTTTTGATTTTTCAAATTCACATCACTGCTACTGTCCAAAGCAGTTCTATTGTAAATTTTTGCTCTCTCTCACTTTAGTTGTGTTCATCACTTGCCTATACCAATCTTTCCACTTTCCGATTACATATCGAGCATATTGTTCATACGTACATTTGCCACATTTCTCAATTGGTCACATTCACACTTGCACTTATTCATAACATGATCGTATTCAATTACACTTAGTCGTTACACAATCACGTGTATTTTCACTTAGTCAATTTCCCGTTGAACTCATCGGAATAATAACAGATACACGGTGGCCTACACATAGTACCACCTTTGTAGCCGAAGCTATCTGGTGCACATAGTAGCCTGCACTTAGTACTACACATGTGACCAAAACCATCACTTACACATAGTGGCCTGCACTTAGTACCACACATGTGATCGAAACTATCGGGTACGCATAGTAGCCTGCACTTAGTACTACACATGCGACCTATCCGTCTGGTACACGTAGTAGCCTGCACTTAGTACTACATACGTGACCTAAAACCATCTCGTAGCTCTCTTGTACACATAGTGGCCTGCTACCTCATTCGTATCTTTTCTATTCAGAAGGTTCAACTGGGAATTCTCACTTTTCAACATTTTACCAATTCATAAATTTTCATGCCATCATTTTATACAACTATCATACATTCATAAAACATGCATTTAGGCATATTATGGGTTTACTTTAGGTTATTCGAACTTACTTGTCGAAATCTCGTCAGGTACAACCATGTAGCAACTCATACAACCCATGTAATATTAATTTAACATTCAATTCATGTAACATTAATTTGCCATTCAATTTCTCATAACACAACAAACATCACATTTTCCATACCATACATACCATCCATCAACTTCTCCTAAACGTATTAAATCATACAATTTATGCCATATCAATAGAGAATTACAATTCAAGCATGATGCTGCATTATTATTAACACATGAACTTACCTCGGACACGAAAATGACAAATTTCCCAATTCGGTCCACAACCTCGATCTAAGACTGAACCTCATTTTCCATGATCTATAATATCACAATTAGCTCATTTATTAGTCACATTATTCAATGTGACCCAAAAATCATATATTTTACAATTTGCACTTTAACCCCTAAACTTCTACATATTTGCACTTTTGCCCCAATACTTGAAAATTAAACTTCAGCCCTTATTCTTATGTTTTATAACATGCTGATCATTTTTCCCTTCTATGGCAACATCAAATTCTTACTCTAACATACACTTATGAACAATAATAATTTTTACCGATTATGTCGTTTCGCTCGTTTTTACTAAAAATCGCTTATCAAAAGTCGTTTAACATAATTCTAAGCTTCATATTTTGTCATAAAACATCAAAATACACACTTTTCACCTATGGGTAATTTTCCAAATATAAACCCTAGCTCGAATTAACGGTAGAATTAGCTTAATCGAGTTACCGGGATTCCAAAAACGTAAAGAACATGAAAACGGGACTAGAACAGACTTAATATGAAGCTTGAAAGATGAAAAAACCCTAGCCATGGTGTTCCCTTGCTAAATTCGGCCATGGAGAAAAAAAATGAAGATGATAGCTTATTTCATGTTATTTTGTCCTTATTCATTAATTAAGGCATTTTACCAAAATGCCATTAAATACCTTACTTACTAACCATGTCTATTTTTGTCCATCAGACTTTAATGGTCTAATTACTATTTAAGGACCTCTACTTTTAACCCCCATTTCAATTATGCACTTTATGAACTAGAACACATATTTTGTAATTTATTCAATTTCGTCCTTAAAGTCTAATCGAGCACCTTAGACATATAATTTCTTCATGAAATTTTTACACAAGCATATAAACATATCATAGACCTTATAATAATCATAAAATGATTATTTCTACTTCAGATTTGTGGTCTCGGAACCACTGTTCCGACTAGGGCCTAATTCGGGATGTTACAAATCATCTTGCTAGTTGGCCACCTCTGAGTCCCTCCATCCGTCGAACCGCCTACTGGGGATCACCTGAGAAAAATAAAAGAGGGAGTGAGTTTTCAAAAACTCAGTGTGTACGACCCTTGTCAAACAAATAGCATACATAACATACTATTAACATAACAACATCATACATGCAATGCTGTGCAAACCCTCCCCAAATAATCCATCCGATACACTTCGTCTCCGTCCAACCGGAACACATCTGTGGGGATTTCTAAATCGACCCACCCATCCGGTACACTTCAAGGGTAGCCCAGTTGCGGTACTACCTAACATTGCAGCAAGGCTGCTTATCATATAATGGGCTTAAAAAAAAGCCATCGGTGGATCCACGGTCGTCAAGCAACCATGCGATCCTCATATACTTCCTCCGTTCAATAATTTCCTACCCATATGCAACCTAAACAGAATATCATATGAATGCAACAAATGTACATGTAACATCCATAAGTCTTACATTCAACACATAGGGGCATTTTAGTCATTTTCGCCCTTAGGGGCATTTCAGTCATTTTTCATTGTTATGGGTCTATTACTTACCTTGGCCTGTTACCAAGTCCTCGTTGGCTAAAGTGAACAGATACTATGCACCAGGTAGGATTCCAGAGAAGAGGAGGTGGGTCATTAAGACTGCTTAAGTACCAAGCTCTCCCTAGATCTAATCCTAGACATGCATATACCCATTGCCACACCTTAACCTTATGACTTGTCCACGGTCACAGTTAGTTAATAGTTTAAGTTTTATGCAAGGTCAAGAAAATTACCAAATACTAAGCCCAAGACCCCTTTCAAAGCCCAAACAAATTCACATACGTTCATATGGCCCACCAGGCCCAATCTCATTCGTATGGCCTATTAGGCCCAAATCTCATTCGTATGGCCCATCTGGCCCAATCACATTCATATGGCCCATCTAGCCCAATCACATTCATATGGCCCATCTGGCCCAAATTAATTCCAAGCCATGTAACCAGCATGACAAGTTCATCACTTATTACCAACTCATCAAATTTGCCCATTTTTAGCCTACGGCCCATCGAGCCCATTTTGCCCATCCTGGCCCGATTGGCCAAAACACGACCCAAGTCCATGAGATCGCTCATGGGGTCTCTGTTATCGATTCCACTTCCCCCATACGAGTGTTCGCACACTCGCAAGACTACCGAAGCCAAACTTTTGGGATTTCGGGATTTCCCAATCCATTGTGTGTGTATAGTGTATGTACACACCTGATAACAAAACGCGTTGCGATCTCCTTAGCCACAATCCTACAAATGATGTCACTCAATGATTAATCACATAAAATTATCGAATACTTTACCAAAAGCCGAAGTCTCACCTTAACCTTACCTGAAATACCAAGCCTTAATAGCTTTTCCTCGATCACTAATCACGAGTACTTCCTAAATCTGCATCAATCTTAATTATTAAAAACTGAACCATAAGTGACTTATATCCATCTTAAGTCACCCTTACATTACTTACGACCATTCGGCCAACCTTCAAAACCAAAAGTTAAGAATACTTACCCAAATCCCAAAACGCATAAAGAGTAATTCGGCAGAGATCTGAAGAAGAGAGATTCGATATCAATCCCCTACCAAAATCGATTTAGAAAGAGTGAGGGAGAGGAGAAGTCGGTTATAGCAAGATCAATTGAAAGAGTAAAGTAATTACACAAGAATCGGCTAGGTTGAAGAAATAGTGACGGCACAAAAAGAATTTCGGCAAAGGGAGGGTGGAATTATTCAGCTTTAGAGGGTTTGGAAAAGGTGACAAGAAGAAAAGAAAAAGATCAAATATGCTTGTGTGAGGGTAACTACAAGGTATTAAGTAAAGAAAAGAAAGACTGACTTATTTGCAAAACTCTCCAAATGCCGAAAGCCACAAAGAAAATTAGTAATACCCCCTAAAAGACCCAAAAACGGCACTCAATCACCCTCCTAAGCCGAATTTATACACTTCCCACTTCCCAAACCAGCACCAACTCTTCACACTTCCCAGCTCCTAACTTTTCTCCAAGATAAGCTCCTAGAATCTCTCCATGACCATTTCAAACCTCTCATCCATCAGACTTTCACTGCAACACAAACTCTAGCCGTCCTGACAGCAAAATAAATACCCCAATAAAATACCATGCCACTACTCGAACCTTGGACTCCCTTGCCTGCCAATGACGCCACCTCCCTACTCCCTAAGTGGTGCCAGTTTGCCACTTCACCACAAGCTCCTTTGTGTCATTTTCTTCTTCATTTTTAAAAAGGCCTACCAACTGAAGTCACTGTTCCCTTGGGGCTAAAACCAAAATTTTTCCTATACCTTTACTTGATCCCAAGACAACTCCAACACCCCTAGACACTCCAAATTCATTAACCCTCAAAGCCCACATGCCAATTGTCATTTTCTCACTCACTTAAAAAAAATTCTGAGACCCAAAGCCCAAAGCCCAATAGGCCCAATTCTACTAGGCCCAAATTCGGGGCGTTACATATATAGATACGGTCTGAAGATTCTATTCATTAAATCCATAAATACTGCAGGTGCATTTGTCAAGCCAAACGACATCACAAGGAATTCATAATGCCCGTACCTAGTTCTGAAAGCTATTTTTGGCACATCTGACTCTTCACTCGTAGTTGATAATAGCCAAAATGGAGATCTATCTTCGAAAATATTGTAGCACCTTTCAACTAGTCAAACAAGTCATCAATACGGGGCAGTGGATACTTATTCTTAATTATGACTTTGTTGAGCTGCCAGTAATCAATACATAATCTCAAAGATCAATCTTTCTTCTTAACAAACAAAATCGATGCACCCCAAGGTGATGAGCTAGGTCGAGCGAAACCTCTGTCAGTCAATTCTTGCAACTTTGCTTCCAACTCTTTTAATTCTGTAGGGGCCATTCTGTAGGTACTATAGATATCGGTGTTATCCCCGAAACAAGATCTATAGAAAATTCCACTTCTCTAACTGGTGGTAATCCGGGTAACTCCTCTGGAAATACATCCGGATACTCACAAACAACTGGCACTAACTTAATCTTTGACTTAGATACTTTAGTGTCCAACACATAAGCAAGATAAGCATCATACCCTTTTCTGACATATTTCTGTGATGACACGGCTGATATCACATTAGACAACCCGTCCACTTTATCAGATTCGATACAGAGCATTTCACCATCCTGATATTTCAATATAATATGCTTTTGTTTGCAATTTACCACGACATCATGCTTAGTTAACCAATCCATACCTAGAATCGCATCAAATTCATCAAATGGCAATAACATCATATCAGCCAAAAAATAGTAACTCTGTACCATTAACGGACAATTCTTACAAATTTTATCCACCATCACATGCTGGCCGAGGGGGTTTGATACTTTAACCACGAATTCAGTGGACTCAACAGATAAATTTTTATTGAACACTAAATTTGTGCAGATGTATGAATGGGTAGAACCAGGATAAATTAAAGTAGTTATATCAGTATCAAGAAGAGAAAAAGTACCAGTAATAACGTCGGGTGTAGAGGCATCCTCACGTGCACGAATAGCATATGTCCTTGTCGATGCTTGTGCTTCAGATTTGGCGGTTGAATCTTTTGTCGTACCTCGGCTACCACTAACATTACCAGGGTTACAAGGTGGTCAACCTCTCGTGGCGGGGTTGCTAGGCCTTGAAGTTTGAACAGTGTCTTTTTCAGACTTTTCTGGGCAGTCTCTGAGATAGTGGTCAAAGGAACAACATCTAAAACATGCTCCGCTTCGCATGTGGCACTCACCAAAATGCAATTTATTACAATGTTTGCATCTGGATTTGGGATTTCCAACATTGCCTGCACTTGTTACAAATGTAGCCTGAGATTTCAGATTAGAGCGTTGAATACCCCAGTCTCTCCCAAAGTACCCCATAGAGGTGGTAAAACGGTCATGATATTTCTTCGATTTCTTTGAAGCCGACTGTTGTGACTTTCCCATAAATCTTTTACTTGAAGTTCTGGCTTCCATCTCTACCTGTCTATTTTCTTTACTTAATTCTTCGACTTTATGTGCCCGGTCAACCAGTACAACAAATTCTTTTAATTCCAGAATCCCAACCAACAACTTGACATCTTCATTTAAACCCTCTTAAAACCGCTTACACATGGCGATTTCAGTCGGGATAAACTCTTTGGCATATTTACTCAATCTGACAAATTCTCATTCGTACTCAGATATTGTCATATTCCCCTGTTTAAGCTCTAAAAATTCCTTACGTTTCTGATCCAGAAATCTCTGACTAATATATTTCTTTCTGAACTCAGTTTGGAAAAATTCCCAAGTGACCTTTTCCTTCGGTATAACAGAAATTAGTGTATTCCACCATTGGTAAGCCAAACTTTTAACAGAGATACAACACATTTCAAACATTTAGCCGGTGTACAAGATAATTCATCAAGAACTCTAATAGTGTTTTCTAACCAAAATTCAGCCCTTTCTGGATCATCTTCGGCTGCAGATCTGAATTCTTCTGCCCTATATTTATGAATTTTATCTACAGGAGGCTTACCAGTTCTAACAAGTTCTGTATCCTTTGGAATATCGGGAACCAGTTGAGAGACAGGAGGGGCTGGAGGTTGTTGTACAGCCAGATTTGTTCTTACGAATTTTGTAAACCATTCGTTCATCATTTGGAAGAAGGCTTCTTTAGCCTCTTCTCCTCGGCCCTTAGATACGGGCCTTCTACTACTTGAAGCTGCTATTTGAATTGAAGCTTGAACATTGCTCTTAACTTCTTCAGATTCAGCTCGATTGGACGACATTACTATATGAAAAACATGTTTAAAATGGTCAGGAGATATCACACTATCACAGGTTATATAATGGCATGTATAGCTAGACCCATACTTGCTACGTTAGTCCAAGAATCGGCTAAACCGTAGCTCTGATACCAATAAATGTAACACCCCTAACCCATATCCTTCGCCAGAACAGAGTTACAGAGAATTACAAAATTTACAGATCAAGTAAATAAACATTTCAAATCACATAGCATTCATACTAGAATTTTATCATAATGTCCATTATATGAGCCCTCGAGGCCCAAACATACATTAGAAACAAGTAGGGACTAAACCGGGTACTCAGAGAATTTTTCACAAAATCTCAAAATTTTTCCAAGGTGCAGGGGACACACACATGTGTGGCTCACACGGCCAAGAGACACGCCCATGTCTCAGGCTGTGTGGGCTTTCGAAAATAGGGCACACGGTCGTATCTCAGCCCGTTTCCATACCTGTGTAACTCTCTGACTTAGGTTACACGGCCAAGTCACACGCCCATGTGTAGGGGTCACACGGCCAACCCAGACGCCCATGTGTCAGCCCGTGTAATCAATTTTGGGCGTTCTATTTTGAAATTTTCAAGATGTAGGAGACACATGGCCAAGTCACACGCCCATGTGCTAGGTCGTATGTCACACACGACTAAGACACACGCCCGTGTCTCTGCTCGTTTGGACGTAATAAAGCCATTTCTAAGCCATATTTCTCACCCAATTTTGACATCAACATATCATAATAAGTTGCACATTTAAAAACCATATCAAAGCACTCAAACCATACTAAAATCATGTCTTAAACATGACATACTACCACATACAACCAATGTGCTCTTAAGCACCTCAAATGACAATTTATCATTATGTCATTCTAATACTCATATTTACCTAGATACCAAATGCATATATGCATAATCAACTCATATTTCAAACATGATAAATCTACTTATATATATACATCAAAACATATTAATCATAAGCCATTCCAATGGCTATCTACAACCAAAACATTTATAGGCCAACATTGGTCAATTAACCTATACATGCCATGTTAGTCATGTAATTCACATGAATATCAAGAAACATGTTTGACCTCAATATCAATCAAATTTTCCATATACATATATAATCCATATAACATGTAGAAATCATATTCATGTATTTCAAGTATATTTCCGTAATAATTTGTCACGAATTCAGATTATCTCATATCAGTACTTTGCCCGTTGAATTATTCCTTATTCGATGGATACATGAGTAGTACACACAAAGTTTACAAATCTTTAATTCGTCAGTTCATTTTGGGAATGCTCATAAGAGCACATAAACGGGAAGCTCTTTCGAGCCATATAATGGGAAGCTCTAGAGAGCCATTAACGAGAAGCTCATACGAGCCAATAACGGGAAGGTTCAAGCAAGCCAATATCGGGAAGGTTCAAGCGAGCCATTATCGGGAAGCTCCGGAGAGCCATTAACAGGAAGCTCACAAAGAGATTTTAATCGGAAAGCTCACAAAGAGCCATATATCTGGACGCTCATAAGAGCTACGGTGTGTCCACAACACATGCAGGATCACAACCAATCGGGATACTCCGAAGAGCTATTAACGGGAAGCTCACACGAACCATATAACGGGAAGATCATGAGAGCTAATAACAGGACGCTTTTTCGAGCTGTGGTGTGTCCGCAACACATACAGGACCACAACCAATTCGGGAACCCTGTATCCATCGAATTTCATTTGTCCAATCAGGACTTATTACTTGCTGATCATTGTCGAGTATGTAATCAATTTTCATAAACATAGCAATTATACATTCATATACACAAAATTAAATTTAAAATATATAATTGTACAATTTAGTTACACGAACTTACCCCGACAATGCTCGTGCACACAAAAGTTATTAATCCGCTACTTTCTATTTTCCTCGATTTAACTCCGTATTTGATCTATCTGGATCTATACAAATAAATTTAACATCAATTTAATATAATTTACATTCAATTCAATCTAATTCACATCTTAGGCAAAATTACCATTTTGCCCCTATACTTTTAATTAATTCTAATTTCGTCCCTAGGCTCGAAAAATGATATTCATGCAATTTAATCCTTATTCCAAACCTAGCCAATTTTCACATATAACAATAACAGTCCATGTATTTCACAAAAATCAGAATTTTTCCCTAAATTTTACATTTTTTTTAAAAATTTAGTCCCTAAATCACAATTTCATGAAAATTTCCTTTACGAAAGTTGTTTATCTATCAACAACCTTTCATTTTCTACCATAAAACTTCGTAATTCATGTATACTCATCCATGGAAAAACTTTAATACTTTAATAACTTTGCAAATTAATCCCCGTGATAACTAGATTACGTTATTACAATCTCAGAAATATAAAAATTTCTAAAAACGGGACAAGAATACTCACCTAATTTAGCCAAATAAGTTTGTCTTCTTCAAGCTTTTCTAGCTAGGGTTTCCATGTATTTTTAATTTAGGGAAGATGATGAAATAAGATGATATTAGATTTTTATCATATTTAATTATTTCTATTTCCAATTTAGTCCTTTTCTTTATTTAATTTTCCATGGATGAATCATCATATTTATCTACTAACTCCTCTTAATGGTCTATTTGCCATATAAGGACCTCAAATTTTGAATTCCATATCTATTTGACTTATAGCTACTAAAACTCAACTTTTGCATTTTATGCAATTTGGTCCCTTCTATCTAATTAAACATGTAATCGGTATAATTTTCTTAACGAAATTTTAATACGTCATTCCTATCATAATGCAAATCATGCAATAATATTAAAATAATTTTTATTTCGGATTTCGATTTGTGGTCCTGAAACCACTGTTCCGGTTTCACTAAAAACGGGCTGTTACAGTATCATTACGAGTAATAATTCTTGTCTACTAGTAGTATCCCTGTATATCGTTTCTGTTACCTATATTAATTGAACTCACTACGTTCGTTTGAAATTACTCTGTTAACATTTCCTTTTCAGGCGTGTTGATTGAAAAAAGAGATTCTGTATGAGGGGCTACGCTAAAGTTACTATTGGTAGTGAGCCACTTGGCTATTCCTGTATCATGCATGACCCTTTTAGAAGGGTGGTGTGTAGATCTTTCTATAATCAAACTTGTAATAATTTAAATTGTTTGTCAAAACACTGTTTTATGAGAACTTTTAAAAACTCTATAAGTATATATTTAATCTAGAGAATTATGGTTTATGGGATTATCTTTTAGGAGAAGCCAAACTTTTTTGAATGATGCTTAACTGGCAATGATGCACTTGAAACTTTTTTTATGGGAAAGTAATCCATCTTGCATTTTAAATAACTTTGTCAACTTTTATAAGGCTTCCTCCAAATGTTTGATTGAAACTATTTTACTTGGCGTATGATTGATTTGATTGTTTTGTTATTGCTACACTAGTGTTTATGCCAAAATTTGGGTTATACACCAAGACCCCATTAATTTTAAAATTTTTAAATATTTTTATCAAATTTATTTGGCTTTTAAGTTGTGACACATCATATTCGAATCTAATAATCGGGTCGGGTGTGGGTCTTACAAATTTAGTCCATAAAACTGAGACAAGCATAACTTTCAATTTAGGGCCTCAGATTAAAATTCGTTTTCACCAAAACTCATCAGGGACCTTTTACTTTCTATCCCTGCCAACAATTTATGGTAGTTTTTCATTTTATTCAATTTGGTCCCTATGGTATGAAACTAACAATTAAGCTTTATAATTTAGTCTTTTTCATGTACTAAGCTTATTTTCTAACAATTTAATACCTAAATCATTCAATTCTCAACGATGGAAACTTTATAAAACTTTAAAAATTTCACAAATTAGTAAATGGGCTAAATCAGGTTCCCATTATTCAATTTCCATAAAGATCAAAGAAAAATGGCTAGGGACTTACTTGAAATTAAGGCCAAAAGCTTGAAAAACCCTAGAAATGGCGTCAAACACCTCTTCTTCTCTTAGAATAAATTGAAGAAGATAAGTTTCTCTTTCTTTCCACCAAAATTCCATTTATATACTAGGACTAAATTGTTAATTAACTTAATTAACCTTATTTTAATTAAACAAACTTTATTTTGATTAAGTTATTAATCATAAAATTTGTAACACCCTAAACCCGGCCTAGAAGTTTAGACCGAATCCCGGATGTTACATTGATCATCGAAATGATCGTAGGTAAATTTTTACAAAACAATTGACATATTGAATCGTAACATTTAATCGTTTAAAATCCAGTCAGTAAAATTGCAGTTAAGATAATATATATATATAAGAGGAATAAAAACGAATAAAACTTAAAACGAAACTTGTACCACATTTTTATATAACATTACATTTCAAAACTGAATAACAAAGTAGAAACTGAAAACACAAACTGAAAGTTTATTTTCCACTGAGACTATTTGGGACCTCCGTGTACCGAGCCCAGCGTAAAAAATTAGAAAAGGTACCTGAAAAGGAAACACTGAGAGGGGCTGAGCTACTCGAGCTCAGTGTGAGTCCAAATCCAGACTAAAAACAAATTACGGAATTCAATACAATACCGCATCAGATTTACAAATATACATTGAGTCAGAAAGAAAATTGGAACTAACGTCCCAAAAGAACATAACACTCGAGCACACCAATTCACAAAAGACACACAGAGTATAGTTAAATAGTCAAGCACCCAGACATACAAGTAGATGCGTATGAAATGCGGCCAAGTAATAAAACCCACCCATCCAGCCAACACACCTCTCCGTCCCCTGATCACACCCTATAAGAGCTGTTTAGGCTCAACCAACCGAAACACACCATATAGGACCTCGTAGGTCCGTCCAAACCTACACACCATAAATGTGGACCAAGCCACTCAGATATTAATACGCAGTAGAGCTGGCGTATGCGTTGTACAGTGCAATGCGGTAATTCGCTGTACAATCATGTTGCAGTTATACTGCCAGATCAGACAATAGTACGTAGCAAAGCTGACGCACATGCAGTACAGTACGATAAATCACCGTACGAATATGATGCAATAAAACTGCCATTTCATATCAGAATCGGACTGCCTTCTCTTCGCAATCCCACCCAAAAATACTTTATGCAAGTGTATGCATGCACGCAAGCTCACAGAATAGTGACACTTAAACAGATAATCAGACAGAACTGATATGCAAACACACCCCACAGACTAGATTCAGAATCAGACATCACTTACAATCATCATAGATACCGAGACTTAAACACCCTCACTCAGCTTAGCTAAGGGTCGAAGCACACAAACACATTTTCAAATCAGAAACACACACAAAACCAAATAAGTGTCTTAAAACCACACGCCCGTATGCTCTGGTCGTGTGGAAATGCTTAGGTTGTGTGGGAGGTCAAAAGCCCATGAAAAAGGGGCACACGGCCGTGTGGCTGAGGCACATGCCCGTGTGAAGAGAGGCACACGGCGGTGTGGACCAGAGACATGGCAGTGGGAACAGGCTATGCAACTCTCTGTCCATTTGTACTAAATTAGAGTACAGGGCTGACACGGCCGTGTGAGGGTCTCACACGCCCATGTGCCCACCAGACACGGTCGTGTGTCCAAAACACACGCCAGTGTGGGATCCATAAATCCCCAAATTAGCCACACGACCGTGTGGCCAGGCCGTGTGGCACCAAATCACTCAAACCCTAATCCCCAAACTCACACGCCTGTATGCCCAGGGGACACAGTCGTGTGAAAAATGAAAAAATCCCCAAATCGACCACACGGTCGTGTGGTGTCCAAAATAGCCTGAAAACCCTAATTCCTAAAAGCACACGACCGTGTGCATCAACGCACGCTCGTGTGGTCACAAAACCACCCTAAGAATAGCCCCGAAAACGTGCTTTCAGCCACTAATCACTCTCCAGTCCTCGATAGTTCAAAAATAAACCAAAACGCACAATTTCTAAGCATAAGACAACGATACAATCATCGAAATTAATAGGTTTGTGAACACCCACACACATGATGTTGACTTTTCGTAAAGTCAAAATAATATTTGCAAATAAAAAAAAAAGAGGATACAGAACCCACACCTGATTCGACGATGGAGAAGCAAAATTCTTCAATATCTACGCAGTGAGAAATGTTTTCCCCAAGCGAAAGAAAAGAAAATCAAAGAGGAAGCAAAGACCCAACTTCAAAGAAAAATATAATAAAATACAATAAAAAGGGAAGAAGAAAGGAATGTCCCAGCCAAAGAAAAAGCAAAATAAAAAATAAACATAAACTTAAATAAGTAAATACTTATAATTATTAACTAAAAACAACACAAAGAAAAAAGGCTCTCCAAAATGCGCACCCAAAGACTCGAACCTAGAACCTTGAGATATACTAACACTCACTAATCCACCAGACCAGCAGGCCCATTTTGACACTCAAACACGCGACTAAACACAATAACACGCCCTTCTCTACGTCCCTAACCACAAAAGTCAAAACTTCTAGCCCCAAAATTTGAGGTGTTACACAATCATACTATCCATTAATATATATTTTAGCATGGTATAATTGTTGTTTTGAACATTTTTTAATTGCAATTTAAGTCCCCAAGCCATTTATTAATTAAAAATCTATAGTGATTGGACTTTACAATTTTGTCCCTTGGCCCTAATTAACCACAATTTCGACTAAATTGGTTGTCCAAATTCCAATTAATTTATAATTTAACTCCATAAATATTCTTATTAAATATTTTACTGGCTCAGTTTAACGAAATAGGATTTCGAAACAGTCTTTTCCAACACCACTGGAAATTGGGTCGTTACATGTGGTATGAATGCATGTGAATAAAAGAAAGATCTACATACATCAGTGTACAACATATGGACAAATTGGGTCATTTTTATAACCTTTTTTCAAAAAATATTCACTAAGACGATTTGTAACACCCCTCACCCATCTCCATCACCGGATTAGGGTTACGGGATGCTACAAAATAATACAAAACTGAATCATGTTATATCGATGTAAAACATCCCAAACAATTGTTAATCATCAAACATGTAATCAAATTCATGTCATTCATATACTAACGATGTTAAATCAAGCTTATTAGAGCTATAAAATATTTTTTTTACAAAAAGCAATGACTATTTGAAACATTTCAGAAAATTGAGGTAAAAATACAAAATAGGGGTCACACGTCCGTGTGGTCAGGCCATGTGACAGCCCGATGCCGTATGAAGCTACATGTAATATCTCATTTTTCAGTGGTTTTAGGACCACAATTTCGATATGTGAGATCGTGGTTATTATTTAATTATTATTTATAGAGTTACATTAAGGTCGTATTAAATTTTGATGATGAAATTTTAAGGTTTACCTTGTTAGTTTAAGGAAAATGATTAAATTGTAAAAAGGGTAGAAAATCATGTCATAATTTAATTGTATGGAATAAGTAGTTTAGCTATTAAAATAAGGAGGACTTATGTGGTAGTTAGACCTTAGTTAAGTTAAGTGGACGGTTTTGCATAATGAATTGGCTAAATATATGTTAAATAAAAATGGGTAAAATTGTAATGAGATAATAATAGGATAAAGATTAATTAAAATAGAATTTGATATCATCTCTTTCATGTTTTCTTCCACTAAAAATTGAAAGGAAAGACACCATTTTTGGAGCTCTAAGTTCGGCCATCATAGTTTCCTTGCATGTAAGCTTGTTTTGATTTTGTTTCTTGTAATTTTTATGTTTTTGAGATCATTGCAACTAGGTCCAGCTAACCCGTACCTTAGTTTTTGAAAATGTTAAAGTTTTTTAATGC
This sequence comes from Gossypium sturtianum, assembly GCA_025698515.1. Classification (NCBI taxonomy): domain Eukaryota; kingdom Viridiplantae; phylum Streptophyta; class Magnoliopsida; order Malvales; family Malvaceae; genus Gossypium; species Gossypium sturtianum. The sequence goes on from CM046948.1 coordinate 129,191,789, forward strand.
TACCATTGATGAACCCTTGTTGTTTATTATGTTAAAGCTTTTATTTAAAGTGTTGGTTGTTGTTTATGATGAAATTGTAAAGTATTTTTTGTTAGTTTTGGTTAAAGGACTATATTGATTAAATGTTAGTATTAATAAAGAATTTATGAGAATTTTAATATATGTGGGATGAATATGTTAGGGTGAAAATTCGGCTGACTTATGGTAGTTTAATATTTTGATAATTTTGGAATTTTGAGGATAGCGACTTAATTGTAAAGAATATAAAAGTATGGAGAAAATGTGTAATTAAAGAAAAGTTAAGGGTCTTATACATTGAACTGAACTTAAAGTGAATGTGAAATTTATAAGTTGAATTGAATTATTATATAAATCAAGAAACGAGTGGTAAAGACAATAACCGAGAAAAAGGGAAAATCATGGAGTAGTCCCTACGTTTAAACTGGAAGTGAATAGTAGGTAAGTTCATAGTTATTTGCTACTTAATGTGTTTCACTCATAATTTATATTGTTATTTTCTTGTTAATTTATCTCTTTGTATGTAAATGTGAATATGATTTAGTTAATTATATAATTATTAGGAATGCAATTATCATGTATATATATAAGATTGAGAAGTGGTTATTAGTAGTGTTTCTTGGATTTGAAATGAATTGTATGAAATTGTAATGAGTTCTTGTAACATCCCCAAACCCGGCCTATTCACTACGACCGAATCTGGTTATGTTAGTGAAAATATGTTTCTTTACTTAGAATTTAAAACATGAAAATTTACTATCTTTTGAAAATTATGTCCACTTAAAAATTAATAAATAATAAGTTTGTTGAAAATTTCTGGAATAAAATATTATTATAAGTATAATATGAATCTTTTATGAAAATATTCAAGTATAGTATTAACTCCCACAATCATAAACAGTACTTTAAATCAAAGGGACCTTTATTACATCAAGTAAAATTCCAAAATATTGATAATATAAAATACTTAAATGGAGTAACACATCTTCTCGCATGGGCCACCTTGTGTCCTCTCCCGATCCCGGTCCCATCTACGCATCACCCGAAATGGTTAATGAAAAGAGTGAGTCCACCGACTCGATGCATAATCACAACACAGTTTCCCGCGTATGGGCTTGGCCCCATACCAAACAATTCACATAGCAAGTCATGCACATATGCATCTCACCAACCCACTCCAACAGTAACACCAACCTTAGCAGACTCCTGCCTAAGGCCGTGGATAAACCACCACTGATCACATCGTGATCCATAAATCTTACTTCGGCAATCTCGCTGCTCGAGGCCGTGGCTGAGCCACCGATCAACCAAAGTGATCCAAATATCGTAATCTGTCTACGGTGATGCACATAGCAATCAACCGCCGAGATGGGCACCAAGCCAACATCTCCCTTGAGGTAGCACAAAGCTAACCATCAAGCGCTAATGTAGCCGGGGCTATCATTAGACCACGTACACCTCGTGTACACTTCCTCCTTCATCGAATCAAGCCCCACCTCATGCAAATATATAGATGCTTCATGTTAAGTCATTGTATCACATAGATATATAAATATACACATATACAATTATACATCACAAATAATCTTACCATCACCAGGTACTCATCACTTAAGCCATTATAAATGGCTACCACACCTAACACACAGGTTTAAATGTTAGCAATCAAACCGAGAAATAGTGCGATGATTACGCACCTAGATAGCACACCCGATCTACCCTCGAAACGCAACCTTATACCACTGCACTGCTGACTAAACAAATCCCGAAAGGTCTCCTGCGCTAGGCTCTCCTCCCCTATAATCGACCTTGCACAAAACAAGTAACACTTAAGGCCATTCGGCCAAGACAAGAAACCATAGCAAAACTAACACACCCTTACCTTGCTAACCACTACCCTTCCTCTAACAAGAATCGGCCACCACCAAGGAAGTAAGGGTTCGGCTTGAAGGAAAACGGATGAAAAAGGATAGGGGTTACGACAATAGAAAAGAGGATAAGGTTTGAGGGATAAAATGGAGTGGTTTTGGCTCAAAAGAGATGAGGAGAAGAAGATAGCTATATGACCTTGAAGTTTCGGCCATTTGGAAAATGTGAGAGCAAAAGAATTTGGAGAAGGAAGTTTCAAAGAACCAAAGGAATTTTGGGAAGCAAAATTCGGCAAGGAGAGAAAGCAAATGGTGAAAATAAATGAACACCTCCCCTATTTATACTAATCGGCCAAGCTCCAAGCTCCCAAAAAAAATCCTCAAAACTCTCCTAAAACACCTCCCTTCCATCCATTCAAAAAGATTTGAAAAAGTCAAACCTACCTAGCCAAATTCAAAAAGCAAAGACCAAGTCTTTGTCCATCTTTTAAGCCTCCCAAAACCGTCCCAACACTCTACCTAGATGACGCAAAAACAAAGCCTCCTGCCGCCCTTGCGAATCGAACACCGCCCCCTTTCCCTTGTACCGAGCGTCACTTTGCCAAGCTCTTAGTGGCGCCTCCCTTGCCACTCAACCAGCCCAATCTTTGTGACAAGATTCACCAAATAATTCTCTTAAGACACCCACACCAAGCTCCCTTTTAGCACCTAAAAATCTAAAATTTTCCAAAGTCTTCCCTTTAATCCGAGCATTCATAACACCTCTCACACACATCAAAGCATACCCAAAACCTACTAGAACACGAATTATACCCAACCTGCATAGCCCCTAAATCGTGGTGTTACAATTCTACCCTCCTTAAAATAATTTCGTCCTCGAAATTACTTGGCTAGACTAACGGTCCCACGCCCCAACTCTCCAAACTTACACTATCGCTGCAAGACTGATCTTAATAAAGCCGTGATTCCACCTTGACCACGTCCACGACAACCACGTCCCCTAGAACTCATATCTAGCGTCGCAATTTAATCTGATTAAAAGTTTTATGCATTAGGAATTTTGTTCCACTGCTTTTTATCCACGAGCAAATTTTATGAATGTGTTTCTAGAAGTTGTTCTTTCGAGCAATCAAAGTTTCATCTCAAGTTCTCTGTTCTAATTCAAACATTCACATACTTCACTAAAGACACATTCATTCATCCATGTCACTTTCTTGAGCATTCCCAACCTGTGGGTAATTTCGTCATTTTCCTATAGGGGTATTTCGGTAATAACTCAGGGTCAATTTGAAAAAATAGTTTTCCAACTTAAAGATATTTCAAAATTTACAAAATCACAGGGTCATCTTGAAAATTTTGTTTTTCAAACCAGAGGTATCGCACACAAATTTCGTAAATTAGGGTTATTTTTGTAATTTTGGAAATCATGGGCATTTTGGTAATTTTATAAATCAAAAAACGTCCTTCAAAATTAGATTTAGGGTTTATAGACCAAAAGGGTAAAATTGATAATTTTAAAACAGGATTTTAAAACAATCGTGCCAAATCCCTTTCGGGTTTTAATAATCGGTTTAGCCTATGAACAAGTCCTCTTGGTTAAGGTGAACCGTAGCTACGCACCAGGTAGGATTCGAGTGGAGAGGAGGTGAGTCACGCGGACTGCTTAAGTACCAAGCTCCCACCGAATACCAATCCTAGACATGCGCACACAGGTTGCCACACCTTAACTCGGCGACTTACTTCATAGGTTTGTTTATTAGGCACTTTAAATCTTATGCACGTGTTTGGGTAGACTAGTCCTAGGGTTCAATAGCCCTAATATTCTAATCTACGAGCCCAACAAAGCCCATAACAGTTCACATAACAAACTACTTCACAAGTCTGAAGTACTTACCTGGTGGACTTCGGGTCGGAGGTACAGGTGCCATGCCAGATTACCTGAAAAACTTTTTTGTAAAAGCCCATTTTTTCTAAAAGCCCATTTTCAAAAACTGTTTCGGGCCCAAAACCCTCAAAGTCGAGTTTTGAACCGGGCTCTGATACCAAACTGTAACATCCCCAAACCCGGCCTATTCACTACGACCGAATCTGGTTATGTTAGTGAAAATATGTTTCTTTACTTAGAATTTAAAACATGAAAATTTACTATCTTTTGAAAATTATGTCCACTTAAAAATTAATAAATAATAAGTTTGTTGAAAATTTCTGGAATAAAATATTATTATAAGTATAATATGAATCTTTTATGAAAATATTCTGAAGTATAGTATTAACTCCCACAATCATAAACAGAGTACTTTAAATCAAAGGGACCTTTATTACATCAAGTAAAATTCCAAAATATTGATAATATAAAATACTTAAATGGAGTAACACATCTTCTCGCATGGGCCACCTTGTGTCCTCTCCGATCCCTGGTCCCATCTACGCATCACCCGAAATGGTTAATGAAAAGAGTGAGTCCACCGACTCAAGGCATAATCACAACACAGTTTTCCCGCGTATGGGCTTGGCCCCATACCAAACAATTCACATAGCAAGTCATGCACATATGCATCTCACCAACCCAACCCACTCCAACCGTAACACCAACCTTAGCGGACTCCCGCCTAAGGCCGTGGATAAACCACCACCGATCACATCGTGATCCATAAATCTTACTTCGCAATCTCGCCGCCGAGGCCGTGGTGAGCCACCGATCAACCAAAGTGATCCAAATATCGTAATCGCCTACGGTGATGCACATAGCAATCAACCGCCGAGATGGGCACCAAGCCAACATCTCCCTTGAGGTAGCACAAAGCTAACCATCAAGCGCTAATGTAGCCGGGCTATCATTAGACCACGTGACACCTCGTGTACACTTCCTCCTTCATCGAATCAAGCCCCACCTCATGCAAATATATAGATGCTTCATGTTAAGTCATTGTATCACATAGGTATATAAATATACACATATACAATTATACATCACAAATAATCTTACCATCACTGTGTACTTCATCACTTAAGCCATTATAAATGGCTACCACACCTAACACACAGTTTTAAACGTTAGCAATCAAACCGAGAAATAGTGCGATGATTACGCACCTAGATAGCACACCCGATCTACCCTCGAAACGCAACCTTATACCACTGCACTGCTGACTAAACAAATCCCGAAAGGTCTCCTGCGCTAGGCTCTCCTCCCCTATAATCGACCTTGCACAAAACAAGTAACACTTAAGGCCATTCGGCCAAGACAAGAAACCATAGCAAAACTAACACACCTTACCTTGCTAACCACTACCCTTCCTCTAACAAGAATCGCCACCACCAAGGAAGTAAGGGTTCGGCTTGAAGGAAAACGGATGAAAAGGGATAGGGGTTATGGCAATAGAAAAGAGGATAAGGTTTGAGGGATAAAATGGAGTGGTTTTGGCTCAAAAGAGATGAGGAGAAGAAGATAGCTATATGACCTTGAAGTTTCGGCCATTTGGAAAATGTGAGAGCAAAAGAATTTGGAGAAGGAAGTTTCGGCAACCAAAGGAATTTTGGGAAGCAAAATTCGGCAAGGGAGAGAAAGCAAATGGTGAAAATAAATGAACACCTCCCCCCCTATTTATACTAATCGGCCAAGCTCCAAGCTCCCAAAAAAAATCCTCAAAACTCTCCTAAAACACCTCCCTTCCATCCATTCAAAAAGATTTGAAAAAGTCAAACCTACCTAGCCAAATTCAAAAAGCAAAGACCAAGTCTTTGTCCATCTTTTAAGCCTCCCAAAAACCGTCCAACACTCTACCTAGATGACGCAAAAACAAAGCCTCCTGCTGCCCTTGCGAATCGAACACTGGCCCCCTCTTTCCCTTGTACACAGGCGCCACTTTCCCAAGCTCTTAGTGGCGCCTCCCTTGCCACTCAACCAGCCCAATCTTTGTGACAAGATTCACCAAATAATTCTCTTAAGACACCCACAGCCAAGCTCCCCTTTTAGCACCTAAAAATCTAAAATTTTCCAAAGTCTTCCCCTTTAATCCGAGCATTCATAACACCTCTCACACACATCAAAGCATACCCAAAACCTACTAGAACACGAATTATACCCAACCTGCATAGCCCCTAAATCAGGGTGTTACAGTTCTAATATGTATACGGAAATGTTAAAGTGCCTTCATTGCACCTCGATGCCCCTGTATACACTTCGGTTTCCTTGATTGAACTTTGGTGCCCCTGTTTGCACAACTGTGCCCTTGTAAACACTTCGGTGTCCTTAATTACACATCCGTGCCCTTGAATGCACTCTAGTGTACTAAAAACACATTCGTACCCCTAAATGCACTCTGGTGCCCCTGATTGCACACTCGTGCTCCTGATTGCACTTTGGCACCCCTGATTTTGAGGTTTGAGTATGTGAACCGAGTAATGATGAACTTGATTAAATGATACGAATAATTACATGGAATTGACATATTCTAGTTATTACAATGCAATTGAGAATTTTAGTTAACATGTTATAATTTTTTAAGTGATTCCGTTACTTAAAGCAAGTCAAGTAGATTTTACACTATGATTTTTTTCCGTTACTTATAACATGTTATGAATTTTCTCATGTTATTTTGTAGTTAAAGATTGCGGACGACTTGAAGGGTTGACATCAAAGCTCTCACTATCCATTTACTTTTGGTAGCTTTTATATCTCTTTTTGGGTTGTGGCATGTATATAGGTTTTGTTGTAAGAATGTTAATATTAGAAGTTTTGGAAGATATGAAAAGTTATTTAGTACTTGTGAATGTGTTAAGTAATGTTGAATGGTAAAATTTAATAGTATGTTTAGAAGATGATAATGTAGTTGGTTATAAAAGTTGAATTGAGGTGTGTTAATGGATAAAATTTTGGTGTAATGTTTAAATGTTTGGTTATAACTGAGGTACCTATGAATGGTACATTGATTAGAAGTTTAGGTTATTAATTTGATATGTTTTAACTGTATGGTTTTTTATTGTTTTGGTCATGGGATGGTTTATGTTTTAGGTGTACCTTATTGGGCAAGTTGTGGCTTGATTTTAGCTTGTTTAAAGGGTTAATTTGGAAGCACACAGCCTGGGACATGGGTTATCACATGGCCCTGTGCCACACACGATCACCCCACACGATCGTGTTTGTTTTGTTAGTTTTAGTGTAGGTTTTGTAATATCCTGAAATTGGGCTTAATAGGATTGGGCCGATTGGGCCTTGGGCTTTAGGAAAAATTTGAGTATCATATTGTTGCTTGAGTTAATTCAGGTATGATTTTATTGTGTGCTTAATATAGTCTTGTGAAGGCTTGGAATTAATTGGTTTAGAATAATTTTTAGTATGGAGAATTTAGTGAAGTGGATCAAGTGATTATGATGCTTAAGTTAATTTAAGTGTTTAATGTTAGCATAAGTGAGCAAGTAGTAAAGTGGTGTTGGCACATGAGTAATTGTATGAGGGAAGAGGTTCGAATCCCATGGATGACAATAAGGTGACTTTTATTTTTGCATTGTATGGCATGTGTTGGTCAACTCTAATTAAGATAAGGTTGGACTTTATCATTTATGGATAGTAGACTAAGGAATAAGGCAAGTGCTTATTTATGGTATGGTATCAAGGTGTTATGGTATGATAAGGGGACATAAGGCTTGGATTAAGGGATGAGGTTTTGGAAAGTTTGGCATGACCAACTTGTCCATGAATGTGACTGCATTATGGATAAGGAGGACTAATTTTTATGGCAAGATAGTTAGTAGTTTAGGTAAGCTTGAATTTGGGGAAAAGAATTATTTTTGATTAAGGAATGATGAGGAACACAAGGCATAATGTAAGGTTATTGCTATGGAAAGTTTTGTGTGGAAAACTTTGGCTTTGGAGTTCATGAACTTGGACTCGGTATTAGGGGCTAGGGGATGGCTGAAATTTTTGGTTAGCTTTTGGTATGGTATGGTGCTAGTTTTTGGTAGAATTAAGTGATAGATGAGCACATCTTTCTTTTGGCTATTTTGTGTTTCTCTCTAATATTTTTCTCCTCTTAGCCGAATGTATTTTGGCCAAAAGGTAACCATTTTCTTTTCTTTTGGCCATTTGAGTTTTGACCATTTTGGTTTTAGTTGTTCTTTCTCCCCTCAAGTCCATTCCTTCTTCTCTTCTTTTTTTTGTGACCGAAACTACAAAACCATCAAAGACCATTTCTTCTCTTTTTCCCTTATTGCCGAACACACTTTGACTCAAAGTTCTTCCTTGATTCATCTTCTATTCTTGAGAACCCGAAACCCAAACTCCTCATTTCTATTCTTCTTTTCCTCTTTGTTTTCCACAAGAGACTTTCAACATTATTCTCTCCCTAATTCTTCACCATAGCCGAATCTTCTACTTCCTTTTAGTATTATTTTTGGCCAAATGTATGTAGAGTCATAATATTGTGTTTCTTTTGTGTAGCCAACGGTAAGGAGCCTTAAGGTGGATTGTAAGAATTTAATTCATCAAGGTAAGTGTTATGTGGTGATTCGGGATTTAGTTAAGCAAAGTAGGTGATTTGTAGTATTCGGCCATAGGCCATTGTATGAGTTTAAGTGATGACCGATTTCTGACTTTGGTTCTTAGGAACAAATCGACTGGAATAAGAGAGTTTCGGGATTGAGTAATGTAACATCCCAAAATAGGGGTTATTTGTGATTGAATTATTTTTTCTTGTATTTGAATTTCTGTGATATTATGCGTGATGATATAAGGCTTAATTAGGGGTCTTGAGTAAGCTCGGTTTAGTAGAATAATTCTTAGTAAGGCTTATTTAAAGAAGAGGATTAAATGAGCTTAGCACTTAAGTTAATTTAAGTAGCAATAAGTGACACAAGATGAGTGCATGGCAAGTTGGTAATGGCGCATGGAGTTTAGCTTGAGGGGAGAGGTTCGAATCCCTTAAATAGCATTAGGACAACTTTTATTTTTGCTTTGGTATGGTAAGTGTCGGCCAAGGATAATTAAGATAAGGGTTGACCATGTTAATTTTTGGTTAGTAGACTATAGGTTTAAGGCAAGTGTTAACATATGGAAGGGAATCAAGTAATTAAGGAAAATATGGAGACATGGGGCTAGTATCAAGGATTATGTTTTGGAAACAAAATCATGGCCTTTATGCCATGAACTTGGACGGCAATGTGGCTAAGGGGGGGATTTGGCCGAATATGCTAGTGTTGGTAACGCTTGGGAAGAATTTTTGGTCATTTCTTTCATTTGGTGCAAAAGTACAAAACAATTCTCTCTCAAACTCTTTTCTTGTTAGCCGAATTTCACCTTTTGATAAGCCTAATACTTTTGACCATTTGGTCATTTTTGGCTCATTTTCTATTTCTCCTTTTCATTCTCTCAAAACCGAAACTTGAGTATTTTCTTCAACCATTGCAAACACTTATCTCTTTTGTCCATTTTCTTCTTTCTTTCTTAGCCGAATCTCCTATACCATAATATTCTATCTATTTCTTTCTTTTCTCTTCTCAAAAGCACTTAGCATTGAAACTATTAGTTCACTTTCTTACTTCATCTTTTCCATACAAGTTGAACCTTGGTTGATTGTGTTGAACAAATCATAGCCGAATCCACTCTCTTGGGTATACCGAATTTTCTTCTCCTATCTTGATCAACTTTGGCCGAATATTGAAGGTAAGATAGTTATCATCGGGACTTCTCTAGAAATCGGTTTTGGTAAAGTGGTAAGGGCTTATTTCAAAGGATTACTCTTTTAAGTTTTCGTTTAAGCCGAAGGCTAATAAACATTATTGATGATGGTTGATTGTAGGGAAGTGAGGCCGATTCTTTTAGGAGTGTGTTGGATAAGTGTTCAAGGCTTTGGGTAAGATTTTAGGTTCACAAGGAACCTTTCTCAATTATTTTGGTTTGGCCGATTAGGCCATGGTTCTAATATTCATTTTTGGCCGAATATAGGGGCAAGAATACTTGTGTGGCCGATTTGTCTATTTGGGATTTAGAACTCTTTTTGGTGCCAGGTGTGTATACATACACATCTTATAACTTTTTAATATGCTAAGTGTTATTTTATGCCTAAACGCTTTGTGTAGACATGGATGAAATACCTTCATGGTATTAACAAGGATTTGGGTAAGTTCCTATTACTATGTGATTATTATTTGATGCTTTTGGGAAGCATGACACATTTGGTATGTGTATTATTTGATATATGGCTTATGATAAATCGATTGGATGTTGTTAAATAAATCTATTAACATGATTTGTGGTACATGCATATAAATGATTGTTATGGGTTGATGAGAGGAGGGGGCAAAGATATTCGTGTCGACGGACACCGTGTTTTGGTAACACATCGTGACTACGGTCACCAGAGGTTTGGTACCTCCGAGAGGTTTGGCACCTCATAGCGACTTGTCCCTCGTGGTTAATACCACCGTGGGTTGGCCCCACTTTGAGATATGGGATTGTCTCCAGCTGATTTGGTATCACACGATGGGTTGGCCCCATCATCTATTTGTGACTTCGGTCACCAAGTGTATTGGTAACACAATTGTGTCTTCTGGACACCGAGATTTGGTATCTCCAAAGTGATTTGGTATCACATTTGTGACTATACGTCACCGGTGGTTTGGCACCACCAAAGTGGTTTGGTACCACAAGGGGTAGAAAAGGCGTATGGATGGTTAGGTTGGGTGCATTTAAACTTATGCATGTTAATTGGTTATAATTTGTGTATGTTATTGCATTAAATCGGGGAAGGGTTACACATTGAGTCTTGGTGACTCACCTTCTCCTTTAATTTTTCAGTGACTCGTAGATCGCGGATGAGGAGCCTGGATGGACTCGAGGTGGCCATGCAAAGGAGATTTTTAATAAATGAATTTTGGATTTTATCTATTTTTCTCGTTGGGTTTATGTTGCTTAATTGTAATAAGGCCTCCTAGGATTATTCTATTATTGCCGCATGTTTTGAATGGTTTGTTAAACTATTTGATGATGTTAAAACGGATGCATATGTTTTCTCAAATTAAACGCAAAAATGTTTTTAAAGTACCATCGGGTACATTTGAAATCAGAATAACCTAACTTAGTATATTTTTAAATGACATTAAGTAATGCTTTCTTCATAACACCTCAATTGTTTTAAAACAAAACAATATCTTTTATCAAAATTTAAAACGACTTAACAAGGGATTTCCAAAGGTTTTTCCTCCGTAGCATACCAAATTCGGTGTCGTAATGTTTGGGCCGGGTTTGGGGTGTTACAAAATAGGTATCGAGCCCAGTTCAAAGCTCTACTGGGGCCCAAGGCCCAAAAATGTTTTGGTAGGTCTATTTGAAATATTATGGTTTTGAATAAGCATGGCACTCGAGTCTCCTAAGACCGATCCGCCTGTAAGTACCACTAACTTTTTGTATGAATTATTTATCAGTAGAAGGGTAGGAAGCATGGGACGTAGATAGTGATAGTATTTTAAACTTTAGGACTAGTTTACTCCAAACAAAGACATAAGACTTTAAGAGCCTAATTAAACCAACCTACGACCAAGTCACCGAAGTTAGGGTGTGGTAACCTTGGTGCGCATGTCTAGGATTGGATCCTAAGAGCTTGGTACTTAAGCGGTCCTCGTGACTCACCTCCTCTTCGCGGGGATTCCTACCTGGTGCGTAGCCTTCTGTTCACCCTAACCAAGAGGACTCGGTCATAGGCAAAATCCTAAATAAAACCCGAAAGGGATTAGCCATGTTTTAGGAAAACTTCGGTTTTAAAATCATTAAATTATTTTTTGATGGTAGGACAAATTTATCTTCAAAATTTTCAAAATATTCTTGATTGACAAAATTACAAAAATACCCTTTAGGAAAAATGACGAAAATACCCACAGGTTAGAAACGGACAAGAATGCCCAAGAGTGCATAGGTATGAAAGGTATAGGAAATGGATGTATTATTCTGTAAAAACCAAGATAGAAGACTTAAAACCTTGTTTGATCGAAAGAATCTCTATTAAACTCTTTTCATAAAATTTCTTCGCGGATAATCAAGTGAAACATGTACTAATTCATAAAAATTTCCTAATCGTTAAAGCGCGATAGTTAGAATGAGCTTTAGAGGACGTGGCCGTCCGTGGACGTGGAAGGGGTAGGATGGCCGACGTAACCTGTCGGTCGGGTCAAGGATCTCGAGAATGAGATACCGCCACCACCACCCCCAACCTTTGGAGTGAAGAGCAGATCGGACGGTGACGACGCGCAGGTCAAGCGATGCTACGGGTTCCGGAAAGGGTAGCCGGAATTGGTGGAAGTGGAAGAGCTCTCAAGTCGGTTCTGAGAGACTTCGAGCTAACGAGCTGAATTTTTCCGAGGTGTGTCTGCAGTGTAGCGCCCAATACGGCCGAGTATTGGCCGGAATCGACCAAAAAGAATCATGGATGAGATAGATTTGACAAATGAGGAGAAACCGAAAGGAGCGGTGTCGCTTCTCAAGGATGAGTCATATCGATGGTGGCTCACGGTCCGAGATGGTGCTACGGCGGATGATCTCACTTGGGAGTACTTCAAAGTGCATATCGGAAGAAGTATGTTGGATCAAGCTACATTGACGCTCAAAGGAAAGCTTTTCTCGTTAGTGCAAGGGAATAAGTCCGTCTCTGAGTATGAAGCGGAATTTCTAAGGTCGAGTCGTTATGCTCGGGGGAATAGTGGCATCGGAACATGATCGTTGTGTTCGCTTTTGAAGACGGACTTAGAGACGAGTTAAGGTCAGCTGATTGCTCCACAAAGAAGAACGTGAGTTTGCTTGTCTTGGTGGAGAAGGCCAAGGTAGCCAAGGAATCAAGGAGTCCGCGAGGCAAAGTTATGATAGGAGCAAGTCAAGAGAGGCTTTGGATCGTCTGGGTCGTGGTAATGTTCGAGAAAAGATTTAGGCAGTGGGTCAAATCAGTGCAGAGGTCCACAAATGCTAATCAAAGACCGCCCAGTGTAACCGCTGTGGAAAGTTTCATTGGGGTGAATGTTGGACCGGAGGAAAAGGATGTTTCGAGTGTGGTTCGCTAGAACATCGTGTGAGGGATCGTCCGCGCGTAGCAAGCTAGGAATCGATCTCAAGGTCAAGGTCGTGCCCGGCCGAGAAAGGAGGGACCAGCACCACGGAGAGGTCGTGGTTATGGTAGAGGTGGTTATGGCTCTAGTGGAGGTCGCGGGCAGCGGGCGAGGTATTGGCAACACGGAGGCTAGGCGACTGGTTTGGTGTATCTTTGAGGCGTCGTGAGGAAAGAGACGCACCGGACGTCATAACCGACGCTTTTTAATTTTTGGTGTTCCATATACCGCCTTGATAGATGTGGGTTTGACGACTCTCTACGTTGCTAGTAGTATAGTTGAGACCATGAGTTTAGTTCCCGAGACCGCTTCTAAGAGGATGACCAGATTTAGTCCTTTAGGTCACTCAGTAGAAGTAGATAAGTCAGATAGAGATATACCCCTAGAACTCCAAGGGGTAGTGTTTGTAGCCGATCCGATGGAACCGCCGTTTGAGGAGTTCAATCTGATTCTTAGGATGGACCGGTTGGTCAAGTACCAAGCAAGTTTGGATTGTGCCGCTAAGCGCATGGTTTTGAAGACGGTTGAAGGTGAAGAAGTGGTCATGATAGGTAATAGGAGAGATTATCTATCCAACGTGGTATCTGCGATGAAAGCAGAAAGATGGTGGAGAAGGGCGTGAGGCGTTAGTAGTTCATGTGTGTGCTTTGGAAGCTAAGGAGTCTTCGTGGGAAATGTTCAAACTGTAAAGGAATTTGCCGACGTATTTCTGAAGAACTTCCGGATTGCCTCCGGATCGTGAAGTCGAATTTGGTATAGATCTGTTACCTGGAACGGCGCCAAAGTCTATAGCTCCATATAGGATGGCACCGAAGGAATTGTTGGAATTGAAGGCTCGGATACAAGAGTTGTTGGATCGAGGTTTCATTCGACCAAGTGTTTCACCTTGGGGAGCGCCGTATTTTTGTCAAGAAGAAGGATGGTACGATGCGGATGTGTATAGACTACCGCCATTGAATAAGTCGACGATTAAAAACAAGTATCCTTTGCCGAGGATAGATGACTTGTTTGATCACCAAAGAAGTGCGGTTTTCTCTAAGATTGATTTAAGGTCCGGATATCATCAATCAAGGTGAAAGAGGCCGATATCCATAAGACAAAGATTTCGCACTCGGTATGGACACTACGAGTTCCCGGTGATGCCGCTTTGGTTTGACTAATGCACCAAAGAGCTTTCATGGACATGATGAATAGGGTATTTCAACGGTTTTGGATCGCTTTGTTGTGGTCTTTATAGATGATATTTTGGTGTATTCGAAGTCGGAAGAGGAGCATGATGCGCATTTGCGAGTGGTGTTGCGATTCCGAGGAAAAGCAATATCATGCGAAATTTAGTAAGTGCGATCTCGCTTAAGGAGGTGACTTTCTTGGGTCACGTTGTTTCACCCGAGGGATTAGAGTGGATCCTCGAAAGATTGAGGCAGTGTTAGATTGGAAGCCGCCTAAATCGTGGCTGAAATTCGAGTTTTCTAGGTCCAAGCGGTATTACCAAGATTTGTGGAAGGATTTTCTTTGATTGCCGCACCGATGACCAAGTTGTTGAGGAAAGGAGTTCCATTCGTGTGGACCGAGGAGCAGCAAGAAAGTTTCGACAAATTGAAGAAGATTCTGATCAAGCTCCGGTTTGATTCAACTCGAGGCGAGGCAAGGAATTCACGGTTTATTGCGATGCATCACATATTGGTTTGGGATGCGTCTTGATGCAAGAAGGGAAGGTAGTGGCTTATGCATCTCGGCGAGCTTGAGACCACATGAGGCTAATTATCCGACTCATGACTTGGAGTTAGCGGTCAGAGTCTTCGCTTTGAAGATATGGAGGCACTATTTGTACGAGAGAAAGTCGATAGTTTATACGGATCACAAGAGTCTTAAGTATCTCTTGACTCGGAAGGATTTGAATTTGAGGCAACGTAGATGGATTGAGTGTTGAAGGACTACGATCGTTCGATCGAGTATCATCCTCGGTAAGGCTAACGTGGTGGGCGCACGTGTTGAGTCGTAAGGTTGTATCGGATTTAAGATCGATGTTTGCTCGACTTAGTCCGCTCGATGATGGGAGTCTTTTGGCGTAATTGCAAGTCAAGCCGACTTGGTTAGATCGGATTAAGGAGAAGCGGTTAGAGGATGATGGTTTGAATGATCGGAGGTTGCAAGTTCGTAATGGTGGATTAGAGGATTTTAGTCATCCGATGATGGAGTTTTGTGCTTTAAAGGAAGAGCTTGTATGCCGAAGGATGTGGAGTTGAGACAAAGGATTCTTCGGACGCACATAGCAGCCCATATGCTATGTATCCCGGAGGTAGCAAGATGTATCGGGATTTGAGAGAGCAATTTTGGTGGCAGTGCAAAGCGGGAAGTAATCGAGTTCGTGGGTAAGTGTCCGACGTGTCAACAAGTCAAGGCTGAACATCGGTTGCCATCCGGTTTACTTCACCGGTGAAGATTCCTCGATGGAAGTGGGAGAGGATCACCATGGACTTTGTCGATGGATTACCTCTTACGCCTAGCAAGAAGAATTCGATTTGGGTGATTGTGGATCGTCGACTAAATCAGCGCATTTCATACCCGTAAGGGTAGATTATTCGCCCAGAGGTTAGCTAAGTTATATGTAGCCGAGATAGTGAGATTGCATGGTGTGCCAAGATCGATTATCTCGGATAGGGATCCGAGGTTTACATCGAGGTTTTGGAGAGCGTTGCATCAAGCTTTGGGTACAAGGTTGGACTTCAAAGATGACTTTTCATCCGCAATCCGACGGACAATCGGAGAGAGTGATTCATTTTTAGAAGATATGCTCGAGGTTGCGTTACGGATTTGATGGCGCTTGGGAGGAGTATCTCACCGTTGGCGGAATTCGCTTATAACAATAGTTATCAGCGAGTATCCAAATGGCTCCATATGAAGCCTTCAGATGGACGAAAATGCCGTACTCCTACGTGTTGGGCTGAACTAGGTGAACGACATGTCTTGGGTCCGTAATTGGTGACGGAACCGAGGACAAAGTTAAGGTAATTCGGGCTCGCCTCAAGGAAGCATCGGATAGGCAAAAGTCTTACGCCGATCTCAAGCGCAAGGAGATGGAATACGAGGTAGGAGATAAAGTCTTTCTCGAAGGTGTCGCCTTGGAAAAAGGTGTTGCGCTTTGGGCAAAAAGGGAAATTAAGTCCAAGGTTCATCGGCCCGTATAATGTGTTGAAGCGAGTAGGACCGTGTAGCTTATCACCGAATCGCCAGCAGAGTTGAGTCGATTCACAATGTCTTCCATGTGTCGATGCTTAGACGGTATAGGTCGATCCATCGCACATCGTGCGAGCGCGAGATTGAGGTTAACTCCGACTTATCATTCGAGGAGGAACCGGTTCGATTTTAGATCGTGATGTCAAGGTGTTGCGTAGAAAGTCGGTACCCTTTAGTGAAAGTGCTATGGCGAAACCATGGTACGGAGGAAGCGGCGTGGGAACTCGAGGAGGTGATGCGCGGCAATACCCCCACTGTTACGATCGTAATTTCGAGGTCGAAATTATTTTAAGGGGGTAGAACTGTAACATCCCAAAATAGGGGTTATTTGTGATTGAATTATTTTTTCTTGTATTTGAATTTACGTGATATTATGCGTGATGATATAAGGCTTAATTAGGGGTCTTGAGTAAGCTCGGTTTAGTAGAATAATTCTTAGTAAGGCTTATTTAAAGAAGAGGATTAAATGAGCTTAGCACTTAAGTTAATTTAAGTAGCAATAAGTGACACAAGATGAGTGCATGGCAAGTTGGTAATGGCGCATGGAGTTTAGCTTGAGGGGAGAGGTTCGAATCCCTTAAATAGCATTGGGACAACTTTTATTTTTGCTTTGGTATGGTAAGTGTCGGCCAAGGATAATTAAGATAAGGGTTGACCATGTTAATTTTTGGTTAGTAGACTATAGGTTTAAGGCAAGTGTTAACATATGGAAGGGAATCAAGTAATTAAGGAAAATATGGAGACATGGGGCTAGTATCAAGGATTATGTTTTGGAAACAAAATCATGGCCTTTATGCCATGAACTTGGGCGGCAATGTGTGGCTAAGGGGGATTTGGCCAATATGCTAGTGTTGGTAACGCTTGGGAAGAATTTTTGGTCATTTCTTTCATTTGGTGCAAAAGTACAAAACAATTCTCTCTCAAACTCTTTTCTTGTTAGCCGAATTTCACCTTTTGATAAGCCTAATACTTTTTGACCATTTGGTCATTTTTGGCTCATTTTCTATTTCTCCTTTTCATTCTCTCAAAACCGAAACTTGAGTATTTTCTTCAACCATTGCCGAAACACTTATCTCTTTTGTCCATTTTCTTCTTTCTTTCTTAGCCGAATCTCCTATACCATAATATTCTATCTATTTCTTTCTTTTCTCTTCTCAAAAGCACTTAGCCGAAACTATTAGTTCACTTTCTTACTTCATCTTTTTCCATACAAGTTGAACCTTGGTTGATTGTGTTGAACAAATCATAGCCGAATCCACTCTCTTGGGTATACCGAATTTTCTTCTCCTATCTTGATCAACTTTGGCCGAATATTGAAGGTAAGATAGTTATCATCGGGACTTCTCTAGAAATCGGTTTTGGTAAAGTGGTAAGGGCTTATTTCAAAGGATTACTCTTTTAAGTTTTCGTTTAAGCCAAGGCTAATAAACATTATTGATGATGGTTGATTGTAGGAAGTGAGGCCGATTCTTTTAGGAGTGTGTTGGATAAGTGTTAGAAGGCTTTGGGTAAGATTTTAGGTTCACAAGGAACCTTTCTCAATTATTTTGGTTTGGCCGATTAGGCCATGGTTCTAATATTCATTTTTGGCCGAATATAGGGGCAAGAATACTTGTGTGGCCGATTTGTCTATTTGGGATTTAGAACTCTTTTTGGTGCCGTGTGTATACATACACATCTTATAACTTTTAATATGCTAAGTGTTATTTTATGCCTAAACGTTTTGTGTAGACATGGATGAAATACCTTCATGGTATTAACAAGGATTTGGGTAAGTTCCTATTACTATGTGATTATTATTTGATGCTTTTGGGAAGCATGACACATTTGGTATGTGTATTATTTGATATATGGCTTATGATAAATCGATTGGATGTTGTTAAATAAATCTATTAACATGATTTGTGGTACATGCATATAAATGATTGTTATGGGTTGATGAGAGGAGGGGCGGTGATATTCGTGTCGACGGACACCAAAGTGTTTTGGTAACACATCGTGACTACGGTCACCGTGAGGTTTGGTACCTCCGCAGGTTTGGCACCTCATAGCGACTTGTCCCTCGTGGTTAATACCACCGTAGGTTGGCCCCACTTTGAGATATGGGATTGTCCGCCAGTGATTTGGTATCACACGATGGGTTGGCCCCATCATCTATTTGTGACTTCGGTCACCAAAGTATTGGTAACACAATTGTGTCTTCTGACACCGTGAGATTTGGTATCTCCAAAGATTTGGTATCACATTTGTGACTATACGTCACCAGTGGTTTGGCACCACCAAAGTGGTTTGGTACCACAAGGGGTAGAAAAAGGCGTATGGATGGTTAGGTTGGGTGCATTTAAACTTATGCATGTTAATTGGTTATAATTTGTGTATGTTATTGCATTAAATCGGGAAGGGTTACACATTGAGTCTTGGTGACTCACCTTCTCCTTTAATTTTTCAGTGACTCGTAGATCGCGGATGAGGAGCCGGATGGACTCGAGGTGGCCATGCAAAGGAGATTTTTAATAAATGAATTTTGGATTTTATCTATTTTTCTCATTGGGTTTATGTTGCTTAATTGTAATAAGGCCTCCTAGGATTATTCTATTATTGCTGCATGTTTTGAATGGTTTGTTAAACTATTTGATGATGTTAAAACGGATGCATATGTTTTCTCAAATTAAACGCAAAAATGTTTTTAAAGTACCATCGGTACATTTGAAATCAGAATAACCTAACTTAGTATATTTTTAAATGACATTAAGTAATGCTTTCTTCATAACACCTCAATTGTTTTAAAACAAAACAATATCTTTTATCAAAATTTAAAACGACTTAACAAGGGATTTCCAAAGGTTTTTCCTCCGTAGCATACCAAATTCGGTCGTAATGTTTGGGCGGGTTTGGGGTGTTACAAATAAATCCCAATGCCAAAGCAAGCGTAGTTATCGCCCGTCTCTTGATTGTGTGTATGTGTTATATTTATGTATATGTGATTTGATGTTAATGGTAGCCGAATTAAGGGCTAAGATTGTGAATACCCGTGGTGGGTGATCGAATACTCGTGTCGATGAATTACGATATTAAATGATCATTGATGAATATATGAAATGTGATGGCATGTGATGCATTATTGTTCAAGTGATATGTTGCCATGATACACATATATATATGCATGGGACTTGGGATGTGACTATCGAAGGAAAGGGTGTACTTTATGTACGTGGTCCGATGTTAGCCTTGTGCTTACATTGGCGCTTGATGTTAGCTATGTGCTTCATCAAGGGAGGTGTTGGCTAGGTGCCCATCTTGGCGGTTGATAGTCGTGTGTGCATCACCGTGGATTAATTGATATGTGGGATCACTTATGTGACCGGTGGCTTAGCCACGGCCTTGAGCGAAGTCTCCGCCGAGGTAAGTTATGTGGGATCACTTAGGTGATCGGTGGATTAGCCACGGCCTTGGGCGGCAGGTGTGCCGAGGTTGGTGTAATGGATGGAACTAGGTTGGGTTGGGCTTCATTTTGCATAATTTTGTATGTGGACTGTGTGGATATGGGCCAAGCCCATATGTGGGGACATGTGTAATAACTATGCACTGAGTCTGTGTGACTCACCCAATTTTTCTCAAACCTTACAGGTGATGCATAAAGCTTGGACCGAGTTGGAGTGGATACGAGGTGGCCCATGGAGAAGTTATTTTCCTTATTTTATATTATATATATATTCAGAATTTGCGAATATTTGGTTATTGTAATAAGGGCCATTTAAAGGTTTTGAAGTTTATTATTATGTTTTAAAGTGGATTGACTATTTTTATTATTTGGATATGTTTTATTTTTAGCAACTCATATCTTAAAGATATATGTTAAAATTACAAATCGGAGGATTTGTAACAACTTGATTTTATTTGGATTTATAAATATACAATGTTTTATTAAAGGCAATACCTTTTTTTTTATGTTTTCACTCTAAGTCAAAATATTTTTCAAACGTTTTCCGCAGTGGCATCCTAAATTCGGCCGTGGCTCGTGGGCCGGGTTTGGGGTGTTACAGTTTGGTATCAGAGCCCGGTTCAAAACTCGGCTTTGAGGGTTTTGGGCCCAAAACATTTTTTTAGATGGGCTTTTCAAAGATTTGGGCTTTCATAAATTTTTCAGTTTTATTCGCATGGCACCTATATCTCCAACCCAAGTCCACTGTAAGTACCTCTGACTATTGAAGTGATTTATATATGTGAATGTTATGGGCTTATTTGGGCTCGTAGATTAAAATATTAGTACTATTGGACCGTAGGGCTAGTGCACTCAAACACATGCATAAGACTTAAAGAACAATTGAACAAACCTGTGACTAAGTCGCCGAGCTAGGGTGTGGCAACCATTGTACGCATGTCTAGGAGTGGATTCAGTAAGAGCTTTGTATTTAAGCAATCCGAGTGACTCACCTCCTCTTTACTCGAATCCTACAGTGCGTAGCTACGGTTCACCCTAACCAAGAGGACCTATTCACTGGGCTAAACCCAATAACTAAAACCCGAAAGGGACTAGCCATACTTGTTTTATAAAGATCTTAGTTTTAAATATACCAAATTACCCTCTGATTTATAAAATCCTTTTAGACTTGAGAATTTTCCGAAATAACTCGATTTGCAAACTTACTAAAATACCCCTGAGAGGTAAAATTACGAAAATGCCCCTGGTTTATAAAATTACCATGTTACCCTTGACTTTTATGAAAATATTCTTACTTTACAAAATACCAAAACCCTGTTTTGCAAAATGCTAAGATACCTTGATTTGGAAAATTTACAAAATAACCCCGATTTTGAAATTTTTGCAATACCATTGATTTGGAAGAATTTTCAAAATAACTTCGAGATTTGTATATTTTGGAATGCCTTTGATTTGTAAAGATTATTTTCGAGTTGACATCGATTTATTACAAAAATACCCTTGTAGGAAAAATGACGAAATTACCCCTGGGTAGGGAATGGTCTGAAATACCTATAATGATGTGTTGAATGTTGTGGATGAATGTGAGTGTGATTCTCTAAATTAGAATAGTGAACTTGAACTAGAAATTTTGATTGATCGAAAGAACAACTTCAAAACTTTGTTTCATAAAATAGTTCGCGCATAAACAAGTGGAACAAAAGTATTAATGCATAAAACTTCTTAATCGAGTTAAATCGCGATGTTAGATATGAGTTCTAGGGGACGTGGTTGTAGTGGACGCGGTAGAAGCAAAATGGTCGTGTGTCGGAACCATCGCTAGTGAAGTATCTAGAACCTTGAGTGTGAACTTGGAGACTCAGATTTAGAAAGTATATTGGTTTTATTAAGATCAGTGCGCAGCAAGAGCATAGTGTGGTGAGATAGGATGTACGATTGTTCGTTAGTAAGTAATTTGAGGACTAAATTATTTTTTTAGGAGGGTAGAATTGTAATATCCTGAAATTGGGCTTAATAGGATTGGGCGATTGGGCCTTGGGCTTTAGGAAAAATTTGAGTATCATATTGTTGCTTGAGTTAATTCGTATGATTTTATTGTGTGCTTAATATAGTCTTGTGAAGGCTTGGAATTAATTGGTTTAGAATAATTTTTAGTATGGAGAATTTAGTGAAGTGGATCAAGTGATTATGATGCTTAAGTTAATTTAAGTGTTTAATGTTAGCATAAGTGAGCAAGTAGTAAAGTGGTGTTGGCACATGAGTAATTGTATGAGGGAAGAGGTTCGAATCCCATGGATGACAATAAGGTGACTTTTATTTTTGCATTGTATGGCATGTGCTGGTCAACTCTAACTAAGATAAGGTTGGACTTTATCATTTATGGATAGTAGACTAAGGAATAAGGCAAGTGCTTATTTATGGTATGGTATCAAGGTGTTATGGTATGATAAGGGGACATAAGGCTTGGATTAAGGGATGAGGTTTTGGAAAGTTTGGCATGACCAACTTGTCCATGAATGTGGACAGCATTATGGATAAGGAGGACTAATTTTTATGGCAAGATAGTTAGTAGTTTAGGTAAGCTTGAATTTGGGGAAAAGAATTATTTTTGATTAAGGAATGATGAGGGAACACAAGGCATAATGTAAGGTTATTGCTATGGAAAGTTTTGTGTGGAAAACTTTGGCTTTGGAGTTCATGAACTTGGACGGTATTAGGGGCTAGGGGGGATGGCTGAAATTTTTGGTTAGCTTTTGGTATAGTATGGTGCTAGTTTTTGGTAGAATTAAGTGATAGATGAGCACATCTTTCTTTTGGCTATTTTGTGTTTCTCTCTAATCTTTTTCTCCTCTTAGCCGAATGTATTTTGGCCAAAAGGTAACCATTTTCTTTTCTTTTGGCCATTTGAGTTTTGACCATTTTGGTTTTTAGTTGTTCTTTCTCCCCTCAAGTCCATTCCTTCTTCTCTTCTTTTTTTTTTTTTTTTGTGACCGAAACTACAAAACCATCAAAGACCATTTCTTCTCTTTTTCCCTTATTGCCGAACACACTTTGACTCAAAGTTCTTCCTTGATTCATCTTCTATTCTTGAGAACCCGAAACCCAAACTCCTCATTTCTATTCTTCTTTTCCTCTTTGTTTTCCACAAGAGACTTTCAACATTATTCTCTCCCTAATTCTTCACCATAGCCGAATATTCTACTTCCTTTTAGTATTATTTTTGGCCAAATGTATCTAGAGTCATAATATTGTGTTTCTTTTGTGTAGCCAACGGTAAGGAGCCTTAAGGTGGATTGTAAGAATTTAATTCATCAAGGTAAGTGTTATGTGGTGATTCGGGATTTAGTTAAGCAAAGTAGGTGATTTGTAGTATTCGGCCATAGGCCATTGTATGAGTTTAAGTGATGACCGATTTCTGACTTTGGTTCTTAGGAACAAATCGACTGGAATAAGAGAGTTTTGGGATTGAGTAAACTGTGCCAAAGCAGGTGCGTAGTTATCACACTGTCTCTTGATTGTGTGTATGTGTTATATTTATGTATATGTGATTTGATGTTAATGGTAGCCGAATTAAGGGCTAAGATTGTGAATACCTGTGGTGGGTGATCGAATACTCAGGTCAGTGAATTACGATATTAAATGATCATTGATGAATATATGAAATGTGATGGCATGTGATGCATTATTGTTCAAGTGATATGTTGCCATGATACACATATATATATGCATGGGACTTGGGATGTGACTATCGAAGGAAAGGGTGTACTTTATGTACGTGGTCCGATGTTAGCCTTGTGCTACATTGGCGCTTGATGTTAGCTATGTGCTTCATCAAGGGAGGTGTTGGCTAGGTGCCCATCTTGGCGGTTGATAGCTGTGCATCACCGTGGATTAATTGATATGTGGGATCACTTATGTGATCGGTGGCTTAGCCACGGCCTTGAGCAGCAAAGTCCGCCGAGGTAAGTTATGTGGGATCACTTAGGTGATCGGTGGATTAGCCACGGCCTTGGGCGCGGGTGTGCCGAGGTTGGTGTAATGGATGGAACTAGGTTGGGTTGGGCTTCATTTTGCATAATTTTGTATGTGGATCAGTGTGGATATGGGCCAAGCCCATATGTGGGGACATGTGTAATAACTATGCACCGAGTCCATGTGACTCACCCAATTTTTCTCAAACCTTACAGTGATGCATAAAGCTTGGACCGAGTTGGAGTGGATACGAGGTGGCCCATGCAGAAGTTATTTTCCTTATTTTATATTATATATATATATTTTCAGAATTTGCGAATATTTGTTTATTGTAATAAGGGCCATTTAAAGGTTTTGAAGTTTATTATTATGTTTTAAAGTGGATTGACTATTTTTATTATTTGGATATGTTTTATTTTTAGCAACTCATATCTTAAAGATATATGTTAAAATTACAAATCGAAGGATTTGTAACAACTTGATTTTATTTGGATTTATAAATATACAATGTTTTATTAAAGACAATACCTTTTTTTTATGTTTTCATTCTAAGTCAAAATATTTTTCAAACGTTTTCCGCAGTGGCATTCTAAATTCGGCCGTGGCTCGTGGGCCAGGTTTGGGGTGTTACAGGTTTCACACGGTCTAAGACACAGGCTGAGATACGGTCGTGTATCTCAAGTTAGCAGGATACACAGGCTAGTACACGACCTGCGACACGGCCGTGTGAGCCAAGTCAATGAGTTATACGGTCTATGTAACAGCCCAATTTTAGGGCTAGTCAGAACAGTGGTTTTGGAACCACTAACTCGAGGCCAGATAAATTATTTTTAATATTATTTTATGTGTCATAGCATGATTATATGTGTGCATGAAAATTTTGGTGAATTAATTTTAGTGATTGCATGCTTAACAGCGAAAAAGGACTAAATCGTATAAAGTGCGAAAGTTCTATTTTACAAGCTATAGGTGTTAAATAGCTATAGAACCTTAAATTGGTGGTCCTTAATGTGCAACTAGACCTTTCTAATGTTGATAGCCGGCCATAGGGACAAGAAAATTTAATTTGGTCAAGATTTGGTGGATTAGGTGACTTAGTTGAAATAAAATAAAATAAAACATAAAAAGCTATCATCTTTTTTCCTATCACCTTCTTCCTCCACCAAAAATACCAACAAGAATAGGGGTTTGGAAGCTTGAAATTTTCAGCAACTCATCCTCCTTACAAGTAAGTGATTTTGGTGGTCTTTCTTGATAATTTTTGTACTTTTGGAACCCCTAAAGCTTAAGCTAACTAATGAGGGGACTATTTTGCAAAATGGTTGAGAGTCTAGGGTTTTGCCATGTGAGTATTTATGTTTATTTCTGAATTTTTATGGAAGATAATGAATCTTAGTTGTTAAATAAACAACTTTTGTGAATGGAGTTTCCATGAAAACACTTAAAAGTTCCTTTTTGTAAAGGTTGTAAAATAGGTGGTAAATGTGTGAAATAATTGAAATTATGAGTTTCTATAAGAGGGAATATGAATCGGCTAGGCTTGGGTGTGTGAAAAATGAACACATTTCATTTTACGAGCCTAGGGGTAAAATAGTAATTTTACGAAAGTCGAGGGGCAAAATGGTAATTTTGCCAAAATAGGAATTTTGGAGTGATTGGAATAATGTGGTTATTTAATAAGCTAAATATGTCATTGTAGATCAAGAAGAGCGTGGAATCAACCTTGACCGAGGAAAAGGCAAGGTTTCGGACTAAATCGCAAATTGACATATTTTGTATTGAGGTAAGTTTATATGTAAATGATACGTTCTTTTTACTTATGATTTTACATATAAATGTATTATGTGAAATGTGGATGAATATTGTTGATAATTATTAATTGATAGAAAGTGAGGAAATTATGAATGAATACCGTAATTATTGTTAATGGTGGGCTATGTGCGATACCACCGTAATTATTGTTATTGGTGGGCTATGTGTGATACCACCGTAATTATTGTTATTTGTGGGCTATGTGCGATACCACCGTAATTATTGTTATTGGTGGACTGTGTGCGATACCACCGTATTTACTATTATTGGTGGGCTGTGTGCGATACCACCTTGTTATTTATTAGTGGTGGGCTGTGTGAGAAACCACCCTATATTGGTATTATCCCGAATGTGTTTATCGAGAAACTTTGGATTAAATGAGATTATGTGAGACTGTGTGATGATGAGTGCAGGGTATAAGTGCATCTAAATGTGAGCAATGTGTATGTTGTGTATTTGGAATGTGGTAAGATTTGGAAAATGAGTAAGTACAATTGCAATGATCTGAATTATTCTTGATTAAAATGTAATGTTCTTGATTGATAAGTATGTGGTATGATGTTTATTGTTTACATATAGACTTACTAAGCTTAATGCTTACTCCCTTTTCTTTCCCCTTTGTTTTATAGTATCGACAAGCCAGCTCGGGGAACGGAGACCGTCGGAGGATCACCTACACTATCTACACATTTGGTATAGTTAGAGCATTCTTTTTTAGTATGGCATGTATAGGGTTTTGGTCTTTTGGGTTATATGTCATATTGGTTTAGCCAAATGTATTGGCTTGTGATTATTTGATTCATTTTGTATAAGTCCATGAGATGTGGCACATAATATTTATTTGAATGTAAACCTATTCATATATGCATGTATGTGTCAATGACATTATGTTATGGCTTATGGTTATTGTTGGTTGAATGATGATATGTTGCATGTGTTTATGGATGTTTAGTGTGGTCTTGATATTGTGAAAGTTGGTGCAAGTTTGAGTGGCAAAAAGGCTTGGTAGATAGCCTTATTTTGTCCACATGGACTGAGGCACGGCCATGTGTCTCAACCGTGTGAAAGACACGGCCATAAGACATGGGCATGTGCCCAGGACGTGTGAAGTCTACACCTGATTTTAGGAATTTAATTTGCCACACGGCCTGAGGACACGGGCGTGTGCCTTGGCCGTGTGACCTTATGGAGATGATGATGTCATAAACAGAATGTCAAGGTTTTCACACACGGGCTAAGACACGGGTGTGTCATGGCCGTGTGAGGGACACGGGCCGTAGACACGAGCGTGTGCCAAGCTGTGTGAAAACCCCTGTAGGTTCGAATTTGAGAAATAAATCCACACGGGTTAGGAATATAGGCGTGTGTGATAACACGGCCTGCCCACACGGGCGTGTGGCCCTGTTTTGAGTAAAAATTTTCTTAGTGCTCGTAAGAATTCGGATTAGTTCTGAACTACTCCTTATGTATGTTTTGGGCCTCGTAGGCTCGTTTAAAGGGTGATATGGATATTTAAGGAAAGTTTTAAATTTGAGTGGAAAATTATTTATCGGTTTGTATGATTGCTTGCTTGTAAGTCTGGTAATGCCTCGTACCCTGTTCTGACGTCAAATACGGGTAAGGGGTGTTACAGTCTATGACACGAGCTGGGACACAGCCGTGTGTCTTTACTTCGAAAGCTCACACGGTCTGAGCTATGTCACATGGCCTGGTCACATGGTCGGGTTACCCCTGTTTTCCAAATTTTCTAGTTTTTCCTAAAATTTATTTTTTGATTCATTTTGGTCCTCGATTGCTTTCAAACTAATTTTAGGGCCCTGTAAACCCGAATTAAGGCCTAAGTGAATATTTATTCTATGAATTGATATAAGTTTATAAATTAATTGAATATTTTTTTTGAATTAAGATAAATTGTTATGTTTGGTTCTATAACACTCCGATCCTTAATCTGGTAATGAAGACGGGATATGGGTGTTACACTACAAGACATGGTCGTGTTGATCAACCATGTGCAAAGGTGGAAGCCATGTGGAAGGAGTCACACGGTCGTGTAATAGACTGTGGTTGTGTGTGCAAATAGAAACCTAAATTACACGGACCACGTGGCCGTGTGATCGTTGTGATTTGTCAAAGTTATAAAATTTATAAAGAGAGTGATCGAACCTGGAAACTAACTATGACAACGATTTGAGGCAAGCGCACCTACCGAACAGTAGTATAGTTAAGGCAAGACCGGATTGTCGAACCCAAAGGAACTAAAAGTACTAATACTAACTTTCTTTTTATTATCTAGCCTAAAATAAAGGGAATTGTCGTTTAATCTAAATTAACTAACTACTAAGCTAAAGACTCTAAGACAAAGAAGAATGAATTTGGGGAAATACTTGTGGGAAAAACCAATTGATTAAGACAATACCCGAGGAAGAATCCACCTAGACTTCACTTGTTATCTAACACCGAACTGCACGATTTATTCACTTGACTTGTTCCGTAGGATTCCCTAAGTTATATTAATACCTACGTCGAGGCTACTAACGTCTAACCCTAGGTTGATTAATTGAAATCTCTTTCTAATTAAAACCCCTAGAATTGCATTAACTCGATCTATGGCCTCCCATATTAGGTTTCACCCTAATCCGGTAAAATCTCGTCACCCTATATCTAGGCGTGCGATCAACTCCGCTTAATTATGCTAGATCTACTCTTGGGCAGGGACTTTTGCTCCTCCACCTAAGGACATCAAACTTGAATTAATATCCCGAAAATATCAAAACAAGAATTAAGAACACATAATTAAGAACAAATCAAGTATTTATTATATAGTTTAGAAAACAATAACAAGATTCATCTTAGGTTTCATCCCCCTCAAGTGTATGAGGAGTTAGTTCATAATGATAAAAGAAAACATCTCAGAAGAAAAGATAAAACAAAACATAAGAAAAACCCTAAAACCCCCTGAAGGAATTAAAGAGAGATCCTCCGTCTTGAGTATGACTCCGGCTTCTTGAGATGAATCAACTAGCTTTCTTCGAGTAAATTCCCACAAATCTGCCCTTTTTGCCCTAGTTGGGCGCCCGACAAAAGCCTTGGGCTCCCTTTTAGGTCATACTTAGGGTGTTTATATAGGCTTCGGAATGTGTTACTTCGCCTCTAGGTATCCTAATCCGAATAGAATCTCTCTTTGCCACGGCAGGGACACGCCCTTGGCACACGCCCGTGTAAGTCGTGGTCAGGCCGTGTTTGAGTCCATTAATGAGGCACGGCCGTGTGGTCTTGGGCCCAGGTTTGCCGATTTCGTGATTTGGCCCATTTGGTCCGTTTTAAGCCCGTTTCTCATTTTTTTCATTCTCCGGTGCTTTCCTGAGTATAAAACATGAAAACAAAGGATTAAGAGCACCAAATTACATAATTCAAGGCTTAAATCATCCAAAAGCATGCTAAATGTGGGCTTAAAATATGTTACTATTGCGGTTTATCAAATACCCCCACACTTAAGCTTTTGCTTGTCCTCAAGCAAAATTCTCAACTCATAATTAAAACAAACTTCCTCGATTCATAATATTCATCCATAATGTTTTTTCATAATTCACAGATAATTTATACATGGATAATTCAACTCAAAGAGTCCTAAAGATTCAAGCAATCTAAGTCATACATTTTGTAGCATGAAAACATAGGTGTTTCCCCTTATCTAAATAATTACCCCTGATTCAAAATCGACAAGGATTGACATCCTCGCAAAAGATTCACTCAAATCACTCGAGGTGCTTAAGGTTCAAGAAAAAGCACTCATAAGTCAAACATGAAAACTTAATCCCATAGGCTTGCATGAAAATCAAATCTCCACCACTATAATATGATATGATACACAAATCAAAAGGTCTTTAACAGGGTTGTAACGGGGCTTGGGTTAAAGGTGTGGATAAAGGCTATATTAGAGGGTTAGAATCGAGACTAACCTGGCAAATTACCTAACTAGAAACGACGAACTAAATATAAATAATTACATCAATTGAAAATAATAATAAATATACTTCGATTTTTTTTAGAACAAATCAAGTAATAAGAAGATAGAATTTAACAACTGATAAAGAAAATAGTTAAGTAATCGATCAAATCAAATCTCGATATAGGGGTAGTCAAGAAGAATGATGATAACAAATACAAAAGGTTTTGGGTTAATATTAGTGGGTGAGTCAATAAAATGGGTTGTTAGGATCAAAGGGGTTTACTAGGGGTTAATTGTGAAGGTAGGCTTTTAGTGGAGTAAGTGGGTTAAAACCTAGGTGCCTTTATCATCTCAGTATATCAAATCAAAGGTGCGGTCTCGACATGTATAATCGATGCAAGTTCTAGAATAACAAATCAATGTTGACACACTCATAATCAATAAAGTGAGCAAGGAAAAGAATATATGCTCTAAAAGGCTCAAAATCTCACAAATATTATGGCTTTTGACGTCAACCTCGTAAATTTCAAACTTCAAAGTAATATTCAAATTTAGGTAGACAACCTAAAAAAAATTTTACTTTCTGAAAAATAGACTTATCATGTTTGATTCTCTATTATCTTAAAGTTTAAATTATCAATGCACAATTAACTATGACTTAATCCAAAACATATCAATAAAAATTATAAATCATTGGAAATTTCATTCTAATCATAATATGAGAAACTTACCTTAAGAAACAAGGCATAATTGAGGATTAATATTGTTGACACCTCTTCATACTTAAGAACAAGAACTAACTCAGGGATTTGAGAACAATGAAAAAAATTAGGCACTTTTTAAGTTCACCCCCCCCCCACACTTAAGATGTACATTGCCCTCAATGTACAAAGATAGATATAGATATAGAAAATCAAAAGATAGGGTTAGAGGTGAAACTCCCTGAATTTTTTTATGGGGTCACAATATTCGGGCAAGCGTTGGAGGAAGACATTTCACGTAGGGGTGGATATTAGGTCGTTGTGGCGTGATTCCCAAGCGACTGAAGAACCTAAAACTAAGAAACCAAAATAAGATACACTAAATTTAGTGGAAGAGAAGTTAAGATAAGGAAAATAAAGGAGAAGAGAAAAGAAAAGTAAAAGTTAAATGGCCTCAAAGACCCTTGGCTTGTCGAATAATTGAAGCGGGCGGCATTAACTTATGTAGATCGATCTCCCATAGAGAGACTGTGATTGGATCCTTCCGCTTCTTTAACATAGATGTGGTGGAGGTCAAGGGTTTGGGGAAGGACTAAAGAAGAAAAGTATGGAAGGGGAGGGGTCTGAAGAATAGGATGGGAGAAAGGAGGTGGGGAGTAGCTGAGAAGAAGGAGGGGGGTTTAAATAGAGTTTTCATGTCTGGTACACCCCCATGCCCGTGTACCATGGGTGTGTCGAGTCACACGGTCGTGTCGCACGGCCGTGTTATGCTTCTTTTCGTTTCTCCCACGCCCAGGTTCAGGTCACCATGCCCGTGTAGGATCAAACAGTGTCGACCACGGCCGCATCGCACGGCCGTGGCGAGTTAGTTAGAGCCCGTGTGACTTCCCTCAGTGTCGGCCACGGCCATATCGCACGGCCGTGGCAATTTAGAGTCGTCCGTGATCTGAGAATCTTTCGTCATTGGCTCGTACTACCTCTGCTATGTCAGTACGAAAATCCGTAGTGTCCACACGGCCACGGCCACGGCCATGTGCAAGGCCGTGTGGTATGGGAATCTGTACTTTGGTTAGTTTAAAATTAAATGCTGAAAAGGAAAAATAAAAGTAAAAATAAAAAATGTAAAAATTAATGGAGTTAGTGCTCAGGTTGCCTCCCGAGAAGCGCTCGTTTAAAGTCTTAAGCTAGACTTACCTCTCATTCGCATAATCAGGGTGGTTTGAAGAGTTGAACATCTTTCCTCATGCTATCTGTCCTATTATCCGTGTATAATTCAAGTCGAGTAGCGTTTATTTTGAAAGTGCCAAATATAGGATTACTTACCTCGACTGTTCCGTATGGGAAAACCTTGATTACCCTAAAAGGGATTTCTTTGTTTGTATTAGGGTCAGGAGGAGATATTCGAGGGTCTACTTTATCTAACAATACCTGATCTCCTATTTTGAATTTGTCTGTCCCATAGAGCGGCTTTGGTTCTTCTTCGTGTACCCCTAGTTTTTCCTTGAAATGCATCTTCCATTCATCTAGTTTATCGATCTGAAACCTTCATTCCTCATGAGTTGTTTCTTTGTTGGCATGGGGTCTAGGATCGGGTTCAGTTATGTTCTTTCGTGGTGCTTCCTGAAAAGAAGGGTTAACCGAATGGTTATTGATAGAATGTACATTCTCACC
Organism: Gossypium sturtianum; assembly: GCA_025698515.1. Lineage (NCBI taxonomy): Eukaryota > Viridiplantae > Streptophyta > Magnoliopsida > Malvales > Malvaceae > Gossypium > Gossypium sturtianum. Next base: position 129,223,547 of record CM046948.1, read on the forward strand.
TTGTTTACTCGATGTTCTAATCGAATCGAGAGCCTGAAGAGTGGCTGTCTCGTCACCTACACAGAGTATGAGTTCACCTGCGTCAACATCAATTTTAGTCCTGGCAGTTGCTAAAAAGGTCCTTCCTAGAATTAAAGGGATACTATTATCCTCATCCATGTCTAAAACGACAAAGTCTACTGGGAATACGAATTTATCAATTTTCACTAGCACATCTTCGATTATACCCCTAGGAATTCTAACAGTTTTATCAGCTAATTGAATGCTCATCCTTGTTTGTCTGGGTTTCCCTAGACCTAGTTGTTTAAACATTTTATAAGGAATGACATTTATGCTTGCCCCTAAATCAGCTAACGCATTATCAATAGATAAACTACCAATTAAGCATGGAATTGTAAAACTCCCTGGATCTTTTAACTTTCGTGGTAGTTTATTTTGTAGAATTGATGAGCACATTGCGTTTAGCTCCACATGCGATGTTTCGTCTACCCTCCGTTTGTTTGTCAAAAGCTCTTTTAAAAATTTTCTTGAATCTGGCATCTGTGAAAGAGCTTCGAGAAACGGTAAGTTAATATGTAATTTCTTTAAAAGTTTAAGAAACTTACCGAACTGTTCCTCTGTGTTATCTTTCTTCATTACTTCGGGGTATGGTATGCGAGGTTGGTACTCTTTGATTACCAGTTTTGGCTTTTCTTGGGTTACCTCAACCTTACCTTTTTCTACCACACTTTCTTGCCTTAGATTGGGCTCATCTAACCCTACATTATCATGAGCTGATATGGCTTGAATTTGCTCCTTAGGGTTAGTTTCAGTGTTACTTGGCAATCTACCTTGTGGTCGTTCTGACATGATCTTGGTAAGTTGACCTACCTGATTCTTGATCTCTTGAATCGATGCTTGCTGACTTTCAAGTGTTGTCTCAGCTTTTTAAAGACGGGTTTCTGAGACTGCTATGAATTTTGTCAGCATCTCCTCAAGGTTCGACTTCTTTTCCTGTGGGTAGGGCTGCTTTTGAAATTTTGGAGGGGGTTGTTGTCTTTGATTTCCTTGACCACCCCATGAAAAATTAGGGTGGTTCCTCCAAACTGGATTATAAGTATTACTATAAGGGTTATTGTTAGATCTAAAGTTGTTACCCATATAGTTCATCTGTTCGTTCTCTGTGCCCGGATGGTAGGGTGGGTACTCAGGATTCACCATGCCTCCACTTGCGTCGCACTGCATGACCGGATGTACCTGCGAAGAACACAAACCATAAATCTTTTTATTTAGCACTTCTACCTGATTTGATAGCATGGTTACTGCGTCGAGGTTGAAAACTCCGTTTGCTTTTGTTGGCCTTGTCCTTGTAACTTACCACCGGTAGTTATTCAATGACATCTCTTCTATAAACTCATAGGCCGCTTCAGGAGTTTTTTATTCAAAGTTTCACGCGATCGAATCGATTAATTGCCTTGTTGAGGGTTCACACCGTTGTAAAAGTTTGGACCAGAGCCACAAGGGTAATCCATGGTGTGGGCACCTTCTCAACAAATCCTTGTATCTCTCCCATGCATCGTAAAGTGTCTCTAAATCCATCTGCACAAAAGAAGAGATATCATTCCTTAACTTGGCCATTTTGGCCGGCGAAAAATATTTCAATAAAAATTTTTCGGTCATTTGATCCCATGTAGTGATTGACCATCGTGGAAGAGAATGCAACCACTGTTTGGCTTTATTCCTCAAAGAGAAGGGAAATAACTGAAGACGGATGGCATCGTCAGTAACGCCATTTATTTTGAAAGTGTCACAAAATTCTAGGAAATTTGCCAAGTGATTATTTGGATCTTCATCCTGCAAACCATCAAACTGAACAAATTCTTCGTATCATCCGAATTGTGTTAGGTTTTAGTTCAAAATTATTTGCGGCAATAGCGAGTCTAATAATACTTGACTCGGTTCCTATTAAACTAGGTTAAGCATAATCATACATAGTTCGAGGAGCATGATTGTCGGCTATCTCTGGAGGTGGTGGATTGTCCCCAGCCATCTCTTCGGTAGTATTAATTTCGTCTTCTTGCTCTTCTTCTATGTAGTTTAAGCTTACCTTATTTCTCTACGATTCTCATGAATCGTGATTTAAATTTCACTGTCAGTAAAGTAGGGGTCCTGTCGGGTTCCTTCTAGTCATAAACTAGAGGTACCTGAAAGGAATAAAAGAAATAAAATTAGCAAAGTTCAAAACAAACTAAGAAATAAAGGTGAATTGCAAAAAAAAATAAAAAAAATGGCTAAAGTAATAAAAATTGAGCTTTCTTAATATTTTAGTTCCCTGGCAACGGCCCCAAAAACTTGATCACTGTGATTTGTCAAAGTTTTAAAATTTATAAAGAGAATGATCGAACCTGGAAACTAACTATGACAATGATTTGAGGCAAGCGCACCTATCGAACAGTAGTATAGTTAAGGCAAGACCGGATTGTCGAACCCAAAGGAACTAAAAGTACTAATACTAACTTTCTTTTTATTATCTAGCCTAAAATAAAGGGAATTGTCGTTTAATCTAAATTAACTAACTACTAAGCTAAAGACTCTAAGACAAAGAAGAATGAATTTGGGGAAATACTTGTGGGAAAAACCAATTGATTAAGACAATACCTGAGGAAGAATCCACCTAGACTTCACTTGTTATCTAACACTGAACCAGACGATTTATTCACTTGACTTGTTAGGATTCCTTAAGTTATATTAATACCTCCGTCGAGGCTACTAACGTCTAACCCTAGGTTGATTAATTGAAATCTCTTTCTAATTAAAACCCCTAGAATTGCATTAACTCAATCTATGGACTCCCATATTAGGTTTCACCCTAATCCGGCAAAATCTCGTCACCCTATGTCTAGGCGTGCGATCAACTCCGCTTAATTATGCTAGATCTACTCTTAGGCAGGGACTTTTGCTCCTCCACCTAAGCACATCAAACTTGAATTAATATCCCAGAAATATCAAAACAAGAATTAAGAACACATAATTAAGAACAAATCAAGTATTTATCATATAGTTCAGAAAACAATAACAAGATTCATCTTAGGTTTCATCCCCCTCAGGTAGCTGAGGAGTTAGTTCATAATTATAAAAGAAAACATTTCAGAAGAAAAGATAAAACAAAACATAAGAAAAACCCTAAAACCCCCTGAAGGAATTGAAGAGAGATCCTCCGTCTTGAGTATGACTCCGGCTTCTTGAGATGAATCAACTGGCTTTCTTCGAGTAAATTCCCACAAATCGCCTCTCTTTGGCCTAGCCGACACCCCGATAAAAGCCTTGGGCTCCCCCTTTTAGGTCATACTTAGGGTGTTTATATAGGCTTCGGAATGTGTTACTTCGCCTCTAAGTATCCTAATCCGAATAGAATTTCTCTTTGCCACAGTAGGGACACGCCCTTGGCACACGCCTGTGTAAGTCGTGGTCAGGCCGTGTTCGAGTCCATTAATGAGGCATGGTCATGTGGTCTTGGGCCCAGGCCGTGCCGATTTCGTGATTTGGCCCATTTGGTCTGCTTTAAGCCCGTTTCTCGTTCTTTTCATTCTCCGGTGCTTTCCTGAGTATAAAACATGAAAACAAAGGATTAAGAGCACCAAATTACATAATTCAAGGCTTAAATCATCCAAAAGCATGCTAAATGTGGGCTTAAAATATGTTACTATTACGGTTTATCACCATGCCATATACCCATGTATGGCAGACAGACATGTGTTAGGCCATGTATCAGCCTGTATGCACCTAAATGACCATTTTTTCACAAGTTACCTAATCTAATTTCACTTAAGCTACAAGCAACATTAATCCATCACTCAAACTTGCTCAAACAACATCAAAACATACCTAAAACACATATTTCATTAATCTTAAGTGCCTAACCAGTAGGCCACAATTGGCACCTCAATTCAAACATTTGCAACTACCATTCAATACCATGCAAACACTATTCACTTACCATATACAATTTGCATACCTTTAATTATCATTCACCACACAAGCCTTAAGCAAATTCACCAAATAACATAGGCATATATACATGTAAATATACCACTTTATCTCAAAACATACCAACCATTTATATTTAACATTTCATACTATTTCAAAACACAACTTGAACTTACACACTTATAACCCAACATACCTAATTACATGTCACTTATAACGTAAAAGAAAATGATCACAAAATCTACTGAGTCGATGAACAAATAGTGTGAGTTCCAACTTGACTTCCAACCGACAGCAACTTTCGATGATCTACAAGAAACCAAACAAAATAACTTTAAGCAACACTGTGCTTAGTAACCTCGTATGAAAATTAACTTAACTTACCAAGTTTGAAAAACAATTAAAACATGAATTATACCAATTCACAAGCAAAAGCATATGCTCATGGTTAGTCTATGTAACCACAAATCTTACAAGTTAGTACTTTCACAAATGAACATATAACTGATACATACTTAACAATCATACACAAGTAATCACATTGGTGCAAATATCATCTTTCACATTCAGTATTATATAACCATTTGCCATTTCATATAACCAATTAGCATATCAAATAACCCTTTCATATATCCAATTTTCACCTGATGAACCATAGTGAATTAACATTGGATACGTGGGAATAATGTTTACACAAGCTGTGAAGAATCCGCAACATATGCGGGATTTTATCCATCGGTAGGATAGCCAAGACCAGCCCCCGTGTAACATCCCAAAATTGGGCCTAGTAGAATTGGACCTATTGGGCCCATTGGACCTTGAGCGTAGAAGCGTTTTAAAATTCATGGGAATTTGAGAACGGCATTATTTCAAGTTGGACTTATTAGGAAGGTGATTTTGGAGAGTTACGAGGTTTCTAGGAAGTTTTGGGTTCAAGTTAAGTTATAGGAAAAATTTTATGTTTAAGCACTTTAAGGAGAGATAGTAAGTGGCATCAAGGCTTATGGAAATAAGAGAGTAATTTGCTTGCATAAATGAGCAATTCGTAAAGAGGATATGATGCCACATGAAGGACTTTAAGGGAAGAGGTTCAAATCCCACCAAGTGCAAATATTTTGGATTAAATTTTTGTACTAATAAGGTAAGTGTCGGCCAAGGCTTTAATATGGTATGGAAGACTTTTTAATTTTGGAAGGGAGGCTAAGGAATATGGTAAGGAGGAAGATAAGGGAAAAAGAGGGGAAAGAAATGAAAGAAAAGGATAAGGGAACATGTTGGCATATAGTGTGGAAGGTGTTTTGGAAAGATTTTAATTGGTTAATGTTCATCTTTTGGAAAAGATGATAATGGTTTTGGAGGGGGGTTTGTGATAGCCGAATTTTCTATAGGAATTTGCAAGTTTTTGGTGCTGGAAGAGGTTGTTTTCTCCTCAGTATTTTGGTGTCTTTTGCTTTCTCCAATTTTTCCCTCTTTTCCGAAACTCCAAAGCCAAAAAGAGAGCATCTTTTTCTCTTGTTTTGACTGAAACCCTCAAGGCATCTTTGCTTATTTTCCCTTTGATAGCCGAACCCATTATCATCTTATTCCTTCATCATTTCGTTCACCATCGTATGGGAAAAAACTCTTCTTAATCAGATCGGTAAGAGACTCTATTCTATCATTGTATTTTTCTTTTCTCCATGCCGAATTTTGTGCCCTTGTCTTGGGATGGTTTTCTTAACCGAAAACATCATTTCTTCTATTCTCTCTAAGCGTGATCATCTTTCCTTTCGTAGTGTTCTAGTGTGTAGTCGTAAAGGACATTCTTGTTGATCCCTCTCTAGTCTTGAGTCAAACGATTGAACTCGGATCTATCATCATTAAGGTAAGGGGTTCATTTTCAGATTTTTCGTTATATCTCTATTTGGCTATGTTGTAAATCGGATTGAAGTTTCGACTAATCGATTATGTTTTAGGGACGAAATCACTCGATATATTCTATTTGCAAATTCTTCGGATATAGTGGTAAGTGATTCAAGTGTAAGCAATGCATTGAGTATGAATCTTTTGGAAATCCGAGGCTAACTTTTGGTTGGTATTGTTCTAGGATCAACGGAGAGTGGTTCTTTAGGAAATCAAAATAAGGTGTGTAATCCCGTACCCTTCCGAATACATGTTGAAATGGTGTGTAATCTCACATCTCTCTAATGGTTTGCATGAAATGTTCTATGATTCGGTCGAAATACTGAAGAAAACCGGAAGTCGGCATCCGTGATCACTTGGGCGTGCGTATGTCCGTAGTGGTAACCATAGTTTACAATGAAATAGTTTTTGGTCAGCAACAGTGATGTGATTTTGAAAAATCACAGAAAATAGGAGAAAAGGGATTAATAAGTTAATAAGATATCGAATTAAAGCTTACTGTGTCTATTTTTATATGGAAGAAGCGGAGAAGGAAAAGGAATTTTAAAGTCTGTGATATATTAATTTTAGTGAGACTGGTTCTGATGGACTTCGTGGTTCCCTGTTCTGTCTTGGAAAAATCGTATAAAATTGTAAAAAGTAAATTAAGAGTTATAATTAATATGTATGGATTCCTTATTGAACCTATTTTTAATAGAAACAAGTGGGAGAAGCATATGAAAACCGTACAGTAAGATATTTGAAATAAAGATAAGAGAGGTCAGAATAGTTGGACAGTGAAACAAGGGAAACTTTAAGGAATAAACTGTACTAAATGGTTAAGTCAAAAATTCTGGAAAAATTATCGTAAGAAGATATATGAGTCTAGTTTCAAGGAAAATTTATGGATCTAAATTTCGAGTTTCCTAATCCGAGTTATGGTCAGTTTAATCAGTATGACACAGATGGACAGTTTCAATTTTTCTGCCCCAAATTAGTAGTTAAGTCTGGGTTGCGAAATTACCATAATACCCTTAGAGGGTAAATTACCGAAAAACCCCTGGGTTGCGAGATTACCAAATTACCCTTAGTGGGTAAGATTACCGAATTACCGAAATGTCCTTATGGACCGATTTACCGAAATGCCCTTATGGACCGAATTACGAAAATGCCCCTAATGGGCCGATCTGATGTATTGTTAGTGGGCCGATTTGATATATATTGTTTTGTGGTCCGATCTGATATATTGTTTAATGGGCCAATTTGACATATGGCTTAATGAGCCAATTTGATATAATGCCCTAATGGGCTGATTTTGCAAAGTGTTAATGGGCCAAATTGTTTGTAATAAATCTACGAGTTATTAATTATCGTGGTTATATTGTAAATATCATGATTTACTATGTATGTTGCATTTACATAAGTTGCATGGGATTGGGATATTGATGATCGGGAAGTGAAATTTGGTGGCTCGCCACATAATCTGTGACTCTGTCACATTTTGTCCGTGTGGCTAAGCCACGTATATTCTCGTTATTTTGATGGCTTGTCCACAATTCGAATTTGATATAAATGGCTAAATGCCTACGATTGGTGTGTTAGGCGGGGTGGGTTGACAAAAGATCCCCACAGTGTGTGTTGGATGGTACGGGTGGTGTGTAGCGGATGGATTATTAGGTTGGTTTGGGTTTGCATACATTCATACATTGCACATATATAAATATATTCTGTTTTGTAAATGGGCTTCGGTCCAAGTGCATGTTAAATGGGCTTAAGCCCAAGATAATGCTATATGGGTTCAGGCCCAGTGGATGACGGTAAGGGGATTTCACACTGAGTTCTTGTAACTCACCCCCTTTTCTTAACCCTTGTAGGTAATGCTCAAAGGATTTGAGGACTTGGGCCCATGGATGACTCGGTGGAGGCCATACTTAAATGGTGTTATTGAATTTTAAATTTCTATTTCCGTTTATTTTATTATTTTGCTATTTTGGTTTAAGTTGTAATAAGGCCTCTGGAGTATTTTATTATCGCTTTATGGTTGATATACTTATTATTTTGCTTAAATTGTTTAAAACGAGAATTTTTCTAAAACTTAAATAAAGGTTTTCCAAAATCGATTAACAAATGGATTTCATAATAAACTTTATAAATATTTTAACACGGAAGTTATTTTCTCGAACTATCAAACAATATTTTCAAAAGTCACGGTTTAAGTTCACTACCTTGATTGTTGACTCATCAATCAATCTCTCAAAAATATTTGTATTTTATCTACGTTTCAAAACGATTTGAGAATACTACAGAACTCTATTTCTAACATCACATTTTTGTAAATTGTTTATCTCAAATATGCTTTTGCCACCAAAAAGGTTTTAAAGATAATTACATTTTCAAGTAGTTAATAAATTGCTTAAGTGTTTTGGGTTTTAACAAAGAGGCTGAAATTTTCAAACGAGTTTTTTTTGTGTGACACGCCATATTCGGCCTAACTTCTGGGCCGGGTTTGGGGTGTTACAACCCGAAATGGTAATAACCCTAATGACATTTCATTTGTATCCTAGGCATTCATAAAGTTCATACAAGCCTTGTTTCATAACCATATCATTTAATTACTTAACCAATATGACATTTACATGATATCATCCATATAATTCTCATTTTCAATCACATACCTCAAATACAAGATCATTGCATTTTGATCCATATAAAGTTTAATATTTCTATACAAGATAAAGCATTCACCAACATACACAACACATCAATTCAAAAAAACTACAATTAAATCATTTTACAGACTATACGAACTTACCTAACCAAAAACGACGATGAACGCAACACCGGTGACTACTTTGCTATCTTTCCTTTTCCATGATTATTGTCCAGTTTATTTGTTTCTTTATCTAAATAATAATTAATTACAAACTATCAATATATAAAACTTTATAATACTTATTAAATGCATATGATCCCTATAATTTCATTTTTACAAAATTACCCTAAACTTTTACCTTTTATGCAATTCATTCCCTAAATCGAAACTTACATATTTTTCACAATTCAACATAATACCTTAGTGCCAAAATCAATATAGTCCCTCAACAGCCCATTAACCATCAAATTTCACAAAAATTCCTAGCTAAATTCAATATTTTATCAGTTCAATCCCTATTTTCAAGACTAACTAAAATTACTTTACAAAATAATCTTATTTAGCAATCAACCTCATGAATCTGTCAACCAACTTCAAGAAAACTTAAAACTCATTAATGGCAAGTTACAAAACCTTTAACAATTTTACGAATTAGTCTTTAGGTTAGCTAGATTAAGCTACAACAATCTCAAAAACATAAAACTTGCTAAAAATGAATTAAAATTTCACTTACATGCACACCTAGAAGCTTGGTCGAACCTTAAGCATCCATAGCAATGGTGTTTCGATGGTAGAAGGAAAATTTGGAGAAGATGATGGCTTATTCATCTTTTGTTTACTTTCTTATTAAATTACTAATTTGCCCTTTTATTAAACTTATATAATAACAAATATGCTTACCCATAACTGTCCACTATATTAATAAGGTATATTTTCCTTTTAAAACATTCCAAACATGATGTTTTAATCATTTAGCACCTTTATATTAATAGTGATTAATTTTTTCAGCTTTTACAATTTAATCCTTTTTACCTAATTAACCAACCAAATATCAAAGTTACTGAACCAAACGTCAATACGACTGAACGCTGTAAATCAGAGTTTTAAAATTTATAAAAGAATGATCGAACACGAAACTAACTCGACAACGATTAAAGGCAAGTGCACCTATCGAACAAAGAGTATAGTTTAGGCAAGACCAGATTATCAAACCCAAAGGAACTAAAAGTACTAATACTAACTTTCTTTTTATTATTTAGCCTAAAATAAGTGAAGTTGTTATTAATCTAAATTAATTAACTACTAAACTAAAGACTCTAAGACAAAGAAGAATGAATTTGGAAAATAACTTGGGAAAAACTCAGTTGATTAATCGATACCCTAGGAAGAATCCACCTAGACTTCACTTGTTATCTAACCTTGAACCATATGATTTTATTTACTTAGTTTGATCCATAAGACTCCCTAACGTATATTAAACCCTCTCTCGAGGCGAATAACGTCTAACCCTAGGTTAATTAGTGGAACTCTCGTTCTCTTATAATAACCCCCTAGAATAGCAGTAAATCGATCTATGGATTCCCATATTAGGTTTCACCCTAATCTGGCAAAATCTCGTCACCCTATCTCTAGGCATGCGATCAACCCCGCTTAATTATGTTGGATCTACTCTTAGGCAGGGTCTATTCCTCCTCCACCTAAGCACATTAAATTTGGATTAAGCTCACATAATTAAGAACAAACTAAGTAATTATCATATAATTCAAGTAATCAAATAACAAGATTCATCATAGGTTTCATCCCCTTCGGGTATCCGAAGGGTTTAGTTCATAACAATAAAGGAAAACATCTCAAGAGAAAAGATAAAACAAAACATAATAAATCCCTAAAACCCCCTGAAGGAATTGAAGGAGAGATCCGCCGTCTTGAGTAGAATTCCGGCTTCTTGATATGGATCAACTGGCTATCCCTGAGTGAATCCCCACAAATCTGCCTTCTTTGGCTTAGCACGACGCCCCTAGACGATAGCTTTTGGGCTCCCCCTTTCAGGTCATACTTAGGGTGTATTTATAGGCTTTTGAAATACGTTTCTTTCTCCCTAAGTATCCTTTCCTGAATGAAATTGCTCTTCTCCACGGCAGAGGCACGGCCATGGCACACGCCCGTGTAAATCGTGGCCAGGCCGTGTTCAGATTTCTTTAATGAGACACGGCCGTGTGAGTCGGGGTTAGACCGTGTTCTAGATGATCAGTGAGGCACGGCCGTGTGATCTTTGGTCCAGGCCGTGTCGATTTCATGCTTTGGCCCATTTGTCCCGTTTTAAGTTCTTTTCATCCCCTGGTGCTTTCCTGAGTATATAACATGAAAACAAAGGATTAAGAGCACCTTTTTACATAAATCAAGGGATAATTCATCCAAAAGCGTACTAAATGTGGGCCTAAAATATGTTACTATTTTGGTTTATCAAATACCCCCACACTTAAGCTTTTGCTTGTCCTCAAGCAAAATTCTCAACTTACAATTAAAACGAACTTTCTATAATTCATAACAGTCATTGATAGTGTCTCATCATAATTCAGAGATAATTTATACATGGATAATTCAACTCAAAGAGTCCTAAAAATTCAAACATTATAAGTCATAGATTCTGTAGCACAAAACATAGGTGTTTCCCTTCATCTAAATAATTACCTCTGATTCGAAATCGACAAGGATTGACATCCTCACAAAAGATTCACTCAAATCATTCAAAGTGTTTAAGGTTCAAAATTTAGGCACTCAAAAGTCAAACATGAAGAGTTAATCCCATAGGCTTGCATGAAAATCAAATCTCCACCACTGAAATATGAGATGAAACACAAATCAAAAGGTCTTTGTTAGGGTTGTAACGGGGCTAGGGTTAAGGTGTGGAGTAAGGCTGAATTAGAGGGTTAGAATCGAGATTGAATTGACAAATTACCTAACTAAGAACTAATGAACTAATAATTACATCAATTGAAAACTAATAATACGAGCTTCTTCTTCGATATTTGGAATAAATGTATAAGCTCATTTAATCACATAACTAATAATGAATAAACTTCGTTTTTTTTTTAAGAACAATCATAAATACATAATAAAAGATAAATTACTGAAATAAAACATCGTTAGGCTATTAATCAAATCAAATCTCGATATAAGGGTAGTTAAAAGGAATGGTGATAACAAAAACAAAGGGGTTCTGGGTTAATATTAGCGGTTATGTCAATAAAAAGGGTTTTTAGGGTTAAACAGGGTTCACTAGGGGTTAATTGTGAAGGTGGGTTTTTAGTGGAGTAAGTGGGTTAAATCCTAGGTGCCTTTATCATCTTTGTATATCAAATCAAAAAAATGTGGTCTCGACATGTATAATCGTTGCAAGTTCTAGAATAACATATCAATGTTGACATACTCATAATCAATAAAGTGAGCAAGAAAAAGAATTTATGCTCTATAAGGCTCAAAAACTCACAAATTTATGGGTATTTTGATGTCAACCTCGTAAGTTTCAAACTTCAAAGTAATATTAAACTCAGTTCGACAACCTAGAAAATTTTTAATTTCTGAAAAATAGACTTATCATGCTTGATTCTCTAGTATTCTTAGAATTTAATTATCAATGCACAATTATCAATGACTTAATCTAAAACATATCAATAAAAATCATAAATCATCAGAAATTTCATCCTAATTAGTAATATGAGTAATTTACTTTCAAACAAGACTAAATTCAGGGATTTGAGAATAATGCAAAATGTTTGGTACCTAATTTTAGAAATTTGAGAATAATGAAAAAAAGTTAGGCACCTTTTTAGTTTGTTCACCCCCCCACACTTAAGATGTACATTGCCATCAATGTACAAAGATAGATAATATCATTATAAAATCATAAGATATGGGAAGAAGTGAAACTCCCTGAATTTTCGGATGGCTCCTTGAGAGGAGATTGTGTCTTTGGTGGTGGTGATGAGCCGTCTGGATGACGAACCTGCGCTAGATGAAGAAATTGGGAGGCTCGTGGAGAGTTAGCCAAGAAATCTAAAGAAACCTTAATAATATACTAATAATATAATTAAAGACAAGAAAGATAAAGGGAAGGAGACTAAGAAGGAAAATAAACTAAGTTTAAAAGATAAAGGGGCCTGAGAATCCTTATGGTAGATGGTTCGAGAGGTGGGTGTGAGTTTGAAGGTGACGGAGGTGTTGGTGATGGTGGAAGTGTCGTGATTCCCAAGCAGCCTTAAGAACCTAAAAACAAGAAACTAAAACAAAATAAACTAAATTAAGTAGAAGAGAAATAAATATAAAGAAAATAAAGGAGAAGATAAAAATAAAAGAACAGATAATTGGTCTCAAAGACCCTTGGCTTGTTGTTTGGATGAAGCTGCCGGCATGAACTCAGGTGAATCGGTCTCCTTTGAGGAGATTGGCCTTTTACGCTTCTTTGCCATGGATATGATTTTGTTGTAGCTCAAGAGTCTTAGGATTTATTAGGAAAAGGAAAAAGAAACAAAAAGGGAGAAAAGAAAGAAAGGAAGAAGAAGAAGAGGAGTAGGTAAGGAGAGAAAGGAGAGGGGCATGGTATTTAAATAGAGTCTCAAGTCTGGCAATTTACCACGCCCGTGGGTTGAGGGTGTGTCGATTCACACGGCCGCATCGCACGGTCGTGTCGCAGGGTGTGTTGATTCTCTACATTTTTTTTCAAGTCGACCACGGTTGGAAGACACGGGCGTGTTCTGCCCGTGGTGGCAAGTCAGTAGCTTCGCACGATCGTAAGGCACGGGCGTGTTCTTCCCGTGGTTGGAAAGTCAGTAGCTGCACACGGCTATAGGGCACGGGCGTGCCCCTTTGTCGGTGCCCGTGGTGTAGTGGTTGGATCTGTGACGTCAAAAAGTGGTTGTAATTGATTCGTACGGCCTCTGCTATGTCAGTACAAGGATTCTTATGGTCCACACGGCCACGGCCACGACCGTGTGTAAGGCCGTGTGTCCTGGAATTCTGCACCCCTTTGTTAGTTTATAACTAAGTGTTCAGAAAGAAAAGAAGAAAAGAAAAACAAATTTAAAGCAAAATGTGAGAATAAATTATGTTAGTGCTCGGGTTGCCTCCCGAGAAGTGCTCGTTTATAGTCTTAAGCTAGACTCTCCTCTCTTTCGCTTTGTCAGGGTGGTTTGAGGAGTTGGAAGTCTTTCCTCATGCTATCATTTGCACCTTCCTGAAAAAATTTAAGTCGAGATGTGTTTATAGTAAACGTACCAAAAATAGGATTACTTACCTCGACTGTTCCGTGTGGAAAAACACTGGTTACCCTAAAAGATATTTCTTTGTTTGTGCTAGGGTCCGGAGGAGATATTCGAGGATCTGCCTGATCTAACAGCACTTGGTCCCCTATTTTGAAGTGGTTTGTTGTTCCTATTAGCTCTTTTGGGGGCTCATTCGGTTTTATCTCGTGTGGTTCCGGTTCTTCGTCGTGTATCCCTAATTTCACCTTGAAGTGTGTCTTCCACTGCGTCTAGATCATCGAACCAATCCTCGATCGTCATGAGTTATTTCTTTGTTGGCATGGGGTTTAGGATCGGGTTCGATTGTATTCTTTGGTGGTGCTTCCTGAAAATAAGGGTTAACCGAATGGTTATCGAGAGAATTTACGTTCTCACCTTGATTACTCGATGTTCTAGCTGAGTCGAGAGCCTTGATGGTGACTGTCTCATTACCTACACAAAGTATGAGTTCTTCTACATCAACATCAATTTTAGTCCTGGCAGTCGCTAAAAAGGGTCTTCCTAAGATTAGGGGGATCGAATTATCCTCATCCGTGTCTAAGACAACAAAGTCTCATCGGGAAAACGAATCATCAATTTTACAAGAACATCTTCAATAATACCCCTAGGAATCCTAACAGTTTTATCAGCTAATTGAATGTTCATCCTAGTTTGTTTGGGTTTCCCTAGACCTAATTGTTTAAACAATTTATAAGGCATGACATTTATGCTTGCCCCTAAATAAGCTAACGCATTATCAACAGTTAGTCTACCAATTAAACATGGAATTATAAAACTCCCTGGATCTTTTAGCTTTTGTGATAGCCTATTTTGGAGAATTGCTGAGCACTTTGCGTTAAGTTCCACATGTGATGACTCGTCTAACTTCCGTTTGTTTGTCAGAAGCTCTTTTAAAAATTTCCTAGAATCTGGCATCTGCGAAAGAGCTTCAAGTAATGGTAAGTTAATATGTAATTTCTTTAAAGGTTTAAGAAACTTACCGAACTGTTCTTCTGTGTCGTCTCTTCTTAATGCCTCAGGGTAAGGTACGCGAGGTTGGTACTCCTTGATTACCGATCTTGGCTTGTCTTGTGTTACCTCAACTTTACCTTTTTCTACCTCGTTTCCTTGTGTTGGGCTGGGTTCGTCTGCTTCTTCACTTTCTTGAACTGTTATGGCTTGGATCTTCTCCTTTGGATTAATTTCAGTATTACTCGGTAGACGCCCTTGCGGTCGTTTCTCGGATAATAGCTTTGCAATTTCTCCGATCGATCGAGTAATTTCCCCGATTGCCTTTGTAAGTCCTCCAACTTGGTTCTCGATCTTTTTGATCGATGTTTGTTGGGTGTCGAGTGTTACGTCATTTTTTTGGAGACGGGCTTCTGTGGATGCTATGAATTTGTTCAACGTCTCTTCAAGATTTGGCTTCTTTTCCTGTGAATAGGGCTGATTTTGGAAATTTTGAGGAGGTTGTTGTCTTTGATTTCCTTGTCCTCCCCACGAAAAATTTGGGTGGTTCCTCCAACCTGGATTATAATTATTACTATATGGGTTATTATTAGATCTGAAATTGTTACCTATATAGTTCATCTGTTCGCTCTCTGTGCCCGGTTGGTAGGGTGGGTACTCAGGATTCGCCACAGTTCCACTTGTATCGCACTGCATGACTGGATGTACCTGCGAAGAACACAAACTATCAATCTTCTTATTCATCAACTCTACCTGATTTGATAGCATGGTTACTGCGTCGAGGTTGTAAACTCCGGCTGTTTTTGTTGGTCTTGTTCTTGTAACTTGCCACTGATAGTTATTCAGTGACATCTCTTCTATAAATTTGTAGGCTGCTTCAGGAGTTCTATTGTTCAAGGTTCCACTGGCGGCTGAGTCGATTAGTTGTCTCGTAGAGGGGTTCACACCGTTATAAAAAGTTTTGACTTGGAGCCACAATGGTAAGCCATGGTGTGGACACCTTCTCAAGAGATCCTTATATCTCTCCCATGCATCGTATAATGTCTCTAAATCCATCTGCATAAAGGAAGATATATCATTACGTAATTTGGCCGTTTTGGCCGGTGGGAAATATTTTAATAAAAAAATTTCAGTCATTTGTTCCCATGTAGTGATTGACCCTCGTGGTAACGAGTTTAACCACTATTTAGTTTTATTCTTTAATGAAAAGGGAAATAACCGAAAACGTATGGAATAATCAGAAACGCCATTTATTTTGAAGGTATCACAGAACTCTAAAAAATTAGCTATATGAGCGTTCGGATCTTCGTCCTATAAACCATCAAATTGAACAAACTGTTGAATCATTTGTATAGTGTTAGGCTTTAATTCAAAATTATTAGCAGCTATAGCAGGCCTAACAATACTAGATTCGGCTCCTGTTAAATGCGGTTTAGCATAATCAAACATAGTACGAGGAGCATTATTTTCTCCCACATCTTGTGGTGGAAGATTATTTTCATCCACCCCTTCAGTAGGATTGGTTCTGTCTTCTCGCTCTCCTTGGTAATTTAGGGCTCGCCTAATTTCTCCGTGATTTCTTTGAGTGGTAGCTTCAATATCACTGTCGTATTCTAAAGGTCCTCTCGGGTTCCTTCTAGTCATAAACGAGAGGTATCTGCGAGGAAAAGAAAGAAAGAAAGTTTAGCAAATTTAAAATTAAAACTAAAAATAAAAATAAATTGCGAAAAATAAAAATAATGGCTAAAGTAATAAAAATAGAGCTTTCTTAATATTTTAGTTCCCAAGAACTACCAAAAACTTGATCATTGTAAATCGAGTTTTAAAATTTATAAAAGAATAATCAAACCTGGAAACTAACTCTGACAATGATTAAAGGCAAGTGCACCTATCGAACAGTAGTATAGTTTAGGCAAGACCTGATTATCGAACCCAAAGGAACTAAAAGTACTAATACTAACTTTCTTTTTATTATTTAGCCTAAAATAAGTGAAGTTGTTATTAATCTAAATTAATTAACTACTAAACTAAAGACTCTAAGACAAAGAAGAATGAATTTGGAAAATAACTTGGGAAAAACTCAGTTGATTAAACGATACCCTAGGAAGAATCCACCTAGGCTTCACTTGTTATCTAACCTTGAACCATATGATTTTATTTACTTGGTTTGATCCGTAAGACTCCCTAACGTATATTAAACCCTCTCTCGAGGCGAATAACGTCTAACCCTAGGTTAATTAGTGGAACTCTCGTTCTCTTATAATAACCCCTAGAATAGCGATGAAATCGATCTATGGATTCCCATATTAGGTTTCACCCTAATCCGGCAAAATCTCGTCACCCTATCTCTAGGCGTGTGATCAACTCCGCTTAATTATGTTGGATCTACTCTTAGGCAGGGTCTATTCCTCCTCCACCTAAGCACATTAAATTTGGATTAAGCTCACATAATTAAGAACAAACTAAGTAATTATCATATAATTCAAGTAATCAAATAACAAGATTCATCATAGGTTTCATCTCTTCTGTATCCAAGAAGGTTTAGTTCATAACAATAAAGGAAAACATCTCAAGAGAAAAGATAAAAAAAAACATAAGAAATCCCTAAAACCCTTGAAGGAATTGAAGGAGAGATCCGTCGTCTTGAGTAGAATTCCGGCTTCTTGAGATGGATCAACTGGCTATCCCTGAGTGAATCCCCACAAATCTGCCTTCTTTGGCTTAGCACGACGCCCCTAGACAATAGCTTTTTGGCTCCCCCTTTCAGGTCATACGTAGGGTGTATTTATAGGCTTTTGAAATACGTTTCTTTCTCCCTAAGTATCCTTTCCCGAATGAAATTGCTCTTCTCCACGGCAGAGGCACGACAATGGCACACGCCCGTGTAAATCGTGGCCAGGCCGTGTTCGGATTTCTTTAATGAGACACGGCCATGTAAGTCAGGGTTAGACCGTGTTCTAGATGATCAGTGAGGCACGGCCGTGTGATCTTTGGTCTAGGCCGTGTCGATTTCATGCTCTGGCCCATTTTTCCCGTTTTAAGCCTGTTTTGCGTTCTTTTCATCCCCTGGTGCTTTCCTGAGTATATAAGATGAAAAGAAAGGATTAATAGCACCTTTTTACATAAATCAAGGGATAATTCATCCAAAAGCGTACTAAATGTGGGCCTAAAATATGTTACTATTTCGGTTTATCAATGACACTGCAATAGACTCATAAATATTAAATAAATAATATTTACTGACTCACTAGTCAGAATTGTGGTCTCGAAACCACTATTTTTAGAACCACTGGAAAACGTGTTGTTACATGATTGTACCACATACGTCCAGATTGTTTTAATCCATATAAGAATTTCTTTAATCTAATCGAGAATTTTTCCCGGGGAACTCTATATCCTTCTGGGATTTTAAATGCTTCATGGATTTTCATATAAATTTCATTATCAAGTGAGTCATACAAATAGGTTGTAACAACATCCATTAGGCACATGCCAAGCTTTCACATACTGCCAGACTAATAAGATAATTAAACGTGATTACATCCACCACTGGAGAATATATCTCTTCATAATCAATGTCGGGCCTTTGCAAAAATCCTTGTGCTACAAGTTGTGTTTTATATCTTACGAGTTCTTTTTTCTCATTTTTTTTTGCATAAATAGTCATTTATATCTTATCGACTTTACATCTTTAGGTTTTTCGATTATAGGTCCAAAAGTCTTACGTTTAGCGAGTGAATTCAACTCTACCTAAATTGCATCTTTCTCATTTGACCTATCTTTTTCTATTTCTACATTCCTCAATAGATTATGCTCAATGTAACGCCCCAAAATTTTAATTTTTGATTTCGTGTATGCGTGACACACAATGTCTATCTGCTTCAGTGGTTATGTGTTCTGGGTGTGTGTGTGAGGTCCCAAGTTCAAGCCTTACTTGGGCAAATTTTGGTATTTTTATAAATAAAGCCTTAACCTTGTGCAAAGGGATTAAGTTTAAATGTTGGGTAAATTACATCAGAATGGGCCTGCTGGTCTGGTGGTTAAGTGGTGTGTTATTATGGTGGAGGTCTTGTGTTCGAATCCCTGCGCAGGCAAATGTATTTTTTTTTCTTAGATTTCGGGATAGAGTTGTGTAATAGGGGGATTCTGAATAGTGGATGTGAAGTGGGAATTAGGGGATAAGATTAAGGGATTTTGGGGGTTATCGGGATTTTATTTTACTTTTTTCCTATAACCGAAGTTTGGCTCCCTTTTCCAAAAAAAATTCTGCCGTCTATTCTTCTCCCTCTCCTCTTGCCGAAATTCTTTGAGTTTTTCCATCTTTCTCTTCTTTTTCTTCTTCTTGATTTTTCCCTAATCCATTTATTTTCCTTCGTTTTCACACGCGGTTAGTGCTCGCTTAGTTTCGGTAATTGTTTCTCGTCGTTTATGTCATGAATCTCTTAGCGACTGAAGTGTTAATGTTTTTTCTCTGCGATTTGGGCGTTGGAGGAGGCTCGGACTGGTGAATTCAGTGTTCTCGTCTTAACAATAGTTAAGCAGAGGATTATCGTTGGCGGTAAGTTGGGTTTCTGTTCATTCTTGGTTGTCAATTCGCTTGTAAAATCGTTAAATTGATGTTGAGTATCTTGATTTTAGGCCTTGAAGTGCCCGGGAGTGATTAGGCATCAAAAAGATACCAGGTGTGTACCCGAAACGCAGAAAACGGGGTTTGGCGAAAAGCCAAAATTGTTTGCTGTCGACAAATAAGAGAAATAAGATAAATGATGCGAAAAATTGTAGAGAAGGGAAATAAGGGTGTTAAAAACTAGGAAATCAACATTTTGCACTAAAACAATTTTGGACAGTAGCAGTAGTCTAACTTTGAAAAATCATAAAAAATAGTGTAAATTGAGTTAGAGGTTTAATAAAATATGAAATTAAATTTCATTGAGTCTAGTCTTTCATGGAAGAAACAGTGTAAGCAATGAAATTGTAAATCATGAGTTATAATAAATTTTCTGAGACAAGGTCAGAATGATTTTGGGTTCCCCTGTTCTAACTTTGGAAAATCATCAAAAATTGTAAAAAATAATTAGGGGCTTAAATTTATATGTTTAAATCCTTAATGAGTCTATTTTCAAGAGACACAAACTTAAACATCATCTAAATTTCGTACTAAGAGATAAGTAATTTTTAGTAAGGAAAAGTCAAAGTTGTCAAACATAAGAATAAGGATAACTTTAAAGATTTTACTGTACTTATTTAATAAACTATAAATTTTGAAAATTTTATGGTAGAAAGGTATTTGAGTCTAGTTTCGAAAACATCAAGAGGATCTTAATTTGGAATTTTGTAACTCAAGATATAAATTATTTAGTGATAATGACTCAAGTAGACAACTTTGAATGAACATATAAGTAAATAGTGAAAACATATATGGTAATTGAGCTACATGGGTTACTTTAAAAATGGATCACACGGCCAAGGCCAATTTGGGCCGAGTGGGCCACACGAACGTGTGGGCCCACACGAGTAGGTCACATGGGCAGTGGGCCCATTTTTACCAAAATGTTTTTAAGGTTGCACGGGTCACCCTAGTCGATTGTGAACCTACTGTAAAGTCGGTAAGCGCTACTTAGACCCCTAAATATATGAAATTGACTGAATGATATCTGTACTGGGCATGTTAATATCTTAACTGAATATATGTACTGAAATTGCATAATAGCATGTCATCCATTTTATGTTGCATTGCATTGGGTTGGGGGTTGTTATTGGGAAGAAGTGTGCTGAAAGGCTTTAAGCCTAATTTACTGGTAGCTCAGCTGCAAACTACTGTCTTGTGCCGCCTTCGGTACTACTTGGAGTGTAGGGATGGGTGGGTTGATTATATCCTCACATGGAGTGTAGGGTTGGACGGAGATGGTGTGTAGAGGTTGGTTGGGTAGGATTTTGCTACTACATAATTGTTACTGCTACTGATACTGTGATGGGCTAAGGCCCTACTACATTTTTAACACTGTACTGAAGTGGGCTAAGGCCCAAACTGTCACTGATACTGAAAAGGGCTTAGGCCCAAGATCGCTCAAGCGTATGCTTTGTGAATACGATTGTTTGTTTGTTTCATGGGATTACACACCGAGTTTACGTAAACTCACCCTTTTTGTTTAATGTGCACAGTAATCCCCGGACTTAGACGAATCAAGTCTGACGGAGGACTCAGCGGTGACCACGATAATTTTTGGACTTCATGGTTTTCAATTTACGGTTTATGATTTGATTATTATTGATTATTTTGGGTTTTTATTTATTTATTTTACTTTATGGATTTATACCTGCTGGTCGTAGGAAATTCGGTTTTCAAAAAGTTAAAGTATTTCCTAAACACATGATCACCTAGATTGTTTTATTAAAGCTTTCGCAACGAGGGATGTTTCAAAACAAGTGTTTAAAATGAATAAAGACGACTTCCTAAGTTCTAACAAAGATTTACTAAAGATAATAACATGGAATGTTTTCATCGTAACAATGAGGTTTCAAAAACACTATCGTGTGACATTACCAGATACGGCCATAACGTCTAGGCCAGGTTTGGGGTGTTACATTTAGTGGTATCAGAGCCAAGGTACGAAACTCGACTGTGGATTATAGGTGTTATAAAAAATGGGCTTTCGAAAAATTGATTGATTTCCAAATGATTTGAAATATTTTTACTGAGTAAGTGGTACACCAAGTTTCTGGCGCCGATCCTGTAAGTATTCTGAACTGTGATTTGTTTTAAACTGAAACTGTTATGGATAGTATATTCTGAAACTACTATAGGTAGTAAACTATACTAAAAACACTCTAGTTAGTGTATACTAAAAATTGTAGAGAAACTGAAAACTGTAGTGAGACTACGATTTACGAAAACTAACTCTGAATAATCGATACTATTTTACATAAAACATTTGTTAATAAACATTGGAACTATAACTGATTCATAAAACTATTAATAAAGATAAACGTGATTAGACAATGAGCGAACGAGGTATCCGCGGACGAGGTACTAGAGGTCGAGGTAGAGGCCGCAGAGGAGCTCGAGCTCAGTCCTCTTCACTGGGTAGCATACTGAATTTGGATACGAGTGAGACGCCAAGAAACGCTCTTGCTCACGAGAGCTGGGTCTCAAGATCGCATGGTCGGGACGACGCATTGTCCCGTGCTATGCTAAGGATTTTGGAGAGGGTCGCTGGGCCCAATACTGGATCTGGGGGCCGATGGTCGGTTACGGAATGACTCCGGTCCAATGGAGCTGAGCTCTTTAGGGGTGTCACTGGAGTTGCCCCTAATGTGGCCGAGTATTGGATTGAGGCCACAGAGAAGATTATGGATGATATGAACTGCACCCCCGAGCAAAAATTAAAGGGTGTAGTGTCGCTGCTGCGTGATGAGGCTTATCAGCGGTGTCTCACTGTTAAGGAGGGCACTCAGCCCAAATGAATGACCTGGGATTATTTTAAGACCGCCTTCAGGGGAAATATGTGGGGGCCAGTTATGTGGATGCCCGTAGGGGAGAGTTTCTGAATCTGACTCAGGGAGATAGATCAGTGGCCAAGTATGAGGCCAAATTTTTACAACTGAGCCGCTATGCGCGAGGTATGGTGGCAACTGAATCTGAGCGATGTATCCGCTTCGAGGATGGTCTCAGGGATAATCTGAAGGTTCTGATAGCTCCGCAGAGGGAGTGAGATTTTACTGTACTGGTGGAGAAGGCGGAGATCGCCGAGGAGGATACTGAGGTAGTCATGATTAGGGAATGACGGATTATCTGACTAATGTGATCTCTGCACTGGTGGCTGAAAAATTGGTTCGTAAGGGATGTGAGACATTCTTGGCCTATGTGAGTGTTTCTGTTTTTGGGGACTCTACCGTCAAGGACATCAGGACTGTAAATGATTTTTCAAACATTTTTCCAGAAGAGCTACCGGGTTTACCTCTGAATCGTGAAGTGGAGTTTGGGATTAAGCTTCTTTCTGGTACAGCTCCGGTGTCTATTGCCCCCTACCGAATGGCACCGAAGGAGCTTACGGAGCTTAAGGCTCAGATTCAGGAACTGTTGGATCGTGGGTTCATTCGTCCCACTGTGTCTCCATGGAGAGCACCTGTGCTATTTATGAAAAAGAAGGATGGGACGATGAGGATGTGTATAGACTACCGGCAGCTGAATAAGCTAACGATTAAGAATAAGTACCCACTTCCGAGGATTGATGATTTGTTTGACCAGTTCTGAGGGGCTTCTGTGTTCTCCAAGATTGATCTGCGTTCTGGATATCATCAGTTGAGGGTTAAGGAGGCTGATGTATTTAAGACGGCATTTAGGACTCGTTATGGATACTACGAGTTCCTAGTGATGCCTTTTGGACTGACGAATGCACCGGCAACTTTCATGGACCTGATGAACCGAGTATTCCAGCCCTATCTAGATCGGTTTGTGGTGGTTTTCATCAACGACATACTGGTTTATTCGAAGACTGAGGATGAGCATGATGAGCACCTTAGACTTGTCCTTCAGACTTTGAGGGAAAGGCAGCTCTATGCTAAGTTTAGCAAGTGCGATTTTTGATTTTCGTGGTAGTTGGGAGGAGTATTTGCCATTAGCGGAGTTTGCCTATAATAATAGCTTCCAGTCTATCATCCAGATGGCACCTTACGAGGCACTGTGTGGTCGTAAGTGTCGCACTTCTTTATGTTGGACTGAGTTGGGCGAGCGACGTCTGGGTCCTGAGTTGGTTTCTGAGATAGAGGATAAGGTTAGACTAATTCGGGATCGACTGAAAGTAGCTTCTGACAGACAGTAATCCTACGCGGACCTGAAGCAATGTGAGATTGAGTATTCGGTGGGGGACTTTGTATTCCTTAAGGTCTTTCCATGGAAGAAGGTACTAAGGTTTGGTCGTAAATACAAGTTGAGCCCTAGGTTTATTGGACCTTACCGTATTTTGAAGCGAGTGGGACGAGTCGCTTATCAGTTGGAGCTACCTCCAAAGTTGGATCGTATCTATGATATGTTCCACGTCTCGATGTTGAGGTGCTACTGCTCTGATCCTACTCACATCGTTTCCTTTGAGGAGATTAAGGTTAGGCCAGACTTAACCTTTGAGGAGGAGCTGGTTCAGATTCTGGATCGAGATGTAAAAGTATTAAGGAGAAAATTTATTCCACTGGTTAAGTTTCTTTGGCGTAATCATAGCACTGAGGAGGCTACGTGGGAACCTAAGGATACGATGCGTCAGCAATATCCTCACATGTTCTGACCGGGTAAATTTCGAGGACGAAATTTTCTTTTAGGGAGGTAGAATTGTAACGCCCCAAAATTTTAATTTTTGATTTCGTTTATGTGTGACACACAATGTCTATCTGCTTCAGTGGTTATGTGTTCTGGGTGTGTGTGTGAGGTCCCAAGTTCAAGCCTTACTTGGGAAAATTTTGGTATTTTTATAAATAAAGCCTTAACCTTGTGCAAAGGGCTTAAGTTTAAATGTTGGGTAAATTACATCAGAATGGGCCTGCTGGTCTGGTGGTTAAGTGGTGTGTTATTATGGTAGAGGTCTTGTGTTCGAATCCCTGCGCAGGCAAAGGTATTTTTTTTTCCTCAGATTTTGGGATAGAGTTGTGTAATAGGGGGATTTTGAGTAGTGGATGTGAAGTGGGAATTAGGGGAGAAGATTAAAGGATTTTGGGGGTTATAGGGATTTTATTTTATTTTTTCCCATAACCAAATTTTGGCTCCCTTTTCCAAAAAAATTTATGCCGTCTATTCTTCTCCCTCTCCTCTTGCCGAAATTCTTTGAGTTTTTCCATCTTTCTCTTCTTTTTCTTCTTCTTGATTTTTTCCTAATCCATTTATTTTCCTTCGTTTTCGCACGCGGTTAGTGCTCGCTTAGTTTCGGTAAGTGTTTCTCTTCGTTTCTGTCATGAATCTCTTAGCGACTGAACTGGTAATGTTTTTTCTCTGCGATTTGGGCGTAGGGGGAGGCTCGGACTGGTGAATTCAGTGTTATCGTCTTAACAATAGTTAAAAGGAGGGTTATCGTTGGGGGTAAGTTGGGTTTCTGTTCATTCTTAGTTGTCAATTCGCTTGTAAATCCGTTAAATTGATGTTGAGTATCTTGATTTTAGGCCTTGAAGTGCCCGGGAGTGATTATGCATTAAAAAGATACCAGGTGTGTACCCGAAACGCAGAAAACGGGGTTTGGAAAAAATCCAAAATTGCTTACTGTCGAGAAATAATAGAAATAAGAGAAAATGATGCGAAAAATTGTAGAGAAAGGAAATAAGGGTGTTAAAAACAAGGAAATCAACATTTTGTACTAAAACAGTTTTAGACAGCAGCAGTAGTCTAACTTTGAAAAATCATAAAAAAATAGTGTAATTTGAGTTAGAGGTTGAATAAAATATGAAATTAAATTTTATTGAGTCTAGTCTTTCATGGAAGAAATAGTGTAAGCAATGAAATTGTAAATCATGAGTTATAATAAATTTTGTGAGACAAGGTCAATATGATTTTGGGTTCCCTTATTCTGACTTTAGAAAATCATAAAAATTTGTAAAAAAATAATTAGGGGCTTAAATTTATATTTTTAAATCCTTAATGAGTCTACTTTCAATAGAAATAAACGGAAACATCATCTAAATTTTGTACTAAGAGATGAATAATTTTAAGTAAGGAAAGGTTGAAGCTGTCAAATAGCAGAATAGGGATAACTTTAAAGATTTTACTGTACTTATTTGATAAACTATAAATTCTGAAAATTTTATGGTAGAAAGGTATTTGAGTCTAGTTTCAAAAACATCAAGAGGATCTTAATTTAGAATTTTGTAACTCAAGATACAAATAATTTAGTTACAATGACTCAAGTAGACAACTTTGAATGAACATATATGTAACACCCCAAACCCGGCCCATACGTCACGACCGGATCTGGTATGCTACGGGTTTAATGTTAAAAACTTTTACGTTGCAAGGCTTTGTAAAACTTAGTTCGTTTTTGTGGATATTCGTTAAATAGGTGGCACTTGTAGAAAATCTTTGTAATTTATCTTTCCAAAATAGGTGTTATTTAAATAAGGTTTGAAAATCCTATTTTTATCTCTTTTAAACACGAGTCTTTGATCATAAAAAAAAACATAAACATTAACAAATATCAACTTATAACCTAATCTATGGAGGCCTTATTACATCAAATAATCCCAAAATTGAAACTTAAAATAAAATGGAAATTTAATAAATAAAAGACTTGTTGGCCCCTCGAGTCCGCCTCGGCTCCCTTGTCCACGATCTACTGCTCATCTGAAAGGTTAGGAAAAAAATAATAGGGTGAGTCACCAAGACTCAGTGTATAAATCCCTAAAACACTGACCTGAGGCCCATAAACACATTATGGGCCTTGGCCCATACATAGAGGCAACAATCGTAATTACATGATAAACAGTAAATGATGAATAGCCCAACCCATCCTAGAATTCCATCCTCTACACACCAGCCCGTACCAACCATCACACCTCGGGGATTTCTATAATCAACCCTCTATCCGGTACACACCATAACGACAGTAGCATCGCCTATTCTGTTAGTCGAATCATTAAATGTGGCATAGCCACCGATCACTATGTGACCTAACATTTATATAACGTGGATTTCTACCACCGATCACTATTGTGACCTATCATGCACTTCCCTTCATTATCATAATCCCACCCCATGCATACACACATAAAGAAAACATCATACAAAGCTTTCATATATTTCGATACACATAGAGATTTCTATGATTACGTACCTGGCATCCTTGCCTAACCTTTTTAGGGTTTTATTCGACTGTCTACACAGCCTATTATCCGGCTCTTCGCCCATAACATAAACATATATATACATTCATACAGATTATTTGTGTGTTAGAGATCTACACACCTGATTACCGATAAAATGATACTTCCTATGTCGATGCTATCCGTAGTCGACACAACTGCTATCTGCCTAAGGTGTTGTTCAGAAGCCGGTCCACAACCCGGTGGCCAATCTCGAACCGCTGACACCACGCGTTTCTTAAACTTAGGGATTGGGTTTACAGACCCAATCCTCTCCTTTGCCTGATTCATATTCGATTCTATCAAAAGTCCTTGTCAGAACTACTATAACGAAATAGGGTTGTTAAACCATAACATATGGTTAAGATCTCAAATGTGTTAGCAAATCTAACGGAAATCTAAAGAGAATCCCCTTACCTTAAAATCCTGAAATTAGAGACTAGCGATTTTCAGCTTTTAGATCTAGACGATCAGGTTTCCTTCAAATCCCGAAATGCCGCCCAAAACGCAAAAAGAGAGAAAGTATTAGCCTCAATCGACAGCCTTAACAAACCAAGTGGCCATTCGGCCTTGACTCCTAAAAATCGAAAGAGATCTTAAGAAATAACAAGAGTCGACACCTACCTTAATAGAGGAGATTTGGCTACTCTTAGGAGATTTCGGCTTTTTGCGAAAGTCAAGAAGCGAAGATGATTCAAAGAAGTCTATGATGATTCGGCTTTTAATAAAGAAATCGGCAGGAAGAGGAAAAGAGAATTTCTGCAGACTAGGGGTGGTTTCGGCCTTAGCAAGGATCAAAAGAATATAGAGTAAGGATTATGAGGTTTCAGCTTTTAGAAGAAAGAAGAGAAAAGAACATTGGAGTTTTCGGCTTTTACTCAGAGAAGAAGAGAAAGAAAAGATAGAAACCCTAAATGCCGAAAATAAAGAAAAGAACCCTCCCCCGACTATTTAAAGTTTCGGCACTCCTACTAACCAAAAGCCGGAATTGCCTTCTTTTGACAACTAAAACCAGTTAATTAGTAAGGGAAATTTCGGCACCCCTTAGCCATATAAGAAACCGATTTCTCCTCCCCCTCAGGGTTTGAAATTCGGCCACCACTGTGACCAACAGATCAGATCCTAAATTTCCTCCCTTATCTTCCATGTTATCAACTATAATATCCGCATTATCCCCTTCACCTAAATCCTCCTATTTTTAAGCCTTGTTGCCGTCCAACTCCACTTAATTAATTGCCAAAAATTAGCTAACTTAAATTAAAAGAGTTCGGCTCCATGTAACTTAAATTTGGGCCCCTTACTCCCTTGTGTTATCTTCAACCCAAAAATATTTTAAAAGCCTTTTAACTAAAACACCAACCACTCTTAAGGGTAAAAACAAAATTTTTGCTAAATCCCTAGATCGAGCCTAGGACTTTTCCAACACTACCAACCCTTCCTAAATCACCTAAAAATTAAACTAAACATGCAAATCATAATTTTTTTTTAACCACATTTAATTCATTATTCTTATTCTTTTTTTTTCCAATCGACAAAATCCATTCTCTCGACACACGAAACCCATTTATTCTAGGCCCAAATTCAGGATGTTACAATATAAGTAAATAGTGAAAACATATATGAGTATTGAGCTAGCATGGGTTACTTTAAAATGGATCACACGGCCAAGGCCAATTTGGGCTGAGTGGGCCACACAGACGTGTGGGCCCACACGAGTAGGTCACATGGGCATGTGGGCCCATTTTTGCCGAAATGTTTTCAAGGTTGCATGGGTCTTCCAAGTCAACTGTGAACCTACTGTATGGTCGGTAAGCGCTACTTAGACCCCTAAATGTGTGAAATTGACTGAATGATATCTCATGATCGGGCATGTTAATATCCGAATCGAATATATGTACTTTGAAATTGCATAATAGCATGTCATCAATTGTATGTTGCATTGCATTGGGTTGGGGGTCGTTATTCGGAGGAAGTGTACTGAAAGGCTTTAAGTCTAATTTCTTGGCATACTCACCGCAAACTCTGCCTTGTGCCGCATTCGGTACTACTTGGAGTGTAGGGATGGGTGGGTTGATTATATCCCTACATAGAGTGTAGGGTTGGACGGAGATGGTGTGTAGAGGCTGGTTGGGTAGGATTTTGATCTTCGCATATCTATTATCGCTCATCGATCTTCGTGATGGGCTAAGGCCCTACGCATTTTTAACATCAGTCTTGAAATGGGCTAAGGCCCAAACTATCACTCGATCTTCGGTGCGGGCTTAGGCCCAAGACTGCTCAATCAAGCGCATCGTGAATACCGATTGTTTGTTTGTTTCTGCAGGATTACACACTGAGTTTACGTAAACTCACCCTTTTTGTTTAATGTACACAGGTAATCCCCAGACTTAGACGGATCGGTGCGACGGAGGACTCAGCGGTGACCACAGTAATTTTTGGACTTCATGGTTTTCAATTTACGGTTTATGATTTGATTATTATTGATTATTTTGGGTTTTTATTATTTATTTTACTTTATGGATTTATACCTGCTGGTCGTAGGAAATTCGATTTTCAAAAAGTTAAAGTATTTCCTAAACGCATGATCATCTAGACTATTTTATTAAAGCTTCCACAACAAGGGATGTTTCAAAACAAGTGTTTAAAATGAATAAAGACGACTTCCTAAGTTCTAACAAAGGTTTACTAACGATAATAACATGGAATGTTTTCATCGTAACAACGAGGTTTCAAAAACACTATCGTGTGACATTGCCAGATACAGCCATAACGTCTAGGCCGGGTTTGGGGTGTTACACTCAAGATCCTCACATTCTTTTGCTATTTGAATAGCAATATTGTAAGCAAAAAAATATTGTCGGCAACCATATTTTTTCATTTTGGTTCCATATTTTCTCGTATTTACATAACTTATTGAGACCTTTTTATTCTCATCATTTTCAATTTCATTTTCAATTCTAGGTACTTGAATCTTTTCTTGAGTTTTATATTTAGTTATTTCGTAGGTCTCTTCATGAACCCTTACCCTCACTATATGACTATTTTGAATGTTTTCTACTCTCTTTTTACGGTGATTTTTTTTATCATTGGAACCAATCAATCTACTATACTTCAAACATGCATTACTTTCATTTACTATAATAAGTTGTCCTATTGGGACTTCAATTCAAATTAAAATATTAGCTGATATATAACACTTAATTATTCTAATCAGATTAGTAAATGCATCTGGCAGTTTTTTCCATAAAATGAATTATTTGTTGAACTTCTGGTTCACATTGATTTGTATAAGGATATTAGATAATGATAATTCATTTCAAGTACTTTATTCATCTAGCCTTTTATTCTCTCCCCCTAATGTTGGGAAAACTATCTCATAATAATTGATAACTCATGTCATAATTAAATCTCAAATTAACAGCTAAAAAATATTTAATAATATAAGGAAACTCATATCAATGTACATTCAAAACTTCCTATAAGGGCCCATCTTTATGTGTTGTGGTAGAGAAATTGAACATATAACACACATATAAAAAATTTTAAGATGAGAAATATTTAGCTCCTGACTAAAAGCCAATTATAAAGGGGAGTATTTATAACTTATTGACTTGATGTGTACAGTGTTGTAGCACGTAAATCAACATAATCTCATATTGAAATAGGAAGTTTTGTTCTCATAAGTAATGGTTTAGATATTAATCGGAGGCGTTCAATCAATAATTTCTTTAAACCGTTATGGGTATAAATTGTAACATCTCATTTTTAGTGGTGTCAGAAATAGTGGTTTTGAGACCATAATTTTGACTAGTAAGTCAGCGTTTTATTATTTATTTAATATTTATAGAGTTTCTATAATGTCGTATTAAGATTTAGTCAAGAAATTTTAACGTTTAGATAGTCAATTAAGTAAAAAAGATTAAAACGTAAAAGTTGAGAAAGTTTATTGCTATTAGTAAAATGGGTCCAATAGTTTTAGAAACTTGATTTGGTGGCTTTAAATGGTAATTAAACCATCACTTATTATATTGGACAGTTATGGGCTTGTAGTTCTTAAAGTTTGATGTTAATAAAGGGGTAAAATTGTAATTAAGTAAATAAATGAATTTTAAACAAAACATGATGGAAAATTCATAATCATCTTCTTTCTTTCACCCTTTCCAAACCGAAACACCATAGATGAAATAGAGAAACTTTCGGCCAAGCTTAGGGGTGCATGCATGGTACGTATTTGACTTCCATTTTTAGTGATTCCGTTTTTTAGATCATTGCACTAGGTCCCGGCTAATCCTGGTATTAATTCACAAAACTATTAAATGTTTTGACATGTTCCATTGTTGAATTTACAAGGTTTTTAAAGTTTTATGATGGTTTTGAAAGCTTGATAACTAAATAATATTACTTTGTAAAGTAAATTTTATAGATTTTGGATTATTAAGGATTTATTTGTTAAAGTTGTAAAATATCATGAAAATATTGTGGAATAGAAAAATATATGGGATGTTCATCGGAGATATGAAAATTGGCTAGCTTAATTTAAGCTTAATTGTGCTCAATTTGATAGTTTCGAGTTTAGGGACTAAAATGTATAAAGGGTAAAGTTTAGGGGTAAATTTGTAATTTTGACAAAAAAGATTTAAATGCATAAATTAATTGTTTATTTGGTTTGAATTGATTTAATTAAACTAAACTATTCTTTAGATCAAGAATCTCAACGAGTGAGGGACGTACGAGGAAAAGGGAAAATTATAGATTAGTCCCTAATAGTTGAATCATTTTACAAGTAAGTCCACACTAGTTATAACTCATTCATTAAATTCTGTTATTGGTATATATATTTTAAAACTACTAAAATGAAATTGTTCTATGTGAAAAGTGCTAAATTTCTGAAATGATTTCGATGGATCGAGTAAAAGTTTCATACATGAGATTTCTGACTAAATTTTTGTTCTGGACCGAGCTCCAGCATGTGTTGCGAACTCGAAAATATATGTGACTTGGATTTACACTGGACTAGCAAATCCATTGTCGTTTTAAAGGTTTAGCCTGAACTGGTAACCTTACATGTATACATAGCCCCGGTCAGGCTATTTTTTTGTGCTGTCATTGTTTTAGCTCGGACGGGTAACCTGACACGTTTACTTTGTATCTGATTAGCTCAAATGAGCATCATCTATTTCTGGACTTATGTATTGAATACATTTACAAAGATCCATCAGAAGAATAAAAGTTAATGTATATGGAACTATTTCATTGGAGTAAGCAAATTACGAATTGTAAAGCCCCGAATTTTGGGCCTAGAAGAAATGGGCTTCGAGTATCGGAGCAATTGGATTTTAGTTGTGCGAGGAAATTTCACTAATTGCATGTTTAGTCTAGTGGCTAAGTGATTTGGGAAGAGTTGGGAGTGTTGGAGAAGTCCTGGGTTCAAACTAGAGCTCTAGCAAAAAATTTAGTTTTTCCTTAAAGGGGGAGTTGGCATTAGCTGGAAGGCCTTATAAATTTGTTTGGTTAAAATATGACACAAGGAAGTGAGTGGTCTAGTGGCAAGGCGTCATTAAGGTTGCAATGGAGCATGGGTTCAAGCCTTGGCGCTTGCAATTCACTTTGATTTCCTTTTAAATGAACTTGGACTTTGGCCCATAGGCTTATATTTAGTTGTGCTTGTTTTGTTACACAAGGAGCTAGTTGATAAGGTGGCTAGCGGCATGGATTAAATTACAGGGGAGCCTGAGTTCGAAACCCCTTGCATACGAAATGTGACTATTTTGCTAATTTGGAACGGCTTTGGAGGATTGATGGAGGGATCCCACATCGGAAAGCTAACATGAAGTTGGGCGAGAAGCTAGCTTTAAATAGAGCGATCTATGAGGAGAGTAAGCATACCTTGGTTGGCGTTTGGGCATAGGAGTGTTCGGAGCGCGGATTAACTCCAGATTCCTATCAGGTGTGTATTTCGCACTACTCTAGCTGTAGAGCGGCAAATGCCGAAATGCCGGTCACACGGCGATGGTAGCCACACGAGCGTGCAAGCGCACGTGTGGGAGCTTCGACGCGATAGTTGAGGCCATCATGAGTGTTCTTGTGGGTTTAGGCTGTTTGGGCCACGATGGGCCGAAAGGGGCCATGTGGGCCAATGGGCCCGTGGGCCCAATAGGATAAGTTGTATGATTGTGTAGTAAATATTGGACTGGACTATGTGAATCTCATATCTGTGGCTAGATTTGGGCTAAATGGGCCACGCGAGCGTGTGGGCCCATTTGGGCCGAGAATGGGCCCTAGGCCCATTCGCATCGTTATCCCTGTTTAGAATGCCCTTGGTTTACAAAATTATTGAAATACCCTCAGTTTGGAAAATTATCGAAATACCCCCGGTTTGTAAAATTACCGAAATACACTCGGTTTGTGAAATTATCAAAGTACCCCTAATTTGTAAAATTACCGAAATACCCCTGATTTGCAAAATTACCAAAATACCCTCAGTTTACAAAATTACCAAAGTACCCCTAACTTGTAAAATTACCGGAACACCCCCGATTTGTAAAATTACCGAAATACCCCCGATTTATAAAATTACTGAAATACCCTCAATTTGTGAAATTACTGAAATACCCCCGATTTATGAAGTTACCGAAACACCCTCAATTTACAAAATTACCGAAATACCCCGATTTATGAAATTACCAAAATACCCTCAATTTGTGAAATTATTGAAATACCCTTGATTTGTAAAATTACTAAAATACCCCTGATTTGTGAAATACCCTTGTAGGGTAGAATTACCGAAATACCCTTGTAGGGTAGAATTACTAAAATACCTGTGTAGGGTAGAATTACCGAAATACCCCTGTAGGGTAGAATTACTGAAATACCTCTGTAGGGTAGGATTATCGTAGTACCCTTGTAATGGTAAAATGACCGTTTTGCCCCTCGAGGGTAATTGACTCACTTGAGGTAATGCATTGGGTGATTTGACTGGTAATTGATCATTGTGTTATGTATGTATGATTGTTTATGGGCATAACATTCGCATACATGACATATTGCATGGGGTTGGGATATTGATACGGAGGAAGTTCTGATAGGGTCGCATGGGTCGTATGACGACTGTGGATCAAATATTGATCTGTTAAGGTCGCACGGTCGCATGAGACGACTGTGGACCGACGGACGGCTTAAAGCCGCGTAATCTGATTATGGCTCTGTGCCAACCTAAACATGGCTCTGTGCCATCTTGATTATGGCTTTGTGCCAATCGTATTTACCCGTGGCTATGTGCCTAACATATATATATCGATGACTCTGTGTCGACCATCTTTACCCAAGGCTGTGTGCCGATTATATTACCGTAGCTGATGGCTATGTACTGATCTTATTACAGTTACCGATAGCTATGTGCCAATCATGAGAGACGATTCTTGAAGGCTTAAAGCGCATAAATACTAGCGACTATCTTTGCGATTTTGAATTAGTGCCGCAACCGGTGCTAACATTCGGAGTGTAGGGATGGCGTGGGTGATTTATTCCCCGTAGGTAGTGCAGGGTTGGACGGAGGCAAGTGCAGGGTTGGATGGGATGGGTTAGCATGCATCACACATTATGCATATGGAATTGATTCTGATATGGGCTAGGCCCATTTGGTTCTGATAAGGGCTGAGACCCAAGTGAAATTGTACTGGGCTTAGATCCACACATATTGTTCTCATATCGTAATTGGGTTCCGCCCGCATCGATTATGATTTACATGCATTTTTACTAACTATTTTAGTT
Organism: Gossypium sturtianum; assembly: GCA_025698515.1. Lineage (NCBI taxonomy): Eukaryota > Viridiplantae > Streptophyta > Magnoliopsida > Malvales > Malvaceae > Gossypium > Gossypium sturtianum. The sequence continues at coordinate 129,257,897 of CM046948.1, forward strand.
AGGAGGGGATTACACACTGAGTTTTCACAAACTCACCCCATTTTTAACTGTGCAGGTAATCCCCATCTTTAAGAGGATTGGTGCTGCAAGGGACTCGGAGATGGCCACACGACTGCCTTTGGATTTCATTATGCTTTAGATTCTATTTTGGGTTTTACTTTTTGTAATAAGGCCTCTTTAAGTTTCTGGATTTTAACTTTGGGTTTTATTTATGTTTGAATTATATCCGTTAGAAGTAAATCATGGTTTTCTAAAATGTTAATTGTTTTTAAACAACACTACATTTTCGCAACATTTTTGAAATGGTTTTGCGACTTTATCTTTTTCGTAAATCAATTTCTTTCAAAATTTGCTTCCGCAACTAAAAAGATATTTTGGGAATAAAAGTAATAATTTTTCAATGTACCACTTTTTTAAAAATAAACTAATGTAACTGAGAGTTTACTTAAGCTTTTAAACAAGAAGGGTTTTTAATGAAAACAAGGTTTTCAAAAAACACTTCAATGTGACACACCAGATTCGGGCCTAACTTCTAGGCCAATTTTGGGGTGTTACAAGAATTCTAAATTTCTGTACATTTAAATGTTACTGACTTGGAATTATTGATCCATGTTGTAGTAAGGTTGTTTCTTGAATGACTAAGTTCAAATAGCTATTTAGTGAGTATGGTAAGTTGAATTGTATTGTGGAAGCTTACTAAGTATTTCATATACTTACTTCTGTTATTATTTTCCATGTAGATTTTGAACTTTTGAATTGTTTTGATCGGATCAATAGAGCTCACACCTACCATCGTCTCTATTCGGTAGATTTTGAAGTCTTGAAATATGGTTAATTGTAGCATGTATGTAGGATGCTCATTTTGTAAATGTTTAGACACGTTTTAGTACTTTGGTTGTAAATAAAATTTTGTGCAAAGTTAGTATTTATACATAATGCTTTGTTGACATCTTGGTAATGTGAAGTTATGGTATGTTTAATGGTATATATGGATGCCCATTTGGTAACAAATTTGGCATGTTTATTGTTAGTTAAATTGTTTGAATAGATGAATTTTTTTTATTTGTTAAATGTTGTTTATATGTGGTGCCAATGAGAGCATATTGGTTAGGCACATAGGTTGATTGATTTTGGCATGTTTTAGGGGTGCTTGATTGTATTTTAATGTGTGAAAGTGTTTGGAAATGGTTTGTCTTGCTGTGTAAGAAAGGGTTTTTGAATTGGCTTATATTAGGGGTTATTTTGGTAGCACATGATCGTGTCTGAGAGTTTTAATATTTATATAATGAATGATCGAGCCTAGAAACTAACTATCACCACGATTGAGGAAAGCACACCTATCAAACAGTAGTATAGCTTAGTGGCAAGACCAGAATGTCGAACCCAAAGGAACCAAGAGTACTAGTAGTTACTATCTTTTTATTATTTAGCCTAAGTATTAAGAGGATTGATGTTTATCTAACTAATTACTAAACTAAGGATGCTAAGACAAAGAGAGTGAATTGGGAAAATACTTTTGGGAAAAACCAGTTGATTAAGACAATACCCGAGGAAGAATCCACCTAGACTTCACTTGTTATTTAACTCTGAACCAGACGATTTTTTCACTTGACTTGATCCATAGGATTCCCTAATTTATATTAATACCTCTTTCGAGGCTACTAATGTCTAACCCTAGGTTGATTAATTGAAATCTCTTTCTAATTAAAACCCCTAGTGTTGCATTAACTCGATCTATGGACTCCCATATTAGGTTTGACCTTAATCCGGCAGATTTTCGTCATCCTATCTCTAGGGTTGCGATCAACTCTGCTTAATTATGCTAGATCTACTCTTAAACAGGGACTTTTGCTCCATTGCCTAAGCACATCAATACTTGAATCAATATCCTGAAATATTAAAACAAGAATTAATAACACATAATTAAGAACAAATCAAGTATTTATCATATAGTTCAGAAAACAATAATAAGATCCGTCTTAGGTTTCATCCCCCTCATGTATTTGAGGGGTTTAGTTCATAATTATAAAAGAATACATCTCAGAAGAAGATAAATAACAAAAACATAAGAAAAACCCTAAAACCCCCTGAAGGAAATTGAAAGGAAGATCTTCCGTCTTGAATGTGATTCTGGCTTCTAAGATGGATCAACTGGCTTTCTTGGAGTAATTCCCTGAGTTCAGCCCTCTCCGGCTTCGCCTCCTAACCAAAGACGCCTTTTTTAGGTTATACTTAGGGCATTTATATAGGCTTCGGAATGTATTTCTTGGCCCACAACTATCCCATTCTGAATGAAACTCATCTTGGTTAAAACAGGGATACGCCCGTGTGACACGCCCGTGGTCGACTCCCTTGGCCGTGGTCGATCTTGTTTTCCACACATGGCCGTGTGATCTGGCCGTGTCTTGATTGTTACTCGAAACACACGGCCGTGGGTGATAGTCCAGGCCGTGTGAGCCTCTAAGATAAGCCCATTTTCTCCGTTTTTGGCCCGTTTCCCGTTCTTTTCATCCTCCGATGCTCTCCTAAGTATAAAACATGAAATTAAAGGATTAGGAGCATCAAATTCCACAATTCAAAGGATAAATCATCCAAAAAGTATGCTAAATGTGGGATTAAAATATGTATATATTACGATTTATCAAATACCCCCACACTTAAGCATTTTCTTGTCCTCAAGCAAAATTCTCAACTCACAATTAAAACTAAATTTCCTCAATTCATAACCTTCATCAATAATGTTTCATCATAATTCATAGGTGATAAACCGTAAATTATACATATTTTAATCCCACATTTAGCATACTTTTTGGATGATTTATCCTTTGAATTGTGGAATTTGATGCTCCTAATCCTTTAATTTCATGTTTTATACTTAGGGAAGCATAGGAGGATGAAAAGAACGAGAAACGGGCTAAAAACGGACCAAATGCGCCAAAGTAGGAAATCAACACGGCCTGGGCCCAAGCCACACGGCCGTGCCCCTTTAGCAGGCTTGACCACGGCCTGGATTCAATTCACACGGGCGTGTCCCTACCGTGACAAAGAGGAATTTCACTCGGATTAGGATACTTGTGGGCCAAGTAAGGCATCCCGAAAACCTATATAAACACCCTAGAGGGCAACCTAGAAGGGGAGTCGACAGAAGCCTTCTGTCGGGGGCGTCCAGCTAGGCTAAGGAGCCAAGCTAGAGAGGTCAGAATTGTGGGATTTACTCAAAGAAAACCAGTTGATTCATCTCAAGAAGCCAAAATCATACTCAAGACGGAGGATCTCTCCTTCAATTCCTTCAGGGGGTTTTAGGGTTTTCTTATGTTTTGTTTTATCTTTTCTTCTGAGATGTATTCTTTTATGATTATGAACTAAACCCCTCAGATACCTGAGGGGGATGAAACCTAAGACGGATCTTGTTATTGTTTTCTGAACTATATGATAAATACTTGATTTGTTCTTAACTATGTGTTCTTAATTCTTGTTTTGGTATTTCAGGATATTGATTCAAGTATTGATGTGCTTAGGCAGTGGAGGAATATTCCCTGTTTAAGAGTAGATCTAGCATAGTTAAGCGGAGTTGATCACAACCCTAGAGATAGGATGACAAAAATCTGCCGGATTAGGGTCAAACCTAATATGGGAGTCCATAGATCGAGTTAATGCAATCCTAGGGGTTTTAATTAGGAAGAGATTTCAATTAATCAACCTAGGGTTAGACGTTAGTAGCCTTGAGAGAGGTATTAATATAAATTAGGGAATCTTACGAATCAAGTCAATGAATAAATCGTCTGGTTCAGAGTTAAATAACAAGTGAGGTGTAGGTGGATTCTCCCTTGGGTATCGTCTTAATCAATTGGTTTTTCCCACAAGTATTTTTCCCAATTCATTCTCTGTGTCTTAGCGTCTTTAGCTTAGTAGTCAGTTAGTTTTAGAATAAACAACAAATACCTTAATCTTTAGGCTAAATAATAAAAAGAAAGTCAGTATTAGTACTTTTGGTTCCTTTGGGTTCGACAATCCGGTCTTGCCACTAAGCTATACTACTGTTCGATAGGTGCACTTGCCTCAATCATGGTGATAGTTAGTTTCTAGGCTAGATCATTCATTATATAAATATTAAGACTATCGACACCAACGATCAAGTTTTTGGCGGCGTTGCCGGGGAACTAAAATATTAAGAATGCTAAATTTTTATTACTTTAGCCATTTTTGTTTATTGCAATTTATTCTTTTTTATTTTTTTATTTATTTTTTTTTACTTTGCTAATTTTTCTTTTATTTGCTTTTGGCAGGTAATTTTAGTCTATAGAGGAGATGGCACTGAATAACTATCAGTGGCAAGTTATGAGGACAAAGCCAACAACAGCCGCCAGTGCTTTCAACCTCGACGCAGTGACCCTGCTATCAAACCAGGTAGAACTATTAAATAAAAAGATTTATGGTTTGTGTGGTTCTTCGCAGGTACATCCAGTGATGCGGTGCGATACAAATAGAGAAGGGGTGAACAACACAGAATATCTATCCTACAACCCTAGCACAGAGAACGAACAAGTCAACTATATGGGTAACAATTCTAGACCTCAAAATAATCCCTATAGTAACACTTATAATGCAGGTTGGAAGAACCATCCCAATTCCTTGTGGGGTGGTCAAGATAATCAAAGACCGTAACTTCCTCCAAGTTTTCAACAACCACCTTACCAGCAGGAGAAGAAGCCGAACCTTGAGGAGATGCTAACGAAATTTATCTCGGTGTCAGAAACACATTTCCAAAACACTGAAACAATGCTTAAAAATCAGCAAGCATTCATTCAAAGGATTGAGAATCAAATTGGACAATTAGTCAAGATAGTTTCCGAAAGGCAACCAGGTAACTTACATAGTAACACCAACCCAAAAGAACATGTGAAGGCAATTACACTAAGGAGTGGAAAGGGGTTGGTTGAAGCTGAAAAGAAGATGCCACGAGAAGTTAATAAGGAAAAAGGTGAGGAAGTAAACGAGAATGTAATACCGAAACCTAAAGAGTATAACCCACCGATCCCATATCCAGCAAAGTTGAAGAAAGACCACATGGACGCACAATTCGGTAAGTTTCTCGAACTCTTTAAATAATTACATATTAACGTACCTTTTGTTGAAGCTATTTCGCAGATGTCTACGTACGCAAAATCCTTAAAAGAGCGTTTAACAAATAAAAGGAAGTTTGAAGAGCTATCAACAGTGGAACTTAACAAGGAATGTTCAACTATTCTCCAAAATAAGCTACCAACAAAATTGAAAGATCCAGGGAGTTTTACTATTCCTTGTTTAATTGGTAGTTTAAAGGTTAACCATGCTTTGGCTGAATTAGGGGCAAGTATTTATGTCATGCCCTGTAATATGTTCCTCAAACAACCATTATACAAATAACAGGTAAGTCTAGCTCAAGACTTTAAATGAGCGCTTCTCGGGAGGCAACCCGAGCACTAACCCCACTAACGTCCATATTTTTGAATTTTAGCATCTAACTAAAAACTAACCAAACTTTTAAGCGCATGTTTCCCTACCCACACGGCCTTGCACACGGGCGTGGCTGTGGCCGTGTGGAAACAGGGCAAAACTTTTCCCAAAAACACGGGCTGCGATAAAACACCACGGTCGTGCGATGCGGCCATGGTTGACACTGACTAAATAACATGGGCGTGTGATCCTCTACACGCCCGTGGGACCTTTAAGTCCATTTATTTTTCCTTTTTCTCTTATTTTCATTTTTAATTTCTTTTCTTTTATCTTTCTCGTCTTTAATTTATATTATTATATTTTCACTTCTTTAATTTAGGTTCAAGGGGTCAAGTAATTAACGACGACCACACCACCAGGAGTATCCTCCTACCTTCACCTCTCTCCAACTTTACCGTCTCTTTTCATTGACTCTATCCAAAATTCAGGAAGTTTCACTTCTCTCCTATCTTATGATTTTATTACTATATTGCTATTATCTATCTTTGTACATTGAGGACAATGTACATCTTAAGTGTGGGGTTAACTACAGTTATTATTTGAAAATCCTGAATTATGTCTTATTCTTAAGTAATTTTCTCATATTACTGTTAGAATGAAATTTCTTTTGATTTATGATTTTCATTGATATGTTTTGAATTAAGTCATAGTTAATTATGCAGTGATGATTTAAACTTTAGGAGACTAGAGAATCAAGCATGAAGAGTTTATTTTCATAATTAAAAAATTGCTAGGTTGTCTACCTGAATCTAATTATTACCTTGAAGTTTGAAATTTACAAAGTTGACATCAAAAGCCCATAATTTTTGTGAGATTTTGAGCCTTTTAGAGCATATTCCTTTTCGTGCTCACTTTTTTTTATTATGAGTATGTCAACATTGATTTGTTATTCTAGAACTTGCTTCGATTATACATGTCGAGACCACACCTTTGATTTCATATACTAAGATGATGAAGGCACTTAGGTTTTTAACCCACTTACTCCATAAAAAGCTTACCTTCATAATTAACCCCTAGTGAACCCCTTTTGAGACTAACAACCCAATTCTTGACTCACCCATTAATATTAACCCAAAACCCACTTTGTACTTGTTATCGCCATCTCTCTTGACTACCCTTATATCGAGATTTGATTTGATCGGTTACTTAACTATTTCCTTTATTTTAGTTATCAAATTCTATATTATTGTACTTAAATATTTGTTCTTAAAAAAACAAAAAAACAAAAAAATATATTTATTAGGAATCTATTTATTATTACTTCTTTGTTATTGGAGCTTAAGCAGTTAATTTCATAATTTGAGAAGAAGCTCATGTTATTAGTATTAGGTTTTCAATTGATGTAATTATTCAGTATTATTCCAACTTTCTAGTTAGGTAATTTGTCAATTCAGTCTCGATACTAACCCTCTAATTCAGCCTTTATCCATACCTTTAACCCAAGCCCCGTTACAACCCTTTTAAAGACCTTTTGATTTATGTATCATCTCATATTATAGTGGTGGAGATTTGATTTTCATGCAAGCCTATGGGATTAACTTTTCATGTTTGACTTATGAGTGCTTTTTCTTGAACCTTGAGTGATTTGAGTGAACCTTTAGTGAGAATGTCAATTTTTGTCGATTTTGAATTAGAGGTAATTATTTAGATGAGGGGAAACACCTATGTTTTCATGCTACAAAAATATATGACTTAGATTGTTTGAATCTTTAGGACTCTTTGAGTTGAATTATCCATGTATGAATTATCCATGGATTATGATGAAACATTATTGATGAAGATTATGAATTAAGGGGAGTTAATTTTAATTGTGAATTGAGAATTTTGCTTGAGGACAAGCAAATGCTTAAGTGTGGGGGTATTTGATAAACCGTAAATTATACATATTTTAATCCCACATTTAGCATGCTTTTTGGATGATTTATCCTTTGAATTGTGGAATTTGATGCTCCTAATCCTTTAATTTCATGTTTTATACTTAGGGAAGCATAGGAGGATGGAAAGAACGAGAAACGGGCTAAAAACGGACCAAATGGGCCAAAGTAGGAAATCAACACGGCCTGGGCCCAAGCCACACGGCCGTGGCCCTTTAGCAGGCTCGACCACGGCCTGGATTCGATTCACACGGGCGTGTCCCTACCGTGACAAAGAGGAATTTCACTCGGATTAGGATATTTGTGGGCCAAGTAAGGCATCCTGAAAGCCTATATAAACACCCTAGAGGGCAACCTAGAAGGGGAGTCGACAGAAGCCTTCTGTCGGGGGCGTCCAGCTAAGCCAATGAGCCAAGCCAGATAGGTCAGAATTGTGGGATTTACTCGAAGAAAACCAGTTGATTCATCTCAAGAAGCCAAAATCATACTCAAGACGGAGGATCTCTCCTTCAATTCCTTCAGGGGGTTTTAGGGTTTTCTTATGTTTTGTTTTATCTTTTCTTCTGAGATGTATTCTTTTATGATTATGAACTAAACCCCTCAGATACCTGAGGGGGATGAAACCTAAGACGGATCTTGTTATTGTTTTCTAAACTATATGATAAATACTTGATTTGTTCTTAACTATGTGTTCTTAATTCTTGTTTTGGTATTTCAGGATATTGATTCAAGTTTTGATGTGCTTAGGCAGTGGAGAAATATTCCCTGTTTAAGAGTAGATCTAGCATAGTTAAGCGGAGTTGATCGCAACCCTAGAGATAGGATGACGAAAATCATTTGATTAGGGTCAAACCTAATATGGGAGTCCATAGATCGAGTTAATGCAATCCTAGGGGTTTTAATTAGGAAGAGATTTCAATTAATCAACCTAGGGTTAGACGTTAGTAGCCTCGAGAGAGGTATTAATATAAATTAGGGAATCCTACGGATCAAGTCAAGTGAATAAATCATCTGGTTCAGAGTTAAATAACAAGTGAGGTTTAGGTGGATTCTCCCTTGGGTATCATCTTAATCAATTGGTTTTTCCCACAAGTATTTTCCCAATTCATTCTCTGTGTCTTAGCGTCTTTAGCTTAGTAGTCAGTTAATTTTAGAATAAACAACAAATCCCTTAATCTTTAGGCTAAATAATAAAAAGAAAGTCAGTATTAGTACTTTTGGTTTATTTGGGTTCGACAATCCGGTCTTGCCACTAAGCTATACTACTGTTTGATAGGTGCACTTGCCTCAATCGTGGTGATAGTTAGTTTCTAGGCTAGATCATTTATTATATAAATATTAAGACTATCGACACCAACGATCAATAGGTAATTCATACATTGATAATTTAACCAGAAGGCTCCTAAAGATTCAAACAACCAAAGTCATAGTTTTTATAGTACTAAAAATAGGTGTTTCCCCTTACCTAAATAATTACCTTTAATTCAAAATTGACAAAAATTGACATTCTCACTAAAGGTTCACTCAAATCACTCAAAGTGTTTAAGGTTCAAAAATAAGCACTCAGAAGTCGAACATGAAAAGTTAATCCCATAGGCTTGCATGAAAATCAAATCTCCACCACTGTAAAATGATATGATACACAAATCAAAAGGTCTTTTATGGGTTGTAACGGGGCTTAGGTTAAAGGTGTGGATAAAGGCTTGAATTAGAGGGTTAGTATCGAGACTGAATTGACAAATTACCTAACTAGAAAGTTGGACTAATACTGGATAATGACATCAATTGAAAGCTTAATACTAGTAACATGGGCTTCTTCTCAAATTATAAAATTAACTGCTTAAGCTCCAATAACAAAGAAGTAATAATGAACAGATTCCTAATAAATATTTTTTTTAAGTACAATAATATAGAATTTGATAACTGAAATAAAGGAAATAGTTAAGTAACCGATCAAATCAAATCTCGATATAAGGGTAGTCAAGAGAGATGGCGATAATAAATACAAAGTGGGTTTTGGGTTAATATTAATGGGTGAGTCAAGAATTGGGTTGTTAGTCTCAAAAGGGGTTCACTAGGGGTTAATTATGAAGGTAGGCTTTTTAGTGGAATAAGTGGGTTAAAACCTTGGTGCCTTTATCATCTCAGTATATCAAATCATAGGTGTGGTCTCAACATGTATAATCGAAGCAAATTCTAGAATAACAAATCAGTGTTGACACACTCATAATCAAAAAAGTGAGCACGAAAAGGAATGTATGCTCTAAAAGGGCTCAAGATCTCACAAAAAATTATGGGCTTTTGATGTCAACCTTGTAAATTTCAAACTTTAAGGTAATCATTAGATTCAGGTAGACAACCTAACAATTTTTTAATTCTGAAAATAAACTCATCATGCTTGATTCTCTAGTCTACTAAAGTTTAAATAATCACTGCATAATTAACTATGACTTAATCCAAAACATATAAACAAAAATCATAAATCAAAAGAAATTTCATTCTAATAGTAATATGAGAAAATTATTTAAGAACAAGATATAATTCAGGGATTTGAGAAAAATGCAAAAAGTTAGGTACTTTTCATGATAAATTTCACCCCCCACACTTAAGATGTACATTGCCCTCAATGTACAAATATAACAATTATAATAACAAAAGCACAAGATAGGGAAAGAGGTGAAACTTCCTGAATTTTGGATGGAGTCAGAGAAAAAAAATCGGGGAAGTTCGGGCCGAGTTGGAAGAAGACATTCCTATGGCGGCGGTGTTTATGGTTGTGGTAGGGTGATTCCCAAGCAGCCTTTAGAACCTAAAACTAAGAAACTAACATAAAGTAGGTTAAATTAAGCATAAGAGAGTCAAAGAGAAGGAAAATAAAGGAGAAGAGAAAAAACATAGGTAAAATAAATGGACTCAAATGTCCTTGGCTTGTTGGGTTGATGAAGCGGCCGGCATGAACTTATGTAGATCGATCTCGCACGGGGAGACTGTGCTAGGGTCCTTCCGCTTCTTCAGCATGGGGATGGTGGTGAGGATGGTGAAAGAAAAGGAATAAGGGGAAGGGGGACGGAAAGTGAATGGAGAGGATAGAAAGGGGTGTGGTGGCTGGGGGTTGGTTGAAGAAGAATTTAGGGAGAAAGTGAGAAGAAGGGGGGCTTTAAATAGGAAACAAGGACCTGGTGCTGCCCACGCCCGTGTGCTGTGGGCGTGTTCGGTCACACGGTCATATCGCACGGCCGTGTGGTGGCTCGTTCGTTTCTCCCACGCCTGTGTAGAGGTCTCCACGCCCATGTCTCTTTCTCAGTGTCGGCCACGGCCTCAAAGCACGGGCGTGTCAATTTATAGCCGCCCGTGATCTAGGGATTTTTTGTCCTTGGCTCGTACAACCTCTGCCATGCTAGTGTGTAAATCTGTGATGCTCACACGGCCATGGCCACGCCCGTGTGCAAGGCCGTGTGGCACGAAAACCTATGCTTTATTTACTTTGGTTAGTCTTTAGTTAGGTACTAAAAATCAAAGATGTGAAAATAAAAGGGGTTAGTGCTCGGGTTGCCTCCCGAGAAGTGCTTGTTTAAAGTCCTAAGCTAGACTTACCTTTTATTCGCACGATCATGGTGGTTTGAGGAGTTAAAACTCTTCTTTCCTGCTATCAATTCTAACAATGTATGGTTTGAGTCGAGTAGTGTTTACCTTAAAAGTTCCAAATTCAGAATTAGTTACCTCGACTGTTCTGTATGGGAAGACATTCAGTACTATAAAAGGGATCTCTTCGTTAAGGTCTGGAACGGTGATTCGAGGGTCTGTCTTTTCAAATAATACCTGATCCCCTATTTTAAAGTGATTTGCTGTTCCTATAAGCTCGTTTGGGGGTTCCCTCGGTTTTGCTTTGTGTGTTCCTAGGTTCTCCTTGAAATGTGTCTTCCATTCGTCTAGTTCCTCGACCTGAAGCCTTCGTTCCTCATGAATTACTTCCTTGTTTGCATGAGAGCCAGGATCTGGCTCAGATATGTACTTCCGAGGTGCTTCATGAAAAGAAGGTTGGACCAACTGGTTATCAATAGAATTTATGTTCTCACCTTTTTCACTTGACGTCCTAGCCGAGTCAAGCACCTGAAAAGTGATCGTTTTGTCACCTACACAAAGTGTGAGTTCACCTGTACCAACGTCAATTTTAGTTCTAGCAGTTGCTAAAAAGGGTCTTCCTAAAATTAAAGGAACATTGTTTTCCTCATCCATATCTAAAACGACAAAGTCTACTTGGAATATAAATTTATCAACTTTTACTAGCACATCTTTGATTATACCCCTAGGAACTCTAATGGTTTTATCAGCTAATTGAATGCTCATCCTAGTTTGTTTGGTTTTCCCTAGACCTAGTTGTTTAAACATTTTGTAAGGCATAACATTGATGCTTGCCCCTAGATCTGCTAAAGCATTATCAATAGATAAACTACCAATTAAACAAGGAATCGTAAAACTCCCTGGATCTTTTAATTTCTGTGGTAGTTTGTTTTGTAGAATCGCTAAGCACACTGCGTTTAGCTCCACATGCGATGCCTCGTCTCCTCCGTTTGTTTGTCAGAAGCTATTTCAAAAATTTCCTTGAATCTGGCATCTGCGAGAGAGCTTCAAGAAATGGTAAGTTAATATGTAATTTCTTTAAGAGTTTAAGAAATTTACCAAATTATTCCTCTGTGTGGTCTTTCTTCATCGCATTGGGATATGGCACTTGAGGTGTATACTCTTTGATGACAGGTTTCTGTGTATCATGGCTTTCCTCAACCTTACCTTTATTTACAACGGGTTCTTGCCTTGGCTTAGATTCGGATTCTACTAACCCTTCACTATCGTGATCAGTAATGGCATGAATTTGCTCCTTAGGGTTAGTCTCAGTGTTGCTTGGCAAGCAACCTTGCGGTCGTTCTGAGATTAGCTTAGCTAGCTGACCTAACTGGTTCTCGATCCCTTGAATCGATGCCTGCTGATTTTTTAGCATTGTTTCGTTGTTTCGAAAACGGGTTTCTGTCACTGCGATAAATTTTTTCAGCATCTCCTTAAGGTTCAGCTTCTTTTCTTGTGGGTAGGGTTACTGTTGAAAGCCTGGAGGGGTTGTTCTCTTTGATTTCCTTGACCTCCCCATGAGAAATTTGGATGGTTCCTCCACCCTGGATTATAAGTGTTACTATAAGGGTTATTTTGAGATCTAAAAGTATTACCCATATAGTTCATCTGCTCGCTTTCTACGCTAGGGTTGTAGGGTGGGTATTCTGTATTGTTTGACCTCCTCTATTTGTATTGCATTGCATCACTGGATGTACCTGCGAAGAACCACACAAACCATCAATTTTCTTACTTAAGAGTTCTACCTGATTTGATAGCATGGTTACTGCGTCGAGGTTGAAAACACTAGCAGCTTTTGTCGGCTTTGTCCTCATAACTTGCCACTGATAATTATTCAGTGACATCTCTTCAATGAATTCATAAGCAGCCTCAGGTGTTTTATTGTTTAGTGTACCACCGGCGGATGCATCAATAAGCTGCCTAGTTGAGGGGTTCACACCGTTATAAAAGGTTTGAACCTGTAGCCATAATGGTAACCCATGATAAGGGCACCTTCTCAATAAATCCTTATATCTCTCCCATGCATCGTAAAGTGTCTGTAAATCCTTCTGCACAAAAGAAGAGATATCATTCCTCAATTTAGTCATTTTAGCTGGCGAAAAATATTTTAACAAAAAATTTTCGGTCATTTGCTCCCATGTAGTGATTGATCCTCGTGGAAGAGAATTCAACCACTATTTGGCTTTATTCCTTAAAGAAAAGGGAAATAACCGAAGGCGAATGGCATCATCAGAGACGCCATTAATTTTAAATGTATCGCATAATTCCGAAAAATTCGCTAAGTGTGTGTTAGGATCCTCGTCCTGCAAACCATCAAACTGAACAAACTATTGTATCATCTGTATAGTGTTAGGTTTCAGTTCAAAATTATTTGCAGCGACAGCAGGTCTAACAATACTTGATTCAGTTCCTATTAAATTAGGTTTAGCATAATCATACATAGTTCAAGGAGGAAGATTTTTGGCAACCACAGGAGGAAGTGGATTATTCTGGGCGTCAGCCATCTCTTCTGTGTTATTAGTATCATCCTCTTGCTCTTCTTGTGTGTATTGTAGGCTTCGCCTAATCTCCCTTCGATTTCTGCGAACGGTTCCTTCTATATCACTATCGTAAAGTAGAGGTCCTGTTGGGGTTCTTCTAGTCATAAACTATAATACCTGCCAAAAGCAAGGAAAAAGAAAAATTAGCAAGGTAGAAATAAAAACAAAAAGTTAATTGCAAAAATAAAAATGGCTAAAGTAATAAAAATCAAGTGTTCCTAATATCTTAGTTCCCCGGCAACGGCGCTTAAAACTTGATCATGTCCTAGAGTTTTAATATTTATATAATGAATGATCGAGCCTAGAAACTAACGATAACAACAATTGAGGCAAGCACACCTATCGAACAGTAGTATAGCTTAGTGGCAAGATCGGAATGTCGAACCCAAAGGAACCAAGAGTACTAGTAGTTGCTATCTTTTTATTATTTAGCCTAAGTATTAAGAGGATTGATGTTTATCTAACTAATTACTAAACTAAGGATGCTAAGACAAAGAGAGTGAATTGGGAAAATACTTTTGGGAAAAACCAGTTGATTAAGACAATACCCGAGGAAGAATCCACCTAGACTTCACTTGTTATTTAACTCAAACTGCACGATTTATTCACTTGACTTGATCCGTAGGATTCCCTAATTTATATTAATACCTCTTTCGAGGCTACTAACGTCTAACCCTAGGTTGATTAATTGAAATCTCTTTCTAATTAAAACCCCTAGTGTTGCATTAACTCGATCTATGGACTCCTATATTAGGTATGACCCTAATCCGGCAGATTTTCGTCATCCTATCTCTAGGGTTGCGATCAACTCCGCTTAATTATGCTAGATCTACTCTTAAACAAGGACTTTTGCTCCACTGCCTAAGCACATCAATACTTGAATCAATATCCTAAAATATTAAAACAAGAATTAAGAACACATAATTAAGAACAAATCAAGTATTTATCATATAGTTCAGAAAACAATAACAAGATCCATCTTAGGTTTCATCCCCCTCAGGTATTTGAGGGGTTTAGTTCATAATTATAAAAGAATACATCTCAGAAGAAGATAAATAACAGAATATAAGAAAAACCCTAAAACCCCCTGAAGGAAATTGAAGGGAAGATCTTCTGTCTTGAATGTGATTTCGGCTTCTGAGATGGATCAACTGGCTTTCTTGGAGTAATTCCCTGTGTTCAGCCCTCTCCGGCTTCGCCTCCCGACCAAAGATGCCTTTTTTAGGTTATACTTAGGGCGTTTATATAGGCTTCGGAATGTCTTTCTTGGCCTACAAGTATCCCATTCCGAATGAAACTCATCTTGGCTAACACAGGGACACGCCCGTGTGACACGCCCGTGGTCGACTCCCTTGGCTGTGGTCGATCCTGTTTGCCACACATGGCCGTGTGATCTGGCCGTGTCTCGATTGTTACTCGAAACACACGACCGTGGGTGATAGTCCAGGCCGTGTGAGTCTCTAAGATAATCCCATTTTCTCCGTTTTCAGCCCGTTTCTCGTTCCTTTCATCCTCTGATGCTCTCTTAAGTATAAAACATGAAATTAAAGGATTAGGAGCATCAAATTCCACAATTCAAAGGATAAATCATCCAAAAAGTATGCTAAATGTGGGATTAAAATATGTATATATTACGGTTTATCAGCACACGACCTGGGACACAGTTTGTCACATGGCTGTGTGCCACACACGGTCGTGTGTCATTTTAAGTTTAAGTGTAGGATTGTTCACACGGTCTTCGAGAGTTACATGGCCTGGCGACATGGTCGTGTGACCTTACTTTGAATACAAACACAATCTCCGACACGGCCGTGTGACCTTACTTCGAATACACACACAGTCTGCGACACGACCGTGTGACCTCACTAAGAATACACACATGGGTTGGCACATGGTCGTGTGACCTTATTTTGAATACTCACACGCGCGGACACACAAGTTGGGACATGATCGTGTGACCCATATTTCGATTTGTACACGATTGGCCACATGGCCATGTTTCTGAGCCACACGGTCTGGGCTCTTCTCACACGGCTTGGATACATAGCCGTGTGATCCCTATTTCCAAAATTTTTCAAGTTTTTCATATTTTTCTATTTTGATTCACATTAGCCCCAGATTGTTCCGAAACTATTTTTATGGCCTCGTAAGCTCGATTTAGGGTTGTAAA
Source organism: Gossypium sturtianum (assembly GCA_025698515.1). Taxonomy (NCBI): domain Eukaryota; kingdom Viridiplantae; phylum Streptophyta; class Magnoliopsida; order Malvales; family Malvaceae; genus Gossypium; species Gossypium sturtianum. The sequence continues at coordinate 129,273,598 of CM046948.1, forward strand.
TGTGATTTTGATATGAATGAAATGAAAATTCAAATGTTGTTATTTAATTTATTAAATGAATGATTTAACGATATAAATTGCTTTGATATGTGCCATAATACTCCGGAACCCAAATCTTGCGATGGAGACCCCAAATCTGGCAATAGAGACGAGTTAGGGGTGTTACATAAATAACAAGCTTTACAAAAGTTTTTCAAACTCATATACAACAATCAATAAAAGCCTGAGATATAAACTCACTAGCATTAGGAAGATGAATTTTTTTAATTGCATAATCTGAAATTAATTATTTAAACAAGTAATCTCGCAAACGACAAATTGTGAGTTGATAACACATGTGATTATTTTGTAGATGCATCTACCAAAATCATATAATATCAAAATCATCTATATGGTGGCTGAATGAGCGCAAATTCATTTCAAAATGCAAGACATTAAATCTCAACTTTCACTGAGAACAAGCAACATATGAGGATTCTTTAAATTAAAGAATCTTCTGGTTCTTTAATGATTGTACATATGAATTCTCAATTAATTTTCTCATCATATATGATCCAGAATGGTCTAATTGGTCATGCCAATTAATAAATGTGTAACAACTCATTTTTCAGTTGTGTCAGAAATAGCGGTTTCAAAGCCACATTTCTGATGTTCAAGTTAGTAAATATTATTATTTAATGTTTACAAGGTTATTATAAAGGTTAATTAAAGTTTGGCCTCCTAATTTTGTCAAATGGATAGTTAATTAAGGTACAAGGACTAAATTGTAAAAGTGGTAACATTTTATTGCTATGGATTTTTAAATAGCCGAAGGACCAATTGAGCAATTGGACCATTATTATTTGTCCAAATGATGGTGGATACTAGTTTGAATCCACCAAAATGGCTAATTATGATTAAGATTAGTTTAATTAAGTTTAATTAAACTAATTAAGATTATTAAATTATTAAATTACGTATATGAAACAAATTAAAATGAAAAAAAATTGTTTTATGCTCATCCTCATCATCTTCATGAAGCAAAAGAGAAAGTTAGAGTTTGGGAGCTTCAAGCTTTCGGCTATTAGTAGGTGAGTTCAATTTAGTCATTTTCTTGTAATTTTTATGTTTTTGAGGTCGCAGAAGCTTGATTTAGCTAGCCCATGTACCAAGTTTCAAAAATATTAAAGTTTTTAAAAGTTTTCATTGATGAGTTCTTGACGAAATTGGTGTTGAATGGTTAGATGTTAAGCTTAAATATGAGAAAAAACTAGTTTGTAAAGTGAAAATTGTTAGTTTTGAACCTAAGGACTAAAGTGTATAAATTTTGAAATTGGTGTAAAATTTCTATAATTATGGATAGTAGAGGGCCTTAGAAGGATGTAATTGAGTTGGTTTCAAAGTTTAATCTCAAATTTGAAAGTTTGCAATTTCAATTTTAATGACTAAATTAAATAAAATGTATAAATTTAGAGGGCATTCGAATAATGAAATTGAACTAATATATGCTTATAATAGAATGATATAAGATGTGTGGAATTGATAAATGAAACTGAATTATTAACTAGATCAAGATTTGAACCAAATCGAGGATAATCGGGGAAAAGACAAAATTAGCGATTAGTCCTTGCAATTCAACTCGTTTGCTGATTTAATCATGTAAGTTCATATGGTATGATTGTATTTGAATTGTTATGTATTTAAATTGAGAATATGTGTATATTTTGTTGAAATTTGGATTGTTTGTGATTTGGTAAAAAATGTGATATATGGACTAAATTTTACAGAAATTGTCATATATATGTGTTGAAAATGCTCGAATGAACTTAGTAAAGGTCTTGTGTACACTAAAACGGATTGATTACCGAGATCTAGAATTTTTTTGCGGACTCGAAGATACATGTGACATAGGTTTAGCTTGAACGAGTAACCTGGTGTCGTTTTAAATATTTAGCCTGGATGGGTAACCTTACATGTATAGTTTCAGCTTGGCCAAGAAATCGAATATGTCACTAAAGGTTTAGCTCGAATGGTAACATGACACGAATATATATTCAACTCAAATGAGCATTTGGTATATAGAAGATATTTGAGACACAGGTTTAGCTCGAACGAGTAACCTGATGTCATTTTAAAGGTTTAGCCCAGATAGGTAACCTGACATGTGTCTATATTTACAGCTCGGACAAGAAATGGTGCATTAAAAATATTTGTGACAAGTTTAGCCTGGACTAGAAACTTGATGTCAATTTAAAGGTTTAGCCCGGACGGGTAACCTGACATGTATATGTATTTAGCTCAGATGAGCAATTGGTGTTTTAGGATTCATGAGTATGATATGAATTTGATATTCAAATGGTTAAAGGTTGAATTGATCATGAATATGAAATTGAAAAGTTAGTGTTTATTTAATTGAATCGATACATGTTTGAATTATTGTTTGATGTGATCATATGTCAAACCACCTTATTTATATGTGTTGCCATGTTTAGGCAAACATTGCTAAGCTAAGTATCTTATTGTGTTTTACTGTACTATGAGGTAAGTTTTTTGTTTAATACTTATGAACTTACTAAGCATTCAAAATGCTTACCTCGTTGTTTTCCTTTTTCCTATAGATTGTCAACTTGCGGAACGTGTCGTACGGATTTACAAGAAGATCACACTATCTAGTTATTGATTCGATAGTCTTTCAAATGTTTTAAAGTCCAGTTGTGTGGCATGTGAATAGGTGTCCATATATGAGTTAACTTAGGAATGATAATTTTGGTTTGAACCTTAGTTAATGTTGATTTTGGGAATACTATAGTTTTTATATTTGCGTGTATATGTTTTGGTAATGTGGTAAGCTACATATACGACACTTGAATGACAAATTTGAGTGTGAAATGGTATGGTAAAATGATGGAATTAAATGGCTAAATGTATGATTGAAGATGAGTTGATATGTTTGATACCAAATTGTGGAAATGGTTGATTGATATATTGGTTTGTGTTATAGTATGCTTTTGTGTAGGAAAAGTTGTGCACTTATGCATCAAATGGCAATATTGAAGGGTTGACATGAAATAGGTACCAAATGGCCTACTTTTTACCAAAAACAGAGTTGTTATCTCGACGAGCAACTATCATCATCGCAACAGCGGTTGACGGTATGTGATGTCACAACTCGAGAGTCTAGACGTCACAACAAGACAAATTTGTTTGGTAAAGTCACGACGTAGAGGAAGCGATGTGTAACACCCCTTAACCGTGTTCAACGCCAGAACAGGGTACGAGGCGTTACCGGACAATAACACTTGCCACTGAACAAATTCAAGGCATAAATTTTCGTTTAAAATTTAAAACTTTTATCTTATATCACCAAGTCCCTAAAATGGGCCTACGAGGCCCAAAACATGCTTTGGGAGCGATTCGGGACTAAACCGAGAACTTTTAAAACTATTAAAACATTTAGGAAATTTCCTTGTTTTGGAGAGTCACACGCCCACGTGGGCAGGCCGTGTGTTTACACCCGCCCGTGTAGCCCAGGACACGCCCGTGTCCTCCACCCATGTAACTCTCTGTTTATGACGTCATCATTCGTGTTGGATCACACGACCAAGTCACACACCCGAGTGCTAGACCGTGTCCTCCACACGGCCGTGTCTCTGTCTGTGTGGCCAAGAAGTTAGCTATTTTCCAAGCCAATTTCGACCCTATCATGCCCATACTTGAGTATAACTTGAATGACACATTTCATGACATATTAAAGCTACCAAAATATCCACCACACACACGTAACAAGTCATAGCATGCAATTTTCTCAACCATGGAATGCATCATCATGAGTTTATAGCATAACCAATTTATTGGCCACATTAAATGGCCTTATACAACAATGAACTCTGAATATCATGGGTCATTATTCTAGGACAACTCATAGTAACATATACACATGACCAAGTTCCTTATACATGCCATAACCCTAAGTATAAAATCATTGATACCTAAATTGTAAGCTTGATAGTGTGATAGGTTCTCCGGCGACTTTCTACCCGAGCTAACCTGAGTACATTATAAACATGGAAAACAACGGAGTAAGCTATAAAGCTTAGTAAGTACGTATGTAAATGATAAAAAATTGATTACCATGCTTTTAACAATCCTCATTATAAGCTTTCAGGATAATACCATCATTATTGCATAAAATTTCACAATTTATTTATGTTCATCTTGAGTTGTTTACTCGAGTTACAGTCACTAAATTATTTTTATCCGGAGCTATAGAACTCCAAATTAAGATCCGCTAATTTTCCCTGAAACTAGACTCACATATCTTCTTACCATAAAATTTCAAGAATTTTTTTATTCAAAAAATAAGTAAATTTTATTCTTTAAAGTCTCCCTTGTTTTGCTATCTGACAGTTCCGACCCCTCTTCACTAAAAATTAATTATCTCGTGGTACAGAACCCGAATGACGTTCCCGTTTGTTTCTCTTGAAAATAGACTCATTAATAAATTCAAGAATATAAATTTTATCCCATTATTATTTTTTAAAATTTTTAATTAATTTCCAAAGTCAGAACAGGGGATTCCAAAATCATACTGACCTTGTCTCACTAAAATCCAAATATCTCACCATATGATATTCTTTTGCTTATTCTGTTTCTTTTTATGTAGAAATAGACTCAATAAGATTTAATTTCACATCTCATTCAATCTCTAATTAAATTTCCACCATTTTTGGTGATTTTTCAAAGTGATACAACTGCTGATGTCCAAACTATTTTATTGCTAATTTTACTCTTTCATGTTTCCTTTATATTTTCATTTACACACATATACACCAAAGTATATCCATGGTTAGTCATTCCAATAACTAATCATTATCAAATATTTACAAGCCATTCATTGGCTAATTTAACCTATACTTCAACAAAAAAGACTTGAACATATCATTTCTCAATTTAATTTGGCCTAAAAGCCTCACACATGTTCATCAATCACATTTACCACATATTCATACATCATAAGCATGGACTTATAATCACAAGGTCATTCTCATAGGTATAACTTACTCGTTTACATTCTTACCAAAATTCGATCACATACCGAGCACATTGTTCATGATTGTATACATACATATATATCTGCACTTAATCGTCACCACATTGTCACACGTAATTTCACTTAGTCAAATTTTTCCCGATGAACACTTCGGAATAATACCGGATACACGGTGGTATCACACCCACCAATAATTCATATTCACGGTGGTATCACACACAGCCCACCAATAATTCATATTCACGGTGGTATCGCACATAGCCCACCAATAATAGTAAGTATGGTGGTATCGCACACAGCCCACCAATAATAGTAAATACGGTGGTATCGCACACAGTCCATCAATAATCATAATTGTACAGTGTTCATCCGTATCCATTTTCTATTTCGAAGGTTCATCCGGGAATTTTCGCACTTTTCATCATTTTAATAAATATCAATAATATTCACTCACATTTCACATAATACATTAATATGAAAAAACATAAATAAAAAGGATGTATCATTTACATATAAACTTACCTCGATACCAAAATGGTAAAAAGGGACCTAACCGTCAATTACTCATTTTTCCTCCGTTCTAGGTCCGAACCTCGTTTTCTTTGATCTATAACATCACATTTAGCTTACTTATTAGTCACATTATTCATTGTGACCCAAAAGTCATACTATGGTAAAATTATGTTTTTGCCCCTAAACTTTGTCATATTTGCACTTTTGCCCCTAAGCTCGTAAAACTATTTTCATTCAATTTCTTTGTATTTTAAGACTATCCGAACCATTTTCATCTACAACAGCCCACAATTTCCACTAATTCACACTTTTATGACAAATTTTATAACTTTTCCAAATTAGTCCTTTTTAGCATCTTTACCGAAAATCACTTAGTAAAAGTCGTTTATTACACACCGAGCATTCATATTCTACCATTAAACATCAAAACACAAGCATTTCTCATATGGGTAAATTTTCAAACATCAACACTAGCTCAAATAAATGGTAGAAATAGAGAGATTGTGTTACGAGGATTTTAAAAACGTAAAGAACATTAAAAATGGGGTAAAGACGGACTTACCACCAAGCTTGGAAGCTTGAAAACCCTATCCATGGCTTCCCCCATGCTAAATTCGGCCAAGCAAGAAGATGGACAAGGGTTTTTGGCTTTTATTTTGTCTTTTAGTCCATTTAATTACCAAATTACCAAAATGCCCCTAACTTAAAAATATCCTATTTCACTTATCTCATGTCCATTTTTGTCCAAAAATTTAAACAATTTAGTCTAATTACCATTTAGGGGCCTCCAATTTAAAATTTCATAGAAATTGGACACTTCTAACATGTGGAACTCAACTTTTGCACTATTTACCATTTAGTCCTTTTGACTAAATTGAATGCCCAAACATCAAAATTTTCGAACGAAAATTTCACGAAATCTTTCTGTGAAATCGTAGACCATAAAAATATAATAATAAAAAATTTTCCTCGTCGGATTTGTGGCCCCAAAATCCACTGTTCCGACTAGGCCCAAAATCGGGCTGTTACACGATGTCACGACGTGTTCCTGAATTTTCAAAACTATACAATTTGATCTTATTTCATACTCAGGTCAACAAAAGAGCTTTCATAAGCTCGATTAAGGCTCAAATTTAAATGTGTATCATATTATAAATGTGTTTAAGACATAAATGTATGTTTGAATGATTGTTTACAATATTATTGACAATAGTTGCTCCGACAACAGATGTGGCATCCTGTAGCTCAGACACGACGATCAGGTCAGGTAAGGGGTGTTACAAAATGTATTTGTATCAATAAACTTCTGGTTTACTTTAACATGCATTTCAATTGTACTAATAATGTCAATATAAATTGTGACAATTGATAATTTTATTGTCATTCTTTTTACTTTGTATCCACATATAAGTACTATTATGTCATTTATTACTAGAAATGTCTAAATCAATGTGAAGCCTATAATGCTACTAACTCAACAATATACATATAATTTCCAAACAATTATATGCAATATTCGCTTCAAGAAATATGCCAAAATCTTCAAATGTCCAAATTGGCTTTAATGATTAAAAGTGACTATAAAATTTATTATATTTATTTAAGACATTTACTTTAAGAAATGTGCAAAAAATATTTCAAACCATAATGTAAGCATATATCATATTCCTTACCAATAATATCATATAAATATCATCCGCTTCAAGGAATGATTAATTAGTATAAATCATTAATCATTCTATTTTAAGAATGAACATTTAGAAACAGTTTGAATCATCCATCTTGTAACACCCCTTATCCGTATTCAACATTGGAACATGGCTCGAGGCATTACCGGACTTATAACACAAGCAATCACACAATTCCAAGTCATAAAATTTGCGTCCAAATTTTAAAATCATTCACAATCGATCATAAAATCCCTTATACGAGCCTACGATGCCCAAAACATGCTTTGGAGGCGGTTCGGGACTAAACCGAGAACTTTAGAAATTTTTACAAAACTTAGAAAATTTTTGCTAGATACAGGGCTCACACGCCCGTGTGGTCCAAGGGACACGCCCGTGTGACCCTGGGACACACCCGTGCTTCAGGCCGTGTTCAAAATAGGGGTGCTCTCTGACTTGTGCCACACGGACGTGCACACACCCTTGTTCTAGGCCGCGTAGCACACACGGCTGAGACGCATGCCCGTGTCTCTGCCAATGTGCTCAATTCTGGACATTTTGTTTTTCAAAATTAAGGTGCAGGGGACACACAGCTGGATCACATGCCCGTGGGGCAGACCGTGTGTCATGTACGGCCTAGACACACGCCCGTGTGTTTACTCGTGTGGAAAAAAACAAGGCTATTTAGCAAGCCATTTTGCAACCCTCACTTGCACACATCCACACAACGTCACATGGCACAAATTCAAGCATATAAATGCAACCTAACAACCACAAACAAGACAATATCATGTCATTATTATACCATCATTTATCATGCTTAAAACATCATACTTAGCCCATTAAAAACATACTAACTTCACATTCACAAGAGGGCATTAACATACGAATAAACTCATAATCAGCATAAGCCATCATTCATGGCTATATATAAGATGAGGCATTAACCATTACAAGCCAACACATATGGCCAACTTAATCATGACACATATAACAAATTGACCTAGTTCCTATACATGCCATAAACTCAAAATACTTGAATTCATCAATACCCAAAGTGATAGATTGATAGTGTGATAGGATCTCCGGCGAACTCCAATTCGAGCTAGCTTAATAACCCTATAAGACATTGGAAAGGAATAGGGTTAAGCTATATATATAGCTTAGTAAGTTCGTATGAAAGTAATAAGCAACTTTTACCAATCATTTACCAAGTCCGATAATATAAACACAAGATAATATAAATTGCTATAAAACTCACAGATATAATTTATTCAGTCACATTGTTTGCTTTATCAATTTGCAATCATATTTTAACATGTTTTGACATTAGCCTAATAACCGTAATCTCTCCATTATAACAAATTACCACAATCAACCAATCATTTCATACCTCATAATAAACATGCACATTAATTACTAGTATTCACCTCTCAAGCATATACTTTAACATCTTTCAATTATTTAAAGCTCATATCTTTTCATACTTCCATAATCATTTTAATAGGCAATTATGTCAATCTATAAATCACAATTTGCATGAATAAAACATGCTATATCATAACTCAATTTGGCTCGAAGGCCAATCACAAAATCGTCAACCGGATTTACCATGTATTTCATACATCACAAGTGTAGACCAATAATCACAAGGTTTTCATAAAATCGTTATCGTGGAAAAATCATGAACTTAAAATTTCATGAAGTCAATGCTTATAAACTTTACGTACATACCTGTATCAATTCGTAATACTTACATACTCTTTCTCTTCTTTGACATACCTGTTGAACTTCCCGTTGAACCATTTGGAATACTAAAGGATACTCGGGGATCTCGTACACACAGTATCGTACCAATTCCATATCCCAAATATGGTCTTACATGTAATCTCGTATCGATCTCAATAGCCCAGCTATGGTCTTACAGGAAGTCTCATATCGATGCCATATCCCAGATATGGTCTTACACGAAGTCTCACATTGATGCCATATCCCAGATATGGTCTTACACGAAGTCTCATATCGATGCCATATCCCAAATATGGTCTTACACGTAATCTTAGTGACCCTAATGTCATGACATTTGTATCCTAACTATTCCTAAGGTTCAACCGAGATTTACTCGCTTGTCGAAACTTCGTCAATTTCATCCATAAATTCAATCATACAATTCATGCAATAAAAAAACATTATAAATACAATTATAAAGTTGCATTGTTTACATACAAAATTACCTCAACATAAAAATGGCGAAAAGGACTAAATCGTCAAATACTCGCTTTTCCCCCGTTCTAGGTCCGAACCTCATTTTTCTTGATCTATAATATCACATTTAACTTATTTAATCAATATATTATTCATTTCAGTCCAAAATCACATTATGGCAAAAATTACATTTTTGCCCCTAAAGTTTGACAATTTTACATTTTAGTCCCTAGGCTCGTAAAATGATTTTCATTCGATTTCTTCAAAACCCAAGCCTAGCCAAACCTATATCATGCTCATAACAGCCCACATTTTTCATGTATTCACACTTTTACTACTCATTTTTCAACTTTTACAAGTCCTTTTAGGCATTTTCACCGAAAATCACTTAGCAAAAGTCGTTTATCATACACCAAACATGCATTTTCTACCATTAGACATCAAAATACACAAACATCCATCATGGGTAAAATTTTAGACCTTGACATCTGTTCAAATTGATGGTAGAAATAGAAAGATCGGGTTACAACGACTTCAAAAATGTAAAGAGCATTAAAAACGGGGTTAGAACGGACTAACAATCGAGCTTGGAAGCTTGAAAAACCCTATCCGTGGTTTTCCCTTATGAATTTCGGCCATGGGAGGAAGATGGACAAAAATTGGCTTTTAATTTGGCTTTTTTTAATTCATTTAATTGCCAAATTACTAAAATGCCCTTAATGAAAAACTTTGAAAACATACCAAACCAAGTCCATTTTTTTCCACCAAATTAACCAATGGTCTAATTACCATTTAAGGACCTCTAATTTAAAATTTCATAGCAATTGGACACCTTTAACATATAGAATTCAAGTTTTACACTTTTTGCAATTTAGTCCTTTTGACTAAATTGAGTGCCCAAACGTCAAAATTTTCAAACGAAATTTTCACAAAAGTGTTCCATAAAACTGTAGACCATAAAAATATAATAAAAAATAATTTTACTGCGTCAGATTTGTGGTCCCGAAACTACTGTTTCGACTAGACCCAAAATCGGGCTGTTACAACTCTCCCCCTTTAGGGATTTTCGTCCCCGAAAATCTTAATGAAATATAAGTTCGATTTTCACATAGACTCCTTTATCTCGTGATACAACCAAAGAACCTTCACTAAGGTTATGCTTTTATTTCCCAACTTTTTAATCTCTCGTGTCAAAATTCCGGTCAATTCTCTGTTATACAACAGTCCGGCAGAGTCTTAATCTCTATCGGAGAGTTCATATTTAACGATTCCAATAGATACCATTGCAACATAGATACACAAAACACATTTTGAATCTTTTTCCAAGGCAATACTTTCGGAAGCATATTATCGCTGAACGGGAATTTCATATCCCCATGTTTCAAATTCACATGAGTTTTCTAGCAATCTGAAGTGGATTCTAAACTGCCACGAATCACTTTTACTTCCTGTACGATTTCTGATCGGATAGTCATCTGAAACATATAACTCAACTAATCTATCATGTTACATACCCAATCACCAGAACATCTATTTCAAATAACTATACATTTTATTACTCCCTGAATGAACAAACGAGCTATTACTGAGTCTCATACAACATTTTCTGCATAAGCTCTGAATAATTCATTGCACGAATTCTATCTTAGAGTAATAATAACAAAAATCAAAATCAAAATTTGTCTCATACTGTACTCGTTTAGTTTACCACTCACTATCACATTCCTGAGGTTCTCAATCTTGCAAAAAAACATCGCTTTAGCTTACTAATTTAGCTAAATTCAGACTTCCATCAAATAAGATTAATTATGTAACCAACACTCACAAAATGATCAAAGGTTTTCCATTCAAGTATTTGCAACTATATCTGCTTTCCGAAAGGTTAATCGATAACTACTCACAATCTTCCAATAGTTCAAGCCATCTATGCTGTTTTATAATTAGATCCTTCTGTAACATTAGATACTTTAAACTCTTGGGATCAGGAAATATATGACATTTTTCGTCGGACAATAGACATCATCAAATTCTCAACACAGACATAAAAGTGGCCGACTTTAAATCACCCATCGGATAGTTTCTTTCATGTGACTTTAACCGTCTGAAAGCATAAACTATCACTTTACATTTTTGTATTAAGACATATTCCAATCCGTTCGATAGTGCATCGCTGAAAAATTTACAAATTTATTTACTCAATTCAAACAGAACCCAGAACCAGTGTTTCGGTTAGTAACACCTTCAACTGTTTTCAACTTTGCTAACATGCAACAGACAATTCAAACTTTCACAAATGTGATAACTTTATCACTCGAAACAGCTTTAACTTATAACAACATCATTCGATTAGAAAAAATCTAATAGATATATCTCCGTATCATACTTTCTAGAATATGAATTCTTCCTTCAAAATGTCCGTCTATTCACCCATGAATGTACAAGATTTTATCCTCTTACCTGAGGATAAACTTAAATGCATATAACTCAAATTACTTTTCAACTAACCTTCTCGCTCAGATAAAAACAACTAAGTCGATCTCAACTATCAAACAATATCATACCAAAGTACTTCCTTCTTCATGCTGTTAAAACAGCTCAAACATACAATCTTTCAAAATTTCCTCACAAGCTAGTCAAAAGATCTTTACAATCATATTAGCTCAAAGAAACAAAATATTCTGATTGAGCTCATTGACCTTAATCAATCTTACCTGAGAAAAGAAAACCATCGTACAATTTGAGCTTGAGCTCCCACTATCTATACCTTTGTCGATGTCAATTCCCTTCACGAAAATTAGAGAAATCCTGATACCAGAATCACCATGTTCCTATGATCGAACCATGAATACACTCATAATAGACATAGTTATCACAAGCCAAAGGACACACTTTAAAGATGAGCCATGACTGATAATTTACAAAGTAAGGATGATAAGAAAACCGAGATAAAGAAATCCAAGATACAATACCACACCAGAAGTCCAAGAACATAACTCATAAGAAAATAATAGAGATCTTGATGATTTATCAGAGAAAACCATAAGAAAAACGATGCTTATACGCTCTGGAATCAATTGTAACAGAGATAATATATTTTCCAAATATATATATATAAAACAAATCAACATCCAGTAGAAACAGAAGAATAGCCTCACATAAATTTTCACCAACAACTTTTATTTCAAACATAATAGAATAGAATCCCCAAGAAAGAGATAAGAAATGCTGCTCATCAACCAACCAGACTAACAGCGCTTTCATCTAACATTATAAGCAGCTAACATTTTCATACGATAAGAATTTCATCAGAAATTTAACAATCACATATATATCTGAGGATAAATGAATATATAAAATACACAGGAGAGATAATCATAATCATAATCTATTCAATTACAACTGTTACACTCAGACATCTTTACGATTCAAATATCATTTCTCTGACTGATTCTGTCATCACTAATCCCGTATTATTCCATTCACTAATGAAAATCAATCCGGAAGAAATTCCAGGAAATACATACTTTAGATATCATACCTGAATGAGTCGATTAGCCGAGATTAACTTTTTCCTTAACTGTGACGTTGCGAAATCCGGATGATTTTTAGAATAACCTGGCATCTTTCCAAGACTGTATTCACTTGCCAAACTCTTCTCAACCCCGACCACATTATTAGTTATTCTGCTACTGAACTCTTTAGCCTCTTACTTGTGAGCTCATTCAACTTAAATCTCGTAAAATTTCGTTATAAAATACCACATTGGTAAGGGGGTCAGGTCGTAAAGCCTCTAACTCGACTCTCATAAATACAAACATATAACTTAGCATTTATCATCAACATAATATCTTCACAATCATATAATTCACTTCAAGCTAATTAACATACACATTTATGATACACGAGCTTTTCGATTATCTTATTCAAACAAGTGTACTTAAACACACATTCCATAAATTTTGAGTAAGTTTACTTATCACATTCACTTAATCAAACAAGTCAGGCACATAACATCATATGAATGCCAAACAACATGGGTGTTTATCACAATATAAACTTTCATTTCAAGTCACTTCTTCATATTTCAAGAATAATTTTGTAACACCCCAAACTCGGCCTAGAAGTTAGGCCCGAATCTGGCGTGTCACATTAAGGTGTTTTCCGAAAACCATGTTTTCATTAAAAACCCTTCTTACAATTTAAAACTTTCTGCCTTTAAAACCTCAGATTTTGTTTGCTTAGTTTCAAAACGTGGTTTATTAAAAGTCATTCTCTTGTAAAACATTATTATCTTTAAAACCTTGCTTGTTGCGAAACTTAATTTAAAACAATTCATGGAAGCATGATATTTTGAAAAACAGTAGTTAATTTGGAAAACCATGTTCTACTTCTAGCAATTATAAAACCATAACCAAAAACCCACAACTTCACTTACAAGGCCTTATTACAAAAATTAAAACCCAAACTAGATTCTCAAAAATATAGTCCAAAGTATAAAGAAACTGTAGATGTGTGGCCATCTCCGAGTCCCTCACAGCACCGATCCTCCTAAAGCTGGGGATTACCTGCATAGTTAAAAGAAAGGGTGAGCTACGAGAACTCAGTGTGTAATCCCTTATACGGTCACAGTTTGGGCCTGAGCCCTTAAGGTATCGGTCTGGGCCTAAGCCCTACTCGGTAACAATCTCGACCTAAGCCCTATTCGGTAACAATCTGGGCCTAAGCCCCAAAATCATATCAATGCAATGGACATGTAACCCAACCCATACCAACCAAACTCTCTACCCGTACCAACCAATCTCTCCATGTGGGGACCATGTCGACCCACTCAGCCAAACTCTCCAATGGTGCAGCCTAGCTGCTAGTATTTATGCGGCTTTAAGCCTTCAGTAACGGTCTCATAATTGGCACATAACCATCGATAACTGTATTATGTTTGGCACATAGCCATCAGTGACGGTAATATAATCGGCACACAGCCTTGGGTAAATATGATCGACACAGAGTCGTCAATATATATGTTAGGCACATAGCCACGGGTAAATACGATTGGCACAAAGCCATAATCAAGATGGCACAGAGCCATATTTAGGTTGGCACAGAGCCATAATAAGATTACGCGGCAATGCCACTATAACGGTAAATGTGGCGATGCCACTATAACGGTACTTCCTCCAAATCATAAAACCCAACCCAATGCAATATGACATGTATACAGTGTATCACAATCATATACAGTTATAAAAACATCACATAAACATCATTTAAACTACCTCTAAGGGTATAACGGTCATTGTGTCATTCAGGGGTAGAACGGTAATTTCACCCCTTAGGGGTATTTCGGTAATTTTACCCATCGAGGGTATTTTAGTAATTTTGTAAACCAAGGTATTCTAAATAGAGATAACGATGCGAATGGGCCTAGGGCCCATTCTCGGCCCATTTAACCCAAATCTAGCCACAGATATGAGATTCACATAGACCAGTCCAATATCTACTACACAATCATACAATTTATTTACATGGGCCCACGGGCCCATTGGCCCCACATGGCCCCTTTCGACCCATCGTGGCCCAAACAGACTAAACCCACAAGAACACTCATGATGGCCTCAACTATCGCGTCGAAGCTCCCACACGCGCACTCGCACGCTCGTGTGGCTACCATCGCCGTGTGACCGGCATTTCGGCATTTGCCACTCTACAGCTAGAGTAGTGCGAAATACACACCTGATAGGAATCTAAAGTTAATCCGCGCTCTGAACACTGTTCTGCACAGAAGCCAACAGTGATCGCACCCTTGACCCCCAAGGGGTGTGTCGATCAACTTCGGTCACCACCACCGCGACCTAACGGCAAACAGATCAATGAATGATCCAACGCCTAGCCCAAACGAGCACGCCACAAAGCAAAAGGGATAAGCCAAGAAAGGTATGCTTACTCTCCTCATGGTTTGCTCTATTTAAAGCCAGCTTCTCGCTTACTCTCATGCAAGCTTCCCGATGTGGGATCCCCCCTTCAGCAGAGTTTAAATCCAACACAAACTCTGGCCGTCCAATCCGCAAAATAAACACTCCCTTACTTGACATGAGATTCGAACCCTTGCCCTCTCCTATGCTCCAGACGCTACATGCCACCACAACACAAGCTCCTTTTGTGACTTAGAACATGCGCAACTAAATATAAGCCTATGGGCCAAAGTCTAAGTTCATTTAAAAGAAAAACAAAATGAATTGCAAGCGCCAAGACTTGAACCTTGGACCCCTTGCTTCCTCTATGGCGTCACTTCCTTGTCTCCCATGTGGTGCCATTTGCCACTAGACCACAACTCATTTTGTGTCTTTTTTTCCCACAATTTATTCTTAAAGCCTACTTACTTACCCCTAGGGCTTTATTCACCTAAAACCATTTTTTTTCCTAAAGCCCAAGTTTGAACCCGGGACTTCATGGAAGCCCCCTAACCTTCCAAAGTCACTCACCTAATAGGTCCAACTTGCATTACTGTCGTTCTCTTGTTCTCTAAAATTTTAAACGCTCCCATGCCCAAGGCCTAATAGGCCCAATTCTACTAGGCCCAAATTCGGAGCGTTACAAATTCCCATTGAACTATTGTAATTGATGGATACTCGAGTGGTATACTCAAGGTATGCATGTAAACAATCCATTAATTCATATTCAAAAGTGCCCTTTAGACACATATTCATAGAGCATACTCTCGAGCCACATATGACATAACAGGATTGCCAACTCAGGCTAAATCCTTTCGATAACGTATGCTCTAAAGGCTTACTCTAGATTACCCGTTCGGGCTAAACCCATTCCATAACATATGCTCGAGAGGGCTTAATTCAGGATTGCCATTCTGGGCTAAATCCTTTTTGCAACATTTAAAATATTTTATCCGTTTCATAAAATCACCATAATCCATTGAAATACAACGTTCAACCGGAACAATGACATTTTATCCATATTTCTCAACTTATGGTTATTTCATTTTGTACATCATCACATACATATCATGAACTCTTATTCATACCTTTCCAAGTTTCAACTTATCACAAACACATTTTTAAATATCTTAGTATCACTTTCATCATTTTCGAAACTAGCTCGATTGGAAAGCATCGCTGCCTCAACAAAACAATTTCATTAGAGTCGGGAGATATCATACTATCACGGGTTACATATGGCATGTATAGCTAGACTCTCACATATGCTAGGTTAGTCTAAGAATCGACTAAACCATAGCTCTGATACCACTAGATGTAACACCCCTTACCCGTATTCAACACTGGAACAGGGCTCGAGGCATTACAGGACTTATAACATAAGCAATCACATAATTTTGAGTCATAAAATTTGCATCCAAATTTTAAAATAATTCATAATCGATCGTAATGCCCCTTATACGAGCCTACAAGGCCCAAAACATGCTTTGGAGGTAGTTCGAGACTAAATCGAGAACTTTAGAAATTTTTACAAAACTTAGAAAATTTTTGCTAGATGTAGGGCTCACACGCTCGTGTGGTCCAAGGGACACGCCCGTGTGACCCTGGGACACGCCCGTGCTTCATGCCGTGTTTAAAATAGGGGTGCTCTCTAACTTGTACTACACGCCCATGCCACACGCCCGTGTGCTAGGCCGTGTAGCACACACGGCTGAGACACACGCTCGTGTCTCTGCCCGTGTGCTCAATTCTAGACATTCTATTTTTCAAAATTAAGGTGCAGGGGACACACAACCGGAACACATGCCCGTGGGGTAGACCGTGTGTCACGCACGGCCTAGACACACGCCCGTGTGTCTACCCGTGTGGACAAAAACAAGGCTATTTACCAAGCCATTTTGCCACCCTCTGTCACAGCCCGATTTAGGGGCTAGTCGGAACAGTGGTTTCGAACCACTAATCCAAGGCTAGATAAAATTATTTTCATGATATTTTATGAGTTAGAGCATGATTATATAAGTACTTGAAAATTTTGGTACTTTAATTTTAGCGATTTCATGCTTAATCGCGAAAAAAGACTAAATCAAAAAAAGTGCAAAAGTTCTATTTTATAAGAATATTAATTGGAGGTCTTTAAAGGGCAATTAGCCCCTTAAATCATGGTTGGCCAGCCATAGGGGACAAGGGAGTCAAAATTGGTCAAAATTGGTAAAGTTTTGGTGACTAAATTGATTGTTTTATATTAAAATAAGGAAAAGACGATATCCTTCTCTTTAGTCATAGGGGTTTTAAAGCTCAAAAATTTCAGCAAACTCATCTCCTTACAAGTAAGTGATTTTAATTGTTTTTCTTGATGATAGTTGTACTTTTGGAACCCCTAAAGCTTAAGCTTTCTAAAGAGGGGACTATCTTGCAATATGGTGAAAAGTTTAGAGTTTTTCCATGTGAGCTTTTAAGTTGTTTGCTGTATTTTTATGGAATAAAATGAGTCTTAGTTGTTAGATGAACAACTTTTGTGAAAGGTGTTACCACGAAAACACCTAAAAGGACCTTTTTGTAAAGGTTGTAAAATATGTAGTAAATGTGTGAAATGTTGAGTTTTGATGGTAGCCATAAGAGAAATCAATGTTTACCTAGGCTCGATAAAGGTAGAAATTTGATTAGAATTGATTTCCGAGCCTAGGGGTAAAATGGTCATTTTGCAAAAGTCTAAGGGCAAAATAGTAATTTTGCCAAAGCATGGTTATTGAAATGCATTTATTAATGTGATTGTTAAATGAGCTAATTTTCTATTATAGATCAAGAAGAACCAAGAATTTACCTCGACCGGGGAAAGAACAAAGTATCGGACTAGATCGACGATCTAGCTTATTTTGAAATCGAGGTAAGTTTGTATGTGATAAATTCAACATTTATGCTAGTATGTTTGAGAATGTTTGATATTATAATGATACATGATATTCTATGAAATTGAGTATTGGTGTTGAATGAGAAAATGATAAAAGTTAAGATATTGAAGTCCCTGTTGGACTATAATAAATGTGAGAATACTATCATCGAGACATGAGATGGATAAGGTCCCGTGTAAGACCATGTCGGGGGCATGGCCTCGGCACTGGATTGAGATTACGTATAAGACCATATCTGAGATATGGCTTCGGTATTGAATATGATAATCGTATAAGACCATATCCGGGATATGGCATCGATACTTGAAGTGAGGTTCCGTATAAGACCATATCCGGGATATGGCATCGGCACTCAGAGGTGACCCCATATAAGACCACATACTAACTTCACATTCACAAGAGGGCATTAACATACGAATAATCTCATAATCAGCATAAGCCATCATTCATGGCTATATATAAGATGAGGCATTAACAATTACAAGCCAACACATATGGCCAAATTAATCATGACACATATAACAAATTGACCTAGTTCCTATACATGCCATAAACTCAAAATACTTGAATTCATCAATACCCAAAGTGATAGCTTGATAGTGTGATAGGATCTCCGACGAACTCCAATCCGAGCTAGCTTAACAACCCTATAAGACATTGGAAAGGAAGGGGGTAAGCTATATATATAGCTTAGTAAGTCCGTATGAAAGCAATAAGCAACTTTTACAAATCATTTACCAAGTTCGATAATATAAACACAAGATAATATAAATTGTTATAAAACTCACAGCTATAATTTATTCAGTCACATTGTTTGCTTTATCAATTTGCAAGCATATTTTAACATGTTTTGACATTAGCCTAATAATCGTAATCTCTCCATTATAACAAACTACCACAATCAACCAACCATTTCATACCTCATAATAAACATGCACATTAATTACTAGTATTCACCTCTCAAGCATATACTTTAACATCTTTCAATTGTTTAAAGCTCATATCTTTTCATACTTCCATAATCATTTTAATAGGCAATTATGCCAATCATTCCTTTTTCTCATATCCGATAAATCACAATTTGCATGAATAAAACATGCTATATCATAACTCAATTTGGCTCGAAGGCCAATCACAAAATCGTCAATCAAATTTACCATGTATTTCATACATCACAAGTATAGACCAATAATCACAAGGTTTTCATAAAATCATTATCGTGGAAAAATCATGAAGTCAATGCTTATAAACTTTACGTACATACCTGTATCAATTCGTAATACTTACATACTCTTTCTCCTCTTTGACATACCCGTTGAATTTCTCATTGAACCATTTGGAATACTAAAGGATACTCGGGGATCTCGTACACACAGTATCGCACCAATTCCATATCCCAGATATGGTCTTACATGTAATCTCGTACCGATGCCAATAGCCCAACTATGGTCTTTCACGAAGTCTCATATCGATGCCATATCCCAGATATGGTCTTACACGAAGTCTCACATCGATGCCATATCCCAGATATGGTCTTACACGAAGTCTCATATCGATGCCATATCCCAGATATGGTCTTACACGTAATCTTAGTGACCCTAATGTCATGACATTTGTATCCTAACTATTACTAAGGTTCAACCGGGATTTACTCGCTTGTCGAAACTTCGTCAATTTCATCCATAGAGTCAATCATACAATTCATGCAATAACAAAATATTATAAATACAATTATAAAGTTGCATTATTTAAATACAAACTTACCTCGACATAAAAATGGCGAAAAGGACTAAATCGTCAAATACTCATTTTCCCCCCGTTCTAGGTCTGAACCTCATTTTTCTTGGTCTATAATATAACATTTAACTTATTTAATCAATATATTATTCATTTCAGTCCAAAATCACATTATGGCAAAAATTACATTTTTGCCCCTAAAGTTTGACGTTTTTACATTTTAGTCCCTAGGCTCGTAAAATGATTTCCATTCAATTTCTTCAAAACCCAAGCCTAGCCGAACCTATATCATGCACATAACAGCCCACATTTTTCATGTATTCACACTTACAAACAAGTCCTTTTAGGCATTTTCACCGAAAATCACTTAGCAAAAGTCATTTATCATAAACCAAACATGCATTTTCTACCATTAGACATCCAAATACACAAACATCCATCATGGGTAAAATTTTAGACCTTGAAATCTCTTCAAATTGATGGTAGAAATAGAAAGATCGGGTTACAACGACTTCAAAAATGTAAAGAGCATTAAAAACGGGGCTAGAACGGACTTACAATCGAGCTTGGAAGCTTGAAAAACCATAGCCATGGTTTCCCCTTGTGAATTTCGGCCATGGGAGGAAGATGGACAAAAATTGACTTTCAATTTGGCTTTTTTTAATTCATTTAATTACCAAATTACCAAAATGCCCTTAATGAAAAACTTTGAAAACATACAAAACCATGTCCATTTTTGTCCACCAAATTAACCAATGGTCTAATTACCATTTAAGGACCTCTAATTTAAAATTTCATAGCAATTGGACACCTTTAACATATAGAATTCAAGTTTTACACTTTTTGCAATTTAGTCCTTTTGACTAAATTGAGTGCCCAAACGTCAAAATTTTCAAACGAAATTTTCACAAAATCATTCCATAAAATTGTAGACCATAAAAATATAATAAAAATGAATTTTACTGCGTCGGATTTGTGGTCCCAAAATCACTGTTCTGACTAGACCCAAAATCAGGTTGTTACACATCTTCTATCTTTTTGCCAATGATGACAATAGGCTCCATTTTCATAATTTTTATGTACTGCTACATTCACTTCAGGGAATGAAGCAGAACCAGTGAAACGAATAACTCGTTATTTTGTTTAGCCATAAGAAGGCATGAAATCAATTAAAAAACTTTTAAAATCCTTTGTACAAGAGCTTTGCATCATCAATTAACTAGAAAGAAATAGTCAAGTCATGCATGAAGTTTATTGTAAATCAAATGTGTGGATAAAATTTACATCTAAAATATCAAACCTGATATAATGCTAATGCTAGCAAAAATTTCATAAATCATTATAGACATGTACAAAATTTACCTCAAAATCATACACTGCATGTTCACTAAAACTTTTCCATTTATAATTGTTCATATCATTTCTCTCTTTAATTAACAAATCAAATAATATAAAGCATATGAACTACCTTTAATAGCTCTAAAAAAGTAACAAGTTTCTCAAGGTTGTATAGTAGGAAAAATATAAGGTATTTACAAAATCAAACCACACGAGTTCTTTTATACTTTTTATCAAACAACAATCGATCAATACAAACGAGGTCCATAGAAATGCCAATGGCCAAATTAATATAGTAATTCTTATTTTTTTTAAGTTTATGAAAATGTTTTCAACCAAAATAATTCAAGAATTAAAAATGACTACAATTAAACTTGAAATTTTATATTAGAGTCAATCCCAAAATTAATTTAGACATTCTTCAAAAATTGTCTTTAGAGCGCATATATGAGTATTGAAAAATTTTAAATTGTATAACCAAATTAAGAAAAGACATTAAATGAATGCAATCTAAATTTGAACTAAATCAAATCCGAACAATCATAAATTTCATTGGTTTATCAATACAAATTTGCATACTAAATATGTTTAGTCGAATATATTATTTAATTATAGAACCTACTATAGTGACATAAATAAGTCAATCAATATTTATTTTCATGAATAAATAAGATGCTTAAAATAATAAATAACTCATAGAATCAAAACTTAAAAAGAAGATAATCTCAAATATTTAAATTAAGTTGATTTAATATTTAAATTAAAGCAATTTTTTATAATTGTAATTATTAAATATTTATAATTGTTATTTATATAATAACAATAATATAAAATACAAGAGCAACTAATGGATTAGAGAGGATAAAATAAACTGGTAAACATGATAACTATTCTATTTGTTGCAGTGAAATAAAAGAAACACAAATAGAAAGCATCTTTTCCATTGAGCATTGGGGTGGCAATCTTTTGGATCATGTGCAGTTTTAGGATTCATTATAAAATATGAATAAATAAATAATCATATGAGCTTATAATACCAGATTGTATACGTGTAATAACTTGGCAGAAATGGGACAGCTCAATGCTAAGATCTGGTTGGGGCATACCATCCAATTCCCACATGATATTTCAATATTTTATATTAAAAATCACTTGCATTGCATTGCATTGCACCCCAACATTATTCATGCAACCACACTGTACCATAGCATGTGCTTCCTCCACCAAAGGTTCCAAACATTCAATTTTGCCAGAAATTAAACCCACAACATCATTTTAGAATCCAACATTTGGAGACAAAACAGTGAATACATACAACCACAACACTGCCTGCTAAAGTCATAGAAGCATCTACCCATCTCGGCATCGACGGAAGTATCTTATTACTGACCAAACGTAAGATAATAGTCACATTCCGATACGGACAGAGAGGTTACATTCCCCCCTCTTAGACACCTGAACAATTTTCTTCCTAAAACTTTAGTATTGTTCATCAATTAACAAAAGAGAAAAAAAAAATTGCTTACAAAGTGAAATTGCTTCAACCCCAAAAGTCCATGACCAGTATTTAATGAATCTCCAGCTGCAAAATCAGAAGAAACTATGTAACTTGTCCCTTAAGCATGTGGAATAGCAAAGCAAAGTAAATGCTTTAGCTTAAACTCAAATGAAGGACCTGTTCAGAAACTGAGCTGCCAACTGGGTGATTGTTTGGATGGTTCTCTATGCACTTGAGGAGATACTTGAAGGTCTCGATCTCACAAGGGAGCGTAAGTCCACCGTTGTGATCGTACCCGAATTCCTCCTCAGCCTTCTCCAGCAGAATAGTGAAGACAGGATGGCTGAGGTAGCTTGTCGGGATTATAAACCTTCGAAGCTCTGGTCCGACGTAAACTGCTAAATATCCCTTAGGGACATCGGGCGGCGGTTCGGAACCGTGGCAACTGTCCTCATCAGAATCAAAAGACATAATGTTTTTGAGCCTTTGGTTGATTGGTGGGCAGAAAACTCCATGGTTTTCTTCTGAATGTGGGGTATCCGTACTCGGCATCGTACATAACGTGATGGTTTGCCACTTCTGAAGGATTTCTTTTAGTCTAACAATCTGCCGGATCCCGGTCGACTTGCTACCACCTTGATCATCCATTATTGAATCTTCTGTGTAATAGTGGGATGAAATCCAAGATTGGGATCTTCCACTACATGTCCATGATTAAACCAATGAATCAAATACCTTTAGAACAAACAAGATGAACAATTCAAACACACTATTGTTTCCTTCACCTAGATCAAAGAAATAGAATTCCATCCATTTCCATAATGTGAAAGTAAGCTAAGAAATAACATAATCAAGAACATAAAAAAGAATGGAAGTAAAAGACTTTTTAGGTTTTAAGCCTGCACCTGCACTCAGATAACAAAATTTTGTTTATATAACCACAAGCTTCATTTTAACATTGAGATCTGCAAAATTAAAGCTAGCCAAATTTGTAGATTGAAACCTTAAAACATTGTCAGCAATGATACATCAACACAAAATGGTCTCTTTAAGCTAAATTAGTTTTTCTTTTCACTGTTAGATCAACATACCCCAAGTTTTATTACTTGGAAAAAAAAATCTGAAAAATTGAACCAAAAAGGAAAATTTTCTTACCTGAATGCGAATATGGTGGGAGTTAGAAGAGAACCCAAAGAAGAAAAGCCATTGGAAAGCAGAAAAGGAGTATGGAAAATGATTCAAAAGGAAAAAAAGAAAACAACAAAAATAACAAGAATAATCGTTAGAGAAATCAGAGTTGGTAGTTCTTCTTGTTCTGGTTTTAAACTATTTCCAAGTGTTTTGCTGTTTCATTGACTGTCGTATCAACATTTGCTTTGGGTAAAGTGACTGTTGGAGGATGGTGTTTTCTGTTTTTTTGGTTCTTCTATCTCTTTCTCTTAGCTGCTACTTGCATCGGTTTCCATTCCCATAGATTTTAAAGCTCTATTCTCATATTAATTTAATTAATTAAATACCTTACATTATTTTTTTCCCTTTTACACCATATTATAATTTCTTGCAAATCAAGAACATTACATTATTTTTATTTTTTATAAAGTTTGATTAATAAAAAAATTATTTAAAACAAGTAAATTCGATACTAATTATAAATCGAGTGATAAAAAGTTGGTTATCCTTTTAACTAAAATTTAAAATTTGAGTTTATTTTTTATACAATATTAAAAGTAAAGATAAGGTGATAGAATTTTAACACTTGTCAAATAAGTATTTAATAAAAATTTTAACCACACGTCAATACAGATGAAGACTTGAGTTTCAATTTTATAGATAAGAAAATAGTTATTGAGAATTTTACCCTCGTTTGGGTATCTGTATAAATTAATTTCGAATTTAATGAAGATTTAATAAAATGATAAAATTAGATTTATTTTCTAAATAAGTCTGATTTTTTACTTATTTGGATTTAATAATTTTTAAATCATTCAAATATGGTGAGGATATTTAAGGATAATTTTAAAAAAAAGATAGATTAATGTATAGTTACTTGTAATTATTATCTTATAGTAATTAATAATAATAATAATAATAAAGAAGTGATATGTGATATTTTTAAAAAATTATTATTGTGTGGTGGAGTGAGGAGGAGATTGATGGGAAAGAAAAAAAAATGAAAATGTACTTAAAGGGATAGATCAACTCAACTTTAGATGACGTGTCACCGTAATTGGACCAAACATCGCTTTCGTTTCTTTGCTTTTCTAACTTTGTGTGCCCGTGCTTCCATCGATCTCTATGGGCCCGGCCCCCTCTTTTATTTTATTTTATTTTTTAATTTTAAGTATAATAACTTTTTTAATCTTTTTAACTTATAAAAAATTATTTTAGTTCTTCATCTAATTTTTTATTTTTTAGTCTTAAAATTTATATTTTTTATCAAATAACTCTAAAATGGATAAAAAAAATTAACTTTACTGACGTAGAATACATGTGAATTGCCACATAGATGACACAAAAGAATTTAATTAATTTTTAAAATTTTAAATAATTTTAATGATTTTTAATTTTTAAAATAGTTTTTTTATATATTTTTTTGAATTTTTTAAATTTTAAAAAATTAATTAAATATTGATATGTCGTCTACGCGTATTCCACGTCAGCAAGGTTAAATAACGTTAATTTTTTCATTTATTTTAGTGTAATTTGACAAAAAAAAAACACAAGTTTATAAGCTAAAAAAATGAAAAATTAAATAAAAGGTTAAAATAATTTTTTTATAAAATTAAAGGGCCAATAAGTAATTATACCTTTATTTTATTTTAGACATCAACAATCATTTTCTTTTAGAGAACAAAAACTTTACTTACACCGTCCAAGTTTATATATATATATATATATATATATATATATAAATATAATATGCTTATTTTAAAATAGCCAAACCATCTTTCCGTTACAAAATTTATACGATTAATTGATTGATTATTTTGTAATTTTTTATGATTAGATAGAAAAAATAAAAATAAAAAAATTAGCATAAATATGTAGTTTACATTTGATTATGATGTCCAAGGTGATGTATGATATATTAGAAAATTGAGTGATGTATAAGTGTTGAATAATTAAGTATTAAAAATTATATACTAAATTTAAATTATAATTTTTTTGACATATTGTTTAAAATTAAATACTGAATATAATTAGATTGTTTGATAAATTATAAATTTTAAGTTATAAAAAATATTCTACATTTATCCTTAACTTTTAAATATTCCATTTTATTTTAAACCAAATCAAAATTTAATAAAAATTAAAATAAATTATAAATAGCTATTATCTACTTATATTTTTCACAGAAAAATTCTATTAAGTTATTTTTATTTTGTATTATCAAATATGTAAGAAATAAATCATTGAAAATATTATATATCAATTGATTTAAATTTTTAAAGGTATAAATAAATAACTTAGAACGTCATAATCACAAGGGGATGTAGCTCAAATGGTAGAGCGCTCGCTTTGCATGCGAGAGGCACGGTGTTCGATTCCCCGCATCTCCACTGCAAAAACGTTTTATTTTCCTTTTCCTAGTGTCAAAGTTCCTTCAAACGGCGTCGTTCAATCTCTCTTCTTCTCCCCTTTAGTCTCTACGGCGCATATTCTAAAGAACCTTGTTCATCAAACCTCAGCCAACTGCCCTCGCCGGCGGCCACCATTTGCCTTCAAAACTAGTCAGAGTTTTCGTCTTAAAGCGCATTAGAGATCACTGTCCCAGGCCAAGTTCCAATTTCCTCTTATCTTGTTAGTCATTACAAAAGGTGTATATATTTATATTTTATTTCCTAAAGTTCCTCGCTTACTCACTTTTTTCGTTATGTCTTCTTTTCTGGAGATTTAATTACTTGTCTATATCAACATGCAGCAGCTTAGATGAATACCCAGTTGAACTTTATTGATTAATTCGCTCTACATGCAAGTCCATTTGGACTTTGATGTGTTTGTTAAAGTTTGAAAAATTTTAGCTCTAAAGCCTTCCCCCCCTTCTCCTTAAATAGGGCCTGCTTTTCTATTTCAAGTTATGTTAATTTCTAGGCTTTGTAGAGTTGGATTTCGGGTTGCCAAGGAGCTATCAAGAGGTATACTTTTCTTTTCAATTTGACTTCATTTCGTATGCTTTGAATTTTAGTTTTATTATTTGCTATTGGCAATATTAATATTTAGAGATATTTCTAAATAAAAATGTGATACCCTTTTAGTTACTAAGTTGACCTGTTTTGATGATTGTGGTATAGTTTTTAGGCTCCTACAAATGCATGGTTTGTATGAAACTATCTTTTTGAGCAAGATATACACATTGCATTTTTTTTGACAGGTGGATATGCATATATGTCTAGATCAAGATATACACAAAGGCATTGCAGTCAATACCAGTGGTCTACGGTTAGTGATGATTATTTTCTTATATTTCAATAAGAGAATATATATATATATATATATATATATTTGGTTGTTGTTGACAATTGGCCAAGTTATCCTGCCGCTTATGACATGCTTGACCCTGTAGGGAATATTGGACTGTGGAGTGTAAATGATGGAAAACATAGCAGTTTATCAGGATTAAAGTGGAAGTTTTAGTTGTGAACTCTAATGAGATTAGCTTCTTTCATGGTTAGCTAGTTATGATATCAGGAGAAGAAATGTGTTAACTATGCTAGTCAATGAGCAAATGATTTTGCTTTAGATGGTCTTGACTATATTCGTTGTTAACATAATGAAATTATTGTGGTTTTTATGAGCTTATGATGACTCAGTGCAGATCAGTTTTCTTGTGAAAGAACGATCTCTTGTCTTGTCTACACAAAGGAAATAGTATGGCATTGATTTTATTTTCTAAGGAGATGGAATGATTTGATTAACGTTGGTCATTGTGGCATTATTGGATTTGTCAAAGGGATAGCAAAATAGACTAATAGTGCTTAATCTTGGATGACAGTTACATTAGAAAATATGATTGAACTCAGACAAACATTTGATGAGATCTGGATACTAATAAGCTTTAGGTGACGATAGTTGCCAGGATATTTAGAAAATAATTTCTGAAACATTGAAGTATGACACATCTATGGTTGGTATTAGTATAAATATTGAAGAACGGCATACATATGATTGATATTATGCTTTACTTATGATTGATATTATGCTTTCAGATTTGGATAAGAAAGGATTTCAATTATAACTATTTATCTTGAAAAAAATAAAAGATTGCGTGTTCAGCAAATTATTAGGGAAATTTTCCCATCATCTTTTTCTTGTTTATTCAATTCTTTTTGGACAGCTTGAATTACTGCCAGAAACTAGAGCCTTTCAAGGTTCCATATTTCAAAAGCATCATGGTTTTTCTACCTCAGCTTCCGACAGTGCTTCTGCAGGAGCGGATGAAGAGAAAGGAACATAAGTTCTTTTTAAATAAAAATGTAACAACATGGTGTCTATGACCGTGGGATGAAATGATGTATCTTTTATTTAGTGTTAATCTTCTTAGATTGGTGAATTGTCTATTTAGATTATATAAACTCGCTGATTCCTTTTTGTTTTTTAGAATGGACACAAACATTAAAGAAGAAATACACAAACCTAATTTTGATTTACAACTTGTCATTTTAAGCTATTCTATATTGATACTACTTAGGAAAAGCATTTCTTTGTCAGGACGAAATATTGTTTGACATATTTGGCATGCTTCAAAGCAAACTTGAACTTTGGAGGTCAATTAATGCCTTAGCAAAGATTTTAGGTTGGATAGCATCCTGAACTCCGGAGCCCATTAATAGGACTTGCATCTACGTATGCATGAGCCTTCAATTATTTGTGGATTTTGTTGGTGTGCTTTTCTGGTCTACTGTCCATCTCTGCATGATGTGGCTCTTCCACTTTTTTAGTTGGTGGGAGATTTAGATTGCATCTTATGACATTCACCAACTTTGAAAGCGGACTTTGAGTGCGCCCCCCTACATTTGCTCTTTATACACTTAATGGATCCGTATGCATTGAATCTAAAATTGATTTTTTTTTTTTTTTAATTTGGTTGTTTTTCTTCATGGTAGATTGTCTTATTTGGCGGGATATCTGTCACATTTGTTTCAAAGGATGGAGAAGAAATTCCCATTCAAGTGCCTATTGGAATGTCTATGCTGGAAGCAGCTCATGAAAATGATATAGAACTTGAAGGCAAGGATCATGATCCATAATTGAACCCATAATTTTCTAGCTTTCCTTGGAGCTAACTCTTCTTGGAGTAATTCGTTTACCGAACCCTTTCATTGCTAATAATTAATGTCTGTTTGTACTGACGTTTCAGGAGCATGTGAGGGTTCACTTGCTTGTTCAACATGCCATGTCATAGTGATGGTATGCTATTGGCATTATATTTACCAAACATGTTGTTAATTGGTTAGTACATACTAATGTTATTTCAACCTGATTATCCTCTAACTATTGACTCCTTTGTTAGGACATGGAGTACTATAATAAATTGGAAGATCCAGCTGATGAGGAGAATGACATGTTGGACCTGGCCTTTGGGCTTACCGAAACGTGAGTGAGTTCTTCATAATCTGCCGGAGTGTTTTCTTTTTTGTGTGTGTGTGTGTGCATGCGAAATTTAATCTAAACAAATTGCCATTTGCCATTTGCCATGTTCTTGAACGATCTCAGGTTTCGTCTGGGATGTCAAATAGTTGCAAGTCCTGAACTTGATGGAATTCGTTTAGCAATCCCTGCTGCCACCCGAAACTTTGCTGTTGACGGGTATGTTCCAAAACCACATTAGACATGATCAATATCAATACAACACCTAACTCAATTTAAATGAGCACAGAGGATCCAATTATCCAGTTTTGTAGCTTCAGTAATCCTATTTGAATCGTGGAGCATATATTATTCTCGAATGACTGCTTTTTGTATTGATTATTGCTTATTGAATTCCCAAAAGTCCTTGTGTGACATTGATTCTATATATCAAATGATGTCAAAGCTCCCATGACCGCACTGTGTTCTGCACCTTTTTATATATAGAGACCAGGGAACTCAATTTAATGTCAGTTATGATAGGTTGAACGCAATGTGCTGACTGTTGAATCATAATTTAAGTGTGGATCACCTTCTTAAACACATGACCTTCATGATGGTCAAGAATTTAGTGAAACCGAGTGTGAAAACACGTCACTTGGATCTGATGCATCAAAAAAGTAGTATCAGTCAAATTTAAAATAGTAATTTTAACATGTCGGATTCAAGTGTACATGTATAATTTGATCGTTGTGTTTTAAATAAGCTCAACATCATAGTTAAGGTGACATTTAAGGCCTAAACTAACGATTAGATTGAGAGATGGACTTGGTTGATTTAATATTGGTACTTTGAAAGTTCAATTAGAAATCTGAGGAGGATTTGAAATTGAAATAATTATTTGAAGATGTTTAATGGGGCAAGTTTTGTGTTGTCGTTTGTGTGGTAACCTACACGAAATTGGATCCTAGTTAATTGGACACTAAATCAGTTGAGAAATAGTTTGAAACTACCTCTTTTCATAAGTATTTTGATATTATTTTGTGTGTTTTTATCAGTATATATTTTATATATAATCTATAAAAATAAATGTAAATTAACGCATGAGAGTTGAACACAAGCTGTCTTGTTCCTATTTTAAAGTCTCAATTTTATGAGTTTAAATAAACTCTTATTTATTTTTAATGTGCACTTTTTATAAAAAAATATTTCTTATATAATTTTTTTCCTATATAGCGTGTTATAATTTTCTTTTTTGGTCAATTAGCGTGTTATAATTTAGTAAGCATGTTTTTCTTCAATTTTAAATATGGTTGTCAGTACTTATCATTTTCGTCCTAAATTGGTATTAAGTAGGTCTTAAAATAGGTCTAAAATTTTGGTCAAACTCGGTCCAGATAAAAATGCTAAAGTTTGAATTTGACCCGGCTCCCCCATATTAAATTTTTTATATTTTTTTATATATATGTTTTTTTAAAAATATATAATATATCAAAAACATTAAAATGAATGTTTCTCAATAAATTGAACATAAATTTAAAAAAAATTTATACTTAAAGTAACATTAAGATAGGTGTAATTTAACAAGCAAATGCCTCTAAAACAGTAACAAAATTAACAATAAGATAAGAGTTGCACAATATTCAAACAATAACAATAAAATAGTAGCAACATAATAGTGAAATAATATCAAAATAGTGAGAAAACAATATTTTTTTTTTCTTTTTGTAAATTTGTGTCAAGCGCAGGCCATAAAAGCCTTACTCGAGGCCCGACCTATTTTCTAAATCGATTTTATATTTTTGCCTAAACCTTTCCACTTTTCGGGCGGGCCTTCGAGCCAGGTGTTGAAAAAGGTAAAACTATTCACACAATAGATATATATATTTTTACAATTTAATCTATGTAAGGATTAGATTAAAAAGACTAAAATAACTTAAATTAAAAATGGAGTCATTTTAATTTATTTATTTATCTTGGAAATAATGCTATTATTTGATGGGTGAAAATTGAGAAGAATTTTCAATAGTTACGTGAAGCACCTGCAGATTAAAAACCTGAGCCACCTATGGCCCAATTGACGAGGTTGCGAGTAACTTTATGCGTTCGAGGAGTTGATATGTTTATTTTACTATTAGCAATTGTTTTAGAGAAAATTATAATACATATTTTGAAAACAATATACGTGCCATGCAGCTGATTATTCTAACTTGGATTAAAAAAAATCTGTGCAGGGCTGACTGGGAGAGTGACAAAGGAAGAAGTATAAGAGGTAATCAAACGCTAATTATTTATTTTTATGGGATTATATTTTACATTATACATCATTTCATATTTGTATTTGTATTATTTTTTTATTAGATGTAATAGTTATATACTTAAAAATATCAGTATTAACTTTTCAGAGTTTAATTCAGGTTTTAGAGTTAATTTGATGAAAATTCATAATTAGCTAATAATATTAGAAATTAACTTTCATCAACAACCCTAAAATAAAAAAAAATAAATTATATTTATTACACTGTATTAAATGTAAAATTAAACAAATTTACAATTAACTTTTTAATACTAAAATATATAATTTTTGTCAAATATAGATATCGGATTTGATTAAAAAATAACACATTTTGACTACCAAATAAACTTGAATAAGTTAATAATTAAGAAGAAAAAGGGAACAACTGGATGGTACCATTGCACTGTTGTTAATGGCACATTCTTATTATTTGAACTCCCAAATAAAAATGTTTTATGGATTGATGTCCTGTAGTATATATTCTTAGTCGTTCTAATACAAAATCGAACTATAAATTGAAGTTTGGCTCAATTATCCATCTCAGCGGCATTAAACTTTGTTGGATCATTTTGTTTGATTTTAATGTTTTTAAACACAGCTTATAATGCTGAGTGCTTCAGCCAACAAGCTATCCAAGTTGAAAGAACAAGCTGAAGAATATGCCTCACTAATCATGGTTCATGGAAGAGCTGGATCCCGAGAATTTTGGGTACATTGAGGTAAATTATATATCACTTATTTTACCCACAAATTATGGGTATAATGTATGCCATGTTGCAAATAAAATTGGACCTCATTTTGGGTCCATTTTAGTTATGGCAGTTGGAAACTCTACTCCTACAAAGAGATACTTATATGAACTACAGCAAGTGTTGGGTGGAGTCAGACCATAAGTTCTGTTGTTAGACCCAAAATCATAAATTAAGATATGATATAAAACTTAAGAAATTATAAATTAGGATCTATCATGTCAAGTCCTCAAAAACGAAACAAGAATAAAACTAGATGCAGAAGCATACCTGAATCCATGAATTCCTTAAAGTTTTTCCGGATATTGAGGATTTGATCTTCTAAATTAGCACACAAGAAATTCAGAGAATATTTACTCTTTCTTTCCTAAGAATGGGATATTAAAAAAGATATCTTGTATGTAATTTGGGGGCCATAACCTTAATATTTATAATTTTGGCATATTATCCTTAATTCCTAATTAGCCCATCATTAATTAGAATTTGATTAGAACTTAATTTACTAGAGTATCTACACATATTTGACCCATACTTTATTTAATAATTAAAGCCCAATAAAACTTTAACCAAATTAGATCACTTTTAATTTGGTCTAACCTATCATGATAGTAAATAATAACATGTAATTACTCTTATTATATATGTGATGTCCATATTTTCCAACAATCTCTCACTTGGACTACACATATATATACTAATTACTTTATAATTACATGTAATTATATAACCTTATGAGCTCAAAAATTTTCCTATCATGTCCAAAAGGTATTCCGAACAATCTCGTCCATTAATTATGCTAACATAGAACCAAAGCGACTTTCGTTACATATATCGTAACTAAATCCATCCCTGATCACGTATATTAACACAAACAAATGACATAGATCAAGTATGGATGTCTAGCATGGAAATTACATGCAATATGATCTAAACATGTCTATTTCCAACTGGTCCTCTTTAAACTTAAGTGAGGTCAGTATCAAAATAACAAACAGAGTGAATAAACTGAATACTTCATTTCTGATAAGAAAATAACCAAATACATAATTGTTTGAAAACAAACATAAAACAAATAAAATATAAACTCCCACTAAATCATGATATCCTCAAGCAATGTAACACCCATGTGAGCAGTGTGCTCAGGAAAGACCTTGGGTGGTAAACATTTTGTGAGCGGATCCGCTATCATGGAGTTTGTCCCTATGTGTTGTATGGATATTTGACCATTTTGCACTCTTTCTTTCACAACTAGGAACTTTATGTCAATATGCTTTGACTTAGATGAACTCCTATTGTTATTGGAATACAGCACTGCTGAATTATTGTCACAAAATAATTTGAGTGCTCTTTCTATATTCTCCATAATGCGCAGCCCAGTGACAAAGTTCCGCAACCATATTCCATGGTTTAATGCCTTATAGCATACTACAAACTCTGCTGCCATAGTGGATGAAGCTACAAGTGTCTGTTTGACACTTTTCCAAGATATAGCTCCTCCAGTTACTAGGTAAATATAGCCTGATGTAGATTTTCTGCTATCTTGGCACCTAGCGAAATCAGAATCAGAATACCCTACGACCTCCAAAAGATCTGATCTCTTATAAGTAAGCTTGTAATCATTTGTTCTCTGAAGATATCTCATAACCCTTTTAGCTGCTATCCAATGGTCTATACCAAGGTAGCTTAAATATCTGCCTAACATCCTAACAATGACGCAATATCCGGACACGTATATACTTGAGCATACATTAAACTCCCAACAGCTGATGCATAGGGAATCTTTTTTATTTCCTGAATTTCAAGGTAACTTTTAGGGCATAGAGTAAGACTAAATTTGTCTCCTTTAGCGACAGGGGTGTCACCTGGTCTACAACTTTGCATGCCAAACCTTTTGAGTACTTTATCGATATAGCTCTTTTGTGATAACCCAAGAATACCCCGAGACCAGTCTCGATGTATTTGAATTCCTAAAACAAAATAGGCATCCCCAAGATCTTTCATCTCAAAATGTTTAGATAAAAACCTCTTGGTTTCATGCAATAAACCTATATCATTAGCGGCAAGCAAAATGTCATCGACATATAGAATAAAAAATATGTACTTACTCCCATTGAATTTGTGATACGCACATTCATAAACAATATTCATCTTAAAACCGAACGAAATAATTACTTGATGAAACTTGTGGTACCATTGACGGGAAGCTTGTTTGAGTCCATAGATGGATTTTGTCAATTTGCAAACCATATTTTTTGAGTCTTCCGACTCAAAATTTTCTTGTTGCACTATATAAATTGTTTCTTTAATGTCGCCATTAAGAAACGTAGTCTTAACATCCATCTGATGTAACTCAAGATCAAAATGAGCAACAAGCGTCATGATTATCCTGAAAGAGTCTTTCGATGAAATTGGAGAGAAAGTCTATGTAAAATCAATGCCTTCTTCCTGAGTATATCCTTTAGCTCCAAGACGCACCTTATACCTCTTTACATTACCATTTGTATCCTTCTTGGTTTTAAATATCCATTTACAACTAATTGGTTTTGTGCCTTCAGGTAATGGGACAAGTTCCCAAACTTTATTGTCTTGCATAAACTTATACTCATCTTTCATGGCATAAATCCACTTTTGAGAATTAGAACTTTTCATGGCCTGATGAAAGTTGATTGGATCATCTTCCATCATTCCATTATCATCCTCATGTTCTTGGAGAAATACAACATAATCATCTAGAATAGCATTTCTCCTTTCTTTTGTGGACCTCCTTAATGACACTTGTTCTTGAGGTTGTTGAGTTTGTTCTTCTGGAACAATTATCCCATCTTGAATGGGGAGTTGTTCAACATTGTCTTGTTGAGGTTCTAGATTCACTTTTTGATCAATGATAGGTATGAGAACCTGAACATCGTCAAAAGTGATAGTAGGAACTAAGTTTGAATCCAATTCCTCCTCAAAAACAATGTCTCTAACCTTATTTCTCCCTCCAAACTCAACATCCTCAAAAAATGTTGCAGTTCCCGTCTAAAAAATATTCCTTATTATGGGATCATAAAACTTATAGCCCCTAGATCGCTCAGAATAACCAATAAAATAGTTGCTCACTGTTTTGGAGTCTAATTTCTTTTCATGTAGACTATAAAGCCTTGCCTCAGTTAGACATCCCCAAATGTGAAAGTGCTTTAAACCAGGCTTTTGACCTGTCCAAAACTCATAAGGTGTTTTTGTAATTGCTTTATTGGGTACTCTATTCAGAATGTAAGCTGCTGTCTTTAATGCTTCTCCCTAAAGAGACTCGGGTAAGGTAGAATGGGTAATCATGCTCCTTACCATATCCTTAAGAGTCTTGTTTCATCTTTTAGCTACACCATTCATACTAGGTGACCCTGGCATGGTGTACTGTGGGACAATACCACATTCCTTTAGGAATTTCGCAAATGGTCTAGGATATTGTTCACCTGAGCCATCATATCTACCGCAGTACTCGCCACCACGATTAGATCTGACATTTTTAATCCTTTTGTTGAGTTGATTCTCAACCTCGGCTTTATAAGCTTTGAGCACATCCAGAGACTGAGATTTCTCATGAATGAGATATAGGTACCCATAACGTGAATAATCGTCTATGAATGTTATGAAATATTGTTGATCATTCCAGGATGTCGTAGGGAATGGCCCACAAATATCTGTATGAATAAATTCTAAGACGTCTGAAGATCTGTTAGCACCCAATCTCTTGGTTTTGGTCTGTTTTCCCTTAACGCAATCGACACAAACATCAAAGTTTGTGAAGTTAAGGGACCCTAAAATACCATTAGATACAAGGCGTTCAACTCTAACTTTTGATATATGATCTAAGCGCTTATGCCATAATGATGCTGAATTTTCCTTATTTAATTTGTGTTTAATACCACGTGATTCCACATGCAAGGTTTCATTATAGGATGCAACTGTTTCTAGCAAATAAAGCTTGTCATAAGTATTTAAATAACTAGTTCCAACAACATTCGAATTTAAAGACAAACTAAATTGATTGTTTCCGAATGAACAATAATATCCAAATTTGTCCAATGAAGAAACATAAACTAAATTCCGTCTAAATGGCGGTACAATAAAAGTGTATTTTAAATCCAAATAAAAATATGTTCCTAATAACAACCTAAAATGCCCAATCGCTTCCACTTCTACCGATTTTCCATTGCCCATGAAGATGTGTCTTTCACCATCACTTGGCTTTCGGTAACTTAGGCCAGAATCTATCCACCAAGTGTTCTAGGTACTGAAGTTAAATTAACCTCAAAATAGACCAAATTAAGAATTATATCTTTTTTTGTACGCCAAGCATGATATTTGGTATAATCTTTCTCCACGTGTCCATACTTGTTACAAAAGAAACAACTCTCTGTAGCTTGCTGTTGTTTCTTTTGAGCTGGAGCCTCAGCAACTTCAGTCTGATATTTTCTTTTCTTGCCATTGTCTTTAGGGGAAATGGCCAAATGAGTATTTTCAGACTTATCACGCTTCAACCTTTCTTCCTCTTGCACACAATGAGAAATGAGCTCATTTAGTGTCCATTTCTCCTTTTGACAGTTATAACTAATTTTAAATTGATTAAATTGTACAGAAAGCGATAACAAAACCATAAGAACAAGCAATTCCTCAGAGAACTCGAACTTAAGTGCCATAAGTCTTGAAGTAATATGTAACGTCTCCATAATGTACTCCCTTACGTTTCCTTGACCCTTATACTTCATAGACATCAAAGAAGACAGAAGTGATGTCATCTCAACCTTATCGTTTTCAGAAAAACATTTCTCAATTTCATCAAGGAAACCCTTGGCCTAAGTAATCTCTTCAGATTCTGTGCCCCTAAAGGCTTTTGGAGTGCTATGTTTCATGATTATTAGACTCATGCGATTTGAATGATCCCACCTTTCAAAATCTCTCTTAACATCAGGGGTGCTTTCCGCAATGAGAGGTGCAGTTTATTCTTCCCTTAGTGCAAGTTCTATGTCCATACAGCCAAGCACTATAAGTAAGTGTATTTTCCATTCCTTAAAATTAGTCTCATTAAGCGTGAGTATAGAATTTATATTAGCAGATATTATGGCAGCAGAAGATGAACTAGCTGAATATAGAACAAAAAAAAAAAAAAAAACAACCTCACATCAATATTCATAAGTAAACAGTAAATTCAAGATAATGGTTAATCCCACCTCAAGATACCAAACACAACATTAATATCAAGTCTTTGGACAATAATATTAACAGTAAACGATACTCTTGTTGTAGCAATCAAACATTGACAATGTCGTTAAAATTCTGCCAAATATTAACTTACATTTGGGTCAATCAATAAACACATGAATCACAAAAACATATAATCATCTTAATATTTTAAGTAAACTAATCTACGCAAAAGAGGTCACTTTGGCGGCATTTTGTTTCAACTAATCTATTTAAAATATTAGACATCCTTAATTAAAACCCAAAGCTAAAATTTGAATTTATTTATTTTAAAATATCTCTCTTAATTTCATCTTTCAATCAAATTAAAAGATAATCATATATATTTATATAGTTTTCCAAAACAACATACATTAAACCAATCAAAACATGCATATATATATATATATATATGAATCAATTTCTATACTGTGAACTTCTTTTCTATTTTTTTTATTAACTAAATGTCGTATAGGTTTTTTTTTTTTTATTTAATAGAAATTGAAACACTTATAAATAGAAATTGAAACAAAGGACCAACGAAGAATGAATTTCAAATAAAAATCTTGAATTTAACATGATCATTCGCTGAAGTAATATTATACAAATATTTCAAACTTTGTAATTAAATCCATCAATTCAAAAATTACCCAAATTAAAAATTAAAACAAAACCTTAAAATTTTAATATGAATTCAAGATAATCAAGATCTAAAAAAATACTTATATAAACCTTCAAAGTTCAACATATATATCCGAAATATAAAACTCATGAAATTTCATAAATCAGTCATTCAAATGAAGAACCTTAATCAATTCCCAATGATTCGATATGACGAAGCTCTGATACTATTTGTTAGAATCATAAATTAAGATATAATATAAAACTTAAGAAATTATAAATCAGGATCTGTCATGTCAAATCATCAAGAACGAAATAAAAATAAAACTAGATGCGGAAGCGTACCTGAATTCATGAATTTCTTGAAGTTTTTCCAAATCTTGGGGATTTGATCTTCCAAATTAGCACACAAGAAATTCAGAGAATATTTGCTCTCTCTTTCCTAAGGTTTTGATATTAGAAAAGATATATTGTATTTAATTTGGGGACCATAACCCTAATATTTATAACTTTGGCATATTAGCACTAATTCCTAATTAGCCCATCATTAATTAGAATTTGATTAGAACTTAATTACTATAGTATGTACACATATTTGACTCATACTTTATTTAATAATTAAACCCCAAATTAGATCACTTTTAATTTGGGCTAACTTATCATGATAGTAAATAATAACATGTAATTACCGTTATTATATATGTGATGTCCATATCTTCTAACACCAAAATCATGTTTTTAAGAGTGATGTTTAAGCTCCAGTGTTTGATATTAGAAAACTGGCAAAGGGGATGGATTTTGTCAATTTGGGTGATGGCAATGGCTACCTTATTCGCCTGGAAATTCCTGCATATAAAAACAGGGCAGCATTTCAAGTTATGGGATATTGCTTGTGTACTGCCATAGGGGCTGCCGAGACTCTCAAGCTCAATATGGCTCTAATCATTTTACCGGTTTGTCGAATCACATTGACTTGGCTTCGCTCCACAAAAGCAAGGTCATTTGTTCCTTTTGTTGAAAACATTAATTTCCATAAGGTAGGAAACACTACTTAATGGACTTAGAAAACTCATTCTCGCACACACTTGCTAAGTTATTTTTAACCAATTTTT
The DNA here is from genome assembly GCA_025698515.1 of Gossypium sturtianum. Classification (NCBI taxonomy): domain Eukaryota; kingdom Viridiplantae; phylum Streptophyta; class Magnoliopsida; order Malvales; family Malvaceae; genus Gossypium; species Gossypium sturtianum. The sequence goes on from CM046948.1 coordinate 129,313,010, forward strand.
AGTTCCTCAATTTCACAGACAATTGCATGTCGTATAGCCATTGGAGTCTTGGTTCATGCAGGAAGCCACTTGTCCTATGATTTTATCCGCTTGACTCAGGTTTCACCAGAAAGATTTGTTCTCATAGCCTCTGATTTCAGTCATGGCGAAAGACCCACATATTCAGAACTCTTGATTGGTGTTGTAGGTGTGACAGGGGTTTCTATGGTGATTTTAATGGCCATTACATTTATATTAGCAACAAGTTACTTCCGCAAAAATGTATTGAGATTCCCAGCTCCCTTCAACGGATTGACAGGCTTCAATGCCTTATGGTATTCCTCATCATCTTCTTGGTGTTGTCTATATTTTGCTAGTAATCCTTGTGGGGCTAGGAATTGGAGCCACCCCTTTCATAAGCATCCTTAGAGACCTTTTAAACAATTCAAGAGCAGAAGATCAAATGGTATGACCTTCAAGTCACCTTGCTATAGGACTGTTTCCTTCTCTGCTTACAATATCTGTGGCTTTGAATGTTTGATGGTATAGGATTTAACCACAGAGACGACTCGATCAGATGACAGTCGGAATAGTCTTGCATCTTCAAGTTTTACAGCTAATTCAAGTTCAAGCGATGGTGGAAAGAAGAGGCCTCAAAGGACTAGAAATGCTTATTTCTATAGGGTCACTCGGGAACCAGGGTCCTTTGAATGGTTTAAAGTGAGTAATGGATGAAGTTGCAGAAATGGATCACAAAGTAATAGCAATGTACACAAGTTTTGAGCAATTTTGCATGAATCTAAGATTACAGAAGTAATACCTTATTGTTGTTATGTCTACTGTGAAACAGGGTCAGATTGAGCTGCACAATTACCTTACAAGTGCTTATGAAGAAGGGGATGTAAGATCAACATTGATTACGTTGGTCCAAGCTCTAAATCATGCAAAACATGGCGTTGACATCCTATCAGGAACCCGAGTATGATCTTTCATTTTCTACACAACTTAATAAAGTATAATATAAACATAATAACACATACCACAGTTATCTGTAAAATAAATTAAATACTAGTAGCTAAAATTAAATGTCTAAAACTTTTTTCTTTATGAATGTATGGTTTGTATTGAGGGGTTGGAATCTCAACACATCTAGTATTGTGCTCTTGGGATGACTATGCTCCATTTTAGCTTTGAAAGTTTATCTTTATTGGGTCAGTGATTGTGCCAAGAGTCACAAACGGAACTTAAATAGGTCAAATCACAAAAGTGGATTTGAACTCTTTATCTTGAACTTGAAGGTCAGTTATGATTAAATATATAACCACATGAGAAAACTCCGGAGAATCCTGTAAGTTGAGATAGTTACACGTCCAACATGCGAAAGTTTCAAATTATGCGGAAATGGAAGTATACATTTCCTTTCCTAGCAGCCAAACAACCATTTAAACTGTTTTAATTGTTGTGAGAAACCCTTTTGATGTGTTTATAATTTGGCAAGAGAAAAATAGGTTGAAAACATCCTGATGCCACCGTAGGTAAATACTGAGTAATTTTCAAACAAAGCATCAACAAGAACCCATTCAATTCAACCTACATCACGCAATCAATTAATGAAAGAAGAATAAAATAAATTGCTTTATAAAAAGAAGAAAATAATAGTAAGAAACTTGAGCCTTGTTTACCTATCACCTGACTGAAAATGAAATTGAAAAGCAACTAATACTCCCTACTACCGAATGTGTATATTTAGAAAGCATTAACCGACCATGAAGCAAGTATTCAGGGTTAGAAAGCAGAAATTCCTTTTTCAAACTCACTATAATTAAAAACTAAAGAGATGGGTTTTATTTATGACTAACTAACCAATGCCATTAATTCATAACTCAGTGCGAGATTAAAAAGTTTAGTTGGGATCAAATACAAGCTTTCATGTCTACGGCCGAGAGGTTGTTAGTTGTTATAATTATGTTATTAATATTAATTTTGACAAGTATTTTTGTTGTTTGTGTATTTGTATCATATAATTCTTTTTAAAATTGTTAGGTCTAATTCACACCATTCATTAATTCTGTGTCATGTATGCGATATTTTACGCATCATAATTCTATTCAAGATATTATATATTTATATAAATTTTAACACATTAATTTATTTTGTATAGATTTTAACATATTCGTGTATTCATATCATCACATCAAATCGTATTTTAATAAATATATCATCTTATATTTTATATAAATTTCTGGTTAGCAACAATAATTTTTTTGGTGATTGTAATCCTGACCGTGGGTTTGAATAAAGGTGAAGATTTGTGATTTTGTTAAAATAAAAATGCACGGGTATTGTATTGTGGAATAGCAGTGTTGGCAAAGGATTTAACAATATTATTGGGAAGAATACATGTATCACATTGTAGAATAATTTCAATCCCGCGTGTGAATAATGTGTCCATCTTTGCAGCAGTTATACTTTTTTTTTCACACACAAAACATAAATGAAGCAAATGGCCTCAAAAAGTTTGAACAATTCCTTGTTTGATAATTACTATCATTCTCGTCTCTTTATCATCATTAATCATCATTATTGTCTTCTTTATTTTATTGAAGTAGAAGCTCCAAATCTTCTCTACCTACCTCTATTCTTATCAAACATCACATCTTTCAGATATCTGACTTATCTAAGGATGATTTCTTATGAAGCTCTATCGCTCCTAACGCACCTCACCCACACGTTCATGGCAGGGGCGAAGCTAGGGGGGCTGGCATGGGCCCCGCCCCCCTAAAATGTAAAATTGTTATTTAGGCCCTTATAAATTTTTAAAAATTTTAAATTAGTAAAGGTAAAATTGCACTTTGACCCCCCTAAAAGTATAAAAATTTGATTTAATCCTTTACAAATTATAAAGATATAAACTATAAAAAATTAAAATTTCATTCGGTCCCCCTAAAAAATTGTTCTGGCTTCGCCCCTGGTTCATGGAAGGAAGTACATACTATATATATATATATTAAAAGCAAGATAAACGTGACGCACTGCTTTTTTTAACCTACCATTCATCGGTCCCCACGTACCTTACTATCACCCAACAGTCATGTCTTCTTTTGGACTCCCTTAAAATCAGTATTTTGAAAAGTAAAACATAATCATTTATTTCACCATTTAATTTTAAATATATATATATTTTAACTTTTTATTTAATTATTTTTTGTATTTTTAGCTTTTATATTTGTGTTGTTTATTAAATCACATGAATTACAATGTGGATGTTACATAATTAATTAATTAATTTTTAAAATTTTAAAATTTTCCAAAAAAATTATACAAATTAATTTTAAAAATTATAAAAGAATATTTAATTTTTTAAAATTATAAAATATTAATTAAATTACCAACGTGGCATATCTACAAAGTTAACAAACGTTACTGATCGGGGGCGTTCGTAGTGACTTAGGGGGTCGAAGACCAAGAAGTAAATTATTTATCAGCCAAGCATTCTTCTTACGGCTAGATTCAATCTCCTGGTCCCTGCGAAAAGGAAAAAGAATTTCACGTTCTTCCTTTGGGGAAGGGAGGATTAGGAAAATCCTATTGATTGCAGCTTTCTCCGGACCTCCGGGAAAAGCATGAAAAAAAAGGCTCGAATGGTACAATCCCTCTGTCACCCCAGAATGAAAGGGGCGATCTTGTAGTTCTTGGTCTGTGAAGATACGTGTAACACCCCTTACCCATACTCGACACCCGAACCGGGTACGAGGCATTACCATACTTAACTTGCTCAATCATACAACATTAATTCATAAGAATTTCATCTCAAACTAAAACTTTTCATTCAATACCATAATGTCCTTATTATAGGTCTACGAGACCCTAAACTCATACCTGGAATGATTCGGGACTAAACCGCAAACTTTTGAACCCTTTGACAAATTTGACATAAAGTAGGGTCACACGCCCGTGTGAAGGATGAAACACGCCCGTGTGGAAATTCACATGCCCGTGTTCCACACCCGTGGGGATTTATTTTTCAATTCGAACCTAGAGGGGTTTTCACACGGCCTGACGCACGCCCGTGTCCATAGCCCGTGTCCCTCAGACGGCCATGACACGCCTGTGTCTTCGCCTGTGTGTGAAAACATTGACATTCTATTTATGACGTCATCATCTCAATAAGGTCACACGGCCAAGGCGCACGCCCGTGTCTTAGGCCGTGTCTCCCACACGGTCGAGACACACGGCCATGTCTCTGCCTGTGTATTTACTACTGAGCATACTAATTTGCCAGCCTAGCATGCATGGGGACACACGACCTATCAACACGCCCATGGGGCTGACCGTGTGTCACACACGGCCTAGACACACGCTCGTGTGTCTACCCGTATGGACAATTATAAGGCTATCTACCAAGCCATTTGCCACCCTACAAAGCAACCACACTTATACCAAATCAATTCAACATATATCATGACCATAAAGCACTTCTAAGAACTCAAAACCAAAACATCCGCACAAGCATGCACTTCATGAATTTCATCATCTTTGAATATATGAACTTGTCAAGTATTGGCCCATTTCCAATGACCACTTACAAAATGAATTGAACAACATTAATAGCCAACGCTTTGGCTAACAAATATGACATAACAAAATGACCAAGTCCTATACATGTCATACTCAAAATAAATCTAACTTTGCTATACCAAAGAGAAGTCGATAGTGTGATTTCCGAACTCCGACATCCCACGATCCCTGAGTTAGCTTGGCAATACTACAAGGAAAAGGGAAATGAGAGGGGTAAGCATAAAGCTTAGTAAGTTTGCATGAAATAAGTAACAACAATAAGACTCATAATGTCATCCATTAATTTTGTCGAAGAAAGACACAAAGCCTTAAGCACATTGCCATAACTTACTCATGCTTACCCTTACCAATTACATATCATGCCACATCTCGTAAACCATTCTCGTGAATTACTCACATATACCTGTATCACTTCATCACATAGCTTTAACACTAATTTCATATCAATTGTAAGCTTAACTATTTATCCTATTGAATCACTTGGGATACTCAAGGATACATGATCATCATCATTCACATGAACACGATGCCAATGCCACATCCCATATGTGGTCTTACATGAGGTCACCTCTAGATGCCGATGCCATATCCCAGACATGGTCTTATACGGGATTTCATATCAATTGTCGATGCCATATCCCAGATATGGTCTTATACGATCTTCCTATTCGATGCCGATGCCATATCCCAGATATGGTCTCATAGGGATCTCAATTCAGTACCGAGGCCATGTCCCAGACATGGTCTTATATGGGACCTTACCCATCTCAAGTATTGTGGACATTATTCTCTCATTTATTGAAGTCCAACCGGGACTTTAACATCACAATTCTCATCATTTTTCCCATTCAACATCACTACTCCAATTCGTAGAAATATTATACATTTTTACAAATATCAACATTTTAAATCATACTAGCATGATGTTGAACTTATTACACACAAACTTACCTCGATTTCAAAATAGGCCAAATTGTCGTTCTAGTCCGATACCTTGCCCTTTCCTCGGTCAAGGTTAATTCTTCGTTCTTCTTGATCTATAATAACAATTTAGCTCATTTAATCATCACATTAATCAACACATTTCAATAATCAAAATTTGGCAAAATTACCATTTTGCCCTTATACTTTCACAAAATGACTATTTTACCCCTAGGCTCGTAAACCGATTCTAATCAAATTTCCTCCTTTTACAAGCCTAGATGAACATTTATTACTCCTATGAAAACCCTTAATAATCATTATTTCACACATTTACCACATATTTACAACCTTCTCAAAAAGGTCCTTTTAGGTGTTTTCATGGTAACACCTTTCACAAAAGTTGTTTATCTAACATCTAAGACTCATTTTCTTCCATAAAAATGCAGAAAATAAATTAAATTCTCATGTGGAAAAACTCTAAACTTTCAACCATTTTGCAAAATAGTCCCCTCATTAGCTAGCTTAAGCTTTAGGGGTTCCAAAAGTACAAATATTATCAAGAAAGACCATTAAAATCACTTACTTGTAAGGAGAAAATCTTGCTGAAATTTTTGAGCTTTCAAACCCTTATTTTGATGCTAATTTTCGGTGGAGAATAAGAGAAGAAAAGATGATATCTTTCCTTTCTTTATTTTATTATAAAACATCAATTTAGTCCACCAAATTCCTACCAACTTTGACTTATTTGACATTGTTTGTCTCCTATGGCCGGCCACCCTATCTCTAGGGGTCTAATTGCACTTTAAGGGCCTCCAATTAATATTTTATGGCTTTTAGACACCTTTAGCTTGAAAAATGGAACTTTCGTACTTTATGCGATTTAGTCCTTTTTCGCAATTAAGCATGAAATCGCTAATAAAGCACCAAAATTTTCATGCACCTATATAATCATGCTATAATTCATAAAATATCATTAAAATAATTCTCTCCGACCTCGGATTAGTGGTTTCAAAACCACTGTTCTGACTAGCCCCTAAATCGGGCTGTTACAATACGTTGTTAGGTGCTCCATTTTATTTTCCCATTGAGGCCGAACCTAAACCTGTGCTCGAGAGATAGTTGTCCATACACTGATAAAGGATGTATGGATTATCCAGAAGAGAGGAGCCGTGGTGGTCCCCCCCGGACCGCCCAGATCCCACGAATGAATAGAAAGTTGGATCTACATTGGATCTCACTTGAATTGCCCCATCTATCCTCCTGAGGTGAAGTTTGGTTTCAAACCCCGATTCGAACAGGAGAAGTACGCCATGCTAATGTGCCTTGGATGATCCATATCTCAGGGTCAGGCGCTGATGAGCATATTGAACTATCTATGTGGCTGAGAGCCCTCATAGCCCAGGCACAACGACGCAATTATCAGGGGTGCGCTCTACCACTGAGCTAATAGCCCGTTGTGCGGATCATTCATTTTGGGGTGATTTGACAAACAATACAAATTTAAAGATTAAAATAGACAAAAAAATAAAATGAAGGGCTAAAATAAATTATTTTTTATAAAGTTGGAGTGTCAAATAAATTATTATGCCTAAAAGCAACATCCATTAAACCATTAAATTTCATAATTAATTATTAAAAAGTATAAAAATTAAAAATATTTATTAAAAATAAAACAAGTACAATCATTGATTATTTATCTCAGTTTTTTTTTGTTTTTTTATCGATTCACAAAGGATTTAGTTTATATTGAATTTTATGTGATTGGTTGAGCCACTTAATCCTGATTTGATTGATAAATTTGATTCAATTCTAACATCATTGTTAAAAATTGATTGATAGGAAAAAAAAGAAGAGTTATAAATATTTATTATTAAATTTTAAATTTTGAATAAATAATTTATTTATACAAATAAATAAGGTTTGTTTTGGCAAATTTACCAATAAATACCCCTTTTTTTTCAAAATTTACGGAAAATGACCTATTATTTAATTATTTACCGGAATGGGCTATTTTCCCCGAAAGCGCGTCCACGTCAGCGCGATGTCAGGGGACATGTCAGCAAAACGCATCCCTAGGGGAGCGTTTTGCCTGTTTTTTCCGTTAGGGTTTTCAGCTATTTTTAGGGTTAGGGTTAGGGTTAGTGTTAGTGTTTTTTAGAGTTTAGGATTTAGGGTTTTTTAGGGGAAAATTAATGAAATTAGGGTTTAGAGTTAATTAATTAAAATAATTTTGTGTTTAGGGTTTTGGGAAAAATATATTAGCAATATAATTTTTTTTTTTTTTTTTTTACAGTAGTATATGATAAAATAATTTTGAGAAGACGTTTCTGAACAAATAGTGTCCAAAACGCTTCAAGCAGGATGCACTTTGTCGCCAAAGTCTTCGAAAAAAGCTCCCACGTGGGCGTTCTTTTGCTCTGATGAGTATCTGAAAAGATAATTTTGAGAAGACGTTTCTGAATAAATAGTGACCAAAACGCTTCAAGCAGGATGCACTGTCAGCAAGAGTACTGAAAAAAGCTCCCACGTGGACGCTCTTTTGCTACAATAGTATCTGAAAAGATAATTTTGAGAAGACGTTTCTGAACAAATAGTGACCAAAACACTTCAAGCAGGATGCACTGTCAGCAAGATTATTAAAAAAAGCTCACACATGGACGCTCTTTTGCTACAGTAGTTCCTATTTGGCCTTAGACTATAAATGAGTCAAATTTCATTCTCAGGTTGCATAAGTTACAGGAAGAGAAATTGAGGCAAAAGTATAATAGAAACTGAAGATGAGTGAACGTATTAGTGTTGTTATTTACTATGATGGTGAGGTTTGTGACACCGAGAACGGTGTTATTTTTTTATCGGAGAACACAGCGCGACTGGTTTTTAACCAAAACATAGATTTGACAGAACTTCGTAAAAGAATTAGGCGTAAAATCTTCGGAGCGACGCCAATGAAAGTTCTGTCTATTAAGTATGGATTTTGTGCTTCGGTTGATCCCGTGAGATATGACTCATTCGACATCAAAGGTCCTCGGAGCTTGGAGGCAATGGTGGAGACTCATCTTGCCGGTGGATCACCCTATCTTAACGTATATGTACAATTTTCATCGCCAAATGATATTCCTTCGACTTCAACATCTACTGCTGTTCGAGGGGAATACACGACCCCAAGCCGACACTCTGTTAGTGGGAGGCAGAATACGGAAGCGCTCGTGTTTGGTGGCAGTATGGAAAACACAACCCCTGCACGACACTCGGTTGGTGGATGGGACATGCATATCGGTGGGTCGGTATTCGATGCTAGAAATACGTATTGGGGAATGTCATCAACTTCTAGTGGTTGGCAATCCACATATGATTGGGGACGTTACGAAAGTTGTTTAAGAAGGGATAATGTACTCGCCACGACATCCACCGGTGAGGGGACCTCGTTCGTTGCAGATGATGGTAGGTCGGATGATGAGTCCGATGTGGATCCACCTTGAGAGCTCGGCCCCGATGGTGTAGAAGTTGCATTATTTTCTGAACCGGAGCCTGTTCCAACCATACCTGAAGATGTTGAAGGGGGTTCAGATGAAGAAGAAGAAGATCCGTGATTCAGGGTGTACTCGCCTCTAGCCCACATGCATAATGTCGATCTATCTCAAGATGATGCGTTGGAGTTTCCAGAACTACCACACAGAAGGCGTGACCGTACAAGTTCGTCGTTGGATTCGAGTGAATTGGAAGTTGGTAAAGAGTTTTCCAACATTGATAGTTTTCTTAGTGCATTGAAACAACATATCATCAAGAACGGGGTTAACTACGACGTGGTTAAATCCAAACCCGATAAGTATAAGGCCAAGTGTGCAGTGCAAGATGGTACATGTTCATGGAAAATCATGGCCTCTTTGAGGAAAAGGACAGGCTTGTGAGAGATTAAAAAGTACAAAGGTCCACATACATGTGTTGCCGGCACAGTATCACTAGGTGTTTAGGGTTTTTGAATAATACTGATATTACGTAATGTTACATTATTTAACGTACTTCGTTGACAGGTGTTTCATAAGATCATCCCAAGATGGATTCAGATATGTTGGCTAGCTTAATAATACCGACGGTGAAGGCGGATCCCAAGACTTCATCTTGGTCTTAATTGCCAATATTCGTAGCCAATTGGGGTACACGCCTTTACCGCAAGACTTGGATAGCTAAGCGATAAGCGTTGGAAAAGTTGCATGGTCGGTGGGGCGCTTCATATAATGAAGTGTGGCGGTGGTGTCAGTCTTTGGAGAGATATGTCCCAGTGCGCATAACGGACCTTGAAACGACACTGCGTACTACAACGATCGATTGCTCGTGGATGCCAAGTGTTCAAGTGCACTTACGGACCTTTAAACAATGTCGAGACGCATTTCTATACTGCAAGCCATTGGTACAAATTGACGGTACCTTTATGTATGGTAGATATACGCATCGTCTATTGCTAGCTATGGCACAGGATGGCAGTGGGAGAATCCTTCCAATTGCGTTTGCAATAACACCGGGGGAGTTAGCTGATGATTGAGATTTCTTTCTATCTAGGTTAAAGAGGCATGTCTGCCCCCAACCTGATATATGCGTTCTATCGGATCGAGGCCCTGGAATACTAGCCGCAATAGAGCGACAGGGAAGCCTATGGCATCGCACACACCATCGATATTGCCTAAGGCATGTTGCGTCCAACTACTACGGGCAACATCGATCTACAAGTGAACGACGGCAAGTGACCAACATGGGTATGTAATCTCTATTAATATAATTTCGTTTGTAATATTCAATTTATTCTTAATGGAAGAGTGGTATGTAATATTCGCTATCAACTTATATTGGCAGGGTACGAGATCAATAAGGACCGTTTTCATGAGATGTTGGCGATTTTGCGCTCAGTTAACGAAGAAGGCGTAAACTACCTATGCAACATACCTTTCGAACAGTGGACACAAGCATACGACGACGGCCTACGATATGGTCATATGACCTCAAACCTGGCTGAATGCATAAATTCTGTTCTAAAAGGAACGCGTCATTTGCCGATAACATCGGTTGTGCGAGAGACATATTTTCATTTAGCGACACTATTTTTGAAGTGAGCAGCAAGTTATAAAGGCCAAATGTAGGGAGGCCATGTATGGTGCGCGAAGGTATTGCGAGAAATTAACAAGGCGAAGGCACGGGCCAACACCATGCACACAGTGTGTCACGATCGCGACAACCTATGGTTTCGTGTGACGGAGTTTGACAGACCGAATCAATGTATTCTTGGCGGGCAATATCATGTACACTTGAGAAATAGGACTGCAATCGTGGATATTTGGCGCGCCGTTATCCATGCGCTCATGTAATTGCGACTTTGTCGAATCTTCGTGCGGATCCCATGAGCTATGTCGACGAAGTGTACAAAATAAAATACATGTACAACGTGTGGAGACACGTACTCCCACCAGTCCCAGATGAACGTAAGTGGCCATTTGTATCGCTTGCTCCGTTTAAGTTGTTACCGGATAGAGAACTGCGTCGCAAACCAAAGGGTCGACCTTGCTCGACTAGAATACACAACAATATGGATATCCGAGAAACTACCAACCAACGGAAGTTATGTGGATGGTGTAGGAACGTAGGCCATACATCTCGCTCATGTCCAAATCGGAATAGTTGATAGTTTGTTGTAATAAAATTATGTTGCATTATTTATATTTTATAAAAAATATAAAAATATTAAAAATATTGCCTTATTCAAAAGAACTTTTATTTTATTAAAAATATAAAAATTAAATTACAATTAAAATATTAAAAACAACTTTTATTATATTAAATGAAACAATATAAAAATGTTTGTACAAATATATTAAAAATATAAAAATATAAAAAATATTGCCTTATTAAAAAAATGATTTTATTAAAAATATACAAAGTAAATTACAATTAGGATATTAAAAACAACTTTTATTTTATTAAAAATACAAAAATTAAATTACAATTAAAATATAAAAAACAACTTTTATTTTATTAAATGTAACAATATAAAAAAGTTTGTAGAAATATATTAAAAATATAAAAATATTAAAAATATTACCTTATTCAAAATAAATTGATTTTATTAAAAATATACAAAGTAAATTACAATTAAAATATAAAAACAACTTTTATTTTATTAAAAATATAAAAAGTAAATTACAATTAAAATATAAAAAACAACTTTTATTTTATTAAAAATATAAAAAGTAAATTACAAGTAAAATATTAAAAACAACTTTTATTTTAATAAAAATATAAAAATTAAATTAAAATTAAAATATTAAAAACAACTTTTATTTTATTAAATGTAACAATATAAAAAAGTTTGTAGAAACATATTAAAAATATAAAAATATTAAAAATATTTCCTTATTCAAAATAAATTGATTCTATTAAAAATATACAAAGTAAATTACAATTAAAATATAAAAAACAAATTTTATTTTATTAAAAATATAAAAAGTAAATTACAATTAAAATATAAAAAAAACAACTTTTATTTTATTAAAAATATAAAAAGTAAATTACAAGTAAAATATTAAAAACAACTTTTATTTTATTAAAAATATAAAAATTAAATTACAATTAAAATATTAAAAATAACTTTTATTTTATTAAATGTAACAATATAAAAAGTTTTTAGAAATATATTAAAAATATAAAAATATTAAAAATATTGCCTTATTCATAAATTGATTTTATTAAAAATATACAAAGTAAATTACAATTAAAATATAAAAAACAAATTTTATTTTATTAAAAATATAAAAAGTAAATTACAATTAAAATATAAAAAACAACTTTTATTTTATTAAAAATATAAAACGTAAATTACAATTAAAATATTAAAAACAACTTTTATTTTATTAAATGAAACAATATAAAAAAGATTATACAAATATATTAAAAAAATCAATGTTGGTGCCGGTCGGAATTAGTGCCACATGGGGGTGGTCGACGGTTACGCGCTGGATTCCTCCTTTGTTCAGCTTCCGGCGGGGGTTGTGGTTGCTCCGGTGGGGATTGTGGTTCCTCCGGCAGGGGATCTGGTTGTGGGTGTTGGGAGGATGACTCACCTTGATAAAATAATGACTGCGGAGGTGTTTGCATCACCCATGGCGGAGGTGTTTGAATCTCATAAGGTGAAGGAGATTGGTAAAAAGAAGAGCTCCCCGACGGCGCCTCGTGCGATCCCTCATGCGACGGCGGCCTATAGATCGACGGTCCACTCGGAGTAATCTGGAATGGAGATGAACCGGGCCATGCATTCCAACCTGCCATAGGACTGGGAAAATGAAACATATAAGGGTTAGGATACATATAAGGGCTAGGATACGCACCTGGCATAATCTGAAAAGGCTGTGATGTGGGTGTCGTCGGCTGAAGTGTTGGGCCTGGTGACTGTGTGGGCGCTATTGATGGGCCCAGTGATTGTGTCGGCACTGTTGATGGGCTCGTCCCATCATCCCTTCTCCTTGGATTTAAAGGGCCCCGTCGTTCCCTTTGTACACGAATTTACCGTCGCTTCTCCTCTTCCGACAATAAATACAGCTTGCCATGGATCCTAAACCATGGCATGTATTTCGGCACGCACGCTAACTCAGGAACGATGATCGGTTCCCGAGTAGGTATATAATCATACCGATTTTCCCACAATTCGATATATGCTGACCAAAATCTCGGCCAATCCGTATGCAACTGTCGTAAGTTGACTTTGTGCTCATCATCGAGCACCTCAGATGCCACGGGAATTGGTTGTCAGAATCTAAATTGTCGCAGAACCCTATCTGACTGGTGCATCTCCACAGTGGCATAGTTGACCAATGGGACCTTCACATGCCAAATGTTCGGATTTTGAAAGAATTCATCCGGAATTACTGCCCGAATTGTCGGATCCTTATATGGTGTCCATTGAAACTATATGAACATGATAAAAATATTAGTTATATACATAATACTAAATACTAAATACTAAATACTAAATACGAAACGACTATTTTATTACGTATATATATTCTATTTAATACTTATTTGTGCTTCCGACCGTTGGTCTAATAGAAGTCGTATATCTTCAAGCGAGGTAGGTATTCCAACATAACTCGCCGAATGGTTCCACCTAATTAAATAAATTTTTAGCATACAATTATGTTTTAAATCTACATAATAATTGTAAAATCTAATATTAAATTTACCTCGTTATGAGTGGGAATGTATATGGGTGGTCCACTCGAGGACGTAAAAATGGAAAGCAAAACCGTTCCCATGATTGCAGTAGTGATAGGCAACCTCCGATTTTGGCTTTATTCGGTCGCGTCGCCCCGCACATCTCCCGATACAAATTTGCTAACACGACAGACCCCCAACTCAATTCACCGGCTGCTCTAAAATCAACGAGTTTCAGCAGCCATCTCAGATGTATGAGGTTTCGTGACAAGTCCGGCATCAGATAGCCTCCAATCATCTCAAGAATGTATGCCCGAGCATATCGTATTCTTTCTAATTCAATCGAATCATTATCCGACTCCGAGAATGTGTCTCGTAACCAGCCCATCTCGATCCGACCTCCGTTAATATTATCCGAAAGAAGACCCAAAAGCTCGTAGCATACGGCTCCCCAATCAGCAGAAGTTGCGGACCCGGTGACTACGTACCCATCCACCGGTAATCTCAATTGCAACTGCACGTCTTCCAGAGTGATAGTACACTCTCCGCATGGAAGATGGAAAGTGTGCGTCTCGAATCTCCACCTCTCTATCAACGCACTGATTAGTTTCGGGTCCATCTTGCACCCCCGACCTATCGTGGCCACGTGCCAAAAACCCGCTTCCTGCAGGTAATTCTCTATCAACGGCGATGGCGGACCAGGCATATTACGAATATAGCATTGCAACACCCAATCTGCAGACTGTTATAAAAAATTATAAAATAAAATTTAATTAAAATTGCATAAATGAAAAAAATATTAAATAGTATTGAAAAATTAAAATTATAACTTACCATTGTCATTTGATCGACGGAGATGTGTTTATTATTGAGACGAATTAATTCTCCGGCCATTGCTAACACGATCGAATATTTTTAATTAAAAAAACTAATTCAAAAAACTTTTAAACATGGTTTTTTTATAAAAATTAAAGGACTTTTGTGAACTTTGAGAGAAATTTGAGAGAAAGTTGAGAGAAATTTTAAAGGACTTTTGTGTGAAAAAATGAAAGGGGTGCTTTTATAGTTTTTTTCTTTTTTGACCGTTGGAGGCCAAACGGTTAAAAAAAATTAGCCGTTGGGGTATTTAACACGGGTAAAATGCGTCCCTGGTGGAGCGTTTTGCCACATTAGCACAAAGCGCTTCCTTGAGGACACGCTTTGTGCTGATGTGGCAAAACGCTCCCCCAAGGACGCGTTTTTCTGACATGTCCCCTGACATCGCGCTGACGTGGACGCGCTTTCAGGGAAAATGGCCCATTCCGGTAAATAATTAAATAATAGGTCTTTTTTCATAAATTTTGAAAAAAAAAGGTATTTATTGGTAAATTGACCGTCTGTTTTTTTTTATATATAGAATTAAGGTATAATTTTAGTTTTTTGAAAAAAGAAAAAAGAGAGAGTAATCTATTTTAATTGAATATAATTTTATCTCTTTCTTTTAATAATGTTATTAATAGGGTTATATTCACGTATAAAAGAAAAACATTCATTTCATAACAAGGATTTGATTACAATAATCTAACTTGCTCGAGTACTTGGAATTCCAGTCAATAAGTCTGACATATTGCTGGTTTTAGTGGCTTTAGCCTCCCGGACCCATTCTACAGTCATGTCGTATTTGCGATTACAATGCACAAAGGAAACATCCATACAAAAGGACAAAACTATCCATACGTGGTGGAAAATGGGATACAGGCATTTTCTCTGAGAGCGATAAGTCTTATCATTTTGAGTCGTCCATTCTTACAGAAAATGTCTTCCCCTAATCTTATTGCTTGGGCCTCAACAACCAATGCGAGAATTTTGTCATTTCTTTCATCCCCTAATCTTACTGCCCCTTTGTTATGAGCACTAAAATTTTAAAGGTCTAACATCTAGGGCTGCTAACACCTTACAATTCGCCAAGCATCTATACGTGTAACTTTCATCACCAGCATCTCCGCCCACCGTTGCATGACCAAAGTCCCCACCGCTCAAGGCCTATCATTTTTACCCTTTTTCGATGGCTACGAAAATAGAGTCCAAGCCAGTGATGACACAGACCATTACCTGTCTGAACTTAGGCGACGAGGCAAAGAAGCCATCTCCGAGTTTATAACAAGTAATGAGAACGAACGCAAACCATCACTTACATTGTCTACTCTTTGTTCCTTCATTGGGCCACGGAGTTGGCGCGTAAACATCACATCCCGACATCATTACTTTGGATTGAACTCGCCACCGTTTTTTACAACTACTATTTTTACTTCAATGGATACAAATCCGCCATTAAAGCCTAAGCTAATGAAACAAACCCCAAGTGTTCTATAAAATTACCAAGTTTACCACCACTCGCCACCCGCGACCTTCTGTTGATCGTCCTTGCTTCAAACGTTTACCATTAGGCAATGTTGTTGTTTCAAGAACAAATGGACATCCTCTCCTGATAGAATACTAGGTGGAGTTGGTTTTGATTTCGATTGAAAACTAAATGAAGAAATAGCTCAATAGAATTTCTTTATTTCTAATTGTTGATTGCTTGCTTTCTCTGTACATTTGGTAAGTATTTATAGATCTTCAATTATCAACTACCTTATAACTACTTCTAGCTGTATAACAATCTTGATAACAACTCTTGATAACAACTAACAACCTACCGACTCTCTAATATTCACCCAGCTACTTGACTGGTAAAACTTGAAGAAGATTCCTAAATCGAGAAAAAATCGAAAATGACAGAGGTTTAGTGAGAACATCCGCTACTTGATCACATGCGGGAACCTCACCAACAACAATAGATCCATCCGCAACTCGTTCACAAACAAAAAATAGGTCTAGCTCGACATGTTTAAACTTAGAATGTAAGACCGGGTTGGCTGCAACTGCGACAGCACTAGAACTAACGCACCAAATATGTGGAGTATCCTCAGACTTAACTTGTAGTTCTTGAAGCAAGGAAAGTAGCCAGGTAACTTCACTAGTGGCTGCAGCACGACTCCTATATTCTACTTCTGTCGTGGAATGAGAAACCACTTGCTATTTTTTAGAACACCACGACACATGAGTAGACCCAAAGTAAACACAATACCCTGAAGTGGACCGTCGATCGTCAAAATCCAACCCCTAGTTAGCGTCAGCATATGCAACTAAGAAAAGTCGAACGGCTGGTCGAAACACAATCCCAAGATCAAGAGTTCCACATAAATACCTCAAGATGCGTTTTAGAGCAGTCATGTGCACTGTGGTAGGGTTATGCATAAATTGGCATATCCTATTTACAGCATAAGCAATGTCTGGCCTAGTGATTACAACGTATTGGAGCACTCCAGCAAGACTCCTATATTCCGTTGGGTCCTCTAACTTATCACCATCCTCTTTGGAGAGCGTGGAGGAGCTAATCATTGGAGTATGGACACTTTTTACATTGGTCATTAACGCTCGTGCAAGAATATCACGTATGTATTTTGTTTGACACAGGTGAAGGCACCCCGAGGAGGATCGAGTGACCTCTATGCCGAGAAAGTAGTGGAGACCCCCATGTCCTTGAGCAAAAATTCATCATTTAACAGCCGAAAAAACCACTCAATAGCAGTAGGCACACTTCTAGTGATAATTATGTCATCAACATATACCAGAACAAAAAGTGTGGACTCAGTCTTGATTCGACCAAACAAGGATGCATCAGACTTCGAAACGACGAAACCAATAGACACAAGAAAACACTTGAGCTTTTCAAACCAAGCACGAGGGGCTTGACGGAGACCATATAGAGCTTTCTTCAGTCGGCACACAAGTGGGTTCCCAGTCGAATCATACTGAACATAACCCGGAGGTTGTTGCATAAATACTTCAGTATCCAAGTCACCATTTAAAAAGGCATTATTGACATCTACCTGTCGAAGCAACCATCCCTTGGAAATAGCGATGGATATGATAACTCTAATAGTGGCAGGTTTGACTACAGGATTAAATGTTTCCTTGAAGTCACATCCAGAAACTTGAGAACAACCTTTTGCTACTAGACGAGCTTTCCTCCGGGCAATAGTGCCATCAAGATTGCTTTTAATTTTGAACAGCCATTTACACCCGATAATCTTGCGATTTGACGGTAGAGCTACTAGTTCCCATGTAGAGTTGTTAATAAGGGCATCATACTTAGCCTGTGCAGCAGCACGCCACTCATCAATAGACAGGGCTTCCTCAATTGTAGATGGTTCTACAGCTTCAACAGATAAAGCTTTTGGCTTGAGAATACTTGCTTTAGCTCGAGTTACCATGGGATGAGTGTTGGTCACGGATAAAGGAGAACCCATTTCACCAATTGACGATGAATGAGTGCTATCGGAACCTTCATTATTTTGCACACTCGAACAAGGAGGCTCAGGAGCAGCACCGGATGGAGATGAGGAGGAGGCAGAGTTATCAGCTGGCAAGGAACTCATCCTAAGTGGTGATGTTACAACGGACTCCATGGGACGAGATGAAACAGTCTTATCAAGTGGTACCATCGTTGAGACAGACGTATGGGAGGTCGAACCAATACCCTGTGAACCCTGTTCAGAAGACAGAAACCTATTTTCATCAAACACAACATGTCGAGAAATTACTATTTTACCATTTGGTAATAGACACTGATATCCCTTATGCTGAGCACTATATCCCGAAAAAATAGACGGTTGAGAACGAAACTCCAATTTATATGCTGCAAATGGACGTAAGTACGGAAAACAATAGCACCTAAAAACCCGAAGATGCTCATAAGTGGGGTCTTGTCCATAAAGAGCTTGAAAAGGAGATTGGCCTTTAAGAACCGCAGTAGGAAGACGATTGATGAGATGGACCGCACAGCAAAAAGCATACCCCCAGTATTCCATAGATAAACCAACTTGGGCCAACAACGTTAAACCCATCTCAACAATGTGCCGATGTTTGTGCTCAGCCACTCTATTTTGTTCAGAAGTGTACGGGTAGGTCAACCGATGAAGAATCCCTTGAGATGCTAGAACAGACGTAAACACCCGGTATTCTCCGCCCCAATCACTCTGAAATTGTTTAATAGTCTTGCCAAACTATGTCTTTATTAGTTGTTGAAACCGATTAAAACATTCTATCATCTGATACTTTTGACGAAGAAGATATATCCATGTAAATCTAGTACACACATCAATAAACGAAACGTAGTACCACTTATCATCACAAGCAACAAACCCAAGGCCCCAAACGTCAGAAATAATCAAATCAAAGGGTTGATATTTAGTAGTAGATATGGAAAATGGTTGTTTATGTGAGCGTCCTTGTTGACACGCAGTACATATACCAGTTAAGTCGTATTTAGTAGACACAATATTACATTTATTTAAAACATCCTTAACAACAGATGCAAATGGGTGACCAAGACGATTATGCCACAAAGTAAAAACAGGACAATCAACAGTCTTATTTTGAACCTTCGCATGAGCAACAAATGGAGCAACAGTGGATGGAGTAGACATCGCTGGTACGGTAAAATGATATAGTCCTTCACGAATGTGGCCCTTCAGCAAAGCTTCCCGGGTCACGACATCCTTAACAACGCAATATGTCGGATGAATATCAAAAAATACATCGTTATCATTAGCGAACTGTGATACCGACAAAAGATTATTTCGTATATTAGGTACACATAGAATATTAGATAAATGTAGCAATTTGGATTGAGTAGGTAAAACACTATGACCAACCAATAAAATCGTAGCAGGAGTCCCATAACCCATTAAGAGAGAAGACGTACCTGAGTACGGGGTGCTATCTTGCAGGGCCGAAGGATCACGGCAGACATGTTGACTAGCACCAGAGTCGGGGTATCAAGATGTAGTACCAATCGACAAAGGAATATAAGAATCGTTGCCACCAGCAGAAGGCTCGAGCTGAGTAGTATTAATATGGGACCCAGAAGAATCAGAATAATCAGATGCATGTATGTCACCAACCCGAGGTAGCCCAATATTCGGGTCAGAATCGAAATAAACCCGAGCTCGAGGTTTAGTAGACCACGGGACAGAACCACCACCAGTCGGCCTAAAAATCGGCCGGAGTCCAGTAGAAGAATCGACTTGAACACAATTCGTCACAGGCCCATTTGGAACAAATGGTGCGTTCGGCCTCACATTAGAAGGCCCATATGTTGGATCGCCACTGGACAGCCCAAAATTGTACCCATTTAAATGCGGCCCATTCATTTGTGACCTATTGCCCACACGTGGCCTAGAAGCCAAATTAGGTGTGTCTATGTAATGGCCACTTGGCCCATATGTAGGTCCATTAACGTCATGTGCATATGACAAGTGTGGCCCCCCATCAGGATTGTAACCGGCCATCAACCAGTATGTGTCATTTTCACCTCTATTTTGACCATTATTTTAACCATTATTTTTACCATAAAACACGCCATTTTGACCATAAGAAACCCGGTGATGCTTCACTTGAGAAGGCTCCCACTCACGCACGCGTTCTTCTCCACGCATGCTATCTCCTCGTTACGGCGCATCAAAGGCACCGTGATATGGCGCCGGAGCTACGGATGACGGCGACTCTGAGTCTCGATGGTAACGATAGTAGCACCTTTGCGCAGCATGACCGAATCGGCTGCAGATCTGACACTGAAATCGAGATCAGAAAGTTCTCCCTCGGCCACGGACGAAGCCACGGCCTCCACGAACGGATCTGTCCTCTCCTTGCGACGGTGCTTGTGACGACGCTTGTTGAACTAGGTTGGCATGAAGAGTGACATCTTGAATCGCACGGGCATGTCGGCTTTCACACTGGACTAAAGCATCCACCAGCCGTTGGAATGACAAGGCTTCAGGCGACAACGAGGCAGAGGAGACGACCGCCTCAAATTTTAGCAGAAGACCAGCGAGCATAATCTGGATCCGTTCTTCTTAAGAAGACGTGAGAGCCAGAAGTCTCTAACAGAGAACATAGGTTTTTAATTCGAGCAACATACGATTTTATAGATTGATTACCTTTCTTCAACGAGTGAAGCTCATGACAGATCCGGGACTGCTTCGCACCCGTATCAGCCGCGAAAAGATTGGTCGTTGTGGTCCAAACATCACAAGCCGTGTGAATGTCAGTGGAAGAAGGAAGAATTTAAGAACTTACAGTTGAGAGAAGCCATGATGTCAAAAGGCGATCATGTTGTGTGTACACCAAGGCCGATGGATTGGCATCAAGTGTTCCCTCTTGAGTTTGAATGAATCTCGTCGGAGGAGGTACAGTGCCTTCCAAGAAGCCGGTAAGATCATAACCATCGGCAATGAGTTTGATCTGTTTGTGCCATTGAATATAGGTACCTTCATCAAGCTTTACTACCTCATGTCGAGGAAAAGAATTTACAACGCGATCACCGGTGAAGATGACCGTGCCTGGTTCGACAGAGGTGGAGTCGGTGGAGTTTGCGGTGGCCATAGTCCCAAGACTCATGCGGCGACTGATACCATGATAGAATACTAGGTGGATTTGGTTTTGATTTCGATTGAAAACTGAATGAAGAAATAGCTCAATAGAATTTCTTTATTTCTAATTGTTGATTGCTTGCTTTCTCTGTACATTTGGTAAGTATTTATAGATCTTCAATTATCAACTGCTTTGTAACTACTTCTAGCTGTATAACAATCTTGATAACAACTCTTGATAACAACTAACAACCTACTGGCTCTCTAATATCGCCGAAGACCTTCAATGCTTTGGAACACGAAGCATTAAACGCCATTGAAAAGTTCAAAACTGTTGGAATCGGACTTTTAATCTCATCTTCGTTCCTTAACTCAAAAGACCCATTGGATAATTCCTTGAGAACCGGTCTTTTTCAATCCGATTCAAAAGATTGCACGAAGCATTAAACGCATGTTCTTTATATTAACGCTGAGTGAACGGTAACTGCAGCTATAACCAAATAAAACAATCCTTCCACGTCTTGAAATTGAGAAAGTGTGATTTCATGTCGTGATCCTATCCCTTTATGTTATTTTTTTATTGGAAATGGATAAAAATGTTATGAAATCACAGTTTTATATAAATTTTTTTTCTCAAAATTTGAGTGGAGGGCCCAAGGGAGGAGATATTTTTCATACTTAAGTCATATACAAGAAGGGTAAATTATTTAAGTCTAAATTACAACTTTAAAAGTTTACAAAATAACTATTAATTTTTTCAAAATTTTTTATTTAAGTCATTTAACTATTAAAATTATTATTGTATTATCTTTTCTGTTCATATTGTCTCCACTAATAGAAAGCTTTTTTTTCCTCTTTCTCTTTTATAAATTAGTTTTTTTATTAAACCGTTTTGAGTATCACGAATTTGAACCAAAATCTAAATAATTTAGTGACTTAAATAAAATTTTTGGAATAGTTTAATGACTTAAAAAAAAATTTCAAATAATTTAATGACCATTTTGTAATATTTTAAAATAAAATGACCAAAACATAATAGTATTTTTTAGTACAATTTACCCCTAGAAATCGTTATGTATTCTGCTGCAGTAGACGAATGGTAAGCTTTTTACGAGAAAGGCAAGGGACGGTAAATATCAACCCTCCTGATTTCACACCTGCCCATGTTTTTTAATAATAGTTTCGCTATATTATAAAAAGAATTGGGTATAAGTAAATGGATCAATCTTAGCAAATTAGCATCTTTCCTTTCGATTCTCAGCATCTCCATTAATCTCCTCAACTTGCTCTCTCCATCTATGGCTTAGCTTTCTTTGTCGTGTTCTCTTTCTCCTCTACCTTACCATTTCTATAGGCCTCTGATTTTTATTTCCCTTATAAAACACAGAAACATAACCAAAACTAGAATATCTTCAGACAGCCGAATTTTAGAGTTGGGGGACCAAACAAAAATGAATCAGGTGTTGGAATCTCCACTCGAAGCTTTGGCATTTAACTATGTGAGTTTTGGGATTTTCACGGTTATTCATAATCTGTGGACGTGGATTGCTGTTCTCACTGCTGCGGTTAGTTTTTGGAGGATAAGAGCCGTCGTCGGCGCCTCCGTTCAAAGTAATGACCAGAAGCCGTCGGCGTCTATTTGTGATCGTGCCCATGATGAGTCTCGACCGATTCTCGGCGCCGATGAAAAGCCGACCCCTTCAGCTTCAGTTTCAACTCCCCCTCCATCTTCCGTCTCAGAAACAAGCGGTTCGCAGTTGGTGACCAAAGGAGGGAAATTCAAGTTGATTGTTTATTACGTGGATGATGACGTAGACGTCGACGGTGGGATGACGGTAACGGAATGGAGTGACGGTGGTGAAGGGAGGTGCTGCGGGGAGTGGTGGGAGAGTTGGGAAAGAGTGTTGAGGTTGAGGAAAGGGGAAGCAGGGTGGTACCGTGATCAGGATTTGACGGCGTTAAACGGCAACGTTGTTAGGTTATGGGATGAATCATGCAGGAGGTGGTGAAGAAGGTAAAAAGCTGAAGCTGTGCTGTAATGGTGGTTGGTGGTGGTGGCATTTTAGGAATATAATGTAGATGGTATAATGTTTTTAATTTTTTTTTCCTTTTAATTATTTGTGTTAATGACTTTGGGTTTAAGGTTGGGGAAACTTGTAAATATATTTGTCGGAAATAACAAGCTTTAGAAAATCCAAAAGCAAATGCTTCTAAGGTTACAATAATTTTCCTACTCTTTGCTAACTATTTAGCATTATCAGATATTATGAAATATTATAACCCAAATTTAATTTAATTTGATTTTAGGGGCCTAAGTCTCTCTTGAATTTGGAAGTTAATATAAGAATAATATTACATTTTAATAGTTGATTCACCAAACTATAAGATAATTTAACTAACAAAATGTAAATAACTCAAATTTTAATTCTACTAAAGCTAAAATAGTTTTATAATTTGAATAGTCCAGCGAGAGCATCTCGTAAGTGGTCACCTAAGGAAATAGTAGTCATTCATTCTGGTATCAAAATTATATATGATTTGAAGTTGAGTTGTTATATGCGGAGGGAATATAATATTGGGGCAACACTGATGATGTTAAGCAATTCTGGAATTAATAAGTTAAAGTGAACGCATAAATTGGTGTTGAAGTGAACATAAGTAGACAACCTCTTTCCAAAATTGCTACAACAATAACAAATAAATTAAAGGCTGGAAAAAAAAAAAAAAGGTAGGAGCAGTTGGGAAATAGTAATTAATTGGGTTTGATTAGGTACAGTGGGATCATGGGTCAAAAAACCAAGATGTGATATAAATAAAAATGAAGCAGTGGTAGTACTAGTGTTTGTTGATAATTTAGCAGACCGGAGAATAATGCCTATCTTTTCTCCATAATCCTTCTTAGTTAATTTCACGATAAAACAATATTAAAACTAGGGAATCAAATTGCCTGGATGCCCATATACCAGCACGATAGCATTAACTAGTTAGCCTCGAGAAAGCTTGGTTAGAAATAAACAAAATTTGAGTTTTATAAACTATGCTGAGAAAATTATGATTTTCAAAATTTATAAATATTTGATATTGTTATTGATATATTCATACTGAAATCTTTTAATTTATAAAAAAAAAAAAAAAGAGTTAAAATAAACAAATGAAATATATGATACTTTTTTATTCACGTTTGTATAGTTTATCTTAGTAAAATTTACATAAGTGAAGATAATAAATTTATTTCATTTAAAAGTCAACTTCTACTTAAAAAGAGTCAACTTTAAAGAGTATTTGATGAAGTTTTATATCTTATTAGGTCGAGTTATAAATTGTGACAAATTAGAGCTTCTTATCAATCTTTCTATCAACTTGTAGGCGAAAAAGTGATATTTTGGAATCATAAAAGTTAAAAGACAGATCGAGTTATAAATTATGACAAATTAGAGTTTCTCCTTAATCCTTCTATCAACTTCTAGGAGAAAATGTGATATCTTGGAATCCTAAATATTAAAAGAGATGATAGGCCAGACAAATATTTGAGAGTAGAGCTAGGAAACTATAGAAGTAGAATGATTTCTTCCGGATATCAATGATAAAATTAATAACAAATTAACACTATGGAAAGCGATTCCCAGGTGGAAGGTTAGCTTTGATACCTTTTTATAGGTTTTCCTCCTTTAAATCTCCTGCTTGTGATACAATTGATAAGATTATTTATTTCTTTTGGTGGGGTGGGGGTATGATATTGGCCAATTGAAACTGTATTTGTGTAGTTGAGAGAAATTATATACCCCCGTTTCAGAGGAAGGTTTGGGTATTAAGCAGGCAAGCGTGGTGAATAATAACTTCATCGGATCCTTTAATCTCTTTAGTATTTAAAGCGAAATATTATAGATCAATCCCCTTTGAGTTGATGCAAGATAGACCAATAGACACATGAGTTTGGAAGGGAATCATTTGGGGAAGAGACATCTGCAACAAAGGGAAATATGTCTAAATTTGGAGTGGTAACAATTGTTGAGCTAACCCTTCTTGGAATGGACTTCAACTTAATACGGTTACGACCCATAACTCCCTCATCCTTATAAGTAATTGGTAGAGGTGGCAAACGGGTAAGTTCGAACATGCTTGGATCGGGTTGTTTTCGGATTGTGATTAGCTCAAGCTTAGGCTTTCTCAGGCTCGATTTTTCTCAAACTCGGGCTCCTTCATATTTGGACTTTTTTGGGCTCGAATTTTCTTAGATTTGAATCGATTCTAGTCAGGTGGGCTTAGACATATTCAAATAATTTTGATGTTTTATAAATTATAAATACTTTTATTTCGAACATAATAATTAATTTTACTTTTACATAATAGTAACACAATACGAATTCGTTTAATATAAAACATAAATTTTATATAAATGTTTTATTTTAATAGAAATATTGTATATAACAAAAGTAAAATTGCTTATTATATTAATATTTATGATTATGTAATATATTGGTTTGCAGGACGTACCGGAATCAACTACACAAGGAAAAGTTGGCAGTTAAGGCGTCCTTGATCGCTATAATTAGCTTATTGTTTAGAAAGGAAAACTCACTTTCAAGGATCGACTCGAGTCTGGAATATTTCGAGTTTAAGGCTAAGAATTCGCATATTTTATTTCCTAATTTAATTTCAGTTATTTAATTTCATTTTGCATTTATAATTCAACTATTATTTGTTCTATTTATTTTATATTTTTAACCCTGATAAACTAAAACCCTCTTCGTTTTATTTTCAGCTCAACACGTTACAAGTTGTGGGCACGACAATTGCTACGACTTTGGAATCTAGTCACGTAAAAAATAATATTAGAAATCTCAGTCCCTGCAGGGTCGACCCTACTTCTCTATGCTACTATTTAATTCAGTTAGAGTGTAGGAAATTTAAATTTGGTGGTCTCGACAGCTATCAAATTTTGGCTTCGTTGCCAGGGATAATTCTAATTTTCATTTCTTTTACTTATGTCTAGGTCAGAACTGGGGACCTTAGAGTTTGAACCGAAAATTGAGAAGTTAGCTCGATCACTGAGAAAAGAAGCGACGCTGAAAATAATTGCAAGTGAAAGAATCCAAATACGAAATATTGTCTTACACGGAAGAAATTAACGATACCCTCAGTGAACTAGAAGAGATGGAGAACCAAACCATTTGATAGCTCGCTGCGGCACCAAATGAAACCTCAGGGAGTAACCGAAGATCAAATTGAACTTCAAGTTTTTCCTTTCTTGTTAACTAACTCTGCTAGAGAGTGACTATTTTATTTACCTCCAGGTTCAGTTACTACATGGTTTGACATGTGTCTCTTGTTTCTTGATAGGTTCTTTCCAGCAACTCGGGCAACCGAATTAAGGAGAGATATTTTCGGAATACGAAAAAATAAGACCGAGTTGCTCTATGACTATTGAGAATGATACAAGAAATTGTGTGCGAGTTGCCCACAACATGGCCTAATTGAACAATCACTTATTCAATATTTCTATGAGGGGTTACTCCCTATGGAAATGAAGATGATTGATGCTGCCAGTGGAGGGACACTTGTTAACATGACTTCTCAAAAAGCAAGAGAATTAATTTCAACCATGACTGTGAATTCCCAACAATTTTGACCAATTATAGAACCTACGAGACGGGTTCATAGGCTGAGTACTCTATCATTAGAAGATAAATTGACAAGCTCACTAATGTAGTTCAAAATTTACTTATAGGAAAAACGAACCTAGCTCAATTGTACGAGATTTGCGCCATGCCTGATCATCCAACAGACTTGTGTCTGATTTTACATGAGGATACAACAACACAAGTAAATGTCGTTGGAAACTTCCTAGGGCCACCCTAAAGGCGCTATGGTCTACATTTAAATACTTACAATGAGGGGTGGAAAGATCACTCAAATCTGAGCTATCGATCGAATCTTTAGTACAACCAACCGTATCAGCCAAGGCCACCCCGACTCAACAATTTCAACCTCCTAAGTTATCTCTTGAGGCCATAGTGGAGAGATTAGCTGATAGTACCAAAAAGTTCTAACGGAAGACTGAAATGCACCTACAAGAACTAGATAAGAAAACGAGTAAGCTTGCGCTTATGGTTAGTCGTTTGGAATCCTAAGAAAAGTTTCCATCTCAAACAGAGCCAAATTCATGACAAAAATGCAAGTGATATGACCTTAAGAAATGGAACAATTTTGGAGTCAAAAATTGGCACGAGTCGTGACCACGACACCAGATAGGAAGAACATAAACTTAATCCAGTAGCTACTATGGAGTCAGCACTATAGAAACCATTCGTGGTACCACCCCTATTCTCTGGAAGGCTCACCAAATGTAAAAAAGAGCAAAAAGAGAAAGAAATCCTAGAGATGTTCCATAAATTTAAAATTAACATACCCCTACTTGATGCAATAAAGCAAGTTCCACACTATACGAAATTCTTAAAAGAATTATGCATTGACAAGAAGAAGCTCCTAGGTAAAGAAAGGGTAAGTGTAGGAGAAAACGTCTTCGTAGTTTTACAAAAGAAATTCCGCCTAAGTATAAGGACCAATGTATGTTTGCTATATATTGCAAAATAGGTAATGTTTGCATTAAAAAGGCCATGTGTGATTTAGGTGCACCTATTAACGCTATGCATCTATCTATTTATAAATTACTAAACACGGGTCCTTTGAAAAAAAAGGTGATCATTCAATTAGCTAAGAGGTTAGTTGTGTACCCGGAAGGGGTGTTTGAAGAAGTCCTCATCAAAGTAAATGAACTAATCTTCCCTGTAGTTTTTTACATCATTGTCATAGAGGATGACAACTCGACAAATTCTTCTGATATTCTACTCGAGAGACCATTTTTTAGCACCAAGTGAACAAAAATTGATGTCCGGAGTGGAACATTTACTATAGAATTCGACAGTGAAGTGGTCAAGTTCAATGTTTGTGAGGCCATGGGCCGCCTTAGTGCAATGACGAATGTCTCTAGTGTCGATATAATTGAACAATTGACAAACTTACATTTTGAATATCACGAAGAGGATGAATTAAAAATTATGCTTTGTAGGAGTTTAGATCTCGATGCTATGGAAAAACTAAAAGAATTATTAATGATCAAAAAACCAATACGCGAAGCTGTCATTCACATAGAGGCACCATAGTTCCCTAGAAGTCTAGGTAATTGTCTCATTTTCAAACTAAACTCTTGCCTTCCATTTTGTAGGCTCCGGAATTGGAGCTTAAACCGTTACCAGAACATTTAAAGTACGCCTTCTTGGGCGAAGGAAACATTTTACCAGTAATAGTTTCAAGTAAGATTTCGAGCTTGGAAGAAGAGAACTTGGTTCGAGACTAGAAGAAGAAAACTTGGTTCGAGACTAGAAGAAGAGAACTTGGTTCGAGTCTTGAGGGACTACAAAGGGGCAATCGGATGGACGATTGTCAATATTAAAGGTTTAAGCCCTTCAACTTGTATGCCCAGGATTCTGATAAAGGAAAATGCAAACCCGAAAAAAAAAGATGTTTCAATCCATCAATGATGGATGTTGTGAAAAAGGAAATTTAAAAATTATTAGACACCAGAATGATATACTCAATTTCATACAGTAACTGGGATAGCCCAGTTCATGTAGTACCTAAGAAAACCGACTTAACTGTAATTAAAAATTTAGCAGGTGAAATAGTTCCTACTCAGGTCCAAAATGGGTGGAAAGTCTGCATAGACTACAGGAAACTGAATGCTTTAACTCAAAAATACCACTTTCCACTTTCTTTCATTGACCAAATGCTCGAACACTTAGTCGGTAAATCTCACTATTGCTGTCTTGATGGCTATTCAGGTTTCTTTCAGATTCTAGTGGCACCGAAGGACTAAGAAAAGATGATGTTCATGTGTCATTTTAGCATATAGACAGATGCCGTTTGGACTCTGCAACGCATTGACCACATTCCAAAAGTGTATGGTAAGCATATTTTCCAATTATGTCGAGAAAATATTGAGGTATTTATGGATGAATTTATGATTTATGGTAATTCTTTCATTGAATATCTATCAAACCTCACTAAGATTTTGGAAAGATGTATAGAATTTAATCTCATTCTAAATTATGAAAAATGTCATTTTATGGTTGATAAGGGATTAATTTTAAGTCATGTTGTCTCTGCTAAAGTGATTGCGGTCGATAAGGCCAAAACTAACGTAATTAACTTACTTTCGTACCCCATAACTGTGAGGGAAATTAGTGTTTTTCTTGGTCATGCGGGTTTTTACAAGCGTTTTATTAAGGATTTTTTGAAGATTTCACAACCGCTATGTAATCTTTTGCAAAAGACAAAAGGGTTCGAATTCGATCAAGCGTGCAAGGATGCATTCGATACTCTCAAGCATTAGTTTGTTTCAGCTCCCATAGCGCAACCACTGAATTGCGATTATCCTTTTGAGATCATGTGTGATGCAAGTGATCACAAAGTAGGAGTCGTCATTGGGCAGAGAATCGGAAAGGAACCCCATATTATCTCTTACGCCTTAAAAACCTTACATGTTGCCCAAAGCAACTATTCGACCACTGAAAAAGAATTATTAGCTATTGCTTTTGCTTTGGAAAAATTTAGATCATATTTGTTAGGAACTAAAATAATTGTTTTCTCTGACCATGCAACTTAAAAATATTTGATAAAAAAAAAGAGGCGAAATCGAGGTTGATTAGATGGATTCTGCTTTTACAAGAGTTCGACTTTAAGATTAAAGATAAGAAAAGGTGTGATAACTTAGTAGCGGACCACTTAAATCGATTACCGCTTTCAATAAATGATATACCACGAAAGGATGACTTCTTGAACAAGAATATGCTTTCGGCACAAGCAATTTACCCATAGTACGCGGATATGGTAAATTACCTCACTATAGATATTATCTCTTCTGACTTACCACACTCTGGAAAGGAAAAAAAATCAAACGAGATTCACGGTACTATATTTGGGACGTCCCTTACCTATGGAAACACTGTTCTGATCAGGTAACCTGATGATGTGTTGTGGAAACCGAGATATAATCTATTTTGGGTTTTTGTCATTCTTACGCTTGTAGAGGGAATTTCGGCCCTAAACATATTGCATATAAGGTACATGAGTGTAGATTATTTTGGCCACACATTTTTCGTGATGCTTACTTATTTTGTAAGACTTGCATAAGATGTCAAAAGGTGGGTAATTTGAGCGGAAGGAATGAAATGCCCCTCACGCCTATACATATGTGTGGAATTTTTTATGTATGGGGCCAAAGCTAAAAATGGTGGAGGCGACAAAGCTAAAAATGACGAAAAAAATGCTTTTAGGACGTGCCCACGTGATAAGTCAATTATGTGGTTGAGGTTTATGGAATCTCATTAAAAAATGTAAATAAATTTCTCCTACGGCGTGGGCACGTCTTGTCAAATTTCAGTACTTCCATTTGTTGAAACAAATACCCAACCAAACCGGAACCGAACCAACCCGCCAAGTTAAACATACACAGGAAGTATACTTGACCCTTCTCTTTCTTATTCTTTTATTATTGCACATTGAGGGCAATGTGAGCTAAGTAGGGGGATTTCTAGGACATGTCATATTGTTATTTACTCTTCATTGCAGGTGTTAATTCTTATATTGAGATTATTCCTTAATTTGTTTGAAATTGAACATTTAATTCCTATGCTTACGTAATTCAAATGGTTGGGTGATTCATGGCTTAGTTTGATTAACAAGTGTTTTGTAGAATTGAAAACATTGTGGTTAAATCAACATCTCATGGAAATTGTTATCTCTTTAAACTTGCTTAATAAAAGTACTTGTATCTCATTTTAGTCATTTTATTTTATGTTAATATAAAATAAAAATAAAAATAATATATATATACACATACTACTCCATTGATGGCTTAGTTATGAGTGAAGATTTTGGAAATAAGACCAAATTGAGTAACCGAGATGAGATGCTTGTGTTGTCATCTCACATCGCGTCAAAATATTCAAGTGACGAACTGAAACTTGAAAACACTCTACTAACCAAGCTGCCATGAGTAGGGAAAATTAATCCATTTGGAGACGTGTCATATTGAGTAACCGAGGTGAGGTGCTTGGGTTGTCATCTCATCTTGCGTAAAAAGATTTGGCTATGTCCCAAACTTGTTGAATAATTTGATTGAGAACAATTGCCTTACAAGTTTGATTGAGCTTTAATTTAGTGCAATGATTGATTTTGCACATTGTTAGAATTTTATAAACACTTGTTGGTTAAACTGAGTAAATTCTTATTCGTGCTAACACCTAAATTATTTGCATTGCACATGGCTTTTAAATGAGACTTGATTTCAAAACAAAATTATTGAATGGTATTCAATATGGAAATGCACAACATGCTTGAGGACAAGCATTGGCTAAGTAGGGGGAATTTGATAGCAAGCTAATTTTATGTGTTTAATGTACCTAATTTTTGTCCATTTTTAAATAGAATGTTACTAACCTTGTGATTTCTTACTTAAATTTTATCAGGGACACAATTGGAGTGTCAAAGTTAAAAAACAAGCAAAATCGAGCTAAATTAGAACAAAAAGCAAGTTGTGGGGCTGAATTGAAAATTGTATAATTATTTTTGGACTGATAAAAAAATCAGACTTTTGACTTTGAAAAAATATATATTTAAAAAATTTGATATTGTGGTGGGTTGTTAAGCATGATACTAGGAGCAAATCATGTGAAATTGGTTCTTTGAAAGATGTATATAAAGGCTTGTAATTGTGGCATGAGAATACACACTTGAATAGAAAAGGTAATTTAGAACATTCTTGCGTTTATTGCATTTGAAGCAATCTGTCATTTCCTTACTCTTTTTATACTTTGGTGCAATTGCCCTTTTAGTCCTCTCCCTTCTTCACCTATTAAATTTCAGTAAAATCCACTCTTATAATCTAATCAAGTATGATTAATTTCATGCTCAACTAATCTCTTTAGGTCGGTTATCATTCTGATCGATAATCATGAGAAATGAATCCGCGCTAAAAACCTTACAACACGACATTCATTATCTCTTCAGAATATGGGATAGTTACAATCATCCCTTAAAGTTAATTCAGTTTCAACTCAAAAAGCACGCGTTGGATTGGAGTTGTTTGGTGTACAGATGGGAAAACGAGTCGGTCATCTATCGCATTTAGGTTCCCGTGAACAAATTAGTGTGTCTAGGTGGAAAAAAGCTAGTTGAATTCCGTCAGGGGAGATAGTGATCGAATTTAAATGACCCACACGATTGAGGCCGTTAATACGATTTGGGCTCCTCTAGATCGCAAGGCTACCGAGATCTTAAATTGCGGGCGCGTGTTATGTGGTTAGATAGTCAGTAAAGGTTGGTTTATAGGGCGTACTGAAATCAACTACACAAGGAAGAGTTGGCAGTTAAGGCGTCCTTGATCGCTATAACTAGCTTATCATTTAGAAATGAAAACTCACTTTCAAGGATCGACTCGAGTCTAGAATATTCCGAGTCTAAGGCTAAGAATTTGAATATTTAATTTCCTAATTTAATTTCATTTTACATTTATAATTAAACTATTATTTGTTCTATTTATTTTATATTTTTAACCTTGATCCATTAAAACCCCATTCATTTTATTTTCAGCTCAGCATGCTACAAGTCGTGGGCACGACAACTGCTACGACTTTGGAATCTGGTCACGTAAAAAATGATATTAGAAATCTCAGTCTCTGTGAGATCGACCCTACTTCTCTATGCTACTATTTAATTCAGTTAGAGTGTAGGAAATTTAAATTTGGTGGTCTTGACAGCCATCAAATTTTGGCGTCGTTGCCGGGGACTAGAAAATAATTCTAATTTTCGTTTATTTTACTTATGACCAGGTCAAAACAGGGGACCTTGGAGTTTGAATTGGAAATTGAGAAGTTAGCTCGATCACTGTGAAGAGAAGCTATTCGGCGCGAAAAATAACTGCAAGTGAAAGAATCCGAATACAAAACACTGTCTTACACGGAAGAAATTAACGATACCTTTAATGAACCAGAAGATATGGTGAATCAAACCATTCAACAGCTCGCTGCGGCACTAGATGAGGAATAGTCGCTGTGTATAACTTATCTGACAGGAGGAACACCGTTTAAGTTAAAACCGGGCTTAATTCATCTATTGCCCACTTTCTGCGGTTAATTCATCTATTGCCCACTTTCTTCGGTTTGCAAATCATCTTAAGGAATTCTACATGGTTTGCTACATGAAACCTCTAGGAGTAACCGAAAATCAAATTAAACTTTGAGCTTTTCCTTTCTCTTTAGCCGACTCTGCTAGAGAGTGACTATTTTATTTACCTCCAAGTTCAGTTAATACATGGTCTGACATGTCTCACTTGTTTCTTGACAGGTTCTTTCCAGTAGCTCGAGTAGTCGAATTAAGAAGGGATATTATCGAAATACGATAAAAGGAGACTGAATCGCTCTATGGGTACTAGGAACAGTATAAGAAGTTATGTGCGAACTGCCTAGAACACAACCTAATTGAACATCACTTCTTCAATATTTCTATGATGGGTTACTTCCTATGGAAATGAAGATGATTGATGCTGCCAGTGGAGGGGGACTTGTTTATGGAAATTAATTCCCTTTCTCTTTGAGGAGTCATGTTAACAAGTCCCCCTCCACTGGCAGCATCAATCATCTTCATTTCCATAGAAAGTAACCCATCATAAAAATATTGAAGAAGTGATTGTTCAGTTAGGTCGTATTGTGGGCAGCTCGCACATAACTGCTTGTATCATTCTCAGTAGTCATTGAACGATTCGGTCTCTTTTTTGTCGTATTCCGATAATATCTCCCCTTAATTCGGTTGTCTAAGCTGCTAGAAAGAACCTGTTAAGAAACAAGTGAGACATGTCAGACCATGTATTAACTAAACCTAGAGGTAAATAAAATAGTTACTCTCTAGCAGAGTCGGCTAACGAGAAAGGAAAAGCTTGAAGTTCAATTTAATATTCGGTTATTCCTTGAGGTTTCATGCTTAAGCAAACCATGTGGAATTCCTTAAGATAAGTATGGGAATTCTTGTTTTGCAAACCGCGAAAAGTGGGCTATAGATGAATTAAGCCTGATTTTAACTCAAACGGTGTTCCTCCCGTTGGATAAGTTATGCACAGTGGTTGTTGCTCATCTAGTGCCACAACGAGCTATCAAATGGTTTGGTTCGCCATATCTTCTGGTTCACTGAGGGTATCGTTAATTTCTTCCGTGTAAGACAGTGTTTTGTATTTGAATTCTTTCACTTGCGGCTATTTTCAACATCGCTTCTCTTCGCAGTGATCGAGCTAACTTCTCAATTTCTGGTTCAAACTCTATGGTCCTTGGTTCTGACCTGGTCATAAGTAAAAGAAACAAAAGTTATAATTATTTTCTAGTCCCTGTCAACGATGCCAAAATTTGATAGCTGTCGAGACGACCAAATATAAATTTACTATGCTAACTAAATTAAATAGTAGTATAAAGAAGCAAGGTCGATCCCATAGGGACTGAGATTTCTAATATCGTTTTTTATGTGACCAAATTCCAAAGTCGTAGCAATTATTGTGCCGTGCTTACGACTTGTAATGTGTTTGGTGAAAATAAAAAACGAAAACGAAGGGTTTTTAGTTTATCAGGGTTAAAAATATAAAATAAATAGAACAAATAATAGTTTAATTATAAATGCAAAATGAAATTAAATAACTGAAATTAAATTAGGAAATCAAATATGTGAATTCTTAGCCTTAGACTTGAAATATTCTAGACTCGAACCGATAAAGTGAATTTTTCTTTCCAAATGATAAGCTGATTATTGCGATCAAGGATGCCTTAATCGCCAACTCTTCCTTATGTAGTTGAATCCGATATGCCCTACAAACCAACCCTTACCAACTATATAACCACGTAACACGCGTCCGCAAATTAAGATCTCAACAGCCTTACGATCTAGAAGATCCCAACTCGTATTAATGGCCTCAACCGCGTGGGTCGTTTAAATCCGAGCACTATCTTCCTTAACAGAATCTAACTGGCCTTTTTCTACCTGGACATGCCAATTTGTTTGCACGAACCCAAATGTGGCAGACGACTGACTCATCTTCCTAGCTGTACGCCAAACAACTTCAATCAAACATGCGCTTTTTAAGTTGAAATTGGATTAACTTTAAGGGATGATTGTAACTATCCCATATTCCGGAGAGATAATGAATATCGTGTTGTAAGGTTTTTAGCGCGAGTTCATTTTTCACGATTCTCGATCGGAATGTAACCGGCCTAAAGCTAAACGGAGATTAGTTGAGCATGAAATGAATCGTACTTGATTAGATTATAAAGTGGATTTTAATGAAGGTTAATAGGTGAACAAGGGAGAGGACTAAAAGGGCAATTGCACCAAAGTATAAAAAGAGTAAAGAAATGACAGATTGCTTCAAATGCAATAGATGCAAGAATGTGCTAAATTGCCTTTTCAATTCAAGTGTGTATTCTCATGCCACAATTACAAGCCTTTATATACACCTCTCAAAGAATCAATTTCACATGATTTACTCCTACAATCATGCTTAACAACCCACCACAATATCAAATTTTCAAAATATATAATTTGTGAAAGTCAAAAGTCTAATATTTTTTATCAGCCCAAAAATAATTCTACAATTTTCAATTCAGCCCCACAACTTACTTTTTGTTCCAATTTAGCCCGGTTTTGTTTGTTTTTGAACTACGACACTCCAGTTGCATCCCTTTTAAATTTAAGCAAGAAATCACAAGTTTAGTAGCATTATATTCAAAAGTTGACAAAAATTATGTACATTAAACACATAAAATTAGCTTGCTATCATATATATAGCTATAAACATAATTAATATTATTATATGATATGTATATACATTTTGTTTATTTGAATTAATATCTAGAATATATAAAGCATGAGTTTGAAAAACTTTTAAATTGACAAAAATAATCTTTATTATTTATATATGATACTAAATTGTCATTTGAATAAATTTATTTTTATTATTAAATTTTGAATATTGAAAAATATTTTATTATATTTAGGCTTAAGGGTCAAAAGTCCTTTGTAAAAAAAATAAAAAAATCAATTAAGTACTTAAAAATGCACTTAGTTGAGCTCTCAACGACCAAAAAAAAAAAAAAAAATTAGGTCATTCTGATAATAAAAATTGTCATTGACTGATTTGACCATTAGTAGGTGCTTACCTGACTGAAGAAATCAATGAGAAATTGGCATGTGGCATGCCACATGGACAAAGTATTTTGACATGGCATGCCACACAACATACAATAAAAACTAAAATAATAAAAATACTAAAAAGTCTAGTTGAATCTGGACAAATGAACATCTAAATTTATTTGAATTTGAACACCCATTTATCTTAATTCATTCTAGATGTAATTCAAAATATTATAAATAATTATAAAATTATTAAAATTTGTAACAAATTATAAAATTATTAAAAATTGTAAAACTACAATTTTTAGAAAATTACAATAAATATAATAATTATCAATAACTTTAAAAAAAATTCTAAAAAATTAAATATTATAAAAAATTAAAATATAATTAAAATATTATATAAAATTATCCAATTCTTGTCCACATGCCCATATATGCCCCATTTTGGCTTGTTATAAAATTCTTGAAACATGTTAAAAATGAATACAGAAGTTTTGTAATTCAAGGAATTTGGTATTTACCAAAATGTCTCAAAAACAAGAAAAAGTTGTTTAAAGAAATTTTCATGTTAATTTTTCATATAAATTATGGGTAGAAGATATACATACAAATTCGATTTCTATTAACAGAATGTTTAACAAATTCAATTGGTGCCTTTATGCTTAATTTGTTTCTCATATCATTAAATTAATATAATATATCATTATATATTTGATTAATCATTAAATTTAATTTTTTTAATTTTAATACTTATTAACTTGGTATATTTATTATACCCATATAATCATTGTACTAACAGGTATTTTATATTTTGAATATTTTCATATAATTGTATTAATTATTAATGTCTTTTGCTTTAAATCGAGATTTTTGGGGTTTTGTATCATATTTATTTCAAACTCAGATCACTATCGATTTAGGCTCGGGTTGATCTTGAGCTCAAATCATTTCAAGCTTGGGCTTTTTTTTTAGGCTTGGGATCAAATTTTCTTGGGCTCAGGTTTTTTAAGTTTAAATTTTTTCAGGATTAGATCATTATGAGCTCAATTTTACATAAGAAAACTTTCGAGTTTGGGCCTGTTTTGCGAACTCTAGTTATTGGTGTAATTTCATCATAAGAGGATGGGATACAAGTAGAATTGGTGACTAGTTTGGACAATGATG
Source organism: Gossypium sturtianum (assembly GCA_025698515.1). Taxonomy (NCBI): domain Eukaryota; kingdom Viridiplantae; phylum Streptophyta; class Magnoliopsida; order Malvales; family Malvaceae; genus Gossypium; species Gossypium sturtianum. The sequence goes on from CM046948.1 coordinate 129,350,536, forward strand.
TCCTTTTGAACCTGCTAAGTAGGCCAGCCAATCTCTGTATTTAGAGTAGAAGCGTGGATAGAGGAGTATGAAGGAAAATTGTTAGTTATAAAAATGCATACTATTTACTTTGAAAGAATCGGTACAATGGGGAACGAGTACAAGAAAGTGGAGAACTCTATGAAGGTTCAAAATTCCTTTCAAACTTATCATGTTGCTTTGGAAAAATTGTAATAACTGTTAGCCTGTGATAGTGGAGCTCATGAAGAAAAACATAGTCTCCAAAGTAGAGTGCCTTTTGTGTCAGTGTGGCCCTAAAATGTTAAAACAGCTTTTTCTACAATGTCAGCTTTTTCTACAATGTTAAAGTGGAGGGGAGTGGTTTGGAGGAGCAACCATTATTCGAAGCCGGTTCATAATTTGAAGAAGTCTCAAGGTTAGCATTAAGCTACGAGAATAACAAATCCAGGTACGTGAAATATCAAACAGGGAAAAGGAATGGACCAATATTGTTTTGGAAAAATCAAGAGTAGGATGAAAATTCTTCTCTACATTCAAAGATGTCCCGTCAATGCTATCCCAGATTAAACTCATCCAAGACAATAATCTCGACTGAGCATGAGGAGGCAATATAGAGAGTTAACGATTTTGTGTTCATTTTACTTATATGTTGATTTGCTATGTACCAAAAGGAAAACACAGTTTTTTATTTGATTTGCTAAACCATGATTTTAACCAAAATGTTTTTATCCATTTAGTAGTTTTTGACCTCTAAATTATGCAAACAGCAATGCTAACCAGAGCTTAAGAAAGCTTGTGGTGGGTGTGAAGAGGAAGGATAAGGCTATCAAAGATTAGTCATTGATGCTTGTTCTAAATTAAATACGGTTTTCTTCTCAAATGGTATGGAAACAAAAGAGACCAAAACAAGCTTTCATTACCGTAAAGTAATAAAACCACTAATCTACAAAGTGTGACCGGCAATGCTGCCAGCTCAAAATTAGCCATTGTTGCTATAGATGATAAAGAATATTACGAGACCGGTAACTACATTTGCCACATCTATTGATTCAATGGCCTATGTCAACTAAAAACATGACTAAAAGCTCAATTGTAGCTAAATATCAAGAGAAACTTCAGAAACAACAACTGCGTACACCATGGCGAGCCCGTCTCTTTTTACTCCTTACAACTTTTCTAAAGATTCGACTATATGCCCATCCATACTTTGTATAGTAACCCTCTCGAAGGTGGATGTTTGTCTATAGATTATATTTCCTGGCTACCTTGCATGGTAGTTGATAGCTTTAACAGTTACCAAATTGCTGATGGGCAACTGAACTGATATTATATACATTTATATTCTATAATTTCCATAAAGAGGTTTACATACCTTCAACCAGATCAGAGAAATAACTAGAAGAGAAATGGTTGAACTATTTTATTTGTATGGCACGAAAATGATGGAGGAGTTGTGGCCGCCAAACCCGAAAGAGTTTGATAATGCTGCCTTTACATTCAATCTTTCTTTCTTTGGTCCCACAAGCACATTTGCATCCTGGATTAGATGTTTAGGCAACATAAGATAGTCAATGGAAAATGAAGGGAAAACCAAAAGAAGGAGCTCTATGTAAAAAGGTTAACAAACGAAGGATTAAAGCAAATGAATCAAAAATCAAGAAAATAAAATTACTTAAAAAATTAACATGTCATGAAACGAAAGTTGTTGCAAAGCACAACCATTATATAAAATCAATAATGAAAAAAGAAATGAGAGAAGGTGCAACAACAACATACCACTCCTTCATCAGGGTTTTCCAGATTGATGTTTGGATGGATCCAACCAGTCCGTATTGCCTATAAAAAATAAACATTATCATGTCCATGCTCAGGTCCCAAGAAAGGAAAAGAGAAAGATAAGAAACATGGTGATTGCAAATGAAAGTATTTTATCTGTACTTGTAACATATATCCAAATATACATGCATTTTTCTAGAACGGTACACCAAAAAACATAAACAACACAAGACGTTATGTCCATGAAGTCTGTTTTCTAACGTCAATATAAAACCATAATCAAAGCTCTAAATTGCATACTTGAATTGCTGCAACAGCTTCCACAGCACCAGCAGCTCCCAATAGGTGACCAATCATTGACTTTGTAGAGTTCACCCTTAACTGGAAATAATGGAGATCTTATCACTAATCACAATGAATAAATATGAAAAGCAGATTGTATGTAGGTTCAAATATCGGAGAAATATATGCAAAATTACCTCGGGATTCTTTCCAAAGCAATGTAGGAGAGCCTGGAATTCTTTAATGTCTCCAACTGCTGTAGATGATGCATGAGCATTAATGTAATTTACATCTTCTCTAGCTACACCAGACTGAGCCAACGCCTTTTCTATGCAGAGAATGGCACCAACTCCTTTTTTTAAGATTTCACAATATATACATATATATGTTAGTTTAATAGTTCATATAGTAACATGTGCTACTTCAGAAGAAACATGAAAAAAAAAACTCATTCCATATTTGAGGGCCCCGTCATGACTGGAAATATTCAAAGGAAGAAGTGTAGGTTGTAATCTCAAGATATATATATTCTGCTTAACAAGTGAGGAAAAAACAATTTAAAACCCTAATAGCATCTCTAACATCAAGACCTACTATACACTGAAAAGGCCTTTTACCAATGAAATCATTATCTGGCTGAAAAAGCACCAAATTACAAGCAACAAATCATGAGGAAAAAAATGTTTCAAGGTGCATATGTAGCACTAAAGAAAGACATGCCTATGTGTTAAAAAATTCAGCCAACTAGTGACCCCTCACGTGGACTACAAGTTGTGGCCTTATCTCGCAACCACAAATAGCTAAAGCAACTATGTGAATATTTGTCGATCTTGTAATGAATTTGAGAACTATAGATCAAGAAGTTGACCTATTGTTTCTTTTAACTCTATAGTTTCTTATACAGAATTATTCTAATAGAAATGCTATAAAAGACTCCTACGAAAACAAAAGCTCTAAAATGAAATGCTGCATAGAGACAACATGGGGGTTAAAGAAGAAAGAATTGCAATAGTAAAGGCGTGGCTCATTACCATCAGGATGTGGTTCAGTCAGGTGATAAGCATCACTATTGAAGCTTCCACCCAAAAATTCTGCATAGATGGTTGCACCTCTCCTCTGCAAAACCAGAAACCTAAACTCAATAATTTTCCCTTTTAATAAGGAAACTAATATGCATACTTAGCAACTTCACCATAAACTACTAAGTGCAAACCTATGGCTAAGAACAAGGAATGTAGGGTTGAAGAAACTGTACCTTAGCATGCTCCAATTCTTCTAAAAGTAGAACCCCAGCACCTTCCCCCATGACAAATCCATCACGATTCTGTGAAAAAGTTGGAACAATTATCCAAGTAAATAACACTCGTGAAGCAGATTGAGAAAATTATGTGCATCTAAACCATCTAAGATTAAAAGTACTTAAGGAATAGCTACTTTGTCAAAGTACCATGAAGTAGATTGAGAAATTATGTGCATTTAAACTGTTAGAATTGCGTGACCCGAATCTTTATTTAAATAAAATACAGTGGTAAAATAAAATAAAAGTAAAATCTATATAGAACTACATTTCTTTTATTTTATTTTAGAATAAGGTTTTTTAAACCTTATTAACTCTATCTATTTGATATTGATTAGAATAAGGTGTTTCAATCTTACTACACTCTTATTAGAATATGATTTTACAAGCTTATAAATAGACATAGTCTACTCCTCTTGTATTCATTCGAATTCGACATACTGAATTTTCTTCTCCTCTGCCCGTGACTTTTTCCCGAAAGGGTTTTCACGTAAAAATCTGTATATTTTTTATTTTTATTTCTTTTTTCTTTGCAATATATTGTCATTACCGACATTCTATTTTTACAAATTGGTATAACAGCTTCCGGGTTGTTCATCTCAATCACGATAATGGCATTTTTGAAGTATGAAATTCCGTTGTTGGATCGCAACACCAGAATTACGTTGTGGCAGATAAAGATGCAGACAGTTCTTGCACAAATGGACTTAGAGGAAGCCCTGCTAGGGGTAGATAAGATGGCTTCGACATTGACGGAGGAAGAGAAGAAGTGCAAGGATTGAAAAGCATTAACACAGTTACATCTGCATTTGTCTAACGAAATTTTGCAGGATGTGATGAAGGAGAAGACCGCCGCTGGATTATGGAAGAAGCTGGAACAAATATGTTTGTCGAAAACTCTAACCAGTAAACTGCATATTAAGCAGCGTCTTTATGCTCATCGTTTGGAAGAAGGTACGTCTGTGCACGAACACTTAACAGTGTTTAAAGAAATTCTCTCAAACTTGGAGGCCATGGAGGTTCAGTATGATAAGGAAGATCTAGGGTTGATTCTACTTTGTTCGTTGCCCCTGTCTTATTCAACCTTTAGAGACTCGATTTTATATAGCCGCGAGTCTCTCACAGTTGATGAGGTTTATGATTCTTTGACATCGTATGATAATATGAAGCATCTTGTGGTTAAAACCGACTCTCAAGGAGAGGGTCTCATTGTTCGTAGGAGACAAGATCGGAATGCTGATGATGATCGTGGAAGGACACAGGAACGGAATCCTCCTGGTAAATCTAAGGGTAGATCGAAGTTTTCAAACAGAGGTAAAATTTGTAACTTCTGCAAGAAGAAAGGGCACATTAAATCTGAGTGCTATAAGCTACAGAACAAGATCAAAAATGAGGTCGCGAATCAAAAAGGAAAACAACCAGAAAATTCCGGTGAAGCTGATGTTGTAGAAGACTACAGCGATGGTGAACTTCTAGTCGCTTCTGTCAACAATTCTAAAGTGAGCGAGGAGTGGATCCTTGATTCAGGCTGCACCTTCCACATGAGTCCTAATCGGGATTGGTTTACAACTTACGAAACAATTTCTGAAGGTGTTTTTTTTTATGGGAAATAATGCTTCGTGTAAAATCGCAGGTGTTGGAACAATTAAAGTTAAGATGTTTGATGAAGTTGTCAGAACACTTAGTGACGTATGATATGTTCCAGAATTGAAGAGAAATTTAATTTCGTTAAGTACTCTTGATTCAAAAGGGTACAAATACACAGCTGAAAGTGGGGTTTTAAAGATTTCCAAAGGTTCCCTCATTGTGATCAAAGGGCAGAGAAAGACTGTCAAGTTATATGTTCTGCAGGGTTCTATTGTTACTGGTGATGCAACTGTCACTCCTTTTCCTTGTCAGATGATGATATTACTAAACTTTGGCATATGCGCCTAGGATATATTAGTGAGAATGGCATGGAGAAATTGAGTAAAATAGGACTTCTTGGTGGGCAAGAAATTTGCAAACTGAAGTTCTGTGAGCACTGCGTTTTTTGGAAGCAAAAGAGAGTTCAATTCACCAGAGGAATCCATAACACGAAGGAAATGCTGGAGTATATTCATTCTGATCTGTAGGGGCCATCTAGAGTGCCTTCGAGAGGTAGAGCTAATCATATGCTAACTTTTATTGATGATTTTTCCAGAAAAGTGTGGGCGTTCTTCCTGAAGCAGAAAAGTGATGTGTTTTCTGCATTTAAGTCTTGAAAAACTATGATTGAAAAACAGACTAGAAAACAAATAAAATATCTCCGCACAGACAATGGCTTAGAGTTCTGTTCTGATTAGTTTAATAAACTGTGCAAGTCAGAAGGGATCGTGGGACACTTGACAATTCGTCATACTCCATAGCAAAACGGTGTTGCAGAACGAATGAACAGAATGATCATGGAGAAGGTTCGATATATGTTGTCAAATGCCAACTTACCAAAGTCATTTTGGGCCGAAGTAGCCTCTACTGCATTTTTTTGATCAACCGATCTCCATCCGTTGCTATTGAGAAAAAGACTCCACAAGAGGTATGGTCTGGTAATCCTGCTAACTATTCTGATTTAAAGATCTTTAGATGTCCTGCGTATGCTCATGTTGATAATGGAAAATTGGAACCAAGATCCATTAAATTTGTTTTTCTTGGTTATAAAATTGGTGTAAAAGGGTATAAGTTATGATATTCTGAAAATAGAAAAGTTGTGATTAACATAGATGTTTTTGATGAAACTGTTATGCTACCTAACTTATCTCTTAAAGACTACTTCAATAAAGAAAATCAAAAGCAGGTGGAGCATCAGATTAATCCAGAATCTACAACAGAGTCGAATCCTCAAGCCAGTACAAAAATTCAAAATAGAGTTGCTTCTTCACCACAATACTCTATCGCCAAAAACAGAACTAGAAGAGAAATTAAACCTCAAAAGAAGTATGCCGAGGCTGATCTAGTTGCTTATGCTTTAAATGTGGTTGAAGATATAGATGCAAACCAAGAGCCATCTAATTATTCTGAGGCGGTTAGCTGTGAAGACTCAGAAAAGTGAATGTTTGCTATGCAAGAGGAGATGGAATCACTCCACAAAAACAGAACATGGGATCTTGTAAAACTTCCTAAAGGTAAAAAGGCTGTTCGTTGTAAATGGGTGTTTAGAAAAAAAGAAGAAACTCCAGGAGTTGAAGAACCCAGATATAAAGCAAGGCTTATTGCAAAGGGTTACAGTCAAATTCCAAGAGTGGACTTCACAGATGTGTTCTCCCTAGTTGTGAAGTATAGTTCGATTCGAGCTTTGCTTGATATCGTGGCCATGCATGATTTATAGCTTGAGCAATTAGATGTAAAAACTGCATTTTAGAGAACTTGAGAAGGATATTTACATACAACAACCAGAGGGTTTTACAGTCTCAGAAAAAGAAGATTATGTTTGCTTGCTGAAAAAGTCCCTTTATGGTTTGAAACTGTCACCAAGACAGTGGTACAAGAGGTTTGATTCCTTTATAACTTCTCATGATTTCAAAAGAAGTAGCTTTGACAGTTGTGTTTACTTTAAGAAAAACAGTGATGGTTCTTTTATGTATCTACTCCTTTATGTTGATGACATGTTGATAGCAGCAAAAGATAAAGGAGAGATAAGAAAGGTCAAAACCCAACTAAGTGAAGAATTTGAGATGAAAGATTTGGGACCAGCAAAGAAGATACTTGGTATAAAGATTCTCAGAGATAGAAAAGTAAGTAAATTGTACCTAAGTCAGAAGGGGTACATTGAGAAAGTTTTTTGCAGGTTCAATATGCAGAGTGCTAAGCCTGTTAGTACTCCTTTGGCAGCCCATTTTAGACTTTCATCGACTTTGTCTCCACAATCAAATGATGAGACTGAGTACATATTACATGTTCCATACTCTAGTGCAATGAGATCTCTCATGTATGTTATGGTTTGTTAACGTCCAAATTTATCATATGCAGTCAGTTAGTTAGCAGATACATGGCGAATCCCGGTAAAGAACATTGGAAAGCAGTTCAGTGGATTTTAAGATACTTACGAGGTACTACTGATGTTTACTTACAGTTTGGAAGAACTAGAGATGGAGTAATTGGGTATGTTGATGCTAAGTTTGCTGGAGACCTTGATAGAAGAAAATCTCTCACAGGTTATGTCTTTACAATCGGAGATTGTGCAATCAATTGGAAAGTCACTTTGCAAACTACAATCGTTTTGTCTACCACGGAAGCTGAGTACATGGCGATTACTGAGGCTTGTAAAGAAGCCATTTGGTTGAAAGGACTCTTTAGTGAACTTAATGAAGACCTTCAAATCAGTATAGTGTTTTGTGACAGTCAGAGTGCCATCTTCCTTACAAAAGATCAAATGTTTCATGAGAGAATAAAACACATTGATGTTTGGTATCATTTTGTTCGTGATATTATTGCTCGTGGTGATATTGTTGTGAGCAAAATTAGTACTCATGAAAATCCTACAGATATGATGACTAAGTCACTTCCTATAACTAAGTTTGAGCATTGCTTAGACTTGGTTGGTGTTCATTGTTGAAGTTAAACTCTTAAGGGGTTTTATGAAAGAGGTGGAGAACTTGTTCGTTAAGAGTTTGCGATAAAGAACTTGTTCGTTAAGAGAATTCGTGTCAAGGTGGAGATTGTTAGAATTGAGTGACCCGAATCCTTATTTAAATAAAAATACAGTGGTAAAATAAAATAAAAGTAAAATTCATATAGAACTACTCTTCTTTTATTTTATTTTAGAATAAGGTGTTTCAATCTTACTACACTTTTATTAGAATATGATTTTACAAGCCTATAAATAGATATAGTCTACTCCTCTTGTATTCATTCGAATTCGACATAGTGAATTTTCTTCTCCTCTACCCGTGATTTTTTTCCCGAAAGGGTTTCCACGTAAAAATCTGTGTGCTATTTATTTTTATTTCTCTTTTCTTTGCGATAAATTATCATTACCGACATTTTATTTTTACATAAACCGCCTAGGATTAGAAAGTACTTGAGGAATAGTCACTTTATCAAAGTACCAGGAACAGACACATAACTAACTCAATGTGAGTTGTGATCTAAAAGTTTACAAGACATGCGAACAACCGAGGCAGAAAAAATAATCAGGTCACTTACTGATTGAAATGATAAAATTAATTATCATTACTTTCCACCAAGTTGCTTTATTAACTCATTCTCAATTTTACTTCATTTGTTGAAGAACTTGATAAAACCAACAACAAAAGGAAAAAAAAATGAAATTCTAGGAGCTCAAGAGTTACTGAAATATTACAATATCCCAAGGGCGTGAAGCTTTGGTAGGGTCGTTGTTCCTCTGAGAGAGTGCTCTGCATGCCACAAATCCTCCCAATCCTGAATAAAAAAAATCACAAAATAGAGAATATCTTGCTTGTACCAACTTAAAAGATAATAAATTATGTCAAATACAAAAGTGAGAGAGAGAGACCAATCGGTATAATTGCAGCATCAGAGCCACCACAAAGCATCATATCCTGCGATTTTGTTTCAAATACCTCAGATACAGCATAATAAAAACAAACCACAATAGATTGGATTTCCTTTTTCCTTAACTTACAGCTTCACTGCTAATGATGTGGTTTGCCGCATTTAATATGCAAAAGTTGCTTGTTGCACATGCAGTGGAGATTGAATAGTTAGGACCCATCCAACCCTGAAGAAGAAACCAGATTAAAGCTCAAAGTTCAAATTTCAACATCCATCAACCTCTATCTTAACATAGCAGAAGCAAGATTTAAGCTCACCAAATCCATTGCAAGCATTGCAGAACCCATATTTGTAGTTGCAAATGGTACACAAAAAGGATTCATCTTCTTGTATGAGATCCTCAATGCTTCAATTGCATCATTGAAAACCTTGTCTTTCCACAAACAACCTAAATGTATCAATGGACCTAAAAAGGAAAGTAATTGCAAAAACAATTTGTTTCTTGAAGTTGTTTGCCCTCATGCAAGGTGTTATATACGCTATGACACTTATGATTCCAAAAGATTTTACATTATTAAGGCTGGCTTTAGACGCTAAACTAGTAGTACAAAATTGTACCACTCTCATGTTAAAGTATGCAATATGCAGGTAAATATTGTCGACATGTTCTGTTATTTTAAAGCCACAAAACCCAGCAGGTGGTGTTCATGTTTTACTTGCATCAAGTTTAATGCTTAAAAATAGAAGGGTTCATCTGCTCTTCCATCATCTTTAAAATAAAGGAATATGAACAACAAAAGTGCAGAATTTACCTTCATGCCACCCATTGCTGAACCAATTAAAACTCCACATTTCGCTTTATCTAACTCATCCATTACACCTTCAGTTACTCCACCATCTTTCAGGGCTTTTTTCCCAGCAATAAGCATATAAAGCATGAATTTGTCCATCCTCTTGGAGAGTTTTGGTGCAACCCAACCATCAGCCGAGACAAATTTTATCTCTCCAGCAATTCTCTGCAGAGAAAACGAGAGTAGTAAGAGCAAGAGCTAGTACAAACTAAAGCAACTGAGAGATGCTAAACACAACGTACGGTTGGAAACTGGGCACAGTCAAAAGTCTCAATTTCACTTATTCCACTAGCACCCTCTAGCAACTTGTTGTAGAAGACATCGAGGTCATGTCCAAGTGGAGTTACCACTCCCATCCCTGTCACAACAACTCGTCTTTGGTTCGTAGGAGGTTTCTTTTTTGTCGTGATTTCCCTCGTGGGTTGCGGAGCTACAGCCATGGCTTCTCCTAAGTTTTCAAATAAATTAACTTGCAAATAGTATGTAATTTAACTGGTAAGTTTATGAAATTATGTGCATGAGAAGTGTCCAGCATGATATCTATTCATGAGTGAATTCCACATAAACTTATAAAAATTATTTAAATTTTTTTAAATAAAATAATTAATATTAATATGATGACTTTTTTATATTAAATATTTAAATAAAAATAAAAATAAAAAATCTAAATATTGAACCTAAGTCTAAATAGAATTTATTTATAAATACTACCAATAAAATGAATTATTTATTTGAAAGTATAAAATCAATTGTTGAATAAATTTTTTATTTATATTATATATAATATGTTTGACCAAATTGATGTCAACTTCATTATAAAATTGCTTAAAAACCAATTTATGGACTCAACTTATGGAGAACTCTAATCTCTACTTATTATGTTTAAGTTCCCAAAATTTTTTAAAAATTATATATATATATTACTATATTTTTATATTCAAAATGTTTTTTCATTTCTAAAATTTCTTGAATCAAAAGCAAATAAAGAGAAGGAACATGTGCAACGCAAAAACAAACAAAAAAGAAATACAAAGAGTCAAAATTCGAACAAAAAAAAAAAGAAAAGAACATAAAGTTAATGTGTAAACAAGGCTAAACCTTTTGTGAGAAATAAAACAAATAAAAATGAGAATAAAAGAAGCCAGATTTCAAGAGTCAAGCAAAAACCAACATGCCCTTTCAGATTGTATAAAAGAGAAGGCTGAAAATTACCAGAACAGGCAGGTCCTCCATTGAGTCTTCTTTGCTTGCGATTGGGAAGGATTTTGGATCCAAAGAAATAAGAAAAGCTTCTATTTTGACCAAAAAGGCTACAATTTTTGGAGGAATAGTAGTCATTACAGGGCTCAAAAGTTAACCAGGAAGCCATCAAGCCTTGAATGCCGAATCCATAAAACGCTGAAATCATGCTCCCGTCTTGGTTTTTGGCTGAGCCATTGCCTCTGCCGCTGCATTGAGAAAGAAGAGCTCTCCTTCTAGTGCGAGCCCAACGACCGTGTCTCTTAGAAGAAGAAGCAAAGGCTGATGAACGGAGAAATGATGACTGTGATTGGTCTTTCCCGCACGTGACAGACATGCAAGCAGCCACCAACCAAGTGCATAGCGGACTCACCATTGATGAAGATGCCATCCTCCCCCCAAAACCAAAATCAATCAACAAATATACGAGGTTGTAAAGATTTGGGTTTTTGCGTTTTGGATAAATATAATTCTTTTTTTTTTTATTTACGTGAGATTGATCAGAATCAAGCCATCCATCAATCAAAAAGACCCCAGAAATGAAAGGGAAGAAGAAGAAGAAGAAATGGTAAATTGCAGTAGGTGATTAGAGCTTTTAAGTGTAAAAGACTGCAAAAATACTTTCGAATGAGACACAAACAAAAACAAAAAAGATGTGAAAAATAGAGTAGGCCGTAAAACAAAGATTAAGACCAACAATTTTTATTTTTATTCTCTTAATTTATCGACAATAATTATCCTTTTTTAATTAGTAAATGACTCTTTTGTCCATCATCTTTCCAATTTAAAATAGCAATTGGACTCTTTACTTGGGGTTAGGGTGATGTCTTCGTTATATTTATTTAATTTTTTTGTTTATTTTAAAAACCATTTTAACCTTTCACTTTCATTTTGTAATATTTGTATATTGTTTTCTGCTTCATTTAAAATTGATTTTATTTCATTATGAAGGAATCAAATGAGAGGATATTTTATTAGCATTTAGCACAAAGGAATATTCATATTTTACATTCGCCTATTGAGTGGTAAATTTACCTCGAAATTATCGAACACAAAAAAGGATAAATTTCATTCTAATTCACTACCAATTTCCTTTGGTAACCTCATTCATATTTTCTTTTTAAAATTAATTACATGTCTCAACGGTTTTTAAATTTATATCTGCCTACTAATTATCTATTTTATCTATAAATCAATTATTGAATTTTTTTTATAAATATAATTTTAATATTAATTTTTACTCACCTTGTGAGTATAACCAAATCTAGTTTGTTACGCCAAATGCTGTTTATCAAAAAAGGAGAAATTATTGCCAATTTTTTGGCTGATGGATGAGATCAATTCTTGGGCAGTATCTTGCATTATTTACAATCATGTTGCCTTTCCTATTATTATAAAAAAAAATTAGGAATGATAACACGCTAAATTAGCCTTATATACAATTTTTTTTTTATTTCATCTTTTAGGTTTTTTTTTTTAGAATTTAGAGAGATAAATCGTTTTTGAAAAGAGACTAAGTTGAATGCGCTTTCTGTACAGTTCGCTAGAAAACATGCCCAACTGGATGCGCTTTTAACCAACAGTCATTTTTTTGAACGTTGGCAACGATAAAATTTTTGAAGGGCCATAATGATAATTTTCTTTTTCTATAAATACCAGACCATTTTTCATTCTTTTCACTCAAATCCAACTCTCTCAATTCTTTCTAAACTCTCAACTCTCTTAATTCTCTCAATTTTCTCAAGTTTTGTTCTAAATTTCCCGATACACTTGTTTAAAAAGATTGTAGATTTATTTAATAATTTCGTATATTATTCGTTTCGATTAAGTTTTCACAAATGACAACCTCTCTGATTCGTTTCGACAACAAGCACATTGCTGCCGCTCAAGCGATAATGGTAAGATGAAATTTTAAATTTCATTATTTTCAATTAAGATAATTTTAAAGTATTTTATTTTTTAAACAATTTTAAAATATTTTTTCTTGTCGATATAAATAGGTGGATGATCGTGTTTTGGAGGGGTTCATACATAATTTGTCAAAGGGTCCAACCAGCGAAATTCGTGGTTACTTGCAAAACGCGAGATTCTTGCATGCGTCTCGTATGCTCGGGGGCTGTAAACTCAATCCTACACTCATCAGCACATTGTTGGAAAGATGAAGGCCCGAGACACACACTTTTCATCTTTTATGTGGCGAGTGTACAATCACACTCAAGGACGTAGCTTTACAACTCGATTTACCGGTGGATGGGCCAGTCATCATGGGGTAGCGGTCATTCTCGGTAAAGAGGACCTTTGCAAGGCATTTTGGGGAAAGTGCTGAATAAGTTTTATGATAGCTGAATAGATATGAAGTGGTTGGAAACCAATTTCAAAGAGCTTCCTACGGATGCGCCCAACATCATCAAAGAACAATACGCTCAAGCATTCATCCTGAGGTTAATCGGGGGCATTCTAATGCCCGATAACTATTAGACATAGTCGACTTCAAAAAAAATGGACGAATGAGTTGGGGATCAGTTGTGTTGGCCACATTGTACCGAAAGTTGTGTCGGGTGATGGAACCGGATAAGATGGCAATCGGTGGTTGCCTGTTCCTGTTATAGTCATGGGTCTTGTGGCGACTACTATTTTTACGTGCCCGAGTGAACAACCCATATATGTTTCAATTGGTGACAAGGTAAAAATCATTTCTTAATAAATATGTAGTTTCTATAGTAAATATAGTTTATTTATTATATGTTTCAATTAACATATCGCTTGTATAGGTGGAACCATGGGTCGAGTTACGTGGGACTACTCGAGCAACTCGAAGATATCTGACTGCTGTTAGATCAACGCTTGAAAGTCGGGGTTAATTACTTATTTACCTTAAACCTATAAAAATTACGCAATGATTTGTAAAATAAAATTTCGTACATAACAGAATTTACAATTGTGCACTGTAGTTTGAAAGAATGCCATATGCCGGCCCAGATATCATAGAATACGCCCCGTTAGAATTTTTGGCCAATCGAAGCATGTGGGATGTGAAGGTGCCATTGATAGTTTACGTGATGGTGGAAATGCACGAATCTGATTGAATGATGCAACATTTTGGGTGGAGGCAACAAATTCTACTGCCGTCGAGAGATATGAAAGCACTGCACAAGTTAGATCTGCGAGGGAAGAATGACAAGAATTGACAAGCCTACCACAAGGAGTACATCGACATTTGGGATTGTAGGATGAAATTCTTATCCATCTACAAACCCTTTTTTTCATCAGACACGACAACCAGATTGGAGTACAAGCCTTGGTTCAGAGTTTTCGGCAAGCTATATCTGCTATCGGTGAATGCGAGGAGTAGGTAACTTTGTCAGCAGAGGCAATGACGAGCAGGCCAACAACGTAGGTTCGGAAGTGGTGTCGTGTCAGGTTCGTCACTAGCTCCAACCTAACAAATGCCACTGATGTCTACGCCATATCCCAATCAGTTCACTCCACTTATTCTTGTTCATTTCACTGACACCGTGTTTTTTCACAAGCACCACACTATGCACCAACACGTTGTTGTTTTATCGTGGTGGCTCATCGGCTCAACCACATTATCATGAAGTGGAGGACACATAATGGGAGGCTAGGACGACACCACACTCAAGAACGGAGGAAAGCGATAGAGATGAAGATGAAGACAACGATATAGATGAAGATGAGTACGAGGGTGCAGTGAAGATAAAGAAGATGATCACAATCAACAATTAGAGTCGGCACCACTAGTTGTGCACAGAAATCCTATGCACACTCGTCAGCCACCGTTCTATGGCACATATTCGACCCGATGGTGACGATGATGTATTTTTATTTACTTATTGCGATGTAAATATAAATGACATCAATAGAAAAAAGATCATTTTTGTAATATTTCTATTGCAACTCATATTTGTTTTTGTTAAATTCTAATGTAAATTATATGTAAATTTCCATATATAATATTTTACTTGAAGTAGCGCTTAAAGTAGAAATTTTTAAACATAAATGTTAGTAGACGGTGGCAAATACAATTGAAATGCAAGTTAAAAAGAAAGAATAAATTTTGTACGCAAAAAAGGAAACATTGTAATCAATTTTATATCGCTGGAAAAATTAAATACTAGCGACGTTGGGGCCCCAATGTACCCCCAATATGGAACATGTTGCTTTCGTATGATCTGGGTTTCTACAGTACCCACATAACCTCTGTTGGTTGTCCCTCTCTTAAAGATCCATATTGGTGCATATCTGAGTGGAATTCGGGTTACATTTCGGGACGTGACACAAGTTCATATTCGGGACTAACTCAAATAGCGCGCTGAACACTAGCAACTACATACTCTCATCTGGGATGAGTGAGAATTCAGGTCTCCTTATATTGTGCATACGTTTCAGTCTGTACACATCATTGATATGAGGCATGTACTCAATTCGTATATTTGTACATGCAACAACTACGTGTATGCATGGGAATCGAAGTCCTAGAATCTCTCACAATCGCAAGTCCCTTCTGGTAGGTTCACGCGATATGATGTCTCTAACATGTCCTGGTCGGGCCTAACGTGTTTCGTGACCTGAAATTGTAGGTTTCAACACGAGTGACATAATACATACATAGTGTTCGCACTCGCTATATTTCGTCTAATTTCTTTCATTACATTCTTGCATCAAATGTGTCCACCTGCAATCTGCCCAGCATATGTTGTCTCCCACTTTGAAAATAAAGAAGCCAAGTGAAAGTATGTTTCCTTGACAATTGAGGTTATCTACAAATTACATGTATCCTTTAGTACGAAATTGATGCATTCGACTAACTTCGTCGTCATGTGCCCGTACTGCAGACCCCTATCATACGATTGTATCTACTGTTCAAAAGGTATATTGGCGAGGTACGCCGCACCATACCTGTTGATGGAGTGCAAGTTATCCAACATTTCATGGAAACCATGTTGGATGAGCTCGTACCCTGTCGAGAAAATTATACTTATGAATGCAAACAATGAACCCTCAATGTAACAACCCGAAAGTCAATGAAGTCAGAAACAGTGGTTTCGGAATATTGTTTCCTATGATAGGATCAGTGAATATTATTTATTAATATTTGCGAGGATATTATAGTATTATATTGAATTTTGGTCTAATAATTTTAATTATTGGAAAGTTAGACAAGATACAAGTGTATCAGTTCTAAAATCGATGGTTTTGGAAATTGAGGTATCGAGACCTCATTTCCCTAAATCGGACTCGTAAATATTTAATAAAAATATTTACAGAGTTATATTAGAAGTGAATTAAATTTTTGGTTATGTAATTTTGAAGAAAGAATGTTGAATTAAAATAAAGGGACTAAATCAAATAAGTGATAAAAGCAAAAATTAATACTAAATTATAAGGTGAATCTATATTGAAGGACTTATTAAATAAATAGACCATTGTTTTTATAGATTTTGATAGTGGATGTTTATGAGGATATTATATATTATATATATTATTATTAAAGTGACAATTAGTAAATGAAGTGGGAGTAAATTAAATAGAAAATGAAAGGAAAGACTTCAATTTTTATTTGGTCTATCTTGCTTCCTTGTCTCTTTTGAATGAAGCTAGAGAGGAGAGGCCGGCTGCATGTAGTAGAAAACCATGAAATTTGTTTGCTTAGAAGTTAAAATTTTCAAGTAGAAGGGTAACTCTTTTAAACTCTCCCTTGCCTATAGCTTTTCGTTGACAAATTCTGGTTGCATTGTTGATTTGACTTGACCGAATATGTGGGAGAAGAGAAGCGTTTCTTTTCTAGTTGTAAATGTTGCATGTCTAGTAGATGAAGAGTTTCTCACTTGTGTTAAAAGAATTTAGTGAATGCTTGTGTTGTTATACTCCATTTCTGTAACTCTGGGGTTGATTTTATTTATCTAACAAGGTGGGAGAAGGCTGTAGCAGAAAAGGGAATGAGCAAATTGAATAGGTAGAATCAGTGTTGGGAACCTTAGTGAGTTTTCCTTGAACTTTTATTCTCTTGTGTTTGATAATTGTTGAAACTGTTAAATTGCTATCCGAATTTTACCTTGTTGGTATTGTTAATTGCTGCCCTGTTTATGCTGTCCGATTGTGGTATTGATGTTGTTCGAATATTGTGTTGTTAATGATGTTCAGAGAGTGGTGTATTTATGCTGTTTTAAGGACTGCTGTTTGGTGTATTAATGTAGCAGAAAAAATATGTTGTTTTAAGGACTGTTGTTTGGTGTATTAATGCAGCAGAAAAATTGTTGTTTAGTCGTCAATTAATGTTGTCTAAGTGACTGTATTTATGCTATTTTAAGGACTGCTGTTTGGTGTATTAATGCAACAGAAAAATTGTTGTTTAGACGTCAATTAATGTTGTCTAAGTGACTGTAAATTTATGTTAATAATGGTTGAAGTTTTTAATGAAAAAATGATATATAAATGATATATAGATGAGCTATTTAGATGTTAAAGAATGTTGTCTAAATGGATGAAGACTATGTTGTCCAAAATCGCTATTAATCTGCTTTTACAAGCTGAAATTTAAGAGGATTGAATGCCGAAATTAATTGTACATGAAGGCTAAAGTTTTTATATCCGATGCTTCAATCCAAGCTGAGTGATGGTGTCCGAAAGTGATATACGGTTTTAGGTAAGTTCATAGTCCCCAAACTCGAACTTTATAAATTGTTAATTAAATTGAATGGAAGTTTATGGAGGTATAAGTTAACTCAATTGAATGGAGGTTTATGGAATGTGAAATTATGAAATAAATTAATGTATGATTAGTAGATAATTGGAGTGGAAGTGTTATTAAATTATAAAATTTGATATTGAGTTATGAAAAGTAAAAATTATGGACTTGCAAATGAATAATTGACATCGTCGACTGTTCGACTAATACCGGGCGAATCATTATGCTCAGATTTAATTTTAGTTTATATTTAAGTGAAATATATGAACCTAATTGCATAATATTAGATTATATTGATGTGTGTAATTGAAAACGAAAATAACAAAATGATATTACGTCGATCATTGATTGAGAAACTCGGAGCCATTATTGCAAATTAGCTTTGTAAGTTCATTAATATGAACTTAATTATATTTCTAAGTGTTTATGAAGATTAAAGTTTAAATGATGTAAAATTGCTTATATTAACTTGATTGTTGATAGAACATGAATTGTAAAAAAAATTACGAAAATGATAATTTCTGATATCAATAGGGACAGGTTGCATTCACACGTAAGACCATAGCGAGGCTATGGTAATTATTCAAACATAAGACCATGGTTGGACCATGGCAGTGTTTATATGTAAGACCATAGCTGGGCTATGGCATTCGATGATAAGACCATGTTGGTTATGGCACTATGGACGTAAGACCATGGTTGGACCATGGTAGTGTTTATATGTAAGACCATAGCTGGGCTATGGCATTCTGATGATAAGACCATAACTGGGTTATGGCACTATGGACGTAAGACCATGGTTGGACCATGGCAGTGTTTATATGTAAGATCATAGCTGGGATATGGCATTCTGATGATAAGATCATAACTGGGTTATGGCACTACGAATGTAAGACCATGGCAGGGCAATGACAATGCATATGTAATACCATAATTGGACTATGGCACAAAGGAAACGTGTATCAAGGTTTCAATCGTCTTCAAAATATTCATAGATTATAGAAAAGGGATGGTTTCGACCATCGTTTAGCACATTTTGTGTGAGCTCCAATAAGGGTTCCGATTGACTTCACTACGACAAATATGGAAAGGTATGATGTACCAATGATTAAAGTATGAATATTTATGAATATGAAAGGTATGATTTAAGAGATTTTATGTTTGTGTACTATATCTTACAATATGATGATATCGCTAAGTTATGTGTTTAATCATTAGCTTGTGGCTATGGTAAGTGTTTAATATGAACCAAGGCATGTTTGTATGAAATTAATTGAAATGGTGACATCTTGTAATTATATGTTTAGATAGTAGTATGATGATATAATTCAATTTGAGCATTCATATATCATATCATGTCTTATAACGTTCGGATTATAGAAATATCACTGAGTTTTACTCAGCGTACAATTTTGTTTTCCATGTGCAGGTTAGGTACTCTCTTTGAATGCCGACTCAGCATCTGACAACAATCCCGATCTCAAGTGTGGTGATGTTTAATTTTGTAATGGCATGTACCTAGGATGTCTTCGGTTGTTAGTTGGTTTTTGAATGTGATGTAAATTGAGTTATAAAAATATGTTTATGTTTGAAGCTAAATGTTAGTATGTGTTTTGACCAAAGGCTTGATGTGTATGAAACTTAAAGCTTGATGTCTTAAGTAGCTTTAGGTTAGGCTAAATTGAGTGATTTTGGCATACATTAAACTTTGATTTGGATGATGCATTGTTGATGTGTTTTGAAGATATAAAATGTGGTACCAATGAGGGTATATTAGTTAGGCACTTAAGATGATTGTTTTGGCATGTTTTGAGTATGTTTAATCATAATTTTAATAGGTTAAATGATTGGTATTTGAATTGCTTAAGGCCCAAGTAAGCTTGAAATGGTAACTTTGTTGTTTGAGGTACATTTTAGGTCCACACGGCCAGAGACACAGCTCTGTGACCCCTGTTCTCAATTTTTCTAAAATTTTCCTAGACTTTCCAAATGATTTCAAATTAGTCTCGATTTGTCTCTAAAGTATTTTTTTTGACCTCGTGGGCTCGATATAGGGACGATATGTGTATGAAGGAATGATTTAAGTTACGTTTATGATTTTCAAATTGAATTAATTATAAATGTTCCAATTGTACAGAAATGCCCGTAACTCTAATCTGTGACGGAGAGGGGTTTGGGTGTTACACTTAAATTATATAACATGATTGTGAAAATAGTGGCAACTACATACCTATGTCAATGACTTGATCTCGTTCACTTTCTGAAGACCATTTTGAGTGATAGTTTGAGCCGACATGTCGTATACATTACCTATGGTGAGTGCAATCCCAAAGGCTACCATGTCGTTCAATAGCGGCCAAGATTCCTGGTCCCTTGTTAGAGATGACACATATGTCGGGCTGGGGGAAAACATGACGACACAACTGAATAAGAAAGAAATCCCAATCATCTGCCTTTCTCTCGAAGTTATTACAAACGCTATCGACAAAATCTTCCAATTATCATCTTGGGTATGTAGGGCGGAGGTTCATATGGGGCAGAGGTTCATATGCTCTGAATCGCGGATCTGGATCTTGAGCATTGTCTGATCCATCATCATCAGAATCGCAAGGTTTTGACTCAGTTGGAACATGCCCTGGTTTAGAAAAAAGTGCTACTTTCGAACCATCTAAACGGGATTGTCAGATTGGGTCAGGTTTTGACTCTAATTCTGCAGCTGCATCCACTGCCTCTTCTTCCTTGGCTGCATCTTCTTCTGAATATGCTCCTTTATTATCATCTTCAACCAAAGGGTTCGATGTACCGTCAACGAACTCAATCGTAGGGAGTGAATTATCGATTCTTTTATACCCCAAGTGCCCAACAAAATATGTATCGTATTGCGAATCGACGTAGGGTGATGGCCCTCCATATAAGTGCTTCTGCCCCATGATTTCGATCCACCAAAGTTGAAATTGAAAGCACCGATTGAATGTCGTGCCCGAGTGTCGAGGTTCGGGTTACGCTCATACCCCGACTGATAGTGGTTGTTGAAGTTTAAATTGGTGCCAAAAACCGAAGAATGTCTACCTATTGATGTTTTGTGGACACCGTAATAGGAGCTTTGTAACAAACTAGTGAATCCGTCGCACAACCGTGTAGTAGGACTTTCTGCTTCAACTTTGGTTCCAACATTAGCTGCAACAGTGGCTGAAGATGGACCAGCTCCATTAGCCTCGACAAACTCGACATGTAACTCTATTACCGCATTTCTGCTTAAGCAGTGCGATGATATAACCGTCTCCAACTCGAGCTCAAGCTCGCCTTTTACATCAGATAGCTCGTACTTGAAGGATTCAATCAGTGCCAGATATCTACGTTGCAAGCTCGAAAATTTTCGCTGGCTCGAACCCCCGACATTCCTCCTAATTCTAGTCTGTAGCTCACACAATTGAATGGTACGGTTAAAAGCCAATTCCACAGACTGGGCTCCTGTAAATACGACCCCAAATTCTTTATTACAAATTTGATCGTCATAGTAAATGACAGATTTCACTCGTCGACTCATTTCAATTTAAAACGAATTGGATATTTAGAACAAAAAAATCATCCTTATTACAAATTAGCCCAAAAAAATGCAGACAACTCCCGCAACTCAACTCTTCGATATTTGATATGATTTTGCTACGTGCTTAAGTTCTAAATATTTTGATACTTTAATATCAAAACAGAACTGGTGCTCGAAAATGTGTTTCGCAGATCACTAATTGAAATCAGACACGTGCTTCAGATGGCATTTAGTGCATCAAAACGTGCTTTCGATATACTTTTATTTAGGCTTTTTGAAAACGTTGGAGAAAACTCGTCCAACTGAGTGAGCTTCCCTGCTGACATGGCAGGAAAGCACTTAGCTGGAAGAGTTTACTCCAGCATTTTCAAAAAGCCTAAATAAAAGTAACTAACCCTAGCAACGTTTTTACCAATTTGAAGCATGTATAAGTGATATTCGATGAAAACGCTGGTCTTGCAATGAGTTTTCGACCATCAGATTTTTCCCTTTGCAATCTGATCCTTCCCGCGTGCCTATAAAAAGGGCCTCCCCCTCCATATTCCATCATCCCAAAAACATCATCTCTCCCAGCCTCCATCCCTTCACTTTACAATATTTCTCTCTTCATTTTCTTCCTCGTTTCATTGTAAAAAATTGCTACCGCTAATATAATTTCTAGCTCGAGGTATTCTTGAGTCGTCGATGATGCAATGTTACTCCATCAATACACACATTTCATATATCTTGCTGAGATTGGAGCATTACCTCCGAAACCTATCCCGTGAAAGTTAATATTTGGGGTTATTTTCTTTGTACTGTCACGAGTGGAAGTCTACGTAGAGGTCTCAATCGATGGCCGTTATGCAGTCATGGATTGAAGTATAACAGGAGAGCTAGTTGATGGTCGTTATACGGTCACGAGCTCAAACTTTTCAAATAGCAGGAAATGTTGCTTTATAAATACCATATAGAAGTTTGAGGGCATAATCATAGGGAAAAACTGTGGGGTTTCCCGCTATAATTAGCGTAATGTTTTTCTCTATTTCAATGCACCCGATATCTTTAACCTTCATTCTTATTCGAAAGCCGACATTGCCATGGACGCAGGAGGACTCTTAGGCAGACAATAGCTATTGCAGTGCAGTAAATGTGATGCTTCTTTCAGGGTGACAACGATTGTCATTATTAAACAACCCATTAATAACTACAGCTGTTGTCGTGTCGACCTAAGTTTGACCTCTACTGTGTTGGAACATCCGCTCTCCGCCTGAGAGCCCAATTGTGTCCACCTCGATGTCAGCCTTTAGATAAGAATGAAAGGTTAAACATACCAGCTGACTGGAAATAAAGAAAAAAAATACGTTAATTACACCAGAAATCCCTCTGTTTTTTCCTATGGTTATTACCTTCATCTTATGTATGGTATATATAAGGCATCGTTTGCCGGTATCTAAAAAGCTTGAACTCGTGACCGTATAATGATTGTCAACTAAACCCTGATTATACTTGAACCCGTGACTGCATCACGATCGTCGATTGGGACCTCCACTTAGACTTCGACCTATGATTGTATCAAGCACTGTCACCCCGAAACCTGACTTTTAGGTGATGAGGTTTTGAGGTAATGGTCCTATCTCGGTATGACATATGAAAATTAGTAGAAAATGGCAATCTTTAAATATATTTAACAAAGTGGGCCATTTTTTTTTCAAAATTTAGGGAAATAGGTTTTTTTTTGGAGAGAAACAGAAAACGCGTCCAACAGGAATCGTTTTTAGTTGAGATGGCTGAAGGTGCGTCCATCTGTGACCTTAGTTGAAAAAGCGTCATGTTAGACGCGTTTTCTTCCAACAATTACTTTTCCCAATGGTAAAAAAATCCAACAGATAATTTTTTTTTCAAACGGCTAAAAATGACTAGTTTATTTGCTATATAAACCCAACTCATTTTCTTTCTTTTGCATTCAAATCATATTCTCTCAATGCTCTCAATTCATCTATTCTCTCAATTCTCTCAAGTATTTAGTTCTCAATTTTTCATTAAATTTCTCTCAAATACTAGTTATTTTAATTTTATGTTTCGTAATTTCTTTGATTTTAATTGATTTTTATAATGGCAATGTCGCTAATTTGTTTAGATGAAAAACACATTTCCGACATTCGATTGCTTATTAATTTTTTTAATTTTAATTAAGTTAATTATTAAGTTGTTAAAATTATTAATTTTCTCATTTTTTATGTTTATATAATCAAACTGAAGATCGATACATGTCTCATATGCTCAGGGGGACTAAATTGAATCCTGCACTTATCAGCAGTTTGGTAGAAAGTTTGAGACCCGAGACACACATTCCATCTTTCGTGCAGTGAGTGTGCAATTACACTTGAGGACGTAGCTTTACAACTCGGTTTACCGGTGGATGGGGCAATCGTTACGGGGCAGTGGGCGTTGGAGATTGGAGCGCAGTTTGCTAGCAACTATGTAACATCCTAAATTTTTAATTTAAAGTTCGTTAATTACTTCAAGATTGAGCTATTGGTTTAATGGTTAAGGGAAAATAAGGACCGAGTGTAGTTGGATTAGAGACCCAAGTTCGTTTCCTTTCCCTTACAAAACGACTAAATTTTTTCTATTTCCCTCTCCTATTTTTGTGCCGCCCAGCCTAGTTAACCTAGGTATAAATGTAACATTTTCAAACGTTGTTTAGCCTTTTCTTTTGCTGTATCCATCCAATCCCTTTCCTTCTCTCAAATTCTTGTGTTTTTGCTTCCTTTCTCCTTCACTGTGCCGCCCCCAAAAACCTCTATTGTGCTGCTCATTCTCTTCTCAGTGTGAGTTCCATTCTTTCTCTCCTTCCTCTTATTTCTTTTGTTGTGGATTTTAAGCTATTGTTTTGCTGAGATCTCATGTATTTTTTGTTGTTGTTCAAATCAGCCTCTAAACACCTCTTTTAAACTGCCCCAAACTAGCCTTAAAGTTGCCGCCGTTGGTGGTGTCTGTTGCCCTTAGATCCCCTTTGTTGGTTATTGTATCAAGCCATTAATTGATGTTTTATGCTCTATTTCTAGCCTATTTTCCTTTTTTTTCAAGACTAAAAACAATCTCTAACCAGCCCTTAAATTCTCCTTTTGGTGCCGAACAAAAATAGCCCTTTATTGTGCTAATTGTGGTGGTATGCCATCCCTTGAATCACCATTATGGGACAGCCATTTTTCTTATTTTTTCGGTCACTCGCCAGTAAGGTTAATGTCTTTGTTCCTTTATTCTAATCAGCCTTCGATCTTGTCCATTATAGGTGTCTCCGATCCCATTTGTTCAGCAACTCGAATCTAGTAAAACGGAAAGCGTAAGTGCGATTGGTGCGAATAACTACATAGTATTATTTTCGTTAATAGAGATGCTATGGCTGATTATTTAGGGCTCATAATTGGTTTTAAATTACTTATTTTCAATAATATTTTGGTTGTAGAGACTGATTTGAACACCCCAGATCAATAGTGAAGTCGGATTCTATTCGTGCCCTCGTTTCACATCAAATCAGTGTAAGTTTCCTTGCCGAATTGCTCTGGAAATTGGTGGGTGTAACATTGATTTGGCCGAACCCTTTGGAAGGTGTTTAAAGTTTTGTTTAACATTATTTTAATGTGTTAAATGTTTTAATTTTTTTAGTCACGTTTAAGGTTTAAGGGTGGAAGCACAAGCTTTATGGATTAGTACTGCGGACTTGCTATTTTAAGGTGTGGGTCTTAACTTTGTTTGATTGAGGACTTGCATAACATGCGACTCATTGAGTTATTGTTTGATTGCATAATAAGTATGTCTGGTTGTGATGCCATTGTATCGACTGATTGAATGCTTGCAATCCATGTACTGAAAATGTTACCATAAGCATGATAAGCTTTCCATTGAATTGATTATGTTACCTTAAGCATGTTAAGCATGCCATTGAATTGATTATGTTACCGTAAGCATGTTAACCATGCCATTGAATTGATTATGTTATCGTAAGCATATAAGACATGCCATTATACCGAAACCAAATTGAAAGCATGATTTTTCTCAATGATTGTATGTCATATCACATGTGCATGGGGTGAGTTATTGTGGTTGATGGAGGAGATCCGTGGAGTACCGACGACAGTTAAAGTCTGCATTATTGTTTTTAGTGCACTACACCGGGTACCGAGGAGATTGGCGATTTTATCACATTATTGGCTGTTTAATTGCATTTACTGTTATTGGCAGCTTGTTTGCATATTTATTGGCAGTATATTTGCACTATTGTACTGGTGGTTTATCCACATCGAGCTTCGGGTCGCATTGTTTGGTGATTGGCAGACAGGTTCTGGGGAACTTGTGGTGTGTAGCAGATGGATGGTTAAGAATCTTTTTGCATTGTATCATGCTCATGACATGTTCTTAGGATTATTGAAATATGTCATGTACCGTACTGTAATGAAAATGATGATTTTTGCCCGTGTGAATGATTGTATGATTATACTGTTATTGACTTACAGTAAGCTATTTTAAGTTCACCCTCTAGTTTTAACTTCTCAGGTAATGATCAAGACTAGGATCGGACCCGACATGTGAGCTTAGCACAGACTTCGGACTATTTTGCTATTAATAATTTTTAATAAGTATTTATTCAATTTTTGGACTCTAAAGTTTAATTCTGAGTTGTGGTTTGTGGTATTGGATTTGGGTTTGGGTTTATGCATGCATTACTCAACACAATGATTTTATAAGTTAACCAAAAAATGCATGTTATTTGACTTAATTAAAATCTGTCACAGATAGAGTATCCCACTGCATTACTAGATAATGAAATTTTGCAAAACAAAGTGAGAAATAACAAGTTCTTTTAAGAAAAAAAGTCATCATCACCAATAAAAAATGAGACTTAAGAATAGACAACTTAATAAAGGTATATTTTCCAAACTAAGTCAAGTGCAAACACAGTTTTCAAAAGTGAGTTGAAATAGGTTTTTTACGGACCGTAGGGTTACATATTCATTGCGGTGACTAATGTAGCTTTCACTATCTGGCCAAAATGTCTAGGTCGGGTTGGGGAGGTTACAAACTATTAGGCAAAGTGCCGGACAAGTTTAGTGGTAGTCGAATAGAGAAGAAATGATTGGAATACAATTTCAATTATATTGACAACTCCACGAGTGCCGTTTAAAAAAAACAATATGCCCGAGCACTAATCCTGAGGTTAATCGAGGGTATTCTAATGCCCGATAAATCTCAAAATCTGGTACATTTAAGGTGACTACTACAACTAGTCGACTTGAAAGAAGTGGGGCGACTCAGATGGGGATTAGCTTTGTTGGTGACATTGTACCGAGAGATGTGTCGGGCGACGGAACCACAAAAAAAATAAAATCGATGGTTGTATACTCCTTCTTTAGTCGTGGGCATGGTATTGGTTACCATTTTTACGTCCTCGAGTAAACGCCCCTTATGTGTTCCCACTAGTAATAAGATAAATTCATTTTATATTATAGTTATCATAATATTTTTTTCATTATTATATTTTTGAAATAACATATTATTTGAATAGGTGGAACATAAGGCGAGTCATGTGGTTATAGCAGACAAGCTCAAAGATATTCGCCTATTGTTAGATCAATGATCGAAAGATGAGGTTAGTTTTTGAAAATTTAAATTATATAATATTTACGTAAGGATTTGAAATTTAATATTAGGTACTTAATAAAAATTATAATTTCGTATTATATTTTGAATGAATGCTATACCCTGATCTGAGAATTCAAGAATGCATGCCAACTGAAGTTTTGGCAAACTGCAATATCTGGCACGCCAAGGTGACATTGATAGTTTATAGCAACCCATTTTTCAGTGGTGCCGGAAACAATGGTTTCGGGGCCACAAATTCGACGAGTAAGTTCGTAAATACTATTTACAAAATATTTACGAGTCAAATATGATTTTTAAAAAGGTTTTTGATATGGTAATTTATGCTATTCGAATAATTCATTAAGTTCAAGTGGTAAGACCCTAGAGTCAAGTGATTTTAGAAAATAAGGTATCGGGACCTCATTTCTATAAACCGAGCTGTAACAGCCCATTTTTCGGTGAAATCAAAACAGTGGTTTTGGGACCATAAATCCGAGCCGAAAATAAAATTTATTTTTATTTTATTATATGGTCCTTATTATGATAGATATGATATGTGAAAATTTTGACATGAAAATTTTATCGATTTAGTGCCTAATTACGAGAAGGACTAAATCGCATAAAATGTAAAAGTTGAATTCTAGTAGCTATAAGGATCAAATAGCTATGGAATTCAAAACTAGAGGTCCTTATATGGTAATTAGACCATTAAGAAAAGTATGTAGATTTTTCTTGGTGACTCATCCATGGAAATATAGAAAAAGGGTAAGGACTAAATTAGAATGTGAAAATTTTAATTAATTAAAAGATGATAAAATAGATATCATCTTATTTTCTCATCTTCTTCCCCAAAATAAAACATGGAAACCCTAAGAGAGAGAGAAGAAACTTTCTTGGCCCAATAGGGTAAGTTTCTTTATCCTGTTTTTAGTAATTTTTATATTTTTGGAATCGAGATAGTCTAAACTATCTAAACTATCTTTTTGGGAGATTAAATTGAAAATTTATCAAGATATGAAAAATGGGTCATGGATGTATATGTTGGAAATTGGAAATTTATGGTATAAAATGAAAGATTATTGATAGATAAACAACTTTTACAAAGTGATTTTTGATGAAAACATGATTTAGGGACTAAAATGTAAACTTGTGAAATTGAAGGAAAAATTCTTAAAATTTATGAATACATGTGCTATAAATTTTGTAATGGGGCTTTGGTTAGGCTTGGAATAGGGAGTAATTTGCACAAGTTTCATTTTCCGAGCCTAGGGACGAAAATGGAATTTATGAAAAAGTTAGGGGCAAAATGGTAATTTTGCCTAGGGTGAAAATTGAGTCCACTTGAATGTGAAATATGATAAATTAGTATTAAATTTACTCGTATAGATCTGGATAGACCAAATTCGGAGCTAGAACGAGGAAAGAGGAAAATGTCGGATTAGTAGATGTTTGTACACGAACCTTTGTTGAGGTAAGTTCGTGTAACTAAATTATGTTTATTTATATGTTTGTTTTGATTGTGATTATTTAAATTGTATAAATTTCATATATATATATAAAAGGATTAAAAATCCGATCAAGCCCGATAAATAAAAATGTTCTATTAATTGATAATGCCTGATAGATGTTAAAAGGATAAACGATGGAAATGTTGCTTTCATGCTTGGAATGGATGTGGAATATTATCATATGAATTATGTGGTGTTAAAGATGTATGAAATGATCACATACCCGACAATTTCCTAATAAATGTTAAGTCCCGTTTGAATAAATTGAAGTCAATGGATAAATGTGATTTCCCTGATAAAACTGCATGTGTGCAGAATGGATTTAGCCTGGACGGGTAATCCAAAATAAGCCTCTCGAGTATATGTTTCAATTAGGATTTAGCCTGGACTGGTAATCCTAATTGCCTGGATTTAGCCTGGACTGGTAATCTAGAATGGACTCTATAGGGAATTCTTTGTCATATAAAGGATTTAGCCTGACCGTAATCCGACAAAGCCCTTAGAGTATGTGTTCTGACTAGAATTTAGCTTTGGATTGGTAATTCTGTTTGTATGATATGTGGTTTCGAGAGTGTACCTAAAAGGTACTACTGAATATGAATTGACGGATTATGGAATTGTACACCTCAAGTGTACTACCTGTGTATCCATCGATATTTCAAATAAATTCAACGGGTAAAGTTTTGACAAGAGCAAAGATGAATTTAAAACAAATTGACATGAAATGATACATATGATATGGAAATATGACATGAAAAGAATATTACATGGAATACAAGAAGATGATATTTGTATATGGGTGTTACTTGATGAGAGTGTTCATCCTTGATCATAGACCCGTACACCTTGAATGTATTACTGCTTGTGAGACTTTAATACTCGAATAAAATGAGTAAAGTCCTGCCATGAAATGATCCGAACTCGAAAAGAATTACTATGAAGCTATACTTGTATTAATAAGAGATGTCTATACATGTTAAATGAATACATGTTGTGGAAAGCATATGTGCATGAGAACTTGATTGTTGTGAGCCCATATATGTTTTGATGTTATTATGGAATACATGACTAACAAGGGCAATGAGGATATGTGTAGGGCTTGAGGTCAAATTGATTGAATATGCCTTACATAGTTACCTCAAAATAGAATGAATGGTAAGTTAAGTACCATGTTATACGAACTTACTAAGCATTTTATGCTTACCCCATTTTATTTTCCTCTGTTTTAGAGTAAATCGGAAGCTCGTTGGATAAGAAGCTCGGCAGAGATCACTCACACTATCCATCGGCCCATGTCAGTACAATATGGTAAATCAATTACGGTTGTAATGGCATGTATAGGATATGTTGGCCATATTGGCATGTAAATATAAATGATGCTTGTAATCTAGCCATTGGAATGACTAGTAATGGTTGTTTTGATATACTTGTAATGTTATACTTGTAATGTTATACTTGTTTTGATATACTTGTAATGTTATGCTATGGTAACCATATGTATATATTAAGTAGTTGATCAAATCATGTTTAACACATGAATTGAACCAAGGTAGGATAGTAAACATATATGCATGCAATGATAGACCATGTTGAATGATGAAATTTGCTTATTTGAATGCTTAAAATGGTTGGATTGTACTTGGTATGTTTTGGTGCAGGAAAATGGTAAATTTGGGTGACAAATGAGGCTAGAAAATGACTTTATTTTGTCCACATGGGCAGACACACAGGCGTATGTCTAGACCGTGTATGACACACGGCCTACCCTATTGGCGTGTAGCCAGGCCGTGTGTCCCCTGCACCTTAAATTTGAGAAAATAGAATGCTGAGAATTGAGCACACGAGCAGAGACACGGGCGTGTGTCTTGGCCGTGTGAAACCTACACCTAATTCGAATTGAATTAATTAACCACACGGCCTAGCACACGGGCGTGTGGCATGGCCGTGTGGCACAAGTCAGAGAGCAACCTAAATCAAACACGGCCTGAGGCACGAGCATGTCTAAGGGTCACACGGGCGTGTCCCTTGGACCACACGGGCGTGTGAGCCCTGAACCTTGGAAAATTTTTGAAATGTCACGAAAAATTCTTAGAGTTTCTGATTTAGTCCCGACTCGATTCTAATGCTCGTATTGGGCCTCGAGGGTCCATTTAAGGGACGTTGCACATGATCTCGAAAAATGAATAGTGTTTGACGTGATTTATCTGAAAATATTCTGAAAAGTTTCGGTAATGCTCTGTAACCCTGTTTTGGCGGCGGACATGGGTTAGGGGTGTTACACAAGCCGTAAATATTTATAAAAATATTTACGGAGTGTTATTAAGGTTGTATTAAAGTTTCGTTAAGAAATTTTAATGTTTCGATAGTTCATTAATTAAAAAGGACTAAAATGTAAAGGATGTAAAATTTGATCACTATTAGATTTGAGTGATTAAATGGCTTAATGAGTAATGGTAAAGGGACTTAAATGGTAATTAAACCATTTAAGGAGTTAGTGGAAAAATATGGGCATGGATTTGGTGTTTTATTTAATTATTATCCAAGGTTAAAATGGTAATTTGATAAATTAAATTAAATTAAATAAAAAACAAAAGTTATTATCATCATTTTCATGTCTTCTTCACCGATTGTAAGGAGAAAGGGACCGTTTTTAGACCTTGAGGTTTCAGCAACTTCACAAGCTAATTTGTTATGTGATTTTTGGCCCGTTTCTAATAATTTTTATGTTTTTGAGATCATTGCAACTAGGTCCAGAACTGTTAAAGAGTTTGAATGTTTCCATTGATGAATATTTGTGATTTTAGACGTTAAATGATAAATTTAAAGGGCTGGTTGGTATTTAAAAGTATTTTGTTAAGTGATTTTTGATGAATTTGCCAATTAGGGACTAATTTGTTGAAATAGAAATTGTTCAAGGACTTGATGTGAAATTGTTGAAAAAATGGGCTGAAATGGATGCTATTAATATTCGGTTGGCATGGGCTTGCAATAATAATGGTTAATTTGCATGTTTTAGGCTTAGGGACTAAATTGAATAAAAGTAAAATGTTAGAGATAATTTTGTAAAAATGTCAAAAATAACTAAATTGCATAAAATAAATTTTTTTCTATCTAAATTAATAAATTGAATGAAATTATTAATTTAGATCAAGATCGAGTTGAAAATCGAGGAGAATGAAAAAATTACAAATAGCCCCTGTACTTCGACATTTCTACAATATAGTCAGGTAAGTTCGTATGAACTATAATCACTTAAATGTTGATTACATTGAATGTTTAATGTGTTGTTCTAATGTAAATGAATCAATATATATATATATATATATGTTATGTATTATTATGCAATTTATCATGTAAAGAAACGATGGAAATCCAATGACGTTTCGACGACTATCGAGCCCTTTTTGAACCTTAGGAATATATAGGATAAAAATGACATGTTGATAAACCGTAATATATACATATTTTAATCCCACATTTAGCATACCTTTTGGATGATTTATCCTTTGAATTGTGGAATTTGATGCTCCTAATCCTTTAGTTTCATGTTTTATACTTAGAAAAGCATCGGAGGATGAAAAAAACGAGAAACAGGCCGAAAACGGAGAAAATGGGCTTATCTTAGAGACTCACACGGCCTGGACTATCACCCACGGCCGTGCGTTTCAAGTAACAATCGAGGCACGGCCTAGAACATCGTACACGGCCAAATCACACGGCTGTGTCTGGCAAACAGGATCGACCACGGCCGAGAGAGTCGACCACGGGCCTTGCACACGGGCGTGTTCCTGCTATAGCCAAGATGAGTTTCATTTGGAATAGGATACTTGTGGGCTAAGAAAGACATTTCGAAGCCTATATAAATGCCCTAGGTATAACCTAAAAAGTGTCTTTGGTCAGGGGCGAAGCCAGAAAGGGCTAAACACGGGGAATTACTCCAAGAAAGCCAGTTGATTCATCTCAGAAGCCGGATTCACGCTCAAGATGGAAGATCTTCCCTTCAATTTCCTTTAGGGGGTTTTAGGGTTTTTCTTATGTTTTGTTATTTACTTTCTTCTGAGATGTATTCTTTATTAAACATGAACTAAACCCCTCAAATACCTGAGGGGGATGAAACCTAAGACGGATCTTGTTATTGTTTTCTGAACTATATGATATATACTTGATTTGTTATTAATTATGTGTTCTTAATTCTTGTTTTAATATTTCAGGATATTGATTCAAGTATTGATGTGCTTAGGCAGTGGAGTAAAAGTCCCTGCTTAAGAGTAGATCTAGCATAGTTAAGCGGAGTTGATCGCAACCCTAGACATAGGATGACGAAAATCTGCCGGATTAGGGTCAAACCTAATATGGGAGTCCATAGGCCGAGTTAATGCAACACTAGGGGTTTTAATTAGAAAGATATTTCAATTAATCAAACTAGGGTTAGACGTTAGTAGCCTCAAAAGAGGTATTAATATAAATTAGGGAATCCTACGGATCAAGTCAAGTGAATAAATTGTCTGGTTCAGAGTTAAATAACAAGTGAAGTCTAGGTGGATTCTTCCTCGGGTATTGTCTTAATCAACTGGTTTTCCCAAAAGTATTTTTTCAAATTCACTCTCTTTGTCTTAGCATCCTTAGTTTAGTAATTAGTTAGATAAACAACAATTCCCTTAATATTTAGGCTAAATAATAAATAGATAGTAACTACTAGTACTCTTAGTCCTTGAGGATACGATATTTCCGGTCTTGCCATAGCTATACTACCAAACGATAGGTGCGCTTGCCTTATTCGTTATCATAGTTAGTTTTGAGCGACGATCAAGTTTTTGGCGCCGTTGCCGGGGACTAAGATATTAGGAACACTTGATTTTTATTACTTTAGCCATTTTTTATTTTTACAATTAATTTTTATTTTATTTCTACTTTGCTAATTTGTCTTTTTCCTTGCTTCTGGCAGGTATTCTAGTTTATGACTAGAAGAAACCCGACAGGACCTCTACTTTACGATAGTGATATAGAAGGAACCGTTCGTAGAAACTGAAGAGAAATTAGGCGAAGCCTACAATACATACAAGAAGAGCAAGATGACGATACTAATAACACGGAAGAGATGGCTGATCCCCAGAATAATCCACTTCCTCCTGTGGTTGCCGAAAATCCTCCTCCTCGAACTATGTATGGTTATGCTAAACCTAATTTAACAGGAACTGAATTAAGTATTATTAGACCTACTGTCGCTGCAAATAATTTTGAATTGAAACCTAACACTATACAGATGATTCAACAATTTGTTCAGTTTGATGGTTTGCAGGATGAGGATCCTAACACACACTTAGCGAACTTTTTGGAATTATGCGATACGTTTAAAATTAATGGCGTTTCTGATGATGCCATTCCCCTTCGGTTATTTCCCTTTTCTTTAAGGAATAAAGCCAAACAGTGGTTGAATTCTCTTCCACGAGGATCAATCACTACATGGGAACAAATGACCGAATTTTTTTTGTTAAAATATTTTCCGCCAG
Organism: Gossypium sturtianum; assembly: GCA_025698515.1. Lineage (NCBI taxonomy): Eukaryota > Viridiplantae > Streptophyta > Magnoliopsida > Malvales > Malvaceae > Gossypium > Gossypium sturtianum. The sequence goes on from CM046948.1 coordinate 129,384,370, forward strand.
CTAAAACGACTAAATTGAGGAATGATATCTCTTCTTTTGTGCAGATGGATTTAGAGACACTTTACGATGCATGGGAGAGATATAAGGATTTATTGAGAAGGTGCCCTCATCATGGGTTACCATTATGGCTACAGGTTCAAACCTTCTATAACGGTGTGAACCCCTCAACTAGGCAGTTTCAAGTTAGTTTCCGAAAAGCAACCAGGTAATTCACCTAATTCAAAAGAGCATGTGAAAGCAGTTACACTAAGGAGTGGAAAGGAGTTGGTTGAAACTTAAAGAAAGATGCCAAAAGAAATTGCTAAAGAAAAAGAAGAGGAATTAAATGAGAATGTAACGCCGGCATTTAAAGAACCACCAATTCCATATCTAGCACAGTTGAAGAAGGACCGCATGGACGCACAAATTGGTAAGTTTCTTGAACTCTTTAAAGAATTACATATTAACTTACCTTTTGTTGAGGCTATTTCGCAGATGCCTGCATACACAAAATTTCTAAAGGAGCTCTTAACGAATAAAAGGAAGCTTGAAGAACTATTAACCGTGGAGCTTAACGAGGAATGCTCAGCTATTCTCCAGAATAAGTTGCCAACCAAATTAAAAGATCCAGGAAGTTTTACTATTCCTTGTTTAATTGGTAGTTTAAATATTGAGAAGGCATTAGCTGACTTAGGTGCCAGTATTAATTTAATGCCTTATAAAATGTTCAAGCACCTCGGTCTTGGGGAACCGAAACCCACTGAGTATCCAACTAGCCGATAGATCTATTAAATACCCTAGGGGAATTATTAAAGACGTTTTAGTTAAAGTTGATAAATTCATATTCCCTGTTGACTTTGTTGTGCTCGACATGGATGAGGATGTTGAAGTACCTTTAATTTTAGGATAGCCATTTTTAGCCACGACTAGGGCTAATATTGATGTAGGTAATGGTAAGCTTGCGCTCAGGGTAGGTGATGAGGAGGTTATCTTTAAAATTTATGATGCTATGCGATACTCTAAAGAGCAAGATGATTCCTGTTATTTTATTGACTCTATTGATCATTTTATTCAGGATTCTTTTTAGGAAATAATACATAAAGACACGTTGGAACTGTGTCTTGTTCAAGGCGAGGAGGCAGATGACGATGCCAATGAGATGGGGGAGACAAAAATTGAAATAAATCCTAATAGCTTCCCCTAAGACAAAAAGAGTATGAGGTCATTGAAATAAACGACGAATCTAAACAAAGGCCCTCCATTGAAGAACCCCCCAAATTGGAATTGAAACAGTTACCAACACACTTAGAGTACGCATTCCTTGGGAGCAATTCTACACTACCGGTAATTATTTCTTCAGACCTAGAACCCAATGAGAAAGAAGAGTTACTACAGGTGTTAAAGGAGCATAAAAAAGCCATAGCCTGGAAAATCTCTGACATAAAATGGATAAGCCCATCGTTTTGCACCCACAAAATCTTAATGGAAGATGAATATAAACCATGTGTGCAACCTTAAAGACGATTAAATCCCAATATGAAGGAAGTTGTCAAAATCGAGGTAATTAAACTTCTAGATGCTGGAATTGTTTATCCTATTTCTGATAGTTCTTGGGTAAGTCCTGTGCAGGTTGTTCCAAAGAAAAGAGGCATTACTGTCATAGCTAATGAAAAGAATGAATTAATTCCAACAAGAACGATCCACGAGGTTGGAGAGTTTGCATCGACTATAGGAAACTGAACGATGCCACAAGAAAAGACCACTTTCCTTTACCCTTCATTGATCAAATGCTAGAAAGATTATCTGGACATATGTACTACTGCTTCCTATACGGGATCTCTGGCTACTTCCAAATCCCCATAGCTCCTGAAGATCAAGAAAAGACAATATTCACATGTCCATACGGTATGTTTGCTTATCGAAGAATGCCTTTTGGATTATGTAACGCTCCTGCCACTTTTCAGCGCTGCATGCTAGCCATCTTTGACGAACTTGTGGAAGATATCATGGAGGTATTTCTGGACGACTTTTCAATATTCGGTAATTCGTTCCACATTTGCCTTAAAAATTTAAAACGAGTCTTAATGAGATGTGAGGAAATGAACCTTGTGCTTAATTGGGAAAAGTGTCACTTCATGGTTCGAGAAGGGATTGAGGTTGATAAAGCAAAAATTGAAACCATAGAAAAATTACCTCCTCCCAGTTCAGTTAAGGCTATTAGAAGTTTTTTAGGACATGCCGGTTTCTATAGAAGATTTATTAAGGATTTTTTTAAAATAGCTAAGCCTTTGACGAAATTACTAGAAAAAGATGTACCTTTCAATTTTGATCAGGAATGTTTAGATGCATTTAATACTCTAAAGACTAAATTAAAAAATGCTCCAATTATTATTGCACCTGATTGGAATTTACCCTTTGAACTAATGTGTGATGCGAGTGATTTTGCAAAGAGGTGCGATTTTAGGTCAAGAAGAGACAAGCATTTCCAACCAATCTATTACGCTAGCAAGACACTTGATGACCCATAGAGAGAATTACACCACCACAGAAAAAGAATTGCTAGCTGTGGTCTTTGCATTTGATAAATTTAGACAATATTTAATATTATCTAAAGTCGTCATTTACACAGACCATTCAGCCCTTCGTTATCTTTTAACTAAATCTGATGCAAAACCTAGACTCATAAGATGGATTCTACTTTTACAGGAATTTGACTTGGAGATTCAGGATAAGAAAGGACCTGAAAACCTGGCAGTAAACCATCTTTCTAGACTTGAAAATCCACGTCTTAAAGAACTTTATTAGAGTGAGATTAATGACTCGTTTCTTGAAGAACAACTCTTGGCTATATCCGACGCCGAGGTACCTCGGTTTGCAGATATTGCAAATTATTTAGCTGCTAACATATTACAAAAAGGGTTGACACATAAGCAAAAGAAGCGATTCTTTACTGATGTGAAAAACTATTTTTGGGAGGACCCTTTTCTTTTTCGTATATGTGCAGATCAAGTAATTCGGAGATTTGCCGTAAAGGAAGAAGCAAGCAAAATCCTAGAACATTACCATTCAGGACCCACAGGAGGACATTACAGTGGGACAAAAACAACACATAAAACACTCGAATCAGGTTTTTATTGGCCCACTCTGTTCAAGGACGCCAACAGGTATGTTAATTCATGTGATAAATGTCAGAGAACAGGTAATATCTCTAAAAGCGATGAAATGCCTCAAACATACATGGTATCATGTGAAATATTTGATGTATGGGGTATCGATTTTATGGGTCCATTCCCTAGCTCATTTGGGAATAAATACATCCTCGTAGCGGTTGATTATATGTCAAAATGGATGGAAGCTCAAGCTTTACCCACCAATGATGCAAGAGTGGTAGTGCAATTTCTTGAGAAACTTTTCTCTCGATTTGGAACACCTAGAGCAATTATTAGTGATAGGGGTACCCATTTTTGTAACACCCAATTCGAGAAAATCTTAAAGAAATATGGAGTACACCACAGAATAGCTACACCTTATCACCCTCAAACCAGTAGACAAGTCGAAGTATCTAATAGAGAACTTAAACGTATCCTAGAGAAAACTATAGAATCAAACAGGAAAGATTGGGTATCAAAAGTAGACGACACTTTATGGGCCTATAGAACCGCCTTTAAAACTCCCATAGGAACATCCCCATACAAACTTGTTTACGGGAAAAGCTTTCATTTACCATTTGAACTCAAACATAAAGCATTTTGGGCTATAAGATTCTTAAACGCGATCTTAAACTTGCAGGCGAGAAAAGATTGATGCAGTTGAACGAGTTTGATGAGTGGCGAGCAAACGCCTACGAGAGCTCACGATTATACAAAGAAGCAACAAAACGACACCATGATGCTCGTCTAAAGCGACCTAAACAATTCAAAGTTGGAGATCTCGTGTTACTTTATAATTCAAGACTCAAATTATTCCCTGGAAAGCTGAAATCAAGATGGTCAGGTCCATTCGTAATCAAAACTATTTTCCCCTACGGCACAATCGAGGTAACTCATCCGACTTATGGCACTTTCAAGGTAAACGGTCAGCGACTGAAAATTTATAATGGTGAAGATTTTAGGGATATGAGAGAGGAGCTTCAGCTCCGTGAACCTTCATATAGAAATGAAAACAGGGTAAGTCTAGCTTAAGACTTTAAACGAGCGCTTCTCGGGAGGCAACCCGAGTACTAACCTCATCAACATTCATATTTTTGTTTTTAGCATCTAACTAAGAACTAACTAATTTCATAAGCGCAGGATTTCCTTCCCACACGGCCAAGAACACGGGCGTGGCCATGGCCGTGTGGACACCACGAGGAATTATATGGGCGTAGTGGAGACTGTGTGGGCCAAGGAAGAGAAAAAATTTCCCAACATGGGCTACAATAAAACACCACGGCCGTGCGATGAGGCCATGGTCGATACTGAGTAAACGACACGGATTGCAATTAAAGGGGCCACGGCCGTGCGATACAGCCTTGGTCGATACTGAGTAAACGACACAGGTGTGAGACACGCCCGTGCCTATAGGGCGTGGTCGACACTGACTAAATCAAAACGGGCGTGCTAACGGTTACACGGGCGTGGGATAAGCGAACAAAGTAGCACATGACCGTGCGATACGGTCGTGTGAGCCAACACGCCCAGGTAACACGGGCGTGGGACACAACTCAGACGCGCTTAAACTCAAAATTCTCGAAACACACGGGCTAAAAATGATCCACACGGGCGTGTGACATGCCCGTATGCCCTTATTTCTATATAAACCCCTCACTATTCATCATCTTTTTCCCCAAAATAGTCTCCCCAAACCCTAGCCGTTTTCCTTTCTCCCCCTACTAAGTCCGGCCACCACCATCAACACCCCCTCATCCTGTCTCCCCTCCCTTTTTCCTCATTCCCTTCTCTATTTTCCCTTCCTCCTCTCCACGCACACCAGACCACGCCTGTGTGAGTATAACACACCCGCGCGCCACCACCACGCCCATGCTCTGACCACCGCCTTAACCGCGCCACTTCCCTCAACAATCTCCACCGGTTCACCCTTCTCCACTATTGTTTGCTTATTTCTTTAAAATTTTCATTTTATTATTTGTTTCATTGTTCTTATTTCATGATTTAGTTTTTTATGACTTTCTTAGTATTTGCTCTACTTAGTTTAATTCTATTCTGATATTTATTCATAGTTTTAACATTCCTTGATTATTTACTTAAGAAACTATTTAGAACTATTAGGAATTGCATTCTTGGCTGGCAATAATAATTGAATCATTGAGTACTCTTTATTCTACAGGAACATAATGTCGTCTTCCCGAGGTAAGAAAATTGCAGTCCCTGTTTCGAAAAAATGAAAGGGACTCGGTTCTTCATCGACACGCGCATCTGTCGAAGTACGACACCCATTCTTACAGTTTCCTCCGGGATCCCAAGAGGACCTTTTTCAGATACTTCACACGCGACCCCTCGGCATAGGGAGGCGCATTGATTGGACTGCCTTGGAGCAGGTCCAACTAGCCGACAACGTCTGGGCCCTCCTGACTACCGACCCATGGGGGCAATTCTGTTCCACATACCTAGAGCTCACTTTAGAGCTCTGTTCCACATTCCACCTCCAGACGGTGATGACGAACCACGATGACCCCGGCACAGTCTAATTCCGTCTCGGAGGCATTATACGTGAACTGAGTGTCCCATAGTTCAGGGTCGCCTTGGGGCTCTACACTGACGAATTCATGGTGGACAATGATCTCGAGACACTCCATCGCCACATCCATAAATCCCCTTCTAGATGTTGGAATAACATAGCCCCCATTTTGGCCTCCTATGACCCTAGTCACTCCAAGGCGACAGCTCTCGCCCCATCCCTGAGGTACTTACACGCCATCTTAGCTCATACATTGACAGGTAGGCGAGAGAGCACCGTCATCGTCAACACTCACGACGCCTACTTCCTATGGTGCATGGCGAACGGGCACGTCTTCGACTTAGCCTACTTTATAGCTCGCGCCATTCAACATCAGACGGAGTAGCATAGGAGAGGGGTCATCTCCATGGGTCCTTACATCACACGTCTGGCTCGGTATTTTGGGCTCCTCAACACCGCCGCTCAATCCTCCTCACTCACACTGATAGGACAGATGCCCCCACAGGGCATCCAGACAATGATCAACATAAGGATGATTGAGCGCCGCCGTGGGTTCGATCCTCCCCAGTATCGACTACTGCAAGCCACTAAGCAGGATGATCCAGAGGACATTACTGATGATGTCCCACCACAGCATGAGGAGCCATCTTCGGCACCACACCCCCCTCGCTGACCAGTTCATGCAACCGCTTTAATATCTGACATCTCTGAGCGCCTCACTCGGTTCGAGTAGTACTGTACTCAGCAATTCACTGACACTGCTCGAAGATTTGACGGCATTGAGGCGACTCTTCAGTAGATTTGTCATCACCTTTACATATCGCCGCCTCCACCTCCTCGCGACCCAGCAGATGACGAGGACCTTTGAGTCCTTTTTATTTTCTTTATTATTTATTATTTATTATTTATTATTTTATTTTTATTTTATTTTATTTTATTTTATTTTCTTTTATAATTAAACTTTTTACTTTTCTTGTTTAAAATGTTTCATTAGTATAGTTGAATTTCCTTTATCACTGGCTGTCTAACTCTGAGTATCTATAACAACATTCATTAACTAGTAATCCCTAAAATTTAACTGATGACTTCGCTATATAAAAAGGTTCAATGTGCCACTCAAGGAACGAACACATCACCTATACCTAGTAATCTTGTTCATCATTGATCGCCCCCCAAGGATTTCATCCATAATTCAGGAAGTTTCACCTCTCTCCCTCTCTTATTACTTCCTTACTAATCATTATCTAACTTTATACATTGAGGACAATGTACATATTAAGTGTGGGGGGTGAATTTTATCTTGAAAAGTGCCTAACTTTTTGCATTATTCTCAAATCCTTGAATTACATCTTGTTCTTAAGTAAATTTTCTCATATTACTATTAGAATGAAACTTCCTTTGATTTATGATTTTCATTGATATGTTTTGGATTAAGTCATAGTTAATTGTGCAGTGATGAGTTAAACTCTAGGAGACTAGAGAATTAAGCATGATAAGTTTATTTTCAGAATTAAAAATTTGTTAGGTTGTCTACCTGAATCTAATTATTACCTTGAAGTTTGAAATTTACAAGGTTGACATAAAAAACCCATAATTTTTTGTGAGATATTGAGCCTTTTAGAGCATACATTCCTTTTCATGCTCACTTTATTGATTATGAGTGTGTCAACATTGATTTGTTATTCTAGAACTTGCTTCGATTATACATATCGAGACCACACCTTTGATTTGATATACTAAGATGATAAAGGCACCTAGGTTTTAACCCACTTACTCCATAAAAAGCCTACCTTCATAATTAACCCCTAGTGAACCCCTTTGATACTAACAAACCGTTTCTTGACTCATCCATTAATATTAACCCAAAAACCCACTTTGTATTTGTTATCACCATTTCTCTTGACTACTCCTATATCAAGATTTTATTTGATCGATTACTTAACTATTTTCTTTATTTAAGACTGTTAAATTCTATCTTATTATTATTATTGTACTTGATTTGTTCTTAAAAAAAAACAAAGTATATTCATTATTAGTTCTATGTTATTTGAGCTTAAACTGTTAATTTCATTATCTTTAGAAGAAGCTCATGTTATTAGTATTAAGTTTTCAATTGATGTAATTATTAGTATTAGTCCAACTTTCTAGTTAGGTAATTTATCAATTCAGTCTCGATACTAACCCTCTAATTCAGCCTTTATCCGCACCTTTAACCCAAGCCCCGTTACAACCCATAAAAGACCTTTTGATTTGTGTATCATATCATTTTGCAGTGGTGGAGATTTGGTTTTCATGCAAGCTTATGGGATTAACTTTTCATGTTTGACTTCTGAGTGCTTATTTTTGAACCTTAAACACTTTGAGTGATTTGAGTGAACCTTTAGTGAGGATGTCAATTTTTGTCGATTTTGAATTAAAGGTAATTATTTAGGTAAGGGGAAACTCCTATTTTTTGTACTATAGAAACTATGACTTTGATTGTTTGAATATTTAGGAACCTTCTGGTTAAATTATCAATGTATGAATTACCTATGAATTATGATGAAACATTATTTATGAAGATTATGAATTGAGGGGAGTTAATTTTAATTGTGAACTGAGAATTTTGCTTGAGGACAAGCAAATGCTTAAGTGTGGGGGTATTTGATAAACCGTAATATATACATATTTTAATCCCACATTTAGCATACCTTTTGGATGATTTATCCTTTGAATTGTAGAATTTGATGCTCCTAATCCTTTAATTTCATGTTTTATACGTAGGAAAGCATCAGTGGATGAAAAGAACGAGAAATGGGCCAAAAACAGAGAGAATAGGCTTATTTTAGAGACTCACACGGCCTGGATTATCACCCACGGCCATGCGTTTCGAGTAACAACCGAGGCACGGCCTAGAACATCGTACACGACCAGATCACACGGCCGTGTGTGGCAAATAGGATCGACCACGGCCGAGAGAGTCAACCACGGGCCTTGCACACGGGCGTATTCCTGCTATAGCCAAGATGAGTTTCATTCGGAATAGGATACCTGTGGGCTAAGAAAGACATTCCGAAGCCTATATAAATGCCCTAGGTATAACCTAAAAAGTGTCTTTGGTCAGGGGTGAAGCCAGAGAGGGCTGAATACGGGGAATTACTCCAAGAAAGCTAGTTGATTCATCTCAGAAGCCAGATTCACGCTGAAGACGGAAGATCTTCCCTTCAATTTCCTTTAGGGGGTTTTAGGGTTTTTCTTATGTTTTGTTATTTACTTTCTTCTGAGATGTATTCTTTATTAAACATGAACTAAACCCCTCAAATACCTGAGGGGGATGAAACCTAAGACGGATCTTGTTATTGTTTTCTGAACTATATGATAAATACTTGATTTGTTCTTAATTATGTGTTCTTAATTCTCGTTTTAATATTTCAGGATATTGATTCAAGTATTGATGTGCTTAGGCAGTGGAGCAAAAGTCCCTGCTTAAGAGTAGATCTAGCATAGTTAAGCGGAGTTGATCGCAACCCTAGACATAGGATGACGAAAATCTACCGGATTAGGGTCAAACCTAATATGGGAGTCCATAGATCGAGTTAATGCAACACTAGGGGTTTTAATTAGAAAGAGATTTTAATTAATCAACCTAGGGTTAGGCGTTAGTAACCTCGAAAGAGGTATTAATATAAATTAGGGAATCATACGGATCAAGTCAAGTGAATAAATCGTCTAGTTCAGAGTTAAATAACAAGTGAAGTCTAGGTGGATTCTTCCTCGGGTATTGTCTTAATCAACTGGTTTTCCCAAAAGTATTTTCCCAAATTCACTCTCTTTGTCTTAGCATTCTTAGTTTAGTAATTAGTTAGATAAACAACAATTCCCTTAATATTTAGGCTAAATAATAAAAAGATAGTAACTACTAGTACTCTTAGTCCTTGAGGATACGATATTTTCGGTCTTGCCATAGCTATACTACCAAACGATAGGTGTGCTTGCCTTATTCGTTGTCATAGTTAGTTTTGAGCGACGATCACATGTCATTAGGGTTTTCATGTTTCAGGTGCTAGTCCTGAATGTTCTACAGATGGCTGAGGTCTGGCATTTGTTGCGGATACTCATCAGCTTGTGTGAGCAACATTGTGTAGCTTACATTCTAAACGTCAGCTTGTGCGAGCAGACCCAGGTTACCATGTTCAAGGTACTGGTCCTAAATGTCCTACCGATGGCTAAGTTCTGACATTTGTTGCAAATACTCATCAGCTTGTGTGAGCGGTATTGTGTAGCTACATTCTAACCGTCAGCTTGTGTGAGCAGACCCATTAATGGCTCGAGTGAGCAATGATGAGAAGGAATGGTTTCGACCATATGTTTAGCATACTTTGTGTAAGCTTTCCCGCGTATCCGATATTATTCTAAGTAGTTCAACGGTCATGAAAATGGAAGGAAAGGTATGCATTCAAATGACTTATATCATGAAAACTATGAAAAGGAATGAAAAGAGAATGTTAAATGAAATTATGTCTATGTTCATGAAATTGATGATTTCAAGTAAGGTTATTCATGTTCAATGACTTATCTTATCTTAATTCAAGTGAATTATGAATTGATGTACTAACATGTGTTGTTGATGATGCTTAGGCTTGTGCCAAGCTATTGGTTGGATTATATTATGTTTACTTTTAAAATTATGCATTGGAATGGTAAGTGTCCAAATGAAAATATACTTATGTTCATGAAAGGGTGGTAAGGATCAAAGTATGTAATTTCTTATTAAATGGTTTATCTTGAAGTTAGTTCCAAAAGAGCTATGTTTAAATGCACTAGCTTGTGGCCATGGTTGATGTTATGCTTATGTCTTGTGTGTTATGCATATGAAACGAGCGAGGAAAGGTAATGAAATGGTAAGTTCATAGTTGGAATGTAATATGATGAAAAGGGAATGATGAATTGAATGATGTACTTATATGTGAGAAATTTATGTATGTTATGGATGAATATACCTAATTCATGAACAAATATACTAATTAGTGAATTGATGTTGTTACTTAAGCTAAAGTAAGTGAATGAAATGGAAAGTAAGTAAATGGAAGGGTTCAAAGTCTTATAAAATCCTGCTATGTTAGGAATAAAAAATATATGTGATAGTTATGAACTTACTTATTTATGAGTTGATGGTTATAAAGTTTGATAAAATTTGTGAAGTTGGTATAGGCAAAGTTCATTATTAAAAAAAAAGTTATGTTTAAAGTTTATACGAGCATACTAAGCATTCACTGCTTACGTATACTTTACAGATTATCAGAAGCTCGACCAGTTTGGAAGCTCGTTGAAGATCTATTACACTATCCAGTGATTATATCGGTAGTTTTTGATGTCTTGATCAAGGTTATAATGGCATGTATAGGTGGACTTGTGGTTTATGTTAGTTGATGAGTTTGGCATGAGTATGTCATTTTGGTTACTGTAACCTTGGTACTTTTGATGCCTTTTTGATGTGTGCTATTTTGACAATGTGTTAATGCATGTTTGAATGACCAAAATGGTAGGTGATGAATTGACCTCAACGTGGTCAAGTTATGGTATGCTTTGGAAAGGTTTTGAATAGATGTACATGATTAAAATATTGTTTGTATATATGTTGGTTGTTGGAACCATTTGGAAATGGCTAGATTTGTTTCATTTAGATGGTTTTTGATGCATATGAGAAATGATCCAAATGACAAGGTTATTTTAATATGGCATGAATCTAATATTGTATGGTTGATATGTGCCAATTGTGATATGTTTTGGTTTGGAAACAAGTTAGTTGATAAATGGTTAAATATGCACATGTTTAGGTATGTTTGATGTATGTGCTTGAGGTGCCTATATGGCATATTGGTTGTATGGATTATTAGCCTATTGTATGGACCTTTTTATGTAGGTTTTGAACATGTTTAGAATCCTTGATCATGTGTGCAAGAGTACTTAGGTTTATGCTTGAGAAAGGTGAAAGAAATGACTTGATTCTAGCCATTTTCTTGTCCACACGGCCTAAGACACAGGCCGATTTTCTAGCCATTTTTAGGCAGATTTTTCTGGTACAAGTACAGTTGGGCTAAAACTGGTATGCGTTGAGTGTTGACTTGGTCTTCCTGGAATTGCCATGGCATACAAGTCGGCAAACTGTCCAACATTTTGCCCCAGCAAACCTTCACTCCTTTATTTCTTACCCCACATCCTGCACCTTTCCACATGCAATTAAAAGTAGCAAATAATAATATTTAAGCACTGTCCTAGCTTCTTATGCAATGTTCTAAAAATGCTAAAATAATATCCTAAAATGAAACAAAGTTCACTTAAGTATAGAAAATTGACCCAGTCTAAAGGCATGAATTATAACTATTTTCAAGAGTTATCAAAACCAGAACACTAAACGCAAGAAGAAAGATTCGAAATATTCACTCGAGGGAAGGAGCTTCACACGCCAATAGAGGTCCAAATATGTACCCAAATTAGCCCATTTTCCAGCAGCCCAAACCAATTATTTAATATTGATTTTAATAATTGCAAACAACCCCTTAACTTTCCAAAATTCCCGTTCAAACCCCTCCCATATTTAAGTTTACTATTTTTAGCACTTAGCTAAAAATAGCAAAACAAACAAACCTCTCCTCCACCTTTCAAGTGGCCGGCCATATGAGGAGTAAAAAGGGGGATTTTAAATGTTATTTTTAACAGCTTAAAGCTTCCCCTTTTAGTATAAATAGGACCCTTCACCCATTCATTTTCATCATCGAATCGACTTTCATTCTCTCCCACTCTAACGTTCTCTCATTCTCTCTTAAAGAGATTTTGTTTCCTTTTATTTTTCAAGAGAAGTAAGCTTCTTGAGTGTGGGTAATTGAAGCAATAAGCTTCCTTCAAGATAGGTTGTGGCATCCCAAGGAGGAAAAGGAGTAGAAGCTGTGCACACCACCGCAACATCCATCGTGAAACAACTTTGTTTCCTTTTACTCTTTAAAATTCTTGGTGTCTTCTTGTTGATTGAAAATATGATTACTTTGTATTCTTGTGTTTTCTTATCAATTACCATGTTTTAATCTTGTTATTCTAGAATTATTACGAAACTTTTGTTTATGTTCAATGAAGTCCAGAAAAATTATTTATGCATTTGGTTGTATCCACTTAGTCTAGTAAAATCATGTTTGCTTATTAATTCTACGTGAGTTTAATAAGTAATTGAGTTAGTTAATTTATCTGGGAAGATGGTTGCTAATTGACAAAATACTTGACTTGTGTATATTTAATTGATTAAAGGATTAATTAATTAAATTTAGTGATTATGCCGAGAGGTACCTATTGCCTTACATAACCTCAGGAATACATGATTAAATTGTTTCAGTATAGACTTAATTTTGTTACTTCACATCGTCTTTAGAGTTGCATTTGAAATAGGGATATTCGATGGGCCTACAAGAATAAATGTAGTGACTTCAAGAGAAGCCTACTAGTGATTAAATTGTTCCATATTAGACTTATATTGTTACCTCTTTCATTCTGTAGTAACGATGCCCGAGAGGGTAAGTTAAATTATGGTTAGTGACTCACCAATTATTCCACGAATTATTTCGTAATAATTTTTATCTAGATTAAATTGAACATAGGCTAAAGTGGATTAATGACTCTGGTGTTACTTACTATTAAAACTCATTTGTTGAAGTATTTATTATTCTTCTGAAAAAAGTGCACACATATAGAATAGAATCATTTAGATTAGCTTAATTGCATAAAACCTTTGATTAATTATTTTTCTTATCAAATTGTTAAATTTATTTTTCACAAATTTTGTCTCAATTTTCAGTCCTTGAGGAGACGATACTTTTTTCCTTATCACTTTATTACTTGTTACGATTGTGTACACTTGCGCATATTTCGTGATTAATTTTATATATTTACACATCGCGACACGCGAACTGCTTCGAGTTTGGGCTCAAACCAATTGAACTGAAACACAGAACTAGAAAAAAGTTTTCCTTTTGGGGTGAAAATAAAATTTCTCTCTTCTATAATAGAAACTGATAAAATTGTTATTCTGAAAAATATGTTTATAAGTTAAGAATATATTCTCTCTATTTTTGGCAGAATAACCATGTCTCAAAAGTTCTCTTAATAGTTCTGCTTATGCCATCTATTTTAGGAAGATAAGATCGAACCCTTGTAGAGTTGTAAAGGCTTATTTTAAATAGAAAAATATCCTACTTAGAGTAGGAGAGGAGTGAACGACTCACCCATATATTTCTACTAGGGTTGTTGCTCCCTTCATGTGATCCAACCCGATTTAGTTTTGGGCCTCTCTCACATCGGGTCCAATTACGAGTACTTCCTAAGCCTTTTTGACCTAGTACTCTATCATGTAATCCAGTCCGATTCAATTTTTCTATTTCCCAAAAAAACTTTAATATTTACATATTAAATAATTTTCTTATCCCAATTTTACTCCAATAAAATTTTGACGATTTTACCTCCAATAAAATCTTAAGAAAATTTGTTCAATATGTCACAACTCAACATGTTCACTATGACCGAATGGTTTATTTTCATTTTTGGGCTTCAAAGCAGTCCAAAAACATAAAGTCATTCTTCCATCATTTTTTAAGTAATCCTATATAGGATTGCAGATTTCCATTTTCATTTCCATTTCCATTTTTGAAACCTACATTCATTTCCAAATGATTTTATTTCTCCATTTTGGAGAAAACCATAATCATTCCTAAAAGTTTCTCATTTTCTATTTATTACATTCATTTCTATTCAAACACGCAATTGGTTTCTGGTTTCAACGAGCTAGCAGAGGAACCGATTGAACATATGTAGTTGAGGCTCAAATGATTTATAATTAAGTTTCGGCTTTTGATCAATTAATTACAAACTCATTTAGTCACGAAGTCATTCCACAATAGTATCATGACTGAGCTCTCCCCAACAACATATCATTACGAAAGCAACTACTCAGTGCTCGTCCAATGACCTTTTCATAAGTGTGTTACCCTCATAGGATTCCTTGATCTCTTTGGGATAATATTCGTTCTCCTAATATGATTTTATTTTATATCATGGTAACCATTACATCTTTCTTCATGAAAAGTCAATCACTATCAAATAATGATCAAGTCATTCATCACAAAGGCAGGCGACCCATGGCCATGTTTACTTTTCATCAACCATGTAATGCCAATAAGAGGATATCATTTACCTATGTTTTGAGCTATGAATTTCACTATTGCAAATGACACTACATACTACATAAGTCATACAGCCAACACACCAGCGTTCGGTTCCTTATCTATTTAAACTCAGGCTTTTACTTATATCAAAGTGTACTAGTCACGCATACATAGTTCGCCATCTACTCGGGATTTAGGTATGTCGCACTATGAACATCACGAGTGAATAAATCCATAAACGGATTCAGGATATATTATGCTTGGGCCAAGTCCGATGTATTGTCTGTCCAGTCAATCACATCTATGTCTCTATCTTTTAGGAGTCATCCGCTCCAATGCCCAAAACAAGGCATCTCCCTAGTTGGACTTGATAAACAACATGTTAGTCTTTCAATCAGTTTACTCATTTCTGATTAGACTAAGGATATGTTTAGGTTTGTCTACCAATACAAGCTACCTTTGTGTACTATGATCCTGTAACAGCCCGTTTTTAATCAAATCGGAACAGTGGTTTTGGGACCACAAATCCAAAGTCAAAATAATTATTTTATTATTATTTTAATGTTTACATCATGATAATATGTTTGTGTGAAATTTTCGTTAAGAAATTTTATCGTTTGAATGGTTAATTTGATAAAAAAGACTAAATCGCGAAAAGTGCAAAAGTTATGTTCTAATATTTAAAGGTGTCCAATAGCTATGGAATCTTAAAGTTAAGGTCCTTAAGTGGTAATTAGACCATTATAAATGTTAGTGGACATTCTTGGACATATATTAAGTATTTTAAGTGATTAATTAATAAGGTTAATTTTGTAATTTAGTAAATAATGGTAATTAAAAACAAATAAAACAAAGTAACATCTTTTCTTCTTCATGTTTCAACTGAAACTAGGGCAAAGAAACACCATTTTTCATCTTCATCATTCGGCCAAGGCATTTGTGCTCAATTAGGTACAGTTTTTGTCCCGTTTTTAATGATTTTTACGTTTTTGAGATCGTTGCAGCTTAGTCTAGCTAGCCCAGGGACTATTTTTCAAAACTGTTAAAGATTTAGGATGTTGCCATTGATGAATAAGCATGCATTTTAGTTTTTTATGGATGAAAATGAAAGTTTGGTGAAGGTTATACAAGTTTTGTAAAGTGATTTTTGATAAAAATGCAAATTAGGGATTAAATTGTAAAATATGGGAACTTTGTGGTTAAACTGTGAAATAAATGAAAACTATGGGCTGCTAGGGACCTAATTGAAATTCAGCTAGCATGGGTTTGGGTGGAATTGCATGATTTTGTAATTTTATGAAATAAAGACTAAATTGTAAAAATGTGAAACATTAGGGGAAAATGTGTAAAAGTGCCTTAATGTGAGTTTTGGACTAAATTGAATAGAGAGATAATTAAATAAGTTAATTTTGATTACATATAGATCAAGAAAAGTGGAATTCAGATCTAGATAGGGGAAAAAACAAAGTACTCGACTAATCGACCTATTTCGCCGTTTTTACATTCGAGGTAAGTTTGTATGTAATAAGTTTCATTATAAATGTATTTTCATTACTTTGATATTGCATAAATTATGAATACAAGCCTACGGACATGTTCGATAATGATTCGACAACGATTCGGCATTGGAAATCCCGTTTGAACCATAGGAATAGATTAGGATACGAATGACATGTCATTAGGGGTTATTATGATTACGTGATCCGGGTGCTGGTCCTGTACGTCCTACCGGTGGCTGAGTATACCGGTATGTGTTACGGTTACTTGACAGCTTGTGTGAGAAGTACCGTGTAGCTACGTCTTGACTGACAGCTTGTGTGAGCAGGTCCATTGATAGCTTGAGAGTTAGCATATATGTGATATGAGATTGAGATAGCATTGGCTATGTATGTGCCACTTCGGTGCAAGTTTCCTGAGTATCTGGTAGTATTCCGAATGGTTCAACGGGTAAATTAAAGATGTGGTTGAGTATGAGATTGATACGAGATGGTACAAGTATGTACATGAACCGTAAAAGCTTTAAATCGAAGAAATTGTGAAGTTTGCATATAATCTTATGATTAAAGATGTGAAATGTTTGTTAGATAATATGAGCTACATATTGATATATTTAATTTGTTGAATTGTGTATTTATGATTACACTGAGTTTACTTCATACGAGCTTACTAAGCTATAATGCTTACTTTGTTTATTTTACAATGTTTTATAGTGATTTCAAAGCTAGCTCGGATTCGGGGATCGTCGGAGACTTCGTCACACTATCCTACTATCACTTTGGTACTTTTGAGCTTATGTTTTGGTTATATAGCATGTATATTATTATGGTTATTTTGGTTATGACTTGATAATGATTTTGGTCATTTGAAATGGCTTGTAAATGTTAAATGTTTTGGTTTGTATATAGCCATGAGAGTTGGCTTATTTTGGTTGATGTGGTTATGTATATATCTATGTGCATATGGCTTGGTTATGTGATTAAAGATGAATATGTTATGCTTGTTGATATTTGGCCATTAGGGGTACTAAATGGTTGAGAATTAGATTTGGTATGTTATGAGATTAAGCTAGATGATGCAAATTTGAAAGTTCATATTGATGTTTGAGATTAGGAGATTTGATGTGAATTGAATGGTACATTGTGGTATTGATAACTTTTGTATGTGTTAGTTTTGAAATGGTATAAATGATGCTTGGTTGAGGATGTATGAATGACTATTTATGCTTTGGTTTGGTGCCAATTGTTGTGGTGTAGGTGTATGCAAGTTTGGGTGGCAAAATGGCTTGGTAAATAGCCTATTTTTGTCCACACGGGCAGAGACACGGGCGTGTGTCTCAGCCGTGTGTGACACACGGTTATGTTACACGGCCGTGTGTCCCCTGGTGTTGAAATAGAAACCAAGTTAGTATGCTCCACACGGCCTAGCACACGGGCGTGTCTTTGGCCGTGTGAGACACACGGCCGGGCCACACGGGCGTGTGTCCCTTATTTTTTTGAAAAATTTTCTAAGTGTTTCAAAAGTTTCTAAAATTACCAGTTTAGTCCCGAACCACCCCGAATGCATGTTTTGGGCCTCGTAGGCTCGTATTAGGGACAATATGATTGATTTTGAATGAATTGTATTTGAATTGATTAATTGTATGAGAAATATATGTTTAAATGTGTGATAAATTTGGTAATGCTCTGTAACCCTATTTCGGCATTGAATACGGGTGAGGGGTGTTACATTTATTGGTATCAGAGCTACGGTTTAGTCGATTCTTAGACTAACGTAGCGTGTGTGAGAGTCTAGCTATGCATGCCATATATAATCTGTGATAGTGTGAAAACTCCTGACAGTTTAAAATGTGTTTTCATATAGTAAATGAATCCCAATCGAGCTATAGCTGATGATGTTGAAAGTAATACGCCTGCCTCCATTCACGGAGTATCGTAAATGGAGTCTAGACCCGTATCGGGTAGCTAGGGAGGAGATGCTAAAGAAGCCTTCTTCCAGATGATGAACGTGTGGTTCACAGAGTTTGTTCGAAAAAATCCGGCTACTCAACAACCTCCACCCCCACCTAATCCCCAACCGGTTCCCGTAGCTCCTCAAGGTGTGGAACTTCTAAGATTGAATAAGCCGCCAGTAGATAAAATCTGAAAATATGGGGCTGAAGAGTTCAGAGCTACCATTGATGACGATCCCGAGAGAGCTAAATTTTGGCTTGAAAATACTATTCGGGTATTTGATGAACTTCCTTGCACACCTGCGGAGTGTTTAAAATGTGTCGTTTCACTATTAAAGGACACTATATATCAGTGGTGGAATACTCTAATATCAGTGGTACTGAGAGAAAGAGTTACCTGGGAATTCTTTCAAGCTGAATTCAGAAAGAAATATATCAGTCAACAGTTCATTGATAGAAAACGCAAAGAGTTTTTAGAGTTGAAACAGGGCCATATGTCCGTGATAGAATACGAGCGAGAGTTTGTGAGACTCAGTAAATATGCTCGAGAATGTGTTTCAACTAAGGCCATAATGTGTAAAAGGTTTGAAGATGGGTTAAACGAAGACAACAGACTGTTAGTCGGGATTCTTGAATTAAAAGAATTCGTTGTATTGGTTGACAGAGCCTGTAAAGCCGAATAACTTGGCAAAGAAAAGAGAAAGGCAGATTTTGAAGCTAGAGATTTGAGGAAAAGATCGATGAATAAACCATATCAATCTTCATCAAAGAAATCAAGAGATTTGTATAGTCGCTCAAATGCTTCATTAGGATATTCAAACAGAGAACGTGGAAAGCAATACTCAAGTCCTAAAGCTCAGGCTACATCAGTATCGAGTATTGGCAGTGTGAGAAACAATAAATCTAAATGTCAACGATGCGGAAGACGACATCCTGGTGAATGTAGAATGAATGACCGGGCCTGTTTCAGATGTGGCTCGCAAGATCATTTTATTCAAGATTGCCCTAAGTTAGCTGAGAAAGATAAATTCCAGAATGCAAGACTGAGCAACACAGCTACTAGAGGAAGGCCACCTAGAAATGTGGGGAACGTGACTAGTAGCAGAGGAAGGACTAAGGGCTCTGCTGTGAGATCTGAGGCCAGAGCACCTGCTAGAGCTTACGCTATTCGCGCTCGCAAAGATGCGTCGTCACTCGATGTTATCACCAGTACATTTTCTCTTTCTGACACTAATGTGATTGCTTTGATTGATCCTGGATCGACTCATTTGTATATATGTATGAATTTGGTGTCTAATAAGAGTTTTCCTATTGAGTCTACTGAGTTTGTGATTAAAGTATCGAACCCCTTAGGCAAGTATGTTCTAGTTGATAAAGTTTCCAAGAACTATCCTTTAATGACTTGGGGTTACTGTATTCCGGCGGATTTAATGCTTTTGCCATTTGATGAATTTGATGTGATACTGGGTATGGATTGGTTATTTTTGCATGATGCCGTTGTGAATTGTAGACGAAAGACTATTAAATTGAAATGTCAGAATAGTGAAATTCTTCGAATTGAATCTGATAAGTCGAGTGGATTGCCTGTTGTGATTTCATCAATGTTAGCTCAGAGATATGTGAGGAAATATTGTGATGCTTACGTAGCTTATGTTTTGGATACAAAAGTGTCTAAATCTAAGATTGAATCAGTGCCAGTTGTCTGTGAGTATCCGGATGTGTTTCCAGAAGAGTTACCGGGGTTGTCACCGATTAGAGAGGTTGATTTTGCTATTGAATTAGTGCCGGGAACATCACTGATATCTATAGCTCCATATACAATGGCTCCGACAGAATTGAAAGAGTTGAAATCTCAGTTGTAAGAGTTAATCGATAGAGGTTTTGCACGACCTAGTTTTTTGCCCTGGGGTGCGCCAATGTTGTTTGTAAAGAAGAAAGACGGATATATGAGAATGTGTATTGATTATTGAAAACTCAATAAGGTTACGGTAAAGAACAAGTATATGTTGCCACGAATAGATGATTTATTTGATCAGTTGAAAGGGGCAACAACGTTTTTGAAGATTGATTTGAAATCGGGTTATTATCAGTTGCGAGTTAAAGATTCAGATGTGCCGAAAATTGCATTCAGAACAAGGTACGGACATTATGAATTTCTTGTTATGCCTTTCAGATTGACTAATGCTCCTGCAGTTTTTATGGATTTGATGAATCAGATTTTTAGACCATATTTAGACAGATTTGTTGTTGTACTCAGTGACGACATTCTGATCTATTCTCGAGATGAGTCTGAGCATGCCGAGCATTTGAGGATTGTGCTACAAACCTTGAGAGATAAGAAACTGTTTGCTAAATTCAGTAAATGTGATTTTTGGCTCCGAGAGGTTGGATTTTTGGAACACATTATTTCAACAGAAGGTATACGAGTTGATTTGAGCAAGATTTCAACAGTTGTTGATTGGAAACCACCGAGAAATGTATCTGAAGTCAGAAGCTTTTTGGGATTAACTGGTTATTATCGACCTTTATTTAGAGGATTCTCGATGATTGCTACACCGATGACCAGATTGCTACAGAAAGATGTAAAATTCGAGTGGTCAGAGAAATGTCAACAGAGTCTTGATTAGTTGAAAGCATTGTTAACTGATTAACTAGTTTTGGTTCAACCTGAGTCAGGTAAAGAGTTTGTGATTTACAGCGATGCTTCATTGAATGGTTTGGGTTGTGTTTTGATGCAAGAAGGAAAACTGATAGCTTATGCCTCCAGACAGTTAAAGCCACATGAAAAGAATTATCTGACGCACGATTTAGTGTTGGCCGTTATTGTATTTGCATTGAAAATTTGGCGACATCATTTGTAAGGTGAAAAGTGCCATATCTTTATTGATCACAAGAGTTTGAAATATATAATGACCCAGAAAGATCTGAATTTGCGACAACGAAGATGGCTCGAGTTGCTAAAAGACTATGAGTTAGTGATTGATTATCGTCCGGGGAAAGCGAATGTAGTCGCGGATGCTCTGAGTAGAAAATCATTATTTGTTTTGAGAGCTATGAATACTCAGTTGACCTTATCTGATGATGGTTCGATTCTAGTAGAGTTAAAAGCTAAACCGGTATTTCTTAAGCAAATTTGTGAAGCTCAGAAGTGTGATAATGATTTGCAAACCAAAAGAATGCAATGTGAGTCGACTAGTGATTCATACTATCAGATTGGATCCACTGATTGTTTAATGTTCCGAGGTAGAATTTGCGTACAAAAGAATTTTGAGCTCATTCAGAAAATTCTACACGAAGCACATAGTGGTTGTCTATCTGTTCACCCAGGAATTACTAAAATGTACAATGACTTGAAATAGTTGTGTTGGTGGTCGGGCATGAAACGAGACATTTCAGAATTTGTATCGGGATGTTTGGTTTGTTAGCAAGTTAAAACTGAACATCAAGTGCCTCCGGGATTACTACAACCAATGATGATACCGGAGTGGAAATGGGATAGAGTTACAATGGATTTCGTATCGGGATTGCCCCTGTATCCGAAGAAGAAAGATGCTATTTGGGTTGTCGTTGATCAACTGACGAAATCAACACATTTCATTCCGGTACGTACAGATTATTCACTCAATAAATTGGCTGAGTTGTACATTGCTGAAATAGTTAGATTACACGGGGTGCCAGCTTTGTAACACCCCAAACCCAGCCTAGACGTTATGGCCGAATCTGGAGATGTCACATTGAAGTGTTTTTCGAAAACATAGTTTCATTGGAAAACCCGTTCTATTATTAAAACTTGATTATGCTCTTAACGAAAATTTAAGGGTATCCGGTTCATTTAAAACACAAGTCATTTTTAGCAGAATATTAATCATATTGGTTTGTTACTATACTTTAAAACAGTGTTTGATGCGGAAGCTCTTATAGTATGTTACGAAAACGTGGTGTTTTGAAAAGCATTTATCTTTTGAAAATTCGCGTCCTACTACTCTTAGATGTGAATTAAAATGAGTAAAATCCTCAAATTAAAAGTTAAAATTTAAAGAGGCCTTATTACATAACAAATACCCAAATTAAATTTATTGGAAATAAAACTCAAATGTAAAAGCAGGTGCGGTTGTGTGGCCACCTCCAAATCCCTCGCAGCACCGATTCGCCTAAGACTGGGGATTACCTGTACAGAAAAACAGAGGGGTGAGTTTACGAAAACTTAGTGTGTAACCCTATAAGCAAGATGGCCAATCAGGCCATAGGCAAGTACAGTCTGGGCCTAAGCCCAAATCAATAACAGTGCAGATCAGTTGGGCCTTAGCCCATTACAGTATCAGTATCAGTGTGGGCCTTAGCCCATTTTAGTGACAGTAACAGTTCAGGCATGCAATCAGAAATCCTACCCAACCAGCCTCTACACTCCACTCCGTCCAGCACAAAACTCCATGTGGGGATAAAATCACCCACCCATCCCTACACTCCAAAAATTAGCACCAGTTGCGGTACTTAAATAAAGATATATCAGCAGGTCACCAAGACTGATACACTTCCTCCAATCATAATAATCCCATCCCATGCAACATATCGCTCATGTATGCAACATATATATCGTAGCATGCTCATATAAAGTCATACATAACATAAGACATACAATCATTTTATATCATAGGGGCATAACAATCATTTTATATCAATTTGGGGGTCTAGGTATACTTACCGACCCATCAGTAGGTCCACAGTCGTCTCGAGAAACCTGTGCAACCTTTACCGTCAAACAGTGAAAATAGGCCCAAGGCCCATAATGCGGGCCCATGTGGGCCCACACGCCTGTGTGGCCCACATAGCCCAGAATTGGTCTCGATCATGAAAATTACACAGTTTGGCCCAATATTCTTCACACGTTCATGTGGTTTACCTGTGTAGGGCCCACAAGCTCGTTGGGGCCACACGACCCCTTTCGGCCCAAAGTGGCCTAAACTGGCCTAAGACCACGAAATCGCTCATGGTGGCTTCAACAGTCTAACACCCACGTTTTATGCATTCGGTTTACCACACGAGTGAGTGCACGCTCGTGTAGCGTCAATTGTCATATTTTTTCGGCTTTTGCAGGTTTATGATTTGGGTAGTGTTTACACACACCTGTTTCTGAAGACGTGTGAATAACCCGCAAGCACCAAACCTGCCTTGATTGAACAAATGTGACTTAGTCCTTTTAGATCACTGACGAAGGATGATTACAACTCCTTGACGAATATTTGTGTTACAAGCGGATATTATTAAACAGAGTTGTTTATACACATGGCTTAAATCCCTATGTAACAACTTACAGCACCACAGAACCCCAAAAGTAGGGGAAAGAGCATTCGACCTTTACCCACAATGCAAGACAAATTAGTTACCTTTGATCGAGTGATGAAAGAAAGATTTCGAATGCTTCAATACCACTTGCAACTCCTTCACTCATCGAGAAGTTCTAAAAACAGAAAGAAACACAAGAGTATTCGGCTTTGTCAGTACATGAAAGGAGGAGACTTGATACAATTTAAGAGAAACAAGAAGGAGTCGAGTGCACTTACCGATTGTCAGAGAATAATCGCTAAATCGAAGACAAAATAGTGATGGAATCCGCCTGGGTACCAACTAGAGAGATATGATAGGAGAAAATGGTTTACAGAAGAAAAAAGAAGAGAAGAGGATTAATGGAGTATTCGGTCACAAAAGGAAGATAAGGAGAAAGAAAATCTGTTAGCCAAAGGATCGAAGGAGGGGAAGAGGGTGTATTCGGCAGAGGGAAAAGAAAAAATGAAAAAGGGGAGAAGAGGTTTCGATAGAGGGAAAAACGCTTACAAAGCAAAACTGAAAATGAGAAGCATCCCTCTAGCCGAATTCTTGAGTGCCCCAGAGTCCCATTTCGGCACTACACTCCCTCTCCCCTCACATCCCTTGATTTTCTCCTAAAATCCCTCCTCTAATTCGAATCCCGTTCAACTTCCCAATTTGAATTCTTCTCAACCACTTCAGTGTTTCAGTCAAACCACAATACCCCCCACGGCACAACAGCAAAATAAATACTCCCCTTGTCTCTACCAAGATTCGAACCTCAGTCCATTGGCATAGGTAACACGCCACTTACCCCCTAGACCAGCAGGCTTTTTATGTCTTGCCTTACCCCAAAATAATTTAAAAGCCTACTAACTATAGGCAAGGGTTTATTCCTTAAAAACAAAACTTTTTGCACAAGCCCAGGCTTGAACCCAAGACTTCTCAGACACTCCCAAACACACCCAAATCACTTAACCACTGAAGCAGACAAGCACTTGCGTTACAAACATACAAAAATAAGTACTTAAATTTTTAGGGCGTTACAACTCTACCCCCCTAAAAGAAAATTTCAGCCTCGAAATTTACCTGATCAAAACAGATGAGGGTATTGTTGACGCATCGTCTCTTCGGGTTCCCACGTGGGCTCATCTGAACTGTGATTGCGCCAAAGTACCTTAACCAGTGGGATAGACTTCTTCCTCAAAACTTTCACATAATGATCTAAAATCTGAACCGGTTCCTCCTCAAAAGTCAGGTTCGGTCTAACCTCAATCTCCTCAGTTGATATCACGTGTGTGGGATCAGAGCGATAACGTCTCAACATAAAGACGTGGAACACATCATGAATCTGATCCAACTCCGAAGGTAGCTCAAGTTGATAGGCAACCGGTCCCACACGTTTTAGTATGCGATAAGGCCCAATAAACCTAGGGCTCAACTTGCCCTTCCATCCAAATCTCAGTACCTTCTTCCATGGCGAGTCTTTTAGAAAAACGAAGTCCCCCACAGAATACTCAATCTCCTTGCTCTTCAAATTCGCATACGATTTTTGTTCGTCAGATGCCGCCTTCAATCGATCCTTAATTATTCTAACTTTGTCCTCGGTATCAGAAACCAGTTCAGGGCTCAGAACACGCCACTCGCCCAACTTAGTCCAACACGAAAGAGTACGACACCTACGGTCATATAATGCCTCGTAAGGTGCCATCTGTATGCTAGGTTGGTAGCTATTGTTATATGCAAACTCTACCAATGGCAAATAGTCTTCCAAACAGCCTCGGAAATCTATTACACAACTCCTTAACATATCCTCCAGTATTTGAAATCACCCTCTCTGATTGACCATCTGTCTAAGGGTGAAACGCAGTACTGAAGTCCAACCTTGTACCCAAAGCCTCGTGTAACTTCTTCCAGAATCGAGACGTGAAGCGAGGATCTCTATCTGATATTATGGAAACCGGTACCCCATGCAGTCTCACTATCTCAGCCACTTACAGTTTAGCTAGCTTCTGCAATGAGTAATCAGTACGAACTGGTATGAAATGAGCGGACTTGGTCAACCGATCCACTATGACCCATACTGCATCCTTCTTAGTAGGCGTTAGGGGTAGCCAACTAACGAAGTCCATAGTTACTCTCTCCCACTTCCAAAGTGGAATTTTAACTGACTGAAGTAACCCTGAAGGTAATTGATGTTCAGCCTTAACCTGCTGTCAAGTCAGACATTTACCCACAAAATCAGAAACTTCATGCTTAAGACTTGGCCACAAATATAACTCACGAAGGTCTCGGTACATTTTATTCCCCCCGGGATGCATAGCATAAGGACTACTATGCGCTTCTCGTAGTATAGATTGCCTCAAATCAATATCCCTTGGTACACAGACTCTCCCACGGAAACACAGTACCCCTTCGCTATTCAGTTCAAAATCTGAAGTTTCCCCACTCTCAAACTGTCAGAATCGAGGACCTAAAGACCCATCCTCCAACTGTTTACCCTTAATCTGTTCAATCCACGACGGTTTAACTTGAAGTTCGGCCAACACACTACCATCATCAAATAAGCTGAGACGAGCAAACATCACCCTCAGATCCGCCATAGCCCTACGACTCAGTGCGTCAGCCACCACGTTGGCCTTACCAGGATGGTATTCAATCGAATAGCCATAATCCTTAAGCAGCTCAATCCATCTACGCTGCCTAAGGTTTAGCTCCTTCTGAGTGAGAAGGTATTTGAGGCTCTTGTGATCGGTGTAAATGATACACTTTTCACCGTACAGGTAATGCCTCCAGATTTTCAGTGTGAATACCACCGCGGTCAACTCGAAGTCATGCGTCAGATAGTTTTCCTCATGCGACTTAAGCTGGCGAGACGCATATGCCACTACCTTACCCTCTTGCATCAACACACATCCAAAACCGACATGTGATACATCGCTGTAGACAGTGAATTCTTTCCTAGACTCTGGCTGTATTAAGACATGGGCCTCCATCAGAACCTTTTGAAGTTTCTCAAAACTCTATTGCTGCTTATCAGTCCAGACAAACGGCACCCCTTTACTCAACAATTTAGTCAGAGGTGCAGCAATCAACGAAAACCCCTCAACAAAACGTCTATAATACCCTGCCAAACCCAAAAAACTTCAAATCTCAGATACCTTCTTAAGCGGCTTCCAATCCAAAACAACTTCAATTTTTCGAGGATCAACTCTAATCCCTTCAGCAGATACCACATGGCCCAAAAATGTTACCTCTCGTAGCCAGAATTCACACTTCTTGAACTTAGCGCATAATTGTTTCTCCCTCAAAATCTACAGAACAACTCAGAGATGTCGTCAAGTTCATCCTCAGTTCTCGAATACACCAAGATGTCATCTATAAAAACCACTACGAACTGATCCAAATAAGGCTGGAATACTCGGTTCATCAGATCCATAAAAGCTACTGGTGCATTCGTCAGTCCAAACGGCATCACAAGGAACTCATAATTACCATAATGAGTCCTAAACGCCGTCTTGTGGACATCAGCCTCTTTGACTCTCAGTTGATGGTAACCCGATCGATGATCAATCTTATAGAAGACCGAAGATCCCCAAAACTGGTCGAATAGATCATCAATCCTTGGCAGGGGGTACTTATTCTTAATATTCAATTTATTCAGTTACCGGTAGTTGATGCACATACGCATGGATCCATCCTTCTTTTTCATAAATAACACCGGTGGTCCCCATGAAGACACACTAGGGCAGATGAACCCTCGATCCAGTAACTCTTGAATCTGAGCCTTAAGCTCCACTAGCTCCTTCGGTGCCATTCTATAGGGAGTGATGGACACTGGAGCTGTACCCGGTAGGAGCTCAATCCCAAATTCAACTTCACGGTTTAGAGGTAGTCCAGGTAGTTCATCGGGAAAAACATCCGAAAAGTCTTTGACTGTTTTGATGTCTTTAACAGAAGAAATCTCAGAATCCAAAACATCGATGTAGGCTATATATGCCTTACAACCCTTACGAACCAACTTCTCGGCCTTCAGGGCAGAAATCACATTTGACAAATAATTTCGACGCTCCCCTATTACCACCACCTCATCACCCTCCACAGTTTTCAGTACTACCCGTTTAGTAGCACAATCCAAATTCACTTGATGATTAACCAGCCAATCCATGCCCAGTATTAAGTCGAATTCTCCAAAAGGAAGTTCCATTAAATCTGCCAAAAAGATGGTTCCTTGAACCTCCAAAGGTACATCTCTAAACAATTTGTTTACCTTAACTGACTGCCCTAAAGGACTCAACACAGTAATCTCACTCGCAATGGTTTCAACCACTATACCCAAAGTCTTAGACACCGAGCATGCTATATACGAATGCATAAACCCAAAATTAATTAGTACAATATAAGGTACATTATAGATGAAGAGCGTACCAGTAATAACATCTGGGGCGTCTCCGTCCTCTCGGTGATGTGTAGCATAAACCAGAGCTGGCTGCCTCGCCTCAGCATGACCAGCACCTCTGCCCGGTGCTCCACGACCACGGCCCATACCATTTCCATCTCTAGCCTGACCACGGCCTCTCGGCGGCTGAACAGTATCTCGACCTGTAACTTGCATCTATTCGGGCCTCTGTGGACAATCTCTGATACGGTGCTCTAATGATCCGCATCTCAAACATGCCCCAATCCTTTTCCAGCACTCGCCCTGATGGCGTCTACCACAGTCAACACATGGCTGCGATCCAGTAGTAGCATTAGGGGCCCCAACTCTAAACGGCCCATCCACTCTGGCCTTTTTCTTCGGCCTCTGAACAAAACTTGAGGGCTCTGCATCCCTCTTATTCCTACCCTTTTCTCGGTTCTGACGCTCAGTACGCTTCACCTCCTCGGTGATCTTCTCCTTATCTACCAGTGTGGCAAAATCTCGCTTCCTCTGTGGAGCTATCAAAACTCTCAGACTATCCTTGAGGCCATCCTCAAAACGAACACACCGCTCATATTCAGTTGCCAATCCCACGCGCGTAGCAACTTAATCGCAAAAATTCAGCTTCATATTCAGCCACTGATTTATCCCCCTGAGTCAGATTTAGGAACTCCCTCCTCCGGGCATCCACATAACTAGTGCCTACTTACTTTCCTTGGAAAGCAGTCTTGAAGAATTCCCATGTCAATCGATCGGCCTAAGTACCCTCTTTAACTGTAAGCCACCACTGATAGGCTTCATCTCGTAACAATGACACCGCACCTTTTAATTTATGCTCGGGGGTGCAGTCGAGGTCATCCATGATCCTCTCTGTGGCCTCAATCCAATATTCAGCCACGTTAGAGGCAACTCCAACAATACCCCTAAAAATCTCAGCTCCATTGGACCGGATTCGTTCCGTAACCGACCCTCAGCCCTCAGTACTAGTATTGGGCCCAGCGACCCTTTCCAGAATTCGCAACATAGCTTGGGACAATGCGCCGTCCCCAGCCGCTCGATCGTGAGACCTAGTCTCCGTCACAGGTGAAGCTGGTGCCTCTCTAGCTTCAGCGCTAGGCATGTGGCCCGATGACAAAGATCCAGCTCGAGCACCTCTACGGCCTCCGCCATGGCCTCTTGTACCCCTTCCACGAGTACCTCTGGTGCTCATTATATATTTTCGTATTATCTGTTTTTAACAATTTTATACATCAGTTTACAGTTCCAGTGTTGATTAACAGATATCTTATGGAAGTAATATCAGTACTTAAGAGTTTATTTTTGCAGAACGCAGTCTCACTACAATTTTAGTTTCCCTAACCAGAATATTCAGTACAGTCTACTACCTATAGTAGTCTCAGTATTTCACTTTAAACAAACAGAAGTTTCAAAGGACTTACCACATCGGCGCCAGAGACTCGGTGTGCCACACATTCAGTAAAAATATTTTAAAATACTTCCAAATCGTTTGGAATAGTTCTTTTTTGAAAATTCTAAGTTTTAGCAAAAACCCAAAAACCACAACCGAGTTTTGAAACCTGGCTCTGATACCACTAAATGTAACACCCCAAACTCAGCCTAGACGTTATGGTCGAATCTGGCGATGTCACATTGAAGTGTTTTTCGAAAACATAGTTTCATTGGAAAACCCGTTCTATTATTAAAACTCGTTTATGCTCTTAACAGAAATTTAAGGGTATCTGGTTCATTTAAAACTCAAGTCGTTTTTAGTAGAATATTAATCATATTGGTTTGTTACTATACTTTAAAACAGTGTTTGATGCGGAAGCTCTTATAGTATGTTACGAAAACGTGGTGTTTTGAAAAGCATTTATCTTTTGAAAATTCGCGTCCTACTACTCTTAGATGTGAATTAAAATGAGAAATATCCCCAAATTAAAATTTAAAATTTATAGAGGCCTTATTACATAACAAATACCCTGTAACACCCTAAACCCAACCTAGACGTTATGACCGGATCTGGCATGTCACATAGAAGGGTTGTTTAAAACTGCGTGTTCGTTAAAACTCCATATTCTTTTTGAAAACTTCGAGCTTTATTATTTGTGAAATTCAGTTTCGCGTTTATTAGTAAAAATGTTGTTACTGCTATTATTATTCTTATCATTATTATTTACCGAAAACTTGTTTAAAACAGAAATCAAATTCTGTGAATTGCGAAGATGTGATATTTTGAAAACAGTTGGTGTCGTTTTAAGAAACCACGTATTTATAAATTTAACAGTTATTAAAGAAACCTTAAAAGAAAATACACCAACGGCCTTATTACAAAAATATTAACCCAAAATAAATTAAAACCAAAATAAAGCGATAACGAAAATTTACTAAGTTCCCGAGAAATGTTCCCGATGTATGGCCACCACAGAGTCCTCCGCCGCCCCAAATCCTCTAACGCTGGGGATCACCTGCAAGATTAAAGCAGAGGGGTGAGTTATGAGAACTCAGTGTGTAATCCCCTTAATCGGTTATTAACTGGGCCTGAGCCCATACGAAAACAAACTGAGCCGGAGCCCATACAGAAACAAACTGAGCCGGAGCCCATACAAAAACAAACTGAGCCGGAGCCCATAGAGAAACAAACTGAGCCGGAGCCAATACAGAAGCAGACTGGGCCTTAGCCCTATAAACATGATCATGCAAATATAGAATACAGCCCAACATAATATTCCATCCGCTACACACCACCCGTACCAGCCCAACACACCTGTGGGGATTTCTAAATCGACCCATCCATCCGCTACACACCTCGATGGCAGTCAAGCTGCTCATCACAGAATTTGTGGCAAAGCCACCAGAATATCAGAATATACGTGGCATAGCCACCAAAAGGAATTGTGGCAGAGCCACCAGATTACACTTCATCCGATCATCAATGTCCCAATCCCATGCAGAATGTCATGTATGCAAAGCATATATCAAATATAATGTATGAAATGAATTACCATCATAACCAGATAAATAGAATACATATAATCATACTAATCAACCCATAAGGGTATAACAGAAATTTTACCCACCGAGGGTATTTCAGTAATTTACCCACTAGGGGTATTTCAGTAATTTACCTTCCAGGGGTATTTCAGTAATTTACCCTTTAAGGGTATTCTGGTAATTTATCATCTAACGGCCTTTCTGAAGGCCTACTGTCGCTTCGAGCGACACAGGACCCTTTTTGGGTCTCTACGGAACTATTGGGCCTAAATTCTATTTTAGGCCCAAACGGGCCCACACGCTCGTGTGGCCCCTTTCGCATGATTCCGGGCTCAGAATCACAAATTTTGCACTCAGACTTATCATTTGATAGCTTTCTAACAGTTTTGCCCAAGTGGGCCGGAAAGCCCATTGGGCCCATTTGGCCCGTTTTGGCCCGGTTAGGCCCGTTACAGCATCAGTATCGTGAGAGTGCTTGTGACACCCTCAACGACTTAATGTCGCGATTCCTATCTCAATTTACCACTACGAGCGCTTGCACACTCGAGTGGTCACAGTTGCCGACTTTTTGGCTTTCCGGCTTTTGGCCGTTTCACAGAACATCACAAGCTTTTATCAAAAAGGGTGTGAGATTACACACCTGATCACGCAGAGAACTATACACTCACGATCGTCATCACCCTCACTAGAGCGATCAACTATGATTTGCTTATCTAAACCAGATGTCGACGCCCTTCCGCAACTCGACGGAAAGTCCCGAACTGCTGATACACTACGCCGCTTAAACTTGGAAGTAGGGGCTACGGATCCTCCTCCATTAGGCCCTTTCCTGTTCCCCCCTTCGATTGGTTACCACCAGCCTCCATGAAGAACTCCTGATTAGAGCATCAATC
Source organism: Gossypium sturtianum (assembly GCA_025698515.1). Taxonomy (NCBI): domain Eukaryota; kingdom Viridiplantae; phylum Streptophyta; class Magnoliopsida; order Malvales; family Malvaceae; genus Gossypium; species Gossypium sturtianum. The sequence goes on from CM046948.1 coordinate 129,416,266, forward strand.
TCCTATCACTCCTCGAGTGGCCCTAACACCATCCCACATCAAACTTAAGAAGGAGAAAGATTCGACAATAGGAAAACTAGGAAACGATACCACTACTTACCCACAAAATGATCTCCTTCAATAGTGTGACACTATTTAGCTTTGCCTCTCTCTTGGCTAGCGCAACCGATCTCCTACACCTTAGATTCGGTAATAGCAGCCCCTTTGAACAAGAGAAGTTTAACCACGCATGGCCCTTAGAGATGACGATTAAGTGAAGAGAAGAGTAACCAAACACGAGGACTAGATGAGAAGAGATTTGGCAGTTGATCTCTGATAAAATCGGCCTAGGCACAAAGAGATGAGGGTTTTGGCTTTAGTAGGGAGTGAAGAGAGAAAAGAAGAAAAAGAAACGAAGGGGAAAGAAACCTTACCTTGCGATCACAGAAGAACTGAAAAGACCAGGTAGATTCGGCAGACTAAAGAACGCCAAGCTTCAGGCTACAAGGTGTTCGGCTATTAGCAAAAGAAGAGGGAAACCGATTCTAGTTGGAGGAAATAGGCAATTCGGTTAATGGAGAAAAGAATAGAAGAGTAATGGAGAAGAAGAGAGCTTTCGGCCAAGTGGTGTTTAGGTAACCAATAGAAGGAGATGAGGTTATACGGCTTAAAGAGAAAAGTAGAGAAAGTAAAGAAAACAAAGGGAAACGAAAGTGTTACCTTGCAACCAGAGAAAACTGAATAGGAAGGAAAGATTCGGCAGCAACGGGTAATAACCTTGAACTAATGCAGAAGTGGTTCGACACCTAGCAACAACACCACAGAACCAGGTTCGGTTAATGAGATTAACCAAAATGAAATACCCAAGTTGAGAAGAAAGAAGTAACCGATTGAGAACTAGAAGAAAAGGGGGTTGAGGTTCGGCTATGGTATAGAAAAGAGGAAAAAAGAAAGAGATGGGAGGTGATTTTCGGCATAGTGATTTGGTAACTAGCAAAAGGGAGCGAAGTAAAAAGAGAGAAAAGAAATGCTAAAAGAAGAACCCAAAATACTTGAGTAGAAAGAAAGAAGAAAAATTCCCAAAAGTGCAAAAAGAAGTTTAGAGAGACTAAAGAAATTCGGCAATACTCTACACTAGCCTAAAAATGCCAAAACACCCCTCCCTTAGCCATTTTTCCTCTCCTCCAACACTCCCACATTCGACCAACCTCTCCCCCTCCTTGATTCACTCCTTGATTTTCTCCTTGCATTTCTCCACACCACCCATTCAAACAATTTGACTAATTCAAACCTTCACCAAGTAGAGTTCCACTCCAACTCCACCTCTTCTCTTCCTTGAGCACAAAATAAAACTCCCATATGCTGCATAGGGGATTCGAACACTCTCCCTCTCTACCTCCCTTGTGACGCCACACCACTAGGCCACCAGCTCCACTTGTGTTAGCAAACACACTTAATTAACCTTAAGTCATGCTTCCACTAGCTCTCCCCAATAAAGTGCCAAAAATCAAGATTTTTCCTATGGCCTAACTTGGACCCGTGACTTCATAGAAGCCCCGTAACCTTCCAAATTCACTTACCTAATAAGCCCAACTTGCAATTATGCCATTTTCATATTCTCAAAAATTTTAAACGCTTCCACGCCCAAGGTCCAATAGGCCCAATTCTACTAGGCCCAATTTCGGGGCGTTACATACCCAAATTAAATTTATTGGAAATAAAACTCAAATGTAAAAGCAGGTGCGGTTGTGTGGCCACCTCCGAATCCCTCGCAGCACCAATCCGCCTAAGATTGAGGATTACCTGTACAAAAAAGCAGAGGGGTGAGCTTACGAAAACTCAGTGTGTAACCCCATAAGCAAAATGGCCAATCAGGCCGTAGGTAAGTACAGTCTGGGCCTAAGCCTAAGTCAATAACAGTTCAGATCAGTTGGGCCTTAGCCCATTACAGTATCAGTATCAGTGTGGGCCTTAGCCTATTTCAGTGACAATAACAGTTCAGGCATGCAATCAAAAATCCTACCCAACCAGCCTCTACACTCCACTCCGTCCAGCCCAACACTCCATGTGGGATAAAATCACCCACCCATCCCTACATTCCAAAAATTAGCACCGATTGCAGCACTAAATAGTATTTGCAGTAGGGCTGCCAGTACAGTACACTTCTTCCAATCATAATAATCCCATCCCATGCAACATATCACACATGTATGCAGCATATATATCGTCGCATGCTCATATACAGTCATACATAACATAAGACATACAGTCATTTTATATCATAGGGGCATAACAGTCATTTTATATCATTTTAGGGGTCTAGGTATACTTACCGACCCATCAGTAGGTCCACAGTCATCTCGGGTGACCCGTGCAACCTTTACAATCAAACAGTGAAAATGGGCCTAAGGCCCATAATGCGGGCCCATGTGGGCCTACACACCCGTGTGGCTCACATAGCCCAGAATTGGTTTCGGTCATGAAAATTACATAGTTTGGCCTAATATTCTCTACACATTCATGTGGTTTACCCGTGTGGGGCCCACAAGCCTGTTGGGCCCACACGGCCCCTTTCGGGCCAACGTTGCCCAAAACGGCCTAAGGCCACAAAATTGCTCATGGTGGCCTCAACAGTCTAACGCCCACGTTTTATGCGTTCAGTTTACCACACAAACGAGTGCACGCTCGTGTAGCGTCAATTGTCATATTTTTCCAGCTTTTGTCGGTTTACGATTTGGGCAGTGTTTACACACACTTGTTTGCATAGACGTGCGAATAACCCGCAAGCACCAAACCAGCCTTGATTGAACAAATGTGACTTAGTCCTCTTAGATCACTGACGAAGGTTGATTATAACTCCTTGACAAATATGCGTTACAAGCAGATATTATTAAACAGAGTTGTTTATACACATGGCTTAAATCCATATGTAACAACTTACAGCACCACAGAACCCCAAAAGTAAGGGAAAGAGCATTCAGCCTTTACCCACAATGAATGACAAATTAGTTACCTTTGATCGAGTGATGAAAGAAAGATTTCGATTGCTTCAATACCACTTGCAACTCCTTCACTCCTCGAGAAGTTCTAAAAATCGAAAGAAACACAAGAGTATTCAGCTTTGTCAGTGCATGAAAGGAGAAGACTTGATACAATTTAAGAGAAACAAGAAGGAGTCGAGTGCTTTTATCGATTGTCAGAGAATAATCGCTAAACCGAAGATAAAATAGCGATGGAATCCGCCTGGGTACCAACTAGAGAGATATGATAGGAGAAAACGATTTACAGAAGAGAAGAGAAGAGGATTAATGGAGTATTCAGTCACAAAAGGAAGATAAGGAGAAAGAAAATCTGTTAGCCAAAGGATCGAAGGAGGGGAAGAGGGTGTATTCGGCAGAGGGAAAGGAAAAAATGAAAAAGGGGAGAAGAGGTTTCGACAGAGGGAAAAACGCATACAAAGCAAAACTGAAAATGAAAAGTACCCCTCTAGCCGAATTCTTGAGTGGCCCAGAGTCCTATTTCGGCACTACACTCCCTCTCCCCTCACATCCCTTGATTTTCTCCTAAAATCCCTCCTCCAATCTCTCAACCCCCCAATTCGAATCCCATTCAACTTCCCAATTTGAATTCTTCTCAACCACTTCAGTGTTTCAGTCAAACCACAACACCCCCCACGGCACAGTGGCAAAATAAATACTCCCCTTACCTCCACCAAGATTCGAACCTCAGTCCACTAGCATAGGTAACATGCCACTTACCCCCTAGACCAGCAGGCTTTTTATGTCTTGCCTTACCCCAAAATAATTTAAAAGCCTACTAACTATAGGCAAGGGTTTATTCCTTAAAAACAAAACTTTTTGCACAAGCCCAGGCTTGAACCCAAGACTTCTCAGACACTCCCAAACACACCCAAATCACTTAACCACTGAAGCAGACAAGCACTTGCGTTAAAAACATACAAAAATAAGTACTTAAATTTTTAGGGCGTTACAAGCTTCGATTATATCAGATAGAGATCCGAGGTTTATGTTGCGATTTTGGAAGAAATTGTAAGAAGCTTTAGGTACGAGGTTGAACTTTAGTATCGGATTTCATCTGCAAACTGACGGTCAGTGTGAGAGAGTAATACAGATTCTCGAAGATATGCTTCGTTGTTGTGTTTTAGAATTTGAAGGCAACTGGGAGTAATATTTGCCATTGGTTGAATTCACGTATAACAACAGCTTTCAATCGAGCATAAAGATGGCACCGTACGAAGCTTTATATGGTCACAAATGCCGAACTCCATTGTATTGGACTAAGCTTAGTGAGAAAAAGATTCACGGGGTTGATTTGATCAGAGAGACTGAAGAGAAAGTAAAAATAATTCTCGATAGTTTGAAAGCAGCTTCAGATCGACAGAAATCTTACGTTAATTTAAAATGGAAAGACATTGAATTTTAGATCGGTGACAGAGTATTCCTGAATGTATCTCCGTGAAAGAAAATACTTCGTTTTGGTTGCAAAGGCAAATTGAGTCCGCGATTCATCAGACCGTATGAGATTATTGAACGAATAAGGCCAGTGGCATATCGGCTAGCTTTACCATCAGAGTTAGAAAAGATCCAAAATGTATTTCATGTGTCAATGTTACGACGGTATCAATCAGATCCATTGCATATCATTTCTCCGATCGAGATAGAAATTCAACCTGATATGACGTATAACGAAGAGCCGATCAAAATTTTAGCTCGAGAGGTTAAAGAATTGAGAAATAAACGCATAGATTTAGTGAAAATTCTTTGGCAACGTCACGGTATCAAAGAGGCTACGTGGGAGCCTGAGGAATCTATGAGAAAATAGTACCCTAATCTCTTTTCTGGTAAGATTTTCGGGGACGAAAATTCCTAAGGGGAAGCGTTGTAACAGCCCGTTTTTAGTCAAATCAGAATAGTGGTTTTGGGACCACAAATACGAAGTCAAAATAATAATAATAATTATTATTTTAATGTTTACCGCATGATAATATGTTTGTGTGAAAGTTTCGTTAAGAAATTTTATCGTTTGAATGGTTAATTTGATAAAAAGGACTAAATCGCGTAAAGTGCAAAAGTTATGTTCTAATAGTTAAAGGTGTCTAATAGCCATGGAATCATAAAGTTAAGGCCCTTAAGTGGTAATTAGACCATTATAAATGTTAGCGGACATTCTTGGACATATATTAAGTGTTTTAAGTGATTAATTAATAAGGTTAATTTTGTAATTTAGTAAATAATGGTAATTAAAAAAATAAAACAAAGTAACATCTTTTCTTCTTCATGTTTCAACAAAAAATAGGGCAAAGAAACACCATTTTTCATCTTCTTCATTCGGCCAAGGCATTTGTGCTCAACTAGGTACGGTTTTTGTCTCGTTTTTAATGATTTTTACGTTTTTGAGATCGTTGCAGCTTAGTCTAGCTAGCCTAGGGACTATTTTGCAAAACTGTTAAAGATTTAAGATGTTGCCATTGATGAATAAGCAAGTATTTTAATGTTTGATGGATGAAAATGAAAGTTTGGTGAAGGTTATACAAGTTTTGTGAAGTGATTTTTGATAAAAATGCAAATTAGGGATTAAATTATAAAATATGGGAACTTTGTGGTTAAAATGTGAAATAAATGAAAAACATGGGCTGCTAGGGACCTAATTGAAATTCGGCTAGCATGGGTTTGGGTGGAATTGTATGAATTTGTAATTTTATGAAATAAGGACTAAATTGTAAAAATGTGAAACATTAGGGGCAAATGTGTAAAAGTGCCTTAATGTGAGTTTTGGACTAAATTGAATAGAGAGATAATTAAATAAGTTAATTTTGATTACATATAGATCAAGAAAAGAAAAATTCAGATCTAGACCGGGGGAAAAACAAAGTACTCGACTAATCGACCTATTTCGTCGTTTTTACATTTAAGGTAAGTTCGTATGTAATAAGTTTCGTTATAAATGTATTTTAAATGCTTTGATATTGTATAAACTGTGAATACGAGACTACGGACATGTTCGAAAATGATTCGACAACGATTCAGCATTGGAAATCCCGGTTGAACCTTATGAATAGATTAGGATACGAATGACATGTCATTAGGTGTTATTGTGATTATGTGATCCGGGTGTTGGTCCTGTACGTCCTACCGGTGGCTGAGTATACCGGCATGTGTTGCAGTTACTTGATAGCTTGTGTGAGTAGCACCGTGTAGCTACGTCTTGATTGACTGCTTGTGTGAGCAGGCCCGTTGATAGGTCGAGAGTGAGCATATATGTGTTATGAGACTGAGATAGCATTGGCTATGTATGTGGCACTTTGGTGCAAGTTTCCCGAGTATCAGATAGTATTCCGAATGGTTTAACGGCTAAATGAAAGATGCGGTTGAGTATGAGATTGATACGAGATGGTACAGGTATGTACATGAACCGTATAAGCTTTAAATTGAAGAAATTGTGAAGTTTGCATATAATCTTATGATTAAAGATGTGAAAGGTTTGTTAGATAATATGAGTTACATACTGATATATTCAATTTGTTGAATTGTTTATTTATGATTACATTGAGTTTACTTTATACGAGCTTACTAAGCTATAATGCTTACTTTGTTTATTTTACCGTGTTTTATAGTGATTTCAAAGCTAGCTCAGATTTGGGGATCGTCGGAGACTTCGTCACACTATCCTACTATCACTTTGGTACTTTTGAGCTTATGTTTTGGTTATATGGCATGTATAGGATTATGGTTATTTTGGTACTTTGGTACTTTTGAGCTTATGTTTTCACATTTTCACACTATCCTTGCTATGCTAGAACGTTTGGTTACTCCCTTCGACTATGAAATTAAGTCCCTAAATAAAATCACAAGTTAGCAACGCTACTTCAAGTCCACAAAGAAATAGCTATTCGGCCCTAAGAACCTCATAAGATAATACAAGAATTGACCACCCCTCATTCGGTCATAGCTTCACTTACCAACTACTTCCCGAACCTGAATGTTGAATGAATAGAGAAGAAGGTAAGATCGATCCCTACTAAAATCGGCCTAGGCAAAAAGAGATGGAGTTAAGATTTTCGGTTTTGACAAAGCAACGAGAGATGAGAAGAAGATGAGAGAAAAGAATCGTTACCCTTGATTAGAGAGAGAGCCAAATGGAAAAAAATGATTTGGGCCACAAAGACTAGCAACAATGAAAAATAGGTGGAACCGCTCGGCACTTGATAGCAACACGTAAAGGTCGTATTTGGTTATCGAGAGGAAGAGTAGAAAAGAAGTCTAAGAAGTAAAGAGAAGGCTTAGGGGAAGTTTCGGCAAGGAGAAATGAAGAAGAGCTGAGAATGACAGAAAAACCACGAAATAATTCGGCCAACAATGTTACTAACAAAAAGTATCGGAGAGTGTTTGAACAAATTGAGCTGAAGAAAATAAAAGAAATTGTGATTTATTGAAGGGATTTGCAAAAGAGTTAACCCGAAAAGCTTAAAGAAAAGTGCACAAAATCGAAGAAAAATGCCAAGAAGAACCTAAAGAAATTTCGGCATTCTACCTCCCACAAGACCGAATATGCACACACCACTCCCTAACCGAATGTCACCTCCCACAAGCTCCCACATTCGGCCAACCACCCCCTCTCACCTCAATCCCACGATTCACTCCTTAATTTCCTCCCCACATAGCTCTCAACCTTCCATTTGAAACATTTGACTGAGTCTCCATCCAACTTGTAGAGTTCTATCACAACTCTACTTCTTCCACCTCCCAGGCATAAAATAAAAACTCTCATATGCTGCTTGTGGGATTCAAACACTCTCCCTCTCTGCCTCCCTTGTGACGCCACACCACTAGGCCACCTTGCTCTTTGTGTTAGCTATCACATTTAATTAAACCTTAAGCCCTACTTCCACTAGCTCTCCCCACTAAAGTGCCAAAAATCAAGATTTTTCCTATGGCCTAACTTGAACCCGGGACTTCATAGAAGCCCCGTAACCTTCCAAATTCACTTACCTAATAAGTCCAACTTGCAATTATGCCATTCTCATATTCTCAAAAATTTTAAAAGCTCCTACGCCAAAGGCCCAATAGGCCCAATTCTCCTAGGCCCAAATTCGGGTCATTACAAATCTACCCCCTTAAAGAAATTTCGTCCTCGAAATTTCCACTAACAAGGTAGTCATGTAACCACTACCCCTCTACGCTACCGCTGCGTACTCTCATACTAATAACACTAATACACTTCTAATTTATTCTAGAAACCTCTTCACACATCCAAATTTCTAACCACAGAAGCAAACAGATATATCACACATACATAAAATTTCCTACATTCAAACTCCACATCCAAACAAAACGTACCCGACTTAGTGGTGATGGAACAATCTCGAGCCTTATGCTCCTTAGACCCGCATCTCAAGCATGCTCCTGACCTTCTCCGGCATTCACCCGGATGACGCCTTTTGCAATAATCACAAGCCGAAAAGTTTGGACGTGCCTTAACATGCTTCACAGAATGTGAAACACCCCAAACCCGGCCCACAAGCCTCGACCAGATCTGACATGTTCCAGCAGAAAAACTTAACTTAATTTCGTTTCCTGTTCTAGTAAAATAAGTCGATTATTAAAACAAGTTTGAAATTTTAACGAGTTGAAAACCAAGTTGTCGTTCAAGTTTGTATTTCATTAAAACGTTTCCTTCATATTTAAGTAAATTAAAAGAATTGCGATTTTAGGGCTTATTAAGTTGAAAACCGTAAGTTGATTAGGTGATAAAACATTTGAAGTTGTTTTAAGAAAATATTTGATTACTCAATTGTTTACTGTCGCATAGACATGAAGTTTAAACGCAAAATTTAAAACAGTTTAAATAGTGGCCTTATTACAAAGTAAATACCCAAAATAAATCCCGAAAGAAAAGTATGCTAAAGAAAACGCAAAAGTTCAACCATACTGAAACCCGAAAATGCCGAGCATGGCCACCACATAGTCCCCGCCGACCGGTCCATAGCACTAGGTATCACTGCAAAATGTTAGCCCACGAAGGGCGAGTCCACAGCACTCAATGTGCAACAACCAACACCGATTCCCAACCGATTAAAGCCTTTATCGCAAACATTTTGGGCAAAGCCCATCCTTAATCATATTCGGCCATAGGCCCATATCATAGCATATTTAAATCACATATGTATATAAAGATGAAAATGCAACCCAACCCACCTAGATATCCAACCTCTACACACCACCCGTACGCCAATCACACCGTGGGATTTCTAAATCGACCCTCCATCCGCTACACACCCTCCGAAAGCGATCATTTGCGATCAATCGCTCATCGCTTAATACGTGGCATAGCCACGGATAATGTGACAACGTCATCGAATCATATTATTGTGACATGAGTCACTCGGATTAATGTGGTAAAACCACCTAACACTTCCCCTTTTATCATTATCACCCATGTGCCCATGCATCATACAAAATATACTGAGATATCATGCAATATACCTTACCCCAAAGCCATAACGAAATTACACATATTTTCATATCAATGTTTATAAACATTATTAACTGAGTGTTAAGGGGTAACGCACTGAACGCACTATACCATTGAATGATACCCTTAGCCATGTTATTCGTATTTTTATTAACACATATTTAACGTAATACTATTAATCTATCGGGAATTAGCGTAGGGTTACACACCGATAACAAAGTGAGAATGACACTCTCGTCTGACACTCTTGCTATCGGGGATAACGATTTTGCTTATCCTTTCCGATCTTGGCCCACAACTCGGTGGCCAATCACGCATTTACGTAAAAACCGAACGTTTCTTGAATCTAGGGGTAGGAACTACCCCTTTCTCTCCTCCACTGGTATTCGCATCCATCGAATATCACTTAATCAAAAACCCGGTTAATCGATATGTAAGATCTAAACGAAACACAATCTATAACTTAAATACTCTTACCGAAGTAGATCTGAATCCCGGAGACTCCTCCTTTATCTCTGTCGAACTCCTCCTAAAACACCACAGTTAGAATCGGCCATCCCTTAAAAACAATATGGCCTTTGGCCGAAGGTCATACTTTGCTTACCTTGAATATCAAAATCCCAAAAGATCTCCACTGCTCCTAACGTTTGCTTCCAAGAAGGGTTAGGAATCAAAAACCTTGCATAGATTCTGCCATAACATCATTATAGGATTAGGCCTCCGATTTCGACAGGCTAGAATAATACAAAGAGATTCAGACCGAAAGAGATCTCTTACCGAAAAATAGTGACCAAACGCAATGATCAACTGGCTTCTAAGAAATTGAAAAGAGGAAACCCAAAGTAGAGAAGTCGATTCAGAGGAGAAAGATGATCGGCTTTTAGTGCTTAAGAACAATTGGTTTCAAAGGGGTAGAGATGCAATGAGACGTTCGGCTATGAAGAGTAATGGCAAAAGATGTGGGATTCGACTTCAACGTTTAATGCTTGGTGATCGGCTATGGTCAAAATGTGCTTTCGGCTTTTGAAGTAAGAAAGCAAGCGAGTGAAGAAAAAGAGAAAGATGAAGAAAGTGACCTTAATGGTCTTCCCAAATTCGGCTAAAGCAAAGAAAATAGAAAGGGCTTTGAAAGTTTTCTGACTATCACTTTCGGCACAAGTCTAAGGAAGGAAAAGAAAACTAAAATGCACCTTAACCCTTAAGCAAATTCGGCACCTAGCTCCCCCTTGCATGACCGAATAAGCCCCCCTCCAAAGTCCTACATTCGGCCAACTCTCACCCTCTTCTCATCCCCTCTTTTCTCTCTACTTTTTCCTCCTATTTCTTCTCTTCTCCTCTCATTCAAAAAAGTTTGAATGAGTCAACACTTATCTTCCTCTCTTAGCCGAATTTTCAAATGAATTTGACCAAATCAAATGCTCATCCATTCAGTGTCCCTGTGCCATCCAACACTGCACTTCCTTGCCGAAAAATAAAAGCCCAAAACGCTACTTGTGCTGCTCGAACCTAAGTCTCTTCACACTCCCTGAGGCGTCACTCTCCTGTGTTCTAAGTGGCGCCTCCCTTGCCACTTTACCAGTTAAGTTCTTGTGTCTTAATCCACATACTAAACTCCTTAAGGCCTAGCTCCTTAGCTCTCCTTTAAGACTTAAAAATCCAATATTTTTCTAAGGCATCTACCTACTCCCAGGGTTCCCAAGCCCCCAAAACACATACAAACCACACACAAGCATGCTACTACATACATTCAAGTTAAACGCATAACCCTTAAATCCACGGATATTACGCTTCTACCCCTTAAAAATAATTTCGGCCTCGAAATTACACAGCTAAAACAGTGAGGGTATTATCGTCGCATTGCTTCCTCTCGCTCTCACGAAACTTCTTCCGATCCATGGTTACGCCATAACACTTTGACTAGAGGAACCGATTTCCTCCGTAACACCTTCACATCTCGTTCTAGAATCGAATTGGCTCTTCCTCGTAGGACAAGTCCGACTTCACTCCACCTCCTCAATGGCACTACATGAGATGGATCCGATCGGTAACGACGTAGCATCGAAATGTGGAACACATCGTTCATCTGCTTCAATTCCGAAGGCAACTCTAACTGATATGCCACTGGTCCAACCTGCTTCAGAACCCGATAAGGTCCTATAAACCTGGGACTTAACTTACCCTTGCGACCAAATCTCATCACCTTCTTCCACGGCGAAACTTTCAGAAACACCTGATCTCCCACAGCAAACTCTATTTCTTTCCGCTTGAGATCTGTATATAACTTTTGTCTGTCAGATGCCTCCTTCAACCGTGCCCGAATTACCTTAACCTTTTCTTCCGATTCTGCCACAATCTTCGGGCCCAAAACATGACGTTCCCCCAATTCTGTCCAACACGCAGGAGTGCGACACTTCCGTCCATACAGTGCTTCATACGGTGCCATCCGAATACTTGCTTGATAGCTGTTGTTGTACGCAAACTCTGCTAAAGGCAAGAATTCCTCCCAGCTTCCTCTGAAGTCTATCACGCAACCCCTCAACATATCCTCTAACACTTGAATTACCCGCTCAGATTGGCCGTCCGACTGCGGATGAAATGCCGTGCTAAAATCTAATCTGGTGCCCAATGCCTGATGCAAGGCTTTCCAAAATCGAGACGTAAACCTCAGATCCCTATCCGAAATAATCGACACTGGCACTCCGTGCAGCCTCACAATTTCTGCCACATACAATTTTGCCAACCTATGCAGAGAATAGTCAACCCGCACTGGTATGAAATGTGCAGACTTTGTCAACCGATCCACTATCACCCATACCGAGTCCTTCTTAGTAGGCGTAAGGGGAAGCCCACTAACGAAGTCCATGGTAATTCTCTCCCAATTCCACTGCGGAATCTTTATCGGCTGAAGTAACCCCGAGGGTACTTGGTGTTCAGCCTTGACTTGCTGACATGTTAAACACTTCCCTACAAATTCTGTAACTTCCCGCTTAAGACCAGGCCACCAAAACTGATCCCGCAGATCCCTGTATAACTTACTTCCTCCAGGATGCATAGCATAAGGACTACTATGCGATTCCCGAAGAATTCTCTGTCTTAGTTCCTCATCCTTCGGCATACATACCCTACCACGAAAACACAATACTCCGTCCTTTACCCCACCCCATAGTCTTCCAATTCCCATGCTGCACTGCGGTAGCTTAGCACTCAGATCATCATCCACCAGTTGTTTTTCTTTCACCTGACTTAACCATGTCGGCTTCACCTGCAACTCTGCTAGCAAACTTTCGTCGTCATAAAGGCTAAGATGTGCAAACATCGCCCTCAGATCCGACACTACTTTTCGACTTAGGGCATCTGCCACTACATTCGCCTTACCCGGGTGATACTCTATAGAACAATCGTAGTCTTTCAACAACTCCACCCACCTTCACTGTCTCAAATTTAGCTCCTTCCGAGTCAACAAATACTTCAGACTCTTGTGGTCCGTGTAGATCACCGACCTTTCTCCATATAAATAGTGCCTCCACACTTTTAGGGCAAAGACCACCGCAGCCAACTCCAAGTCATGCGTCGGATAGTTAACCTCATGCGGCCTTAATTGCTGAGACGCATAAGCGACCACCTTCCCATCTTGCATCAGCACACATCCCAATCCTATGTGAGAAGCATCACAGTACACCACAAAATCTTTCCCTCCTCAGGTGAATCAAAACCGAGCTTCACAAAACCCTCTGAAGCCTTTGAAGCTCTCTTCTTTGCTTATCTCGCCCATACTGAAAGGTACCTCCTTTCTCAACAATTTCGTCGTCGAGGTGCCGCTATTGATGAGAACCCTTCTACGAACCTTCTCAGTAGCTGCTAACCCCAAGAAACTGCAAACCTCGACCACGCACTTAGGTGGTTTCCAATCTAGCATGCGCCTCAATCTTCCGAGGGTCTACTCTTATCCCTTCTGCAGACACCACATGACCCAAAAACGCAACTTCCTTCAACCAAAATTCGCACTTGCTAAACTTGGCATATAACTTCTTCTCCCTTAACACCTGCAATACTACCCGAAGATGCTCATAATGTTCTTCCTCAGACTTGGAATACACTAGGATGTCGTCTATAAACACAACGACGAACTGATCCAAGTAGGGTTGGAAAACCCGATTCATCATATCCATGAACGCACCTGGGGCGTTTGTCAATCCGAACGGCATTACTAAGAACTCATAATGCCTGTATCTTGTCCGGAAAGCTGTCTTATGGATATCTGCTTCCTTCACCTTAAGCTGATGGTATCCCGACCTTAGATCTATCTTTGAAAATACCGCAGCCCCCTTAAGCTGATCAAACAAGTCGTCTATCATCGGCAAAGGGTACTTGTTTTTGATCGTCAGCTTGTTCAACTGTCGGTAATCTATGCACATGCGCATAGTTCCGTCCTTCTTCTTCACGAATAGGACAGGTGCTCCCCATGGAGACACATTGGGTCGGATAAACCCACGATCAAACAACTCTTGGATCTGAGCCTTGAGCTCAACTAACTCCTTTGGTGCCATTCTGTACGGAGCGATAGATACTGGCGCTGTACCAGGCAACAAGTCAATCCCAAATTCCACCTCACGATCCGGAGGCAACCCTGGAAGTTCTTCCAAAAAGACATCCACAAACTCTTTTACCATCCTGACCCCTTCCACAGCTACTTCCTTAGCCTCCAAGGCACTAACAAGCATCAGAAAAGCCATACATCCCTTCCTTACCATCCTCTCCGCCTTAAGGGCAGACACTACATTCGACAGGTAATTCCTCCTCTCACCCATCACCGCAATCTCATTGTCATCAGAAGTCCTCAACGACAAGCGCTTAGCAGCACAGTCCACATTCGCACGGTACTTCACTAACCAGTCCATGCCTAAAATTAAGTCAAATTCCCCGAATGGAAACTCCATTAAGTCAGCCGGAAACTGCGCCCCCTGAACTTCTAAAGGCACTTCCCTAAAGAGTTTGTCTACTACTACTGATTGCCCTAAAGGACTAAGTACAGTCATCTTCCTAGGTACAGTCTCAAAGTGCACATTCAGAGTTCCAGACACTTCACTAGGGATGTATGAATGAGTCGACCCAATATCTATTAGAGCAGTAAAGGGTAATCCAAAAATAAGGAACGTACCCGTTATGACGTCAGGTGCGTCACCATCCTCCCTCCGACGAACTGCATACACCAGACTCGGCTGTCTCGCCTCCATGTTACCACCACCTCTGCCCGGTGTTCCGCGACCTCTACCAGAACCATTACCTCTGCCCATCGGACCACAACCCCTCGACGGCTGCTGTCCACCTCTGCCAGCCTGATTAAAACCCTAACCTGCTAGTCGGCCCCTATCTGTATCCACCGGACAGTCTCTAATCATATGATCTTTGGACCCACACTTAAAACATCCCCCTGTCTTTTTCCAACATTCTCCCGGGTGCATCTTTCCACACTGAGCACAAGTACGGTACTGTCATCCCGCAGCAACCTGCTGACCTCGCGGCCCATCAACTTTATGTCTCTTTTGAAAATTTTCGGATGACCCTGAAGACCCATAGCTCCTCTTATTCTTACCCTGGCCTCTATCGCGGTTCTGTCTCTCGGTCCGCTTAACTTCTTTAGCTATCCGAGCCTTATCCACTAAGATTGCAAAGTCTCTTTCCTGCTGTGGGGCAATCAACACTCGCAGCTCATCTTGCAATCCATCTTCGAATCTGACACATTACTCGTAATCAGTAGCCACAATCCCCCTGGCGTACCGGCTTAACCGCAAAAACTTCACTTCATATTCCGCTACCGACTTGCCTCCTTGCACTAAATTTAGAAACGCCTTCCTCTGCGAGTCTATGTAGCTAGCTCCGACGTATTTCCCCTCAAAATTAGTCTTAAAATACCCCCAATCCACTCGATCTATAGGGGTACCCTCTCTGACAGTGAGCCACCACTGGTAGGCCTCATCCCGAAGCAACGAAATAGCACCTTTCAGCTTCTCCTCAACAGTGCAGTCCAAATCATCCATGATCCTCTCGACTGCCTCTAACCAATACTCCGCTACGTTCGGAGCTACCCCAGATACTCCTCTAAAAACCTCGGCTCCATTTTCTCTAAGTCTCTCAGATACTGACTTTCGAGCCCCATTTCCCATACTAGCTCCTGCCACTCGCTCAAAAACTCGCAGCATAGCCTGCGATACAACGTCATCTCCTTCTGTCTGCTCTTGGAATTCTGCCCCTACAGCCGGTGGCGGCGCCTCATTTTCGGGACCACGGCCGGACCGGTTCTTACGACACGCATCATTCTGCCTCTGCCGCACCCACGAGTATTGCGACCACGTCCTCTAGAACTCATGTCTACCATCGCGGTTTATCTATTTTTTTACGAAATTTTATGCATTAGAGTCTTTCCACTTCTTGTTTAAAGAGAAGTTTTATGCAGAGAGATTTAATCAGTGGTTTTTCCGCAGAAGTACACATATACCTAGGGTTCATGTCTCTATAGTATAGTTTCCTAAGCCTATCATCTATAGTATCATACATTAGCACATACAAAACAACTTATCATCTAAAGAACTTACCTGACGGACTTGGGCCGAGAACTTGGGTGCCATGCTTCCATAGGACCATTTTAACAAAAATTTCAAAAACCCATTTTTTTTTTGCTCAAATTTTGGAAACGTTGTGGGCTTCAGAACCCAAGGCTGAGTGTTTAAAACTGGGCTCTGATACCAAGTTGAAACACCCCAAACCTGACCCACAAGCCTCGACCGGATCTGACATGTTCCTTCAGAAAAACTTAACTTAACTTCGTTTCATGTTCTAGTAAAATAAGTCGATTATTAAAACAAGTTTGAAATTTTAACGAGTTGAAAACCAAGTTGTCGTTCAAGTTTGTATTTCATTAAAACGTTTCCTTCATATTTCGTAAATTAAATGAATTGCCAGATTTTAGGGCTTATTAAGTTGAAAACTGTAAGTTGATTAGGTGATAAAACATTTGAAGTTGTTTTAAGAAAATATTTGATTACTCAATTGTTTACCGTCGCATAGACATGAAGTTTAAACGCAAAATTTAAAACAGTTAAATAGTGGCCTTATTACAAAGTAAATACCCAAAATAAATCCCGAAAGAAAAGTATGCTAAAGAAAACGCAAAGTTCAACCATACGGAAACTCGAAAATGCTGAGCATGGCCACCACATAGTCCCTGCCGACCCGGTCCATAGCACTAGGTATCACCTGCAAAATGTTAGCCCATGAAGGGTGAGTCCACAGACTCAATGTGCAACAACCAACACTGATTCCCAACCGATTAAAGCCTTTATCGCAAACATTTTGGGCAAAGCCCATCCTTAATCATATTCGGCCATAGGCCCATATCATAGCATATTTAAATCACATATGTATATAAAGATGAAAATGCAACCCGAACCCACCTAGATATCCAACCTCTACACACCACCCGTACCTGCCAATCACACCGTGGGGATTTCTAAATCGACCCTCCATCCGCTACACACCCTCGAAGGCAGTCGCTGCAGTCAACTGCTCATCGCCCTTAATACGTGGCATAGCCACCGGATAATGTGACAACATCACCGAATCATATTATTGTGACATGAGTCACCAGATTAATGTGGTAAAACCACCGGAACACATCCCCTTTTATCATTATCACCCATGTGCCCATGCATCATACAAAATATACAGATATCATGCAATATACCTTACCCCAAAGCCATAACGAAATTACACATATTTTCATATCAATGTTTATAAACATTATTAATGGAGTGTTAAGGGGTAACGTACCTGAACGCACTATACCATTGAATGATACCCTTAGCCATGTTATTCGTATTTTTATTAACACATATTTAACGTAATACTATTAATCTATCGGGAATTAGCGTGGGTTACACACGATAACAATGAGAATGACACTCGATACCGACACTCTCGCTTCTCGTGGATAACAATGATCCGCTTATCCCTTTCCGATCTTTGCCCACAACCCGGTGGCCAATCACGTACGACAGAAACCGAGCATTACTTGAATCTAGGGGTAGGAACTACCCCTTTCTCTCCTCCACTGGTATTCGCATCCATCGAATATCACTTAATCAAAAACCCGATTAATCGATATGTAAGATCTAAACGAAACACAATCTATAACTTAAATACTCTTACCGAAGTAGATCTGAATCCCGGAGACTCCTCCTTTATCTCTGTCAAACTCCTCCTAAAACACCACAGTTAGAATCGGCCATCCTTTAAAAATAATATGGCCTTTGGCCTAAGGTCATACTTTGCTTACCTTGAATATCAAAATCCCGAAAGATCTCCACTGCTCCTAACGTTTGCTTCCAAGAAGGGTTACGGATCCAAAACCTTGCATAGATTCGGCCATAACATCATTATAGGATTAGGCCTCCGATTTCGACAGGCTAGAATAATACAGAGAGATTCAGACCGAAAGAGATCTCTTACCGAAAAATAGTGACCAAACGTAATGATCAACTGGCTTCTAAGAAATCGACAAGAGGAAACCCAAAGTAGAGAAGTCGATTCAGAGGAGAAAGATGATCGGCTTTTAGTGCTTAAGAACAATCGGTTTCAAAGGGGTAGAGATGCAATGAGACGTTCGACTATGAAGAGTAATGGCAAAAGATGTGGGATTCGGCTTCAACGTTTAATGCTTGGTGATCGGCTATGGTCAAAATGTGCTTTCGGCTTTTGAAGACAGAAGAAAGCGGTGTGAAGAAAAAGAGAAAGATGAAGAAAGTGACCTTAATGGTCTTCCCAAATTCGGCTAAAGCAAAGAAAATAGAAAGGGCTTTGAAAGTTTTCTGACTATCACTTTCGGCACAAGTTTAAGGAAGGAAAAGGAAACTAAAATGCACCTTAACCCTTAAACAAATTCGGCACCTAGCTCCCCCTTGCATGACCGAATAAGCCCCCCTCCAAAGTCCTACATTCGGCCAACTCTCACCCTCTTCTCATCCCCTCTTTTCTCTCTACTTTTTCCTCCTATTTCTTCTATTCTCCTCTCATTCAAAAGAGTTTGAATGAGTCAACACTTATCTTCCTCTCTTAGCCGAATTTTCAAATGAATTTGACCAAATCAAATGCTCATCCATTCAGTGTCCCTGTGCCATCCAACACTGCACTTCCTTGCTGAAAAATAAAAGCCCAAAACGCTACCTGTGCTGCTCGAACCTAAGTCCCTTCACACTCACTAAGGCGTCACTCTCCTGTGTTCTAAGTGGCGCCTCCCTTGCCACTTTACCAGTTAAGTTCTTGTGTCTTAATCCACATACTAAACTCCTTAAGGCCTAGCTCCCTTAGCTCTCCTTTAAGACTTAAAAATCCAATATTTTTCTAAGGCATCTACCTACTCCCCAGGGTTCCCGAAGCCCCCAAAACACATACAAACCACACACAAGCATGCTACTACATACATTCAAGTTAAAACGCATAACCCCTAAATCCCGGATATTACAGAACGAGACTGCGATCCTAGAGAACTGCGATCTCTTTTCTTCTTACAGTTCACGCACCCAACTTGAAGTGTTTCACCAATTTCTTTAACTTCCTCCAATACTTCCCTAACTAGCTGAGTCAACTCATCAATTCCGGCTCGATCACGAGACTCCGTCTCAGTCGCTGGCGATACCGGCGCCTCCCTTTCGGGCGTATGCCCCGATGCTGAGGATCCAACCCTAGCACCTCGGCCCCTACCACGGCCACGTCTACCACGTCCACGTCCTCTCGTACTCATACTACTGGATCGAGTTAATCTGATTAAGAATTTTATGTATCAGCTTATTGTTCGAGTAATTACTAACAGATGTTTTATGAAAGAACAGTAATAGGAGTAGTTTTCACAACTCGATTTTGCTAAAGTTTCAATCTCTATAGTCTTAATTCCTATAGCTAACAGTTCCAGTGTACTACCACTAACTCTAGTAGTTTTCTCTCTACATTTATCTCATCATATCATCAGATAAAGTAAGAGGACTTACGGATTTGGTGCCGGAGACTCGAGGTGCCATACTTCCAATAAAGATATATATTTTCTAAATCATATTTCAAACAAATTTTGAAAAACATTTTCGAACCCATTCTACAGCCGAGTTTTACAACCGGGCTCTGATATCATAAAATGTAACACCCCAAACCCGGCCTAGACGTTATGACCGGATCTAGCATGTCACATAGAAGGGTTGTTTAAAAATTACGCTCTCGTTGAAAACTCCGTAATCTTTCCTTGAAAACTTCGAGCTTTGTTGTTTGTGAAATTCAGACTTGCTTTTACGGTGTTATTGTAAAAACATTATTATTACCATTATTGAAAACTTTATTTATAATTGAAATCAGTTTCGATGATTTGCAAAAATGTGACATTTTGGAAATCGTTATTGTAGTTTTAAGAAAAATCCCGAGTCTAATCATCTATAGTTTGAAAATAATCGAAATGGAAGTTTAAAATAAAAATTAAGTCCAATGGCCTTATTACAAAATATTAAACCCAAATTAAAAACAATCTTAAAATAAAGCTAAACTGAATTTATTAAAGTTCATGAGAAATACTCTGATGTATGGCCACCACAGAGTCCTCCGCAGCGCCAAATCCTCTAATGCTGGGGATCACCTGCAAGGTTAAAGTAGAGGGGTGAGTTACGAGAACTCAGTGTATAAACCCCCAATCGGTTATTAACTAGGCCTGAGCCCATACAAAAGCAAACTGGGCCGAAGCCCATACAGAAGCAAACTAGGCCGAAGCCCTATTAACATGATAATGCAACAGAATGTACAACCCAACCTAATAATCCATCCGCTACACACCACCCGTACCAGCCCAACACACCTGTGGGGATTCCTAAATCGACCCACCCATCCGCTACACACCAATATGGCAGACAAGCTGCTCATCACAGAATTTGTGGCAAGGCCACCAGAATAACAGAATATACGTGGCATAGCCACAAGACAGAATGTGGCAGAGCCACCAGAATATGTGGCAGGGCCACCAGATTACACTTCCTCCGATCATCAATATCCCAATCCCATGCAAAATGTCATGTATGCAAAACATATATCAAATATGATGTATGAAATGAATTACCATTATAACCAAATAAACAGAATACACACAATCATACTAATCAACTCTTGAGGGCATAACAGTAATTTTTACCCACCGAGGGTATTTCAATAATTTACCCTTCAGGGATATTTCGGTAATTTACCCACTAAGGGTATTTCGGTAATTTTATCATCTAACGGCCTTTCTGAAGGCCTACTGTTGCCTCGAGCGACACAGGACCCTTTTTGGGTCTCTACGGAACTATTGGGCCTAAAATCCATTTTACGCCCAAACAGGCCAACACGCTTGTGTGGCCCAAAACGCTTGGTTTCGGTTTCAGATCTGCAGATTTTGCATTCAGATTTATCATTTGCTAGTTTTCCAACAGTTTGGCCCAAATGGGCCGGATTGCCCATTGGGCCCATTTGGCCCGTTTCGGCTCAATCAGGCCCATTACAGCCTCAGTTTCGCGAGAGTGTTTGGGACACTCTCAACAACTTAATGTCATGATTCATACCTCGATTTACCACTACGAGCGCTTGCATGCTCGAGTGGTCTCAATTGCCGGCTTTTTGGCTTTTCGGCTTTTGGCCGTCTCACAGAACATCACAAGCATTCATCGAAAAGGGTGTGAGATTACACACCTGTGCGGATTACGGATCACATTACTCTTAAAAGCCCCTAAGAACAATAATCGGCTAATGGTTAGTCTTAATCCACGATATTCCCAGATTTGAGATTGATTAAACAATCCACAACACTTACCAACAACGACGGCAATTCCTTGCTATGCTAGAACGTTTGGTTACTCCCTTCGACTACAAAATTAAGTGTAACACCCCAAACCCGGCCTAGAAGTTAGGCCCGAATCTGGTGTGTCACATGGAAGTAAAAACTTGCTTGAGAAATACAGCCTCTTTGTTAAAAACCCAAAACACTTAAGCAATTCATGTCTAATTGAAAACGTAATTATCTTTAAAAACCTTTTCGTTTGCGGAAGCATATTTGAAATAAACAATTTACGAAAATGTGACATTTGGAAATAGAGTTGCAGAAGCATTTTGAAAACATTGCGGAAACGTAGATAAAATGCAAGTATTTTTGAGAGGTTGTTTGATAAATCGATAATCGAACTAGTAATCTTTTAAAATCGTGACTTTTGAAAATATCATTGATAATTTGAGAGAAAATTTCCAATGTTAAAAATATTTGTAAAAGTTTGTTATGAAATCCATATGTTAATCAATTTTGGAAAACCTTTATTTAAGTTTTAGAAAATTCTCGTTTTAAACAATTTAAGAAAAATAATAAGTATATCAACCATAAAGCAAATAATAAAACACTCCAGAGACCTTATTACAACATAAAAACCCAAAATAGTAAAGTGAACGGAATTAAAAAATCTAAAGTTCAAAATAAAACACCATTTCTGAAGTATGGCCTCCACCGAGTCATCCATGGGCCCAAGTCCTCGACACTGAGCATTACCTGCAAGGGTTAAGAAAAAAGGGGGTGAGTTACAAGAACTCAGTGTGAAATCCCCTTACCGTCATCCACTGGCCCTGAACCCGCTTAGAAATATCTTGGGCCTAAGCCCAATTACAAAACAGTATATATATATGAATGCAAAGTATGCAACCCAACCCATCCATCCAATCTCTCCCCCGTACCAGCCAGTCTCTCCTGTGGGGATCAAGTCAACCCACCCCGCCAGTCTCTCCAATTTGCAGTCAAGCTGCCATTTATACTATTTTTGGCCGAGCCACCAGATTCATATACGGTAAAATTATTGACACAGAGTCGTTAATTCATATGTTAGGCACATAGCCATTATCAGAATTTGTGGTAATGCCACCGGTCTATACTTCTCTTCATTCAAATTTTCCCATCCCATGCAATATGTAAAGATGCATCATACATAATCGTAAAACATCCATATAAAAATAACATCCATTAACCTATTGAATACTTTTTATGAATCAGCCCATTAAAGCAATACGATCATTCGACCCATAGGGGCATTTCGGTAATTCGGTCCATAAGGACATTTCGGTAAATCGGCCCATTATAACAATCTATCAAATCGGCCCATAGGGGCATTTCGGTAAATCGGTAATTTTACCCACTAAGGGTAATTCGGTAATCTCGCAACCCAGGGGTATTTCGGTAATTTACACTCCAAGGGTATTTTGGTAATTCGGCAACCTAGACTTAACTACTAATTTGGGCATAAAAATTTGAAACTGTCCATCTGCATCATACTGACTAAATTGACTATAACTCGAGTTAGAAAACTCAAAATTTAAGTCCGTAAATTTTCCTTGAAACTAGACTCATATATCTTCTTATTACAATTTTTCCAGAATTTTTGGCTTATCCGTTTAGTACATTTTATTTCTTAAAGTTTCCCTTGTTTCACTGTCCAACGATTCTAACCTCTCTTACCTTAATTTCAAATATCTCACTGTACGGTTTTCATATACTGTTCCCACTTCTTTCTATTAAAAATAGTTTCTCTAAGGAATCCATACATATAACTTATAACTCATAATTCACTTTGCACAATTTTAACCAATTTTTCCAAGACAGAACAGGGAACCACGAAGTCCATCAGAACCAGTCCCACTAAAATTAAGATATCCCAGAACATAAACTTTCTCTTCCTCCTCTGTTTCTTTCATATAAAATTAGACATAGTAAGCTTTAATTAGATATCTTTTTTTCTTTCTAATTCCCTTTATCCTATTTTTCGTGATTTTTCCAAAATCATGTCACTGCTGCTAACCAAACTGTTTCTTTGCAAAATATGGTTACTACTATGAACATACGCACTCCCGAGTGGTCTCGGATGCCGGTTTCTGATTTTCTTCGGTATTTCAACTGAATCATAGAACATTTCATACAAAAATCCAGAGAGGTATGTTAATACACACCATTTCAAACATATATTCGGAAGGGTACGGGATTACAAACCTTGATTACAAGTTGTGCTTTCTACCGTTTCAACACCACGAATGTGATCTCCCTCAGTGCACCAAAAATCGATCCTACCCTTTGGCTACTGAAATCCCGTCCTAACAATATTTGGTGAGTGAAAGAGTTGTTAGCAATTATCCCACCTTTGATCAAAACAAATCTTCTAACAACGTTCTTACCCCACTTGCTTGACAAGTCGACGATAATGATTTGGTTAATACAAATCACTTGTGCTCTTTCACCTTGTTGAAAGCCCTAAATCCAACGATGGCCATATCACGTAAAAAAATGTGTAACTCGGACCCAAGGAGAGAAAAGAAGAACACTCGATTATTAAGGAAAAACTCGGATGAAACAAAGTTATCGACAAAGAGAGAACTACTACTTACCGATTGTTAATTTCCTTGTAGCGCCACTCACTTAAATCACTATAAAAGAGGATGATTTGATCACAAGGTAATGTCGAATTAAGAATAGAGAAAATGTTGATGAAAAGGTCAAAAGAAAAGAATGGATGGAGAGAAGAGTGCTAGATTGTTTCAGCTATCTAAGGGGAGATGAACAAAAAGGTGAGTGATTCGGCCAAACAAAGGAGAAAAATGTACACTCAAAGCTTGAAGATTCGGCAAGAAGGAGAAGGAAATTTGGAGAGAAAATAAAAATGACACAAAAGTTGCAAATAGGAGTTTTTTGGCCAAAACAACACCAAAACTTTTACCAATTGCCAAAGACAAAATTCGACTAAGAGAATGGTAGTTTGGAGAAAATGGCACACTTGATGCTAAAGGAATTTGATTAAAACAAGCACTAAAACTTTACCAAAACACCAAGGAAAATTCGGCTATCCCCCCCTAACACACAAAACCGTCCACATACATGACCATAATGGTCAAGAATTTGCCAACCATACTTTCCATAACATTTCCCTTGAAAAAGGCCACATGTTCCCCTTACTTTCCCCTTTCTCTTGATTTCTTTCCTCACCTTCATCCTTTCCTATTTTCCTTAGCCATCTTGCCAAAAATAAAAAGTCCACCTTGCCTTATTTACATGCTTGGCCGACACTTAAGGAAAGAGTGCAAAAATAATAGTCAAAATTTGCACACAATGGGATTTGAACCTCCTCCCTCAAAGTCCATCATGTGGCGCCATATCCTTTTTACCAATAGCTCATTTATGCAAGCAAATTGCTCTCTTATTTCCATAATCCTTGATGCCACTTACTATCTCTCCTTAAAGTGCTAAACCACAAAATTCTTCCTATAACTTAACTTGAACCCGGAACTTCCTAGAAACCTCGTAACTCTCCAAAATCACCTTCCTAATAAGTCCAACTTGAAATAATGCCGTTCTCAAATTCCCATGAATTTTAAAACGCTTCTACGCTCAAGGCCCAATGGGCCCAATAGGTCCAATTCTACTAGGCCCAATTTTGGGATGTTACATTAAGTCCCTAAATAAAATCACAAGTTAGCAACGCTGCTTCAAGTCCACAAAGAAATAGCTATTTGGCCCTAAGAACCTCATAAGATAATACAAGAATTGACCACCCCTCATTCGGTCATAGCTTCACTTACCAACTACTTCCCGAATCTGAATGTTGAATGAATAGAGAAGAAGGTAAGATCGATCCCTACTAAAATCGGCCTAGGCAAAAAGAGATGGAGTTAAGATTTTCGGTTTTGACAAAGCAACGAGAGAGGAGAAGAAGATGAGAGAAAAGAATCATTACCCTTGATTAGAGAGAGAGCCGAATGGAAAAAAATGATTCGGCCATAAAGACTAGCAACAATGACAAATAGGTGGAACCGCTCGGCACTTGATAGCAACACGCAAAGATCGTATTTGGTTATCGAGAGGAAGAGTAGAAAAGAAGTCTAAGAAGTAAAGAGAAGGCTTAGGGGAAGTTTCGACAAGGAGAAATGAAGAAGAGCTGAGAATGACAGAAAAACCATGAAATAATTCGGCCAACAATGTTACTAACAGAAAGTATCGGAGAGTGTTTGAACAAATTGAGCTGAAGAAAATAAAAGAAATTATGATTTCGGCAGAAGGGATTTGCAAAAAGAGTTAACCCGAAAAGCTTAAAGAAAAGTGCACAAAATCGAAGAAAAATGCCAAGAAGAACCTAAAGAAATTTTGGCATTCTACCTCCCACAAGACCGAATATGCACACACCACTCCCTAACCGAATATCACCTCCCACAAGCTCCCACATTCGGTCAACCACCCCCTCTCACCTCAATCCCACGATTCACTCCTTAATTTCCTCCCCACATAGCTCTCCACCTTTCATTTGAAACATTTGACTGAGTCTCCATCCATCTTGTAGAGTTCTATCACAACTCTACTTCTTCCACCTCCCAGGCATAAAATAAAAACTCTCATATACTGCTTGTGGGATTCGAACACTCTCCCTCTCTGCCTCCCTTGTGACGCCACACCACTAGGCCACCTTGCTCTTTGTGTTAGCTATCACATTTAATTAAACCTTAAGCCCTGCTTCCACTAGCTCTCCCCACTAAAGTGCCAAAAATCAAGATTTTTCCTATGGCCTAACTTGAACCTGGAAATTCATAGAAGCCCCGTAACCTTCCAAATTCACTTACCTAATAAGTCCAACTTGCAATTATGCCATTCTCATATTCTCAAAAATTTTAAAAGCTCCTACGCCCAAGGCCCAATAGGCCCAATTCTCCTAGGCCCAAATTCGGGTCATTACATTGGTCATTTGAAATGGCTTGTAAATGTTAAATGTTTTGGTTTGTATATAGCCAAGAGAGTTGGCTTATTTTGGTTGATGTGGTTATGTATATATCTATGTGCATATGGCTTGGTTATGTTATTAAAGATGAATATGTTATGCTTGTTGATATTTGGCCATTAGGGGTACTAAATGGTTGAGAATTAGATTTTTTATGTTATGAGATTAAGCTAGATGATGCAAATTTGAAAGTGTTCATATTGATGTTTGAGATTAGGAGATTTGATATGAATTGAATGGTACATTGTGGTATTGATAACTTTGGTATATGTTAGTTTTGAAATGGTATAAATGATGCTTGGTTGAGGATGTATGAATGACTATTTATGCTTTGTTTTGGTGCCAATTGTTGTGGTGTAGGTGTATGCAAGTTTGGGTGGCAAAATGGCTTGGTAAATAGCCTATTTTTGTCCACACAGTTAGAGACACAGGCGTGTGTCTCAGTCGTGTGTGACACACGGTTATGTTACACGACCGTGTGTCCCCTGGTGTTGAAATAGAAACCAAGTCAGTATGCTCCACACGGCCTAGCACACGGGTATGTGATTGGTCGTGTGACCCAAGTTAGAGAGTTACACGGGGACGAACATGGGCTGGGACACAGCCATGTGCTCCCAATTTGAATGTCCACACGGCCGGGCCATACAGGCGTGTGTCCCCTGTTTTTTTGAAAAATTTTCTAAATGTTACAAAAGTTTCTAAAGTTATCGGTTTAGTCCCGAACCACCCCGAATGCCTATTTTGGGCCTCGTAGGCTCGTATTAGGGACAATATGATTAGTTGTGAATGAATTGTATTTGAATTGATTAATTGTATGAGAAATATATGTTTAAATGTTTGATAAATTTGGTAATGCTCTATAACCCTATTCTGGCATTGAATTTAGGTGAGGGGTGTTACAGATCCGACCATGTAATACCGCTTAGTATCACTTTAAGCAATAGACAACCAATGAGCAACATTTGCTTCTATTTTGCTTTGCGTGCAAAAACCATTTGAGGACAATTATACAAAGTATATTAATGTAATCAATGAATTTAACCAGTATCTTCAAAAAAATTACAAGTACATATTGATGAAAATACTACATTTAAGGCACCAGATTCAACACTAGAACACACCTAAATCGCTGTCGAGATAACTCGGTAACCCACAACAAATGTTGGATTTGGTACAATCAGTGAATAATCAGTACATCAACATCTTATCTCATATAAAACACGTAAAGTGCGCGAAATAACCCTATTGGCATGTCAGTTGTATCTTATCTTATATTTATCCAGGCACGATTTACACATCAATATTATTTATTACAATTCATTCCATTCCTAACATTTTATACCGTTCTAACCACAATTCAACATATAATCACATATCATCAATTTAATCCAATGGGCATCAGAACATTAAAATAATATATTTACATGCCTTTTAACAATATAAAATCACCATGTATATATATATATCATACACTAGTATAACAAATTTTACATTCATTCATTTATTAATGCATATATATCATTATCTACTACAAATCTCACCTTTTTCGATGTAGTTCTTTTTATGTCATAAGTCATTAAAATTACATTTATATATATATAATTAATAAATATACCCACACAATTCAAGCATAATAAGAAAATACAAAAATTTCCACATGAAATTACTTGGAAAACGACAACCATAAAGTGCCAGGGACTAATATGCAATTTCTCCTATTTCTAGATTAACTTCTGAATGATTTAATTCCAAATATATAATAATTCATTACAATTTATCAATTCCAACAGTCTTATAACATCTTGGTATATGCATATAACAACTTAATTTCATTGTACATAATTTCCCTAAAATTTCGTATTTTATTCAATTTAGTCGCTAAAACTGAAATAGCTATATCTTTCAAATTCAAGCTTCTTTTTACAATCCAATTTCAATTTCATCCATGTATAGCCCTCTAAATTCAATAATTATAGAAATTTCTTACCAATTTTCAAATATTTTTGCTCTAGTCCCTATAACCAAAATTAATAATTTCTATTTTACAAATTAACCATTTTTCATATCTAAGCATCAAATCTAACCAAACAATACCAATTTCATCAAGCATTCATCAATGGTAACATTTATAAATTTTAACAGTTTCAAAAACTAACACTTGAGTTAGCTAAACCGAGTTACAACGATCTCAAAAACATAAAATTTATGAAAAATGAGCTAAAATAACATAACCATTCAAAGCTTGGAAGCTTGGGTGAATGGTTGAAGTTTAAACATGGCTTCCTTAATTCTTTTGACACCCATGATTGAAGAAGAAAGAAAATAAAATGGGTGTCCACTTTTGTTTGTTTTAATTATAACATATAACTAAATTTTTAATTATAAATTTACCATATTTTAACTTAAACATAGCACCAACCATCCAACTCACTTAATTTTGGCTAAATTGCCACTTATATCGCTATAGATTCATTAATTAAACCTTTTATAAGCTAAAATTCAATAGTGATCAACTTTTTAATTTTTACGGTTTAGTCCTTAAACCTTAATTAATCACTAATTATTCAAAATTATCTATCCAAAATTTAGTTCCTGTAACAACTCGATTTTCGGTGGTACCGAAAATGATAGTTCCAGAACTTTGTTTTCTGATGATCGAGTTAATAAATATTATTTATTAATATTTTCAAGGTTATTACAGTATTATACTATATTTTGGTTTAATAATTTTAGTTACGTGGAAACATAGTCAAGGTACAAATGTATCGGTTCAAAAATCAATGATTTTGGAAATTGAGCTCATAAATATTTTTAAATATTTACAGAGTTATTATATAGGTTAATTGAATTTTGGTCCGAAAATTTTAATGATTAGATGGTTAATTAGAGCATAAGGATTAAATCGTAAAAATCATAAAAGTTCATTACTATTAATTTTAATAGCTAAACTACTTAATTTAGTAAATGGTTATGGTGTAATATGGAAATAAAGCCATATTCTATTATAATGGGATAATGGATGCACATTTTGTTATATTTTATATGTTATTTTTTTATGTTAAAGTCATAATAATAGTTAAAACAGAAACATGGTCATCTTCTTTCCCAATTTGTTTTGTCTTCACTGAATACTCAAACAAAAACAGAAAAAGAAAAAAGAAAAAAGAAAAAAAAAGAAGTCATTATTTTCAATTGAAGCTTTCGACCCTCTTGCATGTAAGCATGTAAGTCCTCTTAAGTTCGTTTTTGATAAATTTCATGTTTTTGAGATCATTGTAGCTTAATCTAGTTAATCTAAGAATTATTTCATAAAACTATTAAAAGTTTTAAAAGTTTTCATTGATGATTTTTAAGCTTTTTTAATGTTACATGGTATATTTTGAAGCTTAGAAATGAAATAGGATTATTTTGTAAAGTGAATTTTGTTAATTTTGAGTTTAGGGACTAAAATGTAAATATTTTGAAATTGACATAAAATTTTTGTAATTATTGAATGTAGAGGATTGTACAGGGATAAAATTGAAATTGAAATGAAAAAGTGGCTTAAATGTGAAAATTATGATAGTTTCGGCTTTAGGAACTAATTTGAATCAAATGCAAAACTTTAGGAAAATTGTGTGAAATGAAGTTAAATTGTCATATGCCTTGAATAGGATGTTACAAGGTAATTGGCACTGATAATTGATAATGAATTATTATAGATCAAGATTTAAACCATTCGAAAGTTGATCGAGAAATAGGAGAAATTGCAGATTAGTCCCTAACACTTTTAGTTATCATTTTCTAGGTAAGTTCCTATGAAACTTACTTTATTTTCTGATTATTCTTGAATTGTGGTTGTATTTATTAATTATATATATACAAATTTAATTTTAATGAATTATGACATAAAAAGGACAACATCGATAAAGGTGAGATTTGTGGTAGATACTGAGAGATATGCATTAATGAATGAATGTAAAATTTATTATAGGAGTGTATGGTATATATATAGTGATGTTAAATTGGTAAAATATATGTATATTGTTTGACATCAAGAGGACTAAATTGATAATGTGACTATATTTTGAATTGTGGTTGGTATTGTATAAAATGTGAGGAATGAAATGAATTGTAATAAATTATATTGATATATAAATCGTGTCCAGACGAACGATAGGATAGGAAACAAATTGGCATACCAATAGGGTTATTTGCACATTGTATGGATTTTATATGAGATGAGATGTTGACATATGATATAGAAATTCACTGATTGTACCGAAATCCAGTATTTTTTGCGAATTACCGAGTTATATCCACAGTGATTAAGGAGTGTTTCTGGGGGAGGATGTATAGCTTACGGGCTTGGCAATCAGTGCCCGGGTGTGTTTTTGAAGGGATATGTAACACCCCTAACCCGTATCCATCGCTGGAGTAGGGTTACGAAGTATTACCGATCAATACACAATATAAAACATACATTCTCATAAATCATTCAACACAATCACTTTGTCCCTTATAAGGGCCTACGAGGCCTTAAACATGCTTTAGAAGTGGTTCGGGACTAAACCGATAACGTACAAAAATTTTGGAAAACTTAGAAATATTTCAACCACACAGGGGTCACACGCCCGTGTCAACAAAGTCAGTGTGCCTCACACGACTCGGCACACGCGCGTGTCTTAGGCCGTGTGTGAACAGTGGCATATATCTCGACTTGGGTCACACGACCAAGCACACGCCCGTGTGTCTAGCCCGTATGCCCTTTGAATTGGCCACACACGCCCGTGTACCAGGCCATGTGCTAGGCCGTGCAAAACCTGTAGGGTATACTGACTTATGCAACACGACCAAGTCACACGCCCGTGTGCTAGGCCATGTGCCAATTAGGGGGTATACTGACTTGTACCACACGGCCGGTCACACGCTCGTGTGTGAGACCGTGTGGAGCATACTGACTTTAATTCAATTTCAACACCAAGGGACACATGGTCGTGTAACATGATTGTGTTTCACACACGCCCGTGTCCCTGCCTGTGTGGACAAAAATAGGCCATTTGCAAGGCCAATTTACCACCCCAACTCATGCTCATTTGAACAACCAAAATTGCAACATCCCAAAATTGGGCCTAGTAGAATTGGACCTATTGGGCCCATTGGGCCTTGAGCGTAGAAGCGTTTTAAAATTTATGGGAATTTGAAAACGACATTATTTCAAGTTGGACTTATTAGGAAGGTGATTTTAGAAAGTTACGGGGTTCTATGAAGTTCCGGGTTCAAGTTGGGCTTTAGTAAAATTTTGTGTTTTAGCACTTTAAGGAGAGATAGTAAGTGGCATCAAGGCTTATGGAAATAAGAGAGCAATTTGCTTGCATAATTGAGCATATGGTAAAGAGGTTATGGCGCCACATGAAGTACTTGGAGGGAAGAGGTTCAAATCCCATAATGTGCAAATTTTGACTATTATTTTTGCATTCTTTCCCTAAGTGTCGGCCAAGCATGTAAATAAGGCAAGGTGGACTTTTTATTTTTGGCAAGATGGCTAAGGAAAATAGGAAAGGATGAAGGTGGGGAAAGAAATCAAGAGAAAGGGGAATGTAAGGGGAACATGTGGCCTTTTTCAAGGGAAGTGTTATGGAAAGTGTGGTTGGCCAATTTTTGACCATTATGGTCATGTATGTGGACGGTTTTGTGGTTAAAGGGAGGTAGCCGAATTTTACTTGGTGTTTTGGTAAAACTATAGTGTTTGTTTTGGTCAAAAATACCTTTGGCTTCAATAGTGTCATTTTCTCCAAATTGCTACTCTTTGTGAGTTTTAGTTTTTCTTCTTTCTTTCTTCTTTGCCGAAACCTCCTAGTACATTTGTGCAATTTTTTTTACTTCTCTTTTGTTTGGTCAAAACATTCACCTCATGTTCATCTCCCTTTGATAGCCGAATCACCTAGCATCCATCCAACCTTCCATCCTTTTCTTTTAACCATTCCTCTAATCTTTTCTCTTCTCTAAATCGACACCACCATAAAATCACATTTTCTTGTTTGATTATCCTCCACAGCCGAATATCAATATTCATTTTCTTCTATAACTGAACCTTCATCTCTTTTCTATCTTTTCTTCTCATCCGTATTTACACACAATCCTTGATTAATCGGTAAGTGTTCATCTCAACATTTCTTATTTTCTTTCTCTTAATACCGAATCTATGTTTTGGTTTGGGATGGTCATTTTGACCGAGACCATCACCTTATTTCTCTCTCAAACGAGATTATTTTCCTTCTTCGTAGTGATATAGTGGAAGGCCGAAACTTTGAATCTTCCGAAGTTATCGTACAATCGTTGGGAATCGGTCCTAAAAATATTCAAGGTAAAGGAGCACAAGTGATTTGTATTAACCAAATCATTATCGTCGACTCGTCAAGCAAGTGGGGTAAGAACGTTGTAAGATTTGTTTTGGCCAAAGGTGGGATAATTACTAACGACTCTTTCGCTCACCAAATATTGTTAGGACGGGATTTCGGTAGTCAAAGGATAGGATCGATTCTTGGTGCACTGAGGGATATCACATTCGTGGTAAGTGGATTTAGCCTAATAAAGTGTTTCTAGTTACGATTATCAAAGTTGAGACTAACCTTCTATAAACTATCATTATAGGTGTTGAAATCGGTAGAAAGCACAACTCGTAATCAAGGTGTGTAATCCCGTACCCTTCCGAATACATGTTTGAAATGGTGTGTAATCTCATACCTCTCTAAATTTTTGTATGATATGTTCTATGATTCGGTTGAAATACTAAAGAAAACCGGAAACCGGCATCCGTGACCACTCGGGCGTGCGTATATTCATAGTGGTAACCATAGTTTGCAATGAAACAGTTTTTGGTCAGCAATAGTGATGTGATTTTGAAAAATCACGGAAAATAGGAAAGAAGGGATTAATAAGTGAATAAGATATCTAATTAAAGCTTACTGTGTCTATTTTTATATGGAAGAAGCAGAGAAGAAAAAGGAATTTTAAAGTCTGTGATATCTTAATTTTAGTGAGACTGGTTCTGATCAACTTCGCGGTTCTCTATTCTGTTTTGGAAAAATCATTTAAAATTTTACAAAGGTAATTATGAGTTATAATTTATATGTATATATTCCTTAGTGAGCCTATTTTCAATAGAAACAAGTGGGAGCAACATATAAAAACTGTACAGTGAGATATTTGAAATTAAGGTAAGAGAGGTCAGAATCATTGGATAGTGAAACAAGGGAAATTTTAAGGAATAAAATGTACTAAATGATTAAGCCAAAAATTTTGGAAAAATAGTAGTAAGAAGATATATGAGTCTAGTTTCAAGGAAAATTTACGGATTTAGATTTCGAGATTCCTAACTCGATTTATAGTCAATTTAGTCAGTACGACACAGATGGACAGTATCAATTTTTATGCCCCACATTAGTAGTTAAGTCTAGGTTGCGAAATTACCATAATACCCTTAGAGGGTAAATTACCGAAATATCCCTGGATTGCGAGATTACCAAATTACCCTTAGTGGGTACGATTACCGAATTATGAAAATGCCCCTAATGGGCCGATCTGATGTATTGTTAATGGACCGATTTGTCATACTGCCTTAACGGGCCGATTTGTTATATTGCCTTAATGGGTCGATTTGATATATTACCTTAATGGGCCGAATTATTATATTGCCTAGTGGGCTGATTTGTTATATTGCCTTAATGGGCCGATTTGATATATTGCTTAATGGGCCGATCTGATATATTGCTTAATGGGCCGATCTGATATATTGCTAGATGGGTCGATCTGATATATGGCTTAATAGGTCGATTTGATATAATGCCCTAATGGGCCGATTTTTTAAAGTGTTAATGGGCCAAATTGTTTGTAATAAATCTCTGAGTTATTAATTATCATGGTTATAATGTAAATATTATGATTTACGATTTATGTTGCATTTACATAAGTTGCATGGGATTGGGATATTGATGATCGGGGAAGTGAAATTTGGTGGCTCAGCCACAAATATTATGAAATGGTATCTTGCCTGCGAATTAAATGGCATCTTGCCTGCAAATTAAATGGCATCTTGCCTGCGAATTATTATAAATGGCTTAATGCCTGCGATTGGTGTGTTGGCGGGGTGGGTTGACAAAAGATCCTCACAGGTGTGTTGGTTGGTACGGGTGGTGTGTAGCGGATGGATTATTAGGATGGTTTGGGTTTGTATACATTCATACATTTGCTTCATTTTAAGATTGTTTTGTAAATGGGCTTCGGTCCAAGTGTACGTTAAATGGGCTTAAGCCCAAAATATTGCTAATGGGTTCAGGCCTAGTGGATGACGGTAAGGGGATTATACAGTGAGTTCTTGTAACTCACCCCTCTTTTTCTTAACCCTTGTAGGTAATGCTCCGTGACGAGGACTTGGGGCCATGAAGGACTCGGTGGAGGCCATACTTCAGAAACGGTTTTTTATTTTGAACTTTAGATTTCTATTTCCGTTCACTTTACTATTTTGATTTTTATGATGTAATAAGGCCTCTGGAGTATTTATTTTTGCTTTATGTTGACGTACTTTAATTTTGCTTGAATTGTTTTTTTTTAAATGGGAATTTTTCTAAAAACTTAAATAAAGATTTTCCAAAATTGATTAACAAAAGGATTTCATAACAAACTTTTACAAATAATTTTAACTCGGATTTTCTTTCAAATTATCAACGACATTTTCAAAAGTCACGATTTTAATAGATTACTAGTTCGATTATCGATTTATCAAACAACCTCTCAAAAATACTTGTATTTTATCTACGTTTCCGCAACGTTTTCAAAAGGCTTCTGCAACTCTATTTATAAATGTCACATTTTCGTAAATTGTTTATTTCAAATATGCTTCCGCAAACGGAAAGGTTTTTAAAGATAATTACGTTTTCAAGTAGACATCAATTGCTTAAGTGTTTTGGGTTTTAACAAAGAGGCTGTATTTCTCAAGCAAGTTTTTACTTCCATGTGACACACCAGATTTGGGCCTAACTTCTAGGACGGGTTTGGGGTGTTAAAAAAATGGTACCATTTCATCATACAATTAAACAGCCAAAATTATCAACCAAATGCACAATTTATACTATATCCATTCCAACCAAATTCAATATTCAATTCAATGCCATTTACCTAATCAAATACTTATCAACTTAACTTCTAAAATCATACTTCATCCAAGCATTTCTCAAGCATTTATACTCCACAAATCAATTAACCATTTGAGAAACTATAAAACCATAACCATATTCATACCAAACATTCCAAAATAAGCCATCACTCATGGCTATATATACAAACCAAAACATGTATATTTACAAGCCATTTCTAATAGCTAAACACACATCAAAATTAACATCATTTACAAGCCAACTCTCATGGCTATAATCACAACCAAAATACCCCATCTAGCCTATACATGCCATATGCCATATATGTATAATTCAAAAGTACCAACTTAGATGTTTGATAGTGCGATGATGTTCCCGACGACTCCCGGATCCGAGCTAGCCTTGATTCACTATAAAACATAGGAAAATAACACAAAGTAAGCTTCATAGCTTAGTAAGCTCGTATGTGAATAACTTAATTCATCGAATAAATGCAAATTAACCAAATACACATGACAAAACCATATACACATTAACTACAAACCTTTCTCATGTCTCAAAACATGACCAATTTCAATCTCATCGAACTTTCACTATTTAATACTCGAATAGGTTCTTTACATACCTGTATAGCCTCGTACTAACCTCTTTCTCAATCACATCATTCATTTACCCGTTGAACCATTTGTAATAGAAATCGGATATTCAATGATCTCAATCGATAAGTACCTATACCATGGCCCGTAGCCAAATCAAGGTAACTTATCCCCGGAGTACCTATACCATGGTCCGTAGCCAAATCAAGGTAACTCATCTCCGAAATACCTATACCATGGCCCGAAGCCAAATCAAGGTATAACTCGCACTCGAAGTGCGGATATCGTGGCCCGAAGCCAACACAATAACCTAATGACATGTCTCTATCATCCTAACTATTCCTAAGGTTCAACCGGGATTTCACGCTTGTCGAATCATCGTCGAACGTATCCATAGAATCGTATTCACAATTCAAACATTATTCGTAATCTCGTAATCATAGTTTATGCAATATCAAAGCAATAAACATACATTTATAATGAAATTACCACATGCGAACTTACCTCGTTTTGTAATTGACGGGTAGGGTCGACTACTCGATAACCTTGTTTTTCCCCCGATCTAAATCCGAATTCTTTCTTTCTTGATCTATATGAATTCAAAATTAACTTATTCAATCACATATTCTTTCAATTTAGTCCATATCACACTTTAAAGCACTTTTACACTTTTGCCCCAAGTAGTTCATAACTTTTACAATTTAGTCCTTATTTCACAAAACACAAAATTCACATAATTTCTATAAAACCCATGCTTGGCCGAATTACAGATAGGTCCCTAGCAGCCCAAAACTTTCATTTATTTCACATTTCAATCACTCAGTTTGTACTTTTCACAATTTAATCCCTACTATGCATTTTCATCAAAAATCACTTAACAAAACATGTAAAACTATCATCAAGCTTTCATATTTCAACATTAAACATCAAATAACACATAGATTCAACAATGGAAACTCTCAAAATCTTTAACAGTTTCGAAATTAAAGGTACGGGCTAGCTAGATTGAGCTGCAACGATTACGAAAACATAGAAATCATAAAAAACCAAGCTAAAACCGTACCTTAATCAAGCTAGGAGTGTGCCGAATTCAAGAACCCTAAAATGACTTCTTTTTCTCTTCAATATTCGGCTATGGTGAAGATGATAGCCTTAAAATTTATGTTTGTTTTATTAATATTTACATTAATTATCAAATACCAAAATTAACCTTAATTATATAACATAAAAATCATTTAATGGTTTTCCAAAATTTTCCACTCACCATTCAAATGGTTTGATTACCATTTAAGGCCACCATATTTAAAAACCAAAGCTATTTGACACCTTTAGCAAGTAGAATGCAACTTTTGCATTTTACGCGATTTAGTCCTTTTTACCGAATTAAGCATTCTAATAGTAAAATTTCTTTATGAAACTTTCACACAATAATTCTATCATACTGTAAACACTTAGAATAATATTAAAATAAATTTTTTCGGACATCGAATTTGTGGTTCCAAAACCACTGTTCCGATTTAGCTAAAACCGGGCCGTTACAACTCTCCCCCCTTAGGGATTTTCGTCCCCGAAAATCTTTCCAGTGAATAGGTTCGGTATTGTTTTCTCATAGCACCCTCAGGTTCCCATGTAGCTTCTTCGACCCCGTGTCAATGCCATAATACTTTCACTAATGCGATTCCCTTATTTCTCAGCTCTTTGATTTCATGAGCTAAAATTCGAATCGGTTCTTCAACATATGACATATCAGACTGAATTTCAACCTCGGTCGGGGAAATGACATGTGAAGGGTCGGATCGGTATCGTCGAAGCATCGTCACATGAAACACATTATGTATCTTTTCTAACTCAGACGGTAAGGACAGCCGATATGCCACTCGCCCAACTCACTCAGTAATTTCATACGGTCC
This sequence comes from Gossypium sturtianum, assembly GCA_025698515.1. Lineage (NCBI taxonomy): Eukaryota > Viridiplantae > Streptophyta > Magnoliopsida > Malvales > Malvaceae > Gossypium > Gossypium sturtianum. The sequence goes on from CM046948.1 coordinate 129,454,221, forward strand.
AATGAATCGCGGACTCAATTTCCCTTTCTGACCAAACCGCAATATCTTTTTCCACGGAGACACTTTCAAAAACTCTTTATCCCCGATCTAGAAATCAATATCTTTCGGTTTCAAGTCTGCGTATGATTTTTGTCGATCCGAAGCTGCTTTCAAAATATCGCGAATTACTTTCACTTTTTCTTCTGTTTCTCTGGTCAGATCAACCCCGTGAATCTTATTCTCACTAAGCTTAGTCCAGTACAACAGTGTTCTACATTTACGACCATATAAAGCTTCGTATGGTGCCATATTTATACTCGATTGGAAGCTATTATTGTAAGCAAATTCAATCAGCGGTATATATTTCTCCCAGCTACTTTCAAACTCAAGAATGCAACAATGCAACATATCCTCAAGTATCTGAATAACTCGTTCGAATTGACCATCCATTTGCGGGTGAAACGCAGTGCTAAAATGCAACTTTGAACCCAAAGCTTCTTGCAATTTCTTCCAAAATCACGAAGTAAATCTTGGATCTCTATCCTAAACAATAGATAGGGGAACACCATGTAATCTCACAATTTCAGAAATATACAACTCAACTAATTTATCAAGCGAGAAATCTGTACGTACCAGAATGAAATGAGCTGATTTCGTCAATCTGTCATTTTTCGGAGATAAGGCCAAACTTGATACGAAATCCATTATTACTCTATCCTACTGCCACTCAGGAATCATAATAAGCTGTAATAAACCTGACGGCATTTGATGCTTAGCTTTGACTTGCTGACAAATCAAGCATTTCGAAACAAATTCTGAGATATCTCATTTCATGCCGTGCCACCAATAAAGTTGTTTCAAATCGTTATACATTTTCGTGCTTTCCAGATGTACTAATAAACAACTACTTTGTGCTTCGTTTAGAATCTTCCAAATGAGCTAGGAATTTCTTGGTACATATATTCCATTACAAAACATCAAACAATCATCAGGCCCTATTCGAAACTCTGAATCAAAAGTCGACTCACATTGAGCTCATTTTGCTTGCAATTCATTAACAAATTTTTGAGCCTCACAAATCTGTTGTAGAAATAACGATCTCGCTTTCAACTCGGCTCCTATCGAACCGTCGTCAGATAAAGCTAATTGTGTGTTCAAAGCACGTAAAGCAAATAAGGACTTTCGGCTCAAAGCATCAGTAACTACGTTCGCTTTCCCCGGATGATAGCCAATCACTAATTCATAGTCTTTTAGCAATTCTAGCCATCTCCGCTGTCGTAAATTCAAATCTTTTGGAGTCATCAGATATTTCAAGCTTTTGTGGTCGGTATAAATATGGAATTTCTCACCAAACAAGTAATGACGCCAAATTTTCAATGTGAACACTATCGCGGCTAACTCTAGATCGTGCGTCGGATAATTCTTTTCGTGTAGCTTCAACTATCTCGAGGCATAAGCTACAACTTTGCCTTCCTGCATCAAAACACAACCCAGGCCATTTAACGATGCATCACTAAAAACTACGAATTCTTTACCCGACTCAGGCTGAACTAACACTGGTGCCTCTGTCAATAATGCTTTTAACTGCTCGAAGCTTTGCTGACACTTTTCTGACCATTCAAATTTAACATCTTTTTGAAGTAATCGTGTCATCGGAGTCGAAATCATCGAGAAACCTTTCACAAATCGTCTATAATAGTCGGCTAGTCCCAGAAAACTACGAACTTCGGATACATTTCTCGGAGGCTTCCAATCTATAATCACAAAAATTTTGCTCGGGTCAACTCGGATACCCGCGGCTGAAACTATATGTCCCAGAAAACCAACTTCTCGTAGCCAAAACTCACATTTGCTGAACTTTGCAAACAACTGCTTATCTCTCAAAGTCTGTAACATGATTCTCAAATGCTCGGCATGTTCAGATTCATCACAAGAGTAAATCAAAATGTCATCAATAAATACAACTACGAATTGGTCTAAATACAACCTAAAAATTCGGTTTATCAAATCCATAAAAACAACAGGTGCATTTGTTAATCCGATAGGCATAACAAGAAATTTGTAGTGTCCGTACCTTGTTCTAAATGCAGTCTTTGGCACATCTGAGTCTTTAACTCGCAACTGGTAATAACCTGATCTCAAATCAATTTTTGAAAACACTATTGCCCCTTTTAACTGATCAAAAATATCATCTATTTGTGGCAAAGGGTATTTATTCTTGATCATCACTTTGTTGAGCTATCGATAGTCTATACACATTCTCATCGTGCCATCTTTTTTTTTTCACAAATAACACCGGTGCACCCCAAGGAGAGAAACTCAGTCTAGAAAAACCTCTATTTGTCAACTCTTGCAACTGAGCTTTCAATTCTTTTAACTCTGTCGGAGCCATTCTGTACGGAGCTATTGATATTGGCATTGTTCCAGATACTAATTCAATACCAAACTCAACCTCTCTGATAGGGGGTAAACCTGGTAACTCTTCGGGAAATACATCTGGATACTCGCACACAACTGGTACTGATTCAATCTTTGTTTTTGTTACTTTCGTATCAAGTACATAAGTAAGATAAGCTTCACACCCCTTTCTTACAAATCTCTGAGCTAACATAGACGAGATCACAACTGGAAAACTATTCAGATCATTTGATTCAATTCTAATAGTCTCATTATTCTAACATTTTAGTTCAATTGTTTTTCATCTACAATTCACTATAGCATCATGCACCGTTAGCCAATCCATACCCAAAATCACATCAAATTCATCGAATGGCAACAACATCAGATTAGCTGGAAAACAGAAATCCCAATTCATTAACGGACAATTCTTGCAGACTTTGTCAACCAAAACACATTTGCCTAAGGGGTTCGATACTCTAATCACAAATTCAGTAGACTCTACAGGCAAAGTCTTACTAGATACTAAATTCATACCTCTAATCACAAATTCAGTAGACTCTACAGGCAAAGTCTTACTAGATACTAAATTCATACATATATAAGAATGAGTTGATCCTGGATCTATCAATGCAATCACATTAGTATCATAGAGAGTGAAAGTACAGGTGATAACATCTGAAGATGATGCTTTTTCGCGAGCGCGAATAGCGTAGGCTCTAGCAGGTGCTCTGGCCTCGGATCTCACAGCTGAATCCTTTGTCGCCCCTCTACTATGTAACACCCCTTTCCCGTATCCATCACCGGATTAGGGTTATAAGTGTCACCAGACAGATCGAAAACTTTAACAGACAATTCGAGAAATAAATCATCAATCACACTCATCAAGTCCCATCTATAGGTCAACGAAACCTTAGTCATGCTTTAAACAGGGTCAGGACTAAACCGGAACAAATACAGAAATTCTCGGAGATTTAAAACTTTTCTAATTTCATGGGTACACGCTCGTGTGGGCAGGCCGTGTGCCTCCCACGGCTGCTAGACACGCCCATGTGTCTCCCCCGTGGTCAAACCTGACTTAACTCCACAGCCACCAAGCACGCCCGTGTACCTTGGCCATGGTCGATCCTGACTAAACCACACGGCTATTAGGCACGCCCGTGTGCCATGGCCGTGCACTCTTAGCTAAATACTAACTTACACCCACGGTCATCGAGCACGCCCAGTGCCTCAACCGTGTGGGCAAAACAGAGCCATTTGCAAGGCCAAAGTGCCACCCACATTAGGGTCATACCTACAAGCAAATTACCAATACATCTTATGCACATTTGACAACCAAGAACATATCAAAATAATCATCCAATCTCTACATACCAATCCAATACCATTCATGCCAATTTACAAGACTAAAACTCATGTATACAAAAGCATAATTCATCCATACACTTACCATAAACTTAACCATTTCATATGCTATCAAACCATACCAAATCATACACCATATATCATATTCATTAATGTATATTACCAACACTTAACTAGCCAAATCACATGGCTAAGTTCACATCTCATTCTTAACCAAATATCTAGCCTATACATGCCATATCTAGCTATATACATTTCCAAAAGATGCCAAAATGAGTTTGCGAAATGTGATGACGATCCTTGACGGTCCCCGAGCCTTCAGTAGCTTTGACTATCTATAAAACAAAGAAAACACACACAGAGAGTAAGCTTTCAAAACTTAGTAAGCCATATACAAATAAACTTAGCATATAAGCATTCAAAACATATAATCAATCTAAGTTCCCTAATGGCTCAGTTGCACAATCATAATTCTTCTTAGTACATACATTTAGGCCATACATCTTCCAATCTTGCATATCATTATATACTTTATTAGCTCATAGCTTTTCTATTTATATAACACACTTACATTCTCATATTCAAATGCATAATTCATCTAGGTAAGTTTAAGAAAATACTTACCTTCTTATACACACATAGTATACTTATCAAACACAACTGAAACATATATACAATTCACATAATCATTCATTTCTTGAACTTGACCATTGAACCGTTCGGAAACTAATAGAATACACAGAGTGCCCGGAATAGTTATAAAATGCCAACGTCCCAGACGTGGTCTTAAATGTAATTGGATATCGATGCCTCTGTCCCAAACAGGGTCTTACACGAATTAATATGATGCCAATGTCCCGAACATGGTCTTATACGTAAACAGATATCGATGCCACTGTCCCAGACATGGTCTTACACGTAAACAGATATCGATGCCAATGTCCCGGACATGGTCTTACACGTAAACATATATCGATGCCACTGTCCCAGACAGGGTCTTACTCAGATTAATACGATGCCAATGTCCCGGACATGGTCTTACATGTAAATAGATATCGATGCCATGTCCCAGACAGGGTCTTACTCGTATTACACAATAGACACCTATGCCATAATATAGTTAATCCTATCTCGGAATTCATGTGTATATCATCTCATGTGCATTCATCATTATCAATAGTCATATGAACATATATAATTCAATTCAAACTCATTTATTTGTATAATAACTTACCTCGGATTCGATTTAACGGAAATGGAAACGGTTACTCGGTTACTTTTGCTTTCCCGCGATCTAAGTCTGTTTTCCTCGGTTCTTGATCTAAACATATTAAAATTTAACCCTTTTATTAACCAACATATTCATTTCAATCCAAAATCACACATTTAGGGTTATTTGCAACTTAACCCTCACATTTGCTCATTTTATCAATTTAGTCCATTTTTCTCAAAGCATCAAATACACAAAATCATCACATGCTCATGCTTAGACGAATGCTTATGTATATCATACAAGCCCATATTTTTCATCAAATTTTCAATTTAGTCCTTCAAATTGCTATTTTCTCAATTTAGCCCTAATTAGCTAAATTCATCAAAAATTCAAGAACAACATATGTTCATCTAACATATAGCTTTCATATAACACTATTAAACATCACAAAATTCATATGTTCATTCATGTCACTTTGCAAAATCTTCATCAATTCATAAAATTGAGACATGGGTTTTGTAGAGCAAGAAGCAACGATTACAGAAACGTAGAAATTATCAAAAACCGAAGTCAAAACTTACCTTAATTAAGCCAAACCATAGCCGAAACCCTTGAAAGCTTTTGTTCTTTCTTTTTCTTATAATTTCGGTGGTGGACGAGTTAAAGTGATGAAACCAATGTTTATTTTTACTATATTATAACCTTATAATATATAATATAAATTTTAACTTATAATATTAATATATAAAATCATATATATATTATCATATCATCACCTAATACCGTCCACTATCTAAAATAGTGGCTATTTGCCTTTTAAGGACTTCACACTAATAAAGCCACATCAATTAGGCCATAATAGAAGGCCACTTTTACCTTTTATGCGATTTAGTCTTTTTCTCAAATTAAACACACAGACAGACAAATTAACTCACGGAACTTTAACACATGCTTAATCACATATCATAGGCACAGAAAATAATATTAAAATATTTTACTGACTCGGATTTGTTGTCCCGAAACCACTATTCTGACTAGGGTATAAACCGGACTGTTACAATTTTCCCCCCTTAGGGATTTTCGTCCCCAAAAATCTTACCGTTAAACAGATTTGGATATTGCTGTTTCATTGATTCTTCAGGCTCCCACGTAGCCTCTTCAATTTCGTGTCGATACTACAACACTTTCACTAACGGAATTTTCTTGTTTCGCAATTCTTTCACTTCACGAGTTAAAATACAGATTGGTTCCTCTTCATAAGTCATATCAGATCGGATTTCAATCTCAGACAGAGTAATCACATGTGACAGATCGGAACGATATCTACGGAGCATCAAAACATGAAATACATTATGTATCTTTTCTAGCTCGGATGGCAACAATAATCGGTACGCAACTGGTCCAACTCGTTCAATAATTTCATATGGCCCGATGAATCTCGAACTTAACTTGCCTTTATGTTCGAATCGGAACATTTTCTTCCACGGAGATACTTTCAAAACACTTTGTCACTGATCTCAAATTCTATATCTTTTCTTTTCAAGTCTGTGCAAGACTTCTGACAATTAGATGCTGATTTCGAATTATCACGGATTACTTTTACTTTGTGTTCAGTATCTTTTATCAAATCTGTAACACCCCAAACCCGGCCCAAACACCATGACCGGATCTGGTATGTCACTTAGGGAGATTTTAAAAGATGTCGCAATTTCGAAAAATATTTTTCTTGAGTTTAACACTTTATTCGAGAAAACTAAATGGTTGGATGATTTGTAACAGATATACATTTTATATTTATGCCTTAGTGGATTAAAAACCGAAATTTGATACATGCCTTAACTTAATTAAAATGTAAAATGTAAATGTCTAATAATAATAAAAGCCCAAAACAAACGCAAATATGATGCTAGTGGCCCATGGCCTTATTACAATGAAATTTTAACCCACTAATTAAATATATCAAAGATAAATAAACTAGTAAAGTCTTTTGCTGAATCAAAATAATCCCTCGCATGGCCACCTTGCGCTCTTCTCCAACCCGGTCCGATGCACTAGGTGCTACCTGAAAGATGTTAAATAATGGGGTGAGTCGCGAGACTCAGTGTGCAACCCTTGTGCACCATCAGATTGGGCCTTAGCCCCACAGAACAGATAAAAAATTATAATATATTAGAAAATATGCAAAGCCCAACCCAATCCTAGGTTTCCATCCACTACACACCACCCTTACCTGCCAATCACACCATTAGGGATTTCTACAATCAACCCACACTGCTACACACCATCGATGGCGCAAATGCTCGCGAATAGTCGCTCATCGTCGATCATGGCAATAGCCACTACAACGAGATCATGACATTAGCCACTACAACAGATCATGGCATTAGCCACTACAACAGATCATGGAAAAAGCCACTACAACAGATTATGGCAAAAGCCACTACAACAGAACACTTCCCCTTTCATCAATCACCCAACCCCATGCAATCACAGAAACTGGCATACATGTTCATCATACCAAATTGACAGAAACATTCACTTTAGAATGACAGAGATCACTAACCTGGTGATTCCCCTTTACCCTCATCGGGTTTTCAACCGTTATGCCGGGATTTTGGCATTTAACAGAATATAAACAGGTTTATATACACATGCTAACATACAATCTAAATGGTGTGAGAAGTTACACACCTGATTTCACGAAGTACTAAACTCTTAGTCGGTATCCTTGCTATTCGGATTTATAACTTGGTTCAACAAAAGCCGAAAAATCACGAAGATTTAACCTCCCCTACATTCGGCCAAGGGTTAATAAATACCCAAATTTACACGTTAAAAATCAATAGATCTCCTTACCTTGAAATCCCGAAAGTAACACCATTCGAGTGTTACTGAACTATGACTTAGAGATCTACGCGATTGACTCCACTTCAGGTCCCGGAATGCCGAAAATAAGAGAAAAACAATAGATTAGTCACTAAATATCCATTCGGCTAGAGACTTTGAAAAGCCAAAAAAGATTTGGATCCCACAAATCAATACTTACCTAAAATTCCCTTCAGATTTCGACACAAGCAGACACCCTAGAGTGATTTTGGCAATCACAGGAGATGAGATCTCACGATTTCGACTTTTATGAAAATCCTGGAAAAGAGGAACTGATGAGGTTTCGACTGAAAAGAAAAGTGAAAAGAGAGTAAAGAGAGGCTTGAAGATTCGGCTAAAGTGTCTGAAAGAGATGAGAAAGGAATCTATCAGAGGATTTGGCCAACTGAAGAAAGAAAAGAAACGAAGAATGGAGTAGGAATTTGTGCAGAGAAAAGAGAAAAATGATGAGAACTTTGATACAAAAATTTCTACACATACTTAGCCTATACTAAACCGATTTCCCCTCCTTCACAGAGTTTGATTTTCTACCAACTCAAGCCTCCTCGATGAGCTCTCATCTTTTCCTTATCTTGATCCATTATTTCCTCAAAAATAGCCCTAATTAGCACCAACTCCTCTCTTCATTATCTGCTTATTATCCACATAATTTAAACATAATAAAATTCCCTAAAAATTAGCCTTGTGCCATCCCCTCCTAGTCCCCTTTTAAGTGCCAAAATTTGGCCCTATAACTTGGGCTTCAAGCAACCAAAATTTGGGCCCTCCTCATGCACTAGTGACGCCACCCTCTCCCTTCCTTGTGGCGCCACCTACTCTTTGGGCCACAAGCCCATTTTGTCATTTAAAACACATATAACTTCCTTTTAAAATGCTAGAGTGCCTACGCAGAGATTTAGTCAAGGCCTCAGCCCATTCTTGAGCCCAATTAGTACCTAAATTCTCAATTTAACCTATTAAGCATACATTGCACAAAATGCATAGGCCCAATAATTCGGGATGTTACAAAATCAACCCGTGTAGCTTATTTTCATTGAGTTCAGTCCAATACAGAGGTGTACGTCATTTACGTCCGTACAAAGCTTCATAAGGTGCCAATTTAATGCTTGACTGAAAACCATTATTATAAACAAATTCAATCAGTGGTAAGTACTGTTCCCATGTACTGTTAAACTCAAGAATGCAGCTAGCTCAAGATCATGTGTCGGATAATTCTTTTCATGCGGCTTCAATTAATTTGAGGTATAAACTATTACCTTGCCTTCTTGCAGCAATACACATCCCAGACCATTCAACGAAGCATCACTGAAAATACTTTTACAACCCTGCGATAATAACCAGCTAGTCCCGGAAAGCTACGAACTTCAGACACATTCTTCAGAGGTTTCCAATCCAGAATAGCAAATATCTTGTTCAGATCAACTCGTATTCCAGAGGCTGATACTATATGTCCCAGAAAACTAACTTCACGCAACCAAAATTCACATTTGCTGATTTTCGCATACAATTGCTTTTCTCTCAGAGTTTGTAACAAAATTTTCAAATGTTCAGCATGTTCAGTTTCATTCCGTGAATAAATCAAAATATCGTTAATGAATACAACAACAAATCGATCTAGGTACGGTCTGAAAATTCTGTTCATCAGATCCATAAAAATAACAGGAGCATTTGTTAGTCCGAAAGGCATAACTAAAAACTCATAATGCCCTTACCTTGTTCTGAAAGTAGTTTTCGAAATGTCTGAATCTTTTACTCGCAACTGGTAGTAACCCGATCTCAGATCTATCTTCGAAAACACAGTAGCTCCTTTTAACTGATCAAATAAATCGTCAATCCTGGGCAATGGGTATTTGTTCTTTATGGTCACTTTGTTCAACTGACGATAGTCAATGCACATTCTCATCGTGCCCTCTTTCTTTTTCACAAACAGAATAGGAGCACCCCAAGGTGAGAAACTCGGTCTAGCAAACCCTCTGTCAGTCAATTCTTGTGGCTGTGATTTCAATTCTTTCAACTCTTTTGGTGCCATTCTATACGGAGCTATCGAAATAGGTGTCGTACCAGGCAACAGATCAATACCAAATTCAACTTCCTTTTCAGACACTTTCGAATCAATCACATAAACAAAATAAACTTCATAACCCTTTTCTATATAATTCTGAGTTTTCAACACAGATATCACAGCAGGCAATACATTTAAATTATTCGACTCAATACGAACTATTTTACCATTCTGACAACTCAAATTAATAGTCTTTCTTTTACAATTCACAACAGCATCATGCAACGTCAACCAGTCCATACCCAGAATTATATCAAACTCATCAAATGGTAATAGCATTAGATCAACAAGGAAACAAATATCTCAAAACATTAACGGACAGTTCTTGCATATTTTGTCAACCAGGACACTTTTACCTAAGGGGTTCGATACTTTTATAGCAAATTCAGTAGACTCTACAGGCAAAGTCTTACTGGATACTAAATTTATGCATATATATACGAATGAGTAGAACTAGGGTTTATCAATGAAATCACAGAAATATCATAAAGTATAAAAGTACCAGTTATAACATCAGGAGATGAAGCTTCCTCACGAGCTCGGATGGTATATGCTCTGGCAGGCGCTCTAGCTTCAGATCTCGCAACAGTATCTCTCGTAGTTCTCTGACTACCACTGACATTTCTTGTATTTCGCAAAGGTCTACCCCTCACTGGACCATTATCTGATCTCGGATTCTGAATAGTCTCTGGCTCAACAGACTCTAGGCAATCACGAATGAAATGATCTAATGATCCACATCTGAAACAAGCCCGTTCATTCAATCTAAAACTTCTCGAATGTCTTTTACCACAATGCTTACACTCAGGTCGTTCGGATCGAACATTCCCAACACTTGCTACTGAAGTTGCCGAAGCTTTGGAGCTCAACTGTGATCTAGCTCGATCTCTACTCGAATGCCTCACATTAGCCTTTGAACGGCTATGTTCATCTCGGTATTTCTTCGAGGCAGACTGAAATTATTTGCTCAAAAATCTCTTTTTCATATCTCTGGCTTCAGACTCAGCTTTGCATGCTCGGTCAACTAGCACTACGAACTCTTGTATCTCCAGAGTACCAACTAGCAATTGGATATCTTCATTTAGGCCATTTTCGAATCTTTTACACATTATCGCCTCGAAAAACGCATTCCCGAGCATACTGACTTAATCTCACAAACTCTCGTTTGTATTCAGTGACAAACATGTGACCTTGTTTCAATTCCAAAAATTCTTTTCGTTTCTGATCAATGAATCTCTGAATAATGTATTTCTTTCTGAACTCAGACTGAAAGAAATCCCATGTGATCCGTTCTTTAGGAACAACCAAAATCAAAATTTTCCACCACCGATAGGCCGCGTCTCGTAACAAAGATACAACACATTTAATACATTCTTCAGGACTCAACGACACTTCATCAAATACCCGGATTGTGTTTTCTAACCAGAACTCGGCCTTTTCAGCATCATCATCACTAGTAGCCCTGAAGTCTTCAGCTCCATATTTACGGATCTTGTCAATCGGAGGCTTATTCAACAGATTCGGGTACATAACCGGTGGCACAACTGTAGCTTGAGGGGTGTCGAAACCATTTTTAAAGTTTTATGAAAAACAGGGATCGACTTAAAAAAACGAAAACGGGAGTCACCGCCAATCCCTTTTTGCTTAGGTGTGATTGGATTACCTTATAAAACATTTTATTTCAAAACATTGATTTTGGCCTACGAAATTCAAGAAAACGGGTTCGGGAGTTTCGGTTCATGCATGCGAGGAAGGATTAGCACCCTCGTAACGCCCAAAATTGGTACCAGATTGATTAGTTATTGTCCTAATGTCGAAAATTCGAAAAGATTTAAGAACATGATTTCTTTAAAAACTTGAACAATTTGAGTTGGAATTTGAGATTTCTTTGTTCCGAAAGAATACAAACATCACATCCAGCACGTTAGGACATGATATTTTAAACCCTCGTTACCAAAATCATCTCATTATTTACAAAATTTATTAAAATGATATTTAGTTATTTAGTCAAACAGAAAATCGAAACCCAGCACGTTAGGGCACTATTCCCCGAATTTCTAAATACAAAACATTGTCTTATTTAAAAAACCTTTGGATGAGATATAGTAATTTTGCAAAATGTATTTTTATTTTAAACGATGATCCAAGTAAGAATATCACATTGATACATCATAAAACATAAATACCAAAAGTAATAAAATTACATGATATACTAACATTTCATATTAATATAGACAATTAAAAGGAAAGCAACATAACATAGCAAGTGATACATATAATAAAAGGACTATGCTAAAGCAATAATAAACCAATAAAAGAACATATATGAATAAATACAAGATATAAATAATTAACAGTAATAAAAAATCTATATGAAAGATAAAATTTAAGAAATGAACATTAAACTTTATAAAGAAGATTAAACATAAAAGTAAATAAATGAATAATGTATTTAAACATTGAATAAATATTTTAGCAAAATAAAAAAAAGGAAAATAAAATATGATAATTTCTAAAACAATTAACATGTATAAACAATATATTTTAAATGAATAATATAAAATCTTAAAGTATATGAAAAATATAGGGATATTTATAATAAATATATAATTTAATAATTTAGTACATATAAGTATAAACAATAATATGTGAAAGAAACAGTTTTGAATAAATAACACATATAACTTTAAATAAAAATATATTTATAATATAATATTTATAAAAACAACACAAGTAATATAAACAATATAAACAATATATGTTATACAATATACAAGATTTATATAATATAAAGGATAAAATAATTTAAATTATACATATAATATAATATATAATATACAAAATTTTAAAAATGTATAATATAATAGCTAATATACAAATTATAAAATAAAATGTAATATATATAAATAATATTAAACTAAATAAAATAACCTAGTATAAATAGTAATAATTTAATACATATATATAATACTAAATAATTAAAAATAAGAATAAAAAAATAAAAAATAAAAAGAATAAAAAAATCAAGGATTAAATCAGAAAATAAAAAAAAAATCCAGGGTAAAAATGTAAAAGGACCAGATTAGAACGCGCGTTATATTGTAGGGACTTATTTGGCAATTATGCCTTATCTCCTAAACGACACCGTTCCGTCTCTTGCCTTGAAATAGCCTGAAGGACTAAATTAAAGCAAAATACAGATTTCAGGGCTAATTTAAAAATAAAAGAAAATTCAAATTGGGACGAAATTATAAAGAACAAAATTGCGGAGGGACTAAACAGGTAAATTGCCCCTTTTATAAAAACATGCGGATCCTACCTGGGTATCGGGTCAACGCGCGGGTCTGGCCTTAAAACGACGCCGTTTTTGTCATTAATTGACCACACCAAAATGTCGTCGTTTCCCTGGCCTATATAAACCAAAATCTTGTAAAAAAAAAAACATTTTTAAAGCCATTCTAAAAAAAACAAAACAGAGCTTCAGAAAGCTCTCTCTCCCTCTCTATTTTCGGCCATAGCTCTGGTGACAGACCGTCGCACGCGCCACCGCACGCGCCACTGTAGACAGCGGTCGGAGGCTAAAAACTTCAGTTTTTCCATGTAAATCGAAAGGTAACCTCGTATTTTTATTTTTTAGTACTGTTTTGTGTATATAAAAAAAAACATGCATGAATCAAAGAGAAAAATAAAAAAAAACTTAATAAAGTGGAATAATGAAAATCACCTTCTGCTTTTTCGATTTTTTTTGTATTAATCTCTCAGTATATTTGCGTATATATTCGCTTGTATGTGTATGGTGTCGTCCCTCCCCTTACAATGTTTTTACACCCGTTTATATAGCCAAATACAATAAAAAATCATTACAGTTCGGATTTCTTGCTATATTTGCTACGGTTTATTTTTCCTCTTCTTATTGCAGGTAACTGGCAAAATCTACGGCGACGGGGCACTATCCGTGCGCTAATTGCAGCGCGAGGAAGGGCCGTGTTGAGAGCTACGGCGCAAGACCCCTGCTAGGGTTTCCATCAGCTGAAAACATTTTGAGCTACTTGGGTCGATTCTGCTATCGGGCCAGATTAAGTTTATTTTAGGTGGGTTAGAGTTTATATTTGTATTTGGGTTGCTGTAATGGGCCAAATGGGCTGTGAAATTTGGGTTATGTAAATGGACTGTAGACATTGATTATTATTATTATTATTATTATTATTATTTTGTTTATTTTTTGAATTTTGATGGATTTCTAACGGGCCGCGCAAAATGGGCTTATTACAGCTGTCCCTCTTTGCTCATTGTCGTGAAACGAGAATAGAGCAAAGAATATAAAAGGACCAATTTTGTCCGGTTTTGCCGAGTCTTGACTTCTTGGTCCTTGCTTTCTTCAAATAACTTCCATCCCATCTGCAACTTCAACGCTATTGGAACTTCATCTTGATTTCAATTTTAGAAATAAGTCTAATGGCTTCAATCTGCTTCACTGCAAACTTCAGGAAGGCAATATCAGCTATCTTTAATCTGCTCCGCTGCAACTTCAGAGAGGTCAGACTAGTATCTTTTATCCGCTTCGTTGCAAACTCAGGAAGACAAGATCTGTTGTCTTTTAGCCTACTCTACTGCAAACTCAGAGAGGCAAGGGCTGATGTCTTTGATCTGCTTCACTACAACTTCAGGAACGCCAGATCTGCTATTTTAATCTGCTCCACTGCAAACTCAGGGAGACAAGATCTAATGTTTTCGATCTGCTTCACTGTAACTTCAGGAACGCCAGATCATGCCATTTTTTAGTCTTCTCCACTGAAAACTCATGGAGACCAGACTAATGTCCTCGATCTTCCTCCTGCAACTTCAGGAAGGTAAAATCTATCATTTTCAATCTGCTCCAATGCAACTTCGATCTGCTTCACTGCAACTTCAGGAATGCCAGATCTGCTATCTTTAGTCTACTCCACTGCAACTTCAGGGAGACAAGACTGATGTCTTCGATCTTCTTCACTGCAATCTCAGGAAGGCAAGATCTATTGTCTTTTAGCCTGCTCCACTGCAAACTCAAGGAGATAAGACTATAATCTTCAGCCTGCTCCCTTGCTACCTTAGGGAGATAAGGCTGGTGGCTAAAATCTGCTCCCCTACTACCTCGGGAAGATAAGATTCGCCGTCTTCGATTTGCTCCACTGCTATCTCAGGGAAACAAAATCTACAATCTTTAGTCTGCTTCCTTTCTACCTCAGGAAGATAAGACTAATGGCTTAAATCTGCTCCCCTGCTACCTCGGGAAGATAAGATTCACCGTCTACAATCTTCAGTCTGCTCCCTTGATACCTCAGGAAGATAAGACTAAGAACTTCATCCTGCTCCCTTGCTACCTCAGGGAAATAAGGCTAGTGACTAAAATCTACTCCCATGCTCCCTCGGGAAGATAAGATTCGCTGTCTTCGATTTGCTCCACTGCTATCTCAGGGAGACAAGATCTGATGTCTTTGATCTGCTTCCTGCAACTTCAGGAAAGTAAGATCTGTTGTCTTCAGTCTACTCCGCTGCAACTTCAGGGAGATGAGACTTTCTATGGTAAATTCAATCCAACCTACTGCAACTTCAGAGGTATAGGATTCATCATTTTAATCCATTCCACTGCAACTTTAAGGAGATAGGATTAACTGTCTTCAGTCTGCTCCACTGCAACTTTAGGGAGATAAGACTTGTAACTTCAACCTGCTCCACTGCATCTTCTGGGAGATAAGGTTGGTGGCTTCAATTTGCTTCACTGCAACTTCAGGAAGATAAGATTTGCCATTCGATCTTGTTCTGCTACTGCTTAGGGTGACAAAATCTACAATCTTCGACCTATTCCACTGCTGATCAGGGAGATAGGACTGGTGAATTCACCGATGTTGCTACACCGTCCTCAGAGGGACATATCCTGTAGACTCGGTTTTATATGCTTATGTTTATGCCAAATGATTAGGATGCTATAATCGGAATGAATCTAATGCTCCTAACTAAATGCATTATGGACGACATTTGCATGAATGCAGAATGTCATGAGAATGATCCCATTTGTATAATGATTAGGATGCAATGATCGGAATGAATCTAATGCTTCTAACTAAATGATATTAGGGATGACATTTGTATGAATCCAGAATGTCATGAGAATGATATCCTTCTCTCTTTTTTTTTAATGTATAACGATTAGGATACAATGATCGGAATGAATCAAATGCTCCTACTTGGAAGTGTATAAATGCATGAGAATGATCCCTTTTTGGGTTGTCATTGCTCATAGTTCATCAAGGTTCTATCACTGATGTGTTACCATGCTTTCTCGTTCAGCTGGTATCTTTTACAGAAAACCCAAAGAAACAATCATATTCTGCTCAGCAAGCCTGCCCTGCTATAATTTTAGAGTCCCTTCCACTGTACCTTTTGGGGCATAAAGTTTGTACCTCCCACTGCAACTTCAGGGGAATAACATTAGGTTTCTTCCATCCATCCTGTTACCACTCAGAGGTATAGAATTTGTATCATCTTTAATCAATTTGATCTGTTACACCATTCCCTGGGTGTAGTGACCAGATGTATGAATGCAGGGTATCATTTTTCTTTTCCTGAGAATCATCCCCTCTTATACTTGGGTTGACATTGCTCGTCATTTGTCGAAATGGTATCATCGACAAAATGTCTTATCCAATAAAAATCCGAAGAGGTAATCATCTTTCAATATTTCCAACCCTTAGGCTTGGTGAGTTCTAAACAATAATCCTTTTTCAGATTCTCATATTATTTAGAAGCTTCCAGAGTAATATGCGAAACTCCTTTTATGAAAGTATTTTTAGTCCATTAATCGTTATTTCAATATAAAATGCTTGAAAAAGATCACAACAATGGACAGGAAAGAAATTAATCAGGAGCATAGCTCGAAACAAATAAGTTAATCAAAGATAACCAAGGCAACAAAAGAAAATTGACTGGGGTGTATCTTGAAAAGAATAAAGTAATCAAAGATAGAAAATTCAAAATGGGTAAGATAGAAGCTAGGTGCCCCAGATATCGCAGCCTGAGCGTCTCTGTACAAACTTCTTGAGGACCATTTTGAGCTCAATACGTATTTAGAGGATCTGAAGTACTTTGTCAATGCCCCAAGACGTAACATACTTCCTCGTTGTAATTCAGGCATAGCAAGACGACCACATTCCCTATCTTTAATCAAAATTTGAGTCGCCCTTTTCGGGTTTTCAGCTCAAAACCCCTTTGGTCTCAAAGAGCCTTTTGCGGGTTTTTTGCCTTGGCCTCTCCTCTTTTTTCTTTCTTTCTTTTTTTTTTGAACGATCTGAAGGCGCCCTTTTCGAGTTTTCACCTTGGCCTTTCCCCTTTCAGGTAAAATACTTCTTGACTGAACCTGAATTTGCCGAATTGGGCAAGTCTTCGCCATCCATCTCGGTCAATATCAATTCTCCTCTAGAACAGGCCCTTTTTTACTACATAAGGTCCTTCCCAGTTTAGCATCTGCTTTCCTCGTAAATCCTTTTGTATAAGAAGGATCTTCCTCAATACCAGGTCCCCATCATGAAATTCCCTTGGGTGGACCATTTTCGACATAAATCAGCATCATCCATTTTTTGACTATGATAAATACTTTCAAACCCTTTTCTTCAGCCAAGTTCACTGGAGACATTCTACTTCATCCAATTCTTGACTCAACCAAAGCTTGGAGCAAAGGAATCTCGATTTTCATGGGCAAAACCACTTCTATTCCATAAACCAATGGGAAAAGTATTGCCCCAGCGAAAGTCCTGGTTGACGTTTGATAAGCGTAGAGAGTAAATGGTAGCTTCTTATGCCAATCTTTACAAGTCTTGGCCATCTTTCATATTTTTTGTTGTTTTTTCTTTTTGTATTTTTTCTTTTGGCAACCTTTGCTGCACTGTGATATGCTGCCTGATCTTTGAACAAACTGTAAACTTTGACATTGTACAGTTATGCATTATTAAACATGATCCTTTCTGGCATTCTTTGCCGGTACCTGATCCTTTCCTTTTTCTTTTTATTTCTTTTTTTTTTTTTGAAATTTGATGACTGTCGTCATTGCAATATTGGCATATGAAGCAACATTCACCCTCTTAGTGAAGTAATCGATGACCACAAAGATAATTCGATGTCAACTAAAAGCTTTTGACGAGATTGGCCCCATAACATCCATACCCTACATATAGTAAAGTCTGTGAAGAAAATGAAGGAGCCACATAAATCTCATCTTCTTCAATTCAGTATTTGCGGTATAACAGTGCTCGATCCTCATGTTTAGCCCGCGTCTTAGTAGCCCAGGCATGTCCTGATATGATCGTGCGAAAATATCTTTGAATTCTTGAAAATAACTCAATGATGTCTCGCTAGGCTACAATTTTCAACTCTTTTCTAGGTTCATAATATCCACTGACCCTTTGTAGAGTAGGGTATGTTTTTCATCTTGTTCTACCATTTTTAACAAATCAGAAGATAGGTTACAATCTTTGTCATCTTCAAAGTCCTGAGATCCCTCTAGACACATATCTTACTCGAAAGGAGACTCGAGTCGATAATGACGTTGCTCACATCATTGATATCTGGAGACCTATTGTAGGTTCGAAGGAAGATTCCAAAGAATAAATGATTCAAAGAATGATTATTTGTATGGTCATGAATGAAGAATGAAAGAATACTTGAAAGAAAATCCAAAGAACAAACAAACAAAACTAAATACAATTTTTTGTACAGTATAAAATGGAAAAAATAAAAGAATATTTGCTTAAAAAGATGCATTTTATTGAAATAAAAATTCCGGACACAAGCCTATTTCACAGAAGGGCTCTTATTGCCTCTAGGCTTAAGGCAACAGGTGTATTTTGAATATTACTCTAGATCAGCTCTAAAAATACAGGGATCTCTTCCACAGTCCTATTATTCAAAACACTCCCAAGTACACAAGGGCTTGGAAACTTCGTTCCCCGGTTCCCTCTTCGCTTTTAATTTCTTCAAGGAGTCGCGGCTTTCTTATCTCCTCCTTCAATTATCGCATTTACTGCCTCGTCAAAGTGATCAGGTTTTGATGAATCGTCGAACTTCACAATTCCCATTTTAATGAACCTTTCGACCAACTTTTTAAACGTAGTACAGTTTTCAATTGAGTGACCCATTATTCTCGCGTGGTACTCGCATTGGGCATTCTCATTATACCATTTTAGGAACGGAGGTTGCACGGGTTCCGAGTAGGACGGAGACACCACATGCACATAAAAAAGATTCTGATACAGCTCCTTATATGTCATCGGGATGAGTGTGAAATGGAGCCTTTCTGTATTTGGCCTTGAACTAGATTTCGGCCTTGAAGAACCTTGATAGCTAGTGGTTACAGCCCTCGGCTGGCCCACGGTGACTGATTTGGGATGCATGCTCAGGATACTCACTTCATTTTCCTTGTTTCTCAGGGCTGATCTTTTGGCGCTTTCTCCCGTGTCTATCCTCCCACTTCTTACTGCATTTTCAATCATCTCACCAGACATTACTATATCTGGAAAGCTTATGGTGACGCTTCCCAACATATGGTTAATGAATGGGGCTTTTAGAGTATTGATGAAAAGCATTGTGGTCTCCTTTTCTAAAAGCGGTGGCTAAACTTGTAGGGCAACTTCCCTTCATCTTTACGCATACTGCCTGAAACTTTCATTCGATTTTTTCTCCATGTTCTGTAAGGTGATTCTGTCAGGGATCATGTCTATCACATGACTGTATTGCTTCATAAATGCTTGCGCTAGGTCTCTCCACGAATTAATCCTAGCACGGCTCAGTTGATTATACCACTTGGATGTTGCCCCCACCAAACTTTCTTGGAAGCACTGGACTAGCAATTGATCATTACTAACATACCCAGTCATCCGTCTACAGAACATGGTAATATGGGCTTCAGGACAGCTAATCCTATTGTACTTCTCAAATTCTGGCATTTTGAACTTGTGAGGAAGCACCGAATCTAGAACCAAGCTTAAGTCTTTAACATCAATTCCATGGTGATTATCAGCGTTTTCCAAGGCCTTGAATTTTTCTTCTAACCACCTACAACGATCCTCTAACTGCCTTGGTAATTCAAATCTTGTCATTTCTCCCTCTGCTATATCTAAATCAGGGATAACAGGATTAGCTGGGTTATCTCCTGGGTTAGATCCTGAGCCAACTTGGAAGTTCATGGGCACTCCAATATCCGTTTGACCTTGTTGAGGCCTAATCGTGGCAGATGACCTTTGAGGATACACCTCAGGTTGTATCTGTGCATGTAGTGGGGTGAAATCCGGAAGATAGTATTCATTATCTTCTCCTGTATTAGTCATGGGACCTTTTCCCTTGTCCATTGCCCCATTCAACAATTGAGTCATTTGAGCAACCATATTTCTTTAGGCTTCCATCATTTGTTCCCTCATATCTTGTTGGATCTTTGCCAACTGCTCTTGCAGCTGGTCTTGCATGTCTCTTTGAAATTGTTCAAGTCTTTGATCCATATCTTTCGTCTTAGCGCGAGTACCGTAACGATGTTTAGTTTCCAGATTAACTTTCTCTCTTTCTCTTTTTTTTTTTTCTGAAATAACTTCAACTAATTAGGGTCCTTCTATGGATTTTGATACATATGATGCGATGTAATGCAAATGCATGAAATGAATGCAAAAAGAAAGAGAGGCGTTGATTCTGAATTTAATTCCATTAGGACAACTTTTCTAGAAAATAAATTCCTTTACATAAAATGGATTACATATGCGGCCTTGCCCTCATATTCCAAGCAAAAACATCAATCCCCTTCTTCACAAAGGTCAAATCTTGCAAACTTCTAATAGATGCCTCCACTAGCTCCATTTTGCTTGGGCCGCGACTCATTACTCACTTATCCTCGCAATGCTTGTTAGAAAATCGAGACGTGACGGCTCTCGAATAGTCTTTGTCAGCTTGAATCCTTGGGCAATAAAGTCTGGTATTCCTTCACGGACTATCAATCTTCTCTCGTTGTTTACTTGGACCATATTCGGATGACCGTATTATAATCCACTTTATCAAGAAATCCATTTTCTCATGACAAACTTTTCTATTTAGCAATCGAATTTGAATCAACACCTCTTTTCTATGATGTGAACGCAATGCAATCAAAACAAAAAAGAACACGTTAGCATAAGAGAAATAAATAACAAAATAGGGCACCTATCTGGGTGACCACTAGGGTTTGGTATAGTTCTACCTAGGGTAAGCCCTTAGGTTTTCTACATGTGGTTTAACTCTAAAGTTGAGGTACCTGAACCAGCAGATTCCTCAATCTTCACCCATTATAGGCTCATACAGATCGAGTTCAGTTCAGGGGAATACATTTTCCTATGTCCATGCGGAAGTGAAAACCTCACGAAGACATAGGTACAGATGTATCCCGGAAGCAATCCACTAGCCCATGCGGAGGTGAAAACCTCACGAAGGCATAGTTTCTTACTCCCACTTAAGGGTACGATCGCAACGGTCATGCAATGCAATGTGTGCAAGAAAATAAAATAATAATCATATGTTCAAATCAAAATTTTTAAATTTTCAAATCAAATTTTCAAATTTCCGACAAAGGACAGAAAATAATCAATTTTACGGCTTGACTCTCCTATTGTGTCCCCAGTGGAGTCGCCAAGCTGTCGAAACCATTTTTAAAGTTTTATGAAAAACAGGAATCGACTTAAAAAAATGAAAATGGGAGTCGCCACCAATCCCTTTTTGCTTAGGTGTGATTGGATTACCTTATAAAATGTTTTATTTCAAAACATTGACTTTGGCCTACGAAATTCAAGAAAACGGGTTCGGGAGTCGGTTACGTACGAGGAAGGATTAGCACCCTCGTGACGCCCAAAATTGGTACTGGATTGATTAGTTATTGTCCTAATGTCGAAAATTCGAAAAGATTTGAAAACATGATTTCTTTAAAAACTTGAACAATTTGAGTTGGAATTTGAGATTTCTTTGTTCTGAAAGAATACAAACATCACATCCAGCACTTTAGGACATGATATTTTAAACCCTCGTAACCAAAATCATCTCATTATTTACAAAATTTATTAAAAGGATATTTAGTTATTTAGTCAAACAGAAAATCGAAACCCAGCACGTTAGGGCACTATTCCCCGAATTTCTAAATACAAAACATTGTCTTATTTAAAAAACCTTTGGATGAGATATAGTAATTTTGCAAAATGTATTTTTATTTTAAACGATGATCCAAGTAAGAATATCACATTGATACATCATAAAACATAAATACCAAAAGTAATAAAATTACATGATATACTAACATTTCATATTAATATAGACAATTAAAAGGAAAGCAACATAACATAGCAAGTGATACATATAATAAAAGGACTATGCTAAAGCAATAATAAACCAATAAAAGAACATATATGAATAAATACAAGATATAAATAATTAACAGTAATAAAAAATCTATATGGAAGATAAAATTTAAGAAATGAACATTAAACTTTATAAATAAGATTAAACATAAAAGTAAATAAATGAATAATGTATTTAAACATTGAATAAATATTTTAGCAAAATAAAAAAAAGGAAAATAAAATATGATAATTTCTAAAACGATTAACATGTATAAACAATATATTTTAAATGAATAATATAAAATCTTAAAGTATATGAAAATATAGGGATATTTATAATAAATATATAATTTAATAATTTAGTACATATAAGTATAAACAATAATATGTGAAAGAAACAGTTTTGAATAAATAACACATATAACTTTAAATAAAAATATATTTATAATATAATATTTATAAAAACTACATAAGTAATATAAACAATATAAACAATATATGTTATACAATATACAAGATTTATATAATATAAAGGATAAAATAATTTAAATTATACATATAATATAATATATAACATACAAAATTTTAAAAATGTATAACATAATAGCTAATATACAAATTATAAAATAAAATTTAATATATATAAATAATATTAAACTAAATAAAATAACCTAGTATAAATAGTAATAATTTAATACATATATATAATACAAAATAATTAAAAATAAGAATAAAAAAATAAAAAATAAAAAGAATAAAAAAAATCAAAGGATTAAATCAGAAAATAAAAAAAAATCCAGGGTAAAAATGTAAAAGGACCAGATTAGAACGCGCGTTATATTGTAGGGACTTATTTGGCAATTATGCCTTATCTCCTAAACGACACCGTTCCGTCTCTTGCGTTGAAATAGCATGAAGGACTAAATGAAAGCGAAATACAGATTTCAGGGCTAATTTAAAAATAAAAGAAAATTCAAATTGGGACGAAATTATAAAGAACAAAATTGCGGAGGGACTAAACAGGTAAATTTCCCCTTTTATAAAAACACACGGATCCTACCCGGGTATCAGGTTAACGCGTGGGTCTGGCCTTAAAACGACGCCGTTTTGGTCATTAATTGACCACACCAAAATGACGCCGTTTCCCTGGCCTATATAAACCAAAATCTTGTAAAAAACAACATTTTTAAAGCCATTCTAAAAAAAACAAAACATAGCTTCAGAAAGCTCTCTCTCCCTCTCTGTTTTCGGCCATAGCTCCGGTGACAGACCGTCGCACGCGCCACCGCACGCGCCACTGTAGACGACGGCCGAAGGCTAAAAACTTCAGTTTTTCCACGTAAATCGAAAGGTAACTTCGTATTTTTATTTTTTAGTACTATTTTGTGTATATATAAAAAAACATGCATGAATCGAAGAGAAAAAAAAAACTTAACAAAGTGGAATAATCAAAACCACCTTCCGCTTTTTCGATTTTTTTTTGTATTAATCTCTCAGTATATTTGCGTATATATTCGCTTGTATGTGTATGGTGTCGTCCCTCCCCTTACAATGTTTTTACACCCGTTTATATAGCCAAATACAATAAAAAATCATTACAGTTCGGATTTCTTGCTATATTTGCTACGGTTTGTTTTTCCTCTTCTTCTTGCAGGTAACCGGCAAAATCTACGGCGATGGGGCGCTATCCGTGTGCTGTCTGCGGCGCGAGGAAGGGCCGTGTTGAGAGCTGCGGTGCAAGACCCCTGCTAGGGTTTCCAGCAGCTGAAAACAATTTGGGCTATTTGGGTCAATTCTTCTATCGGGCCAGATTAAGTTTATTTTAGGTGGGTTAGAGTTTAGGTTTGTATTTGGGTTGCTGTAATGGGCCAAATGGGCTATGAAATTTGGGTTATGTAAATGGGCTGTGGACATTGATTATTATTATTATTATTATTTTGTTTATTTTTTGAATTTTGATGGATTTCTAACGGGCCAGGCAAAATGGGCCTATTACAAGGGGATTAACCGGGGGCGGAGGTTGCGAAACAGTCGGGTTATTTCTTACAAATTGAGTGAACCATTCACTCATCATCTGGAAGAAAGCTTGTTTAGCTTCTCCCTCTCAAACGCTCGTAACCGATCTCAGATCAGAGGGTGCTGTCTCTTCAGCGAGAACAGGCGCATTACTTTCTACGTCGTCAGCTACGGCTCTTTCGGGATCCATTACTATACAAAAATCACATTTTATACGTCAGGATTCATCACACTAGCACAGTTCAGAAATATGGCCTGTATAGCTAAACTCTGACACGCTACGTTAGTTCGAGAATCGACTAAACCGTACCTCTGATACCAACCAAATGTAACACCCCTTTCTCGTATCCGTCGCCGGATTAGGGTTATAGGTGTTACCGGATAGATCGGAAACTTTAACAGACAATTCAAGAAATAAATCATCAATCACACTCATCAAGTCCCATCTATAGGTCAACGAGACCTTAGTCATGCTTTAAACAGGGTCGGGACTAAACCAGAACACATACGGAAATTCTCGGAGATTTAAAACTTTTATAAGTTTCAGGGGTACACGCCCGTGTGGGCAGGCCGTGTGCCTCCCACGGCTGCTAGACACGCCCATGTGTCTCCCCCGTGGTCGAACCTGACTTAACTCCACGGCCACCAAGCACGCCCGTGTACCTTGGCCGTGGTCGATCCTGACTAAACCACACGACTATTAGGCACGCCCGTGTGGCATGGCCGTGCACTCTTAGCTAAATACTAACTTACACCCACGATCATCAGGCACGCCCGTGTGCCTCAACCATGTGGCAAAACAGGCCATTTGAAAGGCCAAAGTGCCACCCACATTAGGGTCATACCTACAAGCAAATTACCAATACATCTTATGCACATTCGACAACCAAGAACATATCAAAATAATCATCCAATCTCTACATACCAATCCAATACCATTCATGCCAATTTACAAGACTAAAACTCATGTATACACAAGCATAATTCATCCATACACTTACCATAAACTTAACCATTTCATATGCTATCAAACCATACCAAATCATGCACCATATATCATATTCATTAATGTATATTACCAACACTTAACTAGCCAAATCACATGGCTAAGTTCACATCTCATTCTTAACCAAATATCTAGCCTATACATGCCATATCTAGCTATATACATTTCCAAAAGATACCAAAATGAGTTTACGAAGTGTGATGACGATCCTTGACGGTCCCCGAGCCTTCATTAGCTTTGACTATCTATAAAACAGAGAAAACACACACACAGAGTAAGCTTTCAAAACTTAGTAAGCCATATACAAATAAACTTAGCATATAAGCATTCAAAACATATAATCAATCTAAGTTCCCTAATGGCTCAGTTGCACAATCATAATTCTTCTTAGTACATACATTTAGGCCATACATCTTTCAATCTTGCATATCACTATATACTTTATTAGCTCATAGCTTTTCTATTTATATAACACACTTACATTCTCATATTCAAATGCATAATTCATCTAGGTAAGTTTAAGAAAATACTTACCTTCTTATACAAACATAGTGTACTTATCAAACACAATTGAAACATATATACAATTCACATAATCATTCATTTCTTGAACTTGACCATTGAACCGTTCAGAAACTAATAGAATACGCAGAGTGCCCGGAATAGTTATACAATGCCAACGTCCCAGACGTGGTCTTAAATGTAATTGGATATCGATGCCTCTATCCCAAACAGGGTCTTACACGAATTAATACGATGCCAATGTCCTGGACATGGTCTTATACGTAAACAGATATCGATGCCACTGTCCCAGACATGGTCTTACACGTAAACAGATATCGATGCCACTGTCCCAAACAGGGTCTTACTCAGATTAATATGATGCCAATGTCCCGGACATGGTCTTACTCAGATTAATATGATGCCAATGTCCCGGACATGGTCTTACACGTAAACAGTTATCGATGCCACTATCCCAGACAGGGTCTTACTCGGATTAATACGATGCCAATGTCCCGGACATGGTCTTACACGTAAACAGATATCGATGCCACTGTCCCAGACAGGGTCTTACTCGGATTAATACGATGTCAATGTCCCGGACATGGTCTTACACGTAAACAAATATCGATGCCACTGTCCCAGATAGGGTCTTACTCGTATTACACAACAGACACCTATGCCATAATATAGTTAATCCTATCTCGGAATTCATGTGCATATCATCTCATGTGCATTCATCATTATCAATAGTCATATGAACATATATAATTCAATTCAAACTCATTTATTTGTATAATAACTTACATCGGATTCGATTTAACGGAAATGGAAACGGTTACTCAGTTACTTTCGCTTTCCCACGATCTAAGTCCGTTTTCCTCGGTTCTTGATCTAAACATATTCAAATTTAACCCTTTTATTAACCAACATATTCATTTCAATCCAAAATCACACATTTAGGGTTATTTGCAACTTAACCCTCACATTTGCACATTTTATCAATTTAGTCCATTTTTCTCAAAGCATCAAATTCACAAAATCATCACATGCTCATGCTTAGACGAATGCTTATGTATATCATACAAGCCCATATTTTCCATCAAATTTTCAATTTAGTCCTTCAAATTGCTATTTTCTCAATTTAGCCCTAATTAGCTAAATTCATAAAAAATTCAAGAACAACATATGTTCATCTAACATATAGCTTTCATATAACACTATTAAACATCACAAAATTCATATGTTCATTCATGTCACTTTGCAAAATCTTCATCAATTCATAAAATTGAGACATGGGTTTTGTAGAGCAAGAAGCAACGATTACAGAAACGTAGAAATTATCAAAAACCAAAGTTAAAACTTACCTTAATTAAGCCAAACCATAGCCGAAACCCTTGAAAGCTTTTGTTCTTTCTTTTTCTTATAATTTCGGTGGTGGGCGAGTTAAAGTGATGAAACCAATGTTTATTTTTACTATATTATAACCTTATAATATATAATATAAATTTTAACTTATAATATTAATATATAAAATCATATATATATTATCATATCATCACCTAATACTGTCCACTATCTAAAATAGTGGCTATTTGCCTTTTAAGGACTTCACACTAATAAAGCCACATCAATTAGGCCATAATAGAAGGCCACTTTTACCTTTTATGCAATTTAGCCTTTTTCTCAAATTAAACAAACAGACAGACAAATTAACTCACGGAACTTTAACACATGCTTAATCACATATCATAGCCACAGAAAATAATATTAAAATATTTTATTGACTCGGATTTGTGGTCCCGAAACCACTGTTTCGACTAGGGTATAAACCAGACTGTTACATACTACCACTTACATTTTGGGCAATTCTAGGTGGTCTACCTCTATTCGACATGTTACTTGGTCTCACATTCTGAACTTTATCTTTCTCATCTAGCTCAGGGCAATCTCGGATGAAGTGATCTAGAGAACCACATTTGTAACAGGCTTTATTACTTTTACTCCAGCATTCTCCAAAATGTCGTCTCCCACACTGCTGACACTTGGGTTTTTTGTCTCTCACACTGCCAACACTCGATACTGATGTAGCTTGAGCTTTAGAACCTGAGTATTATTTTCTACGATCTCTGTTCGAATATTCGTTTGAAGCATTTGGGCGAGCGTACGAATCTCTGGATTTCTTTGATGAAGATTGGTACGGCTTACTCATCGATCTTTTCCTCGAGTCTCTAGCTTCTGAATCTACTTTTCTCTTTTCTTTTCTAAGATCCTCGACTTTACAAGCCCTTTCAACCAGAATGACAAATTCTTTCAACTCTAGAATTTCGACTAGTAGTTTTATATCTTCATTCAACCTATCAACGAACCGCTTACACATGATCTCTTCGGTAGAAACATACTCTCTGTAACGACTCAAAATTGGGCCTAGTAGAATTGGACCTATTGGGCCCATTGGGCCTTGAGTGTAGAAGCGTTTTTAAAATTTTTGAGAATAAGAGAACGACATTATTTCAAGTTGGACTTATTAGTAAGGTGGTTTTAAAAAGTTACGGGGTTCTATGAAGTTCCGAGTTCAAGTTGGGCTTTAGTAAAATTTTTTGTTTTAGCACTTTAAGGAGAGATAATAAGTGGCATCAATACTTATGAAAATAAGTATTCAATTTGCTAGCATAATTGAGCATATGGCAAAGAGGTTATGGCATTAAGCGAAGAGTATGGAGGGAAGAGGTTCAAATCCCATAATGTGCAAAATTTTGACTATTATTTTTGTATTCTTTCCCTAAGTGTCGGCCAAGCATGTAAATAAGGCAAGGTGGACTTTTTATTTTTGGCAAGATGGCTAAGGAAAATAGGAAAGGATGAAGGTGGGGAAAGAAATCAAGAGAAAGGGAAAAGTAAGGGGAACATGTGTAACATCCCCAAACCCGGCCCATTCACTACGACCGAATCTGGTTATGTCACTGGGAAAAGACGGTTGAAAATCTTAAAATAAAACATCGTAGTTTGCTGAATTTTGGAAAACATATCTTTGGAATAAAACTTTGCTATAAAACTCATTCATTTTTAAAACTTTAGTTTATAATATCCAATTTGAATAAATAGGTTGCAAACCATAAATCATTTTCACGTAGCAATTTAATTTAAATAAACCATAGTTAAAGTAATACCAAAAACATAAAATGGCCTTTATTACAACCCAACAATTCAAATAAAGTACTTATATCAAAATTAAGCATGGAATAATTGAACATCATCCTCGGCATGGGCCACCTTGTCCTCTCCGATTCCGGTCCACTTTATGCACTACCCGAAATGGTTAATGAAAAGAGTGAGTCCACCGACTCAAAGCATAACCACAACACATATTTCCATCCGTATGGGCTTGGCCCATACCCACACAAACCATCGAAACAAATCATGCAAGAATGCATCTCACCCAACCTACTATCCAACCGTGACACCAACCTTAGCGGACTCCTGCCTAAGGCCGTGGCTAATCCACCGATCACAACCGAGTGATCCCACATATGTTACCTCGGCGGACTGCCGCACAAGGCCGTGGTCGAGCCACCGATCACATCGTGATCCATAAATCTTACCTCGGCATTCTCGCCGCCGAGGCCGTGGTGAGCCACCGATCAACCAAAGTGATCCAAATATCGTAATCGCCTACTGTGATGCACATAGCAATCAACCGCCGAGATGGGCACCTAGCCAACACCTCCCTTGAGGTAGCACAAAGCTAACCCTCAAGCGCTAATGTAGCCTGAGCTATCATTAGACCACGTGCACATCCCGTGTACACTTCTTCCTTCTTCAATCCAATCCCATGCCCATGTGTCAATAAATCATGCAAGAATATCATATAGAATGAGTATTTATCACTTATCACTACCACATTGTACATATATAAATGTATATCAAGATTAACTTACCATCACCAGTTACTCATCACTTATGCCATTATAAACGGCTATTACACATAATACACATATAAACATGTTAGCAAACCAAACCACAGAAATAGTGCGATGATTACGCACCTAAATGATACCAAAACCCAAACGCTTACTTCGCTTCGCACCATGCAGACTAACGGACTTACAAAAGGTTCCCAAATGATGTGCTCTTCTCCCCTACAATCAGCCTTGGCATAAAAACAATGAACACTTAGGCCATTCGGCCAAGACAAAAACTATAGCACAAAGAAAACTAACACGCCCTTACCTTGCTAATCAACCTTTAAGGGTAAAATCGTAATTTTACCTACTAAGGGTATTTTCGTAAATTCACACCTGCAATGGCCTTTCTGAAGGCCTAATGTCGCCACTAGCGACTCAGCTACCACTTCCGGTTGTACCGGACGATTGGGCCTAAAACCCGATTTCGGCCCATCCGGGCCCACACGCTCGTGTGGCCCACCTAACACGAATCTAGCCACGTATATAACTTCCACCTAGTCTAGTTCAACATATACTAACCAATCATGCAATTTACTCATATGGGCCCACGGGCCCATTGGGCCCACTTCGGCCCATCGAGGCCCAAGCAGCCCCAACCCACGAGAATACTACTGATGGCCTCAACTATCGCGTCGAAGCCCCACACGCTCACGCCGCGCTCCGTGTGGCTACTATTGCCGTGGCCAAGCACTTCTGCATTTGCCGCTCTACAACTAGAGTAGAGAGTTACACACCGATAGGACTCTGGGCTAATCCGTGTTCCGACCACTCCTGTGCCCAAACGCCCTCCAAGATGTGTTTACTCTCCTCCTAGGATGCTCCTTATATAGCTAGCACTTCACCTTCATTCTTTGTGTCTTTCCGATGTGGGATCCTTCGTCAAGAGAGTTTAAATTCAATCAAACTCTTGCCGTCCAATCCATAAAATAAATACTCCTTGCTTCTCATGAGATTCGAAC
The DNA here is from genome assembly GCA_025698515.1 of Gossypium sturtianum. NCBI lineage: Eukaryota > Viridiplantae > Streptophyta > Magnoliopsida > Malvales > Malvaceae > Gossypium > Gossypium sturtianum. The sequence continues at coordinate 129,484,944 of CM046948.1, forward strand.
CTGTGCTCCTTGCAACATAATCCACGCTGTTAACCACTTGGCCACAAGCTCCTCTTGTGTCTCAAACCATGCGCAACTAAATATAAACTATAGCCAAATTCTGAGGTCCAAGTAAAAAGAAAACCAAAATGCAAAAGCCAAGACTTGAACCTTGGACCTCCTTCCTTCCTTGTGGCGTCACTCCCTTGCCTCTTAAGTGGCGTCACTTTGCCACTACACCACACACTCCACTTGTGTCATTTTTCCCCACATTTTATTCTTAAGGCCTACCTGCCAACTTCCAGGGTTTTTTTCCACCTAAAACCAAAATTTCCCCAAAGCTAATATTTGATCCCGGGACTTCATAGAAGCCCTCTAACCTTCCAAAATAACTTACCTAATAAGTCTAACTTGCATTAATGCCGTTCTCAAAAATTTTAAAATAAGGCCCATTGGGCTCAATTCTCCTAGGCCCAATTTTGGGATGTTACAACATGTGGCCTTTTTCAAGGGAAGTGTTATGGAAAGTGTGGTTGGCAAATTTTTGACCATTATGGTCATGAATGTGGACGGTTTTGTGGTAAAAGGGAGGTAGCCGAATTTTACTTGGTGTTTTGGTAAAACTATAGTGTTTGTTTTGGTCAAAAATACCTTTGGCTTCAATAGTGTCATTTTCTCCAAATTGCTACTCTTTGTGAGTTTTAGTTTTTCTTCTTTCTTTCTTCTTTGCCGAAACCTCCTAGCACATTTGTGCAACATGTTCATCTCCCTTTGATAGCCGAATCACCTAGCATCCATCCAACCTTCCATCCTTTTCTTTTAACCATTCCTCTAATCTTTTCTCTTCTCTAAATCGACACCACCATAAAATCACATTTTCTTGTTTGATTATCCTCCATAGCCGAATATCAATATTCATTTTCTTCCATAACCGAACCTTCATCTCTTTTCTATCTTTTTTTCTCATCCGTATTTACACTCAATCCTTGATTAATCGGTAAGTGTTCATCTCAACATTTCTTATTTTCTTTCTCTTAATACCGAATTTATGTTTTGGTTTGGGATGGTCATTTTGACCGAGACCATCACCTTATTCTCTCTCAAACGAGATTATTTTCCTTCTTCGTAGTGATATAGTGGAAGGCCGAACTTTGAATCTTCCGGTTATCGTGATAATCGTTGGGAATCGGTCCTAAAAATCTTCAAGGTAAAGGAGCACAAGTGATTTGTATTAACCAAATCATTATCGCGTCGACTCGTCAAGCAAGTGGGGTAAGAACGTTGTTATGAGATTTGTTTTGGCCAAAGGTGGGATAATTGCTAACAACTCTTTCGCTCACCAAATATTGTTAGGACGATTTCAGTGAGTCAAAGGATAGGATCGATTCTTGGTGCATCGAGGAGATCACATTCGTGGTAAGTGGAATTAGCCTAATAAAGTGTTTCTAGTTACGATTATCAAAGTTGAGACTAACCTACTATCAACTATCATTATAGGTGTTGAAATCGGTAGAAAGCACAACTCGTAATCAAGGTGTGTAATCCCGTACCCTTCCGAATACATGTTTGAAATGGTGTATAATCTCATACCTCTCTGAATGTTTGTATGATATGTTCTATGATTCGGTTGAAATACCGAAGAAAACCGGAAACCGGCATCCGTGACCACTCGGGCGTGCGTATATTCGTAGTGTTAACCATAGTTTGCAATGAAATAGTTTTTGGTCAACAACAGTGACGTGATTTTGAAAAATCATAGAAAATAGGAGAAAAGGGATTAATAATTGAATAAGATTTCGAATTAAATCTTACTATGTCTATTTTTATATGGAAGAAGAGGAGAAGGAAAAGGAATTTTAAAGTCTGTGATATCTTAATTTTAGTGAGACTGGTTCTGATCGACTTTGTGGTTCTCTGTTCTATCTTGGAAAAATCGTTTAAAATTGTAAAAAGGGGATTATGAGTTATATTTTATATGTATAAATTCCTTATTGAGCCTATTTTCAATAGAAACAAGTGGGAGTAGTATATGAAAACTGTACAGTGAGATATTTGAAATTAAGGTAAGAGAGGTCAGAATCGTTGGACAGTGAAAAAAGGGAAATTTTAAGAAATAAACTGTACTAAATGGTTAAGCCAAAAATTTTGGAAAAATATTAGTAAAAAGATATATGAGTCTAGTTTCAATGAAAATTTACGGATTTAAATTTAGAGATTCCTAACTCGAGTTATAGTCAATTTGGTCAGTATGACGCAGATGGACAATTTCGATTTTTATGCCCCAAATTAGTAGTTAAGTCTGGTTTGCGAAATTTACCAAAATACCCTTAAAGGGTAAATTACCGAAATACCCCTGGGTTGCGAGATTACCAAATTACCCTTAGTGGCTAAGATTACCGAATTACGAAAATGCCCCTATGGGCCGAATTACGGAAATGCCCCTAATGGGCCGATTTGTTATACTGCCTTAACGGGCCGATTTGTAATACTGCCTTAACGGGCCGATTTGTTATACTGCCTTAACGGGCCGATTTGTTATATTGCCTTAATGGGCTGATTTGTTATATTTTCTTAACGGGCCGATTTGATATATTACCTTAACGGGCCGATTTGATATATAGCCATAATGGGCCGATTTGATATATTGCTTAATGGGCCGATCTGATATATTGCTAAATGGGCCGATCTGATATATGGCTTAATGGGCCGATTTGATATAATGCCCTAATGGGCCGATTTTGTAAAGTGTTAATGGACCAAATTGTTTGTAATAAATCTCTGAGTTATTAATTATCGTGGTTATATTGTAAATATTATGATTTACGATGTATGTTGCATTTACATAAGTTGCATGGGATTGGGATATTGATGATTGGGGAAGTGAAATTTGGTGGCTCACCACATATTCGTGACTCACACATTTTGTCCGGTGGCTAAGCCACGTATATTCTATTATTCTGGTGGCTTGTCCACAATTCGAATTTGATATAAATGGCTAAATGCTGCGATTGGTGTGTTGGCGGGGTGGGTTGACAAAAGATCCCACAGTGTGTGATGGATTGTACGGGTGGTGTGTAGCGGATGGATTATTAGGTTGGTTTGGGATTGCATTACATTCATATGAATTATTTGATACATTATTATGCATAAAAGGGCTTAGGCCCAAGATATTGCTTTATGGGCTCAGCCCAAATTTTTGCTAAATGGGTTTAGACCCAAAGGATGACTGGTAAGGGGATTATACACCGAGTTCTTGTAACTCACTCCCCTTTTCTTAACCCTTGTAGGTAATGCTCATGATGTGGACTTGGGCCATGGATTACTCGGTGGAGGCCATACTTCAGAAATAGTGTTATTGAACTTTAAATTTCTATTTCGGTTTATTTTATTATTTTGCTATTTTGGTTTAAGTTGTAATAAGTCCTCTGGGATATGTTTTAAATTGCTTTATGTTTAGTCGTACTTATAATATTGCTTGAATTATTTTAACGGGGATTTTCTAAAATCATAAATAATGGTTTTCCAAAATTGATTAATATATGGATTTTATAACAAACTTTTACAAATATTTTAACTCGGAAATTTTCTCTCGAATTATCAACAATATTTTCAAAAGCCACGGTTTTAAAGCTCACTACTTCAATTTTCAACTCATCAAATGATCTCTCAAAAATACTTGTATTTTATCTACGTTTCCGCAACGATTTCAAAATGCTTCTGCAACTCTATTTCTAAACGTCACATTTTTGTAAATTGTTCATTTCAAATATGCTTACGCTAATAAAAAGGTTTTTAAAGATTATTACGTTTTCAAGTAGTTAACAATTGCTTAAGTGTTTTTGGTTTTAACAAAGAGGCTGTATTACTCAAGCAAGTTTTTAATAATCGCAAAGATGGTTTTTACTTCCATGTGACACACCAGATTCGAGCCTAACTTCTAGGCCGAGTTTGGGGTGTTACATTTTATGGTATCAGAGCCCGATTCAAAACTCGGCTGTGGTTTGGGTTCAAACACGTTTTCAAAGCTGTTTAAAATTTTAAATTATACATGTATCTTCTAAAGGAAGTATGGCACCATGGGTATCCGGCACCAAGTCAAGTAAGTTTATGTTTTCAATTTATGGTTATTGTGGTATGACTGTAGAAATACTCTAGAACTCTTAGCTTTATGAGCTGAAACTATAGAAATTGAGACCTTAGATACGTACTACGAAAACAACTTTACTTCCTATACTCCATAAAACATTTTTTAATAAACATTGAATAATTATACTGATTCATAAGACTCGTAATAAGATTAAGTCGACATTAGTGAACATGAACGCTAGAAGACGTGGACGCGGTAGACGTAGACGTGGTAGAGGCCGAGGTGCTAGGGCTAGATCTTCAACATCGAGGCATGTTTCTGAAAAGAAGGTGTCGGCATCGCCAGTGGTTGAGACGGGATCTCATGATCGAGCTGGGGTTGATGAGCTAACTCAGATAGTTAAGGAAGTATTGGAGGAGGTTAAAGGAATCGGTGAAGCGCTTCAAGTTGGGTCTGTGGACTGTAAGAAGAAATTAGATCGCGATTCTTTTGTGTCGCAGTCTCGTTCTATAAAGCATGTCAAGGCACGACCAAACTTTTCGGCTTGTGATTTTTGCAAGAGGCGCCATCCGGAGAATGCTTTGGAGGAGGTCGTGAGCATGCTTGAGATGCGGGTCTAAGGAGCATAAGGCTCGGATTGTTTCATCACCATCAAGTCAGGTATGTTATGGTTGGACGTGATGATTGAATGTAGAAAATTTTAGGAATAAGTGGTAGATAACTGCTTGCTTCTGTGGTTAGGTGTTTGGTTGTGTGAAAGTGGATTCAAGATTATGTTAAAAGTACATTGGTGTTATTAAGATCGAGTCTTGCGCAATAAAGCATAGTGGTGTGATTTGAGCGATGCGCTTAGTAGTTGGTTGGAAATTTCGAGGACAAAATTTCTTTAAGGGGGTAGAATTGTAACGACCCGAAAGTGGGCCTAGTAGAATTGGACCTATTGGGCCCATTGGGCCTTGAGCGTAGAAGCGTTTTTAAAATTTTTGAGAATAAGCGAACGAAATTATTTCAAGTTGGACTTATTAGGAAGGTGATTTTAGAAAGATACGGGGTTCTATGAAGTTTCGGGTTCAAGTTGGGCTTTAGTAAAATTTTGTGTTTTAGCACTTTAAGGAGAGATAGTCAGTGGCGTCAATACTTATGAAAATAAGTATTCAATTTGCTAGCATAATTGAGCATATGGCAAAGAGGTTATGGCATTAAGCGAAGAGTATGGAGGGAAGAGGTTCAAATCCCATAATGTGCAAAATTTTGACTATTATTTTTGTATTCTTTCCCTAAGTGTCGGCCAAGCATGTAAATAAGGCAAGGTGGACTTTTTATTTTTGGCAAGATGGCTAAGGAAAATAGGAAAGGATGAAGGTGAGGAAAGAAATCAAGAGAAAGGGGAAAGTAAGGGGAACATGTGGCCTTTTTTAAGGGAAGTGTTATGGAAAGTGTGGTTGGCCAATTTTTGACCATTATGGTCATGAATGTGGACGGTTTTGTGGTAAAAGGGAGGTAGCCGAATTTTACTTGGTGTTTTGGTAAAACTATAGTGTTTGTTTTGGTCAAAAATACCTTTGGCTTCAATAGTGTCAGTTTCTCCAAATTGCTACTCTTTGTGAGTTTTAGTTTTTCTTCTTTCTTTCTTCTTTGCCGAAACCTCCTAGCACATTTGTGCAACATGTTCATCTCCCTTTGATAGCCGAATCACCTAGCATCCATCCAACCTTCCATCCTTTTCTTTTAACCATTCCTCTAATCTTTTCTCTTCTCTAAATCGACACCACCATAAAATCACATTTTCTTGTTTGATTATCCTCCATAGCCGAATATCAATATTAATTTTCTTTTATAACCGAACCTTTATCTCTTTTCTATCTTTTCTTCTTATCCGTATTTACACTCAATCCTTGATTAATCGGTAAGTGTTCATCTCAACATTTCTTATTTTCTTTCTCTTAATACCAAATTTATGTTTTGGTTTAGGATGGTCATTTTGACCGAGACCATCACCTTATTCTCTCTCAAACGAGATTATTTTCCTTCTTCGTAGTGATATAGTGGAAGGCCGAAACTTTGAATCTTCTGAAGTTATCGTACAATCGTTGGGAATCGGTCCTAAAAATCTTCAAGGTAAATGAGCACAAGTGATTTGTATTAACAAAATCATTATCGTCGACTCGTCAAGCAAGTGGGGTAAGAATGTTGTTATGAGATTTGTTTTGGCCAAAGGTGGGATAATTGCTAACAACTCTTTCGCTCACCAAATATTGTTAGGACGGATTTCAAGAGTCAAAGGATAGCATCGATTCTTGGTGCACTCGAGGAGATCACATTCGTGGTAAGTGGAGTTAGCCTAATAAAGTGTTTCTAGTTACGATTATCAAAGTTGAGACTAACCTTCTATCAACTATCACTATAGGTGTTGAAATCGGTAGAAAGTACAACTCGTAATCAAGGTGTATAATCCCGTACCCTTCCGAATACATGTTTGAAATGGTGTGTAATCTCATACCTATCTGAATGTTTGTATGATATGTTCTATGATTCGGTCGAAATACTGAAGAAAACCGAAAACCGGCATCCGTGACCACTCGGGCGTGCGTATATTCGTAGTGGTAACCATAGTTTGCAATGAAATAGTTTTTGGTCAGCAACAGTGATGTGATTTTGAAAAATCACAGAAAATAGGAGAAAAAGGAATAAAAAATGAATAAGATATTGAATTAAATCTTACTGTGTCTATTTTTATATGGAAGAAGCAGAGAAGGAAAAGAAATTTTAAAGTCTATGATATCTTAATTTTAGTGAGACTAGTTCTGATCGACTTTGCGGTTCTCTATTCTATCTTGGAAAAATCGTTTAAAATTGTAAAAATGGAATTATGAGTTATAGTTTATATGTATAGATTCCTTAGTGAGCCTATTTTCAATAGAAATAAGTGGGAGCAGTATATGAAAACCGTACAGTGAGATATTTGAAATTAAGATAAGAGAGGTCAGAATCATTGGACAGTGAAACAAGGGAAACTTTAAGAAATAAACTATACTAAATGGTTAAGCCAAAAATTTTGGAAAAATATTAGTAAGAAGATATATGAGTCTAGTTTCAAGGAAAATTTACGGATTTAAATTTCTAGATTCCTAACTCGAGTTGTAGTCAATTTGGTCAGTATGACGCAGATGGACAATTTCGATTTTTATGCCCCAACTTACTAGTTAAGTCTGGTTTGCAAAATTTACCAAAATACCCTTAGAGGGTAAATTACGAAAATACCCCTGGGTTGCGAGATTACCAAATTACCCTTAGTGGGTAAGATTACCGACTTACGAAAATGCCCCTATAGGCCGAATTACGAAAATGCCCCTAATGGGCCAATTTGTTATACTGCCTTAACGGGCCAATTTGTTATACTGCCTTAACGGGCCAATTTGTTATACTGCCTTAACAGGCCGATTTGTTATATTGCCTTAATGGGCTGATTTTTTATATTGTCTTAACGGGCCGATTTTATATATTGCCTTAACGGGCCGATTTGATATATAGCCATAATGGGCCGATTTGATATATTACTTAATGGGCCGATCTGATATATTGCTAAATGGGCCGATTTGATATATGGCTTAATGGGTCGATTTGATATAATGCCCTAATGGGCCGATTTTGTAAAGTGTTAATGGGCCAAATTGTTTGTAATAAATCTCTGAGTTATTAATTATCGTGGTTATATTGTAAATATTATGATTTACGATGTATGTTGCATTTACATAAGTTGCATGGGATTGGGATATTGATGATCGGGGAAGTGAAATTTGGTGGCTCTGCCATATATTCTGGTGACTCTGTCACATTTTTTCTGGTGGCTAAGCCACATATATTCTGTTATTCTGGTGGCTTATCCACAATTCGAATTTGATATAAATGGCTAAATGCCTGCGATTGGTGTGTTGGCGGGGTGGGTTGACAAAAGATCCCCACAGGTGTGATGGATGGTACGGGTGGTGTGTAGCGGATGGATTATTAGGTTGGTTTGGGATTGCATTACATTCATATGAATTATTTGATACATTATTATGCATAAAAGGGCTTAGGCCCAAGATATTGCTTAATGGGCTCAGGCCCAAATTTTTGCTAAATGGGTTCAGACCTAGTGGAGGCCATACTTCAGAAATGATGTTATTGAACTTTAAATTTCTATTTCAGTTTATTTTATTATTTTGCTATTTTGGTTTAAGTTGTAATAAGGCCTCTGGGATATGTTTTAAATTGCTTTATGTTTAGTCGTACTTATAATATTGGTTGAATTGTTTTAACGGGGATTTTCTAAAATCATAAATAATGGTTTTCCAAAATTGATTAATAAATGGATTTTATAACAAACTTTTACAAATATTTTAACTCAGAAATTTTCTCTCGAATTATCAACAATATTTTCAAAAGCCACGATTTTAAAGCTCACTACCTCGATTTTCAACTCATCAAACGATCTCTCAAAAATACTTGTATTTTATCTACGTTTCTGCAACGATTTCAAAATGCTTCTGCAACTCTATTTCTAAACATCATATTTTTGTAAATTGTTCATTTCAAATATGCTTACGCTACTAAAAAGATTTTTAAAGATTATTACGTTTTCAAGTAGTTAACAATTGCTTAAGTGTTTTTGGTTTTAACAAAGAGGCTGTATTACTCAAGCAAGTTTTTAATAATTGCGAAGATGGTTTTTACTTCCATGTGACACACCAGATTCGGGCCTAACTTCTAGGCCGGGTTTAGGGTGTTACACTCTCTGGCATATTTACTCAACCGTACAAATTCTCTTTCATATTCAGTTACAGTCATTCGGCCTTGTCTTAATTCTAGAAACTCTTTGTGCTTTTGATCGAGAAATCTTTGACTGATGTATTTCTTTCTAAATTCAGATTGAAAGAACTCCCAAGTAACCCGTTCTTTCGGAATCAAAGATACCAACGTGTTCCACCATTGATACGCGGTGTCTCTCAGCAAAGATACAGTACATTTAATACATTCATCAAGAGTACAAGACAATTCATCGAATACTCGAATCGTATTTTCGAGCCAGAACTCAGCTCTCTCAGCATCATCATCAACAGTAGACTAGAAATCTTAAGCCCCATATTTACGAATCTTATCTACTGGCGGCTTGCTCAACCGTATCGAATCTATAACTTGAGGAACAACAGGGATTTATTGAGGAATAGGTGGGGGTGGAGGTTGTTGAGTAGCCGAATTCGTTCGAATGAACTCCGTGAACCACTCGTTCATTATTTGGAAAAAGGCTTGTTTAGCCTCTCCCTCGTGGCTACACGTTACAGGCCTAGAATCCGATTGCTGTAACGACCCGAAATTAGGCCTAGTAGGATTGGGCCCATTGGACCTTGAGCGTAGAAGCGTTTTAAATTTTTTTTTGAGAATAAGAGAACGACATTATTTCAAGTTGGACTTATTAAGAAAGTGATTTTAGAAAGTTACGGGGTTCAATGAAGTTCCGGGTTCAAGTTGGGCTTTAGTAAAATTTTGTGTTTTAGCACTTTAAGGAGAGATAGTAAGTGGCATCAAGGCTTATGGAAATAAATGAGTAAATTGCTAGCATAATTGAACAATTGGTAAGAAGGTTATGGCGCCACATGAAGTACCTTGAGGGAAGAGGTTCAAATCCCATTGTGTGCAAATTTTGACAATTATTTTTTCATTCTTTCCCTAAGTGTCGGCCAAGCATGTAAATAAGGCAAGGTGGACTTTTTATTTTTGGCAAGATGGCTAAGGAAAATAGGAAAGGATGAAGGTGAGGAAAGAAATCAAGAGAAAGGGGAAAGTAAGGGGAACATGTGGCCTTTTTCAAGGGAAATGTTATGGAAAGTATGGTTGGCAAATTCTTGACCATTATGGTCATGTATGTGGACGGTTTTGTGTGTTAGGGGGGGATAGCCGAATTTTCCTTGGTGTTTTGGTAAAGTTTTAGTGTGTGTTTTAGTCAAATTCCTTTAGCATCAAGTGTGCCATTTTCTCCAAACTACCATTCTCTTAGCCGAATTTTGTCTTTGGCAATTGGTAAAAGTTTTGGTATTATTTTTGGCAAAAAATCCTATTTGCAACTTTTGTGTCATTTTTCTTTTCTCTCCAAATTTCCTTCTCCTTCTTGCCGAATCTTCAAGCTTTGAGTGTACATCTTTCTCCTTTGTTTGGCCGGATCACTCACCTTTTTGTTCATCTCCCCTTAGATAGCTGAAACAATCTAGCACTCTTCTCTCCATCCATTCTTTTCTTTTGACCTTTTCATCAACATTTTCTCTATTCTTAATTCGACATTACCTTGTGATCAAATCATCCTCTTTTCGTAGTGATTTAAGTGAGTGGCGCTACAAGGAAATTAAGAATCGGTAAGTAGTAGTTCTCTCTTTGTCAATAACTTTGTTTCATCCGAGTTTTTCCTTAATAATTGAGTGTTCTTCTTTCTCTTTCGTTGGGTCTGAGTTACATTCTTTTCTGTGATATGGCCATCGTTGGATTTAGGGCTTTCAACAAGGTGAAGGAGCATAAGTGATTTGTATTAACCAAATCGTTATCGTCGACTTGTCAAGCAAGTGGGGTAAAAACATTGTTATAAGATTTGTTTTGATCAAAGGTGGGATAATTGCTAACGACTCTTTCGCTCACCAAATATTGTTAGGACGGATTTCAATGAGCCAAAGGGTAGGATCGATTTTTGGTGCATCGAGGAGATCACATTCGTGGTGTTGAAACGGTAGAAAGCACAACTTGTAATCAAGGTGTGTAATCCCGTACCCTTCCGAATACATGTTTGAAATGGTGTGTAATCTCATACCTCTCTGAATGCTTGTATGATATGTTCTATGATTCGGTCGAAATACCAAAGGAAAACCGGAAACTGGCATCCGTGACCACTCGGGCGTGCGTATATTCGTAGTGGTAATCATATTTTGCAATGAAACAGTTTGGTCAGTAGCAGTGACGTGATTTTGGAAAAAATCACGAAAAATAGGATAAACGGAATTAGAAAGAGAAAAAGATATCGAATTAAAGCTTACTGTGTCTATTTTTATATGAAAGAAACAGAGGAGGAAGAGAAAGTTTATATTCTGGGATATCTAAATTTTAGTGAGACTGGTTCTGATGGACTTCGTGGTTCCCAGTTCTGTCTTGGAAAAAAATTGGTTAAAATTGTAAAAAGTGAATTATGAGTTATAAGTTATATGTATGGATTCATTAGAGAACCTATTTTAGATAGAAACAAGTGGGATCAGTATATGAAAACCGTACAGTGAGATATTTGAATTAAGGTAAGAGAGGTCAGAATCGTTGGACAGTGAAACAAGGGAAACTTTAAGGAATAAACTGTACTAAACGGCTAAGCCAAAAATTCTGGAAAAATTGTAGTAAGAAGATATATGAGTCTAGTTTCAAGGAAAATTTTTGGATTTAGATTTCGAGATTCCTAACTTGAGTTATAGTCAATTTAGTCTGTACGATGCAGATGGACAGTTTCGATTTTTATGCCCCACATTAGTAGTTAAGTCCGGGGTTGCGAAATTACCAAAATACCCTTAGAGTGTAAATTACCGAAATACCCCTGGGTTGCGAGATTACCGAATTAGCCTTAGTGGGTAAAATTACCGATTTACCGAAATGCCCCTATGGGCCGATTTGATAGATTGTTATAATGGGCCAATTTACCAAAACGTCCTTATGGACTGAATTACCGAAATGCCCCTATGGGCCGAATGATCGTATTGCTTTAATGGGTTGATTCATAAAAAGTATTCAATAGGTTAATGGATGTTATTTTTATATGGATGTTTTACGATTATGTATGATGCATATTTACATATTGCATGGGATGGGAAAATTTGAATGAAGAGAAGTATAGATCGGTGGCATTGCCACAAATTCTGATAATGGCTATGTTCCTAACATATGAATTAACGACTCTGTGTCGATCATTTTACCATATATGAATCTGGTGGCTCAACCACAAATAGTATAAATGGCAGCTTGACTGCAAATTGGAGAGACTGGCGGGGTGGGTTGACTTGATCCCCACAGGAGAGACTAGCTGGTACGGGGGAGAGATTGGATGGATGGGTTGGGTTGCATACTTTGCATTCATATATATATACTATTTTGTAATTGGGATTCGGCCCAAGATTATCTTAAATGGGCTTAGGCCCAAGATATTTCTAAGCGGGTTCAGGCCCAGTGGATGACGGTAAGGGGATTTCACACTGAGTTCTTGTAACTCACCCCCTTTTTTCTTAACCCTTGTAGGTAAAGCTCCGTAATGAGGACTTGGGCCCATGGATGACTCGGTGGAGGCCATACTTCATAAATGGTGTTTTATTTTGAACTTTAAATTTCTATTTCCGTTCACTTTACTATTTTGGGTTTGTTTTATGTTGTAATAAGGCCTCTGGAGTATTTTATTATTTGCTTTATGGTTGTTATACTTATTATTTTACTTAAATTGTTTAAAATGTGAATTTTCTAAAAACTTAAATAAAGTTTTTCCAAAAAAACGATTAACAAATGGATTTCATAATAAATTTTATAAATATTTTAACACGAAAGTTTTCACTCGAACTATCAAACGATATTTTCAAAAGTCACGGTTTTAAAGTTCACTACCTTGATTGTTGACTCATCAATCAATCTTTCAAAAATACTTGTATTTTATCTATGTTTCCGCAACGATTTCAAAATGCTTCTGCAACTCTATTTCTAAACATCACATTTTTGTAAATTGCTCATTTCAAATATGCTTTCGCTACTAAAAAGGTTTTTAAAGATTATTATGTTTTCAAGTAAGTTAACAATTGCTTAAGTGTTTTTGGTTTTAACAAAGAGGCTGTATTTCTCAAGCAAGTTTTTAATAATCGCAAAGATGGTTTTTACTTCCATGTGACACACCAGATTCGGGCCTAACTTCTAGGTTGGGTTTGGGGTGTTACAATGGCACTGCCCCTTGAGCGGGAGCGGGCGCATTACTCTCTACATCATCAGCTACAGCTCGTTCGGGATCTATTACTATACAAAAACACAATTTCAGCTATCAGGAATCATCACACTATCACAGAGTATATATGGCATGTATAGCTAGACTCTCACACACGCTACGTTAGTCCTAGAATCGACTAAACCATAGCTCTGATACCAATAAAATGTAACACCCCTAACCCGTATCCGTCACCGAAGTAGGGTTACGAAGTATTACTGATCAATACACAATATAAAACATACATTCTCATAAATCATTCAACATAATCACTTTGTCCCTTATAAGGGCCACGAGGCCTTAAACATGCTTTAGAAGTGGTTTGGGACTAAACTGATAACATACGAAAATTTTGGAAAACTTAGAAATATTTAAACCACACAGGGGTCACACGCTCGTGTGAACAGACTGTGTGCCTCACACGGCTCTAGACATGCCCGTGTCTCAGGTCGTGTGAAAACAGGGCATACATACTGACTTGGGCACACAGCCAACCACATGCCCGTGTGTAACGTCCTCGAAAGGGCCTATGCAATTTCAGTTTAATTGTACGAAATGACAAGTCTTAAGCACTATGAATAAATTTTTGGTATTTTTGGAATTCTAGAAATGCATAGAAATGGAAATTAACATTTTTGGAAACCTGAATATTTTTGGAAACTTGAACATTTTTGGAAACCTAAACATTTTTGGAAATGTTTCAAAAATGGAAAGTGAACATTTCGAAACACGAAATGTAAGAAAAATGGCAAGTTACAGAGCCGATCGAAAATTTTAGGAAACTTAGAAATAATCGAGAAATGCCAAGTTTTAAAGTTTAAAATAGGAAATTAAGGCAAGGGGCCTTAAAAGAAAAAGTTGGTAAAATTTGACACACAAACGGGCTAGGAAAAGTGGCTCAAGATGGCACTTATGGCTTATGGAAATGGCGCCATGTGCAAGAGGCATGAGCCTGGTTCGAGTCACAAGGGAAGCAAATAAATGAAGTTTTATTTTTGCTTCCCAGGCTAAGGGTGGACGACAATTGTTTCTAGAAAAGGGAGGTGTTTTATTTCCATTAATATTGCTTAATAAGGTGATAAATAAAAGCTTTTAATTTAGATTATTTAGAAGAGATAATAATGGATTTAACACTTTTATTTTTAAATAAAGGAGATAATATTATCATAAGAGGAGTAGTGGCCAAGCAAGGGACTCTCCTATTGATAATTTCGGCTAAAGAAGGAGAGTTAAAGGCTATTCTCTCATCTTTTCTAAGCTTTGCCGAAAATTCCATAGCAAAACCCCCCTCTGCCGAATTTTCTATTCATCTTTTACTCTTCTCTTTTCTTCATCTGTCAAGCCAAAGCCCTTTTCTTTTGATCCCTGACTAAAACCTCATAGCCGAATCTCTGTGGCTCTAGGCAAGGAAGCAATCGGTCAAAGCATTAAAGGTAAGGTTAAGCATCATTCAAGTTCTTTTTCTTTTCTATTTGCCGAAAGAGAAGGGTCTAATCCTATTCTGCTTTTATGGCCGAATCTACAAGGGGGTTTATCAAGTTTCTACAACTTCAATACAAGGAGGAATCTTCCGGGATTCAAGGATCTAAGGTAAGATATACACATATTTGGTCAAAAGTTATGGATTATATGTGAGATTAAAATTAACATATAATTATAGGGATTTCGACAGACATACAAGGCAAGGATTGTTTTCAGGAATTGGGAATTGCCAGGTAAGTGTATAGATCTAATCGGCCAAGGGTTACTTTGGTATCTAAAGGTATTTCCTTTTCTTCCCAAAAGTCGAAACCGATGAAAATACATGTTTTTGGTGGCTAGCCGAATTTAAGGGAGGAATACCACAATTTCGGGATTTAATCAATTCGGCAACAAGATAAGTAATACAAATCCTACTAGGATTTGGTTTTTAAGCCAAATAGGTTTGTTAATATGTTTTAATAATTGGTCGTATATAGGGAGTTAAAGATCTAGATCGGTAGATCGTTCTTCGATTTCAAGGAATCTATTAAGCGAATCAGTGTGTACTCACACTAATTTTCAATATATTATGGCAATAATTATTTTAATATATGAATATGCATAAGAATGAGAATGTGGCTAAGTACCACAAATGTGGTAAAGAATACCTGTGCACGTTTCCTATTTTTGATAGGATTACGAATGTGATATATTTTGAACATGTGAATAGTAACATGAATGAGAAAATAAGTATGTTGTGCATGATAAAATATGTGGGGCATTTCGGGCTATATGCGAAAGAGGAAGAAGGTGTCGACTTGGTCTCACCAACGGAATATGGTGACTACGGTCACAAAATTTGAATATGGTAACTTCGTTACATTATCCGAATTTGGTAACTTCGGTTACATTATTTGAATATGGTGTCTAATGACACAAATTATATGGGCGATGAGCACGTCGATCGCAAATGATCGCCTTCGATGGTGTGTAGCGGATGGAGGGTTGACTTAGTAGTCCCCACGGTGTGATTGGTAGGTACGGGTGGTGTGTAGCGGATGGACAAATAGGCTTGGGTTTGGGTTGCATCATTTTTTTATGAATATGTCTTTGATATGAACATGTATGCCTGAATTGTTGAATGTTAGTTTGTGTACACATTGAGTCTGTTGACTCACCCTGTTGGGAATATTTTTCAGAGATGATCAGTAATGGACCGGGTCGGCGGGAGCTAAAGGTGGCGTGCATAGCAAGGAAAAACTTTTACTATTTGGGACTATTATTTATATTAAGTACTTAAATTTTATTATTTTTGGGTTTTGATTGATGTAATAAGGCCATAAGGCCCAAGTGAATTTCTTTATTTTTTTTTGCTTTACTATTAGATATTATGTCGCTTAACTAATTTGGATGTAAGTAAGTACAAAATTTATTTTTCTTAAAAATGAACTCAAAAATTCTTTTGTCACCTTAATTAAATTGGATTTATAAAATTAAATAAATGGGTTTTTAATCTAAGCCCAACCTAAAACGAAATTTTTCTGAAAATACACAAATTTTCTCTAAGAAACAAAGAATTTTGAAACCGGTTTACTTAAGGAACATACCGAGATCCTGGTTCAGTGCTCGTGGGCCGGGTGTGGGTGTTTGATTTAGTATCGAGCCCGATTTTAAACTTCGGCACCAGGGCTAAGGCCCAAAACGTTTTTAATTCGAGCCCAAATGATTTTCTTTAAAATAAAGCAGTGTTACGGCATGGCACCTAAGTCTCCGACCCATTCATCCACCGGTAAGTACCCTAAATTTATGTGTGATTACGTGATTTATGTAGAAAAGGCATGGAACGTAGAATAGAATGATAGGAACATAAACCTTAGGGCTAGATTACTCAAACACAGAACCACATAAGACTTAATGCACTAAACAAACCTATGGCTAAGTCACGAGCTAGGGTGTGGTAACCCACACGCATGTCTAGGATTGGATCCTAAGAGCACAGTATTTAAGCGGTCCTAGTGACTCACCTCCTCTTCGCAGAATCCTACCCGTGCGTAGCTTCTGGTTCACCCTAACTCGAGGGCTCAGCGGTGTGGCAACCTCTCATGCATGTCTAGGAATGGTTTCATGGGAGATTGTTATTTAAGCAAATCCGCGTGACTCACCTCCTCTCCATTCAAATCCTACCTGGTGCGTAGCTTTGGTTCACCCTGACCAAAGAGGGCTCGGTCATAGGCTAAACCTAATGACTAAAACCCGAAAGGGAACTAGCCATGTTTAAAAAAAAAAAAAGAGAACAAAACAACAAAACCCTAGTTTTAAAACTCTTAAAACTTTCTTTTGAGTTTGTGAAAATCATCTTTACAAGATTTTCCCGAAAAAAAAAAATCATTACAAAATTGCCCCTAACTTACAAAATGACCAAAATGACCCTAGTTTTCGAAGATTTTTTGCAACATCACCATTTTGGAAAATAAAACTCTCCAAAAGAACCCTCAAAGTTTTACAACTTTTGGAATATCCCTAACTTACTAAATTTTACCAATTTACCCCGATTTTTGGAAAATTACCAAAATACCCCGAGGTCAAAAATTACCAAACGCATACGATCCCAAATTTTTTTCCCAAAATTACCCCAAAACTTTAAAATTTCCAAAATACTTTTGACAAAATCACCGAGGAATTTTCTATTTTGAAAAATTACGAAAATGCCCTCAGAGGAAAAAATTACGAAAATACCCACTGGTAGTGGAAAAACAATAACAATGAAAACTACAACATTTCTCCGAACGAACGAAAGTTCATAATTGTTTGATGGATGGATGAATGAATAAAAGACGTGTGCTTGTGTGAATACAAAAGAACCACTCCTAAAACTCTTTTCATAAAACTCCTTCGCGGATAATAAGTGGAACAATGACTAATCCATAAAACTTTTTAATCGTGATCTCGACGTTAGAAATGAGCTCCAGAGGACGTGGTCGTCGTGGGACGAGGTAGAGGAAGGATGATCGTGTCGAGACCCGCTAGATCGGGTCGTGGTTCGACAATGAGATACCACCAGCCACCACCACCCCACCGTTAATGTGGAGCGGCAAAGCTCGACGCGGGGAAGATGCCGTGGTCGCAGTCGTGTCTTTGCGAGTTTTGGAATTGGTGGATGGTGCGGGTGGAAATTCGTGAACCCGTAAATCGTGCTGAACGGCCCGAGCTAATGGAGCCGAGAGATGTTTCGTGGAGTGTCGGAGAGTGGCACCCAAGATACCAGTAATCGGTTGGAAGCGACGGAGCGCATCATGGATGAGCTCGACCGACCCGAGGAGAAGTTGAAAGGAATGGTGGCACCGCATACGCGATGAAGCGTATCGCTGGTGGTTAATCGTGGCGAGATGGTGCTATGGCGGAGGATCGACACTCGGGAATATGTTAAGAGGCATTCGGAAGAAATATGTGGGAACCGTATATACATTTGAGCAAAGAAAAGCTTTTCGGGGCTAGTTCAAGGAACAAGTCCGTGCGCGAGAATATGAGGCGCATTTCGAGGTTGAGCCGTTATGCTCGAGGGTAGTAGCGATCGAACATGAACGCTGTGTCCGATTTGAGGACTGATCGAGAGACGACTCGAGAGATCGTTGATAGCACCGCATCGAGAGCGGGAGTTCTCTTCTTTGGTGGAAAAGGCCAAGGTGGCCGAGGGAATTAAAGATGCTACCAAGCAGTCCGTGGACAAGAATAAGCCTAAGAGAGGTTTTGGACCATCCGGAAAGGGTCATAAGAGGCCTAGGTTGACGGGCCACGAAATCAACAAGCCGGGCGAGTGACTTAATGGAACTACCCTTCGGGGAGTTTGAACTTATACTCGGAATGGATTGGTTAGTAGAACACCGAGCCGTGTTGGATTGTGCGCTAAACGGATGGAGCTAAGAACCCCGGAGGATAAAGTGGTAGCTATGATCGGAGAAAGGAGGAACTACTTGTCTAACGTGGTTTCACGCCCGAAGGCCGAGAAGATGGTTAAGAAGGGGTGTAAGGCATTCTTAGCCTTCATTAGTACGATAGGTGGGAAGGAGGAAGGTATTAATGGAGTTAGGACGGTAAGGGACTTCGTGGATGTATTTCCGCAGGAATTACTGTGAATACCCCAGGATAGGGAGGTGGAATTTGGGATAGATTTGCTCACCGGAACAGCTCCGTGTCAATTGCTCCATACCGAATGGCGCCAAAGGAGTTAGTTGAGCTCAAGGCTCGCATCCAAGAATTGTTGGATCGTGGGTTCATTCGACCCAGTGTGTCTCCATGGGGAGCACCATCTGCTTTGTGAAGAAGAAGGATGGAACTATGCGTATGAGCATAGACTACCGTCAGTTGAATAAACTGACCATCAAGAACAAGTATCCTTTGCCAAGGATAGACGATTTGTTCGATCAACTGAAAGGGGCAGCTGTGTTCTCGAAGATAGACCTAAGGTCGGGATATCACCAGTTAAAGGTGAAGGAGGCAGATATCCACAAGACGGCCTTTAGGACAAGGTACGACCATTTTGAGTTTGTGGTGATGCCGTTTGGGTTGACGAACTCTCCAGCCGCGTTCATGGATATGATGAATCGGGTTTTCCAACCCTATTTGGATAGGTTCGTCGTGGTGTTCATCGACGATATTTTGGTGTATTCAAGGTCGGAGGAGGAGCATGATGAGCATCTCCGAGTGGTGTTGGAAGTGTTAAGGGAAAAGAAGCTTTATGCCAAATTCAGCAAGTGTGAATTTTGGCTAAAGGAGGTGGCATTCTTAGGACATGTGGTATCCGCAAAAGGAATAAGAGTGGACCCTAGGAAGATCGAGGCGGTGTTGGAATGGAAACCACCTAGGTCCGTGGCTGAAATACGAAGTTTCTTAGGCTTAGCAGTGCTATTACGTAAGGTTTGTGGAAGGGTTCTCGTCAATAGCCGCGCTTTGACAAAGTTGCTAAGGAAGGAAGTACCCTTTGAATGGACTAATAAGCAACAGGAAAGCTTTGATAAGCTCAAGAAGGTACTGACGGAAGCTCCAGTGTTAATTCAGCCAGAGGCAGGCAAGGATTTCGTAGTATATTGTGACGCTTCACACATGGGGTTAGGTTGTGTACTAATGCAGGAAGGAAAAGTGGTCGCGTATGCGTCTCGGCAATTAAGGCCTCATGAGGTTAACTACCCAACTCATGACTTGGAACTAGCAAAGCAGTGGTTTTCGCCCTTAAGGTTTGGAGGCACTACCTTTATGGAGAAAGGTCGTTGATCTACACTCGACCACAAGAGCCTTAAGTATTTGTTGACTCAAAAGGAGTTGAACTTGAGGCAATGGAGGTGGGTGGAATTATCAAAGACTACGATTGTTTGATAGAATATCATCCGGCAAGGCGAATGTGGTAGCCGATGCTCCGAGTAGGAAGGTTGTGTCGGATCTAAGGGCTTTGTTCGCTCACTTAAGTCTATATGATGGTGGAAGCCTGCTGGCGTAATTACAAGTCAAGCCCACATGGTCGAATGAGGTGAAAGAGGGCCAGTTGTCGATAAGGATCTAAGTGCTAAGTTACGACAAGTACAGAACTGAGAAGTAAAGGATTATGGCGTCATTGATGGTGGAGTCATCGTGCTACAAAGGAAAAGTCTGCATGCCGAGGGACGGTGAGTTGAGACAAAGGATTCTTCTGAAGCATATGGTAGCCCTTATGCTATGCATCCCGGAGGCATTAAGTCAGATAGAGATTTAAGAGAACAATTTTGGTGGCCTGATCTTAAGCGGGAAGTGACGGAATTCGTGGGGAAGTGTCGGACGTGTCGCAAGTTAAGGTCGAACACCAAGTTCCATCAGATTACTTCAACCAATTGAGATTCCCCAATGGAAGTGGGAAGGATTACCATGGACTTCGTTAGTGGGCTTCCCCACGCCTACTAAGAAGGACTCGGTATGGGTGATAGTGGACCGTTTGACCAAGACCGCGCACTTTATTCTCGTGAAGGTTGATTATTCTCTCCGTAAATTAGCCAAGCTATATGTGGCGAAGATCGTAAGGTTGCATGGAGTACCAAAGATCGATCATCTCCGATCGAGACCCAAGGTTTACGCCTCGATTTTGGAAGGCACTCCATCAAGCTTTAGGCACTAAGTTAGACTTCTCAACGGCTTTTCATCCACAATCGACGGGCATCCCGAACGGGTTATACAAGTGTTGGAGGATATGTTGAGAGGTCAGTGTGGTGGATTTTCGAGGAAGTTGGGAAGATTACTTGCCTTTAGCCGAGTTCGCCACAACAACAACATTTATCGTGCAAGCATACGGATGGCACCATATGAAGCATTGTACGGTAGGAAGTGTAGAGCACCTACTTGTTGGACCGAGTTAGGAGAACGCCGAGTTTTGGGTCCAAAGTTAGTGGTCAAAACGGAAGAGAAAGTTGAGTTAATTCGGAGCACGATTGAAGGAAGCCTCTGATAGGCAAAAGTCGACGCCACCTTAAGCGGAAGGAGATAGAGTTCGAAGTGGGAGACCAAGTGTTCTGAAGGTCTCACCTTGGAAGAAGGTAATGAGGTTCGGCGCAAAGGGAAGCTAAGCCCAAGGTTTATAGGGCCCTATAGAGTATTGAAGCGAGTTGGGCCATGGCATACCAAATGGAATTACCGCCAGAGTTGCAAAGAAATGCACGATGTTTTCCATGTGTCCATGTTACGTCGTTACCGATCGGATCCGTCCCATGTGGTACCAATCGAAGAGGTGGAGCTAAGGCCGATCTATCCTACGAGGAAGAGCCGATTCGAATCTTGGAACGAGATGTGAAAGTACTACGAAGGAAGTCGGTGCCTCTAGTCAAAGTATTATGGCGCAACCATGGATTGGAAGAAGCTTCGTGGGAGTCTCAAGAGACAATGCGTCAAAGAATACCCTCAACTATTTTAGTTAGAAAATTTCGGGGACGAAATTTTGTTTACTGGGTAGAACTCAGAACGCCCTCGAAAGGGCCTATGCATTTTCATTTAATTGTAATAAATGACAAGTCTTAAGCACTATGAATAAATTTTTGGTATTTTTGGAATTCTAGAAATGCATAGAAATGGAAATGAACATTTTGGAAACCTCAATATTTTTGGAAACTTGAACATTTTTGAAACCTAAACATTTTTGGAAATGTTTCAAAATGGAAAGTGAACATTTTGGGAAACCCGAAATGTAAGAAAATGGCAAGTTACAGAGCCGATCGAAAATTTTAGGAAACTTAGAAATAATCGATAAATGCCAAGTTTTAAAGTTTAAAATAGGAAATTAAGGCAAGGGGGCCTTAAAAGAAAAAGTTGGTAAAATTTGACACACAAACGGGCTAGGAAAAGTGGCTCTAAGATGGCACTTATGGCTTATGGAAATGGCGCCATGTGCAAGAGGCATGAGCCTGGGTTCGAGTCACAAGGGAAGCAAATAAATGAAGTTTTATTTTTGCTTCCTGTGCTAAGGGGGTGGACTGCAATTGTTTCTAGAAAAGGGAGGTGTTTTATTTCCATTAATATTGCTTAATAAGGTGATAAATAAAAGCTTTTTAATTTAGATTATTTAGAAGAGATAATAATGGATTTAACACTTTTATTTTTAAATAAAGGAGATAATATTATCATAAGAGGAGTAGTGGCCAAGCAAGGACTCTCCTATTGATAATTTCAAGCTAAGAAGGAGAGTTAAAGGCTATTCTCTCATCTTTTCTAAGCTTTGCCGAAAATTCCATAGCAAAACCCCTCTCGCTAATTTTCTATTCATCTTTTACTCTTCTCTTTTCTTCATCCACAAGCCAAAGCCCTTTTCTTTTGATCTCCGACTAAAACCTCATAGTCGAATCTCTCGTGGCTCTAGGAAAGGAAGCAATCGGTCAAAGCATTAAAGGTAAGGTTAAGCATCATTCAAGTTCTTTTTCTTTTCTATTTGCCGAAAGAGAAGGGTCTAATCCCTATTCCTGTTTTATGGCCGAATCTACAAGGGGTTTATCAAGTTTCTACAACTTCGAATACAAGGAGGAATCTTCCGGGATTCAAGGATCTAAGGTAAGATATACACATATTTGGTCAAAAGTTATGGATTATATGTGAGATTAAAATTAACATATAATTATAGGGATTTCGACAGATATACAAGGCAAGGATTGTTTTCGTGAATTGGGAATTGCCAGTAAGTGTATAGATCTAATCGGCCAAGGGTTACTTTGGTATCTAAAGGTATTTCCTTTTCTTTCCAAAAGTCAGAAACTGATGAAAATACATGTTTTTGGTGGCTAGCCGAATTTAAGGGAAGAATACCACAATTTCGGGATTTAATCAATTCGGCAACAAGGTAAGTAATACAAATCCTACTAGGATTTGGTTTTAAAGCCAAATAGGTTTGTTAATATGTTTTAATAATTGGCCGTATATAGGAGTTAAAGATCTAGATCGGTAGATCGTTCTTCGAGATTTCAAGGAATCTATTAAGCTTAATCAGTGTGTACTCACACTAATTTTCAATATATTATGGCAATAATTATTTTAATATATGAATATGCATAAGAATGAGAATGTGGCTAAGTACCACAAATGTGGTAAAGAATACCTGTGCACGTTTCCTATTTTTGATAGGATTACGAATGTGATATATTTTGAACATGTGAATAGTAACATGAATGAGAAAATAAGTATGTTGTGCATGATAAAATATGTGGGCATTTCGGGCTATATGCGAAAGGGGAAGAAGGTGTCGACTTGGTCTCACCAACTAATATGGTGACTACGGTCACAAAATTTGAATATGGTAACTTCGGTTACATTATCCGAATTTGGTAACTTCGGTTACATTATTTGAATATGGTGTCTAATGACACAAATTATATGGGCGATGAGCACGTCGATCGCAGCTGATCGCTGATGGTGTGTAGCGGATGGAGGGTTGACTTAGTAGTCCCACGGTGTGATTGGCGTGCACGTGGTGTGTGTAGCGGATGGACAAATAGGCTTGGGTTTGGGTTGCATCATTTTTTTTTTTTTATGAATATGTCTTTGATATGAACATGTATGCCTGAATTGTTGAATGTTAGTTTGTGTACACATTGAGTCTGTTGACTCACCCGTTGGGGGGAATATTTTTCAGAGATGATCGAATGGACCGGCCTACAGGAGCTAAAGGTGGCCGTGCATAGCAAGGAAAGACTTTTACTATTTGGGACTGTTATTTATATTAAGTACTTAAATTTTATTATTTTTGGGTTTTGATTGATGTAATAAGGCCATAAGGCCCAAGTGAATTTCATTATTTTTTATTTTTTGCTTTGCTATTAGATATTATGTCGCGAACTAATTTGGATGTAAGTAAGTACAAAATTTATTTTTCTTAAAAATGAACTCAAAAATTCTTTTGTCACCTTAATTAAATTGGATTTATAAAATTAAATAAATGGGTTTTTAATCTAAGCCCAACCCAAAATGAAATTTTTCTGAAAATACACAAATTTTCTCTAAGAAACAAAGAATTTTGAAACCGGTTTACTTAAGGAACATACCAGATCCGGTTCAGGCTCGTGGGCCGGGTGTGGGGTGTTTCACCGTGTGTCTAGCCCGTGTGCCCTTTGAAGTGGCCACACACGCCCGTGTGCCAGGCCGTGTGCTAGGCCGTACCAAACCTGTAGGGTATACTGACTTATGCAACACGGCCAATTCACATGCCCGTGTGCTAGGCCGTGTGCCAATTAAGGGGTATACTGACTTGTACCACATGGCCGGTCACATGCCCGTGTGTGAGACCGTATTGAGCATACTGACTTCAATTCAATTTCAACACTAGGGGACACACGGCCGTGTAACATGACCGTGTGTCGCACATGGCTGAGACACACGCCTGTGTCTTTGCCTGTGTGGACAAAAATAGGCCATTTGCAAGGCCAATTTGCCACCCCAACTCATGCTCATTTAAACAACCAAAATGGTACCATTTCATCATACAATTAAACAGCCAAAATTATCAACCAAATGCACAATTCATACTATATCCATTCCAACCAAATTCAATATTCAATTCAATGCCATTTACCTAATCAAATACTTATCAACTTAACTTCTAAAATCATACTTCATCCAAGCATTTCTAAAGCATTTATACTCCACAAATCAATTAACCATTTGAGCAACTATAAAACCATAACCATATTCATACCAAACATGCCAAAATAAGCCATCACTCATGGCTATATATACAAACCAAAACATATATATTTACAAGCCATTTCTAATAGCCAAACACACATAATAATTAACATAATTTACAAGCCAAATCTCATGGCTATAATCACAACCAAAATACCCCATCTAGCCTATACATGCCATATGCCATATATGTATAATTCAAAAGTACCAACTTAGATGTTTGATAGTGCGATGATGTTCCCGACAACTCCCGGATCCAAGCTAGCCTTGATTCACTATAAAACATAGGAAAATAACACAAAGTAAGCTTCATAGCTTAGTAAGCTTGTATGTGAATAACTTAATTCATCGAATAAATGCAAATTAACCAAATACACATGAAAAAACCATATACACATTAACTACAAGCCTTTCTCATGTCTTAAAACATGATCAATTGCAATCTAATCGAACTTTCACTATTTAATACTTGAATAGGTTCTGTACATACCTGTATAGCCTTGTACTAACCTCTTTCTCAATCACATCATTTGTTTACCTGTTGAACCATTTGAAATAGAAATCGGATATTCAATGATCTCAATCAATAAGTACCTATACCATAGCCCGTAGCCAAATCAAGGTAAGTTATCCCCGGAGTACCTATACCATGGCCTGTAGCCAAATCAAGGTAACTCATCTCTGAAATACCTATATCATGGCCCGAAGCCAAATCAAGGTATAACTCACACCCAAAGTGTAACACCCCAAACTCGGCCTAGACGTTACGACCAGATCTGGTATGTTACAGGGTAAAAGTTGTTCAAAAAGGGTTTCGAAACTTTGAGAAATACTGTAAGTTTAAAAACTTTTCGTTTGATTGATGTTTCGAAAATGAGTTTGAGGTTTAAGGAAAAAATTGTTGGATTAAGCTAATCGCGTCATCGTTGTCATTGTTGGCACATGAGAGAAAACAAATGCTTTATGTTGCTTAAGTTTTGAAAACTCCATCTTAATTGTCAGGTTTTAAACGTATAATGATGTCATATCGTAATTAAATAATAAATAAGGAAAACCAAAATATTAAATTAAGAAGGCCTTATTACATAACAAAATCCCCAATTAAAAATAATTGTAGAAGGAAACGAATTTACGAAAAGAAACATTTTATGGCCTCTACGAGTCCACCTCGGCTGCCAGATCCACGATCTACTGATTACCTGCAGGAATAAGCAGAGGGGTGTGAGTCACCGAGACTCAATATGTAATTCCCCATGAAACAAAATCTAGGCCTTAAGCCCACAGATGCACATTGGGCCTTAGCCCACTCAATGCAGCATATATCACATGTATGCAATGCACGGTCAACCTAGTTTTCCATCCTCTACACACCACCCGTGCAGTAAGAACACACCGTAGGGATTTCTACAATCAACCCTCCATCCGCTACACACCTCATATGTGGCACCAAGCCACTCGTGGTTCTAGACCACCGTGATACTAGATCACCGTGACAAAGTCACTATTATCATGCGTGGGGCCAACCCACCGTGGTATCAAACCACCGTGACAATCCCTGAAGGATATATGTGGGGCCAACCCACTGTGGTACCAAACCACTGGGACGAGTCACTAAATCATCATATATATATGTGGTATTAAACCACCGTGGCACCAAGCCACCGAGACATGGTCACTGAATCAGTTATATGTGGGGCCAACCCACTCGTGGTACTAAACCACCGTGACAGTCTCAAATACTTCCCCTTTCGCATCATATCCCAAACCCATGCAGATCATACAATCATATGAATGCACATACTCTCATCATAGTGACAGATTATAGCATATATTTCATACCCATTAATAAAACGTTATAGACACTTACCTGGTATCCCCAGCTTTACCCACAAGGGTATTACGACTGTCTTTCAGTCACTTCGACTTTTCAGCCCAAAATAGTTAATAACACAGATTAATAACAGTGTGTAAATTTTTACACACCTGATACACGCAATACTATGTTTTCTATGTCGACACTATCGCTAGCAAAGACGACTGTTATCTGCCTAATCTAATCTGAAGCCGGTCCACAACCCGGTGGCCAATCTCGTACTGCCGATACAGATCATTTCTTGAACTTAGGGGGCTGAAACTACGGGTCCAACCCCTTCCTTCCTTTGATTGGCATTTGAATCCATGACAGATCTTGATCAGAGAACCAGGTTAAAGTAATGAAAAGAACGAAGGATAGATACTCATATCAAAGAAGTCGCTTACCTAGATCAACAGAAGCTGAACGTCAACTATTTGGCCTAAGAAATCGCTTGAGTCCCTACAACATCATTATGTTAAAGCCGATTTTTCATAAACCTTAAAAGAGTGACCTTTCGGCCAAGGGAGTTGACAAGAATCTCCTACCACCAACGGCCCATAGCTACTTACCAAAATCCCCCTTGAAAGCTGGTCACACAAAAAAGAGATGATGAAACACCCCCTTCTACAATCGGCCTTTGCCCAAAGAAGTGAGTCAAAGCTTTAGTTAAATCGAACCAAAAGAAGAAGAAAGATAAACGAGAAGAGAAAGAAGGAACAACTCCTTACCCAACCAAAAGATTAACGACGATAGGAAGGATGTCCACTCTTGATGTAACACAAAGATTCGGCTAGCCAGGGTTTGGTAAAGGGAGAGAAAAGTTTCAGCTTGGAAAGAGAAAAGATGATGGAAGAGAGGTGCGGTTATGGTGTTTAAGAGAAGAGAATTGAATGAGAAGAGAAAAAAAAAGAAGAAAGGAGAAAAGAGTGCCAAAGGTTTCGGTTTTTACCAAATAAAAGATGCACCAAACTGCTCTTGGAGGTTGCGGCAACCAGAGGAAAAAGATGAATAGAGAAGCACAAATGTGTTTCGGTTTTGGTTAGCAGAGAAATGAAGAAGAAAAAAATACAAAACGAAGGAGTAGACTGAAACGGCACACACCCTACTATACCCCAACCGAAACCTGTCCCCCTTCTCAAGCTTCCCACAACCGGCCATTACCTCCAACCACTTGAAAAATCCCTTACTTTCCTCCTAAAGTCACTCTTGCTCACCCATTTGAAATAGTTTGAATAGGTCAACCTCCACCTTTCACTCACGGCCACCCTTTCAAATATTTGACCCATTCAACACCCCCCTTGAAGTGTCCTAGCCGAACTCCACCACCCAAGCTCCCTTGACGCAAAAAAACAAAACTCCACAATGCCGACAATGCGACTTGAACCCCTTCCCTCTGCAGCTTCTCCCTTGTGACGCCAATTCAAGCACTCTTAGTGGCGCATCCTTGCCACTTTACCAACTCTTTACTTGTGTTATCCACACACAATGAAATACCCTTAAGACCTACCTCAACTAGCTCTCCCCTACAAAGGCCTAAAAGTAAAGTTTTCACTGAGGCTCAGCTTAACCCCAAGCCTTCCTGGGACCCCAAACATACCAAATTAACACACAGAGCATAGCATACACACACAACACACATTAAATGCGTAACCCCAAAATCCGTGGATGTTACAGCTTCTACCCCTTAAAGAAATTTCGGCCTCGAAATTTTTACCTGCTCAGAAGAGATGAGGGTATTGCTATCGTATCACATCCTTTGGCTCCCACGTAGCTTCTTCTGAACCGTGATTCCGCCACAATACCTTAACTAACGGAACCGTCTTCCTTCGTAATACCTTAACGTCACGATCCAAAATCTGAATTGGTTCCTCTTCAAAGGATAGGTCAGGCCTTACTTCGATTTCTTCCACTGGCACAATATGAGATGGATCCGAACGGTAGCGCCTTAGCATCGAAACATGAAACACATTATGAATCTGACTTAATTCCGAAGGTAGCTCGAGCTGATAAGCTACCGGTCCCACACGCTTCAACACACGATAAGGCCCGATGAACCTGGGGCTCAGCTTACCCTTCCGTCCAAACCTTAGAACTTTCTTCCACGGTGAAACCTTTAAGAAAACCTGGTCACCAACTGTAAATTCTATGTCCCTACGCTTCAGATCAGCATAGGACTTCTGCCTGCCGGACGCTTCCTTCAACTGAGTTCGAATCAACTTTACTTTTTCTTCTGTCTCCGAAACCAAATCCAGACCCAACATCCGACGCTCACCCAACTCTGTCCAGCAAGTAGGAGTGTGACACCTCCGACCATACAACGCTTCATACGGTGCCATCTGAATACTAGACTGATAGCTATTGTTGTATGCGAATTCTGCCAACGGTAGAAACTCCTCCCAACTACCCCTCAAGCCTAAGATACAAATTTCTCAAAGATATCTTCCAAGATCTCGAATTACCCTCTCTCGATCGCCCATCGATCGTGGATGAAACGTCAGTCATCTTGAAATCCAACTTTGTACCCAACGCTTGATGTAATGCCTTCAAGAACCTCGACGTAAACCTGGGTCTCTGTCTGATATAATAGACACTGGCACCCCATACAGCCTCACAATCTCTGCAACATACAGTTTAGCTAACTTCTGTAGAGAGTAGTCGACATGAACCAGTATGAAATGAGCGAACTTCGTCAATCGATCAACAATTACCCATACAGAATCCTTCTTAGTAGGCGTAAGAGGTAGCCCACTAACAAAGTCCATCGTGATCCTTTCCCACTTCCACTGCAGAATTTTCACCGACTGTAATAACCTTGAAGGCAACTGATGTTTTGCTTTCACCTGCTGACATGTCAAGCATTTACTTACCAACTCGGTTACTTCCCGCTTCAGACCCGGCCACCAAAACTATTCCCGCAGATCCCGATACATCTTATTTCCTCCAGGATGCATAGCGTATGGGCTACTATACGCTTCCTGTAGGATCTTACGTCTCAATTCAATATCTTTTGGCATACAAATCTTTCCTTGGAAACATAATACCCTATCACTATTCACACCGAAATCTGTTATCCCATCACCTGTCCCCAACTAAAACTCTGACTTTAACAACTCATCCGCTAACTGCTTCTCTTTAATCTGACTGACCCAAGAAGGCTTCACTTGAAGTTCAGCTAATAAACTTCCATCATCGTATAAGCTAAGATGAGCAAACATTGCTCTCAAGTCAGAGATCACCCTACGACTTAATGCATCCGCCACCACGTTAGCTTTACCCGGGTGGTACTCGATCGAGCAATCATAATCTTTTAATAATTCGATCCATCTTCGCTGCCTTAAATTCAACTCCTTCTGGGTAAGGAGATATTTTAGGCTCTTGTGATCTATATAAATAACGGACTTCTCCCCATACAGATAATGCCTCCAGATCTTCAAAGCAAACACTACTGCAGCCAATTTCAGATCATGTGTGGGATAATTCACGTCATGTGGTCTCAATTGCCGAGACGCATATGCTACCACCTTCCCTTCCTGCATCAACACACATCCCAATCCTGTGTGCGATGCATCGCAGTAAACAACAAACTCCTTCCCGGCCTCAGGCTGTACCAATACTGGAGCCTCAGTCAAGATCTTCTTCAGCTTCTCAAAACTCTCCTGCTGCTTATCAGACCAGACAAACAGTACCCCTTTCCGCAATAAATTGGTTAATGGTGCCGCAATCAAAGAGAACCCCTCAACAAACCTTCTGTAATACCCAACTAGACCAAGAAAACTCCAAATTTCTGCCACAGACTTAGGCGGCTTCCAATCCAACATAGCTTCAATTTTCCGGGGATCAACCCTAATCCCCCCAGCAGACACAACATGGCCCATAAAGGTAACTTCTCTTAGCCAAAATTCACACTTACTGAATTTGGCGTACAGCTATTTCTCCCTCAGGATTTGTAACACCACCCGAAGATGCAAATCATGCTCCTCCTCCGATCTTGAATAAACCAGGATATCGTCTATAAATACCATGACTAATCGATCCAGATAGGGTTGGAATACCCGATTCATCATATCCATAAATACTGCTGGTGCATTGGTCAACCCAAACGGCATCACCAGAAATTCGTAGTGGCCATAGCGAGTCCGGAAAGCCGTCTTATGAATATCCGCTTCCTTGACCTTAAGCTGATGATATCCTGACCTCAAATCTATCTTCGAGAAGACTGAAGCCCCTCTCAGTTGATCGAACAAATCATCAATCCTCGGCAACGGGTATTTATTCTTGATGGTCAACTTATTCAACTGACGGTAGTCAATGCACATACGCATTGCTCTATCATTCTTCTTAACGAATAGCACTGGCGCTCCCCAAGGTGACACACTCGATCGGATAAAACCCTGATCTAACAGTTCTTGAATTTGGGCTTTCAATTCCACCAACTCCTTTGGCGCCATTCTATATGGGGCAATAGACACGGGCGCTATCCCCGGAAGAAGATCAATACCGAATTCCACCTCGCGATCCGAAGGTAGTCCTGGAAGCTCTTCTGGGAAAACATCAGAAAACTTCTTAACTGTTCTAACATCCCCCACAGTTAATTCCTTGGCCTCCAGAGCACAAACAAAGGTTATGAATGCCTCACATCCTTTCCTCACCATTCTTTCAGCCTTTAAAGCGGACACTACATTAGACAAGTAATTCCTCCTTTCGCCTATCACTACAACTTCATTATCCTCAGGAGTCCTTAATACCATGCGCTTAGCAGCACAATCCAAGTTTGCTCGATATTTTACCAACCAATCCATACCTAAGATTAAATCGAACTCCCCGAACGGCAGTTCCATCAGATCAGTAAGGAAAACCATCCCTTGAACCTCTAAAGGCACCCTCCTAAAGAGTTTATTCACCACTACAGATTGTCCTAAAAGGCTAAGTACAGTCATCTCCCTAGAAGCAATCTCAGAGTCTATGTTCAGAGTTCCCGATATAGTACTAGCAATATAAGAATATGTTGATCTAATATCAATCAGTGCAGTAAAAGACAACCCATAAATAAGAAACGTACCGGTTATGACGTCCGGTGCATCGCCCTCCTCTCGACGTCTAGCTGCATAGACCAACCCAGGCTGTCTCGCATCTGTGTTCCCAGCACCTCTGCCCAGTGCTCCACGTGGCTGAACCACGACCTCTCTGTGGTTGCTGACCACCTCTACTCGGCAGAGCATAACCCTTTCCTACTGGTCGCACTCTACCCAACTCTTGTGGATAGTCTCTTACCCGATATCAGTAGACCCACACCTGAAACATCCTCTATTACTCATCCAACACTCACCTGAATGAGATCTATCGCATCTAGCACACCTCTGAGGCCCACTATCAACAACAGGTCTCGCAACACGACTTGGCCCATCCAGCCTAGGCCTCTTCTGAAAATGCCTCACTGATCCCGACAATCCAAAGTTCCTTTTATTCCTTCCTCTATCCCTATCTTGATTCTGCTTTTCGGACTGCTTCACTTCCTCGGCTATCTAGCCTTTTCTACTAAAATAGCAAATTCTCTTTCTCACTGTGGAGCTATCAGCACTCGCAATTCATCCCTCAGACCATCCTCAAACCGAACACAATGCTCATGGTCTGTGGCAACAATACCCCGGGCGTAACGACTAAGACGTAGGAATTCCGCCTCATACTCGGCCACCGATTTATTTCCCTACACCAAATTTAGAAATGCCTTACGCTGCGCATCCACATAACTTGATCCGATGTACTTCCCCTGAAATGCTGACTTGAAGAAATCCTGAGTAATACTGGTCCACCATCGTACCATCCCTGACCGTGAGCCACCACTGATACGCCTTATCACAAAGAAGAGACACAACTCCTTTTAACTTCTCCTCATCCATGAAGTCAAGATCATCCATAATGCGCTCAACTGCTTCTAGCCAATACTCAGCTACATTAGGAGCTACACCAGAAACGCCCCTAAACATTTCCGCTCCATTGGCTCGGAGTCGTTCAGACACAGATTTCCGAGCCCCTGAACCCGTACTCGCTCCAGCAACTCTCTCCAATACACGTAACATCGCTTGGGACACCGCATCGTCTCTGCCTGTTTGATCCTGAAATTCCTCTTCCACAGCTGGCGGTGCCGGTGCATCACCTTCCGACCCATGTCCAGATTCCAAAGGTTCAGACCTAACATTCCGGCCTCTACCACAACCATGCACAACACGTCCACACCTCCTAGTACTCGTGACTACCGATACGACTTAATCTGATTAAGAATTTTATGGATTAGTACTTTCTTTCACTGATTATTACCGAGCAGTCTTATGAGAAATAACATTCAAAGGTAATTCTCACAGATTCATATCTATACCTAGAGGTTTCAGTCTCTAAAGTTTGGATCTCTTAACTCTAGAAATCATAGCACAACATAATTATTTCATGCAAAACAACTAACAATTAGAACACTTACCGCGTGGATCGGGTGCCGGTAGACTCAGATGCCATACTCCAACTAGAACATTTCCTTAAATAACATTTTAAATCGACTTTATAAAACATTGTTGATCCCATCCGACAGCCGAGTTTTGCAACCTAGGCTCTGATACCAAAATTGTAACACCCAAACTCGACCTAGACGTTACGACCAGATCTGGTATGTTACAGGGTAAAAGTTGTTCAAAAAGGGTTTCGAAACTTTGAGAAATACTGTAAGTTTAAAAACATTTCGTTTGATTGATGTTTCGGAAAATAGTAGTTTGAGGTTTAAGGAAAGCAAATTGTTGGATTAAGCTAATCGCGTACTGGTTGTCATTGCTGGCACATGAGAGAAAACAAATGCTTTATGTTGCTTAAGTTTTGAAAACTCCATCTTAATTGTCAGGTTTTAAACGTATAATGATGTCATATCGTAATTAAATAATAAATAAGGAAAACCAAATATTAAATTAAGAAGGCCTTATTACATAACAAAACCCCCAATTAAAAATAATTGCAGAAGGAAACGAATTTACGAAAAGAAACGTTTTATGGCCTCCACGAGTCCGCCTCGGCTCCCAGATCCACGATCTACTGATTACCTGCAGAAATAAGCAGAGGGGTGTGAGTCACCGAGACTCAGTGTGTAAATCCCCATGAAACAAAATCTGGGCCTTAAGCCCACAGATGCACATTGGGCCTTAGCCCACTCAATATAGC
This sequence comes from Gossypium sturtianum, assembly GCA_025698515.1. NCBI lineage: Eukaryota > Viridiplantae > Streptophyta > Magnoliopsida > Malvales > Malvaceae > Gossypium > Gossypium sturtianum. Next base: position 129,518,718 of record CM046948.1, read on the forward strand.
ATATATCACATGTATGCAATGCAGCCCAACCCAACCTAGTTTTCCATCCTCTACACACCACCCGTACCAGTCTAACACATCATGGGGGTTTCTACAATCAACCCTCTATCCGCTACACACCTCATATGTGGCACCAAGCCACTCGTGGTTTCAGACCACCGTGATACTAGATCATCGTGACAAAGTCACTATTATCATGCGTGGGGCCAACCCACTGTGGTACCAAACCACTGGAATGAGTCACTAAATCATCATATATATATGTGGTATTAAACCACCGTGGCACCAAGCCACCGAGAATTGGTCACTGAATCAGTTATATGTGGGGCCAACTCACTCGTGGTACCAAACCACCGTGACAGTCTCAAATACTTCCCCTTTCGCATCATATCCCAAACCCATACAGATCATACAATCATATGAATGCATATACTCTCATCATAGTGACAGATTACAGCATATATTTCATACCCATTAATAAAACGTTATAGACACTTACCTGGTATCCCCAGCTTTACCCACAAGGGTATTACGACTGTCTTTCAGTCACTTCGGCTTTTAGCCAAAAATAGTTAATAACACAGATTAATAACAGAATGTAAAGTTTTACACACCTGATACACGCAATACTATGCTTTCTATGTCGACACTATTGCTAGCAGAGACGACTGTTATCTGCCTAATCTACTCTGAAGCCGGTCCACAACCCGGTGGCCAATCTAGTACTGCCGATACAGATTGTTTCTTGAACTTAGGGGCTGAAACTACAGGTCCAACCCCTTCCTTCCTTTGACTGGCATTCAATTCCATGACAGATCTTGATCAGAGAACTAGGTTAAAGTAATGAAAAGAATGAAGGATAGATACTCATATCAAAGAAGTCGCTTACCTAGATCAACAGAAGCCGAACGTCAACTATTTGGCCTAAGAAATCGCTTGAGTCCCTACAACATCATTATGTTAAAGTCGATTTTCCATAAACCTTAAAAGAGTGACCTTTCGGCCAAGGGAGTTAACAAGAATCTCCTACCACTAAACGGCCCATAGCTACTTACCAAAATCCCCCTTGAAGGCTGGTCACACGAAAAAGAGACGATGAAACACCCCCTTCTACAATCGGCCTTTTCCCAAAGAAGTGAGTTAAAGCTTTAATTAAATCGAACCAAAAAAAGAAGAAAGATAAACGAGAAGAGAAAGAAGGAACAACTCCTTACCCAACAAAAAGATTAACGACGATATGAAGGATGTCCACTCTTGATGTAACACAAAGATTAAGCTAGCCAGAGTATGGTAAAGGGAGAGAAAAGTTTCGGCTTGGCAAGAGAAAAGATGATGGAAGAGAGGTGCGGTTATGGTGTTTAAGAGAAGAGAATTGAATGAGAAGAGAAAAAAAAGAAGAAAAGAGAAAAGAGTGCCAAAAGTTTCGGTTTTTACTAAATAAAAGATGCACCAAACTGCTCTTGGAGGTTGCGGCAACCAGAGGAAAAAGATGAAAAGAGAAGCACAAATATGTTTCGATTTTGGTTAGCAGAGAAATGAAGAAGAAAAAAATACAAAACAAAGGAGTAGACCCAAACGACACACACCCTACTAGACCCCAACCGAAACCTCTCCCCCTTCTCAAGCTTCCCACAACCGGCCATTACCTCCAACCACTTGAAAAATCCCTTACTTTCCTCCTAAAGTCACTCTTGCTCACCCATTTGAAATAGTTTGAATAGGTCAACCTCCACCTTTCACTCACGGCCACCCTTTCAAATATTTGACCCATTCAACACTCCCCCTTCAAGTGTCCTAGCCGAACTCCACCACCCAAGCTCCCTTGACACAAAAAAACAAAACTCCACAATGCTGAGAATGCGACTTGAACCCCTTCCCTCTGCAGCTTCTCCCTTGTGACGCAATTCAAGCACTCTTAGTGGCGCATCCTTGCCACTTTACCAACTCTCTACTTGTGTTATCCACACACAATGAAATACCTTTAAGACCTACCTCAACTAGCTCTCCCCTATAGTGCCTAAAAGTAAAGTTTTCACCAAGGCTCAGGCTTAACCCCAAGCCTTCCCGGGACCCCCAAACATACCAAATTAACACAGAGAGCGTAGCATACACACACAACACACATTAAATGCAGAACCCAAAAATCCAGGATGTTACACGAAGTGCCGATATCATGGCTTGAAGCCAACACAATAACCTAATGACATGCCTCTAGCATCCTAACTATTCCTAAGGTTCAACCGGGATTTCACGCTTGTCGAATCATCGTCGAACGTATGCATAGAATCGTATTCACAATTCAAACATTATTCGTAATCTCATAATCACGGTTTATGCAATATAAAAGAAGTAAACATACATTTATAATGAAATTACCATATACGAACTTACCTCGTATTTGTAATTGACGGGTAAGGTCGACTACTCGATAACCTTGTTTTTCCCCGGATCTAAATCTGAATTCTTTCTTTCTTGATCTATATGAATTCAAAATTAACTTATTCAATCACATATTCTTTCAATTTAGTCCATATCACACTTTAAAGCACTTTTACACTTTTGCCCCAAGTATTTCACAACTTTTACAATTTAGTCCTTATTTCACAAAACACAAAATTCACATAATTTTAATAAAACCCATGCTTGGCCGAATTACATATAGGTCCCTAGCAGCCCAAAACTTTCATTTATTTCACATTTCAACCACTCAATTTGCACTTTTCACAATTTAATCCCTACTATGCATTTTCATCAAAAATCACTTAACAAAACATGTAAAACTATCATCAAGCTTTCATATTTCAACATTAAACATCAAAGAACACATAAATTCAATAATGGCAACTCTCAAAATCTTTAACAGTTTCGAAATTAAAGGTACGGGCTAGCTAGATTGAGCTGCAACGATTACAAAAACATAGAAATCATCAAAAATCGAGCTAAATTCGTACCTTAATCAAGCTAGGAGTGTGCCGAATTCAAGAACCCTAAAATGGCTTTTTTTTCTCTTCAATATTCGGCTATGGTGAAGATGATAGCCTTAAAATTTATGTTTGTTTTATTAATATTAACATTAATTTTCAAATACCAAAATTAACCTTAATTATATAACGTAAAAATCATTTAATGGTTGTCCAAAATTTTCCACTCATCATTCAAATGGTTTAATTACCATTTAAGGCCACCATATTTAAAAATCAAAGCTATTTGACACCATTAGCAAGTAGAATGCAACTTTTGCATTTTACGTAATTTAATCCTTTTTACCGAATTAAGCATTTAAACAGTAATATTTCTTTACGAAACTTTCACACAATAATTCTATCATGCTGTAAACACAATAATTTTTTTCGGACATCAATTTTTTTTTTTGAAACCACTTTTCCGATTTAGCTAAAATTGGGTTGTTACAGGATGTTTAGCCTATAGGATTTGTACTCAGTGCCCATACGTGTTCTTGGATGGAAAAGCTCGTTTGAGCAATCAGGCGTGTTTTGGGTGGTTACTCGCATACCCTATTTATTATAGTTCATTAAGCTAAATAGTTAGGTTTAAAAAGAATCTATTGATCGATATTGTACATTGTAATTGGTAACGGTAAATGAAATATAAAATTTGTTAATGTTATAAATGTTGTTTTTGCTCAATGGTTTCGATGGAATAATATTGACTTGAATTGAATTGTATAAATTGGAAATGGTATATGATTAAAATGATGATATGTTTTTTGAAATTGAGATGTTATTTGATGATTGAATAATTTAAATGAAGTATATAAATATTTGACGGCACTAATTAAACAACATTGAATTGAGTGGAATGGTACTGTATAAAGTGAATTGCTTTGAGACTGCATTTGACGATCTCACCTTATTGTTGTTAAATGTGGAAAGAGCAAAGCCGTATAGTAGCTAAATTTTTATAATAATTGTGTAACAGCCCGCCCGATATAGACCGTATTGATATACTATTTGGTGTATAGTCGATTAAGCCAAGGGTAGAAAAATGGATAGATTGGTGATTTGTCTTTTAAATGTTTGGGTGACATATTATGTGGATTCAACAGTACACCCAAATGAGAAAAGCCTCATTAGAATTTTTCCATTTGGCTGACTCTAGGGTTTGACAGACTCCTTTGTGAGACGATTCGCCAACCCCAGATACTTTGGTCGAACTTGTTAGTTTGCGGATCAATGACTTGCTTTTTTTGTTTTAGCGTGAAAATGATGGCTCGGTGAATATCGTCAAAGTTTAGTTGAGACCTAGCTGGAATTGAACTAGAGTACTGTAGATGATAGCCTAATGTGTTTAGGTAGCTGAATGACTTGTTAGTTGGCTTGTTTTACTGTGCAAGCAACATTTCACAACTTACTAAGTTGATTAGTGGTACTAGTTGTGTTTGGTAAAAAAGATTGTCTATAAAAGTCATGATGATGGATAGGAAAATTAGTTTCTTTTTCATTCCTTGCTAGAACGTTGTGAGCAAGATCTTAGGTTCTCTATTCTTCGTTAGGGAAGACGAGGAAGGTTTCCAATAGCTAGTCAAGACTTCATTGTCAAGTACCAACTTATTGGTAATTTCTGGAAAACCCGTAGGTTTTTATCAAGAGGGATTTACGTTTTTGCATTAGTGCATGTATATATAATTTTTGAACTAGTTAGAAAGGTAGGAGACTTTCTGATTATTTATTGCATGCAACTGATTCATACATACATGTTAAATTTTAGTTGATAAATGATATGATGGTTATAATTGTTTCTTATTTAACTCAAGAAGCTAATGAAGGTCCGAGCAATCGAGGCAAAGGACCAGTAAAGTAGATTTTGTTTTATAGTTTGATGGTGAGTTCCTTCTTACATCCCTTGAGTTATGAAACTTCCATGATATGTGGATTGTGTACGGTAAGTTGTCTCTACTATAAATGGATCGATGTGTTATGTCTAGTCGTGTGTGTAATAAATCAATGATTTATGCATTAGTATGACCATTGTCGATATAAAAATACCCTCCTTGTTGTACGAGCCCAGTACCTGATAATTTGTGATATGTAAAATTGTTGAAAGGAGATCTGTTTATGATGCCTCTAGTAGGGGAGCTATATTACAAATTGAACTGGCAGATCATGGCTCGTCCTTGCGAGAGAACACGTGTTCAACTTAACAAGGATATTATGAGAAGTTATTGTGGAATATGAACATGAAAATGAAAATGGTTGATATGTGATTCTAATTTCTATAATATGGGTTTAAGGCTGGCACAAGGATGGGTCGTTGGTAAACATGCATGATTTTGAGAGATATGTATAAGTTGGCGAAATGTGTCCACCTGGGTACTGTATGTGTTATGTTGAAATGGACATATTGTGTCTGTATGTCAGAGTCTCACGAAAAAGTCTATATTTCTTTTCCTATGAGTATTGATGTTTGTTGATTATCAGTATTCTTGTAAATTGTTTGTATCTATTTTGGAGCTCACTAAGTTCAAATTGAACTTACTCTGTTACTTTTCCTAAATAGATGTTTTGATAGTAGAAGAAGAATTAGTTGAAGGGGACTACGCCAAAGCTGCGTTTTTAGTGAGCCACTTGTTTATTTTTGTATCATGCATAGCTATTTGGCGGATGGCGTATATATACATTTTCTATTTGACTTATGTAATTAACTTCATTATTGTACTGTTTCGTTTCTATTTTAAACAGAAATACCTATTTACTCTGAAAGTATACACCTAACTTCCTTGATTTGTTGTTTATGAACTTATCATTTATATGTATACGCCATAACTGGGCAATGGATGGACAATAGATTCTTTTATAATTCCTAATAATTTTCTTAGAAAATACATTATAAAATGAAAGAAAAATAATAGTTCTTGACAAAAAAAAAAGAAATATTCAAAATTGTTTTTCTAAGAATTTAAGTTAAGTCGAAAGGTTTGTATCCGCGGGTAATGCCCTAGTCTGTTCGGCATTTTTCTGGCTGAATGTTTTACTCCATGTTTACTTGATGGACTAAGGGGTGTTACAAGTTTTGGTATTAGATCCTAGGTTTAGTTGACCCTCAAAAACCGAAGGCTAAGTCACGTCCCGCCATGCATGACATATCTCTGGCTTAGTCCCTGTAGTTTTGATTAACTTAAGTTGTGTTGTAGCTGAAGATAATGTCTAAAAATTCAAGAGAAAAAATCGAAGAAAAAGTTGAGAGTCATGTACCTCCGGTGCAAGGATAGGGTTCTACCTCTGACCTAGGTGTAGCTGGAAATGCCTTCTGTGATGTTTTTGTCACAATGATGGGTTAATGGCTTGACTAGTTCATGGGAACAAACCAAGTACATCAACCACCATAACAACCTTTTCCTATAGTGGTATAGCCAGTACCTCCTGCACCTACGGTAGCAGTTACAACCCAATTTAAAGGAGACCCCGTGATGGAGATACATAAACGGAGCACTAAAATGTTTCTGGGGGATAAGGGTGATGATCCCGTGACAATAGAACAATGGTTATCTTGTGTATGTAAAGTAATTGCAGAGCTGAAATACACACTGATATATAGCCTCTCATGCACTGTTTCTTTGCTGGAAGGGGAGACGTATCAATGGTGGGAAATGTTGTTAAGTGTAACCCCCGAAAAGCATATAGATTGGGTGTTCTTAGTAAGATCAGAGAAAAGTATATTAATCATATGTATGTCAAGCGATTGAAGAAAGAGTTTCTATATCTTAGATAGGGACGAATGACAGTAATGGAATACGAACGGGAATTTGCCAAACTTAGTTGTTATGTAGGAGACATGTTCCAAACAAAAAAAAGCCTTGTGGGAGAAGTTTGAGTGAGGCTTAAGAGATGAAATCTGGGCCCAGGTGGCGGTATTAGAAGTTCGGAGTCTAGCAACCATGACAGCCAAGGCTTAAAAGATGGAAACGATTATTCGAGAAAGGAATTGAAGGAAAGATAGAGAAAGAATGAAGTATAAAATCTCTATCTAGCCTACCACCCTCAACAAACTTTAAGAAGCCAAAATATAGAAAAATAAAAGTTTCTCTGTACTAAGGAGAGATTTTTAGCCCACGAGTTTCTGACGAGAAGGAGGTGGATGATAAGCTACCTTAATAGAGAGTACATGTGGATGTAGGATGATAAGAGACCCCGTATGTGAACACTGTGGAAAGAATCACATGGGTAAATTTTAGAGACATGCGGGAGCTTATTATACATGTGGGTCATTGGATCATCAGCTTAGAGATTGCCTCTCAAAAGCTAAAGCCAACTCAGAATAGTCTATGCGTGTGACTCAAATACTCAGTAGGAGGTGAGATTTGGAATAGTTGTGAAATCGAGATCAGTTCAAGGGGCTCCAAGGAAGAGCAACCTCAAGCCCAACTAAGGAGTGTCCGCCAGAGCCTATGTAATGAAGGCCAAGGAAGTTTTCGACTTACCAAAATGTTATTACGGGTAAATTTTCCTTTTTGTGAAATAGTATTCATGCATTAATATACCCTAGGTCAACCCATTTGTACATCTATACAAAGATCGTTGAAGGCAAGAGTTTGGAAGTTGTTTCTTCTGAGACAAATGTATTGGTGACTAACCGCTTTGGTCAAAGTACGGTGGTTAGTAGAGAAATTAAAAACTGCTCGTTCATCTTTGGTGAACACATCATTTTGGCAGACATATTGGTGCTAAGTTTTCAGGAATTTGATGTTATTCTTGGGTTGAATTGGTTAACAAGATATAATGTCATGGTAGACTGTTGAGCTAGAGGTGTATGTCTATTAACTACAGATGGTAGAGAAGTGTTACTGCCTGGTGCACAGACCTTTATGACAGATAGAATAATTTTGGCAGTATCCGCTAGAAGGTTAATAGTTAAGGGCACAGACGCCTACTTGGTATATATTATAGATTCGACTAAGTCTAGGAAGGACATCATCCAAGTTTCGGTTGTGGAAGAGTTTTTTTTGTTGTATTTCTGGAAGAACTTCAAGGCATGCCACCAGACAGAGAGGTAGAGTATTCGATTGAGGTAGCGCTCGGTACTGCACCCATATCTTATGCCTCATACAGGATGGTACTATTGGAGTTGAAAGAATTAAAGAATTGGCTATAAGATCTTCTGGACGAAGGATTTATACGACCAAGTGTTTTGCCTTAGGGCGCGCCAATCTTGTTCGTAAAGAAGAAGGATGGGACTCTCGCTTATGCATGGATTACTACCATCCGAACAAGGTGGCTATGAAGAATAAGTACCTGCTACCTCAGATGGAAGAATTGTTTTTGTTTGACCGGTTAAGTGGAGCTACAATTTTCTCCAATATCGACTTACGATTTGACTATTACCAAGTAAAGATTAAAGGTGATGATGTTCCAAAAAATGTGTTTTGCTCACGCTATGGACATTACGAGTACTTAGTGATACAATTTGGATTAACAAATACGCCAGTAGTATTCATGGATATGATGAATAAGGTCTTTTAGCCTTACTTGGACCATTTTGTAGTAGTATTTATTAATGATATTTTAGTCTACTCTAAAAGTGTGGTAGATCATGAAGAACACTTGGAATTTGTGCTTAGAACTCTGTGAGAGAAAAAGTTGTATGCTAAATTTAGTAAGTGCGAATTTTGGCTGAGAGAAGTTCGTTTTTGGGTCACGTCATCTCTCTAGAAGGCATCAAAGTAGACCCTGATAAAATCAAATTTGTGCTTGATTGGAATCTGTCTAGAAACGTCACTGAGGTACATAGTTTCCTGGGTTACTACAGGTAATTTGTAAAAGGGATCTCCATGTTGGTGACACCTCTCACGCGACTGTTAAGAAAAAAAGAAAAATTCAAGTGGACAAAGGCATGACAAAGCAGTTCTAACAGAGGCCCCGATTTTAGCTCAACCGGAGTCTGGCGTAGAGTACACTGTGTTTACTAACACATCCCTAAATGGGCTAGGATGTGTGCTTATGCAAAGAGGGAAGGTTGTGGCGTATGAATCTCGCTAGCTCAAGTCGCATGAGAAGAACTATCCTACTCATGACTTGGAACTAATAGCTGTGATGCTAGCACATAAAATCTGGAGACACTATCTATATGGAGAGAATTGTTACCTGTTCTCGGACCATAAGAGCCTAAAGTTCCTGATGACATAGAAAGATTTAAATCTACGCCAATGATGTTGGATGGAGCTACTAAAAGACTACAACCGGACAATCGAGTACATCTTAACGTAGTGGCCGATGCTTTAAGAAGAAAACCTATGGCAGCTTTGGCATCTCTTTGAGCGAATGTTTGCCTAGAAGACGATGGATCACTTCTTGCAGAATTGACTGTTCAACCTATGTTTCTTTCTTAGATTCTAGAAGAATAGTTAAATGATGCAAAATGTGATAAGTACAAGAGGCGGATAGCGTCTAGCGAAGCAACAAACTTCAGCCTGGGAAAAGATGGTAAACTTTGTTTTTTAGGAAGAATGTATATACCAACAAGAAACAATTTGAGGCAAGAATTGTTAAATGAGGCTCACCAAGGGCTCTTTTCACTTCATCAAGGAATCATTAAGATGTATCAAGATTTAAAAAGTTTGTATTGGTGGCATGGAATGAAGAAGGAGATATTAGAGTATGTCTCGAATTGTATCCTCTTAGGGAAGTTGTATCCTCTAGAAATTCCTGAGTGGAACTGGGACAAGATTACCATGGATTTTGTTTTGGGTTTTCCTTTCAGTCCTACTAAAAAGAAAACTATTTGTATGATTGTAGATCGACTTACTATGTTAAACCATTTCCTGCATGTACACACAAACTATTCATTGGAAAAATTGGTTGAACTCTACATATTTGAAATTGTATGCCTCCACAGTATACCAACATCCATAGTGTCAAATCGAGATCCAAGGTTCACGTCGAGATTTTGTAAACAACTGTAAGAATCCTTAGAAACTAAGTTACGATTCAGTTCTACTTTCCACCCTTAAGTAGATGGGCAATAAGAAAGAGTAATTCAAGTTCTTGTAGACATGCTCAGAATTTGTGTAATAGATTTTGGATTGAACTGGGAAAAATCCCTTCCTTTGGCAGAGTTTGCATACAACAAAATTCATCATGCCAGCATGGGAATATTGCCTTTCAAAACATTGTATGGAAGAAGGTGCAGGTCGCCCACCTATTGGTTGGAACTTAGTGAGAGAAAGATAATTGGTCATAACTTAGTACAAGAAATGGAAGAGAAAATTTCAATCATTTGAACCCATTTAAAGGTTGCTCAAGATCGACAGAAGGCTTATGACACTTCCGAACGTGCTAACGTCTAGAGCGTAAATCTTGCAACCAAATATATTCGTTAGGTGGTTTCTACAAGTAAACGGGTCAGGTTGTAATATAGATTTATATAACAAAGTATTGGAGTACTTTGAGGATCATATCCAAGAGAGGCTAAAGTAAACTAATTCTAACTTCTATATTAACAGGTCTAATTAGTAATTTAATTAAACTATATTACGATGAATCCTAAGGTGACGAGAAATCATATTTTATAAAAATAATTAAAAGGCATAAAAACAAAAAAAAAGACAATTTAATGATTTTATCAATTCTAAAGATAGAATACTAACTCACTTCGGTGTTCATAACTAACTCTTATTGCGAGTTCTATCCAATCAACTAGTCACTAACCTAGCAGGATCTCTCGATCTTATGCTAAACTAATGAGTCGGTAAGAACTATTTATTTCTCGATTTCGCAGTCCAGACTGGATTGGGGTAAAGTGTTCACATATAGGCAATACTAATTTTGGGTTCATTCCCACCTATATCACTTCCTAGGGTCGTCAAGCCTAGGGTTTTAAACTCTTCCTATCCCAACCAGTTGAACCTCTAAGAAACCCTAAATAGAAGTTAATCACTTCCACGTCCACTCATAATCTACCGTTATTGGATTAGTTCCCCATGGAACTAATAAACATAATAAACTTGATTAAAACAATAAACATAAAGTATATGTGAATAAAAGAGTTTAAGAAGAATCCTAATATATTGATAATAGCACGAACGATAATCCATGAAGAGTTTACTATTCCAGAAATCGGATTCTGCAAAGGACGAAATAAAAACTAAAGTAGAATTACAATATGAAAAGAAACCTAAGTACAAAATAAACTAAATACAACTGAAAATAAAACTACTTGAAAGTCGTCTACTAAAAATTGAATAGAAATTGTTTATAGAGTGTTTAGAGTTGTCTATTTACAGGCTTAGGGTTGGCCATCGTCCATTGACCTAATTTGGCTGAAATTTTTTCATTAAAGTTTGTTTCCCAAACCAAAACGCCTTGGTTCATTAATTCATCTAGTCATGTCAGTGTCATGACACCCTTTGGCCTGTGTCGCAACACTGATAGCAGTTTACGAGCTAAGCCTTAATTACAAGGCTGTGTCATGACACCTTCAGTCTATGTCTTGCGACATCGAAACTCTGTGTTGCAACATCGCGACTAGTCTCGTGTTCCGATGACTTCGAATGATGTCTTTCACAGTTACCAAATACGTTAGCCAACCTTTAGGCCTATTTTGGCCCCTAAGTTCATATCAGTAGCTAATTGCTTTTATACGTGCTCCTTAAGTACGAAAAATAGTTTAATCAGCTACAATGAATTGCGGCAGATCAGCTTACGCTGATAGAAAAAGGAAGGATATTTCATTTGAAGTAGGAAACAAGGTATTTATGAAAGTTTCTCTTTGGAAAAAGGTTATAATATTTGGACTAAAAGGGAAGTTAAGCCCCCGTTTCATAGGATCGCACGAAGTTCTAGAGTGAATTGGTCCATTGGCGTATAGATTGGCACTACCTCCAGAACTGTTGAAGATTCATAATGTGTTTCACGCATCCATGCTGAGGAGATATCGATCAAATGCAGACCATGTGGTGCAAGTAGAAACAATGGAGGTGGAACCCAACTTATCTTACGAAGAAGAGATTGTTCGTATTTAGGCAAAAGAAGTGAAAGAATTGAGAAATAAAATAATTCCACAGGTAAAAGTATTGTGAAAGGACCACAATAAAGAACATGTCTATTGGATCTCTCCAGAGCTCACACTATCCAGTGATCGTGTGTCGAGAGTCTTAATATTTATATAATGAATGATCTAGCCTAGAAACTAACTATCACCACAATTGAGGCAAGTGCACCTATCGAATAGTAGTATAGCTTAGTGCCAAGACCGGATTGTCGAACCCAAAGGAACCAAAAGTACTAATACTGACTTTCTTCTTATTATTTAGCCTAAGAATTAAAGGAATTGTTATTTATTCTAAAATTAACTAACTACTAAGCTAAAGACGCTAAGACGAAGAGAATGAATTGGGGAAATACTTGTGGGAAAAACCAATTGATTAAGACAATACCTAAGGAGGAATCCACCTAGACTTCACTTGTTATTTAACTCTGAACCAGATGATTTATTCACTTGACCTGATCCATAGGATTCCCTAATTTATATTAATACCTCTCTCGAGGCTACTAACGTCTAACCCTAGGTTGATTAATTGAAATCTCTTTCTAATTAAAACCCCTAAGGTTGCATTAACTCGATCTATGGACTCTCATATTAGGTTTGACCCTAATCCGGCAGATTTTCGCCATCCTATCTCTAGGGTTGTGATCAACTCCGCTTAACTATGCTAGATCTACTCTTAGACAGGGCCTATTCCTCCTCTGCCTAAGCACATCAATACTTGAATCAATATCCTGAAATATCAAAACAAGAATTAAGAACACATAATTAAGACCAAATCAAGTATTTATCATATAGTTCAGGAAACAATAACAAGATCCGTCTTAGGTTTCATCCCCCTCAGGTATCTGAGGGGTTTAGTTCATAATCATAAAAGAATACATCTCAGAATAAAAGATAAAACAAAACATAAGAAAACCCTAAAACCCCTTGAAGGAATTGAAGGAGAGATCCTCCATCTTGAGTATGATTTCGGCTTCTTGAGATGAATCAACTGGCTTTCTTCGAGTAAATCCCAAAATTCTGACCTCTCTGGCTCGGCTCCTTTGTAACACCCCTTACCCGGGTTCTACACCAGAACCAGGCCCGAGGCGTTACCATAATAAAAACCTCAAGATCGCCACTTAGGCTCATTGTGACTACTCTCTTAAGTCACCTCAACAATCTCTTTCTCGACTTACGAGGCCTCACTCATACTCACGAGGGATCTCGAGACCATATCGAAACTTCTACGATTTTTAAAACTTTTCCATCTATACAGGGCTCACACGCGGGCACACACCCGTGCTCTCCACCCATGGTGTACACTGACTACCTTAACACGGCCTAGAGTCTAGACGCACGCCCGTGTGGCTAGCCCGTGGCCAACACTGATTAACACACACATTCTAGGAACACGTCCGTGTGACTAGTCCGTGGTCTATTCTGACTTAAAATACTAACATGCAGGGGACACACGGCCAAGTCACACGCCCATGGGCTGACTGTGTGTCACACATGGCCTAGACACACGCCCGTGTGTCTACCCACATGGACAAGAACAAATCTATTTGCCAAGTTATTTTCACCCCTCAATCATACACAACAAGTACTCATTCAACACATCTATAACAAACTCATAGTCTTACAATCTCACATGGATAACTACATCTTTTCATATAATAAAGTAGCCAACAACTATGGCATTATACAAAATAGATTATCCATCTAAAAGCCAACACGTCTTAGCCATTTACAACAAAATTCACTAACTCATCTAGCCCCTATACATGCCATTTACAAAACATTGAGTCTCATGTACCAGAGTGTGCTGATAATGTGGGCGATCTTTCAAATGATCCACGTATCATGATTCAACACTTTTGCTCTATAAGACAAGGGAAAAGAAGGGGAGTAAGCTTTGAGCTTAGTAAGTTTACACATAAACAATTAAGCATCATAGTATAAGCTAAACAACAATTAGCATTATACCAACATATAATGTACAACTATGCTTACTCTTTCTATCCCTTACCACCTTTTCAACACATCATGAGTCACATACTCATAACCATTGACATGCATCCCTGCATTCAATATCACATTTACACAATATACAACATATCATTATTTCTCGATAATACATCCACACAGCTAATGTCTCGATGGTTTCGCACTTAGGCCACCACAATCAAATAATAAGGTAGTATCGCACTTAGCCTACCACAAAGGTAATCGTAGTGGTTTCGCACATAGCCCACTAGACAATATACTTAACGATAGCATCGCACCTAGCCAGCTCATCGTCGTTATGCCTTAGGATGGTGTCGCACTTAGCCCACCATTTAGCATTATCACTACACATCCACATATCTACTTACTCAATCATACATCCAATCACAATTTCTACCACATTCATTCCACATAGGTTCTTAATCATTCTCAATCATGCTACACACTAGCTAGCATTAACAAAATTGTAAGTATGAATGCATTGTTTACGCATAAACTTACCTCGGGACTCAAAAGTATAGAGATGTGCAATTTAGTCCACCACCTTGCTCTTGCCTCAGTTTCGCTCCGGGCTTCGTCTTTCTTGATCTATAATGAATAAATCAACTTATTCAATACACACTTTGACTAAATTGACCCTTATCTCATACTTTAGCAAAATTACTATTTTGCCCCTAACTTTCTCATATTCACACTTTTTCCCCAAGGCTCGGAAAGTGATTTTTATTCAACTTTCTAGCCTTTCATGCTTAGCCGAACCATTTACTCAACTAAAGCTATCATCAATTCTCACTAAATCATACATGTATGACCAATCTCAAGACTTTCGCACACAAGTCCCTACATGCATTTTCATGGAAAATCACTTAGCAAAAGATGTTTCTACTACATCAAGCTTTAATATTCTTCCATAAAACATCAAAATACATGCATGTCATACATGGGTACATTTTTGAACATCCATCTTAGCTCAACATATAGCTAAAAATAGCTTTCTCATGCTACTAGGACTTCAAAAATACAAAGAATATCAAAAACGGGGCTAAGTTGCACTTACAAGCAAGATTGAAAAATTTGAAGGACCCTAACAATGGATCTCTGAATTTTTGGGAGCCTTGGAGAAGAAGATGAATGAATTTCTATCATCTTTTCCCATTTAAAACATTTAATTATCAAATGACCAAAATACCCTTTTTGACAAACTTTCTATTTTAACTCATCCATGCTAAATTTTGTCCAAAAATTAGAAATTGGGAAAATTGCTATTTAAGGACCTCTAATTAATATTCTAAAGCTATTTCATACAAATAGCTTCTAGAATCTCACATTTTGCAACTTTTGCAATTTAGTCCTTTTGGACAATTCAACCGTAATTTCACGAAATTGCTTCATGAAACTTTCACACTAGCATGCAAACATAGCATAAACTTCAAAAACTCATTCATAAACCTCAGATTTATGGTCTCGTACCACTATTCTGACTAGGCCCTAAATCAGGATGTTACATCATTGGCCTAGCTGGACACCCCCTGATAAAAAGCACCTTTTAGGTTATACTTAGGGTGTTTATATAGGCTTCGGAATGTGTTTCTTTGCCTCTAAGTATCCTAATCCAAGTGAAATTCCTCTTTGCCATGGCAGGGACACGCCCGTGCAACACGCTCGTGTGAGTCGAATTGTAGACCGTGGTTGGGTCTGCTAGCGAGGCACGGCCGCGTGGTGAAACCCCAGGCCGTGTTGATTTCCTACTTTGGCCCATTTGGTCCATTTTTGGCCCGTTTCTCGTTCTTTTCATCCTCATATGCTTTCCTAAGTATAACACATGAAATAAAAGGATTAGGAGCATCAAATTTCACGAATCAAAGGATAAATCATCCAAAAAGTATGCTAAATGTGGGATTAAAATATGTATATATTACGGTTTATCAAATACCCCCACACTTAAGCTTTTGCTTGTCCTCAAGCAAAATTCTCAACTTACAATTAAGAACTAACTTTCCTCAGTTCATGATTCTCATTAACAATGTCTCATCATAATTCGTAGATAATTCATTCATGGATAATTCAACTCAAAGAGTCCTAAAGATTCAAACAATCTAAGTCATATATTTTTGTAGCATGAAAACATAGGTGTTTCCCCTCATCTAAATAATTACCTCTAATTCAAAATTGACAAGGGTTGACATCCTCACTAAAGATTCACTCAAATCACTCGAAGTGTTTAAGGTTCAGGATAAAGCACTCATAAGTCAAACATGAAAAGTTAATCCCATAGGCTTGCATGAAAATCAAATCTCCACCACTATAATATGAGATGATACACAAATCAAAAGGTCTTTAAAAAGGGTTGTAACGGGGCTTGGGTTAAAGGTGTGGATAAAGGCTGAATCAGAGGGTTAGAATCGAGATTGACTTGACAAATTACCTAACTAGAAACAACGAACTGATAATGATTAATTACATTAATTGAAAACTTGTAATACTAATAGCACGGGCTTCTTTTAAAGATGAGAATTTAACTGTTTTAAGCTTATAAAACATAGAACTAATGATGAATAGATTTTCTAACGTTTTTTTTAAGAACAAATCAAGTAATAGGAAAGAACTTTAAAAACTGAAATATATAACATAGTTAGTGTAACATCCTGAATCAGGGCCTTTGCATTTTATGTGTTTGTATGTGAATGCTAGGTTTGACATGCTAGTTTAGGGTACTTTAGGGTCCAGGAATGAGTTAGGGGTAAGCCGGAGTCTTGGTGAAAATTTGGTTTTTGAGCACTTTTAGGGGAAGCTAGCTGAGTTGGGTCTTAAGGGATATTATTTGTGTTGGATGACACAAAAGAAGTGCCTTAGCAAAGTGGCAAGGAGGTGCCACTTAAGGGTAAGGTAGGTGACGCCACAAGGGAGCTGGAGGGAGCAGGTTCAAGTTGCGTTGTTCTCATTTTGAGAACTCTTTTTGGCGTCAAGAGGAGCAGAGGTGGAGTTCGGTTGGAATGCTTGGAAAGGGGAAAGTGGATTGAGTCAAAAGTTTTGAACAGATGGTGGAGAGGAATTTTAGGAGTTTGAATCATTCAAACTTGTTTGAATGAGTGGAGGAGAGGGAATTAAGGAGGAAAGGAAGGGATTGAAGGGTGTGAAGGGTTAGCCGAATGGTGAAGGTGTTAGGGGGGTTGAGCATTCGATTTTTGGGTGTGAAGGGTTAGCCGAATGGTGAAGGTGTTAGGGGGGTTGAGCATTCGATTTTTAGGTGTTAGCTTAGGGGTGACCGATTGTTGGTGATAGCCTTAGGGGGTGTTGAATATTTGGCTAGATAGGTAGCCTCTAGGGCCTTTTTCCTCTCATTTTCTTGGTGCCTAAACCGAATCACTCCCACACTCTTGGCTTGCATTCTTTCTTTTCTCTCAATTACCCAAAACAGAATTGTCCCCTAAGCCTCTTCTTCTTTTCTACTTTTTGGTGTTTGGCCGAAACCTACATTGCTCTCTACTCATCATCTTTGTTTATTTCCTTTGCCAATAACATCAAAGCCAAACCCTCCTTTCATTTTGGTTTTTCTCTCTTCTCTCAATTTCTTCTTGGGGCCGAAACTCCCTAACTCTCTTCTCATATCCAATTTCTTGCAAGAGCCGAATACCTCTTGCCCATACTTTCTTTCTCCAAAGCCGAATCTCCTAGCTATTCTCTCTTGCGTTTTCTCTCAATCTCCCTAGGAGCCGAAGTTTGTTTCTCATCGTTTCCCTTCTCTATTTGTTTATTCTCAAAATAAAAACCTTAAACTCCCATTCCCTATTCTATTTTTCCCTACAAGTTGAAACTCCTAAGCCTCCATTTGAAGATCTTTATTGCTATTTTTGGCTTTCCTATCTGATTCTCTTCTACCTTAGCCTTTGCCAAATCTTCTCTAGGGTGGTGTGGTGCCTATTCTTCCTAGGTGTTGATCGAATATGTTAAGTTAAGGTAAGGGGTGATTTCTCTTATTTCGTTATCTCTCTTTCGGGTTTTCATGCCAAAGCCGAATGGCTACTTGGCCTAATGGTTGGATGCTTGGTCGAATATAGGTGGAAGTGGTGTCGTATTCTTTTGTAGATCTCCGAGATTTGTTTGGCTTGGGAATCAAGCCTAAAGCCTCAGGATTTGTCGATTTAGGTAAGGGTCTTAGCTTTGAGTGTTAATTTCTTTTGATTCGATTTCACTCCTTTAATCTGGTCTAGTGACCAAGGTTTGTTCATGGACTCAAATGTCAGCCAAGCGATAGGAGGGGTTTGACCTGTAAACCCAGCCCTTAAGTTTAAGAAGCGAGCGATGTCGTGATCGGGATTGGCCACCAGGTTGTGGGCCGACTTCTGAGCAGAGTAGTAGGCAGATAGCGGTAGTGCTCACAACGCGAGTGTCGACGTAGAAAGTATTGTGTTACGCGTTATCAGGTGTGTAACTCTTACACACTTTATATGTTAAATATGTTATTATCTGTGTATTGCCAAAAGCCGAAGTGATGGTTGGGATCACTAAGTTACCCTTGTGGGTAAAAGCGAGGACTCCGGGTAAGTCTATTATGGTTGCTAACGTTAATTGCATATATTGAAACCTGAATGTGCCATGTTATTTAAATCGTTAAGTATGATCATACCATAATGTAATACGTGTACATGCAATTGGGGCATGATGAGAAGAGGGAGAAAATATGATCTTTCGGTGATCATCACCAAGTGGTTAGGTACCACAAGTGGGTTGGTCCCACATATCATCATTTTGTGACCAAGTCTCGGTGGTTTGGAACCACCAGTGGTTAGGTACCACATATATTTATTTCTGTGACTCGTCCCAGTGGTTTGGTACCACAGTGGGTTGGCCCCACATATTGATATAAGGGATTGTCACCAGTGGTTAGGTACCACAAGTGGGTTGGCCCCATATATGATTATTTGTGACTTTTGTCACCAGTGGTTTGGAACCACCAGTGGTTAGGTACCACCAGTGGCTAGGTGCCACAAATGTTGGGTAGACACAAGAGATGCAGATGGATATCTAGGTTGGTTGGGTTGCATGACATACATATTTTGCATATGAATCTATATGAGAGCCTAAAATCTATTGGACGGGGATTTACACACTGAGTCTCGGCGACTCACCCCTTCCGTTATTTTTTTGCAGGTAATCCTTAGATCGCGGATATGGAGCCGAGGTGGACTCGAGGTGGCCATGCACGATATTTCGGTTTTATTTTAAATAGTTATTTCAGATTTATTTTACTTTAAGTTATATTTTGGTAATGTAATAAGGCCATCTAAATTTTAACTTGGATTTATTTATTTTGTTAATTTTCTTTAATTTTGTTTTGATCGTTAAGGCATGCCTAATAAATTATGAAATGGATGTTTTCAAAACTTAAATAATTTTGGGATTTTCAAGATTTTACAATCGGGTAATCAGCAATTGAGTATTAATAACAAGCAACGCAACTTTTCAAACTAAGTCTCAAAATGGTTCAACTGGTCACGCAATACAAACTCTATTTTTATAAATTCAAAGGTGTTCTTTCCAATTCAAGACGATAACTCGGTTTTCAAAATTTTTTTCTTCCCTGTGGCATGCCAGATTCGGTCGTAGCGTTTTGACCGGGTTTGGGGTGTTACAATTGTGGTATCAGAGCCTAGGTTCAAAAGCTCAGCTGTGGGTATAAAGCCCAAATTATTTTACAATAGAGGGTTTGCAAAATGGTTTTGATGAAATACATGTTTTGGGAAGCATGGCACCTGAGTTTTCGGCCCCGATCCGCGACGGTAAGTCTTCTAATTGCTGATTGTATGATTTAAATGTTTTGTGATATGAATGCTAGTATTAGGAAATTTACCTTAGAGACTGAAGCCTGTAGGACTGTGTGCATTTGCGAGAACAACTATTCTGATAATATACTCATAAGACTGCTCGTAATAAAACAAAGGGAAGAAGAAAGCTAACTCATAAAATTTTTAAGATCAGATTAAATTGTGAACGTTAGACATGAGCACTCGAGGACGTGGGCGTAATGTGCGTGGTCGTGGTAGGGGTAGGATTACTGTATCGGAACCAGTAGGGTCTGGCCATGGGTCAGAGAATGAGGTGTCGTCACCGCCAGCTGTGGGCGTAGAGTTTCAGGATCAAACGGGTGGAGATAATGCGGTGTCTCAGGTGATGCTACGGGTTCTGGGGAGAGTTGCTGGAGCAGGCGTGGGTACGGGGGCTCGAAAATCTGTGTCTGAACGACTCCGAGCTAATGGAGCGGAGGTATTTAGGGGCATTTTCGTGTAGCCCCTAACGCAATTGAATCATCGTTAGAGGCGATCGAGCGCATAATGGATGATCTTGACTTCACTACCGAGGAGAAGTTGAAAGGATCGTGTCTCTTCTTCGGACGAATCCTATCGCTGGTGGCTCACGGTCGTGGACGGTGCGATGGTCGAGGATATCACCCGATTTCTTCAAAGTGGCATATCGTAGAGGAAGGACGTCGGGTCCATTATGTGGATGCGCAGCTGAAGGCATTTTTGAATTTGGTTCGGGAGTAAGTAAGTCGTCCGAATATGAGGCGTAATTCTTACGATTAAGCCATTATGCCCGAGATGTTGTGGCTACGGACCATGAGCGCCGTGTTAGGTTTGAGAACGGGCCGAGAGATGAGTCATGGTGTTGATTGCTCCACAAATGAGAGAGAAATTTGCCGTTCTTGTGGAAAAGGCCAAGATAGCCGAGGAGGTGAAGCACCAGAAACAATCGGGATGTAAATAGGAATAAAAGGAGTTTTGGGCCATCGTGGTCTGTGGGGTTTTCGAAAGGGCTAGATTTGGCGGGCGAGTCGTAGCGGCTTCTTTGTTGCTCAGTGGCCACCACAGTGTGCTTGATGCGGGAAGTTTCATTCGGGAGAGTGTTGGACAGGTAACAGAGGGTGCTTCGAGTGTGGGTCGATGGATCATCGGATTAGGGATTATCCGCGGAGGCCAGTTAGGAAACAGTTTGAGGGTCAAGGACGTGCACAATTCAGAAGAGATGGTCAGCAACTGCAGAGGGGTCGTGGTCCAGCCAGAGGTGGTAATGGTAACAGACGGAGCCGTGGAGCACCGGGCAGAGGTGCTGGGAGTACAGATGCAAGACAGCCTGGGTTGGTCTATGCGGCTAGGCATCGAGAGAAGGACGATGCACCGGACGTCATAACCGGTACGTTCTTAATTTATGGGTTGCCTTATACTGCCTTGATTGATATTGGTTCGACGCACTCTTATGTTGCTAGTATTATAGCGGGAACTCTGAACCTAGCTTATGAGACTTCTTCTAGGGAGATGACTGTAGTTAGCCCTCTAGGACACTCTGTGGTAGTGAACAAACTGTATAAGGATGTACCCCTAGAACTTCAAGGGGTAGTGTTTCCGGCTGATCTGATGGAACTGCCATTTGGGGAGTTCGATATGATCTTAGGTATGGATTGGTTAGTAAAATATCAAGCAAGTTTGGACTGTGCAGCCAAGCGCATGGTGTTGAGAACTGTCGAGGATGAAGAGGTGGTGGTGATAGGTGAGAGAAGGAACTACCTATCTAATGTGGTATCCGCTTTGAAGGCCGAGAAAATGGTGAGGAAAGGATGTAAGGCGTTTGTGGCGTATGTTTGTGCTTTGGAGGTTAAGGAATCAACTGTGGGGGAAGTCCGAACGGTAAAGGAATTTTTTGACATTTTCCCAGAAGAGCTACCGGGAGTGCCTCCAGATCGCGAGGTTGAGTTTGGTATTGACCTTCTACCCGGAACAGCGCCAGTGTCTATTGCCCCATATAGAATGGCGCCAAAGGAGTTAGTGGAGCTGAAAGCGCAGATCCATTAGTTGTTAGACCGGGGTTTTATCCGACCGAGTGTGTCGCCTTGGGGGGCACCCGTGCTCTTTGTTAAGAAGAAGGACGGATCGATGCGAATGTGTATAGATTACCGTTAGCTGAATAAGTTAACGATTAAGAATAAGTATCCGTTGCCGAGGATAGACGACCTGTTCGACCAACTTAAGGGAGCATCAGTCTTCTCCAGGATAGATTTGAGGTCGGGGTATCACCAGCTTAAGGTCAAGGAGGCAGATATTCATAAGACGGCGATTATCTGCTCGTTATGGTCACTACGAATTCTTGGTGATGCCGTTTGGATTGACCAACGTACTCGATGCGCGTTTATGGATATGATGAATCGTGTTTTTCAATCGTATTTGGACCGGTTCGTCAGAGTGTTTATAGATCGATATTCGTGTACTCAAAGTCCGAGGAGGAGCATGATGCACATATTCGTGTGGTTTTGCAAATTCCGAGGGAAAAGCATTTATTCGCAAAGTTTAGTAAGTGCGAGTTCGCTAAGGAAGTTACCTTTTGGGTCATGTTGTGTCACCGAGGATTAGAGTTGACCTCTAAGATTGAAGTCATGCTAGACTCGAAACCACCCAAGTCTGTATGGCGGAGATTCAAGTTTTCTAGGTTTAGCGGGTATTACGTAAGGTTTGTGAAAGGGTTTTCTTTGATTGCAAAGACCAGTAACTAAGTTGCTAAGGAAAGGGGTTCCGTTTGTGTGGTCGGACAAACAACAAGAAAGTTTTGAGAAGTTAAAGAGGATTTTGACGAAAGCTCCGGTATTTATTCAGCCTGAAATAGGGAAGGAGTTTACGGTTTATTATGATGCGTCGCATACAGGGTTAGGATGTGTGCTGATGCAAGAGGGGAAAGTAGTAGCGTATGCTTCTCGACAGTTGAGGCCTCACGAAGTGAATTATTCGATGCATGATCTGGAGTTGGCTGCAGTGGTTTTCGCCCTAAAAATTTGGAGACATTACTTGTATGGGGAGAAGTCTATTGTTTACACGGATCATAAGAGTTTGAAATACCTCCTTACTCAGAAGGAGTTGAATTTAAGGCAGCGGAGGTGGATTGAGTTGTTGAAGGATTATGCCTGCTCGATTGAGTACCATCTGGGTAAGGCTAACGTGGTGGAAGACGCGTTGAGCCGTAAGGTAGTATCAGACTTAAGAGCAATGTTCGCCCACCTTAGTCAGTATGATGACGGAAGTCTGATAGCGGAACTGCAAGTGAAGCCGACATGGGTGCATCAGGTTAAAGAGGAACAACTATCAGATGATGTCTTGGGCGCTTGATGTTTGCAAGTGCAGAATGAGGATTAGAGGGGTATAGCTTGAACAGCGATGGAGTGTTATGTTTCCAGGGGAAGGTTTGCATGCCAAAAGATGTGGAGTTAAGGCAGAAGATTCTTCAGAAAGCACATAGCAGTCCATACGCTATGCATCCTGGAGGTAGTAAGATGTACCGGGATTTGCGGGAGCAGTTTTGGTGGCCAGGTATAAAGCGAGAGGTAACTGAATTTGTGGGTAAGTATTTGACGTGTCAGCAGGTAAAGGAAGAACATCAGTTACCTTCGGGATTGTTGCAACCGGTGAAGATTCCGCAGTGGAAATGGGAAAGGATTACTGTAACATCCTAAAATTTGAGTATCATCTTGTTGCTTGTGATAGCTTGGATATGATTTTATTGTGTGCCTAATATAATCTTGTGAAGGCTTAGAATTATTCGAAGCTAGAATAATTGTTAGTATGAAGAATTTAGTGAAGTGGATCAAGTGATTATGATGCTTAAGTTAATTTAAGTGCCTAAAATTAGCACATGAGGAGTTAGTGGCATGGTGGAAATGGCGCATGAATGGTTGCTTGAGGGGAGTGGTTCGAATAACATGGAGTGCATTTTGGAGACTTTATTTTTTCTGCATCTTTACATCAAGTGTCGGTCAAGCTTTATATTTGGTAAGTTGGACTTTAAATTTTTATGGCAAGATGATTAATAATTTAGGTAAGCTTGAATTTGGGGAAAGGAATCATTTTGATTAAGGAATGATGAGGGAACACAAGGCATAATGTAAGGTGATTTGCTATGGAAAGTTTTGTGTGGAAAAATTTTGACTTTGGAGTCCATGTATTTGGACAATTTTGGGGCCTAGGGGGGTGACCGAATTTTGTTGAAGGTTTTGGTAGATCGGTAGCTAGTTGGTCATTTTGACAATTGGGTTATTTTGTGTTTTCTCTAAAGCAAATATTTTCTTTCTTTTCACCTTCCCTCTCCTAGCCGAATGCATTTTTAGCATTAGGTAAGCATCTTTTATTTTTATTTTTTTCTCTTTTCTATTGGCCATTCCATTTTGACCATTTTGGTTTAATTTGCCTATTCTCTCAAGTTTCTTTTCCCCTATTGCCGAAATCACCATAGCACTAAGGTCATTATTTTTCATCCCTTTCTTTTCTCCTTTTCTCTTCTCATTTACCTTGTCTAGGCCGAAATTCTTTGGTGATCAACTTTCTTTCTCTTTTGGTTAACCTTGGCCGAAACTTATAGCCATCATTCTCTCTTTTCTTTCTTTTCGCAAATCCCCTAAAACCAAAACACCATAGCCGTAACTCTCTTTTCCTTCACTTCTTCTTTTCACTATTCGTCAAAGCCGAAGCACATCATCATCTAGCCGATTTCTTCATCTATTTTTCCTTCAAAGTCCATCACTCTCCAAGTAGTCGAATATCTCTGTGTTTCCTTGCAAGGGTGAAATCGATAGGGCTTTGAAGGGGGGATTTTTTGGGATTCTTTTATAGCCGACGTTTAGGGGGAGATCATTCGAGATATAAATATCCAAGGTAAGCAAGTGTAATCTTAGGCCAAGGCCATGTATTTTGTTCATTATGTTAGAAATCGAATCTAACATAGATCATGTAGGGATTTCGACATCTACAAGGACAAGTGATATTTTTGGGATCTAGACAATCAAGGTAAGGAGGTTTTAATATTCGGCCAAAGGCCATTTTGTCTATTAAGGTTGACCGATTTTGATTATGATCTTTTAGGGGCAGTTTCATAGGGATAAGCATTTCATTGTTAATTTTTGCTAGCGAGAGCGTTGGTATCGGTAGTATCGTAATCAACATTATCAGGTGTGTACCCCACACTAAACTCTATTAGATTACGGCTTAAATTAATATGTATGCTTATAATAATGTGAATGTGGTTAAAGTACCATGCAATGGTACAAAGTACCAGTGCACGTTTTCCTACTCCTACTATGAGTATGAAATGAACTGATATGGCATATGTGAACATGATAAGAATGTGAAATAAGGCATGATTTTTGTATGATATGTATGACATGGGCATATGGGTGATTATGAAAGGGGAAGTGAATATGGTGACCTCAGTCACATTATCTGAATGTGGTGACTTCGGTCACATAATAATTATCTCGTGGCTATGCCACGAATTTATAAGGGCGATGAGCATGTCGTGCTGCAGCGATGATCTTCGATGATGTGTAGCGGATGGAGGGTTGACTTAGTAGTCCCCACGGTGTGCGGTTGGTACGGGTGATGTGTAGCGGATGGTATCTAGGATTGGGTTGGGTTTGCATCACTACTTTTATCTCATTATATATATTTATGAATTAATATGATATGCCCGAATTATTGAGGTCTAGTGTTCGTTACACATTGAGTCTGTTTGACTCACCCCGTTGGGGAACATTTTCTTTCAGGTGACGATCAGTGATGGACCGGGTCGGCGGGAGTTTAATGGTGGCCATGCTCAGCTTGAAGTTTTATTTAATTTTGGGACTTTTATATTTTATATTTTTGGAGTTATTTTGGGTATTGTTTTCGTTTTTAATAAGGCCACTGATATTAAACTGTTGATGCATGTCTTTAAGTTATTTTATTTTGATACGATTTTATTTAATTGAACTCAAATGAATTTTTCCTAAAAATAAAAAAAAAACGTTAGATGTTTTGACGCCTAAATGTGAATGAATTTTTTTTTTTATTTAGGAAAAATTTTGAAATGGAGTAATATAGTTTTACAAAACCTAGATTTCAAATAGATAAACTTGATTTCAACTCGAGCCTAACATAAATTAAAAATTTTCTTTCAAAACCAACCGAATTTTTCTAAAGTGCTCAAAAGTTTTGAACCGCTTTTACTTGAGGAACATACTGCATCCTGGTCCAAGGCTTGTGGGCCGGGTTTGGGGTGTTTCAGTTTGGTATCAGAGCAAGGTTTAAACTCTCGGCCTTGGGTATAAAGCTCACAATGTTTTTAAAATAAGGCCCAAACAAGTCTTGAGAAAAACTTTTCTGAAAAGAGCAGGTTTTCATGCATGGCACCCAAGTCTCTCGAATTCAAGTCCACCAGGTAAGTACCTCTATTTCATTTGGGTGATTTATAGCATGAACTGTAGAAGGGTAGAAATGGAACGTAGAATAGCATGATAGGTACTTAAACCCTAGGGCTAGTTTACCCCAACAATCACATAAGACTTAAGTGCCTAATTAAACAAACCTGTGAACTAAGTCGCCGAGTTAGGGTGTGGCAACCTTTGTGCGCATGTCTAGGATTGATCCGGAAGAGCTTGGTACTTAAGCAGTCCCTCGTGACTCACCTCCTCTTCGCTGGAATCCTACCTGGTGCGTAGCTTCCTGTTCACCCTAACCAAGAGGACTCACCATAGGCTAAACTCAATAACTAAAACCCGAAGGGATTAGTCAGATTTTCATAAAAACTTCAGTTTTAAATCACCAAATTACCCTTTTAAATGGTAGCAGAATTTAGCTTGAAAATTTTTCAAAAAATATTTCTGATTTACAAATTACTAAAATACCCTTGGCTATAAAATTACAAAAATGCCCTTAGTTTATAAAATGTCCATACTACTCACAGTTTCATTAAAATTTCCTTACTTTATAAAATGTTCAAAAACTCTATTTTTGTAAAATATTAAAATACTTCAATTTGGAAATTTTACGAAATTACCCTTATTTTACAAAATTACCAAAATGACCCCCGATTTTCAAAATTCCTGCAACAACACCGATTTGGAAAATAAATTCTCAAAAAGAACTCCAAGTTTTGCAAATTTTAGAAAATACCCTTGATTTATTAAGATTTTCAATTTGACCTCGGTTTATTACCAAAATACCCTGTAGGACAAGTGACGAAAATACCCCTGGGATAGGAATAGGCTGAAAAGGTTTAAATAATGAATGTCTGTGGTAGGAATATTGAATGAATGTGTTCCTCTGAATAAGGATAGAAGACTTGAAACTTTGATTGATCGAAAGAACCACTATTGAACTTCTATTCAAAAAAATTCTTCGCGAATAATCAGTGAAACAAGGACTAATTCATAAAATTTCTTAATCAGATTAAAGCACGATAGTAGAAATGAGCTCTAGGGGACGTGGTCGTAATGTACGAGGACACGGTCGAGGTCGAATGACCGTGTCGGAACCCATTAGGTCGGGTCAAGGTTCTGAAAATGAGGTACCACCGCCTGTTGTTGGTACGGAACAAAGAAGATCGACGGATGATATCAGATCACAGTCGTAGGTCGCGAGTTCGGAAATGGTGGTGGAGCGGTGGAAATATGGGAACTCCTAAGTCTGCACTCGAGCGACTCGAGCCAACTGAGCCGAGGTATTCCGTGGCATATCCGTGTGGCACCCAAGATACCAGTGAGTATTGGTTGGAGGCCACAGAGCAAATTATGGATGAGCTCGACTTGACCCCTGAGGAGAAGTTGAAAGGAATGGTGGCGCTATTACGCGATGAGGCATATCAGTGGTGGTTAACAATTCGGGATGGTGCCACACCGAGGATCCGACTCGGGAGTACGTGAAGGCGTGTCAGACGTAAAAGTATGTCAAGACACGTTATAATCGATGAACAGAGAAAGGCTTTTCTAGGGTCGGGTTCAAGGGAACAAGTCCATGGCGAGTACGGTCGAATTCTTGAGGTTGAGCCGGTATGCTCGAGGAGTGGTGGCTACAGAGCATGAACGGTGTGTCCGGTTTGAAGACGGACTAAGGGATGATCCGAGGTTACCGATAGCCCCACATCAAGAACGTGAGTTTGCCGCGTTGGTAGAGAAGGCTAAGGAGGCCGAAGGAATCAAGAACATCAGTAAGGCGTAACTCGGATCCAAATAAGCGTAAAAGAGGTTTTGGATCGCCGCGATCGCCGTGAAATGTTCAAAAGAGGCCTAGAGCCGAGGGCCGCGTGGTCGCTAGTCGGGTACAGGAGGGCGATGATCGCACATGTTATCGCAGTGGGAAGATGTATTTAGGAGAGTGTTGGAAGAAGACGGGCGGATGCTTTAAGTGCGGGTCTAAGGACCATATGATTAAGGATCGTCCCATTAAGATAGACGGAGTCGCCAACGGGCCGTAATATTAATCAAAGTAGGTAGAGGTGGACAAAGCAATTTCGCCGAGGTCGTGGTCCGAATGGTAGAGGTAACGGTCTTTGGAAGAGGACGAGGAACACCGGGCCGAGGAGTGCGAGTAATACCGAGGCAAGACACCGGTCTAGTATACGCGGTTCATCGAAGGAGGATGGAAACGCACCGGACGTTATAACCGGTACGTTCTTTATTTTTTGTAAACCTTATATTGCTCTGATTGATGTGGGCTCGACCCATTCTTATATTGCATGTAGAGTAGTTGAAACTCTAGACATAGCCTCTGAACTTTTTGATAGGGAGATGACTGTAGTAAGCCCTCTAGGCCAAACTGTAGTGGTAAATAAAATCTTTTGGAGTGTACCTCTCGAGATTCACGGAGTGAACTTTCCTGCTGACTTAATGGAACTACCCTTCGGGGAATTCGATCTTATACTTGGTATGGATTGGCTAGTGGAACATCGGGCCGTGTTGGACTGCGAACTAAACGAATGGAGTTAAGGACCCTAGAGGACGAAGTGATAGTCATGATAGGAGAAAGGAGAAACTACTTGTCTAACGTAGTTTCAAAGACTTAAGGTCGTGAAGATGGTTCGTAAAGGGTGCAAGGCTTTCTTAACTTTCATTAGTGCGTTGGATGCAAAGGAAGAAGGTGTTAGTGGAGTTAGAACTGTAAGGGATTTTGAAGATGTGTTTCCTGAGGAATTACCCGAATACCCCTGATAGGGAAGTGGAATTCGAATTGACTTGCTACCGAGAATGTACTCTTGTGTCAATTGCCCTCACCGAATGGCACCAAAGGAGTTGGTTGAGCTCAAGGCTCGATTCGGGAGTTACTTGATCGTGGATTTATTCGACCCAAAGTGTCTCCGTGGGGAGCACCACGGTCTGCTTTGTGAAGAAGAAGGACTAACTATGCGTATGTGCATAGATTATCGCCGATTGAATAAGTCGACCATTAAGAACAAGTATCCTTTGCCAAGGATAGATGACTTGTTCGATCAGCTGAAAGGGGCAACAGTATTTTCGAAGATAAATCTACGGTCGGGATATCATCAGCTTAAGGTGAAGGAGGCAGATATCCATAAGACGGCTTTCCGAACAAGATATGGGCACTACGAGTTCTTAGTAATGCCGTTTGGGTTGACGAACGCCCCAGCCGCGTTCATGGATATGATGAACCAGGTTTTTCAGTCCTACTTGGATCGGTTCGTCGTTGTGTTCATCGACGACATCCTAGTGTATTCCAAGACGGAGGAGGAACATGATGAGCATCTCTAAGTTGTGTTGCAAGTGTTGAGGGAGAAACAGCTCTATGCCAAATTCAGCAAGTGTAAATTTTGGCTTAAGGAAGTTGCATTCTTAGGACATGTGGTGTCTGCTGAAGGAATAAGGGTGGATCCTAGGAAGATTGAAGCAGTGCTAGATTGGAAACCTCCTAAGTCTGTGGCTGAGATTCGTAGCTTCTTGGGATTGGCAGGCTACTACAGAAGGTTTGTAGAAGGGTTCTCATCGATCGCCGCACCTTTGACAAAGTTGCTAAGGAAGGAAGTACCTTTCGTATGGACGGATAAGCAACAAAAGAGCTTTGAGAAGCTTAAGGAAGTGTTGACTGAAGCTCCAATTTTGATTCAGCCTGAGGCAGGGAAGGATTTTGTGGTGTATTGTGACGCTTGTCATACAGGATTGGGATGCGTGTTAATGCAAGATGGAAAGGTAGTTGCTTATGCGTCTCGGCAATTGAGGCCTCATGAGGTTAACTATCCGACACATGACTTGGAATTGGCAGCAGTGGTCTTTACTCTTAAAGTATGGAGGCACTATCTCTATGGAGAAAAGTCAGTGATCTACACTGACCATAAGAGCCTTAAGTACCTGTTGACTCAGAAGGAGTTGAACTTGAGACAACGAAGGTGGGTGGAGTTACTGAAGGACTATGATTGTTCGATAGAGTATCACCCGGGCAAGGCGAATGTAGTGGCGGATGCCCTAAGTGAAAAGTGGTGTCAGATCTAAGGGCGATGTTTGCACATCTGAGTTTGTATAACGATGGAAGTCTGCTAGCAGAGTTGCAGGTCAAGCCGACATGGTTAAATGAGGTAAAAGAGGGTCAATTGGCAGATGAGGATTTAAGTGCTAAGATGCGGCAAGTGCAGAATGGTGGTCTAGAGAATTACAGTATGTCCAGTGATGGAATATTGTGTTTCAAGGGAAAGGTCTGTATGCCGAAGAGTGAGGAGCTTAGGCAGAAGATTATTCGGGAGTCGTATAGTGGCCCTTATGCTATGCATCCCGGAGGGACTAAGTTGTACAGACCTAAGGGAACAGCTTTTGGTGGCCTGGTCTAAAACGGGAAATTACGAATTTGTTGGCAAGTGTTTGACATGTCGCAAGTTAAGGTTTGAACATCGAGTTCCGCGTCAGTTACTTCACCCAATCAAGATTTCACAAAGGGAAGTGGGAGAGAATTACCATGGACTTCGTTAGTGGGCTTCCCTCACGTCTACCAAGAAGGACTCGGTATGGGTAATAGTAGACTGTTTGACCAAGTCCGCACATTTTATTCCTGTAAGAGTCGACTATTCCTTGCGAAGTTGGCAAAATTATATGTGGCGTAAATTGTAAGGTTGCATGGAGTGCCAGTATCTATCATTTCGGATAGGGACCCAAGGTTTACTTCTCGGTTTTGGAAAGTGCTACATCAAAGTTAGGGCACTAAATTGGATTTCACTCTACGGCATTTCATCCACAATGGACGGCGATCCGGAGCGAGTAATCCAAGTGTTAGAGGATATGTTGAGGGGTCAGTGTGATAGACTTTAGAGGAAGTCGGGAAGAATTTTTGCCTTTAGCGAAATTTGCTTACAACAACAATTACTGCAGCGAGTATTCGGATGGCACCGTACGAAGTACTATATGGACGAAAGTGTCGCACTCCTACGTGTTGGACAGAATTGGGGGAACGTCAAGTTTTGGGTCCTGAGATGGTGGCTGAATCCAAAAAAAAGGTTAAGGTAATTCGGGCTCGGTTAAAGGAGGCATCTGACAGGCAAAAGTCGTACGCAGACCTTAAACGGAAGGATATAGAATTTGCTATGGGGGATCAAGTGTTCCTAAAGGTTTCACCTTGGAAGAAGGTGATGAGATTTGGTCGCAAAGGAAAGTTAAGTCCCAGGTTTATAGGACCTTATCCGGTTTTGAAGCGGGTTGGACCAGTGGCATATCAGTTAAAGTTGCCTTCGGAGTTGAAGCAGTTGCACGATGTGTTCCATGTTTCGATGCTACGATGTTACCGGTCGGACCCATCTCATGTAGTATCAGTTGAGGAAGTGGAACTACGACCAGATTTTTCCTACGAGGAAGAACCGATTCAGATTCTGGAACGGGATGTGAAAGTGTTGCGGAGGAAATCAATTCCTCTGGTCAAAGTGTTATGGCGTAATCATGGATCGTAAGAGGCTTCGTGGGAGTCAGAAGAGGCAATG
The DNA here is from genome assembly GCA_025698515.1 of Gossypium sturtianum. Lineage (NCBI taxonomy): Eukaryota > Viridiplantae > Streptophyta > Magnoliopsida > Malvales > Malvaceae > Gossypium > Gossypium sturtianum. Next base: position 129,550,464 of record CM046948.1, read on the forward strand.
CAACAACAATACCCTCATTTGTTCTAGCCAGGTAATTTCGAGGACGAGATTTTTTTTTAGGAGGGTAGAGTTGTAACATCCTAAAATTTGAGTATCATCTTGTTGCTTGTGATAGCTTGGATATGATTTTATTGTGTGCCTAATATAATCTTGTGAAGGCTTAGAATTATTCGAAGCTAGAATAATTGTTAGTATGAAGAATTTAGTGAAGTGGATCAAGTGATTATGATGCTTAAGTTAATTTAAGTGCCTAAAATTAGCACATGAGGAGTTAGTGGCATGGTGGAAATGGCGCATGAATGGTTGCTTGAGGGGAGTGGTTCAATAACATGGAGTGCATTTTGGAGACTTTATTTTTCTGCATCTTTACATCAAGTGTCGGTCAAGCTTTATATTTGGTAAGTTGGACTTTAAATTTTTATGGCAAGATGATTAATAATTTAGGTAAGCTTGAATTTGGGGAAAGGAATCATTTTGATTAAGGAATGATGAGGAACACAAGGCATAATGTAAGGTGATTTGCTATGGAAAGTTTTGTGTGGAAAATTTTGACTTTGGAGTCCATGTATTTGGACGATTTTGGGGCCTAGGGGGTGACCGAATTTTTTGTTGAAGGTTTTGGTAGATCGGTAGCTAGTTGGTCATTTTGACAATTGGGTTATTTTGTGTTTTCTCTAAAGCAAATATTTTCTTTCTCTTCACCTTCCTCTCCTAGCCGAATGCATTTTTAGCATTAGGTAAGCATCTTTATTTTTTTCTCTTTCTATTGGCCATTCCATTTTGACCATTTTGGTTTAATTTGCCTATTCTCTCAAGTTTCTTTTCCCTATTGCCGAAATCACCATAGCACTAAGGTCACTATTTTTCATCCCTTTCTTTTCTCCTTTTCTCTTCTCATTTACCTTGTCTAGGCCGAAATTCTTTGGTGATCAACTTTCTTTCTCTTTTGGTTAACCTTGGCCGAAACTTATAGCCATCATTCTCTCTTTTCTTTCTTTTCGCAAATCCCCTAAAACCAAAACACCATAGCCGTAACTCTCTTTTCCTTCACTTCTTCTTTTCACTATTCGTCAAAGCCGAAGCACATCATCATCTAGCCGATTTCTTCATCTATTTTTCCTTCAAAGTCCATCACTCTCCAAGTAGTCGAATATCTTTGTGTTTCCTTGCAAGGGTGAAATCGATAGGGCTTTGAAGGGGGGATTTTTTGGGATTCTTTTATAGCTGACGTTTAGGGGGAAATCATTTGAGATATAAATATCCAAGGTAAGCAAGTGTAATCTTAGGCCGAAGGCCATGTATTTTGGTTCATTATGTTAGAAATCGAATCTAACATAGATCATGTAGGGATTTCGACATCTACAAGGACAAGTGATATTTTTGGGATCTAGACAATCAAGGTAAGGAGGTTTTAATATTCGGCCAAAGGCCATTTTGTCTATTAAGGTTGACCGATTTTGATTATGATCTTTTAGGGGCAGTTTCATAGGGATAAGCATTTCATTGTTAATTTTTGCTAGCGAGAGCGTTGGTATCAGTAGTATCGTAATCAACATTATCAGGTGTGTAACCCACACTAAACTCTATTAGATTACGGCTTAAATTAATATTTATGCTTATAATAATGTGAATGTGGTTAAAGTACCATGCAATGGTACAAAGTACCCAGGTACGTTTTCCTACTCCTACTATGAGTATGAAATGAACTGATATGGCATATGTGAACATGATAAGAATGTGAAATAAGACATGATTTTTGCATGATATGTATGACATGGGCATATGGGTGATTATGAAAGGGGAAGTGAATGTGGTGACCTCGGTCACATTATCTGAATGTGGTGACTTCGGTCACATAATAATTATCTGGTGGCTATGCCACGAATTTATAAGGGCGATGAGCATGTCATCTGCAGCGACTGCCTTCGATGATGTGTAGCGGATGGAGGGTTGACTTAGTAGTCCCCACGGTGTGCAGGTTGGTACGGGTGATGTGTAGCGGATGGTATCTAGGATTGGGTTCGGGTTTGCATCACTGCTTTTATCTATTATATATATTTATGAATTAATATGATATGCCTAAATTATTGAGGTCTAGTGTTCGTTACACATTGAGTCTATTTGACTCACCCCGTTGGGGAACATTTTCTTTCATGTGACGATCAGTGATGGACCGGGTCAGCGGGAGTTTAGTGGTGGCCATGCTCAGCTTGAAGTTTTATTTAATTTTGGGACTTTTATATTTTATATTTTTGGAGTTATTTTGGGTATTGTTTTCGTTTGTAATAAGGCCACTGATATTAAACTGTTGATGCATGTCTTTAAGTTATTTTATTTTGATACGATTTTATTTAATTGAACTCAAATGAATTTTTCCTAAAAAAAAAAAAAATGTTAGATGTTTTGACTCCTAAATGTGAATGAATTTTTTTTTATTTAGGACAAATTTTGAAATGGAGTAATATAGTTTTACAAAACCTAGATTTCAAATAGATAAACTTGATTTCAACTCGAGCCTAACATAAATTAAAAATTTTCTTTCAAAACCAACCGAATTTTTCTAAAGTGCTCAAAAAGTTTTGAACCGTTTTACTTGAGGAACATACCAGATCCGGTCAAGGCTCGTGGGCCGGGTTTGGGGTGTTTCAATTACGATGGATTTTATCAGTGGGCTACCCCTCACGCCTACTAAGAAGGACTCGGTTTGGGTGATTGTTGACCGTTTGACAAAGTCTGCTCATTTCATATCTGTGCGTGTGGATTACTCACTTCAGAAGTTGGCTGGATTATATATAGCGGAGATTGTAAGGTTGCATGGGGTGCCAGTGTCGATCATTTCGGACAGAGACCCTAGATTTACGTCAAGACTTTGGAAGGCGTTGTATCAGGCTTTGGGTACAAAGTTGGATTTCAGTATAGTGCTTCATCCACAGTCTGATGGGCAGTCGGAGAAGGTAATTCAGATTCTGGAGGATATGTTGAGGGGCTGTGTCTTGGACTTCAGAGGTAGTTGGGAAGAATTCCTACCATTGGCGAAATTTGTGTATCAATAGCTACCAGTCGAGTATTCAGATGGCACCGTATGAAGCGCTATATGGGCAGAAGTGTCGTACCCCTACGTGTTGGACAGAGTTGGGTGAGCGTCAATTTTTGGGTCCAGAGTTGGTGGCTGAAACAGAGGATAAGGTTAAGCTGATTCGAACTCGTTTGAAGGAAAGCTTCGGACAGGCAGAAGTCCTATGCTGATCTTAAACGGAAAGATATAGAATTTGCAGTGGGTGACAAGGTTTTCTCGAAGGTGTCGCCGTGGAAGAAGGTGCTAAGGTTCGGTCGGAAGGGCAAGTTGAGCCCTAGGTTTATCGGGCCTTATCGGGTGTTGAAGCGTGTGGGACCAGTAGCTTATCACCTCGAGTTACCTTCAAGGTTGAGTCAGATCCATGACGTATTCCACGTTTCGATGCTTAGACGTTATCGTTCGGATCCGTCTCATGTTGTGCCAGAAGAAGAAATTGAAGTAAGCCCAGATTTGTCTTTTGCGGAGGAACCAGTGCAAATCTTGGATCGGGATGTCAAAGTATTGCGTAGAAAATCAGTTCCTTTGGTGAAGGTGTTATGGCAAAATCATGGATCAGAAGAAGCCACGTGGGAGCCAGAGGAGGTTATGCGGCAGCAATACCCTCAACTCTTTTGACCAGGTAATTTCGAGGCCGAAATTATTTTAAGGGGGTAGAACTGTAACATCCTGAATCAGGGCCTTTGCATTTTATGTGTTCGTATGTGAATGCTAGGTTTGACATGCTAGTTTAGGGTACTTTAGGGTCCAGGAATGAGTTAGGGGTAAGCCGGAGTCTTGGTGAATATTTACTTTTTGAGCACTTTTAGGGGAAGCTAGCTGAGTTGGGTCTTAAGGGATATTGCTTGTGTTGGATGACACAAAAGAAGTGCCTTAGCAAAGTGGCAAGGAGGCGCCACTTAAGGGTAAGGTAGGTGACGCCACAAGGGAGCTGGAGGGAGTACGTTCAAGTCGCGTTGTTCTCATTTTGAGAACTCTTTTTGACGTCAGGGGAAGCAGAGGTGGAGTTCGGATGGGATGCTTGGAAAGGGGAAAGTGGATTGAGTCAAAAGTTTTGAACAGATGGTGGAGAGGAATTTTAGGAGTTTGAATCATTCAAACTTGTTTGAATGAGTGGAGGAGAGGGAATTAAGGAGGAAAAGAAGGGATTGAAGGGTGTGAAGGGTTAGCCGAATGGTGAAGGTGTTAGGTGGAGTTGAGCATTCGGTTTTTGGGTGTTAGCTTAGGGGTGACCGATTGTTGGTGATAGCCTTAGGGGGGTGTTGAATATTCGGCTAGATAGGGAGCCTCTAGGGCTTTTTCCTCTCATTTTCTTGGTGCCTAAACCGAATCACTCCCACACTCTTGGCTTGCATTCTTTCTTTTCTCTCAATTACCCAAAATCGAATTGTCCCCTAAGCCTCTCCTTCTTTTCTACTTTTTGGTGTTTGGCCGAAACCTACATTGCTCTCTACTCATCATCTTTGTTTATTTCCTTTGCCAATAACATCAAAGCCGAACCCTCCTTTCATTTTGGTTTTTCTCTCTTCTCTCAATTTCTTCTTGGGGCCGAAACTCCCTAACTCTCTTCTCATCTCCAATTTCTTGCAAGAGCCGAATACCTCTTGCCCATACTTTCTTTCTCCAAAGCCGAATCTCCTAGCTATTCTCTCTTGCATTTTCTCTCAATCTCCCTAGGAGCCGAAGTTTGTTTCTCATTGTTTCTTTTCTCTATTTGTTTATTCTCAAAACCAAAACCTCAAACTCCCATTCCCTATTCCATTTTTCCCTAAAAGTCAAAACTCCTAAGCCTCCATTTGAAGATCTTTATTGCTATTTTTGGCTTTCCTATCTGATTCTCTTCTACCTTAGCCTTTGCCGAATCTTCTCTAGGGTGGTGTGGTGTCGATTCTTCCTAGGTGTTGATCAAATCTGTTGAGTTAAGGTAAGGGGCGATTTCTCTTATTTCGTTATCTCTCTTTCGGGTTTTCATGCCAAAGCCGAATGGCTACTTGGCCTAATGGTTGGATGCTTGGTTGAATATAGGTGGAAGTGGTGTCACATTCTTTTGGAGATCTCTGGGATTTGTTTGGCTTGGGAATCAAGCCTAAAGCCTCGGGATTTGTCGATTTAGGTAAGGGTCTTAGCTTTGAGTGTTAATTTTTTTTGATTCGATTTCACTGCTTTAATCCGGTCTAGTGACCAAGGTTTGTTCATGGACTCAAATGTCAGCCAAGCGATAGGAGGGGTTTGACCTGTAAACCCAGCCCCTAAGTTTAAGAAGCGAGCAGTGTCGGTAGTTCGGGATTGGCCACCGGGTTGTGGGCTGACTTCTCAGCAGAGTAGTAGGTAGATAGCGGTAGTGCCTGTCAACGAGAGTGTCGACGTAGAAAGTATTGTGTTACGCGTTATCAGGTGTGTAACTCTTACACACTTTATATGTTAAATATGTTATTATCTGTGTATTGCCAAAAGCCGAAGTGATGGTTGGGATCACTAAGTTACCCTTGTAGGTAAAAGCGAGGACTCCGGGTAAGTCTATTATGGTTGCTAACGTTAATTGCATATATTGAAACCAGAATGTGCCATGTTATTTAAATCGTTAAGTATGAGCATACCATAATGTAATGCGTGTACATGCAATTGGGGCATGATGAGAAGAAGGAGAAAATATGATCTTTCAGACTGTCACCAGTGGTTAGGTACCATAAGTGGGTTGGCCCCACATATCATCATTTTGTGATGAAGTCTCAGTGGTTTGGAACCACCAGTGGTTAGGTACCACATATATTTATTTCTGTGACTCGTCCCAGTGGTTTGGTACCACATATATTTATTTCTGTGACTCGTCCCATTGGTTTGGTACCACAGTGGGTTGGCCCCACATATTGATATAAGGGATTGTGCCAGTGGTTAGGTACCACGAGTGGGTTGGCCCCATATATGATTATTTGTGACTTTTGTCACCAGTGGTTTGGAACTACTAGTGGTTAGGTACCACCAGTGGCTAGGTGCCACAAATGTTGGGTAGACACAGGAGATGCGGATGGATATCTAGGTTGGTTGGGTTGCATGACATACATATTTTGCATATGAATCTGTGTGAGAGCCTAAAATCTATTGGACGGGGATTTACACACTGAGTCTCGGTGACTCACCCCTTCCGTTATTTTTTTGCAGGTAATCCTTAGATCGCGAATATGGAGCCGAGGTGGACTCGAGGTGGCCATGCACGATATTTCGGTTTTATTTTAAATAGTTATTTCAGATTTATTTTACTTTAAGTTAGATTTTGGTAATGTAATAAGGCCATCTAAATTTTAGCTTGGATTTATTTATTTTGTTAATTTTCTTTAATTTTGTTTTGATCGTTAAGGCATGCCTAATAAATTATGAAATGGATGTTTTCAAAACTTAAATAATTTCAGGATTTTCAAGATTTTACAATCGGGTAATCAGCAATTGAGTATTAATAACAAGCAACAGAACTTTTCAAACTAAGTCTCAAAATGGTTCAACTGGTCACGCAATACAAACTCTGTTTTTATAAATTCAAAGGTTTTCTTTCCAATTCAAGACGATAACTCGGTTTTCAAAAATGTTTTCTTCCCTGTGACATGCCAGATTCGGTCGTAGCGTTTTGACCGGGTTTGGGGTGTTACAGTTAGGCAACTGCTCAAAATCAAATCTCGACAAAAAGGGAGTCAAGGAATGGTGATAACAAATACAGGATGGGTTTTGGGTTAATATTAATGGGTGAGTCAATAAAAGGGTTGTTAGGATTAAAGGGGTTCAATAAAAGGGGTTAATTGTGAGGGTAGGCTTTTAGTGGAGTAAGTGGGTTAAAACTTAAGTTCCTTTGTCATCTCTGTATATCAAATCAAAGGTGTGGTCTCAACATGTATAATCGAAGCAAGTCCTAGAATAACAAATCAATGTTGACACACTCATAATCAATAAAGTGAGCAAGAAAACGAATATGCTCTAAAAGGCTCAAAATCTCACAAAAATTATGGCTTTTTGATATCAACCTCGTAAATTTCAAACTTCAAGGTAATAATTAAATTTAGGTCAACAACCTAGCAAATTTTTAATTCTGAAAAATAGACTTATCATGCTTGATTCTCTACTATCTTAAAGTTTAAATCATCAATGTACAATTAACTATGACTTAATCCAAAACATATCAATAAAAATCATAAATCAAAGGAAATTTCATTTTAATCGTAATATGAAAAAATTATTTAAGAACAAGGCCTAATTCAGGGATTTGATAATAATGCAAAAAGTTAGGCATTTTTAAGATTCACCCCTCCACACTTAAGTTGTACATTGCCCTCAATGTACAAAGATAGATATCCATAATGTAGTAAGAAAATAATAAGGTAAGAAGGAGAGTGAAACTTCCTGAATTTTGGATGGAGTCCAAGGAAAGAAACCAGGGGAATTTGGGCCGAGTTGGAGGAGGCGTTTCTGGTGGTATGGTGGCCGCCCACAATTGCTGCGCTAGATGAAGAAATTGGGTAGCTCGTGAAGAAAAAGCCAAGAAATAATAAGAATAATTCAAAATATACTAATTATATATTTAAAGAAAAGAAGGATAAGAGAAAGAAAAATTAAAAGTAAAATAAAATTAAAAGAGAAGATTAATGGACTGAAAAGTCCTTATCGTTAGATGTTTGGCGAGGTGGGTGTGATTTCTAAGGCCGTGGTGTGTGATTCCCAAGCAGCCGTTAGAACCTAAAACCAAGAAACTAAAATAAAATAGGATTATTTAAGCACAAGCGAACTAAATAGAAGGAAAATAAAGGAGAAGAGAGAAGAAAAAGAAAAACTAAGTGGCCTCAAATGTCCTCGGCTTGCCGAAGTGAATGAAGCGCCAAGATGAACTTATGAAGATCGGTCTTCCACATGGAGACTGTGCTCGGATTCTTCCATTTCTTTTACATGGATAATGTTAAAACGGAGATTTTGGGGCAGGAGAATGAGAGAAAATGGAAAGGGGGGAGAGTGTAAAGGGTATGGATGAAAGGGAATGGGTGAGAAAGGGAACAAGGGGTGTTTTAAATAGAAGTTTCAAATCTGGTACACCCCCACGCCTGTGTACTATGGGCGTGTTGAGTCACACGGTCATGTTGCACGGCCGTGTTGTGCTTCGTTCGTTTCTCCCACGCTCGTTTCGTGGTCACCACGCCCATGTTTGATAAAATAGTGTCGACCACGGCTGTATTGTACGACCGTGGTATGTAGTCAGAGCTCGTGTATCTTTCGCAGTGTCGGCCACGCCATATCGCACGGCCGTGGCAGTTTATAATCGTTTGTGATCTGGGGATCTTTCGTCATTGGCTCGTATAACCTCTGCCATGTCAGTACGTAAATCTGTGGTGTCCACACAGCTACGGCCACATCCGTGTGGTATGGAAATCTGCACTTTGCTTAGTTAATAGTTAGATGCTAAAAAGGAGAAATAAAAGTAGAAATAAATGTAAAAATAAACGGAGTTAGTGCTCGGGTTGCCTCCCGAGAAGCGCTTGTTTAAAGTCTTAAGCTAGACTTACCTCTCATTTGCATATTCATGGTGGTTTGAGGAGTTAGAAATCCTTTCTCGTGTTATCAGTTCCATTATCATGATAAAGTTTGAGTCGAGTAGCGTTTACCTTAAAAGTGTCGAATGTAGGATTACTTACCTCGACTGTTCCGTATGGGAAGACATTGTGTACCTAGAGAGGGACTTCATTGTTTGTATTCATGTTTGATGTGGTGATTCAGGGGTCTCCCTTATTCAACAATACCTGATCTCCTATTTTGAAGTGATTTTTCGTCCTTATAAGCTCATCTGGGGGTTCCCTTGGTTTTTCTTCGTGTGATTTTGAGTTTTCCTTGAAATGTGTCTTCCACTCGTCTAGTTCATCAATATGAAGCCTTCGATCCTCATGAATTACTTCTTTGTTGTTATGATGTCTAGGATCTGGCTCAGTTGTGTGGTTCTGTTGTGTTTCCTGAAAAGAAGGCTTAACTGAATGGTCATTAATAAAATTAATTTTCTCACCATGATGACTTGATGTTCTAGCCGAGTCAAGAGCCTAAAGAGTGAGTGTCTCGTCACCTACACGAGGTATGAGTTCACCTGTATCAATGTTAATTTTAGTTCTAGCAGTTGCTAAAAAGGGTCTTCCCATAATTAAAGGGATTGTGTTGTCCTCATCCATGTCTAAAACAACAAAGTCTACTAGGAATACAAATTTATCAATTTTCACGAGTACATCTTCAATTACACCCCTAGGAATTCTAATAGTTTTATCAGCTAATTGAATGCTCATCCTAGTTTGTTTAGGTTTCCCTAGACCTAGCTGTTTAAACATTTTATAAGGCATAACATTTATACTTGCCCCTAAATCAGCTAAAGCATTATCAACAGATAAACTACCAATTAAGCATGGAATTGTAAAACTCCCTGGATCTTTTAATTTTCGTGGTAGTCAATTTTGCAATATTGCTGAGCATACTGCGTTCAGTTCCATATGTGACTCCTCGTCTAACTTTGGTTTGTTTGCCAGAAGCTCTTTTAAAAATTTCCTTGAATCTGGCATTTGCGAAAGAGCTTCAAGAAACGGTAAGTTGATATGTAATTTCTTTAAAAGTTTAAGAAACTTACCGTACTGTTCCTCCGTGTTGTCTTTCTTTATTGCTTCAGGATATGGTATGCGAGGTTGGTACTCTTTAATTACCGGTTTTGGTTTATTATGACTTACTTCAACCTTACCTCCCTCTACCGCATTTTCTTGCCTTAAATTGGGCTCATCTGACCCTACACTATCATGAGCTGTTATGGCTTGAATTTATTCCTTTGGGTTAGCTTCAGTGTTGCTTGGCAAGCTGCCTTGTGGTTGTTCTGATATGATCTTGGCAAGTTGTCCTAACTGGTTCTCGATCCCTTGGATCGATGCTTGTTGATTTTTAAGTGTTGTTTCGGTGTTTTGGAAACGTGTTTCTGACACCGCTATAAATTTTGTAAGCATATCCTCAAGGTTTGGCTTCTTTTCTTGTGGGTAGGGCTGTTGTTGGAAGTTTGGAGGGGGTTGCTGTCTCTGATTTCCTTGCCCACCCCATGAAAAAGTAGGGTGGTTCCTCCAACCTGGATTATAAGTATTACTATAATGGTTATTTTGAGATTTGAAATTGTTACCCATATAGTGACATTGCTCATTTTCAGCGCTCGGGTTGTAGGGCGGATATTCTGTTTTGCTCATCCCTCCTCCATTCATATCGCACTGCATTACTGGATGTAGCTGCGAAGAACCACATAAGCCATCAATCGTTTTAGTTAAAATCTCTACCTGATTTGATAGCATGGTTACTGCGTCGAGGTTGAAAACACTAGCGACTTTTGTTGGCCTTGTCCTTGTGACTTGCCACTGATAATTATTCAGTGACATCTCTTCAATAAACTCGTAGGCGACCTCAGGTGTTTTGTTATTCAAGGTTCACCGCGTGAATCAATCAACTGCCTTGTTGAAGGGTTTACACCATTATAAAAGGTTTGGACTTGTAGCCACAAGGGTAATCCATGGTGTGGGCACCTTCTAAATAGATCTTTGTATCTCTCCCATGCATCATAAAGTGTCTCTAAATCCATCTACACAAAAGAAGAGATATCATTCCTTAACTTAGCCGTTTTAGCCGGCGGAAAATATTTTAATAAAAATTTCTCGGTCATTTTTTCCCATGTAGTGATTGACCCTTGTGGAAGAGAATTCAACCACTGTCTGGCTTTATTCCTCAAAGAAAAGGGAAATAGCCGAAGACGAATGGCATCATCAGGAACGCCATTTATTTTGAAGGTATCACAGAATTCAAGAAAATTCACTAAGTGTGTGTTAGGATCCTCATCCTGCAAACCATCAAACTAAACAAACTATTGTATCATCTGTATAGTGTTAGGTTTCAATTCGAAATTATTTGCAGCAATAGTAGGTCTAACAATACTTGATTCAGTACCAACTAAACTAGGCTTAGCATAATCATACATAGTACGAGGAGCAGGATTTTGATCCATCGGGTTTGCGGCAACTACAGGTGATAGCGGATTGTTATCAGCCATCTCTTCGGTAGTATTGGTTTCGTCTTCTTGCTCTTCTTCTATGTAATTTAAGCTTCGCCTTATTTCTCTATGATTTCTGCGAACGGTACCTTCAATATCACTGTCGTAAATTAAGGGTCCTGTCGGGTTCCTTCTAGTCATAAACTAGAGGTACCTGCAAGGAACAAATAAAAGAAAGAAAATTAGCAATGTCAAAAACAAAATAAAAGTAAATTGCAAAAATTAAAAATGGCTAAAGTAATAAAAATTGAGCGTTCTTAATATTTTAGTCCCCCGGCAACGGCGCCAAAAACTTGATCGTGTGTCGAGAGTCTTAATATTCATATAATGAATGATCTAGCCTAGAAACTAACTATCACCACAATTGAGGCAAATACACCTATCGAACAGTAGTATAGCTTAGTGGCAAGACCAGATTGTCGAACCCAAAGGAACCAAAAGTACTAATACTGACTTTCTTCTTATTATTTAGCCTAAGAATTAAGGGAATTGTTATTTATTCTAAAATTAACTAACTACTAAGCTAAAGACACTAAGACGAAGAGAATGAATTGGGGAAATACTTGTGGGAAAAACCAATTGATTAAGATAATACCCAAGGAGGAATCCACCTAGACTTCACTTGTTATTTAACTCAAACTGCATTTATTTATTCACTTGACTGATTCGTAGGATTACCTAATTTATATTAATACCTCTCTCGAGGCTACTAACGTCTAACCCTAGGTTGATTAATTGAAATCTCTTTCTAATTAAAACCCCTAAGGTTGCATTAACTCGATCTATGGACTCCCATATTAGGTTTGACCCTAATCCGGCAGATTTTCGTCATCCTATCTCTAGGGTTGCGATAAACTCCGCTTAACTATGCTAGATCTACTCTTAGACAGGGTCTATTCCTCCTCTGCCTAAGCACATCAATACTTGAATCAATATCCTGAAATATCAAAACAAGAATTAAGAACACATAATTAAGATCCGTCTTAGGTTTCATCCCCCTTAGGTATCTGAGGGGTTTAGTTCATAATCATAAAAGAATACATCTCAGAAGAAAAGATAAAACAAAACATAAGAAAACCCTAAAACCCCCTGAAGGAATTGAAGGAGAGATCTTCCGTCTTGAGTATGATTTCGGCTTCTTGAGATGAATCAACTGGCTTTCTTCGAGTAAATCCCACAATTCTGACTTCTCTGGCTCGGCTCCTTGGCCTAGCTGGATGCCCCCTGACAAAAAGCACCTTTTAGGTTATACTTAGGGTGTTGATATAGGCTTCGGAATGTGTTTCTTTGCCTCTAAGTATCCTAATCCGAGTGAAATTCCTCTTTGCCATGGTAGGGACACGCCCGTGCAACACGCCCGTGTGAATCGAATTGTAGACCGTGGTTTGGTCTGCCAGGGAGGCATGGCCGTGTGTGAAACCCCAGGCCGTGTTGATTTCCTATTTTGGCCCATTTGGTCCATTTTTGGCCCGTTTCTCATTTTTTTCATCTTCCTATGCTTTCCTAAGTATAAAACATGAAATAAAAGGATTTGGAGCATCAAATTGCACGAATCAAGGGATAAATCATCCAAAAAGTATGCTAAATGTGGGATTAAAATATGTATATATTACTGTTTATCATCCAGCTTCAGACTCGGTATGTTTTTGAATTTTCTTGCACTAGTTATGTGGCATGTGTCTAGATTTTAATGTGAATATCTGTTCGTTTTGGATTGATGGTGAAATGATCCATATATAATTCTTATTCTGAATATGCATATGATATGTATATAGGCTATTTTGGGATCATGTGTTTTTGAGTTTAGTGATGATGTTTTAAGGTTGATGAATTGATTATTATGTAATGTTGATATGAAAAGTTTATATGGTTTGTCTAGATGATATGAATGATATGTTTGTGTTCGGTTTGGGAATGTTTAAAATATTGAATCAAGAAAGAGTTTGAGATTAGGTAATACTTGGATGTAATATTGGGGCATATGTGTGTTAAACATAGTTGTAAGTTTTGAGGCCTTTATGGTTAAATTTGGTTTATGTAATGGTAAGCCTAGGCTAATACATTTTCATGATATGTGTAGAGGTATTATAGACATTATGCTATTGGGAATTGAATGAATGTTTGGTGATGTTATAACTTGTTTGTGATGGGGCCAAAATGGCATAGGTTAGGCACTTTTAGCATATTATTTGACATGTTTTGGCATAGTTTTAGAGTGTTTTGAATAAGATTTCAAGTTGTCAAGATGAATTTTAAAGTACCTTAATGGTTAGTTTTTTTAAGTACTAATGGTATGTTTTTGTGTTACACAGTTAACCACATGGCCATGTGTCAAGCACGAGTTGATGATACAGTCGTGTGCCACTGCTATTTTTAGGAAGCCCTTAGATAACACGGTCTTAGTTTGTTACACAACCTAGCCACACAGCCGTGTGACTTTTGATGTATTTTTTTCAATTTGATTTGCACAGTCACAGTGAGTTACACGGCCTGGGTACACGGTCGTGTGACCTCTATTTTGCATGATTACCTTTATATTTTTAAAATGTTTCAATTTGATCCTCATTTGTATTCGGGTCAACTTAAGAGCTTTCGTACGCTCAAATCAAACTCAATTTTAATTGTATATCATAATATTTAAATTACTATGACACGGTTGATTATTTGAAGGATTTATTTATGATTTAATTTGTAGTGACCCATTTGTGCCCGGGCCCATTCCATTCATACAAAAGCCAAATGATAAAAATAAATAAATAAATGTCCATTTTTTTTTACAGTCCTTTTACAAATAACCCAATCCAAAGCCCAATTTTAAACCAAATACTGACCCACTACCCAAATTACCCATTACACCCGGGCCCAAATTCTACCCAGACCCAACAGACCTTAACTAAAACCCAATTACCCCGACCCAAATTACACGGCCCAAAAAGGCCCAAAAATTAAGCAGTCTCAGCAGAAGCCTAGGGTTTCTGGAAACCCTAGGCCCCGCAAGCCAGCATCCCAACCGTTGCGCCGTAATCAGCTCCACGCACCTCATCAGCCCTCGATCACGCCGCCAGTCGCACCGCAACATGCGCGAATACCCTGCACCATCGCCATGTTCTCCGCCTTCAACCTGCACAGAAAAGGAAAGAACCGAAGCAGAAAAGGCAAAACAGTAGCAAAAATGGAGATCTTTTTTGTTTCCTTTTTCTTTCATTTTCTTTTCGTGTTATAAAAACCCTAGAACAAACCTGTAAATGAGACCAACAAGATACACAAGATATACACATAAATACAGGCAAAAAAAAAAACATTGAAACAGAATACAAATTTTTCTTACAAAGGTGATCTATATTCTATTTTCTTGTTATTTTCTTATTTTTTATGTTCCGTGCATGTTTTATTTACAAAATAGTATTTAAAAAAGAAAGGGGATGAAATTTTATACCTTAAAGCCACCGTGGGTGGCAGCGCGTGAGGAGCGTATAGCTCGTGGGGGCAGAGGCCCCTTAGCCCGATGACCAGACTCCGTCGGAGAAGGGGAGGGCCACTGAGAGTGTTTTCTGATTTTTTTTTAAAACCAGTTGCAAAATGATTTTTTGGCTGAAATACAGACTTATATATTAACATCCTAAAATTTAGAATTTTATGTGTTGCATGATATCTTGTGTGAGGCTAGCTAAAATATTAATTGTGTATGTTTAGGGGTTCTATGAAGGCTCGGGGTTGAATTGGGCCCTAGTAAAAATTTTGTATTTAAGCCTATTAAGGAGAGATAGTAAGTGGCATCAAGGCTTATGGAATAGGTGAGTTATTTGCTAGCATAATTGAGCATATGGCAAAGAGGTTGTGGCGTCACATGAAGGACTTTAAGGGAAGAGGTTCGAATCCCATTTGGTGCAAATTTTGGCTATTATTTTTTTTGTGTTCCTTCCCTAAGTGTTGGCCAAGGTGGTATTTAAGGCAGGGAAGACTTTTTAATTATGGTATGGTGGCTAAGGAAATAAGGCAAGGGTGAGGGTAAGGAAAGAAATCAAAAGAAAAAGGTAAGATAAGGGAACATGTTGGCCTTTTTCATGGGTGATGTTTTGGAAAGTGTTTTTGGTCAACACTTATCCCTTTTGGCAAAGCAAAACACGGTTTGGGAAGGGGTATTGGGGTAGCCGAATTCTTCATTTGTCATTTGGCAAACTTTGGTACTTGTTAGGCCAAATTCCTTTTAGCATTATTTTGTGTCATTTTCTCCAAACTTCTTCTTCTCTTTGCCGAAACTTCAAGCCATTAGTGAGCATTTTCTTTATCTCTTTCTTGTTTGCCGAAAGTACCTAAGCCATTGAGACCAAATTATTTCACTCATTTTCCTTTGGAAAACCGAATCTAGTTAAGCACTCCTTTTCCATCTTTCTTTTCCTTTTTACAAAATTCTCCAACCCTTGTTTTTTCTTCTCTAATCCATACCCCCATAGGCAAATATTCTTGCTCATTTTTCCTCTATAGCCGAACCCTTCATCTCTTCTTTATCATTTCTTCTCATTCGTGTTGACACTCACTCCTTTGATCAATCGGTAAGTGGTTCTATTCTATCTTTTTACTTTTCTTTTTCCTAGCCGAATGTGTGCTATCAACATTCGGATATTCACTTTGTTCCAACCGAAATATCTTCCTTTCATAACTCTTTACAATGTGATCACTTCTAATGTAGAGTTATAATGGAAGGCCAAAACTTTGACTCATCTGTAGCTATTGTACAATCGTTGGGAATCAGTTTTATAATCTTTAAGGTAAGGGATTCATCATGGTTATTTTTAGATCTTTTTCGTTGACCGGTTAGTTTGCTAAACGGAATAGTGGTTGTGACTAATCAATTATATTTTTAGGGACTAAATCACTCGATCTATCCACTTGTTGATCATACGATTCTAGTGGTAAGCCGAATCTTTTCCGTAGTCAATCATCTCATATCAACGTAATATCGTTCTGACTAAGATTTTATCCGATGGGGGCTAGGGGTACCGACTTGAAAGGGAAAGCGAGTGGAGAACACAAAGGAGCGGATCTGCGATCCCTATTCCTAAATTCAAATGAAGGGCGATTTCGGCGGTTCGTAATTTTCCACCGTGTTGTGGACCATCATCCGGTGAGAATCGACAAATCGTGGTCGTTCATGATTTAGAGAGTAAGTATTTTAGATCGATGATTTAGATTTAGATTAATAAAAATCTCGTTCATTAATTAATCGAGTGTTATGTTGTCATAGGTGCCAACGATCAAGAGAGTTTAATACTTACCGTGTCGTGTGTGTAATTTCACCAAGTCCCGTAAATCGTGTTTTTAGCATCATATTAGAAATATCGATCATTGTTGCTTAAAAACTCAAAATCGGTAAAATGGTATGAATCGAGTGATTTGCCTAAACATCGTAAATACTGAGTTTTGTCAAAATAGGGATTATTTGTAAAATTACGAAAATGCCCCTAAGTTCTGAATTACGAAAATGCCCTTATGAGCCGAATCACGGAAATGCCCCTAAAGGGCCGATTTGCTAGAATGCCTTAATGGGCTGTATTGTTTATAAATCCTTAAAAGTGCCGAATAACAAAAACACCCTTATGTGTCGAATTACGAAAATACCCTTATGGGTCGAATTACAAAAATGGCCCTACGGGCTGATTTGATTGATTGCCCTAATGGGCCAAACTACAAAGTGTGATAATGGGCCGATTTATCGTAAAAAATATTCGGATTGATTATTGTTGTTTATATTTGAAATTATTATGTTTTATAATATATGTGGCATTGCATAATTTTTCGCAAGGGATGGGAAAAATGTTGAAGAGAAGTGTAGCCCGGTGGCTTTGCCACAAAAATGTGTGTTAATATGTTTCATTATGATTCCGGTGGATTGGCCACAATCAAATTATTATATAAATGGCAACTTGCCTGCGATTGGTGTGTTTGGCGGGGTGGGTTGACTTGATCCCCACAGGTGTGATGGGATGGTACGGGTGGTGTGTAGCGGATGGATATCTAGGATGGGTTGGGTTGCATACATTCATACATTTGCTTCATTTTAAGATTGTTACGTAAAAGGGTTTAGGCCCATGATATTGCTATATGGGTTCAGGCCCAGTGGATGACTTTAGTAAGGATTTCACACCGAGTTCTTGTAACTCACTCCCCTTTTTCTTAACCCTTGTAGGTAATGCTCAGTGATGTGGATTTGGGCCATGGATGACTCGATGGAGGCCATACTTCAGTAATGATGTTATTGAACTTTAGATTTCTATTTTCGCTTATTTTACTACTCTTACTATTTTGGGTTTTTATGTTGTAATAAGGCCTCTGGAATATTTTATTTTTGCTTTATGTTTGTCGTACTTACTATTTTGCTTGAATGATTTTAAATGGGTATTTTTCTAAAAAATTAAATAAAGGTTTTCCAAAATAGATTAACAAATGGATTTCATAACAAACTTTTACAAATATTTTAACTCGAAATTTTTTTCTCGAACTATCAACGATATTTTCAAAAGTCACGATTTATAAAGATTTCTAGTTCAAATTATTGATTTATCAAACAACCTTCGAGGTTAGTAGTACTTTATTAAATATTTCAAATTAACTCGTTTTCTCAAAAGGATTTAACATGTTTTTCTCATGTGACATGTCAGATCTGATCTTAACGTATGGGCCGGGTTCAGGGTGTTATAATTTATGATATCAGAGCCAGGTTGCAAAACTCAGCTGTAGTTTGGGTTCAAACACATTTTCAAAGCAGTTTAAATTTTAAATTATACATGTATTTTTTAAAGGAAGTATGGCACCATGAGTATCCGGCACCAAGTCAAGTAAGTAAATGTTATCATTTTATGATTATGATTATTGTGATATGACCGTAGAAATACTCTAGAACTTTTAGTTTTAGGAGCTGAAACTATAGAGATTGAGACTATAGGATGCATTTTGCGAAAACGACCTTACTTCCTATACTTCATAAAATATTGTTTAATAAACACTGAAATAGTATAACTGATTCATAAGACTCTTAATCAGTATAAATCAAACTAACAAAAATGAGTGCTAGAGGATGTGGACGCGGTAGACGTGGCCTTGGTAGAGGCCGAGGTGCTAGAGTTGTGTTTGAGGCATCGGGGCATATGCCGGAAATGGACGCACCTGCGTCACCTGTGACTGAAGCTGGGTCACACGATCGTATGAGAGAGAACGACGCTCTATCCCAAGCAATGTTGCGAGTTCTGGAAAGGGTTACTGGGGCAAGAACTAGGTCGACATCTCATGGGTCGATATCGGAGCAAATCAGATCGAATGGAGCTGAGGTTTTTAGGGGTATCTCGGGAGTAGCCCCAAATGTAGCGGAGTACTGGCTTGAGGCGGTGGAGCAAACCATGGTCGATTTGGATTGCACCATCGAGCAGAAACTGAAAGGAGTAGTGTCTTTGCTGAGAGACGAGGCGTACTAGTGGTGGCTCACTGTGCGGGAAGGCATTCAGGCTGATCGCATTACCTGGGAATTCTTTAAAATTGCATTTCAAGGAAAATATGTCGGGGCTAGCTATGTGGATGCCCGAAGGAAGGAATTCCTGAATCTGGTCCAATGAGGCAAATATGTGGCAGCATATGAGGCAAAATTTCTGCGTTTGAGTCGGTATGCCCGGGGAATAGTGCCGACTGACTACGAATGCTGTGTGCGTTTTGAGGACGGGTTGTGTGATGAGTTGCGGGTACTGATAGCCCCACAGAAGGAGAGGAAATTTACCACACTGGTGGAGAAAGCAAAGATAGCTGAAGAAGCTAAACACTCGGAGTGGCAGAACCGAGACAAGGATAGGGGCAAGAGTAAGAGAGGCTCTGGGTATTCAGGTCCTGCTAGAGGTCTTCAGAAGAGGCCCAGGAATGAGGAGCCAGCTCGAACAAGAATACAAGCTGCTACCAATCAGCTACAGCCCTGTGCGGATTGTGGGAAACTCCACTTGGGTGAATGCTGGAAGAGAACTGGTGGTTGCTTCAAATATGGTTCCAAGGACCATCGACTTAGAGGTTACCCTCGACTGCCTGCTCAGACTCAGGTTATTTGTAACAATGATGCGCAGCCAGCTAGAGGCGCTCAATAGCCACCGAGAGGCCGTGGGCCAGGTCGAGGTGTTAATGGCGTAGGACGAGGTCAGGGTGCACCGGGTAGAGGTACTGGTAATAGGGGTAACGCGGAGGCAAGACAGCCAGGGTTGGTCTATGCGGTCAGACGTCGGGAGGATGGCGATGCACCGGATGTCATAACCGGTATGTTTTTCATAGCTGATGTACCTGTTACTGCTTTGATTGATATTGGATCCACCCATTCGTATGTTGCTTGTGATGTGTCTGGAACCTTAAACATTAGATCTGAGATTACTGCTAGAGAAACAACTGTAATTAGCCCTTTAGGACAGTCGGTGATAGTAAATAAGTTGTTTAGGGATGTGCCCTTAGAGATTCAGGGGGAAATATTTCTAGCGGATTTGATGGAACTACCATTCGGTGAGTTCGACCTTATTTTGGGCATGGACTGGTTGGTGAAACACCGTGCAAACTTAGATTGTGCTGCAAAGGAGATGGTGCTAAGAACTTCGAAGGATAAGGAAGTGATGATGATAGGTGAAAAAAGAAACTACTTGTCTATTGTGGTATCTGCTTTAAAGGCAGAAAAGTTGGTGCGAAAGGGGTGTGGAGCGTTCTTAGCCTTTATTAGGGATTTGGATGCCAAAGAGTTGACGATAAAAAGTGTCAGTGTAACACCCTGGTTCTAGGGGTTAGGCGTTTGGTACTTAGCTCGGGTGTTGGCACACTCTAGGGTGTGGATGGGTAAGTTTTAGGGGTCCTGAGAACCCTAGGTAGTGGTGGAATGATTTGGAAAATTTTTAGTTTTAGGGGCTAAAAGGGAGAGCTTGGATAGAGGGGGTCTTAAGAGAAGTTTTGGTGGAAGTAAGGCACTAAGATTGGTGTGGCAAAGTGGCAAGGAGGCGCCACATAAGGCATGGGAAGTGACGCCTCAAGGGGGGAGCTGGAAGGGTCTCATGTTCGATTCGCAAGAGCAGCAGATGGGCATTGTTTTTGCGTCATCTTGGTGGGGTGGTGGACGGTTTTGGATGCTAAAAAGGTGGATGAAGACTTGGTCTTTTTTTTTTTGAATTTGGCTAGATAGGTTTGACTTTTTCAAAGCTTTTTGAGTGGATGGAAGGGAGGTATTTTAGGAGAGATTTGAGGATTTTTGTGGGAGGTTGGAGCTTGGCGAATGTTATAAATAGGGGAGGTGCTCATTTCTTTGCATTCACCATTTTGGCTTTCTCTCCTTGCCGAATTTTAGCCTTTCCTTTTAGCCTCCATTTTCATTTCCTCCTCATACCTCAACCACACCAAAACGCCTCTCTCTCACTTATTCATCCGAGCCAAACTTCAAGTCCCTTTCTCCTTCCATTTTTCTTATCCATTTCACTCGTTGCTAGACCATAAACTCTCCTCACTTCTCTGATTGCCGCAACACCTTTTGAAGCACCCTAGCACCCACTTCTTTGTCTTCTAGTTTTGCAAAGCCGAACCTACACCTTACCTCTGTGCCAAAATCCCTTTCTATTATTTAAACTTAACGCTGCCAAATATTGGAAGTAGATCTCTTCGGGCCTTGGTGTGCAATCGGTTAGTGAAGGCACTTTGGGGATTTGTAGTATTCAAATAAGCTTCCGCAACCGAACTCGGTAAGGAGGAGAGGTGGTGTTTCGGCAGAGAGTTAGTCAAGCAAAGACTTCGGGATTGGATCGTTTGTGCTATTAAGGTGCGTAATCACCGCACCCGATTCTCCGATTAGTTATTTTTGATGTGTATTCGGATGTGTTGTGTGTGGTAGCCATTATATTGGCTTGAATGGTGGATACCATAATTATGGGTAATCGGACATCGTGTGAGTAACACTTGGATATTATGTTAATGTGATGTATGTGTAAATATATGGTAATGTTGTGATATATACGATATATACTCATGTTATATGATGACTTCACATGTAGCATCCGCATAATTGCATGAGGTTGGGTTTGATTCGATGAAGGAGGAAGAGTACACAAGTTGTACGTGGTCTAATGATAGCTCGCTACATTAGCGCTTGGGGTTAGCCGAGTGCTACCTCAAGGAGATGTTGGCTAGGTGCCCATCTCGGCGGTTGATGGCTATGTGCATCACCGTAGACGGATTTTGATATCGGGATCACGATGGGTTGATCGGTGGCTCAGCCACGGCCTTGAGCAGTGAGTTGCCAAGGTAAGGATGTTGGATCACGATGTGATCAGTGGTGGTTTATCCACGGCCTTAGCCAGGGAGTCTGCTAAGGTTGGTGTTCGGTTGGACAATGGGTTGGGCTGAGATACATATGGGCATGACTTGCTATGTGAATTGTTTGGTATGGGGCCAAGCCCATACGCGGGAAATCTGTGTTTTGATTATGCACTGAGTCATTATGACTCACCCCATTATTTTTCTAACATTTCAGGTGACGCGTAGTTTGGACCGGGATCGGAGAGGACACATGGTGGCCCATGCAGAAGAAGAGATTAAACGTTTTAGGCTTACTTTAAGTATTTGTTTTAAAATAGAATATGTAATAAAGGCCTTTTGACTCTTATTTATTTTTGTTATTATTTTATTAGTATTTATTATGGTTTGAAGAATTTGAAACACTATGTGAAGATGATTATGTTTTTCCAATCTACTTATTCAATTTGGCTTGTATATATTAATCTTTTAGTATGAGTATATTTTAATAACAAAGTTTTACTCATAAGTTTAAATAAACATGGATTTTTCAAAAGGTAGCAAGTTTTACTAAATTTTTCTAAGTTAAATAGATTTTTCCACCGTCTTTTCCGCTTTAACATAACCAGATTCGGTCGTAGTAAATGGGCCGGGTTTGGGGATGTTACAGTTTGGTATCAGAGCCCGATTCAAAACTCGGCTTTGAGGGTTTTGGGCCCGAAACAGTTTTTGAAAATGGGCTTTTAGAAAAAATGGGCTTTTACAAAAAGTTTTTCAGGTAATCTGGCATGGCACCTGTACCTCCGACCCGAAGTCCACCAGGTAAGTACTTCAGACTTGTGAAGTAGTTTGTTATGTGAACTGTTATGGGCTTTGTTGGGCTCGTAGAATAGAATGATAGGGCTATTGGACCCTAGGACTAGTCTACCCAAACACGTGCATAAGATTTAAAGTGCCTAATAAACAAACCTATGAAGTAAGTCGCCGAGTTAAGGTGTGGCAACCTGTGTGCGCATGTCTAGGATTGGTATTCGGTGGGAGCTTGGTACTTAAGCAGTCCGCGTGACTCACCTCCTATCCACTCGAATCCTACTGGTGCGTAGCTACTTGTTCACCTTAACCAAGAGGACTTGTTTATAGGCTAAACCGAATATTAAAACCCGAAAGGGAATTAGCCTTGCTATTTTTTTTTAAAAAAAAAACCTTCTGTTTTAAAATTTATTTTGTCAAATTTACCCCTTTGGTTTGTAAAACTCTAAATCAGATTTTGAAAGATGTTTTCTCAATTTATAAAATTACCAAAATACCCTAGTGGCAAAATTACAAAAATGCCTCTATGTTATAAAATTACCGTTTTACCCTCAATTTTTGATAAAATGCTTTTTACTTGGTAAAATACCAAAATCTCGAGTTTTCAAAATTAAGATACTTTGGTTGCGGAAATTTACAAAAATACCCCTGGTTGATAAAATTACCGAAATGCCCTCGATACTAAGTTTTCAAATTTCTCTCGATCTTTACTTGAAATATTCCTATTTTACTAAATATCGAGAAAATTTTATTTTGTGAAATATTGTGATATCTTGATTTTGAGAATTTAAGAAAATGCCCATGATTTCAAAAAAATTACAAAAATAACTCGATTTCAAAATTTTTATGATATCTCCTGGCCTGAACAAAATTTTCAAGATGACCTCGAGATTTTATGAATTTTGAAATATCTTTAAGTTGGAAAACTAATTTCAAAAATTGACCCAGAGTTATTACCGATATACCCCTATAGGAAAAAGACGAAATTACCCTCAGGTAGGAAGGAAACTTGATTGATCGAAAGAACTACTCTTGAAACTTTATTGCATAAAATTGCTCGTGGATAAACAAAGAAACAAGAATTTCTAATGCATAAAACTTTCTAAACAGACTAAATCGAGGCGCTAGATATGAGTTCTAGGGGCGTGGTCGCAATACTCGTGGACGTGGTAGAGGCGGGATGTCGATGTCGAACCGGTTGGGTCACGCCATGGGTCGAAAGCGATGCTCGCCACCACCACCGTGTTGAGGTTGAACAAAGCAGGATCGGGATCGAGGAGACAACGCAGTTGTCACAAGTCGTGGCCGCGAGTGCTCGAACGCAGTGGCGAGGAGCCAATGAGGGCAACAGGACTCGGAAGTCGCTGCTCGAAAGGCTTAGGCGAATGGGGCCGAGGTCTTGAGAGGAGTGTCCGGGTAGCTCGAACGTGGCGTAATCATCGGCTTGAGGTCATTGAAAGGATTATGGACGACTTAGACTTGACTGCTGAGGAGAAGCTTAAGGGTGTTGTTTCGTTGCTGCGAGATGAAGCCTACCAGTGGTGGCTCACTATTAAGGAAAGTACCCCTGCGGATCGAGTGGACTGGGGTTATTTTAAGATCAAGTTTGAAGGGAAGTATGTCGGAGCAAGCTATGTTGATGCTCAGAGGAAGGCGTTCCTTAACTTGGTGCAAGGAAACAAGTCGATAGCGGAGTACGAAGCTGAGTTTCTACGTTTGAGCCGGTATGCTCGGGGCATCATGGCAACGGATTAGGAGAGATACGTCAGATTTGAAGATGGTCTGCGGGATGAGTTGCGAGTTTTGATTGCTCCGCATCAAGAAAGAGACTTCGCCGTTTTAGTGGAGAAAGCTCGAATAGCTGAGGAGGTCAAGAAGGCTGAGAGGCTCAATAGGGAAAGGAACCGTGATAAGAGAAGTGTTGGATCGCCAGAAGTGGTTGAGAGGGTCCAAAAGAGACCGAGGGTTGAGACTCCTGTTCATATTGTTAAGACAACTGAGAGGAATCCAGATCGTCCGTGTGCGCAGTGTGGAAGGTACCATGTTGGCGAATGCTGGAATCGTGTTCGAGAGTGCTTGGATGCAAGTCCAAGTCTCATCTCGATTAAGGATTGTCCCCGAATCCGAATGGGACTCGAGCGGAAGGCCAAGGTTATGTGCAACCAGCAGCAGGTGGTCGGCAAGCGCCGACAAGGGGGTCGCGGTTCGAACCATAGAGGAAATGGTTTCGGCGAGGTCGTCGTGGCGCGATGACCGCAGTAATGGTGGCACCGAGGCAAGGCAAACAGTGTCCAGTTTATGCGATTCGTCGGAGAGAGGATAATGATGTGCTGATGGGTCAACCGGTAAGTTCCTTAAGTCCGGAATACTCTTTGTTGTTTTGTTCGCTTTGGTGATTGTTTGATCTGTTGCTCGTAAAGTAGTTGGAACCTTGAGTATGAACTTAGAAACGGTGCCTAGAAGGTATGTTAGCTCTTTAAGATCAGTTAAGCGTAGCTATAGCGTAGTGGGAGGAATTGGATCATTAGTTTAGACAAGTAATTTCGAGGACGAAATTATTTTAAGGAGGGTAGAATTGTAACACCCTGTTCTAGGGGTTAGGCATTTGGTGCTTAGCTCGGGTGTTGGCACACTCTAGGGTGTGGATGGGTAAGTTTTAGGGGTCCCGAGAACCCTAGGTAGTGGTGGAATGATTTGGAAAATTTTTAGTTTTAGGGGCTAAAAGGGAGAGCTTGGATAGAGGGGGTCTTAAGAGAAGTTTTGGTGGAAGTAAGGCACTAAGATTGGTGTGGCAAAGTGGCAAGGAGGCGCCACATAAGGCATGGGAAGTGACGCCTCAAGGGGGAGCCGAAGGGTCTCATGTTCGATTCGCAAGAGCAAAGCAGATGGGCATTGTTTTTGCGTCATCTTGGTGGGGTGGTGGACGGTTTTGGATGCTAAAAGGTGGATGAAGACTTGGTCTTTTTTTTTTTTTTGAATTTGGCTAGATAGGTTTGACTTTTTCAAAGCTTTTGAATGGTCGGAAGGGAGGTATTTTAGGAGAGATTTGAGGATTTTTGTGGGAGGTTGGAGCTTGGCGGATGTTATAAATAGGGGAGGTGCTCATTTCTTTGCATTCACCATTTTGGCTTTCTCTCCTTGCCGAATTTTAGCCTTTCCTTTTAGCCTCCATTTTCATTTCCTCCTCATACCTCAACCACACCAAAACGCCTCTCTCTCTCACTTATTCATCCGAGCCAGAAACTTCAAGTCCCTTTCTCCTTCCATTTTTCTTATCCATTTCACTCGTTGCTAGACCATAAACTCTCCTCACTTCTCTGATTGCATAACACCTTTTGAAGCACCCTAGCACCCACTTCTTTGTCTTCTAGTTTTGCAAAGCCGAACCTACACCTTACCTCTGTGCCAAAATCCCTTTCTATTATTTAAACTTAACGTTGCCAAATATTGGAAGTAGATCTCTTCGGCCTTGGTGTGCAATCGGTTAGTGAAGGCACTTTGGGGATTTGTAGTATTCATCAAGCTTTCATAACCGAACTCGGTAAGGAGGAGGTGGTGTTTCTTCGGCAGAGTTAGTCAAGCAAACACTTCGGGATTGGATCGTTTGTGCTATTAAGGTGCGTAATCACCGCACCGATTCTCCTTAGTTATTTTTGATGTGTATTCGGATGTGTTGTGTGTGGTAGCCATTATGTTGGCTTGAATGGTGGATACCATAATTATGGGTAATCGGACATCGTGAGTAACACTTGGATATTATGTTAATGTGATGTATGTGTAAATATATGGTAATGTTGTGATATATACGATATATACTCATGTTATATGATGACTTCACATGTAGCATCCGCATAATTGCATGAGGTTGGGTTTGATTCGATGAAGGAGGAAGAGTACACAAGTTGTATTGGTCTAATGATAGCTCGGCTACATTAGCGCTTGGGGTTAGCCGAGTGCTACCTCAAGGAGATGTTGGCTAGGTGCCCATCTCGGCGGTTGATGGCTATGTGCATCACCGTAGACGGATTTTGATATCGGGATCACGATGGGTTGATCGGTGGCTCAGCCACGGCCTTGAGCAGTGAGTTGCCAAGGTAAGGATGTTGGATCACGATGTGATCAGTGGTGGTTTATCCACGGCCTTAGGCAGGGAGTCTGCTAAGGTTGGTGTTCGGTTGGACAATGGGTTGGGCTGAGATACATATGGGCATGACTTGCTATGTGAATTGTTTGGTATGGGGCCAAGCCCATACGCGGGAAATCTGTGTTTTGATTATGCACTGAGTCATTATGACTCACCCCATTATTTTTCTAACATTTCAGGTGACGCGTAGTTTGGACCGGGATCGGAGAGGACACATGGTGGCCCATGCAGAAGAAGAGATTAAACGTTTTAGGCTTACTTTAAGTATTTGTTTTAAAATAGAATATGTAATAAAGGCCTTTTGACTCTTATTTATTTTTGTTATTATTTTATTAGTATTTATTATGGTTTGAAGAATTTGAAACACTATGTGAAGATGATTATGTTTTTCCAACCTACTTATTCAATTTGGCTTGTATATATTAATCTTTTAGTATGAGTATATTTTAATAACAAAGTTTTACTCATAAGTTTAAATAAACATGGATTTTTCAAAAGGTAGCAAGTTTTACTAAATTTTTCTAAGTTAAATAGATTTTTCCACCGTCTTTTCCGCTTTAACATAACCAGATTCGGTCGTAGTAAATGGGCCGGGTTTGGGGATGTTACAGTCAGAACGGTGAAAGAGTTTTCGGACGTCTTTCCTGAGGAGCTACCAGGATTTCCTCCGGATCGGAAGGTAGAGTTTGGCATTGAGCTATTGCCGGGAACGGCTTCAGTGTCCATTCCTCCTTATAGAATGGCGCCGAAGGAGTTAGCGGAGCTTAAAGCTCAGATTCAAGAGTTGTTGGATCGCGGATTCATTTGACCGAGTGTGTCACTGTGGGGAGCGCCGGTCTTGTTCGTTAAGAAGAAGGATGGGTCGATGCGTATGTGCATCGATTATAGGCAATTGAATAAATTGACGATCAAGAACAAGTATCCGTTGCCGAGAATCGACGATCTGTTTGATCAACTGCGAGGAGCTTCAATTTTCTCGAAGATAGATTTGAGATCGGGTTATCACCAGCTTAAAGTCAAAGAGGCTGATATTCATAAGACTGCGTTTCGAACTCGTTATGGGCATTACGAGTTCTTGGTGATGCCGTTCGGGTTGACTAATGCACCAGCTGCATTTATGGACATGATGAACCGGGTCTTCCAACCCTATTTAGATCGATTTGTGGTGGTGTTCATAGATGACATCTTGGTGTACTCGAAGAATGAAGAAGAACATGATTCGCATCTGAGGGTAGTATTGCAGATATTAAGGGGAAGCAATTGTTTGCCAAATTCGATAAGTGTGAATTTTGGTGAGGAAAGTGACCTTTTTGGGGCATGTTGTGTCTGGCCAAGGAATTAGAGTTGATCCCCAGGCAGTCGAGAGGTCATGTTGGACCGAAACCACCGAAATTAGTGGCCAAAATTTGGAGTTTCCTAGGGTTGGCTGGTTATTACAGGCGGTTCGTTGAGGGGTTTTCGTTGATTGCTCACCCCTAACTAAGTCACATTACGTGAGAAGTACCATTTGTGTAGTCAAATAAGCAAAGAAGAGAGCTTTGAGAAATTGAAGAAGATTCGGCGAAAGCACCAGTATTGATTCAACTTTGAGGCCGGTAAGGAGTTTATTGTTTATTGCGATGCGTCACACACGGGCCTGGGATGTGTATTAATGCAAGGGGGAAATGTAGTGGCTTATGCATCTCGTCAATTAAGGCCGCATGAGGTGAACTATCCTACTCATGATTTGGAGTTAGCTACAGTGGTGTTTGCTCATAAGATTTGGAGACACTATCTGTATAGTGAGAAGTCGATTATCTATACGAATCATAAGAGTCTGAAGTACCTCCTTACCCAGAAGGAGTTGAACTTAAGGCAGCGGAGGTGGATAGAATTGTTGAAAGATTATGACTTCTCAATCGAGTATCATCCCGGAAAGGCTAACGTAGTGGCAGATGCATTTAGTCGTAAGGTGATATCAGACTTGAGAGCAATGTTCGCCCATCTTAGCCTGTTTGAAGATGGTAGTCTGCTAGCCGAACTTCAGGTGAAGCCCGTATGGGTAAGTTAGATTAAGGAGAAGCAGTTAATAGATGAAAGGTTGGGTTCCTTACTTCGGCAAATGGAAGGCGGTGAGATAGGGGATTTTGGATTGAATAGTGACGGAGTATTGTGTTTCCGTGGAAGAATTTGTATGCCTAAAGATTCAAAATTGAGACAAATGATTCTGCGTGAGGCGCATAGTAGCCCATATGCTATGCACCCCGGGGGAAATAAGATGTACCGAGACCTCCGTGAGCAGTATTGCTGGCCATGATTGAAATGGAAGGTTTCTGATTTCGTGAGTAAGTGCTTAACATGTCAGCAAGTGAAGACGGAACATCAATTGCCATCAGGATTGCTACAACCGGTGAAAATTCTATTATGAAAATAGGAAAGGATAATGATGGACTTTGTTAGTGGGTTACCCTTATCGCCTACTAAGAAAGATTCCGTTTGGGTAATAGTGGATCGGTTGACGAAGACTGCTCATTTCATACCTGTTCGTATGGATTATTCATTGCAGAAGTTGGCCAAGTTGTATGTAGCATAGATCATGAGGTTACATGGGGTACCAAAGTCTATTATATCGCATGGGGACCCTAGGTTTACATCACGGTTTTGGAAGGCTTTACATGAAGCTTTGGGAACAAGGTTAAACTTCAAAGACGGCATTTCATCCATGCATGGATGGTCATCGAGAGAAAGTAATGAGATCCTGGAAGACATGTTAAGGGGCTGTGTGATCGATTTCAGGGGTAGTTGGGAAGATTTTCTACCATTGGCAGAGTTTGCATACAACAAGAGCTATCAATCCAAAGATCCGGATGGCACCTACGAGGCGTGATGGTCGTGAGGTGCCGTACTCCTACTTGTTGGACTGAGCTGGGGGAGCGACAATTATTGGGTCCTGAGTTGATTTCGGAGACGGAGGAAAAAGTAAAGGTAATTTGGGCACGGTTGAAGGAAGCTTCAGATAGACAAAAATCGTACGCGGATCTGAAGCGTAAGGATATTGAGTTTGCGGTGGGTGATCAGGTCTTTCTGAAGGTCTCCCCTTGGAAAAAGATATTTAGATTTGGACGGAAGGGCAAGTTGAGCCCTAGGTTCATCGAACCATACCGTGTAATGAAGCGTGTTGGGCCAGTGGCTTATCAACTTGAGTTACCTCCGGAGTTAAGTCAAATACATAGTGTATTCCATGTCTCTATGTTAAGGCGTTATCGTTCGGATCCATCTCATGTTGTATCAGTGGAGGAAGTTGAGTTAAGACCTGACTTATCCTTTGAAGAGGAGCCAGTACAAATTTTAGATCGGGACGTTAAGGTGCTGAGAAGGAAGTCGATACCGTTAGTCAAAGTTCTATGGTGTAATCACGGATCGAAGAAAGCTACATGGGAGCTTGAGGACGCGATTCAGTAGCAATATCCTCATCTCTTTTAAACAAGGTAAATTTTGAGGCCGAAATTTTCTTTAAGGGGGGTAGAATTGTAACATCCTAAAATTTAGAATTTTATGTGTTGCATGATATCTTGTATGAGGCTAGCTAAAATATTAATTGTGTATGTTTAGGGGTTCTATGAAGGCTCGGGGTTGAATTGGGCCCTAGTAAAAATTTTGTGTTTAAGCCTATTAAGGAGAGATAGTATGTGGCATCAAGGCTTATGGAATAGGTGAGTAATTTGCTAGCATAATTGAGCATATGGCAAAGAGGTTGTCGCGTCACATGAAGGACTTTAAGGGAAGAGGTTCGAATCCCAAATGGTGCAAATTTTGGCTATTATTTTTTTTGTGTTCCTTCCCTAAGTGTTGGCCAAGGTGGTATTTAAGGCAGGGAAGACTTTTTAATTATGGTATGGTGGCTAAGGAAATAAGGCAAGGGTGAGGGTAAGGAAAGAAATCAAAAGAAAAAGGCAAGATAAGGAAACATGTTGGCCTTTTTCATGGGTGATGTTTTGGAAAGTGTTTTTGGTCAACACTTATCCCTTTTGGCAAAGCAAAACACGGTTTGGGAAGGGGTATTGGGGTAGCCGAATTCTTCATTTGTCATTTGGCAAACTTTGGTGCTTGTTAGGCCAAATTCCTTTTAGCATTATTTTGTGTCATTTTCTCCAAACTTCTTCTTCTCTTTGTCGAAACTTCAAGCCATTAGTGAGCATTTTCTTCATCTCTTTCTTGTTTGCCGAAAGTATCTAAGCCATTGAGACCAAATTATTTCACTCATTTTCCTTTGGAAAACCGAATCTAGTTAAGCACTCCTTTTCCATCTTTCTTTTCCGTTTTACAAAATTCTCCAACCATTGTTTCTTCTTCTCTAATCCATACCCCCATAGCCGAATATTCTTGCTCATTTTTCCTCTATAGCCGAACCCTTCATCTCTTCTTTATCATTTCTTCTCATTTGTGTTGACACTCACTCCTTTGATCAATCGGTAAGTGGTTCTGTTCTATCTTTTTACTTTTCTTTTTCCTAGCCGAATGTGTGCTATCAACATTCGGATATTCACTTTGTTCCAACCGAAATATCTTCCTTTCATAACTCTTTACAATGTGATCACTTCTAATGTAGAGTTATAGTGGAAGGCCGAAACTTTGACTCATCCGTAGCCATTGTACAATCGTTGGGAATCGGTTTTATAATCTTTAAGGTAAGGGATTCATCATGGTTCTTTTTAGATCTTTTTCCTTGACCGGTTAGTTTGCTAAACGGAATAGTGGTTGTGACTAATCAATTATATTTTTAGGGACTAAATCACTCGATCTATCCACTTGTTGATCATACGATTCTAGTGGTGTTTCGAATCTTTTCCGTAGTCAATCATCTCATATCAACGTAATATTGTTCTGACTAAGATTTTATCCGATGGAGGCTAGGGGTACCGACTTGAAAGGGAAAGCGAGTGGAGAACACAAAAGGAGCGAATCTGCGATCCCTATTCCTAAATTCAAATGAAGGGTAGTATCGGCGGTTCGGGATTTTCCACCGGGTTGTGGACCATCATCCGGTGAGAATCAACAAATCGTGGTCGTTCACGATTTAGAGAGTAAGTATTTTAGATCGATGATTTAGATTTAGATTAATAAAAATCTCGTTCATTAGATTAATCGAGTGTTATGTTGTCATAGGTGCCAACGATCAAGAGAGTTTAATACTTACCTTAATCAGGTGTGTAATCTCACCGAAGTCCCGTAAATCTGTGTTTTAGCATCATATTAGAAATATCGATCATTGTTGCTTAAAAACTCAAAATCGGTAAAATGGTATGAATCGAGTGATTTGCCTAAACATCGTAAATACTAAGTTTTGTCAAAATAGGGATTATTTGTAAAATTACGAAAATGCCCCTAAGTTCTGAATTACGAAAATGCCCCTATGAGCCGAATCACGGAAATGCCACTAAAGGGCCGATTTGCTAGAATGCCTTAATGGGCTGTATTGCTTATAAAGCCTTAAAAGTGCCGAATTACAAAAATACCCTTATGTGCCAAATTACGAAAATACCCTTATGAGCTGAATTACGAAAATGCCCCTATGGGCCAATTTGATAGATTGCCCTAATGGGCCAAACTACAAAGTGTGTTAATGGGCCGATTTATCATAAAAAATCACCGGATTGATGATTGTTGTTTATATTTGAAATTATTATGTTTTATAATATATGTGGCATTGCATAATTTTTCGCAAACGATGGGAAAAATGTTGAAGAGAAGTGTAGCCCAGTGGCTTTGCAACAAAAATGTGTGTTAATATGTTTCATTATGATTCCGGTGGCTTGGCCACAATCAAATTATTATATAAATGGCAACTTGCCTGCGATTGGTGTGTTTGGCGGGGTGGGTTGACTTGATCCCCACAGGTGTGATGGGATGGTACGGGTGGTGTGTAGCGGATGGATATCTAGGATGGGTTGGGTTGCATACATTCATACATTTGCTTCATTTTAAGATTGTTACGTAAAAGGGTTTAGGCCCATGATATTGCTATATAGGTTCAGCCCGAGTGGATGACTATAAGGGATTTCACACACCGAGTTATTGTAACTCACTCCCCTTTTGTTAACCCTTGTAGGTAATGCTCAAAGATGATGGATTTGGGCCATGGATGACTCGAGGGAGGCAATACCTCAGTAATGATGTTATTGAACTTTAGATTTCTATTTCCGCTTATTTTACTACTCTTACTATTTTGGGTTTTTATGTTGTAATAAGGCCTCTGGAATATTTTAATTTTGCTTTATGTTTGTCGTACTTACTATTTTGCTTGAATGATTTTAAATGGGTATTTTTCTAAAAAATTAAATAAAGGTTTTCCAAAATAGATTAACAAATGGATTTCATAACAAACTTTTACAAATATTTTAACTCGGAAAGTTTTTCTCGAACTATCAACGATATTTTCAAAAGTCACGATTTATAAAGATTTCTAGTTCAAATTATTGATTTATCAAACAACCTTCGAGGTTAGTAGTACTTTATCAAATATTTCAAATCAACTCGTTTTCTCAAAAGGATTTAACATGTTTTTCTCATGTGACATGTCAGATCCGGTCTTAACGCATGGGCCGGGTTTGGGGTGTTACATATAAGAACTAAAAAACGATGCCGTTTTTGCTTAAATAGATAAGCATAAAACGACGTCGTTCGGGCTTTAGGATCCGCGCGTTGACCCGAAACCCGGGGAGGATCCGCGTGTTATCATTAAATGGTCTAATTGCCTTTTCGGTCCCTCCGCAATTTTTTTTTATTTTAATTCAGTCCAATTTGCTTTTTTATTATTTATTAAATTAGCCCCAAAGTTTGTTTTCGTTCCAATTTAGTCCTTCGGACTGCTTTAAGGGCTAAAATCAGAACGACGTCGTTTTGGAAAGAAGGCATAATTGCCTAATGAGTCCTTAGAGTACGACACGCGTTTTAAATTAGTTCTTTTATAGTTATTTTAATTACTATTTAATCCCTGTCTTTTTAAAATCTTTTTTTTATTCCATTTTAAATTATTTTAATATTGTATTAAATTTATTTTGTCATATTAAATATTTTATACTATTTTCTTTATTATTTGTATATTAATTTATTAATAGTATAAGATTTGTATATATACATATATTTTTTATATTATTATTATTTATCATCATATTTGTTTAATAATAGTTTATTATATATTATTTGTAATTTATTCATTAATTATCATATTATATTTTTAAAATCTTATATATTATATAGTACTATATTAATGTCACTTGAAATCTTATTTTTGTATAAAATTTATTTATATTATATAACGTGTTTCACTTATATTATTTATTTTATATTTTTAAAATATCTTTTATTATATATTATTTGTTATGTATTATCTTTTATATGTATTAAATTATATATTTATTATAAGATTTTATAAATTTTGTTTTATATTGTTATACATATTAATTGTTTTACAAAATTATCATTTTTTATATTTTTTATTTATTTTGCTTTGTTATAATAATTATTTAGAGTTTAAATATATCTCCCCTTTTCGTTTAATTTTGTTATTTCATGAAAATTTTCATTATTGTTATTTATTTCGTCACATGTTTATTTATCTATATCCTTTTAATCGTTATTATTGCTTAACATAGTTCTTTGTATATTTATGTTATATTCTTTATTATTTATTGTTAGAATAATTAGTAGTTACATAGAATTGCTATCAAATATGTACGTTGTAATGTATTCATGCAAAATCTCACCCAAACCATTTTTATAAAAAATACCTTTTTGAATTAAAGCATTTTATTCAAATAGTTTTAAAATATATATGGTGATATCTAATGTTTGGGGACTCCGAGAAGAATTGTGCCCTGTAACACCCCAAACCCGGCCCATTCGTTACGACCGAATTTGAGATGCCACTGCGGAAAAACGTTTGAAGACTGATTTCACTTTTGGGAAAAACATTAAAAATTTTGTCATTTGAAAACCATGTCCAATTAAAAATTCTAAATAATATAAGCTTGACAAAAATATCCAAATTAAAAGCACTTCCAAATAATAATTTAATGGTCGTCTAGCTTAAACATAATAAAAATGTTCAAATAGAAATACTTAAATACTTTAATCGGGCCTTATTACAATAAATAATTAAACAAAAGTTCTTAGTAATAAATCAATAAAATAAAGAAGATGTCTTCGTGCATGGGCCACCTCGTATCCACTCCGACCGGTCCAATCACCACGAATCATCTCGCGATGTTTAATAAAAATTGGGTGAGTCATACGCACTCAATGTGTGTAATTAATCCACCGAATTCCACCCACATGTTAACCACATTTTAACCCATATATCGATATCAATTATCAAATTCACATGTTATCACATTCGGCTTGGCCCATATTCATATCACATTCATCTAATAGGGTAGTTAACCACATAATTTCCACATACCGGGCTTGGCCCATTTCATCATCAACCCATATGACGATAATGAGTTTATGCAAAGTGCACCCAACCCAACCTAGGGTCCATCCGTTACACCTACCTTGGCGCACCCCCTGCTCAAGGCCGTGGCTAATCCACCGATCAACTAAGTGATCCCACATATCTTACCTTGGCGCACTTGTCGCTCAAGGCCGTGGTCGAGCCACCGATCACCTAAGTGATCCCACATATCATTCACCCCACGGTGATGCACACACTATCAACCGCCGAGGTGGGCACCTAGCCAACACATCCCTTGATGAAGCACATAGCTAACATCAAGCGCTAATGTAGCAAAAGGCTAACATTAGACCACATACATAAAGTACACCCTTTCCTTCGATAGTCACATTCATATCCCATCCAATGCACATGCAACATATGATAATGTCATAACATAGTAAAATAATGCATGCACATGCTATTCGGCATACAAACATATTCTCATTGGCATATTCACATTCTTAATAATTAACACCGACTGATTTCCGATATACCCTTAAGGGTAACCATTCACAATCGCCACTCGCACATATTAGCATTTACACAACACATACAATATACCATAAACCCGAAAAAAAGGTTAAATCACACATCCGATCACTTGGAGAACTATGCTTTCGACATCGATGCTATCACTAGGCGATACTACGGCTATTTGCCTACTTTCTTGTTCTCGACGCTGGTCCACACCCCGTGGCCAATCCCTAACCGCCGAGACAGATCTCTTCTTAAACTTCGGATAGGGACCTTCCTTTCCCTTCTTGAATGGTATTCGCCTCCATCAACACACTTAATCGTAACAATCGATTTAATCATCAATATATGAATTCTTAACCAAATATCCACAACTTATCATACTTATCGAAAGGGTCTTGAAATCCCGAAAAGCTAGATCTAATGCTTAGATCCTTAATCCCTACATTTGATTAATCACCTACTACTTTAATAAAAAGCCATTCGGCCATAAATCCAAATCCTAGTAGGATTAGTATACTTAAACTTACCTTGTTGCCGTTTGACTTAAGAATCAAGTCTTGAAATCTCTGCTATACTCTTCTTGCATTCGGCCAAGCATTGAATCAATTAACTTGGTTAGTTTTCGGCTTTTGAATAACTAATGAACACATATATTTACCAAACATGGCCTTGGCCGAATACTATAGACACTTACCTTGTGGATTTTAAATCCCGAAACTCACCGAATAACTAGGGAACACGTGGCCTATGGTGTACCTTCAGGAAAAGAACTTCTCCTTCCTTGTAGTCGACACTTAGTAAATCCTGAAAGATCTCCTTACTTGAAGAAATCGATTGCACCTTCACTTCAACCTTTAGAGATTTGGCTATGGCTAGATGATGATCTCACAACTTTCGGCTTTTGGAGGGATTAGAAAGAAAAGAGAAGGAAGAATAAAGATGGAGGATTCGGCTATGGCTTCTAATGGAGAGGAAAATATTCGGCTAGGTTCCAACAATTACTTAATTTCAGCTTGACGAAAGAAAAGAAAGAAAAGAAGAGAAGAGAGCACTAAGAATTCGGCAGAGAAAGGAGGAAGCACAAATTGATGAGTAGCCCTCCTTCCTTCCTTTTATAGCCGAAATTATCATCTAAGGAGTCCCTTACTTGGCCACCACTCCTCTATTTTAATAGCTTTATCTCTTTAATTATCACTTAAAATAAAAGATAATTCAGCAACTATCCTTACTTAGCCGAAATTATTAAACTCAAAGTCCCTTACTTGGCCATCACTTCTCCCTTATTTTCCTCTTTATCTCTTTATTCAAATTAAAAGAATTTAATCCAACAATTATCTCTTGAAAATAATGATAAATAAATCCCTTATTTATCCACTATTTATAAAATAATAAAAGCTCCTAATTTATAGCCATGTGCCGTCCACCTCTCTACTCATTGTAGCAAAATAAAATTTCTTTTATTTGCTTCCCATGTGACTCGAACTTAGGCCCATTCCTCTTGCATATGGCGCCATTTCCATAGGCCCCAAGTGGCATCTTCTGCACCACTTTTCCAAGCCTGCTTGTGTGTCAAATTTCACAAACTTTTTCTTTTAAGGCCACCTTGCCTTAATTTCCCCTTTAAACCTTAAAACTCGTCATTTCTAGGTCATTTCTAAGTTTCCAAAATTTTCGATCGGCTCAGAAAACTTGACATTTCCTTACATTTCCAAGTTTCCAAAAATGTTCACTTTCCATTTTCCTTACATTTCCTAGTTTCCAAAAATGTTCACCTTTCATTTTTAAACTTAACATTTCCATACATTTTCAGGTTTCCAAAAATGTTCATTTCTAACTTATTTTCACTCATTTCCGGGTTTCGAAAAATATTCAAAATTTATTCATAATACTTAAAACATGTCACTTCATACAATTAAACCGAAAATGCATAGGCCCTATTTTAGGATGTTACATGCCCTAACTTACTGAGTTTCGATTTTTCTCATAGAACTTAAGATATTAGATATCTCTTATCTTTAAAATTAAAACTTACCAATTTCAAATCAAAAACTTATTCTTGGGAATTCAAAATGTTGTGTCCTAACTTACTGGATATGATGTTTTGTGTCTCGAGGTAGGAATTTTCTAAAATAAAGACGTGCCTAGTTTCGAAGTTATAAGATGCTACATCCTAACTTACTGGGTATAGTATTTTATTTCTTTGAGATAGGAAAGTTTTGGTTTTTCTTCTAATAAAAGGAACTTATTTTTAAATTTTTTAAGTTTGCAATATTAGGACATGATTTTATCGATTAGGTACCAATTTTTGGGCGTTATGAGGGTGCTAATCCTTCCTCATACGTAACCGACTCCCGAACCCATTTTTCTTGTTTTTCGTGAACCAAAATCAGTATTTTGAAATAAAATGATTTTCAAGGTGATCTAATCACACCTAAGTAAAAAGGGATTGGTGGCGACTCCCATTTTCATTTTTAAAAAAAGTCGATCCCCGTTTTTAAAATCAAACTTTTAAAAAGGTTTCGACAGCTTGGCGACTCCACTAGGGACAAATAAGAGAGTCAAGCCGTAAAATTGATAATTTCATGTCCTTTTGTTCGAATTTAAAATTATGATTTTAAAGAAAAAACATGATCCTTTTATTGCATGTGGTTTTAATATATATTTCTGCATTACACTACATGACCGTTGTGGTCGCACCATTAAGTGGGAGCGAGAAGCTATGCCTTCGTGAGGTTTTCACCTCCGCATGGGCTAGTGGATTGCTTCCAGAATACATATGTACCTATGTCTTCGTGAAGTTTTCACTTTCGCATGGCCATAGGGAAATGTATTCCCCTGAACTGAACTCGGTCTATATGAGCCTATAATGGGTGAGGATCGAGGAATCTGCTGGTTCGGGTACCTCAACTTTAGAGCTAAACCGCATATAGTAAACCCTAAGAACTCACCTTAAGTTGAGCTATGCCAAACTTTAGTAGTTACCCAAATAAGTGTTCGTTTTACTTGCTTTATATTTTATTATGTGGTACTAACTTGTTGTGTTTCATTCTTGTGCATATCATTTCATATTTAAAGAGGTATCGATTCACTACGGTTCAAGTTAGAAAGTCAAGGTTATGGAGAACAAATTCCTTGATAAAGTGGAAGACAATGCTGCCACAAGACATGGTCGAGCAAACGCAATTGGAGAAAGGGAATAGCTTAGTTGACGGGTACATATCTGAACTATGGGATTTTACTCGTATTAGTATTACACAAAATGATTTCCAAGAGTTGAAAGAGATATGGGCTCAATGGGATGATGAGGCTAAGCAGCTATTTTATCGTAATTATGGAGATCTACCCTATTTACTTGACATCAAGGTAGATAAGCATCCGCTTGCGGGCCATGACTCGCTTTGGAACTCGCTATATCAATTTGTTTCACTTTCGGGAAAGTAGATTTGGTGCCCACAGTGGAGGAATATACAACCTTGCTTAGATGCCCAAGGGTCCAAGTCGACAAAGCTTATTCTAAGGCTGCTAACGTTCCAAATTTCATGAAAAGGTTAATGAATATCACGGGAATGAGCGAACAGTGGGTCACAGCCAGAATTCAGAAGAAAGGTGAGGGTAAATGCATTCCTTGGGTTAGCTTGAGGGACTTGATTTCTTAGCCCATCCAGACGCAAAGAAAAAGGTTGACGTCTTTTCCTTGTGTATCTATGGGTTGGTAGTCTTCTCAAAGGCTCTAAGACATGTAGATGAAGCAGTCACAGAGTTATTCGATCGACTTGACAAAGGGGTCACTCCAGTACCTGCGATCTTAGCCGAGACGTTCAGATCTTTAAATGCATGTCGGAGAGTAGGTGAAGGTAGATTCATTGGATGTGTGCAGTTGCTGTTAGCTTGGTTTCATAGTCATTTCTAGAAGGTGGAGAAAGTATCCTATCGGGTTTTTTCTGAAAACTATTGATAAACTGAAATAGTAACATATTTTAATCCCACATTTAGCATACTTTTGGATGAGTTATCCCTTGATTTATGTAAAAAGGTGCTCTTAATCCTTTTTTTTCATGTCTTATACTCAGGAAAGCACCCAAGAATAAAAAGAACGAGAAACGGGCTCAAAACGGACCAAAATGTGCCAAAGAAGAAATCGACACGGCCTGGACTAAAGCCCACACGGCCGTGCCTCCTCAAATATACTAGAACACGGCCTGATGTCGATCTACACGGCCGTGCCTCATTAACGGAGTCCAACACGGCCTGGCCACGATTCACACAGGCGTGTGCCATG
The DNA here is from genome assembly GCA_025698515.1 of Gossypium sturtianum. Classification (NCBI taxonomy): domain Eukaryota; kingdom Viridiplantae; phylum Streptophyta; class Magnoliopsida; order Malvales; family Malvaceae; genus Gossypium; species Gossypium sturtianum. The sequence goes on from CM046948.1 coordinate 129,590,090, forward strand.
GCCGTGCCCTTGCCGTGGAGGAGAGTAATTTCACTCGGAAAAGGATACTTAGGGGCAAAGAAACCTATTTCAAAAGCCTATATAAAGACCCTAGGTATAATCTAAAAGAGGGGGGTTAGCTAGGTCAAGGAGCCGAGCCGAAAAGGTCAGATTTGTGGGAAACTCTCAAGGGATAGCCAGTTGATCAATCTCCAGAAGCCGGAATTCTACTCAAGACGGAGGATCTCTCCTTCAATTCCTTCAGGGAGTTTTAGGGATTTCTTATGTTTTGTTTTATCTTTTCTTCTGAGATGTTTTTCTTTATTATTATGAACTAAACCCTTCAGATACCTAAAGAGGGATGAAACCTAGATGAATCTTGTTATTGTTTTCTTAACTATATGATAAATACTTGATTTGTTCTTGATTATGTGTGCTTAATTCTTGTGTTGATATTTCGCGGATATTAATTCAAGTTGAATGTGCTTAGGTGGTGGAGCAAAAGTCCATGCTTAAGAGTAGATCTAGCATAACTAAGCGGAGTTGATCCCGCGCCTAGAGATAGGGTGACGAGATTTTGTCGGATTAGGGTGAAACCTAATATGGGAATCCGTAGATCGATTTACTGCTATTCTAGGGGTTTTAATTAGAAAGAGATTTCAATTAATCAACCTAGGGTTAGACGTTATTTGCCTCAAGAGAGGGTTTAATATAAATTAGGGAGTCCTACGGATCAAGTCAAGTGAATAAATCGTCTGGTTCAGTGTTAGATAACAAGAGAAGTCTAGGTGGATTCTTCCTAAGGGTATCGTCTTAATCAATTGAGTTTTTCCCAAGTATTTCCCCAATTCATTCTTTTTGTCTTTGCGTCTTTAGCTTAGTAATTAGTTAATTTAGATTAATAAATAACTTCACTTATTTTAGGCTAAATAATAGAAAGAAAGTTAGTATTAGTACTCTTACTTCTTTTGGGTTCGACAATCCGGTCTTGCCTAAGCTATACTACTGTTCGATAGGTGCACTTGCCTCAATCGTTGTTATAGTTAGTTCCAGGATCGATCATTATAAATTTAAAACTCTGAAATACAATGATCAAGTTTTTGGCGCCGTTGCCGGGGAACTAAAATATTAAGAAAGCTCTATTTTTATTACTTTAGCCATTATTTTTTTTTCTGCAATTTACTTTTTTTTTTTAGTTTAAATTTTAACTTTGTTAAATTTTCTTTCTTTCTTTTCCTATCAGGTACCTCTAGTTTATGACTAGAAGGAACCCGAGAGGACCACTAGTATACGACAATGATATTCATGCTACCGTTTGTAGGAATCGCAGAGAAATTAGGCGAGCCCTAAAATACACAGAAGAAGAGCGAGAAGACAGATCCAATCCTACTGAAGGGATGGACGAAAATAATCCTCAACCACAAGATGTGGGAGAGAATAATGCTCCGTGTACTATGTATGATTATGCTAAACCTCATTTAACATGAGCAGAATCAAGTATTGTTAGGCCTGCCATAGCCGCTAATAATTTTGAATTAAAGCCTAACACTATACAAATGATTCAATAATTTGTTCAATTTGATGGTTTACAGGACGAAGACCCAAATACTCATATAGCTAATTTTTTAGAAGTCTGTGATACTTTCAAAATAAATGGCGTTTCTGATGATGCCATACGACTTTAGTTATTTCCCTTTTCATTAAGAAATAAAGCCAAACAGTGGTTAAACTCGTTACCACGAGGGTCAATCACTACATGGGATCAAATGATCGAAAAAATTTTATTAAAATATTTCCCATAGACCAAAACGGCCAAATTACGGAATTATATCTCTTCTTTTGTGCAGATGGATTTAGAGACATTATATGACGCATGGGAGAGATATAAGGATCTCTTGAGAAGGTGTCCGCACCATGGTTTACCCTTGTGGTTCCAAGTCCAAACTTTCTATAACGGTGTAAACCCCTCGACGAGGCAACTAATTGATTCAGCCGCCGATGGAACCCTGAACAATAAAACTCTTGAAGCAGCTTACGAGTTTATTGAAGAGATGTCACTGAATAACTATCAGTGGCAGGTTACAAGGACCAAACCAACAAAATCAGCCGGAGTTTTCAACATGGATGCAATAACCATGCTATCAACACAAGTAGAGATGATGAATAAAAAGCTTGATAGTTTGTGTTCTTCGCAGGTACATCTAGTAATGCAGTGCGACGTAAGTGGAACCGTGGCGAATCCTGAGTACCCACACTACCAACCGGGCACAGAGAGCGAACAGATGAACTATATAGGTAACAATTTTAGATCTAATAATCCTTATAGTAATAATTATAACCCAGGTTGGAGAAACCACCCAAATTTTTCGTAGGGAGGTCAAGGAAATCAAAGACAACAACCTCCTCAAAATTTCCAAAATCAGCCCTATCCACAGGAGAAGAAGCCGAACCTTGAAGAGATGCTAACAAGATTCATGGCATCCACAGAAAACCGTCTCCAAGACACTGAAACCACCCTTAAGACCCAACAAGCATCGATCAAAAGGATCGAGAGCCAAGTTAGGGAAGTCACTAATTCAGTTGAGGAAGTTTCTAAGTCAGTTGGACAACTCGCGAAGTTGATGTCTGAACGATCGCAAGGGCGTCTACCAAGCAACACTGAGATTAATCCAAAGGAGCAAATCCAAGCCATAACAGCTCAAGAAAGTGAAGGATTAGACGAACCCAGTCCAATACAAGGAAATGAGGTAGAAAAAGGAAAAGTTGAGGAAACACAAGACAAGCCAAAACCGTAGTCAAGGAGTACCAACCTCGCATACCATATCCCGGCGTTAACGAGAGATTTACACAGAGGAGAATGATTCGGTAAGTTTCTTAAACTTTTAAAGAAATTACATACTAACTTACCGCTACTTGAAGCTCTTTCACAGATGCCGATTCGAGAAATTTTTAAAACATCTCTTGACGAACAAACGTAAATTAGATGAGGATCCACATGTGGAATTAAACGCAGATACTCGGCAAATGTTGCGAATAGACTACCACAAAAGCTAAAAGATCCGTGGAGTTTTACAATTCCATGTTTAATTGGTAGACTAACTGTTGATAATGCATTAGCTGATTTAGGGGCAAGCATAAATGTCAACCCAAACAAACTAGGATGAGCATTCAATTAGCTGATAAAATTGTTAGAATTCCTAGGGGTATTATCGAATATGTTCTTGTAAAAATTGACAAATTCCTTTTCCCAAAGATTTTGTTGTCTTAGACATGGATGAGGATAATTCGATTCCCTTAATTTTAGGAAGACCCTTTTAGCAAAATGCACAAAGACTAAAATTGATGTTGATGCAGAGAACTCCTACTTCGTGTAGGTAATGAGACGGTCACCCTCAAGGCTCTCGACTCACCGTAACATCGAGTAATCAAGGTGAGAACGTAAATTCTACTAATAACCATTTGGTTAACCCTTATTTTCAGGAAGCACCACAAAATAATACAACTGAACCCGATCCTAAACCCCATGCAAACAAGGAAGTAGTTCATGAAGATCGAAGGATTCAGATCGATGATCTAGACGAGTGGAAGACACACTTCAAGGAAAAATTAGGGATACACGACGAAGAACCGGAACCACACAAGGTAAAATCGAAGGAGCCCCCAGAAGAGCTCATAGGAACAACAAACCACTTCAAAATAGGATACTGTGCATCGTTAGATAAGGCAGATCCTTGAATATCTCCTCCGGACCCTAACACAAATAAAGAAATACCTTTTAGGGTAACCAGTGTTTTCCCATACGAAACAGTCGAGGTAAGTAATCCTATTTTTGGTACTTTTACTATAAACTCATCTCGACTTAAACTTTTTCACGAGGATCAAACTGATAGCATGAGGAAGGACTTCCAACTCCTCAAACCACCCTGACAATGCAAACGAGAGGAGAGTCTAGCTTAAGACTTTAAACGAGCGCTTCTTGGGAGGCAACCCGAGCACTAACCCCATTAACTTTTACTTTTTTATTTTTTCTTATTTATTCTATTTTATCCTTTCTTTATAGTACCTAACCATAAACTAACCAAAAGTATATAATTCTCGGCCACACGGCCTTGCACACGGCCGTGGCCGTGGCCATGTGTATGCCCCGGATCACCGTACTGACATGGCAGAGATGGTACGAGTCAGAGAGAATTAAATCTTCGAAGTCACGGACTCCAACCACCGCCCTACGGGCACCAACAGAAAGCCATGGCCGTGCGACGCGGCCGTCGATGACACTGACTTATCACCAACGGGCGTGGCAATCTGTAAAACGGGCGTGGGTGAACAAACACACCTAGACACACGGCCGTGCGAGGAGGTCATGTGAATTGACACGCCTAAGGCGTACGGGCGTGGGGTTGTACTAGGTTTGAATGTAACACCCCAAACCCGGCCCATTCGTTACGACCGAATTTGAGATGCCACTGCAGAAAAACGTTTGAAGACTGATTTCACTTTTGGGAAAAACATTAAAAATTTTGTCATTTGAAAACCATGTCCAATTAAAAATTCTAAATAATATAAGCTTGACAAAAATATCCAAATTAAAAGCACTTCCAAATAATAATTTAATGGTCGTCTAGCTTAAACATAATAAAAATGCTCAAATAGAAATACTTAAATACTTTAATCGGGCCTTATTACAACAAATAATTAAACAAAAGTTCTTAGTAATAAATGAATAAAATAAAGAAGATGTCTTCTGCATGGGCCACCTCGTATCCACTCCAACCCGGTCCAATCACCACGAATCATCTGCGATGTTTAATAAAAATTGGGTGAGTCATACAGACTCAGTGTGTAATTAATCCACTGAATTCCACCCACATGTTAACCACATATTAACCCATATATCGGATAACAAATATCATATTCACATGTTAACACATTCTCGGGCTTGGCCCATATTCATATCACATTCATCTAATAGGGTAGTTAACCACATAATTTCCACATACTGGGCTTAGCCCATTTCCACACTGATCCACATTCATATACTGGGCTTTGCCTATTTTTACATTAATCCACATATCATATTGGTCTTGGCCCATTTCCACATATGTTCACATACGAAATCATGCAATTATGAAGCCCAACCCAAACCTAGGGTCCATCCGCTACACACCCCCTTATCCAAATTACCACACACCGGGATTATCAAATCACCCTCTCCTTTTCACTCCAAAGGCAAGCACTGCCGTCCACGTGCAATTAAGCACAATAGTACACAACGCGACCTCAGTCAGCGCCAATCCACAATGTAGCCGTAGCTAACACCAAAACAACGATGGGACACATAGTCACTCATCAACCACGATATGGCACATAGCCGATATCAACCACGATGAGGCACATAGCCACTCATCAAGCCACGCGAACTAAATCGCAATTAATCCACAACGTGACCTCGGGCCAACGCCAATCCACGATGTAGCTCAAGGCTAAGATCAAAAACCACGATGGGACACATAGTCACTCATCAACCACGATATGGCACATAGCCGATATCAACCACGATGAGGCACATAGCCACTCATCAAGCCACGCGAACTAAATCGCAATTAATCCACAACGTGACCTCGCCAACGCCAATCCATGATGTAGCTCAAGGCTAACATCAAACCACGTACTCAAGTACACCCGCATCTTCTTTCATATCCCAACCCATGCACATGCCACATAAAATAATGATACAATGTAATGATGCATGAGCATGTTCATCAAGCATATTATCACATATTCATATTAATAATCACATATCATCGTGTTTGGTACTTACCGGATTATCGACATACCCTTGAGGGTATCCTTATCACAATTTCTACTGCACTAGTTAGCACATTCATAACACATACACATTTCACATACATATCATATACTTCCGAAAAAACGGTGGGTTAATCACACACCGATCACTTGGAGAACTATGCTTTCGATAGCATCGATGCTATCACTAGGCGATACTACGGCTATTTTCCTACTTTCTTGTTCCGACGCTGGTCCACACCCCGTGGCCAATCCCTAATCACGAGACAGATCTCTTCTTAAACTTCGAGATACTGGACCTTCCCTTTCCCTTCTTGAATGGTATTCGCCTCCATCAACACACTTAATCGTAACAATCGATTTAATCATCAATATACGAATTCTTAACCAAATATCCACAACTTATCATACTTACCGGTGAGAGGGTCTTAAAATCTCGAAAGCTTGATCTAATGCTTAGATCCTTAATCCCTACATTTGATCAATCACCTACTACTTTAATAAAAAGCCATTCGCCATAAATCCAAATCCTAGTAGGATTAGTATACTTAAACTTACCTTGTTGCCGTTTGACTTAAGAATCAAGTCTTGAAATCTCTCGCTATACTCTTCTTGCATTCGCCAAGCATTGAATCAATTAACTTGGTTAGTTTTCGCTTTTGAATAATTAATGAACACATATATTTACCAAACATGGCCTTGGCCGAATACTATAGACACTTACCTTGTGGATTTTAAATCCCGAAACTCACCGAATAACTAGGGAACACGTGGCCTATGGTGTACCTTCGGGAAAAGAACTTCTCCTTCCTTGTAGTCGACACTTAGTAAATCCCGAAAGATCTCTTCAAAGTTTTGGCAATAAGATATTAATGGGATTAGTCCTAGATTTCGGCAAATCTTAAGAAAAAAGGATGAAACCGAATGAGATCTTACCCTTACTTGAAGAAATCGATTGCACCTTCACTTCAACCTTCAGAGATTCGGCTATGGCTAGATGATGATCTCACAACTTTCGGCTTTTGGAGGGATTAGAAAGAAAAGAGAAGGAAGAATAAAGATGGAGGATTCGGCTATGGCTTCTAATGGAGAGGAAAATATTCGGCTAGGTTCCAACAATTACTTAATTTCGGCTTGACAAAAGAAAAGAAAGAAAAGAAGAGAAGAGAGCACTAAGAATTCGGAGAGAAAGGAGGAAGCACAAATTGATGAGTAGCCCTCCTTCCTTCCTTTTATAGCCGAAATTATCATCTAAGGAGTCCCTTACTTGGCCACCACTCCTCTATTTTAATAGCTTTATCTCTTTAATTATCACTTAAAATAAAAGATAATTCAGCAACTATCCTTACTTAGCCGAAATTATTAAACTCAAAGTCCCTTACTTGGCCATCACTTCTCCCTTATTTTCCTCTTTATCTCTTTATTCAAATTAAAAGAATTTAATCCAACAATTATCTCTTGAAAATAATGATAAATAAATCCCTTATTTATCCACTATTTATAAAATAATAAAAGCTCCTAATTTATAGCCATGTGCCGTCCACCTCTCTGCTCCTTGTAGCAAAATAAAATTTCTTTTATTTGCTTCCCATGTGACTCGAACTTAGGCCCATTCCTCTTGCATATGGCGCCATTTCCATAGGCCCTAAGTGGCTTCTTCAGACCATTTTCCAAGCCTGTTTGTGTGTCAAATTTCACAAACTTTTTTCTTTTAAGGCCACCTTGCCTTAATTTCCCTTTTTAAACCTTAAAACTCGTCATTTCTAGGTCATTTCTAAGTTTCCAAAAATTTTCGATCGGCTCTGTAAACTTGACATTTCCTTACATTTCCATGACATTTCCTTACAAGACATTTCCTTACATTTCCAAGACATTTCCTTACATTTCCATGACATTTCCTTACAAGACATTTCCTTACATTTCCAAGACATTTCCTTACATTTCCATGACATTTCCTTACAAGACATTTCCTTACATTTCCAAGGTTCTAAAAATGTTCACTTTCCTCTTTATACTTAACATTTCCATACATTTCCAGTTTCCAAAAGTGTTCAAAATATATTCATAACACATAAGATATGTCATTTCGCACAATTAAACTAAAAATGCATAGGCCCTTTTCAGATGTTACGCTTCTACCCTCCTTAAAAATAATTTCGTCCTCGAAATTACTTATTAACGAATAATCGTACATCTTAACTCACCGCACTACGCTTATGTCGCGCACTCGATCTTAATAGAACCATCATACTTTCTAGGCACAGTCTCTAAGTTCACGTCCCCTAGAACTCATTTCTAACGTCGCGATTTAATCTGATTAAAAAGTTTTATGCATCAGAAATTTTGTTCCACTGATTATTCGCGAATAGTTTTATGAAAAGAGATGTTCAGAAGTAGTTCTTTCGATCAACAAAAGTTTCTAGTTCAAGTTCACTACTCTAACTCAGGGAGTCACATTCACATTCATAAGCAGAGACACATTCATTTCTCCATGAAGTCACATTCATTCACAACATCATTCACTACACTTTTATGGCCATTCCATCCATTTCCCTACCCAGGGGTAATTTCGTCATTTTCTCTACAGGGGTATTTTGGTAATAAATCGGGGTCAATTCGAAAATATTTTTCAAATTAAAGGTATTTCAGAATTTACAAAATCTCTGGGTTATTTTGTTTTCCAAATCAGAGGTGTTGCAAAAATTTCATAAATCGAGGTTATTTCGGTAATTTTGGAAGTCGTAAGCGCCCCAGAAATTTTCCAAATCGAGTATCTTGTTATTTGTAAAATGTAAGTTTTTGATATCTTTGTAAAGTAGAAATATTTTAACAAAAGTCGAGGGTATTTTTGAAAATCTTAAAAACTAAGTGTATTTTAGTAATTTACAATACATGGGCATTTTTTGTAATTTTGTAAATCGGAGATATTTTGGAAAAAAAATTTCACAATAATCTTTTACTACAATTAAAAGGGTAATTTAGGGATTTTAAAACTAGGGTTTTTATCAAGGCTAGTCCCTTTCGGGTTTTAATTATCGGGTTTAGCCCGTGAATAAGTCATCTTGGTCAGGGTGAATCGTAGCTACGCACCAGGTAGGATTCGAGTAAAGAGGAGGTGAGTCGCTAGGACCGCTTAAATACCAAGCTCTTCATCGAATCCACTCCTAGACATGCGCACAATGGTTGCCACACCCATTTCGGTGACTTACTTCACGGTGTTTGTTTAATAGTCCTTAAGTCTTATGCATGTGTTTGAGTGCACTAGCCCTAGGGTTCAATAGCCCTAATATTCTAATCTACGAGCCCAAATAAGCCCATAATAATTCACATAAACAAGTCACTTCAATAATTAGAAGTACTTACCTGTGGACTTCGGTAGGAGATATAGGTGCCATGCCGTAATAACTCAAAAGTTTATGAAAGCCCATACTTTTGAAAAGGTCATCTATGAAAAATTATTTTTGGACCCAAAACCTCAAAGCCGAGTTTTGAACCTGCTCGATATACTAAATCAGAACACTCCCAAACCCGCCCATTCGTTACGGTACGAATTTGAGATGCCATCATGGAAAAAACGTTTGAAGACTGATTTCACTTTTGGGAAAAACATTAAAAATTTTGTCATTTGAAAACCATGTCCAATTAAAAATTCTAAATAATATAAGCTTGACAAAAATATCCAAATTAAAAGCACTTCCAAATAATAATTTAATGGTCGTCTAGCTTAAACATAATAAAAATGCTCAAATAGAAATACTTAAATACTTTAATCTGGGCCTTATTACAACAAATAATTAAACAAAAGTTCTTAGTAATAAACTAAATAAAATAAAGAAGATGTCTTCAGATGGGCCACCTCGTATCCACTCCAACCCGGTCCAATCACTCACGAATCATCTCATGATGTTTAATAAAAATTGGGTGAGTCATACGACTCAATGTGTAATTAATCCACCAATTCCACCCACATGTTAACCCCATATTAACCCATATATCGGATAACAAATATCATATTTACATGTTAACACATTCTGGGCTTGGCCCATATTCATATCACATTCATCTAATAGGGTAGTTAACCACATAATTTCCACATACTGGGCTTAGCCCATTTCTACAATCGATCCACATTCATATACTGGGCTTTGCCCATTTTTACATTAATCCACATATCATATTGGGCTTGGCCCATTTCCACATATGTTCACATACGAAATCATGCAATTATGAAGCCCAACCCAAACCTAGGGTCCATCCGCTACACACCCCTTATCCAAATTACCACACACCAAGGGATTATCAAATCACCCTCTCCTTTTCACTCCAATGGCAATCATCGCCGTCCACGTGCAATTAAGCACAATAGTCCACAACGCGACCTCGGTCCACGCTAATCCATGATGTAGCCGTAGCTAACACCAAAACCACGATGGGACACATAGTCACTCATCAACCACGATATGGCACATAGCCGATATCAACCACGATGAGGCACATAGCCACTCATCAAGCCACGCGAACTAAATCACAATTAATCCACAACGTGACCTCGGTCAACATCAATCCACGATGTAGCTCAAGGCTAACATAAAAACCACGATGGGACACATAGTCACTCATCAACCACGATATGGCACATAGCCGATATCAACCACGATGAGGCACATAGCCACTCATCAAGCCACGCAAACTAAATCGCAATTAATCCACAACGTGACCTCGGTCAACGCCAATCCACGATGTAGCTCAAGGCTAACATCAAACCACGTACTCGAAGTACACCCGCACCTTCTTTCATATCCCAACCCATGCACATGCCACATAAAATAATGATACAATGTAATGATGCATGAGCATGTTCATCAAGCATATTATCACATATTCATATTAATAATCACATATCATCGGGTTTGGTACTTACCGGATTATCGACATACCCCTCGAGGGTATCCTTATCACAATTTCCACTCGCACTAGTTAGCACATTCATAACACATACACATTTCACATACATATCATATACCCGAAAAACGGTGGGTTAATCACACACCCGATCACTTGGAGAACTATGCTTTCGATCATCGATGCTATCACTAGGCGATACTACGGCTATTTGCCTACTTTCTTGTTCTACGCTGGTCCACACCCCTATGGCCAATCCCTAACTCCGAGACAGATCTCTTCTTAAACTTCGGGATAGGGACCTTCCTTTCCCTTATTGAATGGTATTCGCCTCCATCAACACACTTAATCGTAACAATCGATTTGATCATCAATATACGAATTCTTAACCAAATATCCACAACTTATCATACTTATCGAAAGGGTCTTGAAATCCCGAAAAGCTTGATCTAATGCTTAGATCCTTAATCCCTACATTTGATCAATCACCTACTACTTTAGTAAAAAGCCATTCGGCCATAAATCCAAATCCTAGTAGGATTAGTATACTTAAACTTACCTTGTTTCCGCTTTGACTTAAGAATCAAGTCTTGAAATCTCTCGCTATACTCTTCTTGCATTCGCCAAGCATTGAATCAATTAACTTGGTTAGTTTTCGGCTTTTGAATAATTAATGAACACATATATTTACCAAACATGGCCTTGGCCGAATACTAGTGACACTTACCTTGTGGATTTTAAATCCCGAAACTCACCGAATAACTAGGGAACACGTGGCCTATGGTGTACCTTCGGGAAAAGAACTTCTCCTTCCTTGTAGTCGACACTTAGTAAATCCCGAAAGATCTCTTCAAAGTTTCGGCAACAAGATATTAATGGGGTTACTCCTAGATTTCGGCAAATCTTAAGAAAAAAGGATGAAACCGAATGAGATCTTACCCTTACTTGAAGAAATCGATTGCACCTTCACTTCAACCTTTAGAGATTCGGCTATGGCTATATGATGATCTCACAACTTTCAGCTTTTGGAGGGATTAGAAAGAAAAGAGAAGGAAGAATAAAGATGGAGGATTCGGCTATGGCTTCTAATGGAGAGGAAAATATTCGGCTAGGTTCCAACAATTACTTAATTTCGGCTTGACAAAAGAAAAGAAAGAAAAGAAGAGAAGAGAGCACTAAGAATTCGGCAGAGAAAGGAGGAAGCACAAATTGATGAGTAGCCATCCTTCCTTCCTTTTATAGCCGAAATTATCATCTAAGGAGGCCCTTACTTGGCCACCACTCCTCAATTTTAATAGCTTTATCTCTTTAATTATCACTTAAAATAAAAGATAATTCAGCAACTATCCTTACTTAGCCGAAATTATTAAACTCAAAGTCCCTTACTTGGCCATCACTTCTCCCTTATTTTCCTATTTATCTCTTTATTCAAATTAAAAGAATTTAATCCAACAATTATCTCAAGAAAATAATGATAAATAAATCCCTTATTTATCCACTATTTATAAAATAATAAAAGCTCCTAATTTATAGCCATGTGCCGTCCACCTCTCTGCTCCTTGTAGCAAAATAAAATTTCTTTTATTTGCTTCCCATGTGACTCGAACTTAGGCCCATTCCTCTTGCATATGGCGCCATTTCCATAGGCCCTAAGTGGTATCTTCTGACCACTTTTCCAAGCCTGTTGTGTGTCAAATTTCACAAACTTTTTTCTTTTTAAGGCCACCTTGCCTTAATTTCCTTTTTAAACCTTAAAACTCGTCATTTCTAGGTCATTTCTAAGTTTCCAAAAATTTTCGATCGGCTCAGTAAACTTGACATTTCCTTACATTTCCATGACATTTCCTTACAAGACATTTCCTTACATTTCCAAGACATTTCCTTACATTTCCATGACATTTCCTTACAAGACATTTCCTTACATTTCAAGACATTTCCTTACATTTCCATGACATTTCCTTACAAGACATTTCCTTACATTTCAAGGTTCTAAAATGTTCACTTTCCTCTTTTAAACTTAACATTTCCATACATTTCCAGGTTTCCAAAAGTGTTCAAAATATATTCATAACACATAAGATATGTCATTTCGTACTATTAAACCAAAAATGCATAGGCCCTTTTCAGGATGTTACATTGAAAATCTATTTAAACCCCCCCTCCCTTCTCTCTTCTCCTATGAACTTTCAACTTTTCATTTCTCCCTACTTCCCTTCTCCAATACATCCCCAAAACCCTTGAGCTATATCAAATGCCGAAGAAGCGGAAGGAATCAAGCATAGTCTCCCTGAAGGAGACCAATCTACATAAGTTCATGCCGGCCGCTTCATTCATACGACAAACCAGGGATATTTGAGGCTATCTAGTTTTTATTTCGTTTTTCTCTTTTGCTTCAATTTCTTTATCTTTACTTCTCTTCTGCTTAAATTAGTTTACTTCAATTTAGTTTCTTAGTGTCAGGTTCTAAAGGCTGCTTGGGAATCACACCACGACCGCCACCACCACCTCACCACAACCCTAGAGGTTACACCCACCTTGCGAACCATCCAACAATAAGGACACTACGGTCCATTAATTTTTCTTTTAATTTTATTTTAATTTATTTCACTTTATCATGCTTTTCTTTAATTTTATTAGTATAGTTTTAATTATTTGTCTTAAGAACCCCTGGCTAATCCTGCATGAGCTACCCAATTTCTTCATCTAGCGCAGGATCGTCATCGAGACCGACCCCTCCAACATATCGTTCATCCAACTCAAGGAATTCATCCATAATTCAGGGAGTTTCACTTATCCCCATATCTTCTGATCTGAATATTTTCTATCTTTGTACATTGAGGGCAATGTACATCTTAAGTGTGGTGGGGTGAAAACATAAGGATTCCAAACCTTTTTTCATTATTCTCAAAATCCTGAATTATGTCTTGTTTTTAAGTAAATTCCTCATATTACTAATTATGATGAAATTTCTAATGATTTATGATTTTTATTGATATGTTTTAGATTAAGTCATTAATAATTGTGCATTGATAATTAAATTTTAAGATACTAAAGAATCAAGCATGATAAGTCCATTTTTTTCAATTAAAATTTGCTAGGTTGTTGAACTGAATTTAAATATTACTTTGAAGTCTGAAATTTACGAGGTTGATGTTAAAAATACCCATAATTTTTGTGAGTTTTTGAGCCTTATAGAGCATATATTCTTTTTCATGCTCACTTTATTGATTATGAGTATGTCAACATTGATTTGTTATTCTAGAACTTGCCTCGTTTATACATATCGAGACCACACCTATGATTTGATATACAGAGATGATTAAGGCACCTAGGTTTTAACCCACTAACTCCATTAAAAGCCTACCTTCACAATTAACCCCTAGTGAACCCCTTTTAATCCTAACAACCCTTTTTATTGACATAACCACTAATATTAACCCAAAGCCCTTTGTATTTGTTATCACATTCTTTTTCGACTTCCCTTATATCGAGATTTGATTTGATTAAGCTACCTAATTATTTCATCTTAGCATATGAATAGATGTATTATATATATATAAAATATATATATATTCAGTATTAGTACGATGAAAGGCGAGCTTGTACAGTTAAAGTCTATTTATTGAAGAAGAAGCTCATATTATTAGTTTAAAGTTTCAATCCATTATGTAATTATTCAGTTTATTGTTTCTAGTTAGGTAATTTATCAATTCAATCTCGATTCTAACCTTCTAATTCAGCCTCTATCCACACCTTAACCCTAGCCCCGTTACAACCCTAATTAAAGACCTTTTGATTTGTGCATCATCTCATATTACAGTGGTGGAGACTTGATTTTTAGGCAAGCCTATGGAATTAACTTTTCATGTTCGACTTTTGAGTGCCTAAATTTTGAACCTTAAACACTTTGAGTGATTTGAGTGAATCTTTTGTGAGAATGTCAATCCTTGTCGATTTTGAATTAAAGGTAATTATTTAGATAAGGGGAGACGCCTATATTTTCGAGCTACAAATCTATGACTTAGATTGTTTGAATCCTTAGGACTCTTTGAATTGAATTATCCATGTATAAATTATCTATGAATTATGATGAAACATTGTTGATAGGAATTATGAATTATAGAAAGTTCGTTTTAATTGTAAGTTGAGAATTTTGCTTGAGGACAAGCAAAAGCTTAAGTGTGGGGGTATTTGATAAACCGAAATAGTAACATATTTTAATCCCACATTTAGCATACTTTTGGATGAGTTATCCCTTTATTTATGTAAAAAGGTGCTCTTAATCATTTCTTTTCATGTCTTATACTCAGGAAAGCACCCAAGAATAAAAAGAACGAGAAACGGGCTCAAAACGGACCAAAATGGGCCAGAGAATAAATCAACACGGCCTGGACTAAAGCCCACACGGCCGTGCCTCCTCAAATATACTAGAACACGGCTTGATGTCGATCTACACGGCCGTGCCTCATTAACGGAGTCCAACACGGCCTGGCCACGATTCACACGGGCGTGTGCCATGGCCGTGCCCCTGCCGTGGAGGAGAGTAATTTCACTCAGAAAAGGATACTTAGGGGCAAACAAACCTATTTCAAAAGCCTATATGAATCGTGTTATTGTTTTCTGAACTATATGATGAATACTTGATTTGTTCTTGATTATGAGTGCTTAACTCTTGTGTTGATATTTCGCGGATATTAATTCAAGTTGAATGTGCTTAGGTGGTGGAGCAAAAGTCCCTGCTTAAGAGTAGATCTAGCATAATTAAGCGGAGTTGATCGCGCGCCTAGAGATAGGGTGATGAGATTTTGCCGGATTAGGGTGAAACCTAATATGGGAGTCCATAGATCGATTTCTTCGCTATTTTAGGGGTTTTAATTAGAAAGAGATTTCAATTAATCAACCTAGGGTTAGACGTTATTCGCCTCGAGAGAGGGTTTAATATAAATTAGAGAGTCCTACGGATCAAGTCAAGTGAATAAATCGTCTGCTTCAGTGTTAGATAACAAGAGAAGTCTAGGTGGATTCTTCCTAAGGGTATCGTCTTAATCAACTGAGTTTTTCCCAAGTATTTCCCCAATTCATTCTTTTTGTCTTTGCGTCTTTAGCTTAGTAATTAGTTAATTTAGATTAATAAACAACTTCACTTATTTTAGGCTAAGTAATAGAAAAAAAGTTAGTATTAGTACTTTTAGTTCCTTTGGGTTTGACAATCCGGTCTTGCCTAAGCTATACTATTGTTCGATAGGTGCACTTGCCTCAATCATTGCTATAGTTAGTTCCAGGATCGATCATTATAAATTTAAAACTCTGAAATACAATGATCAACTATTCTCTGTTAAAAGAGATAGTAGCTACACCAAGGAAAGAAGACGTGTCCGAGGAAAGCTAGATGGCGCTCCTTCAAAACCTTCAAGAAGAAGACATCGAGTGGAGGGCTCCTTGGATGATTCCCGATGAAATCCTTTATCGATGTGGGAGTTTTGACTGGGTTCCTTTACTTGGCATTTGGGAAGCCGTTGGATATGCCCCTTTGCTCGTACTTAGGCAATATGGGTCGAGACAGTTCGTACCAATGACATCTGGGCTGGCTCAGTGTGAGTTCTCCTACAGAGAGGAAAATTATAAGAAGAGGGTTAAGGAGATTTCTAGTGCTTAGAATCAGACTCGTAGGATGAAGAGTTTATCCGCAGGCCCAATGGTGACCCTTGAATACATTGGATGGAGGATTAGAAGGGTTAATGATAACATCCCCGAGCTGAATCCAAAAGATGCCCAATCAAGAGAAGAATGCTTGCAAGTGGTTCCATCAGAGTTAGAAATTGTGAAGCAAGATTTCAAAAAGAAGAGCTCAGAGCTGGGAAAGAGGATAGAAAAGTTGGAAGAAGAAAAGACGTATCTGAGGTTAGACGTGGATGTTCAGAAATCAGAGGCCGAAAAGTTGAGAAAAGGGAAGAAAAGGGTCGAGGAAGATCTGAGTGACCTAAAGATGGAATATAAAAAGCTGCATCTATCACTGAAAAATGCTGGATTGGGGAAGACTTCACAACAGTGGCAACAAGAGGTACAAGAGGAAAAAGCCAAGGCTGACCATTGGGAGAAGAAGTTCCTAGAGATGCAGATGCGGAATGAGGCTCTAGAAAGGAGTTTGGCCAAAAGCCAAAAAGAGAAAAGTGGATTGAAGGCTAAAGTCGCCGAACTCGGACGGTCTCTTCATCATCATTGAAGCCGTAATTCCGTGATTGAGTTAAAGGCAAGCCTAAACAAGATCGAGGAAATGAAGGGTAAGATTGAAAAGTTAGAATCAGCATTGCACAGTTGTGAACTTCGGATCGAGCTTCTTGAAACAAGAGAAGGGCATTGGAAGGAAGAGCTGCACCACTCGCATGATCAAGTTAGAAATCGTGATCATATCATGGGTGAAGCAATAATTCAGATTCGGGAAGTAGCTGATCACCTACAGACTTTGGCATCACAGGCTGATATGTTGAGCATGAAGTATGAGCTGTAGTCCGATAGTAGTCAAAAGCTAGCTTCTTTGCTTGGGAAAATCAAAACTTTAGGACTTAGGGCGAAAGCATATTTGTGGTCCGTTTTATGTAAAGGATTTTGTTTTCTAATAAAGTTTTCTAAAATGAAGTTGAATCAAAATCGATGCCTCTTTAGATTCATGCATTTGCATTACATCATATCATTTGCATTTAAGTCCATAGAGAGAGTCTAATTAGTTGAAATTATAACAGAGAGAGAGAAAGAGAGAAAAAGGGAAGGAAAATCTGGAAGCTGAACATCCTTACAGAACACGTGCCAAATCAAGGAAAATGGATCAAAGATTGGAACAATTCCAAAGAGACATGCAAGACCAGATGCAAGAGAAAATGGAAAAACTCCAACAAGAGATGAGGGACCAGATGTTGGAGGCTCAAAAGAATATGATGACCCAAATGGCCCAAATGTTGAATGGGGTAATGGACAAGGGAAAGGGTCCAATAGTTAATGCTGAAGACAATGAGGATTTTCCTAGGGGGTTCACTCCACCACACGTGCAAACACAACATGA
This sequence comes from Gossypium sturtianum, assembly GCA_025698515.1. Taxonomy (NCBI): domain Eukaryota; kingdom Viridiplantae; phylum Streptophyta; class Magnoliopsida; order Malvales; family Malvaceae; genus Gossypium; species Gossypium sturtianum. Next base: position 129,607,836 of record CM046948.1, read on the forward strand.
GGAATATTCCAGAAGGCCACCTGTCACAATTAGGCCTCAGCAAGGGCAAGCTGACACTGGAGTGCCCATGAATTTTCAAGTTGGCATAGGATCTAACCCAGGGGATAACCCCGCTAATCCTGTTATTCCTGATCTGGACATGGCAGAGAGAGAGGGGATCAGAACTGAATCTTCAAGACAGTTGGAAGATCGTTGGAAGAAAAATTCAGGGCTTTGGAAAATGCCGACCATCACCATGGTATTGACGCAAAGGATTTGAGTTTGGTCCCAGATCTGGTGCTTCCTCATAAATTCAACATGCTGGAATTTGAGAAGTACAATGGGACTAGTTGCCCTGAAGCCCACATCACTATGTTCTGTAGACGCATGACTGGTTACGTGAATAATGATCAACTTTTGATTCATTGTTTCCAAGACAATTTAGTGGAGGCAGCATCCAGGTGGTACAATCAACTTAGTCGCGTTAACATTAGCTCCTAGAGAGACTTGGCTCAAGCCTTCATGAAGCAGTATAATCATGTTAAAGACATGATGCCTGATAGAATCATGTTGCAAAACATGGAAAATAAATCGAATGAAAGCTTCAGGCAATACGTGCAAAGATGGAGGGAAGTTTCCATGCAAGTACAACCACCTCTCCTAGAGAAGGAAACCACCATGCTGTTTATCAATACTTTAAAGGCACCTTTTATCACCCATATGATAGGAAGCACCACCAAAAGTTTCGCAGATATAGTGATGGCAGGTGAAATGATAGAAAATGCCATAAGGGGTGGTAAGATTGAAGCAGGAGAAAGTACTAGAAGATCTACTCCTAGAAAAAAGGACAACGACGTGAACAATACGAGTACATACAACAAAGGGTACTCAAAGGCAGTTACTGTCAGCCAGCCGAAAGTGGTTATTGTTGGGCAACAAGGGTCGACAAGACAAGAATCAGGCCTAAGACAAAATTCTGAAAAGCTCCAATTTACGCCAATCCCAATGACGTATAAGGAGCTATATCAGAGTTTATTCGATGCACGCGCAGTGTCCCCATATTATCTACAACCGTTACAACCCCCATATCCTAAATGGTATGACTCCAACGCTCACTGTGATTACCACACGGGAATATCGGGGCATTCGATAGAAAATTGTACAGCCTTTAAAAAGGTAGTTGAGAGGCTCATCAAGTTGAGGATTGTCAAGTTTGATGATACACCCAGTGCGGAGAACCCATTACCCAATCATGGAGATAAGGGAATAAACGCGATTGGAGAGAGTGTCATGAGAAGGACAAAGGGGGATATCTCAGAGGTGAAAACTCCATTGAGAATGGTGTGGAAAGAAATGGTAAGAAGAGGAATGATATTATCTGATTCTTTGAAAAGATGTGAAGGACTAAGGAGCTACAGCGAGTTCCACAAAGCTGAAGGACATGAGATCCAGAAATGTACTGAGTTCAGACTATTGGTACAGAGCCTTATGGACAATAAGGAACTGGAGTTTTACGAAGAAGGCACAGAGGGAGGAAACATACATGCAACTGAATAAGAATTGACAAAGCAAAAGGTCAATTATCCGAGGATCATAATTTCCCGATTGAGAAATACAGAAGGAGGGGCACAATTTGCACCTAAAGTTGTAATCCAGAAACCTGTTTCCTTTCCTTACAAGGATAACAAGATGGTACCATAGAATTACGACTGTAATGTGACGACACCGGGAGTGGAAAACTCAGCTAGCACATCCAAGGAGGTCCAAGGTGAGGGATTCTACACAAGAAGTGGAAGGCATTACGACTCGGTAAACGTCGAAACAGAACCGGTGAAATCAAAAACTGTGGCAGTTAAACCAGGGAAAGGACCTGGCGCCCTTATTAACGAACCTGTGAAGGATGAAGAGGCTAAAGAATTTTTAAAATTATTGAAACACAGTGAATACAGTGTGGTAAAGTAGTCACTTGTGAGCAACCGCTCGCGCATATCAGTGCTAGCCTTACTTTTAAGTTCGGAAGTACATCGTGAGGCATTGATGAAAGTGTTGAACGAGACTTATGTTACTAAGGATATATCTATCAATAAGCTTGACCGATTGGTTAGTAACATAAGTGCTGATAACTTTATTTCCTTCAGTGATGATGAAATTCCACCTGGAGGTATGGGATTGACCAAGGCCCTACATATAACTACTCGTTGTAAGGGATATACTCTACCGAGCGTGCTAATCGACAATGGATCAGCCTTGAATGTCTTACCTTTGTCGACTCTAAAAAGGTTGTCGATAAACAGTTCTCACATGAAGACATGACAGAACATAGTGAGAGCATTTGATGGCACTGAGAGAAGAGTGATGGGGAGAATTGATATACCATTGCAGATTGGGCCAAACACATATGACGTGGACTTTCTGGTGATGGATATAAAGCCCTCTTACAACTACTTGTTGGGAAGACCCTGGATTCATTCAGCAAGGGCAGTGCCCTCATCCTTGTACCAAAAGACATCATAGCGACTGTTACCAATGACGCGCCATATGTAGAGACAAATAAGGAGGCCATTGAGTGTTCTTTTCAGTCTTTAGAGTTCGTTAACGCCACATTCATTTTGGAAGGAAATGAAGTTTTGGTGCCTAAGATATCCAAGACCACGAGGATGGGCTTACAAATGATGGTGGGTAAGGGAGCCCTACCAGGAAAAGGACTGGGCAGACATCTCCAAGGAGAGATTCAAGTGATTGCTGAAAGAGAAAAGAGACCGTTTTGGTTTGGGTTTTAGGCTAGATGCCAGACAGAAGAGAAAGGAAATCGAGAAAATTCAAGAAAGAATGAGAGCACGGTTGAATGGGGAAGTAGTCCAGTGGGAATCGATGACATTCCCCCACATATCCCAGACCTTCATATCTGGAGGGATAATTCACCCTGCAAGAGGGTTACTAGAAAGTCCTCACATCAATGCCATACACGAGGAGGGAACTGAACAAAGAAACCTGTTGGGCATTCGCACTTATGAATCTGGAAGCGTTTTGAAAAATTAGACTGCAAAGGAACTTCCTGTAGTTTTTAGAGATTATACAGAGTAATATTTAGAACGCTCTTGTTGTTTTTTAGCCTAGGAACAATAAGATTTCTTTTGTGAAATAGGCTCATGTTCAGAAATTGTTGTTTCAATAAAATACATTTTTGATAATTAACTTGAGCAAATATTCTTTCATTTCATTCTTTTGACTTTCTAATTTCATTCCAAATTTTATATTTTTCATTCATATCATGTGAACAGTTGTCCTCGAATTCATTTGTTCTTCGTACATTCTTTGGTACACATCACAGGTCCCTAGATATCAATGATGTGAGCAACGATAATACAGATCCAAAGGTCCACTTTGAGCAGGATATGTGTTTAGAGGAATCTCAAGATTTTGAAGGTGACCGAGATTGTGATTTATCTTCAGATTTGTTAAGAATGGTAAAGCAAGAGGAGAAATAAATTTTACCCCACGAAGAGGACGTAGAGAACATAGCTTTGGAGGAAGGAAAAGTTGTGAAGATCGGAACACACATAGTCAAGGAAACAAAGCGAGACCTGGTTGAGTTACTACGGGAATTCAAAGACGTCTTTGCATGGTCATACCAAGATATGCCTGGGCTGAGCACTGATATTGTAGTACATCGCCTTCCCATAAGAGAAGAGTGCAAGCCAGTTCAGTAAAAGTTACGAAAGATGAGGCCTGATGTAGTGTTGAAAATAAAAAAGGTCCGAAACAGCTTTGATGTCTTTGGTTTTCTACAAGTGGTCAAGTACTCAGAGTGGGTGGCCAACATTGTTCCTGTTCCTAAGAAGGACGGAAAGGTCCGGATGTGTGTGGACTATAGGGACTTAAATAAAGCTAGCCCAAAGGACAATTTCCCTTTGACGCATATCGACACATTGGTGGATAATACGGTGAGATACTCACTGTTTTCTTTCATGGACGATTTTTCGGGATACAATCAGATCAAGATGCACCCTGAGGATATGGGGAAAACTACCTTCATAACATTGTGGGGTACCTTCTGCTATAAAGTAATGCCATTCGGACTAAAGAATGCTGGGGCAACATATCAAAGGGCCATGGTAACACTGTTCCATGACATGATGCACAAAGAGATTGAAGTATATGTTGATGACATGATTGCCAAATCTCGAACGGAAAAGGAACACATTGAGGTTTTGAAAAAATTGTTTTTGAGGTTGAGAAAATTTCAATTGAAGCTCAACCCGACAAAGTGTACTTTCAGAGCTCGGTCAGGAAAATTATTAGGTTTCGTGGTCAGCTAGAGAGGAATTGAAGTTGATTCAAGTAAAGTCAAAGCTATACAAGAATTGCCTCTACCGCGTACTTAGAAGGAAGTCCGAGGTTTTCTTGGAAGATTAAATTACATTGCTCGGTTTATTTCACAATTAACTGAGAAATGTGATCCCATATTTCGTCTTCTCAAGAAACACAACCAAGGTGTATGGGACGATGAATGCCAGAGAGCTTTTGACAAAGTTAAACAGTATCTGTCAAATCCACCAGTACTATCTCCTCCTAATCCAGATAGACCATTGATACTGTATTTGTCAGTATTTAATAACTCCATGGGATGTGTGCTTGGACAACACGATGAGACAGGAAGAAAAGAAAAGGCGATATACTATCTCAGTAAAAAGTTCACTGATTGTGAAATGAGATATTCGTCGATTGAGAAATTATGTTGCGCCTTGATTTGGACAACTAGGAGGTTGAGGCAGTACATGCTATATCATACTTCCTGGTTAATTTCGAAGCTTGATCCGTTAAAGTATATGATGGAGTCCACTGCTTTGAATGGGAGGATGGCTAGGTGGCAGATTTTGCTGTCTGAGTTCAATATAGTCTATATGAACCAAAAGGCTATAAAAAGGAGCGGAGCAGCAGAAGTTTTGGCTAGCAGAGCTTTGGAGGATTATGAACCTTTGAGCTTTGATTTCCCAAATGAAGAGCTAATGTATGTGGCAAATACTGAAGATTGTCCGTGGAAGCTAAACTACGATGGAGCGTCAAATGCTGTGGGAAATGGAATTGAGGCAATCTTGGTATCCCCTAGTGGTGATTATTATCCATTCACATGCAAATTGGATTTTGATTGCACAAATAACATGGCGGAATATGAAGCCTGCATTATGGGAATTCGAGCAGCCTTAGAACGTAAGATCGGAGTGCTAAAAGTATATGGAGATTCTGCCTTAGTAATCTACCAGCTTAAAGGAGAGTGGGAGACAAGAGATCCCAAACTAATTGATTACCGAAAAATAGTTCTGGGATTGATTGAGGAGTTTGATGACATTACTTTCAATTATCTCCCACGTGATGAAAACCAGATGGTGGATGCTTTGGCAACCCTGGCTTCTATGATCAAAGTAAACAGACCAGAAGATATGAGACCCATTCAGATGAGTATCTTTGAAGTTCCAGCTCATTGTTATAATATGGAAGAGGAGGAAAAAGATGATCACCCTTGGTATCAGGATGTATTACGATACGTAAAAAATCGTGAATACCCGGAGCATGCCACTGAGAATGAGAAAAGGACTTTAAGAAGATTGGCCTCTGACTATGTTTTAGACGGGGATATCTTGTACAAAAAGAGAAAAGATCAAGTACTATTGAGATGCGTTGATGCTGTTGAAGTTAGGAAGATCTTAGAGGAAAATCATGAGGGCATTTGTGGAACGCATGCTAATGGATTCACAATGGCCAGACAGATAATGATATTTGGATATTATTGGTCCACCATGGAAGGTGATTGTATCAATTATGCTAAGAGATGTCATAAATGCCAGATTTACGGAGATAAAATTCATGTGCCTCCGTCACCTTTGCACGTTATGACTTCCCCATGGCCATTTTCCATGTGAGGCATGGATGTTATTGGACCAATCTCACCAAAATCTTCGAATGAACATCGATTCATCTTCGTGGTAATTGACTACTTCACAAAATGGGAGAGGCTGCTTCATATGCTTGAGTCACTAAGTCAGCAGTTAGTCGTTTCTTGAAAAAGGAGATCATTTGTCGATATGGAATGCCCGAGAGGATCATATCAGACAACGCACTGAATTTGAACAATAAAATGATAGCAGAGGTTTGTAGTCAATTTGGGATCAAACACCACAACTCGTCTCCGTATCGTCTAAAAATGAATGGGGCAGTGGAAGCCGCCAAATAAAATATCAAGAAGATAGTGGGGAAGATGACTGAGACTTATAAGGATTGGCATGAGAAACTACCGTTTGCACTCTATGCTTATCGAACATCAGTCAGAACCTCTACTGGGGCAACGCCCTTCTCGTTAGTCTATGGAATGGAGGCAGTTCTACCCATTGAAGTGGAAATTCCTTCTCTTCGGGTTTTGTCAGAAATAAAGTTGGATGAAGCTGAATGGATTCAGGCTCGGTATGATCAGTTGAACTTAATTGAAGAAAAGAGGCTAAGGGCTATTCGACATGGTTAGATGTACCAAAAACGAATGATGCGAGCCTATAATAAGAAAGTTCGCCCAAGAGAGTTTCATGAGGGGGACCTTGTATTAAAAAAGATCCTTCCTATACAAAAGGATTCTAGAGGAAAATGGATGCCGAATTGGGAAGGACCATATGTGGTGAAGAAGGCTTTCTCTGGGGGAGCATTGATCTTGACCGAAATGGATGGGAAAAGTTTACCCAGCCCTGTGAACTCTGATTCAGTCAAAAAGTATTTTGCTTGAAAAAGAGAAGAAGCCAAAGTGAAAACCCACAAAGGGCGCTTTAAGTTTCTTAAAAAAAAAAGGGAGAGGCCAGGACGAAAACCTGCAAAGGGCGCCTTGAGACCAAAGGGGTTTTGAGTTGAAAACCCGAAAAGGGCTGCTCAAATTCTGAATGAACACGCAGTCATCTTGCTACACTTGAATCAACAATGAAATGAAGAATGTTGCATATCGAGGCATCAACAAAGTACTTTGGGTCTTCTAAACACATGTTGAGCTCAAGGCAGTCTTCATAAAGTTTGTATATAGAAGCTCAATCGGCAATATCTAGGGCATCTGATTTTTGTCCTATTCATTTTACTATCTTGGGATTCTTTTTCTTCTCAAAGATATGTTCTTGGTTAATTTTCTTTGTATTTTTTTATAATTTATTCAATTTTAACTCTTTTAGGGCAATTTATTTGTTACCTATTATTTATAAATGTGTTGCATTGAAATAATGATTGGCGAACTAATAATTTCACAAAAAGAAGTTCTACATATTACTTTGGAAATTTCTAGCTAAGACAAGGAGCCAAAACATGACAATTGTTTAGAATTTCCATGTGCATAGAAATATTTGAGAAAGAAGATTTTGGATAAAGACTATTTCTCTAAATTCTTGGTCCAATTGATAATTGGACAAAGTAAATGAGTTAATGTGATAGAAGTAAGTGATGAAATCAGGTCATAACATTTGAAGGGAGATGTGATGAACTAAGAAACCCTGAATTATGGTAAAATGGGTTGAATTCGAAATAAACCTTATACCCTGAAAATTGTAGATGGGTCGGATTAAATGAGTTTCGATTCCCATTGTGGTAGGATGGTACAAGCCTTGTGTGCTCAAGATTCAAGTGGAGTTGACTCAGAAATTACATTGGGGCAAGCTTGTTGAGCAGAACATGATTGATGAACAAGAATGAAGAACGAATGAGTGATAAACCTAGAGTAGGAATCATACTCATAACATTTTTGCATCATAGCAAATCTCATTAGGAGCATTTGGTCCATTCCAATCATTGCATCATAATCTTTTTAAAAGGAATCATTTTTATGACATGTTACATTCGTGACACTCATAACACATGTAGCTAGAAGCATTTGATTCATTCTGATCATAGCATCTTAGTCATGTGACATAAACATATGGAACCGAGTCTACAGGACATGTCCCTCAATGGACGGTGTAGCTGTAACACCCCTTACTCGAGTTCTACGTCGGGAACCGGGCCCGAGGCGTTACTGAACTCAAACCACTTAATCGCCACTTAGGCTCAACGTAATTACACACTATAACCTCATTCTCGACATACGAGGCCTCACTCATACACACGAGGGCTCTCGAGACTAATCCAGAACTTTTACGATCCTTAAAATTTTTCTCTTTTATACAGGTCTCACACGCCCGTGCAAGATTAGACACGCCCGTGCATGGACACACATGCCCATGTTCCCTAGCCGTGCTAAAAATTCGAGCATTCTGCCAATTGCCCCACGGCCATGGCACGCCCGTGCTCCCCAACCGTGGTGAACACTGACTTCCCTCGCACGGCCTAGAGTCTAGACACACGCCCATATGGCTAGCCCGTGGCCAACACTGATTAATCCCACACGCCCTAGGCACACGCCCGTGTGACTAGTCTGTGGTCTATTCTGTTGTAAAATATTAACATGCAGGGCCGACGGCCACAAAGACACGCCGCCCGTGGGGCTGACCGTGTGTGTCACACATGGTCTAGACACACGCCCGTGTGTCTAACCACATGGTCAAGGATAAAGCTAAGTGCCAAGTTCTTTTCACCCTTCTAGCATACACAACAAATACTCATCCAACACAACCATAATCAACTCAAATTGAATACAATCTCACATGGAAAACTATATCTTTTTCATATAATGTAATAGCCAACAACTATGGCATTATACAAAATACAATTCCCATAAAAAGGCTAACACATCTTATCCATTTACAACAAAATTGACTAACTTGTCTAGCCCCTATACATGCCATATACAAAACATTAAGTTTCATGTACCAAAGTGTGCTGATATGTGGGCTATCTTCCAATGATCCTCGTATCTCGATTCACCACTTTTAATCTATAAGACAAGGGAAAAGAAAGGCAGTAAGCTTTGAGCTTAGTAAGTTTACACATAAACAATTAAGAATCATAGTATAAGCCAAACCACAATTAGCATTATACCAACATATAATATACGACTATGCTTACTCTTTCTATCCCTTACCATATTACCAACACATCATGAGTCACATGCTCATAACTATTGAAATACACCCCTGCATTCAATATCACATTTACACAATATACAACACATCATTATTGCTCAATAATACATCCACATAACTAACTCACATAGCTAATCCACACAGCCAATATCTCGGTGGTTTCGCACTTAGCACACCACAATCAATTTATAAGGTGGTATCGCACTTAGCCTACCACAAAGGTAATCATAGTGATCTCGCACATAGCCACTAAATGATATACCTAACGATAGCATCGCACATAGCCAGCTCATCGTCAATATGCATTTGGATGGTATCGCACTTAGCCCACCATCTAGCATTATCACAACACATGCACAAGTCTATTGACTCAATTATTCATCCATTCAAATCTATATTACATTCATTGTACTTGAACCACATAGGTTCCCAATCATTCTCATTCATTCTCATTCATGCTACACCCTAGCTAGCATTAACAAATTGTAAGTATGAATGCATTGTTTATGCATAGACTTACCTCGATACTCAAAAGTATTGAAATGTGCAATTTAGTCCACCACCTTGCTTTTGCCTCGGTTTCGATCCTGCTTTGTCTTTCTTGATCTATAATGAATAAATCAGCTTATTCAATACACACATTGACTAAATTGACCCACATCTCATACTTTAGCAAAATTACTATTTTGCCCCTAAACTTTCTCATATTTACACTTTAGTCCCAAAGGTTCGTAAAGTGATTTTTATTCAACTTTCTACTCTTTCATGCTTAGCCGAACCACTTACTCAACTAAAGCATTCATCAAATCTCACTAAATCACACATGTATGACCAAACTAAAGGTTTTCACAAACTAGTCCCTACATGCATTTTCATGGAAAATTACTTAACAAAAGATGTTTCTACTACATCAAGCTTTCATAATCTTCCATAAAACAACAAAATACATGCATTTCATACATATGTACATTTTTGAACATCCATAATAGCTCACCAAATAGCTAAAAATAGCTTACTCATGCTACTAGGACTTCAAAAATACGAAGAATGTCAAAAACCGGGCTTAAGAGCACTTACTAGCAAGCTTGAAAAATTGAAAGAGCCCTAACAATGGCTTCTCTAATTTTTGACAGCTTGGGGGAGAAGATGAGTGAATTTTTATCATCTTTTCACCTATTTAATCACTTATTTGATAAATGACCAAAATGCCCTTTTTGATAAACTTCAAAATTTGACTCATCCATGCCCATTTTTGTCCAAAAATTAGAATTTGGATAAATTACTATTTAAGGACCTCTAATTAATAATCTAAAGCTATTTCACACATATAGCTTCTAGAAACACACATTTTGCAACTTTTGAAATTTAGTCCTTTTGGACAATTCAACCACAATTTCACAAAATTGCTTCATGAAATTTTCACACTAGCATGCATATATAATATAAGCCTCAAAAACTCATTCATAACCCTCAGATTTGTGGTCTCGCACCACCATTCCGACTAGGCCCTAAACCAGGATGTTACAAGAGGTTTGGATGTTGCTCTCTCATAGCTTCTTCCGTTTCCCACGTAGCCTCTTCCACACCATGTTTCTGCCATAACACTTTCACTAGTGCTATGCTCTTATTTCTCAATTGTTTCACTTCTCGAGCCAAGATCTTAATCGGCTCCTCTTCATAAGACATATTCGGTCTTATCTCAATTTTCATTGAAGGAATCACATGTGAAGGATCGGAGCGATACCGTCGCAACATCGACACATGGAACACGTTATTAATCTTTTCCAACTCTACCGGCAAAGCAAACCGGTAAGCTACAGGCCCAATTCTATATGTAATCTCATATGGCCCTATGAACCTTGAACTCAATTTCCCTTTTCGTCCAAATCTCGTGATTTTCTTCCATGGGGACACTTTTAAAAACACTTTGTCACCTACTTCAAACTCAATCTCTTTTCTTTTCAAATCAGCGTCATCGACTTCTCGCCGGTCAGGCGACTTTCGGACTATTACGGATTACTTTCACTTTCTCTTCTGGTCTCTTTTACTAGATCGACCCCATGGATCCGCTTCTCACTAAGCTCGGTCTAATACAAAGGAGTCCGACACTTACGGCCATACAAAGCCTCATACGGTGCCATCTGTATACTCGATCGATAATCAATGTTATAGGCGAATTCGACCAAAGGTAGATATCTCTCCCAACTACCTTCAATTCTAGCACACAAACATCGAAGCATATCTTCAAGAACTTGAATCACTCTTTTAGACCCGACCATCGGATTGCGGATGGAATGCGATCTTGAAATTCAATCTCGTACCCATGGCTTCTTGCAACTTCTTCCAAAACCTCAAGTAAACCTCGATCTCTATCCGATATAATGACACGGTACACCATGCAATCTCACTATCTGCCACGTACAACTCAGCTAACTTATACAGTGAATAATCAACGCGTGCTGGAATAAAGTGAACTGACTTCGTCAATCTATCCACAACAACCCACACAACATCTCTCTTTCTCGGAGTCATCGACAACCCCGTCACAAAATCCATGGTAACCCGATCCCACTTCCATTCGGGAACCATCACTGGCTGAAGCAATCCCGAAGGCACTTGATGCTCAGCTTTCACTTGTTGGCAAATCAGACACTTTGCCACAAACTCTGAAATATCTATTTTCATACCCGGCCACCAATACAACTTCCTCAGATCGTTGTACATTTTCGTACTGCCCGAATGTACTGACAAGCATCCACTATGGGCCTCATACAAAACCTTTCGAATCAACTCCTCATTTTTAGGAACACAAATTCTGTCACGATACATCAGACAACAATTCAAATCCACTCGAAAATCAGAATCACTTTCTGATCTGCACTTAGCTATCTTAGCTTGCATCCCGCTGTCATTTGTCTAAGCCTCACATATTTGTTGAACAAATAGTGGCCTAGCTCTCAACTCTGCCAAAATAGCACCATCATCAGACAATGCTAAACTCGCTCTCATAACTCTTAGAGCATACAAGGATTTCCTACTTAAGGCATCCGCAACCACATTTGCTTTTCCCGGGTGGTAATCAATGACTAACTCATAGTCTTTCAACAATTCAAGCCACCGTCTCTGTCTCAGATTTAGATCCTTCTAATCCATCAAATAGTTTAAACTCTGGTGATCCGTAAAGATTCGGCACTTTTCGCCACACAAATAATGTCGCCAAATCTTTAACGCAAACACAATCGCAGCCAACTCCAAATCGTGAGTCGGATAATTCTTCTCGTGCGATTTTAACTGCCTTGAGGCGTAAGCGATTACCTTACCCTCTTGCATCAACACGCATCCGAGACCATTAAACGACGCATCACTATAAACCACGAACTCTTTCCCCGATTCTGGTTGAACCAAAACCGGTGCCTCAGTCAACATTATTTTCAGTCTCTCGAAGCTCTGTTGACATGTCTCAGTCCATTCAAACTTGACATATTTATGCAATAGTTTCGTCATCGGGGTAGCAATCACAGAGAACCCCTTTACAAAACGTCTGTAATATCCTGCTAATCCCAAGAAACTTTTGATTTTTGACACGTTCCTCGGCGGTTTCCAATCCATAACAGCCGATATCTTACTCGGGTCAACTCTGACACCATCACCTGACACCATGTGTCCTAGGAACCTGACCTCTTGGAGCCAAAACTCACTCTTGGTAAACTTAGCATACAACTGCTTATCTCTCAAAGTTTGCAAGACAATTCTCAAGTGCTCTTCATGATCGTTCTCATCCCGAGAATAGATCAATATGTCGTCAATAAAGACAACAACAAACTTGTCCACATATGGCCTGAAAATACGGTTCATCAAATCCATAAAAATTGCAAGTGCATTCGTCAAACCAAACGGCATAACCAAAAACTCATAATGGCCATACCTTGTCCGAAACGCAGTTTTCAACACATCTTGCTCTTTCACTCTGAGTGATAATAACTTGGACCTCAAGTCTATCTTGGAGAACACCGTAGCTCCTTGAGCTTGATCGAAAAGATTATCAATCCTTGGTAAAGGATACTTATTCTTAACCGTCACTTTGTTAAGCTGTCTATAGTCTATACACAACCTCATAGACCCATCTTTCTTCTTCACAAACAATACCGGAGCTCCCCACGGCGAGTAGCTCGGTCTTCCAAAACCTTTATCTGTTAACTCTTGTAACTGAACCTTTAGTTCTTTCAACTCTACAGGTTCCATTCTGTACGGAGCAATCAAAATAGGTGCCATTCCCGGAACCAACTCAATTCCAAACTCGATCTCTCTCACTGGAGGTAATCCGGGTAACTCTTCCGGAAATACATCTAGGTACTCACATACCACTGGTACTGTTTCAAACTCTACTCCAACCTCTTGAGTATTCAACACGAACGCAAGATAGGACTCACACCCTTTTCTTAAACATTTCTCAGCCACTAAGGAAGAAATCATCACAGGTAGACTGTCTGATCCACCTGATTCAACCCGAACCACATCTCCCCTCTCACATTTCAATTCAATGTACTTACTACCACAGTTCACTAAAACACTATGGGTAGTCAACCAATCCATGCCTAGGATTAAATCGAACTCATCAAACGGCAACAACATAAGGTTTCCCAGAAAACAATGATTCTCAATCAACAAAGGACAATTCTTACACACTTTGTCCACTAACACATACTTTCCTAACGGGTTTGACACCTTAATCACAATGTTCGTAGACTCAACGGTCATACTCAAACTAGATGCTAATCTCATGGAAATATAAGAGTGAGTAGACCCTGGATCTATTAAAGCAATAACAAGGTTGTCAAAGAGAGAAAAAGTACCCGTTATCACATCAGGGGAGGATGCCTCTTCGCGAGCGTTAATGGCATACGTCCTCGCAGGTGCCCGACCCTCTGGTCTCACTGCAGAATCTCTGGGCGCACCTCTACCACTAGCCCCACCTCTTGGGTTCCTTGGTGGTCTACCCCTCGTAGACACATCACTAGGTCTCACTTCTTGTTTCTCTTCCTTATCATCCCTCTCGGGACAGCTACGGATAAAGTGGTCACGGGAACCACACTTATAACATTTCTGACTGTTTCCCCAACACTCTCCGGTGTGATACCTACCACAACTAGGACACTCCGGTTTACTCTTTGTATTGCCCACACTTTCCATTGAGGGGGCTTGGACTCTCGAACCCGAACGAGTATTGCCCAAGTCTCGATGCAAATAACCCACTGGTGCCGTCGTCTGAGGATTCACTTCCTTGGATCTTTTCAACTGGGCTTGGTATGACTTGCCCACCGGTCTTTTTCTAGCATCTCGGGCTTCACTCACAGCCCTTTTCTTTTCTGAACTCAATTCCTCGGCCTTACTTGCCCTCTCAACTAGCACCACAAATTCTTTCAACTCCAAAATGCCCACTAGGAGTTTGACATCCTCATTCAGCCCATCTTCGAACCTCTTTCACAAGATGGTCTCTGTCGACACACATTATTGAGCGTATTTGCTAAGCCTAACAAACTCACGCTCGTATTCAGCTACTGTCATCCTTCCTTGCTTCAGCTCAAGGAATTCTTTCCTTTTTCGGTCAGTAAACCTCTGGCTTATATACTTCTTCCGAAACTCTTCCAGAAAGAAGTCCCACGTCACCCGCTCTTTTGGGACCACTAACGTCAGCGTCTTCCACCAATGGTATGCCGAATCTCTCAACAACGATACGTCACACTTCAAACTCTCCTCTGGTGTACATGAGAGCTTATCGAACACCCTCATTGAGTTCTCTAACCAGAACTCCACCCTCTCAGGGTCATCATCTACCTTAGCCCTAAACTCCTCAGCCCCGTGCCTCCTAATCTTATCCACCGGGGGTTTCGATATACTCACTACATCCATACCTTGAGGAGCCACTGGATTTGGCTGAGGTACAGGAGGAGGAGGTTGAGCATTAGGGTTCGCTCGAACATAATCCGAGACCCAATTACTCATCATTTGGAGAAAGGCTTCCCGTGCCTCTTCCCCTTGACCCCTGACCTCGGGTCCACTCTCAACGGGCGTGGTCCCTTGCGTAGGAGCCGGCGCGTTACTCACTGCTTCATCAGCAGTCAATAGATCGGAATCCATACACTGTATAAAACAAGTTTTAAATCATTAGAAACCACCATATTATCATTGCACACTTATGGCATGTATAGCTAGACTCTTACACCCGCTACGGTAGTCCTAGAAACGGCTAAACCATAGCTCTGATACCACTAAATGTAACACCCCTTACCCGAGTTCTACACCAGAAA
This sequence comes from Gossypium sturtianum, assembly GCA_025698515.1. Taxonomy (NCBI): domain Eukaryota; kingdom Viridiplantae; phylum Streptophyta; class Magnoliopsida; order Malvales; family Malvaceae; genus Gossypium; species Gossypium sturtianum. Next base: position 129,623,161 of record CM046948.1, read on the forward strand.
CCGGGCCCGAGGCATTACCGAACCCAAACCACTTAATCGCCACTTAGGCTCAACGTCATTACTCACTATAACCTCATTCTCGACTTACGAGGCCTCACTCATACACACGAGGGCTTTCGAGACTAATCTAGAACTTTTACGATCCTTAAATTTTTTCTCTTTTATACAGGTCTCACAAACCCGTGCAAGATTAGACACGCCCGTGCATGGACACACACGCCCATGTTCCCTAGCCGTGCTAAAAACTCGAGCATTCTGCCAATTGCCCCACGGCCATGGCACGCAACACTGACTTCCCTCGCACGGCCTAGAGTCTAGACACACGCCCGTGTGGCTAGCCCGTGGCCAACACTGATTAATCCCACATGCCCTAGGCACACGCCCGTGTGACTAGTCTATGGTCTATTCTGTTTTAAAATATTAACATGCAGGCAACGCACGGCCACAGTACACTCTCGTGGGCTGACTGTGTGTCACACATGGTCTAGACACACGCCCGTGTGTCTAACCACATGGTCAAGGATAAAGCTAAGTGCCAAGTTCTTTTCACCCTTCTAGCGTACACAACAAATACTCATCCAACACAATCATAATCAACTCAAATTGAATACAATCTCACATAGAAAACTATATCTTTTTCATATAATGTAATAGCCAACAACTATGGCATTATACAAAATACACTTCCCATAAAAAGGCTAACGCATCTTATCCATTTACAACAAAATTGACTAACTTGTCTAGCCCCTATACATGCCATATACAAAACATTAAGTTTCATGTACCAAAGTGTGCTGATATGTGGGCTATCTTCCAATGATCCTCGTATCTCGATTCACCACTTTTAATCTATAAGACAAAGGAAAAGAAAGGCGATAAGCTTTGAGCTTAGTAAGTTTACACATAAACAATTAAGCATCATAGTATAAGCCAAACCACAATTAGCATTATACCAACATATAATATACAACTATGCTTACTCTTTCTATCCCTTACCATATTACCAACACATCATGAGTCACATGCTCATAACTATTGAAATGCACCCTGCGCATTCAATATCACATTTACACAATATACAACACATCATTATTGCTCAATAATACATCCACATAGCTAACTCACATAGCTAATCCACACAGCCAATATCTCGGTGGTTTCGCACTTAGCACACCACAATCAATTTATAAGGTGGTATCGCACTTAGCCTACCACAAAGGTAATCATAGTGATCTCGCACATAGCCACTAAATGATATACCTAACGATAGCATCGCACATAGCCAGACTCATCGTCAATATGCATTTGGATGGTATCGCACTTAGCCCACCATCTAGCATTATCACAACACATGCACAAGTCTATTTACTCAATTATTCATCCATTCAAATCTATATTACATTCATTGTACTTGAACCACATAGGTTCCCAATCATTCTCATTCATTCTCATTCATGCTACACCCTAGCTAGCATTAACAAATTGTAAGTATGAATGCATTGTTTATGCATAGACTTACCTCGATACTCAAAAGTATTGAAATGTGCAATTTAGTCCACCACCTTGCTTTTGCCTCGATTTCGATCCAGGCTTTGTCTTTCTTGATCTATAATGAATAAATCAACTTATTCAATACACACATTGACTAAATTGACCCACATCTCATACTTTAGCAAAATTACTATTTTGGCCCTAAACTCTCTCATATTTACACTTTAGTCCCAAAGGCTCGTAAAGTGATTTTTATTCAACTTTCTACTCTTTCATGCTTAGCCGAACCACTTACTCAACCAAAGCATTCATCAAATCTCACTAAATCACACATGTATGACCAAACTAAAGGTTTTCACAAACTAGTCCCTACATGCATTTTCATGGAAAATCACTTAACAAAAGATGTTTCTACTACATCAAGCTTTCATAATCTTCCATAAAACAACAAAATACATGCATGTCATACATATGTACATTTTTGAACATCCATAATAGCTCACCAAATAGCTAAAAATAGCTTACTCATGCTACTAGGACTTCAAAAATACGAAGAATATCAAAAACCAGGCTTAAGAGCACTTCCTATCAAGCTTGAAAAATTGAAAGAGCCCTAACAATGGCTTCTCTAATTTTCGGCAGCTTAGGGGAGAAGATGAGTGAATTTTTATCATCTTTTCACCTATTTAATCACTTATTTGATAAATGACAAAAATGCCCTTTTTTGATAAACTTCAAATTTTGACTCATCCATACCCATTTTTGTCCAAAAATTAGAATTTGGAGAAATTACTATTTAAGGACCTCTAATTAATAATCTAAAGCTATTTCACACATATAGCTTCTAGAAACACACATTTTGCAACTTTTGCAATTTAGTCCTTTTGGACAATTCAACCACAATTTCACAAAATTGCTTCATGAAATTTTCACACTAGCATGCATATATAATATAAGCCTCAAAAACTCATTCATAACCCTCAGATTTGTGGTCTCGCACCACCATTCTGACTAGGCCCTAAACCGGGATGTTACAGTAGCAATATCGGTGAATTTGCAGATCTCATCTTCCTGAAGTTGCAGGAAGTAGATCAAAGGCACTTTCAGCCTTATCTCCCTGAAGTTGCAATGGAATAGACTGAAGATAGAAGATCTCATCTTCCTGAAGTTGCAGGAAGCAGACTGGTGAGACTTTCAGCCTTATCTCCCTGAAGTTGCAGTGGAGCAGACTGAAGAAAGAAGATCTTATCTTCCTGAAGTTGCAGGAAGCAGATCAAAAGAAGATTTTAGCCTTATCTCCCTGAAGTTGCAGTGGAGTAGACTGAAGAAAGAAGATCTTATCTTCCTGAAGTTGCAGGAAGCAGATCAAAAGAAGATGTCAGCTTTATCTCCTCGAAGTTGCAATGAGTAGATCGAAGACAGAAGATCTTATCTTCCTGAAGTTGCAGGAAGCAGATCAAAAGACACTTTCAGCTTTATCTCTCTGAAGTTGCAGTGGAATAGACTGAAGACAGAAGATCTTATCTTCCTGAAGTTGCAGGAAGCAGATCAAAAGCACTTTCAGCGTTATTTCCCTGAAATTGCAGCAGAGTAGACTGAAGAAAGAAGATCTTATCTTCCTGAAGTTGTAGGAAGCAGATCAAAAGAAGATTTTAGTCTTATCTCCCTGAAATTGCGGTGGAGTAGATCGAAGAAAGAAGATCTTATCTTCACGAAGTTGCAGAAGCGAGATCAAAAGAAGATTTTAGTCTTATCTCCCTGAAGTTGCAGTGGAGTAGACTGAGGACAGAAGATCTTATCTTCCTGAAGTTGTGGGAAGCAGATCAAAGATAGCAGGTCTGGCATTCTTGAAGTTACAAGAAGCAGATCAAAGACATCATATTTTGTCTCCCTGAGTTTGCAGTGGAGCAAATTAAAAAATAGTAGATCTGGCATTCCTGAAGTTGCAGAAAGCAGATCGAAGACATTAGTCTGGACTCCCTGAGTTGTAGTAAAACAGACTAAAGATGGAAAATTTTGTCTTCCTGAAGTTGCAGTGAAGCAAATTGAAGCCATCAAATCTATATTCCAGTCCCCCCTGAAGTTGCAGTTGGGATTGGCAACCATCTAACAAGACCGGGCAAAATGGGTCCTTTTATAGTCTTTGCTCTATTCTCGTTACACGAAAACGAGCAAAGAGGGGCAGCTGTAGTGACCCATTTGTGCCCGGGCCCATTCCATTCATACAAAAGCCAAATGATAAAAATAAATAAATAAATGTCCATTTTTTTTACAGTCTTTTTACAAATAACCCAATCCAAAGCCCAATTTTAAACCAAATACTGACCCACTACCCAAATTACCCATTACAACCGAGCCCAAATTCTACCCAGACCCAACAGACCTTAACTAAAACCCAATTACCCCGACCCAAAAAGGCCCAAAAATTAAGCAGTCTCAGCAGAAGCCTAGGGTTTCTGGAAACCCTAGGCGCCGTAAGCCAGCATCCCAACCGTTGCGCCGTAATCAGCTCCACGCACCCCATTAGCCCTCGATCATGCCGCCAGTCGCACCGCAACATGCGCGAATACCCTGCACCATCGCCATGTTCTCCGCCTTTGACCTGCACAGAAAAGGAAAAAACCGAAGCAGAAAGGGCAAAACAGTAGCAAAAATGGAAATCTTTTTTGTTTCCTTTTTCTTTCATTTTCTTTTCGGGTTATAAAAACCCTAGAAAAAACATGTAAATGAGACCAACAAGATACACAAGATATACACAGAAATACAGGCAAAAAAAAAATTTGAAACAGAATACAATTTTTTCTTATAAAGGTGATCTATATTCTATTTTCTAGTTATTTTCTTATTTTTATGTTCCGTGCATGTTTTATTTACAAAATAGTATTTAAAAAAGAAAAAGGATGAAATTTTATACCTTAAAGCCGCCGTGGGTGGCGGCACGTGAGGAGCGTATAGCGCGTGGGGGCGGAGGCCCCTGAGCCCGATGACCAGACTCCGTTGGAGAAGGGGAGGGCCACTGAGAGTGTTTTCTGAATTTTTTTTTAAAACCAGTTGCAAATTGATTTTTTGGCCAAAATACTGACTTATATAAGAACTTAAAAACGACGCCGTTTTTGCTTAAACAGTTAAGCATAAAACGATGTCGTTCGGGCTTTAGAATCTGCACGTTGACCCGAAAACCCGGGGAGGATCCGCGTGTTATCGTTAAATGGTCTAATTGCCTTTTCGGTCCCTCCGCAATTTTTTTTATTTTAATTCAGTCCAATTTGCTTTTTTATTATTTATTAAATTAGCCCCAAAGTTTGTTTCCGTTCCAATTTAGTTTTTCGGACTGCTTTAAGGGCTAAAATTAGAACGATGTCGTTTTGGAAAGAAGGCATAATTGCCTAATGAGTCCTTAGAGTACGACGCGCGTTTTAAATTAGTTCTTTTATAGTTATTTTAATTGCTATTTAATCCCTGTCTTTTTAAAATCTTTTTATTTTATTCCATTTTAAATTATTTTAATATTGTATTAAATTTATTTTGTCATATTAAATATTCTATATTATTTTATTTATTATTTGTATATTAATTTATTAATAGTATAAGTGTTAGGATCGACCCGATTAAGCAACGAACAAGTAAAAGTAGAGGAATAAATTGAGAAATTGGACACACAAATTTAACGTGGAAAAGCCCCTCCAAAGAGGATAAAAAACCACGGGGAAAGATAATTTTACTATAATGGCAACAAAATGAAGAGTACAAAAGATGGATATAAAACTAAACCCCGAAAACCCGAAAGCAAAGAACCCTCAAAACGTAAACACAAAATTCTCTAAATGTGTTATGAGTTCTAATATCTAATGGGTGTATTTTCTAAGGTTGTAAAAGAGCCTATTTATAGGCTAAATTCATAGGTCAAATAATAATAAAATAATCTAACTAATCAGTGTTTGATTGAAACAAATAAACAGAGTTTAACTAGAAGATTACTTCTCAAATTTGACTGAAATAGGAGTCATAATTAATAAATCTCCACCTTGACTCATATTTCCACAATGCCATCTTTGCCAAAGCCCGCCACGAGCCTATCTTGAGCCATGCAAGGAATTAACTGAGTCGAATCAGTGCTTAGAAACTGGAAGACTTCTAGCCTTTGACTTGTACACCGCCAAATCAAAACTTACCTGTTTGATTTTCACGAACACAATGCCCTAACTTTTCAAAACTCCGCATCCAAAAGAGAACCTCTCTTCAACGAAACGGTCATACCTTTTTCCCTCCTATGACCAAGTTGCCTTCGCTCAAATGAGTTGACTTCGACTCAGTATCGGACGAGGGCGTCGATTTCACCGATCAACTTTGTAGAACCTTCCGTAATATAAAGATCGCAGCTTCTTTTACCTTTTAACAAAATGAGAGCTCCACGAGATACTTTAATGCCGCTCGACTCGATGTTGATTCTGCATCCTTTCAAGACTAAAATACTCAAGGAGATGAGATTCTTTCGTAAATCAGGTACATACCTGACATCTGAGAGTGTCCTAATCGTCCCATCGTGTATCCTCATTTTAACAGTACCAATACAATTTACCTTACTAGATGAATCGTTTCCCATGCACACAACTCCACCTTCAACCAAACTGTATGTGGAGAACCATTCTCTATTGGGACACATGTGGAAAGAACATCCCGAATCTAGGACCCACTCAGACGTGAGCTTGGAGTTATCGCCCGTTGACACTAACAAGAAAACATCACCGCTTTCATCGACCAAATTAGCACCAGCTACATCTTCCTCGTTACTCAAGAAATCTTTTTTTTCGCAGTTTATAACAATCATTTGACGTAACCTAACTTTTTACAATAGCGACACCTTTTGTCTTGTTTCTTTGATGCTATCAAAACGGAAGCTTGCCTATCTGCCTTGCTATCCAAATAAAGCTCATTTTGGAGTTTGTCTCTACTCAACAAATGACCTTTCACATATTCGAACGAGAGTTTGTCTCTGCCATAAATCAGGGTCTCCCTGAAAGACTTGTATGAAGGGGGTAAAGAGCACAATAATAGCATAGCCTGATCTTCATCGTCAATATGAACCTCAACATTCTTTAAATCATTTAAAAGAGTAATGAATTGACTGATGTGATCTCTAAGAAGCTCACCTTCGTTCATGCAAAACGTAAATAGACGTTGTTTCAACACTAAACTGTTAGCCAGAGACTTAGTCGCATAAAGAGTTTCTAACCTTTTCCACAAGGCGGATGAGGTTTTCTCCATCAATACCTCCTGCAATACCGTATTCGCGAGGCACAACTGGATTGCAGACAAAGCCTTTTCATCAAGCTCTTCCCATTCTGTTTTATTTAGATTCTCAGGCTTTTTCCCGATAACAACCTTTTTCAAACCGGATTGAACTAGAATTGCCATCATCCGAACTTGCCACAGATTGAAATTTGTCTCACCATCGAACTTCTCAATTTCAAACCTTGTTGTTGCCATATCTGAATGGGCTGATCTATGAAAATTGAACTAGCTCTGATACCACTTGTTAGGATCGACCCGATTAAGCAACAAACAAGTAAAAGTAGCGGAATAAATTGAGAAATTGGACACACAAATTTAACATGGAAAAACCTCTCCAAATAGGATAAAAAACCACGGGCAAAGATAATTTTACTATAATGGCAACAAAACGGAGAGTACAAAAGATGGAGATAAAACTAAACCCCGAAAACCCGAAAACAAAGAACCCTCAAAATGTAAACACAAAATTCTCTAAATGTGTTATGAGTTCTAGTATCTAATGGGTGTATTTTCTAAGGTTGTAAAAGAGCCTATTTATAGGCTAAATTCATAGGTCAAATAATAATAAAATAATCTAACTAATCAGTGTTTGATTGAAACAAATAAACAGAGTTTAACTAGAAGATTACTTCTCAAATTTGACTGAAATATGAGTCATAATTAACAATAAGATTTGTATATATACATATTTTTTTATATTATTATTATTTATCATCTTATTTATTTAATATTATTTTATTATATATTATTTTTAATTTATTCATTAATTATCATATTATATTTGTAAAATCTTATATATTATATAGTACTATATTAATGTCACTTGAAATCTTATTTTTGTATAAAATTTATTTATATTATATAACGTGTTTCACTTATATTATTTATTTTATATTTTTAAAATATCTTTTATTATATATTATTTGTTATGTATTATCTTTTATATGTATTAAATTATATATTTATTATAAGATTTTATAAATTTTGTTTTATATTGTTATACATATTAATTGTTTTACAAAATTATCATTTTTTTATATTTTATTTATTTATTTTGCTTTGTTATAATAATTATTTAGAGTTTAAATATATCTCCCCCTTTTCGTTTAATTTTGTTATTTCATGAAAATTTTCATTATTGTTATTTATTTCGTCACATGTTTATTTATTTATATCCTTTTAATCGTTATTATTGCTTAACATAGTTCTTTGTATATTTATGTTATATTCTTTATTATTTATTGTTAGAATTATTAGTAGTTACGTAGAATTGCTATCAAATATGTACGTTGTAATGTATTCATGCAAAATCTCACCCAAACCATTTTTATAAAAAAAATACCTTTTTGAATTAAAGCATTTTATTCAAATAGTTTTAAAAATATATGGTGATATCTAATGTTTGGGGACTCCGAGAAGAATTGTGCCCTAACTTACTGGGTTTCGATTTTTCTCGTAGAACTTAAGATATTAGATATCTCTTATCTTTAAAATTAAAACTTACCAATTTAAAATCAAAAACTTATTCTTGGGAATTCAAAACGTTGTGTCCTAACTTACTAGATATGATGTTTTGTGTCTCGAGGTAGGAATTTTCTAAAATAAAGACGTGCCTAGTTTCGAAGTTATAAGATGCTACATCCTAACTTACTGGGTATGTAACATCCCGAAATTGGGCCTAGTAGGATTGGGCCCAATGGGCCTTGATTTAAAATTTTTGAGAACGGCATTAATGCAAGTTAGACTTATTAGGTAAGTCATATTTAACATACGGCTAAGGGTTATTTGTTGTGAATAAATGTTAGAAATTGATCTAACATGTAGTTATAGGGATTTCGACAGAGGGATACAAGGATTTTGGGATTTGAGAATTTCACGGTAAGTTTTAAGAATACTAATCCTACTAGGATTTGGATTTATGGCCGAATGGCTTTTTATTAAATTAGTAAGTGATTAATCAAATGTAGGAATTTGAGATCTAAGGCGATGATCGATTTCGGGATTTCAAGGAATTCGTTAAGCAAATCAGGTGTGTACCCTACCCTAAGTTTTAATAGGTTCATGGCTATGTTTAAATTAAATATATTATTAAGAATGTGTGTACTCATACTAACCTTCGATATATCATATGGAAATTATTTTAATATATGAATATGCATAAGAATGTGAATGTGGCTAAGTACCACAAATGTGGTAAAAGTACCAGTGCACGTTTCCTACTTACGATAGGATTATGAATATGATATATTTTGAACATATGAATAGTAACATGAATGAGAATTAAGTATGTTATGCATGATATAAAATTTATGGGGCATTCGGGATCTATGTGAAAGGGGAAGAAGGTGTTGACTTCGGTCTCACCAACGGAATATGGTGACTACGGTCACAAAATTTGAATATAGTAACTTCGGTTACATTATCTCGAATTTGGTAACTTCGTTACATTATTTGAATATGGTGTCTAATGAAACAAATTATATGGGCGATGAGCACGTCGATTGCAGCGATCGCCTTCGATGGTGTGTAGCGGATGGAGGGTTGACTTAGTAGTCCCACGGTGTGGACCGCAGTACGGGTGGTGTGTAGCGGATGGTTAATTAGGTTTGGGTTTGGGAATGCATCATTAATTGTATTCTATGATTTGAATGTGTATCATTTGCATGCCTGATTCTATTATGACTTAGTGTTGTGTACACATTGAGTCTGTTGACTCACCCCGTTTGGGGAATATTTTTCAGTGATGAGCGAGAATGGACCGGTCGGCAGGAGCTTAAAGGTGGCCATGCATAGCAAGAAATTTATGATTTGGACTTTCAATTTATTTTAAGTATTTTAAGTTTTACTTTGGGATCATTGATATAATAAGGCCATTGTGGTTTACTTTATTTTTCTTTTATTTATTATGTTTATGGATTTTTATCAATTAAAGTTTAAGTAAATTCCTTTTTAAAATTAACTCTAAATGTTTTGTCACCTTAAATAAATGGGTTTTAACATAAGATAAATTTGTTTTCAACTCAAGCCCAACCCAAACAATATTTTTTTAAAAATCATACAAGTTTTTCCTAAGTAACAAAAGAATTTTGAACCGGTTTACTTGAGGAACATACCAAATCTGGTCAAAGCTCGTGGACCGGGTTTGGGGTGTTTCAGTTTGGTATCAAAGCCTAGGTTCAAAAACTCGGCTGTGGGTTTGGGTTCAAAAATGTTTTCAAAAGATGGTTTGGAAAATGGTTTAGAAAAATATATATCTGTTCTTTTTTTTTGAAATATGGCACCCGAGTCTCCGGCACCAATCCATACTGTAAGTTTCCTGATACTTTGCTTTGTTATATGCTGTATTTTGAATTTCTATTCTGTGTGTTTGGGTTGGATGTGATGTTCGGATATAGAGTTGATTGTGTATGAAATATTTGTCTGCTTTAATGGTTAGGTTTTTTTTAGTATGTGTAGGATTTCTAAATTCTAGTTAAAAGTATATTAGGGTTATTGGAATCAGAGTGCGCAGCGTGAGCACAGCGTTGTAGGTTAGGTTGTACGAATGTTCCTGTAGTTGGAAATTTTGAGGACGAAATTTCTTTAAGGAGGGTATATTTGTAACATCCCGAAATTGGGCCTAGTAGGATTGGGCCCAATGGGCCTTGATTTAAAATTTTTGAGAACGGCATTAATGCAAGTTAGACTTATTAGGTAAGTCATATATAACATACGGCTAAGGGTTATTTGTTGTGAATAAATGTTAGAAATTGATCTAACATGTAGTTATAGGGATTTCATGAGGAGGATACAAGGATTTTGGGATTTGAGAATTTCACGGTAAGTTTTAAGAATACTAATCCTACTAGGATTTGGATTTATGGCGAATGGCTTTTATTAAATTAGTAAGTGATTAATCAAATGTAGGAATTTGAGATCTAAGGCGATGAGATCATTTCGGATTTCAAGGAATTCGTTAAGCAAATCGGGTGTGTACCCTACCCTAAGTTTTGATAGGTTCATGGCTATGTTTAAATTAAATGTATTATTAAGAATGTGTGTACTCATACTAACCTTCGATATATCATATGGCAATTATTTTAATATATGAATATGCATAAGAATGTGAATGTGGCTAAGTACCACAAATGTGGTAAAAGTACCAGTCACGTTTCCTACTTCGATAGGATTATGAATATGATATATTTTGAACATATGAATAGTAACATGAATGAGAATTAAGTATGTTATGCATGATATAAAATTTATGGGGCATTCGGGATCTATGTGAAAGCGGAAGAAGGTGTTGACTTCGGTCTCACCAACAGAATATGGTGACTACGGTCACAAAATTTGAATATGGTAACCGGTTACATTATCTCGAATTTGGTAACTTCGGTTACATTATTTGAATATGGTGTCTAATGACACAAATTATATGGGCGATGAGCACGTCAACTGCAGCGACTGCCTTCGATGGTGTGTAGCGGATGGAGGGTTGACTTAGTAGTCCCCACGGTGTGACTGGCAGGTACGGGTGGTGTGTAGCGGATGGTTAATTAGGTTTGGGTTTGGGAATGCATCATTAATTGTATTCTATGATTTGAATGTGTATCATTTGCATGCCTGATTCTATTATGACTTAGTGTTGTGTACACATTGAGTCTGTTGACTCACCCCGTTTGGGGAATATTTTTCAGGTGATGAGCAGTAATGGACCGGGTCGGCAGGAGCTTAAAGGTGGCCATGCATAGCAAGAAATTTATGATTTGGACTTTCAATTTATTTTAAGTATTTTAAGTTTTACTTTGGGATCATTGATATAATAAGGCCATTGTGGTTTACTTTATTTTTCTTTTATTTATTATGTTTATGGATTTTTATCAATTAAAGTTTAAGTAAATTCCTTTTTAAAATTAACTCTAAATGTTTTGTCACCTTAAATAAATGGGTTTTAGCCCACGAGCTTTGACCAGATTTGGTATGTTCCTCAAGTAAACCGGTTCAAAATTCTTTTGTTACTTAGGAAAAACTTGTATGATTTTTAAAAAAATATTGTTTGGGTTGGGCTTGAGTTGAAAACAAATTTATCTTATGTTAAAACCCATTTATTTAAGGTGACAAAACATTTAGAGTTAATTTTAAAAAGGAATTTACTTAAACTTTAATTGATAAAAATCCATAAACATAATAAATAAAAGAAAAATAAAGTAAACCACAATGGCCTTATTATATCAATGATCCCAAAGTAAAACTTAAAAATACTTAAAATAAATTGAAAGTCCAAATCATAAATTTCTTGCTATGCATGGCCACCTTTAAGCTCCCGCGCCACCCGGTCCATTATCGCTCATCACTGAAAAATATTCCCAAACGCGGTGAGTCAACAGACTCAATGTGTACACAACACTAAGTCATAATAGAATCAGGCATGCAAATGATACACATTCAAATCATAGAATACAATTAATGATGCATTCCCAAACCCAAACCTAATTAACCATCTGCTACACACCACCCGTGCACTCGCCAATCCACACCGTGGGGACTACTAAGTCAACCCTCCATCCGCTACACACCATCGAAGCGATCATTGCGCATCGACGTGCTCATCGCCCATATAATTTGTGTCATTAGACACCATATTCAAATAATGTAACTGAAGTTACCAAATTCGATAATGTAACCGAAGTTACCATATTCAAATTTTGTGACCGTAGTCACCATATTCCGCTGGTGAGACCGAAGTCAACACCTTCTTCCCCTTTCACATAGATCCCGAATGCCCCATAAATTTTATATCATGCATAACATACTTAATTCTCATTCATGTTACTATTCATATGTTCAAAATATATCATATTCATAATCCTATCGTAAGTAGGAAACGTGCACTGGTACTTTTACCACATTTGTGGTACTTAGCCATATTCACATTCTTATGCATATTCATATATTAATATAATTGCCATATGATATATCGAAGGTTAGTATGAGTACACACATTCTTAATAATACATTTAATTTAAACATAGCCATGAACCTATCAAAACTTAGGGTAGGGTACACACCGATTTGCTTAACGAATTCCTTGAAATCCCGAAATCGATCTATCGCCTTAGATCTCAAATTCCTACATTTGATTAATCACTTACTAATTTAATAAAAAGCCATTCGCCATAAATCCAAATCCTAGTAGGATTAGTATTCTTAAAACTTACCGTGAAATTCTCAAATCCCAAAATCCTTGTATCCTCCTCAATAAAATCCCTATAACTACATGTTAGATCAATTTCTAACATTTATTCACAACAAATAACCCTTAGCCGTATGTTAAATATGACTTACCTAATAAGTCTAACTTGCATTAATGCCGTTCTCAAAAATCTTAAATCAAGGCCCATTGGGCCCAATCCTACTAGGCCCAATTTCGGGATGTTACAGGGTATAGTATTTTATTTCTTTGGGATAGGCAAGTTTTGATTTTTCTTCTAATAAAAGGAACTTATTTTTAAATTTTTCAAGTTTGCAATATTAGGACATGATTTTATCGATTAGGTACCAATTTTTGGGCGTTATGAGGGTGCTAATCCTTCCTCATACGTAACCGACTCTCGAATCGGTTTTTCTTGTTTTTCGTGAACCAAAATCAGTATTTTGAAATAAAATGATTTTCAAGGTGATCCAATCACACCTAAGTAAAAAGGGATTGGTGGCGACTCCCATTTTCGTTTTTAAAAAAAGTCAATCCCCGATTTTTAAAATCAAACTTTTAAAAAGGTTTCAACATAATTTATCTATAATTTTGGAAATGTAATAGGCTTCTTGTCACAAATTCTGAAATCTCTCTTCTTATACTTTACTACCAATACAAATGTTTTATAAAATTGTACACTCTAATATTGCCCTGATAAAACAAATAGGTACTGTTGTGAGCTTCACGTAAGTTATCTCATTTCAATTCTGAATCTTTTGGCATACTTAAACAGTTAAGAAGACGTAGATTTATATTACCATAATAATCGAACTCGAAAGTACAAGTCTTCATTAGCTAGCAAACTTCAAATTGTCTTTCTAAAATTCCTGAATTCTCCAAAGATATAGTAGTTTAGTTCCCAAGTCTTCTTAGAATAGAATCATCATAACTCTTAGTCAAACAAGTATTCACAATAAGCTCTGTCAACCATTTCCTGACCTGATAAACTAGCAATTTTCTATCATAGTTTCATTAATGGTAATGTGATCACCACGAAGCCTCAATTAACCGTCTGTAACACTTACCCATTCTCAAAAATTATGCTTTTCTATACATTCTTCGAAGGTTCCAAATCACATATGTTGACCTTTTGTTTGGATTTACACAAATAGCTTTAGCCGTCATTTCATGTTTCAAGGATATTACCTTTGGAAGTTAGATTTCACACCTTTTTCTTTTTTTTGCATACTATTCTTCTCGTAAAGTCTGTAACACCATTGTCAAATACTGAGCATGTTTAGTTTCATTCTTTGAGTAATTCAAAATGTCGTTAGTGCGGGCAACAAATATCCATCTTTTTACAATAACTTCATTCAACTTTCTGAAATAATCTTGAATCTCAAAGTTTCATCTTTTTACACTTAATCAAACGAACTCTCGATTTCATAATTCTTGAAACTACATCTTCAATTCTCTCGATGTTATCAGTGCTATTCCATACAGTGAAATAAATATTGAAGCAGTTCCAATACTAATTCAATAACAAATTCAAATTTTCTTTTCGGTGACAACTTTGACAAATCTTCTACGAACACATTAAAAAATACATTAACCGTCAAACTTTTTTTATCTTCAATCTTTTTATTTTGTGTCTAAAATTCAATACCTTCTCTGGTCATTATTTGAGTAGATAACACTACCATGATATTGGTGGAACATTCAAATCTGTCAGCACCAACATTAATCTTTTCACTCTTCTGACGTTAGTAAAATTATTTTCAGTTTACAGCTTCTACCATTTTGTAACAATTCAACCAATCTATATCAAGGATAAGATCAAATTTTAAGGAAATGTGCCGATATTAACATCAGAAACAAAAACCTTGCCATGAGCTCGAATAACACAAGCTCTGATAGTAACCTGAGCTTTAGATCTGACAGTCGTATCTTTCATCTCCACTTTACTATCCCTCACGCTACCGTTATATTCTCGACTGTTTGCTTTTCTAAGGATTGGTCATAGATTTCATACATTGTTTCTCATTTCAGTCCATCCAGTTCAGACAATCTCATTTCTAATGTTCCAAAGAACCACCTAAATACAAGTCTCATTATTTAGTCAACACTCACTTCAATGAGTTTTCCACTGTGAATACAAACCGATTTATCCATTCTGCGAACACTACCAACACTGGCTACTGATGTAGTTGGGGATCTTAACTTACTCGATTTTGGCTTATCTTTTTCGAAAATATTGACAAAGAAGTGAAACGACTATAAACATCTTTTGATTTATTAAATGGAGGATTTGAAAATGATCTAATCGTACTCTGTTTACCAAAATCACAGAGTCTCAACGGGGATTTGTCCACTTTTGTTTATTTTAATTATAAAATATAACTAATTTTTAATTATAATTTTAACATATTTTAACTTTAAACATAGCACTACTCGTCCAACTCACTAAAATTTGGCAAAATTTCCACTTAAATCCCTATAGATTCATTAAATAAACCTTTTGTAAGCTAAAATTCAATAGTGATCAACTTTTACGATTTTTATGGTTTAGTCCTTATACATTAATTAATCACTAATTCGAAAAATTTATCTATCCAAAATTCAATTCACCTATGTAACAACTCCGTAAACATTTACTAAAAATATTTACGAGCTCAGTTTATAGAAACGAGGTCTCGATACCTCATTTCTCGAAACCACTAACTTTAGGGTCAAACCACTTGTACTTTAACTAACAATCAAATCACTAAAATTTTTGGACCAAAATTCAATAACACAATAATATAATAGTAAATATTAAATAATAATATTTACTGACTCGATCATCGAATAACGAGGTTCCGAAATTATTGTTTCTGGTACGTTAAAAATCGGGCTGTTACAATACTCAAAATCAAATGTACATATATACATATGTATACATGTACAAGAAGGATGTGGAATGGAGAGGATAAGGAGGAAATATAGTAGAAGAGTGATGCTAATAAATTGTTATAAGTGATAGATTTGCTAATACATAGAGTAGTATAAATGATTTGTTGAAACATTAAGTGAATAATTGTTATCTGGTGTATTAATGGACTTATTCGTAATACTTTAATAATTGTGTAATTTTATAATTTGTTTGAGAAATCATATGATACCAAAATTGGAAATAGATGCATATGAATAATAGTGATAATATGGCATAGTAATTAAATTACAAATAGGTCCTAAATGACCTATAAATTGTTAAAAGAACTAACGAAAGATCTATTAAAAACTTGGAATGAAAACATAAATTTTATATTAGTTATAAATTGTTCTGCTAACTTGATTAAGAAGGGTAATTGAACTGAATTTCTCTGAAGTTGCTTCGACAATGAATGTAAGATTCTGGTGCCTGGACCCGGTGATTGGGTCGGGTATGGAGTGTTATAGAGTTGTTTTCAAGTCACAATAGGATTAAAACAAATTATTAGGAACCCTTTGATGTCCTCGTTGACTTTATTGATAACTTCTAACTATCCCCATCTATCCATGGTAGCTTCAAGAATCATTGGAATGATATCCTTGTTAATCACCCCCTGAGCATAAATGCTGGGAACAAGTTCTCCCAACTTTATCATGCAATGGGGGCCTACCTCTTCGAGAATTTAGAAATCTCTTGAGGTCTGAGCACTAGCTCGCTACGCTTGCAACTTAGCTTTTTCTGATTCATCATTTTTGGAAAAGACATATAATGCTAAAAAATTCGCTAGGGGCTTATCAATTAAATTATATTTCAAAAATTGGTGACTTGTTTCAGACATGAAAACGTGAATAATGAATTCTTCAGGGACATCTATTGTAACCATAGTTGTTGCATTGAACCTTTTCACAAAATCTCTTAAAAGTTCATCTCTGCATTGCTTAATGGACTTAAGGTAAGAAAAAGATTGCTTTAATGTCTTATTTTCCAAGAACCTGCTCATAAATAGGTCCACCGACTACTCGAAACTCGTAATGGAATGTTGTGGTAATTGTAAATACCACGCATGGGTTGAATCTTTAAGTCTCATTGAAAATGCCCTACACTTAAGTTCATCTAAAGCTCCAAATATATTCATATGATTTACATAATAGGCTAAATGATCTTTAGGGTCTCCTTGACCATCATACATCATTTTAGGAAATTCAAACATGGCGGAAACATGGTGCCACAATATCTTTTTAGCTAAAGGCTCATTTTTATACTTCTTCACAAATCTAGAGGATTAAATTTATTGAAAATCATGTAAATGTTTTTCTAACTTCTCTACTTTTTGTTCCAAGGTATTTTAACTACCACAACTATAATTATCATCACCATCATCCTCATATAGCTATCATATCTATCATCCATATTGATATCCCCATCTACTAATTTTTCATTCCCTTGGCCCGTATGTTGCTGATTCTGCCCAAAATGAATGAATTCTTTCATTCTACACCTGGGATTTTTTTCCTGATTCATCATGTTTGTTCCAAGCTCCTCAATGAGTTTGTCATTTCTTTCACTTGTCCCATCTGCTTGCCTTTGCCTTTCCATCTACTACTATATGAATTTATGTTTTTTTTTCATATCTTTTTCTTGTTGAGAGGACATTTGCCCCTCCATAACTCGTATTCTCTCTTACATGTCCAGATATTGTTGATTGCCAGATTGGTGATGCTGAAAGCCTTGACACATTGGTGATGCTCTAGCATGGTGTTGGTTCTAGGGGTTATAATACCATGAGGGATATTGGTAAAATTGATGGTATGGATTTTGTTGGCAAGGGTTTTGTTGGTTTGGTTTTATGGGGGATATTGTTGACCAGTATGCTATAGATCCTAGCAGGGGCGAAGCCAGAATATTTTTTTAGGGGAGTGAACTTAAATTGTAATTTTTATGATAATAAAAATGTAATTTTTAAAGGATTAAATCAAAACTTTATAATTTTTAGGGGGCCAAAGTGCAATTTTACCTTTACTAATTTAAAATTTTAAAAATTTTAAAAGGAAAAAATGAAAAATTTTCCATTTTAGGGGGGTCGAGGCCCCTGCCAGCCTGCCCCCTGGATTTTCCCCTGGATCCTAGTTCAATTCCCTAGGCTGCTCCATTTTTGCTCCAGTACTATGACCAACGGGGTCTGTAACTTAATCATTGGTTGAGTCAATCTCAGTACTAGGAGGATCAAGTGGTGCTTGGATGCGCCATGTCTTTCCACACTCATTGCACCAATTGTGAACCAATAAGGTGAAAAAAGGAAGAAGATGAAGGTTTGGTGAAGAAATAAGGAATGAAGATTAGAAGGAAGTCTTAATTCTCTTTGGAGAGAAGGAGATTTGATAGGTTGTCTACATGAGTCTGTGAGCTATTTGCATGGCTCTTTTATAGTGGAGGAAAATTTTGGCTACGTGTCCTAAGATTACTAACTTGGAAGTCTGATTTGATACCCTTGCCAATAATAGTGATGAGATGTCCTACGATGAGCCATGTTAGGGTGACTAATAATTAATTACTCTAGGTTTGCACGTGGTCCTCATATAGCCTTAGCATTAATCAAGATGCATAGTTCACTAGGTTGAGGTTCACAAACTAACCATAAGTGAGGACGTGCATAGTTCACCAGGTTGAGGTTCACAGACTAACCATTGGTAAGTTGTAAGTCCACTATACGGGGCATAACAATACTCTAAGATTATGCCACACAATCACCTAAAGATTTTAAAAATGTCTACCAAAAATTTAAAAAATACAAAATATTATAAAAATATATAAAAAATTCCAAGTGATAACATGGAACAATCTCAAAGTGACATATCATTACACCTTAACGAAATTCAAGTTTAGTGATCAAGTTGAAAAAATCTATTAAGTTTTAGGGACTAATGTGGACAAAAACAATTCAAAAACTAGATTGAAAATTTATCAAATTTAGAGACTAAATATTACTTTATTCAAAAAAAAAGTATATCATTACCTAATTGCAAAGTAAATTGGGAAAGAGAGTTTGTGCCACAAAACCAATAATTATTAAAAGCTCTATGAAAAATAATAATATTAAATATTAAATATCCTTTTTCTAATAAAAACTAGGTGCTAAGGGCAATAAGTCATTAAAGTAAAATAAAATGGTCCCTCAAATTAGATCCAAGTTCAATTTTCATCTTCACAATATACAAATTCATAATCAATATATTAATAATATCTGGGGTAAATTACACCCAAGGTCACTAAACTATTAATAGGTTTATGTTTTAGTCACTCAACTTTTAAAAGTTTTTATTTAAGTCATTGGCTTGTTAAAATCTCGGCTATATGACCTTCTTTGTTCACACTGCCTACACTAATTGAAAGTTCTCTTCCCCTTCTTTTTTACAGTTCAAATTTTTTTCAAGAAACAACTTTGAACGTCACGAATATGTGAAACAAAACCCAAACAGCTTTCATCTTTAATCTCCGATATTGACCATCAAATCGACTTGGATCTAAGGTATATTCTTCTACTCATTGATGGGTACTGATTGTCAAATTATCGCCTATAACTTACTAGCCAAACTTAATAGCCTGACTTAAATAAAAACTTTTGAATAGTTCACTGATCATTTTGTAACTTTTTAAAGTTGAGTGACCAAATGGAAACTTACTAATAGTTTAATGACCTTGGGTCTAATAACCCTAATATCTATTTTAACATATCACTTAAACAAATTCATGCTAGTACGACGAAACATTATTGGTGAAATTTCTAATTTTGGTCTTTCTACTATCTTAAAATTTAGGATTTAGTCCTTATACTTTAGTTTGGAGTAATTTAATCCTCCTATTTTTATAATGTTATCAGTTGGTCCAAATGAATAACAATATTAATTATTCCACAGTCAAACTGATGATGTGAAACTATTTTTAAAAGTGTCCTTAAACATTCACTTGATATGTAATTTTTTTATAGAAAAAGGTAGGGGTGAGATTGGTTCGGTTTGGTTTAGTTTTTCAATTTTTTAACTAAACCAGGGTATTATGTAACATCCTGAATTTTTGGGCCTATGCATTTAATGGGTGAATATGTGTAATGAGTTAATTTGAGCATTAGGGGTCCAAATTGGGCTCAGGATTGGGCTGAAGCCTTAGTTAATTTTTTGTTTTGGCACTATAGGGTTTAAAAGGTGGTATCTGAGTTTAAAATATCAAAATGGGCTTGTGGCCCAAAGGTCGATGGCGCCACTTAGGGAGCAAGGAGGTGACGCCACACAAGGGAGTAAGGGCCCCAAATTTAAGTTACATAGAGCCCAACTCTTTTAATTTAAGTTAGCTAAATTTCGGCATTAGGGTTAGGTAGAGTGGACGGCAACAAGGCTCAAAAATAGGAGGATTTATGTGAATGGGATAATGTAGATAATATAGTTGATAATATGGAAGGAAAAAAGAGAAAAAGATAGGAGCTATCTACAAGGCTAGGAGTTGGCCGAAATTCCATCACCTAGAGAAGTGAAGAAATCGGTTTCTTTATGGAAAAGGGGGTGCCGAATTTTCCCTTTTTATTTGATTAATTTTTAGTTATCAGGAAGGGCACTTTCAGTTTTTCATAGGTGAGTGCCGAAATTTCTATAAATAGGGAGGGTTCTCTTCTTTATTTTTCGGCATTTAGGGTTTCCACCTTTTCTTTCTCTTCTTTCTTCTAAAAGCCGAAAACCCCATTATTCTTTTCTCTTCTTTCTCCTAAAAGCCAAAAACTCCATTATTCTCTTCTTTCTTCTAAAAGCCGAAAACTCCATTATTCTCTTCTTTCTTCTCTAAGCCGAAAGCCGAAAACTCCATTACTCCTTTCTCTTCTTTCTTCTAAAAGCCGAAAACTCCATTATTCTCTTCTTTCTTTTAAAAGCCGAAAACTCCATTATTCTCTTCTCTTTTTTCTTCTAAAAAGTTGAAAGCCGAAAACTCCATTATTATTTTCTCTTCTTTCTTCTAAAAGCTGTATCTCTATAGATTTCTTCGAATCATCTTCTCTTCTTGATTTTTCGTAAAAAGCCGAAATCCTCTAGGAGTAGCCGAATCTTCTCTAGTAAGATCTCTTAGATCTAAAAGCCAGAAACACTAGTTCCTGAATCTCATATCACTTTTTGGGATTTCAAGGCAGATAGCGGTGGTGTTGGCTACGGATAGCGTCGACTTAGAGGGTCTTGTTCTAACATGAATCGTGTGTGTAGATCTCTAACACACTAGTAATCAGTACTAAATATATGTTATGGGCTAAAAGCCGTAAAAAGGTCAGTATAGTAATCTGTACTAAATATATGTTATGGGCTAAAAGCCGGAAAAAGGCTATATAGTAATCTATACTAAATATATGTTATGGGCAAAAAGTTAGAAAAAGGCTGTATAGTAATCTGTACTAAATATATGTTATGGGCTAAAAGCCAGAAAAAGGCTGTATAGTAATCTGTACTAAATATATGTTATGGGCTAAAAGTCGGAAAAAGGCTGTATAGACAGTCGGATTACCCAAAAAAGGGTAGGCAAGGGATGCAGTGCGTAATCATAGAAACTTCTCTATGTGTATCGATGTATGTGATAGATCGTGAACTTTTAGGTAGTATATTGTTTTGATTCTGCATGTATGTATGCATGGGATGGGATTGATATGATGAAGGGGAAGAAGGTCGCATAGCAATCGGTAGCTTTGCCACATAGGTCACATAGTGATCGGTCTTTATGATAGGCAGCTCAGCTGTCGAAATACTACGATGTATTATTAAGGTCGCATGGCGATCGGTGGCTTTGCCACATAGGTCACACAATGATCGGTCTTTAAGACAAAGCGACAACCGCTGATATGGTGTGTAGCGGTTGGAGGGTTGATTGTAGAAATCCCCAAGGTGTGATGGTTGGTACGGGTTGGTGTGTAGAGGATGGATTTCTAGGCTGGGATGGGCCATGATGCATATATAGTTACCCTTGTATACGGGCCAAGGCCATAATGTGTTTGTGGGCCAAGCCTTTGATGTGTTTTCGGGATTTACACACTGAGTCTTGATGACTCACCCTATTATTTTTCCCTAACTTTGCAGATGAGCAGTAGATCGTGGACATGGGAGCAAAGGCGGACTCGAGGGGCCATCAAGTTTTTATTCCTATAGTTTATACTCACTACTTAGTTTTTAATATTTGCAACTTATGGAACTTTTTCAAAGGTTTTATTATTCAGAATAATAATAATACAAGGTTTTCTTTTCAAAAGTCACTTGTTTATTCAAATTTTGCCTAATAACTTATGATTTACTAAAACCAACTTAGCAAAAGTTTTCAACGTACAACCCGTAGCATACTAGATCTGGTCGAAACTTATGGGCCAGGTTTGGGGTGTTACATTTTGGTATCAGAGCCTAGTTCAAAACTCGGGCTGTGAAATGGGTCTAGTAGTGATTTGAAAACTTGTTGTGAATTTGAGAAAAATGTTTGGATGAAGATATGGCCTTCGAGTCTACCGGCACCCGATCCACGCAGGTAAGCATTCTAAACTTTTGGATGTGATATGTATGTTGGGCTTGATGGGCTTGATGGACGTAGGCTAGTATATTAGACATTGATGGACTTTAGGCTTAGTTTAAACAACTCTCTAAATTCATAAGATTTAATCCAACCAAACAAACCTGTGAACAAGTCGCGAGATTAGGGTGTGGCAACAGGCATACGCATGTCTAGGATTGGATTCAGGGAGAGCTTGGTATTTAAGCAGTCCTAGTGACTCACCTCCTCTTCGCTAGAATCCTACCTGGTGCGTAGTGACTATTCACCTTAGTCATGAGGACTTGTTGACGGGCCAAAATTTATAACTAAAACCCGAAAGGGACCAGCCACTCTATTTTGTAAAACTACTAAATTACCCCTGATTTATAAATGACCAAAATATCCCTAAGTAAAATTACCAAAATACCTCCGAATTGTAAAATTACCGAAATACCCCCGGATTGCAAAATTACCAAAATACATTCTTTCACAAAATCACCAAGGAACCCTATTTCAGAAAATTACAAAAATACCCTTGTAGGATAAATTACGAAAATACCCCTGGGTAGTGAAATGACGAAAATACCCTTAGGTGATGAATGTAAGTTCATGGATGCTACTTGTGTGATTGATGTATGCGGGTTGATGTATGTGGTTTCTAGAATTAGGAGATAAACTTGAGACTGAAACTTTAGATAGGTTAGAATTCGAAAGAACTACTCTTAAACTACTGTTCATAAGACTGTTCGTGGTTAATCAGTGGAAGAAACCTATTAATTCATAAAATTTCTAATCAGATAAACGTCAATCGAAAGAATGAGTACAAGGGGACGAGGACGCTCCAGATGCGAATACCGGTGCGTACTCTATCATATTATCCAAAGTGTTTCTTTTGGCTTTAGAATTGGAGTTCGCAGCGAAAGCATAGTGCTGAGACTTGGGTAGTATGATTAATAGTTAGTTGGAAATTTCGAGGACAAAATTTCTTTAAGGGGGTAGAACTGTAACATCCTGAATTTTTGGGCCTATGCATTTAATGGGTGAATATGTGTAATGAGTTAATTTGAGCATTAGGGGTCCAAATTGGGCTCAGGATTGGGCTGAAGCCTTAGTTAATTTTTTGTTTGGGCACTATAGGGTTTAAAAGGTGGTATCTGAGTTTAAAATATCAAAATGGGATTGTGGCCCAGTGGTTAGTGGCGCCACTTAGGGAGCAAGGAGGTGACGCCACACAAGGGAGTAAGGGGCCCAAATTTAAGTTACATGGAGCCCAACTCTTTTAATTTAAGTAGCTAAATTTTGGCATTAGGGTTAGGTAGAGTGGACGGCAACAAGGCTCAAAAATAGGAGGATTTATGTGAATGGGATAATGTAGATAATATAGTTGATAATATGGAAAGAAGAAAAAAAGAGAAAAGATAGGAGCTATCTACAAGGCTAGGAGTTGGCCGAAATTCCATCACCTAGAGAAGTGAAGAAATCGGTTTCTTTATGGAAAAGGGGGTGCCGAATTTTCCCTTTTTATTTGATTAATTTTTAGTTATCAGGAAGGGCACTTTCAGTTTTTCATAGGTGAGTGCCGAAATTTCTATAAATAGGGAGGGTTCTCTTCTTTATTTTCGGCATTTAGGGTTTCCACCTTTTCTTTCTCTTCTTTCTTCTAAAAGCCGAAAACCCCATCATTCTTTTCTCTTCTTTCTCCTAAAAGTCGAAAACTCTATTATTCTCTTCTTTCTTCTAAAAGTCGAAAACTCCATTATTCTCTTCTTTCTTCTAAAAGCCAAAAGCCGAAAACTCCATTACTCCTTTCTCTTCTTTCTTCTAAAAGTCAAAAACTCCATTATTCTCTTCTTTCTTCTAAAATCCGAAAACTCAATTATTCTCTTCTCTTCTTTCTTCTAAAAAGCCGAAAGCCAAAAACTCCATTATTCTTTTCTCTTCTTTCTTCTAAAAGCTGAATCTCTATAGATTTCTTCGAATCATCTTCTCTTCCTGATTTTTTGCAAAAAGTCAGAATCCTCTGGGAGTAGCCGAATCTTCTCTAGTAAGATCTCCTAGATATAAAAGCCGGAAACACTAGTTCCTGAATCTCATATCACTTTTCGAGATTTCAAGGCAGATAGCGGTGGTGTTGCCTACGGATAGCATAGACTGAGAGGGTCTCGTTCTAACAGTAATCAGGTGTGTAGATCTCTAACACACTAGTAATCTGTACTAAATATATGTTATGGGCTAAAAGCAGAAAAAGGTCAGTATAGTAATCATACTAAATATATGTTATGGGCTAAAAGCCTAAAAAAGGTTGTATAGTAATCAGTACTAAATATATGTTATTGGCTAAAAGCCGTAAAAAGGTCAGTATAGTAATCTGTACTAAATATATGTTATGGGCTAAAAGTCGAAAAAGGTCAGTATAGTAATCTGTACTAAATATATGTTATGGGCTAAAAGTCGGAAAAAGGTCAGTATAGACAGTCGGATTACCCAAAAAGGGTAGGCAAGGGATGCCGTGCGTAATCATAGAAACTTCTCTATGTGTATCGATGTATGTGATAGACTCAGAAACTTTTAGGTAGTATATTGTTTTGATTCTGTATGTATGTATGCATGGGATGGGATTGATATGATAAAGGGGAAGAAGGTCGCATAGCGTTCGGTGGCTTTGCCACATAAGTCACATAGTGATCGGTCTTTATGACAGGCAAAACTCAATTGTCAAAATACTACGATGTATTATTAAGGTCGCATGGCGATCGGTGGCTTTGCCACATAGGTCACACAGTGATCGGTCTTTAAGACAGGCAACATAGCTGTCGATATGGTGTGTAGCGGTTGGAGGGTTGATTGTAGAAATCCCCAATGTGTGATGGTTGGTACGGGTTGGTGTGTAGAGGATGGATTTCTAGGCTGGGATGGGTCATGATGCATATATAGTTACCCTTGTATACGGGCCAAGGCCATAATGTGTTTGTGGGCCAAGCCTTTGATGTGTTTTCGGGATTTACACACTGAGTCTTGGTGACTCACCCTATTATTTTTCCCTAACTTTGCAGATGAGCAGTAGATCGTGGACATGGGAGCAAAGGCGGACTCGAGGGACCATCAAGTTTTTATTCCTATAGATTATTTCGGTTTTTCCTTAAGTTTTTAATTTTGGAAACATTTATGTAATAAGGCCTCCATAGCTTAGGTTATAAGTTGATATTTGTTAATGTTTATGTTTTTATGATCAAAGACTTATGTTTAAAAGAAATAAAAATGGGATTTTCAAACCTTATTTAAATAACACCTATTTTGGAAAGATAAATTACAAAGATTTTCTACAAGTGCCACCTATTTAACGAATATCCACAAAAACGAACTAAGTTTTACAAAGCCTTGCAACGTAAAAGTTTTTAACATTAAACCCGTAGCATACCAGATCCGGTCGTGACGTATGGGTCGGGTTTGGGGTGTTACATATTCGATTTTTCCATTTTTTGAATCAAAATCGAACAAGTGAACATAATAAACCGGTTACCTTGCTAAATCTATTTTGTCCGGGTTCCCATATTATTTTTAGGCTTTGAGACTTCGGACTTTATTTAAACAAAATAGACTTTAGATTTGGAAATTTTCAACCTTATTTAGATAAAATTATCTTTGTTTAATGTTGTAACAACCCGATTTTGGGCCTAGTCGGAACAGTGGTTTCGGGGCCATAAACCTGACGAGGAAAATCTTATTTTTATTATATTTTTATGGTCTATGATTTCACGGAGAGATTTCGTGAAAATTTCGTTCGAAAATTTCGACGTTTGGGCACTCAATTTAGTCAAAAGGACTAAATTGTAAATAGTGCAAAAGTTGAGTTCCACATGTTAGAAGTGTCCAATTGTTATGAAGTTTTAAATTGGAGGTCCTTAAATGGTAATTAGACCATTGGTTAAATTTTTGGACAAAAATGGACATGAGATAAGTGAAATAGGATATTTTTAAGTTAGGGGCATTTTGGTCATTTAGTAATTAAAAGAATTAAAAAAGCCAAAATTAAAGCAAAATGGTGTCCATCTTCAAGCTATGGCCGAATGATGCATGAAGAAACCATGGCTATGGTTTTTCAAGCTTCCAAGCTCGATTGTAAGTCTGTTCTAGCCCCGTTTTTAATGATTGTTACGGTTTTGAAATCCTCGTAACACGATCTCTCTATTTCTACCATTTATTTGAGCTAGGGTTGATGTTTGAAAATTTACCCATATGAGAAATGCTTGTGTTTTGATGTTTAATGGTATAATATGAATGCTCGGTGTGTAATAAACGACTTTTACTAAGTGATTTTCGGTGAAATTGTCAAAAAGGACTAGTTTGTAAAAAGTTGTAAAATGTGTGTAAGTGTGTGAATAAATGGAAATTGTGGACTGCTATAGTTATGAAAATGGTTCTTCTAGGCTTAAAATACAAGGAAATTGAATAAAAATCATTTTACGAGTCTAGAGGCAAAAGTGTAAATATGACAAAGTTTAGGGGCAAAAATGTAATTTTGCCCAAATGTGAATTTAGGCTAATTTGAGTAGCAGGATGAATAAATGAGTTAAATGTGTTGTTATAGATCAAGGAAAACGAGATTCGGACTTAGAACGGGGGGAAAACAAAGAATATGACGAATAAGTCCTTTTCACCGATTGTGCTACCGAGGTAAGTTTGTATGTAAATAATGCATCGTTTTTACTTACGTTTTCATATTTTGATAAATGGTATGAATTGTGGCTGAATATTTGATGTAATTGACAAAATATCGACAAGTGAGAAATTTCCCGGTTGAACCTTAGGAATAAAAATGGATACGAGTCACATGTTCACTAGAAACCTATGTGAAATCTAAGTGAAATAAGTGATCTGGATGCTGGTCCGTACGTTCTACCGGTGGCTGAGTTATCCGGAATGTGTTACAGATACTCAACAGCTTGTGTAAGCAGCACCGTATAGTTTCGCCATGACCGACAGCTTGTGTGAGCAGACTCGAGACTGTGACTATGTGAAACGGGTGCTAGTCTTATAAGTTATACCAATGGCTGGGTAATCCGGCATGTGTTGCGGATACCTGACAGCTTGTGTGAGTAGCACTGAGTAGTTACATATGACCGACAGCTTGTGTGAGTAGACCCGTGAATGTGAATAGCTCGAGAGCGAGCCTATGTGAAAAGTGTGATATGAAGTACCTTTAGCTACAAGTGTGGCACTTATGTGCTAATTTCCGTGTATCCGATATTATTCCGATGCGTTCAACGGGAAATGACTAAGTGCAAATGAATGTGACTATGTGATGAATAACTGCAGGTATGTGTTTGTAAACTTATGAGCAATGTGCTTGATATGTGATCGAACTTTGGTAAGATTGATACGGAGTAAGTGTTACAATGAAAGTTACTATAAAGGAAACATGAAAGAGTGAAATTTAGAAATAAAACAGTTTTGGACAGCAGCAGTTATGTGTATTTGAAAAATCACCAAAAATGGTGAAAATTGAATTAGAAGTTGAATAAGATATTAAATTAAATATTATTGAGTCTATTTTCGTATAAAAGAAATGGTGTAAGCAAAAGAATTTCATATTCTGAGATATTTGAATTTTTGTGAGACAGAGTTAGAATGATTTTGGAATCTCCTGTTCTGACTTTTGAAAATTATTAAACATTGTACAAAAATAATTATGGGTTATAATTTATATTTTTAAAATCCTGAATGAGTCTATTTTCAATAGAAACAAACAGAAACATCATCTGAATCCCTTACGAAGAGATAATTAATTTTTAGTGAAGAAGGGTCAAAACTGTCAGACAGCAGAATAGGGGAGACTTTAAAGAATAAACTGTACTTATTGGCTAAACCAAAAATTCTAAAAATTTTATGGTAAGAAGATATGTGAGTCTAGTTTCAGGAAAAATTAGCGAATCTTAATTTGGAGTTCTGTAGTTCAAGATATAAATAATTTAGTGACTATGACTCGAGTAGACAGCTTGAGATGAACATGAATAAATAGTGGAACTATGTGCAATTATGATTGTATTATCATGAGAACATATTGTGAAGATTTATAAAGGCCTGTTAATAAATCACTTATTATTGACATGCCTACTTACTAAGCTATAATGCTTACCCCCCTTCCTTTCCTTTTTCCTATAGTGTCACAGATGCTAGCTCGAGTTGGAGGTCGTCGGAGATTCTATCACACTAACAAGTTATTGATTGGTATTGTATCAACGATCTTCAAGTATTTTTAAGTTTATGGCACGTATAGGGACTTGATTATGTGTATATGTTATTATGAGTTGGCCTAGAATGTTGGCCTATGCTATTTGATGGTTATTATTGTATAAGGCCATTTAATGTGGCCAATTTTTGTTATGTTATAAGTCTATGATGATGCATTTCAAGGACGTGTATGCTTGCATATGAATGGTTAAGTGTATGTGTTCCGGTAATGCCTCGTACCCTATTCCGGTGTCGAATACGGGTAAGGGGTGTTACAAATATTTCTTAGACACTATTTGACAATTTTAAATTTTATTTCAATTATACATAAAATCTCAATTAATATATTTATCTAAAAATAATTTTTAAAATCTATAATTATAAATGTTTATTAAAAATCTAATTAAACATTGATTTAATCACTTTCAATTTTCACTGAATATAATCAAATGTTAAGTTATTTGTATTTTATAACTTTTAATGTGCAATGGTAAAAAAAAAACCAACTTGAAAATGTTAATTGTGATAACCAAAACTTTAGAAGTTTTAACAACAACAACAATGAGTAAAAAAGAGATTAACACTTAAATTTTTGGAAGTTTTAATAACAATAATAAATAAGTAATGAATTCGTGAGAAATTGGCATTGAAATTAGATTTAAGTTTTATTTTTATTTAATTATAAATCGTGTAAAAACATAATAAAAGCTATATTTAAAATTCAAAAGCAATGGGTTTTGTTTTGGGTTTTATATGGGTTTATATATTGAGCTTATATGTGTAAAAAATATTGGATTTTTTTTAAAATTTTTAAACGGCTTTTTCTTAGACTTTTCAATGTTCAATAAAATAAACCGAACCGAATTGATGCAATTCAATAACATCATTTAACCGAAAATGAATGGAACCAAATTGTCGGTTCGACTTGATTTCTTGATTTGGTTGATTTTTTTGCTCATTCCTAGAATAAAGTCAAGTGAGGCACTAGGGGAAAAGAAGGGACTCGAACCCCAAGTTTGGTAAAATTGTCTTGATCTCCTAAAAATTTTATATTTGTAAGTTAATAAAATAATAAAATTTAATTTGGCTTCGAAAAAGTATATACTAGTATTAAATTATTTGTTTCACCCCAAATAAAGTTGTTTGACTAGATTTTTTTTATTAAAAAGAACCCATAAGTATTCAGTTTACCTGCAAAATTATCAACAATTTAACAAGAACAGTTAACAATTTGAACTTCACTAATAATATTATAAAAGTACGAAAGTCTATAAAATAATATCAAATTAAAGTATATGAATTAAATCTCAAATTTTAACATAACAGAGGAATCAAACTCAAAATTTGACCAACTATTTTCACAGAGACTATATACGGAAAAATGATAAAAAGTTGGACCATTTTTTATCATTTTTGTATTGTTCCATTAGCCAAAATATGAAGGGCTGCTAACCAAACTTTTTGAACAACTTTAACTACTTGCTTTAAAGTGCATATGATTCAATGAGGAAATCAGAAAATTGGTAACCCACAACTACTTGGTTCTAGCTACTCGTACAAGAGATGTCATTGAAAAAGAAAATTTAAAATGACCTGCAACTACTTAAATAAAGGGGTAATTTACTAGAAAATACCATTTTTTTACAAAATTTATGGATAAGGACCTACTATTTAATTATTTACCGGAAAATGTCATTTTCCCCGAAAGCGCGTCCACGTTAGCACGATTTCAGGGGATGCAGCAGGAAAACGTGTACCTGAGGGAGCGTTTTCTGCCACATCAGCAAAGCGCGCCCTTGGCAAAAACGCTCCCTCAGGGACGCGTTTTGCCTGCTTCCAACGGAAAAAAAAAAACTATAAAACCCCCCACCCTTTCGTTTTTTCCACACAAAGGTCCTTACTCAATTTTCTCTCAATTTTCTCTCAAATTCCTCTCAAATTTCTCTCAAAGTCCTTTAAAGTTCCTCTGAAATTTCACAATAGTCCTTTAATTTTTACAAAAAGCCCTGTTTAAAAGTTTTTTGAAATATTTTTTTTGTTAAATTTAAAAATATTTGATCGTATTAGCAATGGCCGGAGAATTAATTCGTCTCGACAATAAACACATCTCCGTCGATCAAATGACAATGGTAAGTTATAATTTTAATTTTTCAATACTATTTAATATTTTTTAGGTTTATGCAATTTTAATTAATTTTTATTTTATAATTTTTTAAACAGTCTATAGATCGGGTGTTGCAATGCTATATTCGCAATATGTCTGGTCCGCCGTCGCCGTTGATCGAGAATTACCTGCCGGAAGTGGGTTTTTGGCATGTGGCCACGATAGGCCGGGGGTGCAAGTTGGACCCGAAGCTAATCAGTGCGTTGATAGAGAGGTGGAGACCCGAGACGCACACTTTCCATCTTCCATGCAGAGAGTGTACTATCACTCTGGAAGACGTGCATTTGCAATTGGGATTGCCGGTGGATGGGTACGTAGTCACCGGATCCGCAACTTCTGGTGATTGGGGAGCCGTATGCTATGAGCTTTTGGGTGCTATTTCGGATAACATTAACGGAGGTCGGATCGAGATGGGCTGGTTACGAGACACATTCCCAAAGCCGGATAATGATTCGACCGAAATAGAAAGAATACGGTATGCTCGGGCATACATTCTTGAGATGATTGGAGGCTATCTGATGTCGGACTTGTCACGAAACCTCGTACATCTGAGATGGCTCACTGAAACTCGTTGATTTTAGAGCAGCCGTGAATTGAGTTGGGGTCCGCTCGTGCTAGCAAAATTGTATCGGGAGATGTGCGAGGCGACGCGGCCGAATAAAGCGAAAATCGGAGGTTGCCTATCACTACTGCAATCATGGGCACGGTTTCGCTTTCCATTTTTACGTCCTCGAGTGGACCACCCATATACATTCCCACTCATAACGAGGTAAATTTAATATTAGATTTTACAATTATTACGTAGATTTAAAATATAATTGTATGCTAAAAATTTATTTAATTAGGTGGAACCATTCGACGAGTTATGTTGGAATACCTACCTCGCTTGAAGATATACGGCTTCTATTAGAGCAACGGTCGGAAGCACAAGTAAGTATTAAATAAAATATATTTTCGTAATGAAATAGTCGTTTCGTATTTCGTATTTCATATTTCGTATTTTGTATTTCGTATTTCGTATTTCATATTTCGTATTTCGTATTTAGTATTTAGTATTTAGTATATAGCTAATATTTTTATCATGTTAATATAGTTTGAATGGACACCATACGAGGATCCGTCAATTCGGGCAGTAATTCCGGATGAGTTATTTCAAAATCCGAACATTTGGCATGTGAAGGTCCCATTGGTCAACTATGCCACCATGGAGATGCACCAGTCAGATCGGGTTCTGCGTCAATTTGGATTTCGACAACCGATTCCCGTGGCACCTGAGGTGCTCGATGATGAGCATAAAGTCGACTTACGGCAGTTGCATACGGATTGGCCAAGATTTTGGTCAGTGGGAAAACCGGTATGATTATATACCTACTCGGGAACCAATCATCATTCCTGAGTTAGCATGCGTGCCGGAATACATGCCATGGTTCAGGATCCATGGCAAGCCGTATTTATTGTCAGAAGAGGAGAGGCGACGGCAACTTCGTGTACAAAGGGAACGACGGGGCCCTTTAAATCCAAGGAGAAGGGATGATGAGACGGGACCATCAACAGTGCCAACACAATCACCGGGCCCATCAACAGCGCCCACACAGTCACTGGGCCCAACACTTCAGCCGACGACACCCACATCACAGCCTTTTCAGATTATGCCAGGTGCGTATCCTAGCACTTATATGTATCCTAACCCTTATATGTTTCCTTTTCCCAGTCCCATGGCAGGTTGGAATGCATGGCCCGGTTCGAGTCCGTTCCCGACTACTCCAACTGGCCAGCCGATCTATAGGCCACCATCGCATGAGGGATCGCACGAGGCGCCGTCGGGGAGCTCTTCTTTTTACCATTCTCCTTCGCCTTATGGGATTCAGACACCTCCGCCATGGGTGATCCAAACACCTCCGCAGTCAATATTTTATCAAGGTGGGTCATCCTCCCAACACTCACAACCAGACCCCCTGCCGGAGGAACCAGAATCCCCGCCTGAGCAACCACAACCCCCGCCGGAAGCTAGAACAAGGAGGAATCCAACGCGTAACCATCGACGACCCCCATGTGGCACTGATTCCGACCGGCACCAACATTGATTTTTTTAATATATTTGTATAAACTCTTTTATATTGTTTCATTTAATAAAATAAATGTTGTTTTAAATATTTCAATTGTAATTTAATTTTTATATTTAAAATAATAAAAGTTGTTTTTTTTATTGTAATTTTTTTTTTTTTATTTTTTATAAAATAAATGTTGTTTTTAATATTTCAATTGTAATTTAATTTTTATATTTTAAAAAAATAGTTGTTTTTTATTTTTTTATTTTTTATAAAATAAATGCTGTTTTTAATATTTCAATTGTAATTTAATTTTTATATTTTTTAAAAAATAAAAGTTGTTTTTTATTTTTTATTGTAATTTAGTTTTTATACTTTTTATAAAATAAAAGTTGTTTTTAATATCCTAATTGTAATTTAATTTTTATATTTAAAAAAAATAAAAGTTTTTTTTATTTTTTTATTGTAATTTATTTTTTTATTTTTTATAAAATGAAAGTTATTTTTTAATATTCTAATTGTAATTTAATTTTTATATTTTTAATAAAATAAAAGTTATTTTTATTTTTTATTGTAATTTATTTTTTTTATTTTTTATAAAATGAAAGTTGTTTTTTAATATCCTAATTGTAATTTAATTTTTATATTTTTAATAAAATAAAAGTTGTTTTATTTTTAATAAAATAAAAAACACATTCTTTTACTTCTATCATGTCTTTAAATACATCTAAACAGGACTCACATGAAGTTTTAAAATATGACACTTGTGCGGTTTAAAACGCCGCAAATCAATCCTACTCCTAGTTTTAACCCCATTTATATCCTCGAGACATAACTTTTCATTCTTCCAATCTATCATTCTTTTCCTTTTAAACGACCCAGATTGACGTTTAACCATGTCATAAGCATCCTTAATCAAGTCAACGAAACCTTGAAATGAGATTTCAGACTCAGGGTTTTTCAACACTAGTCTAACACTAGTCCCATTGGGTAACAAAACTTTGAAACGGCGAACGTCGTTGGAATCTTCATCGTCAAAAGCCAAACGCCTCTTTAGACCCTTAAAATGGTCCTTGTTTTCCATGATCTTCGATTAAGCAAACAAACAATGTTGTTATATATATAAAAAAAATGAAGAGAATAGTCTTGGGACGTAAAAGGAACTTGTTGTGTTTCTATATATGGTATAAAAGAAAAGGCAGCAACTGTGAGATTCTATGTGATGCTCATGCAAACTAGGGAAAGGAAACGAATCGTCTCTAGTGGACTTTAATGGACTCCTCGTCTACCTAACATGTGTGATTTTGGTCTTGGTTTGGTCTTGGTTTTTTTCGTGGGCTCGACGGAATATAAGCTATTGGTTCATGGAGTTTTCGCGCATGGTTTTCAGTAAAAGTAGGTAATGGGGCCTTAATTCGCATTTTAAGGGGAAAAAAAGTCTTAATGCCTCTTTTCCTCCTCCTAATATATCTAAATTATCACTGTAGTACCCAAATTAATGCCTCTTTTCCACCTAATTGTAAATAAAATAATCATTTAGCAAGAAAGATAATTTTGAAGAATAATGATGATGGTGATATTTTAGATTAATTGAATAACTTTTTTTTTTTGTTTTGCAACTTAGTCCTTCTACAAAAGTTCACCATTTTCATCAAGAAATTAAAAGAATTTTCATAGCCACCAAGAGACAAAAATGATAAGGAGACTATCAACTATTCCGATTTGGACACGAGCGAGATGTATGGCATGGGTTCTTACACCATCCGCATAACTTCCGTTGGTTGGCTATTTTTCGGATATCCATATTGTTGCGTATTCTAGTCAAGCAAGGTCGACCCTTTAGTTTACGACGCAGTTCTCTATCCGGTAATAGCTTAAACGGAGCAAGCGATACAGACGGCCACTTACGTTCATCTGGGACTGGTGGGAATACGTGTCTCCACACGTTGTACACGTATTCTATTTTATACACTTCGTCGACATAGCTCATGGGATCCAGACGGAGATTTTGACAAGCCGCAATTACATGAGCGCATGGATAACGAAGTGCGTCAAATATCCCACAGTCGCAGGTCCTATTTCTCAAGTGTACACGATATTGCCCGCCAACAATACCTTGGTTCGGTCTGTCAAACTCCGTCACACGAAACCATAGGTTGTTGCGATCGTGACACACTGTGTGCATGGTGTTGGCCCGTGCCTTCGCCTTGTTAATTTCTTGCAATACTTTCGTGCACCATACATGGCCTCCCTGCATTTGGCCTTTATAACTCGCTGCTCGCTTTGGAAATAGTGCCGTTAAATGAAAATATGTCTCTCGCACAACTGATGTTATCGGTAAATGACGCGTTCCTTTTAGAACAGAATTTATGCATTCAGCCAAGTTTGAGGTCATATGACCATATCGTAGGCCGCCGTCGTATGCTTGTGTCCACTGTTCGAAAGGTATGTTGCATAGGTAGTTTACGCCTTCTTCGTTAACTGAGTGCAAACTCGCCAACGTCTCGTGAAAACGGTACTTATTGATCTCGTACCCTGCCAATATAAGTTGATAGCGAATATTACATGCCACTCTTCAATTAAGAATAAATTGAATATTAAAAACAAAATTATATTAATAGATATTACATACCCATGTGTCACTTGTCGTCGTTCACTTGTAGATCGATGTTACCCGTGGTAGTTGGACGCAACATGCCATAGGCAATATCAATGGTGTGTGCGATGCCATAGGCTTCCCTGTCACTCTATTGCGACTAGTATTCCAAGGCCCCAATCTGATATAACACATATATCAGGTTGGGGGCAGACATGCCTCCTTAACCTAGATAGAAAGAAATCCCAGTCATCAGCTGACTCCCCCGGTGTTATTGCAAATGCAATTGGAAGGATTCTCCCACTACCATCCTGTGCCACAGCTAGCAATAGCCGATGCGTACATCTACCATACATAAAGGTACCGTCAATTTGTACAAATGGCTTGCAGTATAGAAATGCATCTCGGCATTGCTTAAATGTCCAGAACAGACGCTTGAACACTTGGCATCCACAGAGCAATCAATCGTTGTAGTACACAGGTACCGTTTCAAGGTCCATTATCTTTGCACGGGACATATCTCTCCAAAGACTGACACCACTGCCACACTTCATTATATGAAGCATCCCATTGACCATGCAACTTTTCCAACACCTTCTGCTTAGCTATCCAAGTCTTCCGGTAAGAGGGCGTGTACCCCAATTGGCTACGAATATTGGCAATTAAGGCCGGCACTGAAGTCTTGGGATGATTAGCTATCCAAGTCTACCTTCATCGTCGGTATTATTAAGTTAGCCAACATATCTGAATCCATCTTAGGATGATCTTCTGAAACACCTATCAACGAAGTACGTTAAATAATGCAACATTACGTAATACAAGTATTATTCAAAACCTTGAACACCTAGTGATACTGTACCGGCAAGACATGTATGTGGACCTTTGTACTTTTTAATCTCCCACAAGCCTGTCCTTTTCCTCAACGAGGCCATGGTTTTCCATGAACATGTACTGTCTTGCACTGCACACTTGGCCTTGTACTTATCGAGTTTGGATTTAACTACGTTGTAGTTAACCTCGTTCTTGATGCTATATTGTTTCAATGCACCAAGAAAACTATCCTTGTTGGAAAACTCTTTACCAACTTCTAATTCACCCGAATCCAACGACGAACTTGTACGGTCACGCATTCTGTGTGGTAGTTCAGGAAACTCCAATGCATCGTCTTGAGATAGATCGACATTATGCATGTGGGCTGGAGGCGAGTACGCCCTGAATCACGGACCTTCTTCTTCTTCAACTGAACCCCTTCAACATCTTCAGGTATGGTTGGAACAGGCTCCAGTTCAGAAAATAATGCAACTTCTGCACCATCGGGGCCGGGCTCTCGAGGTGGATCCACATCGAACTCATCATCCGACCCACCATCATCTACAACGAACGAGGTCCCCTCGCTGGTGGATGTCGTGGGGAGTACATTATCCCTTCAACAACTTTTGTAACGTCCCCAATCATATGTGGATTTCCAACCACTAGAAGTTGATGGCGTTCCCTAATACGTATTTCCAGCATCGAACGTCGAAGGAAGGATATGCATGTCCCATCCACCAACCGAGTATCGTGCAGGAGTTGTGTTTTCCATACTACCACCAAACACGGGCGCTTCCGTATTTTGCCTCCCACTAACAGAGTGTCGGCTTGGGGTCGTGTATTCCCCTCGAACAGCAGTAGATGTTGAAGTCGAAGGAAGATCACTTGGCGATGAAAATTGTACATATACCTTAAGATAGGGTGATCTACTGGCAAGATGAGTCTCACCATTGCCTCCAAGCTCCGAGGACCATTGATGTCGAATGATTCATATCTCACGAGATCAACCGAAGCACAAAATCTATACTTAATAGACTGAACTTTCATTGGCGTTGTTCCGAAGATTTTACGCCTAATTCTTTTGCGAAGTTCTGTCAAATCTATGTTCTGGTTAAAAACTAGTCGCGCTGTGTTCTCCGATAAAAAAACAACACCATTTTCGGTGTCACAAACCTCACCATCATAGTAAATAACAGCACTAATACGTTCACCCATCTTCAATTTCTATTTTACTTTTGCCTCAATTTCTATTATGCAACCTGAGAATGAAATTTGGTTCATTTATAGTCTAAGGACAAATAAGAACTACTGTAGCAAAAGAGCGTCCACGTGGGAGCTTTTTTCAGTACTCTTGCTGACAATGCATCCTTCTTGAAGCGTTTTGGTCACTATTTTTTCAGAAACGTCTTCTCTAAATTATTTTGCCAAAGACTACTGTAGCAAAAGAGCGTCCACGTGGGAGATTTTTTCAGTACTCTTGCTGACAGTGCATCCTGCTTGAAGCGTTTTGGTCACTATTTATTCAGAAACGTCTTTTCAAAATTATTTTACAGAGACTACTGTAGCAAAAGAGCGTCCACGTGGGAGCTTTTTTCAGTACTCTTGCTGACGGTGCATCCTGCTTGAAGCGTTTTGGTTACTATTTTTTCAGAAGCGTCTTCTCTAAATTATTTTACCAGATACTATTGTAAAAAAAAACAAATAATTTTTATATTGCTGATATATTTTTTTCTAAAACCCTAAACCTAAAATTATTTTAATTAATTAACCTTAAACTCTAATTCATTAACTTTCCCCTAAAACCTTAAACCTTAAAAACCATTAAAAACACAAAACCCTAGCCCTAAAACCCCAAAAACCCTAACTCTAACCCTAAAAACATCTGAAATCGCGCTGACGTGGACGCGCTTTCGGGGAAAATGGCCCTTTTCGGTAAATAATTAAATAGTAGTGTAACACCCTGAAAATTTGAGTAATTTATTTTCTATGTGTGCTTTGAGTAATTATTCTAGAAAGTAAAATTTTCTGATTTATTTTCGTGGTTAGTATAGTCCTGAAGAAGGTTTTAAAATTTTTTTTAGAAGGAATATTATTAATTTTAAGAAATTATTTATGGAAGTGGATTAAGTGACTTTGACACATAAATTAATTTAAGTGTCAAAGTGAGGCATAAGATGAATTATTGGACAAGTGGTGATGGCGCATGAGCTTGTGCATGAGGTTGAAGGTTCGAATCCCATGTTTAGCATCTAGGTGAATTTTATTTTGAATTTTTATGCACCAATATAGCAAGTGTCGCCAAGAGCATATATGGAAGGTGTTGACTTGTTATTTTTGGTTAGAATATCAAAGGAATAAGGAAAATTTGAATTTAAGGAAGGGTATCAAGAAAATAAGGAAAGGTGTGAAGATATGAGGCATGAATCAAGGAAGAATTTTTGGAAACAATATCTTGGTCATTAGACCATGTACTTGGACGGCAATATGGCTATAGGGGGGGAGCCGAATTTTGGTGATAGTTTTGGCTAGAGTTTTAGTTTTAGTTTTTGGTCATTTTTGTTTTGTGCAAGTTTTGCAAGTTTTCTCAAACTCTCTCCTTTGGCCGAATTTGTGCACTTGGTAAGCCTAGTTTCTTATGACCATTTGGTCATTTTGTTTTACACTTTGTGCCAATTTTGTGTTTTCTCTTTGTGCCGATTTTTACCAAAACCTAAAGAGACCATTTTATTCTTTTTTCTTTTCTCTCTACCATAGCCGAATATGCACCTATCTTAAAGCTCATCTCTTTCATTCTTTTCCTTCTATTCACTTTGAAATCAAGCAACATCATCACCATCTTTCTCTAATTTTATTCTTTTCAATCGAAATTCTCTTTACCTACACTATCATGGCCGAATATTAAGGTGTTCATAAGTCAAATTATTTTCTTCTCTTCTTAATCTCATATAGCCGAATCCTTCTTAAATCCATTCTATTCTCGAATCTTTTCTTTTAAGACGTGGATTATAGGTAAGAGTTCTTTTCGTTTTGATTAGTTATTAGTGGTTAGTGCGAATATTAATGTTGGTTTGAAGGCTTTATTAGATCAAAATAAACGTTCATTTTATTAACGTTTATTTTGTTAAACTTTAGTGCGATAACGGAAGTTGGAATCAAGAAGT
Organism: Gossypium sturtianum; assembly: GCA_025698515.1. Lineage (NCBI taxonomy): Eukaryota > Viridiplantae > Streptophyta > Magnoliopsida > Malvales > Malvaceae > Gossypium > Gossypium sturtianum. The sequence continues at coordinate 129,662,640 of CM046948.1, forward strand.
CGTGGGTGACACAAATCGTTGGAATCGATTTTTGTGGTAAGGAAATCATATCTTTAAACCTTGGTATTATTTCGAAAATTTATCTTAGATTGGATTAACGATCTTGTCTTTGAAGACATTCAAAATAGGGAAGAAAAGGGCGGTGTTTAGCCTTCGGAAGAAGGGAGGTTACATTATTCCCCTAAGTACAAGCAAAGGATCAAGCCAAGAATCCGGGATTTCCCACCGGGTTGTGGACGTTCAACCGAGGAAAATCAACTGTTCGAAGTCGTTCGTACTCCCGAACCATTATTTGTTCGTGGATTCGATTCGGTTAACGAACCATCAATCGGAGAGAAATCGCAAGTAGAAGTCTTACGAAAATCCGAGGGTAAATTTCTAGATCGCTATAGTTAGATCGGTTTTATTATAGATTATAGTGTTTTAATTAACACAATACGTATAGGTGTTGAAGAGCGGAAAGTTTAGTTCTCTCCATAACCGGTGTGTAACTTCACACTCATTTTCGGTTGGACATCAAGTTGTAAGTTACGTGATAAAATCGTATAATAGTAAAAACGGAAAAAAATACGTAGTAACTCATATTTTTGAGTGAATGCATGAAAACGGTTAAAACCGAGAGAATAAAATACGATAAAACTCTAGTTCGATAAAATGGGCCGATAAAACTCTAGTTCGATAAAATGGGCCGATAAAACTCTAGTTCGATAAAATGGGCCGATAACACTCTAGTTCGATAAAATGGGCCGATAACACTCTAGTTCGATAAAATGGGTCGATAATACTCTAGTTCGATAAAATGGGCCGATAATACTCTAGTTCGATAAAATGGGCCGATATTACCCTAGTTCGATTAAATGGGCCGAAAATACTCTGTTTCGATAAATTGGGCTAAAATGGACCAAAGTCACTAAACTACTAAATGGGCTAGTTGATAAATTGTTTATATGAGCCTAATGAAGGGTTAATTGATAAGCCCACCGATGATATGGATTAATGGAAATCTGTTATATGATTATATTTGTTAATACGCATGATTGCATGGGGTGGGTTATATGAAGAGAAGAATGGCCAGTTGCCACAAATATGGCTTATTGCCTCTAGTTCGGTGGCTCTGCCACAAATTCGGCTAAATGCCTCTAGTTCGGTGACAATGTCACAATCTAGTTCGGTAGTGCACTACAAAATTATTTAAGGGCTTTAAGCCCATGATTGGTGTGTTTGGCGGGGTGGGTTGACTTGATCCCCACGGGTGTGTTGGTTGAGTGCGGGGTGTTAGCGGATGGATACTAGGTTGGTTTGGGAAATTCATATTTCATGCATTCTTTTCTTTAAATTATGTTACTTTACAATGTATGGTTGAAAACTGTTAATGGGCTCAAGCCCAGCATGATATCTTGACGATCTGGCCTAAAAATGGTGGTAAGTGAGTTGCACACTGAGTTCTTTGTAACTCACCCAATTTTTATTAACCATTTCAGGTAATGGAAATTGACGTGGACTTGGGCTGGAGATGACTTGGTGGAGGCCATACTACAAACTTGGGTTTTTAATAAACTATGACTTTATTTAAGTTTTTATTTTAATTGCTATTATTGGGTTGATGTAATAAGGCCTCTTATTATGTTTTATGGTTTTATTGTGTGGATGATTTAAATTTTATTTCTAAACTCTTAATATGGTTTTATCTCAAATATGTTAAGTTTTCTTAAGAACATTGGTTTTATAACAAAAAGTTTTGTAGCACTATTTTATCTTAACCCTATGAAAATAAACGAATGTATGATTGGTGTGACAAACCAAATCTTGTCTAAACGCATAGACCGGGTTTGGGGTGTTACATTTAGTGGTATCGAGCCAAGTTTCAAAACTCTACTGTGGTTTGGGTTCAATAAAGAAATTTGTTAGAAAATAATTTCTAGAGTTTTGATTAAAGGTAGTATGGCACCATGAGCATCCCGCGCCAAGTCAAGTAAGTATCACAGATATCTTGTATGTTTATTATCATTGTGATATGATTATAAGAAACACTCTAGAACTTCTAGTTTTAGGTGTTAAAACCGTAGAGATTGAGACAATAGGATATTGATGCGAAAACACTCTATCTCTTTCATATCATAAGACATCGTTAATAAACAATCAAATATTATTCGATTTATAAAACCTTTAATCGATTAAATCGAATTATTCGCCATGAGCACTAGAGGACGTGGTCGTGGACGCGTAGTAGGCGTGGCCGTGGTAGAGGACGCAGGTGTTAGGGGCGCAATCGATGTGCCGGGTCATATGTCGGAAATGGATGCACTGCGTCACTCGAGAGTGAGACGGGATCGCACGCGACCATATGGAAGAGGATAATCTTTGTGACACGAGCAATGCTGCGAGTACTTGAAAGGGTCGCTGGATCCGAATCGACCAACCGCTCGTGGGTCGATATCGGAGCGGCCGAAATCCAGTGGGAGCCGAGGTTTTCGAGAGTGTCTCTCGTGTAGCTCCCAATGTCGCCGAATATTGGCTTGAGGCGAGAGAGCGAATTATGGACGATCTTGAGTGCACCGTGGAACAAAAGTTAAGAGGAGCGGTATCTTTGTTGAGAGACGGCTTACCAATGGTGGCTTACTATCCGAGATGGCACCGATGCTTTGCTTTGGTTAATTGGGAGTTCTTTAAGGCTTCCTTTCAAGGGAAATATGTGGGAACAAGCTATGTGGATGCCCGAAGGAAGGAATTCTTGAACTGGTGCAAGGAAATAAGACGGTGGCGGCATATGAGGTGAGTTCTTACGTTTGAGTCGCTATGCTCGAACGATAGTGGCAACGGATCATGAGCGTTGTGTGCGCTTCGAGGACGGTTTGAAAGACGAGTTGCGGGTTACGATAGCCCCACAACAAGTTAGAACTTTTGCCGCTCTTGTGGAGAAGGCCAAGATAGCCAAGAGGCTAAGAACTCGGAACGTCAAAATCGGGAGCAAATTCGAGGCAAGAAAGATCTCAAGCATTCGGGTTCTTCGAGAAGATTCTGAAGAGGCCCTTGAATGAGGAACCAGCTCAAGGAAGAGCACCGATGGCTCATTAATCGTAGTCGGGATTGTGCTGAATGTGGAAAAAGACATTCGGAGAATGTTGGAGGAAAACGGGTGCTTGCTATAAATGTGGATCGACGGAGCATCAATATAGGAGTTGCCCTCGACGTATGGATACAACTCAAGAAGTTCGTGCTACTGATGTACCACCGGCAAGAGGAGTTCAGCAACCACCGAGAGGTCGGGGACCAGGTTGTGGTGGTAATGGGGCCGGGCGTGGTCAAGGTGCGGCGGGTCGAGGCAATGGTCCTAGGGGCAACGCGGATGCAAGACAGCCAGGATTGGTGTATGCGGTCAGACGTCGTGAGGATGGCAATGCACCTGATGTGATAACTGGTACGTTCTTCATTTCTGATGTACCCGTTATTGCCTTGATAGATATTGGTTCTACTCATTCGTACATTGCTAGCACCATAATCTGGAAACTTGAAATTAGACCACAAATTTCCGATAAAGAGATGAGGGTGATTAGTCCCTTAGGGCGATCGGTGTTGGTTAATAAATTGTTTAGAGACGTGCCCTTAGTAATTCAAGGAGAAACATTCTGGCAAATTTGATGGAACCGCCTTTTGGCGAATTCGATATCATTCTCGGCATGGATTGGTTGGTTAAGCACCGCGCAATTGGACCATCTTTGAAAAGCGGATGTTGATAAGAATCTGCGGAGGATAAGGAGATAGTTATGATAGGCGAGCGGAGAAATTTCTTGACAAACGTGATTTACTGCGTTAAAGGCGGAGAAGTTGGTACGAAAAGGATATGGAGCATTTTTAGCATTTATTAGTGCTTTAGATGCCAAAGAGTCACAAAGGAAGATGTGAGAACGGTGAAGGAATTTTCGGATGTTTTTCCTGAAGAACTTCCTGGTGTACCTCCAGATCGGGAAGTGGAATTTGGTATTGAGCTTTTGCCCGGAACTGCTCCAGTGTCCATTGCTCCTTATAGAATGGCACCGAAGGAGTTGTCGGAGCTTAAAGCCCAAATTCAAGAACTGCTAGATCGGGGTTTTATTCGACCGAGTGTGTCTCCGTGGGGAGCACCGGTTTTGTTTGTTAAGAAGAAGGATGGGTCAATGCGTATGTGTATTGACTATAGGCAATTGAATAAGCTGACGATCAAGAATCGGTACCCTCTGCCGAGGATTGACGACCTGTTTGATCAATTGAAGGGAGCTTCTGCTTTCTCAAGATTGATTTAAGGTCGGGTTACCACCAAATTTAAGGTGAAAGAAGCGGATATTCACAAGACAATGTTCCGAACCCGTTACGGACACTATGAGTTTTTAGTGATGCCGTTTGGGTTGACCAATGCACCAAATTTGCATTTATGGATATGATGAACCGGGTCTTTCAACCATTCTTAGATCAGTTTGTGGTGGTATTCATAGATGACATTCTGGTTTATTCGAGGAGCGAAGAAGAACATGACTCGCATTTGCGGATTGTATTGCAAGTGCTTCGAGAAAATCACTTGTATGCCAAATTCAATAAATGTGAATTTTGGTTAAGAGAAGTGACTTTCTTGGGTCATGTGGTATCACCAAGGAATAAGGGTGGATCCTCGAAAGATTGAGGCGGTATTGGATTGGAAACCACCAAGTCGGTAGTTGAGATTCGGAGTTTCTTGGGTTTGGTGGTTATTATAGACGCTTTGTTGAGGGTTCTCATTGATTGCTTTGCACCTCTAACTAAGCTTTTGCGGAAGGGAGTGTTGTTTATATGGACCGATATGCAGCAAAGAAAGTTTCGAGCGGTGAAGAAGGTTTTAACGGAAGCGCCGGTATTGATTCAACTTTGAGGTGGGAAGGAGTTTACGCTTATTGTGATGCGTCACATACGGGTTTAGGTCTGCGTATTGATGCAAAGTGGGAAAGTTGTAGCTTACGCTTCGTCGTCAATTGAGACCGCACGCAGTGAACTACCCTACTCATGATTTGGAGTTAGCAAAGAAGTGGTGTTTGCCTTAAAGATTTGGAGGCATTACCTCTATGGTGAAAAGTCTATCATCTATACGGACCACAAGAGCCTTAAGTATCTTCTTACTCAGAAGGAGTTAAACTTGAGACAACGAAGATGGGTGGAGCTGTTAAAGGACTATGATTTCTCAATTGAGTATCATCCTGGAAAGGCTAATGTGGTGGCGGATGCATTAAGTCGTAAGGTGGTATCTGATTTGAGAGCTATGGTTGCCCATTTGAGTTTGTATGAGGATGGTAGTTTGGTAGCGGAACTTCAAGTGAAACCTCTGTGGTTGGATCAAATCAAGGAAAAACAGATTTTAGATGAGAAGTTGAGACTTTTATTTCAGCAAGTGGAAAATGGTGAAATTGAGGATTTTGGAATAAATTCAGAAGGTGTATTGTGTTTTCGTGGAAGGGTCTGTATGCCTAAGGATTCAGATCTGAGGCAAATGATTTTGAGGGAGGCGCATAGTAGCCCTTATGCTATGCACCCCGGAGGAAATAAGATGTATCGGGATCTTCGTGAACAGTATTGGTGGCCTGGGTTGAAACGTGAGATTTCAGAATTTGTGGGAAAATGCTTAACTTGTCAGCAAGTGAAAGCGGAGCATCAATTGCCGTCAGGTCTTTTGCAACCAGTTAAGATTCCTCTTTGGAAATGGGAGCGGATATCAATGGATTTTGTTAGTGGGTTACCTTTAACACCTACTAAGAAAAATTCTTTTTGGTAATTGTTGATCGTCGACGAAGATCGCTCATTTTCTACCAAAGGCGTCACGGACTACTCGTTGCGAAGTTGGCGAAGTTTGTATGTATCCAAAATCGTGAGGTTGCATGGGGTACTGTATCGATTATATCGGATAGGGATCCTAGGTTTACATCTCGATTTTGGAAAGCTTTGCATGAAGCCTTGGGTACAAAGCTTAATTTTAGTACGGCTTTTCATCCTCGATCGATGGTCACTCGGAGAGAGTGATTCAGATTCTGAAGACATGTTAAGGGGATGTGTAATCGACTTCAAAGGTAGTTGGGAGGATTTTCTACCGTTAGCGGAATTTGCGTACAACAACACTACCGATCTAGCATTCGATGGCACCTACGAGGCATTGTATGGTCGTAGGTGTCGTTCTCCTATTTGTTGGACTGCGTTGGGTGATCGGCGGTTTGTTAGGACTGAGATGATTTAAAACGGAAGAAAAAGTGAAAGTTATTCGGACACGGTTAAAGGAAGCTTCGATAGACGAGAAGAATGCGGATCTGAAGCGTAAGGATATCGAGTATGCCGTAGGAGATCAAGTCTTCCTGAAGGTCTCACCTTGGAAGAAGATATTCAGATTCGGGAAGAAGGGCAAGTTGAGTCCTAGATACATTGGACCATATCGTGTGGTGAAACGAGTTGGTCCAGTGGCCTATCAGATTGAGTTACCTCCAGAATTGAGTCAAATTCATAATGTTTTTCATGTGTCCATGTTGAGGCGCTATAGATCGGATCCTTCGCACATAGTACCGGTAGAAGAAGTGGAGTTGAATTTGGATTTGTCTTTTGAGGAGGAACCAGTGGAAATCTTAGACCGAGACGTGAAGGTGCTAAGAAAGAAGACTGTGCCGTTGGTCAAAGTGTTGTGGCGTAACCACGGAGTGGAGGAAGCTACGTGGGAGCCTGAGGATGCAATTCGGCAACAATACCCTCACCTTTTTCAGCCAGGTAAATTTCGAGGACGAAATTTTCTTTTAGGGGGGTAGAGTTGTAACACCCTGAAAATTTGAGTAATTTATTTTCTATGTGTGCTTTGAGTAATTATTCTAGAAAGTAAAATTTTCTGATTTATTTTCGTGGTTAGTATAGTCCTGAAGAAGGTTTTAAAATTTTTTTAGAAGGAATATTATTAATTTTAAGAAATTATTTATGGAAGTGGATTAAGTGACTTTGACACATAAATTAATTTAAGTGTCAAAGTGAGGCATAAGATGAATTATTGGACAAGTGGTGATGGCGCATGAGCTTGTGCATGAGGTTGAAGGTTCGAATCCCATGTTTAGCATCTAGGTGAATTTTATTTTGAATTTTTATGCACCAATATAGCAAGTGTCGGCCAAGAGCATATATGGAAGGTGTTGACTTGTTATTTTTGGTTAGAATATCAAAGGAATAAGGAAAATTTGAATTTAAGGAAGGGTATCAAGAAAATAAGGAAAGGTGTGAAGATATGAGGCATGAATCAAGGAAGAATTTTTGGAAACAATATCTTGGTCATTAGACCATGTACTTGGACGGCAATATGGCTATAGGGGGGGAGCCGAATTTTGGTGATAGTTTTGGCTAGAGTTTTAGTTTTAGTTTTTGGTCATTTTTGTTTTGTGCAAGTTTTGCAAGTTTTCTCAAACTCTCTCCCTTTGGCCGAATTTGTGCACTTGGTAAGCCTAGTTTCTTATGACCATTTGGTCATTTTGTTTTACACTTTGTGCCAATTTTGTGTTTTCTCTTTGTGCCGATTTTTACCAAAACCTAAAGAGACCATTTTATTCTTTTTTCTTTTCTCTCTACCATAGCCGAATATGCACCTATCTTAAAGCTCATCTCTTTCATTCTTTTCCTTCTATTCACTTTGAAATCAAGCAACATCATCACCATCTTTCTCTAATTTTATTCTTTTCAATCGAAATTCTCTTTACCTACACTATCATGGCCGAATATTAAGGTGTTCATAAGTCAAATTATTTTCTTCTCTTCTTAATCTCATATAGCCGAATCCTTCTTAAATCCATTCTATTCTCGAATCTTTTCTTTTCGACGTGGATTATAGGTAAGAGTTCTTTTCGTTTTGATTAGTTATTAGTGGTTAGTGCCGAATATTAATGTTGGTTTGAAGGCTTTATTAGATCAAAATAAACGTTCATTTTATTAACGTTTATTTTGTTAAACTTTAGTGCGATAACGGAAGTTGGAATCAAGAAGTCGTGGGTGACACAAATCGTTGGAATCGATTTTTGTGGTAAGAAATCATATCTTTAAACCTTGGTATTATTTCTAAAATTTATCTTAGATTGGATTAACGATCTTGTCTTTGAAGACATTCAAAATAGGGAAGAAAAGGGCGGTGTTTAGCCTTCGGAAGAAGGAGGGTTCATTATTCCCCTAAGTACAAGCAAAGGATCAATTTGAAGAATCCGGGATTTCCCACCGGTTGTGGACGTTCAACCGAGGAAAATCAACTGTTCGAAGTCGTTCGTACTCCCGAACCATTATTTGTTCGTGGATTCGATTCGGTTAACGAACCATCAATCGGAGAGAAATCGCAAGTAGAAGTCTTACGAAAATCCGAGGGTAAATTTCTAGATCGCTATAGTTAGATCGGTTTTATTATAGATTATAGTGTTTTAATTAACACAATACGTATAGGTGTTGAAGAGCGGGAAAGTTTAGTTCTCTCCATAACCAGGTGTGTAACTTCACACTCATTTTCGGGTTGGACATCAAGTTGTAAGTTCTGTGATAAAATCGTATAATAGTAAAAACGGGAAAAAAATACGTAGTAACTCATATTTTTGAGTGAATGCATGAAAACGGTTAAAACCGAGAGAATAAAATACGATAAAACTCTAGTTCGATAAAATGGGCCGATAAAACTCTAGTTCGATAAAATGGGCCGATAAAACTCTAGTTCGATAAAATGGGCCGATAACACTCTAGTTCGATAAAATGGGCCGATAACACTCTAGTTCGATAAAATGGGTCGATAATACTCTAGTTCGATAAAATGGGCCGATAATACTCTAGTTCGATAAAATGGGCCGATATTACCCTAGTTCGATTAAATGGGCCGAAAATACTACTGCTTTGATAAATTGGGCTAAAATGGACCAAAGTCACTAAACTACTAAATGGGCTAGTTGATAAATTGTTTATATGAGCCTAATGAAGGGTTAATTGATAAGCCCACCGATGATATGGATTAATGGAAATCTGTTATATGATTATATTTGTTAATACGCATGATTGCATGGGGTGGGTTATATGAAGAGAAGAATGGCCATTGCCACAAATATGGCTTATTGCCTCTAGTTCGGTGGCTCTGCCACAAATTCGCTAAATGCCTCTAGTTCGGTGACAATGTCACAATCTAGTTCGATAGTGAGTGCACTACAAAATTATTTAAGGGCTTTAAGCCCATGATTGGTGTGTTTGGCGGGGTGGGTTGACTTGATCCCCACAGTGTGTGTTGGTTGGTATGCGGGGTGTTAGCGGATGGATACTAGGTTGGTTTGGGAAATTCATATTTCATGCATTCTTTTCTTTAAATTATGTTACTTTACAATGTATGGTTGAAAATCAAGTTAATGGGCTCAAGCCCGAAGATGATATCTTGACGATCCGGCCTAAAAATGGTGGTAAGTGAGTTGCACACTCGAGTTCTTTGTAACTCACCCAATTTTTATTAACCATTTCGGTAATGGAAATTGACGTGGACTTGGGCTGGAGATGACTTGGTGGAGGCCATACTACAAACTTGGGTTTTTAATAAACTATGACTTTATTTAAGTTTTTATTTTAATTGCTATTATTGGGTTGATGTAATAAGGCCTCTTATTATGTTTTATGGTTTTATTGTGTGGATGATTTAAATTTTATTTCTAAACTCTTAATATGGTTTTATCTCAAATATGTTAAGTTTTCTTAAGAACATTGGTTTTATAACAAAAAGTTTTGTAGCACTATTTTATCTTAACCCTATGAAAATAAACGAATGTATGATTGGTGTGACAAACCAAATCTTGTCTAAACGCATAGACCGGGTTTGGGGTGTTACAAGTAGGGCCTTTTCCGTAAATTTTGTAAAAAAAGGGCATTTTTTGGTAAATTACCCTAAATAAAGTAAGCAAAAATTACAATAAAATTGATAATGATAGAAAGGTGAAATTTGGTTGGTGAATATAACAGAAACTTGGCCTAATTTATGGTGCGTAGAAGAGTAGATACGAGAGATGAGGTAAACAATAGATAATTTAAATTTTAAACAACACTTGGGTGTTTACAAGGGCATAAACAACACTTAGCTAAATCAAATAGACTGAAAATAACTTGTGGGCAAGCACAGCCACAAGCTAGGAAAGAACACGCTGTGTTCGGACAGTCAATGTAACACCCCAAACTCGGCCTAGATGTTATGACCAGATCGGAAGAAGTAACTGCAATTTATTTGAAAATCCAGAATCCATTTGACTTGTAAAATAATGCTAGCTCTTGCTAGGTAAAAATTCAGCTTGTTCGGGAAAATATCTTTCTTTCTAATTTGATGAAATTGTTAATTACTTATACTTTCAAAACATTTAAGTTTGCAGTGGAATTCTTAATCTAATTAGATTTTTGAAAAGTGCGACTTGGAAAACCATGGTTTTGCAAATAAAGTGATTGTCATAAGAAATATGTTAAAACATTAAAGAACGCAAAATAACAAAATAAAATCCCAACTTTCAAAACAATCCAAAAACAACCTGATTAAATATGAATATTTAAATGTTATGCAACAGTACTAGGTAACCGAGCTCTCGTTGCATCGACCCACCTAGGTTTGAGGATTATCTGAGAATCAAACAAATCGAGAATGAGCTTACAAGCTCAGTATGTAATTCATAAAAAAATCAACAAATATGAATTCAGACATGCTTCTAGAAATAGAGCAGAAACAGAACATATTAGATGTAGAATCAAAATCTTACCCCCATCCACTACACACCATCTCCGACCATCCCTACACACCATATAGGGTATTAAATAACCATCCAACCCTACACACCGCTTAGTGTGATAGCCCGAAATAGGGCCTAACCGAAACAGTGGTTTCGTAACCACAAATCCGAAGTGAAATAGTTTAATTTTATAAATTTTTATTAATTACTGATTGTTTGAAATATTGTGTGAAAATATGGATAGGGAATTTTAATGATTTAGTGCCTAATTGAATTTTTAGGACTAAATTGAGAAAAATGCAAAGTGTGTCTAATTAGTGATTAAAGGATTTAGTTGAATTATTGCATGAAATTGGAAGTGTTTATGTGGCAAATAGACCATAAATTAGTGTTATGGACACATAAGGGTAATTCTAAAAAAATATTTAAGTAAGTGGGTTAAGGGCATTTTTGTCAAAATTGAATAAAAGAAAAAATAAGATGGAAACAAGTGTTCATCTTCTTCAAATTAGACCCCTTGCTGCCGAAAATTTCATGTCACCATAGCTAGGGTTTTTGATTTTTCTAAGCCTAATTGTAAGTGATTTCTTGCACCATTTTTAATTGTTTTCGTATTTTTATGCTTATTGAAGCTTGGATTTCATGTTTCTACCATTTATTTTAAGTTAAATTAAAGTTTAAAAATTGACCCATTCATGATATAGTTGTAATTTGATGAGTGATGATAGATAATGAATGTTTGAAGTGCTAATTACGAGTTTTACTAGATGAATTTCGATAAAAATGTTGAAAAAGGACTAAATGGTGAAAGATAGTAAAGTGTGCATAAAGTTGTGATTTTGTGAAATTGAGGGCTATTATGAGCATGAAATATGATTTAGTGAGGTTTGAAATTTAATAAATTTAGTGAATTTTATTTTTACGAGCTTTAGGACAAAAGTGTAATTTTTGAAAAGTTATGGAAAAAAATGTAAGTTTGCCAAAATATTGTGTATGAATTGTATTTGAATGGAATGTTGATAAAATGTATTAAATTGTGCTAATATAGATCAAGAAAGAAGGAATAGTGAAAGTGATCGGGGAAAAGAGAAGGTTATCGACTAATTTACGAAAATAGTCGTTTTACATCCGAGGTAAGTTATGTGTAAATAATAGCAATATATTTTTATAAATTGTGAATTATATTTGATATGTGAATTAATATTGAATGTGGAAGGAAAATTGTTCATGAATTATTCAAGTGATAAAGTGTTTAAAATAAGTGTTAAGAGTAAATTCCCGGTTGAACTTAGGAATAGAAGTGGATACAAGTGATATATCACTAGAGACCAGTGTTACAGTGTTACAGTGAGTTCCGGGTGCTGGGTGATCTAGCATGTGTTGCAGACACCTAACAGCTTGTGTGAGCAGGCCCGTGGACATTTCCAGTGTTATTGATCAGTGGTAGCTTCGGCTACATTATAGTGGTAGCTTCGGCTACAATTCAGTGGTAGCTACATAGCTACATTACAGTGGTAGCTTCGGCTACATATCAGTGTGGCGCTTATGTGCTAATTCTCTACGTATCCGTGTATATTCCAAGTGTTCAACGGGATTAATAATGAATTAAAGTGAATATGAGATGAAGTGTGTATGCAGGTATAATTGAAAGAATGAGCATACGTGATAAAGGTTAAGTATATAAATGTATGTGCAAGTGAATTCGTAAGATTGTACATGTGTAAGTGATTGAATTTGCTAAGAAGGATATTGATTAGTTATATGTAAAAATGTTAATTATTAATTGAGTGCTTATTGTTTACATGTAACTTACTAAGCTATTATTAGCTTACTCGTTCTTTTTCTTTCCTTTGTTTTATAGTGTGTTGAACTTACTTGGATTGGAGATCGTCGGAGCCTCGTATCACACTATCAAGCCTTTACTTTGGTATATAAATGCTTTTGAAATGTTTTAAGTTATGGCAGGTATAGGGATCGAATTATTTTGTATGGATACCTAAGTGATATTTACTACAAAGAAAGTATGAAAAAGTTAAAATTTGCAATGAAACAGTTTTTGGACAGCAGCAGTGACATGATTTTTTGGAAAAACACCAAAAAATAGGAGAAATGGAATTAGAAAGTTAATAAGATATATAATTAAATATTATTGTGTCTACTTTCATATGAAAGAAACAGTGTAAGCAAAGGAATTTTATATTCTGTGATATTTGAATTTTAGTGAGAAAGGGTCAGAATGGTATTTGAAGTCCCCTATTTATAATTTAGAAAATCATTTAAAATTGTAAAATAATAATTATGAGTTATAATTTATATTTATAGATTCCTTAGTGAGCCTAATTTCAATAGAAACAAGTGGGATCAACATATAAAAGTTGTACAATGAGAAAATTGATTTTTAGTGAATAGTGGTCAGAACCGTTGGACAGTGAAACAGGGGAGACTTTAATGAATAAAATGTACTAATTGGATGAACCAAAAATTCTGAAAATTTTATGGTGAGAAGATATATGAGTCTCGTTTCAGGAAACATTTACGGATCTAAATTTCTAGTTTCTTAACTCGAGTTAAAATTAAATTAATGACTATTGCGCAGAAGGACAGATTTATTGGGAATGATGAAATAAATTATTTTTATACCCAAAGTAGTAAGTTAAGTTAAATAACGCCTCGTGCTCGAATCCGGCAACGGTCTCAAGTGAGTGGTGTTACATTTATTGGTATCAGAGCTACGGTTTAGTCGATTCTCGGACAAACGTAGCGAGTGTAATAGACTACCTATACATGCCATAATTGAATAATGATAGTGTGACGACTCCTGACATCTTAAAATGTTTTCTTTTATATAGTAATGGATCCTAATGGAGCTACAGCTGATGATGCTCAAAGTAATACGCCTGCTCCCGCACAAGGGACGGCGCTAGATGAAAATCGACCCGGGACTCAAGGTCAAGGAGATGAGGCTCGGGAAGACTTTCTCCATATGATGAGCAATTGGTATACCGAGTTTGTTAGAACTAATCCTAATGCTCAACCTCCTCCGCCCCCTCCTATTCCTCAAGCTGTTCCCATAGCTCTTCAACAAACTGAAGTGTTAAGATTGTCAAAGCCTCCAGTGGACAAAATTCGAAAGTATGGAGCCAAAGAGTTCCGAGCTAATGTAAATGATGATCCTTAGAGAGCAGAGTTCTGGCTTGAAAATACCATCAGAGTGTTGGATGAATTATCTTGTACACCAGAAGAAAGTTTCAAATGTGCTATCTCATTTTTGATGGATTCAGCTTATAATTGGTGGAAAACTTTAGTGTCAGTGGTGCCTAAAGAGAAAGTTACATGGGATTTCTTTCAAGAGGAATTCCGGAAGAAGTACATAAGTCAGCATTTCATTGATCAAAAGAGAAAAGAGTTTCTTGAATTGAAATAAGGGCGCATGACGGTAGCCGAATATGAACGAGAATTTGTCAAATTAAGCAAGTATGCCCAATAGTGTGTATCTAATGAAGCTACATTGTGCAAGAGGTTTGAAGATGGATTGAACGAGGATATCCAATTGTTAGTGGGAATTCTTTAAATTAAAGAGTTAGTTGTACTAGTTGAAAGAGCTATCAAGGCTGAAGAATTAAGCAAAGAGAAAATAAAGGTGGAAAGTGAAGTAAGAGATGCAAGAAAAAGATCAATGGGCAAGTCATTTCAATCTCAAGCAAAGAAGTCTAGAGAAATGAATACTCGATCGAATGTTTCTTGTGTGAATTTTCAAAGAGATCGAGGAAGACAAACTTCAAGTTCTAAAGCTTAAGCAACCTCTATGGAAAGTGTAGGTAGTGTTAAACCTATTAGACCGGAATGTCAACATTATGGAAAATGACATTTGGGAGAATGTTATTTAATCAGCCGAGCATGTTTTAAGTGTGGATCTCAAGATCATTTTGTGAAAGATTGTCCTGAAAGAGAAGAGATAGAAAAGTTTCAGAATGTGAAATTGAGCAGTGTGACTACTAGAGGAAGACCACCAAGAAATGTGGGGACTGGAACTAGTGTAAAGGTGTAACAAAAGACACCACTGTAAGATCCGAAGCGAGAGCTCCAGCGAGAGCTTATGCCATCCGAGCTAGAGAAGAAGCATCTTCCCCTGATGTGATCACTGGTATATTTTCTCTTTACGACACTAATGTTCTTGCATTGATTGATCCTGGTTCTACTCATTCGTATCTATGCATGAATTTAGTGTCTGATGAGAATTTGTGTGTTGAATCAACTGAGTATGTGGTTAAAGTGTTGAATCCTTTAGATAAGCATGTGATAGTTTATAAAATATGTAAAAATTGTCCTTTGATGATACAAAGTCATTGTTTCCCTGCCAACTTGATGTTGTTGCCATTTGATGAGTTTGATGTTAATTTGGGAATGGATTGGTTGACATTACATAAGGCCAAGATAGATTGTAGTCAGAAAATTCTTGAGTTGAAGTGTAGGAGCGGTGAAGTTCTTCGGGTTAAAACAGATAAGTCAAATGTGATGCCAATTGTGATTTCTGCCATGTCTGCTTAGAAATGTTTAAAAAATGGTTGTGAAGCATATCTTGCTTATGTGTTGAATACAAAAGTGTCTGAAATAAATATCGAATCAGTGCCGGTGGTATGTGAATATTTAGTTGTGTTTCCGGAATAGTTGCCAGGTTTGCCTCCGGTTAGAGAAGTGGAATTTGGTATTGAAGTAATGCCCGATACCGCTCCAATATCGATTGCTCCCTACAGAATGGCACCAACCGAACTGAAAGAATTAAAAGTGCAATTACAAGAGTTGACGGATAAAGGATTTGTGAGACCAAGTTACTCCTCGTGGGGTGCTCTTGTGCTATTTGTGAAGAAAAAGGATGGGACATTGAGATTATGTATTGATTATCGTCAACTTAACAAAGTGATAGTGAAAAATAAGTATCCATTGCCTCGAATAGATGATTTGTTTGATCAGTTAAAGGATGCCACCGTGTTTTCCAAAATTGATTTGAGATCCAGATATTACCAATTGAGGGTTAAAGAGTCAGATGTGCCAAAGACTGCTTTTAGAACCAGGTACGGGCATTAAGAGTTTCTGGTTATGCCGTTTGGGTTAATTAATGCACCCGCAGTATTCATGGATTTGATGAACCGGATATTCAGACCGTACTTAGACAGATTTGTGGTAGTATTCATTGATGATATTTTGGTTTATTCTCGAGATGAAGAAGAACACGCAGAACATTTGAGAATTGTGTTGCAAATTTTACGTGAGAAGCAGTTAAATGCTAAATTCAGTAAATGTGAATTTTGGCTTCGAGAAGTGGGTTTTCTTGGACATATTGTATCCGCCGGAGGAATCAGGGTAGATCCAATTAAAATCTCAGCTATTGTCAATTGGAGTCCACCAAGAATGTATCCGAGTTAGAAGTTTCTTGGGTTTAGTTGTTATTATCGGAGAGATTTGTACAGAGATTCTCTATGATAGCTTCTCTGATGACTCGATTATTGCGAGAAAAGATGTAAAGTTCGAGTGGACTGATGAATGTCAGTAGAGTTTCAACCGATTGAAAGATCTACTAACGAAAGCACCTATATTAGTACAGCCTAAACCGGGTAAGGAATTTGTTATTTACAGTGATGCCTCATTAAATGGTTTAGGTTGTGTGTTGATGCAAGAAGGTAAAGTAATTGCCTATGCTTCAAGACAACTTAAACCACATGAAAGAAATTACCCAAAGACATGATCTTGAATTAGCTTGCTATTGTATTTCTTACTGAAGATATGGCGGCATTACTTGTACGGTGAGAAATGTCATATTTATACTGATCATAAAAGCTTGAAATATTTGATGACACAAAAAGATTTGAATTTGAGACAGCAGAGGTGGCTTGAACTGATAAAGGACTATGATTTGATTATTGATTACCATCCGGGTTAGGCTAATGTTGTAGCTAATGCTTTGAGTCGGAAATCTCTATTTGCTTTACGAGCTATGAATACCCGGTTGCCACTGACTGATGATGGTTCAATCATAGCTGAATTGAGAGCTAAACAGACATTTCTACAGCAAATATGTGAAGCTAAGAAGAATGATGAGAAGTTACAGGATAAACGGTGTAACACCCCAAACCCGGCCCAAACACCATGACCGGATCTGGCATGTCACTTAGGGAGATTTTAAAAGATGTCGCTATTTCGAAAAATATTTTTCTTGAGTTTAACACTTTATTCGAGGAAACTAAATGGTTGGATGATTTGTAAAAGATATACATTTTATATTTATGCCTTAGTGGATTAAAAACCAAAATTTGATACATGCCTTAACTTAATTAAAATGTAAAATGTAAATGTCTAATAATAATAAAAGCCCAAAACAAACAAAAATATGAAGCTAGTGGCCCATGGCCTTATTACAATGAAATTTAAACCCACTAATTAAAAATATTAAAAATAAATAAACTAGTAAAGTCTTTTGCTGAATCAAAATAATCCCTCGCATGGCC
Source organism: Gossypium sturtianum (assembly GCA_025698515.1). NCBI lineage: Eukaryota > Viridiplantae > Streptophyta > Magnoliopsida > Malvales > Malvaceae > Gossypium > Gossypium sturtianum. Next base: position 129,679,873 of record CM046948.1, read on the forward strand.
ACCTTGCGCTCTTCTCCAACCCGGTCCGATGCACTAGGTGCTACCTGAAAGATGTTAAATAATAGGGTGAGTCACGAGACTCAGTGTGCAACCCTCGTGCACCATCAGATTGGGCCTTATCCCCACAGAACAGATAACAGAGTATAATATATCAGAAAATATGCAAAGCCCAACCCAATCCTAGGGTTCCATCCGCTACACACCACCCTTACCTGCCGATCACACCTTTGGGGATTTCTACAATTAACCCACACCGCTACACACCATCAATGGTAGTCAGGCTGCAGATAGCTGCTCATCGTCAGATCATGGCAATAGCCACTACAACAGATCATGGCAAAAGCCACTACAACAGATCATGGCAAAAGCCACTACAACAGATCATGGCATTAGCCACTACAACAGATCATGTCATTAGCCACTACAACAGATCATGGCAAAAGCCACTACAACAGAACACTTCCCCTTTCATCAATCACCCAACCCCATGCATACATAGAAATTGGCATACATATAAAGCATATCTTCTCAGTAGAAACATTCACTTTAGAATGACAGAGATCACTAACCTGGTGCTTCGCCTTTACCCTTCTCGGGTTTTCAACAGCCATGCCGGTATTTCGGCATTTAACAGAATATACAGAATATAATAGGTTTGTATGCATAATAATCAAGCAATCTAAATGGTGTGAGAGTGTTACACACCTGATTAATGCGTAAGACTACCCTCTATGTCGATACCCTCGCTAATCGGATCTACTGCCCTCTGTCTACAACTTTGCTCAAAAGCCAGAAAAACGCGAATATAAGGCCTCTCCTATATTCGGCCAAGGGTTAGTGTTTACCCGAATCTATACTTTTAGATTAACAGATCTCCTTACCTAGATTGATTAAATCCCGAAAGTAGTATGATTTGTGTACTACTGATTTAAAAACCTAGGCGATTGGATCTCCTTCAAATCCTGGAATGCCACCCATGAAAGATAATACGAGGTTAGTCAACCATCTAGCCATTCGGCTATGGTCTCCAAAAGCCAAAAAAGATTGAAAGAATAACATAATCGACACTTACCACTTCAGAAGATTTTGGCTACCCCTTGGAGGAAGATTCGGCAAACACCAGAGAAGAGATCTAAGAATTTTGGCTTTTAAGAAAATCCCAAAAAAGTATGAACAAAAGAAGGCTGATGCGTTTTCGGCTTTTAGAAGAACTGAGTGAAGAGTTTCGATTTTGGCTTAGGAAAATAAAACAAAAGAGCCTTGGAGATTTCGGCTAGGAAGTAATTTCGACAGAAGAAGAAAAAGAATACAAAAGTTTCAGCAATAGAGAAAACTGAGAGAGAGAGCTTCAGAGAAAAGAAGAAGAAAGGGAAAAACTGACAGAATTCGGCTTTGCCTAACTCTATCTAGCTGTCCCCCCCCTTTACACACACAGTCCCATATTCGGCCACCTCTATCCTCCTAGATAGCTCCTCATCCTTTCCCTTATCCTTATCAGAACACCCATCCAAAAGAGGCTTAATTATCTCCAACTCTTCCCTCCTTTATCAGCTTTAATTATCTACATATTAAAACAATAAAATCCCCTAAATAATAGCCTTGTTGCCGTCCAACCTACTCCTCCTTATGAGTGTCAAATTTGGCCCAAAAACATGGGCTCCAAACGGTCACAAATTGGGCCTCTCCCCTTGCCTATTGACGCCAACTCCCTTCCCTCTTAGTGGCGCCATTTTGCCACTGGGCTACAAGCCCATTTTGCCATTTAAGCTACCAAAACTTTATTTTAAGCCCTAGAGTATCTAAACAGAATATTTAATCAAGGCCTCAGTCCAAGCCTGAGCCCAATTTGCACCTCTAATTCTCAAATTAACATATTAAACACATCCACACCCTAAACGCATAGGCCCAAAAGTTCAGGATGTTACAAATGGGTACAATGTGAGTCAGGTAATGATTCAGAATTTCAGATTGGGACTGATGGTTGTTTATTATTCAGAGGCAGAGTTTGTGTACCGAAGAATTTAGAGCTTGTACAGAAGATTTTACATGAGGCAGACAGTAGCATTATGTCCGTACATCCGGGAAGTAATAAAATGTATAATGATTTGAAGAAGATGTACTGGTGGCCAGGTATGAAACATGATATTTCTGAGTTTGTATCAAGATGTCTGATATGTCAACAGGTCAAAGCAGAACATCAGGTACCTTCGGGATTACTCCATCCAATTACTATACCGGAATGGAAATGGGAAAGAATTACTATGGATTTTGTGCCGGGATTACCATTGTCACCGAAAAAGAAAGACTCAATTTGGGTGATAGTTGATCAATTGACTAAGTCGGCTTATTTCATTCTTGTGTGAATGAATTTTTCATTTGACAAGTTAGCCGAATTGTATATTGCTGAAATAGTCCGATTACAGGGTGTGCCTATGTCTATTATATCTGATCGAGATCCACGATTTAGTTCAAGGTTTTGGAAGAAGTTACAAGAGGCATTGGGTACTAAATTGAATTTTAGTACAGCATTCCATCCCCAAACTGATGGACAGTCTGAAAGAGTAATTCATGTACTCGAAGACATGTTGAGATGTTGTGTATTGGAATTTGAAGGTAATTGGGAAAGATATCTACCTTTGGTGGAATTTGCATATAATAATAGTTATCAATCGAGCATAAAAATGGCACCTTATGAAACGTTGTATAGACGAAAGTGTTGGACTCCATTATATTGGACTGAACTTAATGAAAATCGGTTGCATGGAGTTGATTTGGTAAAAGAAATCGAAGAAAAAGTGAAGATAATCTGTGATTGTTTGAAAGCTGCATCGGATCGACAGAAGTCGTTTGGGGACTTGAAAAGAAAAGAGATTGAATTTCAAGTGGGTGATAAAGTATTTTTTAAAGTGTCTCCATGGAAGAAAATTTTGAAATTTGGCCTTAAAGGTAAATTAAGTCCAAGATTTATTGGTCCGTTTGAAGTGATAGAAAGAATCGGTCCAGTGGCTTATCGATTGTCTTTGCCATCAGAATTAGAAAGAATTCATAATGTGTTTCATGTTTCTATGTTGAGGCGATATCGATCGGACCCATCGCATGTGATTTCACCGACGGAAGTGGAAATTCGATCGGATATGACATGCGAAGAAGAGCCGATTCAAATCTTAGCACGAGAAGTGAAACAGTTGAGAAACAAAGAAATTACTTTAGTGAAAGTGTTATGGCAACGACATGGAGTGGAAGAGGCAACATGGGAAACTGAGGAGGCTATGAGGAAACAGTATCCCAACTTATTCACTGGTAAGATTTTCGGGGACGAAAATCTTTAAAGGGGGGAGAATTGTGATAGCCCGAAATAGGGCCTAATCGGAATAGTGGTTTTGTAACCACAAATCTGAAGTGAAATAGTTTAATTTTATAAATTTTTATTAATTACTGATTGATTGAAATATTGTGTGAAAATATGGATAGGAAATTTTAATGATTTAGTGCCTCATTGAATTTTTAGGACTAAATTGAGAAAAATGCAAAGTGTGTCTAATTAGTGATTAAAGGATTTAGTTGAATTATTGCATGAAATTGGAAGTGTTTATGTGGCAAATAGACCATAAATTAGTGTTATGGACACATAAGGGTAATTCTAAAAAAATATTTAAGTAAGTGGGTTAAGGGTATTTTTGTCAAAATTGAATAAAAGAAAAATAAGATGGAAACAAGTGTTCATCTTCTTCAAATTAGACCCCTTGCTTCTTGAAAATTTCATGTCACCATAGCTAGGGTTTTGATTTTCTAAGCTCAATTGTAAGTGATTTCTTGCCCGTTTTTAATTGTTTTCGTATTTTTATGCTTATTGAAGCTTGAATTTCATGTTTCTACCATTTATTTTAAATGAAATTAAAGTTTAAAAACTGACCCATTCATGATATAGTTGTAATTTGATGAGTGATGATAGATAATGAATGTTTGAAGTGCTAATTACGAGTTTTACTAGATGAATTTCGATAAAAATGTTGAAAAAGGACTAAATGGTGAAAGATAATAAAGTGTGCATAAAGTTGTGATTTTGTGAAATTGAGGGCTGTTATGAGCATGAAATATGATTTAGTGAGGTTTGAAATTTAAGAAATTAGTGAATTTTATTTTTACGAGCTTTAGGACAAAAGTGTAATTTTTGAAAATTTATGGAAAAAATGTAAGTTTGCCAAAATATTGTGTATGAATTGTATTTGAATGGAATGTTGATAAAATGTAATAAATTGTGCTAATATTGATCAAGCAAGAAGGAATAGTGAAAGTGATCGGGGAAAAGAGAAGGTTATCGACTAATTTATGAAAATAGTCGTTTTGCATCCGAGGTATGTTATGTGTAAATAATTTCAATATATTTTTATAAATTGTGAATTATATTTGATATGTGAATTAATATTGAATGTGGAAGGAAAATTGTCCATGAATTATTCAAGTGATAAAGTGTTTAAAATAAGTGTTAAGAGTAAATTCCCGGTTGAACTTAGGAATAGAAGTGGATACAAGTGAAATATCACCAGAGACCAATGTTACAGTGTTACAGTGAGTTCCAGGTGCTGGGTGATCTAGCATGTGTTGCAGACACCTGACAGCTTGTGTGAGCAGGCCCGTGGACGTTTCCATTGTTATTGATCAGTGGTAGCTTCGGCTACATTATAGTGGTAGCTTCGGCTACAATTCAGTGGTAGCTACATAGCTACATTACAGTGGTAGCTTCGGCTACATATCAGTGGTAGCTTCGGTTACATATCAGTGTGGTACTTATGTGCTAATTCTCTACGTATCCGTGTATATTCTGAGTGTTCAACAGGATTAATAATGAATTAAAGTGAATATGAGATGAAGTGTGTATGCAGGTATAATTGAAAGAATGAGCATACGTGATAAAGGTTAAGTATATAAATGTATGTGCAAGTGAATTCCTAAGATTGTACATGTGTAAGTGATTGAATTTGCTAAGAAGGATATTGATTAGTTATTTGTAAAAATGTTAATTATTAATTGAGTGCTTATTGTTTACATGTAACTTACTAAGCTATTACTAGCTTACTCGTTCTTTTTCTTTCCTTTGTTTTATAGTGTGTTGAACTTACTTGGATTGGAGATCGTCGGAGCCTCATATCACACTATCAAGACTTTACTTTGGTATATAAATTATTTTGAAATGTTTTAAGTTATGGCACGTATAGGGATTGAATTATTTTGTATGGATACCTAAGTGATATTTACTACAAAGAAAGTATGAAAAGGTAAAAATTTGCAATGAAACAGTTTTTGGACAGCAGCAGTGACATGATTTTTTGAAAAAACACCAAAAAATAGGAGAAATAGAATTAGAAAGTTAATAAGATATATAATTAAATCTTCTTGTGTCTACTTTCATATGAAAGAAACAGTGTAAGAAAAGGAATTTTATATTCTGTGATATTTGAATTTTAGTGAGACAGGGTCAGAATGGTATTTGAAGTCCCCTGTTTATAATTTAGAAAATTAGTTAAAATTGTAAACAAATAATTATGAGTTATAATTTATATTTCTAGATTCCTTAGTGAGTCTACTTTCAATAGAAACAAGTGGGATCAACATATAAAAATTGTACAATTAGAAAATTGATTTTTAGTGAATAGTGGTCAGAACCGTTGGACAGTGAAATAGGGGAGACTTTAATGAATAAACTGTACTAATTGGATGAACCAAAAATTCTGAAAATTTTTTGGTGAGAAGATATATGACTCTAGTTTCAGGGAAAATTTACGGATCTAAATTTCTAGTTTCGTATCTCGAGTTATAATTAAATTAATGACTGTTGCGCAGAAGGACAGATTTATTATGAATGATGAAATAAATTATTTTTATACCCAAAGTAGTAAGTTAAGTTAAATAACGCCTCGTGCTTGAATCCGAAAACGGTCTCGAGTGATTGGTGTTATATTTATTTGTATCAGAGCTACGGTTTAGTCGATTCTTGGACAGACGGAGCGAGTGTAATAGACTACCTATACATGCCATAATTGAATAATGATAGTGTGACGACTCCTGACATCTTAAAATGTTTTCTTTTATATAGTAATGGATCCTAATGGAGCTACAGCTGATGATGCTCAAAGTAATGCGCCTGCTCTCGTGCAAGGGACGGCGCCAGATGAAAATCGACCTGAGACTCAAGGTCAAGGAGATGAGGCTCGGGAAGCCTTTCTCTATATGATGAGCAATTGGTATACCGAGTTTGTTAGAACTAATCCTAATGCTCAACCTCCTCCGCCCCCTCCTATTACTCAAGCTGTTCCCATAGCTCCTCAACAAACTAAAGTGTTAAGATTGTCCAAGCCTTAAGTGGACAAAATTCAAAAGTATGGAGCCGAAGAGTTCCGAGCTAATGTAAATGATGATCCTGAGAGAGCAGAGTTCTGGCTTGAAAATACCATCAGAGTGTTGGATGAATTATCTTGTACTCCAGAAGAAAGTCTCAAATGTGCTATCTCATTGTTGAGGGATTCAGCTTATAATTGTGGAAAACTTTAGTGTCAGTGGTGCCTAAAGAGAAAGTTACATGGGATTTCTTTCAAGAGGAATTTCGAAAGAAGTACATAAGTCAGCGTTTCATTGATCAAAAGAGAAAAGAGTTTCTTGAATTGAAACAAGGGCGCATGACGGTAGCTGAATATGAACGAGAATTTGTCAAATTAAGCAAGTATGCCCAATAGTGTGTATCTAATGAAGCTACATTGTGCAAGAGGTTTGAAGATGGATTGAACGAGGATATCCGATTGTTAGTGGGAATTCTTGAAATTAAAGAGTTAGTGGTACTAGTTGAAAGAGCTACCAAGGCTGAAGAATTGAGCAAAGAGAAAAGAAAGGTGGAAAGTGAAGTAAGAGATGCAAGAAAAAGATCAATGGGCAAGTCATTTCAGTCTCAAGCAAAGAAGTCTAGAGAAATGAATACTCGATCGAATGTTTCTTGTGTGAATTTTCAAAGAGATCGAGGAAGACAAACTTCAAGTTCTAAAGCTCAAGCGACCTCTATGGCTAGTGTAGGTAGTGTTAAACCTATTAGACAGGAATGTCAACATTATGGAAAGCGACATTTGGGAGAATGTTATTTAATCAGCCGAGCATGTTTTAAGTGTGGATCTCAAGATCATTTTGTGAAAGATTGTCCTGAAAGAGAAGAGATAGAAAAGTTTCAGAATGTGAAATCGAGCAGTGTGACTACTAGAGAAAGACCACCAAGAAATGTGGGGACTGGAACTAGTGGTAAAGGTGTAACAAAAGACACCACTGTAAGATCCGAAGCGAGAGCTCCAGCGAGAGCTTATGCCATCCGAGCTAGAGAAGAAGCATCTTCCCCTGATGTGATAACTGGTATATTTTCTCTTTACGACACTAATGTTCCTACATTGATTGATCCTGGTTCTACTCATTCGTATGTATTCATGAGTTTAGTGTCTGATAAGAATTTGTGTGTTGAATCGACTGAGTATGTGGTTAAAGTGTCGAATCCTTTAGACAAGCATGTGATAGTTGATAAAATATGTAAAAATTATCCTTTGATGATACAAAGTCATTGTTTCCCTGCCAACTTGATGTTGTTGCCATTTGATGAGTTTGATGTTAATTTGGGAATGGATTGGTTGACATTACATAAGGCCAAGATAGATTGTAGTCAGAAAATTCTTGAGTTGAAGTGTAGGAGAGGTGAAGTTCTTCGGGTTAAAACAGATAAGTCAAATGTGATGCCAATTGTGATTTCTGCCATGTCTGCTCAGAAATGTTTAAAAAATGGTTGTGAAGCATATCTTGCTTATGTGTTTAATAAAAAAGTGTCTGAAATAAAGATCGAATCAGTGCCGGTGGTATGTGAATATTTAGATTTGTTTCTGGAAGAGTTGCCAGGTTTGCCTCCGGTTAGAGAAGTGGAATTTGGTATTGAAGTAATGCCCGATACCGCTCCAATATCGATTGCTCCCTACAGAATGGCACCAACTGAACTGAAAGAATTAAAAGTGCAATTACAAGAGTTGACGGATAAAGGATTTGTGAGACCAAGTTACTCCCCGTGGGGTGCTCCTGTGCTATTTGTGAAGAAAAAGGATGGGACATTGAGATTATGCATTGATTATCGTCAACTTAACAAAGTGACAGTGAAAAATAAGTATCCATTGCCTTGAATAGATGATTTGTTTGATCAGTTAAAGGATGCCACCGTGTTTTCCAAAATTTATTTGAGATCCGGATATTACCAATTGAGGGTTAAAGAGTCAGATGTGCCAAAGACTGCTTTCAGAACCAGGTACGGGCATTATGAGTTTCTGGTTATGCCGTTTGGGTTAACTAATGCACCCGCAGTATTCATGGATTTGATGAACCGAATATTCAGACCGTACTTAGACAGATTTGTGGTAGTATTCATTGATGATATTTTTGTTTATTCTCGGGATGAAGAAGAACACGCAAAACATTTGAGAATCGTGTTGCAAATTCTGCGTGAGAAGCAGTTATATGCTAAATTCAGTAAATGTGAATTTTGGCTTCGAGAAGTGGGTTTTCTTGGACATATTGTATCCGCCGAAGGCATCAGGGTAGATCCAAGTAAAATCTCTGCTATTGTCAATTGGAGTCCACCGAAGAATGTATCTGAAGTTAGAAGTTTCTTGGGTTTAGCTAGTTATTATCGGAGATTTGTACAGGGATTCTCTATGATAGCTTCTCCGATGACTCGATTATTGCAGAAAGATGTAAAGTTCGAGTGGACTGATGAATGTCAGTAGAGTTTCAACGGATTGAAAGATCTACTAACGAAAGCACCTGTATTAGTGCAGCCTCAACCAGGTAAGGAATTTGTTATTTACAGTGATGCCTCATTTAGTGAATAGTGGTCAGAACCGTTGGATAGTGAAACAGGGGAGACTTTAATGAATAAAGTGTACTAATTGGCTGAACCAAAAATTCTGAAAATTTTATGGTGAGAAGATATATGAGTCTAGTTTTAGGGAAAATTTACGTATCTAAATTTCGAGTTTCGTAACTCAAGTTATAATTAAATTAATGACTGTTGTGCAGAAGGACAAATTTATTGTGAATGATGAAATAAATTATTTTTATACCCAAAGTAGTAAGTTAAGTTAAATAACGCCTCGTGCTTGAGTCCGGCAACAGTCTCGAGTGAGTGGTGTTACACTTAGTGTCGGTATGACACTTTTCAGAATATTTGCAGCCCAGTTGCCAGATTAATAAGCGATTTACCACCAAATATAGATATACATGTGGCTAAGCCACCAAATACGACAGATAAATTAAACTGCCCACACTTCGTCTATAAACACAATCCCATCCCAAATGTACATACAGAACTAACAGATGTCAGAAATGTATATGTCAAACATGATTTATAACAGATATAGATCATGCTTATTGAATAATAGTTAATACTTATCATATTGCAGATCATACATATCATACAACATATTATTCAACCGTGCTTTAATCATATTTAACACAACAGAACATTAGATGTCGTGATTTATAACCTAATTGTACTATACGGACCCTACGAAAGGTTTACATTCGACTCCTACGACGAATACAGCCCTAGAGAAGAATTTTAGATTTTGGGCCCACACGGCCTAGCACACGGTCTCACACATGCCCATGTGACCCACACAGCCCAATTGGCCCAGGCCGTGTGGCGTCGACGGTTTCAGATTTCGACTTTCGTCGTTCGCTATTTTCTTGGGTTTTCGTTACACACCTGGATAATTTATGATGCAAAGTATTCCAAAACTTAAAAGCGCCAAATACTTAGCGAATTAGCCAACAATAGTGAGTCAATTTAAGAGGATATACTCCTCGATTTTCCTAAATTACCAATCCAACCCACAAAACGATTAACCCAACCAGCCACAACAGTTCAAATTGACAAAAACCCTTACCCTTGGACGTATGCAGCACCTTCCTCAAGCCTTAATCCTCCAGTGGATTAATCGTTCCGTAACCTTTACCTAGATAATCCAAAAGATTAATAATTGAAACGCAGCACTTAACTCCCAACTTAGCAAAATAAAAAATAACAGAAAGAAAAAATTCATTCACAGAAAAACAGATGTTGATCATACTTACGCAAGAACCAAGTTGTCAACAATTAAACCGACACCCACCACCGAAAACAAGTAGCACAAGAACACAAGAAAATTGGGAAAACAAAATCAAGAAAGGAAGAAAAGGGAAAGAAGAAAAAAATCGAAAGAACAGAGATGGGGACATGAATAAATAACAAAAATTTTTCTAAGAGTGAGACTTGAACCCATGATGTAACACCCCTTACCCGTATTCGACGCCGGAACAAGGTACGAGGCATTACCGGACTTATATGCAAGCAATCATACAAAATCGAGACATGAATTTCCTCTCAAATTTAAAACTTTTCATAAACATTCATATCGTCCCTTAAACGAGCCTACGAGGCCCAAAACATACATTAGGAGTGGTTCGGGACTAAATCGTGAACTTTAGAAACTTCTGGGAAAACTTAGAAAATTTTCATCAAAAAGGTTCACATGCCCGTGTGGGTGAAGGGACACGCCCGTGTGGCATATCACATGCACGTGCTTCAGGCCGTGTCCAAAACAGGGGACATTCTGTTTATGACGTCATCAACCAAATAAGGTCACACGACCAAGGCACACGCCCATGTCCTTAGGCCGTGTGGTGAATTAAATTCCTAAAATCAAGTGCAGACTTCACACGGCCTGGGCACATGCCCATGTCCTATGGCCGTATCTCTCACACGACCGAGACACACGGTCGTGTCTCGTGCCCGTGTGTTTACTACTGGGCATTCTGTTTCTCAGAACTAAGGTGCAGTAGACACACGGCCAGAACACACGCCAGTGTCCCTAACCGTGTGGACAAAATAAGGCTATTTTCCAAGCCATTTGTCACCTTCAATAACACGTGCACACTTACACATCTCAATGACATCCAACATGGCACACGTAAGTACTTAAACATTCATAAACATGGCTCATACATGGCAACTCCTTATCATTCGACCATCAATAACCATAGGCCATATCATAATGACATTGGCACATGCATGCATATATAAATAGGTTTACAACCCAATAATCAATATGAGCCACATCCCATGGCCTTATACAGAATGAATCAAATATCATCATAAGCTAACACATTTGGCTAAACTAATATGACATATAACAAAAAGACCAAGTCCCTATACATGCCATACTCAAAATGTTGAGACTAACTATACCCAAAAGTTTCAATTGATAGTGTGATCGAGTCTCCGACGTCCTTCGATGCCCGAGCTAGCTTGGCAATACAATAAGAAAATGGAAAAGAAAGGGGAGTAAGCATAAAGCTTAGTAAGTTTGCATGTAAATAATTAACAACATTAACCATGCATTATTATACACATAACATAATATAATCTATCACAATGTCATCAAGTATCATAGATACATTTTAAATCATGTCATTTACATAATGTACAATAAAACTCATGATCATGATTTATTCATTCACTTCTTACCGAGATCTCATCGATTTATAATCTCAATATGTATGAGCTTTGTGTACATACCTGTACCCTTTCAACATGTTAATACTTGTCATTTCATTGACATAATCTTTGGACTACCCGTTGAACCACTTGGAATACTAAAGGATACTCGGGAATAACATACACATAGAATCATACCAATTTCATATCCCAGATATGGTCCTACACGTAAACTCATAACCCTAATGTCATGACATTTGTATCCTAACTATTCCTAAGGTTCAACCAGGAGTTTCGCCGTATCAAATCTTTGCCGAACAAATCCATAATGATAATTGTACAAGTCATGCAATAACAAAATATTAAATACATAATATAAGTTGCATTATTTACACACGAACTTACCTCGGTACCAAAATATGGCTAACTATTCGATTTAGTCCACAACCTTATTCTTTCCTCGGTTTAGGTCCGGACTCCGTTTTTCTTGATCTATAATAGAAAATTTAGCTTATTTAATTATCACATTGTTCAAATCAGTCCAAAAACCATACTTTGGTAAAATTATAGTTTTGCCCCTAAACTTTCACATATCTACAAATTAGTCCCTAGGCTCGTAAAATGAAATGTGTCCATTTTCTTTGTTACCCAAGCCTAGCCGAACCTAACACATGCTCATAATAGCCCACATTTTCCTTCAAATCAGATTTTTACTACTCATTTTACAACTTTTACAAAAAGGTCCCTTTTAGGTGTTTTCATCAAAAATCACTTAGTAAAAGATGTTTATTACACATCAAACTTTCATAATATACCATGAAACATCAAAACACATGCATGTCACACATGGGTAAATTTTTAAACATGAACCCTAGCTCAAATAAATGGTAGAAATAGCTAGATCGGTTGATAACAACTTCAAAAACGTAAAGAACATTAAAAATGGGGCTAGGATGTACTTACTATCAAGCTTGAAAAGTGAAGAAACCCTAGCTATAGAGAGCTTCAAAGTTTCGGCCTTAGCTTGAAGAAGATAAGCAAATTTTTCTTCATTTTTCCCTTTTTAATCTTTTATTAACCAAATGACCAAAATGCCCTTTTTACTAAACTTTAAAATTTTACCTACTCATGCCCATTTTTGTCCATAAAAATAGAAATTTGAAAAATTTCTATTTAAGGACCTCTAATTAATAATAAAAAACTATTTCATACTTAAAGCTTCTAGAATCTCATATTTTGCAACTTTTGCAATTTAGTCCAAAAAGTCAAATTGGACACTTATTCACAAAATTTCTTCATGAAACTTTCACACAATCATGCAAACATGTCATGGACCTCAAAAAAATCATAAAACAAATATTTCTACTTTGGATTTGTGGTCTCGAAACCACTATTCCGACTAGACCCAAAATCGAGATGTTACACATGACCTCAAACACACACCTAAAGCACTTAACCATTGAAACAAATACTTATTAATGATGAAATTTAACAAATTAAATATTCAAATTTTTGGGGCGTTACAGCCAACATTCCCGCAACCTCAATTAAAGATGCAAGGATAAGATCACACACTCCATAAAGGCATCAATCAAATAGCCTTTGCAGTCATGACAGACCGTAGTGATGCCATCAAGGTCAAAGGCGTGGTTATATAAAGCATGACAATTCAAGAATCAAAACATATATGGTTTTCATTAGAAGTGTGCAGAAAATGGGTTAAACCAATTAAATTGGTCTAATGAAATTAAATAAATTAAAAAATTTTGGTTAACTCAGTTGTTGGTTAATTTGATTACTTAACTCGATTTAAATAATTAAATCGATTCGGTTTTGATTTTGAAGATCCCAACTAAAGTAACCAAATAAACCGATTTTATTTTTTAATTAATAGATACTTTTATATTCAACCCAACTAAAATAAATTATAAACTAAATCCAACTTAACTATAACTTTATAAACCCACCCCAAGTTCAACTCAATAATTAATTTAATTAAAAAAGAGAAATGAAAAGATCCCTAAAAGCCTAAAATAAATGTATCAACTAATCCCTAATCTCCCAAAATCCAAAACACCCTAGTGCATTATCGACAACCACACAACCACACCCACCACCAGAACAAGGCCAATTAAAGCTAAGAAGAATTCAAAGGTGCAAAAGCCAATTATAACAAATAAATTAACCATAAATTTGAAAATCACACTAACATTACCAATTAAAGCTAACCAATATCTAAAAGCACAAAAACCATGCCAATAGAAACTATAGAGCGTGTCTCATATTTATCAGACTCTTTGCAGGCACTTTGAAAGATAATCAATGAGCAACTAAAGAACGGCCAAAACAAGCCCAACATCAAGACAAGGAGCATCAAGACAACACAATGAAACCCAAAGATAAATGTGGCATTGTAACGCGTAGGTTTGTACAACTCATAAAGTTGTAACATCCTTCTCTCACCGACTTGCTTAAGATCAAAGTTCAACTGCTTCAAAGCCCAGTGAGCTTTACTCTCCAACTTTAATGGCAAATGACATGCCTTTCCAAAGACTAACCGATAAGGAGTCATTCCTAACGGTGTCTTAAATGTTGTTTGATAGGCCTGTCTTAAATGTTGTTCGATAGGCCCATAATGCATCATCGAGCCTTCGAGACCAATCTTTTCTGCTAGGGCGTACTACCTTTTCAAGGATACCTTTGATTTCGCGATTCACTCTTTCAACTTTCCCATTAGACTGGGGGTGATAGGCAGTAGCAATCTTGTGCTTCACATCATATTTGTCAAGCAACCACTTAAGCCATTTGTTCACAAAGTGAGAACCTTCATCACTAATAATAGCTCTTGGTGTCCCAAATCGTGTAAACACATGCTTATGTAGGAATCGCATGACTACCTTAGCATCATTTGTAGGGTATGCTTCAGCTTCAACCCACTTGGATACATAGTCCACAGCAACTAAGATGTATTTGTTCCCATACGAAGAAGGAAATGGGCCTAAGAAGTCAATGCCCCATACGTCAAACAATTCAATCTCCAAAATGTTTGTTAAGGGCATCTCATTCCTCCTTGATATATTTCCGGTCCTTTGGCACTTATCACAGTTCTTCACATAAGCATAAGCATCTTTAAATAGTGTAGGCCAAAAGAAACCTGCTTGTAAAATCTTTGCTGTAGTACGTGAACCACCAAAATGTCTCCCACTTGGAGATGAATGGCAATGATACAAGATCTCAGCAATCTTGCTTTCAGCTACACACTTTCGGATTATATTATCTGCACATTGTTTAAACAAAAACGGATCCTTCCAAAGATAATACCAACTATCACGAAGGAATATTTTCCTTTGTTGGTATGTCATTTCTCGAGGAATTATTCCACATGCAAGATAATTGGAAAAATTAGCAAACCAAGGTATTTAATGAATTTGATTTACCTCAAATAAGTGTTCATCTGGGAAATTCTCATTGATAGGCACACATGACTGAGTTACCTCATCTTGCTCCAACCTCGACAGATGATCAGCTATTTGATTTTCGACACCTTTTTTGTCTTGGATCTCAAGGTCAAATTCTTGGAGTAAAAGTATCCAACGAATTAGCCTTTGTTTTGCATCTTTCTTTGTGAGCAAGTATTTAATGGTTGCATGGTCAAAAATACTATAACTTTGGTACCTATAAGATATGAGCGAAATTTGTCAAAAGGAAAAACTATAGTGAAGAGTTCCTTTTCGGTTACCGTATAATTGAGTTGGGCTCCCGTCAAAGTTTTACTTGCATAGTAAATAGGGTGAAACATTTTGTTTCTTCTTTGATCCATCACAGCTCCAACGGCATAGTCACTTGCATCGCACATCAACTCAAAAGGTGAGTTCCAATCAAGTGTAATGATTATTGGGGCTGAGATTAACCACTTCTTTAGATCTTCAAAAGCTTCCAAACATGCTTTGTTGAAATCAAACACTGTATCTTTCTCTAACAACAAACACAATGGTTTAGAAATTTTCAAGAAATCTTTGATAAACCTTCTGTAAAAATCGGTATGGCCTAAGAAACTTCTGACTCCTTTCACATTCATTGGGATCGATAGTCTTTCAATTACGTCCACCTTTGCTTTATCGACTTCAATTCCTTTCTTTGAGATCTTATGACCTAAGACAATCCCTTCCTTGACCATAAAATGGCATTTTTTCCCAATTAAGGACAAGATTCATCTCTTCGCATCTCTTCAGTACCTTAGCCAAATTACTCAAACAGATATTATAAGTGTTACCAAAAACAGAAAAATCATCCATGAAAACCTCAACAAAATTTTCAACCATATCAGTAAATATTGCCATCATGCATCGTTGAAAAGTTACAAGTGCACTGCATAAACCAAAAGGCATTCGCCTAAAAGCAAACGTACCGTATGGACAAGTAAAGGTTGTTTTATGTTGGTCCTCCGGGGCTACAGCTATTTGGTTATATCCCGAGTAGCCATCTAACAAACAATAGAATTCATTACCTGCCAGTCGATCTAACATCTGATCCATAAAAGGCAACAGAAAATGGTCCTTCCGAGTTGCTTTGTTCAACTTTCTATAATCAATACAGATTCTCCAACCGATAACAGTTCTCGTTGGAATTAACTCGTTATGCTCATTTTCAACAATCATGATTCCACCTTTCTTCGGCACACACTGCACCGGACTTACCCATGAACTATCTAAAATAGGATAGATGATTCATGCATCTAACCATTTGATCACTTCCTTTCTCACAAATTCTTTCATAATAGGATTGAGCCTCCTTTGCCAATCAATTCGAGCTCTTTCACCTTCTTCTAAAATGATTTTATGCATGTAAAAAGAAGGGCTTATACCTCAAATATCAGCTATGGTCCAACCAACTGCTTTCTTAAATTTCTTTAGAACAGCAATTAGTTGCTCCTCTTGATCTTTCGTCAGTTCCGTTGAAATAATCACAGGCAGTAGAACAGTCACCTAAATAAACATATTTCAAATAGGAAGGAAGTACCTTTAGTTCGAGTTTAGGTGGTTCTTCAATTGACAACTTGGGTTGCACAAATTCTCTGACTTCCAACTCCAACGGTTCAAATCGTGTGGATTGAATAAAATTTCTTGGATTGGCTTCCATCAAAGCCATGTTTTCTTCACCTTCTTCATCCTCCAAAGGGTCAAGATCTAAGGCTTTCTCCAATGGATCTTCCTCAAAATTGCTTTCCATAGAAACCAAGGTTTCTATCTCTTCCATAACTGAACACTCTTCGGCCGGATCGAGAAATTTCATCACTTTAAGAATGTTAAAGGTTACCTGATCGTCTTGAACTCGCATGGTGAGTTCACCTTTCTTCACATCAATTAATATTCTTCCCGTGGCTAAGAAAGGTCTTCCAAGAATGATCGGCACTTTCTTGTCTGCTTCAAAATCTAAGACAATGAAATCAGCAGGAAAAATAAATTTATCAACTCTTACCAAAACATCTTCGATCTTTCCTTTGGGATATGCTAAAGATCGATCCGCTAGCTGAAGTGTCACAGTTGTAGGTCTTACTTCACCTATCCCTAACATCTTGAAAATAGACTTAGGCATCAAGTTGATACTCACTCCTAAGTCACACAAAGCTTTACCACAGTAAGATTCACCAATGTTACAGGGTATAGTAACGCTTCCTGGGTCTTTCAATTTCGGTGGCAATTTGTTCTGCAGGAACACACTGCACTTCTTTGTCAAGGCAACAGTCTCATACTCACTCAGTCGTTTCTTCTTGGACAGTATATCCTTCATAAACTTTACATAATTCGACATTTTTTCTAAAGCCTCCACCAACGGAATATTGATGTGTAACTGCTTCAGAACATCCAAAAACTTCTTGAATTGCACCTCATATTTCTGCTTGTGTTGCTGCAATCTTTGCAGATATGAAAGTGATGAAACTTTTGGTTGAACCGGACAACTTTTTTGAGTAGGTAAACCTGCATCCAAAGAAGATGTTAAAATATCTGAATTCACTAAGTCAGGGTTTACCTTGTTAGACTTTGCAGATTCTGATTCCTTTGGTGTAAGAATTTCAACAGCTGGTTGATTCTTCTCAACCAGCTTATCTTCAACATCAATCAATCGGGGTTCTAGAATTTTACCACTTCGCAATGCCACTGCCTTGATATGTTCTTTACCCAAATTTTTTGGATTCTCAGTATCGCTCGGCAAGGTTTATTGTGGTCTATTACGTAGCTCCGTAGCTAACTGAACCATTTGGTTTTCCAAATTTTTCAATGTTGCTACTTGGCTTTGGATCAAAGCGTTATTCTTTTCCATGTACGCTTTCAACAAGTTCTCCAAACTGTTTGATGCCCCAGGTTGAGGTGGTTTTGGAGCTTGCTGATTAAACCCTTAAGATTGGTTGGGTCTTTGCTACAATAAGTTGTTGTTAGGTCCATTTCCTTGGTTGCTCCAAGAAAAGTTAGGATGATTACGCCATGAAGGATTGTAGAAGTTGGACTGGGGTCCTTGTCCATTTCTATTTTGATATTGGTTCCCCACATAGTACACTAACTCGGGATTTGATGGACAATTTCCAAAAGAATGACCTTTCTCGCAGTACACACAGGAAACTATTTCAAATGGACTTGGTGGCTGAGTTGTAATATTATTAGCACTATTAGCGGTAAACTATTTTAACATAGAGGAAATAGACAATACTTGAGCTGATAACGAAGTAAGGGCGTCAACTTCATGAACTTCGACTACACGTCTTCCTGAAGTTGTTCGATTTGTTGGTCATTGATAGTTATTACTCACAATCCTCTCGATGATCTCATAAGCCTCATTATAAGACTTAGACAAAATTGCACCATTCGCAGAAGCATCTACCATCAATCTTGTATGTGCATTGAGACCATTATAGAATGTCTCCAACTGGATACAATGAGGAATCCCATGATGAGGACACTTACGAAGAAACTCCTTGAATCACTCCCAAGCCTCATACAAAGACTCGTCATCCAATTATTGGAAAGTTGTGATATCGTTCCTCAACTTAGCGTTTTTGCTAGGTGGGAAATACTTAACCAAAAATCTCTCTGCTAATTCTTGCCATGTAGATATAGAACTTGGCAGCAACGAATTGAGCCATGCTCGTGCTCGATCTCGCAACGAGTACGGAAACAACTTCAACATCAGTGCGTCTTCAGTCACACCGACTATCTTGAATGAATCACTCACCTCCATAAACAATCGAAGGTGGAGATGTGGATCTTTCGTGAGCATACCACTAAATGGCCCACCGTTTGTAGCATTTGAAACATCACTGGTTTCAATTCAAATCGGGTTCCCTCAATATCTGGCCTTCTAATTCCTGGATTTAACTCACTGAAAAGTGGCACAGCATATTGTCTGATGCATCAATCCCTATCATCGGCAACGAGGATGGGATTTTGTAACACCCCAAACCCGGCCTAGAAGTTAGGCCCGAATCTAGAATGTCACATTAAAGGCGCACTTCAAAACAATTTACTAGTTAACCATTTAAGGCCCAAAAGCCCAAAATAAAAGATTATTTCGAAAACTATATTAACACTTTAATAATTTTATGAAATTTCTTAAGTGGGTAGTTGAAACAATAATAATAAACCCAAAATTCAAAGTCAAATAGGAGTTACATGACCTTATTACAATCCAATGAAAAATAAACAAAGTATTTAAAGCAGAATCATTTGAATAAATTAAAACATTTGAACAGCTTGTAGTGTGGCCATCTCTGAGTCCTCTCCCACGTCGAGTCGTCTATTCATGATTACACAAACATTAAGTTAAAGGGTGTGAGTTTGAAACTCGGTGTGTACAACCCTTGGCAATCAAATCACATACAAATATTCACATTGGGCCTAAGCCCTAACAAAATCAGTGGTCTTGGGCCTTAGCCCACAATGACCTCATATCATATCATATTGTATCATATACAAACAAGATAATGCAAAACCAACCCCAAAAATCCATCCTCTACACACACCATTTCCCTTCCAACCTTATGGCTCCTGTGGGGAATTCTAGCTCGACCCACCCCTCCGCTACACACCATGGGTAGCTAGGTTGCAATACTACCGAACGTTGCAGCAAAGCTGCTAATCATATACTGGGCTTAAAGCCATCGGTGGATCCACGGTCGTCAAGCGACTATGTGATCCTCAAATTCTTCCTCCGTACCATAATTCCCACCCATATGCATCCTAAGCAGAATATCATATGAATGCATCAAACACACGAGTAACATCCATAAACTCATAATCGTCACATAGGGGTATTTTCGTCATTTCACTACCCAGGGCTATTTTCGTAATTCTGCCCTATAGGGGTATTTTGGTACTTTTACAAATCTAGGGGTATATTAGTAATTTTACAACTATAAGGGTACTTTAGTAATTTTACAAATATAAGGGTATTTTGTAATATCCCGGGAATTGTGGCCTATGCATTTTGTTTAATTATATGGAATAGCATGTCTATGTGAACGGTGAATGTGTTCTATGAATTTTGTGAATTTTGTGAACCTTAGTGTGTAAAGAAATGCCTTAGAAATATTAAGTTTTAAAGTTTAAAAAGGGGAACTAAGGCAAGGTGGTCTTAAGAAAATTTATAGAGGAAATGTGACATGAAATTGGGCTTGGAAAAGTGGCTTGGAGGTGCCACTTAGGGCCTCTAGAAATGACGCCATGGGCTATGAGGAAGGGCCTAGGATCGAGTCGCATGGGAAGCTAAATAAAGCTTTTATTTTTGCGCCAAAGGGAAGAGGTGATGGACGGTAAGGGGAGACTGTGGGAGGAGTTTAAGGGGAGGTTGAATTCTTTTTAAAATTTCGGCTAAAGCAGTGGATAAATGCTGATTTATTTTTGAACTATTTTGAATAAGTAAGAGAAGAGGAAAAATAGGAGAATAACAAGGATAAGCTAGTGTAGCCGAAATTATCACAGATATTCAACTTTTTCTTTTGTTTTCTTTTATTCTCTCATCCCTTTCTTGGCCGAATTTTACTTCTCTTCTTTTCCCAAAGTTCTCTTTGCTAGCCGAAATCTTCTTCTCCTTAGAGATCACCATTGCCGATTCCTCCCCAAGTCCCATACTCTTCCATTGAAGCCGAATCCCCATTATCAATCCTCCTCTTTTCCATTTCATAATTTTCAAAAGCCGAAACTTGTTGAGCATTACATAGCCTATAGCCGAATCTCTCAAGTGGTGTCAGGAAGGAATACTGTCGACTTCAACATTAAGGGTAAGACCAAGTGCCATTCGATTTTCTATTTCTTTTTATTTAGCCAAAAGTTAAGGACTGATTCCATTATTACCTTGTAGCCGAAACTCTGAAGGAGATTTCGGGATTCGTCTCTAGTCGACTATAAGGAGGTTTCGGGATTTCAATATCCAAGGTGAGTTATGTGATATTTGGCAAAGGGCCACTTATTGTGATTTAATGTTATAACTAGATCTAACATGTGCTCTGTAGGATTTTGACACCTTCATAACCAAGTAGCACTTTTCGGGATTTAAGATTCGCAAGGTAAGTACATATGTACATTCGGCCAAGGCCATAGTTAGGGATTTCGATCTGTTTCTTAAATGTTTAAAAGCCGAAACTAAATTATGAAGTGATTGAGTGTTAGCCGAATGGCTTTTACTAATACATTTAGGGTTGGCCGAATATAGGAATTAAAGATCTAAAGCGCTAGATCGGGTTGTCCGGGATTTCTATAAACTCGCTAAGTATAACAGGTGTGTACCCCACTCTAAGCCTTAATAGATTTATGGCTATGTGTTAATAAATGTGTAATAAGAATATGTAAAATGTGGCTAAGGTACCATGCAATGGTACAAAGTACTCAGGTACGTTTTCCTACTCCTACTATGAGTATAATATGATCTGTTATGGCACACATGGGAAACTATAAGAATGTGAATAAAGAATATGGCATGGTATTGCATGTTTTGTATGGCATGGGCATATGGGTTATATGGAAAGGGGAAGTGATTGGTGGTTATATACCCCAATATATGAATGTGGTGGCTTCGGTCACAATATCTGAATGTGGTGACTTCGGTCACGTTATCTGAATGTGGTGTCTCATGACACAAAAATATATTATCTGGTGGCTATGCCACAAATTTATAAGAGCGCGATGAGCACGCGTCATCGCAAATGATCGCCTTCGATGATGTGTAGCGGATGGAGGGTTGACTTAGTAGTCCCCACTGTGCGGTTGGTACAGGTGATGTGTAGCGGATGGTAACTAGGTTTGGGTTCGGGTTTGCATCATTATATTTATTTAACTATATGTACATGTATGAATTTGTTTTGCCTAAAACTATTGGGATTTAGTGTTGGTTACACATTGAGTCTGTTTGACTCACCCGTTGGGAATATTTTTCAGTGACGCTTTCGGTGATGGACCAAGGGTCGGCGGGAGCACGATCGTGGCCATGCTCAAAGATGCAATTTATTTTATTTTGGACTGTTTATTGTTTCTAGTATTTCAATTTATTTTGGGTTTGCTTTGATGTAATAAGGCCACTAGTATGAAACTATTTATGCATGCATTTTTATTTGATTTTATTACAATTCGATTAAGGTTAAATCAAGGTTAAATGGTTTATTAAAAAATAAATTTTAAATGTTTAGACACCTACACAAACGATTTTCGAATTAAAGATTAACCCCAAAACAACTCAGTATTTTTATAAAACCACCCCAAATTTTCCAAGTAATAAACATGAAATTAAAACGTTCTACTCGACGAACATACCAGATCCGGTCTGGGCTCGGGGGCCGAGTTTGGGGTGTTTCAGTTTGGTATCAGAGCTCGGTTCAAAACTCGGCTCTGGGGTTTTTGGGCTCCAAAACATTTTCTAAAAATGGGCTTTTTAAAGGATAACAGGTCTGTTAGCTCGGCATGGCACCTAAGTCTCCGACCCGAAGTCCGCCAGGTAAGTACCCTAAACCATTGTGTGATATACATGTGGGCTTTATGGGCTTTACGGGACGTAGACTAGTTTAAATAGACTCTGATGGACTATAGGCTTAGTTTAAACCACTTCTTAAACTTTCATAAGACTTAATTTCACTAAACAAACCCGTTAACGAGCCACAAGACTAGGGTGTGGTAACCGTCGTACGCATGTCTAGGATTGGATCCGGAAGAGCTTTGTACTTAAGCAGTCCTAGTGACTCACCTCCTCTTCGCTGGAATCCTACCTGGTGCGTAGTGACTGTTCACCTTAGTCGAGTTAGGGTGTGGCAATAGGCAGACGCATGCCTAGGAGTGGATTCAGGGAGAGCTTGGTATTTAAGCAGTCCTAGCGACTCACCTCCTCTTCGCTAGAATCCTACCTGGTGCGTGGTGACTATTCACCCTAGTTATGAGGACTCGTTGATGGGCTAAACCCTATAATTAAAACCCGAAAGGGACCAACCACCCTAGTTTGGAAAAAAATTTACCAAAATACCCTTATTTCATAAAATCACCAAGGAACCCTGAATTGGAAAATTTACGAAATTACCCCTGATTTACAAATTTTTAAATTGACCCCGATTTATTACCAAAATACCCCTGTAGGTGAAATGACGAAAATACCCCTGGGATAGGAATAGGACGAAAATGTTTGAATGATGAATGTGTGTTGAATGAATGTGCTCCTTTAAATTAGGATAGAAGACTTGAAACTTTGATCGATCGAAAGAACTACTTCTAAACTTCTTTCATAAAATTTCTTCGCAGATAATCAGTGGAACAAAATACTAATGCATAAAAATTTCTTAACCAGACTAAAGCGCGATCGTAGACATGAGTTATAGGGGACGTGGTCGTAATGTGCGAGGACGTGGTAGAGGCAGAATGATCGTATCGGAACCCGTTAGGTCTGGACAAGGGTCCGAAAATGAGGTACCAAAGACCACCACCACCGGTTCTTTGGCGTTGAGCGACAAAGATCGACGGGGATGATGCGATGATCGCAGCAATGCTGCGAGTTCTTGAAATGGTGGCTGGAGCAGGAGGAAATATGGGAGCTTAGAAATCTGTACCCGAGCGACTCCGAGCCAATGGGGCTGAGGTGTTCCGTGGTGTATCTGGTGTGGCACCCAGTACAGCTGAGTATTGGTTGGAGGCAACCGAACGAATTATGGATGAGTTGGATCTGACCCCTGAGGAGAAACTGAAAGGGATGGTGGCATTACTCCGCGACGAAGCCTATCAATGGTGGCTCACAGTTCGGGATGGTGCCATAGCGGAGGATCTTACTTGGGAGTATGTCAAGACGGCGTATCAGAAGAAGTATGTTGGTACTCATTATGTTGATGCGCAGAGGAAAGCATTTTTGGGGCTGGTTCAAGGGAATAAGTCCGTAGCGGAGTACGAGGCTAAATTCTTAAGGCTGAGTCAGTATGCTCGAGGGATAGTGGCTACGGAGCATGAACGGTGTGTCCGATTTGAGGACGGGCTTAGGGATAACCTAAGGTTGTTGATAGCTCCGCAGCAGGAGCGGGAATTTGCTGTGCTAGTAGAGAAGGCTAAGGTAGCCGAAGGAGTTAAGGACTCTGTAAGGCAGAACTCTGATCGGAATAGGCAGAAAAGAGGAGTTGGACCAGCTGGGTCATCTGGAAATGCGCAGAAGAGGCCTAGAGTTGATGGGCATGAGGTCGACAAGTTGCTACTGGAGGCGATGATCGTGCTTGTGATGAGTGTGGGAAAAAGCACTTAGGAGAGTGTTGGAAGAAAACGGGAGGATGTTTTAAGTGTGGGTCTAAGGACCACATGATTAAGGATCTGTCCGATAAAAATAGACGGGCCGACCAACAGGCGGAATGGTAATCAGCTGGTAGAGGTGGGCGAAGCCTCGATGAAGTCGTGGTCCGAATGGCGAGAGGTAATGGTTTTGGAAGAGGACGTGGAACACCGGCGGAGGTGTTGGTATCTGAGAGAGGCAAGATAGCCGTGTCTAGTGTATGCGATTCGTCAAAGGGAGGACGGAGACGCACCGGACGTCATAACCAGTACGTTCCTTATATTTGGCAAGCCTTATTTTGCTTTGATTGATGTGGGCTCGACCCATTCTTATGTTGCTAGTAGTGTAGTTGAAACACTAGGCATAGACTCTGAACTTTCTAGTAAGGAGATGACTGTAGTGAGCCCACTAGGTCAAACTGTAGTGGTGAATAAGATCTTTCAGAGTGTACCTCTAGAGATTCAAGGAGTGATTTTCCCTGCCGACTCAATGGAACTACCCTTCGGAGAATTTGACCTCATACTTGGCATGGACTGGCTTGTAGAACACCGAGCTCTATTGGATTGTGCAGCTAAACGAATGGAGTTAAAGACGTCGGAGGATGAGGTGATAATGATACACCCCACACCCGGCCCACGAGCCTGAACCGGATCTGGTATGTTCCTTAAGTAATCTGGTTACAAAATTCTTTTATTACCAGAGGAAAACTTGTGCGATTTTTAAAAACTATTGTTTTGGGTTGGGCTTGAGTTAAAAACCCATTGATCTTATTTTAAAGTCCAATTAATTAAGATGAAAAAACAATTAGGGTTTATTTTTAAAGAAATAAATCTTACTTAACTTTAATTGAAAATAATTCGTAACATAGTAATTAAAAATAAAAGTAAAGAAATGTAACTTATGGCCTTATTACATCAAGTAAAATCCCAAAATAAAATTAAACTACTTAAATAAATCTAAATATCCATATTGAATAAAACTTCAAGCTGAGCATGGCCATCCCTAAGCTTCCGCCGAACCCGGTCCATTATTGCTCGTCACCAAAAAAATAGTCCCACAACGGGTGAGTCAATGAGACTCAATGTGTACACAACACTAAAATTCAATAGATCGGGCATACATTTTTCATATCCAATACTTATTCATATAACAGATAAAAATGATGATGCAACCCAAACCCAAACCTAGGTGCCATCCGCTACACATCCCCGCACCAACCTGCACACCGTGGGGACTACTAAGTCAACCCTCCATCCGCTACACACCATCGAAGGCGCATTTGCGATCGACGTGCTCATCGCCCATATAAAATTTTGTGGCATAGCCACTGAGATAATTGTGTCATGAGACACCACATTCGAGATAATGTAACCGGTTACCACATTCGAGATAATGTGACCGGTCACCACATTCGGATAGTGAGACCGTAGTCATCACATTCACTTCCCCTTTTTCATATATCCCGAATGACCCATATTATTCATATCATGCATATCATACTTAAATTCTCATTCTTATAAATTTTCACATGTTATAAATAACATATTTCATAATCCTAGTGGAAGTAGGAAACGTACCTGAGTACTTTGTACCATATTATGGTACCTTAGCCACATTCTTATAAACATGTATATTTTACATATTACCATCAATCTTATTAAAAGTTAGTGTGGGGTACACACCTGATTCGCTTAACAAAGTCCTTGAAATCCCGAAGAACCGATCTACTGATTTAGATCCTTAACTCTTATATTCGGCCAATCATTTAAACACATTAATAAACCTTTTTGGCTTTAAAACCAAATCCTAGTAGGATTTGTATACTGAAAACCTACCTTGTTGCCGATTGACTTAAGAATCAAGTCCCAAAACTTTGTTGTATTCCTTCTTTGTGATCTCAAATCTCGAAAAGTATTCCTTGCTTTCCTAGGGATGTCGAAATTCCTATAATCACATGTTAGGTTTAATCTAACATTAAAACTTAAAACAATACCTTTGGATCTTATAGTTTCTTACCTTAGATCCCGAAATATTCCTCCTTGTAGTCGATAGTTGTAGAAACCCGAGAGATCCCCTTAATACTTCAGTCGACTGCTTCCTTGCTTAGATTCACAGGGAGATTCAGCTATGGCTTCTAATGGAGAGGAAAATATTCGGCTAGATTCCCACAACTACTTAATCTCGACTTGATAAAAGAAAAGAAAGAAAAGAAGAGAAGAGAGCACTAAGAATTCGGCAGAGAAAGGAGGAAGCACAAATTGATGAGTAGCCCTCCTTCCTTCCTTTTATAGCCGAAATTATCATCTAAGGAGTCCCTTACTTGGCCACCACTCCTCTATCTGATAACTTTATCCTTTAATTATCACTTAAAATAAAAGATAATTCAGCAACTATCCTTACTTAGCCGAAATTATTAAACTCAAAGTCCCTTACTTGGCCATCACTTCTCCCTTATTTTTCTCTTTATCTCTTTATTCAAATTAAAAGAATTTAATCCAACAATTATCTCTTGAAAATAACGATAAATAAGTCCCTTATTTATCCACTATTTATAAAATAATAAAAGCTCCTAATTTATAGCCATGTGTCGTCCACCTCAGTCTTCTGGAAGCAAAAAAATAAAACCTCCTTTATTTGCTTCCCAAGTGACTCGAACTCAGGCCCATTCCTCTTGCATATGGCGCCATTTCCAAAGGCCCTAAGTGGCATCTTCAGACCACTTTTCCAAGCCTGTTTGTGTGTCAAATTTCACAAACTTTTTCTTTTAAGGCCACCTTGCCTTAATTTCCCCTTTTAAACCTTAAAACTCATCATTTCTAGGTCATTTCTAAGTTTCCAAAAATTTTCGTTCGGCTCTGTAAAGTTGACATTTTCTTACATTTCCAAGTTTCTAGAAATGTTCACTTTCCATTTTCCTTACATTTCCTAGTTTCCAAAAATGTTCACCTTCCATTTTTTAAACTTAACATTTCCATACATTTTCGTGTTTCCAAAATGTTCATTTATAACTCATTTTCATTCATTTCCGGTTTCCAAAAATATTCAAAATTTATTCTTAGTACCTAAAACATGTCACTTAGAAACTAAACCGAAAATGCATAGGCCCTTTCCGAGGATGTTACGATTCTACCCCCTTAAAAAAATTTCGTCCTCGAAATTTTCTAACTAAAATAATTGAGGGTATTATTGTCGCATTGCCTCTTCTCGGTTCCCACGAAGCTTCTTCCGATCCATGATTGCGCCATAACACTTTGACTAGAGGAACCGACTTCCTCGTAACACTTTCACATCACGTTCCAATATTTGAATTGGCTCTTCCTCATACGATAAGTCCGCCTTAGCTCTACTTCTTTGACAGTACCACATGAGACGGATCCGATCGGTAACGACGTAGCATGGATACATGGAATACGTCGTGCATCTGCTGCAACTCTGGTGGCAACTCCAATTGGTATGCCACTGCTCCAACCCGCTTCAGTACTCGATAGGGCCCTATAAACCTTGGGCTTAACTTCCCCTTGCGACCGAACCTCATTACCTTTTTCCAAGGCGATACTTTCAGAAACACTTGGTCTCCCACTTCAAACTCTATTTCCTTCCGCTTAAGGTCTGCGTACGACTTCTTCCTATCAGAGGCTTCCTTTAACCGTGCTCGAATCATCTCAACCTTCTCTTCAGTTTCGGCCACTAACTCTGGACCCAAAACTCGACGTTCTCCTAACTCAGTCCAACAGGTAAGAGTTCGACACTTCCGACCATACAATGCTTCATATGGTGCCATCCGAATGCTAGCCTGATAGCTGTTGTTGTAGGCGAACTCAGCTAAAGGCAAATAGTCTTCCCAACTTCCTCGGAAATCCATCACACACACCTCTCAACATATCCTCCAACACTTGTATAACTCTGTTGATCGCCTGTCGATTGTGGATGAAAAGCCGTAGTGAAGTCCAACTTAGTGCCTAAAGCTTGATGAAGTGCCCTCCGAACCGAGACGTAAACCTTGGGTCTCTGTCGGAGATGATCGACATCTTGGTACACCATGTAACCTCACAATTTCCGCCACATATAACTTAGCCACCTTCAAGAGAATAGTCAACTCTTATCGGGATGAAGTGCGCGGACTTAGTCAAACGGTCCACTATCACCCATACCGAGTCCTTCTTAGTAGGCGTAAGGGAAGCCCACTAACGAAGTCCATGGTAATTCTCTCCCACTTCCATTGGGGAATCTCGATTGGTTGAAGCAATCCCGATGGAACTTGGTGTTCACCTTAACTTGGCGACACGTCAAACATTTCCCCACAAATTCGAGAACTTCCCGTTTAAGATCGGACCACCAAAATTGTTCCCTTAGATCTCTCATGCAACAATGCCTCCGGGATGCATAGCATAAGGGCTACTATGCGCCTCCGAAGAATCCTTTGTCTTAACTCCTCGTCTCTCGGCATACAGACTTTACCCTTGTAGCACAATACTCCTTCATCATTGACGCCATAGTCCTTTAATTCTCCGTTCTGTACTTGCTGAAACTTAGCACTTAGGTCTTTATCAGCCAACTGTCCCCTTTTCACCTCATTCAGCCATGTGGGCTTGATTTGTAATTCTGCCAACAGGCTTCCATCATCATATAAACTCAAGTGAGCGAACATAGCCCTTAGATCCGACACAACCTTCCGACTTAGGGCATCAGCTACCACATTCGCCTTGCCCGGGTGGTACTCTATCGAACAGTCGTAGTCCTTCAACAACTCCACCCACCTTCGTTGCCTCAAGTTCAAATCCTTCTGAGTCAATAGATACTTAAGGCTCTTGTGGTCTGTGTAGATCACTGACCTTTCTCCATAGAGGTAGTGCCTCCAAACCTTAAGGGCGAAAACCACTGCTGCCAACTCTAAGTCATGAGTTGGGTAGTTAACCTCATGAGGCCTTAGTTGCCGAGACGCATAAGCGACTACTTTTCCTTCTTGCATTAGCACACATCCTAATCCCGTATGCGAAGCGTCACAGTACACCACAAAATCCTTCCTAGCCTCCGGCTGAATTAACACTGGAGCCTCCGTCAACACCTTCTTAAGGTTGTCAAAGCTCTTCTGTTGCTTATCAGACCATTCAAAGGGTACTTCCTTCCTTAGTAACTTTGTCAAAGGCGCGGCTATTAACGAGAATCCTTCTACGAACCTTCTGTAATAGCCTGCCAAACCTAAGAAACTTCGAATCTCAGCCATGGACTTAGGTGGTTTCCAATCCAACACTGCCTCGATCTTCCTAGGGTCCACTCTTATTCCTTCTGCGGATACCACATGTCCTAGGAATGCCACCTCCTTAAGCCAAAATTCACACTTGCTGAATTTGGCATAGAGCTTCTTCTCCCTTAATACTTGCAGCACAATTCGGAGATGTTCATCATGCTCCTCTTCAGACTTAGAATACACCAAAATATCGTCGATGAACACAACGACGAACCTATCCAAGTAGGGTCGAAAAACTCGGTTCATCATATCCATGAACGCGGCTGGAGCGTTCGTTAATCCAAACGGCATCACCACAAACTAAAAATGGCTGTATCTTGTCCTAAAAGCGGTCTTATGGATATCTGCCTCCTTCACCTTCAACTGGTGATATCCCGACCTTAAGTCTATCTTTGAGAATACTGCGCCCCCCTTCAGCTGATCGAACAAGTCATCGATCCTTGGCAAAGGATACTTGTTCTTGATGGTCAGCTTATTCAACTGACGGTAATCTATGCACATACGCGTAGTTCCGTCCTTCTTCTTTACAAACAGAACTGGTGCTCCCCATCGAGACATACTGGGTCGTATGAACCCACGATCCAACAACTCTTGGATTTGAGCCTTGAGCTCAACTAACTCCTTTGGCGCCATTCGGTATGGAGCGATTGACACAGAGCTGCTGTTCTCTGCAACAAGTCTATTCCAAATTCCACCTCCCTATCAAGGGGTATTCCTGGTAATTCCTCCGGAAATACATCTTCAAAGTCTTTCACCGTTCTAACTCCACTGACACCTTCTTCCTTTCCACCCAGCGCACTTACGAAGGCTAAGAACGCCTTGCACCCTTTCTTAACCATTTTCTCACCTTTTAACGCTGAAACTACGCTGGACGGTAGTTTCTTCTCTCTCCGATCATTACTACTACTTCATCCTCCGGGGTCCTTAGTTCCATTCGTTTAGCCGCACAATCCAACACGGCTCGGTGCTCTACTAGCCACCCATTCCAAGTATAAGTTCAAACTCCCTAAAGGTAGTTCCATTAAGTCACCAAAGTTCACTCCTGAATCTCTAGGGGTACATTCCGAAAGATCTTATCCACCATTACAGTTTGGCCTAATGGGCTTACTACGCTTATCTCCCTATCGTAAAAGTTCGAGTCTAGGCCTAGTGTTTCCACTACACTACATGCAACATATGAATGGGTCGAGCCCACATCAATGAAGGCATAATAAGGCTTGCCATAAATAAGGAAAGTACCGGTTATAACATCCAGTGCGTCTCCGTCCTCCCTACGGCGAACCGCATAAACCAAACCCGGTTGCCTTGCCTCAGCATTAGCAGCGCCTCTGCCCTGTGCTCCACGTCCTCTACCAGCACCGTTACCTCGATTACTCGAACCACGACCTCGTTGAGGCTGCTGCCCTCCTCTACCAACCTGACTAACATTCTGAGCGACTGGTCGACTTTCATCTGGTTTCTTAGGACAATCCTTGAGCATATGGTCCTTGGACCCACACCGAAAACATCCTCCCGTCTTTTTCCAAAGACTTCTAAGTGCTTCTACCCACAATGTTCACAAGGACGATCATCGCCATCTTACACCAAATTGCTGGTTTTATGCCCATCAACTCTAGTCCTCTTTTGAGCCTTCCTGCACAATCCAAAACCTCTTTTGGGCCTATTCCGATCCACACCGCTTTTGTAGAATCTTTGATTCCCTCAACCACCTTGGCCTTTTCTACCAAAGCGTAAAACTCCCGCCTCCCGATGCGGTGCTATCAACCGCTCGAGATCATCTCTTAGTCCGTCCTCAAAATAGACACACGGCGCTCATGCTCGGGCTTGCCACTACTCCTCGAGCATATCGGCTCAACCTTAGGAATTCACTTCATATTCCGCAACGGACTTATTCCCTTGAACCAAATTTCTTAAAAGCCTTCCTTTACTCATCTCAGATACCGGTTCCCACATACTTCTTCCGAAATGCCTCCTTAACATATTCCTAGGTCAGATCCTCCGCCGTGGCACCATCCCGAACAGTCAACCACCACTGATACGCTTCATCGCGTAACAGTGCCACCATTCCTTTTAACTTTTCCTCGTGGTCGATCAAGCTCATCCATGATGATCTCTGTTGCTTCCAACCAAGATTTCACCGAACTGGGTGCCACACCGATACTCCACGAAAACATTTCGGCTCCATTAGCTCGAAGCCGCTCAGGCACAAACTTACGGGTTCCTGAATTTCCTCCTGCACCAGCCACCAACTCCAAAACTCGCAGTACAGCCTGCGACACAGCATCTTCTCCCGTCTGAGCTTGCTGCTCAACACCCACAGCTGGGGGTGGTGGTGGCGGTGGTATCTCGTTGTCAGACCCTTGACCCGTTCTAACGGGTTCGACACCGTCGTCATCCTTCCTCTACCTCGTCCCACGACGACCACGTCCTCTCTAGAGCTCATTTCTAACGTCGTGTCGATTAAGAAGTTTTATGAATTAGTCTTTCTTTCACTTGTTTACCCGCGAAGAAGTTTTATGAAAAAGAATTTAGGAGTGGTTCTTTCGTATTCATACATGCACACAGTCTTTCCATTCATTCGTACATCCATCAAACAATTATGAACTTTCGTTCATTCAGAGAAACGTTGTAGTTTTCACTGTTATTGTTTCTCCACTACTCAGGGGTATTTTCGTAATTTTGTCCTACAGGGGTATTTTCAAAATTTTTTTTCCAAAAGAAAGAGTTCTTTGGTGATTTCGTCACAAATTATTTTGGTATTTTTAAATTCCCGGGATATTTTGGAAAAAAATTTAAATCCGGGGGTATTTCAGAAATTTTAACCTCGGGGTATTTCTAAATTTTCACAAGTTTGGTAAATTTGTAAAATTTAATAAACCAGGCATATTTCCAAAAGTTGCAAAACTTTGAGGGTTCTTTTTCAGAATTGTACTTTCCAAAATGGTGATGTTGCAAAACTTTTGGAAATCAGGGTTATTTTGGTAATTTTGTAAGTTAGGGGCAATTTTGTAATTTTCCCAAAATTCAAGGTATTTTTAATAATTTGCAAATTAGGGTTTTTGAACATTTATAAAATAATGAAATTTTGGCAAAGTCATTTGAGTAGTTGGTCATTTTATAAACCAAGGGCATTTTTGTAATTTTACCACTAGGGTACTTTTGTAATTTCACAAATCGTAAAAATTTTTCGAGAAGTAAAGATATTTTTCAAAATTTAAAAGAGTAATTTTAAGAGTTTTAAAACTAGGGTTTTGTTGTTTTAAAAAAACACGCTAGTTCCCTTCGTGTTTTAGTCATTGTGTTTAGCCTATGACCGCGCCCTCTTGGTCGTAGGTGAACTAAAGCTACGCACTGTGCAGATTCGAGTGGAGAGGAGGTGAGTCACGCGGACTGCTTAAATACCAAGCTCCCACCGAAACCATTCCTAGACATGCGCACAGAGGTTGCCACACCTACTGAGCCCTCTGGGTAGGATTCCTGCGAAGAGGAGGTGAGTCACTAGGGATCGCTTAAATACCGTGCTCTTCCTGATACAATCCTAGACATGCGCACAGGGGTTACCACACCCCTAACTTAGTGACTTAGCCATGGGTTTGTTTAACGTTCCTTAAGTCTTATGTGTTTGTGTTTGAGTAGACTAGTCCTAGGGTTCAAGTTCCTATCATGCTATTCTACGTTCCATTCCTTTTCTACCCCTTCTAATATTCATTACACATAATCACACAAATGGTTAGGGGTACTTACCTAGTGGACTGCGGGTCGGAGACTTAGGAGCCATGCCAGAAAACCTGTTTATTTCATAAAATCCTTTCAAAAAGCTTACTTGGCTCGATTTGAAAACGTTTTGGGCCTTAGCCCACAGGCCGAGAGTTTAAAACTGGGCTATGATACCAAACTGAAACACCCCACACCCGGCCCACGAGCCTGAACCGGATCTGGTATGTTCCTTAAGTAATCTGGTTACAAAATTCTTTTATTACCAGAGGAAAACTTGTGCGATTTTTAAAAACTATTGTTTTGGGTTGGGCTTGAGTTAAAAACCCATTGATCTTATTTTAAAGTCCAATTAATTAAGATGAAAAAACAATTAGGGTTTATTTTTAAAGAAATAAATATTACTTAACTTTGATTGAAAATAATTCGTAACATAGTAATTAAAAATAAAAGTAAAGAAATGTAACTTATGGCTTTATTACATCAAGTAAAATCCCAAAATAAAATTAAAATACTTAAATAAATCTAAATATCCATATTGAATAAAACTTCAAGCTGAGCATGGCCATCCCTAAGATTCCACCGAACCCTAGGTCCATTATTGCTCATCACCCGAAAAATAGTCCCACAACGGGGTGAGTCAATGAGACTCAATGTGTACACAACACTAAAATTCAATAGATCGCATACATTTTTCATATCCAATACTTATCCATATAACAGATAAAAATGATGATGCAACCCAAACCCAAACCTAGGTGCCATCCGCTACACATCCCCATACCAACTCGCACACCGTGGGGACTACTAAGTCAACCCTCCATCCTACACACACCATCGAAGGCGATCAGCTGCGATCGGCGTGCTCATCGCCCATATAAAATTTTGTGGCATAGCCACTGGATAATTGTGTCATGAGACACCACATTCGAATAATGTAACCGGTTACCACATTCGATAATGTGACCGAAGTCACCACATTCGAGATAGTGAGACCGTAGTCATCACATTCACTTCCCCTTTTCATATATCCCGAATGACCCATATTATTCATATCATGCATATCATACTTAAATTCTCATTCATATAAATTTTCACATGTTATAAATAACATATTTCATAATCCTAGTGGAAGTAGGAAACGTGCACTGAGTACTTTGTACCATATTATGGTACCTTAGCCACATTCTTATAAACATGCATATTTTACATATTACCATCAATCTTATTAAAAGTTAGTGTGGGGTACACACTGATTCGCTTAACAAAGTCCTTGAAATCCCAAGAACCGATCTACTGATTTAGATCCTTAACTCTTATATTCGGCCAATCATTTAAACACATTAATAAACCTTTTTGGCTTTAAAACCAAATCCTAGTAGGATTTGTATCACTGAAACCTACCTTGTTGCCGATTGACTTAAGAATCAAGTCCCAAAACTTTGTTGTATTCCTTCTTTGTGATCTCAAATCCGAAAAGTATTCCTTGCTTTCCTAGGGATGTCGAAATTCCTATAATCACATGTTAGGTTTAATCTAACATTAAAACTTAAAACAAGACCTTTGGATCTAATAGTTTCTTACCTTAGATCCTGAAATATTCCTCCTTGTAGTCGATGGCTGTAGAAACCCGAGAGATCCCCTTAATACTTGAATGATTGCTTCCTTGCTTAGATTCACAGGAGATTCGGTTATGGCTTCTAATGGAGAGGAAAATATTCGGCTAGATTCCCACAACTACTTAATCTCGACTTGACAAAAGAAAAGAAAGAAAAGAAGAGAAGAGAGCACTAAGAATTCGACAGAGAAAGGAGGAAGCACAAATTGATGAGTAGCCCTCCTTCCTTCCTTTTATAGCCGAAATTATCATCTAAGGAGTCCCTTACTTGGCCACCACTCCTCTATCTGATAACTGTATCCTTTAATTATCACTTAAAATAAAAGATAATTCAGCAACTATCCTTACTTAGCCGAAATTATTAAACTCAAAGTCCCTTACTTGGCCATCACTTCTCCCTTATTTTCCTCTTTATCTCTTTATTCAAATTAAAAGAATTTAATCCAACAATTATCTCTTAAAAATAACGATAAATAAATCCCTTATTTATCCACTATTTATAAAATAATAAAAGCTCCTAATTTATAGCCATGTGTCATGTCCACCTCAGATCTTACTCTGAAGCAAAAAATAAAACCTCCTTTATTTGCTTCCCAAGTGACTTGAACTCGAGCTCATTCCTCTTGCATATGGCGCCATTTCCATAGGCCCTAAGTGGCATCTTCAGACCACTTTTCCAAGCCTGTTTGTGTGTCAAATTTCACAAACTTTTTCTTTTAAGGCCACCTTGCCTTAATTTCCCCTTTTAAACCTTAAAACTCGTCATTTCTAGGTCATTTCTAAGTTTCCAAAAATTTTCGTTCGGCTCTGTAAAGTTGACATTTTCTTACATTTCCAAGTTTCTAGAAATGTTCACTTTCCATTTTCCTTACATTTCCTAGTTTACAAAAATGTTCACCTTCCATTTTTTAAACTTAACATTTCCATACATTTTCAGGTTTCCAAAAATGTTCATTTCTAACTCATTTTCATTCATTTCTGGGTTTCCAAAAATATTCAAAATTTATTCTTAGTACCTAAAACATGTCACTTCGTAGAACTAAACCGAAAATGCATAGTCCTTTTCCAGGATGTTACAGATAATTATGATAGGAGAAAGAAGAAACTACTTGTCTAACGTAGTTTCAGTACTGAAAGCTGATAAGATGGTTCGAAAAGGGTGCAAGGCATTTTTGACTTTCGTCAGTGCATTGGATGCAAATGAAGAAGGTGTTAGTGGAGTTAGAACAGTAAAAGAGTTTGTGGATGTCTTTCCGGAGGAGTTACCTGGAATACCCCTGGATAGGGAGGTGGAGTTTGGAATTGATTTGCTGCCTGGAACGGCGCCAGTATCTATCGCTCCATATAGAATGGCACCGAAGGAGTTAGTTGAGCTCAAGGCTCAAATCCAAGAGTTGCTTGATCGTGGGTTCATTCGACCCAGTGTGTCTCCATGGGGAGCACCGGTCTTGTTTGTGAAGAAGAAAGATGGGACTATGCGTATGTGCATAGATTATCGTCAGCTGAATAAGCTGACCATCAAGAACAAGTACCCTTTGCCAAGGATAGACGACTTGTTCGATCAGCTTAAGGGGGCAGCGGTATTCTCGAAGATAGATTTAAGGTCTGGATATCATCAGCTTAAGGTGAAGGAAGCAGATATCCATAAGACAGCCTTTCGAACAAGATACGAATACTATGAGTTCGTAGTAATGTCGTTTGGGTTGACGAACGCCCCAGCCGCATTCATGGATATGATGAACCGGGTTTTTCAACCCTACTTGGATCGGTTCGTCATTGTGTTCATCGACGATATCCTAGTATACTCCAAGTCTGAGGAAGAACATGACGAGCATCTCCGAAAAGTGTTGCAAGTATTAAGGGAGAAGAAGCTCTATGCCAAATTCAGTAAGTGTGAGTTTTGGCTTAAGGAGGTTGCATTCTTAGGGCATGTGGTGTCTGCAGAAGGGATAAGGGTGGATCCTAAGAAGATTGAGGCAGTACTAAATTGGAAACCACCTAAGTCTGTGGCTGAGGTTCGCAGTTTCTTGGGATTGGCAGGCTACTACAGAAGGTTTGTGGAAGGATTTTCTTCAATAGCCGCACCTTTGACAAAGCTGTTGAGAAAGGAGGTACCTTTTGTTTGGACAGATAAGCAACAGGAGAGCTTTGAGAAGCTTAAGAGGGTTTTGACTGAAGCTCCAGTTTTGATTCAACCTGAGGCAGGAAAGGATTTCGAGGTGTATTGTGACGCTTCCCATACAGGCTTGGGTTGCATACTGATGTAAGACGGGAAGGTGGTAGCTTATGCTTCTCGACAACTAAGGCTTCACGAGGTTAACTACCCGACGCATGACTTGGAACTGGCGGCAGTGGTCTTTGCTCTTAAGGTGTCGAGGCACTACCTTTATGGAGAAAAGTCAGTGATCTACACGGACCACAAGAGTCTTAAGTATCTGTTGACTCAGAAGGAGTTGAACTTGAGACAAATAAGGTGGGTGGAATTATCAAGGATTATGATTGTTCCATAGAGTATCATCCGGGCAAGGCAAATGTAGTGGCAGATGCCTTAAGTCAAAAAGTGGTGTCAGATCTGAGGGCAATGTTTGCACATCTGAGCTTGTATGACGATGGAAGTCTGCTGGCAGAGTTGCAAGTGAAGTCGTCATGGCTGAATGAGGTAAAGGAAAGTTATTTAGTGGATGAGGACTTAAGTGCTAAGTTGCAGTAAGTGCAGAGTGGAGAGTTGGAAGATTATGGTATAAATAACGAAGGAGTGTTGTGTTTTAAGGGTAAGGTCTGTATGCCGAGGAACAAGGAGTTAAGGCAGAGGATTCTTCAGGAATCGCATGGTAGCCCCTATGCTATGCATCCTGGAGGTACTAAATTGTACAGGGATCTAAGGGAACAGTTTTGGTGGCCTGGTCTGAAGAAGGAAGTTACAGAATTTGTCGGCAAGTGCTTAACGTGTCAGCAAGTTAAGGCTGAACACCAAGTTCTGTCAGGATTGCTTCAACCGATAATGATTCCGCAGTGGAAAAGGGAGAGAATTACCATGGACTTCGTTAGTGGGTTTCCCCTTACGCCTACTAAGAAGGACTCGGTATGGGTGATAGTGGACCGGTTGACCAAGTCCGCGCACTTCATTCCGGTAAGAGTTGATTATTCTTTGCAGAAGTTAGCAAAGTTATATGTGGCGGAAATTGTGAGGTTGCATGGAGTGCCAGTGTCAATTATCTCAGATAGGGATCCAAGGTTTACGTCTCGATTTTGGAAGGCTCTACATCAGGCTTTGGGCACTAAATTGGATTTCACTACGGCTTTTCATCCACGATCGGACGGCATCTGAACGAGTAATCCAAGTGTTGGAAGATATGCTGAGAGGCTGTGTGATAGACTTCAGAGGAGGTTGGGAAGAATATTTGCCGTTAGCAAAATTTGCATACAACAACAGCTATCAAGCTAGTATTCGAATGGCACCGTATGAAGCGCTGTATGGACGAAAGTGTCGCACATCGACGTGTTGGACAGAATTAGGGGAACGACGAGTTTTGGGTCTAGAGATTGTGGCAGAATCCGAAGAGAAGGTTGAGGTAATTCGGGCACGGTTGAAGGAGGCATCTGATAGACAGAAGTCGTACGCATACCTTAAACGGAA
Source organism: Gossypium sturtianum (assembly GCA_025698515.1). Lineage (NCBI taxonomy): Eukaryota > Viridiplantae > Streptophyta > Magnoliopsida > Malvales > Malvaceae > Gossypium > Gossypium sturtianum. The sequence continues at coordinate 129,718,409 of CM046948.1, forward strand.
GGAGATAGAATTTGATGTGGGAGATCAAGTGTTTCTTAAAGTCTCGCCTTGGAAGAAGGTAATGAGGTTTGGTCGAAAAGGGAAGCTAAGTCCAAGGTTTATAGGGCCTTATCGAGTATTGAAGCGAGCTGGACCAGTGGCATACCAGTTAGAGTTGCCACCGGAGTTAAAACAGATGCACGACATATTCCATGTATCCATGATACGTCGTTATCGATCGGATCCATCTCATGTAGTTCCGGTTGAAGAGGTGGAGCTAAGGCGGGATTTGTCTTATGAGGAAGAGCCGATTCAGATTCTAGAATGTGATGTGAAAGTGTTACGGAGAAAGTCAGTTCCTTTAGTCAAAGTGTTATGGCGCAATCATGGATCGGAAGAAGCTTCGTGGGAGCCAGAAGAGGCAATGCGACAGCAATACCCTCACTTGTTTTAGCCAGGTAATTTCGAGGACGAAATTATTTTAAAGGGGGTAGAACAGTAATATCCTGGGAATTATGGCCTATGCATTTTGTTTAATTATATAGAATAGCATGTCTATGTGAACGGTGAATGTGTTCTATGAATTTTGTGAATTTTGTGAACCTTAGTGTGTAAAGAAATGCCTTAGAAATATTAAGTTTTAAAGTTTAAAAAGGGGAACTAAGGCAAGGTGGTCTTAAGAAAATTTATAGAGGAAATGTGAAATGGAATTGGGCTTGGAAAAGTGGCTTGGATGTGCCACTTAGGGCCTCTGGAAATGACGCCATGGGCTATGAGGAAGGGCCTAGGATCGAGTCGCATGGGAAGCTAAATAAAGCTTTTATTTTTGTGCCAAAGGGAAGAGGTGATGGACGGCAAGGGGAGACTGTGGGAGGAGTTTAAGGGGAGGTTGAATTCTTTTTAAAATTTCGGCTAAAGCAGTGGATAAATGCTGATTTATTTTTGAACTATTCTGAATAAGTAAGAGAAGAGGAAAAATAGGAGAATAACAAGGATAAGCTAGTGTAGCCAAAATTATCAATGAGATATTCAACTTTTTCTTTTGTTTTCTTTTTATTCTCTCATCCCTTTCTTGGCCGAATTTTACTTCTCTTCTTTTCCCAAAGTTCTCTTTGCTAGCCGAAATCTTCTTCTCCTTAGAGATCACCATTGCCGATTCCCCCCAAGTCCCATACTCTTCCATTGAAGCCGAATCCCCATTATCAATCCTCCTCTTTTCCTTTTCATAATTTTCAAAAGCCAAAACTTGTTGAGAATTACATAGCCTATAGCCGAATCTCTCAAGTGGTGTCGGGAAGGAATCTTTGTCGACTTCAACATTAAGGGTAAGACCAAGTGCCATTCGATTTTCTATTTCTTTTATTTAGCCAAAAGTTAAGGACTGATTCCATTATTACCTTGTGGCCAAAACTCAAGGAGATTTCGGGATTCGTCTCTAGTCGACTATAAGGAGGTTTCGGGTTTCAATATCCAAGGTGAGTTATGTGATATTCGGCAAAGGGCAACTTATTGTGATTTAATGTTAGAACTAGATCTAACATGTGCTCTGTAGGATTTCGACACCTTCATAACCAAGTAGCACTTTTTGGGATTTAAGATTCGCAAGGTAAGTACATATGTACATTCGGCCAAGGCCATAGTTAGGGATTTCGATCTGTTTCTTAAATGTTTAAAAGCTGAAACTAACTTATGAAGTGATTGAGTGTTAGCCGAATGGCTTTTACTAACACATTTAGGGTTGGCCAAATATAGGAATTAATGATCTAAAGCGCTAGATCGGGTTGTCCGGGATTTCTATAAACTCGCTAAGTATAACAGGTGTGTACCCCACTCTAAGCCTTAATAGATTTATGGCTATGTGTTAATAAATGTGTAATAAGAATATGTAAAATGTGGCTAAGGTACCATGCAATGGTACAAAGTACTCAGGTACGTTTTCCTACTCCTACTATGAGTATAATATGATCTGTTATGGCACACATGGGAAACTATAAGAATGTGAATAAAGAATATGGCATGGTATTGCATGTTTTGTATGGCATGGGCATATGGGTTATATGGAAAGGGGAAGTGATTGGTGGTTATATACCCCAATATATGAATGTGGTGGCTTCGGTCACAATATCTAAATGTGGTGACTTCGGTCACGTTATCTGAATGTGGTGTCTCATGACACAAAAATATATTATCTGGTGGCTATGCCACAAATTTATAAGGGCGATGAGCACGTCGACTGCAGCGACTGCCTTCGATGATGTGTAGCGGATGGAGGGTTGACTTAGTAGTCCCCACGGTGTGCAGGTTGGTACGGGTGATGTGTAGCGGATGGTAACTAGGTTTGGGTTTGGGTTTGCATCATTATATTTATTTAACTATAAGTACATGTATGAATTTGTTTTGCCTAAAACTATTGGGATTTAGTGTTGGTTACACATTGAGTCTGTTTGACTCACCCCGTTGGGGAATATTTTTCGTGTGGCGCTTCGGTGATGGACCAGGGTCGGCGGGAGCACGATGGTGGCCATGCTCAACATGAAATTTATTTTATTTTGGGTACTGTTTATTGTTTCTAGTATTTCGAATTTATTTTGGGTTTGCTTTGATGTAATAAGGCCACTAGTATGAAACTGTTTATGCATGCATTTTTATTTGATTTTATTACAATTCGATTAAGGTTAAATCAAGGTTAAATGGTTTACTAAAAAAATAAATTTTAAATGTTTAGACACCTACACAAACGATTTTCGAATTAAAGATTAACCCCAAAACAACTCGGTATTTTTATAAAACCACCCCAAATTTTCCAAGTAATAAACATGAAATTAAAACGTTCTACTCGAGGAACATACCAGATCCGGTCTGGGCTCGTGGGCCCAGTTTGGGGTGTTTCATATTTGGTCCCTCTCGGGTTTTAGTTATAAACTTTGGCCCATAAACAACTCCTCGCGGTTAAAGTGAACAAACACTATGCACCAGGTAGGATCTCAGAAAAGAGGAGGTGGGTCACCAAGATCGCTTAAGTACCAAGCTCTCACTAGATCCAATCCTAGACATGCATATGTCGGTTACCACACTCTAACAAATCGACTTGTCCACAGACATGTTTGATTATTAGATTAAATCTTATGTGATTTAAGAGTTGTTCAGTACTAGGCCTAAGGTCCATTAAACCCTAGCATACTTGTCTACATCCCCCATAAAGCCCATATTACATCCTTACGGCCCATTAGGCCCAAATCTCATTCATATGGCCTACTAGGCCCAAAACAATTCCAAATCATGTAACATGCGTGACTAACTTAATACGTATGACCAAACCATCCAATTTCATCAAACTTAGCCTCAGGGCCCACCGGGCCCATTTAGCCACTTTCGGCTTTTCGACTTTTCGGCATTGCCGATATCGTGTGTAGTGTTTGTACACACCTAGAAACCTCGCGTGCTGCAAACCCCTTAGTCACGAACCTACAATTGACATTACTAGCGATTAACCAAAGCGTTAACACATACTAACCAAAAACCGAAACCTCACCGTACCCTTACCGTGTGCCCCACGTTCTAGTAGCCCTTCCTTTGCTACTATTGGCGATTATCCTCTAGATCTGCACTCAACACCTATATCGTCAAAACCAAGTGACCCATATCGTACATAAGTCACCCCTATGAGCCACATTAGATTCGGCCACTTACAAAACCATGACTGGGTCGAGAACACTTACAACCTTGTTAGCAACCCTTACCTACCACGCTTGCAATCTTTGATTCTTTCCCTTGTTAATACAAAGTTAACGACAAGGAGGGGTTAGATAGCCCTTCTACTTTTAACAAAACTCGCTAAAAGATCAATTAAGCACTTACCAAAATTCTCCTTTGATCCTGCGGCTTAAATCCGGCTTTTGAGACTGGTAAGGTGACAGAGACAATTTGGCAACACTAAGGAGAATAAGAAAAGAGGTGATACGGCTAGAACCAAGTGGTGAACCAAAAAGGGAATTTGAGAAGGGAGAGTATGAAGGATTAGACAGAACACTTGGAGAGAAAAAGGTGTTTGGGCATCTCACAAGTGAAGAAATTCGGCCAGAGGGAAAATAAAATTTCGGCATTACTCTAGGAACTTAATTCGTCACCCATATATATACTTAAAATAAATAAATAAATAAATAAAATAACCCTACACTCCTTAGTCGACTCAAACTTATCACCAATTAAATTCCTTTATTTTCTCCAAATTTTATCTTCATCCTCATCCAAAAATTCCTTTACTTAGCCAAAAATTCAATTTGAATTACATTCAAATTGTTTTCCCCGAACAGCAGCCATTTGGTGTTTCGATCCACTTCAAACACCTTCCCCACGCCAGCAGCAAAATAGCAGGTTATTGAGCACAAGGCAACTCGAAACCAAGACCTCTAGGCACCACCACACGCTACCAGCCACTGCACCACAACTCTTCTTGTGATATATTCCATTCCCAACTTCTTTTAAGGCCTATTTCCCAGCGACCGAATCATCCAAAGAAATCTAAAAATATTTACCAACACCCAGCGTCGAACCTCCAACCTCTTCACTATGATACACCCCATTGCCACTGCGCCACCCGCTTTATTTGAGTCATAAATCCTCCCCAATTACTTATAAACCTTTCTTTCGTGCTCCAGGTTTACTTAAAAAAAACAAACCTTTAGCGCATGCCGCGACTAGAACCCTGCTCCCCCTCCTGCTCCTAACGCCTGCCTTGCTTTGGGCGGCGTTTCTTTGTGTCGTGAATCAGCCCCAACTAATTATAAGGCCTAAACTCTGGCCTTCATACTAACATATGCGCAATAAAAATTTTTGCCAAGTCCAAGACTTGAACCTTTGACAACCAACTTATTCAGAACGCCCCAGGCCACCAGACCACCTACTTCCTTGTGCTATCTTTTAACCCAAAAATATTTTAAAAGCCTTCTGACTACCACCAACCTCACTTAAGGGTAAAAACAAATTTTTTGCCAAAGCCCTAGATCGAGCCTAGGACTTTTCCAACACTACCAACCCTTCCTAAATCACCTAAAAATTAAACTAAACATGCAATCATAATTTTTTTTATACACACTTAATTCATTATTCCTTTTTTTTTCTCCAAACGATAAAATCCATTCTCTCGACACAGAAAACCCATTTATTCTAGGCCCAATTTTCGGGGCGTTACAACTCACCCCTCCTAAAAGAAATTTCGTCCCCGAAATTTCCAACTGACAGGATGGTCGTGTATCAACTACCCCACCACGCTACCGCTGCGCACTCTGACCCTAATAATTTTAATACATACCCAAAACATCCACCTATCGCAAACATTCTCAAACATACGCAGAATAAGTACCAAATTTCGATTCAAATGTTTACAAAGCCCTAACACTTCCACAGCCTCGGCCGCGACCTCTTGCGCCTCTTCTAGCGCTCATCGTTGGGTATTTCTGAATTAAGAATTTTATGAAATTAGTACTTAGTTCCACTTGTTTAGAACACATGTCTTATGTAAGTATTAACACTTTTTTTTAAAGTTATTCCGCGGTCGAGAATCCACTACAGGCTTAGGTTCCCTACGGGCTTTAGTCTCTAAAAGCCTATTTTAAAGTAGCCCAATATTTACACAGTTCAACAATTTAAGCACATGTAGTACAGAGAACTTACTTGGCTCGACGTCGAGGGGTCAGTGAACCACACTTCAAGATTCTTTCCCTTGTTAATACAAAGTTAACGACAAGGAGGGGTTAGATAGCCCTTCTACTTTTAACAAAACTCGCTAAAAGATCAACTAAGCACTTACCAAAATTCTCCTTTGATCCTGCGGCTTAAATCCGGCTTTTGAGACTGGTAAGGTGACAGAGACAATTCGACAACACTAAGGAGAATAAGAAAAGAGGTAATACGGCTAGAACCAAGTGGTGAACCAAAAAGGGAATTTGAGAAGGGAGAGTATGAAGGATTCGGCTTCTGAACACTTGGAGATAAAAAATGTGTTTGGGCATCTCACAAGTGAAGAAATTCGGCCAGAGGGAAAACAAAATTTCGGCATTACTCTAGGCCTTCATACTAACATATGTGCAATAATTTTTTTTGCCATGTCCAAGACTTGAACCTTTGACCACCAACTTATTCAGAACGCCCCAGGCCACCAGCCCACCTACTTCCTTGTGCTATCTTTTAACCCAAAAATATTTTAAAAGCCTTCTGACTACCACCAACCTCACTTAAGGGTAAAAACAAAATTTTTGCCAAAGCCCTAGATCGAGCCTAGGACTTTTCCAACACTACCAACCCTTCCTAAATCACCTAAAAATTAAACTAAACATGCAATCATAATTTTTTTATACACACTTAATTCATTATTCCCTTTTTTTTTTCTGAACGACAAAATCCATTCTCTCAACATAGAAAACCCATTTATTCTAGGCCCAATTTTTGGGGCGTTACAGATTTCATACATGATCGGCTTCATTACCTAGGTCTTGATTCTGATTTCCAAGGTTCATCTCGACTTGTCTTTGAGCTGTTTGTTCACGTCTTCTTTGTCTAAAAATTCACTCAATTTCATTGTCTACAGGGAGTAAATCGATAATTCGATCTATGCTCATAAACACCTGAAAAGAAAATCACAGAAATTAAAAATAATAAGTTAGTAATGTTAGAAATATATCAAATTGAAAATAAATAATTTCACGAAAAAAATGACTATGGCAACAGTTGACAATCCCCGGCAACGGCGCCAAAATCTTGTAACGCGTAGGTTTGTGCAAATGTACACAGTTGTTATCAAGTAATAAGTAAGTATCGAGTTATCGTCTCCACAGGGATTGTATTTGTGCTAAGTCACTTAATTTGTAAAATTATATTAGCAATTTGGTAAATAAAAACACAATATAGTTGAGAAGTGATGATTAAAATATATTAAACTAAATGCAATGATCCCTAATGCAAATTATCCTAAGTATGCAAACTATATGAATGAAATAGATTTTAGTAAAATTAAACACAATTTGCAACAATTATAACATAAATAAACTAGGACAATTACTTTAATTAAACTCAATTTATTATCAACATGCTTAATAACATTCGAAAAAACATTCCACGGAAACTCGATCTTTCATGAGTTTGGAAACCACATTAGCTCCTTTCAGAATCCTTTACTTAGTAAATACGCATTTTACTGATCCTTATTTACTAAGGGTTTCTTATCATTCGTGTGAGGTAACATGAACGTGTCAGGTTTGAAACAATTTAATCACACAAATCTAAAAACTATGCAGATAACAGAGCTTGGTCAGAGTTGTTATGCAACCTACAATTTAATTGGGTCAGGATCTAAATTGAGCATGCACATTTCAATTATGTGTCCATTAGCAGTCGTCTGGTCAGGATCGCTCAGCTAATTCAGGTGCATTTCAATCACATATGAACGAAATACAGACTTGATTTTAATTGAAAACATGATCGATTGATGCACAAACATTATAAGCATGAATCAAATAAATATTATTTAATCAAAGCAATCATCCTAGATTAAATAAAATTAAGCTAACATTGTTGTAAAAAATAACAAAGAACACATAGCAAACATCTTTAGATTAAATTAAAGAAAATAAAGATTAAACCCAATTTAGAGTGGCTGTCACCCAAGACTCTGACTGACGAGGCTCCTTCGTTCCTTTACTTTGCTCCTTTACTAATGGCTCTCGAAGGTGGCCGACCAAGGGTTCTTTAAGAGGCTCAATTGCTAAAATCTCTATGAAGAGATGATGCTAGGTGTGGGAATGGAAAAGGCTAACAGAATTTGGAGAGAAGAGAGAATGATGAATGATGAGAATGAATGAGGAATGATTGAGGGATGATGAATGAGGGAATGAGAGGGTCTTATTTATAAGTGAGGAGAGGGGGATAGTTTGCTAAAAATATTGGATGTTAACCTCTTCAAATCTCCTCAAATTGTGGCCGGACATGCTCAGTGGCTTTTGACTTGATTTTTGCTTGATTTTTAAGCAATTTTGGATGCCACACAACTCAGGACTGAGACTCGGTCAATCCTAAATCTTCGGGCAAATCTTTAATTTCTTCAACACTGCAAGGACCTTGTGTAATTAAACCAAAGAATGGTTTAAATGGACAGCCATGTGTAGCCAGATATTGGGTTGACTTGGTCTCCAATTTGGACGATTTTGTAATCCAGCAAAACTATCAGACCTGTCCAACATAAATCAACAAGTTAGAGGACCAAAGAATAAAATTTATCCAATTTAATTAATTAATTAAAAACCAAATTATTGATGAAATATTTTAAAATGAATTATTAAAAATAATTTTATATTTTATTATTTAATTTAATCATGCATGGCCCACTTTATGTCTTAAAAAATATAATATATTCAAATTAATATAAAATAAGCCATTTATTGCATGAAAACTATATAATAAAGCATAACATCACATTTTAATAATTTCTATGTCCTAATTTCATATTTTCACATATTTCATTAATTTATTAAATAATTACTTAGTTTTATCAACGGATTTAAGTAAAAAGGTGATAAATTACATAGAAAAAATCCTATATATTTTTTCGTTTACAGGCATCAACATCGTGACGAGAAGAGCATGGATGTCACGACGTCACGATGTTTTCCCAACTTATGCAACCACGTTTTGACAGTTCAACAAGACTTATTTTTCCCAGTTAAACTTTGATTACTCTAAGAATATATTAATCATATTAGGACTTTAATAATAGCCTATTTAAAGGATCTTTGTAACCTTGTTTTAGAGAGTTCATAGAATATCTCTTATGTGAGATTTGATAAAGAGTTTTGGAAAGAGTTTTAAGAGAGCTTTGTTTTTCGGGTTAAGGGTTTTGTTTTTATTTTCTCCATCCCGTACTCTTCAATGTTTTTTCGATTAAGTGAAGTTTTCTTTACCTGTGGTTTTTGATCCTCTTCATTGGAGGAGTTTTCCATGTAAATATTTATGTGCCAAATTTTATTTTTTCCTCTTTTCTTTGTTATTCGTTGCTTATACGGGTTTATCCCCAAACAAATTGGTATCAGATCTTGGTTAAGATTTCGCAATCAACCCGTTCAGATATGGCGACAATAAGATATGATATCGAGAAGTTCAATGGGATCAGAAATTTTAGTTTATGGAAAGTTCGGATGACAGTAATTCTGGTTTAGAACGGTCTAAAGAAGGTCATTATAGGGCAAAAACCTACGGATATGAATCAATCAGAATGGAATGAGCTTGGTGAGAAGGCTCTGATAATAATTCAATTGTCTTATGAACAATGTGTTGTAGGTGGTACTTACAGAGAAAACGACAACAGTCGTAAGGAGAAAATTAGAAACCCTATACATAACAAAGTCTCTGGCTAATCGATTGGTGTTGAAACAAAACCTATACATGTTCTATCTGGACGAAGATGAGTACCTTAGGGGTCATGTCACACCCAAAAATTGGGCCTAGTAGTTTTGAGGGTAATTTAGAGATTTTAGCTCAATTTTGTTTGGAAATTTGAAGCATGGTAAACCGAAAATGTCTTCGTCTATGGCTTTTATGAAATCAAATCAATTTCTAAAAATGATGTTCAAAAGACCTTTAATTCAGAATAGAGGACTGTTTTGAAAATAGGGTTAAAGTTAGGAGTACCAAAAGGATAAGTTTACCAAAGTTTAAAAATTAACCTATTTCTTCCCCCCACCTACAACAAAACTCACAAAACCCCTTCCTCTTATTTTTGTTGTATCATCCCTTGCATCCCCAAGCTCTATTCATTTAATTTTATTTCCCAAACTTTAAATCCTTTCATTCCTATCATTACCCAAGCAATAAATCTTCCTAGAATTTCAAGCAATACACTAAAAAACACTATTAATTTTGTCATCTCTCAAACTTGTGGATTTTTTAGATTTTCTACCAAACGTCTGCTTTCCTCCCATCGAAGGTAACATTTGTTTTCCTATTAGTTTTTGATGATATCTATTCTTTTAAATAGAGTTTTCACCTATTGAATCGTCTGCAAATTGGGTCGTTAATGGTGGATTTTGGGATTTTGAATGAACACGATGTTTCAAAGTATTTTTCAACTTGTTTTACAGTGATTAGAAGTTTTCTAAGTTTTCTAAACTTTCTTTAAAGTTTCGTTAAAGATTTTTAATATTTTATTAAATTTTCGTAAAAATTGTCACAATATGTCGAAATTTTGGAACCATGAATCTATGTAGTTTAGCGTAGTTTGAATGTTAAGAATTATTCTTGGGTGTATAATTAGTCTATTAGAATCAGTTTTATGTGATAGGAACGAGTAGGTGTTGAGATTTTTACGTTTTGACTAAGCTAGTTGAAATTTCAGTTTCAAGAGAATATATCTTAGGCTTGCATTTTTGGTTGATTTAGGTGAGTCTTTGGCTAAATGATAATTGTGTTTATTGTGTGATTTACTATAACAGCCTGATTTAAGGGCTAGTCGGAACAGTGGTTTCAGGACTACTAATCTGAGGTCGGAGAAAATTATTTAGTATTATTTTATGTGTTATAGCATGATTATATAGGTGCATAAAAATTTTGGTGCTTTAATTTTAGCGATTTCATGCTTAATTGCGAAAAATGACTAAATCGCATAAAGTGCGAAAGTTCCATTTTTCAAGCTAAAGGTGTCTAAAAACCATAGAACATTAATTAGAGGCCTTTAATGTGCAAATAGACCCTTAGATATAGGGTGGCCGGCCATAGGGGACAAGGAGTTGAAAAATAAGTCAAAGTTGGTAGGAATTTGGTGGACTACATTGATGTTTTATATCAAAATAAAGAAAGAAAAGATATCATCTTTTCTCCTTCACTCCTCCACCAAAAATTAGCAGCAAATAGGGGTTTGAAAGCTCAAAAATTTCAGCAAACTCTTCTCCTTACAAGTAAGTGTTTTAGTGATCATTTCTTGATAATATTTGTACTTTTGGAACCCCTAAAGCTTAAGCTAGCTAAAGAGGGGACTATCTTGCAAAATGGTTGAAAGTTTAGAGTTTTTCCATGTGAGCTTTTAAGTTTTTTTCTGCATTTTTATGGAAGAAAATGAGTCATAGTTGTTAAATAAACAACTTTTGTGAAAGGTATTACCATGAAAACACCTAAAAGGACCTTTTTATAAAGGTTGCAAAATATGTGGTAAAGGTGTGAAATAATGAGTATTGAGGGCTGCCATAAGAGTAAAAAATGTTCACCTAGGCTCGTTAAAGAAACAAATTTGATTAGAATTGATTTTCGAGCCTAGGGGTAAAATGGTCAATTTGTGAAAGCTTAAGGGCAAAATGGTAATTTTGCCAAAATTATGATTATTGAAATGTATTTATTAATGTGGCGATTAAATGAACTAAATTGTTATTATAGACCAAGAAGAGCGAAGAATTAACCTCGACCGAGGAAAGGGCAAAGTATCGGACTAGATCGGCAATCTAGCCTATTTTGAAATCGAGCTAAGTTTGCGTGTAATAAGTTCAACGCCATGTTAGTATGACTTTAAATATTCGATATTTGTGAAGATGTATGATATGTCTATGAATTTGAATAATGGTGTTGTGTGAGAAAATGATGAGAATTGTGATGTTGAAGTCCCGGCTGGACTTAAATAAATAAGAGAACAATATCATCAAGACTTGAGATGGGTAAGATCCCGTATAAGACCATGTCCGAGACATGGCCATGGCACCAAATTGAAATCCCGTATAAGACCATATCAGGGATATGGAATCGCCATTGAATATGAGAAACGTATAAGACCATATCTGGGATATGGCATCGACAATCGATATGAGATCCCGTATAAGACCATATTTGGGATATGGCATCGACATCTCGAAGTGACCCCACGTAAGACCACATTTGGGATGTGGCATTGGCATTGTAATTATGTGAATGAGGATGATCATGTATCCTTGAATATCCCAAGTGATTTAATGGGGTAAATAGTTAAGCTTATGATAGAGATGAGATAAATGCTAAGACTATGTGATGAAGTGATACAGGTATATGTGAGTAATTCACGAGAATGGTTTATGATATGTGGCATGATATGTAATCGGTAAGAGTAAGTATGAGTAAGTTATGGAAATGAGCTTAAGACTTGTGTTTTTATTCAATGCAATGGATGGATGACATTACGAGCTTTATGTTGCTATGTATTTCATGCAAACTTACTAAGCTTTATGCTTACCCCTCTCATTTCCCTTTTCCTTGTAGCATTGCCAAGTTAGCTCGAGAATTCGTGGAACGTCGGAGTTCAGAAATCACACTATCGACTACTTTTTGGTATAGCCAACTTAGATTCATTTTGAGTATGGCATGTATAGGGCTTGATCATTTTGTTATGTCATATTGTTAGCCAATGTGTTGGCTATTAATGTTGTCCAATTCATTTTGTAAATGGTCATTGGAAATTGGACAATACTTGACATGTTCATATATTCAATGATGATGAATTTCATGAAGTGTATGCTTGTGTGGATGTCTTGATTTTGAGTTCATAGAGGTTCCATATGGTCATAATATGTGTTGAATTGAATTGGTATAAGTATGGTTGCTTTGCAATGTGGCATTTGGCTTGGTAAATAGCCTTACAAATGTCCACACGGGTAGACACACGGGTGTGTGTCTAGGCCGTGTGTGACACACGGTCAGCCCCATGGGCGTGTTGCTTGGCCGTATGTCCCCATGCATGCTAGGTTGGCAAGTTGTAAGCTCAGTAGTAGACACACGGACAGAGACACGGTCGTGTGTCTCGACCGTGTGGGAGGCACGACCTAAGACACGGGCATGTGCCCAAGCCGTGTGAAGTCTGCACCTGAAATTAGGAATTTAATTCGACACACAATGTAAGGACACGGGCGTGTGCCTTGGATGTGTGACCTTAGTGAGGTGATGACGTCATAAAAAGAATGCGATGGTTTTTGGCACACGGGCTAAGACACGGGCGTGTCGAGGCTGTGTGAGAGACACGGGCCAGGGACACTGGCGTGTGTTCGGCCATGTAAAAACCCATGTGGGATCGAATTGAGAAATAATTCCACACGGGTGTGGAACACAGGCATGTGATTTACCATACAGGCGTGTTCCATCCTTCACACGGGTGCGTGGCCCTGTTTTATGTCAAATTTGTCTAAGGGTTCAAAGGTTTTCGATTTAGTCCCGAATCTTTCCGGGTATGAGTTTAGGGTCTCGTAGACCTATAATAAGGACATTATAGTCTTGAATGAAAAGTTTTAAATTTAACGTGAATTTTTATGGATCGATATCGTATGATTGAGCAAGTTAAGTACGGTAATGCCTCGTACTCGGTTCAAATGTCGAATATGGGTAAGAGGTGTTACATTTAGTGGTATCAGAGCTATGGTTTAGTCGATTCTCAAACTAACGTAGCGTAAGTATGAGTCTAGCTATACATGCCATATGTATGAGTATTTATATAATGATAGTGTGACGACTCCTGACGATTCGAATTATGTTTTTATATAGTAAATGGATCCCGATCGAGTTGTAGCCGATGATACTACAAGTAATGTGCAGGCTCCCGCGCAAGGGACCGCGCCAGTAGAAAGTAGACCCGAGACTTTGGGTCAGGGAGAAGAGGCTCGAGAAGCCTTTCTCCATATGATGAGCAACTGGTACACTTAGTATATACGAGCAAATCCTAATGCTCAACCTTCTCCACCCCCACCTATTCCTCAGCCTGCTCCTGTAGCTCCTCAAGTGATAGAGGTAGTAAGAAGAGAAAGGCCTCCGGTCGATAAGATCCGAAAACAAGGAGCCGAGGAATTTTGGGCTAGTAAGGATGATGATCCGGAGAGGGCAGAATTCTGGCTTGATATTACCATCAGGGTATTCGATGAGTTGTCATGCATGCCTGAAGAGTGCATGAAGTGTGCGGTATCTCTCTTGAGAGATTTGGCCTATCAGTGGTGGAACACCCTTGTGTCAGTGGTACCAAGGGAGAGAGTTAACTGGGAATTCTTCCAAGAGGAATTCCGAAAGAAGTACATTAGTCAAAGGTTCATCGACCAGAAAAGAAAGGAGTTCTTGGAGCTAAAGCAAGGTCGAATGATGGTGGCTAAATATGAGCGTGAGTTCGTAAGGCTCAGCAAATACGCTCGAGAGTACGTATCGATAGAAGCCATCATGTGCAAAAGATTCGAGGATGGGTTAAATGAGGATGTCCATTTGTTTGTCGGTGTCCTCGAACTAAAAGAATTTGTGGTGCTAGTAGATAGAGCCTGTAAGGCCGAGGAACTGGTTAAGGAGAAAAGGAAGGCTGAAAACGAGTCTCGCGACACGAAGAAGAGACTATTAGGCAAGTCATTCGAATCCTCATCTAAGAAGTCAAGGGATTTCACTATTTGATCGGCCACTTCAACTGGGTTTTCGAGCAGAAGTAAGGGTACACAGTACCCGGGGTCTAAGGCTCAGACTACTTCGGTTGCTAGTGTTGGCAATGCTCGATCGAGTAGACCGGAATGTCCGCAGTGTGGCAAACATCATCCCGGGGAGTGTCGAGCAAACAAGAAAGCTTGTTTCAAGTGTGGGTCCCTAGACTATTTTATCAGAGATTGCCCCGAGGTGGGTGAGAAACAGAGACCTCAGAGTGCAAGACCGGGAGGTACTGCTAGAGGAAGGCCACAGAGAAACCCAGGAAATGAAATGGGTAGTAAGAACATATCTAGAGAGCATAATGCAAGAGCTGAGGGTAGAGCACCGGAGAGAACATATGCCATTCGTGCTCGCGATGAGGCTTCCTCCCCCGACGTAATTACGGGTACATTTTCTTTTTACGATACTCTTGTAATAGCTTTAATTGATTCAGGATCCACCCATTCGTATATTTGCATGAAATTAGTCTCTAGCATGAACATGCCTATAGAGTCTACTGAATTTGTGATAAGAGTGTCAAATCCCCTAGGCAAATGTGTGTTGGTCGATAGAGTATGCAAAGGTTGCCCTTTGATGATTAAGGTTCATTATTTTCTGGCTAATCTTATGTTATTGTCATTTGATGAATTCGATGTCATCCTTGGGATGGATTGGTTAATCACTCATGATGTGATAGTGAATTGCGGAAGGAAGTTTATTGAGTTGAAATGTGAAAGTGGGGATCTTATTCGTGTAGAATCAGATGAGCAAGACAGATTGCCAGTAGTGATATCTTCCTTGTTGACTCAGAAGTATCTAAGAAAGGGGTACGAAGCTTACCTTGCTTTTGTGATGAATGCTAGAGAGACTAAGTTAAGAATTGAATCAGTGCCCAAAGTATGTGAGTATCTGGATGTTTTCCCAGGGGAATTGCCAGGGCTACCTCTGGTTAGAGAGATTAAATTTGGGATTGAGTTAGCTCCTGGTACTGCCCCCATTTCTATTGCTCCATACAGAATGGCTCCAACCGAGCTAATAGAACAGAAAGCACAGTTACAAGAGTTGACAGATAAAGGCTTCGCAAGACCGAGTTATTCTCCGTGGGGTGTTCTTATTTTATTTGTGAAGAAAAAGGATGGTTCTATGAGATTATGTATAGATTATGGGCGGCTCAATAAGGTAACTGTGAAGAACAAGTATCCGTTGCCAAGAATCGATGATTTATTTGATTAATTGAAGGGAGCCACAGTATTTTCCAAGATAGACTTGAGGTCTGGATATTATCAGTTGAGAGTCAAGGACTCGGATGTGCCGAAAATTGCATTTCAGACAAGGTATGACCACTATGAATTTTCGGTCATGCCTTTCGATTTGACTAATGCCCCTGCAGTTTTCATGGATTTGATGAATCGTATCTTTCGGCCGTATTTGGATAAATTTGTGGTAGTCTTTATCGATGATATATTGATCTACTCTCGGGATGAGAACGAGCATGCTGAACATTTGAGAACGGTTCTGCAAATTTTGAAAGATTAACAATTATATGCCAAGTTTAGTAAAAGTAAATTTTGGCTTAAGGAAGTTGGATTTTTGAGGCACGTTGTCTCGAGAGATGGAATCAGAGTCGACCCGAGTAAGATCTCAGCAATTGTGGATTGGAAGCCACCAAGGAATGTAACCGAGGTTAGGAGTTTTTTGGGCCTAGCTGGCTATTATAGACGTTTTGTCAAGGGATTTTCCTTGATTGCTACTCCGATGACGAGGTTGTTACAAAAAGATGTAAAGTTTGAATGGACAGAAAAGTGCCAGTAAAGTTTTGAGAAGCTAAAGGCGTTGTTGACTGAAGCTCCTGTTTTAGTGCAACTAGAGCCGGGAAAAGAATTCTTGCTTTACAGCGATGCATCCCTGAATGGATTAGATTGTGTACTCATGCAAGAGGGCATGGTGATTGTTGGATTGCCGGTACCCCCATGGCACAGCAAAAAAAATAATTTCGGGGTTCCAAACCATGGATCCATGTGCGAGGAATGAATCGAGGTGAAATAATGGTTTCGAAATTACCGAAACTTCAATCTGAGTAGACAGCGACGCCTTGGCAACAAGAATTCTGATCTACTATCGAACCAAGCCGCAACCTTTTATGATTTCGACCTCTACATAATCCACCCAGTTTGACGATGAACAGAAGAAATCTCCAAAATTGTTTTGGAGGTTTCTTTGCTTGACGGTTGCTAGACCTCACAAGTAAAGTTTTTTTTGGTTTTATTTATATTTTTTTAGGGTTTTTTAAAAGCTCTCTCTTTCTCACCTTTTTATAATTGGTATATATAAAATGAATCATAATTCATAAAAATTTTATCCGAACATAATAATCATAATTAAAAAAAATAAATAAATATAATAATGTTTTAACCGAAAATTATAATTACATTAATTATAACATGGATTTCGGTAAACTATATTTATTTAAATTTATATACGAACCAAATTCATATATTAATAGAACTATGTTCTCATTATGTGTACAACATCCTTGTACATATAATATGTTCAATATTTGATTGCCCAATTATTCATGTGACAACCAAACACAATACCAACTATGTTTTATTTCGTTCATTTCAACCATAGGGTGTGACCCTGTAGGTTCTTGTAACGTTAGCAGTAATACTAGAATGATTCTAATGTTACAAACAATGAGTGGCATCTAGCAATGCATCATTGCTACCTAAGTTACAAGAAGTCATGATTCGACATAACCTTTTGTGATTAACCTTTCATGCATTAATCCTTAAGTCCTTTATCTCTGGAATGAACACAAGTCATGGAATAGTCACACTTGCATAGTCCATCCCATGTTTCTTGATATCTTAAGTAGACTATGATATACAAATAAGTATCACATCTCATATCAACTTATTTTAGCATGGCCATGCATTTCTAGTCTCACTCAATCAAGTGGCCTAAGATATTACTCCCATTATGTAGGAGGGACTTATCCTATATTGATCAACCATATCCCTCTACATAAATTGTGGTATATCCAACATCAGCCTTTATAGAACAACTAGTTACGGTGTACGTTTGACTGTATTAAAATATACAACTCACGATGTTGAGATAATGATGATCTCAAGTCTGAGGATCATATACATATTAATCACTATGAGTAATGTTGTGATAATTACATAATAATCCAAGAAACATACTCATAGTGGGTCAGTCTAATATGTTGTTCTCTAACACACATATTCATGCATTGATTTTGACACTCCATATCAATGACAACTCTTTATCATCAATCAACTACATGTTAGTCTTAATGCATTATTGTTGTCCTAGTCAAAAATAATACTTGACTAAGGATCTTTTAAGAATAATCATATTATTCTCAGGACATTATTATAAAACAGTTTATTTGTACACACACAAAAAAAAACTGAAATAATAATGACAACGCCTTATATTAATAAACATGGTAAATCAAGTATGTTATTACAACCATCTCATGATTGATCTTTGGGCATACTCTTACAATCTCCCACTAGCTAATACCAAGCGACTTAGTGTGACGATCATGCTTCTACTGTGTTAGAGGCTTGGTCAGGGGATCAGCAATGTTATCATCTATAGGTACTCTGCATATCTCTACATCCCATCGATGTTTGGATCGCTGGTGAGATCTGGGTTCTTTAGCTTGTGCAATGGCTCCATTGTTATCACATCGGAGTTCTATAGCATCTGATATGCTAGGCACAACCCCTAGTCCAGTAATGAACTTCTTGATCCAAACCGCTTCTTTTGCTGCCTCACTGGCTGCAATATACTTGGCATCTATTGTAGAATCGGCTACTGTACTTTGCTTTGAACTCTTCCAGCTCACAGGACCACCATTAAGGCAAAACACAAAACCTGATTGCGATCGAGAATCGTCCTTCTCGGTTTGGAAGCTGGCATCAGTGTAACCTTTTACACTTAACTCTTCCTCACCTCCATATATTTTGAACGTATCTTTAGTTCTTCTTAAGTACTTAAGGATATTCTTGACTGTGGTCCAGTGACCTTCACCGGGATCTACTTGGTACCTGCTCGTCATACTTAAGGCATATGAGACATCTGGATGGGTACATAACATGGCATACATGATAGATTCAATAGCGGAAGCATATGGAATTTTACTCATGCGTTTTCTCTCTTGTGGAATTGAAGGACACATTTCCTTCGAGAGTGAAATACCATGTCTCATAGGTAGGAATCCTCTCTTAGATTCTTCCATATTGAACCTTTTCAGTACTTTATCTATGTATGTACTTTGGCTTAGACCTAGTAGTTGTCTTGATCTATCTCTATAGATCTTGACTCCTAAGATGTAAGTGGCTTCACCCAAGTCCTTCATAGAAAAACAACTTCCTAACCAAGTCTTAATAGACTGCAAGGTAGGTATGTCATTTCCCATGATAAGTATGTCATCCACATACAGTAACAAGAATGTGATAGTGCTCCCACTAACTTTCTTGTAAACACATGGTTCATCTTCATTTTTGATAAAACCAAACTCTTTGATTGCATCGTTAAAATAAAGATTCCAACTTCGAGAAGCTTGCTTTAATCAATAAATGGATCTTTGTAGCTTACATATCTTTCTAGCATTCTTTGGATTGACAAAACCTTCAGGTTGTGTCATGTACACATCCTCTTCAAGTTTCCCGTTAAGGAAAGTTGTTTTGTCGTCCATCTGCCAGATTTCATAATCATGAAATGCAGCTATGGCGAGCAAGATCCTAATGGATTTAAACATAGCTACAGGAGAAAAGGTTTCATCATAGTCAACACCTTAAATTTGGCGAAAACCTTTAGCGACTAATCACCCCTTGTATGTTTGTACATTACCATCCATGTCAGTTTTCTTTTTGAAAACCCACTTGCACCCTATAGGTTTAACCCCTTCGGGTGGGTCAATCAAAGTCCATACTTGGTTTTCATACATGGAATCCATCTCAGATCTCATGGCCTCAAGCCATTTCTCAGAGTCTGGGCTCGTCACCGCTTCTTGATAAGTCCTAGGCTCATCTTGATCTATAAGAAGAACGTCACTATGCGTTGTAATGAGAAATCCATATCTCTCAGGTGCATGGCGTTCTCTTAAAGATCTGCGCGGTGGTTGTGTTTCTACAGCAGTTACTTGTTCCTCAATTTCTTATTGAATTTGCTATTGTTCTATCTCTGGTTCAGTGGTATCTTGTGATTCTCAAATTTCTTCAAGTTCAATCTTTCTCCCACTTCCTTTTCTAGAAATAAATTCTCTCTCTAGGAAGACACCAGTCCAAGCAATAAACGTTTTGTTCTCAGTGGGATTAAAGAAATAATATCCTTTGGTTTCTTTCGGATACCCCACAAAAATACACCTTTCAGATTTGGGTTCAAGCTTAGTAGACGTCTGACGTTTAACATAAGCTTCGCAACCCCAAATTTTTATAAAAGAAATACTGGGACGTTTCCCAGTCCACATCTCATATGGCGTCTTTTGAACATATTTAGATGGAACACGATTTAGTGTGAAAGCAGCTGTCCCAAGTGCATGTCCCCAAAAGGAAGTCGATAGATCAGCATGACTCATCATGGATCGAACCATGTCTAACAGAGTTCAATTTCTTCTCTCAGAAACTCCATTCCATTGAGGAGTACCAGGAGGAGTAAGTTGTGAGACAATCCCACGTTCCTTCAAAAGATCATCAAACTCTGGGCTCAAATACTCTCCACCTCGATCAGATCAAAGTGACTTGATAGTTTTGCCTAGTTGATTTTGTACTTCATTTTTGAATTCCTTGAACTTTTCAAGGGACTCGGACTTATGGCGCATGAGATAAACATACCCATATCTCTACTGAAATCATCGATGAAAAGTAATGAAGTAGTGAAATCCACCTGCGGCTGTGTATTTATTGGTCCACATACATCGAATGTATTAGGCCCAATAAATCACTAGCTCGTTCACTTTTACCAAAAAAGGAGATTTAGTCATTTTTCCCAATAAGCAAGATTCACATACTTCAAATTGTTCAAAAACAAATGAATCCAAGAAACCATCTTTATGGAGTTTGGATATGTTTCTCACTTATGTGGCCCAAACGACAATGCCAAAGATAAGTTTGATTTGAGTCATTTATTTTAGATCTTTTAGTATTTATGTTGTAAATGGGATTCATTTGATCTAAAATATAGAGGCCATTAATCAATTGTGCTGAACCATAGAAAATATTATTGAGATAAAAGGAACAACAATTATTCTTAATAATTATCTCAAAACCAATTTTGTCTAAATAAGAAATTGAAATAATATTTTTAGTCAAACTGGGCACAAAATAACAATCCTCTAAACATAAATCAAGTCCACTAAGCAAAGATAAAGTATATATTCCCACGACTAATGCAGCAACTTTTGCTCCATTTCCAACTCATGAGTCCACATCTCCTCTATCCAAAGTCCTACTCCTTTGTAGTCCCATGCAGTAAGTACAAATATGAGAACCACAACCAGTATCTAATACCCAAGAAGTAGTAGTTGATAAATTAATATCAATAACATAAATACCTAAAGCAGACGTTCAAATTGTTTTGGCCTTCTTGACTTCCTCAAGATAGATAGGCGATTCCGCTTCCAATGTCCAGTCACACCACAATGAAAGCGATTTCCTTCCTTAGACACCCCACCTTTAGGTTTCAAATGCGACCTTCCCTTTTCGGGCTTGGGCCTACCTTTGCCCTTGGGCTTTGTCTCAACTTTGGCCTTTCCCTTGCCCTTGTTGTTACTGAGACCATCGGTATGGGCTTGGGTCCAACCTTTTCATGTTTCCTTCAGCGATTCGTAACATACTTGAGCAAGCTGTGGCGAGTCTTGTCAATTTCATTCATATTGAAATTGAGGACAAACGGGTCAGTAGCTATCCGACAACGATTGCAAAATAACATCAGTGGCCAACTCTTGGCTCAATGGAAACCCAAGCTTAGACGGGCTTTCAATATAGCCAATCATCTTAAGGACATGAGGTCCTACTGGGCTTCCTTCAGCCAGCTTACATTGGAATAGGGCCTTAGAGATATCGAACCTCTCTTACCGTGCTTGCCCCTGATAAAGTTCTTTTAGGTGATCGATCATATCATAAGCAACCATGTCCTCATGTTGCTTCTGAAGCTCGGGATTCATAGTGGCAAGCATAAGACATCCAACGTCTACCATGTCATCGAGATGCTTCTTGTAAGCATCTCTATCAGTCCTCGAGGCATTAGCGGGTGGTTCATTAAGAATTGGTTGTTCAATGACATATAATTTTCGTTCTTATTTGAGGACAACCCTCAAGTTACAGAACCAGTCAAGAAAGTTCAAACCATTCAATTTGTCCTTCTCAAGGACCGATCGCAATGAGAGTGTATTAGTGTTTGCAGCCATAATATATCTATAACAATAAAATATGTGTGTGAGTAAATTTACCAAGTTTATATCAATCATTAAAAAGACTTTATTAAATGATGTTCCCACTATTTTATTTCAAAATTAATAACCCTCATATATTAATTTCGGAAAGACTTTCTCAAAAGTATTTCTAGTGGGTTAAGGATCCATATTTCACCTCCTCTTAAGTCAACTTTGGCTTTACTCTCAAGACTATGGTTATTTAGGTAAACAACATTTGCTAATTACATCATATGTAACTCCTAATATTTGGTGAACAACTCTTGTTCTAATCATCTTATGATTTATCCAATTTACTTGCCTCTAGGTTTCTAATCCTATTAGAGTAACCTAGATAAGTCATTAACCAATTTTTTTAACCAGCGAATATCACTTGTTTATTCTTCACGTTTAACCAAGATAAATACTAGTACTTCGCTTTGGCAGAACCTACATAGTATTGATCGAGGCCTTAACGAGGACAAAATTGGAAGGCCATGTTGACTTAATATTTTTGTAATATCCCGGGTTAGGGGGCTATTTCTTTTTGTCATGGCATGTTCTGCATGTTGTTAGTATGCTAGGTTGCTATCTCTATGTTTTTGGGGCTTAATTATAGCCTAGGTGTATGCACAGTGGTTGGGAGAATTTTAGTTTTTAGGCTTTATAGGAAGGAGCTGAGGTAGTGCTGGGGTTTAAGAAAATAAATGGTGGTTTCTTTGCACAAAAGAAGTGTTAGCAAAGTGGCAAAGCAAGGCGCCACTTGGAGCTTATGTGTGGCGTCATTTGCAAGGGAGGGGAGGTCCAGGTGTTCGAGCGCAGGAGTCCCCTTTTTGTTACCTATTTTGGACGGCATGGGAGTAGAGGTAGAGAGCAACTAGAACACTACCTTGGACCAAGTCTTCATATTCAAATGAGGGTGGAGAGCATTTGTTGGAGGGAGACTTGGTCATGTAGTTTGAAATGGTGGTTGGGAGTGAATGGGGATATGGCCGAAATTTTGGGGGAGTTTTGGGAGTGGCCGGTTGGTAGGTGTTGGTGGAGGGACGGCTTGGTAAGGGGAGTGGTAGCCGAAATTCATTTTGGCATTTTGGCATTAATTCGGTCACTTTTGGTTTCAAACCTTTTTCCTCTTTTGTTGTCAATAGTAGCCGAATTTCTCCAAGTAAGCTCTCATTTTCTTCCTTGTGAAAACCGAAAGCTTAAGCAATTCCACCTTTCCGAAATTGCTTTGTTTCCCATTGACTTTTATTGGTGGCAAACAACCCATTCTCCAAAGCTCTCTCTCATTTCTTCTTTCTTCCAAAACCGTAAGTACTCTCCCTTTACCCATTTTTGTTTTCTTTCTATCTTAACACTTTTGAGCGAATCTTCCTTCCATTTGTTGACCGAATACCAATCCCCTTCTCATACACCTTTCTCTTGTGTTTCTTCTTTGGGAATAAGCCGAATTCTTTCTTCATCTTGTTCTAAAAGTTGGCCGAACCTCTCCTCTCCTAGAAGTCATAGGTTGGCCGAATATTGGAGTGTTAGTAAGTGCAAGGCCGAATGGCCATATCTTCCTCTTTTGATCTTTTTGGTTATGGTTTGGTTAAGGGCGAAGTTGGTCATTTTGGAAGGGTACTAATCTCTTAGTTATAGGGTCTTTGGATTGCGGAATCAAGCAAGAGGAGTCATTTTCTGTTGACCGATTGGTGAGTTGGGGGTAGCGATTGGGTTGTTAGTTCATTCTTTTAATTTCGTTTAATCGGGAGTTGTAAATGATTAACCGTTCTCTTGTGAAGGTGTGACCGATTGTGGGTAGAAGAACCACGTGTGGTTCGGGTTTGGTAGGGAATCAAACCAAGTGAAGGTGATGATCCGATATTAACCCCTTTGGTTGAGTGTCTTTGGCCGAATGGTCTTAGTGCCTAATCCTATGTTGGCCAATTGTTGTAGGAGCTAGTAACAGAAGGGACTTAGAGCGCTTTTGTCGGGATTGTTAAACTCGAGTATACGGTGTGTGTAACTAACACACTCTCTACTTAATAACGTTGTTAATAAACTTGATTGCTTAATAAGATTGAAACAGTGAGAAAGGATGATTGGATACCCAAAAGGGGTATGTATACGATTCGGGTAAGTCTGTTTCTATGATGAGTATTAATGATAATACATGATACCATGATTTATATTATGCATGTTATGTGTTGTAATGCTTGATATGTGGGCATGATATGCATGGCTTGTATGAGATGCATAATCCCATGAGTATGATATGTGTGGGTGATACGAGAGGAGGAGCGGTGGTATATTGTCTTGTGAGCACCAGTGCTTTGGTAGCACACTTTGTGACTTTGGGTCACGAGAGGTTTGGCACCTCCAGAGGTTTGGTACCTCAGCGTCTCGTCCCAGTGGCTTAGTACCACAGTGGGTTGGCCCCACAAATGATTATACGGGATTGACGCCAGTGTTTTGGTAACACACGATGGGTTGGCCCCATCACCAGATTTGTGACTACGGTCACCAGTGCTTTGGTAGCACACTGTGTCTTTGGGACACCAGAGGTTTGGCACCTCATTGCGACTTGTCCCTGTGGTTTGACCACCGTGGGTTGGCCCCACTTGAGATATGGGATCGTCTGCTAGTGATTTGGTATCACACGATGGGTTGGCCCCATCATCATCGGATTTGTGACTACGGTCACCAGTGCTTTGGTAGCACATCGTGTCTTTGGGACACCAGTGGTTTGGTACCACAATGATGGATATTGTGTCTTTGGGACACCAGTGTTTTAGTAACACATTGTGACTATATGTCACCAGTGGTTTAGCACCACCAGTGGTTTGGTACCACACGGGGTAGAAAAGCGATATGGATGGTTAGGATCGGGTTGCATTAATTATGTTGCTATGTATGATGTGTGTTAGCATGTTGTTTCTTGAGGCGGGGGATTTGCACACTGAGTCACTCGACTCACCCTCTCCTTTGATTTTTTCAGGTGACTCGTAGATGCGGACTTGGGGCGGGGATGGACTCGAGGTGCTTATGCCATCTTTGAATAAAGTTCTTACTCGAGACTCTACTATTTGGGTACTTTAGTTTATTACTTTAAATTGGGTTTTATTTCGGATTGTAAAAGGCCTTTTTAAGTTATGTTTTATGTTGTCTATGTTTTAAGTTGGTTTTTATATGCCTTAACAAAGTAACTTTCGGAATAAGTTTTACTAAAAGTTTGGAAAGACAATGTTTCAAATTATAGCATAGCGTGTTTTTAAACTATACCATCGGGTATCGCACTAAGTTCACGATAAACAAATACTAAAAGGTTTCTAAATCAAACTTGTAGTCTCCTAAGTTCTAAAGTGTTTTATGTATCAATGAGAAACTAATGGGGTTTTAAATGGTAATAACCCGTGTTAACTACACATTACGGCTAAGTTTTCAAAATCTTGGGTTTCAAATACATCAACCATTTTTTTAACAAGACTACTCAAATTTGTTTCAAACACACTTTGTGTTTCCACTCGACTTTTAAATGCAAAATCTGATCTCTCAAAAGCATTTTCCCCGTAGCATACCAGATTCGGACGTGGTGTCTTGTCCGGGTTTGGGGTGTTACATTTGTGGTATCAGAGCCAAGTTCAAAGGCTCGGCTGTGGGCCTGAGGCCCAAAAAGGTTTTCAAAAGTCTGTTTAAGTGTTTGTTTTGAAAGTATGGTTTGAAAGGCATGGCACCGAGTCTCGGCACCCGATTCGCCCGTAAGTACCAGTACTATTACTTGTGATTTGATGATTAGCGATAGTATGCTACTTTAGAGATTGAGACGATAGGATTACGTGAACTCGCGAGAACAAATCCTCTTTAATGTTCATAAGACTTGCTTTTAAACAAGTGGAATAAATACGATGCATAAAATTCCTTAACCGAGATCGTAGAAAGATTTGACATGAGCACTCGAGGCGGACGTGGCGTAATACTCGTGGTAGAGGTAGGGTAGAATGATCGTTTTACGAGCCCGTAGGATCCGGGCGGGGTTCGAGAAAATGAGATACCGGGATTCGCCACCAGGTGGAGGTGGTGAGTTCCAAGATCGGGGCCGGGGGCGACGCAGCGATGTCACGAGCGATCTTTGCGAGTGTTGGAAAGGGTAGGCCGGGTAGGTGGTGGTGCGGGAGTTAGGAAATCTGTTCCTGAGCGACTTCGGGCCAATGGGGCCGAATTCTTCCGAGGTGTTTCTGGTGTTGCTCCCAGCACTGCTGAATATTGGCTGGAGGCAACTGAGCGGATCATGGATGATCTGGACTTGACAGCTGAAGAGAAGCTGAAGGGTATCGTATCGCTTCTCCGGGATGAGTCATATCAGTGGTGGCTCACGGTTCGGGACAGTGTGGCGTGAGAGGATTTGACATGGGATTACTTCAGCCGCATATCAAAAGAAATACATCGGGGCTAGTTATATCGACTCCCAAAGAAAGGCATTTACGAGGCTTGTTCGGGAGTAAGTCATGTTTTGAGTCTGGTGAGTTCTGAAGTGAGTAGGTATGCCGGGGCATTGTAGCCACCGAGCATGAGAGGTGTGTTCGTTTCGAGGATGGTCTGCGAGGCGAGTTGAGGTTGCTGATTGCTCCTCGCCGGGAGCGAGTTCTTTGTCTTAGTTGAGAAGGCTAAGGTAGCCGAGGTGTCAAAGAATCGGTAAGGCAGAGCATGGGCGGGAGTAGGCTTAAAAGGAGCTTGGGTCTTACGTCCGTCGGGTAACTGCGAGAAGAGGGCTAGGCCGAGTGAGCGAGAATCGATCTGCTAGGGTTGTTCTTTGCTAGCGGGGACCGCCGCAGTGTAATCGATGTGGGAAATCTCACCGGGGTGGTTCTTTGGACTGGTGGAAAAGGTTGCTTCGAATGTAGTTCTCGGATCATCGCATTAGGGATTGTCCGCGTAGGATGGCGAGAGATTCGGTCGGAGAGTCGAGCCGTGTCGATTCAGAGGTAATGGACCGCCACCGCAGAGGGGCCGTGGTAATGGTAGAGGTGGTAATGGTTACGGTGGGGCCGTGGAGCACCGGCGCAGGTGCGGGTGGTTTTGATGCTAGACGGCTGGATTGGTATATCTTTGCGGCGCCGAGAGGGCGACGCTTGCGGGCGTCATAACCGTGCGTTCTTGATTTTTGGTACCCACTTATCTCGCTTTAATTGATGTGGGTTCTACGCACTCTTATGTTGCTAGTAGTATAGTCGAGACAATGGACTTAGACTCGAGAGATATCTTCTAGGCGGATGAGTGTGATTAGTCCGTTAGGTCACTCTGTAGTAGTAGATAAGTTGTTTAGAGATGTACCTCTAGAACTCCAAGGGGTAGTATTTGTTTGCGATCCGATGGAACTACCGTTTGGGGAGTTCGATCGATTCTTGGGATGGATTGGCTGGTTAAGTACCGAGGCGAGGTTGGATTGCGCGCCAAGCGCATGGTTCTTAAGACGGTTGATGGTGATGAGGTGGCTATGATAGGTAATCGGAGGGATTACTTATCAAATGTGGTATCTGCTTTGAAAGCGGAGAAGATGGTCGGGAAGGGTCTGCGCGTATGTAGTAGTTCATGTGTATGCCTTGGAGGCTAGAGAGTCTGCTTTGTTGAGAAGGTTCGTCTTGTTAAGGAATTTGCTTTGATGTGTTTCTGAGGAGCTTAGGGTTTGCCGCGGATCGTGAGGTAGAGTTCGGGATTGATCATTGCAGGGATTTGCGCCGGTGTCTATTGCTCCGTATAGGATGGCGCCGAAGGAGTTGGTGGAGCTTAAGGCTCGAGATCCGGGAGTTATTGGATAGAGGTTTCATCGGGCCAAGTGTTTGGCCGTGGGGCGCGCGGTACTCTTTGTCAAGAAGAAAGATGGCTCGATGCGGATGTGCATAGACTACCGCTTGATTAAACAAGTGACGATTAAAAACAAGTATCCGTTGCCACGGATAGATGACTTGTTTGATCAGCTGAAGGGTGCTGCGGTATTTTCGAAGATCGACTTGAGGTGCAGGTATCACCGATTAAAGGTTAAGGAGGCGGATATCCATAAAACAGCGTTTCGGACTCGGTATGGGCACTACGAATTTCTGGTAATGCCGTTCGGGTTGACCAACGCACCGGCAGCGTTTATGGATATGATGAACAGGGTGTTTCAAAGATATCTAGATCGGTTCGTGGTGGTTTTTCATAGACGACATCTTAGTATACTCAAGGGCGGAGGAAAGAGCATGATGCGCATTTGAGGGTGGTGCTTGCAGATTTTGAGGGAAAAGCAACTCTATGCTAAGTTCGATAAGTGCGAGTTACGGCTTAGAGAAGTGACGTTCTTGGGTCATGTAGTGTCGGTGAGGGATTCGTGTAGATCCTCGTAAGATTGAGGCGATCTTGGATTGGAAGCCACCTAGGTCGATGGTGAGATTCGAGAGTTTTCAGGTTTGGCGGATACTCACCGGGTTTGTTGAGGTTTCTCGTTAATAGCGTGCCCGATGACCAAGTTGTTAAGGAAAGAGGTTCCGTTTGTATGGTGAGAAACAACAGAAAGCTTCGATAAGTTAAAGAAGATTTTGGTGAGGCTCCGTTACGATTCAACTTTGAGGCCGGTAAGGAATACACAGCAGTTCTTCGCGATGCATCACATACGGGCTTGGGTTGTGTGTTGATGCGGGAAAGGTAAGGTGGTGGCTTACGCTTCCCGGCACCGAGGCCCACGAGAGTCAACTATCCGACGCTTGCGATTTGGAGCTAGCGGTGTAGTGTTCGCCTTAAAGATTTGGAGGCACTACTTGTATGGAGAGAGATCGATAGTCTACACGGATCATAAGAGTCTGAAGTATCTCTGACTCGAAGGACTTGAATTTGAGGCGGCGTAGATGGGTCGAATTGCTTTGAAAGATTATGACGCTCGATTGAGTATCATCCGGGTAAGGCTAACGTGGTAGCGAGCACGCGTTGAGCCGTAAGGTTGTTTCGGACTTAAGAGCTTTGTTTGCCCATTTGAGTTTGTATGGCGACGGGAGTATTATTCAGCGAGCTACAGAGTTAAGCCTACTTGGGTTGAGCGGATCGAGAGAAAGCAGATTGTTGGATGAGGTTACGAGTGCGCGAAGGTTGCAAGTGTTAGATGGTGGTTTGGAGGGTTACAGCTTTGTCTAGTGACGAGGTTACGTGTTTTCAAGGTAAGGCTTGTATGCCCAAAGATGTTGAGTGAGGCGAAAGATTCTTCAGACGCACATAGCGCCTCATGCTATGCATCCCGGAGGTAGCAAAATGTATAAGGATCTTAGAGAGCGATTTTGGTGGCCTGGTTTGAAGAAAGAGGTGACAGAGTTTGTTGGGAAATGTCGACTTGTCGTGGTCAAGGCTGAACATCGATTCTGCCGTCGGGTTTGCTTCACCTGTGAAAATTCCGCAGATGGAAGTGGGAGAGGATAACCATGGATTTTGTCGGTGGGTTACCGCTTACGCCAAGCGAGAAGGATTCGATTTGGGTAGTGGTGGATCGTCGACTAAATCGGCTCACTTTATTCCGGTGAGGTTGACTACTCACTTGAAGCTAGCGGCCGTATGTTTCGAGATCGTGAGGTTGCACGGTGTGCGGTTTCGATAATCTCGGATAGGGATCCCGAGTTTACGTCAAGGTTACGGGAAAGCACTTTGCATCGGGCTCTGGGTACTCGTTTGGATTTCAAAGACGGCTTTTCACCCGCGATCGGCGGACAATCGAAAAGGGTTATTCGGATCTTAGAGGATATCTTTGAGAGGTTGTGTCTTGGATTTGAGAGGTAATTGGGAGGAGTTTCTACCATTAGCCGAGTTTGCCTACAACAACGATTACCAAGCGAGCATCAAGATGGCACCGTATGAGGCGTTATATGGTAGGAAGTGTCGCTCACCTACATGTTGGGCGGAGTTGGGTGAACGTCAATTGTTGGGACCCGAGTTGGTAGGCGAGGCGAGGACAAGGTCAAAGTGATTCGAGACTCGATTGAAGGAAGCTTGGACCGGTAAAAGTCTTATGCCGATCTTAAGCGAAGAGATATAGAGTTTCTTTGTGGGAGATCGAGTTTTCCTAAAGGTTTCACCTTGGAAGAAGGTGCGAGGTTCGAAGAAGAAGGGCAAGCTTAGTCCGAGGTTCATTGGGCCGTATAAGGTATTGAGGTGAGTTGGGCGATGGCGTATCGGCTTGAGTTGCCGCAGAGCTTAGCCGATTCATGACGTCTTTCACGTTTCGATGCTTGAGGTATCGTTCGGATCCGTCGCATGTGGTAGCGATGGAGGAAATCGAGGTGAATCCAGTTTGACGGTGGAAGAGGAACACATGCGCATTCTTGATCGGGATGTGAAGGTTCTGCGTAGGAAGTCTGCATGCCTTTGGTTAAGGTACTTTGGCGGAATCATGGTACGTAAGAAGCGATATGGGAACCCGAGGATGCGATGAGACAAAGCAATACCCGCAACTCTTTTGATCGGGTAATTTCGAGGTCGAAATTATTTTTAAGAGGTAGAACTGTAATATCCCGGGTTAGGGGCTATTTCTTTTGTCATGGCATGTTCTGCATGTTGTTAGTATGCTAGGTTGCTATCTCTATGTTTTTGGGGCTTAATTATAGCCTAGGTGTATGCACGAGTGGTTGGGAGAATTTTAGTTTTTAGGCTTTATAGGAAGGAGCCTGAGGTAGTGGGGTTTAAGAAAATAAATGGTGGTTTCTTTGCACAAAAGAAGTGTTAGCAAAGTGGCAAAGCAAGGCGCCACTTGGAGCTTGTGTGTGGCGTCATTTGCAAGGGAGGGGAGGTCCAGTGTTCGAGCAGCAGAGTCCCCTTTTGTTACCTATTTTGGACGGCATGGGAGTAGAGGTAGAGAGCAACTAGAACACTACCTTGGACCAAGTCTTCATATTCAAATGAGGGTGGAGAGCATTTGTTGGAGGGAGACTTGGTCATGTAGTTTGAAATGGTGGTTGGGAGTGAATGGGGGATATGGCCGAAATTTTGGGGAGTTTTGGGAGTGGCCGGTTGGTAGGTGTTGGTGGAGGGACGGCTTGGTAAGGGGAGTGGTAGCGAAATTCATTTTGGCATTTTGGCATTAATTCGGTCACTTTTGGTTTCAAACCTTTTTCCTCTTTTGTTGTCAATAGTAGCCGAATTTCTCCAAGTAAGCTCTCATTTTCTTCCTTGTGAAAACCGAAAGCTTAAGCAATTCCACCTTTCCGAAATTGCTTTGTTTCCCCTTGACTTTTATTGGTAGCGAAACCCATTCTCCAAAGCTCTCTCTCCATTTCTTCTTTCTTCCAAAACCGTAAGTACTCTCCCTTTACCCATTTTTGTTTTCTTTCTATCTTAACACTTTTGAGCCGAATCTTCCTTCCACTGTTGACCGAATACCAATCCCCTTCTGTACACCTTTCTCTTGTGTTTCTTCTTTGGGAATAAGCCGAATTCTTTCTTCATCTTGTTCTAAAAGTTGGCCGAACCTCTCCTCTCCTAGAAGTCATAGGTTGGCCGAATATTGGGTGTTGGTAAGTGCAAGGCCGAATGGCCATATCTTCCTCTTTTGATCTTTTTGGTTATGGTTTGGTTAAGGGCCGAAGTTGGTCATTTTGGAAGGGTACTAATCTCTTCGTTATAGGGTCTTTGGATTGCGGAATCAAGCAAGAGGAGTCATTTTCTGTTGACCGATTGGTGAGTTGGGGGTAAGCGATTGGGTTGTTAGTTCATTCTTTTAATTTCGTTTAATCGGGAGTTGTAAATGATTAACCGTTCTCTTGTGAAGGTGTGACCGATTGTGGGTAGAAGAACCATCGTGGTTCGGGTTTGGTAGGGAATCAAACCAAGTGAAGGTGATGATCCGATATTAACCCCTTTGGTTGAGTGTCTTTGGCGAATGGTCTTAGTGCCTAATCCTATGTTGGCCAATTGTTGTAGGAGCTAATGTAAACCGAGGGACTTAGAGCGCTTTTGTCGAGATTGTTAAACTCGAGTATACCAGGTGTGTTAGTAGTGTGTAACTAACACACTCTCTACTAGTAACGTTGTTAATAAACTTGATTGCTTAATAAGATTGAAACAGTGAGAAGGATGATTGGATACCCAAAAGGGGTATGTATGCGATTCGGGTAAGTCTGTTCTATGATGAGTATTAATGATAATACATGATACCATGATTTATATTATGCATGTTATGTGTTGTAATGCTTGATATGTGGGCATGATATGCATGGCTTGTATGAGATGCATAATCCCATGAGTATGATATGTGTGGGTGATACGAGAGGAGGGAGCAGTGGTATATTGTGCTGACGAGCACCAGTGCTTTGGTAGCACACTTTGTGACTTTGGGTCACGAGAGGTTTGGCACCTCCAGAGGTTTGGTACCTCAGCGTCTCGTCCCAGTGGCTTAGTACCACAGTGGGTTTGGCCCCACAAATGATTATACGGGGATTGACGCCAGTGTTTTGGTAACACACGATGGGTTGGCCCCATCACCAGTTGTGACTACGGTCACGAGTGCTTTGGTAGCACACTGCTGTGTCTTTGGGACACGGTGAGGTTTGGCACCTCATTGCGACTTGTCCCTGTGGTTTGACCACCGTGGGTTGGCCCCACTTGAGATATGGGATCGTCTGCTAGTGATTTGGTATCACACGATGGGTTGGCCCCATCATCATCGGATTTGTGACTACGGTCACCAGTGCTTTGGTAGCACATCGTGTCTTTGGGACACCAGTGGTTTGGTACCACAATGATGGATATTGTGTCTTTGGGACACCAGTGTTTTGGTAACACATTGTGACTATATGTCACCAGTGGTTTAGCACCACCAAAGTGGTTTGGTACCACACGGGGTAGAAAAGGCGATATGGATGGTTAGGATCGGGTTGCATTAATTATGTTGCTATGTATGATGTGTGTTAGCATGTTGTTTCTTCAGAGCGGGATTTGCACATCGAGTCACTCGACTCACCCTCTCCTTTGATTTTTCAGGTGACTCGTAGATGCGGACTTGGGGCCGGGATGGACTCGAGGTGCTTATGCCATGCTGAATAAAGTTCTTACTCAGACTCTACTATTTGGGTACTTTAGTTTATTACTTTAAATTGGGTTTTATTTCGGATTGTAAAAGGCCTTTTTAAGTTATGTTTTATGTTGTCTATGTTTTAAGTTGGTTTTTATATGCCTTAACAAAGTAACTCGGAATAAGTTTTACTAAAAATTTGGAAAGACAATGTTTCAAATTATAACATAACGTGTTTTTAAACTATACCATCGGGTATCGCACTAAGTTCACGATAAACAAATACTAAAAGGTTTCCAAATCAAACTTGTAGTCTCCTAAGTTCTAAAGTGTTTTATGTATCAATGAGAAACTAATGGGGTTTTAAATGGTAATAACCCGTGTTAACTACACATTCTGGCTAAGTTTTCAAAATCTTCGGGTTTCAAATACATCAACCATTTTTTTAACAAGACTACTCAAATTTGTTTCAAACACACTGTGTTTCCACTCGACTTTTAAATGCAAAATCGATCTCTCAAAAGCATTTTCCCCGTAGCATACCAGATTCGGACGTGGTGTCTTGTCCGGGTTTGGGGTGTTACATTTGTGGTATCAGAGCCAAGTTCAAAGGCTCGGCTGTGGGCCTGAGGCCCAAAAAGGTTTTCAAAAGTCTGTTTAAGTGTTTGTTTTGAAAGTATGGTTTGAAAGGCATGGCACCGAGTCTCGGCACCAGTTCGCCTAGGTAAGTACCCCGTACTATTACTTGTGATTTGATGATTAGCGATAGTATGCTACTTTAGAGATTGAGGCCGATAGGATTACGTGAACTCGCGAGAACAAATCCTCTTTAATGTTCATAAGACTTGCTTTTAAACAAGTGGAATAAATACTTGATGCATAAAATTCCTTAACGAATCGTAGAAAGATTTGACATGAGCACTCGAGGCGGGCGTGGCCGTAATACTCGTGGTAGAGGTAAGGGTAGAATGATCGCTTACGAGCCCGTAGGATCCAGGGCGGGGTTGAGAAAATGAGATACCGGGTTCCGCCACCAGTGGAGGTGGTGAGTTCCAAGATCGATCCGGGGGCGACGCAGGTGTCACAGCGATCTTTGCGAGTGTTGGAAAGGGTAGTCAGCGGTGGTGGTGCGGGAGTTAGGAAATCATTTCTGGCGACTTGGGCCAATGGGGCCGAATTCTTCCAAGGTGTCTCTCGGGTTGCTCCTAGCACTTGCTTTGAATATTGGTGGAGGCAAGCGAGCGGATCATGGATGATCTGGACTTGACAAATGAAGAGAAGCCGAAGGGTATCGTATCGCTTCTCGGGATGAGTCATATCGATGGTGGCTCACGGTTCGGGATAGTGTGGCGCAGAGGATTTGACATGGGATTACTTCAGAGCCGTGCATATCAAAAGAAATACATCGGGGCTAGTTATATCGACTCCCAAAGAAAGGCATTTCGAGGCTTGTTCGTGAGAGTAAGTGCATTCTTACGCAGGTTGAGTTCTGGTGAGTAGGTATGCCGGGGGCATTGTAGCCACCGAGCATGAGAGGTGTGTTCGTTTCGAGGATGGTCTGCGAGACGAGTTGAGGTTGCTTGATTGCTCCTCGCCAGAGCCTTGAGTTCTTTGTCTTAGTTGAGAAGGCTAAGGTAGCCGAGGGTGTCAAAGAATCGGTAAGGCAGAGCATGGACAGGAGTAGGCTTAAAAGGAGCTTGGGTCTTCTCGTCCGTCGGGTAACCCTGAAGAGGGCTAGACCGAGTGAGCGAGAATCGATCCCGCTAGGGTTGTTGCTTTGCTAGGCGGGGACCGCCGCAGATGTAATCGCGGTGGGGAAATCTCACCGGGGTGGTTCTTTGGACTGGTGGAAAAGGTTGCTTCAATGTAGTTCTCTGGATCATCGCATTAGGGATTGTCCGCGTAGGATGGCCGAGGATTCGGTCGGAGAGTCGAGCCGTGTCGGTTCGAGAGGTAATGGACCGCCACCGCGAGGGGCCGTGGTAATGGTAGAGGTGGTAATGGTTCTGTCGGGGCCGTGGAGCACCGGGCGAGAGGTGCGGTGGTTTTGATGCTAGACGGCTGGATTGGTATATCTTTGAGGCGCCGAGAGGAGGGCGACGCACCGGACGTCATAACCGGTACGTTCTTGATTTTTGGTACCCCCTTATACGGCTTTAATTGATGTGGGTTCTACGCACTCTTATGTTGCTAGTAGTATAGTCGAGACAATGGACTTAGACTCTGAGATATCTTCTAGGCAGATGACTGTGATTAGTCCGTTAGGTCACTCTGTAGTAGTAGATAAGTTGTTTAGAGATGTACCTCTAGAACTCCAAGGGGTAGTATTTGCTGTTGATCTGATGGAACTGCCGTTTGGGGAGTTCGATCCGATTCTTAGGATGGATTGGCCGGTTAAGTACCAAAGCGAGGTTGGATTGCGCGCCAGCGCATGGTTCTTAAGACGGTTGATGGTGATGAGGTGGCTATGATAGGTAATCGGAGGGATTACTTATCAAATGTGGTATCTGCTTTGAAAGCGGAGAAGATGGTCAGGAAGGGCTGCGAAGCGTATGTAGTTCATGTGTATGCCTTGGAGGCTAGAGAGTCTGCTGTTGAGAAGGTTCGTACTGTTAAGGAATTTGCTGATGTGTTTCCTGAGGAGCTTACGGGTTTGCCGCCAGATCGTGAGGTAGAGTTCGGGATTGATCATTGCAGGATCGCGCCGGTGTCTATTGCTCGTATAGGATGGCGCTCGAAGGAGTTGGTGGAGCTTAAGGCTCGAGATCCGGGAGTTATTGGATAGAGGTTTCATCGTGGCCAAGTGTTTACGCCGTGGGGCGCGCCGGTACTCTTTGTCAAGAAGAAAGATGGCTCGATGCGGATGTGCATAGACTACCGCCAGTTAAACAAGCTGACGATTAAAAACAAGTATCCGTTGCCACGGATAGATGACTTGTTTGATCAGCTGAAGGGTGCTGCGGTATTTTCGAAGATCGACTTGAGGTCTGGGTATCACCAGTTAAAGGTTAAGGAGGCGGATATCCATAAAACAGCGTTTCGGACTCGGTATGGGCACTACGAATTTCTGGTAATGCCGTTCGGGTTGACCAACGCACCGGCAGCGTTTATGGATATGATGAACAGGGTGTTTCAGCAGTATCTAGATCAGTTCGTGGTGGTTTTCATAGACGACATCTTAGTATACTCAAGGACAGAGGAAGAGCATGATGCGCATTTGAGGGTGGTGCTGCAGATTTTGAGGGAAAAGCAACTCTATGCTAAGTTCAGTAAGTGCGAGTTCTGGCTTAGAGAAGTGACGTTCTTGGGTCATGTAGTGTCGGCTGAGGGGATTCGTGTAGATCCTCGTAAGATTGAGGCAGTCTTGGATTGGAAGCCACCTAGGTCAGTGGCTGAGATTCGGAGTTTTCTGGGTTTGGCCGGATACTACCGAAGGTTTGTTGAGGGTTTCTCGTTAATAGCAAATACCGATGACCAAGTTGTTAAGGAAAGAGGTTCCGTTTGTATGGACTGAGAAACAACAGGAAAGCTTCGATAAGTTAAAAAGATTTTGACCGAGGCTCCGGTTCCGATTCAACCTTGAGGCTGGTAAGGAATACAAGGTTCTTGCGATGCATCACATACGGGCTTGGGTTGTGTGTTGATGCAGGAAGGTAAGGTGGTGGCTTACGCTTCCCGGCAGCTGAGGCCACACGAGGTCAACTATCCGACGCACGATTTGGAGCTAGCGGTGTAGTGTTCGCCTTAAAGATTTGGAGGCACTACTTGTATGGAGAGAGATCGATAGTCTACGGATCATAAGAGTCTCAAGTATCTACCGACTCGAAGGACTTGAATTTGAGGCGGCGTAGATGGGTCGAATTGCTTTGAAGATTATGACTGCTCGATTGAGTATCATCCGGGTAAGGCTAACGTGGTAGCAGACGCGTTGAGCCGTAAGGTTGTTTCGGACTTAAGAGCTTTGTTTGCCCATTTGAGTTTGTATGACGACGGGAGTATTCTGGCAGAGCTACAGGTTAAGCCTACTTGGGTTGAGCAGATCAGAGAGAAACAGTTGTTGGATGAGGTTCTGAGTGCGCGAAGGTTGCAAGTGTTAGATGGTGGTTTGGAGGGTTACAGTTTGTCTAGTGACGAGGTTACGTGTTTTCAAGGTAAGGCTTGTATGCCCAAAGATGTTGAGTGAGGCGAAAGATTCTTCAGGACGCACATAGCAGTCCTCATGCTATGCATCCTGGAGGTAGCAAAATGTATAAGGATCTTAGAGAGCAGTTTTGGTGGCCTGGTTTGAAGAAAGAGGTGACAGAGTTTGTTGGGAAATGTCTGACTTGTCAGCAGGTCAAGGCTGAACATCAGTTGCCGTCGGGTTTGCTTCAGCCTGTGAAAATTCCGCAGTGGAAGTGGGAGAGGATAACCATGGATTTTGTCAGTGGGTTACCGCTTACGCCAAGCAGGAAGGATTCAGTTTGGGTAGTGGTGGATCGTCTGACTAAATCGGCTCACTTTATTCCGGTGAGGGTTGACTACTCACTTCAGAAGCTAGCGAAGCTGTATGTTTCGGAGATCGTGAGGTTGCACGGTGTGCCAGTTTCGATAATCTCAGATAGGGATCCCAGGTTTACGTCAAGGTTCTGGAAAGCACTGCATCAGGCTCTGGGTACTCGTTTGGATTTCAGCACGGCTTTTCACCCGCAGTCTGACGGACAATCAGAAAGGGTTATTCAGATCTTAGAGGATATGCTGAGAGGTTGTGTCTTGGATTTCAGAGGTAATTGGGAGGAGTTTCTACCATTAGCTGAGTTTGCCTACAACAACAGTTACCAAGCGAGCATCAAGATGGCACCGTATGAGGCGTTATATGGTAGGAAGTGTCGCTCACCTACATGTTGGGCGGAGTTGGGTGAGCGTCAATTGTTGGGACCCGAGTTGGTAGGCGAGGCGAGGACAAGGTCAAAGTGATTCAGACTCGATTGAAGGAAGCTTCGGACCGGCAAAAGTCTTATGCCGATCTTAAGCGAAGAGATATAGAGTTTGCTGTGGGAGATCGAGTTTTCCTAAAGGTTTCACCTTGGAAGAAGGTGCTGAGGTTCGGGAAGAAGGGCAAGCTTAGTCCGAGGTTCATTGGGCCGTATAAGGTATTGAGGTGAGTTGGGCGATGGCGTATCGGCTTGAGTTGCCGCAGAGCTTAGCCGATTCATGACGTCTTTCACGCTTTGATGCTTCGGAGGTATCGTTCAGATCCGTCGCATGTGGTAGCAGTGGAGGAAATCGAGGTGAATCCAGATTTGACGGTGGAAGAGGAACCTGTGCAGATTCTTGATCGGGATGTGAAGGTTCTGCGTAGGAAGTCTGTGCCTTTGGTTAAGGTACTTTGGCGGAATCATGGTACAGAAGAAGCGATATGGGAACCCGAGGATGCGATGAGACAGCAATACCCGCAACTCTTTTGATCAGGTAATTTCGAGGTCGAAATTATTTTTAAGGGGGGTAGAACTGTAATATCCCGGGTTAGGGGGCTATTTCTTTTTGTCATGGCATGTTCTGCATGTTGTTAGTATGCTAGGTTGCTATCTCTATGTTTTTGGGGCTTAATTATAGCCTAGGTGTATGCACAGTGGTTGGGAGAATTTTAGTTTTTAGGCTTTATAGGAAGGGAGCCGAGGTAGTGGGGTTTAAGAAAATAAATGGTGGTTTCTTTGCACAAAAGAAGTGTTAGCAAAGTGGCAAAGCAAGGCGCCACTTGGAGCTTGTGTGTGGCGTCATTTGCAAGGGAGGGAGGTCCAGTGTTCGAGCAGCGGGAGTCCCCTTTTGTTACCTATTTTGGACGGCATGGGAGTAGAGGTAGAGAGCAAC
The DNA here is from genome assembly GCA_025698515.1 of Gossypium sturtianum. Taxonomy (NCBI): domain Eukaryota; kingdom Viridiplantae; phylum Streptophyta; class Magnoliopsida; order Malvales; family Malvaceae; genus Gossypium; species Gossypium sturtianum. The sequence continues at coordinate 129,757,111 of CM046948.1, forward strand.
TAGAACACTACCTTGGACCAAGTCTTCATATTCAAATGAGGGTGGAGAGCATTTGTTGGAGGGAGACTTGGTCATGTAGTTTGAAATGGTGGTTGGGAGTGAATGGGGATATGGCCGAAATTTTGGGGGAGTTTTGGGAGTGGCCGGTTGGTAGGTGTTGGTGGAGGGACGGCTTGGTAAGGGGGAGTGGTAGCCAAAATTCATTTTGGCATTTTGGCATTAATTCGGTCACTTTTGGTTTCAAACCTTTTTCCTCTTTTGTTGTCAATAGTAGCCGAATTTCTCCAAGTAAGCTCTCATTTTCTTCCTTGTGAAAACCGAAAGCTTAAGCAATTCCACCTTTCCGAAATTGCTTTGTTTCCCCTTGACTTTTATTGGTAGCGAAACCCATTCTCCAAAGCTCTCTCTCATTTCTTCTTTCTTCCAAAACCGTAAGTACTCTCCCTTTACCCATTTTTGTTTTCTTTCTATCTTAACACTTTTGAGCCGAATCTTCCTTCCACATTGACCGAATACCAATCCCATACAGTACACCTTTCTCTTGTGTTTCTTCTTTGGGAATAAGCCGAATTCTTTCTTCATCTTGTTCTAAAAGTTGGCCGAACCTCTCCTCTCCTAGAAGTCATAGGTTGGCCGAATATTGGGTGTTAGGTAAGTGCAAGGCCGAATGGCCATATCTTCCTCTTTTGATCTTTTTGGTTATGGTTTGGTTAAGGGCGAAGTTGGTCATTTTGGAAGGGTACTAATCTCTTCGTTATAGGGTCTTTGGATTGCGGAATCAAGCAAGAGGAGTCATTTTCTGTTGACCGATTGGTGAGTTGGGGGTAAGCGATTGGGTTGTTAGTTCATTCTTTTAATTTCGTTTAATCAGGAGTTGTAAATGATTAACCGTTCTCTTGTGAAGGTGTGACCGATTGTGGGTAGAAGAACCACTGTGGTTCGGGTTTGGTAGGGAATCAAACCAAGTGAAGGTGATGATCCGATATTAACCCCTTTGGTTGAGTGTCTTTGGCCGAATGGTCTTAGTGCCTAATCCTATGTTGGCCAATTGTTGTAGGAGCTAGTAACCGAAGGGACTTAGAGCGCTTTTGTCGAGATTGTTAAACTCGAGTATACCGGTGTGTAACTAACACACTCTCTACTTAGTAACGTTGTTAATAAACTTGATTGCTTAATAAGATTGAAACAGTGAGAAGGATGATTGGATACCCAAAAGGGGTATGTGTGCGATTCGGGTAAGTCTGTTCTATGATGAGTATTAATGATAATACATGATACCATGATTTATATTATGCATGTTATGTGTTGTAATGCTTGATATGTGGGCATGATATGCATGGCTTGTATGAGATGCATAATCCCATGAGTATGATATGTGTGGGTGATACGAGAGGAGGGAGCGGTGGTATATTGTCTTGACGAGCACCAGTGCTTTGGTAGCACACTTTGTGACTTTGGGTCACGGAGGTTTGGCACCTCCAGAGGTTTGGTACCTCGGCGTCTCGTCCCAGTGGCTTAGTACCACAAATGGGTTGGCCCCACAAATGATTATACTGGGATTGACGCCCGGTGTTTTGGTAACACACGATGGGTTGGCCCCATCACCAGATTTGTGACTACGGTCACGGTGCTTTGGTAGCACTGCTTGTGTCTTTGGGACACGGAGGTTTGGCACCTCATTGCGACTTGTCCCTGTGGTTTGACCACCGTGGGTTGGCCCCACTTGAGATATGGGATCGTCTGCTAGTGATTTGGTATCACACGATGGGTTGGCCCCATCATCATCGGATTTGTGACTACGGTCACCAGTGCTTTGGTAGCACATCGTGTCTTTGGGACACCAGTGGTTTGGTACCACAATGATGGATATTGTGTCTTTGGGACACCAGTGTTTTGGTAACACATTGTGACTATATGTCACCAGGTGGTTTAGCACCACCAGGTGGTTTGGTACCACACGGGGTAGAAAAGGCGATATGGATGGTTAGGATCGGGTTGCATTAATTATGTTGCTATGTATGATGTGTGTTAGCATGTTGTTTCTTCGGGAGCGGGATTTGCACACTGAGTCACTCGACTCACCCTCTCCTTTGATTTTTTCAGGTGACTCGTAGATGCGGACTTGGGGCCGGGATGGACTCGAGGTGCTTATGCCATGCTGAATAAAGTTCTTACTCAGACTCTACTATTTGGGTACTTTAGTTTATTACTTTAAATTGGGTTTTATTTCGGATTGTAAAAGGCCTTTTTAAGTTATGTTTTATGTTGTCTATGTTTTAAGTTGGTTTTTATATGCCTTAACAAAGTAACTCGGAATAAGTTTTACTAAAAGTTTGGAAAGACAATGTTTCAAATTATAACATAACGTGTTTTTAAACTATACCATCGGGTATCGCACTAAGTTCACGATAAACAAATACTAAAAGGTTTCTAAATCAAACTTGTAGTCTCCTAAGTTCTAAAGTGTTTTATGTATCAATGAGAAACTAATGGGGTTTTAAATGGTAATAACCCGTGTTAACTACACATTACAAGCTAAGTTTTCAAAATCTTGGGTTTCAAATACATCAACCATTTTTTTTAACAAGACTACTCAAATTTGTTTCAAACACACTGTGTTTCCACTCAGCTTTTAAACGCAAAATCTGATCTCTCAAAAGCATTTTCCCCGTAGCATACCAGATTCGGACGTGGTGTCTTGTCCGGGTTTGGGGTGTTACAATTTTAATAGGGGGATTTTATTAAGGTTGTTGCATCTCACCAATTATGGCCTACTTTAGTCCATTTAGTCTTTTAATTGATCTCATCAATTAATGGGGTTTATTATTAACAAATTTTAATATATTTAAAAATGGCATGCTTTAGACATCCATAGCATCTCATACATGAATAAATAAAGCAATAAATAAATGCAATAGTTATAGCCCATAAACTAAGGTGGTTCAACCCAAGCCAATGGGAGAACCAAAAGGAAACCTGATAAACTGTAATAGTAACATATTTTAAACCCATATTTAGCATGCTTTTGGGTGATTTAAGTCTTGAATTGTGTAATTTGGTGCTTTTAATCCTTTGTTTTCATGTTTTATACTCAGGAAAGCATCGGAGGATGAAAAGAATGAGAAACGGGCATAAAACGGACCAAATGGGCCAAATCGTGAAATCGACACGGCCTGGGCCCAAGCAACACGGCCGTGCCTCCCTAATCAGACTTGAACACGGCCTGGCCACGATTCACAAGGCCGTGCCTCATTATCAGACCTGAACACGGCCTGGCCACGACTTACACGGGCGTGTACCATGGCCGTGTCCCTGCCGCGGCCAAGAGGAGTTTTACTCAGATTTGGACACTTGGTGGCAAAGAAACACATTCCAAAGCATATTTAAACACCTAAATAGGAATTTAACTCAAATTTGGATATTTGGAGGCCAAGTAAGGCATCTCAAAGCCTATATAAACAACCTAGGGGGCAACTTAAACGGGGAGTTTGACAGAAACCCTCTGTCGAGGGGAGCCCAAGGTCGTGTGTCAAGGGCGTCAGCTAGGCCAAGGAGCCGAGCCGAAAAGATCGAAATTGTGGAAATCACTTGAAGAAAGCCAGTTGATTCATCTCAAGAAGCCGGAGTTATACTCAAGACGGAGGATCTCTCTTCAATTCCTTCAGGGGGTTTTAGAGTTTTTCTTATGTTTTGTTTTATCTTTTCTTTTGAGATGTATTTTATTATCATTATGAACTAAACCCTCAAATACCTGAGGGGGATGAAACCTAAGATGAATCTTGTTATCGTCTGCTGAACTATATGATAAATATTTGACTTGTTCTTAATTATATGTTCTTAATTCTTGTGTTGATATTTTGCGGATTTTAATTCAAGTTTGATGTGCTTAGGTGGAGGAGAAAAAGTCCCTGCCTAAGAGTAGATCTAGCATAATTAAGCGGAGTTGATCGTACGCCTAGAGATAGGGTGATGAGATTTTACCGGATTAGGATGAAACCTAATATGGGATTCCATAGATCGAGTTAATACAATTCTAGGGGTTTTAATTAGAAAGAGATTTCAATTAATCAACCTAGGGGTAGACGTTATTCACTTCGAGAGAGGGTTTAATATACATTATGGGATCTTACGGACCAAGTCAAATGAATAAATCGTCTAGTTCAGAGTTAGATAACAAGTGAAGTCTAGGTGGATTCTTCCTTGGGTATTGTTTTAATCAATTGGTTTTTCCTACAAGTATTTTCCTAATTTCATTCTTTTTGTCTCATCGTCTTTAGCTTAGTAGTTAATTAATTTTCTAGATTAAACCGATTCACTTCAATTTTAAGGCTAAATAATAAAAAGAAAGTTAGTATTAGTACTTTCGGTTCCTTTGGGTTCGACAATCCGGTCTTGCCACTAAGCTATACTACTGTTCGATAGGTACACTTGCCTCAATCGTTGTCATAGTTAGCTTTTAGGCTCGATCATTCTCATTATAAATTTTAAGACTGTGACACACCGATCAAGTTTTTTGGCGCCATTGCCGGGGAACTGAAATATTAAGAACACTCAATTTTTATTACTTTAGCCATATTTTATTCTTGCAATTAAATTTTATTTTTATTTTGCTAATTTTTCTTTTATTTGCTTTTGACAGGTAATTTTAGTTTATAGAGGAGATGGCACAGAATACCTATCAGTGGCAAGTTATGAGGACAATGCCAACAGAAGCTGCCAGTGTCTTCAACCTCGACGCAGTAACCAGGCTATCAAATCGGTTAGAATTTTTGAATAAAAAGATTGATGGTTTGTGTTCTTTGCAGGTACATCCAGTTATGCAGTGCGAAACAAGTAGAGGTGTGGCGAATCCTGAGTACCCACCCTACGGACATGGCATGGAAAGCGAACAAGTCAACCATATGGGTAACTATCCTAGACCTCAAAATAATTTTTATAGCAACACTTATAATGCAGGTTGGAGGTACCATCCCAATTTCTCGTGGGATGATCAAGGTAGTCAAAGAGCGCAACCTCCTCCAAATTTTCAACAACCACCTCACCAACAGGAAGAGGAGTCGAACCTTGAGGAGATGTTGTCAAAATTCATAGCAGCCACAGAAACACGTTTCCAAAATATAGAAACAAAACTTGAAAAATAGGAAGTATCGACACAGGAGCTCAAGGATCAAATTGGGAAACTTACTAAGTTAGTTTCTGAAATACAATCAGAAAGCTTACCTAGGGAAAAGGAGCAAATTCAAGCCATAACAGCTTAAGATAGTGAAGAGTTAGACGAGCCCAATTTTAGGCAAGAGCCTGTGGTAAGTGAAGGTAAGGTTGAGGTAAGCCATGATTTACTAGACCTGGTAAGTACAGAGTACCAACTCCGTGTGCCATACCCCAATATGATAAAGAAAGACCACACAGAGGAACAAGTCGGTAAGTCTCTTAAACTTCCAAAGAAATTTCATATTAACTTGTCGTTTCTTGAAGATCTTTCGCAGATGCCAGATATTAGACCTCGTGTCAATAAAGAAGAAATTCATGAGGAACGAAAGCTTCGGATCGATGAACTAGACGAGTGGAAGATACACTTCAAATAAATACACAAAGCAAAAATGAGGCAACTACACGAGAAACTTAATGATGGGACAACCCAGCTTAAGATAGGAGATCAGTACTCAAAATCTTCCCAGATGGAACAGCCGAGGTAACTAATCCTAAATTCAGCACTTTTAAGGTAAACACTACTCGACTTAAACTATATATCAAAAACCGAATTGATTGCATGAGAAAGGATTTTCACCTCCTCAAACCACCCTGATAATGCGAATGAGAGGTAAGTCTAGCTCAAGACTTTAAACGAGCGCTTCTCGGGAGGTAACCCAAGCACTAACCCTACTAATTAGTTTAGTTTTATTTATTTTCATGTTTAGGCGCAGGTTTTCCATACTCACACGGCCTTGCACACGGTCGTGGCCGTGGCCGTGTGGGCACCATAGGTAGGTAAAAGGGCGTGGCCATAGACGTGTGGCAACAGGACAAAATTTTTCCCAAAACACGGGCTGCATCTCTATTTAAACCCCCTTCTTCCTTTTTCTTTTTTAGTTGTCTTTCTTCTTTCATTTTCCATTATTTATTTTTATTTTTATTTTTATTTTTATTTTTATTTTTATTTTTATTTTTATTTTTATTATTTTCTTCTTATTCTTCATACCATTTAGATTTATCTTAGGATACAATAGAAACATGCCGGCTGCTTTGAGGATTCAAATTCAAACGGTTCGAGGCACTCCCCCACGTTCACCTCCAATTCCTATCCGGTTTCTTTTCATTGACTCCATCCAAAATTTAGGAAGTTTCACTTCTCTCCCTATCTTATGATTTTATTATTATTTTGCTATTATCTATCTTTGTACATTGAGGACAATGTACATCTTAAGTGTGGGGGGGATAACTATAGTATTATTTGAAAATCCCTGAATTATGCCTTGTCTTAAAGTAAGTTTCTCATATTATGATTAGAATGAAATTCCCCTGATTTATGATTTTTATTGATATGTTTTGGATTAAGTCATAGATAATTGTGCATTAATGATTAAATTTGAAGGATACTAGAGAATCAAGCATGATAAGTCTATTTTTCAGAAATTTAAAAAAAAATTAGATTGTCTACCTGAATTTGAATATTACTTTGAAATTTGAAATTTACGAGGATGACATCAAAATACCCATAATTTTTGTGAGATTTTGAGCCTTATAGAGCATATATTCTTTTTCTTGCTCACTTTTTGATTATGAGTGTGTCAACATTGATTTGTTATTCTAGAGCTTGCATCGATTATACATGTCGAGACCACACCTTTGATTTGATACACTAAAATGATAAAGGCACCTAGGTTTTAACCCACTCACTCCACTATAAAGCCTACCCATTTTATTAACCCCTAGTGAACCCCGTTGATTCTAACAATCCTTTTTATTCACTCACCCACTAATATTATCCCAAAACCCTTTGTTTTTGTTATCACCATTCCTTTTGACTACCCTTATATCGAGATTTGATTTGATCGATTGCCTATTAATTTCGATAGTAAATTCATCAACTATTATATATATTTGATTTGTTCTTAAAAAAAATGAAGTATATTCATTATTAGTTCTATGATATTTGAGCTTAAACTGTTAATCTCTAAAAGAAGCTCGTGTTATTAGTATTAATATTATAAGTTTCCAATTGATGTAATTGTTTATTATCAGTTCATTGTTTCTGATTAGGTAATTTGTCAGGTCAATCTTGATTCTAACCTTCTAATTCAGCCTATATCCACACCTTAACCCAAGCCCCGTTACAACCCTGTTAAAGACCTTTTGATTTGTGTATCATCTCATATTATAGTGGTGGATATTTGATTTTCATGCAAGCCTATGGTAATAACTTTTCATGTTTGAATTTTGAGTGCTTTTTCTTGAACCCTAAACACCTCGAGTGATTTGAGTGAATCTTTAGTGAGGATGTCAATCCTTGTCGATTTTTGAATCAGAGGTAATCATTCAGATGAGGGGAAACACCTATGTTTTATGCAACAAATGCATGACTTAGATTGTTTGAATCTTTAGGACTCTTAGAGTTGAATTATCCATGTATGAATTATCTTAGAATTATGATGAAACATTATTGATGAATATTATGAATCAAGAAAGTTCGTCTTAATCATGAGTTGAAAATTTTGCTTGAGGACAAGCAAAAGCTTAAGTGTGAGGGTATTTAATAAACCGTAATAGTAACATATTTTAAACCCACATTTAGCATGCTTTTGGGTGATTTAAGCCTTGAATTGTGTAATTTGGTGCTTTTAATCCTTTGTTTTCATGTTTTATACTCAGGAAAGCATCGGAGGATGAAAAGAACGAGAAACAGGCTTAAAACAGACCAAATGGGCCAAATCGTGAAATCGACACGGCCTGGGCCCAAGTAACACGGTCGTGCCTCCCTAATCAGACCTGAACATGGCCTGGCCACGACTTACATGGGCGTGTGCCATGGTCGTGTCCCTGCCGCGGCCAAGAGGAGTTTTACTCGGATTTGGATACTTGGTGGCAAAGAAACACATTCCAAAGCATATTTAAACACCTAAATAGGAATTTAACTCAGATTAGGATACTTAGAGGCCAAGTAAGGCATCTCAAACCCTATATAAACACCCTAGGGGGCAACTTAAGCGGGGAGTTCGATAGAAACCCTCTATCGAGGGGAGCCCAAGGCTGTTGTCAAGGGGCGTCCAGCTAGGCCAAGGAGCCGAGCCAGAGAGATCAAAATTGTGGAAATCACTTGAAGAAAGCCAGTTGATTCATCTCAAGAAGCCGGAGTTATACTCAAGACGGAGGATCTCTCTTCAATTCCTTCAGGGGGTTTTAGAGTTTTTCTTATGTTTTGTTTTATCTTTTCTTTTGAGATGTATTTTATTATCATTATGAACTAAACCCTCAAATACACAGGGGATGAAACCTAAGATGAATCTTGTTATCGTTTCTTTGAACTATATGATAAATATTTGACTTGTTCTTAATTATGTGTTCTTAATTCTTGTGTTGATATTTCGCGGATATTAATTCAAGTTTGACGTGCTTAGGTGAAGGAGCAAAAGTCCCTGCCTAAGAGTAGATCTAGCATAATTAAGCGGAGTTGATCGCACGCCTAGAGATAGGGTGACGAGATTTTGCCGGATTAGGGTGAAACCTAATATGGGATTCCATAGATCAAGTTAATGCAATTCTAGGGGTTTTAATTAGAAAGAGATTTCAATTAATCAACCTAGGGTTAGACGTTATTGGCTTCGAGAGAGGGTTTAATATACATTAGGGGATCTTACGGGCCAAGTCAAATGAATAAATCGTCTAGTTCAGAGTTAGATAACAAGTGAAGTCTAGGTGGATTCTTCCTTGGGTATTGTTTTAATCAATTGGTTTTTCCTACAAGTATTTTCCTAATTTCATTCTTTTTGTCTCATCGTCTTTAGCTTAGTAGTTAACTAATTTTCTAGATTAAACTGATTCACTTCAATTTTAACGCTAAATAATAAAAAGAAAGTTAGTATTAGTACTTTCGGTTCCTTTGGGTTCGACAATCCGGTCTTGCCACTAAGCTATACTACTGTTCGATATGTACACTTGCCTCAATCGTTGTCATAGTTAGTTTTTATGCTCGATCATTCTCATTATAAATTTTAAGACTGTGACACACCGATCAAAACCTAAAGGTGTAAGCTGTTTCACAAGCTATCGGTCCACACTAGTTGTCCCATCTTTCTTATCGTCTAGCCCACAGCAACTCTTGCAAATTACAATATGCAGAAACTCGTTTTACATACGAGGGAGTAAGATGAGAAGAGAAATACAAGAGAATAGTAGTAAGGCACAACACGCAGGCCGTATTTATAAAAAAAATACAACCTTTTATCAAATGGGTCATCGGGCTATAACTATGGATTTCAAAAACCGTGCATGTCAAAAATAGCATACATAATACAACGTTTTGCTAAGGTGAATTATAAAATATCCTTTCAACCTTTTGTGGCCCACCAAGTTTTTTTTTAATTTTTCTTATTTTTATTAACAAAACATACTGTAAGAAGATGGGGTCTGAGGTGGTCGAAGGAAGCGTGTCGAAGGCCCGCGACCGGAGCCGTCCTCAGATTCCCATTCCCAAAATATGAGAGGGAATTGTCACGATAAGAGCCCGCCCCCGCGGTACGAACCGCATACCCCAGTCAAATGAAACCTCACGATTTGATAACTTTTATCAACAGAATCGTGTTTTCAGGATTTTAATCCTTGAGGTTTCATATCGGAACAACCCTTGTTCCACTAGCAAGTTAACTCTTACTGGAAATTGTAAATACCACCGTCGCATCATTACAGATTTGTTAATAGTTAACAGTAATAACATAAAACCGAATAGGCCACAACACCATGATTAACATTTAATCAATTATCGAAAGGAACAGTTATCAGGTTATGCTTAAACGATTTAAACAGTCGAAAACGTAATAAAATTAAAGCATGCATCTCATACAATTGCATCACCAAGTATTTAAACCCGAGCACGTATCACACAAGTGGCTCGATACCATTTGTTGGATTGCTTGTACCCCCCATGGCGCACAAAAAAAATAATTCCGGTGATCCAAACCATGGATCCATGTGCGAGGAACGAATCGAGGTGAAATAATGGTTTCGAAATTACCGAAACTTCAATCTGAGTAGACAACGACGCCTTGGAAACAAGAATTCTAATCTACTATCGAACCAAGCCGCAACCTTTTATGATTTCGACCTCTACATAATCCACCCAGTTTGACGATGAACGGAAGAAATCTCCAAAACAGTTTTGGAGGTTTCTTTGCTTGACTGCTGCTAGACCTCACAAGCAAAGTTTTTTTTTTGGTTTTCATTATATTTTTTTAGGGTTTTTTAAATGCTCTCTCTTTCTCACCTTTTTATAATTGGTATATATAAAATGAATCATAATTCATAAAAATTTTATCCGAACATAATAATCATAATTAAAAAATAAATAAATATAATAATGTTTTAACCGAAAATTATAATTACATTAATTATAACAAGGATTTCGGTAAACTATATTTATTTAAATTTGTATACGAACCAAATTCATATATTAATAGAACTATGTTCTTATTATGTGTACAACATCCTTGTACATATAATATGTTCAATATTTGATTGCCCAATTAAATTAATTCTATAATTAATTTAATTCATGTGACAACCAAACACAATACCAACTATGTTTTATTCCGTTCATTTCAACCATAGGGTGTGACCCTGAAGGTTCTTGTAATGTTAGCAGCAATACTAGAACGATTCTAATGTTACAAAAAATGAGTGGCATCTAGCAATGCATCATTGCTACCTAAGTTACAAGAAGTCATGATTCGACATAACCTTTTATGATTAACCTTTCACGCATTAATCCTTAAGTCCTTTATCTCTAGAATGAACACAAGTCATGGAATAGTCACACTTGCATAGTCCATCCCATGTTTCTTGATATCTTGAGTATTCTATGATATACAAATAAGTATGACATCTCATATCAACTTTTTTTGGCTTGGCCATGCATTTCTAGTCTCACTCAATCAAGTGGCCTAAGATATTACTCCCATTATGTAGGAGGGACTTATCCTATATTGATCAACCATATCCCTCTACATAAATTGTGGTATATCCAACATCAGCCTTTATAGAATAACCAGTTATGGTGTACGTTTGACTGTATTAAAATATACAACTCACGATGTTGGGATAATGATGATCTCAAGTCTGAGGATCATATACATATTAATCACTATGAGTAATGTTGTGACAATTACATAATAATCCAAGAAACATACTCATAGTGGGTCAGTCCAATATGTTGTTCTCTAACACACATATTCATGCATTGATTTTGACACTCTATATCAATGACAACTCTTTATCATCAATCAACTACATGTTAGTCTTAATGCATTATTGTTGCCCTAGTCAACAATAATACTTGACTATGGATCTTTTAAGAATAATCATATTATTCTCAGGACATTATTATAAAACATTTTATTTGTACACACAAAAAAAAACTGAAATAATAATGACAACGCCTTATATTAATAAACATGGTAAATCAAGTATGTTATTACAACCATCTCATGATTAATCTTTGGGCATACTCTTACAGTGATAGCATATGCCTCTAGACAGTTAAAGACGCACGAGAAGAATTACCCGACTCACGATTTGGAGTTAGCTGCAATTGTATTTGCACTAAAGATTTGGAGACACCATTTGTATGGTGAGAAATGTCGGGTGTTCACGGATCATAAGAGCTTAAAGTATTTGATGACTCAAAAGGAAATGAATTTAAGGCAGAGAAGGTGGTTAGAGCTAATAAAAAATTATGAGCTAGTGATTGACTACCATCCGGGAAAGGCGAACGTGGTCGCCGATGCCTTGAGCAGGAAATCCCTGTTTTCGCTGAGAGCCATGAATACACGGATAGCTTTGTCAGATGATGGTTCTATTTTAGCCGAGTTGAGGGCTAGACCGATGTTTCTTCAAGAAATCTGTGAAGCTCAGAAATGCGACAATGATTTACAAGCTAAAAGAGTTCAATGTGAGTCAAATGTTGAGTCAGTCTTCCGGATAAGTCCTGATGGATGTTTGATGTTTCGAGATAGGGTCTGTGTACCCAGAAATGATGAACTTATTCGAAAGATTCTGCATGAAGCACATAGTGGTTGTTTGTATGTACATCCAGGCAGTACTAAGATGTATAATGACTTGAAGAAATAGTATTGGTGGCGGAGTATGAAGAAAGACATTTCCGAGTTTGTGTCGAGATGTCTAATCTATCAACAAGTGAAAGTTTAACATCAAGTACCTTGGGTCTACCTCAGCCTATTATGGTCCCCGAGTGGAAATGGGACTGTATTACTATGGACTTTGTGACGGGCTTACCGTTGACACCGAAAAAGAAAGATGCTGTATCGGTCGTGGTTGATAGACTCACGAAGTTAGCCCATTTCATACCAGTACGGGTTGACTACTCGCTTGATAAGTTGGAGGATTTGTATGTGTCAGAAATAGTAAGACTTCATGGAGTATAGTTGTCGATTATTTTGGATAGAGATCCAAGATTTACGTCACGGTTTTGGAAAAGGTTACAAAAAGCTTTAGGCACAAAATTGAGCTTTAGTACAGCTTTTCATCTGCAAACCGACGGGCAGTCGGAGAGAGTAATTTAGGTACTTGAAGACATGCTTCGATGTTGTTTTTTGGAATTCCAAGGCAATTGGCAGAAATATTTGCCATCGGTGGAATTCACCTACAATAACAGCTTTCATTCAAGTTTGAAGATGGCGCCTTATGAGGCAATATATGGGCGTAAGTGGCGAACACCCTTGTATTGGACCGAACTCAGAGACAGTCAGATTCACGGGGTTAATTTAGTCGGAGAAACTGAAGAGAAGGTAAAAGTGATACGTGAATGTTTAAAAGCTGCCTCAGATAGACAGAAGTCCTATGCAGACTTGAAACGGAAAGAGGTTGAGTTTCAAGTCGGTGACAAAGTGTTTCTAAAAGTATCACCATGGAAGAAGGTCCTCAGATTTGGCCGAAAAGGTAAATTGAGTCTGCGTTTTATCAGACCTTATGAGATTACCGAGAGAATAGGGTCGGTAGCTTATCGTTTGATTTTTCCACCAGAGTTTGAAAAGATTCATGATGTCTTCAACGTGTCTATGTTACACCGATACCGTTCGGACCCTTCGCATGTGATTGTACCATCAGAGGTAGAGATTCGACCGGACATGACTTATGGTGAGAAACTGGTTAAGATTTTGGCACAAGAGGTCAAATAGTTGAGAAACAAAAGTATATCTCTTGTGAAAGTCCTATGGCAAAGGCACGAGGTAGAAGAGGCTACATGGTAGCCCAAGGAGACTTTGAGAAACCAATATCCCAACCTTTTCACCGATAAGATTTTCAGGGACGAAAATCCTTAAGGGGGAAAATTGTAACAGCCCAATTTAGGGGCTAGTCAGAACAGTGGTTTCGGGACTACTAATCTGAGGTCGGAAAAAATTATTTAGTATTATTTTATGTGTTATAGCATGATTATATAGGTGCATGAAAATTTTTGTGCTTTAATTTTAGTGATTTCATGCTTAATTGCGAAAAAGGACTAAATCGCATAAAGTGTGAAAGTTCCATTTTTCAAGTTAAAGGTGTCTAAAAACCATAGAACATTAATTGGAGGCCCTTAATGTGAAAATATACCCTTAGATATAGGGTGGCCGGCCATAGGGGACAAAGAGTTGAAAAATAAGTCAAAGTTGGTAGGAATTTGGTGGACTAAATTGATGTTTTATATTAAAATAAAGAAAGAAAAGATATCATCTTTTCTCCTTCACTCCTCCACCAAAAATTAGCAGCAAATAGGGGTTTGAAAGCTCAAAAATTTCTGCAAACTCTTCTTGTAACACCCCAAACCCAGCCTATGCGTTATGACCGGATCTGACATATCACATGAGAAAACGTGTAAAATCCTTTTTGATTCGTACTAAAATAGATATTATTTTGTTATAATAAAGAAAAAATAAGTTTGATTTGAAATATTTGATAAAATACAACTAATCTCGAAGTTTGATTGATAAATCGATAATTTGAACTAGTAGTCTTATAAAACTGTGACTTTTGAAAATATCGTTGATAATTCGGAAGAAAATTTCCGAGTTAAAATATTTGTAAGAGTTTGTTATGAAATCCATTTGTTAATCTATTTTGGAAAAACCTTTATTTAATTTTTTAGAAAAATCCCCATTTAAAACAATTCAAGCAAGATAATAAGTTCGTCAAACATAAAGCAAAAATAAAATATTCCAGAGGCCTTATTACAACATAAAAACCCACAATAGTAAAAGTACTAAAGTGAACGGAAATAGAAATCTAAAGTTCAATAAAAACCATTTCTGAAGTATATCCTCCACCGATTCATCCATGGCCCAAGTCCACTTCACTGAGCGTTACCTGCAAGGGTTAAAGAAAATGGGGTGAGTTACTAGAACTCAGTGTATAATCCCCTTACCGACATCCACTGGGCCTGAATCCATTTAGAATTAACTTGGGCCTAAGCCCACTTACAAAATAATATTAATAAGACATGTATGCAACCCATCCCAGCCATGCAACACACCCCCGTACCAGCCAATCACACCTGTGGGGATCAAGTCAACCCATCCCGCCAATCACACCAATTCGCAGGCAAGTTGCCATTTATAATATTTTTATTGTGGCCAAGCCACCGATAACATACGTAAACATTTTTAATAAACATTTTATTGTGGCAATGCCACCAGGCTACACTTCTCTTCAACATTTTTCCCAACCCATGCAATATATAACATGCAACATACATAATAAAGCATAATATCCACATATATGTACAATAATCATTAATCCAATAATTTAAGAAGATGAATATGCCCATTATAAAACCTTGTAATTTGGCCCACTAAGGCATTCCAAAAGATCGGCCCATAGGGGCATTTTGGTAATTCGGCCTATAGGGGCATTTTCGTAATTTAGCCCATAAGGGCATTTTCGTAATTCGGCCCATAGGGACATTTTGGTAATTCAACAATTTTAATACCGATCTTGACAAATCTTTTAAAAATAATATACTTTAAGCAAATTTTCTCATCTTATGCCATATTACGATTTTTAGCCGAATGATAATAACAATCTACTATTAAACATGTTACCGAATCATGGATCTACGGAATTACGGTGTGAGATTACACACCTAATCACGGTAAGGATTAATCCTTCTTGATCGTCAGCACCTAAATCACCATTACACTCGATTAATCTAACAAATGAGATTTATTAATCTAAATCTAAATCAAACGATCTATTGAATCGCTTACCCTTAGTATCGTGAATGACCACGATTTGTCTATGGAAAAAGGTTTGACTTACCACTATTTTCGTATGATCAACAATTGGATAGATCGAGCGATTTAGTCCCTAAAAAATAAACGATTAGTCACAACCACTATTCCGTTTAGCAACTAACCGGTCAACGAAAAAGATTAAAATGAACCATGACGAATCTCTTACCTTAATGATGATGAATCTGATTTCTATCGATTGACTTATGGCTACGGATGAGACAAGATTATGAGAATCGGCTTTCCTCTATAACACTACACTAGAAGAAAAACATGATTTAAGAGAGTAGGAGAGATATATTTTAATAAAGAAACAAAGTGAAATACCGATTAGTGATGGACACACATATTCGGCTAGGAAGAAAAAAGAAAATGAAGATGAAAAGAGGGGAATGAAGTCCTTTACCAATTCGGTCAAGAAAGGAGTGTCCAACACAAAAGAAAAAGAAAAGAAGAAGAAGAGATTAGGTGTTAATAGGTTCAGCTAGTGAAGAGAAAAGAGAAAAAGAGATAGAAAAGAAGTGTTAGGGAGTTTCGGTTGACACATAAATGAAAATGATCAAAATGGTCAAGATGATCAATATGTGATGGGTGTTTCGGCAACAAGGGAAGAATGAGTATAGATAGATTGAGAGTTTCAGCACAACAAGGGAACAAGATGAACAAAATGCAAAGAGAATTTTGGCCAAAACAAAGGAAGAGAGTTGGGAAGAGAAAACACCAATATGCTAAAAAGAAAGTAGGCCTTCCAAGCACTAATTTTCCAAATGACTAATGAAGAATTCGGCTACCCAAAACCCCCTCTCAAACCGTGTATCATCTTTACCAAAAGATGAACATTGACCAAATAAAATCTTTCCAAAACACCTTCCACACTATAAGCCAACATGTTCCCTTCTCTTTCCTTTTCTTTCATTTCATTCCTTGTTTTTCAATTGTTTTCCTCATTACCATATTCCCTTAGCCATCTTTCCATAAATAAAAAGTCTCCCTTACCAAAAATACTATCATGGCTGACACTTAGGGAAGGAACCCAAAAATAAATCCCAAAATTTGCACTAGGTGGGATTCGAACTCCAGCCCTCAAGCCCATACATGCAACGCCACACCACTCCTCTACTAGCTTCACTTGTGCTAGAAAAATGCACACTTATTTCCTTAAGCCTTGATGCCACTTACCTTCTCTCCTTAAAGTGCTTAAACACAAAAATTTTACTAAGGCCCAACTCCACCCCGAGCCTTCTTAGGACCTTAAAACATACACAATTTATAATTTAACTAGCCTAATGCAAGATATAATGCAACACAATAAAATTCTAAATTTTAGGATGTTACACTTCTCCTTACAAGTAAGTGTTTTAGTGATCATTTCTTGATAATATTTGTACTTTTGGAACCCCTAAAGCTTAAGCTAGCTAAAGAGGGGACTATCTTGCAAAATGGTTGAAAGTTTAGAGTTTTGCCATGTGAGCTTTTAAGTTGTTTGCTGCATTTTTATGGAAGAAAATGAGTCATAGTTGTTAAATAAACAACTTTTGTGAAAGGTGTTACCATGAAAACACCAAAAAGGACCTTTTTGTAAAGGTTGCAAAATATGTGGTAAAGGTGTGAAATAATGAGTACTGAGGGCTGCCATAAGAGTAATAAATGTTCACCTAGGCTCGTTAAAGAAAGAAATTTGATTAGAATTGATTTTCGAGCCTAGGGGTAAAATGGTCATTTTGTGAAAGCTTAAGGGCAAAATGGTAATTTTTCCAAAATTATGATTATTGAAATGTATTTATTAATGTGGCGATTAAATGAGCTAAATTGTTATTATAGATCAAGAAGAACAAAGAATTAACCTCGACCGAGGAAAGGGCAAAGTATCGGACTAGATTGGCAATCTAGCCTATTTTGAAATCGAGGTAAGTTTGCGTGTAATAAGTTCAACGCCATGTTAGTATGACTTTAAATATTCGATATTTGTGAAGATGTATGATATGTCTATGAATTTGAATAATGGTGTTGTGTGAGAAAATGATGAGAATTGTGATTTTGAAGTCCCGGTTGGACTTAAATAAATAAGAGAACAATATCATCAAGACTTGAGATGGGTAAGATCCCGTATAAGACCATGTCCGAGACATGGCCTCGGCACCAAATTGAAATCCCGTATAAGACCATATCAGGGATATGGCATCGGCATTAAATATGAGAAACGTATAAGACCATATCTGGGATATGGCATCGATAATCGATATGAGATCCCGTATAAGACCATATCTGGGATATGGCATCGACAATCGATATGAGATCCCGTATAAGACCATATCTGGGATATGGCATCGGCATCTAGAAGTGACCCCACGTAAGACCACATCTGGGATGTGGCATTGGCTTCGTAATTATGTGAATGAGGATGATCATGTATCCTTGAATATCCCAAGTGATTTAATGGGGTAAATAGTTAAGCTTAGGATAGAGATGAGATAAATGCTAAGACTATGTGATGAAGTGATACAGGTATATGTGAGTAATTCACGAGAATGGTTTACGATATGTGGCATGATATGTAATCAGTATGAGTAAGTTTGAGTAAGTTATGGAAATGAGCTTAAGACTTGTGTTTTTATTCAATACAATGGATGGATGACATTACGAGCTTTATGTTACTATTTATTTCATGCAAACTTACTAAGCTTTATGCTTACCCCTCTCATTTCCCTTTTCCTTGTAGCATTGCCAAGTTAGCTTGAGAATTCGTGGAACGTCGGAGTTCAAAAATCACACTATCGACTACTTTTTGGTATAGCCAAGTTAGATTCATTTTGAGTATGGCATGTATAGGGCTTGATCATTTTATTATGTCATTTTGTTAGCAAATGTGTTGGCTATTAATGTTGTTCAATTCATTTTGTAAATGGTCATTGGAAATTGGCCAATACTTGACATGTTTATATATTCAATGATGATTAATTTCTTGAAGTGTATGCTTGTGTGGATGTCTTAATTTTGAGTTCATATAGGTTCCATATGGTCATAATATGTGTTGAATTGAATTGGTATAAGTATGGTTACTTTGCAAGGTGGCATTTGGCTTGGTAAATAGCCTTACAAATGTCCACACGGGTAGACACACGGGCGTGTGTTTAGGCCGTGTGTGACACACGGTCAGCCCCATGGGCGTGTTGCTTGGCTGTGTGTCCCCATGCATGCTAGGTTGGCAAGTCAGTAAGCTCAGTAGTAGACACACGGACAGAGACACGGCCGTGTGTCTCGACCGTGTGGGAGGCACGACCTAAGACACGGGCATGTGCCCAAGCCGTGTGAAGTCTGCACCTGAAATTAGGAATTTAATTCGACACATGGTCTAAGGACACGGGCGTGTGCCTTGGTCGTGTGACCTTAGTGAGGTGATGACTTCATAAACAGAATGCCATGGTTTTTAGCACACGGGCTAAGACACGGGCGTGTCGAGGCCATGTGAGGGACACGGGCCAGGGACATGGGCGTGTGTCCGGTCGTGTGAAAACCCCTGTAGGATCGAATTAAGAAATAATTCCACACTGGTGTGGAACATGGGCATGTGATTTACCACACGGGCGTGTTCCATCCTTCACACGGGCGTGTGGCCCTCTTTTATGTCAAATTTGTCTAAGGGTTCAAAGGCTTCCGGTTTAGTCTCGAATCATTCTGGGTATAAGTTTAGGGTCTCGTAAACCTATAATAAGGACATTATAGTCTTGAATGAAAAGTTTTAAATTTGACGTGAAGTTTTATGGATCTATATCTATGATTGAGCAAGTTAAGTACGATAATGCCTCGTACTCGGTTCAAGCATCAAATATGGGTAAGGGGTGTTACATTTACTTTGGTGAAGCTTCGGAATAGTTAGTACCTTCTACGAGTAAAGTGAAAGGCTAGGAAAAGCTAGTTTAAGCTTTCAGCGACAAGGCGAATGTGCGAACGGTGAGTGTTTGGAATCGCTGCTTGTAGACATGATTCTTTGTGTTATTTGGGAATTTAGGATTAGCCTAAACCCCTACTCTAAATTCCTAGTGTAAGTTTTTTCATACTCTTGTTTAAGTTGTGAAATATGTGATTTTCTATTATGGAACTGTGGTTTAAGATGTGATACTGTGACATGTGAAAGATGCTTATGATGGCTATTGTGAAAGTGTTAGTTGTGGCCATGTTGTACATGTCAATTGACTGTGATAATGATGTGCTTATAAAGTGAATGTGCAGTGATAAAGTGCCGAAAATAGTAAGTAAAATGTGTGTTTAATTAAGGATATTTTGGTGTTGTGATCTTTGAGACCATTGGATATAGTTGGCATGCCATAAGATTTGTGAGTACTCACTCTTGTGTTGTGTTTTTGGGGCATTAAGGCCCAAGACAGATTTGGAGGGATATGGGAATGTGAACTCGACTCCATTCAATGGGATATGTTGGTGTGTTGGAGAGTGTTAGCTAAATGCTACGCTTTTGGGATATGTTCGACTCATTGAGTCAATGGAATGTTGGAGATCCGTGTATCCAGTTTGTGGTGATAGAACCCACTTTTATGTTTCATAGCCTCAAGTGCCAAATTATCGTTACATGTGATTTTATAAAATGTGATATTGTGATATGTGATGTATGTATAAACCTGTGAAAAATAAGCTAAATGAGTTGATTAATATTACATGAATATGTTAGTATGTTCTCATAATAAATTGCGTATGTAGTTGAGCTTTGATCGTTTCTGTCTAACATGTGAATGCATGTCTATTTGGTGGTTATTCTGATCATTCACTGAGCTTGTTTAAGTTCACCCACTCTTTTTAAACCTTTGCAAATAGTTAGCATTACAGTGTGAGTGGTGCGGAAATTTCAAAGGGAGTGATCCAAGTAGAGTTAGCATTTGAGCAGGTGATTTATAGCTATTATTTTGAACTGTGGGAATAAGGTAATATGGTAGATTTGTTGCATGAATATTTCCATGACATTTTGGATGATTACTTGGACTTGTTACTCATAGAATTTATATACGTTTGACATTAATTTATTGGTATTGCCTAGCTTAAACTATTGATGATGCTTGAGTTGTAGTTCCAGATTTTTTTATGCTAAACTTTAAGTGCTAAATGCATGACGAGTTGGTATATGTATGGTTGTGTTAAATGATTTGTTTTTGTGGTATTTTTGTTGTTTTGTGCAGAGGTATCAATAATCGAGTATTTAGTATCGATACCTCTATAATATTTCGAATGTGCAGAAAGTTAATAACTCAATTTGGTATCGATACCATTTCTCGAGTATCGATACTTGAGGTAATAACAAGAGGAAGTTTATGGGCGAGCAGTACATGGAAACTCGTAAACATGAGTTCTTAGACTTGGTTCAAGGTAATTTGACTATGGTTGAGTATGAATCGGAGTTCATACGACTTAGCCAGTATGCTCCTAAGATGGTTCTTTCTAAGAGGGACCGTTGTAAGAGGCTTCCTTTTAGGCTAAATCATTATATTCGAGTTTACTTGGTAGCTCAGAACGTGGAGTTGTTTGATGAGTTGGTTGAGAAAGCCAAAGATGTTAAGGAGACTTTGGCTGAGCCCCCGCATTCTGTGGTAACTAAATCGGGTAAGAGGATTTCCGATGGTAAATCAAGATGATCGCCTAAGAGGGGGCGTGATAATCAGAGTTCTGGTAGAGGCGTGAGACGTGGGTTTCGACCTAGTCAGCCTAAGCAACAAAGCAGTGTTGTGGTTAGTACTAGAGGTTCGACGGGTGGTTCTGGTGGCCACTTTGTACACATTATGAGCGTGGACATCCTGGTGAGTGTCGCAAATTGACCTATGAATGTTTTAAGTTTGGCTCGAAGGAACATATGTTGAGGGATTGTCCAAATAGAGTGGAGGTTTAACAGACTCAGAGTTTTACACCTGCTAGAGGCCGTGATCACGGTAGAGGTAATGGGAAACCGGTTGGACAACAAGTTGTTCCTCATACTGTTGCTACTCAGGTTGATTTTGGAGGTCCAGGTCGAGTTTATGTTGTTCTGGAGTCGGAGAATCATGATCCGACTGATCTCATCGTAGGTACTTTTACTTTGCAATCGGTTCTTTTATTCTCTTTGGTTGATTCTGGATCTATACATTCATATATCTTGAGTGAATTTTCGTATAATTTAAGGATTCCTGTAGAGACTATTGGTTTGGGTATGACTGTTATTAGCTCTTTCAGTGATAATGTTGTGGTAAATCGAGTGCATCTTAGGTGTCCCCTTATGATTCAAGGGCATGTTTTCTCTGTGGATCTTATGGAATTGTCTTTTTATTGTTTTTATGTGATTCTTGGTATGAACTGGTTAACAGAACATAAGGCTAAGATAGATTTTGAATTGAAACCAATTGCTTTGAGGAATAATGATGGGTTGGAGATTGTTGTTGTTAGTGAAATACTGAGATTTATGTCTAATGTGATTTGGGCTATCAAGGCTGAGAAGATGATGGGTAAACGTTGTGAAGTTTATTTAGCTTATGTGATGAACTCAGTTAGCAAGGAGTTGAGGGTTTAGGATACTCGTACCGTTCAGGGTTTTCCTGACGTTTTTCTTGAAGAATTGCCTGGTTTGCCGCCAAAATGTGAAGTAGAGTTTGGTATTAAGCTCTATCCTGGTACTGCACCGGTGTCTATTACGCCCTATTACAGGGCACCAAAAGAGCTCAAGGAATTAAATATTTAGTTGCAAGAGTCGCTTGACAGAGGGTTCATTCGACCGAGTGAATCTTCGTAGGGTGGACTGATTTTATTTGTTTGTGAAGAAGAATGGTATGTTGTGGTTGTGTATCGACTATAGGCAATTGAATAAGTTGACCATCAAGAACAAGTATCATTTGCCTTGAATTGATGATTTATTTGATCAGTTCAGAGGTGCAACGGTGTTTTCAAAAATTGATTTAAGATTGGGGTATTATCAGTTGAAGGTAAAAGAGTCTGACATCTTGAAAACTGCTTTTAGGACTCGGTATAGGTATTATGAGTTTTTGGTCATGCCATTTGGTTTAACTAATGCCCCTACTGCGTTCATGGATTTGATGAACCGTGTGTTTCATTCGTACTCGAATCAACTATTGGTTGTCTTCATAGACGATATTTTGGTGTATTCTCGTTCGGAGGAGGATCACGATGCGCATTTGAGGATTGTTTTACAGATTTTGAGGGATAAGTAGTTGTATACGAAGCTGAGTAAGTGTGAATTTTGGCTAAAAGATGTGACGTTCTTAGGTCATGTTGTGTCAACAAAAAGGATTCGAGCAGATCCAAAGAAAATTGAGGCAATCTTAGAGTGGAAACAGACAAGGAATGTTACCGAGGTTCAAAGTTTCTTGGATTTAGCTGGCTATTATCATAGATTAGTTGAAGGGTTTTCCCTTATTGTTGACCCTTAATGAAACTACTTCATAAAAACGTGGTGTTTGAGTGGACTGGTGAAAGAAAAAAAAGTTTTGAACAATTTAAGGCAGTTTTGACTGAGGCACTAGTGTTGATTCTACCAGAGCCTGGGAAAGATTTTGTGGTTTACAGTGATTCTTCGTATTCAGGACTTGGTTGTGTGTTAATGCAAGAGGGCAAGGTTGTGGCATATGCCTCGAGACAATTGAAGACACATGAGCGTAATGTGATTTTATAAAATCTGATATTGCGATATGTGATATATGCATAAACATGTGAATATTAAGCTAAAATAGTTTATTATTACATGAATATGTTAGTATATTCTAATAATAAATTGCATATGCAGTTGACCTTTAATCGTTTTCGTCTAGCATGTGAATGCATGTAACACCCCTTACCCGTATTCAACACCGGAACAGGGTACGAGGCATTACCGAACTTACAACACAAGCATTCACACAAATCCAAGTCATAAATTTGCGTCCAATTTAAAAACATTTGTGTTCAATCTTAAAGTCCCTAATACGAGCCTACGAGGCCCAAAACGTGCATTGGAAGTGGTTCGGGAATAAACCGAGAACTTTAGAAATTTTTACAAAACTTAAAAAAATTTGCTAACTGCAGGGCTCACACGCCCGTGTAGATCTTGGGACACGCCCGTGCTCTCTCAAGGCATGCCCGTGCCTTGTGCCCGTGGTAGACATTGACTAAAATCACACGGCCATGGCATGCCCGTGGCCCTAGCCTGTGTGTAAAACCTCAGCATTCTGACTTAACCACACGGCCTATACACACGCCCGTGTATTATGGCCGTGGGGCATTTACAATTTCATGAGCAAGGTGCAGACTTTACACGGCCTGGGTACACGCCCATGGGCTAGCCGTGCCTCCCACACGTTTTAGACCCACGCCCATGTGTCTAACTAAGTGGGCAATTAGTAGGCTATATACCAAGCCATTTCCACCTAAGGGTGCACACAAACATACCTCTACTCAAACAATACCACTCCTAACCCTTTTGCAAGTCTAAGAACTCATCCAACATACACATTATTGAAATAAACACACAATTCATGAATTTCATCTTCATTAAACAAAAGAGTTTGCCAAGTATTTGTCTAACTCATAGGGCCATTTACAAAATGACTTACATAGCCACCACTTTAACTAACAATCACATCTTGACAAAATACTCAAGTCCTATACATGCCATACTCAAAACAAGTCTAAGATTGTTATACCAAAGTGTTTGTCGATAGTGTGATTTCGAACTCCTGCAAATCCACGATCCTCGAGTTACCTTGGCAATACTACAAGGAAGAAGGGCAATGAAAAAGGGGTAAGCATAAAGCTTAGTAAGTTGCATGGAAATAAATAACAATCATAATACTCATAAAAATAATCCATCCACGGTATTATCTAACCATACACAAATCAAGGCTTCTTGCCATGCTTACTTACAATTGCCCTTATTTAGCACATACCATGCCACACATCGCAATCGTTTCTTCGTGACCCAGTCACGAGTACCTGTATTCACTCATTCACATGACTTAAATATCATTCGCACCTCTACTTCTAAATTCATCTACTTATCCCACCACTCACAAGGGATAGTCAAAGGCACGTGTTTACAGCTATTACTATAAACATAAAACCAATTGCCACGACCCCGAGGTGGTATTACATGGAGTCTTCTCTAGATACCAATGCCATATCCCAGACATGGTCTTACATGGAATTACCTCTAGGTGCCAATGCCATATCCCGGATATGGTCTTATATGGGATTACCTCTAGGTGTAACGATGCCATATCCCGGATATGGTCTTATACGATTTCCATGTTCGTCACACCAAGCCATATCCCGATATGGTGGTCTTATACGGGATCTCAACTTGGTGCCGAGGCCATGTCCCGACATGGTCTTATACGGGACCTTATTTATTTCATATTTCAATGATAGCATTTCTATAATCAACATGGCCCAATTAGGACTCCAACATCTCATTCATATTAACTACTCAATTTAGTAATGCATTATGCTTTAATATAATGCCAAGCATTTCTCAACATGCTAATATGCATATTATTTAAGTCACATACAACTTACCTCGTTTTCAAAATGAGTTAGTTCTTCGGTTCAGTCCACGACTTTATTCTTTCCCCGATCGAGGCAAATTCTCATCTCCTCTTGCTCTATAATAGCAAATTAGCTCATTTTAATCACTACATTAATATAAGCATTTCAATAATCATGCTTAAGCAAAATTACCATTTTGCCCCTAGGCTCGGAAATAAATTCTAATCACATTTCTACCTTCAACAAGCTTAGATAAACATTTGGTGCTCTTAAAGCTATCATCAAAAATCAATATTTCACATACTTACTACAAAATTTGCAACCTTTTCACCAAGGTCCTTATTGGTGTTTTCATGCTAACACCTTTCACAAAAGTTGTTCATACAACAACTAAGCCTCATTCTCTTCCATAAAAATTCAACAATAACTAAAATAGCTCTCATGGCAAAACCTTAAACTCTTTACCATATTGCACAATAGTCCCCTCATTTGAAAGCTTAAGCTTTAGGGGTTTCAAAAGTACAATTATTTTCAAGAAAAGTTCTTTAGAACACTTACTTGAATGGATGAGAGATTGCTACAATTTTGAGCATTCAAAACCCCTATTTGCTGCTAATTTTCAGTGGAAGATGAAAGGGGAAAAGATGATATCTTTTTCTCTCTTTATTTTATTAATATTAGTCAAATAAGTCACCAACTATCACCAACTTTGACCAACATTGTCCATCTTTGTCTCCTATGGCCGGCCATGCTAAATTCAGGGGTCTAACTGCCTTTTAAAGACCTCCAATTTACAATTTATTACCATTTGGCACTTTTAGCTTATAGAATGGAACTTTCGCACTTTATGCGATTTAGTCCTTTTTCGCGATTAAACACGAAATCGCTAAAATTAAAGCATCAAAATTTTCATGTACATATGCTATCATGTTCTAACTCATAATATAACATGAAAATAAATTTCTCGAATCTCGGACGAGTGATCCCGAGACCACTATTCTGACTAGCCCCTAAATCGGGCTGTTACAATTCTCCCCCTTAAGGATTTTCGTCCTCAAAAATCTTACCGGTGAAGAGATTGGGGTATTGGTTTCTCATCGTTTCCTTGGACTCCCATGTAGCCTCTTCTATACCGTGCCTTTTCCATAGTACTTTTACTATGGCTATGCTTTTGTTCTTTAACTGCTTGACTTCACGAGCCAAAATTCTAACTGGTTCCTCTCCATACGTTAAATCTGGTTGTATCTCTACCTCTGTCGGCTCTATAACATGTGAAGGGTCTGAACGGTATCGATGTAACATAGACACATGAAAGATGTCGTGGATCCTTTCCAGCTCAGGTGGCAAGGCTAACCGATAAGCTACCGGTCCTATCCTTTCGGTAACTTCGTAAGGTCCGATAAAGCGCGGACTCAATTTTCCCTTTCGGCCAAATCTGAGGACTTTCCTCCAAGGTGATACTTTCAAGAACACTTTATCACTGACTTTGAATTCTATTTCTTTCCTTTTTAAATCTGAATAGGACTTCTGTCTATCTGAGGCGACTTTCAAATAGTCACGTATCACTTTTACTTTATCTTTAGTTTCTTTAACCAAGTCAACCCCGTGTATTTGTTTCTCTCTGAGTTCTGACCAATACAAGGGCGTTCGACATCTACGCCCATACAATGCATCATAAGGTGCCATCTTAAAACTTGATTGAAAGCTGTTGTTGTAGGCAAATTCCACCAATGGTAAGTATTTCTCCCAATTACCATGGAATTCCAAAACACAACACCGAAGCATGTCTTCTAGTATCTGAATTACCCTCTCTGACTGTCCATCAGTTTGTGGATAAAAAGCTGTACTGAAACTCAATTTCGTGCCTAATGCTTCTTGTAACTTTTTTCAAAACCGTGACGTGAATCTCGGAATTCTATCTGAAATTATCGACAATGGTACACCATGAAGTCTTACTATCTCAGACATATACAAATCTGCCAATTTGTCGAGCGAATAGTCGACTCGCACTGGTATAAAGTGGGCTGACTTAGTGAGTCTATCAACCACTACCCATACTGCATCTTTCTTCTTTGGAGTCAATGGTAAACCCGTCACGAATTCCATAACAATACGGTCTCATTTCCATTCAGGAACCATAATGGGCTGAAGTAAACCCGAAGGTACTTGATGTTCAGCCTTCACTTGTTGACAAATTAGGCATTTCGATACAAACTCGAAAATATCTTTTTTCATACCAAGCCACCAGTAACATTTCCTCAAATCATGGTACATCTTTGTACTGCCTGGGTGTACATTCAAACATCCGTTATGTGCTTCATGCAAAATTTTGCAGATAAGTTCATCATTCCTGGGTACACATACCCGATCTCGAAATGTTAGACATCCATCAAGATTTACTCGAAAGTCTGTCTCAATGTTCGACTCACATAAAACTCTCTTGGCTTGCAAACTGTTATCATCCTTCTGAGCTTCGCAAATCTCCTGGAGAAACAATGGTTTAGCCCTCAACTCGGCTAAAACAGAACCATCATCCAACAAGGTCATCTGAGTATTCATGGCTTTTAGTGCAAACAAAGATTTTCTGCTCAAAGCGTCGGCGACTATGTTTGCCTTTCCCTGATGGTAGTCAATTTCCAACTCATAATCTTTGATTAGCTCTAACCACCTTCGTTGCCTCAAATTCAATTCCTTTTGAGTCATCAAATATTTTAGGCTCTTGTGGTCAGTGAAAATCCGACACCTTTCACCATATAAATGATGTCTCCAAATTTTCAACGCAAACACAATTGCGGTCAATTCTAAATCATGAGTCGGGTAGTTCTTCTCGTGCAGCTTCAACTGTGTAGAGGCATATGCAATCACTTTACCCTCTTGCATAAGTACACAACCCAACCCGTTCAAGGATGCATCACTATAAACCACAAATTCTTTTCCCAGTTCTGGTTGCACCAAAATAGGAGCCTCAGTCAACAGTGTCTTCAGTTTCTCAAAACTCTATTGACACTTTTCCGTCCAGTCAAACTTTACATCTTTCTGTAAAAGTCTCGTCACAGGGGTAGCTATCATAGAAAACCCCTTGACAAAATGCCTATAATAACCTGCTAGGCCTAGAAAACTCCTCACTTTAGTTACGCTCCTCGGCGATTTCTATTCAACAATTGTCGAAATCTTACTCGGGTCGACTCTAATCCCTTCTCCAGAGACAATATGCCCCAAAAATCCCACTTCCTTGAGCCAAAATTCACTCTTACTAAATTTGGCATACAATTTTTTTCTCTCAAAACTTGTAGAACCATACTCAAATGCTCTGCATGATCGTTCTCATCTCGAGAGTAGATCAGTATGTCGTTGATAAAGACCACAACAAACCTATCCAAGTACGGTCGAAAAATGCGATTCATCAAATCCATGAAGATAGCTGGGGCATTTGTTAGACCAGAAGGCATGACTAAAAATTCATAGTGGCCGTACCTAGTTCTAAATGCGGTTTTCGGCACATCCGAGTCATTGACTCTCAACTGATAGTACCCTGACCTCAGATCTATCTTGGAAAATACTGTAGCTCCCTTCAATTGATCAAATAAATCGTCGATCCTCGGCAACGGGTATTTATTCTTCACTGTCACCTTGTTGAGTTGCCAATAGTCTATACATAGTCTCATGGAACCATCCTTCTTCTTCACGAATAGGACGGGAGCACCCCACGGAGAAAAACTCAGCCTCGCGAAACCTTTATCCATTAATTCTTGCAACTATGCTTTCAACTCTTTCAGTTCGGTTGGGGCCATTCTATAGGGAGCGACAGAAATAAGGGCAGTACCCGGAGCCAATTCAATCCCAAATTCAATCTCTCTAACTGATGGTAGCCCTGGCAACTCTTCTGGGAAAACATCTAGGTATTCGCAAACTATGGGTACTGACTCAACTTTCAACTCAGTCTCCTTAGTGTTCAACACAAAGGCAAGATAAGCCTCATACCCCTTCCTTAGGTACCTCTGAGCTGACAAGGTCGATACCACTATTGGTGACCTATCCGACTTATCTGATTCAACACAAATAAAATTACTATTTTCATCTCTCAACTCGATATGCTTCTTCCCACAATTCACAATTACACTATGGGTAACTAACCAATCCATCCCGAGAATGACATCAAATTCGTCAAACGGTAATAACATAATATCAACTGGGAAACAATGACCCTTAATCATCAAAGTGCACCCTTTGCAAACTCTATCAACCAACACACACTTGCCTAGGGGATTAGACTAATTTCATGCATATGTATGAGTGAGTATATCCCGGGTCAATTAAAGCTATAACACGAGTATTATGGAGAGAAAAGATACCCGTGATCACGTCAGGGGAAGATGCCTCTTCACGAGCACGAATGGCATATGTCCTCGCCGGTGCTCTACCCTCAACTTTAGTAGCTTGCTCTCTAGGTGGATTTTTGCTTCCCATCTTAATCCCCGGGTTTCTCAGTGGTCTTCCCCTTGTGGTACTTCCCAATCTCGCATTCTGAGGCTTTCTTTTCTCGTCCACCTCGGGACGGTTTACGATAAAATGGTCTAAGGACCCACATCTCAAAACAAGCTTTCTCATTAGCTCTACACTCACGAGAATGGTGCCTGCCACACCTTGAGGCATTCAGTCTATTTGGTCGAACGTTGCCCACACTAGCAACTGATGTAGTGTGCCCTTTCGATCCCGAGAGTCGCTTGCCTTTATTTCAGGTTAAAAACCCCTCTGAAGTGACTGATCGAGTAGTGAAATCCCTCAATTTCTTAGATGAGGATTGGTGAGACTTGTTCAGTTGTCTCTTCCTTGATTCTCGAGACTCGTACTTGGCTTTTCTCTTCTCTTTAGCCAACTCTTCGGCTTTACAGGCCCTATCCACCAACACTACAAACTCCTTTAATTCGAGAACTCCCACGTAAAGGCAGATATCTTCATTCAATCCGTCTTTGAACCTCTTGGACATGATGGCCTCGGTAGACATGCATTCTCTTGCATTCTTGCTAAGCCTTACGAACTCCCGTTCGTAGTCGGTCACTAACATACGGCCTTGCTTCAATTCCAAGAACTCCTTTCTCTTGTGGTCGATGAACCTCTGGCTGATATACTTCTTCCAGTATTCCTCTTGGAATAATTCCCAACTAACTCTCTCCCTTGGTACCACCGACACCAGGGTGTTTCACCATCGGTAGGTTGAATCTCTTAGGAGAGACACCGCACACTTTAGGCACTCCTCCGGCGTGCAGGATAACTCATCGAATACCCGAATGGTATTCTTGAGCCAGAATTTCGCTTTCTCCGGGTCATCATCCTTATTTTCCCAAAATTCCTCGGCTTCTTGCTTCCGGATCTTATCCACCGGAGGCCTTTCTCTTCTCACCACCTCAACTACTTGAGGGGCTACTGGAGCGGGTTGAGAAATTGGTGGGGGCGAAGGGGGTTGAGCGTTAGGATTTGCTCAGATATACTCAGTATACCAGTTGCTCATCATATGGAAAAAGGCTTCTCGAGCCTCTTCCCCCTGACTCAAAGTCTCAGGTCTACTATTAGCTGGCGCGGTCCCTTGAGCGGGAGCCGGCGCATTACTCGCAGCATCATCAGCTGCAGTTCGGTCTGGATCAGAATCCATCTACTACATAAAACACAAATTTATACGTCATGAGCCGTCACACTATCATTACTCAGACACTCTTACATATGGCATGTATAGCTAGACTCGTACTTACGCTACGTTAGTCCTAGAATCGACTAAATCGTAGCTCTGATACCAATAAATGTAACACCCCATACCCGTATTCAACACCGAAACAGGGTACGAGGCATTACCGAACTTACAACACAAGCATTCACACAAATCCGAGTCATAAATTTGCGTCCTATTTAAAAACATTTGTATTCAATCATAAAGTCCCTAATACGAGCCTACGAGGCCCAAAACGTGCATTGGAAGTGGTTCGAGACTAAACCGAGAACTTTAGAAATTTTTACAAAACTTAAAAAAAATTTGCTAACTGCAGGGCTCACACGCCCGTGTAGATCTTGGGACACGCCCGTGCTCTCTCAAGGCATGCCCGTGCCTTATGCCCGTGGTAGACACTAACTAAAATCACACGGCCATGGCACGCCCGTGGCCCTAGCCCGTGTGTAAAGCCTCAGCATTCTGACTCAACCACACGGCCTATACACACGCCCGTGTATTATGGCTATGGGGCATTTACAATTTCATGAGCAAGGTGCAGACTTCACACGGCCTGGGTACACGCCCATGGGCTAGCCGTGCCTCCCACACGGTTTAGACCCACGCCCATGTGTCTAACTAAGTGGGCAATTAGTAGGCTATATACCAAGCCATTGCCACCTAAGGGTGCACACAAACATACCTCTACTCAAACAATACCACTCCTAACCCTTTTGCAAGTCTAAGAACTCATCCAACATACACATTATTGAAATAAACACACAATTCATGAATTTCATCTTCATTAAACAAAAGAGTTTGCCAAGTATTTGTCTAACTCATAGGGCCATTTACAAAATAACTTACATAGCCAACACTTTAACTAACAATCACATCTTGACAAAATACTCAAGTCCTATACATGCCATACTCAAAACAAGTCTAAGATTGTTATACCAAAGTGCTGTCGATAGTGTGATTTTCAAACTCCTGCAGTCACGATCCTCGAGTTACCTTGGCAATACTACAAGGAAGAAGGGCAATGAAAAAGGGGTAAGCATAAAGCTTAGTAAGTTGCATGGAAATAAATAACAATCATAATACTCATAAAAATAATCCATCCACGGTATTATCTAACCATACACAAATCAAGGCTTCTTGCTATGCTTACTTACAATTGCCCTTATTTAGCACATACCATGCCACACATCACAATCATTTCTTCGTGACCCAGTCACGAGTACCTGTATTCACTCATTCACATTACTTAAATATCATTCGCACCTCTACTTCTAAATTCATCTACTTATCCCACCACTCACAAGGGATAGTCAAAGGCACGTGTTTACAGCCATTACTATAAACATAAAACCAATTGCCACGTCCCCGAGGTGGTCTTACATGGAGTCTTCTCTAGATACCAATGCCATATCCCAGACATGGTCTTACATGGAATTACCTTTAGGTGCCAATGCCATATCCCGGATATGGTCTTATATGGGATTACCTCTAGGTGTAACGATGCCATATCCCGGATATGGTCTTATACGATTTCCATGTTTGTCACCGAAGCCATATCCCAGATATGGTCTTATACGGGATCTCAACTTGGTGCCGAGGCCATGTCCCGGACATGGTCTTATACGGGACCTTATTTATTTCATATTTCAATGATAGCATTTCTATAATCAACATGGCCCAATTAGGACTCCAACATCTCATTCACATTAACTACTCGATTTAGTAATGCATTATGCTTTAATATAATGCCAAGCATTTCTCAACATGCTAATATGCATATTATTTAAGTCACATACAACTTACCTCGTTTTCAAAATGAGTTAGTTCTTCGGTTCAGTCCACGACTTTATTCTTTCCCCGATCGAGGCGGATTCTCATCTCCTCTTGCTCTATAATAGAAAATTAGATCATTTTAATCACTACATTATTATAAGCATTTCAATAATCATGCTTAAGCAAAATTACCATTTTGCCCCTAGACTTTGGCAAAATGACCATTTTGCCCCTAGGCTC
The DNA here is from genome assembly GCA_025698515.1 of Gossypium sturtianum. Lineage (NCBI taxonomy): Eukaryota > Viridiplantae > Streptophyta > Magnoliopsida > Malvales > Malvaceae > Gossypium > Gossypium sturtianum. The sequence continues at coordinate 129,789,847 of CM046948.1, forward strand.
GGAAATAAATTCTAATCACATTTCTACCTTCAACAAGCTTAGATAAACATTTTATGCTCTTAAATATATCATCAAAAATCAATATTTCACATACTTACTACAAAATTTGTAACCTTTTCATCAAGGTCCTTATTGGTGTTTTCATGCTAACACATTTCACAAAAGTTGTTCATACAACAACTAAGCCTCATTCTCTTCCATAAAAATGCAACAATAACTAAAATAGCTCTCATGGAAAAACCTTAAACTCTTTACCATATTGCACAATAGTCCCCTCATTTGAAAGCTTAAGCTTTAGGGGTTTCAAAAGTACAATTATTTTCAAGAAAAGTTCTCTAGAACACTTACTTGAATGGATGAGAGCTTGCTGAAATTTTGAGTATTCAAAACTCCTATTTGCTTCTAATTTTTGGTGGAAGATGAAAGGAGAAAAGATGATATCTTTTTCTCTCCTTATTTTATTAATATTAGTCAAATAAGTCACCAACTATCACAAACTTTGACCAACATTGTCCATCTTTGTCTCCTATGGCCGGCCATGCTAAATGTGGGGGTCTAATTTCCTTTTAAAGACCTCCAATTTACAATCTATGGCCATTTGGCACTTTTAGCTTATAGAATGGAACTTTTGCACTTTATGCGATTTAGTCCTTTTTCGCGATTAAACACGAAATCGCTAAAATTAAAGCATCAAAATTTTCATGTACATATGCTATCATGTTCTAACTCATAATATAACATGAAAATAAATTTCTTGAATCTCGGATGAGTGATACCGAGACCATTATTTCGACTAGCCCTTAAATCGGGCTGTTACAATGCATGTCTATTTGGTGGTTATTCTGATCATTCACTGAGCTTGTTTAAGCTCACTCACTCTTTTTAAACCTTTGAAGATAGTTAACGTTGCGGTGTAAGCGGTGCGGAAATTTCCAGTAGTGTGATCCAAGTAGATTTAGCTTTTGAGTAGGTGATTTATAGCTATTATTTTGAACTATGGGAATAAGGCAATGTGGTAGATTTGTTGCATGAATATTTCCATAACGATTTGGATGATTACTTGGACTTGTTACTCTTAGAATTTATAGACGCTTGACATTAATTTATTGGTATTGCCTAGCTTAAACTATTGATGATGCTTGAGTTGTAGCTCCGAATATTTTTTATGCTAAACTTTGAGTTTTAAATGCATAATAAGTTGGTATATGTATGGTTGTGTTAAATGCTCTTTTTGATGGTATTTTTGTTATTTTGTGCAGAGGTATCGATAATCGAGTTTTTTAGTATCGATACCTCTATGATATTTTGAATGTGCAGGAAGTCAGTAACTCAATTTGGTATCGATACCATTTCTCGAGAATCGGTACTCAGGATAATAATATCTATACTTTTTTATTGGTATCAATAGTTTGCTGGTTTTAAATTTTTGCAAAGAAACATAATGCTAGAATGATACCGATTTTCTAAGCGGTATCGATACCATTTATGAGAAAAAACGATATCATTGAATGAGTACCGATACCTACGTGATCTATTAGAAATTTATGTTAAATGGACTTTAAGCAAGCTTTTAACTTGTGTTAAGGTCGATTTTTGTATGTTTAAGCAAATTCTAACTTTTTCTAGGAGAGATTAGACTTAAACCTCATATAGTTATTCAATTATGATGTTAATCTCATGTCAATGAGATGTTTTATGCTTTGTTGATGATGAGAACTTGGTGTAGCGTCCTATTACTCAGGCTCGGCGACCGAGCCAAGTATAGGGTGTTATAGGTCACATCAGTCAATTTGTTACTCTCTTGAACGATCTAAAGACTGTCAAGATTAATATAGATTATGAAGATCAGGCTATGTTATTATTATGCTCTTTGCCCCATTCGTATAAAACTTTTAGGGAGACCCAAATTTATGGTAGAGATAAACTCTCTTTTGAAGATGTGAAGGGTAACTTGTTGAGCAAGTAAAAACTTGATAATGAGTTAGGTTCGAGTGGCAATTCTGGTAGTCAAGCCTTCGTTTTAGTTGCTAGAGGCAGGCAACACTCTAAGGATTCAGGTCAGAACAAATATAGGTCAAGATCGAAGTCAAGGAATCGTGACAAAACATGTAACTACTGCAAGAAGTTGAGTCACATAAAGGCAGAATGTTATAGGTTGAAAAACAAAAATGAGAGGGCTGTTGAGAGCAACAAGGATGAGAAGCAGAAGGCGAAGCTGGCCGGTGCTAGTGTGGTCGAAGACAATGGTGATAATTTGTTGTTAGTTTCTACGACCGAATGGTGTAAGCTTACGTTCCTGGATTCAGGTTATTTTTTCTATATGTGTCCAAACAAGGACTTTTTCTCCACATATAGTCCAGTTGAAGGTCGAGTTGTGCTTATGGAGAACAATTCACCCTGTAAGGTAATCAGTCTTGGTACCATTCATATCAGGATGCACAACGGAATCATTAAGACCCTATCAAATGTCAAGCATGTGTCTGATTTAAAGAAGAATCTCATCTCCTTGGGAAATTTAAACATAAAGGGTTGTAGGTTGTCATCGAGTTAAGCAATATTAAGGTATCTCATGGAACTCTTGTTCTAATGAGAGGTCGAAAAACTAGCAGTCTTTATGTTCTACAGGGTTCAACAGTTACTGGTAAAGCAGTACTTTCCTTGTCTGTTAAGGATTCAGAGTTGACTCATTTGAGGCATAAGAAACTTGGTCATATAAATAAAAAAGGTATGATCGTTTTGAATAAGAGAGGTTCTCTCACGGATGCAGAAGTTGGAAACACATAGCACTACATTTATGGGAAGTAAACACGAGTCAGCTTTGATTTGTCAGTTCAGAAAACTAAAAGTCTTCTATTTTCAAAGTTCAAACACTACCTAAACTCGGTTAGTATCCTACAAAAATCGAGTTAGGCCCATGACGGGCATGGGAAAAGAAGGCATGTTAAATACGAGTCAATGTAGAGATTTGTGGGGTGTGTCTCGCATTTATCGAACTCTTTGTAGGTACTTAGAAAGATGATCAATGAACAACCGAAGAAGGGCCAAAATAGGCCCGACGTCACGACGAAGAGCATCAGGATGATGCAATGAAACCTCAAGATTAACGTGGCATCAATGTCATGACAAGGAGAACATGGACGTCACAACGTTTTCCCAACTTATGCAGTTGCGTTTTGATAGTTCAACAAGACTTCTTTTTCCCAGTTAAACTCTAATTACTTTAGGAGTATTTTAGTCATATTAGGACTTTAATATTAGACTATTTAAATGTCTTTGTAACCCTGTTTTAGAGAGTTCATAGAATATCTCTTATGTGAGATTTTGAGGAAGACCTTTAGAGAGAGTTTTAATAAAGCTTTGTTTTTCGGGTTAAGGGTCTTGTTTTTATTTTCTCCATCTTGTACTCTTCGCTGGTTTGTCAATTAGGTGAAGATTTTTTTTGCCCGTGATTTTTTATCTTCTTCATTGGAGGAGTTTTTTCACGTAAATATTTGTGTGCCTAATTTTATTTTTTCTCTTTTCGTTCTTGTTCGTTGCTTATACGTGTGTATCCCCAACACAAACATATAATCCATACCATAAAAAAATTCTAAAGTTCACCTCACCTTGAAGTAGCACCAAGAGAGCAAAGTTACACACCAAAATGAAAAGGAAATAACAAATGAGAAGATAAACTTGAACAAAAGAGGAGGAAAAAAAAAGAAACAAAGGCAAAAATGGAAAACCACATTAGAGTAGAGATGTCACTTTAAACAACAAATTGTTTGGCCCTAATAGAAGGGTAATGAGGCCGCACAAAGTGACATGAGACCGTAACCGAAAGATTGACACCCTTTAATTAGACTGAAAAGATGAAGTTGAACATGGAGCAAAGTGATGGAGAAAAACGTAGAAATGAAAAGGTGGGTCACAACAGAAAGAACTTGGTTATATTGGGAGAAAACAGTCCAAAGAGACTAGCAAAAATGCAGTAATCAAAGCTTTAACATAAAAGCTAAAGAGGGAAGTTACCTAGTTGGTCTAGTGGAGGAGGAGCAAAAAAGATGAATTTTACAATTCAATGAGAGGGAGAACAACTTTGACTGAGCCTAAAAATAAACATGATACCATGGGTGATTAAATTATTTTATGGGTCTTTATTTTCTAAGTTTAGGTCTAGGTGCAAATTAGTTCCTCTATTATAAGAGTGAACACTTCAATCCTTATATGTATAATTTTCAAAAAAAAAGAAATAGGTAAAATTGAAAGTGAAAGTAAGGTTAAATGTTAAAAAATGTGTGTCATGATTTAAAGTGACGTACAAAAAGTAAGCAATTTAATCCTTTTTTTTTTTTCCAAGTATAAAAATGTTGATTTGTTTTTTTCCTCTTAGTCACTTTAAACACGACAATATAACATTTTTTAACGTTTAAGGTTACCATCATTTAAAAAATTCTTATGTTATAAAATTTAGATTAATTCGCATATTGGTATCTAAACTATATTTTTTTTCTCATTTTGGTATCTAAACTTTTTTTTGGTCACAATTGTTACTTAAACTACTTTTTTTTGTCAAGTTGGTACCTCCGTTAGTCCAACCGTTAGTTAAACCATTAAATCTATTTTAAAAAGGTCTTAACCCACAAATTAGTATCTAAATTATACCATTTTTCCAAATTGGTACCTAAACATTTTTGTTGTCACAAGTGGCACCTAAACTATTTTTCTGTTACCCATTTTACACTAAAATATTATATCCGTTAAGAAAATTCCAACCAATAACAAACTGTCGCGTCATATAAACTTAAAAAAATAGTTTTTTATTATTTTTTTCTTTTTTCATTTTACATTATTTTTTTCTTTATTCTTTTTTATTTGTTCTCATTTTTTTTCTTTCTTCTTCATTTATAATGTCTATCAATACTAGCAATGTTCGAAATTTTCCCTCTTGAAGTCGAAATGTTGACGATTAATTTTATTTTTGAACTTCACTACCTACTTGCTCTACCTAACGGAATCGAGAATGTTATTTCATTTATCAAAACCAGTTTTTTAAAAATCGGGTCAATTAGTCAAACTGGTTGGACCTGGAATCGATCAGCGCACTAGTTCAGAAATAGGGTTGAACTGATTAACCCCCAAATCGATATAAACCAATTGAACCAAGCTAAAAAATAGTTGAACTAATTTTCTCTATTTTTAGGTATATTTTATTTTATGATTTTTTTAATAATTTATTTAATCAAACCAAACAAACTGATCAAATAAAAAACTGGTGGTCTAACTAGTTTGACCATTTGTCAAGTTCAGAAGAAAGAAAAAAGAAAAAATATATATATAAGAGAAAATAATATTTTTTATCTATTTTTGTCACATGTCAATTTTTAATTGATTATTTTTTTTTAATAGACTTAACAGTTTAACTAACAATTGAACTAACAGAAGTACTAACTTAACTAAAAAAATAATTTAAATACACTTTTAACTAAAAAAATACTTAGGTACGAAAATGAAAAAATAAATTTAAGAAAACACGGTTAAGCTTAAAATTTAATGAAAACGAAGCAAATTGCTGGCATTTACCATAGAAGGAAGTGTTGGGCAATTAAACCCACCATTAGCAGGTAGAGGAAATTGGGAGAGAGCTAGAATTGAAGTGTGTCCAAGTAGACTCGTTTTATATGGGTCTCGGTGAAAAACAAGATGGGCTTTTTCTATAAAACTGTTTAAACAGGGACGCCCTTTTTTATTTGGTCTATGATGGGTTTGCATATACAATTAGCCTGTTAATAATATACACAATATTCAATGGGGTTTATATCATTTCATACCACATAGTATAAAAAAGATACCTTAGAACTTGGTGCCATCGATCAATAGTCTCTTGTAGGCAGTAATCTGAAATGTGTGATTCATATGAAAATAGGCTTATCTATCATGTTATTTCATGCCTAAGCAAGGACTTTGTCCAGTGTCAGAAAGAAAACACAAAGTGGATATCTGACATTGTCCTTAGCTGCTTTGAAACAGCCAGTTTCCTACCACAAAAACAAATTTATAGTCTCATCATCATCATCATCCTCAAGTCTTTTTTTTTTCTTTAAATGTTAATCTCAGGACACGACCAAATTCCAATAATTTCATGTTCTTACCCTTGGTATCTTATGGCTTGGAATAAAACCCGGAAAAAAAAGGCCTATGGGATTCTTCAAACTATGTCCCATATGGCCATTATTGGAAACTCAAAATCCATTAATAATATCGGTTTCTCCCTTTTGTTTTGGTTAAGATAGCCTTTTATTGCACACCTATGCCCATCACTGTCATTTTGGTATTGTCATTTGATTCTATGTTAGATGCATAATTAGTTTAGCTAATTTCGTTTGACTTCTACTAAGCCTTCATATTCTACCTTTTTTTAAATAATGGACTTTGGGAAAATCTAAGTTTCATCCTAAAATCTATGCATTTTCTCAATTAAAACTAAGTTGATGTAACTATTATTTGTTTTTTTTTTTATGTATTAATGGTATTGAGTGAATTTTTCAAAACTACTATTTTTTTCAAAAAAAAAAATTATTGGATTAGGTTGTTTTTTCGAAAAATTACGGGACTAAGGTGAAATAACGAAAACGCTTCTAGGTAGAAGCGTTTTCCTCAACGGTCACCCCACCCAACGACTACCCTGTCTAGAGGTGTACATGGGTCGGGCGGCCCGGCCCGGCCCGAAGGCCCGCCCGAAATGTGGGAGGGTTTGGACAAAAATATAGGCCCGAAAATGGGCTTGGACAAAAAAATAAGGCCCGTTTAAAAAATGGGCCGGCTCGGTAAGGCATTTTTGCGGCCGGCCCGGCCCGATTCACTAAAGAAAAAAATATTTTTAATATTATTTTCTTATTATTTTTCTTTTATTTTGCTACCATTTTACTATTATGTTTCTATTATTTTGTTGTTATTGTTTAGATATTATATAAAACTTATTTTATTGTTAATTTTGTTATTATTTTAAAGATATTTGTTAATTTTGTTATTATTTTAGAGGCATTTGCTTGTTAGGTTACATCTATTTTAGTATTATTTAAGTCTACATATTTTTAAAATTTATTTTCAATTTGTTGAAAAATATTTATTTTAATTTTTAGTATTTTTGATGTATTATATATATTTAAAAATTATATAAAATAATATAAAAATAATACGGGCAATTGGGTTCTAGGGCACTGGTTTTAGCATTTTTATATGGGCCGGGTTTGGGCAAAATTTTAGGCCCATTTTTTGGGCCCGGCCCGGCCCGAGCCCAATGAACGGGCCTAAATTTTTAGTTGGGCCCGGCCCAAACCCGACCCGGCCCGGCCCATGTACACCTCTAACCCTGTCCAATGGCTATTTAAATAGCCATTAAACCCAACAGCTAACCCCCCTTATAAACTCATACAATTCTTTTATTTTTTTCAACTCAATCTCAACTATCTTTCTTGCATTCTCAAATCTCTTTCAAATTTCTCTCAATTCCCTCTTAATTTCTCACTTAATTTTTATTTCTCTCTCAACTCTCTTTTTTTTATTAAAAATGTATTAAGGTTTTCTTAAATTATTTTTCTATTACAATTTATTTCGTGTTTTTCGAAATTAGTAATGACAAAATCTCTATTCCGTTTGGATGGGAAGCACATTTTGGTTGATCAATTACAAATAGTAAGAAATTTTTATTATTATATTTAATCAAATTTAATTTAAATATTTTATTGTTATACTGAAATTTAATATCTTTTACTCTTTTTTATATATGATCTTAAGATCAGATTTTGGAGACGTACATTTGTAATCTACTCGCTCCTCCATCGTCCTTAATCGAACCATACTTGAGAGATGCGAGATTTTTGCACGTGGCCCGTATGGGTAGGGGGTGTAAATTGGACCCTACACTTGTAAGCGCGTTGGTGGAAAGGTGGAGAACCAAGACGCACACATTCCATCTTCCATGCGGCGAGTGTACTATCACTCTCGATGGCGTGTAGTTACAACTCGGGTTACCGGTGGATGGGCCGGTAGTAACTGGGTCAGTTGTCGTAACTGATTGGGGAGACTTATGCGAGCAACTTTTAAGGAGGGTTCCGGAACCGATTTATGGAGTCCGGATAAATATGAATTGGTTGAAAAGGAATTTTGATGGGCTCGATGCGGATTCGAGTGAAGTCAAAGAGAACAACACACTCAGGCGTACATTCTTATGATCATCAGGGGTCTCCTACTACCCGATAAGTCACAAAATCTTGTTCATTTAAAGTGGCTGCTAAAACTTGTGGACTTTAGAGAAGCGGGAGAACTCAGTTAGCGGTCATTCATGTTGGCGACATTGTATCGGGAGATGTATAGGGCGATGGAACCATAGAAAATTAAAATCGGTGGTTGCATGCTAATATTGCAATCATGGGCGTGGTACCAGCTGCCATTTTTACGTCCTCGAGCGGACTACCCTCATACATTCACACTTGTAACAAGGTTAATTTCATTAGATAATGTATTTACCATAATAAAATTATTTAAAATTTTAATTATTTTGTTAACATATTATTTCAATAAGAGATACCATGCGCCGAGTTACGTGAAACTACTGGAGGAGTTTCAAGATATACAATTTTTGTTATATCAACGATCGGAAGCGAGGTATGTATTTTTTAAATTTGAATTATATAATATTAACGTAGTTACTTTAAAAATTAATAGTATATATAACTAATTTTTTTATTATTTTAATATAGTTTGAATGGATCCCATACTTCGATCCGGGAATTCCAGAATGCATCCTGTCCAAATTCTTGGTGAACCCAACATCTGGCACGTAAAGGTGCCATTGATAGTGTACACTACGGTGGAGATGCACGGGTCGGATAGATTGTTGCGGCAGTTCGAGTTTAGGCACGATTCTGCCAGCACCCCAAGACATCAAAGATCTACACCATATTGACTTGTGGGGGAGAACGGATGAGCATTGGCTTACATTCCACGCGGAATATATCAACCTTTGGAACAACAGGAACGAGTTTTTACCTACTCACAAGGCCATTATCACTTCAGAGTTAGCCTGCGATCCGAATTACACATCTTGGTTTAGAAACCATGATAAGTCATACCTGCTAGCGAAAAAGGCAAGGGGTAGGCAACAGTATACAATGAGGTCAAAATGGGCGCCTAAGCATCCAAGGTCTGGAGTAGGTGTAAACAGGTCCATCGTTTACACCAATGCAAGAACCAACACAGATGGCTGCATCACCCCCTCAGTCAGTATGGCTTGACTTATTTTGTGCTTTCACTAACCCCGTCATTTTTACACAAGCACCACATCTTGCATCACATATGTTAATTTCTACATCAATATCAGGTTTTTTTTTACCTCCGTCCCTGGCATATTACACATCAATGTCATTGACGTTTCAGACAACGACGTATAGGACGTCTATGTTTGGGGCACCGATTAGAAGTCTGATCGTTCTGACATCAGTGTATGGGAAACAATATAGTTATACGCCTACACCGATGGTGTAGCAAACACCTCGGGGATCATTGTTCCACCAAGGTGGATCATCCTTGCAACCACTTGTTCCTAGAACGAAGGATACGATGGAAACCATGGAACACTGATCGTAATCAACTACGGACGAAGGCAAAAAAAGATGAGAGGTCGAGACCACAACCTGTACCTAAGCATAGACATAACAATAAAGGCAATGAGGCCAGTATATAGCTTGAACCAAGAAGAAATCTGGCTCATAACCGACAACCACCCCGATATGGCACACATTCTGACCAAGGATATGAATGATTTTTTTTTTTGTACTTCTCATGTAAATTTTAATTGTTTAGATTAGTTATAGTCGATAATATTATATAGATATTAGATATGAAATATTTTTAAATAAATATCATTTTTGCATCAAAATTGATTGTCGTTGTCATTTCATATTATTAAACAAGTCTACACGGGAAAAATGGAACAAAGTTGCATTTTGTATTATTTTCTATAGTATAATAAAAACGTGTGTTTACAAATTACAAAAAATTTGAATATGAATGAAAAAAATCAAAAAATAGATTGCGATTAAAAAAATTAATAAATCGGTTAAAAAATTAATAAATATGTTAATGAAGTATTATCCTTATATTATTCCGTCGATGTGGACATGACGACATTGTATGCCCTGGGTTCCTACACCACCCGCATAACCTCGGTTGGTTTGTCTTCTCTCGAATATCCATGTTGTTGCATATCTGAGTTAATGTCGGTCAACCTTTTGGCTTGTGACGTAATGATCTATTAGGTAACAACTTGAATGGAGCGCTCGATACCGGCGGCCATATACTTTCATCTGGGAATGGTGGGAATACGTTTCTCCACACATTATACATGTGTTCTAGTTTGTACACTTCGTCCACAAAGCTCATGTGATCCAAACGTGCATTGCTACATGTTGCAATTGTATGAGTTCATGAAAAACGAAGTGTGTCAAATCTCCCACAGTCGAAGTCCGTTGTCTTAGGTGTACATAGTACACTCCCCTAATAATACCTTGGTCGGGTTTATCGAACTCCGTAACCCAAAACAATATATCTTTATGCCAGTGACACATTGGATGCATATAGTTCACCCGTGATGTAGCCTTCCTAATTTCTTTCAGTATGTCCTCACTCGAAACGTGGACGCCTTTCATCTATCCAACATATTTTTCCATTCGCTTTGGAAAAACTTCAGCCAAACGAAAATATGTTTCTTTGACAACTAAGGTTATCGGCAAATAACATGTTCCCTTCAATATGGAATTGATGCATTTCTCCAAGTTTGCCGTCATGTGCCCATATCATAGACCCCCATCATACGATTGTGTTCATTGATCGAAGGGTATATTAGAGAGGTACCCTATCCCGGTGCTGTTAATGGCCCATAAGTTTTCCAATATTTCATGAAAATGGTATTTAACGAGCTCGTACGCTGTCAAGAAAAGTGAATAGTTTATTCATAATGCCCAACATCTGCTGACCGGTTAAATATCAAACAATTGAAATAGTGACAAATACATACTCATATTGATCACTTGTGCGCGCTGAGCTGCAAAATCGTGCTATTCGTGGTAGTTCACCTCAATATGTCTTAGACAATTACCTATAGTGTGTGCGGTCCCAAAGGCTTCCCTATCATTCAATTGCGGCCAGTATTCTAAGTCCTCTGTTGGAGATGACACATATATCGGGTAGGGGGCAAACATGCCTCATCAACCTAGACTAAAAGAAATCTCAATCGTGTACTGACTCCCCCGGCGTTATTGCAAAAGTAATTGGCAGGAATTTTTTATTTTCATCCTGTGCCACAACCAAAAACAACCGATGGGTAAATCTCGCATACATAAAGGTATCGTCGATTTTTACCAGTGGCTTACAGTACTGGAATACCTGTCGACATTGGTTGAAAGTATAGAAAAAAAGATAAAACACTCGACATTCATGGAGCAACCGGTCGTTGTAGTATGCAGGCATCATTTCCAAATCGGTTATGCAACCTGAAACGTAACACTCCAGTACCTAACACCACTACCATAAATCATTTACAATGCGTCCCACCTATTATGCATATTCTCCAATGCCTTTTGTTTTTCAATCCACACCTTGTGATACGATGACGTGTAATTGAACTAGCTATAGATATTTGCAATTAAAATTGGTGCAGCAATACTGAGGCTCGTTTTCAACATAGGTAGTATTATGTTTGCGATCGTCTCCGATTCTAATTTCGAATGATTCCGTGAATACATGCAACAACACAAGTACGTTAAAATTAGGATTTCAACACCTCAATATAAGACAGTCTTGATGCAATACTTGCGACAACACATATGTCAAACGATATATTATTTATGGTCTACAACCACATCTTCTTCTTAACAGAAGCTGGGATTTTCTATGCGCATCTGTTGTCTCGCATTGCGCATTTTGCCTCGAACTTGTTAGATCAGGATTTAACAACGTGGAAGTTTACATCATTCTTGATATTGTATTACTTCACTGTAGCGAAAAAGCCATCTTTAAAGGAAAACTCATTCCCCACTTCTAAATCACCCAAATCTAACGAAGAACTCCCATAGCCAAGTCTTCTGTGTGGGAGTTCTGCAAACTTCAACCCATCTTCTATTGATAAGTCCACATTATGCATTTAAGTTAGAGGTAAGTATGCCCTGAACCATGAATCTTCTTCGGCATATTTGCCCGAACCTTCACCTTCTGAACCTTCATATTCTAATTCAATTGGAATTGGCTTTGGTTCAAAAAGTAATGCATTTTTTTAACTATCAGCACCGGGCTTCCAGATTGGACCGGCATTGGATTCAATGCCCTCTTCATTCTCAACCCCATCAGCATCTTTAGGGTTAGATGTTCCCTCGCTAAAAGACGTCATAGGAAGTACATCATCCCTTCTTGTATAGTTGTCAAAATAACCAAAATCACCTGTTGATTGCCAACCATTGAAACTTGATGTCATTCCCCTGTAAATGTTCCTAACGTTGAACATTAGCCGATTGAAGTTCAAATCAAAATCATTGAGTGGTGTCTAAGGGTCCAATATTTTGTGTTACCACCAAACCCTAACTTGGATCTATTCATATCGGATAAAGTCGTGGGTAAACTTGGTCTCTCGGTTAGTAAATCAACCAAGAAGATCAAGACTGATAATTCTAAAAACGTCCCAACTATGGGAGTAGCACAAAGAGTTGAGTTGTATATCAGTTAATGAAAAGGCAATGAATACTTTGAGGTAATTCACTTAGATGATTACAACTTCGTGCTTGGCTTGAATTTTCTTGACAAGATTGATTCTTTGTTGATTCCTTTTGTGGAATGCATTTGTATATTGAATACTCGAAAATAATAATGCTTTGTACCGATGATTCGAGACACGAAGGGTAGAACCAAAGTATTGTCAGCAATCCAGCTAACCAAAGATGTTCCATGTGATGAGAATATTGACTTGGTAGATCAGAGTGCTAAGGAGACCTTCTTAGAAATGCTAGAGAGGCAACAAATCAATATTAAACTTGTTGAGTTATAAGTGGGGTTACTACCTATAAGAGAGGTGGGTTGTATACAGACTTTGGGGGGAAAATAGTGCTATAAACTGGTCAATAGGATAGAGTAAATGCTACGAGCGAGGTACATCTCAAACACATATCTAATGTTTTACATTATGACTTACTGTTGGGTTGGTAAAGATACATGGGCAATTTTAAAACTCTAAAGCAAGTAAGCCGAGGGGCTTACAAACCAGAGTTAGTAGAAATACTCAAGATTAACTCGGTGTTCAATGTGGGAGTGCTGGAGCTTATTTGTGCGAATCAAGAGGATATTGATCAAGGAAAGTCACAATGGGAGCAAGTAAGAGCAGTGGCATCTTACAATCGAAATGTACAAATGAGAGAAACAGTTCAAGATAGACGAAGGCGGACACATAAGCCAAGGAAAATATTCCGAGAGGTAGGACGACCCAAAAAAAGAGTAGTTGGGAATCAACCGAGGCATTGAGACAGTTCTGAGATGAGTCAAACCAGTGTAATTTCTAGGACACAACGAAGACATCGCAAGAATGGGTGGTGGAGAATGTCATGGGCTGTCGATTAAAGCCCATGACCATTGTGCACAAAACGTCCCATGGAGGTCAACTTATGAAATAGGGCTCATTTGACCCGCTTAAATTAGCCCAACTCGTGAAACTCATGGAGAAGCCCATCTACTTGAAGCCTTGGTGGCCCAATGAAACATTCCAATAAAACTAGAGTTACCAAGATAATTAATGTAAATCCTAAGGGATAAAGATATATAGAGTTTAAATCTCTTAGGACTCTCATCTTGTAGATAGGCACAAATCTTAACCGTCGATGTAACTCAATTTATACCGTTGGATTTGTGAGAGCTCAATTATAAATAGAGGCATCCCCCTTCATTTGTATTCACTCAGTTGTAAACCTTCAAAGTAATATATACTTTTGAAAATATTTACTCAAACACTTAGTGTGCGCTATTTTTTTGTGACTTTCTTTTCTTTCGTTGCTCTTTTGTGTTTGAGTTTGTTTCCATTTTGCTTCAGTGTCTTAGAGAATTTCTGTTGAGAATTCTCATATTTCAAGTGTTAGGCTGACTTAGGCAGATTTTAACCCAAGAAATCGCCTAAGGCCGCATGGTTTGCTAGACTAAAGTTCTAGCCCCATAAAGGTTAGTATCAGAGCCAGTGCTCGAAGGCATCAATTGAGATAACGAAAGGAGGAGACGAATGGAATGTCCCGATGGAGACCCATAGGAGGTCTAGGAAAAATAGCAAATCGATGGATATGTTGTCGGCTTTCGAAGGTCAATTGTTATACACCTATAACATGTTGTTATAGAGAGATAATTGTTGTAAATTTATCATGAATTTTCATCAAATAAAGAAAGTTAAAATTATGTTAAAAAAAGAAAGTAAAAATCAAATCAACAAAATTAAAAGATGTATAACAAGTGTATATTATTGTTTTTATACATATTTTATTTTACAGTATTTTACATGATTAATTATGAAACTCATAAATCTAATATTTTTTGATTAATTAGTATGGGTTATTAAATTAATTAATGTATCAGGATTTATTAAATTCAAGTAATCAATTTATAAGTTAATAATGTTCCAAATTTATAATAGAATATTTAATTAGGGAACTTAATAGTTGATTGAATTGATATCTTTAGTTTCACTCATTGAATATTATTTTTATTTATTAAAATATGATTAAGAGATTTTTCATTTGAAATTTAAATATTTTATTAAAATAATATTTAATTAATTATGATTAATATGTTTGTTTATATGAAATAATTATAATTTTACTTAAAATGTTCGAGAATATGTTATTATAGAGAACTAATTTAATAAAGAATGTACTTCATAACTATAGTTGTTGCTATTATAAGTGAGAAACTTTTATAGAGGGCTAAAATAAAACATAGAAAATCGGTTCTACTAGAAAGTTATTACAGTGAAATGTTGTTATAATATGTGACAGTTATAGAGAGAATTTATTGTATTATGTCAATTTTAAAAACATCAATGTCATCTTTCCATTAACTATTTAATAATTAGTAATTAAAAAAATTGGATAATTAAATAACTATTTTATAACTTTTTTATAAATAATAAAACAAAATTACTTGAGTAACAATACAGTTTAGCCTAAAATGTATTAGAGAATTTGAGTTGTGTGATCCTTAACCGAAAGAGGCAAGGTGGAGCATGAAACGCGTTGACGAAGTGAGGCCAAGGACAATAAAAGCAGCGATGGCCGATGAGGCGTAGAAGCCCCCACGTCAAGTGGGCGCACAATCCATTGGGCCCACTTTTATTTTATCTGTATTTGATTGTAGGAGTAGGCCGATCCATCTCCCGTGATGTGAAGTGCCCCCAGTCGGTGCTCCTCGCTTACCCTCATTTCCCTTTGTCTTTCAATGCCCACTTTTAAGTTACAATTAATTAATTAATTAATCAAAATAAGACATAATTCGTGAAATTTGGTTGAAAAATTAGGTTGGGGAAAGTAATTTTGAGGACCATCCATGGAAGCGTTTTGTTTGACTTGAGCATCAAAGGCGGTCCCCAAAATTAAACTCCAAACGAAACATAGTTTTCCAAATAAATATTAAGGAGTACAATATACGGATAAAACACATGGCCCCTTCCCTTTCACTCATTATTAACAATCATTTACGTACAATGTCAACCATTTTTGTTTTATAACAATCTAAGTTGGAAACAATACACGACTTGGATTATTACATTTTAAGTATTTTTTTTATTCGAAAATCAATAATTATATCAATTTTCAGTTGAAATACTTTAACTTAAAACCTTATTTATAGAACATCAATTTTTTACCTAACTAACAAAATTTTAACTTTGACAGTAATTGGGATCATGTCTACATTCAGATTGCCTTTCTCTTTAGGGAATTAATATAAGAAAGAAAGGTTTTTTTATATATAAATTGTAAAACGTAATTATTTAATTAATGGCATGTTGCGGTCATGTCAGATTCCGAAGCCGACAAGTACATTATTTGATAAATGAATGAGGCATATTTATTTATAAACACTATATTATAGGAGTTCATTAGTACAAAAAAGAATAATATTATAGGAGGTCATTGTGAACCGTGGCTCCCCCACGTGAACCGGAATAATATATAATATCCAAAACATACGTACACAATTAGATTCCAGCAGTGCAACGCAGATGCAGTCTACAAAATTAAAAGATACATAGATGAGAGAACCAAGTGGGATGAGCTGCACCTGTCCTAACCCTACTATTTACTATTACTATTCTTTGTCGGTGTGACGTGACAATGAAACTTAGAATTCAGTTCCTATGAGGTCCCACCCTAACTTTGCCCTCAACTCCGAATGGACAAAACCGCCACCTCAAGTTGTAAAAATCAACCGTGGTTCTTCTCTAAAAGGGGGAATTGGAGAAGCTGGGGTGGCTGCAATTGCCAGGAACAGCAATGGAGATATGCAGATAGAACCAGCGCGTTGATGCATGTGTCTACGGCATTAGCGGCTGAAGCCCAAGCTATAAGGCTGGGTTCCATACTTGCGGTTGAGGACAACTGGCAGTCTGTGGAATTTGAACCCGACAATCTTCAACTCATTCAATGCTTATAAAAAAAGAACCAGTGCCCTTGGGAGATTTTTGAAATTGTTGTAGATATTCTATCGATGGTTTCTAGAGTTAATGATGTATCGTTTAAGTTTATCAAAAGGAACTGTAATCGAGCTGTTGACTGGATCGCAGGAAAAACTAGGATTCATTCTTGTCCATCAAACTGGGCTCAAGTTCCACCTATGGAGCTAGTAACACTCTATTAATCTGGTTCCTATTGAATGAAAGATTTGTTGAACAAAAAAAAAAACACTTAGAATTCGGTCTTTGATTGTTTATTTTAGTTAATATTTTGATTATTCATCCATTAAATCATTAGTAGAATGTTGGTATGATTTTTTTTTGTCAGTTTAATAATAAAATTAACCTTCCAATGTTTATAGATTCTATCAATTCAGTCTTGATTTTAAAAAATTCGATAAATTTAATCATCAACTTTAAACAATTTAATCTTAATTCTTAAAAATTTAAAATTAAAATTAAAAAATTTTAAAAATAAAAATGATTTAAATGTTTATTTCCAGATAAAAAACACATACACTATTATAAAAATACATATAAAATTATAATAAATGAATAACCATTTTCTCTTTTTCTAACATGAAATTTATTTGTTAAAGTAATAATTGTATAAATAAAATAATTTTCTTAAACATCTCACAAACATTACTTAAACTAAATTCAAACGTTTCCTTTTTTTTATTCTATAAATAATAATTTGTTTATTATACACCTAGCCTTGTCAAGTGTTGGGAACTGTGTTCGCTCACAACCACTGGCACCAATAATTTTTGCTCTGAATTCCTTGATTTTTACATTCTCTATTATTGTGCCATCATACCAAGAATCAGTTGTGGAGCTCTCTGCACGGCCTTCCACCTATTGGGTATTCAAGACCTCATCCTCACATATATATTCTTAATCATCCCTGCCCTCAAGCACAACATTAAACATAACAAACACATCCCGGCAACAACTTAAAGATATTAAATCTTACCTTTTTCATCCTCAGGCTATAGTTTTTGACCCAACCTAAACATTGTTGTTGTTAATGCTAAAAAAAAATGAATTTGTTTAAGTCTTATTCATGATTCCCCTAAATTGCTTTATTTATAGAATTATTATTTTAATAAATAAATGTAAAGTTAGAAAATGAAAAAAAATAGATATTCATCTATTTATAAATATTTTTATAATTTATATGTATTATTATAAATTCTTATATATTTTTAGTGAAAGATGAACTTTTAAATATATTTTTTTATTTTTAAATTTTTTAAACTCATACTTAAATGTTAACTTACCACTCAACTGAAGGTCGTGGAAAACACTCTCAATGAATGACAAATAACACTTAAATTGCAACGTCTAAAATGTTGTAAAATGAACTATTTAGTGCACTCTAAATTCCACTATGATAATGAAGGAAGAAGGTTCCTTATATAGGTTGATCTCAAGCTAAATATGGCGATAGGATCATCCTCCTTGAAACAGAGATAGAATAATAGATAAATATTCTTGAAATGCTTGATACTGATCCCCTAATCTCCTTGCTCAAAACCCTTTTATTAAAGAACCCATAATTTCTGGACTCTCTCATATGTCCATCACTCAACACTCAGAATGTTGTAACATACTATCAACAATCAATGCATCAACGGTTTGCCCTAACCATATTATTTTCAGAAAAAGAAAAACTAAAAATTCAATTTTAGGAAGTTGACTTTTGAACCGTATATATTAATCACTTGACTGAGTTGATATTACGAGTTAACTAGACACCAATTTAATTGAGTAATGACGAAAGTGTCCTTACTTTATAAGATAAATTGTATTATATTAAGGGTGTTGTTTTTTATATTTTATATCTTTTATAAAGCAAAATTAGGAAAATATACAAATAATAAAATTTGAATCTAAACTTCTATAGACTATATTTGTTACATAATTTTGTTTTCACTGAGTGTGTGTAATAAATTTATTTTTTTAAAAAAAATAATTTTTAATAACCTAATTTTGATTAAATCTAAACAAATTAACAATTCAAAATACTTTTTCTTTCTCTGCGTCAATTTGATGCCTCAAGTCCTTTCCATTTCCATATCTTAGGCTCCTTTGAATGTTTGGTACACACCACTGACATGAATTTCACCCATTTTTTTAGCTCAATCTCACAACAATCTCTCTTTCATTTTTTAGTAGCTACGGTTTTACCCCGTGCAGGTTTGGGTTTTATAAAAAGAAATTTTGAACTCCTTTAACAATCGCACTTCGTTTTTTTTTTTCTTTTCTTAATAGCTGCCATCTTTCCTATTTTCTACTAACAGATATTTATACATTAGCATTATAATTTATTTGGCTCTCCAAATTTATAAAAAAAAATATTTTAGTCTTTTATTTAATTTTTCGTCTCTTTTAGCCTTTAATCTTGCGTTGTTTGTCAAATTATCCCAAAATGAATGGAAAAATTAACATTTATTAATTTTAGGGTGGTTTGACAAATAATACAAGTTCAAGGGTTAAAAGAGACGAAAAATTAAATGGAGAACTAAAATGACTTTTTTTGTAAAGTTGGAGAGCCAAATAAATCATTATGCCTATATCTTATATTAAAGATAAAAAATCAATCCATCCAAATTTATAAAATCTATGTTTCTATATTTATTTCATTTTTCATAGTTTTTGAATAATTTCTATAAATATATTTTACTGAAGTAAGATACAAATATATATATATATATATATATATATATATAACTAAATTTTATTATTAACAATTGAGGAGTTTAAACTCAAAATTGTAGATTTTTTTATTTTATAATAATTATATAAAAATTTAATATAACACTTTTATTATCATAAATATGAATTTTAAATTTTTTATATAATATTAGGGTTGGAGGATGGTGGTAACACAGGTTGAACCCATATCAAATAAGTGCTTAACAAAACTACAAAAGCTTTAACCACTACTCTATATAAATCAAGACAAATATGGCTTTAATTATTATTTAATATAAAATTATATTAAATAATTTAATACGAATGGTTTTAATATTTTTAATTGATATTTAACAAAAATATCATCTAATTTTTAATATAAAATAATATTAAATAATTATTTTATTATATTATAATCACATTTCAAACTAATGTACTTAATAATTATTTTTCATTTTTACTTCATTGCATTTAAATCTAACCGTCACGGTCGCATATTCAACCTCATTACTACAATAATTAATCTTTGTTATCATATATTTTCTTAGAGACAAACACATTGCGGATAAGTTACTTTCCTGTCCTTGTGCGTTGGATTTTAACTTTATATGCGACCAATGTTAAGAATCGGGAAAACTTAAAACTAAAAGCATGGACTGAGCCCTGAGAGGCTGTGGCGTAGAGAGGAGACAAAAAAGCAATCATATTTACTGCATCCTTTATTTTATTTACTTATTACTACAAGACTGAAGACAAAGTTTGCAGTTACAAAGGTTATTTTTAAATTTATTAATGCCGTGAAGTTGGGGTTGTTGTTCCCAGTCTAGGGCTTCTTGTATGAGTTTATACTCACATGTCCACCTTATGCAGTCTGTATTATTAATCTCGCAAAACCATGCATCAGCTTCCTTTGTTTATGGATACTGTTGGCTAAATATGGGTTTATTTTATTTAATATTATGATTTCTATGCCTTTTGACACCACCACATATACTACCTTGATCTGTAGGGCTTCAGCTTTGCCCTTCATCATTAGGGTTTTTCCTCATTATTTTTTGGTAGGGTAGCTTTAATTAACAGGGTTTCCACTTGCCAGCTATACATCTACATACATCCATCCATCCATATAATATAATATAGTTAGTTAAAAGAACAGGGTTTAATTAGCTGCAGTCTTCACAGACACCTTCTGTTTTCTATGCATTGAATTTGAGATGGTTAAAAAGAAAAAAAATGCGACCATTCAAATTAAAAATCCAACAGTCACTCGGCAAAACTACACCATATTTTTATTTGGGAATATTGATGCAGTAGTTAATTACTTATTTACATAATATGCAAGTCAATTGGACCAACCAAAAACAAAACAAAATGTAGAATTTCGTTAAACATGTCTGATCATGGAAAAAACGCTAATAAAGTCTAGTTGTATGGAGGATGGGAAGCACCAACATTTCTTTCAAATGATTTTGTTGGTTCTACTGCTACACATGTAATGATATTTAACATGGTACTGTAGTAAATAAGTAGTGGAGAAGGAAAAAAGTGAAAAATGGTCTGCAAACTGGAAAAATCATAATAAAAATTATATTTTAATTTCGATTCACAGAAATACAATTTTTAGTTTCGTCCGTGGTTTCCCTTACCCCTTTTATTTTTCTTCCTGTTTATCATTATCATCAAGTTGTAACTTGGGGAATGGGGAAGTTGATATTGATAGAATCCCACCACTTTTTTGAACTTATATGGCATTGAAAATGCTTGGTCACGAAAGGGTCCCATGAAAGAGAAAATATTTTGTGGCTACTCTTTTCTAAGTGGATAATCTAAAGGACTTCGAGAGTTCATACCCCCTCTTTAGACCTGGATGGAGACTTTAGTAGCTGCATTATTATCATCATCTTCTTCGACAATGCTGTAATATTGGGATTATTTTTAGTAATTGAAATTTAGTTATTACTACTGTTAAATATAAAAATAGCTTTTTATACCTATTTCCATCTATATATATTAATATTAATATTATAAAGGAAGCTCCGGCTATAGTACGAGAATCGAAAAAGATGTTGCAAATATTGGAGTTGTTACCAAAAGCAAGGACAAAGTCAGATTTTGTTTTAGGGTGAAAATTGAATTATAATTTTTGGAAAAATTAAAATATAATTTGATAATTTTATTAAATTAAAAGTTTACAATTCATAGAAAGATTGGAATTAAATTACAATTTTTTTATTCAAAATACAAATTTATCATTATATTATTTTTTGTTTGTATTCTTCATATTCGTTTTGTATTCTAAAATTTGTAATTTTTCTTTTCAATAATATTATTTTTAAGAATTAAAGGTAGATACCTAAAATTTAAAATTTAATGAGTTAAAAGATGAAGTTTACCATGAGGGAAAGTTTCTTTCTATGCATTTATATATTATCAATAAATTAGATGTGATGTTATCTTATTAAAAATATAAGATAAATGTATTTATTTTTAAAACTTTTAATAAAATGACACAATATAATTCATTATGTATAAATAAATATTATTATTGCATTAAATATAAACCTAATAAAGTTGTGTGTATCCCCCACCATTTCAATAGGACATTGCCTCTCTTTTTTTTCCTTAGAATTTTAGCTGTCTAGGGACCATGGGCACGACTCGTGTTTAACGTTAGGTGAAGATCCGTCGAAGAGAGATGTGTCCATGTCATGTCCTTGTCTTTAGATGTACTAACATCTTCATGCATATGAATCCCAATTCGATGGTACATGAAATACATAAACAACATTAACTTTCAAAGTTAAGTTTGTTTAATGCGAGGGGAATATTAATTAATGTTTAATTAAACCCATGATTAACTTAAAAATTTTAATCAAATGCACGCCATTTAAAAAAGACACCCCAAATCAGATTATTCTTTTGCTGATCTCCTCTACGTTATTATTTAATTCAGTGATGGTATGATAACACATCATTTAAATTTTTAAAAAATAAATCCATTTACATCTATTTCTAGTGATTTAATATTATTATATAGTTGTCGATAGTTCCTAAAACTATATAGGAACATTGCATCAAATATAAATATTAATTTTAATTAATTAATTAGTCTCTCTACCCCTCTTTTAAGTCTTTCTTGTCCATGTGCCTGGATAACACATGGATCATTCAATTATTAAACCAAATCATTACGCTTGCTTTGCTTGCATTACTTATGAACAGCCCCCCATATGGGCCTGTTGGAATCATGATTTCATAATTTCACCACCTAATATTTTTCATGCCTAATGATTACCTATGAAGTTTGTCATTAAAAAACAAGAAAATCTCGTACTTCATCACCCACGATTCCCCCTCCTACTGATCATCATCACTTGGAAATCTGTTTTCACTTGCATGCGTCGAGAGGCTTACACTTTTTAGTGATGAGAAGCAAAACTATCTATGGTCCGAAACAGCAACGTATTTTCACACATATCGCATCTTCTGTAATGTGATTGAAAAGAAAACATTGCATGACTAAAGTATTAGTTATGTCTTGTCTCCTTTTATCTCATGAATTGATACTTTGCCAGTTATAAATCACTTAAACCTACAAGACACCTGTCGCATTGTCATAAGCCTCTCCTGTCATCACTTTAAACCCTAAAAATACGAAGGAAAGAGGGCTAGTTTTCATTTATCAGAATTTGTTCTTTGACATGATGTAAACGCACTGTTAGGAAACGGAGACAAAGAGACCATGTTTAGCCATCCCTCCAACATGTGTAAGGTAGAGTTATAAGGAGTTTTATGTCATTTAAGTAAAGTTTCAAATTCAAATCTTGTAAATGTTTGACATAAATCAAATCCTAGTTTAATCAGGTTCAATTTCTTTCCTAAGATAGCAATAGAAGAAGGGAAATAGATAGCAACAAAACAATATAATTTCTGAGATATGCATGCAATTGTCTCTGTTACTGGGAGCCAACAAAGGTGGCATGCATTTGGGACCTCACTCATTTTACGAGTGCTCTACACCATCTGCCACTTCTGGTTTGACTAATAATTGCATATATTGTACGATTACAAGCAAAGTGATGGCATCCGGTTTAAGTATGTCCTAAATTGATTAGTCCACGCTAAGTAATTAAGCTTAGTTCTCCTCCATACAAGTGATCAAGACGGGTCGTGCAAGAAAGCGAAATTAGGGATGAAATCTAGACCCCATAACCAACAGCTAGCTGTAATAATAAGTACAATCTTAACCCTAAAAAACAACATTTTCTTTTGGCTTAGATTTGTCAGTTGATGAATCAACTATCAATATGGGGCCATATCTGTGTTAAGATCAGCGGATGGTGTGACTAAGGGAATCCATCTTTTTTCCCACAGTTCTGTCACTAGGAAATATGTACAAACTATAGCAGCATATGGTGTGTCTGTGATGATAAAAGATATTGCACGGTGTAAGAGAAAATGGTCCGCAACTCCGTACAAAGAGAGGCCATGCAGAAGAGAAAGGCGCAGTGGCCACCCGGAGAATCCATAGCCACTCATATAGGGATTTTGATTTGTTCAAAGACGGCAAATTAAGAATTGGAACACATCAAACCCCACAAGTTGGTCGGAGTTGGAAGTGGTTGGCCCGACAAAAGCTGCACCACTTCACATGGCTTGGGTGTTTCCTTGGTGCCCCTTGGTTGCTTGCCTGCCTTGGCTTTCCATGTTCATATATATAATTATTTTGGTATAATCTAAAGAGATCTAGAAAGATCAAATTGACTATAAAATCTTTCCACTTGGTCGAAAATGGAAGCCAAATGCCTTGGGGAACTATTGGATTCATTTTACAACTTAGGCAGACCATATATATGATATTTATCCATATAGGAAAGACAGGAAAATGAACCAATAACACTAAAAATAAATTCCTCTCCTTTCACTCAAAAGCCAATTTACTTGGGCATATATTGATCGTCAGAATTGATTTCGATGCTCTACTTTACTAGGCAGATAAGCACAAGTATTTTATTTGTTTATTTCTTTTTATTGGGAAGAATATCGTTCGTTTAGTTATTTTCATTTAAAGCTAAAAAGCTTTCTTTCCCATGCGAAATATTTTTTTTTATAAAAACTCTTTTCATGGTTGGTTCTCTGATGCTGATTCCTTCATTCTCGGGTTTATATCGCACTGACCTTAAAAGCTAGTCGGTCATGATTCAATACTTTACGATGTATTTGATAGGAAATTAAGGGGGGGAAACAATTTAATGATTGAGCTAAAAGATAACGCATCTTATTATAAATTTCAAACATATAAATTATTAATTTCATTTTTTTCCTTTTAATGATATGTTTAATCACAACGGCCATGATCTAGAAATTATATGTTAAGCAGCTTTTGTTGGATATACATATACATTCAATACAGATAGGTTATGACACTTAAAAAGTTATACAAAG
This sequence comes from Gossypium sturtianum, assembly GCA_025698515.1. Taxonomy (NCBI): domain Eukaryota; kingdom Viridiplantae; phylum Streptophyta; class Magnoliopsida; order Malvales; family Malvaceae; genus Gossypium; species Gossypium sturtianum. The sequence goes on from CM046948.1 coordinate 129,814,721, forward strand.
TCTTGGAAAATATAATGAGGCGGTTCACCATGATGGTGCCGAGAGTAGCTAGAGTGAGCACATTTCACACCATGAATAGCACGGAGAGCCATTAAAATTGATGGATTGAAAGAGTTTTGTGGTTAATTACTTACAAAAAGTGTATGCTATATGGATCACTTTGTTTACCTTGGACCTAAGGGGGTAACTATAGAGGATAGATAATTGGGTGTGGGTTTTAATCATTGACTTTCCTACTCTATTGGTGTCATGTTAGGGTGATAGATGTTAATCTAGGGTTCTAAGGCATTGTTGGAGTTGACCTGAAGGGACTGGGCAAGGCGCTTACCAAGCTTAAATATGATGGATTGACTAATGTCGTTAGAAACTCTTCCATCTTCAAATTGTGTGGGTACATTTGTTGTGACATGATGAATAGGCAAAGCATGTTACTTTCTTCGTGAGGCCATGGAGCCGAGTTTCGCCATGCATGAGGCTGTGGTCACCGATTTCTATAGCAATCAAATAATTTGGTGAAGGGTTCGTAAGGGTATAACAATTACCCCCAAAACAAAAGGCAAATTATTAAATGGTCCAAATTGAGTCAAAATTGTGAGTGAGGCTTACAAACTCTCTTGGCAAAGCTTCTATAGGGTTTTGAAGAATCATTATTATTCCTTCGACTGTTGTGCCTTTGTATTAATTGCTTTCATACGTGTGGTCGCCATTGATCGGAGGTTTATAGAATATGTCAATTATTTTCGTCATCATTTTGTTTAGAATATCGCATCGTTTTTCCACCCAAATATCTATAAATACATCATCTTCTATATTTAAAGATCAATGTCCTTTCATTTCTTTTTCTACCTTGAATTCCTTTTTCCTTGTTTTTTACCACAAATATTGTCTCTTCCTTCTATTTGTCTTCTCTACTTGTTGTTTTTTTTTTTAAATGGTCAGCAATTGCCTGATAAATGATATTTAAATGGAAGGTGAAGAATTATTATGCACTACTACTACATAGGAAGCAGTATCCATGCTGCAGTTATGGTGTTTGAAACAATATCATTATAGGTATGAATTTTCAATTTCGTCAGGAACGTTTGTTTTCTAGTATGTACGTTGATGTAGATGTAGATGATGTGGGTCCATGATATTTCATCCTTTACTTTCATCCTTTGCTCATAAGATATAGCTATTTTCATTATGCTTTTAACTTTTTGTCTCTTGTTTGTAAAGACTATAGGTTCTTTTGACAAATTCGTCACTTTAACTCTAGTGTTTCTTGTAAATGGTGTTGGTGCTTCTCGTCCACCTCATAGGAGAAGAGGAAGAGGGAACACGGTTCACCCTTTACTTAGAGGAGGATAATATTCTAACCCATCTCTTAAGTTTGAACTGTTGCTGGTAGATAATGAAGAACTAAAACAAGTTAACTGACACTTTCTGTTCAAGCTGGAGAAGGGGAAAATGAGCAGTGCTTTCTAGGAGAAGGATGATGGTTTCTAGAGACAAAAAGTTGAAGCTCGTAAATAGGGAGCTATGGTCTAGAAAGAAAAGTTCTTCAAGGCGTGCAAAGAGAATGCTAGAAATTGTGTACACATAAATGAAGGTTGCCAACTTGACACTTGAGTCTCTGAATTAGAGATCAAAGTCAAAAGGTTGACAAATGAGCTTACGTGGGCATGGGACGAGCTGACGATAAGCGAATTACAAGCCAAGTTTGATGTAGAAACTCGGGGGTCCTAACAAGAAGCAACCATTAATCGGGTCTATAAAGAGGCTTAATAGGCTTTCATTAACAACATTTACAACATCAAGGTTACTATTATAAGCAATATTCACTTGGCTTTTAGCCTTCTCAACCTATGTGGCTTAACCTTATTATGGTATGAAGTATCCCTGATTCTCTTAACATCTTTTGTCCTTCAACCTTGAGTTAGAAAGATGACATTGGGATATACGAGTTATTGTAAAAGGGAAAAGCGTAGTTTGTCTACTTCCCTCTATTCTAAAAGATGTCTCATTGAAGATTATTGTTTTTGATATTTTTCTATTCATATAATTATTAAAAGGGCATTTTTATAATGTCACACTCGAATTTCTTTAAGGACTCTAATTTAAAGGAATTTTGGGACTTAATTGAATAAATAGTGAATTAGCGAACTCTACTAGAAGTTTTGGAAAATTTTGTGACTGTTGGGTAAATAGTTAAGTTTCGATTGCGGTTTAGTTAGGATGATACCGACTGGTTCCAAAGTGGGAGACATAATAATTGCAAGTGATTGACTAAAAGATATTGGGAGACCATGCATAGGAGATATATATATGGGTGAAAGTGGACATTCTTGCAAAGGAAATTCTTCTTAATTCTGTCTACAAATTTCTTCTTACTTGCATTGTCTTCTTCGATTGTTCTAAAGAAGAGAAGAACTTAGGAGCTCTGTAGGGAGCCGAAGTCGTGAGAATTGATGTCTAGAAGTAGAGAAATTGAGAAACTGGTAAGCTTCTTAACTTTCTATACTCGAGAATTAAAGAAAGAAGGAGAGCAAGGACTCCTAATAAGTTTCTATAAACTGAGTTATGGGTTTTAAGGTTGAATACCTTCGATTTAACCGATAAATAGTTGTCATGCTTAGCTATCAGGATGAAAGAGGCTTTGGCGTTTAGACAAGCTAAGCTGACGAGGATAAAGAAAGCTAGGTGCATTCTTGTACTCTATCATAGGTGGATGATGAAATTAAGCTGTTGAATAATTTTTGTTGTAACTATTCTGGGTTGTCTGAATCTATTGTTTTGTGTAAAAATAGTGACTGAGCATGCTATGAATGCATAACCTTATACAAGTATATGAATATTTGTAAGTAATTTTAGATTTATACAAGTATGTGAATATTTGCAAGTAATTTTATATTTATCTTTAGAAAACTTTAGATTTAACTTCATGGTATTAGAGCCATAACTTCTCAATCTTCCACCTCGAAAACCACATCTCAATCTGAGTCTCAATTCCCTCCATTTCTAACACTTCTCACCTTATCACAAATCACAAACTTCATGGCCATAATTTTCTCCAATGGTCACAATTTGTTTTCATGTACTTCTACGGAAGGGGGAAGGATGACCATCTCATAGGTGAAACTGGCTGATTAATTCCATGACCACAAAGGTTGGAGAAATTTTTTTACTTCATCATACAACAAAAGAAATCGAGAAAGCTGCTTGAGAAATGTATTCCAGCATAGAGAACACCTCCGAACTCTTCGAAATTGAAACTAGGTTGTATGACCTAAAATAGGGAGATTTAAGTGTTACTCAATACTTTAATGCCCTCAAACATTGTTGGATGTAACTGGATCTTTATAAAATACACTCATGAAAGTATGCTGATGACTCTATGTTGTATAAAAAAATTGTTGAACAGAAGCGAACCATCAAATTCCTCATTGGTCTCGATAAAGATCTAGATGAGGTTAGGGGGATAGTCATGGGAATTAAACCATTCCCAACCATTCGGGAAGCATTTGTAGAGGTTCGAAGAGAGGAGAGTAGAAAGAAACTGATGATGATAAACACTAACATCAGTCCTACAGTTGAGGGTTCAGCCTTATACACACAGTTCATCTCAGAACAACAAGGCTAGCAAAGGATGCCCTTAGTGTGACCATTGTAAACGACCTGGTCATATGAAGGCAACATGTTGGAAGTTGTATGGTAAACCTACAAATAGGAAACCATCTATTGGTAGATCTGAGAATCGTGCAAATGTTGCAGTCACAATAGAAACCAGTGCTAAGGCTAATCCATTCACAAAAGAGAAGATTGAGGTATTGCAAAAAATGCTTAGTCAAGTCACTAATACAGGCCAAGCACCTCCAACCATGGCAGAACATCACACCAGTCCCTTTGCACATCAAGGTATCCAACCCTATGCTCTTAGTGTAAAAAAATCACTTAAAAACATGGATAGTTAACTTAGGGGCCTCGGACCACATGATTGGTGATTACATAATTCTCAGCGATTTTCAGCCATGCACCAGTCACTCCAGAATCAAAATTACAGATGGCTCTTTCTCTCTTGTGGCTAGAACAGGATCAATTTATTTGACAAAGGATTTTTATCTTTCTTTAGTTCTTTATGTCCCTAAACTAAATTACAATTTACTTTCCATAAGTCAACTTACCCGAGACCTAAATTGTGATGCTAAATTCCATTCCAATTGTTGCTATTTTTAGGCAGTGGATTCAGGGAAGGTGATTGGCAGTGCTGATATGCATGGTGGTCTATATTAGTTTAAGGAAAATAATCTTTCAAGTAGACAAGTTCACCCATCAAGTTGTGGTTCAGATTCTAGTCAAAAGTTTGTCAAATTTGCTTCCAAATCAATGTCTATTTCTATTTCTAATTCTATTTCCATTGAAAATCAAGTTATGTTATGGCATTATCATCTTGGTCATCCTAAATTTACTTATATTGAGAAGTTCTTTCCTCATTTCTTTATCTATAAAAACCAAATTCTTATTTTTGTGAAGTTTGTCAATTAGCAAAACACACTAGGTATGTCTATTCAAGTTTGCAATATAAACCCTCACATCCATTTTCAGTGATTCATAGTGACATTTGGGGTCCCTCTCGTGTAAAAAATATCAATGGAGCTAGGTGGTTTGTCATATTCATTAATAACCACACTAGAACAACTTGGACATTCTTTATGAAAGAAAATTTTGAAACTGCCTTCATTTTTCAATCTTTTCATACCATGATCTCTAATCAGTTTCAAAGTAATATCAAAGTCCTAAAAATCGATAATGCTAAAGACTACTTTAATTCTATTCTTGGGTCATATTTGTCCAAACATAGTATCATTCATATAAGCTCTTGTGTCGACACACCACAACAAAATGGACTATCTAAAAGAAAAAATAGATACTTGCTTAAGGTAGCCCGTGCTACTATGTTCACCAATAATGCCCCTAAACATTTCTGGGAGGAAGCAATTCTTATTGCCACTTACCTCATCAACAGAATGCCTAGTCATGTCTTTAAATTTCAGTCACCTCGTTAGGTTCTCATCTCTTCATATCCTCATACCCTCTCTTTTTCTACAGACCTGCCATTAAAGGTCTTTGGTTGCACATCCTTTGTTCATATCTGTAACAGCCCGATTTTGGGGCTAGTCGAAACAGTGGTTTCGAGACCACTAATCCGAGGTTGAAGAAAATTATTTTGATATTATTTTATGTGTTATGGCATAATTATATGGATGTATGAAAATTTTGGTGCATTAATTTTGGTGATTGCATGCTTAAATGCGAAAAAGGACTAAATTGCATAAAGTGCAAAAGTTCTATTTTATAGGCTAAAGGTGTCTAATAGCTGTAGAATATTAATTGGAAGCCCTAAATGTGCAATTAGACCCTTAGAAAATAAGTGGTCAGCCATAGGAAACAATAAGTGTCAAAGTTTGGTCAAAGTGGGTGAATTAGCTGACTAAATTGAAGGAAATAAATAAAATAAAGAAAAAGATGATATCATCCTTGTTCATTTTCTTCCTCCACCGAAATTACCAGCAAAATAGGGGTTTGAGAACTCAAAAATTTCAGCCAAGCTTCTCTCCTTGCAAGTAAGTGATTTTGGTGTTCTTTCTTAATAATTTTTATACTTTTGGGACCCTTATAGCATGATTTAGCTAATGAGAGGACTATTTTTGTAACAGCCTGATTTAGGGGCTAGTCGGAACAGTGATCTCAGAATCACTAATTAGAGGTTAGAGAAAATTATTTTCATGTTATGTTATATGTTATAACATGTTTCTAAGGATGCATGAAAATTTTGGTGCCTTAATTCTAGCGATTTCTAGCTAAATTGTAAAAAAAGACTAAATCGCATAAAGTGCGAAAGTTCTATTTTGATTGCTAAAAGTGCCAAATACCTATAGATTATAAATTGGGGGTACCAAATGTGCAATTTGGCCTTGTTTAAGTGTGTTGGCCAACCATAATATGCAAAGGGGACAAGAGCATTTATTATGATTGAAATTTGGTGATATTAGTTGGAAAAATAAATAAAATAAGATGATATAAGCAAAAGTTATCATATTTTTATTTATCTTTCTTCTCCAACAAAAAATATCAGCCATGGGAGGGGTTTAAAAGCTTAAAATTTTAGCAAACTCTACTCCATTCAAGTAAGTGATTTTGATGCTTATTTTTTATGAAAATTGCATTTTTTGAGTCCTCAAAGCTTAAGCTAGCTATTGAGAGGACTAGTTTGCAATATGGTTGAAAGTCTAGGGACTTACCATGATATATTTTATGTTGCTTGATGAGTTTTTATGGAATAAAATGAATGATAGGATGATGAGAAACAACTTTTGTGAAAGGTGTTGTCATGAAAACACCTAATTGGGACTAAAATGCAAAAGTTGTAATTTATTCATTAAGGCATGAAATAGATGGAATTGTGGATAGTTGTAAGAGGATTAAATGTTCAGATAGGCTTGCTTAATAAGAAATTGAGATGAAAATTTATTTACGAGCCTAGAGGCAAAATCGTAATTTTGCCAAAGTGTGGGGCAAAATAGTCATTTTTGCCTAAAGTGTAAATTATGGTATATTATGATTTATAAGTGATTAAATTAGTAAATTTCATTGTTCTAGATCAAAGAAAACGAGTTTCGGACCTAGAACGGATGAAAAGATAAATGTGGGCAAAAAATCCCTTTTTTGGGCCTTTCGGCATCGAGGTAAGTTCATGTGCAAACGTTGTAATTACGTACGAGTTAATTTAATGTTCCAATATGGTATGGAATGTATATTTACCATAGGAATGCATGAAATATCTTTTGATGAAATGTCAATAGAATTGAAATGTGTATAGCATGATATGATGATGGTTAAAGTCTCGAGTAAGACCATATTGGAATATGGCCTCGGTGTAAGAGTTCGTATAAGACCATGTCAGGGACATGGCATCGACATGTTAATGTATGTAGGACCTTATTGGGGTATAATGTTAATGAGAACTATGTGTATGAGACTCAAGAGAGTTAGTTAACAATTTGAATGATTCAACGGATATGTTGAATGTATGTGGTTGTACCACGAGAAGCGCAAGTATATGTTAGATTTGAATGGAGATGAATTCAATATATGATGAACCCCTAGTGGGACATGTGTAATTAATATACCTTAGTTGTATGAGATAGATTCGTTAATGCATTATGTGAATGCAAACGAGTATCGTAGAAAGTTAAGTAAGAATAAAAGTATGTGAGGATGTTCTCGGATGAACATTTGAAATAGAGATATACTTGTGGATTACTATCCACGAATGTAAAATAACAATGAGCTATATGCAGTATCACCTTATTGATGGTAGTGACGGGCTGAGTGCGATACCATCAACTATATTAATATCGGTGGCTATGTGCGTTACCACCTGATTAATTAGTAATCGATGGGCTGTGTGCGATACCATCGCTTATAAATGATTGGTGGGCTGTGTGCGATACCACCCTATTAGAGATTTAATGGTGGGCTAAGTGCGAAACCACCGAGAGATTTGTAGTATGAGTAGTTTATTGAAATTTGCTTGATGTGTTGTTCTATGTGATTACCTGACGATTAGTGCAGGAATGTGTGCTATTTAATACGAGCAGTTGGCTTGTGGCATGGGGTGAATGTGGTAAGAGATAGAATGAGTAAGCTTTAAGAGTGGTTAAGTTACCATGATTTAATGAGAAAAACTCAGTATAATACCTTGTGGTTATATGTATTCAATAAATGTCGGTATTTGTCAGTTTATGCAGATGAACTTACTAAACATTATTGCTTACTCCTTTTCTTTTCCCATATCTTATAGGTTATTTTTAACTAGCTCGGGTTGGAGGCCACCGGAGATGTTTTCACACTATTGAATAAACGCTTGGTATGGTGTTTCAAGTTCTTATGAGTCATAGCATGTATAGGGATTCTTTTAGAGTTGATTGAGTTCTAATTGATGTAGCCAAATTGTGTTGGCCCAAGAGAACTTAGAGATTGGTTCTGTATAGCCATAGATGATGGCTTAAGTTATAATTGTAATTGTATTCGGAATAGTTCTCCCTAGTGTATGGGATGAAGTCTTTGTCTCTTTAAATGATTAAATGTCTTTAATTCAAGAGTTAAATTGATGCTATGTGGAGTTATGTGATGATGTATGAATTTATGTAAATGAGAGTGGTAAAAAGGCTTGGTAGATAGCCTCTAAGTGCCCACACGGATAGACACACGGACGTGTGTCTAGGCCATGTGTCTCTTGCACCTTAGTATCTTAAGTCAGATTAGACCACGGGCTGGTCACACGGCCGTTTGTTCAGGCCGTGTGATACACACGGTTGGCACATGGGCGTGTGCCAAGGCCGTGTGAAGCCTGCACTTGACACTTAGAAATTCAATTGTCACACGGCTGATGCACACGAGCGTGTGTACAGACCGTGTGGATAAGTCAGAATGCCAAGGTTTAGCACACGGGCCAGGGCCACTGGCGTGTCCAGGCTGTGTGGATTTAGTCAGTGTCGACCACGGGTGGAAGGCACGGGCATGTCTTAAGGGCACACGGGCGTGTCCCTATACCAACACGGGCGTGTGGCTCCTATTTTAAGGAAAATTTTCTTTTGGCTTGTAAAAGTTTTTGAATGTGTTTAAGGCCTCGTAGGCCACTGAGATGTATGAGTTGTTTAAAAAAGAGAAGTTTTTAATTCGAAACAAAATTTTATAGCCCGTAAATACAGGTTTATACAAGTTCAAGCATAGTAATGTCTCGTATTCGGTCTAAGCCTCAGACTTGGGTATAGGGTGTTACATTTAGTGGTATCAGAGCATGGTTTAGTCGGTTCTCGGACTAACCTAGCACGAGTAAGAGTCTAGCTATACATGCCATATGTGGATAATGATAGTGTGATGTCTCCCGGCTCTAACGAAATTGTTTTATTAAGACAGAGATGATTCCCAACCGAGCTAATTTCAGTAAGTTTGTATGATTTTCAAGCTTCATGGATATTTTCATTGAATTGCTTGCTATGTTGTTAAATGCACATTAGTTCCATGAAAATGTTTAATGATTTATTAAACAAAGAAGTTACTAAGAGCATGTATATGAAAGTCCCGATTAAAAATGAATTACTTAGGATACTCAATCTGCCACATGAGACAAGAAAGTCCATATAAGACCATGTTAAGACATGGCATCGGCAATCACGCAAGTTATCATGTAAGACCAAGACAAGTCTTGGCATTGAAGAGTTACTATGAGATGAAGACCCATATAAGTCCAAGCCAAGGCATGGCATTGGTGAGTAACAAGGAAGATTTCATGTAAGTCCAAGCCAAGGCTCGGCATTGACCAGTTCATGAGTAAAGTTACCTATAAGACCATGTCAAGGCATGGCAATGATAAGTTCCCAAAGGAACCCACAAGCAAGACTTCGTGTAAGTCCATGTCAAGACATGGCATCGATACCAAGTAAGAGATCCCATGTAAGACTATATCAAGGATATAGCATTGGCATCAAGATACATGTGAAATGAGATTCAGTATCCTCAGTCATTCATAGTAATTCATCGGGCAAAAGAGTAAAGCTTAAATGAGATAGCAAGAAAGTAGTAAAGTTGATATTATGTCATGCTGATGAAGGCTGACTAACAAGTATAATTCATGTTGTGAATGATGATGTTGAGATTATGCTTGTTATAGTAAAGTATACTGATCTATGTGATCAAGTGTTACAGGTACCTTGTTTACCTTACAAACATGAGACTAGTAAGTACCATGATGTATGTAAGAAGCAGTAAGAGTAAGTAAGCATTTGAGATTTGTGGTGCCATTGTTTATGATAAATATGTCCACATGGTTAAATCTCACGTGTGACTGTTAAAGTAGAGAAGGTATAATGTTTCGTCTTATGACCCTGTTACAAAGTCACACATATTATAGTGTGAGAGTTAAAACTGAAAAGTTTGACTAAGTAGAATGCAGGAAATGAGTACGGTCGTTCAATGATAAAAGGATGAATAAGACCATGGTTGGACCATGGCAGTATATGTGATCCCATATAAGACCATGTCTGGGGCATGGCATTGGCATCGATACATGATCCCATATAAGACCATATCAGAGATATGGCTTCGGTATTGAATAAGATAATCAGATAAGACCATATCCGGGATATGGCATCGATAATTGTTGTGAGATCCCGTATAAGACCATATTTGGGATATGCAATCGGCATCAAATAGTAATCCCGTGTGAGACCACGTTTGGGACCTGACTTCGGTATGAGATCGTGTAAGACCATATCTGCGATATTGCGTCGACATCGATATAAGATTTCGTGTAAGACCATATCTGGGATATGGCATCGACATCGATATGAGTTTCCATGTAAGACCATATCTGGGATATGGCATTGATGTTGATATGAGATTTCGTGTAAGACCATAGCGAGGCTATGGCATCGTGACGACATGTAAAGTAATAGCTGGGCTATGATGTTGTGATACGAGTAAGACCATAGTTACACTATGGCAATCAAGTAAACGACGTACTCAAAACTCGTAAGACATTCTCTAGATTAATAAGAAATAGTAAGAGGAATTAGAGCTTAATGTTGAGTACTTGAGTAGACATTAAGGTGGAACTTGAGTAAGTGAAGTCACTTTTCGAAATTATGGGTGATAGAAACCATTGTAACATGAGTAAGTATGAAAACTTGCCTGAGGCGAGTTGTGTGACTATGATGATACTTCATTGACAATGAGTAGTAAATCATATGTATGTAGTCACGAGAGTTAGGCTAAGGGAGTTTGCAACCTCCCTCCCTTACCACTGTTGAATTATGATGAGATGTTATGAGAGTTAAATTGAGTAAGTTTATATGTGATTAATGCAGTATTTATGTTAGCATTTTGAGAATGCTTTGTATCACATTGATACATGATACTCTACTAGACAGAGTAATCGTTGTTGAACATGAGGTTGAAGTCTTGGGGGACTATAATGAAAAGGCTATCATTGAGATATGAAATAAATAAGGTCCCGTATAAGATCATGTTCGAGGCATGGCCTCGGCACCAAGTTATGATTCCGTATAAGACCATATCCAGAATATGGCATCAGTAATGAATATAAGAATCGTGTAAGACCATATTCAGAATATGGCATCGATACTTGATGTGGAAGTCCATATAAGACCTTATCCAGGATATGGCATTGGCATTTAGAGGTGACTCCATATAAGACCACCCCAGGGGTGTGACGTTGGTTTCGTGCCTACATGAATGACGACAAATTTACGTCTTTAATTATCCCTAGTGATCAATGGGACAAATAGATGAGTCTAGAAGTATAAATGAGATTAGTACTAAAGTCATGTGAAGGAGTGAATGAATCACGAAGAAACTAGTACGATGTGTGGCACGATATGTGCTAAATAAATGGCAAGTATGAGTAAGTTGGCTCGAAGCCTGTAGTTTGTGCATGGTTAGTTGATGCCATAGATGGATTATAATAATAATCCCCTTGAGTATTATGTACAAATATCTATTGCCTTTCAGGGCTGATGTGGTTGTTCTTTTCATAAACTGTGACTGTGTGAGAATGTTGGCAGATAGTAAAAATCAGATAAAACGGTTATCGATTTAGTTATTTGAAATCGACATTCCTTTATCTCCTCGTAACCCTATTCGGGTGCTTTGAGGGAGAAGTTGGAAATGATTCTAGTATAAGGAGTGAGATCATGAGTTTCACATGGTGTGATGGATTTTCGGGCAAGCCGAATAGAGTTAATGAATTCGACCAAGATGTCCCTGCTATTGTGAGTTGTAATGATGGTAAAGGTTTTAGATTAGCATAGCAAGAGAAACTCAGATGAGAGTGTGCTTGAATTATGATTTAAGTTTTGTGTATATTTACACATTAAACAATAAAGAGAATAAAATTCTGTGTGTATGTAAGTAGGGAGCATATTACAGAGATATGCTCGTTGAAATGTTTAAACCACGATGGTTGAGTTGAAAGCTATAGAATGAACTATTAATTGAAAGTTCTAGTACTGAGTTCAGTCTGAATCGAGAAAAAGAGTTACCAGATTGGTGATCCAGAGGCAATCACCTTTGTGTCTGTGTAATGAGTTAGATGTTATGAAAAGATCCATGTTAAGCAATGCGAGTTAGCTACTCGGTTGACCCTAGTTGGTAACATCTTAGTTTCAAAGAAGGTTAATGACTAGAGCGAGTTTTCTATCCGTAACAAAAAGGGTTGAGAAGAGATATAGTAAATGGTATTTTAAATAAGCTCCAATGAGTTTATTTGAGATGGTAAATACAGAGTTGTATAAGTTTTCCGTTGTTGATGATTTCTCGAAATAGATTTGGAATGATGATGAATACGAACTTATACTGAGTTTTGGTATGAGATTTAGTAGCAAAGATATCTACTAAAGCAAGAATAAGGAAGTACAGTTATGTGGATAAATGTTTTGACAGTAGAGTACATTTCACGATATGATGGAGTTATGGTCAGAAGTAGTTAACCACTAAAAGCTGAGTTTTCAAAGCGTACAAGTCAAACCCATTACAGTCAGTGAATGCTTTAATGAGAAAGTGAGATAAAACCTTATAGATTTCAAATTTAGTTTGACAAGAATCCCAAAGAGGGGGGATGTCATTCGAATTGTAGTGAATCAACCAGTAAAGATCCGAACGATCATTTGGACATGTACAGAGTTCCAAATTGGTGGATTACTGAATATAGTATATATCCAGAGGAAGAATAACATAGGTCTCAAGTTACGTTTCGACCTTATGAATCACAGCTTAAGAATGTTGATAGCAACTCCTCCTGATAAAATTTTTGGGGACGAAAATTCCTAAGGGGGGAGAATTGTAACAGCCCGATTTAGGGGCTAGTCGGAACAGTGATCTTGGAATCACTAATTCGAGGTTAGATAAAATTATTTTCATGTTATGTTATATGTTATAACATGTTTCTAAGGATGCATGAAAATTTTGTGCCTTAATTCTAGCGATTTCTAGCTAAATTGTAAAAAAAGACTAAATCGCATAAAGTGCGAAAGTTCTATTTTGATTGCTAGAAGTTCCAAATACCTATAGATTATAAATTGGGGGTACCAAATGTGCAATTTGGCCTTGTTTAAGTGTGTTGGCCAGCCATAATATGCAAAGGGGACAAGAGTATTTATTATGATTGAAATTTGGTGATATTAGTTGGAAAAATAAATAAAATAAGATGATATAAGCAAAAGTTATCATCTTTTTATTTATCTTTCTTCTCCAACCGAAAATATCAGCCATGGGAGGGGTTTGAAAGCTTAAAATTTCAGCAAACTCTACTCCATTCAAGTAAGTGATTTTGATGCTTATTTTTTATGAAAATTGCATTTTTGGAGTCCTTAAAGCTTAAGCTAGCTATTGAGAGGACTAGTTTGCAATATGGTTGAAAGTCTAGGGACTTACCATGATAGATTTTATGTTGTTTGATGAGTTTTTATGGAAGAAAATGAATGATAGGATGATGAGAAACAACTTTTGTGAAAGGTGTTGTCATGAAAACACCTAATTGGGACTAAAATGCAAAAGTTGTAATTTGTTCATTAAGGCATGAAATAGATGGAATTGTGGATAGTTGTAAGAGGATTAAATGTTCATCTAGGCTTGCTTAATAAGAAATTGAGATGAAAATTTATTTACGAGCCTAGGGGCAAAATCATAATTTTGCCAAAGTGTAGGGGCAAAATAGTCATTTTTGCCTAAAGTTTAAATTATGGTATATTATGATTTATAAGTGATTAAATCAGTAAATTTCATTGTTCTAGATCAAAGAAAACGAGTTTCGGACCTAGAACGGATGAAAAGAGAAATGTGGGCAAAAAGTTCCTTTTTGGGCCTTTCGGCATCGAGGTAAGTTCATGTGCAAATGTTGTAATTATGTACGAGTTAATTTAACGTTCCAATGTGGTATGGAATGTATATTTACCATAGAAATGCATGAAATATCTTTTGATGAAATGTCAATAGAATTGAAATGTGTATAGCATGATATGATGATGGTTAAAGTCTCGAGTAAGACCATATTGGAATATGGCCTCGGTGTAAGAGTTTGTATAAGACCATGTCAGGGACATGGCATCAACATGTTAATGTATGTAGGACCTTATTGGGGTATAATGTTAATGAGAACTATGTGTATGAGACTCAAGAGAGTTAGTTAACAATTTGAATGATTCAACGGATATGTTGAATGTATGTGGTTGTACCACGAGAAGCACAAGTATGTGTTAGAATTGAATGGAGATGAATTCAATATATGATGAACCCCTAGTGGGACATGTGTAATTAATATACCTTAGTTGTATGAGATAGATTCATTAATGCTTTATGTGAATGCAAACGAGTATCGTAGAAAGTTAAGTAATAATAAAAGTATCTAAGGATGTTTTAGGATGAACATTTGAAATAGAGATATACTTGTGGATTACTATCCACGAATGTAAAATAATGGTGAGCTATGTGCGGTATCACCTTATTGATGGTAGTGACGGGCTGAGTGCGATACCATCAACTATATTAATATCGGTGGCTATGTGTGTTACCACCTGATTAATTAGTAATCGATGGGCTGTGTGTGATACCATCGTTTATAAATGATTGGTTGGCTGTGTGCGATACCACCCTATTAGAGATTTAATGAAGGGCTAAGTACGAAACCACCGGGAGATTTGTAGTATGAGTAGCTTATTGAAATTTGCTTGATGTGTTATTCTATGTGATTACCTGACGATCAGTGCAGGAATGTGTGCTATTTAACACGAGCAGTTGGCTTGTGGCATGGGGTGAATGTGGTAAGAGATAGAATGAGTAAGCTTCAAGAGTGGTTAAGTTACCATGAGTTAATGAGAAAAACTCAGTATAATACCTTGTGGTTATATGTATTCAATAAATGTCGGTATTTGTCAGTTTATGCAGATGAACTTACTAAGCATTATTTCTTACTCCTTTTCTTTTCCCATCTCTTATAGGTTATTTTTAACTAGCTCGGGTTGGAGGCCACCGGAGATGTTTTCACACTATCGAATAAACGCTTGGTATGGTGTTTCAAGTTCTTATGAGTCATGGCATGTATAGGGATTCTTTTAGAGTTGATTAAGTTCTAATTGATGTAGCCAAATTGTTTTGGCCCAAGAGAATTTAGAGATTGGTTGTGTATAGCCATAGATGATGGCTTAAGTTATAATTGTAATTGTATTCGAAATAGTTCTCCCTAGTGTATGGGATGAAGTCTTTGTCTCTTTAAATGATTAAATGTCTTTAATTCAAGAGTTAAATTGATGCTATGTGGAGTTATGTGATGATGTATGAATTTATGTAAATGAGAGTGGTAAAAAGGCTTGGTAGGTGGCCTCTAAGTGCCCACACGGATAGACACACGCGGCGTGTGTCTGGGCCGTGTGTCTCTTACACCTTAGCATCTTAAGTCGAGTTAGACCACGGGCTGGTCACACTACCGCTTGTTCAGTCGTGTGATACACACGGTTGGCACATGGGCGTGTGCCAAGGCCGTGTGAAGCCTGTACTTGACACTTAGAAATTCAATTGTCATACGACTGACACACACGGGCGTGTGTACAGACTGTGTGGATAAGTTGGAATGCCAAGGTTTGGCACACCGTGTGGATTTAGTCAGTGTCGACCACGGGTGGAAGGCACGGGCATGTCTTAAGGGCACACGGGCGTGTCCCTATACCAACACGGGCGTGTGGCCCCTGTTTTAAGGAAAAGTTTCTTTTGGCTTGTAAAAGTTTCCGAATGTGTTTAAGGCCTCGTAGGCCACTGAGATGTATGAGTTGTTTAAGAAAGAGAAGTTTTTAATTCGGAACGAAATTTTATAGCCCGTAAATACAGGTTTATACAAGTTCAAGCATAGTAATGTCTCGTATCCGGTCTAAGCCTCAGACTCGGGTATGGGGTGTTACAATTTTTGCAAAAATGGCTGAAAGTTTAGGGATTTTCCATGAGAGTGTTTATGTTGTTTGCTGAGTTTTTATGGAAGAAATGAATGTGAGAGGGTTAAAGAATAACTATGTGTTTCCATGAAAACACCTAAAAGAGACATATTTGTAAAGGTTATAAATTGAGTAGTAAATGCATGAAATAATTGAAATTTTGAGTTGCTATTAGAGGGAATATGAATCGGCTAGGCTTTAGTGTGTGGAAAATGAACACATTTCATTTTATGAGCCTAGGGGCAAAATCGTTATTTTACCAAAGTATAAGGGCAAAACGGTCATTTTTGCCTAAGTAGAAATTTTGAAGTATCATGATTTGTGTAGTGATTAAATTAGTACATTTTATTATTTTAGATCAAGAAGAACGCGGAAACAACCTTGACCGGGGAAAAGGCAAGGTTACGGATTAAGCCGCAAATTAACATATTTTGCACCGAGGTAAGTTTATGTGTAAACGATACATCCTTAATACATATGTTGTCACCTATTGATGCATTGTATGGATGTAAATACTTATTGGTGAGATTGATTGAAAATGATAGAAAATGAGTAATTCTCAAATGAACCTCAGAATAGAAATGTGGGCACGGATAAATATCCGTAAATGTGCAATTGTCGATGGGCTGTGTGCGAAACCATCGTTTATATTATCATTTGGTGGGCTGTGTGTGATACCACCTTGTTATCTATTCACGATGAGCTGTGTGCGATACCATCGTTTATATTATCATTTGGTGGGCTATGTGTGATACCACCGTAATTATCATTGTTGGTGGGCTGTGTGCGATACCACCCTATTATTGATTAATGGTGGGCTGTGTGCGAGACCACCGGGTATCTTGTAGTATTCCGAGGGGTTCATCGAGAAACTTGTTTAAGTAAACATTTCATGTGGCTTTATGGTGATAAGTGCAGGGCATAAGTACAAATAAATGTGAGTAATGTGTATGATTTATGGATGGGATGTGGTAAGAGATGAGATGAGTAAGAATGATTATGAAAATGTGAATTGTTCTTACATAGTATGTAATTCTTTTGGTTTATTAGCATATGGTATGATGCTTATTGTTTACATGTAGACTTACTAAGCTTAAAGCTTACTCCCTTTCTTTTCCCTTGTTTTATAGTGTCAAAGAGCCAGCTCGAGATACGAAGATAATCAGAAGATCACCCACACTATCAGCACATCTTGGTATAATAGTCTTAGCATTTTGTGTATGGCATGTATAGGGACTAGACTTAGTTGAATGTCATATTTTTTTGGCCAAATGTGTTGGCTCATTCAAAGATGAAATCTTTTGTATAAGGCCATAGTTGACGGCTTATTTTTATGAATCTATGAAAAGATGAGGTTATTCATGATTGTGCAAGTAGCATGATGATTTACTTGGTTTAATTATGCATGATTGAGTTGATGGTCGAATGTGGATTATGATTGTATGAGTTGGGTGATGGAAAGAGCTTGGAAAGTAGCCTTGTTCTTGTCCACACGGGTAGACACACGGGCGTGTGTCTAGGCCTGTGTGACACACGGTCAGTCACATGGGCATGTGGTTAGGCCGGTGTCCCTTTGCATGCTAGGTTTACAAGTCAGAATGCTCAATAGTAAACACGCGGACAGAGACATGGCCGTGTGTCTCAGCCATGTGGAAGGCACGGTCATGGACATGGGCGTGTGCCCAGGCCGTGTGAAGTCTGCACCTGAATTTTAGAATTTAATTTGCCACACGGTCGAAGGACACGGGCGTGTGCCTAGTCCGTGTGACATTTATGGGGTGATGATGTCAGAAACAGAATGCCAAGGTTTTGGCACACGGGCGTGTCGAGGCCGTGTGAGGGACACGGGCCAGGGACACGGGTGTGTGTTTGGCCGTGTAAAAATCCCTGTAGGCTAGAATTGAGAAATAAATCCACACGGGTGTGGAACACGGGTATGTGTTATTCGACACGGGCGTGTCCCTTCCTCCACACGAGCGTGTGGACTATTTAGTGAGAAATTTTCTAAGATTTTCGGGAGAGCTTTAAAGGAGTTCGATTTGATCCCGAACTATTCTTAAAGCGTGATCTAAGCCTCGTAGGCTTGTTTAAGAGGTGTAATTAAAGTTTTAAATTAGAGAGGAAAGTCAAGTCTTGGAATTGCATGATTGATTGCGTATAAGTCTAGTAATGCCTAGTACCCTGTTCCGGCATTGAATACGGGTAAGGGGTATTACAATATCCACCATAATTACCGTACCAAACTCGATCCTTAGTCTCTCAAGTGCATTTTCCTTGGTTATTCTCCTAATAAAAAAGGTTACAAGTGTTATTCACCCATTACTAGGAAAGTGTACAATTTTATGGATGTTACCTTTTTTGAAAAATCAATCTTTCTTTCCCAAATCTGACATTCAGGGGGAGACTCCAAAGGAATATTAGATTTGTGATCTCCTTCAAGACAGTCAAACATATGCCAGTCCATCAAATTCAATCATTGATCCTTTTATTGTCCCTATCAATGAAACAGAAACAACCCTGATTCCTATTCAACCAATTGACTCATATCCTTTACAACTTGGCACATTCGATCCTCCTGAGCTTCGTGTCTCTAGAAGAAGCAGACCAGTCGAGCATATAGAGGACACTATGCAAATTCAACGTTCTCAATCATATGAATCGAGTCCTACTGCAACCGGTGTTCATGATGGTAAGGATCTCTCATCCCATGATCCTTCTGTTCCTATTGTTGATGATTTAAATTTGCCTATTGCTCATAGAAAAGATGTGTGTGGGTGCACTAAACATCCAATTGAGAATTATGTTGCATATGGGAAACTATCGTATCTTTATAATGCATTTGTCACAAATCTGGATAGTGTGAAGGTGCTAGATTCTATTAAAGAGACTCTTAAGAGTCAAGTGTAAGAAAATGTAGTAGAAGAGGAGATTCGGGCTTTGGAAAGTAAAAACACATAGACTCTTGTCAGGTTACCTCCAGGTAAGATTCCAGTTGGATACAAGTGGATATTTATTGTCAAGTATAAGGCTGATGGAAGTGTCGATAGATTCATGGCCAGGTGACACGGCCGTGTGTCCCTTTGTGTTTAATTAGAAACCAAGTCAGTATGCTCCACACAGCTCAGCACACGGGCGTGTGTCTTGGCCGTGTGGCATAAGTCAGTATACCCTACAGGTTTGGCACATGACCTGGCACACGGGCGTGTGTGGCCATTTCGAAGGGCACACGGGCTGGTCACACGGGCTGGGACACGGCCATGTGATCCCATTTTGAATGTCCACACGACCTGTGACACAGGCGTTTTTTGTCCATGTGAGACACACGGCCGAGCCACACGGGCGTGTGTCCCTTGTATTTTGAAAAGTTTTCTAAGTTTTCTAAAAGATTCTTAAGTTATCGGTTTAGTCCCGAACCACTCCTAAAACATGATTTGGGCCTCGTAGGCTCGTATTAGGGACAATGTGAATGATTTTGAGTGATGTTTACTTGGAACTTGAAAATGTATGTGAAATGTATGGTTATTTGTGAAATAAGTCCGGTAACGCTCCCCCTATTCCGGCATTGAATACGGGTGAGGGGTGTTACAAATTACCATATCAAAATCAATAATAAAATAATATTTGACTAGTAAATATAAATAATAATATTTACAGTCTTATTCATCGGATTTGTGGCCCCGAAACTACTGTTTTCGATACTACTAAAAAACGAGCTATTATAATTACTTAACTGAATTTTAATTCATCTATACACTAACTTCGTAAATATCCCAATTTAATATTTACGGACTTGGTTTACGAAAATAGGGTTCTGAAACCACATTTTCTGACACCATTGAAAACTAGGCCATTATAAGGAATTTGGGTTTTTTATTTATTAAAATATAATATTTACCTCTCATTCTGTTCTAGTAGAACTCTTGTGATTCCTGTAACACCCCTTACCCGGGTTCTACGCCGGAACCAGGCCCGAGGCGTTACCATAATAAAATCCTCAAGATCGCCACTTAGGCTCATTGTGACTACTCTCTTAAGTCACCTCATTCTTGACTTACGAGGCCTCACTCATACTCACGAGGGCTCTCGAGACCATATCGGAACTTCTACGATTTTTAAAACTTTTCCATCTACATAGAGCTCACACGCCCGTGTAAGATTTGGCACGCCCGTGGAGGTCACACACGCCCATGGTCACTACCCGTGCATGAAAACTCAAGCATTCTGCCAATGCCCTATGGTTAGGGCACACGCCCGTGTTTCCACCCGTGGTGCACACGACTACCTTAACACGGCCTGGGAGTCTAGACACACGCCCGTGTGGCTGCCCGTGGCCAACATCGATTAACACACACGTTCTAGGCACACGCCCGCGTGTGACTAGTCCGTGGTCTATTCTCGATTTAAAATACTAACATGCAGGGGACACACGGCCAAGTCACACGCCCATGGGTTGACCGTGTGTCACACTTGGCCTAGACACACGCCCGTGCGTCTACCCATATGGACAAGAACAAAGCTATTTGCCAAGTTCTTTTCACCCTTCTAGCATACACAACATGCACCCATTCAACACATCCATAATCAACTCAAAATCTTACAATCTCACATAGATAACTACATCTTTTCATATAATAAAGTGCCAACAACTATGGCATTATACAAAATAGATTATCCATCTAAAGGCCAACACATCATAGCCATATACAACAAAATTCACTAACTTGTCTAGCCCCTATACATGCCATATACAAAACATTGAGTCTAATGTACCAGAGTGTGCTGATAGTGTGGGCGATCTTCCAATTGATCCTCGTATCTCGATTCAACACTTTTGCTCTATAAGACAAGGGAAAAGAAAGGGAGTAAGCTTCGAGCGTACTAAGTTTACACATAAACAATTAAGCACCATAGTATAAGCTAAACAACAATTAGCAATATACTAACATATAATGTACAACTATGCTTACTCTTTCTATCCCTTACCACATTCCCAACACATCATGACTCACTTACTCATAACCATTGACATGCACCCCTGCATTCAATATCACATTTACACAATATACAACACATCATTATTTCTCGATAATACATCCACACAGCTAATCCACGCAGCTAATCCACACAGCTAATGTCTCGGTGGTTTCGCACTTAGCCCACCACAATCAATTAATAAAGTAGTATCGCACTTAGCCTACCATAAAGGTAATCGTAGTGGTTTCGTACATAGCCCACTAGACAATATACCTAACGATAGCATCGCACATAGCCAGCTCATCGTCATTATGTATTAGGATGGTATCGCACTTAGCCCATCTTTTAGCATTATCACTACACATTCACATATCTATTTACTCAATCATTCATCCATTCACAAAATCTATCACATTCATTCTCAACCATGCTATGCACTAGCTAGCATTAACAAATTGTAAGTATGTGCATTGTTTAAGCATAGACTTACCTCGATACTCAAAAGTATAGAAACGTGCAATTTAGTCCACCACTTTGCTCTTGCCTCGGTTTCGATCCGGGCTTTGTCTTTCTTGATCTATAATGATAATTCAACTCATCAATATACACATTGACTAAATTAACCCACATCTCATACTTTGGCAAAATTACCCTTTTGCCCCTAAACTTTCTCCTATTTATGTTATTACCCTAAGGCTCGTAAAGTGATTTTTATTCAACTTTCTAGCCTTTCATGCTTAGCCGAATCACTTACTCAACTAAAGCAATCATCAATTCTCACTACATCACACATGTATGACCAAACTCAAGATTTTTACAAACTAGTGCCTACATGCATTTTCTATGGAAACTCATTTAGCAAAAGATGTTTCTACTACATCAAGCTTTCATAATCTTCCATAAAACATCAAAATACATGCATGTCATACATGGCCACATTTTTGAACATCCATCATAGCTCATCAAATAGCTAAAAATAGCTTACTCATGCTACAAGGACTTCAAAAATACAAAGAATATCAAAAACGGGGCTTAGATGCACTTACTAGCAAGCTTGAAAATTTTGAAGAACCCTAACAATGGCTCTCTCAATTTTCGGCAGCCTTGGAGAAGAAGATGAATGAATTTTGTCATCTTTTCTCCTATTTTAATCACTTAATTGTTAAATGACCAAAATGCCCTTTTTGATAAACTTTCTATTTTAACTCATCCATGCCCAATTTTGTCCAAAAATTAGAAATTGGGAAAATTGCTATTTAAAGACCTCTAATTAATATTCTAAAGCTATTTCACACAAATAGCTTCTAGAATCTCACATTTTGCAACTTTTGCAATTTAGTCTTTTTGGGCAATTCAACCGCAATTTCAAAAAATTGCTTTATGAAACTTTCACACTAGCATGCATACATAGCATAAACCTCAAAAACTCATTCATAAACCTCGGATTTGTGGTCTCGCACCACTATTCCGACTAGGCCCTAAATCGGGATGTTACAACTCTCCCCCCTTTAGAGATTTTCGCCCTCGAAAATCTTACCAGTAAAGAGGTTTGGATGTTGCTCTCTCATAGCTTCTTCCGTTTCCCACGTAGCCTCTTCCACACCGTGTTTCTGCCATAACACTTTCACTAGTGCTATGCTCTTATTTCTCAACTGTTTCACTTCTTGAGCCAAGATCTTAATTGGCTCTTCATCATAAGACATATCCGATCTTATCTCTATTTTTGTCGAAGGAATCACATGTGAAGGATCGGAGCGATACCGTCGCAACATCGACACATGGAACACATTATGAATATTTTCCAACTCTACCAAAGAAAGCCAACCGGTGAGGCTCTTGGCCCAACTCGCATCAGTAATCTCATACGGCCCTATGAATCTTGGACTCAATTTTCCTTTTCGTCCAAATCTCATAATATTTTTCCATGGGGACACTTTCAAAAACACTTTGTCGCCCACTTCAAACTCAATTTCTTTTCTTTTCAGATCCGTATACGACTTCTGTCGGTCCGAAACAACTTTCAGACTATTACAGATTATTTTCACTTTCTCCTCAGTCTCTTTCACAAGATCGACTCCATGGATCCGTTTCTCACTAAGCTTGGCCCAATACAAAGGAGTCCGGCACTTACGACCATACAAGGCCTCATACAGAGCCATCCGTATACTTTATTGATAACTGTTGTTGTAAGCAAATTCGACTAAAGGTAGATATCTCTCCCAACTACCTTCGAATTCTAACACACAGCATCGAAGCATATCTTCGAGAACTTGAATCACTCTTTCAGACTGACCATCGGTTTGCGGATGGAACGCAATACTGAAATTCAACTTTGTTCCCAAAGCCTCTTGCAACCTCTTCCAAAGCCTCGAAGTGAACCTCGGATCCCTATCCGATATTATAGACACAGGTACACCATGTAACCTCACTATTTCTGCAACATACAACTCAGCTAACTTATCCAGTGAATAATCAACACGTACTGGAATAAAGTGAGCCGACTTCGTTAGTCTATCCACAACAACCCACACAGTATCTCTCTTTTTTGGAGTCATCGACAACCCCGTCACAAAATCCATGGTAACCCGATCCCATTTCTATTCGAGTACCAACACCGGCTGAAGCAATCTCAAAGGCACTTGATGCTCAACTTTCACTTGTTGACAAATCAGACACTTTGTCACGAACTCTAAAATATCTCTTTTCATACCCGACCACGAATAATACTTCTTCAAATCATTGTACATTTTCGTCTTGCCGGATTCTTGACAAACATCCACTGTGGGCCTCATGCAAAACCTTTCGGATTAACTCCTCATCTCTTGGTACACAAATTTTGTCACGGTACAGCAAACAACCATTCGAGCCCACTCAAAAATCGGAATCACTTTCTAATTCACACTTAGCTCTCTTAGCTAGCATCTCACTGTCATTTCTCTGAGCCTCACATATCTCATTGAACAAATAGTGGCTTAACTTCGCAACTCGCCAAAATAGCACCATCATCAGACAATGCTAAACTCGTCCTCATAACTCTTAGAGCATACAAGGATTTCCTACTCAGGGCATCCGCAACCACATTCGCTTTTCCCGAGTGGTAATCAATGACTAACTCATAGTCTTTCAACAACTCAAGCCACCGTCTCTGTCGTAAATTTAGATCCTTCTAATCCATCAAATATCTCAAACTCTTGTGATCTGTAAAGATTCGGCACTTCTCACCATATAAGTAATGTCGCCAAATCTTTAACGCAAAAATAATCGCAGTCAACTCCAAATCATGAGTCGGATAATTCTTCTCGTGCAGTTTCAACTGTCTCGAGGCGTAAGCGACTACCTTACCCTCTTGCATCAACACGCAACTGAGACCATTAAACGATGCGTCACTGTAAACCACAAACTATTTCCCCAATTTTGGTTGAACCAAAACCGGCGCCTCAGTCAACATTGTTTTCAGTCTCTCGAAACTCTGTTGACATGTCTCAGTCCATTCAAACTTAACATCCTTGTGCAATAGTTTCATCATCGGGGTAGCAATCACAGAGAACCCCTTTACAAAACGTCTGTAATATCCTGCTAATCCCAAAAAACTTCTGATTTCTGACACAATCCTCAGCGGTTTCCAATCCATAACAGCCGATATCTTACTCAGGTCAACTCTAACACCATCACCCGACACAATGTGTCCTAGGAATCCGACCTCTCGTAGCCAAAACTCACTCTTGCTAAACTTAGTGTATAACTACTTATCTCTTAAAGTTTGCAAGACAATTCTCAAATGATCTTCATGATCGTTCTCATCTCGAGAATAGATAAATATGTCATCAATGAAGATAACTACAAACTTGTCCACATACGGTCTGAAAACACAGTTCATCAGATCCATAAAAATCGCCGGTGCATTCGTCAAACCAAACGGCATAACTAAAAACTCATTATGGCCATACCTTGTCCGAAATGTAGTTTTCAGCACATCCTGCTCTTTCACTCTCAACTGATAATAACCAGACCTTAGGTCTATCTTGGAGAACATTGTAGCTCCCTTCAGTTGATCAAAAAGATCATCAATTCTTGGTAAAGGATACTTATTCTTAACCGTCACTTTGTTAAGCTGTCTATAGTCTATACACAACCTCATAGACCCATCTTTCTTCTTCACAAACAATACCGGAGCACCCCACGGTGAGTAGCTCGGTCTTGCAAAACCCTTTATCATCAACTCTTGCAACTGAACCTTCAGTTCTTTCAATTCTAAAGGTGCCATCCTATACGGAGCAATCGAAATAGGTGCCGTTCCCGGAACTAACTCAATCCCAAACTCAACCTCTCTCACTGGAGGTAATCTGGGTAACTCTTCCGGGAATACATCCGGATACTCACATACCACTGGCATTGTTTCAAACTTTACTCCAACCTCTTGAGTATTCAACACAAAAGCAAGATAGGACTCACACCCTTTTCTCAAACATTTATCAGCCACTAAGGAAGAAATCATCACTGGTAGACCATCCGATCCACCTGTTTCGACCCGAACCACATCTCCACTCTCACATTTCAATTCAATAAACTTACTACCACAGTTCACTAAGACACTATGGGTAGTCAACCAATCCATGCCTAGGATTAAATCAAACTCATCAAACGACAACAACATTAGGTTTGCCGGAAAGCAATGACTCTCAATCATCAAAGGACAATTCTTACACACCTTGTCCACAACACATGCTTACCTAACGGGTTTGACACCTTAACCACAAAGTCCGTAGACTCAACAGTCGTACTCAAACTAGATGCCAACCTCATGCAAATATAAGAATGAGTAGACCCTGGATCTATTAAAGCAATAACAAGGGTGTCAAAGGGAGAAAAAGTACCCGTTATCACATCAAGGGAGGATGCCTCTTCGCGAGCGCGAATGGCATACGTCTTCGCAGGTGCCCGACCCTCCGGTCTCACAGTAGAGTCTCTAGACGCACCTCTACCACTATTCTCGCCTCTCGGGTTCCTTGGTGGTTTACCCCTTGCAGACACATCACTGGATCTCATCTTTAGCTTCTCTTCCTTATCATCCCTCTCGGGGCAGTTTCGAATAAAATAGTCGGGAGAACCACACTTATAACAGTTTCGAATGTTACTCCAACACTCTCCGGTGTGATATCTACCACAACTTGGACACTCCAGTTTGTTCTTTGGATTGCCCACACTTTCCATCAAAGTAGCTTGGACTCTCAAACCCGAACGAGTATTGCCCAAGTCTCGATGAGAATAACCCACTGGTGCAGTCGTCCTAGGACTCACTTCCTTGGACCTTTTTGACTGGGCTTGATACGACTTGCCCATCGGCCTCTTTCTGGCATCTCGGGCTTCACTCACAGTCCTTTTCTTTTCTGTACTCAACTCTTCGGCCTTACTTGACCTTTCGACCAACACCACAAATTCTTTCAACGCTAAAATACCCACTAGGAGTTTGGTGTCCTCATTCAGTCCGTCTTCGAACCTCTTACACAATATGGTCTCTGTCGATACACATTCTTGAGCGTATTTGCTAAGCCTAACAAACTCACGCTTATATTCCACTACTGACATTCTTCCTTGCTTCAACTCAAGAAATTTTTTCCTTTTCTGATCAGTAAATCATTGGCTTATATACTTCTTCCGAAACTCTTCTAGAAAGAAGTCCCACGTTACCCACTCTCTCGGGACTACTGATGTCAACGTCTTCCACCAATGGGATGCCGAGCCCCTCAGCAAGGATACGACACACTTCAAGCTCTCTTCAGGTGTACAAGAGAGTTCCTCAAACACTCTCATCGAGTTTTCTAACTAGAACTCTAACCTCTCAGGGTCATCATCAACCTTAGCTCTAAACTCCTCAGCCCCGTATTTTCTAATCTTATCTACCAGGGGTTTCGATATCCTCACTACATCAATACCTTGAGGAGCCACAGGAATTCGCTGAGGTATATGAGAAGGTGGAGGAGGTAGAGGAGGTTGAGCATTAGGGTTCGCTCAAACGTAATCCGAGTATCAATTGCTCATCATCTGGAGAAAGGCTTCTCGTACCTGTAACATCCAGAAATTCGGGACTTTATGTTTTGCATTATATCATGCATTAGGCTAGTTAAGAATGTTAATTGTGTATGTTTAGGGGTTCTAAGAAGGCTTGGGGTTGAGTTGGGCCTTAGTAAAATTTTTGTGTTTAAGCACTTTAAGGAGGGAAGGTAAGTGGCGTCAAGACTTAAGGAAATAAGTGTGTATTTTGCTAGCACAAGTGGAGCTAGTAGCAGAGTGGAGTGGCATCATATGAAGGAGCTAAAGGGGTGGAGTTCGAATCCCACCTATTGCAACTTGTTTTGGGATTTAAATTTTTGTGCTATTCAAGTAATTGATGGTAAGTGTCGGCCTAGCTTTAAAGAAGGAAAGGAAGACTTTTTATTGATGGAAAGAACACTATGGAGGAAGGTAAGGAGAAGATCAAGGAGAAAATAAGGAAAGAAGTAAAGGAAAGGAGTAAGAAGGGGGATATGTTGGCCGAATCTTAGGGAAGTGTATAGGGAAAAAAATTTTGGTCAACCATGACCTTTTTGGGTGAATGAGGCACACGGTTTTGGTAGGGGAAATTTGGGAGCCGATTTTCTTATGGTCTTTGTGCAAGTTTTGTGCATGAAATGCTTTTAATCTTTTTAACATTTTGGTGCTCTTTTTCTAACCTTTTTCCTTTGTTGCCGAAACACTCAAATCATTTTGTCCATCTTTCCTTTGTTTGCCGAAACACTCAAGCCTCTTTGCTCATCTTTTCCTAGGTGTTGGCCGAAACTTTTTGACATCTCTTTTTCTATCTCTTTCTTTCTTTTTCATCATTTCTTCAACCATTTTCTCTTCTTCTTTAGTCAATATTTTGATGGCCGAATCTTCTTTGTTCATTTTCCTTCAATAGCCGAACCTTTTATCACTTAATCTCTTTTTCATTTTCTTTTATGTGTTGAACACTCTCTTCTTTGACCGAATCGGTAAGTGGTTTCATTCTCCTCTTTTTATTTTCTTTTCATTTTCTTTTCTTCATGGCCGAATATGCGCCCTTATCATTGGAGGGTTCTTTAAACCGAAACATCTCTCTCTCCTACTCCCTCATATCGTGATCATTTTTCTTCGTAGTGTTCTAGTGAGTGGCCGTATATCACATCCTTGTCGACTCATCTGTAGCCATAAGTCCAATCGGTGGAAGTTGGAGCTATTATTGTTAAGGTAAGGAGTTTCGTCATGGTTCATTTTGATCTATTTTCATTACTCGGTTAGTTTGCTAAACGGATCGATGGATTTGACTAATCAGTTATTTTAGGGACTAAACTACTCGTTTTCTCTACTCGTTGGTTCTTCGGAAGTAGTGGTAAACCGAATCCTATCCCTAAACAACTACTCTCTCATAGTAGTAATTTACTGACCGAGACTTTTTCAATGGAGGCAAGTGGTAACGATTTGAAAGGAAAATCGATAGGAGGACAAAAAGGGAGTGGACTTGCAATCTCTACTCCCAAGTTTAAGCGTAGAGCGATATCGGCAGTTCGGGATTTCCCACCGGGTTGTGGACCATCATCCGGTGAGAATAGGCAAATCGTAGTCGTTCACGATACTAAGGGTAAGCATTTCTTTAGATCATTTAGTTTAGATTTGGATTAAGACACTATCATATGTTAGTTAATCGAGTGTTATGGTGGCATAGGTGCCGACGATCAAGAAGGTTTAGTCCTTACCGTAATCAGGTGTGTAATCTCACACCGAAATCCCATTGATTCATGACTCACCATTATGTTGGAAGAATAGATCGTTGTTATTTTCAAGCCTAATAACCGTTATATGGCATGAAAATCGAGTAACTTGCTTAATCAATGTTATTCCTAAAGATCTGTCAAAATCGGTATTAAATTACTAAATTACCAAAATGCCCCTATGGGCCGATTTACGAAAATGCCCCTATGGGCCGATTTATCAAAATGCCCCTATGGGCCGATTGCTAGAATGCCTTAGTGGGCCAAATTACCAAAGTACTATAATGGGCCGATTCACCGTAATAATTCACTTGATAAATGGTTATTATTTACACGTGGATATTTTATTATGTATGTGGCATTTTTTTTTTTACATATTGCATGGGATGGGAAAAAATTGTATGAAGAGCAGTGTAGCCTGGTGGCATTACCGCAATTTGTTTACTAATGTGCTTAATTATGATTTCGGTGGCTTGACCACAAAAATATTATATAAATAGCGATTCATTGCAAATTGGTGTATGCGTGGGGTGGGTTGACTTGATCCCCATAGGTGTGATTGGCTTATCGGGGGTGTGATGGATGGATGGGTTGGGTTGCATACATTTACTTCATTTAATTATTGTTATGTAAATGGGCTTAGGCTCACAATTATACTTTGCGGGTTCAGGCCCAGTGGATGACGGTAAGGGGATTATACACTGAGTTCTAGTAACTCGCCCCATCTTCTTAACCCTTGCAGGTAATGCTCAGTAATGAGGACTTGGGCCCATGGATGACTCCGTGGAGGCCATACTTTGGAAATAATATTTTCGAACATTAGTAAACTTCTTTTCCGTTTTATTTTCGTTACTTTTACTATTTTGGGTTTTAAAGTTGTAATAAGGCCTCTCGGATATGTTTTATTTTGCTTTATGTTTAGACGTATTTAATATCTTTCTTGATTTGTTTTAAATGGGGATTTTCTAAAAATCATAATTAACAGTTTTTTAAAATTGATTAATAAATGGATTTCGTAATAAATATGTACAAATATTTTAACTTGGACTTTTCCTCCGAAGTATCATCGTCATTTTCAAAAGTTACGATTTTAAAGATTACCTGATAAATTTTCAATTCATCAACCAACCTCTCGAGATTAGTAGTATTTTTAACGAATATCTATAACTAAACTTGTTTTCTTAACTATAACCAAATAACACTTACTTTAGAAAGATTCACTCGTTATTTATACGTTTTCTTCATGTGACATGTCAGATCCGGTCATACCGAATGGGCCAGGTTTGGGGTGTTACATTTTATGGTATCAGAGCCAAGTTACAAAACTCGGCTTTGGTTAGGTTCCAAAAATGTTTTCTAAAATTGCTTGAAATTTGATTTATAAATACATCTTTTAGAGGAAGTATGGCACCACGGGTATCCGGCACCAAGTCAGTAAGTTTTTTTTTTATTGTAGTATGACTGTAGTAAGAAAACTCCACAAAAATAGAAATACTCTAGAACTTTTTGCTTTAGGAGCTAAAAAACTATAGAGATTGAGACTTTAGGATACGTTTTGCGAAAATAACTTTATTTCCTATACTCCATAAAATATTGTTTAATAAACATTGAATAGTATACTGATTCATAAGACTCATAATCAGATTAAATTGACTTAGCAAACATGAGCGCTAGAGGATGTGGATGCAGTAAACATGGCCGTGGTAGAGGCCGAGGTGCTAGAGTTGTATCTGAGGCATCGAGACATATGCCGGAAATAGACATACCTGCGTCACCAGTGACTGAAGCTGGATCACATGATCAAATGAGAGAGGACGACGCTCTGTCCCAAGCGATGTTGCGGGTACTGGAAAGGATTGCTGGGGTAAGAACTGGGTCGGCAGCTCGTGGGTCGATATCCGAGCGACTTAGATCGAATGGCGCTGAAGTTTTTAGGGGTATTTCGGGTGTAGCCCCTAATGTAGCAGAGTACTGGCTTGAGGCGGTGGAGCGGATTATGGACGATCTGGATTGCACAGCTGAGCAGAAACTGAAAGGAGTTGTGTCATTGCTGAGAGACGATGCGTATCAGTGGTGGCTCACTGTTCGGGAAGGCACTCAGGCTGATCGTATTACCTGAGAATTCTTTAAGACCGTATTTTAAGGAAAATATGTCGGGGCTAGTTATGTGGATGCCCGAAGAAAAGAATTCCTAAATCTGGTCCAAGGAGGTAGATCTGTGGCAGCATATGAGGCAGAGTTTCTGCGTCTAAGCCGGTATACCCAGGGAATAGTGCCGACTGATTATGAACGCTGCGTACGATTTGAGGATGGATTGCGTGATGAGTTACGGGTACTGATAGCCCCACAGAAGGAGAGGAATTTTGCCACACTGGTGGAAAAAGCTAAGATTGCTGAAGAAGTAAAATACTCGGAACGGCAAAATCAAGACAAGAATAGGGGAAGGAACAAGAGAGACTCTGGGTATTCAGGTCCTGCTAGAGGATTTCTGAAAAGGCCCAAGAATGAGGGACCAGTTCGAGTGAGTGCTCTAGCTACTACCAATCAGTTACAGTCTTGCGTGGATTGTGGGAAACTTCACTCGGGCAAATGCTGGAAGAGAACTGGTGGTTGTTTCAGATGTGGATCCAAGGACCATCGGTTTAAGGATTGCCCTCGAGAGCCTGCTCAGACTTAGGTAGTTCGTAACAGATTTGCGCGCAAGTAGTAGGGCGCTCGGCCTTGCCCCCGAGAGACCGTGGGCGTGTCGAGGAGGTAATGGTGTAGGACGAGGTCGGGGCACACCGGGTAGAATACGGTAATAGGGGTAACGCGAGGCGAGATGCCCAGGGGTTGGTCTATGCGGTCGAGGCATCGAGAGGAGCGGCGACGCATCGGATGTCATAACCGTGCGCGCTTATATCGATGTACCTTTTACCGCTTTGATAGACATTGGATCCACCTATTCGTATGTTGCATGTGCTGTGTCTAGAACTTTGAATATTAGATCTGAGATTACTGCTAGAGAAACAACTGTGATTAGCCCTTTAGGACAGTCTGTGGTAGTAAATAAGTTGTTTAGGGATGTGCCCTTAGAAGTTCAAGGGGTAGTATTTCTGGCGGATTTGATGGAACTGCCATTCAGTGAGTTAGATCTTATTTTGGGCATAGACTAGTTGGTTAAGCATCGTGCGAATTTAGACTGTGCTGCAAAGCAGATGGTACTAAGAACTTCAGAGGATAAGGAAGTGATGATGATATGTGAAAGAAGAAATTATCTGTCTAATGTGGTATCTGCTTTAAAGGCAGAAAAGTTGGTACGAAAGGGGTGTGGAGCGTTCATAGCCTTTATCAGTGCTTTGGATGCCAAAGAGTTATCGATAGAGAGTGTTAGAATGGTGAAAGATTTTTTAGACGTCTTTCCCGAGGAGCTTCCAGGATTGCCTCCAGATCGGGAGGTAGAATTTGGTATTGAGCTATTACCAGGAACGGCTCCAGTGTCCATTACTCCTTACAGAATGGCACCGAAGGAGCTCGTGGAACTTAAAGCTCAAATTCAGGAGTTGTTGGATCGTGGGTTTATTCGACCAAGTGTGTCACCGTGGGGAGCGCTAGTTTTATTTGTTAAGAAAAAGGATGGGTCGATGCGTATGTGCATCGATTATAGGCAATTGAATAAGTTGACAATCAAGAATAAGTATCCGTTATCGAGGATCGATGATCTGTTTGATCAGCTGTGAGGAGCTTCGGTTTTCTCGAAGATAGACTTGAGATCGGGGTATCACCAGTTAAAAGTCAAGGAGGCGGATATTCATAAGACTACGTTTTGAACCCGATATGGGCATTACGAGTTCTTAGTGATGCCGTTCGGGTTGACTAATGCACCAGCTGCATTTATGGACATGATGAACCAGGTCTTCCAACCCTATCTAGACCGGTTTGTGGTGGTGTTCATAGATGACATCTTAGTGTATTCAAGGACAGAAGAAGAGCATGATTCGTATCTACGGGTTGTATTACAGATATTAAGGGAGAAGCAGTTGTATGCCAAATTCAGCAAGTGTGAATTTTGGTTGAAGGAGATGACCTTTTTGGGGCATGTTGTGTCTGCAGAGAGAATTAGAGTTGATCCCCGGAAGGTCGAGGCTATGTTGGACTGGAACCACCGAAGTCAGTGGCAGAAATCTGAAGCTTTCTAGGTTTGGCTGGGTATTACAGGCGGTTTGTTGAGGGGTTTTCATTGATTGCTGCACCCCTAACTAAGTTGTTGCATAAGGGAGTACCATTTGTGTGGTCAGATAAGCAGCAAGAGAGCTTTGAGAAATTGAAGAAGATTCTGATAGAAGCGCCGGTATTGATTCAGCCTGAGGCTGGTAAGGAGTTTATTGTTTACTGTGATGCGTCACACACGGGCTTGGGATGTGTGTTGATGCAAGGGGGAAAAGTGGTGGCTTATGCATCTCGTCAATTAAGGTCGTATGAGATGAACTATCCCACACATGATTTGGAGTTAGCTGTTGTGGTGTTTGCCCTGAAGATTTGGAGACACTATCTGTACGGGGAGAAGTCGATTATCAACAGTAATCATAAGAGTCTGAAGTACCTCCTTACCCAGAAGGAGTTGAACTTAAGACAGCGGAGGTGGATAGAATTGTTGAAAGATTATGACTGCTCAATTGAGTACCATCCAGGTAAAGCTAACGTAGTGGCAGATGCGTTGAGTCGTAAGGTGATATCGGATTTGAGAGCGATGTTCGCTCATCTCTCACTTTATGAAGATGGTAGCACATTAGCTAAACTTCAAGTGAAGCTGCTTGGGTAAGTCAGATTAAGGAAAAGCAGTTGTTAGATGAAAGGTTGGGTTCTAGGCTTCAGCAAGTGGAAGGTGGTGAGATAGGGGATTTTGGATTAAATAGTGATGGAGTATTGTGTTTTCGCGAAAGAGTTTGTATGTCCAAGGATTCGGAATTGAGACAAATGATTCTGCGTGAGGCGTATAGTATCCCATACGCTATGCACCCCGGGGGAAATAAGATGTACCGAGACCTCCGTGAGCAGTATTGGTGGTCGGGTTTGAAGTGGGAGATTATTGACTTCGTGAGCAAGTGCTTAACATGTCAGCAGGTGAAGGCGGAACATCAACTGCCTTCAGGGTTACTGCAACCAGTGAAAATTCCACTATGGAAATGGGAAAGGATAGCAATGGAATTTGTTAGTGGGTTACCCTTAACGCCTACTAAGAAAGATTCAGTATGGGTGATAGTGGATCGGTTAACAAAGTCTGCTCATTTCCTACCTGTTCGTACGGATTATTCGTTGCAAAAGTTGTCCAAGTTGTATGTGGCAGAGATCGTGAGGTTGCATGGGGTACCGATGTCTATCATATCAGACAGAGATCCTAGGTTTATATCACAGTTTTGGAAGGCCCTGCATGAAGCTTTAGGAACAAGGCTAAACTTCAGCACAGCATTTCATCCGCAGACTGATGGTCAGTCAGAGAGAGTAATCCAGATTCTAGAAGACATGTTAAGGGGCTGTGTGATCGACTTCATGGGTAGTTGGGAATATTTTCTACCATTGGCAGAGTTTGCATACAACAACAGCTATCAATCCAGCATCCAGATGGCACCCTATGAGGCATTGTATAGTCGTAGGTCTCGTACTCCTACTTGCTGGACTGAGCTGGGGGAGCGACAACTTTTGGGTCCTGAGTTGATCTCGGAGACGGAGGAAAAAGTTAAGGTAATTCGGGCTCGGTTAAAAGAAGCTTCAGACAGACAGAAATCGTACGCGGATCTGAAGCGTAAGGATATAGAGTTTGCGGTGGGAGATCAGGTCTTTTTGAAGGTTTCACCTTGGAAAAAGATCTTAAGATTTGGGCGGAAAGACAAGTTGAGCCCTAGGTTCATCGGACCTTACCGTGTATTGAAGCGTGTTGGGTCAGTGGCTTATCAGCTTGAGTTACCTCCGGAGTTAAGTCAGATACATAGTGTATTTCATGTCTCAATGTTAAGGCGTTACCGTTCGGATCCGTCTCATGTTGTGCCAGTGGAGGAAGTTGAGATAAGACCTAACTTGTCTTTTGAGGAAGAGCCAGTGCAAATTTTAGATCTGGATATTAAGGTCCTGAGAAAGAAGTTGGTTCCGTTAGTTAAAGTATTATGGTGTAATCACGGGTCAGAGGAAGCTACATGGGAGCCAGAGGACACGATCCGGCAACAGTACCCTCATCTCTTTTAAGCAGGTAAATTTCGAGGCCGAAATTTCTTTAAGGGGGTAGAATTGTAACATCCAGAAATTCGGGACTTTATGTTTTGCATTATATCATGCATTAGGCTAGTTAAGAATGTTAATTGTGTATGTTTAGGGGTCCTAAGAAGGCTTGGGGTTGAGTTGGGCCTTAGCAAAAATTTTGTGTTTAAGCACTTTAAGGAGGGAAGGTAAGTGGCATCAAGACTTAAGGAAATAAGTGTGTATTTTGCTAGCACAAGTGGAGCTAGTAGCAGAGTGGAGTGGCGTCACATGAAGGAGCTAAAGGGGTGGATTTTGAATCCCACCTATTGCAACTTGTTTTGGGATTTAAATTTTTGTGCTATTCAAGTAATTGATGGTAAGTGTCGGCCAAGCTTTAAAGAAGGAAAAGAAGACTTTTTATTGATGGAAACAACACTATGGAGGAAGGTAAGGAGAAGATCAAGAAGAAAATAAGGAAAGAAGTAAAGGAAAGGAGTAAGAAGGGGGATATGTTGGCCGAATCTTAGGGAAGTGTATAGGGAAAGAATTTTTGGTCAACCATGACCTTTTTGGGTGAATGAGGCACACAGTTTTGGTAGGGGAAATTTGGGAGCCGATTTTCTTATGGTCTTTGTGCAAGTTTTGTGCATGAAATGCTTTTAATCTTTTTAACATTTTGGTGCTCTTTTTCCAACCTTTTTCCTTTGTTGCCGAAACACTCAAATCATTTTGTCCATCTTTCCTTTGTTTGCCGAAACACTCAAGCCTCTTTGCTCATCTTTTCCTAGGTGTTGGCCGAAACTTTTTGACATCTATTTTTCTATCTCTTTCTTTCTTTTTTATCATTTCTTCAACCATTTTCTCTTCTTCTTTAGTCAATATTTTGATGGCCGAATCTTCTTTGTTCATTTTCCTTCAATAGCCGAACCTTTTATGACTTAATCTCTTTTTCATTTTCTTTTGTGTGTTGAACACTCTCTTCTTTGACCGAATCGGTAAGTGGTTTCATTCTCCTCTTTTCATTTTCTTTTCATTTTCTTTTCTTCATAGCTGAATATGTGCCCTTATCATTGGAGGGTTCTTTAAACCGAAACATCTCTCTCTCCTACTCCCTCATATCGTGATCATCTCTTTTTCGTAGTGTTCTAGTGGGTGGCCATATATCACATCCTTGTCGACTCATCCGCAGCCATAAGTCCAATCGGTGGAAATCAGAGCTATTATTGTTAATGTAAGGAGTTTCGTCATGGTACATTTTGATCTATTTTCATTGCTCGGTTAGTTTGCTAAACGGATCGATGGATTTGACTAATCGGTTATTTTAGGGACTAAACTACTCATTTTCTCTACTCGTTGGTTCTTCGGAAGTAGTGGTAAGCCGAATCCTATCCCTAAACAACTACTCTCTCATAGTAGTAATTTACTGACCGAGACTTTTTCAATGGAGGCAAGTGGTAACGATTTGAAAGGAAAATCGATAGGAGGACAAAAAGGGAGTGGACTTGCAATCTCTACTCCCAAGTTTAAGCGTGAGAGCGGTATCGACGATTCGGGATTTCCCACGGGTTGTGGACCATCATTCGGTGAGAATAGGCAAATCGTAGTCGCTCACGATACTAAGGGTAAGCATTTCTTTAGATCGTTTGGTTTAGATTTGGATTAAGACACTATCATCTGTTAGTTAATCGAGTGTTATGGTGGCATAGGTGCCGAAGCGATCAAGAAGGTTTAGTCCTTACTGTGTCGTGTGTAATCTCACACCGAAATCTCATTGATTCATGACTCACCATTATGTTGGAAGAATAGATCGTTGTTATTTTCATGCCTAATAACCGTTATATGGCATGAAAATCGAGTAACTTGCTTAATCAACGTTATTCCTAAAGATCTGTCAAAATCGGCATTAAAGTGCTAAATTACCAAAATGCCCCTATGGGCCGATTTACGAAAATGCCCCTATGGGCTGATTTATCAAAATGCCCTTATGGGCCGATTGCTAGAATGCCTTAGTGGGCCGAATTACCAAAGTACTATAATGGGCCGATTCACCGTAATAATTCACTTGATAAATGGTTGTTATTTACATGTGGATATTTTATTATGTATGTGGCATTTTTTTTTACATATTGCATGGGATGGGAAAAAAATTGTATGAAGAGCAGTGTAGCCTAGTGGTATTGCCACAATTTGTTTACTAATGTGCTTAATTATGATTTCAGTGGCTTGACCACAAAAATATTATAAAAATAGCAGTTCGACTGCAAATTGGTGTGAGCGGCGGGGTGGGTTGACTTGATCCCCACAGGTGTGATTGGCTGGTCGGGGGTGTGATGGATGGATGGGTTGGGTTGCATACATTTACTTCATTTAATTATTGTTATGTAAATGGGCTTAGGCTCACGATTATGCTTTGCGGGTTCAGGCCTAGTGGATGACAGTAAGGGGATTATACACTGAGTTTTAGTAACTCACCCCATCTTCTTAACCCTTGCAGGTAATGCTCAGTAATGAGGACTTGGGCCCATGGATGACTTGGTGGAGGCCATACTTTGGAAATAATGTTTTCGAACATTAGTAAACTTCTTTTCCGTTTTATTTTCGTTACTTTTACTATTTGGGGTTTTAAAGTTGTAATAAGGCCTCTCGGATATGTTTTATTTTGCTTTATGTTTAGACGTATTTAATATCTTTCTTGATTTGTTTTAAATGGGGATTTTCCAAAAATCATAATTAACGGTTTTCCAAAATTGATTAATAAATGGGTTTCGTAATAAATATGTACAAATATTTTAACTTGGACTTTTCCTCCGAAGTATCATCGTCATTTTCAAAAGTTACGATTTTAAAGATTACCTGATAAATTTTCAATTCATCAATCAACCTCTCGAGATTAGTAGTATTTTTAACGAATATCTATAACTAAACTTGTTTTCTTAACTATGACCAAATAACACTTACTTTAGAAAGATTCACTCGTTATTTATACGTTTTCTTCATGTGACATGCCAGATCCAGTCATACCGCATGGGCCGGGTTTGGGGTGTTACAGTGCCCCTTCCCCCTGACCCCTAACCTTGGGTCCACTTTGAACAGGCACAGTTCCTTGCACAGGAGCCGGCGCATTACTAGCTGCTTCATCAGTAGTCAATGGATCAGAATCCATATTCTATATAAAACAAGATTTAAAATCATCAGAAGCCACCACACTATCATTGTACACTTATGGCATGTATAGCTAGACTCTTACACCCGCTACGGTAGTCCTAGAACCGACTAAACCATAGTTCTGATACCACTAAATGTAACACCCCTTACCCGGGTTCTACGCCGGAACCAGGCCCGAGGCGTTACCATAATAAAATCCTCAAGATCGCCACTTAGGCTCATTGTGACTACTCTCTTAAGTCACCTCATTCTCGACTTACGAGGCCTCACTCATACTCACGAGGGCTCTCGAGACCATATTGGAACTTCTACGGTTTTTAAAACTTTTCCATCTACACAGAGCTCACACGCCCGTGTAAGATTTGGCACGCCCGTAGAGGTCACACACGCCTATGGTCACTACCCGTGCATGAAAACTCAAGCATTCTGCCAATGCCTCACGGTTAGGGTACACGCCCGTGCTCTCCACCCGTGGTGCACACTGACTACCTTAACACGGCCTAGAGTCTAGACATACGCCCGTGTGGATAGCCCGTGGCCAACACTGATTAACACACACGTTCTAGGCACACGCCCGTGTGACTAGTCCGTGGTCTATTCTGATTTAAAATACTAACATGCAGGGGACACACGACAAAGTCTCATGCCCATGGGCTGACCGTGTGTCACACATGGCCTAGAAACACACCCGTGCGTCTACCCACATGGACAAGAACAAAGCTATTTTCCAAGTTCTTTTCACCCTTCTAGCATACACAACATGCACTCATTCAACACATCCATAATCAACTCAAAATATTACAATCTCACATAGATAACTACATCTTTTCATATAATAAAGTGCCAACAACTATGGCATTATACAAAATAGATTATCCATCTAAAGGCTAACACATCATAGCCATATACAACAAAATTCACTAACTTGTCTAGCCCTTATACATGCCATATACAAAACATTGAGTCTAATGTACCAGAGTGTGCTGATAGTGTGGGCGATCTTCCAATTGATCCTCGTATCTCGATTCAACACTTTTGCTCTATAAGACAAGGGAAAAGAAAGGGAGTAAGCTTTGAGCTTAGTAAGTTTACACATAAACAATTAAGCACCATAGTATAAGCTAAACAACAATTAGCATTATACTAACATATAATGTACAACTATGCTTACTCTTTCTATCTCTTACCACATTCCCAACACATCATGACTCACTTACTCATAACCATTGACATGTACCCCTGCATTCAATATCACATTTACACAATATACAACACATCATTATTTCTCGATAATACATCCACACAGCTAATCCACACAGCTAATGTCTCGGTGGTTTCGTACTTAGCCCACCACAATCAATTAATAAAGTAGTATCGCACTTAGCCTACCATAAAGGTAATCATAGTGGTTTCGCACATAGCCCACTAGACAATATACCTAACAATAGCATCACACATAGCCAACTCATCGTCATTATGTATTAGAATGGTATCGCACTTAGCCTATCTTTTAGCATTATCACTACACATTCACATATCTATTTACTCAATAATTCATCCATTCACAAAATATATCACATTCATTCTCAACCATGCTATGCACTAGCTAGCATTAACAAATTGTAAGTATGAATGCATTGTTTAAGCATAGACTTACCTCGATACTCAAAAGTATAGAAACGTACAATTTAGTCCACCACTTTGCTCTTGCCCCGGTTTCGATCCGGGCTTTGTCTTTCTTGATCTATAATGATAATTCAACTCATCAATATACACATTGACTAAATTGACCCACATCTCATACTTTGGCAAAATTACCCTTTTGCCCCTAAACTTTCTCCTATTTACGCTATTGCCCTAAGGCTCGTAAAGTGATTTTTATTCAACTTTCTAGCCTTTCATGCTTAGCCGAATCACTTACTCAACTAAAGCAATCATCAATTCTCACTACATCACACATGTATGACAAAACTCAAGATTTTTACAAACTAGTCCCTACATGCATTTTCTATGGAAACTCATTTAGCAAAAGATGTTTCTACTACATCAAGCTTTCATAATCTTCCATAAAACATCAAAATACATACATGTCGTACATGGCCACATTTTTGAACATCCATCATAGCTCATCAAATAGCTAAAAATAGCTTACTCATGCTACAGGACTTCAAAAATACAAAGAATATCAAAAGCGGGCTTAGATGCACTTACTAGCAAGCTTGAAAATTTTGAAGAACCCTAACAATGGCTCTCTCAATTTTCAGCAGCCTTGGAGAAGAAGATGAATGAATTTTGTCATCTTTTCTCCTATTTTAATCACTTAATTGTTAAATGACCAAAATTCCCTTTTTAATAAACTTTCTATTTTAACTCATCCATGCCCAATTTTGTCCAAAAAATAGAAATTGGGAAAATTTCTATTTAAAGACCTCTAATTAATATTCTAAAGCTATTTCACACAAATAGCTTCTAGAATCTCACATTTTGCAACTTTTACAATTTAGTCCTTTTGGACAATTCAACCGTAATTTCAAAAAATTGCTTCATGAAACTTTCACACTAGCATGCATACATAGCATAAACCTCAAAAACTCATTCATAAACCTTAGATTTGTGGTCTCGCACCACTATTCTGACTAGGCCCTAAATCGGGATGTTACAATTCCTCCCCAATGATAAACCATAACTTATACATATTTTAACCCCATGCTTAGCTTATTTTTGGATGAGTTTTCATTAGATTTGATGAATTTGATGCTCCTAATCCTTTAATTTCATATTTTACACTCAGGAGAGATTAGGGAGTCGAAAAGAACGAGAAACGGGCCAAAAAGGGACAAAATGGGCCTATCTTAGAATTCAACACGGCCTGGGCCATTGGACACGGCCGTGTGTTACGAGCAGGATCAAACACGGCCTAAGGCTATCGAACACGGGTGTGTCACACGGGCGTGTCCCCGCCGTATCAAAGATTAATTCGATCCGAAAAAGGTTAATTGTGAGCAAAGAAAGACGTTCCAAAGCCTATACAAACACCTTAGGGGGTGACCTAAAGGGGAACACTGAATAGAACGCAGAAAATACTCGAAGACAGCCGTCGAAAGCAGCTCAAATGAAGGATCTCCATCAAGACTGAAGATCTCCCATCAAGTTCTTTAGAAGTTTTTGGGTTTTCCTATGTTTTGTTGTTTTCCTTATTTTGAGATGTGTCATTCTATCAGTATGAACTAAATCCCTTAGATACCTAAGGGGATGAAACCTAAGACGGATCTTATTACTATTTGATTTATAAGATAAATACTTGTTCTTATTCTTAATTGTGAGTTTTTATTCTTGTTTTGATAATTCAAAGTTATTGATCCAAGTCGAATGTGCTTATTCGAAGGAGCAAAAGTCCCCGTTAAGAGTAGATCAACACAATTAAGCGGAGTTGATTGCAACCCTAGACATAGAGGCGGCAAAATCACTGGATTAGAGTCAAATCCTAATAAGGAATTCATAGATCGAGTTAATGCGACAATAGGGGTTTTAATTAGAAAGAGATTTCAATTAATCAACCTAGAGTCAGTTGTTTTTAGTCTCGAGAGAGATATTAACATAAATCAGGGATTTCTACGGATTAAGCCAAGTGAATAAATCATATGAATCAAAAGTAATAAGTGAAGTCTAGGTGGATTCTTCCTTAGGTATTGCCTATCACATAAGTTGTCTAAAAGTATTTTCCTAATTCATTCGTTGTCGTGTTTAATTAGTTTTAGTTTAAAAGAAATCACTCCATTACTTAGGCTAAATAATAAAAAGATAGTAACTACTAGTACTCTTGGTTCTTGTGGATACGATATTACCGGTCTTACCATAACTATACTATTAAACGATAGGTGCGCTTGCCTTTATTGTGGTCATAGTTAGTTAGAGACACATCACCCATATATAGGGACTATGGGGTAGCGGAATACACATTACATATAAGTGGATACTTTGCCGAAATTTAGGGGAATTTTATTTAGCTATAGATAAATTCAATTTTTTGTGAGTACTTATGATTGCAAATTCTGGTTTCGGTTCCTATAAAGAAAGTAAACTTCCCCCAACTAGAAAGTTATTATTTTCATTTTGTGTTCAGTTTTAGATAAGAGTCCACTCTCTTAGCAACCAAAGGTTCGAGAATAATAGGGAAGACCATTCAATCGAAAGCCATGGTTTAACAGAATTCCCTAGCTTGGAAACACAGGTATTAAATTTGGTAAAATTTATTGCCATAAATAACACAACGAAGGTTGAAATTTTATGAAAATTTTTAAATTTTTGTTGTACAACAAAGCATTTTTCATAAATGATTTTCCAACACAAATCACTTCTCAAGGCACTATTTGGTTTTTGTTTTAGAAAGGAGATTTGAAGGGTTGTCCGACGCTTCTTACTTTGATTTTTTATGTCATTGGCATTTTTATACTACTACTCAATTTGACACAACATAATATCTTCCTTGATTTCTTTAGGAGAAGGTGCGCTAAGCTTCTCTTACTTCCTACAAAGCTCGTGCACCCTTCGCTCAGGCGATACTTTGTTTCCATCCTAATTTGGTGGTTTGGCTTTACCAAGAGATGGATCTTGGAGGGAACCTAGTCATTTTTTTCCCATCTTGGTCTTTATTTTCTCAAAGGGCCATTCATTGTGTATCTGCATTTCGAGATTACCCCTTCTTTTGCGCTAATATTTTAGGACTTTTAAAACATCTTCTATCATCATGATCTTTTTCCTACTTCTTTCTCCAAAGAGTGCAATATCTTTTCCACAAATTCTTCTAGTTATCCTTTTCTTATAGCTTATTCAATGGTATCTTTTAGGCTAAGGCAATCATTGGTGTGACCTATGTGGTTATGGTATAAGAATTCCATCATGGATTAGATTGCAAAGGTGGTGTAGCCTCTAATACTTCTCTACTCCCATTGAGTATTTCTTTTTGCAAGGCGTTTAGAGGAGTACAATTATGAAAAGGAGTAGGTGGAATCCCTTTTAAGTGTTTCAAACAACGGTAGTTATGACTCCCAACTGCAACCTCGCCTTTCCTCCATTGGGTAAAAGGGCGGTTTAAATATTCTCTGAGGTCAAGGTTATGTTCCTTTCTCAAGGGTTGTATTTGGCTTTGAGACAAGTCTTTTTTTTTCTGTTTCTTGTCTACTCATCGCTCTTTTCAGCTTCTTCTTGGACATTGGAGTTGAGCCTAAAGAAATTTGTTTTGGGATTGAAGTTCCTAATACTGTTGTGAATAGGGTGATAATCCATTTCCTCCCTAGAACCATGACAATATCCCTTCTCCTGGTGATCTACCAAGGTTTCGGTGGGAAGAAGATGGGCACATTTACTGCTTTATTATTGAAATTGCAAGTAAGAGGAGTGGTAAGTTTCTACTACGTCACTCTAACACTAGCCTTCAAATTCGCTTTGATGTTGATCATGAGTGGTATTTTGGTCTTCTTGTTCTTAGTAACTATAACCTTCATATGGTAGAGACATAGCTTCTCGTCGGGTTCACATAGATAGTGCTAATTATTATAACATTTAAAGTTATACGAGGTGTAGGATGATATAATGGGGG
The DNA here is from genome assembly GCA_025698515.1 of Gossypium sturtianum. Taxonomy (NCBI): domain Eukaryota; kingdom Viridiplantae; phylum Streptophyta; class Magnoliopsida; order Malvales; family Malvaceae; genus Gossypium; species Gossypium sturtianum. The sequence continues at coordinate 129,858,478 of CM046948.1, forward strand.
TGGTCCACACCCATAAGGGGTGCAAAAAATTGCTAGAATGAGGGTGGTTCACACTGTGGATGTTATAGAAAGCCTCTAAGATTGATGGCTCGAGAGAGTTTTTAGGGTTAAATTCTTGCAGAATGTATGTTATTTGGATATTGAAAAGGTATTAATAGAGAGGGAAGATGATTGGGTATAGGTCCCAATCATTATGTTCCCTACTCCATGGATGTCGTGGTAGGATGGCGAATATCAAGAAAGAAGTACTATTAAATTCAATTTGAAAGGATTAATCGAAATGCTCGTTAGGTTTGGATGTGATGGACTGACAAATGTATACTCGCTTGATGTAACATGATGTTTAGGTAAGACATATTGTTTTCTTGGCAAGACTATAAGATTGAGTTTTACCAACATGAGGCTATATGTTACCGAACTTCTATAGTAGTCAAATTATCTAACGAGGGTATAACAAAAAATTATATAAATTTTATATACTATTCAATTAAGTGTGAGATACAAATATCGTCTTGGAAATTTAATTAACACAAACCTATAATAATTGAATACCTAAAAGAATCAACAATTATAAAGTATAAATGAATATTATTTCGGAATGAAAGTGGGCCATCTCATATTCGTTATCTTTTCTGAAATCATTCATTCACTTGTAATATTAAATCCACTAGTAATTATTATACTATTTTTTATTGAAAACTCGAAAATTTGGGGTCCTTCTCCATGATCCAAACTATTTCTTCAATGACAGCAACAAAATAAGATGAAACAATTTGATGAGTCAAAGTTCTTGATAGCAAATTATTAATACACTATAATAATAATAGTTTCCTTGGAAAAGATTGTGATGATTAATTATGACATTTTTAGGGTTGTTTGATGGATCCAATATTGAGGCTTTAAAGATGTCAATTTGTATATATACATGTACATTAATATGCTATTTACATTGCATATATCAAATATGAATAAACTAAACTTCGTTTGGTGACGCCGGATACGATGAAAAGTTTGCAATTTCATTATGACCTAACAACTATTAGTAATGAAAATGTCAATGTCGCATTGGATAATTAAATCTTTTGAAACCATGCATTATTATTATTAAAATTTTTTAAAAGTAAATTTAATTATTTTTAATGTATCAAATATAATTTTTAAATTCTTAATATTTATTGTGTATTGCAACACATTATTTGAATTGAAGGTGACGGAATTAGTTTTTAAAATTTTAATTATAAGTAAATATTAAGATGATAAAAAGACAGGGTCCTACACCATTATGGAAGCTCAAAAACAGGATCTTCCAAAGCCTAGATTAATTGTAAAAGCACCTCAACTGCTGCATTGAATATTAAAACAAATCTTGCATCAATTATTATTTGCTATGAAAAACAATTAATTATGTAAAAGTTTTAACTTTAATTGTTGATGTCCGAAGGTGGAATCAAGAAAGCATATAACTTTTTGACATGTGAAAATCTCCTGCTTTTGCGGCTAGTGGGCTGTGGCCGTTTCCAGTGTATATACAAAGAAACCTCATATTTTAATTTTAGTTTTCTAGTCAAAATATTACTACTTCATTATATTATATTAATGTTTTATAATTTAATAGGGTTAATGCACTTTTGTCCCTCAAAGTTGCACTTAATTGTCACTTTGATACTATTTTTTTTTTTATCACTTTTGATATTTAGAGTTCTCAATCGTGTGCCATTTTGTCCTAATTGTTAACCAAGTTTTAAAAAAGATGATGTGATTGCCCTATATCGCCTACTTCTTATTTTCATGAAAAATTTTAAATAGATAGAGAAATAGTAAAAAATAGCAAAAAAAATTAAACTTTTATATAACTTTCCATTTTTTTTGGTTTATTTTTGACTTTTTGTATTCTTGCTTCTTCTTCTTCTTCTTCTTCTTTTTATGTGTTTAAAAAATAAAAAGTAAATATTTTTTAATTTCTAGGAATTTGATATATTTTTTCTGATTTAAAATTTTTAATTAATTAATTAATTATTTCAATTTTTTAATTTATTTCAAGAAAGAGATAATTGGGTGACATGGCGCGCATGTCATGTTTTTCCTGAATGCTAGTAACTGTAGGGCCAAAGTGATATATAGTTGGAAATTTCAAGTACCAAATTGATAAAAAAAAAATTTAGGTACTAAAATGATAATTTGGTGCAACTTTTGGTTAGGGTAAATAGTGTATTAACCTAATTTAATAATAGTTAAAAAGGTGAATTTTTTTTATAGGTTAGTGTTTGGTACACTGATAATATATTCTTTTTTATTTCACAATCAACTTTTTTTAAAAATATTTATTTTTTAATATTTTATTATATCATTATACTAAATATTATTAAGTTTTGGTTAAAAAAAATTATTTGGTAAGTTGATGGGTTATTTGGAAGTTAGTTGATTCTTAAATCTTCTCAATTTCTTCCTGATTTGGTAGACAGGTTGTTTAACATATAAAAGTAATGTTTTTAGCCTAAACCATAATTTACATTAAATTAATAATTTGGTAGTAAGATATAATAATTATTTGATTACCATTTTAAATTTTTATTTGAAGTATTGACGTATTTTTTCATCAAAACGTAATACATTAATTATTAATATTTTCACTTAGGAAAAAGACATTTATTGGGTATTTTAATTTATAGAAATGGTTGTATGATAAAGATGTTGTACTTCTCTGCTTAGGCATTTTTTATCACTTTAATTTCCTTTTCTTTAATATTTTTAATGTAAAATTGGTTTCTATAACATTAACCACTCAAATTCCTTCTTATTTAAACTTAAGACTTAAAATCCACATGTCGCAACTACAACTCTCTTCTAAGTAAAGATGTTATTATTTCTTTCGTTTTCAATTAAGAAGCTACTTATTTTAATAAAGATTAATTTTAACAAGAAAAAAAAATAGACTAGCTATTAAGACGGGTACAAACTTTGATATCTTATATTTGATTAAAATATATGTGAAAGCAAAAAAAAAATATATGATATTTAAATAATTAATATAATTATATATGAAATAATTTTTTAATTAATATAAATTATTTGTAAAATTAATGATATATAAAATATTTTAAAAATTAAATATAATAATAAATAATATTTAAATGATTTAATATAATGATAAATAATATTTAAATAATTTAATATAATAATACATGAAATATTTAAATAATTTAATATAATAAAATATAAAATAATCTAATTTTCTATATATATTCTAAATAGTTAATATAAATTTTGAAAATTTTCATTTAATAATTCAAAAGTCAAAAGCACTTAAATATCACTTTTTTTTGCATTTCTAAATAGTTTTTTTCATTGCAAAAACACAAAGAACATTTAATTTTTGTAGTTAAAAATGCAAGCAAGGTTATGTTTAGTAGTGCTTTTGACATGAAAATCACTCTTGAAGCAAAATTAAATGCTAAACAAGCAACTTTTGAAAGAAATTTTTAGCTTTTCAAAAGCACTTTTTCTCAAATGGAGAAGTTAAACATTTTAGTTTTTCTCTCCCAAAAGTATTTTTCACATTTTCATCCCTTGGACACATGGTATTTTTCCTTCTCTAATTAATTGTTTAAAAAATATTTAAAAAATATTTTTTATATATTAAAATATTAATAATAAATTATAATAAATCTTAAACTAAACTTTTTAAAATCGGTTCTAAAAGACAATACTAAATTAGCCCTAAACCATGTTTTTCACCTAAACGTAATATAATCCATATTTTCTTTTGTGAAAATAAAAATTGAATGGTGGAGGAAACAATAATTATTATTATTTTTGTTAGGATATTTAATAATATAAAATTGTGAATTTTTCAGTCATGATTAAGGTCCAAAAGGAAAATTCATGGGAATGATGCGTTTAGTTGGTGGGCCCAAACACTAACAAAGGAGCCCAATCTACGGCATACAACAATTATCAGCTAGAGAAAGGCATCAAAGTGCTGTGCCACGTCATCCAGCACCAGAATATTTCCGTATCTGGCGCACACTGGATTTTTAATTTCTCAAAGACGAGTATTTCCAAAACTGAATACTACTAAAATCGGTATTTGGTACATTTTTTATTTTATAATTTTAAAAATTTATCATATATATTTTTAAATATTTTAATATATCTTTATGATATATTTGTAGAATCTAAAAATTTCATTAACAGAATACCATACTAATAATATATATGTTTTTCCAAGATTTATAATATTCATTTTATCAGATTTTGTTAAGTAATATTTTAAATAAGCTTTAATGTTATTATATATGATAATATGAATAAGATTATGGTTATATATAACAGAGCAGTTAAAAAATCCTTAATTGACAAAACCTTGTATTACTTACACTAAAAAGAGATAAAATAATATTATATAATAATATTTAAAAATAATTATAATTTAATTTTACAATTATTATTTAAAAAGTTAATTAATAGAATTATAATTGAAGTGAAAGTTGACGTTAAAAAGTGTTTTCAATTGTAATCATTTAAAAAAAGTCTTTTTTACTTTATATTATTTTTTTGCTACATATTAATTATAAATTATTATAGTCAATTTATTGACAATTAAGAAAATAAAAATAAAAATAAATTTCTTTTATTGCTTGTACATATACTTTAATAATAGAATTTTTTTTATAAATATTGTATTTGAATTATCAAAACAATCAAAATAATTTAATAACAATTATTATTTATTATTTTTAATAATGATTACATAAAGTTTAAATTATTTCGTATGTTGAAAATAGTACAAATATTTCAATTACGATTTCAATTTTTTTTAATATTATTAGAGAAATTATTGATCAACAAAATATTAATATTTTAATATGGTTCTTGAAAATTTCTTTTTATTATATTTGATTTTTTAAATAAGTTACTATAATTTAATTATATTTAGTAATTCAAGTAACGAATTAAAAATCAATTATAATAATTAAAAGTACATTATTTAAAAATTAATTATAAATTAAATACATAAAATTACATACAATACATGTATCATTAAAATCTACAATAAAATTATCCCATACTAAATATATAAAATGAAAGATTAATAAAAATATACACATAAAATTATGTTTGTGAAGCTCTTTCTTTAGTTTTTTTTTTGTTATATAAATTATTTATTTATTAATTTTTCTACGTTAAAATTTTAAATTGCTCTTTTACCTTGGTTAAAGTTTAAATATTATATTTAGTTAATAAAAAAATTAAAGTTGGCAAAAATTATATATATATTTTAACATTATTCATGCACCGTCGCCTGATGTGCAATGTTTCGGTTGGTGCAATCAGTACAAACTAAAGTTTACACCGGTGCAAAAAAAAAAAAAAAAAAAAAAAAAAAGAAAGAAAGAAATGATTGTTTCGATTTATTACTGGAACGGTGCACATTGGGTAATGTAACCGGAATCGATGCGGAACCAACTACATTATCCAAACTAAGGCCTTATTTAATATATTGCTTAAAAAATAATTTTGGCTTGAAAAATACTTTTAGAAGAAAAGTTGTGTTAAACAATTTATTTTTGGCTGAAATTTTTTACTTTTTAAAAGCACTTTTGCAACTAAAATTTTTAGCTTTTTCTCTACTTAAACTACTTTTGGTGTTTAATTATTTTTTCACCCTTCCAACAACATGATACTTTTCCCCTTTTTTTTGGTGTTTAATTACAAATGTGTTAAAATTATAAATTAAAAATAAAAAAGTATTTTTTAAAATAATACAAATGTATTCATATCTAATTACAAATATTTAATGGTTATATTTAATTATTTAAAATATAATTTATATATTCTAATTAAATTTTATAAATAATTAAAATTTATTGCTTAAAAAATAGTTAAAATTTATATTTCATATATTAAAATATTAACAACAAGTTGTAATAAATTATTTTTTATATTCTTACTAAAATATAATAATATTAACTAATTTGAACATTGTTTAAATATATATTTGTTACTTGATAATATCATGTTTAAAATGAACATTTTATTTCTCAAAAGTACGTTTTGAAAACAATACTAAACACTTATATCTTAAACTAAACTTCTCAAAAACAATATTAAACTAGCCCTTAGAAAGATAATTAGAAGGAAATAAGATATAGAATTGCCAAGACAACCTCAAATGACAATTAGGGTCTCAATACTAGCAAGCTATACGAGTTGAACTCCAAAAATTTAAATTTGATTGAACTATCAGTCGAGCATTACAATGCTTTGATTCCAATAACTAGGTTTAGGAAAATTTAATTACAAACAAGCTTCGACTAATCTATTGAACGAAAACATATTGGATTAAATTAACCCCACATTTGGAGTTCAACCATGCAAAATGAGAATTGATAAGGGATCCAAACCAGACTGTTATCCTATAGTCGAGCGTCAACTATACTTATTTTCACACGCCCACAAGGCCGCACGCGCGCACCTCCCAAGTCCAAAACAGTGAAAAGAAGGGTACCAACTTAAACTGTCCGCCTATTAATAGCCTAACACCACTCGCCAATTCACACGCGCAACGATTAAAATTTTAATTCATTAAGTAAAAAAGAAAAAAAAAATCCTTACTTCCTTTAATTTACCAAAGGCCTGATTGCTTCAGAGTTCAGCCTTCACAGTCTCTTATATGTCGGCATGTTTCACAATTTATAAAAGAAAAGAAAAAAAAGAAAGCTGCTTTTTGCTCTGCTTTTGCTTGGCCTTTCGCTTTGGTTCTGTGATTTCCAGGCGACAAGTGTTTTTTTTCCTTCTCCTTGATCCCATAAAGTTTCTTTCTTTTTTTTCTTTTCTTTTTTCTCGTCGGATTCTAGAAAACAGAACGATGAGCTTCAAATGAGCTGAGGAGCAGTTTTTAATGTTCCATGCAGTTAGTTCTTTACGGTTTCGGCTACTTTTAAACTGATTCAACTCTGGAATCTGATTTATTCCTTTGGAGAAGTAAATGCTTTCATGTGATTGAAAATACCCAACATTTCAAAAGCTTTTTACCAAGCTAATCAAAGCGAAAGAAAAAGGTTTTTGGCCTTTGGTTTTGCTTTCTAAGTTAGGTTTTAGTTCTTTTTTGGGATTTGTGATTTATTAATGGAAGCTGCGGCGTTTCCTTAAGCGCGTCTGTAGTGATTTTCCTACCAAGGGATGCCGCTAAAATGATTCTTCTTTGAACCGTTGTGGTTGATAGCTAAAAGACTGGAAGTAACTATATGGTGAAGAAAGTTGATTTCTTTTCTGTGTTTTGTTGGAGCATAAGAAGTGATTGTGTTCCTTAGAGATTTTTCTTTTTGTAAAAAAAAATAAAAATTATCCGAGATTGTAAACATGAAGGCTCCACCAAATGGATTTATGGAAAATTCTGCAGAAGGTCTGATTTCTCTTACTGAATCTTTTTTTTTCTTCTTTTAGCTCTGATTCAGCTTTTTTTTTTCTGGGTCGAAATAGCCTTTGGGTTCTACGCAGTCTGGGATTTTCTTGATTATTCGTTTATATATTTGGTTATTTTTCTATGTCATCCATACCCGTCTAAGTTGTTTTTAGTTTAAATAAATTATTGCTCAGTATTAGTTTTGTTTTAATGCTCTACATTTGTTCATGTAAATTGTCATATCTCTTTTTGAGAAATCCTATAAATCTCATTTTCATAAAAATGGAAAGAAGCACTTAACAAGACTAAAAGTAAAATTTAATGTAACTGAGTGGCAACTTTCCTCGTTCTAATGGGGGAAGGTTTGGGTTTGGGATCATTTATCATTTGCAAATTGAAGGTTAAAAAGAAAGAAAACATACAACAATTATACTTTTTTCAAGTTCAAATATGAAGTAATAAGTATTATATAAGAATATTCATGATAACTTTTTAATTTTTGATACCAGGCAATTGGGGATTTGTTGCTTCGATACCATAAAGTTAATTGTTGCCTTGTCTATCGTTCAATTTTGGACGAATATGGATATTGAGAATTTTTTTTGGAAGTTGATGCTTTTTAATAATTCTGATGACTTTTTCTTTGTTTGTGGTTTTGTGGGATGTTTGATAATATTCTGATTGGTTGTTTTGAAAGCAGGAGAAAGGAAGAGTATCAATTCAGAATTATGGCATGCTTGTGCTGGACCACTTGTTTCTTTGCCTCCAGTTGGAAGTTTGGTTGTTTACTTTCCTCAAGGTCACAGCGAGCAAGTGAGTTACTTTCCACATTCATTCCTATAGGATAATTTTTTTCTTTTTCTTTTTTTTTCCAAATCTGGCCTTTTATCAATTTTTCTCTAATTAATATATATCCTTTTCCAGGTTGCGGCATCGATGCAAAAGGAGACTGATTTCATACCAAGCTACCCTAACCTTCCTTCCAAGTTGATATGCATGCTCCATAATGTCACATTGCATGTAAGCAAAAGCAGGGCACTATCATCCCAAGTTTCTTTTGTTTTTGGTCATTGAAGAGGAAAAGGTTGCTCCTAATTGAGTTTTGTGCATTTATCGACAACATTGGATCGACAATACGCCTTTCATATGTTAGACATCTTTATATTTAATTGCCCCGTCATTTGCTGGCTTAGTTAGTTTGTGCTTCCATCTGCTATCTGATTAGCATGTATTTGCATTGACTAGTACTAGGAAGCTTTTGTTGGTGCTGGGTCATATTGCAATATGAATAGGATCCTTGACGGTATATGCATGAAAATAACTTTGCAATGGTTAAAATGATGTGAAAAGCAAGGAAAGTTATATGGTTATTTGAAGTTACTAATTTCTTCAATTATTTAAACTTTGAATCAGGCCGATCCAGAAACAGATGAGGTGTATGCCCAGATGACACTTCAACCTGTGAACAAAGTAGGTCAGCTATTCAATTTGGGAATTAATTCATGGATATTGCAGAATTGCCTCGTCCTTTTTCTTTTTTTTTTTCCAGTCAATTTTCTCATTTCATGAAATATGGGATGAGTCTTTAAATTGCTTCTCTACAGTATGACAAGGAAGCGTTACTGGCATCTGATATGGGCCTCAAGCAAAGCCGGCAACCTGCTGAGTTCTTTTGCAAGACTCTTACAGCAAGTGACACTAGCACTCATGGTGGATTTTCTGTGCCTCGACGAGCAGCTGAGAAAATCTTCCCTCCCCTGGTACTTAGAAACTTTAAATTTTAGATTTTTGTTTTAATATTTAAGATATGTTGGAAGCATTTTGTGTGTATATCTCCTAAGATCTAAATGGTGATATTTGATAGGATTTCTCGATGCAACCACCTGCTCAGGAGCTAGTAGCTAAAGATTTACATGACAATACATGGACATTTAGACATATTTATCGAGGTATGGTTCTCTTCCAGATATTGCTGTCCTTCCTTTTCATAATCGGAAGTCTACTTGTGATTTAACTTAAGACTGAAGCTTTATCAAAGAGTTTTGTGCTGACAACACTCACTACTTTCTTTTATTAATGTTTTCTAAATAACTGTTAACTTCCACACTACTTGAAAACTTTTTGGTGTAAAAGAAATTCATTTTCTTTCGGGAAATAGGGATTTAGGTGGGAATGCTTTAGGGTGATACTAAAGTCAATACTGTTTTGTTACACATATTATGGTTGTAGTTTCTGTATTTAATGTCATAGGTATTAGAAATGGAATTATATATGCATAATGGCTTCTTTGCAGGTCAACCGAAGAGGCACCTTCTGACTACTGGTTGGAGTGTCTTTGTTAGCACAAAAAGGCTCTTTGCTGGTGATTCCGTTCTTTTCATAAGGTATGATTTATATGGATGTGTATACACCTGCAAACACACCTACATACGCACTCATGTTTGTATGTACTACTTTGAATTTTCACTAGATTGTTGTCCATTTTACTGCTTAGCTGAAATTATTTGCTTAAATGTAGGGATGAGAAGTCTCAACTTCTGTTGGGTACAAGGCGTGCAAATAGACAGCAGCCAGCTCTTTCTTCATCTGTGATTTCTAGTGATAGCATGCATATAGGGATCCTGGCTGCTGCAGCGCATGCTGCAGCAAATAACAGCCCATTTACTATATTCTATAATCCAAGGTATTGTTATAACATATTTGGTTGTATTTAGATTCATTGTTATTTTCTAGTCAATAATTTTTTTAACAAAAAGAAAAAGAAAGAGAAGATATTATTTGAAGCTCTGAAAAGATTTTATTAATTCTGATAGGGCAAGCCCTTCTGAGTTTGTGATACCCTTGGCAAAGTATAACAAAGTCATGTATACCCAAGTTTCCCTTGGCATGCGGTTTAGAATGATGTTTGAAACCGAGGAGTCTGGAGTACGCAGGTACATGGGTACAATTACTGGTATCAGTGACTTGGATCCTGTGCGATGGAAAAATTCACAGTGGCGCAATCTTCAGGTATCTTTTGTACATACTGACATCCTGAATGCTAATATCTGCCTTTGTTGTTCTTTTGCATTTTCCTTTCAGAAGATGTCTAGGTTGATTTCAACTGAAACAAATTATTAACATGCAAATATTAAGTTACATCATGTTTGGGTCATTGATAATACCTAGCTCTGTTATTATATGGACTTGGCTATACATTATTTGTCTACTTGGGCTTACATATCAGTAAGCTTGGAGATGAATATCCGGTCATTTTTTTTTTGGTATTCTTCATGTCTGTTTTACTGTCCATGTTTTGTGTTCGGTCTTGTTATTTGATTGTGAATGGTTTAAACTAATTTTCTCATTGCTCCAAGATTCTTTCGTTGCTGAATCTTACACATGTTCTGATAATACTTGCTTTTATTTTAAAGTCAAGGTGTTGTTGCACAAGGAGAAAATACCATTAATTTTCGTTTGTGGTTACTTTTGTATTCTCAACAGGTTGGATGGGATGAATCTACAGCTGGTGAGCGGCCCAGCCGAGTTTCAATTTGGGACATTGAGCCTGTTATAACTCCTTTTTACATCTGTCCACCTCCGTTTTTCAGGCCCAGGTTTCCAAAGCAACCGGGGATGCCAGGTAAAACATATATGCTTGATTTATCTTTCTTTAAACATTGAAAATAAAAGAAAAATTCAAGAACTTAGTTGTAATTTTTAAATTACTTCACAGATGATGAGTCTGATATTGAGAATGCCTTCAAGAGAGCTATGCCCTGGCTAGGAGATGACTTTGGTATGAAAGATGCTCCTAGTTCAATCTTTCCTGGTTTGAGTCTAGTCCAGTGGATGAGCATGCAACAAAATAATCAGTTTCCAGCTGCTCAATCAGGATTCTTTCCATCAATGGTTTCTTCGAATCCACTCCATAATAGCCTTGGCACCGATGATCCTGCCAAATTATTGAACTTTCAAGCTCCTGCGCTACCAGCATCAAATATGCAATTTAACAAAGCAAATACGAACCAAATCAATCAGTTGACTCAGGCACCTATGACATGGCCCCAGCAACAGCAACTTCAACAGTTATTGCAGACTCCTTTAAATCAGCAGCAGCAATCCCTACAGCAATTGCAGCGACAACTGCCACAACCACCACAGCAGCAGCCTCAGCCACAGCCGCATCTTATTCAACAGCAGCAGCCTCAGCCTCAGCCTCAGTCTCAGTCGCAGTCGCAGCCACAGCCACAGGCACCTCCACTGCAGCAGCAGCAGCAGCAGCTGCAGCAACAACATCAAAAAAGACAACAGACGCAACCACAGCAGCAGCTGCAACAAGCATTCCTCCCTTCTCAAGTAAATAATGGCATCATTGCCTCTAACCAGATCCCAAATCAAAATTTGCACCAGCCAGCTGTTTACTCACAGCTTCAGCAGCAACAATTGATGACAAGCAGTAGCCAATCTGCCCAGACTACCCCCTCTGCCAATAAAACTTCATATCCTTTGACATCATTACCGCAAGATACACAGATTCAGCAACAGATGGAACAGCAACCTAACCTCATGCAGAGGCAGCTGCAACAGACACAGTTGCAGCAGTCACAACTACAATTATTGCAACAAAGCCTGTCCCAGAGGACACAGCAGCAGCCACAGCTTCTGCAATTGTCACAGCAGGGCTTCTCGGAGCAACAGCTTCAGTTACAACTGTTACAGAAATTGCAGCAACAGCAGCAGCAGCAGCAATCATCTCAACAATTACTCTCCCCAGCTGGATCACTGTTGCAGCCTCAAATGTTGCAGCAACAGCCGACCCATCAACAGAGCCAACCATTGCAGCAATTGCCTCTTCCACAAAGCCAATCACAACCTATTGGCAGCAATGGCTTCTCAACGTCAATGCCTGTTCAACCTCAACAGGTTTCAGTGAACCAACCCCAAATTCACAAGCCATTTACTGCTATGAGAACTCATTCTGGTCTTACTGACGGAGATGCTCCATCATGTTCAACCTCACCTTCTACCAATAACTGTCAGGTTTCCTCGTTGAACTTTTTAAACAAAAATCAGCAAGTTCCATCCATATTGGTGTCAGATCCTCTTGTTGAGCCTGCAAGTACCCTGGTTCAAGAGCTTCAGAGCAAGCCTGATATTAGAATCAAACATGAACTACCCACTTCTAAAGGACCAGAACTATCAAAGTACAGAAGTACTGTGACAGATCAATTAGAAGCATCCTCTTCTGGAACATCATACTGCCTGGATGCGGGCACCATCCAGCATAATTTCTCCCTCCCCACCTTTTTGGAAGGTGATCTTCAATCACACTCTCGGAACAATCTTCCTTTTACAACAAATATTGATGGATTGGCACCTGACACTTTGTTATCAAGGGGATATGACTCTCAAAAGGATCTTCAAAACATGTTGTCGAACTATGGTGGCAACCCAAGAGATATTGATGCGGAGTTGTCTACTCCTGCGATAAGCTCTCAGTCATTTGGTGTGGCAAACATACCTTTCAAGACTGGGTGCTCAAATGATGTTGCTATCAGTGACACAGGAGTCCTAAATGGTGGACTGTGGGCCAACCAAACTCAACGCATGCGAACATATACAAAGGTATGTAACTGTAACACCTCTGATTATGGTTATGCTTGTTACCTCATTTATTTTATTTGGGGTTCAGGCATTGGGGTCTTTCCCACATCTCACTTGTATCGGAATTGCTAGCAATTTACTAAAACTGGTACAGTTGAACTAAATTGGCAGGAAGGCCAGTTTAAACCCTTATAATTTGGGGCTACCTATTTTTTGGATTGCAGAATTAGGAAAAATATAATACAGTTAAGGCCAGATTTTTGCACCTAATAATAAGAGAGTTCGTGAGCTCTAAAATTGAGTTCAAATATTTTCGGTTTGTCTCTATAATTTTTTGCTGGAAAACTCTAAATGTTTGGTGGTGGTTGAAATCATGAAGGTGCAAAAGCGTGGGTCTGTAGGAAGGTCAATTGATGTGACCCGCTACAAAGGGTATGATGAGCTCAGGCATGATCTAGCTCGCATGTTTGGTATAGAGGGGCAACTGGAAGATCCGCAAAGTTCTGACTGGAAATTAGTTTACGTGGATCATGAAAATGACATATTACTTGTTGGTGATGATCCTTGGGAGTAAGTGAAGAACCCCAAATCGAACTCCTCAACTTCATAGTTTTGTTGGTTTTCTATTCATCCTTAATTTTTCTTTTTTGTATAATATGTATGAAATTGCAGAGAATTTGTAAGTTGTGTTCAGAGCATAAAGATACTGTCTTCTGGGGAAGTACAGCAGATGAGTTTGGAAGGTGATCTTGGAAATGTGGCAGTTCCGAATCAAGCTTGCAGTGGGACTGACAGTGGAAATGCATGGAGAGGACAATATGATGATACCTCAGCAGCGTCATTTAACAGATAAAAAAAGGTCTCAAGGTTAAGATAGAAGAATAACAAATTGATATTTTGAAACCATAACGTCAGCTGTAGGGACTTTGAATTGGGCTCCTCAATGAAGATGCCTCTTAGAAAGTGAGCAGTTAATAGGTGTTAAATTTAAAATCACTGGGAAGAGGATGGATCATGTTTTAATTAACATCAACTTTCTGACATGGCCTTTGGTCCTAGCAGTGATATGGTGAGGTGCCAGGATGGACCTTAGATGTATAATATATTCTTATATATCCATTATATTTAGAGAGCTAACCTGACATTCTCTCTCCTGTAAATGGGTATGATGTAAGAGCACATTGTACCTCTTGTACAATTAGCAGGAATTTTTGTTGCAGCCGATGCTTAACGAAACGCTATGACTAATGAATGATATTGGAGGAGAGCAGTTTCATGATTCCATGTGATTGCCATTTGCCGACTGCTGCACCTGTCACATTAATTTGCTGTAGCTATTGAGTGTTAGTAATGTGAAGAGCTCTGATTAAAAAGGAAAAAAGGTTTCAACTTTGAAGAGCCATTGAGCAAAATACAATATCACCAACTCACCTATCCTCTAACCACTCTCTTTTTCCTTTTTTCTTTTACAAGTTTCAAGGTTTTCTCGATTTCTCATTTCATCTTTCTATCTTCACAAATTGAGGTTTTTCTTTAGTTTATAATTTTTTATTTTGGTAAAATTCCTGTTATTCTTGGCCTAATGATTGTAATAAATTTTAGGTTAAATCAATTTATTTTTGTCAGAATAGTGCTTATCTGGTTACAACACTTTCAGCTTAACTATTATTTGCCGTTTTACAGTCAGTATCGGAAGTTTTATACAACCCCCAACTCGGGATTCTCAATTTCTTTTTAGGCTTAACTATAAATTTGGCCCTTACAATTAGGTAGACTTGACATGTAGACATTTTGCAACCGACTTCAACATGCATATTCATATACATTTCCAGACATGTAACTCAGACTCATTATGCAAGGACAATCGTGCTTTTGAGTACACACGCATACAGATACTTTTCAACAGAACTAAGCCTTATCATTCAACTCATGTTTTCTTGCATATACATTGTGTTCATACCTTTTTTTTCACAGCAGAGGCGCATTGTCACTTAAGCATCAAGCCACGCATGTAGGCTTATCAAATATACATTTTCACAAAATTAGCGTATCACACATGCATAGTTAGAATCCTCAAAGGGTTCATAGGGTACTCACAAAACCCTCATAGGATCTTTACAGAACATCACAAGATTCTCACCTTTTGCAGCTTCAGACATCAGATCTGGGTTTTCTTCAAGTAGATCAACAACCCCTAAACGTTAATCCACAGAAACACATCAAGGTCTGCTCATTAACTCATTTTTCCTTCTACTTCGAATACTAGTCACATAGCAAAGCTCTACCAGACTTGCTCTACCAAGTTAAACAGAACTGCTTCCGGGCAGCTTAGCATGCAAGGTCGGGAGACTTACCTCACAAGGGGCATCTTAGGGCTGATCCTCTCATTCCAGGCTCATCTTAAAGGATGAAAGGAATTTCTCTCTCGATTCATCCTTATATAGACTAATACTACTTCTTGGAGAAGTACAAGAATAGTTCCCATCACTTACCCGGTCAACCATATATTTTCCTTTGTTCTAGTGGATGTTCAACACGTGTATTAATCCATGTGATCACCAGTTAGATTCACGACACCTGTAAAGACTTGCGTATGAAAACACATACATGACTTAACCTTGGGTCTCAACTTGTCTATTATCCTTAGTCATTTCATCAAAATGTATCTGGTGGCGTAACAATTCACGCTTTGGCGCATCATGCCTTCTTCGTGGCGACCTCGTTATTTGAGTCTCCTCAATGCTTCGATAGGTGTTCTTTTGTCACACCCCAATAGACCTAAGAGTTTTAGGGGCATTTTAGGGATTTTAGCTCTATTGAGCTCAGGAATTCGTTAGCATGGTATTCGTAAATGTTTTTGTTTATGGTATTTAGAAAATCCAATCAATTTTTGAGAATAATGTTCAAAAGGCTTTCAATTTTGAATTAGGGACTGATTTACTAAAGAGACAAAATTTTGTATGTTTATGAAGCAGTTCAGCCAAGTTTTAAAAATACAACATAACATCATCCCCACCTCCAGCATATCACATTAGTTTCTTCTCACCTCATTCTTGTGTCGTCCTTTGCATCCCAAACCTTAGTTAATCATATTTTAATTTCCAAAACTTTATATTCCTTTGATTTCTATCAACACCCAAGCCATAAACCTCTATAAAATTTCAAGAAAAAACACCTAAAACACTATAGATTTCTCTATTGTCAAGTTTGTGGCCTTTTCAAGATTTCAATCAAAAGCTCGTTTTTCTTCCATCGAAGGTAACCATTCGTCAACCCATTAGTTTTAATGTTATTTAGTCTTTAAAATCGAGTTTTTAGCTATTGAATCGCATGTTTTAAATAAAAAGTCAAAATTTGGGTTATTAACGGTGAATTTCAGGATTTTGGGTAAAAAGTGGTTTCAAAGTGTTTTTCAATTAGTTTTTATGTAATTAGAAGGTTTCTAAACTTACTTTGAAGTTTCGTTAAATATTTCTTGAGTTTTAATGAATTTTCGTGAAAATAACCATAACTTTTTGAAAAAACTTGATACCATGAATTGAGTAGTTTTGCGTAGTTTAAAGGTTGAGAATCAGTCGTAGGTGAATAATTAGATGAATGTAATTCGTTTTAGGCAAAAAGATTAAGTATAGAACGAGATATTTGAAATTCAAGTTTACTATGTTGATGGTTTTGGTTTCAAGGGAACCTAGCTTAGGCTTGTGTTTTGATTGTTTGAAATGAGTCTTTGGCTGAATGTTGATTGTGTTGTTGTGTGATTTACTTTGTTAAAGCTTCGGATTCATTAGGACCTTTTACGAGTTAAGGAAAGGCTAGTTTGAGCATTTGGCATTTCGGCTAAAGCGTAATTGGTGAGTGTTTAGAATCGTTGCTTGTGGACACGATTCCTTACATTAATTGGAAATTTAGAATTAGCCTAAACCCTTACTCTAAATTTCGAGTGTAAGCTTTCTCATACTCGTGATTTAATTTGTGAAATATGTAACACCCCTAACCCGTATCCATCGCCAGAATAGGGTTACAGAGCATTACCGTACAAACAAAACTTTAAAACGTACATTTCAAATAAACATTAACATGATATAAATCATTCATATACAATCATATCATCCCTTAATCGAGCCTTCGATGCCTAAGAAACACTATAGAAATGATTCCGGACTAAATAAAAAATATTTGGAACTTTTAAGAAAAAGTTAGAAAATTTAAACAGCAAGGGTCACACGACTGAGACACATGCCCGTGTCTTAGGTCGTGTAACAATTGAAATAGGGACACGCAGCCGTGTCTTAGCCTGTGTAACCCTCTGAGTTGGGTCACACGGCCAAGCCACACGCCCGCGTGCCAGGCCGTGTAACACTCGAAATGGCCTCACACACTCGTGTGCCAGGCTGTGTGCTAGGCTGTGTAACTGCCTGACTTGAAACCTTTAAAACCTACAGGGGACACACGGCCGTGTGTCACACACAGTTGAGACACATACCCGTGTCTTAGGTCGTATGGACAAGAAATTGGCCAAAATCAAGCATTTCCTTCACCAATTCAAGCATGGGCATTTTGTGCATATAACCAAAGCATCAAAACCTTACCAAAACATGCATGAAGTAACCAACTCAAAAGACCAAATCCATTCAACCAATATGCCATATAAGGCACCCCATTTGCAAACATACAAACTTACCTAAACATAGACATATACTTGACCACATTTTAACCATCTAAAAATATACCATAACTTGACCTATTTCATGTCAATATAAACTTACCATTTGTACCATAATTATGACCATTAGAACTTCTATATAAACATACCATTTAATCACTCAAACATGTACCATAACTTAGCCATATTCACACCATCAACAAGGCACCAAAAGTACCAAGATTACATCAACCAAAATGACATATACATGCCAAAATCATAAACTAACATTCAACTAAGCATAAACCATAAGTCCTCCTATACATGCCATTATAACCTTGACCAACACATCAAAACTACTAATATAATCACTGGATAGTGTGATAGATCTTCGAAGAGCTTCCAAACCGATCGAGCTTTCGATAATCTGAAAAGTAAAGGAAAGTAATTACGTAAACAATAAATGCTTAGTAAGCTCGTAAAAAAGGCAATTTAACTGTTGACAAATTAGAATAAACAACTAAGTATAATTTTTATTAAACTTTAAGCTAACTTTTGTTTTCTATTCAATACACCTTTCATGGGTAATTAGTGTACCCTTGCATTTACATGTATATATATTTCCTTATAAGCATTTCATATAACCAGTTTACTTAAACGTTTCTTATTACCATAACACTTTCACATTTAAAAAATAATCATTCAATAATTAACCATTCGTTTCAAACTTTCTTATAAACATATCATCCCAGGATCACTTACTTTCACTAAACAAGATGAAAGCTACATTAATAAATTAATCATACCTGTTATACATTTATGAAGCACTTATAGGATTAGTATTGAAAATGGTTCATCGTATGCTTCCTGTACTATAATAATTCAATCCAAACTCATTCATATATGTATATAAACATATATCTTCAACCAAATAATCATCAATATAATGATACTCACATATGATCAAGTAATTCATTGAACATTTAACATTTAACATTTAACATTTACTAATATCTCGACTATACATTAGCCTTTAACATTAAAATAATTTTGTAAATTCTATTCACATTTTGCCCGATGAAATAGTAACTTGACTCAGATACTCGGGTAACTACACCACACCAAAGGCATCATAGATGTATAACAGGGGCACCGAAGTGCAGACAGGGGCACCGTAGTGCGAATAGGAACACGGAAGTATATACAGGGGCACCGAAGTGCAAATAGGGGCGTCAAAGTGCAAATCCCTTACAAGTGCGCATTCTAACCCTATTGGCATGCCAATCGTATCCTAGTGATTACTATTGTAACAACCCGGTTTTAGCTAAATCGAAACAGTGGTTTTGGAACCACAAATCTAATGTCAAAAAATTATTTTAATATTATTTTTGGTATTTACAGCATGTTATTTGATATGTGTAAAAATTTCGTGAGCTAATTTTATCGGTTGGTTGCTTAATTTGATAAAAATGACTAAATCGCATAAGATACAAGAGTAATGTTCTCATTGATTAAAGTGCCTAATGGCTATGAAATAGAAATGTGGAAGCCCTTAAGTGGCAATTATACCATTATTAGTATGAGTGGACATTAATGGACATGCATTATGAATTATTATGTTTATTCATTAAGGGTAAATAAGTAATTATTTAATTAAGTTAATAAAAATATAACAAAACATGATTTTTGTTCATCCTTTTTGCCATTGCCAAAATTCCAAGGTGAAAAACACCATTTTTATGCATATTAGGGTTCGACATCTTCATAGCTTAATTGGTAAGTGTTTTGAGCTCGATTTTTTGATGATTTTTACGTTTTTGAGATCGTTGCTTCGTATTCTAGCTAGCTCGTACCTTAGGTTTTGAAACTGTTAAAGATTTAACATGTTGCCATTGTTGAATGTTTGAGTAATTTGATGATTGATGATAGATTTGGAGGGTTTAATGTTAGATTAATAGTTTTTGTAAAGTGATTTTTTGACAAAAATGTCAAAAATGGATTAAATTGTGAAATGTGCAAATTGTGTGGTTGAAATGTGAAATAAATAAAAGTTTTAGGCTGCAAGGGACCTATATATAATTCGGCCAAGCATGGGTTTTATTGAATTGTGTGAATTTTGTGTATTTGTGAAATAGGGACTAAATTGATTAAATGCAAAAGTTTAGGGGCTAATGTGTAAAAAAATGCCCAAATGTGTATTTTTGGATTAATCGAATGAGTAGATGAATAAATAAGTTAATTTTGAATTAATATAGATCAAGAAAGAAAGAATTCATATTTAGATTGGGGAAAAGCAAGGTTATCGAGTAGTCGGCCCGATCCGTCAATTTCGAATACGAGGTAAGTTCGTATAATTAGAATCGAACTTTTAAATACTTGTAATTGTTTGAAATGAATATATGTAATTGAGTAAATGATCTTCTTGAATTTCGAATGCCTTATTGATATAGTCTGATGGTTACCGAGCCCCGTTTGAACCATAGGAATTCGTAGGATACGAGTGACATGTCACTAGGGTTACCATTTTGGTCGAGATCCTGCATGTGTTGCGGACTCACCATAGCTCATATGAGCTTACCGATATATCAGCTCGTAAGAGCTTACTGTTCTCAGCTCGTTAGAGCTTACCGTTTCAGCTCAATAGAGCTTACTGTCCATCAGCTCAGAAGGAGCTTACTGATCATAGCTCGAAAGAGCGGAAATGATAATGAATTGATAGATTACTAATTTATACATGTAATGTATATCAACCGAGTATCCCTCGATATTCTAATAGATTCAACGGGCATAAATTCTGTTATTGGTTATGTGAAAAAGCTATGTGTTATACGAATGAATTATTATTTATGTGATTAAGAGTGAAATGTTACAAATGATGTATGTGATATATGAATTGGATATGATACAATGTATTGAGTATTGAGTTGAGAAAATGGATGATTACATGTATTTATGTGGCTAACTTGTTGATGAATGCTTGTGTTTAGGCATTTGGAAGTCGAATTCAGTATACCTTATTTATTGTCTTAATTATGTATAAATGGTAAGTTTAATTCTGAATTATATGGGCTTACTAAGCTATAAAGCTTACTCTGTTTCTTTTCCATGTTTTATAGAGGTTCGATAGCTCGCTCGATTCGGATAAGTCGGAGTTACTCATCACACTATCCAGTTGCCAATTGGTACCCTTGAACTTATGGATATATTTAAATATGGCATGTATAAGCTATTTGAGATAGTGATTTTGGTACATGTTGGTTTAAGATAAAGCCATGTGATTTGGCTTAATTTTATATAATGTTTTGGTTGTGTATAAGTATTCAAATATGGTATGTTTTGGCAAGTAGTAGATGGAATTCGAATATGCAAATGTGGTCTTGATATGTAGTGGAATATGAATGGAAAATGCATGTTATTAATTTAGGTATTTGTATACTATGTTGAAGTGGTATAAAATGTGTATGAAATGTTATGGAATGGCTGCTTTTTTTGGGTTATAAAATGTTGCAATTTATGCTTGTGCATGCATGTAAAAATAGGGTGGCAAAATGGCTTTGCAAATAGCCTTTTTTTGTCCACACGGGCAGAGACACGGGCGTGTGTCTCGGCCGTGTGTGATACACGGTCATGTTACACGGTCGTGTGTCCCCTGGTGTTGATGTTAAAATGAAGTCAGTATACTCCACAGGGTCTCACACATAAGCGTGTGACTGGCCGTGTGGTACAAGTCAGTATACCCCAATTGGCACACGGCCTAGCACACGGGTGTGTGACTTAGCCGTGTTGCATAAGTCAGTATACCCTACAGGTTTGGCACGGCCTAGCACACGGCCTGGCACACGGGCGTGTGTGGCCACTTCGAAGGGCACACGGGCTAGACACACGGGCGTGTGGTTGGCCATGTGACCCAAGTCAGTATGTACCCCCTTTTTTCACACGACTGGTGACACGGGCGTGTCTGATGACCGTGTGAGACACACGGCTTGCCCACACGGGCGTGTGTCCTCTGTTTTGAGAAAAAAATTCAAAGTTTCGTGAAAGTTTATAAGTTATCAGTTTAGTCCCGAACCGCTCCTAAAGCATGTATAAGGCCTCGTAGGCTGCAATAAGGGACAAATTGATTTAGATTGAATGATGATTGTATGAATTGATTGAATGCATGAGAAAGTAAGATTATATGTGTTATAAGTTCGGTAATGCTCCGTAACCCTATTTCGGCATTGAATACAGGTGAGGGGTGTTACAACTATGTTCAACCGAGCATTTCATGTAATCCATTACCTTTATACACATTTATCAATCAAGGGAATTTCATCGTTTCCATACACATAATATAACATCAATACATATATTCATACTGTCAATGTGCCATCACAAAGATTGTCATCATCCATTAATCACTTTCATATTTCTCAATACACATGCTGTAACAATTCATAATCATTCTGAAATCACATATATCATATTTCATAAATATTCAATAGTTTTCTAATAAATCCTTTCTCACCTTATATTCACTTATAATATTTTCGAATTCCAACTTACATTTTAAACATCATATAAAAGTATATACATTCATAAATCAACAATAACATTATATATATAGGTATGTACAATTCTATACCTACGAACTTACCTAGCTAAAATGCAGAAATGACTAAGTATAGGGGCTATTTGATAATTTTCTCTTCTCCTCGATTTTCTATTCGTTCTTGATCTAAATCAATAATTTCATTCAATTCATTAATTTAGATAGTAAAACTGATTCATTTTATGCAATTTAGTATTTTTGACATTTTTACAAAATTACCTTCAACTTTTTATTTTTATTCAATTTAGTCCCTATTTCCTAATCATGCCAATCGAATGTTCATAGCTTCCATTACAGCCCATATTTGTAAAAATTTCACATCAAGTCCTTTTATTTTTACTATTTCAACAATTTAATCCCTAATTGTTAAATTCATCAAAATTCCTAAAAAAATACTTATAAATAACAACTAATACCTAAAATTCATCATTTAACATCTAAAATCACAAAGATTCATCAATGAAAACATTCAAAATCTTTAACAGTTTAAAAAACGAAGGCACGAGCTAGCTGGACCTAGTTGCAACTTTCTCAAAAACATAAAATTACAAGAAACCGATAAAAAATAACTTACCAATTGCTGCTTGAAGCTAGACATGGGCTAGGTTTCTTCTCCCCCTTTTTGTTTCGGCTAAGTGATGAAGAAGATGAATGAATCATCTTTCTTTTTTTTTCTTTTACTTATTTAATTAACATATAATATAAAATATAATGTATTATAATTTAATAAACATTATTATTTTTAACTAAATAACCCCACTAACCGTCCAAAACCTTTTAAAAATGGTACATTTACCATTCAAGTCCATTTACTTTCATTCATTAAGCCATTTAATCATTCCAATCTAATAGTAATCAAATTTTACATCATTTACAATTTAGTCATTTTTAATTAATTAATTATCTAAACATTAAAATTTCTTAACGAAACTTTAATACAACCTTAATAACACTTCTTAAATATTTATAAAAATATTTACGGCTCAATTTATAGAAACGAGGTCCTGATACCTCATTTTCTAAAACCATTTGACTTTAGGGTCTTACCATTTGAACCTAATTGTTCTTCCATTTAACCAAAAATCATTAAATTAAATTTTATTATTACACCATTTAATATTCATAAATATTAAATAATAATATTTACGGACTTACACGTCGAATTTGAGGCCCCAAAACCACTATTCTGACATTACTGAAAAATAGGCTGTTACAAAATACGTGCTAGTGTGATTGTGAAAATGTGAAATGAGATGAGATGCTATAACAAGTGTTATGTGTTCATGGTTACTATTGTTAAAGTGTAAATGTAGGCATGTTATACATGCTAAATGGCATAGATAATGTTGTGTTTATAATGTGATATTTGCAGTGAATAAGTGTAGTGAACGGTAAGTAAATGTGTGTCAATAACGGATATTTTGGCCTTGTGATCTCTGAGACCGTTGGATATAGTTGGCATGCCATAGGATTGTGAGTACTCACCTATATGTATTGTGTTTTTTGGGCAATGAGGGCCTGGGACAGGTTGGAGAGAATGTGAGCTAAGCTCCATTCAACGAGACATGTTTGGTGTGTTGGAGAGTGTTTGCTTTATACTTCACTTTTTGGGATATGTTCGACTCTATGAGCCATTTGGTGTTGGAGATCTGTGTATCCGATGTGTGGTGGTAGAGCTCTCTTCTATGTTTCATAGCTCAAGTGCCAAATTATCTTTAAATGTGATTATATGTGTAATGTGATATATGCTTAAAAGTGTATCTGATTACTAAGTAAATGAGCCATTAAACAATGCATGAGTAAGTATATTATGAAATTAAAGTTGGTACTGTTGTAGTTATGTTATATAGATGTTTCGTCAACGCATGATGACTTGTTTGCGTGGTAGTTATTCTGGGCATTCACTGAGCTTGTTAAGCTCACCCAGTCCTTTTAAACCATTGCAGACTAGTAGCATATTGGTGTGAGCGGTGTGGTTTCAAGGGATTGATCCAAGCTAGAATCTAGTAATTCTTCGTAGGTGATTTATTATTCGTTTATGTTTTGGGAAAATAAAGGCAGTGTGGTAGACTTTTTGTTGGTATTTACCATGGTATTTTGGATGTTTCCATAGCTTATTTGTTCCTAGGATATAAATATTTGAACCGTGATATGTTGATCATTTCTTGGACTTATTTTTGATGTTTGAAACTGTTATTATAGTCATTTTGACATTTATTTGATATGGTAAAAGATGCGTGTTGAATAGACTTGTGTTGGAATGGTTTGTATGCTTATATATGTTGAATTTTTACTGTCTGAAACAGAGGTATCGATATTTGATTTTTAAAAATGACACCTCTATGATTTTCAAATGTGCAGGAAGTCAGAATTGTAATTTGGTATCGATACCATATCACGAGTATCAGTACTCGACGTAAAATTACCGATACTTATTGAAAGGTACCGATAACTTCTGGTCTTTTAATTTTAGACGAGAAACAAAATGCTGTTTTGGTATTGAGTTTTCAATCGGTATCAGTACCGTGTAAGGAAAATATCGATACCCATGTTCTAGTATCAATACCTACGTAGTCAATTTGGAAATTTTGCTAACTGGCCCTCATGTATGTACAACTGTTATTATATGATCAATTAAAGTGCGTGTAGTAAGTCTTAATGATAATTAGGAGTATACTTGACTTAAAACTCGTGTAAATGCTAAAATGGAAGACGTTTCTTTAATAATGAGCTCATTTGTACTGTGTATGATGTGAGACGATGGTGTGACATCTTGATATTTGGGCTCGGTGACCGGGCCGAGTATAGGGTGTTATATCTTTCCTATATCAATCATGCATCAACGTATACTTTAAGAGCATTAGTGGGGTTGATAACATCTTAAAACTCAGGGCTCGCCCACACAACCGACATTACCCTGCCTCTAACTTGCCTAATTGTCGGCCTTAGATCTTTTTCAGAGTTTATTCATCTCCTCGTAGCCTTACTCCATCGATGAGAGGAGGAGAGAAAAGATTTTATTCTTAACCTATCTCATGGCCCTAACTTAACCCTAAGTTTATATTGGAACTAGGCACATGCATCAATCAGTTGGTGGTCTTATCCAAATCTTACCAATTCCAAGAATACTAATCAAGTTCTTTCATTTGGTTCTTAACTATTTTAGTTGTAATATCTGGGAGTTATGGCTTGTGCATTATTGCTTAATTATGTGAAGTAGCATGCCTATGTGCATTATAAATATGTTTTATGAATTTTGAGAACTTAAGAGTGTAGGTGAATGCCTTAGAAAATATTGTATTTTAAAGTTTTAAAGAGGAGCTAAGCTTGATAGGCCTTAAGAAAATTAGTAGGGGAAATATGACACAAAAATGGGCTTGTTTAAGTGGCTTGGAGGCGCCACTTAAAGCCTCTGTAAGTGACGCCACAAGGAGTGTCAGAGAGGCCTAGGTTCGAGCTGCAAGAGAAGCAAATAGGAGAGTTTTATATTTTGCTGCAAGATTGAGCGATAGAGGGACTACGGTGGGGCACTAGGGGATGAGTTTAAAATATGGTCTAATCCTTTTAAAATTTCGGCTAAAGTAAGGGATAATTGATGATTTATTTTAAATTATTTTGATTGTGCAAGGAAGAGGAAAAATAGGAGAATAACAAGGGATTTGATAGTGAGAGGAGGAGTTGGCCGAATAGGGGACTCTAGGTGGAGTAATTTCGGCAAAAAGGGGGAAGTGAGGCCATTCTTAATTCTTTTCTTTTCTCTTTTGTTCCTCTGCCAAATTCTCTAGCAAATATCCTCTCTTCTCTTTTATTTTGTCAAAGCCGAAATACCCTGTGTTCTAGCCGAATCTCCATCAAAGACCTTCTTCTTCTTTTGCAAACTCAATCAAAAGCCGAATATACCAATAACCCCTAGCCGATTGTCCATTAAACCCCAAAAGCCGAAAAATTGTTGATCAACAGCTAGCTAGAGCCGAATCTCTCGTGTGGTGTCGCAGCGAGTCTGATCGACTACTGATATTAAGGGTAAGATTGGTTGTTATTCAATTTTCAATCCTTTTCTTTTAGCCGAAACTTAAGGATTAATCTATTTTTTTTCTTGGCCGAAACATGGAAAGATCTTTCGGGATTTCCATAGTAGCCGACTTCTAGGGAGATCATTCGGGATTTCAGATCTAAGGTAAGTAAGGTGAGAGATTAGGCCGAAGGCTATGTATTCAAATGTTGGAATTGGATCTGACATAGTGCTTGTAGGGATTTCGATAGAGACCAAGGACAAGTGATACTTCGGGATTTAGATCCACAAGGTAAGTGCATGTGATATTCGGCCAAGGCCCTATTTAGTGACTTAGATCTGTTTCTTATTTATTCAAAAGCCGAAAACTAACTAGTTAAGGGAATTGGTGTCTAGCCGATTGCAAGAGGGAATATCACAGAGTTTCGGGATTTGATTAGTAATCAAATCGGCAGCAAGGTAAGGATTTTGGTTGCAATAATCCTTCGGGATTTGATTATCTAGCCAAATGGCTTGTTGCTAACATGCTTAAGGATGGCCGAATGTAGAAACTGAGGATCTAGAGTATTAGATCGGGATTTTCGGGATTTCAGTGAACTCGTTAAGTAAACCAGGTGTGTATCCCACACTGAATCTTGATTGATTTACGGTATTATTTTAATATATGTGTTAATAATAATATGAAAAGTGGGCTAAGGTGCCATGCAATGGTACAAAGTACTCAGGTACGTAATCTTAACATCATGTTAATAAATGTTATGAACATGTGGAATATGGCATGTATGTGAATATTGATAAGAATGTGAAATAAGGCCTAAGCCATGATAATTGCATGATTTGTATGACATGGGGCATATGGGTTATATGGAAAGGGGAAGTGATCTGGTGGTTTATACCACAATATCTGAATGTGGTGACTTCGGTCACATAATCCGGATGTGGTGACTTGGTCACGCATGTCGAATGTGGTGACTTATGTCACAAAATATATTATCAGGTGGCTATGCCACAATATATAAGAGCGATGAGCACGTCGTCTGCAGCCGATCGCCTTCGATGATGTGTAGCGGATGGGTGGGTCGATTTAGTAATCCCCACGGTGTGATGGTTGGTACGGGTGATGTGTAGCGGATGGTTATCTAGGTTTGGGTTCGAAATTGCATCATTATATTTAATTGCTATTTGTATATGTATGAATTGTTATGCCTAAATCGTTGGGATTTAGTGTTGGTCGTATACACCGAGTCTGCTTTTGACTCACCCCGTTGTGGGATATTTTTCGGGTGACACTCGATGTGGTAGGGTCGGCGGGAGCTCCGTGGTGGCCATGCTCAGCACATGATTAATTTTATTTTGGACTTTTTATTGTTTTTAGTATTTCGAATTTATTTCGGGTTTTGTTTTGATGTAATAAGGCCACTAGTATGAAACTGATTATGCATGCATTTTTAATTATTTAGTATGATACGAATTTTATCAATTTAAAGTTTAAGCAACTTTTCTTGAAAATAAATTTTAAATGTTTAGACACCTAAACACAAACGATTTTCGAATTAAAGATTAACTCCAAAACAACTCGACAATTTTTTTTATAAACCACCCAAATTTTCCAAAGTAATAAACATGAATTTGAAACGTTTTACTCGAGGAGCATACCAGATCCGGTCTGGGCTCGTGGGCCGGGTTTGGGGTGTTTCAATTTGGTATCAGAGCCCAGTTTTTAAACTCTCGGCCTTGGGTTTAAAGCCCATAACGCTTTCAAAATTAAGCCCAAATGAATTTTGTGAAAGATTTTGTGAAATGAGCAGGTTTTCTGGCATGGCACCTAAGTCTCCGACCCGAAGTCCACCAGGTAAGTACTCCTAACTGTTGTGTGAATTATAGTATGATTTGTAGAAGGGTATATCGGGAACGTAGATTAGTATATTAAGTACTTGAGCCCTAGGATTAGTTTGCCCCAACACAAGAATTACATAAGACTTAATGCCTAACTAAACAAACCTGTGACTAAGTCGCCGAGTTAGGGTGTGGCAACCATTGTGCGCATGTCTAGGATTGGATTCAAGAAGAGCCTGGTATTTAAGCAGTTCTAGTGACTCACCTCCTCTTCACTCGAATCCTACCTGGTGCGTAGCTACGGTTCACCCTAACCAAGAGGACTCATTCACAGGCTAAACTGAATAATTAAAACCCGAAAGGGACTAGCCGTATTTTTATAAAAACCCTAGTTTTAAAAATTGACGAAATTACCCCTGATTTACAAAATTTTCAAATTGACCCCGATTTATTACCAAAATACCCCTGTAGGAGGAGAAATGACGAAAATACCCACAGGATAGGAACGACGAAAATGTTTGAATAGTGGAATGTGTGCGATGGGTACTCTTCAATGATTGTGTTTCTCTCGAATTAGGATAGAAAACTTGGAACGAAAACTTTGAAATGATCGAAAGAACTGCTATTAAACTTCTTTTCATAAAATTTCTTCATGGATAATCGATGGGAACAAATACTAATGCATAAAATTCCTTAAATCAGATTAAAGCGCGATTATAGAAATGAGTTCTAGGGGGCGTGGTCGTAATGTGCGAGGACGTGGTAGAGGCAGAATGACCGTATCGGAACCCATTAGGTCAGGACAAGGGTCCAAAAATGAGGTACCACCACCCCCACCACCACCGTTGGTGTTGAGCGGCAAGATCGGACGGGGATGATGCGATGATCGCAGCGATACTACGGGTTCTTGAGATGGTGGCTGGAGCAGGTGGAGGTAGGGGAGCTCAGAAATCTGTACCCGAGCGACTCCGAGTAAATGGAACTGAGGTGTTCCGTGGCGTATCTGGTGTGGCACCAAAGACGCGGTGAGTATTGGCCGGAGGCGACGGAACGAATTATGGATGAGTGGATCGACCGGCGAGAGAAATCGAAAGGAATGGTGTCGCTACTTCGCGATGAGGCATATCAATGGTGGCTCACGATTCGGGATGGTGCCACAAACCGAGGATCTCACTTGGGAGTATGTTAAGGTGGCGTGCGGAAGAAGTATGTTGGAACTAGTTATACTTGATGCACAGAGGAAGGCATTTCTGGGTGGTTCAAGGGAATAAGTCTCAGAAAGCGAGTACGAGGCTGAATTCTTAAGGTTGAGCCGGTATGCTCGAGGAATCGTGGCTACGGAGCATGAGCGATGTGTCCGGTTTGAGGACGGACTTAGGGATGACCTGAGGTTGTTGATAGCTCCACAGTAGGAGCGAGAGTTTGTAGTGTTGGTGGAAAAGGCTAAGGTAGCCGAAGGAGTTAAGGAATCTGTAAGGCGAATCTGACCAGGACAGGCAAAAGAGAGGTTTTGGGTCGTCGAGGTCATTTGGGAATGCGCAGAGAGAGGCCTAGAGTTGATGGGCGCGAGGTCGCAAGTTGTGACAGGAGGCGATTGTACTTGTGATCGGTGGGGAAGAGGCACCTAGGAGAGTGTTGGAAGAAGACAGAGGATGTTTCAAATGTGGGTCCAAGGACCACATGATTAAGGACTGTCCTATAAAAATAGACGGGTAGACCAACAGTCGTGGTTCTAATCAGTGGAAGAGGGGGACAGCAGCCTCGGCGGGGTCGTGGTCCGAATGGCGAGAGAAATGGTGCTTTGAAGAGGACGTGGAACACCGGTAGAGGTGTTGGTATCATCGAGGCTAGACACCACGACCGGTATATGCGATTCGTCGAGAGGAAGACGGCGATGCACTGATGTTGTAACGGGTACGCCTTCCTTATTTCGAGTTACCCTTTATTGCTTTGATAGACATAGGGTCAACTCATTCCTATGTTGCTAGTAAAGTATTCGAAACTTTGCATGTGAACTTTGAGATTGTACCTAGGAAGATGGTGTGACTTAGTCCTTTAGGGCGGTCGTGATAGTAGATAAACTCTTTAAGGAAGTGCCTTTAGAAGTTCAGGGGACGCAGTTCCCAGCTGACTTAGTGGAACTACCATTCGGGGAATTTGATCTAATCTTAGGCATGGATTGGTTAGTGAAGTATCGTGCGAATGTGGATTGTGCCGCTAAACGCATGTCGTTGAGAACTCCCGACGATAAGGAAGTTATGGTGATGGGCGAAAGACGAAACTATTTGTCGAATATAGTATCCGCTCTTAAGGCGGAGAAGATGGTAAGGAAAGGATGTCCGGCTTTTCTGATGTGGGTCAGTGCCTTGGACACTAAGGAAACAAGTGTAGAAGGGGTTAGAACAGTAAAGGAATTTGTGGATGTCTTTCCGGAGGAATTACCTGGAATACCCCCGGATAGGGAGGTGGAGCTTGCTACCGAGAACGGCGCCAGTATCTATCGCTCCGTATAGAATGGCACCGAAGGAGTTGGTTGAGCTCAAGGCTCAAATTCAAGAGTTACTTGGTCGTGGGTTTATTCGACCCAGTGTGTCTCCATGGGGAGCACCGGTCTTGTTTGTAAAGAAAAAGGACGGAACTATGCGTATGTGCATAGATTATCGTCGATTGAATAAGTGACCATCAAGAACAAGTACCGTTGTTTTAGGATAGACGACTTGTTCGATCGACTTAAGAGGCGCGGTATTCTCAAAGATAGACCTAAGGTCCGGATATCATCGACTTAAGGTGAAGGAAGCGGATATCCATAAGACAGCTTTTCGGACAAGGTACGGGCATTATTAGTTCGTAGTAATGCCGTTTGGATTGACAAACGCCCCAGCCGCGTTCATGGATATGATGAACTGGGTTTTTCAACCTTACTTGGATAGGTTCATCGTTGTGTTCACATACGACATCCTAGTATACTCCAAGTCTGAGGAGGAACATGATGAGCATCTCCGGATTGTGTTGCAAGTATTAAGGGAGAAGAAGCTCTACGCCAAATTCAGTAAGTGTGAATTTTGGCTGAAAGAGGTCACATTCTTAAGGCATGTGGTGTCTGCTGAAGGAATAAGAGTGGATCCTAGGAAGATCGAGGCAGTATTAGATTGGAAACCACCTAAGTCTGTGGCTGAGGTTCACAATTTCTTGGGTTTAGCCGGCTACTACAGAAGGTTTGTAGAAGGGTTTTCATCAATAGCCGCACCTTTGACAAAGCTGTTGAGAAAGGAGGTACCTTTCGTTTGGACAGATAAGCAACAGGAGAGCTTTGAGAAGCTTAAGAGGGTTTTGACTGAAGCTCCGGTTTTGATTCAGCCGGAGGCAGGGAAGGACTTTGTGGTGTACTGTGATGCTTCTCATACAGGATTAGGATGCGTATTGATGCAAGACGGGAAGGTAGTCGCTTATGCGTCTCGATAATTAAGGCCGCACGAGGTTAACTACCCGACACATGATTTGGAATTAGCGGCGGTAGTCTTTGCTCTTAAGGTATGGAGGCATTATTTATAGGGAGAAAAGTCAGTGATCTACACGGACCACAAGAGTCTTAAGTATCTGTTGACTCAGAAGGAGTTGAACTTGAGACAGCGAAGGTGGGTGGAATTACTGAAGGATTATGATTGTTCCATAGAGTATCATCCGAGCAAGGCAAATATAGTGGCAGATGCCCTAAGTCGAAAAGTAGTGTCGGATCTGAGGGTGATGTTTGCACATCTGAGCTTGTATGACGATGTAAGTCTGCTGGCAGAGTTGCAAGTTAAGCCGACATGGCTGAATGAGGTGAAGGAAAGTCAGTTAGTGGATGAGGATTTCAGTGCTAAGTTGCGGCAAGTGCAGAGTGGAGAGTTGGAAGATTATAGTATTAATGACGAGGGAGTATTGTGTTTCAAGGGTAAGGTCTGTATGCCGAAGAACGAGGAGTTAAGACGGAGAATTCTTCAGGAATCGCATAGTAGCCCCTATGCTATGCATCCTGGAGGTAGTAAGTTGTACAGAGATCTAAGAGAACAGTTTTGGTGGCCTGGTCTCAAAAGGGAAGTTACCGAATTTGTGGGGAAATGCTTGACGTGTCGACAAGTTAAGGCTGAACACCAAGTTCCGTCGAGGATTACTTCAAATTGATAAAGATTCCGCAGTGGAAGTGGGAGAGAATCACCATGGACTTCGTTAGTGGGCTTCCCCTTACGCCTACTAAGAAGGACTCGGTATGGGTGATAGTGGACCGATTGACAAACTCCGCGCATTTCATCCCAGTAAGAGTTGATTATTCTTTACAGAAGTTGGCGAAGTTATACGTGGCGGAAATTGTGAGGTTGCATGGAGTGCCAGTATCGATAATCTCGGATAGGGATCCAAGGTTTACGTCTCGGTTTTGGAAAGCTCTGCATCAAGCTTTAGGCACCAGATTGGATTTTACTACGGCTTTTCATCCACAATCGGACGGACAGTCCGAACGAGTAATCCAAGTGCTAGAGGATATGTTGAGGGGCTGTGTGATAGACTTCAGAGGAAGTTGGGAAGAATATTTACCGTTAGCGAAATTTGCATACAACAACAACTATCAAGCCAGTATTCGGATGGCACCGTATGAAACGTTGTATGGACGGAAGTGTCGCACACCTACGTGTTGGACGGAATTAGGGGAACGACGAGTTTTGGGTCCAGAGATTGTGGCAGAATCCGAGGAGAAGGTTGAGGTAATTCGGGCACGGTTAAAGGAAGCATCTGACAGGCAGAAGTCGTACGCAGATCTTAAGCGTAAGGAGATAGAATTTGATGTGGGGGATCAAGTGTTTCTGAAGGTATCGCCTTGGAAGAAGGTGATGAGATTTGGTCGCAAAAGGAAGCTGAGTCCAAGGTTTATAGGACCTTATCGGGTATTAAAGCGAGTTGGACCAGTGGCATACCAGTTAGAGTTGCCTTCGGAGTTGAAGCAAATGCACGACGTATTCCATATTTCTATGTTACGTCATTATCGATCGGATCCATCTCATGTAGTACCAGTTGAGGAGGTGGAACTAAGGCCAGATTTGTCCTACGAGGAAAAGCCGATTCAGATCTTGGAACGAGATGTGAGAGTGTTACGGAGGAAGTCAGTTCCTTTAGTCAAAGTGTTATGGCGTAATCATGGATCGGAAGAAGCTTCGTGGGAGCCGGAAGAAGCAATGCGACAGCAATACCCTCACTTATTTCAGCCAGGTAATTTCGAGGACGAAATTATTTTAAGGGGGGTAGAACTGTAATATCCGGGAGTTATGGCTTGTGCATTATTGCTTAATTATGTGAAGTAGCATGCCTATGTACATTATAAATATGTTTTATGAATTTTGAGAACTTAAGAGTGTAGGTGAATGCCTTAGAAAATATTGTATTTTAAAGTTTTAAAGAGGAGCTAAGCTTGATAGGCCTTAAGAAAATTAGTAGGGGAAATATGACACAAAAATGGGCTTGTTTAAGTGGCTTGGAGGCGCCACTTAAAGCCTCTGTAAGTGACGCCACAAGGAGTGTCAGAGAGGCCTATGTTCGAGCTGCAAGGGAAGCAAATAGGAGAATTTTATTTTGCTGCAAGATTGAGCAGTAGTGGATGGCAATGGGGCACTAGGGGATGAGTTTAAAATGTGGTCTAATCCTTTTAAAATTTCGGGTAAAGTAAGGGATAATTGATGATTTATTTTAAATTATTTTGATTGTGCAAGGAAGAGGAAAAATAGGAGAATAACAAGGGATTTGATAGTGAGAGGAGGAGTTGGCCGAATAGGGGACTCTAGGTGGAGTAATTTCGGCAAAAAAGGGGGAAGTGAGGCCATTCTTAATTCTTTTCTTTTCTCTTTTGTTCCTCTGCTGAATTCTCTAGCAAATATCCTCTCTTCTCTTTTATTTTTCAAAGCCAAAAAATACCTGTGTTCTAGCCAAATCTCCATCAAGAACCTTCTTCTTCTTTTGCAAACTCAATCAAAAGCCGAATATACCAATAACCCCTAGTCGATTGTCCATTAAACCCCAAAAGCCGAAAAATTGTTGATCAACAGCTAGCTAGAGCCGAATCTCTCAGGTGGTGTCAGGCAGGAGTATCAATCGACTACGATTAAGGGTAAGATTGGTTGTTATTCGATTTTCAATCCTTTTCTTTTAGCCAAAACTTAAGGATTAATCTATTTTTGTTCTTGGCCGAAACATGGGAAGATCTTTCGGGATTTCCATAGTAGCCGACTTCTAGGGAGATCATTCGAGATTTCAGATCTAAGGTAAGTAAGGTGAGAGATTAGGCCGAAGGCTATGTATTCAAATGTTGGAATTGGATCTGACATAGTGCTTGTAGGGATTTCGATAGAGACCAAGGACAAGTGATACTTCGGGATTTAGATCCACAAGGTAAGTGCATGTGATATTCGGCCAAGGCCCTATTTAGTGACTTAGATCTGTTTCTTATTTATTCAAAAGCCAAAAACTAACTAGTTAAGGGAATTGGTGTCTAGCCGATTGCAAGAGGGAATATCACAGAGTTTCGGGATTTTATTAGTAATCAAATCGGCAGCAAGGTAAGGATTTTGGTTGCAATAATCCTTTGGGATTTGATTATCTAGCCGAATGACTTGTTGCTAACATGCTTAAGGATGGCCGAATGTAGGAACTGAGGATCTAGAGTATTAGATCGGGATTTTTGGGATTTCAGTGAACTCGTTAAGTAAACCAGGTGTGTATCCCACACTGAATCTTGATTGATTTACGGTATTATTTTAATATATGTGTTAATAATAATATGAAAAGTGGGCTAAGGTACCATGCAATGGTGCAAAGTACTCAGGTACGTAATCTTAACATCATGTTAATAAATGTTATGAACATGTGGAATATGGCATGTATGTGAATATTGATAAGAATGTGAAATAAGGCCTAATCCATGATAATTGCATGATTTGTATGACATGGGGCATATGGTTTATATGGAAAGGGGAAGTGATCTAGTGGTTTATACCACAATATCTGAATGTGGTGACTTCGGTCACATAATCCGAATGTGGTAACTTCGGTCACGTAATCTGAATGTGGTGACTTATGTCACAAAATATATTATCTGGTGGCTATGCCACAATATATAAGGGCGATGAGCACGTCGTGTGCAGCGACTGCCTTCGATGATGTGTAGCGGATGGGTGAGTCGATTTAGTAATCCCCACGGTGTGATGGTTGGTACGGGTGATGTGTAGCGGATGGTTATCTAGGTTTGGGTTCGGGATTGCATCATTATATTTAATTGCTATTTATATATGTATGAATTGTTATGCCTAAATCGTTGGGATTTAGTGTTGGCTGTACACACTGAGTCTGTTTGACTCACCCCGTTGTGGGATATTTTTCAAGTGACACTCAATAACGGACCGGGTCGGTAGGAGCTCCGTGGTGGCCATGCTCAGCACATGATTAATTTTATTTTGGACTTTTTATTGTTTTTAGTATTTCGAATTTATTTCGGGTTTTGTTTTGATGTAATAAGGCCACTAGTATGAAACTGATTATGCATGCATTTTTAATTATTTAGTATGATACGAATTTTATCAATTTAAAGTTTAAGCAAATTTTCTTAAAAATAAATTTTAAATGTTTAGACACCTAAACACAAACGATTTTCGAATTAAAGATTAACTCCAAAACAACTCGGCAATTTTTTTTATAAACCACCCAAATTTTCCAAAGTAATAAACATGAATTTGAAACGTTTTACTCGAGGAGCATACCAGATCCGGTCTGGGCTCGTGGGCCGGGTTTGGGGTGTTTCATTAGTTCATATTCAGTTAAGCTTTAACCAACTTAACTGGCTCAAGGCCATCGTTACTAAGTGCACTTATTGCTGACATAAACTTTTCATCACTCGGTTTATTTCCTTGTTTTACTTATGACATATTCTGCCTATCCTATTTATTCCAATCGAAGGCTTTTGGGGCAAATCCTTCCTCATTAGACATGAATCTTAATTGCCATGTGCCAACCCAGTGTCCACCAACATCAAGGTGTCACAAGCATACCCACATGGTTCTTATCTTTTAGACTAGCTTTAACTGTATTCACTTCTAGACTCATTCTACTCGTTTTATTCTTTCGAACAGTATCCAGATACTGAGATTCTGCTTGGTGGGATGTTACACTTTTAACCGATCACTTGTATTTCTACAAACTCAAGCACACTTTGATAATAAAAATTAAAAGAAAGCATAAAATTTTTAAAAAAATTCCTATGTTACGCCCCCACACTTTAGATAGCACATTGTCCCTAATGTGTAGCCCTGAATAGATAAGGAAAGAAGTTACCTGATTGATCGTGACATTGCTATGGTCTAATGGTGGGTGCTTTTTTCCTTGTTTGTTATAGGTTCGAAATTGTTGTGCTTCTTTTATGTGGGGTTCCTACATAGAAAATTCGAAAACAATATTTATATATAGTTCTAATGTTAATCCTACTCCTAAAGAAATAAAATAAAAATGATCCAAAATTAATTACAATCCCAAATTAAAAAAAATTAAAAGTTCATTCATCATTAGAGTTATCAAAATAGGGCATTTGACCCATCTCTATTGGTGCCTTCCCTTTCCCCAAGATGTGTCCTCGAGAGGATCCCCTGCCCTACAAATGTACGTGTCGAGTTGGGCGACGGATGATAGGCCCTTTCTATGTAAGGTACTACGGCTTGAATGTTGCATCGTAGTCCCTATCCTCCTCTTAGAATTCTTGTTGTGTGGTCTCTTCCTCCTCCTCCTCTTCCTCCTTGCTCCCTTCCTTGTCTTCACTTCTCTGCTCCTCGAATCTAGTATGTAATGATCCGGATGTATACATGTTTGGCATATAATTTGGTTCTTTGATGTTGTTTTGTCCTGCCAACTCCTTAATGACTGGCCCTGATTCTTGCATCCATTTGATCAACCATTCTATTTTTGAAGTTTCTCTCTCCATTCCTTTTCGAGCTTTTGATGTTGGTTTCTTTTTTAGTGATGCGGGGACGTTCATCTTTTATTTTCTCCTTTGGTTCCATTCTATGATTTGCTTTCTATGAAGTTGACATATTGGGTGTATATAGAATCTCCAATTAGGCTTTTTTTTTTTTGGCTTCATAAATTTCTCATTTTCTTCTATTAGAACTCTAGACTTCATGCATAGTGCTGTCACAAGGTGGGGGAAGAAAATTTTGACCTTCTGGCCACTGATACATCGCTCCATGTTGCTATAGATCCATTTCCCGGCGCATCTATTTTTTTTTTTGCAAGACACTGTACAAAAAATAGCTTGGAAAGTATTGATTTCTAGATACATTTAAAGTAGGTGTAATAAAAGTGCATAAGAGCTGCATCCACATTTTTACGATCGGGAGCATAATTGCTTGATTGAAATTTGTAGGTAGTTCGGTATCTGCTCGATGGTTCCATATAACCTTCCCTTTAGTTAAATATTTTACAACGTCATCCATATCTATGTCACTAAATGTGTCTAAATTTGTATTATCAAGAAAACCATTTTCATAGTATGGGACGTTGTAAAACTCACAGATTTCTCGAGGAGTAACACGTACTTCCTTACCTCCTACCCTTATGGTTTCCCAAATTGCATCGTACAGTCTCCTCATCTCCTGATCCCTAAAGGAGGTGTAAAACTCTTGGACTATAGGAATGATATTATTTTGTTTGGGTGTGACACAAAAGCACTCCCATCGATGATATTAGACTAACGCCCAACTTTCTTTACATAAAACCATTGATGGTTCAAATCCTGTTTTTTTAATAAATGTTTTGCCTTCCAATTTGAGAAAGTATTTTTTGGCATTTGGATTTTGAAATTTTTGGGGATCCGAAATCAATGATGTTTCTTGCACATTAGCTTTTCTAGTCTTCCTAGGAGAAATTTTCAATCTAATCCTAACTAAAAGAACTAATAGGATATCAAGCAATGTATTTAAAAGTAATAGAATAGTAAGAGTCTTTAGTGGAACCCTTAACCTTTACTTGAAAGCTTGTTGTTTCTCTCAAAAGATTGTTGTAAATTCCCTTGTGAATGCTTGATGTTTCAACTTGCACCAACAAACAAAGAACATAAAAGATATTGCAACAAGATAAAAGGAAAAGAAAAAAAGGAGATTGTTAGGGTTTAAGGAATTTTGAGAGAATTTGAGGTTTAAAAAGAGTTTAAAGATAATAAAGGTTTTCTTTTAGTTTTAAAATGTGAATATTTTAAAGTTAAAACTGGGTTAAAATAAGTTTAAAGTCGACGAGTTGTGCAATGGATCGGGTCGACCTTATAACAGCCCATTTTTTAGGGGTGTCGAAAACAGTGGTTTCGGGGCCACCAAATTTGACAAGTAAGTTCGTAAATATCATTATTTAATATTTACGAGTCAAACATGGTTTTTAAAAGGTTTTTGATTTGATAATTTATGTTTTTTAAGCGATTCATTAAGTCTGAGTGGTATGACCCTAAGGTCAAGTGGTTTTAGAAAATGAGGTATCAGGACCTCGTTTCTATAAACTGAGCCGTAAATATTTTTATTGAAACGAAATCATATGGCCCGATGTTATATGTTTAAATAAGTTAAGTTTGGTAATGCCTCGTACCCTGTTCCGGCGTCGAATACGGGTAAGGGGTGTTACATTTATAAATATTTACAGAATGTCATTAAGGTGGTATTAAGATTTCGTTAAAAAATTTTAACGTCTCGATAGTTAATTAAGAAAAAAGAACTAAATTGTAAAAGTTGAAAAAGTAAATCGCTATTTGTTTAAAGGTGTTAATTGCTTAAAGAATTATAGTTGGATGGCCTTAATGGGTAATTTACCCATACCTAAGATAGTGGGACGGTTGGATGCTTGAAATTTTTTTAATTTTATATGTTTTATAAGTTAATTTATTAGTATTGATAAAGTAAAAAGGTTAATAAAGTAAGAATAATTCAAAAGTGGCCATCTTCAAAATTAAGCTTTCTTTGTTTCAACCGAAAGCCACGTCTATAGTGAAGTGAGGTTCGGCCATGTTTTTTTGTGTGCATGTATGTCCATTTTGTACCTATTTTTAATGATTTTTATGTTTTTGAGATCGTTGCAACTATGTAACAGCACGTTTTTAGTAAAATCAGAATAGTGGTTTCGGAGCCACAAATCCAAAATCCAAAATCCAAATATTTATTTTATTATTATTTTAATGTCTACAGCATGTTAATAGAGTCATATGAAAATTTTGTTAAGAAATTTTACTGTTTGCATGTTTAATTCGATAAAAAAGACTAAATCACGTAAAGTGCAAAAGTTATGTTCTAATAGCTATAGGTGTCTAATAGCTATGGAAACTTAAAGTGGAGGTCCTTATGTGGTAATTAGACCATTTTTATAGTGAGTGGACATTTATGGACACTAAATAGATGTTTTCAAAGGTTAATTACTAAGGTTAGATTAGTAATTTAATAAATAAACTTAGTAAAATAATGAAAAAAAAGTTGTCATCTTCCTAAGTGCATCTTCAACCGAAAATAAGAAGCAAAAACCTCCATTGTTGTGCTTTTTAAGGTTCGGCAATAGTCCCCTCGCATGTAAGTGCATTTTCGACTCGTTTTTGATGATTTCTATGTTTTTGGGGTCGTTGTAGCTTAATCTAGCTAGCTCAGGGACTAATTTGTGTAACTGTTAAAGTGTTAGGGTTTTACCATTGATGAATGTGTATGTGTTTTGATGTTTGATGGTAGAAAATAAATGGTTGTTGTTAGATAAATAAGTTTTGTAAAGTGATTTTGGTTGAAAATGTCAAATAGGGATTAAATTGAGAAATGTGAAAATTATGTGGCAAATGTGTGAAATAATGAAATGTATGGGCTGCTATGGGTCTACATAGAATTTGGCTAGCATGGGTGTGGATTACATTGCATGAATTTCCATTTTTATGAGTTAGGGACTAAATTGTAAAGAAGTTAAATGTTTAGGGGCAAAATAGTAATTTTGCCATAACATGAATTTTTGGATTGAATTGAATAGAATGAGACTTAAAGTAGTTAAATTTGATTATATAGATCAAGAAAAGCCACGTCCGGATTTAGATCGAGGCAAAGATAAAGTAGTGGATTGATCGGTAGATTTTCTCCATACTAATTCGAGGTAAGTTCGTATGTTAATAAGCATTAAATAATTGTGCGTTAAATACTTTAATATTGCATTCTTGATGAATATGATTTCATGGAAACACTCTACGAAGATTTGGCGACGTATGAGATCCCGGTTGAACCTTAGGAATAGATAGGATACAAATGACATGTCATTAAGGGTTACCGTGTTAGGTCCCATAATTTCTACCGGTGGCTGAGTTTTTTGGCATGTGTTGCGGTTACTCATCAGCTTGTGTGAGCAGCAGCGTGTAACTATGTCTTGACCGTCAGCTTGTGTGAGCAGACCCAGTGATAGCTCGAGAGTGAGCATATATATATGAGATATGAGATAGATATGGTTTCGACCATGTATTGGCACTTAGAGTACGAGATACCCAAGTATCCGATATTATTCCAAATGGTTCAACGGGCATGGTTATGTTCCGAGAATGTATGAGTTTAACATGAACAAGTGCAGGTATGTACGTGAATCATGTGAGAATTGAATCAATGAGATTTGTGATTTCATGCCTAACTTTGTGGATGAATGTGTGTTAGACTTATAGATTAAATTGAGTTGCATTAAGCTATGTTTATTTACTTAAAATGTGATTAAATGGTAAGCCAAGTTTTAGGTTATACGAACTTACTAAGCTTAATTGCTTACTTTGTTTACTTTTCCGTGTTTTATAGTGATTCAGAAGCTCGCTAGTTTTGGAAGTTGTCAGAGATTGCATCACATTATCAAACTCTTATTTTGGTACTTTTGGATTTTATGTATTTTGGTTATATGGCATATATAGGTTAGTTGGCTAATGGAAGCCTATATGTTTTGTTATGTTTTAGCCATTGATGTGGCTTGACAATGGTATATGTTTTGATATGTAAATAGGTGTAATTGGCCATTTTAAATGTGATTTGAATTGCTATGGATTGACATGTATATGTATATGTGTGTGGTTAGCTTCATGATGTATAGAATGTCCTGAAAATGCCTAGATTTTGATTGTGTAAGTAGAGTTCCACATAGTTTAAATTAGAAATGGCATATAGGTTATGTGTTAGACACAAAAGTGAATTTATGCACTTGACCATTTAGGTGAATTTTTGAAAGTGATATTGGTATATTTTTGAATGGCAAATTGTAATGCTTATGAGAATTATGGTTGTTGGTATTGGTATTGCATGATTTGGACTTGGTTGAGATTGGTTTGAATGCCTATTGATGATATGGTCATATGCTATTTGGTATGTTTAGGTTGGTACCACTTTGGGTGAGAAATAAGGCTTGGAAAATGACCTATTTTTGTCCACACGGGTGTGTCTCAGCCTGTGTGACACACGGTTAGGTGATACGGCCGTGTGTCCCTTGATACTTCTTTAGAAATCAAGTCAGTAGCTTTACACAACCTAGCACACGGTCGTGTGGCTTGGTCATGTGGCACAAGTTAGTATACCCTCAAGTCTTCACACGGACTAGCACACGGCCTGGCACACGGGTGTGAGGCCATTTCGAAGGGTATACGGCCTGACATGTAACAGCCTATTTTTAGTCAAATCGAAACAGTGGTTTCGGGACCACAAATTTGAGGTCAAAATATTTATTTTATTATTATTTTAATGTTTACAGCATGATTGAGTGATTGTTTGAAAATTTCGTTAAGAAATTTTATCGTTTGAATGGTCAATTTGATAAAAAGGACTAAATTGCGTAAAGCGTGAAATTTGAGTTCTAATAGCTAAAGGTGTCTAATAGCTATAGAACCTTAAATTTAAGGTCCTTATGTTGTAATTAGACCATTTTAATAGTAAGTGGAAATTAATGGACATGAAATGGATGATATAAATGTTTTATCATTAAGGTTAGTTTGGTAATTTATAAAATAAAGGTTAATTAAGAAAAAAAAATTGGTTCATTCATCTTCCTTATTGCTGAAAATAGAAGAAAGAAATCTTCATGAAAGCTTGCTAGGGTTCGGTCACTTGGATGCTTAATTGGTGAGTAAATTTTGTCCCGTTTTTAATGATTTCTATGTTTTTGTGATCGTTGCATCTAGTACTAGCTAGCCCAGGGACTATTTTGCAAAAATGTTAAAGATTTTGAAAGTTTCCATTGATGAAAATATGTACTCTTTGATGATTGATGATGAAATATGAAATCTTGTTGTTAGATTTACCTATTTTGAAAAGTGATTTTGAGTAAAAATGCAAAATAGGGATTTATTTGTGAAAATGAGAAAATGTGTCGTTAAATGTGTGAATAAATGAGAAATATGGGCTAATATGAGTACTAGAGAAATTCGGCTAGCATGGATTGTAATTAAATTGCATGAATTTGTGATTTTATGAAATAAGGACTAAACTATAAAAGAAATGAAATATTAAGGGCAATTGTGTAAAAATGCCTTAAAATGAAATTTGGACTAAATTGAATAAATGGATGATTAAATGAGTTGAATTTGATATTATATAGATCAAGAAAAGCGAAATACAGACTTAGATCGAGGGAAGAACAAGGTGTCAGATTAGTTGACCTACGTTATCGTTTTTACATCCGAGGTAAGTTCGTATGTAATAAGCATTGTTATAATTATGCTTTAAATGCTTTTATATTACATAAATTGTGTATACGAGACTACAGTCATGTTTGACGATGATTCGGCTATGTATGGCACTTAGTGTGCGATTTGAGATAGCTTCGGCTATGTATGGCACTTAGTGTGCGATTCGCGATAGCTTCGGCTATGTATGGCATTTAGTGTGCGATTCGAGATAGCTTCGGCTATGTAAGGCACTTAGTGTGCGAGATCGAGATAACTTCGGCTATGTATGGCACTTAGTGTGCGAGATTAAAATAGCTTTGGCAATGTATTGGCACTTAGTGTGTGAGATATCGAGTATTTGACAGTATTTCGAATAGGTATGAGCTCGTTACGAATTTGTACAGGCATGTACATGAAAAGTATGAGATTCAAATAGAAGAAGTTATGATTTTGCATATAAGCATATGATTAAGTATATGGAAGGTTTGTTTGTTATCAAGAATTATATGTTAAATAGTTCAAATTGCTGATTTGTGTATTATGATTTGTTGAGTTTATTTCATACGAGCTTACTAAGCTTTATAGCTTACTTAGTGTATTTTCTCGTGTTTTATAGTGATATTGAAGCTAGCTCGGATTCGGGGATCGCCGGAGATCGTTTCACACTACCATCTATCACTTGGTACCTTTGAACTTTGGTATTTTAAGTATATGGCATGTGTAGGTATTTTGAGTGATTTTGATTATGGATTGTTGGTGATTTTGGTTAATTGTAATGACTTGTAATGACATATGTTTTGGTTTGTAAATATGGCCATGAATGTTGGCTTGGTTTGGTAGATTTGGTTATGTGCATATATGTACATATAGGGTTGATATTTTGAGTCCATGGATGGATATATGAATAACTTATATTATGAGGTTTGTGGAATCGGTATCATGCTTGTGAATTGGTATAACATGATATATGTTTGGTAAAGGTTTAGCTAGTTGATTGGTATATGTGTTTTGGTATGTTTTGATTGAGAAAAATATAAGTTATAAGCATGTTGATTATTAGTATTGGAAATGGTATGAAATTGTCTTGATTGTGGCTAATATAGATGTTCAATTATGCTATGAATTGGTGCCATTTGGGTTGTGTAGGAACATGCAAATTTGGGTGGCAAATTGGCTTGGTAAATAGCCTATTTTTGTCCACACGGGCAGAGACACGGGCGTGTGTCTTAGCCGTGTGTGACACACGGTCATGTTACACGGCCGTGTGTCCCCTGGTGATGATATTGAAATGAAGTCAGTATGCTCCACACGGTCTCACACACGGGCATGTGATCAGCCATGTGGCATAAGTCAGTATACCCCCTAATTTGCACACGGCCTAGCACACGGGCGTGTGACTTGGCCGTGTTGCATAAGTAAGTATACCCTACAGTTTGGCATGGCCTAGCACACACCGGCACACGCAGGCGCAGTGGCCACTTCAAAGGGCACACGGGCTAGACACACGGGCGTGTGGTTGGCCGTGTGACCCAAGTCAGTAAGCTCACTTGTTTGGACACGGGGTAGGACACAGGCTGGGGCACGGCCATGTGCTTCCATTTTGAATGTTCACACGGGCTGAGATACGGACGTGTCTGGTGGCCGTGTGAGACACACAGCCTGACCACACGGGCGTGTGTCCCCTGTTTTGAGAAAATTTTGCTAAATGTTGAAAAATTCCCAAGTTTTTGGTTTAGTCCTGAACCACTCCCAATGCATGTTTAAGGCCTCGTAGGCTCGTTTAAGGGACATTGTGATTGGCATTGATTGATTTGTATTTGAAATGATAAACTGTATATGAAATGTATGTTTAAAAGTGTTGTAAGTGAGGTAATGCTTCGTAACCCTATTCCGGCGGTGAATACGGGTGAGGGGTGTTACATGACATACGGGCGTGTGGTCTGGCCGTGTGACCCAAGTTAATGAGTTACACGGGGTCGGACATGGGCTGGGACACAGCCATGTGATCCCATTTCGAAT
Source organism: Gossypium sturtianum (assembly GCA_025698515.1). Classification (NCBI taxonomy): domain Eukaryota; kingdom Viridiplantae; phylum Streptophyta; class Magnoliopsida; order Malvales; family Malvaceae; genus Gossypium; species Gossypium sturtianum. The sequence goes on from CM046948.1 coordinate 129,903,264, forward strand.
ATCCACATGGCCTGTGACATGGGCGTGTCTCTTGCCCGTGTGAGACACACGGCCTGGCCACACTGGCGTGTGTGTGTCCCCTGCACTTTGAAAATTTTCCATGTTTTTCTAAAAATTTATTAAGTATTCGATTTAGTCCCGAACCACTTCTAATGCTTGTTTTAAGCCTCGAGGGCTCGTGTTAGGGACTATATGATTGAATGTAACACCCCTCACCCGTATTCACTGTCAGAATAGGGTTACGAGGTATTACCGATCAATTCACAACATATAGCATACATTTATCAAACATAAAGCATTCATTCTCATAAATCATTTAATACAATCACATTGTCCCTTATAAGGGCTTACGAGGCCTTAAACAAGCTTTAGAAGTGTTAGGGACTAAATCGATAACATACGAAAATTTTGGAAAACTTATAAAATTTCAAACATACAAGGGTCACATGCCCGTGTGAACAGGCCGTGTGCCTCACACGTCTCAAGACATGCCCGTGTACAAGGTCGTGTGAAAACAGGGCATACATATTGACTTGGGTCACACGGCCGACCACACGCCCGTGTGTCTAGCCCGTGTGCCCTTCGAAATAGCCACACACGCCCGTGTGCTAGGCCGTGTACTAGGCCATGCCAAACCTGTAAGGTATACTAACTTATGCAACACAGCCAAGTCATACGCCCGTGTACTAGGCCGTGTGCCATTTAGAGGGGTATACTGACTTGTGCCACACGACCAGTCACACGCCCGTGTGTGAGGCCTGTGGAGCGTACTGACTTCAATTCAATTTCAACACCAGGGGACACACGGCCGTGTAACATGACCGTGTGTCACACACGGTTGAGACACACGCCCGTGTCTCTGCCCGTGTGGACAAAAATAGGCCATTTACCAAGCCATTTTGCCACCCATTTTGCATATACCTATACAAGCTCAAATGGTACCACTTTAAGACACAAATATGCAGCCAAAAGTCATCAACCAATACAAAATCATACCATATCCAATTCAACCATTTCAATACTCAATTCAATTCCATTTACCTATTCAAAAGCTATCAATTCAATTTGCTTCACTTGACATAATTCACATATATACTTCATTCAACTAAACCATTCCAACCATGCAATATCCATTCTGTAACAGCCCGATTTTGGGGCTAGTTGGAACAGTGGTTTCGGGACCACTAATATGAGGTTGAAGAAAATTATTTTGACATTATTTTATGTATTATGGAATGATTATATGGATGTATGAAAATTTTGGTGCATTAATTTTAGCAATTGCATGCTTAATTGTGAAAAAGGACTAAATCTCATAAAGTACGAAAGTTCTATTTTGCAAGGTAGAGGTGTCTAATAGCCATATAATATTAAATTGGAGGTCCTTAAAGTGAAATTAGGCCATTAAGGGTGTGTTGGCCGGCCATATAGACTAGGGAGACAAGAGCATTAAATTTTGGTCAAATTTGGTGGAATTAGGTGAAAAAAAAAGAGTGAATAAAATAAGATGAATAAAAGAGATATCATCTTTTACTATTCATGCTTCTTCTACCACCAAAAATTTAGAGGAAATAAGGGTTCTTGAAGTTCAAAATTTTCAGCAAAACAAATCTCTTGCAAGTAAGTGATTTTGGTGGTTTTATTTGATAATTTTTTTACTTTTGGAACCCCTAAAGCTTAAGCTAGCTAATGAGGGGACTATTTTGAAAAATAGTTTAAATTTTAGGGACTTTCCATGAGAGTGTTTATGAAGTTTGCTGAGTTTTTATGGAAGTAAATGAATGCTAGTGAGTTAAGGAACAACTTTTGTGAAGGGTGTTATCATGAAAACACCTAAATAGGACTTATTTGTGAAGGTAGTAATTGTGTAATAAATGCATGAAATAATTGATTTTCTGAGTTGTTAAAAGAGGGATAAATGTTCAGCTAGGCTTGCTTAATGAGAAAATGTGATGAAAAACGATTTACGAGCCTAGGGGAAAAATCATAATTTTGCCAAAGTGTAAGGGTAAAATGGTCATTTTTGCCTAAGTAGAAATTTGGTGTATCATGCATTATAAAGTGATTAAATGAGTGAATTTAATTATTATAGATCAAGAAGAGCGCGGAAACAACCTTGACTGGGGAAAGGGCAATGTTACGGATTAAGTCGTCGATTAAAATATTTTGCACCGAGGTAAGTTTATGTGTAAACAATACATTTTTTTATAGATATGTTGTTACTTATTGGTATATTGTATGAACGAGATCAATTATGATTGAGATTGATTGAGATTGATAGATAGTGAGTAGTTTCCGTATGAACCTCGGAATAGATAAGTAAGTGCGAAAAAATATTCGTAATTATTCTTTTGGTGGGCTGTGTGCGATACCACCTTATTACTTATTCACGATGGGCTAAGTGCGATACCATCGTTTATACTATCATTTGGTGGGCTGTGTGCAAAACCACCATATACATTCTTGTTGGTGGGCTAAGTCCGATACCACCCTATTATTGATTAATGGTGGGCTGTGTGCGAAACCACCGGGTACTTAGCATTATTCCGAGAGGTTCATCGAGAATTTGTATAAGTGAATGTTTCATGTTGCATTGTGGTGTTAAATGCAGGGAATGTGTACAAGTGAATGTGAGCAATTTAATTGTTATGTTGTTGGATTGTGGTAAGGAATGAAATGAGTAAGTATGATTGTGGAATTGTGAATTGTTCTTGCTTAGTATATGATGTTAGTGATTATTTAGCATATGTTATAATGCTTATTGTTTACATGTGAACTTACTAAACTTAAAGCTTACTCCCTTTATTTTCCCTTGTTTTATAGTGTCAAAGAGCTAGTTCGGGATTCGAAGATAATCGGAAGATCACCCACACTATCGACTCATCTCGGCATATTTAGACTTAGCATTTTGAGTATGGCATGTATAGGGGCTAGACTTAGTGATATGTTTTTTTGTTTTGGCCAAGTGTGTTGGCTCTTTTAGAGATGAACTCTTTTGTATATTGCCATAGTTGATGGCTCAGTAGTACTAATTTATGAAAAGAAAAGGTTATTCATGAATGTGTTGGATGCTTGAATGGGTTGCTTGGTAAATGGATGAATGGGATTTTATGTTATGTGAATTAGGGTGATAAAAAAGATTGGCAAATTGCCTTGTTCTTGTCCACATGGGTAGGCACACGGGCATGTGCCTAGGCCGTGTGTGACACACGGTCAGTCTCATGGGCGTGTGACCAGGCCGTGTGTCCCCTGCATGCTAGTGTTTCAAGTCAGTGTCGACCATGGGCTAGACACAAGGGCGTGTGCCTAGGCCATGTGCTCCTTATGAGGTTGCTGACGTCATAAACAAAATCCCCAAGTTTTCAAACACGGGTGAGGACACGGGCGTGTCTAGGCCGTGTGAAGGACACGAGCTAAAGACACAGGCGTGTGTCCGGCCATGTGAAAACCCCTGTAGGTTCGAAATGAAAAAATAAATCCCACACGGGCTAGGGACATGGGCGTGTGTGACCACACGGCCTGCCCACACGGGCGCGTCCCATTTCACACAGGCGTGTGGCCCTGTTAAGGCAAAATTTTTCTAAGTATATCAAAGTTCCCGGTTTAATCCCGAGACCTTCCGTTCGCATGTTTAAGGCCTCGTTGGCCCATACTAAGGGTGTTATGTATATGGATTGAAAAGTTATGATTTGGAATGAAATTCTATAGTTTAAAGTTTTATGTTTGAGTGAGTTATGTCCGGTAATGCCTCGTACTCGGTTCTGGCGATGAATACAGGTAAGGGGTGTTACACATTCAACCACATTCACTCAATAAAGGTCAATAACCAAACTCAAATCAAAGCTTTTAGCACATCTATATACATTACCAAATTCATTATCATAAGCCATCTCAAATGGCCCAAAATATATATTCATCAAACATACCAAAATGACTCAAGCCTATACATGCCATATACCATATATATACAACTCAAAAGTACCAAGTAGATGGTTGGATAGTGTGACGTAGTCTCTGACGATCCCCGAAACTGAGCTAGCTTTGAATTCACTATAAAACATAGAAGAAACAAACAAGGTAAGCTACAAAGCTTAGTAAGTTCGTATGATATAAACTTATCTAATCACAAATATATCATTCATCAATCTAAGCATAATAGCATGTAACTCATGATTACTAACAAACCTTTCATATTCTTGTTCATATGCTATGTGTAAACTTCATGACTTTTTCGGTTTAAAACTCATAATATACATATACATACCTGTACCAATCCATAACTAGTTCATACATACATATAATGTCGTTGAATACTCGATATTTCGCACACTAAGTGCCAATCCAAATGTCTCGCACACTAAGTGCAATGCTCGATGTCTCGCACACTAAGTGCCATGCTCGATGTCTCGCACACTAAGTGCCGTACATAGCCGAAGCTATCTCAAATCGCACACTAAGTGCTAAACATAGCCGATTTGTCGTCGAATATGACTGTAGTCTCGTATATACAATTTATGCAATATCAAAACATTAAAAACATAATTGTAACAATGTTTATCACGTACGAACTTACCTCGGATGCTAAAACGGTGATTCGAGTCGATTATTCGATAACTTTCATTTTCTCCCCGATCTAGGTCCGAATTCCACCTTTCTTGATCTAAATGTATTCAAAATTAACTTATTCAATCATCTATTCATTCAATTTAGTCCAAAACACTCTTTAAGGCATATTTACACTTTTGCCCCTAAACTTTCACATTTTCACAATTTAGTCCTTATTACACAAAATCACCTATTCATGCAATTTATTTAATACCCATGATAACCGAATTTCTATAAGACCCCTAGCAGACCATATTTATCACTTTTTCACACATTTAACCACTAACTTTACAAAATTCTCAATTTAGCCCCTAATTTGCATTTTCACCGAAAATCACTTAACAATGCTTGTTTAACTAACATCAAATATTCATAATCTATCATTAATCATCAAAAATCATACATATTCATTAATGGCAACATTCAAAATCTTTAAGAGTTTTGCAAATTAGTCCCTGGGCTAGCTAGTACTAGCTGCAACGATCTCAAAAACATATAAATCATTAAAAATGGAACGAAAATCATACCTTAATTGAACATACAAAGCTTGGTCGAATGAAACCTAATAATTTTGGATTTTCTCCTTTCAAGAATCAGTTAAGGAAGATGATGATAATATAAAATGTTTTTGTTTTATTCTATTTTATGAATTATTAACCATTTACCATTTTAACCTTAAAACTTAATCCAAATTTCAATAATTCCAAGACAAAATCATCCAATATCAACATAAATGGTCTAATTACCATCTAAGGACCTTAAATTTAAAGTTTTATAGCCATTAGACACCTTTAGCTATTAGAACTCAAGTTTTACGCTTTACGCGATTTAGTCATTTTCATCAAATTAAGCATTCAAACGATAAAATTTCTTCACAAAAATTTCACACAATCATATAATCATGCAGTATAATTTAAAATAATATTAAAATAAATATTTCGACTTCAAATTTGTGGTCCCGAAACCACTGTTCTGATTTGACTAAAAACGAGCTGTTACATTGAATTTGAATGACTTTTGTTTGGATATGAGAAATTGATATGAAGTGTATGATTTTTTAAGAGATAATTTTGAAAATTCTCCATAACCCTATTTCGGCGACGGATACGGGTTAGGGGTGTTACAAACTAGGTCTAGTTAGCCCATACCTTCGATTTTGAAACTGTTAAAGATTTTGAATATTGCCATTGATGAATCTAGTATTTTTGATGTTAAATGATGAATTTTAAATATTAGTTGGTATTTAAAAGTATTTTGCTAAGTGATTTTTGATGAATTTATCTATTAGGGACAAAATTGTTTAAATAATAAAAATACAAGGATTTGTTGTGAAATTGTTGCATAAATGAGCTGTATTGGATGCCATAAGCATTCAGCTCAGCTAAATTTTGGGTAAAAATGGTTAATTTGCATGTTTTAGACTTAGGGACTAAATTAAATAAAAGTAAAACTTTAGGGACAATTTTGTAAAAATATAAAAATGACAAAATTTCATAAAACACATTGTTTTACTGTCTAAATTAATAGATTAAATGAAATTATTAATTTAGATCAAGATCGGGTGGAAAATCCAGGAGAATGAAAGATTACCAAAATGACTCTGTACTTTGACATTTACGCAATTTAGCCAGGTAAGTCCGTATGTTTAAAGACTATTGTAAATCATGTTTTAAATTCTATCATTTTATAATATCAAATTATTTCTCGGTCAAAAATCCAACGGCATATCGACGATCATCGAATATGAAAAAGGATAGCTTCGGCTATTAAATATGAAAAGGGATGGTGATGACCATCAAATATGAAAAGGGATGGTGATGACCATCGAATATGAAAAGGGGTAGCTTCGGCTATCGAATATAAAAAGGGATAGCTTCAGCTATCGATTATGAAAAGGGATGGTGACGACCATCAAATAATGAAAATGGATGGTTTCGACCATCAAATATGAAAAGGTACGGTTACAACCACCGTTTAGCACACTTTGTGTGAGCTCCGGTAAGGATTCCGATTGACTTCACTACGAAAAATATGGAAAGGTATGATGTACCAATGATCAAAGTATGAATATTCATGTTTATGAAACGTATGATATAAATGATGTTATTTTACGTACCATATCTTACCATGTGATGATATTGCTAAGTTATGTGTTTAATCATTAGCTTGTGGCTATGGTTAATGTTATATTTATGTCTTATGTGTATGCAAATGAAATGGTAAGTGTTCAATAAGAACTAAGGCATGTTTATATGAAACTCAATGGAATGGCGATACATGGAAAAAACATGATATGTTGTGATGGATGATAAATCCAATTGAATCATACTCAAGTACAATGTTTATCCATGTCAAATTCATATGAATCATGTTTAAATAAACTAACATGTGTTGTTGATGTGCTAGGGCTTATGCCAAGCTTGTGGATGTGATTGATGTTTATGATTATGCTTGTACTATGCATACGAAACGAGTAAGAAAAGGGAATGGAACGGTAAGTATGTAATTGGGATATATTATATGTGAGCAAATATCTTATGCTTTGAATGTATACACCTATGTCGTGGATAAATGCACTGAATTGAGAGTTAATAATGTTTTTTAGGCTTATGGTAAGCATTGGGGGCGGAATGGAAAGTAAGTAAATAGAAAGATATATAATCTTATAAAAGGTTGATGATTATATATATTATGTCTCATGAAATCCTGTCATGTTATGAATGGTCAATAAATATGCGACAGTAATAAACTTACTCATTTGTGAGTTGATGATCATATCGATTTACGAATCTTATAGTATTGGTATATATTTATGTTTATTCTGTAAAGTTTATTATTGAAATGGAATATTTTGCTTAAAGTTTATACGAGCTTACTAAGCATTCATTGCTTACGTAGTTTCTCTTTTACTTTACAGATTATCGGAAGCTTGAATTAGGTTGGAAGGTAGTCGGAGATCCATCACACTATCCATCGACTATATCGGTAGATTTTGATGATTTTGAGTCATGGTTATAATGGCATGTATAGGTGTTTTTTTTGATGAAATGGTCATTATATATATGACTTGTAAATTTTGGACTTTGATAAATGAATGGGTGTTATGTTGGAATGTAAATGTGATGTTATAATTGTTGACATTTTGGCATTTTGGTGCTTAAATGGGAAATGATGGAATGGTAAGTTAAATGCATGCTATGAAATGTTTTTTTGATATGCTTAAAGGTTGTCATTGAGGTATGGTTTGATATGGAATTAGTGTAACACCCCAAACCCGGCCTAGAAGTTAGGCCCAAATCTGGCGTGTCACATTGAAGAGTCTTTTTGAAAACTACGCGTTCATTGAAAACCCTTATTACAGTTTAAAACTTTCTGCCTTTAAAACCTCAGATTTTGTTTGCTTAGTTTCAAAACATGGTTTATTAAAAGTCATTCTCTTGTAAAACATTATTATCTTTAAAACCTTGCTTGTTGCGGAAACTTAATTTAAAACAGTTGCGGAAGCATGATATTATAAACTGTTCTACTTCTAGCAATTATAAAACCATAACAAAAAAAACCACAACTTCACTTACAAGGCCTTATTACAAAAATTAAAACCCAAACTAGATTCTCAAAAATATAGTCCAAAGTATAAACTGTAGACGTGTGGAAATCTCCGAGTCCCTCACACCACCAATCCTCCTAAAGTTAGGGATTACCTGCACAGTTAAAAATGGGGTGAGTTTACGAAAACTCAGTGTGCAATCCCTTATTACGGTAATAGTCTGGGCCTAAGCCCTATTCGGTAACAATCTGGGCCTAAGCCCTAAGATCATATCAATGCAATGGAAATGTAACCCAACCCTTAACCACCAAACTCTCCACCCGTACCAACCAATCTCTCCATATGGGGACCATGTCGACCCACCCAGCCAAACTCTCCAATGGTGCAGCCTAGCTGCTAGTATTTATGCGGCTTTAAGCCTTTAGTAACGGTATCATAATTGGCACATAGCCATCAGCGACGGTAATATAATCGGCACACATCCTTGGGTAAATATGATCGACACAGAGTCGTCAATATATATGTTAGGCACATAGCCACGGGTAAATACGATTGGCACAAAGCCATAATGAAGATGGCAGAGAGCCATGTTTAGGTTGGCACAGAGCCATAATCGGATTACGCGGCTTTAAGCCGTCCGTCGGTCCACAGTCGTCATGCGACTGCGCATGCGACCTAAACATATCAATACTCGGATCCAAAGTCGTCATGCGACCCGTGCGACCTTATCAGAACTTCCTCCGTATCAAAGTCCCAACCCCATGCAATATGTCGTGTATGTCATGCTCAATCATTACACGTGTATGCAAAATGGCCATGCTCAGAAACAATCATTTACACACATATTGAAAACATATCAGCCATATAATCCCAACAAATCGGTTAAAACACGGTCATACATTCACGCTTAGATCAATCATAGTTCTAATCACACAGTTACCCGCAAGGGCAAAATAGTCCTTTTACCCTATAAGGGTATTTCGGTAATCCTACCCTACAGAGGTATTTCAGTAATTCTACCCTACAGGGGTATTACGATAATTCTACCCTACAGGGGTATTTTAGTAATTCTACCCTACAGGGGTATTTCGGTGATTCTACCCTACAAGGGTATTTCGGTAATTCTACCCTACAAGGGTATTTCACAAATCAGGGGTATTTTGGTAATTTTACAAATCAGGGGTGTTCCGGTAATTTTGCAAATCAAGGGTACTTTGGTAATTTCGCAAACTGAAGGTATTTTGGTAATTTTACAAATCGGGGTTATTTCGGTAATTTTGCAAATCGGGGGTATTTTGGTAATTTTACAAATATAGGGTATTTCTGTAATTTTGCAAGTTACTTTGGTAATTTCGCAAACTGAGGGTATTTCAGTAATTGTACGAAATAAGGGTATTTCGATAATTTTACAAGTCGAGGGTGTTTCAGTAATTTTGTAAACCAAGGGTATTTCAGTAATTTTGTAAACCAAGGGTATTTCAGTAATTTTATAAACCAAGGGTATTTTAGTAATTTTGTAAACCAAGGGTATTTCAGTAATTTTGTAAACCAAGGGTATTTTAGTAATTCTGTAAACCAAGGGTATTCTAAATAGAGATAACGATGCGAATGGGCCTAGGGCCCATTCTCGGCCCAAATTGGCCCATACGCTCGTGTGGCCCATTTAGCCCAAATCTAGCCACAGATATGAGATTCACATAGTCCAGTCCAATATCTACTACACAATCATACAATTTATCCGATTGGGCCCACGGGCCCATTGGCCCCACATGGCCCCTTTCGGCCCATCGTGGCCCAAATAGCCTAAACCCACAAGAACACTCATGATGGCCTCAACTATTGCGTCGAAGCTCCCACACATGCGCTCGCACGCTCATGTGGCTACCATCGCCGTGTGACCGGCATTTCGACATTTGCCGCTCTACAGCTAGAGTAGTGCGAAATACACACCTGATAGGAATATGAAATTAATCCGCGCTCTGAACACTGTTCTGCGCAGAAGCCAACAATGATCGCACCCTTGACCCTCAAGGGGTGTGTCGATCAACTTCGGTCACCACCACCTCGACCCAACGACATACAAATCAACGAATGATCCAACGCCTAACCCAAACGAGCACACCACAAAGCGAAAGGGATAAGCCAAGAAAGGTATGCTTACTCTCCTCATGGTTTGGTCTATTTAAAGCCAGCTTCTTGCCTATCCTCATGCTAGCTTCCCGATGTGGGATCCCCCATTCAGCAGAGTTTAAATCCAACACAAACTCTGGCCGTCCAATCCGCAAAATAAACACTCCCTTGCTTGACATGAGATTCGAACCCTTGCCCTCTCCTATGCTCCAGACGCTACATGCCACCACAACACAAGCTTCTTTTGTGACTTAGAACATGCGCAACTAAATATAAGCCTATGGGCCAAAGTTTAAGTTCATTTAAAAGAAAAACAAAATGAATTGCAAGCGCCAAGACTTCAACCTTGGACCCCTTGCTTCCTCTATGGCGTCACTTCCTTGTCTCCCCTGTGGCACCATTTTTCACTAGACCACAACTCCTTTTGTGTCTTTTTTTCCCACAATTTATTCTTAAAGCCTACTTACTTACCCCCAGGGCTTTATTCACCTAAAACCAAAATTTTTCCTAAAGCCCAGGTTTGAACCCGGGACTTCATGGAAGCCCCCTAACCTTCCAAAATCACTCACCTAATAGGTCCAACTTGCACTAGTGCCATTCTCCTGTTCTCTAAAATTTTAAGCGCTCCCATGCCCAAGGCCCAATAGGCCCAATTCTACTAGGCCCAAATTTGGGGCGTTACAATTAGGTAGTGAGTATTGAGTAGATAAATGGCTAATTTGGTAAGTTTGGATGTGGTTGGCATGTGGCCAAGTTTACTAAGGTTTAGTGATGATAGTTGTTGAATGGTCAGATTGTTATATTTGAGTATGATTGGTATGTGAACATTGTGGTAAATGTTGGCATAGAATTAGTTCCAATGGTTGGTTGATTTATGGCTAAACTTAGCAAATGTATAATCAAGTTTGATTGTTGTGTTTGAGGTGCCTTTTAAGCATATTGGTTGTATGATTAAATTCTATGATGATCTAGCTTGAATATGCATGTGTTAGGTACGATTTGGATGCATGAAAATAGATAGATTTGGCTTGTATAAGTGACCAAGTTTTGGGTGAGGAAAATGACTTGAAAATGGCCTATTTTTCGTCCACACGGCCTAAGGCACAAGCATGTGCCTCAGCCGTGTGTCCCCTGTAGGTTTTTATAGGCTGCTTTTCGAGAGTCACACGGCCTAGCACACGGGCATGTGACTTGGCCGTGTGAACCAAGTCAGAGAGTTACACGGGCACAGACACGGGCTGGGATACGATTGTGTGTCCCTACTTCGAATGCCCACACGGCCTGAGACATAGGCGTGTGTCTCAGCCGTGTGAGTCACACGGCCATGGCCTAGCCATACGACCGTGTGACCCCTATAGTATGAATTTTTCTATCTTTTTCCATGAAGTTCTAAATGTTTTTGATTTAGTCCCGAATCATTTCTAAAGTGTTTTTAAGGCATCGAAGGCTTAAAAAAGGGACGTTATGCATGTGTTTGAATGGAATATGATGTGTTTTATAAATTATTGTAATAAAATATTTTTAGTTAAAAGTTTTTAGTAATGTTCCGTAACCCTATTCTGGCGACGGATGCTGGTTAGGGGTGTTATAGACCTTGCATAAAATTACAGCGATGTCACGACACAGGGGTTCCATTTCGTGACATGCCTGGTTAGATACCGATGTCACAACATTGGGTTCCGATGTCGCACACACTTTGAAATTTTTTAGCCTTGGGGTATACTGATTTCTTTGTAGCGACACAGAGGTGATGTGTCACGACATCGAGCTGATTTGCTTGATCTCTTGGATCTGGTTTTGGTGTTGCAACATGGAGGTTCCGTGTTGCGATACCGACTCTGTTTCGACTTGTCTTCTAAATTTTCAAAGTGTCGATGTACACTTTAAATTAGTTTAAACAAAATTAAATCCTACACTACTTATAATAATATAATAATATACACAAAGTTTATCTCAATTCTAAAATTATTAAGTCTTGCTGCCGGATTCATCGAGTAGCTCTGTTATATTACACGTGGATGCTCCTTCAGTTCTGTTTCTGTCAGTATTTGTCTAGCACCCGTGATGCCATTCTACTTATCTTCGTTTATCTCGCTCTTTAAACCTACTCTTTCGTCTTGTACTTATCACAAAGAATACCTTTCATAGATTAAAATGGTTAGCCTCATTTATAAATATTTGTAACCGAGTGCTTTGTCGCGTGTGAATATGATATGCAAATTGTGCAAGTATACACGTTGGATCAAGTAATAAAGTGATGAGTGAGTATTGTTCCCACGAGGATCGAATTGAGGCACTAAAGTGGTCAAATTATTATACTAAAATGCGATTAATGCTATGGTAAAGCTATTGTATGTTTGTAGTGGAAACTAATAGGAATAATGATGTATACAATATGTGGAATTAATGAATACTTGGAAATGTTATGGCAAAACAATAGTAGAAAGGTAATGGCAATTATGAGAATAACTACATGAATAATATGTAATGAATAAATAAATGACTAAGAATGCTATGGCAAAGCTACTACGACAAAGATAAGGGTTATGTGATGTTGAGTGGAAAGGTCAGGATCACTAAGAATCTACTTCGGTATATTAGGTTTTTCTCAAAAACCCTATATTTCCTAATTCGGGAATCATTAATATTTTGATATGAATCAAACCATAATAATTAACCAAATATTATAATTACCATAATTATAATAATGTTTGACCAAAAAAAAATAACAGTTACAATAATTATAATAATATTCAGTCCTAAATTATAATTACAATAATTATAACAAGGATTTTGGTAAATTATTAGTTAAATTTTATACGAATAAATTTCATATATTAATTTAACCATATTTTCATTATGTGTACAACATACTTGTACATATAATTCGTTCGATATATAACTGCCCAATTAAATTAATTCTATAATCAATTTAATTCATGTTGACAGCTAAACACAATATCAATTATGTTTGGATTTCGTTCGTTTTAACCATAGGGTGTGACCCTGTAGGTTCTTGTAACATTAGCAGTAATACTAGAATGATTCTAATATTACACACAATGAGTGGTATCTAGCAATGCATCATTGCTACCTAAGTTACAAGATGTCATGATTCGACATAATATCTCTGTGATTAACCCTTCATGTATTAAATCTTTTTGTCCTTTATATCTAGAATGGACACAAGTCATGGAATAGTCACAATTGTATAGTCCATCTAATGTTTCTTGATATCCTGAGTAGACTATGAAAAAAAAAGTATATCTCATATCAACTTATTCGAGCATGGCTATGCATTTCTAATCTCACTCAATCAGGTGGCCTGGGATATTGCTCCCATTATTTAGGAAGGACAAATTCTATGTTGATCAACCATATCCCACTACATAGATTGTGGTATATCTAACATCAGTCTTTATAAAACAACCAATTATGGTGGATGTTTGACTGTACCAAAATATACGACTCACGATGTTGGGATATGATGATCTCAAGTCTGAGGATCGTATACATAGAAATCACTATGAGTAATATTGTGGCTATTAAATTATAATCCAAGAAACATACTCATAGCGAGTCAGCCCAATATGTTGTTCTCTAACACACATACTCAGGTATTGATTTTGATATCTCATGTTAATGACAACACTTTGTCATAAATCAAGTACACGTTAGTCTTAATGCATTATTATTGTCCAAGCCTACAATAATACTCGACTAAAGACTTTTTAAGAATAATCATATTATTCTCAGGATGTTATTATAAAACAGTTTATTTATATACACAGAAAATAAACTGAAATAATAATGGCTATGGCTTATATTAACAAACGAGGTAAAATAAGTATGTTATTACAATCATCTCATGATTGGTCTTTGGGCATACTCTAACACATATGGTACCTTACACTGTTACGTTCTGTATGATCGCAACTCTTGGAACGACAGAAATGTGCAAGTGTACACAATCGCAACAAGTAATAAAGTGACAAGTAAATGTCGAGTTATCGTACCCACAGAGATTGTGAAAAGAATTATTTATGAATGCAATTAAAAATACTTTGGTGAACAAAAATATTTTGATTTGAGGAGGTGATTAAAAACTAAGATTTTAACTAAGAAAAATAAATAAAAAGAAAATAAAAGTTCTAATGCTAATCATGATAACATAATGGTGCTAGATTAATTACATTTCTTAACTTAGAATTACTAAACTCATGTTCATGTTGTTACGAATAAATTCACGACAGCTTGGTCATTTGCTAACTTATGAACAAACTCACCTACCAAAATCCATTTATCTCTTGACTATATCTCTATATCAATTCAACCGATTAAACAAATTTTAATAAGCAAATGTTTTAATGCACATACATACTTATGAAATTAAAATAATCTCTTGTACATATCTCTATGCCAATTCAAACAATTAATTCAATCTCATAAGCACATAAAAGATTACGTGAGGTAACAATGTATTCCAACCTTGAAACAATTTAATCATAATAATCTTGCAAGTTATGCAAGGCTAATATATCGTTAGATACCGTTGCTAATTTAACCCTCAGCTAACTTAGATGATTAAACATGCACTGATTAAGTATTGTGTCAATTAATTACAATTTCAATCCGTTTAAATAATTAATTCATTACTTACCTTAAAATTGTAATGCAAGAATAACTTAGTCATGATTTTACTTAATCAAACATCTTACCAAGGCCTATAACAACACAAACACAATTTTAATAAATTAAGTGGACAAAATGTAATCAACCTAACATGAATTAAATTTAAGCCATATTAATTAAATTAAACATATCAACATCACAATTATTCATAGGCATGTTCATAACAATAATAATAAAATTAAAAGGATAAGGAACAAGAATCAAATCTGGTATTTCTCTGAGGCTTGACTAGTTTTCTCCGCTCCTCATTCTCCGCGTGTTCTTTTTGAACCGAGACTTCCATGAACACTTGAATGCTGCTCCAAATGGTGGTTCAAGGACTCTTTTTAAAGATGTGAAATCGACAAGGGAATGGGGAAGAAAATAAAGATCAACGGAAAGGAATTGAAGAGAGAAAGTGAGAGAGAAGTAAAAAGATGAGAGGTTTTGAGATGTATTTGAAATGAGCAGCCAAGGGGGTATTTATAGGTTGTGTAGCTGCTAAAAATAGCAAAAATCAGCAGCCATAGAGTCCCCCTATGGCTGGCCACATGTAACACCCTAAAATTCAAGTATCGATTTATTGCATGTTTTGGTGTTTAGATTATGAAGGAAAATTTTCTTATTTCTTTTCGTGCCTATTATAGTCCTGAAGAAGAGTATAGAATTATTCGGTTATGGAATAATTTTTAGTTTGAGAATTTATTGAAGTGGAGCAAGTGGCATTGACACTTAAGTTAAATTAAGTGTTAAAAAGTAGCATAAGATGAGTAAATGGCAAGGTGGTGTTGGCGCATGAGATATTGCATGAGGGGAGTGGTTCGAATCCCTTGTATAGCATTTAGACAACTTTTATTTTTGCACTTGTATAGCAAGTGTCGGCCAAGCAATAGATATGGTAAGGTTGGACTTTTCATTTTTGGTAAGTAGACTAAAGGAATAAGGAAATAGCTAACTTATAGTATGGAATCAAGAAAATTTGGAAAGATAAGGGGACATAGGGCATATATCAAGGAAAATGTTTTGGAAACTAATTCATGGCCATTTGACCATGAATTTGGACGACAATGTGGTCTAGGGGGGGTTGGCCGAATATGCTAGTAGTTGGCTAGGATTAGGAGTTTGTTTTGGTCATTCCTAGCAACTTTTGTGCAAAGTTTTGTAATTCTTTCTCAACCTTTCTCCCTTGGCCGAAATTGATCTTTTGGTAAGCCTTGATTATTTTGACCATTTGGTCATTTTTGCTTTTCACTTTAGTATTCTTTTTGTGCCTCTTCATAGTGCCAAAATTTGCTAGTACCAAAAAGGCCATTCCTTTCTTTTTGTTTTCTTTCTCCATTGCCGAATGTACTTTGCTCCTAAGCACATCTTTTTCTTTCTCTTTTCTCCTCTTTGAAAACTGAAATATCATCATCATCTCTTCTCTTATATTTTATTTCTTTTCAATCAAAATTTTCTCCATTAATTCTCTCATGGCCGAATGTTAGTGTGCCCATAGCCCACCCATTTTTCTCTTTTCTTTGGTTATACATAGCCGAATCCTCCATCATTCACAAACATCATTCTCAATCCTTTCTTTCAATAGTGGACAATAGTGCGATAGTGGAAGATCGGAAATCAAGTGTTCGTGGGTATCTTAGAACGTTGGAATCGATTTAAGGTGATAAAGGAACGTTTGATCGATTCTCATATTTTGGAACAAGGATCTTTGTGGTAAGCGAATTTCACCCTTAAACCCTTAGTCATATTTCGATGTAATATTAGATTGGATTAACGATCTTTTGTCTTTGAAGACAATCAAAATAGGGAAGAAAAGGGGCGGTGAATAGTGTTCGGAAGAGGGGTGGTTCCGTTATTCCCCCTAAGTTTAATCGAAGGACTGTTTCAGCAATCCGGGATTTCCCACCGGGTTGTGGACGTTCATCCGAGGAGAATCAACTATTCGAAGTCGTTCGTACTCCCGAACCATTATTTGTTCGTGGATTTGATTCGGTTAACGAACCATCAATCGGGGAGAAACCACAAGTAGAAATAGTTCGAAAATCCGAGGGTAAAAGTTAGATCGTTATTTTCTAATATTGATTTTGTTAATAAAATATAGTGATTCTAATTTATCGTGATACGTATAGGTGTTGACGAGCGGGAAAGTCTAGTTCTCACTATAACCAGGTGTGTAACTTCACACTTATCTTTCGGGTTAGATACTAAACAGTAAGTATTATGATAAATCGTAAAAATGGCAAAATCGAAAATTATGTGATAATTAACACTTTTGTGTAAATGCATGAAAACGGTTAAAGTCGGAAAAATTACTAGATCGATAAATTGAGCCGAAATATTGCTAGATCGATAAATTGAGCCGAAATATTGCTAGATCGATAAATTGAGCCGAAATATTGCTAAATCGATAAATTGAGCCGAAATATTGCTAGATCGATAAATTGAGCCGAAATATTGCTAGATCGATAAATTGAGCCAAAATATTGCTAGATCGATAAATTGAGCCGAAATATTGCTAGATCGATAAATTGAGCCGAAATACTGCTAGATTGTTAAATTGGGCCGAAAGACTGCTAGATTGTTAAATTGGGCCGAAAGACTGCTAGATTGACAAATTGGGCCAAAAAACTGCTAGATCGATAAAATGGGCAAAAAACCTTCTAGTTCGAAATATGGGCCAAAGTTCGCTAGATTGCTTTACGGGCTAAATACTATTTTGTTTAATAGGCCCAAATGAAAAGTTTAATTAAAAACTCATTTGTATTATGGGTTACTTGATAAATTATTTATGATTAAAGTTTGTTATTCATACATAATTGCATGGGATGGGATACATGATGAAGAGAAGTAAGGCCTGTGGCCATGAATCTAGTTCGGTGGCTCTGCCACAAATTTGGCTTAATGCCTCTAGTTCGGTGACTATGTCACAATCTAGTTCGGTAGTGCACTACAATATTATTAAAAGGCTTAATGCCTACGATTGGTGTGTTTGGCGGGGTGGGTTGACTTGATCCCCACAGGTGTCTTTGGTTGTACGGGGTGTGTAGCGGATGGAAAATTAGGCTTGGTTTGGGAAATTCATTTTTACATGCATTTTATATATTTTATTTCATTTTATATTGTTAAAATTTGTAATTGGGCTCAAGCCCAAATTAATGCCTTGATGGTCTGGCCCAACAACGGTGGTAAGTGGGTTACACACTCGAGTTCTTTGTAACTCACCCGTTTTATTACCCATTTCGGTAATGGAAATTGATGTGGACTTGGGCCGGGGATGACTTGGTGGAGGCCATACTACGAGCATGGGTTTTTATAAACTATGAACTTTATTTAAGTTATTCATTTTATTTACTATTTTGGGTATGAAGTAATAAGGCCTCTAATTATGTTTTTATGGATTTTTTTGTGTGTGGATGGATTTAATTTTGTTTAAGACTCTCATTATGGGCTTATGCTTGATTTTTAAAGTTTTTCTTAAACATTGCGTTTATAACATTTTGAACCACCTAAATTACTCTTTAAAATTCTTTCAAGTTCTTTTCAAATTACTTAAAGGTTTTGGTAGAAAAGTTTTACTTTAATCACTAGAGAATTAAATGAATATTCGATTGGTGTGACTAATCGAATCTCGCCTAAATGCATAGACTGTTTTTTTGGGTGTTACAATTAATGGTATCGGAGATAGTTTCAAAACTCTACTGTGGTTTGGGTTCAACAAAGATATTTGTTTGAGAAACAACTCAAATTTCTAGACTTTTTGATTTAAAGGTAGTATGGCACCATGAGCATGCCGCGCCAAGTCAAGTAAGTATCTGTATATTGATTGTTTATTATCATTGTGATATGATCATAAGAAACACTCTAGAACTTCTAGTTTTAGGTGTTGAAATTGTAGAGATTGAGACAATAAGGATATGATTGCGGAAACAACTCTATCTCTTTTATATCATAAAACATCGTTAATAAACACTGAAATAGTATTCTGATTCATAAAACTCTTAATCAGATTAAATCGAATTAGTCATTATAAGCACTAGAGGACGTGGTCGTGGACGCGGTAGACGTGGCCGTGGTAGAGGACGAGGTGTTAGAGGCGCAACTAAAGCACCGGATCATATGCCGAAAATGGATGCACCTGCGTCACTCGAAAGTGAGACGGGATCACATGATCATATGGAAGAAGATAATGCGGTGACGCGAGCAATGCTGCGAGTCCTTGAAAGGGTCGCTGGAGCTAGAACTGGGCCAAAAGCTCGTGGTTCGATATCGGAACGATTGAAATCAAGTGGTGCTGAGGTTTTCAGAGGTGTCTCAGGTGTAGCTCCAAATGTCGCTGAATATTGGCTTGAGGCGATGGAGCGAATTATGGATGATCTTGAGTGCACGGGGAACAAAAACTAAGGAGCGGTGTCCTTGTTAAGGGACGAAGCATACCAATGGTGGCTTACTTGTTCGGGAAGGCAATCGGTCGCATTAGTTAATTAATGGGAATTCTTTAAAGTTTCCTTCCAAGGAAATATGTAGGAACGAGTTATGTTGATGCGGAAGGAAGGAATTCTGAATCTGGTCTAAGGGAATAAGACAATGGCGATATGAAGCGAGTTTTTGCGCTTGAGTCGCTATGCTCGAACAATAGTGGCAACGGATCATGAGCGTTGTGTACGCTTTGAGGATGGCTTGAACGATGAATTGCGAGTTTTGATAGCCCCACAACAAGTTAGAACTTTTTCCACGCTTGTGGAAAAGGCCAAGATAGCCGAAGAGGCTAAGAACTCTAACGTCGAATCTGAACGAGCTAGAGGCAAGAGAGATATGAAGTATTCGGGTTCTTCAAGAAGGTTTTCAAGAGGCCTCGAAATGATGAGCCACTCAAGGTAGAACACCAAGGCGTTAATCGTCGAGTCGAGGCCCAGGCTTTGAATGTGGGAAATGGCATTACGGAGAGTCTTTGGAAGAAAACGGGTGCTTGCTATAAATGCGGTCGATGGATCATCAATATAGGAATTGCCCTCGTCGAATGGATACAACTCGGGAAGCTCGTAATCTTGATGCACCACCAAAGAAGAGGAATTCAAAGAACCACCGAGAGGTTGTGGACCGGTCGTGGTGGTAATGGGGCCGGGCGTGGTCAAGGTGCGGCCAGTCGAGGCAATGGTCCTAGAGGCAACACGGATGCAAGACGGCCGGGATTGGTATATGCGCTTAGACGCCGTGAGGATGGCAATGCACTGATGTGATAAGCTGTGCGTTCTTCATCTTTGATGTACATTATTGCTTTGATAGATATTGGCTCTACCCATTCGTATGTTGCTAGCACCATATCCGGAAACTTGAATTTAGACTCAAATTTTCGATAGTGAGATGAAGGTAATTAGTCCTTTAGGACATGATCGGTATTGGTAAATAAACTGCATTTAGAGATGTGCCCTTAGAAATTCAAGGAGAAATATTTTTGGCGAATTTGATGGAATTGCCTTTCTGCGAGTTCGATATCATTTTGGGCATGGATTGGTTGGTTAAGCACCGGCGAAATTGGATTGTCTTTGAAAAGCGGATGTCAATAAGGACGGTGGAGGATAAAGAAATAATTATGATAGGCGAGCGAAGGAATTACTTGGCAAATGTGGTATCTGCACTTAAGGCGAGAAAAGTTGGTGCGAAAAGGGTATGGAGCATTTTTAGCATTTATTAGTGCTTTAGATGCCAAAGAGTTGTCGATGGAAGATGTGAGAACAGTGAAGGAATTTCGGATGTATTTCTGAAGAACTTCCCGCATACCTCGGATCGGAAGTGGAATTTGGTATTGAGCTCGGCCGAACAGCTCCAAAGTCCATTGCTCCTTATAGAATGGCACCGAAGGAGTTAGGCGAGCTTAAAGCTCAAATTCAAGAATTGTTGGATCGGGGTTTTATTCGACCGAGTGTGTCTTCGTGGGAGCACCGATTTTGTTTGTTAAGAAGAAAGATGGGTCAATGCGTATGTGTATTGACTACGAGCAATTAAATAAATTGACGATCAAGAATAGGTACCCTCTGCGAAGAATTGATGACTGTTTGATCAAATGAAGGGAGCTTCTGCTTTTCTCAAAATTGATTTGAGATCGGGTTATCACCACTTTAAGGTGAAAGAAGCGGATATTCACAAGACGGCTTTCCAACTCGTTATGGACATTATGAGTTTTTGGTGATGCCGTTTGGGTTGACCAATGCACCACCGCATTTATGGATATGATGAACTGGGTCTTTCAACCATATTTAGACCGGTTTGTGGTGGTATTCATAGATGACATTCGGTATATTCAAGGAATGAAGAGGAGCATGACTCGCATTTGCAAATTGTATTACGATTACTTGAAATAATCAATCAGATGCCAAATTCGATAAATGTGAATTACGTTAAGGAAGTGACTTTCTTGGGTCATGTGGTATCACCAGAAGGAATAAGGGTGGATCCTCGGAAGATTGAGGTCAGATTGGATTGGAAACCACCAAAGTCGATGAGTCGAGATTCGGAGTTTCTTGGGTTTGGTGGTTACTATAGACGCTTTGTTGAGGGTTTTTCGTTGATTTCTGCACTCTAACTAAGCTATTGCGAGAAGGGAGTACCATATATATGGACCGATAAACAACAAGAAAATTTCGAGAAAGTGAAGAAGATTTTAACTAAGCGCCAGATCTTGATTCAACTCGAGGTCGAAAGGAGTTTATAGTTTCTTCGCGATCGTCACACACACGGGCTTAGGATGTGTATTGATGCAAAGTGGGAAAGTGGTGGCTTATGCTTCTCGTCACCGAGACCGCACGGCAAGTAAACTACCCTACTCATGACTTGGAGTTAGCTGCAGTAGTGTTTGCTCTAAAGATTTGGAGGCATTACCTCTACGGTGAAAAGTCTATCATCTATACGGATCACAAGAGTCTTAAGTATCTTCTTACTCGTAAGGAATTAAACTTGAGACAACGAAGATGGGTGGAGTCATTAAAGGACTATGATTTCTCAATCGAGTATCATCCTGGAAAAGCTAATGTGGTAGCGAGCAGCGTTAAGTCGTGAGGTGGTATCTCGATTTGAGAGCAATGTTTGCCCATTTGAGTTTGTACGAGGATGGTAGTCCGATAGCGGAACTTCAGTGTGAAGCCTCGTGGTTAGAACAAATCAAGGAAAAAGGATATCGATAAGAAGTTGGGACTTTTAATTCAACAAGTTGAAAATGGTGGAATAGAGGATTTTAGCATAAACGCTTGGAGGTGTGTTATGTTTTCGTGGGAGAGTTTGTATGCCTAAGGACTCGGATCTGAGACAAATGATTCTACGGGAGGCGCATAGTAGCCCTTATGCTATGCACCTGAGGAAATAAGATGTATCGTGATCTTCGTGAACAATATTGGTGGCCAGGGTTGAAGCGTGAGATTTCTGAATTTGTGGGAAAATGTTTAACTTGTCAGCAAGTGAAGGCGGAGCATCAATTACCGTCAGGATTATTACAACCGGTAAAGATTCCTCTTTGGAAATAGGAGCGGATAACAATGGATTTTGTTAGTGGGTTACCTTTAACACCTACTAAGAAAAATTTCGTTTGGGTAATTGTTGATCGTTTGACGAAGACTCATTTTCTACCAGTTAAATGCGGATTACTCGTTACGAAGTTGGCTAAGCTGTATGTATCCGAAATCGTGAGGTTGCATGGGGTACCTGTGTCTATTATATCAGATAGGGATCCTAGGTTTACGTCACGGTTTTGGAAAGCTTTGCATGAAGCTTTGGGAACAAAGCTAAACTTCATCTGACTTTTTCATCCTCAGTCAGATGGTCAATCAGAAAGAGTAATTCAGATTCTGGAAGACATGTTAAGGGGATGTGTAATCGACTTCAAAGGTAGTTGGGAGGATTTTCTACCGTTGGCAGAATTTGCTTACAACAATAGCTATCACTCTAGCATTCGATGGCACCTACGAGGCATTATATGGTCGTAGGTGTCGTTCTCCTAGTTGTTGGACTGAATTGGGCGAACGACAGATGTTAGGTCCTGAGATGATCTCTGAAACGGAAGAAAAAGTAAAAGTTATTCGAGCACGGTTAAAGGAAGCTTCGGATAGACAAAAGTCGTATGCAGATCTGAAGCGTAGAAGTATCGAGTATCTTGTGGGGATCAAGTTTTCTTGAAGGTCTCACCTTGGAAGAAGATTTTCAGTTTTTGGAAAGAAGGGCAAATTGAGTCCTAGATACATTGGACCATATCGTGTGGTGAAGCGTGTTGGTCCAGTGGCCTATCGATCGAATTACCTCCGGAGTTGAGCCAAATTCATAATGTTTTTCATGTTTCCATCTTTGGCGCTATAGATCGGATCCTTCACACATAGTGCCTGTAGAAGAAGTGGAGTTGAAGTCGACTTGTCTTTTGAGGAAGAACCAAAGGGAAATCTTAGACCGAGATGTTAAGGTGCTAAGAAAGAAAACCGTGCCGTTGGTCAAAGTTTTATGGCGTAATCACGGAGCGGAGGAAGCTACGTGGGAGCCTGAGGATGCAATTCGGCAACAATACCCTCACCTCTTTCAACCAGGTAAATTTCGAGGACGAAATTTTCTTTAAGGAGGGTAGAGTTGTAACACCCTAAAATTCAAGTATCGATTTATTGCATGTTTTGGTGTTTAGATTATGAAGGAAAATTTTCTTATTTCTTTTCGTGCCTATTATAGTCCTGAAGAAGAGTATAGAATTATTCGGTTATGGAATAATTTTTAGTTTGAGAATTTATTGAAGTGGAGCAAGTGGCATTGACACTTAAGTTAAATTAAGTGTTAAAAAGTAGCATAAGATGAGTAAATGGCAAGGTGGTGTTGGCGCATGAGATATTGCATGAGGGGAGTGGTTCGAATCCCTTGTATAGCATTTAGATAACTTTTATTTTTGCACTTGTATAGCAAGTGTCGGCCAAGCAATAGATATGGTAAGGTTGGACTTTTCATTTTTGGTAAGTAGACTAAAGGAATAAGGAAATAGCTAACTTATAGTATGGAATCAAGAAAATTTGGAAAGATAAGGGGACATAGGGCATATATCAAGGAAAATGATTTGGAATCTAATTCATGGCCATTTGACCATGAATTTGGACGGCAATGTGGTCTAGGGGGGGTTGGCCGAATATGCTAGTAGTTGGCTAGGATTAGGAGTTTGTTTTGGTCATTCCTAGCAACTTTTGTGCAAAGTTTTGTAATTCTTTCTCAACCTTTCTCCCTTGGCCGAAATTGATCTTTTGGTAAGCCTTGATTATTTTGACCATTTGGTCATTTTTGCTTTTCACTTTAGTATTCTTTTTGTGCCTCTTCATAGTGCCGAAATTTGCTAGTACCAAAAAGGCCATTCCTTTCTTTTTGTTTTCTTTCTCCATTGCCGAATGTACTTTGCTCCTAAGCACATCTTTTTCTTTCTCTTTTCTCCTCTTTGAAAACCGAAACATCATCATCATCTCTTCTCTTATATTTTATTTCTTTTCAATCAAAATTTTCTCCATTAATTCTCTCATGGCCGAATGTTAGTGTGCCCATAGCCGACCCATTTTTCTCTTTTCTTTGGTTATACATAGCCGAATCCTCCATCATTCACAAACATCATTCTCAATCCTTTCTTTCAATAGTGGACAATAGTGCGATAGTGGAAGATCAGAAATCAAGTGTTCGTGGGTATCTTAGAACGTTGGAATCGATTTAAGGTGATAAAGGAACGTTTGATCGATTCTCATATTTTGGAACAAGGATCTTTGTGGTAAGCGAATTTCACCCTTAAACCCTTAGTCATATTTCGATGTAATATTAGATTGGATTAACGATCTTTTGTCTTTGAAGACAATCAAAATAGGGAAGAAAAGGGCGCAGTGAAAAGTGTTCGGAAGAGGGTGGTTCCGTTATTCCCCTAAGTTTAAGCGAAGGATCGTTTCAAAGAATCCGGATTTCCCACCGGGTTGTGGACGTTCATCCGAGGAGAATCAACTGCTCAAGTCGTTCGTACTCGAACCATTATTTGTTCGTGGATTTGATTCGATTAACGAACCATCAATCGGGAGAAACCACAAGTAGAAGTAGTTCGAAAATCCGGGTAAAAGTTAGATCGTTATTTTCTAATATTGATTTTGTTAATAAAATATAGTGATTCTAATTTATCGTGATACGTATAGGTGTTGACGAGCGAGAAAGTCTAGTTCTCACTATAACCAGGTGTGTAACTTCACACTTATCTTTCGGGTTAGATAATAAACAGTAAGTATTATGATAAATCGTAAAAATGGCAAAATCAAAAATTATGTGATAATTAACACTTTTGTGTAAATGCATGAAAACGATTAAAGTCGGAAAAATTACTAGATCGATAAATTGAGCCGAAATATTGCTAGATCGATAAATTGAGCCGAAATATTACTAGATCGATAAATTGAGCCGAAATATTGCTAAATCGATAAATTGAGCCGAAATATTGCTAGATCGATAAATTGAGCCGAAATATTGCTAGATCGATAAATTGAGCCGAAATATTGCTAGATCGATAAATTGAGCCGAAATACTGCTAGATTGTTAAATTGGGCCGAAAGACTGCTAGATTGTTAAATTGGGCCGAAAGACTGCTAGGTTGACAAATTGGGCCTAAAAACTGCTAGATCGATAAAATGGGCAAAAAACCTTCTAGTTCGAAATATGGGCCAAAGTTCGCTAGATTGCTTTACGGGCTAAATACTATTTTGTTTAATAGGCCCAAATGAAAAGTTTAATTAAAAACTCATTTGTATTATGGGTTACTTGATAAATTATTTATGATTAAAGTTTGTTATTCATACATAATTGCATGGGATGGGATACATGATGAAGAGAAGTAAGGCACATGGCCATGAATCTAGTTCGGTGGCTCTGCCACAAATTTGGCTTAATGCCTCTAGTTCGGTGACTATGTCACAATCTAGTTCATGTAGTGCACTACAATATTATTAAAAGGCTTAATGCCTACGATTGGTGTGTTTGGCGGGGTGGGTTGACTTGATCCCCACAGGTGTCTTTGGTTGGTACGGGGTGTGTAGCGGATGGAAAATTAGGCTTGGTTTGGGAAATTCATTTTTACATGCATTTTATATATTTTATTTCATTTTATATTGTTAAAATTTGTAATTGGGCTCAAGCCCAAATTAATGCCTTGATGGTCTGGCCCAACAACGGTGGTAAGTGGGTTACACACTGAGTTCTTTGTAACTCACCCCGTTTTATTACCCATTTCGTAATGGAAATTGATGTGGACTTGGGCCGGGATGACTTGGTGGAGGCCATACTACGAGCATGGGTTTTTATAAACTATGAACTTTATTTAAGTTATTCATTTTATTTACTATTTTGGGTATGAAGTAATAAGGCCTCTAATTATGTTTTTATGGATTTTTTTTATGTGTGGATGGATTTAATTTTGTTTAAGACTCTCATTATGGGCTTATGCTAAATTTTTAAAGTTTTTCTTAAACATTGCGTTTTATAACATTTTGAACCACCTAAATTACTCTTTAAAATTCTTTCAAGTTCTTTTAAAATTACTTAAAGGTTTTGGTAGAAAAGTTTTACTTTAATCACTAGAGAATTAAATGAATATTCGATTGGTGTGACTAACCGAATCTCGTCTAAATGCATAGACCTGGTTTGGGGTGTTACACCACACATGTGGCAAGTTTGAAGCTTTCAAACTTGCTAAATTTAGCTAGGGGCAAATCTAGAAAAGTTTAATAAGTGGAGGGGTTTAAATGCAAATTCAAGGAGACTTCAAGGGCTGTTTTGCAAGACAAATAATTAGCTAAATAAGCTTATTGGGTCAGCATGTGGGATGGTTTTGGGCAGCCCATTGCTCGGTTGGATCGGTATTCTCGGTTTAGCATAATTGGGCCTCCTTTCATAATTAATTAATAATAATTTATTTAACCCAAAATAAATTGGATTAAAATTAAAATTAATTATATTATGAATTAATATTCATAATTTGGACCATCTTAGGTTGAAAAATTAATTTGCCTCGATGCTCCAAAAATCGCTTCTCAGTTTTGTGCTTCTGGCAGTGTCTGCCGAGCCAATGTTCGCCCTTTGTGCGAATCTGTCGAAAATGATCAAAATTAATCAAAATGTATTATAAAATTAATTAAAATTCAACATGTTAATAATTTAAGTACAATTTAATTATTTTATATTTATTATATATTTTTCGACAAGAATAACTACGAAATTACATGAATTTGAGTTAAAAATGGCATGAAAAAGTGTATATTTTCGTGTTTCCACACCCCGAAACTTAATTCATTGCTAGTCCCGAGTAATGCACAAATTGAAAATAATTTCTCGGAAGCACCTTTGAAAAATACCGTTAGAACAACATTCTTCCCAAAATTATGAATTTAGTATACTTATGCTTAAGAACAAGAATTTTTAGATTTATGCTACTTAAGTATGCATATCGTTCAAATTAATCTCAATTGTCATTATGATAGCAAAAATAGACTAAATTATTTCTCAATAAAGGTATGTTAAATATCTACCAATTTGATTTTATTCCCTTATTTAAGATTAAGCTGCAACCATCAACTTTAATTTATGCCTTCATGTGTTGAACATAGCAATTTCTCTCCACTAATGCAGGTAGCATAGGAACTTGAATAAATAGTTCTTTTAAATAGGTTTTAACGTGGCTAGGCTAGGGGTAGGTAAAAGATAGATAAATTTAGGTTTAAAACTCTTGACTCAGCTTCAATCGGACCTTCAGAATATTTACTTTCAATAAACCAACTTATTTTTCTTTCACATGCACTTTTGTACATTTATTTTCTTTCAAGTACATATACTCTTCTCTTTTTTTTTTCCTTTCTTTTATTTTTTTCCGCGAGCATTTTTTTGTATGTACTACAATTTTTTGAGCATTTGATACTCCTTTTCAACTCCCCCAAACTTATTTTCAAAGAATATTCTGAATAGTACTGAGTCTAGTGTTTGGGACAATTTAAAGATAATTATGAGAGAAGTGATGGCTAAATATTGCAAAGGTTCAAATAAAATTAGGCCATATAGTCTCAAAGTTGGGTTTCAAGGGGTAAAAATTCATGAAGGTTGGCTTGAAAGGCTCAA
The DNA here is from genome assembly GCA_025698515.1 of Gossypium sturtianum. Taxonomy (NCBI): domain Eukaryota; kingdom Viridiplantae; phylum Streptophyta; class Magnoliopsida; order Malvales; family Malvaceae; genus Gossypium; species Gossypium sturtianum. The sequence goes on from CM046948.1 coordinate 129,931,351, forward strand.
ACTGTAACACCCCTCACCCGTATTCACCGTCAGAATAGGGTTACGAGGTATTACCGATCAATTCACAACATATAGCATACATTTATCAAACATAAATCATTCATTCTCATAATTCATTCAACACAGTCACAATATCCCTTATAAAGGCCTACAAGGCCTTAAACATGCTTTAGAAGTGGTTCGGGACTAAATCGATAACATATAAAAATTTTGGAAACTTAGAAAAATTTCAAACATACAAGGGTCACACGCCCGTGTGAACAGGCCGTGTGCCTCACACGGCTCTAGACACGCCCGTGTCCCAGACCGTGTGGAAACAAGGCATACATACTGACTTGGGTCACACGACTGACCACACGTCCGTATGTCTAGCCCGTGTGCCCTTCGAAGTGGCCACACACACCCGTGTGCCAGGCCATGTACTAGGCCGTGCCAAACCTGTAGGGTATACTGACTTATGCAACACGGCCAAGTCACACGCCCGTGTGCTAGGCCGTGTGCCATTTAGGGTGGTATACTGACTTGTTCCACACGGCCAATCACACGCCCGTGTGTGAGGCCGTGTGGAGCATACTGACTTCAATTCAATTTCAACATCAGGGGACACATGGCCGTGTAACATGATCGTGTGTCACACACGGCTGAAACACACGCCCGTGTCTCTGCCCGTGTGGACAAAAATAGGCCATTTGCAAGGCCATTTTTCCACCCCAACTTCAATGCACTTACACAAGGAAAAATGGTACCATTTCAAAACACTAATATGCATCCAATTACCATCAATACCAATCTCAAATATGCTATAATTTGCCAGCTAATTTCATACCTAAATTCACATATACAATTCAATCAAATAACCATTCCACACTTATATCATCAAGCACAAATTCACAAGCAGATAACTACTCAAATTATCAACTTCAATCACACCTTATAGATCAATTACCAAACTCAAAATATAACCATTTGAGAAACTATAAAACCATAAGCACATTCATGCCAAAACATACCAAAATAAGCCATCACTCAAGGCTATATATACAAACCAAAACATATACATTTACAAGCCATTTCTAATGGCCAAACACACATCAATATTAACATCATTTACAAGCCAACTCTCATGGCTATAATCACAACCAAAATACCACAAGTAGCCTATACATGCCATATACCATATATGTATAATTAAAAAGTACCAACTTAGATATTTGATAGTGCGATGATGTTCCCGACGACTCTCGGATTCGAGCTAGCCTTGATTCACTATAAAACATAGAAAAATAACACGAAGTAAGCTTCATAGCTTAGTAAGCTCGTAGGTGAATAACTCAATTCATCGAATAAATGTAATTCAACCAATTACACATGACAAAATCATATATACATTAACTACAAACCTTTCTCATGTCTCAAAACATGATCAAATACAAACTCATCGAACTTTCTTTATTTAATACTCGAATAGGTTCCGTACATACCTGTATTGCCCCGTATTAACCTCTTTCTCAACCACATCGTTTGTTTACCCGTTGAACCATTCAGAATAGAAATCAGATACTCTGGAGTCTCGTACGATAAGTACCTATACCATGGCCTGTAGCCAAATCAAGGTAACTTATCTAAAGAACTATTATCATTGCCCGGGGCCAAATCATCCGATATGCATGGCCCGAAGCCAAATTATCCGATATGCACGGCCCAAAGCCAAATCGGTAAAATACGCACCCGAAGTGCTAATATCATGGCTCGAAGCCAACTCAACGTATCACTTACTGACATGTCCATAGTATCCAAAACTATTCCTAAGGTTCAACCGGGCTTTCACACTTTTCGTTTCTATCGTCGAATGCATTCGTAGAGTCGTTTCCACAATTCATACATCATCTATAATTCTATTTTAACAATTTATGCAATATTAAAACATTTTAACACACATTTATAATGTAATCATCATGTACAAACTTACCTCGTATTCGAAATTGACGGATCAGATCGACTAATCGATAACCTTGCTTTTCGTCCGATCTAAATCCGAATTCTTTCTTTCTTGATCTTGATTGAACAAAATAGCTTGGCCAAATACTCAAACTTCCATGGCTATTTTTCTTATGTATATTCGGTGATGGAAGATGAAATAAGATGATAAAATGTTTGGTTTTATTTATTTTAACTTAATTAACTAATTTACCTTTTTAACCTTAGTAAATAACCTTTAAAATACCTTAATACATGTCCATAAAAGTCCACTAACATTTAAAATAGTCTAATTACCATTTAAGGCCATCATATTTAAAAGCCAAAGCTATTTGACACCTTTAACAAGAAGAATGCAACTTTTGCATTTTACGCGATTTAGTTCTTTTTCTCAAATTGAGCAACCAATCGATAAAATTAGCTCACAAAATTTTCACACATACATGCTGTCATGCTGTAAACCCATAAAATAATATTAAAATAATTTTTTGACATCGAATTTGTGGTTTTGAAACCACTGTTCTGATTTAGCTAAAACCGGGCTGTTACACAAACGGTCCAAACAAAAGTTGCCTAAATAATTTTCAACATTCCATGCTTCCTAGAATTTTGCCTCAAGAAATTACTAAGTCAATTCTAGGGACTTAAACTTTCATGCCTGCCTAGCTTTCCTAAGGAACTAAAAGTTTTATGGTATGATTTACACACTTTATTAAGAGTACATTTGTGTCATAATTCAACTAACATAACAATTATTGAAATAATAGAACTTTATTCATACTGAAGTTTAGCATACTTAACAAAATTTCATATTTTTGAACAAAATATAACCTAATCGTAATTAAAAGAAAATTTTATTCTGAGAGGAAATAATTTCAATTTTTCAGTCCCCCCTACTTAAGATGAACAATGTCCTCATTATTAGAAGTGAATAGATACTATACACCAGGTAGGATTCTAGAAAAGAGGAGGTGTGTCAATTTGACTGCTTAAGTACCAAGCTCTCTGTAGATCCAATCCTAGACATGTATGTATATATTGCCACACTTTGTACTTTGCAACTTGTTCATTTTTATTTATGATTTCCACCTCTTGTTTTATTATGCGAAAATAAAAATCCTAATAGAACCTAGTCCTAATATAACCTAGGAAAGAAAATAACATAAGGTAAAGATCCCCCATTTTTATTTATTTACAGACCCCTCAGAATCAGATCGCCTCGTTCCTTCCTCGACATTGGAGTCCATGGTTTGAATATAAAGTCTGGAAATTCAAGCACAAAAACAAATGGGTCATGAAATATATATTTTTTAAATGTATCTCTAATTGAGTCATTCTGCATTTTTGAGCATCTCCAGTAAGCTTGTTGTTGCAATTGCATGTGTTGCAGCATATCCATTATATCAAACTATTCACTTTGTGAAATGGTTCTAGATGAAGGGACTATCAGCGCCAGACTTAGAAAATATGTTAATGGTGGTTTCAGTTTCGGGCAGGTGGTTGAGTAGTCGATGGGAAGGTTTAGAGTTGAAGAGGGTGGCAGTTTTAAGGATAATTTAGGTGCGGTAGATGGTGACTTCGAATAAAGGTGTTCAGGGTGGTGATTCAGGGAGTTTAGGGCTGCGACATTAAGGGGTTAAGTGAGATGCACTATTGAGCTACTTAGGATTGGCGGTGTAGCAAGGTAAGGGCTATAGGTTTGTGCGGAAAAGGGTTGAATATTTCCCTTCTTAGCAGTGTCTTACGCCCAATGACAACTCCTTTTTGGATCCTAAGCTCTTATACTAAAAGTAAACTAAAAAAAAACTCAAAGGAATTAGTGCTTGGGTAAATAGTTGATCCTTTATTAAAAAAAACAAATATTTAAATTCTTCGGGCTACTTAGAAAAATATTTTTCAAAAAATTACATTAAATTAAACTCCCAGGAAAGACTGGAGGGGTTATAGATGGTCCCGCTAAAGTCCCAATCTCCTAGACAAAGTTTTAATTAATATAATGAACCAAATAAATTTTTATCTAAGTCTACCATTTTATTCAAATCAGAAAAAAAACTAAAAATATAAAATAACAATAGAGAAAGTGAAGAGAATTCCCTCCATTTTATTCAGGATTGTCATTGAGCATGGTGGTGTCAAATGGCCATTTGTCATACCAATCATAACCATCTAGGAAGTAATCATATTCTTTCCCATCAAATCTGTCCAACATCTTATTAGGGAAAGAAAACCCGAAATGATCTTTCTTGGTGGCCTTGTTTAACTTCCTGTAATTCCTACAAATCCTCTAACCCGTGACTCGAATATATGAAATAATCTATCCAGTACCCTTCTTGTGCCTTTACAAAATCACAAGTGCCTTTTCTTCTTAATCTTTGGTCAACTCAACTGAAATAATGACAGGTAAAGTCGAAGACAGACCCAAATAGTCATAATTCAAACGAGGAGACAAAATCTTCAGTTCCAACTCAGTTGGCTTTTCAATCAACGACTTTGGTTGTGTATACTCCTGAGATGATAAATCTAATGATTTGAGTGGAACTTCTTGAGTGAATTCCTTCAATTAGCTTTTAACCAAGCCAAACATTCCCTTTCTTCATCATCACTTGGCGAATCCTCTAGTAGAATATGTTCTAAGGGATCGTCTAAAGAATTGAGCTCCAATTATGTAGAAGCCAGCGATTCCATCTTGGAAATAACTGAGCAGTCTTCAACTATATCTGGGGATTTTGCACCATTGAAGTAATTAAAAGTCACCTCATCATCAAAGATTTCTTTCAACTGAGTATCTTGTTGCTACTTTTGGAATTGTAAAGGATATGGCAGTGGTGGAATCTGAGCTTTAACCAGACAACTCTTCTATGGAAAGTTTTCTACATCTAACAAGGGTGTTAGATAATCAGAACTAACTGGTTTAGCATTTACCTCATCAAGGATCACTGAATCTGACTTCTGTGAAACAAGAGTTTCAACACTCGGTTGGAATTCCTCTTTATCTTGAGCAACAACAGGCTCATCTTGAACCTCAAGCACCTTGGGCTCCAATGTATTTCCATTTGGCAAAGTGTCTGCTTTGCAATGTTCTTTTCCCAAAATTCTTGGATTTTCTGTGTCGCTCGGCCAAATACCTTGGGGGCTGCTTCTAAGCTCATTGGCTAGCTGTCCCACTTGGTTTCCTAAATTCTTCAATGTTGCTGCTTGGCTTTGGATTAGTTTATCATTCTTCACTATGTACGCCTTCAGTAAATTCTCAAGATTACTTGAAGATTTAGTTGGTGGGGGTTGTTGCACTTGTTGAGAATATTCTGGCGGATAATTTGGTCGAAATGGAATGGAAGTGTCTGTGACATCCCAAAATTTAGAATTTTATGTGTTGCATTATATCTTGCTCGAGGCTAGTTAAATTATTAATCGTGTATGTTTTAAGGTCCTAGGAAGGCTCGGGGTTTAATTGGGCCTTAGAAAAAAAATTGGTATTTTAGCACTTTAAGGAAAAATAGTAAGGGGCCTCAATGCTTATGGAAATAAGTGAGTAAATGGCTAGCATAAGAGAGCATATGGCAAGGAGGTTTAGGCGTCACATGAAGGGCATTAGGGGAAGAGGTTCGAATCCCACTTGGTACAAATTTTGATTATTTTTTTGTGCTATTCATTGAGAGTGTCGGCCATGATGGTATTTTAGGCAAGGTGGACTTTTTAAATTATGGAAAGGTGGCTAAGGTTTATGGTAAGGAGGAAGATAAGGGATATTGAAGGAAAGAATCAAAAGAAAAAGGCAAGATAAGGGAGCATGTTGGCCTTTTCCATGGGAAATGTTTTGGAATGTTTTTATGGTCAATTTTTGACCCTTTTGGTTTGGTGCACACGATTTTGAGGGGTATTAGGGGAGTGCCAAAATTCTTTAGCATTTTGGTGAATTTTGGTACTTGAGTGATTATTTTTCTTAGCATTTTGGGTGATCTTTTAATTTTTCCAACCTCTTTCCTCTTTGCCGAAAATTCCGAAGCCAAAGTGAACATTTTCTTTCCTTTGCTTTGGTCGAAACCTCTTAGCACATTTGTGCATTCTTTTTCTTTTGTTTGGCCGAAACACTCATCTTTTGCCCACCTCCCCTTTGATAGCCGAACAATCTAGCACTCCTCCATCCATCCATCCATTCTATTCTTTTGACCATTTCATCAATCTTTTCTCCTCTCTAAAATCGACATCACTTTGAGATCACTTATTCTTGTTTGATTTTCCTCTAAAATCGAATCTATTATCATCCCATCTCTTCACTTCTTCTTTTCTTTTCGTCTTGGACAATCTCTTCTTGACCGAATCGGTAAGTGACCTTATATCCCTCTTTTCATTTAATTTTATTTTCTTTCTTCCTAGTCGAATATATGTGTTCATCATTATTCGATTATTCTATCTTGTTTCCCTATCAAAACATATCTCCCCATCACTCTCATGTTGTGATCAATATCTTTTTTGTAGTGTTATAGAGGGTGGCCGAATACCACATCATCGTCTAATCATCTCTAGTCATAAGACAATTGTGGGAATCGGGATTATCATCGATTAAGGTAAGGAGTTCTTTCATAGTCCATTTGATATCCCTATTTGGTTATTGTGTTAATCGGATTGAAGGTTGGCTAATTGATTATGTTGGTGGGGACGAAATCATTCGATATTCTCTCTTTTATAGTGGTAAGCCGAACCCTTTGTCATTAGACAATCTATAATTATATCGTAATATCATTTTGAATAAGATTTTATCCGATGGAGGCTAGTGGTATCGAATCAAAAGGAAAAGCAATTGGAGATCTCAAAAGGAGCGGATTTGCGATTCCTACTCCTAAATTCAAACGAAGGGCGGTATCGGTGGTTCGAGATTTTCCACCGGGTTGTGGACCACCATCCGGTGAAAATAGACAAATCGTGGTTGTTCACGATTCTAAGGGTGTTGATGATCAAGAAGGCCTAGTACTTATCGTAATCAGGTGTATAATTTCACACCGTAATTCCGTAGGTTTATGATTTGGTAACATGAAGAATAAGTGGATTGCTATCATTATAAGGCTATAATCGTAAAATTGGCATAAAACGAGGAATATGTTTAAAGTATACTATTTTGAAAGATTCGACAAAATCAACATTTAGATTGTTAAAATTTTGAAAATGCCCTTATTAGGCCGAATTACAAAAATGCCCTCATGGGCCAAATTACGAAAATGCCCTCATGGACCGAATTACAGAATTTCCCTTAATGGGCCGTTATGTTGGAATGCCTTAATGGGCCGATTATTTTTGCTTAAATGGGCCTAGTTACTGTAATAAATTATTTGATAAATGGTTGCTATTTATAGGTGAACATATTATTATGTTATTGCATTTTCATATATTGCATGGGTTGGGAAAAATGTGGAAGAGAAGTGTAGCCTGGTGGCATTGCCACAGTAAACTGTTTACCATATGATATCGGTGGCTCGGCCACAATAAATTAATTGGCAAATTGCCTGCGTTTTGGTGTGAGGGCGGGGTGGGATGACTTGATCCCCACAGGTGTGATGGTTGGTACGGGGGTGTGTTGGATGGATGGGTTGGGTTGCATACTTTGCTTATATAAATGTTTATAAATTCTGATATGTAATTGGGCTTAGGCCCAAGATATTGAAATATGGGTTCAGGCCCAGTGGACAACGGTAAGGGAATTATACATTGAGTTCTAGTAACTCACCCCGTTTCCTTAACCCTTGCAGGTAATGCTCAGTGACGTGGACTTGGGCCATGGATGACTCAGTGGGGGCCATACTTCAGAAATGGTTTTTATTGGACTCTAGGTTTCTATTTCGTTTACTTATTACTTTTACTATTTTAAGTTTTATGATGTAATAAGGCCTCTGGATTTTTTTTTATTTTTTTATTTTTGCTTTATGCTTGACGTACTTATATCTTTCTCAAATTACTTTAATTGGGATTTTTCTAGAAACTTAAATAAAGTTCTTAAAATGAATTCACAAATGGATTTCATGATAAACTTTTACAAATAGTTTAACTCAGAAGTTTTCTCTTGAATTATTATCAATATTTTCAAAAGTCTCGGTTTGAAAAATCACTAGTTCAAATTTATCGAATTATCAATCAATCTTCGAAATTAGTAAAATTTTATCAAATATTTCAAATCCAACTTGTTTTCTTGATTTTAACAAATAAATACCTATTTCCGAACGAATAAAAAGGACTCAACATGTTTTCTTCATGTGACATGTCAGATCCGGTCATAACGCATGGGCCGGGTTTGGGGTGTTACATTTTATGGTATCAGAGCTCGATTTCAAAACTCGGTTGTGGTTTGGGTTCAAAAATGTTTTCCAAAGCTGTTTGAATTTTTAGATTAAAAAAATGCATGTTTTAAAGGAAGTATGGCACCACGGGTATCTGGCACCAAGTCAAGTAAGTATATGTTTTATGATTATGATTATTGTGGTATGACGGTAGAAATACTCTAGAACTTTTAGCCTTAGGAGCTGAAACTATAGAGATTGAGACCATAGGATGCGTATTTGCGAAAACAACCTTACTTTCTATACTTCATAAAACATTGTTTAATAAACACTGAAACAACATACTAATTCATAAGACTCTTAATCAGATTAAATCAAATTAGTGAATATGAGCGCTAGAGGACGTGGATGCGGTAGACGTGGCCGTGGTAGAGGCCGAGGCACTGAGTTGTATCTGAGGCGTCGGGACATATGCCTAAAATGGATGCACCTGCGTCACCTGTGACTGAAGCTGGGTCACATGATCGTATGAGAGAGGACGACGTTCTATCCCAAGCAATGTTGCGAGTTTTGGAAAGGGTTGCTGGGTCAAGAACTGGGTCAGCAGCTCGTGGATCAATATCGGAGTGACTCAGATCGAATGGAGCTAAGGTCTTTAGGGGTATCTCGGGTGTGGCCCCAAATGTAGCGAAGTACTGGCTTGAGGCTGTGGAGCGGATCATAGACGATCTGGATTGCACCACCGAGCGAAAACTAAAAGGGGTGGTGTCCTTGTTGAGAGACGAGGCGTATTAGTGGTGGCTCACTGTTCGAGAAGGCACTCAGGCCGATCGTATTACCTGGGATTTGTTTAAGACGACATTCCAGGAAAAATATGTCGGGGCTAGCTATGTGGATGCCCGAAGGAAGGAATTTCTAAATCTGGTCTAAGGAGGTAAGACCATGACAGCTTACGAGGCAGAATTTCTGCGTCTGAGTCGGTATACCCGGGGAATAGTGATGACTGACTACGAATGCTGTGTGCGTTTTGAGGATGGGTTGCGTGATGAGTTGCGGGTACTGATAGCCCCACAAAAGGAGAGGAATTTTGCCACACTGGTGGAGAAAGCCAAGATAGCTGAAGAGGTTAAACACTCGGAGAGGCAAAACTGAGACAAGGATAGGGGCAGAAGCAAGAGAGACTCTGGGTACTCAGGTCCTGCTAGAGGTTTTCAGAAGAGGCCCAAGAATGAGGAGTCAGCTCGAGCGAGAGTACGAGCTGCTACTAATTAGTTACAACCATGTGTGGATTGTGGAAAATTTCACCCGGGTGAATGTTGGAGGAGAACCAGTGGTTGTTATAGATGTGGATCCAAAGATCATCGGTTTAGAGATTGCCCTTGACAGCCTGCTCAGACTCAGGGTGTTCGTAATGATGTTGCATAGACAGCTAGAGGCGCTCAGCAGCCACCGAGAGGCCGTGGGCCAGGACGAGGTGGTAATGGCGTAGGATGAGGTCAGGGTGCATCGGGTAGAGGTACCGGTAATAGGGGTAACGCGGAGGCGAGACAGCCAGGGTTGGTCTATGCGGTCAGACGTCGGGAGGATGGCGATGCACCGGATGTGATAACCGGTACGTTCTTCATATTTGATGTAGCTGTTACTGCTTTGATAGATATTGGATCCACCCATTCGTATGTTGCTTGTGATGTGTCTGGAACCTTAAACATTAGATCTGAGATTTCTACTAAAGAAACAACTGTATTTAGTCCTCTAGGACAGTCAGTGATAGTAAATAAGTTGTTTAGGGATGTGCCCTTAGAAATTCAGGGGGAAATATTTTTGGCGGATTTGATGGAACTGCCATTCGGCGAGTTCGACCTTATTTTGGGCATGGACTGGTTGGTGAAACACCGTACGAACTTGGATTGTGCTGCAAAGCAGATGATACTAAGAACTTCGGAGGATAATGAAGTGATGAGGATAGGTGAAAGAAGAAACTATCTGTCTAATGTGGTATCTGCCTTAAAAGCAAAAAGGTTGGTGCGAAAGGGATGTGGAGCATTCTTAGCCTTCATTAGTGCTTTGGATGCCAAGGAGTTGTCGGTGAAAAGTGTTAGAACGGTGAAAGAGTTTTCGGACGTCTTTCCCGAGGAGCTCCCAGGATTGCCTCCGGATCGGGAGGTAGAATTTGGCATTGAGCTGATGCCAAGAACGGGTCCGGTGTCCATTACTCCTTATAGAATGGCGCCGAAGGAGTTAGCGAAGCTTAAGGCTCAAATTTAGGAGTTGTTGGATTGCGGATTCATTCGACCAAGTGTGTCACCGTGGGGAGCGCCGATTTTATTCGTAAAGAAGAAGGATGGGTCGATGCGTATGTGCATCGATTATAGGCAATTGAATAAGCTGACGATCAAGAACAGGTATCCGTTGCCGAGAATCGATGATCTATTCGATCAACTGCGAGGAGCTTCGGTTTTCTCGAAGATAGATTTGAGATTGGGTTATCACCAGCTTAAAGTCAAGGAGGCGAATATTCATAAGACTGCGTTTCGAACTCGTTATGGGCATTACGAGTTCTTGGTGATGCTGTTTGGGTTGACTAATGCACCAGCTGCATTTATGGACATGATGAACCGGGTCTTCCAACCCTATTTAGATCGGTTTGTGGTGGTGTTCATAGATGACATCTTGGTGTACTCGAAGAATGAAGAAGAACATGATTCGCATCTGCGGGTAGTATTGCAGATATTAAGGGAGAAGCAACTTTATGCCAAATTCAGTAAGTGTGAATTTTGGCTGAAGGAAGTGACCTTTTTGGGGCATGTTGTGTCTGCCGAAGGAATTAGAGTTGATCCCCGAAAAGTCGAGACTGTATTTGATTGGAAGACACCGAAAATAGTGGCCGAAATTTGGAGTTTTCTAGGGTTGGCTAGATATTACAGGCGTTTCGTTGAGGGGTTTTCGTTGATTGCTGCACCCCTAACTAAGCTGTTGCGTAAGGGAGTACCATTTGTGTGGTCAGATCATCAGCAAGAGAGCTTTGAGAAATTAAAGAAGATTCTGACAGAAGCGCCAGTATTGATTCAACCTGAGGCTAGTAAGGAGTTTATTGTTTATTGTGATGCATCACACACAGGCTTGGGATGTGTGTTGATGCAAGGAGGAAAAGTGGTGGCTTATGCATCTCATCAATTAAGGCCGCACGAGGTGAACTATCCCACTCATGATTTGGAGTTAGCTGTAGTGGTATTTGCTTTGAAGATTTAGAGACACTATCTGTATGGTGAGAAGTCGATTATCTATACGAATCATAAAAGTCTGAAGTACCTCCTTACCCAGAAGGAGTTGAACTTAAGCCAGCGGAGGTGGATAGAACTGTTGAAAGATTATGACTTCTCAATTAAGTATCATCCCGAAAAGGCTAACGTAGTGGCAGATGCGTTGAGTCGTAAGGTGATATCAGATTTGAGAGCGATGTTCGCTCATCTCAGCCTTTATGAAGATGGTAGTCTGTTAGCCGAACTTCAGGTGAAGCCTGTTTGGATAAGCCAGATTAAGGAAAAGTAGTTGATAGACGAAGTGTTGGGTTCTCGACTTCAACAAGTGGAAGATGGTGAGATAGGGGATTTCAGATTGAATAGTGATGGAGCATTGTGTTTCTGCGAAAGAATTTGTATGCCCAAAGATTCAAAATTGAGACAAATGATCCTGTGTGAGGCGCATAGTAGTCCATATGCTATGCACCCCGGGGGAAATAAGATGTACCGAGACCTTCGTGAGCAATATTGGTGGTCAGTGTTGAAACGGGAGGTTACTGATTTCGTGAGTAAGTGCTTAACATGTCAGCAAGTGAAGGCGAAACATCAATTGCAGTCAGGGTTGCTACAACTAGTGAAAATTCCATTATGGAAATGGGAAAGGATAACGATGGACTTTGTTAGTGGATTACCCTTAACATCTACTAAGAAAGATTCAGTATGGGTTATAGTGGATCGGTTAACGAAGACTGCTCATTTCCTACCTGTTCGTACGGATTACTCATTGCAGAAGTTGGCCAAGTTGTATGTAGCAGAGATCGTGAGGTTACATGGGGTACCAGTGTCTATTATATTGGACAGAGACCCTAGGTTTACATCACGGTTTTGGAAGGCTTTACATGAAGCTTTGGGAACAAGGTTAAATTTCAGCATGGCATTTCATCCACAGATAGATGGTCAGTCAGAGATAGTAATCCATATTCTGGAAGACATGTTAAGGGGCTGTGTGGTCGATTCCAGTGGTAGTTGGGAAGATTTTCTACCTTTGGTGGAGTTTGCATACAACAACAGCTATCAATCCAGCATCCAGATGGCACCTTACGAGGCGTTGTATGGTCGTAGGTGTCGTACTCCTACTTGTTGGACTGAGCTGGGGGAGCGACAGCTATTGGGTCCTGAATTGATCTCAGAGACGGAGGATAAAGTAAAGGTAATTTGGGCACGGTTAAAAGAAGCTTTGGATAGAAAAAAATCGTATGTAGATCTAAAGCGTAAGGATATCGAGTTTGCGGTGGGTGATCAGGTCTTTTTGAAGGTCTCACCTTGGATGAAGATCTTTAGATTTGGACGGAAGGTCAAGTTGAGCCCTAGGTTCATCGGACCATACCGTGTACTGAAACATGTTGGGCCAGTGGCTTATCAGCTTGAGTTACCTCCGGAGTTAAGCCAGATACATAGCGTATTTCATGTCTCGATGTTAAGGCGTTATCGTTCGGATCCGTCTCATATAGTCCTGGTAGAGGAAATTGAGATAAGACCTGACTTGTCCTTGGAAGAGGAGCCAGCGCAGATTTTAGATCGGGACGTTAAAGTGCTGAGAAAGAAGTCAATACCGTTAGTCAAAGTTCTACGGCGTAATCACGGATCAGAGGAAGCTACATGGGAGCCAGAGGACGCAATTCGGAAGCAATATCCTCATCTCTTTTAATCAGGTAAATTTCGAGGCCGAAATTTTCTTTAAGGGGGTAGAATTGTAACATCCCAAAATTTAGAATTTTATGTGTTGCATTATATCTTGCGCGAGGCTAGTTAAATTATTAATCATGTATGTTTTAAGGTCCTAAGAAGGCTCGGGGTTTAATTGGGCCTTAGAAAAAATTGGTATTTTAGCACTTTAAGGAAAAATAGTAAGGGGCCTCAATGCTTATGGAAATAAGTGAGTAAATAGCTAGCATAAGAGAGCATATGGCAATGAGGTTTAGGCGTCACATGAAGGGCTTTAAGGGAAGAGGTTCGAATCCCACTTGGTACAAATTTTGATTATTTTTTTGTGCTATTCATTGAGAGTGTCGACCATGATGGTATTTTAGGCAAGGTGGACTTTTTAAATTATGGAAAGGTGGCTAAGGTTTATGGTAAGGAGGAAGATAAGGGATATTGAAGGAAAGAATCAAAAGAAAAAGTCAAGATAATGGAGCATGTTGGCCTTTTCCATGGGAAATGTTTTGGAATGTTTTTATGGTCAATTTTTGACCCTTTTGGTTTGGTGCACACGGTTTTGAGGAATTTGGTACTTGAGTGAATTTTGGTGAATTTTTTAGCATTTTGGTGAATTTTGGTACTTGAGTGATTATTTTTCTTAGTATTTTGGGTGATCTTTTAATTTTTCCAACCTCTTTCCTCTTTGCCGAAAATTCCAAAGCCAAAGTGAATATTTTCTTTCCTTTGCTTTGGTCGAAACCTCTTAGCACATTTGTGCATTCTTTTTCTTTTGTTTGGCCGAAACACTCATCTTTTGCCCACCTCCCCTTTGATAGCCGAACAATCTAGCACTCCTCCATCCATCCATCCATTCTATTCTTTTGACCATTTCATCAATCTTTTCTCTTCTCTTAAATCGACATCACTTTGAGATCACTTATTCTTGTTTGATTTTCCTCTAAAACTGAATCTATTATCATCCCATCTCTTCACTTCTTCTTTTCTTTTCGTCTTGGACAATCTCTTCTTGACCGAATTGGTAAGTGACCTTATATCCCTCTTTTCATTTCATTTTATTTTCATTTTATTTTCTTTCTTCCTAGTCAAATATATGTGTTCATCATTATTCGGTTATTCTATCTTGTTTCCCTATCAAAACATCTCTCCCCATCACTCTCATGTTGTGATCAATATCTTTTTCGTAGTGTTATAGAGGGTGGCCGAATACCACATCATCGTCTAATCATCTCTAGTCATAAGACAATTGTGGGAATCGGGATTATCATCGATTAAGGTAAGGAGTTCTTTCATAGTCCATTTGATATCCCTATTTGGTTATTGTGTTAATCGGATTGAAGGTTGGCTAATTGATTATGTTGGTAGGGACGAAATCATTCGATATTCTCTCCTTATATAGTGGCAAACCGAACCCTTTGTCATTAGACAATCTATAATTATATCGTAATATCGTTTTGACTAAGATTTTATCCGATGGAGGCTAGTGGTATCGAATCGAAAGGAAAAGCGATTGGAGATCTCAAAAGGAGCGGATTTGCGATTCCTACTCCTAAATTCAAACGAAGGGCGGTATCGGCGGTTCGGGATTTTCCACCGAGTTGTGGACCATCATCCAGTGAAAATAGACAAATCGTGGTCGTTCACGATTCTAAGGGTGTCGACGATCAAGAAGGCCTAGTACTTACCGTAATCAGGTGTGTAATTTCACACCGTAATTCCGTAGGTTTATGATTTGGTAACATGACAAATAAGTGGATTGCTATCATTATAAGGCTATAATCATAAAATTGGCATAAAACGAGGAATATGTTTAAAGTATACTATTTTGAAAGATTCGACAAAATCAAAATTTAGATTGTTAAAATTTCGAAAATGCCCTTATTGGGCCGAATTACGAAAATGCCTTATTGGGCCGAATTACGAAAATGCCCTCATGGGCCGAATTACGAAAATGCCCTCATGGGCCGAATTACGGAATTGCCCTTAATGGGCCGTTATGTTGGAATGCCTTAATGGGCCGATTATTTTTGCTTAAATGGGCCTAGTCACTGTAATAAATTATTTGAAATGAAGTGGTTTCATTTCAGATCTTGGCGGTCAAAGATGGAGGAAAGTATTTCATTAAGAAACATTCAACCAACTCTTGCCATGTAGTTATGGAACCAGACGATAGGGAGTTCAACCACGGTCGTGCTCTACCTCTTAAGGAGTATGGAAATAATCTCAGTCTCAAGGCGTCCTTGGTCCACCCAACTAGTTTAAATGAATTACTCACGTCCATGAATAGTCGAAGATGAAGATGTGGATCTTCAATAGGAATCCCACTAAATTGACCCATATTTTGCAACATTTGGAACATGACCAACTTTAGCTCAAATTTTTGTGCCTCAATTTCGGGTCTCCTAATACTTGGATTGAGCTCGTTAAATAGAGGAATGGCATATTATCGAATGGCACAATTTCTGTCATTGGCAAAAATGATTGAATTGTGAGTATTATAAGTGAATGTTCCTCCTGGATTTTGGTTTTAATTTCTGAAATTCATCTCTTCGGTCCTTCTTTGGTTCGCTTGTCTTCTCCTTTGTTTGAAAGTCCTTTCATATTTTAGGGTCTGCCGAGAGTAAGTAAAAAATTTGATCAATACTCATAAACACTTGAAACAAACACAAAAAAATGTAATTAAAATTTAATAGAGAAAAAAAAGACCAAAATGAAAAATTAACAATTTCACAAATAACGTCTTTAAAAAACAGTCCCCGGCAACGGTGCCAAAAACTTGGAACGACGAAAATGTGCAAGTGTACACAATAGCAACAAGTAATAAAGTGACAAGTAAATGTCGAGTTAGCGTACCCACAGGGACTGTGAAAAGAATTATTTATGAATGCAATTAAAAACACTTTGGTGAAGAAAAAAATTTTGATTTGTGGAGGTGATTAAAAACTAAGATTTTAATTAAGAAAAATAAAGAAAAAGAAAATAAAAGTTCCGATGCACGATTTCAAAAGATGATTTTAATCAAGATGACATAATTGTGCTAGATTAATAACATTTCTTAACTTAGAATTACAAAAGTCATGTTCATGTTGTTACAAATAAATTCACGGCAACTTGGTAATTTGCTAACTTATGAACATACTCACCTACCAAAATCCATTTATCTATTGACTATATCTTTATGTCAATTCAATCGAGTAAACAAATTTTAATAAGCAAATGTGTTAATGCACATACATACTCATGAAATTAAAATAATCTCTTGTACATATCTCTATGCCAATTCAAACAATTAATTCAATCTCATAAGCACATAAAAGATTACGTGAGGTAACAATGTATTCCTACCTTGAAACAGTTTAATCACAATAATCTTGCAAGTTATGCAAGGCTAATGTATCGTTAGATACCGTTGCTAATTTAACCCTCAACTACCTTAGATGATTAAACATGCAATGATTAAGTATTGTGTCAATTAATTACAATTTCAATCCATTTAAATAATTAATTCATTAGTTACCTTACAATTGTAATGCAAGAATAACTTAGTCATGGTTTTACTTAATCAAACATCTTACCAAGGCCTATAACAACACAAACACAATTTTAATAAATTAAGTGGAAAAAATGTAATCAACCTAACACGAAATAAATTTAAGCCATATTAATTAAATTAAACATATCAACATCACAATTATTTATAGACATGTTCATAACGAAAACAAAAAAATTAACAAGAATCAAAACCGGTGTTTCTCTGAGGCTTGACTAGTTGTCTCCACTTCTCATTCTCTGCTTGTTCTTATTCAACCGAGACTTTCACGAACATTTGAATGCTTCTCCAAATGGTGGTTGAAGGACTCTTTTTCAAGAGGTGAAATAGGAAAGGGAATGGGGAAGAAAATGAAGAACAACGGAAGGGGATTGGAGAGAGAAAGTGAGAGAAAAGTGACAGGATAAGAGGTTTTGAGATGTATTTGATATGAGAAGCCAAGGGGGTATTTATAGTTGTGTAGGATGCTAAAAATATCAAAAATCAGTTACCATAGAGTCCCCCCATGGCCGCCCACACATGTGGCAAGTTTGAAGCTTTCAAACTTGCTAAATTTAGCTAGGGGCAAATCTAGAAAAGCTAAATAAGTGGAGGGGTTTGAATGCAAATTCAAGGAGACTTCAAAGGCTTTTTTGCAAGCCAAATAATTAGCTAAATAAGCTGATTGGGTCAGCATGTGGGATGGTTTTGGGCAGCCTATTTCTCGGTTGGATCGGTATTCTCAGTTTAGCACAATTGGGTCTCCTTTCATAATTAATTAATAATAATTATTTAACCCATAATAAATTGGATTAAAATTAAAATTAATTATATTATGAATTAATATTCATAATTTGGACCATCTTAGGTTGAAAAATTAATTTTCCTCGATGCTCCAAAAATCGCTTCTCAGTTTTGCGCTTCTAGCAGTGTCTGCCGAGCCAATGTTCGCCCTTTGTGTGAATCTGTCGAAAATGATCAAAATTTATTATAAAATTAATTAAAATTCAAATCGTTAATAATTTAAGTACAATTTAATTATTTTATAATTATTATATATTTTTCAACAAGAATAACTAAGAAATTGCATGAATTTTAGTTAAAAAAGACATGAAAAAGTGTGTATATTTTCGTGTTTCTAGCTCTATGTCTAGAGTCTACTACAAGTATCTGTCGAATACTTGCTCATATCATTCAACCATGGTCCAAATAATCAAACATTTTCAGAATTTAGATTAATTTAAGGGTATGCTACACAATCGACTATGTCTAGGGATTGCTCACATACATTGTAAAGAATAAAATAATTGAATGAAAAAGTAAAATAACTCAGATTTATACTGCAGCCACTAAAGATAGTTAAAGTTTCATCAAAGTTATCCCAACCTTATGAGATTTAACTCATAAAATTGCAAATAAAATTCAACTCAAACATCGTTTTCATCACTGTAATTCACGAAGGAACATATTTCAAATAATGGAAGAACGTCGGGAAGACAACGTTCATTTGTCTAATTGACACTCCAGCTGCACAATGTCCTAAGGTGGCTGAGAGGGGTTTCCTATGTCTTTCCTCTTTCTGTCTCTATTTAGCCGCTACCTTCTAATTTGCCTTAGGATCTCTACCCGCAGTTCTGTGCCCTAGGGTTTCCTTCTTTACTTCTTTTTAAATTGCTTTGTTTTTCTTTTTTCTTTCAGGATAATTCCAACAGCCCCAAGATTTATCTTCTCCTCTTTTCTAGAAAGATTTATCTGGTACAAGTAGAGTTGGGCTGAAACTGATATGCGCTGAATGCTGACTTGACACCTTCCCGGCATTGCCATGGCATACTGTCTAGCAATTTGACCACCCTTTTGCCTCAACAAAACTTCACTCCTTTATTTCTTTTTCCTCATCCTTTACCTGCCAATACCACAAACACAACCCTTCCACGAGCAATTAAAAACACCTAATATTTAAACGCAGCTAACTAGGTCCTAAAATGCAACTAGATGTACTTAAGTACAGGATTTTAACTAGGTCCAAAGGCATAAAATATAACTCTTTTCAAGAGTTATCACAACCCCAAACTTGAGTTATTGCTTGTCCTCAAGCAAAATATGCATAAATGCCAACATTTTGCCAATGCACTAGACCAACTCATATTGCCAGGCTATTCGAAGAACAAGTACATCAGTTCTCAGCAATCTCCCTTTTTCGTAAAACTTGTTTGAGTGTCAAAGGCTTACTTAACAAAGGCACTGCAAATTTTTTTCCCTAAACACAGAATCTCCTAAGTACTCATGTACTTTTATCTTTTTGGCCTATAGCAACCATCTTCTTATTTATTTATTTCATTTATTACCTAAACATAAATTACTTGCTTCTAGCCTGCTCAGAATATATTAATCATATTTATGGTTTTTTGTTTCTTCATATTTATGGTTTTTGTTTCTCTTTCTTCTTCTTTTTAAACAGTAAAATTATTATTATTGTTATTATTAAGGGATTTAACAAGTCATGAAATTCTTTGGCTTGACAATCACGGTGGAGCATACACCAAATTGTCGAGTACTCAATCACGTTACAATTTAAACTGAAAGTCACCCAAGAAGCTAAAAATTTTGACTAAAAAGATGGATGGAGCATAAAACTACCTCCTTAGCTACTTAGTTCTTTTTTCTACAGCAGAGTGCCCCTAATTTTATTCTCATGAAACACACTTTTGCTTAAACTCACCTTTCTAATCAACAACATGATGGAGCAAACCAAGTGATGCTGACCTACTTGGAAATTCTAAATAGTGGAGTGCTTACTTTCGTTCATTAAATAATGCTGTGGAAATATAACTAATGCTCGGCTTTAAAAATCCCTAAGTTCATTAAAAGATACCTACTATATCAAAAAAAAAAAACACACACACACACACTGATTATAAGATATCCTATTTTTTAGGAATTAATATTCAAGCATCTTAACCTAAGCTAAATTCAACCAATCCACTGTCGTATGTTCTAGATATATATAAAAATATAAACTTATCATCGTACTGCATAAGTATAAACTATAATTCTTATAGACCAACAGTACTTTGGTGGTTACAATGCAGTGGCAAAACATCCATATTATATAAAGTGAAACCTAAATGCACAATACACCCCTACACCTAAGGGATGCATTGTTCTTAATGCATGTGCATGCAACAAAAATTATGCTATGGATGTAACACCCCTAACCCGTATGCGTCACCGGATTAGGGTTAAAGGCGTTACCGGACAGATCAAAAACATTTTCAGAAGTTCATACATTCATCCATCAATCTCAAACATAATGTCCCTTAATACGGTCAACGAGACCTAAAACATGCTTATAAACCGGGTCGGGACTAAACCGGAACACATACGAAATTTCACGAAAATTTAAAACTTTTCTAAGTTTCAGGGGTTACACGCCCGTGTAGGCAAGCCGTGTGCCTCCCACAGTTTGCTTGGACACCCTCGTGTCCTCCCGTGGGCGAAATCGACCTCACATCCACGGCCACCAAGCACACCCGTGTGCCTTGGCCGTGGTCAAATCTGACTTCACATCCACGGCCACCAAGCACGCCCGTGTGCCTTGGCCGTGGTCGAATCTGACTTTACAACCACGACCACCCAGCACCCCGTGTGCTAAGGCTGTATACTCTTAGGCCATATACTGACTTTCTCACACGGCTACTGGACAAGCCCGTGTGTCTTGGCCGTGTGCTATCAAATGAAGTATTTGATCGGTTGCTTGCATCTCTAAATTTCTTTGTCGAAGACTGAGACAACTTACTCATCGATCTTTTTCTTTCATCTCGAGCTTCAAAATTAGCTTTCTTCTTTTCTTTACTGAGCTCCTCAGCTTTGCATGCTCTTTCAACTAACACAACAAATTCATTTATATCAAGTATTCCAACCAACAATTTAATATCTTCATTCAATCCCTCTATGAAGCGTTTGCACATAGTAGCTTCGGTCGAAACACATTCTCTTGCGTATTGACTCAATCTTACGAATTCTCGCTCATATTCAGTAACGAACAGACAATCTTGTTTTAGTTCAAGGAACTCTTTACGATTCTGATCAATGAAGCGTTGACTGATATACTTCTTTCTAAACTCAACTTGAAAGAAATCCCAAGTGATTCTCTCTCTCGGAACCACGGATGTCAATGTTTTCCACCAATTATAAGCCATATCTCTCAACAAAGAAACTGTACACTTGATACATTCATCAGGGGTTAACGACATCTCATCAAATACCCGAATTGTGTTCTCAAGCCAAAACTCATTTCGTTCAATAGATCGTCACCGTGTGGCCTAAACTCTTCGGCCCCATACTTCTGGATCTTATCCATAAAAGGTTTATTCAATCGATTCGGATCTATCACTTATGGCACAACAGGTACTTGTGGGGGTGGAGGTTGTAGAGCAACCAGATTCGTTCGAACGAACTCCGAAAACCACTCACTCATCATACGAAAGAAGGCTTGCTTAGCCTCTCCTCCCTCACTACTTTCATTTGGCCTAGATGTGGCGTGTGCATGTCCCCTTGAGGGACCAGGCGCGTTACTCTCTACATCATCAGCAACTGCTCGATTAAGATCCATTACTATACGAAAACACATTTATAACTGTCAGAATTCATCACACTATCGCAATTTCATATATGACATGTATAGCTAGACTCACACACGCTACGTTAGTCCGAGAATCGGCTAAACCATAGCTCTGATACCAACCAAATGTAACACCCCTAACCCGTATTCGTCACCGGATTAGGGTTAAAGGTGTTACCGAACATATCAAAATCATTTTTAGAAGTTCATACATTCATCCATCAATCTCAAACATAATGTCCCTTAATACGGTCAACAAGACCTAAAACATGCTTATAAACCGGGTCGGGACTAAACCGGAGCACATACAAAATTTCACAGAAATTTAAAACTTTTCTAAGTTTCAGGGGTTACACGCCCGTGTAGGCAAGCCGTGTGCCTCCCACGGCTGCTGGACACCCCTGTGTGTCCTCCACGTGGCCAAAACTGACCTCACATCCACGGCCACCAAGCACGCCCGTGTGCCTTGGCCGTGGTCAAATCTGACTTCACATCCATGGCCACCAGGCACGCCCGTGTGCCTTGGCCGTGGTCGAATCTGACTTTACACCCACAGCCACCCAGCACCCCGTGTGCTAAGGCCGTGTACTCTTAGGCCATATACTGACTTTCTCACATGGCTACTGGACACGCCCTTGTGTCTTGGCCGTGTGCTATTAGGCTAGCTACTGACTTAGCCCCACGGTCACTAGGCACGCCCGTGTGCCTTAACCGTGTAGGCAAAACAGACCATTTGCCACCCACACAAGGGTCAAACCTACAAGCACATTTAAGCATACTTCCACACACAAATTGACAGCCAATTTTCATGTCAAATGATCAACATATCATCTTATATCATCTCATTTCTAACATGTTAACTTAGGAACTAAATTACACAACTTGAACATATTCAATATCAAACATGATTCATCCCCAAATTCACTAAATCATACTAGCATCATACCATCACTAAGATTACCATTCATAAGACATTTTATTTACTCAGAAGCTATACCAAAATATGCACCATATATCAAATCCACACATGCATTTTACCAACATTTATCTAGCCACATCACATGGCTATTTACACATCTCAAACATGTCTTACAAAACTAGCCTATACATGCCATATTTCAACTATGTACATCTTTCCCAAAAGTACCAAAATAGATTGCCGATAGTGTGATAGAGAATGCTGACGATCCCCGGATCCGAGCTAGCTCTACTGACATTGTAAAACAGAGAAACAATCACACAGTAAGCTTTCATAGCTTAGTAAGTCCGTAAAATAATACTTGTAATTCAACCATTCAAGTCAATATACAAAAATAAGCCATCACTTAGATTAATTTACCAATGATACACTAACTCAACTATACTCAATGCTCACATAGCATTCCATCCATCTACTTTCATATTTACCAACACATAGATATCATACATTCCTTAACCAACACATAGTTATCATACATACCTTAGTCGACACATAGTTATCCTACATACCTTAGCCAACACATAGTTATCATACATACCTTAGCCTACACATAGTTATCATACATACCTTAGCCAACACATAGTTACTCACCATCCAAGCTACTCAATTGCTCGACTTTACGTTTTGATCAACCTTTACTATTCTTTTGATTTGTTCGCACACTTAGTGCAAATCTTCATAGTCAAAACATAATTATCCTCGCACACTTAGTGCCTCAACATAAACTGAACTCATTTTGGTATCGCACACACAGTGCCAATTCGATAAGCCGAAGCTACTATCTTTTTCCACACACAGTGCTAATCATCTCTATTTCATTTCTAATTTCACACACTTAGGGCCCTCTAATTCAATCCCGCACATAGCATTTTCTAATCTCATAATTATATATATATTCATTCAATTCACATCGCAAAGATATAATTTATAGCTAGTATTACATCCGAACTTGCATCAATATCGCACACACAGTGCTAACCACAAAGCCGAAGTTTATATTATTTCACACACACCGTGCTAATCATCTCAGTCACATTTTCGAATACGTACATTTAGTGCCACATAACTCGAGCTCTCACATAGCATTTACAATTTGATATATCATACCATTCATTTCATAACATTAAGCATAGTTAATTACACGCATTATGTCCGGACTTACCTCGGACGTCAAAATACCGAAACGGTCGATTAATAAAGCACTTTGTCTTTGCCTCAATCTCGATCCGAACCTCTCTTCTCTTGGTCTATACACATTCAAATTTAATCCATTCAATCACCAAATCATTCATTTTATTCCAAACACACATATTTAGGGCATTTTACAAAATAGCCCTTATTTTATCACATTTCGACACTTTAGTCCTTAATTCACAAAATCACAAAATACACAAAATCATCATATACTCATGCTTAGCCGAATGTTCTTGTATCTCATACAAGTCCAAAAATTTCATTTATTTTACAATTTAGTCCCTCAAATTACACTTTTCTCAATTTAGCTCAATTTACTCAATTTCACCAAAAACCCCAATACAAAATATGTTAATCCAACACTAAGCTTTCATATTTTACCAACTATCAACACAAAGCTCACATGTTCATTAATAGCACATCTCAAAATCTTCACCAATTCACAAAATTGAAGCATGGGTTTTAAAGAGCACAAAGCAACGATCACAAAAACGTAGAAATTATCAAAAACCGAAATCAAAACATACCTCAATTTGCTTGAACAAGGGCCGAATACCTAGCTTTCTTATTTCTTTCTCTTTTCTTTTTGTTTTGGTGCAAACAAAGATGATAAAAACATGGCTTTTGATATTTATATAATAACATTATATTATACTATTATTTTATCATTTATAATTAATATGTATATAAACTATATATATATTAATCATGATGCCACCCACTATCATTATTTTTGGGCTATTTACACCATAAAACCTCCAAATTCATAAAGACATCCACAATTAAGCACTTTTACAAATAGCACACAGCTTTTGCATTTTATGCGATTAAATCCTTTTTCTCAAATTGAACACACAATCGATAAAATCTTCACACAGAAATTTCACACAGGCTAAATCACATACTGTAAACTCAAAAAATAATATTAAAATATTATTTTGATCTCGAATTTGTGGTCTCAAAACCACTGTCCCGACTAGGGTCTAAATCGGGCTATTACAATGGATAGACAAATGTCATGGCAAAATGAAATGAGATGTATGATCATCAAAAGAAGAAAAAAAAAACTTATATGGTTTGGACTGTATTGTAGGTACTTTATTCAGTTCTTCGTGTGGACTTGCGAGCAATAACCTTGTACCTCATCTTCCTTTTTAAGGGGTTTACATCTTTGCCTTCCTTATCGATTTTTGTGCAGTCACAAAGGCTGGTGGAGATAGTGGTATAGGAGTTTTGCCTTTATGGTGGCAGGAGTTGTAGCAGTGGTAGGGTCATTTTGTCCTTCCTTTACTTCTTTATCCTTCCCAAGCTCAATAGATGTTGACTTCTTAGTTTCCTAAGTAGCTTTTCTAACATTAGAATTGGTCTCTTCATTTTCCGAGTCAGCTCTAGTAGTAGGTAGAGCTGGATCTACTTCAGTCTCAGCAGATGGGAGCAAAATCGTGGGGAAGATAAAGGAATTCTGGCATTGGTTTTGAAAAATTCTTTTGCAAAGATCGCTTAACTGCCAAATCCCTATCCCTCACATATGAGCAATACTGAGCCTGCTGCTCTTTAGCCTAGACTAAATCTTATGCTAGTTGGTACTACTGACTTTCAAACAAGGACATCCTTTGCTCTAGCTACTTTAGGGAATTCAATATTTACTGATCGAATGAGCCCCGAGTGACTGAAGGTGTTGTTGGGGGAATGCACATGGCAGTAGAAGCCTGACTTTTTTGTGTTGTCGAGGTAGTATCAATGCCTCAGAGCTTGGAAAAAATTTCCGTTTTTAGTTCACCCTTATTAAGGGTTGATAAACTGTAATATATACATATTTTAATCCCACATTTAGCATACTTTTGGATGATTTAATCCCTTGAATTGTGAAATTTGATGCTCCTAATCCTTAAATTTCATGTTTTATACTTAGGAGGGAATTGGAGGATGAAAAGAACGAGAAACGGGCCAAAAACGGAGAAAATAGGCCAAAGTAGGAAATTAACATGGCCTGGAGTTCACCATACGGCCGTGCCACTTTAGCAGACTCGAACACGGCCTTGGGCTCGATTCACACGGGCATTTCACACGGGCGTATCCCTGCCGTAGCCAAGATGAGTTTCATTCGGATTAGGGTACTTGTGGGCCAAGTAAGGCATCCTGAAAGCCTATATAAACACCCTAGAGGGCAACCTAAAAGGGGAGTGAAGCCAGAGAGGGCTGAACACAGGAAATATCTCGAAGACAGCCAGATGATTCATCCCAGAAGCTAGAATTACACTCAAGACGGAAGATCTTCTTTTCAATTTCCTTTAGGGGGTTTTAGGGTTTTTCTTATGTTTTGTTATTTACTTTCTTCTGAGATGTATTCTTTATTAAACATGAACTAAACCCCTCAAATACCTGAGGGGGATGAAACCTAAGATGGATCTTGTTATTGTTTTCTGAACTGTATGATAAATACTTGTTTTGTTCTTAATTATTTGTTCTTAATTCTTGTTTTAATATTTCAGGATATTGATTCAAGTATTGATGTGCTTAGGCAATGGAGCAAAAGTCCCTGTTTAAGAGTAGATCTAGCATAGTGATGAACCATAAAAGTAACATATTTTAATCCCACATTTAGCATACTTTTGGATGATTTATTCTTTGGTTTATGTAAAAAGGTGCTCCTAATCCTTTCTTTTCATGTTTTATACTCAGGGAAGCACTGGAGGATGAAAAGAACGAGAAACGGGCTCAAAATGGACAAAATTGGGTGAAAGTGAAAATCAACACGGCCTGGGCCCAAGACCACACGACCGTGCCTCCTCAATAATCTTGAACACGGTCTAGCCACGAAATACACGACCGTGTCTCATTAATAAAGTCCGAACACGCCCTAAAGACGATTCACACGGGCGTGTGCCATGGCCGTGTCCCTACCGCGAAAAAGAGCAATTTCAATCGGATTTGGATACTTAGGGGCAAAGAAACACATTCCAAAAGCCTATAAATACACCCTAAGTATGACCTAAAAGGGGGGAGTCAAAAGGAGCCTAAACCTACCGTTTAGGGGCGTCTTGCTAGGCCAGAGAAGGCAGATTTATGGGAATTCGCTTAGGGATAGCCAGTTGATCCATCTCAAGGAGCCATAATTATACTCAAGACAAAGGATCTCCTCTTCAATTCCTTCAGGGGATTTTAGGGATTTCTTATGTTTTGTTTTATCTTTTCTTCTGAGATGTTTTCTTTTATTGTTATGAATTAAACCCTCAGATACCTGAGGGGGATGAAACTTAGATGAATCTTGTTATCGTTTGCTGAACTATATGATAAATATTTGATTTGTTCTTAATTATGTGTTCTTAATTCTTGTGTTGATATTTCACGGATATTAATTCAAGTTTGATGTGCTTAGGTGGAGGAGCAAAAGTCCCCGCCTAGAGTAGATCTAGCATAGTTAAGCGAGTTGATCGCGCGCTAGAGATAGGGTGACAAAGCGTTGCGGATTAGGGTGAAACCTAATATGGGAGTCCATAGATCGAGTTAATGCGATTCTAGGGGTTTAATTGAAAAGAGATTTCAATTAATCAACCTAGGGTTAGACGTTATTCGCCTCGAGAGAGGGTTTAATATAAATTAGGGAATCCTACGGATCAAGTCAAATGAATAAATCGTCTGGTTCAGAGTTAGATAACAAGTGAAGTCTAGGTGGATTCTTCCTTGGGTGTCGTCTTAATTAATTGGTTTTTCCTCAAGTATTCTCCCAAATTCATTCTTCTTTGTCTTAGAGTCTTTAAGTTTAGTAGTTAATTAATTTAGATTAAACAACCATTCGCTTAATTCTTAGGCTAAATAATAAAAAGAAAGTTAGTATTAGTACTTTTAGTTCCTTTGGGTTCGACAATCCGGTCTTGCCTAAGCTATACTACTGTTCGATAGGTGCACTTGCCTAAATCGTTGTCATAGTTAGTTTCCAGGTTCGATCATTATCTTTATAAATTTTAAAACTCTGACTTCACAGCGATCAAGTTTTTGGCGCCGTTGCCGGGGAACTAAAATATTAAGAACACTCTATTTTTATTAATTTAGCCTTTTTTATTTTTTGCAATTTAATTTAATTTCTTATTTTATTTGCTAAATTTTTCTTCTTTTTCCTAGCAGGTACCTCTAGTTTATGACTAGAAGGAACCCGAGAGGACCACTAGTATACGACAGTGATATTGAAGCTACCGCTCACAAGAATCGTAGAGAAATTAGGCGAGCCCTAAATTACACAGAAAAAGAGCGATAAGGCAGGTCCAATCCTACTGAAGGGATGGACGAGAATAATCCACCACCCCAAGATGTGGCAGAAAATAATGCTCCACGTACTATGTATGATTATGCTAAACCTCATTTAACAGGAGCTGAATCTAGTATTGTTAGGCCTGCTATAGCTGCTAATAATTTTGAATTAAAGCCTAACACTATACAAATGATTCAACAATTTGTTCAATTTGATGGTTTGCAGGACGAAGATCCAAACACTCATATAGCTAATTTTTTAGAGTTCTGTGATACCTTTAAAATAAATGGCGTTTCTGACGATGCCATAAGGCTTCGGTTATTTCCCTTTTCATTAAGGAATAAAGCCAAACAGTGGTTAAACTCGTTACCACGAGGGTCAATCACCACATGGGATCGAATGACCGAAATTTTTTTATTAAAATATTTCCCACCGGCCAAAACGGCCAAATTACGGAATGATATCTCTTCTTTTGTGCAGATGGATTTAGAGACATTATACGACGCATGGGAGAGATATAAGGATCTCTTGAGAAGGTGTCCGCACCATGGTTTACCCTTGTGGCTCCAATTCTAAACTTTCTATAACGATGTAAACCCCTCAACGAGGCAACTAATTGATTCAGCCACCGGTGGAACCTTGAACAACAGAACTCTTGAAGCAGCCTACGAATTCATAGAGGAGATGTCACTGAACAACTATCAGTGGCAGGTTACAAGGACAAAACCAACAAAATCAGCCAAAGTTTTCAACATCGATGCAGTAACCATGCTATCAACACAGGTAGAGATGATGAATAAAAAGCTTGATAGTTTGTGTTCTTCGCAGGTACATCCAGTGATGCAGTGTGACGCAAGTGGAACTGTGGCGAATCCTGAGTACCCACCCTACCAACCGGGCACAGAAACGAATAGATGAACTATATAGGTAACAATTTCAGATCTAATAACAACTCTTATAGTAATACTTATAATCCAGGTTGGAGGAACCACCCAAATTTTTCATGGGAGGACAAGGAAATCAAGGAAATCAAAGACAGCAACCTCCTCAAAATTTCCAAAATCAGCCCTATCCACAGGAGAAGAAGCCGAACCTTGAAGAGATGCTGACAAAATTCATGGCAGCTACAGATAACCGTCTCCAAGACACTGAGACCACCCTTAAGAATCAACAGGCATCAATTAAAGGGATCGAGAGCCAAGTCGGGGAACTCACTAAGACAGTTGGACAACTTACTAACACAGTTGGACAGCTTGCAAAGATAATTTTCGAACGACTGCAAGGGCGTTTACCAAGCAACACTGAGATTAACCCAAAAGAGCAAATCCAAGACATAACAGCTCAAGAAAGTGAAGGGTTAGACGAGCCCAATTCAAGGCAAGAGGATGAGGTCAAAGAAGGTAAGATTGAGGAAACACAAGAAAAGCCAAAACCGGTAATCAAAGAATACCAACCTCGCATACCATACCCTGTAGCATTAATGAGAGATGATACAGAGGAACAGTTCGGTAAGTTTCTTAAACTTTTAAGGAAATTACATATTAAATTACCGTTACTTGAAGCTCTTTCACAGATGCCAGATTCTAGAAAATTTTTAAAAGAGCTTTTGATGAACAAACGAAGGATAGACGAGGCATCACACGTGGAACTAAATGTAATGTGCTCGGTAATCTTGCAAAATAAACTACCTCGGAAATTAAAAGATCCAGGGAGTTTTACAATTCCATGTTTAATTGGTAGTTTACCTATTGATAATGCGTTAGCTGATCTAGGGGCAAGCATAAATGTCATGCCTTATAAATTTTTTAAACAACTAGGTCTAGGGAAACCCAATCAAACTAGGATGAGCATTCAACTAGCTGATAAAACTGTTAGAATTCCTAGGGGTATTATCGAAGATGTTCTTGTAAAAATTGATAAATTCATTTTCCCAGTAGATTTTGTTGTCTTAGACATGGATGAGGATAATTCGATCCCCTAAATCTTAGGAAGACCATTTTTAGCGACTGCCAGGACTAAAATTGATATTGATGCAGGAGAACTCATACTTCGTGTAGGTAATGAGACAGTCACTCTCAAAGCTCTTGATTCGGCTAGAACATCGAGTAACCAAGGTGAGAAAACAAATTCTATTGATAACCATTCGGTTAACCCTTTTTTTCAGGAAGCACCACAAAAGAATACAACTGAACCCGATCCTAGACCCAATGTTAAAAAAGAAATAACTCATGAGGAACGAGGGATTCAATTCGATGATCTAGACGAGTGGAAGACGCATTTCAAGGAGAAATTAGGAATACACGAAGCAGAACCAGAACCACTCCACGAATCAAACAAGTTCAAAATTGGAGATCAGGTATTGATAGAAAAAACAGACCCTCGAACATCTCCTCCTGACCGTAGCACAAACAAAGAAATACCATTTAGGGTAATCAGTGTTTTTCCATACGGAACAGTCAAGGTAAGTAATCCTATCTTTGGAACTTTCGATATAAACGCATCTCGACTTAAATTATATCATGATAATGAAACCGATAGCATGAGGAAGGATTTTCAACATCTCAAACCACCATGAACATACAAATGCGAGAAGAGTCTAGCTTAAGACTATAAACGAGCGCTTCTCGGGAGGCAACCCGAATACTAACCCCATTAACTTTTACATTTTTATTTTGTCTATTTTATCTTTTCTTTATAGTATCTAACTTTAAACTAACCGTAGTACTGCAATTCCAGGCCACACGGCCTTACACACATCGTGGCGTGGCGTGAATAAGTCTGAAATGCCGTCTCGACACGACCTGAGGGGTGCAAGTCGGAAAGAATCAAATCTTTTAGTCACAGACTCCAACCACCAACCCACGGGCACCGACAAAACGATACGGCCGTGCGACGCGGCCGTGGACGACACTGACTTAGCACCAACGCGCGTGGTGACCTGAGCATGGGCGTGGGAGAAAAAAAACGAAGCCCACCACGGCCGTGCGATTCGACCGTGTGAGATGCCACACCCACGATACACGGGCGTGGGGTTGCACCTGATTTGAGAATTCTATTTAAACCACCCACCGCTTTGCAACTTTCACCCTTCTTCCTCCTTTACACCCTTACACCATACCTTCTTAGCATGCTTCATTCTTATAGCATTCTTCTCAATCTTTTGGCCATGTCGAAGAAACGGAAGGATCCCAGCACAGTTTCCCTCATTGAGACTGATCTACATAAGTTCATGCCGGCCGCTTCAATCACTCGACGAGCCAAGGATATTTGAGGCCATTTAGTTTTTATTTCATTTTTCTCTTTTGCTTCAATTTCCTTATCTTTACTTCTCTTCTGCTTAATTTAACTTATTTTACTTTAGTTTCTTGATTTTAGGTTCTAAAGGCTACTAGAAAATCACACCACGACCACCACCATATCCCCAGCCTTAGAAATCACACCCAACAATAAGGACTCTACGGTCCATCCATCTTTTCTTTCAATTTTATTTCAATTTTTACTTTTCTTCACTTTAGCTTGCTTTTCTTTAATTATTTAATTAGGATAGTTTTAATTATTATTATTATATCCTGGCTAATCCTCCACGAGCTACCCAATTTCTTCATCTAGCGCAGGATCATCATCCAGACCGACCCATCCAACGTATTTTCCACATCCTCCAAGGATTTCATCCATAATTCAGGAAGTTTCACTTCTCCCCATATCTTATGATTTTAGTATTATTGTGTTATTATCTAACTTTGTACATTGAGGGCAATGTACATCTTAAGTGTGGGGGGGTGAACAACCTAAAAAGGTGCCTAACTTTTTTCATTATTCTCAAATTTCTGAAATTAGGTGCCAAACTTTTTGCATTATTCTCAAATCCCTGAATTTAGTCTTGTTTTTAAGTAATTTTCTCATATTACTAATTAGAATGAAATTCCTATGATTCATGATCTTTATTGATGTGTTTTAAATTAAGTCATTGATAATTGTGCATTGATAATTAAATTCTAATAATACTAGAGAATCAAGCATGATAAGTCTATTTTTTAGAAATTAAAAATTTTCTAGGTTGTCTACCTGAATTTGAATGTTACTTTGAAGTTCAAAATTTACGAGGTTGACATCAAAATACCCATAATTTTTGTGAGACTTTGAGCCTTATAGAGCATAAAATCCTTTCCTTTCTCACTTTATTGATTATGAGTGTGTCAACATTGATTTGTTATTCTAGAACTTGCATCGATTATACATGTCGAGACCACACTTTTGATTTGATATACAGAAATGATAAAGGCACCTAGGATTTAACCCACTTACTCCACTAAAAACCTACCTTCATAATTAACCCCTAGTGAACCCCGTTTGATCCTAACAACCCTTTTTATTGACTCACCCACTAATTTTAACCCAGAAACCCTTTGTTTTTGTTATGA
This sequence comes from Gossypium sturtianum, assembly GCA_025698515.1. Taxonomy (NCBI): domain Eukaryota; kingdom Viridiplantae; phylum Streptophyta; class Magnoliopsida; order Malvales; family Malvaceae; genus Gossypium; species Gossypium sturtianum. The sequence continues at coordinate 129,963,545 of CM046948.1, forward strand.
CCATTCCTTTTGACTACCCTTATATCGAGATTTGATTTGATTAATAGCCTAACTATGTTTTTTATTTTAGTAATTTATCCTTTGTTATGTATTTAAGATTTGTTTTAAAAAAAAAATCAAAAGTATATTCATTATTCATTATTAGTTTTGTGATTAAGTGAGCTTATACGTTTGAATTCCAAATATTGAAGAAGAAGCTCGTATTATTAGTATTATTAGCCTTCAGCTGATGTAATTACTTTTATTTAGTTCATTGTTTTTGGTTAGGTAATTCTTCAGGTCGATCTCGATTCTAACCCTCTAATTCAGCCTTTATCCACACCTTAACCCAAGCCCCATTACAGCCCTTTCAATGACCTTTTGATTTGTGCATCATCTCATATTACAGTGGTGGAGATTTGATTTTCGTGCAAGCCTATGGGATTAACTTTTCAGGTTTGACGTTTGAGTGCTTAATTCTAAACCTTAAACACTTCGAGTGATTTGAGTGAATCTTTTGTGAGGATGTCAATCCTTGTAGGTTTTGAATCAGAGGTAATTATTTAGATGAGGGGAAACACCTATGTTTTGTGCTACAAATGTATGACTTAGATTGTTTGAATCTTTAGAACTCTTTGACTTAAATTATCCATGTATGAATTATCCTTGAATTATGATGAAACATTATTAATGACTATTATGATTCATGGAAAGTTCGTTTTAATTGTAAGTTGAGAATTTTGCTTGAGGACAAGCAAAAGCTTAAGTGTGGGGGTATGTGATGAACCATAAAAGTAACATATTTTAATCCCACATTTAGAAAACTTTTGGATGATTTATTCTTTGGGTTATGTAAAAAGGTGCTCTTAATCCTTTCTTTTCATGTTTTATACTCAGGGAAGCACCGGAGGATGAAAAGAATGAGAAACGGGCTCAAAACGGACCAAATTAGGCCAAAGTGAAAATCAGCATGGCCTGGGCCCAAGACCACACGGCCGTGCCTCCTCAATAATCTCGAACACGGTCTAGCCACGAAATACACGGTCGTGCCTCATTAATAAAGTCCAAACACGCCCTAAAGATGATTCACACGGGCGTGTGCCAAGGCCGTGTCCCTACCGCAGAAAAGAGTAATTTCAATCGGATTTGGATACTAAGGGGCAAAGAAACACATTCCAAAAGCCTATAAATACACCCTAAGTATGACCTAAAAGGGGGGAGTCGAAAGGAGCCTAAACCTACCGTTTAGGGGCGTCTTGCTAGGCCAGAGAAGGCAGATTTGTGGGAATTCGCTCAGGGATAGCCAGTTGATCCATCTCAAGGAGCCATAATTATACTCAAGACGGAGGATCTCCTCTTCAATTCCTTTAGGGGGTTTTAGGGATTTCTTATGTTTTGTTTTATCTTTTCTTCTGAGATGTTTTCTTTTATTGTTATGAACTAAACCCTCAGATACCTGAGGGGGATGAAACTTAGATGAATCTTGTTATCGTTTGCTGAACTATATGATAAATATTTGATTTGTTCTTAATTATGTGTTCTTAATTCTTGTGTTGATATTTCACGGATATTAATTCAAGTTTGATGTGCTTAGGTGGAGGAGCAAAAGTCCCTGCCTAAGAGTAGATCTAGCATAGTTAAGCGGAGTTGATCGCGCGCCTAGAGATAGGGTGACAAAGCGTTGCCGGATTAGGGTGAAACCTAATATGGGAGTCCATAGATCGAGTTAATACGATTCTAGGGGTTTTAATTAGAAAGAGATTTCAATTAATCAACCTAGGGTTAGACGTTATTCGCCTCGAGAGAGGGTTTAATATAAATTAGGGAATCCTACGGATCAAGTCAAATGAATAAATCGTTTGGTTCAGAGTTAGATAACAAGTGAAGTCTAGGTGGATTCTTCCTTGGGTGTCGTCTTAATTAATTGGTTTTTCCTCAAGTATTCTCCCAAATTCATTCTTCTTTGTCTTAGAGTCTTTAAGTTTAGTAGTTAATTAATTTAGATTAATCAACCATTCGCTTAATTCTTAGGCTAAATAATAAAAAGAAAGTTAGTATTAGTACTTTTAGTTCCTTTGGGTTCGACAATCCGGTCTTGCCTAAGCTATACTACTGTTTGATAGGTGAACTTGCCTAAATCATTGTCATAGTTAGTTTCCAGGTTTGATCATTATCTTTATAAATTTTAAAACTCTGACTTCAGAGCGATCACATAGTTAAGCGGAGTTGATCGCAACCCTAGAGATAGGATGACGAAAATCTGCCGGATTAGGGTTAAACCTAATATGGGAGTACATAGATCGAGTTAATGCAACACTAGGGGTTTTAATTAGAAAGAGATTTCAATTAATCAACCTAGGGTTAGACGTTATTAGTCTCGAAAGGGATAATAATATAAATTAGGGAATCCTACGGATCTAGTCAAGTGAATAAATCATCTGGTTCAGAGTTAAGTAACAAGTGAAGTCTAGGTTGATTCTTCCTCGGGTATTGTCTTAATCAACTGGTTTTCCCAAAAGTATTTTCCCAATTCATTCTCTGTGTCTTACATCCTTAGTTTAGTAATTAGTTAATTAAACATCGATTCCCTTAATACTTCGGCTAGATAATAAAAAGATAGTAACTACTAGTACTCTTGGTCCTTGAGGATACGATATTTTCGGTCTTGCCATAGCTATACTACCAAACGATAGGTGCGCTTGCCTTATTCGTTGTCATAGTTAGTTTGGACACGATCAAGTTTTTGGTGCTGTTGTCAGGGACTAAGATATTAGGAAAACTAAATTTTTATTACTTTAGCCATTTTATTTATTTGCAATTTATTTTTATTTTTTATTTTATTTTAACTTTGCTAAATTTTCTTTTATTTGCTTCATGCAGGTAATTCTAGTTTATGACTAGAAGGAACCCGTCAGGACCATTACTCTTTGATAGTGATATAGAAGGAACCGTTTGCAGAAACCAAAGAGAGATAAGGCAAAGCCTACAATACATACAAGAAGAGCAAGAGGAAGATACTAATAACACGGAAGAGATTGCTGATCCCCAGAATAATCCACTTCCTCCTGTGGTTGCCGAAAATCCTCATCCTCAAAGTATGTATGATTATGCTAAACCTAATTTAACAGGAACTGAATCAAGTATTATTAGACCTCCTGTCGCTGCAAATAATTTTGAACTGAAACCTAACATAATACAAATGATTCAGCAATTTGTTCAGTTTGATGGTTTGCAGGATGAGGATCCAAACAATCACTTAGCAAATTTTCTTGAGTTTTATGACACTTTCAAAATCAATGGCGTCTCTGATGATGCCATTCGCCTTCGGTTGTTTCCCTTTTCATTGAGGAACAAAGCTAAACAGTGGTTGAACTCGTTACCATGAGGATCAATCTCTACATGGGAGCAAATGACCAAAAAGTTTTGCTAAAATATTTTCCACCGGCTAAAATGGCTAAGTTGAGGAATAATATCTCTTCTTTTGTGCAGATGGATTTAGAGACACTTTACAATGCATGGGAGAGATATAAGGACTTATTGAGAAGGTGCCCTCACCATGGATTACCATTATGGCTACAGGTTCAAACCTTTTATAACGATTTGAACCCCTCAACTAGGCAACTGATAGATGCCGCCGCTGGTGGAACCCTGAATAACAAAACACCTGAAGCAGATTACGAATTTATAGAGGAGATGTCATTGAGTAACTATCAGTGGAAAGTTACAAGGACAAAGCCGGTAAAAGCTACCAGTGTTTTCAACCTCGACGCAGTAACCATGTTATCAAATCAGGTAGAACTGTTAAACAAGAAAATTGTTGGTTTATATGGTTCTTCGCAGGTACACCCAGTGATGCAGTGCGATGTAAATGGAGGAGGGATGAGCAATACAGAATACCAACCTTACAACCCAAGCATTAAAAACGAGCAAGTTCACTATACGGGTAACAATCTTTGACCTCAAAATAATCCTTATAGTAACTCTTACAATCCAGGGTGGAGGAACCATCCAAATTTCTCATGGGGAGGTCAAGGAAACAACCCCCTCCAGGCTTTCAATAGTAACCCTACCCACAAGAGAAGAAGCCGAACTTTAAGGAAATGCTGACAAAATTCATCGCGATGTCTGAAACACGCTTCTAAAACACTGAAACAACACTTAAAAATCAGCAAGCATCGATTCAAGGGCTCAAAAATCAATTAGGACAACTTGCTAAGCTGATCTCCGAAAGACCACAGGGAAGCTTACCAAGCAACACTGAAACTAACCCAAAGGAGCAAATTCATGTCATAACTACTCATGAAAGTGAAGGGTTAGACAAATCAGACCAAAGCCAGGAAGCTGAGGTGAGTAAAGGTAAGGTTGAGGTAAGACATGATAAACCAAAACTGGTAATCGCAGAATACCAACCTCGTGTGCCATATCCCCATGCGACAAAGAAAGTCGTACAGACGAACAATTCAGTAAATTTCTTAAACTTTTAAAGAAATTACATATTAACTTATCGTTTCTTGAAGCTCTTTCGCAGATGCCCAATTCAAGGAAATTTTTAAAAGAGCTTCTGACAAACAAATGGAGGTTAGACGATACGTCGCATGTGAAGCTAAATGCAGTGTGCTCAGTAATTTTACAAAATAAACTACCACGAAAATTAAAAGATCCAGGGAGTTTTACAATTCCGTGCTTAATTGGTAGTTTATCTATTAATAATGCTTTAGCTGATTTAGGGGCAAGCATCAACGTCATGCCTTATAAACTGTTTAAACAACTAGGTCTAGGGAAACACAAACAAACTAGGATGAGTATCCAATTAGCTGATAAAACCATTAGAATTCCTAGGGGTATAATCGAAGATGTGCTAGTGAAAGTTGATAAATTTATATTCCCATTAGACTTTTTCATTTTAGACATGGATGAGGACAACAATGTTCCTTTAATTTTAGGAAGGCCCTTTTTAGCAACTGGTAGAACTAAAATTGATGTTGGTACAGGTGAACTCACACTTTTTGTAGGTGATGAAACGATCACTCTTCAGGCTCTTGACTCGGCTAGGACGTCAAGTGAAAAAGGTGAGAACATAAATTATACTAATGACCATTCGGTTCAACCTCCTTTTTAGGAAGCACCTCGAAAGTACACATCTGAGCCATATCCTAGACCTCGTGCCAACAAAAAAATAACTCATGAGGAGCGAAGTCTTCAGATCGATGAACTCGACGAGTGGAAGCCATATGTCAAGGAAAAACCAAGAACACTAGAAGAGAAATCGAGGCAACCCCCCGACGAGCTTAAGGGAGACATAAATCAATTCCAAATTAGGGATCAGGTATTGTTGGAAAAGACAGACCCTTGAATCACCGTTCCAGACCTTAATGAAGAGACCCCTTTTATGGTACTGAATGTCTTCCCATACGCAACAGTCGAGGTAACTAATCCCAAGTTCGACACTTTTAAGGTAAACACTACTTGACTCGAACCATATATTGTTAGAATTGATAGCAGGAAAGAGGAGTTTCAACTCCTCAAACCACCATGATCGTGCAAATGAAAGGTAAGTCTAGCTTAGGACTTTAAACAAGCGCTTCTTGGGAGGCAACCCGAGCTCTAACCATGCTAATTAGTTTATTTTTACTTTCATTTATACTTTAAAGTATAGGTTTCACCTCCACACGGCCTTGCACACGGCCACGGCCACCACGAGTATGCATATCGGCGTGGCGGAGGCCGTGCGGACCCAGGACGAAAATTATTCCCAAAACACAGGCTATGAAAAAATACCACGGCTGTGCGATTCGGCCGTGGTCTAAACTGAGTAAACGACACGGGCGTGCGACATGCCCGTGCCCTATAACCGTGGCGAAACTGTTGAATTAATAGGAGTGTGGGGAAGAATGAAACGAGCGTGGGAGAAGCGAACGAAGCTTGACACGGCCGTGCGACACGACCGTGTGGGACAAAACGCCCACGACACATGAACGTGGGCCGCGAACCCAGGCGTACCAAAACCCTAATTTTTGAAGCACACTGACTCAAAACGACTCACACGGGTGTGTGACACGCCTGTGTACCCCTGTTTCTATATAAACCCCTCACTATTCATCTTCTCCACCAAACACTTTTCTCTCAACCCTAAACGCCATAGTTCTTTTTCACCACCATCCCCATGTCGAAGAAGCGAAAGGACCCTAGCACAGTCTCCCCATGCGAGATCGATCCACATAAGTTCATGCCGGCCGCTTCATTTACTCGACAAGCCAAGGACATTTGAGTCCATTTATTTTACCTATGTCTTTTATCTTCTCCTTTATTTTCCTTCTCTTTATCTCTCTTGTGCTTAATTCAGTCTATTTTATTTTAGTTTCTTGGTTTTAGGTTCTAAAGGCTGCTTGGGAATCACCACACCACGACCCCAGTAACCACCAACTCGGCCCGAATTTCCCGATTTTTCTCTCGACTCCATCCAAAATTCAGGAAGTTTCACCTCTCTCCTCTCTTGTGCTTTTCTTATTATAATTGTTATATTTGTACATTGAGGACAATGTACATCTTAAGTGTGGGGGGTGAAGTTTATCTTGAAAAGTTCCTAACTTTTTGCATTATTCTCAAATCCCTGAATTATATCTTGTTCTTAAGTAAATGTTCTCATATTCTTGTTAGAATGAAATTTCCTTTGATTTATGATTTTCATTGATATGTTTTGGATTAAGTCATAGTTAATTGTGCAGTGATGATTTAAACTTTAGGAGACTAGAGAATCAAGCATGATGAGTTTATTTTCAGAATTAAAAATTTGTTAGGTTGTCTACCTGAATCTAATTATTACCTTGAAGTCTGAAATTTACAAGGTTGACATCAAGAACCATAAATTTTTGTGAGATCTTGAGCCTTTTAGAGCATATATTTTTCGTGCTCACTTTATTGTTGGTTATGAGTGTGTCAACATTGATTTGTTATTCTAGAACTTGCTTCGATTATGCATGTCAAGATCACACTTTTGATTTGATATACTAAGATGATAAAGACACCTAGATTTTAACCCACTTACTCCATAAAAAAGCCTACCTTCATAATTAACCCCTAGTGCACCCCTTTGAGACTAACAAACCATTTCTTGACTCACCCATTAATATTAACCCAAAACCCACTTTGTATTTATTATCACCATTTCTCTTGACTACCCTTATATCGAGATTTGATTTGATCAGTTGCTTAACTATTTTCTTTATTTCAGTTGTTAAATTCTATCTTATTATTATTGTATGTTCTTATTCTTAAAAAAAAATGAAGTATATTCATTATTAGTTCTATGTTATTTGAGCTTAATCAGTTAATTTTACATTTTGAGAAGAAGCTCGTGTTATTAGTGATGAATTATTAATTGATGTAATTATTTAAGCTTTAGTTATTTTTCTAGTTAGGTAATTTATCAGTTCTGTAACACCCCAAACCCGGTCAATACACCACGACCGAATCTGGCATGTTACGGGGAAAATCGCGTTTGAAGGGTTAGGTTCCAGGTTAAAGATTCGATGAAAAACTCCTTGTCACATTTTATACTTGTCGAAATCTTGGGCATGATTGCTTTGTCATATTTTAATGTTTTAGGGTGATACCCGATGGTAAAGTTTAAAACACATTGCGTTATAGTTTTGAAAACCGTTGTCCTTCCAAGTTTTTAGCAATTTTAACTCAATTAATTTGTTAAAGCATATTAGAAAGCTACTTTAAGCATAAACATAGTAAAACCTAATTTAAAGGCCATTTACAACCCAAAATAAAACCAAATAGTAATAAATAAGCTAAAGTACCAAATTTTGTAAAGTCTGAGCAAATCTTTATTAAAGCATGGCATGAGCACCTCGAGTCTATCCCGGCTCCATGTCCGCGTCTAAGTGTCACCTGAAATGTCAAAGGAGAGGGTGAGTCGCAAGACTCAGTGCATAAATCCCACTCCCGATAATACAACATGCTAGCACACATCATATCATAGCAACATAATCAATGCACCCCGATCCTAACCATCCATATCACCTTTCTACCCCGTGTGGTACCAAACCACTGGTGGTGCCAAACCACTGGTGACCCAAAGTCACGAATAATCCAATGATGGGGCCAACCCATCGCGTGATACCAAATCACTAGCGCAGACGATCCCATATCTCAAAGTGGGGCCAACCCACGGTGGTGTTAACCACGAGGACGAGTCGCAATGAGGTGCCAAACCTCTGGTGTCCCAAAGACACAAGTGTGATACCAAATCACCGGTGACCGCAGATCACAAATCCGATGATGGGGCCAACCCATCGTGTGATACCAAATCACCGGCGTCAATCCCGTATAATCAATCGTGGGCCAACCCACCGTGGTGCTAAGCCACTGGGGCGAGGCGGCGAGGTGCCAAACCTCTGGTGACCCAAAGTCACAAAATATCATCTGTGGTACCAAACCACCTGGAGGTGCCAAACCTCCGGTGTCCCAAAGACACAAAGTGTCCCAAAGACACGGATATCATATTCCCCCTCCTCTCATATCACCCACACATGTCATACTAATGCAAATGATATAAAATATGCAATCATGCTAACATGCTCAAATGGCATCTCATGGTATTTACATCATAAAACATGTTATCACATATATCACTACAGATCTCGTAATGAAACGGACTTACCCGTGATCCGTGCTTATACCCCATCGGTACCAAACCCATCAATCATATTGTTTCACTTTAATAAGTAATTAGGTTATTAATCATATTACTAAAATGTAGTGTGTTAGTTTACACACTGCTAACACGAAAAGCCTTAGCTCCAAAGAACCGGTCTAAATCCCTCGATAACTCTGCTCCTAAAATCGGTCAACCAAGGGATTAGCAATCTAGACCATTCGGCCAAAGCTATCAAACCAAAGGGGTTAATATTGAGCCATTACCTTGCAAATGGTTTGGTTTCCTACCAAACCCGAACCAACAATGGTTCCTCTTACCAATCGGCCACCTCTAACAAATGACAACGGTTAATCTTTTAATAACTTGACTTAATGAAAACTAAAAGAATATACTAAAAGAACTCGTTCTTACCACCACTTACCAAGCGGTTAACAAGGAAAGAAGGCTCCACTTGATCGCCTCCCAATCCCGGGCGCCCCTAAAGAAATCGGTTCAATGCCAAAAGGTTAACTCCTTTCACCAATCACCACAATCGGTTCTTAACCAAATCAAAATCGACAAGAGCACAGGAGAAAAGAAATAGCCATTCGGCCCTATGCTTACCTTCCCCGTAACCCGATTGGAACCAAGACTAGAACAACACCACACCAAAATTCGACCACAAGAACACCACTAGAAGAGAAAGAGATTCGGCCAAAACTTCAAAAGAAAGAAAAGGGAATTTGGCTTTAGGTGTTTAACACCCTTGGGTTCTGGCTTTGAGTGGGAAAAAGAAGATGATGTGAAATGGGAATAGAGTTTCGGCACAACAAGAATGGGAAGAACAATTGAAGAAAACGGCTAAAGAGTTTTGAAGCAGGAAGAGAATAAAAGATGGATAGAGAGAGTACTTACGGTTTTGAAAGAAAAAGAATTGATGAAAGTGTTTTGGAGGCTAGAGTTTCGGCTCAACACAACCAACAAAAGAAAGAACGAGAGAAGAGAACATTCGGCTACCAAGAAAATTGAGAGAAAACAAAGCAAAATTCGGCAACTAAATGCTTAGACTTTCGGTTTCAAAGTGGACAAAAGAGAGAGTTTTGCTTGACAAAAGAAGAAGTTTAGCTTACCTATTGCTTTTGGCCGAAAAAATGCACAAAATTGCCTATTCAATTTCTCGGCATTCCCACTCCCCCACAAGCCAAGCCGTCCCACTCCCCAAAACTCTCCCACAACCGGCCACTTCCACCATACACTCACAACCACTCATTCAAAACACTTTGAACAAGTCTCCTTCCTAAATTCACTCTCCACCCATCATTTGAGCATTTGACTTGGTCTTAGGCAGAGTTTGAACTGCCTACAACTCCTCCCTTCCATGCCGTCAAAAATGAAAGCCAAAATGGGGGATTTTCGCAGCTTGAACTCAAGACCTCTCCCCCCTGCAATTGACGCCAAACACAAGCTCCAAGTGGCGCATACTTTGCCACTCCACCAGCTCCTCCTTTGTGCTATAAATCACCAATAAAAATCTATAAGCCTCAGCTCCTTCAGCTCCTCTCCCCTAAGCCTAGAATTAAAATTTTTTTCCATCTACTCAGGCTTACTTCTAGCTTACAACTAAGCCCCTAAAACATCAAAACAGTAACATAGCACACCAGACACATGCAAACAAAGTCAAAACAAAAATAGGCCCTAACCCGGGATATTACAGTTCTACCCCCCTTAAAATAATTTCGACCCCGAAATTACCTGATCAGAAGAGTTGAGGGTATTGCTGTCTCATCATATCCTCGGGTTCCCACGTCGCTTCTTCCACGCCATGATTCCGCCACGCACCTTTTACAAAAGGCACAGACTTCCTACGCAGAACCTTCACATCCCGATCTAAAATCGCATGTGTTCTTCCTCCGTGGTCAAATCTGAATTTACCTCGATCTCTTCCATCGCTACCACATGCGATGGATCCGAACGATAACGCCAAGCATCGAAAATGGAAAACGTCGTGGATCGACTTAGCTCTGCGGCAACTCAAGCGTCGATACGCCATCGTCCCACTCGTCTCAATACCTTATACGGCCCAATAAACCTCGGAATTAGCTTGCCTTTCTTTCCGAACCTCAAAACCTTCTTCCATGGCGAGACCTTCGAAAAACTTGATCCCCACGAGAAAACTCTATGTCTCACCGCTTAAGATCGGCGCATAAGACTTGCCGGCCTGCGAGCTTCCTTCAACCGAGCTCGAATCAACTTAACCTTGTATTCGGTCTCGATGAACCAACTCGGGTCCTAACAATGGCGTTCACCTAATTCCGTCCAACACGTAGGTGATCGACACTTCCTACCATACAACGCCTCATATGGTGCCATCTTGATGCTCGCTTGGTAATCGCGTTGTTGTAGGCAAACTCAGCTAATGGTAGAAACTCCTCCCAACTACCTCTCAAATCCGAACACAACCCCTCAAAGATATCCTCCAAGATCTCGAATAACCCTTTCCGATTGTCCGTCGATTTGCGGGTGAAAAGCCGTCTTTGAAATCCAACCGCTGCGTGCCAGAGCTTTGATGCAACGCTTTCCAGAACCTTGATGTAAATCGGGATCCCTATCCGTGATGATCGATCATCGCACACCGTGCAACCTCACTATCTCTCGAAACATACGACCGCCAACCTCTCAAGTGAGTAGTCAACTCTCACCGGAATGAAATGAGCTGATTTAGTCGGTCGATCCACAATTACCCAAATCGAATCCTTCTTGCTTGGCGTAGCGTAACTCCACCGACGAAATCCATGGTTATCCTTTCCCACTTCCATCGAGGAATCTTCACAGTCAAGCAACCACGACGCGACAATCGATGTTCACCCTTGACTCTGCTGACATGTCGACACTTCCCAACACACTCTGTCACTTCTTTCTTCTCTGGACCAGTGCCACCAAAATCGCTCTCGAGATCCCTATACATCTTACTACCTCCGGGATGCATAGCATAAGGGCTGCTATGTGCGTCTGAAAGAATCCTCTGCCTCGACTCAACATCCTTGGGCATACAAGCTTTACCTTGAAAACACAAAGCACCCCATCACTAGACAAACTATAACCTCCAAACCACCATCCTGTACTGCTGCAACCTCTGTGCACTCAAAACCTCATCCTCTAACTGTTTCTCTCACGATCCGCTCAACCCAAGTAGGCTTAATCTGCAACTCTGCCAGAATACTCCCGTCGTCATACAAACTCAAATGGGCAAACATCGCTCTTAAGTCCGAAACAACCTTGCGGCTCAACGCATCTGCCACCACGTTAGCCTTGCCCGGATGATACTCAATCGAACAGTCGTAGTCTTTAAGCAACTCAACCCATTTGCGCTGCCTCAAATTCAAATCCTTCTGAGTCAAGAGGTACTTCAGACTCTTATGATCGGTGTAGACTATTGATCTCTCTCCGTACAAGTAGTGCCTCCAAATCTTCAACGCAAAGACTACAACCGCTAACTCCAGATCGTGCGTCGGATAGTTGACCTCATGTGGCCTCAAATTTGCCGAGATCGTAAGCCACAACCTTACCTTCCCGCATCAAAGACACAACCCAACCCGTATGTGATGCATCGCGATGAGACCGTGAATTCCTTACCACCTCGAGTTGAATCAAAACCCGAGCTTCATTAGAATCTTCTTAAGCTTGTCGAAACTCTCCTGCTGCTTTCGACCCGGACAAACGGAACCTCTTTCCTTAACAACTTGGTCATTGGTGCCGCAATCAACGAAAAACCCTCTACAAACCTTCTCGGTAGTATCCCCGCCAAACCTAGAAACTCCGAATCTCACCCACCGACTTAGGCGGTTTCCAATCCAAAATCGCCTCAATTTTCTCGAGGATCCACTCTAATCCCCTCACCGACACTACATGTCCCAAGAAAGTCACTTCTCTAAGCCGAACTCGCACTTACCGAACTTAGCGTAAAGTCGCTTCTCCTCAAAATCTGCGATTACCACACGCAAATGCGCATCATGCTCTTCTTCTCGTTCTTGAATACACCAGGATGTCGTCAATAAGAACTACCACGAATCGGTCCAGATCTTCTTTGAAACACCCTATTCATCATATCCATGAATCTTTGCCACAGCGTTAGTCAACCCGACGAAATTATTACGTAAATTCGTAGTGCCCATACCGAGTCCGGAACGCTTGTCTTGTGAATATCCGCTTCTTTCACCTTTAATCGGTGATACCCGGACCTCGAGTCAATCTTAGAAAATACCACTGCACCTTCACATGATCAAACAAGTCATCTATCCGTGGCAACGGATACTTGTTTTTGATCGTCACTTATTCACCAAGCGGTAATCTATGCACATCCGCATTGTACCATCTTTCTTCTTAACAAAGAGTACCGGGTGCACCCCGGTGAAACACTTGGCCCGGATAAAACCTCGGTCCAACAACTCTTGGATCCGAGCCTTAAGCTCCACCAATTCCTTTGGCGCCATCCTATACGGAGCAATAGACACCGCGCAGATTACGGGTAACAAATCTATCCCAAACTCTACCTCACGATCCGGCGGCAAACCCTAAGTTCTTACGAAACACATCAGCAAATTCCTTAAGCTGTTCGGACTTTTTCTACAAAGGACTCTTTAGCCTCCAAGGCATACACATGAACCACATACGCTTTCACACTCCTTTTCTCACCATCTTCTCGCCTTTTGAAGCGGACACCACATTAGATAAGTAATCTCTCCTATTACCTATCATAGGCACTTCATCACCCTCGATCGTCTTTAGAACCATGCGCTTTAGCGCGCAATCCAACTTCGCCGGTACTTAACCAACCACCCCATCCTAAGAATCAAATCGAACTCCCAAATGGCGCTTCCATCGGATCGTGAAGAAACACTACCCTTGGAGTTCTAGGGGTACATCTCTAAACGACTTATCTACAACTACGGAATGACCTAGAGGGCTAATTACGGTCATCCGCCTAGAAGTAGATTCGAGTCTAAGTCCATGGTCTCTACTATACTCATCGCCATGTAAGAATGCGTCGAACCCACATCAATCAAAGCAATAAAAGGAGAACCAAAGATCAAGAACGCACGGTTATGACGTCCGGTGCGTCGCCCTCCTCTCGGTGCCTTGCCGCATACACTAACCCAGTATGCGGCGTCGGGAACTACCGCACCCCTGCCTGGTGACTCCACGGCCCCGACCAGATCCATTACTACCTCTGCCATTACCACGGCCCCTCTGCGGTGGCGGTACATTATTCTGGAATCGAGTACGGCCCGACTCTCGGGAATCTCGCCAACTTACGCGACGGTCCCTCACGCGATGATCCAGAGAACCACACTCAAAACAACCTTTTCCACCGGTCCAAAGAAATTTCTCCCCAATGATATCTCCCACAATGGTTACACCGCGGCGGTCCTCGACTAGCAAAGAACAACCCTACCAGCTGATTCGGCCCACTGCCTAGCCCTTTTCTCGAGGATTACCCGACGATCCGTAAGACCCAAAGCTCCTCTTATGCCTGCTTCGCCCATGCCCCGCCTCACGGACTCCTTAACACCCTCGGCTACCTTAGCCTTCTCAACCAGACAAAGAAACTCACGCTCCTGGCCGAGGAGCAATCAGCGGACCTCAACTCGTCTCTCGGACCATCCTCGAAACGAACACACCTCTCGTGTTCGGTAGCCACAATACCCCTAGCATACCGGCTCGGCCTTCAAGAACTCACCTCATACTCGGAAACAGACTTACTCCCTTGGACTAGCCTCAAAATGCTTTTCATTGCGTGTCGATGTAGCTAGCTCCAATGTACTTTTTCTCAAATGCACTACTGAAATAATCCCATGTCGGATCCTCTGCGCCACACTGTCCCGAACCGTGAGCCACCACTGGTATGACTCATCCCGAAGAAGCGATACTATGCCCTTCACTTTTCTCTCCTCGCAGATCAAGTCCAGATCATCCATGATCCGCCTCCGTTGCCTCCACCAATACTCAGCGAAGGCTGGAGCAACACCGTAAACACCTCGAAAGAATTCACCCCATTTGCCCGAAGTCGCTCGAACCGATTTCCTAGCTCCCGCACCACCACCACCTACTCCAACTACCCTTTCCAACACTCGCAAAGATCGCTTTGTGACACTGCGTCATCCCCATCGATCTTGAAACTCACCACCTCCAAACTGGTGGCGGTACGGTATCTCATTTTCGACCCACGACTGGACCCTACGGGTTCGAAACCGTCATCCTACCACGACCTGCGTCCCACGACCACGTCCACCTCTAGCGCTCATGACTAAATTCTCTACGATCCGATTTAGGAGTTTTATGCATCAATATTTATTCCATCGCTTTTAAAGCAAAGTCTTATGAATAGTAAAGAAGCTTTGTTTTCGCGAGTTCACGAGAATCCTATCGATTTGATTTCTAAAGTAATCCACTATTGCAATCATCCAATCACATCAATAAATCACAAGAAATAGTAAGGGTACTTACAGGCGGATCGGTGCAGGAGACTCGGTGTCATGCCTTTCAAACCATTTATTTCAAACAAAACACTTAAAATAGACTTTTGAAAACATTTTGGGCCTCAGGCCCACAGCCGAGCCTTTGAAACTTGGCTCTGATACCACAATTGTAACACCCCAAACCCGGTCAATACACCACGACCGAATCTGGCATGTTACGGGGAAAATCGCGTTTGAAGGGTTAGGTTCCAGGTTAAAGATTCGATGAAAAACTCATTGTCACATTTTATACTTGTCGAAATCTTGGGCATGATTGCTTTGTCATATTTTAATGTTTTAGGGTGATACCCGATGGTAAAGTTTAAAACACATTGCGTTATAGTTTTGAAAACCGTTGTCCTTCCAAGTTTTTAGCAATTTTAACTCAATTAATTTGTTAAAGCATATTAGAAAGCTACTTTAAGCATAAACATAGTAAAACCTAATTTAAAGGCCATTTACAACCCAAAATAAAACCAAATAGTAATAAATAAGCTAAAGTACCAAATTTTGTAAAGTCTGAGCAAATCTTTATTAAAGCATGGCATGAGCACCTCGAGTCTATCCCGGCTCCATGTCCGCGTCTAAGTGTCACCTGAAATGTCAAAGGAGAGGGTGAGTCGCAAGACTCAGTGCATAAATCCCACTCCCGATAATACAACATGCTAGCACACATCATATCATAGCAACATAATCAATGCACCCCGATCCTAACCATCCATATCACCTTTCTACCCCGTGTGGTACCAAACCACTGGTGGTGCCAAACCACTGGTGACCCAAAGTCACGAATAATCCAATGATGGGGCCAACCCATCGCGTGATACCAAATCACTAGCAGACGATCCCATATCTCAAAGTGGGGCCAACCCACGGTGGTGTTAACCACAGGGACGAGTCGCAATGAGGTGCCAAACCTCTGGTGTCCCAAAGACACAGTGTGATACCAAATCACTGGTGACCGCAGTCACAAATCCGATGATGGGGCCAACCCATCGTGTGATACCAAATCACTGGCGTCAATCCCGTATAATCAACTGTGGGGCCAACCCACCGTGGTGCTAAGCCACTGGGCGAGACGCCGAGGTGGCCAACCCTCTGGTGACCCAAAGTCACAAAATATCACTGGTGGAACCAAACCACTGGAGGTGCCAAACCTCTGGTGTCCCAAAGACACAGTGTCCCAAAGACACGGATATCATATTCCCCCTCCTCTCATATCACCCACACATGTCATACTAATGCAAATGATATAAAACATGCAATCATGCTAACATGCTCAAATGGCATCTCATGGTATTTACATCATAAAACATGTTATCACATATATCACTACAGATCTCGTAATGAAACGGACTTACCCAGATCCGTGCTTATACCCCATCGGTACCAAATCCATCAATCGTATTGTTTCACTTTAATAAGTAATTAGGTTATTAATCATATTACTAAACAGTAGTGTGTTAGTTTACACACCGCTAACACGAAAAGCCTTAGCTCCAAAGAACTGGTCTAAATCCTCGATAACTCGCTCCTAAAATCGGTCAACCAAGGGATTAGCAATCTAGACCATTCGGCCAAAGCTATCAAACCAAAGGGGTTAATATTGAGCCATTACCTTGCAAATGGTTTGGTTTCCTACCAAACCCAACCAACAATGGTTCCTCTTACCAATCACCACCCTCTAACAAATGACAACGGTTAATCTTTTAATAACTTGACTTAATGAAAACTAAAAGAATATACTAAAATAACTCATTCTTACCACCACTTACCAAGCGGTTAACAAGGAAAGAAGGCTCCACTTGATCGCCTCCCAATCCCGGACGCCCCTAAAGAAATCGGTTCAATGCCAAAAGGTTAACTCCTTTCACCAATCACCACAATCGGTTCTTAACCAAATCAAAATCGACAAGAGCACAGGAGAAAAGAAATAGCCATTCGGCCCTATGCTTACCTTCCCGTGAACCCGATTGGAACCAAGACTAGAACAACACCACACCAAAATTCACCACAAGAACACCACTAGAAGAGAAAGAGATTCGGCCAAAACTTCAAAAGAAAGAAAAGGGAATTCGGCTTTAGGTGTTTAACACCCTTGGGTTCGGCTTTGAGTGGGAAAAAGAAGATGATGTGAAATGGGAATAGAGTTTCGCACAACAAGAATGGGAAGAACAATTGAAGAAAACGGCTAAAAGAGCTTTGAAGCGGGAAGAGAATAAAAGATGGATAGAGAGAGTACTTACGGTTTTGAAAGAAAAAGAATTGATGAAAGTGTTTTGGAGGCTAGAGTTTTGGCTCAACACAACCAACAAAAGAAAGAACGAGAGAGAGAACATTCGGCTACCAAGAAAATTGAGAGAAAAACAAAGCAAAATTCGACAACTAAATGCTTAGACTTTCGGTTTCAAAGTGGACAAAAGAGAGAGTTTTGCTTGACAAAAGAAGAAGTTTAGCTTACCTATTGCTTTTGGCCGAAAAATACACAAAATTGCCTATTCAATTTCGGCATTCCCACTCCCCACAAGCCAAGCCGTCCACTCCCCCAAAACTCTCCTCAACCGGCCACTTCCACCATACACTCACAACCACTCATTCAAAACATTTTGAACAAGTCTCCTTCCTAAATTCACTCTCCACCCATCATTTGAGCATTTGACTTGGTCTTAGGCAGAGTTTGAACGCCTACAACTCCTCCCTTCCATGCCACAAAAAATGAAAGCCAAAATGGGGATTTTCGCAGCTTGAACTCAAGACCTCTCCCCGCAATTGACGCCAAACACAAGCTCCAAGTGGCGCATACTTTGCCACTCCACCAGCTCCTCCTTTGTGCTATAAATCACCAATAAAAATCTATAAGCCTCGGCTCCTTGACTCCTCTCCCTAAGCCTAGAATTAAAATTTTTTCCATCTACTCAAAGCTTACTTCTAGCTTACAACTAAGCCCCTAAAACATCAAAACAAAGAACATAGCACACTGCACACATGCAAACAAAGTCAAAACAAAAATAGGCCCTAACCCGGGATATTACAAGTTTAGTCTCGATACTAACCCTCTAATTCAGCCTTTATCCACCTTTAACCCAAGCCCCGTTACAACCCATAAAAGACCTTTTGATTTGTGTATCATATCATTTTACAACGGTGGAGATTTGATTTTCATGCAAGCCTATGGGATTAACTTTTCATGTTTGACTTTTGAGTGCTTATTTTTGAACCTTAAACACCTTGAGTGATTTGAGTGAACCCTTAGTGAGGATGTCAATTCTTGTTGATTTTGAACTAAAAGGTGATTATTTAGGTAAGGGGAAACACCTATTTTTCGTACTATAAAAACTATGACTTTGATTGTTTGAATCTTTAGGAACCTTCTGGTTAAATTATCAATGTATGAATTACCTATGAATTATGATGAAACATTATTGATAAAGGTTATGAATTTAGGAAATTCGATTTTAATTGTGAGTTGAGAATTTTGCTTGAGGACAAGCAAATTCTTAAGTGTGGGGGGTATTTGATAACCCGTAATATATCCATATTTTAATCCCACATTAAGCATACTTTTGGATGATTTAATCCCTTGAATTGTGAAATTTGATGCTCGTAATCCTTTAATTTCATGTTTTATACTTAGGAGAGCATTGGAGGATGAAAAGAACGAGAAACGGGCCAAAAACAGAGAAAATGGGCCAAAGTAGGAAATCAACATGGCCTGGAGTTCACCACACAGTCGTGCCACTTTAGCAGACTCGAACACGGCCTTGGGCTCGATTCACACGGGCATTTCACACGGGCGTGTCCCTGCCGTAGCCAAGATGAGTTTCATTCGGATTAGGGTACTTGTGGGCCAAGTAAGGCATCCCGAAAGCCTATATAAACACCCAAGAGGGCAACCTAAAAGGGGGGCGAAGCCAGAGAGGGCTGAACACAGGAAATTACTCGAAGACAGCCAGTTGATTCATCCCAAAAGCCGGAATAACACTCAAGACAAAAGATCTTCCCTTCAATTTCCTTCAGGGGGTTTTAGGGTTTTCTTATGTTTTGTTATTTACTTTCTTCTGAGATGTATTCTTTATTAAACATGAACTAAACCCCTCAAATACCTGAGTGGGATGAAACCTAAGACGGATCTTGTTATTGTTTTCTGAACTGTATGATAAATACTTGATTTGTTCTTAATTATGTGTTCTTAATTCTTGTTCTAATATTTCAGGATATTGATTCAAGAATTGATGTGCTTAGGCAGTGGAGCAAAAGTCCCTGTTTAAGAGTACATCTAGCATAGTTAAGCGGAGTTGATCGCAACCCTAGAGATAGGATGACCAAAATCTGTCAGATTAGGGTCAAACCTAATATGGGAGTCCATAGATCGAGTTAATGCAACACTAGGGGTTTTAATTAGAAAGAGATTTCAATTAATTAACTGTAACATCCCGAAATTGGGCCTAGTAGGATTGGGCCTTGAGCTTTAGGAAAAATTTGAGTATTATTTTTGTGTTGGCTCGGGTAGGAATTTTGTGTGTTAGCATAGTCTTGTGAAGGCTTGATTTTATTTAGGAAGTTAGATAATTTTTTTTAGTATGGTTTATTTAATGAAGTGGATTAAGTGAGCTTAGCACTTAAGTTAATTTAAGTGTTAAATTCTAACACATGAGGAGTTAGTGGCATAGTGGATAATGAGCTTGAAAGGTTACTTGAGGGAAGTGGTTCGAGTTGCTTGGAAAGCATTTTGAAGACTTTATTTTTGTATCCTAGCATTGATGGACGGTCAAACTCTAATTATGATAGGTTGGACCTTAAGTTTTTGGTAAGTTGAATATTGGTTTAAGGAAAGCTTGAAATAGGGGATAAGAATCTTAAAGTTATGGAAGGTTGGGGAGACAAAAGGCTTGAAGAGTGGATGATGTTTTGGAAGCTTTTCCATGGTCATTTGACCATGAACCTAGACGGCATAAGGGGCTAAGGGGGTTGGTTTAATTGGGACGGAGATTAAGGGGTTGATAGGGAAGAATTGAGGAGGAAAAAGGGGGATTGTGTTGGCTAATGTGTTGACCGAATATGGTATGGATTGGGGAGGTGTTAGTTGACCAAAATCTTAACAATTTGTGCATCTTTTCCCTTTTCTCCAAATTTTTCTTCCTAGCCGAAATGGTCATTTGCATTAGGTGAAAACTTTGTTTTGTTTTGGCTATCATATTTTGACCAAATTGGTACTCTTTTTCTTTGTTTTTCTTTCAAGCTTTTCTCTCTTTTTGGTACCAAAATATTACCACTTTTGAAGGCATTTTTCTTTCATCCTTTCTTACTTGACCATTACCAAAAAGTTTAGAAGACATTTTTCATTTCTTTTCTTCCTCTCTAGTGCCGAAATCATCCTAGCACCAAGGGCATATCTCATATTCTCTTTTTCTTTTCTTTCTCTTTCTCTTTTCTCCTTCTTTCTCTTAGCCAAACCATTCTCTATTTCCACCATCTTTTCTCTTCTCTTTTGTTAAAGCCAAATCACCATTTCTTTTCTTTTTAATTGTTAAGGTCGAATCCCTTTATAGTTCAAGTAAGGGTGAATCAATCTCTGTGTTACGGGTAAGGATTATCTATCAATCATTTTCTTTCTTTTCTTTTGGATTAGCCGAATCTAGGAATCTAATCCCTTTTTATTATCTTTGGCCGAAACTTGAAGGAAAGTTCGGGGTTTCTTTGTAGCCAACATTTAGGGGGAATCATTCGGGATTTGAACAATCCAAGGTAAGGAGATGATGATATTCGGCCAAAGGCCATATCTTTTTAGTGATAATCGATTTCTCACATAGTGTTATGTAGGTGCTATCGACGTTGTAGGCAAGGGTCGGAAATCTTAAGTATTATATCGCTTTCGTGTTTGCAAGGTGTGTAACTTATGCTAAAATTCTAATAGATCAATAGCTTTATTGATAAAAATGTGTTTATAAAGAAATATAAATGTTTATGGCTTCGGGTACCATTCAATGGTACGGTGAATTGAGGTATGTTATTCCTTCGTACTATGTATGATTCTAATATGAAACATATTCGATATTTGATTATGATTTTGATATAATGTACAAGGCATAATATTTACATCGCTAATAATGCTATATGCATAATATGAAATGTGTCCGATTCCGATATGATAATGGGGCATATGGCATGATAATGAAATAATATGTTATTGCATGGGCATATGGGTAATATTGAAAGGGGAAGTGTTCCGGTGGTTTTTACCACATTATCCGGTGACTTCGGTCACGATATTATGAATCCGGTGACTTCGGTCACGATATTATGAATCTGGTGACTCTGTCACAATTATCTGGTGGCTATGCCACGATTATAAGGGCGATGTGCATGTTGACTGCAGCAACTGCCTTCGATGGTGTGTAGCGGATGGATGGTCAATTTAGTAATCCCCACGGTGTGATTGGTAGGTACGAGTGGTGTGTAGCGAATGGATATCTAAGTTGGGTTCGGGATTGCATTTCATTTTATATGTACATGTGATTATCTGATTTGCTATATTATGGGCTTATGGCTAAATGTGATTTAAATGGGCTTTATTGCTATGATCGATTGGGTTTTTAGTGTACTGTTACACATTGAGTCTCATTGACTCACCCTTCATGGGATATCTTTTCGTGTGATTCGTGAGATCGCGGATGTGGAGCCTGATGAACTCGAGGAGGCCATGCAATAAAATTTGATTTTACAAGAACTTCCATTTGGGTACCTTATTATATTTTAATTTGGGTTTTCATATTTTATAGATTTGTAATAAGGCCTCTTTAATTATGGTTTTGGATTATTTATATGCTTTGGGATTTATTCTAAACATGTTTAAGTATATCACTTGATTAATTTAATAATTGAGCTAAAGTTTTCTAAACTATAAAAACGCTATGGTATTTTATCTTACCATTAGGTAATCTAAATTGTTGATAATAAAATTATAAATTAAGTGTTTTCTACAACTTAAATGATTTCCAAAATTTTAAGTTTCTACATTCAAATGCAAACGGTTTCAAAGTATTAATTCGAGTTTTCTTAAAATGAAACAAATGTTTTCTAACCAATGATTTATCCACTTAGTTTAAAAGTTTTATTTATGGAATTTCAAAGTAAATTTCCAGTTTTTAACTTTTTAAACATCTGATTTCTACAAATATAGAATTACAAAGAATTTTTCACTAAAATTTAATCGCTATCTCAATTTTCTTCGAAACGTTTTTCTTCGTAGCATGCCAAATTCGGTCGTGGCGTATTGATCGGGTTTGGGGTGTTACATTAACCTAGGATTAGACGTTATTAGTCTCGAAAGGGATAAAAAAATAAATTAGGGAATCCTATGGATCAAGTCAAGTGAATAAATCGTCTGGTTCAGAGTTAAGTAACAAGTGAAGTCTAGGTGGATTCTTCCTCAGGTATTGTCTTAATCAACTGGTTTTCCCAAAAGTATTTTCCCAATTCATTCTCTGTGTCTTAGCATCCTTGGTTTAGTAATTAGTTAATTAAACATCGATTCCCTTAATACTTAGGCTAGATAATAAAAAGATAGTAACTACTAGTACTCTTAGTCCTTGAGGATACGATATTTTCGGTCTTACCATAGCTATACTACTGAACGATAGGTGCACTTGACTTATTCGTTGTCATAGTTAGTTTGGACACGATCAAGGGTAATATCCTCTGCATTAGTGAGAGGAACATTAGCAGTCTTGCACAATGTAGTAATGAGAGAAGGAAAATTTAAACTTCTGGCATTCTTCTCTGCACAACTATGGACTTCCTGAAAAATGATCCTTCCCACATTAATCTTTCTTCCTTTTATAATAGAATGCAATAACAACATCCTTTCCTTGGTATTGTGTGTGGATGGCATAAGCTGACTTTTCAAGAAATGATACCACACTTTCCCAATTAGTTTTCGGGAAGCCCTTTCAACATTGTAGCATTCCTGACTAGAGACAATCCATGTTGTGCTCTCGACACATAAATCCTTCAAAACTTGTGTCAAACCCTCAGCTGTGATGTTATCCGCAAACTTTGTATGGTCCTCATCAAACGGTACAGATGTGCCCCTCACATAGATGAAAAGAGAATTAGGGGAGTTCACATGGGCATAGAACTCCGCAACTACTCTACCTAAAACATCCTCTTGGTGTAAGCAGAAAATGCCCCACCCATGCTGCTCTGCTATCGACGAAACAAACTTGTCATATCCCATATAGGGTTCATCCTTAAATAAAAATCCCTGCTCAAAACAAAAGGGATGCTTCAAAATATTATTTGAGTATCTTGTAGCTACAGCAAAGTTGAAGAATGTCTTTGGTTGAGAAGCATCAGTGCGCAATGACTCCATGGTTTTAAAAGCTTTCCTGACTCGAGCCATTAAGAAAGAATAAAGAGAAATCTTTGATAGATGCAGTGTAAAGAAAATGGAGTAAAGGTTGAAGGTAAAGAAACCGTAAAGGTGAGAGCTTTATGAGAAACGTAAAACGTGAACAATTAGGGAGAGGGAAATAAGGGGGTTAATGATCACAATTTTAGGGAAGATGAAACTTGCTAGGGAAGTTTGTGATGTGGTGAGAAGAAAAGAAATAAATCCTTGAGAGAAAATAAAAGAAAATGACCTAGCCCTACAATATAGGATAACTTCCTAAGGCTCAAAAAAAAAATTAGGTTAATCTGCTCAAGGACTCTCTCCTTTAGACTTTTCTACCTGGTCAACCCTTTATAATTTAACACCTCATCACATAGTTTGTAACGACATAATGCTCTTCTTTAATGCAACAACAGTCGTCTTCCCAGTACACACTAAGAAGTTTGGTCTTTTATCCTACCTCTGAAAAGCTGGGCTAATGTATAAGAATAAAAAATGAAATAAAAATTTAGCACATAACCAACGAACAAAAATAACTAAAAAAAAACAAAAAAATAAATTTAAAGTAAAAAAAATAAAACAAAATCCAAAATTTCTTACTCAAGCAGTTCGAAGGTCGATGCTTTTCTTGTCACGCTCCACATGAGCACCCCAATAGTGCTTCAAGTGTTGTCCTTTAACTTTGAGTGTTGTCATGCTCCATGTGAGAATACTTGTACTACTTCAAAAGGACCTGACCAGCGAGATTTCAAGTTACCAGGGAACAATTTAACTCTAGAATTAAATAGTAATACATGCTGTCCTGGTTCAAATTTCCTTAGCATATTTCTGTTATCATGCCATTATTTTTTATTATTATTTATAGTCTAGCATTTTCAAATGCTTGTGCCCGAAACTCTTCCATTTCATTTAACTCTAACAACCTTTTATTGCCATCAACAACCCAGTTCATGTTCAACTTCTTGATAGCCCAAAATGCTTTGCTCAAGCTCAACAGGTAAGTGACATGGTTTTTTGTAAACAAGTTTAAAAGGAGACATTCCTAATGGTGTTTTAAATGCAGTATGATAGGCCCACAAAGCTTCATCCTGTCTGGTGGACCAATCCTTACGAGATGGATTCACCACTTTTTCTAAAATTTGTTTAATTTCTCTATTAGAAATCTGAGCTTGTCCATTTGTCTGGGGAAGATATGTCGTAGCAATCTTATGATTCACCCCATACCTGTGCAAGGCATTGGCCACCGGTATACAATCAAAATGGGATCCTTCATCATTGATAATGGCTCTAGAGGTACCAAATCTTGTAAAGATGTTATTATGTAGGAACTTTAGTACTGACTTAGCATCATTAGTAGCTAGGGCTACTGCTTCTACCCATTTAAAAATGTAATATACCGCCAAAAGTATGTACAATTTGCTTAATGATGGTGGAAATGGACCCATAAGGTCTATTCCCCACATATCAAATAACTCAACCTTCAGTATACTTTGCAGCGACATTTCATGTCTCCTAGATATATTCCCCTTTCTCTGACAATGGTCACACGATTGACAATATTCATGAGCATCTTTGAACAAATTTGACCAATAGAATCTCGATCGAAGCACTTTAGCTGCGGTTCTCATTCCTCCAAAATGTCTTCCATAAGGAGTTGAATGGAAATCTCCACAATACTGTGTATTTCATCGTCAGGGACACCCTTCCGAATGATTTGATTGGCACAATGTTTAAATAAGAAGGGTTAATCCCAATAATAGTTCTTAGCATAACAAAGAATTTCCATATTTTGTGGGTGTTTAAATTAGGCGGCATCACACCACTCACCAAGAAATTCACTATATTGGCGTACCAGGGTAATGCCTTGGAAAATAACAATTGTTCATCTAGAAAATCTTCTTTAATAAAGTTATCATTGCCATCTACATTACCCGATTCTAACCTTGACAAATGATCAGCCACTTGGTTTTCAGTCCCCTTTCGATCCCAAATTTCCAAGTCAAACTCTTGTTTGTAACAATACCCACCTAATAAACCTCAGCTTGGCATCTTTCTTACTCGCCAAGTACTTAATAGCCGGGTGATCTGTGTAAACTGTGGCCTTGGTACCCACTAGATAAGGATGGAGTTTTTAAAACACGAACACCACAACTAACAATTCCTTTTCTGTGGTAGTATAATTAAGCTGGTGCATTCGTTAGAGTTTTGCTAGCGTAATATATTGCACGCAGTATTTTGTCTCTCCTCTGCCCTAACACTGCTCCCAGGGCATAATTGCTGGCATCGCACATGAGTTCGAACGAAAAGGTCCATTCTGGAGCTACTACAATTGGTGCTTCTACCAGTCTTTTCTTTAACTCCTCAAAAGCGCCCAAGCAGTGTTCATCAAAATCAAAGGGTCTATTTTGCTCCAACAGTGTGCACAAGGGTTTAGATAACTTCGAGAAATCCTTAATGAATCTTGTATATAATCCTGCATGACCCAGAAAACTTCTAACACCCTGACACTAGTAGGAGGTGACAAATTTTCTATTACATCAATTTTTGCTTTGT
Organism: Gossypium sturtianum; assembly: GCA_025698515.1. Lineage (NCBI taxonomy): Eukaryota > Viridiplantae > Streptophyta > Magnoliopsida > Malvales > Malvaceae > Gossypium > Gossypium sturtianum. The sequence goes on from CM046948.1 coordinate 129,989,631, forward strand.
TTACTTCAATTCATCACTGTGATATCTTATGCCCTTAGACAATTCCTTCACAAACCATGAAGTGGCAATTGTCCCAGTTCAAGACAAGATTAGTTTCTTCACAGTGGCATAGAACCAATTCCAAAATTTTCAAACAATCTTAAAATTGTTGCCAAATACAGAGAAATCATCCATGAAAAGTTAAAGGAATTTCTCCACCATATCCGAGAATATGACCATCATACAACGTTGAAAAGTTGCCAGAGCATTACATTATCAAAATGGTATTCTTCTAAACACAAAATTACCATATGGACGCATGAAAGTTTTCTTTTCTTGTTCATTGGGAGTTATAGAAATCTGGTTATACCCTGAATGTAATAGCTCGATTTTGGGCCTAGTCGGAATAGTGGTTTTGGGGCCAAAAATCCGACGAGGAAAATCTTATTTTTTTATATTTTTATGGTCTACGATTTCACGGAAAGATTTTGTGAAAATTTTGTTCGAAAATTTGGACGTTTGGGCACTCAATTTAGTCAAAAGGACTAAATTGTAAATAGTGCAAAAGTTGAGTTCCACATGTTAGAAGTGTCCAATTTCTATGAAATTTTAAATTGGAGGTCCTTAAATGGTAATTAGACCATTGGTTAAATTTTTGGACAAAAATGGACATGAGATAAGTGAAATAGGATATTTTTAAGTTAGGGGCATTTTGGTAATTTGGTAATTAAATGGACTAAAAGACAAAATAAAAGCCTCCATCTTCTTGCTTGGCCGAATTTAGCATGGGGGAAGCCATGGCTAGGGTTTTCAAGCTTTCAAGCTCAATAATCAAAGAAAACGAGGTTCTGACTTAGAACGGGGGAAAAACGAGTAACTGACGGTTAGGTCCCTTTTTGCCATTTTGGTATCGAGGTAAGTTCGTATGTTAATCATAAATTTTTATTTGATAAATTGATGAATAATTTGTGAATTTAATTATATTACTTGTTGTACAATGAAAATCCGATGTTCGAGACTAGCGAACGCAAAGTTGAACACTTTCATTCGGTACTAAAATATAAATTGACGGAAAAGACCATGAATGAGTCACGGCAAAGTGTGACTAAGTGAAATCGTGTAAGACCATAGTTAGACTATGGTATCAAGATATGGTTCTATGTGAGATTGTGGAATAAAATAGCTATGGTCACATGTGTAGTACTAAATGCAGGCTACTATGTGCACTGGATAGCATCTATTATTATTGGTGGGCTGTGTGCGATACCACCGTGTATCTGTTATTATGGGTGGGCTATGTGCGAAACCACCGTGTATCCATAATTACTCTAAAGTGTTCATCGGGAAAATTTGACTAAGTGGAATTTCATGTGAGCAATGAATTTGATATGTGATGAATTTTGGTGAGGATTAAAATGAGTAAGTGAAGTGATAAAGTTTTGTATTATTCATGCTAATCAAATTATGTTATTGAATGTGAGCATATTGTTATGATGTTTCATGAAAGAGTGAAATTTGAAATAAAATAGTTTTGGACAGCAGTAGTTGTGTAACTTTGAAAAATCACCTAAAATGGTGGAAATTGATTTTTAGGTTGAATGAGAAATTAAATTAAATATTATTGAGTCTATTTTTTCATAAAATAAATAGAATAAGCAAAATAATTTCATATGGTGAGATATTTGGATTTTAGGGAGACAGGGTCAGAATGATTTCGGGATCCCCTGTTCTGAATTGGGAAATTCATTAAAAATTGTACAAAAATAATCATGGGATAAAATTTATATTCTTGAATTTATTAATGAGTATATTTTCAAGATAAACAAACAAGAACGTCATTTGAGTTCTTTAAAATGAGATAATTAATTTTTAGTGAAGAGGGGTCGGAATTGTCAGACAACAAAATAGGGGATATTTTAAAGAATAAACTGTACTGATTGGATGAACCAAAAATTCTAGAAATTTTATGGTAAGATGATATGTGAGTCTAGTTTCAAGGAAAATTAGTGGATATTAATTTTGAGTTCCGTAGCTCCAGATAAAAATAATTTAGTGACTGTAACTCGAGTAAACAGCTCAAGATGAACATAAATGAATTGTGAAAATTTTATGCAATAATGATGGTATTATGTTGAGAGCTTATAATGAGGATTGTTAAAAGCATGGTAATCAATTTTTTATTATTTACATACGTACTTACTAAGCTTTATAGCTTACTCCGTTGTTTTTCGTGTTTATAATGCACTCAGGTTAGCTCGGGTTTGAAGTCGCCGGAGAACCTATCACACTATCAAGCTTACAATTTAGGTATCGATGATTTTATACTTAAGGTTATGGCATGTATAGGGAACTTGGTCATGTGTATATGTTACTATGAGTTGTCCTAGAATAATGACCCATGATATTCGGAGTTCATTGTTGTATAAGGCCATTTAATATGGCCAATAAATTGGTTATGCTATAAACTCATGATGATGCTTTCCATGGTTGAGTAAATTGTATGCTATGACTTGTTACGTGTGTGTGGTGGATGTTTTGGTAGCTTTAAAATGTCATGAAATGTGTCATTGAAGTTATAATCAAGTATGGGCATGACAGGGTAGAAATTGGCTTGTAAAATAGCCAACTTCTTGACCACACAGGCAGAGACACGACCATGTGTCTCAGCCGTGTGGAGGACACAATCTAGCACACGGGTGTGTGACTTGGTTGTGTGATCCAAAACGAATGATGACATCATAAACAGAGAGTTACACGAGTGGAGGACACGGGCGTGTGACTCTCTAAAACAAGGAAATTTTCTAAATGTTCCAATAGTTTTAAAAGTTCTCGTTCTAGTCCCGAATCGCTCCCAAAGCATGTTTTGGGCCTCGTAGGCCCATTTTAGGGACTTTTTGATATAAGATAAAAGTTTTAAATTTTAAATGAAAATTTATGCCTCGAATTTGTTCAGTTGCAAGTGTTATTGTCCGGTAACGCCTCGTACCCTGTTCCGGCATTGAACACGGGTAAGGGGTGTTACACTGAATAACCGTCAATAAACAATATAAAGCTTTCTGATAAACCGAAATAGTAACATATTTTAATCCCAAATTTAGTATGCTTTTGGATGAATTATCCCTTATTTTATTTAATTTGGTGCTCTTAATCCTTTCTTTGCATTTTATATACTCAGGAAGGCACCAGGGGATGAAAAGAATGCAAAATGGGCTTAAAACGGGACAAATGGGCCAAAGCATGAAATCGACACGGCCTGGACCAAAGATCACACGGCCGTGCCTCATTAAAGATCTCAAACACGGCCTGGACCACGATTTACACGGCCATGCCTCATTAATGAAGTCCACACGGCCTGGCCACGATTCACACGGGCGTGTGACATGGGCATGTCCCTGCCGCGGCCAAGAGGAGTTTTACTCGGATTTGGATGCTTGGAGGCAAAGAAACACACTCCAAAGTCTAATTAAATCCCCAATTAGGAATTGCACTCAAATTAGGATACTTGGAGGCCAAGTAACACATCTCAAAGCCTATATAAACACCCTAGGGGGCAACTTAATCGGGGAGTTCGACAGAAACCCTCTGTCGAGGGAGTCGACGGGCGGTTAGCTAGGCCAAGGAGCCAAGCCGAAAAGGTCAGAGTTGTGGGAATCAGTCGAAGGTAGCCAGTTGATCCATCTCAAGAAGTCGGGATTCTACTCAAGACAGTGGATCTCTCCTTCAATTCCTTCAGGGAGTTTTAGGGATTTCTTATGTTTTGTTTTATCTTTTCTCTTGAGATGTTTTCTTATTTAGTTATAAACTAAATCCTTCAGATACCTGAAGCGGGTGAAACCTATGGTGAATCTTGTTATTATTTTCTAAATTATATGATAAATACTTAGTTTGTTCTTAATTATGTGAGCTTAATCCAAGTTTAATGTGCTTAGGTGGAGGAGGAATAGACCCTGCCTAAGAGTAGATCTAGCATAATTAAGTGGAGTTGATCGCACGCCTAGAGATAGGGTGACGAGATTTTTTCGGATTAGGGTGAAACCTAATATGGGAGTCCATAGATCGATTTACTGCTATTTTAGGGGGTTATTATAAGAGAACGAGAGTTCCACTAATTAACCTAGGGTTAGACGTTATTCACCTCGAGAGAGGGTTTAATATACGTTAGGGAGTCTTACGGATCAAACTAAGTAAATAAAATCATATGGTTCAGTGATAGATAACAAGTGAAGTCTAGGTGGATTCTTCCTTAGGGTATCATCTAAATCAACTGAGTTCTTCTAAAAGTTATCTCCCCAATTTTAGTTTTTTTTCGTCTTTGTGTCCTTAGCTTAGTACTTTTAGTTCCTTTGGGTTCGATAATCCGGTCTTGCCTAAGCTATACTACTGTTTGATAGGTACACTTGCCTTTAATCGTTGTGAGAGTTAGTTTCCAGGTTCGATCGTTCTTTTTATAAATTTTGAAGCTCTGATTCACAGCGATCAAGTTTTTGGCGCCGTTGCCGGTGGACTAAAATATTAAGATAGCTCTATTTTTATTACTTTAGCCATTTTTTTTATTTTTTGCAATTTTTTATTATTATTATTTTTTACTTTGCTAAATTTTCTTTTATTTGCTTTTGTCAGGAAAATTTTAGTTTATAGAGGAGATGTCACTTAATAACTATCAGTGGCAAGTTATGAGGACAAAGCCAACAAAAGCAGCCGATATCTACATCCTCGACCCAGTAACCAGGCTATCAACCCAGTTAGAGATGATACATAAAAAATTTGATGGTTTATACGGTTCCTCGCAGGCACATCCAGTTATGCAGTGTGAAACAAGCAGAGGCGTGGCGAATCCTGAGTACCCACCCTACGGACATGGCATGGAAAGCGAACAAGTCAACTATATGGGTAACTATTCTAGACCACAAAATAATTTTTATAATGACACTTATAATGCAGGTTGGAGGTACCATCCAAATTTCTCATGGGATTGTCAAAATAGCCAAGGATCGGAACTTCCTCCAGATTTTCAACAACCACCTCACCAACAGGAAGATGAGTCGAACATTGAAGAGATGCTGACAAAGTTCATGGCAGCCACAAAAACTCGTCTCCAAAACACAGAAACAGCACTCGAAAATCAAGAGGCATCAATCAAAGGGATCGAGAACCAAGTTGGGGAACTTACTAAGTCAGTTGGACAACTTGCGAAGCTGATCTCAGAACAACTACAAGAAAGCTTGCCAAGTAACACTGAAACTAACCCAAAAGAGCAAATTCAAACCATCAAAACTCATGATAGTAAAGGGTTAGATGAACTGAACTCAATACAAGAACACGAGGTAGAAGAAGGTAAAGTAGAGGTAACACGAGAAAAGCCAAAACCGGTAATCAAATAGTACCAACCTCGCATACCTTACCCCGAAGCATTAAAGAGAGATGATACAGAGGAACAGTTTGGTAAGTTTCTTAAACTTTTAAAGAAATTACATATTAACTTACCTCTACTCAAGCTCTTTCATGAGATACGGACTCTAAAATTTTTAAGGGAGCTGTTAACGAAAAAGCGAAGGATAGACGAGGAATCACATGTGGAACTCAACGCAAAGTGCTCGGCAATTCTACAAAATAGACTACCACAGAAATTAAAAGATCCAGGGAGTTTTATAATTCCATGCATAATTGGTAGTTTATCTATAGAAAATGCGTTAGCGATTTAGGGGCAAGCATAAATGTTATGCCTTATAAACTGTTTAAACAACTAGGTCTAGGGAAACCCAAACAAACTAGGATGAGCATCCAATTAATCGATAAAACTATCGTAATTCCTAGGGTTATAATAGAAAATGTTCTAATCAAAATCGATAAATTCGTATTCCCAAAGAGACTTTGTCATTTTAGACATGGATGAGGACAATAATATTCCTTTAATTTTAGGAAGACCCTTTTTAGCAATCGCTGCGAGCTAAAATTGATATCTATGCAGTGAACTCATACTGTGGTGTAGCGGCGAGATAGTCACTCTTCAAGCTCTTGATTCGGCGAACATAAAGTGATAAAGGTGAGAAAGTAAATTCAGTTGATAACCAACTTGTTCAACCTTCATTGCAGGAAACACCACAAAGCTACAAACCAGAGCCAGATCATAGACCTTGTGCCAATAAAGAAGAACTATATGAGGAATGAAGCCTTAAGGTCAACGAACTAGACAAGTGGAAAACACACTTTAAAGAGAAACTAGGAATACACGAAGTGAAACTGAAGGAAACCCCAGACGAGCTGATAGGAACAACAAATCACTTCAAAATAGGGGATCGGGTATTTTTGAATAAGGAAGACCCTCGAATCACCAATTCAGACCTCAAGACAAACGAAGAAATCACTCTTGAGGTACTTAATGTCTTCCTATACGGCACAGTCGAGGTAAGCAATCCTAAATTCAACACTTTTGAGGTAAACACTACTCGACTTAAACTCTATATCCATAACCGAATTGATCGTATGAGAAAGGATTTTCACCTCCTCAAACCACCTTGACCATACGAATGAGAGGTAAATTCTAGCTTAAGACTATAAACGAGCGCTTCTCGGGAGGCAACTCGAGCACTAACCCTAATAATTTTTACATTTTTTTAATTATTCTTTTACTTTTATTTTTCCTTTTTAGCACCTAACTATAAACTAACCAAAGTGCAGATTTCCAGACCACACGGCCTTACACACGGCGTGGCCGTACGTGTGTGGCCACCACAGAAAGGTACAAGGCGGGGACAACCACCAGATCCATAATCTTTATTTAGACCCCCTTCTTTTTTTTTCTTTTTCAGTTGTCTTTCTTCTTTCATTTTCCATTATTTACTTTTATTTTTATTTTTATTTTTAATTTTCTTTTATTTTCTTGATTATTTTCTTCTTATTATTCATTCCATTTAGATTTAGCTTAGGATAAAATAAAATTAGGACGGCTGCTTCGAGGACTCTAACGGTTCGAGACGCTTTCCCACGTTCACCTCCAATCCTATCCGGTTTCTTTTCATTGACTTCATCCAAAATTCAGGAAGTTTCACTTCTCTCCCTATCTTATGATTTTATTATTATTTTGCTATTATCTATCTTTGTACATTGAGGGCAATGTACATCTTAAGTGTGGGGGGGTTAACTATAGTATTATTTGAAAATCCCTGAATTATGCCTTGTCTTAAAGTAAGTTTCTCATATTATAATTAGAATGAAATTTCTGATGATTTATGATTTTTATTGATATGTTTTAGATTAATTCATTGGTAATTGTGCATTGATAATTAAATTCTAAGAATACTAGAGAATCAGGCATGATAAGTCTATTTTTCAAGAATAAAAAATTTGCTAGGTTGTCGAACTGAGTTTAAATATTACTTTGAAGTTTGAAATTTACGAGGTTGATATCAAAATACCCATAATTTTTGTGAGATTTTGAGCCTTATAGAGCATATATTCTTTTTCTTGCTCACTTTTTGATTATGAGTGTGTCAACATTGATTTGTTATTCTAGAACTTGCCTCGTTTATGCATATCGAGACCACACCTATGATTTGATATACAGAGATGATTAAGGCATTTAGGTTTTAACCCACTAACTCCATTAAAAAGCCTACCTTCACAATTAACCCCTAGTGAACCCCTTTTAATCATAACAACCCTTTTTATTGTTAAAACCACTAATATTAACCCAAAAACCTTTGTATTTGTTATCACCATTCCTTTTGACTACCTTTTTGTCGAGACTTGATTTTGAGCAGTTACCTAACTATGTTCTATATTTCAGTTGTAAAAAGTTCTTTCCTATTATTATTTAGTTTGTTCTTAAAAAAAAAATCAATCAAAGAATATTCAGTATTAGTACGATGAAAGGCGAGCTTGTACAGTTAAAGTCTATTTATTGAAGAAGAAGCTCGTATTATTAGTTCATAAATTTCAATCCATTTTGTAATTATTCAGTTTACTGTTTCTAGTTAGGTAATTTATCAATTCAATCTCGATTCTAACCTTTTAATTCAGCCTTTATCCACACCTTAACCCTAGCCTCATTACAACCTCACAAAGACCTTTTGATTTGTGCATCATCTCATATTATAGTGGTGGAGATTTGATTTTCAGGCAAGCCTATGGGATTAACCTTTCATGTTCGACTTTTGAGCGCTTTTTCTTGAACCTTAAACACTTTGAGTGATTTGAGTGAATCTCTAGTGAGGATGTCAATCCTTGTCGGTTTTGAATTAAAGGTAATTATTTAGATAAGGGGAGATGCCTATATTTTCGAGCTACAAATCTATGACTTAGATTGTTTGAATCCTTAGGACTCTTTGAATTGAATTATCCATGTATAAATTATCTATGAATTATGATAAGACATTGTTGATAGGAATTAAGAATTATTGAAAGTTCGTTTTAATTGTAAGTTGAGAATTTTGCTTGAGGACAAGCAAAAGCTTAAGTGTGGGGATATTTGATAAACCGAAATAGTAACATATTTTAATCCCACATTTAGTATGCTTTTGGATAAATTATCCCTTATTTTATGTAATTTGGTGCTCTTAATCCTTTCTTTTAATGTTATATACTCAGAAAGGCACCAGGGGATGAAAATAACGCAAAACGGGCTTAAAACGGGACAAATGGGCCAAAGCATAAAATTGATACGGCCTGGACCAAAGATCACACGGCCATGCCTCCTTAAAGATCTCAAACACGACCTGGACCACGATTTACACGGCCGTTCCTCATTAATGAAGTCCACATGGCCTGGCCACGATTCACATGGACGTGTGACATGGGCGTGTCCCTGCCGCGGCCAAGAGGAGTTTTACTCGGATTTGGATGCTTGGAGGCAAAGAAACACACTCCAAAGTCTAATTAAACCCCCAATTAGGAATTGCACTAAAATTAGGATACTTGGAGTGTAACATCCCCAAACCCGGCCCATTCACTACGACCGAATCTGGTTATGTCACTGGGGAGAACGGTTGAAGAAAAAATTTTTTTATCCACTTTTGAATAAACCATGAAAGAAATTAACTTTTGGAAACCATGTTCATTGTTTATCTTATTAAACATATTCTTCATAAGTAGGTTACTAAAATTAAAACCATTTCCTCACAGAAATTCAAATTAATTAACCCATAGTTAAAATAACACCAAAATAATAAATGGCCTTTTATTACAACCCAATACTTAAAATGAAATACTTGTATCAAACTCAAGCATAATATAGTTAATCATCATCTTCTATGCATGGGCCACCTTGTCCTCTCCGATCCCGGTCCACTTTATGCAACACTGAAAAAGTTAGAGGAAAAAGGTGAGTCACCAAGACTCAGTGTGCTACCCTTTTTCCCGGATTAGCAGAATATCATATACAAACATAACCATGATCATCATGCATCCAATTAAAATGCACCCAATCCTAACCATCCATACACCCTTTTCTACCCCGTGTGGTACCAAACCACTGGTGGTGCCAAACCACTGGTGTCCCAAAGACACAATAATCATCATTGTGGTGCCAAACCACTGGTGTCCCAAAGACACAAAATCCGTCAATGTGGTGCCAAACACTGGTGTCCCAAAGACACGATTGTGATACCAAATCACTGGTGACCGAAGTCACAAATCAATTGATGGGGCCAACCCATCGTGTGATACCAAATCACTGGCGACGATCCCGTATCTCAACTGTGGGGCCAACCCACGGTGGTGTCAAACCACAGGGACAAATCGCTATGAGGTGCCAAACCTCTGGTGTCCCAAAGACACAAATGTGGTACCAAACCACTGGTGACCGTAGTCACGATAATCGAGTGATGGGGCCAACCCATCGTGTGATACCAAATCACTGGCGTCAATCCCTCAATACCGCCTTGTGGGGCCAACCCACTGTGGTGCGAAACCACGGGGACGAGACGCTGAGGTGCCAAACCTCTGGAGGTGCCAAACCTCTGGTGACCCAAAGTCACAAAGTGTGTTACCAAAACACTGGTGCCCGTCGGCACAAAATATCACTGCCCCCTCCACTCGTACAACCCACATCAACCACTAATATGCATTTTACAAAAATATACATCATGCTTGTTTAGCAACATACATATTGTTTAACCACAATCAGGTATTATAGCACACATATTGGATATACTATGCTTACCAAAAGCATCTTAATGAAAAGTCATAACGGGGACTTACCTGACCCCTTGCCTCATACCTTAATGGTATCCAATCCACCTTCCATGGATCCAAACACACACATCATATATATAGATACAATCACAGCGAAGTGTGTATAGGTACACAATATCGTAAACACATATATTACTAGAAGAGTGTGTGAAAGTACACACCTGCAAGCCTTAACCAAAGAATCGATCTAAGACCCTCGATAACCTCGATGACCTTTTGCTCCTCACGAATGATTTGGTTTCTTACCAAATCCCGAACCAACCAATGGTTCCTCTGACAATTGGCCCTCCCCTAAACATAAACAATTAGTCTCACAAACCGAAACTAAAATATAAACCAACATCCAACCTCTTACCACCACCTACCAATTGCTTACCCAAAGATAATTGCTTCACTTGATCGCCACCAAAATCCGGAGACCCTATAACGAAATAATTACCAAATAAGAGATTAATATCCTTCCAAACAAATGCCAAAAACCCACTCTTACCCTTGTAGATGTCGACAGAGAACAGAGGATAGTCCATAAGCATTCGGCCTTACCTTTATACCTTCTCCAAGGCTTGAACCAAAACCAAAAGCAGCCCACACTCCACTTAACAATCGGCCAAGAACCAAACTAAAAGGGAAGGGAAGATTCGGCCAACACCGTAACAGAACAAATGTAACTTTCGGCAAAGTGAAGGTTACTAGGGGTTTTCGATTTAGGCTACAAAGAAATGAAAGAAGAGGGTTTTCTTTTGCTTACAAATTCGGCAACAACAATCCAAAGAAGAACAAATAAAAATTCGGCACAAGAGGGGGAGATTAGAGAATGAACTTTCGGCAAAAGCAACAAAAGGAGAAAAGCATTTCAAAAGGGTGTCCCCCCTATTTATAGAATCCGGCCACCCCTAAGCTCACCCCACAAAGCCGAAAATGCCCTCCATAAACTCCCAAAACCGGCCACTACTCAACTCCTTCCAAAACCCATTCTTTGCTCCTACATTTCCTCCCTAACATCCATTCAAAAGTTTGAATGAGTCAAACTTCTACCTAGCCGAATTTAAAAGGGAAGACCAAGTCTTCCTCCACCTTTCAAGCCTTCCAAAACCGTCCACCACCTAACCTTAATGACGCAAAAACAAGGCCCCAATTCGCCCTTGGGAATCGAACTGAGCCCCTTCCCCCCTGCAAGTGGCGTCACTTCTCCATGCTCTAAGTGGCGCCTCCTTGCCACTCTGCCACACTAATCTTAGTGCCAAAACTCCACCAAAAATTCTCTTAAGGCCCCCAAAAGCCAAGCTCCCTCCTAACCACCAAAACCAAAAATTTCTTAAAGCCTTCCCTACCTTCCAGGGTTCTCCAAACCCCAAAAAAACTTGCCCAAGCACACAAGAAGCTTACCAACACCTGAGATATGCACTAGATGCATAACCCCTAAAACCAGGGTGTTACAATGCTACCCTCCTTAAAATAATTTCGTCCTCGAAATTACTTGGCTAGACTAACGGTCCACGTCCTAATTCTCCAAACTTACACTATCATTGCAAGACTCTGATCTCCAAGGGCTAACTCCTTCCTAGGCATACCTTCTAAGTCTATACCACAAATTCTGATTTTCTACTAACAATAAACAAACGACCACCAAACGAACAAAACAACAAGGAAAATTCCAATCAAGAGAAGCTTACCCGACACACACATCCGGCACATCACTATCCTTCTTCCGACGAACCACGGCTTCACGACCTCGGCCACCAAACCATTTCCTCTATGGTTGGACCCACGACCTCTCGTCGCTGCGACCACCACCTCTGCCAGGTGCACAAAACCTTGACCCACCGCCCGAGTTCTTTTTGGATCTAGGGACAATGCTTAACCAGATGAGACTTGGATTGGCATCTGAAACATTCTCGAACACGATTCCAAGGACTTGCCCATGTGGTACCTTCCGCACCGAGCACATGGACGATCCGAATTCCCAAAGAATCGACTTAGAAACACGAGCGGATGTCTCGACCCTCGATCTTTTCTCGAGACCTCTCAAACGATTCCGGCGATCCCGAGCTCCTCTCATCGCGGTTCCTTATTCTATCTCTATTCTGCCTCTCAGCCCTTTTGACTTCCTCGGCTATCGGAGCTTCTTCCACAAAAATAAGCGATACCACACGACCACACCGGCTCCTCGCCACTTGCTTTCGAGCACCCGCGGCGATAGCTCGCGATCTCGCGTCATCTCCTTCGGTCTGATCCATCCTTTCTCGACGCCAACGGTACCGGTGATGGCACAACGCTCTCGACCCAACCGGTTCCGATCATCGCCATCCTTCCTCTACCACGTCCTCGAGAAATGCGACCATGCCCCTAGAACTCATATCTAGCGCCTCGATTTAGTCCGATTAGAAATTTTATGCATTAGAAATTTGGTTCCACTTTTATCCACGAGCAATTTTATGAAAAGAAGTTTCCGAGAGTAGTTCTTTCGAGCAATCAAGTTTCACTTCCTACCTGTAGTAGTTTCGTCATTTTCCTATAGGGGTATCTGGTAATAACTCAGTATCAATTTTGAAAATAATTTTCCAACTTAAAGATATTCCAAAATTTACAAAATCTCGGGTCATCCTGAACAAATTTTGTTTTCCAACCAAACTGTGTTACAAAAATTTGAAAGCGAGGTTATTTTTGTAATTTTGGAAGTCATGGACATTTTCGTAAATTCTCGAAATCAGAATGTCACAATATTTCACAAAATAGGATTTTCTGATATTTGATAAAATAGGAGTATTTCAATAAAAGTCGAGAGAAATCTGAGAATTTAGAAACCAAGGGCGTTTTGGTAATTTTATCAACCAGGGGTATTTTTGTAAATTTCCCACAAACCAGGGTATTTTAAAATTTGAAATTCCGAGATTTTGGTATTTTACAAAGTAAAAAGCATTTTATCAAAAATTGAGGGTAGTACGGTAATTTTGCAATACAGGGGCATTTTTGTAATTTTGCCACTAGGGCATTTTGGTAATTTTATAAATCGAAAACGTCCTTCAAAAGCAAAATTTAAGGTTTCACAAACCAAAGGGGTAAATTTGGAAAAATTTTAATACAGAAAGTTTTAGAAAACAGTAAGGCTAATTCCCTTTCGGGTTTTTAATAATCGGTTCAGCCTATGAACAAGTCCTCTTGGTTAAGGTGAACCGTAGCTACGCACCAGGTAGGATTCGAGTAAAGAGGAGGTGAGTCGCTAGGACTGCTTAATTACCAAGCTCTTACTGAATGCCACTCCTAGACATGCGTACAGTGGTTACCACACCTTAACTCGGCGACTTACTTCACAGGTTTGTTTAAGAGCTTGAAGTTTTATGCATATGTTTGAGTAGACTAACCTAGGGTCCAACAGATCCTAGTACTCTAATCTACGAGCCCAAACTAAGCCCATAACAATTCATATAAACAAATCACTTCAAGAAAGTCTGAAGTACTTACCAGGTGGACTTCGGGTCGGAGGTACAGGTGCCATGCCAGAATAACCTGGAAAACCTTTTTATAAAAGCCCACATTTCAAAAACCCATTTTGAAAACTGTTTCGAGCCCAAAACCCTCAAAGCCGAGTTTTGAACCGGGCTCTGATACCAAACTGTAACATCCCCAAACCCGGCCCATTCACTACGACCGAATCTGGTTATGTCACTGGGGAGAACGGTTGAAGAAAAAAAAATTTATCCACTTTTGAATAAACCATGAAAGAAATTAACTTTTGGAAACCATGTTCATTGTTTATCTTATTAAACATATTCTTCATAAGTAGGTTACTAAAATTAAAACCATTTCCTCACAGAAATTCAAATTAATTAACCCATAGTTAAAATAACACCAAAATAATAAATGGCCTTTTGTTACAACCCAATACTTAAAATGAAATACTTGTATCAAACTCAAGCATAATATAGTTAATCATCATCTTCGGCATGGGCCACCTTGTCCTCTCCGATCTCGGTCCAGCTTTATGCAACACCTGAAAAAGTTAGAGGAAAAAGGTGAGTCATCAAGACTCAGTGTGCTACCCTTTTTCCCGGATTAGCAGAATATCATATACAAACATAACCATGATCATCATGCATCCAATTAAAATGCACCCAATCCTAACCATCCATACACCCTTTTCTACCCCGTGTGGTACCAAACCACTGGTGGTGCCAAACCACTGGTGTCCCAAAGACACAATAATCATCATTGTGGTGCCAAACCACTGGTGTCCCAAAGACACAAAATCCGTCAATGTGGTGCCAAACCACTGGTGTCCCAAAGACACGATTGTGATACCAAATCACTGGTGACCGAAGTCACAAATCAATTGATGGGGCCAACCCATCGTGTGATACCAAATCACTGGCGACGATCCCGTATCTCAACTGTGGGGCCAACCCACGGTGGTGTCAAACCACAGGGACAAATCGCTATGAGGTGCCAAACCTCTGGTGTCCCAAAGACACAAATGTGGTACCAAACCACTGGTGACCGTAGTCACGATAATCGAGTGATGGGGCCAACCCATCGTGTGATACCAAATCACTGGCGTCAATCCCTCAATACCGCCTTGTGGGGCAAACCCACTGTGGTGCGAAACCACGGGGACGAGACGCTGAGGTGCCAAACCTCTGAAGGTGCCAAACCTCTGGTGACCCAAAGTCACAAAGTGTGTTACCAAAACACTGGTGCCCGTCGGCACAAAATATCACTGCCCCCTCCACTCGTACAACCCACATCAACCACTAATATGCATTTTACAAAAATATACATCATGCTTGTTTAGCAACATACATATTGTTTAACCACAATCAGGTATTATAGCACACATATTGGATATACTATGCTTACCAAAAGCATCTTAATGAAAAGTCATAACGGGGACTTACCTGACCCCTTGCCTCATACCTTAATGGTATCCAATCCACCTTCCATGGATCCAAACGCACACATCATATATATAGATACAATCACAGCGAAGTGTGTATAGGTACACAATATCGTAAACACATATATTACTAGAAGAGTGTGTGAAAGTACACACCTGCAAGCCTTAACCAAAGAATCGATCTAAGGCCCTCGATAACCTCGATGACCTTTTGCTCCTCACGAATGATTTGGTTTCTTACCAAATCTCGAACCAACCAATGGTTCCTCTGACAATCGGCTCTCCCCTAAACATAAACAATTAGTCTCACAAACCGAAACTAAAATATAAACCAACATCCAACCTCTTACCACCACCTACCAATTGCTTACCCAAAGATAATTGCTTCACTTGATCGCCACCAAAATTCGGAGACCCTATAACGAAATAATTACCAAATAAGAGATTAATATCCTTCCAAACAAATGCCAAAAACCCACTCTTACCCTTGTAGATGTCGACAGAGAACAGAGGATAGTCCATAAGCATTCAGCCTTACCTTTATACCTTCTCCAAAGCTTGAACCAAAACCAAAAGCAAATTTCACACTCCACTTAACAATCGGCCAAGAACCAAACTAAAAGGGAAGGGAAGATTCGGCCAACACCTTAACAGAACAAATGTAACTTTCGACAAAGTGAAGGTTACTAGGGGTTTTCAGTTTAGGCTACAAAGAAATGAAAGAAGAGGGTTTTCTTTTGCTTACAAATTCGGCAACAACAATCCAAAGAAGAACAAATAAAAATTCGGCACAAGAGGGGGAGATGAGAGAATGAACTTTCGGCAAAAGCAACAAAAGGAGAAAAGCATTTCAAAAGGGTGTCCCCCCTATTTATAGAATCCGGCCACCCCTAAGCTCACCCCACAAAGCCGAAAATGCCCTCCATAAACTCCCAAAACCGGCCACTACTCAACTCCCTTCCAAAACCCATTCTTTGCTCCTACATTTCCTCCCTAACATCCATTCAAAAAGTTTGAATGAGTCAAACTTCTACCTAGCCGAATTTAAAAAGGGAAGACCAAGTCTTCCTCCACCTTTCAAGCCTTCCAAAAACCGTCCACCACCTAACCTTAATGACGCAAAAACAAGGCCCCAATTGCTGCCCTTGCGAATCGAACCTGAGCCCCTTCCCCCCTGCAAGTGGCGTCACTTCTCCATGCTCTAAGTGGCGCCTCCTTGCCACTCTGCCACACTAATCTTAGTGCCAAAACTCCACCAAAAATTCTCTTAAGGCCCCCAAAAGCCAAGCTCCCTCCTAACCACTGAAAACCAAAAATTTCTTAAAGCCTTCCCTACCTTCCAAGGTTCTCCAAACCCCCCCAAAAACTTGCCCAAGCACACAAGAAGCCTACCAACACCTGAGATATGCACTAGATGCATAACCCCTAAAACCAGGGTGTTACATGGAGGCCAAGTAACACATCTCAAAGCCTATATAAACACCCTAGGGGGCAACTTAATCGGGGAGTTCGACAGAAACCCTCTGTCGATGGAGTCGATGGGCGGTTAGCTAGGCCAAGGAGCCAAGCCTAAAAGGTCAGAGTTGTGGGAATCACTTGAAGGTAGCCAGTTGATCCATCTCAAGAAGCCGGGATTCTACTCAAGACGGCGGATCTCTCCTTCAATTCCTTCAGGGAGTTTTAGGGATTTCTTATGTTTTGTTTTATCTTTTCTCTTGAGATGTTTTCTTATTTAGTTATGAACTAAATCCTTCAGATACTTGAAGGGGGTGAAACCTATGATGAATCTTGTTATTATTTTCTAAATTATATGATAAATACCTGAAGGGTCTATCCTAACGCCTTCTAAAATCTTCGCAGGACTTCTAACAACTTGACTTCTTGTTTGGAGGTCAATTCTACAGAAATCGCAACCGACAAGGTACTGTTATCTCCCAAGTATTCATATTTTAAATGCTACGGTAAAGGTTTCAACTCAAATGTAGGAGGTTCCTCTATAGAAGGTTTACGAGGCTTGAATGAATGACTCGATAATTCCAAAGAGTCAAACTTTTTCCCTGGTCTCTCCAATGTTTGTTTGGCTTCAATAAATTCACCGAGTTCTTCAAAATGTACTTCATCAATCCTTTCTAATGAGTCTTTGTTATTATCAGAATTTTTGTGGCAAAGTCTATTGAATTCTTCCTTCACTGATGTTTCTATCAAACCAATGGCATTCTTCATTTTCGTCTGCACATTTCAAATCATTAAAAACATTAAAAGGAACTTGTTGATCATTTACCCTTCTGGTTAGTTCACCTTTTTGTACATCAATCAGAGTTCTGCTATGGCAAGAAAAGGTCTTCCAAGGATAATTGGCACATTTCGATCAACTTCAAACTTTAGAATAAGGAAATTAGCAAGAAAGATAAATTTAACCAGTCTTACCAATACGTCCTCAATTTTACCTTCTAGTTGGGCGTAGTATCGATCAGCTAATTGCAAAGTCACCGTAGTAGCTCTTACTTTCCCAATTCCTAGCTTCCTAAAGTAGACATAGACATTAGATTTATACTTGCTCCTAAGTCACATAACGCCTTACCAACATAATGATTTCCAATTGAACACGGGATAGTGAAACTCCCTGTATCCTTCAACTTTGGAGGTAATTTATTCATCAACATTGCTGTGCACCCTTCAGTGAGAGCAACGGTCTCAAATTCTCCCAATCTGTGCTTCTGTGACAATATGTCTTTCATAAATTTCACGTAATTAGGCATTTGCTCCAAAGCTTCTACCAACGGTATGTCGATATGGAGTTGCTTCAAAAAATCTAAAACCCTTTTAAACTAAATATCCTACTTGGAATTGTGAAATCACTGAGGAAAAGGTAAATGTGGTTGGAAACACAAAAATATATAGACTTTTTCAACACCTTTTGAGCCCTAATTCATGCAGTCGTAGTAAATTTTGTCGAAATTCATACTTTAATTATAAAATAAATAATTTTCACTTAATTTATTAACATATTGAATTTTAATTATTTTTATAATAAATTTTCACAAATTTGGTTTATTTTCGACAGTTTTGCACAAAAGGTGAAATTTGGCTCAGTAGGTACCTTGAAAGGCTTGAACCGTTGGAGAATTTTTTACATCGTGTGAACCAAGAGCAAAGCTGAATATTTTTCCAGCCAAGGATAGTCCAAATGATAATTATTTTATACACTTTATATTTAATTTTTATCCAAATTTAATTGGGTTAAAAATTAATATAAAGTTTGAAGGAGAAAGTGGCCCAATTACGCTAATAAAAGAAGACTGATCCAACAAGAGAAATGGCAGGTCAAAACCATCCAACAAGCTGACCCAACCAGCTGAATTTTTCTGTTTTTTATGCTTGCAAAATAGCCCTCAAAGTTTCTCTAAACTCCATTCAAACCCCTCCACTTTTTGTGCATTTAAAGATTTGCCCCTAGCTTAAAATAGCAAGTTTGAAATATTCAAACTTTCTTGTTTGATGGCCAGCCAAGGAAGAGTGTGTGTGTAACGCCCAAAAAATGTAGGGTTTGTAATTTTGCATGATTTGGCTTAAATTCCATGTGTGCTTCAATGGCTAAGTATTTGAGTGTATTTGGGGGTTTTTAGGAAGCCAGAACCGTGAAAAAGATAGGGGCAGACATAAGAGGGATTTTGGGCCCTCAAGTTCTTTTGGTGGGCCCAAGAAGAAGCCCAGATTTGATGGGCCAGTCCGAACAGTTCCTGTTACTATGGTTAGACCGCAGCCTTGCGCAGATTGTAGGAGAGCTCACCAGGGTGAGTGCTGGAAACAAACTGGGGCGTGTTTTAGATGTAGGTCCATGGATCATCAGGTTAAGAACTATACTCAAAGGCCTGTTCAGATGCAAGCCGCAGATCTGGGTCGTGTTTAGCCAGGGAGAGGTAGTCAGCAGCCACCGAGAGGCCGTGGTCAGGCCAGAGGAGGAAATGGTTTGGGACGAGGTAGTGGAGCACTGGGCAGAGGTGCTGGTAACACGGAGGCGAGACAGCCAGATTTGGTATATGCTGCTCGTCACCGAGAGGATGGCGATGCCCCGGACGTCATAACTGGTACGTTCCTAATTTATGATGTACCATACACTACTTTAATTAACATTGGGTCTACACACTCGTATGTTGCATGCACTGTGTCTGGGGCACTGGGTTTTCAGTTTGAAATTATTGATAGGGAGATGACTGTGTTAAGTCCACTGGGACAGTTGGTTAGAGTGAATAAGTTATTTAGAAATGTGCCCCTAGAGGTCCAAGGGATTGTCTTTTCGGCGGATTTAATGGAACTGCCGTTTGGTGAATTCGATCATATATTGGGCATGGATTGGCTAGTGAAACACCGTGTGAATTTGGACTGCGCTGCTAAGCATATGTTTTTGAAGTCCTCTGAGGAAGAGGAGGTGGTTGTGTTAGGGGAGCAAAGAGATTATCTGTCTAATGTAATCTCAGCATTAAAGGTCGATAAATTAGTTCGCAAGGGTTGCGAGACGTTTTTAGCTTATGCCAGCAGTTTTGATTCTAGAGGCCCTTCTGTTGGGGATGTCAGAATTGTTCAAGAGTTTCTGGATGTATTTCCTGAAGAGCTTTCGGGGTTACCCCCAGACCGTGAGGTCGAATTTGGTGTCGAGCTCCTACCGGGAATAGCTCCGATGTCCATCGCCCCTTATAGGATGGCACCGAAGGAGCTGTTGGAGTTAAAGGCTCAAATTCAAGAGCTACTAGACCGAGGGTTCATTCGGTCGAGTGTGTCTCCATAGGGAGAACCAATGTTATTCATGAAGAAGAAAGATGGATCCATGCGCATGTGCATCGATTATCGTCAGCTGAACAAACTGACGATTAAGAACAAGTACCCTTTACCGAGGATAGATGATTTGTTTGACCAGCTGTGAGGAGCATCAGTTTTCTCCAAGAGAGATCTCCGATCTGGGTACCATCAGCTAAAGGTTAAGGAGGCGAATGTGTATAAGACTGTGTTTAGGACTCGTTATGGTCATTACGAGTTTCTAGTAATGTCGTTTGGGTTGACGAATGCACCAACTGCTTTCATGGATATGATGAACTGGGTATTCCAGCCCTATTTGGATCAGTTTGTAGTTGTGTTTATAGACGACATCCTGGTGTATTCCAGAACCGAGGAGGATCATGATGCACATCTTAGAATTATTTTGCAAATTTTGAGGGAAAAGCAACTATACGTAAAGTTCAGCAAGTGTGAGTTCTGGTTGCGAGAAGTGACATTTCTGGGTCACGTGGTGTCGGCCGAGGGAATTAGGGTGGATCCTCAGAAAATTAAAGCCGTATTGAATTGGAAACCACCAAAGGCGTATCGAGATTCAAAGCTTTACGGTGCGGTTGGGTATTAAAGACGCGTTTTGTTGAGGGGTTCTCATCGATTGCTTTGCTTCCGACTAAGTTATTGCGTAAAGGGGGTGCCGTTTATTTGGACCGATAAGCGACATGAGAGTTTTGAGAAATCGAAGGAAGTTCGATGAAGCCCCTGTGTTAATCTGACCCAGTGCGGGAAGGAATTCATCGTCTATAGTGATGCGTCGCACACTGGATTGGGTTGTGTGTTGATACAAGAGGGTAAGGTGGTTGCATACGCGTCTCGTCAGCTTAAGCCTCACGAGGTGAATTACTCCACTCATGACTTGGACTTAGCTGCGGTGGTATTTGCACTGAAGATTTGGAGGCATTACTTATACGGTGAGAGGTCTATTATTTACACAGACCATAAAAGCCTCAAGTACCTCCTTACTCAAATGGAGTTAAATCGTAGGCAACGAAGATGCATAAAGTTGCTTAAGGATTATGATTGCTCGATTGAGTACCATCCTGGTAAAGCTAACGTAGTAGTCGATGCACTGAGCCGTAGGGTTGTATCTGACCTGAGAGCAATGTTCGCTCGTCTCAGCCTATTTGAAGATGGTAGTTTGTTGGTTGAACTCCAAGTGAGACCAACCTGGATTAAACAGATTAAGGGGAAGCAGTTGTTGGATGAGTCATTAGTTCCTCGTTTTCGATTGGTTGAGAAGGGGGAGACTGCGGATTTTGGGCTGAATAGTGAGGGAGTACTATGTTTCCGTGGGAGAGTTTGTATGCCGAGAGATTCTGATCTGAGGCAGTCTATCCTACAGGAGGCCCATAGCAGCCCTTATGCTATGCATCCTGGTGGAAACAAGTTGTATCGAGATCTGCGTAAACTATACTGGTGGCCAGGGCTTAAGCGCGAGGTTACTGAGTTTGTGGGTAAGTGTCTGATATGCCGGCAGGTTAAGGCTGAGCATCAGCTGCCTTCTAGGTTACTGCAGCCAGTAAAGATTCCACTCTGGAAGTGGGAGAGGGTAACCATGAATTTCGTAAGCGGGCTACCCTTAACGCTGACTAAGAAGGACTCGGTATGGGTTATTATTGACTGACTGACTAAATCTGCCCATTTTATACCGGTCCGCACTTATTATTCGCTACAGAAGTAGGCTAAGTTATATGTGGCGGAGATTGTAAGACTGCATGGGATACCAGTTTCTATCATTTCAGACAGAGATCCTCGATTCACATATCGATTCTGGAAAAAGTTACACGAGGCTTTGGGTACAAGGTTGGACTTCAGTATGGCATTTCATCCTCAGACCGATGGTCAGTCGGAGAGGGTGATACAGATATTGGAGGACATGTTAATAAGATGTGTAATTGAGTTCAAAGGTAGTTGGGAAGACTACTTGCCGCTAGCAGAGTTCGCTTATAACAACAACTACCAATCCAGTATTCGAATGGCACCGTACGAGGTGTTATATGGCCGTAGGTGTCGTACCCCTACCTATTGGATAGAACTTGGTGAGCGGCGAGTTTTGGGGCCAGAGTTAGTTTCTGAAATCGAAGAAAAAGTAAAGTTGATTCGTGATCGGTTAAGGGAGGCATCTGATAGGTAGAAGTCGTATGCAGATTTAAAGCATAAAGAGATAGAGTACTCTGTGGGGGATTATGTCTTTTTGAAGGTCTCACCATGGAATAAGATTTTGAGATTTGGACGAAAAGGCAAACTGAGCCCTAGATTCATCGGACCTTACCGGATATTAAAGCGCATGGGACCGGTCGCCTATCAAATTGAGCTGCCTCCTGAGTTAAACTGGATACATGATGTGTTCCACATCTCCATGCTGAGGCGATACCGCTCTGATCCCTCACATATAGTGCCGGTGGAGGAGATCGAGGTTAGACCTGATCTGACTTTTGAGGAAGAACTGGTGCAGATACTGGATCGTGATGTTAAGGTATTAAGGAGGAAATCTGTTCCGTTGGTCAAGGTGCTTTGGCGTAACTATGGTTCAGAGGAAGCCACGTGAGAGCCTGAGGAGGCGATGCGACAACAATACCCTCACCTATTCTGACCAGGTAAATTTTGAGGTCGAAATTTCTTAAGGGGGGTAGAGTTGTAACGCCCCAAAAAATGTAAGGTTTGTAATTTTGCATGATTTGGCTTAAATTCCATGTGTGCTTCAATGGCTAAGTATTTGAGTGTATTTGGGGGTTTTCAGGAAGCCTGGGTTCGAGTCTAGGCCTTGGAAAATTTTTAGTTTTTGCTCTTAAGTGAAATTGGCTGTTAGCAGTTAGGACTTATGTTTAAATGTGTGTGATTTTATGTCACAAAAAAATCATATGGCTTGATGGTTGTGGCGTCACTAAGGTGGCAAGGGAATTGGGGTTCGAATCCTATGGCATGCAAAGATGGGAATTTATTTTACATCTCTGTGGCGTGAGAGGTAGAGTTCGATTCAAACTCTGCAGAGGAGGTTGGAGACTTGGTCATCAAATTTGAATGGGATGTTGGGAGAAAATTAAGGAGGAAATGGTGGAGAGGTTGAAGGAGTTGGGATGTGGAGGAGTCATAGCCGAATTTGGGAAAGTTTGAGTAAGGGAAATGTGGCTAAGGGTATGGCATTTTGTACATTTTCGGCTTTGTGAGAGTGTAGAGGTGCCAAATTTTCTCTGGTATATTCGGGTACTGTTTTCTAATCTTGGCACATTTCTGACCATTCGGGTCTCTTTTCTTTTTCATCTTATTCTCAATTGCTGCCCACTTTTTGCCGAAACATAATTATCAAGTTCCTAGTTCTGATCATTCTTTTGAAGTCTTTCTCTCATCTCTTCTCTAATCATTTCTGCTATAGCCGACCCTATTTTACATCCATCTTTTCTTTTTTTTCAAACTTTGTTTTTCCCTTCTCTGTTAGGCCGAATCTTCATACTCTCTCCCTCTCAAATCTCTTTGTTCTCAGTGGTTAGGGTCGAACCTTCTTGAATGACTACTGCCGAAATACATTGGTTATCGATATTTGTAAGGGGTTACTACAACCACTTTATTATTCTGTTCTTAGTAAAGATTTCTTTTGACTCTATTAACAAGCTTCGGCTTTCACTTTTTATTTTCTCCTGGGGGCCTAATGTTTGGTTGTCTAACAACTTTTGTTCTAGCAAGGTGAGTGGTTGTGATTTAAGAAAATAAAGGTGGGGGATTAAGAGTATGCATTAACCGTATGTTGTGTTGGTTATAAGTTGTGTGCTCCAGATTATTTGCACTCGTCGCTGTTGCAATCAGGTGTGTAATTGTATGCAGCATTCGATAATCGACTGAAAAGTCGAAAGTATGTAATGGTTACACTGCTAAGGCTGTAGATCGGCTAAATGCCGAAAAGCCAAAAATATGGCGTACGATGCCACACGAGCGTACGATCGTGCGTGTGGTAAACCGAGCCCATGAACATGGGCGCTAGACTGTAGAAGCCACCACGAGCGTTCTCATGGGCTTAGGTCGTAATGGGCCTTGTTGGGCCGAGATGGGCCATGTGGGCCTAATGGGCTCATGGGCCCCACATGGGTAAAATTCATGATAGTGACAAATGATGGATTGGGCTGCGAAGTTCGCATAGTCGTGACTGAAATTGGGCTGAATGGGCCACCCGAGCGTGTGGGCCCACTTGGGCCGAATAGTGGGCTTTGGGCCCAATTACACGATTTTTGCCATATAAGTTATTCGAGTCATTCGAGATGACGGTAGGCCTTTGGAAAGGTCGTAAACTGTATCGAAATACCCTCGAAGGGTAGAATTACAGAAATACCCTTGTAGGGTAGAATTATCGAAATACCCTCGAAGGGTAGAATTACCGAAATACCCTCAAAGGGTAGAATTACCGAAATACCCTCATAGGGTAGAATTACTGAAATACCCTTGAGGGGTGGAAATTACCGTTTTACCCATAACCGACAAAATGACCATTATACCCCTAGTGGTAGTTTAAGTGATGTGTGTATGATATTTATATGACTGATTATGAGCATGACGTATTGCATACATGTAATATTTATTACACGACATTCTGCATTGAGGTTGGGATTCAGATTTGGAGGAAGTACTGTACTAGTGGCTCTGCCACGTTTTTACTATTCTACTGGCTTCGCCACGTAGTTTGATTCTAGTGGCTTGGCCATGTTTACTGTTATTAGCAGCTTTGCTGCGTTACTATTGGCAGCTATGCTGCGATATTGGTGTGTTGGCTTGGTGGGTCGACGTAGTCCCCACATGGTATGTTGGTTGGTACAGGTGGTGTGTTGGCTGGATTGGGTTGGGTTGCATCTTTGTTCTGCACTGTTATGACTTTAGGCTTAGACCCACTCTATTACTGTATAGGGCTAAAGCCCGGTCGATCTGTTCTCGAATAGGGCTCGAGCCCCGGTCATTCTTGCATGATAGGGGATTACACACTGACTTCTCGTAACTCACCCTTTTCTTTTAACTATACAGGTAATCCCCAGCCTTAGATGATTTGGAGCTGTGAGGGACTCGGAGGTGGCCACATGTTCGCGAGTATTTTAATTTATATCTAGCCTTTTTAATATTTCATTTTAGGGTTGATATTTTTGTAATAAGGCCATTTGAGGTTTTAACTTTTATTTGGTGTTTTCTTTTTATTTTAACCTGCTAGACTAGGAAACACAGGTTTTTAAAATGATAACTGTTTCTAAAGAAAATCACGTTTTTCAAATCTTAAAGTTTACAACTAGAAAAGGCTTCCGCGGTTTTATTTCAGATTGATAAACTTATAACAATTGATATGACCTATAATTGGACAATATGATTTGATTTTACAACACTAACGTTTTCAACAACAATTTATTAAATGGGATTTAATATTTAGTAACGAACTTTTGTCGACAAGCCCGATTTTCAAACGACACTTTGATGTGACACGTCAGATCTGATCGTAACATCTAGGCCGGGTTTGGGGTGTTACAATGTGGATGCTAATTATTTGTTATTTTTAGCAGCCACTTCCACCTATAAGTACCCCCATTTGCTACTTCATTTAACACACATTCATTCCACACATCTCTATCTCTTTCACTCACTTTCTCTTATTTGTTTTTCCTTTTTTCTTGTCCATTTTCCTTGCCGATTTCCCTCTTGAAAAAGAGCCTTCTTCCACCTCAGAATAACATCATTCAATTATTCATAGAGGCCTCGATTCAACAGAACGAGCAGAGAAGAATAGGAGCGTACTAGTCTAGCTTCAGTGAAAACATAGATTTGCTTTCTAGTTGCCTTCTCTTTAATTTTCTTATTTATGTTGTGATTATGAACATCAATAATTACGTTGTTGTTGTTTTTATTCTAATTAAAATGATTTTAATTTAATTTGTGTTGGATTGATTGCATTCTGCTCACTTAAATTATTAAAAACATGTTTGTGTTGTTATAGGCCTTGGTAAGTTGTTCAATTAAATAAAATCATGCTTATGTTATACTTGCATTATAAAATGTAAGGTAATGAATTAATTAATTATTAAATGTATTGAAATCGTAATTAATTGACACAATATTTAATTGGTGCATGTTTAATCTTCTAAGATAGCTGAAGGTTAAATTAACGATAGTATTAAACGGTACATTAGCCTTGCATAATTTGCAAGATTATTGTGATTAAACTGTTTCAATATAGAAATGTATTGTTACCTCACTTAATCTTTGATGTGCTTATGAATATTGATTAATTGTTTGAATTGACATTGAAAAATATTCAAGAGATTAGTTAATTTAGTAAGTACGTATGAGTAGTAGTTAGCAAATTACCAAGTTGCCATGAAAATATTCGTAACAACATGAACATTGTAACATCCCAAAGTTGGGCCTAGTAGGATTGGGCCCAATGGGCCTTAGGCGTAGGAGCGTTTAAATTTTTTGGGAATAAGAGAACGGCTTTAGTGCAAGTTGGATCTAGTAGGTGAGGGATTTTGGAAGGTTAGGGGGCTTCTATGAAGTCCCGGGTTCAAACTTTGGCTTTAGGGAAATTTTGGTTTTAGGTGAATAAAACCCTGGGAGTTAGTAGGTAGGCTTTAAGAATAAAATGTGGAAAAAATGACACAAGTGGAGTGTGTGGTGTAGTGGCAAAGTGACGCCACATAAGAGACAAATGGGTGACACCACAAGGAAGGAAGGAGGTCCAAGGTTCAAGTCTTAGCTCTTGCATTTTGGTTTCTTTTTTTAAATGGATTCTAGAATTTTGCCATAGGGTTATATTTAGTTGCGCATGTTTTTAGACACAAGAGGAGCTTGTGGCCAAGTGGTTAGCGGTGTGGATTATGCTACAAGGGAGCCTGGGTTCGAATCTCTTAGAAAGCAAGGGAGTATTTATTTTGCTAAGTTGGGGCGGTAAGAGTTTGAGTTGGATTTAAACTCTACTAACGGAGGGATCCCACATCGAAAACATACAAAGAAGGAAGGTGAGAAGCTAGCTATATATAGAGCAGTCTATGAGGAGGGTTAAGATACCTTGGTGGGCCTTTGGGCACAAGAGTGGTTGGAGCGCGGATTAGCATCAGATTCCTATCAGGTGTGTACTTCTCTCTACTCTAGCTGTAGAGCGGCAAATGCCGAAAAGCAGGTCACATGGCAATGGTAGCCACACGAGCGTGCGAGCGCACGTGTGGGAGCTTCGACGCGATAGTCGAGGCCACCATGAGTATTCTTGTAGGTTGAGGCTGCTTGGGCCATGATGGGCCAAGGTGGGCCCAATAGGCCAGTGGGCCCATATGAATAAATTGTATGACTGTGTAGTAGAAATTGGACTAGACTATGTGAATCTAATATCTGTGGCTAGATTTGGGCTAAATGGGCCACACGAGCATGTGGGCTCATTTGGGCCGAGAATGGGCCCTAAGCCCACTGTTTCGATAAGAAAAGGTATCCGTGTCGCTCGAGGCGACAGTAGGCCGTCGGAAAGGCCATTAAGTGCAAAATTACTGAAATACCCCTAGTTTGTAAAATTATCGAAATACTTCCAGTTTGCAAAATTATCGAAATACCCCTGGTTTGTAAAATTATCGAAATACCCCTGGTTTGCGAAATTACCGAAATACCCTTGGTTTGCAAAATTACCGAAATACCCTTATAGGGTAAAATGACTGATTTGCCCTTGTAGGTAAATGATCGACTTGTGCAATGAGTTATCTAATTTGTCTGTGGTTGTATGACTGATATGCTTTTATTACATGTTTAAATAATTGTTACTGAGCGTGTCCATTTTGCATACACGTGTAATGATTGAGCATGACATACACGACATATTGCATGGGTGGGAATTATGGAGGAAGATTTGAGGATCGCATGGCCGTATGGTATGGATCCAGGATCACATGGCCGTATGGTATGAATCCACCACAGGCTTTTTAGCCACCGAGCAGCGACCATCTTTGCCGCACCGATAATGTTACCGAGGGTCAGTGCTATTAATATGGGCTTCGTCTTTGTAATTATGGGCTTTGTGCCAATACCGAAGGCTTTGTCTTTATTATTATGGCTTTGTGGCAATCATATTTATCGTGGCTATGTGCCTAACATATATATATTGATGACTCTGTGTCAATATTTGAGGATCGCATGGCCGTATGGTATGGATCCAGGATCGCATGGCTGTATGGTATGGATCCACCGAAGGTTTTAAGCCCAATGTATGTGATTAAGCAGCTTTTGCCGCAACGTTGATAATGTCGCGCGGCCGGGCTACCCTTGGTGTGTAGCGGTGAGGGTCGATTGTAAAAATCCCCACTGGTGTGTTTGGTAGGAATGGGTGGTGTGTAGCGGATGGAAAAGTTAGGTTGGTCTGGGTTTGCATCGCATTGCACACATTATCTGCTATGACATATGATATGGGTTAAGGCTCAACCGAGGCTATTTTGGGCTAAGGCCCAATTGCCACCATTACTGTAATGGGCTTCGGCCCGGATTGTTATGATGCATGTTCTTACCGATGAGGGTTGTACACACTGAGTTTTCGTAAACTCACCCCTCTTTTTATTAAATGTTTCAGGTAATTCCCAGCGATAGAGGATTGGGAGCCGTGGAGGACTCGGGGGTGGCTATACATCGGAGATACTACTCGTGAACTTTAGTAATTTTGATTTTTACCTTATTTTAAGATTATTTATTTTGGGTTAATATTTTGTAATAAGGCCATTGGTTTATTTTTTCTAATTTTTCATTTATAAATGTTAAACTTATAAATACGGGGTTTTCTTAAAACATTAGCAATCATTTTCTAAAATATCATGTTTACGCAACGATGCAAGTTCAACTTTCATAACAAAACAGTTTTTCAAAATAATAACAACTTTTAAACGGTCATTTAGCAAATCGCGTTTTTCTCAAACAAACAACGAACTCGGAGTTTAAAAATTCGATAAAACTTTTCTAAGCAATTGATTATCTTTTCAACTTCCTTCAATGTGACACGCCAGATTCGGGCCTAACTTCTAGGCAGAGTTTGGGGTGTTACAATTATGGTATCAGAGCCTGGGTTGCAAAACTCAACTGTGGAATGGGTTCGAAAATGTTTTTTTTAAAGTTATTTGAAATTTGGTTTAAAAAAAAGTATCTTTCTTGGAAGTATGGCACCCGAGTCTCCGGCACCAAATCCATAAGTCCCCTTACTTATTATATGCTATAATGATTGTATTTATTCTGTGTATGTTTTGGATGTGATGTTTGAATGACATTTTTTTATGTATGAGTGTTAAATATCTGTTTGCTTCTGTATTAGATATTTGGTTATGTGAAAAGGTTGCAAGCTTAAGTTAGAAAGTGTATTACTGTTTTAGAATCAGAGTGCGCAGCGTGAGTGTAGTGTTGTAGGTTAGGATGTGCGACTGTTTCTATAGCTGAAAATTTCGAGGACAAAATTTCTTTAAGGAGGGTAGATTTGTAACATCCCAAAGTTGGGCCTAGTAGGATTGGGCCCAATGGGCCTTAGGCGTAGGAGTGTTTAAAATTTTTGGGAATAAGAGAACGGCTTTAGTGCAAGTTGGATCTAGTAGGTGAGGGATTTTGGAAGGTTAGGGTGCTTCTATGAAGTCCCGGGTTCAAACTTTGGCTTTAGGGAAATTTTGGTTTTAGGTGAATAAAACCCTGGGAGTTAGTAGGTAGGCTTTAAGAATAAAATGTGGAAAAAATGACACAAGTGGAGTGTGTGGTGTAGTGGCAAAGTGACGCCACATAAGAGACAAAAGGGGTGACGCCACAAGGAAGGAAGGAGGTCCAAGGTTCAAGTCTTGGCTCTTGCATTTTGGTTTCTTTTTTTAAAATGGATTCTAGAATTTTGCCATAGGGTTATATTTAGTTGCGCATGATTTTAGACATAAGAGGAGCTTGTGGCCAAGTGGTTAGCGGTGTGGATTATGCTACAAGGGAGCCTGAGTTCAAATCTCATGGAAAGTAAGGGAGTATTTATTTTGCTAAGTTGGGGCGGCAAGAGTTTGAGTTGGATTTAAACACTGCTAACGGAAGGATCCCACATCGAAAAGATACAAGGAAGGAAGGTGAGAAGCTAGCTATATATAGAGCAGTCTGTGAGGAGGGTTAAGATACTTTGGTGGGCGTTTGGGCACAGGAGTGGTCGGAGCGCGGATTAGCATCAGATTCCTGTCAGGTGTGTACTTCTCTCTACTCTAGCTGTAGAGTGGCAAATGCCGAAAAGCCGGTCACATGGCAATGGTAGCCACACGAGCGTGCGAGCCCACGTGTGGGAGCTTCGACGCGATAGTCGAGGCCACCATGAGTATTCTTGTAGGTTGAGGCTGCTTGGGCCATGATGGGCCAAGGTGGGCCCAATGGGCCCGTGGGCCCATATGAATAAATTGTATGACTGTGTAGTAGAAATTGGACTAGACTATGTGAATCTAATATCTGTGGCTAGATTTGGGCTAAATGGGCCACATGAGGCGACAGTATTTCGATAAGAAAAGGTATCCGTGTCGCTCGAGGCGACAGCAGGCCGTCGAAAAGGCCATTAAGTGAAAAATTACTGAAATACCCCTGGTTTGTAAAATTACCGAAATACCCCTGGTTTGCGAAATTACCGAAATACCCCCGATTTGCAAAATTATCGAAATACCCTTATAGGGTAAAATGACTGATTTGCCCTTGTAGGTAAATGATCGACTTGTGCAATGAGTTGTCTAATTTGTCTGTGGTTGTATGACTGATATGCTTTTATTACATGTTTAAATAATTGTTACTGAGCATGTCCATTTTGCATACACGTGTAATGATTGAGCATGACATACACGACATATTGCATGGGTGGGAATTATGGTATGGAGGAAGATTTGAGGATCGCATGGCCATATGGTATGGATCCAGGATCGTATGGTCGTATGGTATGGATCCACCACAGGCTTTTTAGCCACTGTGTAGCCATGCTGCACTGATAATGTTACCGAGGGCTGTGTGCCATTAATATGGGCTTCGTGTCGTAATTATGGGCTTTGTGCCAATACCAAAGGCTTTGTGCTGTTATTATGGCTTTGTGCCAATCATATTTACCGTGGCTATGTGCCTAACATATATATATTGTTGACTCTGTGTCAATATTTGAGGATCGCATGGCCGTATGGTATGGATCCACCGGAGGCTTTAAGCCCAATGTATGTGATTAAGAAGCTTTGCTGCAACGTTCGGTAGTACCGCAACCGGGCTACCATTGGTGTGTAGCGGTGAGGGTCGATTGTAGAAATCCCCACTGGTGTGTTTGGCAGGAATGGGTGGTGTGTAGCGGATGGAAAAATTAGGTTGGGCTGGGTTTGCATCGCATTGCATACATTATCTGCTGTGACATATGATATGGGTTAAGGCTCAACCAAGGCTATTTTGGGCTAAGGCCCAATTGCCACCATTACTGTAATGGGCTTCGGCCCAGATTGTTGTGATGCATGTTCTTACCGATGAGGGTTGTACACACTGAGTTTTCGTAAACTCACCCCTCTTTTTATTAAATGTTTCAGGTAATTCCCAGCGATAGAGGATTGGGAGCCGTGGAGGACTCGGGGGTGGCTATACATCGGAGATACTACTCGTGAACTTTAGTAATTTCGATTTTTACCTTATTTTAAGATTATTTATTTTGGGTTAATATTTTGTAATAAGGCTATTGGTTTATTTTTTCTAAGTTTTCATTTATAACTGTTAAACTGATAAATACGGGGTTTTCTTAAAACATTAGCAATCGTTTTCTAAAATATCATGTTTACGCAACGATGCAAGTTCAACTTTCATAACAAAACAGTTTTTCAAAATAATAACAACTTTTAAACGGTCATTTAGCAAATCGCGTTTTTCTCAAACAAACAATGAACTCGGAGTTCAAAAATCCGATAAAACTTTTCTAAACAATTGCTTAGCTTTTCAACTTCCTTCAATGTGACACGCCAGATTCGGGCCTAACTTCTAGGCCAGGTTTGGGGTGTTACAAACATTGGTTTTGTAATTCTAAGTTAAGGAATGTAATTGATCTAATACAATTATGTCATCTTGATTAAAACCATCTTTTGAAACCGTGCATTGAAATTTTTATTTTATTTTATTTTATTTTACTTAGTTAAATTGTAGTTTTGAATCACGTCCTCAAAATGATTTTTTTTTTCAACAAAGTGTTTGGTTTACATTTCATAAATATTTTTCTTTCACAGTCCCTGTGGGTACAATAACTTGACATTTACTTGTCACTTTATTACTTGGTAATGGTTGTGTACACTTGCACATTTCTATCGTTCCAAGTTTTTCGTGCCGTTGTCGAGGACTGTTTTAAAAGACATTATTTGTGAAATTGTTAATGTTGTATGTTGGTCTATTTTTTTCTGTTAAATTTTAATTCGAATATATTTTGTGTGTGTTTGTTTCACGTATTTATGAGTATTGATAAAATTATCAACTTACTCCCCATCGACCCTGAAATCAAAGAACTATCAAATAAAGGAGAAGACTAGTGAACCAAAGAAGGACCGAAGAGATGAATTTTGAGAATCAAAACCAAAATCAAGGAGGAGCTTTTGCTTATAATACTCACAATCCGATAATTGTTGCAGATGACATAAACTGCGCTATTCGACAATATGCCATTCCTCTCTTCAACAAGCTCAATCTGATTATTGTGAGACCCAAAATTGAGGCACCGCAATTTGAATTAAAGCAAGTCATGTTCCAAATTTTGCAAAATATGGGTCAATTTAGTGGGATGCCTACTGAAGATCCACATATTCATCTTCGGCTATTCATTGAAGTGAGTGACTTATTCAAACTAGTCGGGGTGACTGAGGACGCCTTGAGACTGAGATTATTTCCATACTTTTTAAGAGATACAGCACAAGCATGGTTTAACTCCCTATCGCCAGGTTCCAAACTATATGGCAGGAGTTGGTTGAATGTTTCTTAATGAAATAATTTCCTCCATCTTTGACTGCCAAGCTCCAAAATGAAATCACTTCATTTCAACAACTTGAAGAAGAATCTTTATATGAGGAATGAGAGCGGTCCAAGGAGTTATCACGAAAGTGCCCTCATCATGGCATTCCTTACTACGTTCAAATGGAGACATTCTATATTGGTCTCAATATTCATACTGGAATGATGGTGAATACTTCGTCAAATGGAGTCCTTCTTTCTAAGTCTTATAACGATGCTTACGAGATATTGAAAGAATTGCCAACAATGACTATTAGTGTCCAACCAACAGAGTAGCCTCAGAAAGACGAGTAGCAGGAGTACATGAAGCGGACAGACTTGCTTCTTTACCAGCCCAGGTTGTAATAGTTTGGTTTAGACCCTAGTCAGAATAGTAGTTTCGGGACCACAAATCTGAGTCAGTAAAATATTTTAATATTATTTTCTGTGCTTTTGATATGTGGTTAAGCATGTGCTAAAGTTCCGTAAGTTAATTTGTCTGTTTGTATGCTTAATTTTAGAAAAGGGGCTTAATCGCATAAGATGGAAGTTTGATGGTTAAATGTATAAGTATTAATTTGTTAATTTCTTTAAAATGTGGAGAATTTATGTGGCAAATTAGCCAATTATAAGGCTAGTGGATGGTTATGGTCAATAAAGACCTTGAAATGTATGTTTTATAATTTTATTATATAAGGTTAATATAGTAAGTTGATAAATTAGTAACATTAAATAAAATGAAAGCCAAAAATGTCGTCATCTTTTAAGTTCATCCACTGAATATTGAGAAAAAGAAAGGGGTTTTGAGCTTTGTTTCATTTGACCATTTCTAAGGCTTAATTAAGTTAAGTTTTGACTTCAGTTTTTGATAATTTATACGTTTCTGTAATCGTTGCTTCGTATACTTTGAAACCCATGTTGTAATTTGAAGAATTGACGATGTTTATGAAATGTGACATTGATGAAATGGTGAGATTTGTGATGAGTTTTGGTGTTAAATGAAAGATATGTGTTTAATGAACATGTTTTGTTCTTGAATTTTTGATGAATTTAGCTAATTAGGGCTTAATTGAGAAAATAACATTTTGAGGGACTAAATTATGAAATAAATGAAATGTATGGACTTGTATGAGATACATGAATATTCGTCTAAGCATGGGTATACGGTAATTTTGTGTAATTTGTGATTTTGTGAATTAGGGACTAAATTGTCCAAATGTGAAATGTGAGGGCTAATTTGCAAATTGCCCTAAATATGTGTTCTTTGATTGAAATGAATGAGTTAGTGAATAAAAGGGTTAAATTTGAATATGTATAGATCAAGAACTGAAGAAAACATATTTAGATCGTGGGAAAGTGAAAGTAGTCGAATAACCGAATCCGATCAACCATCCAAATCCGAGGTAAGTCGATATACAAATAAATGTATTTGTATTGAATTATATATGTTCATATGACTATTGTAAGGATGAATGCACATGAGATGATGTATACATGAATTCTGAGATAGTATCGACATAGTGTCAACGTCCGAGAAGTCCCGTTTGAACCTAAGAATAGATAGGATAGTATATGTCATGACATAGGTGTCTGTTATGTGATATCATGTAAGACCACGTCTGGGACGTTGGCATTGATTCGAGATTTCGTATAAGACCATGTCTGGGACGTTGGCATCGATATGAGTTTTACGTGTAAGACCATATCTGGGACATTGGCATCGTATTTGATTTGTGTAAGACCACTTCTGGGACGTTGGCCTTGTACGACTATTCTGAGTACTCCGAGTATCCTATTTAGTTCTGAAAGGTTCAACGGAAAAATCCGATATGCAAATTACTATGTGATTTGTATATCCATTTTAGGTACGTTTGATATGTACACTAAGTGTGTATGAAAGGTAAGTATCTATATGAACTTACTAAGATGATTATGTATATGGAAATGATGAGATTATATGTGAAGATATGCTTGAATGAGCCATGTGTATATGTGATATTTGAGTTGAAGAATATGGTAAGATATGGCTAAGCAAATGAGCCAAAGAATATATGTGATGAATTTGTTATGAGAATCAATGATGTTATTATATCAAATTGGTTATATGCATTTTATGCGAAGTTTATTTGTATATGGCTTACTAAGCTTTTGAAAGCTTACTCTGTGCGTGTTTGCTCTGTTTTATAGATTGTCAAAGCTACTGAAGGCTCAGGGACCGTCGAGGATTGTCATCACACTACTCAAGTTCATTTTGGTACCTTTTGGAAATGTATATACTAATTATGGCATGTATAGGCTAGCGATTTGGTATATGTTTGAGATGTAAATAGCCATGTGATTTGGCTAGCTAAATGTCGGTAATGTGCATGAGTGAATATGGTATTTTGGTGCATGCTTTGGTATGGCTTGATGGCAACGAAATAGCCTTATGAATGGTAAGCTTATGGATGAATTAATGCCTTAGTGATTTAATGAGGTTATGGTTGAATTATACTTGGATTGACATGGGAATTGATTGTACAAATTAGCATGTTTAGAAATGAGATTGAATGGAATAATATGATGACCATTTGGTGTGTTTTTGGTTGCCATTTGATTGTGGAAATAGGCTTGTTTTTGCTTGTAGGTATGACCCTAGTGTGGGTGGCATATTGACCTTGCAAATGGCCTATTATGCATACACGGTTGTGGCACACGGGCGTGCCTAGTGACCGTGGGATTAAGTCAGTAGTTAGCCCAAGTGTGCACGGCCATGGTTCACGGACGTGCCTGGTAGCCATTTAAATAAGTCAGTATCTAGCCTAAGAGTACACACGCCATGGCACACGGGCGTATTTGGTGGCCATGTGGATAAGTCAGAATACTTGCTCTGTTTTAGCACGGCCAGAACACATGGGTGTGTCTAGTAGCCGTGGGAGGCACACGGCCTGACTGCACGGGCGTGTGACCTCTGTAAGTTAGAAAATTTTTTAAATTTCTGAGAAATTCCATATGTGTTCGGTTAGTCCCGACCCTATTCGAAAGCATGATTATGGTGTCGTTGACCTATAAAAAGGGACGCTTTGATTGCGATTGATGATTTGTAATATGAAATGTCTGTAAAAGATTCTGATATGTCCGGTAACGCCTTTAACCCTAATCCGGTGATGGATACGGGTTAGGGGTGTTACATTTGGTTGGTATCAGAGCTACAGTTTAGTCGATTCTCGTACTAACGTAGCGTGTAAGAGTCTAGCTATACATGCCATATATCTGAATTGAGATAGTGTGATGAATTCTAACGTGTAAAATGTGATTTTTGTATAGTAATAGATCCCGAAAGAGCTGTAGCTGACAATGTAGAAAGCAATGCGCCTGCTTCCGCACAAGGGACAGTGCCCTCTGATTCGAGACCGGCTACGAGCGGTCTAGAGGGAGAAGCTAAACAAGCTTTCTTCTAGATGATGAGTGAGTGGTTCACTCAGTTTGTGAGAAATAATTCGACTGTTTCACAATCTCTGCCCCCAGTTAATCCCCCTCAGACATCTGCTATGCCTCAGACTATGAATCTGAATCTGTTGAACAAGCCTCCGGTAGATAAAATCTGTAAGTATGAGGCTGAAGAGTTCAGGGCTACCAGTGATGACAATGCTGAGAGAGCCGAATTTTGGTTAGAAAACACTATTCGAGTATTCGATGAAATGTCACTGACACCTGAAGAATGTATAAAATGTGTTGTATCATTGTTACGAGACACTGCTTATCAGTGGTTGAAGACTCTGATTTCTGTTATTCCGAAAGAACGGGTTAATTGGGATTTCTTTCAGATTGAGTTCCGGAAGAAATACATCAATGAGAGATTCATTGATCAGAAACGAAAGGAATTTTTAGAATTGAAGCAGGGCCGTATGTCTGTCACCAAATATGAACGAGAGTTCGTGAGGCTAAGTCAGTATGCTCGAGAATGTGTATCATCAGAAGCGATAATGTGTAAAAGATTTGAAGATGGCCTCAACAAAAATATCCGTTTGCTAGTTGGGATTCTAGAGATAAAAGAGTTTGTTGTGCTTATTGATCGAGCGTGCAAAGCTGAGGCACTCGAGAAAGATAAAAGAAAAGCTAAATCTGAAGTTAAAGATGCGAGAAAAAGATTTCTGAGCAAATCATTTCAGTCTGCTTCGAAGAAATTCAGAGATGAACATGGCCGTTCAAAGACTAATGTGGGACATTCTAGTAGAGATCGAGCTAGATCACATTTGAGTTCTAAAGCTTTGGCAACATCAATGTCAAGTGTTGGAAATGTTCGATCCGAACGACCTAAGTGTAAGCATTGTGGCAAAAGACATCCAGGAAGTTGTAGATTGAATGATCGGGCTTGCTTCAGATGTGGACCGTTAGATCATTTAATTCAAGATTGCCCAGAGTCTGTTGAGCCAGAGACTGTTCAAAATCTAAAATCTGATAATGCTCCAGTGAGAGGTAGACCTTCCCGAAATGTAAGAAATGTCAGTGGTAGTCGAGAAACTACGAGAGATCTTTGTTGCGAGATCTCGAAGCTAGGCGCTGCGGGCGTATGCCATCCGAGCTCGTGAGGAAGCTTCATCTCGGGATGTTATAACGGGTACATTTACACTTTATGATACTTCTGTGATTGCATTGATAGACCCTGGTTCTACTCACTCATATGTATGCATGAATTTAGTATCCAGTAAGACTTTTCCTGTAGAGTCTACTGAGTTTGTTATAAAAGTATCTGTCATGGTTGACAAAGTATGCAAGAACTGTCCGTTAATGTTTTGAGATATCTGTTTCCCTGCCGATCTGATGCTATTACCGTTTGATGAGTTTGATATAATTCTGGGTACGGACTGGTTGACATTGCATGATGCTATTGTAAACTGTAAAAGAAAGACTATTGATTTGAGATGTCCGAATGATGAAATAGTCAGAGTTGAGTCTAATGGTTTGAATGGATTGCCTGCTATTGTATCTGTAATAAAAGCTCAAAAATATATGAAAAAGGGTTATGAAGCATATTTCGCTTGTAACGCCCCGGATTTGGGCCTAGTAGAATCGGGCCCACTGGGCCTTG
Source organism: Gossypium sturtianum (assembly GCA_025698515.1). Classification (NCBI taxonomy): domain Eukaryota; kingdom Viridiplantae; phylum Streptophyta; class Magnoliopsida; order Malvales; family Malvaceae; genus Gossypium; species Gossypium sturtianum. The sequence goes on from CM046948.1 coordinate 130,027,559, forward strand.
GGCGTGGGTATGTTTAAAATTTTTGGGAACTAGAGAACGACACTAAAGCAAGTTGGACCTATTAGGTGAGTGATTTTTAGAAGGTTAGGGGGCTTCCATGAAGTCCCGGGATCAAACCTGAGCTTTAGGAAAAATTTTGGTTTTAGGTGAATAAAACCCTGGGAGTTAGAAGGTAGGCTTTAAGAATAAAATGAGGAGAAAAATGACACAAAATGAGTTGTGGTCTAGTGGCAAATGGCGCCACATAAGAGACAAGGGAATGACGCCACAAGGAAGCAAAGGGGTCCAAGGTTCAAGTCTTGGCGCTTGCAATTCATTTTGATTTATTTTTTAAGTGAACTTAGACGTTGGCCATAGACTTATATTTAGTTACGCATGATTTTAGACACAAGAGGAGCTTGTGGCCTAGTGGCTAGCGGCGTGGATTAAGTTACATGGGAGCCTGAGTTCGAATCCCATTGTAAGCAAAAAGTGATATTTATTTTGCTAAGTTTGGACGGCCAGAGTTTGTGTTGAATTTAAACTCTGTTGAAGGAGGGATCCCACATCGGAAAGCTAGCAAGAGGGAAGATGAGAAGCTAGCTTTAAATAGAGCAAACAATGAGGAGAGGAGGCATACCTTTCTTGGCTTATCCCTTCGCTTTTTGGCGTGCTCGTTTGGGTTAGCTGTTGGGTCACGGTGGTGGTGACCGAAGTTGATCGACACACCCCCTTGGGGGTCAAGGGTGCGATCATTGTTGGCTTCTACGCAGAATAGTGTTCAGATCACGGATTAACTTCAGATTCCTATCAGGTGTGTATTTCGCCCTACTCTAGCTATAGAGCCGGTCACATGGCGATGGTAGCCACACGAGCATGCGAGCGCATGTGTGGGAGCTTCGACGCGATAGTTGAGGCCCTCATGAGTATTCTCATGGGTTTAGGCAGCCTTGGGCCGAGTGGGCCCAATGGGCCCGTGGGCCCATATGAATAAATTGTATGATTGTGTTGTAAATATTGAATTAGTCTAGGTGAATCATATATTTGTGGCTAGATTTGGGCTAAAAGGGCCACACGAGCGTGTGGGCCCACTTGGGCCGAGAATGGGCCGTAAGCCCATTCACATCATTATCTCTGTTTAGAATAATTGAGTCGCTCGAGATGACTGTAGCCCTTCTGATGGGTTGACAAAATTACCGAAATACCCTTAAGTGGGAAAATTACTGAAATACCCTCGGTGGGTAAAATTACTGTTATACCCTTAAGGGTTGATTAGTATAATTGTGTGTATTCTGTTTAACTGGTTATGATGGTAATTTATTTCATACATCATTTTTGATATGTGCTTTGCATACATGACATTCTGCATGGGATTGGGATATTGATGATCGGAGAAAGTGTATTCTGGTGGCTCTGCCACATCCTGTTCTGGTGGCTCTGCGACATTCTGTATAGTGGCTATGCCACGTATATTCTGTTATTCTGGTGGCTCCGCCACAAATCCTGTGATTAGCAGCTTGTCTGCCATATTGGTGTGTAGGGCTGGGTGGGTTGACTTGGTCCCCACAGGTTCGTAGGGTTGGTACGGGGGTGTGTAGCGGATGGATTATTAGGTTGGGTTGCATTACATTATTTGCATTATCATGTTCATAGGGCTTCGGCCCAGTCTACTTCCGTATGGGCTCGGGCCCAGTTAATGACCGATTAGGGGATTACACACTGAGTTCTCGTAACTCACCCCTCTACTTTAACCTTGCAGGTGATCCTCAGCGTTGAGGATTTGGAGCTGCGGAGGACTCTGTGGTGGCCATACATCGGAGTACTTCTCACAAACTTTAGTAAATTTCACTTCTGTTTCATTTCAAGATTATTTTAATTTGGGTTTAATATTATGTAATAAGGCCATTGGACTTTATTTTTCTTTAAACTTTTATTTCAGTTATATTCAAACTTTAAATGATTAAACTCCGAATTTTCTTAAAACGACAATAACTGTTTTCAAAATACCACATCATCGTAATTCACTAAATTTGATTTCTGTTATAAACCAAGTTTTTGGAGACAATAATAATAACGTTTTTACAAGAAAACCATAGAAGTAAATCTAAATTTCAAAAACAACAAAGCTCGAAGTCTCAAAAAAGAATACGAACTTTTTAACGATCGCGCAGTTTTTAAACAGCCCTTCTATGTGACATGCTAGATCCGGTCATAACATCTAGGCCGGGTTTGGGGTGTTACATCGCTTATGTAATTGATTCGAAGTGTCTGAAAAGAAAGTGGAGTCAGTGCCAGTTGTTTATGAGTTTTCTGATTATTCCCTGAAGAATTACTGGGATTGCCTCCGATACGTGAAGTTGAATTTGGTATTGATCTGTTGCCTGGTACGACACCTATTTTGATAGCTCCGTATAGAATGACACCAACAGAGTTGAAAGAGTTAAAGTCACAGCTGCAAGAGTTGACTGACAGAGGGTTCGCCAGACCGAGTTTCTCGCCTTGGGGTGCTCCCATTCTGTTTGTGAAAAAGAAAGATGGCACGATGAGAATGTGCATTGATTATCGTCAGTTGAATAAAGTAACCATAAATAATAAATATCCGTTACCCCGGATTGACAATTTGTTTGATCAACTTAAAGAAGCTACTGTGTTTTCTAAAATAGATCTGAGATTGGGATATTACCAGTTGAGAGTGAAAGGTTCAGACGTTCTGAAAACTGCTTTCAGAATGAGGTACGGGCATTATGAATTTTTAGTTATGCCTTTCGGACTAACGAATGCTCCTGCTATTTTTATGGATCTGATGAACAGAATTTTCAGACCGTACTTAGATCGATTTGTTGTTGTATTAATTGACGACATTTTGATTTATTCACGTGATGAAATTGAACATGCTGAACATCTGAGAATTGTGTTGCAAACTCGGCGTGAAAAGCAATTGTATGCAAAGTTCAGTAAATGTGAATTCTGGTTGCGTGAAGTCAGCTTTCTGGGACATATTGTATCGGCCTCTGGAATGCGAGTTGATTCGAGTAAGATTTCTGCTATTTTGGAATGGAAACCTCTGAAAAATGTGTCTGAAGTCCGTAGCTTTCTGGGACTCGCTGGTTATTATCATCGGTTTGTAAAAGGATTCTCGATGATAGCTACTCCGTTGACTAGATTACTTCAGAAAGATGTGAGGTATGAATGGTCCGATAAATGTTAGAAAAGCTTTGTCAGTTGAAAACTCTGTTAACCGAAGCTCCAATTTTGGTACAACCAGAATCAGGTAAAGAATTCGTGATTTATAGTGATGCTTCGCTAAATGGTCTGGGATGTGTTTTGATGCAGGAAGCCAAAGTAATAGCTTATGCCTCAAGAAAGCTGAAGCCTCATGAAAAGAATTATCCGACACATGACCTTGAGCTAGCTGCGATTGTGTTCGCATTAAAGATTTGGCGTCAGTATCTCTTCGGTGAAAAATGTCACGTGTTTTTAGATAATAAAAGTTTGAAATACCTGATGACTCAGAAATATTTGAATCTACAACAGAGAAGATGGCTAAAACTGTTAAAAGATTACGAGCTTGTGATAGATTATCATCCGGGTAAAGCAAATGTCGTTGCCGATGCATTGAGTCGAAAGTCATTGTGTGCATTACGTGCTATGAATGCTCAATTAGATCTGTTTGATGATAGTTTCGTGTTAGCTGAATTAAAAGCGAAGCCGTTGTTCTTACAACAAATTTGTGAAGCTCAAAAAGATGATAATGAATTGTTAGCAAAACGAATTCAGTGTGGTTTGAAATCTGATTCTGAATTTTGTGTGGATGATAATGATTGTTTTAGATTTCGAGATCGAATTTTTGTTCCAAGAAACTCAGAGTTAGTTCAGTTGATTTTGAATGAAGCACATAACAGTCGTCTATCTATTCATCCGGGCAGTACAAAGATGTATCATGATTTGAAGCAACATTATTGGTGGTATGGTATGAAACGAGACATATCTGACTTTGTGTCGAAATGTTTAATCTATCAGCAAGTTAAGGCTGAACATCAGGTTCCATCTGGTTTGTTACAACCAATTTTGATTCCCGAGTGGAAATGGGATAGAGTGACGATGGACTTTGTTTCTGATTGCCTCTGACCTCGAGAAAGAAAGATGCGATTTGGGTTGTAGTAGATTGATTGACGAAATCTGCCCATTTTATTCCGGTACGATCTGATTACCCACTTGATAGATTAGCTGAGCTTTACATTTCTGATATTGTGAGATTACATAGGGTACCAATATCCACTGTGTCAGACAGAGATCCGAGGTTTACATCACGCTTCTGGAAGAAACTACAAGAAGCTTTGGGTACAAAATTGCATTTCAGTACTGCTTTTCACTTGAAAACGGATGGCCAGTCTGAGCGGATAATTCAGATTCTTGAGGATATGTTGAGATGCTGCATTCTTGAATTTAATGGTACATGGGAACAGTAGTTGCCTTTGATTGAATTTGCATATAATAACAGTTTTCAGTCGAGCATCAAAATGGCACCATATGAAGCTTTGTATGGACGTAAATGTCACACACCTCTGTATTGGACCGAGCTCAGTGAAAATAAGATACACGGGGTTGATCTGATAAAAGATACAGAACAGAAAGTAAAAGTGATTCGTGACAATTTGAAAGTAGCGTCTGATCGTCAGAAGTCCTATGCGGACTTGAAACGAAAAGAGATTGAATTTGAGATTGGTGACAAAGTGTTCTTAAAATTATCTCCGTAGAAGAAAGTACTCCATTCGAACGTAAAGGCAAGTTAAGTCCGAGGTTCATCGGGCCTTATAAGATTATCGAACGTATTGGACCAGTTGCATACAGATTGTTGTTGCCACCTGAGCTAGAAAAGATTCATAATGTATTTCATGTGTCAATGCTCTGTAGATACCGATCCGATACATCACATGTGATTACTCCATCTGAAATTGAAATCCAATCTGATATGACTTACGAAGAAGAGCCGATCCGTATTTTAGCTCGTGAAGTGAAAGAATTAAGAAATAAGAAAATTTCTATTAGTAAAGGTGTTGTGGCATCGACACGGAGTAGAAGAGGCTATGTGGGAGCCTGAAGATTTAATGAAATAGTAATATCCGAATCTATTTAATGGTAAGATTTTCGGGGACAAAAATCCCTAAGGGGGGAGAATTGTAACAGTCTGGTTTAGACCCTAGTCGTAATAGTGGTTTCGGGACCACAAATTCATATACATATCCAACTTATATTTTCATATATAAAAAAATATATAATTTAGCATAAGTTTCCTTTGGCCAAATACTTATTTGAACATTAGTATGTTTAACGTTTATTTACTACCCCACAAATACATTATTTGGCCGAATATATATATACATTCACATATACATACACATAGTTCACATTAACATATAACATTTATATCATCAATTCAAACATTCAACTTACCATATTTTCATAACTTAGTATGAATACATGCCTGAGCCTTTTTAACTCGATTTTACACTTGATCTTAACTTTTCATTGCCCGTTTAACCATTCGGAATTAAAAAGGATACTCGAATAGTCGAACATTTCGTACAATGCCAACATCCCAGACGTGGTCTTACATGTAATCACATATCGATGCCACTGTCCCAGACAGGGTCTTACAAGTAAATCACAAGTCGATGCCAACGTCCTAGACGTGGTCATACACGATAACACATAACGGAATCCTCTGTCATGACATATGTAACCTAGCTATTCCTAAGGTTCGTACGAGACTTTCGAACATCGTAACTCAATCGAATCAATCTCGCAAACATTGCTCCCAAGCATATAACCATTCAGCCATCAATTATATATATTCATAAAATTCTATACAGGATATAAAGTTCACATATATTACAGTATTTATTTTCTTATAAACTTACCTCAGATATCGATGGACGGAATAAAACGATTATTCAATTATTTTTGTTTTCCCCCGATCCAAGTCCGATTTCTTTGGTTCTTGATCTAAACATATTCAAATTAAACTTATTCAAACACAATTTTATTCAATTTAGTCTAAAAAAATACATAAATGGGCAAATTACCATTTTGCCCCTGACATTTTACACTTTTCACAATTTAGTCCCTATTGCATAAAACACAAAATATGCAAAATTTCAATGTTCCATGCTTAAGCCGAATCTTCCTCATGTTCATACAAGTCCATACATTTCATTTATTTAACATTTTAGTCCCTCAATTTATTATCTTTACAATTTAGCCCTAATTACTCAATTTCATCAAAATTTCCAATACAAAACATATTAATCCAAAACATATCTTTCATAATCCATCATCTAACATCACAAAGCTCATAAATTCATCAATGACTTAACTCAAAATATTCATAAAAATCAAAAATTAAAGAATGGGCTTTGTAAATTTCATAGCAACGATCTCCAAAACATAAAAATTATCAAAAACCGAGCTAGTTACATACCTTAATCAAGCTTAAATATGGCCAAATGTAGGTTTCTTTTTCTTTTTATTTTCCTTAGTTATTTTCGGCTTTCAAAAAGATGAATATAAAGAAATAACTTAACTTATGTTGTATTATAATACCTTAAATACTTATTTACCTTATTAACCTTTATTATTTAATATAAATATCTTATAAATTATGTACATAACTGTCCATCACTTTGTTCCATGGTAAAATTGCAACATAAAGACCTCCTATTAAAAGAACAAAGCAATTTAGCACTTTAACAAATAGTTAGCAACTTTTACAATTTATGCAATTAAGTCCTTTTTTTTAAATCGGACACTCAAACGATAAAATCAAATCACGAAAATTTCACAGATATCAATTCACACATTATAAACACAGAAAATAATATTTAATTATTTTTTTGACTCGGATTTGTGGTCCCGAAACCACTGTTCCGATTAGGGTCTAAACCGGACTGTTACACGTACGGGGCTTTTCGGATGTCGTCACGTTATCGAAACTTTCTCGTATTCATATATTCTGCTCCTCGAACAATTCAATACCATAATAACATATATATAACTTATTCGAAATACATACATTTGCATTACCATTCGGCGTTGAATTCAATCATACTAATAATATGCATTTATAACATGATTTTGTAACATCTATTAAAATACGAACTTACCTTGTTCGTAGTAATGACAAATTAAATCGACTAATCCGATATTTTGACTTTCCCTCGATCTAGATCCGAATTTTGCTTTTTCCAATCTAATTAATATCAAAATTAACTTACTTATTCAACATTTCATTCAATTTGCATCCAAGAACATATAAATGGGCAATTTACATTTTAGCCCCTAATATTTCACATTTTTGCAATTTAGTCCCTAATTCAAAACAATACCAAATATTAAAAATTTCACTATGCCCATGCTAGGTCGAATGCTCCATAAATCCTTAACAGCCCATTTATTCAATTTATTTCACATTTAAACCCCTAAACTTTTAAATTTCACAAATAAATCCCTAATTTGGATTTTTATCAAAAAATCACTTAATTAAACATAAAAATCAAACATCAAAGATTTATTTTTCATCATCAAACAACAAATTCATCACATTATCAACAATGGAAAATATCAAATTCATCATCAATTCCGAAAATTAAAGTATGGGTTTGCTAGTACTCGAAGCAACGATCTTAAAAACATAAAAATTATCAAAAACTGAACAAAATCCATACCTTAATTTGAGTTTCAAATAGCCGAACCTTAAAAACCTTCAAATGTTTTCTTTCTTTCTTCCATTCGGCCAACAATATGAAAATTTGCATGCATTTTATGTTTTATTTTATTTTATTACACTTTATTGTACATTTACCATATTAACCTTAAAATAATAATATGAAAACCATATAATGGTAGTCCACTACCGTCCAGGCAATATTAAATGGCCAAATTATCACACAAGGACCCCACATTATAAAAGCCATAACAATATAGCAATTTAACAATTAGCAAGTCACGTTTGCATTTTACGCGATTAAGTCCTTTTTCACAAATCGACACTCAAACAATGAAATTTTAATGCGAAAATTTCACACATATCAATTCACATACTTTAAGCTTGGAAAATAATATTAAAATATTTTCCTGACTCGGATTTGTGGTCCCGAAACCACTGTTCCGACTAAGGTCTAAATCGGGCTGTTACAACTCTCCCTCCCTTAGGGATTTTCGTCCCCGAAAATCTTACCAGAAAGTAGATTAAGGATTTGCTTCCACACAATACATTTCAAATTCAAACATAGCTTCGGATTTTTAAGTCTCTTCAATCTCACAACTAAAATTCTGATCTGACTTTCACTGTACATCATCTCTAGCTGAGACTGCTTATAACTGTATTAAATTGTTTTCATTTTCTGCTCAATTTCTCTGACGATATTAATCCCGTGGATCATTTTCTCACAAAGCTCAATCCTGAAATAACGGAGTTAAGTAACTGCCACATACGATACCTCATACAATGTCACTTTTATACTTACTTGATAGTTTATCAAACAGCAACAGTCTTTCTTAGCTGCTTTAAAACTCTAAAACACAGTGACAAATAAATATTTTGAGAATTTAGTTTGCGTTTCCTGATTTCAATGAAATTTCATACTCACAGATTACTGTAATCTCTCTCAGAATTACCATATGAGTTTCAGATCTCAATCCAAAACAATGATAACTGACACCAAAGACAGACTTACCAACACAGAAACAGATAACTCAACTGTTTTATCAAAAGAAAAAATCTATACGTACAGAGAGATTTTGATAAACCGTAATATATACATATTTTAATCCTACATTTAGCATTCTTTTGGATGATTTAATCCCTTGAATTGTGGAATTTGATGCTCCTAATCCTTTAATTTCATGTTTTATACTTAGGAGAGCATCGGAGGATGAAAAGAACGAGAAATGGGCCGAAAACAGAGAAAATGGGCCAAAGTAGGAAATCAACACGGCCTGGAGTTCACCACATAGCCGTACCACTTTTAGCAGACCCGAACACGGCCTGGGCTCGATTCACACGGGCGTTTCACACGGGCGTGTCCCTGCCGTGGCCAAGATGAGTTTCATTTGGATTAAGATACTTGTGGGCCAAGTAAGGCATCCCGCAAGCCTATATAAACACCCTAGAGGGCAACCTAAAGAGGGAGCAAAGCCAGAGAGGGCTGAACACAGGAAATTACTCGAAGACAGCCAGTTGAGTCATCCTAGAAGCCGAAATCACACTCAAGACGGAAGATCTTCCCTTCAATTTCCTTCAGAGGGTTTTAGGGTTTTTCTTATGTTTTGTTATTTACTTTCTTCTGAGATGCGTTCTTTATTAAACATGAACTAAACCCCTCAAATACCTAAGGGGGATTAAACCTAAAACGGATCTTGTTATTGTTTTCTGAACTGTATGATAAATACTTGACTTGTTCTTAATTATGTGTTCTTAATTCTTGTTTTAATATTTCAGGATATTGATTCAAGTATTGATGTGCTTAGGCAGTGGAGAAAAAGTCCTGTTTAATAGTAGATCTAGCATAGTTAAGCGGAGTTGATCGCAACCCTAGAGATAGGATGGCGAAAATGCATCCGATTAGGGTCAAACCTAATATGGAGTCCATAGATCGAGTTAATGCAACACTAGGGGTTTTAATTAGAAAGAGATTTCAATTAATCAACCTAGGGTTAGACGTTATTAGTCTCGAAAGGGATAATAATATAAATTAGGGAATCCTACGGATCAAGTCAAGTGAATAAATCGTCTGGTTCAGAGTTAAGTAACAAGTGAAGTCTTGGTGGATTCTTCCTCGGGTATTGTCTTAATCAACTGGTTTTCCCAAAAGTATTTTCCCAATTCATTCTCTGTGTCTTAGCATCCTTAGTTTAGTAATTAGTTAATTAAACATCAATTCCCTTAATACTTAGGCTAGATAATAAAAAGATAGTAACTACTAGTACTCTTAGTCCTTGATGATACGATATTTCCGGTCTTGCCATACTATACTACCGAATGATAGGTGCGCTTGCCTTATTCGTTGTTGTAACACCCCAAACCCGGTCAATACACCACGACCGAATCTGGCATGTTACGGGGAAAATCGCGTTTAAAGGGTTAGGTTTCTGGTTAAAGATTCGATGAGAAACTCCTTGTCATATTTTATACTTTTCGAAATCTTGGCATGATTGCTTTGTCATATTTTAATGTTTTAGAGTGATACCCGATGGTAAAGTTTAAAACACATTGCGTTATAGTTTTGAAACCGTTGACCTTCCAAGTTTTTAGCAATTTTAACTCAATTAATTTGTTAAAGCATATTAGAAAGCTACTTTAAGCATAAACATAGTAAAACCTAATTTAAAGGCCATTTACAACCCAAAATAAAACCAAATAGTAATAAATAAACTAAAGTACCAAATTTTGTAAAGTCTGAGCAAATCTTTATTAAAGCATGGCATGAGCACCTCGAGTCCATCCGGCTCCATGTCCGCGTCTAAGTGTCATCTCGGAAATGTCAAGGAGAGGGTGAGTCGCAAGACTCGGTGCATAAATCCCCTCCCGATAAAACAACATGCTAACACACATCATATCATAGCAACATTATCAATGCACCCCGATCCTAACCATCCATATCACCTTTCTACCCGTGTGGTACCAAACCCTTTGGTGGTGCCAAACCCACCGGTGACCCAAAGTCACGATATCCATAAGTGTGGTGCCAAACCACTTTGGTGACCCAAAGTCACGAATAATCCAATGATGGGGCCAACCCATCGTGTGATACCAATCACTAGCGACGATCCCATATCTCAAAGTGGGGCCAACCCGCGGTGGTGTTAACCACGGGGACGAGTCGCAATGAGGTGCCAAACCTGCGGTGTCCCAAAGACACGATGTGATACCAAATCACTTTGGTGACCGCGAATCACAAATCCGATGATAGGGCCAACCCATCGTGTGATACCAAATCACTGGGCGTCAATCCCGTATAATCAGCTGTGGGGCCAACCCCATTGTGGTGCTAAGCCAGCAGGGCGAGAGCGCTATGAGGTGCCAAACCTCTGGTGTCCCAAAGACACAAATGTGATACCAAATCACTTTGGTGACCAGAAGTCACAAAATCAAGCGTGGTACCAAACCACTTTGGAGGTGCCAAACCTCACGGTGTCCCAAAGACACACGTGTCCCAAAGACACGGATATCATATTCCCCTCCTCTCATATCACCCACACATGTCATACTAATGCAAATGATATAAAACATGCAATCATGCTAACATGCTCAAATGACATCTCATGGTATTTACATCATAAAACATGTTATCACATATATCACTCAGATCTCGTAATGAAACGGACTTACCCGTATCCGTGCTTATACCCCATCGGGTACCAAATCCATCAATCATATTGTTTCACTTTAATAAGTAATTAGGTTATCAATCATATTACCAAGCGAAGTGTGTTAGTTTACACACTGTTAAAAGCATGATCTTTAGTACCAAAAGAATCGATCTAAGGCCCCTTGATTACTTGCTCCTAATATTTGATTTGGTTTCCTACCAAATCTCGAACCAACGATGGCCAACTCCTATAACAACAACAGTCACACCTTTAATAACTTGGCTTAATAGAACTAAGCGAATAAACCATGAACAACCTCTCACCATCACTTACCAATCAATCGAGTTCGGATAACGGCCTTGTTGTTGCTTGAATCCCGAAGGCCCTAAAAGAAATTGGTTACACAAGAGATTAGTTCTCTTCTAACGAGGCAGAAAATCACCCTTTTGCCTTACCAAAATTGTTAGAGAAGTAGGGGAGAAGAGATAGCCTTTCGGCCAAATACTCACCTTCACTAACCGATTGCCCAACACAGGATGAACACCAACACTACACCAATATTCGGCCCTAGGTGTTTAACACTCCTACTTTCGGCTTTGAATGTAAAAGGAAAGAAGAAATAGAGGTGGAAAGAAATGGAGGAATCGGCAATTGGGTTTAGGGAAAGAAGGGGAATAAAGATGGAAAAGGTGTTTTGGAGAGGTGGAGTTTGACACAAGGTTTCAAAGAGAAAAGAAATGGAAGTGGGGTGCTAGGTTAGAACAACAAGGGATTTTGAGAGAAAACACAAAGCCAAATTCGGCAAGGATGAAGTTGCTTAAAGCTTTCGGTTTTGAAAAGGAAAAGAGAGACTTACTTGGAGGAAATTCGGCTTAGGCTCTTGACAAAAGAAAGAACTTTGTTTTGAAACAAAGCCCGACCAGAATAAAAATGCCCAAAAATACCAAGATGAATTTATTTAACACCTTCTCAAAAGGCAACACAGGTTCGGCAATTGAGAGCTTACACTTTTCGGTTTGGTATGGCAAAAGAAAAATTTGCTTCTAAAGATTTTGACCGAAAAACACCAAAACTCAAAATGGATTTCGGCACTACCCCACCCCACACTACCAAGCCGTCACTCCCCCAAAACTCTCCTAAAATTCGGCCATATCCCCACTAACACTCCACACCACTCAATTCAAATGAGTTGAACAAGTCTTCCTCCTAAAATCCCTCTCCACCCACCATTCAAATGGGTAGACCAAGTCAAGGCGAGTTTGAGCGCCTACAAACTCTCCCTTCCATGCCGTCAAAATGGAAGCCAAAATGTGAGGTCTTTGCGGCTTGAACACAAGACCTCCACCTCATGCGATTGACGCCACACCTAGCTCCCAAGTAGCGCATGCCTTGCCACTTTGCCGACTCCTCACTTGTGCAACAAGCACCAAATAAAATACATATCCCTCGGCTCCATCGACTCCCTACACCTAAAGCTCAAAACTAAATTTTCCCATTCCCTCGGGCATACTCTAGCCTACAACTAAGCCCCTAAAACATAGAAATAGCAACATAGCACACCAACACATGCAATATCATGCAACAACAAAATAGCCCCCAACCCGGGATATTACGGTTCTACCCCCTTAAAATAATTTCGACCTCGAAATTACGATCAAAAGAGTTGCGAGTCTTCTTTGTTTCATCATATCCTCGGGTTCCCACGTGGCTTCTTCCACGCCATGATTCCGCCAAAGAACCTTAACCAAAGGCACACACGACTTTCTCGCGAGAACCTTCACATCCCGATCAAGAATGCGCACGGTTCTTCTTCCAAAGTCAAATCTGGATTTACCTCGATCTCTTCCACTTTGCTACCACATGCGGCGGATCCGAGCGATAACGTCGAAGCATCGAAAAAGCGTGAAATCGTCGTGAATCGACTAAGCTCTGCTGGCAACTCCGATTGATACGCCATTGGTCCCACTCGTCTCAAAACCTTATACGGCCCAATAAACCTCGGACTTAGCTTGCCTTTCTTTCCGAACCTCAAAACCTTCTTCCATGGCGAGACCTTGGAAAAAACTTGATCTCCCACGAAAACCCTATGTCTCTCCGCTTAAGATCGGCATAAGACTTACGCGGTCGAAGCTTCCTTCAACCGAGCACGAATCAACTTAACCTTGTCTTCGGTCTCACCAACCAACTCGGGTCCCAACAAGCTGGCGTTCACCTAATTCCGTCCAACACGTGGGTGATCGACACTTCCTACCATACAACGCCTCATATGGTGCCATCTTGATGCTCACTTGGTAGCTGTTGTTGTAGGCAAACTCAGCTAATGGTAGAAACTCCTCCCAACTACCTCTGAAATCGAACACAACCCCTCGGCATATCCTCCAAGATCTGAATAACCCTTTCCGATTGTCCTTGATTTGCGGGTGAAAAGCGTCTTGAAATCCAACCGCGTGCCAGAGCTTTGATGCAGCGCTTTCGAACCTTGGCGTAAATCCGGGATCCCTATCAGTGATGATCGATCTTTGGCACACCGTGCAATCTCACTATCTCTGAAACATCACGACCGCCAACCTCACGAAGTGAGTAGTCAACCCTCACCGGAATGAAATGAGCTGATTTAGTCGGTCGATCCACAATTACCCAAAGCCCAGAATCCTTCTTGCTTGGTGTAGCGGTAACCCACCAGCGAAATCCATGGTTATCCTTTCCCACTTCCACTGAGGAATCTTCACGGTGAAAGCAACCACGGCGACAATGCGATGTTCGACCTTGACCTGTGACATGTCGGACACTTCCCAACAAACTCTGTCACTTCTTTCTTGAGACCGAGCCACCAAAAGCGCTCTCTGAGATCCCTATACATCTTACTACCTCCGGGATGCATAGCATAAGAACGCTATGCGTCTGAAGAATCCTCTGCCTCGACTCAACATCCTTGGGCATACAAGCTTTACCTTGAAAACCACGACACCCCATCACTAGACAAGTTGTAACCTTCCAAACCACCACTGCATGTACACGCAACCTCCGCGCTTTTCGAGAACCCCATCCTCTAACTGTTTCTCTACGATCTGCTCAACCGTGAGGCTTAATGCGCAACTCGCGAGAATACTCCGTCGTTATACAAACTCAAATGGGCAAACATCGCTCTTAAGTCAAAAACAACCTTGCGGCTCAGCGCGTGCGCCACCACGTTAGCCTTGCCGGATGATACTCAATCGAGCGATCGTAATCCTTAAGCAACTCAACCCATCTGTTGCCTCAAATTCAAATCCTTACGAGTCAAGAGGTACTTGGACTCTTATGATCGGTGTAGACTATTGATCTCTCTCGTACAAGTAGTGCCTCCAAATCTTCAGCGCAAAGACTACGACCGCTAACTCCGGATCGTCGTCGGATAGTTGACCTCATGTGGCCTCGGCTCACCGAGATCGTAAGCCACAACCTTACCTTCACTGCACGACACACAACCCAACCCGTATGTGATGCATCGCGATGAGCCGTGAATTCCTTACCGGCCTCGAGTTGAATCAAACCGGAGCTTACGTTAGAATCTTCTTAAGCTTGTTGAAACTCTCCTGCTTTGTTTCTCGGTCCGGACAAACGGAACCTCTTTCCTTAACAACTTGGTCATTGGTGCTGCAATCAACGAAACCCTCTACAAACCTTCGGTAGTATCTGCCCAAACCAGAGAAAACTCGAATCTCGGCCAGCGACTTAGGCGGTTTCCAATCCAAAAGCGCCTCAATTTTCCGAGGATCCACTCTAATCCCCTCGGTGACACTACATGTCCCAAGAAAGTCACTTCTCTAAGCGAACTCGCACTTGCTTTGAACTTAGCGTAAAGGCGCTTCTCCTCAAAATCTGCGGTACCACGCCGTCGCATCATGCTCTTCTTACGTTCTTGAATACACGGGATGTCGTCAATAAACACTACCACGGCGGTCGGATACTCTTTGAAACACCCTATTCATCATATCCATGAATGTTGCGGCGCGTTAGTCAACCCGAGCGGCATTACGAGAAAATCGTAGTGCCCATACCGAGTCAAAGCGCTTTGTCTTGTGAATATCCGCTTCTTTCACCTTTAATGGTGATACCGGACCTCGGTCAATCTTAGAAAATACCACTGCACCGCCTTGGTGATCAAACAAGTCATCTATCCGTGGCAACGGATATTTGTTTTGATCGTCGACTTATTCAATTGGCGATAATCTATGCACATCCGCATTGTACCATCTTTCTTCTTAACAAAAAGTGCTGCGCGCACCCTACGGTGAAACACTTGGCCCGATAAAACCTCGGTCCAACAACTCTTGAATCTGAGCCTTAAGCTCCACCAATTCCTTTGGCGCCATCCTATACGGAGCAATAGACACTTTGCGCGATTCGGGATAATGAGATCTATCCCAAACTCTACCTCACGATCCGGCAAACCCGGAAGTTCTTGAAACACATCGAGCAAATTCCTTAAGCTGTTTCGGACTTTTCTCTGACGAGACTCTTTAGCCTCCAAGGCATACACATGAACCACATACGCTTCACGACCCTTTCTCACCATCTTCTCGCCTTTAGAGCGGACACCACGATAGATAAGTAATCCCTCCTATTACCTATCATAGCCACTTCATCACCCTCGATGCGTCCTTAGAACCATGCGCTTAGCGCGCAATCCAACTTCGCTGGTACTTAACCAACGGTCCATCCCAAGAATCAAATCGAACTCCCCAAATGGCGGTTCCATCGGATCGGCGACAAACACTACCCTTGGAGTTCTAGGGGTACATCTCTAAACGACTTATCTACTACCACGAGTGACCTAAAGGGCTAATTACGGTCATCCGCCTAGAAGATATCTCGAGTCTAAGTCCATGGTCTCTACTATACTCTGGCCATGTAAGAATCGTCGAACCCACATCAATCAAAGCGATAAAGGAGAACCAAAGATCAAGAACGTACGGTTATGGCGTCCGGTGCGTCGCCCTTCTCTCGGCGCCTTCTTTGCGCATACACTAACCCAGTATGCGGCGTCGAACTACCGTACCCTGCCGGTGCTCCACGGCCCGACCCGATCCATTACTACCTCTGCCATTACCACGGCCCCTCTGCGGTGGCGGTCCATTATTCTGAACCCGAGTGCGGCCACGACTCTCGGGCGAATCTGGCCAACTTACGCGGACAGTCCCTCACGCGATGATCGAGAGAACCACACTCAAAACAACCTTTTCCACCGGTCCAAAGAAATTCTCCCAATGATATCTCCCACAATGGTTACACCGCGGCGGTCCCGACTAGCGGCAACAACCCTACCAGGCCGATTCGGCCCACTCGCCTAGCCCTTTTCTAAGGATTACCCGAAGCGATCCGAGAAGACCCAAAGCTCCTCTTATGCTGCTCCTGTCCATGCCCCGCCTCACGGACTCCTTAACACCCTCGGCTACCTTAGCCTTCTCAACCAGGACAACAAACTCACGCTCTGTTGAGGAGCAATCAGCGACCTCAACTCGTCTCTCGGACCATCCTCGAAACGAACACACCTCTCGTGTTCGGTAGCCACAATACCCCTAGCATACCGCTCGGCTTCAAGAACTCACCTCATACTCGGAAAGCAGACTTACTCCCTTGGACTAGCCTCAAAAATGCTTTTATTTGCTAGCGTCGATGTAGCTAGCTCCAATGTACTTTTACGAAATGCGACCACGAAATAATCCCATGTCGAGATCCTCTGTTTTGCCACATCTTGTCCCGAACCGTGAGCCACCACCGGTATGACTCATCCCGAAGAAGCGATACTATGCCCTTGACTTCTCCTCGGCAGATCAAGTCGGATCATCCATGATCCGCTCCGTTGCCTCCAGCCAATACTCGGCGATCTTTGGGAGCAACACCGAAACACCTCGAAAGAATTCGGGCCCATTTGCCCAAGTCGCTCGAACACCGATTTCCTAGCTCTGCACCACCACCTACTCCAACTACCCTTTCCAACACTCGCGGCGCCGCTTTGTGACACTGCGTCATCCCCAGTCGATCTTGAAACTCACCACCTCCACTGGTGGCGATGCCGGTATCTCATTTTCGACCCACGGCCGGACCCTACGGGTTCGAAACCGTCATCCTACCACGACCTGCGTGCACGACCACACGTCCACCTCTAGCGCTGATGACTAAATTCTCTCGTGCTCGATTTAGGAGTTTTATGCATCGATATTTATTCCACTGTTTTAAAGCAAAGTCTTATGAATAGTAAAGAAGCTTTGTTTCGCGAGTTCACGGAATCCTATCGATTTGATTTCTAAAGTAATCCACTCTGCGCAATCATCCAATCACATCAATAAATCACAAGAAATAGTAAGGGGTACTTACAGGCGGCATCGGTGCCGGAGACTCGGTGTCATGCCTTTCAAACCATTTATTTCAACAAAACACTTAAAAGCAGACTTTTGAAAACATTTTGGGCCTCGGGCCCACAGTAAAAACTTTTGAACTTGGAGTGCGATACCACAATTGTAACACCCCAAACCCGGTCAATACACCACGACCAAGAATCGGCATGTTCACGGGAAAATCGCATTTGAAGGGTTAGGTTTCTGGTTAAAGATTCGATGAGAAACTCCTTGTCATATTTTATACTTTTCGAAATCTTTGCATGATTGCTTTGTCATATTTTAATGTTTTAGAGTGATACCCGATGGTAAAGTTTAAAACACATTGCGTTATAGTTTTGAAACCGTTGACCTTCCAAGTTTTTAGCAATTTTAACTCAATTAATTTGTTAAAGCATATTAGAAAGCTACTTTAAGCATAAACATAGTAAAACCTAATTTAAAGGCCATTTACAACACAAAATAAAACCAAATAGTAATAAATAAACTAAAGTACCAAATTTTGTAAAGTCTGAGCAAATCTTTATTAAAGCATGGCATGAGCACCTCGAGTCCATCCCGGCTCCATGTCCGCGTCTAAGTGTCATCTGAAATGTCAAAGGAGAGGGTGAGTCGCAAGACTGATTGCATAAATCCCCTCCCGATAAAACAACATGCTAACACACATCATATCATAGCAACATTATCAATGCACCCCGATCCTAACCATCCATATCACCTTTCTACCCGTGTGGTACCAAACCACTTTGGTGGTGCCAAACCACCGGTGACCCAAAGTCACGATATCCATAAGTGTGGTGCCAAACCACTTTGGTGACCCAAAGTCACGAATAATCCAATGATGGGGCCAACCCATCGTGTGATACCAAATCACTAGCGAGACGATCCCATATCTCAAAGTGGGGCCAACCCGCGGGGTGTTAACCACGGGGGCGAGTCGCAATGAGGTGCCAAACCTCTGTGTCCCAAAGACACGGTGTGATACCAAATCACTTTGGTGACCGCGATCCACAAATCCGATGATGGGGCCAACCCATTGTGTGATACCAAATCACTAGCGTCAATCCCAGTATAATCAGCGTGGGGCCAACCCACTGTGGTGCTAAGCCACTGGGGCGAGGCGCTATGAGGTGCCAAACCTCACGGTGTCCCAAAGACACAAATGTGATACCAAATCACTGGTGACCGAAGTCACAAAATCAACTGTGGTACCAAACCACTGGAGGTGCCAAACCTCTGGTGTCCCAAAGACACAGTGTCCCAAAGACACGGATATCATATTCCCCCTCCTCTCATATCACCCACACATGTCATACTAATGCAAATGATATAAAACATGCAATCATGCTAACATGCTCAAATGACATCTCATGGTATTTACATCATAAAACATGTTATCACATATATCACTACAGATCTCGTAATGAAACGGACTTACCCGTATCCGTGCTTATACCCCATCGGGTACCAAATCCATCAATCATATTGTTTCACTTTAATAAGTAATTAGGTTATCAATCATATTACCAAGCGAAGTGTGTTAGTTTACACACTGTTAAAAAACGCAGTCTTTAGTACCAAAAGAATCGATCTAAGGCCCCTTGATTACTTGCTCCTAATATTTGATTTGGTTTCCTACCAAATCTCGAACCAAGCAGTGGCCAACTCCTATAACAACAACAGTCACACCTTTAATAACTTGGCTTAATAGAACTAAACGAATAAACCATGAACAACCTCTCACCATCACTTACCAATCAATCGAGTTCAGATAACGGCCTTGTTGATACGCCGAATCCGAAGGCCCTAAAAGAAATTGGTTACACAAGAGATTAGTTCTCTTCTAACAGAAGTCGAAAATCACCCTTTTGCCTTACCAAAATCGTTAGAGAAGTAGGGGGAGAAGAGATAGCCTTTCGGCCAAATACTCACCTTCACTAACCGATTGCCCAACACAGGATGAACACCAACACTACACCAATATTCGGCCCTAGGTGTTTAACACTCCTACTTTCGGCTTTGAATGTAAAAGGAAAGAAGAAATAGAGGTGGAAAGAAATGGAGGAATCGGCAATTGGGTTTAGGGAAAAGAAGGGGAATAAAGATGGAAAAGGTGTTTTGGAGAGGTGGAGTTTCGGCTTACAAGGTTTCAAAAGAGAAAAGAAATGGAAGTGGGGTGCTAGGTTCGGCTTAACAAGGGATTTTGAGAGAAAACACAAAGCCAAATTCGGCAAGGATGAAGTTGCTTAAAGCTTTCGATTTTGAAAAGGGAAAAGAGAGACTTACTTGGAGGAAATTCGGCTTAGGCTCTTGACAAAAGAAAGAACTTTGTTTTGAAACAAAGTGACCGAATAAAAATGCCCAAAAATACCAAGATGAATTTCGGCTAACACCTTCTCAAAAGGCAACACAGGTTCGGCAATTGAGAGCTTACACTTTCGATTTTGGTATGGCAAAAGAAAAATTTGCTTCTAAAGATTTTGACCAAAAACACCAAAACTCAAAATGGATTTCGGCACTACCCACACCCACACTACCAAGCCGTCCTCCCCCAAAACTCTCCTAAAATTCGGCCATATCCCCACTAACACTCCACACCACTCAATTCAAATGAGTTGAACAAGTCTTCCTCCTAAAATCCCTCTCCACCCACCATTCAAATGGGTAGACCAAGTCAAGGCGAGTTTGAGCGCCTACAAACTCTCCCTTCCATGTCGTCAAAATGGAAGCCAAAATATGAGGTCTTTGCGGCTTGAACACAAGACCTCCACCTCATGCAGTTGACGCCACACCTAGCTCCAAAGTAGCGCATGCCTTGCCACTTTGCCAGCTCCTCACTTGTGCAACAAGCACCAAATAAAATACATATCCCTCAGCTCCATCAGCTCCCTACACCTAAAGCTCAAAAACTAAATTTTCCCATTCCCTCAGGCATACTCCTAGCCTACAACTAAGCCCCTAAAACATAGAAATAGCAACATAGCACACCAACACATGCAATATCATGCAACAACAAAATAGCGCCCCAACCCGGGATATTACAGTTGTCATAGTTAGTTTGGACACGATTAGATTTCTTCAGACAGTTAACCATTTTTCAAATAACTCTATCTTTTTTAATGATAAAGATAATCCCAATACAGAATTCATCAACCCTCCATTTCTATAATCAACAAAGTCAGAAATATCACATTTCACACTCATCATCGATATCATATCTAGGACTATTATAGATCTTGTTAATCCCATATGAACAAATAAACTACCACTGAGAGTTTCTTGTAGCAGTTGTTGTATAATCTCTGGATTTCTTGGTACACGAAATCTGTCTCGAAACAACAAATAATCATCGGTTCCAATCTGAAGCTCTAAATCAGAAGTCAATTCACGTTGAACTCTTTTAACTTGCAATTCACTGATACATTTCTGAGCTTCACAAAATCGCGGAATAAACATCAATTTAGCTTTTAACTCAGCTAATATCTATCCATCATCCGATAAGATCAATCACGTATTCATCGCTTGTAAAGTACACAAAGATTTCTTGTTCAAAATATCTGTGACTATAATCGTTTATCCAGAATTATAACCATTTACTGACTCAAAATCTTCCAACAGTTCAAGCCATCTTTGCTATCCCAAATTGAGATCTCTCTGTAACATCAAATATTTTAAACTCTTGCAGTCATCAAATAGGTTACATTACTCACCAAACAATTAATATCGCTAACTATTCAATGAATTACAATGTCAACCATCTCTAATTCACGCGTCAAATAACTCTTTTCATGTAACTTTAACTGTATGGAAGCATAAGCCATCACTATACATTCTTGTACTAAAACACACTCCAAACCATTCAATGATGCATGACTGAAAATCATAAACTCTGTACCCGATTCAGGCTGAACCAAAACTGATGCTTCAGTTAACAGTGTTTTCAACTGTTTATAACTTTATTAAATTATATTAAACTAATTTGAACTTCGCTCAAATGAAAACTTCAACAATCGAAACAGCTTTAATTTACAATAATATTTCTCAATTAGAACCGTTCCGATAGATATAATTATGTATCATGTCTTCTAAAATATGAATTCTTCATTCAAACTATCCATCTATTTACCCGTGAACGTACAAAATTTATTTTCAGACCCAAGGATAAACTCAAACACATATAACTCAATTAACCTTTCAAATAAATAACCTAATCAAACTAAACAACTGAATCGATCTTGGCTGTCAAATAATAACTTTTCAAAGAAAACCTTTCTTGTTGTTGTCAAGATAATTCAAACATACAATTTATCGTAATTTCTTCAGGATACTAGTCAAAGATCTTCTTAAAAACTGCATAACTCGAATATGACATAACATTCCGTCTTACTCATTGACATATATCAAGATTTACCTGGAAGTGATAACAATTATATAGATTTGAACTTGATCTTCTACCATTTTCACTTTTATCAATGTCAAACCTTCACGAGAACTAGAAAAGAGTTTATAATGAAATGTCTCATATATTAATCATCGAAACTCTGAATTATACTGAAATCACCTTAACCAAATAGAAATCATTGGGCCTTAATAAGAACAATGTCTCAACCCTATAATAAATATTATCCTGGCTGTTAATGAAGCAAATATGATTTTAGTAGCAACCATTGCAAAAACACAACTTTTATAACTCTGAGGACGGTACCACTGTACTCTCACATTTCAAGCAAGAAATTATAATCATAATAAACATAGTCATCTCTGTCAAATAAAGATCTCTTGCAGATAATCACATGGAATCATAACAAAACTGGAATAGTGAAATTTCAACATTTGGAGATACATAGGATATCTGAAAATTACAACCCATATAGAATGATATCAATTCCGATGATATCCCAGAAAATGTCCAGAAAGAACAATGTCACTCATAAATACTGAAATCTACAGTAACAAAAGCAATATAATCTTCACGTATATTCAACAGAACAATAATTAGTAGAAACATAATATTAGCCTCATACAGATTTTACCATCGACTTTTATATCCACACAATGGAATAAATTATCAGAGAAAGACATAACAATGTCAAACATAACCCAAACAGATCAACGATGCTTTTGTCTATTAATATGTTTAGCTAATGTTCTCATACGATAAGACTTTCTTTCTTAAATTTAACAGTCACACATACTTCTAAGGATAAATGTACACATAGAATGCCCAGAAGGAATCATAGTAACTGCCCGACTATAACCATTGCATTCAACCATCAATACAATTCAATCATTATTCAATTGTCTAATTCTATCATCAGAAATTTTCACATTATCCCTTCACTAACAGAAATCAATTCAAAAAAGCTTTCAGTTAATACTTTCTTTAGATAACATACCTGAATAGGTCATTTAGTCGGAATTAACTTCTTCTGTTACAATGACTTTGCATAATCTGAATAGTCTTCAGAACTATCCAATATCTCTTTTAGTACTGTCTTTATTTGCTGATTCATTCTCTTTTCTGTCCACATTACTAATCTTTCAAACACGGACTTCTATAACTCCACACTCGTGAGCTTATTCAATTCAAATCTTACAGATTTCATTGTAACATTTTACTGATAAGGGGGTGAGGGTAGTAACGCCTCAGATTTAACTCGCACATAAATGCACATAACACATACTATTACGAATAGCTAGTTCATTACTAATTTCACATTCTCAAGACATTTAATATCCATTTGCTTATAATCACTTTTGTACTTAACACATAGTTCATATGCCAACTCAAATCACTAACTCATAATCAAAGCATTTCATATAGTAGTCATAGGCCACATATCACAACTCATATACTCATATCATTACAGCATTTATCAACAACAGAATATATTGTATTCTTATTCATACCTTTATGAGTTTCAACTCATCATCAACACATTTTCACTCAAATATTTGAGTATTTACTTCTGTACTATCTGAATTTGAAACACCCCAAACCCGGCCCACGAGCTTTGACCAGATTTGGTACGTTCCTCAAGTAAACCGGTACAAAATTCTTTTGTTCTTAGGAAAACTTGTGTGATTTTAAGAAAAATATTGTTTTGGGTTGGGCTTGTGTTGAAAACAGGTTCGTTTTATATTGAAATCCCTTTTATCTTAAGTGACAAAATATTTAGGGTTTAGTTTAAAAGAAATTTTAATTAAATTTTAATAGATAAAATTCATAATCATAATAAATAAAAATAAGTGTAAAGTAATTCAACTATGGCCTCATGGCCTTATTACATCAAATAATTCCCAAAATAATTCAAAGTACTAAAATAAATTCAAGAGTCCTCAAAAATATAAACTTCATGTTGAGCATAGCCACCACAAGTTCTGCCCGAGTCCCGGTCCGTCACTCACTTCATCACCACAAAAATGTTCCCCAGCAGGGTGAGTCAAACAGACTCAATGTGTACACGACACTAAATCATAATAGAATCGGGCATATCACATATTACGCATTCAAAACATAGAATACAGGTTATGATGCATTCCCAAACCCAAACCTAGTTGTCCATCCGCTACACACCCCCGTACTTGCCAGTCACACCGTGGGGACTACTAAGTCAACCCTCCATCCGCTACACTCCATCGAAGCGATCATTGCGATCGATGTGCTCATCGCCCATATAAAATTTGTGGCATAGCCACCGAATAATTGTGTCATGAGACACCACATTCGAGATAATGTAACCGAAGTTACCACATTCAGATAATGTGACCGAAGTCACCACATTCAGATAGTGAGACCGTAGTCATCACATTCACTTCCCCTTTTTCATATATCCCGAATGACCCATATTATTCATATCATGCATATCATACTTAAATTCTCATTCTTATAAATTTTCACATGTTATAAATAACATATTTCATAATCCTAGTGGAAGTAGGAAACGTACCTGAGTACTTTGTACCATATAATGGTACCTTAGCCACTTTCATATTCTTAATATCACATATTTTAATTAAACACAGCCATAAAACATATTAAGAATTAGTGTGGGGTACACACCTGATTCGTTTAATGAAGTCCTTGAAATCCTGAAGAACCGATCTACTGATTTAGATCCTTAATCCCTACATTTGATTAATCACCTACTACTTTAATAAAAAGCCATTCGGCCATAAATCCAAATCCTAGTAGGATTAGTATACTTAAACTTACCTTGTGGATTTTAAATCCCGAAACTCACCGAATAACTAGGGAACACGTGGCCTACGGTGTACCTTCGGGAAAAGAACTTCTCCTTCCTTGTAGTCGACACTTAGTAAATCCCAAAAGATCTCTTCAAAGTTTCGGCAACAAGATATTAATGGGGTTAGTCCTAGATTTCGGCAAATCTTAAGAAAAAAGGATGAAACCGAATGAGATCTTACCCTTACTTGAAGAAATCGATTGCACCTTCACTTCAACCTTCAGAGATTCGGCTATGGCTAGATGATGATCTCACAACTTTCGGCTTTTGGAGGGATTAGAAAGAAAAGAGAAGGAAGAATAAATATGGAGGATTCGGCTAGAACACAAGGTATTTCGGCTTGGCAAAAAGAAAAGAAGAAGAAGATTTGGTGAAGAGAATTCGGCAGAGAAAGGAGGAAGCACAAATTGATGAGTAGCCCTCCTTCCTTCCTTTTATAGCCGAAATTATCATCTAAGGAGTCCCTTACTTGGCCACCACTCCTCTATCTGATAACTTTATCCTTTAATTATCACTTAAGATAATTCAGCAACTATCCTTACTTAGCCGAAATTATTAAGCGCAAAGTCCCTTACTTGGCCATCACTTCTCCCTTATTTTCCTCTTTATCTCTTTATTCAAATTAAAAGAATTTAATCCAACAATTATCTCTTGAAAATAATGATAAATAAATCCCTTATTTATCCACTATTTATAAAAGAATAAAAGCTCTAATTTATAGCCATGTGCCGTCCACCTCTCTGCTCCTTGTAGCAAAATAAAATTTCTTTTATTTGCTTCCCATGTGACTC
The DNA here is from genome assembly GCA_025698515.1 of Gossypium sturtianum. Taxonomy (NCBI): domain Eukaryota; kingdom Viridiplantae; phylum Streptophyta; class Magnoliopsida; order Malvales; family Malvaceae; genus Gossypium; species Gossypium sturtianum. Next base: position 130,053,326 of record CM046948.1, read on the forward strand.
GAACCAGGCCCAACACCTTGCATGTGGCGCCATTTCCGAGGGCCTAAGTGCCATCTTGAGGCCACTTTTCCAAGCTTTGTTTGTGTGTCAAATTCCACAAACTTTTTCTTTTAAGGCCACCTTGCCTTAATTTCCCCTTTTAAACCTTAAAACTCGTCATTTCTAGGTCATTTCTAAGTTTCCAAAAATTTTCGACCAGGCTCTGTAAACTTGACATTTCCTTACATTTCCATGACATTTCCTTACAAGACATTTCCTTACATTTCCAAGGTTCTAAAAATGTTCACTTTCCTCTTTTAAACTTAACATTTCCATATATTTCGTGTTTCCAAAAGTGTTCAAAATATATTCATAACACATAAGATATGTCATTTCGTACAATTAAACCAAAAATGCATAGGCCCTTTTCGGGATGTTACAGTTCTACCCTCCTTAAAAATAATTTAGTCCTCGAAATTACTTATTAACGAATAATCGTACATCTTAACTCACCGCACTATGCTTATGCTGCGCACTCTGATCTTAATAGAACCGTCATACTTTCTAGGCACAGTCTCTAAGTTCACGTCCCCTAGAACTCATTTCTAACGTCGCGATTTAATCTGATTAAAAAGTTTTATGCATCAGAAATTTTGTTCCACTGATTATTCGCGAACAGTTTTATGAAAAGAGATGTTCAGAAGTAGTTCTTTCGATCAAACAAATTTCTCAACTCAAATTCACTATTCAGAAAGTCACGTTCACATTCATCAACCAATTATGAACTTTCGTTCATTCAGAGAAATGTTGTAGTTTTTCCACTACCCAGGGGTATTTTCATAAATTTTTCCAAAAGAAAGAGTTCCTTGGTGATTTCGTCACAAAGTATTTTGGTATTTTTAAATTCAGGGGTATTTTGGAAAAATTTTGAAATCGAGGTATTTTGATAATTAACGGGAGTAAATTTGTAAGTTTAATAAATCAGGGGATATTTTAAAATTTGCAAAACTTTGAGGTTCTTTTTGAGAATTTTACTTTCCAAAAGCAGTGATGTTGCAAAAATTTTGAAAATCGAGGTCATTTTGGTAATTTTACGAGTTAAGGGCAATTTAGTAATTTTCTCCAAATCAAGGTATTTTTGATAATTTGCAAATTAGGGTTTTGAAAATTTTATAAAGTAATGAAAATTTTGATAAGAACTATGGGTATTTTGGGAATTTCATAAACCAAAGGTATTTTGTAATTTACCACTAGGGGTTATTTTTGTAATTTTATAAATCAAAATTTTTTGAAAAGAATTTTGTAAAAATAGTTCTCACAACTTAAAAGGTAATTTTAAGAGTTTTAAAACTAGGGTTTATAAAAACACGACTAGTTCCCTTTCGGGTTTTAGTCATTGTGTTTAGCCTATGACCAGAGTCCTCTTGGTTAGGGTGAGCCGAAGCTACGCACTGGCAGGATTCAGTGAAGAGGAGGTGAGTCACTAGGGAGTTGCTTAAGTACCGAGGCTCTTCCGGATCAATCCTGACATGCGCACAATGGTTACCACACCTAACTCGGCGTCTTAGTCATAGGTTTGTTTAATGGAATTAAGTCTTATGTGTTTGTGTTTAAGTAAACTAGTCCTAGGGTTCAAGTTCCTATCATGCTATTCTACGTTCCATTCCTCTTCTACCCTTCCATAATTCATAACATAAACCACATAATCACACAAATGGTTAAGGGTACTTACACGTGGATGCGGTCGGAGACTTAGGTGCCATGCCGAAAACCTGCTCATTTTCAAAAATACTTTCATAAAACTCATTTGGGCTCGATTTGAAAACGTTTTGGGCCTTAGCCCACAGTAGAGAATTTGAAAATGGGCTCGATACCAAAGCTGAAACACCCCAAACCCGGCCCCACGAGCTTTGACCAGATTTGCTATGTTCCTCAAGTAAAGCTGGTTCAAAATTCTTTTGTTCTTAGGAAAACTTGTGTGATTTTAAGAAAAATATTGATTTGGGTTGGGCTTGTGTTGAAAAGCAGTTCGTTTTATATTGAAATCCCTTTTATCTTAAGTGACAAAATATTTAGGGTTTAGTTTAAAAGAAATTTTAATTAAATTTTAATAGATAAAATTCATAATCATAATAAATAAAAATAAGTGTAAAGTAATTCAACTATGGCCTCATGGCCTTATTACATCAAATAATTCCCAAAATAATTCAAAGTACTAAAATAAATTCAAGAGTCCTCAAAAATATAAACTTCATATTGAGCATGGCCACCACAAGTTCTGCCGTCCCGGTCCAGTCACTTTGTTCATCACCTAAAAATGTTCCCCAACGGGTGAGTCAAAGCAGACTCAATGTGTACACGACACTAAATCATAATAGAATCAGGCATATCACATATTACACATTCAAAACATAGAATACAGAGTTATGATGCATTCCCAAACCCAAACCTAGTTGTCCATCCGCTACACACCCCGTACACCCGGTCACACCGTGGGACTACTAAGTCAACCTCCATCCGCTACACTACATCGAAGGCGATCAGCTGCAGTCGGCGTGCTCATCGCCCATATAAAATTTGTGGCATAGCCACCAGAGAATGTGTCATGAGACACCACATTCGAATAATGTAACCGGTTACCACATTCGAATCTTCGTGGCCGAGGTCACCACATTGAATAGTGAGGCCGTAGTCATCACATTCACTTCCCATTTTCATATATCCCGAATGACCCATATTATTCATATCATGCATATCATACTTAAATTCTCATTCTTATAAATTTTCACATGTTATAAATAACATATTTCATAATCCTAGTGGAAGTAGGAAACGTACCTGAGTACTTTGTACCATATCATGGTACCTTAGCCACTTTCATATTCTTAATATCACATATTTTAATTAAACACAGCCATAAAACATATTAAGAATTAGTGTGGGGTACACACCTGATTCGTTTAACGAAGTCTTTGAAATCCCGAAGAACCGATCTACTGATTTAGATCCTTAATCCCTACATTTGATTAATCACCTACTACTTTAATAAAAAGCCATTCGGCCATAAATCCAAATCCTAGTAGGATTAGTATACTTAAACTTACCTTGTGGATTTTAAATCCCGAAACTCACCGAATAACTAGGGAACACGTGGCCTATGGTGTACCTTGGGGAAAGAACTTCTCCTTCCTTGTAGTCGACACTTAGTAAATCTCGAAAGATCTCTTCAAAGTTTCGGCAACAAGATATTAATGGGGTTAGTCCTAGATTTGGCAAATCTTAAGAAAAAGGATGAAACCGAATGAGATCTTACCCTTACTTGAAGAAATCGATTGCACCTTCACTTCAACCTTGAGAGATTTAGGCTATGGCTAGATGATGATCTCACAACTTTCGGCTTTTGGAGGGATTAGAAAGAAAAGAGAAGGAAGAATAAATATGGAGGATTCGGCTAGAACACAAGGTATTTCGGCTTGGCAAAAAGAAAAGAAGAAGAAGATTTGGTGAAGAGAATTCGGCAGAGAAAGGAGGAAGCACAAATTGATGAGTAGCCATCCTTCCTTCCTTTTATAGCCGAAATTATCATCTAAGGAGTCCCTTACTTGGCCACCACTCCTCTATCTGATAACTTTATCCTTTAATTATCACTTAAGATAATTCAGCAACTATCCTTACTTAGCCGAAATTATTAAACTCAAAGTCCCTTACTTGGCCATCACTTCTCCCTTATTTTCCTCTTTATCTCTTTATTCAAATTAAAAGAATTTAATCGAACAATTATCTCTTGAAAATAATGATAAATAAATCCCTTATTTATCCACTATTTATAAAAGAATAAAAGCTCGTAATTTATAGCCATGTGCCGTCCACCTCTCTGCTCTTTGTAGGAAAATAAAATTTCTTTTATTTGCTTCCCATGTGACTCGAACCCAGGCCCAACACCTTGCATGTGGCGCCATTTCAGAGGCCCTAAGTGCCATCTTCAGGCCACTTTTCCAAGCCTGTTTGTGTGTCAAATTCCACAAACTTTTTCTTTTAAGGCCACCTTGCCTTAATTTCCCCTTTTAAACCTTAAAACTCGTCATTTCTACGTCATTTCTAAGTTTCCAAAAATTTTCGACCGGCTCTGTAAACTTGACATTTCCTTACATTTCCATGACATTTCCTTACAAGACATTTCCTTACATTTCCAAGGTTCTAAAAATGTTCACTTTCCTCTTTTAAACTTAACATTTCCATACATTTCCAGGTTTCCAAAAGTGTTCAAAATATATTCATAACACATAAGATATGTCATTTCGTACAATTAAACCAAAAATGCATAGGCCCTTTTCAGGATGTTACAGAATTAGCTCAGTTGGAAAACTTATTTGTCTCATCAAAATAATTTTTGTAGAGTCGGGAGATATCACACTATCACAGGTTAAATATGGCATGTATAGCTAAACTCACATACGCTATGTTAGTCCTAGAACCGACAAAATCATAGCTCTGATACCAATAAATTGTAACACCTGTAACACCCCTAACCCGTATCCGTCGTCGGACTAGGGTTACGAGACATTATCGAACAAAACACAGTTCAGAATAGACATTCTTTACAATTCATACGCCCAGTAATGTATTCTCCTTTATAATATTTTCGGAAATAAATTAATAAACCAACCTCTTATTCTTACAAGTCAAAATCATCTATTTGAATCACATATCTAACCACACAAATCATGCTTTATCGAACATTTTCTTATACGAACTATATTTCAATATCTAACCATTTCAATTACGTTTGCTAATTCAAAACTTTCAAGCCAAGCCATCAAATATCAAAACCAATTTGTACATGTTTCATAATTACAAAAATTCAATCCATATGGCCATCATTTCCATGACATTCGACTACCCAATTTATAATCAAACATAATTCATTTCATATACCGAGCATATATCGAGACACCCATCTGTTTACATCTATTCCATAACAAATCAACGATCATACCATTTTATAAATCTAAGTACATTCGCATATTAAGTTGTTCCAACCCATATCATTAACTAAATAACAAACGTAACATTTAATAAACATTATACATGCGCCCGTTAAACCAATTTGGCCATATCTCACAGTTTAATAATCATTTGCACATAAAACGTTAGGTAACTTTATACATGACCAACTATATTTTTAACAACATCCAACCATGCGCATAACACCCTAAAACGAAAAGCCATTTCTAAATACAATTATCAAATCATAGCATTTTAACATTATAACCTTATGTACATTTTACTAAATCAAATTTAACCATTTTCGAATACAAATGCCAAGTCATAAAATATCTAATTTGCAAGCTAAATAACATATCTAACATGTTATATTCAACCACACACATAAACCACATACTTAATTCGCATGCTAATTATCATGCCTATAATTCATATACACAACCAATTAATATATTCAATAATCAATCATCCTGTAACACCTCTAACCCGTAACCGTCGCCGGAATAGGGTTAAAGGCATTACAGGACCAAACAAAAACTTTTACAGACATCTCATATCATAGTCTGACAAATCACATCAAAGTGTCCATTAAATAGGTCTTCGAGACCTTAAACATGCTTAAGAATAGGTCCGAAACTAAACCGAACACATAAACAAATTCTCAAAAATTTAAAACTTTTTCTAAGTTACAGAGGTCACACGCCTTGGGTGTGTGGCGGGCCGTGTGCCTCCCGCGACCTCGAACACCCCGTGTGTCTAAGCGGAGTGTCAAAACAAGGCATACATCTTGACTTGTCCACACGGCCATGGACACGCCCGTGTGCCCCACCCGTGGTCGATCCTGACTTGCACCACACGGCCAGTCACACGCTCGTGTGTCCAGCCCATGGTCGATCCTGACTTGTTTCAAAATGAAACAATGAGGGACACGGTCAAGCCACACGCCCGTGTGCTCAACCGTTTGGGCAAATATAGGCCATTTTCAAGGCCAAAATGCCACCCACACTTGGGTCATTCCTACAAGTTCCAACAAGCATAAATCCACACACAATTGGCAACCAAAATCATGTCATAAAATCAACATATTATCCCATTCTATTTCATCAATTGCGCAACTAATTCTCATGTAAAAACAAGCATGGTACATCCACATTTTACCTTTTATATAACCATTTCATTGATCAAATATACAGACTCATATTGCATCCATATGCTTACCATAACCTTGATGATTTCATAGGCATGAGATTATACCAAAACCAACATCATATAGCATAGCATCACATACAAAACACCATCACTTATCTAGCCATGTCACATGGCTATATATATATATACATGTCTCAATCATACTCCAAACCAAATAGCCTATACATGCAATATTTAACTATATACATTTCCAGAAAGGTACCAAAATGAGTTTAGGTAGTGTGATGATGATCCTCGACGGTCCTCGAGCCTTCAGTAGCTTTGACGATCTATAAAACAGAGCAAACACACACAAAGTAAGCTTTCCAAAAGCTTAGTAAGCCATATACAAATAAACTTAGCATATAAACATTAAAAACATATAAACAATATGAATTTACTAATAGCTCAATTGCATAGCCATAATTCTTATTGGCACATTCACTTAGCCATTCATCTTTCAATCTTGCATATCACCATATACTATATTGGATCATAACTTGTCCATTCATGTAACACACTTTACTTTCTCAAATCCAAATACATAACTCATCTAGGTAAGTTCATGGATATACTTACCTTCTTATACACACAATGTGTACATATCAAACGTACCTGAAACGGATATACAAATCACATAGTCATTTGTTTCTCGGACTTGCCCATTGAACCGTTCGGAACCTAATAGGATACTCAGAGTGCTCAGAATAGTCGTACAATGCCAACATCCCAGACGTGGTCTTACATGTAACCAGATATCGATGCCACTGTCCCAGACAGGGTCTTACACGAATCAATACGATGCCAATGTCCCAGACATGGTCTTACACGTAAATCTCATATCGATGCCAACGTCCCAGACGTGGTCTTACACGAAATCTCGAATCAATGCCAACGTCCCAGACGTGGTCTTACATGATATCACATTTCGGACACCTATGTCATGACATATGCATTGCTATCTATTCCTAGGTTCATACGGGACTTCTCGGACTTTAACAACTTGTCGACTTATGCATACACTCGAATTTCATATACATTCCATCTCAATGGATATTCATAGAAATTTACATTTCATATATGTACAATAATTCAATTAAAATACATTTATTTGTATATCGACTTACCTCGGATTCAGATATTTGATCGGATTTGGTTATTCGACAACTTTTGACTTTCCACGATCTAAGTCCGCTTTCTTCGGTTCTTCTATACATATTAAAATTTAACCCATTTATTCACCAAAACATTCAATTCAATCCAAGAACACACATTTAGGGCAATCTGCAAATTAGTCCTCACATTTGCACATTTGAACATTTTAGTCCCTATTTCACAAAATCACAAAATACACCAAATTTGCTTATACCCATGCTTAGCCGAAAGCTCATGTAGCTCATACAAGTCTATACATTTCATTTCTTTCACAATTTAGTTCTTCAAAATATTATTCTTTCAATTTAATCCAAATTACTCAAAATCACAAAAACTCCAAAGACAAAACATGTTAATTAAACACATATCTTTCGTAATTCACCATCAAACATCCAAAAACTCACATGTTCATCAATGGCACATTACAAAATAGTCATCAATTCACAAAATTGAAGCATGGGTTTTGAAGTATACGAAGCAACGATTGCAAAAATGTAGAAATTATCAAAAACCGATTAAAAACATACCTTGAATTGAATCAAAAGCTAGCCGAATGCCCTAGCTAAATTTTATTTCCTTTCTTTTCTTCAAATTCGGCATAAGCCAAAAAGATGGGCATGACTTTTCTTTTTGTTTTGTTTAATAATAACATATTAATCCATTTACAAAATTAACCTTATTACAAAATATATATCTATCATATAATATAAGGTCATTTTTTACCATTGCCATCCACTATCTCTATTAATGGACTAATTGCCTCATAAGGCCTCCACATTTAAAAGCCACATCTAATTAGCCATTAATCAAATAGAAAGCCACTTTTACGAATTACGCGATTTAGTCCTTTGCTCAAGTTAAGCACACAAACAGACAAATTTTCATACGAGACTTTCATACATGCTTAATAACACATCAAAGGCACGGAAAATAATACTAAAATATTATTCTAACTCAGATTTGTGGTTCTGAAACCACTGTTCCGACTAGGGTCTAAACCGGACTGTTACAATTCTCCCCCCTTAGGGATTTTCGTCCCCGAAAATCTTACCATTAAACAGATTCAGATATTGTTGTCTCATTAAATCTTCAGGCTCCCACATAGCCTCTTCAACTCCATGTCGATGCCACCTTAACTATCGAAATTTTCTTATTTCGTAATTCTTTCACTTTGCGAGCTAAGATACGGATAGGTTCTTCCTCGTAAGTCATATCAGATCTGATTTCAATCTCAGACGGAGGGATCACATGTGATGGATCAGACCTGTATCGACGAAGCATTGACACATGAAATACACTATGAATCTTTTTTAGCTCAGGTGGCAACAACAATCTATATGCAACAGGTCCAATGCGCTCAATGATCTCATACGACCCGATGAATCTCGGACTCAATTTTCCTTTACGACCAAATCTGAGTACCTTCTTCCACAGAGACACTTTTAAAAACACTTTGTCACCGATCTAAAATTCAACATATAGAATAACCGAAAATGGATAGCCAAGAAGGTGAGGGGTATTCGACCTAAATAATATGAGTATATCGGAAGAAAACAGAAAAAGAATGGGGCTAAAAGATGAGGGGAGTATTCGGCTAGAAAAGAAATCAAGAGAAAATCAAATAGAGATGGAGAGATGAGGCTATATTCGGTCACAGAGGAGGGTGAGAGCAACAAGCGATTTGACGAAGGCTCAATTGTATAGTAAGAATAAAGAAAAGGTGTGGAGGAGAACAACTCAATGAGGTTGTGAAGAGGGAGGAGCCGGCACTAGAATGGACAGAGCAAAACTCGAAAGAAGGGATGCTCCAAATGCAATATTCGGCCACTTCAAAACAAGGGAAAAGAAGGAAAAGGTGCTAAAGGTTGCCAAAGGTCATAGTTCGGCACACCCAAAAAATAATAAAAATGCCCAAACCAAACAAAAGCAGAGAAAAGCACTCAGAAACTCCCCCTTGCCGAATTTGCATGCTCAAGACTCCTTGTTCGGCTACAACACACCCACCTTTAAATTTGCTTGATTCTCTCCACAACACTCTCCCTTAATCATCTCCACGATTTGCTCCTACAATCTCTCTATGACCAATTCAAACCCCTCATCAGCAGTGTTTCAGTCCAACTCTTCTACCTTCCCAACTCAAGTAGCAAAATAAACACTTCATTGCTTATCCTAGGATTTGAACCTCAGACCTCATAGATACCTAACACGCCACTTGCCACTAGGCCACAAGCTCATCTTGTGTCATTAACCAAACATTATTATTAATAAAGCCTAAGTGCTAGTGTCCACGTTCATTTATGGGAAAATTTAAAAATTTTGCAAGAGCCAAGACTTGAACCCAGGCTTCTCAAATACCCCCATAGACATCCAAATCACTTAGCCATTAAAGCAAATAAGCAATTTTGTCAGAACATAAAAATTTAATGACCCTATATTTTTGGGGCGTTACAATTCTACCCCCTAAAAGAAATTTCAGCTTCGAAATTTACCTGGTCAGAATAGGTGAAGGTATTGTTGTTGCATCGCCTCCTCAGGTTCCCACGTGGCTTCCTCGATATCATGATTCAGCCAAAGCACTTTAACAAGTGGGATCGATTTCTTCCTTAGTACCTTAACCTCACGGTCCAATATCTGCACTGGCTCTTCCTCGAAAGTCAGATCTGGCCTAACCTCGATCTCCTCAACTGGTACTATATGTGTGGGATCAGAGCGATAATGCCTCAGCATGGAGACATGGAACACACCGTGAATTCGATCTAATTCTTGAGGTAACTCAAGTTGATAGGCGACTTGTCCCACACGCTTTAGTATACGGTAAGGCTCAATGAACCTAGGGCTAAGCTTACCCCTCCGCCCAAACCTCAGTATCTTTTTTTATGGAGAGGCCTTAAGAAATATGGAGTCTCCCACGGAATACTCGATCTCTCAGCGTTTAAGATCTGTGTAAGACTTCTGCTTATCAGACGCCTCCTTCAACCGGTCTCAAATCAGTTTTACCTTTTCTTGATATCGAAACTAACTCGCCCCAACACTGCGCCGCTCGCCCATTTCGAGTCCAACGGTGAGAGTACGACACCTCGACCATACAACGCCTCGCGTGCGGTGCCATTTGAATCTTTGGGTGATAGTTGTTATTATATGCGAACTCTGCTAGTGGCAAATAGTCTTCCCAGTTGCCTCGGAAATCAATAACACAACTTCTTAGCATGTCCTCCAGTATCTAAATCACCCTCTCTAACTGACCATCTGCCTGAGGATTGAACACAGTAGTGAAGTCCAACCTAGTACCCAAAGCCTCGTGTAATTTCTTCCAGAACCGAGACATGAATCGAGGGTCTCTGTCAGATATGATGGAAACCGGTACCCCATACAGTCTCACAATCTCAACTACATACAATTTTGCCAGCTTCTGCAACGAGTAATCAGTGCGGACTGGTATGAAATGGGCAGATTTAGTCAACCGATCTACAATGACCCATACTGAATCCTTCTTAGTAGGCGTTAAGGGCAGCCCACTCACAAAATCCATGGTTACTCTCTCCCATTTCCAAAGTGGAATCTTAACTGGCTGCAGTAACCCAGAAGGCAGCTGATTCTCAGCCTTAACTTGCTGACATGTCAAGCACTTACTCACAAATTCAGTAACTTCGCGTTTTAGCCCTGGCCACCAGTACAACTCACGAAGATCTCGGTATAACTTGTTTCAGCCAGGAAGCATAGCGTATGGACTACTATGCGCCTCTCGTAGTATAGACTGCCTTAACTCAGAATCTTTCGGTACACAGACTCTCCCAAGGAAACACAGTACTCCCTCACCATTCAACCCAAAATATGTAGTCTCTCCACTCTCAACTTGTCAGAAACGAGAAACTAGTGACTCATCCACCAACTGTTTCCCCTTAATTTTCTCAGTCCACGTCGGTCTCACTTGAAGCTCAGCTAAAAAGCTACCATCATCATAAAAGCTGAGACGAGCAAACATTACTCTCAAATCAGATACAGCCCTACGGCTCAGTGCATCAGCTACCACGTTAGCCTTACCAGGGTGATACTAAATCGAGCAGTCATAATCCTTAAGTAGCTCTACCCATCTTAGCTGCCTAAGATTCAGCTCGTTTTGAGTAAGGAGGTACTTGAGGCTCTTGTGATCTGTGTAGATAATACACTTCTCGCCGTATAAATAATGCCTCCAAATTTTCAGTGCGAATATCACCGCGGCTAACTCCAAGTCATGAGTTGGGTAATTCGCCTCGTGAGGCCTAAGCTGACAGGACGTATAAGCAACCACCTTACCCTCCTACATCAGCACACAACCCAATCCAATGTGTGATGAATCACTGTAGACAGTAAATTCCTTCCCAGACTCTGGTTGTATCAAGACAGGGGCTTCAGTCAGAACCTTCTTCAGTTTCTCAAAACTTTCTTGCTGCTTATCAGTCCAATTGAACGGTACCCTTTTACGCAGCAACTTAGTTAGAGGTGAAGCAATTAAAGAAAACCCCTCAACAAAACATCTGTAATACCCTGCCAAACCCAGAAAGCTTCAGATTTTAGATACGTTCTTAGGTGGTTTCCAGTCCAGTACGACTTCAATTTTTCGAGGATCCACCCTGATCCCCTCGGCAGACACCACGTGACCAAGAAATGTCACTTCTCACAGCCAGAACTCACACTTGCTGAACTTAGTGTACAGTTGCTTCTCCCTTAAAGTTTGCAGAACAATTTGGAGATGTGGATCATGTTCATCCTCGATTCTCGAATACACCAAGATATCGTCTATAAATACCACCACGAACCGATTCAGGTAGGGCTGGAATACTCGGTTCATCAGGTCCATGAAAGCAGCTGGTGCATTCGTCAGCCCAAGCGGCATCACTAGGAACTCGTAATGACCATACTGAGTCCTAAACATAGTCTTATACACATCAGCTTCCTTAACTCTAAGCTAATGGTACCCAGAGCGAAGATCTATTTTGGAGAAAATCAAAGCTCCTCGTAGCTGATCAAAAAGATCATCGATTCTCGGCAAGGGATACTTATTTTTTATGGTCAATTTATTAAATTACCGATAATCGATGCACATGCGCATGGACCCGTCTTTCTTCTTTACGAAAAATACTGGTGCTCCCAACGGAGACACACTCGGTCGAATGAATCCTCGGTCCAATAACTCTTGAATTTGGGCCTTTAACTCCACCAGCTCCTTCAGTACCATCCTATATGGGGCGATGGACACTGGAGTTGTTCCAGGTAAGAGCTCAATACCAAATTCGACCTCACGGTTCGGAGGCAACACAGGGAGCTCATCAGGAAATACATTCGGAAAATCCTTAACAGTTCTAATATCTCCGATAGAAGGACCCTCAGAATCAAAAATACTAACATAGGCTAAAAACGCCTCACTACCCTTATGAATCAGTTTCTCAGCCCTTAACGCTGAGATCACATTAGACAAATAATTCCTTCGCTCCCCAATCACTGCCACCTCCTCATCCTCAGTAGTCTTAAACACCATACGCTTAGCAGCACAGTCCAAACTAGCTTGGTGTTTCACCAGCCAATCCATACCCAAAATAAGGTCAAATTCACCAAACGATAGTTCCATCAACTCCGCTGGAAAAATTACTCCTTGGACCTCAAGGGGCACATCTCTGAATAACTTATTTACCCTAACTGACTGACCTAGTGGGCTAATCACAGTCATCTCACTAACAGTATTTTTGAACTGAATACCCAAAGTTCCCGACATAGTGCATGCAACGTACGAATATGTAGACCCAATATCAATTAAAGTAGTGTAACGTACATTGTAAACTAGAAATGTACCAGTTATGACGTCAGGGGCGTCACCATCCTCTCGGCGATGAGCAGCATAGACTAAAGCTGGTTGCCTCGCCTCAGTGTTACCAGCACCTCTGCCTGGGGCGCCACAACCTTGTCCCATACCGTTTCCACCTCTGGCCTGCCCACGGCCTCTCGGTGGCTGCTGACCACCTCTCACAGGCTGAACCTGACCCTACCCTGTAGCTTGCATCTGAACAGGCCTCTGAGGACAATTCTTAACCCGATGATCCATGGACCCACATCTAAAGCACGCCGCAATCCTCTTTCAGCACTCACCCTAGTGAGATCTCCCACAATTGGTGAAACACCCCACACCCGGCCCACGAGCCTGGACCGGATCTGGTATGTTCCTTAAGTAAACTGGTTACAAAATTCTTTTATTACCAGAGGAAAACTTGTGTGATTTTTAAAAACTATTGTTTTGGGTTGGGCTTGAGTTAAAAACCCATTTATCTTATTTAAAATCCAATTAATTAAGATGAAAAAACAATTAGGGTTTATTTTTAAAGAAATAAATTTTACTTAACTTTAATTGAAAATAATTCGTAACATAGTAATTAAAAATAAAAGTAAAGAAGTGTAACTTATGGCCTTATTACATCAAGTAGAATCCCAAAATAAAATTCTAAAATACTTAAATAAATTTAAATATCCATATTGAATAAAACTTCAAGCTGAGCATGGCCATCCCTAAGTTTCCGCCGAACCCGGTCCATTATTGATCGTCACCTGAAAAATAGTCCCACAACGGGGTGAGTCAACAGACTCAATGTGTACACAACACTAAAATTCAATATATCAGGCATACATTTTTCATATCCAATACTTATTCATATAATAGATAAAAATGATGATGCAACCCAAACCCAAACCTAGGTGCCATCCGCTACACATCCCCATACCAACCTGCACACCGTGGGGACTACTAAGTCAACCCTCCATCCGCTACACTCCATCGAAGGCAGTCGCTGCAGTCGACGTGCTCATAGCCCACATAAAATTTTGTGGCATAGCCACCAGATAATTGTGTCATGAGACACCACATTCAGATAATGTAACCGAAGTTACCACATTCAGATAATGTAACCGAAGCTACCACATTCAGATAATGTAACCGAAGTTACCACATTCAAATAATGTGACCGAAGTCACCACATTTAGATAGTGAGACCGTAGTCATCATATTCACTTCCCCTTTTTCATATATCCCGAATGACCCATACTATTCATATCATGCATATCATACTTAAATTCTCATTCTTATAAATTTTCACATGTTATAAAAAACATATTTCATAATCCTAGTGGAAGTAGGAAACGTACCTGAGTACTTTGTACCATATTATGGTACCTTAGCCACATTCTTATAAACATGCATATTTTACATATTACCATCAATCTTATTAAAAGTTAGTGTGGGGTACACACCTGATTCGTTTAACGAAGTCCTTGAAATCCTGAAGAACCGATCTACTGATTTAGATCCTTAACTCCTATATTCGGCCAATCATTTAAACACATTAATAAACCTTTTTGGCTTTAAAACCAAATCCTAGTAGGATTTGTATCTTTAAAACCTACCTTGTTGCCGATTGACTTAAGAATCAAGTCCCAAAACTTTGTTGTATTCCTTCTTTGTGATCTCAAATCCCGAAAAGTATTCCTTGCTTTCCTAGGGATGTCAAAATTCCCATAATCACATGTTAGGTTTAATCTAACATTAAAACTTAAAACAAGACCTTTGGATCTTATAGTTTCTTACCTTAGATCCCGAAATATTCCTTCTTGTAGTCGACAGTTGTAGAAACCCGAGAGATCCCCTTAATACTTCAGTCGACTACTTCCTTGCTTAGATTCACAGGGAGATTCGGCTATGGCTTCTAATGGAGAGGAAAATATTCGACTAGGTTCCAATAATTACTTAATCTCGACTTGAAAAAAAAAAGAAAGAAAAGAAGAGAAGAGAGCACTAAGAATTCGACAGAGAAAGGAGGAAGCACAAATTGATGAGTAGCCCTCCTTCCTTCCTTTTATAGCCGAAATTATCATCTAATGAGTCCCTTACTTGGCCACCACTCCTCTATCTGATAACTTTATCCTTTAATTATCACTTAAAATAAAAGATAATTCAAAGCAACTATCCTTACTTAGCCGAAATTATTAAACTCAAAGTCCCTTACTTGGCCATCACTTCTCCCTTCTTTTCCTCTTTATCTCTTTATTCAAATTAAAAGAATTTAATCCAACAATTATCTCTTGAAAATAATAATAAATAAATCCCTTATTTATCCATTATTTATAAAATAATAAAAGCTCCTAATTTATAGCCATGTGTCGTCCACCTCGGTCTTACGGAAGCAAAAATAAAACCTCCTTTATTTGCTTCCCAAGTGACTCGAACTCAGGCCCATTCCTCTTGCATATGGCGCCATTTCCATAGGCCCTAAGTGGCATCTTCGCACCACTTTTCCAAGCTGTTTGTGTGTCAAATTCCACCAACTTTTTCTTTTAAGGCCACATTGCCTTAATTTCCCCTTTTAAACCTTAAAACTCGTCATTTCTAGGTCATTTCTAAGTTTCCAAAAATTTTCGTTCGGCTCAGTAAACTTGACATTTTCTTACATTTCCAAGTTTCAGAAATGTTCACTTTCCATTTTCCTTACATTTCCTAGTTTCCAAAAATGTTCACCTTCCATTTTTAAACTTAACATTTCCATACATTTTCAGGTTTCCAAAAATGTTCATTTCTAACTCATTTTCATTCATTTCCGGGTTTCCAAAAATATTCAAAATTTATTCTTAGTACATAAAACATGTCACTGTGAGAACTAAACCAAAAATGCATAGGCCCTTTCGAGGATGTTACAGATTCTATCCCCCTTAAAAAAAATTCGTCCTCGAAATTTCCTAACTAAAATAATTGAGGGTATTGCTGTCGCATCGTCTCTTCTGGTTCCCATGAAGCTTCCTCCGATCCATGGTTGCGCCATAACACTTTGACTAGACGAACTGACTTCCTACGTAACACTTTCACATCACGTTCCAATATCCGAATCGGCTCTTCCTCGTAGGATAAGTCTGGCCTTAGCTCTACTTCTTCGACAGGTACCACATGAGACGGATCCGATCGATAACGACGTAGCATGGATACATGGAATACGTCGTGCATCTGCCGTAACTCTGGTGGCAACTCCAATTGGTATGCCACTGCTCTAACTCGTTCCAGTACTCGATAGGGCCCTATAAACCTTGGGCTTAACTTCCCTTTGCGACCAAACCTCATCACCTTCTTCCAAGGCGAGACCTTCAGAAACACTTGGTCTCCCACTTCAAACTCTATTTCCTTCCGCTTAAGGTCTGCGTCGACTTACGCCTATCGAGGCTTCCTTTAACTGCGTGCTCGAATCATCTCAACCTTCTCTTGATTTGCCACTAACTCTGGACCCAAAACTCGACGTTCTTCTAACTCAGTCCAACAAGTAGGAGTTCGACACTTCCGACCATACAATGCTTCATATGGTGCCATCCGAATGCTAGCCTGATAGCTGTTGTTGTAGGCGAACTTCGGCTAAAGGCAAGTAGTCTTCCCAACTTCCTCGTAAATCTATCACACACGACCTCTCAACATATCTTCCAACACTTGTATAACTCGTTCGCATCGCCTGTCGATTGTGGATGCAAAGCCGTAGTGAAGTCCAACTTAGTGCCTAAAGCTTGATGAAGTGCCCTACAGAA
Source organism: Gossypium sturtianum (assembly GCA_025698515.1). NCBI lineage: Eukaryota > Viridiplantae > Streptophyta > Magnoliopsida > Malvales > Malvaceae > Gossypium > Gossypium sturtianum. The sequence continues at coordinate 130,070,231 of CM046948.1, forward strand.
CCGAGACGTGAACCTTGGGTCTCTATCGGAGATGATCGATATCGGTACTCCATGTAACCTCACAATTTCCGCTACATATAACTTGGCCAACTTATGAAGAGAATAGTTACTCTTACCGGAATGAAATGCGCGGACTTGGTCAAACGGTCCACTATTACCCATACCGAGTCCTTCTTAGTAGGCGTAAGGGGAAGCCCACTAACGAAGTCCATGGTAATTCTCTCCCACTTCCATTGGGGAATCTCGATTGGTTGAAGCAATCCCGATGGAACTTGGTGTTTAGCCTTAACTTGCTGACACGTCAAACATTTCCCCACAAATTCAGTAACTTCCCATTTAAGATCAGACCACCAAAATTGTTCCCTTAGATCTCTGTACAGCTTACTGCCTCCGGAATGCATAGCATAAGGGCTACTATGCGCCTCCCGAAGAATCCTTTGTCTTAACTCATTGTCCTTCTACATCTGGACTTTTCCTTTGTAACACAATACTCCTTCATCATTGACGCCATAGTCCTTTAATTCTCCGTTCTGCACTTGCTTGAAACTTAGCACTTAGGTCCTTATCACCAACTGTCCCCCTTTTCACCTTTTTCAGACCATGTGGGCTTGATTTGTAATTACACCAACAGAGCTTCCATCATCATATAAACTCAAGTGAGCGAACATAGCCCTTAGATCCGACACAACCTTCCGACTTAGGGCATCGGCTACCACATTCGCCTTGCCGGGTGGTACTCTATCGAGCGATCATAATCCTTTAATAGTTCCACCCACCTTCGCTTTGCCTCAAGTTCAACTCCTTCGAGTCAACAAATACTTAAGGCTCTTGTGGTCTGTGTAGATTATCGACCTTTCTCCATAAAGGTAGTGCCTCCAAACCTTAAGGGCGAAAACCACTGCTGCCAGTTCCAAGTCATGAGTTGGGTAGTTAACCTCATGAGGCCTTAGTTGTCGAGACGCATAAGTGACTACTTTTCCTTCTTGCATTAGCACACATCCTAATCCCGTGTGCGGCGTCACAATTACACCACAAAATCCTTCCCGACCCTCCGGTGAATTAACACTGAGCCTCACAACACCTTCTTAAGGTTGTCAAAGCTCTTCTGTTGCTTATCGCACCATTCAAAGGGTACTTCCTTCCTTAGTAACTTTGTCAAAGCGCGGCTATTGACAAGAACCCTTCCATAAACCTTCTCGTAATAGCTTTGCCAAACCTAGGAAACTTGGATCTCACCCACGGACCTAGGTGGTTTCCAATCCAACAACGCTTCGATCTTCCTAGGATCCACTCTTATTCCTTCTGCGGATACCACATGCCCTAAGAATGCCACCTCCTTAAGCCAAAATTCACACTTGCTGAATTTGGCATGAGAGCTTCTTTCCCTTAATACTTGCAAAGATAATTCGGAGGTGTTCATCATGCTCTTCTTGACTTGAGTACACCAAAATATCGTCGATGAACACAACGACGAACCTATCCAAGTATGGTTGGAAAACCCAGTTCATCATATCCATGAACGCGGCTGGAGCGTTTGTCAATCCAAACGGCATCACCAGAAACTCAAAATGGCCGTATCTTGTCCTAAAAGCGGTCTTATGGATATCTGCCTCCTTCACCTTCAACTGGTGATATCCCGATCTTAAGTCTATCTTTGAGAATACTGCGGCCCCCTTCAGCTGATCGAACAAGTCATCGATCCTTGGCAAAGAATACTTGTTCTTGATGGTCAGCTGATTCAACTGACGGTAATCTATGCATATACGCATAGTTCCGTTTTTCTTCTTTACAAACAGAACTGGTGTTCCCCATGGAGACACACTGGGTCGTATGAACCCACGATCCAACAACTCTTGGATTTGAGCCTTGAGCTCAACTAACTCATTTGGCGCCATTCGGTATGGAGCGATTGACACAGAGCTGTTCCCGTAGTAAGTCTATTCCAAACTCCACCTCCTATCTCGGGGTATTCTGCAGTAATTCCCAGAAATACATCTTCAAAGTCTTTCACCGTTCTAACTCCACCGACACCTTCTTCCTTTCCACCTAATGCACTTACGAAGGCTAAGAACGCCTTGCACCCTTTCTTAACCATTTTCTCGACCTTCAACGCCGAAACTACGTTGGGACGGTAGTTTCTTCTCTCTCTCGATCATTACTACTACTTCATCCTCCGAGGTCCTTAGTTCCATTCGTTTAGCCGCACAATCCAACACGGCTCGATGCTCTACTAGCCACCCATTCCAAGTATAAGTTCAAACTCCTGAAAGGTAGTTCCATTAAGTCAGCCCAAAAGTTCACTCCCTGAATCTCTAGGGGTACATTCCGAAAGATCTTATCCACCATTACAGTTTGGCCTAATGGGCTTACTACAGTTATCTCCCTATTAGAAAGTTTAGAGTCTAGGCCTAGTGTTTCCACTACACTACATGCACACAGTCTTTCCATTCATTCGTACATCCATCAAACAATTATGAACTTTCGTTCATTCAGAGAAAGGTTGTAGTTTTCATTGTTATTGTTTCTCCACTACCTAGGGGTATTTTCGTAATTTTGTCCTGCAGGGGTATTTTCGAATTTTTTTTTCCAAAAGAAAGAGTTCTTTGGTGATTTCGTCACAAATTATTTTGGTATTTTTAAATTTCGGGGTATTTTGAAAAATTTTGAAATCCAGGGGCATTTCGGTGATTTTTGACCTCGGGGGTATTTTGGTGATTTTTTTTTTCTCCAAGCCGGGGTAAATTTGTAAAATCTTATAAATCAGGGATATTTCAAAGGTTGCAAAACTTTGAGGATTCTTTTTGAGAATTGTACTTTTCAAAACGGTGATGTTGCAAAAATTTTGGAAATCAGGGTTATTTTGGTAATTTTATAAGTTAGGGGCAATTTTGAAATTTCCAAAATTCATGGTATTTTTGATAATTTGCAAATTAGGGTTTTTGAACATTGATAAAATAATGAAATTTTGGCAAAACTGTTGGGTAGTTGGTCATTTTATAAACCAAGGGTATTTTGGTAATTTTACGACTAGGGGCATTTTTGTATAAATCGAAAATCTTTCGGAAAATTTTGTAAAGATGGTTTTCATGAATTTAGAAGAAAGTTTTAAGAGTTCTAAAACTAGGGTTTTGTTGTTTTTATAAAAACACGGCTAATTCCCTTTCGGGTTTTAGTTATTGTGTTTAGCCTATGACCGAGTCCTCTTGTTCGGGGTGAACCAAAGCTACGCACCAGGCAGGATTCGAGTGGAGAGGAGGTGAGTCACGCGGACTGCTTAAATACCAAGCTCCCACGAAACCATTCCTAGACATGCACACAGAGGTTGCCACACCTTCTGAGCCCTCTGGGTTAGGGTGAACCGAAGCTACGCACCAGGTAGGATTCCTGCGAAGAGGAGGTGAGTCACTAGGGCGCTTAAATACCGTGCTCTTCCCTGATCCAATCCTAGACATGCGCACAGTGGGTTACCACACCCTAACTTAGTGACTTAGCCATGGGTTTGTTTAACGTTCCTTAAGTCTTATGTGTTTGTGTTTGAGTAGACTAGTCCTAGGGTTCAAGTTCCTATCATGCTTTTCTACGTTCCATTCCTTTTCCTACCCTTCCATATTTCATAACAAATAATCACACAAATAGTTAGGGGTACTTACCTGGTGGACTGCGGGTCGGAGACTTAGGAGCCATGCCAGAAAACCTGTTTATTTCATAAAATTCTTTCAAAAAGCTTACTTGGCTCGATTTGAAAACATTTTGGGCCTTAGCCCACAGGCCGAGAGTTTAAAACCGGGCTCTGATACAAAACTGAAACACCCCACACCCGGCCCACGAGCCTGGACCGGATCTGGTATGTTCCTTAAGTAAACTGGTTACAAAATTCTTTTATTACCAGAGGAAAACTTGTGCGATTTTTAAAAACTATTGTTTTGGGTTGGGCTTGAGTTAAAAACCCATTTATCTTATTTAAAATCCAATTAATTAAGATGAAAAAACAATTAGGGTTTATTTTTAAAGAAATAAATTTTACTTAACTTTAATTGAAAATAATTTGTAACATAGTAATTAAAAATAAAAGTAAAAAAGTGTAACTTATGGCCTTATTACATCAAGTAGAATCCCAAAATAAAATTCTAAAATACTTAAATAAATTTAAATATCCATATTGAATAAAACTTCAAAGTGAGCATGGCCATCCCTAAGTTTCCATGAACCCGGTCCATTATTGATCGTCACTGAAAAATAGTCCCACAACGGGTGAGTCAACAGACTCAATGTGTACACAACACTAAAATTCAATAGATCGAGCATACATTTTTCATATCCAATACTTATTCATATAACAGATAAAAATGATGATGCAACCCAAACCCAAACCTAGGTGCCATCCGCTACACATCCCCGTACCAACTTTGCACACCGTGGGGACTACTAAGTCAACCCTCCATCCGCTACACTCCATCGGCGATCGCTGCAATCGACGTGCTCATCGCCCATATAAAATTTTTGTGGCATAGCCACCAGATAATTGTGTCATGAGACACCACATTCGAATAATGTAACTGAAGTTACCACATTTAGATAACGTGAACCGGTTACCACATTCGAGATAATGTAACGAGGTTACCACATTCGAGATAATGTGACCCGGTCACCACATTCAGATAGTGAGACCGTAGTCATCACATTCACTTCCCCTTTTTCATATATCCCGAATGACCCATACTATTCATATCAAGCATATCATACTTAAATTCTCATTCTTATAAATTTTCACATGTTATAAATAACATATTTCATAATCCTAGTGGAAGTAGGAAACGTACCTGAGTACTTTGTACCATATTATGGTACCTTAGCCACATTCTTATAAACATGCATATTTTACATATTACCATCAATCTTATTAAAAGTTAGTGTGGGGTACACACCTGATTCGTTTAACGAAGTCCTTGAAATCCCGAAGAACCGATCTACTGATTTAGATCCTTAACTCCTATATTCGTCCAATCATTTAAACACATTAATAAACCTTTTTGGCTTTAAAACCAAATCCTAGTAGGATTTGAATACTGAAAACCTACCTTGTTGCCGATTGGCTTAAGAATCAAGTCCCAAAACTTTGTTGTATTCCTTCTTTGTGATCTCAAATCCCGAAAAGTATTCCTTGCTTTCCTAGGGATGTCGAAATTCCTATAATCACATGTTAGGTTTAATCTAACATTAAAACTTAAAACAAGACCTTTGGATCTTATAGTTTCTTACCTTAGATCCCAAAATATTCCTCCTTGTAGTCGATGATTGTAGAAACCCGAGAGATCCTTAATACTTCAGTCGACTACTTCCTTGCTTAGATTCACAGGGAGATTCGGCTATGGCTTCTAATGGAGAGGAAAATATTCGGCTAGGTTCCAACAATTACTTAATCTCGACTTGACAAAAGAAAAGAAAGAAAATAAGAGAAGAGAGCACTAAGAATTTGGCAGAGAAAGGAGGAAGCACAAATTGATGAGTAGCCCTCCTTCCTTCCTTTTATAGCCGAAATTATCATCTAAGGAGTCCCTTACTTGGCCACCACTCCTCTATCTAATAACTTTATCCTTTAATTATCACTTAAAATAAAAGATAATTCAGCAACTATCCTTACTTAGCCGAAATTATTAAACTCAAAGTCCCTTACTTGGCCATCACTTCTCCCTTATTTTCCTCTTTATCTCTTTATTCAAATTAAAAGAATTTAATCCAACAATTATCTCTTGAAAATAATAATAAATAAATCCCTGATTTATCCACTATTTATAAAATAATAAAAGCTCCTAATTTATAGCCATGTGCCGTCCACCATAGTCTTCTGGAAGCAAAAATAAAACCTTCTTTATTTGCTTCCCAAGTGACTCGAACTCAGCCCATTCCTCTTGCATATGGCGCCATTTCCATAGGCCCTAAGTGGCATCTTGGACCACTTTTCCAAGCCTCTTTGTGTGTCAAATTCCACCAACTTTTTCTTTTAAGGCCACCTTGCCTTAATTTCCCCTTTTAAACCTTAAAACTCGTCATTTCTAGGTCATTTCTAAGTTTCCAAAATTTTTAGTTCGGCTCTGTAAACTTGACATTTTCTTACATTTCCAAGTTTCAGAAATGTTCACTTTCCATTTTCCTTACATTTCCTAGTTTCCAAAAATGTTCACCTTCCATTTTTAAACTTAACATTTCCATACATTTTCGTGTTTCCAAAATGTTCATTTCTAACTCATTTTCATTCATTTCCGGGTTTCAAAAATATTCAAAATTTATTCTTAGTACATAAAACATGTCACTTAGTAAACTAAATCGAAAATGCATAGGCCCTTTCCAGGATGTTACAATTGGCGCAAGGCTGCGATCTATTAATAGCAATAGGGACTCTAGTCCGAACCGGCCCATCAAACCTGGCCTTCTTAATAGGCCTCCCAGAAGAACTTGAAGGCCTAAAATCCCTCTTATTTCTGCCCTTATCTTTTTCACGGTTCTGGCACTCCGAGCGCTTCACCTCTTCAGCAATCTTTGCCTTTTCAACAAGAGCAGTGATCGTATGTTAGAGTCTTAAAAATTTATATGATGAATGATCTAGCGTAGAAACTAACTGTGACAACGATTGAGGCAAGCGCACCTAACGAATAGTAGTATAGTTTAGTGGCAAGACCGGAATGTCGAACCCAAAGGAACAAAAAGTACTAATACTAACTTTCTTTCTATTATTTAGCCTAAGAATTTAAGTGAATTATTGTTTAATTTAAAATTAACTAACTACTAAGCTAAAGACGCTAAGACAAAGAGAATGAATTGGGGAAAAACTTGTGGGAAAAACCAATCGATTAAGACAATACCCAAGGAGAAATCCACCTAGACTTCACTTGTTATTTAACTCTAAACCAGACGATTTATTTACATGACCTGATCCGTAGGATTCCCTAATTTATATTAATACATCTCTCAAGGCTACTAACGTCTAACCCTAGGTTGATTAATTGAAATCTCTTTCTAATTAAAACTCCCATGATTGCATTAACTCGATCTATGGACTCCCATATTAGGTTTGACCCTAATCCGGTAGATTTTCGTCATCCTATCTCTAGGGTTGCGATCAACTCCGCTTAATTATGCTAGATCTACTCTTAGACAGGGTTTATTCCTCCTCTGCCTAAGCACATCAATACTTGAATCAATATCCTGAATTATCAAAACAAGAATTAAGAACACATAATTAAGAACAAATCAAGTATTTATCATATAGTTCGAAAAACAATAACAAGATTCGTCTTAGGTTTCATCCCCTGTATCTATCTGAGGTTTAGTTCATAATCATAAAAGAATACATCTCAGAAGAAAATATAAAACAAAGCATAAGAAAACCCTAAAACCCCCTAAAGGAATTGAAGGAGGGATCCTCCGTCTTGAGTATGACTTCGACTTCTTGAGATGAATCAACTGGCTTTCTTCGAGTAAATCCCACAATTCTGACCTCTCTGGCTTGGGTCCTTGGCCTAGCTGGACGAACCCTGACCAAAAATCCCCCTTTTAGGTTATACTTAGTGTGTTTATATAGGCTTTGGAATGTGTTTCTTCGCCTCTAAGTATCCTAATCCGAGTGAAATTCCTCTTTGTCACGGCAGGGACACGCCTGTGCAACACGCCCGTGTGAATCAAATTGTAGACCGTGGTTGGGTCTACTAGGGAGGCACGACCGTGTGGTGAAACCCCAGGCCGTGTTGATTTCCTACTTTGGCCCATTTGGTCTGTTTTTGGCCCGTTTCTCGTTCTTTTCATCCTCCGATGCTCTTCTAAGTATAAAACATGAAATGAACGGATTAGGAGCATCAAATTTCACAATTGAAGGGATAAAACATCCAAAAAGTATGCTAAATGTGGGATTAAAATATGTATATATTACGGTTTATAAAATACCCCCACACTTAAGCATTTGCTTGTCCTCAAGCAAAATTCTCAACTCACAATTAAAACGAACTTCCTCAATTTATAACCTTCATCAACAATGTTTCATCATAATTCATAGGTAATTCATACATTGATAATTTAACCGAAAGGTTCCTAAAGCTTCAAACAATCAAAGTCATAGTTTTTATAGTACAAAAAATAGGTGTTTCCCCTTACCTAAATAATTACCTCTGATTCAAAATCGGCAAAAATTGACATCCTCACTAAAGATTCATTCAAATCACTCGAAGTGTTTAAGGTTCAAAAATTAAGCACTCAAAAGTCAAACATGAAAAGTTAATCCCATAGGCTTGCATGAAAATCAAATCTCCACCACTGTAAAATGATATGATACACAAATCAAAAGGTCTTTTATGGGTTGTAACGGGGCTTGGGTTAGAGGTGTGGATAAAGGCTTGAATTAGAGGGTTAGAATCAAGATTGACCTAACAAATTACCTAACTAGAAAGTCGGACTAATACTGAATAATTATATAAATTGAAAACTAAATACTAATAGCATGAGCTTCTTCTAAAGATAATGAAATTAACTGCTTGAGCTCAAATAACATAGAACTAATAATGAATATACTTCGTTTTTTTAAGAACAAATCACTCAATAATAAAGAAATTAACAACTGAAATGGAAAGCATAGTTTAGCTAAGTAATCTATTCAAATCAGACCTCGACTTAATGTGGGTTAAATTAATTAAAGGGGTTTCAACAATAATGGTTTTTGGTTAATGTTGAGGGTGAGTCAATAAAAGGGTTGTTAGGATCAAAGGGTTTCATTAGGGGTTAATTGTGAGGGTAGGCTTTTAGTGGAGTAAGTGGGTTAAAACCTAAGTGCCTTCATCATCTTAGTATATCAAATCAAAGGTGTGGTCTCGACATGTATAATCGAAGCAAGTTCTAGAATAACAAATCAATGTTGACACACTCATAATCAATAAAGTGAGCACGAAAAGGAATGTATGCTCTAAAAGGCTCAAGATCTCACAAAAATTATGGGCTTTTGATGTCAACCTCACAAATTTCAAACTTCAAGGTAATAATTAAATTTAGGTCAACAACCTAGCAAATTTTTAATTCTAAAAAAAATAGACTTATCATGCATGATTCTCTACTATCTTAAAGTTTAAATCATCTATGTACAATTAACTATGACTTAATCCAAAACATATCAATAAAAATCATAAATCAAAGGAAATTTCATTTTAATCGTAATATGAGAAAATTACTTAAGAATAATACATAATTCAGGGATTTTCAAATAATACTGTAGTTAACCCCCCACACTGAAAATATACATTATCCTCAATGTACAAAGGTAGATAATAGCAATATAGTAATAAAATCATAAGATAGGGAGAGAAGTGAAACTTCTTGAATTTTGGATGGAGTCAATGAAAAGAAACGGTAAAGTTGGAGAGAGGTGAAGGTGGGGAGGATACTCCGGTGGTGGTGTGGTCGTTCGTTAACAGCCTCTTGAGCCTAAATTAAAGAAATCAAAATATAATAATATAAATTAAAGACGAGAAGGATAAAAGAAAAGAAATTAAAAATGGAAATAAGAGAAAAAGAAAAAAAAATAAAAAAATAAATGGACTCAAATGTCCCACGGGCGTGTCGCACGCCCGTGTAGATTTCTTAGTTTCGACCACGGTCGAATCGCACGGCCATGGCATTTTATCGCAGCCCATGTTTTGGGGAAAAGTTTTGTCCTGTCTCCACACGGCCACGGCCATGCCCGTGTGCAAGGCCGTGTGGGTAGGGAAACTTGCGCCTAAAAATTTGGTTAGTTTTTAGTTAGATGCTAAAATTCAAAAATATGGACGCTAGAGGGGTTAGTGCTCGGGTTGCCTCCCGAGAAGCACTCGTTTAAAGTCTTGAGCTAGACTTACCTGTTACTCGTATAGCCATGGTGGTTTACGGATTCAAATTTCCTTTTTATTACTATCAATTCTATCAACATATGGTTTGAGTCGGGTAATATTTACCTTAAAAGTGCCGAAATTAGAATGAGTTACCTTGACCGTTCCGTATGGAAAGACCTTAAGTACCGTAAAAAGAGTCGCACCATTTGTTTTAAACTCTGCAGCGGCTATTCGAGGGTCGGTTGTATCTGACAGTACCTGGTCCCCAACTTTGGAGTGATTGGTCCCACCTTTAATACTCGATGTCCTAGCCGTGTCAAGAACCTGAAGAGTGGTTGTTTCATCACTTACACGAAATGTGAGCTCACGTGGTAGTTTATTTCGTAGAATTACTGGGCACACTGCGTTTAGCTCCACATGCGACATATCGTCTAACTTCTGTTTGTTTGTCAAAAACTCTTTTGAAAATTTCCTTGAATCTGGCCTCTGCGAAAGAGCTTCAAGAAATGACAAGTTAATATGTAATTTCTTTGGAAGTTTAAAAAATTTACCGAATTGTTCCTATGTGTGGTCTTTCTTTATCGCATTGGGGTATGGCACACGAGGTTGGTACTCTGTGATTACCGAGTTTGGTTTATCATGGCTTACCTCAACCTTACCTTCCTCTACCATATTCTCTTGCTTCAATTTTGGTTCATCTAACCCTTCACTATCGTGAGCAGTTATTGCTTGCGGTTTCTCTCTTGGGTTAGTTTCGGTGTTTCTAGGCAAGATACCTTGTGGTCTTTCTGAGATCAGCTTAGCAAGCTGACCTATTTGGTTCTCGATCCCTTGAATTAATGCCTGCTGATTTTTGAGCATTGTCTTGTTGTTTTGAAAATAGGTTTCGACACCGCGATAAATTTTGTTAGCATCTCCTCAAGGTTCGCTTCTTTTCCTCTTTGGTAAGGTGGTTGTTGAAAGCACAGGGGGGTTGTTGTCTCCGATTTCCTTGGCCATCCCACGAGAAATTGGAATGGTTCCACCAACCTGCATTATAAGTGTTACTATAGGGATTATTTTGAGGTCTAGAATAGTTACCCATATGGTTGACTTGTCCGTTCTCTGTGCTAGGGTTGTAGGATAGATATTCTGTGTTGTTCACCCCTCCTCCATTTGTATCGTACTGTATTACCGGATGTACCTACGTAGAACCATACCAACCATCAAATTTTTTATTTAAAAGCTCTACCTGGTTAGATAACATGGTGACCGCGTCAAGGTTGAAAACACCGGCTGCTTTATTAGGCATTGTCCTCATGTCTTGCCATTGATAATTATTCAGTGACATCTCTTCGGTTTCTGCGAGTGGTATGTTTTATGTCACTGTCAAAAATCAAGGGTCCTGACAGGTTTCTTCTAGTCATAAACTAGAAATACCTACCAGAAGCAAAGAAAGAGAAAAATTAGCAAAGTTAAAAAATAAAAGTATATTGCAAAAATTAAAAATGGCTAAAGTAATAAAAATTGAGCGTTCTTAATATTTTGGTTCCCCGGCAATGGCGCCAAAAACTTGATCGTATGTCAGAGTCTTAAAAATTTATATGATGAATGATCTAGCCTAAAAACTAACTGTGACAATGATTGAGGCAAGTGCACCTATCAAACAGTAGTATAGTTTAGTGGCAAGACCGGAATGTCGAACCCAAAAGAACCAAAAGTACTAATACTAACTTTCGTTCTATTACTTAGCCTAAGAATTGAAGTGAATTATTATTTAATTTAAAATTAACTAACTACTAAGCTAAAGACGCTAAGACAAAGAGAATGAATTGGGAAAATACGTGTGGGAAAAACCAATTGATTACGACAATACACAAGGAGGAATCCACCTAGACTTCACTTGTTATTTAACTCTGAACCAGACGATTTATTCACTTAACTTGATCCGTAGGATTCCCTAATTTATATTAATACCTCTATTGAGGATACTAACGTCTAACCCTAGGTTGATTAATTGAAATCTCTTTCTAATTAAAACCCCTAGGATTGCATTAACTCGATCTATGGACTCCCATATTAGGTTTGACCCTAATCCGGTAGATTTTTGTCATCCTATCTCTAGGGTTGCGATCAACTCCGCTTAATTATGCTAGATCTACTCTTAGACAGGGTCTATTCCTCCTCTGCCTAAGCACATCAATACTTGAATCAACATCCTGAAATATCAAAACAAGAATTAAGAACACATAATTAAGAACAAATCAAGTATTTATCATATAGTTCAGAAAACAATAACAAGATCCGTCTTAGGTTTCATCCCCCTCAGGTATCTCGGGGGTTTAGTTCATAATCATAAAAGAATACATCTCAGAAGAAAATATAATACAAAACAAAAGAAAACTCTAAAACCCCCTGAAGAAATTGAAGGAGAGATCCTCCGTCTTGAGTATGACTTCGGCTTCTTAAGATGAATCAACTGGCTTTCTTCGAGTAAATCCCACGATTCTGACCTCTCTGGCTTGGCTCCTTGGCCTAACTGGACGCCCCCTGACCAAAAAGCCCCCTTTTAGGTTATACTTAGGGTGTTTATATAGGCCTCGGAATGTGTTTCTTCGCCTCTAAGTATCCTAATTCGAGTGAAATTCCTCTTTGTCACGGTAGGGACACGCCCGTGTAACACGCCCGTGTGAATCGAATTGTAGACCGTGGTTGGGTCTGCTAGGGAGGCACGACCGTGTGGTGAAACCCCAGGCCGTGTTGATTTCCTACTTTGGCCCATTTTGTCCGTTTTTGGCTCATTTCTCATTCTTTTCATCCTCCGATGCTCTCCTAAGTATAAAACATGAAATAAACAGGTTAGGAGCATCAAATTGCACAATTCAAGGGATAAATCATCCAAAAAGTATGCTAAATGTGGGATTAAAATATGTTTATATTACGGTTTATCAAGCAGCAAAATCTCGCTCCCTCTGCGGAGCTATCAATACCCTTAACTCGTCTCGAAGGCTATCCTCAAAACGCACACAGCATCCATACTCAGTTTCTACTATCCCTCGAGCATACCGACTCAACCGCAAGAATTCTGCCTCATATTCTGCCGCTGTCTTACTCCCTTGGGTCAGGCTCAGAAATTCCTTTCGTCGGGAGTCCACATAACTTGCACCCATATATTTCCATTGGAAAGCTGCCTTAAAGCAATCCCATGTTATTTGGTCGACCTGCGTACCCTCTCTCACGGTGAGCCACCATTGGTAAGCCTCGTCTCGCAGTAAGGACACTGCCCCTTTTAACTTTTGCTCCGTAGTACAGTCAAGATCGTCTGTTATTCATTCAGTCACCTCTAACCAGTACTCCGCCACATTTGGGGCTACTCCAGAAATACCCCTAAATATTTTCGCCCCATTAGACCGGAGTCGCTCTAAAATTGACCCTCAGCCCACTGTTCCAATTCTAGCTCCAGCAACCCTCTCTAGAACATGGAGCATTGCTTGGGATAGAGCATCATCCCTAACTGCTCGATCATGAGACCCCGTCTCAGTTACTAGTGAGGCTGGTGCCTCCCTAGCAGGCATACGGCCCGATGCCGACGATCCGGCCCGAGTACGTCCTCGGCCTCTACCTCGGCCCCGTGTACCCCTTTCGTGAGTACCTCTTGTGCTCATTTTGATATGTGCTTTATCTGATTAAAAAGTATTATGTATCAGCTTATAATTTCAGTAATTATTAACAAATGTATTATGAAAAATAGTCGGTAGTGATTTTTTTCGCAGATCGAGGTCTCACTACAGTTTACTGTCTCCTACGGTTTTAGTTTCCTCTATCTAGAGTTTCACAGTATATCAGTAATCAGAAGTTAGAGAACTTAATGATTTGGTGCCGGAGACTCGGTGTGCCACACTTGTACATCTTTCAAATACATTTCAAATCCTTAAAATCTACTTTTAGAAAAACTTTTCAAACACATTCCACAGTCGAGTTTTGTAACCTGGCTCTGATACCACTAAATGTAACACCCCAAACCCAGCCTAGACATTACGGCCAAATTTGGCGTGTCACATCGAAGGGTTTTAAAAATCAAGGTTGATGGGAGAAATCATTCGAGTAAAAATCCATTTAGTTCTTATTTCTTGGGAAAACAATTGGTAAGTTATAAAACCCAATATCTAGTAAAACAGTTACCATGTTTGTTACTGTTGGTTTAAAATTCGCGGAAGCTACTCTCTTTTTCGTTATCATGTAATTGAAAATATGTGTTTGCCTTGCAAAATAGTTATTAGTTGTGAAAACTTATTTGTATCCGTTTAGCAGTTAAAAATAAGAATTTAAAAACCCCCAATTAAAAGAAATTAAAAATTACCAGAGGCCTTATTACAAAAATAATACCAACCCAATATAAAATATTTAAAAGATTACGTTTAAATAAACTTCCTCGATCGTGTGCCCCCCTCTGAGTCCCTCGCAGCTCCAAATCGCCTAAGACTGGGGATTACCTGTATAGTTAAAAGAAACGGGTGAGCTACGAGAACTCAGTGTTTAATCCCTTATCACTTATTCAGTAATACATGCAAAGAATAGTCGGGGCACGAGCCTGTTCGATATGATGCGGTGTGGGCCTTAGCCCAATCTGATAGCAGTGTGGGCCTAAGCCCAATACAATGACGTGTATGGTGCAAGTATGCAAACCCACCCCAATCCAAACAAAGACACCACCCGTACCAACCCAACACACCATGTGGGGATAAAGTCGACCCACCCAGCCCTCACACCAATATTGTAGCATAGCTGCCAGTAATAATAACGCAACAGAGCCGGCGAGATAAAGATATGTGGCAAAGCCACGGTGCGATAGTTGTGGCGAGCCACCATGCTCGATATGTGTGGCGAGCCACCATGCGATACTTCCTCTATCACGAATCCCAACCCCATGCAGTATGCCATGTCATCAATATTTCGTGTATGCAACATGTCCTACTCAGTACAATCATACAGTACATATTTTCATAAGTCAATCTATCTCTAGGGGTAAAATAGTCATTTTCATGTATTAGGGGTAAAACGATAATTTTGCCTTTTAGGGGTATTTTGGTCATTTTACTCATTAGGGGTATTTCAGTCATTTTACTCATTAGGGGTATTTCAGTACAACTAACGACCTTTTCGAAGGCCTACAGTCGCCTCGAGTGACATAGAATAACCATTTGGTCGAAATAGTGTAAATGGGCTCAAAGCCCAATATTCGGCCCAAATGGGCCCACACGCTCGTGTGGCCCATTTGGCCCAAGTTCAGTCACGGTTATGTGATCTACATAGCCCAATACAATTTTTGCCACTTTTCGTAAATTTTATCCGTGTGGGGCCCACGAGCCCATTGGGCCTAATCATAGTGTCGAGAGTCTTAATATTTATATAATGAATGATCTAGCCTAGAAACTAGCTATCACCACGATTAAGGCAAGTGCACCTATCGAACAGTAGTATAGCTTAGTGGCAAGACCGAATTGTCGAACCCAAAGGAACCAAAAGTACTAATACTGACTTTCTTTTTATTATTTAGCCTAAAGATTAAGGGATTTGTTGTTTATTCTAAAATTAACTGACTACTAAGCTAAAGACGCTAAGACACAGAGAATGAATTGGGGAAAATACTTGTGGGAAAAACCAATTGATTAAGACGATACCCAAGGAAGAATCCATCTAGACTTCACTTGTAATTTAACTCTGAACCAGGAGATTTATTCACTTGACTTGATCCGTAGGATTCTCTAATTTATATTAATACCTCTCTCGATGCTACTAACGTCTAACCCTAGGTTGATTAATTGAAATCTCTTTCTAATTAAAACCCCTAGGATTGCATTAACTCGATCTATGGACTCCCATATTAGGTTTGACCCTAATTCGGCAGATTTTTGTCATCGTATCTCTAGGGTTGCGATCAACTTCGCTTAACTATACTAGATCTACTCTTAAACAGGGAATATTCCTCCACTACCTAAGCACATCAATACTTGAATCAATATCCTGAAATATCAAAACAAGAATTAAGAACACATAATTAAGAACAAATCAAGTATTTATCATATAGTTCAGAAAACAATAACAAGATCCGTCTTAGGTTTCATCCCCCTTAGGTATCTGAGGGGTTTAGTTCATAATCATAAAAGAATAAATCTCAGAAGAAAAGATAAAACAAAACATAAGAGAACCCTAAAACCCCCTGAAGGAATTGAAAGAGAGATCCTCCGTCTTGAGTATGATTTCGGCTTCTTGAGATGAATCAACTGGCTTTCTTCAAGTAAATCCCACAATTCTGACCTCTCTGGCTTCACTCCTTGGCCTAGCTGGACGCCCCCCTCAGGGTTGGCCTTTAGGGTGTTTATATAGGCTTTTGGAATGTCTTTCTTTTCCTCTAAGTATCCTATTCCGAGTGAAATTCCTCTTTGTCACAGCAGGGACACGCTTGTTCAACACACCCGTGTGAATCGAATTTAGGCCGTGGTCGAGCCTGCTAAAGGGACACAGCTGTGTGGCTACCTCCAGGCCGTGTTGATTTCCAACTTTGGCCCATTTGGTCCCTTTTTAGCCCGTTTCTCGTTCTTTTCATCCTCCTATGCTTCCCTAAGTATAAAACATGAAATTAAAGGATTAGGAGCATCGAATTCCACAATTCAAAGGATAAATCATCCAAAAAGCATGCTAAATGTGGTATTAAAATATGTATAAATTACGGTTTATCAGGGCCCGCACGACCCATTTCGGCCCAACGAGGCCCATAACGGCCCAAGTGCACGAGAATACTCGTAGTGGCCTCTTCAGTCCACCACCCAAGGTTGTGTACTCAGTTTTTCCACACGAGCGATCGCACGCTCTTGAGGCCTCGAATGCCGAAGTTTCAACTTTTTGCCTTCTGCCAATTCATAGCGGAGATAGTGTGATTACAAACCTTTTTTTCGGAGTCGTTCCAAGATCTACGAGCACCCAACGTAGAATCATCGAAATCCGATGTTAGTCCTTAAGGTTAGGGTAAC
This sequence comes from Gossypium sturtianum, assembly GCA_025698515.1. Lineage (NCBI taxonomy): Eukaryota > Viridiplantae > Streptophyta > Magnoliopsida > Malvales > Malvaceae > Gossypium > Gossypium sturtianum. The sequence goes on from CM046948.1 coordinate 130,087,086, forward strand.
ACCCTCTTAATAGCACTTAATCCAAAATATCTTTCTTACCTTGTTTGAATGAGGGTGATCTTAATCCCTCAACGCTCGTGGTTCAGAAACGATCACACACCTTGCCTAGAATCTGGATTATAAACAGACGTTGTTAGATAGAATCAACTACTATCTCATCAACATAAAGGCAACATTCGGCTTAGAAGAACAAAAGGTACCATAACTTAAACCCTTACCGTTTGTCAGGAAATCTTATGAAGACCGAACTAATAAGCAATAGTAGAACCGATAAGTTCTCAACCAATCCCATAATAGCAGAGTAACCGAAAATGGCTAGCCAAGAAGGTGAAGGGGAATTCGGCCTAAACAATATCAGTATATCGGAAGAAAACAGAAAAAGAATGGGGCTAAAAGATGAGGGGAGTATTCGGCTAGAAAATAAATCAAGACAAAATCAAATAGAGAGGGAGAGATGAGGCTATATTCGGTCACAGAGGAGGGTGAAAGCAACAAGCAATTTGACGAAGGCTCAATTGTATAGTAAGAAGAAAGAAAAGGTGTGGAGGAGAACAACTCAATTAGGTTGTGAAGAGGGAGGAGTTGGCACTAGAATGTACAGAGCAAAACTCGAAAGAAGGGATGCTCCAAATATAATATTCGGTCACTTCAAAACAAGGAAAAAGAAGGAAAACGTGCTAAAGGTTGCCAAAGGTCACAATTCGGCACACCCAAAAAACAACAAAAATGCCCAAACCGAACAAAAGTAGAGAAAAGCACTCAGAAACTCCCCCTTGCCGAATTTGCATGCTCAAGACTCCTTGTTCGGCTACAACACACCCACCTTTGAATTTGCTTGATTCTCTCCACAACACTCTCCCTTAATCCTCTCCACGATTTGCTCCTACAATCTCTCTATGACCAATTCAAACACCTCATCAGTAGTGTTTCAGTCCAACTCTTCTACCTTCCCTGCTCAAGCAGCAAAATAAACACTTCATTGCTTATCATAGGATTTGAACCTCAGACCTCATAGATACCCAACACGCCACTTACCACTAGGCCACAAGCTCTTCTTGTGTCATTAACCAAACATTATTATTAATAAAGCCTAAGTGCCAGTGTCAAGGTTCATTCAAGGGAAAAATTTAAAATTTTGCAAGAGCCAAGACTTGAACCCAGGCTTCTCAAATACCCCCATACACACCCAAATCACTTAGCCATTAAAGTAAACAAGCAATTTTGTCAGAACATAAAAAATTAATGACCCTATATTTTTGGAGCGTTACAGAATTATCATCATTCAATATTATACTACATAACTAGCTAACTGTAGCTTTCACAAGCTTATTCAATTCAATTCTCATATATCATTTAATTCACATTTTCATATAGCCAAAAGAGCACATTATGGGAAATAACACATTCAATCATAAATCTTACTCATATAAATCTCATATCATCATTTATACTCAAATTCACCTTTCATTCATATAGTATCTGAGAATTTCACATATGCAACTTTATAAATCATAACTTCTAAATTTGTTCATATTTCCTTTGAACATATTCATATTTCATTTCCATATACGTCACATAACATTCTTTGCACATACAGTTACCTTTCATTTCCAAACATTGTATACCTTTCAACGTACCTGAATCGGAATGTCATTCACTTAATCACTTATTTCTCGGAATGCCCGTTGAATCGTTCGAAATCAATAAGGATACTCGGATAGCTCGAAAAGCTCATACAATGCCAACGTCCCAGACGTGGTCTTACATGTAATCAAATATTTATGCCACTGTCCCAGACAAGGTCTTACACGAAATCATATACGATGCCGATGTCCTAGACATGGTCTTACACGTAAATCCCAAATCGATGCCAACGTCCCAGACATGGTGTAACACCCCAAACCCGGCCTAGAAGTTAGGCCCGAATTCGGTGTGTCACATTGAAGTGTTTTTACGAAAACCTTATTTTCATTGAAAACCCTTCTAAAGAAAAGTTAAGTAAAATCAAGTTTGCTTTCAAAACGAGGTGTATCCGAAAAAAATACCATTTCCTTGTTACTATGTAAAAAAATTTCCTTTGACAGCGGAAGCTCGTTCTTAAAATACAATTATTTTCAAAAACCTTGAAATACGTTTAAAAGATATAAATCCATGTTCCGTTTCAAATTTCAATGCATAGTGGAAGAAATGGAATAATAACTAGAGGGAAAGCCTTATACAATTCGAAATAAATTAACTTAAAACAAATAACTTAAAATCTAGAATTTAGATATTAAGAAAACAAGTCTAATCGTCTTGCTAGTTGGCCACCTCTGAGTCCCCCCATCCGTCGAACCGCCTACTGAAGATCACCTGAGAAAAATAAAAGAAGGAGTGAGTTTTCAAAAACTCAGTGTGTACGACCCTCGTCAAACAAATAGCATACATATCATATTATCAACATAATAATATCATACATGCAATGTTGTGCAAACCCTCCCCAAATAATCCATCCGAAACACATCTGTGGGGATTTCTAAATCGACCCACCCATCCGATACACTTCTAGGGTAGCCCAGTTGCGGTACTACCTAACATTGCAGCAAAGCTGCTTATCATATAATGGGCTTAGAAAGCCATCGGTGGATCCACAGTTGTTAAGCAACCATGCGATCCTCATATACTTCCTCCGTTCCATAATTCCCAACCCTTATACAACCTAAACAACATATCATATGAATGCAGCAAATGTACATGTAACATCCATAAATCTTACATTCAACACATGAGGGTATCTTAGTCATTTCACAAATCAAGGGTATTTCGAAAATTTTGGGGTATTCGGTAATTTTACAAACCAAGGGTATTTCAGTAATTTTTAAACCAAGGGTATTTCAGTAATTTCACTACCCAGGGGTATTTTTGTAAATCTACCCTACAGGGGTATTTTCGTAATTTCTTTCATCTCGGGTTTTAGTTATGAACTTTGGCCCATCAACAAGTCCTTGCGGCTAAAGTGAACAGACACTATGCACCAGGTAGGATCCAAGAGAAGAGGAGGTGGGCCACTAGGACCGCTTATGTACCAAGCTCTCCCTAGATTCAATCCTAGACATGCATATGTCCATTGCCACACTCTAACCTAGTGACTTGTCCACAGACATGTTTGATTATTAACTTAAGTTTTATGCTATTTAAGAATTTATCAGAACTAGGCCTAGAGTCCATTAAAACCCTAGCATGCATTTCTAAAATCCCATAAGGCCAACTGAGCCCAATCATGTCCATATAGCCCTTTAAGCCCAATCATGTCCATATAGACCATTAAGCCCAATCATTTCTATGTAGCCCATTAGGCCCGATCATAATCAAATCATACAACCATCCATACCAATCCATCATTCAATTTCACATATCACTCTTGCCGATTTGGGCCCACGAGCTCGGTAGGCCCATTTAGCCCCGTCTGGCCCGATCGGCCAAACAGTGGCCTGAGACCATGAGGTCGCTCTCTCGGCCCCGGTAATCGTATCAGTGTTCCCACACAAATGTTTGCACGCTCGTGTTGTTATCGGCGCCAACCATTCGGCTATTTGGCTTTTCAGCACTCCGAGTTTTTGAGATTTCGGCTTGTGCCGATTTGTCGTGTGTGAAGTGTATGCACACACCTGGTTAATGCGACATGCTACACTATCCCCAGCCTTGAACCTACAATCAATACCAATCTCTAATCAATCAAACACTTAACCATAATATTTACCCAAAAACTGAAGCCTTACCATAACCTTACCGTGTGCCACCAGCTGTAGTCGCCCTTCCTTAGCTACTATTCACGAATATCCCCTAGATCTGCACCCATACATATACTATCAAAAATCAACTGACTCATATTCCACACAAGTCACCTCTATAAGCCACACTTACATTCGACCACTTACTAATCCAAAATTGAGACGAGTACACTTACCACGCTTGCGATCTTTGAACCCTACCCTTGTTAATACAGGGTTAACGGCAAGAAAGAGTTAGATAGCCTTCTGGCTTTTACCAAAACACACTAAAGGAGGTTGACTAAGTACTTACCGAATCCAACCTTTGATCCTGCGGCCTAGATAGTTATTGAACGAGATCTGGCTTTTGTGATGGAGGAAAAATAACAAGGAATAGGCAAAAAGATAGGGCTATTCGATTATAAGGGAGTATTCGGCTTTCAGAGAAACAAGAAGAACACAACACCAATAGGGATTTCGGCAAAAAGGAATGATGGTTTTTCGGAAATGGAAGAAACAGAATGAGGGGGAGAAAAGAAAAGTAATGGAAAACCCAAGGAACCTTTTAAAGGAATTCAACACCCCCTTTTATAGCCAAAAGCCGAAACTACCTTCCCCCAAAGTCCCATTCGGCAACAACTCTTCCACATAACTCAACTCCTAATTTTTCTCCACGATAAGCTCCTACAATATCTCCATGACCACTTCAAACTTCTCATCCATCAGACTTTCACTGCAACACAAACTCTAGCCGTCCTGACAGCAAAATAAATACCCCAATAAAATACTATGCCACTACTCAAACCTTGGACACCGTTGCCTGCTAATGACGCCACCTCCCTGCTCCCTAAGTGGCGCCACTTTGCCACTTCTCCACAAGCTCGTTTATGTCATCTTTATTCTTCATTTATTTAAAAGGCCTACTAACTGAAGTCATAATTCTCTTGGGGCTAAAACCAAATTTTTTTCTATACCATTACTTGATCACAAGACATCTGCAACACCCCTAGACACTCCAAATTCATTAACCATTAAGGCCCACATGCCAATTGTCATTTTCTCACTCACTTAACAATTTTCTGAGACCCAAAGCCCAAAGCCCAATAGGCCAAATTCTACTAGGCCCAAAAATTCGGGGCGTTACAATTCTACCCCCCTTAAAGAAATTTCGTCCTCAAAATTTTCAACTAACTATTAATCGCACTGCTCAAGTCACACCACTATGCTTTTGCTGCGTACTCTGATTTTAATAACACTAACACACTTTAACTCTAATTGAACCCTTTTACACTTACCCAAAAAACCTACCCACTGGTGCAGATAAACATTGCACGCATACAGTTTCTATACCTAAAATATCGCATCCACACAAAACATACCTGTTATCACATTTGGGCATCCCCATCTTCCCGGTGAATTAGGAATTTTATGAAATTTTAGTTAGTTTTTGTAATTAAGTCGATGTTTTATGATAGTATTAAGTAAAGAGGTTGTTTTCGTAAATCCTCTACAGTTTCAAGTTACTACGGGCTTTAGTTTCACTCTAATTAAAAAGCTTTAGTATAATCATCTAAAGTAGCCCACTAACTATCTACAGTATATCAAGTTAAACAAGCTTAATAATAAGAGAACTTACTTGGTTCGACGTCGGAGACTCGGTGTGCCACATCACAAGAATTTTCAAAACATTTCGATCCAATCCAAAATTAGTTTTTTTTAAACCCAAGTAATAAGGTCCATTTCACAGTTCGAGCTTTGCAATCGGGCTCTGATACCACTAAATATAACACCCCAAACCCGGCCTAGAAGTTAGGCCCGAATCCAGCGTGTCACATTGAAGTGTTTTTGCGAAAACATTGTTTTCATTGAAAACCCTTCTAAAGAAAAGTAAGTAAAATCAAGTTTGCTTTCAAAACGAGGTGTATCAAAAAAAAAACATTTCCTTATTACTATGTAAAAAAAAAATTCCTTTGACAGCGGAAGCTCATTCTTAAAACACAATTATTTTCAAAAACCTTGAAATACGTTTAAAAGAAATAAATCCTGGTTCCGTTTTAAATTTCAATACATAGTGGAAGAAATAGAATAATAACTAGAGAGAAAGCCTTATACAATTCGAAATAAATTAAATTAAAATAAATAACTTAAATTCCAAAATTTAGATATAAGAAAACAACCCTAATGGCCTTGCTAGTTGGCCACCTCTGAGTCCCCCCCATCCGTCGAACCGCCTACTGAGGATCACCTGAGAAAAATAAAAGAGGGAGTGAGTTATTGAAAACTCAGTGTGTACGAACCTCGTCAAACAAATAGCATACATATCATATTATCAACATAATAATATCATACATGCAATGCTGTGCAAACCTTCCCCAAATAATCCATCCGATACACTTCGTCTCCGTCCAACTGAAACACATCTGTGGGGATTTCTAAATCGACCCACCCATCTGATACACTTCTAGGGTAGCCCGGTTGCGGTACCACCTAACATTGCAGCAAAGCTGCGTATCATATAATGGGCTTAGAAAGCCATCGGTTGATCCACAGTTGTCAAGCAACCATGCGATGTAACAGCTCGATTTAGGGGCCAGTCGGGACAGTGATCTCGGAATCACTAATTTGAAGTTAGAGAAAATTATTTTCATGTTATGTTATGTATTATAACATGTTTATAAGGATTCATGAAAATTTTGGTGCCTTAATTTTAGTGATTTCTAGCTAAATTGTGAAAAAGGACTAAATCGCATAAAGTACGAAAGTTCTATTTTAATTGCTAGAGGTACCAAAAAGCTATGGTTTATAAATTTGAGGTCCCAAATGTGCAATTAGGCCATGGGAATTAGCTTGGCCGGTCAAAGAAGACAAAGGGGACATGGGCATTAAATGTTGTCATGTTAGGTAATTAAAAAGAAATAAAATAAGATGAAATAAGCAAAAAGCTATCATCTTTTTATTTCTTCTCTTCTTCAACCGAAAATATCAGCCATGGGAGGGGTTTGAAAGCTTCAAATTTCTGCAAGCTTTGCTCCATTCAAGTAAGTGATTTTGATGCTTATTTTTTATGAAAATTGCATTTTTGGAGTCCCCAAGCTTAAGCTAGCTAATGGGAGGATTAATTTGCAACATGGTTGAAAGTCTAGGGACTTGCCATGAGAGAGTTTATGTTTTTTTATGAGTTTTTATGGAAGAAAATGAATGATAGGATGATGAGAAACAACTTTTGTGAAAGGTGTTGCCATGAAAACACCTAATTGGGACTAAAATGCAAAAGTTGTAATTTGTTCATTAAGGCATGAAATTGATGGAATTGTGAATAGTTGTAAGAGGATTAAATGTTCATATAGTCTTGTTTAATGAGAAAATGTGATAAAAATTTATTTACGAGCCTAGGGGCAAAATCATAATTTTGCCAAAGTGTAGGGGCAAAATAGTCATTTTTGCCTAAACTGTATATTATGGTGTAATATGATTTATAAGTGATTAAATCAATAAATTTCATTGTTCTAGATCAAAGAAAATGAGTTTCGGACCTAGAACGGATGAAAAGAGAAATGTGGGCAAAAAGTCCCTTTTTGGGCCTTTCGGCATCGAGGTAAGTTCATGTGCAAACATTGTAATTACGTACGAGTTAACTTAACATTCCAATGTGGTATGGAATTTATATTTACCATATGAATGCATGAAATATCTTTTGATGAAATGTCAATAGAATTGAAACGTGTATAGCATGATATGATGATGGTTAAAGTCTCGAGTAAGACCATATTGGAATATGGCCTCGGTATAAGAGTTCGTATAAGACCATGTCAGGGACATGGCATCAATGTGTTAATGTATGTAGGACCTTATTAGGGTATAATGTCAATGAGAATTATGTGTATGAGACTCAAGAGAGTTAGTTAACAATTTGAATGATTCAACGGATATGTTGAATGTATGTGGTTGTACCACGAGAAGCAAAAGTATGTGTTAGAATTGAATGGAGATGAATTCAATATATGATGAACCCCTAGTGGGATATGTGTAATTAATGCACCTTAGTTGCATGAGATAGATTTATGGATGCATTGTGTGAATGCGAACGAGTATCGTAGAAAGTTAAGTAAGAATAAAACTATGTGAGGATGTTCTCGGATGAACATTTGAAATAGAGATATACTTGTGGATTACTATCCACGAATGTAAAATGATGGTGAGCTATGTGCGGTATCACCTTATTGATGGTAGTGACGGGCTGAGTGCGATACCATCAAATATATTAATATCGGTGGCTATGTGCGTTACCACCTGATTAATTAGTAATCGATGGGCTGTGTGCGATGTGTTGTTCTATGTGATTACCTGACGATCAGTGCAGGAATGTGTGCTATTTAACACGAGCAGTTGGCTTGTGGCATGGGGTGAATGTGGTAAGAGATAGAATGAGTAAGCTTCAAGAGTGGTTAAGTTACCATGAGTTAATGAGAAAAACTCAGTATAATACCTTGTGGTTATATGTATTCAATAAATGTCGGTATTTGTCAGTTTATGCAGATGAACTTACTAAGCATTATTGCTTACTCCTTTTCTTTTCCCATCTCTTATAGGTTATTTTAACTAGCTCGGGTTGGAGGCCACCGGATATGTTTTCACACTATCGAATAAATGCTTGGTATAGTGTTTCAAGTTCTTATGAGTCATGGCATGTATAGGGATTCTTTTAGAGTTGATTAAGTTCTAATTGATGTAGCCAAATTGTGTTGGCCTAAGAGAACTTAGAGATTGGTTGTGTATAGCCATAGATGATGGCTTAAGTTATAATTGTAATTGTATTCGGAATAGTTCTCCCTAGTGTATGGGAAGAAGTCTTTGTCTCTTTAAATGATTAAATGTCTTTAATTCAAGAGTTAAATTGATGCTATGTGGAGTTATGTGATGATGTATGAATTTATGTAAATGAGAGTGGTAAAAAGGCTTGGTAGATAGCCTCTAAGTGCCCACACGGATAGACACACCGGCGTGTGTCTAGGCCGTGTGCATCCTGCACCTTTGTATCTTAAGTCAGGATAGACCACGGGATAATTCCACGGCCGTTTGTTTATGCCGTGTATGACACACGGTTAGGACACGGGCGTGTACCCCAGGCCGTGTAAGGAAGTCAGTATATCAAGGTTTAGCACATGATCTAAGTCCACGGGCATGTCAAGGCCGTGTGTGATTAGTCAGTGTCGACCACGGGTGGAAGACACGGGCATGTCTTAGGGACACACAGGCGTGTCCCAAGTAACACGGGCGTGCGACCCCTGTTTCGAGGAAAAGTTCCTGATTGAACTCTGAAAGTTTCCGAAAGTGAGTTTAAGGCCTCGTAGGCCAATGAGATGTATGAGTTGTTTAAGAAAGAGAAGTTTTTAATTCGGAACGAAATTTTATAGCCCGTAAATACATGTTTAAGCAAGTTCAAGCATAGTAATGTCTCGTATTCGGTCTAAGCCTCAGACTCGGGTATGGGGTGTTACATGCGATCCTCATATACTTCCTCCGTTCCATAATTCCCAACCCTTATGCAACCTAAACAGCGTATCATATGAATGCAACAAATGTACATGTAACATCCATAAATCTTACATTCAACACATGGGGGTATCTTAGGCATTTCACAAATCAAGGGTGTTTCAGAAATTTTGGGGTATTTCGGTAATTTTACAAACCAAGGGTATTTCAGTAATTTTGTAAACCATGGGTATTTCAGTAATTTCACTACCCAAGGGTATTTTTTGTAAATCTACCCTACAGGGGTATTTTCGTAATTTCTTTCATCTCGGGTTTTAGTTATGAACTTTGGCCCATCAACAAGTCCTTGCAGCTAAAGTGAACAGACACTATGCACCAGGTAGGATCCCAAAGAAGAGGAGGTGGGCCACTAGGACCGCTTAAGTACCAAGCTCTCCCTAGATCCAATCCTAGACATGCATATGTCCATTGCCACACTCTAACCTAGCTACTTGTCCACAGACATGTTTGATTATTAACTTAATTTTTATGCTATTTAAGAATTTATCAGAACTAGGCCTAGAGTCCATTAAAACCCTAGCATGCATTTCTAAAATCCCATAAGGCCAACTAAGCCCAATCATGTCCATATAGCCCATTAAGCCCAATCATGTCCATATAGCCCATTAAGCCCAATCATGTTTATGTAGCCCATTAGGCCCGATCATAATCAAATCATACAACCATCCATACCAATCTATCATTCAATTTCACATATCACTCTTGCCGATTTGGGCCCACGAGCTCGGTAGGCCTATTTAGCCCCGTCTGGCCCGGTCGGCCAAACAGTGGCCCGAGACCATGAGATAGCTCTCTCAGCCCCGGTAATTGTATAGGTGTTCCCACACAAATGTTCACACGCTCGTGTGGTTTTCGGCGCAAACCATTCGGCTTTTCGGCACTCCAGGTTTTTGGGATTTCGGCTTGTGTCGATTTGTCGTGTGTGAAGTGTATGCACACACCTGGTTAATGCGACGTGCTACACTATCCCCAGCCTTGAACCTACAACCAATACCAATCTCCAATCAATCACACACTTAACCACAATATTTACCCAAAAACTGAAGCCTTACCATAACCTTACCGTGTGCCACCAGCTCTAGTAGCCCTTCCTTAGCTACTATTCACGAATATCTGCTAGATCTGCACCCACACATATACTATCAAAAATCAAGTGACTCATATTCCACACAAGTCATCTCTATAAGCCACACTTACATTCGACCACTTACTAATCCACAATTGAGACGAGTATACTTACCACTTGCTAGCGATCCTTACCACGCTTGCGATCTTTGAACCCTACCCTTGTTAATAAAGGGTTAACGACAAGAAAGAGTTAGATAGCCCTCCAACCTTTGATCCTGCGGCCTAGATAGTTACTGAACAAGATCCGGCTTTTAAAACTTGATTAAGAGTAGATAACAGCAACCGATTTGTGATGGAGGAAAAACAATAAGGAACCGGCAAAAAGATAGGGCTATTCGATTATAAGAGAGTATTCGGCTTTCAGAGAAAGAAGAAGAACGCAACACCAATAGGGATTTCGGCAAAAAGGAATGATGGTTTTTCAGCAATGGAAGAAACAAAATAAGGGGGAGAAAAGAAAAGTAATGGAAAGCCAAGGAACCTTTCAAAGGAATTTGGCACCCCCTTTTATAGCCAAAAGCCGAAACTACCTTCCCCCAAATTCCCATTCGGCACCAACTCTTCCACATAACTCAACTCAAAATTTTTCTCCACGATAAGCTCATACAATCTCTCCATGACCACTTCAAACTTCTCATCCATCAGACTTTCACTACAACACAAACTCTAGCCGTCCTGACAGCAAAATAAATACCCCAATAAAATACAATGCCACTACTCGAACATTTGACTCCATTGCCTGCTAATGACGCCACCTCCCTGCTCCCTAAGTGGCGCCACATTGCCACTTCCCCACAAGCTCCTTTGTGTCATCTTTCTTCTTCATTTATTAAAAAGGCCTACTAACTGAAGTCACAATTCCCTTGGGGCTAAAACCAAAATTTTTCCTATACCCTTACTTGACCTCAGGACATCTCCAACACCCCTAGACACTCCAAATTCATTAACCCTCAAGGCCCACATGCCAATTTTCATTTTCTAGCTCACTTAAAAATTTTCTGAGACCCAAAGCCAAAAGCCCAATAGGCCCAATTATACTAGGCCCAAAAATTCAGGGCGTTACACGTGGTCTTACACGATAACACGTATCAGAATCCTATGTCATGACATAGGTATCCTGACTATTCCTATGGTTCGTACGGGGCTTTCAGATATATATATTTACATATATTCTGCTTCTTGAACAATTCAATATCATAATAACATATATAAGTTATTCAAAATAAATATATATTTACATTACCATTCGGCATTGAATTCAATCACACAAATAATATGCATTTATAACATGATTTCGTAATGTCTATTAAAATACGAACTTACCTCGTTCGTAGTTGATAAACTGAAATAGTAACATATTTTAGGCCCACATTTAATATGCTTTTGGATGAATTATCCCTTGATTTATGTAAAAAGGTGCTCTTAATCCTTTCTTTTCATGTCTTATACTCAGGAAAGCACCAGGGGATGAAAAGAACGCAAAACGGGCTTAAAACGGGACAAATGGGCCAAAGCATGAAATCGACACGGCCTGGACCTTAGCCCACAAAGCTGTGCCTTAAAGATCTCGAACACGACCTTGACCATGATTTACATGGTCGTGCCTCATCAACGAAGTCCACACGGCCTGACCACGACTTACACGGGCGTGCACCATGGCCGTGCCTCTGCTGTGGAGAAGAGCAATTTCATTCGGGAAAGGATACTTAGGGAGAAAGAAACGTATTTCAAAAGCCTATAAATACACCCTAAGTATGACCTGAAAGGGGGAGCCCAAAGCCATCGTCTAGGTGCGTCGTGCTAAGCCAGAGAAGGCAGATTTGTGGGGATTCACTCAGGGATAGCCAGTTGATCCATCTCAAGAAGCCGGAATTCTACTCAAGACGGAGGATCTCCTCTTCAATTCTTTCAGGGGGTTTTAGGGATTTCTTATGTTTTGTTTTATCTTTTCTCTTGAGATGTTTTTCTTTATGGTTATGAACTAAACCCTTGGATACAGAGAGAGTGGATGAAACCTATGATGAATTTTGTTATTTGATTATTTGAATTATATGATAATAACTTAGTTTGTTCTTAATTATGTGAGCTTAATCCAAATTTAATGTGCTTGGGTGGAGGAAGAATAGACCCTGCCTAAGAGTAGATCCAACATAATTAAGCGGAGTTGATCGCACGCCTAGAGATAGGGTGACGAGATTTTGCCGGATTAGGGTGAAACCTAATATGGGAATCCATAGATCGATTTACTGCTATTCTAGGGGATTATTATAAGAGAACGAGAGTTCCACTAATTAACCTAGGGTTAGACGTTATTCGCCTCGAGAGAGGTTTTAATATACGTTAGGGAGTCTCACAGATCAAGCTAAGTAAATAAATCATATGGTTCAAGGTTAGATAACAAGTGAAGTCTATGTGGATTCTTCCTAGGGTATCTTCTAATTCAACTGAGTTTTCCCAAGTTATTTTCCAAATTCATTCTTCTTTGTCTTAGAGTCTTTAGTTTAGTAGTTAATTAATTTGGATTAATAAACAATTTCACTTATTTTAGGATAAATAAAAAAAAAATAGTATTAGTACTTTTAGTTCCTTTGGGTTCGACAATCTGGTCTTGCCTAAACTATACTACTATTCGATAGGTGCACTTGCCTTTAATCGTTGTGAGAGTTAGTTTCCAGGTTCGATCATTCTTTTATAAACTTTAAAACTCTGATTTACAGCGATCAAGTTTTTGGCGCCGTTGCCGGGGAACTAAAATATTAAGAAAACTCTATTTTTATTACTTTAGCCATTATTTTTATTTTTCGCAATTTATTTTTAGTTTTTATTTTAATTTTGCTAAACTTTCTTTCTTTCTTTTTCTAGCAGGTACCTCTAGTTTATGACTAGAAGGAACCCGAGAGGACCTTTAGAATACGACAGTGATATTGAAGCTACCGCTCGAAGAAATTGCAGAGAAATTAGGCGAGCCCTAAATTACCAAGGAGAGCGAGAAGACAGATCTAATCCCCTCTTTGAAGGGATGGAGGAAAATAATATTCCACCACAAGATGTGGGAGAAAATAATGCTCCTCGTACTATGTTTGATTATGCTAAACCACATTTAACAGAGCCGAATCTAGTATTGTTAGGCTGCTATAGCCGCTAATAATTTTGAATTAAAGCCTAACACTATACAAATGATTCAACAGTTTGTTCAATTTGATGGTTTACGGGATCGAAGATCCAAACGCTCATATAGCTAATTTTTAGAGTTACGTGATACCTTCAAAATAAGTGGCGTTCGATGATGCCATACGTCTTGATTATTTCCTTTTCATTAAAGAATAAAGCTAAACAGTGGTTAAACTTCGTTACCACGAGGGTCAATCACTACATGGGAACAAATGACCAAAAATTTTTATTAAAGTATTTCCCACCGCCAAAACGGCCAAATTACGTAATGATATATCTTCTTTTGTGCGGATGGATTTAGAGACATTATACGCCGCATGGGAGAGATATAAGGATCTCTTGAGAAGGTGTCCGCACCATGGTTTACCTTTGTGGTTCCAAGTCCGGACTTTCTATAACGGTGTAAACCCCTCAACGAGACAACTAATTGATTCACCACATGGTGGAACCACGAATAATAGAACTCCCGAGGCAAACCTACTAGTTTATTGAAGAGATGTCATTTGAATAACTATCGATGGCAAGTTACAAGGACTAGGCCAATAAAATCACCGGAGTTTACAACCTCGATGCAAGAAACCATGCTATCAAATCAGGTAGAGTTGATGAATAAGAAGATTGATAGTTTGTGTTCTTCGCAGTACATCCAATCATGCGATCATGACACAAGTGGAACTGTGGCGAATCCCGAGTACCCACCCTACCAACCAAGCACGAGAGCGAACTAATGAACTATATAGGTAACAATTTCTGGATCTAATAATAACCCATATAGTAATAATTATAATCCAGGTTGGAGGAACCACCCAAATTTTTCATGGGGAGGACAAGGAAATCAAGGAAATCAAAGACAACAACCTCCTCAAAATTTCCAAAATCAGCCCTATCCACAGGAAAAGAAGCCAAATCTTGAAGAGACGTTGAAAAAATTCATAGCATCCACAGAAGCCCGTTTCTGAAAAACTGAAGCAACACTCGAAACCCAACAAACATCGATAAAAAAGATCGAGAACCAAGTTGAAGGACTTACAAAGGCAATCGGGGAAATTACCCAGTCAGTCGGAGAAATTGCAAAGCTATTATCCAAACGACCGCAAGGGCGTCTACCGAGTAATACTGAAATTAATCCAAAGGATCAGATCCAAGCCATAACAGCTCAAGGCAAAGAAGAAGTAGACGAACCCAGTCCAACACAAGGAAACGAGGTAGAAAAAGGTAAAGTTGAGGTAACACAAGACAAGCCAAAACCGGTAATCAAGGAGTACCAACCTCGCGTACCTTACCCTGAGGCATTAAGAAGAGACGACACAGAAGAACAGTTCGGTAAGTTTCTTAAACTTTTAAAGAAATTAGATATTAACTTTGTAACATCCCAAAATAGGGGTTATTTGTGATTGAATTATTTTTCTTGTATTTGAATTTCTGTGATATTATTCGTGATGATATAAGGCTTAATTAGGGGTCTTGAGTAAGCTCGGTTTAGTAGAATAATTCTTAGTATGGCTTATTTAAAGAAGAGGATTAAATGAGCTTAGCACTTAAGTTAATTTAAGTAGCAATAAGTGATAAGATGAGTAAATGGCAAGTTGGTAATGGCGCATGGAGTTTGGCTTGAGGTTAGAGGTTCGAGTAGCATGTTTAGCAATTTGAAGGTTTATTTTTATATCCTTGCTTTGATGGACGGTCAAACTTATTTATGATAGGTTGGACTATTTCTTTTGGTAAGTTGAATATATGATTAAGGAAAGCTTGATAGTAGGGATAAGAATCTTGAAGTTATGGTATGATGAGGGACAAAAGGCATGAAGGGTGGAGGATGTTTTGGAAAGTTTCCTAAGCCTTTAGTGGATGAATGTGGACGGCATGTATGGGCTAGGGGTGGCGAATTTTGATAGGTAGCTTGGGGAAGGAATAGTTGGCCAATTTTTGTCATTTGAACATCTTTTTGCTTTGTTTTTTTCTTTCTCTTCAAAATTCCTCTCTTTGGCCGAAAAGTGTCTTGTGCATTTTGGTGCAATTTTTCTCTTTTGGTCTTTAGCCTCATTTCGTGTGAACCAAATACCATCTCTTTTCTTTCATTTGTCCTTTTTGAAACCAAACAACATGGGAACTTTTGTGCATCTTTTTCTTCTTTGATAACTAGGTGTTGGCCAAACTCTTACTCCCTTTTCTCTCTTTTTCTTTCTTTCAATATTGCTCAACCACTTTCTCTTTCTCTTTCTTTTGGGAAACCATTCTCTTCTTGTTGCTCTCTCTTTTCTTTTGTTGATTAAACCGAATTCTCTCTCATTTCAATTCTCTTTTCTTTCACATATTCTTCATTTTCCATAACCATATAGCCGAATCTTCTACTTTCTTCAGATTTATCTTTGGCGAATATTGAAGGTAAGATAGTTATCATCGGGACTTCTCTAGAAATTGGTTTTGGTAAGGTGGTAAGGTTTATTTCAAGGATTATTATTTTAAGTTTCGTTTAAGCCAAGGCTAATAAACATTATTGATGATGGTTGATTGTAGGGAAGTGAGGCCGATTCTTTTAGGAGTGTGTTGGATAAGTGTTCAAGGCTTTGGGTAAGATTTTAGGTTCACAAGGAACCTTTCTCAATTATTTTGGTTTGGCCGAATAGGCCATGGTTCTAATATTCATTTTTGGCCGAATATAGGGGCAAGAATACTTGTGTGGCCGATTTGTCTATTCGGGTTTTAGAACTCTTTTTGGTGCCAGGTGTGTATACATACACATCTTATAATTTTTAATATGCTAAGTGTTATTTTATGCCTAATCGTTTTGTGTAGACATGGATGAAATACCTTCATGGTATTAACAAGGATTTGGGTAAGTTCTTATTACTATGTGATTATTATTTGATGCTTTTGGGAAGCATGACACATTTGGTATGTGTATTATTTGATATATGGCTTATGATAAATCGATTGGATGTTGTTAAATAAATCTATCAACATGATTTGTGGTACAT
Organism: Gossypium sturtianum; assembly: GCA_025698515.1. Lineage (NCBI taxonomy): Eukaryota > Viridiplantae > Streptophyta > Magnoliopsida > Malvales > Malvaceae > Gossypium > Gossypium sturtianum. The sequence continues at coordinate 130,103,665 of CM046948.1, forward strand.
GCATATAAATGATTGTTATGGGTTGATGAGAGGAGGGGGCGGTGATATTCGTGTCGACTTTGACACCGGTGTTTTGGTAACACATCGTGACTACGGTCACGGAGGTTTGGTACCTCCGGAGGTTTGGCACCTCATAGCGACTTGTCCCTGTGGTTAATACCACCGTGGGTTGGCCCCACTTTGAGATATGGGATTGTCTCGCGGTGATTTGGTATCACACAATTGGTTGGCCCCATCATCTATTTGTGACTTCGGTCACCAGTGTTTTGGTAACACAATTGTGTCTTCGGACACCGTAGATTTGGTATCTCCGGTGATTTGGTATCACATTTGTGACTATACGTCACCAGTGGTTTGGCACCACCAGTGGTTTGGTACCACAAGGGGTAGAAAAAGGCGTATGGATGGTTAGGTTGGGTGCATTTTAAACTTATGCATGTTAATTGGTTATAATTTGTGTATGATATTGCATTAAATCGGGGAAGGGTTACACATTGAGTCTTGGTGACTCACCTTCTCCTTTAATTTTTTCAGGTGACTCGTAGATCGCGGATGAGGAGCCGGATGGACTCGAGGTGGCCATGCAGTGGAGATTTTTAATAAATGAATTTTAGATTTTATCTATCTTTCTTTTGGATTTAAGTTGTTTAATTGTAATAAGGCCTCCTAGGATTATTTTATTATTGCTGCATGTTTTGAATGTTTGTTTAAACTATTTGATGATGTTAAAACGGATGCACATGTTTTCTCAAATTAAACGCAAAAATGTTTTTAAAGTACCATCGGGTACATTCGAAATTTGTAAACAACTCGATTCAGCTAAAAGAAAATTTAAATTGAAAGGCATTTCGACTAATTCCGAAACTAAGTTTTAAAATGATTTTTCAAAAACTTTTCTCTGTAGCAAACCAAATTCGGTCGTAATGTTTGGGCCGGGTTTGGGGTGTTACAAACTTACCATTACTTGAAGCAATTTTGCAGATGCCAGATTCTAGGAAATTTTTAAAAGAGCTTCTGACAAACAAACGAAAGTTAGACGAGTCGTCACATGTGGAACTTAACGCAAAGTGCTCAGCAATTTTCCAAAATAGACTACCACAAAAGCTAAAAGATCCAGGGAGTTTTACAATTCCATGTTTAATTGGTAGACTAACTGTTGATAATGCGTTAGGCGATTTAGGGGCAAGCATAAATGTCATGCCTTATAAATTGTTTAAACAATTAGGTCTAGGGAAACCCAAACAAACTAGGATGAGCATTCAATTAGCTGATAGAACTGTTAGAATTCCTAGGGGTATTATCGAAGATGTTCTTGTAAAAATCAACAGATTCGTTTTCCCAGTAGACTTTGTTGTCTTAGACATGGATGAGGATAATTCGATCCCCCTAATCTTAGGAAGACCATTTTTAGCGACTGCCAGGAATAAAATTGATGTTGATGCAGGAGAACTCATACTTTGCGTAGGTAATGAGACAGTCACCATTAAGGCTCTCGATTCGGCTAGAACATCGAGTAATCAAGGTGAGAACGTAAATTCTACTAATAACCATTCGGTTAACCATTATTTTCAGGAAGCACCACCAAAGAATATAACTGAACTCGATCCTAAACCCCATGCCAACAAAGAAATAACTCATGAAGATCGAGGGATTCAATTCGATGATCTAGACGAGTGGAAGACACACTTCAAGGAGAAATTAGGGATACACGACGAAGAACCAGAACCATACAAGATAAAACCAATAGATCCCCCAAAAGAGCTAAGAAGAACAACAAACCACTTCAAAATAGGGGACCAGGTAATGTTAGATTAGGCAGATCCTCGAATATCTCCTCCGGACCCTAGCACAAACAAAGAAATATCTTTTAGGGTAACCAGTGTTTGCCCACACGGAACAGTCGAGGTAAGTAATCCTATTTTTGGTACTTTTACTATAAACACATCTCGACTTAAATTTTTTCACAAAGACACAAATGATAGCATGAGGAAGGACTTCCAACTCCTCAAACCACCCTGACAAAATAAACGAGAGGAGAGTCTAGCTTAAGACTATAAATGAGCGCTTCTCGGGAGGTAACCCGAGCACTAACATAATTTATTCTCATATTTTGCTTTAAATTTATTTTTCTTTTCTTCTTTTCTTTCTGAACACTTGGTTATAAACTAACAAGGGGTGTAGAATTCCAGGACACACGGCCTTGCACACGGCCGTGGCCGTGGCCGTGTGGACCATAAGAATCCCGTACTGACATAGCAGAGGCCGTGCGAATCAATTCTAACCACTTTTCGATGTCACGGATCCAACCACTACACCACGGGCACCGATAAAGGGGCACGGCCGTGCCCCATAACCATGTGAAGCTACTGACTTTCCAACCACGGGCAGAACACGCCCGTTCCTTAAACCCGTGCCAACATACTGACTTGTCGAACACAGGCTAGACACAAGCGTGGGGTAACCAACACGCCTAGGAACACGGCCGTGCAAGTCAGCCGTGTGAATTGACACACCCTCAACCCACGGGCGTGATAAATTGCCATACTTGATATTCTATTTAAATACCATGCCCCTCTCCTTTCTCTCCATACCTACTCTTCTTCTTCTTCCTTCCTTTCTTTTCTCCATTTTGTTTCTTTTTCCTTTTCCTAATAAGTCCTCGGACTCTTGAGCTACAACAAAATCATATCCATGGCAAAGAAGCGTAAAAGGCCAATCTCCTCAAAGGAGACCGATTCACCTGAGTTCATGCCGGCAGCTTCATCCAAACAACAAGCCAAGGGTCTTTGAGACTAATTATCTGTTCTTTTATTTTTATCTTCTCATTTATTTTCCTTCTCTTTAACACTCTTATGCTTAATTTAAGTTATTTTATCTTAGTTTATTGATTTTAGGTTCTAAAGGCTGCTTGGGAATCACGCCACCACCACCACCATAACCTCAGCCTTAGAAATCACACCCAACAATAAGGACCTCCCAGTCCATTCATCTTTTCTTTTAATTTTAGTTTTCTTCTTAGTATCCTTCTCTTTATCTTTCTTGTCTTTAATCACATTATTAGTGTAGTTTTAATATTACTCTAGATGCCCTGGCTAATTCTCCACGAGCCTCCCAATTTTTTGATCTAGCACAGGTTCGTCATCCAGACGGCCCATCACCACCACCAAAGGCACAATCTCCTCTCAAGGAATAATCCGAAAATTCAGGAAGTTTTCACTTATCCCCATATCTGATGATTTTATTAAAAGGTTATTATATATTTTTGTACATTGAGGGCAATGTACATCTCAAGTGTGGGGGGGTTAACAACCTAAAAAGATACCTAACTCAAAGCCTGAATTTAACCTTGTCTTAAAGTAAATTACTCATATTACTAATTAGGATGAATTTTTTGATGATTTATGATTTTTATTATATGTTTTAGATTAAGTCATTGATAATTGTGCATTGATAATTAAATTCTAAGAATACTAGAGAATCAAGCATGATAAGTCTATTTTTCTGAATTAAAAATTTTTCTAGGTTGTCGAACTAAGTTTAAATATTACTTTGAAGTTTAAAATTTACGAGGTTGAAATCATAATACCCATAATTTTTGTGAGTTTTTGAGCCTTATAGAGCATATATTCTTTTTCTTGCTCACTTTATTGATTATGAGTATGTCAACACTGATTTGTTATTCTAGAACTTGCATCGATTATACATGTCGAGACCACACTTTTTGATTTGATACACAGAGATGATAAAGGCACCTAGGATCTAACCCACTTACTCCATTAAAAGCCTACCTTTACAAATTAACCCCTAGTGAACCCCTTTTAATCCTAACAACCCTTTTTATTGACATAACCGCTAATATTAACCCAGAACCCCTTTGTTTTTGTTATCACCATTCCTTTTGATTACCCTTATATCGAGATTTGATTTGATTAATAGCCTAACTATGTTTTTATTTCAGTACTTTATCTTTTATTATGTATTTATGACTGTTCTAAAAAAAATGAAGTATATTCATTATTAGTTATGTGATTAAACAAGCTTATACATTTAAAATCCAAATATCAAAAAAAGAAGCTCGTATTATTAGTATTATTAGTTTTCAATTGATGTAATTATTATTATTAGTTCATTAGTTCTTAGTTAGGTAATTTGTCAATTCAATCTCGATTCTAACCCTCTAATTTAGCCTTATTCCACACCTTAACCCTAGCCCCGTTACAACCCTAACAAAGACCTTTTGATTTGTGTTTCATCTCATATCTCAGTGGTGGAGATTTGATTTTCATGCAAGCCTATGGGATTAACTCTTCATGTTCGACTTTTGAGTGCCTAAATTTTGAACCTTAAACACTTTGAGTGATTTGAGTGGATCTTTTGTGAGGATGTCAATCCTTGTCGGTTTTAAATTAAAGGTAATTGTTTAGATGAAGGGAAACACCTATGTTTTGTGCTACAAAATATAAGGCTTATATTGTTTGAATTTTTAGGACACTTTGAGTTGAGTTATCCATGTATAAATTATCTCTGAATTATGATTAGACACTATGAATGACTGTTATGAATTATAGAAAGTTTGTTTTAATTGTAAGCTGAGAATTTTGCTTGAGGACAAGCAAAAGCTTAAGTGTGGGGGTATTTGATAAACCGAAATAGTAACATATTTTAGGCCCACATTTATTATGCTTTTGGATGAATTATCCCTTGATTTATGTAAAAAGGTGCTCTTAATCCTTTCTTTCCATGTCTTATACTTAGGAAAGCACCAGGGGATGAAAAGAACGCAAAACGGGCTTAAAACGGGACAAATGGGCCAAAGTATGAAATCGACACGGCCTGGACCTTAGCCCACACGGCCGTGCCTCCTTAAAGATCTCGAACACGGCCTGGACCACGATTTACACGACCGTGCCTCATCAAAAAAGTCCACACGGCCTGACCACGACTTACACGGGCGTGCGCCATGGCCGTGCCTCTGCCATGGAGAAGAGCAATTTCATTCGGGAAAGGATACTTAGGGAGAAAGAAACATATTTCAAAAGCCTATAAATACACCCTAAGTATGACCTGAAAGGGGGATCCCAAAGCCATCGTCTAGGGGCGTCGTGCTAAGCCAGAGAAGGCAGATTTGTGGGGATTCACTCAGGGATAGCCAGTTGATCCATCTCAAGAAGTCGGAATTCTACTCAAGACGGAGGATCTCCTCTTCAATTCCTTCAGGGGGTTTTAGGGATTTCTTATGTTTTGTTTTATCTTTTCTCTTGAGATGTTTTTCTTTATGGTTATGAACTAAACCCTTCGGATACCCGAAGGGGATGAAACCTATGATGAATCTTATTATTTGATTATTTGAATTATATGATAATAACTTAGTTTGTTCTTAATTATGTGAGCTTAATCCAAATTTAATGTGCTTAGTTGGAGGAGGAATAGACCCTGCCTAAGAGTAGATCCAACATAATTAAGCGGAGTTGATCGCATGCCTAGAGATAGGGTGACGAGATTTTGCGGGATTAGGGTGAAACCTAATATGGGAATCCATAGATCGATTTACTGCTATTCTAGGGGGTTATTATAAGAGAACGAGAGTTCCAATAATTAACCTAAGGTTAGACGTTATTCGCCTCGAGAGAGGGTTTAATATACGTTAGGGAGTCTCACGGATCAAACTAAGTAGATAAATCTTATGGTTCAAGGTTAGATAACAAGTGAAGTTTAGGTGGATTCTTCCTAGGGTATCTTCTAAATCAACTGAGTTTTCCCAAGTTATTTTCCAAATTCATTCTTCTTTGTCTTAGAGTCTTTAGTTTAGTAGTTAATTAATTTGGATTAATAAACAATTTCACTTATTTTAGGCTAAATAATAAAAAGAAAGTTAGTATTAGTACTTTTAGTTCCTTTGGGTTCGACAATCCGGTCTTACCTAAACTATACTACTGTTCGATAGGTGCACTTGCCTTTAATCGTTGTCAGAGTTAGTTTTCAGGTTCGATCATTCTTTTATAAATTTTAAAACTCTGATTTACAGCGATCAGTAGTAATGACAAATTAAGTTGACTAATCCGATATTTTGACTTTCCCACTATCTAGATCCGAATTCCGCTTTTTCCATTCTAATTAATATCAAAATTAACTTACTTATTCAACATTTCATTCAATTTCATCCAAGTACACATAATTTGGCCATTTTGCATTTTAGCCCCAAATAATTCACATTTTCACAATTTAGTCCCTATTTCAAAATAACACAAAATACACAATATCTCATCAAACCCATGTTAGGCCGAATTTACCTTAAGTCCCTAGCAGCCCATTAATTTCATTTACTTCACATTTTGACCCCTCAATTTACAAATTTCTCAATTTAGTCCTTAATACACATTTTTATCATAAATCACTTAATTAAACATAATAATCTATCAACAAAAATTTATATTTCATCATCAAACCACAAAAACATCAAGCTATCATCAATGGAAAATCTTAAATTCTTCATTAAATCCGAAAATTAAGTCATGGGTCTACTAGTATTTGAAGAAACGATCTCAAAAACGTAAAAAATTATCAAAAACCGAACAAAGAACATACCGAATTAAGCTTTTTATGTGCCGAAACTCAAAGTTTCAAATGTTTTCTTTCTTTCTTCCATTCGGCCAACAAAGAAAAATATGCATGCTTTCTTTTAATGTTTTATTTTTATTTATTAATAATTTAACACATAAATTACTATTTTATCATTATAAAATAATATAAAAACTATATATTAAAAGCCTTATGCCGTCCACTCAATTTATAAAGGTCAAATTTCATTTTAAGGACTTCACAATTAATAGACCTTAGCAATTTAGTGCTTTAACAATTAGATTACCACTTTTTCATTTTACGCGATTATGTCCTTTTATAAAAGCGAGCACACAAACGATAAAATTTTCACACGAAACTTTCACACATCTTAAATCACATACAGTAAACACCAAAAATAATATTAAAATATTTTTTTGACTCAAATTTGTGGTCTGAAAACCACTTTTCTAACTAGGGTCTAAACCGGGCTATTACAACACCCCTAACCCGTTACCGTCACCGGACGAGGGTTAAGAGGCATTATCGAACATATCGGAACATATCACAAACATTTCACTAATATCAAACATTCACAATCATTCCATAGCAAAAATATACGCATAGAGTCCCTCTAGAAGGTCAACGAGACCTTAAACATGCTTTAGAGAAGGTTCGGGACTAAACCAATCTCATACGGGAACTTTGCGGAACTTAGAAAATTTTTATTTCAAAACAGGGCACACACCCGTGTGGCTAGGCCGTGTGCCTCACACGGCCGTGCCTTGGATCATGTCTCAGCCCGTGTACAAAACTGACTTAAATCACACGGCCTGTCACATGCCCTTGTGTCTGGCCCATGTGCAACACTGACTTGATTCACACTACCTGTCACACGCTAGTGTGCCTGGCCCGTGTGCAAGTCTGGCTTGCTTCGAATTGGAGCAGTGAAGGACACTGTCAAGACACGCACCCGTGTGCTCAACTGTGTGGCATGAAAATAGGCTTTGTTTAAGCCACATTTACCATCTAACTTTCCAACACCTACACAAAAGCAAATGGTACAATTTCTAAACCGAATTGGCAACCAAAACAATCTCAATTTATGCATAATTCAAGATATGCCAATACAATCATTTCATTTACCCAAACATGTATCAAAACAACATGATCATGACTTTAACTCATACTCATTTCATTCCATTACAAACACTTTCAATTCATCATTCAAATTTATGCCATTTACTTAGTCAATTATCACTACAAGACATAACCATATTTCAACCAACTCTTCATTATAAAACAAAGCTACAACCATACCATTTCTCAAGCTGTAATCCACCATCTCAAATGACCAAATACATTTCCAACCATAATATCAAATACCATAGCCTATGCATGCCATATAACCAAGTCATAAAGAGTATAAATACCGAAATCATTAACCAGATAGTCTGATGCGATCTTCGCAGACTTCCAATCCGAGCAAACATCCGAATCACTATAAAACATAGAAAAACAACACAAAGTAAGCTATAAAGCTTAGTAAGCTCGTATCTTAATAAACTTAACATAACAAATAATTTCAATTCAATGTCATAAGCATAATATGCTATCTCACATGCTAAAACACAACTTATCTCAAGTTTATAGCATGATTTCATATCAAATCATCACCATTCGATAATATATTTAATTACTTACTAACTTTAGCTTTCACAAGCTTATTCAATTCGATTCTCATATAACATTCAATTCCCACTTTCATATAGCCAAATGAGCACATTTTTGGAAATAATGTATTTAATCATGTATCTTTTTCATATGAATCTCATAACATTATTTATACTCAAATTCACCTTTCATTCATATAGCATCCAACAATTTCACATATGCAACTTAATAAATCACATCTTATTCATTTATTCATGTTTCCAATGCACATATTCAAATTTCTTTTCCGTATACATCACATAACATTCTTTGCACATATATTTACCGTTCATTTTCAAACATATTATACATTTTCAACGTACCTGAATCGGAATGTAATTCACTTAACCATTTATTTCTCGGAATGCCCGTTGAACCGTTCAGAATAAATAAGGATACTTGGATAGCTTGAAAAGCTCGTACAATGCCAACGTCCCAGACGTGGTCTTACATGTAATCAAATATCGATGCCACTGTCCCAGACGGGGTCTTACACGAAACCATATACGATGCCGATGTCCCAGACACGGTCTTACACGATATCTCAAATCGTTGCCAACGTCCCATACGTGGTCTTACACGATATCATATCTCGGAATCCTATGTCATGACATATGTATCCGCTACTATTCCTAGGGTTCGTACGGGGCTTTTCGAACGTCGTCACGTTATCGAAACTTTCTCGTATTCCTATATTCTGCTCCTCAAACAATTCAATATCATAATAACATATATATAACTTATTCAAAATACATACATTTGCATTACCATTCGGCATTGAATTCAATCATACTAATAATATGCATTTATAACATGATTTTATAAAATCTATTAAAATACGAACTTACCTCGTTCGTAGTAATGACAAATTAAGTCGACTAATCCGATATTTTGACTTTTCCTCGATCTAGATCCGAATTCCACTTTTTCCAATCTAATTAATATCAAAATTAACTTACTTATTCAACATTTCATTCAATTTGCATCCAAGAACATATAAATGGGCAATTTACATTTTAGCCCCTAACATTTCACATTTTAGCAATTTAGTCCCTAATTCAAAACAATACCAAATATTCAAAATTTCACTATGCCCATGCTAGGCCGAATGCTCCATAAATCATTAACAGCCCATTTATTCAATTTATTTCACATTTAAACCCCTAAACTTTTAAATTTCACAAATAAATCCCTAATTTGGATTTTTATCAAAAAATCACTTAATTAAACATAAAAATCAAACATCAAAGATTTATTTTTCATCATCAAAAAGCAAATTCATCACATTATCAACAATGGAAAATCTCAAATTCATCATCAATTCCGAAAATTAAAGCATGGGTTTGCTACCACTCGAAGCAACGATCTCAAAAACGTAAAAATTATCAAAAGCCGAACAAAATCCATACCTTAATTTGAGTTTCATAGAGCCGAACCTTAAAAACCTTCAAATTTTTTCTTTCTTTCTTCCATTCGGCCAACAATATGATAATTTGCATGCATTTTATGTTTTATTTTATTTTATTACACTTTATTAAACATTTACCATATTAACCTTAAAATAATAATATGAAAACCATATAATGGTTGTCCACTACCGTCCATGCAATATTAAATGGCCAAATTATCACACAAGGACCCCACATTATAAAAGCCATAACAATATAGCACTTTAACAATTAGCAAGTCACGTTTGCATTTTACGCGATTAAGTCCTTTTTCACAAATCGGCACTCAAACAATGAAATTTTCATGCGAAAATTTCGCACATATCAATTCACATACTTTAAGCTTGGAAAATTATATTAAAATATTTTTTTGACTCGGATTTGTGGTCCCGAAACCACTGTTCTGACTAAGGTCTAAATCGGGCTATTACAATACATGCCAAAACAATATCGAACAATATGGTTCATTTACCAAAATTCACACATACATCACATACCTTATAAATAACCAACACCACATCTAAAATCATACCTCATTAAGGCATTTCTCAGGCATTTATACTCTACAAATCAATTAACCATTTGAACAACTATAAACCATAACCACATTCATACCAAAACATACCCAAAATAAGCCATCACTCAAGGCTATATATACAAACAAAAACATATACATTTACAAGCCATTTCTAATGGCCAAACACACATCAATATTAACATCATTTACAAACCAACTCTCATGGCTATAATCATAACCAAAATACCGCATCTAACCTATACATGCCATATACCATATATGTATAATTCAAAAGTACCAACTTAGATGTTTGATAGTGCGATGATGTTCCCGACGACTCCCAGATCCAAGCTAGCCTTGATTCTATATAAAACATAGACAAATAACACGAAGTAAGCTTCATAGCTTAGTAAGCTCGTAGGTGAATAACTCAATTCATCGAATAATTGTAATTCAACCAATTACACATGACAAAATCATATATACATTAACTACAAACCTTTCTCATGTCTTAAAACATAATCAAATACAAACTCATCGAACTTTCTTTATTTAATACTCGAATAGGTTCCGTACATACATGTATTGCCCCATACTAACCTCTTTCTCAACCACATCGTTCATTTACTCGTTAAAACATTCGGAATAGAAATCAGATACTTATGAGTCTTGTACGATAAGTACCTACACCATGGCCCGTAGCCAAATCAAGGTAACTTATCCAAAGAACTATTATCATGGCCCAAAGCCAAATCATCCTATATACATGGCCCGAAGCCAAATCATCTGATATGCATGGCTCGTAGCCAAATCGGTAAAATACACACCCGAAGTGCTAATATCATGGCCCAAAGCCAACTCACGTATCATTCACAGACATATCAATAGTATCCAAAACTATTCCTAAGGTTCAATCGAGCTTTCACACTTTTTGTTTTTATCATTGAATGCATTCGTAGAGTCGTTTTCACAATTCATACATCATCTAAAATCTTGATTTAACAATTTATGCAATATTAACGCATTTTAACACACATTTATAATGTAATCATCACATACGGACTTACCTCGTATTCGAAATTGACGTATCGGATCGACTACTCGATAACCTTGCTTTTCCCCTAATCTAAATCTGAATTCTTTCTTTCTTGATCTATATGTATTCAAAATTAACTCATTTAATCAACTACTCAATCAATTTAATCCGAAATTACACATTTGCCCCTAATGTTTCACAACTTTTACAATTTAGTCCTTATTTCCTAAAATCGCAATTTCATGCAATTTAATCCAATTTCACCATAGCTGAATTTCTCTATTGTCCCTAGTAGCCCAAATATTTCATTTTTTCACAAATTTACCACAAATTTCACATATTTCAATTTAGTCCCTTTTTGACATTTTTGTCAAAAATCACTTAACAAAACATGTAAAACTATCATCAAGCTTTCATATTTCAACATTAAACATCAAAGAACACATAGATTCAACAATGGCAACTCTTAAAATCTTTAACAATTTTGAAATTAAAGGTACGTGCTAGCTAGAATACGAAGCAACGATCTCAAAAATGTAGAAATCATTAAAAACCGAACAAAAATGGACTTACATGCTTGAGATTAGTGTAGTCGAATGTTAAAGCTCCTTCAATGGAGTTTTCCACCCTAATTTTCGGTAGAAAGCTGAACAAGACCAAGCAATTCTTTTGTTTTCTATATTTTATCATCTTTTATTATAAATTACCATATTAACCTTAATAAAACATTAATATATAAGACATAAACCATGGACATAAATGTCCACTAACCTTAACAATGTTTCAATTTCCACATAAGGAGTCTCACAATTTAATTTCATAGCTATTTAATACTTTTAACTATTAGAACTCAAATTTTGCGCTTTACGCGATTTAGTCCTTTTTCTCAAATTGAGCAATTAAACGATAAAATTAGCTCACGAAATTTTCAAACATATCAAATAACATGTTGTAAACACATAAAATAATATTAAAATAATTTTTTGACATCGGATTTATGGTTTCAAAACCATTGTTCCGATTTAGCTAAAACTGGACTGTTACAACTCTCCCCCCTTAGGGATTTTCGTCCCAAAAAATCTTACCAGTGAATAGGTTCGGGTATTACTTTATCATAGTATCCTCAGGTTCCCAAGTAGCTTCTTCAACCCCGTGTTGATGCCATAATACTTTCACTAAAGCGATTTTCTTATTTCTCAGCTCTTTGATCTCACGAGCTAAAATTCGAATCGGTTCTTCAGCATATGACATATTAGACTGAATTTCAACCTCGGTCAGGAAAATGACATGTGAAGGGTTGGATCGGTATCATCAAAGCATTGACACATGAAATACATTATGTATTTTCTCTAACTCAGACGGTAAAGATAGTCGATAAGAAACTGGCCTGATTCGCTCGATAATTTCGTACGACCCGATAAACCGCGGACTCAATTTCCCTTTCCGACCAAACCACAATATCTTTTTCCACAGCGACACTTTCAGAAACACTTTATCCCCGACCTGGAACTCAATATCTTTCTGTTTCAAGTCTGCGTATGATTTCTGTCGATCCAAACCTGCTTTCAAACTATCGCGAATTACTTTCACTTTTTCTTTAGTCTCTCTGATCAGATCAACCCCGTGAATCTTATTTTCGCTGAGCTCACTCCAGTACCACGGTGTTCGACATTTATGACCGTATAGAGCTTCGTACAGTGCCACCTTAATACTCGATTAGAAGTTATTATTGTAAGCAAATTCAATCAGCGGTAGATATTTCTCCTAGCTACCTTCAAACTCAAGAATGCAACAACAAAACATATCCTCAAGTATCTGAATAACTCGTTCGGATTGACCATCCGTTTGCGGGTGAAACGCGATGCTAAAATGCAGCTTTGTACCTAAAGCTTCTTGCAATTTCTTCCTAAATCGCGAAGTTAATCACGGATCTCTATCCGAAACAATAGATAGTGGCACTCCGTGTAATCGAACAATATCTGAGATATACAACTCAGTCAATTTATCAAGTGAATAATCTGCACGTACAAGAATGAAATGAGTCGATTTCGTCAATCTGTCAGTAACAACCCAGATCACATCTTTCTTTTTCGGAGATAAGGGCAAACCCGATACGAAATCCATTGTTACTCTATCCCACTTCCAGTCGGGAACCATAATAGGCTATAATAAACCTGACAACACTTGATGCTCAGCTTTAACTTTCTGACAAATCAAACATTTTGAAACAAATTCTGAGATATATCGTTTCATGACGTGCCACCAATAAAGCTGTTTCAAATCATTATATATTTTCGTGCTTCCCGGATGTACTGATAAACAACTACTGTGTGCTTCATTTAGAATCTTTCGAATGAGTTCAGAATTCCTTTGTACACATATTCTATCACGAAACATCAAACAGTCATCAGGCCCTATCCAAAACTCGGAATCAGAAGTCGACTCACACTGAGATCGTTTTGCTTGCAATTCATTATCAAATTTTTGAGCCTCACAAATCTGCTATAGAAATAACGGTTTCACTTTCAACTCGGCCACTATCGAATCGTCGTCAGACAAAGCTAATTGTGTATTTAAAGCACGTAAAGCAAATAAGGACTTTCGGCTCAAAGCATTAGCAACTACATTCGCTTTCCCTGGATGATAGTCAAATACCAATTCATAGTCTTTTAGCAATTCTAACCATCTCCACTGTCACAAAATTCAAATCTTTCTGAGTCATCAAATATTTCAAGCTTTTGTGGTCGGTATAAATATGGCATTTCTCACCAAACAAGTAATGACGGCAAATTTTTAATGCGAACACTATCGCGGCTAACTCAAGATCGTGCGTCGGATAATTCTTTTCGTGCGGCTTCAATTGTCTTGAGGCATAAGCTATAGCTTTGCCTTCCTGCATCAAAATACAACCCAGGCCATTTAATGATGCATCACTGGAAACCATGAATTCTTTACCCGACTCAGGCTGAACTAACACTAGTGCCTCTGTCAATAATGCTTTCAACTGCTCGAAGCTCTACTGACACTTTTTTGACCACTCAAATTTAACATCTTTTTAAAGCAATCGTGTCATCGGAGTCGTAATCATCGAGAAACCTTTCACAAATAGTCTATAATAGCCGACTAGTCCCAAAAAACTACGGACTTCAGAAACATTTCTCGGAGGCTTCCAATCTATAATCGTAGAAATTTTGCTCGGGTCAACTTGGATACCCACGACTGAAATTATATGTCCCACAAAACCAACCTCTCGTAGGCAAAACTCACATTTGCTGAACTTTGCAAACAACTGTTTATCTCTCAAAGTTTGTAAAATGATTCTCAAATGTTCGGCATGCTCAGATTCATCACGAGAGTAAATCAAAATGTAATCAATAAACACAACTACGAATCGGTCTAAGTACAGCCTGAAAATCCAGTTCATCAAGTCCATAAAAACAACAGGTTCATTTGTTAGTCCGAAAGGCATAACAAGAAATTTGTAGTGTCCGTACCTTATTCTAAATACAGTCTTTGGCACATCCGAGTCTTTAACTCGCAACTGGTAATAACCCAATCTCAAATCAATTTTCGAAAACATTGTTGCTATAACAGCCCAATTTAGGGGCTAGTCAGAACAGTGATCTCAGAATCACTAATTCGAGGTTTATTTGCATGATATGTTATGTGTTATAACATGTTTATAAGGATGTATAGAAATTTTGGTGCTTTAATTTTAGCGGTTGAGGGCTTAATTGTGAAAAAGGACTAAATCGCATAAAGTGCAAAAGTTCCATTCTATAGGCTAAAGGTACCAAATAGCCAAGAAATATCAATTGAAGGTCTTTAAAGGACAATTAGACCATCTAAGATTTGTTGACCGGCCATGTAGACAAGGGGGACAAAAGCTTTTAATTTTGGTCAAAGTTGGTGGGTTAAATTGATGTTTTATAATAAAATAAAGAAAGGAAAAAGATATCATCTTTCCTCTCTTCTTCTCCACCGAAAGTTTCAGAAAACAAAGGGTGTTTGAAAACTCAAAATTTCAGCAAGCTTTACTCCTCACAAGTAAGTGATTTTGATGATCTGTCTTGATAAAAATTGTATTTTTGGAGTCCCCAAAGCTTAAGCTAGCTAATGGGAGGATTAATTTGTAACATGGTTGAAAGTCTAGGGACTTACCATGAGAGAGTTTATGCTGGTTTCTGAGTTTTTATGGAATAAAATGAATGATAGGATGATGAGAAACAACTTTTGTGAAAGGTGTTGTCATGAAAACACCTAATTGGGACTAAAATGCAAAAGTTGTAATTTGTTCATTAAGGCATGAAATAGATGGAATTTTGGATAGTTGTAAGAGGAATAAATGTTCAGCTAGGCTTGTTTAACAAGAAAATGTGATAAAAATTTATTTACGAGCCTAGGGGTAAAATCGTAATTTTGCCAAAGTGTAGGGGCAAAATAGTCATTTTTGCCTAAAGTGTATATTATGGTGTAATATGATTTATAAATGATGAAATTAGTAAATTTCATTGTTCTAGATCAAAGAAAACGAGTTTCGGACCTAGAACGGATGAAAAGAGAAATGTGGGCAAAAAGGTCCCTTTTGGCCCTTTCGACATCGAGGTAAGTTCATGTGCAAATGTTGCAATTATGTATGAGTTAATTTAATGTTCCAATGTTGTATGGAATGTATATTTACTCTATGAATGTATGAAATATCTTTGATGAGAGGTCAAAAGAATTGAATCTAAGAGTAATGGGAAATGTATGTAGAATGAGATGATGATAGTTAAGGCCTCGTGTAAGACCATATTGGAATATGGCCTCGATGTAAGAATTCGTATAAGACCATGTCAGGGACATGGCATCGACATGTTAATACAAGTAAGACCCTATTGGGGTATAAATTCTATGTGACATTATGAGTATGAGACTCAAGAGAGTTATTTAATAACTTGAGTGATTCAACGTATATGTTGAAAGAAAGAAAGTATGTGGTTGTACCACGAAAAGCACAAGTGTGTGTTAGAATTGAATTGATATGGATTCAGTATATGATGAACCCTTAGTGGGGTATGTGTATTCAATACACCTTAGTTGCATGAGATAGATTTATTAATGTATTGTATAAATGCATACAAGTATCATAGAAAGTTAAGTAAGAATAGAAGTATGTGAGGATGTTCTCGGATGAACATTTGAAATAGAGATATACAGGTGGATTATTATCCATGAATGTAAAATAACGGTGAGCTAAGTACGAAATCACCATAAGTATAAATAATTCGTGGGTTGTGTGCGATACCACCCTATTAGAGATTCAATGGTGGGCTAAGTGCGAAACCACCGAGAGATTAATAGTATGAGTATCTTATTGAAAATGCTTGACGAGTTGTTTTATATGATCATGTGGTGATCAGTGCAGGAATATGTACTAATTAAATGAGCAATTGACTTGTGGCATGGTAAGAATATGGTAAGAGATAGAATGAGTAAGCTTCACGAATGGTTGAGTAAGTTGCCATGAGTTAATGAGAAAAACTCAGTATAATACTTTGTGGTTATGTATATTCAATGAATGTGAATATTTGTCAGATTATGCATATGAACTTACCAAGCGTTATTGCTTACTCCTTTACTTTTCTCATCTCTTATAAGTTATTTTAATTAGCTCGGGTTGGAGGCCACCGGAGATGTTTTCACACTATCGAATAGACCCTTGGTATGAGGTATCAAATCCTTATGAGTCATGGCATGTATAGGGATTCTTTTAAATTTGATTAAGTTCTAACCGATGTAGCCAAATGGTATTGGCCTAAGAGAATCTAGAGTTGGTTGTGTATGACCATAGATGATGGCTTAAGTTGGTTGTATTTGTATTGGGAGTAGTTCTCCCTAGTGTATAGGATAAAGACTTTATCTCTTTAATGATTAAATGTGTTAATTCATGTGTTTTAATTGATGATTTGAGAATGTTTTGAAGTAGTATATAAATGTATGCAAACGGGAGTGGAAAAAGGCTTGGTAAGATAGCCTCTAAGTGCCCACACGGATAGACACACGAGCGTGTGTCTAGGCCGTGTGTCTCCTGCACCTTAGTATCTTAAGTCAGAATTAGACCACGGACTGGTCACACGGCCGTTTGTTCAGCCGTGTGATACACACGGTTGGCACATGGGCGTGTGCCAAGGCCGTGTGAAGTCTGCACTTGACACTTAGAAATTCAATTGTCACACGGTGGCGCTGCAGGCGTGTGTACGCACCGTGTGGATAAGTCGTAATACCAGGTTTGGCACACGCGGCCGGCCACGCGCGGCGTGTCGGCGTGTGGATTTTGCCGATATCCTCCACGGGTGAAAGACACGGGCATGTTTTAGGGGTGCACGGGCGTGTCCCAAGTCACACGGACGTGTGACCCTCGCTTCGAGAAAAGTTTCGGATGAGTTCGAAAGTTTCGGGGCGTAAGTCCGAGGCCTCGTAGGCCCATGAAATGTCCGATTTGACTAAGAAAGAGAAGTTTTTAATTCGAAACGAAATTTTATAACCTGTAAGTACATGTTTAAGAAAGTTCAAGCATAGTAATGTCTCGTATCCGGTCTTAGCCTCGGACTCGGGTATGGGGTGTTACAGTTGCCCCTTTTAACTGATCAAACAAATCATCTATTCATGTTAAAGGGTATTTATTCTTGATCGTCGCTTTGTTAAGATGTCGATAGTCTATACACATTCTCATCGTGCCATCTTTCTTTTTCACAAATAACACCGATGCACCCCAGGGAGAGAAATTCGGTCTAGCAAAACCTTTATCTGTCAACTCTTGCAACTGAGCTGTCAATTCTTTTAACTCTGCCGGGGCCATTCTGTATGGAGCTATCGATATCGGCATTGTTCCTGGTACTAATTAAATAACAAACTCAACCTCTCTGATAGGTGGTAAACCCGGTAACTCTTCAGGAAATACATCTGGATACTTGCACACAACTGGTACTGATTTAATCTTTATTTCTGTCACTTTCGTATCAAGTACATAAGCAAGGTAAGCTTCACACCCCTTTCTCATGAATCTCTGAGCTAACATAGACGAGATCACAACTGGCAAACTATTCAGATCATCAGATTCAATTCTAATAGTCTCATTATTCTGGCACTTCAGTTCAATTGTCTTTCGTCTACAATACACTATAGCATTATGTATCGTTAGCCAATCCATACCCAAAATTACATCAAATTCATTGAATGGCAACAACATCAGATTAGCCGAAAAATAGAAATCTTGATTCATTAACGGACAATTTTTGCAGACTTTGTCAACCAAAACACATTTGCCTAAGGGGTTCAATACTTTAATCACAAATTCAGTAGACTCTACAAGCAAAGTCTTACTAGATACTAAATTCATACATATATAAGAATGAGTTGATCCTGGATATATCAATGCAATCACATTAGTATCTTAGAGAGTGAAAGTACCAGTGATAACGTCTGGCGATGATTCCTCCTCTCGTACACGGATAGCATAAGCTCTGGCAGGTGCTCGTACCTTAAATCTCACAGCAGAATCTCTCGTAGCACCTCGGTAACCACTTACATTTCAGGCAATTTTAGGTGGTCTACCCTATTCGACGTGTTACTTGATCTCACATTCTGAACTTTATCTTTCTCATCTAGCTCAGGGCAATCTCAGATGAAGTGGTCTAACGAACCACATTTATAACAAGCTTTATTACTTTTATTCTAGCATTCCCCAAAATGTCGTCTCCCATATTGCTGACTGATAAATAGTAAAAGTAACATATTTTAATCCCACATTTAGTATGATTTTGGATGAATTACCCCTTATTTTATGTAAAAAGGTGCTCTTAATCCTTTCTTTTCATGTTACATACTCAGGAAAGCACCGGAGGATGAAAAGAATAAGAAACGGGTTAAAATGGGCCAAATGGGCCAAAGCACGAAATCGACACGGCCTGGGCCCAAGACCACACGGCCGTGCCTCCTCAATAATCTCGAACACGATCTAGCCACGAGATACACAGGCGTGTCACCTTATTAAAAGTCTGAACACGGCCTAAAGACGATTCACATGGGCGTGTGCCATGGCCGTGTCCCTGCCACGAAAAAGAGCAATTTTAATCGGATTTGGATACTTAGGGGCAAAGAAACACATTCCAAAAGCCTATAAATACACCCTAAGTATGACCTGAAAGGGGGGAGCCCAAAGCTATCGTTTAGGGGCGTCTTGTTAGGCCAGAGAGGGCAGATTTGTGGGGATTCGCTCAGGGATAGCCAGTTGATCCATCTCAAGAAGTCGAAATTATACTCAAGACGGAAGATCTCCTCTTCAATTCCTTCAGGGGATTTTAGGGATTTCTTATGTTTTGTTTTAACTTTTCTTCTGAGATGTTTTCTTTTATTGTTATGAACTAAACCCTCAGATACCTGAGGGGGATAAAACTCAGAGGAATCTTGTTATCGTTTGCTAAAATATATGATAAATATTTGATTTGTTCTTAATTATGTGTTCTTAATTCTTGTGTTGATATTTCACGGATATCGATTCAAGTTTGATGTGCTTAGGTGGAGGAGCAAAAGTCCCTTCCTAAGAGTAGATCTAGCATAGTTAAGCGGAGTTGATCACGCGCCTAGAGATAGGGTGACGAAGCGTTGCCAGATTAGGGTGAAACCTAATATGGGAGTCCATAGATCGAGTTAATGCAATTCTAGGGGTTTTAATTAAAAAGAGATTTCAATTAATCAACCTAGGGTTAGACATTATTCGCCTCGAGAGAGGGTTTAATATAAATTAGGGAATCCTGTGAATCAAGTCAAGTGAATAAATTGTCTCGTTCAGAGCTAGATAACAAGTGAAGTCTAGGTGGATTATTCCTTGGGTTTCATCTTAATTAATTGGTTTTTCCTCAAGTTATTCTCCCAAATTCATTCTTCTTTGTCTTAGAGTCTTTAAGTTTAGTAATTTAGATTAAACAACCATTCGCTTAATTCTTAGGCTAAATAATAAAAAGAAAGTTAGTATTAGTACTTTTAGTTCCTTTGGGTTCGACAATCCAGTCTTGCCTAAGCTATACTACTATTCGATAGGTGCACTTACCTCAATCGTTGTCATAGTTAGTTTCCAGGTTCGATCATTCTCATTATTTAAATTTTTAAAACTCTGATACACGATCAAGTTTTTGGCGCCGTTGCCGGGGAACTAAAATATTAAGAACACTCTATTTTTATTACTTTAGCCATTTTTATTTTTTGCAATTTAATGTTATTTCTTATTTTATTTGCTAATTTTTCTTCTTTTATTACTTCTTCCTTCCAGGTACCTCTAGTTTATGACTAGAAGGAACCCGAGAGGACCTTTAGTATATGATAGTGATATTGAAGCTACCTCTCGAAGGAATCGCAGAGAAATTAGGCGAGCCCTAAATTACACAGAAAAAGAGCGAGAAGGCGAATCCAATCCTACTGAAGGGATGGACGAGAATAATCCACCACCCTAAGATGTGGCAGAAAATAATGCTCCACGTACTATGTATGATTATGCTAAACGTCATTTAACAGGAGCCGAATCTAGTATTGTTAGGCCTGCTATAGCTGCTAATAATTTTGAATTAAAGCCTAACACTATACAAATGATTCAACAATTTGTTCAATTTGATGGTTTGCAGGACGAAGACCCAAACACTCATATAGCTAATTTTTTAGGGTTCTGTGATACCTTCAAAATAAATGGTGTTTCTGATGATGCCATACGGCTTCGGTTATTTCCCTTTTCATTAAGGAATAAAGCCAAACAGTGGTTAAACTCGTTACCACAAGGGTCAATCACTACATGGGATCAAATGACCGAAAATATTTTATTAAAATATTTCCCACCGGCCAAAACGGCTAAATTACGGAATAATATCTCTTCTTTTGTGCAGATGGATTTAGAGACATTATATGACGCATGGGAGAGATATAAGGATCTCTTGAGAAGGTGTCCACACCATGGTTTACCCTTGTGGCTCCAAGTCCAAACTTTCTATAACGGTGTAAACCCCTCAACGAGGCAACTAATTGATTCAAATTGTCGGTGGAACCCTAAACAATAAAACTCCGGCACCTACGAATTCATAGAGGAGATGTCACCGAATAACTATCGGTGGCGGTTACAAGGACAAAACCAACAAAATCACCGGAGTTTTCAACATCGATGCAAAGAACCATGCTATCAACACAGGAAGAGATGATGAATAAAAAGCTTGATAGTTTGTGTTCTTCGCAGGTACATCCAGTAATGCAGTGCGACGCAAGTGGAACTATGGCAAATCCTGAGTGCCCACCCTACCAACTGGGCACAGAAAGCGAACAGATGAACTATATAGGTAATAATTTCAGATCTAATAATAACCCTTATAGAAATAATTATAATCCAGGTTGGAGGAACCACCCAAATTTTTCATGGGGAGGACAAGGAAATCAAAGACAACAACCTCCTCAAAATTTCCAAAATCAGCCCTATCCACAGGAGAAGAAGCCGAACCTTGAAGAGATGCTGACAAAATTCATGGCAGCTATAGATAACCGTCTCCAAGACACTGAGACCACCCTTAAGAATCAACAGGCATCAATTAAAGGGATCGAGAGCCAAGTTGGGGAACTCACTAAGACAGTTGGACAACTTACTAACACAGTTGGACAACTCGCAAAGATAATTTTCGAAGGACCACAAGGGCGTCTACCAAGCAACACTGAGATTAACCCAAAGGAGCAAATCCAAGCCATAACCGCTCAAGAATGTGAAGGGTTAGACGAGCCCAATTCAAGGAAAGATAATGAGGACAAAGACGGTAAGGTTGAGGTAAGTAATAATAAGCCAAAATCGATAATCAAAGAGTACCAACCTCGCATACCATATCCCGAAGCATTAAGGAGAGACGACACAAAAGAACAGTTTGGTAAGTTTCTTAAACTCTTAAAGAAATTACATATTAACTTAACGTTACTTGAAGCTTTTTCACAGATGCCAGATTCGGGGAATTTTTTAAAACATCTCTTGATGAACAAGCGTAAGTTAGACGAGGAGCCACATGTGGAACTAAACGCAGTATGCTCAGCAATGTTACAGAATAGACTACCGCGAAAGTTGAAAGATCCAGAGAGTTTTACAATTCCATGTTTAATTGGTAGACTAATTGTTGATAATGCGTTAGCTGATTTAGGGGCAAGCATAAATGTCATGCCTTATAAATTGTTTAAACAACTAGGTCTAGGGAAACCCAAACAAACTAGGATGAGCATTCAATTAGCTGATAAAACTGTTAGAATTCCTAGGGGTATTATCGAAGATGTTCTTGTAAAAATTGATAACTTCGTTTTCCCAGTAGATTTTGTTGTCTTAGACATGGATGAGGATAATTCGATTCCCTTAATTTTAGGAAGACCCTTTTTAGCAACTGCTAGAACAAAAATTGATGTTGGTACAGGAGAAATCATACTTCGTGTAGTAACGAATCAATCGGTTTACAAGCTCTTGACTCACCAGACAACAATTGATGAAGGTGAGAAAGTAAATTTAGTTGATAACCAAGTTGTTCAACTTTCACCACAGGAAAAACCACAAGGGTGCAAACCTGAACCGAGTCATGAACCCCATGCCAACAAAGAAGAATTACATAAGGAACGGAGCCTTAGGGTCGACGAACCAGAAGAGTGGAAAACACAATTCAAAGAAGAGCCGGAACCACACGAAGTAAAACCAAAGGAGCCCCCAGAAGAGCTCATAGGAACAACAAACCACTTCAAAATAGGGGACCAGGTGCTGTTAGATAAAGCAGATCCTCGCATCATCACATCAGACGTAAACACAAACAAAGAAATCCCTTTTAGGGTAATCAGTGTTTTCCCATACGGAATAGTCGAGGTAAGTAATCCTATTTTTGGTACTTTCAATATAAATGCATCTCGACTTAAACTCTATCATGATAATAAAACTTATAGCATGAGGAAGGACTTTCAACTCCTCAACCCACCCTAACGATACAAACGAGAGGAAAGTCTAGCTTAAGACATTAAACGAGCATTTCTCGGGAGGCAACCCGAGCACTAACCCTAATTACTTTCGTATTTATTTTCTTCTCTTATCTTAGTCTTAAACACCTAGTTTTAAACTAACCAAAAATGCAGATTTCCAGCCCACACGGCCTTGCACACGGCCGTGTCCGTGGCTGTGTGGAAGCACAAAATCTCCGTACTAACAATGGCAGAAGAGGTATAAGTCAAAAAGAATCAAATCTTCGAGTCACGGACTCCAACCACCCCCACGGGCACTGACAAAATGCCACGACCGTGTGACGCGGCCGTGGACGACACTGACTTATCAGAAACGGGCGTGGCAATCTATAAAAATGGGCGTGAGAGAATCAACACGCCTACACACACGACCGTGTGAGGCAGCCGTGTGAAACAACCCGCCCACGAGACACGGGAGTGGGGTTGTACCTGATTTGAGAATTCTATTTAAACCACCCACCGCTCCCTCTTCTCACCTAACTTTCACCCTTCTTCCTCCTTTACACCCTTACACCATACATTCTTAGCATTCTTCATCCTTATAGCATTCTTCTCAATCTTTTGGCCATGTCGAAGAAATGGAAGGATCCCATCACAGTCTCCCTCATGGAGACCGATCTATATAAGTTCATGCCAGCCGCTTCAATCACTCGACAAGCCAAGGGTCTTTGAGACCATTTATTTTTTCTTTTACTTTTATCTTCTCCCTTATTTTCCTTCTCTTTGACTATCTTATGCTTAATGTAGTTTATTTTAATTTAGTGTCTTAGTGTCAGGTTCTTCAGGCTGCTTGGGAATCATGCCACTTCCGCCACCGCCAGCACCTCCGTAGCCTTAGAGGTCACACCCACCTCGCGAACCATCCAACAATAAGGACCCTACGGTCCATTTATCTTTTCTTTTAATTTTAGTTTCATCTTTATTTTTCTTCACTTTAGCTTGCTTTTCTTTAATTATTTAATTAGTATAGTTTTAATTTTTAGTATTTTATAATGGCTAATCCTCCATGAGCTACCCAATTTCTTCATCTAGCGCAGGATCGTCATCCAGACCGACCCCTCCGACCTATCTTTCACCTTCAAACCAAGGATGCCATCCGAAAATTTAGGAAGTTTCACTTCTTCCCATATCTTAAGATTTTATAATGATATTATCTATCTTTGTACATTGAGGGCAATGTACATCTTAAGTGTGGGGGGTGAATCTTAAGGATGCCTAACTTTTTGCATTATTCTTAAATCCCTGAATTTAGTCTTGTTTTTAAGTAATTTTCTCATATTACTAATTAGGATGAAATTTCCATGATTTATGATTTTGATTGATATGTTTTAGATTAAGTCATTGATAATTGTGCATTGATGATTTATACTTTAAGATACTAGAGAATCAAGCATGATAAGTCTATTTTTCAGAAAATTAAATTTTTTTTTCTAGGTTGTCTACCTGAATTTGAATATTACTTTGAAATTTGAAATTTACGAGGTTTATATCAAAATACCCATAATTTTTTGTGAGATTTTGAGCCTTATAAGAGCATATATCCTTTTTCTTGCTCACTTCATTGATTATGAGTGTGTCAACATTGATTTGTTATTCTAGAACTTGCATCGATTATACATGTTGAGACCACATCTTTGATTTGATATACAGAAATGATAAAGGCACCTAGGATTTAACCCACTTACTCCATAAAAAGCCTACCTTCATAATTAACCCCTAGTGAACTCCTTTTGATCCTAACAACCCTTTTTATTGACTCACCCACTAATATTAACCCAAAACCCTTCGTATTTGTTATCAGCATTCTTCTTGACTACCCTTTTTGTCGAGATTTGATTTTGAGCAGTTGCCTAACTATGTTCTACATTTTAGTTGTTAAAGTACTTTCTTATTATTGTAAATATTTGATTATTTGTTTTTTAAAAAAAATCGAAGTATATTCAGTATTAGTATGATGAAAAGTGAGCTTGTACATTTAACGTCTATTTATTGAAAAAGAAGCTCGTATTATTAGTCTCAAAGTTTCAATTCATGTAATTATTTATTTTTTAGTTTGTTGTTTCTAGTTAGGTAATTTGTCAGGTCGATCTTAATTCTAACCCTCTAATTCAGCCTTTATCCACACCTTAACCCAAGCCACGTTACAACCCTGATAAAGACCTTTTGATTTGTGCATCATATCATATTACAGTGGTGGAGATTTGATTTTCATGCAAGCCTATGGGATTAACTTTTCAGGTTTGACATTTGAGTGCTTAATTCTGAACCTTAAACACTTCGAGTGATTTGAGTGAATCTTTTGTGAGAATGTCAATCCTTGTAGGTTTTGAACCAGATGTAATTATTTAGAAGAAGGGAAACACCTATGTTTTTGTGCTACAAATGTATGACTTAGACTGTTTGAATCCTTAGGACTCTTTGAGTTAAATTATCCATGTATAAATTATCCTTGAATTATGATGAAACACTATTAATGAATATTAGGAATTATGGAAAGTTCGTTTTAATTCTAAGTTGAGAATTTTGCTTGAGGACAAGCAAAAGCTTAAGTGTGGGGGTATTTGATAAACCGTAAAAGTAACATATTTTAATCCCACATTTAGTATGCTTTTGGATGAATTACCCCTTATTTTATGTAAAAAGGTGCTCTTAATCCTTTCTTTTCATGTTATATACTCAGGAAAGCACCAGAGGATGAAAAGAACAAGAAACGGGCTTAAAACGGGCCAAATGGGCCAAAGCACGAAATCGACACGGGCTGGGCCCAAGACCACACGGCAGTGCCTCCTCAATAATCTCGAACATGGTCTAGCCACGAGATACACGGGCGTGTCACCTCATTAAAAGTCCAAACACGGCCTAAAGATGATTCACACGGGCGTGTGCCATGGCTGTGTCCCTGCCGCGAAAAAGAGCAATTTCAATCGGATTTGGATACTTAGGGGCAAAGAAACACATTCCAAAAGCCTATAAATACACCCTAAGTATGACCTGGAGGGGGGAGCCCAAAGCTATCATTTAGGGGCATCTTGCTAGGCCAGAGAGGGCAGATTTGTGGGGATTCGCTCAGGGATGCCAGTTGATCCATCTCAAGAAGCCGGAATTATACTCAATATGGAGGATCTCCTCTTCAATTCCTTCAGGGGGTTTTAGGGATTTCTTATGTTTTGTTTTATCTTTTCTTCTGAGATGTTTTCTTTTATTGTTATGAACTAAACCCTCAGATACCTGAGGGGGATGAAACTCAGATGAATCTTGTTATCGTTTGCTAAAATATATGATAAATATTTGATTTGTTCTTAATTATGTGTTCTTAATTCTTGTGTTGATATTTCGCGGATATCGATTCAAGTTTGATGTGCTTAGGTGGAGGAGCAAAAGTCCCTGCCTAAGAGTAGATCTGGCATAGTTAAGCGAAGTTGATCGCGCGCCTAGAGATAGGGTGACGAAGCGTTACCGGAATAGGGTGAAACCTAATATGGGAGTCCATAGATCGAGTTAATGCAATTCTAGGGGTTTTAATTAGAAAGAGATTTCAATTAATCAACCTAGGGTTCGACGTTATTCGCCTCGAGAGAGGCTTTAATATAAATTAGGGAATCCTACGGATCAAGTCAAGTGAATAAATTGTCTGGTTCAGAGTTAGATAACAAGTGAAGTATAGGTGGATTCTTCCTTGGGTGCCGTCTTAATTAATTGGTTTTTCCTCAACTTATTCTCCCAAATTAATTCTTCTTTGTCTTAGAGTCTTTAAGTTTAGTAATTTAGATTAAACAACCATTTGCTCAATTCTTAGGCTAAATAATAAAAAGAAATTTAGTATTAGTACTTTTAGTTCCTTTGGGTTCGACAATCCGGTCTTGCCTAAGCTATACTACTATTCGACAGGTGCACTTGCCTCAATCGTTGTCATAGTTAGTTTCCAGGTTCGATCATTCTCGTTATTTAAATTTTTTAAACTTTGATACACGACCACTGACATTCAAGTTTGTTGTCTTTCACATTGCCAACACTCGATACTGATGTAGCTTGAGCTTTAGAACCTGAGTATTGTTTTCTACAATCTTTGTTCGAATATTCGTTTGAAACATTTGGGCGAGTGTACGAATCTCTGAATTTCTTCGATGAAGATTGATATGGCTTACTCATCGATCTTTTTCTTGAGTCTCTAACTTCTGAATCCGCCTATTGCTTTGCTCAGATGCCAGCCCACACCCCGGTGGCAAATCGCGAACAGCCGACACCGCCCTCTTCTTGAACTTAGGGGCTGGGGTCTCAGAACCACCCCCTCCTAATGCTTGGCTAGCCTTCGAGTCCATGAACACACCTTAGTCACTAACTCAGATTAAAGCAACGAAATTGAATCTAAGGGGTTAACATAACTCGTAGAGCAAAAGCCCTTACCTAAATCGACAAACACCAAGCCTTCCTTAACACCCTCACACTAGCAAAACTGATTGGAAGTGATGGCAACCCAACAATAGTGATCTACTGCAACAAGAGTCAAACAAGAGGGTTTGAGTGCCAAGAGATTTTGGCTTCACCTTTCAAAGAAAATGATAGAGAGAAGAGATAAGAGAATGAGAGAGAGTCAAGGAGATTCGGCCAAAGTTCCAAGATCTTACCCAAATGCCGAAAGTGTTTCCCTATGCAAAGAAAAAGATGGAAAAGAAAGGTACACTTTAACAGGTGATATTCGGCCTAAGTGCATGAAAAGAAGAAGAGAAAGTGACAGAGGTTTCGGCAACCAGGGAATGAGAAAATAACGAGAAAGAATGAAATATGTGATTTCGGCTATGGCTTTTGAGAGAGAAGAAAATGAAGAATGATGTTTCGGCAGACTACAGAGGGTTTTCGGCTTTTGAAGAAGATGGCAATTGGGACACAATTGATGAATGGAAACAAGGTAGATTCGGCCAATAACAAAATAGAAAAGAAAAAGAGGCCTAGGAGAGTATTCGGTTTTGGAGTAGATGAGAGAAAAGAAGAAAATGCAAAAATGCCAATTGAGAGGAGTTTAATTTCGGCAACAAAAAGAAATGGAAAGAAAAAAAACTCTAAGGTTCCCTAACTAGCCGAATTTACACACTCCACCAAGGCTTACACCTACATTCAGCCAACCCCCTTAGATTAGCACCCAAAACCGAAAATGGAAGGAACCCACACCCCAAAATTTCGGCACACTCCTAACACACAAGAACCGAATGCTCCAACACCTCTTAGCCACTACAAGATTCGACGAACACTCACCCCAACTCAATCCCTTTATTTCCTCCTCACTTTTTTCTTGACCACCCATTCAAAAAAAATTGAATACTTAAAACTCCTAGTTTTTCTCTTTTCCACCCATCCAAATCTGTTGACTGCTTCAACCCTTATCCA
The DNA here is from genome assembly GCA_025698515.1 of Gossypium sturtianum. NCBI lineage: Eukaryota > Viridiplantae > Streptophyta > Magnoliopsida > Malvales > Malvaceae > Gossypium > Gossypium sturtianum. The sequence goes on from CM046948.1 coordinate 130,132,364, forward strand.
CCAAAGTCCTTCCTGAGAACTACTCCTCCTAGTCTTGGCGTCAAAAAGAATAAGCAAAAAGGGGATTCTTGCAGCTCGAACCAAAGCCCTCCAGCTTGTATTAGGCGTCACTCCCTTGTGCCTTAAGTGGCACCTCCCTTGCCACTTTACCACTTGGATTCTTGTGTCAAATCATACCATTAATTTCCCTTAACTCCTGCCCCAATCGTCTCCCCCTTCTAAGTGCTCAAAAAGAAAATTTTTGCTCTAGCTCTGGCCTACCCCCGGCTTATGCCAAGACCCTAAAATAGCCCAACCTACCATGACATCCATGCTATCTACATGCAAACAGAGAAAATGCAAAGGCCCTATTTTAGGGATGTTACAGTTCTACCCCCCTTAAAAATAATTTCGGCCTCGAAATTACCTAGTCAAAAGAGTTGAGGGTATTGCTACCGCATCACATCCTCTAGCTCCCACGTGGCCTCCTCTGTTCCATGATTCTGCCATAACACCTTCACCAAAGGAATTGATTTCCTACGTAAGACTTTGACATCCTGATCCAGAATCTACCCTGGTTCTTCCTCAAAAGACAAATCCGGACTCACTTCAATCTCCTCTACTGGCACAACATGAGACGGATCCGAATGATAACGTCTAAGCATGGAAACATGAAATACGTTGTGAATCTGGCTCAATTCTGATGGTAACTCATGCTAGTAAGCTACTGGTCCTACCCGTTTCAATACCCGATAAGGCCCGATAAACCTAGGGCTCAGCTTGCCCTTTCGACCAAATCTCAGCACTTTCTTCCATGGCGACACCTTCAAAAAGACCTTGTCACCCACTGCAAACTCTATATCCTTCCACTTAAGATCGGCATAAGATTTTTGCCTGTCTGCAGCTTCCTTCAGACGAGCTCAAATCAGCTTAACTTTATCTTCTATTTCAGCAACCAACTCTGGCCCCAACAATTGACGCTCGCCCAACTCTGTCCAACACGTAGGGGTACGACACTTCCGTCCATACAATGCTTCATATGGTGCCATCTGAATACTTGCCTGATAACTATTGTTGTACGCGAACTCCGCCAATGGTAGAAATTCTTCCCAACTACCTCTGAAATCCAAAACACAACCCCTCAACATATCTTCTCAAATCTGGATCACCCTTTCTGACTACCCATCTGATTGCGGATGAAATGCCGTGCTGAAATCTAACCTTTTACCTAACGCCTGATGCAACGCTTTCCAAAACCTTGACGTGAATCTAGGATCCCTATCTAAGATAATCGACACTGGCACTCCATGTAGTCTCACGATTTCTGCCACATACAACTTAGCCAACCTTTGAAGTGAGTAATCAACCCGAACCGATATAAAATGAGCAGACTTTGTCAGACGATCAACAATCACCCAGACCGAATCCTTCTTGCTAGGCGTAAGGGGTAGCCCACTGAGGAAATCCGTCGTGATCCTTTCCCATTTCCACTGCGAAATCTTCACCGGTGCATGATGCACCGAAGGTAATCGATGTTCGACTTTGACTTATCGACACGTCGGACACTTACTTACAAATTCGGTTTCTTCGCCTGGACGGCCACCGTAATCGTTCCGCAAATCTTAGTACATCTTGCTACCTTCAGGATGCATAGCGTATGGACTGCTATGAGCTTCCTGAAGAATCCTCTGCCTTAACTCAACGTCCTTCGGCATACAAACTTTCCCTTGAAAACACAACACTCCATCGCTGCTCAAGCTATAACCCTCCATTCCACCATTCTGCACTTGTAAACATCGAGCACTTAAGACTTCATCCACTAGCTTTTTCTCCTTAACTAGATTCACCCAAGTCGGCTTCACCGCAATTCCGCTAGCGGACTCCCGTCGTCATACACAAGCTAAGGTGGGCAAACATTGCTCTCAGGTTCGCTACCACCTTGCGGCTCAACGCGTCAGCCACTACATTAGCCTTACCCGGATGGTATTCAATCGAGCAGTCGTAGTCCTTTAACAACTCGATCCACCTCCGCTGCCTCAAATTCAATTCCTTCTAAGTCAAGAGATACTTCAAACTCTTGTGATCCGTGTAGACTATAGACTTCTCCCCATACAAGTAATGTCTCCAAATTTTCAAGGCAAAAACCACTGCAGCCAACTCCAGATCATGTGTCGGGTAGTTTGCTTCGTGAGGTCTCAACTGTCGAGATGCATACGCCACTACTTTCCCTTCTTGCATCAGTACACATCCCAATTCGGTATGCGACGCATCACAATACACCATAAACTCTTTCCCCGCTTCAAGCTGAATCAAAACCGGAGCTTCTCTCAGAATCCTTTTTAACTTGTCAAAACGTTCCTGTTGCTTATCTGACCACACAAATGGAACCCCTTTTCTCAGTAACTTGGTCAACGGCGCTGCAATCAAGGAAAACCCTTCCACAAATCTTACGTAATATCCTGCCAAACCTGAAAACTACTCAATCTGCTCATCGACTTAGGTGGTTTCCAGTCCAATACCGCCTCAATCTTCCGAGGGTCCACTCTAATCCCCTCAGCTGACACCACATGACCCAAGAAGGTTACTTCTCTCAGCCAGAACTCGTACTTGCTAAACTTTGCGAATAGTTGCTTCTCCCTCAGAATCTGCAAAACCACACGCAGATGCGCATCATGTTCCTCCTTAGATTTCGAGTACACCAATATGTCGTCTATAAACACTACGACGAACCGGTCCAAGTACGGCTGAAACACCCGATTCATCATGTCCATGAATGCTGCCGGCGCGTTGGTCAACCCGAACAGCATTACCAAAAACTCATAGTGCCCCTAACGAGTTTGAAACGTTGTCTTATGAATATCGGCCTCCTTTACCTTAAGCTGATGATACCCCAACCTTAAATCAATCTTAGAGAAAACGGATGCGCCCTTAAGTTGATCGAACAGATCGTCTATCCTCGGCAACGGGTACTTATTCTTGATCGTCAACTTATTCAGCTGTCGGTAATCTATACACATCCGCATTGTACCATCTTTCTTCTTAACAAAAAGCACAGGCACTCCCCAAGGTGATACACTCGGCCGGATAAAACCCTGGTCCAACAATTCCTGAATCTATGCTTTCAGTTCCACCAACTCCTTCGGTGCCATCCTAAATGGGGCAATAGACACTGGCGCGGTTCCGGGTAATAGATCTATACCGAACTCAACTTCGCGGTCCGGAGGCAGACCTAGAAGTTCTTCTGGGAATACATCAGTAAATTCCTTCACCGTTCGGACATTCCCTATAGTTGATTCCTTGGCCTCCAATGCACAAACATGAACCGTGAACGCCTCACAACCCTTCCTCACCATTTTCTCGGCCTTCAGAGCAGATACTACGTTGGATAGATAATCCCTTCTATTACCTATCATCACCACCTCTTCACCCCCAACAGACCTCAACACCACGCGCTTGGCTGCACAATCCAAACTTGCTTGGCACTTCACTAGCCAGTCCATCCCAAGGATCAAATCGAACTCCTCGAACGGCAGTTCTATCAGATCGGCCAAAAACACTACCCCTTGAAGTTCTAGGGGTACATCCCTATACAGTTTGTTTACTTCTACAGAGTGACCTAGAGGGCTAATTACTGACATCTCCCTAGAAGAAATCTCAAAGGCTAAGTTCATAGTTCCCACTATACTACTGGCAACATAAGAGTGCGTCGAACCAACGTCTATCAAAGCAGTATAAGGCAGTCCAAAAATTAAGAACGTACCGGTTATGACGTCCGGTGCGTCACCCTCCTCCCGACGCCTCGCTGCATAGACCAACCCAGGCTGTCTTACCTCTGTGCTCCCAGCACCTCTGCCCGGTGCTCTGTAGCCTCGTCTAGAACCATTACCACCCCTGGCCGAACTGCGACCCCTCTGTGGTAGCTGACCATCCCTCTTGAACTGTGTATGGCCTTGACCCTCAGACTGGATCCTGGCTGACCTCTACGGACAATCCCTTACCCGGTACCCCATTGACCCACACTCGAAGCACCCTCTGTTCCCGGTCCAACACTCCCTCGAATGAGACTTCCCACACCGAGAACACCGTGGCGGCCACTGAGTAGTAGCAGTAGGCCTTGTAGCTTGAGTCGGCCCACCATATCTAGCCCTTTTCTGCGAATTCCCGGCAGACCCTGATGACCCAGAGCTCTTCTTAGTCCAATTCCTATCCTGGTTCCGTCTCACTGACTGTTTCACCTCCTCAGCAATCTTGGCCTTCTCTACCAAGACTACAAATTCTCTCTCCTACTGTGGAGCAATCAATATTCGTAGCTCATCTCTCAACCCGTCCTCAAACCTGACACAGCGCTCGTGTTCTGTAGCCATAATACCCCAAGCATAGTGACTTAACCGAAGAAACTCTGCCTCATATTCCGATAATGTCTTACTCCCCTGGACCAAATTCAGGAACGCCTTGCGCTGCACATCAACGTAACTAGCCCCGACATACTTCCTCTGATAAGCTTCCTTAAAGAAATCCCAGGTGATGTCATTGGCCACTGCTCCTTCCCTGACCGTGAGCCACCACTAATAAGACTCATATCAGAGAAGAGACACTATCCCCTTCAGCTTCTCCTCAGCCGTAAAATCCAAGTCGTCCATTATACGTTCTGTCGCCTCCAGCCAATACTCAGCTGTATTGGGAGCCACACCAGATACACCCCTGAATACCTCTGCGCCATTAGCCCGGAGTCATTCGGACACAGATTTCTGAGCTCTCGTTCCGACGCCTGCACCCGCGACTCTCTCCAGAGCCTGCGACACTGCGTTGTCACCACCCGTCGATCCACGAAACTCGCGCGCCCACACCGGCGGCGGTGGTACCTCATTCTCCGACCCATGACCAGGACCCTCTACCGGTTCGACACACGGTCACCCCTACCTCTACCACGACCACGCGTAGACACGCCCACGTCCTCGGCGCTTATGACTACCGTTCACGAATTAATCTGATTTCAGAATTTTATGCATTAGACTTATTCCATTGTTATTACAACACAATCTTATGAACAGGTTATTATAGGAATTGTTTTCGCAAGTTCACACAATCCTACAGGTTTCAGTCTCTAAAGTAATTTCCTATTACTACCAGTCATATCATAATCATCACAATCATATAAACAGCAGTTATGGGTACTTACTTGTGCGGATCGGTGCTGGAGACTCGGTGCCATGTTTCCCCAAATCATGTATTTTCCATCAAAATCATTCCAGAACCCCTTTATTAAAACATTTTAGGCCTCGGGCCCACAGCCGAGATTTTGAACTTGGCTCTGATACTAAAATTGTAACACCCCAAACCGGTCAACACGCTACAACTGAATCCGGCATGTCACAGGAAAAACATTTTTAAAGAAGACAGGAGGTTGTTCTAATTTTGTAAAGAATCGTTATTGAAAACAAGTTACCGTCTCTTATTTTAGGAAAACTATTGATTTTCATGAAAACCCGAATTAGTTTAAGTAATAAAGCTAAAGGCCGTTTCGCACTTGGTCTTAAAGTAAAACTTAGTCTTGAAAGAAATTGAGGTAGCTTGTTGTCACCACTTGTTTGTTGTTACCCGATGGTAAAGTTTAGAAAACCCGATACTTTGTAAAAAGTTTAGAAAACATTCATTAATAGATTTATTAGGCATGCCATTTTGTTTAACTTAAGCAGGATATAATGGAAATTCAAAGCAGATAAATAATTCCGAAATCAAAACCTAGTGGCCTTATTACAACCCGAAAACCAAATGTAAAGCAAAGTAAAACCAAGATAGAAATTTAAAAAAAAAACCGAAAAAGAATGCGCATGGCCACCTCGAGTCTGCCCCGGCTCTGCATCTGCGATCTACAAATCATCTGCAAAATGTAAAGGAAGGGGTGAGTGACCGAGACTCAGTGGATAAATCCCCATCCCGAAAATATTGATGCCCTTACGCAATTTCATAAGCCAATATGCAAGTAATGCAACCCACAACCTAACCATCCGAACTCCTGTACCTACCCCGTGTGGTACCAAACCACTGGTGGTCAAAACCACTGGTGACCATAGTCACAAATAATATATAAATATATGTGGTCAAAACCACTGGTGACCGTAGTCACAGATAATATGTGTGGGGCCAACCCACATTGTGGTCAAAACCACTGGTGACAATCCCGTATATCGTCATGTGAGGCCAACCCACCGTGGTACCAAACCACTAGGAAGAGTCACAAAGATAGAAGTATGTGGTCAAAACCACTGGTGGTCAAAACCACTGAGACTTAGTCACAATAATATAGAAAGCAGGGCCAACCCACTGTGTGGTCAAAACCACTGGTGACAGTCTAGAATCATGCCTTCCCCCTCCTCTCATCATACCCATTTTTATGAACATGCTTTTAATGGCATAATAATCATGCTTAACATACAAAAATCACATGGCATGGCATATACAGATTTACATAGGCATTTAACGTTAGCCAATCAAGTGGACTTACCTGGAGCCCTCGCTTTTACCCACAAGGGTAACATATCGATTGCCAAGTTATTCCGGCTTTTAACAACATACATGATAAACATATTAACTAATGAAGTGTGTAAGAGTTACACACCTGATTACCCGTGTCTGACGCTCTCTCGCCGACAACGCCGCTAACCGACACTACCGTTATCCGCCTATTGCTTTGCTCGGATGCCGGCCCACACCCCGGTGTGTCGCGAACAGTAAAGACACCGCCCTCTTCTTGAACTTAGGGTGGGGTCTCGAACCACCCCTCATAATGCTTGGCTAGCCTTCGAGTCCATGAACACACCTTAGTCACTAACTTTCAGTTAAAGCAACGAAATTGAATCTAAGGGGTTAACATAACTCGTAGACCGAAAACCCTTACCTAAATCGACAAGCACCAAGCCTTCCTTAACACCCTCACACTAGCAGAACCGATTGGAAGTGATGGCAACCCAACGATAGTGATCTACTGCAACAAGAGTCAAACAAGAGGGTTTGAGTGCCAAGAGATTTCGGCTTCACCTTTCAAAGAAAACGATAGAGAGAAGAGATAAGAGAACGAGAGAGAGTCAAGGAGATTCGACCAAAGTTCCAAGATCTTACCCAAATGCCGAAAGTGTTTCCCTACGCAAAGAAAAAGATGGAAAAGAAAGGTACACTTTAACAAGTGATATTCGACCTAAGTGCTTGAAAAGAAGAAAAGAAAGTGACAGAGGTTTCAGCAACCAGGGAATGAGAAAATAACGAGAAAGAATGAAATATGTGATTTCGGCTATGGCTTTGAGAGAGAAGAAAATGAAGAATGATGTTTCAGAAGGCTCTGAGGGGTTTCACTTTTTGAAGAAGATGGCAATTGGGACACAATTGATGAATGGAAACAAGGTAGATTCGGCCAACAACAAAATAGAAAAGAAAAAGAGGCCTAGGAGAGTATTCGGTTTTGGAGTAGATGAGAGAAAAGAAGAAAATGCAAAAATTCCAATTGTGAGGAGTTTAATTTCGGCAACAAAAAGAAATGGAAAGAAAAAAAACTCTAAGATTCCCTAACTAGCCGAATTTACACACTCCACCAAGGCCTACACCCACATTCGGCCAACCCCCTTAGATTAGCACCCAAAACCGAAAAATGGAAGGAACCCACACCCCAAATTTTCTGACACACTCCTAACACACAAGAACCGAATGCTCCAACACCTCTTAGCCACTACAAGATTCGGCTAACACTCACCCCAACTCAATCCCTTTATTTCCTCCTCACTTTTCTCCTGACCACCCATTCAAACAAATTTGAATACTTCAAACTCCTAGTTTTTCTCTCTTCCACCCATCCAAATCTGTTGACTCCTTCAACCCTTATCCACCAAAGTCCTTCCCGAGGACAACTCCTCCCGGTCTTGGCGTCAAAAGAATAAGCAAAAGGGATTCTTGCAGCTCAACCAAGGCCCTCCAACTTGTATGAGGCGTCACTCCCTTGTGCCTTAAGTGGCGCCTCCCTTGCCACTTTACCACTTGGATTCTTGTGTCAAATCATACCACTAATTTCCCTTAACTCCTGCCCCAATCGTCTCCCCCTTCTAAGTGCTCAAAAATAAAATTTTTGCTATAGCTCTGGCCTACCCCCGGCTTATGCCAAGACCCTAAAATAGCCCAACCTACCATGAAATCCATGCTATCTACATGCAAATAGATAAAATGCAAAGGCCCCGTTTTAGGGATGTTACAACCCGACGTTAAGAAAAGGCTAGAAGGGTGTGTTAGAATACCAACAGATTCGGCCATAGGAAAAGAAACACCAAAATGAGACTTCTGGCTTTTAGAACGAACAAACTAAAAGGAAGAGAACAAGAATCGATAGCAAAGAATTAAGGAAGAAGAACAATACCTTGCAAAACACACCTACTGAATGTAGAGGATATTTTGGCAGACAGAAATTAACTACTCTACTTCTTAAGATTCGGCTAGAGAACAAGAAATAGGGGTGCACAATGAGAAAATAAAAGATATGGGGAAGTGCGAGAAAGTATTCACTAGAGAGACATAAGGCAGGAGTAGAGAGTTTTGGCTTTTGAAAAGGGTGAAAGAAAAGAAAAGTGAAAGAGATGAGTAGAAGAGAACCAAAATTCGGCTAAGAGGTAGAAGAGGGTTCGGCTAAAGAAAACAAAAGAATCAAAGGAGAAAATAAGAAGAAAAAGGGATGCCCGAATGGTCACACTAATTTCGGCTAAGGTCAAAGAAGCAAAAGAGATGAATAGGGGAAGCTGGGAGTTTCGGCACAGTGAGAAGTAGGGAACCGAATGAGAGAAAAAGAGAGAACTCAAGAAGACTTTTGCACAAATTGGCACTCACCCTTAATGACCGAAAATGCCAAAAATGAAAAATGCCTAAGACCTATGGGAATTTCGGCACACTCACCTCCTAGAAACTAAACCGAAATCCCCCCTCAAGCTCTCCACATTCGGCGAACACCTCCACCATCACCAGATCCCTTAATTTGCTCCTATTTTCACTCCCCAACACCCATTCAAATTGGTTTGACCAATTCAAATTCCTTCAAGCACTCTTGTCCATCCATTTGAATACATTGACCCATTCAACCATCACCCTTGAAGAGTCCCTGCCGAATCCATCTTCTCTCCTTCCTGGCGCCAAAAATAAAGCTTCATAATGAGGCTTATGGGATTCGAACTCCTCCCCTTCTACTCCTACAAGTGACGCCACTTCCACTTGGACACAAGCTCCTTTGTGTCAACAATCACACGCAAATAAACTTAAGGCCTGCTCCTACTAGCTTCCCCTAAAGTGCCCAAAACTGGGGTTTTACCAAGGCTCTGGCTTGAACCCGAGCCTCACCAGGACCCCCAAACACATTTAAATAACAAGCAAAACAACCAACATACAGAAAAGCCTAACATGCAGAACCCCTAATTCTAGGATGTTACACGGAGATACTTTCAAAAACACTTTATCACCAACCTCAAATTCAATATCTTTTCGTTTCAAATCTGCATAAGACTTCTGACGATTTGAGGCCGCTTTCAAACTGCCACGAATTACTTTCACTTTCTGCTCAGTCTCTTTTATAAGATCAACCCCGTTAATCTTATTCTCACTCAGCTCAGTCCAATACAATGGAGTTTGACACTTTCGACCGTAGAGAGCCTCATATGGTGCCATTTTAATGTTAGATTGAAAAATATTGTTGTACGCAAACTCAATCAACGGTAAATGCTTTTCCCACGCACTTTTGAATTTAAGAATACAACATCTCAACATATCTTCAAGAACCTGAATGATCCGCTCGGACTGACCATCCGTTTGCGGATGAAACGCAGTACTGAAATGCAATTTTGTGCCTAAAGCCTCTTGCAATTTCTTCCAAAATTGCGAGGTAAGTCTCAGATCTCTGTCAGATACAATAGATAGCGGTACCCCGTGCAATCTCACAATTTCAGCAATATACATTTTAGCCACTCTATCGAGTGAATAATCTGTTCTCACCGGAACAAAATGAGCTGATTTTGTCAATCTGTCAACTATTACCCAAATTGTATCTTTCTTTCCCGGAGATAAAGGCAATCCCGACACAAAGTCCATCGTGATCCTTTCCCATTTCCACTAAGGAATCATAACCGGTTGCAATAATCCAGATGGAACATGATGTTCAGCTTTAACTTGTTGACAAATTAAACATTTCGAAACAAAGTCAGAGATGTCTCGTTTCATACCATGCCACCAATAAAATTGTTTCAGATCATTATACATTTTCGTACTCCCAGGATGGACAGTTAATCGACTATTATGAGCCTCTTTCAAAATCGTTTGAATCAACTCTAAATTTCTCGGAATACAAATCCGATCTCTAAATCTCAAACAATCATCACTATCAACTTGAAATTCTGATTCAGCATTCGATTCACATTGAGTTCGTTTAGCCATCATTTCAACATCACTTTTCTGAGCATCACAAATTTGATGTACAAACATCAGATTTATTTTCAACTCGGCCATAACCGCACTATCGTTACACAGATCTTTCTGAGCATTCATTGCTCGCAAAGCACATATGGACTTTCGACTCAAAGCATCAGCTACAACATTAGCTTTACCCGGGTGGTAATCTATCAAAAGTTCATAATCTTTCAACAACTCTAACCATCTTCTCTGTCGCAAATTCAATTCTTTCTGAGTCATCAAGTACTTCAAACTCTTGTGATCTGTAAAGATATGACACTTCTCACCAAATAAATAATGATACCATATTTTCAATGCAAACACAATTGCGGCCAATTCAAGGTCGTGCGTTGGGTAGTTCTTTTCATGCGACTTTAGTTGCCTCGAAGCATAAGCAATGACTTTACCTTCTTGCATCAAAGCACACACCCAAACAATTCAACGAGGCATCACTCAGTAAACTATGAATTCTTTGCCCGATTCGAGTTGAACCAACACTGGTGCTTACATCAACAACACTTTCAATTGTTCAAAACTCGATGGCATTTTTCGACCACTCGAATCTAACATCTTTACAGTAGCAACCGTCAACGAGTCACAATCATCGAAGCCTTTCACAAACCGTCTATAATATCCTGCTAGTCCCAGAAAACTATGGACTTCAGACACATTTCTCGGAGGCTTCAATTCTAATATAGCAGAGATTTTACTAGGATCAACTCGTATCCCGACAGCTGACACAATATGCCCCAGAAAACCAACTTCACGCAACAAAAATTCACATTTACTAAACTTAGCATACAACTGTTTCTCACGTAGAGTTTGTAGCACGGTTCTCAAATGCTCGACATGCTGCGTCTCATCACACGAATAGATCAAAATATCATCAATGAACACCACTACAAAGCGATCCAAATACGATCAAATATCCGATTCATCGGATCCATAAACACTGCAGGAGCATTTGTTAGTCCGAAAGGCATCACTAAGAATTCGTAATATCTGTACCTCATTCTGAAAGCAGTTTTCGGCACATTGGATTCTTTAACTCTTAACTGATAGTAACCTGATCTCAAATCTATCTTTGAAAACACTATAGCTCCTCTCAGTTGATCAAACAAATCATCAATACGAGGCAACGGATATTTGTTATTTATCGTTACTTTTTCAACCGCCGATAATCAATACACATTCTCATAGTTCCATCTTTCTTTTCACAAATAACACAGAGCTCCCGTGGTGAGAAACTTCGGTCGTGCAAATCCTCTGTCAGTCAAATCCTGCAACTGAGACTTTAACTCTTTCAGTTCTGTTGGTGCCATTTTATACGGAGCTATCAAAATGGGAGTGGTCCCTGGCATTAATTCAATACCAAATTTGACTTCCCGAATTGGAGGTAATCCCGGTAACTCTTCAGGAAACACATTTGGAAACTCACATACCATAGGCATAGATTCAACTTTCTTTTCCGACACTTTTGTATCAATCACGTACGCCAAATAAGCTTCACAACCCTTTCTCACATAGTTCATAGCTTTCATCCCAGATACAACAATTGGTAATCCTTTCATATCATTGGATTCTATTCGAACTAGCTCACAATTCTGACTTTTCAACTCAATACTCTTTCTTTTATAATTCACGACGGCATTATGCAGAGTAAGCCAATCCATACCCAGAATTATGTCAAACTCAGCAAATGGTAGTAACATCAAATTAACTAGAAAACAAACATCCCAAAACATCAATGGACAATTCTTGCACACCTTATCCATCAAAACACACTTGCCTAAGGGATTCGATACTCTAATCACAAATTCAGTAGACTCAACAGGTAGAGTCTTACTTGAATCTAGATTCACACACACATATGAATGAGTAGATCCTAGATCTATCAATGCAATGACATTAGTATCAAATAAAGTGAAAGTACCGGTGATGACGTCTGGAGATGATACTTCCTCTCTTGCACGTATAGCATAAGCTCGGGCAGGTGCTCTCGCCTCTGACCTCACAGTTGTGTCAGTAGTCCCCCTTTGGATTCCACTCACATTTCTGGTGTTTATGGGTGGTCTACCTCTAGCCGTCACATTACTCGGTCTTTCATTCTGAATATTTTCCTCTTCGACCATCTTTGGGCAATCTCGAATAAAATGATCTCGGGATCCATATTTATAACAAACTCTATTGTTGTACTTGCCCCAGCATTCTCCCACATGTCGTCTTCCACACTGTCTGCACTTAGGTTTGTTACTCTTAACGCTGCCAACACTTGATTCAATCGGAGCTTGAGTTCGTGGACCAACACTTTGTCTCGAATGATCTCTACTTGAATGTCCAAATGAAGCATTTGAACGATTGCTTGCATCTCTAAATCTCTTCGTTGATGGTTGAGAAAACTTATTCATCGATCTTTTTCTTTCATCACGAGCTTCAGAATCAGCTTTCTTCTTTTCTTTACTGAGCTCCTCAGCTTTGCATGCTCTTTCAACTAACACAACAAATTCATTTATATCAAGTATCCCAACCAATAATTTAATATCTTCATTCAATCCCTCTATGAAGCGTTTGCACATAGTAGCTTCGGTCGAAACACATTCTCTCGCGTATTGACTCAATCTTACGAATTCTCGCTCGTACTCAGTAACGGACAAACGGCATTGTTTCAGCTCTAAAAACTCTTTACCTTTCTGATCAATGAAGCGTTGACTGATATACTTCTTTCTTAATTCGGCTTGAAAGAAATCCCAGGTGATTCTCTCTCTCGGAACCACAGATATCAATGTTTTCCACCAGTTATACGCAGTATCCCTCAACAATGAAACAACAAATTTTATACATTCATCAGGTGTCAATGACATCTCATCGAATACTCAGATTGTATTCTCGAGCCAAAACTCGACTCGCTCAGCATCGTCATCAGAAGTGGCCCTGAACTCTTCGGCCCCGTACTTTCGAATCTTGTCCACAGGAGGTTTATTCAATCTGATCGGATGTAACTTGTGGCACAACAGGTACTTGTGGGGGTGGAGGTTGTGGAGTAGCCGGATTCGTTCGAACAAACTCTGAAAACCACTCACTCATCACTCGGAAGAAGGCTTGCTTAGCCTCTCCTCCCTCACTACTTTCATTTGGCCTAGATGTGGCCGGCGCTGTCCCTTGAGCGGGAGCAGGCACGTTACTCTCTACATCGTCAGCAACTACTCGATCGGGATCCATTTGCTATACGAAAACACATTTATAACTGTCAGGATTCATCACACTATCGCAATTTTATATATGGCATGTATAGCAAGACTCACACACGCTACGTTAGTCCGAGAATCGACTAAATCGTAGCTCTGATACCAATAAAATTGTAACACCCCTAACCCGAGACCGTCACCGAAATAGAGTTAAGAGGTATTACCAGACAATCAGAATGTTTCATTACTATTTCACGACACAAAGTCAAACATCAATCAAACATATTCATTCATAAGTATATAGTCCCTTCTGGAGGTCTTCGAGACCTTAAACACGTGTTAGAAAGGGGTCAGGACTAAACTGGAACACATACAAAAATTCTCAGAAATTTAAAACTTTTCAAAGTTTAAGGGGTTACACGCCCGTGTGGGAAGACCGTGTGCCTCTCACGGCTGATAGACACCCCCGTGTGTCTTCCCCGTGTTTGAACCTGACTTTACTCCATGGCCACCAAGCACGCCCGTGTACCTTAGCCATGGTCAATTTTGACTTGGCTCCACGGCCACCAAGCACGCCCTTGTACTTTGGCCGTGGTCGATCCTATTGAAACCACACGGCTACCAGGCACGTCCGTGTGCCAAGGCCGTGTACTCTTAGCCAGCTACTGACTTAGCCCCACGGTCACTAGGCACGCCCGTGTGCCCCAATCGTGTGACAAAATAGGCCATACAGCCCGACGGTCAGTAGGCATGCCCGTGTGCCACAACCATGTGACAAAATAGGCCATTTACAAGGCCAATTTGCCACCCACACAAGGGTCAATCCTACAAGCACATTTAAGCATAATCCCATACACAATTTAGCAACCAATTTCATGTCAAGTGATCATCATATCATCACATACAATCCTCATTACTAAATATGTCAACTTATATACCATCTTGCTTAACCAAATCACATACATTATCAAGAATGACTCATCCACAAAATCATTATATTATTATGGCATCAATTCTTCACTAATCTTACCATACTTAAAAACATATCATTATCACCAAGCCATACCAAAATGTACTTCATATATCATAAACATAACTCATTCATAAGTTAACATCATTTCACTTCCAAGCCAACTCACATGGCAAGGATTAAACATTCCCAAAACATACCATAACTTCTAGCCTATACATGCCATATTTCATCTATTTACATTTTTCCAAAAGTACCAAATTAGATTGCCGATAGTGTGATAAAGATACTGATGATTCCCGAATCCGAGCTAGCTTTGTTGGCACTGTAAAATAGAGAAATAATCACACAATAAGTGTAACACCCCATACCCGAGTCTGAGGCTAAGACTGGATACAAGACATTACCATGCTTTAACTTGCTTAAAGATGTACTTACGGGCTGTAAAATTTTGTCTCGAAATAGAAACTCTTCTTTCTAGGTCAAAACGTACATATCATGGGCCTATGAGGCCTTAAACACATATCCAGGAACTTTCGGAACTCATCTGAAAACTTTTACTCGAAGCAGGGACCACACGCCCGTGCAACTTGAAACACGCCTGTGTACTCCTGGACATGCCTGTGTCTTCCACCCGTGGTCGACACTGACTTGTTACACACGACCTGGACACGCCCGTGGCCTTGGCCCGTGTGCCAAACCTTAGTATTCTGACTTATCCACACGGTCTGTAAACACGCCCGTGTATATCAGCCGTGTGACAATTAAATTTATAAGTGAAAAGTGCAGACTTCACACGGCCTTGGCACACGCCCATGTGCCAACCGTGTGTGTTACATGGCCTGAACCAACAGCCGTGTGATCTACTCGTGGCCTATCCTGACTTCAAGTATAAAAGTGTAGGGTACGCACGGCCTAGACACACGCCCGTGTATCCAACCGTGTGGGCACTTAGAGGCTATTTACCAAGCCAATTGCAACCCTGAAATCGAGATCACGTTCATACTCAATTCAATTACTCAAATTACTACATCTTTCATTGATATATATAAACATACACACTTAGTCAAAGTTGGCCAATTTCTCTAGCCATATACAAAAAGTATAATGAACAAGATAGCCTATACTATGGCTCTTCTTAAAACATATACTCAAATGAAGTGTTTCCTATACATGCCATACTTAATAAAATAACTTGGCTATACCAAAATAGCGATTGATAGTGTGCTCCGAGCTCCGATGACGATAATCCACGAGAATTAGCTTGGCGGGACTACATGGAAAGAAAGAGTGAAAGGCGTAAGCATTTAACTTAGTAAGTTTGCATATAATGCACATAACAACATACTTGCTTGAATTAAACCATTTGACATAAACAATGGTATCATAATTTCACCTATAAAGCTTACTTGCTCATACTTGATTCTTACATATCTCATGATACTTACTAGTCTCATACTTGTGAGGTAAACAAGGTACCTGTATCACTTGATCACATTGATCAGCGTACTTTGACATAATAATCATAATCTCTAACTTATCATTCATAACATGAATAATACTCATTTTCACTTGATAATAACTTTTCTTACTTAACTTTCTTGTTATCTCATTTGAACTTAGCTCGTTTGCCCAATGAATTTATATGAATAACCGAGGATACTAAATCTCATCTCACATAACTCAATACCAAAGCCATATCCTAGATACGGTCTTACATGGAATGTCTCATCTTGGTTTCGAGGCCATGTCTTGACATGGACTTATACGAAGTCTTTCTCATGAGTTCCTTTGGAACTTACCATTGCCATGTCTTGACATGGTCTTACTTGGTATCTTTGCTCATGAACTGGTCAATGCCGAGCCTTGGCTTGGGCTTACATGAAGTCTCTTTCTCTTGATAGCTTTTCAATGCCAAGCTTGCCTTGGACTTACATGACATCTTTGCTTGGAGACTCACCAATGCCATGCCTTGGCTTGGACTTACATGGCATCTTTGCTTGGAGAGTCACCAATGCCATGCCTTGGCTTGGACTTACATGGGTTTTCATCTCATAACAACTCTTCAATGCCAAGACTTGTCTTGGTCTTACATGATAACTTGTCGATTGCCGATGCCATGCCTCGGCTTGGGCGATATCTGCACTTTCTCATTTCATGTGATAGATCGAGTATCCTAAGCTATTCATCTTCAATCGTATTTTCTCATACTTGATATCATTGATTACTTTGTTTAACATAACATTAAACATTTTCATAATAATATTGTACATTATACTAAGCAATTCAATGATATTAATCATAAAGCTTAGAAATCATACAAACTTACCTCGATATACAAAATGTATGTAGGTATGCAATTTAGTCCTCGACTTTGTTCTTGCCTCGGTTTTGATCCGGGCTTCATTTTTCTTGATATATAATCATAAATAGATCATTTAATACTCACATTGACTAAATTGACTCTTAACTCATACTTTGGAAAAATTACTATTTTGCCCCTATACTTTCTAATATTTGCACTTTTGCCCAAAGGCTCGTAAAATGAATCTCATTCAACTTTATTAAACTTCATGCTTAGCTGATTCATTTTCTCTACTATAGCAATCATCAATTCCCATTATTTCTAATAGGTATGACCAATTTCATAATTTTTACAAACTAGTCCTTACTAGCATTTTTCATGAAATTCACTTAAAAAAAGATGTTTATCTAACATCAAACTCTCATAAACTTCCATAAAATATCATTTTACAAGCATGTCACTCTTGGGTAGATTTTTGAACATGCATCTTAGCTTATTTTATAGCTAAAAATAGCTAATTCATAATACGAGAACTTCAAAAACACGAAAAATATTAAAAATGGGGCTAAGATGAACTTACGAGCAAGCTTGAAAAAAAATGAAGAACCCTAGCTATGGAGTCTCCAAATTTTTGGCACAAGAGGAAGAAGATGAACGGATTTTTATCATCTTTTTCCTATTTTAATCATTTATTAGACAAATGACCAAAATGCCCTTCTCTTAAAAATTTTCCCTTTTACTAACTCATGTCCATTTTTGTCCAAAACTTATAATTTGGGAAAATTTCTATTTAAGGACTCATAATTAATATTCTAAAGCTATTTTATACAAAAAGCTTCTAGGAACTCATATTTTGCAACTTTTGCAATTTAGTCCTATTTGATCATTCCATGTCAATTTCACAAAATTTCTACATGGAACTTTAATACTATCATGCAAACATGTCATAAACATTAAGAACTCATTTTACTAACTCAGATTTGTGGTCTCGCACCACTATTCCGACTAGGCCCTGAATCGGGATGTTATAATTCTCCCCATCTTAGGAATTTTTGTCCCCGAAAATCTTACCAGCAAACAGGTTTGGGTACAGGTTTCTCATGATTTCTTCTAGTTCCCACGTAGCTTCTTTTATTCCATGTCTTTGCCACAATACTTTTACCCGAGAAATACTTTTATTCCTTAGCTGCTTGACTTCCCGAGCTAAAATCTTAACTGGTTCTTCAACATAAGTCATGTCGGGATGAATCTCTATCTCTGACGGGGTAATTACATGTGAAGGATCTGATCGGTAGCGTCTCAACATTGACACTTGAAACACATCATGTATCTATTCTAACTCTGATGGCAGAGCCAATCTGTAAGCTACCGGTCTAACTTTCTCGGTAATCTCATACGGTTCAATGAAACGTGGACTCAACTTGCCTTTTCGGCCAAATCTGAGAACTTTTCTCCATGGTGACACTTTCAAGAAAACTTTATTTCCGACTTGATACTCTATCTCTTTTATTTTTAAGTCCGAATAGGACTTCTATCTGTCTGACGCAGCTTTTAAACATTCTCGTATCACTTTCACTTTCTCTTCAGCTTCTCTAACCAAATCAACCCCATGAATTTGGTTTTCCTTGAGTTCAGTCCAAAATAAAGGCGTTCTGCACCTTCGCCCATATAGAGCCTCATAAGGCGCCATCTTTAAACTTGACTGAAAACTATTATTATAGGCAAACTCTACCAATGGGAGAAACTTTTCCCAACTGCCTCGGAATTCAAGAATACAACATCTGAGCATATCTTCGAGTACTTGAATTAACCTTTTCGACTGACCGTCAGTTTGAGGATAAAAAGCGGTACTAAAGTTCAACTTTGTACCCAAGGCCTCTTGTAACTTCTTCCTAAATTTGGATGTAAACCTCGAATCTCTATTCGAGATGATTGATAACGGAACACCGTGAAGCCTTACTATTTCTGAAATGTACAAGTTTGCCAACTTGTCTAGTGAGTAATCAACTCGAATAGGTATAAAATGAGCTGACTTCGTGAGTCTATCAACTATAACCCATACGGAATCATTCTTGCTCAGAGATAATGGTAGACCCGTTACAAAATCCATAGTAATACGGTCCCATTTCCACTCCGGAACTAAAATGGGTTGAAGCAAACTGAAGGTACTTGGTGTTCAGCCTTTACTTGCTGACAAAGCAAGCATTTGGAAACAAACTCTGAAATATCTTTCTTCATTCTCACCCACCAATACTGTTGTTTCAAGTCATTATACATCTTGGTACTACCCGGATGTATAGACAAACATCCATTATAGGCCTCATGCAAAATTTTCTGAATAAGCTCTTCTTTTCTCGGTACACAAGCTCTATCTTTGAACATCAGAATTCCATTGGGACTAATCCGGAAGTCAGATTCAACATCTATCTCGCACTGAGCTCTCTTGACTTGCAATTCACTATCTTCTTCTTGAGCTTCAATGATCTCTTGGAGGAAAGTTAGTCTAGCTCTCAACTCGGCTAGAATAGAACCATTGTCGGGTAAAGTCATCCGTGAATTCATTGCCCTTAATGCAAATAGGGACTTTCTACTCAAAGCGTCGGCAACCACATTCGCCTTCCCAGGATGGAAGTCAATGACCATCTCATAATCTTTTATCAACTCTAACCATCTTCGCTGTCTTAAGTTCAACTCTTTCTGCGTCATCAAGTACTTCAAACTTTTATGATCAGTGAAAATTTGACATCTCTCACCATATAGGTGATGTCTCCATATCTTCAATGCGAAGACTATGGCAGCCAACTCTAAATCATGCGTCGGATAATTCTTCTCATGAGGCTTCAACTGTCTGGAGGCATAAGCAATCACTTTGCCTTCTTGCATAAGTACACAACCTAATCCATTTAAGGATGCATCGCTGTAAATTACAAATTCTTTCCCTGTATGAGGTTGTAATAAAACTGGGGCTTCTGTCAACATTGCTTTAAACTTCTCAAAATTTTGTTGGCATCGTTCTGTCCACTCAAACTTCACATCTTTCTGTAACAATTTAGTCATCGGGGTTGCAATCATGGAAAACCCCTTGACGAATCGTCTGTAATAGCTGGCTAGGCCTAGAAAACTTCTAATCTCAGAGATATTCTTTGGTGGCTTCCAGTCCATAATAGCCGAAATCTTACCGGGGTCTACTCGAACTCCTTCTCCCGAGACAATATGTCCCAGAAATCCTACTTCCTTGAGCCAAAATTCATTTTTACTGAACTTGGAATATAATTGATTTTCTCGTAGAATCTGTAAAACTATCTGTAGGTGCTCAGCATGCTCATTCTTATCTCGGGAATAAATCAATATGTCATCAATGAAAACGACTACAAACTTGTCGAGGTATGGTCTAAAAATACGGTTCATTAAGTCCATGAACACCGCAGGAGCATTAGTCAGACCAAAAGGCATGACTAAAAATTCATAATGCCCATACCTTGTTCGAAAAGCCGTCTTGGACGCATCTGATTCTCTTACTCTCAGCTGGTAGTACCCTGATCTCAAGTCTATTTTGGAGAACACAGTGGCTCCTTTCAATTGGTCGAAGAAATCATCGATCCTAGGCAATGGGTACCTGTTCTTTACCATCACTTTATTAAGTTGACGGTAATCTATGCACAATCTCATGGTGCCATCTTTCTTTTTCACAAATAAAACCGGAGCACCCCATGGAGAATAACTTGATCTCGGAAAACCTTTATCCACAACTCTTGCAATCGTGACTTCAACTCTCTCAACTTCGTTGGAGCCATTCTATAAGGAGTAATAGATATTGGTACTGCATGTGAGCTAGCTCAATGCTTTGAACTCAACTTCTCTAGCGGTGGTAGTCCCGGTAATTCTTCGGAAAAACATCCACGTACTCACATACTATTGGTACTGACTCAATCTTTAACTCTGTTTCTTTATCATTCATCACAAAGGCCAAATATGCCTCATACCCCTTTCTTACGTATCTCTGTGCCGTCATGTGAAAAATCATTGCCGAAGATTTACTTTGCTCATCTGATTCTACATGGAGAGTATCCTCATTCTCACATTTCATCTCAATATATTTCTTCCCACAATTAACTATTACACCATGAGTGGTCAACCAGTCCATACCAACAATGATATCAAACTCATCAAATGGTAGCAACATAAGATTTGCTTTAAAGTAATGACCTCTAATCATTAATGGACATTCTCTACATACTTCATTCACTAACACACTCTTGCATAAAGGATTAGACACTTTAATCGCAAATTCTGTAGAATCTATAGGCATTTTCATACTGGATACTAGTTTCATACAAATGTAAGAGTGTGTGGATCCAGGATATATTAAAGCAATAACTTTAACATCATGAAGAGAAAAGGTACTCGTAATAACATCAGGAGAAGATGCCTCTTCACGAGCGCAAATGGCATAAGTCCTCACAAGCGCCCTACCTTCGGGTCTCGCAGCCTGCTCTCTAGGGTTACCTCTTCCTCTCGCCCCACTTCCTGGGTTCCCCTGCGGTCTTCCTCTGACCACACTCCCGGATCTCGGGTTCTGAGTTCATTCTTCTTTTGTCGCCTCTGGACAATCTTTTATATAGTGGTCTTGGGAACCACATCTAAAACATGCATTTTCATGTGCTCGGTATTCTCCGAGATGATGTCTGCCACACTGTGGACATTCGAGTCTATCCGACCAGATGTTCCCCACACTAGCAACTGAGGCCGTCTGTGCCTTACTTCCCGAATACTGCTTACTCTTGTCCTTCCTTGAAAACCCAGTGGAAGTAGCAGATCGGGTAGGGAAATCTCTTAACTTCTTGGATGAAGATTGGAATGACTTATTCCACTGTCTCTTCCTAGAGTCACGAGACTCCATTTCAGACTTTCTTTTCTCTTTTACTAATTCCTCGGCTTTATAAGCCCTCTCTACTAGCACAACAAATTCCTTTAGTTCTAGGACAGCAACAAACAGTTTGATGTCCTTATTCAACCCGTCTTCAAATTTTTTACTCATGATGGCCTCAGTGGACACGGATTCGCGAGCGTACTTACTGAGTCGTACAAACTCACATTCATAGTCAGTCACTGACATCTTGCCATGTTTCAGTTCTAGAAATTCTTTCCTTTTTTGGTCCACAAACCTTTGACTGATATACTTTTTCTTGAATTCTTCTTGGAAAAATTCCCATGTGATCCTTTCCCTCGGTACCACCGACACAAGGGTGTTCCACCATTGGTAAGCAGAATCTCTTAGAAGAGAGACTACACACTTCATGCATTTCTCAGGTGTGCACGACAACTCATTAAATACCCTGATAGTATTTTCTATCCAGAACTCAGCCTTTTTCGGATTATCATCTTTTCTAGCCCAGAATTCTTCTGCCCATGTTTCCTGATTCTATCAACCGGAGGCTTCTCTCCTCTTACCACCTCTACTACTTGAGGGGCTACTGGGATAGGTTGAGGAATAGGTGGGGGTGGAGGGGGTTGTGCATTCAGGTTCGTACGAACGAACTCCGTGTACCATGTATTCATCATATGGAGGAAGGCTTCTCTAGCCTTTTCTCCTCATTCTTGACTCACCGTAGTCGGTCGATTCTCATTCTCGTTCGGCACCGTCCCTTCGGCAGGAGCTGGCACGTTACTTTCTACGTCATCCGCCACAGCTCTATCGGGATCCATTTACTAAATGTATAAACATAATTTAAGTCGTCAGGAGTCTTCACACTATCATTATAAAAATATTCTTACGTATGGTATGTATAGCTAGACTCGTGCTTGTGCTACGTTAGTCCTAGAACCGACTAAACCATAGCTCTGATACCACTAAATGTAACACCCCATACCCGAGTCTGAGGCTAAGACTGGATACAAGACATCACCATGCTTTAACTTGCTTAAAGATGTACTTACGGGCTGTAAAATTTTGTCCCGAAATAGAAACTCTTCTTTCTAGGTCAAAACGTACATATCATGGGCCTATGAGGCTTTAAACACATATCCGGGAACTTTTGGAACTCATCTGAAAACTTTTACTCGAAGCAGGGACCACACGCCCGTGCAACTTGAAACACGCCCGTGTACTCCTAGACATGCCCGTGTCTTCAACCCGTGGTCGACACGACTTGTTACACACGACCTGGACACGCCCGTGGCCCAGGCCCGTGCTCCAAACCTTAGTATTCTGACTTATCCACACGGTCTGTAAACACGCCCGTGTATATCAGTCGTGTGACAATTAAATTTCTAAGTGAAAAGTGCAGACTTCACACGGCCTTGGCACATGCCCATGTGCCAACCGTGTGTGTTACACGACCTGAACCAACGGCCGTGTGATCTGCTCGTGGCCTATCCTGACTTCAAGTATAAAAGTGCAGGGTACGCACGGCCTAGACACACGTCCGTGTATCCAACCGTGTGGGCACTTAGAGGCTATTTACCAAGCCAATTGCAACCCTGAAATCGAGATCACATTCATACTCAATTCAATTACTCAAATTACTACATCTTTCATTGATATATATAAACATACACACTTAGTCAAAGTTGGCCAATTTCTCTAGCCATAAACAAAAAGGATAATGAACAAGATAGCCTATACTATGGCTCTTCTTAAAACATATACGCAAATGAAGTGTTTCCTATACATGCCATACTTAATAAAACAACTTAACTATACCAAAATAGCGATTGATAGTGTGCTCCAAGCTCCGATGACGATGATCCACGAGAATTAGCTTGGCGGGACTACATGGAAAGAAAGAGTGAAAGGCGTAAGCATTTAGCTTAGTAAGTTTGCATATAATACACATAACAACTTACTTGCTTGAATTAAACCATTTGACATAAACAATGGTATCATAATTTCAACTATAAAGCTTACTTGCTCATATTTGATTCTTACATATCTCATGATACTTACTAGTCTCATACTTGTGAGGTAAACAAGGTACCTGTATCACTTGATCACATTGATCAGCGTACTTTGACATAATAATTATAATCTCTAATTTATCATTCATAACATGAATAATACTCATTTTCACTTGATAATAACTTTTCTTACTTAGCTTTCTTGTTATCTCATTTGAACTTAGATCGTTTGCCCGATGAATTTATATGAATAACCGAGGATACTAAATCTCATCTCACATAACTCAATACCAAAGCCATATCCTAGATACGGTCTTATATGGAATGTCTCATCTTGGTTTTGAGGCCATGTCTTGACATGGACTTATACGAAGTCTTTCTCGTGAGTTCCTTTGGAACTTACCATTGCCATGTCTTAACATGGTCTTACTTGGTATCTTTGCTCATGAACTGGTCAATGCCGAGCCTTGGCTTGGGCTTACATGAAGTCTCTTTCTCTTGATAACTTTTCAATGCCAATCTTGCCTTGGACTTACATTGTAACACCCCATACCCGAGTCCGAGGCTTAGACCAGATACGAGATATTACTTTGCTTTAACTTGCTCAATCATGCACTTACGGGCTGTAAAATTTTGTTCCAAATTAAAAAATTTTCTTTCTCAGTCTAATCATACATTTCATGGGCCTACGAGGCCTTATACGCGTATATAAAAACTTTCGAAACTTAATCGGAAACTTTTCTTTAAAGCAGAGGTCACACGCCCATGTGGTTTGGGACACGCCCGTGCACCCCTTTACACGCCCATGTCTTCCGACCGTGGTCGACACTGACTAATTACACACGGCCTTGACATGCCCGTGGACTTAGACCGTGTACTATACCTTGATATACTGACTTATTACACATGGCCGGGGCACACGCCCATGTTCTAACTGTGTGTCATGGACGGCTTCAACACACGATCATGGGATTAACCCGTGGCCTATTCTTACTTATGAGACTAAGGTGCAGGTTACGCACGGCCTAGACACACGCCCGTGTGTCTAACCATGTGGGCACTTAGAAGCTATCTACCAATCCTTTCCTTACTCTCAATTGCATACATTCATATACTTCTTCAAAACATCAATTGAAACACATAAATTAACACGTTTGGTTCATGAAAATAAAGTTTTCCTCTCATACACTTGGGAGAATTGTTCCCACAGCATTTACAACAACTTAAACCATCATAAATGGCTATACACAACCATACTATGAATACTTTTTGGCCAACAACATTTGGCTACCACAATTAGACTTCATCAAGTTTAAACGAATCCCTATACATGCCATGACTCTTAAGGACTTGATACCACATACCGTGTGTCTGCTCGATAGTGTGAAAACATCTCCGGTGGTCTCGAACCCTAGCTAAGTAATAAAACCTATAAGAGATGAGAAAAGTAAAGGAGTAAGCAATAATGCTTAGTAAGTTCATCTGTATAATTTGACAAATATTGATATTCACTTAATATACATAACCCCAAGGCAATATGTTGAGTTTTTCTCATCAACACATGGTTACTTACTCAACCATTCTTAAAACTTACTCATTCAATCTCTTACCACATTCTTACCATATCACAAGCTAATTCGCTTGTTTAATTAGCATACGTTCCTGCAATGATCGTCACAAGATCATATATAACAACACATCAAGCATTTTCAATAAGCCGCTCATGCTACTAATATCTCAGTGGTTTCACACTTAGCCCACCATTGAATCTCTAATAGGGAGGTATCGCATATAGCCCACCAATCATTTATAAGTGATGGTATCACACATAGCCCATCGATCAATAATCAATAAGGTGATATCGCACATAGCTTACCGTTATTTACATTCATGGATAATAATTCACAAGTATATCTCTATTTCAAATATTCATTCAAGAACATCCTCACATGTTTCCATTTTTCTTAACATTCTACGATACTCGTTCTCATTCACACAGTGCATCAAATACACATACCCTACTAGGGGTTCATCATTTATTGAATTCATCTCAATTCAATTCTAAACATACTTGTGCTACTCATGGTACAACCACATACATTCACATATACATTGAATCATTCGAATTGTTAAATAACTCTCTTGAGTCTCATGCACATAGTTCTCGTTGTCACTCTACCACAATTGGGTTTTACATACACTAACATATCGATTCCATGTCCCTGACATGGTCTTATACAAATTCTTACACCGAAGCCATATCCCAATATGGTCTTACTCGAGCCTTTAACCATCGTCCTATCGTGCTATACACCTTTCCCATTACTCTAAATTCAATTCCATTGACATCTCATCAAGAGACGTTTCATACATTCATATAGTAATATACATTCCATACAACATTAGAATACTAAATAAGCTCATACATAATTTCAACATTTTCACATGAACTTACCTCGATGTCGAAAGAGCCGAAAAAGACTTTTTGCCCACATTTCTCTTTTCATCCGTTCTAGGTCCGAAACTCATTTTCTTTGATCCAGAACAATGAAATTTACTCATTTAATCACTTAATGATCGTATTAAAACATAATCTCTACTTAGGAAAAAATGACCATTTTGCCCCTATACTTTGGCAAATTTATGATTTTGCCCCTAGGCTCGTAAATAAATTTTCATCACATTTTCTTGTTAAACAAGCCTAGCTGAACATTTAATCCTCTTACAACTATTCTCAATTCCATCAATTTCATGCCTTAATTAACAAATTACAACTTTTGCATTTTAGTCCCAATTAGGTGTTTTCATGACAACACCTTTCACAAAAGTTGTTTCTCATCATCCTATCATTCATTTTCTTTCATAAAAACTATTCAAACAACATAAAATCTCTCATGGCAAGTCCCTAGACTTTCAACCATATTGCAAACTAGTCCCCTCTTTAGAAAGCTTAAGCTTTAGGGGTCTCAAAAGTACAAAAATTAACATCTAAAGCCATCAAAATCACTTACTTGAGTGAAGAGAAGCTTGCTGAAATTTTCAAGCTTTCAGAGCCCTCCCATGGCTGATATTTTCGGTTGAAAGAGAAGAAATAAAAAGATGATAGCTTTTTGGCTTATTTCATCTTATTTTATTTCTTTTTAAACACCTAACATGACCACATTTAATGTTCTTGTCCCCTTAGCTTACTATGGCCGGCCAACTCACTTAGACAAGGCCAAATTGCTCATTTGGGACCTCCAATTACTAAGCCATAGCTATTTGGTACCTTTAGCCTATAGAATGGAACTTTTGCACTCTATGCGATTTAGTCCTTTTTTCACAATTTAGCTAGAAATCGCTAAAATTAAGGCACCAAAATTTTTATGCATCCTCATAAACATGTTATAACTCATAACGTAACATGAAAATAATTTTCTCTAACCTCGAATTAGTGATTCTGAGATCACTGTTCTGACTAGCCCCTAAATCGGGCTGTTACAATTCTCCCCCCTTAGGGATTTTCGTCCCCGAAAATCTTATCAGAAGGGTTAGCTACCAACATTCTTAAAATGTTTCCATCTAATCTTCAAAATCGCAAATCCACTTATCCTCAAATTCCTCTTGCCGTTAACTCTTAAGCTGTGATACATAAGATCGAAAAGTACCTTGAGACCTAGGTTATTCTTCCTCTGGGGCTTATACTATATCTAGAAATCCACTAATTTGGAACTCCGTACGTGCCCAAATGATCGTTCGGATCTTCACTGGTTGATTCACTACAATTCGAATGACATCCCCTTCTTAGGGAATCTTGTCAAACTGAATTTGAAATCTATAAGGTTTTACCTCACTTTCTCATTAAAGCATTCACCGACTGTAATAGTCTTGACTTATACGCTTTGAAAACTCAACTTCTAGTGGTCAACTATTTCTGACCATAATCTCAATCATATCGTGAAATGTACTCTATTGTCAAAACATTTATGCACATAACTGTACTTTCTTTTCTTGCATTAGTAGATATGCTACCACCAATCCCATACCAAAACTTCGTATAAGTTCGGATTTATCATCATTAAAATCCTATCTCGAGGAATCATCGACAACGAAAAACTTATACAACTTGTATTTTATCATCTCAATAAACTCATTCAGAGCTTATTTAAAATACCACTTATTATCTCATTATCGAACCCTTTTGTTCTGAAAAGAAAGCTCGCTCTTGTCATTAACTTTGCTTTGAAATCGGATATTACCAACTAAGATCAACCGAGTAACTAGCTCGCATTGCTTAACATGGATCTTTCGTAACATCTAACTTACAACAAGGACACAGAAGTGATCGTCTCGGGATCACTAACCTGTCAACTCTTTCTCTCGATTCAGACTGATTTCAGTACTAGAACTTTCAAATAAATAGTTCTTTTTATAGCTTTTGACTCAACTATCACGGTTTGAACATTCAGATGAGCATACCCTTGTATCATGCTCCCTACTCACGTACACACAATTTTGTTCTCTTTATTTATTCATGCGTGAATATACACAAAGCTTGAATCATATCTCAATACATTAATCTACTCTTTTCTCCACACAGAGAACATATTTCTAGCACACTCTCATCTGAGTTTCTCCTGCTGTACTAATCTAAAACCTTTACTAATATCATATCTCATGATAGCAGGGGCATTTAGGTCGAATTCATTAACTCAATTCGAAACACTCAAACTCATCATACAACGTGAAACTTGTGATTTCACTTCTTATACTAGAATCATCACCAACTTCCTCCTCATAGTACCCGAATAGGGTTACAAAGAGATAAAGAAATGTCGATTTCAGTTAACTAAATCGACAACCGTTTTGTCTGATTTTCACTATCGCCTAACATTCTCACATAGTTACGATTTATGAAAAGAACAACCACAACCGCTCGAAAGGCAACGGATAATAGTACACAATACTCAAGGGGATTATTATAATCCATATATGGCATCAACTAACCATGCACAATCTACAGGCTTCAAGCCAACTTACTCAAACTTGCCATTTATTTAGCACATATCGTGCAACACATTGCACCTACTTCTTCGTGATTCATTCACGAATGTCTGTATTCACTCATTCACATGACTTTAGTACTAGTCTTATTTCTATTTCTAACTTATCTACCTGTCCCTTCGATCACTAGGGATAATAAAAGATGTATATTCATCGTCATACATATAGGTACGACACCAATGTCACATCTCCAAGGTGGTCTTATATGGAGTCACCTCTAAATGCCAATGCCATTTCCCGGATAAGGTCTTATATGGGCTTCCACATCAAGTATCGATGCCATATTCTGAATATGGTCTTATACGGAATCATAACTTGGTGCCGAGGCCATGCCTAGAACATGGTCTTATACGGGACCTTATCTATTTCATATCTCAATGATAGCCTTTTCATTATAGTCTCCCAGGACTTCAACCTCATGTTCAACAGCAATTATTCTATCTACGAGCATCTCCGGTTAGTGTTGCAAGTGTTAAGGGAGAAGAATCTCTATGCCAAATTTAGCAAGTGTGAATTTTGGCTTAAAGAGGTTGCATTCTTAGGGCATGTAGTGTCTGCAGAGGGAATAAGGGTGGATCCTAGGAAGATCGAGGCAGTGCTAGATTGGAAACCACCTAAGTCAGTGGCAGAGGTTCGTAATTTCTTGGGATTGGCAGGCTACTACAGAAGGTTCGTGGAAGGGTTCTCGTCAATAGCTGCACCTTTGACAAAATTGTTGAGAAAGGAAGTACCTTTCGTATGGACAGATAGGCAACAGGAGAGCTTTGAGAAACTTAAGAGGGTTTTGACTGAAGCTCCGGTTTTGATAAAGCCGGAGACAGGGAAGGATTTTGTGGTGTACTGTGACGCTTCTCATACAGGATTAGGATGCGTATTGATGCAAGACGGGAAAGTAGTCGCTTATGCGTCTCGACAATTAAGGCCACATGAGGTTAACTATCCGACGCACGACTTGGAATTGGCAGCGGTGGTCTTTGCTCTTAAGGTATGGAGGCAGTATTTATATGGAGAAAAGTCAGTAATCTACACAGACCACAAGAGCCTTAAGTATCTGCTGACTCAGAAAGAGCTGAACTTGAGACAGCGAAGGTGGGTGGAGTTATTGAAAGACTACGATTTTTCTATTGAATATCATCCGGGCAAGGCGAATATGGTAGCAGATGCCCTAAGTCGGAAGGTAGTGTCGGATCTGAGGGCGATGTTTGCACATCTTAGCTTGTATGACGATGGAAGTCTGCTGGCAGAATTGCAAGTTAAGCCGACATGGTTGGAGGAGGTGAAAGAGAGTCAGTTGGCAGATGATGATATAAGTGCTAAGTTGCGGCAGGTACAGAGGGGGGAGTTAGAGGATTATGGAGTTAGCAGCGATGGAGTATTGTGTTGCAAGGGTAAGGTCTGTATGCCTAAGGATAAGGAGTTAAGGTGGAGAATTCTTCAAGAATCGCATAGTAGCCCCTATGCTATGCATCCTGGAGGTAGTAAGTTGTATAGAGATCTAAGGGATCAGTTTTGGTGGCCTGGTCTTAAGAGGAAGTTACCGAATTTGTAGGAAAAATGCTTGACGTGTCGCCAAGTGAAGGCCGAACACCAAGTTCCGTCGAGGTTGCTTGATCGATAAAGATTCCAGCGAGTGAAGTGGGAGAGAATCACCATGGACTTCGTTAGTGGGCTTCCCCACGCGCCTACTAAGAAGGACTCGGTATGGGTGATAGTGGATCGATTAACAAAGTCCGCACATTTCATTCCAAAGGCGGGTTGATTATTCTTTACAGAAGTTGGCGAAGTTGTATGTGGCGGAAATTGTAAGGCTGCATGGAGTGCTGGTGTCGATTATTTCAGATAGGGATCCAAGATTTACATCTTGGTTTTGGAAAGCACTACATCAGGCTTTAGGCACCAGATTGGATTTTACTACGGCATTTCATCCACAGTCGGACGGTCAATCTGAGCGAGTGATTCAAGTGTTGGAAGATATGTTGAGGGGCTGTGTGATAGACTTCAGAGGAAGTTGGGAAGAATACTTGCCTTTAGCAGAATTTGCATATAATAACAGCTATCAAGCCAAGATTCGAATGGCACCGTATGAAGCGTCAGAGATGGGCGTATGTCGTACACCTACGTGTTGGACGAATTAGGAGAACGCCAAGTTTTGGGTCCAGAGATTGTGGCGTAATCCGAAGAAAAGGTTAAGTTAATTCGGACACGGTTAAAGGAGGCATCCGACAGTGCGTAAGTCGATGCGGATCTTAAGTGAAAGGAAATA
Organism: Gossypium sturtianum; assembly: GCA_025698515.1. NCBI lineage: Eukaryota > Viridiplantae > Streptophyta > Magnoliopsida > Malvales > Malvaceae > Gossypium > Gossypium sturtianum. The sequence continues at coordinate 130,163,473 of CM046948.1, forward strand.
GAATTTGTTTGTGGGAGATCGTGTGTTTCTTAAAGTTTCGCCATGGAAGAAGGTGATGAGATTTGGTCGCAAAAGGAAGTTAAGTCCTAGGTTTATAGGACCTTATCGGGTATTGAAGCGGGTTGGACCAAGATGGCATACCGCTTAGAGTTGCCTCGAGTTGAAGCGGATGCACGATGTGTTCCATGTTTCTATGCTACGTCATTACCGATTGGATCCATCTCATGTAGTGACGGTTGAGGAGGTGGAGCTAAGGCCAGATTTGTCCTACGAGGAGGAGCCGATCCAGATCTTGGAACGAGATGTGAAGGTATTACAAAGGAAATCAGTTCCTTTAGTCAAAGTGTTATGGCGTAATCATGGATCGGAAGAAGCTTCTTGGGAGCCGGAAGAAGCAATGCGACAAAGAATACCCTCACCTATTTTAGCTGTAATTTCGAGGACGAAATTATTTTAAGGGGGTAGAACTGTAATATCCGAGATTTTGGGCTTGTGCATTTTTGCTTAAATATATGTGGAAGCATGTCTATGTGTATGTTGAGTGTGTTTTATGAATTTTGAGAACTTTAGAGTGTAGGTGAATGCCTTAGAAAATATCGATTTTAAGTCTTGAAGTGGAGCCAAGTCGGATAGGCCTTAAGAGAATTTGTAGGAGAAATAGGACATAAAAATCATCTTGGTAAAGTGGCAGGAAGGCGCCACTTAAGGCTTTGGTAAGTGACGCCACAAGAAGGGTAAAAGGGCCTAGGTTCGAGTAGCAAGGGACGCAAATAGGAGTTTTATTTTTTTTTGCAGCAAGGATGAGCAGTGGTGGACGGCATTGGGAGACCGAGGGATGAGCTCATGATGTGATTAAATTCCTTTTAAAAATTCGGCTAAAGGGAGGAGATAATTGTTGTTTTATTTAAATTATTTTAAATGGGTAAAGAAGAGAAGAAATAGGTGAAAAGAAGGAAGGCGATAAGGGGAAGAGGAGTTGGCCGAATATGGGGCATTGGAGGATGGCATTTTCGGTTTGATGATAATAGGATAGGTGTGCCGAAAATTGATGCTCTTCTCATCTTTCTCATTTGTGCCGAAAATCCTTAGGAATTCAACTTGCTTTCTTTGCTTTCTACTTCCTTTTCTCTTCAATTGACCAAAGCCTAATATCCCTCTCTCAAAATCCCATCATTGCCGATTCTCCCTAAAGCCTCATACTCTCCCTCTCTTTCACTTGTTGAAGCCGAATCTCCCTAGTGTTCATCAAGTCGAACCTATAACCCTTTGCTATTCTTTTCTAAGCCGAAAGTTCACTTCATTGACACCCATTGAAATCGACACTCCTAAGCACCAAGATCCTATCATCTTTCTCATTTGAACCAAGTTCGCTACTTCAGATCTTCCTGTCGATCCCTTGGAGGGTGGTGACCATTTGCGCTTTGGTCTTTCTTTTTCTGGTGAAGGACCTCTTCTATGTCGATTTACTATTCTTTTTCTTTCTTTGGTCATCGAAATCAAGACTTTAACCACATTGTTGCTCTATGGCCAAACTCAAGGAGGGTTTCGGGATTCCTATTGTAACTGACTTCAAGAGAGGAGATCTTCGGGATTTCAAAGATCCAAGGTAAGCCATGTGTGATATTCGGCCAAGGGCCATTTTCATAGATCTTGTGCAATAGGCTGACCCTAACATGTACCATGTTGGATTTTGACATCTTCATAGCCAAGTGACGATTTTCGGGATTTAGATCCGCAAGGTAAGAGGGTATCAATATTCGGCCAAGGCCATTTTAAGTGTTAGTGATTGGCCGATTCTAACTTTGATTTTTAGGGAAGAGTTCAATCTGTTTCAGTAGACTTTCGGGATTCAGTGAATACGATAGTAACTAGGTGTGTACCCCACACTAATTCTTAATAGATTTATGGCATCAATTTAATATATGTGCTTATAATATTGTGAAAAGTGGGCAAAGGTACCATGCAATGGTACAAAGTACTCAGGTACGTAACTTTAACGTTATGTTAATAAATGATATGAATATCTGGAATATGGCTCATGTGTGAATATTGATAAGAATATGAAATAAGGCATAAGGCATGATATTGCATGTTTTGTATGACTTGGGGCATACGAGTTATATGGAAAGGGGAAGTGATCTGGTGGTTTATACCACAATATCTGAATGTGGTGACTCATGTCACTAAATCTGAATGTGGTGACTTATGTCACGAAATATTATCTGGTGGCTATGCCACAAATTTTATAAGGGCGATGAGCACGTCATCTGCAGCTGATCGCTTCGATGATGTGTAGCGGATGGAGGGTCGACTTAGTAGTCCCCGATGTGTGATGGTTGGTACGGGTGATGTGTAGCGGATGGTTATCTAGGTTTGGGTTCGGGATTGCATCATTATTTATATTCATTATATGTGTATGATTTGATGTGCCTAAATCGTTGGGATTGGTGTTGGTTATACACACCGAGTCTGCTTTGACTCACCCTGTTGTGGATATTTTTCAGTGACACTCGATGAACGGACCGGTCGGTAGGAGCTTAGTGGTGGCCATGTTCAACTCGACTTTATTTTAATTTTGGACTTTTTATTTCTAAGTATTTTGGATTTATTTCGGGTTTTGCTTTGATGTAATAAGGCCATAGCTATAAACTGATTATGCATGCATGTTTATTTATTTTATTATGATACAATTTTTATCCATTTAAAGTTTAAGCAACTTTTCTTAAAAATAAATTTTAAATGTTTAGACACCTAAACACAAACGATTTTCGAATTAAAGATTAACTCCAAAACAACTCGACATTTTTTTTTATAAAACCACCCAAATTTTCCAAAGTAATAAACATGAATTTGAAACGTTTTACTCAAGGAACATACCGGATCCGGTCTGGGCTCGTGGGCCGGGTTTGGGGTGTTTTATTTGTGGCTCCAAGTCCAAACTTTTTATAACGATGTGGATCCTTCAACGAGGCAATTAATTGACTCAACCGCCGGTGGAACCCTGAATAATAGAACTCCTGAGGCAGCCTACGAGTTTATTGAAGAGATGTCACTGAGTAACTATCAGTGGCAAGTCACAAGAACAAGGCCAACAAAAACAGCCGGAGTTTACAACCTCGACGCAGTAACCATGCTATCAAATCAGGTAGAACTGATGAATAAGAAGATTGATAGTTTGTGTTCTTCGCAGGTACATCCAGTCATGCGGTGCTATGCAAGTGGAACTATGGCGAATCCTGAGTACCCACCCTACCAACCAGGCACAGAGAGCGAACAGATGAACTATATAGGTAACAATTTCAGATCTAATAATAACCCATATAGTAATAACTATAATCCAGGTTGGAGGAACCACCCAAATTTTTCGTGGGGTGGACAAGGAAATCAAGGAAATCAAAGACAACATCCTCCTAAAAATTTCCAAAAGCAGCCCTATCCACAAGAAAAGAAGCCGAGTCTTGAAGAGACGTTGAAAAAATTCATAGCATCCACAGAAGCCCGTCTCCAAAAAAAATGAGGTAACACTCGATACCCAACAAACATCGATCAAAAACATCGAGAACCAAGTTGGAGGACTTACAAAGGCAATCAGGGAAATTACCCAGTCAGTCGGAGAAATTGCAAAGCTATTATCCGAACGACCGCAAGGGCGTCTACCGAGTAATACTGAAATTAATCCAAAGGAGCAAATCCAAGCCATAACAGCTCAAGAAAGTGAAGAAGTAGACGAACCAAGTCCAACACAAGGAAACGAGGTAGAAAAAGGTAAAGTTGAGGTAACACAAGACAAACCAAAACCGGTAATCAAGGAGTACCAACCTCGAGTACCTTACCCTGAGGCATTAAGAAGAGACGACACAGAAGAACAGTTCGGTAAGTTTCTTAAACTCTTAAAGAAATTACATATTAACTTACCATTACTTGAAGCTCACGCAGATGCGATTCTAGGAAATTTTTAAAAGAGCTTCGACAAACAAACGGAAGTTAGACGAGTCATCACATGTGGAACTTAACGCAAAGTGCTCAGCAATTCTCCAAAATAGGCTACCACAAAAGCTAAAAGATCTAGGGAGTTTTACAATTCCATGTTTAATTGGTAGACTAACTGTTGATAATGCGTTAGCTGATTTAGGGGCAAGAATAAATGTCATGCCTTATAAATTGTTTAAACAATTAGGTCTAGGGAAACCCAAACAAACTAGGATGAGCATTCAATTAGCTGATAAAACTGTTAGAATTCCTAGGGTATTATCGAAGATGTTCTTGTGAAAATCGATGCATTCGTTTTCCCATGAGACTTTGTTGTCTTAGACATGGATGAGGATAATTCGATCCCCCTAATCTTAGGAAGACCCTTTTTAGCGACTGCCAAGACTAAAATTGATGTTGATGCAGGAGAACTCATAATTTGTGTAGGTAATGAGACAGGCACCATCAAGGCTCTCGACTCGGCTAGAACATCGAGTAATCAAGAAATAACTCGTGAAGATCGAGGGATTCAGTTTGATGATCTAGACGAGTGGAAGACACACTTCAAGGAGAAATTAGGGACACATGACGAAGAACTGGAACTACAAGAGATAAAACCGAAGGAGCCCCCAAAAAGAGCTAATAGGAACAACAAATCACTTCAAAATAGGGGACCAAGTAATCATTAGATCAGATCAGTAAATCCTCAAATATCTCATCCGGACTCAGCACAAACAAAGAAATATCTTTTAGGGTAACCAGTGTTTTCCCACACAGAGCAGTCTAGGTAAGTAATCCTACTTTTGGTACTTTTACTATAAACGCATCTCGACTTAAATTTTTTCACGAGGATACAGATAATAACATGAGGAAGGACTTCCAACTCCTCAAACCACCTCAAGATGCAAACTAGAAGAGAGTCTAGCTTAAGACTATAACGAGTGCTTCTCGAGGCAACCCGAGCACTAATACTAGTATTTTTATATATATTCAGTTTATCTTAATTTTCCTTTTTATCTTCCTTTTTAAAAACTAACAACCAACTAACCAAGTGCAGAATTCCAGGCCACACGGCCTTACACACGACCGTCGCCGTGGCCGTGTGGGTACTCCGACGCTTTGAACTAACAGAGCAGAGAAGGTACATGTCAGGGGAAAACAGATTTTCAGAATCACAGACCCAACTACTACCCCACGGGCACCAACAAAGTGGCACGGCCGTGCTTTTACAAACCGTGTGAGAGGCTACCGACTTCCCAACCATCGGTTGAACACGCCGCGTCTTTGGATAATCTGTGCCAATATATTGACTTGTCGAACACAGGCTAGACACGAGCGTGGGGAACCAACACGCCCTAGAGCACGGCCGTGCGAGGCGGCCGTGTGAATCAACACACCCTCAACCTACGGGCGTGGGAAACTGCCAGATCTGAAAGTTTATTTAAACACCATATGCTTCTCCTTTCTTTTTTTTTAACCCACTTTCTTTCTTTCTTCTCCATTTTTTTCTTTCTTTCTTTCTTCCTTTCTTTTCTCCCTCTTTCTTTTTCCTTTTTCCTAATAAATCCTTAGACTCTTGAGCCACAACAGTATCATATCCATGGAAAGGAAGCGTAAAAGGCTAATCACAGTCTCCTCAAAGGAGATCGATTCACATGAGTTCATGCCGGCAGCTTAATCCAAACAACAAGCCAAGGGGCTTTGAGACCAATTATATGTTCTTTTATTTTTATCTTCTCCTTTATTTTCCTTATCTTTACTTCTCTTCTACTTAATTTATCTTATTTTATCTTAATTTCTTAATTTTAGGTTCTAAAGGCTGCTTGGGAATCACGCCACCACCACCACCATAACCTCAGCCTTAGAAATCACACCCAACAATAAGGACCTCCCAGTCCATTCATCTTTTCTTTTAATTTTAGTTTTCTTCTTAGTCTTCTTCTCTTTATCTTCCTTGTCCTTAATTTTATATTTAGTTTACTTTAATTATGTCTTAATGATCCCTGGCTAATTCTCCACGAGCCTCCCAATTTCTTCATCTAGCGTAGGTTCGTCATCCAGACGGCCCATCACCACCACCAAAGGCACAATCTCCTCTCAAGGAACCATCCAAAAATTCAGGAAGTTTTCACTTATCCCCATATCTGATGATTTTATTACAAGGTTATTATATATTTTTGTACATTGAGGGCAATGTACATCTCAAGTGTGGGGGGTGAACAACCTAAAAAGATACCTAAATCAAATCCCTAAATTTAGTCTTGTTTGAAAGTAAATTACTCATATTACTAATTAGGATGGAATTTCTGATGATTTATGATTTTTGTTGATATGTTTTAGATTAAGTCATTGATAATTGTGCATTGATAATTAAATTCTAAGAATACTAGAGAATCAAGCATGATAAGTCTATTTTTCAGAAATTAAAAATTTGCTAGGTTGTCAAACTGAGTTTAAATATTATCTTGAAGTTTGAAATTTACGAGGTTAACATCAAAATACCCATAAATTTTGTGAGTTTTTGAGCCTTATAGAGCATAAATTCTTTTTCTTGCTCACTTTATTAATTATGAGTGTGTCAACATTGATCTGTTATTCTAGAACTTGCATCGATTATACATGTCGAGACCACATTTTTTTGATTTGATACACAGAGATGATAAAGGCACCTAGGATTTAACCCACTTACTCCATTAAAAAGCCTACCTTCATAATTAACCCTTAGTGAACCCCGTTTAATCCTAACAACCCTATTTATTGACATAACCGCTAATATTAACCTAGAACCCCTTTGTTTTTGTTATCACCATTCCTTTTGACTACCCTTATATCAAGATTTGATTTGATTAATAGCCTAACTCTGTTTTTATTTCAGTAATTATGTATTTATGATTGTTCTTACACAAAAACAAAAACGAAGTATATCCATTATTCATTCTTAGTTAGGTAATTTGTCAATTCAATCTCAATTCTAACCCTCTAATTCAGCCTTACTCCACACCTTAACCCTAGCCCCGTTACAACCCTAACAAAGACCTTTTGATTTGTGTTTTCATCTCATATTTCAGTGTTGGAGATTTGTTTTTCATGCAAGCCTATGGGATTAACTTTTCATGTTCGACTTTTGAGTGCCTAAATTTTGAACCTTAAACACTTTGAGTGATTTGAGTGAATCCTTTGTGAGGATGTCAATCCTTGTCGATTTCAAATTAAAGGTAATTATTTAGGTAAGGGGAGACACCTATATTTTCATGCTACAAAATCTATGACTTATATTGTTTGAATATTTAGGACTCTTTGAGTTGAATTATCCATGCATAAATTATCTATGAATTATGATGAGACACTATCAATGACTATTGTGAATTGAAGAAAGTTCGTTTTAATTGTAAATTGAGAATTTTGCTTGAGGACAAGCAAAAGCTTATGTGTGGGGGTATTTGATAAACAGTAAAAGTAACATATTCTAAGCCCACATTTAGTATGCTTTTGGATGATTTAAGCCCCAATTTATGTAAAAAGGTGCTCTTAATCCTTTCCTTTCATGTCTTATACTCAGGAAAGCACCTGATGACGAAAAGAATGAGAAACGGTCTTAAAACGGACCAAATTGGGCCAAGCCATGAAATCAACACGGCCTGGACTTCAAGCCACACGGCCGTGCCACCATTCCTACTAGAACACGGCCTTACCACGACTTACACGGCCGTGCCTCATTCAACAGTGTCGAACACAGCCTGGCCACGATTTACACGGGCGTGTGACATGGCCGTGCCTCTGCCGTGGAGAAGAGTAATTTCATTCAAGAAAGGATACTTAGTGAGAAAGAAACGTGTTTCAAAAGCCTATAAATACACCCTAGGTACCAACTGAAAGGGGTCGGAGAGCTAGGCCAAGAAGCCAAGCTGAAAAGGTCAGATTTGTGGGAATCACTCGAAGATAGCCAATTGATCCATCTCAAGAAGCCGGAATTCTACTCAAGACGGAGGATCTCCTCTTCAATTCCTTCAGGGGGCTTTAGGGATTTCTTATGTTTTGTTTTATCTTTTCTCTTGAGATGTTGTCTTTTATTATTATGAACTAAACCTTCGGATACCCGAAGGGGATAAACCCTATGATGAATCTTTTTATTTGATTTTTGAATTATATGATAATAACTTAGTTTGTTCTTAATTGTGTGAACTTAATCCAAATCTAATGTGCTTAGGTGGAGGAGGAATAGACCCTGCCTAAGAGTAGATCCAACATAATTAAGCGAAGTTAACGTTCGCCCAGAGATATGGTGACGAGATTTTTCCGGATTAAGGTGAAACCTAATATGGGAGTCCACAGATCGATTTACTGCTATTCTAGGGGGTTATTATAAACGAACAAGAGTTCCACTAATTAACATAGGGTTAGACGTTATTCGCCTCGAGAGAGGGTTTAATATACATTAGGGAGTCTCACGGATCAAACTAAGTAAATAAATCATATGGTTCAAAGTTAGATAACAAGTGAAGTCTAGGTGGATTTTTCCTAAGGGTATCGTTTGAGTCAACTGAGTTTTCCCAAACGTTATTTCCCGAATTCATTCTTTTTGTCTTTGCGTTTTAGCTTAGTTAGTAGATTATTTTTAGTTTAAACAATCATCACTTTATATTAAGGCTAAATAATAAAAAGATGGTGAGTATTAGTACTTTTAGTTCCTTTGGGTTCGACAATCCGGTCTTGCCTAAACTATACTACTGTTCGATAGGTGCACTTGCCTTTAATCGTTGTTAGAGTTAGTTTCCAGGTTCGATCATTCTTTTATAAATTTTAAAACTCTGATTTAAAGCGATCAATATATTTGGACATAAAATGATAAGACAAAAATTATGAATGCATGCTAAAATGAAATGGAAAAAATAACAAAAAAATGAATGAATCTTGGAGTGAAATTGTTGGTACTTTAATTTGGACGAGTGGATTTTCGTGCAGCATGCTTGTAGTGCTACTTGTTTTTAAACATGTTGATTGGCACCTTGTCTTCCTCATCATTCGATTTTGTGAGATATTCAATCAGCTTATTGATGTCATGATCTTGCTGTGTTATTGGCGCAGTCGATTGAGGTGGGATAGGTGTAGTAGCATCCGCAAGTGGTGCAGAAGTTGGGTTTGCTTCTTCTTCATCATGGTCAGTCTCAATAATCACTGATTTAGTCTTCTCTTTATCTCCCTCTGGTTCTTTTGTGGCCTTCTCCTCAGTGGTAGGGTGTGTGGGGGTAGGTTTAGTTTCATCAACCTTTGCTTCATCATCTTCCTCTTCTTCTGCATTAGAGAGCAGTTCCTTGGAAAAGTTGGGGAACGCAAGAATACGCCTGGTGAAATTCTTCTGAAGGGATTTCTTGATAGCAGCGCCCCTCTTCCTCACATAACCCTAGAATAGAGCCATTTCTTCCCATTCCCTGCCCAAATTAGTAGCAATTCTTGGTTGCTGCTTCTCGAACAAACTGATCTGCTTGTGCAACCTCTCCAGATAACTAAACACTTGTTGCTCAAAGACATTAGTAGAAGTGGAAAAGGTTGCTGGGCACAAGTTGGGGTGGAGGATGTAGAGCCAGAACCGAGAGGTGGATGTCCTGGAAATTACTCCCCTCTTTATAATGGCCCCTTTGTTTGGAATCATATCTTCATTTGCTTGAACCGGGACTTTCACACGTTGGCAAAGGGCAGTAATAAGGGAATGAAAATTAAGGCTGCAAGCATTCTTCTTGGCACACCTATGAACATCTTTAAAAATGATTTTTCCCATGTTGGTTTTCCTCTCTTTCATTACATAATGGAGTAGCAGCATTCGCTTTTTTGAAATTGTAGAGTTATGAGTATGACTCAGACGTGATTTAAAAAAGTGGTACCAAACTCGACAATGGGGTTTCAAAGAAACTCGTTATACAGTGTAGTAATCTTGTTTAGACACTGCCCATTTGGTTCCTTCCACACACATATACTTAAGAACTTGATTCAGTCCCTTCACCGTGATTGTTGTGGCAAACTAAGAATGCTCATCTTAATGATCAGGTAAGCCATATTGAGCATTGATAAAGTACTCACCAAAAAACACTGAAACACCTCTCACATATATAAAAGAATTGTTGGGAGAGGTATGGTGGGCATAAAACTCCCGCGACACCTGTAACACCCCAATCCCGGTCAAAACGCTACGACCGAATCTGGCATGTCACAGGGAAGAAAACACTTTTGAAAACCGAGTTATCGTCTTGAATTGGAAAGAAAACCTTTGAATTTATAAAAACAGAGTTTGTATTGCGTGACCAGTTGAACCATTTTGAGACTTAGTTTGAAAAGTTGCGTTGCTTGTTATTAATACTCGATTGCTGATTACCCGATTGTAAAATCTTGAAAATCCCAAAATTATTTAAGTTTTGAAAAGATCCATTTCATAATTCATTAGGCATGCCTTAACGATCAAAACAAAATTAAAGAAAATTAACAAAATAAATAAATCCAAGTTAAAATTTAGATGGCCTTATTACATTACCAAAATCTAACATAAAGTAAAATAAATCCGAAATAACTATTTAAAATAAAAACTGAAATATCGTGCATGGCCACCTCGAGTCCACCTCGGCTCCATATTCGCGATCTAAGGATTACCTGCAAAAAAATAACGGAAAGGGTGAGTCGCCGAGACTCAGTGTGTAAATCCCCGTCCAATAGATTTTAGGCTCTCACACAGATTCATATGCAAAATATGTATGTCATGCAACCCAACCAACCTAGATATCCATCCGCATCTCCTATGTCTACCCAACATTTGTGGCACCTAGCCACTGGTGGTACCTAACCACAGGTGGTTCCAAACCACCGGTGACAAAAGTCACAAATAATCATATGTGGGGCCAACCCACTCGTGGTACCTAACCACTGGTGACAATCCCTTATATCAATATGTGGGGCCAACCCACTGTGGTACCAAACCACTGGGACGAGTCACAGAAATAAATATATGTGGTACCTAACCACCGGGTGGTTCCAAACCACCGAGACTTAGTCACAAAATGATGATATGTGGGGCCAACCCACTTGTGGTACCTAACCACCGGTGACATCTGAAAGATCATATTTTCTCCTCTTCTCATCATGCCCCAATTGCATGTACACGCATTACAATATGGTATGATCATACTTAACGATTTAAATAACATGGCACATTCAGGTTTCAATATATGCAATTAACGTTAGCAACCATAATAGACTTACCCGGAGTCCTCGCTTTTACCCACAAGGGTAACTTAGTGATCCCAACCATCACTTCGGCTTTTGGCAATACATGATAATAACATATTTAACATATAAAGTGTGTAAGAGTTACACACACGATAACGCAGTAACACAATACTTTCTACGTCGACACTCGCTGATGTGCACTACCGCTTATCCGCCTAATACTCGCTCGTAAGTCACCCCACAACCCGCTGGCCAATCCCGAATCACGACATCGCCGCTTTAAACTTAGGGGTTGGGTTTACAGTCCAACCCTCCTATCGCTATCGACATTTGAATCCATGAACAAACCTTGGTCACTAGACCGATTTAAAGCAAAATAAATCGAATCAAAAAAATTAACACTCAAAGCTAAGACCCTTACCTAAATTGACAAATCCAGGCTTTAGGCTTGATTCACAAGCCAAACGAATCCCGGAGATCTCCAAAAGAATGCAACACCACTTCTACCTATATTCGACCAATCATCCAACCATTAGGCCAAGTAGCCATTCGACTTTGGCATGAAAACCCGAAAGAGAGATAACGAAATAAGAGAAATCGCCCCTTACCTTAACTCAACAGATTCGATCAACACCTAGGAAGAATCGGCACCACACCACCCTAGAGAAGATTCGGCAAAGGCTAAGGTAGAAGAGAATCAAATAGGAAAGCCAAAAATAGCAATAAAGATCTTCAAATGGAGGCTTAGGAGTTTCGGCTTTTAGGGAAAAATGGAATAGGGAATGGGAGTTTGAGGTTTCGATTTTGAGAATAAACAAATAGAGAAGGGAAACGATGAGAAACAAACTTCGGCTCCTAGGGAGATTGAGAGAAAACGCAAGAGAGAATAGCTAGGAGATTCGGCTTTGGAGAAAGAAAGTTTGGGCAAGAGGTATTCAGCTCTTACAAGAAATTGGAGATAAGAATAGAGTTAGGGAGTTTCGGCCCCAAGAAGAAATTGAGAGAAGAGAGAAAAACCAAAATGAAAGGAGGGTTCGGCTTTGATGTAATTGGCAAAGGAAATAAACAAAGATGATGAGTAGAGAGCAATGTAGGTTTTGACCAAACACCAAAAAGTAGAAAAGAAGAAGAGGCTTAGGGGACAATTCGGTTTTGGGTAATTGAGAGAAAAGAAAGAATGCAAGCCAAGAGTGTGGGAGTGATTCGATTTAGGCACCAAGAAAATGAGAGGAAAAAGGCCCTAGAGGCTCCCTATCTAGCCGAATATTCAACACCCCCTTAAGGCTATCACCAACAATCGGTTACCCCTAAGATAACACCCAAAAACCGAATGCTCAACCCCACCTGACACCTTCACCATTTGGCTAACCCTTCACACCCTTTAATCCCTTCTTTTCCTCCTTAATTGCCTCTCCTCCACTCATTCAAACAAGTTTGAATGATTCAAACTCCTAAAATTCCTCTCCACCATCTGTTCAAAACTTTTGACTCAATCCACTCTCCCCTTTCCAAGCATCCTAGTCGAACTCCACCTCTGCTCCACTTGACGCCAAAAAGAGTTCTCAAAATGAGAACAACGCGACTTGAACCTGCTCCCTCCAGCTCCCTTGTGGCGTCACCTACCTTACCCTTAATTGGCGCCTCCTTGCCACTTTGCTAAGGCACTTCTTTTGTGTCATCCAACACAAACAATATCCCTTAATACCCAACTCAGCTAGCTTCCCCTAAAAGTTCTCAAAAAGCAAATTTTCACCAAGACTCCGGCTTACCCCTAACTCATTCCTGGACCCTAAAGTACCCTAACTAGCATGTCAAACCTAGTATTCACATACAAACACATAAAATACAAAGGCCCTGATTCAGGATGTTACAGTTCTACCCCCCTTAAAATAATTTCAGCCTCGAAATTACCTGGTCAAAAGAGTTATGGGTATTGCTGCCGCATAACCTCCTCTGGCTCCCACGTGGCTTCTTCTGATCCATGATTCTGCCATAACACCTTCACCAAAAGAACTGATTTTCTACGCAATACTTTGACATCCCGATCCAAGATTTGCACTGGTTCCTCCTCAAAAGACAAATCTGGGCTTACTTCAATTTCTTCTACTGGCACAACATGAGACGGATCTGAACGATAACGTCTAAGCATCGAAACCTGGAATACGTCATGCATCTGACTCAACCCTGAAGGTAACTCGAGTTGATAAGCTACTGGTCCCACACGCTTCAACACCCGATAAGGCCCGATAAACCTGGGGGTCAACTTACCCTTCCGACCAAACCTTAGCACCTTCTTCCACGGCAACACCTTCAAGAAAACCTTGTCACCCACTGCAAATTCTATATCTTTCCGTTTAAGATCAGCATAGGACTTCTGCCTGTCCGAAGCTTCCTTTAAACGAGTTCAAATCAGCTTAACCTTATCCTCCGTTTCAGCCACCAACTCTGGACCAAACAATTGACGCTCACCCAACTCTGTCCAACACGTAGGGGTACTACACTTCCGTCCATATAGCGCTTCATACGGTGCCATCTGAATACTCAACTGGTAGCTATTGTTATACGCGAATTTCGCCAACGGTAGGATTTCTTCCCAACTACCTCTGAAGTCTAAGACACAGCCCCTCAACATATCCTCCAGAATCTGAATTACCCTCTCCGACTGCCCATCAGACTGTGGATGAAATGCTGTACTGAAATCCAACTTTGTACCCAAAGCCTGATGCAACGCCTTCCAAAATCTTGACGTAAATCTAGGGTCTTTGTCCGTAATGATCGACACTGGCACCCCATGCAACCTTACAATCTCCGCTATATATAATCCAGCCAACTTTTGAAGTGAGTAATCCACATGCACAGGTATGAAATGAGCAGACTTTGTCAAACGGTCAACAATCACCCCAAACCGAGTCCTTCTTAGTAGGCGTGAGGGGTAGCCCACTGACAAAATCCATCGTAATCCTTTCCCATTTCCACTGCGGAATCTTCACCGGTTGCAACAATCCCGAAGGTAACTGATGTTCTGCCTTTACCTGCTAACACGTCAAAAACTTACCCACAAATTCAGTTACCTCTCGCTTTAGACCCGGCCACCAAAACTACTCCGGCAAATCCCGGTACATCTTACTACTTCAAGGATGCATAGCGTATGGACTGCTATGTGCTTACTGAAGAATCTTCTGCCTTAACTCCACATCTTTTGGCATGCAAACCTTCCCCTGGAAACATAACACTCCATCTCTGCTCAAGCTATACCCTCTAATCCCCATTCTCGCACTTGCAAACATCGAGCGCCCAAGACATCATCTGATAGTTGTTTCTCTTTAACCTGATGCACCCATGTCGGCTTCACTTGCAGTTTCGCTATCAGACTTCCGTCATCATACAGACTAAGGTGGGTGAACATTGCTCTTAAGTCTGATACTACCTTACGGCTCAACGCGTCTGCCACCACGTTAGCCTTACCCGGATGGTACGCAATCGGGCAGTCATAATCCTTCAACAACTCAATCCACCTCCGCTGCCTTAAATTCAACTCCTTCTGAGTAAGTAGGTATCACAAACTCTTATGATCCGTGTAAACAATAGACTTCTCCCCATACAAGTAATGTCTCCAAATTTTCGTATGAAACCACTCGCAGCCAACCTGCATCATACGTCGAATAATTCACTTCGTGAGGCCTCAACTGTCGAGAAGCATACGCTACTACTTTCTCTTCTTGTATTAGCACACATCCGAACCCTGTATGCGACGCATCATAATAAACCGTAAACTCCTTCCCCGCTTCAGTCGAATCAATACCGAGCTTCCACAAAATCCTCTTTAACTTCTCAAAACTTTCTTGTTGTTTGTCCGACCACACAAACGGAACCCCTTTCCTTAGCAACTTGGTTAATCTGTGCCGCAATCAAAGAAAACCCTTCCACGCACCTTCCAGAATACCCCGCTAAACCCGTAAAAACTCGAATCTCCACCACGCACTTAGGTAGTTTCCAGTCTAACACAGCTTCAATCTTCCGAGGGACAACTCTAATCCCCTCAGCTGACACCACATGACCCAAAAAGGTAACTTCCCTTAGCCAGAACTCGCACTTACTAAACTTTGCGAATAATTGCTTTTCCCTCAGAATTTGCAAAACCACACGAAGATGTGCATCATGCTCCTCCTCGGACTTCGAGTACACCAGAATATCGTCTATAAGCACTACGACGAACCGATCCAAATACGGTTGAAAAACCTGATTCATCATATCCATAAATGCTGCTGGTGTGTTGGTCAATCCAAACGGCATCACCAAGAATTCGTAGTGACCATAACGAGTATGAAACACCGTCTTATAAATATCTGCCTCCTTAACCTGAAGCTGGTGATACCCCGACCTCAAATCTATCTTGGAGAAGACTGGTGCTCCCTTAAGTTGGTCGAACAGGTCGTCTATCCTCGGCAATGGATACTTATTCTTAATTGTTAACTTATTCAGCTGACGGTAATCTATACACATTCGCATCGATCCGTCCTTCTTCTTAACAAAGAGCACGGGTGCCCCCCAAGATGACACACTCGGCCAGATAAAACCCCGATCTAACAACTCCTAGATCTGCGCTTTCAGCTCCACTAACTCCTTTGGCGCCATTCTATATGGGGCAATAGAGACTGGCGCTGTTCCGGGTAGAAGGTCAATACCAAACTCAACCTCGCGATCTGGAGACACTCCCGGCAGCTCTTCTGGGAAAATGTCAGAAAATTCCTTTACCGTTCGGACATCCCCCACAGTTGATTCCTTAACCTCCAAAGCACAAACATACGCCACAAACGCTTTACACCCTTTCCTCACCATTTTCTCGGCCTTCAAAGCGGATACCACATTAGATAGGTAGTTCCTTCTCTCACCTATCACCACCACCTCTTCATCCTCGATTCCCAACACCATGCACTTGGTCGCACAAATCCAAACTTGCTTGATATTTTACTAACTAATCCATACCTAAGATCAAATCGAACTCCCAAATGGCGCTTCCATCGGATCGATCGGAAACACTACCCCTTGCGCTTCTAGGGTACATCCTTATACGCTTTGCTCACTACCACAGAGTGTCCTGAGAGGCTAACTACATGGTCATCTCCTAGAAGAAGTCTCATATGCTAGGTTCGTAGTTCCCGCTATAATACTAGAAACATAAGAGTGCGCCCAACTAATATCAATCAAGGCGATAAGGCAACCCATAAATTAAGAACGCATCGGCATGACGTGCTGTGCGTCGCCTCTCTCTCGACGCCTAGTCGCATAGACCAACCCCAGCCGTCTTGCATCCAGACTCCCGTGACCTCTCGCCCTCGATGCTCCACGGCTCGTCCGCTACCATTACCACCTCGGGCCGGACCACGACCCCTCTGCGGTTGTCGACCATCTCTTCCGAATTGTGCACGCCCTGACCTCGATCGTGTCTCATCGCCTCCACGGATAATCCCTAATCCGATGATCCATCGACCCACACTCGAAGCACCCTCTGTTACCTGTCCGACACTCTCCCGAATGAAACTTCTCGCATCAAGCACACTGTGGTGGCCACTGAGCAGCAGCAGGCTTTGTTGCCTGACTCGGCCTGCCAAATTTAGCCCTTTTCTGAAAACCCCCAACAGACCCTGATGGCCCAAAACTCATTTTATTCCTATTTCTGTCCTGATTCTGTTTCTCGGAATGTTTCACCTCCTCAGCTATCTTGGCCTTTTCCACAAGAACGGCAAATTCTCTCCCTCACTGTGGAGCAATCAACACCGCACTGATCTCTCTCTCTCACCGCCCTCAAACCTAACACAGCGCTCATGGTCCGTAGCCACAACACCCCGGGCATAACGGCTTTACTGTAAGAATTCCGCCTCATATTCGGACATCGACTTGCTCCCCTGAACAAAATTTAAAAATGCCTTACGTTGCGCATCCACATAACTGGACCCGACGTACTTCCTCTGATATGCCGCTTTGAAGAAATCCTAGGTGATATCCTCAGCCATCGCACCGTCCCTGACCGCGAGCCACCACTGATAGGATTTGTCCCGAAGAAGAGACACGATCCCTTTCAACTTCTCCTCACCGTGAAGTCAAGATCATCCATTATGCGCTCGACGCCTCTAACCAAGATTCACCGCGTTAGGGGCTACACCAGAAACGCCCCTAAATACCTCCGCTCCATTAGCTCGGAGTCATTCAGACACAGATTTCCGAGCCCCCGTACCCACGCCTACTCCAACAACTCTCTCAAGGACCCGTACCATCGCCTGAGACACCGTATCATCTCCACCCGTTTGATCCTCGAAACTCGCGCGCCACACCGGCGCGTGGCGGTACCTCATTCTCGACCCATGGCCGGACCCTCACGTTCCGACATCTGCAATCCTACCCTTACCACGACCACGCACATTACGCCCACGCCCTCGAGTGCTCATGTCTAACGCTCACGATTTAATTTGATTTTAAGAATTTTATGAGTTAGCTTTCTTCCTACTCATTTATTACGCACGCCTCTTATGAGTATATTATCAGAGTAGTTGTTCTCGAAATGCATACAGTCCTACAGGCTTCAGTCTCTAAGGTAAATTTCCTAATACTAGCATTCATATCACAAAACATTTAAATCATACAATTAGCAATTAGAAGACTTACCGTCGCGGATCGGGGCCGGAGACTCAGGTGCCATGCTTCTCAAAACATGTATTTCATCAAAACCCTTTTGCAAACCCTGTATTGTAAAATAAATTAGGCTTTATACCCACAGCCGAGCTTTGAACCTAGGCTTTGATACCACAATTGTAACACCCCAAACCCAGTCAAAACGCTACGATCGAATCTGGCATGTCACAGGGAAGAAAACACTTTTGAAAACTGAGTTATCGTCTTGAATTGGAAAGAAAACCTTTGAATTTATAAAAACAGAGTTTGTATTGCGTGACCAGCTTGAACCATTTTGAGACTTAGTTTGAAAAGTTGCGTTGCTTGTTATTAATACTCGACATCGACACCCGATTGTAAAATCTTGAAAATCCTGAAATTATTTAAGTTTTGAAAACATCCATTTCAAAATTTAATTAGGCATGCCTTAACGATCAAAACAAAATTAAAGAAAATTAACAAAATAAATAAATCCAAGTTAAAATTTAGATGGCCTTATTACATTACCAAAATCTAACTTAAAGTAAAATAAATCCAAAATAACTATTTAAAATAAAAACCGAAATACCGTGCATGGGCACCTCGAGTCCACCTCGGCTCCATATCCGCGATCTAAGGATTACCTGCAAAAAAATAACGGAAGGGGTGAGTCGCCGAGACTCAGTGTGTAAATTCCTGTCCAATAGATTTTAGGCTCTCACACAGATTCATATGCAAAATATGTATGTCATGCAACCCAACCAACCTAGATATCCATCCGCATATCCTGTGTCTACCCAACATTTGTGGCACCTAGCCACTGGTGGTACCTAACCACCGGTGGTTCCAAACCACCGTGACAAAAGTCACAAGGAATCATATGTGGGGCCAACCCACTCGTGGTACCTAACCACCGTGACAATCCCTTATATCAATATGTGGGGCCAACCTAACTCGTGGTACCAAACCACTAGGACGAGTCACAGAAATAAATATATGTGGTACCTAACCATTGGTGGTTCCAAACCACTGAGACTTAGTCACAAAATGATGATATGTGGGGCCAACCCACTTGTGGTACCTAACCACCGTGACAAATCTAAAAGATCATATTTTCTCCTCTTCTCATCATGCCCCAATTGCATGTACACGCATTACAATATGGTATGATCATACTTAACGATTTAAATAACATGGCACATTCAGGTTTCAATATATGCGATTAACGTTAGCAACCATAATAGACTTACCCAGTGTCCTCGCTTTTACCCACAAGGGTAACTTAGTGATCCCAACCATCACTTCGGCTTTTGGCAATACAAAGATAATAACATATTTAACATATAAAGTGTGTAAGAGTTACACACCTGATAACGTGTAACACAATACTTTCTACGCGACACTCGCTGATGTGCACTACCGCTTATCGCCTTAATACTCTACTCGTAAGTTGGCCCACAACCCGGTGGCCAATCCCGAATCACGACATCGCCGCTTCTTAAACTTAGGGTGGGGTTTACAGTCCAACCCCTCCTATCATTTGGCTGACATTTGAGTCCATGAACAAACCTTGGTCACTAGACCGGATTAAAGCAGTGAAATCGAATCAAAAGAAATTAACACTCAAAGTTAAGACCCTTACCTAAATCGACAAATCCCGAGGCTTTAGGCTTGATTCACAAGCAAAACGAATCCTGGAGATCTCCAAAAGAATGCGACACCACTTCCACCTATATTCGACCAAGCATCCAACCATTAGGCCAAGTAGCCATTCGACTTTGGCATGAAAACCCGAAAGAGAGATAACGAAATAAGAGAAATCACCCCTTACCTTAACTCAACAGATTCGATCAACACCTAGGAAGAATCAGCACCACACCACCCTAGAGAAGATTCGACAAAGGCTAAGGTAGAAGAGAATCAAATAGGAAAGCCGAAAATAGCGATAAAGATCTTCAAATGGAGCCTTAAGAGTTTCGGCTTTTAGGGAAAAATTGAATAGGGAATGGGAGTTTGAGGTTTTAGTTTTGAGAATAAACAAATAGAGAAGGGAAACGATGAGAAACAAACTTCGGCTCCTAGGGAGATTGAGAGAAAATGCAAGAGAGAATAGCTAGGAGATTTGGCTTTAGGGAAAGAAAGTATGGGAAAGAGGTATTCGGCTCTTGCAAGAAATTGGAGATGAGAAGAGAGTTAGGGAGTTTCGGCCCCAAGAAGAAATTGAGAGAAGAGAGAAAAACCAAAGTGAAAGGAGGGTTCGGCTTTGATGTTATTGGTAAAGGAAATAAACAAAGATGATGAGTAGAGAGCAATGTAGGTTTCGGCCAAACACCAAAAAGTAGAAAAGAAGAAGAGGCTTAGGGGATAATTCAGTTTTGGGTAATTGAGAGAAAAGAAAGAATGCAAGCCAAGAGTGTGGGAGTGATTCGGTTTAGGAACCAAGAAAATGAGAGGAAAAAGGCCCTAGAGGCTCCCTATCTAGCCCAATATTCAACACCCACCTAAGGCTATCACCAACAATTGGTCACCCCTAAGCTAACACCCAAAAACCGAATGCTCAACCCCACCTAACACCTTCACCATTCGGCTAACCCTTCACACCCTTCAATCCCTTCTTTTCCTCCTTAATTCCCTCTCCTCCACTCATTCAAACAAGTTTGAATGATTCAAACTCCTAAAATTCCTCTCCACCATGTGTTCAAAACTTTTGACTCAATCCATTCTCCCCTTTCCAAGCATCCCAGCCGAACTGCACCTCTGCTCCCCTTGACGCCAAAAAGAGATCTCAAAATGAGAACAACACGACTTGAACCTGCTCCCTCCAGCTCCCTTGTGGCGTCACCTACCTTACCCTTAAGTAGCTCCTCCTTGCCACTTTGCTAAGGCACTTCTTTTGTGTCATCCAACACAAACAATATCCCTTAAGACCCAACTCAGCTAGCTTCCCCTAAAAGTTCTCAAAAAGCAAATTTTCACCAAGACTCCGGCTTACCCCTAACTCATTTCTGGACCCTAAAGTACCCTAAACTAGCATGTCAAACCTAGTATTCACATACAAACACATAAAATGCAAAGGCCCTGATTTAGGATGTTACAGTTCTACCCCCTTAAAATAATTTCGTCCTTGAAATTACCTGGTCAAAAGAGTTAAGGGTATTGTTACCGCATAACCTCCTCTGGCTCCCACGTGGCTTCTTCTGATCCATGATTCTGCCATAACACCTTTACCAAAGGAACTAATTTTCTACGCAATACTTTGACATCTCGATCCAAGATCTGCACTGGTTCCTCCTCAAAAGACAAATCAGGGCTTACTTCAATTTCTTCTACTGGCACAACATGAGACGGATCTGAATGATAACGTCTAAGCATCGAAACTCGGAATACGCCATGGATCCGACTCAACCTCGAAGGTAACTCGAGCTGATAAGCTCACGGTCCCACACGCTTCAACACCCGATAAGGCCCGATAAACCTGGGGCTCAACTTGCCCTTCCGACCAAACCTTAGCACCTTCTTCCACGGCGACACCTTCAAGAAAACCTTGTCACCCACTGGAAATTCTATATCTTTCTGTTTAAGATCAGCATAGGACTTCTGCCTGTCCGAAGCTTCCTTCAAATGAGTTCGAATCGACAACCTTATCCTCCGCTTTCACCACCAACTCGGACCCAACAATTGACGCCACCCAACTCTATCCAACACGTAGGGGTACGACACTTCCGCCCATATAGCGCTTCATACGGTGCCATCTGAAAACTCGACTGGTAGCTATTGTTATACGCGAATTTTTCCAACGGTAGGAATTCTTCCCAACTGCCTCTGAAGTCTAAGACACATGCCCCTCAACATATCCTCCGAATCTGAATTACCTCTCCGATCGCCCATCGATCGTGGATGAAATGTCAGATCAAATCCAACTTTGTACCCAAAGCCCGATGCAACGCCTTCCAAAATCTTGACGTAAATATAGGGTCTCCGTCGTAATGATCGACACCGCACACCCCATGCAACCTTACAATCTCCGCTATATATAATCCAACCAACTTCAAGTGAGTAATCCATACGCACAGGTATGAAATGAGCAGACTTTGTCAAACGATCAACAATCACCCCAAACCGAGTCCTTCTTAGTAGGCGTGAGGGGTAGGCCACTGACAAAATCCATCGTAATCCTTTCCCATTTCTACTGCAGAATCTTCGTCGGTTGAAACAATCCCGAAGGTAACTGATGTTCTGCTTTTACCTGCTGACACGTCAAACACTTACCCACAAAGTCAGTTACCTCTCGCTTTAGACCCGGCCACCAAAACTGCTCCCGCAAATCCCGGTACATATTACTACCTCTAGGATGCATAGCGTATGGACTGCTATGTACTTCCTGAAGAATCTTCTGCCTTAACTCTACATCTTTTGGCATGCAAACCTTCCCCTGGAAACATAACACTCCATTGCTGTTCAAGCTATACGCCTCTAATCCCCCATTCTGCACTTGCAAACCTTGAGCGCCCAAGACATCATCTGATAGTTGTTTCTCTTTAACCTGATGCACCCATGTAGGCTTCACTTGTAGTTTTGCTATCAGACTTCCGTCATCATACAGACTAAGGTGGGCGAACATTGCTCTTAAGTCTGATACTACCTTACGACTCAACGTGTCTGCCACCACGTTAGCCTTACCCGGATGGTACTCAATCGGGCAGTCATAATCCTTCAACAACTCAATCCACCTCCGCTGCCTTAAATTCAACTCCTTCTGAGTAAGGAGGTATTACAAACTCTTATGATCCGTGTAAACAATAAACTTCTCCCCATAGAAGTAATGTCTCCAAATTTTCAAGGTGAAAACCACTGCAGCCAACTCCAGATCATGCGTCGGATAATTCACTTCGTGAGGCCTCAACTATCGAGAAGCATACGCTACTACTTTCCCCTCTTGAATCAGCACACATCTTAACCCTGTATGCGACGCATCACAATAAACCGTAAACTCCTTCCCTGCTTCAGGCTGAATCAATACCGGAGCTTCCGTCAAAATTTTCTTTAACTTCTCAAAACTTTCTTGTTGTTTGTCTGACCACACAAAAGGAACCCCTTTCCTTAGCAACTTGGTTAACAGTGCTGCAATCAAAGAAAACCCTTCCACAAACCTTCTGTAATACCCCGCTAAACCCAAAAAACTCCGAATCTCTGCCACAGACTTAGGTGGTTTCTAGTCTAACACAGCTTCAATCTTCCGAGGGTCAACTCTAATCCCCTCAGCTAACACCACATGACCCAAAAAGGTAATTCCATTAGCCAGAACTCGCACTTACTAAACTTTGCGAATAATTGCTTTTCCCTCAGAATTTGCAAAACCACACAAAGATGTGCATCATGCTCCTCCTCGAACTTCGAGTACACCAGAATATCATCTATAAACACTACGACGAACCGATCCAAATACAGTTGAAAAACCCGATTCATCATATCCATAAATGCAGCTGGTGCGTTGGTCAATCCAAATGGCATCACCAAGAATTCATAGTGACCATAACGAGTACGAAACGCCGTCTTATGAATATCCGACTCCTTGACCTTAAGCTGGTGATACCCCGACCTCAAATCTATCTTGGAGAAGACTGATGCTCCCTTAAGTTGGTCGAACAGGTCGTCTATCCTCGGCAACGGATACTTATTCTTAATCGTTAACTTATTCAGCTGACGGTAATCTATACACATTCGCATCGATCCGTCCTTCTTCTTAAAAAAGAGCACGGGTGCCCCCCAAGGTGACACACTCGTCCGAATAAAACCCCGGTCTAACAACTCCTAGATCTGCACTTTCAGCTCCACTAACTCCTTTGGCGCCATTCTATATGGGGCAATAGACACTGGCGCTATTCCGGGTAGAAGGTCAATACCAAACTCAACCTCGCGATCTGTAGGCACTCGCGGTAGCTCTTCTGGGAAAACGTCAGAAAATTCCTTTACCGTTCGGACATCCCCCACAGTTGATTCCTTAACCTCCAAAGCACAAACATACGCCACAAACGCCTTACATCCTTTCCTCACCATTTTCTCGGCCTTCAAAGCGGATACCACATTAGATATGTAGTTCCTTCTCTCACCTATCACCACCACCTCTTCATCCTCGACAGTTCTCAACACCATGCGCTTGGCTGCACAGTCCAAACTTGCTTGATATTTTACTAACCAATCTATACCTAAGATCAAATCGAACTTCCCAAATGGCAGTTCCATCAAATCAGTCGGAAACACTACCCCTTGCAGTTCTAGGGGTACATCCTTATACAGTTTGCTCACTACCACAGAGTGTCCTAGAGGGCTAACTACAGTCATCTCCCTAGAAGAAGTCTCATACGCTAGGTTCAGAGTTCCCTCTATAATACTAGAGAGATAACGAAATAAGAGAAATCACCCCTTACCTTAACTCAACAGATTCGATCAACACCTAGGAAGAATCGGCACCACACCACCCTAGAGAAGATTCGGCAAAGGCTAAGGTAGAAGAGAATCAAATAGGAAAGCCGAAAATAGCAATAAAGATCTTCAAATGGAGGCTTAGGAGTTTCAACTTTTAGGGAAAAATGGAAAAGGGAATTGGAGTTTGAGGTTTTGATTTTGAGAATAAACAAATAGAGAAGGGAAACGATGAGAAACAAACTTCGGCTCCTAGGGAGATTGAGAGAAAACGCAAGAGAGAATAGCTAGGAGATTCGGCTTTGGAGAAAGAAAGTATGGGCAAGAGGTATTTGGCTCTTGCAAGAAATTGGAGATGAGAAGAGAGTTAGGGAGTTTCAGCTCCAAGAAGAAATTGAGAGAAGAGAGAAAAACCAAAATGAAAGGAGGGTTCGGCCTTGATGTTATTGGCAAAGGAAATAAACAAAGATGATGAGTAGAGAGCAATGTAGGTTTCGGCCAAACACCAAAAAGTAGAAAAGAAGAAGAGGATTAGGGGACAATTCGGTTTTGGGTAATTGAAAGAAAAGAAAGAATGCAAGCCAAGAGTGTGGGAGTGATTCGGTTTAGGCACCAAGAAAATGAGAGGAAAAAGGCCCTAGAGGCTCCCTATCTAGTCGAATATTCAACACCCCCCTAAGGCTATCACCAACAATCGGTCACCCCTAAGCTAACACCCAAAAACCAAATGCTCAACCCCACCTAATACCTTCACCATTCGGCTAACCCTTCACACCCTTCAATCCATTCTTTTCCTCCTTAATTCCCTCTCCTCCACTCATTCAAACAAGTTTGAATGATTCAAACTCCTAAAATTCCTCTCCACCATCTATTCAAAACTTTTGACTCAATCCACTCTCCCCTTTCCAAGCATCCCAGCCGAACTCCACCTCTGCTCCCCTTGACGCCAAAAAGAGTTCTCAAAATGAGAACAACGCGACTTGAACCTGTTCCCTCCAGCTCCCTTGTGGCGTCACCTACCTTACCCTTAAGTGGCGCCTCCTTGCCACTTTGCTAAGGCACTTCTTTTGTGTCATCCAACACAAACAATATCCCTTAAGAACCAACTCAGCTAGCTTCCCCTAAAAGTGCTCAAAAAGCAAATTTTCACCAAGACTCCGGCTTACCCCTAACTCATTCCTGGACCCTAAAGTACTCTAAACTAGCATGTCAAACCTAGTATTCACATACAAACACATAAAATGCAAAGGCCCTGATTCAGGATGTTACAACACTATTGTTAAAACATCTTTCGGATGCAAACAAAAGATTTTCCATCCTTACTTTTTAATTATGGAAGAAACCGATTCATCATACCCCATAAAGGGTGCATATTAAAAAAGGAAACCTTTTTCCAAATAGAATGGACGCTTGTAGGTGTTATTTGTGTATTTCTGTTCTGCGACTTCATTGAAAAAGGTTCTTGGTGGCACAAGGGGTGATTGATAAAGAACACATATTGCTATTGCTTTGAAAAGTTTAGAGTGATTGGAAAAGAAAAAGCTAGACACTTTGTATTGTTTGTGGAAACACAAGTAAATCTAGAAGAAAATGGAGGTTGAAGGTAATTGTAAAGAAGGTGAAATGATTAGGTGAAAAGGAAAAGAAAATAAGGGTTGCAAATGTAAAAAGTTACTGAAGACGTGACGTGGGTGAAAAGAGTGCGGTAATTATGGCCTGAGGCGGTGAGATTAGATTTGGGGGGAAAACTAAAAATTTTATTGAAAGTAAATATTTTCTGGAAAATTTATGGTAAGGAGATATGTGAGTCTAGTTTTAGGGAAAATTAGTGGAACTAAATTTGGAGTTTCGTAGCTCAAGACATAAATAATTTAGTGATTATGACTCGCGTAGACAGCTTGATATGCTCAAAAGTGAATAGTCGAACTTTGTGCAATTATTATTGTATTATCTTGAGAACTTATTATGAGGATTGTTAAAAGTATGTTAATAAATTGCTTATTATTTAAATACCAACTTACTAAGCTATATAGCTTACTCTATCTATTTTCCATGTTTATAATGTCCTCAGGCTAGCTCGGGTTGGAGAACGTCTGAGATACTATCACACTATCAAGCTATCACTTCGGGTATTGTTGAGTTCAAGTAGTTGAGTTGTGGCATGTATAGGAGATTTAATTATGTTGTTAAGTGTCATAGCTGAATTTGCTAAATGTGGGCCTATGTTATTTGATAGATCATTTTGTATAAGGCCATGGATGATGGCCAATATTTGTTATTGTTATATGCATATGATGATGTTTTTCATGAATGTGAAAATTTGCATGGTTGAGCATATGGTGTGTTAATGCATGATTGAGCAAGTTGTATGATTGAATTGATAAAGAATGTGATAAGTGTTGCATGTGAATGAAGTCAAGTGGCCATGTTGTGTAAATGTCTTAGTTATGGTGAATTGGTCATGTATTTATGTGTGGATGGGTGTTACTTGATGTTGTGTATGTTGGTGCAAGTAAGGGTGGCAAAAGGCTTGGTAAATAGCCTTGTTTCTGTCCACACAGGTAGACACACGGGCGTGAGTCTGGGCCGTGTGTGACACACGGTCTGCCCCATGGGCATGTAGTCCGGTCGTGTGTCCCCTGCACCTTAATTGTGAAATTAAATTCACCACACGGCCTAGCACACAGGTGTGTGCCTTGGCCATGTGACCTTAAAGCGGTTGATGACGTTAGAAATAGAATGTCAAGGTTTTTACACACGGGCTGAAACACGGGTGTGTCATGGCCGTGTGAGGGACACGAGCCATGGACACGGGCGTGTGCCAGGCCGTGTGAAAATCCCTGTAGGTTCGAAAAGAGAAATAAATCCACAAGGGCTAGGGACACGGGCGTGTCCCAATATGCTCAGGCCGTGTGAGCTACACGGTCCTTCAACATGGCCATGTTAAGATGTCACACAGACGTGTCACTCTTCCACACGGGCGTGTGCCCCTAATTTTAATGATATTTTCTAAAGATTTCCTAAAGTTCTCGGTTTAGTCTCGAACCATTTTCAAAGTGTGTTTTGGGCCTCGTAGGTCCATATTAGGGACTTTAAGGAAAAGTTTGAAAAGTTTTAAAAGTGAACAAAATTTTATGACTCGAAAATGTATGTTTGCATGTGTTTAAGATAGGTAACGCCTCGTACCCTGTCCCGACGTCGGATACGGGTAAGGGGTGTTATAGTTTTCCACAAGCTCCTTTAGAAATTTAATTGAATTGGGCATCTGCGAAAGAGCTTCAATAAACGGTAAGTTAATATGTAACATTTTCAAATGTTTAAGAAATTTACCAAATTGTTCGTTTGTGTGGTCTTTCTTCGTTGCATTCGAATATGGAACTCGAGGTTTATATTCCTTACCAATCGGTTTTTTCTCATTTTGGCTTACCTCAACCTTACCTTTACTTACCACACTTTCTTGCCTCGATTCTGGTTCAGATTCAACTAACCCCTCTTCATCTCGCACAGTGATTGCATGAAGTTGCTCCCTTGGGTTAGTTTCGGTATTACTAGGCAAGCTACCTTGTGGTCTTTCTGAAATCAACTTAGCAATTTGTCTGATTTGATTCTCAAGTCCTTGAATCGACACTTGTTTATTTTTAAGTGCTGTTTTAGTGTTTTGGAAGCAGGTTTTTAACACCGAAATAAACTTCATCAACATCTCCTCAAGATTCGGCTTCTTCTCTTGCTGGTAAGGTTGTTGTTGAAAGCCTGGAGGGGGTCGTGGTCTCTGTTTTACTTGACCACCCCAGGAGAAATTGGGATTGTTCCTCAAACCTGCATTATAAGTGTTACTATAGGGATTATTCTAAGGTCTAGAACTATTACCCATATAGTTGATTTGTTCATTCTCTGTGCTAGGGCTGTAGGATAGACATTCTGGATTGTTCATCCCTCCTCCATTCGTATCACACTTCATCACCAGATGTACCTGTGTAGAACCATATAAACCATCAATTTTCTTATTTAAAAGTTCTACCTGATTAGATAACATGGTGACTAAATCTAAGTTAAAAACACCGGCTACTTTTGTCAATTTTGTCCTCATGACTTGCCACTGATAATTATTCAGTGATATCTCCTCTATAAACTCATAAGCCTCCTCAGGTGTTTTATTATTCAGAGTACCACCGGCTGCTGCATCGATCAATTGCCTAGTTGAGGGGTTCAAACCGTTGTAGAAAGTTTGAACCTGAAGCCATAGAGGTAACCCATGGTGAGGGCACCTTCTCAATAAATCCTTATACCTCTCCCATCCATCATATAGGGTCTCTAAATCCATTTGCACGAAGGAAGAGATATCATTCCTCAGCTTAGCTGTCTTAGCAGGTGGAAAGTACTTCAGTAAGAATTTTTCGGTCATTTGATCCCATATAGTGATAGAACCTCGTGGTAAGGAGTTCAACCACTGTTTAGCTTTATTCCTCAACAAGAATGGAAACAACCGTAAGCGAATGGCATCGC
The DNA here is from genome assembly GCA_025698515.1 of Gossypium sturtianum. Classification (NCBI taxonomy): domain Eukaryota; kingdom Viridiplantae; phylum Streptophyta; class Magnoliopsida; order Malvales; family Malvaceae; genus Gossypium; species Gossypium sturtianum. The sequence goes on from CM046948.1 coordinate 130,192,228, forward strand.
CAGAAACGCCATTTATCTTGAAAGTGACGCAGAATTTTAGAAAGTTAGCCAAATGAGTATTTGGATCATCATCTTGCAAACCATCGAACTGAACAATTTGTTGGATCATCTGAGTAGTGTTCAGCTTCAGTTCGAAGTTATTCGCAGCAATGGCAGGTCTCACAATACTCGATTCAGCCCCAGTTAGAGTGAGCTTGGCATAATCGTAACATAGTACGAGGAGCAGGTTTTGATTTTATAGGATTTACGGCAACCATAGGAGGTAGCTGATTATTCTGATTATCAACCATCTTCACAGTAACAATAATAACGTCATCTTGCTCTTCCACTATACTTTGTCGACTCTGCCTTGCTTCTCTACGGTTTCTACGAGCTGTGCTTTCAATTTCTCTATCAAATAATAGTGGTCCCGACGGGTTTCTTCTAGTCATAAACTAAAGGAACCTGCCAGTAGCAAATAAAAGAAAAATTAGTAAACAAAAATTAAACTTAAAACAAAAATAAAATGCAATAAAAATAAATGGCTAAATTAATAAAAATCGAGTGTTCCTAATATTTTAGTCCACGACAACGGCGCCAAAAACTTGCTGAGTCACAAAACTAACTAAAATTACGACATAGGCAAGTGCACCTATCGAATAATAGTATAGCTATGGTGAGTCGGGAATATCGTATCCACGAGGACTAGTACTATTAATGACTGTTTTTCTATTATTTAGCCGACAAATTAATGGGCTTGATTTTAATCTAAAATTAACTAACTAATTACTAAGAACGCAACAGAGAATGAATTAGGAAAATATTTGAAGAAAACCAATGAGATAGACAATACCCAGGGAAGAATCCACCTTGACTTTACTTATTATTCTGAATCTGAATTAAACAATTTATTCACTTGTGCCTTGATCCGTAGAAATCCCTAAATTGTATTAATATCTCTTTCGAGAGTAAGAATAACTGACTCTAAGTTGATTAATCAAAATCTCTTTCTAATTAAAACCCCTATTGTCGCATTAACTCGATTTATGGATTCCCCTATTAGATTTGACCCTAATCCGGTAGATTTATGTCGTCCTATTTCTAGGATTACATGCAACTCCACTCAATTATGCTAGATCTACTATTAAACAAGGACTTTTGCTCCATTGAATAAGCACATTTAACATGAATCAATATCCTGAAAATATCAAAACACAAAATAAGCTTACATAATTGAGAACAAGAATTCAAGTATTTATCATGTAAATCAGAAATTAAATAACAAGATCCATCATACGTTTCATCTTCCCTAGGTATCTAAGGAATTTAGTTCATAATTTGGAGTGTAATCATCTCAAAATTAGAATAACAACAAGACTTAAAGAAACCCAATAAAACTTCTAAAGAAATTGAATGGAGGTCTTCAATCTTGAAGGAGATCCTGTTTCTAAGTTGAATCCCGTGGCGTTCTACAAGTCTTCTCTTCGTTCTTCTCTGCGTGCTCCCTTAGGTCCTCATCTAGTGTGTATTTATAGATTTTAGAATGCTTAGAAAGCCTAAAAATTGGGTTTTTCTGTGTGTTTGGGAAACAGGGAGCTATATCAACATGGGCTGGCACATGGGCATGTGGCAAGCCCGTGTGGCTCACACGGGCGTGTGCCCAGCCCGTGTGGAAGTGCCTAGGCCGTGTGGTTCTTAAAAATAGCTCTTTATGTTCGATTTTTGTCCCTTTTTTGCTCCTTTCACTTCCCTATGCTCACCTAAGTATAGAAACATAAATTTAAAGGATAAGGAGCATCAAATTCACTAATTTACATAATAAATCATCCAAAAACATGCCAAGCATGGGATTAAAACATGTTACTTTTATGATTTATCAATGATCTTCTCAACTATTCACAAACCTCGGCTAGTTAAAGCGTAGACTCTAATCCATGAACGAAAGAAAGCTATGAAAACTTTCTATTGATGTTGGAGTGGCGAATATCGATGTCTCTTTATGGGCCAAAAACTGAAAAAAGTAAACATTCAAATCTAGATTTTTTTTTGAAATTAAACCTCAATAAAGTTTTACGATGTCGATGCTTCACATCGTGTGTGGTTGACCTAGCCTATGGTGTCTATTTATAGAAAAATCGCAAGAGTCTTGGTCGAAAAAGAGGAAGAAAAAATATAATAACATTTTAAGAGAGAATACACATAATTCTCCAGTAGAAATATGTGTGGGCTTCAAACACCCTCTCTTTAGATCGAGGGTTGTCGCCTATCTTACATGAGATGGGTCATTGGGTCTATCTCATGTATTGGGTATAATTATATGTGTTATTTAGAAATTTATTCGACTCATATAATTTAACCAACCAAATAAAAACTTTTCTATTTCTCAAAATATTAATAATTTAATTAATTAATTGGAATTAATTTTACTAATTCAAACAATTAAATTATTTTCCAAACCTAGTTCTAATTCCATTAAATTCATGACATGTTTACCATACTAGAATCTATGAGTAAATGAATTTAATTATCTTGTTCAACAAGACTGCTCTAATTAATTAATTTAATTTTTACTTCAAACATCAGTTAAGTGATTACTATTAATTAAATAATAATTCGAATAAATTAATTTAGTCTTTAAGTCATCTCTCTTTTATAACGAGAAATTCCATTCACTACGGATATTGATACATTCGATCTTTTTCTGTAATTCATCAATTTTATTTATTCATCTCATCAATTCAAATGCAAACCATCAAGGTTGTATAGAGCTAGTAGGGGGGCCAACTAGATATATAATTAGAGCTCATATAGTTTGTAATTAAGTGTCATTGTAACACCCCTCACACGTATTCACCGCCGGAATAGGATTACGGAGCATTACCGGACTTACAACACTTTTAAACATACATTTCATATACAATTTATCAATTCAAATACAATTCAATCAATAGCAATAATAATGTCCCTTAAACGAGCCTACGAGGCCCTAAACATGCATTGGGAATGTTTCGGGACTAAACCGATAACTCGGGAAATTTTTCAACACTTAGAAAATTTTTCTCAAAATAGGGGACACACGCCCGTGTTGCCAGGCCGTGTGTCTCACATGGCCACTAGACACGCCCGTGTCTCAGGCCGTGTGAACATTCAAAATGGATGCACATGGTTGTGTCCCAGCCCGTGTCTTACCCTGTGTCCAAACAAGTGAGCTTACTGGCTTGGGTCACACGGCCAACCACATGCCGGTGTATCTAGCCCTATGCCCTTCGAAGTGGCCACACACGCCCGTGTGCCAGGCCATGTGCTAGGCCGTGCCAAACCTGTAGGGTATATTGACTTATGCAACACGGCCAAGTTACACGCCTGTATGCTAGGCCGTGTGCAAATTAGGGAGTATACTGACTTATGCCACACGGCCGATCACATGCCCGTGTGTGAGACCGTGTGCAGCATACTGACTTCATTTCAATTTCAACACCAGGGGACACACGGCCGTGTAACATGACCGTGTGTCACACACGGGTGAGACACACGCCCGTGTAGACAAAAATAGGCTATTTACCAAGCCAATTTGCCACCCATAATCTCATGTAGCTAAACAACCCAAATGGCACCAATTCATAGCATAATTGAACATCTATTTTAGCCACATTCAAGACAATTTCATACCATTTCCAATACTAATAACCAACATGCTTATAACTTATGTTTTTCTCAATCAAAACATACCAAAACACATAAACCAATCAACTAACTAAAACTTTACCAAACATACATCATTTTGTACCAATTCACAAGCATGATACCAAGTCCACAAACCTCATAATATAAGTCATTCACATATCCATCCATGGACTCAAAATATCAACCATATATGCACATATATGCACATAACCAAATCTACCAAATTAAGCCAACACTCATGGCCATATTTACAAACCCAAAACATATGCCATTACAAGTCATTACAATTAACCAAAATCACTATCAATCCATAACCAAAATGACTCAAAATACCTATACATGCCATATACTTAAAATACCAAAGTTTATAGGTACCAAGTGATAGGTGGTAGTGTGAAACGATCTTCGACGATCCCCAAATCCGAGCTAGCTTCGATATCACTATAAAACATGGGAAAATACACCAAGTAAGCTGTAAAGCTTAGTAAGCTCGTATGAAATAACTTAATGCAATCACATAAATATAATTCAATAATTTGAATACATCAACATGTTACTTACATTAACTAACAAACCTTTCAAATACTCATTCACAAAACTATATACTTTCATCATCATTTCTTCAATTCAATGTTAAAGTAGTTTATGTACATACCTGTACCCTTTCATACAAATCTCATACACTTCTCAACTTTCATTTACCTGTTGAACCATTCTGAATAGAAGTTGGATACTCAAATGTCTTACACGATAAGTACCTATACCATGGCCCGATGCCAAATCAAGGTAACTTACCCGAAGTACTAATATCATGGCCCAAAGCCAAATCAGTCGATATGCACGGCCCGAAGCCAAATCGATTTACCTCGCACACAAAGTGCTATATCATGGCCCTAAACCAACTCAATGTATCCCCTAATGACATTTCACTAGTATCCTAAACTAATTCTAAGGTTCAACCGGGATTTCAACTGTCGAATCATTGTCGAATCATTTCCAAACTTGTACGTAGTCACATACTCACAATTTATGCTATATCAAAGCATATAAAATACATTTGAAATGAAATTATAACATACGAACTTACCTCGGTTGGTAAAATTACGAAATAAGTCGATTAGTCGATAACTTTAGTTTTCCCCCGATCTAGATCCGAATTCCTCTTTTCTTATCTAAATATAATCAAAAATTAACTTATTTAATCATCTATTTATTCAATTCAATCCAAAATATACATTAGGGCTATTTTACACATTTCCCCTAAACTTTCACATTTTTCACAATTTAGTCCTTATTTCATAAAATCACAAATTAATGAAATTCAAAATATACCCATGCTAGCCAAATTACTATTATGCCCCTATTAGCCCATATTTTTCATTTGTTTCACATTTTAACCACTAACTTTACAGATTTCTCAATTTAATCCCTATTTTGCATTTTCACTAAAAATCACTTAACAAAACTTGTTTAACTATCAACAACTATTCAAAATCTATCATCGAACATCACAAATCATACATATTCATCAATGGAAACATTCAAAATCTTTAACAGTTTTGCAAATTAGTCCCTGGGCTAGCTAGTACTAGTTGCAACGATCACAAAAACATAGAAATCATTAAAAATCGAGTCAAAAATCATACCAAATAGCAAGGTGAAGTTGCCGAAACTTCAAGCTCAATAATGGCTAGGCTTTTCTTCTATATTCAGTGGTGAAAAGAGAAATAAAAGATGAAGACTTATTTTGGTTTTGTTTAATATAACATTATTTCATAAATTACTATATTAACCTTAGTTTAAAACATCAAAATTCACTTAACATAAGCCCATAATTGTCCACCCACCATTTTAATGGTCTAATTACAACATAAGGACCTTCACTTTAATGATCCATAGCTAATAAACACATTTAACTAACAGAACATGCATTTTACACTTTACGTGATTTAGTCCTTTTTATCGAATTAAGCACTCAAATGATAAAATTTCTTAACGAAATTTTCACACGATCATACTATCATACTGTATGCATTAAAATAATAATAAAATAAATATTTTGATCCCGAATTTGTGACCCCAAAACCACTGTCTGATTTGACCAAAAACGAGCTGCTACAACTCTCCCCCCTTAGGGATTTTCGTCCCCGAAAATCTTACCAGCGAATAGGTTAAAGTACTGTTTTCTCATAGCTTCCTTGGGCTCCCACGTAACCTCTTCAACTCCGTGACATTGCCACAAGACTTTCACTAAAGCTATGCATTTATTTCTCAACTCTTTGATCTCTCGAGCCAAAATTCTAATCGGTTCTTCGTTGTACGTGATAACAGGTTGAATTTTGATCTCTGACGGAGAAATTACATGTGAGGGATCCGATCGATATAGACACAACATCGATACGTGAAACACATTATGGATCTTTTCTAACTCAATGGGTAAAGCTAGTCGATATGCCACTGGACCTATTCTTTCAATGATTTCATACGGCCCGATGAATCTCAGACTCAATTTGCCTTTACGACCAAAACGAAGTATTTTCTTCCACGAAAATATTTTCAAAAATACTTTGTCACCGATCTGAAACTCAACGTCTTTTCATTTTAAATTTGCGTATGATTTCTGACGATCTGAAGTTGCTTTCAAACAATCACGAATTACTTTTACTTTCTCTTCGGTTTCTCTAATCAAATCAGCCCCGTGAATCTGTTTCACGCTAAACTCAGTCCAGTACAATGGAGTTTTGCATTTACGACCATACAAGGCTTCATACGGTGCCATTTTTATGCTCGATTGAAAGTTGTTATTATACGCAAATTCAACCAGCGGCAAATATTTCCCCAGTTGCCTTCGAACTCTAAAACACAACATTGGAGCATATCTTCGAGAATCTAAATTACTCTCTCAGATTGACCGTCAGTTTACGGATGAAAAGTTGTACTAAAATTCAACTTCGTACCCAGAGCTTCTTGTAATTTCTTCCAAAACCTCGACGTGAACCTCGGATCTCTATCCGAAATAATCAAAATTGGCACCCCGTGCAATTTAACGATCTCAGCAATGTACAATTCAGCTAATCTATCAAGTGAATAATCAGTACGTACCGGGATGAAATGTGCTGATTTCGTTAATCAATCAACAACAACCCAAATAGCATCTTTCTTTTTTGAAGACAAAGGCAATCTCGATATGAAGTCCATCGTACTCTATCCCATTTCCACTCTAGTATCATCACAGGCTGAAGTAAACCCGATAGCACTTGATGTTCAGCTTTAACTTGCTGACACACTAAACATCTCGCTACAAAATCAGAAATGTCTCGTTTCATACCCGACCACCAATACAGTTGTTTCAAATCATTGTACATTTTAGTACTTCCAGGATGGACGGATAAACAACCACTATGTGCCTCGTGTAAAATTTTCTGAATCAACTCCGAATTTTTCGGTACACAGATTGTAACACCCCTAACCCGTATCCCTCGCCAGAATAGGGTTAAGAGGCATTACCGATCAAGTCATAACATTTAACCTTTGTTATTCATACACCATTAATACATAGTCAATCAATGTCATTAAGTCCCTTAATAAGGTATACGAGACCTTCAACATGCATTATGAAGGGGTCGGGACTAAACCAAGCTCATACAAAAATTTTCTAAAACTTAACATTTTTTTAAAGCTATAGAGGTCACACGCCCACGGCCTCAGACTCACCCGTGTGCCCAAGCAGTGGCAAAACAAGGCATACCTACTGACTTGTCCACACGGCCGAAGACACGCCCATGTGGTTAACCCGTGGTCGACACTGACTTATTTCACACGGCCAGTCACACGCCCGTGTGTCTAGCCCTTGTGCGAGTCTGACTTGTTTCAATTTGAAAACTTAAGAGACACTGTCAAGCTACACGCCCGTGTTCTCAACCGTGTGAGCAAATATAGGCCATTTGCAAGGACAATTTGCCACCACACTTTGGGTCACACCTATAAGCTTCAAACTATTCCATAATCATACTTCAAACACATCCAAAATATGCACAATTTAACCTCTTAACATCATCATCCATTTCATATTCAAATCTAACTCAATCATACCTATCAAAAGTATCAATTTCACATCCAAATAATATAACCCATTCATCATTAAATCCTTACCAAATCTAAACATGAAACATACCTTTTCCATTTTACTAACTTATGCCAAAATGATCATTCACATAGAACATATATACACATATTAACCATCCTTTACACATACCCGAAGCATATGCCAAAATCATTCATCTATCAAGCCATATCACATGGCAAGATATATCCATCTCAAACATACCATGATTCACTAGCCTATATATGCCATATACCAAATATATACAACTTCCAAAAGTACCAAAATAGATAGCCGATAGTGTGATTGAGTCGCTGACAATCCCCGGATCCGAGCTAGCTTTAATGACACTGTAAAACAAAGAAACACTTCACACAGTAAGCTTAAAAGCTTAGTAAGTTCGTCATATAATACATTTAACTTAACAAATCAATTTCAATATACAAAATAGACTATCTCAAGGTTCAATTCACCATAATACACAATCTCATCCATTTTTTCAGTCAGGATATCATCAACCACATAGGTTCCATACATACCTGTACCATCACGTATTTAACTACCACATTTTCCATTCAATGCTCCAAACCTTTAGTCATTCGATTCTCTTCAAACATTCGATTTACTCGGACATTTAGTGGCAATTCTTTAGCCGAAGCTTTAATATCATCGCACACTTAGTGCCTTTACTTTAAACCGAATTTAACTCGGTATCGCACACACAGTGCCAATTAATATATTCGATACTTTCTTTATTTCGCACACACAGTGCCGTTCATACTGTAACAATACTATTTCGCACACTTAGTGCCACATCTCTCAAATCCACATATAGTGTTACTAATTCATCAACCACATATTCAATTCATTTCTTAACACATGAATATAATTTAAACAATTCATATTATACACGGACTTACCTCAGACGTAAAATCGCGATATAAGTCGATTAATCGAGCACCTTGTTCTTGCCTCGATCTAAATTCGAGTTCCTCTTTTCTTGATCTAAACATATTCAAATTTAGCTCATTCAATCACCAAATCATTCAATTCAATCCAAAAACACACATTTAGGGCATTTTACAAATTAGCCCTCGCATTTTCACAGTTTGACATTTTAGTCCCTATTTCATAAATCACAAAATACCCAAAGTTTCATTACACCATGCTTAGGCCAAATTTTCCCCTAGCTCAAATAAGTCCATATATTTCATTTATTTCACATTTTAGTCCTTCAATTTCTCATTTTCACAATTTAGCCCATTTTTGACATTTTTGTCAAAAATCACTTTACAAAACATTAAAATCTATCAACAATTATTCACTATTTATCATCAACTATCACAAAGCTCAAACATTCATCAATGGAATCTTACAAAATCACCAACAAATTTAAAAATTAGGACATGGGCTAGCTAAAACACGAAGCAACGATCACAAAAACGTAAAAATCATAAAAAATTGAGCTCAAAACATACTTTGATTGAGCTATGCAAGTGCCGAATATACAAGAGCTTCAAACCCTCTTTTTCTTTTCTATTTTCGATGGAAGAACATCCAAGATGAGCATTAATTCATCTATTTTTTTATTAGCTATCATAATAATTATCTATTTCCATTTTTACCCTTAATGAAACATCATTCAATCTTTAAATTGAATGTCCACTACCGTCCATACTATAATAAAATGGCCTAATTTCATTTTAAGGCCTTCACATTCAAAAACAAACTCAACTGAACACATCAACACATAAATTGTCACTTTTACCTTTTATGCAATTTAGTCCTTTTCTCAAATTAGGCACACAAACAATAAAATTAATTCACGAAACTTTCACATGCTTAATCACATACTATAAACACTAAAAATAATATTAAAATATTTTTTTGACCTCAAATTTGTGGTCCCAAAACCACTGTTCCGACTAGGGTCTAAACCGGGCTGTTACACAGGTTCTATCTTGGAACATCAAACAAGCATCGGATCCAATTTGGTACTCTGAATCACTAGTTGACTCGCATTGCACTCTTTTAGCTTGCAAATCACTATCACATGTTTGAGCTTCGCAATTTTGCTAAAGAAATACTGGTTTAGCTTTTAACTCAACTAGAATCGAACCATCATTAGATAATGTCAACTGTGTATTCATTGCTCTCAAGGCAAACAACGATTTTCTACTCAAAGCATCCGCGACTACATTCACTTTCCCCGGGTGATAATCAATCACTAACTCGTAATCTTTCAGTAGCTCGAGCCATCTCCGTTGTCACAAATTCAAATCTTTTTAAGTCATAATATACTTTAGGCTTTTATGATCAGTAAAGATGTGGCATTTTTCGTCGTACAAATGATGATGCCAAATTTTCAATGCAAAAACTATAGCGGCCAACTCTAAATCGTGCGTCGGATAATTCTTTTCATGCGGCTTCAACTGTCTGGAAGCATAAGCTATCACTTTTCCCTCTTGCATCAACACACAGCCCAAACTGTTCAATGACGCGTCGCTGTAAATCATAAATTCTTTTCCCGACTCAGGTTGAACCAACACTGATACCTCAGTTAACAATGCTTTCAATTGATCAAAACTTTGTTGACATTTCTCAGACCATTCAAACTTAACATCTTTCTGTAGCAGTCTGGTCATCGATGTAGCAATCATCGAGAATCCTTTTACAAAATGTCGATAGTAACCAGCCAATCCCAGAAAGATTCTGACCTCGGATACATTTCTAGGTGGTTTCCAGTCAATAATTGCAAAAATCTTGCTCAGATCAACTCTTATACCTTCCGCAGAAATAATGTGCCCCAAAAATCCAACTTCTCGGAGACAAAACTCACATTTACTGAATTTAGCATACAGTTGCTTATTTCTCAAGGTTTGCAACACAATCCTCAAATGCTTGACATGCTCAGAATCATCTCGTGAATAGATCAGACTATCGTCAATGAACACAACAACAAATCTATCTAAATACGGTCGAAAAATCTGATTCATCAAATCCATAAAAATAGCAGGAGCATTAGTTAGTCCAAAAGGCATAACAAGGAATTCATAATGTTCGTACCTCATTCTGAACGTAGTTTTCGGTACATCTAAGTCTTTAACTAGTAACTGATAATAACCCGATCTCAAATCAATCTTCAAAAATACTGCACCTTTCAACTGATCAAACAAATCATCTATTCTCGGCAACGGATACTTATTCTTTATCGTAACCTTGTTGAGCTGACGATAATCAATGCACATTCTCATTGACCCGTCTTTATTTTTAACAAACAATACTGGCGCACCCTAGGGTGAAAAACTCGGTCGTGCATGTAACATCCCAAAATTGGGCCTAGTAGAATTGGACCTATTGGGCCGATTGGACCTTGAGCGTAGAAGCGTTTTAAAATTTATGGGAATTTGAGAGTGGCATTATTTCAAGTTGGACTTATTAAGAAGGTGATTTTGGAAAGTTACGGGGTTCTAGGAAGTTCCGGGTTCAAATTGGGCCTTAGCAAAAAATTTATGTTTTAGCACTTTAAGGAGAGATAGTAAGTGCAATCAAGGCTTATGGAAATAAGAGAGCAATTTGCTAGCATAATTGAGCATATGGTAAAGAGGTTATGGTGCCACATGATGGACTTTGAGGGAGGAGGTTCAAATCCCATCAAGTGTAAAATTTTGACTATTTTTTTGTACCCTTTCCCTAAGTGTCGGCCAAGCTTGTAAATAAGGCAAGTTGGACTTTTTAATTTTGGCAAGGTGGCTGAGGAAATATGGTAAGGAAGAGTGGATGGAAAGCAGTAAAAGAAAAGGGAAGGAATAGGGAACATGTTGGCATTTTTCGTGGGGGATGTTTTGGAAAGGTTTTATTTGGTCTATGTTCATCTTTTGGTAAAGATGAAAATGGTTTGGGAAAGGGAGAGGGTAGTCGAATTTTTTATGGGAGCATTTTGATAGTTTTGGTGTTGGTTAGGCCTAATTCCTTTTGGCATCCCTTGTGTTCATTCTTTCAACTTCTCCTCTCATTGCCGCAACTTCAAGACAATAGTGGGCATTTTCTCTTTTCTTTCTTGTCTTGCCAAAAACACCTAGCCTTTGTGACCAATTATTTTCACTCATATTCTCTTGAAAACCAAAACTACCGATCCTTCTTTGTTGTCTTGCTACTAGTGCCAAACCGTGTTCTTCATTTCGGTTCATCCCTATTATTAAGGTAAAGGTTCTTTCTTCTTATTCATGTTGTTTGTTCTTTCTTCTCTTGACTTGGCTAAGCCGAAACTCTCATCCCTTGGCTAAGCCAAATCTAGCCACTTGTTGTTATTTTAAACTCCTCTTATTCTCTTTTGATGAAGGCCGAATCAAGCCATCCTTGCTGCTACTTATCTTTCTCTTAGCCTTGGTTTCGAAAGTTGATTGGGACTCGTTGCAATAGCCAAGGTGCAAGACCGGATTTTAGAATCTAGTAGGGAAGGATCGCGATTGTGGTAAGTGACTCTTGTGAGTGAGTACTTTTGGACTTTTGGAATTTTTAAGAAATCGAGGTTAACTTTTGATCGATTTTATTTTTAGGGGGCAACGAAGAGTGGTTCTTTAGGGAATCCTTATCAGGTGTGTAATCATGTGCCCTTCCGAATACATGTTTGAAATGGTGTGTAATCTCATACCTCTCTGAATGTTTGTATGATATGTTCTATGATTCGGTCGAAATACCGAAGAAAACCGGAACCGACATCCGTGACAACTCGGGCGTATGTATATTCGTAGTGGTAACCATATTTTTGCAATGAAACAGTTTTGGTCAAGAAGAGTGGACGTGATTTTGAAAAATCACGAAAAATAGGATAAAGGGAGTTAGAAAGTGAAAAAGATATCGAAATAAATCTTATTGTGTTTATTTTTATATGAAATAAACAGAGGAGGAAGAGGAATTTTATATTCTGTGATATCTTAATTTTAGTGAGACTGGTTCTGATCAACTTCGTAGTTCTCTGTTCTGTTTTAGAAAAATCGTTTAAAATTTTACAAAGGGAATTATGAGTTATAATTTATATTTATAGATTCCTTAGTGAGCCTATTTTCAATAGAAACAAGTGAGAGCAACATATGAAAACTGTACAGTGAGATATTTGAATTTCGGTTAAGAGAGGTCAGAATCGTTGGACAGTGAAACAAGGGAAATTTAAGGAATAAACTGTACTAAATGGTTAAGCCAAAAATTTTGAAAACTTTTTAGTAAGACGATATATGAGTCTAGTTTCAAGGAAAATTTACGGATTTAGATTTCGAGATTCCTAACTTGAGTTATAGTCAATTTAGTCAGTACAACGCAGATGGGCATTTTCGATTTTTATGCCCCACATTAGTAGTTAAGTCTAGGTTGCGGAATTACCAAAATACCCTTGGAGGGTAAATTACCGAAATACCCCTGGTTTGCGAGATTATCAAATTACCCTTATTGGGTAAAATTACCGAATTACGAAAATGCCCCTAAAGGGCCGAATTGTTATATTGCCTTAACGGGCTGATTTGTTATATTACCTTAACGGGCCGATTTGATATATAGCCATAATGGGCCGATTTGATATATTGCTTAATGGGCCGATCTGATATATTGCTTAATGGGCCGATCTGATATATTGCTAAATGGGCTGATCTGATATATGACTTAATGGGCCGATTTGATATAATGCCCTAATGGGCCGGTTTTGTAATGTGTTAATGGGCCAAATTATTTGTAATAAATCTCTGAGTTATTAATTATCGTGGTTATATTGTAAATATTATGATTTACGGTGTATATTGCATTTACATAAGTTGCAAGGGATTGGGATATTGATGATCGGGGAAGTGAAATTTGGTGGCTCTGCCACACATTCTGGTGACTCTGTCACATTTTGTCTGCTAGCTATGCCACGTATATTCTGTTATTCTGGTGGCTTGTCCACAATTCGAATTTGATATAAATGGCTAAATGCCTACGATTGGTGTGTTGGCGGGGTGGGTTGACAAAAGATTCCCACAGGTGTGATGGATGGTACGAGTGGTGTGTAGCGGATGGATTATTAGGTTGGCTTGGGATTGCATTTCATTCATATGAATTATTTGATACATTATTATGTAAAAAGGGGCTTAGGCCCAAAATATTGCTAAATGTGTTTGTGCCCAGTGGACTACTGGTAAGGGGATTATACACCTCGAGTTCTTGTAACTAACCCCCTTTTCTTAACCCTTGTAGGTAATGCTCGATGATGTGGACTTGGGCCATGGATGACTCGATGGAAGCCATACTTGAAAATGGTGTTAATGAAATTTTAAATTTCTATTCCGTTTATTTTATTATTTTGCTATTTTGGTTTAAGTTGTAATAAGGCCTCTGAGTGTGTTTTATTATTTGCTTTATGGTTGATATACTTATTATTTTGCTTAAATTGATTAAAACGAGAAATTTTTATAAAAACTTAAATAAATGTTTTCCAAAAAAACGATTAACAAATGGATTTCATAATAAATTTTATAATTATTTTAACACGGAAGTTTTCACTCGAACTATCAAACGATATTTTCAAAAGTCACGGTTTTAAAGTTCACTACCTTGATTGTTGACTCATCAATCAATCTTTCAAAAATACTTGTATTTTATCTACGTTTCCGCAACGATTTCAAAATGCTTCTGCAACTCTATTTCTAAACATCACATTTTTATTTTGTTCATTTCAAATATGGTTTCGCTACTAAAAAGGTTTTTTTTAAAGATTATTACATTTTCAAGTAGTTAACAATTTCTTAAGTGTTTTTGGTCTTAACGAAGAGGCTGTATTTCTCAAGCAAGTTTTTAATAATTGCAAAGATGGTTTTTTTTTACTACCATGTGACACACTAGATTCGGGCCTAACTTCTAGGCCGGGTTTGGGGTGTTACAGTGCAAAACCTCTATCTGTCAACTCCTGCAACTGAGATTTCAACTCTTTTAATTCTGTTGGAGCCATTATGTAAAGAGATATAGATATCGGAGATGTTCCCGGTACCAGTTCAATAGCAAACTCAACCTCTCTGACCGGTGACAACCCAGGCAATTCTTCTGGAAATGCATCCGAATATTCAGAAACTATAGGCACCGACGAATGATGCTAAGGTTGTGATGAAGTTCTTGCAGAAACACGTGTTCACAAGGTTTGGAACCCCAAGAGCTATTATCAGCGATGAAGGGACCCATTTTGTGAACAAGTGGTTAAAATGGTTGTTAGATAAACATGGAGTGAAACATAAGGTTGCTACAGCTTACCATCCGTAGACGAATGGGCAAGCAGGGCTGGAGAATAAGGAGATCAAAAGGCCTACTTGAGAAGGTAGTTTGCCCGAACTGACGAGATTAGTCCAAGAGACTAGATAATGCTTTTTGGGCTTACACAACAGCATACAAGACACCTTTAGGAATGTCACCCTACAGGTTGGTCTTTGGGAAAGCCTGTCATCTACCTCTGGAGTTAGAGCACAAAGCTTATTGGGCTCTTCGACGACTCAACTTTTACCTTAATCTTGCTAGAGAGAAACGAATGCTCCAACTCAACGAGCTAGAGGAAATCTTAATGTTATCATATGAGAATGCCAAATTACTCAAAGAAAGACTCAAGAAATGGCATGACAAGCACATTCGAGTTAGAGAATTTGAAGCAGGTCAGCAAGTCTTGTTATTTAATTCCAGATTGAAGTTCTTCCTAGGTAAGTTAAAATCACGTTGGTCCGGTCCATTTACGATTCGTCGCGTCTATCCATATGGAGTTGTTGAACTCCAAGGTAAGGGAGGAAATTTTCAAGTCAATGCTCAGCGTTTGAAGCATTACTACGGAGAAAAACCTGAACGGGATCAAATCTTGTTCAGTTTATCATATATTTAAATTTTCTTGTTTTTAATAAATTATTTAGGGTATATTTTCGGGTTTATTATGTTTAAATAAATTCTGTCTAGGAGATTGGAACTTAAGCGGGACCGCTTACGACCCCTCCAAACTTCCTGGGAATTGATTTTTACATAATTTTTCGAGAAATTAATCCCTAAATGACAAAATAAATTTTTAATTTTTCAAATAAAAGGGTCAAATTTTGATCCAAGTTTTAATTAGCAACTCAATTTTAAATTTTCATTAAGTCTAGGGACTTAATTGAAGTATTTTTAAAATTTGATTGCTCTTTTTTTTTTCTTAATAAAAATTTAGGTGCCTCTTTTTGTAAATATTTCCAAAAGGCATCTAACATAAATATTTTTACTTAATATATATATTCATATAAATATGATAAACTTTAATATATAATTATATCTCTTATAATCTATATATTATTTTTTATCAACTTAGAATAGAATTAGGATTAGTTTAATTTTAATCATATTTTATTTTTGTTTTAATAAATTAATAGCATTAATAATTTAATATGCATTTATTTAATTATTAATTGTTGTTAACTTTGAATAGAATTAGAGTTAGAATATTTTAATTGTTAAATTCTACTAAGAATTCTACTCTAATTCCTACTACTCTCACTATAAATTCTACCCTTACTTCCCTCCATTCATTCATCACTCAAAACCCAAAACACCAAATCCCTTAAGTGCCGCAAGCCCTAGCCACAACATCACCCAGCAGTCGGCCAACACACGCCTAGCAGACCATGCGCATACCTTTCCATTGCGCGCTGCATTATGCGCCTGACCCTGCTGCTCCAGCCCCAGCTGCCCAGGCCGTGTTCCGAACCTGTGCTAGCGCCCACACACGTCCCAGCGCACCAGGCCTACTTGCATAAGGTCCCGCACGCTGCTGCTTACCGAACTGACCCCTGCTGTGCATTGTTGCCTGTTCCCACACCATCTGCCCGCGCGCCTAGCTGCCTTCCAAGCACTTGTGCGGCACACACTTTCACCCATCCTTAGCCAAATCCTCCAACCTACCTTAAATCGACATCTTTTTCTTTTAATTATTTTTTAGGAGTTCTTAAAAAAGGGTGGTAAGACCGAATTTTCTCTTGAATTTTAATTTTATTCAATTATTTAATTTTTCAAATTATTGAATTATTAATAATTTTTATTAATTAAATTTTTGGGAAAATAATTTTTCCCATCTTATGTTCAAGTTAATCATGCCTCGCAAGAGAACTCGTGCCTCTGCCCAAATCGATGAAACGCAAAAGAAGTTCCACTGTGAAGAAGCCAAAGTAAGATATGAAAGTATCTTCAAAAATCAACAGATGCATCCAAAGAAAGGCTTCACATTGAAGGAAAGAAACTACAGAGACTTTATGGCACGTATTCGTCAAGTTGCTGAAGCCCTCAATTGGGAATTGTTTTGTAAAAAGAGACCAAGTGTGGATGAGGAACTAGTTCGTGAATTCTATGCGAACTTAACCTCAAGCGAATTGACCGAAGTTCCAGTTCACGGAATCAAGGTACCAATAAATTCAAATTCTATTAATGAGTTCTTTGAATTACCTGATTTCGAAAACGATGAATATTCTTCTTTGTTAAGCAACATTAAGCCTAAAAATTTGCAAAAAATTCTTGAGGAACTTACAGTTCCAGGTTCTAAATGGACTGTGTCAAAGCAAGGAATCCACACGTGTTGTAGAGAATATTTGACACCACTTGCAAAGGTATGGTTCTATTTCATCCGTTTCAGCCTTATGCCTAGTTCGCATGGGACTACGATCTCATTAGAGCGAATGGTCCTATTATAATCGATTCTAACTGGAAAGACCATTGATGTGGGCAAAATCATCCTAAGAGAAATGTGAAGTTGTGCCGTTAGACGTTCTGGCCCAGCCTATTTACCTTTTACCATAACAATTCTGTGCTTAAAAGCAAAAATTCTTGCGAACGTAAAGAAGACAGGGTGTAGTCAGGGCACAATCACCGATTGGGACCTCTACCGAGTAGCTTGAGATTCTGTTCTACAGCAGCGAGTTGAAGAGAGTGAGGATCCCGAAGAAGCAGAAGATGACCCCACAGAGATCCCGCCAGAGCAATCAACTGAAGTCCCTAATGAGGCAGAACCAATGGAACCAGAAGCTGAACCTGATATCAAAACCTCAATGTTTGGAGCTTTACCGCCTAGCCCAGATCTTTGAGATGAGCTATCAAAGCTGATGGACTTAATAAAACACATGCAATGGCAGCAACAAGCCTACTAGAGATACTAAAAAATAAGGGATGACTCGATGAGGAGTGACCTTAGGAAAATTTATAATGACCCATTTATTTTTGTGCCTGAGTTTCCAGATTTCATATTTGAACCATGGAGTTCATTATCGAAGAGGGAGCAAAGATATTCATGCAAAGGCAATAATGATGGAGCAAAAGATGAGTCGAATTCGGAAGGATCGGCAAACAAATAAAAAAGGGAGGACCTCAACTTTAATTTATTTTTTTCTTAAGTTATTTTAAGATTAGGTTAATTAGGAATTTTTTATTTTTGCACAATAAAACAAGAGATAGGAATCATGAATAAAATCTGAACAAGTCACAAAGGCTAAAGTGTGGCAATAGGTATATACATGTCTAGGATTGGGTTTAGAGAGAGCTTGGTACTTATGCACTCAATTTGACTCACCTCCTCTTTTCTAAAATCCTACCTGTGTATAGTATCTATTCACTTTAAACAATGAGGACATTGTTAACTTTAAGTAGTGGGGACCGAAAATTTGAATTAATTCCACTCAGAATAAAATTTTCTTTTAATTATGATTAGGATATATTTTGTTCAATAATTTGAAATTTTGTTAAGTATGCTAAACTTCAGTATTAATAAAGTTCTATTATTTCAATAAGTTATTACGTTAGCTTAATGATGATATGAATGTATTTTTAATAAAGCATGCAAATTCGTACCATAATTTTTTTTCCCTACAAAAAAATTGGGCATGCACGAATGTTTAAGTCTTTAGAATTGACTTAGTAATTCCTTGAGGCGAAATCATAGGAAGCATGGAATATTGAAAATGATTTAGGCAATTATTGTTTGGACCATTTGAGCCTTTCAAGCCGACCATGATAAAGTTATCATTTGAAACCCAACTTTGAGACTATGCTTGGTGTGATAATTTGGTGTGTTTGGGGGTCCAGGGAAGGCTCGGGGTTAAGCCGAAGCTTTGGCCAAAATTTTAATTTTGGGCGCTTTAGGGGAGAGCTAGTTGAGGTGGGGTTTAAGTGCTATAGTTTGGGTTTGATGACACAAGAAATGTAAGAGTAAAGTGGCATAGGGGTGCCACTTAGGAGGCAGGAGGGTGACGCCACAGGGAGCAGGGAAGGAGCAGGTTCGAGTCGCATAGTTCACATTTTGGGAACTCTTTTCGGCGTCAAGAGGAGTAGTGATGGATTCAACTAGGAGCCTTGAAGAGTGGGTGTTGAATTCGTCAATATTTTTGAATGGTAGGCCAAGAGAGAAAGGTGGGATTTGAATGGTTCTAACTTTTTCAAATGGGTGAATGGGAGTGAATGTAGGAGGCAATCAAGGAGTGGCGGCTTGTTGGGAGCTTGTTGGCCGAATTTTGAAGGTTGGTAAGGGGAGAACTTCGGTTTTGGTGCTAGGGGGTTGAGTGTGCCGAAAAGTATTAGAGGTCTTAGGTTCCCTTTTGTTTTCCTTAGAACAAATTCGGTTTTAGGGGGTGTGATTACCGTTTGGTGCTAAAGCTCTTGGGAGTTCTTTTTCCTTTCTTTCTCTTTGAGTCCATATTCCTTGTATGCCGAACTTGTTTAGCCAACTTCTATTCCTCTTTTCTTTTGCTCTTTAGCCGAATTGGAGAGACCATTGGTGCACCTTTTCTTTACTTTCTCTTCTTCACCTAAGACTCTTAAGCCAAAATCTTTTTAGCCTCTACCAAATATCTCTTTCTCTCCACTCATACTCTTAAGCCTCACAACTGAAAGCACCACACCACTTCCTTCTTGATCATTTTCTAATTCTTTTCTTCTCTACTTTTCTTTTTGAACCGAAACCATCTTCCTCCCCTCATTGGCATCTAAAGCCGAATATTCCTTGTTTCATCATTTTCCTTTCTAATCAGTAGTCAACTTGGCCGAAATTAAGCCCTTGCTACCGATCTTTTTTCTTCAATTTTGATCTTCAAATATCCTTTGGTAAGTAGTTAATCAGTTTCTTCTATTTTCTCTTTTCTCAAGGTTGAATCTCTGAATGTTGTTTCCCTTTTCTTCTCTTAGAGATAGTATCTGTATTAGCCTAATACTGTGGAACAAGGTGGTAGGAATCTACTTCGGATCTTATCGATTTGGTTGTTAAGGTAAGAGAGACTCTGTTATCGTTTCCTGCTCTTCTTTGGTAGCCAAAGCCGAATGGCTAATTGGCTTGGTGATGCTATTGTACTGACTTTTCTTCCTTTATCATCTTCTCTCTTTGGGGGCGCCTATTCCGAGAAATGTGGCTAGCCGAATCATTTGAGTTCCAAGTCTGGGAATCAGTTGATCTTTGAACCCTATCTCCCTATTCGGGATCTCAAGGTAAGGGTTTTCTCTCTAGTTATTCGATCGGGTTCCCCTTTAGTTATTCCAGGGTATGGACCGACTTCAGAACAGAATAGTAGGCAAATAGCAGTCGTTCCTGCTAGCGATAGTGTCGACATAGATAGCATAATATTGCGTGCTATCAGGTGTGTAAAACTTCACACTCTATTATTTATCTGTATTATTGATTGTATGGGCTGAAAAGCTGAAAAGACTGTGTAGACAGTCGCAATACCCTTGTGGGTAAGGCTATGGATGCCCGGTACGTGACTGTAACGTTTTCTTTGTGAGTATGGATGCCTGGTACTCTGTCACGGTGATCTAGTATCACGGTGGTCTGGTACCACGAGTGGCCTGGTGCCACGTATGTGGCGTGTAGCGAATGGAGGGTTGATTATAGAAATCCCCACGGTGTGATGGGCTAGTACGGGTGGTGTGTAGAGGATGGAAACTAGGTTGGGCTGGGACATATTGCATTAAATTCTTCTGTATGCCATCATGAGTGGGCTAAGGCCCAATATGCGGTTGTGGGCCATGGGCCGTTTATGTGATATAGAGGAATTACACACTGAGTCTTGGTGACTCACACCGTTTGCTTAATGTTGCAGGTAATCAGTAGATCGTGGATCTGGGAGCCGAGGCGGACTCGTGGAGGCCATAAAACGTTTCTTTTCGTAAATTCATTTCCTTCTACAATTATTTTAATTGGGGATTTTGTTATGTAATAAGGCCTTCTTAATTTAATATTTGGTTTTCCTTATTTATTATTTAAATACGATATGACATCATTATACGTTTAAAACTTGACAATTAAGATGGAGTTTTCAAAACTTAAGCAACATAAAGCATTTGTTTTCTCTCATGTGCCAACAATGACGACCAGTACGCGATTAGCTTAATCCAACAATTTTTTTTTCCTTAAACCTCAAACTACTGTTTTCCGAAACATCAAACAAACGAAAAGTTTTTAAACTTATAGTATTTCTTCAAAGTTTTGAGACCCTTTTTGAACCACTTTTACCCTGTAACATACCAGATCTGGTCGTAACGTCTAGGCCGGGTTTGGGGTGTTACAATTTTGGTATCAGAGCCTAGTTGCAAAACTCAGACTGTGAAATGGGTTCAACAGAGTTTTATAAAGTCGATTTAAATGTTACTTGGAGGAAATGTTTTGATTGGGAATATGGCATCCGAGTCTACCAGCACCCGATCCATGCAGGTAAGTATTCTAATTGTTTGTGATGTATGTATGGAATGATTGTTTGCATGAAAGAATATGTTTGCTAGCACTAGGAGATCCAAACTTTAGAGACTGAAACCTCTAGGTCGAGATATGATTAGTGAGAATTACTCTCTAAAGCTACTTCTCATAAGACTGCTCGGTATTAAACAAGTGAAAGAAATACTAACTCATAAAACTTTTAATCAGATTAAGTCGCATCAGAATCCATGAGTACTAGGGGACGTGGACGTGCTGTGCGCGGCCGTGGTAAAGGCTGAGGTGTTGAGTGCAACCCTCGTAATCGTGGACATGGGTCGAAAGATAAGATGCCAAGATCGCCACCGCGCGAAGCGATTTTCAGGATCAAACAGGCGGAGATGATGCGGTGTCTCAGGCGATGTTGCGAGTTTTGGAGAGGGTTGCTGGAGCGAGCACAGGATCAATGGCTCGGAAATCTGTGTCTGAACGACTTCGAGCTAATGGAGCAGAGATGTTTAGGGGTGTATCTGGAGTAGCTCCTAATGTAGCTGAGTATTGGCTAGAAGCAGTGGAACGCATAATGGATGATCTTGATTTTACAGTGGAAGAGAAGTTGAAAGGATTTGTGTCTCTTCTGCGGGACGAGGCGTACCAATGGTGGCTGACTGTCAGAGATGGTGCGGTATCTGATCGTATTTCCTGGGATTTCTTCAAATCGGCATTTCAAGGGTAATACATTGGGTCAAGTTATGTGGATGCTCAGCGTAAGGCTTTCCTAAATCAGGTTCAAGGGAATAAGTCAGTGGCTGAATATGAGGCAGAATTCTTACGTCTAAGTCCTTATGCCCAGGGTATTGTTGCTACAGACCATGAGCGTTGTGTTCGGTTTGAGGATGGTCTGAGGGATGATTTACGAGTGCTGATCACTCCGTAGCGAGAAAGAGAATTTGCTGCTTTAGTGGAAAAGGCTAAGATAGTCGAGGAAGTGAAGCGGTCTGAAAAACAGAATCAGGATAGGGATAGAGGTAGAAATAAAAGGAATTTTGGATCGTCTGGATCAGCTGGGCATTTTTAGAAAAGACCTAGGTTGGATGGGCCAAGTCGGGTTGCGAGACCAGTTGTTGATAGTCAGCCTTAGAGATGTACCCGGTGTGGTAAATTTCATTTGGGTGAATGTTGGACGAGTAACAGAGGATGTTTCAGGTGTGGGTCTATGGATCATCTGGTAAGAAACTGTCCACAGGAACTGGGCAGAGCGCGACTAGTAGGTCAGGGTTATGTTCAATCGGGTAGAGGTGGCCAACAGCCACAGAGAGGTTGTGGTCCAACTAGAGGAGGTAATGGTTTCAGTCGGGGCCGTGGAACACCAGGCAGAGGTGCAAGAATCACAGATGTGAGACAGCTAGGGTTGGTCTATGCAGCTAGACGCCGAGAGGAGGGCGATGCACCAGATGTCATAACCGGTACGTTCTTAATTTTTGGATTGCCTTTTGCTGTATTGATTGATATTGGGTCGACACATTCCTATGTTGCTAGTGTGGCATCTGGGACTTTAAGCATGGACTTTGAGATTGCTTCTAGGGAGATGACTGTACTTAGCCCCTTAGAACAATCTGTAGTGGTGAATAAACTCTTTAAGGACGTACCTCTAGAAGTTCAGGGGATGGTTTTCCCGGCTGATCTGATGGAACTGCCATTTGGGGAGTTCGATTTGATCTTAGGTATGGACTGGCTAGTGAAGTATCGAGCAAACTTGGATTGTGCTGCCAAGCGCATGTTGTTAAGGACTCTTAAGGATGATGAGGTGGTGGTAATAGGGGAGAGGAGGAACTACCTATCTAACGTAGTGTCTGCTCTAAAGGCTGAAAGAATGGTGAGGAAGGGCTGTAGGGCATTCATAACTTTTGTTTGTGCTCTGGAGGCCAAGGAATCAACTGTGGGGAATGTCCGAACAGTGAAGGAATTCTCTGATGTTTTCCCAGAAGAGCTTCCGGGATTACCTCCGGAACGCGAGGTGGAGTTTGGTATTGATCTTCTTCCGGGAACAGCGCATGTGGCTATTGCACCATATAGGATGGCGCTAAAGAAGTTGATGGAATTGAAAGCCCAGATTCAAGAACTGCTAGATCGAGGTTTTATCCGACCGAGTGTATCACCTTGGGGAGCACCGGTGCTATTCGTTAAGAAGAAGGACGGATCAATGCGTATGTGCATTGACTATCGCTAGTTGAACAAGTTGACTATCAAGAATAAGTACCCACTGCCGAGGATTGATGATTTGTTCGATCAACTTAAGGGAGCTTCAGTCTTCTCGAAGATAGATTTGAGGTCAGGATATCATCAGCTTAGAGTCAAGGAGGCGGATATTCATAAGACGGCGTTTCTTGCTCGCTATGGCCACTACGAATTTTTGGTGATGCTGTTCGGGTTGACCAATGCACCAGCAGCGTTTATGGACATGATGAACCGGGTATTCCAACCCTATCTAGATCAATTTGTCGTGGTGTTTACAGACGATATCCTGATTAATTCAAAATCGAAGGAGGAGCATGATTCGCATCTTTGGGTGGTTTTACAAATTTTAAGGGAGAAGTAGTTGTTCGCCAAATTTAGTAAGTGTGAGTTCTGGCTAAGGGAAGTTACCTTTTTGGGTCACGTGGTGTCTGCTAAGGGGATTAGGGTCGATCCTCAGAAAATTGAAGCTGTGTTGGATTAGAAGCCACCTAAGTCTGTGGCAGAGATTCGGAGTTTTCTTGGTCTGGCGGGGTATTATAGAAGATTTTTTGAGGGGTTCTCTTTGATTGTGGCACCGTTAACCAAGTTGTTGCGGAAAGGGGTTCCATTTTTCTGGTCTGATAAGCAGCAGGAGAGTTTTGAGAGGCTGAAGAAGATTTTGACAGAGGCTCCAGTGTTGATACAGCCTGAGGCTGGGAAAGAGTTTGCTGTTTATTGCGATGCATCGGACACAGGATTGGGATGTGTGCTGATGCAGGAGGGGAAAGTGGTAGCATATACGTCTCGGCAATTGAGACCGCATGAGTTGAATTATCCCATACATGATTTGAAATTGGCAGTAGTAGTATTTGCCTTGAAGATCTGGAGACATTATCTGTATGGGGAGAAGTCCGTCATTTATACAGATCACAAGAGCCTAAAATACCTTCTCACCCAGAAGGAATTGAATTTAAGGCAGAGGAGGTGGATCGAATTGTTAAAGGATTATGATTGCTCGATTGAGTATCACCCGGGTAAAGCTAACATGGTGGCGGATGCATTAAGTCGTAGGGTGATCTCTGACTTGAGAGCAATGTTTGCTCACCTCAATTTATACGATGATGGAAGTTTATTAGTTGATCTTCAAGTGAAACCTTCTTGGGTCAGTCAGATTAAAGAGAAGCAGTGGGCTGATGAGTTGTTAAAGTCGAAGTTGCAGTTGGGAACTAATGATAAGACAACGGCTTTCAGTATGAATAGTGATGGGGTATTATGTTTTTGGGGAAAACCTTGCATGCCAAAGGATCATGAGTTGAGATGTAAGATTTTACAGGAAGCGCATAGCAGCCCATACGCTATGCATCCTGGAGGAAGTAAGATGTATAGGGATTTGCAAGAACAGTTTTGGTGGCCAGGTCTGAAGCGAGAGGTAACCGAATTTGTGAGTAAATGTTTGACATGTCAGCAGGTAAAAGTAGAACATCAGTTGCCTTCGAGGTTGTTGCAACCGGTGAAGATTCCACAGTGGAAGTGGGAAAGGATCACGATGGACTTTGTTAGTGGGCTACCTCTTACGCCTACTAAGAAGGATTCGGTATGGGTAATTATTGATCGTTTGACAAAGTCTGCCCATTTCATACCAGTTCGTGTCGACTACTCTCTACAGAAGTTGGCTAAGCTGTATGTAGCAGAGATTGTGAGGTTGCATGGGGTACCAGTGTCTATCATATCAGACAGGGACCCTAGGTTTACGTCAGAATTCTTGAAAGCGTTGCATCAGGCATTGGGTACAAAGTTAGATTTCAGTACAGCGTTCCATCCTCAGTCTGATGGTCAATCTGAGAGGGTAATTCAGATCTTAGAAGATATGTTGAGAGGCTGCATCATAGACTACAGGGGTAGTTGGGAAAAGTTTCTACCGTTGGCGGAATTCGCATACAACAACAGCTGCCAATCTAGTATTCAGATGGCACCATATGAGGCGTTGTATGGCCGAAAGTGTCGAACTCCTACTTGCTGGACAGAGTTGGGTGAGCGACAATTATTGGGTCCGAAGTTGGTTTCTGAAACGGAGGACAAAGTTAAGTTGATTCGGACTCAGTTGAAAGAAGCTTCTGACAGGCAAAAGTCTTATGCCGATCTGAAGCGTAAAGACATAGAATTTGCAGTAGGTGACCGGGTTTTCTTAAAGGTTTCACCATGGAAGAAAGTCTTAAGGTTTAGACGGAAAGGGCAAGCTGAGCCCCAGATTTATCGGACCGTATCGGGTATTGAGGCGTGTGGGACCGATAGCTTACCAGCTCGAGCTACCTTAAGAATTGAGTCAGATTCATGATGTATTCCATGTTTCAATGTTAAGACGCTATCGTTCAGATCCATCTCATGTTGTGCCAGTGGAAGAAATCGAAGTAAGGCCTGATCTATCCTTTGAGGAGGAACCATTTCAAATCTTGGATCGTGACGTTAAGGTATTGCAGAGAAAGACGGTTCCATTGGTCAAAGTGTTGTGGCAGAATCACAGTTCAGAAGAAGCCACGTGGGAGCCAGAGGATGTGATGCGACAGCAGTACCCTCATCTCTTTTGATCAGGTAAATTTCGAGGCCAAAATTTCTTAAAGGGGGTAGAACTATAACATCCTGAATTAGGGGCTTTGCGTTTAATATGTTCCTGTGAGTATGCTATGCTTGGTATGATAATTTGGTGTGTTTGGGGGTCCAGGGAAGGCTCGGGGTTAAGCCGAAGCTTTGGCCGAAATTTTAATTTTGGGCGCTTTAGGGGAGAGCTAGTTGAGGTGGGGTTTAAGTGCTATAGTTTGGGTTTGATGACACAAGAAATGTAAGAGTAAAGTGGCATAGGGGCGCCACTTAGGAGGCAGGAGGGTGACGCCACAGGGAGCAGGGAAGGAGCAGGTCCGAGTCGCGTAGTTCACATTTTGGGAACTCTTTTTGGCGTCAAGAGGAGTAGTGATAGGATTCGGCTAGGAGCCTTGAAGAGTGGGTGTTGAATTGGTCAAAATTTTTGAATGGTAGGCCAAGAGAGAAAGGTGGGATTTGAATGGTTCAAACTTTTTCAAATGGGTGAATGAGAGTGAATGTAGGAGGCAATCAACGAGTGGCAGCTTGTTGGGAGCTTGTTGGCCGAATTTTGAAGGTTGGTAGGGGGGAGAACTTTGATTTTGGTGCTAGGGGGTTGAGTGTGCCGAAAATCATTAGAGGTCTTAGGTTCCCTTTGGTTTTCTTTAGAACAAATTCGATTTTAGGGGGTGTGATTGCCGTTTGGTGCTAAAGCTCTTGGGAGTTCTTTTTCTTTTCTTTCTCTTTGAGTCCGTATTCCTTGTATGCCGAACTTGTTTAGCCAACTTCTATTCCTCTTTTCTTTTGCTCTTTAGCCGAATTGGAGAGACCATTGGTGCACCTTTTCTTCACTTTCTCTTCTTCACCGAAGACTCTTAAGCCGAAATCTTTTTAGCCTCTATCGAATATCTCTTTCTCTCCACTCATACTCTTAAGCCTCACAACCGAAAGCACCACACCACTTCCTTCTTGATCATTTTCTAATTCTTTTCTTCTCTACTTTTCTTTTTGAACCGAAACCATCTTCCTCCCCTCATTTGCATCTAAAGCCGAATATTCCTTGTCTCATCATTTTCCTTTCTAATCATTAGTCGACTTGGCCGAAATTAAGCCCTTGCTACCGATCTTTTTTCTTCGATTTTGATCTTCAAAGATCCTTTGGTAAGTAGTTAATCGGTTTCTTCTATTTTCTCTTTTCTCAAGGCCGAATCTCTGAATGTTGTTTCCCTTTTCTTCTCTTAGAGATAGTATCTGTATTAGCCTAATACTGTGGAACAAGGTGGTAGGAATTTGCTTCGGATCTCATCGATTTGGTTGTTAAGGTAAGAGAGACTCTGTTATCGTTTCCTATTCTTCTTTGGTAGCCAAAGTCGAATGGCTAATTGGCTTGGTGATGCTATTGTATTGACTTTTCTTCCTTTATCATCTTCTCTCTTTGGGGGCGCCTATTCCGGAAAACGTGGCTAGCCGAATCATTTGAGTTCCAAGTCTGGGAATCAGTTGATCTTTGAACCCTATCTCCCTATTCAGGATCTCAAGGTAAGGGTTTTCTCTCTAGTTATTCGATCGGGTTCCCCTTTCGTTACTTGCTGCCTTAACCCAACGTTGTTGATAAACAACCACTGTTTCATTATAGTATCTTCTAACCAAGATCCCTTTCATGGAATCAAATGCCAGCCAGGCAAAAGAGAGGGTTGGACTCGTAGTCCCTACTCCTAGGTACAAAAAGCGCGCGGTGCCTGCTGTTCGAGATTGGCCACCGAGGTGTGGACCGACTTCAGAACAGAATAGTAGGCAAATAGCAGTCGTTCTTGCTAGCGATAGTGTCGACATAGATAGCATAATATTGCGTGTTATGAGGTGTGTAAAACTTCACACTCTATTATTTATTTATATTATTGATTGTATGGGCTGAAAAGCTGAAAAGATGTGTAGGCGATCGTAATACCCTTAATAGGTAAGGCTAGGGATGCCAGTGCGTGGATCGTAACGTTTTCTTTGTGAGTATGGATGTATGTGGTAACCTTTCACTTGGCTTGATAACATGTTACATTCATTATGACATGTATGTTATGCATGGGCTTGGATTATGATGTGAAAGGGGAAGATTTTGAGACTGTCACGGTGGTTTGGTACCACGAGTGGGTTGGCCCCACGTAAATCTAATTTGGTGACCATGTCTCGGTAGCTTGGTGCAACGGTGGTTTAACACCACGTATATATATGATTTAGTAACTTGTCTCGGTGGTTTGGTACCACGTTGGGTTGGCCCCACATATATTCATTAGGGATTGCCACGGTGGTTGATACCACAGTGGGTTGGCCCCACGTATGTTAATAGTGACTCTGTCAGGGTGATCTAGTATCACGGTGGTCTGGTACCACGAGTGGCCTGGTGCCACGTATGAGGCGTGTAGCGGATGGAGGGTTGATTGTAGAAATCCCCACGGTGTGATGGGCTGGTACAGGTGGCATGTAGAGGATGGAAACTAGGTTGGGCTGGGACATATTGCATTAAATTCTTCTGTATGCCATCATGAGTGGGCTAAGGCCCAATATGCGGTTGTGGACCATGGGCCGTTTATGTGATATAGGGGAATTACACACTGAGTCTTGGTGACTCACCTCGTTTGCTTAATGTTGCAGGTAATCAGTAGATCGTGGATCTGGGAGCCGAGGCGGACTCGTGGAGGCCATAAAACGTTTCTTTTTGTAAATTCGTTTCCTTCTACAATTATTTTAATTGGGTATTTTGTTATGTAATAAGGCCTTCTTAATTTAATATTTGGTTTTCCTTATTTATTATTTAATTAGGATATGACATCATTATACGTTTAAAACCTGACAATTAAGATGGAGTTTTCAAAACTTAAGCAACATAAAGCATTTGTTTTCTCTCATGTGCCAACAATGACGACCAAAGATGCTGATTAGCTTAATCCAACAATTATTTTTTTTCCTTAAACCTCAAACTACTGTTTTTCGAAACATCAAACAAACGAAAAGTTTTTAAACTTACAGTATTTCTTCAAAGTTTCGAGACCCTTTTTGAACCACTTTTATCCTGTAACATACCAGATCTGGTCGTAACGTCTAGGCCGGGTTTGGGGTGTTACATGTGGACTTGGGCCATGGATGACTCGGTGGAAGCCATACTTCAGAAATGGTGTTAATGAAATTTTAAATTTCTATTCCCGTTTATTTTATTATTTTGCTATTTTGGTTTAAGTTGTAATAAGGCCTCTGGAGTGTGTTTTATTATTTGCTTTATGGTTGATATACTTATTATTTTACTTAAATGGATTAAAACGAGAAATTTTTCTAAAAACTTAAATAAAGGTTTTCCAAAAAAACGATTAAAAAATGGATTTCATAATAAATTTTATAAATATTTTAACATGGAAGTTTTCACTCGAACTATCAAACGATATTTTCAAAAGTCACGGTTTTAAAGTTCACTACCTTGATTGTTGACTCATCAATCAATCTTTCAAAAATACTTGTATTTTATCTACGTTTCATAACGATTTTAAAATGTACGCAACTCTATTTCTAAACATCACATTTTTATTTTGTTCATTTCAAATATGCTTTCGCTACTAAAAAGTTTTTTTTTAAAGATTATTACGTTTTCAAGTAGTTAACAATTGCTTAAGTGTTTTTGGTTTTAACAAAGAGGCTGTATTTCTCAAGCAAGTTTTTAACAATCGCAAAGATGGTTTTTTTTTTACTTCCATGTGACACACTAGATTCGGGCCTAACTTCTAGGCCAGGTTTGGGGTGTTACATTTTATGGTATCAGAACCCGATTGCAAAACTCGGCTGTGATTTGGGTTCAAAAGTGTTTTCAAAGCCGTTTAAAATTTTAATTTATAAATACATGTTCTAAAGGAAGTATGGTACCACGGGTATCCGACACCAAGTCAAGTAAGTTTATGTTTTCAATTTATGATTATTGTGGTATGACTGTAGAAATACTCTAGAAGTTTTAGTTTTAGGAGCTGAAACTATAGAGATTGTGACTTTAGGATGCGTAGTGCGAAAATAACTTTATTTCCTATACTCCATAAAACATTGTTTAATAAACACTGAAATAGTATACTGATTCATAAAACTCGTAATAAGATTAAGTCGACATTAGTGAACATGAACGCTAGAAGACGTGGACGCGGTAGACGTGGACGTGGTAGAGGCCGAGGTGCTAGGGCTAGATCTTCAGCAACGGGGCATGTTTCCGAAAGGGAGGTGTTGGTATTGCCAGTGGCTGAGATGGAGTCTTATGACCGAGCTGGAATTGATGAGCTAACTCAGATAGTTAAGGAAGTATTGGAGGAGGTTAAAGGAATCAGTGAAGCACTTCGAGTTGAGTGTGTGGACTGTAAGAAGAAAAGAGATCGCGGTTCTTTTGGGTCGCAGTCTCGTTCTGTGAAGCGTGTTAAGGCACGTCCAAACTTTCTGGCTTGCGATTATTGCAGAAGGCGTCATCCGGGAGAATGCTGGAGGAGGTTAGGAGCATGCTTGAGATGCGGGTCTAAGGAGCATAAGGCTCGGGATTGTTTCATCACCATCAAGTCAAGTATGCTATGGTTGGACGTGATGATTGAATGTAGAAAATTTTAAGTATAAGTGGTAGATAACTGCTTGCTTCTGTGGTTAGGTGTTTGGTTGTGTGAAAGAGGATTCAAGATTATGTTAAAAGTACATTAGTGCTATTAAGATCAGAGTGCGCAGCGAAAGCATAGTGGTGTGATTTGAGCGATGTATTTAGTAGTTGGTTGGAAATTTTGAGGACGAAATTTCTTTAAGGAGGGTAGAATTGTAACATCCCAAAATTGGGCCTAGTAGAATTGGACCTATTGGGCCCATTGGACCTTGAGCGTAGAAGCGTTTTAAAATTTATGGGAATTTGAGAGCGGCATTATTTCAAGTTGGACTTATTAAGAAGGTGATTTTAGAAAGTTACGGGGTTCTAGGAAGTTCCGGGTTCAAATTGGGCCTTAGCAAAAATTTCATGTTTTAGCACTTTAAGGAGAGATAGTAAGTGGCATCAAGGCTTATGGAAATAAGAGAGCAATTTGCTAGCATAATTGAGCATATGATAAAGAGGTTATGGCGCCACATGAAGGACTTTGAGGGAGGAGGTTCAAATCCCATCAAGTGCAAAATTTTGACTATTTTTTTTGTACTCTTTCCCTAAGTGACGGCCAAGCTTGTAAGTAAGGCAAGTTGGACTTTTTAATTTTGGCAAGGTGGCTAAGGAAATATGGTAAGGATGAGTGGATGGAAAGGAGTAAAAGAAAAGGGAAGGAATAGGGAACATGTTGGCATTTTTCGTGGGGGATGTTTTGGAAAGGTTTTATTTGGTCTATGTTCATCTTTTGGTAAAGATGAAAATGGTTTGGGAAAGGGAGAGGGCAGTCGAATTTTCGATGGGAGCATTTTGATAGTTTTGGTGTTGGTTAGGCCTAATTCCTTTTGGCATCCCTTGTGTTCATTCTTCCAACTTCTCCTCTCATTGCCGCAACTTCAAGACAATAGTGGGCATTTTCTCTTTTCTTTCTTGTCTTGCTGAAAACACCTAGCCTTTGTGACCAATTATTTTCACTCATCTTCTCTTGAAAACCGAAACTACCGATCCTTCTTTGTTGTCTTGCTACTAGTGCCAAACCGTGTTCTTCATTTCGGTTCATCCCTATTATTAAGGTAAAGGTTCTTTCTTCTTATTCATGTTGTTTGTTCTTTCTTCTCTTGACTTGGCTAAGCCGAAACTCTCATCCCTTGGCTAAGCCGAATCTAGCCACTTGTTGTTATTTTAAACTCCTCTTATTCTCTTTTGATGAAGGCCGAATCAAGCCATCCTTGCTGCTACTTATCTTTCTCTTAACCTTGGTTTCGAAAGTTGATTGGGACTCGTTGCAATAGTCAAGGTGCAAGACCGGATTTTAGAATCTAGTAGGGAAGGATCGCGATTGTGGTAAGTGACTCTTGTGAGTGAGTACTTTGGACTTTTGGAAATTTTAAGAAATCGAGGCTAACTTTTGATCGATTTTATTTTTAGGGGGCAACGAAGAGTGGTTCTTTAGGGAATCCTTATCAGCTGTGTAATCCCGTACCCTTCCGAATACATGTTTGAAATGGTGTGTAATCTCATACCTCTCTGAATTTTTGTATGATATGTTCTATGATTCGGTCGAAATACCGAAGAAAACCGGAAACCGGCATCCGTGACCACTCGGGCGTGCGTATATTCGTAGTGGTAACCATATTTTTGCAATGAAACAGTTTGGTCAGCAGCAGTGACGTGATTTTGAAAAATCACGAAAAATAGGATAAAGGGAGTTCGAAAGCGAAAAAGATATTGAAATAAAGATTATTGTGTCTATTTTTATATGAAAGAAACAGAAAAGAAAAAGAAATTTTATATTCTGTGATATCTTAATTTTAGTGAGACTGGTTCTGATCAACTTCGTGGTTCTCTATTCTGTCTTGGAAAAATTGTTTAAAATTGTACAATGGGAATTATGAGTTATAATTTATATGTATAGATTCCTTAGTGAGCCTATTTTCAATAGAAACAAGTGGGAGCAACATATAAAAACTATACATTGAGATATTTGAATTTCAGTTAAGAGAGGTCAGAATTGTTGGACAGTGAAACAATGGAAAATTTAAGGAATAAACTGTACTAAATGCTTAAGCCAAAAATTTTGGAAAATTTTTAGTAAGAAGATATATGAGTCTAGTTTCATGGAAAATTTATGGATTTAGATTTAGAGATTCCTAACTTGTGTTATAGTCAATTTAGTCAGTACGACGCAGATGGGCAATTTCGATTTTTATGCCCCACATTAGTAGTTAAGTCTAGGTTGCGGAATTACCAAAATACCCTTGGAGGGTAAATTACCGAAATACCCTTGGGTTGTGAGATTACCAAATTACCCTTAGTGGGTAAAATTACCTAATTACGAAAATGCCCCTAAAGGGCCGAATTGTTATATTGCCTTAACGGGCTGATTTGTTATATTGCCTTAACGGGCCGATTTGATATATAGCCATAATGGGCCGATTTGATATATTGCTTAATGGGCCGATCTGATATATTGCTAAATGGGCTGATCTGATATATGGCTTAATGAGTCGATTTGATATAATGCCCTAATGGGCCGATTTTGTAAAGTGTTAATGGGCCAAATTGTTTGTAATAAATCTCTGAGTTATTAATTATCGTGGTTATATTGTAAATATTTGGATTTACAGTGTATGTTGCATTTACATAAGTTGCATGGGATTGGGATATTGATGATCGGGGAAGTGAAATTTGGTGGCTCTGCCACATATTCTGGTGACTCTGTCACATTTTGTCTGCTAGCTATGCCACGTATATTCTGTTATTCTGGTGGCTTGTCCATAATTCGAATTTGATATAAATGGCTAAATGCCTACGATTGGTGTGTTGGCGGGGTGGGTTGACAAAAGATTCCCACAGGTGTGATGGATGGTACGGGTGGTGTGTAGCGGATGGATTATTAGGTTGGTTTGGGATTGCATTTCATTCATATGAATTATTTGATACATTATTATGTAAAAAGGGGCTTAGGCCCAAAATATTGCTAAATGTGTTTGAGTCCAGTGGACTACTGGTAAGGGGATTATACATCTGAGTTCTTGTAACTCACCCCCTTTTCTTAACCCTTGTAGGTAATGCTCAAAGATGATGTGGACTTGGGCCATGGATGACTCGGTGGAAGCCATACTTTAGAAATGGTGTTAATGAAATTTTAAATTTCTATTCCCGTTTATTTTATTATTTTGCTATTTTGGTTTAAGTTGTAATAAGGCCTCTGGAGTGTGTTTTATTATTTGCTTTATGGTTGATATACTTATTATTTTGCTTAAATGGATTAAAACGAGAAATTTTTCTAAAAACTTAAATAAAGGTTTTCCAAAAAAACGATTAACAAATGGATTTCATAATAAATTTTATAAATATTTTAACACGGAAGTTTTCACTCGAACTATCAAACGATATTTTCAAAAGTCACGGTTTTAAAGTTCACTACCTTGATTGTTGACTCATCAATCAATCTTTCAAAAATACTTGTATTTTATCTACGTTTCCGCAACGATTTCAAAATGCTTCTGCAACTCTATTTCTGAACATCACATTTTTATTTTGTTCATTTCAATTATGCTTTCGCTACTAAAAAGGTTTTTTTTTAAAGATTATTACGTTTTCAAGTAGTTAACAATTGCTTAAGTGTTTTTGGTTTTAACAAAGAGGCTGTATTTCTCAAGCAAGTTTTTAATAATCGCAAAGATGGTTTTTTTTTTTTTTACTTCCATGTGACACACTAGATTCGGGCCTAACTTCTAGGCCAGGTTTGGGGTGTTACATTTTATGGTATCAGAACCCGATTGCAAAACTCGGTTGTGGTTTGGGTTCAAAAGTGTTTTCAAAGCCGTTTAAAATTTTAATTTATAAATACATGTTCTAAAGGAAGTATCGCAAAGATGGTTTTTTTTACTTCCATGTGACCCACTAGATTCGGGCCTAACTTCTAGGCTAGGTTTGGGGTGTTACAGTGCAAAACCTCTATCTGTCAACTCTTGCAACTGAGATTTCAACTCTTTTAATTCTGTTGGAGCCATTATGTAAGGAGATATAGTTATCGGAGATGTTCCCGGTACCAGTTCAATAGCAAACTCAACCTCTCTGACCGGTGATAACCCAGGCAATTCTTCTGGAAATACATCCGAATATTCAGAAACTATAGGCACCGACGAATGATGCTAAGGTTGTGATGAAGTTCTTGCAGAAACACGTGTTCACAAGGTTTGGAACCCCAAGAGCTATTATCAGCGATGAAGGGACCCATTTTGTGAACAAGTGGTTAAAATGGTTGTTAGATAAACATAGAGTGAAACATAAGGTTGCTACAGCTTACCATCCGCAGACGAATGGGCAAGCTGAGCTGGAGAATAAGGAGATCAAAAGGCCTACTTGAGAAGGTAGTTTGCCCGAACCGACGAGATTGGTCCAAGAGACTAGATGATGCTTTTTGGGCTTACAGAATAGCATACAAGACACCTTTAGGAATGTCACCCTACAGGTTGGTCTTTGGGAAAGCCTGTCATCTACCTCTGGAGTTAGAGCACAAAGCTTACTGGGCTCTTCGACGACTCAACTTGGACCTTAAGCTTGCTAGAGAGAAACGAATGCTCCAACTCAACGAGCTAGAGGAAATCTTAATGTTCTCATATGAGAATGCCAAATTACTCAAAGAAAGACTCAAGAAATGGCATGACAAGCACATTCGAGTTAGAGAATTTGAAGCAGGTCAGCAAGTCTTGTTATTTAATTCCAGATTGAAGTTCTTCCTAGGTAAGTTAAAATCACGTTGGTCCGGTCCATTTACGATTCGTCGCGTCTATCCATATGGAGTTGTTGAACTCCAAGGTAAGGGAGGAAATTTTCAAGTCAATGCTCAACGTTTGAAACATTACTACGGAGAAAAACCTGAACGGGATCAAATCTTGTTCAGTTTATCATATATTTAAATTTTCTTGTTTTTAATAAATTATTTAGGGTATATTTTTGGGTTTATTATGTTTAAATAAATTCTGTCTAGGAGATTGGAACTTAAGCGGGACCGCTTATGACCTCTCCAAACTTCCTGGGAATTGATTTTTAAATAATTTTCCGAGAAATTAATCCCTAAATGACAAAATAAATTTTTAATTTTTCAAATAAAAGGGTCAAACTTTGATCCAAGTTTTAATTAGAAACTCAATTTTAAATTTTCATTAAGTCTAGGGACTTAATTGAAGTATTTTTAAAATTTGATTGCTCTTTTTTTTTCTTAATAAAAATTTAGGTGCCTCTTTTTGTAAATATTTCCAAAAGGCATCTAAAATAAATATTTTTACTTAATATATATATATTCATATAAATATGATAAACTTTAATATATAATTATATCTCTTATAATCTATATATTAATTTTTATCAACTTAGCATAGAATTAGGATTAATTTAATTTTAATCATATCTTATTTTTGTTTTAATAAATTAATAGTATTAATAATTTAATATGCATTTATTTAATTATTAATTGTTGTTAACTTTGAATAGAATTAGAATTAGAATATTTTAATTGTTAAATTCTACTAAGAATTCTACTCTAATTCCTACTACTCTCACTATAAATTCTACCCTTACTTCCCTCCATTCATTCATCACTCAAAACCCAAAACACCAAATCCCTTAAGTGCCGCAAGCCCTAGCCACAACATCACCCAGCAGTCGGCCAACACACACCCAGCAGACCGCGCGCATACCTGTCCATTGCGCGCTGCATTGTGCGCCTGACCCTGCTTCTCCAGCCCCAGATACCCAGCCGTGTTCCGAACCTGCGCTAGCGACCACGCACGTCCCAGCGCACCAGGCCTACTTGCATAAGGTCCCGCACGCTACTGCTTACCGAACTGACCCCTACTGCGCATTGTTGCCTATTCCCACACCATCTGCC
This sequence comes from Gossypium sturtianum, assembly GCA_025698515.1. Lineage (NCBI taxonomy): Eukaryota > Viridiplantae > Streptophyta > Magnoliopsida > Malvales > Malvaceae > Gossypium > Gossypium sturtianum. Next base: position 130,229,003 of record CM046948.1, read on the forward strand.
CGCGCGCCTAGCTGCCTTCCAAGCACTTGTGCGGCACACACTTTCACCCATCCTTAGCCAAATCCTCCAACCTACCTTAAATCAACATCTTTTTCTTTTAATTATTTTTTAGGAGTTCTTAAAAAAGGGTGGTAAGACTGAATTTTCTCTTGAATTTTAATTTTATTCAATTATTTAATTTTTCAAATTATTGAATTATTAATAATTTTTATTAATTAAATTTTTGGGAAAATAATTTTTCCCATCTTATGTTCAGGTTAATCATGCCTCGCAAGAGAACTCGTGCCTCTGCCCAAATCGATGAAACGCAAAAGAAGTTCCACTGTGAAGAAGCCAAAGTAAGATATGAAAGTATCTTTAAAAATCAACAGATGCATCCAAAGAAAGGCTTCACATTGAAGGAAAGAAACTACAGAGACTTTATGGCACATATTCGTCAAGTTGCTGAAGCCCTCAATTGGGAATTGTTTTGTGAAAAGAGACCAAGTGTGGATGAGGAGCTAGTTCGTGAATTCTATGCGAACTTAACCTCAAGCGAATTGACCGAAGTTCCAGTTCACGGAATCAAGGTACCAATAAATTCAAATGCTATTAATGAGTTCTTTGAATTACCTGATTTCAAAAACGTTGAATATTCTTCGTTGTTAAGCAACATTAAGCCTGAAAATTTGCAAGAAATTCTTGAGGAACTTACAGTTCCAGGTTCTAAATGGACTGTGTCAAAGCAAGGAATCCACACGTGTCGAAGAGAATATTTGACACCACTTGCAAAGGTATGGTTCTATTTCATTCGTTTCAGCCTTATGCCTAGTTCGCATGGGACTACGATCTCATTAGAGCAAATGGTCCTATTATAATCGATTCTAACTGGAAAGACCATTGATGTGGGCAAAATCATCCTAAGAGAAATGTGAAATTGTGCCGTTAGACGTTCTGGCCCAGCCTATTTCCCCTTTACGATAACAATTCTGTGCTTAAAAGCAAAAATTCTTGCGAACGTAAAGAAGACAGGGTATAGTCAGGGCACAATCACCGATTGGGACCTCTACCGAGTAGCCGGAGATTCTATTCTACAGCAACGAGTTGAAGAGAGTGAGGATCCCGAAGAAGCAGAAGATGACCCCACAGAGATCCCGCCAGAGAAATCAACTGAAGTCCCTAATGAGGCAGAACCAATGGAACCAGAAGGTGAACCTGATATCAAAACCTCAATGTTTGGAGCTTTACCGCCTAGCCCAGATCTTCGAGATGAGCTGTCAAAGCTGATCGACTTAATAAAACACATGCAATGGCAGCAACAAGCCTACTGGAGATACTCAAAAATAAGGGATGACTCGATGAGGAGTGACCTTAGGAAAATTTATAATGACCCATTTATTTTTGTGCCTAAGTTTCCAGATTTCATATTTGAACCATGGAGTTCATTATCGAAGAGGGAGCAAAGAGATTCATGCAAAGGCAATAATGATGGAGATAAAGATGAGTCGAATTCGGAAGGATCGGCAAACAAATAAAAAAGGGAGGACCTCAACTTTACTTTATTTTTTTCTTAAGTTATTTTAAGATTAGGTTAATTAGGAATTTTTTATTTTTGAACAATAAAACAAGAGATAGGAATCATGAATAAAATTTGAACAAGTCACAAAGGCTAAAGTGTGGCAATAGGTACATACATGTCTAAGATTGGGTTTAGAGAGAGCTTGGTACTTATGCACTCAATTTGACTCACCTCCTCTTTTCTAAAATCCTACCTGTGTATAGTATCTATTCACTTTAAACAATGAGGACATTGTTAACTTTAAGTAGCGGGGACCGAAAATTTGAATTAATTCCACTCAGAATAAAATTTTCTTTTAATTATGATTAGGATATATTTTGTTCAATAATTTGAAATTTTGTTAAGTATGCTAAACTTCAGTATTAATAAAGTTCTATTATTTCAATAAGTTATTATGTTAGCTTAATGATCATATGAATGTATTTTTAATAAAACATTCAAATTCGTACCATAATTTTTTTCCCTACGAAAAAATTGGGCATGCATGAACGTTTAAGTCTTTAGAATTGACTTAGTAATTCCTTGAGGCAAAATCCTAGGAAGCATGGAATATTGAAAATGATTTAGGCAATTATTGTTTGGACCGTTTGAGCCTTTCAAGTCGACCATGATAAAGTTATCATTTGAAACCCAACTTTGAGACTATATGGCCTAGTTTTATTTGGACCTTTGCAATATTTAGCCATCACTTTTCTCTTCATTATCTTTAAAATTGTCCCAAACACTAGAATCAATACTATTTAGAATATCGTTTGAAAAAAGTTTGGGGGAATTGAAAAGAAGTATCAATTGCTCAAAAATTGTAGTACATGAAGCAAATGGTCGAATTTGAATTCAAAAAAAAAATAGATGTACAAAAGAGCATGTGAAAGTAAAATAAGTTGGTGTATCGAAGGTAAAAATTTTGAAGGTTTGATTTTACGCTGAGTCTAGGGTTTTTAAGCAAAAATTTATCTATCTTTTACCTACCCATAGCCTAGCCATGTTACAGCCTTAATAAAGACCTATTGATTCAAGTTTCTATGCTACCTACATTAGTGGAGAGAAATTGCTAAGATCAACATATGAAGACATAAGTTAAACTTAATGATTGCTGCTTAGTCTTGAATAAGGGAATAAAAGAATCAAATTGATAAGGGTTAACATGTCTTTGTTAAAGAGGCATTTAGTCTAATTTTGCTATTTTAATAGTTGTTGGATGAAATTTGAACGATATGTATACTTAAGTAGCATAATTATCAAATTTATTATTTTTGAGCCTAAGTATATTAAATTCATAATTTTGAGAAGAAAGTTGTTCTGAAGGAGTTTTTCAAAAGTGTTTCCGAGAAATTCTTTCTGAAATTTGTACTTTACTCGAGACGAGCAATGATTTAAGTTTGGGGGTGTGGAAACACAAATATTTATATACTTTTTTATACCTAATTTTACTTAAAATCATGCATTTTCGATAGAATTTTTGTCATAAAATGATTAATTTTTATAAAATAATTAAATTGTATTAAAAATTTGAACATGTTAATTTTTAGTCAATTTTACAATTATTGTAAGTGAATTTTGATTATTTTTTGACCGATTCATACAAAGGGCGAAAATTGACCCGGCAGACACCGTTAGAAGAACAAAACCAAGAAGCAATTCAAAGTAACAAGGCAAAATAATTTCCAGCCTAAGACGGTCCAAATATGTGTATTAATTCATAATATAATTAATTTTAATTTATTCCCATTTAATTAGGGCTAAATTAATTAATTTTAATTAATTATGGAAAAAGGGCCCAGTTGAACAGCACCAAATGAACCAAATTGAGCGAACCGAACCAGCCACGAATTGGGCAGCCCAGAACCGTTAAAATGCTGACCCAAATCAGCATTTTAGCTGATTAAATGAGCTTGCAAAAAGGCTGTAATATCCTGGATTATGGCTTATGCATTAATACTAAATTAGATGAAGTAGCATGCTTATGAATATTCTGAATGTGTTCTATGAATTTCGTGAACCTTAGTATGTAGCTAAATGCCTTAGAAATTATTAGAATTTAAGTTTAAAAGAGGGAGCTAGTCCTGATAGGCCTTAAGAGAAAATGTAGGGGAAATATGACACAGAATCGGGCTTGGTAAAGTGGCTTGAAGGCGCCACTTAAAGCCTAGGTAAGTGACGCCACAAGCATGTGTGCAGGGCCAAGGTTCGAGTCACGTGGGAAACAATATTTTGGGGCTTTTATTTTGCATGTTTGCGTCAAGGAGAGGGGGAGGTGATGGACGGCTATGGGACTTTTGAAAGATAAGGATAAAGACTTGTTTTGTTCTTTTAAAATTCGGCTATTATGAGGAGATAATAGTTGACCCATTCAAATTATTTTGAATGGATAGAAGAGAGGAAAAATAGGAGGAAAATTTGGAATTTGATAGAGGAGGATGAGAAGTGGCCGGCCAAGGGACTCCTTTAGTGATGAATTTCGGTCATGAAAGGGAAGTAGGTGCCGAATTTCTTTTTGTTATTGAGCATCCACTTTCTTCTTTTTTTTCTTTTAGCCTTCTAGCCGAATTCTTCTAGCCTTTCTCTTTACATCTTTTTCCTTTTCAACCTTGATTATACATCTTTTCCTCTTGTGGCCGACTTTTCCATCACCATTTGAAAAGGCTTAGCCGAACCTCAAGGCAACCTTTAGTCGATTGTTTAGCAAAGCCTAAAGCCGAAGTTCACATCTTTTAAATTGATTTCTCCTGCAAGCTCTTAGCCGATTTCTTAAGGGTAGTGGTCAATTGCGTTTCGATTGTCCTTTTGGTAAGAATCTCTCTTAGTTGAACCCTTATTCTTTTCCTTCTCTAATTGACGAAAAGCAAGGCTTTAATCTCATTATTGTTGTGACCGAAACCTTGAAGGATCTCTCAGATTTGGCTATAGTCGACTATAAGGAGGAGATTCTCGGATTCCAACATCCAAGGTAAGTCATGTGGTATTCGGCCAAGGGCCATTTTATAGATCTTGTATGTAACGTTGACCCTAATGTGTACCATGTAGGATTTCGCATCCTCATAGTCAAGAGACAATTTTCGGATTTTAGATTCGCAACGGTAAGTGAATATACTAATCGGCCAAAGCCATATTTGGTGGTTCAATCTATTCATTATCCATTCGAAGCCGGCTAAACTTTGTTAAAGTGATTTAATTCTAGCCGATTATAAGGGGAAACATCACGATGTTTCGGGATTTGATTAGTAATCAAATCGGCGGCAAAGAAGGTAAGGTTTTGGTTGTAATAATCCTTCGGGATCCGATTGAATAGCCGAATAGGCTTTTGCTAAAATACAAGTATTGGTGGATATAGGAATTAAAGATCTAAAGCGATAGATCGGGTTTCGAGATTTCATAGAACTCGATAAGTATATCGTGTGTGTACTCCACACTAAATCTTAGTAGATTACGGCTTTAAGTTAATGTATGTGTTATAATAGTATGAATGTGGCGAAAGGTACCATGTTATGGTACAAAGTACTCAGTGCACGAAACTTTAACTCTATGTTAATAAAATATATGCAATTTGGAATATGGCACATATGTGATCATTGATAAGAATGTGAAATAAGCTACAAGGGATGATTTTGTATGTGTTGTAATGTGCATGGGCATAAGGGTGATATTGAAAGGGGAAGTGATTGGTGGTTTTATACCCCAATATATGAATGTGGTGACTTCGGTCATAGTATATGAATGTGGTGACTTCGGTCACATATTTGAATGTGGTGACTTATGTCACAAAATATATTATGTGGTGGCTCTGCCACTAATTTATAAGGGCGATGAGCACGTCGATCGCAGCTGATCGCTTCGATGATGTGTAGTGGATGGAGGGTTGACTTAGTAGTCCCCACGGTGTGTGACGGTTGGTACGGGGTGATGTGTAGCGGATGGCATCTAGGTTTGGGTTCGGGAATGCATCATTATTTGTAAATTGTAATATGTATATGTATGATTTGATATGCCAAAATCATTAGGGATTTAGTGTTGACTGTACACACTGAGTCTGTTTGACTCACCCCATTATGGGATATTTTTTTCGGGTGACACTCAGTTATGGACCGGGTCGGCAGGAGCTTAGTGGTGGCCATGCTCAGTTCGGGACTTTATTTTGGACTTGTTTCATTTTAAGTATTTTGGATTTGATTTGGGTTTAATTTTTGATGTAATAAGGCCGTTAATATGAACTGTTTTATGCATGCTTTTTATTGGATTTTATTACTATACGATTAAGTTTAAATCAAGGTTAAATGGTTTACTAAAAAATAAATATTAAGTGTTTTTGACCACCTAATCACAAATAAATTTCCAATTTAAACTTAAAAAATATATACAAGGTTTTCAATTGAACCCAACACAAGCAAATCCTTCTTCAAAACCACACGAATTTTTCCTAAGTAACAAACGGATTTTCAAATGTTTTCTCGAGGAACATACCAGATCCGGTCAAGGCTCGTGGACCGGGTTTGGGGGTGTTTTAGTTTGGTATCAGAGCCCGGTTCAAAACTCGGCTCTGGGGTTTTTGGGCTCCAAAATGTTTTCTAAAAATGGGCTTTTTAAAGGATAACAGGTCTGTTAGCTCAAAGATGGCACTTTGCTCTCACCCAAGTCCGCTGTAAGTACCCTAAACCATTGTGTGATATACATGTGGGCTTTATGGGCTTTATGGGACATAGACTAGTTTAAATAGACTCTGATGGACTATAGGCTTAGTTTAAACCACTTCTTAAACTTTCATAAGACTTAAATTCACTAAACAAACCCGTTAACGAGCCACAAGACTAGGGTGTGGTAACCGTCGATGCATGTGTCAGGATTGGATCCTAAGAGCTTGGTATTTAAGCAGTCCTAGTGACTCACCTCCTCTTCGCTTGGAATCCTACCTGTGCGTAGTAGTGACTGCTCACCTTAGTCGAGTTAGGGTGTGGCAATAGCGCACGCATGCCTAGGAGTGGATTCAGGAGAGCTTGGTATTTAAGCGATCCTAGCGACTCACCTCCTCTTCACTTTGAATCCTACCTGCGTGCGTGGTGACTATTCACCCTAGTTATTAGAACTCGTTGATGGGCTAAACCCTATAATTAAAACCCGAAAGGGACCAACCACCCTAGTTTGGAAAATTTTTTTACCAAAATACCCTTATTTCATAAAATCACCAAGGAACCCTGAATTGGAAAATTTACGAAATTACCCCTGATTTACAAATTTTTAAATTAACCCAGATTTATTACAAAAATCCCCTATAGGTGAAATGACAAAAATACCACTGGGATAGGAATAGGACGAAAATGTTTGAATGATGAATGTGTGTTGAATGAATGTGCTCCTCTAAATTAGGATAGAAGACTTGAAACTTTGATCGATCGAAAGAACTACTTCTAAACTCCTTTTCATAAAATTTCTATGCAGATAATCAGTGGAACAAATACTAATGCATAAAATTCCTTAAATCAGATTAAAGCGCGATCGTAGAAATGAGTTCTAGGGGACATGGTCGTAATGTACGAGGACGTGGTAAAGGCTGATAAGATGGTTCGGAAAGGGTGAAAGGCATTTCTGACTTTTGTTAGGGCGTTGGATGCCAAAGAAGGGAGAGTTAGTGGAGTTAGAACAGTAAAGGAGTTTGTGGATATTTTTCTGGAGGAATTACCTGGAATACCCCCGGACAGGGAGGTGGAGTTTGGAATTGACTTGTTTGCTCGAACGGGCGCGAAGATCTATCACTCTGTATAGAATGGCACCGAAGGAGTTTGTTGAGCTCAAGGCTCAAATCCAAGAGTTGCTTGATCGTGGGTTTATCCGACCCAGTGTGTCTCCATGGGGAGCACCGGTCTTATTTGTGAAGAAGAAGGACGGAACTATGCGTATGCGCATAGATTATCGTCAGTCGAATAAGCTGACCATCAAGAACAAGTACCCGTTGCCGAGGATAGACGACTTGTTTGATCAGCTTAAGGGGGCAGCGGTATTCTCGAAGATAGATCTAAGGTCTGGATATCATCAGCTTAAGGTGAAGAAAGTAGATATCCATAAGACAGCCTTCTGGACAAGGTACGGGCATTATGAGTTCGTAGTAATGCCGTTTGGTTTGACGAACGCCCCAGCCGCGTTCATGGATATGATGAATCGGGTTTTTCAACCTTACTTGGATAGGTTCGTCGTGGTGTTCATAGACGATATCCTAGTATACTCCAAGTCTGAGGAGGAACATGATGAGCATCTCCGGGTTGTGTTGCAAGTATTAAGGGAGAAGAAGCTCTATGCCAAATTCAGTAAGTGTGAATTTTGGCTGAAAGAGGTCACATTCTTAGGGCATGTGGTGTCTGCTGAAGGACTAAGGGTGGACCCTAGGAAGATTGAGGCAGTGCTGGATTGGAAACCACCTAAGTCTGTGGCTGAGATTCGAAGTTTCTTGGGATTAGCCGGCTACTACAGAAGGTTTGTGGAAGGATTTTCATCAATAACCGCACCTTTGACGAAGTTGTTGAGAAAGGAAGTACCTTTCGTTTGGACAGATAAGCAACAGGAGAGCTTTGAGAAGCTTAAGAGGGTTTTGACTGAAGCTCCTGTTTTGATTCACCTGAGGCGGAAAGGATTTCGTGGTGTATTGTGACGCTTCCCATACAAAGCTTGGGTTGCGATCTCGATGCAAGACGGGAAGGTGGTAGCTTATGCGTCTCGACAACTAAGGCCTCACGAGGTTAACTACCCGATGCATGACTTGGAATCAAGGCGGTGGTTTTTGCTCTTAAGGTGTGGAGGCACTACCTTTATGGAGAAAAGTCGATGATCTACACGACCACAAGAGCCTTAAGTATCTCTCGACTCGTAAGGAGTTGAACTTGAGACAAATGAAGGTGGGTGGAATTACTGAAGGATTATGATTGTTCCATAGAGTATCATCCGGGCAAGGCAAATGTAGTGGCAGATTCCCTAAGTCGAAAAGTAGTGTCAGATCTGAGGGAAATGTTTGCACATCTTAGCTTGTATGATGATGGAAGTTTATTGGCAGAGTTGCAAGTCAAACCGACATGGTTGAATGAGGTGAAGGAAAGTCAGTTAATGGATGAGGACCTAAGTGCTAAGCTACGGCAAGCGTAGAGTGGAGAGTTGGAAGATTATGGTATTAATAACGAAGGAGTGTTGTGTTTTAAGGGTAAGGTTTGTATGCCGAGGAACAAGGAGTTAAGGCAGAGGATTCTTCAAGAATCGCATGGTAGCCCCTATGCTATGCATCCTGGAGATACTAAATTGTACAGGGATCTAAGGAGCAGCTTTTGGTGGCCTGGTGCGAAGAAGGAAGTTACAGAATTTGTCGGCAAGTGCTTGACGTGTCAGCAAGTTAAGGCTGAACACCAAGTTCCGTCAGGATTGCTTCAGCTGATAAGGATCCCGCAGTGGAAGTGGGAGAGAATCACCATGGACTTCGTTAGTGGGCTTCCCCTTACACCTACTAAGAAGGACTCGGTATGGGTGATAGTGGACCGATTGAAAAAGTCCGCGCATTTCATCCCAGTAGGATTTGATTATTCTTTGCAGAAGTTGGCAAAGTTATATGTGGCAGAGATTGTAAGGTTGCATGGAGTGCCGGTTTCAATTATTTCAGATAGGGATCAAAGGTTTACGTCTCGATTTTGGAAGGCTCTACATCAGGCTTTAGGCACCAAATTGGATTTCACTACGAGTTTTCATCCACAGTCGGACGGGCAGTCTGAACGAGTGATCCAAGTGTTGGAAGATATGCTAAGAGGCTGTATAATAGACTTCAGAGGAAGCTGGGAAGAATATTTGCCGTTAGCGGAATTTGCATACAACAACAGCTATCAAGCCAGTATTCGGATGGCACCGTATGAAGCGCTGTATGGACGAAAGTGTCGCACTCCTACGTGTTGGACAGAATTGGGGGATTGACGAGTTTTGGGTCCAGAGATTGTGGCAGAATCTGAAGGGAAAGTTGAGGTAATTCGGGCACGGTTGAAGGAGGCATCTGATAGACAGAAGTCATACGCAGACCTTAAACGGAAGGAGATAGAATTTGATGTGGGAGATCAAGTGTTTCTTAAAGTTTCGCCTTGGAAGAAGGTAATGAGGTTTGGTCGAAAAGGGAAGCTAAGTCCAAGGTTTATATAGCCTTATCGAGTATTGAAGCGAGTTGGACCAGTGGCATACTAGTTAGAGTTGCCACCGGAGTTGAAACAGATGCACGACGTATTCCATGTATCCATGATACGTCGTTATCGATCGGATCCATCTCATGTAGTTCCGGTTGAAGAGGTGGAGCTAAGACCAGATTTGTCCTACGAAGAAGAGCCGATTCAGATCTTGGAACGAGATGTGAAAGTGTTACGGAGGAAGTCAGTTCCTCTAGTCAAAGTGTTATGGCGTAATCATGGATCAGAAGAAGCTTCGTGGGAGCTAGAGGAGGCAATGCGGCAGCAATACCCTCACTTGTTTTAGCTAGGTAATTTCGAGGACGAAATTATTTTAAGGGGGTAGAACTGTAATATCCTGGATAATGGCTTATGCATTAATACTAAATTAGATGAAGTAGCATGCTTATGAATATTCTGAATGTGTTCTATGAATTTTGTGAACCTTAGTATGTAGCTAAATGCCTTAGAAATTATTAGAATTTAAGTTTAAAAGAGGGAGCTAGGCCTGATAGGCCTTAAGAGAAAATGTAGGGGAAATATGACACGGAATCGGGCTTGGTAAAGTGGCTTGAAGGCGCCACTTAAAGCCTAGGTAAGTGACGCCACAAGCATGTGTGCAGGGCCAAGGTTCGAGTCATGTGGGAAACAATATTTTGGGGCTTTTATTTTGCATGTTTGCGTCAATGAGAGGGGGAGGTGATGGACGGCTATGGGACTTTTGAAAGATAAGGATAAAGACTTGTTTTGTTCTTTTAAAATTCGGCTATTATGAGGAGATAATAGTTGACCCATTCAAATTATTTTGAATGGATAGAAGAGAGGAAAAATAGGAGGAAAATTTGGAATTTGATAGAGGAGGATGAGAAGTGGCTGGCCAAGGGACTCCTTTAGTGATGAATTTCGGTCATGAAAGGGAAGTAGGTGCCGAATTTCTTTTTGTTATTGAGCATCCACTTTCTTCTTCTTTTTCTTTTAGCCTTCTAGCCGAATTCTTCTAGCCTTTCTCTTTACATCTTTTTCCTTTTCAACCTTGATTATACATCTTTTCCTCTTGTGGCCGACTTTTCCATCACCACTTGAAAAGGCTTAGCCGAACCTCAAGGCAACCTTTAGCTGATTGTTTAGCAAAGCCTAAAGCCGAAGTTCACTTCTTTTGAATTGATTTCTCCTGCAAGCTCTTAGCCAATTTCATAAGGGTAGTGGTCAATTGCGTTTCGATTGTCCTTTTGGTAAGAATCTCTCTTAGTTGAACCCTTATTCTTTTCCTTCTCTAATTGACGAAAAGCAAGGCTTTAATCTCATTATTGTTGTGACTGAAACCTTGAAGGATCTCTCGGGATTTGGCTATAGTCGACTATAAAGAGGAGATTCTCGGGATTCCAACATCCAAGGTAAGTCATGTGGTATTCGGCCAAGGGCCATTTTATAGATCTTGTACAGAACATTGACCCTAGTGTGTACCATGTAGGATTTCGGCATCCTCATAGTCAAGAGATGATTTTCGGGATTTTAGATTCGCAACGGTAAGTGAATATACTAATCGGCCAAAGCCATATTTGGTGGTTCAATCTATTCATTATCCATTCAGAAGCTGAAGCTAACCTGTTAAAGTGATTTAATCTAGCCGATTATAAGGGGGAAACATCACGACGTTTCGGGATTTGATTAGTAATCAAATCGGTAGCAAGGTAAGGTTTTGGTTGTAATAATCCTTCGGGATCTGATTGAATAGCCGAATAGGCTTTTGCTAAAATACAAGTATTGGCTGGATATAGGAATTAAAGATCTAAAGCGATAGATCGGGTTTCGGGATTTCAGTAAACTCGATAAGTATATCAGGTGTGTACTCCACACTAAATCTTAGTAGATTACGGCTTTAAGTTAATGTATGTGTTATAATAGTATGAGTGTGGCCGAAAGGTACCATGTTATGGTACAAAGTACTCAGGTACGTAACTTTAACTCTATGTTAATAAAATATCTGCAATTTGGAATATGGCACATATGTGACTGTTGATAAGAATGTGAAATAAGCTACAAGGGATGATTTTGTATGTGTTGTAATGTTCATGGGCATAAGGGTGATATTGAAAGGGGAAGTGATTGGTGGTTTTATACCCCAATATATGAATGCGGTGACTTCAGTCACAATATATGAATGTGGTGACTTCGGTCACATAATTTGAATGTGGTGACTTATGTCACAAAATATATTATGTGGTGGCTCTGCCACGAATTTATAAGGGCGATGAGCACGTCGACTGCAGCGACTGCCTTCGATGATGTGTAGCGGATGGAGGGTTTACTTAGTAGTCCACACGGTGTGACGGTTGGTACGGGGTGATGTGTAGCGGATGGCATCTAGGTTTGGGTTCGGGAATGCATCATTATTTGTAAATAGTAATATGTATATGTATGATTTGATATGCCAAAATCATTAGGGATTTAGTGTTGACTTTCCACACTGAGTCTGTTTGACTCACCCCGTTGTGGGATATTTTTTTCGGGTGACACTCAGTGATGGACCGGGTCGGCAGGAGCTTAGTGGTGGCCATGCTCAGTTCGGGACTTTATTTTGGACTTGTTTCATTTTAAGTATTTTGGATTTAATTTGGGTTTAATTTTTGATGTAATAAGGCCGTTAATATGAACTATTTTCTGCATGCTTTTTATTGGATTTTATTACCATACGATTAAGTTTAAATCAAGGTTAAATGGTTTACTAAAAAATAAATATTAAGTGTTTTTGACCACCTAATCACAAATAAATTTCCAATTTAAAGTTAAAAAAATATACAAGGTTTTCAATTGAACCCAACACAAGCAAATCCTTCTTCAAAACCACACGAATTTTTCCTAAGTAACAAACAGATTTTCAAATGTTTTCTCGAGGAACATACCAGAAACGGTCAAGGCTCGTGGGCCGGGTTTGGGGGTGTTTCAAAGGCCCTTGGAATACTTCCAAATTGCATTCAAACCCCACCTTAAATTAAGGCTTTACGGATTTGCCCCAGGCTAATTTTTGCAACGTTGAAAGTCTCAGCTTTGCCATGTAGGATGGCCGGCCATGAGGGGGATCTTTGGCTGCTGATGTTTTCTATTTTTAGCAGCCATCCTCAGCTATATAAACCCCCCTTTTCTACCCACTCAAATCATCCCTCATTCACATCTCTTCTCTTACAACTCTTCTCTCCTCTCTCACTTTTTCTCTCATTTTCCCATTCAAAGTTCCATGCTCTTGTGCCGATTTCTCCTCTTGGGAAAGGGGTCTTCTTCAGCCATTTTGGAGCAGAAATTGAGCGTTCATAGCATCCTTGGTCGGCGAGGGCAGCAAAGAAGGAAGAACGGAGCAACCTAGTCAATCCACGAAAAACCACTGGATTTGATTCTTGTTCCCTATCTCTTTAATTTTTGTTGTTTTTATGATGAACATATCTATAAATATTTATGTTGTTGGAATGGTTAATTTAATCAGCTTAGCTTGAATTTAATTCGTGTTGGGTTGATTGCATTTCGTCCTCTTAAATTATTAAAATTGTGTTTATGTTATAGGCCTCGATAAAATGCTTGATTAAGTAAAATCATGCCTAAGTTATTCTGGCATTATAATTGTTTAGATAACTAAAGAATTAATTATTTAAACGCATTGAAATTGTAATTAATGGACACAATACTTAATCAATGCATGTTTAATTCTTCTAAGGTAGCTGAAGATTAGATTAGCATTGTATTTGGCGATACATATGCCTTGCATAACTTGCAAGATTATTGTGATTAAATTGTTTCAAGGTAAGGATACTTTGTTACCTCACATAGTCTTTTATATGCTTATTAGGTTGAATTAATCGTTTGAATCGACATAGGAATATGCGAGAGATTGTTTAATTTAATAAGTATGTATGTGCAATAACATGTTTACCTTTATAAATCTGTTTAATCGGTCGAATTGACATAGAAATATGTACAAGAGATGAATGGATTTTTTATTTGTAAATATGTTCATAAGTTAGCAAATTACCGAGTTGCCGTGAATTTATTCGTAACAACATAAACATGAGTTTAATAATTCTAAGTTAAGAAATGTAATTGATCTAACACAATTATGTCATCTTGATTAAAATCAGCTTTTGAAATCGTGCATTAGAACTTTATTTTATTTTAGTTTGTTTTCTAGTTTTTAATCATTTCTCAAATCAAAATATTTTTCTTCACCAAAGTGTTTTAAATTGCATTCATAAATAATTCTTTTCACAGTCCCTGTGGGTACGATAACTCGACATTTACTTGTCACTTTATTACTTGTTGTGATTGTGTACACTTGCACATTTCCATCGTTCCAAGTTTTGGCACCGTTGCGGGGGACTGTTTTTCAAAAGCCATTATTTGTGAATTTGTTAGTCTTACATTTTGGTTTAATTTTCTGTTTAATTTTTAAATTAATTAATTTTTTTCTGTGAATATTTTCAGGTGTTTATGAGTATTGACCGAATTATCGATTTACTCCCTATAGAACCTGAGATAGAACGAACCTTTCGACAACATAGACGACAAGCAAATCAAAGGAGGATCGAAGAGATGAATTTCGAGAATATGAATCAAGAAAATGGAGCAAACCTTGCTCAAAATCCTATCCTTATTGCTGATGATAGGGATAGAGCCTTAAGATAATATGTCGTGCCAGTGTTCAATGATCTTAATTCGGGTATTAGAAGACTCGAAATCGAGGCACAATAATTTGAGCTGAAGCCAGTCATGTTCCAGATGCTTCAGACAGTGGGCCAATTCAGTGGAATGCCTACCGAAGACCCTCATCTGCACTTGAGACTATTCATGGAGGTGAGTGACTCTTTCAAATTAGTCGGAGTACCTGAAGATGCATTACAATTGAAGTTGTTCCCATATTCGCTAAGGGACAGAGCTCGAGCCTGGTTGAACTCATTGCCATCGAACTCAATTTCCACATGGCAAGAGTTAGCAGGGAGATTTCTTATGAAGTATTTCCCGCCTAGCAAGAATGCTAAGTTGAGGAATGAGATCACTGCCTTCCAACAAATGGATGACGAATCCTTGTATGAGGCATGGGAAAGATTTAAAGAGTTATTACGAAAGTACCCTCATCATGGAATTCCACATTGCATCCAACTTGAGACGTTTTACAATGGTCTCAACGCTCACACGATGATGGTAGTGGACGCTTCTGCTAATGGTACTCTATTTTCTAAGTCTTATAATGAGGCTTATGAAATTATCGAGAGGATCACTAGCAACAACTATCAATGGCCAACCAGTCGAGCAGCGTCAGGAAGACGAGTCGCTGGAATACATGAAGTAGATGCTCTTACTTCACTCGTATCTCAGGCATCATCTCAATGCTTAAAAATCTTACTACTAATGGGTCTAATAGTTTTGCAGCACAACCGCCTAATCAATTTGAGAATATAGCCTGTGTCTATTGTGGGGAAGGACATTTGTTTTAAGAATGCCCGTCGAACCCAGAATCTATATACTACATGGGTAATCAGAACCAAAACCGAGGAAGGCAAGGGCTGCAATCCAATTTTTATAACCCATCGTGGAGAAACCACTTGAATTTGTCCTGGAGTAACCAAGGGGCTGGAACCAGTAACACTTACACCCAACCCAGACCAACCCAGCTGCCTAGTTTCCCTTAACAAGTTCGAAACCCGGTTCAAGTCAAGCATCCAATAGCTTGGAGAGTTTGTGAAGGCATACTTGGCAAAGAATGATGCCTTAATCCAAAGCCAAGCAGCTACATTGAAGAATCTGGAAAACCAAATGGGCCAGCTTGCATTTGAACTTAGGAACTGACCACAGGGTACCTTAGCTAGTGATACGAAAAATCTGAGAAATCTGGGAAAAGAGCACTGCAAAGCGCTGGCATTGAGGAGTGGAAAGACGATAGAGCCCAATACTATTGCAGCTAAAAAGGAGCAAGCTGATGATCAAGACTCAGAGGAAGTTCAACCGAGTGTTGAAATTCCAGTTTCACAAGAACCAAAATCTACAAAACCCGACAAGGTAACCTCAGAACCAGCTAAATCTGATCAACTAACAACTCCATTAGATGCAGAATTACCACAGAAGACGAATCAACCATTACCAGTTCCAGTAAAGAAACCATCACCACCCTACCCTCAAAGACTTCAGAAGCAGAGTCAGGAGATTCAATTCAAGAAGTTCCTAGACGTACTTAAGTAACTTCACATCAACATCCTGTTGGTTGAAGCACTTGAGCAAATGTCGAATTATGTCAAGTTCATGAAAGATATCCTGTCTAAGAAACGAAGACTTGGTGAATTTGAGATGGTAGCCCTGACGAAGGAATGCAGTGCATATCTTCAGGACAAACTATCCCCAAAATTGAAGGATCCTGGATGTTTTACCATACTGTGCAATATTGGAGTAACATATTGTGGTAAGGCATTATGTGACTTAGGTGCGAGTATTAACTTGATGCCTATGTCAATATTTAGAAAGTTGGGGATAGGTGAAGTTAGGCCCACTACGGTGACACTTCAACTAACAGATCGATCCTTAGTGCATCCAGATGGACAAATTGAAGATGTATTGGTACGTGTAGATAAATTTATCTTTCCTACTGACTTTGTAATTCTAGATTTTGAAACAGACAAAGAAGTGCCAATTATCCTAGGAAGACCATTCTTAGCAACTGGAAGGACCCTTATTGATGTGCAGAAGGGCGAGCTGACTATGCGTGTTCAGAATGATCAGGTAACATTTAATGTTTTTAAGTCAATGCGATTTCCTGACACAATTGATGATTGTTCTGCAGTATCCGATTTAGAGGATTTAATAGTGGAGAAGGAACTCAACTATGTTGAGGATCAGTTGGAACGAATTCTGACATCAAACCCTCCAAATGATGAAGAGCAGAATGAATACTTAGCTCTGCTAGAAGCTAATCAAAAGGGATTTAATCCGCAATCCCATTTTGAATCTTTGGAATTAGAGAAAAGGGATTACACCCAGCAAAAAGTATCAATCGAGGAGCCACCTAAGTTAGAATTCAAGGTATTACCTACACACTTAAAATATGTTTATTTAGGTAATGCTTCTACTCTGCCTGTGATTGTTTCAGCAGAATTAACTACTGAACAAGAAGAGAAACTTATCATAGTTTTGAAATAATTCAAGAAGGCTATCGGATGGACCATAGCCGATATTCGCGGTATTAGCCCATCTGTATGCATGTACAAGATCATATTAGAAGATGGCGAGAGAAGAATGACTGATGGACAAAGGAGACTGAACCCCATCATGAAGGATGTAGTAAAGAAGGAAATTATCAAGTGGTTGGATGCGGGTATAATTTACCCCATCTTAGACAGTTCATGGGTAAGTCCAGTCTAGTGCGTGTCGAAGAAAGGAGGTATCACGGTCGTTGAGAACGAGAATAACAAGTTGATACCGACCAGAACGGTTACAGGATGTAGAATTTGTATTGATTACCGAAAGCTGAACAAGGCGACCAAGAAAGATCACTTTCTTTTGTCGTTCTTGGACCAGATGCTTGATAGACTCGTGGGGTGAGACTATTACTGTTTTCTCGATGGATGCTCAGGGTATAATCAGATTACAGTAGCACCAAAAGATCAGCATAAGACGACATTCACCTACCCATACGGTACGTTTACATTTAGACGCATGCCATTTGGTTTATGTAATGCACCTGCTACATTTCAAAGATGTATGATGTCAATTTTTACTGACATGGTTGAGAAGTGTTTGGAAGTTTTTATGGATGACTTTTCAGTGTTTGGAGACACTTATGATGATTGTTTAACAAATCTAGCTAAGGTACTAAGACGGTGTGAAGAAACAAACCTTGTACTCAACTGGGAAAAGTGCCATTTCATGGCACAAGAAGGGATTGTTCTACGACATCGGATATTGAGACATGGAATCGAGGTAGACAAAGCAAAGGTAGACGTTATTGAGAAACTCCTACCGTCAATATCTGTAAGGGTGTTAGGAGTTTCTTGGGCCACGCTAGTTTTTATCGTAGGTTTATCAAAGACTTCTCCAAAATTGCAAAACCTTTGTGCAAATTATTAGAGAAGGACACGACATTCAAGTTTGATGATGAATGTTTAACAGCATTCAAAGAGTTGAAGAATTGATTAGTTACGGCACCCATCATCGTCACACCAGATTGGGATCTGCCATTCGAATTGATGTGTGACGCAAGTGACTTTGCAATTAGAGTTGTCATAGGCCAGCGAAGGAACAAAGTTTTTCACCCCATCTACTATGCAAGTCGGACTCTAACAGGAGCACAACTAAATTATACGGTAATAGAAAAAGAGTTACTTGCTATTGTATCTGCTTTCGACAAGTTTCGATCTTATCTTATAGGTACCAAAGTGACTGTTTATACGGACCACTCGATAATTAATGTAACGCCCTGAAGTTGGGCCTAGTAGGATTGGGCCTTGTGCGTGGGAGCCACTAGGAGTCTGCACATAAAAGTTTATGTGTGCAAGAAATATCACAAATTGGTTGTTTCTTTAATGGTTAAGTGATTAGGAGTGTTTGTGTAACAGCCCAGTTTAGACCCTAGTCAGAATAGTGGTTTCGGGACCACAAATATGAGTCAGTAAAATATTTTTATATTATTTTGTGTCTTTGATATGTGATTAAGCATGTGTGAAATTTCCGTGAAATAATTTGGTCGATTGGGTGCTTAATTTGATAAAAGGATATATTTGCATTAAATGCAAAATTTGCAGGCTATTTGTTAAAGCACCTATGTGTTGTGGCTTTCAAATGTCGTGGCCTTATGAGGCAATTAAGCCATTCATAAGATAGTGGTTGGTTAATGGTCAATAATGGCCTTAAATTATATGTTATAATATGTTATATTAAAAGGGTAAATAAGTAAAATATGTGTTAATGTTATAATAATAAAACAAAAATGTGAAAGTGGTCATCTTTTATTCATTCATTTGACCGAATATACAAAAGAAAAGAAAGAATAAGAACTTTCAAAGTTTCGGCTAGGTTTGATCCAAAATTAAGGTATGTTTTGACTTTGGTTTTTGATGATTTTTATGTTTTTGAGATTGTTGCTTAGTCTACTATCAAGCCCATGTTGTAATTTGAAGAATTGATGATGTTTATAAGATATGCCATAGATGAAATGGTGAGCTTTATGATGAGTATTGGTGTTAAATGAAAGATATGTGTTTAATGAACATGTTTTGTTCTTGAATTTTTGGTGAATTTAGCTAATTAGGGCTAAATTGAGAAAATAAGAAATTGGAGGACTAAAATGTAAAATAAATGAAATGTGTGGGCTTGTATTAGCATGGGAAGAATTCGGCTAAGCATATATGAAATGAAATTATATGTATTTGGTAATTTGGTGAATTAGGGACTAAAGTGTCGAAATGTGAAAATGTGAGGGCTATTTTGTAAAATGCCCTAAATTTGTGGGTGTGGACTAAATTGAATGAATTGGTGATTGAATGGATTGAATTTGAATGTGTATAGACCAAGAGAGGAAAGGTTCGGATCGAGATCGAGGCAAAGGCAAAATGCTCGATTAATCGACCGTTTCGGTATTTCGACGTCTGAGGTAAGTTCAGATATAATACTAGTTATAAACTATATCTATGTGATGTGAATTGAATTGAATGAATAATTATATAACTATGAAATTAGAAATGCTATGTGCGGAATTGAATTAGAGGGCACTAAGTGTACGGAATTAGAAACGGGATAGAGATGATTAGCATTGTGTGTGCGAGATGATAGAAGCTCCGGCTTATTGAATTGGCACTGTGTGTGCGATACCGATATAAGCTCAGTTTAACGTATTGACACTAAGTGTACGATAAAAATTTTGTTTTGTCTACAAATTGGCACTAAGTGTGCAAATAAAACAAGAGAATAGAAAAGGTTAATCGAAATGTAAAGTCGAGTGGTTGAGTAGCATGGTTGGTGAGTAGCTATGTATTGGCAAAGGTATGTATGATACCTATGTGGTTGATGAAATTGAAAGTAGAAGAATGGAATGCTATGTGAGTTTTGGATATAGATGAATTTGTGTATCATTGGTAAATTATCTATGTGATAGTTTAATGTGTGCATTGATTTGATTCAATGAGTTAATTGTATTGTTTTACGGGCTTACTAAGCTTTGAAAGCTTACTGTGTGATTTGTTTATCTGTTTTACAGTGTCAGTAAAGCTAGCTCGGATCTGGGGATCGTCAGCCTCTCTATCACACTATCAATAATCTATTTTTGGTACTTTTGGAAAGATGTATATAGTTGAAATATGGCATGTATAGGCTAGAAGTTATGGCGTGTTTTGAAATGCTTAATCCTTGCCATGTGATTTGGCTTGGAAGTTGAATGATGTTAAACTTGTGAATGAGCTATGAGTATGGTATATTTCATGAATATGTGGTTGATGAAAGATGTGGTTTGAAGATGAATTATGGCATGGATTACATAAGGCTAGATATATATATGTTTTGAGATGTACAATTGTTACTTGAATGGACTCATTTGTGATGATATTAGAAATGGAAAAAGATGGTATTGTTGATGATTAATTGGTGCATGAATTGGTATGTTTTGAAAGCATTTAGAAGTATAAATTGGTATTACTTTGAAGTTTGTAGGTATGGCCCAAGTGTGGGTAGCAAATTGGACTTGCAAATGGCCTATTTTGTATACATGGTCAAGGGACACGGGCATGTGTCTCTGCCGTGTGACTCAAGGACCACTTTGAGGTGTACCTGGGCAGGTTAGACGACCGTGGTACACGGGCGTGCCTGGTAGCCGTGTGACCAAGTCAGTAGCTAGCCTAATTTCACACGGCCGTGGCACACGGGCGTGTCTGGTGGCCGTGTGGATAAGTCAGTATGCATGCTCTGTTTTGGCACGGCCTTGACACATGGGTGTGTCTGGTTGTCGTGTGAGGCACACGGCCTCACTGCACGATCGTGTGACCTCAACAGTATTGAAAAATCTTTAAATTTTTGGAAACTTTTGTGAGTGTTCGGTTTAGTCCCGACCTCTTTCTAAAACATGTTTAAGGTCTCGAAGACCTCGATAAGGGACTATATACTCGTGATTGAATATGTTTAATTGATGTTTAACTTTGTGTCGTGAAATGGATGTGAAATGTTCCGATTATTCGGTAATGCCTCTTAACCCTATTCCGACGACGGTTTCGGGTTAGGGGTGTTACATTTTTTGTGTATCAGAGCTACAGTTTAGTCGATTTTCGGACTAACGTAGCGCGTGTGAGTCTAGCTATACATGCCATATATATAATTGCGATAGTGTGATGAATCCTGATAGTTGAAAATGTGTTTTCATATAGTAATGGATCTCGATCGACCAATTGTTGACGATGTTGAGAGTAATGCACCTGCTCCCGCTCAAGGGACAGTGTCGGCCACATCTAGGCCGAATGATAGTGGTGAGGTAGGAGAGGCTAAGCAAGCATTCTTCTGAATAATGAGTGAGTGGTTTTCGGAGTTCGTTCGAACGAATCCGACTGCTCCACAACCTCTACCCCTACAAGTACATGTTGTGCCACAAGTGATAGATCCGATCCGATTGAATAAACCTCCTGTGGATAAGATTCGTAAGTACGAGGCCGAAGAGATTTGGGCCACAGCTGATGACGATGCTGAGCGAGCTGAGTTTTGGCTCGAGAATACCATTCGAGTATTTGATTAGATGTCGTTGACTCCTGAAGAAAGTATAAAAAGTGTTATTTCATTGTTGAGGGATACTGCGTATAATTGGTGGAAGACATTGATATCCGTGGTTCCGAGAGAGAGAATCACCTGGGATTTCTTTCAAACCGAATTCAGAAAAAAGTATATCAGTCAACGATTCATTGATCAAAAGCGTAAAGAGTTTCTAGAGCTAAAATAGGGTCGTATGTTCGTTTCTGAGTATGAACGGGAGTTTGTGAGATTGAGCCAGTATGCACGGGAATGTGTTTCGACCGAAGCTACTATGTGTAAATGCTTTATAGAAGGGCTGAATGAAGATATTAAGTTGTTGGTCGGGATACTTGACATAAACGAATTTGTTGTGTTAGTTGAAAGAGCCTACAAAGCCGAGGAGCTCAGTAAAGAAAATAAGAAAGCTAATTCTGAAGCTCGTGATGAAAGAAAAAGATCGATGAGTAAGTTGTCTCAACCTTCGATGAAGAGATTTAGAGATGTAAGCAATCGATCAAATGCCTCGTTTGGACATCTGAATAGAGACCACGCAAGACT
This sequence comes from Gossypium sturtianum, assembly GCA_025698515.1. NCBI lineage: Eukaryota > Viridiplantae > Streptophyta > Magnoliopsida > Malvales > Malvaceae > Gossypium > Gossypium sturtianum. The sequence continues at coordinate 130,251,026 of CM046948.1, forward strand.
AAGTGTTGGTCCGAGAACTCAAGCTTCAATGGAATCAAGTGTTGGTAGTGCTAAAAGCAACAAACCTGATTGTAGACAGTGTGGAAGACGACATGTGGGAGAATGCTGGGGCAAGTACAACTGTAACAGCCCGGTTTAAACCCTACTCAGAATAGTGGTTTTGAGACCACAAATCTGAGGTCAATAAAATATTTTAAAATTATTTTTGAGGTTTATAATGTGTGATTGAGCCTGTGTGAAAGTTTTGTGTGAAAATTTTATCGACTATGTGTCAAATTGTGAGAAAGGACTAAATCGCATAAAGTGCAAAATGTTGTGTGCTGGTTGTTAAGTGCTTAGTTGTTATTTTCTTTATAATAGGATGGCCTTATGAGGCAATTAAACCATTTATAAGTTAGTGGATGGGTAATGGACGGTTGTGCCATTAAATGAAAGAGTTTTATTTTTTATTAGATAAGGGTAATTTGGTAAAAGGTGAATTATTATGTTAATATGATAAAACAACATGAAAAGTAAGCATAGTATTCATCTTTTGACCGAAAATACAAAGAAGAAGAAAAGAAAAAGAAGCTAGGTTTCGGCTAGCTTTTGATTTAATTCAAGGTACGTTTTTAGTCAGTTTTTTATAATTTCTACGTTTTGTAATCGTTGCTTTGTGCTCTAGAAAACCCATGTTTAAATTTTGTGAATTAGTGATGAATTTGAAATGTGCCATTGATGAATATGTGAGCTTTGTGATGTTAGTTGGTGGAATATGAAAGCTTAGTGTATGGTTAACATAGTTTGTATTTGGATTTTTGGTGAAAATTGAGTATTTTGGGCTAAATTGAGAAAAGTGTAAATTGAAGGACTAAAACGAGAAATAAATGAAACGTAAGGGCTTGTAATAGCATGGGAAGAATTCGACTAAGCATATGTGATTTGAAATTGTGTGTATTTGGTGATTTGATGAATTAGGGACTAAAATGTCAAAATGTGAAAATGTGAGGGCTATTTTGGAAAATACCCTAAATATATGTGTTTGGACTGAATTGGATGAATTGGTTATTGAATGAGTTGAATTTGAATGTGTAACATCCCGATTTAGGGCCTAGTCGGAATAGTGGTGCGAGACTACAAATATGAGGTATATGTATGAGTTTTGAGGTTTATGCTATGTTTGCATGTTAGTGTGAAAGTTTCATGAACCAATTTTTGTTAAATTGTGGTTGAATGGACGAAAAGGACTAAATTGCAAAAGTTGCAAAATGTGAAATTCTAGATGCTATTTGTATGAAATGGCTTTGGATTATCAATTAGAGGTCCTTAAATAGTAATTTTCCCAAATTCTAATTTTTGGACAAAAATGGGCATGAGTGGATGAAATTGGAAAAGTTTGACAAAGGGGCATTTTGGTCATTTGTCAATTAAGGGATTAAAAAGGGAAAAAGATGACAAAATTCCATTCATCTTCTTCTCCAAGCTGCCGAAACTTTCAAGAAGCCATTGTTAGGGCTCTTCAATTTTTCAAGCTTGCTAGTAAGTGCATCCAAGCCCTATTTTTGATATTCTTTGTATTTTTGAAGTCCTAGTAACATGAGTAAGCTATTTTTAGCTATATGTTGAGCTAGGATTGATGTTCAAAAATGTACCCATGTATGACATGCATGTATTTTGATGTTTTATGGAAGATTATGAAAGCTTGATGTAGAAGAAACATCTTTTGCTAAGTGAATTTCATGAAAAATGCATGTAGGGACTAGTTTGTGAAAGTCTTGAGATTGGTCATACATGAATGATTTAGTGAGAATTGATGATTGCTTTAGTTGAGGTTATGAATCGGCTAAGCTTGAAATTGTAGAAAGTTGAATGAAAATCACTTTACGAGCCTTAGGGCAAAAGTATAAATATGAAGAAGTTTAGGGGAAAAATGGTAATTTTGCTAAAGTATGAGATAAGGGTCAATTTAGTCAATGTGTGTATTGAATGAGTTGATTTATCATTATAGATCAAGAAAGACGAAGCCCGGATAGAAATTGAGGCAAGAACAAAGTAGTCGACTAAATTGCACACCTCCATACTTTTGAGTACCGAGGTAAGTGTACGTATAAACGATGCATTTATGCATATACATTGTTAATGCTAGCTAGTGTGTAGCATGATTGAGAACCTATTCGATTCTAGTGGAATGAATGAGATAGTAGTTGTGAATGGATGAATGGATTACAAAGTAGACAGGTGAATGTGTAGTGATAATGCTTGATGGTGGGCTAAGTGCGATACCACCTTGATACTTAACAATGATGGGCTGTGTGCGATACTATTGTTAAGCATATTATTTAGTGAGCTATGTGCGGAATCACTATAATTATCCTTTGTGGTAGGCTATGTGCGATACTACCTTATGATCTGATTGTGGTGGACTAAGTGCGAAACCACCGAGTAATTTAGGCAGTGGATGGATGTATTGAGAAATAATGATGTGTTGTATTTTGAGTAGATGTGATATTGAGTGCAGGGGTGCATGTCAATGATTATGAGTATGTGACTCATGATGTGTTGGAGATGTGGTAAGGGATAAAAAGAGTAAGCATAGTACTGGATGTGAATTATATATGTTAGTATAATGCTAATTGTTGTTTAGCTTATACTAGAATGCTTAAATTGTTTATGTGTAAACTTACTAAGCTCAAAGCTTACTCCTATCTTTTCCCTTGTCTTATAGAGAAAAAGGATTGAATCGTGATATGCGGATTAATCGGAGGATCGCCCACACTATCAGCACACTTCTGTACATTAGACATGATGTTTTGTATATGGCATGTATAAAGGCTAGACAAGTTAGTGTATTTTGTTGTATTGGCTAAGATGTGTTGGCCATTAGATGGATAAACTATTTTTGTATAATGCCATGGTTGTTGGATACTTTATTATATAAAAAGATGTAGTTATCCATGTAAGATTGTGTCTCAATATGAGTTGATTATGGATGAGTTGAATGTATATGTTGTATGAGGTAGAGGGGTGAGAAGACCTTAGCATATAGCTTTGTTCTTGTCCATGTGGATAGACACACGGGCATGTGTCTAGGCCATGTGTGGGACACAGCCAGCCCACGGGCGTGTGAGTTGGCCGTGTCAATTTGGCAGATTCAAGTAGTGTAGGCCACGGGCTAGCCACACGGGCGTGTGCCCTAGCCATGGGACAGTGGCAGAATGCTTGGGTTTTCATGCACAGGATCGGGGCATGGGCGTGTGTGACCTCTACGGGCGTGTCTAATCTTACACGGGCGTGTGGTCCCTGTATAGATGAAAAAATTTAAGATAGTAAAAGTTTCCAATATGGTCTCGAGAACCCTCGTGTATATGAGTAAGGTCTCGTAAGTTGAGAATGAGGTCGTTATGGTGACTAAGAGAGAGTAGTCACGTTGAGCCTAAGTGGCGATCAAGTGGTTTTATTTCGGTAATGCCTCGGGCCCGGTTCCGACGTAGAATACGGGTAAGGGGTGTTACATTTAGTGGTATCATAGCTATGGTTTAGTCGGTTCTAGGACTACTGTAGTGGGTGTAAGGGTCTATATATACATGCCATAAGTGTACAATGATAGTGTGGTGGTTTCTGATGATTTTAAACCTTGTTTTATATAGTATATGGATCACGATCAATCGACTGCTGATGAAGCAGCTAGTAATGCCCGGCTTCTGCGCAAGGAACCGCGCCTGTTCAGAGTAGACCCGAGGTTAGGGGTCAAGGGGAAGAGGCTCGGGAAGCCTTTCTCCAGATGATAAGTAATTGGTACTCGGATTATGTTCGAGCGAACCCTAATGCTCAACCTCCTCCACCTCCTCCTATTCCTCATCCAATTCCAGTGGCTCCTTAAGGTAGTGATGTAGTGAGGATATCAAAACCCTCGATGGATAAGATTAGGAAACACAGGGCTGAGGAGTTTAGAGCTAAGGTAGATGATGAACCCGAGAGAGGCGAGTTACGGCTAGAGAACTTAATGAGAGTATTCGATGAACTCTCTTGTACACACAGGCGAACTTTGAAGTGTGCAGTATCTTTCTTGAGGGACTCAGCATACCATTGGTGGAAGACGTTGACGTCGGTAGTCCCGAAAGAGCGGGTGACGTGGGACTTCTTTCTGGAAGAGTTCCGGAAGAAGTATATAAGCCATCGATTTACTGATCGAAAACGGAAAGAATTCCTTGAGTTAAAGCAAGGAAGAATGACAGTAGCAAAATATGAGCGCGAACTTGTTAGGCTTAGCAAGTACACGCAAGAATGTGTGTCGACGGAGACCATCTTGTGTAAAAGGTTCGAAGATGGACTGAACGAGGGTATTAAGCTCCTAGTGGGAATTTTGGAGTTGAAAGAATTTTTGGTGTTGGTTGAAAGGGCAAGTAAGGCCGAGGAGTTGAGTAAGGAAAAGAAAAGGGCTGTGAGTGAAGCCCGGGATGCGAGAAAACGACCGATGGGAAAATCATATCAAGCCCAGTCAAAAGATCCAAGGAATTGAATCCTCTAACGACAACACCAGTAGGATATTCACATCGAGACTTGGACAACACTCGTTCAGGTTCGAAAGTCCAAGCCACATTGACTGAAAGTGTGGGCAATCCGAAGAACAAACCGGAGTGTCCAAGTTGTGGTAGGTATCATACCGGAGAGTGTTGGGGAAACAACCGAAGTTGTTATAAGTGTGGTTCCCCCGACCATTTTATCCGAAATTGCCCCGAGAGGGATGACAAGGAAGAGAAGCAAGAGATAAGACCTAGCGATGTGTCCACAAGGGGTAGACCACCAAGGAACCCGAGAGGTGGGACTAGTGGTAGAGGTTCGTCTAAAGACTCTGCTGTGAGACCGAAGGGTTGGGCACCTACGAGGACATATGCCATTCGAGCCTGCGAAGAGGCATCATCCCCAGATGTGATAATGGGTACTTTTTCTCTTTTTGACACCTTTGTTATTGCTTTAATAGATCTAGGGTCTACTCATTCTTATATTTGCATGAGATTGGCATCTAGTTTGAGTATGACCGTTGAGTTTACGGATATTGTGGTTAAGGTGTCAAACCCATTAGGTAAGCATGTGTTAGTGGATAAGGTGTGTAAGAATTGTCCTTTGTTGATTATGAGTCATTGTTTTCCGGCAAACCTTATGTTTTTGTCGTTTGTTAATTTTGACTTAATTCTTGGCATGGATTGGTTGACTACCCATGATATCTTAGTGAACTGTGGTAGTAAGTTTATCGAATTGAAATGTGAGAATGGAGATGTTGTTCGGGTTGAATCAGGTGGACCGGATAGTCTACCAGTGATGACTTCTTCCCTAGTGGCTGAGAAATGTTTGAGAAAAGGATGTGAGTCCTATCTCGCCTTTGTTTTGAATACTCAAGAGGTTGGAGTAAAGTTTCATACAGTACCGGTGGTATGTGAGTATCTAGATGTATTCCCAGAAGAGTTACCCGGATTACCTCCAGTGAGAGATGTCGAGTTTGGGATTTAGTTAGTTCCGAGAACGACACCTATTTCAATTGCTCTATATAGGATGGCACCTTTAGAGTTGAAAGAACTGAAGGTTAAGTTGCAAGAGTTGACAGATAAGGGTTTTGCAAGACCGAGCTACTCACCATGGGGTGCTCCGGTACTATTTGTGAAAAAGAAAGATGGGTCTATGAGGTTGTGTATAGACTATAGGTAACTTAACAAAGTGACGGTGAAGAATAAGTATCCTTTACCAAGGATTGATGATCTTTTTGATCAACTGAAAGGAGTTACAGTGTTCTCCAAGATCGACCTGAGGTCTTGTTATTACCAGTTGAGAGTGAAGGAGCAAGATGTGTTGAAAACTGTATTTCGAACAAGGTATGGCCATTATGAGTTTTTAGTCATGCCGTTTGGTTTAAGGAATGCACCTGCGATTTTTATGGATTTGATGAACCGTGTCTTCCGACCGTATGTGGATAAGTTTGTAGTTGTCCTCATTGACGACATATTGATCTATTCTCGGGATGAGAACGATCATGAGGAGCATTTGAGTATTGTCTTGCCAACTTTAAGGGATAAGCAGTTGTATGCTAAGTTTAGCAAGAGTGAGTTTTGGCTCCGAGAGGTCGAATTCCTAGGACACATTGTGTCGAGAGATGGTATTAGAGTTGACCCGAGTAAGATATCGGCTATTGTGGATTGGAAACAGTCAAGGAACGTGTCAGAAGTTAGAAGCTCCATGGGATTGGCAGGATATTACAGACGTTTCGTAAAGGGGTTCTCTGTAATTGCTACCCCAATGACGAAATTGTTGCATAAGGATGTCAAGTTTGATTGGACTGAGACATGTCAACAGAGTTTTGAGAGATTGAAAACATTGTTGACTGAGGCACCGGTTTTGGTTCAACCAGAATCGGGGAAAGAGTTCGTGGTTTTCAGTGACGAGTCGTTTAATGGTCTCGATTGCGTGTTGATGCAAGAGGGTAAGGTAGTCGCTTACGCCTCGAGGCAGTTAAAACCGCATGAGAGGAATTATCCGACTCATGATTTGGAGTTGGCTGCGATTATTTTTGCGTTAAAGATTTGGCGACATTATTTATATGGTGAGAAGTGTCGAATCTTTACGGATCATAAGAGTTTGAAGTATTTGATGGATCAAAAGGATTTGAATTTGCGAAAGAGGCGATGGCTCGAGTTATTGAAAGACTAAGAGTTAGTCATTGATTACCACCCGGGAAAAGTGAATGTGGTTGCAGATGCCTTGAGTAGGAACTCCTTGTATGCTCTAAAAGTTATGAGCTCGAGTTTAGCATTGTCTGATGATGGTGCTATTTTGGCAGAGTTGAGAGCTAAGCCACTATTTGTTCAACAGATATGTGAGGCTCAGAGAAATGATAGTGAGATGCAAGATAAGAGAGCTAAGTGTAGATCAGAAAGTGGTTCTGATTTTTGAGTGGGTTCGAATGGTTGTTTGTTGTACCATGACAGAATTTCTGTACCTAGAGATAAAGAATTGATTCGAAAGGTTTTGCATGAGGCACATAGTGGTTATTTGTCAGTACACCCGGGCAGTATGAAAATGTACAATGACTTGAGAAAAAATTTATTGGTGGCCGGGTATGAAAAGAGATATCTGTGAGTTCATGACAAAGTGTTTGATTTGTAAACAAGTGAAAGCTGAGCATCAAGTGCCTTTGGGATTGCTTCAGCCAGTGATGGTTCCCGAATGGAAATGGGATCGGATTACCATGGATTTTGTGACGGGGTTGTCTATGACTCCAAAAAAGAAAGATGTTGTGTGGGTTGTTGTGGATAGATTGACAAAGTCGGCTCATTTTATTCCAGTACGTGTTGATTATTCACTTGGAGAAGTTAGCGAGTGTATATGTTGCGAGATAGTGAGGTTACATGGTGTGCCTGTGTCTATAATATCGGATAGAGATCCGAGGTTTACATTGAGGTTTTGGAAGAAGTTGCAAGAGGCTTTGGGTACAAAGTTGAACTATAGTACCACATTCCATCCACAAACAGATGGTCAGTCTGAAAGAGTGATTCAAGTTCTCAAAGATATGCTTCGATGCTGTGTGTTAGAATTCAAAGGTAGTTGGGAGAGGTATCTACCTTTGGTCGAGTTTGCCTACAACAACAGTTATCAGTCGAGTATACATATGGTACCGTATGAAGCTTTGTATGGTCGTAAGTGTCAGACTCCTCTGTATTGGACTGAGCTTAATGAGAAGTGGATCATGGGGTCGATCTAGTAAAAGAGACTGAGGAGAAGGTGAAAGTAATCTATAATAGTCTGAAAGTTGCTTCGACCTACAGAAGTTGTACGTGGAATTGAAAAGAAAAGAAATTGAGTTTGAGGTGGGTGACAAAGTGTTTTTAAAAGTGTCCCCGTGGAAGAAAATCATGAGATTCAGACGAAAAGGGAAATTGAGTCCGAGATTCATAGGGCTATATGAGATTATAGATAGAGTTGGGCCAGTAGCATACCGGTTGGCTTTGCCGGTAGAATTAGACAAGATCCATAATCTGTTCCATGTGTCGATGTTACGAAAGGTATCGCTCCGATCCTTCGCATGTGATTCCTTCAATGGGAATTGAGATAAGACCTGATATATCTTATGAAGAGGAGCCGATTAAGATCTTGGCTCGAGAAGTGAAACAGTTGAGAAATAAGAGCATAGCCCTAGTGAAAGTGTTATGGCAGAAACACGGTGTTGAAGAGGCTACATGGGAACTGGAAGAAAGCATGAGAGAGCAACATCCAAACCTTTTTACTGGTAAGATTTTCGAGGGCAAAAATCTCTAAAGAAGGGAGAGTTGTAACATCCCGATTTAGGGCCTAGTCGAAATAGTGGTGCGAGTGTAACATCCTGAATTTTTGGGCCTATGCGTTTAATGGGTGGATACGTTTAATGTGTTAATTTAAGTATTAGAGGTGCAAATTGGGCTCGGGAATGGGCCGAGGTCATGGCTAAATATTTTGTTTAGGGACTATGGGGTTTAAATAAAGTATTGAGAGTGAAATAGGCATAATGGGCTTGTGGCCCAGGAACAAGAGGCGCAGTAGGAGGGAGCCATAAGTGGCGCCAATAGGCAAAAGAAGGGGGCCTCAGTGTGGCCGCTTGGAGCCCAAGAAATTGGGCTAATTTTGGCAGCCCAAGGAGAGCTAGAGGGGGGACGGCACAAGGCTATTAAATAGGGATTTTTAATGTTTTTAATTTGTGGATAATAAGCTGATAAAAGGAGGGAGGAAGTGGTGTGATGTAGGACACTTTTGGGTAGGTGTTTTGATAAAGATAAGGAAAAGATGGGAGCTATCTTTAGAAGATTAGTGTTAGCCGAAATTTTGAAGAGTTGGAAAGGAAAGGGGCATTCAGTTTTGGCTTTAGGTGGGTGTCCTAAAATTTGAAGGCATCATACCCATTTGTTTTTCTTTCTTCTCCTATCTTCTCTCCCTCAAAAGAAATTGCCCTTTCCTCTTCACTTTCTTTTCTTTTCTTTCTTCTTCGAGCCGAATCTCTCTGTCTATTCCTTGCCCATCTTTTTAATCCTTTGTTCTTTTAAGAGCTAAAAACGCATCAGTATTTCTCTTGTTCATCTTTCCGGGATATTCTTAAAAGCCGAAATCCCTAGATCTCATCTCCTGTGACTGCTGAATTTCCTCTGTGGTGTCTACTTGTATCGAATCTTGAGGAAAACTGAAGGTAAGTGTCGATTCGTGTAATTCAATCTTTTCCAGTTTTAGAGACCCTAGCCGAATGGCTATGTGGAAATTGATCTTATGTTTTTCTCTCATTTGCGGCATTTCGGGATTTGAAGGGGATTCAATCGCTTAGATTTCTAAGCCAGAGTTCAGTAGCACTCGAATCGTATTACTTCCGGGATTTCAAGGTAAGGAGATCTATTAATTTAAAAGTATAAATGCGGGAAAACACTAACCCTTGGCCGAATATAGGAGAGGCCTTATCTTCGGGTTCTTCCGGCTTTTGAGCAAAGTTGTAGACAGAGGGCAGTAGATTCTATTAGTGAGGGTATCGACATAGAGGGTAGTCTTACACATCAATCAGGTGTGTAACACTCTCACACCATTTAGATTGCTTGATTAGTATGCATACAAACCTGTTATATTACAGATATTCTCATTAAATGTCGAAATCTTGACATGGTCATTGAAAACCCGAGAAGGGTAACGGCAGCGAATCACAAGGTTAGTGATCTCTATCATTCTAAAGTGAATGTTTCTGCTGAGAAGATATGCTTTATATGTATGCCAACTTATATGTATGCATGGGGTTGGGTGATTGATGAAAGGGAAGTGTTACATTGTAGTGGCTTCGCCATGATGCATTGTAGTGGCTTTTGCCATGATCTATTGTAGTGGCTTTTGCCATGATCTCATTGTAGTGGCTATTGCCATGATCGGCGATGAGCGACTATCTCTGCGGCATGACCGCCATCGATGGTGTGTAGCGGTGTGGGTTGATTGTAGAAATCCCCAATGGTGTGATTGGCGGTAAGGGTGGTGTGTAGCGGATGGAAACCTAGGATTGGGTTGGGCTTTGCATATTTTCTCGATATATTATACTGCTATATGTTCTGTGGGGCTAAGGCCCAATCTGATGGTGCACGAGGGTTGCACATTGAGTATCGTGACTCACCCCATTAGTTAACATCTTTCAGGTAGCACCTAGTGCATCAGACCGGGTTGGAGAAGAGCGCAAGGTGGCCATGCGAGGGATTATTTTGATTCAACAAAAGACTTTACTAGTTTAATTATTTTTAATATTTTTAATTAGTTGGTTTATATTTTATTGTAATAAGGCCACCGGTTATTATAATTCTTTTATGTTTTCTTTTGGGTTTTCAGGTTTTTGGACATCTAAAATCCTACGTAAAAGGTTAAACTATGGCATGTACTGAAATGATAAAAATCAAAGGAAAATTCCAGTTTTATATTCATTAAGGCATTAAATAAAATTTATTTCTTTTACAATTTATCAACCTATTAAGTTTTTCCCGTATAAACGCCAAAACTATGTTTTTAAAACAAAACAAAATGCGACCTGTTTTATAAAGTCTTCTTAGTGACATGCCAGATCCGGTCGTGGTGTTTGTGCTGGGTTTGGGGTGTTACAGCGAGACCACAAATCTGAGGTATATGTATGAGTTTTGAGATTTATGCTATGTTTGCATCTTAGTGTGAAAGTTTCATGAAGCAATTTTTGTTAAATTGTGGTTGAATGGTCCAAAAGGACTAAATTGCTAAAGTTGCGAAATGTGAAATTCTAGAAGCTATTTGTATGAAATGTCTTTGGATTATCAATTAGAGGTCCTTAAATAGTAATTTTCCCAAATTCTAATTTTTGGACAAAAATGGGCATGAGTGGATGAAATTGGAAAAGTTTGACAAAGGGGCATTTTGGTCATTTGTCAATTAAGTGATTAAAAAGGGAAAAAGATGACAAAATTTAATTCATCTTCTTCTCCAAGCTGCCGAAACTTTCAAGAAGCCATTGTTAGGGCTCTTCAATTTTTCAAGCTTGCTAGTAAGTGCATCCAAGCCCCGTTTTTGATGTTCTTCGTATTTTTGAAGTCCTAGTAACATCAGTAAGTTATTTTTAGCTATATGTTGAGCTAGGATTGATGTTCAAAAATGTACCCATGTATGACATGCATGTATTTGATGTTTTATGGAAGATTATGAAAGCTTGATGTAGTAGAAACATCTTTTGCTAAGTGAATTTCATGAAAAATGCATGTAGGGACTAGTTTGTGAAAGTCTAGAGATTGGTCATACATGAATGATTTAGTGAGAATTGATGATTACTTTAGTTGAGGTTATGAATCGGCTAAGCATGAAATGGTAGAAAGTTGAATGAAAATCACTTTACGAGCCTTGGGGCAAAACTATAAATATGAGGAAGTTTAGGGGCAAAATGGTAATTTTGCTAAAGTATGAGATAAGGGTCAATTTAGTCAATGTGTGTATGGAATGAGTTGATTTATCATTATAGATCAAGAAAGACGAAGCCCGGATAGAAACCGAGGCAAGAGAAAAGTAGTGGACTAAATTGCACACCTCCATACTTTTGAGTATCGAGGTAAGTTTCCGTATAAACAATGCATTTATGCGTATACATTATTAATGCTAGCTACTGTGTAGCATGATTGAGAACCTATTCGACTCTAGTGGAATGAATGAGATAACAGTTGTGAATGGATGAATGTATTACAAAGTAGACATGTGAATATGTAGTGATAATGCTTGATGGTGGGCTAAGTGCGATACCACCTTGATACTTAACAATGATGGGCTGTGTGTGATACTATTTTCAAGCATATTATTTAGTGAGCTATGTGCGGAATCACTATAATTATCCTTTGTAGTAGGCGATGTGCGATACTACCTTATGATCTGATTGTGGTGGACTAAGTTCGAAACCACTGAGTAATTTAGCTGTGTGGATGTATTATTGAGAAATAATGATGTGTTGTATTTTGAGTAGATGTGATATTGAGTGCAGGGGTGCATGTCAATGATTATGAGTATGTGACTCATGATGTGTTGGAGATGTGGTAAGGGATAGAAAGAGTAAGCATAGTAGTGGATGTGAATTACATATGTTAGTATAATGCTAATTGTTGTTTAGCTTATACTAGAATGCTTAAATTGTTTATGTGTAAACTTACTAATCTCAAAGCTCACTCCTTTCTTTTCCCTTGTCTTATAGAGAAAAAGGATTGAATCGTGATACGCGGATTAATCGGAAGATCGTCCACACTATCAGCACACTCTGGTACATTAGACTTGATGTTTTGTATATGGCATGTATAAAGGCTAGACAAGTTATTTTATTTTGTTGTATTGGCTAAGATGTGTTGGCCATTAGATGGATAAACTATTTTTGTATAATGCCATGGTCGTTGGCTACTTTATTATATAAAAAGATGTAGTTATCCATGTAACATTGTGTCTCAATATGAGTTGATTATGGATGAGTTGAATGTATATGTTGTATGAGCAAGAGGGGTGAGAAGAGCTTAGCATATCGCTTTGTTCTTGTCCATGTGGATAGACACACGGGCATGTGTCTAGGCCATGTGTGGCACACGGCCAGCTCACGGGCGTGTGACTTGGCCGTGTCAATTTGGCAGGTTCGAGTAGTGTTGGCCACGGGCTAGCCACACGGGCGTGTTCCTTAGCCGTGGGACATTGGCAGAATGCTTGGGTTGTCATGCACGGGATGGGGGCATGGGCGTGTGTGACCTCCACGGGCGTGTGGTCCCTGTATAGATGGAAAAATTTTAAGATAGTAAAAGTTTTTGATATGGTCTCGAGAACCCTCGTGTATATGAGTAAGGTCTCATAAGTTGAGAATGAGGTCATTATGGTGACTAAGAGAGAGTAGTCACGTTGAGCCTAAGTGGCAATCAAGTGGTTTTATTTCGGTAATGCCTCGGGCCCGGTTCTGGCATAGAATACGGGTAAGGGATGTTACAGAATGTGTATAGACCAAGAGAGGAGAAGTTTGGATTGAGATAGAGGCAAAGATAAAGTACTCGATTAATCGACCATTTTGATATTTCGACGTCCGAGGTAAGTTCGGACATGATACGTGAATTTAACTATGTTTAATGTTATGAAATGAATGGTTTGATATTATTGAATTGTGAATGCTATGTGAGGGCTTGAGTTATGTGGCACTAAGTGTGCGTATTTGGAAAATTAACCGAGATGATTAGCACTGTGTGTGCGAATTAATATAAGCTTCGGCTTTGTGGTTGGCACTGAGTGTGCAATACTGATTTAAGATCGATTTGATATAGATGCACTAAGTGTGCGGTTTTAATTATGCTTCGGCTAACGATTTGGGCACTAAGTGTCCGATTGAACCGAAGAAATGACGAAAGATGATCGAAATGAAATAGTGAGTATTGAGTAGCATATGCGATCAATAGAAAACTGTTGGCTAAGGTACGTTCGGAACCTATGTGGTTGATAAGTATATGAATGAGTTTATGGAAGGTTAATTGAACATATTAGCTTGGATGGTATGGTATAAGTGATTGTGAACTAATCTATGTGATGGTTTGTTTTGGTATAATGTATTATGTTACGAACTTACTAAGCTTTGAAAGCTTACTGTGTGAATTGTTTCTCTGTTTTACAGTGTCAGAAAGGTTAGCTCGGATCTAGATGTAACAGGCCGAATTAGACCCTAGTCGGAACAGTGGTTTTGGGACCACAAATCTGAGGTCGGAATAATATTTTAATGTTATTTTTGTTATTGATTATATGTGATATAGCCTGTGTAAAAATTTTGTGTGGTAATTTTATCGACTGTGTGTCAAATTGTGAGAAAGGACTTAATCGCATATGTAACAACCCAAACCCGGCCCAGACATTACGACCGAATTTGATTTGTTACGGAGAAAAACTTTTGAACACCATTTTAAAACCAATTTGAGTTTTGTTGAAAACTTCTCGTTTTTGTTATCTTGTTTAAACTATACCTAGATTTAATTTGGAAATTTAAATCACCGAGTTATTATACAAATTTCGAATGTGCCCGATGGCACGATAAAACATTTTCAGCGTTAATTTAAGAAAACATGTGATTTTAATGCAGTTTTAATAATATAGCTTAGAACAAAGTATCCAACATATAAGAAATAACAAAAAGTAAAGTTTATGGAGGCCTTATTACAACCAAAATAAAAATAAACCAATAATAAAATAAAATAGCTAAGTTTAAAGTTCATTTAATTCAAGTCCACTGCATGGCCACCTCGAGTCCAACCGGCTCCTCAACCGCCATCTACGAGTCACCTGAAAAATGTTAAAGGAGAAGGTGAGTCACCAAGACTCAGTATGTAACCCTTCCCCCGTATTTAAACAATTTCATACACAGCATATAATCAATCATCATGTACTAAGTCATGCACCCGACCTAGCCAACCAAACGCCTTTGTCTACCCCATGTGGTACCAAACCACTGGTGACCGTAGTCACAATGTGTTACCAAAACACTTTGGTGGTGCCAAACCACTTTGGTGACATATAGTCACGATGTGTTACCAAAACACCGGTGTCCGTGGACACAAATCGGGTGATGGGGCCAACCCATCGTGTGATACCAAATCAGCGCGACGATCCCATATCTCAAGTGGGGCCAACCCACGGTGGTGTTAACCACGGGGGACGAGTCGCTATGAGGTACCAAACCTCTGGAGGTACCAAACCTCCGGTGACATATAGTCACAAGCAGTGTTACCAAAACATCGGTGCTCGGCGAAGACGAAATATCACTTGCCCCTCCACTCATTTAACCCACAGTAGATAAACAGTTATCAACGGATCTCATGCATTTATCACATGTATCAATAAGCCATGCTTCCCAAAAGCATCAATAACACATTCATATTAACAGTACTTACTCAACCACCACTCATACCGTTATGGCATTAATCCGATGCTACACAAATCGAGTTAGCATACAAAACACTCGGCACATTAAATGATTATACGTGTGTATGTACACACACGATGTCGATGAGAAGTCTAAATCCCGAAAAGAGAAGTCGGCCACCCTAGATCTCACTGTACCTATATTCGGCCAACTATGGGATTAGTACTATGACCTATTCGGCCAAACCCAAAATTTAAGAGGGTTCTCCTATGGATCCCAAAACCTTACCCGCGTGTTTTGAGTACTAGCCTTTTGTTTCACCACCCTAAAATTGGCACTCAACTAAGTTAGTAGCCTTCGGCTTAAATGAATGTCATGAATAAAGAAAGTCGATCTTACCACCTTACCCCAAAACCGATTGCTCAAGGTTTGAAGGATTCAACCTCATGCATGGAGATCCCGGTTCTAGGTGAAATCGGCTTCAACCAACAAGATTAGCCCATCATTAGCTTATGCCGAATTTGGCTTTTCCTTAAGTCCAAATCGATAGATCATAAGAGTGAACACTAAAACATTCGGTTAGTACCCTTACCTTCTCAACCGATTGGAAAGAAAGTCCCAAAAGTCTTGTATCACCTTTGGTATTCGGCCAAAGTGCCTCCAAGTAAGAGAAAGGATTCTCATGACCTTTGCAAGGGGGTGTATTCGGCCTAGGGAAAAATAATGGAAGAAGGAGATGAAGTCTCAGCAATAGGGAGTGAATGTTCGGCTAGCAAGGAAGAAGAAGAAGATGGACTTGAGGATGGGATTTCGGCAAAAGAGGGACAAGAATTGGAGTTTTGGAACCTTGGAACAAGTTGTAAAAGCACTAAAATAACAAAGTTACTTACTAAAGAATTCGACTATGCACAATAGTGAAGAAAAGGGAGATAAGATGATAGCTAAGTGCCTTAAAAGAATTCGGCCTCCCCCCTAGTTGCCTTGCCGTCCATCTTTCCCTTGAGCAAAGAGTTCAAATTCCCCTCAACTTCCTTGAATTACTCCATGCCACTTAAATTAAAACCATTCAAATAATTTTGAATACTTTAATAATAATCCAATAATAATTCTTTTAATCTTCATAATATCCTTGATTATCTCCTATAATAATCTAAAAAAACTCATATTAAAAATCCAATAAAAATGCTCACATTATCCTATTATCTTAATAGATAATAAAAGAATTTAAGGAGAGAAAATCTCTCCCCTTGTGCCAGATCCAAATAAAGAACAAAAGGAAGGATTTCGTGACTCAACCAAGGTTCTCCCTTGCTCCTTGGTGGCGTCCACAAGCACTTTTAAGTGGGCTTACTTTGCCACTTATTCTAGGCTCATCTTATGTCCAAATTATCCCCATTTATTCTTATAACCCCACTTGTTAAGGCTCCCTACCTCAAAGCTTGAAAATAATATTTTTCCCCTACTCGAGCTTACTAAAAATCCATAATTAAGCCTTAACATTCCATAAATAATATCACAACAGTTCATCATAAAAAAAAATAATTAAATTCCAAATAACCCCCAATTTGGGATGTTACAGTTCTACCCCCCTTAAAATAAATTTCGTCCTCGAAATTCCTTGATCAAAAGAGATGGGGTATTGCCGCCGCATCACCTCCTCGGGCTCCCACGTAGCTTCTTCCACTCCGTGGTTCCGCCATATCACTTTCACTAAAGGCACCGCCTTCCTACGTAGAACCTTCACATCTCGGTCTACAATCTGAACCGGTTCCTCTTCAAATGATAAATCCGAATTCACCTCAATCTCTGCTCATCGCACGACGTGCGAAGGATCGACCCGACATCGTCTCAAAGATTGATACATGAAATACGTCATGAATTTGATTTAGTTCTGCCACGGCTTTAAGCCGATAAGCTACCGGTCCTACTCGCTTTACCACTGTATATGGCCCGATGAACCTTGGGCTCAGCTTCCCTTTTCGTCCAAATCTCAACACCTTTTTCCAAGGCGACACTTTCAGAAAGACTTTGTCTCCCACAGCATACTCCATTTCCTTGCGTTTGAGATCGGCATAAGACTTCGCCTATCGATGCTTCCTTGAGACGAGACCTAATCACCTTGACTTTGTCTTCGCCTGCGTACCAATTCTGGACCCGAACTTGTCGTTCCCCCAACTCCGTCCAACATGTAGGAGTACGGCATTTTCGTCCATATAGGGCCTCATATGGAGCCATTTGAATACTCGCTTGATAACTATTGTTATAAGCGAATTCTGCTAATGGTAGGTACTCTTCCCAACTACCACTAAAATCCAAGACACAACCTCTTAACATGTCTTCTAAGATCTCAGATCACCCTTCCGATCAGTCATTTGATGGGATGGAAAGCCGTCTTGAAATCTAACCGTGTACCCAAAGCTTGATGCAACGCTTTCCAAAACCTTGACGTGAATCGGGATCCCTATCCGAGATAATCGATCTTGGCACACCATGCAACCTCACTATTTCACTCACATACAACTTAGCTAGCTTAGCTTCCGGAGTGAGTAATCCATTCTCACCAAGCATGAAGTGAGCCGATTTAGTCAGCGATCCACAATTACCCAAATCGCATCCTTCTTGTTGGGCGTAAGGGTAGCCCACTAACAAAATCCATGGTGATCCTCTCCCATTTCCATTGAGGGATCTTTATCGGTTGGAGTAGTCCCGATGGTAACTAGTGTTCAGCCTTAACCTGCTGGCACGTCAGACACTTCCCTACAAACTCAGTTATCTCACGCTTCAACCCCGCCACGTAATCATTTTGCAAATCTCCATACATCTTGCTTCCCCCAGGATGCATAGCGTATGGCCGCTATGTGCATCTTGGAGAATTTTCTGCCTTAATTCTGTATCCCTTGGCATACAAGCTCGTCCTTGAAAACAAAGCACTCCATCACTAGACAGACTGTACCCTTCCAAGCCACCATCTTGAACTTGTACCCTCTTAGCGCTCAAGCCTTCATCCACTAACTGCTTTTCCTTAATCTCCTCAATCCAAGTCGGCTTTACTTGGAGTTCCGCCAAAAGACTCCCATCATCATATAGACTCAACCGAGCGAACATTGCTCTTAAGTCCGTCACCACCTTTCGGCTCAACGCGTCAGCTACCACATTAGCCTTACCCGGATGGTACTCGATTGAACAATCGTAATCCTTTAGTAGTTCAATCCACCGACGCTGCCTCGATTCGAGATCCTTTTGAGTCGAAGATACCTCAAGCTTTTGTGATCCGTAGACTATCGATTTCTCCCCATACAAATAATGTCTCCATATCTTGAGCAAAGACGATCGCCACTAACTCCAAGTCGTGCATTGGGTAGTTAACCTCATGCGGTCTTAATCGACGGGATGCATAGGCTACTACCTTCCCATCCTGCATCAACACACATCCCAAACCGGGTGTGAGATGCATCACAATAGATCGTGAATAACTTTCCCGCTTGTGTCGTACCAAAACCGAGCTTCCACAAAATTTTCCTTAGCTTATCAAAGCTTCCTTGCTTTGCTTCTCCGTCCATACAAATGGGACACCTTTCCTTAGTAACTTAGTTAACTGCAACTGCTATTAGAGAGAATCCTTCCACGAATCTCCGATAGTACCTGCTAAACCTGAAAACTTCGTATTTCACCACCGACCTAGGTGGTTTCCAATCCAATACTGCTTCAATCTTGCGAGGGTCTACTCTAATTCCTTCCGCCGAGACTACGTGCCCTAAGAAAGCCACTTCCTCACCCAAAATTTGCACTTGCTGAATTTGGCATATAATCGCTTCTCCTCACTTGCGTAACTATCCGTAAATGCTTGTCATGCTCCTCTTCGTCTTTGAATAAACCAATATGTCGCCTATGAACACCACGACAAATTGGTCCAAATCTTGTTGAAATACCCTATTCATTAAGTCCATAAATGCCGCGGGTGCATTGGTCAGCCCGAATGGCATCACCAAGAACTCGAAATGCCCATACCGAGTTCGGAATGCCGTCTTGTGAACATCAGCCTCCTTCACCCTTAATTGATGATAACCTGACCTAAGGTCAATCTTTGAGAATACCGACGCACCTTTCAGTTGGTCAAACAAATCATCGATCCGAGGCAACGGGTACTTGTTTTTGATCGTTAACTTGTTTAACTGACGGTAGTCGATGCAGATCCGCATAGAACCGTCCTTCTTCTTGACAAACAACACAGGTGCTCCCCACGGAGATATACTTGGTCGAATAAACCCTCTATCCAAGAGCTCCTGAATTTGAGCCTTTAGCTCCACCAATTCCTTTGGTGCCATTCGGTATGGTGCTATAGACACAGTGCCGCCTGGTAGCAAGTCTATACCGACTCGACTTCCGATCCGGAGGCGGACCCTAAGCTCTTCTCGGGAACACATCAAAGAAATTCCCCAACCGTTCGGACCTTTCCAACTACTAACCCCTTAGCTTCCAAAGCACGATTTGAACCAAATACGCTTCACAACCTTTCCGACCATCTTTTCGACTTTCAAGGCGCATACTACATTGGATAGGTAATTCCTTCTATCTCCTATCATAACCACTTCATCACCTTCAGCCGTCTTAAGAACCATGCGCTTAGCCGCGCAATCCAAATTCGCTTGATACTTAACCAGCCAGTCCATTCCAAGGATCAAATCGAACTCCCCAAACGGTAGTTCCATTAGATCAGCCACAAATACTACCCCTTGAAGTTCTAGGGGTATGCCTCTATAAAGTTTGTCTACTATTACAGAGTGACCTAAAGGGCTAACTACAGTCATCTCCCTAGAAGCAGTTTCAGAGTTTAGGTCCATAGTTCCTACCACACTACTAGCAATGTACGAGTGCGTCGAGCCCACATCAATCAATGCAACATAAGGAAAACCAAAAATTAGAAACGTACCGGTTATGACATCCGGTGCGTCACCTTCCTCGCGACACCTCACTGCGTAAACTAAGCCAGGCTGCCTAGCCTCAGTGTTGCCTGAACCTCTTCCTTGAGTTCCACGACCTCGGTTAGGACCGTTGTTTCTCCTCCATTCCCATTCCCACCCTCCGTGGTCCCACACCTCTATTCTCGAGTGCGATTACGCCTCCCACGATTCTTAGCTAGTTTTCGGGGACAATCTCTGACACGATGCTCCAAAGACCCACACTCGAAACATCCTTTATCACCGGTCCAACAACCTCCCCAATGGGTCTTTCCACAGCGATTACACTGAGTCGGCCTCTGATTAGTAGTCGTGGGCCTTGCCGCCTGATTTGGCCCACTCGGCCTAGCCTTTTTCTGAACACTACCACTTGATCCAGCTGACCCAAATCCTCTATTCTGATTATTCCTACTATAACTTTGCCTCACAGCCTCCTTGATCCCTTCGGCTACCTTAGCCTTTTCCACTAGAGATGAGAACTCACGAACCTGCTGTGGGGCAATCAGTAACCTCAAATCATCTCGGAGTCCGTCCTCAAAGCGGACACAACGCTCATGTTCAGTAGCCACGATGCCTCTAGCATACCTACTCGACCTTAAAAATTCCGCCTCATATTCGACACGGACTTAGTTCCTTGCACTAATCCCGAAAAAAGCCTTTCTCTGTAGGCGTCGGTGTAGCCGGTACCCACATACTTCTTCCGATAGGTGGTTCTCAAATACTCCCAAGTCAAATCATCTCACAGAGCCCCATCTCGAACCGTAAGCCACCACCGATATGCTTCATCCTTTAGAAGCGACACTGCCCTTTCAGCCTTTTCTTCCTCGGTCGGTCAAGGTCATCCATGATTCTTTCAATTGACTCTAGCCAATGTTCCACAGCAGACTGGTGCCACTCTTGACACACCTCGGAATACCTCCGCTCCGTTAGATCGGAGTCGCTCGGGGGACGATTTCCGAGCTCCCACATTTCCACCACCCCACCCACCATCTCCAAGACTCGTAACACAGCTTCCGATACCGCCTCGCCACCGGTCTGATCCGGCTCCTCAGCCTTTAAAAGTAGGAGGTGGTGGTGGCGATGGTACCTCATTTTCGAAACCTTGTCCCGACTGACGGGTTCGTTCGACACACCGTCATCCTACCCCTACCACGTCCACGGCGTCCACGTCCTCTAGAAATCATTCTATCTACCGCGCTTTTAACTGATTAAGAAAAATTTTATGCGTTAGCATTTGTTTCACTTTATTACTCGCGAAGAAATTTTATGGATAAGGTTTAATCAGAGATTCTTTCGAGCAAACAATGTTTCAGTCTTCTTTCCTAGTTCACGCAAAGAAGTTCATGCATCCATTCCTTAATACTTTCCATACCTATTCACTCATCGGACATTTCTGCCCATTTCTAACCCAGGGGTATTTTCGTCTTTTTCCTACAGGGGTATTTTTTTAATTGTCCAGAACCAAAATATTTCGCTGATGATTTCCAAAGCTAAGTTGTTGAATATTTGTAAAATAGTTGAAATTTTTGAGCAAAACCATTGAACTGATATTTTATGAACCGAGGGTGTTTTAGTAATTTTACTCCCTAAGGGCATTTCTGTAATTTTTCACAAGTCAAGTTTTCCGAGAAAAACGTTGTAAAAGTAATGTTCTAGGATTTGAGAAAGTTATTGCACAAGTTTTAAAAACATTAGGGTTTGTTGTTTCATTCTATTTCGAAAAACAAGGCTAATTCCCTTTTCGGTTTTAATCATTGTGTTTAGCCTATGACCGAGCCCTCCTGGGTCGTGGTGAACCAAAGCTACGCACTGTGCAAAATTCGAGTGAAGAGGGAGGTGGGTCACGCGGACCGCTTAAATACCAAGCTCTCACCGAACCTTTCCGGACATGCGCACAGAGGTTACCACACCACCGAGCCCTCTCGAGTTAGGGTGAACCGAAGCTACGCACTGTGTAGGATACCGCGAAGAGGAGGTGAGTCACGAGGATCGCTTAAATACTGTGCTCTTCCGGATCCAGTCCTGAACATGCGTCATGGGTTACCACACCCTAGCTCATTGACTAAGTCATAGGTTGGTTTAGTTCCTTAAGTCTTATGCTTCGTTTGTGTTTGAGTAATCTAACCTTAGGGTCCAAATCCTTTAAGTCTATCTACGTTCCACGCTTCCTACCCTTCTACGTGAATATAATTCACCAAGAGGTTTAGATATACTTACTGGGCGGATTGGTGCCGAGACTCGCCATGCTATTCAAAACCAAAAATCATTCCATAAGGCCTACCAAAACATTTTTGGGCCTTGGGCTCCCACAAACCGAGCTTTGAACTGGCTCGATACCAATTTTGTAACAACCCAAACCCGCCCGGACATTACGACCGAATTTGATTTGTTACGGAGAAAAACTTTTGAACACCATTTTAAAACCAATTTGAGTTTTGTTGAAAACTTCTCGCTTTTGGTTATCTTGCCGAAACTATACCTAGATTTAATTTGGAAATTTAAATCACCAAAGTTATTATACAAATTTCGAATGTGCCCGATGGCACGATAAAACATTTTCGCGTTAATTTAAGAAAACATGTGATTTTAATGCGCTTTTAATAATATAGCTTAGAACAAAGTATCCAACATATAAGAAATAACAAAAGTAAAGTTTATGGAGGCCTTATTACAACCAAAATAAAAATAAACCAATAATAAAATAAAATAGCTAAGTTTAAAGTTCATTTAATTCAAGTCCACCGTATGGTCACCTCGAGTCCAACCGGCTCCTCAACCGCCATCTACGAGTCACTGAAAAATGTTAAAGGAGAAGGTGAGTCACCAAGACTCGATGATGTAACCCTTCCCCGTATTTAAACAATTTCATACACGACATATAATCAATCATCATGTACTAAGTCATGCACCCGACCTAGCCAACCAAACGCCTTTGTCTACCCCATGTGGTACCAAACCACTCGGTGACCGTAGTCACAATGTGTTACCAAAACACCGGTGGTGCCAAACCACTGGTGACATATAGTCACGATGTGTTACTAAAACACCGGTGTCCGTGGACACAAATCGGGTGATGGGGCCAACCCATCGTGTGATACCAAATCACCGCGATTTATCCCATATCTCAAGTGGGGCCAACCCACGGTGGTGTTAACCACGTGGACGAGTCGCTATGAGGTACCAAACCTCCGGAGGTACCAAACCTCTGGTGACATATAGTCACAGCAGTGTTACCAAAACACCGGTGCTCGCCGGCCATTTAAATATCACCGCCCCTCCACTCATTTAACCCACAGTAGATAAACAGTTATCAACAGATCTCATGCATTTATCACATGTATCAATAAGCCATGCTTCCCAAAAGCATCAATAACACATTCATATTAACAGGTACTTACCTGAACCACCACTCATACCGTTATGGCATTAATCCGATGCTACACAAATCAGAGTTAGCATACAAAACACTCAGCACATTAAATGATTATACGTGTGTATGTACACACCTGATGTCGATGAGAAGTCTAAATCCCGAAAAGAGAAGTCGGCCACCCTAGATCTCACTGTACCTATATTCGGCCAACTATGGGATTAGTACTATGACCTATTCGGCCAAACCCAAAATTTAAGAGGGTTCTCCTATGGATCCCAAAACCTTACCCGCGTGTTTTGAGTACTAGCCTTTTGTTTCACCACCCTAAAATCGGCACTCAACCAAGTTAGTAGCCTTCGGCTTAAATGAATGTCATGAATAAAGAAAGTCGATCTTACCACCTTACCCCAAAACCGATTGCTCAAGGTTTGAAGGATTCAACCTACTGCATGGAGATCCCGAAGTTCTAGGTGAAATCGGCTTCAACCAACAAGATTAGCCCATCATTAGCTTATGCCGAATTTCGGCTTTTCCTTAAGTCCAAATCGATAGATCATAAGAGTGAACACTAAAACATTCGGTTAGTACCCCTTACCTTCTCAACCGATTGGAAAGAAAGTCCCGAAAAGTCTTGTATCACCTTTGGTATTCGGCCAAAGTGCCTCCAAGTAAGAGAAAGGATTCTCGGCACTGCAAGGGGGTGTATTCGGCCTAGGGAAAAATAATGGAAGAAGGAGATGAAGTCTCAGCAATAGGGAGTGAATGTTCGGCTAGCAAGGAAGAAGAAGAAGATGGACTTGAGGATGGGATTTCGGAAAAAGAGGGACAAGAATTGGAGTTTTGGAACCTTGGAACAAGTTGTAAAAGCACTAAAATAACAAAGTTACTTACTAAAGAATTCGGCTATGCACAATAGTGAAGAAAAGGGAGATAAGATGATAGCTAAGTGCCTTAAAAGAATTCGGCCTCCCCCCTAGTTGCCTTGCCGTCCATCTTTCCCTTGAGCAAAGAGTTCAAATTCCCCTCAACTTCCTTGAATTACTCCATGCCACTTAAATTAAAACCATTCAAATAATTTTGAATACTTTAATAATAATCCAATAATAATTCTTTTAATCTTCATAATATCCTTGATTATCTCCTATAATAATCTAAAAAAAAACTCATATTAAAAATCCAATAAAAATGCTCACATTATCCTATTATCTTAATAGATAATAAAAAGAATTTAAGGAGAGAAAATCTCTCCCCCTTGTGCCGTCCAAATAAAGAACAAAAGGAAGGATTTCGTGACTCAACCAAGGTTCTCCTTGCTCCTTGGTGGCGTCACACAAGCACTTTTAAGTGGGCTTACTTTGCCACTTATTCTAGGCTCATCTTATGTCCAAATTATCCTCATTTATTCTTATAACCCCACTTGTTAAGGCTCCTACCTCAAAGCTTGAAAATAATATTTTTCCCCTACTGAGCTTACTAAAAATCCATAATTAAGCCTTAACATTCCATAAATAATATCACAAATGATTCATAATAAAAAAATAATTAAATTCCAAATAACCCCATATTTGGGATGTTACAAAGATAAAGTGTAAAATGTCAGTGTCTTTGATTGTTAAGTGCTTAATTGTTGTTGTCTTTATAATGTAGAGGCCTTATGAGGCAATTAAGCCATTATTAAGTTAGTGGATGGTGGATGGTGGATGGACATTTATAACCAATTATATTATATGTTATAATCTTTATAAGTAAGGTTAAATTTGTAACTTGATAAATGATGATATATATGTTTTAAAAAAACAAAAAGGAATTAAAAAGCTATTATCATCTTTGTTATTGCCGAAAGTTAAAGAAAGAATAAGGGTTTAAAGCTTTGTGATTTTCGGCTAGCAATTGGCTTAATTTAAGGTATGTTTGAGCTCGGTTTTTGATAATTTCTACGTTTCCGTAATGGTTGCTTTGTGCTTTACAAAACCTATGCTTAAATTTTGTGAATTGAAGATGAATATGAAATATGCCATGGATGAATGCATGAGCTTTGTGAAGTTTGGTGATGGATTATGAAATATATGTGTTAGATTAACATATTTTGTCTTTGAATTTTTAGTGAAATTGAGTAATTTGGGCTAAATTGAGAAAAGTGTAAATTGAAGGACTAAAATGTGAAATAAATGAAATGTGTGGCCTTTTATTAGCATGGGAAGAATTCGGCTAAGCTTGTGTGAGTAGAAATTTGGTGTATTTTGTGATTTTGTGAAATAGGGACTAAAGTGTCGAAATGTGAAAATATGAGGGCTATTTTGTAAAACGCCCTAAATTTGTGTGTGTTGACTAAATTGAATGAATTGGTGATTGAATGAGTTGAATTTAAATGTGTATAGACCAAGAAAGGAGAGGTTCGGATCGAGATCGAGGCAAAGACAAAGTGCTCGATTAATCGACTGTTTCGGTATTTTAAGGTCCGAGGTACGTTCGGACATAATACTAACATCTAGTTATGTTAAATGCTATGAAATGAATGTTATAATGATATTGAAATGTGGATGCTATGTGAGAGTTGAGTTTGAGTTATGTGGCACTAAGTGTACGTATTCGGAAACGTGTTCGAGATGATCAGCACTGTGTGTGCGAAATAATATAAGCTTCGACTTTGTTGTTGGCACTGTGTGTGCGATACCGATTGAAGATTGGTTGGATATAATGCACTATGTGTGTGATGATAATTAAGCTTCGGCTAAATATCGGGGCACTAAGTGTGCGATTGAATCGAAGAAAGGATGATAGTTGATGGGAATGAAATAGTGAGTATTGAATAGCATATGTAATCGTCATCTAAGTGTTGGCTAAGGTACGCTCGAAACCTATGTGGTTGATGAAATTATGAATGTGTGAATGGAAGAGTTAATTGAACATAATAGTTGAATGGTATGATATATGTGATTGTAAATTAATCTATGTGATGGTATGTTTTGGTATAATGTATTATGTTATGAACTTACTAAGCTTTGGAAAGCTTCTCAGTGTGATTTGTTTCTCTCGCTGCAAAGTTAGTAAAGCTAGCTCGGATCCGGGGATCGTCAGCATTCTCTACCACACTATCGGCAATCTATTTTGGTACTTTTGGGAAAGATGTACATAGTTGAATTATGGCATGTATAGGCTAGTTTTGTAAGACAAGTTTGAGATGTGTAAATAGCCATGTGATGTGGCTAGATAAATGTTGGTAAAATGCATGTGTGGCTTTGATATATGGTGCATATTTTGGTATAGCTTGTGAGTAAAGAAAATGTCTTATGAATGGTAATCTTAGTGATGGTATGATGCTAGTATGATTTAGTAAATTTGGGGATAAATCATGATTGATATTGAATGTATTCAAGTTGTGTAATTTAGTTCCTAAGTTGACATGTTTGAAATGAGATGATATGAGATGATATGTTGATTATTTGACATGAAAATTAGTTGCCAATTTGTGTGTGGGATTATGCTTAAATGTGCTCGCAGGGTTGACTCTTGTATGGGTGGCAAATTGGCCTTATAAATGGTATATTTTTTCACACGGTTATGGCACACGGGCGTGCCTAGTGACCGTGGGGCTAAGTCTTTAGCTAGCCTAATAGCACACAGCCAAGACACACGGGCCTATCTAGTAGCCGTGTGAGAAAGTCAGTATGGCCTAAGCACACGGGTGCTGGGTGGCCGTGGGTGTAAAGTCAGATTCGACCAAGGCCAAGGCACATGGGCGTGCTTTGTGGCCGTCGATGTGAAGACGGGCGTGCTTGGTGGCCATGGAGCAAAGCCAGTTTCGACTACGGGGAGGACACACGGGTGTGTCTAGCAGTCGTGGGAGGCACACGGCCTACTTACACGGGCGTGTAACCGCTGTATCTTTGAAAAGTTTTAAATTTTCGAGAACGTTTGTATGTGTTTCAGTTTAGTCCCGACCCTGTTTCTAAGCATGCTTAAGGTCTCGATGACCTACTTAAGGGACACTATGATTGAAATAGATGAACGGTTGTATGAAATTTTCTGTAAATGTTTCTGATCTGTCCAGTACCGCCTTTAGCCCTAGTCTGCCGACGGATACGGGTTAGGGGGTGTTACATTTTATTGGTATCATAGATACGGTTTAGTCTATTCTCGGACTAACGTAGCGCGTGTGAGTCTAGCTATACATGCCATATATGAAATTGCGATAGTGTGATGAATTCTGACATATATAAATTTGTTTTCGTATAGTAATTGACCTTGATCGAGCAGTTGCTGACGATGTAGAGAGTAACGCGCCTGCTCCCGCTCAAGGGACAGCACCGGCCACATCTCAGCCGAATGATAGTCGTGAAGGAGGAGAGGCTAAGGAAGCCCTCTTCCGTATGATGAGTGAGTGGTTTTCAGAGTTCGTTCGAACGAATTCGGCTGCTCCACAACCTCCACCCCCAAAAGTACCTGTTGTGCCACAAGTGATAGATCCGATTCGATTGAATAAACCTCCTGTGGATAAGATCTGGAAGTATGGGGCCAAAGAGTTCAGGGCCACATCTGATGACGATGCTGAGCGAGCCGAATTTTGGCTCGAGAATACAATCCGAGTATTTGATGAGATATCGTTGACACCTGATGAATGTATAAAATGTGTTGTTTCGTTGTTAAGGGATACTGCATATAATTGGTGGAAAACATTGATTTCTGTGGTTCTGAGAGAGAGAATCACTTGGGACTTCTTTCAAATTGAGTTCAGAAAGAAGTATATCAGTCAACGCTTCATTGATCAGAAACGTAAAGAGTTTTTAGATCTAAAATAGGGTCGTTTGTCAGTTACTGAGTACAAGCGAGAATTTGTGAGATTGAGCCAGTATGCACGGGAATGTGTTTCGACCAAAGTCACTACGTGTAAACGTTTCATAGAAGGGTTGAACGAGGATATTAAGTTATTGGTTGGGATACTTGATATAAATGAATTTGTTGCGTTAGTTGGAAGAGCTTGTAAAGCCGAGGAGCTCAGTAAAGAAAAGAAGAAAGCTGATTCTGAAGCTCGTGATGAAAGAAAAAGATCGATGAATAAGTTTTCTCAACCCTCGACAAAGAGATTTAGAGATGCAAACAATCGTTCAAATGCTTCGTTTGGACATCCAAGTAGAGATCGTTCGAGACAAAGTGCTGGTCCACAAACTCAAGCTCCGATTGAATCAAGTGTTGGTAGCGTTAAGAGTAACAAACCTGAGTGCAGACAGTGTGGAAGACGACATGTGGGAGAATGTTGGGGCAAGTACAACAATAGAGTTTGTTATAAATGTGGATCCCGAGATCATTTTATTCGAGATTGCCCAAAGATGGTTGAAGAGGAAAATGTTCAGAATGAAAGACCGAGTAATGTGACGGCTAGAGGTAGACCGCCTAAAAACACCGTAAATGTGAGTGGAAGCCAAAGGGGACTATCGACACACCGTGAGGTCGTCGAGCGAGCACTGCCCGAGCTTATGCTATACGTGCACGAGAGGAAGCATCATCTCCGGACGTCATCACCAAGATTTCACTTTATTTGATATTGATGTCATTGCATTGATAGATCTAGGATCTACTCATTCATATGTGTGTGTGAATCTAGTATCAAGTAAGACTCTACCTGTTGAGTCTTCTAAATTTGTGATTAGAGTATCGAATCCTTTAGGCAAGTGTGTTTTGGTGGATAAGGTGTGCAAGAATTGTCCATTGATGTTTCGGGATGTTTGTTTTCCAATTAATTTGATGTTACTACCATTTGATGAGTTTGACATAATTCTGGGTATGGATTGGCTTACTCTGCATAATGCCATCGTGAATTGTAAAAGGAAGAGTATTGAGTTGAAAAGTCAAAATGGTGAGCTAGTTCGAATAGAATCCAATGATATGAAAGGATTACCAGCTGTTGTATTCGCGATGAAAGCTATGAACTATGTGAGAAAGGGTTGTGAAGCTTATTTAGCATACGTGATTGATACAAAAGTGTCGGAAAAGAAAGTTGAATCTGTGCCTGTAGTATGTGAGTTTGCAGATGTGTTTCCTGAAGAATTACCGGGATTACCTCCGATTAGGGAAGTCGAATTTGGTATTGAATTAGTGCCGGGGACCACTCCCATTTCGATAGCCCCGTATAGAATGGCACCAACAAAATTGAAAGAGTTAAAGTCTCAGTTGTAGGAGTTGACTGACAGAGGATTTGCACGACTGAGTTTCTCACCCTGGGGAGCTCCTGTATTATTCGTGAAAAAGAAAGATGGAACTATGAGAATGTGTATTGATTATCGACAGTTGAACAAAGTAACGATAAAGAAAAAATATACGTTACCTCGTATTGATGATTTGTTTGATCCGCTGAGAGGAGCTACAATGTTTTCAAAGATAGATTTGAGATCAGGTTACTATCAGTTAAGAGTTAAAGAATCCGATGTGTCGAAAATCGCTTTGTAACGAGGTACGGACATTACAAATTCTTAGTGATGCCTTTCGGACTAACAAATGCTCCTGCAGTGTGTATGGATCTGATGAATCGGATATTCAGATCGTATTTGGATCGCTTTGTAGTGGTGTTCATTGATGATATTTTGATCTATTCGTGTGATGAGACACAGCATGTCGAGCATTTGAGAATCATGCTACAAACTTTGCGTGAGAAACAGTTGTATGCTAAGTTTAGTAAATGTGAATTTTGGTTGCGTGAAGTTGGTTTTCTGGGGCATATTGTGTCAGTTGCCGGGATACGAGTTGATCCTAGTAAAATCTCTGCTATATTAGAATGGAAGCCTCCGAGAAATGTGTCTGAAGTCCGTAGTTTTTTTAGACTAGCGGGATATTATAGACGGTTTGTGAAAGGCTTCTCGATAATTGCAACTCTGTTGACGAAGTTGCTAAAAAAATATGTTAAAGTTGAATGGTCAGAAAAGTGCCATCAGAGTTTTGAGCAATTGAATGTGTTGTTGACAGAAGCACCAGTGTTAGTACAACCGAAATCGGGAAAATAATTCATAGTTTATAGTGATGCATCGTTGAATGGTTTGGGTTGTGTGCTGATGCAAAAAGGCAAAGTTATTGCTTATGCTTCGAGGCAGCTAAAGCCGCATGAAAAGAATTACCCGACGCATGACCTTGAATTGGCCGCGATTGTGTTCGCATTGAAAATATGGCATCATTATTTATTTGGTGAGAAGTGTCATATCTTAACAGTTCACAAGAGTTTGAAGTACTTGATGACTCAGAAAGAATTGAATTCGCGATAGAGAAGACGGTTAGAGTTGTTGAAAGATTACGAACTTGTGATAGATTACCACCGGGGTAAAGCTAATGTTGTAGCTGATGCTTTGAGCCGAAAGTCCATATGTTCTTTGCAAGCAATGAATGCTCAGAAAGATATGTGTGATGATAGTGCGGTTATGGCCGAGTTGAAAATAAAACCGATGTTTGTACATCAGATTCGTGATGCTCAGAAAAGTGATGTTGAAATGATGGTTAAACGAACTCAATGTGAATCGAGCGCTGGATCAGAATTTTGAGTTGATAGTGAAGATTGTTTGAGATTTAGAGACCGAATTTGTATTCCGAGAAATTCAGAGTTGATTTCAATGATTTTGACTGAAGCTCACAATAGTCATTTGGTTGTACATCCGGGAAGTACGAAAATGTATAATGATCTCAAACGGTTCTATTGGTGGCATGGTATGAAAAGGGATATTTTTTACTTTGTGTCAAAGTGTTTAGTTTGTCAGCAAGTTAAGGCTGAACATCAAGTTTTCGTCTGGTTTGTTACAACCGGTTATGATTCCTGAGTGGAAATGGGAGAGAATTATGATGGACTTTGTGTTGGGTTTGCCCTATTCTCCGAGGAAGAAAGATGCAATCTGGGTGATAGTGGATTGATTGACGAAATCAGTCCATTTCGTTCCGGTGAGAACTGATTATTCTTTAGATAAGTTAGCTGAATTGTATATTACTGAGATAGTGAGATTGCACAGAGTACCACTATATATAGTGTCTGACAGAGATCTGAGGTTTACCTCTCGATTTTGGAGGAAATTGCAGGGTGCATTAGGCACAAAATTACATTTCAGTACTGTGTTTCATCCATAAACAGATGGTTAGTCTGAGCGAATCATTCAGATTCTTGAAGATATGTTGAGATGTTGTATACTTGAGTTCGAGACTACGTGGGAAAAACATTTATCGTTGATTGAATTTGCGTACAACAACAGTTTTCAATCTAGCATTAAAATGGCACCATATGAGGCTCTCTCTACGGTCGAAAGTGTCGAACTCCATTGTATTGGTCCGACTGGTGAGAATAAGATTCACTGGGTTGATCTTATAAAAGAGACTGAGCGGAAAGTGAAAGTAATTCGTGGCAGTTTGAAAGCGGCCTCAGATCGTCAGAAGTCTTATGCTGGGTGGGTGATAAAGTGTTTTTGAAAGTATCTCCATGGAAGAAGATACTTCGATTTGGCTGGAAGAGCAAGCTGAGTCCGAGGTTCATTGGGCCGTATCAGATTATTGAACGAGTTGGCCTGGTTGCTTATAGATTAATGTTACCACCTGAAATAGAAAAGATTCATAACGTGTTTCATGTGTCAATGCTTCGACGGTACAGATCAGACCTGTCTCGTGTGATTGCTCCTACTGAAGTTGAAATTTAGTCAGATTCGTCGTATAATGAAGAATCGATTCAAATTTTGGCACGAGAGACCAAAGAGTTGAGAAAGAATAAAATCTCTTAGTGAAAGTATTATGGCACAAGCACGGAATTGAAGAGGCTACGTGGGAGCCTGAGAACATTATGAGAGATCAATATCCACACTTATTCACTGGTACGATTTTCGGGGACGAAAATCCTTAAAGGGGAAGATTTGTAACAGCCCGAATTAGACCGTAGTCGGAATAGTGGTTTCGCGACCACAAGTCCGAGGTCATAATAATATTTTAATGTTATTTTTGGTATTGATTATATGTGATATAGCCTGTGTGAAAATTTTGTGTGGTAATTTTATCGACTGTGTGTCAAATTGTGAGAAAGGACTTAATCGCATAATGTGTAAAATGTTGTGTGCTGATTATTAAGTGCTTAATTGTTGTTGTCTTTATAATGTAGAGGCCTTATGAGGCAATTAAGACATTATTAAGTTAGTGGATGGTGGATTGACATTTATAACAAATTATATTATATGTTATAATGTTTATAAGTAAGGTTAAATTTTTAACTTAATAAATGACGATATATATGTTTTAATAAAACAAAAAGGAATTAAAAAGCTATTATCATCTTTGTTATTGCCGAAAGTTAAAGAAAGAATAAGGGTTTAAAGCTTTGTGATTTTCGGCTAGCAATTGGCTTAATTTAAGGTATGTTTGAACTCAGTTTTTGATAATTTCTACGTTTCTGTAATCGTTGCTTTATGCTTTACATAACCCATGCTTAAATTTTGTGAAGTGAAGATGAATATGAAATATGCCATGGATGAATTCATGAGCTTTGTGAAGTTTGGTGATGGATTATGAAAGATATGTGTTAGATTAACATATTTTGTCTTTGAATTTTTAGTGAAATTGAGTAATTTGGGCTAAATTGAGAAAAGTAAAAATTGAAGGACTAAAATGTGAAATAAATGAAATGTGTGGGCTTGTATTAGCATGGGAAGAATTCGGCTAAGCTTGTGTGAGTAGAAATTTGGTGTATTTTGTGATTTTGCGAAATATGGACTAAAGTGTCGAAATGTGAAAATGTGAGGGCTATTTTGCAAAATGCCCTAAATTTGTGTGTGTGGACTAAATTGAATGAATTGGTGATTGAATGAGTTGAATTTAAATGTGTATAGACCAAGAAAGGAGAGGTTCGGATCGAGATCGAGGCAAAGACAAAGTGCTCGATTAATCGACCGTTTTGGTATTTCGACGTCCGAGGTAAGTTTGGACATAATACTAACATCTAGTTATGTTAAATGCTATGAAATGAATGTTATAATGATATTGAAATGTGGATGCTATGTGAAAGTTGAGTTTGAGTTATGTGGCACTAAGTGTGCGTATTCGAAAACGTGTTCGAGATGATCAGCACTGTGTGTGCGAAATAATATAAGCTTTGACTTTGTTGTTGGCACTGTGTGTGCGATACCGATTGAAGATTGGTTGGATATAATGCACTATGTGTGTGATGATAATTAAGCTTTAGCTAAATATCGGGGTACTAAGTGTGCGATTGAATCGAAGAAAGGATGATAGTTGATGGGAATGAAATAGTGAGTATTGAATAGCATATGTAATCGTCATCTAAGTGTTGGCTAAGGTACGCTCGAAACCTATGTGGTTGATGAAATTATGAATGTGTGAATGGAAGAGTTAATTGAACATAATAGTTGAATGGTATGATATATGTGATTGTAAATTAATCTATGTGATGGTATGTTTTGGTATAATGTATTATGTTATGAACTTACTAAGCTTTGGAAAGCTTACTGTGTGATTTGTTTCTCTGCTTTGCAGTGTTAGTAAAGCTAGCTCAGATCCGGGGATCGTCGGCATTCTCTATCACACTATCGGCAATCTATTTTGGTACTTTTGGGAAAGATGTACATAGTTGAATTATGGCATGTATAGGCTAGTTTTGTACGACAAGCTTGAGATGTGTAAATAGCCATGTGATGTGGCTAGATAAATGTTGGTAAAATGCATGTGTGGCTTTGATATATGGTGCATATTTTGGTATAGCTTGTGAGTAAAGAAAATGTCTTATGAATGGTAATCTTAGTGATGGTATGATGCTAGTATGATTTAGTAAATTTGGGGATAAATCATGATTGATATTGAATGTATTCAAGTTGTGTAATTTAGTTCCTAAGTTGACATGTTTGAAATGAGATGATATGAGATGATATGTTGATTATTTGACATGAAAATTAGTTGCCAATTTGTGTGTGGGATTATGCTTAAATGTGTTCGCAGGGTTGACTCTTGTATGGGTGGGAAATTGGCCTTGTAAATGGTCTATTTTGTCACACGGTTATGGCACACGGGCGTGCCTAGTGACCGTGGGGCTAAGTCAGTAGCTAGCCTAATAGCACACAGCCAAGACACACGGGCGTGCCTAGTAGCCGTGTGAGAAAGTCGAGATGGCCTAAGAGAGTACACGGCGCAGCACACGGTCTTTGGGTGGCCGTGGGTGTAAAGTCAAATTCGACCACGGCCAAGGCACATGGGCGTGGTTTGTGGCCGTCGATGTGAAGACAGATTCGACCACGGCCAAGGTACACGGGCGTGCTTGGTGGCCGTGCAGCAAAGTCAGTTTCGACCACGGGTGTGTCCAGCAGTCGTGGGAGGCACACGGCCTGCTTACACGGGCGTGTAACCGCTGTATCTTTGAAAAGTTTTAAATTTTCGAGAATGTTTGTATGTGTTTCAGTTTAGTCTCGACCGTGTTTCTAAGCATGCTTAAGGTCTCGATGACCTACTTAAGGGACACTATGATTGAAATAGATGAACGGTTGTCTGAAATTTTCTGTAAATGTTTCCGATCTGTCCAGTATCGCCTTTAGCCCTAGTCTGGCGACGAATACGGGTTAGGGGTGTTACACCAGGGATCGTCAACATCTCTATCACACTATCGGCAATCTATTTTGGTACTTTTGGAAATATATATATAGTTGAAATATGGCATGTATAGGCTAGAGGTTATGGCATGTTTTGAAATGTTTAATCCTAGCCATGTGATTTGGCTTGGAAGTGGAACGATGTTTAATTTATGAATGAATTATGCATTTGGTATATGATAAATCGTAATAGTAACATATTTTAAAGCCCACATTTAGCATACTTTTGGATGATTTATCCTTTGAATTATGTAATTTGGTGCTCTTAATCCTTTAATTTAATGTTTTATACTAAGGAGAGCATAAGAGGATGAAAAGAACGGAAAACGGGCTTAAACGAACCAAATGGGCCAAAGAAAGAAATCGACATGGCCTGTGTAACAGTCCGGTTTATACCCTAGTCAGAACAGTGGTTTCGGGACCACAAATCTGAGTTCGTATAATATTTTAATATTATTTTTTGCGTTCTTATTAAGTGATTAAGTATGTGGTAAAGTTTCGTATGCTAATTTGTCTATTCGTGTATTTAATTTGAGCAAAAGATTGATTTGCATTAAATGTGAAAGTTGTATGCTATTTGTTAAAGTACCAATGTGTTGTGGCTTTGTAAAGGTGGAGGATTTATATGGCAAATTAGCCATTTCTATAGATAGTGGACAGTTATGGTCCATATTAACCTTTGAAAATATGTTTTATAAGTTTATATTATAAGATTAATTATGTCATTCACGTATTAAGTATATTATGATATAATAAGAGCATGAAATTAGACATTTCTATCATCTTTTGGCCGAATGTCTTAAAGAAAAAGAAAGAGCAAAAGCTTAAGGGTTTCGGTTGGCTTTCAAGCTTAAATTAAGGTATGATTTTGAGTTGGATTTTGATGATTTTTATGTTTTTGAGATTGTTGCTTAGTTTACAATCAAGCCCATGTCTCAATTTTGTGTATTGATGATGTTTGTGTGATATGCCATTGATGATATGTTGAGCTTTGAGATGATTTAAAGTGTTAAATGAAAGATTTGAGCTAGATGAACATACTTGGTTCTTGAATTTTTGATGAATTTAACTAATTAGGGCTAAATTGAGAAAATAGTAATTTGAAGGACTAAATTGCAAATTTGATGGAAAATATGGGCTTGTATGCTATATATATACATTCGACTAAGCTTGGATGTATGATGATTTTGTGAATTTGATGTTTTGAGAAAAATGGACTAAATTTATAAATTATGCAAATGTGAGGGTTAATTTGCAAATAACCCTAAATGTGTGTCCTTGGACTGAATTGAATGAATTAGTGAATAAAAGAGTTAATTCTGAATATGTATAGATCAAGAACCGAGGAAAACAGACTTAGATCGCGGAAAAGTGAAAGTAACTGAGTAGCCGTTTCTATTTCTGATAAATCGAATCCGAGGTAAGTCATATTGCAAATAAATGTAATTGTATTGAGTTGAGCATATTCATATGCCTATCGATGATAATGAATGCTTATGAAGTGTTATGCAAATGAATTCTGAGATAAGATCGACTTAGCAACAATGTCCGAGAAGTCCCGTACGAACCTAGGAATACATAGGTATCTGTTCTGTTTTACCATGTAAGACCACGTCCGGGACGTTGGCATTGATTTGATTTTCGAGTAAGACCACGTCTGGGATGTTGGCATCGATATGAGTTTTATGTGTAAGACCACGTCTGGGACGTTGGCATCGATATGAGCTTTACGTGTAAGACCATGTCTGGGACATTGGCATCGTATCGATTCATATAAGACCCTGTCTGAGACAGTGGCATCGATATTTGAGTACATGTAAGACCTCATCTAGGACGTTGGCATTGTATGATCATTCTAAGTTTCTGAGTATCTTATTAGGTTCCTATCGGCTCAACGAGCAAATCCGAGCTATAAACCATTATGTGAATGTATATTCATTTCAGATAGGTTTGGTATGTACACTAAGTGTGTATAAAAGGTAAGTACCTATGTGACTTTGATTTGAAGAAAAGTATGTTTGAATATGAGAATGTGAATGAGATGCAAGAATGGTTAGGAATGTGGCAAATATAGCCAAGAATATAGATCAAAGCATATATGTGAGAAATTAGCTATGAATATGAATTGTACCAATGTTTCTACATGCTTATATGCTCTACATGTTGAGTTTATTTGTATTATGACTTACTAAGCTTTTAGAAAGCTTACTTTGTGTGTGTTTTCTCTGTTTTATAGGTCGTCAAAGCTACTGAAGGCTCGGGACCGTCAAGGATTGTCATCACACTACTAAACTCATTTTGGTACACTTTGGAAATGAATATAGCTAGATATGGCATGTATAGGCTAGTATTTGATATAAGTTTGTTATATGAACTAAGCCATGTGATTTGGCTAGTTATGAGTTGAGAATTTGCTTGAATGAATGTGATATGTGAAGTATGTTTTTCGCATGGTTATTTGATACATGATATGGTCAAGTTTTGATTAAGCAAATGAATGAATTATGCTTGAGTTGAGATGAATTTTAGTCTTGTAATTTGGATGGTTATTTTGGTATGTTCTTGGTTGCCAAATAGGCATGAGATGTCTTAATGATTTTGCTTGTAGGTAAGACCCATGTGGGTGGCATTTTGGCCTTGCAAATGGCCTATTTTGCCACACGGTTGTGGCACACGGGCGTGCCTAGTGACTGTGGGGCTAAGTCAGTAGCTAGCCTAAGAGCACATGGCCAAGATACACGGGCGTGTCTAGTAGCCGTGTGAAAAAGTCAGTATATGGCCTATGAGTGCACGGCCTTAGCACATGGGGGTGCTTGGTAACCGTGGAGTCAAAACAGATTCGACCACGGCCAAGGTACACGGGCGTGCTTGGTGGCCGTGGATGTAAAGTCAGATTCGACCACGGGGAGGACACACGGGTGTGTCCAACAGCTGTGGGAGGCACATGGCCTGCCTACACGGGCGTGTAACCCCTGAAACTTAGAAAAGTTTTAAGTTTTCGTGAAATTTTGTATGTGTTCCGGTTTAGTCCCGACCCGGTTTATGAGTATGTTTTAGGTCTCGATGACCTACTGAGGGGACACTATGTTGAGGTTGATATACAATTGTATGACATTTTTGTAAATGTTTCTAATCTACCCGGTAACGCCTTTAACCCTAGTCCGGTGACGGATACGGGTTAGAGGTGTTACAGCCTGGGCCAAATCCACACGGCCGTGCCTCATTGATAGACTCGAACACAGCCTGGCCACGATTCACATGGGCGTGTGCCAAGGGCCTGTCCCTGCCGTGACAAAGAGGAATTTCACTCAAATTAGGATAGTTAGAGGTGAAGAAACACATTCCAAAGTCTATATAAACACCCTAAGTATGACCTAAAGGGGGGAGTTAGACAGAAGCCCTCTGTCGCGACGTGTAGCTAAGCCAATGAGTCGAGCCAGAGAGGTCGGAATTGTGGAATTTACTCTAAGAAAGCCAGTTGATTCATCTCAAGAAGCTGGAGTCATACTTAAGACGGAGGATCTTCTCTTTAATTCCTTCAGGGGGTTTTAGGGTTTTTCTTATGTTTTTTTTATCTTTTCTTCTGAGATGTATTCTTTTATAATTATGAACTAAACCTTCAGATACCTGAGGGGGATGAAACCTAAGATGAATCTTGTTATCGTTTGCTGAACTATATGATAAATACTTGATTTGTTCTTAATTATGTGTTCTTAATTCTTGCTTTGATATTCTAGGATATTGATTCAAGTACTGATGTGCTTAGGTGGTGGAGCAAAAGTCCCTGCCTAAGATTAGATCTAGCATAGTTAAGCGGAGTTGCTCGCGCGCCTAGACATAGGGTGATGAAATTTTACCGGATTAGGGTGAAACCTAATATGGGAGTCCATAGATCGAGTTAATGCAATTCTAGGGGTTTTAATTAGAAAGAGATTTCAATTAATCAACCTAGGGTTAGACGTTAGTCGCCTCGAGAGAGGGATTAATATACATTAGGGAATCCCACGGATCAAGTCAAGTGAATAAATCGTCTAGTTCAGAGTTAGATAACAAGTGGAGTCTAGGTGGATTCTTCCTTGGGTATCGTCTTAATCAATTAGTTTTTTTCTCGCAAGTAGTTTCCCAAATTCGTTCTCTTTGTCTTAGCGTCTTTAGCTTAGTAGTTAGTTAATTTTAGTTTAAACAACAAATTCCCTTGTTTCTTAGGCTAAATAATAAAAAGAAAGTTAGTATTAGTACTTCTGGTTCCTTTGGGTTCGACAATCCGGTCTTGCCACTAAGCTATACTACTATTCGATAGGTGTACTTTCCTCAATCGTCGTCACAGTTAGTTTCCAAGCTTGATCATTCTTTATATAAATTTTTAAGACACTGACGTTAACGATCAAATTTTTGGCGCCGTTGCCGGGGAACCAAAATATTAAGAACGCTCAATTTTTATTACTTTAGCCATTTTATCGCAATTTATTTTTTTTATTTTTTTATTTTACTTTGCTAATTTTTCTTTTATTTGCTTTTGACAGGTAATTTTAGTTTATAGAGAAGATGGCACTGAATAACTATCAGTGGCAATTCATGAGGACAGCCAATAGAAGCCGCCAGTGTCTTCAACCTCGACGCAGTAACCATGCTATCAAACCAGGTAGAGTTTTTTAAAAAAAAATTGATTGTTTGTATGGTTCTATGCAGGTACATCCGGTAATACAGTACAACACAAATGGAGAAGGGGTGAACAACACAGAATATTTATCCTACAACCCTAGCACAGAGAACGAACAAGTCAACTATATGGGTAACTATTCTAGTCTTCAAAATAATCTTTATAGTGACACTTATAATGCAGGTTGGAGGTACCATCCTAATTTCTCGTGGGATGGTCAAGGCAATCAAAGTCCGCAACTTCCTCTAGGTTTTCAACAACCACCTCACCAGCAGGAAAAGAAATCGAACCTTGAGGAGATGCTAACGAAATTTATCGCAGTGTTAGAAACCCGTTTTCAAAACAATGAGACAATACTTAAAAATCAACAAGCATCAATTCAAGGGATCGAGAACCAGTTAAGACAACTTGCCAAGATCATAGCAGAACAACCACAAGGGTTAAATGAACCAGAACCAAGGCAAGAAAACGTGGCAGATAAAGGTAAGGTTGAGGTGAGCCATGATATACCAAAACTGGCAATTACAGAGTACCAACCTCGTGTGCCATATCCCGATGCAATGATGAAAGACCACACAGAGGAATAATTCAGTGAACTCACACTTCGTGTAGGCGACGAAACGATCACTCTTCACGCTCTTGACTCGGCTAGGACATCGAGTAATCAAGGTAAAAACATAAATTCTATTAATAATCATTTGATTCAACCTTCTGTACAGGACACACCACGAAACTACAGAACCGAGCCAGATCTTAGACCTCGTTTCGATAAAGAAAAAATTCATGAGGAACGAAGGCTTCGGATCGATGAACTAGACGAGTGCAAGACACACTTCAAAGAGGAACTAAAAACACACGAAGCAAAAACGACGTAACT
This sequence comes from Gossypium sturtianum, assembly GCA_025698515.1. NCBI lineage: Eukaryota > Viridiplantae > Streptophyta > Magnoliopsida > Malvales > Malvaceae > Gossypium > Gossypium sturtianum. The sequence continues at coordinate 130,291,381 of CM046948.1, forward strand.
CTACGACAAACTTAACTATGGGACAACCCAGCTTAAGATAGGAGATCAGGTACTCAAAATCTTCCCAAATGGAACAGTCGAGGTAACTAATCCTAAATTCAGCACTTTTAAGGTAAACACTACTCGACTTAAACTATATATCAATAACCGAATTGATCACATGAGAAAGGATTTTCACCTCCTCAAACCACCATGATTATGCGAACAAGAGGTAAATCTAGCTCAAGACTTTAAACGAGCGGTTCTCGAGAGGCAACCCGAGCACTAACCCCACTAACGTCCATATTTTCAAATTTTTGCATCCAACTAAAAACTAACCAAATTTTTAAGCGCAGGTTTCCCTACCACACGACCTTGCACATGGGCGTGGCCGTGGCTGTGTGGAAACATGACAAAACTTATCCCAAAACACGGGCTGCGATAAAACGCCACGTTCGTGCTATTCGACCGTGGTCGAAACTGAGAAATCTACACGGGCGTGCGACACGCCCGTGGGACCTTTGAGTCCATTTATATTTTTCTTTTTCTCTTATTTTAGTTTTTAATTTCTTTTATTTTATCCTTCTCGTCTTTAAATTTATATTACTATATTTTGATTTCTTTAATTTAGGTTCAAGGGGCTATTAACGAACAGCACCAACCTCCACTAGATATGACAGCACATTCACATTTCATCGTCACACCCACCTCGCGAACCATCCAACAATAAGGACTTTTCAGTCCATTAAATCTTTTCTTTTGGTTTTATTTCACTTTTTACACTCTTTCCTTTTATTTTTCTTTCCTTTAAATATATAATTAGTATAATTTGAATTATCCTTATTATTTCCTGGCTAATTCTTCACGAGTTACCCAATCTCTTCATCTAGCGCAGAAATTGTTGGCGGCCACCACACAACCACCAAAGACGCCTCCTCCAACTTATCTTTCACCTCCAAATCAAATACCTACAAGCCTCACTCTCAAGGAATCCATCCAAAATTCAGGAAGTTTCACTTCTATCCCTATCTTTTGATCTTCTTACTATAATGTTTTTATCTATCTTCGTACATTGAGGGCAATGTACATCTTAAGTGTGGGGGTGAATCTTAAAACGCTAACTTTTTGCATTATTCTCAAATCCCTGAATTATATCTTTGTCTTGAGTAATTTTCTCATATTACTAATTAGAATGAAATTTCCTTTGATTTATGATTTTTATTGATATGTTTTAGATTAAGTCATAGTTAATTGTACATTGATGATTAAACTTTAAGATAATAGAGAATCAAGCATGATAAGTCTATTTTCCGTAATTAAAAAAAAAATTAGGTTGTCTACCTGAATCTAGTTATTACCTTGAAATTTGAAATTTACAAGGTTGATGTCAAAAAGCCATAATTTTTGTGAGGTTTTGAGCCTTTTAGAGCATATATTCTTTTTCATGCTCACTTTATTGATTATGAGTGTGCCAACATTGATTTGTTATTCTAGAACTTGCTTCGATTATACATGTCAAGACCACACCTTTGATTTGATATACTAAGATGATAAAGGCACCTAGGTTTTAACCCACTTACTCCACTAAAAGCCTACCCTTACAATTAACCCCTAGTGAACCCCTTTGATCATAACAATCCATTTATTGACTCACCCACTAATATTAACCCAAAACCCATCTTGTATTTTTTATCACCATTCCTTTTGACTACCCTTATATCGAGATTTAATATGATCAGTTGCCTAACTATGATCTTTATTTCAGTAGCTAAATTTATCCTTTATTATGTATTTGATTTGTTCTAAAAAAAATAACGAAGTATATTCATTATAAGTTCTATGTTATTTGAGCTTAAACTGTTAATTTCATTATCTTTAGAAGAAGCTCATGTTATTAGTATTAAGTTTTCGTGATGTAATTATTCAGTATTAGTACAACTTTCTAGTTAGGTAATTTGTCAATTTAGTCTCGATACTAACTTTCTAATTCAGCCTTTATCCACACCTTTAACCCAAGCCCCGTTGCAACCAATAACAGACCTTTTGATTTGTGTATCATATCATTTTACAGTGGTGGAGATTTGATTTTCATGCAAGCCTATGGGATTAACTTTTCATGTTTGATTTATGAGTGTTTTTTTCCTGAACCTTAAACACCTCGAGTGATTTGAGTGAATCTTTAGTGAGGATGTCAATCCTTGTCGATTTTGAATCAGAGGTAATTATTTAGATGAAGGGAAACACCTATGTTTTCATGCTACAAAATGTATGACTTAGATTGTTTGAATCTTTAGGACTCTTTGAGTTGAATTATCCATGTATGAATTATCTTTGAATTATGATGAAACATTATTGATGAATATTATGAATCGAGGAAGTTCGTTTTAATTGTGAGTTGAGATTTTTGCTTGAGGACAAGCAAAAGCTTAAGTGTGGGGGTATTTGATAAACCGTAATAGTAACATATTTTAAAGCCCACATTTAACATACTTTTGGATGATTTATCCCTTGAATTATGTAATTTGGTGCTATTAATCCTTTAATTTCATGTTTTATACTCAGGAGAGCATAGGAGGATGAAAAGAATAGAAAACGGGCTTAAAACGGACCAAATGGGCCAAAGAAAGAAATCGACACGGCCTGGGCCAAATCCACACGGCCGTGCCTCATTGATAGACTCGAACACGGCCTGGCCACGATTCACACGGGCGTGTGCCAAGGGCCTGTCCCTGCCATGACAGAGGAATTTCACTCAAATTAGGATACTTAGAGGCAAAGAAACTCATTCCAAAGCCTATATAAACACCCTAAGTATGACATAAAGGGCGGAGTTAGATAGAAGCCCCTTGTCGCGGCGTCCAGCTAGGCCAAGGAGCCGAGCCGGAGAGGTCAAAATTGTGGAATTTACTCGAAGAAAGCCAGTTGGTTCATCTCAAGAAGCCGGAGTCATACTCAAGACGGAGGATCTTCTCTTTAATTCCTTAAGGGGGTTTTAGGGTTTTTCTTATGTTTTCTTTTATCTTTTCTTCTGAGATGTATTCTTTTATAATTATGAACTAAACCTTCAGATACCTGAGGGGGATGAAACCTAAGATGAATCTTGTTATCGTTTGCTGAACTATATGATAAATACTTGATTTGTTTTTAATTATGTGTTCTTAATTCTTGCTTTGATATTCAAGGATATTGATTCAAGTACTGATGTGCTGAGGTGGTGGAGCAAAATTCCCTGCCTAAGAGTAGATCTAGCATAGTTAACCGGAGTTGCTTGCGCACCTAGACATAGGGTGACGAATTTTTTCCGGATTAGGTTGAAACCTAATCTGGGAGTCCATAGATCGAGTTAATGCAATTCTAGGGGTTTTAATTAGAAAGAGATTTCAATTAATCAACCTAGGGTTAGACGTTAGTCTCCTCGAGAGAGGGATTAATATACATTAGGGAATCCTACGGATCAAGTCAAGCGAATAAATCGTCTGGTTCAGAGTTAGATAACAAGTGGAGTCTAGGTGGATTCTTCCTTGGGTATCGTCTTAATCAATTGGTTTTTTTCTCACAAGTATTTTCCCAAATTCGTTCTCTTTGTCTTAGCGTCTTTAGCTTAGTAGTTAGTTAATTTTAGTTTAAACAACAAATTCCCTTGTTTCTTAGGTTAAATAATAAAAAGAAAGTTAATATTAGTACTTCTGGTTCCTTTGGGTTCGACAATCCGGTCTTGCCACTAAGCTATACTACTGTTCAATAGGTGAACTTGCCTCAATCATTGTCACAGTTAGTTTCCAGGCTCGATCATTCTTTATATAAATTTTTAAGACTCTGACGTTAACGATCAGTATATTCCTTGATTTTATGGATGATGAAAGATGTGGTTTGAAGATGAAGTACGGCATGGATTACATAATGCTTGACATATGTATATATGTTTTGAGATGTACCATTGTTACTTTGAATGAACTCTCTTGTGATGATATTAAGCATGGAAGTAGATGGTATTGATAATGAATAATTGGGAATGAATTGTTTTGTTTGAATGCATTTAGAAGCATAAATTGATATTGCTATGAAGCTTGTTGGTTGACCTTTGAATGGGTGGCAAATTGATCTTGCAAATGGCCTATTTTGCATACATCGCCAAGAGGCACTGGCGTGTGTCCCTGTCGTGTGGTTTAAGGGTCACTTCTTGGTGTGTCTGGATAGGTTACATGACCGTGGCCCACGAGCGTGCATGGTGGCCGTGTGACCAAGTCAGTAGCTAGCTTAATGATACACGGCCATGGCACAAGGGCATGTCTGGTGGCCGTGTGAACAAGTCAATATGTATGTTCTGTTTTGGCACGACCTGGACATATGGCCGTGTATGGTAGTAGTGTGAGGCACACGGCCCAACTGCACGGGCGTGTGACTTTTGCAGTGTTGAAGAATGTTTAAATTTTTGAAAACTTTCGTAAGTTCTCGGCTTAGTCCTGACCTCTTTCTAACACGTGTTTAAGGTCTCGAAGACCTCGATAAGGTACTATATACTCGTGTTTGAATATGTTTGATTGATATTTGACTTTGTGTCGTGAAATGGATTTGAAATGTTCCGAGTGTTTAGTAACGCCTCTTTACTCTAGTCCGGCGACGGTTACGGGTTAGGGGTGTTACAACAACAATAGAGTTTGCTATAAATGTGGATCACGAGATCACTTCATTCGAGACTATCCAAAGTTAGCTGAGGAAGAAAATGTTTAGAATGAGAGACCGAGTAATGTGATGGCTAGGGGTAGACCACCCAAAAATATCGAAAATGTGAGTAGAAGTCAAGGAGGGACTACCGATATAGCTATGAGATCGGAGGCGTGAGCACCTGCCCGAGCCTATACTATACGTGCGCGAGAGGAAGCGTCATCTCCAGACGTCATCACTGGTACTTTTACTTTATTTGATACTGATGTGATTGCATTGATAGATCCAGGATCTACTCATTCATATGTATGTGTGAATCTAGTACCTAGTAAGACTCTACCTGTTGAGTCTACATAATTTGTGGTTAGAGTATCAAACCCCTTAGGCAAGTGCGTCTTGGTGGATAAAGTGTGCAAGAACTGCCCGTTAATGTTTTGGATGTTTGTTTTCTGGCTAATTTGATGTTGATACCATTCGATGAGTTCGATATAATTCTGGGTATGGATTGGCTCACTTTGCATAATTCCATTGTGAATTGTAAACGAAAGAGTATTGAATTGAGAAGCCAGAATGATGAGATAGTTCGAATTGAATCCAGTGATTTGAAAGGAGTATCAACTATTGTATCTGGAATGAAAGCTTTGAACTATGTGAGCAAGGGTTACGAAGCTTATCTGCCATATGTGATTGATACAAAAGTGGCAGAAAAGAAAGTTGAATCTGTGTCTGTGGTTTGTGAATTTTTAGATGTGTTTCCTGAAGAGTTACCGGGATTACCTCCTATCAGAGAAGTTGAATTCGATATTGAATTGGTGCCGGGAACGACTCCAATCTCAATAGCTCCGTATAGAATGGCACCGATAGAATTGAAAGAGTTGAAGTCTCAATTGCAAGAATTGACCGACAGAGGATTTGGACGACTGAGTTTCTAGCCCTAAGGTGCTCCTGTGCTATTTGTGAAAAAGAAAGATGGCACTATGAGGATGTGTATCGATTATAGATAGTTGAACAAAGTGACGATAAAGAATAAGTATCCCCTGCCACGTATTGATGATTTGTTCGATCGGTTGAAAGGAGCTACAGTGTTTTCTAAGATAGATTTGAGATCGGGTTACTACCAGCTACGAGTCAAGGAGTCAGATGTACTGAAGACTGGCTTCAGAACGAGGTACAGACATTATGAATTCTTAGTGATGCCTTTCAGATTGACAAATGCTCCTGCAGTGTTTATGGATCTGATTAATCGAATATTTAGACTGTATTTGGATCGCTTTGTGGTGGTGTTTATTGATGACATTCTGATTTATTCATGTGATGAGACACAACATGCCGAGAATTTGAGAATTGTACTACAGACTCTGCGTGAGAAGCAACTGTATGCAAAATTCATCAAATGTGAGTTTTGGCTACGTGAGGTTGGCTTTCTGGGGCATATTGTGTCAGCGACAGGAATCCGTGTTGATCAGAGTAAGATCTCAGCTATTTTAGAATGGAAGCCTCCGAGAAATGTGTCTGAAGTCCATAGTTTTCTGGGACTAGCAGGATATTATAGACGGTTTGTGAAAGATTTCTCGATGATTGCGACTCTGTTGACAAAGTTGCTACAGAAAGATGTTAAATTTGAATGGTCAAAAAAGTGCCATCAGAGTTTTGAGCAGTTGAAAGCGTTGTTGACGGAAGCACCAGTGTTAGTTCAACCTGAATCGGGTAAAGAATTCATAGTTTACAGTGATGCATCGTTGAATGGTTTGGGTTGTGTGTTGATTCAAGAAGGCAAAGTCGTTGCTTATGCTTTGAGACAATTAAAGCCGCATGAAAAGAATTATCCGACGCACGACCTTGAATTGGCTGCGATTGTGTTCGCATTGAAGATTTGGCGTCACTACTTATTTGGTGAGAAATGTCAGATTTTTACAGATCATAAGAGTTTGTAGTACTTGATGGCTCAGAAAGAGTTGAATTTGCGACTGAGAAGATGGTTAGAATTGTTGAAAGATTGTGAACTTGTGATTGATTATCATCCGGGCAAAGCTAATGTTGTTGCTGATGCCTTGAGTCGAAAGTCTTCATGTGCTTTACGAGCTATGAGTACTCAGATAGATCCGTGTGATGATTATTCAGTTTTGGCTGAGTTGAAAGTGAGGCAATTGTTCGTAAGTCAGATTCGTGTTGCCTAGAAAATTAATGATGAGATGATAGCAAAACGAGCTCAATGTGATTTGAATTCGGATTCAAAATTTCGAGTTGATAGTGATGATTGTCTGAGGTTTAAAGATTGGATTTGTGTTCCGAAGAAATCAGAGTTGATTCGGTTATTTTTGAATGAAGCTCATAATAGTCGCTTGACTGTTCATCCGGGGAGTACGAAAATGTATAACGATCTGAAGCAGTGTTATTGGTGGCATAGAATGAAAAGAGATATTTCTGACTTTGTGTCGAAATGTTTAGTTTGTCAGCAAGTAAAAGCTAAACATCAAGTTCCGTCCGGTTTATTACAACCGAATATGATTCCTGAGTGGAAATGGGAGAGAATCACGATTGACTTTGTGTCGGGATTTCCTTTATCTTCGGGAAAGAAAGATGCAATCTGGGTGATAGTTGATCGATTTGACGAAGTCATCTCATTTCATTCTGGTGAGAACAGATTATCCACTTAATAGATTGGCTGAATTATATGTTGCTGAGATTGTGAGATTGCACGGGGTGCCATTATCTATTGTATCTGACAGAGATCCGATATTTACCTTACGATTTTGGAAGAAATTGCAAGAGGCTTTAGGCACAAAATTGCATTTCAGTACTGCATTTCATCTGCAAATGAATGGACAATCCGAGCAGATCATTCAAGTTCTCGAAGATATGTTGAGATGCTGTATACTTGAGTTTGAGAGTACGTGGGAAAAACATTTGTCGTTGATTGAATTCGCGTATAATAATAGTTTCCAATCTAGTATCAAAATGGCACCGTATGAGGCTCTTTATGGTAGAAAATGCCGAACTCCATTGTATTGGACTGAACTGAGTGAGAATAAGATTCACGGGGTTGATTTGATAAAAGAGACTGAGCAGAAAGTAAAAGTTATTCGAGACAGTTTGAAAGCGGCCTCAGATCATCAGAAGTCTTATGCAGACTTGAAACGGAAAGATATTGAAATCAAAGTGGGTGACAAAGTGTTTCTGAAAGTGTCTCCGTGGAAGAAGATACTTTGATTTGGCCGAAAAGGCAAGTTGAGTCCGAGGTTCATCGGGCCGTATGAGATCGTTGAACGAGTTGGGCCGATTGCTTATAGATTGATGTTGCCACCCGAGTTAGAAAATATTCATAATGTATTTCATGTGTCGATGCTTCTGCGGTACAGATCTGATCCATCGCATGTGATTGCACCTACTGAGATAGAGATTCAGTCAGATTTATCGTATAGTGAAGAACTGATTCGAGTTTTGGCACGAGAGATTAAAGAGATGAGAAACAAAAGAATACCTTTAGTTAAAGAGTTATGGCATAAACACGGAGTAGAAGAGGCTACGTGGGAGCCTGAAGATGTTATGAGAGAGCAATATCTGAATCTATTCATTGGTAAGATTTTCAGGGACGAAAATCCCTAAGGGGGGAGAGTTGTAACAGCTCAGTTTAGACCCTAGTCGGAACAGTGGTTTCGGGACCACAAATCTGAGTCGGTAAAATATTTTTATATTATTTCCTGTGTCTTTGATATGTGATTAAGCATGTGTGAAATTTCTGTGAAATAATTTGTTCGATTGGGTGCTTAATTTGATAAAAGGATTTAATTGCATTAAATGCAAAATTTGCATGCTATTTGTTAAAGCACCTATGTGTTGTGGCTATCAAATGTTGTGGCCTTATGAGGCAGTTAAGCTATTCATAAGATAGTGGTTGGTTAATGGTCAATAATGGCCTTGAATTATATGTTATAATATGTTATATAGAAGGGTAAAAAAGTAAAATATGTGTTAATGTTATAATAATAAAACAAAAAGATGAAAGTGGTCATCTTTTATTCATTCATTTGACCGAATATACAAAAGAAAAGAAAGAATAATAACTTTCAAGGTTTCGACTAGGTTTGATCCAAAATTAAGGTATGTTTTGACTTTGGTTTTTGATGATTTTTATGTTTTTGAGAATGTTGCTTAGTCTACTATCAAGCCCATGTTGTAATTTGAAGAATTGATGATGTTTATGATATATGCCATAGATGAAATGGTGAGCTTTATGATGAGTATTGGTGTTAAATGAAATATATGTGTTTAATGAACATGTTTTGTTTTTGAATTTTTGGTGATTTAGCTAATTAGGGCTAAATTGAGAAAATAAGAAATTGGAGGACTAAAATGTGAAATAAATGAAATGTGTGGGCTTGTATTAGCATGGGAAGAATTCGGCTAAGCATATGTGAAATGAAATTATATGTATTTGGTAATTTGGTGAATTAGGGACTAAAGTGTCGAAATGTGAAAATGTGAGGACAATTTTGTAAAATGCCCTAAATTTGTGTGTGGACTAAATTGAATGAATTGGTGATTGAATGGATTGAATTTGAATGTGTATAGACCAAGAGAGGAAAGGTTCGGATCGAGATCGAGGCAAAGGCAAAGTGCTCGATTAATCGACCGTTTCGGTATTTCGACGTCAGAGGTAAGTTCGGATATAATACTAGTTATAAACTATATCTATGTGATGAGAATTGAATGAAAAATTATATAACTATGAAATAAGAAATGCTATATGCGGAATTGAAGTAGAGGGCACTAAGTGTGCGAAATTAGAAACGGGATAGAGATGATTAGCACTGTGTGTGCGAGATGATAGAAGCTCCAGTTTATTGAATTGGCACTGTGTGTACGATACCGATATAAGCTCGGTTTAACGTATTGACACTAAGTGTGTGATGACAATTATGTTTTGTCTACAAATTGGCACTAAGTGTGCGAATAAAACAATAGAATAGCAAAGGTTGATCGAAATGTAAAGTCGAGTGGTTGAGTAGCTCTGTGTTGGCAAAGGTATGTATGATACCTATGTGGTTGATGAAATTGAAAGTAGAAGAATAGAATGCTATGTGAGTATTGGATATAGATGAATTTGTGTATCATTGGTAAATTATCTATGTGATAGTTTAATGTGTACATTGATTTTATTCAATGAGTTAATTGTATTGTATTTTTGACTGACTAAGCTTTGAAAGCTTACTGTGTGATTTGTTTCTCTGTTTTATAGTGTCAGTAAAGCTAGCTTGGATCCGGGGATCGTCAGCCTCTCTATCACACTATCGGTAATCTATTTTAGGTACTTTTGGAAAGATGTATATAGTTGAAATATGGCATGTATAGGCTAGAAGTTATGGCGTGTTTTGAAATGCGTAATCCTTGCCATGTGATTTGGCTTGGAAGTTGAATGATGTTAAACTTGTGAATGAGCTATGAGTATGGTATATTTCATGAATATGTGGTTGATAAAAGATGTGGTTTGAAGATGAATTATGGCATGGATTACATAAGGCTAGATATATATATGTTTTCAGATGTACAATTGTTACTTGAATGGACTCATTTGTGATGATATTAGGAATGGAAATAGATGGTATTGTTGATGATTAATTGGTGCATGAATAGGTATGTTTTGAAAGCATTTAGAAGTATGAATTGGTATTACTTTGAAGTTTGTAGGTATGGCCCAAGTGTGGGTAGCAAATTGGCCTTGCAAATGGCCTATTTTGCATACATGGTCAAGGGACACAGGTGTGTGTCTCTGCCGTGTGGCTCAAGGACCACTTCGAGGTACACGGGCGTGCCTGGTAGCCGTGTGACCAAGTTAGTAGCTAGCCTAATTTCACAGGGCCATGGCACACGGGCATGTCTGGTGGCCGTGTGGATAAGTCAGTATGCATGCTCTATTTTGGCACGGCCTTGACACATGGGTGTGTCTGGTTGTCGTGTGAGGCACACGGCCTGACTGCACGGGCATGTGACCTCAACAGTATTGAATAATCTTTAAGTTTCTGGAAACTTTCGTGAGTGTTCGGTTTAGTCCCAACCTCTTTCTAAAATGTGTTTAAGGTCTCGAAGACCTCGGTAAGGGACTATATACTCGTGATCAAATATGTTTGATTTGTGTTTGACTTTGTGTCGTGAAATGGATGTGAAATGTTCTGATTGTTCGGTAATGCCTCTTAACCCTATTCAGGCGACGATTTTGGGTTAGGGGTGTTATAGTTTGGGAGTGTTTGGGAGTGTTGGAGAATTCTTGGGTTCAAACCTGGGATTTAGCAAAAAATTATGTTTTCTCTTATAGGATCCTTGATGTTAGTGGGTAGGCTTTAAGAATATGTTTGGATGAATTTATATCACAAGGAGCAATGTGGTCTAGTGGAGGTGGCGTTATAAGTGAGCTAGTGGTCGGAGGTTCGAATCCCCGCTTGTGCAAATAGGGATCTTTTTTTACTGATGGCCATGGAAGGAGGTGGAGTTGGACTGAGACTCTGCGGATGACTTGTTCATGAGTGTTTCAAGGAAATTTGAATTGAAGGTTGAGTGATTTAGAGGAGTGTTTCAAGAGAAGAAGATTGGATGAAGGAGTTTGATTGTAATTCAAACTCGGTTGGTGGCTAAATTCAATGAGGAAATCAGGGAATTTGAAATGGGAAGGGTTGTTTGCCAAAGTTTGAACTCCCCATTGTGCAACTCGGTCATAGGACCTTTTTTTCCATAGTGCTGAATTCTTTTGTGCCATTTCGGGTTTTCCTTGTTTTTAGTTTCTTTTCCTCTTTTCTCTGTATTGACGTGCATATTCTGGAATTTTACCGCTCGTGCAACCTTTCTACCTCTTTGTCGTTTTAGTATCGAATTGAAAGGCCGAATATAGGAGTTGTTCTTACATGTTTGTGGCTATTATTTTCTTTCATCTCTGAACTTAACTTCTCCACCCTCTCCCTCTCTCATTTGTTTTGCGTGACCGAATACCTTTTGGTCTCTTCTCCCTCTTTCTCTCTTTGTCGATATAAGCTTCCTCCTTAACACTATCTTTATCCACCGTTTATGATAGGAGTGTGATTGTTCTTTGTGGGACTCAAGCCTAGAGTGTACCTTAGGAGGACGAATACTCCTAAGTAGTGATTCTATCAAGTTTTGGAAGGCGGCTTTGATCGGTGGTTAAAGAGAGGAACCGGTTGCTATTCAAGGTAGGCAGTAAGTACCATTTTGGATTTAGGTGCTATAAAGAGGGTGCTAGTGATTAAGTGATGGCAAAGGTGCCGGCTGAGATTGAGCACGTAGCCTCTACTCCCAAGTTTAAGAGGCATGCAATGTCGGCTATTCGGGACTTTCTGCCAGGATGCGGAAGGGTGGCTGCACCAAACTCTGGTTCACGTCGGCTAATCACAGTCGACCGATCTAGTCAAGGCAAGTGGTAGTCGACCTCTCGGTTAAGTGGTTGTTAAGAGTTTTTCTAACACTATTTGATAAGTGATTAACTGAATGTTATGTTTGAATATAGGTTCTGGCGATCAGGAATTTTTAGTGCTCTACGTGATCAGGTGTGTAACAGTACCCTGTATTCGATAGTCAGCAAGAAAGCCAATAGAGTGTGAGTAATTGTATGCTATGTTTGATAACCGGCTGAAAAGCCGAAAGTATGTGTTGTTTACACTGCTATGACTGTAGATCGGCAAAATGCCGAAGAGCCGGGAATATGGCATATGATGCCACACGAGCGTGTGGTGAACCGAGCCCACGAACATGGGCATTAGTCTGTAGAGGCCACCACAAGCGCTATCGTGGTCTTGGGCTGTTTTGGGCCTCGTTAGGCCAAAATGGGCTGTGTGGGCCCAGTGGGCTTTTGGGCCCATGCGGATAAAATGTATGTGAAGTGTTGTTTGAACTGTGACGTTTGCATAAATGTGGCTGTTTCTGGGCTAAATGGGCCACACGAGTGTGTGGGCCCACTTGGGTCGAGTAGTGGGCCTTAGGCCCATTTACACCGTTTGTGACTATTTAGGTTACTTAAGTCGCTCGAGGCGACGGTGGACCTTCTGTTGGGTCGCTGAGACCCCCGATTTGCAAAATTACCGAAATACTCTCGATTTGTGAAAATTACCGATATACCCTCGATTTGCAAAAATTACCGAAATACCCCTAATTTGCAAAATTACCAAAATACCCCCGGTTTGCAAAATTACGAAATACCCCCATTTTGCAAAATTACCGAAATACCTTTATAAGGTAAAATGACTATTTTGCCCTTGTGGGTAAATGACTGACTTAGACTATGAATTTGACTGATGTGACTGTGATCGTATGACTGTGTTTAAACTGACTTGACTATGGTCGTGTGACTGATATGCTTTTAATATAGGTCTAAATGACTGTTACTGAACATGGCAATTTTGCATACACGTGTAATGATTGAGCATGACATACAGGACATATTGCATGGGGTTGGGACATTGATACGGAGGAAGTTCTGATAGGGTCACACGGGTCGCATGAGATGACTGTGGATCCAGTATTGATTTGTTAAGGTCGCACGGGTCGCATGAGACGACTGTGGACCGACGGACGGCTTAAAGCCGCGTAACCTGATTATGGCTCTGTGCCAACCTAAATATGGCTCTGTGCCATCTTGATAATGGCTTTGTGCCAATCGTATTTACCCGTGGCTATGTGCCTAACATATATATTGATGACTCTGTGTTGATCATAATTACCCGTGGCTGTGTGCCGGTTATATTACCGTCGCTGATGGCTATGTGCCAAACTCATTACAGTTACCAATAGCTTTGTGTCATCCTGATTATGGCTCTGTGCCATCCTGATTATGGTTTATAACCATTCTGTTTATGGCTTTTAGTCGTTTTGTCCATGGCGCCGAGTCGTTCTGTTGACTTAGTGCCGCAATCGGTGCTAAGCTTGGTGTGTTGGCTGGGTGGGTCGATTTTATCCCCATGTAAGTGTAGGGTTGGTACGGGTGGTGTGTTGGCTGGATCAGGGTGGGATGCATCCTCATACTGTTGCATATCTGTTATGAGATCTGTCACATCATCTTCGGGCTTAGGCCACTTGTTCTCATTATTGGTGTGGGCTAGGCCCAATTGATTCTGTTATGAGTTGTGACCCAAATGATACTGTAGTGGGCTTTGGCCCACGTGTGTTCTCGAATCGACTGTATTATTATCATTAAAGGGCTTTGGCCCGCATCGCTTTGGGTTCTGCTTTCAGTATACTAGCCGTTACTCTAGTAAGGGGATTACAAATCGAGTTTCGTAAACTCACCTGCTTTTTAATCGTGCGGGTAATCCCTAGCGTTAGGAGGATCGGTCTTTGCGAGGACTCGGAGGTGACCACACGATCGCATCACGTATGCTTTGGACTTTACACATGGTTTAAATTATGTTTTGGGTTTTAATTTTTGTAATAAGGCCTCTCGAATTTTATAGCTTCCGATCTGAGATTTTAATTATTATGATTTATACTTGTTAGAGGTAGAACGCGGTTTTCCCAAAACGATAACTGTTTTCAAAACATTGTGTTTCCGCAACGATTTTTAAGCTTCCGCAACAAATAAAGTTTTAAAGGTAATAACATTGTAAAAAGGGAATAACTTTTTAATAAACCACGATTGATTGTAACACCCCAAACCCGGCCCATTCGTTACGACCGAATTTGAGATGCCACTGCGAAAAAACGTTTGAAGACTGATTTCACTTTTGGGAAAAACATTAAAAATTTTGTCATTTGAAAACCATGTCCAATTAAAAGTTCTAAATAATATAAGCTTGACAAAAATATCCAAATTAAAAGCACTTCCAAATAATAATTTAATGGTCGTCTAGCTTAAACATAATAAAAATGCTCAAATAGAAATACTTAAATACTTTAACTGGGCCTTATTACAACAAATAATTAAACAAAAGTTCTTAGTAATAAACTGAATAAAAGAATAAGAAGATTTGATGAAGAGAATTCGGCAGAGGCTTTCAAAGAACAGATAATAATGCAGAATGGCCTCTCTTTTCCTTTTATAGCCGATATTACTAACTTAGAATCCCTTACTTGGCCATCACTCTTCTATTTTAATAGCTTTATCTCTTTAATTATCACTTAAAATAAAAGATAATTCAGCAACTATTCTTACTTAGCCGAAATTATTAAACTCAAAGTCCCTTACTTGGCCATCACTTCTCCCTTATTTTCCTCTTTATCTCATTATTCAAATTAAAAGAATTTAATCCAACAATTATCTCTTGAAAATAATGATAAATAAATCCCTTATTTATCCAGTATTTATAAAATAATAAAAGCTCCTAATTTATAGCCATGTGCCGTCCACCTCTCTGCTCCTTGTAGGAAAATAAAATTTCTTTTATTTGCTTCCCATGTGACTCGAACTTAGGCCCATTCCTCTTGCATATGGCGCCATTTCCATAGGCCCTAAGTGGCATCTTCAGACCACTTTTCCAAGCCAGTTTGTGTGTAACACCCCAAACCCGGCCCATTCACTACGACCGAATTTGAAATGCCACTGCGGAACACGTTCGAAAATATTCTTACTTAAGAGTAAGAATCGTTAAAAATTTGTTTCCTTTAATAAAACCTTTTCGTGACTTAAAATATTCCAGGTAAAAATTAAATTATTATGAAAACACCGGATTCAAAACTTTATTATACACACTTAAGAAAATAAAATCATTTGCAATCAATATTTAAATTGTCAATCCATAATAAATATAATAATTAAACTTAATGAAAAATACTTAAACAACCTTAAATACTTTAATGGGCCTTATTACAATAAAGACTTAATCAAAATACTGAAACTATAAATACTTAATTAATTAAATTATCTTCTGCATGATGGGCCACCTCGTATCCACTCCAACCCGGTCCGATCATCATATCACTGCGATGTTTGATAAAATATTTGGGTGAGTCACACGGACTCGGTGTGTAATTAATCCACCGAATTCCACCCACATGTTAACCACGTATTAACCCATTTATCAGATAACAAAAATAGCATACTCACATATTAACACATTCGGGCTTGGCCCATATTCATATCACATTCATCCAATAGGGTAGTTACCCACAAAATTTCCACATACTAGGCTTAGCCCATTTCCACACTGATCCACATATCAACTGGGCTTGGCCCACTTCCACATTAAATACTCATATCACATTAATCCACACATCATATACAATTATGCAAAATGCACCCAACCCAAACCTAGGGTCCATCCTCTACACACCCCAAGATCCACCTTACCACACACCAGGATTATCAAATCACCCTCTCCTTTTTACTCCAAAGGCAATCATCGCCGTCCATGTGCAATTAAGCACAATAATCCACAACGCGACCTCGATCGGCGCCAATCCACGATGTAGCCGTAGCTAACACCAAAACCATGATGGGACACATAGTCACTCATCAACCACGATATGGCACATAGCCGATATCAACCACGATGAGGCACATAGCTACTCATCAAACCACGCAAACTTAATCGCAAATAATCCACAACGTGACCTCGATCAACGTCAATCCACGATGTAGCTCAAGGCTAACATCAAACCACGTACTCAAGTACACCTGTCCTTCTTTCATATCATATGCCACCCATGCACATGTAACATAAATAATGATATAATATAATGATGCATGAGCATGTTCATCAAGCATAGTCATAACACATATTCATACTAATAATCACATATCATCGTTTTGGTACTTACCAGATTATCGACATACCCCTTGAGGGTATCCATATCACAATTTCCACTGCACTAGTTAGCACAATTTTAACACATACAGATATAACACAAAAACCCGGAAAACGGTGGGTTAATCACACACCTGATTATTTAGCGAATCCTTAGCTACTTGATTTTAACACGATACTGGAACTTCCTCTTATTCCTGTCGATTTGGCCCTAATACACATAGCCAAAATCGGTCACATTTGTACCCAAATATATGGCCTTAGGCCGAATACTATACATCACTTACCTAGCTTACTTAAACCCCGAAATATTTGCTTACTTCCTGAGTTGTCAAAATCCCTACTACACATCTGTTAGAATCGACTTCTATATCCAAAAGTCATTAGAAAGTGGCCTTAGGCCGAATACTTCATTAACTTACCTTGAACACTTCAAATCCCGAAGCTTCCCCTTTAATGCTCCTTCTTTCGGCTACACACAAAAAGGACACACTTAATGGCACTAAGACATTCGGCCATGCTCTAAAATCAAGACCAACCCTTGATTCGGCACACCCATGAAGAAAGAGTAAAATGATTCATAAGGAAGGATTACTTACCACTATCGTTGCTTGCGAAGACTAAAAGAGAATGGATCCCGACTTTTAGAAAAGGTTCGGCTTTACAAAAAAAAAACAATATTGTGGAAAAGTTCAATGAAGATTCGGTTAAACCCCAAAATCACAAAAGAATATTTGGCTACAAGGAATAATAATGGAGCTTCAGCCCTAACAAAATAAATGATAAAAAGGAGAGGATTTTCTTGGTTACAAAATTCGGCAAAAGAGACTAAAGAAACAATTATAATTCGGCATTTAACCCCCCCTTTCAAAACCGAAAATACAAGCCCCCAAGGTGTCCCCCATTCGACCACCACTATGCCCCTTATCAAATCCCACTTTCTTCTCTAATTTAACTCTATAAAATCACCTATTTTATTCCTATATCACTTATTCAAAACCAATTAAAATAAGGCCATCCTTATCTTCTATTTTAACTAAATAAATAAAACAAACAAAGTAATATTTATCCTACCTTACTGCAACCGAGTTTTAATAGGAGAAATAAGCCAAATCCTCATCCAATTTAAACTCCATGTGCCATCCAATTTCTTCCTTCTTTCCTGGCGCAAAAAGCTAAAAATAAACACCAAACTCGCTGCTGCTCACACGCCTTGAACCCACGACTGCTTGGAATCCTTGCTGTAGGTAGCGCCCCAAGCCACTCCATGTGCTGATTCTTTTGTGTTATAAACTCCCCCCAATTTCTTTTAAAGCCTCCTTCCTTAGGTCCCCCTTGTCTTAACGCCAAAAGCTAAAAATAAAACCCCACTCCTTGCTGCCCACGTGAATCGAACCTCATCCCCCTAGAGCACCCTTTCCTGCAAGCGTCCAAGCCACTTTACCCAGGCGCTTTTTGTGACACGTTCCACCCCGAATTTCTTTTTAGGACATCCTTAGCCGAGCGCCTCCTTGACGCAAAAACATAAAATTCTCCTTTTTTCTTTCCCCGCAACTCGAACCACCTCCCTTCCTCCCAGCCCATGACGTCGTGTACCAAGGCCCTAAGTGGCGCCCTTGAGCCACTTTACCAAGCCCCATTTAATGTCCAAACACGCCTATAATTCTCCTTAAGGCCTCCTTAGCCCCATTCCCCTTTTTACACTTAAATCCAATTTTTTTTCCAAAGCATTCCCCTATATTTTAAAGTTCCCGAAACCCTTAAAACATATCCAAACATACTCCAAGCCTACTATCACTCGAATTATGCACAAACGCATAACCCCTAATCTAGGATGTTACATTGTGTGTCAAATTTCACAAACTTTTTCTTTTAAGGCCACCTTGCCTTAATTTCCCCTTTTAAACCTTAAAACTCGTCATTTCTAGGTCATTTCTAAGTTTCCAAAATTTTTCGATCGGCTCAGAAACTTGACATTTCCTTACATTTCCATGACATTTCCTTACAAGACATTTCCTTACATTTCCAAGACATTTCCTTACAAGACATTTCCTTACAAGACATTTCCTTACATTTCCAAGGTTCTAAAAATGTTCACTTTCCTCTTTTAAACTTAACATTTCCATACATTTCCAGGTTTCCAAAAGTGTTCAAAATATATTCATAACACATAAGATATGTCATTTCGTACAATTAAACCAAAAATGCATAGTCCCTTTTCAGGATGTTACAGTTCTACCCTCCTTAAAAATAATTTCGTCCTCGAAATTACTTATTAACGAATAATCGTACATCTTAATTCACCGCACTACGCTTATGCTGCGCACTCTGATCTTAATAGAACCATCTTACTTTTTAGGCACAGTCTCTAAGTTCACGTCCCCTAGAACTCATTTCTAACGTCGCGATTTAATCTGATTAAAATGTTTTATGCATCAGAAATTTTGTTCCACTTATTAACCGCGAACAATTTTATGACGTAAAGTATTTAGAAGTAGTTCTTTCGATTACACAAAGGTTCAGTTCAAGTTCACTACTCTAACTCAGGGAGTCACATTCACATTCATAAGCAGAGACACATTCATTTCTCCATGAAGTCACATTCATTCACAACATCATTCACTACACTTTTATGGCCATTCCATCCATTTCCCTACCCAAGGGTAATTTTGTCATTTTCCCTACAAGGGTATTTTGGTAATAAATCGGGGTCAATTCGAAAATATTTTTCAAATTAGAGGTATTTCAGAATTTATAAAATCTCTGGGTTATTTTGTTTTCCAAATCAGAGGTGTTGCAAAAATTTCAGAAATCGAGGTTATTTCGGTAATTTTGGAAGTCGAGCGCGCTTTGTAAATTTTCCAAATCGGGTATCTTGTTATTTGTAAAACAGTAGTTTTTGATATCTTTGTAAAGTAGAAATATTTTAACAAAAGTCGAGGGTATTTTTGAAAATCTTAAGAACTAAGGGTATTTTAGTAATTTACAATACAGGGGCATTTTTGTAATTTTGTAAATCAGATATATTTTGGGAAAAAAAATTTCACAATAATCTTTTACTACAATTAAAAGGGTAATTTAGGGATTTTAAAACTAGGGTTTTTATCATGGCTAGTCCCTTTCGGGTTTTAATTATCGGGTTTAGCCCGTGAATAAGTCCTCTTGGTTAGGGTGAACCGTAGCTACGCACTGGTAGATTCGAGTAAAGAGGAGGTGAGTCGCTAGGACTGCTTAAATACCAAGCTCTTCTTGAATCCACTCCTAGACATGCGCACAACATTTGCCACACCTAGCTCGGCCGACTTACTTCACAAAGTTTGTTTAATAGTCCTTAAGTCTTATGCATGTGTTTGAGTAGCCCACCCTAGGGTTCAACAGATCCTAGTTCACTAATCTACGTTCCTTCATACTTATAACATTCACATATTCAAACCACTTCAATAGCCAGAACTTACTTACAGTGGACTTCAGTGGAGATACAGTGCCATGCCGAATAACTCAAATAAAAGTCCATATTTTGAAAAGCCCTTTTTTTGAAAACTATTTTCGGACCCAAAACCTCAAAGCTGAGTTTTGAACCTGGCTCGATACCAATTTGTAACACCCAAACCTGGCCCATTCGTTCTGACCGAATTTGAGATGCCATCATGCGAAAACGTTTAAAGATCGATTTCACTTTTGGGAAAAACATTAAAAATTTTGTCATTTGAAAACCATGTCCAATTAAAAGTTCTAAATTATATAAGCTTGACAAAAATATCCAAATTAAAAGCACTTCCAAATAATAATTTAATGGTCGTCTAGCTTAAACATAATAAA
The DNA here is from genome assembly GCA_025698515.1 of Gossypium sturtianum. Lineage (NCBI taxonomy): Eukaryota > Viridiplantae > Streptophyta > Magnoliopsida > Malvales > Malvaceae > Gossypium > Gossypium sturtianum. The sequence continues at coordinate 130,311,585 of CM046948.1, forward strand.
AATGCTCAAATAGAAATACTTAAATACTTTAATCGGGCCTTATTACAACAAATAATTAAACAAAAGTTCTTAGTAAGAAACTGAATAAAATAAAGAAGATGTCTTCTGCATGGGCCACCTCGTATCCACTCCAACCCGGTCCAATCACCACGAATTATCTCATGATGTTTAATAAAAATTGGGTGAGTCATACGGACTCGGTGTGTAATTAGTCCACTGAATTCCACCCACATGTTAACCACATATTAACTCATATATCGATATCAACTATCAAATTCACATGTTATCACATTCTCGGGCTTGGCCCATATTCATATCACATTCATCTAATAGGGTAGTTAACCACATAATTTCCACATACCGGGCTTAGCCCATTTCCACACCGATCCACATTCATATACTGGGCTTTGCCCATTTTTACATTAATCCACATATCATATTGGGCTTGGCCCATTTCCACATATGTTCACATACGAAATCATGCAATTATGAAGCCCAACCCAAACCTAGGGTCCATCCGCTACACACCCCTTATCCAAATTACCACACACCAGGGGATTATCAAATCACCCTCTCCTTTTCACTCCAAAGGCAATCACTTTATCGTCCCACGTGCAATTAAGCACAATAGTCCACAACGCGACCTCGATCGGCGTCAATCCACGACGTAGCCGTAGCTAACACCAAAACCACGATGGGACACATAGTCACTCATCAACCACGATATGGCACATAGCCGATATCAACCACGATGAGGCACATAGCCACTCATCAAGCCACGCGAACTAAATCGCAATTAATCCACAACGTGACCTCGATCCAACGTCAATCCACGATGTAGCGTAGCTAACACCAAAACCACGATGGGACACATAGTCACTCATCAACCACGATATGGCACATAGCTGATATCAACCACGATGATCATCAAGCCACGCGAACTAAATCGCAATTAATCCACAACGTGACCTCAGTCAACGTCAATCCACGATGTAGCCATAGCTAACATCAAACCACGTACTCGAAGTACACCCGTACCTTCTTTCATCTCCCAACCCATGCACATGCCACATAAAATAATGATACAATGTAATGATGCATGAGTAGGTTCATCAAGCATATTATCACATATTCATATTAATAATCACATATCATCAGGTTTGGTACTTACCGGATTATCGACATACCCCTTGAGGGTATCCTTATCACAATTTCCACTGCACTAGTTAGCACATTCATAATACATACACATTTCACATACATATCATATACTTCGAAAACGGTGGGTTAATCACACACTGATCACTTGGAGAACTATGCTTTCGATCGATGCTATCACTAGGCGATACTACGGCTATTTGCCTACTTTCTTATTCTCGACGCTGGTCCACACCCGGGCAAATCCCTAACTGCCGAGACAGATCTCTTCTTAAACTTTGGGATAGGGACCTTCCTTTCCCTTCTTGAATGGTATTCGCCTCCATCAACACACTTAATCGTAACAATCGATTTAATCATCAATATACGAATTCTTAACCAAATATCCACAACTTATCATACTTACCTAAGGGTCTTGAAATCTCGAAAAGCTTGATCTAATGCTTAGATCCTTAATCCCTACATTTGATTAATCACCTACTACTTTAATAAAAAGCCATTCGGCCATAAATCCAAATCCTAGTAGGATTAGTATACTTAAACTTACCTAGTTGCCGTTTGACTTAAGAATCAAGTCTTGAAATCTCTGCTATACTCTTCTTGCATTCGCCAAGCATTGAATCAATTAACTTGGTTAGTTTCGACTTTTGAATAATTAATGAACACATATATTTACCAAACATGGCCTTGGCGAATACTATAGACACTTACCTTGTGGATTTTAAATCCCAAAACTCACCGAATAACTAGGGAACACGTGGCCTATGGTGTACCTTCGGAAAAGAACTTCTCCTTCCTTGTAGTCGACACTTAGTAAATCTCGAAAGATCTCTTCAAAGTTTGAACAAGATATTAATGGGGTTAGTCCTAGATTTCGCAAATCTTAAGAAAAAGGATGAAACCGAATGAGATCTTACCCTTACTTGAAGAAATCGATTGCACCTTCACTTCAACCTTCGTGATTCGGCTATGGCTAGATGATGATCTCACAACTTTCGGCTTTTGGAGGATTAGAAAGAAAAGAAAAGGAAGAATAAAGATGGAGGATTCGGCTAGAACACAAGGTATTTCGGCTTGGCAAAAATAAAAGAAGAAGAAGATTTGGTGAAGGGAATTCGCAGAGGCTTTCAAAGAAATGTAGAATATAATGCAATGGCCTCTCTTTTCCTTTTATAGCCGATATTACTAACTTAGAATCCTTACTTGGCCATCACTCTTCTATTTTAATAGCTTTATCTATTTAATTATCACTTAAAATAAAAGATAATTCAAAGCAACTATCCTTACTTAGCGAAATTATTAAACTCAAAGTCCCTTACTTGGCCATCACTTCTCCCTTATTTTCCTCTTTATCTCTTTATTCAAATTAAAAGAATTTAATCCAACAATTATCTCTTGAAAATAATGATAAATAAATCCCTTATTTATCCACTATTTATAAAATAATAAAAGCTCCTAATTTATAGCCATGTGCCGTCCACCTCTCTGCTCCTTGTAGCAAAATAAAATTTCTTTTATTTGCTTCCCATGTGACTCGAACTTAGGCCCATTCCTCTTGCATATGGTGCCATTTCCATAGGCCCTAAGTGGCATCTTCAGACCACTTTTCCAAGCCTATTTGTGTGTCAAATTTCACAAACTTTTTCTTTTAAGGCCACCTTTCCTTAATTTCCCTTTTAAACCTTAAAACTCGTCATTTCTAGGTCATTTCTAAGTTTCCAAAAATTTTCGATCGGCTCAAACTTGACATTTCCTTACGTTTCCATGACATTTCCTTACAAGACATTTCCTTACATTTCCAAGACATTTCCTTACATTTCCATGACATTTCCTTACAAGACATTTCCTTACATTTCCAAGACATTTCCTTACATTTCCATGACATTTCCTTACAAGACATTTCCTTACATTTCCAAGGTTCTAAAAATGTTCACTTTCCTCTTTTAAACTTAACATTTCCATACATTTCCAGGTTTCCAAAAGTGTTCAAAATATATTCATAACACATAAGATATGTCATTTCGTACAATTAAACCAAAAATGCATAGGCCCTTTTCAGGATGTTACATTGATAATGAACAAACGCGAACTGAAGGTTTGTACAAGTTTTACATGGTTTTAAAGTTTTAAATTTCAAGAAGGGTTTTCAATGAAAACATGGTTTTCAAAAAACACTTCAATGTGACACGCCAGGTTTAACCATAACGTCTAGGACGGGTTTAGGGTGTTACAATTAAATATTTACTGGCTAAGAAAGACGCTAAGCCGAGATTTATCTGGTGGGTACCTCTACTTCAAGAGTTTGATCTAGAAATTGAAGATCGAAAGGGAGTAGAAAACCAAGTAGCTGATCACTTGTCCAGATTGGAGCCACAAGAGGAAAATTCTCCACTTGTACCGATTCAGGAGACATTTCCAGATGAACACATACTGAAGGTAAATCATGTCTATAATATTCCTTTGTTTGCTGATATTGCTAACTATTTAGCTTGTGGTTTGATGCCGTTTGATAAAATGTATCAACAAAGGAAAAAGTTTCTTCACGATGTGAAGTACTATTTCTGGGAAGAGCCATATTTGTTTAAAAAGTGTGCAGATCAGATGATCAGGAGATGTGTGGCAGAAGATGAAATAATGAAGATTTTATACCACTGTCACTCAACTCCGAGTGGGGGACACTTCGGAGGTACTCGCAATGCGGCCAAAGTAATATAGGCCGAATTCTTTTGGCCCACACTATTCAAGGATGCGTATACTTACGTAAAGAGTTGTGATCGATGTCAGAGGGTTGGAAATGTCACCAACAGAAATGAGATGCCTCGAAAAAATATCATTGAGGTAGAATTGTTCGATGTTTGGGGTATTGACTTTCTTGGTCCTTCCCCTCCTTCTTTTGGTCACAGGTACATATTGGTAGCAGTAGATTATGTGTCCAAGTGAGTCGAGGCTGAATCTTATTTGACGAATGATGCTAAGGTTGTGATGAAGTTCTTGCAGAAACACGTGTTCACAAGGTTTGGAACCCCAAGAGCTATTATCAACGATGAAGGGACCCATTTTGTGAACAAGTGGTTAAAATGGTTGTTAGATAAACATGAAGTGAAACATAAGGTTGCTACAGCTTACCATCCGCGGACGAATGGGCTTGAGCTGGCAAATAAGGAGATCAAAGGCATACTTGAGAAGGTAGTTTGCCCGAACCGACGGGATTGATCCAAGAGACTAGATGATGCTTTATGGGCTTACAGAACAGCATACAAGACACCTTTAGTGTAACACCCCAAACCCGGTCTATGCGTTAAGACCAAATTTGACATGTCACACAAAATGAACATACACCTAGTCCTTTAAAGATTTAAAGAAATCAGATTTTCAAAAAAAAACATTTTGACGTGGAGTTTATTGAATACTAAAGTTGATTATTGAATCAAAAATTTAAGTCGTAAGAGTTTATGAAACGAAACTTTGGAAAGTTTAATTTGAGAAAAAGAGTTTGAATGATAACTTTGGAAAAGTTTGAAGAATCAATGTTAAGAGAAAATTTTCTGAGTTAAAGTATTTAAGAATAAAATCTTTTGTTTTTTTATGTCTATTTGAGAAAACGTTTATTTATGTTTTTAGAAAATATAATCCCTCTTGAAGTATTTAAAGCTGTTTATAAAATCCATCAAACCTAAAGCAATATTAAAAATTTATCCGAAGGCCTTATTACAACTTAACTTAAAATAGTAAAATAATTAAAAGTAATTAAAAGAAATCCAAAATTCAAATAACCCATTATTCGTAGTATGGCCCCACCGAGTTGTCCACACTCAAGTCGCCAAATCATTGATCATTACCCGAGAAGAGTAAGGAAAAAGCGGGTGAGTTACTTAGAACTCGGTGTGTAAACCACTTACCATCGCCCACTGGGCCAAAATCCAATTAGCATTTATTGGGCCAAAGCCCAATACAAATATAACATAATAACATGTATTAAATGAATGTAATATGCAATTCCCAAACCAAACCTAATTTCCATCCGCTACACACCACCCGTACCAACCACCACACAGTGGGGAGCTTTAGTCACCCACCCCGCTAACACACCAAAATAGGCATTAAGCCGTTTATCAATTTGTGGACAAGCCACCAGATTTACAGAGTTTATATGGCATTTGCCATTTTTCGATTTGTGGCAGAGCCACTGAATTTTGTTGCAAAGCTACGAACTTCTCTTCACAATATCCCAACCCATGCAAATCATGTATATAATATGTATATTCATTTACAACAATCCATTCATATAATTATTACGAACAATATGGCCCATTATAAAAATTTCCACAATCTGGCCCATATCACCTTTTTGGCCCATATACCAAATATCACATTTGGCCCATATATCAAATATCACATTTGGCCCATTAAGGGTAATCTCGTAATTTTTACAGTCTTAATACCGATTTCATAGTCTTTACCATTTTAGTAATAATTATGCCATTTTATCCGATGTCACTAACATGCGATTTAATCAAACGATTAACACGATATAATTATCTAACCCATGGAATACGGTGTGAGATTACACACCTGATTACGGTAAGCACTACACTTTCCTGATCGTTGACACTTAAAAATATTTTTAACGCTCGATTAGAACATTAACACTTATAGTAAATCTATTCTAAGATAAACGGTCTAGGATTTTTACCCTCGGAATCGCGAATAACTATGATTTGTCAGTTTTCCCCGGTTGACGGTCCACAACCCGTTGGAAAATCCCGAATAGCTAATGGCTCAGAACTGCGAACAACCTTGAATAGTTGATTCTCGCCGGATGAGGGTCCACAACCCGGTGGAAAATCCCGGATTACCGAAACAGCCCTTCGTTTGAATCTAGAGGGGATCGCAAACCCGTTCCTTTTCTGATCACTATTCACCACTCCTTTTGATTCGATCTTGTTTGCCTCCATTGACAATTAAATATTAGTCCAAACTAATATTTCGTAATTAAAAATGATTGGTCTTATGAGCGAAGTCGGCTTACCACAAAATCCTTACGTTCACAGGATGAAAATCGAACGATAGAGTCCCTAAGATAAAAATCGGTTAATCACCCTATCTTTAATAAGTAATATGGAATCCTTGAAAGAAATCCTTACCTTAGATTTTTGGACCGAATCCTAATGATAACACGATGACTTTGGACACTCCAAGTTTCGGCCTTCCACTAAATTTCTATGATAGAGAAAAAGAGATTCGAATAAGATATGGTATGATGATGGTCTCGATCCAAAAAGGCCATCCCACAACAAAGTATAGATTCGGCACAATGGATAAGGTGAAATAAAAATACCAAAAGGTTGAAACTAGCCACTTACCGATTGATCAAAGTGAGAGTAGAAAAAAATGATTGAGAAGGAGATATGTGTGTGGTAGAAGATTCGGCTATGGTGAAAAAAATTGAAGGGGATGGTGCTTAATGACATTCGACCATGGTGAATATTAAAGAGAGAATGATGTTTGAGAGATTTTTGCAAGAAGAAAAAGAAGAAGAAAGGTATAAGAAAATAAGGTGTTTAGGTTTCGGTTCTTTTCAAGAATGGAAGATGAACAAAGAAGAAACTTTGAGACTAGTGTGCATTCGGCAAAGAAGAAAAGAAGAGAAAAGAAAAAAATGGACCTTTAAGGTTATGTGGTTTCGGCACCAAGAGGAAAAGGTTTGGGAGAATAAGCAATTAAGACCGAAATGGTCAAAAATGAAATGGCCAAAAAGAAAGCAAAAGTTTACCTATTGTTCAAGATACATTCGGCTAGGGAGAGGAAATTAGAGAGAAAAACTTTGAAGAGAAACACAAAAATGCCAAAATGCCAAAGTGACCAACTAGCACCTAAACCTTACCAAAAGCCATCAAAAATTCGACCACCCCCCTAGCCCCTAAAACCATCCAAGTACATGGCCAAAAGGTCAAAGTTTGGCCACCCCAAACTTTCCAAAACATCTCCCTTGTTTTAAGCCTTGTGTTCCCCCTACATACCTTTTCCATTAGATTCCCTTCCTTAAGTTAAAACTTTCCTTTTCTCTTGGCCACCTTACCATAAAAATAAAAGTCCAACTTACCATATGTACTAGGCTTGACCGACACTATGAGGAAGGAAAGCACAAAAATAAAATTCATGCACACCAAGGGATTCGAACTCCTTCCCTCAAGGAACACACATGGCGCCATATCCCCTTTACTAATTGCTCAATTATGCTAACTTTTTACCACCTAATTACCTTAAGCTTTAAGGTCACTTATTCCATTTCCTTAAAGTACTAAATACCAAAAATTATTCCAAATCCAAAATAAATCCCGAGCCTTCTCAGGACTAAATAAACACACACATTGGATAATTAAACTAGCTGAGTACCAAAATAATGTAACATATAAAAACTCAAATTTTAGGATGTTACATTTAGAAATGTCACCCTACAGGTTGGTCTTTGGGAAAGCCTGTCATCTACCTCTGGAGTTAGAGCACAAAGCTTACTGGGCTCTTCGATGACTCAACTTGGACCTTAAGCTTGCTAGAGAGAAATGGATGCTCCAACTCAACGAGCTAGAGGAATTCCGAATGTTCTCATACGAAAATTCCAAATTACTCAAAGAAAGACTCAAGAAATGGCATGACAAGCACATTCGAGTTAGAGAATTTGAAGCAGGTCAGCAAGTCTTGTTATTTAATTCCAGATTGAAGTTCTTCCCAGGTAAGTTAAAATCACGTTGGTCCGGTCCATTTACGATTCATCGCGTCTATCCATATGGAGTTGTTGAACTCCAAGGTAAGGGAGGTAATTTTCAAATCAATGCTCAACGTTTGAAACATTACTACGGAGAAAAACCTGAACGGGATCAAATCTTGTTCAATTTATCATATATTTAAATTTTCTTGTTTTTAATAAATTATTTAGGGTATTTTTTTGGGTTTATTATGTTTAAATAAACTCTGTCTAGGAGATTGGAACTTAAGCGGGACCGCTTGTGACCCATCCAATCTTCCTGGGAATTGATTTTTACATAATTTTCCGAGAAATTATTCCCTAAATGACAAAATAAATTTTTTATTTTTCAAATAAAAGGGTCAAGTTTTGATCCAAGTTTTAATTAGCAACTCAATTTTAAATTTTCATTAAGTTTAGGGACTTAATTGAAGTATTTTTAAAATTTTATTGCTCTTTTTTTTTTCTTAATAAAAATTTAGGTGCCTCTTTTTTGTAAATATTTCCAAAAGGCATCTGAAATAAATATTTTTACCTAATATATATATATAGTCATATAAATATGATAAACTTTAATATATAATTATATCTCTTATAATCTATATATTAATTTTTATCAACTTAGCATAGAACTAGGATTAGTTTAATTTTAATCATATTTTATTTTTGTTTTAATAAATTAATAGAATTAATAATTTAATATGCATTTATTTAATTATTAATTATTGTTAACTTTGAATAGAATTAGAATTAGAATATTTTAATTATTAAATTCTACTAATAATTCTACTCTAATTCCTACTACTCTCACTATAAATTCTACCCTTACTTCCATCCATTCATTCATCACTCAAAACCCAAAACACCAAATCCCTTAAGTGCCGCAAGCCCTAGCCACAACATCACCCAAAGATCCGGCCAACACACGCCCAAAGCAGATCACGCATACATACATCCATCGCACACGTGCATTGCGCTACCGACCTGTTTGCTCTAGCCCCACCGCCCCAAGCCGTGTTCCGCTGCGCGCTAGCGCCAAGATGTCCCAGTGCACTAGGCCTGCTTGCATAAGGTCCCGCCGCCGCTACGCTTGCCGATCGACCCTCCAAGCATTGTTGCTTATTCCCACACCATCTGCCCGCGCGCCTAGCTGCCTTCCAAGCACTTGTGCGACACACACCTTCACCCATCCTTAGCCAAATCCTCCAACCTACCTTAAATCGACCTCTTTTGCTTTTAATTATTTTTTAGGAGTTCTTAAAAAAGGGTGGTAAGACCGAATTTTCTCTTGAATTTTAATTTTATTCAATTATTTAATTTTTCAAATTATTGAATTATTAATAATTTTTATTAATTAAATTTTTGAGAAAATAAATTTTCCCATCTTATGTTCAGGTTATTCATGCCTCGCAAGAGAACTCGTGCCTCCGCCCAAATCGATGAAACGCAAAATAAGTTCCATTGTGAAGAAGCCAAAGTAAGATACGAAAGGATCTTCAAAAATCAACAGATGCATCCAGAGAAATGCTTCACATTGAAGGAAAGCAACTACAGAGACTTTATGGCACGTATTCATCAACTTTCTAAAGCCCTCAATTGGGAATTGTTTTGTGAAAAGAGACCAAGTGTGGATGAGGAACTAGTTCGTGAACTCTATGCGAACTTAACCTCAAGCGAATTGACCGAAGTTCCAGTTCGTGGAATCAAGGTACAAATAAATTCAAATGCTATTAATGGGTTCTTTGAATTACCTGATTTCGAAAAAGATGAATATTCTTCTTTGTTAAGCAACATTAAGCCTAAAAATTTGCAAGAAATTCTCGAGGAACTTACAGTTCCAGGTTCTAAGTGGACTGTGTCAAAGCAAGGAATCCACACGCGTCGAAGAGAATATTTGATACCACTTGTGAAGGTATGGTTCTATTTCATCCGTTTCAGTCTTATGCCTAGTTCGCATGGGACTACGATCTCATTAGAGCGAATGGTCCTATTATACTCGATTCTAACTGGAAAGACCATTGATGTGGGCAAAATCATCCTAAGAGAAATGCAAAATTGTGCCGTTAGACGTTCTGGCCTAGTGTAATATCCCGGGTTAGGGGGCTATTTTGTTGTGACATGTTTTGCATGTGTTTAGTGTGTTGTGTTGCTGTTTGTGTAGTGTCGGGGCTTAATTGTAGGCTAGGAGTGTGCCTGAGTAGGTAGGAAAATTTTTGTTTTTAGGCTTTATGGGAGAGGAGCTGAGGAAGCTGGGGTTTAAGAATTTTAATTGATGTTTTGTTGCACAAGTAAGGAGCTAGCTTAGTGGAAAAGCATGCGCTACATGGGGAAGCTTGGTGTGGCGTCATCTACTTGTGGTGGAGGTCCAGTGTTCGAGCTGCAGAGTCCCCATTTTGGCTTCTTTTTGGGACGGCATGGAGGAGAGGTAGAAGGCTAGTGAAATTCTACTTGGACTTGGTCTTCACTTTCAAATGTAAGGTGGAGAGCAAAATGTGGAGGAGGACTTGGTCCACTCATTTGAAATGAGTGGTGGTGAGTGTGTTTAGGGATTATGGCCGAATTTGAAGGAGTGTGGAGTGGGGGAAGTGGACGGCTTAGTGTGGAGAGGTGCTAGCCGAAATGCATTTTTGCATTTTTGCATTTTTGGCATTTTGGGTGCATTTACGGTCTTTGGAATATCAAGCAAAAAGTCTCTTCTTTGGTCATGTGTTAGCCGAATGTTCTAAGGGTGTTCTTCATTTTTTGAAACCGAGAGACCAAACTTGCAAAGGCTGCCGAAAGTTTCATTGTTGTCTCTTAGACTACTTGATAGCCGAATATCCCTTCCCATTTCTTTCCCTTTTCTTTCAGTTAGGTAAACCGAAACTTCTATCCTCCTTTGTCATATTCATTTTCTTCTTCCTTGCTTAAGAACATTGTAGCCGAAACCTCCTGTTCCAAATACTTTCTCCATTTCTTTCTTCTCCAAAACCGAAAAGCATCTATCTCTTTTCCATTTTCTTTTCTTCTCAAGACCTTGGCCGATTCTCTTCTTCTTCTTGAACATATCATTCTTTTGCTTCACTTTTAAGACTCTAGCCGAACCCTCCCTTGGTAATTGCCGAAATTTCCTTCTAGTTGTGTTCTCATTTTGGCCGAATATCAATCCTTCTTTTCATCTTTTCTTGCGCTTTCTTTCTTGGTCAAGGCCGAACCTCTCCTCTCCCTTGTAGTTCTCTTGGCCGAATATCGAGAGAGTGTTGGGGTTCTTGTATAAATCGATTGGAGTTAGGTAAGTGTTTGGCGAATGGCCATTTCTTTTCTTTTCTCGTTCTTAATCGTTGTGGGTTTGATGAAGGGGTGAATATGGCTATTATGGAAGGGTGTTAACCTTTGATTAATCATCTCGTTTTAGGGTCTTTGGATATTGGGAGTAACCAAGAAGAGTTTTCACTCTTTTAACCGATTGTTAAGCGATGGTTGTGGTAAGTGATTGGTATTATCATTAATCGTTCAATCTTTTGGTTTCGATTAAGTCAAGATTATTAAAGTTTAACTGTTTCTCTTTTAGGGGTTGGCCGATTGTCAAGGGAATCATCGTTGATTCGAGATTTGGTAGGAAACCAAATCGGTATAAAGGAGCCGATAATCAAGGGACTTAGATCGATTCGTTGGGATTTTTAGGCAGCGTGTATACCGGTGTGTAAACTAACACACCGATATCTAGTAATGTTATTAATAAACCTGTTTGCTCGTTAAAAACTATACCATTATGATGACGGATAATTGGACACCCAAACGGGGTATGTGTACGTATCCGGGTAAGTCTAATTTATTACAAGTTCTATTATGGATACCTTGGGTATTATGATCTATGTTATGTATGCTATGAGATGTAATGCTAGACATGTTGGCATGATATGCATGACTTGTATGATATGCATGATCACATGAGTTGGTATGTTGATGGGTGATATGAGAGGAGGGAGCAGTGATATTTTGTGCTGACGAGCACCAGTGTTTTGGTAACACAACTTTGTGACTTTGGGTCACCAGTGGTTTGGTACCACATTTGTGTCTTTGGGACACCAGAGGTTGGGCACCTCATTGCGACTTGTCCCTATGGTTTGACACCACCGTGGGTTGGCCCCACTTTGAGATATGGGATCGTCTGCTAGTGATTGGGTATCACACGATGGGTTGGCCCCATCATTCGATTATTGTGACTACGGTCACCAGTGGTTTGGTACCACATTTGTGTCTTTGGGACACCAGAGGTTGGGCACCTCATTGCGACTTGTCCCTGTGGTTAACACCACCGTGGGTTGGCCCCACATTGAGATATGGGATCGTCTGCTAGTGATTGGGTATCACACGATGGGTTGGCCCCATCATTGGATTTGTGACTTCGGTCACCAGTGCTTTGGTAGCACAAACGTGTCTTTGGGACACCAGTGGTTTGGCACCACATTGATGGATATTGTGTCTTTGGGACACCAGTGTTTTGGTAACCCATTGTGACTATATGTCACCAGTGGTTTGGCACCACCAGTGGTTTGGTACCACACGGGGTAGAAAAAGGAGAGACGGATGGTTAGGATCGGGTTGCATTAATTATGTTGCTATGTATGATGTGTGTTAGCATGTTGTTTCATCGGGAGCGGGATTTATGCACTGAGTCTCTCGACTAACCCTCTCCTTTGACATTTCAGGTGACTCGTAGACGCGGACATGGAGCCGGGGTGGACTCGGGGTGCACATGCCATGCTTTAATAAAAGTTTTGCTCAGACTATGCACTTTGGGTACTTCAGCTTATTTATTTTTATTTGAGATTTAATTTGGATTTGTAAAAGGCCTTTAAATTATGTTTTATGATGGGTATGTTTTAATCAGATTCTCAACCTGCTTAACAAATAACTTGGCATGAAATTTTACTAAAACTTGGAAAGACAACGTTTTCAAAATTATATCGCAATGTGTTTTTAAACTATACCATCGGGTATCTCACTATGTTTTGCTATAAAATAAACTCAAATGATTTTCAAACCAAACTCGATATTCTACTAAGTCAAAAATGTTTCAAAACAGTACTAAGAAACTATTGGAAACGCTAAATGAAATCAACTCGTTTTTGACTATATACTTTGGATAAGTTTTAAAAATCTAATCAAACAAGCCTACTCAAATTTTCCTCAAATTCACTAAGTTTTCACCCCGCTTTTAAACGAAAAAAAAATTGGATTCTCAAAAACATTTTTCCCCGTAACATACCAGACTCGGTCGTGGTGTCTTGTCCGAGTTTGGGGTGTTACAATTGTGGTATCAGAGCCAAGTTCAAAGGCTCGGCTGTGGGCCTGAGGCCCAAAATGTTTTCAAAAGATTGCTTTGTTAGTCTTTATTCTTAAAGTATGGTTTGAAAGGCATGGCACCGAGTCTCCGGCACCAGTTCGCCCAGGTAAGTACCCTTACTATTGCTTGTGAATTGATTGGATGTGATATGATTTGATGAATAGCAATAGTATATTACTTTAGAGATTGAAACCCGATAGGATTCTTTGAACTCATGAGAACAAATCTCCTTAAATATTCATAAGACTTGCTTTTAAACAAGTGGAATAAATACTTGATGCATAAAATTCTTTAATCGAATCGTAGAAAGATTAGTCATGAGCACTAGAGGTGGACGTGGTCGTGGGCGAGGTCGTGGTAGGATGACGGTTTACGAGCCCGTAGGATCCGGTCGGGTTCGTAAAATGAGATATCGGTTCCGCCACCACCGGAGGTGGTGAGTTCCAAGATCGACCGGGGCGACGCAGCGTGTCACGAGCGATCTTTGCGAGTGTTGGAAAGGGTAGCCGTGTAGGTGGTGGTGCGGAGTTAGGAATCTCTGTTCTGAGCGACTCGGCAAATGGGGCGAATTCTTCCGAGGTGTTTCGGTGTTGCTCCCAAAGATCTTTCTTGAATATTGGCCGGAGGCAAATCGAGCGGGATCATGGATGATCTGGACTTAACAAATGAAGAGAAGTGAAGGGCATCGTGACGCTTCTTCGGGATGAGTCATATCGGTGGTGGCTCACGGTTCGGATGATGTGGGTGGCGTGAGGATCCGACATGGGATTATTTCAGTGGTCGCATATCAAAAGAAATACATCGGAGCTAGTTATATTGACTCCCAAATGGAAGGCATTTCGAGGCTTGTTCGGGGAGTAAATCATTGGTCGAGTACGAGGTGAGTTCCCGTGAGTAGGTATGCCGGGGCATTGTGGCCACCGAGCATGAGAGGTGTGTTCATTTCGAGGATGGTCTGCGAGACGAGTTGAGGTCGCTGATTGCTCCTCGCAAGAGCGCGAGTTTGTTGTCTTAGTTGAGAAGGCTAAGGTAGCCGAGGGTGTTAAGGAGTCGCCGTGAGACAGGGCATGGACAGTAAATAGGCATAAGAGGAGCTTTGGGTCTTCTCGGTCGTCGGGTAATCCGCAGAAGAGAGCTAGACCGAGTGGGCGAACCACTGCTAGGTTTGTTGTCGCTAGGCGGGGACCGCCGCAGATGTGATCGGGCAGTGGAAAATCTCATTGGGGTGGTTCTTTGGATGGAGGAAAAGGTTGCTTCGAGTGTGGTTCTCTGGAGCATCGTGTGAGGGACTCGTCCGCGTAGGTTGGCGAGATTCGGTCGAGAGTCGTCCGTAATCGCAGCTTCGTGAGGTAATGGACCGCCACCGCAGAGGGGCCGTGGTAATGGCGAGAGGTGGTAATGGTTCTGGTCGGGGCCGTGGAGCACCGCGCGAGGTGTGGGTAGTTCGAGGCCGCATGGCTGGATTAGTGTATGCCGCGAGGCGCCGAGAGAGGGCGACGCGCGGGACGTCATAACCGCAGACGCGTTTTGATTTTTGGTTCCCTTACACCGCTTTGATCGATGTGGGTTCAACGCACTCTTATGTTGCCGATGAGTATAGTAGAGACCTTGGATGTAGACTCGAGATATCGCTCTAGGCGGATGACCGTGTGATTAGCCCTCTAGGTCACTCTGTAGTAGTAGATAAACTGTTTAGAGGTACCCCTAGAACTCCAAGGGGTAGTGTTTGTTTCTTGATCTGATGGAACTGCCGTTTGGGGAGTTCGATCCGATTCTTGGGATGGATTGGTTGGTCAAGTACCGGGCGAGGTTGGATTGCGCGCCAAGCGCATGGTTCTTAGGGCGGTTGATGGTGATGAGGTGGCTATGATAGGTAATAGGAGGGATTACTTATCAAATGTGGTATCTGCTTTGAAAGCAGAGAAGATGGTCGTGAAGGGTGAAGCGTATGTGGTTCATGTGTATGCCTTGGAGGCTAAAGAGTCCATAGAGAGAAGGTCCGTGATCAAGGAATTTGCTGATGTGTTTCTGAGGAGCTTCCGGTTGCCACCGATCGCGAGGTAGAGTTCGGGATAGATCTCATATTCGGATCGCGCCGGTGTCTATTGCTCCGTATAGGATGGCGCCAAAGGAATTGGTGGAGCTTAAGGCTCGATCCGGGAGTTATTGGATCGAGGTTTTATTAGGCCTAGTGTTTCGCCGTAGGGTGCACCTGTACTTTTTGTTAAGAAGAAAGATGGCACAATGCGGATGTGTATAGACTACCGCCATTGAACAAGTCGACGATTAAAAACAAGTATCCGCTGCCACGGATAGATGACTTGTTTGATCACCGCGGTGCCGCGGTATTTTCAAGATCGACTTGAGGTCCGGGTATCACCGCTAAGAGTTAAGGAGGTCGATATCCATAAAACAAATGTTTCGGACTCGGTATGGGCACTACGAATTTCTCGTAATGCCGTTCGGGTTGACTAACGCCCGGCAGTCGTTATGGATATGATGAACAGGTGTTTCAGCAAAGATCTCGGATCGATTCGTGGTGGTTTTCATAGACGACATCTTGGTGTACTCAGGGCGACGAGGAAGAGCATGATAAGCATTTGCGAGTGGTGTTGCGATTTTGAGGAAGAGCAAACTCTATGCTAAGTTCGGTAAGTGCGAGTTCGCTTAGAGAAGTGACTTTCTTGGGTCATGTAGTGTCGGTGAGGGGATTCGAGTAGATCCTCGTAAGATTGAGGCGCTTTTGGATTGGAAGCCGCCTAGGTCGATGGTGAGATTCGAGTTTTCTGGTTTGGCCGGATACTACCGAAGGTTTGTTGAGGGTTTCTCGTTGATAGCAATACCACGATGACCAAGTTGCTTTGAGGAAAGAAGTTTCGCTTTGTATGGATGGTGAGAAACAAAGGAAAGCTTCGATAAGTTAAAGAAGATTTTGACGAGGCTCCGTTTTAATTCAACCCGAGGCCGGTAAGGAATTCACATCTTTTGTGACGCATCACATACGGGTTTGGGTTGTGTTCGATGCAAGAAGGTAAGGTTGTGGCTTACGCTTCTCGGCACCGAGGCCACATGAGGTCAACTATCCGACGCTTACGATTTGGAGCTAGCAAATGTAGTCTTCGCTTTAAAGATTTGGAGGCACTACTTGTACGGGAGAGATCGATAGTCTACACGATCACAAGAGTCTAAAGTATCTCACGACTCGTAAGGATTTGAATTTGAGGCAGTAGCAGATGGGTTGAGTTGCTTTGAAAGATTACAAGCTGCTCGATTGAGTATCATCCGGGCAAGGCTAACGTGGTGGTCGACGCGTTGAGCCGCAAGGTTGTTTCGGACTTAAGAGCTTTGTTTGCCCACTTGAGCTTGTATGACGATGGGAGTATTCTCGCGAGTTGCGAGTTAAGCCTACTTGGGTTGAGCAGATCGTAGAGAAACTGTTATTGGATGAGGTTCGAGTGCGCCAAGGTTGCAAGTGCGAGATGGTGGTTTGGAGGGTTACTGACTTGTCTAGTGATGAGGTGTTGTGTTTTCGAGGTAAAGCTTGTATGCCTAAAGATGTTGAGCTAAGGCAAAGATTCTTCAGACGCACATAGCGATCCTTATGCTATGCATCCCGGAGGTAGCAAGACGTATATAGAGATCTTAGAGAGCGCTTTGGTGGCACGGCTTGAAGAAAGAGGTGTCGAGTTTGTTGGGAAGTGTCCGACATGTCACAGTCAAGGCCGAACATCGCTTGTCACGTCGAGTTTGCTTCACTGTGAAGATTCCTCGATGGAAGTGGGAAAGGATAACCATGGATTTCGTCGGTGGGTTACCGCTTCGCCAAGCAAGAAGGATTCAGATTTGGGTAGTGGTGGATCGCCGACTAAATCACCACTTCATTCCTGGTGAGGGTTGACTACTCACTTCGAAGCTAGCGAAGGTGTATGTTTCGTGAGATAGTGAGGTTGCACGGTGTGCTAGTTTCGATTATCTCGGATAGGGATCCCGATTTACGTCAAGGTTACGAGAGCATTGCATCGTGCTCTGGGTACTCGTTTGGATTTCAAAGACGGCTTTTCACCCGCAAATCGACGGTCAATCGAAAAGGTCATTCGGATCTTGGAAGATATGCCGAGAGGTTGTGTCCTGGATTTCGAGGTAGTTGGGAGGAGTTTCTACCATTAGTCGAGTTTGCCTACAACAACAGCTTACCAAGCGAGCATCAAGATGGCACCGTATGAGGCGTTGTATGGTAGGAAATGTCGCTCACCTACGTGTTGGACTCGAGTTAGGTGAACGCCGCTTGTTGGGACCCGAGTTGGTTGCTTTGAGGACCGAAGACAAGGTTAAGTTGATTCAGATCTAGATTGAAGGAAGCTTCGACCGGCGAGAAGTCTTATGCCGATCTTAAGCGAAGAGATATAGAGTTCGCCGTGGGGATCGAGTTTTCTGAAGGTCTCGCCTTGGAAGAAGGTGTTGAGGTTCGGGAAGAAAGGCAAGCTAAGTCCGAGGTTCATTGGGCCGTGGGCGTATAAGGTTCGAGACGAGTTGGACCAAAGAGCGTGATCGCCTTGAGTTGCCGCAGAGCTTAGTCAAATTCACGACGCTTTTTCATGTTTCGATGCTTCCGAGGTATCGTTCGATCCGCCGCATGTGGTAGCGATGGAAGAGATCGAGGTAAATCCAGATTTGACCATGGAGGAGGAACCTGTGCGATTCTTGATCGAGATGTGAAGGTTTTGCGTAAGAAGTCTGTGCCTTTGGTTAAGGTTCTTTGGCGGAATCATGGCGTAGAAGAAGCTACGTGGGAACCCGAGGATATGATGAGACAAAGAATACCCGCAACTCTTTCTCCGACTGTAATTTCTGGGTCGAAATTATTTTAAGGGATAGAACCGTAATATCCCTGGTTAGGGGCTATTTTGTTGTGACATGTTTTGCATGTGTTTAGTGTGTTGTGTTGTTTGTTTGTGTAGTGTCGGGGCTTAATTGTAGGCTAGGAGTGTGCACGAGTAGGTAGGAAAATTTTTGTTTTTAGGCTTTATGGGAGAGGAGCCGAGGAAGTCAGGGTTTAAGAATTTTAATTGATGTTTTGTTGCACAAGTAAGGAGCTAGCTTAGTGGCAAAGCATGCGCTACATGGGGAAGCTTGGTGTGGCGTCATCTACTTGTGGTGGAGGTCCAGTGTTCGAGCCACAGAGTCCCCATTTTGGCTTCTTTTTGGGACGGCATGGAGGAGAGGTAGAAGGCTAGTGAAATTCTACTTGGACTTGGTCTTCACTTTCAAATGTAAGGTGGAGAGCAAAATGTGGAGGAGGACTTGGTCCACTCATTTGAAATGAGTGGTGGTGAGTGTGTTTGGGGATTATGGCGAATTTGAAGGAGTGTGGAGTGGGGAAGTGGACGGCTTAGTGTGGAGAGGTGCTAGCCGAAATGCATTTTTGCATTTTTGGCATTTTGGGTGCATTTACTGGTCTTTGGAATATCAAGCAAAAAGTCTCTTCTTTGGTCATGTGTTAGCCGAATGTTCTAAGGGTGTTCTTCATTTTTGAAACCGAGAGACCAAACTTGCAAAGGTCACGAAGTTTCATTGTTGTCTCTTAGACTACTTGATAGCCGAATATCCCTTCCCATTTCTTTCCCTTTTCTTTCAGCTTAGGTAAACCGAAACTTCTATCCTCCTTTGTCATATTCATTTTCTTCTTCCTTGCTTAAGAACATTGTAGCCAAACCTGCTGTTCCAAATACTTTCTCCATTTCTTTCTTCTCCAAAACCGAAAAGCATCTATCTCTTTTCCATTTTCTTTTCTTCTCAAGACCTTGGCCGATTCTCTTCTTCTTCTTGAACATATCATTCTTTTGCTTCACTTTTAAGACTCTAGCCGAACCCTCCCTTGGTAATTGCCAAATTTCCTTCTAGTTGTGTTCTCATTTTGGCCGAATATCAATCCTTCTTTTCATCTTTTCTTGCGTTTCTTTCTTGGTCAAGGCCGAACCTCTCCTCTCCCTTGTAGTTCTCTTGGCCGAATATCGATGAAGTGTTGGGGTTCTTGTATAAATCGATTGGAGTTAGGTAAGTGTTTGGCCGAATGGCCATTTCTTCTCTTTTCTGTTCTTAATCGTTGTGGGTTTGATGAAGGGCTGAATATGGCTATTATGGAAGGGTGTTAACCTTTGATTAATCATCTCGCTTTAGGTCTTTGGATATTGGGAGTAACCAAGAAGAGTTTTCACTCTTTTAACCGATTGTTAGCGATGGTTGTGGTAAGTGATTGGTATTATCATTAATCGTTCAATCTTTTGGTTTCGATTAAGTCAAGATTATTAAAGTTTAACTGTTCTCTTTTAGGGGTTGGCCGATTGTCAAGGGGAATCACTGCTTGATTCGAGATTTGGTAGGAAACCAAATCAGGTATAAAGGAGCCAGATAATCAAGGGACTTAGATCGATTCGTTGGGATTTTTTAGACGCGTGTATACCAGGTGTGTAAACTAACACACTGATATCTAGTAATGTTATTAATAAACCTGTTTGCCTGTTAAAAACTATACCAGTATGACGGATAATTGGACACCCAAACGGGGTATGTGTACGTATCCGGGTAAGTCTAATTTATTACAAGTTCTATTATGGATACCTTGGGTATTATGATCTATGTTATGTATGCTATGAGATGTAATGCTAGACATGTTGGCATGATATGCATGACTTGTATGATATGCATGATCACATGAGTTGGTATGTTGATGGGTGATATGAGAGGAGGGAGCAGTGATATTTTGTCTTTGTGAGCACCAGTGTTTTGGTAACACAACTTTGTGACTTTGGGTCACCAAAGTGGTTTGGTACCACATTTGTGTCTTTGGGACACCGGAGGTTGGGCACCTCATTGCGACTTGTCCTCGTGGTTTGACACCACCGTGGGTTGGCCCCACTTTGAGATATGGGATCGTCGCTAGTGATTGGGTATCACACGATGGGTTGGCCCCATCATTCGATTATTGTGACTACGGTCACCAAAGGGTTTGGTACCACATTTGTGTCTTTGGGACACCGCAGAGGTTGGGCACCTCATTGCGACTTGTCCTGTGTGGTTAACACCACCGTGGGTTGGCCCCACATTGAGATATGGGATCGTCTGCTAGTGATTGGGTATCACACGATGGGTTGGCCCCATCATTGGATTTGTGACTTCGGTCACCAATGCTTTGGTAGCACAAACGTGTCTTTGGGACACCAAAGGGTTTGGCACCACATTGATGGATATTGTGTCTTTGGGACACCAGTGTTTTGGTAACACATTGTGACTATATGTCACCAAGGTGGTTTGGCACCACCAAAGGTGGTTTGGTACCACACGGGGTAGAAAAAGGAGAGACGGATGGTTAGGATCGGGTTGCATTAATTATGTTGCTATGTATGATGTGTGTTAGCATGTTGTTTCATCGGGAGCGGGATTTATGCACTGAGTCTCTCGACTCACCCTCTCCTTTGACATTTCAGGTGACTCGTGAGACGCGACATGGAGCCGGGTGACTCTCGGGTGCACATGCCATGCTTTAATAAAAGTTTTGCTCGGACTATGCACTTTGGGTACTTCACTTATTTATTTTTATTTGAGATTTAATTTGGATTTGTAAAAGGCCTTTAAATTATGTTTTATGATGGGTATGTTTTAATCGATTCTCAACCTGCTTAACAAATAACTTGGCATGAAATTTTACTAAAACTTGGAAAGACAACGTTTTCAAAATTATATCGCAATGTGTTTTTAAACTATACCATCGGGTATCTCACTATGTTTTGCTATAAAATAAACTCAAATGATTTTCAAACCAAACTCGATATTCTACTAAGTCAAAAATGTTTCAAAACAGTACTAAGAAACTATTGGAAACGCTAAATGAAATCAACTCGTTTTTGACTATATACTTTGGATAAGTTTTCAAAATCTAATCAAACAAGCCTACTCAAATTTTCCTCAAATTCACTAAGTTTTCACCCCGCTTTTAAACGAAAAAAAAATTGGATTCTCAAAAACGTTTTTCCCCGTAACATACCAGACTCGGTCGTGGTGTCTTGTCCGAGTTTGGGGTGTTACACCCAGCCTATTTCCCCTTTACGATAACAATTCTATGCTTAAAAGTAAAAATTCTTGCGAACGTAAAGAAGACAGGGTATAGTCAGGGCACAATCACCGATTGGGACCTCTACCGAGTAGCTGGAGATTCTATTCTACAGCAACGAGTTGAAGAGAGTGAGGATCCCGAAGAAGCAGAAGATGACCCCATTGAGATCCCGCCAGAGCAATCAACTGAAGTCCCTAATGAAGTAGAACCAATGGAACCAGAAGCTGAACCTGATATCAAAACCTCAATGTTTGGAGCTCTACCGCCTAGCCCAGATCTTTGAGATGAGCTGTCAAAGCTGATAGACTTAATGAAACACATGCAATGGCAGCAACAAGCCTACTGGAGATACTCAAAAATAAGGGATGACTCGATGAGGAGTGCCCTTAGGAAAATTTATAATGACCCATTTATTTTTGTGCCTGAGTTTCCAGATTTCATATTTGAACCATGGAGTTCATTATCGAAGAGGGAGCAAAGCGGTTCATGCAAAGGAAATAATGATGGAGCAAAAGATGATTCAAATTCAGAAGGATTGACAAACAAATAAAAAAGGGAAGACCTCAACTTTACTTTATTTTTTTTCTTAAGTTATTTTAGGATTAGGTTAATTAGGAATTTTTATTTTTGCACAAAACAAGAGATAGGAATCATGAATAAAATCTAAACAAGTCACAAAGGCTAAAGTGTGGCAATAGGTATATACATGTCTAGGATTGGATTTAGAGAGAGTTTGGTACTTAAGCAGTCAATTTGACTCACCTCCTCTTTTCTAAAATCCTACCTGGTGTATAGTATCTATTCACTTTAAACAATGAGCACATTGTTCACTTTAAGTAGGGGGACCAAAAATTTGAATTAATTCCACTCAGAAAAAAATTTTCTTTTAATTATGATTAGGATATATTGTGTTCAATAATTTGAAATTTTGTTAAGTATGCTAAACTTCAGTCTTAATAAAGTTCTATTATTTCAATAAGTTATTATGTTAGCTTAATGATGATATGAATGTATTTTTAATAAAGCATGCAAATTCGTACCATAAAAAAAAAATTTCCCTACAAAAATTTGGGCATGCATGAAAGTTTAAGTCTTTAGAATTGACTTAGTAATTCTTTGAGGCGAAATCCTAGGAAGCATGGAATATTGAAAATGATTTAGGCAATTATTGTTTGGACCGTTTGAGCCTTTCAAGCCGACCATGATAAAGTTATCCTTTGAAACCCAACTTTGAGACTATATGGCCTAGTTTTATTTGGACATTTGTAATATTTAGCCATCACTTTTCTCTTCATTATCTTTAAAATTGTCCCAAACACTAGAATCAGTACTATTCAGAATATCGTTTGAAAATAAGTTTGGGGGAATTGAAAAGAAGTATCAATTGCTCGAAAATTGTAGTACATGAAGCCAATGCTCAAATTTGAATTCAAAAAAAAATAGATGTACAAAAGAGCATGTGAAAGTAAAATAAGTTGGTGTATCGAAGGTAAAAATTCTAAAGGTTTGATTTTACGCTGAGTCTAGGGTTTTTAAGCCAAAATTTATCTATCTTTTACCTACCTATAGCCTAGCCACGTTACAACCTTAATAAAGACCTATTGATTCAAGTTTCTATGCTACCTACATTACTGGAGAGAAATTGCTAAGATCAACATATGAAGACATAAGTTAAACTTAATGATTGTAGCTTAATCTTGAATAAGGGAATAAAAGAATCAAATTGGTAAGGGTTAACATGTCTTTGTTAAAGAGGCATTTAGTCTAATTTTGCTATTATAATAGTTGTTGGATGAAATTTGAACGATATGTCTACTTAAGTAGCATAATTATCAAATTTCTTATTTTTGAGCCTAAGTATATTAAATTCATAATTTTGAGAAGAAAGTTGTTCTGAAGAAGTTTTTCAAAAGTGTTTCCGAGAAATTCTTTTCGAAAATTGTGCATTACTCGGGAGGAGCAATGATTTAAGTTTGGGGGTGTGGAAACACAAAGATTTATATACTTTTTTCATACCTAATTTTACTTAAAATCATGCATTTTCGATAGAATTTTTGTCATAAAATGATTAATTTTTATAAAATAATTAAATTGTATTAAAATTTTGAACATGTTAATTTTTAGTCATTTTTACAATTATTTATCATTTTTACAATTATTTTTAGTGAATTTTGATTATTTTTGACAGATTCGTACAAAGGGTGAAAATTGACCCAGCAGACACCATTAGAAGAACAAAATCGAGAAGCAATTCAAAGTAACAAGGAGAAATAATTTCCAGCCTAGGACGATCCAAATATGTGTATTAATTCATAATATAATAAATTTTAATTTATTCCCAATTTAATTTGGGCTAACTAAATTAATTTTAATTAATTATGGAAAAAGGGCCCAGTTGAACCGTACCAGTTGAACCAAATTGAGCGAACCGAACCAGCCACCAATTGGGCATCCTAGAACCGTTCAAATGCTGACCCAAATAAGCATTTTAGATTATTAAATGAGCTTACAAAAAGGCCCTTGGAAGACTTCCAAATTGCATTCAAACCCCACCTTAAATTAAGGCTTTAAGGATTTGCCCCAGGCTAATTTTAGCAAAGTTGAAAGTCTCAACTTTGCCACGTAGGATGGCCGGCCATGAGGGGGCTCTTTGGCTGCTGAAATTTGCTATTTTTAGCAGCCATCCTCAGCTATAGAAACCCCCCTTTGCTGCCCATTCAAATTATCCCTCATTCACATCTCTTCTCTCACTTTTTCTCTCATTTTCCATTCAAAGTTCCTTGCTCTTGTGCCGATTTCTCCTCTTGGGAAAGGGGTCTTCTTCAGCCATTTTGGAGCAGCAATTGAGTGTTCATAGCAGCCTTGGTCGGTGAGGACAGCAAAGAAGGAAGAATGGAGCAACCTAGTCAAGCCACGGTGATCGTGTCCAAACTAACTATGACAACGAATAAGGCAAGTGCACCTATTGAACAGTAGTATAGCTTAGTGGCAAGACCGGATTGTTGAACCCAAAGGAACCAGAAGTACTAATACTAACTTTCTTTTTATTATTTAGCCTAAGAAACAAGGGAATTTGTTATTTAAACTAAAATTAACTAACTACTAAGCTAAAGACACTAAGACAAAGAGAACGAATTTGGGAAAATACTTGTGAGAAAAAACTAATTGATTAAGACGATACCCAAGAAGAATCCACCTAGACTCCATTTGTTATCTAACTCTGAACCAGACAATTTATTCACTTGACTTGATCCGTAGGATTCCCTAATGTATATTAATCCCTCTCTCGAGGCGACCAACGTCTAACCCTAGGTTGATTAATTGAAATCTCTTTCTAATTAAAAACCCTAGAATTGCATTAACTCGATCTATGGAGTCTCATATTAGGTTTCACCCTAATCCGGCAAAATTTTGTCACCCAATACCTAGGCGTGCGAGCAACTCCGCTTAACTATGCTAGATCTACTCTTAGGCAGGGACTTTTTCTCCACCACCTAAGCACATCAGTACTTGAATCAATATCCTGGAATATCAAAGCAAGAATTAAGAACACTTAATTAAGAACAAATCAAGTATTTATCATATAGTTCAGCAAATGATAACAAGATTCATCTTAGGTTTCATCCCCCTCAGGTATCTGAGGGTTTAGTTCATAATTATAAAAGAATACATCTCAGAAGAAAAGATAAAACAAAACATAAGAAAAACCCTAAAACCCCCTGAAGGAATTAAAGAGAAGATCCTTCGTCTTGTGTATAACTCTGGCTTCTTGAGATGAATCAATTGGATTTCTTCGAGTAAATTCCACAATTCCGACCTCTCTTGGCTCGACTCCTTGGCCTAGCTGGACGCCCCCTTGAAGGTTGGCCTCTAGGGTGTTTATATAGGCTTTTGGAATGGCTTTCTTTGCCTCTAAGTACCCTAATCTGAATAGAATTCTTCTTTGTCACGTCAGGGACACGCCCATGGCACACGTTCGTGTGAATCATGGCCAAGCCGTGTTCGAACCTGCAGAAGGAGCACGGCTGTGTGGTCTTGGGCCCAGGCCATGTCGATTTTGTGATATGGCCAATTTACTCTGTTTTAGGCCCGTTTCTCGTTCTTTTCATCCTCCAGTGCTCTCCTGAGTATAAAACATGAGATTAAAGGATTAGGAGCACCAAATTACACAATTCAAGGGATAAATCATCCAAAAGTATGCTAAATGTGGGTTTAAAATATGTTATTATTACAGTTTATCAAATACCCCCACACTTAAACTTTTGCTTGTCCTCAAGCAAAATTCTCAACTCACAATCAAAACATACTTCCTCGATTCATAATATTCATCAATAATGTTTTGTCATAATTCACAGTTAATTTATACATGGATAATTCAACTCAAAGAATCCTAAAGATTCAAACAATCTAAGTCATACATTTTGTAGCATTTAAATATAGGTGTTTCCCCTCATCTAAATAATTACCTCTGATTCAAAATCGACAAAGATTGACATCCTTACTAAAGATTCACTCAAATCACTCGAGGTGTTCAAGGTTCAGGAAAAAACACTCATAAATCAAACATGAAAAGTTAATCCCATAGGCTTGCATGAAAATCAAATCTCCACCACTATAATATGAGATGATACACAAATCAAAAGGTCTTTAACAAGGTTGTAACGAGGCTTGGGTTAAAGGTTTGGATAAAGGCTGAATTAGAGGGTTAGAATCGAGACTGAACTGACAAATTACCTAACTAGAAACAATGAACTGATAGTAAATAATTATATTAATTGAAAACTCATAATACTAATAATAACACGAGCTTCTTCTAAAGATGTGAATTTGACTGTTTTAAGCTCATAGAACATAGAACTAATGATGAATATACTTCGGTTTTTTTTGTTTTTTTTAAGAACAAATCAAGTAATAATAAGATAGAATTTAACAACTGATAAAGAAAATAGTTAAGTAATCGATCAAATCAAATCTCGATATAGGGGTAGTCAAGAAAAAATGGTGATAACAAATACAGAGGGTTTTGGGTTAATATTAGTGGGTGAGACAATAAAATGGGTTGTTAGGATTAACGGGGTTCACTATGGGTTAACTATAGAGGTAGGCTTTTAGTGGAGTAAGTGGGTTAAAACCTAGGTGCCTTTATCATCTTAATATATCAAATCAAAGGTGTGGTCTCGACATGTATAATCGATGCAAGTTCTAGAATAACAAATCAATGTTGACACACTCATAATCAATAAAGTGAGCATGAAAAAAATATATGCTCTAAAAGGCTCAAGATCTCACAAAAATTATGGGCTTGTTGACATCAACCTTGTAAATTTCAAATTTCAAGGTAATAACTAGATTCAGGTAGACAACCTAATTTTTTTTTTATTACGGAAAATAGACTTATCATGCTTGATTTTCTATTATCGTAAATTTTAATCATCAATGCACAATTAACTATGACTTAATCTAAAACATATCAATAAAAATCATAAATCACAGGAAATTTCATTCTAATCGTAATATGAGAAAATTACTTAAGAAACAAGATATAATTCAGGATTTGAGAATAATAAAAAAGTTTGGCACTTTTAAGATTTACCCCCCACACTTAAGATGTACATTGCCCTCAATGTACAAAGATAGATAGAAATTCATAAAAGATAGGGAGAGATGAAACTTCCTGAATTTGGATGGATTCCTTGAGTTGGAGGTGTGGAAACATGATTCGGAGGTGAAAGATAAGTTAGAGGAGGCGTCTCTGGTGGTGGTATGGGGGCTGCCCACTATTACTGCGCTAGATGAAGAAATTGGGTAGCCCGTGAAGAAATAGCCAAGAAATACTAAGAAAAATTCAAAATAAACTAATTATTTATTTAAGGACAAGGAAGATAAAGAGAATGAAAATAAATGCGACAAAAAAAAAGAAAATTAAAAACTAAATGGCCTCAAATATCCTTGGCTTGTCGAGTGGATGAAGCGGCCGGCATGAACTTATGTAGATCGGTCTCCCACAGGGGAAGACTGTGCTAGGATCCTTTTGCTTTTTTGACATGGATATGGTGTAGTTTGGAAAAGGGCCAAGGAAGGAGAATATGGAAGGGGGGTCTGAGAATGTATGGAGGAAGGGGAATGGGGAGTAGTTGAGAAGCGGGGGGTGGTTTAAATAGAGTTTTGATATCTGGTACATCCCCACGCCCGTGTGCCATGGGAGTGTTGGGTGACACGGCCGTATCGCACGGCCGTGTTGTGCTTCGTTTGTTTCTCCCACGCCCGTTTCGTGGTCACCACGCCCATGTTTGATAAAACAGTGTCGACCATGGCTGTATCGCACGGCCGTGGTGTTTAATCGGAGCTCGTGTGACTTCCCTTAGTGTAGGCCACGGCCATATCACACAGCTGTGGCAATTTATAGTCGTCTGTGATCTGGGAATCTTTTGTCATTGGCTCGTACTACCTCTGCTATGTCAGTACGGGAGTCCGTAGTATCCACACGGCCACGGCCACGGCCGTGTGCAAGGCCGTGTGGTATGGAAATCTACACCTTGTTTAGTTAATAGTTAGTTGCTAAAAAAGGAGAAATAAAAGTAAAAGTAAAATAAACTAAAATGTAAAGAGTAACAGGGTTAGAGCTCGAGTTGCCTCCCGAGAAGCGCTCGTTTAAAGTCTTAAGCTAGACTTACCTCTCATTCGCCTAATCAGGGTGGTTTGAAGAGTTGAACATCTTTCCTCATGCTATCTGTCTTATTATTAGTATATAGTTCAAGTCGAGTAGCATTTATTTTAAAAGTGCCAAATGTAGGATTACTTACCTCGACTGTTCCGTATGGGAAGACATTGATTACCCTAAAAGGGATTTCTTTGTTTGTATTCGGGTCAGGAGGAGATATTCGAGGGTCTGCTTTATCTAACAATACCTGATCTCCGATTTTGAATTTGTTAGTCCCATAGAGTGGCTTGGGTTCTGCTTCGTGTATCCCTAGTTTCTCCTTGAAGTGTGTCTTCCACTCTTCTAGTTCATCAATATGAAGCCTTCGATCCTCATGAATTATTTCCTTGTTGGCATGAGATATAGGATCTAGCCCAGTTGTGTTGTTTCGTGGTGCTTCCTGAAAAGAAGGTTTAACTAATTGGTTATCAATAGAATTTATTTTCTCACCTTGATTGCTTGATGTCCTAGCCGAGTCGAGAGCCCAAGACTGATTAATTCGTCACCTACGCGAGTATGAGTTCACCTGTACTCCACATCAATTTTAGTTCGCGATTGCTAAAAAGGGTCTCCTAAAATTAATGGGATACTATTGTCCTCATCCATGTCTAAAACAACAAAATCTACTGGGAATACGAATTTATCAATCTTTACTAACACATCTTCGATTATACCCTTAGGAATTCGAATAGTCTTATCAGCTAATTGAATGCTCATCCTAGTTTGTTTGGGTTTCCCTAGACCTAGTTTTTTAAACAATTTATAAGGCATAACATTTATGCTTGCCCCTAAATCAGATAAAGCGTTAACAATAGATAAACTACCAATTAAACATGGAATTGTAAAACTCCCTGGATCTTTTAATTTTCGAGGTAGTTTATTTTGTAGAATTGCTGAGCACATTGCGTTTAGCTCCACATGCGACGCCTCGTCTAACCTCCGTTTGTTTGTTAGAAGCTCTTTTAAAAATTTCCTCGAATTTGGCATCTGCAAGAGAGCTTCAAGAAGGGGTAAGTTAATATGTATTTTTTTTAAAAGTTTAAGAAACTCGCCGAACTGTTCTTCTGTGTCGTCTTTCTTCAACGCATCGGGGTATGGTATACGAGGTTGGTACTCTTTAATTATCGGTTTCGACTTATCATGACTTACCTCGTTCTTACCTTCCTCTACCACATTCTCTTGGCTTACCTTAGGCTCATCTAACCCTACACTTTCCTGAGCTGTTATGGCTTGAATTTGCTCCCTTGGGTTAGTCTCGGTGTTGCTTGGTAGGCTTTCTTGTGGTCGTTCGGAGATCAGCCTAGCAAGTTGCCCTAACTGGTTTTCGATCCCTTGAATCGATGCTTGTTGATTTTTAAGTGTTGTCTTGGTGTTCTGGAAACGAGTTTCTGACACTGCTATGAATTTTTTCAGCATCTCCTCAAGGTTCGGCTTCTTTTCCTGTGGGAAGGGCTGTTGTTGGAAGTTTGGAGGGGGTTGTTGCCTTTGATTTCCTTGACCACCCCATGAGAATTGGGGTGGTTTTTCCAACCTGGGTTGTAAGTATTGCTATAAGG
The DNA here is from genome assembly GCA_025698515.1 of Gossypium sturtianum. NCBI lineage: Eukaryota > Viridiplantae > Streptophyta > Magnoliopsida > Malvales > Malvaceae > Gossypium > Gossypium sturtianum. Next base: position 130,341,183 of record CM046948.1, read on the forward strand.
ATTATTTTGAGATCTAAATTTATTACTTACATAGTTCATTTGTTCGCCTTCTATGCCATGTCCGTAGGGTAGGTACTCAGGATTTGCCATACCTCCACTTGCTTCGCACTGCATAACGGGTTGTACCTGCAAAAAACCACATAAACCATCAACCTTCTTATTTAACATCTCTACCTGATTTGATAGCATGGTTACTGCGTCGAGGTTGAAAACACTGGCAGCTTTCGTGGGTTTTGTCCTCGTGACTTGCCACTGATAATTATTAAATGACATCTCCTCTATAAATTCGTAAGCTGCTTCATGTGTTTTATTATTCAGGGTTCCGCCGGGGGCTGAATCAATCAACTGCCTGGTTGAAGGGTTTACACCGTTATAAAAAGTTTGGACCTGTAGCCACAAGGGTAATCCATGGTGTGGGCACCTTCTTAATAGGTCTTTGTATCTCTCCCATGCATCATAGAGTGTTTCTAAATCCATCTGCACAAAAGAAGAGATATCATTCCTTAACTTGGCTGTTTTGGCCGGCAGAAAATATTTTAATAAAAATTTTTCGGTCATTTGATCCCATGTTGTAACACCCCAAACCCGGCCCAAACATTTCGACCGAATTTGGTATGTTACAGAGGAAAACATTTTGTAAAAATTCCTTTAGCCGCTTAAGTTTGGGTGAAAACATCTCATTTTATATCGTTTTGTTAAAACCATTCAGGTGTGTGAAGAAACCGCACTTAGTTATATTTAAAGATCTATTAAGTCGTTGTTACCGATATTGAATGTACCCGATGGCACAATAAAACATTTTTATGCGTTTAAATTTAAGAAACCGTGTGTACCCATTTTAAAGTCATTAAGTAATTTAAACAAATTATCCAAAATATGTAAAGTAAGCAAAATAAAAATCTTAGGAGGCCTTATTACAACTTGAACAAATAAATCCAAAATAAAATAAAAATAATTCAAAGTTCGTTTAATCACATTCCCACTTCGCATGGCCACCTCGAGTCCATCCAGCTCCTCATCCGCGATCTACGAGTCACCAAAAAGTTAAAGGAGAAGGTGAGTCACCAAGACTCAATGTGTAACCCTTCCCCCAGTTTAGTGCAACATCATACACAATTTATAACTAAGTTAACATGCACTAAATTTAACATGCAACCAACCTAGCCATCCAACGCTCCTTTCTCTACCCCGTGTGGTACCAAACCACTGGTGGTGCCAAACCACTGGTGTCCAAAGACACGATATCCATCAATATTGTGGTGCCAAACCACTGGTGACTCGAAGTCACGAATAGTAGTGATGGGGCCAACCCATCGTGTGATACCAAATCACTGGCGTCAATCCCGTTGTATTATCTGTGGGGCCAACCCACTGTGGTACCAAACCACTGGGACAAGACGCTATGAGGTGCCAAACCTCTGGTGACCGTAGTCACGAAATGTGGTACCAAACCACTGGTGTCCGTAGACACGGATATCACTTCCCCCTCCACTCGTTTAACCCACATCAGTCAATGATATGCATTTAACAAAAATCATGCCAACATGTTTATTTAACAACATATACCAAATATGTCATGCTTCCCAAAAGCATCATAAAGAAAACTCATAACAACAAGGACTTACCTAAATCCTTGCCTATACCATGATGGTATTAAATCCCATTCTACATCAAATCAGTTTAGCTTATACAATGCCTTTAGCACAGTTATTAGTTATAAAGTGTGTATGTACACACCTGTTACTAACGATAGCTCTAAATCCTTGAAGAAACAATCGGCCACACAAGATATCCTTGCTCCTACACGTCCTTTGAATATTAGCCCCTACACACTATGTGTTTCTGCTTCCCTACAATCGGCAACCATCCATATTAATAGCCTTCGGCTTTTCCATCACTAAAAATGTAATCTATTAAAATAGATCCTTACCACCACTTACCAACTGATTGCCTAGTGCAAAGAGACTTGGATTGATTACTTCAAAAATCCCGGAGTACCTAGATAAAATCGATTCCAACAAGAATAATTAACACCTTGCTCTCAAATATCGAAATCGGCTCTTACTCTTTTAGAAGTCGACAAAGACCAAGAGAGGAGAAGAAATAGGCATTCGGCTATAAGCACTTAGCTTCCCAAACCGATTGAAAGAAGATTCCCAAAGAGATCTATGCCACTTTTAACATTCGGTCAAAGTGCTTCTAGGTAGGAGAAGGGAATTTCGACACACCAAAGGAGTATATTCGGCTAGATGGAAAGAAAGAAATATGGGGGTTTCGGTTTGAGAAGAGAAGAAAAGAAATAAGTGGGAGATGAGAGTGTAGGGGATTCGGCCAAAGAAAAGAGAAGAGGATCAATGGTTTTCGGTTTTGAGAGAATGAAAAAGGAGAGAAAGAAAGAAAATCAAAGACGAAAGAGTGGAGAAATTCGACTACTTGCAAATGGAGAAAAGAAAAACAACAAAATGAGGAATATGTGCCTTAAGAGAATTCGGCACCCCCCTTCACCTAGTCTCCTTGCCGTCCACTCCTTTTCAACAAGGAGTTCAAAATTTCTAAACTCCCCAAATCACTCTAGGCCAAGCATTTGAAATTATTCAAAGGAATTTGAATCACCAAGTTCCTTCTTTTTCTCCTTGCCACCCTTTAAAAATATCCACATAAAATCCAATTAAATCCTTATTTATCTAAAAGAATTTGAATTGAGCACTCCTCTCTCTCTCTTATCGTCAAAATAAAGAGCAAAAAAGGAGATTTCTGTGACTCGAACATAGACTCCCCTTGCTCCCCTTGTGGCGTTAATTCCAGCTCCTAAGTGGCCTCCCTTTTGCCACTTTTCCAAGGCCTTTTTAGTGACAAATTTCCCCTCATTTAACTTGTAACCCCTACTTACTAAGGCTCCCTATCTTTAAAGCTTACAAATAAAATTTTCTACTACTCAGCTCGCTTCTAGACTTACAACTAAGTCTTGAAACATCTCAAACAACGACACCACAAAATTTCAAACACAAGCAAAACAATGCAATCTAAAATTAACCCCAATTTAGGATGTTACAGCTCTACCCCTTAAAATAAATTTCTACCTCGAAATTACCCGATTAGAAGAGTCAGGGTATTGTCGCCTCATCACATCCTCGGGTTCCCACGTGGCTTCTTCCGTACCATGGTTCTCGCCATAGTACTTTCACCAAAGGTATCGACTTTCTGCAAGTGAACTTTGACATCTCGGTCCAAGATCTGGACTGGTTCTTCTTCAAAGATAAGTCCGAGTTTACCTCAATCTCGCATCGCACAACGTGTGATGGATCTCGACCGATATCGCCTAAGCATTGACACATGGAAGACGCCATGAATCGACTCAACTCTGCCGGCAGCTGAGCGGTGATAAGCTACCGGTCCCACTCGCTTTAACATCAGATATGGGCCGATGAACCTTGGGCTCACTTTTCCTTTTCGCCCAAATCTCAATACCTTCTTCCAAGGCAACACCTTCGAAAAACTTTATCCCCTACTCGCGTACTCCATTTCTTTGCGCTTAAGATCGGCGTAGGACTTCGCCTATCCGGCTTCCTTGAGACGAGCTCGAATTACCTTAACCTTGTCTTCGGTTCACACCAACTCTGACCCAAAACTTGTCGTTCACCCAACTCCGTCCAACATGTAGGAGTACGGCACTTTCGTCCATACAATTGCCTCATATGGTGCCATCTGGATACTCGCTTGATAACTATTGTTATAAGCGAATTTCGCTAACGATAGGTACTCCTCCCAACTACCACCAAATCCAAAACACATCCTCTCAAAGATATCCTCTAAAATCTGAATGACCCTTTCCGATCGCCTCGTCGATCGTGGATGGAATGTCAGATCGAAATCCACTCGTGTGCCCAAAGCTTGATGCAACGCTTTCGAACCTTGATGTGAACCTCGGTTCCTTATCCGAGATAATTGATACTGCACCCCATGCAATCTTACAATTTTTGACACATACAAATTTTAGCTAGCTTCAAGTGAGTAATCCACCCTTACCGGTATGAAGTGAGCTGATTTAGTCGACGGTCCACAATCACCCAAATCTGCGCCCTTCTGCTGGGCGTGAGGGGTAGCCCATCGACAAAGTCCATAGTGATCCTTTCCCATTTCCACCGAGGATCTTCACCGGTTGGAGTAACCCGATGGCAACCGGTGTTCGGCCTTAACCTGCTGACACGTCAGACACTTTCCCACAAATTCAGTTACCTCACGCTTCAACTCCGGCCACTAGAACTGCTTCCGCAAATCCCCATACATCTTGCTACCTCCAGGATGCATAGCGTATGGGCTGCTATGTGCATCTTGAAGAATCCTTTGCCTCAATTCCACATCCTTTGGCATACAGGCTCGTCCTTGAAAACATAGTACACCATCACAAGACAAACTATACCCTTCCAAACCACCATCTTGAACTTGTAACCTCTGCGCACTCAAACTGTCATCTACCAATTGTTTTTCCTTAATCTCCTCGATCCAAGTTGGCTTAACTTGCAGCTCTGCCAAAAGACTTCCATTGTCGTATAGACTGAGGTGAGCAAACATCGCTCTTAAGTCCGTCACGACCTTCCGGCTCAACGCGTCAGCCACCACATTAGCCTTGCCCGGATGGTACTCAATTGAACAGTCGTAGTCCTTCAACAGCTCAATCCATCGACGCTGCCTCAAGTTTAAATCCTTCTGGGTCAAAAGATACCTCAGACTTTTGTGATCCGTGTAGACTATCGACTTCTCCCCATACAAGTAATGCCTCCATATTTTCAAAGCGAAGACTACTGCCGCTAACTCCAAATCGTGAGTTGGATAGTTAACCTCATGCGGTCTTAGCTGACGGGATGCATAAGCCACTACTTTCCCTTCTTGCATTAACACACACCCCAAACCAGTATGGGATGCATCACAATAAACCGTGAACAACTTTCCAGCCTCAGGCTGAACCAGAACCGGAGCTTCCGTCAGAATCTTCCTTAGCTTGTCAAAGCTTTCCTGCTGCTTCTCCGACCATACAAATGGAACTCCTTTCCGTAATAACTTAGTCAACGGCGCTGCGATTAAAGAGAATCCTTCCACAAATCTTCGATAGTACCCTGCCAGACCCAGAAAACTTCGAATTTCTGCCACTGACCTAGGCGGTTTCCATTCCAACACCGCCTCAACCTTACGAGGGTCCACTCTAATCCCTTCAGCTGATACTACGTGACCTAAGAAAGCCACCTCCCTAAGCCAAAATTCGCACTTACTGAATTTGGCATATAACTGCTTCTCCCTTAGTACTTGTAAGACTATACACAAATGCCTGTCATGCTCCTCCTCCGTCTTTGAATAGACCAATATGTCGTCTATAAACACCACAAAAAACTGATCCAAGTACTACTGAAACACCCTATTCATTAAGTCCATGAATGCTGCCGGTGCGTTGGTCAACCCAAATGGCATCACCAAAAACTCGTAATGCCTATACCGAGTACGGAACGCCGTCTTGTGCACATCAACCTCCTTCACCTTAAGTTAATGATAACCCGACCTAAGATCTATCTTCGAGAACACCGATGCACCCTTCAGTTGGTCAAACAAGTCATCAATCCGGGGCAACGGATACTTGTTTTTGATCGTTAACTTGTTTAGCTGATGGTAGTCGATACACATTCGCATTGAACCGTCCTTTTTCGTGACAAACAACACAGGTGCTCCCCATGGAGATATACTTGGTCGGATAAACCCTCTGTCCAAGAGTTCCTAAATTTGAGCCTTCACCTTCACCAATTCCTTTGGTGCCATTCGATCTGGTGCTATAGACACAAAGTGCCGCTCCGCAACAACAAGTCTATACCGAACTCAACTTCCCGATCCGGAGGCGCACCCGAAGTTCTTCCGGAAATACATCAGCGAATTCCCTTACTGTTCGAACCTTCTCAACTGTTGACTCCTTAGCCTCCAAGGCACATATACGAACCGAAACGCCTCACAACCCTTCTTGACCATCTTCTCACCTTCAAAGCGGATACCACGTTAGATAGGTAATCTCTTCTATTGCCTATCATGACCACTTCATCACCCTCACCATCTTTAGAACCATGCGCTTAGCGTACAGCCCAACCTTGCTTGATACTTAACCAACCACCCATTCCAAGAATCAAATCGAACTCCTCAAACGGCAGTTCCATCGGATCGACCATAAATACTACCCTTGGAGTTCTAAGGAACATCTCTATATAGCTTGTCCACAACTACAGAGTGACCTAGAGGGCTAATTATCATCATCTCCTAGAAGCGCCTCAAAGTCTAAGTTCATAGTCTCTACCACACTACTAGCAACGTATGAATACGTCGAACCCACATCAATTAATGCAACATATGGAAGACCAAAAATTAGGAACGTACCGATTATGACGTCCGGTGCGTCACCCTCCTCTCGACGCCTTGCTGCGTAGACTAAACCAGGTTGTCTCACCTCCGTGTTGCTCGCACCCTCGCCTGGTCAGGTGTACCGCGACCTCGACTAGAACCATTACCTCCTCTACCATTACCACGACCCTCCGTGGTGGTCCTTCGCTTAACCCGAGTACGCTCACCCTCCGGGCCGATTCTTAGCTAACTTCCGAGGACAGGTCCCTACACGGTGATCCAACGATCCACATTCAAAACATCCCCTTTCACCGGTCCAACAACCTCCCCAATGTGATTTCCCACAGCGATTACACCGAGTCGGTCTCTCGACAGCGCCCATGGGCCTCCTCGCCTCGATTCGGCCCACTCGCCTAGCCGTCTTCTCAGCATTACTACCCGATCCAGATGACCCAAAGCCTCTTTTCGCTTATTCCTATCATAGTTCTGTCTCACGGACTCCTTGACCCCTCTCGGCTACCTTAGCCTTTTCCACTGAATGCAAGAAACTCACACTTCTGCAGGTGGAGCAATCAAAGCAACCTTAACTCATCCCAAAGTCCGTCTTCAAAGCGAACACAACGATCATGCTCTGCTGACACAATTCCCCGAGCATAGCGGCTCACCCTCAAGAATTCTGCTTCATACTCCTAGCGCACTTATTTCCTTGTACCAACCCCGAAAAAGCTTTCTTACGGCATCGCAGTAGCCGAGCCCACATACTTCTTCCGATAAGCGCTTTGAAAATACTCCCAAGTAAGATCATCTGCCGTAGCACTATCCCGAACCGTGAGCCACCATTGATATGACTCATCCTTTAGAAGCGACACCGCTCCTTTCAGCTTTCCTCATCCGTCAGTCCGCATCATCCATGATTCTCTCTGTCGATTCTAACCAATATTCTGCCGCACTGGGTGCCACTCTCGATACACCCCGGAATACCTCCGCTCCGTTGGATCAGAGTCGCTCGGGTACAGACTTCTAAGTTCCCGAATTTCCTCCCGCACCAGCCACCAACTCTAGAACTCACAGCACAGCCTGTGATACAGCGTCATCCACCGTTTGGGCTTGCTGCTCAATGCCCACAGCTGGGGGTGGTGGTGGCGGTGGTGCCTCATTGTCCGATCCTTGACCTGACCTAATGGGTTTCGACACGGTGATCCTGCCTCCACCGCGTCCACGATGGCCACATCCTCTAGAGCTCATTCTAACTATTGCGCTTTAATCTGATTAAGAAATTTTCATGGATTAGTACTTGTTTCACTTGGTTATCCGCGAAGAATTTTATAAAGAGAGTTTAATAGAGATTCTTTCGATCAATCAAAGGTTTAAGTCCTCTATCCTAGTTTACATAGAAGGGCACATCCATTCCCTAATACCTTTCATACTTATTCACTCATCCCAGGGGTAGTTTCGTCTTTTTCCTACAGGGGTTTTTTCGTAAATTTCCAAAGTCAGGGTATTATTTATTGTGTTTGGCCTATGACCGAGTCCTCTTGGTTAGGGTGAACCGAAGCTACGCACTAGGTAGGAATCCTGCGAAGAGGAGGTGAGTCACGAGGACTGCTTAAGTACCAAGCTCTTCCAGATCCAGTCCTAGACATGCGCACAAGGGTTACCACACCCTAACTCGGCGACTTGGTCATAGGTTTGTTTAATTAAGCATTTAAAGTCTTATGTCTTTTGTTGGAGTGGGCTAGTCCTAAAGTTCAAACACCTATCATACTATCTACGCTCCATACCTACCCTTCTACCAATAATAATTCATATAGAAGTCAGAAGTACTTACCAGGCGGATTGGTGCCGGAGACTCGGGCCATGCTGTTCAAAACCAAAAATATTTCAAAAGGCCTACCAAAACATTTTGGGCCTTGGGCCCCACAATGTTATGAGTTTTGAACTGGGCTCGATACCAATTTTGTAACACCCCAAACTCGGCCCAAACATTTCGACCGAATTTGGTATGTTACAGAGGAAAACATTTTTTAAAAATTCCTTTAGCCACTTAACTTTGGGTGAAAACATCTCATTTTATATCGTTTTGTTAAAACCATTCAGGTGTGTGAAGAAACCGCACTTAGTTATATTTAAAGATCTATTAAGTGAGGTTGTTACCGATATTGAATGTAACCGATGGCACAATAAAACATTTTTGCGTTTAAATTTAAGAAACTGTGTGTACCCATTTTAAAGTCATTAAGTAATTTAAACAAATTATCCAAAATATGTAAAGTAAGCAAAATAAAAGTCTTAGGAGGCCTTATTACAACTTGAACAAATAAATCCAAAATAAAATAAAAATAATTCAAAGTTCGTTTAATCAAATTCCCACTGCATGGCCACCTCGAGTCCATCCGGCTCCTCATCCGCGATCTACAAGTCACCTGAAAAAGTTAAAGGAGAAGGTGAGTCACCAAGACTCAATGTGTAACCCTTCCCCCAGTTTAGTGCAACATCATACACAATTTATAACTAAGTTAACATGCACTAAATTTAACATGCACCCAACCTAGCCATCCAACGCTCCTTTCTCTACCCCGTGTGGTACCAAACCACTGGTGGTGCCAAACCACTGGTGTCCAAAGACATGATATCCATCAATATTGTGTCGCTAAACCACCGGTGACTCAAGTCACGAATAGTAGTGATGGGGCCAACCCATCGTGTGATACCAAATCGCTGGCGTCAATCCCGTTGTATTATCATCTGGGGGCCAACCCACTGTGGGTACCAAACCACCGACGAGACGCTATGAGGTGCCAAACCTCCGTGACCGTAGTCACGAAATGTGGTACCAAACCACCGTATCCGTGAGACACGGATATCACTTCCTCCACTCGCTTAACCCACATCACCAATGATATGCATTTAACAAAAATCATGCCAACATGTTTATTTAACAACATATACCAAATATGTCATGCTTCCCAAAAGCATCATAAAGAAAACTCATAACAACAAGGACTTACCTGAATCCTTGCCTATACCATGATGGTATTAAATCCCATTCTACATCAAATCAGTTTAGCATATACAATGCCTTTAGCACAGTTATTAGTTATAAAGTGTGTATGTACACACCTGTTACTAACGATAGCTCTAAATCCTTGAAGAAACAATCGGCCACACAAGATATCCTTGCTCCTACACGTCCTTTGAATATTAGCCCCCACACACTATGTGTTTCTGCTTCCCTACAATCGGCAACCATCCATATTAATAGCCTTCGGCTTTTCCATCACTAAAAATGTAATCTATTAAAATAGATCCTTACCACCACTTACCAACCGATTGCCTAGTGCAAAGAGACTTGGATTGATTACTTCAAAAATCCCGGAGTACCTAGATAAAATCGATTCCAACAAGAATAATTAACACCTTGCTCTCAAATACCGAAATCGGCTCTTACTCTTTTACAAGTCGACAAAGACCAAGAGAGGAGAAGAAATAGGCATTCGGCTATAAGCACTTACCTTCCCAAACCGATTGAAAGAAGATTCCCAAAGAGATCTATGCCACTTTTAACATTCGGCCAAAGTGCTTCTAGGTAGGAGAAGGGAATTTCGACACACCAAAGGAGTATATTCGGCTAGATGGAAAGAAAGAAATATGGGGGTTTCGGTTTGAGAAGAGAAGAAAAGAAATAAGTGGGAGATGAGAGTGTAGGGATTCACCAAAGAAAAGAGAAGAGGATCAATGGTTTTCTGGTTTTGAGAGAATAAAAAGGAGAGAAAGAAAGAAAATCAAAGACGAAGGAGTGGAGAAATTCGGCTACTTGCAAATGGAGAAAAGAAAACAACAAAATGAGGAGTATGTGCCTTAAGAGAATTCAGCACCCCCTTCACCTAGTCTCCTTGCCGTCCACTCCTCTTCAACAAGGAGTTCAAAATTTCGGCAACTCCCCAAATCACTCTAGGCCAAGCATTTGAAATTATTCAAAGGAATTTGAATCAGTCAAGTTCCTTCTTTTTCTCCTTGCCACCCTTTAAAAATATCCACATAAAATCCAATTAAATCCTTATTTATCTAAAAGAATTTGAATTGAGCACTCCTCTCTCTCTCTTGTCGTCAAAATAAAGAGCAGAAAAGGAGATTTCTGCGACTCGAACATAGACTCCCCTTGCTCCCCTTGTGGCGTCAATTTCAGCTCCTAAGTGGCCTCCCTTTTGCCACTTTTCCAAGGCCTTTTTAGTGACAAATTTCCCCTCATTTAACTTGTAACCCCTACTTACTAAGGCTCCCTATCTTTAAAGCTTACAAATAAAATTTTCTACTACTCAGGCCTGCTCTAGACTTACAACTAAGTCTTGAAACATCTCAAACAACGACACCACAGCCCAAACACAAGCAAAACAATGCAATCTAAAATTAACCCCCAATTTAGGATGTTACGCATGTAGTGATTGATCCTCGGGGGAGAGAATGCAACCACTGTTTGGCTTTATTCCTCAACGAAAAGGGAAACAACCGAAGACGTATGGCATCATCAGAAACGCCATTTATTTTGAAGGTATCACAAAATTCTAGAAAATTTGCTAAGTGTGTGTTAGGATCTTCATCCTGCAAACCATCAAACTGAACAAACTGTTGTATCATCTGTATAGTGTTAGGTTTCAATTTGAAATTATTTCCAGCAATAGTAGGTCTAACAATACTCGATTCAGTTCCAGTTAAATTAGGTTTAGCATAATCATACATAGTTCGAGGAGCATGATTTTCGACCATCTCTGGAGGTAGCGGATTATTCTCAGCCATCTCTTCGGTGGTATTGGTTTCGTCTTCTTGCTCTTCCTCTATGTAAGATAAGCTTTGCCTTATCTCTCTACGATTTCTACGAACGATACCTTCAATATCACTGTCGTAAATCAGGGGTCCTGTCGGGTTCCTTCTAGTCATAAACTAGAGGAACCTGGAAGGAACAAATAAAAGAAGAAAAATTAGAAAAGTTAAAAACAAAAAAAAAGTAAATTGAAAAAATAAAAAAAAATGGCTAAAGTAATAAAAAATTGAGCGTTCTTAATATTTCGGTTCCCCGACAACGGCGCCAAAAACTTGATCGTGTCCAAACTAACTATGACAACGAATAAGGCAAGTGCACCTATGGAACAGTAGTATAGCTTAGTGACAAGATCAGATTGTCGAACCCAAAGGAACCAGAAGTACTAATACTAACTTTCTTTTTATTATTTAGCCTAAGAAACAAGGGAATTTGTTGTTTAAACTAAAATTAACTAACTACTAAGCTAAAGATGCTAAGACAAAGAGAACGAATTTGGGAAAATACTTGTGAGAAAAAAAACCAATTGATTAAGAAGATACCCAAGGAAGAATCCACCTAGACTCCACTTGTTATCTAACTCTGAACCAGACGATTTATTCACTTGACTTGATCCGTAGGATTCCCTAATGTATATTAATCCCTCTCTCGAGGCGACCAACGTCTGATTAATTGAAATCTCTTTCTAATTAAAACCCCTAGAGTTGCATTAACTCGATCTATGGACTCCCATATTAGGTTTCACCCTAATCCGGAAAAATTTCGTCACCCTATGTCTAGGCGCGCGAGCAACTCCGCTTAACTATGCTAGATCTACTCTTAGGCAGGGACTTTTTCTCCACCACCTAAGCACATCAGTACTTGAATCAATATCCTGGAATATCAAAGCAAGAATTAAGAACACTTAATTAAGAACAAATCAAGTATTTATCATATAGTTTAGCAAACGATAACAAGATTCATCTTAGGTTTCATCCCCCTCAAGTATCTGAGGGTTTAGTTCATAATTATAAAAGAATACATCTCAGAAGAAAAGGTAAAACAAAACATAAGAAAAACCCTAAAACCCCTTGAAGGAATTAAAGAGAAGATCCTCCGTGTTGAGTATGACTCCGTCTTCTTGAGATGAATCAACTGGCTTTCTTCGAGTAAATTCCAAAATTCTGACCTCTCTTGGCTCGGCTCCTTGGCCTAGCTGGACGCCCATTGAAGGTTGGCCTCTAGGGTGTTTATATAGGCTTTTGGATTGGCTTTCTTTGCCTCTAAGTACCCTAATCTGAATAGAATTCTTCTTTGTCACGTCAGGGACATGCCCATGGCACACGCCCGTGTGAATCGTGGCCAGGCCGTGTTCGAACCTGCTAAAGGAGCACGGCCGTGTGGTCTTGGGTCCAGGCCGTGTCGATTTCGTGATATGGCCCATTTACTCTATTTTAGGCCCGTTTCTTGTTCTTTTCATCCTCCGGTGCTCTCCTGAGTATAAAACATGAAATTAAAGGATTAAGAGCACCAAATTACACAATTCAAGGGATAAATCATCCAAAAGTATGCTAAATGTGTGTTTAAAATATGTTATTATTACGGTTTATCACACGGAGAAGCACCGGATTTGATTCTTATTCCCTATCCCTTTAATTTTTGTTGTTTTTATGATGAACATATCTATGAATATTTATTTTGTTGGAATGGTTAATTTAATCAGCTTAGCTTTAATTTAATTCGTGTTGGTTTGATTGCATTTTGTCCTCTTAAATTATGAAAATTGTGTTTATGTTGTTATAGGCCTCGGTAAAATGCTTGATTAAGTAAAATCATGCCTAAGTTATTCTGGCATTATAATTGTTTAGATAACTAAAGAATTAATTATTTAAACGCATTGAAATTGTAATTAATGGACACAGTACTTAATCAGTGAATGTTTAATTCTTCTAAGGTAGATGAAGAATAGATTAGCATTGTATTCGGCGATACATATGCCTTGCATAACTTGCAAGATTATTGTGATTAAACTGTTTCAAGGTAAGGATACTTTGTTACCTCACATAGTCTTTTATATGCTTATTAGGTTGAATTAATCGTTTGAATCAACATAGGAATATGCGAGAGATTGTTTAATTTAATAAGTATGTATGTGCAATAACATGTTTACCTTTATAAATATGTTTAATCGGTCGAATTGACATAGAAATATGTACAAGAGATGAATGGATTTTTTATTTGTAAATATGTTCATAAGTTAGCAAATTACCGAGTTGCCGTGAATTTATTTGTAACAACATAAACATGAGTTTAATAATTCTAAGTTAAGAAATGTAATTGATCTAACACAATTATGTCATCATGATTAAAATCAGCTTTTGAAATCATGCATTAGAACTTTATTTTATTTATTTATTTTACTTTGTTTTCTAGTTTTTAATCATTTCTTAAAACAAAATATTTTTCTTCACCAAAGTGTTTTAAATTGCATTCATAAATAATTCTTTTCACAGTCCCTGTGGGTACAATAACTCGACATTTACTTGTCACTTTATTACTTGTTGCGATTGTGTACACTTGCACATTTCCATCGTTCCACTTCTTAATCAACTTTTCTCTTTCCTCGGCTAAGGTCTTCGGCTTTTCAAGCCCGATCAACTAACACGATGAATTCTTTTAAATCTAATATCCCGACCAGAAGTTTAATATCCTCGTTCAACCTGTCAACAAACCGCTTGCACATAATCTCTTCAGTAGAAACATACTCCCAAGTGTACTTGCTCAACCATACAAATTCTCTTTCATATTTGGTTACAGTCATGTGGCCTTGTTTCAGTTCTAAAAACTCTTTATCCTTTTGATCCAGAAACCGTTGACTGATGTATTTCTTTCAGAATTCAGTCTGAAAGAACTGTAACAGTCTAGTTTATTCCCTAGTCGGAACAGTGGTTTCGGGACCACAAATCTGAGTCTAAATATTACTTTAATTTTATTTTTTGTGCCTATGATATGTGATTAAGCATGTGACAAAGTTTCGTAAGTTAATTTGTCTGTCTGTGTGCTTAATTTGATAAAGAGGATTAAATTGCATTGAATGCAAAATTTGAATGCTATTTGTTAAAGCACCTATTTGAAATGGCTTTTAAATGGGGAGGATTTATGTGGCAATTTAGCCAATTTTAAGATTAGTGGACGGTGGTGGACCTTGATTTTTAAGGTTAATAAAATAGAAATTTTTATAATAATATATATGTTATAATATACAAATATTAGAAAGCCATTATGTTGGTATTCATCATTCTATTAGAACCGAAACAAAGAAAAGAAAACGAAGATAAGAAAGCTAGGGTATTCGACCATTTCTAAGTTCAATTCAAGGTATGATTTTAATTGCTTTTTGATAATTTCTACATTTTTACAATTGTTGCTTAGTATACTCTAAAGCCCATGTTGTAATTTGAAGAATTCATGATATTTGTGAGATGTGCTATTGATGAAATAGTAAGCTTTTTGATGAGTTTGATTGTTAAACGAAAGATATGTGTTAGATGAACATGCTTTGTTCTTGAAATTTTGATGAATTTAGCTAATTAGGGCTAAATTGAGAAAATAGTAATTTGAGGGACTAAATTGCAAATTTTATGGAAAATATGGGCTTGTATGATATACATAAGCATTCGGCTAAGCATGAGCATGTGATGATTTTGTGTATTTGATGTTTTGAGAAAAATGGACTAAATTGATAAAATGTGCAAATGTGAGGGTTAAGTTGCAAATAACCCTAAATGTGTGATTTTGGATTGAAATGAATATGTTGGTTAATAAAAGGGTTAAATTTGAATATGTTTAGATCAAAAACCGATGAAAATGGACTTAGATCGCGGGAAAACGAAAGTAACCAAGTAGCCGTTTCCGTTTCCGTTGAATCAAATTCGAGGTAAGTCATTATGCAAATAAACGTATTTTTATTGAATAGAGTATGTTCACATAACTATTGATAATGATGAATGTATATGAGATGTTGTGTACGTGAATTTCGATATAAGAACGACATAGTGACAATATCTGAGAAGTCCCGTACGAACCTAGGAATAGATAGGATTAGTTATGTCATGACATAGGTGTCTGTTCTGAAATATCATGTAAGACCACGTCTGGGATGTCAGCGTTGATATGTGATTTCGTGTAAGACCACGTCTGGGACGTT
Organism: Gossypium sturtianum; assembly: GCA_025698515.1. Lineage (NCBI taxonomy): Eukaryota > Viridiplantae > Streptophyta > Magnoliopsida > Malvales > Malvaceae > Gossypium > Gossypium sturtianum. The sequence continues at coordinate 130,356,557 of CM046948.1, forward strand.
GGGATCGATATGAGATTTACGTGTAAGACCATGTCTGGGACATTGGCATCGTATTGATTTGTGTAAGACCCTTTCTGGGACAGTGGCAACGATATCTGAGTACATGTAAGACCTCATCTGGAACGTTGGCATTATACGACTATTCTGAGATTTCTTAACATCCTATTAGATTCCGAACGGTTCAACGGACAAGTCTGAGAAATGAACAACTCTATGATTTGTATATCTGTTTCAGGTACGTTTGAAAAGTACACTATATGTGTATGAAAGGTAAGTATCTATATGAACTTACTATGATGAATATGTGCAATGGAATGATGAGATGATATGTGAAATTATTCTGAGATGAACTATGTGTATATATGGTAATAAGTTGAAATATATGATAAATTGTGGCTAAACCATTGAGCCAAACTCTATGTGAGATGTATATGCTGTGAGAACCATTATTGTCATTGAATAAATATGCTATGTGCCTTTAAAGTTAAGTTTATTTGTATATGACTTACTAAGCTTTTGGAAAGCTTACTCTGTATGTGTGTTCTCTCTGTTTTATAGATCGTCAAAGCTACTGAAGGCTCGGGGACCGTCGAGGATCGTCATCACACTACGCAATCTCATTTTGGTATATTTTGGAATTGTATATAGCTAGATATGGCATGTATAAGCTAGATTTTGGTGTAAGTTTGATGTATGAACTTAGCCATGTGATTTGGCTAGTTATGTGTTGGTAATATGCTTAAATGAATATGATAAATGGTACATGTTTTGGTATGGTTTGATAGCATATGAAATGGTTAAGTTTATGGTAAGTGTATGGATGAATTATGCTTGTGTATACATGAGTTTTAGTCTTGTAATTTGGTATGAATGGAATTGGATTGGAAGGTAGAGATTGGATGATTATTTTGATATATTCTTGATTGTCAAATGTGCATGAGTTGTTTTGGTCATATGCTTGTAGGTTTGACCCTAATGTGGGTGGCATTTTGGCCTTGCAAATGGCCTATTTTGCCACACGGTTGTGGCACACGGGCGTGCCTGATGACCGTGGGAGTAAGTCAGTAGCGAGCTAAGGGTACACGGCCATGGTACACGGGCGTGCCTGGTAGTCGTGTGGTTTAGTCAAGATCGACCACGGCCAAAGTACATGGGCGTGCTTGGTGGCCGTGGAGACAAGTCAGGCTCGACCACGGGTAAGACACATGGGTGTGTCTAGCAGCTGTGGGAGGCACACGAGATGCCTCCACGGGCGTGTGTCCTGTATAACTTAGAAAAGTTTTAAATTTTTGAGAAATTCCGTAAGAGTTCGGAGTAGTCACGGCCCTACTCTAAAGCATGTTTAAGGTCTCATTGATCTATGGATGGGACATGACGGTGGTGAATGATGATTTATATTACGATATATCTGTTAAAGTTTCTGATCTGTCAGGTAACACCTACAACCCTAATCCGACGGCGGATACGGGTTAGGGGTGTTACATTTGGTTGGTATTAGAGCTACGGTTTAGTAGATTCTCGGACTAACGTAGCGTGTCAGAGTCTAGCTATACATGCCATATTTTTGAGCTGTGCTAGTGTGATTAATCCTGACGTATAAAATGTGATTTTCGTATAGTAATGGTTCCCGAAAGAGCCGTAACTGACGACGTAGAAAGTAATGCGCCTGCTCCCGCTGAAGGGACAACGCCCTCTGATCCAAGGCCGGCTATGAGAGGTCAAGAGGGAGAAGCTAAACAAGCTTTCTTTCAGATGATGAGTGAATGGTTCACTCAGTTCGTTAGAAATAACCCGACTATTTCACAACCTCCGCCCCCGCCTAATCACCCTCAGATATCTGCTACGCCTCCGACTGTAAATCTAAATCTGTTGAACAAGCCTCCAGTAGACAAAATCCACAAATACGGGGCTGAAGAGTTCAGGGCTACTAGTGATGATGATGCCGAAAAGGTCGAGTTCTGGTTAGAAAACACAATCCGGGTATTTGATGAAATGTCTTTAACTCCAGAAGAAAGTATTAAATGTGTTGTTTCGCTATTACGGGATGCAGCCTATCAGTGGTGGAAAACCCTAACTTCTGTTGTTCTGAAAGAACGAGTCATGTGGGACTTCTTTCAGATTGAGTTTCAGAAGAAATACATTAGTGAGAGATTCATCGATCAGAAATGAAAGGAATTTCTGGATTTAAAACAAGGCCGAATGTCTGTTACGGAATATGAATGAGAGTTTGTGAGACTGAGTCAATATGCTCGTGAATGTGTATCATCTGAAGCTATAATGTACAAAATATTCGAAAATGGCCTTAATGAAGATATTCGTTTGCTACTCGGGATCTTAGAGATAAAAGAGTTTGTGGTACTTGTTGATCGAGCATGTAAAGCCAAGGCACTCGGGAAAGATAAAAGAAAAGCTGAGTCTGAAGCTAGTGATACGAGAAAGAGATTTCTGAACAAATTATTTCAGCCTGCTTCGAATAAATTTAGAGATGATCAAAGCCGTTCAAGAGCTAATATGGGACAAATGAGTAGAAATCGATCTAGATCACAAATGAGTTCAAAAACTCTGACAACTTCAGTAGCAAGTGTTGGAAATGTCCAATCTGAAAGACCCGAGTGTAAGCATTATAGAAAAAGGCATCCGGATAGTTGTAGATTGAATGACCGGGCTTGCTTTCGATGTTGATCGTTAGATCATTTTATTCATGATTGCCCAGAGTCTGTTGAGCCAGAAACCGTCTAGAACCAAAGATCTGATAATGCTCCAGCGAGAGGTAGATCTTTGCGAAACATCAAAAATGTCAGTAGTGGTCAGAGAACTACGAGAGATACTGTTGTGAGATATGAAGCTAGAGAGCCTGCCAGAGCGTATGGCATTCGAGCTCCTGAGGAAGCTTCGTCTCCTGATGTTATAATGGGTATATTTACACTTTATGATACTTCTGTGATTGCATTGACAGACCCTGGTTCTACTCATTCGTATAGATGCATGAACTTAGTATTCAGTAAGACTTTGCCTGTAGAGTCTACTAAGTTTGTTATAAAAGTATCGAACCCCTTAGGTAAAAGTGTCCTTGTTGACAAAGTGTACAAGAATTGCCCGTTAATGTTTCGAGATATCTATTTCCCTGCTGATCTGATGCTTTTGCCATTTGATGAGTTTGATATCATTCTGGGTATGGACTGGTTGACATTGCATGATGCTGTTGTGAACTGTAAAAGAAAGATTATTGATTTGAGATGTCCAAATGATGAAATAGTTAGAGTTGAGTCTAATGATTTGAACGGATTACCTGCTGTGATATCTGTATTGGAAGCTTGGAGCTATATGAAAAAGGGATACGAGTCATATTTTGCTTATGTGATTGATTCGAAAATGTCTGAAAAGAAATTTGAATCGGTGCCAGTCGTCTGTGAGTTTTCTGATGTATTTTTTGAAGAACTGCCGAGATTGCCTCCAATTTGTGAAGTTGAATTTGGAATTGAATTGTTGCCTGGTATGACACCTATTTCGATAGCTCCGTATAGAATGGCACCAACAGAGTTGAAAGAATTAAAGTCTCAGTTGCAAGAATTGACAGATAGAGGGTTCGCTAGACCGAGTTTCTCACCGTGAGGTGCTCCTGTTCTGTTTGTGAAAAAGAAAGATGGCACGATGAGAATGTGCATTGACTACCGTCAGTTAAACAAAGTGACTATAAAGAATAAATATCCGTTACCCAGGATTGATGATTTGTTTTATCAGTTAAAAGGAGCTACTGTGTTTTCGAAGATAGATCTGAGATCGGGTTACTACCAGTTATGAGTAAAAGACTCAGACATTCCGAAAACTGCCTTCAGAACAAGGTACGGGCATTATGATTTTTTAGTTATGCCTTTTGGACTAACAAATGCTCCTGCTATTTTTATGGATCTAATGAACAAAATATTCAGACTGTACCTAGATCGATTTGTTGTTGTATTCATAGACGACATTCTGATTTATTCACGGGATGAGACTGAACATGCCAAACATCTGAGAATTGTGTTGCAAACTCTGAGAGAAAAGCAGTTGTATGTGAAATTCAGCAAATGTGAATTCTGGTTACACGAGGTTAGTTTTCTAGGACATATTGTATCAGCATCCGGTATACGAGTTGATCCAAGTAAGACTTCTGCTATTCTGGATTGGAAACCTCCGAAGAATGTTTCTGAAGTCCGAAGCTTTCTGGGACTAGCTGGTTATTATCGTCGGTTTGTAAAAGGATTTTCAGTGATAGCTACTCCGTTAACTAGATTGCTTCAGAAAGATATTAGGTTTGAATGGTTCGATAAATGTCAGAAAAGCTTTGATCAGTTGAAAACTCTGTTAACTGAAGCTCCAATTTTGGTACAGCCGGAATCAGGCAAAGAATTTGTAATTTACAGTGATGCTTCGTTAAACGGTCTGGGATGTGTACTGATGCAAGAAGGCAAAGTAATAGCTTATGCCTCGAGACAACTAAAGCCTCATGAAAAGAATTATCTGACGCATGAACTTGAGCTAGTTGCGATTGTGTTCGCATTAAAGATTTGGCTTCATTATCTATTTGGTGAGAAATGTCACGTATTTTCGGATCATAAAAGTTTAAAGTATCTGATGACTCAAAAAGATTTGAATCTGCAACATATAAGATGGCTAGAGTTTTTAAAAGACTACGAACTTATGATAGATTATCATCTGGGTAAAGCTAATGTTGTAGCCGATGCACTGAGTCAGAAATCGCTGTCTGCATTGCATGCTTTGAATGCTCAGTTAGACCTGTCTGATGATAGTTTCGTAATGGCTGAATTGAAAGCTAAACCATTGTTTTTACAACAGATATGTGATGCTCAGAAAGTTGACAACGAAATGTTAGCGAAACGAGCTCAGTGTGATTCAAATTCTGATTCTGAATTTAGAGTTGTTGATGATTGCTTGAGATTTCGAGACCGTATCTGTGTCCCGAGAAACTTTGAGTTGTTACAGCTAATTCTGAGTGAAGCTCATAGTAGTCGCCTATCTGTTCATCCGGGAAGCACTAAAATGTATCATGATTTGAAGCAACACTACTGGTGGTCAGGTATGAAACGAGATATTTTCGACTGTGTCAAAATGTTTAATTTGTCAGCAAGTAAAAGCTGAACATCAGGTTCCGTATGGGTTGTTACAACCGATTCTGATTCCCGAGTGGAAATAGGATAGAGTGACAATGGACTTTGTTTCTGGACTGCCTCTGACTCCGAGAAAGAAAGATGCAATTTGGGTCGTAGTTGATAGATTGACGAAATCTGCCCATTTCATTCCTGTGAGATCTGATTATTCACTTGATAAGTTAGCCGAGCTTTACATTTTTGATATTGTAAGATTACACGGGGTACCATTATCAATTGTGTCTGATAGAGATCCGAGGTTTACGTCACGATTTTGGAAGAAATTGCAAGAAGCCTTAGGCACAAAATTGCATTTCAGTACCGCTTTTCATCCGCAAATAGATGGTCAGTCTGAGCGGATAATTCAAATTCTCAAGGATATGTTAAGATTCTACATTCTTGAATTTAACAGTACGTGGGAACAGTACCTGCCATTGATTGAATTTGCTTATAATAACAGTTTTCAGTCGAGCATCAAAATGGCACCTTATGAAGCCTTGTACGGACGTAATGTCGTACACCTCTGTATTGGACTGAGCTCAGTGAAAATAAGCTACACTGGGTTGATTTGATAAGAGATACTGAATAGAAAGTGAATGTAATCCGTGATAGTCTGAAATCGGCATCTGATCGTCAGAAGTCTTATGCGGATTTGAAACGGAAAGAGATTGAATTTGAGATCAGTGACAAAGTATTTCTGAAAGTGTCTTCGTGGAAGAAAGTACTCCGATTCAGACGTAAAGGCAAGTTGAGTCCGAGGTTCATCGGGTCATATGAGGTTATTGAACGAGTTGGGCCAGTCGCATATAGATTGTCGTTGCCCTCTAAGCTAGAAAAGATACATAATGTATTCCATGTTTCGATCCTCCGTAGATACCGTTCTGATCCGTCACATGTGATTACTATGTCTGAAATTGAAATCCGATTTGATATGACTTATGAAGAGGAACCAATCCGTATCTTAGCTGGTGAAGTGAAAGAGTTGAGAAACAAGAAAATTTCGTTAGTGAAAGTGTTGTGGCATCGACACGGAATAGAAGAGGCTACGTGGGAGCCTATGTAACAGCCCAAATTTGGGTCTAGTCAGAATAGTGGTTTCGAGACCACAAATCTGATGAGGAAAATTTTATTTTTATTATATTTTTATGGTCTACAAGTTTACGGAAAGATTTCGTAAAATTTCGTTCAAAAATTTCGACGTTTGAGCACTCAATTTAGTAAAAATGACTAAATTGTAAAAAGTGCAAAATTTGAGTTCTATTTGTTAGATGTGTTAAATTGTTATGTGTTTTTAAATTGGAAGTCCTTATGAGATAATTAGCCCATTAATAAGTTAGTGGGAGATATTTGTTTGGTAATTTTTGAAATTTGGTTGAAATAAAAAGGGTAATTTTGTAATTAAGCTAAAATGGCCTAATAAGACAAAATGATAAAAGCTATCATCTTTTTTTCTTCTTCTTCTTCAACCGATTGTAAAACCAAAAATGGCAGCCATGGATGAGCTCCATTCGCCAAGCTTCTATGGCTTATATAGGTACGGTTTTTGTCCTGTTTTTAATGATTTTTGTATTTTTGAGATCCTCGAAGCTTAATTTGTCTATTTCTACCATTAATTTGAAGTGTAATCAAAGTTTAAAAAATATACCCATGCTAGATAAGCATGTATTTTGATATCTAATGGTAGAATATGGATGTTTGAGGTTAGGAGAACGATGTTTGCTAAGTGATTTTCGGTGAAAACGAGTGAAACGAGCTAATCGATAAAAGTTGTTATTGTTCATAAGTATGCTATAGTAAGAATTTGAAGTTTCTATAGAAGGGAAAAATGTTCAGCATGTCATAAAACATAAGAAAAAGGAATAAAGTTTAATTTACGAGTTTAGGGGTAAAAGTGTAATTTTTGAAAAGTTAGGGGGCAAAATTGTAAATTTGCCAAAATTTGATATGTGAATTGAATTGATTCGTGTGTTGATAAAATGTATTAAATGTGTTAATTTGACATGTTAGATCAAGAAAACATGAAATTTGGACTAAGATCGGGGAAGAACAAAGTTGTGGGCTAAGTCGAGAAAATTAGTCGTTTCGGCATTCGAGGTAAGTTGGTATGTTAATAATAATGCAATAATGTTGTAATTTATATTTGAAAGCTAAATTAGTGAATAAAGTGAATTATGTTGAATTAAATGTTTAATGTGCCAAGTTTATAAATTGATTTAAAATATGTCTATGGTACATGGAAAAGCATTGAAATATTGTTGTAACATCCTGAAAAGGGCCTATGCATTTTTGGTTTAATTGTACGAAATGACATATCTTATGTGTTATGAATATATTTTGAACACTTTTGGAAACCTGGAAATGTATGGAAATGTTAAGTTTAAAAGAGGAAGTGAACATTTTTAGAACCTTGGAAATGTAAGGAAATGTCTTGTAAGGAAATGTCATGGAAATATAAGGAAATGTCTTGGAAATGTCTTGGAAATGTCTTGTAAGGAAATGTCATGGAAATGTAAGGAAATATCAAGTTTACAGAGCCGAACGAAAATTTTTGGAAACTTAGAAATGACCTAGAAATGACGAGTTTTAAGGTTTAAAAGGGGAAATTAAGGCAAGGTGGCCTTAAAAGAAAAAGTTTGTGAAATTTGACACACAAACAGTCTTGGAAAAGTGGTCTGAAGATGCCACTAAGGGCCTATGGAAATGGCGCCATATGCAAGAGAAATGGGTCTGAGTTCGAGTCACTTGGGAAACAAATAAAGGAGGTTTTATTTTTGCTTCCAGTAAGATCGAGGTGGACAAACACATGGCTATAAATTAGGAGCTTTTATTATTTTATAAATAGTGGATAAATAAGGGATTTATTTATCATTATTTCCAAGAGATAATTGTTGGATTAAATTCTTTTAATTTGAATAAAGAAATAAAGAGGAAAATAAGGGAGAAGTGATGGCCAAGTAAGGGACTTTGAGTTTAATAATTTCATTAAGTAAGGATAGTTGCTGAATTATCTTTTATTTTAAGTGATAATTAAAGGATAAAGTTATCGATAGAGGAGTGGTGGCCAAGTAAGGGACTCCTTAGATGATAATTTCGGCTATAAAAAGGAAGGAAGGAGGGCTACTCATCAATTTGTGCTTCCTCCTTTCTCTGCCGAATTCTTAGTGCTCTCTTCTCTTCTTTTCTTTCTTTTCTTTTGTCAAGTCGAGATTAAGTAATTGTTGGAACCTAGCCGAATATTTTCCTCTCCATTAGAAGCCATAGCCGAATCCTCCATCTTTATTCTTCCTTTTCTTTTCTTTCCAATCCATCAAAAGCCGAATCTTGGAAGGGCTTCAAGCATAGGTGCTGTCGATTTCTTCAAAGGTAAGAACAAGTTTGATTCCCTTTCTTTTCTTTTAGATTAGTCGAGAGATGATCTAACCCCATACATATTATGGTTGCCGAATATGGAAGGACCTTTCGGGATTATCAGAGTAGTCGAATAAAAGGAGGAGTATTCGGGATTTCTAAGATTAAGGTAAGACATGTGAATATTCGGCCAAAGGCCTTGATTTATGTTTGATGATTAAGATTAAGTCTAACGTAAGGTTTTAGGGATTTTGACATTCCTAGTGAAACAAGGAACAGTTTTGGGATTTGTTGGTGTTCCAATCGGCAACAAGGTAAGAATACTAATCCTACAAGGATTTGGAGTTTTGGCCGAATGGCTTTTTATTAAGGTAATAAGTGATAAATCAAAGTAGGGATTAAGGATCTAAGCATTAGATCAAGCTTTTCGGGATCTCAAGGAAATTTTAAGCGAATCAGGTGTGTACCCCACACTAACTTTTAATAAGATTGATGGTAATATGTAAAATATGCATGTTTATAAGAATGTGGATAAGGTACCATAATATGGTACAAAGTACTCAGGTACGTTTCCTACTCCTATTAGGATTACGAAATATGTTATATTTAACATGTGAAATTTGATAAGAATGTGAATTTAAGTATGATATGCATGATATGAATAATATGGGTCATTCGGGATATATGAAAAAGGGGAAGTGAATGTGATGACTACGGTCTCACTATCTGAATGTGGTGACTTTGGTCACATTATCTCAATGTGGTAACTTCGGTTACATTATCTCGAATGTGGTGTCTCATGACACAATTATCTGTGGCTATGCCACAAATTTTATATGGGCGATGAGCACGTCGATCGCAGCTGATCGCTTCGATGGTGTGTAGCGGATGGAGGGTTGACTTAGTAGTCCCACGGTGTGACCGCGTGTACGGGGTGTGTAGCGGATGGACAACTAGGTTTGGGTTTGGGAATGCATCATAACTTGTATTCTATGTTTTGAATGTGTATTATGTGATATGCCTGATTCTATTATGATTTAGTGTCGTGTACACATTGAGTCTGTTTGACTCACCCTGTAACACCCCAAACCAGGTCTATGCGTTTAGGCGAGATTCGGTTAGTCACACCAATCGAATATTCATTTAATTCTCTAGTGATTAAAGTAAAACTTTTCTACCAAAACCTTTAAGTAATTTTAAAAGAACTTGAAAGAATTTTAAAGAGTAATTTAGGTGGTTCAAAATGTTATAAAACGCAATGTTTAAGAAAAACTTTAAAAATTTAGCATAAGCCCATAATGAGAGTCTTAAACAAAATTAAATCCATCCACACATAAAAAAAATCCATAAAAACATAATTAGAGGCCTTATTACATCATACCCAAAATAGTAAATAAAATGAATAACTTAAATAAAGTTCATAGTTTATAAAAACCCATGCTCGTAGTATGGCCTCCACCAAGTCATCCCCTACCCAAGTCCACATCAATTTCCATTACCGAAATGGGTAATAAAACGGGGTGAGTTACAAAGAACTCAGTGTGTAACCCACTTACCACCGTTGTTGGGCCAGACCATCAAGGCATTAATTTGGGCTTGAGCCCAATTACAAATTTTAACAATATAAAATGAAATAAAATATATAAAATGCATGTAAAAATGAATTTCCCAAACCAAGCCTAATTTTCCATCCGCTACACACCCCCGTACCAACCAGCACACCTGTGGGGATCAAGTCAACCCACCCCGCCAAACACACCAATCGTAGGCATTAAGCCTTTTTAATAATATTGTAGTGCACTACCGAACTAGATTGTGACATAGTCACCGAACTAGAGGCATTAAGCCAAATTTGTGGCAGAGCCACCGAACTAGATTCATGGCCACAGGCCTTACTTCTCTTCATCATGTATCCCATCCCATGCAATTATGTATGAATAATAAACTTTAATCATAAATAATTTATCAAGTAACCCATAATACAAATGAGTTTTTAATTAAACTTTTCATTTGGGCCTATTAAACAAAATAGTATTTAGCCCGTAAAGCAATCTAGCGAACTTTGGCCCATATTTCGAACTAGAAGGTTTTTGGCCCATTTTATCGATCTAGCAGTTTTTTTAGGCCCAATTTGTCGAACTAGCGCTTTTTCGCCAAATTTATTGACCTAGTAGTTTTTCACCCAATTTAACAATCTAGCGCCTCTTTCGCCCAATTTAACAATCTAGCGCTCTTTTCGCCCAATTTAACAATCTAGCGCCTTTCGGCCCAATTTATCGATCTAGCAATATTTCGCTCAATTTATCGATCTAGCAATATTTCGCTCAATTTATCGATCTAGCAATATTTCGCTCAATTTAACGATTTCGCAATATTTCGGCTCAATTTATCGATCTAGTAATTTTTCCGACTTTAACCGTTTTCATGCATTTACACAAAAGTGTTAATTATCACATAATTTTCGATTTTGCCATTTTTACGATTTATCATAATACTTACTATTTAGTATCTAACCCGAAAGATAAGTGTGAAGTTACACACCGGTTATAGTGAGAACTAGACTTTCCCGCTCACAACACCTATACGTATCACGATAAATTAGAATCACTATATTTTATTAACGAAATCAATCTTAGAAAATAACGATCTAACTTTTACCCTCGGATTTTCGAACTACTTCTACTTGTGGTTTCTCCCCGATTGATGGTTCGTTAACCGATGCAAATCCACGAACAAATAATGGTTCGGGAGTACGAACTACTTCAAACAATTGATTCTCCTCGAATGAACGTCCACAACCCGTGGGAAATCCCGGATTGCTTTGAAACACCTTCGCTTAAACTTAGGGGGAATAACGGAACCACCCTCTTCCGAACACTAGTCACCGCCTCTTTTCTTCCCTTTTGATTGTCTTCAAAGACAAAAGATCGTTAATCCAATCTAATATTACATCAAATATGACTAAGGGTTTAAGGGTGAAATTCGCTACCACAAAGATCCTTGTTCCAAAATATGAGAATCGATCAAACGTTCCTTTATCACCTTAAATCGATTCCAACGTTCTAAGATACCCACGAACACTTGATTTCCAATCTTCCACTATCGCACTATTGTCCACTATTGAAAGAAAGGATTGAGAATGATGTTTGTGAATGATGGAGGATTCGGCTATGTATAACCAAAGAAAAGAGAAAATGGGTCGGCTATGGACACACTAACATTCGCCATGAGAGAATTAATGGAGAAAATTTTGATTGAAAAGAAATAAAATATAAGAGAAGAGATGATGATGATGTTTCGGTTTTCAAAGAGGAGAAAAGAGAAAGAAAAAGATGTGATTAGGAGCAAAGTACATTCGCAATGGAGAAAGAAAACAAAAAGAAAGGAATGGCCTTTTGGTACTAGCAAATTTCTGCACTATGAAGAGGCACAAAAAGAATACTAAAGTGAAAAGCAAAAATGACCAAATGGTCAAAATAATCAAGGCTTACCAAAAGATCAATTTCTGCCAAGGGAGAAAGGTTGAGAAAGAATTACAAAACTTTGCACAAAAGTTGCTAGGAATGACCAAAACAAACTCCTAATCCTAGCCAACTACTAGCATATTCGCCCCAACCCCTAGACCACATTGTCAGCCAAATTCATGGTCAAATGGCCATGAATTAGTTTCCAAAACATTTTCCTTGATATATGCCCTATGTCCCTTATCTTTCCAAATTTTCTTGATTCCATACTATAAGTTAGCTATTTCCTTATTCTTTTAGTCTACTTACCAAAAATGAAAAGTCCAACCTTACCATATCTATTGTTTGGCCGACACTTGCTATACAAGTGCAAAAATAAAAGTTGTCTAAATGCTATACAAGGGATTCAAACCACTCCCCTCATGCAATATCTCATGCGCCAACACCACCTTGCCATTTACTCATCTTATGCTACTTTTTAACACTTAATTTAACTTAAGTGTCAATGCCACTTGCTCCACTTCAATAAATTCTCAAACTAAAAATTATTCCATAACCGAATAATTCTATACTCTTCTTCAGACTATAATAGGCACGAAAAGAAATAAGAAAATTTTCCTTCATAATCTAAACACCAAAACATGCAATAAATCGATACTTGAATTTTAGGGTGTTACAACTCTACCTCTCCTTAGAAAAATTTCGTCTCGAAATTTACCTTGTTGAAAGAGGTGAGGGTATTGTTGCCGACCAGCATCCTCAGCTCCCACGTAGCTTCCTCCGCTCCGTGATTACGCCATAAAACTTTGACCAACGGCACGGTTTTCTTTCTTAGCACCTTAACATCTCGGTCTAAGATTTCCACCGGTTCTTCCTCAAAAGACAAGTCCGACTTCAACTCCACTTCTTCTACCAAAGACTATGTGCGAAGGATCCGATCTATAGCGCCAAAGATGGAAACATGAAAACATTATGAATTTGGCTCAACTCCGGGGTAATTCGATCCGATAGGCCACCGGACCAACACGCTTCACCACACGATATGGTCCAATGTATCTAGGACTCAATTTGCCCTTCTTTCCAAACTCGAAAATCTTCTTCCAAGGTGAGACCTTTAAGAAAACTTGATCCCCACAAAGATACTCGATACTTCTACGCTTTAGATTCAGATACGACTTTTGTCTATCCAAGCTTCCTTTAACCGTGCTCGAATAGCTTTTACTTTTCTTCCGCTTCGAGAGATCACCAGACCTAACATCCGCTGTTCGCCCAATTCACCCAACAACTAGGAGAACGACACCTATGACCATATAATGCCTCGTAGGGTGCCATCCAATGCTAGACTCGATAGCTATTGTTGTAAGCAAATTCTCGCCAACGGTAGAAAATCCTCCCAACTACCTTTGAAGTCGATTACACATCCCCTTAACATGTCTTCCGTAATCTGAATTACTCTTTCGGTTGACCATCCGACCGAGGATGAAAAGCCAGCATCAAGTTTAGCTTTGTTCCCAAAGCTTCATGCAAAGCTTTCCAAAACCGTGACGTAAACCTAGGATCCCTATCTCGATATAATAGACACAAAACCCCATGCAACCTCACGATTTCGGATACGTGCATGCCTTAGCCAACTTCTGAACGAGTAATCCGCATTTAACCGGTAGAAAATGAGCGCCACAAACGATCAACAATTACCCAAACGGAATTTTTCTTAGTAGGTGTTAAAGGTAACCCACTAACAAAATCCATTGTTATCCGCTCCCATTTCCAAAGAGGAATCTTTACCGGTTGTAATAATCCTGACGACAATTGATGCTCCGCCTTCACTTGCTGACAAGTTAAACATTTTCCCACAAATTCAGAAATCTCACGCTTCAACCCTGGCCACCAATATTGTTCACGAAGATCCCGATACATCTTATTTCCTCCGGGGTGCATAGCATAAGGGCTACTATGCGCCTCCCGTAGAATCATTTGTCTCAGATCTGAGTCCTTAGGCATACAAACTCTCCCACGAAAACATAACACACCTTCCGCGTTTATGCTAAAATCCTCTATTCCACTATTTTCAACTTGTTGAATTAAAAGTCCAAACTTCTTATCTGATATCTGTTTTTCCTTGATTTGCTCTAACCACAGAGGCTTCACCTGAAGTTTCGCTATCAGACTACCATCCTCGTACAAACTCAAATGGGCAAACATTGTTCTCAAATCAGATACCACCTTACGACTTAACGCGTCTGCTACCACATTAGCTTTTCATGGATGATACTCGATTGAGAAATCATAGTCCTTTAACAGCTCCACCCATCTTCGTTGTCTCAAGTTTAATTCCTTCTGAGTAAGAAGATACTTAAGACTCTTGTGATCCGTATAGATGATAGACTTTTCACCGTAGAGGTAATGCCTCCAAATCTTTAGAGCAAACACTCTGCAGCCTAACTCCAAGTCATGAGTAGGGTAGTTTACTGCAAGGTCTCAAATGACGAGAAGCATAAGCCACCACTTTCCCACTTTGCATCAATACACATCCTAAGCCCGTGTGTGACGATCGCAAAGAAACTATAAACTCCTTTCCACCTCAGTTGAATCAAGATCTTGGCGCTTAGTAAAATCTTCTTCAATTTCTCAAACTTTCTTGCCGCTTATCGGTCCATATATATGGTACTCCCTTCCGCAATAGCTTAGTTAGGGTGCAAAGAATCAACGAAAATCCTCAACAAAGCGTCTATAGTAACCACCAAACCCAAGAAACTCCGAATCTCACCATCGACTTTGGTGGTTTCCAATCCAATACACCTCAATCTTCCGAGGATCCACCCTTATTCCTTCGGTGATACCACATGACCCAAGAAAGTCACTTCCTTAACTGTAATTCACATTTACCGAATTTGGCATACGCTTGATTATTTCAAGTAATCGCAATACAATTCGCAAATGCGAGTCATGCTCCTCTTCATTCCTTGAATATACCAGAATGTCATCTATGAATACCACCACAAACCGGTCTAAATATGGTTGAAAGACCCGGTTCATCATATCCATAAATGCAGGTGGTGCATTGGTCAACCCAAACGACATCACCAAAAACTCATAATGTCTATAACGAGTTCGGAAAGTCGCCTTGTAAAT
The DNA here is from genome assembly GCA_025698515.1 of Gossypium sturtianum. Lineage (NCBI taxonomy): Eukaryota > Viridiplantae > Streptophyta > Magnoliopsida > Malvales > Malvaceae > Gossypium > Gossypium sturtianum. The sequence continues at coordinate 130,371,648 of CM046948.1, forward strand.
ATCCGCTTCTTTCACCTTAAGTCGGTGATAACCTCGATCTCAAATAAATTTTGGAGAAAACAGAAGCTCCTTCATTTGATCAAACAGTCATCAATTCTTGGCAGAGGGTACCTATTCTTGATCGTCAATTTATTTAATTGCTCGTAGTCAATACACATACGCATTGACCCATCTTTCTTCTAAACAAACAAAACCGGGTGCTCCCCACTTTAGACACACTCGGTCGAATAAAACCCCGATCCAACAATTCTTGAATTTGAGCTTTAAGCTCGCCAACTCTCCTTCGGTGCCATTCTATAAGGAGCAATGGACACTTTGGAGCGTTCCCGGCAAGAGCTCAATACCAAATTCCACTTCCCGATCCGGAGGTATGCCGGGAAGTTCTTCAGAAATACATCCGAAATTCCTTCACTGTTTTCACATCTTCCACTTGACAACTCTTTGGCATCTAAAGCACTAATAAATGCTAAAAATGCTCCATACCCTTTTCGCACCAACTTTTCTCGCCTTTAAGTGCGTATACCACATTTACCAAGTAATTCCTTCGCTCGCCTATCATAATTATTTCTTTATCCTCCACCGTCCTTATTGACATCCGCTTTTCAAAGACAATCCAATTTCGCCGCGGTGCTTAACCAACCAATCCATGCCCAAAATGATATCGAACTCGCCGAAAGGCAATTCCATCAAATTCGCCAAAAATATTTCTCCTTGAATTTCTAAGGGCACATCTCTAAACAGCTTTATTTACTAATACCGACCGTCCCTAAAGGACTAATTACCTTCATCTCACTATCAAAAATTTCAGAGTCTAAATTCAAGTTTCCGGATATGGTGCTAGCAACATACGAATGGGTAGAACCAATATCTATCAAAGCAATAACAGTGTACATCAAAGATGAAGAACGCATCATTATCACATCGTGTGCATTGCCATCCTCACGGCGTCTAACCGCATATACCAATCCCGGCCGTCTTGCATCTATGTTGCCTCTAGGACCATTGCCTCGACCAGCGCACCTTGACCACGCCCAACCCCATTACCACCACGACTGGTCCACGACCTCTCGGTGGTTGCCGAATTCCTCTTCACGGTGGTGCATCGCGATACGAGCTTCCCGAGTTGTATCCATTCGACGAGGGCAATTCCTATATTGATGATCCATCGACCGCATTTATAGCAAGCACCCGCTTTCTTCCGTGACTCTCCATAATGCCGTTTCCACATTCAAAGACGCCTCGACTGACAATTAACGACTTCAGTGTTCTACCTTGAGCGGCTCATCATTCCGAGGCCTCTTCGAAACCTTCTTGAAGAACCCGAATACTTCATATCTCTCTTGCCTCTAGCTCGCTCCCGATTCTCGACGTTCCGAGTTCTTAGCCTCTTCGGCTATCTTGGCCTTTTCCACAAGCGTGGCAAAGTTCTAACTTGTTGTGGGGCTATCAAAACCCGCAATTCATCGCTTCAAGCCATCCTCAAAGCGCACACAACGCTCATGATCCGCTGCCACTATTGTTTGAGCATAGCGACTCAAGCGCAAAAACTCGACTTCATATGTCGCCACTGTCTTATTCCTTGGACCAAATTCAGAATTCCTTCCTTCCGCATCAACATAACTCGTTCCTACATATTTCCCTTGGAAGGAAACTTTAAAGAATTCCCAATTAACTAATGCAGCTTTTTCATTGCCTTCTCGGACAAGATAAGCCACCATTGGTATGCTTCGTCCCTTAACAAGGACACCGCTCCCCTTAGTTTTTGTTCCACCGCACTCAAGATCGTCCATAATTTGCTCCACCGCTCAAGCCAATATTCAGCGACATTTGGAGCTACACCGAGACACCTCACAAAACCTCAAAGACCACTTGATTTCAATCGTTCCGATATCGACCCACGAGCCCAGGTTCTAGCTCCAAATGACCCTTTCAAGGACTCGCAGCATTGCTCGCGTCACCGCATTATCTTCTTCCATATGATCATGTGATCCCGTTTCACTTTCGAGTGACGCAGGTGCATCCATTTCTGGCATATGATCCGGCGCTTCAGTTGCGCCTCTAACACCTCATCCTCTACCACGGCCACGCTCATCGCGTCCACGACCACGTCCTCTAGTGCTCATAATGACTAATTCGATTTAATCTGATTAAGAGTTTTATGAATCAGAATACTATTTCAGTGTTTATTAACGATGTTTTATGATATAAAAGAGATAGAGTTGTTTTCGCAATCATATCATTATTGTCTCAATCTCTACAGTTTCAACACCTAAAACTAGAAGTTCTAGAGTGTTTCTTATGATCATATCACAATGATAATAAACAATCAATATACGATACTTACTTGACTTGGCGCGGATGCTCATGGTGCCATACTACCTTTAAATCAAAAAGTCAAGAAATTTGAGTTGTTTCTCAAACAAATATCTTTGTTGAACCCAAACCACAAATAGAGTTTTGAAACTAGCTCGATACCATTAATTGTAACACTCCAAACCAGTCTATGCGTTTAGACGAGAGATTCTGTTAGTCACACCAATCGAATATTCATTTAATTCTCTAGTGATTAAAGTAAAACTTTTTACCAAAACCTTTAAGTAATTTTAAAAGAACTTGAAAGAATTTTAAAGAGTAATTTAGGTGGTTCAAAATGTTATAAAACGCAATGTTTAAGAAAAACTTTAAAAATTTAGCATAAGCCCATAATGAGAGTCTTAAACAAAATTAAATCCATCCACACGTAAAAAAAATCCATAAAAACATAATTAGAGGCCTTATTACATCATACCCAAAATAGTAAATAAAATGAATAACTTAAATAAAGTTCATAGTTTATAACAACCCATGCTCGTAGTATGGCCTCCACCAAGTCATCCCCTACCAAGTCCACATCAATTTCCATTACCTAAATGGGTAATAAAATGGGGTGAGTTACAAAGAACTCGAGTGTGTAACCCACTTACCACCGTTGTTGGGCCGCACCATCAAGGCATTAATTTGGGCTTGAGCCCAATTACAAATTTTAACAATATAAAATGAAATAAAATATATAAAATGCATGTAAAAATGAATTTCCCAAACCAAGCCTAATTTTCCATCCGCTACACACCCTCGTACTAACCAAAGACACCGTGGGGATCAAGTCAACCCACCCCGCCAAACACACCAATCGTAGGCATTAAGCCTTTTAATAATATTGTAGTGCACTACCGAACTAGATTGTGACATAGTCACCGAACTAGAGGCATTAAGCCAAATTTGTGGCAGAGCCACCGAACTAGATTCATGGCCACAGCCTTACTTCTCTTCATCATGTATCCCATCCCATGCAATTATGTATGAATAACAAACTTTAATCATAAATAATTTATCAAGTAACCCATAATACAAATGAGTTTTTAATTAAACTTTTCATTTAGGCCTATTAAACAAAATAGTATTTAGCCCGTAAAGCAATCTAGCTTAACTTTGGCCCATATTTCAACTAGAAGGTTTCTGCCCATTTTATCGATCTAGCAGCTTTTTTAGGCCCAATTTGTCGAACTAGCGCTTTTTCGCCAAATTTATCGACCTAGTAGTTTTTCGACCCAATTTAACAATCTAGCGATCTTTTGGCCCAATTTAACACTCTAGCAGTCTTTCGCCCAATTTAACAATCTAGCGCATCTTTCGCCCAATTTATCGATCTAGCAATATTTCGGCTCAATTTATCGATTTAGCAATATTTCGCTCAATTTATCGATCTAGCAATATTTCGCTCAATTTATCGATTTAGCAATATTTCGCTCAATTTATCGATCTAGTAATTTTTCCGACTTTAACCGCTTTTCATGCATTTACACAAAAGTGTTAATTATCACATAATTTTCGATTTTGCCATTTTTACGATTTATCATAATACTTACTCGCTTAGTATCTAACCCGAAAGATAAGTGTGAAGTTACACACCGGTTATAGTGAGAACTAGACTTTCCCGCCGTCAACACCTATACGTATCACGATAAATTAGAATCACTATATTTTATTAACGAAATCAATCTTAGAAAATAACGATCTAACTTTTACCCTCGATTTTCGAACTACTTCTACTTGTGGTTTCTCCCCATTGATGGTTCGTTAACCGATGCAAATCCATGAACAAATAATGGTTCGAGTACGAACTACTTCAAACAATTGATTCTCCTCGGATGAACGCCCACAACCCTGGAAATCCCGATTGTCAAACAAATTCCTTCACTTAAACTTAGGGGAATAACGGAACCACCCCTCTTCCGAACACTATTCACCGCCTCTTTTCTTCCCTATTTTGATTGTCTTCAAAGACAAAAGATCGTTAATCCAATCTAATATTACATCGAAATATGACTAAGGGTTTAAGGGGTGAAATTAAACACCACAAAGATCCTTGTTCCAAAATATGAGAATCGATCAAACGCCCTTTATCACCTTAAATCGATTCCAACATTCTAAGATACCCACGGACACTTGATTTCCGATCTTCCACTATCGCACTATTGTCCACTATTGAAAGAAAGGATTGAGAATGATGTTTGTGAATGATGGAGGATTCGGCTATGTATAACCAAAGAAAAGAGAAAAATGGGTCGGCTATGGACACACTAACATTCGGCCATGAGAGAATTAATGGAGAAAATTTTGATTGAAAAGAAATAAAATATAAGAGAAGAGATGATGATGATGTTTCGGTTTTCAAAGAGGAGAAAAGAGAAAGAGAAAGATGTGCTTAGGAGCAAAGTACATTCGGCAATGGAGAAAGAAAACAAAAAGAAAGGAATGGCCTTTTTGGTACTAGCAAATTTCGGCACTATGAAGAGGCACAAAAAGAATACTAAAGTGAAAAGCAAAAATGACCAAATGGTCAAAATAATCAAGGCTTACCAAAAGATCAATTTCGGCCAAGGGAGAAAGGTTGAGAAAGAATTACAAAACTTTTCACAAAAGTTGCTAGGAATGACCAAAACAAACTCCTAATCCTAGCCAACTACTAGCATATTCGGCCAACCCCCCTAGACCACATTGCCGTCCAAATTCATGGTCAAATGGCCATGAATTAGTTTCCAAAACATTTTCCTTGATATATGCCCTATGTCCCCTTATCTTTCCAAATTTTCTTGATTCCATACTATAAGTTAGCTATTTCCTTATTCTTTTAGTCTACTTACCAAAAATGAAAAGTCCAACCTTACCATATCTATTGCTTGGCCGACACTTGCTATACAAGTGCAAAAATAAAAGTTGTCTAAATGCTATACAAGGGATTCGAACCACTCCCCTCATGCAATATCTCATGCGCCAACACCACCTTGCCATTTACTCATCTTATGTTACTTTTTAACACTTAATTTAACTTAAGTGTCAATGCCACTTGCTCCACTTCAATAAATTCTCAAACTAAAAATTATTCCATAACCGAATAATTCTATACTCTTCTTCAGGACTATAATAGGCACGAAAAGAAATAAGAAAATTTTCCTTCATAATCTAAACACCAAAACATGCAATAAATCGATACTTGAATTTTAGGGTGTTACACACCCCGTTGGGGAACATTTTTTTTAGGTGATGAACAGTGATGGACCGGGACGGCAGAACTTGTGGTGGCCATGCTCAACATGAAGTTTATATTTTTGAGGACTCTTGAATTTATTTTAGTACTTTGAATTATTTTGGGAATTATTTGATGTAATAAGGCCATAAGGCCATAGTTGAATTACTTTACACTTATTTTTATTTATTATGATTATGAATTTTATCTATTAAAATTTAATTAAAATTTCTTTTAAACTAAACCCTAAATATTTTGTCACTTAAGATAAAAGGGATTTCAATATAAAACGAACCTGTTTTCAACACAAGCCCAACCCAAAACAATATTTTTCTTAAAACCACACAAGTTTTCCTAAGAACAAAAGAATTTTGAACCGGTTTACTTGAGGAACATACCAAATCTGGTCAAAGCTCGTGGGCCGGGTTTGGGGTGTTTCAATTGTAGTTAAATGTGACGGCACTAAGTGTGCAATACGTTACAAGGATTTGGCACTAAGTGTGCGATACGTTACAAGGTTTTGGCACTGTGTGTATGATATCTATATAAAGTTTCGACTATTTATTTGGCACTGTGTGTGCAATATGTAATATCCCGGGTTAGGGGGCTATTTTGTTGTGACATCTTTTGCATGTGTTTAGTGTGTTGTGTTGCTGTTTGTGTAGTGTCGGGGCTTAATTGTAGGCTAGGAGTGTGCCTGAGTAGGTAGGAAAATTTTTGTTTTTAGGCTTTATGGGAGAGGAGCTGAGGAAGCTGGGGTTTAAGAATTTTAATTGATGTTTTGTTGCACAAGTAAGGAGCTAGCTTAGTGGCAAAGCATGCGCTACATGGGGAAGCTTGGTGTGGCGTCATCTACTTGTGGTGGAGGTCCAAAGGTTCGAGCTGCAGAGTCCCCATTTTGGCTTCTTTTGGGACGGCATGGAGGAGAGGTAGAAGACTAGTGAAATTCTACTTGGACTTGGTCTTCACTTTCAAATGTAAGGTGGAGAGCAAAATGTGGAGGAGGACTTGGTCCACTCATTTGAAATGAGTGGTGGTGAGTGTGTTTGGGGATTATGGCGAATTTGAAGGAGTGTGGAGTGGGGAAGTGGACGGCTTAGTGTGGAGAGGTGCTAGCCGAAATGCATTTTTGCATTTTTGGCATTTTGGGTGCATTTACGGTCTTTGGAATATCAAGCAAAAGTCTCTTCTTTGGTCATGTGTTAGCCGAATGTTCTAAGGGTGTTCTTCATTTTTGAAACCGAGAGACCAAACTTGCAAAGGTCAAAGAAAGTTTCATTGTTTGCATCTCTTAGACTACTTGATAGCCGAATATCCCTTCCCATTTCTTTCCCTTTTCTTTCAGTTAGGTAAACCAAAACTTCTATCCTCCTTTGTCATATTCATTTTCTTCTTCCTTGCTTAAGAACATTGTGGCCAAACCTCCTGTTCCAAATACTTTCTCCATTTCTTTCTTCTCCAAAACCGAAAAGCATCTATCTCTTTTCCATTTTCTTTTCTTCTCAAGACCTTGGCCGATTCTCTTCTTCTTCTTGAACATATCATTCTTTTTGCTTCACTTTTAAGACTCTAGCCAACCCTCCTTGGTAATTGCCAAATTTCCTTCTAGTTGTGTTCTCATTTTGGCCGAATATCAATCCTTCTTTTCATCTTTTCTTGCGTTTCTTTCTTGGTCAAGGCCAACCTCTCCTCTCCCTTGTAGTTCTCTTGGCCGAATATCGGTAGAGTGTTGGGGTTCTTGTATAAATCGATTGGAGTTAGGTAAGTGTTTGGCGAATGGCCATTTCTTCTATTTTCTGCTCTTAATCGTTTGTGGGTTTGATGAAGGGCTGAATATGGCTATTATGGAAGGGTGTTAACCTTTGATTAATCATCTCGTTTTAGGGTCTTTGGATATTGGGAGTAACCAAGAAGAGTTTTCGACTCTTTTAACCGATTGTTAGCGATGGTTGTGGTAAGTGATTGGTATTATCATTAATCGTTCAATCTTTTGGTTTCGATTAAGTCAAGATTATTAAAGTTTAACTGTTTCTCTTTTAGGGGTTGGCCGATTATCAAGGGGAATCATCGTTGATTCGAGATTTGGTAGGAAACCAAATCGGTATAAAGGCAGAGATAATCAAGGGACTTAGATCGATTCGTTGGGATTTTTAGACGCTGTGTATACCGTGTGTAAACTAACACACTGATATCTAGTAATGTTATTAATAAACCTATTTGCCTGTTAAAAACTATACCAGTATGACGGATAATTGGACACCCAAACGGGGTATGTGTACGTATCCGGGTAAGTCTAATTTATTACAAGTTCTATTATGGATACCTTGGGTATTATGATCTATGTTATGTATGCTATGAGATGTAATGCTAGACATGTTGGCATGATATGCATGACTTGTATGATATGCATGATCACATGAGTTGGTATGTTGATGGGTGATATGAGAGGAGGAGCAGCGGTGATATTTTGTCTTGACGAGCACCAAAGTGTTTTGGTAACACAACTTTGTGACTTTGGGTCACCAGTGGTTTGGTACCACATTTGTGTCTTTGGGACACCAGAGGTTGGGCACCTCATTGCGACTTGTCCCTGTGGTTTGACACCACCGTGGGTTGGCCCCACTTTGAGATATGGGATCGTCTGCTAGTGATTGGGTATCACACGATGGGTTGGCCCCATCATTTGATTATTGTGACTACGGTCACCAGTGGTTTGGTACCACATTTGTGTCTTTGGGACACCAGAGGTTGGGCACCTCATTGCGACTTGTCCCTGTGGTTAACACCACCGTGGGTTGGCCCCACATTGAGATATGGGATCGTCTGCTAGTGATTGGGTATCACACGATGGGTTGGCCCCATCATTGGATTTGTGACTTCGGTCACCAGTGCTTTGGTAGCACAAACGTGTCTTTGGGACACCAAAGGTTTGGCACCACATTGATGGATATTGTGTCTTTGGGACACCGTGTTTTGGTAACACATTGTGACTATATGTCACCGGTGGTTTGGCACCACCGGTGGTTTGGTACCACACGGGTAGAAAAAGGAGAGACGGATGGTTAGGATCGGGTTGCATTAATTATGTTGCTATGTATGATGTGTGTTAGCATGTTGTTTCATCGGGAGCGGGATTTATGCATCGAGTCTCTCGACTCACCCTCTCTTTTGACATTTCAGTGACTCGTGAGACGCGACATGGAGCCGGGTGGACTCGGGTGCACATGCCATGCTTTAATAAAAGTTTTGCTCGGACTATGCACTTTGGGTACTTGACTTATTTATTTTTATTTGAGATTTAATTTGGATTTGTAAAAGGCCTTTAAATTATGTTTTATGATGGGTATGTTTTAATCAGATTCTCAACCTGCTTAACAAATAACTTGGCATGAAATTTTACTAAAACTTGGAAAGACAACGTTTTCAAAATTATATCGCAATGTGTTTTTAAACTATACCATCGGGTATCTCACTATGTTTTGCTATAAAATAAACTCAAATGATTTTCAAACCAAACTCGATATTCTACTAAGTCAAAAATGTTTCAAAACAGTACTAAGAAACTATTGGAAACGCTAAATGAAATCAACTCGTTTTTGACTATATACTTTGGATAAGTTTTCAAAATCTAATCAAACAAGCCTACTCAAATTTTCCTCAAATTCACTAAGTTTTCACCCCGCTTTTAACGAAAAAAATTGGATTCTCAAAACGTTTTCCTCAGTAACATACCGGACTTCGGTCGTGGTGTCTTGTCCGAGTTTGGGGTGTTACAATTGTGTATCGTGAGCCAAGTTCAAAGGCTCTTTTGTGGGCCCGAGGCCCAAAATGTTTTCAAAAGATTGCTTTGTTAGTCTTTATTCTTAAAGTTTGGTTTGAAAGGCATGGCACCGAGTCTCCTGCACTGGGCCGCCTGTAAGTACCCTTACTATTGCTTGTGAATTGATTGGATGTGATATGATTTGATGAATAGCAATAGTATATTACTTTAGAGATTGAATCTTATAGGATTACGTGAACTCATGAGAACAAATCTCCTTAAATATTCATAAGACTTGCTTTTAAACAAGTGGAATAAATACTTGATGCATAAAATTCTTTAATCGAATCGTGAGAAAGATTAGTCATGAGCACTAGAGGTGGACGTGGTCGTGGGCGAGGTCGTGGTAGGATGACGCTTTACGAGCCCGTAGGATCTGGTCGTGGTTCGAAAAATGAGATACCGATTCCGCCACCACCGGAGGTGGTGAGTTCCAAGATCGCACCAGGGGGCGACGCAGCGTCACGAGCGATCTTTGCGAGTGTTGGAAAGGGTAGGCCGGTGTAGGTGGTGGTGCAGGAGTTAGGAAATTGCTCTGAGCGACTCGGGCAAATGGGGCGAATTCTTCCGAGGTGTTTACGGTGTTGCTCCCAAAGATCTTTCTGAATATTGGCCGGAGGCAACCGAGCGGATCATGGATGATCTGGACTTAACACCAAGAGAAGTGAAGGGCATCGACGCTTCTTCGGGATGAGTCATATCGGTGGTGGCTCACGGTTCGGGATGATTGTGGCAGCGAGAGGATCTCGACATGGGATTATTTCAGTGGTCGCATATCAAAAGAAATACATCGGAGCTAGTTATATTGACTCCAGTGGAAGGCATTTCGAGGCTTGTTCGGGAGTAAATCGCATTCTTGAGTCTGGTGAGTTCCTGGTCGAGTAGGTATGCCGGGGCATTGTGGCCACCGAGCATGAGAGGTGTGTTCGTTTTGAGGATGGTCTCATGAGACGAGTTGGGGTCAGCTGATTGCTCCTCGGCAAGAGCGCGAGTTTGCTGCCTTAGTTGAGAAGGCTAAGGTAGCCGAGGGTGTTAAGGAGTCGCGAGACAGGCATGGACAGTAAAATAGGCATAAGAGGAGCTTTGGGTCTTACGGGTCGTCGGGTAATCCGCGAGAGAGAGCTAGACCGAGTGGGCGAACCACTGCTAGGTTTGTTGTCGCGAGGCGGGGACCGCCGCAGATGTGATCGCAGTGGAAAATCTCATTGGGGTGGTTCTTTGGATCGGAGGAAAAGTGTAACATCCCCAAACCCGGCCCATTCACTACGGCCATCGAACTGGTTATGTCACCGGGAAAAGACGGTTGAAAATCTTAAAATAAAACATCGTAGTTTGCTTTGAATTTTGGAAAACATATCTTTGGAATAAAACTTTGCTATAAAACTCATTCATTTTTAAAACTTTAGTTTATAATATCCAATTTGAATAAATAGGTTGCAAACCATAAATCATTTTCACGTAGCAATTTAATTTAAATAAACCATAGTTAAAGCAATACCAAAAACATAAAATGGCCTTTATTACAACCCAACAATTCAAATAAAGTACTTATATCACAATCAAGCATGGAATAATTGAACATCATCATCGGCATGGGCCACCTTGTCCTCTCCGATCCCTGGTCCACTTTATGCACTACCTGAAATGGTTAATGAAAAGAGTGAGTCCACTGACTCAGTGCATAACCACAACACATATTTCCATCCGTATGGGCTTGGCCCATACCCACACAGCCATCGAAACAAATCATGCAAGAATGCATCTCAGCCCAACCTACTATCCAACCGTGACACCAACCTTAGCAGACTCCCTGCCTAAGGCCGTGGCTAATCCACCGATCACAACCGAAAGATCCCACATATGTTACCTCGGCGGACACTGCTGCACAAGGCCGTGGTCGAGCCACCGATCACATCGTGATCCATAAATCTTACCTCGGCATTCTCGCTGCTCGAGGCCGTGGTGAGCCACCGATCAACCAAAGTGATCCAAATATCGTAATCGTCTACTGGTGATGCACATAGCAATCAACCGCCGAGATGGGCACCTAGCCAACACCTCCTTGAGGTAGCACAAAGCTAACCCTCAAGCGCTAATGTAGCTGAGCTATCATTAGACCACGTACATCCTGTGTACACTTCTTCCTTCTTCAATCCAATCCCATGCCCATGTGTCAATAAATCATGCAAGAATATCATATAGAATGAGTATTTATCACTTATCACTACCACATTGTACATATATAAATGTATATCAAGATTAACTTACCATCACCATTATTCATCACTTATGCCATTATAAACGGCTATTACACATAATACACATATAAACATGTTAGCAAACCAAACCACGAAATAGTGCGATGATTATGCACCTAAATGATACCAAAACCCAAACGCTTACTACCATACGCACTCATGCATTCTAACGGACTTACAAAAGGTTCCCAAATGACGAGCTTTTCTTCCCTACAATCGGCCTTGGCATAAAAACAATGAACACTTAGGCCATTCGGCCAAAACTAAACAACATAATCATGCTAATCAACCTTTAAGGGTAAAATCGTAATTTTACCTACTAAGGGCATTTTCGTAATTTACCCACCAAGGGTATATCGGTAACCGTCAGACTGGAATGGCCTTTCACGAAGGCCTAATGTCGCCACTACCGACTCGGCTACCACTTCCGGTTATGCCGGACGATTGGGCCTAAAACACGATTTCGGCCCATCCGGGCCCACACGCTTGTGTGGCCCACCTAACACGAATCTAGCCACGTATATAACTTCCACCTAGTCTAGTTCAACATATACTAACCAATCATGCAATTTACTCATATGGGCCCACGGGCCATTGGGCCTACCCGGCCCATCGAGGCCCAAGCGGCCCCAACCCACGAGAATACTCACACATGGCCTCAACTATCGCGTGAAGCCCCACACGTGCGCGCACGCGCTCGTGTGGCTACTAATGCGTGTGGACCGGCATTTCGGCATTTGCCGCTCTACAACTAGAGTAGAGAGTTACACACTGATAGGACTGCGGGGCTAATCTGCGCTCCGATCACTCTTGTGCCCAAACGCCCTCCAAGATGTGTTTTCTCTCCTCCTAGGATGCTCCTTATATAGCTAGCTCTTCACCTTCATTCTTTGTGTCTTTCCGATGTGGGATCCCTTCGTCAGTAGAGTTTAAATTCAACTGAAACTCTTCCCGCCCGGACATAAAATAAATACTCCATTGCTTGTCGTGAGATTCAAACCCAGGCTCCCTTGCAACATAATCCACGCCACTAACCACTTAGCCACAAGCTCCTCTTGTGTCTCAAACCATGCGCAACTAAATATAAGCTATGGGCCAAATTCTAAGGTCCAAGCAAAAAGAAACCAAAATGCAAAAGCCAAGACTTGAACCTTGGACCTCCTTCCTTCCCTTGTGGCGTCATCCCCCTTGCCTCTTAAGTGGCGTCACTTTGCCACTACACCACACACTCCACTTGTGTTATTTTCCTCCATATTTTATTCTTAAGGCCTATCTCGCCAACTTCCGTGGTTTTTTCCACCTAAAATCAAAATTTCCCCAAAGCCAATATTTGATCCCGGACTTCATGAAGCCCTCTAACCTTCCAAAATCACTTATCCAATGGGTCTAACTAGCATTTAAGCCGGTCTCTTGTTCTCCAAAAATTTAAACGCTACTACGCCTAAGGCCCATTGGGCTCAATTCTCCTAGGCTCCATTTTGGGATGTTACAAATCTACCCTCCTTAAAGAAATTTCGTCCTCGAAATTTCCATCTAACTAACAGTCGCACATCCTAACCTACCACACTACGCTCCTGCTGCGCACTCTGATCTTAATAAAGTCATTTCCACCTCGACCATGCCCGCGACAACACGTCCCCTAGAACTCATATCTAGCGTCGCGATTTAACTGATTAAAAGTTTTATGCATTAGAAATTTTGTTCCAATCGCTTAATCCACGAGCAAATTTTATGAACAGGGAGTTTCGGAAGTCGTTCTTTCGAGCAATCAAAGTTTCAGATTCTAAAGTAATCCACTATTGCAATCATCCGATCACATCAATAACTCACAAGCAATAGTAAGGGTACTTACCGTGGACTTCGGTCTGAGGTACAAAGCCATGCCACCAACTCGAAAACCTTTCATAAAACCCCATTTTGAAACGTTTTTGGGCCCAAAACCCTCAAAGCCGAGTTTTGAACTGGCTCGATATTAAATCAGAACATCCCCAAACCCGGCCCATTCACTACGAATCGAATGCTGGTTATGTCACTTTGAAAAGACGGTTGAAAATCTTAAAATAAAACATCGTAGTTTGCTTTGAATTTTGGAAAACATATCTTTGGAATAAAACTTTGCTATAAAACTCATTCATTTTTAAAACTTTAGTTTATAATATCCAATTTGAATAAATAGGTTGCAAACCATAAATCATTTTCACGTAGCAATTTAATTTAAATAAACCATAGTTAAAGCAATACCAAAAACATAAAATGGCCTTTATTACAACCCAACAATTCAAATAAAGTACTTATATCACAATCAAGCATGGAATAATTGAACATCATCCTCGGCATGGGCCACCTTGTCCTCTCCGATCCCGGTCCAGCTTTATGCACTACCTGAAATGGTTAATGAAAAGAGTGAGTCCACTGACTCAGTGCATAACCACAACACATATTTCCATCCGTATGGGCTTGGCCCATACCCACACAAACCATCGAAACAAATCATGCAAGAATGCATCTCACCCAACCTACTATCCAACCGTGACACCAACCTTAGCGGACTCCCGCCTAAGGCCGTGGCTAATCCACCGATCACAACCGAAAGTGATCCCACATATGTTACCTCGGCGGCCTGCCGCACAAGGCCGTGGTGAGCCACCGATCACATCGTGATCCATAAATCTTACCTCGGCATTCTCGCCGCTCGAGGGCGTGGGTGAGCCACCGATCAACCAAAGTGATCCAAATATCGTGTCATCTACGGTGATGCACATAGCAATCAACCGCCGAGATGGGCATCTAGCCAACACCTCCCTTGAGGTAGCACAAAGCTAACCCTCAAGCGCTAATGTAGCTGAGCTATCATTAGACCACGTACATCCCGTGTACACTTCTTCCTTCTTCAATCCAATCCCATGCCCATGTGTCAATAAATCATGCAAGAATATCATATAGAATGAGTATTTATCACTTATCACTACCACATTGTACATATATAAATGTATATCAAGATTAACTTACCATCACCGATTATTCATCACTTATGCCATTATAAACGGCTATTACACATAATACACATATAAACATGTTAGCAAACCAAACCACGAAATAGTGCGATGATTACGCACCTAAATGATACCAAAACCCAAACGCTTACTACTTCTTCGCACTGCAGACTAACGGACTTACAAAAGGTTCCCAGCGACAGGCTTTTCTTCCCTACAATCGGCCTTGGCATAAAAACAATGAACACTTAGGCCATTCGGCCAAAACTAAACAACATAATCATGCTAATCAACCTTTAAGGGTAAAATCGTAATTTTACCTACTAAGGGCATTTTCGTAATTTACCCACCAAGGGTATATCGGTAACTTCGTACCTGGAATGGCCTTTCTGAAGGCCTAATGTCGCCACTAGCGACTCAGCTACCACTTCCGGTTGTACCGGACGATTGGGCCTAAAACACGATTTCGGCCCATCCGGGCCCACACGCTCGTGTGGCCCACCTAACACGAATCTAGCCACGTATATAACTTCCACCTAGTCTAGTTCAACATATACTAACCAATCATGCAATTTACTCATATGGGCCCACGGGCCCATTGGGCCTACCGGCCCATCGAGACCCAAGCGACCCAACCCACGAGAATACTCATCGATGGCCTCAACTATCGCGTCGAAGCCCCACACGTGCGCCGCACGCTCGTGTGGCTACTAATGCCGTGTGACCGGCATTTCGGCATTTGCCGCTCTACAACTAGAGTAGAGAGAGTTACACACCGATAGGACTGCGGGCTAATCCGCGCCCGATCACTCTTGTGCCCAAACGCCTCCAAGATGTGTTTTCTCTCCTCCTAGGATGCTCCTTATATAGCTAGCTCTTCACCTTCATTCTTTGTGTCTTTCCGATGTGGGATCCCTTCGTCAGTAGAGTTTAAATTCAACTGAAACTCTTCCCGTCCAGACCGCAAAATAAATACTCCATTGCTTGTCGTGAGATTCGAACCCAGGCTCCCTTGCAACATAATCCACGCCACTAACCACTTAGCCACAAGCTCCTCTTGTGTCTCAAACCATGCGCAACTAAATATAAGCTATAGGCCAAATTCTAAGGTCCAAGCAAAAAGAAACCAAAATGCAAAAGCCAAGACTTGAACCTTGGACCTCCTTCCTTCCCTTGTGGCGTCATCCCCCTTGCCTCTTAAGTGGTGTCACTTTGCCACTACACCACACACTCCACTTGTGTTATTTTCCTCCATATTTTATTCTTAAGGCCTATCTGCCAACTTCCAGGGTTTTTTCCACCTAAAATCAAAATTTCCCCAAAGCCAATATTTGATCCCGGACTTCATAGAAGCCCTCTAACCTTCCAAAATCACTTATCCAATGGGTCTAACTAGCATTTAAGCCGGTCTCTTGTTCTCCAAAAATTTAAACGCTACTACGCCTAAGGCCCATTGGGCTCAATTCTCCTAGGCTCCATTTTGGGATGTTACAAAAAGGTTGCTTCGAGTGTGGTTCTCTGGAGCATCGTGTGAGGGACTGTCCGCGTAGGTTGGCCAGGATTCAGTCTGAGAGTCAGGGCCGTAATCAGTTTAGAGGTAATGGACCGCCACCGCAGAGGGGCCGTGGTAATGGCAGAGGTGGTAATGGTTCGCCTCGGGCCGTGGAGCACCGCGCGGTGGTGTGGGTAGTTCGAGGCCGCATACCGGATTAGTGTATCTTTGCGAGGCGCCGAGAGGAGGGCGACGCGCCGGACGTCATAACCGGTACGTTTTTGATTTTTGGTTCCCCTTACACTGCTTTGATTGATGTGGGTTCAACGCACTCTTATGTTGCCAGTAGTATAGTAGAGACCTTGGATGTAGACTCTGAGATATCTTCTAGGCAGATGACTGTGATTAGCCCTCTAGGTCACTCTGTAGTAGTAGATAAAGCGTTTAGAGAGGTACCCCTAGAACTCCAAGGGGTAGTGTTTGTCGATCGATCCGATGGAACTGCCGTTTGGGGAGTTCGATCGATTCTTAGGATGGATTGGTTGGTCAAGTACCGGCGAGGGTTGGATTGCGCGCCAAGCGCATGGTTCTTAGGACGGTTGATGGTGATGAGGTGGCTATGATAGGTAATAGGAGGGATTACTTATCAAATGTGGTATCTCGCTTTGAAAAGCGAGAAGATGGTCGGGAAGAGTGTGAAGCGTATGTGGTTCATGTGTATGCCTTGGAGGCTAAAGAGTCCATGTAGAGAAGGTCCGTCTTGTTAAGGAATTTGCTTGATGTGTTTCTGAGGAGCTTCCGGTTTGCCGCCGTGATCGCGAGGTAGAGTTTGGGATAGATCTGTTGCCCGGATCGCGCCGGTGTCTATTGCTCCGTATAGGATGGCGCCAAAGGAATTGGTGGAGCTTAAGGCTCACATCCGGGAGTTATTGGATCGAGGTTTTATTAGGCCTAGTGTTTCGCCGTGGGTGCACCCTGCACTTTTGTTAAGAAGAAAGATGGCACGATGCGGATGTGTATAGACTACCGCTTGATTGAACAAGTCGACGATTAAAAACAAGTATCCGCTGCCACGGATAGATGACTTGTTTGATCACCAAGGGTGTCTTTGCGGTATTTTCAAGATCGACTTGAGGTCCGGGTATCACCGCTTAAGAGTTAAGGAGGCCGATATCCATAAAACAATGCTTTGCACTTCGGTATGGGCACTACGAATTTACGTAATGCCGTTCGGGTTGACTAACGACCGGCGGTGTTTATGGATATGATGAACAGGTGTTTCAAAGATATCTGGATCGGTTCGTGGGTGGTTTTCATAGACGACATCTTGGTGTACTCAAGGACGAGGAAGAGCATGATAAGCATTTGCGAGTGGTGTTGCAGATTTTGAGGAAGAGAGCGACTCTATGCTAAGTTCGGTAAGTGCGAGTTCGCTTAGAGAAGTGACTTTCTTGGGTCATGTAGTGTCGGTGAGGGGATTCGAGTAGATCCTCGTAAGATTGAGCGCTTTTGGATTGGAAGCCGCCTAGGTCGGTGGTGAGAGATTCGGAGTTTTCTGGTTTGGCCGGATACTACCGAAAGGTTTGTTGAGGGTTTCGTTGATAGCGTGCACGATGACCAAGTTGTTTGAGGAAAGAAGTTCCGTTTGTATGGACCGAGAAACAAGCAGAAAGCTTCGATAAGTTAAAGAAGATTTTGACGAGGCTCCGGTTTTAATTCAACCTGAGGCTGGTAAGGAATTCACAGTCTTTTGTGACGCATCACATACGGGTTTGGGTTGTGTGCTGATGCAAGAAGGTAAGGTTGTGTCTTACGCTTCTCGACAGCTGAGGCCACATGAGGTCAACTATCCGACGCACGATTTGGAGCTAGCAGCTGTAGTCTTCGCTTTAAAGATTTGGAGGCACTACTTGTACGGGGAGAGATCGATAGTCTACACAGATCACAAGAGTCTAAAGTATCTGCGACTCGGAAGGATTTGAATTTGAGGCGTATGAGATGGGTTGAGTTGCTTTGAAAGATTACGATCGCTCGATTGAGTATCATCCGGGCAAGGCTAACGTGGTGGCGTCGACGCGTTGAGCCGCAAGGTTGTTTCGCAGACTTAAGAGCTTTGTTTGCCCACTTGAGCTTGTATGACGATGGGAGTATTACGCGAGTTGCGGTGTTAAGCCTACTTGAGTTGAGCGGATCGTAGAGAAACAGCTTATTGGATGAGGTTCGAGTGCGCGAAGGTTGCAAGTGCGAGGATGGTGGTTTGGAGGGTTACTGACTTGTCTAGTGATGAGGTGTTGTGTTTTGAGGTAAAGCTTGTATGCCTAAAGATGTTGAGCTAAGGCAAAAGATTCTTCAGACGCACATAGCAGGTCCTTATGCTATGCATCCCGAGGTAGCAAGACGTATAGAGATCTTAGAGAGCGCGCTTTGGTGGCTCGGCTTGAAGAAAGAGGTGTCGAGTTTGTTGGAAAAGTGTCGACATGTCGCAGTCAAGGCTGAACATCGATTGCACGTCGAGTTTGCTTGACTGTGAAGACTCCTCGATGGAAGTGGGAAAGGATAACCATGGATTTCGTCGGTGGGTTACCGCTTCGCCAAGCAAGAAGGATTCGATTTGGGTAGTGGTGGATCGCTTTGACTAAATCACTCACTTCATTCCGGTGAGGGTTGACTACTCACTTGAGCTTAGCGGTTGTATGTTTCGAGAGATAGTGAGGTTGCACGGTGTGCGGTTTCGATTATCTCGGATAGGGATCCCGCATTTACGTCAAGGTTCGGAGAGCATTGCATCGTGCTCAGGTACTCGTTTGGATTTCAAAGACGGCTTTTCACCCGCAATCGGCGGTCAATCGAGAAAGGTCATTCGGATCTTGGAAGATATGCCGAGAGGTTGTGTCCTGGATTTCAGAGGTAGTTGGGAGGAGTTTCTACCATTAGTCGAGTTTGCCTACAACAACGAGCTACTGCGAGCATCAAGATGGCACCGTATGAGGCATTGTATGGTAGGAAATGTCGCTCACCTACGTGTTGGACGGAGTTAGGTGAACGTCGCTTGTTGGGACCCGAGTTGGTTGGCCGAGACCAAGACAAGGTTAAGTTGATTCGATCTAGATTGAAGGAAGCTTGGACCGCGAGAAGTCTTATGCCGATCTTAAGCGAAGAGATATAGAGTTATTTGTGGGGATCGAGTTTTCCTGAAGGTCTCGCTTGGAAGAAGGTGTTGAGGTTCGGGAAGAAAGGCAAGCTAAGTCCGAGGTTCATTGGGCGTATAAGGTTACGAGACGAGTTGGACCATGAGCGTATCGGCTTGAGTTGCCGCAGCAGAGCTTAGTCAAATTCACGACGTTTTTCATGTTTCGATGCTTGGAGGTATCGTTCGGTCCGTCGCATGTGGTAGCGATGGAAGAGATCGAGGTAAATCCAGATTTGACCATGGAGGAGGAACCTCGTGCGATTCTTGATCGAGATGTGAAGGTTTTGCGTAAGAAGTCCATGCCTTTGGTTAAGGTTCTTTGGCGGAATCATGGCGTAGAAGAAGCTACGTGGGAACCCGAGGATATGATGAGACAGCAATACCCGCAACTCTTCTGACCAGGTAATTTCGGGGTCGAAATTATTTTAAGGGGATAGAACTGTAATATCCCGGGTTAGGGGGCTATTTTGTTGTGACATGTTTTGCATGTGTTTAGTGTGTTGTGTTCTTTGTTTGTGTAGTGTCGGGGCTTAATTGTAGGCTAGGAGTGTGCCTGAGTAGGTAGGAAAATTTTTGTTTTTAGGCTTTATGGGAGAGGAGCTGAGGAAGCTGGGGTTTAAGAATTTTAATTGATGTTTTGTTGCACAAGTAAGGAGCTAGCTTAGTGGCAAAGCATGCGCTACATGGGGAAGCTTGGTGTGGCGTCATCTACTTGTGGTGGAGGTCCGGTGTTCGAGTGCAGAGTCCCCATTTTGGCTTCTTTTTGGGACGGCATGGAGGAGAGGTAGAAGGCTAGTGAAATTCTACTTGGACTTGGTCTTCACTTTCAAATGTAAGGTGGAGAGCAAAATGTGGAGGAGGACTTGGTCCACTCATTTGAAATGAGTGGTGGTGAGTGTGTTTGGGGATTATGGCGAATTTGAAGGAGTGTGGAGTGGGAAGTGGGCGGCTTAGTGTGGAGAGGTGCTAGCCGAAATGCATTTTTGCATTTTTGGCATTTTGGGTGCATTTACGGTCTTTGGAATATCAAGCAAAAAGTCTCTTCTTTGGTCATGTGTTAGCCGAATGTTCTCAGGGTGTTCTTCATTTTTTGAAACCGAGAGACCAAACTTGCAAAGGCTGTCGAAAGTTTCATTGTTGTCTCTTAGACTACTTGATAGCCGAATATCCATTCCCATTTCTTTCCCTTTTCTTTCAGTTAGGTAAACCGAAACTTCTATCCTCCTTTGTCATATTCATTTTCTTCTTCCTTGCTTAAGAACATTGTAGTTTGAAACCTCCTGCTCCAAATACTTTCTCCATTTCTTTCTTCTCCAAACCGAAAAGCATCTATCTCTTTTCCATTTTCTTTTCTTCTCAAGACCTTGGCCGATTCTCTTCTTCTTCTTGAACATATCATTCTTTTGCTTCACTTTTAAGACTCTAGCCAACCCTCCCTTGGTAATTGCCAAATTTCCTTCTAGTTGTGTTCTCATTTTGGCCGAATATCAATCCTTCTTTTCATCTTTTCTTGCGTTTCTTTCTTGGTCAAGGCCGAACCTCTCCTCTCCCTTGTAGTTCTCTTGGCCGAATATCGTGAGAGTGTTGGGGTTCTTGTATAAATCGATTGGAGTTAGGTAAGTGTTTGGCGAATGGCCATTTCTTCTCTTTCTCGTTCTTAATCGTTGTGGGTTTGATGAAGGGCTGAATATGGCTATTATGGAAGGGTGTTAACCTTTGATTAATCATCTCGTTTTAGGGTCTTTGGATATTGGGAGTAACCAAGAAGAGTTTTCACTCTTTTACCGACCGATTGTTACAGCGATGGTTGTGGTAAGTGATTGGTATTATCATTAATCGCTCAATCTTTTGGTTTCGATTAAGTCAAGATTATTAAAGTTTAACCGTTCTCTTTTAGGGGTTGGCCGATTGTCAAGGGGAATCATCGCTTGATTCGAGATTTGGTAGGAAACCAAATCCGGTATAAAAGGAGCCGATAATCAAGGGACTTAGATCGATTCGTTGGGATTTTTAGACGCGTGTATACCGGTGTGTAAACTAACACACCGATATCTAGTAATGTTATTAATAAACCTGTTGCACTGTTAAAAACTATACCAAAGATGACGGATAATTGGACACCCAAATGGGGTATGTGTACGTATCCTGTAAGTCTAATTTATTACAAGTTCTATTATGGATACCTTGGGTATTATGATCTATGTTATGTATGCTATGAGATGTAATGCTAGACATGTTGGCATGATATGCATGACTTGTATGATATGCATGATCACATGAGTTGGTATGTTGATGGGTGATATGAGAGGAGGGAGCGGTGATATTTTGTCTTTGACGAGCACCGATGTGTTTTGGTAACACAACTTTGTGACTTTGGGTCACCAAAGTGGTTTGGTACCACATTTGTGTCTTTGGGACACCGTGAGGTTGGGCACCTCATTGCGACTTGTCCCCGTGGTTTGACACCACCGTGGGTTGGCCCCACTTTGAGATATGGGATCGTCTGCTAGTGATTGGGTATCACACGATGGGTTGGCCCCATCATTCGATTATTATGACTACGGTCACCAAAGTGGTTTGGTACCACATTTGTGTCTTTGGGACACGGAGGTTGGGCACCTCATTGCGACTTGTCCCTGTGGTTAACACCACCGTGGGTTGGCCCCACATGAGATATGGGATCGCCTGCTAGTGATTGGGTATCACACGATGGGTTGGCCCCATCATTGGATTTGTGACTTCGGTCACCAATGCTTTAGTAGCACAAACGTGTCTTTGGGACACCAAAGGTTTGGCACCACATTGATGGATATTGTGTCTTTGGGACACCAGTGTTTTGGTAACACATTGTGACTATATGTCACCAGTGGTTTGGCACCACCAAAGGGTTTGGTACCACACGGGTAGAAAAAGGAGAGACGGATGGTTAGGATCGGGTTGCATTAATTATGTTGCTATGTATGATGTGTGTTAGCATGTTGTTTCATCGGGAGCGGGATTTATGCACTGAGTCTATCGACTCACCCTCTCCTTTGACATTTCAGGTGACTCGTAGACGCGGACATGGAGCCGGGGTGGACTCGGGGTGCACATGCCATGCTTTAATAAAAGTTTTGCTCAGACTATGCACTTTGGGTACTTCAGCTTATTTATTTTTATTTGAGATTTAATTTGGATTTGTAAAAGGCCTTTAAATTATGTTTTATGATGGGTATGTTTTAATCAGATTCTCAACCTGCTTAACAAATAACTTGGCATGAAATTTTACGAAAACTTGGAAAGACAACGTTTTCAAAATTATATCGCAATGTGTTTTTAAACTATACCATCGGGTATCTCACTATGTTTTGCTATAAAATAGACTCAAATGATTTTCAAACCAAACTCGATATTCTACTAAGTCAAAAATGTTTCAAAACAGTACTAAGAAACTATTGGAAACGCTAAATGAAATCAACTCGTTTTTGACTATATACTTTGGATAAGTTTTCAAAATCTAATCAAACAAGCCTACTCAAATTTTCCTCAAATTCACTAAGTTTTCACCCCGCTTTTAAACGAAAAAAATTGGATTCTCAAAACGCGTTTTCCGTAACATACGGACTTCGGTCGTGGTGTCTTGTCCGAGTTTGGGGTGTTACACAATATCTATATATAGCTTCGGTTATCCATTTGGCACTAAGTGTGCGAGTTCATTGATATAAAAGATTATCGTATGATATAACGTATCGATCAATAAGGTGACGTGGGAAATGTTATAGATGTTATATATGTACAGGAATTCGGCTGGATAATAAACATGGCTTATGCAAACTGAGCATTTGAATATATATGTTTTAATTGAATTGAAAATATATGAATTGAGAAATTGTTATAGTAAATATCGTTAATTTTGAATTTAAATTAGTGTAATATGTTGTTTTGAATTTTATAGAGTTATAATTGAGATAGTTGAATGTGATTATGCATGGAAATATATATTTGAGTTTAATTCAACTGAGTTGCGACATTTGAAAGTCCATATGAAGATTATGAAATAAATGAAAAGTTCGATGTATAATATGTGTGTGAGACAGCTTTATAATATTGATATTCGGGCTTTGAGCCTAGCAAGCCTTGTGCTGGTGAAAGATATCGGGCTTATGCCGGTGTATTAAATCAGGCTTTGTGCCTAGCAGGCTTTATGCCGGTGTATTAAATCTGACTTTGTGCCTAGCAGGCTTTATGCCGGTGTATTAAATCAGGCTTTGTGCCTAGCAGGCTTTATGTCGGTGTATTAAATCAGGCTTTGAGCCTAGCAGGCCTTGTGCCGGTGTGTGATACAGGCTTGTGCCTAGTAGGCTTTATGCCGGTGAATTATTATAAGCTTTATGCCTAGCAGACTTTATGCCGATATGGCATCGATATGTGATTGCATGTAAGACCACGTCTGGGACGTTGGCATTGTACGATATGTGTGATTATCCGTGTATACTATCCAATTCTGTATGGTTCAACGGGTATTGAATTGATATAATGAAAAGTGATTGAATGTGAAAAGGATTTAATCATGTGATAATAATGTGCAAGTGAGCATTGTAATTGATGCATTTATATGTGTAAGTGTGAATATGAAATCGTTGTATAAGTGAAGTGCAGGTATGAAATTAAGTAGGAAATCGAATGAACAAATAATACAGGTATGTGTATGAAATTGCTATTGTATGATTTATATGTTGAATAAAGTGTTTGGGTTATGATGCATCAATTGTAAGGATGCAAATGAGTGAGATGTTCCTCTGATCAAATGATAGTTATATGCTAAGTTATACTATGTTTTTGTGCATATGTGTAAAAATGAAAGTGAATATAAGAAAATCATGAAAAAAGTGAAATTAGCATGAAGACAGTACTGGACAGCAGCAGTTGTGTGACTTTGAAAAATCACCAAAAATGGTGGAAATTGAATTAGAGTTTGAATAGGATACGAAATTAAATCTGAATGAGTCTATTTTCACATAAAAGAAACGGTGTAAAAAAAAGAATTTCATATTTTGAGATATTTAAATTTTTGTGAGTCTAGTTCAGAATGATTACGTGATCCCCTGTTATGACTTGGAAAAATCACTATAAATTTTACAAAAATAATTATGGGGCATGGGTTATATACTTAGAATCCTTAGTGAGTCTGTTTTTTTATTGGAACAAACGAAAACATTATTTGAATTCTGTACAATGAGATATCTGAGATTTTGTGAAGAGATGGCAGAACTGTCAAACAGTAAAATAGGGGAAAATTTAATGAATAAACTGTACTAATTGGTTAAGCCAAAAATTCTGGAAATTTTATGGTAAGAAGATAAATGAGTCTAGTTTCAGGGAAAATTAATGGATCTTAATTTGGAGTTTTGTAGCTCCAAATATAAATAATTTAATGACTATGACTAGAGAAAGCAGCTTAACTGGAATTTGAATAAATAGAAATAATATGAAAATAGTATGTTATCGCATTGCTTATTATTTTCATGCGAGCTTACTAAGTGTAAAGCTTACTCCCTCCTTTCCATTTCTTTTAGTTTTTTCAGGTCAGCTCAGGGTTGGAGATCGTTTGAGAGCGACATCACACTATTGAGCCATTATCCTAGGAGTATTGGCATGTGTATGATAAATGTTTTCAAGTGAGTGGCATGAATAGGGACTTAGTTTTTCTATGATGGATGTTGTTGTGATTAGCCAAATGTATTGGCTTATATTGATTTGTTGATTATAGCCATGAGATGTATAAGTGATTAAATAGATGACAAGGTCAAATGCATGCGTTTGAAAAGTTTTAATTTTGGGCAAAATTTGGTAACCCGGTTTTATATGATTGTGAATGTTTAAGTTCGATAACGCCTCAAACCCTATATCGGTGTTGGATACGGGTGAGGGGTGTTACATTTTAGTGGTATCAGAGCTATGGTTTAGTCGGTTCTCGGGCTAACATAGCAAGTGTGAGAGTCTAGTTATACATGCCACCAATATGTGATAGTGTGATGCCTTCCGACGCGATTAAGGACAATCTTGTTAAAAGAGAAGTACTCTCCAACCGAGCTATATCCGACCATTTGATAGTGATACTGAAGTATTTGAATAAAGTGTAGTTATGATGAGTTAAACTGAAAAGGTATGAATAATAATTCATAATGTGCATATGTGATAATGTGTGAAATGAAAGTTTATATAGTGATATGCTTATTCATATTTGTTTGGCTTTCATATGTTGTTGCATGCTGACTATGTAACACCCCATACCCGAGTCCGAGGCTCAGACCGGATACGAGACATTACTATGCTTGACTTACTTAATCATGACATTACGGGCTATAAAATTTTGTTCCGAAATTAAAACTTCTCATTCTGAAACAATTCGTACATTTCATGGGCCTACGAGGCCTTAAACCCGTACTGGTAAACTTTCGAAACCTTATCGAAAAACTTTTATTTGCAACAGGGGTTACACGCCCGTGTAATATAAGACACGCCCGTGCATAGGCATGCACGCCCATGTCCTCAAACTATGCCTAAAAACTCAGTATTCTGCCAATTTCCACACGGCCCGGGCACGCCCGTGGACCTAGACCGTGTACTACATCTTGATATACTGACTTATTCCACACGACCGGGGCACACGCCCATGTTCTAACCGTGTGTTATGCACGGCCTTAACACACGGCCGTGGGATTATTCCGTGGTCTATCCTTACTTATAAGACTAAGGTGTGCGGTTCACGCCGCGGCCTAGACACACGCCCGTGTGTCCAACCGTGTAGGCACTTAGAGGCTATTTACCAAGCCAATTGCCACCCTGAAATTAAGATCCAATTCATACTCATTTTCAACAACTCCATACTACATAATTCATGAACAATACTACATGTTTCATTGATAATTATAAACATACACACTTGGCCAATCACTTAGCCATATACAAAAGAATAACAAACTTAATAGCCTAAACTTTGGCTCTTCTTAAAACATTTACTCAAAATGTAATGCTACATATACATGCCATACTTAATAAAACAACTTGGCTATACCGAAATAGAGATTTATAGTGTGCTCCGAGCTCCGATGACGGTGATCCTCGATATTAGCTTGGCGGGACTACATGGAAAGAAAGAATGAAAGACATAAGCATTTAGCTTAGTAAGTTTGCATAATACACATAGCAACATTCTTACTTAATATAGACCATTTGATATAAACAATGGCATCATAAATTCAGCTATATAAAGCTTACTTACTCATACTTGATTCTTACATAACTCATGAAACTTACTAGTCTCATACTTGATAGGCAAACAAAGTACTGTGATCACTAGATCACATTGATCAAAGATACTTGAACATAATACTCATAATTTCTAATTCATCATTCATAACATGAATAATATTCTTTTTCACTTGATAATAACCTTACTTACTTTGTTTTCTTGTTATCTCTTTGGAGCTTAACTCGTTTGCCCGATGAATTTATATGAATAACCGAGGATACTAAATCTCATCTAAATTTTGAGGCCATGACTTAACATGGACTTATACGAAGTCTTTCTTGTTCTCACCAATGCCATGCCTTAACTTGGACTTATATGGGATCTCTTTCTCTTGATAACTTTTCAATGCCAAGCTTGCCTTGGTCTTACATGATAACTTGTTCAATGCCAAGCTTTCCTTGGACTTACATGATAACTTATTCAATGCCAAGCTTGCCTTGGACTTACATGATATCTTACTCAATGTCAAGCTTGCCTTGGACTTACATGATAACTTATTCAATGCCAAGCTTGCCTTGGACTTACATGATATCTTACTCAATGCCAAGCTTGCCTTGGACTTACATGATAACTTATTCAATGCCAAACTTGCCTTGGACTTACATGATATCTTCTCAATGCCAAGCTTGCCTTGGACTTACAAGATAACTTCTCAATGCCAAGCATGCCTTGGACTTACATGATAACTTCTCAATGCCAAGCTTGCCTTGGACTTACATGATAACTTGCTTGCTTGCCGATGCCATGCCTCAGCTTGGTCTTATACGGACTTTCTTGTTTCATGTGGTAGATCGAGTATCCTAAGCTATTCAACTTCAATCGAGGCTTTCTCATGCTTGATCTCATTAATTTCTTTGTTTAACATAACATCAAACATTTTTCATAATAACATTGTACATTATACTAAGCAATTTAATGATATAAATCATAAAGCTTAGAAATCATACAAACTTACCTCAATATACAAAATGTAGCTAGGTATGCAATTTAGTCTTCGACCTTGTTCTTGCCTCGCCGATCCAGCTTCGTTTTTTCTTGATCTATAGTCATAAATAGATCATTTAATATTCACATTGACTAAATTGACCCTTTACTCATATTTGGGCAAAATTACTATTTTGCTCCTATACTTTCTCATATTTGCACTTTTGCCCCAAAGCTCGTAAAATAATTTTAATTCAACTTTCTTAGACTACATGCTGAGCTGATTCATTTTCTCTACTATAGTCACTATCAATTTTCATTATTTCTTATAGGTATGACTAATTTCAAAACTTTTACAAAATAGTCCATATGCTCATTTTTCATGAAATTCACTTAGAAAAAGATGTTTATCTAACATCAAACAACTTCCATAAAACATCCTTTAACAAGCATACCATTCATGGGTAGATTTTTAAACATGCATCTTAGCTCACTTTATAGCTAAAAATAGCTAATTCAATATACGAGAACTTCAAAAATACGAAGAATATTAAAAACGGGACTAAGATGCCTTACTTGCCAGCTTCAAAAATTTGAAGAACCCTAGCTATGGAGTCTCCCAAATTTTTGGCACAAGGGGGAAGAAGATGAATAAGATTTTTATCATCTTTTCCTATTTTAATCATTTATTTGCTAAATGACCAAAATGCCCTTCTCTTTAAAATTTTACAAATTACTAACTCATGTCCATTTTTGTCCAAAAATTATGATTTGGGAAAATTGCTATTTAAGGACTTATAAATGCTATTCTAAAGCTATTTCATACAAAATGCTTCTAGAAACTCATATTTTACAACTTTTGCAATTTGGTCCTTTTTGACCATTCAACTTCAATTTAGCAAAATTGCTTCATGAAACTTTCACACTAACATGCAAACATGGCATGAACCTTAAAAACTCATAAATTCACCTCATATTCGTGGTCTCACACCACTATTCCGACTAGGCCCTAAATCGGGCTGTTACAATTCTCCCCCTTAGGGATTTTCGTCCTCGAAAATCTTACCAGTAAAAAGGTTTGGATACTGGTTTCTCATACTCTCTTCTGGTTCCCATGTGGCTTATTCTATTCCTTGTCTTTGCCACAATACTTTCACTAAGGCAATACTTTTCTTTCTTAGTTGCTTAACTTCCCGAGCTAATATCTTAACTGGTTCTTCTCTATAAGTCATGTCGGGATAAATCTCTATCTCTGACTGGGGAATTACATGTGAAGGGTCTGATCAGTAGTGTCTCAACATTGACACATGAAACACATCATGTATCTTTTCTAACTCTGATGGCAAAGCCAATCTGTAAGCTACAGGCCCAACTTTATCAGTAATCTCATATGGTCCAATAAAACGTGGACTCAACTTGCCTTTCCGGCCAAATCTGGGAACTTTTCTCCATGGTGACACTTTCAAGAAGACTTTATCTCTAACCTGATATTCTATCTCTTTTCTCTTTAAGTCCAAATAGGACTTCTGCCTGTCTGATGCAGCTTTTAAACATTCTCGTATGACTTTCACTTGCTCTTCAGCTTCTCTAACCAAATCAACCTCGTGAATTTGGTTTTCTTTAAGTTCAATCCAATATAGAGGCGTTCGGCACTTACGCCCATATAAAGCCTCATAAGGCGCCATCTTTAAGCTCGACTGAAAACTATTATTGTAGGCAAACTCTACTAATGGGAGAAACTTTTCCCAACTGCCTCGGAATTCAAGAATACATCATCTGAGCATATCCTCGAGCACTTGAATTAACCTCTCTGATTGACCGTCAGTTTGAAGATGAAAAGCGGTACTAAAGTTCAACTTTGTCCCCAAGGCCTCTTGTAACTTCTTCCAAAACCTGGATGTGAATCTCGGATCTCTATCCGATATGATTGACAAGGGAACTCCATGAAGTCTTACTATTTCTGAAACATACAAGTTTGCTAACTTGTCAAGGGAGTAATCCACTCGAACAGGTATAAAATGGGCTAATTTCATGAGTCTATCAACTACAACCCATACGGCATCTTTCTTGCTCGGAGATAGTGGTAAACCCGTTACAAAATCCATAGTAATGCGGTTCCATTTCCACTCCGGAACTAAAATGGGTTGAAGCAAACCCGAAGGTACTTGGTGTTCAGCTTTTACTTGCTGACAAATCAAGCATTTGGAAACAAATTCTGAAATATCTTTCTTCATTCTAGGCCACCAATATCATGTTGCTTCAAGTCATTATACATCTTGGTACTACCCTGGATGTGCAGATAAACATCCATTATGGGCCTCATGCAAAATTTTCTGAATAAGCTCTTCTTTTCTCGGTACACAAACTCTGTCTTTGAACATCAGACTTCCATTGGGACTAATCCAGAAGTCAGACTCAACATCTGTCTCGCACTGATCTCTCTAAACTTGCAATTCACTATTTTATTTTTGAGCTTCAATGATCTCTTGGAGGAATATTGGTCTAGCTCTCAACTCAGCTAGAATAGAACAATCGTCGGACAAAGTCATCCGTGAATTCATTGTCCTTAATACAAATAAAGATTTTCTGCTCAAAGCGTCGGTGATCACATTCGCCTTCCCCGGATGGTAATCAATGATCATCTCAGAATCTTTTATCAACTCTAACCATCTCCGTTGTCTTAAGTTCAACGCTTTCTGCGTCATCAAGTATTTCAAACTTTTGTGATCAGTGAAAATCCGACATTTCTCACCATATAGGTGATGTCTCCATATCTTTAATGCGAAGACTATGTCAGCCAATTCTAAATCATGCGTCGGATAATTCTTCTCACGAGGCTTCAACTGTCTGGGGGCATAAGCAATAACTTTGCCTTCTTGCATAAGTACACAGCCTAATCCATTTAAGGATGCATCATTTGTAAATCACAAATTCTTTCCCCTGTCTTAGGTTGAACCAAAAGCGGGCTTCACAAACATCGCTTTGGTTTCTCGAAACTTTGTTGGCATCTTTCAGTCCACTCAAACTTCACATTTTTTTGTAACAATTTAGTCATTGGGGTTGCAATAACAGAAAACCCCTTGACGAATCGTCTATAATAGCCGGCTAGGCCTAGAAAGCTTCTAATCTCGAGATATTCTTGGTGGATTCCACCCATTATGGCTGAAATCTTACTGGGTCCACTCGAACTCCTTTTACGAGACAATATGCCCCGAAAACCCTACTTCCTTGAGCCAAAATTCGCTTTTCTTGAACTTAGCATATAATTGATTTTCTCAGTAGAATCTGTAAAAAGTAAAGTAGGTGCTCGGTATGCTCATTCTCATCTTGGGAATAAATCGGTATGTCGCCAATGAAAATGACTACAAACTTGTCAAGGTATGGTCTAAACATGCGGTTCATTAAGTCCATGAATACCGCCGGAGCATTGGTCAAACCAAAGGGCATGACCAAAAATTCATAATGCCCATACCTTGTTCGGAAGGTTGTTTTAGGCACATCTGATCCTTTTACTCGTAGCTGGTAGTACCCTAATCTCAAGTCTATTTTGGAGAATACAGTGGCTCCTTTCAACTGATCAAACAAATCATTGATTCTAGGCAATGGGTACTTATTCTTTACTGTCACTTTATTAAGTTGATGGTAATCTATGCACAATCTCATAGTGCCATCTTTCTTTTTCACAAATAAAACCGGAGCACCCCAGGGAGAACAACTTGACCTTGCAAAGCCTTTATCTGTCAACTCTTGTAACTGCGACTTCAGCTCCTTCAACTCCGTCGGAGCCATTCTGTAAGGAGTAATAGATATTGGTGCAGTACCAGGAGATAGCTCAATGCTGAACTCAACCTCTCAATCTGGTGGTAGTCCTAGCAATTCCTTAGGAAACACATCCACGAACTCACATACTATTGGCACTGACTCAATCCTTAACTCTGTTTCTTTTTCATTCATCACGAAAGCCAAATATGCTTCATACCCCTTTCTCATGTATCTCTCTGTGCACACGTGAGAAATCAATTACGACAATCTACTCTGTTCACTGATTCTATGTGAAGGGTGTCCCCATCCTCACATCTCATTTCAATGTATTTCTTCCCACAATTAACTATTACA
Organism: Gossypium sturtianum; assembly: GCA_025698515.1. Taxonomy (NCBI): domain Eukaryota; kingdom Viridiplantae; phylum Streptophyta; class Magnoliopsida; order Malvales; family Malvaceae; genus Gossypium; species Gossypium sturtianum. The sequence goes on from CM046948.1 coordinate 130,403,301, forward strand.
TTATGGGCGATTAACTACCCATACCGAGAATGAGATCAAACTCGTCAAATGGTAACAACATAAGGTTTGCTTTAAAACAATGACCTCTAATCATTAATGGACATTCTCTACATACTTTATTCACTAACACACTCTTGCCTAAAGGATTAGACACTCTAATCACAAATTCTGTAAACTCTATAGGCATACTCAAATCGGATACCAATTTCATGCAAATGTAAGAGTGTCTAGATCTGGGATCTATTAAAGCAATAACTTTAACATCATGAAGAGAAAAGGTACCCGTGATAACATCATGGGAAGATGCCTCTTCGTGAGCGCGAATGGCATAAGTCCGTGCAGGCGCCCTACCCTCGGGTCTCACGGCCTACTCTCTAGGGTTACCTCTTCCACTTGCCCCACTTCCGGGGTTTCTCTGCGGCCTTTCTCTGACCATACTCCCGGATCTTGGGTTCTGAGTTCTGTCCTCTTTCATCATCTCTGGACAATCTTTTATGTAGTGGTCCCAGGAACCACATCTGAAACATGCATTTTCTTGTGCTCGGCATTCTCCTAAATGACGTCTGCCACAATGTGGGCATTCGGGTCTATCAGATCGAACATTCCCCACACTAGCGACTGAAGTAGTCTGTGCTTTATTTCCCGAATACTGTTTACTCTTGTCCTTCCTGGAAAATCCAGTGGAAGTAGTCGATCGGGCGGGGAAATCTCTTGACTTCTTGGATAAAGATTGGAATGACTTGTTCCACTGCCTCTTTCTAGAGTCACGAGACTCCATTTCAGATTTCTTCTTCTCTTTTACTAGTTCTTCGGCTTTACAAGCCCTTTTGACTAGCACAACAAATTCCTTCAGTTCTAGGATAGCAACAAATAGTTTGATGTCCTCATTTAGCCCATCTTCAAATCTCTTACTCATGATGGCCTCGGTGGATACGCATTCTCGAGCGTATTTGCTGAGTCTTACAAACTCACGCTCGTAGTAAGTTACAGACATCTTGCCTTGTTTCAGTTCTAGGAATTCCTTCCTTTTCTGGTCCACAAACCTTTGACTGATATACTTTTTCTTGAACTCTTCTTGGAAAAATTCCCACGAGATCTTCTCTCTTGGGACTACTGATACCAAGGTGTTCCACCATTGATAGGCAGAATCTCTTAAAAGAGAAACTACGCACTTCATGCACTCTTCAGGTGTACATAACATCTCATTAAATACCCTGATGGCATTTTCTAACCAGAATTCAGCTCTTTCCGGATCATCATCTTTTCTAGCCCAGAATTCTTCTGCCCCATGTTTCCTGATTCTATCAATCGGAGGCTTCTCTCCTCTTACCACCTCTACTACTTGAGGGGTTATTGGGATAGGTTGAGGAATAGGTGGGGGTGGAGGGGGTTGTGCATTCGGGTTCGTACGAACGAACTCCGTGTACCATGTGTTTATCATATGGAGGAAGGCTTCTCTAGCCTCTTCTCCTCCTTCTTGACTCACCGTAGTGGGTCTATTCTCGTTCTCATTCAGCACCGTCCTTTCAGCGGGAGCCGGCGCATTACTTTCTACGTCATCCGCCATATCTCTTTCAGGAACCATTTACTATATATATAAACATAATTTAAGTCGTCAGGAGTCGTCACACTAACATTATAAAAACATTCTTACGTATTGCATGTATAGCTAGACTCGTGCTCATGCTACGTTAGTCCTAGAACCTACTAAACCGTAGCTCTGATACCATTAAATGTAACACCCCATACCCGAGTCTGAGGCTCAGATTGGATACGAGACATTACTATGCTTGACTTACTTAATCATGACATTACAGGCTATAAAATTTCGTTCTGAAATTAAAACTTCTCATTCTTAAACAATTCGTACATTTCATAGGCCTACGAGGCCTTAAACTCGTACTGGTAAACTTTAGGAACCTTATCGAAAAACTTTTCTTTGAAACAGGGGTTACATGCCCGTGTAATATAAGACACGCCCGTGCATAGGCATACACGCCCATGTCCTCGGGCCGTGCCTAAAAACTCGATGATTCGCCAAATTTCCACACGGCCCTGGCACGCCCGTGGACCTAGACCGTATACTACATCTTGATATACTGACTTATTCCACACGACCGGGGCACACGCCCATGTTCTAACCGTGTGTCATGCACGACCTTAACACACGGCCGTGGGATTATTCCGTGGTCTATCCTTACTTATAAGACTAAGGTGCAGTTTACGCACGACCTAGACACATGCCCGTGTGTCCAACCTTGTGGGAACTTAGAGGCTATTTACCAAGCCAATTGCCACCCTGAAATTAAGATCCAATTCATACTCATTTTCAACAACTCCATACTACATCATTTATGAATAATACTACATGATTCATTGATAATTATAAACATACACACTTGGCCAATCACTTAGCCATATACAAAAGAATAACAAACTTAAAAGCCTATACTTTGGCTCTTCTTAAAACATTTACTCAAAATGTAATGCTACCTATACATGCCATACTTAATAAAACAACTTGGCTATACCAAAATAGTGATTGATAGTGTGCTCCGAGCTCCGATGATGGTGATCCTCGATATTAGCTTGGCGGGACTACATGGAAAGAAAGAATGAAAGACATAAGCATTTAGCATAGTAAGTTTGCATAATACACATAGCAACATTCTTACTTAATATACACCATTTGATATAAACAATGGCATCATAAATTCAGCTATATAAAGCTTACTTACTCATACTTGATTCTTACATAACTCATGAAACTTACTAGTCTCATACTTGATAGGAAAACAAAGTACATGTATCACTAGATCACATTGATCAGCATACTTGAACATAATACTCATAATTTCTAATTCATCATTCATAACATGAATAATATTCTTTTTCACTTGATAATAACCTTACTTACTTTGATTTCTTGTTATCTCTTTGGAGCATAACTCGTTTGCCCGATGAATTTATATGAATAATCGAGGATACTAAATCTCATCTAAATTTCGAGGCCATGACTTAACATGGACTTATACGAAGTCTTTCTTATTCTCACCAATGCCATGCCTTAACTTGGACTTATATGGGATCTCATTCTCTTGATAACTTTTCAATGCCAAGCTTGCCTTGGTATTACATGATAACTTGTTCAATGCCAAGCTTGCCTTGGACTTACATGATAACTTATTCAATGCCAAGCTTGCCTTAGACTTACATGATATCTTACTCAATGCCAAGCTTGCCTTGGACTTACATGATAACTTCTTCAATGCCAAGCTTGCCTTGGACTTACATGATATCTTACTCAATGCCAAGCTTGCCTTAGACTTACATGATAACTTATTCAATGCCAAACTTGCCTTGGACTTACATGATATATTCTCAATGCCAAGCTTGCCTTGGACTTACATGATAACTTCTCAATGCCAAGCTTGCCTTGGACTTACATGATAACTTCTCAATTCCAAGCTTGCCTTAGACTTACATGATAACTTGCTTGCTTGCCGATGCCATGCCTCGGCTTGGTCTTATACGGACTTTCTTGTTTCATGTGGTAGATCGAGTATCCTAAGCTATTCAACTTCAATCGAGGCTTTCTCATGCTTGATCTCATTAATTTCTTTGTTTAACATAACATCAAACATTTTTCATAATAACATTGTACATTATACTAAGCAATTTAATGATATAAATCATAAAGCTTAGAAATCATACAAACTTACCTCAATATACAAAATGTAGCTAGGTATGCAATTTAGTCCTCGACCTTGTTCTTGCCTCGGTTTCGATCCGGGCTTCGTTTTTCTTGATCTATAGTCATAAATAGATCATTTAATATTCACATTGACTAAATTGACCCTTTACTCATACTTGGGCAAAATTATTATTTTGCCCCTATACTTTCTCATATTTGCACTTTTGCCCCAAGGCTCGTAAAATAATTTTAATTCAACTTTCTTAGACTACATGCTTAGATGATTCATTTTCTCTACTATAGCCACTATCAATTTTCATTATTTCTAATAGGTATGACTAATTTCAAAACTTTTACAAACTAGTCTCTATGCTCATTTTTCATGAAATTCACTTAGAAAAAGATGTTTATCTAACATCAAACAACTTCCATAAAACATCCTTTAACAAGCATACCATTCATGGGTAGATTTTTGAACATGCATCTTAGCTCACTTTATAGCTAAAAATAGCTAATTCAATATACGAGAACTTCAAAAATACGAAGAATATTAAAAACGGGACTAAGATGCCTTACTTGCAAGCTTCAAAAATTTGAAGAACCCTAGCTACGGAGTCTCCCAAATTTTCGGCACAAGGGGGAAGAAGATGAATAAGATTTTTATCATCTTTTCCCATTTTAATCATTTATTTACTAAATGACCAAAATGCCCTTCTCTTTAAAATTTTACAAATTACTAACTCATGTCCATTTTTATCAAAAAATTATGATTTGGGAAAATTTCTATTTAAGGACTTATAAATGCTATTCTAAAGCTATTTCATAAAAAAATGCTTCTAGAAACTCATATTTTACAACTTTTGCAATTTGGTCTTTTTTGACCATTCAACTTCAATTTAGCAAAATTGCTTCATGAAACTTTCACACTAACATGCAAACATGGCATGAACCTTAAAAACTCATAAATTCACCTCGGATTCATGGTTTCGCACCACTATTCCGACTAGGCCCTAAATCGGGCTATTACAGACTAAAACTGATTAGTGAATGTGATAACTAAAGTTATTTAAATTTCATAGAATGCATGAATGAGTGCACTTGTTTGAACGAGATGATTTGAAATTTTGTGTGAGACAAATATGAATGATAAATTGCTTGAAGTGGATAGTATAATTATAATGACATATGTTGATAATGAAAGATGTGTCATATGTATAAAAATGTGAGAATCGAGTTAGAGGCTGTATAACCTCACCCCCTTACCGATAAGGTGTTTATAACGAAAATTCATGAGAATCATGTTGATTAAGTTTCTAAGTGTGGAATCAAAGAGTCTAGTGATAGAATAACTATAGATATGATCAGAGACTGAAAATGGATGACAAGTGAAGGACAGTGTTAGAAAGATATTAGATTGACCCAAGAATTATTTGGTTTATACAATATCATAAATAGTAAAGAAGTTAACTTTGATATATCGATTTATTCGGATACGACACCGAAAGTCTGTATTAACTGAAATTTTTCTGAACTGATTTTCTTTAGTGAAAGGAATAATGTGGAAATTAGTAAGGGCAGAATTAGTCAGAAGAATGATGTTTGACATGTGAAGATGTTTAAGTATGACAGTCATAGTTGAGCAATTTACGACTATCTCTTCTGGGTATTCTATGTGTTCGTATCTTTTCAGAGACCATTATGATTGCTTGTTTTCTGAGTAAAGAATCGTCAGTTTGATTGATCTATGATTGGTAGTCCATTATCTTTTATTAGAATTCAATTCCGTTACGTCTGAGATAAGAGTTGACAATGAACTTATATGAAATGATTCTACTGTTTCTCCTGGCTATTGTTTTGTTTTTATATATATAGAATATGTTTCATCTCTGTTATAATCAACTTCGGAACATATGGACCGTGTTTCTTTCTCTTCTGGTTTTCTTTACGGAATTGTCAGGATTACTATTATTTTGTATGAATGGTATTCCAGGATATTCAGTGTGGTCTTGTATCTCGAATTTCATTATCTTGGTTTTCTTTTCCATCCTTATTATTTACTTATCAAGTGTGACTTATCATTGAATCGGTATCGATAAAAGTGTGAATTGTGACAGTCAAATTCCAATGATATAATGATTTTGTTTCCTCGAATAATTATGATATTTTTCAATGAGCTCAAGTAAGATGTTACGTTTCGTCTGAGTTAATACCTATTGGATTTATCTTAAATAGGTGATGTTATTCTGAATTAAAGTTGTTCTGTTTATAAGGTTATTCCAATTGTCAAAGTTTGAATAATTTAGGCATGCTAACAAAGTTGAAGGAGTTGAAGGTATGATTAACTGAAGCTTTAGTTCTGAATTTAGTTTGCATTGAGGAATGGAATTATGATTTTTCAGTGACGCACTAGTGAACGGATTTGAATGTGTATATTCGCTAGAATGTAGAGTAATGGTTCATGTTTTCAGACGGTTAATATTAAATTAAAAAAAGAGATGTTCGGTTAGTAATTTAGAGATGGTTATTATTATGTCTGTATTGAAAAATTTGATGACATTGTTTTTTTAACGAGGATTGTCATATGTTTCCTGGTTTCGAGATTTTAATATATCTGATGGCACATCAAAATTTGAGTTTAAGACAGTGGTGATGAATTAAGCTATTAAAAGATTGTGAGTGATTATCGATTGATCTGTAGGGAGCCAAGTGTAATTACAGATGCTTATATGAAAAGTCCTCGTTTATTTTGTGTGAGTTGGTTACCTAATAGATCATATTAAATGATAGTTTGATTTTGGTTAAGTAAAAAGCTAAAGTGATGTATACTTGTGAATTTGAGAAACTCAGGATGTGTTAGTGGGTGACCAGCTAAATAAGTATAGTGAGAATCGACTATTGATTCTGAACGTCAAGTTGGATTTGATTATTATTATTATTTTGAGGTGGACTTCATGTACTGTGGAACTTTGTATTTATGCAGAAAATTTTGTTTAGAGTTATTAGTAGTAATATTTGGTTTATCCATTCAAGGAGTAACTAATAAGTGCAGTGATTTGAAGTAAATGTTTTGGGCATATGAATATGAACCTGGTACTTCTGACTCTGTATTCAGATGTTGATATGTCGATAGAATTAAGTTGAATGTTAAGTGTAATAAGGATTAATGATATCAGTGATAATATTAAAATGATAATAAGGCAGGACTATTGTGAATTTCGTAATGGGTTTCCCTCAATCTTCAGATCAAGAGAAATGCTAGTGGGTTGTTTTCGAACGTTTGACGGAATTAGCATAATAATTTCAATATGTATCGATTCTTTGTTTAAGAGAGTTCATTGAGTTCTATTGGGATTCAGATCGATGACAGAGTGTTTCTAAAAGTATCGTCTTGAAAAAGATTATTTAGTGATGTTGGAAATTGTGAGAAAGATATTAAACTTCATTCCGGTAAGATTTTCGAGGACGAAAATCCTAAAGGGGGGAGAGTTGTAACAGCCCAAATTTGGGTCTAGTCAGAATAGTGGTTTCGAGACCACAAATTCGACGCGGAAAATTTTATTTTTATTATATTTTTATGGTCTACAATTTTACGAAAAGATTTCATAAAATTTCGTTCAAAAATTTCGACGTTTGAGCACTCAATTTAGTTAAAAGGACTAAATTGTAAAAAGTGTAAAAGTTGAGTTCTATTTGTTAGAGGTGTTAAATTGTTATGTGTTTTTAAATTGGAAGTTTTTATGAGATAATTAGCCCATTAATAAGTTAGTGGGAAATATTTGTTTGGTAAGTTTGAAATTTGGTTGAAATAAAAAGGGTAATTTTGTAATTAAGCTAAAATGGCCTAATAAGACAAAATGATAAAAGCTATCATCTTTTTTTTCTTCTTTCTTCTTCAACCGATTGTAAAAACCAAAAATGCCAGCCATGGATGAGCTCCATTCGGCCAAGCTTCTATGGCTTATATACGTACGGTTTTTGTCCCGTTTTTAATGATTTTTGTATTTTTGAGATCCTCGAAGCTTAATTTGTCTATTTCTACCATTAATTTGAATTGTAATCAAAGTTTAAAAAATATACCCATGCTAGATAAGCATGTATTTTGATATCTAATGGTAGAATATGGATGTTTGAGGTTAGGAGAACGATGTTTGCTAAGTGATTTTCGGTGAAAACGAGTAAAACGAGCTAATCGATAAAAGTTGTTATTGCTCATGAGTATGTGTTATAGTAAGAATTTGAAGTTGCTATAGAAGGGAAAAATGTTTAGCATGTCATAAAACATAATAAAAAGGAATAAATTTTAATTTACGAGTTTAGGGGTAAAAGTGTAATTTTTGAAAAGTTAGGGGCAAAATTGTAAATTTACCAAAATTTGATATGTGAATTGAATTGATTAGTGTGTTGATAAAATCTATTAAATGAGTGTTAATTTGACATGTTAGATCAAGAAAACATGAAATTTGGACTAAGATCGGGGAAGAACAAAGTTGTGGGCTAAGTCGAGAAAATTAACCGTTTCGGCATTCGAGGTAAGTTGGTATGTTAATAATAATCCAATAATGTTGTAATTTATATTTGAAAGCTAAATTAGTGAATTAAGTGAATTATGTTGAATTAAATGTTTAATGTGCCAAGTTTATAAATTGATTTAAAATATGTCTATGGTACATGGAAATGCATTGAAATATTGTAGTTAAATGTGACGGCACTAAGTGTGCGATACGTTACAAGGATTTGGCACTAAGTGTACGAGATGTTAATGTGACGGCACTAAGTGTGCGATACGTTACAAGGTTTTGGCACTGTGTGTACGATATCTATATATAGTTTCGGCTATTTATTTGGCACTGTGTGTGCAATATCTATATATAGCTTTGGTTATCCATTTGGCACTAAGTGTGCGAGTTCATTGATTATAAAAGATTATCGTAAGATATAACATATCGATCAATAAGGTGACGTGGGAAATGTTATAAATGTTATATATGTACAGGAATTCGGCTGGATAATAAACATGGCTTATGCAAACTGAGCATTTGAATATATATGTTTTAATTGAATTGAAAATATATGAATTGAGAAATTGTTATAGTAAATATCGTTAATTTTGAATTTAAATTAGTTTAATATGCAGTTTTGAATTTTATAGAGTTATAATTGAGATAGTTGAATGTGATTATGCATGGAAATAATATATTTGAGTTTAATTCGACTGAGTTAAGACATTTGAAAGTTCGTATGAAGATTATGAAATATATGAAAAGTTCGATGTATGATATGTGTGTGAGACAACTTTATAATATTGATATTCGGGCTTTGAGCCTAGCAAGCCTTGTGCTGTTGAAAGATATCGGGCTTTATGCCTAGCAGGCTTTATGTCGGTGTATTAAATCAGGCTTTGTGCCTAGCAGGCTTTATGCCGGTGTATTAAATCAGGCTTTGTGCCTAACAGGCTTTATGCCGGTGTATTAAATCAGGCTTTGAGCCTAGCAGGCCTTGTGCCAGCGTGTGATACAGGCTTGTGCCTAGTAGGCTTTATGCCGGTGAATTATTATAAGCTTTATGCCTAGCAGACTTTATGCCGATATGGCATCGATATGTGATTGCATGTAAGACCACGTCTGGGACGTTGGCATTGTATGATATGTGTGATTATCCGTGTATACTATCCAATTCTGTATGGTTCAACGGGTATTGAATTGATATAATGAAAAGTGATTGAATGTGAAAAGGATTTAATCATGTGATAATAATGTGCAAGTGAGCATTGTAATTGATGCATTTATATGTGTAAGTGTGAATATGAAATCGTTGTATAAGTGAAGTGCAGGTATGAAATTAAGTAGGAAATCGAATGAACAAATAATACAGGTATGTGTATGAAATTGCTATTGTATGATTTATATGTTGAATAAAGTGTTTGGGTTATGATGCATCAATTGTAAGGATGCAAATGAGTGAGATGTTCCTCTGATCAAATGATAGTTATATGCTAAGTTATATTATGTTTTTGTGCATGTAACACCCTAAAATTCAAGTATCGATTTATTGCATGTTTTGGTATTTAGATTATGAAGGAAAATTTTCTTATTTCTTTTCGTGCCTATTATAGTCCTGAAGAAGAGTATAGAATTATTCGGTTATGGAATAATTTTTAGTTTGAGAATTTATTGAAGTGGAGCAAGTGGCATTGACACTTAAGTTAAATTAAGTGTTAAAAAGTAGCATAAGATGAGTAAATGGCAAGGTGGTGTTGGCGCATGAGATATTGCATGAGGGGAGTGGTTCGAATCCCTTGTATAGCATTTAGACAACTTTTATTTTTGCACTTGTATAGCAAGTGTCGGCCAAAGCAATAGATATGGTAAGGTTGGACTTTTCATTTTTGGTAAGTAGACTAAAGGAATAAGGAAATAGCTAACTTATAGTATGGAATCAAGAAAATTTGGAAAGATAAGGGGACATAGGGCATATATCAAGGAAAATGTTTTGGAAACTAATTCATGGCCATTTGACCATGAATTTGGACTAACAATGTGGTCTAGGGGTTGGCCGAATATGCTAGTAGTTGGCTAGGATTAGGAGTTTGTTTTGGTCATTCCTAGCAACTTTTGTGCAAAGTTTTGTAATTCTTTCTCAACCTTTCTCCCTTGGCCGAAATTGAGCTTTTGGTAAACCTTAATCTTTTGACCATTTGGTCATTTTTGCATATCACACTAGTACTCTTTTGTTTGCTTTGTCATAGTGCCGAAATTGCTAACACCAAAAAGACCATTCTTTTTCCTTCTCTTTTTCCCATTGTCGAATGTACCTTGCTTCTTATCACATCTTTTTCTTTCTCTTTTCCTTCTCTTTGAAAACCGAATCCTCATCATCATCTTTTTCTTCCATCTTTTATTTCTTTCTTTTATTTCTTTTCAATCAAAATTTTCTCCATTAATTCTCTCATGGCCGAATGTTAGTGTGCCCATAGCCGACCCATTTTTCTCTTTTCTTTGGTTATACATAGCCGAATCCTCCATCATTCACAAACATCATTCTCAATCCTTTCTTTCAATAGTGGACAATAGTGCGATAGTGGAAGATCGGAAATCAAGTGTTCGTGGGTATCTTAGAACGTTGGAATCGATTTAAGATGATAAAGGAACGTTTGATCGATTCTCATATTTTGGAACAAGGATCTTTGTGGTAAGCGAATTTCACCCTTAAACCCTTAGTCATATTTCGATGTAATATTAGATTGGATTAACGATCTTTTGTCTTTGAAGACAATCAAAATAGGGAAGAAAAGGGCGGTGAATAGTGTTCGGAAGAGGGGTGGTTCCGTTATTCCCCCTAAGTTTAAGCGAAGGACTGTTTCAGCAATCCGAGATTTCCCACCGGGTTGTGGACGTTCATCCGAGGAGAATCAATTGTTTGAAGTAGTTTGTACTCCCGAACCATTATTTGTTCATGGATTTGCATCGGTTAATGAACCATCAATCGGGGAGAAACCACAAGTAGAAGTAGTTCGAAAATTCGAGGGTAAAAGTTAGATCGTTATTTTCTAAGATTAATTTCGTTAATAAAATATAGTGATTCTAATTTATCGTGATACGTATAGGTGTTGACGAGCGGGAAAGTCTAGTTCTCACTATAACCAGGTGTGTAACTTCACACTTATCTTTCGGGTTAGATACTAAACTGTAAGTATTATGATAAATCGTAAAAATGGAAAAATCGAAAATTATGTGATAATTAACACTTTTGTGTAAATGCATGAAAACGGTTAAAGTCGGAAAAATTACTAGATCGATAAATTGAGCCGAAATATTGCTAGATCGATAAATTGAGCCGAAATATTGCTAGATCGATAAATTGAGCCGAAATATTGCTAGATCGATAAATTGAGCCGAAATATTGCTAGATCGATAAATTGAGCCGAAATATTGCTAGATCGATAAATTGAGCCGAAAGACTGCTAGATTGTTAAATTGGGCCGAAAGACTGCTAGATTGACAAATTGGGCCTAAAAACTGCTAGATCGATAAAATGGGCCAAAAACCTTCTAGTTCAAAATATGGTCCAAAGTTAGCTAGATTGCTTTACTAAAATACTATTTTGTTTAATAGGCCCAAATGAAAAGTTTAATTAAAAACTCATTTGTATTATGGGTTACTTGATAAATTATTTATGATTAAAGTTTGTTATTAATACATAATTGCATGGGATGGGATACATGATGAAGAGAAGTAAGGCCTGTGGCCATGAATCTAGTTCGGTGGCTCTGCCACAAATTTAGCTTAATGCCTCTAGTTCGGTGACTATGTCACAATCTAGTTCGGTAGTGCACTACAATATTATTAAAAAGGCTTAATGCCTACGATTGGTGTGTTTGGCGGGGTGGGTTGACTTGATCCCCACAGGTGTGCTGGTTGGTACGGGGGTGTGTAGCGGATGGAAAATTAGGCTTGGTTTGGGAAATTCATTTTTACATGCATTTTATATATTTTATTTCATTTTATATTGTTAAAATTTGTAATTGGGCTCAAGCCCAAATTAATGCCTTGATGGTCTGGCCCAACAACGGTGGTAAGTGGGTTACACACTGAGTTCTTTGTAACTCACCCCATTTTATTACCCATTTCAGGTAATGGAAATTGATGTGGACTTGTGACGGGGATGACTTGGTGGAGGCCATACTACGAGCATGGGTTTTTATAAACTATGAACTTTATTTAAGTTATTCATTTTATTTACTATTTTGGGTATGATGTAATAAGGCCTCTAATTATGTTTTTATGGATTTTTTTTAATGTGTGGATGGATTTGTTTTTGTTTAAGACTCTCATTATGGGCTTATGCTAAATTTTTAAAGTTTTTCTTAAACATTGCGTTTTATAACATTTTGAACCACCTAAATTACTCTTTAAAATTCTTTCAAGTTCTTTTAAAATTACTTAAAGGTTTTGGTAGAAAAGTTTTACTTTAATCACTAGAGAATTAAATGAATATTCGATTGGTGTGACTAACCGAATCTCGTCTAAACGCATAGACCTGGTTTGGGGTGTTACAATTAATGGTATCAGAGCTAGTTTCAAAACTCGGCTGTGGTTTGGGTTCAACAAAGATATTTGTTTGAGAAACAACTCAAATTTCTAGACTTTTTGATTTAAAGGTAGTATGGCACCATGAGCATCCCGCGCCAAGTCAAGTAAGTATCTCAGATATTGATTGTTTATTATCATTGTGATATGATCATAAGAAACACTCTAGAACTTCTAGTTTTAGGTGTTGAAACTGTAGAGATTGAGACAATAAGGATATGATTGCGAAACAACTCTATCTCTTTTATATCATAAAACATCGTTAATAAACATCAAATAGTATTCGATTCATAAAACTCTTAATCGGATTAAATTGAATTAGTCATTATGAGCACTAGAGGACGTGGTCGTGGGCGCGTAGACGTGGCCGTGGTAGAGGACGAGGTGTTAGAGGTGCAATCAAGCTACTGGATCATATGCCGGAAATGGATGCACTGCGTCACTCGAAAGTGAGACGGGATCACATGATCATATGGAAGAAGATAATGCGGTGACGCGAGCAATGCTACGAGTCCTTGAAAGGGTCATTGGAGCTAGAACCGCCAACGGCTCGTGGGTCGATATCGAACGATTGAAATCAAGTGGTGCTTGAGGTTTTCAAAGGTGTCTCGGTGTAGCTCCAAATGTCACCGAATATTGGCTTGAGGCGATGGAGCGAATTATGGACGATCTTGAGTGCACGGTGGAACAAAAACTAAGGGGCGGTGTCCTTGTTAAGGGACGAAGCATACCAATGGTGGCTTCTTCATTCCGAGAAGGCAATCGTTCGCATTAGTTAATTGGGAATTCTTTAAAGTTTCCTTCCAAGGGAAATATGTAGGAACGAGTTATGTTGATGCGGAAGGAAGGAATTCTGAATCTGGTCCAAGGGAATAAGACAAAGTGGCGAGATATGAAGTCGAGTTTTTGCGCTTGAGTCGCTATGCTCGAACAATAGTGGCAACGGATCATGAGCATTGTGTACGCTTTGAGGATGGCTTGAACGATGAATTGCGGGTTTTGATAGCCCCACAACAAGTTAGAACTTTTGCCACGCTTGTGGAAAAGGCCAAGATAGCCAAGAGGCTAAGAACTCAAACGTCGAAATCGGGAATGAGCTAGAGGCAAGAGAGATATGAAGTATTCGGGTTCTTCAAGAAGGTTTCAAGAGGCCTCGGAATGATGAGCCGACTCAAGGTAGAACACCAAGTCATTAATTAGAGTCGAGATCGTGTCTTTGAATGTGGGAAACGGCATTCGGAGAGTCTTTGGAAGAAAACGGGTGCTTGCTATAAATGCGGTCGATGGATCATCAATATAGGAATTGCCCTCGTCGAATGGATACAACTCGGGAAGCTCGTAATCACCGATGCACCACCGGCAAGAGGAATTCAAAGAACCACCGAGAGGTCGTGGACCGGTCGTGGTGGTAATGGGGCCGGGCGTGGTCAAGGTGCGTGGGTCGAGGCAATGGTCCTAGAGGCAACACGGATGCAAGACACCCAGATTGGTATATACGATTAGACACCGTGAGGATGGCAATGCACTGATGTGATAAGCTGATGCGTTCTTCATCTTTGATGTACTGTTATTGCTTTGATAGATATTGGTTCTACCAATTCGTATGTTGCTAGCACCATATTTGGAAACTTGAATTTAGACTCAAAATTTTCGATAGTGAGATGAAGGTAATTAGTCCTTTAGGGCCAATCGGTGATTGGTAAATAAACTGCTTTAGAGATGTGCCCTTAGAAATTCAAGGAGAAATATTTTTGGCGAATTTGATGGAATTGCCTTTCGGCGAGTTCGATATCATTTTGGGCATGGATTGGTTGGTTAAGCAAGGCGAAAATTGGATTGTGTTGAAAAGCGGATGTCAATAAGGACGGTGGAGGACAAAGAAATAATTATGATAGGCGGCGAAGGAATTACTTGGCAAATGTGGTATCCGCACTTAAGGCGTAAAAGTTGGTGCGAAAAGGGTATGGAGCATTTTTAGCATTTATTAGTGCTTTGGATGCCAAAGAGTTGTCGATGGAAGATGTGAGAACAGTGAAGGAATTTCCGGATGTATTTCTGAAGAACTTCCCCGGCATACCTCCGCACAGGGAAGTGGAATTTGGTATTGAGCTCTTGCCGGGCAGCTCCAGTGTCCATTGCTCCTTATAGAATGGCACCGAAGGAGTTGGCGGAGCTTAAAGCTCAAATTCAAGAATTGTTGGATCGGGGTTTTATTCGACCGAGTGTGTCTCTGTGGGGAGCACCGGTTTTGTTTGTTAAGAAGAAAGATGGGTCAATGCGTATGTGTATTGACTACGAGCAATTAAATAAATTGACAATCAAGAATAGGTACCCTCTGCCAAGAATTGATGACCTGTTTGATCAAATGAAGGGAGCTTCTGTTTTCTCCAAAATTGATTTGAGATCGGGTTATCACCAGCTTAAGGTGAAAGAAGCGGATATTCACAAGACGGCTTTCCGAACTCGTTATGGACATTATGAGTTTTTGGTGATGCCGTTTGGGTTGACCAATGCACCAAATTTGCATTTATGGATATGATGAACCGGGTCTTTCAACCATATTTAGACCGGTTTGTGGTGGTATTCATAGATGACATTACGGTATATTCAAGGAATGAAGAGGAGCATGACTCGCATTTACGAAATTGTATTGCGGTTACTTCGAAATAATTAACGGTATGCCAAATTCAGTAAATGTGAATTCTGGTTAAGGGAAGTGACTTTCTTGGGTCATGTGGTATCACCAAGAAACAAGGGTGGATCCTCGGAAGATTGAGGTCAGTATTGGATTGGAAACCACCAAAGTCGATGAGTGAGATTCGGAGTTTCTTGGGTTTGGCTGGTTACTATAGACGCTTTGTTGAGGGGTTTTCGTTGATTGCTGCACCCCTAACTAAGCTATTACGGAAGGGAGTACCATATATATGGACCAATAAACAGCAAGAAAGTTTCGAGAAATTGAAGAAGATTTTAACTAAGCGCCATCATCGATTCAACTCCGAGGTTGGAAAGGAGTTTATAGTTTATCGCGATGCGTCACACACGGGCTTAGGATGTGTATTGATGCAAAGTGGGAAAGTGGTGGCTTATGCTTCTTGTCACCGAGACCGCACGGCGAAGTAAACTACCCTACACATGACTTGGAGTTAGCCGCAGAGAGTGTTTGCTCTAAAGATTTGGAGGCATTACCTCTACGGTGAAAAGTCTATCATCTATACGGATCACAAGAGTCTTAAGTATCTTCTTACTCGTAAGGAATTAAACTTGAGACAACGAAGATGGGTGGAGCTGTTAAAGGACTATGATTTCTCAATCGAGTATCATCCTGGAAAAGCTAATGTGGTAGCAGACGCGTTAAGTCGCAAGGTGGTATCTGATTTGAGAGTAATGTTTGCCCATTTGAGTTTGTACGAGGATGGTAGTCTGATAGCGGAACTTCAGGTGAAGCCTCTGTGGTTAGAACAAATCAAGGAAAAACAGATATCAGATAAGAAGTTGGGACTTTTAATTCAACAAGTTGAAAATGGTGGAATAGAGGATTTTAGCATAAACGCGGAAGGTGTGTTATGTTTTCGTGGGAGAGTTTGTATGCCTAAGGACTCAGATCTGAGACAAATGATTCTACGGGAGGCGCATAGTAGCCCTTATGCTATGCACCCCGAAGGAAATAAGATGTATCGGGATCTTCGTGAACAATATTGGTGGCCAGGGTTGAAGCGTGAGATTTACGAATTTGTGGGAAAATGTTTAACTTGTCGCCAAGTGAAGGCGGAGCATCAATTGCCGCCGAGATTATTACAACCGTAAAGATTCCTCTTTGGAAATGGGAGCGGATAACAATGGATTTTGTTAGTGGGTTACCTTTAACACCTACTAAGAAAAATTCCGCTTTGGTAATTGTTGATCGTTTGACGAAAGACCGCTCATTTTCTACCATTCCAGACGGATTACTCGTTACGTGGTTGGCTAAGTCATGCGTTTATCAAAATCGTGAGGTTGGATGGGGTACCGTGTCTATTATATCGAGATAGGGATCCTAGGTTTACGCCACGGTTTTGGAAAGCTTTGCATGAAGCTTTGGGAACAAAGCTAAACTTCAATCTGGCTTTTCATCCTCGATCCGATGGTCAATCGTAAAGAGTAATTCAGATTCGGAAGACATGTTAAGGGGATGTGTAATCGACTTCAAAGGTAGTTGGGAGGATTTTCTACCATTGGCGTAATTTGCTTACAACAATAGCTATCGATCTAGCATTCGGATGGCACCCTACGAGGCATTATATGGTCGTGGAAGGTGTCGTTCTCCTAGTTGTTGGACCGAATTGGGCGAACGACATATGTTAGGTCCTGAGTGATCTCTCAAACGGAAGAAAAAGTAAAAGCTATTCGAGCACGGTTAAAGGAAGCTTGGATAGACAAAAGTCGTATCAGATCTGAAGCATAGAAGTATCGAGTATCTTTGTGGGGATCAAGTTTTCTTGAAGGTATCACCTTGGAAGAAGATTTTCGTGTTTAGAAAGAAGGGCAAATTGAGTCCTAGATACATTGGACCATATCGTGTGGTGAAGCGTGTTGGTCCAAATGGCCTATCGATCGAATTACCTCCGGAGTTGAGCCAAATTCATAATGTTTTTCATGTTTCCATGCTTTGGCGCTATAGATCGGATCCTTCGCATATAGTGCCGGTAGAAGAAGTGGAGTTGAAGTCGACTTGTCTTTTGAGGAAGAACCAAAGGAAATCTTAGACCGAGATGTTAAGGTGCTAAGAAAGAAAACCGTGCCGTTGGTCAAAGTTTTATGGCATAATCACGGAGCGGAGGAAGCTACGTGGGAGCCCGAGGATGCAATTCGGCAACAATACCCTCACCTCTTTCAACTGTAAATTTCGAGGACGAAATTTTCTTTAAGGAGGGTAGAGTTGTAACACCCTAAAATTCAAGTATCGATTTATTGCATGTTTTGGTATTTAGATTATGAAGGAAAATTTTCTTATTTCTTTTCGTGCCTATTATAGTCCTGAAGAAGAGTATAGAATTATTCGGGTTATGGAATAATTTTTAGTTTGAGAATTTATTGAAGTGGAGCAGTGGCATTGACACTTAAGTTAAATTAAGTGTTAAAAAGTAGCATAAGATGAGTAAATGGCAAGGTGGTGTTGGCGCATGAGATATTGCATGAGGGGAGTGGTTCAAATCCTTGTATAGCATTTAGACAACTTTTATTTTTGCACTTGTATAGCAA
This sequence comes from Gossypium sturtianum, assembly GCA_025698515.1. NCBI lineage: Eukaryota > Viridiplantae > Streptophyta > Magnoliopsida > Malvales > Malvaceae > Gossypium > Gossypium sturtianum. Next base: position 130,421,322 of record CM046948.1, read on the forward strand.
GTGTCGGCCAAGCAATAGATATGGTAAGGTTGGACTTTTCATTTTTGGTAAGTAGACTAAAGGAATAAGGAAATAGCTAACTTATAGTATGGAATCAAGAAAATTTGGAAAGATAAGGGGACATAGGGCATATATCAAGGAAAATGTTTTGGAAACTAATTCATGGCCATTTGACCATGAATTTGGACGGCAATGTGGTCTAGGGGGGGTTGGCCGAATATGCTAGTAGTTGGCTAGGATTAGGAGTTTGTTTTGGTCATTCCTAGCAACTTTTGTGCAAAGTTTTGTAATTCTTTCTCAACCTTTCTCCCTTGGCCGAAATTGAGCATTTGGTAAACCTTAATCTTTTGACCATTTGGTCATTTTTGCATATCACACTAGTACTCTTTTGTTTGCTTTGTCATAGTGCCGAAATTGCTAACACCAAAAAAACCATTCTTTTTCCTTCTCTTTTTCCCATTGCCGAATGTACCTTGCTTCTTATCACATCTTTTTCTTTCTCTTTTCCTTCTCTTTGAAAACCGAATCCTCATCATCATCTTTTTCTTCCATCTTTTATTTCTTTCTTTTATTTCTTTTCAATCAAAATTTTCTCCATTAATTCTCTCATGGCCGAATGTTAGTGTGCCCATAGCCGACCCATTTTTCTCTTTTCTTTGGTTATACATAGCCGAATCCTCCATCATTCACAAACATCATTCTCAATCCTTTCTTTCAATAGTGGACAATAGTGCGATAGTGGAAGATCAGAAATCAAGTGTTCGTGGGTATCTTAGAACGTTGGAATCGATTTAAGGTGATAAAGGAACGTTTGATCGATTCTCATATTTTGGAACAAGGATCTTTGTGGTAAGCGAATTTCACCCTTAAACCCTTAGTCATATTTCGATGTAATATTAGATTGGATTAACAATCTTTTGTCTTTGAAGACAATCAAAATAGGGAAGAAAAGGGCAGTGAATAGTGTTCGGAAGAGGGGTGGTTCCGTTATTCCCCCTAAGTTTAAGCGAAGGACTGTTTCAGCAATCCGAGATTTCCCACCGGGTTGTGGACGTTCATCCGAGGAGAATTAATTGTTTGAAGTAGTTCGTACTCCCGAACCATTATTTGTTCGTGGATTTGCATCGGTTAACGAACCATCAATCGGGGAGAAACCACAAGTAGAAGTAGTTCAAAAATTCGAGGGTAAAAGTTAGATCGTTATTTTCTAAGATTAATTTCGTTAATAAAATATAGTGATTCTAATTTATCGTGATACGATAGGTGTTGACGAGCGGAAAGTCTAGTTCTCACTATAACCGGTGTGTAACTTCACACTTATCTTTCGGGTTAGATACTAAACTGTAAGTATTATGATAAATCGTAAAAATGGCAAAATCGAAAATTATGGGATAATTAACACTTTTGTGTAAATGCATGAAAACGTTAAAAGTCGGAAAAATTACTAGATCGATAAATTGAGTAGAAATATTGCTAGATCGATAAATTGAGCCAAATATTGCTAGATCGATAAATTGAGCCAAATATTGCTAAATCGATAAATTGAGCCAAAATATTGCTAGATCGATAAATTGAGCCGAAATATTGCTAGATCGATAAATTGAGCGAAATATTGCTAGATCGATAAATTGAGCCAAATATTGCTAGATCGATAAATTGAGCCAAATCTTGCTAGATTGTTAAATTGGGCCAAAGATCGCTAGATTGTTAAATTGGGCCGAAAGACTGCTAGATTGACAAATTGGGCCTAAAAACTGCTAGATCGATAAAATGGGCCAAAAACCTTCTAGTTCAAAATATGGGCCAAAGTTCGCTAGATTGCTTTACGGGCTAAATACTATTTTGTTTAATAGGCCCAAATGAAAAGTTTAATTAAAAACTCATTTGTATTATGGGTTACTTGATAAATTATTTATGATTAAAGTTTGTTATTAATACATAATTGCATGGGATGGGATACATGATGAAGAGAAGTAAGGCCTGTGGCCATGAATCTAGTTCGGTGCTCTGCCACAAATTTGGCTTAATGCCTCTAGTTCGGTGACTATGTCACAATCTAGTTCGGTAGTGCACTACAATATTATTAAAAAGGCTTAATGCCTACGATTGGTGTGTTTGGCGGGGTGGGTTGACTTGATCCCCACAAAGGTGTCTTTGGTTGACGCGGGGTGTGTAGCGGATGGAAAATTAGGCTTGGTTTGGGAAATTCATTTTTACATGCATTTTATATATTTTATTTCATTTTATATTGTTAAAATTTGTAATTGGGCTCAAGCCCAAATTAATGCCTTGATGGTCCAGCCCAACAACGGTGGTAAGTGGGTTACACATCGAGTTCTTTGTAACTCACCCCGTTTTATTACCCATTTCAGGTAATGGAAATTGATGTGGACTTGTGCCGGGGATGACTTGGTGGAGGCCATACTACGAGCATGGGTTTTTATAAACTATGAACTTTATTTAAGTTATTCATTTTATTTACTATTTTGGGTATGATGTAATAAGGCCTCTAATTATGTTTTTATGGATTTTTTTTAATGTGTGGATGGATTTGTTTTTGTTTAAGACTCTCATTATGGGCTTATGCTAAATTTTTAAAGTTTTTCTTAAACATTGCGTTTTATAACATTTTGAACCACCTAAATTACTCTTTAAAATTCTTTCAAGTTCTTTTAAAATTACTTAAAGGTTTTGGTAGAAAAGTTTTACTTTAATCACTAGAGAATTAAATGAATATTCGATTGGTGTGACTAACCGAATCTCGTCTAAACGCATAGACCTGGTTTGGGGTATTACAGTGCATATGTGTAAAAATGAAAGTGAATATAAGAAAATCATGAAAAAAGTGAAATTAGCATGAAGACAGTACTGGACAGCAGCAGTTGTGTGACTTTGAAAAATCACAAAAAATGGTGGAAATTGAATTAGAGGTTGAATAAGATACGAAATTAAATCTGAATGAGTCTATTTTAACATAAAAGAAACGGTGTAAACAAAAGAATTTCATATTTTGAGATATTTAAATTTTTGTGAGACTGGTTCAGAATGATCACGTGATCCCCTGTAATGACTTGGAAAAATCACTATAAATTTTACAAAAATAATTATGGGGCATGGGTTATATACTTAGACTCCTTAGTGAGTCTGTTTTTTTATTGGAACAAACAAAAACATTATTTGAATTCTGTACAATGAGATATCTGAGATTTTGTGAAGAGATGGTAGAACTGTCAAACAGTAAAATAGGGGAAAATTTAATGAATAAACTGTACTAATTGGTTAAGCTAAAAATTCTGGAATTTTTATGGTAAAAAGATAAATTAGTCTAGTTTCAGGAAAAATTAATTGATCTTAATTTGGAGTTCCGTAGCTCCAGATATAAATAATTTAATGACTGTGACTAGAGAAAGTAGCTTAATTGGAATTTGAATAAATAGAAAGAATATGAAAATAGTATGTTATCGCATTGCTTATTATTTTCATGCGAGGTTACTAAGCGTAAAGCTTACTCCCTCCTTTCCATTTCTTTTAGTTTTGTCAGTCAGCTCGTGGTTGGAGATCGTCGGAGGCAAAGATCACACTATCGAGCCATTATCCTAGGAGTATTGGCATGTGTATGTTAAATGTTTTCAAGTGAGTGGCATGAATAGGGACTTAGTTTTTCTATGATGGATGTTATTGTGATTAGCCAAATGTATTGGCTTATATTGATTTGTTGATTATAGCCATGAGATGTATAAGTGATTAAATAGATGACAAGGTCAAATGCATGCGTTTGAAAAGTTTTAATTTTGGGCAAAATTTGGTAACCCAGTTTTGTATGATTGTGAATGTATAAGTCTGAGAACGCCTCGAACCCTATCCCGGTGTTGGATACGGGTGAGGGGTGTTACAGCCTGAAGATTCAACGAGACAGCAATATCCAAATCTGTTTAACGGTAAGATTTTCGGGGACAAAAATCCCTAAGGGGGGAGAATTGTAACAGTCCGGTTTATACCCTAGTCGGAACAGTAGTTTCGAGACCACAAATCTGAGTCTGAATATTACTTTAATATTATTTTCTGTGCCTATGATATGTGATTAAGGATGTGATAATGTTTCGTAAGTTAATTTGTCTGTCTGTGTGCTTAATTTGATAAAGAGGATTAAATTGCATTGAATGCAAAATTTGAATGCTATTTGTTAAAGCACCTAATTGAAATGGCTTTTAAATGGAGAGGATTTATGTGGCAATTTAGCCAATTGTAAGATTAGTGGACGGTGGTGGACGGTGGTGGACCTTGATTTTTAAGCTTAATGAAATCAAAATTGTTATAATAATATATATGTTATAATTTACAAATATTAGAAAGCCATTATGTTGGTATTCATCTTTCTATTAGAACCAAAACAAAGAAAAGAAAAAGAAGATAAGAAGGCTAGGGTATTCAGCCATTTCTAAGTTCAATTCAAGGTATGATTTTAATCAATTTTTTATAATTTTTACGTTTTTGCAATCGTTGCTTAGTATACTCTAAAGCCCATGTTGTAATTTGAAGAATTCATGATATTTGTGAGATGTGCTATTGATGAAATGCTAAGCTTTTTGATGAGTTTAATTGTTAAATGAAACATATGTGTTAGATGAACATGCTTTGTTCTTGAAATTTTGATGAATTTAGCTAATTAGGGCTAAATTGAGAAAATAGTAATTTTAGGGACTAAATTGCAAATTTGATGGAAAATATAGGCTTGTATGATATACATAAGCATTCGGCTAAGCATGAGCATGTGATAATTTTGTGTATTTAATGTTTTGAGAAAAATGGACTAAATTGATAAAATGTGCAAATGTGAGGGTTAAGTTGCAAATAACCCTAAATGTGTGATTTTGGATTGATGTGAATATGTTGGTTAATAAAATGGTTAAATTTGAATTTGTTTAGATCAAGAACCGAGGAAAACGGACTTAGATTGTGGGAAAGCGAAAGTAACCGAGTAGCCGTTTTCGTTTTCATTTTCGTTAAATCGAATCCGAGATAAGTCATTATGCAAATAAACGTATTTGTATTGAATAGAGTATGTTCACATAACTATTGATAACGATGAATGTATATGAGGTGTTGTGTACGTGAATTTCGATATAAGAACGACATAGTGACAATGTCCGAGAAGTCCCGTACGAACCTAGGAATACATAGGATTAGCTATGTCATGACATAGGTGTCTGTTCTGAAATATCATGTAAGACCACGTCTGGGACGTCAGCGTTGATATGTGATTTCGTGTAAGACCACATCTGGGGCGTTGTCATCGATATGAGATTTACGTGTAAGACCATGTCTGGGATATTGGCATCGTATTGATTTGTGTAAGACCCTGTCTGGGACAGTGGCAACAATATCTGAGTACATGTAAGACCTCGTCTGGGACATTGGCATTGTACAACTATTCCGAGATTTCTGAACATCTTATTAGATTCCGAATGGTTCAACGGACAAGTTTGAGAAATGAACAACTCTGTGATTTGTACATCTGTTTTAGGTACGTTTGAAAAGTTCACTATATTTGTATAAAAGGTAAGTATATATATGAACTTACTATGATGAATATGTGCAATGGAATGATGAGATGATATGTGAAATTATGCTGAGATGAACTATGTGTATAAATGGTAATGACTTGAAATATGTGATAAATTGTGGCTAAACCATTGAACCAAACTCTATGTGAGATGTATATGCTATGAGAACCATTATTATCATTGAATAAATATGCTATGTGCCTTTAAAGTTAAGTTTATTTGTATATGACTTACTAAGCTTTTGGAAAGCTTACTCTGCGTGTGTGTTCTCTCTGTTTTATAGATCGTCAAAGCTACTGAAGGCTCGGGGACCGTCGAGAATCGTCATCACACTACGCAATCTCATTTTGGTATCTTTTGGAATTGTATATAGCTAGATATGGCATGTATAAGCTAGATTTTGGTGTAAGTTTGATGTATGAACTTAGCTATGTGATTTGGCTAGTTATGTGTCGGTAATATGCTTAAATAAATATGATAAATGGTACATGTTTTGGTATGGTTTGATAGCATATGAAATGGTTAAGTTTATGGTAAGTGTATGGATGAATTATGCTTGTGTATACATGAGTTTTAGTCTTGTAATTTGGTATGAATGGAATTGGATTGGAAGGTAGAGATTGGATGATTTTTTTGATATGTTCTTGATTGTCAAATGTGCATGAGTTGTTTTGGTCATATGCTTGTAGGGTTGACCCTAATGTGGGTGGCATTTTGGCCTTGCAAATGGCCTGTTTTGCCACACGGTTGTGGCACACGGGCGTGCTTGATGACCATGGGAGTAAGTCAGTAGCGAGCTAAGGGTACACAACCATGGCACACGGGCGTGCCTGGTAGCCGTGTGGTTTAGTCAGGATCAGCCATGGCCAAAGTACACGGGCGTGCTTGGTGGCTGTGAAGACAAGTCAGGCTCGACCACGGGTAAGACACATGGGTGTGTCTAGCAGCCGTGTGAGGCACACGGGATGCCTCCACGGGCGTGTGTCCTGTATAACTTATAAAATTTTATAATTTTTGAGAAATTTTGTAAGAGTTCGGAGTAGTCACGGCCCTACTCTAAAGCATGTTTAAGGTCTCGTTGGTCTATGGATGGGACATTACGATGGTGAATGATGATTTATATTACGATTTGTCTTTTAAAGTTTCTGATCTGTCAGGTAACACCTTCAACCCTAATCCGGCGACGGATACGGGTTAGGGGTGTTACAAGAACTCCCAAGTGACTCTCTCTCTTGATACCACCGATACTAATGTATTCCACAACTGATACCCAGAGTCTCTCAGAAGTGATATAGCACATTTTAAACACTCAGCCGGTGTGTAAGAAAGCTCATCAAACACACGAATCCTATTTTCAAGCCAAAACTCGGCTCTTTATGGATCATCATCAACATTAGCTCTGAACTCTTCAGCCCCGTGTTTACAGATCTTATCAACTGGAGGCTTATTCAATCTTAAAAGTTCGACTCTTTGAGGAGCTACGGGAACATATTGGGGATTAGGAGGGGTTTGAGATTGTTGAGCAGCCGCGTTAGTTTAGATATATTGTGAACACCACTCGTTCATCATTTGGAAGAAGGCTTTTTTAGCCTCTCCTCCTTGGCTGCCCGTTACGGGTCTAGAATCAGACGGCGCTGTCCCTTGAGCGGGAGCGGACGCATTACTTTCAACCTCATCAACTATAGCTCGATTGGGATCCATTTACTATATAAAAACACATTTTAAAATGTCAGGAGTCATCACACTACCACAGTTTATGTAACACCCCTAACCCGTAACCGTCGATGGACTAGGGTTAAGAGGCGTTACTAATCATTTCTGAACATTCCATAACATTTTCATCACCTGTCAATCAAACAAAATAATTCGCAATCATATAGTCCCTTAAATAGGTAAATGAGACCTTAAACATGTGTTAGAAAGGGGTCGGGACTAAACCGAACACATACAAAAATTTCTAAAAATTTAATGATTTTTCAAAACTACAGAGGTCACACGCCCGTGTGGGTAGGCACACGGCCTCAGACACGCCCGTGCGTCCAAGCCATGGCAAAACAGGGCATACATAAGGACTTGTTCACATGGCCTGAGACACGCCCGTGTGCCTCACCCGTGGTCGACACTGACTTGCACGACACGGCCAGTCACACGCTCGTGTGTCCAGGCCGTGGTCGAGCCTGACTTGTTTCAAATTACAAACTCGAAAGACACGGTCGAGCCACACGCCCATGTGCTCAACCGTGTGGGAAATTATAGGCCATTTTGAAGGCCAAATTACCATCCACACTTTGAAATCACCTATAAGCATCATACCAATACCAATTCATGCCTCAAATGCAATTAAAACATACCATTTCAAGCACCAACTAATCATCTATTACATCATTTATTTCCATACTCAATTCCTACTCAAATAAATCCATCTAAAACATCATATTCACAACTCAATTCATATAACTAAGCATCATCTAGTCATACCACATGTAACACCCCTAACTCGTAACCGTCGTCGAAATAGGGTTAAAGGCATTACCGGACTAAAAGGAAACTTTTACGGACATCTCATATCATAGTCTGACAAATCACATCAAAGTGTCCCTTAAATAGGTCTACGAGACCTTAAACATGCTTAAGAATAGGACCGAAACTAAACCGATCACATACGGAAATTCTCAGAAATTTCAAACTTTTTCTAAGTTACAGAGGTCACAGGCCCGTGTGGGCAGGCTGTGTGCCACCCACGGCCTCAGACACGCCCGTGTGTCTAAGCCGTGTCAATACAGGGCATACATACTGACTTGGCCACACGGCCGTGGACACGCCCGTGTGCCTCACCCGTGGTCGATCCTGACTTGCACCACACGGCCTGTCACATGCCCGTGTGTCCAGCCCGTGGTCAATCCTGACTTGCCTTGAATTTCAACCACCAGGGACACGGTCGAGCCACACGCTCGTGTGCTCAACCGTGTGGGAAAATATAGGCCATTTTCAGGGCCAAAATGCCACCCACACTTGGGTCATTCCTACAAGTTCCAACAAGCATAAATCCACACACAATTGGCAACCAAAATCATGTCATAAAATCAACATATTATCCCATTCTATTTCATCTTTAATCATGCCAACTTGTATACCAAATTCCATAACTAAATCTCATGTAAAAACAAGCATGGTACATCCACATTTTACCTTTCGTATAACCATTTCATTGATCAAACATACATACTCATATTGCATCCATATGCTTGCCATTATCATGACCATTTATTACCATCAAGCCATACAAAAACATACTTCATATACCATAATCACTCATGCATATTACCAACATTTACATAGCCTCATCACAAGGCTATTTACATATCTCAAACATGTTCCAAAATGACTAGCCTATACATGCCATACTTAGAATATATATTTCCAAAAGGTACCAAAATGAGTTTGGGTAGTGTGATGATGATCCTCGACGGTCCCGAGCCTTCAGTAGCTCTGACGATCTATAAAATAGAACAAACACACACAAAGTAAGCTTTCCAAAAGCTTAGTAAGCCATATACAAATAAACTTATCATATACACATTTAAAACATATAATCAATCATAAGCATAGCTATTTGAATTCATTAACAAATCTTCATTTCAAGCTCATAGATAATCTCTTTGGCTCATTTGGTTTGCCATTGCTTACCAATTCATCATATCTCAAGTATCTCAATTGCTCATTTCTCAAACATATATATATTTTAAATGTTCCTTTGCATCAATGCACATACTTACTCACCTTTCATGCCTATACAAAGCATGCATATCAACGTACCTGAAACGGATGTACTATTCACATAGTCATTCATTTCTCGGACTTGTCTGTTGAACCGTTCGAAACCTAATAGGATACTCAGAATGCTCGGAATAGTCGTACAATGCCAACATCCCAGACGTGGTCTTACATGTAACCAGATATCGATGCCACTGTCCCAGACAGGGTCTTACACGAAACAATACAATGCCAATGTCCCAGACATGGTCTTACACGTAAATCTCATATCGATGCCAACGTCCTAGACGTTGTATTACACGTAATCTCGAATCAATGCTAATGTCTCAGACGTGGTCTTACATGATTTCACATTTCGGACACCTATGTCATGACATACGCAATCATATCTATTCCTAGGTTCATACGGGACTTCTCAGACTTTAACAACTTGTCGACTTATTCGTAAACTCGGATTTCACATACATTCCATCTCGATGGATATTCTTAGCAATTAAAATTTCATATATACACAAATAGTTCAATTCAAATACACTTATTTGTATATCGACTTACCTCGAACGGGAAGAACGGAGATAAACGACCATTCAATAACTTTTGATTTCCCGCGATCTAATTCTGTTTTCTTCGGTTCTTGATCTATACACATTCAAATTTAATGCATTTACTCAATAGTTCATTCAATTCAATCCAAAAACACATATTTAGGGCAATTTACAAATTAGCCCTCAAATTTTCACATTTTAACATTTTAGTCCCTATTTCACGAAATTACAAAATACACCAAATTTGCTTATACCCATGCTTGGCCGAATGTTCATGTATCTCATACAAGTCCATACATTTCAGTTATTTCACAATTTAGTCCTTCAAAATATTATTCTTTCAATTTACTCCAAATTACTCAAAATCAACAAAACTCCAAAGACAAATTATGATAGTCAAACACATATCTTTCATATTTCACTATTAAACATCACAAAACTCGTGTTCATCAAAGACACATTTCAAAATCATCATCAATTCTCAAAATTAAGACATGGGTTTTGAAGTATACGAAGCAACGATTGCAAAAACGTAGAAATTATCAAAAACCAAAGCAAAATCATACATTAATCAAGCTAGATAGGTGCCGAATTTCACAAAGCTTAAACCTTTCTTTTTCTTTCCAATTTTCGGTGGATGAACACTAATTCAAAGGCTTATTTTAAGCTTTGTTTTATTATAAACATGTTATTAATTCATTTCCATTTTTGCCCTTAATGAAACATTAATAGCTAACCATTTAAACTATGGACCTAATTGTCCATCAACTTAATAATGGCAATATAACATCATAAGGACTTCATATAATAAAAGCCACATCAAATAGATACCTTTTTATATAGCATGCTAATTTTGCATTTAATGCAATTTAATCCTTTTTGCAAATTAAACACACAAACGATAAAATTTTCATACGAGACCTTCACACATGCTTATTCATATACTGCAGACACAGAAAATAATATTTAAATATTTTTCTAACTTAGATTTGTGGTCCCGAAACCACTATTCGAACTAGGGTCAAAACTGGACTGTTACACCACAAATTCACACTTAAAATACCATTCTCATCAACAAATTCAAGCATGAAATATACCATTTCCACTATCACTATTTCATACCACATTCATCATTTCCATAGCTTCACATAGAAACCATCAACATTCAACATTCAAGCCATATCACATGGCAAGGTCCAAACATTATAAAACATACAATAACCACTAGCCTATACATGCCATATACCAAATATATACATCTTCCCAAACGTACCAAAATAGATAGCCGATAGTGTGATTGAGTTGCTGACGATCCCCGGATCCGAGCTAGCTTTAAAGACACTGTAAAATAGAGAAACACTTCACTCAGTAAGCTTTAGAGCTTAGTAAGTTCGTAATATAATACAATTAACTCATTGAATCAAATCGATATACAAATTAAACCATAACATAGATACACATGCTCAATTATATCCAACACTCACATAACCATCCATTCATCTACTTTAAAATTTATCAACCACTTAGGTTTCATACATGCCTTTCCCAACGCCTAGTTCACAAACAATTTTGCTACTCAATACTCGATACCACATTTTGATCAATCTTCATTGTCTCTTCAATTTAATCGCACACTTAGTGCCCAATTCATAGCTGAAACTTAAATAACATCGCACACTTAGTGCCTCTATTTTAAACCGAACTTGATTCGGTATCGCACACACAAATGCAATCGATTATAGTCGATACTTTCTCTATTTCGCACACACACACACGGCTATTCATTACTATATAAATTCTATTTCACACACTTAGTGCCACATTTCTCAAATTCACAATTAACATTAATAATTCATCAATCACATATTCATTCATTTCATAGTACATGATTATAAATTATACGATTTGCATTATACACAAACTTACCTCGGACGTAGAAGTAACAAAATGGTCGATTAATCGAGCACTTTAACTTTGCCCCAATCTCGATCCGAATCCCTCTTTTATTGATCTATACGCATTCAAATTTAACTCATTCATTCACCAAATCATTCAATTTAATCCAAACACACATATTTAGGGCATTTTATAAAATAACCCTCATATTTTCACATTTCGACACTTTAGTCCCTATTTCATAAAATCATCAAATACACATAATTTCATTTCACCCATGGCTAGCCAAATTCTCCTTATGCTCATACAAGCCCATATATTACATTTATTTCACATTTTAGTCCTCCAATTTCTCATTTTCACAATTTAGCCCAAATTACTCAATTTCACCAAAAATTCAAATACAAACTATGTTAACCCAACATTAAACTTTCATATTCCACCAATTATCATCACAAAGCTCACATATTCATCAATGGCACATCTCAAAATCATCATCAAATTCTAAAATTTAAGCATGGGTTTGATAATATACTAAGCAATGATCACAAAAACGTAGAAATTATCAAAAATCGAGCTCAAAATATACCTTGATTTGGAGCAACTATGACCGAATGCTTCAAAGCCCTATTTCTTTCTTTTTCATTCAAGTTCGGTGGAAGGAAGATGAATATGGCTTGTTTTTCTTATTTGTTTTATTATAAACATATTAATTCTGCCATTTACCATATTACCCTTAATTAAAACATTAATATTTCATTCATTTAATGGCTATATATGTCAACTTCCACTATCAAAGGTCTAATTACCACATAAGGACTCCTCATTTAAAAAGCCATGCCAAATAGGCACATTAGAAATTAGCACACAACTTTTACATTTAATGCGATTAAGTCCTTTTTCATAATTTGGCACACAATCGATAAAATTTTTACACAAAATTTTCACACATGCTTAATCACAAATTATAAACACCAAAAATAATATTAAAATATTTTTCTGACCTTGGATTTGTGGTCCCAAAACCACTATTCTGACTAGGGTCTAAGTCGGGCTATTACAGTTTATATATGGCATGTATTGCTAGACTCTAACACACGCTATGTTAGTCCTATAATTGACTAAACCTGGCTCCGATACCAATAAGTGTAACACCTCTCACGTGTATTCACCATCGGAATAGGATTACGAAGCATTACCGGACTTACAACACTTTTAAACATACATTTCCTATACAATTTATCAATACAATTCAATCAATATGAATCATAATGTCCCTTAACGAGCCTACGAGGCCCTAAACATGCATTGGGAGTGGTTCGGGACTAAACCGATAACTCGATAAATTTTTTAGCACTTAGCAAAATTTTCTCAAAACAGGGGACACACGCCCGTGTGGTCAGACTGTGTGTCTCACACGGCCACTAGACACTCCCGTGTCTTAGGCCGTGTGAACATTCAAAATGGAAGCACATGGCCGTGTCCTAGCCCGTGTCCTACCCCGTGTCCAAACAAGTGAGCTTATTGACTTGGGTCACACAGCCAACCACACGCCCGTGTGTCTAGCCCGTGTGCCCTACGAAGTGGCCACACACGCACTTCTGCCAGTCCGTGTGCTAGGTCGTGCAAAACCTGTAGCATATACTGACTTATGCAACACAGCCAAGTCACACGTCCGTGTGCTAGGCCGTGTCCAAATTAGGGGGTATACTGATTTATGCCACACGGCCGATCACATGCCCGTGTGTGAGACCGTGTGAGCATACTGACTTCATTTCAATTTCAACACTAGGGGCCAGACGGCCGTGTAACATGACCGTGTGTCACACACGGCTGAGACACACGCCCGTGTCTCTGCCCATGTAGACAAAAATAGGCTATTTACCAAGCCAATTTGCCACCCACAATCTCATGTACCTAAACAAACCAAATGGCACCAATTCATAGCATAATTGAACATCTATTTTAGCCACATTCAAGACAATTTCATACCATTTCCAATACTAATAACCAACATGCTTATAACATATGTTTTTCTCAATCAAAACATACCAAAACACATTTACTAATCAACTAGCTAAACCTTTACCAAACATACATCATTTTGTACCAATTCACAAGCATGATACCAAGTCCACAAACCTCATAATATAAGTCATTCACATATCCATCCATGGACTCAAAATATCAACCATATATGCACATATATGCACATAACCAAATCTACCAAATTAAGCCAACACTCATGGCCATATTTACAAACCCAATGTAACACCCCTTACCCGTGTCCGACGTCGGGACAAGATACGAGGCATTATCGGACTTAAACATAAACATTTATACAAAACCGGGCTATAAAATTTCATTCAATTTAAAATCACTCATTCACATGAAAATCGTCCCTTATATGGGCCCACGAGGCCCAAAAATAATCATTGGGAATGGTTTGAGACTAAATCGAGAACTTAGGATACTTTAAGAAGACTTAGAAAAATTTTCATCAAAACAGGGGTCACACGCCCGTGTGGCTTGGGACACGCCCATGTTGGTAGGCTGTGTGGTCACACACGCCCATGTCCTCAGCCCGTGTAACTCTCTGTTTATGACGTCATCATCAAAATAGGGTCACACGGCCAAGTCACTCACCCGTGTGCTTAGCCCGTGTGACGAACTAAATTCCAAAAAATAGATGCAAACTTCACACGCCCTGGGCACACGCCCATGTCCCAGGCCCGTGTCTTTCACACGGCTGAGACACACTGCCCGTGTGGCCAAGAAAATGGCTATTTACCAAACCATTTGGCACCCTCATTTGTACATACTTAAACACAACTTCAATGGCATCTTTCATGGCATAATTGAGCACTTAAACATCATCAAACAAGTCATGATCATAGTAATTTCATATAATCTTATTCATGCATAAGGCACCATACTTTGCCTAGCTTAAACTTATCAAACTTTCATGCCATGATTATCGTCAACACATCCTCAATCCATCCATACCAAACACACATAACCACATCACATGAAACCTTTAGTATAAGCACATACATATAAATAGGCATTACAACTCATTAACCAATATGAGCCACATCTCTTGGCCATATAAAAAATGAATCATATTACCATTATGAACCAACACATTTGGCCAAATCAAATGACACATACACAATTTACTAAGTCCCTATACATGCCATAAACATAAGAGGTCTGTATTCACTTTTACCCCACGATGATAGCTTGATAGTGTGATAGCATCTCCAACGATCTCCAACTCGAGCTAGCATAAAACCTTATAAGATATGAGAAAGGAAGGGGAGTAAGCTACAATGCTCAGTAAGTTTGTATGCAAATAATAAGCAACTTATTAACATGTTTTTCACCAATTCTCACAATATGTTCTCAAGGTAATACAATCATAATTGCATAAAATTTCACAATTCATTTATGTTCATCTTGAGCTGCCTACTCGAGTTACAATCACTAAATTATTTATATCTTGAGCTACAAAACCCTAAACCCTAAAACCCTAATTTTCCCTAAAACTAGGCTCACATATCTTCTTACCATAAAATTTTTAGAATTTTTGGTTTAGCCAATAAGTATAGTTTATTCTTTAAAGTCTCCTGATCGTATGTTAGAGTCTTAAAAATTTATTTATAATGAATGATCTAGCCTAGAAACTAACTGTGACAACGATTGAGGCAAGCGCACCTATCGAACAGTAGTATAGTTTAGTGGCAAGACCGGAATGTCGAACCCAAAGGAACCAAAAGTACTAATACTAACTTTCTTTCTATTATTTAACCTAAGAATTGAAGAGAATTATTGTTTAATTTAAATTTAACTAACTACTAAGCTAAAGACGCTAAGACAAAGAGAATGAATTGGGGAAATACTTATGGGAAAAACCAATTGATTAAGACAATACCCAAGAAGGAATCACCTAGACTTTACTTGTTATCTAACTCTGAACCAGACGATTTATTCACTTGACCTGATCCGTAGGATTCCCTAATTTATATTAATACCTCTCTCGAGGCTACTAACGTCTAACCCTAGGTTGATTAATTGAAATCTCTTTCTAATTAAAACCCCTAGGATTGCATTAACTCGATCTATGGACTCCCATATTAGGTTTGACCCTAATCTGGTAGATTTTCGTCATCCTATCTCTAGGGTTACGATCAACTCCGCTTAATTATGCTAGATCTACTCTTAGACAAGGTCTATTCCTCCTCTGCCTAAACACAACAATAGTTGAATCAATATCCCGAAATATCAAAACAAGAATTAAGAACACATAATTAAGAACAAATCAAGTATTTATCATATAGTTTAGAAAACAATAACAAGATCTATCTTAGGTTTCATCCCCCTCAGGTATCTGAGGGGTTTAGTTCATAATCATAAAAGAATACATCTCAGAAGAAAATATAAAACAAAACATAAGAAAACCCTAAAACCCCCTGAAGGAATTGAAGGAGAGATCCGCCGTCTTGAGTATGATTTCAGCTTCTTGAGATGAATCAACTGGCTTTCTTCGAGTAGATCCCATAATTCTAACCTCTCTGGCTCAGCTCCTTGGCCTAGCTAGATGCCCCCTGACCAAAAAGCCCCCTTTTAGGTTATACTTAGGGTGTTTATATAGGCTTCGGAATGTGTTTCTTCACCTCTAAGTATCCTAATTCGAGTGAAATTCCTCTTTGTCATGACAGGGACACGCCCGTGCAACACGCCCGTGTGAATCGAATTGTAGACCGTGGTTGGGTCTGCTAGGGAGGCATGACCGTGTGGTGAAACCCTAGTGTAACATCTTGAAATTTGGGAATTTATGTTTTACATTATACTATGCAATAGGCTAGTCAATAGTGTTAATTGTGTATGTTTAGGAGCCCTAAGAAGACTTGGGATTGAGTTGGGCCTTAGAAAATTTTTGGGTTTAAGCACTTTAAGGAGAGAAGGTAAGTGGCATCAAGGCTTAAGGAATTAAGTATGTAATTTTGCTAGCACAAATGGAGCATTGGCAAGGTGGTTGTGGCGTGAAATGGCAGAGGGTAGAACTTGGGTTCGAATCCCACCTAGTGCAAATATTTTTGATTAAATTTTTTTTGTGCTATATGGTAAGTGTCGGCCATGGCATCAAAGATGGTAAGGAAGACCTTTTATTGAAGGAAAGAACACAAGGGAGAAGGGTAAGGAGAGAAACAAGGGAAGAATAAGGAAAAACATAAAGGAAAAAGGTAAGAGAGGGGATATGCTGGCCGATTTTGTGGAAGGTGTTTGGGAAAGAATATTTTTGGTCAACCATCATATTTTGGGTGTTATGGGAACACGATTTTGTTAGGGGGAAGGGAGAGCCGAAATTCCTATAGCTTATTTGCAAGATTGTGCATGTAAGGTTGGTTTTCTTTTAACATTTTTGTGCAATTTTTTCCAATCTTTTTTCCTTTGTTGCCGAAACACAAAATGACCAAAACACTTAATCCATTTTTGTTCATTTTCTTTTGGTAATAGCCGAACCTCTCTAATACTCCTTTCTCCATCACTTCTTTTATTTTTTTTTACCATTTCCTCAACCATTCTCTTTTTCTCTTAAATCGACACTACTTTGTGGCCGAACCTTCTTTGTTCCTTTCTCTTCAATAGCCGAATCTTTATCATCTTCTCTCTTCTCCATCTTGTATGTTGGGCATTTCTTCTTTGGTTGAACCGGGTAAGTGGCTTCGTTCTTTTCCTTTCATTTTCTTTTCTTCCTAGCCGAATGTGTGTCCATCACTATTCGGTTGTTTCACTTTGTTCTAAACCGAAATATCATCCCCTCCCAAACTCTCAAATCTTGATCATTTTCTTCTTATAGTATTCTAGTGGGTTGGCCGAATATCACATCCTTGCCGATTCATCTCTAGTCTTAAGTCAATCGGTGGAAGTCGGATCTATTATCGTTAACGTAAGGAGTTTCTTTATGGATTATTTTGATCTCTCAATACTTGGTTATTCCGTTAAAACGGAATGATAGATTTGACTAATCAATTGTTATAGGGATTAAATCACTCATTTTCTTTACTCGTTGGTTCTTCTGAAGTAGTGGTAAGCCAAATCCTATCCCTAAACAACTACTTTCTCTCATAGTAGTATTTTTCTGACTAAGACTTTTTCAATAGAGGTAAGTGGTAACGATTTGAAAGGAAAAGTGATAGGAGAACACAAAAGGAGTGGATTTGCAATTCCTACTCCTAATTTCAAACGTAGGGCGGTATCGGCAGTTTGAGATTTCCCACCGGGTTGTGGACCATCATCCGGTGAGAATAGACAAATCGTGGTCGTTCACGATACTAAGGGTAAGCGTTTCATTAGATCGTCTAATTTAGATTAATAAAACCTCGTTTGTTGGTTAATCGAGTGTAATGGTGATTTAGGTGCCGATGATCAAGAGGGTTTAGTCCTTACTGTAATCAGGTGCGTAATCTCACACTGAAATCCGTAGATTCGAGATTCGATATTATGTTGGAAAAGTAGATCGTTATTATTTACAATGTTAAAAATCTTAATATGGCATAAATCGAGAAACTTGCTTAATTAATATTATTTTCTAAAGATCTATCAAAATCGGTATTAAATTGCTAAATTACGAAAATGCCCCTATGGGTCGTTTTACCAAAATGCCCCTATGGGCCGAATTACCAAAATGCCCCTATGGGTCGATTTGCTAGAATGCCTTAGTCGGCCGAATTATTAAAATGCTTTATTGGGATGGATCACTAAAATTGTTCAATATAATAATGGTTGATATTTATATGTAAATACTTTATGTTATTATGTATGTTGCATTTTTTTTTTTACATTTTGCATGGGATGGGAAAATTGTATGAAGAGCAGTGTAGCCTGGTGGCATTGCAACAAATTGTATATTATTTTGCCTAAATTATGGTTTCAGTGGTTTGACCACAAAAATAAAATGCTATAGCAGTTTGACTGCAAATTTGGTGTGAGGGGCGGGGTGGGTTGACTTGATCCCCATAGGTGTGATTGGTTGGTCGGGGGTGTGATGGATGGATTGGGTTGGGTTGCATACATTTACTTCATTTAATTATTGTTATGTAAATGGGCTTAGGCCCAAGATTATGCTATACGGGTTCAGGCTCAGTGGATGATGGTAAGGGGATTATACACTGAGTTCTAGTAACTCACCCCATTCTCTTAATCCTTGCAGGTAATGATCAGTAATGAGGACTTGGGCCCATGGATGACTCGGTGGAGGCCATACTTTGGAAATAATATTTTCGAACCTTAGTAAATTTCTTTTCCGCTTTATTTCGTTACTTTTACTATTTTGGGTTTAAAGTTGTAATAAGGCCTCTGGGATTTTTATTTCGGATTTATGTTTGACGTATTTATTTTCCATGAATTATTTTAAATGGGGATTTTCTAAAATCATAAACAACGGTTTTTCTTCAAATTTAACAACAAACAGATTTCATAATAAATATGAACAAATAATTTAACTTGGATTTTTCCTGCAAATTATCAATAATATTTTCAAAAGTCACGGTTTTAAAAGATCACTAGTTCGATTATCGATTCTTCAATCAACCTCTAGAAATTAGTAGTATTTTATCGATTAATTATAACCGAACTTGTTTTCTTAACTATAACCAAATAATGTCAACTTTAGTTCTTTATACGTTTTCTTTATGTGACATACTAGATCCGATCATATCGCATGGGGCGGGTTTAGGGTGTTACATCTTATGGTATCAGAGCCCGGTTGCAAAACTCGGCTGTGGTTTGGGTTCAAAAATGTTTTCTAAAACTTCTTGAAATTTAAGTTATAAATACATATTTTAACGGAAGTTTGGCACCATGGGTATCCGGCACCAAGTCAGTAAGTTTTGTTTTCATTTTATGATTATTGTAGTATGACTGTAGTAAGAAAACTTCAAAAAATAGATATACTCTAGAACTTTTAGCTTTAGGAGCGAAAACCATAGAGATTGAGACTTTAGGATATGTTTTGCGAAAATAACTTTACTTCTTATACTCCATAAAATATTGTTTAATAAACACTGAATAAGCATACTGATTCATAAGACTCTTAATCAGATTAAATTGACTTAGCAAACATGAGCTAGAGGACGTGGACGCGGTAGACGTGGCCGTGGTAAAGGCCGAGGTGCTAGAGTTGTATCTGAGGCATCGGGACATATGCTGGAAATGGATGCACCTGCGTCACCTGTGACTGAAGCTGGGTCACATGATCGAATGAAAGAGGACGACGCTCTGTCCCAAGCGATGTTACGGGTACTGGAAAGGGTTGCTGGGGTAAGAACTGGGTCAACAGCTCGTGGGTCAATATCGGAGCAACTCAGATCGAATGGGGCTGAAGTCTTTAGAGGTATTTCGGGTGTAGCCCCTAGTGTAGCAGAGTACTGGATTGAGGCGGTGGAGCGGATTATGGATGATCTGGATTGCATAGCTGAGCAAAAAAAGCGAAAGAAATTGTGTCATTCTTTGAGAGACGAGGCGTGTCGGTGGTGGCTCACCGTTCGGGAAGGCACTCGGTGATCGTATTACACAGGATTTCTTTAAGACAAACATTCCGGGGAAAATATGTCGGGGCTAGTTATGTGGATGCCAGAAGGAAAGAATTCCTTAATCTGGTACAAGGAGGTAGGTCTGTGGCAGCTTATGAGGTGGAGTTTCTGCGTCTGAGTCGGTATGCCCGGGGTATAGTGCCGACTGATCATGAACACTGTGTGCGTTTTGAGGATGGATTGCGTGATGAGTTGCGGGTACCGATAGCCCTACAGAAGGAGAGGAATTTTGCCACACTGGTGGAAAAAGCTAAGATTGCTGAAGAAGTAAAGTATTCGAAACGAAAAAATTGAGACAAGGATAGGGGCAGGAACAAGAGAGACTCTGGGTATTCAGGTCCTGCTAGAGGATTTTAGAAAAGGCCCAGGAATAAGGGGCCAGTTCGAGTGGGTGCTCCAGCTGCTACAAATCAGTTACAGCCTTGCGTGGATTGTGGGAAACTTCACTCGGATGAATGCTGGAAGAGAACTAGTGGTTGTTTCAGATGTGGATCCAAAGACCATCGGTTTAGGGATTGCCCTCGAAAGCCTGATCAAACTCAGGCAGTTCATAATAGATTTGCGTAGTCGGCTGGAGGCGCTCAGCAGCCGCCGAGAGGCCGTGGGCCAGGTCGAGGTGGTAATGGTGTAGGACGAGGTCAGGGTGCACCGGGTAGAGGTACCGGTAATAGGGGTAACACGGAGGTGAGGCAGCTAGGTTTGGTTTATGCAGTCAGACGTCGAGAGGATGGTGATGCACCAGACGTTATAACTGGTACGTTCTTCATATCTGATGTACCTGTTATTGCTTTGATAGACATTGGATCCACCCATTCGTACGTTGCATGTGCTGTGTCTGGAACTCTGAATATTAAATCTGAGATTACTGCTAGAGAAACAACTGTAATTAGCCCTTTAGGATAGTCAGTGGTAGTAAATAAGTTGTTTAGGGATGTGCCCTTAGAGGTTCAGGGGAAAGTATTTCTGGCAGATTTGATGGAACTGCCGTTCGGGGAGTTCGATCTTATATTGGGCATGGACTGGCTGGTTAAGCATCGTGCAAACTTGGACTGTGCTGCAAAGCAGATGGTACTAAGACTTTCAGAGGATAAGGAAGTGATAATGATAGGTGAAAGAAGAGATTATCTGTCTAACGTGGTATCTGCTTTAAAGGCAGAAAAGTTGGTGCGAAAGGGGTGTGGAGCGTTCTTAGCCTTTATCAGTGCTTTGGATGTCAAAGAGTCGTCGGTAGAGAATGTTAGAATGGTGAAAGAGTTTTCAGATGTCTTTCTCGAGGAGCGTCCAGGATTGCCTCTGAATCGGGAAGTGGAGTTTGGTATTGAGTTGTTGCCAGGAACGGCTCCGGTGTCCATTACCCCTTACAGAATGGCACCGAAGGAGCTTGTGGAACTTAAGGCTCAAATTCAGGAGTTGATGGATCGTGGATTTATTCGACCAAGTGTGTCACCATGGGGAGCGCCGATTTTATTCGTTAAGAAAAAGGATGGATCGATGCGTATGTGCATCGATTATAGGCATTTGAATAAGTTGACGATCAAGAACAAGTATCCGTTACCGATGATCGATGATTTGTTCGATCAGCTGCGAGGAGCTTCAGTTTTCTCGAAAATAGACTTGAGACCGGGATATCACCAGCTTAAGGTCAAGGAGGCGGATATTCACAAGACTGCGTTCCGAACTCATTATGGGCATTACGAGTTCTTGGTGATGCCGTTCGGGTTGACAAATGCACCAGCTACATTTATGGACATGATGAACCGAGTCTTCCAACCCTATCTAGACCAGTTTGTGGTGGTATTCATAGATGACATCTTGGTGTATTCAAAGACTGAAGAAGAGCATGATTCGCATCTACAGGTAGTATTGCAGATTTTGAGGGAGAAGCAGTTGTATGCCAAATTCAGTAAGTGTGAATTTTTTTTGAATGAGGTAACCTTTTTGGGGCATGTTGTGTCTGCGAGGGAATTAGAGTTGATCCCGTAAGGTCGAGGTCAGATGGATTGGAAGCCACCAAGTCGATGCGGCGAAATTTGGAGTTTTCTAGGTTTTGGCCGGTATTACAAAGCGATTCGTTGAGGATTTTCGTTGATTCTTTGCACCCCTAACTAAGTTGTTACGTAAAGGAGTACCGTTTGTGTGATCAGATAAGCAACAAGAGAGCTTTGAGAAACTGAAGAAGATTCTGATAGAAGCGCCAGTATTGATTCAACCTGAGGCTGGTAAAGAGTTTATTGTGTATTGTGATGCGTCACACACGAGCTTAGGATGTGTGTTGATGCAAGGGGGAAAAGTGGTGGCATATGAATCTCATCAATTAAGGTTGCATGAGGTAAACTATCCCACTCATGATTTGGAGTTAGTTGTAGTGGTGTTTGCTCTGAAGATTTAGAGACACTATCTGTACGGGGAGAAGTTGATTATCTATACGGATCATAAGAGTCTGAAGTACCTCCTTACCCAAAAGGAGTTGAACTTAAGACAGTGGAGGTGGATAGAATTGTTGAAGGATTATGACTTCTCAATCGAGTATCACCCAGGTAAAGCTAACATAGTGGCAGATGCGTTGAGTCGTAAGGTGATATCGAATTTGAGAGCGATGTTCGCTCATCTCAACCTTTATAAAGATGGTAGTCTGTTAGCCGAACTCCAAGTGAAGCCGGCATGGGTAAGCCAGATTAAGGAAAAGCAGTTGTTAGATGAAAGGTTGGGATATCGACTTCAGCAAGTGGAAAGTGGTGAGATAGGGGATTTTGGATTAAATAGTGATGGAGTATTGTGTTTCCGTGGAAGAGTTTGTATGCCCAGGGATTTAGAATTGAGACAAATGATTCGGCATCAGGCGCATAGTAGCCCATATGCTATGTACCCCGGAGGAAACAAGATGTGCCGAGACCTTCGTGAGCAGTATTAGTGGCTAGGGTTGAAACGGGAGGTTACTAACTTCGTGAGTAACTGCTTGACATGTCAGCAGGTGAAGGCGGAGCGTCAACTGCCTTTAGGGTTGTTACAACCGGTGAAAATCCCACTATGGAAATCGAAAAGGATAACGATGGATTTTGTTAGTGGGTTACCCTTAACGCCTACTATGAAAGATTTAGTTTGGGTTATAGTGGATCGGTCAACGAAGACTGCTCATTTCCTACCTGTTAGTACAGATTATTCGTTGCAGAAGTTAGCCAAGTTGTATATAGCAGAAGTCGTCAGGTTGCATGGGGTACCAGTGTCGATTATATCGGACAGGGATCCTAGGTTTACATCACGATTCTGGAAGGCTTTACATGAAGCTTTGGGTATAAGACTAAATTTCAGCACGGCATTTCATCCGTAGACCGATGGTCGATCGAGAGAGAGTAATCCGATTCTAGAAGACATGTTAAGAAATCAGTGTGATCGACTTCAGGGGCAGTTGGGAAGATTTTCTACCGTTGGTAGAGTTTGCATACAACAACAGCTATCAATCTAGCATCCAGATGGCACCCTACGAGGCGTTGTATGGTCATAGGTGTCGTACTCCTACTTGCTGGACTGAGGTGGGGGAGCGACAGTTATTGGTTCCAGAGTTGATCTCGGAGACGGAGGAAAAAGTTAAGGTAATTCACGCACGGTTAAAAGAAGCTTCAGACAGATAGAAATCGTACGCGGATCTGAAGCTGAAGGAGATAGAGTTCTCTGTGGGTGAGCAGGTCTTTTTGAAGGTCTCACCTTGGAAGAAGATCTTAAGATTTGGGCGGAAAGGCGAGTTGAGCCCTAGGTTCATCGGACCTTACCGTGTATTAAAGCGTGTTGGGCCAGTGGCTTATCAGCTTGAGTTACCTCCAGAGTTAAGTCAGATACATAATGTATTCCATGTCTCGATGTTAAGGCGTTATCATTCGGATCCGTCTCATGTTGTGCCAGTGGAAGAAGTTTAGATAAGACCTGACTTGTCTTTTGAAGAAGAGCCAGTGCAGATTTTAGATCGGGATATTAAGGTGCTGAGAAAGAAGTCAGTTCCGTTGGTCAAACTATTATTGTGTAATCACGGGTCAGAGGAAGCTACATGGGAGCCAGAGGACACGATCCAGCAGCAATATCCTCATCTCTTCTAATCAGGTAAATTTCGAGGCCGAAATTTCTTTAAGGGGGTAGAATTTGTAACATCCTGAAATTTGAGAATTTATGTTTTACATTATACCATGCGATAGGCTAGTCAATAGTGTTAATTGTGTATGTTTAGGGGCCCTAAGAAGACTTGGGATTGAGTTGGGCCTTAGCAAATTTTTTGTGTTTAAGCACTTTAAGGAGAGAAGGTAAGTGGCATCAAGGCTTAAGGAATTAAGTATGTAATTTTACTAGCACAAATGGAGCATTGGCAAGGTGGTTGTGGCGTGAAATGGCAGAGGGGAGAACTTGGGTTCGAATCCCACCTAGTGCAAATATTTTGGATTAAATTTTTTTGTGCTATATGGTAAGTGTCGGCCATGGCATCAAAGATGGTAAGGAAGACTTTTTATTGAAGGAAAGAACATAAGGGAGAAGAGTAAGGAGAGAAACAAGGGAAGAATAAGGAAAGACATAAAGGAAAAAGGTAAGGGAGGGGACATGTTGGCCGATTTTGTGGAAGGTGTTTGGGAAAGAATATTTTTGGTCAACCATCATCTTTTGGGTGTTATGGGCACACGGTAATGTTAGGGGGAAGGAAGAGCCGAAATTCCTATAGCTTATTTGCAGGATTGTGCATGAAAGGTTGGTTTTCTTTTAATATTTTTGTGCAATTTTTTCCAATCTTTTTTCCTTTGTTGCCGAAACACAAAATGACCAAAACACTCAATCCATTTTGGTTCATTTTCTTTTGGGGATAGCTGAACCTCTCTAATACTCCTTTGTCTATCACTTCTTTTCTTTTCTTTTTTACCATTTCCTCAACCATTCTCTTTTTCTCTTAAATCGACACTACTTTGTGGCCGAACCTTCTTTGTTCCTTTCTCTTCAATAGCCGAATCTTTATCATCTTCTCTCTTCTCCATCTTGCGTGTTGGGCATTTCTTCTTTGGTTGAATCGAGTAAGTGGCTTCATTCTTTTCCTTTCATTTTCTTTTCTTCCTAGCCGAATGTGTGTCCATCACTATTCGGTTGTTTCACTTTGTTCTAAACCGATATATCATCCCCTCCCAAACTCTCAAATCTTGATCATTTTCTTCTTATAGTATTCTAGTGGGTTGGCCGAATATCACATCCTTGCCGATTCATCTCTAGTCTTAAGTCAATCGGTGGAAGTCGGATCTATTATCGTTTAGGTAAGGAGTTTCTTTATGGATTATTTCGATCTCTCAATACTTGGTTATTCCGTTAAAATGGAATGATAGATTTTACTAATCGATTATTATAGGGATTAAATCGCTCGTTTTCTTTACTCGTTGGTTCTTCGGAAGTAGTGGTAAGTCGAATCCTATCCCTAAACAACTACTTTCTCTCA
Organism: Gossypium sturtianum; assembly: GCA_025698515.1. Taxonomy (NCBI): domain Eukaryota; kingdom Viridiplantae; phylum Streptophyta; class Magnoliopsida; order Malvales; family Malvaceae; genus Gossypium; species Gossypium sturtianum. Next base: position 130,447,153 of record CM046948.1, read on the forward strand.
TAGTAGTATTTTTCTGACTAAGACTTTTTCAATGGAGGCAAGTGGTAATGATTTGAAAGGAAAAGCGATAAAAGAACACAAAAGGAGTGGATTTGCAATTCCTACTCCTAAGTTAAAACGTAGGGCGGTATCGGCAGTTCGGGATTTCCCACTGGGTTGTGGACCATCATCCGGTGAGAATAGACAAATCGTGGTCGTTCACGATACTAAGGGTAAGCGTTTCATTAGATCGTCTGATTTAGATTAATAAAACCTCGTTTGTTGGTTAATCGAGTGTAATGGTGATTTTGGTGCCGACGATCAAGAGGGTTTAGTCCTTACCGTAATCAGGTGTGTAATCTCACACCGAAATCCATAGATTCGAGATTCGATATTATGTTGGAAAAGTAGATCGTTATTATTTACAGTGTTAAAAATCATAATATGGCATACATCGTGAAACTTGCTTAATTAATATTATTTTCTAAAGATCTGTCAAAATCGGTATTAAATTGCTAAATTACAAAAATGCCCCTATGGGCTGATTTACAAAAATGCCCCTATGGGTCGAATTACAAAAATGCCCCTATGGGCCGATTTGCTAGAATGCCTTAGTGGGCCGAATTATTAAAATGCTTTATTGGGCTAGATCACTAAAATTGTTCAATAGAATAATGGTTGATATTTATATGTAAATACTTTATGTTATTATGTATGTTGCATTTTTTTTTTACATTTTGCATGGGATGGGAAAATTGTATGAAGAGCAGTGTAGCCTAGTGGCATTGCCACAAATTGTATATTATTGTGCCTAAATTATGATTTTAGTGGTTTGACCACAAAAATAAAATGCTATAGCAGTTTGACTGCAAATTTGGTGTGAGCGGCGGGGTGGGTTGACTTGTTCCCCTACAGGTGTGATTGGTGGTCGAAGTCCGATGGATGGATTGGGTTGGGTTGCATACATTTACTTCATTTAATTATTGTTATGTAAATGGGCTTAGGCCCAAGATTATGCTATACGGGTTCAAGCTCAGTGGATGATGGTAAGGGGATTATACACTGAGTTCTAGTAACTCACCCCATTCTCTTAATCCTTGCAGGTAATGATCAGTAATGAGGACTTGGGCCCATGGATGACTCGATGGAGGCCATACTTTGGAAATAATATTTTCGAACCTTAGTAAATTTCTTTTTCGCTTTATTTCGTTACTTTTACTATTTGGGGTTTAAAGTTGTAATAAGGCCTCTGGGATTTTTATTTCGGCTTTATGTTTGACGTATTTATTTTCCATGAATTATTTTAAACGGGGATTTTCTAAAATCATAAACAACGGTTTTTCTTCAAATTTAACAATAAACGGATTTCATAATAAATATGAACAAATAATTTAACTTGGATTTTTCCTGCAAATTATCAATAATATTTTCAAAAGTCACGGTTTTAAAAGATCACTAGTTCGATTATCGATTCTTCAATCAACCTCTAGAAATTAGTAGTATTTTATCGATTAACTATAACCGAACTTGTTTTCTTAACTATAACCAAATAATGTCAACTTTAGTTCTTTATACGTTTTCTTTATGTGACATACTAGATCCAGTCATATCGCATGGGCCGGGTTTGGGGTGTTACACCCAGGCCGTGATGATTTCCTACTTTGGCCCATTTGGCCTGTTTTTGGCCCGTTTCTCGTTCTTTTCATCCTCCTATGCTTTCCTAAGTATAAAACATGAAAATAAAGGATTAGAAGCACCAAATTCCACAATTCAGGGAATAAATCATCCAAAAGTATGCTAAATGTGGGATTAAAATATGAACATATTACGGTTTATCAAATACCCCCACACTTAAGCTTTTGCTTGTCCTCAAGCAAAATTCTCAACTCACAATTAAAACAAACTTCCTCAATTCATAACCTTCATCTACAATGTTTCATCATAATTCATAGGTAATTCATACATTGATAATTCAACCGAAAGGTTCCTAAAGATTCAAACAATCAAAGTCGTAGTTTTTATAGTACGAAAAATAGGTGTTTCCCCTTACCTAAATAATTACCTCTGATTCAAAATCGACAAAAAATGACATCCTCACTAAAGATTCACTCAAATCACTCGAAGTGTTTAAGGTTCAAAAATTAAGCACTCAAAAGTCAAACATGAAAAGTTAATCACATAGGCTTGCATGAAAATCAAATCTCCACCACTGTAAAATGATATGATACACAAATTAAAAGGTATTTTATGGGTTGTAACGAGGCTTGAGTTAGAGGTGTGGATAAAGGCTTGAATTAGAGGGTTAGAATCTAGATTGACCTGACAAATTACCTAACTAGAAAGTCGGACTAATACTGAATAATTACATAAATTAAAAACTAAATACTAATAACATGAGCTTCTTCTAAAGATCATGAAATTAACTGCTTAAGCTCCAATAACACAGACGTAAAAATGAATATAATCTCCACCACTGTAAAATGATATGATACACAAATTAAAAGGTATTTTATGGGTTGTAACGAGGCTTGAGTTAGAGGTGTGGATAAAGGCTTGAATTAGAGGGTTAGAATCTAGATTGACCTGACAAATTACCTAACTAGAAAGTCGGACTAATACTGAATAATTACATAAATTAAAAACTAAATACTAATAACATGAGCTTCTTCTAAAGATCATGAAATTAACTGCTTAAGCTCCAATAACACAGACGTAAAAATGAATATACTTCATTTTTTTAAGAACAAATCAAGTACAATAATAATAAGATAGAATTTAATAACTGAAATAACGAAAATAGTTACGTAACCGATCAAATCAAATCTCGATATAGGGGTAGTCAAGAGAAATGGTGATAACAAATACAAAGTGGGTTATGAGTTAATATTAATGGGTGAGTCAATAAAAGGGTTGTTAGGATCAAAGGGATTTACTAGGGGTTAATTATGAAGGTAGGCTTTTAGTGGAGTAAGTATGTTAAATCCTAAGTGCCTTTATCATCTCTGTATATCAAATCAAAGGTGTGGTCTCGACATGCATAATCGAAGTAAGTTCTAGAATAACAAATCAATGTTGACACACTCATAATCAATAAAGTGAGCACGAAAAGGAATGTATGCTCTAAAAGGCTTAAGATCTCACAAAAATTATGGGCTTTTTGATATCAACCTTGTAAATTTCAGACTTCAAAGTAATAATTAGATTCGGGTAGACAACCTAACAAAATTTTTACTTCTGAAAATAGACTTATCATGCTTGATTCTCTAGTCTCCTAAAGTTTAAATCATCACTGCACAATTAACTATGACTTAATTCAAAACATATCAATAAAAATCATGAATCAAAGGATGTAACATCCCGATTTAGGGCCTAGTCAGAATAGTGGTGCGAGACCACAAATCCAAGGCATAAGTATGATTTTTTGAGGTCTATGCCATGTTTGCATGCTAGTGTGAAAGTTTCATGAAGCAATTTTGTTAAATTGCGGTTGAACTGTCCAAAAGGACTAAATTGCAAAAGTTGCAAAATGTGAGATTCTAGAAGCTATTTGTGTGAAATTGCTTTAGAATATCAATTAGAAGTCCTTAATGAGTAATTTTCACAATTTCTAATTTTTGGACAAATTTGGGCATGGATGAGTTAAATTAGGAAGTTTGTCAAAAAGGGTATTTTGGTCATTTGACAATTAAATGATTAAAATAGGAGAAAAGATGAAAAAATTCATTCATCTTATTCTCCAAGGCTGTCGAAAATTTGAGAGAAGCCATTGTTAGGGCTCTTCAACTTTTCAAGCTATCTAGTAACTGTATTCTAGCCCGTTTTTGATATTCTTCGTATTTTTGAAGTCCTAGTAGCATGAGTAAGCTATTTTTAGCTATATGATGAGCTAAGATGGATGTTAAAAAATTTACCCATGTATGACATGCATGTATTTTGATGTTTTATGGAAGAATATGAAAGCTTGATGTTGTAGAAACATCTTTTACTAAGTGAATTCCATGAAAAATGCATGTAGGGACTAGTTTGTGAAATTCTTGAGTTTGGTCATACATGTAAGAATTAGTGAGAATTGATGATAGCTTTAGTTGAGTAAGTGATTTGGCTAAGCATGAAAGGATAGAAAGTTGAATAAAAATCACTTTACGGGCCTTGGGGCAAAAGTGTAAATATGAGAAAGATTAGAGGCAAAATGGGGATTTTGCTAAAGTATGAGATAAAGGTCAATTTAGTGAATGTTTTTATTGAATGTGTTGAATTGTCATTATAGATCAAGAAAGATGAAGCCCTGATCGAAACCGGGGCAAGGGCAAGGTCGTGGACTAAATTGCACATCTCCATACTTTTTGAGTACCGAGGTAAGTTTACGTATAAACGATGCATTATGCGTATACTTTGTAAATGCTAGCTAGAGTATTGCATGGTTCAGAACCTATATGGTTCATGTGGAATGAATGAGTTAGTTATAGTGAACGAATGAATGAATGAACTACAAAGTAGATATGTGAATGTGTAGTGATAATGATTAATGGTAAGCTAAGTGCGATGCTACCCCAATACTTAGAAACAATGAGTTGGGCTATGTGTGATGCTATTGCTAAGTATTGTTTAGTGGGCTAAGTGCGAGACCACTATGATTACCTTATTGGTAGGCTAAGTGCGATACGACCTTATTGTATCGATTATGGTAGGCTAAGTGCGAAACCACCGAGAGAGTAGCTGTGTGGATGTATTAGTGAGTAGTGTAGATGTGTGGATGTGTTATTATGAAATAATGATGTGTTGTATATTGTGTAAATGCGATATTGAATGCAGGGGTGCATGTCAATGGTTATGAGTACGTGACTTGTAACACCCTGGTTTAGGGGCTGTGCATATGGGGTATAAATCAAGTGTTAGTAGGTTTTTGGGAGTGCTTGGTTGAGTTTTAGAGGCTCTAAGAATGTTGGGATGAGAAGGGAAGGCTTTGGAAAATTTAGATTTTTAGGGTAAAAAGGAATTGGGCCTAGGAGAATTGAGCCCAATGGGCCTTAGGCGTAGTAGCGTTTAAATTTTTGGAGAACAAGAGACCGGCATTAATGCAAGTTAGACTTATTAGGGAAGTTATTTTGGAAGGTTAGAAGGCTTCTATGAAGTCCCGGGATCAAATATTGGCTTTGGGGAAATTTTGGTTTTAGGTGAAAAAAAAAAACCCTGGAAGTTGGCAGGTAGGCCTTAAGAATAAAATGTGGGGAGAAATGACACAAGTAGAGTGTGTGGTGTAGTGGCAAAGTGACGCCACATAAGAGACAAGGGGGTGACGCCACAAGGGAAGGAAGGAGGTCCAAGGTTCAAGTCTTGGCTTTTGCATTTTGGTTTTCTTTTTACTTGGACCTCAGAATTTGGCTATAGTTTATATTTAGTTGCGCATGGTTTAAGACACAAGAGGAGCTTGTGGCCAAGTGGCTAGCAGCGTGGATTATGTTGAAGGGAGCCTAGGTTCGAATCTCATGACAAGCAATGGAGTATTTATTTTTGCAGTGCAGGACGGAAGAGTTTCAGTTGAATTTAAACTCTCTTGTGAAGGGATCCCACATCGGAAAGACACAAAGAATGAAGGTGAAGAGCTAGCTATATAAGGAGCATCCTAGGAGGAGAGTAAACACATCTTGGAGGCGTTTGGGCACAAGAGTGATCGGGCGCGGATTAGCCCCGAGTCCTATCGTGTGTGTAACTCTCTACTCTAGTTGTAGAGCGGCAAATGCCGAAGTGCGATCCACGGCAATAGTAGCCACACGAGCGTGCGGCGCACGTGTGGGGCTTCGGCGCGATAGTTGAGGCCATCGGTAGTATTCTTGTGGGTTGGAAATTTGCTTGGGCCGTGATGGGCGAAGTGGGCCCAATGGGCCCGTGGGCCCATATGAGTAAATTGCATGATTGGTTAGTATATGTTGAACTAGACTAAGTGGAACTTATATACATGGCTAGATTTGTGTTAGGTGGGCCACACGGCGTGTGGGCGATAGGGCGAAAATTGGGCTTTAGGCCCAATAGTCCATTCGGCCGGAAATGGTAGTTGGGTCGCTCGGGCGACACTTCGGGCCTATGGAAAGGCCATTCCGGTGCGAAATTACCGATATACCCTTGGTGGGTAAATTACGAAAATACCCTTAGTAGGTAAAATTACGATTTTACCCTTAAAGGTTGATTAGCATGATTATGTTGTTTAGTTTTGGCGAATGGCTAAGTGTTCATTGTTTTTATGCCAAGGCCGATTGTAGGGAAGAAGAGCACATCATTGGAACCTTTTGTAAGTCCGTTAGTCTGCATGTGCGAGAAGCGAAGTAGCGTTTGGGTTTTGGTATCATTTAGGTGCGTAATCATCGCACTATTTACGTGGTTTGGTTTGCTAACATGTTTATATGTGTATTATGTGTAATAGCCGTTTATAATGGCATAAGTGATGAATAATCGGTGATGGTAAGTTAATCTTGATATACATTTATATATGTACAATGTGGTAGTGATAAGTGATAAATACTCATTCTATATGATATTCTTGCATGATTTATTGACACATGGGCATGGGATTGGATTGAAGAAGGAAGAAGTGTACACAAGATGTACGTGGTCTAATGATAGCTCAGGCTACATTAGCGCTTGAGGGTTAGCTTTGTGCTACCTCGAGGAGAGCTGTTGGCTAGGTGCCCATCTCGGCGGTTGATTGCTATGTGCATCACCGTAGACGATTTACGATATTTGGATCACTTTGGTTGATCGGTGGCTCGACCACGGCCTCGAGCAAAATGCGAGAATGCCGAGTAAGATTTATGGATCACGATGTGATCGGTGGATTAACCACGGCCTTAGGCGCGAGTCCGCTAAGGTTGGTGTCACGGTTGGATAGTAGGTTGGGGTGAGATGCATTCTTGCATGATTTGTTTCGATGGCTGTGTGGGTATGGGCCAAGCCCATACGGATGGAAATATGTGTTGTGGTTATGCACTGAGTCAGTGGACTTCACTCTTTTCATTAACCATTTCGGGTAGTGCATAAAGTGGACCGGGATCGGAGAGGACAAGGTGGCCCATGCCGAAGATGATGTTCAATTATTTCATGCTTGATTTTGATATAAGTACTTTATTTGAATTGTTGGGTTGTAATAAAGGCCATTTTATGTTTTTGGTATTACTTTAACTATGGTTTATTCAAATTAAATTGCTACGTGAAAATGATTTATGGTTTGCAACCTATTTATTCAAATTGGATATTATAAACTAAAGTTTTAAAAATGAATGAGTTTAATAGCAAAGTTTATTCCAAAGATATGTTTTCCAAAATTCAGCAAACTACGATGTTTTATTTTAAGATTTTCAACCGTCTTTTCCCAGTGACATAACCAGATTCGGTCGTAGTGAATGGGCGGGTTTGGGGATGTTACAGGTTTGGTATCGAGCCCCGGTTCAAAACTCGGCTTTGAGGGTTTTGGGCCCAAAAACATTTTCAAAGTGGGCTTTTCAAAAATATGGGTTTTTATGAAAAGGTTTTCAGTTAAGTGGCATGGCACTGTACCTCAGGCAAAGTCCACGGTAAGTACCCCTTACTATTGCTTGTGAGTTATTGATGTGATCGGATGATTGCAATAGTGGATTACTTTAGAATCTGAAACTTTGATTGCTCGAAAGAACGACTTCCAGAAACTTCTGTTCATAAAATTTGCTCGTGGATTAAACAGTGGAACAAAATTTCTAATGCATAAAACTTTTAATCGATTAAATCGCGACGCTAGATATGAGTTCTAGGGGCGTGGTCGTACTTCTCGTGGACGTGGTAGAGCGAGTTTTGGTATTTGTTTGTTTTGTTGCTCGTAAAGTATGTTAGCTCTTGGAGATCGAGTGCTTGCTTGTGATAGCGTAGTGGAGAGAATTGGATTTATTAGTTTAGACAAGTAATTTTGAGGACGAAATTATTTTAAGGAGGGTAGAATTGTAACACCACTGGTTTAGGGGCAGTGCATATGGGGTATAAATCAAGTGTTAGTAGGTTTTGGGAGTGCTTGGTTGAGTTTTAGAGGCTCTAAGAATGTTGGGATGAGAAGGGAAGGCTTTGGAAAATTTAGATTTTTAGGGTAAAAGGAATTGGGCCTAGGAGAATTGAGCCCAATGGGCCTTAGGCGTAGTAGCGTTTAAATTTTTGGAGAACAAGAGACCGGCATTAATGCAAGTTAGACTTATTAGGGAAGTTATTTTGGAAGGTTAGAAGGCTTCTATGAAGTCCGGGATCAAATATTGGCTTTGGGGAAATTTTGGTTTTAGGTGAAAAAAAAACCACGAAGAAGTTGGCGGGTAGGCCTTAAGAATAAAATGTGGGGAGAAATGACACAAGTAGAGTGTGTGGTGTAGTGGCAAAGTGACGCCACATAAGAGACAAGGGGGTGACGCCACAAGGGAAGGAAGGAGGTCCAAGGTTCAAGTCTTGGCTTTTGCATTTTGGTTTTCTTTTTACTTGGACCTCGAAATTTGGCTATAGTTTATATTTAGTTGCGCATGGTTTAAGACACAAGAGGAGCTTGTGGCCAAGTGGCTAGCAGCGTGGATTATGTTGAAGGGAGCCTAGGTTCGAATCTCATGACAAGCAATGGAGTATTTATTTTTGCGATGCGGGCGGGAAGAGTTTCATTGAATTTAAACTCTCGACGTGAAGGATCCCACATCGGAAAGACACAAAGAATGAAGGTGAAGAGCTAGCTATATAAGGAGCATCCTAGGAGGAGAGTAAACACATCTTGGAGGCGTTTGGGCACAAGAGTGATCGAGGCGCGGATTAGCCCAGAGTCCTATCGGTGTGTAACTCTCTCTACTCTAGTTGTAGAGCGGCAAATGCCGAAGTCGGCCACGGCAATAGTAGCCACACGCAGCGTGCGGCGCGCGTGTGGGGGCCGGCAGCGATAGTTGAGGCCATCAGTAGTATTCTTGTGGGTTGGGGCTGCTTGGGCCGTGATGGGCCGAAGTGGGCCCAATGGGCCCGTGGGCCCATATGAGTAAATTGCATGATTGGTTAGTATATGTTGAACTAGACTAGGTGGAACTTATATACATGGCTAGATTTGTGTTAGGTGGGCCACACGAGCGTGTGGGCCCGAATGGGCCGAAATTGGGCTTTAGGCCCAATAGTCCATTTCGACCGGAAATGGTAGTTGGGTCGCTCGGGGCGACACTGGGCCTATGGAAAGGCCATTCCAGGTACGAAATTACCGATATACCCTTGGTGGGTAAATTACGAAAATACCCTTAGTAGGTAAAATTACGATTTTACCCTTAAAGGTTGATTAGCATGATTATGTTGTTTAGTTTTGGCCGAATGGCCTAAGTGTTCATTGTTTTTATGCCAAGGCCGATTGTAGGGAAGAAGAGCACATCATTTGGGAACCTTTTGTAAGTCCGTTAGTTCATGCGGGTGCGAGAAGCGAAGTAGCGTTTGGGTTTTGGTATCATTTAGGTGCGTAATCATCGCACTATTTACGTGGTTTGGTTTGCTAACATGTTTATATGTGTATTATGTGTAATAGCCGTTTATAATGGCATAAGTGATGAATAATCTGTGATGGTAAGTTAATCTTGATATACATTTATATATGTACAATGTGGTAGTGATAAGTGATAAATACTCATTCTATATGATATTCTTGCATGATTTATTGACACATGGGCATGGGATTGGATTGAAGAAGGAAGAAGTGTACACAGGATGTACGTGGTCTAATGATAGCTCAGGCTACATTAGCGCTTGAGGGTTAGCTTTGTGCTACCTCAAGGGAGCTGTTGGCTAGGTGCCCATCTCGGCGGTTGATTGCTATGTGCATCACCGTAGACAGATTACGATATTTGGATCACTTTGGTTGATCGGTGGCTCAGCCACGGCCTCGAGCAGCGAGAATGCCGAGGTAAGATTTATGGATCACGATGTGATCGGTGGATTAGCCTCGGCCTTAGGCAGGGAGTCTGCTAAGGTTGGTGTCACGGTTGGATAGTAGGTTGGGGCTGAGATGCATTCTTGCATGATTTGTTTCGATGGCTGTGTGGGTATGGGCCAAGCCCATACGGATGGAAATATGTGTTGTGGTTATGCACTGAGTCAGTGGACTCACTCTTTTCATTAACCATTTCAGGTAGTGCATAAAGCTGGACCGGGATCGGAGAGGACAAGGTGGCCCATGCCGAAGATGATGTTCAATTATTTCATGCTTGATTTTGATATAAGTACTTTATTTGAATTGTTGGGTTGTAATAAAGGCCATTTTATGTTTTTGGTATTACTTTAACTATGGTTTATTCAAATTAAATTGCTACGTGAAAATGATTTATGGTTTGCAACCTATTTATTCAAATTGGATATTATAAACTAAAGTTTTAAAAATGAATGAGTTTAATAGCAAAGTTTATTCCAAAGATATGTTTTCCAAAATTCAGCAAACTACGATGTTTTATTTTAAGATTTTCAACCGTCTTTTCCCAGTGACATAACCAGATTCAGTCGTAGTGAATGGGCCGGGTTTGGGGATGTTACATGACTCGTGATGTGTTGGAAATGTGGTAAGGGATAGAAAGAGTAAGCATAGTTGTGAATTACTTATCTTAGTATAATGCTAATTATTGTTTAGCTTATATTATGATGCTTAATTGTTTCTGTGTAAACTCACTAAGCTCAAAGCCTACTCCCTTTCTTTTCCCTTTTCTTATAGAGAAATAGAGTTGAATCGAGATACGTGGATCAATTGGAAGATCGCCCACACTATTAGCACACTCTGGTACATTAGATTAAACGTTTTGTGTATGGAATGTATAGGGGCTAGACAAGTTAGTGATTTTTGGATGTAAATGGCTAAGTTATGTTGGCCTTTAGATGGATAATCTGTTTTGTATAATGCCATAGTTGTTGGCTATTTTATTATATGAAAAGATGTAGTTATCCATGTAAAATTGTGTTTCAAATTGAGTTGATTGTGGATGTGTTGAATGAGTACATGTTGTGTATGCTAGGGGGTGAGAAGGGGCATGAAAAATAGTTTTGTTCTTGTCCATGTGGGTAGACACACGGGCGTGCGTCTAGACCATGTGTGACACACGGTCAGCCCATGGGCGTGTGACTTGGCCGTGTGTCCCCTGCATGTTAGTATTTTAAGTCAGAACAGACCACGGACTAGTCACACGGGCGTGTGCCTAGGACGTGTGAGTTATTCAGTGTTTGCCACGGGCTAGCCACATGGGCGTGTGTCTAGACTTTAAGGTTGGGTGAAGTAGTCAGTGTGCACCACGGGTGGTGAACACGAGCATGTGACCTAGCCGTGGGACTTTGGCAGAATGGTTGAGTTTGGTGCACGGGTTGTGCACATGGTCGTGTGTGACTACACACGGGCGTGTATCATCTAGCACGGGCGTGTTGTCCCTATCTAGATGGAGAAAATTTTTAAGATAGTAAGAGTTTTTGATATGGTCTCGAGAGCCCTCGTGTGTTTGAGTAAGGCCTCATAACTCGCAATTGAGGTTGTCGTGGTGACTTAAGAAGAGTAGTCACGTTGAGCCTAAGTGGCGATCAAGTAGTTTTAATTCGGTAACGCCTCAGAATCAGTTCCAATGAGGATTACGGGTGAGGGGTGTTACATTTAGTGGTATCAGAGCCAAGTTTAGTCGGTTCTAGGACTACCGTAGCGGGTGTAAGAGTCTAGCTATACATGCCATAAGTGTACAATGATAGTGTGGTGGTTTCTGATGATTTTAAACCTTGTTTTATATAGTATATGGATCCCGATCAATCGACTACTGATGAAGCAGCTAGTAATGTGCCGGCTCCTGCGTAAGGAACCGCGCCTGTAGAGAGTGGACCCGAGGTTAGGGGTCAAGGGGAAGAGGCTCGGGAAGCCTTTCTCCAGATGATGAGTAATTGGTACTCGGATTATGTTCGAGCGAACCCTAATGCTCAACCTCCTCCACCTCCTCCTATGCCTCAGCCAAATCCAGTGGCTCTTCAAGGTAATGATGTAGAGAGGATATCGAAACCCCCGGTGGATAAGATTAGGAAACACAGGGCTGAGGAGTTTAGAGCTAAGGTAGATGATGACCCTGAAAGGGCGGAGTTACAGCTAGAGAACTCAATGAGAGTGTTTGATGAACTCTCATGTACACCTGATGAGAGCTTGAAATGTGCTGTGTCTTTGATGAGGGACTCAGCATACCATTGGTGGAATACGTTGACGTCAGTAGTCCTGAGAGAGCGGGTGACGTGGGATTTCTTTCTGGAAGAGTTCCGGAAGAAGTACATAAGCCAATGATTTACTGATCGAAAAAGGAAGGAATTCCTTGAGTTGAAGCAAGGAAGAATGTCGATGCGAATATGAGCGTGTGTTTGTTAGGAAGCAGCAAATACGCCCAAGAATGCGTGTCGACAGAGACCATTCTGTGTAAGAGGTTCGAAGATGGACTGAATGAGGATATCAAACTCCTAGTTGGTATCTTAGAGTTGAAAAAGTTTGTTGTGTTGGTCGAGAGGGCAAGTAAGGCCGAAGAGTTGGGTAAAGAAAAGAGAAGGGCTGTCAGTGAAGCCCGAGATGAGAGAAAGAGGCCAATGGGCATGTCGTACCAAGCCCAGTCGAAAAGATCCAGGGAAGTGAATCCTCGGACGATGGCATCATTGGGATATTCACATCGAGACTTGGACCACACTCGTCCGGGTTCGAGAGTCTAAGCTACCTCAATGGAAAGTGTGGGCAATACGAAAAACAAATCGGAGTGTCCAAATTGTGGTAGATATCGCACTGGAGGGTGTTGGGGAAACAACCGAAAATGTTATAAGTGTGGTTCCCCTGACCACTTTATCCAAAATTACCCTGAGAGGAATGATAAGGAAGAGAAACAAGAGATGAGACCTAGTGATGTGTCTGCAAGGGGTAGACCACCAAGGAACCCGAGAGGTGGGAATAGTGGTAGAGGTGCGTCCAAAGACTCTGCTGTGAGACCGGAGGGTCGGGCACCTGCGAGGACTTATGCCATTCGCGCCCACGAAGAGGCATCATCCCCATATGTGATAACAGGTACTTTTTCTCTCTATGACACCGTTGTTATTGCTTTAATTGATCCAGGGTCTACTCACTCTTATATTTGCATGAGATTAGCATCTAGTTTGAGTATGACCGTTGAGTCTACAGACATTGTGGTTAAGGTGTCAAACCCGTTAGGAAAATACGTGTTAGTGGACAAGGTGTGTAAGAATTGTCCTTTGTTGATTAAGAGTCATTGTTTTCCGGTAAACCTTATGTTTTTGTCGTTTGATGAGTTTGACTTAATCCTCGGCATGGATTGGTTGACTACCTATAGTGTCTTAGTGAACTGTGGTAGTAAGTTTATCGAATTGAAATGTGAGAGTGGAGATGTTGTTCGGGTTGAATCAGGTAGATTGGATATTCTACCAGTGATGATTTCTTCCCTAGTGGCTGAGAAATGTTTGAGAAAAGGGTGTGAGTCCTATCTCGCCTTTATTTTGAATACTCAAGAGCTTGGAGTAAAGTTTGATACAGTGGCGGTGGTATATGAGTATCCAGATGTATTTCCAGAAGAGTTACCCGGATTACCTCCAGAGAGAGAGGTCGAGTTTAGGATTGAGTTAGTTCCGGGAATGGCACCTATTTCAATTGCTCCGTATAGAATGGCACCTTTAGAGTTGAAATAACTGAAGGTTCAGTTGCAAGAGTTGACAGATAAGGGTTTTGCAAGACCAAGCTACTCACCGTGGGGTGCTCCGGTACTATTTGTGAAAAAGAAAGATGGGTCTATGAGGTTGTGTATAGACTATAGGCAACTTAACAAAGTGACGGTGAAGAATAAGTATCCTTTACCAAGGATTGATGGTCTTTTTGATCAACTGAAAGGAGCTACAGTATTCTCCAAGATCGACCTGAGGTCTGGTTATTACCAGTTGAGAGTGAAAGAGCAAGATGTGTTGAAAACTGCATTTCAAACAAGGTATGGCCATTATGAGTTTTTGGTCATGCCGTTTGGTTTAACGAATGCACCTGCGATTTTTATCGATTTGATGAACCGTGTCTTCCGACCGTATGTGGATAAGTTTGTGGTTGTCTTCATTGACGACATATTGATCTATTCTCAGGATGAGAACAATCATGAGGAACATTTGAGAATTGTCTTGCAAACTTTAAGAGATGAGCAGTTGTATGCTAAGTTTAGCAAGAGTGAGTTTTGGCTCCGAGCGGTTGGATTTTTAGGACACGTTGTGTCGGGTGATGGTATTCGAGTCGACCAGAGAAAGATTTCGGCTATTGTGGATTGGAAACAGCCGAGGAATGTCTCAGAAGTTAGAAGCTTCTTGGGTCTAGCGGGATATTACAGACGTTTCATAAAGGACTTCTCAGTGATTGCTACCCCGATGACGAAATTGTTGCATAAGAATGTCAAGTATAATTGGACGGAGCATGTCAAGAGAGTTTTGAGAGATTGAAAACATTGTTAACTGAGGTACCGATTTTGGTTCAACCAGAATCGAGGAAAGAGTTTGTGGTTTTCAGTGACGCGTCATTTAATGGTCTCGATTTCGTGTTGATACAAGAGGGTAAGGTAGTCGCTTACGCCTCGAGACAACTAAAACCGCACGAGAAGAATTATACGACTCATGATTTAGAGTTGGCTGCGATTATTTTCGCGTTAAAGATTTGGCGACTTACTTATATGGTGAGAAGTGTCGGATCTTTACGGATCACAAGAGTTTGAAGTATTTGATGGATCAAAAGGATCTAATTTTGCGACAGAGGCGGTGGCTCGAGTTATTGAAAGACTATGAGTTAGTCATTGATTACCATCCCGAAAAAGCAAATGTGGTTGTAGATGCCCTGAGTAGGAAATCCTTGTATGCTCTAAGAGTTATGAGAACGAGTTTAGCATTGTCTGATGATGGTGCTATATTGGCAGAGTTGAGAGCTAAGCCACTTGCTTGTTCAACAGATATATGTGAGGCTCAAGAAAATGATAGTGAGATGCAAGCTAAGAGAGCTAAGTGTGGATCAGAAAGTGACTCTGATTTTTGAGTGGGTTCAGATGGTTGTTTGTTATACCATGACAGAATTTGTGTACCTAGAGATGAAGAATTGATCTGAAAGGTTTTGCATGAGGCACATAGTGGTTATTTATCAGTACACCCGGGCAGTACGAAAATGTACAATGACTTGAGGAAATTTTATCGGTGGCCGGGTATGAAAAGAGATATCTCTGAGTTCGTGACAAAGTGTCTGATTTGTCAACAAGTGAAAGCTGAACATCAAGTGCCTTCGGGATTGCTTCAGCCAGTGATGGTTCCCGAGTGGAAATGGGATCGGATTACCATGGATTTTGTGATGGGGTTGCCTATGACTTCGAAAAAGAAAGATGTTGTGTGGGTTGTTATGGATAGATTGACAAAGTCGGCTCTTTTTATTCCAGTACGTGTTGATTATTCACTGGACAAGTTAGCTGAATTGTATGCTGTAGAGATTGTGAGGTTACTTGGTGTGGCTGTGTCTATAATATCGGATAGAGATCCGAGGTTTACTTCGAGGTTTTGGAAGAAGTTGCAAGGGGCCATGGAGTGCAGTTAAATTTTAGTCTTGCGTTCCATCCACAAACCGATGGTCGATGCGAAAGAGTGATTCAAGTTCTTGAAGATATGCTTCGATCTTGTGTGTTAGAATTTGAAGGTAGTTGGGAAAGATATCTACCTTTGGTCGAATTTGCTTACAACAACAGTTATCAGTCAAGTATACGGATGGCTCCGTATGAGGCCTTGTATGGTCGTAAGTGCCGGACTCCATTGTATTGGACCGAGCTTAGTGAAAAGCGGATCCATGGGGTCGATCTAGTGAAAGAAATTGAAGAGAAAGTGAAAGAAATCTGTAATAGTCTGAAAGCTACTTCGGACCAACAGAAGTCGTACGCGGATTTGAAAAGAAAAGATATTGAGTTTGAAGTGGGTGACAAAGTATTTTTAAAAGTGTCCCCATGGAAGAAAATCATGAGATTTGGACGAAAAGGGAAATTGAGTACAAGGTTCATAGGGCCATATGAGATTACAGATATAGTTGGGCCAGTAGCATACCGGTTGGCTTTGCCGGTAGAATTGGAAAAGATTCATAATGTGTTCCATGTGTCGATGTTGTGACGGTATCGCTTCGATTCTTCACATGTGATTCCTTCGACGGAAATTGAGATAAGACCGGATATGTCTTATGAAGAGGAGCCGATTAAGATCTTGGCTCGAGAAACGAAATAGTTGAAGAATAAGAGCATAGCACTAGTGAAAGTGTTATGGCAGAAAAACGGTGTGGAAGAAGCTACGTGGGAAACGGAAGAGGTTATGAGAGAGCAACATCCAAACCTCTTTAATGGTAAGATTTTTTGGAGGCAAAAATCTCTAAAAAAGGGGAGAGTTGTAACATCCCGATTTAGGGCCTAGTCAAAATAGTGGTGCGAGACCACAAAAATGAGGCATAAGTATGAGTTTTTGAGATCTATGCCATGTTTGCATGCTAGTTGAAAGTTTCATGAAGCAATTTTGTTAAATTGCGGTTGAACTGTCCAAAAGGACTAAATTGTAAAAGTTGCAAAATGTTAGATTCTAGAAGCTATTTGTGTGAAATTTCTTTAGAATATCATTTAGAAGTCCTTAATGAGTAATTTTTACCATTTTTAATTTTTGGACAAATTTGGGCATGGATGAGTTAAATTAGGAAGTTTGTCAAAAAGGGTATTTTGGTCATTTGACAAATTTTTTTTTAGCAAAAAATACCACAAAGGGTCAAACAAATAAATGATTAAAATAGGAGAAAAGATGACAAAATTCATTCATATTCTTCTCCAAGGCTGCCGAAAATTTGAGAGAAGCCATTGTTAGGGCTCTTCAACTTTTCAAGCTATCTAGTATGCTTTATTCTAGCCCGTTTTTGATATTCTTCGTATTTTTGAAGTCCTAGTAGCATGAGTAAGCTATTTTTAGCTATATGATGAGCTAAAATGGATGTTCAAAAATGTACCCATGTATGACATGCATGTATTTTGATGTTTTATGGAAGAATATGAAAGCTTGATGTTGTAGAAACATCTTTTACTAAGTGAATTTCATAAAAATGCATGTAGGGACTAGTTTGTGAAAGTCTTGAGTTTGGTCATACATGTAAGAATTAGTGAGAATTGATGATAGCTTTAGTTGAGTAAGTGATTCGGCTAAGCATGAAAGGCTAGAAAGTTGAATAAAAATCACTTTACGGGCCTTGGGGCAAAAGTGTAAATATGAGAAAGATTAGAGGCAAAATGGGGATTTTGCTAAAGTATGAGATAAAGGTCAATTTAGTCAATGTGTGTATTGAATGTGTGGAATTGTCATTATAAATCAAGAAAGACGAAGCCCGAATCGAAACCGAGGTAAGGGCAAGGTCGTAGACTAAATTGCACATCTCCATACTTTTTGAGTACCGAGGTAAGTTTACGTATAAACGATGCATTCTGCGTATACTTTGTAAATGCTAGCTAGAGTATAGCATGGTTGAGAACCTATATGGTTCATGTGGAATGAATGAGTTAGTTATAGTGAATGAATGAATGAACTACAAAGTAGATAGGTGAATGTGTAGTGATAATGATTAATGGTAAGCTAAGTGCGATGCTACCCCAATACTTAGCAACAATGAGTTGGGCTATGTGTGATGCTATCGCTAAGTATATTGTTTAGTGGGCTAAGTGCGAGACCACTATGATTACCTTATTGGTAGGCTAAGTGCGATACGACCTTATTGTATCGATTGTGGTAGGCTAAGTGCAAAACCACCGAGAGAGTAGCTGTGTGGATGTATTAGTGAGTAGTGCAGATGTGTGGATGTGTTATTGTGAAATAATGATGTGTTGTTCATTGTGTAAATGCGATATTGAATGCAGGGGTGCATGTCAATGGTTATGAGTATGTGACTCATGATGTGTTGGAAATGTGGTAAGGGATAGAAAGAGTAAGCATAGTTGTGAATTACTTATGTTAGTATAATGCTAATTATTGTTTAGCTTATATTATGGTGCTTAATTGTTTATGTGTAAACTCACTAAGCTCAAAGCCTACTCCTTTTCTTTTCCCTTGTCTTATAGAGAAATAGAGTTGAATCGAGATACGTGGATCAATTGGAAGATCGCCCACACTATCAGCACACTCTAGTACATTGGATTAAACGTTTTGTGTATGGCATGTATAGGGGCTAGACAAGTTAGTGATTTTTGGTTGTAAATGGCTAAGTTATGTTGGCCTTTAGATGGATAATCTATTTTTTATAATGCCATAGTTGTTGGCTATTTTATTATATGAAAATATGTAGTTATCCATGTAAGATTGTGTTTCAAATTGAGTTGATTATGGATGTGTTGAATGAGTACATGTTGTGTATGCTAGGGGGTGAGAAGGGGCATGACAAATAGTTTTGTTCTTGTCCATGTGGGTAGACACACGGGCGTGCGTCTAGACCATGTGTGACACACGGTCAGCCCATGGGCGTGTGACTTGGCCGTGTGGCCCCTGCATGTTAGTATTTTAAGTCAGAACAGACCACGGACTAGTCACATGGGCGTGTGCCTAGGACGTGTGAGTTATTCAGTGTTGGCCACGGGCTAGCCACACGGGCGTGTGTCTAGACTTTAAGGCCGTGTGAAGTAGTCAGTGTGCACCACGGGTGGTGAACACCGGCGTGTGACCTAGCCGTGGGAATTTGGCAGAATGGTTGAGTTTGGTGCACGAGTTGTGGACATGGTCGTGTATGACTACACACGGGCGTGTATCATCTAGAACGGGCGTGTTGTCCCTGTCTAGATGGAGAAAATTTTTAAGATAGTAAGAGTTTCTGATATGGTCTCGAGAGCCCTCGTGTGTTTGAGTAAGTCCTCGAAACTCGCAATTGAGGTTGCCGTGGTGACTTAAGGAGAGTAGTCACGTTGAGCCTAAGTGGCGATCAAGTAGTTTTAATCCGGTAACGCCTCGGACCCAGTTCTGACGAGGATTACGGGTGAGGGGTGTTACAAAGGAAGTTTCATTCTAACAGTAATATCAGAACATTTACTTAAGAACAAGACATAATCCAGAAAAATTTGAGAATAATGCAAACAGTTAGGCACTTTTTCACGATAAAATTCACCCCCCACACTTAAGATGTACATTGTCCTCAATGTACAACGATATATAAAACAATATAGTAGAAAATCAAAAGATAGGGATAGAAGTGAAACTCCCTGAATTTAGGATGGGTTCCTTGAGTTGGAAGTGTGGAAACTTGATTCCGAGGAGAAAGATAAGTTGGAGGAGGCGTATCTGGTGGTGGTATGGTGGCTGCCCACAATCGCTGTGCTAGATGAAGAAATTGGGTAGCTCGTGAAGGAAAAACCAGGAAATAATAAGAAAAATTCAAAATAAAATAATTATGTATTTAAGGACAAGGAAGATAAAGAGAAGGAAAATAAAGGAGAAGAGAAAAGACATAGGTAAAATAAATGGACTCAAATGTCCTTGGCTTGGCAAGTAAGTGAAGCGGCGGGCATGAACTTATGGGTGTTTTAAATAGAAGTTTCAAATCTGGTACATCCCCACGCCCGTGTACTATGGGCGTGTTGAGTCACACGGTCATGTCGCACGTCCGTGTTGTGCTTCGTTTGTTTCTCCCACGCCCGTTTCGTGGTCACCACGCCCATGTTTGATAAAATAGTGTCGACCATGGCTGTATCGCATGGCCGTGCTATTTAGTCGAAGCCCGTGTATCTTTCTCAGTGTCGGCCACGGCCATATCACACGGCCGTGGTAGTTTATAACTGTCCGTAGTCTTGGGATCTTTCGTCATCGGCTCGTAAAACCTCTGCCATGTCAGTACGGAAATCTGTGGTGTCTACATGGCCACGGCCACGGCTGTGTGCACGGCCGTGTGGCTTGGAAATCTGCACTTTTGTTAGTTAATAGTTAGATGCTAAAAAGGAGAAATAAAAGTAGAAATAAATGTAAAAATAAACGGAGTTAGTGCTCGGGCTGCCTCCCGAGAAGCGCTTGTTTAAAGTCTTAAGCTAGACTTACCTCTCATTTGCATATTCAGGGTGGTTTGAAGAGTTGAACATCCTCTTTCATGCTACCAGTTCTACTATCATGATATAACTCGAGTTGAGTAGCGTTTACTTTAAAAGTGCCGAAAATAGGATTACTTACCTCGACTGTTCCGTATGGGAAAACATTGATTACCTTAAAAGAGATTTCTTCGTGTGTATTAAGGTCTGAAGGAGATATTCGAGGGTCTGTTTTATCTAATAATACCTGATCTCCGATCTTAAATTTGTTTGTCCCATGGAATGGTGTTGGTTCTACTGCGTGTATCCCTAATTTCTCCTTAAAATGTGTCTTCCACTCGTCTAGTTCATCGATCTGAAGCCTTCGTTCCTCATGAGTTATTTTCTTGTTTGCATGAGGTCTAGGATCTGGCTTAGTTGTGTAGTTCTGTGGTGCTTCCTGTGAGGAAGGTTGAACAAATTGGTTATCAATTGAATTTACTTTCTCACCTCTATCACTTGATGTCCTAGCCGAGTCAAGAGCTTGAAGAGTGACTATCTCGTTGCCTACACGAAGTATGAGTTCACCTATATCAATGTCAATTTTAGTTCTAGCAGTTGCTAAAAAGGGTCTTCCTAAAATTAAAGGGATCGTGTTGTCCTCATCCATGTCTAAAACAACAAAGTCTACTGGGAATACGAATTTATCAATCTTCACGAGTACATCTTCGATTATACCCCTAGGAATTCTAATAGTTTTATCAGCTAATTGAATGCTCATCCTAGTTTGTTTGGGTTTCCCTAGACCTAGCTGTTTAAACATTTTATAAGGCATAACATTGATGCTCGCCCCTAGATCTGCTAAAGCATTATCAATGGATAAACTACCAATTAAACAAGGAATCATAAAACTCCCTGAATCTTTTAATTTCCTTGGTAGTTTATTTTGTAGAATCGCTGAGCACACTGCGTTTAGCTCCACATGCGATGCCTCGTCTAACCTCCGTTTGTTTGTCAAAACCTCTTTTAAAAATTTCCTTGAATCTGACATCTACGAAAGAGCTTTGAGAAATGGTAAGTTAATATGTAATTTCTTTAAAAGTTTAAGAAATTTACCGAATTGTTCATCTGTGTTGTCTTTCTTCATCGCATCGGGATATGGTATATGCGGTTTGTACTCTTTAATTACTGATTTTGGCTTATCATGACTTTCCTCAGCTTTACCTTCTTCTACCATATTCTCTTGCCTTAAATTTGGCTCATCTAACCCTACACCATCATGAGCTGTTATGGCTTGAATTTTCTCCTTTGGGTTAGTCTCAGTGTTGCTTGGTAGGCTTCCTTGTGGTCGTTCGGAGATCAGCTTAGCAAGTTGCCCTGACTGGTTCTTGATCCCTTGAATCGATGCTTGTTGATTTTTAAGTGTTGTTTCAGTGTTCTGGAAACGTGTGTCTGACACCGCTATGAATTTTGTTAGCATCTCCTCAAGGTTTGGCTTCTTTTCCTGTGGGTAGGGCTATTGTTGGAAGTCTGGAGGGGGTTGTTGTCTCTGATTTCCTTGACCTCCCCAAGAAAAATTGGGGTGGTTCCTCCAACCTAGATTATAATTGTTACTATGGGGGTTATTTTGAGATCTAAAATTATTACCCATATAGTTCATCTGCTCGCTTTCTACACCAGGGTTGTAGGGTGGATATTCCGTATTGTTCGACCCTCCATTCGTATCACACTGCATCACTGGATGTACCTGGGAAGAACTATACAAACCATCAATCTTTTTATTTAAGAGTTCTACCTGATTGGATAGCATGGTTGGTAACACCCCTTACCCGGGTTCTACGCTAGAACCGGGCCCGAGGCGTTACCGAACTCAAACCACTTGATCGCCACTTAGGCTCATCGTAACTACTCTCTGAAGTCATCTCAATAATCTCATTCTCGACTTACGAGGCCTCACTCATACACACGAGGGCTCTCGAGACTAAACCAAAACTTTTTCCAATCTTAAAATTTTTCTCTTTATACAGGTCTCACACGCCTGTGCAAGATTAGACACGCCCGTGCATGGACACACACGCCCATGTCCCCAAACCGCGTGCCTAAAAACCCAAAGATTCTCGCCAATGCCCCACGGCCAAGGCATACGCCCGTGCTTACCACCCGTGGTGCACACTGACTACTTTAACACAGCCTAGAGTCTAGACACACGCCCGTGTGGCTAGCCCGTGGCCAAAACTGGATAATCCCACACGCCCTAGACACATGCCCGTGTGGCTAGTCCATGGTCTATTCTGTTTTAAAATACTAACATGCAGGGGACGCACGGCCAAAGCGCACGCCCGTGGGCTGACCGTGTGTCACACATGGCCTAGACATACGCCCGTGTGTCTATCCACATGGCCAAGAAAAAAGCTATTTGCTAAGCTCTTCTCACCCTTATAGCTTACACGATATGCACGCATACAACACATCCATAATCAACTCAAATTGAATTGCAATCTCACATAGACAACTATAACTTTCTTTCATATAATGTAATAGCCAACAAACATGGCATTATACAAAATAAGCTATCCATCTAAAGGCCAACACATCTTAGCCATTTACAATGAAATTCACTAACTTGTCTAGCCCCTATACATGCAATATACAAAACATTGAGTCTCATGTACCAGAGTGTGCTGATAGTGTGGGCGATCTTCCAATTGATCCTCGTATCTCGGTTCAACACCTTTACTCTATAAGACAAGGGAAAAGAAAGAGAGTAAGCTTTGAGCTTAGTAAGTTTACACATAAACAATTAAGCAACATAGTATAAGCTAAGCAACAATTAGCATTATACCAACATAAGTAATTCACAACTATGCTTACTCTTTCTATCCCTTACCACATTTCCAACGCATCATGAGTCACATACTCATAACCATCGAAATGCACCCCTGCATTCAATGTCACATTTACACAATATACAACACATCATTATTTCTCAATAATTCATCCACACGACTAATTAACTTAATAATACATCCACACACGCTATTTTACTCAATAATGCAATCACATGGCTAATCCACACGCTTAACCCACACAAAATGAAATGTCTCGGTGGTTTCGCACTTAGCACGCCACAATCGATTAATAAGGTGGTATCGCACTTAGCCTACCACAAAGGTAATCATAGGGGTTTCTCACTTAGCCCAGTAAACAGTAAACCTCACGATAGCATCGCATGTAGCCAGCTCATCGTCAATATGCATTAGGATGGTATCGCACTTAGCCTACCATCTAGCATTATCACTACACATTCACATGTCTACTTACTCAATTAAACATCCATTCACAATTCTACTACATTCATTCTACTTGGACCACATAGGTTCTCAATCAATCTCGAACAAGCTACACACTAGCTATCATCGACAAATTGTAAGTATGAATGCATTGTTTATGCATAGACTTACCTCGATACTCAAAAGTATAGAAATATGCAATTTAGTCCACCACATTGCTTTTGCCTCGGTTTCGATCCGGGCTTCATCTTTCTTGATCTATAATGAATAAATCAGCTTATTCAATACATACATTGACTAAATTGACCCGCATCTCATACTTTAGCAAAATTACTATTTTGCCCCTAAACTTTCTCATATTTACACTTTAGTCCCAAAGGCTCGTAAAGTGATTTTTATTCAACTTTCTAGTCTTTCATGTTTAGGCAAACCACTTATTCAACTAAAGCTATCATCAATTCTCACTAAACCACATATGTATGACCAAACTAAAGTTTTTCACAAACTAGTCCCTACATGCATTTTCATGGAAAATCACTTAGCAAAAGATGTTTCTACTACATCAAGCTTTTATATTCTTCCATAAAACATCAAAATATATGCATGTCATACATATGTACATTTTTGAACATCCATAATAGCTCACCAAATAGCTAAAAATAGCTTACTCATGCTACTAGGATTTCAAAAATACGAAGAATATCAAAAACTGGGCTTAGGAGCACTTACTAGCAAGCTTGAAAAATTGAAAGAGCCCTAACAATGGCTATTAGAATTTTCTAGCGACTTGGGGAGAAGATGAGCATGATTTTGTCATCTTTTCTCCTTTTTAATCACTTATTTGTTAAATGACTAAAATGCCCTTTTTGATAAACTTTCTAATTTAACTCATCCATGCCCATTTTTGTCCAAAAACTAAAAATTGGGAAAATTGCTCATTAAGGACCTCTAATTAATAATCTAAAGCTATTTCACACGTATAGATTCTAGAAACACACATTTTGCAACTTTTGCAATTTAGTTCTTTTGGACAATTCAACTTTCACAAAATTGCTTCATGAAACTTTCGCACTAGCATGCATACAAGGAATAAACCTCAATAACTCATTTATAACCCTCGGATTTGTGGTCTCACACCACTATTTCGACTAGGCCCTAAACTGGGATGTTACATGGTTACTGCGTCGAGGTTGAAAACTCTGGCTGTTTTTGTTGGCCTTGTCCTTGTGACTTGCCACTGATAGTTATTCAGTGACATCTCTTCTATAAACTTGTAGGCCGCTTCAGGAGTTTTGTTGTTTAGCGTTCCGCCGGCGGCTGAATCAATCAACTGCCTGGTTGACGGGTTTACACCATTATGAAAGGTTTGGACTTGTAGCCACAAGGGTAATCCATGGTGTGGGCACCTTCTCAATAGATCTTTGTATCTATCCCATGCATCATAAAGTGTCTCTAAATCCATATGCACAAAAGAAGAGATATCATTCCTCAACTTAGCGATTTTAGCCGGCGGAAAATATTTTAATAAAAATTTTTCGGTCATTTGCTCCCATGTAGTGATTGATCCTCGTGGAAGAGAATTCAACCACTGTTTGGGTTTATTTCTCAAAGAGAAGGGAAACAACCGAAGACGAATGGCATCATCGAAAACGCCATTTATTTTGAAGGTATCACAGAATTCAAGGAAATTCGCTAAGTGTGTGTTAGGATCCTCATCCTGCAAACCATCAAACTGAACAAACTGTTGTATCATCTGTATAGTGTTAGGTTTCAATTCGAAATTATTTGCAGTAATAGCAGGTCTAACAATACTTGACTCAGTTCCTGTTAAATTAGGTTTAGCATAATCATACATAGTTCGAGGAGCATGATTTTCGGCCACCTCCGGAGGTAGCGGATTATTTTCAGCCATCTCTTCGGTGGTATTGGTTTCGTCTTCTTGCTCTTATTCTATGAAATTTAAGCTTCGCCTAATTTCTTTACGATTTCTATGACGGTACCTTCAATATCAACATCGTAAATTAAGGGTCTGTCGGGTTCCTTCTAGTCATAAACTAGAGGTACCTGCTAGGAACAAAATAAAAGAAGAAAAATTAGCAAACTTAAAAACAAAATAAAAGTAAATTGCAAAAATAAAAATGGCTAAAGTAATAAAAATTAAGCATTCTTAATATTTTAGTTCCCTGGCAACGGCGCCAAAAACTTGATCGTATGTCAGAGTCTTAAAAGTTTATATAATGAATGATCTAGCCTAGAAACTAACTGTGACAACGATTGAGGCAAGCGCACCTATCGAACAGTAGTATAGTTTAGTGGCAAGACCGGAATGTCGAACCCAAAGGAACCAAAAGTACTAATACTAACTTTCTTTCTATTATTTAGCCTAAGAATTGAAGTGAATTATTGTTTAATTTAAAATTAACTAACTATTAAGCTAAAGACGCTAAGACAAAGAGAATGAATTGGGGAAATACTTGTGGGAAAAACCAATTGATTAAGACAATACCCAAGGAGGAATCCACCAAGACTTCACTTGTTATCTAACTCTCGAACTGCATTTATTTATTCACTTGACCTGATCTATAAGATTCCCTAATTTATATTAATACCTCTCTCGAGGCTACTAACGTCTAACCCTAGGTTGATTAATTGAAATCTCTTTCTAATTAAAACCCCTAGGATTGCATTAACTCGATCCATGGACTCCCATATTAGGTTTGACCCTAATCCGATAGATTTTCGTCATCCTATCTCTAGGGTTGCAATCAACTCCGCTTAATTATGCTAGATCTACTCTTAGACAGGTCTATTCCTCCTCTCGCTAAAGCACATCAATACTTGAATCAATATCCTGAAATATCAAAACAAGAATTAAGAACACATAATTAAGAACAAATCAAGTATTTATCATATAGTTCAGAAAACAATAACAAGATCCGTCTTAGGTTTCATCCCCCTCAGGTATCTGAGGGGTTTAGTTCATAATCATAAAAGAATACATCTCAGAAGAAAATATAAAACAAAACATAAGAAAACCCTAAAACCCCCTGAAGGAATTGAAAGAGAGATCCGCCATCTTGAGTATGATTTCAGCTTCTTGAGATGAATCAACTGGCTTTCTTCGAGTAGATCCCACAATTTTGACCTCTCTGGCTTGGCTCCTTGGCCTAGCTGGATGCCCCCTAACCAAAAAGCCCCCTTATAGGTTATACTTAGGGTGTTTATATAGGCTTCGAAATGTGTTTCTTCGCCTCTAAGTATCCTAATCCGAGTGAAATTCCACTTTTTCACGGTAGGGACATGCCCGTGCAACACGCCCGTGTGAATCAAATTTTAGACCGTGGTTGGGTCTGCTAGGGAGGCACAGCCATGTGGTGAAACCCCAGGCCGTGTTGATTTCCTACTTTGGCCCATTTGGTCCGTTTTTGGCTCATTTCTCGTTCTTTTCATCCTCCTATGCTTTCCTAAGTATAAAACATGAAAATAAAGTATTAGAAGCACCAAATTCCACAATTCAGGGAATAAATCATCCAAAAGTATGCTAAATGTGGGATTAAAATATGAACATATTACGGTTTATCATCTCCCTTGTTTCGCTGTCCGACAGTTCTGACCCCTCTTCACTAAAAATATATTTTCTCCTTTTAAAGAACTCAAAAGACATTTTCGTTTGTTTCTCTTGAAAATAGACTTGTTATGAAATTCAAGCATATAAAATTTGTCCATTGATTATTTTTGTACAATTTTTAATGAATTTCTCAAGTCAGAATAGGGGATTCCGAAATCATTCTAACCCTGTCTCACTAAAATCAAAATATCTCATCATATGAAATTATTTTGCTTATTCTGTTTCTTTTATGTATAAGTAGACTCCATAAGCTTTAATTGCATACCTCATTCAACTTCTAATTCAATTTCCACCATTTTCTTTGTATTTATTTCAATGTGATACAACTGCAGCTGTCCAAACTGTTTCATTGCTAATTTTACTCTTTCATGTTTCCTTTATATAAATTTTCATATACATACATATAACACCAAATTCTCAAGCAACATTGGCATGGCTTACTCATGATCACTATTACCAACCACATATCACATACCGGACTCATTTCTCGTAAGTTTCACATATGTACCTGTATCACTCCACCACACAACTTTAGCCATTTTCCATCTTTAACATGAACCTTAATTCTTTACCCTGTTGAACCACTTGGAATATCGAAGGATACTCGAAAATTTGTCATACACGTAGTAAGATGCCAATGCCATATCCCAGATATGGTCTTACATGGGATCACATGCCGATGCCGATGCCATATCCCAGATATGGTCTTATATGGGATCTCATATCGATGTCGATGCCATATCCCAGATATGGTCTTACACGAGATCCCATGTCGATGCCGATGCCATATCCCAGATATTGTCTTACATGTGATCTCTATTCGGTGCCAAGGCCATATCCCAGATATGGTCTTATACAAGACCTTATTAATCTCATGTCGTGACAAGGGTATCCTTTCTATTCCTAAGGTTCAACTGGGACTTCGTCATAATAAAACTTCATCATATTTTCATCGAAATCTCTTTAACCAATTTCATAGAAAGAATATACACATCTCACATAATATCAAGCATTTAAAAGCATAATAACATGATGTTGATTTATTACACACAAATTTTCCTCGATACCAAAATGGCAAAAAAGGGACCTAACCGTCACTTACTCGTTTTTCCCCCGTTCTAAGTCCAAACCTCGTTTTATTTGATCTATAACATCACATTTAGCTTACTTATTAGTCACATTATTCATTGGGACCCAAAAATCATACTATGGAAAAATTACATTTTTGCCCTTAAACTTTGTCATATTTACACTTTTCCCCCTAGGCTCGTAAAATGATTTTTCTTCAATTTCCTTATATTTTAGGCCTAGCCGAACCATTTTCATAACTATAGCAGTCCACAATTTGCATTCATTCACACATTTTCATACATTTTTAACTTTTTACAAATTAGTCCTTTTATGTGATTTCATCGAAAATCACTTAGTAAAAGTCGTTTACTACACACCGAACATTCATATTATACCATCAGACATCAAAGCACATGCATGTCATCCATGGATAAATTTTTAAACACAAATCCTAGCTCAAAATAATTGTAGAAATAGCTAAACCGAGTTACGGGGATCTCAAAAATGTAAAGAACATTAAAAACGAGGCTTGGATGCACTTACTATTGAGCTTGAAAGCTTGAAAACCCTAGCCATGGCTTCCCCCATGCTAAATTCAGCCAAGCAAGAAGATGGACAAGGGTTTTTGGCTTTTATTTTGTCTTTTAGTCCATTTAATTACAAAATTACCAAAATGCCCCTAGCTTAAAAATATCCTATTTCACTTATATCATGTCCATTTTTTTCCAAAAATTTAACCAATGGTATAATTACCATTTAAGGACCTTCAATTTAAAATTTCATAAAAATTGGACACTTCTACCATTTGGAACTCAACTTTTGCACTTTTTACAATTTAGTCCTTTTGACTAAATTGAGTGCCCAAACGTCGAAATTTTCGAACAAAATTTTCATGAAATCATTCCGTGAAATAGTAGACCATAAAAATATAATAAAAATAATTTTTCCTTGTCGGATTTGTGGCCCCAAAACCACTATTTCGACTAGGCCCAAAATCGAGATGTTACAATTCTCCCCCTCTTTAGGGATTTTCGTCCCCGAAAATCTTACCAGAAGAAGTTGATTTCAACTCTCCTGGAATACTTTCACTAATCTTCTCAGAATCACAAATAGATTTAATTTCATATATCTCTTTCCTATATCCTTTAAACTTTTGCACACAGTGCCAGAGTACACCGTCAAAATCTGAACTACTCTCTTAGACTTATCATTGATATAAAAACAAATTACTGTGCCAAAATGCAACTGTATACTCAGAGTTTCCTATGGAACATCCCATAATTGCGATGTAACCTCCGGATCTCTATCCGACATAATGGAACTGGCACTCTGCATAATCGAATAATCTCAGAAACATATTACTCGGCTAATCTGTCAAACAAGAAATCTGTACTTAATGAAATGATCATACAGATCTTTCTTTGTCAAATGATCAACCATAAACCAATTAACATCTTCCTTTTCAGGGATAATGACAATCCCGATATGAAATCTATTGTAACTCTATCTCATTATCACTCTCGCACAACCACTGACTGTATTAGTCGTGAATACACTTGATTTTTGACCTTTATCTGTTAACATATCATCATTTGAATATGGATCCAAGATATCATGTAACATACGCAATCATTAGCACGTCTAATTTATATGACTGCACAGTTTATTACTCTTGGATGAGCCGACGAGCTACTACTGAGTCTCGTACAAAACTTCTGTACAAACTCTAGATTACCCAGTACGCGAATTCTATCTCAGAACAATAATAATAACAGGAATCAGGTCCAACCTGAAATTCAGAATAGAAAGCCGTTTCACACTGTACTCGTTTAGTTCACCACTCTCTATCACATTTCTGAGCTTCTCAATTCACAAAGAAAGCTTTGCTTAAGCTTTTAACTTAGCTAGAACTAGTCTATCATTGAATAAGATCAATCAAGTAACCGATACTTACAAAAATAAACAAAGATTTTCCATTCAAGCATCTGTAACCATACTTGCTTTCCAAAAGGTAAGTTGATAATTACTCACAGTCTTTTAACATCTCAAAACATTCACGTTTTCTTAATTTGAAATATTTCTGTGACATTAGATACTTTAACCCATTAGAATCAGGAAGCATGTAACATCCTTAAATCGGGGTCTCTGCATTTTGTGTGTTGCATGTGTTAGCATGTTTGTTGTGCTAGTTTAGGGTGTCTTGGGGTCCAGGCATGAGCTCGGGGTAGGCCCGAGTCATGGTAAAAATTTTTGTTTTGGGTACTTGGAAGGGGGAGTTGAGGGAGTCAGGTGATAAGAGGAGCTGTTGGAGTGTCTTGACACAAATAACCCAGTGGTAAAGTGGCAAGGGAGGCGCCACTCAGGCACAAGGGAAGTGACGCCACATGCAGGAAGGAGAGCCTAGGTTCGAGTAGCAGAATTCCCTTTCTGCTTGTTGTTTTTTACGCCAAAGCTAAGGAGGTAGTGTGCTCAGGATGGACTCTCTTGGATAAGGATGGAAGAGGTCAACAAATTTGAACAGATGAAGGAGAGGAAATTGTGGAGTTTGAACTTTTCAAACTCGTTTGAATGTGTGGCCATGAGAATTTTGAGGAATCGGGTAAGGGAGTTTAGTGTTGGCCGAATGCCAAACACTAAGGGTGATGGAAGAAGTCGGTTGAGGTAGCTAAGGGTATGCCGAATGTCATTAGTAGTTTGGGAGAGCAATTTCGACAAGTGGAGAAAACTTTTTTCTTCTTCTTTCATTTAGGGTCAAAACCGAAACCTCACCTGCATCATTTTCTTTTTCTACTTTTGGAAATTAGGGTGCTTGGCCGAATCAATCTTGTTATTTCCTTGAAGAGCCGAAACTCTGCTTTTATTCTCTCTTTTTTCTTTTCGAGTCATTCATTTTTAGCCGAACCTACTACTACTACTTCTTCTCTTTTCTTCGGACTATTTTTTTCTCTCCTATCCCTTGATCATAGCCGAAACACCTTACCATTCTTCTCCTCTAGTCCTTGTCAACCCTTCCTTGTTTGGGGTAGATTGTTCTTTATTCTCTCAAATATTTCTTAAAGCCGAAACTATCTTCTTTTCTTTATTTCTTTGGTTCGTGATCAAGCTTCAACAACATTCGCTTTGGTAAGTTTTGCTTTAGCCGAATCACTTCAATCTTGTAAGCTCTTGGGTTGTCTTTTTGATTCTTATATCTTTTCCCTAACTTACCGAAATTCTTCATCTTCAAGGCTTGTGCCGATTTCTTAGGGGGCTAGTCGGATCTCTTGGCCAGGTTAGTATCGATCACTTTGGGCCTTTATCTTTTCCTTTCGGGTTCTCTTGACTAATTCGAATGGCTATTTGTGTAATAATGCTATATTGGCCGATTATAGGAAGGGAGTGGTCAAGCATTTAGATTCCCGGGGGTTGCATGGTTCACGGTTTAGCTCTTAACTATTCGGGATCTGACGATCTAGGTAAAGATCTACTCTTTCGGGTTAACTTTATTTTAAGTTAGTTGCTGTGTTAATCCGATTTAGTGACAAGGGTATTATGGATTCGAAGGCTAATCAAGCAGTAAGTGGGGCTAGATCCGAGACCCCAACCCCTAAGTTCAAGAAGAGGGCATCTCACGTTCGTTCGTGGATCGCCACCGGGTGTGGGCCAGATCCGAGTAGGAGAGTAGACAAATCACGGTAGTGTCGATTAACGACATGATGACGACGTGGAAGTGTAGTTTTGCGCGTGATCAGGTGTGTATCTCTTACACACTTCATAAGTAATGTGCTAATAATGTTTACCGTTAAAAGCCAAAATAACTTTTAAAATCGGTGTGTTACCCTTGTGGGTATGAGCGTGGACTCCGGGTAAGTCCCTTGTTGATTGATTATCGATATATGCAGTTATACCATTTGTTTATGCTATGCTATGTGATATTTGCATTATAAACATGTCAATATGCCATGGAAAATGTGTTCATGATGATGGGTATGTTGAGAGGAGGGGGAGGATGATTTAGACTCACACCGATGGTTTTGACCACACAAAGGTTGGCCCCACTTTCCATATGATTTGTGACTAAGTCTCGGTGGTTTTGACCACCAGTGGTTTTAACCACACGTGGATTATTTTGACTCGTCCCAGTGGGTTGGTACCACAGTGGGTTGGCCCCACATGATTGATTACGAGATTGTCATCAGGGGTTTTGACCACACGGTGGGTTGGCCCCACCATATGATTTGTGACTACGGTCACCAGTAGTTTTGACCACACTTATATGATTTGTGACTACTGGTCACCAAAGTGGTTTTGACCACACTGGGTAGACACAGGAGTTCGGATGGTTAGGTTGGGTTTGCATGATTTGCATATTGACTTATGAATTGTGTAAGTGCCTTGTTATTATCGGGATGGGGATTTATGCATTGAGTCTCGGTGACTCACCCTTTCTCTTACTTTTTGCAGATGAGGCATAGATCGCGGCTGTGGAGCCGGGTGGACTCGAGGTGGCCATGCGCTATATATTTTTCGGGTTTTATTTCAATTACTATTTTGGGTTAATTTACTTTTAAATCTGGTTTTGGATTTGTAATAAGGCCGCTGAAATTTATTATTTTGGGTTTTGTTTTTCTGCTTTTATGTTTATCATATTACGCTTAAGTTACATAACATAGCATGCTCAAATAACCTGTAAAATCAACGTTTTCAAAAATTATACATCTTATCAAGATTTTCCAAACTTTACCATCGGGTAATAATAAACAAATGAGGACAACAAACTAACTCAGACTTCTCCAAATTAAGTTTTTCTCTATGTTCAAATACAAGACGGTTTTCAACTTTACTATTTTAAACTCCCTCAGGATTTCATGGAATCAAACGGTTTTCTAAAACAAGTATCGACAAACGATTTTTTTCTCAAAAGAGTTTTTTTTCTTTTTACCCTGTGACATGCCGGATTCGGTCGTAGCGTGTTGACCGGGTTTGGGGTGTTACAATTTGGTATCGAGCCAGTTCAAAAGCTTCATTTGTGGGCCCAAGGCCCAAAATGATTTTAGAATAGGTTATGAAAGGTTTTTACGGTTGGGAAAGCATGGCACTCGAGTCTCCCAAGACCGATCCGCCTGTAAGTACCCCTAACTATTGTTTATATGCTTGTAATGATGATGCTATGACTAATAGGGAATCACTTTAGAGACTGGAACCTTAGGATTGTGTGTGAACCTAGGAAAACAATCCTCGTACTAAACTATTCATAAGACTGTGCTTTAATAATAGTGGAATAGGTCTAACGTATAAAACTTTTAAACCAGATCAATTCATGAACGATAGTCATGAGTGCACGAGGATGTGGGCGTAATACACGTGGAAGAGGTAGAGGTAGGATGACAGTGTCAGAACCGGTAGGGTCTGGACATGGGTCGAAAAACGAGGTACCACCACCGCCAGCTGTGGGCGCGAAATTTTAGGATCAGACGAGTGGTGATGACGCGGTCTCACAGGCAATACTGTGGGTTCTGGAGAGAGTCGCGGGTGCAGGCGTTGGAATGGGAGCTAGGAAATCTGTGTTCGAACGACTCCGGGCTAATGGCGTAGAGGTATTCAGAGGTGTATCTGGTGTGGCTCCCAATACGGGGGAGTATTGGCTGGAGGCGAGAGAACGTATCATGGACGACCTGGATTTTACGACTGAGGAGAAGCTGAAGGGTATAGTATCTCTTCTCCGAGATGAGTCATATCAGTGGTGGCTCACGATTAGGGATGGAGCAATGGCGGACGACATCACTTGGGTTTTCTTTAGGGCAGCCTATCAGAGAAAGTACATTGGGTCTAGTTATATCGATGCGCAGCGTAAGACATTCCTGAATTTGGTTCAGGGAAATAAGTCGATGATCGTAATATGAGGCGTAATTTCTTCTGTTAAGTCGGTATATGCACGGGTGTTGTGGGCACAATGAGAACAAGAGCGCCAGGTCGATTTGAGGATGGGTTGAGAGATGAGCTACGAATATTGATTGCTCCACAGCAGGAGAGAGAATTTGCAGTCTTAGTAGAGAAGGCTAAAGTTGCTGAGGAAGTGAAACAGACAGTGAGACGGAACCAGGATAGGAGTTGGAATAAGAGGAGTTCTGGGTCATTAGGGTCTGCCGGGAATCAGCAGAAAAGGGCTAGACATGGTGGGCCGAATCAAGCTGCGAGGCCTGTTGCTGCTGCTACTCAGTGGCCGCCACGGTGTGCTCGATGTGGGAAGTCTCACACGGGGGAATGTTAGACCAGAAATAGAGGGTGCTTCGAGTGTGGGTCAATGGGGCACCGGGTAAGGGATTGTCCGCAGAGGTCAGCTAGGTTTTAGTCTGAGGGTCAGGGCCGTACACTGTTCAGGAGGGATGGTCAGCAGCCATAGAGGTGTCGCAGTTCGGCCAAGGGAGGTAATGGTTCTGGACGAGGCCGCGGAGCACCAGGCGCAGTCTTGCCGGAAGCAGAGAGGCGAGACGAAACGGGTTGGTCTACGCAATGAGGCGTTGAGAGGAGGCGACGCACCCGGACGTCATAATCGTACGTTCTTAATTTTTGACCGCCTTATATTGCTTTGATAGATGTTGGTTCGACGACTTCGTATGTTGCCGTGAGTATAGTGGAAACTATGAACTTACACTTTGAGATTACTTCTAGGAGATGATGATAATAAGCCCGCTAGGTCACTCGGGAGAAGTAAGTAAATCAGATAGGGATGTACCCCTAGAACTTCAAGGGTAGTGTTCTTGGTCGACTGATGGAAACCATTGTTCGGGAGTTCGATCCGATTCTCGGGATGGATTGGCTAGTGAAGTACCAGGCAAGTTTGGATTGCGCACTAAGCGCATGGTTTTGAGGACATTTGAAGGTGAAGAGGTGGTAATGATAGGTAGTAGAAGAGAATTGTAACATCCCGAAATTGGGCCTAGTAGGATTGGGCCCAATGGGCTTTGAACGTAGTAGCGTTTAAAATTTTTTTTTTTAGAGAACAAGAGATTGGCTTAAATGCAAGTTAGACTTATTAGGTAAGTTATTTTGGAAGGTTAGAGGGCTTCTATGAAGTCCCGGGATCAAATATTAGCTTTGGGGAAATTTTAGTTTTAGGTGAAAAAAAACCCTGGAAGTTGGCAGGTAGGCCTTAAGAATAAAATGTGGGGAAAAATGACACAAGTGGAGTGTGTGGTGGAGTGGCAAAGTGACGCCACATAAGAGACAAGGGAATGACGCCACAAGGAAGGAAGGAGGTCCAAGGTTCAAGTCTTGGCTTTTGCATTTTGGTTTTCTTTTTACTTGGACCTCAGAATTTGGCTATAGATTTATATTTAGTTGCGCATGGTTTAAGACACAAGAGGAGCTTGTGGCCAAGTCGCTAGCAACGTGGATTATGTTTCAAGGGAGCCCGGTTCGAATCTCATGAGAAGCAAGGGAGTATTTATTTTATGGTCTGGGCGGGAAGAGTTTCATTGAATTTAAACTCTACTTGACGAAGGGATCCCACATCGGAAAGATACAAAGAAGGAAGGTGAAGAGCTAGCTATATAAAGAGCATTCCAGAGGAGGGTTGACACACCTTGGAAGGCGTTTGGGCACGAGGAGTGGTCGGAGCGCGGATTAACACGAGTCCTATCGGGTGTGTAACTCTCTCTACTCTAGTCAGAGAGCGGCAAATGCCGAAGTGCCGATCACGGCAATAGTAGCCACACGAGCGTGCGAAGCGCACGTGGGGGCTTCACGCGATAGTTGAGGCCATCGGTAGTATTCTTGTGGGTTGGGGCTACTCGGGCCGCGATGGCCCGAAGTGGGCCCAATGGGCCCGTGGGCCCTTATGAGTAAATTGTGCGATTGTGTAGTATATAGTGAACTAGACTAGGTGGAACTTATATACATGGCTAGATTTGTGCTAGGTGGGCCACACGAGCGTGTGGGCCCGAATGGGCCGGAATCGAGTTTTAGGCCCAATCGTCCGGTACGACCGGAAATGGTAGCTGAGTCGCTCGGGGTGACATTTGGGCCTTTGGGTAAGGCCATTGTAGGTACGAAATTACTGAAATACCCTTGGTGGGTAAATTACGAAAATGCCCTTGGTAGGTAAAATTACGGTTATACCCTTAGAGGTTGATTAGGGTGATTATGTTGTTTTATGTCTATCTGATTATGATGGTAATTCATGTTATACTTATATTTGATATATGTCTAGCATACATGACATACTGCATACACGAATTATTATGTCATATTGCATGGGTATGATGAGAGGAGGGGGAATATGATATCCGTGTCTTTGGGACACTGTGTCTTTGGGACACCAGAGGTTTGGCACCTCCAGTGGTTGGGTACCACAGTTGATTTTGTGACTTCGGTCACCAGTGATTTGGTATCACATTTGTGTCTTTGGGACACCAGAGGTTTGGCACCTCATTGCGACTCGTCCCTGTGGTTAACACCACCGTGGGTTGGCCCCACTTTGAGATATGGGATCGTCTGCTAGTGATTTGGTATCACACGATGGGTTGGCCCCATCATCGGATTTGTGACTGCGGTCACCAAAGGATTTGGTATAACACTGCGTGTCTTTGGGACACCGGAGGTTTGGCACCTCATTGCGACTCGTCCCCGTGGTTAACACCACCGTGGGTTGGCCCCACTTTGAGATATGGGATCGTCGCTAGTGATTTGGTATCACGCGATGGGTTGGCCCCATCATTGGATTATTCGTGACTTTGGGTCACCAAAGTGGTTTGGCACCACACTTATGGATATCGTGACTTTGGGTCACCGGTGGTTTGGCACCACCAAAGGTTTTACCACCACACGGGTAGAGAAAGGAGCATTGGATGGCTAGGTTTGGGTGCATGATACGCATATTTTCATATGAAATTGTGTAAGGGCACATTGGATGGGGATTTACACACCGAGTCTCGATGACTCACCCCTTAGTTAAATTTTGCGGTAATCATTAGATCACTGATTTGGGAGCCGAGGTGGACTCGTGGAGGCCATACATATTTTCACTCGTAAATTCGTTTCTTTTATTTGGACTTATTTTTATTTGAGTTTTTGTTATGTAATAAGGCCTTGGGTATTTTATTTGGTTTCACTTTCAATTTGTTTATTGCTTATTATTAAATGATCAATATGGGATTTTCCTAAAATGATAATCAACCATTTCTTATTCAAAATTACTTAAACTCGATTTCTCACCACAACTATAAAGAATATGAGCTTTTAAACGAATGCACGCTTTTTAGACATTCCTTTCATGTGACATGCCCGATTCGGCCGTAACGCTTAGGCCGGGTTTGGGGTGTTACAATTGTGGTATCGAGCCTAGGTTCAAAAACTCACTGTGGGTTTGGGTTCAAAAAATGTTTTCAAAAGATGGTTTGGAAAATGGTTTAGAAAAATATATATACCTGTTTTTTTAATATGGCACCCGAGTCTCCTACACCAATCCGCACGGTAAGTTTCCGATACTTTGCTTTGTTATATGCGTATTTTGAATATCTATTCTGTGTGTTTGGGTTGGATGTGATGTTCGGATATAGAGTTGATTGCATACGAAATATTTGTCCGCTTTAATGGTTAGGTTTTTTTAGTATGTGTAGGGTTTCTAAATTCTAGTTAAAAGTATATTAGGGTTATTGGAATCGAGTGCGCAGCGTGAGCACAAATGTTGTAGGTTAGGTGGTACGAATGTTCTGAGTTTGGAAATTTCGAGGACGAAATTTCTTTAAGGAGGGTAGA
Source organism: Gossypium sturtianum (assembly GCA_025698515.1). NCBI lineage: Eukaryota > Viridiplantae > Streptophyta > Magnoliopsida > Malvales > Malvaceae > Gossypium > Gossypium sturtianum. Next base: position 130,484,925 of record CM046948.1, read on the forward strand.
TTTGTAACATCCCGAAATTGGGCCTAGTAGGATTGGGCCCAATGGGCTTTGAGCGTAGTAGCGTTTAAATTGTTTTTTTTAGAGAACAAGAGATTGGCTTAAATGCAAGTTAGACTTATTAGGTAAGTTATTTTGGAAGGTTAGAGGGCTTCTATGAAGTCCCGGGATCAAATATTAGCTTTGGGGAAATTTTAGTTTTAAGTGAAAAAAACCCTGGAAGTTGGCAGGTAGGCCTTAAGAATAAAATGTGGGGAAAAATGACACAAGTGGAGTGTGTGGTGGAGTGGTAAAGTGACGCCACATAAGAGACAAGGGAATGACGCCACAAGGAAGGAAGGAGGTCCAAGGTTCAAGTCTTGGCTTTTGCATTTTGGTTTTCTTTTTACTTGGACCTCAGAATTTGGCTATAGATTTATATTTAGTTGCGCATGGTTTAAGACACAAGAGGAGCTTGTGGCCAAGTGGCTAGCAACGTGGATTATGTTGCAAGGGAGCCTGGGTTCGAATCTCATGAGAAGCAAGGGAGTATTTATTTTGCGGTCTGGACGGGAAGAGTTTCAGTTGAATTTAAACTCTCTTGACGAAGGATCCCACATCGGAAAGATACAAAGAAGGAAGGTGAAGAGCTAGCTATATAAAGAGCATTCCAGAGGAGGGTTGACACACCTTGGAAGGCGTTTGGGCACGAGAGTGGTCGGCGCGGATTAACACCGAGTCCTATCGTGTGTAACTCTCTCTACTCTAGTCAGAGCGGCAAATGCCGAAGTGCCGATCACGGCAATAGTAGCCACACGAGCGTGCGAGCGCACGTGTGGGGCTTCGACGCGATAGTTGAGGCCATCAGTAGTATTCTTGTGGGTTGGGGCTACTCGGGCCGCGATGGGCCGAAGTGGGCCCAATGGGCCCGTGGGCCCTTATGAGTAAATTGTGCGATTGTGTAGTATATAGTGAACTAGACTAGGTGGAACTTATATACATGGCTAGATTTGTGCTAGGTGGGCCACACGAGCGTGTGGGCCCGAATGGGCCAGAATCGAGTTTTAGGCCCAATCGTCCGGTACGACCGGAAATGGTAGCTGAGTCGCTCGGGGTGACATTTGGGCCTTTGGGTAAGGCCATTGTAGGTACGAAATTACTGAAATACCCTTGGTGGGTAAATTACGAAAATGCCCTTGGTAGGTAAAATTACGGTTATACCCTTAGAGGTTGATTAGGGTGATTATGTTGTTTTATGTCTATCTGATTATGATGGTAATTCATGTTATACTTATATTTGATATATGTCTAGCATACATGACATAACTGCATACACGAATTATTATGTCATATTGCATGGGTATGATGAGAGGAGGGGGAATATGATATCCGTGTCTTTGGGACACTGTGTCTTTGGGACACCGCAGGTTTGGCACCTCCAAAGTGGTTGGGTACCACAGCTTGATTTTGTGACTTCGGTCACCAAAGATTTGGTATCACATTTGTGTCTTTGGGACACCGGAGGTTTGGCACCTCATTGCGACTCGTCCTCGTGGTTAACACCACCGTGGGTTGGCCCCACTTTGAGATATGGGATCGTCTCGCTAGTGATTTGGTATCACACGATGGGTTGGCCCCATCATCGGATTTGTGATCGCGGTCACCAAAGATTTGGTATAACACCGTGTCTTTGGGACACCGAGGTTTGGCACCTCATTGCGACTCGTCCCTCGTGGTTAACACCACACCGGGTTGGCCCCACTTTGAGATATGGGATCGTCCGCTAGTGATTTGGTATCACGCGATGGGTTGGCCCCATCATTGGATTATTCGTAACTTTGGGTCACCAAAGTGGTTTGGCACCACACTTATGGATATCGTGACTTTGGGTCACCAAAGGTTTGGCACCACCAAAGTGGTTTGGTACCACACGGGTAGAGAAAGGAGCATTGGATGGCTAGGTTTGGGTGCATGATACGCATATTTTCATATGAAATTGTGTAAGGGCACATTGTTGGATGGGGATTTACACACCGAGTCTCGATGACTCACCCCTTAGTTAAATTTTGCGGGTAATCATTAGATCACTGGATTTGGGAGCCGAGGTGGACTCGTGGAGGCCATACATATTTTCACTCGTAAATTCGTTTCTTTTATTTGGACTTATTTTTATTTGAGTTTTTGTTATGTAATAAGGCCTTGGGTATTTTATTTGGTTTCAAATTTTCAATTTGTTTATTGCTTATTATTAAATGATCAATATGGGATTTTCCTAAAATGATAATCAACCATTTCTTATTCAAAATTACTTAAACTCGATTTCTCACCACAACTATAAAGAATATGAGCTTTTAACGAATGCACAGTTTTTAGACATTCCTTTCATGTGACATGCCCGATTCGGTCGTAACGTTTAGGCCGGGTTTGGGGTGTTACAAGAATATCTATCTAATGTGGTATCTGCTCTGAAGGCCGAGAAAATGGTGAGGAAGGGTTGTGAGGCGTTCATGGTGCATGTGTGTGCTTTGGAGGCCAAGGAATCGCCAGTGGGAATGTCCGAACGGTGAGGGAATTTGCCGACGTATTCCCGCACGAACTCCCGGTCCGCCTCCCGGACCGTGAAGTTGAGTTCGGTATAGATTTGTTACCCGAATCGCGCTAAAGGTCTATTGCCCCATATAGGATGGCGCCAAGGAATTGGTGGAGCTAAAGGCACAGATTCGAGAATTGTTGGACCTGGTTTCATTCGCCAAGTGTATCACCTTGGGAGCACTGTGCTCTTTGTTAAGAAGAAAGATGACACAATGCGGATGTGTATAGACTACCGCCACTAAATAAGTTGACAATTAAGAACAAGTATCCATTGTCGAGAATAGACGACTGCTTGATCACCTTAAGGGTGCATCGGTTTTCTCTAAGATAGATCTTAGGTCGGGGTATCATCAACTCAAAGTAAAGGAGGCTGATATTCATAAAATGGTGTTTCGCACTCGTTATGGGCACTACGAGTTTTTGGTAATGCCGTTCGGGTTGACCAATGCACCGGTAGCATTTATGGACATGATGAATCGGTTGTTTCAGTCGTACTTGGACCGGTTCGTCGTGGTATTTATAGACAACATTTTGGTATACTCGAAATCTGAGGAGGAACATGATGCGCATCTACGGGTAGTTCTACAGATTCTGAGGGAGAAGTAACTATTCGCCAAGTTTAGTAAGTGCGAGTTCTGGCTTAAGGAGGTAACTTTCTTAGGTCATGTGGTGTCGGCTGAGGGGATTAGAGTGGACCCTCGGAAGATTGAGGTGGTGTTAGATTGGAAACCACCTAAGTCGGTAGTGGAAATTCGGAGTTTTCTGGGTTTGGCAGGATATTACAGAAGATTTGTGGAAGGGTTTTCTTTGATTGCAGCGCCGTTGACCAAGTTATTGAGAAAAGGGGTTCCATTTGTGTGGACGATTAGACAGCAGGAAAGTTTCGACAAGTTAAAGAGATTCTGACAGAAGCTCCGATTTTGATATAGCCTGAAGTGGGGAAAGAGTTTACGGTTTATTGTGATGCATCGCATACTGGTTTAGGATGTGTACTGATGTAAGATGAGAAAGTGGTGGCGTATGCATCTCGGCAGTTGAGGCCTCACAAAGGCAATTACCCAACACATGATCCGAGTTGGCCGCAGTGGTTTTCGCCCAAGATTTGGAGGCATTACTTGTATGAGGAGAAGTCGATAGTCTACACAGATCACAAGAGTCCAAGTACCTCTTGACTCGTAAGGATTTGAATTTGAGGCAACGGAGGTGGATCGAGTTGTTAAAGGACTATGATCGCCGATTGAATACCATCCGGTAAGGCTAACGTGAGTAGCCGCGCGTTGAGCCGTAAGGTGGTAACGGACCGAGAGCGATGTTTGCTCACCTTAGTCCGTATGACGATGGGAGTCTATTGGCGTACTGCAAGTAAAGCCAACTTGGGTAGATCAAAGTTAAGGAGAGACACCGGTGGATGAGGTTCGAGTGCTCGGAGGTTGCAAGTGCAAAGTGGTGAATTGGAGGGTTACTGACTTGGGCGTTGATGGAGTCTTTGTATTTTCAAGGGAAAGTATGTATGCCAAAGGACGTTGAGTTGAGACAATGATTCTTCAGAAGCTCATAGCAGCCCATACGCTATGCATCCCGGAGGTAGCAAGATGTATCATGATTTGCGGGAATGGATTACGTGGCGGGTCTTAAGCGGAAATGGCGAGTTTGTGAGTAAGTGCCTGACGTGCCAGTAAGTTAAAGCTGAGCACCAATTACCGTCGGGTTTGTTGCAGCCGGTAAAGATTCCGCAGTGGAAGTGGGAAAGGATTACGATGGATTTCGTCAGTGGGCTACCCCTTACGCCTAGCAAGAAGGATTCAGTCTGGGTAATTGTTGATCGTCTGACAAAGTCGGCCCATTTCATACCAGTTCGGGTTGATTATTCACTACAAAGGCTGGCTAAGTTGTATGTAGCGGAGATAGTGGGATTACATGGGGTGTCGGTGTCGATTATTTCAGTTAGGGATCCCAGATTCACGTCAAGGTTCTGGAAAGCATTGCATCAGGCATTGGGTACGAGGTTGGACTTCAGCATGGCTTTTCATCCGCAGTCGGATGGACAGTCAGAAAGGGTAATTCAAATCCTAGAAGATATGTTAAGGGGTTGTGTTCTGGATTTCAGCGGTAGTTGGGAGGAATATCTACCATTGGCGGAGTTCGCGTACAACAACAGTTATCAAGCGAGTATCTAGATGGCACCATATGAGGCATTATATGGACGGAAGTGTCGTACTCCTACGTGTTGGACAAAACTGGGTGAACGGCAGATGTTGGGTCCGGAGTTGGTTGCTGAAACAGAGGATAAGGTTAAGGTGATTCAGGCTCATCTGAAGGAAGCGCCGACAGCAGTAAGTCTTATGCCGATCTCAAGCGTAGGGATATAGAGTTCGCATGGGTGACAAGGTCTTTCCGAAGGTATCGCCATGGAAGAAAGTGTTGAGGTTTGGTCGAAAGGGCAAGCTAAGCCCTAGATTTATCGGGCCGTATACGGTGTTGAAGTGAGTGGGACCATGAGCTTACCACCGAGTTACCATCGTAGTTAAGTCGATTCATGATGTATTTCATGTCTCCATGCTTAGGCGCTATCGATCGATCCGTCGCATATTGTGTCGATGGAGGAGATAGAGGTGAGCTCGGACTTGTCTTTCGAGGAGGAACCAGTCATGGATTTTGGAGCGGGATGTCAAAGTTCTGCGTGAAGAAGTCGGTTCCTTTGGTGAAAGTATTATGGCGTAACCATGGTACGGAAGAGGCCACGTGGGAACCAGAGGATGTGATGCGGCAGCAGTACCCTCAACTCTTTTGACTAGGTAATTTCGAGGCCGAAATTATTTTTAAGGAGGGTAGAACTGTAACATCCTTAAATCGGGGTCTCTGCATTTTGTGTGTTGCATGTGTTAGCATGTTTGTTGTGCTAGTTTAGGGTGTCTTGGGGTCCAGGCATGAGCTCGGGGTAGGCCCGAGTCATGGTAAAATTTTTTGTTTTGGGTACTTGGAAGGGGGAGTTGAGGGAGTCATGTGATAAGAGGAGCTGTTGGAGTGTCTTGACATAAATAACCCAGTGGTAAAGTGGCAAGGGAGGCGCCACTCAGGCACAAGATAAGTGACGCCACATGCAGGAAGGAGAGCCTAGGTTTGAGCAGCAGAATTCCCTTTCTACTTGTTGTTTTTGATGCCAAAGCTAAGGAGGTAGTGTGCTCAGGATGGACTCTCTTGGATAAGGATAGAAGAGGTCAACAAATTTGAACAGATGAAGGAGAGGAAATTGTGGAGTTTGAACTTTTCAAACTCGTTTGAATGTGTGGCCATGAGAATTTTGAGGAATCGGGTAAGAGAGTTTAGTGTTGGCCGAATTCCAAACACTAAGGGTGATGGAAGAAGTCGGTTGAGGTAGCTAAGGGTATGCCGAATGTCATTAGTAGTTTGGGAGAGCAATTTTGGCAAGTGGAGAAACCTTGCTTCTTCTTCTTTCATTTAGGGTCAAAACCGAAACCTCACCTGCATCATTATCTTTTTCTACTTTCGGCAATTGGGGTGCTTGGCCGAATCAATCTTGCTATTTCCTTGAAGAGTCGAAACTCTGCTTTTATTCTCTTTTCTTTCTTTTCGAGTCATTCATTCTTAGCCAAACCTACTACTACTACTTCTTCTATTTTCTTCGGACTATTTTTTTTCTCTCCTATCCCTTGATCATAGCCGAAACACCTTACCATTCTTCTCCTCTAGTCCTTGTCAACCCTTCCTTGTTTGGGGTAGATTGTTCTTTATTCTCTCAAATATTTCTTAAAGCCGAAACTGTCTTCTTTTCTTTATTTCTTTGGTTCATGATCAAGCTTCAACAACATTCGCTTTGGTAAGTTTTGCTTTAGCCGAATCAGTTCAATCTTGTAATCTATTGGGTTGTCTTTTTGATTCTTATATCTTTTCCCTAACTTACCGAATTTCTTCACCTTCAAGGCTTGTGCCGATTTCTTAGGGGGGCTAGTCGGATCTCTTGGTCAGGTTAGTATCGATCGCTTCGGGCCTTTATCTTTTCCTTTCGGGTTCTCTTGACTAAGCCAAATGGCTATTTGTGTAATAATGCTATATTGGCCGATTATAGGAAGGGAGTGGTCAAGCATTTGGATTCCCGGGGGTTGCACGGTTCGCGGTTTAGCTCTCAACTATTCGGGATCTGACGATCTAGGTAAAGATCTACTCTTTCGGGTTAACTTTATTTTAAGTTAGTTCTTTGTGTTAATCCGATTTAGTGACAAGGGTATTATGGATTCGAAGGCTAATCAAGCGATAAGTGGGGCTAGATCCGAGACCCCACCCCTAAGTTCAAGAAGAGGCGCCTCGGCCGGTTCGTGGATCGCCACCGGGTGTAAGCCGGCATCCGAGCAGGAGAGTAGACAAATCGCGGTAGTGTCAATTAACGACAGTATCGACGTAGAGAGTGTAGTTTTGCGCGTGATCGGTGTGTATCTCTTACACACTTCATAAGTAATGTGCTAATTATGTTTACCGTTAAAAGCCGAAAATAACTTTTGAAATCGGTGTGTTACCCTTGTGGGTATGAGCGTGGACTCGGGTAAGTCCCTTGTTGATTGATTATCGATATATGCAGCTTATACCATTTGTTTATGCTATGCTATGTGATATTTGCATTATAAACATGTCAATATGCCATGGAAAATGTGTTCATGATGATGGGTATGTTGAGAGGAGGGGGAAGGATGATTTAGACATCACTAGTGGTTTTGACCACACAAAGGTTGGCCCCGCTTTTCATATGATTTGTGACTAAGTCTCGATGGTTTTGACCACCGGTGGTTTTGACCACACGTGGATTATTGTGACTCGTCCCAGTGGGTTGGTACCACGATGGGTTGGCCCCACATGATTGATTACGGGATTGTCATCGCGGGTTTTGACCACACGGTGGGTTGGCCCCACCATATGATTTGTGACTACGGTCACCAAAGTGGTTTTTACCACACTTATATGATTTGTGACTACGGTCACGGTGGTTTTGACCACCGCTGGTTTTGACCACACTGGGTAGACACAGGAGTTCGGATGGTTAGGTTGGGTTTGCATGATTTGCATATTGACTTATGAATTGTGTAAGTGCCTTGTTATTATCAGGATGGGGATTATGCACTGAGTCTCGGTGACTCACCCCTTCTCTTACTTTTTGCAGATGAGGCATAGATCGCGGATGTGGAGCCGGGTGGACTCGAGGTGGCCATGCGCTATGTATTTTTCGAGTTTTATTTCAATTACTATTTTGGGTTAATTTACTTTTAAATCTGGTTTTGGATTTGTAATAAGGCCGCTAAAATTTATTATTTTGGGTTTTGTTTTTCTGCTTTTATGTTTATCATATTACGCTTAAGTTACATAACATAGCATGCTCAAATAACTCAGAAAATCAACGTTTTGAAAATTATAAATCTTATCGGGATTTTCCAAACTTTACCATCGGGTAATAATAAACAAATGAGGACAACAAACTAACTCAGAATTCTCCAAATTAAGTTTTTCTCTATGTTCAAATACAAGACGGTTTTCAACTTTACTATTTTAAACTCCCTCAGGATTTCAAGGAATCAAACGGTTTTCCAAAACAAGGATCGACAAACGATTTTTTTTCTCAAAAGAGTTTTTTTCTTTTTACCCTGTGAATTGTCGGATTCGGTCGTAGCGTGTTGACCGGGTTTGGGGTGTTACAAAGCATATGACATTTTTCGTCAAACATACGAAATCATCAACACATGTATAAAAGTGGCCGTCTCTAAGTCATTAGTCGAATAATTCTTTTTCATGTGACTTTAACCGTCTGAATGTGCAAACTACTTCTTTACATTCTTGTATTAAAACATATTCCTATCTGTTCAATAGTACATCAGTGAAAAATCGCAATTTCCTTACTCAATTCAAACTGAACTCAGAACTAGAGCTTCGGTTAATAATACTTTCAAATGTTTAGAACTTTGCTAACATGCATAGATCATTCAAATTTTCATAAATGTGATGACTTTATCAATCTGTACAGCTTTAACTCATAATAACATCATTCGATTAGAACAATCCAATAGACATATCTCTATATCATACTTTCCAGAATATAATTTCCTCATTCAGACTATCTGTCTATATACTCGTGAATGAAAAAAATTCATTACTATACTTGAGGATACTTTAAATACACATAACTCAATTGAATCGAATAGCCGAGACTAGCTTCTTCTTTATCTGTGACATTGCATAATCTATGTAATCTTCAAAACATTCTGATATTTCTTCTAAAGTCATTTTCACTTTCCAAACTATTCTCATCTCTCATACATTACTAATTATTTCATCACTGAACTCTTTAGTTTCACACTTATGAACTTATTCAACATGGTTCTCATAAAATTTCGTCATAAAGCATCACTGGTAAGGGGGTGAGGTCGTAAAGCCTCTAATTTGACTCTCATAAATACACACATATGACTTAGCATTCATCATTAACACAATATCATCATAATCACATAATTCACTTCAGACAATTTAATATACTCATTCATTTTACGAATGTTATCTACCATCCACAATTTCAAACAATGAATTTACTTACTAACATTTGTCAAATTAGAGAACGCCTTACGGGTTTGAGTACGTCGTTTACTTGATGCCATAGTCCAACTATGGTCTTACACAAAGTCTCATATCGATGCCATGTACTAGACATAGTCTTACACGTATCACAATGCCATAGCTTAGCTATGGTCTTATACGTTATTACAATGCCATAGTCCAACTATGGTCTTACACGTACACACATGTACTGCCATGGTCCAACCATGGTCTTACGTCCATAATGCCATAACCCAGTTATGGTCTTTTCACTGAAATGCCATAGCCCAGCTATGGTCTTACATTCCATACTTTGCCATGGTCCAACCATGGTCTTATCCGTCAATTCATCATTGAACGATTGCAATCATTTCCTGCGTTAACAAAGACATAAAACATAACATCATATTATCTGTAATTTAACAAGTAAACATAAAATTCAACTACATTAACATACTGATTACACTTATTCAAACAAGTGTACATAAACACACAATCCGTCAATTTGTGTAAGTGCACTTATCATATTCACTTAATCAAATAGGTTAGGCATATATCATCATATGCATGCCCAGCAAACATGAATGGGCTTATCATCACATAAACTTTTATTTTATTCCACGTTTCCACATTTCTCAATTCATGGTTATCTCACTTCGTACATTAACACATACATATCATGAACTTCTATTCATACCTTTCTAAGTTTCGTCTCATCACAAACACATTTCAATCATCTCAATATCATTTTTCAGCATTATCGAAAATAGCTCAGTTGTAAGTCATCTCTGTCTTAACAAAACAATTTCGTTAGAGCCAAGAGATATCACACTATCACGAGTAGTAATATGGCATGTATAGCTAGACTCACATACACTAGGTTAGTCTGAGAATCGACTAAACCATAGCTCTGATACAACAAAATTTAACACCCCTTACCCATGTCTGACGCTGGGACAGGATACGAGGCATTACCAGACTTAAACATAAACATTTATACAAAACTGGGCTATAAAATTTCATTCAATTTAAAATCACTCATTCACATGCAAATCGTCCCTTATATGGGCCCACGAGGACCAAAAACAATCATTGGGAATGGTTCAGGACAAAACCGAGAACTTAAGAAACTTTTAGAAGACTTAGAAAAATTTTCATCAAAACAGGGGTCACACGCCCGTGTGGCTTGGGACACACCCGTGTGGGTAGGCCGTATGGTCACACACGCTCATGTCCTCAGCCCGTGTAACTCTCTGTTTATGACGTCATCAACAAAATAGGGTCACACGGCCAAGTCACACACCCGTGTGCTTAGGCCGTGTGGCTAATTAAATTCTGAAAAATAGATGTAGACTTCACACGCCCTTGGCACACGCCCATTTCCCGGGGCAGTGTCCTTCACACGGCTGAGACACACGGCCGTGTCTCTACCCGTGTGGCCAAGAAAATGGCTATTTACCAAACCATTTGGCACCCTCATTTGCACATACTTAAACACAACTTCAATGGCATCTTTCATGGCATAATTGAGCACTTAAACATCATCAAACAAGTCATGATCATAGGAAATTCATATAATCTTATTCATGCGTAAGGCACCATACTTTTCCTAGCTTAAACTTATCAAACTTTCATGCCATGATTATCATCAACACATCCTCAACCCATCCATACCAAACACACATAACCACATCACATGAAACCTTTAGTATAAGCACACACATATAAATAGGCATTAGAACTCATTAACCAATATGAGCCACATCTCATGGCCATATACAAAATGAATCATATTACCATTATGAACCAACACATTTGGCCAAATCAAATGTCACAGACACAATTTACTAAGTCCCTATACATGCCATAAACTTAAGAGGTCTGTATTCACTTTTCCCCGCGATGATAGCTTGATAGTGTGATAGCATCTCCAGCGATCTCCAACTCGAGCTAGCATAAAACCCTATAAGATATGAGAAAGGAAGTGGAGTAAGCTACAATGCTTAGTAAGTTTGTATGCAAACAATAAGCAAATTATTAACATGTTTTTCACCAATTCTCACAATATGTTCTCAAGGTAATACAATCATAATTGCATAAAATTTCACAATTCATTTATGTTCATCTTGAGCTGTCTACTCGAGTTACAGTCACTAAATTATTTATATCTTAGGCTACGGAACTCCAAATTAAGATCAGCTAAATTTCCCTGAAACTATACTCACATATCTTCTTACTAATTTTTTTTTTTTAGAATTTTTGGTTTAGCCAATACGTACAATTTATTCTTTAAAGTCTCCCCTGTTTCGCTGTCCGACAGTTCTGACACCTCTTCACTAAAAAAATATTTTCTTGTCTAACACAATTCGAAAGATGTTTTCATTTGTTTCTATTGAAAATAGACTCGTTAAGAAATTCAAGCATATAAATTTTATCCCTTTATTATTTTTTTACAATTTTAATGAATTTATCAAGTCAGAACAAGGGATTCCGAAATCATTCTGACCCTGTCTCACTAAAATCCAAATATCTCATCATATAAAATTATTTTGCTTATTCTGTTTCTTTTATGTAAAAATAGACTCCCTAAGCTTTAATTTCATACCTCATTCAACCTCTAATTCAATTTCAACCATTTTCTGGTGATTTATTTCAAAGTGATACAGTTGCTGCTGTCCAAACTGTTTCATTGCTAATTTTACTCTTTCATGTTTCCTTTATATAAATTTTCATACACATACATATAACACCAAATTCTCAAGCAACATTGGCATGGCTTACTCATGATCACTCTTACCAACCACATATCACATACCGAACTCATTTCTCGTAAGTTTTGCATAAGTACCTGTATCACTCCACCACACAACTTTAGCCATTTTTTCATCTCTAACATGAACCTTAATTCTTTACCCTGTTGAACCACTTGGAATATTGAAGGATACTCGAAAATTTGTCATACACGTAGTAAGATGCCAATGCCATATCCAAGATATGGTCTTACATGGGATCACATGCCGATGCCGATGCCATATCTCAGATATGGTCTTACACGGGATCTCATATCGATGTCGATGCCATATCCCAGATATGGTCTTACACGTGATTGCATGTCGATGCCGATGCCATATCCCAGATATGGTCTTATACGGGATCTCATATCGATGTTGACGCCATATCCTAGATATGGTCTTACACGAGATCCCATGTCGATGCCGATGCCATATCCCAGGAATGGTCTTACACGGGTTCTCTATTCGGTGCCTAGGCCATATCCCAGATATGGTCTTATACGGGACCTTATTAATCTCATGTCGTGACAAGGGTATCCTTTCTATTCCTAAGGTTAAATCGGGACTTCGTCATAATAAAATTTCATCATATTTTCATCCAAATCTATTTAACCAATTTCATTGAAAGAATATACACATTTCACGTAATATCAAGCATTTAAAAGCATAATAACATGATGCTGATTTATTAAACACAAACTTACCTCGATACCAGAATGGCAAAAAGGGACCTAACCGTCAGTTACTCATTTTGCCCCCATTCTAAGTCCGAATCTCGTTTTCTTTGATCTATAACATCACATTCAGCTTACTTATTATTCAAATTATTCATTGTGACCAAAAAGCATACTATGGCAAAATTATGTTTTTGCCCCTAAACTTTGTCATATTTACACTTTTGCCCCTAGGCTCGTAAAATGATTTTTCTTCAATTTCCTTGTATTTTAGGCCTAGCCAAACCATTTTCATAAATATAGTAGTCCACAATTTGCATTCATTCACACATTTTCATACATTTTTCAACTTTTTACAAATTAGTCCTTTTATGCGATTTCATCGAAAATCACTTAGTAAAAGTCATTTACTACACACCGAGCATTCATATTCTACCATTAGACATAAAAGCACATGCATGTCATCCATGGGTAAATTTTTAAACACAATCCCTAGCTCAAAATAATGGTAGAAATAGCTAAACCGAGTTACGGGGATCTCAAAAATGTAAAGAACATTAAAAACGGGGCTTGGATGCACTTACTATTGAGCTTGAAAGCTTGAAAACCCTAGCCATGGCTTCCCCCATGCTAAATTTAGCCAAGCAAGAAGATGGACAAGGGTTTTTGGCTTTTATTTTGTCTTTTAGTCCAGTTAATTACCAAATTACCAAAATGCCCCTAACTTAAAAATATCCTATTTCACTTATCTCATGTCCATTTTTTTTCCAACAATTTAACAAATGGTCTAATTACCATTTATGGAACTCCAATTTAAAATTTCATAAAAATTGGACACTTCTAACATGGGGAACTCAACTTTTGCACTTTTTACAATTTAGTCATTTTGACTAAATTGAGTTCCAAACGTCGAAATTTTCGAATGAAATTTTCACGTAATCATTCCGTGAAATAGCAGAGCATAAAAATATAATAAAAATAATTTTTTCCTCGTCGGATTTGTGGCCCCAAAACCACTGTTCCGACTAGGCCCAAAATCGGGCTGTTAAACCCAAAACATATGCCATTACAAGTCATTACAATTAACCAAAATCACTATCAATCCATAATCAAAATAACTCAAAATACCTATACATGCCATATACTTAAAATGCCAAAGTTTATAGGTACCAAGTGATAGGTGGTAGTGTGAAACGATCTCCGACGATCCACGAATCCGAGCTAGCTTCGGTATCACTATAAAACACGAGAAATACACAAAGTAAGCTATAAATCTTAGTAAGCTCATATGAAATAACTTAATGCAATCACATAAATATAATTCAATAATTTGAATACATCAACATGTAACTTACATTAACTAACAAACTGTTCAAATACTCATTCACAAAACTATATACTTTCATCATCATTTCTTCAATTCAATTTTAAAGTAGTTTATGTACATACCTGTACCCTTTCGTACAAATCTCATACACATTCTCAACTTTCATTTACCCGTTGAACCATTCGAAATAGAAGTTGGATACTCGAGGGTCTCACACGATAAGTACCTATACCATGGCCCGAAGTCAAATCAAGCTAACTTACCCGAAGTACTAATATCATGGCCCGAAGCCAAATCAGCCGATATGCATGGCCCGAAGCCAAATCGGTTTTTCTCGCACACAAAGTGCTATAATATCATGGCCCAAAGCCAAATCAGCCGATATGCATGGCCCGAAGCCAAATCGATTTATCTCGCACACAAAGTGCTATATCATGGCCCGAAGCCAACTCACTGTATCCCCTAATGACATGTCACTAGTATCCTAAACTATTCCTAAGGTTCAACCGGGATTTCAACTGTCGAATCATCGTTGAATCATTTCCAAACTTGTACGTAGTCACATAATCACAATTTATGCTATATCAAAGCATATAAAATACATTTGAAATGAAATTATAACATACGAACTTACCTCGGTTGCTAAAACGACGAAATAAGTCGATTAGTCGATAACTTTAGTTTTCCCCCAATCTAGATCCGAATTCCTCTTTTCTTGATCTAAATATATTCAAAAATTAACTTATTTAATCATCTATTTATTTAATTCAATCCAAAATATACATTAGGGCTATTTTACACATTTGCCCCTAAACTTTCACATTTTTCACAATTTAGTCCTTCTTTCATAAAATCACAAATTAATGACATTCAAAATATACCATGCTATCCAAATTACTATTATGCCCCTAGAAGCCCATATTTTTCATTTATTTCACATTTTAACCACTAACTTTACACATTTCTCAATTTAATCCCTATTTTGCATTTTCACTAAAAATCACTTAACAAAACTTGTTTAACTATCAACAACTATTCAAAATCTATCATCAAACATTAAAAATCATATATATTCATCAATGGAAACATTCAAAATCTTTAATAGTTTTGCAAATTAGTCCCTGGGCTAGCTAGTACTAGTTCCAACAATAAAAAAACATAGAAATCATTAAAAACTGAGTAAAAAATCATACCAAATAGCAAGGTGAAGTTGCCGAAACTTCAAGCTCAACAATGGCTAGGTTTTTCTTCTATATTCGGTGGTGAAAAGAGAAATAAAAGATGAAGACTTATTTTGGTTTTGTTTAGTATAACATTATTTCATAAATTACTAAATTAACCTTAGTTTAAAACATCAAAATTCACTTAATATAAGCCCATAATTGTCCACCCATCATTTTAATGGTATAATTACAACATAAGGACCTACACTTTAATGATCCATAGCTAATAAACACATTTAACTAGTAGAACATGCATTTTACACTTTACGCGATTTAGTCCTTTTTATCGAATTAAGCACTCAAATGATAAAATTTATTAACGAAATTTTCACACGATCATACTATCATACTGTATACATTAAAATAACAATATAATAAATATTTTTACCTCATATTTTTGGTCCCAAAACCATTGTTCTGATTTGACCAAAAACGGGCTGTTACAGTCATTATCGACCTCTCCTTATTATATATCATTATGAAAACAACTCACCAAGTGCTCGTCCAATGAATTTTTCGTATGTGCTTTAGCCTCATAGGATATCCTCAATCCCTTTAATTTAGATCCGTTCACCCAAAATGATCTTATCATATCTCATGGTAACCACCACATCTTATTCCATGAAAAATATAAAACCAATAGAAAAAGAAACAAACCAATGCAAAAATATAATCATATGTTTAAGCACACAAATAATACAGGAATATGTTGTTCAAAAAATTTGGACGACGAACTTTTATTTTAACTAGAATCACGAATCTAATATTTTATTTTGCCTTAAAAGTACTATGTTGGAAGATGGTTTTTATAAAAAATTATACATAGATAAAGAAAACTTTAACAATTAATTCTAATTCAATATAGAAACTCAGTAATGGTTTTGTTATTGGTTTAAATGAACTAAATTTTATCACATTTTGGCTCTTTGTATTGATGTGTATACTAAAAGCATTGAATTCATAGCAAAAGTTTATTAATAGAAAAGAATTAAAATGAAAAATAACTATTTTTATGTAATATGAATAAATATATTAATTACAATTGCATTGAATTTGTTGGTATGCTTTAAGCGGTGGCACTAGGGGTTTTTGGGACAGGGCTGGAACATGGAATCGGGTTTAATTTGCCACTAGTTATAGGCTTGACATTCAAACATTGGGATGTTGCGGGTTCAGCTCCGGTGTGCTTAATATCAATGTCCGCAAGTTCCACATTTTGACATGGCGAAGAACCGCGCAAATAAACTTGACGACTTTCTGAAGCGCAGATGTGCCACGGATGTTCTTGAAGCTAATGTTGCTTAGTTTAACTTTTGATTCTTCCTGCATCAACACAACAATGATTCAATGACTGATTAAATATTGTCACTCTATTAGGATTTTGATAAGAATGTACATACATTTTTCTTGCATTTATTCCATGGGCAATATTGTTGATCAATTAGGATAGGGAAGAGACATTATTCACGGTAATATCCTCAAAATGTATTTCTCGATACTATCCCGGATATTCGCTCGCCAAGTTTTGATTCGAGCTCCATTCGAAGTATTAGTGATGGTGCGCTTGAGACTTTAATTCCCTCAATCGCTCTCTTCATTTTGGAACTTTCCAAGACTACCGATACTTATACCATGTCCCGGTCCACAAGTTACTTCTTTTATGTCCACATTTTTAGTGCCATCTCCGATAGAAATACAATCATCACCAGTTTTAATGTCACAAATAATAATATTGACCCTGTCCCGATTTGCCCATGTGAATCCCATCCGTGTTTGGGCTCTCTGCGGTGCCTCTACCTTGAAACGTTCGAGGGTAATGTTTTTGCAAGCAAAAACATTAACGTGGAATAGTTTACTGTCTTTGCTAGTTATATCTTGTATCAATGCGTTGGTCACAAAGTCAAACCTTATATTCTGTTTAATTTTGGAGTTAACAAAGTAACACACGAAACAAAGATGTTATTTATAATTATATTTTGATAATAATAATAAGAGGAAAAAGATTAAATAAATACTGGCAAGAGGGAAGAAAGCTGACAACGGGAAGTTTGGAACGAAATTCACGATTGTCGCAAGTATTCTTCTCATAAGCAATGCTTCCCTGACCATCGAAAATTCCTCCGCCAAACATTTTGAAATTTTCAATACTATAAAATCTAACCCAATTAGGGTCCTTGAAAGCACTAGGATCAGCCGGAGCCTGTATAGTGCCCTGAACATTAATCTCAATAGGAGCCTTGCATGGACCTTCTAAGTTTACTTTTGTTAATAAATATGTCCCTTTAGGAATCACAACTGTTGATGGGGTTACAGAGGCACATGCTTCTTTCCAAGCATCCAAAAATGGCTAAAATGAAATGAATAAAGACATCAGTTTGAAATATAATTTTTTCATATTTTCACCTTTGGGATACAAAGTTAAGAGCAATTGAACTTGCCTTACTCAAATCTGTTTTCCCGTCAGCTTTTGCACCAAACTTGGCAACAACATTAATAGCATCTGATTGAACTTTAGAGGCTGAAATGAATAAAAATAAAAGTACAAACATGGAAGGAACAATATTAAGGTGTGGTGCCATGTTTTTATTTGGTTTTGAAATTAAAGGAAGAATGGAATTTCCTTTTGTTTTGTTCCAAATATATAGAAAGTTTGAGAAAATTACAACCAATCAAATATATTACTATTTAATCAATGTGGAAAAGTCATATGGCCAAGCTTCAATTTCTATGATTAGCTTGTTTCTTTAATATCAACTTCGCACGGTTAGATAGTTTTGTGGTTAATTTTTTCACAACTTGAATAATTTAAACTATGTGAAAGGATTTTATTATGGAAAGATTGAAAAGCATTATTTTACATTTTATCTTTAAAATAATATCTTTACTAGATGGTGGCGAATATAATTATGTTCCGTTAAATTTATAAATGTTATTTCGAAAAGTATAATCCTAATTATTCAATAAAAATTATTGATACAGGAATGTGGATTGGTGGTTGACAAAGGTTCACACCATATTGCCAAAAGCAATTATGGTGGTTTCTGGCACTCTCTTCAATCACTGTTTTCCTGGCCCTATAATAACTAGTCGAGCTAACATTCACCCTAGACTTCAGCCTAAACTTCACCCACGTAATAATTATTAGTGGAAACCTGATGGGCATTTGACTTCTCTTTCCAAATAGATTTACTTTTATCTTTTAGTATCCTCAACTTCTCTCAAGCATCTTGTAAATAAATTAATTTGCATGTAAGTTCTAGTGTGGAAAAGTTTTCATGATTCTAACAAAAATTGAATTGGGTTTTGTAAATTAAGTAGTGGGAATAATTTAATTTAATTTAATAATTAATTTCAAAAAACTTAATTCATGGAAGAATATATGCTATTGGGTTAGATAATCATACGGTCTTGATTTATTCAAGTCAAGAGAGGTAAGCTCTTATAAATAAACTGGAAAATAGACCACTAAGGTCAGTGCGCCTCCGCACACAAAGAGAATTATCCCTTGGAGTCGCTGGCCATGGGGTTAAAAATGTACTAGTTAGACTTTAGTTCTTCTATATTAATTATTTTATGTACATCGAATACAAATATAAGTCTTGCATATGTTTCTCTATCAATACCCAATTGATGTAAAAAAACCAAGGATAATATATACTAAGAGAAAACTTTGTTGAAATTTATTGAAATATTAGTTAAATTCTATTTTCTTTCAACTCAAATCAATTCTATCTTTTTAGACTTCGTAATTTAGATTTTTGAGATTATAATGACATTCTTCTAAAGATAATAATTGAATTATAGGAGTTGTTTTCGATTGGGTAGAACACAAAGAGGTAGTTGACATACCTCCTTGATTAGTTTCGGTTTACGTCTTGTTTTCAGTTTTGGGTATGACGCAAAGAGCTAGATGCATAGCTCCTTGAGAAGTCTCGATTCACGTCTTGTGTTTTACTTTTTCAGTTACATCTCACTTTCCAAGCATCTGAGAGTTCAAGAATAGGGAAAAAAATTGTTTAGTAGAAAGGTTGAAGACATTGGACTACTATTCGAATTGATCAAGACAATGCATGCATCTCCCAAACTTTCCTTACAACTTGGACATCTCCTAAGCCTTGGAACATAGCTATTTAATTTGATCAAATTTATTACTTTAGATATCACGATAAATGCACGTTTTACAAAAGAAATTAAAACTCTAATGTTCCTACCCTGGCTACTTTTCTAAATGCATTTCCAACATGAACCCCGAATCATAAAAGAAACCATGAAAAAAAATTTCAAGCCAAACACAAAAATCAGAAAAAGAGACTAACGTTTGAGAATCTAAAAGCAAAAACTCCAAATCGCATCAACAAATTTCGGTGTCTTTAAGTGATAATCGCAAAATACCCAAACATTACACTTAATCTCGATGTAAATATTGTTCCTTTCTAAAAATCTCTTTACAGTTCCAAAAATTTTTCTCTCATTCTGCATTTTGGGGTTCAATTTTTTTATATGTAACAAGTAAAAATAAAATGGTGTCACATCATTGTCAAATAATGTGGTTAATGAGTCCTCAATAGATTCGGACATTCGAGAAGAAAGATACTATGCAAGTTTGTCGAAGAAGCTTGGGAGATTAGAAAAGCACTAGATTTGGCTGCGGACTGTAAAGACCAAGTAATTATTAGTGACCTATTCAATTTAGAAATTAGAGATCATTCTTGGTTGTGTTGGAAACATTTGTTTAGAAAATGATTTTTTGAACAACTAAAAAATTAAAAATTTGTAAAAGCAAGCAGTTGTCATATTTATAGGGACAATCCCTTTTACCAAAATCATACTTGTGTTATGGATTATTCGGTCTAAGTTGTTTCTCAACATTCTACCAACACGATTGATTAGTCACTAAACTTACTAAAATTACGACAAAGGCAAGCGCACCTATCAAATAATAGTATAGCTATGGTGAGTCGGGAATATCGTATCCACAAGGACTAAAAGTACTAGTAATGACTGTTTTTCTATTATTTAGCCGACAAACTAATGGGATTGATTTTAATCTAAAATTAACTAACTAATTACTAAGAACACAACAGAGAATTAAGTATGAAAATATTTGAAGAAAACCAATGAGATAGACAATACCCAGGGAAGAATCCACCTAGACTTCACTTATTATTCTGAATCTGATTTAAACGATTTATTCACTTGTACCTTGATCCGTATAAATCCCTAAATTGTATTAATATCTCTTTCGAGAGTAAGAATAACTGACTCTAGGTTGATTAATCAAAATTTCTTTCTAATTAAAACCCCTATTGTCGCATTAACTCGATCTATAGATTCCCCTATTTGATTTGAATCTAGTCCGGTAGATTTATGTCGTCCTCTTTCTAGGATTGCATGCAAATCCACTCAATTATGGTAGATCTACTCTTAAATAGGGACTTTTGCTCCACTGAATAAGCACATTTAACATGAATCAATGTAACACCCCAAACCCGGTCAGTACACCACGACCGAATCTGGTATGTTACGGGGAAAACGTACTTGAGAGGTTTAGGTTTTTCGTTTAAAAGCAGGATGTAAACACTTCACTATATAGTGTATTTGAAGAAAATTTGGGTAGGCTTGTTTGAAATCAGGTGGTGTATTTAGAAAACCCAAAAAATTTGAAAGCTTAACCAAAAGATGTAGTTAAAACGAGTTAATTCCTGGCCCCGACCAGAACCATTACTACCTCTGCCATTACCACGGCCCCTCTGTGGTGGCGGCGGTATTATTCCCGAATCGAGTACGGCCCCGACTCTCGGGATCAATCTGCCAACTTACGCGGACAGGTCCCTCACGCGATGATCCAGAGAACCACACTCAAAACAACCTTTTCCACCGGTCCAAAGAAATTTCTCCCAATGATATCTCCCACAATGGTTACACCACCGCGGCGGTCCTCGACTAGCAAAGAACAACCCTACCAGACTCGATTCGGCCCACTCTGTCTAGCCCTTTTCTCGAGGATTACCCGACGATCCGTAAGACCCAAAGCTCCTCTTATGCCTCATTCATCGTCTATACCGCCTCACGGACTCCTTAACACCTCGGCTACCTTAGCCTTCTCAACCAGACAAAGAAACTCACGCTCCTGCCGAGGAGCAATCAAGACCTCAACTCGTCTCTCGGACCATCCTCGAAACGAACACACCTCTCGTGTTCAAGTAGCCACAATACCCCTAGCATACCGGCTCACTTCAAGAACTCACCTCATACTCGGAAACAGACTTACTCCTTGGACAAGCCTCGAAAATGCCTTTCATTGGGAGTCAATATAACTAGCCCCAATGTACTTCTTTTGATACGCACCTGAAATAATCCCATGTCGATCTTCTGCGCCACATCGTCCCGAACCGTGAGCCACCACCGATATGACTCATCCCGAGAAGCGATACGATGCCCTTCACTTCTCTTCAAGAGCTAAGTCCAGATCATCCATGATCCGCTCGGGCTTGCCTCCAGCCAATATTCAGCGGTGCTAGGAGCAACACCGATATACACCTCGAAAGAATTCGGCCCCATTTGCCCGAGTCGCTCAGCACGATTTCCTAACTCCCGCACCACCCCTACTCCAGCTACCCTTTCCAACACTCGCAAAGATCGCTCGTGACACTGCATCCCCAGTCTGATCTTGAAACTCACCACCTCCAGCTGGTGGCGGTACCGGTATCTCATTTTCTGACCCCTGACCAGATCCTACGGGTTCAGAAACAGTCATCCTACCCCGACCTCGTCCACGACCACGTCCACCTCTAGCGCTCATGACTAAATTCTCACGATCCGATTTAGAAGTTTTATGCATCGATTTATTCCACTGTTTTAAAGCAAATCTTATGAATATTTAAGGAGATTTGTTCTCGCGAGTTCACAGAATCCTATCAGTTTCAGTTTCTAAAGTAATCCACTATTGCTAATCATCAAATCACATCACATCCAACAAATCACAAGCAATAGTAAGGGGTACTTACCTGGGCGAACTGGTGCCGGAGACTCGGTGTCATGCCCTTCAAACCATTTATTTCAAACAAAACACTTAAAACAGACTTTTGAAAGCATTTTGGGCCTCAGCCCACAAAGAGCCTTTGAACTTGGCTCGACGATACAATTGTAACACCCCAAACCCGGTCGGTACACCACGACCGAATCTGCGGTATGTTACTGGGAAAACGTACTAGAGAGGTTTAGGTTTTTCGTTTAAAAGCGGATGTAAACACTTCACTATATAGTGTATTTGAAGAAAATTTGGGTAGGCTTGTTTGAAATCGGTGGTGTATTTAGAAAACCCAAAAATTTTGAAAGCTTAACCAAAAGATGTAGTTAAAACGAGTTAATTCCATTTCATTATTCAAATAGCTTCTTAGTGTTACTTAAGACATTTTAACTTGGTAGAAAATCGAGTTTTGATTTGGAAATCGTTTGAGTTTCTAATGCAAGTCATGGTGAGATACCCGATGGTATAGTTTAAAACACTTTGCGTTATAGTTTTTAAATCATGGTCTTTCCAAATTTTAGTAAAATTTCAACCCACTTATTTTGTTAAGGCATATTAAAGTCTATTTAAAGCATAAACATCATAAAACATAATTTAAAGGCCTTTTACAACCCAAAACAAAACCCAAATAATAAAAAGCAAGCTAAAGTACCCAAATCATAAAGTCTGAGTAAAACTTTATTAAGCGTGGCATGAGCACCCCGAGTCCATCCCGGCTCCATGTCCGCGTCTATGTGTCACCTGAAATGTCAAAGGAGAGGGTGAGTCGAATGACTCAAAGGCATAAATCCCGCTCCCGATAAAACAACATGCTAACACACATCATACATAGCAATATGATTAATGCAACCCGATCCTAACCATCCATATCGCCTTTTCTACCCCGTGTGGTACCAAACCACCGGTGGTGCCAAACCACCGTGACCCAAAGTCACGATATCCATAGGTGTGGTGCCAAACCACCGGTGACCCAAAGTCACGAATAATCCAATGATGGGGCCAACCCATCGTGTGATACCAAATCACTAGCGACGATCCCATATCTCAAAGTGGGGCCAACCCACGGTGGTGTTAACCACGAGGGGCGAGTCGCAGTGAGGTGCCAAACCCCCGGTGTCCCAAAGACACAAATGTGATACCAAATCACCGGTGACCGCAATCACAAATCCGATGATGGGGCCAACCCATCGTGTGATACCAAATCACTAGCGACGATCCCATATCTCAAAGTGGGGCCAACCCACGGTGGTGTTAACCACGTGGACGAGTCGCAATGAGGTGCCAAACCTCTGTGTCCCAAAGACACAAATGTGATACCAAATCACCGTGACCAAAGTCACAAAATCAACTGTGGTACCAAACCACCGAGGTGCCAAACCTCCGTGTCCCAAAGACACAAAGTGTCCCAAAGACACGGATATCATCATTCTCCCTCCACTCATATCACCCATCAACATACCATACTCATGTGATCGTGCATATCATACAAGTCATGCATATCATGCTCATATGTTTAACATCATATCCCATATCGCATATATCCATAGTCATGGTATCATATAGATCATCGATAAACTTATAATAATAATCTTTGACTTACCCGAGTCCAAGATCATACCCAATAGGGTATCATATCAATCATTACTGTTTCATTAATCACAACAAGGTTATCAGTCACATTACTAAATAGAAGTGTGTTAGTTTACACACCTGCTAAAGCGCAACCCTAATACCACAAGAAACGATCTAAGGCTTCTTGATCACTGGCTCCTATAATCGGCCAAAAGAAAAAGCATTAGACAATCACCACATTCGGCCAACATCAAATAACCAAAGGGGTTAATGTTGATCCCTCACCTTGCTATTGGTTTGATTTCTTATCAAACCCGAACCACAATGGTTCTCCTTCCAACAATCGGCTACACCTTCAAAAGAGAGCAGTTAAAACACTTGAAGCCTTATCTTATTGAAATCCAAAAGAATAGTCTAACAAATAATCCTCTTACCACCACTTATCAATCGGTTAACAGAAAAATGGCTCCTCTTGCTTGCTTCCACACTCCAATGACCCTATAACGAAGAGATTAATACCCTTCCAAAAAAAACCATATTCGGCCCTTAACCAAACCATAACCAAAGAAAAGACAAGAGAGGGACAAATGGCCATTCGGCCACCCCACTTACCTTGTTCAAGGATTGAACAACATACCAAGATCCACCCTTCACTGATATTCGGCCAAGAGAGGACTTCAAGGAGAGGAGAGATTCGGCTAAGATGCAACCCAAGAATAAAAGAAGATTCGGCCTAAGTGTTTAACACACACTTATGTTCAATTCTTAGTGAAAAAGAAAAGAAAGAGAATGGAAGATGGAAATATAGGTTCGGCACAAAAGAAATGAGGAAAGCAAATGGAGAAAACGGCTAAGGGTTTTGGAAAAAGAAAGAAACAAAAGATGGATAGGAGGTGGGAACTTTCGGTTTGAGCAAGAAAAAGAATGTTAAAGGTGTTTGGGAAGTGAAAGTTTCTGGCTCAACTCAAATGAAAGAAAGAAGAAAGAGTGGGGAGGAGCATTCGGCTAACAAAAACCAAAAAGAACTTTTGCTTACCAAAAAGAAGACCGAAAATGTACCAAAAGCAAAAGTACATTCGGCCTCCCCCTTTCCCACACAAAGCCGTCCACTCCCCCTCCAACTCCCTAAATTTCGGCCAAAATCCCCCAATCACTCCATACCACACATTCAAACAACCATGACCAAGTCTTCCTCCACTATTTGCTCTCCACCTTTCATTTGAATGTGGAGACCAAGTCCAAGGAAGAATTCTACTTGTCTTCTACCTCTTCCTCCATGCCGTCCAAAATGAAGCCAAAATGGGGAACTCTGCAGCTTGAACTCGTGGATCTCTCCCCTTGTAGATGACGCCACACCTAGCTCCCCAAGTAACGCATGCTTGCCACTTTGCCACTCACTTTCGTGCTATGAAACACTAAAGAAAACTCTTATACCTCAGCCTCAACAAATCCCGACTTAAGCCTAAAACACAAATTTTCCTACCTACTCAGCACACTCCTAGCCTACAATTAAGCCCCTAAAACATAGAAATAGCAACATAGCACACCAACACCTACAATATCATGTAACAACAAAATAGCCCCCTAACCCGGGATATTACAATCAATATCCTGAAAATATCAAAACACAAAATAAGCTTACATAATTGAGAACAAGAATTCAAGTATTTATCATGTAAATCAGAAATTACATAACAAGATCCATCATAGGTTTCATCTTCCCTAGGTATCTAGGGAATTTAGTTCATAATTTGGAGTGTAATCATCTCAAAATTAGAATAACAACAAGACATAAAGAAACCCAATAAAACTTCTAAAGAAATTGAATGGAGATCTTCAATCTTGAAGGAGATCCTACTTTTGAGTTGAATCCCGTGGCGTTTTACGAGTCTTTTCTTCGTTCTTCTCTGCGTGCTCCCTTAGGTCCTCTTCTAGCCTGTATTTATAGACTTTAGAATTCTTAGAAAGCCTAAAAATTGGGTTTTTCTGCGTGTTTGGGAAACAGGGAGCGATATCGACACGGGCTGGCATATGGGCGTGTGGCCAGCCCGTGTGGGTCTGTAACATCCTGAAATTCAGAATTTTATATTTTGCTTTATATTATGCATTAGGCTAGTTAAGAATGCTAATTATGTATGTTTAGGGGTCCTAAGAAGGCTTTGGGTTGAGTTGCGCCTTAGTAAAATTTTTGTGTTTAAGCACTTAAAGGAGAGAAGGTAAGTGGCATCAAGACTTAAGGAAATAAGTGTGTATTTTGCTAGCACAAGAGGAGCTAGTAGTAGAGTGGTGTGGCGTCACATGAAGGGGCTAGAGGGGTGGAGTTCGAATCCCACCTTTTACAAAATTTTAGGATTATTTTGTGCTTCTTTTCCAAAGTGTCAGCCAAGGCTTTCAATAAGGTAAGGAATACTTTTTATTGATGGAAAGAAGACTAAGAAAATAAGGTAAGGAGGAGAGTAAGGAAAGAAGTAAAGGAAAGGAGTAAGAAGGGGGATATGTTGGCCGAATATTTGGAAGGTGCTTGGGATAGAATTTTTGGTCAACCATGACCTTTTTGGTGAATGAAGTGCACGATTTTTGTAGGAGGAGTGAGGGGGCCGATTTTCTTATGGTTTTTGTGCAAATTTGTGCATGAAAGGTTTTGGTTTCTTTTAGCATTTTGGGTACTTTTCTTTTCCAACTTCTTTTTTCCCCTTGTTTTGGCCGAAACACTCTAGTACATTTGTTTATCTTTCTCCCTTGTTTAGCCGAAACCCTCAATCCATTCTTGCACATTTTTTCCTTTGTTAGCCGAAACTATCTAGCACTCTTTCTCCATCTTTTCTTTCCTTTTTCACTATTTCTTCAACCCTTCTTTCTTCTTCTTTAATCAACATTTTGGTAGCCGAATCTTCTTGTTCATTTCTCTCCATAGCCGAACCTTTTGACCCTTAATCTCTTCATCATTATTTCTTTCTCTTTCGTGTTGGCACTCTCTTCTTTGATTGAATCGGTAAGTGGTTTCTTTCTTCTCTTTTCACTTTCTTTTCTCCCTAGCCGAATGTGTGTCCATTACTATTCGGTGGTTCTATTTTGTTTCTAAATCGAAATATCACTTTCTCCTACTCCCTCAAATCATGATCATCTTTTCTTTTTCGTCGTGTTCTAGTGGGTGGCCGTATATCACATCCTTGCCGATTCACCTCTAGCCTTAAGTCAAACGGTGGAAGTCGGATTTATAATCGTTAAGGTAATGGATTTCTTCAAGGTTCATTTCGATATCTCTCAATACTTGGTTATTCCCCTAAAACGAATCGATGATTATGTTTAAACGTTTATTCTAGGGACTAATCGCTTGTTCTTCTATATTCGTTGATCCTTCGAAAGTAGTGGTAAGCCGAATCCTATCCCTAAACAACTACTTGCACTCATCATAGTATTTTCTAACCGAGACTTTTCCAATGGAGGCAAGTGGTAACGATTTGAAAGGAAAAGCGATTGGAGGACAAAAATGGGGCAGATTTGCAATTCCTACTCCTAAGTTCAAACATAGGGCAGTATAGGCGGTTCGGGATTTTCCACCGGGTTGTGGACCATCATCCGGTGAGAATAGACAAATCGTGGTCGTTCACGATACTAGGGGTAAGCATTTTTAGATCGTCTGATTTAGATTTGGATTAATAAAATCATGTTTGTTGGTTAATCGAGTGTAATGGTGATTTAGGTGCCGATGATCAAGAAGGTTTAGTCCTTACTGTAATTAGGTGTCTAATCTCACACCGAAATTCCGTTGATTCATGATTCACCATTATGATTGGACGAATAGATCGTCGTTGTTTTACAAGTCTAATAACCGTAATATAGCATGAATCGAGTAATTAGCTTAAACATCAGTATTTTTAAAAATCTGTTAAAATCGGTATGAAATTTGATAAATTACAAAAATGCCCTTATGGGCCGAATTACGAATATACCCTTAATGAGCCGTTTTTTATCAAAATGCCTTAACGGGCCGAATTGCTTAAATGCCTTTAAAGTGCCGATTTACAAAAATGCCCCTATGTGCCGAATTACGAAAATGCCCTATGGGCCGATTTACCAAAATATCCCTACGGGCCGATTGGCTAGAATGCCTTAGTGGGCTGAATTACCAAAGAACCATAATGGGTCGATTCACCTTAATAAATTACTTGATTAATGGTTGATATTTATATGTGGATGTTTTATGTTATTTTATTATGTATGTGGCATTTTTACATATTGCATGGGATGGGAAAAATTGTATGGAGAGCAGTGTAGCCTGGTGGCACTGCCACAATTTGTATATTACTGTGCTTAAATATGATTTCGGTGGCTTGACCACAAAAATACTATTTGATAGCAGTTTGATTGCAAATTTGGTGTGAGTGGCGGGGTGGGTTGACTTGATCCCCACAGGTGTGATTGGCTGGTCGGGGGTGTGATGGATGGATGGGTTGGGTTGCATACATTTACTTCATTCAGATATTTCTATGTAAATGGGCTTCGGTCCAAGATGATACTATACGGGTTCAGGCCCAGTGGATGACGGTAAGGGGGATTACAGACTGAGTTCTAGTAACTCACTCCTTTTTTCTTAATTCTTGCAGGTAATGCTCAGTGATGTGGACTTGGGCCATGGATGACTCGGTGGAGGCCATACTTTAGAAATGGTGTTTTCGAACTTTAGTAAATTTCATTTTCCACTTTATTTCATTACTTTCACTATTTTGGGTTTAAAGTTGTAATAAGGCCTCTAGGATAAACTTTAATTTGCTTTATGTTTGGGATGTAATTATTATTTTTCTTAAATTGTTTTAAAAGTGGTTTTTCTAAAATCATAAATAACGGTTTCCAAAATTTATTAATAAATGGATTTTATAACAACCTTGTACAAATAATTTAACTTGGATTTTCTTACAAATTATCAACAATATTTTCAAAAGTCACGGTTTTGAAGTTCAATAAATTGATTCTTGATTCGTCAATCTACTTCTCGAAATTTTTAGTATTTTATCGAATATTTATGAACCAAACTTGCTTTCTTCACTATATCAAATTAACGTAAACCTTTAGTACATTCACAAGTTCTTTAAACACTTTCTTCCTGTGACATACCAGATCTGCTCGTAACGCATGGGCCGGGTTTGGGGTGTTACAGGCTCACATGGGCGTGTGCCTAGCCCGTGTGGTTCATGAAAACAACTCTTTTTGTTTGATTTTGGTCAGTTTTTCATTCCTTTCAATTCCCTATGCTCACCTAAGTATAGAAACATAAATTTAAAGGATTAGGAGCATCAAATTCACTAATTTACATAATAAATCATCCAAAAACATGCCAAGCATGGGATTAAAACATGTTACTTTTATGGTTTATCAACGATCTTCTCAACTATTCACAAACCTCGGCTAGTTAAAGCGTAGGCTCTAATTCGTGAACGGATGAAAGCTATGAAAACTTTCTATTGATGTTGAAGTGGCAAATATCGATGTCTCTTTATGGGCCAAAAACTAAAAAGTAAACATTCAAATTTAGAAAAAAAAAATTTGGAAATTAAATCTCAAAAAAGTTTTACGATGTCGATGCTTCACATCGTGTGTGGTTGACCTAGCCTATGGTCTCTATTTATAGAAAAATCGCAAGAGTCTTGGTCGAAAAAAAGAAGAAAAAATATAATAACATTTTAAGAGAGAATACACATAATTCTCTAGTAGAAATATGTATGGGCTTCAACACCCTCTCTTTAGAGATATGGTTGTCGCCCATCTTACGTGAGATGGGTCATTGGGTCTATCTCATGTATTGGGTATAATTATATGTGTTATTTAGAAATTTATTCAACTCATATAATTTAACCATCCAAATAAAATTTTTTCTATTTCCCAAAATATTAATAATTTAACTAATTAATTGAAATAAATTTTACTAATTCACACAATTAAATTATTTTCCAAACCTAGTTCTAATTCCGTTAAATTCATGACATGTTACCACACTAGAATCTATGAGTAAATGAATTTAATTATCTTGTTCAACAAGACTGCGCTAATTAATTAATTTAATTTTTACTTCAAACATCAGTTAAGTGATTACTATTAATTAAATAATAATTCGAATAAATTAATTTAGTCTTTAAGTCATCTCTCTTTTATAACGAGAAATTCCATTCACTACGGATATTGATACATTCGATCTTTTTCTATAATTCATCAATTTTATTTATTCATCTCATCAATTGAAATGCAAACCATCAAGGTTGTATAGAGCTAGTAGAGGGGCCAACTGGATATATAATTAGAGCTCAAATAGTTTCTAATTAAGTGTCATGATCGACCTCTCCTTATTATATATCATTATGAAAACAACTCACCAAGTGCTCGTCCAATGAATGTTTCGTATGTGCTTTAGCCTCATAGGATATCCTCAATCCCTTTAATTTATATCCGTTCACCCAAAATGATCTTATCATATCTCATGGTAACCATCACATATTTTCCATGAAAAATATAAAGTCAACAGAAAAAGAAACAAGCCAATGCACAAATATAATCATATGTTTAAGCTGTAACAGCCCGTTTTTAGTCAAATTAGAATAGTGGTTTTAGGACCACAAATCTGAAGTCAAAATAATTATTTTATTATTATTTTAAGGTCTACAGTATGATAATATGATTGTGTGAAAATTTCGTTAAGAAAATTTTATCGTTTGATTAGTCAATTTGATAACAAGGACTAAATCGTGTAAAGTGTAAAAGTGATGTTCTAATAGCTAAAGGTGTCAATTAGCTATAGAACTTTAATGTAAGAGACCTTATGTGGTAATTAACCCATTGTTTTTATGAGTGGACAAGTATGACCATTAATTAGGTGAATTAATGGTTTATTATTAAGGTTAATATAGTAAATTTGTAAATATATGTTAGTAAAATAATAGAAAAACAAATGGTTATCATCTTTCTTCATCTTCTAGCCGAAATTAACCTAAGAAAAACACCATTTTTCTTATCTCAAGCATCAACCATCTCTCTCCTTGCATGTAAGTTCAATTTTTGTCACGTTTTTAATGATTTCTATGTTTTTGAGATCGTTGCAACTAGGTCTAGCTAGCCCAGGGACTATTTTGCAAAACTATTAAAGATTTTGAATGTTTCCATTGATGAATAAGCATGAGTTTTGAAGTTTCTTGATAGATTATGAATGCTTGTTGATAGATATACAAGTTTTGTTAAGTGATTTTTAGTGAAAATGCAAATTAGAGATTAAATTGTGAAATATGGAAACTTTGAGGTTAAAATGTGAAATAAATGGAAAATATGGGCTGCTAGGGACCTAATTGTAATTCGGCTAGCATGAGTTTTGATTGAATTGCATGAATTTGTGTTTTTATGAGATGAGGACTAAATTGTAAAAGTGGTGAAATAAATGGGGCAAATGTGTAAAAGTGCTTTAAAGTGTGTTTTGGACTAAATTGAACAGAGGAATTATTAAATAAGCTAAATTTGATATCATATAGATCAAGAAAAGCGAAACTCAGAGTTAGATCGGGGGAAAAACAAAGTTGTCGACTAATCGACTTGTGTCGTCGTTTTTACATCCGAGGTAAGTTCGTATGTAATAATCATTGTTATAATTATGCTTTAAATGCTTTGATATTGCATAAATTGTGTATACGAGACTACAGCCGTGTTCGACGATGATTCGGCTAATTATGTGCACTTAGTGTGCGAATCGAGATAGCTTCGGCTATATATTTGCACTTAGTGTGTGAGATCGAGATAGCTTTGTCTATATAAATATATATTTTTACTTAGTGTGCGAGATTGATACAGCTTCGGCTATTTATGTAACACCCTGGTTTAGGGGCTGTGCATATGGGGTATAAATCAAGTGTTAGTAGGTTTTTGGGAGTGCTTGGATGGGTTTTAGAGGTTTTAAGAATGTTTGGATGAAAGGGGAAGGCTTTGGAAAATTTTGGATTTTTAAGTAATAAAGGGGAGCTTGGCTTTGGGAGGCCTTAAAGGAATTAATTGGGAGAATAGAATACATGAGAGGCTTTGGCAAAGTGGCTTCATGCGCTGCTTAAGGGGCTGGAAGTAGCGCCTTTGAGGGTCTTGGGTTCGAATCAAAGAGGCAAAGAGGTGATTTTAATATTTTTGGGTTACGCGTTACAAGGAGGAGGCCTTAAAAGGAGTAGGGGCGTGTTTGACGCAAAACAAAGAACTTGTCCAAGTGGTTCTGTGCGGCACTTAGGAGCTGGAGGTGCGCGTGGGCGCTGGTTCGAGCGACTGGCGGCTTTTTATGTGTTTTATTTTTCTTATGCGATCGGGGCTTGAGTAGGAAGCCTTTAAAGATTAAATGGTGTGGCTTTATGGCATAAAAATCAAAGTGGCCGAGTGGCACAGGCGTTGGAAGTAAGGCGTGCAGTTAAAGGGAGCCTGGTTCGAATCTCATGACAAGCAATGGAGTATTTATTTTTGCGGATTGGACGGCAAGAGTTTCATTGAATTTAAACTCTACGACGAAGGATCCCACATCGGAAAGACACAAAGAATGAAGGTGAAGAGCTAGCTATATAAGGAGCATCCTAGGAGGAGAGTAAACACATCTTGGAGGCGTTTGGGCACAAGAGTGGTCGGAGCGCTGATTAGCCCCGAGTCCTATCGGTGTGTAACTCTCTACTCTAGTTGTAGAGCGGCAAATGCCGGCGTGCTTGGTCCACGGCAATAGTAGTTACACGAGCGTGCGGCGCGCGTGTGGGGCTTCACGCCAGCGATAGTTGAGGCCATAAGTAGTATTCTTGTGGGTTGGGGTTTGCTTGGGCGCGATGGTAGAAGGGGCCCAATGGGCCCGTGGGCCCAATATAGTAAAATGTATGATGGTGTAGTATATAGTGAACTAGACTAGGTGGAACTTATATACATGGCTAGATTTGTGCTAGGTGGGCCACACGTGTGTGGGCCCAAATGGGCCGAAATTGGGCTTTAGGCCCAATAGTCCATTTCACCAAAATGGTAGTTGGGTCGCTCGGGCGACATCGGGCCTTTGGAAAGGCCATTCGGTACGAAATTACGAAAAAATGCCCTTGGTGGGTAAATTACTTAAAATGCCCTTGGTGGGTAAATTACGGATATACCCTTGGTGGGTAAATTACTTAAAATGCCCTTGGTAGGTAAAATTACTGTTATACCCTTAGAGGTTGATTAGGGTGATTATGTTGTTTTATGTCTATCTCGATTATGATGGTAATTCATGTTATACTTATATTTGATATATGTCTAGCATACATGACATAATGCATACACGAATTATTATGTCATATTGCATGGGTGATATGAGTGGAGGGGCAAAGTGATATTTTGTCTTGACGAGCACCAGTGTTTTGGTAACACAACTTTGTGACTTTGGGTCACGTAGAGGTTTGGCACCTCCAGAGGTTTGGCACCTCGGCGTCGCCCCCGTGGTTTTGCACCACGCAAAGGGTTGGCCCCACAAGGCGGTATTGAGGATTGACGCCCGGTGATTTGGTATCACACGATGGGTTGGCCCCATCACTCGATTATCGTGACTACGGTCACCAAAGTGGTTTGGTACCACATTTGTGTCTTTGGGACACCGGAGTTTGGCACCTCATTGCGACTCGTCCCTCGTGGTTAACACCACCGTGGGTTGGCCCCACTTTTGAGATACGGGATTGTCGCCAAAGTGATTTGGTATCACACGATGGGTTGGCCCCATCATTGGATTTGTGACTTCGGTCACCGTGTTTTGGTAACACATTGTGACTATACGTCACCGGTGGTTTGGCACCACCAAAGGTGGTTTGGTACCACACGGGTAGAAAAGGTGTATGGACGGTTAGGATTGGGTGCATATGATTGGGATGCATGATGATCATGATTATGTTTGTATGTGATATTTTGCTAATCCGGGAAAAAGGGTAGCACATCGAGTGCGGGTGACTCACCTTTTCCTTAACCATTTCGTAGTGCATAAAGTCGGACCGGGATCGGAGAGGACAAGGTGGCCCATGCCAAGAAGATGATGTTCAATTATTCCATGCTTGATTTTGATATAAGTACTTTATTCGAATTGTTGGGTTGTAATAAAGGCCATTTTATGTTTTTGGTATTACTTTAACTATGGTTTATTTAAATTAAATTGCTACGTGAAAATGATTTATGGTTTGCAACCTATTTATTCAAATTGGATATTATAAACTAAAGTTTTAAAAATGAATGAGTTTAATAGCAAAGTTTTATTCACAAGATATGTTTTCCAAAATTCAAAGAAACTACGATGTTTTATTTTAAGATTTTCAACCGTCTTTTCCCAAAGGACATAACCTTGATTCGATTAGTAGTGAATGGGCCGGGTTTGGGGATGTTACGATTTAATATCGAGCCCGGTTCAAAACTCGGCTTTGAGGGTTTTGGGCCCAAAACATTTTCAAAATGGGCTTTTCAAACATATGGGCTTTTAAGAAATTTTTCAGTTTTTCTCGCATGGCACTGTGTCTCTCGGCCAAGTCCACCGGTAAGTACTTGGACTTTCTTGAAGTGATTTGTTTGTATGAATTGATTTGGGCTTAGTTTGGGCTCGTAGAATAGAATACTAGGATCTGTTGGACCCTAGGATTAGACTACTCAAACAAATGCATAAAACTTTTTAATCAGAGTGCGCAGCATAAGCGTAAGGTGGTAAGATAGGTTGTACGGACGTTCGCTAGTAAAGTAATTTCGAGGACGAAATTATTTTTAAGGAGGGTAGAATTGTAACACCCTGGTTTAGGGGCTGTGCATATGGGGTATAAATCAAGTGTTAGTAGATTTTTGGGAGTGCTTGGATGGGTTTTAGAGGTTTTAAGAATGTTTGGATGAAAGGGGAAGGCTTTGGAAAATTTTGGATTTTTAAGTAATAAAGGGGAGCTTGGCTTTGGGAGGCCTTAAAGGAATTAATTGGGAGAATAGGATACATGAGAGGCTTTGGCAAAGTGGCTTCATGCGCTGCTTAAGGGGCTGGAAGTAGCGCCTTTGAGGGTATTGGGTTCGAATCAAAGAGGCAGCAGGCTGATTTTAATATTTTTGGGTTCTGGCGTTACAAGGAGGGGAGGCCTTAAAAAGGAGTAGGGGCGTGTTTGACGCAAAACAAAGAACTTGTCCAAGTGGTTCTCCGTAAGCACTTAGGAGCCGGAGGTGCGGCGGCGCGCTGGTTCGAGCGACAGGCGGCTTTGCGTGTTTTATTTTTCTTATGCGATCGGGGCTTGAGTAGGAAGCCTTTAAAGATTAAATGGTGTGGCTTTATGGCATAAAATCAAAGTGGCCGAGTGGCACGGGCGTTGGAACTAAGGCGTGCAGCGAAGGGAGCCTGGGTTCGAATCTCATGACAAGCAATGGAGTATTTATTTTTGCGGATTGGACGGCAAGAGTTTCAGTTGAATTTAAACTCTCTCGACGAAGGGATCCCACATCGGAAAGACACAAAGAATAAAGGTGAAGAGCTAGCTATATAAGGAGCATCCTTGGAGGAGAGTAAACACATCTTGGAGGCGTTTGGGCACAAGAGTGGTCGGAGTGCGGATTAGCCCCTGCAGTCCTATCGTGTGTGTAACTCTCTCTACTCTAGTTGTAGAGCGGCAAATGCCGGCGTGCCGGCCACGGCAATAGTAGCCACACGAGCGCGTGCGGCGCGCGCGTGTGGGGGGCTTCGGCAGCGATAGTTGAGGCCATAAGTAGTATTCTTGTGGGTTGGGGTCGCTTGGTCGCGATGGGCGAAGGGCCCAATGGGCCCGTGGGCCCAATATAGTAAAATGTATGATGGTGTAGTATATAGTGAACTAGACTAGGTGGAACTTATATACATGGCTAG
This sequence comes from Gossypium sturtianum, assembly GCA_025698515.1. Taxonomy (NCBI): domain Eukaryota; kingdom Viridiplantae; phylum Streptophyta; class Magnoliopsida; order Malvales; family Malvaceae; genus Gossypium; species Gossypium sturtianum. Next base: position 130,520,565 of record CM046948.1, read on the forward strand.
ATTTGTGCTAGGTGGGCCACACGAGCGTGTGGGCCCGAATGGGCCGAAATTGGGCTTTAGGCCCAATAGTCCATTTCGACCAAAAATGGTAGTTGGGTCGCTCGGGGCGACACTGGGCCTTTGGAAAGGCCATTCCAGGTACGAAATTACGAAAATGCCCTTGGTGGGTAAATTACGAAAATGCCCTTGGTGGGTAAATTACTGATATACCCTTGGTGGGTAAATTACGAAAATGCCCTTGGTAGGTAAAATTACGGTTATACCCTTAGAGGTTGATTAGGGTGATTATGTTGTTTTATGTCTATCTGATTATGATGGTAATTCATGTTATACTTATATTTGATATATGTCTAGCATACATGACATACTGCATACACGAATTATTATGTCATATTGCATGGGTGATATGAGTGGAGAAGGCGAAGATATTTTGTGTTGACGAGCACCAAAGTGTTTTGGTAACACAACTTTGTGACTTTGGGTCACCAGAGGTTTGGCACCTCCGAGGTTTGGCACCTCGCCGCCTCGTCCCCCGTGGTTTTGCACCACAAAGGGTTGGCCCCACAAGGCGGTATTGAGGATTGACGCCGGTGATTTGGTATCACACGATGGGTTGGCCCCATCACTCGATTATCGTGACTACGGTCACCAAAGTGGTTTGGTACCACATTTGTGTCTTTGGGACACCGGAGGTTTGGCACCTCATTGCGACTCGTCCCGTGGTTAACACCACCGTGGGTTGGCCCCACTTTTGAGATACGGGATTGTCGCCAAAGTGATTTGGTATCACACGATGGGTTGGCCCCATCATTGGATTTGTGACTTCGGTCACCGGTGTTTTGGTAACACATTGTGACTATACGTCACCGGTGGTTTGGCACCACCGGTGGGTTTGGTACCACACGGGGTAGAAAAGGTGTATGGACGGTTAGGATTAGGTGCATATGATTGGGATGCATGATGATCATGATTATGTTTGTATGTGATATTTTGCTAATCCGGGAAAAAGGGTAGCACACTCGAGTGCCGGTGACTCACCTTTTTCCTTAACCATTTCGTAGTGCATAAAGTCGGGCCTGGATCGGAGAGGACAAGGTGGCCCATGCCGAAGATGATGTTCAATTATTCCATGCTTGATTTTGATATAAGTACTTTATTTGAATTGTTGGGTTGTAATAAAGGCCATTTTATGTTTTTGGTATTACTTTAACTATGGTTTATTTAAATTAAATTGCTACGTGAAAATGATTTATGGTTTGCAACCTATTTATTCAAATTGGATATTATAAACTAAAGTTTTAAAAATGAATGAGTTTAATAGCAAAGTTTTATTCACAAGATATGTTTTCCAAAATTCAGCAAACTACGATGTTTTATTTTAAGATTTTCAACCGTCTTTTCCCAGTGACATAACCAGATTCGGTCGTAGTGAATGGGCCGGGTTTGGGGATGTTACAATTTATTTGGCATTAAGTGTGTGAGTTTCCCGAGTATCCAAAAATATTCCATATGGCTTAACGGATATGTCAAATATGTGAATGAATATGAGTTAAATACGAGAAGGTATAGGTATGTACAGAAACCAAGTAATACACTGAAATGATGAAAACTATGGAAATTACATCTAATTTGGTGGATGCAAATGTGGTAGGTTGATGATTCTTTATGAGATTTGTTATGTTATGTTTTTGGCTTAATTTGAATTTATATGATGAGTTGATATAAATGCTATACAAAGTTACTAAGCTAGAAAGCTTACTTTGTGTATTTCTCTATGTTTGATAATGAAATCAAAGCTAGCTCGGATTCAGGGATCGTCGGAGACTCCATCACATTATCCTACTATCACTTTGGTACCTTTTGATGCCTATGTTTTGAGTATATTGTAACAGCCCGATTTTAGCTAAATCGAAACAGTGGTTTTGGAACCACAAATCCAATGTCAAAAAATTATTTTAATATTATTTTATGTGTTTACAGCATGATAGCATGTATATGTGAAAATTTTGTGATTTAATTTTGTCGTTTGGATGTTTAATTTGATAAAATGACTTAATCGCGTAAAATACAAAAGTTGCATACTATTTGTTTAAAGTGCTTAATTTCTATGATTAATTAAATTAAAAGTCCTTATGATGATATTAGACCATTGGTAGTGTTAATGGACATTAATGGACATGCATTATAAATTTCTATGTTTATTCATTAAGGGTAAATAAGTAAATTGATAAATTAGGTTAATTTAAATTATATCAAAACATGAATTTGTGTTCATCTTCTTCCTTGGTGACCAAATATCAAAGGAAAAAGAAAGGTTGGAAGCTTGTTAGGGTTCGACTAATGCATGCTCCAATTGTAAGTAATTTTGAGCTTGGTTTTAGTGATTTTTGCGTTTTTGTGATTATTGCATCCAGTACTAGCTAGCTCGTACCTCCGTTTCTAAAACTGTTAAAGATTTTAAGAGTTTCTATTGATGAGTTTATGTGTTCTTTGGTGTTTGAAGATGAAATATGAATTTTTGATGATAGATTTTCATGTTTTGTAAAGTGATTTTTAATGAAAGTGCAATTTAGGGATTTAATTGTAAAAAGTGCAAATTGAGTGGCTGAAAAGTGAAATAAATGAAAGTTTTGGGCTGCTAGGGACCTATATATAATTCGGCCAAAGATGGGTTTTGTTGAATTGTGTGAATTTTGTGTATTTGTGAAATAGGGACTAAATTGATTAAATGCGAAAGTTTAGGGGCCAATGTGTAAAAATGCCCAAATGTGTATTTTTGGATTAATTGAATGAATATATGAATAAATAAGTTAATTTTGAATTCATATAGATCAAGAAAGAAAGAATTCGGATTTTGATCGGGGGAGAAGCAAGGTGATCGAGTAGTCGACCCGATCCGTCAATTCTGAATACGAGGTAAGTTCGTATAATTAAAATAGAACTTTTAGATACTTGTAATTATTTGAAATGAATGTATATAATTGAGTAATTGATATACTTGGAATACGAATTCCTTATTGATATAATTTGATGGTTACCGAGCACCGTTTGAACTGTAGGAATTCGTAGGATACGAGTGACATGTCACTAGGGTTACCGTTTAAGTTGAGATCCTGCATGTGTTGCGGACTCACCGCAGCTCGTATGAGCTTAACGATATATCAGCTCGTAAGAGCTTATTGTTCTCAGCTTGTAAGAGCTTACTATTTTCAGCTCATCAGAGCTTACCGTTTCAGCTCAATAGAGCTTACTGTCCATCAGCTCAGGAGGAGCTTACTAATCATAGCTCGAAAGAGTAGAAATGAAAATGAATTGATGGATTACTGATTTATATACGTAATCTATATCACCCGAGTATCCTTCGATATTCTAATAGGTTCAACGGGCATAAATTCTGTTATTGGTTATGTGAAAAAGCTATGTGTTATATGAATGAATTATTATTTATGTGATTAAGAGTGAAATGTTACAAATGATGTATGTGATATATGAATTTGATATGATACAATGTATTGAGTATTGAGTTGAGAAAATGGATGATTACATGTATTTATGTGGCTAACTTCTTGATGAATGCTTGTGTTTAGGCATTTGGAAGTTGAATTGAGTATACCTTATTTATTGTCTTAATTATGTATAAATGGTAAGTTTAATTCTGAATTATACGGGCTTACTAAGCTATAAAGCCTACTCTGTTTCTTTTTCCATGTTTTATAGAGGTTCGATAGCTCACTCGATTCAAATAAGTAGGAGTTATGCATCACACTATCCAGTTGCCGATTGGTACCCTTGAACTTATGGATATATGTAAATATGGCATGTATAGGCTAGTTATAAGATGATAGTTATGGCTATATGAGATAGGGATTTTGGTACATGTTGGTTTAAGATAAAGCCATGTGATTTGGCTTAATTGGGTATAATGTTTTGGTTGTTTATAAGTATTCAAATACAATATATTTTGGCAAGTAGTAGATGGAATTGGAATATGCAAATGTGGTCTTGATATGTAATGGTATAAGAATGGAAAATGCATGTTATTAATTTAGGTATTTGTATACTATGTTGAATTGGTATAAAATGTGTATGAAAAGTTATGAAATGGCTGCCTTTTTGGGTTATAAAATGTTGCAATTTATGCTTGTGCATGCATGTAAAAAAAGCGTGGCAAAATGGCTTTGCAAATAGCTTAATTTTGTCCACACGGGCAGAGACACGGGCGTGTGTCTCGGCCATGTGACACACAATCATGTTACACGGCCGTGTGTCCCCTGGTGTTGATGTTAAAATGAAGTCAGTATACTGCACACGGTCTCACACACGGGCGTGTGACTGGCCGTGTGGTACAAGTCAGTATACCCCCTAATTGGAACACGGCTAGTACACGGGCGTGTGACTTAGCCTGTTGCATAAGTTAGTATACCCTACAGGTTTGGCACGGCCTAGCACACGGCTTGGCACACGGGCGTGTGTGGCCACTTCGAAGGGCACACGGGTTAGACACATGGGTGTGTGGTTGGCCGTGTGACCTAAGTCAGTATGTGCCCCCTGTTTTCACACAGCTGTTGACACGGGCGTGTCTGATGACCGTGTGAGACACACGACCTACCCACACGAGCGTGTGTCCTCTATTTTGAGAAAAATTTTCAAAGTTTCGTGAAAGTTTATAAGTTATCAGTTTAGTCCCGAACCGCTCCTAAAGCATGTATAAGGCCTCGTAGGCCCTTATAAGGGACAATGTGTTTGTGATTAAATGGTATTTGAGTATGAATGCATAAATATATGAGTTATGTATGTTAAAGGATGTGTATTGATCGGTAATACCTCGTAACCCTACTCTGGCAACGGATACGGGTTGGGGGCGTTACATATAAGGCATGTATAGGGACTTTGGTCATTTTGGTTATGAGATGATAATGATTTTGGTCATTTGAAATGGATTGTAAATGTATATGTTTTGTAACATCCCAAAATAGGGGTTATTTGTGATTGAATTATTTTTCTTGTATTTGAATTTCTGTGATATTATTCGTGATGATATAAGGCTTAATTAGGGGTCTTGAGTAAGCTCGGTTTAGTAGAATAATTCTTAGTATGGCTTATTTAAAGAAGAGGATTAAATGAGCTTAGCACTTAAGTTAATTTAAGTAGCAATAAGTGACAAGATGAGTGCATGGCAAGTTGGTAATGGCGCATGGAGTTGGGCTTGAGGTTAGAGGTTCGAGTAGCATGTTTAGCAATTTGAAGGTTTATTTTTATATCCTTGCTTTGATGGACGGTCAAACTTATTTATGATAGGTTGGACTATTTCTTTTGGTAAGTTGAATATATGATTAAGGAAAGCTTGATAGTAGGGATAAGAATCTTGAAGTTATGGTATGATGAGGGACAAAAGGCATGAAGGGTGGAGGATGTTTTGGAAAGTTTCCTAAGCCTTTAGTGGATGAATGTGGACGGCATGTATGGCTAGGGGTGGCGAATTTTGATAGGTAGCTTGGGGGAAGGAATAGTTGGCCAATTTTTGTCATTTGAACATCTTTTTGCTTTGTTTTTCTTTCTCTCCAAAATTCCTCTCTTTGGCCGAAAAGTGTCTTGTGCATTTTGGTGCAATTTTTCTCTTTTGGTCTTTAGCCTCATTTCGTGTGAACCAAATACCATCTCTTTTCTTTCATTTGTCCTTTTTGAAAACCAAAACAACATGGGAACTTTTGTGCATCTTTTTCTTCTTTGATAACTAGGTGTTGGCCAAACTCTTACTCCCTTTTCTCTCTTTTTCTTTCTTTCAATATTGCTCAACCACTTTCTCTTTCTCTTTCTTTTGGGCGAACCATTCTCTTCTTGTTGCTCTCTCTTTTCTTTTGTTGATTAAACCGAATTCTCTCTCATTTCAATTCTCTTTTCTTTCACATATTCTTCATTTTCCATAACCATATAGCCAGAATCTTCTACTTTCTTGATTTATCTTTGGCCGAATATTGAAGGTAAGATAGTTATCATCGGGACTTCTCTAGAAATTGGTTTTGGTAAGGTGGTAAGGTTTATTTCAAGGATTATTATTTTAAGTTTCGTTTAAGCCGAGAGGCTAATAAACCTTATTGATGATGATTGTAGGGAAGTGAGGCCGATTCTTTTAGGAGTGTGTTGGTTAAGTGTTCAAGGCTTTGGGTAAGATTTTAGGTTCACAAGGAACCTTTCTCAATTATTTTGGTTTGGCCGAATAGGCCATGGTTCTAATATTCATTTTTGGCCGAATATAGGGGCAAGAATACTTGTGTGGCCGATTTGTCTATTCGGGTTTTAGAACTCTTTTTGGTGCCGTGTGTATACATACACATCTTATAACTTTTAATATGCTAAGTGTTATTTTATGCCTAATCGCTTTTGTGTAGACATGGATGAAATACCTTCATGGTATTAACAAGGATTTGGGTAAGTTCTTATTACTATGTGATTATTATTTGATGCTTTTGGGAAGCATGACACATTTGGTATGTGTATTATTTGATATATGGTTTATGATAAATCGATTGGATGTTGTTAAATAAATCTATCAACATGATTTGTGGTACATGCATATAAATGATTGTTAAGGGTTGATGAGAGGAGGGGCGGTGATATTCGTGTCGACGGACACCGGTGTTTTGGTAACACATCGTGACTACGGTCACCAGAGGTTTGGTACCTCCGAGGTTTGGCACCTCATAGCGACTTGTCCCCGTGGTTAATACCACCGTGGGTTGGCCCCACTTTGAGATATGGGATTGTCTCACGGTGATTTGGTATCACACGATGGGTTGGCCCCATCATCTATTTGTGACTTCGGTCACCGGTGTTTTGGTAACACAATTGTGTCTTCTGACACCGAGATTTGGTATCTCCAAAGATTTGGTATCACATTTGTGACTATACGTCACCGTGGTTTGGCACCACCAAAGTGTTTGGTACCACAAGGGGTAGAAAAAGGCGTATGGATGGTTAGGTTGGGTGCATTTAAACTTATGCATGTTAATTGGTTATAATTTGTGTATGATATTGCATTAAATCGGGAAGGGTTACACATTGAGTCTTGTTGACTCACCTTCTCCTTTAATTTTTCAGTGACTCGTAGATCGCGGATGAGGAGCCGGATGGACTCGAGGTGGCCATGCAAAGGAGATTTTTTTAATAAATGAATTTTGGATTTTATCTATTTTTCTCATTGGGTTTATGTTGCTTAATTGTAATAAGGCCTCCTATGATTATTTTATTATTGCTGCATGTTTTGAATGTTTGTTTAAACTATTTGATGATGTTAAAACGGATGCACATGTTTTCTCAAATTAAACGCAAAATGTTTTTAAAGTACCATCGGGTACATTCGAAATTTGTAAACAACTCGACTCAGCTAATATTTTAAGTTTAGTTTTTAACAAAGAAAATTTAAATTGAAAGGCATTTCGACTAATTTCGAAATGGGTTTTAAAATGATTTTTTCAAAAACTTTTCTCTGTAGCAAACCAAATTCGGTCGTAATGTTTGGGCCGGGTTTGGGGTGTTACAAAATTGGTATCAGAGCCAAGTTCAAAGCTCGGCTGTGGGGGCCCAAGGCCCAAAAATGTTTTGGTAGGTCTATTTGAAATATTATGGTTTTGAATAAGCATGGCACTTGAGTCTCCTGCACCGATCCGCCTGTAAAGTACCACTAACTTTTTGTATGAATTATTTACTGTAGAATGGTAGGAAGCATGGGACGTAGATAGTGATAGTATTTTAAACTTTAGGACTAGTTTACTCCAAACAAAGACATAAGACTTTAAGAGCCTAATTAAACCAACCTACGACCAAGTCGCCGAGTTAGGGTGTGGTAACCTTGGTGCGCATGTCTAGGATTGGATCCTAAGAGCTTGGTACTTAAGCAGTCCTCGTGACTCACCTCCTCTTCGCGGGATTCCTACCTGGTGCGTAGCTTCGGTTCACTCTAACCAAGAGGACTCGATCATAGGCAAAATCCTAAATAAAACCCGAAAGGGATTAGCCATGTTTTAAGGAAAACTTGGTTTAAAATCATTAAATTATTTTTTTTTAGATGGTAGGACAAATGTATCTTGAAAATTTTTCAAAATATTCTTGATTGACAAAATTACAAAAATACCCTTTAGGAAAAATGACGAAAATACCCACAGGTTAGAAACGCACACGAATAATACTGAAGAGTGCATAGGTATGAAAGGTATAGGGAATGGATGTATTATTCTTTGTAAACCAAGATAGAAGACTTAAAACCTTGTTTGATCGAAAGAATCTCTATTAAACTCTTTTCATAAAATTTCTTCGCGGATAATCAAGTGAAACATGTACTAATTCATAAAAATTTCCTAATCGATTAAAGCGCGATAGTTAGAATGAGCTTTAGAGGACGTGGCCGTCGTGGACGCGGAAGGGTAGGATGGTCAGATCGAAACCCAGCCGGGTCGGGTCAAGGATCTCGAGAATGAGATATCGCCATCACCACCCCCAACCTTTGGAGTGAAGAGCGAGATCGGGCGGGTGTGACGCACGCCGTGTCACAAGCGATGCTACGGGTTACGGAAGGGTAGCCGGAATTGGTGGAAGTGGAGGAGCTCGGAAGTCGGTTCTGAGAGACTTCGAGCTAACGGAGCTGAATTTTTCCGAGGTGTGTTCAGTGTAGCGCCCAATACGGTGAGTATTGGCCGGAATCGACCGAAAGAATCATGGATGAGATAGATTTGACAAATGAGGAGAAACTCGAAGGAGCGGTGTCGCTTCTCAAGGATGAGTCATATCGATGGTGGCTCACGGTCCGAGATGGTGCTACGGCAGATGATCTCACTTGGGAGTACTTCAAAGCCGCATACCGTAAGAAAGTATGTTGGATCAAGCTACATTGACGCTCAAAGGAAAGCTTTTCTCGGATTAGTGCAAGGGAATAAGTCCGTCTCCGGAGTATGAAGCGGAATTCCTAAGGTGAGTCGTTATGCTCGGGGAATAGTGGCATCGGAACATGATCGTTGTGTTCGTTTTGAAGACGGACTTAGAGACGAGTTAAAGTCGCTGATTGCTCCACAAAGAAGAACGTGAGTTTGCTTGTCTTGGTGGAGAAGGCCAAGGTAGCCGAAGGAATCAAGGAGTCCGCGAGGCAAAGTTATGATAGGAGCAAGTCAAGAGAGGCTTTGGATCGTGCAGGTCGTGGTAATGTTCGTAAAAGATTTAGGCGAGTGGGTCAAATCGGCGGGGGAGGTCCACACCGCTAATCAAAGATCGGCCCGATGTAATCGTTGTGGAAAGTTTCATTGGGGTGAATGTTGGACCGGAGGAAAGGATGTTTCGAGTGTGGTTCGCTAGAACATCGTGTGAGGGATCGTCCGCGTAAGCAAGCTAGGAATCGATCTCAAGGTCAAGGTCGTGCTCGGGCCGAGAAAGGAGGGACCAGCACCGCAGAGAGGTCGTGGTTATGGTAGAGGTGGTTATGGCTCTAGTGGAGGTCGCGGAGCACCGGCGAGAGGTATTGGCAACACGGAGGCTAGGCGACTGGTTTGGTGTATCTTTGCGGCGTCGTGAGGAAGGAGACGCACCGGACGTCATAACCGTGCGTTTTTAATTTTGGTGTTCCATATAACGCCTTGATAGATGTGGGTTCGACGCACTCTTACGTTGCTAGTAGTATAGTTGAGACCATGAGTTTAGTTCTCGAGACCGCTTCTAAGAGGATGACTGTACTTAGTCCTTTAGGTCACTCAGTAGAAGTAGATAAGTCAGATAGAGATATACCCCTAGAACTCCAAGGGGTAGTGTTTGTAGCCGATCCGATGGAACCGCCGCTTGAGGAGTTCGATCGATTCTTGGGATGGATTTGGTTGGTCAAGTACCAAGCAAGTTTGGATTGTGCCGCTAAGCGTATGGTTTTGAAGACGGTTGAAGGTGAAGAAGTGGTCATGATAGGTAATAGGAGAGATTATCTATCCAACGTGGTATCTGCGTTGAAAGCGATAAAGATGGTCGGGAAGGGTCGTGTGGGCGTTAGTAGTTCATGTGTGTGCTTTGGAAGCTAAGGAGTCTTACGTGGGAAATGTTCAAACTGTTAAGGAATTTGGTCGACGTATTTCTGAAGAACTTCCGGATTGCCTCCGGATCGTGAAGTCGAATTTGGTATAGATCTGTTACAGGCAGCGCCGGTGTCTATAGCTCCGTATAGGATGGCACCGAAGGAATTGTTGGAATTGAAGGCTCGATATAAGAGTTGTTGGATCGAGGTTTCATTCGACCAAGTGTTTCACCTTGGGGAGCGCCGGTACTTTTTGTCAAGAAGAAGGATGGTACGATGCGGATGTGTATAGACTACCGCCGATTGAATAAGTCGACGATTAAAAACAAGTATCCTTTGCCGAGGATAGATGACTTGTTTGATTAGTTTGAAAGGGGTCGCGATTTTCTCTAAGATTGATTTAAGGTCCGGATATCATCAACTCAAGGTGAAAGAGGTGATATCCATAAGACGGCATTTCGTACTCGGTATGGACACTACGAGTTCCCGGTGATGCCGTTTGGTTTGACTAATGCACCAAAGAAATTTCATGGACATGATGAATAGGGTATTTCAACGCTTTTGGATCAGTTTGTTGTGGTCTTTATAGATGATATTTTGGTGTATTCAAGTCGGAAGAGGAGCATGATGCGCATTTGCGAGTGGTGTTGCGGATTCTGGGGAAAAGCAACAGTATGCGAAATTTAGTAAGTGCGACTCGGCTTAAGGAGGTGACTTTCTTGGGTCACGTTGTTTCACCGTAGGGGATTAGAGTGGATCCTCGAAAGATTGAGGCGATGTTAGATTGGAAGCCGCCTAAATCTGTGGGTGAAATTGGAGTTTTCTAGGTCTCAGCGGGGTATTACAGAAAGATTTGTGGAAGGATTTTCTTTGATTGCCGCACCGATGACCAAGTTGTTGAGGAAAGGAGTTCCATTTGTGTGGACCAAGAAGCGAGCAAGAAAGTTTCGACAAATTGAAGAAGATTAGTCAAGCTCCTGTTTGATTCAACCTTGAGGCGACAAGGAATTCACGGTTTATTGCGATGCATCACATATTGGTTTGGGATGCGTCTTGATGCAAGAAGGGAAGGTAGTGGCTTATGCATCTCGGCAGTTGAGATCCACATGAGGCTAATTATCCGACTCATGACTTGGAGTTAGCGGTGTAGTCTTCGCTTTGAAGATATGGAGGCACTATTTGTACGGAGAGAAGTCGATAGTTTATACGGATCACAAGAGTCTTAAGTATCTTTTGACTCGTAAGGATTTGAATTTGAGGCAACAGATGGATTGAGCTGTTGAAGGACTACGATCGTTCGATCGAGTATCATCCTGGTAAGGCTAACGTGGTGGCGCACGCGTTGAGTCGTAAGGTTGTATCGGATTTAAGATCAATGTTTGCTCGACTTAGTCTGTTCGATGATGGGAGTCTTTTGGCAGAATTGCAAGTCAAGCCGACTTGGTTAAATCAGATTAAGGAGAAGCGGTTAGAGGATGATGGTTTGAATGATCGGAGGTTGCAAGTCCGTAATGGTGGATTAGAGGATTTTAGTCCGTCCGGTGATGGAGTTTTGTGCTTTAAAGGAAGAGCTTGTATGCCAAGGATGTGGAGTTGAGACAAAGGATTCTTCGACGCATTATAGCAGCCATATGCTATGCATCCCGGAGGTAGCAAGATGTATCGGGATTTGAGAGAGCAATTTTGGTGGCAGTGTGCAAAACGGAAGTAATGGCGAGTTCGTGGGTAAGTGTCGGCGTGTCAACAAGTCAGGTTGAACATCGGTTGCCATCCGTTTACTTCACCAGATGAAGATTCCACGATGGAAGTGGGAGAGGATCACCATGGACTTTGTCGGTGGATTACCTCTTACGCCTAGCAAGAAGAATTCAGGTTTGGGTGATTGTGGATCGTCGACTAAATCAGCGCATTTCATACTGTAAGGGTAGATTATTCGCCTGAGGTTAGCTAAGTTATATGTAGCCGAGATAGTGAGATTGCATGGTGTGCCAAGATGTCGATTATCTCGGATAGGGATCCGAGGTTTACATCGAGGTTTTGGAGAGCGTTGCATCAAGCTTTGGGTGCGAGATTAGACTTCAAAGACTTTTCATCCGCAATCCGACGGACAATCGGAGAGAGTGATTCAGATTTTAGAAGATATGCTCGAGAGGTTGCGTTACGGATTTGATGGCGCTTGGGAGGAGTATCTCACCGTTGGCGGAATTCGCTTATAACAATAGTTATCAAGCGAGTATCCAAATGGCTCCATATGAAGCCTTTCGTATGGACGAAAATGCCGTACTCCTACGTGTTGGACGGAACTAGGTGAACGACATGTCTTGGGTCCGCAGAAATTGGTGACGGAAACCGAGGACAAAGTTAAGGTAATTCGGGCTCGTCTCAAGGAAGCATCGGATAGGCAAAAGTCTTACGCCGATCTCAAGCGTAAGGAGATGGAATACGAGGTAGGAGATAAAGTCTTTCTCAAGGTGTCGCCTTGGAAAAAGGTGTTGCGTTTTTTTGGGCAAAAAGGGAAATTAAGTCCAAGGTTCATCGCCCGTATATCTCGTGTTTGAAGCGAGTAGGACCGTAGCTTATCACCGAATCGCCAAAGCAGAGTTAAGTCGATTCACAATGTCTTCCATGTGTCGATGCTTAGACGGTATAGGTCGATCCATCGCACATCGTGCGATGCGCGTAGATTGAGGTTAACTCCGACTTATCATTCGAGGAGGAACCAGTTCGATTTTAGATCGAGATGTCAAGGTGTTGCGTAGAAAGTCGGTACCCTTAGTGAAAGTGCTATGGCGAAACCATGGTACGGAGGAAGCGGCGTGGGAACCCGAGGATGTAATACGGCAAAGAATACCCCACCTTTTCTCGATCGGGTAATTTCGAGGTCGAAATTATTTTAAGAAATTAGTAGATCGTAACATCCCAAAATAGGGGTTATTTGTGATTGAATTATTTTTCTTGTATTTGAATTTACGTGATATTATTCGTGATGATATAAGGCTTAATTAGGGGTCTTGAGTAAGCTCGGTTTAGTAGAATAATTCTTAGTATGGCTTATTTAAAGAAGAGGATTAAATGAGCTTAGCACTTAAGTTAATTTAAGTAGCAATAAGTGACAAGATGAGTGCATGGCAAGTTGGTAATGGCGCATGGAGTTGGGCTTGAGGTTAGAGGTTCGAGTAGCATGTTTAGCAATTTGAAGGTTTATTTTTATATCCTTGCTTTGATGGACGGTCAAACTTATTTATGATAGGTTGGACTATTTCTTTTGGTAAGTTGAATATATGATTAAGGAAAGCTTGATAGTAGGGATAAGAATCTTGAAGTTATGGTATGATGAGGGGACAAAAGGCATGAAGGGTGGAGGATGTTTTGGAAAGTTTCCTAAGCCTTTAGTGGATGAATGTGGACGGCATGTATGGCTAGGGGTGGCGAATTTTGATAGGTAGCTTGGGGAAGGAATAGTTGGCCAATTTTTGTCATTTGAACATCTTTTGCTTTGTTTTTCCTTCTCTCCAAAATTCCTCTCTTTGGCCGAAAGTGTCTTGTGCATTTTGGTGCAATTTTTCTCTTTTGGTCTTTAGCCTCATTTCGTGTGAACCAAATACCATCTCTTTTCTTTCATTTGTCCTTTTTGAAAACCGAAACAACATGGGAACTTTTGTGCATCTTTTTCTTCTTTGATAACTAGGTGTTGGCCAAACTCTTACTCCCTTTTCTCTCTTTTTCTTTCTTTCAATATTGCTCAACCACTTTCTCTTTCTCTTTCTTTTGGGCGAACCATTCTCTTCTTGTTGCTCTCTCTTTTCTTTTGTTGATTAAACCGAATTCTCTCTCATTTCAATTCTCTTTTCTTTCACATATTCTTCATTTTCCATAACCATATAGCCGAATCTTCTACTTTCTTCTTGATTTATCTTTGGCCGAATATTGAAGGTAAGATAGTTATCATCGGGACTTCTCTAGAAATTGGTTTTGGTAAGGTGGTAAGGTTTATTTCAAGGATTATTATTTTAAGTTTCGTTTAAGCCAAGGCTAATAAACCTTATTGATGATGATTGTAGGGAAGTGAGGCCGATTCTTTTAGGAGTGTGTTGGTTAAGTGTTCAAGGCTTTGGGTAAGATTTTAGGTTCACAAGGAACCTTTCTCAATTATTTTGGTTTGGCCGAATAGGCCATGGTTCTAATATTCATTTTTGGCCCAATATAGGGGCAAGAATACTTGTGTGGCCGATTTGTCTATTCGGGTTTTAGAACTCTTTTTGGTGCCAGGTGTGTATACATACACATCTTATAACTTTTTAATATGCTAAGTGTTATTTTATGCCTAATCGTTTTGTGTAGACATGGATGAAATACCTTCATGGTATTAACAAGGATTTGGGTAAGTTCTTATTACTATGTGATTATTATTTGATGCTTTTGGGAAGCATGACACATTTGGTATGTGTATTATTTGATATATGGTTTATGATAAATCGATTGGATGTTGTTAAATAAATCTATCAACATGATTTGTGGTACATGCATATAAATGATTGTTAAGGGTTGATGAGAGGAGGGGCGGTGATATTCGTGTCGACGGACACCGTTGTTTTGGTAACACATCGTGACTACGGTCACGGAGGTTTGGTACCTCCGAGGTTTGGCACCTCATAGCGACTTGTCCACTCGTGGTTAATACCACCGTGGGTTGGCCCCACTTTGAGATATGGGATTGTCCGCCAGTGATTTGGTATCACACGATGGGTTGGCCCCATCATCTATTTGTGACTTCGTCACCAATGTTTTAGTAACACAATTGTGTCTTCGGACACCGTAGATTTGGTATCTCCAAAGATTTGGTATCACATTTGTGACTATACGTCACCGGTGGTTTGGCACCACCAAGGTTTTGGTACCACAAGGGGTAGAAAAAGGCGTATAGATGGTTAGGTTGGGTGCATTTAAACTTATGCATGTTAATTGGTTATAATTTGTGTATGATATTGCATTAAATCGGGAAGGGTTACACATTGAGTCTTGTTGACTCACCTTCTCCTTTAATTTTTCAGGTGACTCGTAGATCGCGGATGAGGAGCCTGGATGGACTCGAGGTGGCCATGCAAAGGAGATTTTTTTAATAAATGAATTTTGGATTTTATCTATTTTTCTCATTTGGGTTTATGTTGCTTAATTGTAATAAGGCCTCCTAAGATTATTTTATTATTGCTGCATGTTTTGAATGTTTGTTTAAACTATTTGATGATGTTAAAACGGATGCACATGTTTTCTCAAATTAAACGCAAAATGTTTTTAAAGTACCATCGGGTACATTCGAAATTTGTAAACAACTCGACTCAGCTAATATTTTAAGTTTGGTTTTTAACAAAGAAAATTTAAATTGAAAGGCATTTCGACTAATTTCGAAATCGGTTTTAAAATGATTTTTTTCAAAAACTTTTCTCTGTAGCAAACCAAATTCGGTCGTAATGTTTGGGCCGGGTTTGGGGTGTTACATGTTTTGGATTGTATATATAGCTGTGTGAGTTGGCTTCTATTGCTAATTTTGATGATGTATATAAGTGTGCAAATGACCTTTTTTTTTAGTTTGGTAATTGTCCTATAAATGCTAATTGCAATGGGTAGTTTTTGAATTAGTATTTGGAGTATGAAATAGTCCATGTTTGAGGAATGATATGTTGTGTTATTAGGTGAAATAATGCCTGTTTGAATGTATCCATAGTAATGATTTGAGATTTTGGGTATTGGTATGAAAATGTTTGGCAAAATGTAGATTATGTATGCCTTGTTGTGGTCGCTAATAAAATGGTATGATTTATGGTTGGATGAGTTTAGAAGAATGCATATTAATGCTATGATTTGGTGCCTTTGAGTTTGATGTAGGTGAGCATAAGTTTGGGTGGCTAAATGGCTTGGTAAATAGCCTATTTTTGTCCACATGGACTGTAACACCCCAAACCCGGTCTATGCGTTTAGACAAGATTTGGTTTGTCACACCAATCATACATTCGTTTATTTTCATATGGTTAAAATAAAATAGTGCTACAAAAACTTTTTTGAAAATCGAGTTTAATAAGAAGTTAATACAAGGATTTGAAATTTGTAGCTTAAGAATAATACTTGTTTGAAAACTTATCGTCAAGATAAAAATGTCAAAATCTTAAGATGGTTTAAAAGAACTTTGAAAGAATTTTAAATAATTAAAGTGTCCAGAAATTTTGTTATAAAACCAATGTTCTTAAGAAAACTTAACATATTTAAGATAAAACCATATTAAAAGTTTAGAAATAAAATTTAAACCATCCACACAATAAAATCCATAAAAACATATAAGAGGCCTTATTACATAAAACCCATAACAGATATTTAAGATAATAATCTAAATAAAGTCATAGTTTAATAAAAACCCAAGTTTGTAGTATGGCCTCCACCAAGTCATCTCCTACAAGTCCACGTCAATTTCCATTACCCAAAATGGTTAATAAAATTGGGTGAGTTACAAAGAACTCGGTGTGCAACTCACTTACCACCATTTTTAGGCGGATCGTCAAGATATCATGCTTGGGCTTGAGCCCATTAATGATTTCAACCATACATTGTAAAGTAACATAATTTAAAGAAAAGAATGCATGAAATATGAATTTCCCAAACCAACCTAGTATCCATCCGCTAACACCCCGTACCAACCAACACACTGTGGGGATCAAGTCAACCCACCCCGCCAAACACACCAATCATGGGCTTAAAGCCCTTAAATAATTTTGTAGTGCACTCACCGAACTAGATTGTGACATTGTCACCGAACTAGAGGCATTTAGTCGAATTTGTGGCGAGCCACCGAACTAGAGGCAATGAGCCATATTTGTGGCAATTGGCCATTCTTCTCTTCATATAACCCACCCCATGCAATCATGCGTATATAACAAATATAATCATATAACAGATTTTCATTAATCCATATCATCGGTGGGCTTATCAATTAACCCTTCATTAGGCTCATATAAACAATTTATCAACTAGCCCATTTAGTAGTTTAGTGACTTTGGCCCATTTTAGCCCAATTTATCGAAACAGTATTTTCGCCCATTTAATCGAACTAGAGTATTATCGCCCATTTTATCGAACTAGAGTATTATCGCCCATTTTATCGAACTACAGATATTATCGCCCATTTTATCGAACTAGAGTATTATCGCCCATTTTATCGAACTAGAGTATTATCGGCCCATTATTTTCTCGGTTTTAACCGTTTTCATGCATTTACTCAAAAATATGAGTTACTACGTATTTTTTTCCCGTTTTTACTATTTTACGATTTTATCACAGAACTTACAACTTGATGTCCAACCCGAAAATGAGTGTGAAGTTACACACCGGTTATGGAGAGAACTAAACTTTCCGCTCTTCAACACCTATACGTATTGTGTTAATTAAAACACTATAATCTATAATAAAACCGATCTAACTATAGCGATCTAGAAATTTACCCTCGGATTTTCGTAAGACTTCTACTTGCGATTTCTCTCCGATTGATGGTTCGCTAACCGAATCGAATCCACGAACAAATAATGGTTCGGGAGTACGAACGACTTGAGCAGCTTGATTTTCCTCGGTTGAACGTCCACAACCCGGTGGAAATCCCGGATTCTTTGAAACAGTCATTTGCTTGTACTTAGGGGAATAATGTAACCTCCCTTCTTCCGAAGGCTAAACACCGCCCTTTTCTTCCCTATTTTGAATGTCTTCAAAGACAAAGGAAGGTTAATCCAATGATATCAAAATAATCCTAAGGTTTTAAAGATATGATTTCCTTACCACAAAATTGATTCCAACGTTTTGTCACCCACGACTTCTTGATTCCAAACTTCCGTTATCGCACTAGTATAACAAAATAAACGTTAAAAGAAGGAACGCTTATTTTGATCTAATAAAGCCTTCAAACCATCATCAATATTCGCCATAACCACTATTAACTAATCGAAGCGAAAAGGATTCTTACCTATTTCCACGTCGAAAGATAGGATTTGAGAATAATATGGATCTAAGAAGAATTCGGCTATGAAGAAACAAAGAAAAGAGAAAATAAAATCGGTTATAGGCACTTTAACATTCGGCCATGAAAGTGTAGGTGGAGAGAATTTCGATTGAAAGAAATCAAATAGGAGAGAGATGGTGATGATGTTTCGTTTCCAAATAGAATGGAAAAGAAAAGAAAGAAAAGATAAGTTTTGAGAGCAATGTATAGTCGGCAATGGGGAGAAGAAAAGAAAAGAATGGTCTCTTTAGGTATTGGTAAATTCGACACAAAGAGAAAGGCACAAAATTGACACCAAAGTGTAAAACAAAATGACCAATTTGACAAAAGAAACTAGGCTTACCAAGTGCACAATTTCGGCCAAGGAAAAGAGAGTTTGAGAGAATTTTCAAAACTTGCACAAACTAAACAAAATGACCAAAACCAAAGACTAAACTTCCTAGCCAAACTATCACCAAAATTCGGCTCCCCTAGCCATAATGCCGTCCATATGCTTGGTCTTTAGGCCAAGATATTGTTTCCTTAAACAACTCCTTGATTCATGCCTCATATCCTCACATTTTCCTTATTCTTTTGATACCCTTCCTTAAGTTCAAATTTTCCTTATTCCTTTGATATACTAACCAAAAATAACAAGTCAACACCTTCCATATATGCTCTTGGCCGACACTTGCTATACATGGGCGAAAAATCAAAAATAAAATTCACCTAGATGCTATTTAGGGGATTCAAACCTTCACCCCCATGTACTAGCTCATGCGCCAACACCACTTGTCCAACTACTCATCTTATGCTACACATTGACACTTAAATTAATTTATGTGTCAATGCCACTTAGTCTATTTCCATAAATTCTCAAAATTAATATTATTCCTTCTAAAAAATTTTAAATCCTTCTTCAGACTATACTAACCACGAAAATAAATCAGAAAATTTTACTTTCTAGAATAATTACTCAAGCACACATAGAAAATAAATTACTCAAATTTTCGGGTGTTACAACTCTACCCCTAAAAGAAAATTTCGTCCTCGAAATTTACAGGCTGAAAAAGGTGAGGGTATTGTTGCCGAATTGCATCCTCAGGCTCCCACGTAGCTTCCTCCACTCCGTGGTTACGCCACAACACTTTGACCAACGGCACAGCTCTTCTTTCTTAGCACCTTCACGCCTCGGTCTAAGATTTCCACTGGTTCCTCCTCAAAAGACAAATCCAAATTCAACTCCACTTCTTCTACCGGTACTATGTGCGAAGGATCCGATCTATAGCGCCTCAACATGGACACGTGGAAAACATTATGAATTTGGCTCAATTCCGAGGTAACTCAATCTGATAGGCCACTGGACCAACTCGTTTCACCACACGATATGGTCCAATGTATCTAGGACTCAACTTGCCCTTCTTCCCGAATCTGAATATCTTCTTCCAAGGTGAGACCTTCAGGAAGACTTGATCTCCTACGGCATACTCGATATCCTTACGCTTCAGATCCGCATACGACTTCTGCTCTATCCGAGCTTCCTTTAACCGCGTTCGAATAACTTTCACTTTTTCTTCCGTTTGAGAAATCATCTCGAGTCCTAACAATCGCCGATCACCCAACTCACCCAACAAATAGGAGAACGACACCTACGACCATACAATGCCTCGTAGGGTGCCATCTGAATGCTAGACTGGTAGTCGTTGTTGTACGCAAATTCCGCTTAACGGTGAGAAAATCCTCCCAACTACCTTTGAAGTCGATTACACATCCCCTTAACATGTCTTCCGAATCGAATCACTCTCTCCGATCGACCATCGATCGAGGATGAAAAGCCGTACTAAAATTAAGCTTTGTACCCAAGGCTTCATGCAAAGCTTTCCAAAATCGAGATGTAAACCTAGGATCCCTATCCGATATAATCGATACAGTACCCCATGCAACCTCACGATTTCGGATACATACAACTTCGCCAACTTCTACAACGAGTAGTCCGTACGCATTGGTAGAAAATGAGCGATCTTAAATCGCGACGATCAACAATTACCCAAATGCAATTTTTCTTAGTAGGTGTTAAAGGTAACCCACTAACAAAATCCATTGTTATCCGCTCCCATTTCCAAAGAGGAATCTTAATCGGTTGCAAAAGACTGACGGCAATCGATGCTCCGCTTTCACTTGCGACAAGTTAAGCATTTTCCCACAAATTCCAAATCTCACGTTTCAACCTGTGCCACCAATACTGTTTCACGAAGATCCCGATACATCTTATTTCCTCCGGGTGCATAGCATAAGGGCTACTATGCGCCTCCCTCAAAATCATTTGCCTCAGATCTGAATCCTTAGGCATACAGACCCTTCCACGAAACACAATACACCTTCTCGAATTTATTCCAAAATCCTCAATTTCACCATTTTCCACTTGCTGAAATAAAAGTCTCAACTTCTCATCTAAAAATCTGTTTTTCCTTAATTTGTTCCAACCACATAGGCTTCACTTGAAATTCCGCTATCAAACTACCATCCTCATACAAACTCAAATGGGCAAACATAGCTCTCAAATCAGATACCACCTTACGACTTAATGCGTCCGCCACTACATTAGCCTTTCCAGGATGATACTCAATAGAGAAATCATAGTCCTTTAACACTCCACCCATCTTCGTTGTCTCAAGTTTAACTCCTTCTGAGTAAGAAGATACTTAAGACTCTTGTGATCCGTATAGATGATAGACTTTTCACCATAGAGGTAATGCCTCCAAATCTTTAAGGCAAACACCACTGCTGCTAACTCCAAATCATGAGTAGGGTAGTTCACTTCGTGCGGTCTCAATTGACGAGAAGCGTAAGCTACAACTTTCCCACTTTGCATCAATACGCAGCCTAAACCCGTATGTGACGCATCACAATAAACTGTAAACTCCTTCCCAGCCTCAGGTTGAATCAATACCGGCGCTTCCGTTAAAACCTTCTTCATCGCTTCGAAACTTTCTTGCGCTTATCACCCATATAAACAACACTCCCTTCGCAAAAGCTTAGTTAGAGGTGCAATCAATGAGAACCACTCAACAAAGCGTCTATAATATCCAGCCAAACCCAAGAAACTCCGAATCTCAGCTACCGACTTCGGTGGTTTCCAATCCAATACCGCCTCAATCTTCCGAGGATCCACCCTTATTCCTTCGGCTGATACCACATGACCCAAGAAAGTCACTTCTCTTAACCAAAATTCACATTTACTGAATTTGGCATACAACTGATTATCTCGAAGCACTTGCAATACAATCCGCAAATGCGAGTCATGTTCTTCTTCGCTCCTCGAATAAACCAGAATGTCATCTATGAATACCACCACAAACTGATCTAAGAATGGTTGAAAGACCCGGTTCATCATATCCATAAATGCAGCTGGTGCATTGGTCAACCCAAACGGCATCACTAAAAACTCATAGTGTCCGTAACGGGTTCTAACGCTGCCTTGTGAATATCCGCTTCTTTCACCTTAAGCCGTGGTAACCCGACCTTAAATCAATCTTGGAGAAAATGAAGCTCCTTCAATTGATCAAACAGTCGTCAATCCTCGGCAGAGGGTACCGATTCTTGATCGTCAGCTTATTCAATTGCCTATAGTCAATACACATACGCATTGACCCATCCTTCTTCTTAACAAACAAAACCGGTGCTCCCCACGGAGACACACTCGGTCGAATAAAACCACGATCTAGCAGTTCTTGAATTTGGGCTTTAAGCTCCGACAACTCCTTCGGTGCCATTCTATAAGGAGCAATGGACACCGGAGCAGTTCGAGCAAAAGCTCAATACCAAATTCCACTTCCCGATCTGGAGGTACACCAGGAAGTTCTTCAGGAAAAACATCAGGGAACTCCTTCACCGTTCTCACATCTTCCACCAACAGCTTTTTGGCATCTAAAGCACAAATAAATGCTAAAAATGCTCCGTATCCTTTTCGCACTAACTTCTCCGCCTTCAACGCAGAAATCATGTTTGCCAAGTAATTTCTCCGCTCGCCTATCATAACTATCTCCTTATCCTCCACATTTCTTATCGACATACGCTTTTCAGCACAGTCCAATTTCGCCCGGTGCTTAACCAACCAATCCATGCCCGAATAATATCGAATTCGCCAAAGGCGCTCCATCAAATTTGCCAGGAATGTTTCTCCTTGAATTACTAAGGGCACGTCTCTAAACAATTTATTAACCAACACCGACTGTCCTAAGGGACTAATCACCCTCATCTCTTTATCGGAAATTTCAGAGTCTAATTTCAAGTTTCCAGTTATGGTGCTAGCAATGTACGAATGAGTAGAACCAATATCTATCAAGGCAATAACGGTACATCGAAATGAAGAACGCATGCGCTTATCACATCAGTGCATTGCCATCCTCACGACGTCGACCGCATACACCAATCCTGGCCGTCTTGCATCCGCGTTGCCCCTAGGACCATTGCCTCGACCACTGCACCTTGACCACGTCCGGCCCCATTACCACCACGACTGGTCCCCGACCTCTCGGTGGTTGCCGAACTCCTCTTGCCGGTGGTACATCGAAGAGCACGAACTTCTTGAGTTGTATCCATACGTCGAGGGCAACTCCTATATTGATGCTCCGTCGATCCACATTTACAAAGAAGCACCCGTTTTCCTCCAACATTCTCCTAATGTCTTTTTCCACATTCAGCACAATCCCGACTGATTAACGACTCATCGGTGCTCTTCCTTGAGCTGGTTCCTCATTCCGGGCCTCTTGAGAATCTTCTCAAGAACCCGAATGCTTGAGATCTTTCTTGCCTCGAATTTGCTCCCGATTTTGACGTTCGAGTTCTTAGCCTCTTCGGCTATCTTGGCCTTCTCCACAAGAGCGGCAAAAGTTCTAACTTGTTGTGGGGCTATCGTAACCCGCAACTCGTCTTTCAAACCGTCCTCGAAGCGCACACAACGCTCATGATCCGTTGCCACTATCGTTCGAGCATAGCGACTCAAACGTAAGAACTCAGGCCTCATATCTTCGCCACCGTCTTATTTCCTTGCACCAGTTCAAGAATTCCTTCCTTCGGCATCCACATAGCTTGTTCCCACATATTTCCCTTGAAAGGAAGCCTTAAAGAACTCCCAATTAACCAAAGCAACATCGAGTGCCATCTCGGATAGTAAGCCACCATTGGTAAGCCGTCTCTCAACAAAGATACCGCTCCTCTTAACTTTTGTTCCACGAGTGCACTCAAGATCGTCCATAATTCGCTCTCATCGCCTCAAGCCAATATTCAGCGACATTGGGAGCTACACCAGAGACACCTCTCGAAAACCTCGGCTCCACTGGATTTCGGTCCGCTCCGATGTCGAACCACGAGCGGTTGGTCCATTCTGGATCCAGCGACCGCTTTCAAGTACTCGCAGCATTGCTCGTGTCACAAAGATTATCCTCTTCCATATGGTCGTGCGATCCCGCCTCACTCTCGAGTGACGCAGTGCTTCCATTTCCGACATATGACCCGGCACATCGATTGCGCCCTAACACCTCGTCCTCTACCACGGCCACGCCTACCGCGTCCACGACCACGTCCTCTAGTGCTCATGGCGACTAATTGGATTTAATCGATTTAAGAGTTTTATGAATCGTAATAATATTTCAATTGTTTATTAACGATATCTTATGATATGAAAGAGATAGAGTGTTTTCGCATCAATATCCTATTGTCTCAATCTCTACGGTTTTAACACCTAAAACTAGAAGTTCTAGAGTGTTTCTTATAATCATATCACAATGATAATAAACATACAAGATATCTGATACTTACTTGACTTGGCGCGGGATGTTCATGGTGCCATACTACCTTTAATCAAAACTCTAGAAATTATTTTCAAACAAATTTCTTTATTGAACCCAAACCACAAATAGAGTTTTGAAACAAAAGCTCGATACCACTAAATGTAACACCCCAAACCCGGTCTATGCGTTTAGACAAGATTTGGTTTGTCACACCAATCATACATTCGTTTATTTTCATATGGTTAAAATAAAATAGTGCTACAAAAACTTTTTGAAAATCGAGTTTAATAAGAAGTTAATACAAGGATTTGAAATTTGTAGCTTAAGAATAATACTTGTTTGAAAACTTATCGTCAAGATAAAAATGTCAAAATCTTAAGATGGTTTAAAAGAACTTTGAAAGAATTTTAAATAATTAAAGTGTCCAGAAATTTTGTTATAAAACCAATGTTCTTAAGAAAACTTAACATATTTAAGATAAAACCATATTAAAAGTTTAGAAATAAAATTTAAACCATCCACACAATAAAATCCATAAAAACATATAAGAGGCCTTATTACATAAAACCCATAACAGATATTTAAGATAATAATCTAAATAAAGTCATAGTTTAATAAAAACCCAAGTTTGTAGTATGGCCTCCACCAAGTCATCTCCGGCCCAAGTCCACGTCAATTTCCATTACCTGAAATGGTTAATAAAATTGGGTGAGTTACAAAGAACTCAGTGTGCAACTCACTTACCACCATTTTTAGGCCAGATCGTCAAGATATCATGCTGGGCTTGAGCCCATTAACAGATTTCAACCATACATTGTAAAGTAACATAATTTAAAGAAAAGAATGCATGAAATATGAATTTCCCAAACCAACCTAGTATCCATCCGCTAACACCCCGTACCAACCCAACACACCTGTGGGGATCAAGTCAACCCACCCCGCCAAACACACCAATCATGGGCTTAAAGCCCTTAAATAATTTTGTAGTGCACTACCGAACTAGATTGTGACATTGTCACCGAACTAGAGGCATTTAGCCGAATTTGTGGCAGAGCCACCGAACTAGAGGCAATGAGCCATATTTGTGGCAACTGGCCATTCTTCTCTTCATATAACCCACCCCATGCAATCATGCGTATATAACAAATATAATCATATAACAGATTTTCATTAATCCATATCATCGGTGGGCTTATCAATTAACCCTTCATTAGGCTCATATAAACAATTTATCAACTAGCCCATTTAGTAGTTTAGTGACTTTGGCCCATTTTAGCCCAATTTATCGAAACAGAGTATTTTCGGCCCATTTAATCGAACTAGAGTATTATCGGCCCATTTTATCGAACTAGAGTATTATCGGCCCATTTTATCGAACTAGAGTATTATCGGCCCATTTTATCGAGCTAGAGTATTATCGCCCATTTTATCGAACTAGAGTATTATCGGCCCATTATTTTCTCGGTTTTAACTGTTTTCATGCATTTACTCAAAAATATGAGTTACTACGTATTTTTTCCCGTTTTACTATTTTACGATTTTATCACGTAACTTACAACTTGATGTCCAACCCAAAATGAGTGTGAAGTTACACACCGTTATGGAGAGAACTAAACTTTCCCGCTCTTCAACACCTATACGTATTGTGTTAATTAAAACACTATAATCTATAATAAAACCGATCTAACTATAGCGATCTAGAAATTTACCCTCGGATTTTCGTAAGACTTCTACTTGCGATTTCTCTCCGATTGATGGTTCGCTAATCGAATCGAATCCACGAACAAATATTGGTTCGGGAGTACGAACGACTTCGAACAGCTTGATTTTCCTCGGTTGAACGTCCACAACCCGGGGAAATCCCGGATTCTTCAAACAGATCCTTTGCTTGTACTTAGGGGAATAATGTAACCTCCTTCTTCCAAGGCTAAACACCGCCCTTTTCTTCCCTATTTTGAATGTCTTCAAAGACAAAGGAAGGTTAATCCAATGATATCAAAATAATCCTAAGGTTTTAAAGATATGATTTCCTTACCACAAAATTGATTCCAACGTTTTGTCACCCACGACTTCTTGATTCCAAACTTCCGTTATCGCACTAAAGTATAACAAAATAAACGTTAAAAGAAGGAACGTTTATTTTGATCTAATAAAGCCTTCAAACCATCATCAATATTCGGCCATAACCACTATTAACTAATCGAAACGAAAAGGATTCTTACCTATTTCCACGTCGAAAAGATAGGATTTGAGAATAATATGGATCTAAGAAGAATTCGGCTATGAAGAAACAAAGAAAAAGAGAAAATAAAATCGGTTATAGGCACTTTAACATTCGCCATGAAAGTGTAGGTGGAGAGAATTTCGATTGAAAGAAATCAAATAGGAGAGAGATGGTGATGATGTTTCGGGTTCCAAATAGAATGGAAAAGAAAAGAAAGAAAAGATAAGTTTTGAGAGCAATGTATAGTCGGCAATGGGGAGAAGAAAAGAAAAGAATGGTCTCTTTAGGTATTGGTAAATTCGACACAAAGAGAAAGGCACAAAATTGACACCAAAGTGTAAAACAAAAATGACCAATTTGACAAAAGAAACTAGGCTTACCAAGTGCACAATTTCGGCCAAGGAAAAGAGAGTTTGAGAGAATTTTCAAAACTTGCACAAACTAAACAAAATGACCAAAACCAAAGACTAAACTTCCTAGCCAAACTATCACCAAAATTCGGCTCCCCTAGCCATAATGCCGCCCATATGCTTGGTCTTTAGGCCAAGATATTGTTTCCTTAAACAACTCCTTGATTCATGCCTCATATCCTCACATTTTCCTTATTCTTTTGATACCCTTCCTTAAGTTCAAATTTTCCTTATTCCTTTGATATACTAACCAAAAATAACAAGTCAACACCTTCCATATATGCTCTTGGCCGACACTTGCTATACATGGCGCAGAAAAATCAAAAATAAAATTCACCTAGATGCTATTTAGGGATTCGAACCTTCACCCCCATGTACTAGCTCATGCGCCAACACCACTTGTCCAACTACTCATCTTATGCTACACATTGACACTTAAATTAATTTATGTGTCAATGCCACTTAGTCTATTTCCATAAATTCTCAAAATTAATATTATTCCTTCTAAAAAATTTTAAATCCTTCTTCAGACTATACTAACCACGAAAATAAATCGAAAAATTTTACTTTCTAGAATAATTACTCAAGCACACATAGAAAATAAATTACTCAAATTTTCAGTGGTGTTACATGGACGTGTGTCTCAGTGTGTGTGCGACGCACTTGCGGATCACACACTGCTTATGTGTCCCCTGGTGTTGAGTTAGAAATCAAGTCAGTATGCTCCACACGGCCTCACACACAGGTGTGTGACATGGCCGTGTGGCATAAGTCAGTATACCTTACAGGTTTGGCATGGCCTAGCATAGGGCCTGGCACACGGGCGTGTGTGGCAACTTCGAAGGGCACACGGTCTAGACACTCAGGCGTGTGGTTGGCCGTGTGACCCAAGTCAGTATGTACCCCCTGTTTTCACACGGCTGGTGACACGGGCGTGTCTGATGACCGTGTGAGACAGACGGCTTGCCCACACGGGCGTGTGTCCTCTGTTTTGAGAAAAAATTTTAAAGTTTCGTGAAAGTTTATTAGTTATCGTTTTAGTCCCGAATCACTCCTAAAGCATGTATAAGGCCTCGTAGGACCTTATAAGGGACAATGTGTAACGACCCGAAATTGGGCCTAGTAGGATTGGGCCCAATGGGCCTTGGGCGTAGGAGTGTTTAAAATTTAAGGGAATTTGAGAACGGCATTATTTCAAGTTGGATTTATTAGGAGGGTGATTTTGAAAAGTTACGATGCTTCTAGGAAGTTCCGGGTTCAAGTTAGGCTATAGGTAAATTTTATGTTTTAGCACTTTAAGGAGATATAGTAAGTGACCTCAATGTTTATGGAATTAAATGAGTAATGTGCTAGCATAAATGAGCATATGGCAAGGAGGTTAAGGCATCAAGTGGAGAGCATGGAAGGAAGGGGTTCAAATCCCATCTTTTGCAAATTTTGACTATTATTTTTGTATTCTTTCCTAAGTGTCGGCCAAGCTAATAAATAAGGCAAGTTGGACTTTTTAAGTTTGGCAAGATGGCTAAGGATATTAGGAAAGGATGAAGGTAGGGAAAGAAATCAAAAGAAAAGGAAAGTATAGGGAACATGTTGGCACAAAGAGAGGAAAGTGTTTTGGAAAGTTTTGGTTGGCAAATGTTTGACCTTTTTGCCAAGGTATGTACAGTTTTGTTAGGGGGAAAGGAAGAGCTGAATTTCTCTTTTCTCTTGAGATCATTTTGTTAGTTTTTGGTTGCATGAGAGGTACACTTTTCTCTTTGAACATTTGTGTCTTCTTTTCATATCCATCTTCCTCTTAGCTTTGGCCGAAATCTCCCAACACATTTGTGCATTCTTTTCTTTTGTTTGGCCGAAACACTCACCTTGCTCATCTCCCCTTTGATAGCCAAAATTACCAAAGCACTTTTCTCCATTCATTTTTCTCTTTTGACCATTTCATCAACCTTTTCTTCTTCTTTAATCGACATCACCTTGTGATCACATTTCCTGTTCGATTTTCTCTATAGCCGAACCCCTTATCATCCTATTTCTTCATCATTTCGGTCCCCATCGTGTAGGAAAAATCTCTTTTTAATCGAATCGTGATCTTAGTTGGTGGCCGAATATCATTCTAGCCATAAGTCAAGTGGTGGAAATCGCAACAAAGAACCAAATCGCTTGATCACCTATCCCTCGTAATAAGAGACTTGGATTGTTGGTGCCGCGGAGAGTATCGTGTTACGAATTCCGAATAAGGTGTGTAATCCCGTACCCTATCGAATACATGTTTGAAATGGTGGTAATCTCATATCTCTCTGAAAGTTTGCATGAAATGTTCTGTGATTTGGTCGAAATATGGAAGGAAATCAGAAACCGGCATCCGTGACCACTCGGGCGTACGTATTTTAGTAGTGGTAACCATATTTTGCAATGAAACAGTTTGGTCAGCAGCAGTGACGTGATTTTGAAAAATCACGAAAAATAGGATAAAGGGAGTTACAAAGTGAAAAAGATATCGAAATAAATCTTATTGTGTCTATTTTTATATGAAAGAAACAGAAAAGGAAGAGGAATTGTATATTCTGTGATATCTTAATTTTAGTGAGACTAGTTCTGATTGACTTTGTGGTTCCCTGTTCTGTCTTGGAAAAATCGGTTAAAATTGTACAAAGTGAATTATGAGTTATAAGTTATATGTATAGATTTTTTAGTAAGCCTATTTTCAATAGAAACAAGTGGGAGCAACATATGAAAACCGTACAGTGAGATATTTGAATTTTGGGTAAGAGAGGTCAGAACCGTTGGTCAGTGAAACAAGGGAATCTTTAATGAATAAACTGTACTAAACGTAAAAGCCAAAAATTCTGGAAAAATTTTAGTAAGAAGATATATGAGTCTAGTTTCAAGGAAAATTTTTGGATTTAAATTTTGATTTTCCTAACTCGAGTTATAGTCAATTTAGTCAGTATGACGCAGATGGACAGTTTCAATTTTTATGCCCCACATTGGTAGTTAAGTCTAGGTTGCCGAATTACCAAAATACCCTTGGAGGGTAAATTACTGAAATACCCTGGGTTGCGAGATTACCGAATTACCCTTAGTGGGTAAAATTACCGATTTACCGAAATGCCCCTATGGGCCGAATTGATAGAATGCTTTAGTGGGCTGAATTACAAAGCTCAATAATGGGTCGATTCATCGTATTAAATTACTAGACTAATGATTGTTATACATGTGGATATTTTATGTTGTTATGTGTATTGCATCATCACATATTGCATGGGATGGGAAACTTGAATGAAGAAAAGTATAGACCGGTGGCATTGCCACAAACTCTGATATGGGCTATGTGCCAACTTAAATATGGCTTTGTGCCATCGTGATTAAGGCTGTGTGCCGATTATATTACCGTATATGATTCCGGTGGCTCTGCCACAAATTCTGATATGGGCTATGTGCCAATTTAAATATGGCTTTGTGCCATCGTAATTAAGGATGTGTGCCGATTATGTTACCGTATATGATACTCTGGTGGTTAAGCCACAAAATTATTATAAATGGCAGCTTGTCTGCAAATTGGAGAGACTAGCGGGGTGGGTTGACTTGATCCCCACAGGAGAGACTGGTTGGTACGGGGGAGAGACTGGTTGGATGGGTTGGGTTGCATACATTTGCTTCATATATATATATGTTCTGTTATGATAGTGGGCTCCAGCCCAAGATGTTGCTATATGGGTTCAGGCCCAGTGGATGACGGTAAGGGATTTCACACTGAGTTCTTATAACTCACCCCCCTTTTTCTTAACCCTTGTAGGTAATGCTCCATAATGAGAACTTGGGCCCATGGATGACTCGGTGGAGGCCATACTTCAGAAATGGTGTTATTGAACTTTAAATTTCTATTTCGATTTATTTTATTATTTTGCTATTTTGGTTTAAGTTGTAATAAGGCCTCTGGGATATGTTTAAATTGCTTTATGTTTAGTCGTACTTATTATATTGCTTAAATTGTTTTAACGGGGATTTTCTAAAATCATAAATAATGGTTTTCCAAAATTGATTAATAAATGGATTTTATAACAAACTTTTACAAATATTTTAACTCGAAAATTTTCTCTCGAATTATCAACAATATTTTCAAAAGCCACGGTTTTAAAGCTCACTACCTCGATTTTCGACTCATCAAACGATCTCTCAAAAATACTTGTATTTTCTCTACGTTTCCGCAACGATTTCAAAATACTTCTGCAGCTCTAATTCTAAACATCATATTTTTGTAAATTGTTTATTTCAAATATGCTTTCGCCACTAAAAAGGTTTTTAAAGATAATTACGTTTTCAAGTAGTTAACAATTGCTTAAGTATTTTTGGTTTTAACAAAGAGGCTGTAATTCTCAAACAAGTTTTTTCATGTGACACGCCAGATCTGGGCCTAACTTCTAGGCCGGGTTTGGGGTGTTACATTTTATTGTATCAGAGCCCGGTTGTAAAACTCGGCTGTGGTTTGGGTTCAAAAGTGCTTTCAAAGCTGATTAAGAATTTTAATTTATAAAAACATGTTCTAAAAGAAGTATGGCACCACGGGTATCCGACACCAAGTCAAGTAAGTATGTGTTTTTATTTTATGATTATTATGTTAGTACTGTGGTATGAAAATTCCACAAAGTAGAATACTCTAGAAATTTTAGTTTTAGGAGCTGAAACTATAGAGATTGAGACTTTAGGATGTGTATTGTGAAAACAACTTTACTTCCTATACTCCATAAAATATCGTTTAATAAACACTGAAACAGTATACTGATTCATAAAACTCGTAATAAGATTAAGTCGACATTAGTGAACATGAACGCTAGAAGATGTGGACGCGGTAGACGAGGACGTGGTAGAGGCCGAGGTGCTAGGGCTAGATCTTCAGCATCGGGGCATGTTTTCGAAAGGCAGGTGTTGGCATTGCCAGTGGCTGAGACGGAGTCTTATGACCGAGCTGGAATTGATGAGCTGACTCAGCTAGTTAGGGAGCTTATGGAGGAGGTTAGAGAAATTGGTCGAACACTTCGAATTGGGCGCGTGGACTGTAAGAAGAAATTAGATCGCGATTCTTTAGGGCCGCAGTCTCGTTCTGTGAAGCGTGTTAAGGCACGTCCAAACTTTCTCGCTTGCGATTATTGCGTAAGCGTCATCCGGAGAATGCTGGAGGAGGTCAGGAGCATGCTTGAGATGCGGGTCTAAGGAGCATAAGGCTCGGGATTGTTTCATCACCATCAAGTTAGGTATGTTTTGGTTGGACGTGATGATTAAATGTAGAAAATTTTAGGTATAAGTGGTAGATAACTGTTTGCTTCTGTGGTTAGATGTTTGGTTGTGTGAAAGAGGATTCAAGATTATGTTAAAAGTACCTTAGTGTTATTAAGATCAGAGTGCACAGCGAAAGCATAGTGGTGTGATTTGAGCAATGCGTTTAGTAGTTGGTTGGAAATTTCGAGGACAAATTTCTTTAAGGAGGGTAGAATTGTAACGACCTAAAATTGGGCCTAGTAGGATTGGGCCCAATGGGCCTTGGGCGTAGGAGTGTTTAAAAGTAATGGGAATTTGAGAACGGCATTATTTCAAGTTGGACTTATTAGGAGGGTGATTTTGGAAAGTTACGAGGCTTCTAGGAAGTTCCGGGTTCAAGTTAGGCTATAGGTAAATTTTATGTTTTAGCACTTTAAGGAGATATAGTAAGTGACCTCAATGTTTATGGAATTAAATGAGTAATGTGCTAGCATAAATGAGCATATGGCAAGGAGGTTAAGGCATCAAGTGGAGAGCATGGATGGAAGGGGTTCAAATCCCATCTTTTGCAAATTTTGACTATTATTTTTGTATTCTTTCCTAAGTGTCGGCCAAGCTAATAAATAAGGCAAGTTGGACTTTTTAAGTTTGGCAAGATGGCTAAGGATATTAGGAAAGGATGAAGGTAGGGAAAGAAATCAAAAGAAAAGTAAAGTATAGGGAACATGTTGGCACAAAGAGAGGAAAGTGTTTTAGAAAGTTTTGGTTGGCAAATGTTTGACCTTTTTGCCAAGGTATGTACGGTTTTGTTAGGGGGAAAGGAAGAGCTAGATTTCTCTTTTCTCTTGAGATCATTTTGTTAGTTTTTGGGTGCATGAGAGGTACACTTTTGTCTTTGAACATTTGTGTCTTCTTTTCAAATCCATCTTCCTCTTAGCTTTGGCCAAAATCTCCCAACACATTTGTGCATTCTTTTCTTTTGTTTGGCCGAAACACTCACCTTCCTCATCTCCCCTTTGATAGCCGAAATTACCAAAGCACTTTTCTCCATTCATTTTTCTCTTTTGACCATTTCATCAACCTTTTCTTCTTCTTTAATCGACATCACTTTGTGATCACATTTCCTGTTCGATTTTCTCTATAGTTGAACCCCTTATCATCCTATTTCTTCATCATTTCATTCCCCATCGTGTAGGAAAAATCTCTTCTTAATCGAATCGTGATCTTAGTGGGTGGCCGAATATCAAGTGGTAGAAATCGTAACAAAGAACCAAATCGCTCGATCACCTATCCCTCGTAATAAGAGACTCGGATTGTTGGTGCCGCGGAGAGAATCGTGTTACGGATTCCAAATAAGGTGTGTAATCCCGTACCCTACTGAATACATATTTGAAATGGTGGTAATCTCATATCTCTCTGAAAGTTCGCATGAAATGTTCTGTGATTTGGTCGAAATACCGAAGGAAATCGGAAACTAGCATCCGTGACCACTCGGGCGTACGTATTTTAGTAGTGGTAACCATATTTTGCAATGAAATAGTTTGGTCAGCAGCAGTGACGTGAATTTGAAAAATCACTAAAAATAGGATAAAGGGAGTTAGAAAGTGAAAAAGATATCGAAATAAAGCTTACTATGTCTATTTTTATATGAAAGAAACAAAGGAGGAAGAGGAATTGTATATTCTGTGATATCTTAATTTTAGTGAGACTGGTTCTGATTGACTTCGTGGTTCCCTGTTCTGTCTTGGAAAAATCAGTTAAAATTGTACAAAGTGAATTATGAGTTATAAGTTATATGTATAGATTTTTTAGTGAGCATATTTTCAATAGAAACAAGTGGGAGCAACATATGAAAACCGTACAATGAGATATTTGAATTTTGGGTAAGAGAGGTCAGAACCTTTGGTCAGTGAAACAAGGGTATATTTAATGAATAAACTGTACTAAACGACTAAGCCAAAAATTCTGGAAAAATTTTAGTAAGAAGATATATGAGTCTAGTTTCAATGAAAATTTACGGATTTAAATTTCGAGTTTCCTAACTCGAGTTATAGTCAATTTAGTCAGTATGATACAAATGGACAGTTTCAATTTTTATGCCCCACATTGGTAGTTAAGTCTAGGTTGCCGAATTACCAAAATACCATTGGAGGGTAAATTACCGAAATACCCTTAGTGGGTAAAATTACCGATTTACCGAAATGCCCCTATGGGCCGAATTGATAGAATGCCTTAGTGGGCTGAATTACAAAGCTCAATAATGGGCCAATTCATCGTATTAAATTACTAGACTAATGATTGTTATACATGTGGATATTTTATGTTGTTATGTGTATTGCATCATCACATATTGCATGGGATGGGAAACTTGAATGAAGAGAAGTATAGACCAGTGGCATTGCCACAAACTCTGATATGGGCTATGTACCAATTTAAATATGGCTTTGTGCCATCGTGATTAAGGTTGTGTGCCGATTATATTGCCGTATATGATTCCGGTGGCTCTGCTACAAATTCTGATATGGGCTATGTGCCAATTTAAATATGGCTTTGTGCCATCGTGATTACGGCTGTGTGTCGATTATGTTACCGTATATGATACTCTGGTGGTTAAGCCACAAAATTATTATAAATGGCACTTGTGTCTCAAAAATGGAGAGATCAGGCGGGGTGGGTTGACTTGATCCCCACAAGAGAGACTGGTTGGTACGAGGGAGAGACTGGTTGGATGGGTTGGGTTGCATACATTTGCTTAATATATATATATATGTTCTGTTATGATAGTGGGCTCCGGCCCAAGATGTTGCTATATGGGTTTAGGCCCAGTGGATGATGGTAAGGGATTTCACACTGAGTTCTTGTAACTCACCCCCCTTTTTCTTAACCCTTGTAGGTAATGCTCCGTAATGAGAACTTGGGCCCATGGATGACTCGGTGGAGGCCATACTTCAAAATGGTGTTATTGAACTTTAAATTTCTATTTCGGTTTATTTTATTATTTTGCTATTTTGGTTTAAGTTGTAGTAAGGCCTGCAGGATATGTTTTAAATTGCTTTATGTTTAGTCGTTACTTATTATATTGCTTGAATTGTTTTAACGGGGATTTTCTAAAATCATAAATAATGGTTTTCCAAAATTGATTAATAAATGGATTTTATAACAAACTTTTACAAATATTTAACTCGGAAAATTTCTCTCGAATTATCAACAATATTTTCAAAAGCCACGGTTTTAAAGCTCAATACCTCAATTTTTGACTCATCAAACGATCTCTCAAAATTACTTGTATTTTATCTACGTTTTCGCAACGATTTCAAAATACTTCTGCAGCTCTATTTCTAAACATCACATTTTTGTAAATTGTTTATTTCAAATATGCTTTCGCCACCAAAAAGGTTTGTAAAGATTATTATGTTTTCAAGTAGTTAACAATTGCTTAAGTGTTTTGGGTTTTAACAAAGTGGCTGTAATTCTCAAACAAGTTTTTCCATGTGACACGCCAGATTCGGGCCTAACTTCTAGGCCGGGTTTGGGGTGTTACACAATGTGTTTGTGATTAAATGGTATTTGAGTATGAATGCATAAATGTATGATTTATGTATGTTAAAGGATGTGTATTGATCGGTAATACCTCGTAACCCTACTCCGATGACGGATACAGGTTAGGGGCGTTACATATATTGCATGTATAGGGACTTTGGTCATTTTGGTTATGAGATGATAATGATTTTGGTCATTTGAAATGAATTGTATATGTATATGTTTTGGATTGTATATATAGCCGTGTGAGTTGGCTTATATTGCTGATTTTGATGATGTAAATAAGTGTGCAAATGACTTTTGTTTTGAGTTTAGTAATTGTCCTATAAATGCTAATTGTGATAGGTAGTTTTTGAATTAGTATTTGGAGTATGAAATAGTCCATGTTTGAGGAATGGTATGTTGTGTTATTAGGTGAAATAATGCATGTTTGAATGTATCCATATTAATGATTTGAGATTTTAGGTATTGGTATGAAAATGTTTGGCAAAATGTAGATTATGTATGCCTTGTTGTGGTTGGTAATAAAATGGTATGATTTATGGTTGGATGAGTTTAAAAGAATGCCTATTAATGCTATGATTTGGTGTGTAATATCCGGGAGTTATGGCTTGTGCATTATTGCTTAATTATGTGAAGTAGCATGCCTATGTGCATTATAAATATGTTTTATGAATTTTGAGAACTGAAGAGTGTAGGTGAATGCCTTAGAAAATACTGTATTTTAAAGTTTTAAAGAGGAGCTAAGCTTGATAGGCCTTAAGAAAATTAGTAGGGGAAATATGACACAAAAATGGGCTTGTTTAAGTGGCTTGGAGGCGCCACTTAAAGCCTCTGTAAGTGACGGCACAAGGAGTGTCAGAGAGGCCTAGGTTCGAGCCGCAAGGGAAGCAAATAGGAGAGTTTTATTTTGCTGCAAGATTGAGCAAGAGTGGACGACAATGGGGCACTAGGGGATGAGTTTAAAATGTGGTCTAATCCTTTTAAAATTTCATTAAAGTAAGGGATAATTGATGATTTATTTTAAATTATTTTGATTGTGCAAGGAAGAGGAAAAATAGGAGAATAACAAGGGATTTGATAGTGAGAGGAGGAGTTGGCCGAATAGGGGACTCTAGGTGGAGTAATTTCGGCAAAAAGGGGGAAGTGAGGCCATTCTTAATTCTTTTCTTTTCTCTTTTGTTCCTCTGCCGAATTCTCTAGCAAATATCCTCTCTTCTCTTTTATTTTGTCAAAGCCGAAATACCCTGTGTTCTAGCCGAATCTCCATCAGCAACCTTCTTCTTCTTTTGCAAACTCAATCAAAAGCCGAATATACCAATAACCCCTAGTCGATTGTCCATTAAACCCCAAAAGCTGAAAAATTGTTGATCAACAGCTAGCTAGAGCCGAATCTCTCTGTGGTGTCGAGCAGAGTACATCGATGACTACGATATTAAGGGTAAGATTGGTTGTTATTCGATTTTCAATCCTTTTCTTTTAGCCGAAACTTAAGGATTAATCTATTTTTGTTCTTGGCCGAAACATGGAAAGATCTTTCGGGATTTCCATAGTAGCCGACTTCTAGGGAGATCATTCGGGATTTCAGATCTAAGGTAAGTAAGGTGAGAGATTAGGCCGAAGGCTATATATTCAAATGTTGGAATTGGATCTGACATAGTGCTTGTAGGGATTTCGATAGAGACCAAGGACAAGTGATACTTCGGGATTTAGATCCACAAGGTATGTTAAGGGAATTGGTGTCTAGCCGATTGCAAGAGGGAATATCACAGAGTTTTGGGATTTGATTAGTAATCAAATTGGCAGCAAGGTAAGGATTTTGGTTGCAATAATCCTTCGGGATTTGATTATCTAGCCGAATGGCTTGTTGCTAACATGCTTAAGGATGGTCGAATGTAGGAACTGAGGATCTAGAGTATTAGAGCGGGATTTTTGGGATTTCAGTGAACTCGTTAAGTAAACCAGGTGTGTATCCCACACTGAATCTTCATTGATTTACGATATTATTTTAATATATGTGTTAATAATAATATGAAAAGTGGGCTAAGGTACCATGCAATGGTACAAAGTACTCAGGTACGTAATCTTAACATCATGTTAATAAATGTTATGAACATGTGGAATATGGCATGTATGTGAATATTGATAAGAATGTGAAATAAGGCCTAAGCCATGATAATTGCATGATTTGTATGACATGGGGCATATGGGTTATATGGAAAGGGGAAGTGATCTGGTGGTTTATACCACAATATCTGAATGTGGTGACTTCGGTCACATAATCCGAATGTGGTGACTTCGGTCACGTAATCTGAATGTGGTGACTTATGTCACAAAATATATTATCTGGTGGCTATGCCACAATATATAAGGGTGATGAGCACGTCGTCTGCGCAGCGATCGCTTTCTTGATGATGTGTAGCGGATGGGTGGGTCGATTTAGTAATCCCCACGGTGTGATGGTTGGTACGGGTGATGTGTAGCGGATGGTTATCTAGGTTTGGGTTCGGGATTGCATCATTATATTTAATTGCTATTTGTATATGTATGAATTGTTATGCCTAAATCGTTGGGATTTAGTGTTGGTATGTACACACCGAGTCTGCTTTGACTCACCCCATTGAGGATATTTTTCAGTGTGACACTCAAGAACGGACCGGGTCGGCAGGAGCTCTGGTGGCCATGCTCAGCACAGGATTAATTTTATTTTGGACTTTTTATTGTTTTGAGTATTTCGAATTTATTTCGGGTTTTGTTTTGATGTAATAAGGCCACTAGTATGAAACTGATTATGCATGCATTTTTAATTATTTAGTATGATACGAATTTTATCAATTTAAAGTTTAAGCAACTTTTCTTAAAATAAATTTTAAATGTTTAGACACCTAAACACAAACGATTTTCGAATTAAAGATTAACTCCAAAACAACTCGGTAATTTTTTTTATAAACCACCCAAATTTTCCAAAGTAATAAACATGAATTTGAAACGTTTTACTCGAGGAGCATACCAGATCCAGTCTGGGCTCGTGGGCCGAGTTTGGGGTGTTTCATGGTGCCTTTGAGTTTGATGTAGGTGAGCATAAGTTTGGGTGGAAAAATGGCTTGGTTAATAGCCTATTTTTGTCCACATGGACGTGTGTCTCAGCCGTGTGCGACGCACGGTCAGATTACACGGCTGTGTGTCCCTTGGTGCTGAATTAGAAATCAAGTCAGTATACTCCACACGGACTCACACACAGGCGTGTGACATGGCCGTGTGGCATAAGTCAGTATACTCTACAGGTTTGGCACGGCCTAGCACACGGCCTGGCACACGGGCGTGTATGGCCTTTTTAAGGCACACGGGCTAGCCACACAGGCTTGTGTGTTGGCCGTATGACCCAAGTCAAAGAGTTACACAGGGTTGGACACGGGCTGGGACACGGCCCTATGCTTTAATTTTGAATGTCCACACGGCCTGTGACACGGGCGTGTGTCCCCTGTTTTTGAGAAAATTTTCTAAGTACTTCAAAAGTTTCTAAAGTTATCGGTTTAGTCCCGAACAACTCTGAATGCATGTTTAGGGCATCGTAAGCTCGTATTAGGGACAAAATGTTTGATTGTGATTGAAATGTATATGATTTGATTCATTGTATATGAAATTTATGTTTAGAATGTGGTATAAGTTCGGTAATGCCCCGTAACCCTATTTTGTTGTTGAATACGGGTGAGGGGTATTACATTTATTGGTATCAGAGCTATGGTTTAGTCGATTCTCAGACTAACGTAGCGTGTGTGAGAGTCTAGCTATACATGCCATATATAACTTGTGATAGTGTGATGACTCCTGACAATTTAAATTGTGTTTTTGTATAGTAAATGTGTAACACCCCTCACCCGTATTCAACGCCAGAATAAGGTTACAGAGCATTACCGGACTTACAACACATTTATACATACTTTTTTTCTCAATTCAAACATTCATCATTCAATCTCAATCAATATGTCCCTAGTACGAGCCTACGAGGCCCTAAACATGCTTTAGGAGTGGGTCGGGACTAAACTGATAACTTAAGAAACTTTCACGAACTTTGAAAATTTTTCTCAAAGCAGGGGACACACGCCCGTGTGGCCAGGCCGTGTGTCTCACACGGCCACTAGACACGCCCATGTCAGAGGCTGTGTGGATATTCGAAATGGAAGCACATGGCCGTGTCCCAGCCCGTGTCTTACCCCGTATCCATGTAACACCCCAAACCCGGCCTAGACGTTACGACTGGATCTGACGTGTCACATCGAAGTGTTGATTTGAAATCTGGTCTTGTCGATGGAAGTTTGTGACTAAATTTTAAATCCCTTTTAAATTAATTGCTATTGAAGCTGTTGGTGTTGTAAAATCAAAACTTGTTGACCAATTATTGGTCATATCAGTTGTTACAAGTTTATTACTCTGAAAAAACCGCAGAAGCTTTTCTACTTGTAGACCTTAAAATTTGAAATGCGTGATTTTCTTTGGAAACAATTATTATTTTGAAAAACCCGTTTTTCCTAATCTAGCAGGTAGAAGTAAGAAGTTAAAACCAAATAAAAGTTAAACCTCAAATGGCCTTATTACATATCAATACGGGATCCACGGTCGTCTCATGCGACCCTATCACATCAATACTGGATCCACAGTCGTCTCCTGCGACCCGTGCGACCCTATCAGAATAATACTGGATCCACAGTCGTCTCGTGCGACCCGTGCGACCCTATCAGAACTTCCTCTATATCAATATCCCAACCCCATGCAATATGTCGTGTATGTCATGCTCAATCGTTACACGTGTATGCAAAATGGCCATGCTTAGTAAAAAACATTTAGACATATATTAAAAGCATATCAGTCATACAACCACCGTCAAGTCAGTTAAAACACAGTCATACAATTCCAGTCAAATCATAGCACAAGTCAGTCATTTTCCCATGATCACTGTAAATCAGAGTTTTAAAATTTATAAAAAATGATCGAACCTGGAAACTAACTCTGACAACGATTGAGGCAAGTGCACCTATCGAACAGTAGTATAGCTTAGGCAAGACCGAATTATCGAACCCAAATGAACTAAAAGTGCTAATACTCACCGTCTTTTTATTATTTAGCCTTAATATAAAGTGATGGTTGTTTAAACTAAAACTAATCTACTTACTAAGCTAAGATGCAAAAAAAAAAAAATGAATTCGGGAAATAACTTTTGGGAAAACTCAGTTGACTCAAGCGATACCCTTAGGAAAAATCCACCTAGACTTCACTTGTTATTTAACCTTGAACCATATGATTTATTTACTTAGTTTGATCCGTGAGACTCCCTAACGTATATTAAACCCTCTCTCGAGGCGAATAACATCTAACCCTAGGTTAATTAGTGGAACTCTCGTTCGCTTATAATAACCCCCTAGAATAGCAGTAAATCGATCTGTGGACTCCCATATTAGGTTTCACCCTAATCCGAAAAAAACTCGTCACCCTATCTCTAGGCGTGCGATCAACTCCGCTTAATCATGTTGGATCTACTCTTAGGTAGGGTCTATTCCTCCTGCACCTAAGCACATTAGATTTGGATTAAGTTCACACAATTAAGAAAAACTAAGTTATTATCATATAATTCAAAAATCAAATAACAAGATTCATCATAGGTTTC
The DNA here is from genome assembly GCA_025698515.1 of Gossypium sturtianum. Taxonomy (NCBI): domain Eukaryota; kingdom Viridiplantae; phylum Streptophyta; class Magnoliopsida; order Malvales; family Malvaceae; genus Gossypium; species Gossypium sturtianum. The sequence continues at coordinate 130,561,502 of CM046948.1, forward strand.
ATCCCCTTCGGGTATCCGAAGGTTTAGTTTATGACAATAAAGGAAAACATCTCAAGAGAAAAGATAAAACAAAACATAAGAAATCCCTAAAACCTCCTGAAGAAATTGAAAAGGAGATCCTCTGTCTTGAGTAGAATTTCGGCTTCTTGAGATGGATCAACTGGCTATCTTCGAGTGATTCTCACAAATCTGACCTTTTCGGCTTGGCTTCTTGGCCTAGCTCGTCGCCCCCTTTCAACTGGTACCTAGGGTGTATTTATAGGCTTTTGAAACACGTTTCTTTCTCCCTAAGTATCCTTTCCCAAATGAAATTACTCTTCTCCATGGCAGAGGCACGGGCATGGCACACGCCCGTGTAAATCGTGGTCAGGCCGTGTTCGACACTGTTGAATGAGGTACGACCGTGTAAGTCGTGGTAAGGCCGTGTTCTAGTAGGAATGGTGGCACGGCCGTGTGGCTTGAAGTCCAGGCCGCGTTGATTTGGTGGCTTGGCGCTACTTGGTCCGTTTTAAGCCCGTTTCTCATTCTTTTCGTCATTGGGTGCTTTTCTGAGTATAAGACATGAAAAGAAAGGATTAAGAGCACATTTTTACATAAATTGGGGCTTAAATCATCCAAAAGCATACTAAATGTGCGCTTAGAATATGTTACTTTTACGGTTTATCAAATACCCCCACACTTAAGCTTTTGCTTGTCCTCAAGTAAAATTCTCAACTTACAATTAAAACAAACTTTCTGTAATTCCTAATTCTATTGATAGTGTCTCATCATAATTCAGGGATAATTTATACATGGATAATTCAATTCAAAGTGTCCTAAAAATTCAAACAGTATAAGTCATAGATTCTGTAGCACAAAACATAGGTTTTTCCCTTCATTTAAATAATTACCTCTGATTCGAAATCGACAAGGATTGACATCCTCACAAAAGATTCGCTCAAATCACTCAAAGTGTTCAAGGTTCAAAATTTTGGCACTCAAAAGTCAAAATGAAGAGTTAGTCCCATAGGCTTGCATTAAAATCAAATCTCCACCACTGAAATATGAGATGAAACACAAATCAAAAGGTCTTTAACAGGGTTGTAATGGGGCTAGGGTTAAGGTATGGAGTATGGCTGAATTAGAGGGTTAGAATCGAGATTGAATTGACAAATTACCTAACTAAGAACTAATGACTAATAATAATTACATCAATTGAAAACTAATAATGCTAACACTATGAGCTTCTTCTTCGATATCTGGGATTCAAGCGTATAAGCTCATTTAATCACAACTAATAATGAATACTGAATATACTTTTTTTAATTTTTTTTAAGAACAAACTATAAATACATAACTGAAATAAAAGCTAGTTAGGCTATTAATCAAATCAAATCTCGATATAAGGGTAGTCAAAAGGAATGGTGATAACAAAAACAAAGGGGTTCTGGGTTAATATTAGTGTGTGAGTCAATAAATAGGGTTGTTAGGATTAAAAGGGGTTCACTAGGGGTTAATTATGAAGGTAGGCTTTTTATGGAGTAAGTGGGTTAGATCCTAGGTGCCTTTATCATCTCTGTGTTTCAAATCAAAAAATGTGGTCTCGACATGTATAATCGATGCAAGTTCTAGAATAACAAATCACTGTTGACATACTCATAATCAATAAAGTGAGCAAGAAAAAGAATATATGCTCTATAAGGCTCAAAATCTCACAAAAATTATGCGTATTTTGATGTCAACCTCGTAAATTTCAAACTTCAAGGTAATATTTAAACTCAGTTTGACACCCTAGCAAATGTTTTATTTTCTGAAAAATAGACTTATCATGCTTGATTCTCTAGTATTCTTAGAATTTAATTATCAATGCACAATTATCAATGACTTAATCTAAAACATATCAATAAAAATCATAAATCATCAGAAATTTCATCCTAATTAGTAATATGAGTAAATTACTTAAAAAAAAGACTAAATTCAGGGATTTTGTTAGGTATCTTCTTAGGTTTTTCACCCCCCACACTTAAGATGAACATTGCCCTCAATGTACAAAGTTAGATAATAACACAATAATATTAAAATCATAAGATATGGGGATAAGTGAAAACTTCCTGAATTTTCGGATGATTCCTTGAGAGGAGATTGTGCCTTTGGTGGTGGTGATAGGCCGTCTGGATGACGAACCTGCGCTAGATAAAGAAATTGGGACACTCGTAGAGAATTATCCAGGGATCCTTAATACATAATTAAAGTAAACTACATATGAAATAAAGGACAATGAAGATAAAGATAAGGAGACTAAGAAGAAAACTAAAATTAAAAGAAAAGATGGATGGACTATAGAGTCATTATTTTTGGGTGTGATTTCTAAGGCTGAGGTTATGGTGGTGGTGGTGGCATGATTCCCAAGCAGCCTTAAGAACCTAAAAACAAGAAACTAAAACAAAATAAACTAAATTAAGTAGTAAAGAAGTAAAGATAAAGAAAATAAAGGAGAAGGAAAAAATAAAAGAACAGATAATTGGTCTCAAAGACCCTTGGCTTGTTGTTTGGATGAAGCTGCCGACATGAACTCAGGTGAATCGGTCTCCTTTGAGAAGATTAGCCTCTTACGCTTCTTTGCCATGGATATGAATTTAATGTAGCTCAAGAGTCTAAGGATTTATTAGGAAAAAGAAAAAGAAAAGAGAAAGGAAAGGAAGGAAGAAGGATAGAAGAAAGAAGTGGGTTAATAAGAGGAAGGAGCAGGGTAAGGTGTTTAAATAAACTTTCAGGTCTGGCAGTTTTCCCACGCCCGTGGGTTGAGGGTGTGTCAATGCACACAGTCGCCTCGCATGGCCGTGCTCTAGGGCGTGTTGGTTCCCCACGCTCGTGTCTAGCCTGTGTTCAACAAGTCAGTATATTAGCACGGTTAGCTGGCACGGGCGTGTTGAGCCCGTGGTTGGCAAGTCAGTAGCTTCGCACGGCCGTCAAGCATGGCCGTGTCACTTTTTCGGTGCCTGTGGGAGAGTGGTTGAGTCCGTGATTGCCAGAAATTAGTTCATTCTGACTTGTACCATCTTGCCATGTTAGTACCAAGATTCTTGAGGTACACACGGCTACGGCCACGACCGTGTGCAAGGCCGTGTGTCCTGGAATTCTGCACCCCTTATTAGTTTATAACTACGTGTTCAGAAAGAAGAGAAGAAAAGAAAAATAAATTTAAAGCAAAATATGAGAATAAATTATATTAGTGCTCGGGTTGCCTCCCAAGAAGCGCTCGTTTATAGTCTTAAGCTAGACTCTCTTCTCATTTGCATCTTCATGGTGGTTTGAGGAGTTGGAAGTCCTTCCTCATGTTATTATCTGTATCCTCGTGAAAAAATTTAAGTCGAGATGCGTTTATAGTAAAAGTACCAAAAATAGGATTACTTACCTCGACTGCTCCGTGTGGAAAAACACTGGTTACCCTAAAAGATATTTTTTTGTTTGTGCTAGGGTCCGGAGGAGATATTCGAGGATTTACCTGATCTAACAGTACTTGGTCCCCTATTTTAAAGTGATTTGTTGTTCCTATTAGCTCTTTTGGGGGCTCTTTCGGTTTTATCTTGTGTGGTTCAGATTCTTCGTCGTGTATCCCTAATTTCTCCTTGAAGTGTGTCTTCCACTCGTCTAGATCATCGAACTGAATCCCTCGATCGTCATGAGTTATTTCTTTATTGACATGGGGTTTAGGATCGAGCTCAGTTGTATTCTTTGGTGGTGCTTCCTAAAAATAAGGGTTAACCGAATGGTTATCAGTAGAATTTACGTTCTCACCTTGATTACTCGACGTTCTAGCCGAATCGAGAGCCTTGATGGTGACTGTCTCATTACCTACGCAAAGTATGAGTTCTCCTGCATCAACATCAATTTTAGTCCTGGCAGTTGCTAAAAAGGGTCTTCCTAAAATTAGGGGGATCGAATTATCCTCATCCATGTCTAAGACAACAAAATCTACTGGGAACACAAATTTGTCTATTTTTACAAGAACATCTTTGATAATACCCCTAGGAATTCTAACAGTTTTGTCAGCTAATTGAATGCTCATCCTAGTTTGTTTGGGTTTCCCTAGACCTAATTGTTTAAACAATTTATAAGGCATGACATTTATGCTTGCCCCTAAATCAGCTAACGCATTATCAACAGTTAGTCTACAAATTAAACATGGAATTGTAAAACTCCCTGGATCTTTTAGCTTTTATGGTAGCCTATTTTGGAGAATTGCTGAGCACTTTGCATTAAGTTCCACATGTGACGATTCGTCTAACTTCCGTTTGTTTGTCAGAATCTCTTTTAAAAATTTCCTAGAATCTGGCATCTGAGACAGATCTTCAAGTAATGGTAAGTTAATATGTAATTTCTTTAAGAGTTTAAGAAACTTACCGAACTGTTCTTCTGTGTCGTCTCTTCTTAATGCCTCAGGGTAAGGTACGCGAGGTTGGTACTCCTTGATTACTGATTTTGGCTTGTCTTGTGTTACCTCAACTTTACCTTTTTCTACCTCGTTTCCTTGTGTTGAGATGGATTTATCTACCCTTGTATTCTCCTGAGCTGTTATGGCTTGGATCTGCTCTTTAGGATTAATTTCAGTGTTACTTGGTAGACGCCCTTACGGTCGTTCGGATAATAGCTTTGCAATTTCTCCGACTGACTGGGTAATTTCCCCGATTACCTTTGTAAGTCCTCCAACTTGGTTCTCGATCATTTTGATCAATGTTTGTTGGGTGTTGAGCGCTACCTCATTTTTTTGGAGACGGGCTTCTGTGGATGCTATGAATTTGTTCAACGTCTCTTCAAGACTCGGCTTCTTTTCCTGTGGATAGGGCTGATTTTGGAAATTTTGAGGAGGTTGTTGTCTTTGATTTCCTTGATTTCCTTGTCCTCCCCACGAAAAGTTTGGGTGGTTCCTCCAACCTGGATTATAATTATTACTATATGGGTTATTATTGGATCTGAAATTGTTACCTATATAGTTCATCTGTTCGCTCTCTATGCCCGGTTGGTAGGGTGGGTACTCAGGATTCGCCACGGTTCCACTTGCGTCGCACTGCATGACTGGATGTACCTGCGAAGAACACAAACTATCAATATTCTTATTCATCAATTCTACCTGATTTGATAGCATGGTTACTGCATCGTGGTTGTAAACTCCGGCTATTTTTGTTGGCCTTGTTCTTGTAACTTGCCACTGATAGCTATTCAACGGCATCTCTTCGATAAACTCGTAGGCTGCCTCAGGAGTTCTATTATTCAGGGTTCCACTGGTGGCTGAATCAAATAATTGCCTCGTTGAAGGATTCACACCGTTGTAAAAAGTTTGGACTTGGAGCCACAATGGTAATCTGTGGTGTGGGCATCTCCTCAAGAGATCTTTGTATCTCTCCCATGCGTCGTATAATGTCTCTAAATCCATCTGCACAAAAGAAGATATATCATTACGTAATTTGGTTGTTTTGGCCGGTGGGAAATATTTTAATAGAAATTTTTCGGTCATTTGTTCCCATGTAGTGATTGACCCTCGTGGTAACGAGTTTAACCACTGTTTAGCTTTATTTCTTAGTGAAAAGGGAAATAACCGAAGACGTATGGCATCGTCAGAAACGCCATTTATTTTGAAGGTATCACAGAACTCTAAAAAATTATCTATATGAGTGTTTGGATCTTCATCCTGCAAACCATCAAATTGAACAAATTATTGAATCATTTGAATAGTGTTAGGCTTTAATTCAAAATTATTAGCAGCTATAGCAGGCCTAACAATACTCGATTATGCCCCTGTTAAATGAGGTTTAGCATAATCATACATAGTACGAGGAGCATTCTGATCCGCCACATCATTTTGTGGTGGTGGATTATTTTCGTCCATCCCTTCAGTAGGATTGGATCTGTCTTCTCGCTCTCCTTGGTAATTTAGGGCTCGCCTAATTTCTCTGCGATTTCTTCGAGCGGTAGCTTCAATATCACTATCGTATTCTAAAGGTCCTCTCGGGTTCCTTCTAGTCATAAACTAGAGGTACCTTCCAGGAAAAGAAAGAAAGAAAATTTAGCAAATTTAAAATTAAACTAAAAATAAATTGCGAAAAAAATAATGGCTAAAGTAATAAAAATAGAGTTTTCTTAATATTTTAGTTCCCCGGCAACGGCGCCAAAAACTTGATCACTGTAAATCAGAGTTTTAAAATTTATAAAAGAATGATCGAACCTGGAAACTAACTCTGACAACGATTTAGGCAAGTGCACCTATCGAACAGTAGTATAGCTTAGGCAAGACCGGATTATCGAACCCAAAGGAACTAAAAGTACTAATACTCACCGTCTTTTTATTATTTAGCCTTAATATAAAGTGATAGTTGTTTAAACTAAAACTAATCTACTTACTAAGCTAAGATGCAAAGAATAAAACAATGAATTCGGGAAATAACTTTTGGGAAAACTCAGTTGACTCAAGCGATACCCTTAGGAAAAATCCACCTAGACTTCACTTGTTATTTAACCTTGAACCATATGATTTATTTACTTAGTTTGATCCGTTAGACTCCCTAACGTATATTAAACCCTCTCTCAAGGCAAATAACGTCTAACCCTAGGTTAATTAGTGGAACTCTCGTTAAACATAATAACCCCTAGAATAGCGATGAAATCGATCGTGGACTCCCATATTAGGTTTCACCTAATCCGGAAAAATCTCGTCACCCTATCTCTAGGCGTCCGATCAATCAAGCTTAATCATGTTGGATCTACTCTTAGGCGGGGTCTATTCCTCCTCCACCTAAGCACATTAGATTTGGATTAAGTTCACACAATTAAGAACAAACTAAGTTATTATCATATAATTCAAAAATCAAATAACATGATTCATCATAGGTTTCATCCCCTTTGGGTATCCGAAGGTTTAGTTCATGACAATAAAGGAAAACATCTCAAGAGAAAAGATAAAACAAAACATAAGAAATCCCTAAAACCCCCTAAAGGAATTGAAGAGGCGATCCTCCGTCTTGAGTAGAATTCCAGCTTCTTGAGATGGATCAACTGGCTATCTTCGAGTGATTCCCACAAATCGACCTTTTGACAGGCTTCTTGGCCTAGCTCGCGCCCCTTTCAGCGGGGTACTTAGGGTGTATTTATTGGCTTTTGAAACACGTTTCTTTCTCCCTAAGTATCCTTTCCTGAATGAAATTACTCTTCTCCACGGTAGAGGCACGGCCATGGCACACGCCCGTGTAAATTATGGTCAGGCTACGTTCGACACTGTTGAATGGTGGCACGGCCATGTAAGTCATGCTAAGGTCGTGTTCTAGTAGGAATGGTGGCACGGCCGTGTGGCTTGAAGTCCAGGCCGTGTTGATTTCGTGGCTTGGCCCAACTTGGCCCGTTTTAAGCCCGTTTCTCGTTCTTTTCGTCATTAGGTGCTTTTCTGAGTATAAGACATGAAAAGAAAGGATTAAGAGCACCTTTTTACATAAATTGGGGCTTAAATCATCCAAAAGCATACTAAATGTGTGCTTAGAATATGTTACTTTTACGGTTTATCAACCCACAAGGGCAAAACAATCATTTTACCCTTACAAGGGTATTATGGTAATCCTACCCTATAGAGGTATTTCAGTAATTCTACCCTACAGGGGTATTTCAGTAATTCTACCCTACAGGGGTATTTCAGTATTTCTACCCTACAGGGATATTTCGGTAATTTTATAAACTGAGGGTATTTTTGTAATTTCACAACCAAGGGGTACTTCGATAATTTGCAAACCAGGTTCGGTAATTTTGTAAACTGGGAGCATTTTGGTAATTTCGGTAATTTACACACCTGATAGGAATCTAGAGTTAATCCGCGCTCCGAACACTCCTATGACCAAACGCCAACCAAGGTATGCTTACTCTCCTCATAGATCGCTCTATTTAAAGCCAGCTTCTCGCCCAACCTCATGTTAGCTTCCCGATGTGGGATCCCTCCATCAATCCTCCAAAACCGCTCCAAATTAGCAAAATAGTCACATTTTGCATGCAAGGGGTTTCGAACTCAGGCTCCCCTGTAACTTAATCCACGCCGCTAGCCACCTTACCAACTAGCTCCTTGTGTAACAAAACAAGCACAACTAAATATAAGCATATGGACAAAAGTCTAAGTTCATTTAAAAGGAAATCAAAATGAATTGCAAGCGCCAAGACTTGAACCCATGCTCCCTTGCAACCTTAATGACGCCTTGCCACTAGACCACTCACTTCCTTGTGTCATATTTTAACCAAACAAATTTATAAGGCCTTCCAGCTAACGCCAACTCCCCTTTAAGGAAAAACTAAAATTTTTGCTAGAGCTCTGGTTTGAACCCAGGACTTCTCCAACACTCCCAACTCTTCCCAAATCACTTAGCCACTAGACTAAACATGCAATTAGTAAAATATCCTCGCACAACTAAAATCCAATTACTCCGATACTCGAAGCCCATTTCTCCTAGGACCAAAATTTGGGGCGTTACAAATCACCCCTCCTTAAAGAAATTTCGTACTCGAAATTTCCAACTAACAGGGTGGTTGTGTAACAACTACACCCCTATGCTACCACTGCACACTCTCATCCCAATAACACTAATACACTTTTAACTTAATCTTGAAACCTCTTACACACAACCAAACATCTAACCACAGAAGCGAACATATATTTATCTCACATGCACACAATTTCTATATCCAACACCACATCCAAACATTTCCAAACATACACAGAATACAAAATCTAAATTCAAGTGTCTTAGTTTTAAATAGATAACAGTATCAAGGAAACTTACAGATTCGATGCCGGAGACTCGGTCAACCAGACTTTCAGAAAAACATTTAGAAAACATTTTGAATACCCTATATCTTTTCAAATCAATTTTAAAACCCAATCCACAACCGAATTTTGCAATCGGGCTCTGATACCACTAAATTTAACACCCCAAACCCGGCCTAGAAGTTAGGCCTGAATCTGGTGTGTCACATTGAAGTGTTTTTCGAAAACCTTGTTTTCATTAAAAACCCTTATTGTTTAAAAGCTCAAGTAAATTCTCAGCTACGTTAGTTTATTTTTAAAACGTGGTACATTGAAAAATTATTAATTTTATTCCCAAAATATCTTTTTAGTTGCGGAAGCAAATTTTGAAAGAAATTGATTTACGAAAAAGATTAAGTCGCGAAACCATTTCAAAAATGTTGCGAAAACGTAGTGTTTTTAAAAACAGTTAACATTTTGGAAAACCGTGATTTACTTCTAACGGATATAATTTAAACATAAATAAAACCCAAAGTTAAAATCCAAAAACTTTAAGAGGCCTTATTACAAAAATTAAAACCCAAAATAGAATCTAAAGCAAAAATGAAATCCAAAGCCAGTCGTGTGGTCATCTTCGAGTCCCTCGCAGCACCAATCCTCCTAAAGATGGGGATTACCTGCACAGTTAAAAACGGGGTGAGTTTGCAAAAAATCAGTGTGTAATCCCCTCTTAACTAAAATAGTTAGTAAAGCATGTAAATCATAATCGATGCAGGCGGAGCCCAATTACAGTAACATAACAATATGTGTGGATCTAAGCCCAGTACAATTTCACTTGGGTCTTAGCCCTTATCAGAACTAAATGGGCCTAGCCCATTCTCCATGTCAGTAACAAGTGGGCCTAGCTGATATCAGAATCAATTCCATATGCATAATGTGTGATGCATGCTAACCCATCCCATCCAACCCTGCACTTGCCTCCGTCCAACCCTGCACTACCTGCGGGGAATAAATCACCCACGCCATCCCTACACTAACAGTGTTAGCACCGGTTGCGGTACTAACCAAAATCACAGCATAGCTGCTAGTATTTATGTGGCTTTAAGCCTTCAGTAATGGTTTCATGATTGGCACATAGCCATTGGTAACTATAATAAGATCGGCACATAGCCATCAGCTACGGTAATATAATCGGCACACAGCCTTGAGGAAAGATGATCGACACAGAGTCATCGATATATATGTTAGGCACATAGCCACGGGTAAATACGATTGGCACAAAGCCATAATCAAGATGGCACAGAGCCATGTTTAGGTTGGCACAGAGCCATAATCAGATTACGTAGCTTTAAGCCGTCCGTCGGTCCACAGTCGTCTCATGCGATCCGTGCGACCTTAACAGATCAATACTGGATCCACAGTTGTCTCATGCGATTCGTGCGACCCTATCAAATCAATACGGGATCCACGGTCGTCTCATGCGACCCGTGCGACCCTATCAGATCAATACTAGATCCACGGTCGTCTCATGCAACCCGTGCGACCCTATCAGAACTTCCTCCGTATCAATGTCCCAACCCCATGCAATATGTCGTGTATGTCATGCTCAATCGTTACACGTGTATGCAAAATGGCCATGCTCAGTAACAAACATTTAGACATATATTGAAAGCATATCAGTCATACAACCACCGACAAGTCAGTTAAAACACAGTCATACAATCCCAGTCAAATCATAGCACAAGTCAGTCATTTACCCACAAGGGCAAAACAATCATTTTACCCTTACAAGGGTATTACGGTAATCCTACCTTACAGAGGTATTTCAGTAATTCTACCCTATAGGGGTATTTCAGTAATTCTACCTTACAGGGGTATTTTAGTAATTCTACCCTCCAGGAGTATTTCGGTAATTTTACAAACTGGGGATATTTTTGTAATTTCACAACCCAGTGGTACTTCGGTAATTTGCAAACCAGGTTCAATAATTTTGTAAACCAGGGGCATTTTGGTAATTTTGCAAACCAGGGGTATTTTGGTAATTTCACAAATCGAGGGTAATTCGGTAATTTCACAAATTGGGAGTATTTTGGTAATTTCACAAATCGAGGGTATTTCGGTAATTTCGCAAAAAAGGGTATTTCGGTAATTTTTACAAATCGAGGGTATTTCAATAATTTTTACAAATCGAGGTATTTTAAATAGAGATAATGAAGCAAATGGGCCTAGGGCCCATTCTCGGCACAAATGGGCCCACACGCTCGTGTGGCCCATTTAGCCCAAATCTAGCCACAGATATGAGATTCACATAGTCCAGTCCAATATTTACTACATAATAGTACAACTTATCCGATTGGGCCCACGGGCCTATTGGCCCCACATGGCCCCTTTCGGCCCATCGTGCCCCAAATAGCCTAAACCCGCAAGAACACTCATGATGGCCTCAACTATCGCGTCGAAGCTCGCACACGTGCGCTCGCTCGCACGCTCGTGTGGCTACCATCGCCGTGTGACCGGCATTTCGGCATTTGCCGCTCTACAGCTAGAGTAGTGCAAAATACACACCTGATAGGAATCTGGAGTTAATCCGCGCTCCGAACACTCCTATGTCCAAACGCCAACCAAGGTATGCTTACTCTCATCATAGATCGCTCTATTTAAAGCCAGCTTCTCGCCCAACCTCATCTTAGCTTCTCGATGTGGGATCCCACCATCAATCCTCCAAAATCGCTCCAAATTAGTAAAATAGTCACATTTCGCATGCAAGGGGTTTCGAACTCAGGCTCCCATGTAACTTAATCCATGCCGCTAGCCACCTTACCAACTAGCTCATTGTGTAACAAAATATGCACAACTAAATATAAGCCTATGGGCAAAAGTCTAAGTTCATTTAAAAGGAAATCAAAATGAATTGCAAGCGCCAACACTTGAACCCATGCTCCCTTGCAACCTTAATGACGCCTTTCCACTAGACCACTCACTTCCTTGTGTCATATTTTAACCAAACAAATTTATAAGGCCTTCCAGCTAACGCTAACTCCCCTTTAAGGAAAAACTAAAATTTTTGCTAGAGCTCTGGTTTGAACCCAGGACTTCTCCAACACTCCCAACTCTTCCCAAATCACTTAGCCACTACACTAAACATGCAATTAGTAAAATATCCTCGCACAACTAAAATCCAATTGCTCCGATACTCGAAGCCCATTTCTCCTAGGCCCAAAATTCGGGGCGTTACAACTCACCCCTCCTTAAAGAAATTTTGTCCCTAAAATTTCCAACTAACAGGGTGGTTGTGTAACAACTACACCCTTACGCTACCGCTGTGCACTCTCATCCCAATAACACTAATACACTTTTAACTTAATCTTGAAACCTCTTACACACAACCAAACATCTAACCACAGAAGCGAACAAATATTTATCACACATGCACAAAATTTCTATATCCAACGCCACATCCAAACATTTCCAAACATACATAGAATACAAAATCTAAATTCAAGTGTCTCAGTTTTAAACAGATAACAGTATCAAGGAAACTTACAGATTCGGTGCTGGAGACTCGGTCAACCACACTTTCAGAAAAACAATCAAAAAACATTTTGAATACCCCAAATCTTTTCAAATCAATTTTAAAACCCAATCCACAGCCGAGTTTTGCAACCCGGCTCTGATACCACTAAATATAACACCCCAAACTCGGCCTAGAAGTTAGGCCCAAATCTGGTGTGTCACATTGAAGTGTTTTTTGAAAACCTTATTTTCATTAAAAACCCTTCTTGTTTAAAAGCTTAAGTAAATTCTCAGTTACGTTAGTTTATTTTTAAAACGTGGTACATTGAAAAATTATTAATTTTATTCCCAAAATATCTTTTTAGTTGTGGAAGCAAATTTTGAAAGAAATTGATTTACGAAAAAGATAAAGTCGCGAAACCATTTCGAAAATGTTGCGAAAACGTAGTGTTGTTTAAAAACAGTTAACATTTTGGAAAACTGTGATTTACTTCTAACGGATATAATTCAAATATAAATAAAACACAAAGTTAAAATCCAAAAACTTAAAGAGGCCTTATTATAAAAATTAAAACCCAAAATAGAATCTAAAGCATAAATGAAATCCAAAGGCAGTGGTGTGGTCATGTCTGAGTCCCTCGCAGTACCAATCCTCATAAAGATGGGGATTACCTGCACAGTTAAAAATGGGGTAAGTTTGCAAAAACTCAGTGTGTAATCCCCTCCTAACTAAAACAGTTAGTAAAACAGACAGAAATCGTAATATGTCTTGGCCAGAGCCCAATTTAAGTAACATAACAATATGTGTCGATCTAAGCCCAATACAATTTCACTTGGGTCTTAGCCCTTATCAGAACCAAATAGGGCTAGCCCATTCTCCATATCAGTAACAAGTGGGCCTAGCCGATACCAGAATCAATTCCATATGGATAATGTGTGATGCATACTAACCCATCCTATCCAACCCTGCACTTGCCTCCGTCCAACCCTGCACTACCTGCGGAGAATAAATCACCCACACCATCCCTACACTTACAGTGTTAGCACCGGTTGCGGCACTAACCAAAATCGTAGCATACCTGCTAGTATTTATGCGGCTTTAAGCCTTCAGTAACGGTCTCATGATTGGCACATAGCCATCGGTAACTATAATAAGATCGGCACATAGCCATCAGCTACGGTAATATAATCGGCACACAGCCTTGGGTAAAGATGATCGACACAGAGTCATCGATATATATGTTAGGCACATAGCCACGGGTAAATACGATTGGCACAAAGCCATAATCAAGATGGCACAGATCCATGTTTAGGTTGGCACAGAGCCATAATCAGATTACATGGCTTTAAGCCGTCCGTCGGTCCACAGTCGTCTCATGCGATCCGTGCGACCTTAACAGATCAATGTTGGATCCACAGTCGTCTCATGCGATCCGTGCGACCTTAACAGATCAATACTGGATCCACAGTCGTCTCATGCGATTCGTGCGACCCTATCAAATCAATACGGGATCCACGGTCGTCTCATGCGACCCGTGCGACCCTATCAGATCAATACTAGATCCACGGTCGTCTCATGCAACCCGTGCGACCCTATCAGAACTTCCTCCGTATCAATGTCCCAACCCCATGCAATATGTCGTGTATGTCATGCTCAATCGTCACACGTGTATGCAAAATGGCCATGCTCAGTAACAAACATTTAGACAAATATTAAAAGCATATCAGTCATACAACCACCGACAAGTCAGTTAAAACACAGTCATACAATCCCAGTCAAATCGTAGCACAAGTCAGTCATTTACCCACAGGGGAAAAACAATCATTTTACCCTTATAAGGGTATTACGGTAATCCTACCCTACAGAGGTATTTCAGTAATTCTACCCTACAGAGGTATTTCAGTAATTCTACCCTACAGGGGTATTTTAGTAATTCTACCTTACAGGGGTATTTCAGTAATTTTTCCCTATAGGGGTATTTCGGTAATTTTACAAACTAGGGTTATTTCAGTAATTTTGCAACCCGGGAGTACTTCGATAATTTGCAAACCAGGTTCGGTAATTTTGCTAATTTTGCAAACCAGGGGTATTTTGGTAATTTTACAAATTGAGGGTAATTCGGTAATTTCACAAATCAAGGGTATTTCGATAATTTCGTAAATCGCGGGTATTTCGGTAATTTTGCAAAAAAGGGTATTTTGGTAATTTTTACAAATCGAGGGTATTTCAGTAATTTTTACAAATTGAGGTATTTTAAACAGAGATAATGATGCGAATGGGCCTAGGGCCGATTCTCGGCCCAAATGGGCCCACACGCTCGTATGGCCCATTTAGCCCAAATCTAGTCACAGATATGAGATTCACATAGTGCAGTCCAATATTTACTACACAATCTTACAACTTATCCGATTGGGCCCACGGGCCCATTGGCCCCACATGGCCCATTTCGGCCCATCATGGCCCAAATAGCCTAAACCCACAAGAACACTCATGATGGCCTCAACTATCGCGTCAAAGCTCCCACACGTGCGCTCGCATGCTCGTGTGGTTACCATCACCGTGTGACTGGCATTTTGGCATTTGCCGCTCTACAGCTAGAGTAGTGCGAAATACACACCTTATAGGAATCTGGAGTTAATCCGCGCTCCGAACACTCCTCTGCCCAAACGCCAACCAAGGTATGCTTACTCTCCTCATAGACCACTCTATTTAAAGCCAGCTTCTCGCCCAACCTCATGTTAGCTACCCTTGCAACCTTAATGACGCCTTGCCACTAGACCACTCACTTCCTTGTGTCATATTTTAACCAAACAAATTTATAAGGCCTTCCAGCTAACGCCAACTCCCCTTTAAGGAAAAACTAATTTTTTTGCTAGAGCTCTGGTTTGAGCCCAAGATTTCTCCAACACTCCCAACTCTTCCCAAATCACTTAGCCACTAGACTAAACATGCAATTAGTGAAATATCCTCGTACAACTAAAATCCAATTGCTCTGATACTCGAAGCCCATTTCTCCTAGGCCCAAAATTCGAGGCGTTATAATTGTCCATCGTTTTAACAGTAACAATATTGGGTGTATGATTACACACCTTTTAGCGACCACTTGCGAAATTCCAACAGCACAAACCTAGATTCAATCCAAAAATTCATTCAGTCCTTAAATCATTAATAATATTCACAAACCCTGAATCTCTACACTGCCCTTACCACTAACCTTGGTAAACAAGAGTATAACCTTTAACCCTAAAATCGCTTGGCTAAACTCCCACAATTGTTGATTTACCACTCACTGCATAACAACAAATCCCATTAGAGGGTTGATTAAGGATGTAGTTTACACCCATCACATTAACTTGAGCAAGACAAAGAACACCTACCGAATCCCTTAGAATCGAAAGCTGACTTAAAGGAACGGCACTCACGGGTGGAGTATTGCGTTCGATCTAAGAGGATAAACTGAAAGAAGATCATTGAATAGCAACACGATAATCCTAAAAGGGAAAATCACAAAGTAACAAGAAACAACCCAGTCACTTACCCCAATATTCGGCTTGTCAGAGTTTTAAAAGATGCGAGGAGGAGGCAAGGTATTCGACTATTACTCAAGAAGAGAGGAACAGAAGATTTTAATTCGATTTAGCCCAAAGAGAAGAAGAAGAATGCCAAATCGGCAGAGAGAAAATGTGAAGGAGGAAGAAAAGCTTCAAGGGAAAAGTCGGCACTTGGTGTTTATGTTTCGGCAATTGTGGACAACAGTTAAGAAATAAGATTGAAAAGAGAAAGACCTGAATAGTCAAAAATGCTGCACGAGACGCCACAAGGAGAGTAAATCCCGAAATGCAAAAAAGGAAAAACTTGAAATAACAGAGAGGATAATCGGCTTCTACACTCTCACAGAAATACCGAAAATGCACCAAATGGAAACTCTTAGCCGAATTCCCCTACTCAAGCTTCCCCATTCGGCTATGACTCCCTTCACATCTCAATTCCCTAAAAATCTCCACCGATTTCTCCTAGATTTACTCCTAACCCCCCATTCAAATTCTGATGACCAATTCTCCAACCACCTCTGCAGAGTTTGAATCAAACTCTACCTCTCATGGCACAGTGACATAAAATAAAACCCCCTTTTTGCATGTCATGGGATTCGAACCTACTCCCTCTTCAATGCCCCAACACGCCACTTGCCACCACAACACAAGATCTCTTGTGTCACAAAACAAACACAACTTAATATATGCCTTTTAAGCTAACATCCAGGTTTCCAAAAGAGCAAAAATCCGAATTTTGCCAAAGGCCATACTTGAACCCAGGCTTCCTAAACTCCTCAAAACATGCCCAGATTACCTGTCCCACAAGCAACCATGATATTTACGTCCAAGCTTGCAAAACAACGACCCTAAATTTTTGGGGCGTTACAACTCTACCCCCTAAAAAGAAATTTCGGCCTCAAAATTTACCTGGTCAGAATAGGTGAGGATATTGTTGTTTCATCGCCTCCTCAGGCTCCCACATGGATTCCTCAGTACCGTGGTTATGCCAAAGCACCTTGACAAAAGGAACAGATTTCCTCCTTAATACCTTAACATCACGATCCAGTATCTGCACCGGTTCTTCCTTAAAAGTCAGATCAGGTCTAACCTCAATCTCCTCAACTGGCACTATATGTGAGGGATCAGAGCGGTATAGCCTCAGCATGGAGACGTGAAACACATCATGTATCCTGTTTAACTCAGGAGACAGCTCAAGTTGATAGGCGACCGGTCCCATACGCTTTAATATTCAGTGAGGTCCGATGAATCTAGGGCTCAGTTTGCCTTTTCGTCCAAATCTCAGAATCTTCTTCCATGGTGAGATCTTCAAAAAGACATACTCCCCCACCGAGTACTCTATCTCTTTACGCTTCAAATCTGCATACGACTTATGCCTATCAGATTCTTCCTTTAACCGATCTCGAATCAATTTTACTTTTTCTTTGATTTCAAAGTCTAACTCTTGCCCCAAAACTCGCGGCTCACCAAGTTCTATCCAACAGGTAGGGTGCGACACCTACGACCATACAACACCTCGTACGATGCCATCTGAATACTGGATTGGTAGCTGTTGTTATATGCGAACTCTGCTAGCGGCAAGTAGTCTTCCCAACTGCCTTTGAAATCAATTACACAGCTTCTTAACATGTGCTCCAATATCTGAATCACCCTCTCCGACTAGCCGTCAGTCTGAGGATGAAATGCCGTACTGATGTCCAACCTTGTACCCAAAGCCTCGTGTAACTTTTTCCAAAATCGAGATGCGAATCTAGGATCTCTGTCCGAAATGATAGAAACTGCTACCCCATGCAGTCTCACAATCTCAGCCACGTATAACTTAGCCAACTTTTGCAGTGAATAATCAGTGCGGACTGGTATAAAGTGGGCAGATTTAGTCAGTCGGTCAATAATAACCCATACCGAGTCCTTCTTAGTCGGTGTTAAGGGTAGCCCACTTACAAAATCCATGGTTACCCTCTCCCACTTCTAGAGTGGAATCTTTACTGGCTGCAATAACCCAGAAGGCAGTTGGTGCTCAGCCTTAACTTGCTGGCATGTTAGACACTTACCCACGAAATCAGTAACCTTGCGCTTAAGCCCTGGCCACCAGTACAGTTCACGTAGATCTCGATACAACTTGTTTCCACCAGGATGCATAGCATAAGGACTGCTATGTGCCTCCTGTAGGATAGACTGCCTCAGATCAGAATCTCTCGGTATACAAACTCTCTCACGAAAACATTGTACTCCCTCACTATTCAGCCCACAATCCGCAGTCTCCCCCTTCTCAACCAATCGGAAACGAGAAACCAACAATACATCCAACAACTATTTCTCCTTAATTTGATCAATCCAAGTCGGTCTCACTTGGAGTTCAGCCAACAAACTACCATCTTCAAACAGGCTGAGACGAGTAAACATTGCTCTCAAATTAGATACAACCCTACAGCTCAGTGCATCGGCTACTGCGTTAGCTTTACTAGGATGGTACTCAATCGAGCAATCATAATCCTTAAGCAACTCTATCCACCTTCGTTGCCTAAGATTTAACTCCTTCTGAGTAAGGAGGTACTTGAGGCTTTTATTATCTGTGTAAATAATAGACTTCTCACTGTATAAGTAATGCCTCCAAATCTTCAGTGCGAATACCACCGCAACTAACTCCAAGTCGTGAGTGGGGTAATTCGCCTAGTGAGGCTTAAGCTGATGATAAACCATAATTTATACATATTTTAACCCCATGCTTATCTTATTTTTGTATGAGTTTTCATTAGAATTGATGAATTCGATGCTCCTAATCCTTTAATTTCATGCTTTATCCTCAGGAGAGCTTAGGAGTCAAAAAGAACGAGAAACGGGCCAAAAAGGGACAAAATGGGCCTATCTTAGAATCCAACACGACCTGGACCATTGGACACGGCCGTGTTCTATGAGCAGGATCGACCATGGCCGAAGGCCATCGAACACGGGCGTGTCACACGGGCGTGTCCCTGCCGTATCAAAGACTAGTTCTATTCGGAAAAGGTTACTTGTGGGCAAAGAAGGGCGTTCCAAAGCCTATATAAACACCCTATGGCATGACCTAAAAGGGGACGCTAAATAGAACGCAAAAAATTCTCGAAGACAGCCGTCGGAAGCAGCTCGGAGGAAGGATCTCCATCAAGACTGAAGATCTCCCATCAATTTCTTTAGATGTTTTTGGGTTTTCTTATGTTTTGTAGTTTTCCTTATTTTGAGATGTTTCTTTCTATCAGTATGAACTAAATCCTTTAGATACCTAAGGGGATGAAACCTAGATGAATCTTATTATTATTTGATTTATAAGATAAATACTTGTTCTTATTCTTAATTGTGAGTTCTTATTCTTGTTTTGATAATTCAGGTTATTGATTCAATTCCGAATGTGCTTACACAGTGGAGCAAAAGTCCCTGTTTAAGAGTAGATCAACACAATTAAGCGGAGTTGATTGCAACCCTAGACATAGGGCGACGAAAATCTGCAGGATTAGAGTCAAATCTAATAAGGGAATCCATAGATTGAGTTAATGTGACAATAGGGGTTTTAATTAGAAAGAGATTTCAATTAATCAACCTAGAGTCAGTTGTTTTTAGTTTCGAGAGAGATATTAACATACATCAGGGATTTCTACGGATTAAGACAAGTGAATAAATCATATGAATCAAAAGTAATAAGTGAAGTCTAGGTGGATTCTTCCTTAGGTATTGTCTAACTCATAAAGTTTTTTGATCGCTGTGAAGTCAGAGTTTTAAAATTTATAAAGATAATGATCGAACCTGGAAACTAACTATGACAACGATTGAGGCAAGTGCACCTATCGAACAATAGTATAGCTTAGGCAAGACCGGATTGTCGAACCCAAAGGAACTAAAAGTACTAATACTAACTTTCTTTCTATTATTTAGCCTAAAATAAGTGAAGTTGTTTATTAATCTAAATTAACTAATTACTAAGCTAAAGACGCAAAGACAAAAAGAATGAATTGGGGAAATACTTGGGAAAAACTCAGTTGATTAAGACGATACCCTTAGGAAGAATACACCTAGACTTCACTTGTTATCTAACACCGAACTGACGATTTATTCACTTGACTTGATCCGTAGGACTCCTAACGTATATTAAACCCTCTCTCGAGGCGAATAACGTCTAACCCTAGGTTAATTAATTGAAATCTCTTTCCCATTAATAACCCCCTAGAATAGCAGTAAATCGATCTATGGACTCCCATATTAGGTTTCACCCTAATCCGGCAAAATCTCGTCACCCTATCTCTAGGCGCGCGATCAACTCCGCTTAATTATGCTAGATCTACTCTTAAGCAGGGACTTTTGCTCCACCACCTAAGCACATCATAATTGAATTAATATCCGCGAAATATTAACACAAGAATTAAGTACACATTATTAAGAACAAATCAAGTATTTATCATATAGTTCAGAAAACAATAACAAGATTCATCTAGGTTTCATCCCCCTTCAGGTATCTGAAGGGTTTAGTTCATAATAATAAAGAAAAACATCTCAGAAGAAAAGATAAAACAAAACATAAGAAATCCCTAAAACCCCTTGAAGGAATTGAAGAGGAGATCCTCCGTCTTGAGTAGAATTCCAGCTTCTTGAGATGGATCAACTGGCTATCCCTTGAGAGTTTCCCACAAATGCGACCTTTTCGGCTCGGCTCCTTGGCCTAGCTGACCGCCCGTCGACTCCCCCTTTTAGGTTATACTTAGGGTGTATTTATAGGCTTTTGGAATGTGTTTCTTTGCCCCTAAGTATCCTTTTCCGAGTGAAATTACTCTCCTCCACGGCAGGGGCACGACCATGGCACACGCCCGTGTGAATCGTGGCCAGGCCGTGTTGGACTCCGTTAATGAGGCACGGCCGTGTAGATCGACATCAGGCCGTGTTCTAGTATATTTGAGGAGGCTCGACCGTGTGGGCTTTAGTCCAGGCCGTGTCGATTTCTTCTTTGGCCCATTTTAGTCCGTTTTGAGCCTGTTTCTTGTTCTTTTTATTCTTGGGTGCTTTCCTGAGTATAAGACATGAAAAGAAAGGATTAAGAGCACCTTTTTAAATAAATCAAGGGATAAATCATCCAAAAGCATGCTAAATGTGGGATTAAAATATGTTACTATTTCGGTTTATCAAATACCCCCACACTTAAGCTTTTGCTTGTCCTCAAGCAAAATTATCAACTTACAATTAAAACGAACTTTCAATAATTCATAATTCTTATCAACAATGTTTCATCATAATTCATAGATAATTTATACATGGATAATTCAATTCAAAGTGTCCTAAGGATTCAAACAATCAAAGTCATGGATTTGTAGCTCGAAAATATAGGCGTCTCCCCTTATCTAAATAATTACCTTTAATTCAAAACTGACAAGGATTGATATCCTCACTAGAGATTCACTCAAATCGCTCAAAGTGTTTAAGGTTAAGGAAAAAGCGCTCAAAAGTCGAACATGAAAAGTTAATCCCATAGGCTTGCCTAAAAGTTAAATCTCCACCACTATAATATGAGATGATGCACAAATCAAAAGGTCTTTGTCAGGGTTGTAACGGGGATAGGTTTAAGGTGTGGATAGAGGCTGAATTAGAAGGTTAGAATCGAGATTGAATTGATAAATTACCTAACTAGAAATAATAAACTGAATAATTACATAATGGATTGAAACTTTAAACTAATAATACGAGCTTCTTCTTCAATATTTTGAATTCAAACGTATAAGCTTACTTAATCACAAAACTAATAATGAATAACGACTATACTTCAATTTTTTTATATATCTAATACATCTATTCATATACTAAGATGAAATAGTTAGGTAGCTTAATCAAATAAAATCTCGATATAAGGGAAGCCGAAAAAGAATGGTGATAACAAATACAAAGGGTTTTGGGTTAATATTAGTGGTTATGTCAATAAAAAGGGTTGTTAGGATTAAAAGGGGTTCACTAGGGGTTATCTGTGAAGGTAGGCTTTTAGTGGAGTTAGTGGGTTAAAACCTAGGTGCCTTAATCATCTCTGTATATCAAATCATAGGTGTGGTCTCGATATGTATAAACGAGGCAAGTTCTAGAATAACAAATCAATGTTGACATACTCATAATCAATAAAGTGAGCATGAAAAAGAATATATGCTCTATAAGGCTCAAAAACTCACAAAAATTATGGGTATTTTTGACATCAACCTCGTAAATTTCAAACTTCAAAGTAATATTTAAACTCAGTTCGACAACCTAGAAAATTTTTTTATTTCTAAAAAATAGACTTATCGTGCTTAATTCTCTAGTATTCTTAGAATTTAATTATCAATGCACAATTATCAATGACTTAATCTAAAACATATCAATAAAAATCATAAATCATTAGAAATTTCATCCTAATTATAATATGAGAAATTTACTTAAAAAAGCAAGACTAAATTCATGATTTTGAGAACAATGCAAAAAGTTTGGCACCTAATTTTAGAAATTTGAGAATAATGAAAAAAGTTAGGCGCCTTTTTAGGTTGTTCACCCCCCACACTTAAGATGTACATTTCCCTCAATGTACAATGTTAGATATATAGACAATAATACTAAAAACATAAGATATGGAGAGAAGTAAAACTCCCTGAATTTTGGATGGATTCTTTGAGTCGAAGGTGAAAGATAAGTTGGAGAGGCCGGTCTGAATGACGATCCTGTGCTAGATGAAGAAATTGGGTAGCTCGTGGAGGATTAGCCAGGATATAATAATAATAATTAAAACTATACTAATTAAATAATTAAAGAAAAGCAAGCTAAAGTGAAGAAAAATAAAGATGGAATTAAAATTAAAAGAAAAGATGGATGGACCGTAGAGTCCTTATTGTTGGGTGTGATGTCTAAGGCTCAGGATATGGTAGTGGCCGTGGTGTGATTCCCTAGCAGCCTTTAGAACCTAAAATCAAGAAAATAAGATAAAATAAACTAAATTAAGCAGAAGAGAAGTAAAGATAAGGAAATTGAAGCAAAAGAGAAAAACGAAATAAAAACTAAATGGTCTCAAATATCCTTGGCTCATCGAATGATTGAAGCGGCCGACATGAACTTATATGTATCGGTCTCCGTGAGGGAGACTGTGCTTGGCTTCTTCCGCTTCTTTGGCATTGTTTTGGTGTAGCTCAAGGGTATAGAGAAAAGGGGTAGGAAAGAAAATGAAAAGTTGAAGGTTGAAAGTTAGTAGGAGAAGAGGGAAGGGAGGGGGGTTTAAATAGATTTTCAAACCTGGGACCATCCCACGCCCGTGCTCCTTAGGCGTTGCGATTCACACGGTCGCCCCGCACGGCCGTGTTCTAGGTGTGTTGGTTCACCCACTCCCGTTTTACAAATTGCCACGCCCGTTGGTGATAAGTCGATGTCGCCCACACCGTCGCCGCACGGCCGTGGCATTCGCTTCTGCTCGTGGGGCGCGGGTTGGAGTCCGTGACTTCGAAGATTTGATTCTCTCTCGACTCGTACCACCTCTGCCATGTCGATGCGGTGATCCGCGGCATCCACACGGCCACGCCACGGCCGCAAAGCTAGGTCAGTGACACTGGAAATCTGCACTTTTGTTAGTTTAAAGCTAGATACTATAAAGAAAGGGTAAAATAGAATAAAAATGTAAAAGTTAATGGGGTTAGTGCTCAAGGTTACCTCCCGAGAAGTGCTCGCTTATAGTCTTAAGCTAGACTTTCCTCTCGCTTGCATCATCGTGGTGGTTTGAGGAGTTGGAAGTCCTTCCTCATGCTATCGCTTTATCCTCGTGAAAAGTTTAAGTCGGGATGCGTTTATAGTAAAAGTACCAAAAATAGGATTACTTACCTCGACTGTTCCGTATGGGAAAACACTGGTTACCCTAAAAGGTATTTCTTTGTTTGTGTTAGGGTCCGGAGGAGATATTCGAGGATCTACCTTATCTAACAGTACCTGGTCTCTTATTTTGAAGTGGTTTGTTGTTCCTATGAGCTCTTCTGGGGGCTCCTTCGGTTTTACCTTGTGTGGTTCCGGTTCTTCGTCGTGTATCCCTAATTTTTCCTTGAAGTGTGTCTTCCACTTATCTAGATTATCGATCTGAATCCTTCGATCTTCATGAACTACTTCCTTGTTGTCATGGGGTTTAGGATCGGGTTCAGTTGTTTTCTTTTGTGGTGCTTCCTGAAAATAAGGGTTAACCGAATGGTTATTAGTAGAATTTACGTTCTTACCTTGATTACTCGATGTTCTGGATGAGTCGAGAACCTTGAGGGTGACCGTCTCATTACCTACACGAAGTATGAGTTCTCCTGCATCAACATCAATTTTAGTCCTGGCAGTTGCTAAAAAGGGTCTTCCTCAAATTAAGGGAATCGAATTATCCTCATCCATGTCTAAGACAACGAAATCTACTGGGAAAACGAATTTGTCAATTTTTACAAGAACATCTTCGATAATACCCTAGGGATTTTAACCAGTTTTATCACCTAATTGAATGCTCATCCTAGTTTGTTTGGGTTTCCCTAGACCTAATTGTTTAAACAATTTATAAGGCATGACATTTATGCTTGCCCCTAAACCAGCTAACGCATTATCAACAACCTAGCTAATTTTAATTGAGAAAAAATGGACTTATCATGCTTGATTCTTTAGTATCTTAAAATTTAATTATCAATGCACACTTATCAATGACTTAATCTAAAACATATCAATAAAAATCATAAATCATTAAAAATTTCATCCTAATTAGTAATATGAGGAAATTACTTAAAAACAAGACTAAATTCAGGGGTTTGAGAATAATGCAAAAAAAAATATTAGGCACCTTTTTAGGTTGTTTTCACCCCCCACACTTAAGATGTACATTGCCCTCAATGTACAAAGATAGATAATAGCAAAATAAAATCATACGATAGGGAGAGAGGTGAAACTTTCTTGAATTTTGGATGAAGTCAATGAAAAGAAACCGGATAGGATTGGAGGTGAACGTGGGGAAGCGCCTCGAACCGTTTGAACTTGAATCCTCAAGGTAGCTGGTCTGATTTTATTGTATCCTAAGCTAAATCTAAATGGTATGAAGAATAAGAAGAAAATAATAAAGAAAATAAAAATAAAAATAAAAATAAGAATAAAAGTAAATAATGGAAAATGAAAGAAGAAAGACAACTGAACAAGAAAAAGGAAAAAGGGGGGTCTAAATAGAGATTATGGATCTGGTGGTTGCCCCCGCCCTTGTATCTTCCTATGATGGCCACACGGCCTCGGCCACGGCCGTGTGGTATGTAAATCTGTACCTTGGTTAGTTTATAGTTAGGTGTTAAAAAGGAAAAATAAAAGTAAAAGAAAAAATGTAAAAATTAATGGGGTTAGTGCTTGGGTTGCCTCCCGAGAAGCGCTCGTTTATAGTCTTAAGTTAGACTTTACCTCTCATTCGTACCATCATGGTGGTTTGAGGTGGTGAAAATCCTTTCTCATGCGATCAATTCGGTTGTGGATATAAAGTTTAAGTCGAGTAGTGTTTACCTTAGAAGTGCTTAGGATTAGTTACTTCGACTGTTCCATCTGGGAAGATTTTGAGTACCTGATCTCCTATCTTAACCTGGGTTGTCCCATTGTTAAGTTTCTCGTGGAGTTGCCTCGTTTTTGCTCCGTGTATTTCTTTGAAATGTATCTTCCACTCGTCTAGTTCATTGATCCGAAGCCTTCGTTCCTCATGAATTTCTTGTTTATCGACACGAGGTCTAGGATTTTGCATCTGCGAAAGAGCTTCAAGAAAGGGCAAGTTAATATGAAATTTCTTTTGAAGTTTAGGAGACTTACTGAATTCTTCCTCTGTGTGGTCTTTCTTTGTCGCATTGGGGTATGGCGCACGAGCTTGGTACTCTGTAATTACCAGGTTTGGTAAATCTTGGCTTACCTCAACCTTACCTCCACTCACCACAGGCTCTTGCCTTGGGTCAGATTCCACTAACCTTTCACTGTCATGAGCTGTTACGGCTTGAATTTGCTCTTTTAGGTTAGTTTCAGTGTTGCTTGGCAAGCTTTCTTGTAGTTGTTCGGAAATCAGCTTCGCGAGTTGTCCAACTAACTTAGAAACTTCCTCAACTGACTTAGTGACTTCTCTAACTTGGCTCTTGATCCCTTCAATTGCTGTTTGTTGGTTTTTAAGTGTTGTCTCAGTGTCTTGGAGACGGGTATCTTTGGCTGCCATGAATTTTGTCAGCATCTCTTCAATGTTCGACTCCTCTTCTTGTTGGTAAGGTGGTTGTTGAAAATCTGGAGGAAGTTCTGGTCTTTGGCTATTTTGATCATCCCACGAGAAATTGGGATGGTACCTCCAACCTGTATTATAAGTGTCATTATAAAAATTATTTTGAGGTCTAGAATAGTTACCCGTATCGTGAGCTTGCTCGTTTTCCATGCCATATCCGTAGAGTGGGTACTCAGGATTCGCCACGCCTCCTAAATTCGAATCATATTGTATTTACGGTGTAATCATGCGAGAGACTATTCAAACCATCAATATTTTTATTCATCATCTCTAATCGATTAGATAACCTTGTGACCACGTCGAGGTTGAAGACACTGACTGCTTTAGTAGGAATTGTTCTCATCGCTTGCCACTGATAATTATTCAGTGCCATCTTCTCTATGGACTAAAATTATCTGCCAAAAGCAAAATAGAGGAAAAATTAGCAAAATAAAAAAAATAAAAATAAAAATAAAAATAAATTGCAGAAAAAAATGGCTAAAGTAATAAAAATAGAGCTTTCTTAATATTTTAGTTCCCAAGAAGCGCTTGAAAAACTTGATCGTATGTCCATCGAGTTTTAAAATTTATAAAGAGAATGATCGAACTCGAAACTAACTCGACAACGATTGAGGCAAGTGCACCTATCGAACAATAGTATAGCTTAGGCAAGACCGGATTATCGAACCCAAAGGAACTAAAAGTACTAATACTAACTTTCTTTCTATTATTTAGCCTAAAATAAGTGAAGTTGTTTATTAATCTAAATTAACTAATTACTAAGCTAAAGACGCAAAGACAAAAAGAATGAATTGGGAAAATACTTGGGAAAAACTCGGTTGATTAAGACGATACCCTTAGGAAGAATCCACCTAGACTTCACTTGTTATCTAACACCGAACTGCATTTATTTATTCACTTGACTTGATCCGTAGGACTCCTAACGATATTAAAACCCTCTCTCGAGGCGAATAACGTCTAACCCTAGGTTAATTAATTGAAATCTCTTTCCCATTAATAACCCCATAGAATAGCAGTAAATCGATCTATGGACTCCCATATTAGGTTTCACCCTAATCCGGTAAAATCTCGTCACCCTATCTCTAGGTGCGCGATCAACTCCGCTTAATTATGCTAGATTTACTCTTAAGCAGGGACTTTTGCTCCACCACCTAAGCACATCATACTTGAATTAATATCCGCGAAATATTAACACAAGAAGTAAGCACACATAATTAAGAACAAATCAAGTATTTATCATATAGTTCAGAAAACAATAACAAGATTCATCTAGGTTTCATCCCCCTTCAGGTATCTGAAGGGTTTAGTTCATAACAATAAAAGAAAACATCTCAGAAGAAAAGATAAAACAAAACATAAGAAATCCCTAAAACCCCCTGAAGGAATTGAAGAGGAGATCCTCCGTCTTGAGTTGAATTCCGGCTTCTTGAGATGGATCAACTGGCTATCCCTTGAGAGTTTCCCACAAATCTGACCTCTTCGGCTCGGCTCCTGGGCCTAGCTGACCACCCGTCGACTCCTCTTTTTAGGTTATACTTAGGGTGTATTTATAGGCTTTTGGAATGTGTTTCCTTGCCCCTAAGTATCCTTTTTCGAGTGAAATTACTCTCCTCCACGGCAGGGGCACGGCCATGGTACACGCGCGTGTGAATCATGGCCAGGCCGTGTTGGACTCCATTAATGAGGCACGGCCGTGTAGATCGACATCAGGCTGTGTTATAGTATATTTGAGGAGGCACGGCCATGTGTGTAACACCCCGAACCTGAGACCGTCGCTAGAACAGGGTTAAGAGGTATTACCTATCAATCAGAACATTTAACATCTAGAATTTACGACACACAGTCAATCATTTTCAATCTCATTCAATTACAAACATAGTGTCCCTTATCGAGGTCTACAAGACCTAATTCACATGCTAAAGAGGGGTCGGGACTAAATTGAACACACACAGAAATTCTCGAACACTTAAATTTTTTTTCTAAGATTCAGGGGAGACACGCCCGTGGGAGGAGGCCGTGTGCCCTCCACGGCTACTAGACACCCCCGTGTGCCCATCCGTGTCTATATACTGTCTATTTTAACACGGTCACTAGGCACGCCCGTGTGGCCATTCGTGTCTATATACTGGCTATTTTAACACGGTCACTAGGCACGCCCGTGTGCCATGGTCGTGTATAACTAAGCTACATACTGCCAATTCACCCATGGTCTTAGGCACGCCCGTGTGCCTCAACCGTGTGACATTATAGGCTATTTTTCAAGGCCAACATGGCACCCACTTAGGTCAAACCTACAAGCAACACATACCAAAACATATCATGCACATAAGGCAACCAAAAACTTACCAACATGACTATCCAATCTATGCATTCAATTCTCATTCCAACCATAACAAATTCAATACAAAAATCTATCTCAATTTCACTAATTCCTACTAGCATTTTACCAATACAAAGTTACCATTCAATAGTCAATTTCTCAACTCTCAATTAATGCCAAAAGATGCATCACATATATCAAATTCATTCATGTTAAGAATAGCACATATCTAGCTACATCTCATGGATACTTACAAACATCAAACATGATTCAAATGACCGGCCTATACATGCCATATTTAACTATATACATTGTTCCAAAATACCCCAAAATAGATTTACCAATAGTGTGACTGAGATGCTGACGATCCCCTGATCCGAGCAAGCTTTACTGACACTGCAAAGCAGAGAAACAAATCACACAGTAAGCTTTATAAAGCTTAGTAAGTTCATAACATAATACATAATATCAACATGTCATCGCATAGATTAATTTTACTATCACAAATAATACCATCCACAACAAATATGTTCAATTAACTCATTCACTACCACATTCATAGCTTCACCAACCACATAGATTCCGAGCCTACCTTAGCCAACACTTAGTTGTCAAATACTTTTGCTAATCAATAATCACGATTCATTTCGATCCACATTCGTTTCTTCCTTGATCCATTCGCACACTTAGTGCCTAAATAGTTAGCCGAAGCTTAATTAGCATCGTACACTTAGTACATCCATCTCAAACCGATCTTAAATCGGCATCGCACACACAGTGCCAACCACAAAGCTGAAGCTTATACTACTCCGCACACACTGTGCTGTTTATCCTGATCATGTTTTTGAATACGCACACTTAGTGCCATTTAACTCAATCTATCACATAGCATCCATTTTGTAATAATATCACACCACTTATTTCATAGCATTAAACATAGTTAAATACGGGTATTATGTCTGAACTTACCTCGAACGTTGAACTATCGATACGGTCGATTAATCGAGCACTTTATCTTTGCCTCGATATCGATCCAAACCTCTTCTCTCTTGGTCTATACACATTTAAAATCAATCCATTCAATCATCATTTCATTCAATTTAGCCCACATACACACATTTAGGGCATTTTGCATAATAGCCCTCATATTTTCACATTTCGACACTTTAGTCCCTAGTTCACAAAATCATCAAATTCACCAAATTCCACCTAGCACAATCTTAGCCAAATTTTACTAATATCCAAACAAACCCACACATTTCATTTTTTTCACATTTTAACCCTTCAATTTGCTATTTCTTCAATTTAGCCCTATTTAACTAAATTCATCAAAAATTCATGAACAAAGTATATCCATCTAACTCATATCGTTCATTTAATACCATAAAACATCACAAAGCTCAACATAGCATCAATGGCATTTTACAAAATCACCAACAAATTCAAAAATTAGGACATGGGCTAGCTAGAGCACAAAGCAACGATCTCAAAAACGTAGAAATCATCAAAAACCGAAGCAAAAACATACCTTAACCAAAGGAAACCCATGGCCGAACCTAGCTTTCTTTTTCTTTTTCTTTTCTTTCAATTTTCGGCAAAGATGAGCATGAATTCCACTAATTCATGTTTTTGGTTTATTATAAATCATTTAATAAACCATTTACTAAAATAGCCTTATTATAAACATTTTAAATCCACTAACCTTAGGCATTTTTGTCCATACAATCTATTAATGGTTTAATAACAACATAAGGACTCTACCGTAAAAAGCCAACAACACTTAAGTACTTATAAATTAGCACACAACTTTTACACCTTATGCAATTAAGTCCTTTCTTTTAATTTGGCACACAAACGATCAAATTATCACACAGAATTTTCACACCGACTATGTCACATATCATTCACACAGAAAATATCATAAAAATATTTTTATGACCTCAAATTTATGGTCTCGAACCACTGTTCTGACTAAGGTCTAAACCGGGATGTTACAACTCTCCCCCCTTAGGGATTTTTGTCCCCGAAAATCTTACCAGTGAATAGGTTTGGATATTACTCTCTCATAATGTTCTCAGACTCCCACATGGCCTCTTCAACTCCGTGTTTGTGCCATAAAACTTTCACTAAGGAAATTCTTTTGTTTCTCAATTCTTTAGTCTCTCGTGCCAAAATTCGGATCGGTTCTTCAGTATACGATAAGTCTGACTGAATCTCAACCTTAGTAGGAGCAATCACATGGGATGGGTCTGATATGTACCGTCTAAGCATTGACACATGAAACACGTTATGAATCTTTTCTAACTCAGGTGGCAATCTCAATCTATAAGCAACCGGCCCAACTCGTTCAGTAATCTCATACGGTCCGATGAACCTCGGACTCAGCTTGCCCTTTCGGCCAAATCGAAGTATTTTCTTCCACGGAGATACTTTCAAAAACACTTTATCACCGGCCTCAAATTTGATATCTTTCCGTTTCAAATCTGCATAAGACTTCTGACGATCTGAGGCTGCTTTCAAACTATCACGAATCACTTTCACTTTATGTTCAGTCTCTTTTATAAGATCAACTCCGTGAATCTTGTTCTCACTCAGCTCAGTCCAATACAATGGGATTCGACACTTTCGACCATAAAGAGCTTCATATAGTGCCATTTTAATGCTAGATTGAAAACTGTTGTTATACGCGAACTCTATCAATGATAAATGCTTTTCCCATGCACTTTCAAATTCTAGTACACAACATCTCAGCATGTCTTCGAGAATCTGAATGATTCGTTCGGATTGACCATCCGTTTATGGATGAAAAGTAGTACTGAAATGCAATTTCGTGCCTAAAGCGTCCTGCAATTTCTTCCAGAATCGCGAGGTAAATCTCGGATCTCTGTCAGACACAATAGATAGAGGTACCCCATGCAATCTCACGATCTCATCCATATATATTTCAGCCAATCTATCAAGTGAATAATCTATTCACTTTGGAATAAAGTGAGCTGATTTCATCAATCTATCAACTATCACCCAGATTGCATCTATCTTATTCGGAGATAAGGGCAACCCCGAGACAAAGTCCATCGTAATTCTTTCCCATTTCCACTCAGGAATCATAATTGGTTGTAACAAACTAGACGAAACTTGATGTTCGGCTTTGACTTGCTGACAAACTAAACACTTCGACACAAAGTCAGAAATGTCTCTTTTCATACCATGCCACCAATAGAGCTGTTTCAGATCATTATACATTTTCATACTCCCCAAATGTATAGTCAAATGACTATTGTGAGCTTCATTCAAAATCATTTGAATCAACTCTGAATTTCTTGGAACACAAATCCGATCTCTGAATCTCAAATAATCATCACTATCAACTCGAAATCCCGATACAGCATCTGAATCACACTGAACTCTTTTTGCCAATAACTCATTATCAATCTTCTGAGCTTCACATATCTATTGTATAAACATCGGATTTACTTTCAATTCAGATACCACTGCACTATCATCACACATATCTATCTGATTACTCATAGCTCTCAAAGCGTATAACGATTTTCGGCTTAAGCCATCAGCTACAACATTAGCCTTACCCGGGTGGTAATTTATCACAAGTTCATAGTATTTCAATAACTCTAACCATCTTCTCTGCCGCAAGTTCAAATCTTTCTGAGTTATCAAGTACTTTAAGCTCTTATGATCAATATAGATGTGTCATTTTTCCCCGAATAGATAGTGACGCCAAATCTTCAATGCGAACACAAGCCAGTTCAAGATCATGCGTTGGGTAGTTTCTTTCATGCGGTTTTAATTGTCTTGAAGCGTAAGCAATGACTTTCCCTTCTTGCATTAGCACACAGCCCAATCCATTCAACGATGCATCACTGTAAACTATGAATTCTTTGCCTGATTCGGGTTGAATCAAAATTGGTGCTTCTGTTAACAACACTTTCAACTGCTCAAAACTTTGCTGGCACTTTTCTTACCACTCGAATCTAACATCTTTCTGTAACAACTTTGTCAATGGAGTCGCAACCATCGAGAAGCCTTTCACAAATCATCTATAATATGCCGCTAATCCCAGAAAACTACAAACTTCAGACATATTCCTCGGAGGCTTCCATTCTAAAATAGCAGAGGTTTTACTCGGGTCAACTTGTATCCCAGCAGCTGATACAATATGTCCCAAAAAACTGACCTCATGCAACCAAAATTCACATTTGCTAAACTTTGCATACAACTGTTTTTCATGCAGAGTTTGTAGTACAATTCTCAAATGCTCAGCATGTTGCGTCTCATCTCGCGAATAGATCAAAATGTCATCAATAAATACCACAACAAAGTGATCCAAAAATGGTCTGAATATCCGATTCATCAGATCCATAAACACTGCAGGAGCATTGGTTAGTCCAAAAGGCATTACTAAGAATTCGTAATGTCCATACCTCGTTCTAAAAGTAGTTTTCGACACATCAAATTCTTTAACTCTCAATTGATAGTAGCCTTATCTCAAATCTATCTTAGAAAATACTGTGGCTCCTCTCAGCTGATCAAACAAATCGCCTATACGAGGCAATGGATATTTGTTCTTTATCGTCACTTTGTTTAACTGTCGATAATCGATACACATTCTCATAGTCCCATCTTTCTTTTTCACAAACAACACAGGAGGTCCCCAGGGTAAGAAACTCGGTCGTGCAAAACCTCTATCAGTCAATTCCTGCAACTAAGATTTCAACTCTTTCAATTCGGTTGGGGCCATTCTGTATGGAGCTATCTAAATAGGAGCAGTTCCCGGCACTAACTCAATACCAAATTCCACCTCTCGAATTGGAGGTAATCCTGGTAACTCTTCAGGAAAAACATTTGGAAACTCACAAACCACAGACACAGATTCAACTTTCTTTTCCGACACCTTTGTATCAATCACGTACGCCAAATAAGCTTCACAACCTTTTCTCACATAGTTTATAGCTTTCATCGCAGATACGACAGCTGGTAATCCCTTCATATCACTGGATTCAATTCGAACTAGCTCACTGTTCTCACTTCTCAATTCAATACTCTTTCTTTTACAATTCACAATGGCATTATGCAGAGTAAGCCAATCCATACCCAGAATTATGTCAAATTCATCAAAGGGAAGCAACATCAAATTAACCGGAAAACATATATCACGAAACATCAATGGGCAATTCTTACACACCTTATCCACCAAAACACACTTGCCTAAGGGGTTCGATACTCTAATAAAAAATTCAGTAGACTCAACAGTTTGAGTCTTATTCAATACTAAGTTCATACACATATAGGAATGGGTTGTTCCAGGATCTATCAATTCATTGACATCAATATCAAATAAAGTGAAAGTACCGGTGATGACGTCTGGAGATGATGCTTCCTCTCGTGTCACGATAGCATAGCATAGCTCGGGCAAGTGCTCTCGCTTCGATCTCACAAATTGTGTCATTTGTCCATCTCGACTTTCACTCACATTTTTGGTGCTTCGGGTGGTCTACCCCTAGTCATCACATTACTCGGTCTTTCATTCTGAACATTTTCTTCTTCCACCATCTTTGGGCAATCCCGAATAAAATGATCTCGGATCCACATTTGTAACAAACTCTATTGTTGTACTTGCCCCAAAGACTCTCCCACATGTCGCCTTCCACACTGCACTCGCACTCGGGCTTGTTACTCTTAACACCGCCAACACTTGATTCATTCGGAGCTTGAATTCGTGGACCAAGATTTTTTTCAAACGATCTCTACTTGGATGTCCAAATGAAGCATTTGAACGGTTACTTGCATCTCTGTATCTCTTAGTAGAAGGTTGAGAAAATTTATTCATCGATCTCTTTCTTTCATCATGAGCTTCTGAATCGGCTTTCTTCTTTTCCTTACTGAGCTCTTCAGCTTTACACGCTCTTTCAACTAACACAACAAATTCATTTATATCGAGTATCCCAACCAATAGCTTGATGTCTTCATTCAATCCCTCTATGAAACGTTTGCACATAGTAGCTTCGGTCGAGACACATTCTCTCGCATATTGACTCAATCTTACAAATTCTCGCTCGTACTCAGTAACAGACAACCGGCCCTATTTCAATTCTAGAAACTCTTTACGTTTCGGATCAATGAAACGTTGACTGATATACTTCTTTCTGAACTCAGGTTGAAAGAAATACTAGGTGATTCTCTCTCTCGAAACCACAGATATCAACATTTTCCACCATTTATGGCCGTGTGTCTCTCAAAGAAAGAAATCGCACACTTAATGCACTCATCAGGATTCAACGACATCTCATCGAATACTCTGATTGTATTCTTAAGCCAAAACTCGGCTCACTCAGTATCTTCATCATATGTGGCCCTAAACTCCTCAGCCCCGTATTTTCAAATCTTATCTACAGGTGGTTTATTCAATCTGTTTGGATCTACAACTTGAGGCACAACAGGTACTTGCGGGGGTGGAGGTTGTGGAGTAGTCGGATTCGTTCGAACGAAATCTGTAAACCATTCACTCATCATACGGAAGAAGGCTTGCTTAGCCTCTCCTCCCTCACTACCTTCATTCGGCCTAGATGTGGGCAGCGCTGTCCCTTGAGTGGAAGCAGGCGCATTACTCTCTACGTCGTCAGCAATTGCTCGATCGAGATTCATTACTATAAGAAAACACATTTTCAACTGTCAGCATGCATCACACTATCGTAACTTCATATATGGCATGTATAGCTCGACCCGCACGCGCTACATTAGTCCAAGAATCGACTAAACCGTAGCTCTGATACCAATAAAATGTAACACCCCTAACCTGAGACCGTCGCCGAAACAGGGTTAAGAGGTATTACCTATCAATCAGAACATTTAACATCTAGAATGTACGACACAAAGTCAATCATTTTCAATCTCATTCAATTACAAACATAGTGTCCCTTATCGAGGTCCAGTGAGACCTAATTCACATGCTAAAGAGGGTCGGGACTAAATTGAATGCACATGTAAATTCTCAAACACTTAATTTTTTTTTCTAAGATTCGGGGAGACATGCCCGTGGGAGGAGGCCGTGTGCCTCGTGACGGCTACTAGACACCCCCGTGTCTATCTGTGTCTATATATCTTGCCTATTTCAACACGGTCACTAGGCACGCTCGTGTGCCCATTCGTGTCTATATATCGGCTATTTTAACCCGGTCACTAGGCACGCCTGCAGTGCCATGGCCGTATATAACTAAGCTACATATCGCCAATTCACCCACGGTCTTAGGCACGCCTGTGCCTCAACCGTGTGACATTATAGGCCATTTTGCAAGGCCAACATGCCACCCACTTAGGTCAAACCTACAAACAACACAAAACAAAACATATCATGCACATAAGGCAACAAAAAACTTACCAACATGACTATCCAATCTATGCATTCAATTCTCATTCCAACCATAACAAATTCAATACCAAAATCTATCTCAATTTCACTAATTCCTACTAGCATTTTACCAATACAAAGTTACCATTCAATAGTCA
This sequence comes from Gossypium sturtianum, assembly GCA_025698515.1. Taxonomy (NCBI): domain Eukaryota; kingdom Viridiplantae; phylum Streptophyta; class Magnoliopsida; order Malvales; family Malvaceae; genus Gossypium; species Gossypium sturtianum. The sequence goes on from CM046948.1 coordinate 130,597,421, forward strand.
ATTTCTCAACTCTCAATTCATGCCAAAAGATGCATCACATATATCAAATTCATTCATGTTAAGAATAGCACATATCTAGCTACATCTCATGGATACTTACAAACATCAAACATGATTCAAATGACCAGCCTATACATGCCATATTTAACTATATACATTGTTCCAAAATACCCCTAAAATAGATTTATCGATAGTGTGACTGAGATACTGACGATCCCCTGATCCGAGCAAGCTTTACTGGCACTGCAAAGTAGAGAAACAAATCACACAGTAAGCTTTATAAAGCTTAGTAAGTTCATAACATAATACACAATATCAACATGTCATCGCATAGATTAATTTTACTATCACAAATAATACCATCCACAACCAATATGTTCAATTAACTCATTCACAACCACATTCATAGCTTCACCAACCACATAGATTCCGAGCGTACCTTAGCGAACACTTAGTTGTCAAATACTTTTGCTAATCAATAATCACAATTCATTTCTATCCACATTCGTTTCTTCCTTGATTCATTCGCACACTTAGTGCCTAAATAGTTAGCCGAAGCTTAATTAGCATCGTACACTTAGTACATCCATCTCAAACCGATCTTAAATCGGCATCACACACACAGTGCCAACCACAAAGCTGAAGCTTATACTACTCCGCACACATTGTGCTGTTTATCCTGGTCATGTTTTCGAACACGCACACTTAGTGCCATTTAACTCAATCTATCACATAGCATCCATTTTGTAATAATATCACACCACTTATTTCATAGCATTAAACATAGTAAAATACGGGTATTATGTCCGAACTTACCTCGAACGTTTAACTATCGATACGGTCGATTAATCGAGCACTTTATCATTGCCTCGATCTCGATCCGAACCTCTTCTCTCTTGGTCTATACACATTTAAAATCAATCCATTCAATCATCATTTCATTCAATTTAGCCCACATACACACATTTAGGGCATTTTGCATAATAGCCCTCATATTTTCACATTTCGACACTTTAGTCCCTAGTTCACAAAATCATCAAATTCACCAAATTCCACCTAGCACAATCTTAGCCGAATTTTACTAATATCCAAACAAACCCACACATTTCATTTATTTCACATTTTAACCCTTCAATTTGTTATTTCTTCAATTTAGCCCTATTTAACTAAATTCATCAAAAATTCATGAACAAAGTATATCCATCTAACTCATATCTTTCATTTAATACCATAAAACATCACAAAGCTCAACATAGCATTAATGGCATCTTACAAAATCACCAACAAATTCAAAAATTAGGACATGGGCTAGCTAGAGCACAAAGCAACGATCACAAAAACATACCTTAATCAAAGGAAACCCATGGCCGAACCTAGTTTTCTTTTTCTTTTTCTTTTCTTTCAATTTGCGGCAAAGATGAGCATGAATTCCAATAATTCATGTTTTTGTTTTATTATAAATCATTTAATAAACCATTTACTAAAATAGCCTTATTATAAACATTTTAAATCCACTAACCTTAGGCATTTTTGTCGATACAATCTATTAATGGTTTAATAACAACATAAGGACTCTACCTTAAAAAGCCAACAACACTTAAGTACTTATAAATCAGCACACAGCTTTTACACCTTATGCAATTAAGTCCTTTCTTTTAATTTGGCACACAAACGATCATATTATCACACAGAATTTTCACACCGACTATGTCACATATCATTCACATAGAAAATACCATAAAAATATTTTTACGACCTCAAATTTGTGGTCTCGAACCACTGTTTCGACTAGGGTCTAAACCGAGATGTTACAGTGTGGGCTTTAGTCTAGGCCGTGTCGATTTCTTCTTTGACCCATTTCGGTCCGTTTTGAGCCCGTTTCTTGTTCTTTTTATTCTTGGGTGCTTTCCTGAGTATAGGACATGAAAAGAAAGGATTAAGAGCACCTTTTTACATAAATCAAGGGATAAATCATCCAAAAGCATGCTAAATATGGGATTAAAATATGTTACTATTCTGGTTTATCATTTTTAAAAGTATTTTCCCAATTCTTTCGTTGTCGTGTTTTTAATTAAGTTTTAGTTTAAAAGAATAACTCCAATTCTTAGGCTAGATAATAAAAAGATGGTAACTACTAGTACTCTTGGTCCTTGTGGATACGATATTTCCAGTCTTACCATAACTATACTACTGTTCGATAGGTGTGCTTGCCTTTATTGTGATCGTAGTTAGTTTTAGACACATCAAGTTTTTGGCGCCGTTGCCGGGGACTAAGATATTAGGAACGCTAAAGTTTTATTACTTTATCCATTTTATTTACTTTTATTTGCAATTTATTTTTTATTTTTATTCACTAATTTTTCCTTTGCTTCTGGCAGGAACTTTTAGTTTATGACTAGAAGGAACCCGTCAGGACCATTACTTTTTGACAGTGAGATTGAAAGTACAGCTCGTAGAAACCAAAGAGAAATAAGGTGAAGTCTACAATAAATAGAAGAAAAGCAAGAAGACGAAACTAATACTACAGAAGAGATGGCTGATAATAATCCACTACCTCCTGTGGTCGCCGCAAACCCGGTGAATCAAAATCCTGCTCCTCGTACTATGTATGATTATGCTAAACCTAATTTAACAGGAACCGAGTCGAGTATTGTTAGACCTACTATTGCTGCAAATAATTTTGAACTGAAACCTAACACTATACAGATTATTCAACAGTTTGTTCAGTTTGATGGTTTGCAAGATGAGGATCCAAACAATCACTTGGCGAATTTTCTGAAATTCTGCGACACTTTCAAAATCAATGGTGTTTCTGATGATGCCATTCCCCTTTGGTTGTTTCCCTTCTCATTGAGGAATAAAGCTAAACAATGGTTGAAGTCGTTACCACGAGGATCAATCACTACATCGGATCAAATGACCGAAAAACTTTTACTTAAATATTTTCTGCCGGCTAAAATGGCTAAGTTGAGGAATGATATCTCTTCTTTTGTACAGATGGATTTAGAGACACTTTACGATGCATGGGAGAGATACAAGGATTTACTAAGAAGGTGCCCTCACCATAGGTTACCTTTGTGGCTACAGGTTCAAACCTTTTACAACGGTGTGAACCCCACAACTAGGCAGTTGATTGATTCAGCCGCTGGTGGAACCCTAAATAACAAGACCCCTGAAGTGACTTATGAGTTTATAGAGGAGATGGCACTCAATAACTATCAGTGGCAAGTTATGAGGACAAAGCCAACAAAAGCCGCCAGTGTTTTCAACCTCGACGCAGTAACCATGCTATCAAACCAGGTAGAACTATTAAATAAAAAGATTGATGGTTTGTGTGGTTCTTTGCAGGTACATTTAGTGATGCATTATGATACGAATAAAGGAGGAATGGGCAATACAGAATATCTATCCTACAACCATGGCATAGAAAATGAACAGATGAACTATATGGGTAATAATTCTAGACCTCAGATTAATCCATATAATAACATTTATAATCCAGGTTGGAGGAACCATCTCAATTCTTCATGGGGTGGTCAAGGAAATCAGAGACAATAACCCCTTCCAGGCTTCCAACAACAAACCTACCAGCAGGAGAAAAATTCGAGCCTTGAAGATGTGCTAGCAAAGTTTATTTCGATGTCAGAGACTCATTTTTAGAATACCAAAACGACATTGAAAAATCAGCAAGCATCGATTCAAGGGCATGAGAATCAAATTGGACAACTGGTTAAGTTAGTTTCCGAAAGGAAACCAGGTAGTTTACCTAGTAACACCAAACCTAAACCAAAAGAGCATGTGAAAGCAGTTACGCTAAGGAGTGGGAAGGAGTTGGTTGAAGTTGAAAAGAAGATGCCACAAGAAACTAATAAGGAAAAGGGTGAGAAGGTAAACGAGAATGTAACACCGGTACTTAAAGAATATAAACCACCGATCCCATATCCGGTAAAGTTGAAGAAAGACTGCATAAACGCACAATTCGGTAAATTTCTTGAACTTTTTAAGCAATTACATATTAACTTACCTTTTGTTGAAGCTATTTCGCAGATGCCGACATACGCAAAATTCTTAAAAGAGCTTCTAACAAATAAAAGGAAGTTTGAAGAGCTATCAACCGTGGAACTTAATGAGGAATGTTCTGCTATTCTCCAAAATATCTTCCAACCAAATTGAAAGATCAAAAAAGTTTTACCATTCCATGTTTAATTGGTAGTTTAAATATTGAGAAAGCATTAGCTGATTTAGGTGCCAGTATTAATTTAATGCCGTATAAAATGTTTAAGCAGCTTGGTCTTGGGGAACCAAATCCCACTAGGATGAGTATCCAATTAGCTGACATATCTATTAAGTATCCTAGGGGAATTATTGAAGATGTTTTGGTAAAATGTGATAAATTCATATTCCCTGTTGATTTTTTTGTGCTTGACATGGATGAGAATGTTGAGGTACCTTTAATTTTAGGACGCCAATTTTTAGCCACTGCTAGGGCTGTTATTGATGTAGGTGATGGTAAACTTGTGCTCAGGATAGGTGACGAGGAAATTATTTTTAAAATTTATGATGCTATGCGATACTCTAGAGAGCAAGATGATTCCTGTTATTTTATCGATGTTATTGATCATTCTATTCAAGATTCTTTTTAGGAAATCATACATAAAGACACGTTGGAACTGTGTCTTACCCAAGGAGAGGAGGCCGATGACGATACCAATGAGATGGGGGAGGTAAAAATTTCTTCCCCAAGACAAAATAAGTATGAAGGCATTGAATTAAACGGCGTACTAAAACAAAAACCCTCTATTGAAGAGCCCCCCAAATTGGAATTGAAACAATTACCAAATCACTTAGAGTATGCATTCCTCGGAGATAATTATACACTACCGGTAATTATTTCTTCAGAATTGGAACCCAATGAGAAAGACGAGTTAATACAGGTACTAAAGGAGCATAGAAGAGCCATAGCTTGGAAAATTTTGGACATTAAAGGGATAAGCCCATCATTTTGCACCCACAAAATTTTAATAGAAGATGAATATAAACCATGTGTGCAACCTCAAAGACTTTTAAATCCCAACATGAAGGAAGTTGTTAAAGTTGAGGTAATTAAACTTCTAGATGCTGAAATTATTTATCCTATTTCTGACAGTACTTGGGTAAGTCATGTGTAGGTTGTTCCAAAGAAGGGAGGCATGACTGTTATAGCCAATGAGAAGAATGAATTGATTCCAACAAGGACAGTCACAGGTTGGAGAGTTTGCATTGATTATAGGAAATTAAACGATGCCACGAGAAAAGATCACTTTCCCTTACCATTCATTGATCAGATGTTAGAAACATTTTCTGGGCATATGTACTATTGCTTCTTGGACGGACTCTCTGGCTACTTCCAAATCCCTATAGCCCCTGAAGGTCAAGAAAAGACAACATTTACATGTCCATACTGTACGTTTTCTTATCGTAGAATGCCTTTTGGATTATGTAATACTCCTGCTACTTTTCAGCGTTACATGTTAGCCATCTTTGACGAACTTGTGGAGGACATCATGGAGGTATTTATGGATGACTTTTCGGTATTTGGTAATTCTTTCCACCTTTGCCTTAAAAATTTAAAAAGAGTTCTAATGAGATGTGAGGAAACGAACATTGTTCTTAATTGGGAAAAGTGTCACTTTATGGTTCGAGAAGGGATTGTGTTAGGTCACAAAATTTCTAGTAAAGGGATTGAGGTTGATAAAGCAAAAATTGAAACCATTGAAAAATTACCTCCCTAGTTCGATTAAGGCTATTAGAAGCTTTTAGGACACCTGGATTTTATAGAAGATTTATTAAGGATTTTTCTAAAATAGCTAAGCCTTTAACTAAATTACTAGAAAAGATGTGCCTTTCAATTTTGATCGGGAATGTTTAGACGCATTTAATACCCTCAAAAAAATAAATAAATGGTCCGATTATAATTGCACCTGATTGAAATTTACCTTTGAACTAATGTGTGATGCGAGTGAATTTGCGATGAGTGCGGTTTGGGACAATGAAGAGACAAGCATTTTCACCAATTTATTACGCTAGCAAAACATTGACGGCGCAAAAGAAAATTACACTACCACGTAAAAAGAGTTGCTAGTCGTGGTTTTGCATTTGATAAATTTAGACAAATTTGATATTATCTAAAGTTGTCATTTACACTAACCATTCAGCTATTCGTTATCTTTTAATTAAATCTGATGCAAAACCTCGACTCATAAGATGGATTTTACTCTTACAGGAATTTGATTTGAAAATTCAGGATAAGAAAGTAGCTGAAAACCTCATGCAGACCATCTTTCTAGGCTTGAAAATCCACATATCAAGGAACTCGATGAAAGTGAGATAAATGACTCGTTTCCTGAAGAACAACTCTTTGCTATTTCCGACTCTGAGGTACCTTGGTTTGCAGATATTGCGAATTATTTAGCTGCTAACATCCTCGCCAAAGGGGTTAACACATCATCAAAAGAAGCGATTCTTTCTTTGATCACGAAAAACTACTTTTGGGAGGACCCTTTTCTTTTTCGTATATGTGTAGATCAAGTAATTCGGAGATGTGTTACAAAGGCAGAAGCAAGCAAAATACTAGAACATTGCCATTCAGGACTATCAGGAGGACATTATAGTGGGGTTAAGACAGCACATAAAATGCTCGAATCAGGTTTTTATTGGCCCACTCTATTCAAGGACGCTAACATGTATGTTGCTTCATGTGATAGATGTTAGAGAACAGGTAATATCTCTAAACGTGATGAAATGCCTCAAACATATATGCTATCATGTGAAATATTTTATGTATGGGGTATTGATTTTATGGGTCCATTCCCTAGCTCATTTAGGAATAAATACATCTTAGTAGCAGTTGATTATATGTCAAAATGGGTGAAAGCTCAAGCTTTACCTACTAATGATGCTAGAGTGGTAGTAAGATTTCTTAAGAGACTTCTCTCGATTTGGAACACCTAGAGCAATTATTAGTGATAGGGGTACTCATTTTTGTAATACTCAATTTGATAAAGTCTTAAAGAAATATGGAGTACACCACAGAACAGCTACCCCTTATCACCCTCAAACCAGTGGACAAGTGGAAGTAGCAAATCGAGAGCTTAAGCATATTCTAGAGAAAATAGTAGAATCAAACAGGAAAGATTGGGCATTAAAAGTAGACGATGCTCCATGGGCCTATAGAACCGCTTTTAAAACTCCCATAGGAACATCCCCATACAGACTTGTCTACAGAAAGAGTTGTCATCTACCATTTGAATTAGAGCACAAAGCATTTTGGGCTATAAAATTCTTAAATTACGATCTTAAACTTGTAGGTGAGAAAAGAATGATGCAGTTAAACGAGCTAGATGAATGGCGAGCTAGTGCCTAAGAGACCTCATGTTTATATAAGGAGGCAACAAAGCGACGCCATGATGCTCGTTTGAAGCAACCGAAGTAATTTGAAGTGGGAGATCTTGTTCTACTATACAATTCAAAGCTCAAATTGTTTCCTGGAAAGCTGAAATCAAGATGGTCAGGTCCATTCGTAGTCAAAACCATTTTTCCCTATGGCACAATCGAGGTAACTCATCCGACTCATAGCACATTTAAGGTAAACGATCAACGACTTAAACTATATAACAGTGAGGATTATAGAGATATTAGAGAGGAGCTTCAGCTCCGTGAACCTCCATAAAGAGTAGATATAAGGTAAGTCTAGCTTAGGACTCTAAACAAGCGCTTCTCGGGAGGCAACCCGAGCACTAACTTCATTAATGTCCATATTTTTTATTTTAAACACCTAACAAAAAACTAACCAGACTAATAAATACAGATTTCCATACCACACGGCCTTACACACGGGCGTGGCCATGGCCGTGTGGACACCACAGGTAGGCACATCGGCGTGGCAGAGATCGTGCAGGCCAAGGACGGAATTTTTTCCCAAAACACGGGTTACGATAAAACGCCACGGCCGTACGACACTGCCGTGGTCAAAATTGAATCAAAAACACAGGCTGTGATAAAAGGCCACGACCGTGCGATACGGCCATGGTCGATACTGAGTAAACGACACGGGCATGAGACACGCCCGTGCCTAGAAGCCGTGGCTGAAATTGAAAGAACCACACGGGCGTGAGACACGCCCGTGCTGATCGTATGTCAGAGTCTTAAAAATTTATATAATGAATGATCTAGCCTAGACACTAACTGTGATAACGATTGAGGCAAGCGCACCTATCAAACAATAGTATAGTTTAGTGGCAAGACCGGAATGTCGAACCCAAAGTAACCAAAAGTACTAATACTAACTTTCTTTCTATTATTTAGCCTAAGAATTGAAGTGAATTATTGTTTAATTTAAAATTAACTAACTACTAAGCTAAAGACGCTAAGACAAAGAGAATGAATTGGGGAAATACTTGTGGGAAAAACCAATTGATTAAGACAATACCCAAGGAGGAATCCACCTAGACTTCACTTGTTATCTAACTCTGAACCAGATGATTTATCCACTTGACCTGATCCATAGGATTCCCTAATTTATATTAATACCTCTCTCGAGGCTACTAACGTCTAATCATAGGTTGATTAATTGAAATCTCTTTCTAATTAAAACCACTAGGATTGCATTAACACAATCTATGGACTCCCATATTAGGTTTGACCCTAATCCGGCAGATTTTCGTCATCCTATCTCTAGGGTTGCGATCAACTCCGCTTAATTATGCTAGATCTACTCTTAGGCAGGGTCTATTGCTCCTCTGCCTAAGCACATCAATACTTGAATCAATATCCTAAAATATCAAAACAAGAATTAATAACACATAATTAAGAACAAATCAAGTATTTATCATATAGTTTAGAAAACAATAACAAGATCCGTCTTAGGTTTCATCCCCCTCAGGTATCTGAGGAGTTTAGTTCATAATCATAAAAGAATACATCTAAGAAGAAAAGATAAAACAAAACATAAGAAAACCCTAAAACCCCCTGAAGGAATTAAAGGAGAGATCCGCCGTCTTGAGTATGATTTTGGCTTCTTCTGATGAATCAACTGGCTTTCTTCGAGTAAATCTCACAATCGACCTCTCTCGGCTTGCCTTGGCTAGCTGACGCCCGACAGAAAGGCTTACATCGATCCCCTTTTTTAGGTCATACTTAGGGTGTTTATATAGACTTTGGAATGTCTTTCTTCGCCCCTAAGTATCCTTTTCCGAGTAGAATTACAACGGGTCACGGCGGAGACATACCCATGGACCACATCTCTGTGAATCGAGCCCAGGCCATGTTTGGGCCTGCTAAGGTGGCACGACCGTGTGATTCGAGCCCAGGCCGTGTTGATTTCTTACTTTGTCCCATTTGGTCCATTTTTAGCCCGTTTCTCGTTCTTTTCATCCTCCTATGCTTTTCTAAGTATAAAACATGAAATTAAAGGATTAGGAGCATCAAATTCCACAAGTTAAGGGATAAATCATCCAAAAAGTATAAAATGTGGGATTAAAATATGTATATATTACGGTTTATCAAATACCCCCACACTTAAGCATTTGCTTATCCTCAAGCAAAATTCTCAACTCACAATTAGAAATAGAATTTCTTCAATTCACAACCTTCATCAATAATGTTTCATCATAATTCATAGGTAATTCATACGTTGATAATTTAACCAGAAGGTTCCCAAAGATTCAAACAATCAAAGTCATAGTTTTTATAGTACAAAAAATAGGTGTTTCCCCTTACCTAAATAATTACCTTTAATTCAAAATCGACAAAAATTGACATCCTCACTTAAAGGTTCACTCAAATCACTCAAGGTGTTTAAGGTTAAAAAGTAAGCACTCAAGAGTCGAACATGAAAAGTTAACCCCATAGGCTTGCATGAAAATCAAATTTCCACCACTGTAAAATGATATGATATACAAATCAAAAGGTCTTTTATGGGTTGTAACGGGGCCTGGGTTAATGGTGTGGATAAAGGCTTGAATTAGAGGGGTAGAATTGAGATTGAATTGACAATTTACCTAACTAGAAAAATGAACTAATCCTGAATAATTACATCAATTAAAACTTCATTACTAATAATTACGAACTTCTACTTCAAGATGTGGAATTTAAACGTATAAGCTCACTTAATCATAGAACTAATACTAAATATACTTCGATTTTTTTTAAGAACAAATCATACAATAATAATAGAGAATTTAACAACTGAAATAGAAAACATAGTTAGGCAACTTCTCAAATCAAATCTCGACAAAAAGGGTTAGTCAAGAAAAGTGGTGATAACAAATACAAGATGGGTTTTGTGTTAATATTAGTGGGCGAGTCAATAAATGGTTTGTTAGGATCAAAGGGGTTCACTAGGGGTTAATTGTGAAGGTAGGCTTTTTATGGAGTAAGTGGGTTAAAACCTAAGTGCCTTTATCATCTCTGTATATCAAATCAAAGGTGTGGTCTCGACATGTATAATCGAAGCAAGTTCTAGAATAACAAATCAATGTTAACACACTCATAATCAAAAAAAAGTTAGCACGAAAAGGAATGTATGCACTAAAAGGCTCAAGATCTCACAAAAAATATGGGCTTTTGATGTCAACTTTGTAAATTTCAAACTTCAAGGTAATACTTAGATTCAGGTAGACAACCTAGAAAAAAAATTTAAATTTTGAAAAATAGACTTATCATGCTTGATTCTCTAGTCTCCTAAAGTTTAAATCATCACTGCACAATTAACTATGACTTAATCCAAAACATATCAATAAAAATCATAAATCAAAGGAAATTTCATTCTAACAGTAATATGAGAACATTTACTTAAGAACAAGGCATAATTCAGGAATTTGAGAATAATGCAAAAAGTTAGGCACTTTTTCACGATAAAATTCACCCCCCACACTTAAGATGTACATTGTCCTCAATGTACAAAGATATATATGAACAATATTTTAAGAAAATCAAAAGAGAGGGAGAAGTAAAACTTCCTGAATTATGGATGAAATCCTTGGAGGATGATCAATGATGAACATGATGACTAGGCATAGGTGAAGGTCGTGGAGAATACTCCGGTGGTGTGTTCGTTCCTTGAGTGGCACTTTAAACCTTTTTAAACTGCGAAGTCATCAGTAAAGTTTTTAGGGAGTTCTTATTTAATGGACGTTTGTTATAGTTACTCGAGAGTTAAACAGCAAGAGATAAAAGAAATCAAATTATACTTAAAAAATTAAAGAGTTTAATAATAAAGGAAAATGAACTAAAATAAAAATAAATAAATAAAAATAAAAATAAGAATACAAAAAATAAAAAGGACTCAAAGGTCCTCATCATCAGAGTGATCTCGAGGTGGTGGTGGTGGCGATATGTGAAAAAGCTGATAATATCGACCACGGCCGCCTCGTACAGCCGTGTGGATTTATCTCAGCCCGTTTTCTTTAGGCAGTTTCGACCACGGCCGCGTTGCACGACCGTGGCATTTAGTCAGAGCCCGTGTCTTGGGGAAAATTTTTGTCCTGTTTCTGCACGATATCCGCCATGTCGATATGCATACTCGTGGTGTCCACACGGCCATGGCCACGCCCATGTGCAAGGCTGTGTGGTATGGAAACCTACGCCTAAAAATTTGGTTAGTTTCTAGTTAGATGCTAAAATTCAAAAATATGGACGTTAGTGGGGTTAGTGCTCGGGTTGCCTACCGAGAAGTGCTCGTTTAAAGTCTTGAGCTAGACTTACCTGTTATTCGTATGGCCATGGTGGTTTACGGATTCGAAACTCATTTTTCTTACTATCAATTCTATCAACATATGGTTTGAGTCGGGTAATATTTACCTCAAAAGTGCCAAAATTAGAATGTGTTACCTCGACCTTTCCGTATGGAAAGACCTTAAAAAATCACCGTAAAAAGGAGTCGCACCTTTTGTATTAATTTCTGAGCGACTATTCGAGGTCGGTTGTATCGACGATGCACAGGTCCCCAACTTTAAAGTGATTGGTTCCACCTTTAATACTCGATGTCCTAGCCGTGTCAAGAACACAAGAGTGATTGTTTCGCCGTAACACGCGAAATGTGAGCTCACGTGGTAGTTTATTTCTTAGAATTGCTGGGCACACTGCGTTTAGCTCCACATGCAACGTATCGTCTAACTTCCGTTTGTTTGTCAAAAACTCTTTTGAAAATTTCCTTGAATCTGGCATCTGCGAAAGAGCTTCAAGAAATGACAAGTTAATTTGTAATTTCTTTGGAAGTTTAAGAAATTTACCGAATTGTTCCTCTGTGTGGTCTTTCTTTATCGCATTGGGGTATGGCACACGAGGTTGGTACTCTGTAATTACCAGTTTTGGTTTATCATGGCTTACCTCAACCTTACCTTCCTCTACCACATTCTCTTGCTTCAATTTTTGTTTATCTAACCCTTCACAATCAGGAGCAGTTATTGCTTGAGGTTGCTCTCTTGGGTTAGGTTTGGTGTTGCTAAGCAAGATACCTTGTGGTCTTTCTGAGATCAGCTTAGCTAGCTGACCTAACTGGTTCTCGATCCCTTGAATTGATGCCTGCTGATTTTTGAGCATTGTCTCGTTGTTTTGAAAATGAGTTTCTGACACCGCGATAAATTTTGTTAGCATCTCCTCAAGGTTCAGCTTCTTTTCCTGCTGGTAAGGTGGTTGTTGAAAGCCTGATAGGGCTTGTTGTCTCCGATTTCCTGGGCCATCCCACGAGAAATTGGAATGGTTCCACCAACCTGCATTATAAGTGTTACTAAAGGGATTATTTTAAGGTCTAGAATAGTTACCCATATAGTTGACTTGTTCGTTCTCTGTGCTAGGGTTGTAGGATAGATATTCTGTGTTGCTCACCCCTCCTCCATTTGTATCGTACTGTATTACCGGATGTACCTGCGTAGAACCATACCAACCAAAAATTTTTTTAATTAAAAGCTCTACTTGGTTAGATAACATGGTGATCGCGTCAAGGTTGAAAACACCGGCTGCTTTATTAGGCATTGTCCTCATGTCTTGCCATTGATAATTATTCAGTGACATCTCTTCGGTTTCTGCGAGTGGTATGTTTTATTTCACTGTCAAAATTAAGGGTCCTGACGGGTTTCTTCTAGTCATAAACTAGAAATACCTGCCAGAAGTAAAGAAAGAGAAAAATTAGCAAAGTTAAAATAAAATAAAAATAAATTGTAAATAAATAAAATGCCTAAAGTAATAAAAATCAAGTGTTCTTAATATTTTAGTTCCCCGGCAACAGCGCCAAAAACTTGATTGTATGTCAGAGTCTTAAAAATTTACATAATGAATGATCTAGCCTAGAAACTAACTGTGACAACGATTGATGCAAGCACACCTATCGAACAGTAGTATAGTTTAGTGGCAAGACCGGAATGTCGAACCCAAAGGAACCAAAAGTACTGATACTAACTTTCTTTCTATTATTTAGCCTAAGAATTGAAGTGAATTATTGTTTAATTTAAAATTAACTAACTACTAAGCTAAAGACGCTAAGACAAAGAGAATGAATGGGGGAAATACTTGTGGGGAAAACCAATTGATTAAGACAATACCCAAGGAGGAATCCACCTAGACTTCACTTGTTATCTAACTAACTCAACCGCACGATTTATCCACTTAACTTTGATCCGTAGGATTCCTAATTTATATTAATACCTCTCTCGAGGCTACTAACGTCTAACCCTAGGTTGAATAATTGAAATCTCTTTCTAATTAAAACCCCTAGGATTGCATTAACTCGATCTATGGACTCCCATATTAGGTTTGACCCTAATCCGACAGATTTTCGTCATCCTATCTCTAGGGTTGCGATCAACTCCGCTTAATTATGCTAGATCTACTCTTAGGCAGGGTCTATTCCTCCTCTGCCAAAGCACATCAATACTTGAATCAATATCCTGAAATATCAAAACAAGAATTAAGAAAACATAATTAAGAACAAATCAAGTATTTATCATATAGTTCAGAAAACAATAACAAGATCAGTATTAGGTTTCATCCCCTTCAGCTATCTGAGGAGTTTAGTTCATAATCATAAAAGAATACATATCAGAAGAAAAGATAAAACAAAACATAAGAAAACCCTAAAACCCCTTGAAGGAATTGAAGGAGAGATCCGCCATCTTGAGTATGATTTCGGCTTCTTCGGATGAATCAACTGGCTTCCTTTGAGTAAATCCCACAATTCTGACCTCTCTGGCTTGGCTCCTTGGCCTAGCTAGACGCCCCCGACAGAAGGCTTCTGTCGACCCCCCTTTTTAGGTCATACTTAGGGTGTTTATATAGACTTTGGAATGTCTTTCTTCGCCCCTAAGTATCCTTTTCCGAGTAGAATTACAACAGGTCATGGCAGAGACACGCCCGTGGAGCACGCCCCTGTGAATCGAGCCCAGGCCATGTTTGGGCCTGCTAAGGTGGCACGGCCATGTGATTCAAGCCCATGCCGTGTTGGTTTCTTACTTTGGCCCATTTGGTCCGTTTTTAGCCCGTTTCTTGTTCTTTTCATCCTCCTATGCTTTCCTAAGTATAAAACATGAAATTAAAGGATTAGGAGCATCAAATTCCACAAGTCAAGGGATAAATCATCCAAAAAGTATGCTAAGTGTGGGTTTAAAATTTGTATATATTACGGTTTATCACATGCCTTTAGGTCGTGGTCGATACTGACTAATTACCACGGGCGTGGGACTCTAAACACGAGCGTAGGAGAAACGAATGAAACATTACACGACCGTGCGATTAGGCCATGTGAACCAACACGCCTTGGGGCCATGGGCGTGGGATAAAGATCAGACGCGCCCTAATTCAAAATTTACAAAACACACGGGCTAAACAGTAGGTACACGGCTGTGGGCCGTGACCGTATGCCCCAATTGCTATTTAAACCACACCACTATTCAGTTTTTTCCCAAAATTTCTTTCCCCTCCTTAAAAACCCTAGCCGTCCCCCACTCTCCCTACTCACTCCGGCCACCACCGCCGACACCTCTCCTCCTCCTTTCTCCTTTTTTTTCTTCCTTCCCTTCTTCACAGCATGCAGTCCAAGCCCGTGTAAGGTCGACACGCCCGCGCGACACCACCACGACTGTGCGCTTCCTCCCACCACCTCACCGTCTGTCACCATTGTTTTACCCTCCATTTTTATTAGTTATTTATTCTTAATATTCAGTTCTATTCTCTTAATTATCATTATCTTTATTAGTTGTTTTAGCATTTAATAGATTTTATTTCGTAAACTATGTTAATTTCTATTATAATTATTTTATATATATTTCCTCTTGAATTCTTAATGCTCACTATTCTGATATTTCTAATTGTTAGACAAGTCATTTTATTATTAATTAGCTGATTTCTCTTTTAGTCATCAATATTGTTGTCTCGTTATTCACTAGACTTATTTTTTCTTAGTTTTCAGTAGTAGGATTATAGCAAGAATACAATAATTTCAATGATACTTAGTTATTATATGTCTTTTGCAGGTACGTAATGATGCCCCCACGTGGAAAGAAAACCTCCGTTTCCGCTTCAAAAAAGCGAAAACGTGCCGGTGTGACCTCCTCAAGCGCTTCTACTGAAGTACACCACCCATTCTTACAGTTTTCTTCGGAACCCCAGGAGGAGCTCTTTCGGTTACTTCGCGCACGACCCCTCGACGTGGGGAGGTGTATTGATTGGGCCGCCCTAGAGCAGGTCTAGCTAGCCGACACGGTTTGAGCCCTTTTATCCACCGGCCGTGGGGACACTTCTTTGGTATCATCGAGCCTACATACCTAGAGGTCACTTTGGAGTTCTGTTCTACTTTCCACCTCCAGACGGTCATGACGAACTTTGACGACTCTGGCACAATCCAATTTTTTTCTCGGAGGCCTTGTACGTGAGCTGAGTGTCCCACAGTTCGGAGCCGCTTTGGGACTTTACACTGAGGAATTCATGAAGGATGATGACTTCGAGGATCTCCATCGCCATATCCACCGCTCCCCTTCATCATGTTGGAAGGATTTGGTCCCTGTCTCAACGACATATGATCCCAGGTGCTCTAAGGCCTCCGCTCTCGCCCCATCATTACGGTACTTACACGCCATCCTGGCTTATACTCTGACAGCGAGACGAGAGAGCACCGGCGTCGTCAACACCCACGACGCCTATTTCTTGTGGTGCATGGCAAACGAGCACATTTTCGACTTAGCCTACTTCATCGCCTGTGCCATGCAGCATCAGACGGAGTGACATAGGAGAGGAGTCATCTCCATGGGTCCCTACATCACGCACCTGGCTCGATATTTTGGGCTCCTCAACACCGCCGCTCAGTCCTCCTCACTCACACTTATAGGACAGATGTCCCCACGGGGCATCCAGATGATGCTTCACATGAGGATGATTGAGCGCCGCCGTGGGTTTAATCCTCCTCAGTACCGTCTCTCGCAACCCACCGAGCAGGATGACCCAGAAGACATTACTGATGATGTCCCCCAACAGCACGAGGAGCCACCGTCTGCGCCACCACCGCCACGCTGACCAGCTCATGCGGTAACTTCACTGACTGACATTTTTGAGCACCTCACTAGGTTCGAGCAATACTGTACTCAGTAATTTAACGACAACGCTCGATGATTCGACGGCATCGAGGCGATCCTCCACTAGATTTCTCAGCACTTTCACATATTGCCGCCACCCCCACCTCGCGACGCATCCAACGATGAGGACCTTTGAGTCCGATTATTTTATTTTATTTTATTTTTTCTATTTTATTTTCATTTTTATTTTATTTTTATTTCTAGTCCATTTCCCTTTATATTTTGTATTATAATTCCAAAAGACTTATCTTCTATACTTTATTATAGTTTTTATAATTATTCCTAATCGAGTAATCCCGTAACCTTCTTCCATAGTTGTGTTTATGTTCGTAATAGTTGCTCAGAATTATACACTTCACTTTGCTATATCTACAATTCCACGTCAACTACTCCATGGATTTCATCCAAAATTCAGGAAGTTTCACTTCTCTTCCTCTCTTATGATATTCTTATTATATTGTCATTATATATCTTTGTACATTGAGGATAATGTACATCTTAAGTGTGGGGAGGCTATTTAATTGATTATCAAAAAATCCCTAAATTATGTCTTGTTCTTAAGTAATTTGCTCATATTGCTATTAGAATGAAACTTCGATTGATTTATGATTTTCATTGATATGTTTCGAATTAAGTCATAGGTAATTGTGCATTGATGGTTTAAACTTTAAGACATTAGAGAAACAAGCATGATAAGTCTATTTTCAAAATAAAATTAAAATTTTTAGGTTGTTTTCCTACATTTAAATATTACTTTGAAGTTCGAAATTTGCAAGGTTGACATCAAAAACCATAATTTTTGTGAGATTTTGAGCCTTTTAGAGCATATACTTTTCTTGCTCACTTTATTGTTGGTTATGAGTGTGTCAACATTGATTTGTTATTCTAGAACTTGCTTCGATCATACATGTCGAGACCACACCTTTGATTTCATATACTGAGATGATAAATGCACCTAGGTTTTAACCCACTTACTCCATTAAAAGCCTACCTTCATAATTAACCCCTAGTGAACCCCTTTGAAGCCTAATAAACCATTTCTTGATATACCACTAATATTAAACCAAAACCCATTTTGTATTTGTTATCACCATTTCTCCTGACTACCCTTATATCGAGATTTGATTTGATCAGTTGCCTAACTACATTCTTTATTTCAGTTGTTAAATTCTATCTTATTATTGTAAATACTTATTCCAAAAAAAAGAAGAGGGAAATTTTGTAACAACCCGATTTAGGGCCTAGTCAGAATAGTGGTGCGAGGCCACGAGTCTGAGGTGAATTCATGAGTTTTAAGGTTTATGCCATGTTTGCATGCTAGTGTGAAAGTTTCATGAAGCAATTTCGTTAAATTGAAGTTGTTTGGTCCAAAAAGGACTAATTTGCAAGAGTTGCAAAATATGAGTTTCTAGAAGCTTTTTGTATGAAATAGCTTTAGAATATCAATTAGAAGTCCTTAATTAGGAATTTTCCCAAAATATAATTTTTGGACAAAATTGGACATGAGTTAGTATTTATGAAAATTTTAAAGAGAAGGGCATTTTGGTCATTTGGTTAATAAATGATTAAAATAGGAAAAAAATGATAAAAATCTATTCATCTTCTTCCTCTCATTGCAGAAAATTTGGAGACTCCATAGCTAGGGTTCTTCATTTTTTCAAGCTTGCTAGTAAGTTCATCTTAGCCCCATTTTTAACATTCTTCGTATTTTTGAAGTTCTCATATTATGAACTAGGTATTTTTAGCTATATAATGAGCTAAGATGCATGTTCAAAAATTACCTATGAATGACATGGTTGTTAAATGACGTTTTATGGAAGATTATGAGAGTTTGATGTTAGATAAACATCTTTTCCTTAATGAATTTCAAGAAAAATGATAGTATGGACTAATTTGTAATAGTTATAAAAATTGGTCATACATACTAGAAATAATGAGAATTGATGATTGTTATAGTAGATAAAATGAATTAGCTAAGCATGAAGTTTAAGAAAGTTGAATGAAAATCATTTTACGAGCCTAGGGGCAAAAGTGCAAATATGAGAAAGTTTAGGGGCAAATAGTATTTTTGCCAAAATATGATTAAAGAGTCAATTTAGTCGATGTGAGTATTAAATGGTCTATTTATGATTATAGATCAAGAAAAATGAAGCCCAGATCGAAACTGAGGCAAGAACAAAGTCGAGGACTAAATTGCATATCTACATGCATTTTGCATATTGAGGTAAGTTTGTGTGATTTCTAAGCTTTATGATTTCTATCATTGAATTGCTTAGTATAATGTACATTATTATCATGGAATGCTTAATGTTCTGCTAAACAAAGAAATCAATGAGACTAAATACGAGCATGTCCTGATTGAAGATGGAATTTCCCAGGATACTCGATCTACCACATGAGATTAGAAAGTCCGTATAAGACCAAGCCAAGGCATGGCATCAGCAACCAAGCAAGTTATCATGTAAGTCCAAGGCAAGCTCGGCATTGAACAAGTTATCATGTAAGTCCAAGGCAAGCTTGGCATTGAACAAGTTATCATGTAAGTCCAAGGCAAGCTTGGCATTGAACAAGTTATCATGTAAGTCCAAGGCAAGCTTGGCATTGAACAAGTTATCATGTATGTCCAAGGCAAGCTTGGCATTGAACAAGTTATCATGTAAGTCCAAGGCAAGCTTGGCATTGAACAAGTTATCATGTAAGTCCAAGGTAAGCTTGGCATTGAACAAGTTACCATGTAAGTCCAAGGCAAGCTTGGCATTGAAAAGCTATCAAGAGAAAGAGATCCCATGTAAGTCCAAGCCAAGGCATGGCATTCGTGAGAACAAGAAAGACTTCGTATAAGTCCATGTCAAGACATGGCCTCAAAACCAAGATGAGGTATTCCATGTAAGACCGTATCTAGGATATGGCTTTGGCATCAAGTTCATGTGAAGAGATTTAGTATCCTCGGTTATTCGCAGAAATTCATCGTGCAAATGAGTAAAGTTAAAGTGAGATAGCAAGAAAGTTGAGTAAGCAAAGTTATTATCAAGTTTAAAATGAGTATAATTCATGTTATGAATGATGAATCAGAGATTATGATTATTATGTTAAAGTATTCGGATCAATGTGATCAAGTGATACAGGTACCTTGTTTACCTCCCAAGTATGAGACTAGTAAGTTTCATGAGATATGAAAAAAATCAAGCATGAGTAAGTAAGCTTTATAGCTGAAATTTATGATACCATTGTTGATGTCAAATGGTTTATATTAAGCAAGTATGTTGCTATGAATATTATGTAAACTTACTAAGCTAAATGCTTACGTCTTTTATCTTTTCTTTCTATGTAGTCCCGCCAAACTAACTTGCAGATCGTTGAAGTCGGAGCTCGAAGCACACTATCAATCCTTATTTTGGTATAGCTAAGTTGAAATTATATTAAGTGTGGAATGTATAGGAAATGTTTCATTTTGAGTATATGTCGTAGAAAGGGCAAAAGTATGTGCTATCAAGTTTATTATTCTTTTGTAAATGGCTAAGTGATTGGCCAAGATTGACTAAGTATGTATGTTATTAATATAAATGAAGCATGTTGTATTTTTCATAAATGATGTAATACTTGAGTTGCTGAATTGAGCTTGAGTTTAGTCTTGATTTCAGGGTGGCAATTGGCTTGGTAAATAGCCCCTAAGTGCCCATACGGATGGACACACGGGCGTGTGTCTAGGCCGTGTGCACTCTGCACCATTGTATCTTAAGTCAGAATAGACCACGGACCAGTCACACGGGTGTGTGTTTAGACTCTAGGCCGTGTTAAGGTAGTCAGTATGCACCACGGGTGGTAAGCACGGGCGTGTGCCTTGGCCGTGGGGCATTGGCAGAATACTAGGGTTTTAGGCACTGTTTGGGGCCTTTGGTGTGTCCAAGCCGTGTGTATTTTGCTAGTATCCACCATGGGTGAAAGACATGGGTATGTTTTAGGGGTGCACGGGCGTGTCCCATACAACATGGGCGTGTGACCCCTGCTCTAAAGAAATGTTTCTGAATATGTTTCGAAAGTTTTTAGACAAGTGTTTAAGGCCTCGTAGGCCCATGAAAGGTATGAATAGACTGAGAAAGAGAAGTTTTTAATTCGGAACAAAATTTTATAGCCCGTAAGTACATGTTTAAGTTAGTTAAAGCATGGTAATGTCTCGTATCTGGTCTTGGTCTCGGATTCGGGTATGGGGTGTTGCAAATTTATTCATTATCAGAGCTACAGTTTAGTCGGTTCTAGAACTAACGTAGCACAAGCACGAGTCTAGCTATATATGCCATACGTAAGAATGTTTTTATAATGATAGTGTGACGACTCCTGACAACTTAAATCATGTTTATATGTTTAGTAAATGGATCCTGATAGATCTGTGGCAGATGATGTAGAAAGTAACGCGCCGGCTCTCGCTGAAGGGATGGTGCCGAACGAGCATGAGAATAGACCAACTACGGTGAGTCAAGAAGGAGGAGAAGAGGCTAGAGAAGCCTTCCTCCACATGATGAATACATGGTATACGGAGTTCATTCGTACGAACCCGAATGATCAACCCCCTCCACCCTCACCTATTCCTCAACCTATCCCAGTAGCCCCTCAAGTAGTAGAGGTGGTAAGAGGAGAGAAGCCTCCGGTTGATAGGATTAGGAAACATGGGGCAGAAGAATTTCAGGCTAGAAAAGATGATGATCCGGAAAAGGCCGAGTTCTGGATAGAAAATACTATCAGGGTATTTAATGAGTTGTCATGCACACTTGAGGAATGCATGAAGTGTGTAGTCTCTCTTTTAAGAGATTCTGTTTACCAATGGTGGAACACCCTCGCGACGGTGGTACTGAGGGAAAGGATCACATGGGAATTTTTCCAAGAAGAGTTCAAGAAAAAGTATGTCAGTCAAAGGTTTGTGGACCAGAAAAGGAAGGAATTTTTAGAACTGAAGCAAGGCAAGATGTTAGTGACTGACTATGAACGTGAGTTTGTACGACTCAGTAAGTACGCTCGCGAATGCGTGTCCACTGAGGCCATCATGAGTAAAAGATTTGAAGACGGGTTGAATGAGGACATCAAACTGTTTGTTGCTGTCCTAGAACTAAAGGAATTTTTGGTGCTAGTAGAGAGTGCTTGTAAAGCCGAGGAATTAGTAAAAGAGAAAATAAATTCTGAAATGGAGTCTCGTGACTCTAGGAAGAGACAGTGGTATAAGTCATTCCAATCTTCATCCAAGAAGTTAAGAGATTTCCCTACCCGATCGGCTACTTCCACTGTGTTTTCAAGGAAAGACAAGAGTAATCAATATTCAGGGAATAAAGCACAGACTACTTCAGTTGCAAGTGTTGGGAATATTAGATTTGACAGACCCGAATGCCCACAATGTGGCAAACGTCATCTTGGAGAATGCCGAGCACATGAAAATGCATGCTTTAGATGTGGTTCCCAAGACCACTATATAAAAGATTGTCCAGAGATGATGAAAGAAGAGAGAACTCAGAACCCGAGATCCGGGAGTATGATTCGAGGAAGACCGCAGAGAAACCCGGGAACTGGGGCAAGTGGAAGAGGTAACCCTCGAGAGTAGGCCGCGAGACCCGAGGGTAGAGCGCCTGCAAGGACTTATGCCATTCGCGCTCGCGAAAAGGCATCTTCTCATGATGTTATTACGGGTACCTTTTCTCTTTTTGATATCAAATTTATTGCTTTAATAGGTCCCAGATCCATACACTCTTATATTTGCATGAAATTAGTGTCCAGTTTGAGTATACCTATGGATTCTACAGAATTTATGATTAAAGTGTCTAATCCTTTAGGCAAGAGTGTGTTAGTCGATAAAGTATGTAAAGATTACCCATTAATGATTAGAGGTCATTGCTTTAAAGCAAATCTTATGTTGCTACCATTCGATGAGTTCGACCTCATTCTTGGTATGGACTGGTTAACTGCCCATGATGTAATAGTTAATTGTGGGAAGAAATACTTTGAGATGAAATGCGAGAATGGGGATACTCTTCATGTAGAATCGGATGAGCAAGGTAAATTACCGGTAATGATTTCTAATATGACGGCACAGAGATACATAAGAAAAGGGTGTCAAGCATATTTGGCCTTTGTGATGAATGATAAAGAAACAGAGTTAAAGATTGAGACAGTACCAATAGTATGTGAGTACGTGGATGTTTTTCCTGAAGAATTACCCGGACTACCACCAGTTAGAGAGGTTGAGTTCAGCATTGAGCTAACTCTCGGTACTGTACCGATATCTACTACTCCTTACAGAATGGCTCCAACGGAGTTGAGAGAGTTGAAGTCACAGTTGCAAGAGTTGACAGATAAAGGTTTTGCGAGATCAAGTTGTTCTCCATGGGTTGCTCCGGTTTTATTTGTGAAAAAGAAAGATGGCACCATGAGATTGTGCATAGATTACCGTCAACTTAATAAAGTGACAATAAAGAACAAATATCCATTGCCAAGGATCGATGATTTGTTCGATCAATTGAAAGGAGCCACTGTGTTCTCCAAAATAGACTTGAGATCAGGGTACTACCAGCTGAGAGTAAGAGAATCAGATGTGTCCAAGACAGCTTTTCGAACAAGGTATGGGCATTAAGAATTTTTAGTCATGCCTTTTGGTCTGACCAATGCTCCTGCGGTATTCATGGATTAATGAACCGCATCTTTAGACCATAACTCGACAAGTTAGTAGTCATTTTTATTGACGACATATTGATTTATTCCCGAGATGAGAATGAACATGCTGAACATCTACGGATAGTTTACAGACTCTTCGAGAAAGTCAGTTGTATGCCAAATTCAGTAAAAGCAAATTTTGGCTTAAGGAAGTAGGATTTCTTGGACATATTGTCTCGAGAGATGGAGTCAGAGTAGATCCAAGTAAGATCTCACCATAATGGACTGGAAGCCACCAAGAACATCCACGAGATTAGAAGTTTTCTAGGCCTAGCCAAATTTGTTCTGACGATTAAATGAGGGTTTTCCATGATTGCAACCCCGATGACTAAATTGTTCTGAGAAAAATGTGAAGTTTGAGTGGGCGAGAATGATGCCAATAAAGTTTTAAGAAGTTGAAAGCAATGTTGTGAAGCTCCGGTTTAGTACAACCCAGTCGGGGAAAGAGTTTATAATTTACAAATGATGCATCCTTAAATGGATTAGGCATTGTACTTATGCAAGAAAGGCAAGGTGATTTCTTATGCCTCAAGACAGTTGAAGCCTCATGAGAAGAATTATCCGATGCATGATTTAGAGTTGGCTGCCATAGTCTTCGCTCTGAAGATTTGGAGACACCATTTATATGGTGAAAAATGTCAGATTTTTACTAATCACAAAAGTCTGAAGTACTTGATGATGCAGAAAGAGTTGAACTTAAGGCAATAAAGATGGTTAGAATTGTTAAAAGACTATGAATTGGTCATTGACTACCATCCAGGAAAGGCGAATGTGGTCGCCGATGCTTTAAGCAGAGAGTCCCTATTTGCATTAAGAGCATTGAATTCAAGGATATCTTTATCCGATGATGGTTCTATTTTAGCTGAGCTGAGAGCTAGACCAATGTTTCTTCACGAGATCTCAGAAGCTCAGAAAGAATATAACAAATTGCAAGCCAAGAGAGCTCAGTGCAAATCTGATGTTGGATCTGACTTTCGGTTTAATTTCGATGGATATTTGATGTTTAAAGATAGAGTTTGTGTACCGAGAAAATAGGAGCTTATTCAGAAAATTTTGTATGAAGCACAAAATGGATGTTTGTCTGTACATCCAGGAAGTACAAAGATGTATAATGATTTGAAGCAACAGTATTGGTGGCCGAAAATGAAGAAAGATATTTCAGAGTTTGTTTCCAAGTGCATAATTTGTCAGCAAGTAAAGGCTGAACACCAAGTACCTTCGGGTTTACTTCTGCCCATCTTGGTTCCCCAGTGGAAATAGGACCGTATCACCATGGATTTTGTTATGGGTTTACCGTTGTCACCCAACAAGAAGGATGCTATATGAATCGTAGTGGATAGACTCACGAAGTCAGCCCATTTTGTACCTGTACGAGTTGATTACTCACTCGACAAGTTAGCAAACTTGTACGTTTCAGAAATAGTAAGGCTTCACAGTGTTCCGTTGTCAATCATCTCGGATAGAGATCCGAGGTTTACATCCAAATTTTGGAAGAAGTTACAAGAGGCCTTGGGTACAAAGTTGAACTTTAGTACCGCTTTTCATCCTCAAACGACGGTCGATCGGAGAGGTTAATTCAAGTACTCGAGGATATGCTCGGATGTTGTATTCTTGAATTTCGAGGCGGTTGGGAAAAGTTTCTCCCATTAGTAGAGTTTGCCTACAATAATAGTTTTCAATCGAGTTTAAAGATGGCGCCTTATGAGGCTCTATATGGGCGAAAGTGCGTAACGCTTTTTATTTTGGACTGAACTCAAGGAAAACCAAATTCATGGGGTTGATTTGGTTAGAGAAGCTGAAGAGAAAGTGAAAGTGATACGAGAATGTTTAAAAGCCGCATCAGACAGACAGAAGTCCTATTTGGACTTAAAAAGAAAAGAGATGGAGTATCAAGTCGGAGGTAAAGTTTTCTTGAAAGTGTCACCATGGAGAAAAGTTCTCAGATTTGGCCGGAAAGGAAAGTTGAGTCCACGTTTTATTAGACCATATGAGATTACCGAGAAAGTTGGACCGGTAGCTTACAGATTGGCTCTGCCATCAGAGTTAGAAAAGATACATGATGTGTTTCACGTGTCAATGTTGAGACGCTACCGATCAGATCCTTCACATGTAATTACCCCGTCAGAGATAGAGATTCATCCCAACATGACTTATGGTGAAGAACCAGATAAGATTTTAGCTCGGGAAGTCAAGCAGCTAAGGAATAAAAGTATTGCCCTAGTAAAAGTATTGTGGCAAAGACATGGAATAGAAGAAGCTACGTGGGAACCAGAAGAAATTATGAGAAACCAGTACCCAAACCTGTTTGCTGGTAAGATTTTCGGGAACGAAAATTCCTAAGTGGGGGAGAATTGTAACATCCTGATTCAGGGCCTAGTCGGAATAGTGGTGCGAGGCCACGAGAACGAGGTGAATTCATGAGTTTTAAGGTTTATGCCATGTTTGCATGCTAGTGTGAAAGTTTCATGAAGCAATTTCGTTAAATTGAAGTTGTTTGGTCCAAAAAGGACTAAATTACAAGAGTTGCAAAATATGAGTTTCTAGAAGCTTTTGTATGAAATAGATTTAGAATATCAATTAGAAGTCCTTAATTAGCAATTTGCCCAAAATATAATTTTTGGACAAAATTGGACATGAGTTAGTATTTATGAAAATTTTAAAGAGAAGGGCATTTTGGTCATTTGGTTAATAAATGATTAAAATAGGAAAAAGATGATAAAACTCTATTCATCTTCTTCTTCTCATTGCAGAAAATTTGGAGACTCCATAGCTAGGGTTCTTCATTTTTTTCAAGCTTGCTAGTAAGTTCATCTGAGACCCGTTTTTAACATTCTTCGTATTTTTAAAGTTCTCGTATTAAGAACTAGCTATTTTTAGCTATATAATGAGCTAAGATGCATGTTCAAAAATTCACCTATGAATGACATGGTTGTTAAATGATTTTTTATGGAAGATTATGAGAGTTTGATGTTAGATAAACATCTTTTCCTTAATAAATTTCATGAAAAATGATAGTATGGACTAATTCGTAATAGTTATAAAAATTGGTCATACATACTAGAAATAATGAGAATTGATGATTGTTATGGTAGAGACAATGAATTAGCTAAGCATGAAGTTTAAGAAAGTTGAATGAAAATCATTTTACGAGCCTAGGGGAAAAAGTGCAAATATGAGAAAGTTTAGGGGCAAAATAGTATTTTTGCCAAAATATGATTAAAGAGTCAATTTAGTCGATGTGAGTATTAAATGGTCTATTTATGATTGTAGATCAAGAAAAACGAAGCCTGGATCGAAACCGAGGCAAGAACAAAGTCGAGGACTAAATTGCATATCTACATACATTTTGTATATTAAGGTAAGTTTGTGTGATTTCTAAGCTTTATGATTTCTATCATTGAATTGCTTAGTATAATGTACATTATTATCATGGAATGCTTAATGTTCTACTAAACAAAGAAATTAATGAGATTAAATACGAGCATGTCCCAATTGAAGATGGAATTTTTTAGGATACTCGATCTACCACATGAGATTAGAAAGTCCGTATAAGACCAAGCCAAGGCATGGCATCGGCAATCAAGCAAGTTATCATGTAAGTCCAAGGCAAGCTTTGCATTGAACAAGTTTTCATGTAAGTCCAAGGCAAGCTTGGCATTGAACAAGTAATCATGTAAGTCCAAGGCAAGCTTGGCATTGAACAAGTTATCATGTAAGTCCAAGGCAAGCTTGCCATTGAACAAGTTATCATGTAAGTCCAAGGCAAGCTTGGCATTGAAAAGCTATCAAGAGAAAGAGATCCCATGTAAGTCCAAGCCAAGGCATGGCATTGGTGAGAACAAGAAAGACTTCGTATAAGTCCACGTCAAGACATGGCCTCGAAACCAAGATGAGATATTCCATGTAAGACCGTATCTAGAACATGGCTTTGGCATCAAGTTCATGTGAAGAGATTTAGTATCCTCGGTTATTTGCAGAATTTCATCGGGCAAATAAGTAAAGTTAAAGTGAGATAGCAAGAAAGTTGAGTAAGCAAAGTTATTATCAAGTTGAAAATGAGTATAATTCATGTTATGAATGATGAATCAGAGATTATGATTATTATGTTAAAGCATGCTGATCAATGTGATCAAGTGACACAGGTACCTTGTTTACCTCCCAAGTATGAGACTAGTAAGTTTCATGAGATATGAAAAAAATCAAGCATGAGTAAGTAAGCTTTATAGCTGAAATTTATGATACCATTGTTGATGTCAAATGGTTTATATTAAGCAAGTATGTTGCTATGAATATTATGCAAACTTACTAAGCTAAATGCTTACGTCTTTTATCTTTTCTTTCTATGTAGTCCCGCAAAACTAACTTGTAGATCATTGAAGTCGGAGCTCGAAGCACACTATCAATCCTTATTTTGGTATAGCTAAGTTGAAATTATATTAAGTATGGCATGTATAGGAAACGTTTCATTTTGAGTATATGTCGTAGAAAGGGCAAAAGTATGGGCTATCAAGTTTATTATTCTTTTGTAAATAGCTAAGTGATTTGACAAGATTGACTAAGTATGTATGTTATTAATATCAATGAAGCATGTTGTATTGTTCATAAATGATGTAATACTTGAGTTGCTGAATTGAGCTTGAGTTTAGTCTTGATTTCAGGGTGGCAATTGGCTTGGTAAATAGCCCCTAAGTGCCCACATGGATGGACACACGGGCGTGTGTCTAAGCCGTGTGCACCCTGCACCATTGTATCTTAAGTCAGAATAGACCACGAACCAGTCACACGGGCATGTGTTTAGACTCTAGGCCGTGTTAAGGTAGTCAGTGTGCACCACGGGTGGTAAGCACGGGCTTGTGCCTTGGCCGTGGGGCATTGGCTGAATACTGGGGTTTTAGGCACGGTTTGGGGCCACGGGTGTGTCCAGGCCATGTGTATTTTGCCAGTATCCACCACGGGTGAACGACACGGGCATGTTTTAGGGGTGCACGGGCGTGTCCCATACAACATGGGCGTGTGACCCCTGCTCTAAAGAAAAGTTTCTGAATATGTTCTGAAAGTTTTTAGACAAGTGTTTAAGGTCTCGTAGGCCCATTAAAGGTATGAATAGACTGAGAAAGAAAAGTTCTTAATTTGGATCAAAATTTTATAGCCCGTAAGTACATGTTTAAGTGAGTTCAAGCATGGTAATGTCTCGTATCAAGTCTTAGTCTCGGATTCGGGTATGGGGTGTTACAAATTTATTCATTATTAGTATTAGGAGCTTAAACTATTAATTTCATTATCTTTAGAAGAAGCTCGTGTTATTAGTATTAAGTTTTTAATTAATGTAATTATTCAGTATTAGTCCAATTTTCCTAGTTAGGTAATTTATCAATTCAATCTCGATACTAACCCTCCAATTCAGCCTTTATCCACACCTTTAACCCAAGCCTCATTACAACCCTTTAAAAGACCTTTTGATTTGTGTATCATCTCATTTTATAGTGGTGGAGATTTGATTTTCATGCAAGCCTATGGGATTAACTTTTCATGTTTGACTTCTGAGTGCTTAATTTGAACCTTAAACACTTTGAGTGATTTGAGTGAATCTTTAATGAGGATGTTAATTCTTGTCGATTTTGAATCAGAGGTAATTATTTAGGTAAGGGGAAACACCTATGTTTTCATGCTATAAAAATCTATGACTTAGATTTTTTGAACCCCTAGGACTCTTCTAGTTAAATTATCAATATATGAATTATCTGTGAATTATGATGAGACATTATTGATGAGAATTATGAGTCGAGGAAGTTTGTTTTAATCGTGAGTTGAGGATTTTGCTTGAGGACAAGCAAAGGCTTAAGTGTGGTGATATTTGATAAACCATAATTTATACATATTTTAACCCCATGCTTAGCTTATTTTTGGATGAGTTTTCATTAGAATTGATGAATTCGATGCTCCTAATCCTTTAATTTCATGTTTTATCCTCAGGAGAACTTAGGAGTCGAAAAGAACGAGAAACGGGCCAAAAAGGGACAAAATGGGCCTATCTTAGAATCCAACACGGCCTAGACCATTGGACACGGTCGTGTGCTACGAGAAGGATCGACCACGGCCTAAGGCAATCGAACACGGGCGTGTCACACGGGCGTGTCCCTGTCGTATCAAAGACTAGTTCTATCCGAAAAAGGTTACTTGTGCGCGAAGAAAGGCGTTCCAAAGCCTATATAAACACCCTAGGGGATGACCTAAAAGGGGACGCTGAATAGAACGCAGAAAATACTCAAAGACAGTCGTCAGAAGCAGCTCGGAGGAAGGATCTCCTTCAAGACAGAAGATCTCCCATCAAGTTCTTTAGAAGTTTTTGGGTTTTCTTATGTTTTGTAGTTTTCCTTATTTTGAGATGTTTCTTTCTATCAGTATGAACTAAATCCCTTAGATACCTAAGGGGATGAAACCTAGATGAATCTTATTATTATTTGATTTATAAGATAAATACTTGTTCTTATTCTTAATTGTGAGTTCTTATTCTTGTTTTGATAATTCAGGTTATTGATTCAAGTTCGAATGTGCTTATTCAGTGGTGCAAAAGTCCCTATTTAAGAGTAGATCAATACAATTAAGCAGAGTTGATTGCAACCCTAGACATAGGGCGACGAAAATCTGCCGGATTAGAGTCAAATCTAATAAGGGAATCCATAGATCTAGTTAATGCGACAATAGGGGTTTTAATTAGAAAGAGATTTCAATTAATCAACCTAGAGTCAGTTGTTTTTAGTCTCGAGAGAGATATTAACATAAATCAGGGATTTCTATGGATTAAGACAAGTGAATAAGTGAAGTTTAGGTGGATTCTTCCTTAGGTATTGTCTATCTCATAAAGTTGTTTAAAAGTATTTTCCCAATTCTTTCGTTGTCGTGTTTTTAATTAAGTTTTAGTTTAAAAGAATCACTTCAATTCTTAGGCTAGATAATAAAAAGATAGTAACTACTAGTACTCTTGGTCCTTGTGGATACGATATTTCTGGTCTTACCATAACTATACTACTGTTCGGTAGGTGCGCTTGCCTTTATTGTGATCGTAGTTAGTTTTAGACACATCAACTGACGAGACGCGTAAGCAACCACCTTACCCTCTTGCATTAAGACACAACCCAATCCAATGTGCGACGCATCACTGTAGACAATGAATTCCTTCCCAGGCTCTGGTTGTATTAACACAGGGGCTTCAGTCAGAACTTTCTTCAGTTTCTCAAAACTCTCTTGCTGCTTATCGGTCCAATTAAACGGTACCCCTTTACACAATAACTTAGTCAGAGGTGCAGTAATCAGTGAAAACCCCTCAACAAAACGTCTGTAATACCCAGCCAGACCCAGAAAGCATCGAATCTCAGATACAGTCTTTGGTGGTTTCCAATTCAATACGGCTTTAATTTTTTGGGGATAAACCCTAATCCCCTCGACAGACACCACGTGACCCAGAAATGTCACTTCTCGCAACCAGAACTCACACTTGCTGAACTTTGCGTATAGCTTCTTTTCCCTAAGAATTTGCAAAACAATTAGAAGATGAGCATCATGATCCTCATCGGTTCTGGAATACATCAGGATGTCGTCTATAAGCACAACTACGAACCGATCCAAATAGAGCTGGAATACTCGGTTCATCATATCCATGAAAGTAGCTGGTGCATTCGTCAACCCAAACAGCATTACTAGAAACCCGTAATGACCATAACGAGTCCTAAACGCAGTCTTATACACATCCGCCTCCTCAACCTTTAGCTGATGGTACCCAGATCGAAGATCTATCTTGGAGAAAACCGAAGCTCCTCGCAGCTGGTCAAACAGATCATCTATCCTCGGTAAAGGGTACTTGTTCTTGATAGTAAGTTTGTTCAATTGACGATAATCGATGCACATGCGCATGGATCCATCCTTCTTCTTCACGAATAACACTGGTGCTCCCTATGGAGACACACTCAGTCGAATGAATCCTCGGTCCAGTAGCTCTTGAATTTGAGCCTTTAACTCCACCAGCTCATTCGGTGCCATCCTATAAGGGGCGATGGACACTGGAGCTGTTCCCGGTAGGAGCTCAATACCAAATTCGACCTCACGGTTTGGGGGCAACCCAAGAAGCTCTTCAAGAAATACATCCGGAAACTCCTTAACAGTTCTGACATCTCCAACAGAAGGACCTTTAGAATCAAAACTGCGGACATAAGCTAGAAACGTCTCGCAACCCTTGCGAACCAGTTTCTCGGCCTTTAATACTGAGATTACGTCAGACAGATAATCTCTTCGCTCCCTTAACACAACCACCTCCTCATCCTCAGTACACTTCAACACCATACGCTTAGCAGCGCAATCCAAATTCGTGCGGTGTTTCACTAGCCAATCCATGCCCAATATAAGATCGAATTCACCAAACGGCAATTCCATCAAATCCGCCGGAAAGACAACCCCTTGGACTTCTAAGGGAACGTCTCTGAACAACTTATTCACCCTAACCGACTGTACCAGTGGACTTAACACAGTCATCTCACTATCAGTAATTTCAAACTGAACACCCAGCGTCCCAGACACAGTGCATGCAACATACGTGTGTGTAGACCCAATGTCAATTAAAGCAGTGTATGGTACATTATAAATTAGGAACGTACCAGTTATGACGTCCGGGGTGTCGCCATCCTCTCGGCGACGAGCAAAATAGACCAAAGCTGGCTGTCTCACCTCAGTGTTACCAGCACCTCTGCCCAGTGCTCCACGTCCTCTTCCCAAACCATTTTCCCTCTGGCCTGACCACAGCCTCTCGGTGGCTGCTGAACACCTCTCCCTGGCTGAACATGGCCCTGACCTGCGGCTTGCATTTGAACAGGCCTCTGAGTACAGTTCTTAACCTGATGATCCATGGACCCACATCTGAAACACGCCCTAGTTCATTTCCAGCACTGGTGAGCTCTCCCACAATCTGCGCAAGGTTACGGTCTAACCATAGTAACAGGAATTTCTTGGACTGACCCATCAAATCTGGCCTTCTTTAGAGGCCTTTCCAAAGAACCCAAGGGCCCTGAATCCCTTTTAAATATACGCTTATCTTGTTCGCGATTCTGGCGCTCAGAGCACTTCACATCCTCGGAAATTTTTACTTTCTCAACAAGGGAAGCAAAGTCTCGCTCCCTCTGGAGCTATCAGCACACGTAACTCATCTCGAAGGCCATCTTCGAACCGCACACAACGTTCATACTCAGTTGCAACTATACCGTGAGCATAACGACTCAACCGTAAAAAAATTGCCTCATATACTGTCACTATCTTATTCCCCTAGGTTAGGCTCAAAAATTCCTTTCTTCGGGCATCCACATAACTTGCCCCCACATACTTCCCTGGAAAGGCTGTCTTGAAGAAATCCCACGTCAAACGGTCGGCCTGCATACTCTCTCTCACAGTCAGCCACCACTAGTATGCCTCATCTCGCAGTAAGTACACTGCCCCCTTTAATTTCTGTTCCACAGTACAGTCAAGGTCATCCATTATCCGCTCGGTAGCCTCTAACCAATATTCTGCCACATTCGGGGCTACACTAGAAATACCCCTGAAGATTTCCGCTCCATTAGACTAGAGTCACTCAGAAATTGACCCCCGACCCACTGATCCAGTACTCGCTCCAACAACCCTCTCTAGAACGCAGAGCATTGCTTGGGATAGGGCATCATCCCCAGTTGCTTGATCATGAGACCCCGTCTTAGTTACTGGTGAGGCTGGTTCCTCCCTAGCAGGCATGTGACCCGATGTTGAAGACCCAGCCCTAGTTCCTCGGCCTCTACTGCGGCCTTGTGTACCCCTTTCGCCAGTACCTCTTGCGCTCATATCGATACATCGTATTTTCTGTTTTAAAAGTCTTATGAATCAGTTCACAATTCCACTAATTATTAACGGATGTTTTATGAAAATTAGTATTTAAAGTTTTTTATTTTCACCGATCGAGATATCTCACTACTGTTTTCAGTCTTCTACAGTTTCAGTTTACCTAACAAAAGAGTTTTTTGTTTAGTACTACTATCTATAGTAATTTCTCCGTATAACATTTCAATCTATAACGGTAAACAGTATCAGATAACTACAGATTTGGCGCCGGAGACTCGGGGTGCCACACTTTCAGTAACAACCTTTCAATTTTCTTTCCAAAACCAAAAGTTAGACAACTTTTGAAAAATTTTCAAGAACACATTCCACAGCCGAGTTTTGCAACTTGACTCTGATACCACTAAATGTAACACCCAAAACCTGGCCTAGACGTTACGACCGGATCTGACGTGTCATATAGAAGTGTTGATTTAAAAGCTGGTCTTGTCGATGAAAGTTCGTGACTAAATTTTAAATCCCTTTTAAACTAATTGCTATTGAAACCATTGGTGTTGTAAAATCAAAACTTGTTGACCAATTATATGTCATATCACTTGTTACAAGTTTATTGCCCTGAAAAAACCGTGAAAGCTTTTCTACTTATAGACCTTAAAATTTGAAATGCGTGATTTTCTTTGGAAACAGTTATTATTTGGAAAAACCCGTTTTTCCCAATCTAGCAGGTAGAAGTAAGAAGTTAAAACCAAATAAAAGTTAAACCTCAAATGGCCTTATTACATATCAAACCCAAGTATAAATTAAAAATATTTAAGTCTCAAGCGGAAAATCAGTGTTCACGTGGGCACTTCCGGGTCCCTCGCGGCTCCAAATCGATTAAGGCTGGGGATTACCTGAACAGTTAAAAGAAAGGGTGAGTTTGCAAAAACTCGGTGTGTAATCCCCTATCAGTCAATTAACAATTGGTGCAAGTAGAAAGAGACTGGGCCTAAGCCCTATACAGTAACAGATCAGTCTGGGCTTTAGCCCTATACTGTAGCAGTGTGGGTCTAAGCCCAAATAATAATAGTACAAAACAGAGATGCAACCCAACCCAATCCAGCCAACACACCACCCGTACCAACCAACACACCATGTGGGGACTAAGTCGACCCACCCAGCCAACACACCAATATCGTAGCATAGCTGCTAATAGTAACGCAGCAAAGCTGCTAACAACAGTAATCGTGGCCTAGCCACTAAGATCAGAAAATGCGGCGAAGCCACTTGAACAGTAAAAACGTGGCAGAGCCACTAGTACAGTACTTCCTCCAAATCAGAATCCCAACCCCAATGCAAAATGTCGTGTCATAAATATTACGTGTGTGCAGTATGTCATATTCATAACCAGTCATATAGATATCATATACACATCAATTAAACTACCACAAGGGTTTTAATGGTCATTTCTTCCCTTAGGGGTAAAACGGTAATTTCACCCCTCAGGGGTATTTTGGTCATTTAACTACTCTTGGGGCCTCGACACAGATGACAACCCTTAAATGGTCTACAATCGTCTCGAACGACTCAAATAACCTATATGGCCCAAAATAGTGTAATTGAGCCCAAGGTCCATTACTCGGCTCAAGTGGGCCTAGACACTCGTGTGGCCCGTTTAGCCCAAATTCCATCACGGCTATACGAACTTCATAGCCCAATCCATTATTAGTCACTTACCGTGGATTTTACCCATGTGGGGCCCATGAGCCTATTGGGCCCACATGGCCCAACGAGGCCCATTTCGACCCAAACCCACGAGAACGCTCGTGGTGGCCTCTACAGTCTATCGCCAACAATTTGTGGGCTCGGTTTACCATACGAGCGTTCGCACGCTTGTGAGCCCTTAAATGTCGAAGTTTCGGCTTTTCGGCTTTTACCGATTCACAGTAACACAGGGGTATGAATACACACTATTGTCCATCGTTTTAACAGTAACAATATTGGGTGTATGATTACACACCTTTTAGCGACCACTTGCAAAATTCCAACAGCACCAACCTAGATTCAATCGAAAAATTCAATCAGTCCTTAAATCGTTAATAAGATTCACAAACCTTGAATCTCTACACTGCCCTTACCACTAACCTTGGTAAACAGGAGTACAGCCTTTAACCCTAAAATCACTTGGCTAAACTACCACAATTGTTGATTTACCACTCACTGTATAACAACAAATCCCATTAGAGGGTTGATTAAGGATGTAGTTTACACCCATCACATTAACTTGAGCAAGACAGAGAACACCTACCGAATCCATCAGAACCGAAAGCTGACTTAAAGGAGTGGCACTCGCGGGTGGAGTATTGCGTTTGATCTCAAAGAATAATCCGAAAGAAGATCATTGAATAGCAACACGATAATCCTAAAAGGGAAAATCGTAAAGTAACAAGAAATGACCCAGTCACTTACCCCAATATTCGGCTTATCAGAGTTTTAAAAGATGCGAGGAGGAGGCAAGGCATTCGGCTATTACTCAAGAAGAGAGGAACAGAGGAAATTAATTCGATTTAGCCCAAAGAGAAGAAGAAGAATGCCAAATCGGCAGAGAGAAAATGTGAAGGAGGAAGAAAAGCTTCAAGAGAGAACTCGGCACTTGGTGTTTATGTTTTGGCAATTGTGGACAACAGTTAAGAAATAAGATTGAAAAGAGAAAGACCCGAATGGTCAATAATGTTGCACGAGACGCCACAAGGAGAGTAAATCCCAAAACGGAAAAAAGGAAAAACACGAAATAACAGAGAGGATAATCGTCTTCTACACTCTCACAAAAATGCAGAAAATGCACCAAATGAAAACTCTTAGCCGAATTCCCCTACTCAAGCTTCCCCATTCGGCTATGACTCCCTTCACATCCCAATTCCTTAAAAATCTCCACTGATTTCTCCTAGATTTACTCCTAACCCCCCATTCAAATTCTGATGACAAATTCTGCAACCACCTCTGCAGAGTTTGAATCAAACTCTACCTCTCACGCCACAGAGACATAAAATAAAACCCCCTTTTTACATGTCATGGGATTCGAACTTACTCCCTCTTCAATGCCCCAACACGCCACTTGCCACCACAACACAAGATCTCTTGTGTCACAAAACAAACACAACTTAATATATGCCCTTTAAGCTAACATGCAGGTTTCCAAAAGAGCAAAAATCAAAATTTTGCCAAAGGCCATACTTGAACCCAGGCTTCCTAAACTCCCCAAAACATGCCCAGATTACCTGTCCCACAAGCAACCATGATATTTACGTCCAAGCTTGCAAAACAATGACCCTAAATTTTTGGGGCGTTACAGTACAAATAAGTGAGATTACTGACTTGGGTCACACGGCCAACCACACACCCGTGTGTCTAGCCCGTGTGCCCTTCGAAGTGGCCACACACGCCCGTTTTCCAGGCTGTGTGCTAGGCCGTGCCAAACATGTAGGGTATACTGACTTATGCAACACGGCCAAGTCACACGCCTGTGTGTGAGACCGTGTGGAACATACCGAATTGATTTCTAAAACCACACCAAGGGACACACGACCGTGTAACATAACCGTGTGTCACACACGGCTGAGACATACGCCCGTGTCTCTGCCCGTGTAGACAAAAATAGGCTATTTACCAAGCCAATTTGCAACCCAAACTTAGGCACACCTATACAACCCATATAGCACGAAACATATCATCAATAGACATATAATTCAATTCCAAATCAAGCATAATTTATACCATTTCCAATACTAACAACCAACATGCTCATAAACTCATGTTTTACTCATTCAAAACATACCAAATACCAATTACTTTAAACATCAAAATGACCAAACTCAAATATGCATTATTTGGCCTAATTTCACAAGCATAGCAATGTCCACAATTCAACCATTTGAACACTTCTAATACCTATAACCATCAAGCATCACCCAACCATCATACAATTCATATCACAAATCATAAACACATATATCAATACATAATTCAACCATACCAAAATAACCCCAAATAAGCCATTACTCAAGGCTATATATACAAACCAAAACATGTACATTTACAAGCCAATTCCATTGGCCAAAATCATTAACAAAACATAACCAAAATGACCAAAGTTCCTATACATGCCATAAACTCAAAATACCAAAGTTCATAGATACCGAGATATAGGTGGATAGTGTGAAGCGAACTCCGACGATCCCTGAATCCGAGCTAGCTTTGAAAACTATAAAACACAGAGAAACACACAAAGTAAGCTTTATAGCTTAGTAAGCTCGTATGAAATAAACTTAAAGCAATCAAATAAACATATTTCAATAATTTGAATACACCAATATGTAGTTTACATTAGTTAACAACCTTTCAATACTCAATTGAGAGATTATACGCTACCATCACAAATCCATTCGGTTTGAAAGTTATATAATTCATGTACGTACCTGTATCATTTAATATCAATCTCAAACTCATCCACCTCTTTCATTTACCCGTTGAACCATTTGGAATAGAAGTTGGATACTCAAAGGTCTTACACGATAAGTACCTATACCATGGCCTGAAGACAAAACAAGGTAACTTATATCCGAAGTACTGATATCATGGCCCGAAGCCAAATCGCTATAACTCACACCCGAAGTGCTAATATCATGGCCAGAAGCCAACTCAATGTATCCCCTAATGACATGTCACTAGTATCCTAAACTATTCCTAAGGTTCAACCGGGATATCGAATGTCGAATTATCATCGATTCAATGTCGAACTTATCCAAAATCTCGTATTCACAAATTATACAATATCAAAGCATTCATAATACATTTATAATGAAATTTATCACATACGAACTTACCTCGAATGCGGAAACGACGAAATAAGTCGATTAGTCGATAACTTTAGTTTTTCCCCGATCTAGATTCGAATTCTGCTTTTCTTGATCTAAATATATTAAAAATTAACTTATTTAATCATCTATTTATTCAATTAAATCCAAAATTTACATTTGAGCTAATTTACACATTAGCCCCTAATCTTTCACATTTTTACAATTTAGTCCTTATTACACAAAATCACAAATTCATGCAAATTTCAAAACACCCATGCTTAGCCGAATTACCTTTATGCCCCTAGCAGCCCATATTTCTCAATTTTTCACACATTTAACCACTCATTTTCACATATTCACAAATAAATCCCTATTTTGCATTTTTACTCAAAATCACTTTACAAAATATGTAAATATAGCAACAAGATTTCTTGTTTCATCATCAAACATCAAAGAACAAATATTTTCATCAATGGAAACTTTCAAAACCTTTAACACTTTTGCAAAATAGTCCCTGGGCTAGCTAGTACTAGTTGCAACGATCACAAAAACATAGAAATCATTAAAAACTGGACAAAAATGGACTTACAATTGAACCTTGAAGTAGCTGAATGTTTCAAGCCCTAAGATAGTTTTCTTCCTCCTTCAAATTCGGCAATAAGCATAAAGATGAAGCAAATTTTGACTTTTTTTTATTTTATTAACCTTTATTTAATAAATTACATTTTTAACATTAATTAATAAACATATAAATCACTTAATGCTTGTCCATATTTGTCCACTCACAATTAAAATGGTCTACTTAAGGACCTTAACTTTAAGGTTATATAACTATTAGAAACCTTTAACTAATAGAACACATATTTTACACTTTACGGGATTTAGTCCTTTTTATCCAATTAAGCATTCAAACGATAAAATTACTTCACGAAACTTTCACTCATACATGCTATCATGTTGTAAACACTTTAAATAATATTAAAATAATTTTTCAACCTCAGATTTGTTGCTTCAAAACCACTGTTCCGATTTGACCAAAAACGGGCTGTTCAACTCTCCCCCTTAGGGATTTTCGTCCCCAAAAATCTTACCAGTGAATAGGTTAGAGTACTGTTTTCTCATAGCCTCCTTAGGCTCCCATGTAGAGTCTTCAACACCGTGACGTTTCCACAAGACTTTAACTAAAGCTATGCATTTATTTCTCAGCTCTTTAATCTCTCGAGCCAAAGTTCTGGTCGGGACTACATGGAAAGAAATAGTGAAAGGCGTAAGCATTTAGCTTAGTAAGTTTGCATATAATGCACATAACAACATACTTGCTTGAATTAAACCATTTGACATAAACAATGGTATAATAATTTCAACTATAAAGCTTACTTGCTCATACTTGATTCTTACATATCTCATGATACTTACTAGTCTCATACTTGTGAGGTATACAAGGTACATGTATCACCTGATCACATTGATCAGCGTACTTTAACATAATAATCATAATCTCTAATTTATCATTCATAACATGAATAATACTCATTTTCACTTGATAATAACTTTGCCTACTTAGCTTTCTTGTTATCTCATTTGAACTTAGCTCGTTTGCCCGATGAATTTATATGAATAACCGAGGATACTAAATCTCATCTCACATAACTCAATACCAAAGCCATATCCTAGATACGGTCTTACATGGAATGTCTCATCTTGGTTTCGAGGCCATGTCTTGAAATGGACTTATACGAAGTCTTTCTCGTGAGTTTTTTTGGAACTTACCATTGCCATGTCTTCACATGGTCTTACTTGGTATCTTTGCTCATAAACTGGTCAATGCTAAGCCTTGGCTTGGGCTTACATGAAGTCTCTTTCTCTTGATAGCTTTTCAATGCCAAGCTTGCCTTGGACTTACATGACATCTTTGCTTGGAGACTCACTAATGCCATGCCTTGGCTTGGACTTACATGGCATCTTTGCTTGGAGACTCACCAATGCCATGCATTGGCTTGGACTTACATGGGTCTTCATCTCATAACAACTCTTCAATGCCAAGACTTGTCTTGGTCTTACATGATAACTTGTCTGATTGCCGATGCCATGCCTTGGCTTGGACTTATACGGACTCTCTCATTTCATGTGATAGATCGAGTATCCTAAGCTATTCATCTTCAATCAGGGCTTTCTCATGCTTGATCTCATTGATTACTTTGTTTAACATAACATTAAACATTTTCATTATAATATTGTACATTATACTAAGCAATTCAATGATATTAATCATAAAACTTAGAAATCATACAAACTTACCTCGATATACAAAATGTATGTAGGTATGCAATTTAGTCCTCGACTTTGTTCTTACCTCGGTTTCGATCCAGGCTTCGTTTTTCTTGATCTATAACCATAAATAGATCATTTAATACTCACATTGACTAAATTGACTCTTAACTCATACTTTGGAAAAATTACTATTTTGCCCCTATACTTTCTCATATTTGCACTTTTGCCCAAAGGCTCGTAAAATGAATCTCATTCAACTTTCTTAAACTTCATGCTTAGCTGATTCATTTTCTCTACTATAGCAATCATCAATTCCCATTATTTCTAATAGGTATGACCAATTTCATAATTTTTACAAACTAGTCCTTACTAGCATTTTTCATGAAATTCACTTAGAAAAAGATGTTTATCTAACAGCAAACTCTCATAAATCACTCTTGGGTAGATTTTTGAACATGCATTTTAGCTTATTTTATAGCTAAAAATAGCTAATTCATCATACGAGAACTTCAAAAACACGAAGAATATTAAAAACGGGGCTAAGATGAACTTACTAGCAAGCTTGAAAAAATGAAGAACCCTAGCTATGGAGTCTCCAAATTTTCGGCACAAGAGGAAGAAGATGAATGAAATTTTATCATCCTTTTCCGATTTTAATCATTTATTAGACAAATGACCAAAATGCCCTTCTCTTAAAAATTTTCCCTTTTACTAACTCATGTCCATTTTTGTCCAAAACTTATAATTTGGGAAAATTGCTATTTAAGGACTCATAATTAATATTCTAACACTATTTTATACAAAAAGCTTCTAGGAACTCATATTTTGCAACTTTTGCAATTTAGTCCTATTTGATCATTCCATGTCAATTTCACAAAATTTCTACATGGAACTTTAATACTATCATGCAAACATGTCATAAACATTAAGAACTCAATTTACTAACTCAGATTTGTGGTCTCGCACCACTATTTCAACTAGGCCCTGAATCAGGATGTTACAATTCTCCCCCTCTTAGGAGTTTCCGTCCCCGAAAATCTTACCAGCAAACAGGTTTGGGTACTGGTTTGTCATGATTTCTTCTGGTTCCCACGTAGCTTCTTCTATTCCATGTCTTTGCCACAATACTTTTACCAGGGCAATACTTTTATTCCTTAGCTGCTTGACTTCCTAAGCTAAAATCTTAACCGGTTCTTCACCATAAGTCATGTCGGGATGAATCTCTATCTCTGACGGGGTAATTACATGTGAAGGATCTGATCGGTAGCGTCTCAACATTGACACGTGAAACACATCATGTATCTTTTCTAACTCTGATGGCGGATCCAATCTGTAA
Source organism: Gossypium sturtianum (assembly GCA_025698515.1). NCBI lineage: Eukaryota > Viridiplantae > Streptophyta > Magnoliopsida > Malvales > Malvaceae > Gossypium > Gossypium sturtianum. The sequence goes on from CM046948.1 coordinate 130,639,003, forward strand.
GCTACCGGTCCAACTTTCTCGGTAATCTCATACGGTCCAATAAAACGTGGACTCAACTTGCCTTTCTGACCAAATCTGAGAACTTTTCTCCATGGTGACACTTTCAAGAAAACTTTATCTCCGACTTGATACTCTATCTCTTTTCTTTTTAAGTCTGAATAGGACTTACATGCATCGACGCACTTTTAAACATTCTCGTATCACTTTCACTTTCTCTTCAGCTTCTCTAACCAAATCAACCCCATGAATTTGGTTTTCCTTGAGTTCAGTCCAAAATAAAGGCGTTCTGCACTTTCGCCCATATAAAGCCTCATAAGGCGCCATCTTTAAACTCGACTGAAAACTATTATTGTAGGCAAACTCTACCAATGGGAGAAACTTTTCCCAACTGCCTTGGAATTCAAGAATACAACATCTGAGCATATCTTCGAGTACTTGAATTAACCTCTCTGACTGACCGTCAGTTTGAGGATGAAAAGCGGTACTAAAGTTCAACTTTATACCCAAGGCCTCTTGTAACTTCTTCCAAAATTTGGATGTAAACCACGGATCTCTATCCGAGATGATTGATAACGGAAAACCGTGAAGCCTTACTATTTCTGAACTGTACAAGTTTGCCAACTTGTCTAGTGAGTAATCAACTCGAATAGGTATAAAATGAGCTGACTTCGTGAGTCTATCAACTATAACCCATACGACATATTTCTTGCTCGGAGATAATGGTAGACCCGTTACAAAATCCGTAGTAATACGGTCCATTTCCACTCCGAAACTAAAATGGGTTGAAGCAAACCCGAAGGTACTTGGTGTTCAGCCTTTACTTGCTGACAAATCAAGCATTTGGAAACAAACTCTGAAATATCTTTCTTCATTCTCGGCCACCAATACTACTGTTTCAAGTCATTATACATCTTGGTACTACCCGGATGTACAGACAAACATCCATTATGGGCCTCATGCAAAATTTTCTGAATAAGCGTTTCTTTTCTCGGTACACAAGCTCTATCTTTGAACATCAGAATTCCATTGGGACTAATCCGGAAGTCAGATTCAACATCTGTCTCGCACTGAGCTCTCTTGACTTGCAATTCACTATCTTCTTCTTGAGCTTCAATGATCTCTTGGAGGAAAGTTGGTCTAGCTCTCAACTCGGCTAGAATAGAACCATCGTTGGATAAAGTCATCCGTGAATTCATTGCCCTCAGTGCAAATAGAGACTTTCTACTCAATGCGTTGGCAACCACATTCGTCTTCCCAGGATGGTAGTCAATGACCATCTCATAATCTTTTATGAACTCTAACCATCTCCGTTGTCTTAAGTTCAACTCTTTCTGTGTCATCAAGTTCTTCAAACTTTTATGATTAGTGAAAATCCGACATCTCTCACCATATAGGTGATGTCTCCATATCTTCAATGCGAAGACTATGGTAGCGAACTCTAAATCATGCGTCGGATAATTCTTCTCATGAGGCTTCAACTGTCTGGAGGCATAAGCATCACTTTGCCTTCTTGCATAAGTACACAGCCTAATCCATTTAAGGATGAATCGCTGTAAATTACAAATTCTTTCCCTGTCTCAGGTTCTACTGAAACTGGGGCTTCTATCAACATTGCTTTCAACTTCTCAAATTTTGTTGGCATCATTCTGTCCACTCAAACTTCACATCTTTCTGTAACAATTTAGTCATCGGGGTCGCAATCATGGAAAACCCCTTGACGAATCGTCTGTCATAGCCGGCTAGGCCTAGAAAACTTCTAATCTCAGAGATATTCTTTGGTGGCTTCCAGTCCATAATAGCCGAAATCTTATCGGGGTCTACTCAAACTCTTTCTCCCGAGACAATATATCCTAGAAATCCTACTTCCTTGAGCCAAAATTCACTTTTACTGAACTTGGCATATAATTGATTTTCTCGTAGAATCTGTAAAATTGTCCGTAGGTGCTCAGCATGCTCATTCTTATCTCGGGAATAAATCAGTATGTCGTCAATGAAAACGACTACAAACTTGTCGAGGTATGGTCTAAAAATGCGGTTCATTAAGTCCATGAACACCGCAGAAGCATTGGTCAGACCAAAAGGCATGACTAAAAATTCATAATGGCCATACCTTATTCGAAAAGCCATCTTGGATGCATCTGATTCTCTTACTCTCAGCTGGTAGTACCCTGATCTCAAGTCTATTTTGGAGAACACAGTGGCTCTTTTCAATTGGTCGAAGAAATCATCGATCCTAGGCAATGGGTACTTGTTCTTTACCGTCACTTTCTTAAGTTGACGGTAATCTATGCACAATCTCATGGTGCCATCTTTCTTTTTCACAAATAAAATCGGAGCACCCCATGGAGAACAACTGGATCTCAGAAAACCTTTATCTGTCAACTCTTGCAATTGTGACTTCAACTCTCTCAACTCCGTTGGAGCCATTCTATAAGGAGTAATAGATATTGGTGCAGATGCAGAGCTAGCTCAATCTTTGAACTCAACTTCTCTAACCGGTGGTAGTCCTGGTAATTCATCGGGAAAAACATCCATGTACTCACATACTATTGGTATGCGACTCAATCTTTAACTCTGTTTCTTTATCATTCATCACAAAGGACAAATATGCCTCATACCCTTTCTTACGTATCTCTGTGCCGTCATACGAAAAATCATTGTCGGAGATTTACTTTGCTCATCTGATTCTACATGGAGAGTATCCTCATTCTCACATTTCATCTCAAAATATTTCTTCCCACAATTAACTATTACACCATGAGTGGTCAACTTGATCCATACCAAGAATGATGTCAAACTCATCAAATGGTAGCAACATAAGATTTGCTTTAAAGTAATGACCTCTAATCATTAATGGACATTCTCTACATACTTCATTCACTAACACACTCTTGCCTAAAGGATTAGACACTTTAATCGCAAATTCTGTAGAATCTATAGGCATTTTCATACTGGATACTAGTTTCATACAAATGTAAGAGTGTGTGGATCCGGGATCTATTAAAGCAATAACTTTAACATCATGAAGAGAAAAGGTACCCGTAATAACATCAGGAGAAGATGCCTCTTCACGAGCGCGAATGGCGTACGTCCTCGCAGGCGCCCTACCCTCGGGTCTCGCAGCCTGCTCTCTAGGGTTACCTCCTCCTCTCGCCCCACTTCCTGGGTTACCCTGTGGTCTTCCTCTGACCACACTCCCGGAGCTCGGGTTCTGAGTTCTTTCTTCTTTTGTCATCTCTGGACAATCTTTTATATAGTGGTCTTGGGAACCACATCTAAAACATGCATTTTTATGTGCTCGGCATTCTCCAAGATAACATCTGCCACATTGTGGACATTCGGGTCATCCGATCAGATGTTCCCCACACTAGCAACTGAGGTCGTCTGTGCCTTACTTCCCGAATACTGCTTACTATTGTCCTTCCTTGAAAACCCAGTGGAAGTAGCAGATCGGGTAGGGAAATCTCTTAACTTCTTCGATGAAGATTGGAATAACTTATTCCACTGTCTCTTCCTAGAGTCACGAGACTCCATTTCAGACTTTCTTTTCTCTTTTACTAATTCCTCGGCTTTACAAGCCTTCTCTACTAGCACAACAAATTCCTTTAGTTCTAGGACAGCAACAAATAATTTGATGTCCTCATTCAACCCGTCTTCAAATCTTTTACTCATGATGGCCTCAGCGAACACGCATTCGCAAGCGTACTTACTGAGTCATACAAACTCACGTTCATAGTCAGTCACTGACATCTTGCCTTGTTTCAGTTCTAGGAATTCTTTCCTTTTTTTGTCCACAAACCTTTGACTGATATACTTTTTCTTGAATTCTTCTTGGAAAAATTCCCATGTGATCCTTTCCCTCGGTACCACTGACACAAGGGTGTTCCACCATTGGTAAGAAGAATCTCTTAGAAGAGAGACTACACACTTCATGCATTCCTCAGGTGTGCACGACAACTCATTAAATACCCTGATAGTATTTTCTATCCAGAACTCAGCCTTTTCCGGATCATCATCTTTTTTGGCCCGGAATTTTTCTGCCCCATGTTTCCTGATTCTATCAATCGGAGGCTTCTTTCCTCTTACCACCTCTACTACTTGAGGGGCTACTGGGATAGGTTGAGGAATAAGTGGGCGTGGAGGGGGTTGTGCATTCGGGTTCGTACGAACGAACTCTATGTACCATTTATTCATCATGAGGAAGGCTTCTCTAGCCTCTTCTCCTCCTTCTTGACTCACCGTAGTGGGCTGATTCTCATTCTCGTTCGACACCGTCCCTTTCGCGGAAGCCGACGCGTTACTTTCTACGTCATCTGCCACAGCTCTATCGGGATCCATTTACTAAATGTATAAACATAATTTAAGTCGTCAAGAGTCGTCACACTATCATTATAAAAACATTTTTACATATGGCATGTATAGCTAGACTCGTGCTTGTGCTACGTTAGTCCTAGAACTGACTAAACCTGGCTCTGATACCAATAAATGTAACACCCTATACCCGAGTCCGAGGCTAAGACTGGATATAAGACATTACCATGCTTTAACTTGCTTAAAGATGTACTTACGGGTTGTAAAATTTTGTCCCGAAATAGAAACTCTTCTTTCTAGGTGAAAACGTACATATCATGGGCCTATGAGGCCTTAAACACATATCTGGGAACTTTCGGAACTCATCTGAAAACTTTTACTCGAAGCAGGGACCACACGCCCGTGCAACTTGAAACACGCCCGTGTACTCCTGGACATACCCGTGTCTTCCACCTGTGGTCGACACTGACCTGTTACACACGACCTGGACTGTAACACCCCAAACCTGGTCAATACACCACGACCAAATCTGGCATGTTACGGGGAAAATCGCGTTTGAGGGGTAGGTTTCAAGTTAAAGATTCGATGAGAACTCTTTGTCCTATTTTATACTTGTCGAAATCTTTGGCATGATTGCTTTGTCATATTTTAATGTTTTAGGGTGATACCCGATGGTAAAGTTTAAAACGTATCGCGTTGTAGTTTGAAAACCTCATCTTTCCAAGTTTTATCCAATATTAATCCAATTCTTTGTTAAGGCATATTTAAAATCCAATACAAGCATGTAAATAACAAAACATAAAGTTAAAAGGCCTTTTACAAACTAAAATAAAAACCCAAGTGAAAATAAATCAAATATAGTACCAAGTTTTAAAACAGTGCAACCTCGATTTTTATTCATGGCATGAGTACCTTGAGTCCACCCCGGCTCCATGTCCGCAACTAAGTGTCACCTGAAATGATAAGGGAGAAGGTGAGTCGCAAGACTCAGTGCATAAATCCCCCTCCCGGTATATGCAACATACCAACACACATCATACTAAAGCAATACAATCAATGCACCCGATCCTAACCATCCATATCACCTTTCTACCCCGTGTGGCACCAAACCACTGGTGGTGCCAAACCACTGGTGACCCAAAGTCACGATATCCATCAATATGGTGCCAAACCACTGGTGACCCAAAGTCACGAATAATCCAATGATGGGGCCAACCCATCGTGTGATACAAAATCATTGGCGTCAATCCCGTATCTCAACTGTGGGGCCAACCCACTGTGGTGCGAAAACCCACGGGACGAGACGCTATGAGGTGCCAAACCTCTGGTGTCCCAAAGACACAATGTGATACCAAATCACTGGTGACCGGAGTCACGAATCCAATGATGGGGCCAACCCATCGTGTGATACCAAATCACTGGCGTCAATCCCGTAATATCAACTGTGGGGCCAACCCACCGTGGTGCTAAGCCACTGGGACGAGACGCTGAGGTGCCAAACCTCTGGTGACCCAAAGTCACAAAATATCATCTGTGGTACCAAACCACTGGAGGTGCCAAACCTCTGGTGTCCCAAAGACATGGATATCATATTCCCCCTCCTCTCATATCACCCATACATGTAATACTGATGCAAATCATGTAAACCATGCAGTCATGCCAATATGTTTAATATCGCATCTCATATCACATACCTCAGCAATCATGATATCATATACCATTAATAGAACTCGTAATGAAACGGACTTACCCGGATCCGTACACATACCCCATTGGGTACCATATCCATCAACCATATTGTTTTGATCTTAATAGGCAAACAGGTTATTAAACATATCACTAAGTAGATAGTGTGTTAGTCTACACACCTGTTTGAACACAAGCTTAAACAAAAAACCGATCTAAGACCCTCGATAGCCTCGACAACCTTGCTCCTATAATTGGCCAAACAGGAGATTAGCATCCTAGGCCATTCGGCCAAAACAGAACATACCAAAAAGGGTCAACACTTGAAACCCGAGACCTACCTACACGCTTTAGAACAGTAGCCAACACTACCAAGTGCTCCTGCTTCACTTCCCTACAATCGGCAATCAATAATAATAATAACCTTAGGCTTAAACGAATACCAACCAAATAGGCTGCTAAAACAATCCCTTACCACTACTTACTCAACGATCGACCAAAGAACCGAGGCTACGCTTGACTGCTTCGAAATCCTGGATGCCCTATGCCAAAATGATTCCAAACAAATGATCAATACACTACCAAACAAACGTCAAAGCTAACTCTTACCCTTGTAGATGTCAACAGAGATCAGAGAACAGACCATAAGGCATTCAGCCTTACCTATTTACCTTCTCCAACGCTTGAAATCAAAACTCAAAAGCAATCCACACCACACTTAGATTCGGCCATAGCGCAAAATTGAAAGGGAAAGGGATATTCGGCAACACAAGGGAGAGAGTCGGCTAGGAAACAAAGCAAGCTTCGGTACAAGTTTCAAGAAGAAAGAAAAAGGTATGAGAGGAAGAAAATGACCATTCGGCTTAGCACAAGGAGAAAAGAGAAAAGAATGGTGAGAAGGTGTATGGTTCGGCCAAAGAACAAAAGAGGTAAAAGCTTGAGGGCTCAAAAGCATTCGGCTACAACACTTGAGGAGACACAAATGCCAACTTTCGGCAAGGTGAAGGTTACTTGGGATTTTCGGTTTTGGCTACAAGGAAATAAAAGAAGAGGGTTTTCTTTTACTCACTTTCGGCACAAGACTAGGGAAGACTCAAAGGAATTCGGCACCAAAAGGAATGGAGAAACAATTTCGGCAAAGGAACAAATGGGAAAAAAAAAAAAGGGTGAGCACCCCCTACTTATACTACTAAGGTTTTGGCACCCACCTAACACCCCCCAACAAAGCCGAAATTGCCCTCCTTAAGCACCCCAAAACCGGCCACTAGCTCCCCTCCTCCTAAAATTCGGCCACATCTCCCCCAAACACTCCACACCACCACTTCAAATTATTTTGAACAAGTCCACTTCCTACAATCACTCTCCACCCACCATTTGAGCATTTGACTTGGTCTTAGGCGAGTTTGAACGCCTACAACTCCTCCCCTCCATGCCACAAAATGGAAGCAAAAAGTGGGCATTCTGCAGCTTGAACACGGGACCTCTCCCCACGCAAGTGGCGCCAATCCAAGCTCTTAGTGGCGCCTAGCTTGCCACTCCACCAGCTCCTTTCTTGTACTAAAAATTCACCAAAGAATACTTATTAACCCCAGCTTCTTTAGCTCCTCTCACCTAAGCCTAAAAACTGAAATTTTTCCTACCTCTCAGGCTTACACCTAGCTTACAACTAAGCCTCAAAACATCAAAAACAACAATATAGCAGGCCAATAACATGCAAACAATGCCTTAACAAAATAGCCCCTAACCCGTGATATTACGGTTCTACCCCCTTAAAATAATTTCGACCTCGAAATTACACGATCAAAAGAGTTGAGGGTGCTTCTTTGTTTCATCACATCCTCGGGTTCCCACGTAGCTTCTTCCACGCCATGGTTCCGCCATAGCACCTTTACCAGGGGCACTGACTTCCTACGCAAAACCTTTACATCCCGATCTAGGATCTGCACAGGTTCCTCCTCCATGGTCAAATCCGGATTCACCTCGATCTCTTCCACTGCTACGACATGCGATGGATCTGAGCGATAACGCCTAAGCATCGAAACGTGAAATACATCGTGAATCGACTCAACTCGGCCATTGGCAACTCAAGCCGGTAAGCTCTTCGGTCCCACTCGTTTCAGTACCTTATACGGCCCAATAAACCTCGGACTTAGCTTGCCTTTCCTTCCGAATCTCAATACTTTCTTCCATGGCGAGACCTTCAGGAAAACTTGATCCCCCACAGCAAACTCTATATCTCTCCGCTTGAGATCGGCATAAGACTTCTGCCTATCCGAAGCTTCTTTCAATCGAGCCTGAATCAACTTAACCTTGTCTTCGGTCTCTGCAACCAACTCTGGTCCCAACAATTGGCATTCACCCAACTCCGTCCAACATGTAGGTGAGCGACACTTTCTACCATACAACGCCTCATAAGGTGCCATTTTGATGCTTGCTTGGTAACTATTATTGTAGGCGAATTCAGCTAATGGCAGAAACTCCTCCCAACTACCTCTGAAATCCAGAACACAACCTCTTAGCATATCCTCTAAGATCTGTATAACCCTTTCCGACTGCCCGTTAGGCTCATGGGTGGAAAGCCGTCTTTGAAATCCAGCGCGTACCCAAAGCCTGATGCAACGCTTTCCAAAACCTTGACGTAAATCGGGATCCCTATCCGAGATAATCGATCTTGGCACACCGTGCAATCTCACTATCTCGACACATACGGCCGCCGCCAACCTCTGAAGTGAGTAATCAACCCTTACCGGAATGAAGTGAGTGATTTAGTCGACGATCCACAATTACCCAAATCGAGTCTTTCTTGCTCGGCGCAAAGGTAATCCACCGACGAAATCCATAGTTATTCTTTCCCACTTCCATTGTGGAATCTTCACTTGGTTGAAGCAACCCCGACGGCAATCGATGCTCGGCCTTGACCTGTGACATGTCGGACACTTCCTACAAACCCGTCACTTCTTTCTTGGACCCGCCACCAAAATTGCTCTCTTAGGTCTCTATACAACTTGCTTCCTCCAGGGATGCATAGCGTATGGGCTGCTATGTGCGTCTGAAGAATCCTGCCGCCTCGACTCAAAGTCTTTGGGCATACAAGCTCGCGCCTTGAAAACACAACACTCCATCACTAGATAAATTGTAACCCTCCAAACCACCATCCACATGCACTGAGACCTCTGCGCACTCAAAACCTCATCTTCCATCTGTTTCTCTCGATCTGCTCTCAACCCAAGTAGGCTTAACTGCGCACTCTGCCCGAGAATACTTCCGTCGTCATACAAACTCGGATGGGAAAACATCGCTCTTAAGTCCGAAACAACCTTACGGCTCAACGCGTCGCCACCACGTTAGCCTTGCCGGATGATATTCAATCGAACAATCATAATCCTTGAGCAATTCAATCCATCTGCATGCGCCTCAAATTCAAATCCTTACGAGTCAAAAGATACTTTAGACTCTTGTGATCTGTGTAGACTATCGATCTCTCTCCGTTACAAGTAGTGCCTCCAAATTTTCAAAGCGAAGACTACAGCTAACTCCAAGTCGTGCGTCGGATAATTGACCTCATGTGGCCTCAACTGCCGAGATGCGTAAGCCACAACCTTACCTTCCTACATCAGCGACACAACCCAATCCCGTATGTGATGCATCGCAATACACTGTGAATTCCTTCCCAGCCTCAGGTTGAATTAAAACAGGAGCTTCAGTCAAAATCTTCTTTAGTTTGTCGAAACTCTCCTGCTGCTTCTCAGTCCAAACAAATGGAACCCCTTTCCTTAACAACTTGGTCATTGGCGCTGCGATCAATGAAAAACCTTCTACAAATCTTCGGTAGTATCCTGCCAAACCCAGAAAACTCTGAATCTCAGCCACTGACTTAGGCGGCTTCCAATCCAAAACTGCCTCAATCTTCCGAGGATCTACCCTAATCCCCTCAGCCGACACTACATGACCCAAGAATGTCACCTCCCTGAGCCAGAACTCGCACTTACTAAATTTTGCATAAAGCTATTTTTCCCTTAGAATCTGCAGTACTATTCGCAAGTGTGCATCATGCTCCTCCTCTGTCTTTGAGTATACTGAGATGTCGTCAATAAAAACCACTACTGGAACCGATCCAAATCTTCTGCTGAAACACCCTATTCATCATATCCATGAATCTTTCTTTGGCGTTAGTCAACCCAAGCGGCATTACGAGTAAATTCGTAGTGCCCATACCGAGTAATGGCGCATTTGTCTTGTGGATATCCGCCTCCTTCACCTTCAATTGGTGATACCTGGACCTTAAATCAATTTTCAAGAATACCGAAGCACCTTTGGTGATCAAACAAGTCATCTATCCGCGACAGCGGATACTTGTTTTTGATCGTCGACTTGTTCAATGGCGGTAGTCTATACACATCCGCATGGCACCATCTTTCTTCTTAACAAAAGTCTTGGCGCTCCCAAGGTGAAACACTTGGATTAATAAAGCCTCGATCCAACAACTCTGGATCTCGAGCCTTTAATTCCACTAACTCCTTTGGCGCCATCCTATACGAAGGCAATAGACAACTGGCGCAGATTCCGGATATGAGATCTATCCCGAACTCTACCTCACGATCCGGTGGCAAACCGGAAGCTCCTCGAAACACATCCGCAAATTCCCCAACCTGTCCGAACTTTCTCTCACGAGACTCTTTAGCCTCCAAGGCATACACATGAACCACATACGCCTCACGACCCTTTACTCGACCATTTTCTCGGCCTTGAGAGCGGATACCACATTAGATAAGTAATCTCTCCTATTACCTATCATAACCACTTCATCACCCTCCGACGCTTTAAGAACCATGCGCTTAGCCGCGCAATCCAACCTCGCCTGGTACTTAACCAACCAGTCCATCCCAAGAATCAGATCGAACTCCCCAAACGGCAGTTCCATTAGATCAGCCAAAAACACTACCCCTTGGAGTTCTAGGGGTACACTTCTATCTGACTTATCTCGACTACAGAGTGACCTAGAGGGCTAATGACTGTCATCTGCCTAGAAGTAGTTTCAGAGTTTAAGTCCATGGTCTCTACTATACTACTAGCCACGTAAGAATGCGTCGAACCCACATCAATCAAAGCAGTAAATGGAGAACCAAAGATCAAGAACGTACCGGTTATGACGTCCGGTGCGTCGCCCTCCTCTCGGCGCCTCGCTGCATACACTAACCCAGGCTGTCTGGCCTCAGTACTACCTGCACCTCTGCCCGGTGCTCCACGGCCCCGACCAGAACCATTACCTCCTCTGCCATTACCACGACCCCTCTGCGGTGGCGGTCCATTATTCCTGAACTGAGTACGACCCTGACTCTCGGACTGAACCCTAGCCAACTTACGCGGACAGTCCCTCACACGATGATCCAATGAGCCACACTCGAAACACCCTTTTCCACCGGTCCAACATCCTCCCCAATGATATTTCCCACAACGGTTACACTGCGGCGGTCCCTGACTAGCAGTAACAAACCTACCAGACTGATTCGGCCCACTCTGCCTAGCCCTTTTCTGAGGATTACCTGATGACCCAGAAGATCCAAAACTCCTCTTATGTCATTCTCCTATCCATGCCTGCCTCACCGACTCCTTCACTCCTCGGCTACCTTAGCCTTCTCAACCAGACAAGCAAACTCACGCTCCTGGCGTGGGAGCAATCAGTAACCTCAACTCGTCTCTCAGACCATCCTCAAAACGAACACACCTCTCGTGTTCAGTAGCCACAATGCCCCTAGCATACCGACTCAGCCTCAAGAACTCAGCCTCGTACTCTGACACAGACTTACTCCCCTGAACTAACCTCAGAAATGCTTTTCGCTGTGCGTCGATGTAGCTAGCTCCAATGTACTTTTTCTGATAAGCCACCTTAAAATAATCCCACGTAAGATCCTCTATGCGCCCTACGTCCCCGAACCGTGAGCCACCACTGGTATGACTCATCCCGAAGAAGCGATACTATGCCCTTCAGCTTCTCCTCAGCAGTCAGGTCTAAATCATCCATGACCCGCTCTGTCGCCTCCAGCCAATACTCAGCCGTGCTGGGAGCAACACCAGAAACACCTCGAAATACCTCAGCCCCGTTCGCCCGGAGTCGCTCAGGCACAGATTTCCTGACTCCTACGCCTCCACCTACTCCAACTACCCTTTCCAAAACCGCGGCATCGCTGCGACAACATATCATCCCCAGTTTGATCTTGAAACTCACCACCTCCAGCTGGTGGCGGTACCGGTATCTCATTCTCTGACCCCTGACCAGATCCTACGGGTTCCGAAACTGTCATCCTACCACGACCTCGTCCACGACCGCGTCCACCTCGAGCACTCATGACTAAAATCTCTACGTATCTGATTTAGGAGTTTTATGCATCGATAATTATTCCTCTGTTTTAATAGCAAAGTCTTATGAATATTAAAGAAGCTTTGTTTCCGCGAGTTCACGAATCCTATCGATTTGATTTCTCTGATAATCCACTATTGCTAATCATACAATCCCATCAATATCAAAATCACGGTAATAGTAAGGGTACTTACAGGCGAACCAGTGCCGGAGACTTCGGTGCCATGCCTTTTCAACCACATATTTAAAAACAAAACTCTTAAAACAACTTTTCAAAACATTTTGGGCCTCGGGCCTGACAGTAAAAGCCTTTGAACTTGGCTCACGATACCACAATTGTAACACCGCAAACCCGGTCAATACACCACGACCGAATCTGGCATGTTACGGGGAAAATCGCGTTTGAGGGGTAGGTTTCAAGTTAAAGATTCGATGAGAACTCTTTGTCCTATTTTATACTTGTCAAAATCTTTGGCATGATTGCTTTGTCATATTTTAATGTTTTAGGGTGATACCCGATGGTAAAGTTTAAAACGTATCGCGTTGTAGTTTGAAAACCTCATCTTTCCAAGTTTTATCCAATATTAATCCAATTCTTTGTTAAGGCATATTTAAAATCCAATACAAGCATGTAAATAACAAAACATAAAGTTAAAAGGCCTTTTACAAACCAAAATAAAAACCCAAGTGAAAATAAATCAAATATAGTACCAAGTTTTAAAACAGTGCAACCTCGATTTTTATTCATGGCATGAGCACCTTGAGTCCACCCCGGCTCCATGTCCGCAACTAAGTGTCACCTGAAATGATAAGGGAGAAGGTGAGTCGCAAGACTCAGTGCATAAATCCCCCTCCCGGTATATGCAACATACCAACACACATCATACTAAAGTAATACAATCAATGCACCCGATCCTAACCATCCATATCACCTTTCTACCCCGTGTGGTACCAAACCACTGGTGGTGCCAAACCACCGGTGACCCAAAGTCACGATATCCATCAATGTGGTGCCAAACCACCGGTGACCCAAAGTCACGAATAATCCAATGATGGGGCCAACCCATCGTGTGATACCAAATCACCGGCGTCAATCCCGTATCTCAACGTGGGGCCAACCCACTGTGATGCGGCCACCGGGACGAGGCGCTATGAGGTGCCAAACCTCACGGTGTCCCAAAGACACAATGTGATACCAAATCACTTTGGTGACCAGGAGTCACGAATCCAATGATGGGGCCAACCCATCGTGTGATACCAAATCACGCGGCGTCAATCCCGTAATATCAACCGTGGGGCCAACCCACCATGGTGCTAAGCCAGCTTTGGGACGAGACGAGGAGGTGCCAAACCTCTGGTGACCCAAAGTCACAAAATATCATCTGTGGTACCAAACCACTTTGGAGGTGCCAAACCTCACGTGTCCCAAAGACACGGATATCATATCCCCCTCCTCTCATATCACCCATACATGTAATCTTGATGCAAATCATGTAAATCATGCGATCATGCCAATATGTTTAATATCGCATCTCATATCACATACCTCGGCAATCATGATATCATATACCATTAATAGAACTCGTAATGAAACGGACTTACCGGATCCGTACACATACCCCATTGGGTACCATATCCATCAACCATATTGTTTTGATCTTCATAGGCAAACAGGTTATTAAACATATCACTAAGTAGATAGTGTGTTAGTCTACACACCTGTTCGAACACAAGCTTAAACCAAAAACCGATCTAAGACCCTCGATAGCCTCGACAACCTTGCTCCTATAATCGGCCAAACAGGAGATTAGCATCCTAGGCCATTCGGCCAAAACAGAACATACCAAAAAGGGTCAACACTTGAAACCCGAGACCTACCTACACGCTTTAGAACACTAGCCAACACCACCAAGTGCTCCTGCTTCACTTCCCTACAATCGGCAATCAATAATAATAATAACCTTAGGCTTAAACGAATACCAACCAAATAGGCTACTAAAACAATCCCTTACCACTACTTACTCAACGATCGACCAAAGAACCGAGGCTACGCTTGACTGCTTCGAAATCCTGGATGCCCTATGCCAAAACGATTCCAAACAAATGATCAATACACTACCAAACAAACGTCAAAGCTAACTCTTACCCTTGTAGATGTCAACAGAGATCAGAGAACAGACCATAAGGCATTCGGCCTTACCTATTTACCTTCTCCAACGCTTGAAAACAAAACTCAAAAGCAATCCACACCACACTTAGATTCGGCCATAGCGCAAAATTGAAAGGGAAGGGGATATTCGGCAACACAAGGGAGAGAGTCGGCTAGGAAATAAAGCAAGCTTCGGTACAAGTTTCAAGAAGAAAGAAAAAGGTATGAGAGGAAGAAAATGACCATTCGGCTTAGCACAAGGAGAAAAGAGAAATGAATGGTGAGAAGGTGTATGGTTCGGCCAAAGAACAAAAGAGGTAAAAGCTTGAGGGCTCAAAAGCATTCGGCTACAACCCTTTAGGAGACACAAATGCCAACTTTCGGCAAGGTGAAGGTTACTTGCGATTTTCGGTTTTGGCTACAAGGAAATAAAAGAAGAGGGTTTTCTTTTACTCACTTTCGGCACAAGACTAGGGGAAGACTCAAAGGAATTCGGTACCAAAAGGAATGGAGAAACAATTTCGGCAAAGGGAACAAATGGGAAAAAAAAACCCAAAAGGGTGAGCACCCCCCCTACTTATACTACTAAGGTTTCGGCACCCACCTAACACCCCCCAACAAAGTCGAAATTGCCCTCCTTAAGCACCCCAAAACCGGCCACTAGCTCCCCTCTTACTAAAATTCAGCCACATCTCCCCCAAACACTCCACACCACCACTTCAAATTATTTTGAACAAGTCCACTTCCTACAATCACTCACCACCCACCATTTGAGCATTTGACTTGGTCTTAGGCAGAGTTTGAACTGCCTACAACTCCTCCCCTCCATGCCGTCAAAATGGAAGCAAAAAGTGGGCATTCTGCAGCTTGAACACAGGACCTCTGCCCCCTGCAAGTGACGCCAATCCAAGCTCTTAGTGGCGCCTAGCTTGCCACTCCACCAGCTCCTTTCTTGTACTAAAAATTCACCAAAGAATACTTATTAACCCCAGCTTCTTTAGCTCCTCTCACCTAAGCCTAAAAATTGAAAATTTTCCTACCTCTCAGGCTTACACCTAGCTTACAACTAAGCCTCAAAACATCAAAAACAACAACATAGCAGGCCAATAACATGCAAACAATGCCTTAACACAATAGCCCCTAACCCAGGATATTACATGGACACGCCCGTGGCCCTGGCCCGTGTGCCAAACCTTAGTATTCTGACTTATCCACACGGTCTGTAAACACTCCCGTGTATATCAGCCGTGTGACAATTAAATATCTAAGTGAAAAGTGCAGACTTCACACGGCCTTGGCACATGCCCATGTGCCAACCGTGTGTGTTACACGGCCTGAACCAACGGCCGTGCGATCTGCTCGTGGCCTATCCTGACTTCAAGTATAAAAGTGCAGTATGCATACGGCCTAGACACTGCGCCTGTGTATCCAACCGTGTGGGCACTTAGAGGCTATTTACCAAGCCAATTGCCACCCTGAAATCGATATCACATTCATACTCAATTCAATTACTCAAATTACTACATCTTTCATTGATATCTATAAACATACACACTTAGTCAAAGTTGGCCAATTTCTTTAGCCATATACAAAAAGGATAATGAACAAGATAGCCTATACTATGGCTCTTCTTAAAACATATACTCAAATGAAGTGTTTCCTATACATGCCATACTTAATAAAACAACTTGGCTATACCAAAATAACGATTGATAGTGTGCTCCGAGCTCCGATGACGATGATCCACGAGAATTAGCTTGGCGGGACTACATGGAAAGAAAGAGTGAAAGGCGTAAGCATTTAGCTTAGTAAGATTGCATATAATGCACATAACAACATACTTGCTTGAATTAAACCATTTGACATAAACAATGTTATCATAATTTCAGCTATAAAGCTTACTTGCTCATACTTGATTCTTACATATCTCATGATACTTACTAGTCTCATACTTGTGAGGAAAACAAGGTACCTGTATCACCTGATCACATTGATCAGCGTACTTTAACATAATAATCATAATCTCTAATTTATCATTCATAACATGAATAATACTCATTTTCACTTGATAATAACTTTGCTTACTTAGATTTCTTGTTATCTCATTTGAACTTAGCTCGTTTGCCCGATGATTTTATATGAATAACCGAGGATACTAAATCTCATCTCACATAACTCAATACCAAAGCCATATCCTAGATACGGTCTTACATGGAATGTCTCATATTGGTTTCGAGGCAATGTCTTGACATGGACTTATACGAAGTCTTTCTCATGAGTTCCTTTGGAACTTACCATTGCCATGTCTTGACATGGTCTTACTTGGTATCTTTGCTCATGAACTGGTCAATACCGAGCCTTGGCTTGGGCTTACATGAAGTCTCTTTCTCTTGATAGCTTTTCAATGCCAAGCTTGCCTTGGACTTATGTAACATCCTGAAAAGGGCCTATGCTTTTTTGGTTTAATTGTACGAAATGACATATCTTATGTGTTATGAATATATTTGGAACACTTTTGGAAACCTGGAAATGTTAAGTTTAAAAGAGGAAAGTGAACATTTTTAGAACCTTGGAAATGTAAGGAAATGTCTTGTAAGGAAATGTCATGGAAATGTAAGGAAATGTCAAGTTTACAGAGCCGATCGAAAATTTTTGGAAACTTAGAAATGACCTAGAAATGACGAGTTTTAAGGTTTAAAAGGGGAAATTAAGGCAAGGTGGCCTTAAAAGAAAAAGTTTGTGAAATTTGACACACAAACAGGCTTGGAAAAGTGGTCTGAAGATGCCACTTAGGGCCTATGGAAATGGTGCCATATGCAAGAGGAATGGGCCTGAGTTCGGGTCACTTGGGAAGCAAATAAAGGAGGTTTTATTTTTGCTTCCAGAAGACTGAGGTGGACGGCACATGGCTATAAATTAGGAGCTTTTATTATTTTATTATAGTGGATAAATAAGGGATTTATTTATCATTATTTTCAAGAGATAATTGTTGGATTAAATTCTTTTAATTTGAATAAAGAGATAAAGAGGAAAATAAGGGAGAAGTGATGGCCAAGTAAGGGACTTTGAGTTTAATAATTTCGGCTAAGTAAGGATAGTTGCTGAATTATCTTTTATTTTAAGTGATAATTAAAGGATAAAGTTATCAGATAGAGGAGTGGTGGCCAAGTAAGGGACTCCTTAGATGATAATTTCGGTTATAAAAGGAAGGAAGGAGGGCTACTCATCAATTTGTGCTTCCTCCTTTCTCTGCCAAATTCTCTTCACCAAATCTTCTTCTTCTTTTATTTTTGCCAAGCCAAAATACCTTGTGTTCTAGCCGAATCCTCCATCTTTATTCTTCCTTTTATTTTCTTTCCAATCCATCAAAAGCCGAATCTTGGAAGGGCTTCAAGCATAGGTGCTGTCGATTTCTTCAAAGGTAAGAACAAGTTTGATTCCCTTTATTTTCTTTTAGATTAGCCGAGAGATAATCTAACCCCATACATATTATGGTTGCCGAATATGGAAGGACCTTTCGGGATTATCAGAGTAGTCGACTAAAAGGAGGAGTATTCGGGATTTCTAAGATTAAGGTAAGACATGTGAATATTCGGCCAAAGGCCTTGATTTATGTTTGATGATTAAGATTAAGTCTAACGTAAGGTTTTAGGGATTTTGACATTCCTAGTGAAACAAGGAACAGTTTCGGGATTTGTTGGTGTTCCAATCGGCAATAAGGTAAGAATACTAATCCTACTAGGATTTGGAGTTTTGGCCGAATGGCTTTTTATTAAGGTAATAAGTGATAAATCAATATAGGAATTAAGGGTCTAAGCATTAGATCAAGCTTTTCGGGATCTCAAGGAAATTTTAAGCGAATCAGGTGTGTACCCCACACTAACTTTTAATAAGATTGATGGTAATATGTAAAATATGCATGTTTATAAGAATGTGGCTAAGGTACCATAATATGGTACAAAGTACTCAGGTACGTTTCCTACTTCCACTAGGATTATGAAATATGTTATTTATAACATGTGAAAATTTATAAGAATGTGAATTTAAGTATGATATGCATGATATGAATAATATGGGTCATTCGGGATAAATGAAAAGGGGAAGTGAATGTGATGACTACGGTCTCACTATCTGAATCGGTGACTTGGTCACATTATCTCGAATGTGGTGACTTCGGTCACATTATCTCGAATGTGGTAACTTCGGTTACATTATCTGAATGTGGTGTCTCATGACACAATTATCTCGTGGCTATGCCACAAATTTTATATGGGCGATGAGCACGTCGATGCAAATGCGCACCCTTCGATGGTGTGTAGCGGATGGAGGTTGACTTAGTAGTCCCCACGGTGTGACTGGCAGTGCGGGGTGTGTAGCGGATGGACAACTAGGTTTGGGTTTGGGAATGCATCATAACTTGTATTCTATGTTTTGAATGTGTAATATGTGATATGCCCGAGTCTATTATGATTTAGTGTCGTGTACACATTGAGTCTGTTTGACTCACCCTGCTGGGGAACATTTTTAAGGTGATGAATGTGATGGACCGGGACGGCAGAACTTGTGGTGGCCATGCTCAACATGAAGTTTATATTTTTGAGGACTCTTGAATTTATTTTAGTACTTTGAATTATTTTGGGAATTATTTGATGTAATAAGGCCATAAGGCCATAGTTGAATTACTTTACACTTATTTTTATTTATTATGATTATGAATTTTATCTATTAAAATTTAATTAAAATTTCTTTTAAACTAAATCCTAAATATTTTGTCACTTAAGATAAAAGGGATTTCAATATAAAACGAACCTGTTTTCAACACAAGCCCAACCCAAAACAATATTTTTCTTAAAATCACACAAGTTTTCCTAAGAACAAAAGAATTTTGAACCGGTTTACTTGAGGAACATACCAAATCTGGTCAAAACTCGTGAGCCGGGTTTGGGGTGTTTCAACTTACATGATAACTTTTCAATGCCAAGCTTGCCTTGGACTTACATGACATCTTTGCTTGGAGACTCACCAATGCCATGCCTTGGCTTGGACTTACATGGCATCTTTGCTTGGAGACTCACCAATGCCATGCCTTGGCTTGGCCTTACATGGGTCTTCATCTCATAACAACTCTTCAATGCCAAGACTTGTCTTGGTCTTACTTGATAACTTGTCTGATTGCCGATGCCATGCCTCAGATTGGACTTATACGGACTTTCTCATTTCATGTGATAGATCGAGTATCCTAAGCTATTCATCTTCAATCAGGGCTTTCTCATGCTTGATTTCATTGATTACTTTGTTTAACATAACATTAAACATTTTCATAATAATATTGTACATTATACTAAGCAATTCAATGATAATAATCGTAAAGATTAGAAATCATACAAATTTACCTCGATATACAAAATGTATGTAGGTATGCAATTTAGTCCTCGACTTTGTTCTTGCCTCGGTTTCGATCCGAGATTCATTTTTCTTAATCAATAATCATAAATAGATCATTTAATACTCACATTTACTAAATTTACTCTTAATTCATACTTTGGCAAAATTACTATTTTGCCCCTATACTTTCTCATATTTAGACTTTTTCCCAAAGGCTCGTAAAATGAATCTCATTCAACTTTCTTAAACTTCATGCTTAGCTGATTCATTTTCTCTACTATAGAAATCATCAATTCCCGTTATTTCTAATAGGTATGACCAATTTCATAATTTTTACAAACTAGTCCTTACTAGCATTTTTCATGAAATTCACTTAGAAAAAGATGTTTATCTAACATCAAACTCTTATAAACTTCCATAAAATATCATTTTACAAGCATGTCACTCTTGGGTAGATTTTTGAACATGCATCTTAGCTTATTTTATAGCTAAAAATAGCTAATTCATAATACGAGAACATCAAAAACACGAAGAATGTTAAAAACGGGGCTAAGATGAACTTACTAGCAAGCTTGAAAAAAAATGAAGAACCCTAGCTATGGAGTCTCCAAATTTTCGGTACAAGAGGAAGAAGATGAATGAAATTTTATCATCTTTTTCCTATTTTAATCATTTATCAAGCAAATAACCAAAATGCCCTTCTCTTAAATATTTTCCCTTTTACTAACTCATGTCCATTTTTGTCCAAAACTTATAATTTGGGAAAATTGCTATTTAAGGACTCATAATTAATATTCTAAAGCTATTTTATACAAAAAGCTTCTAGGAACTCATATTTTGCAACTTTTGAAATTTAGTCCTATTTGATCATTCCATGTCAATTTCATAAAATTTCTACATGGAACTTTAATACTATCATGCAAACATGTCATAAACATTAAGAACTCCATTTACTAACTCAGATTTGTGGTCTAGCACCACTATTCTGACTAGGCCCTGAATCGGGATGTTATAATTCTCCCCCACTTAGGAATTTTCATCCCCGAAAATCTTACCAGCAAACAGGTTTGGGTACTGGTTTCTCATAATTTCTTCTGGTTCCCACGTAGCTTCTTCTATTCCATGTCTTTGCCACAATACTTTTACCAGGGCAATACTTTTATTCCTTAGCTGCTTGACTTCCCGAGCTAAAATCTTATCTGGTTCATCACAATAAGTCATGTTGGGATGAATCTCTATCTCTGATGGGGTAATTACATGTGAAGGATCTGATCGGTAGCGTCTCAACATTGACACGTGAAACACATCATGTATCTTTTCTAACTCGATGGCGTGAGCCAATCACATAAGCTACCGGTCCAACTTTCTCGGTAATCTCATACGGTCTAATAAAACGTGGACTCAACTTGCCTTTCCGGCCAAATCTGAGAACTTTTCTCCATGGTGACACTTTCAAGAAAACTTTATCTCCGACTTGATACTCTATCTCTTTTCTTTTACGTCCGAATAGGACTTCACATCTGTCTGACGCAGACTTTTAAACATTCTCGTATCACTTTCACTTTCTCTTCAGCTTCTCTAACCAAATCAACCCCATGAATTTGGTTTTCCTTGAGTTCAGTCCAAAATAAAGGTGTTCTGCACTTTCTCCCATATAGAGCCTCAAAAGGCACCATTTTTAAACTCGACTGAAAACTATTATTGTAGGCAAACTCTACCAATGGGAGAAACTTTTCCCAACTGCCTTGGAATTCAAGAATACAACATCTGAGCATATCTTCGAGTACTTGAATTAACCTCTCCGACTGACCGTCAGTTTGAGGATGAAAAGCGGTACTAAAGTTCAACTTTGTACCCAAGGCCTCTTGTAACTTCTTCCAAAATTTAGATGTAAACCTCGGATCTCTATCCGAGATGATTGATAACGGAACACTGTGAAGCCTTACTATTTCTAAAATGTACAAGTTTGCCAACTTGTCTAGTGAGTAATCAACTCGAATAGGTATAAAATGAGCTGACTTTGTGAGTCTATCAACTATAACCCATACGACATCTTTCTTGCTCGAAGATAATGGTAGACCCGTCAAAAAATCCATAGTAATACGGTCCCATTTCCACTCCGGAACTAAAATGGGTTGAAGCAAACCCGAAGGTACTTGGTGTTCAGCCTTTACTTGTCGACAAATCAAGCATTTGAAACAAACTCAAATATCTTTCTTCATTCTCGCCACCAATCATCATTGTTTCAAGTCACTATACATCTTGGTACTACCCGGATGTATAGACAAACATCCATTATGGGCCTCATGCAAAACTTTCTGAATAAGCGCTTCTTTTCTCGATACTCAAGCTCTATCTTCGAACATCAGAATTCCATTGGGACTAATCCGGAAGTCAGATTCAACATCTATCTCGCACTGAGCTCTCTTGACTTGCAATTCACTATCTTCTTCTTGAGCTTCAATGATCTCTTGGAGGAAAGTTGGTCTAGCTCTCAACTCGGCTAGAATAGAACCATCATCGGATAAAGTCATCCGTGAATTCATTGCCCTTAATGCAAATAGGGACTTTCTACTCAAAGCGTCGGCAACCACATTCACCTTCCCAGGATGGTAGTCAATGACCATCTCATAATCTTTTATCAACTCTAACCATCTCCGCTGTCTTAAGTTCAACTCTTTCTGCGTCATCAAGTACTTCAAACTTTTATGATCAGTGAAAATCCGAAATCTCCCACCATATAGGTGATGTCTCCATATCTTCAATGCGAAGATTATGGCAGCCAACTCTAAATCTTGCATCGGATAATTCTTCTCATGAGGCTTCAACTGTCTAGAGGCATAAGCAATCACTTTGCCTTCTTGCATAAGTACACAGCCTAATCCATTTAAGGATGCATCACTGTAAATTACAAATTCTTTCCCTGTCCCAGGTTGTACTAAAACTGGGGCTTCTATCAACATTGCTTTCAACATCTCGAAATTTTGTTGGCATTGTTCTGTCCTCTCAAACTTCATATCTTTCTGTAACAATTTAGTCTTCGGGGTTGCAATCATGGAAAACCCCTTGACGAATCGTCTGTCATAGCCGGCTAGGCCTAGAAAACTTCTAATCTCAGAGATATTCTATGGTGGCTTCCAGTCCATAATAGCCAAAATCTTACCGGGGTCTACTCGAACTCCTTCTCCCGAGACAATATGTCCCAAAAATCCTACTTCCTTGAGCCAAAATTCATTTTTACTAAACTTGGCATATAATTGATTTTCTCGTAGAATCTGTAAAACTGTCCGTAGGTGCTCAGCATGCTCATTCTTATCTCGGGAATAAATCAGTATGTCGTCAATGAAACGACTACAAACTTGTCGAGGTATGGTCTAAAAATGCGGTTCATTAAGTCCATGAACACCGTAGGAGCATTGGTCAGACCAAAAGGCATGACTAAAAATTCATAATGGCCATACCTTGTTTGAAAAGCTGTCTTGGAGGCATCTGATTCTCTTACTCTCATCTGGTAGTACGCTGATCTCAAGTCTATTTTGGAGAACACAGTGGCTCTTTTCAATTGGTCGAACAAATCATCGATCCTAGGCAATGGGTACTTGTTCTTTACCGTCACTTTATTAAGTTGACGGTAATCTAGGCACAATCTCGTGGTGCCATCTTTCTTTTTCACAAATAAAACCGAAGCACCCCATGGAGAACAACTTGATCTCGCAAAACCTTTATCTGTCAACTCTTGCAACTGTGACTTCAACTCTCTCAACTCCGTTGGAGCCATTCTATAAGGAGTAATAGATATTGGTACAGATGCAGGGAGCTAGCTCAATCTTTGAACTCAACTTCTCTAAGCGGTGGTAGTCCTGGTAATTCTTGAGAAAAACATCCACGTACTCACATACTATTGGTACTGACTCAATCTTTAACTCTGTTTCTTTATCATTCATCACAAAGGCCAAATATGCCTTATACCCCTTTCTTACGTATCTCTGTGCCGTCATGTGAAAAATCATTGCCGGAGATTTACTTTGCTCATCTGATTCTACATAGAGAGTATCCTCATTCTCACATTTCATCTCAAAATATTTCTTCCCACAATTAACTATTACACCATGAGTGGTCAACCAGTCCATACCAAGAATGATGTCAAACTCATCAAATGGTAGCAACATAAGATTTGCTTTAAAGTAATGACCTCTAATCATTAATGGACATTCTCTACATACTTCATTCACTAACACATTCTTTCCTAAAGGATTAGACACATTAATCGCAAATTCTGTAGAATCTATAGGCATTTTCGTACTGGATACTAGTTTCATACAAATGTAAGAGAGTGTGGATCCGGGATCTATTAAAGCAATAACCTTAACATTATGAAGAGAAAAGGTACCCGTAATAACATCAGGAGAAGATGCCTCTTCGCGAGCGAGAATGGCGTAAGTCCTCGCAGGTGCCCTACCCTCAGGTCTCGCAGCCTGCTCTTTAGGGTTACCTCTTCCTCTCGCCCCACTTCCTGGGTTCCCCTGCGGTCTTCCTCTGATCACACTCCCGGATCTTGGGTTCTGAGTTCTTTCTTCTTTTGTCATCTCTGGACAATCTTTTATATAGTGGTCTTGGGAACCACATCTAAAACATGCATTTTCATGTGCTCGGTATTCTCCAAGATGACGTCTTCCACACTGTGGACTGTAGGAATTATAGAAATATATTAAATGTTTTCTACAGATAGATAAATCTTGTTTATGCAGATAAATCTTAGAAGAAATCATTTGAGATATTCTAGGATTATTTTATCTTATCTTTTAGTAGTTTCTTAGAATAAGGGAATTATTTTTCCAATTAGGTTATGACTCTTTTCTCTATTTAAATTCAGTTCTTTAGTTAATAAAATATAGAAAAATACAGAGAATTACTCTGTTTTCTACATGGTATCAGCTTAGGTTACGGTTCCTTTCCACCTAGACTATGTCGTAAACTTCTTCTTCTACATATCCTTCTCCTACTACTCGAGATTACCTCAAATCTAGAAAATTTTTCTGGTTACGATGCTCAATCGGACTCGTGCAGTCTGAATATCACCGCCATAGATTAAATGGCAACAATTTTCTAGAGTGGTCCCAATCGGTTAAGATTTTTCTTTTGGGAAGAGATAGATTGGGCTATGTTACTGGTGAAATCAAGCGACTGTTGTGCACGACCTTTGGTTTTGCTAAGTGGATGCGTGACAATGGTCGGAGTTATGACTTGGCTCCTTAATTCCATGACCCCAAGTATAAGCAAAAATTTTCTC
Organism: Gossypium sturtianum; assembly: GCA_025698515.1. Lineage (NCBI taxonomy): Eukaryota > Viridiplantae > Streptophyta > Magnoliopsida > Malvales > Malvaceae > Gossypium > Gossypium sturtianum. The sequence goes on from CM046948.1 coordinate 130,664,182, forward strand.
CTTTATAACACAATTTCTTTGAAATGCGAGTGCTATCCGCGAAACCTACTCCAAAGAATGATAATATTGCTGAATTATATCATGTTGAAAATCAAGCGACCACTCTTAAGCAAGGCACCATGCCCGTCACTCTCTGCTACAATACCCTTACCGCTCTTTGGCGGAATTAGATTTGTATGCACAATGATTGGGCGGTTCAAGAGATCTTTGCCCTTTATCGACAAATTGTCACTCAAAGAAGGCTATTTCAATTTCTACACGGCCTAAACAAGGAGCTGGATGAGGTTCGCGGCGGGGTCTTGGCTATTTCTCCACTTCCTCCTTCGAGAGGCCTTCTCCATGGTCAAGAAGGAAGAAAGTCGACGAAGTGTGATCTTTGCTTGATGAAGCGGATTCAACTCCTGAAGGAACTGCCTTAGTGACACACCAATCATCTCCCTCTTCCAGCGGGGAGACCTTGGTGTGATCATTGCAAAAAGCTTTGGTCACTCCAAGGAAAAGTGTTGGAAGCTTCATGGTAAGCCTCGAACTGGAAGTCAAAGAACTCCATAGATAATAAATCCGGTCTTGCCATCTGCGACATCTGTCACAAGCTTCTCCAAAGAGCGATTCTTTGAACTTCAAAAACTATTTGGAAAGTTCCAGGGGGTCTAGTGTGGGTAATCTGGTCATGAAAGAACCAGAAGGTAACTCTTCTTTCACAACATTGTTTTCCTCTCAGTTCACTCCTAATTGGATCCTCGATTACGGTGCTACGGATCATATGGTAGTAATAAGGCCTTATTTCACAATTTTTTCAAACCGTTTGTAAAGTCACAAAACAAAGGTGATGGGTCCTTATGCAAAATAGAAGGCCATGGAATCTGTTGTTCTCAATGATCGATTGCACTTCATAATGTTCTATTTGTACCAAATCGGCTTGCAATCTCATTTACGTAAGTAAAATTTCCTCGGACTTGAACTGCTTTGCAACCTTTAACGGTCTTAATTGTACTTTGCGGGCCTTTGAACTCGAAGAAGATGATTGGTAAGGCCACACTTGCGAATGGTCTCTACATCCTCCCTTCCTCTCCTAAATCAGAGATCTTCAAATCTTTTCTGACTTTAAATACGATTGATCTTTGTTATGTTATGGCATTTTCGTTTAGGCCATCCTAGTTTCCAATACCTTGCTAAATTGTTTCTGATCTATTTATTAATAAAAGGCCAAACTCTTTTTCTTGCAAAGTTTGCTCTCTTGCTAAACATACTAAATCTTCTTATTTTCCTTCTCCATACAAGCCTTCTCACCCTTTTGCTTTGATCCATAGTGATATTTGGGGCCCTTCTCGGGTGAAGAATGCTGATCATAGTAAGTGGTTTATCACTTTCATTGATGATCATGATAGGGTAACTTGGACTTATTTGCTAAAAGACAAATCTGAAGAGCGATATTTTTGCACAATTTTATAACATGGTTCTCACTCAATTTGGGGCTAAAATCCAATTCTTTAAATCTGATAATGGCAAAGTGAATTTTTGCTAGGTCTTTGGGTAATTTTTTTGGGGACAAGGGCATAGTTCAACTTAGTTCTTGTGTTGGAACCCCACACATGCGGCATTCTTATTGCCGAAAGGAAAAATAGGCATCTCCTAGAAGTTACTCGTTCCTTCTATTTACTACCAATGTTCCTAAATATACGTGGGGGAAGCCTTATTAACGGCTACCTATTTAATCAACCGAATGCCAAGTAAGGTTTTAAAATTTCAAACACCTCAATCTATATTTTTGCAAAGATTTTCCTCATTTTAAGCCTATCTCCTCAATTCGCCACTTAAAATCTTTGGTTGCATGTTTTTATCAAAATATTGCTCCTCATAAATCCAAGTTAGACCTCAAGTCCTTAAAATGTGTCTTGGTTGGATATTCTTCACTTAAGAAGGGATACAAATGCTTTCATCCTCCTTCAAAACAATTTTTACCACTATGGATATCACTTTTTATGAACAGGATCCCTATTTCACACAGTTGAAATTCGGGGAGACATGGAGTGATTTTCACCAAATCGGTATCTTCTCCTAATTTCCATTCTCAACCTTCAAAATTGCCACCAATTTTACCTTTACCTCTGATTTGTCACCTGTGACTACTCAGATTAATTCTCTTTGTTATACCTATCAATACCTCATCCACACCTACTTTAAACACCCCTCACGAAAATACACCTACTCCTATTGAAAATCTTCACTAAACATCACCACCCAAACAACCGTGTCTACACAAGAAAAAGAAAAATATCCACAGAGACTGTTTTTGTAATCTGATTCTTGCCGAGAATTGGATTTGGGTCCATTTCTTAGAATTGAAGAAGAAATCGATGAAGTCCTCTACTCTAGATGATTTTCCTATTGCTATTAGAAAAGGGGTTAGACAATGCACCAAGCATCCTATTGAAAAATTTGTTTGTCTATAATTCTTTGATGCCTTCTTTTCAAGCATTTACAACCTTGGATAAAGAAACAGATTCCCACAAGCATTGCTTTGAAGCTCTAAAGGATCCTAAATGGAGAAAGGTGTTGAAGAGGAAATTGGTGCACTAGAGAAAAATGCTACTTGGGCGATTCATGGACCTTCCTCAAGGAAAAGAACATTTGGTGTAAATGGATCTTTCTTTGTAAGTACAACTCCAATGGAAGCATCCAACGATACAAAGCTAGGCTGGTGGCTAGAGGCTTTACACAAACGTATGGGATAGATTTCACGAAGCGTTTGCACCGTAACAAAGCTTAACAACTGTTCGAGTACTCCTAAGTTTGGTCAGTAAATTGCGATTGGCAATTACATCAACTTGATGTAAAAATGCATTTCTTAATGGCATGCTAGAGGAAGAAGTTTACATGAAATTGCCACACGGCTTAAAGTCCATTGAAGGAAGCAACAAGGTGTGCAAGCTCAACGTGTCTCTATATGGGCTCAAACAATCACCCGAGCTTGGTTCGAGAGGTTCACTAAAGTCATTCTCAAAAAGCGGCTACAAGCGATCCCTTGCCGATCATACACTTTTCATCAAGGTAACTTCTACAAATAAGAAAGCTATCCTAATTGTGTATGTTGATGACATAATTCTTCTTTGGAAGCGATGAGGAAGAAATTAGCAATTTGAAGAAGCTCTTAAGCAGAGAATTCAAATCAAGGACTTGGGAAAGTTAAGATATTTCCTAGGAATGGTGGTGGCAAGATCAAAAGATGGACTTGTGATCAATCAAAGAAAGCATGTACTTGATTTACTCAAAGAAAGCGGGTTTTCTTGGTTGTAAGCCACCGATACACCAATAGAGGAAAATTTGAGATTCAACAAAGAAGATGGGTCTTTAGTAGACAGAGAAAATTTGAGAGATTAGTTGGGAAACTTATTTACTTATCTCGACAAGGCCGGATATAGCCTTTCTGTAAATGTGATAAGTCAACACATGACTAATCCTAATGAAGAGCATATGGCGTGTAAGCAAAATTCTCAAGTACTTGAAGAAAACTCGAGGACACGGCTTAATGTTCAAGAAAACACAAGACAGAATGTTAAGATTTTTACAGACTCTAGTTGGGCGGGAGACCTCAATGAAAGAAGATCCACTAGTGGCTCTTGCACTTTTGTTTGGGGTAACCTTACGACTTGGAGAAGTAAAAACAATCTATTGTTTCAAGAAGTAGTCTTTGAAGAATGAATTTAGAGCACTAGCTTTGGGAATATCTGAAGGAATTTGGCTACTTAAATTACTAAAAGAAGTTGGCACTAATCGGGAGGATCACTTTGAAGTCTTGTGTGATAATCAATCTGCTATTCAAATTGCCAAGAATCCAGTCCAACATGACCGAACAAAGCATGTGGAGATTGACAGCATTTTATTGCCGACCAAGTCAACAAAAGGACAGACCACTCTTTCCTACATTCCTTCAAAAGGACAAATTGCGATATTCTCACTAAGGCTCTGCCAAAAGCACATTTTCAATAAATTCCTATTCAAGCCGGGGGATTATACAATGTATATTCTCCACTTAAGGGAGTGTAGGAATTATAGAAATATATTAAATGTTTTCTCTGAGATAGATAAATCTTGTTTATGTAGATAAATCTTAGAATAAATCATTTCAGATATTCTAGGATTATTTTATCTTATCTTTTAGTAGTTTAATAGAATAAGGGAATTATTTTTCCAATTAGGTTATGACTCTTTTCTCTATTTAAATTCAGTTCTTTAGTTAATAAAATATAGAAAAATTCAGAGAATTACTCTGTTTTCTACATGGACATTCGGGTCTATCCGACCGGATGTTCCCCACGCTAGCAACTGAGGTCGTCTGTGCCTTACTTCCCGAATACTGCTTACTCTTGTCCTTTCTTGAAAACCCAGTGGAAGTAGCAGATCGGGTAGGGAAATCTCTTAACTTCTTCGATGAAGATTGGAATGACTTATTCCACTGTCTCTTCCGAGAGTCACGAGACTCCATTTCAGACTTTCTTTTCTCTTTTACTAATTCCTCGGCTTCACAAGCCCTCTCTAGCGTGCTTACTGAGTCGTACAAACTTTTACTCATGATGGCCTCAACGGACACGCATTCGGTAGCGTACTTACTGAGTCGTACAAACTCACGTTTATAGTCAGTCACTGACATCTTGCCTTATTTCAGTTCTAGGAATTCTTTCCTTTTTTGGTCCACAAACCTTTGACTGATATACTTTTTCTTGAATTCTTCTTGGAAAAATTCCCATGTGATCCTTTCCCTTGGTACCACCGACACAAGGGTGTTCCACCATTGGTATGCAGAATCTCTTAGAAGAGAGACTACACACTTCATGCATTCCTGAGGTGTGCACGACAACTCATTAAATACCCTGATATTATTTTCTATCCAAGATCGGCCTTTTTTGGATCATCATCTTTTCTAGCCCAAATTCTTACGCCCCATGTTTCCTGATTCTATCAACCGAGGCTTCTTTCCTCTTACCACCTCTACTACTTGAGGGCTCTTTGGGATAGGTTGAGGAATAGGTGGGGGTAGAGGGTGTTGTGCATTCGGGTTCATACGAACAAACTCCATGTACTATGTATTCATCATATGGAGGAAGGCTTCTCTAGCCTCTTCTCCTCCTTCTTGACTCACCGTAGTGGGTCGATTCTCATTCTCGTTCGGCACCGTCCCTTCAGTGGGAGCCGACGCGTTACTTTCTACGTCATCCGCCACAGCTCTATCGGGATCAATTTACTAAATGTATAAACATAATTTAAGTCGTCAGGAGTCGTCACACTATCATTACAAAAACATTTTAATGTATGGCATGTATAGCTAGACTCGTGCTTGTGCTACGTTAGTCCTAGAACTAACTAAACCTGGCTCTGATACCACTAAATGTAACACCTCATACCCGAGTCCGAGGCTAAGACTGGATACAAGACATTACCATGCTTTAACTTGCTTAAAGATGTACTTACGGGCTGTAAAATTTTGTCCCGAAATAGAAACTCTTCTTTCTAGGTCAAAACGTACATATCATGGGCCTATGAGGCCTTAAACACATATCCGAGAACTTTCGGAACTCATCTGAAAACTTTTACTCGAAGCAAGGACCACACGCCTGTGCAACTTGAAACACGCTCGTGTACTCCTGGACATGCTCGTGTCTTCCACCCGTGGTCGACACTGACTTGTTACACACGACCTGGACACGCCCGTGGCCCTAGCCCGTGTGCCAAGCCTTAGTATTCTGACTTATCCACACGCGTCGTAAACACGCCCGTGTATATCAGCCGTGTGACAATTAAATTTCTAAGTGAAAAGTGCAAACTTCACACGGCCTTGGCACACGCCCATGTGCCAACCGTGTGTGTTACACAGCCTGAACCAACGGCCGTGTGATCTGCTCGTGGCCTATTTTGACTTCAACTATAAAAGTGCGAGAATGCACGCGCGCCTGAGACACACGCCCGTGTATCCAACCGTGTGGGCACTTAGAGGCTATTTACCAAGCCAATTGCCACCCTGAAATCGATATCACATTCATACTCAATTCAATTACTCAAATTACTACATCTTTCATTGATATCTATAAACATACACACTTAGTCAAAGTTGGCCAATTTCTCTAGCCATATACAAAAAGGATAATGAACAAGATAGCCTATACTATGGCTCTTCTTAAAACATATACTCAAATGAAGTGTTTCCTATACATGCCATACTTAATAAAATAACTTGGCTATACCAAAATAGCGATTGATAGTGTGCTCCGAGCTCCGATGATGATGATCCACGAGAATTAGCTTGGCGGGACTACATGGAAAGAAAGAGTGAAAGGCGTAAGCATTTAGCTTAGTAAGTTTGCATATAATGCACATAACAACATACTTGCTTGAATTAAACCATTTGACATAAACAATGGTGTCATAATTTTAGCTATAAAGCTTACTTGCTCATACTTGATTCTTACATATCTCATGATACTTACTAGTCTCATACTTGTGAGGTAAACAAGGTACCTGTATCACCTGATCACATTGATCAGCGTACTTTAACATAATAATCATAATCTCTAATTTATCATTCATAACATGAATAATACTCATTTTCACTTGATAATAACTTTGCTTACTTAGCTTTCTTGTTATCTCATTTGAACTTAGCTCGTTTGCCCGATGAATTTATATGAATAACCGAAGATACTAAATCTCATCTCACATAACTCAATACCAAAGCCATATCCTAGATACGGTCTTACATGGAATGTCTCATCTTGGTTTCGATGCCATGTCTTGAAATGGACTTATACGAAGTCTTTCTCGTGAGTTTTTTTTGGAACTTACCATTGCCATGTCTTGACATGGTCTTACTTGGTATCTTTGCTCATGAACTGGTCAATGCCGAGCCTTGGCTTGGGCTTACATGAAGTCTCTTTCTCTTGATAGCTTTTCAATGTCAAGCTTGCCTTGGACTTACATGATAACTTTTCAATGCCAAGCTTGCCTTGGACTTACATGACATCTTTGCTTGGAGACTAACCAATGCCATGCCTTGGCTTGGACTTACATGGCATCTTTGCTTGGAGACTCACCAATGCCATGCCTTGGCTTGGACTTACATGGGTCTTCATCTCATAACAACTCTTCAATGCCAAGAATTGTCTTGGTCTTACATGATAACTTGTCTGATTGCCGATGCCATACCTCGGCATGGACTTATACGGACTTTCTCATTTCATGTGATAGATCGAGTATCCTAAGCTATTCATTTTTCAATCAGGGCTTTCTCATGCTTGATCTCATTGATTACTTTGTTTAACATAACATTAAACATTTTCATGATAATATTGTACATTATACTAAGCAATTCAATGATATTAATCATAAAGCTTAGAAATCATACAAACTTACCTCGATATACAAAATGTTTATAGGTATGCAATTTAGTCCTCGACTTTGTTCTTGCCTCGGTTTCGATCCGGGCTTCGTTTTTCTTGATCAATAATCATAAATAGATCATTTAATACTCACATTGACTAAATTGACTCTTAACTCATACTTTTGAAAAATTACTATTTTGCCCCTATACTTTCTCATATTTGCACTTTTGCCCAAAGGCTCGTAAAATGAATCTCATTCAAATTTATTAAACTTCATGCTTAGCTAATTCATTTACTCTACTATAGCAATCATCAATTCCCATTATTTCTAATAGTTATGACCAATTTCATAATTTTTACAAACTAGTCTTTACTAGCATTTTTCATGAAATTCACTTAGAAAAAGATGTTTATCTAACATCAAACTCTCATAAACTTCCATAAAATATCATTTTACAAGCATGTCACTCTTGGGTAGATTTTTGAACATGCATCTTAGCTTATTTTATAGCTAAAAATAGCTAATTCATAATACGAGAACTTCAAAAACACAAAGAATATTAAAAACGGGGCTAAGATGAACTTACTAGCAAGCTTGAAAAAAATGAAGAACCCTAGCTATGGAGTCTCCAAATTTTTGGCACAAGAGGAAGAAGATGAATGAAATTTTATCATCTTTTTCCTATTTTAATCATTTATTAGACAAATGATCAAAATGCCATTCTCTTAAAAATTTTCCCTTTTACTAACTCATGTCCATTTTTGTCCAAAACTTATAATTTGGGCAAATTTCTATTTAAGGACTCATAATTAATATTCTAAAGCTATTTTATACAAAAAGCTTCTAGGAACTCATATTTTGCAACTTTTGCAATTGAGTCCTATTTGATCATTCCATGTCAATTTCACAAAATTTCTACATGGAACTTTAATACTATCATGCAAACATGTCATAAACATTAAGAACTCAATTTACTAACTCAGATTTGTGGTCTCGCACCACTATTCTGACTAGGCCCTGAATCGGGATGTTACAATTCTCCCTCTCTTAGGAATTTTCGTCCCCAAAAATCTTACCAGCAAACAGGTTTGGGTACTGGTTTCTCATAATTTCTTCTGGTTCCCACGTAGCTTCTTCTATTCCATGTCTTTGGCACAATACTTTTACCAGGGAAATACTTTTATTCCTTAGCTGCTTGACTTTTCGAGCTAAAATCTTAACTGGTTCTTCACCATAAGTCATGTCGGGATGAATCTCTACCTCTGACGGGGTAATTACATGTGAAGGATCTGATCGGTAGCGTCTCAACATTGACACGTGAAACACATCATGTATCTTTTCTAACTCTGATGGCAGAGCCAATCTGTAAGCTACCGGTCCAACTTTCTCGGTAATCTCATACGGTCCAATAAAACGTGGACTCAACTTGCCTTTTCGGCCAAATCTGAAAACTTTTCTCCATGGTGACACGTTCAAGAAAACTTTATCTCCGACTTGATACTCTATCTCTTTTCTTTTTAAGTCCGAATAGGACTTCTATCTGTCTAACGCAGCTTTTAAACATTCTTGTATCACTTACACTTTCTCTTTAGCTTCTCTAACCAAATCAACCCCATGAGTTTGGTTTTCCTTGAGTTCAGTCCAAAATAAAGGCGTTCTGTGCTTTCGCCCATATAGAGCCTCATAAGGCGCCATCTTTAAACTCGACTGAAAACTATTATTGTAGGTAAACTCTACCAATGGGAGAAACTTTTCCCAACTGCCTCGAAATTCAAGAATACAACATCTGAGCATATCTTCGAGTACTTGAATTAACCTCTCCGACTAACCGTCAGTTTGAGGATGAAAAGTGGTACTAAAGTTCAACTTTGTACCCAAGGCCTCTTGTAACTTCTTCCAAAATTTGGATGTAAACCTCGGATCTCTATCCAATATGATTGATAACGGAACAACGTGAAGCCTTACTATTTCTGAAATGTACAAGTTTGCCAACTTGTCTAGTGAGTAATTAACTCGAATAGGTATAAAATGAGCTGATTTCGTGAGTCTATCAACTATAACCCATACGGCATCTTTCTTGCTCAGAGATAATGGTAGACCCGTTACAAAATCCATAGTAATACGATCCTATTTCCACTCCCGAACTAAAATGGGTTGAAGCGAACCCGAAGGTACTTGGTGTTCCGCCTTTACTTGCTGACAAATCAAGCATTTGGAAACAAACTCTGAAATATATTTCTTCATTCTCGGCCACCAATACTGTTGTTTCAAGTCATTATACATCTTGGTACTACCCAAATGTACAGATAAACATCCATTATGGGCCTCATGTAAAATTTTCTGAATAAGCACTTCTTTTCTCGGTACACAAGCTCTATCTTTGAACATCAGAATTCCATTGGGACTAATCCGGAAGTCAGATTCAACATCTTTCTGGCACTGAGCTCTCTTGACTTGCAATTCACTATCTTCTTCTTGAGCTTCAATGATCTCTTGGAGGAAAGTTGGTCTAGCTCTCAACTCGGCTAGAATAGAACCATCGTCGGATAAAGTCATCCGTGAATTCATTGCCCTTAATGCAAATAGGGACTTTCTACTCAAAGTGTCGGCAACCACATTCGCCTTTCCAGGATGGTAGTCAATGACCATCTCATAATCTTTTATCAACTCTAACCATCTCCGCTGTCTTAAGTTCAACTCTTTCTACGTCATCAAGTACTTCAAACTTTTATGATTAGTGAAAATATGACATCTCTCACAGTATAGGTGATGCCTCCATATCTTCAATGCGAAGACTATGGCAGCCAACTCTAAATCATGCGTCGGATAATTCTTCTCATGAGGCTTCAACTATCTGGAGGCATAAGCAATCACTTTTCCTTCTTGCATAAGTACACAGCCTAATCCATTTAAGGATGCATCGCTGTAAATTACAAATTCTTTCCCTATCTCAGGTTGTACTAAAACTGGGGCTTCTGTCAACATTGCTTTCAACTTCTCGAAATTTTGTTGGCATCGTTCTGTCCACTCAAACTTCACATCTTTCTGTAACAATTTAGTCATTGGGGTTGCAATCATGGAAAACCCCTTGATGAATCGTCTGTAATACCCGGCTAGGCTTAGAAAACTTATAATCTTAAAGATATTGTTTGGTGGCTTCAAGTCCATAATAGTCGAAATCTTACCGGGGTCTACTCGAACTCCTTCTCCCGAGACAATATGTCCCAGAAATCCTACTTCCTTGAGCCAAAATTCACTTTTACTGAACTTGGCATATAATTGATTTTCTCGTAAAATTTGTAAAACTGTCCGTAGGTGCTCAGCATGCTCATTCTTATCTCGGGAATAAATTAGTATGTCATCAATGAAAACGACTACAAACTTGTCGATGTATGGTCTAAAAATGCGGTTCATTAAGTCCATGAACACCGCAGGAGCATTGGTCAGACCAAAAGGCATGACTAAAAATTCGTAATGCCCATACCTTGTTCGAAAAGCCGTCTTGGATGCATCTGATTCTCTTACTCTCAGCTGGTAGTACCCTGATCTGAAGTCTATTTTGGAGAACACAGTGGCTCTTTTCAATTGGTCGAACAAATCATCAATCCTAGGTAATGGGTACTTGTTCTTTACCGTCACTTTATTAAGTTGACGGTAATCTAGGCACAATCTCATGGTGCCATCTTTCTTTTTCACAAATAAAACCGGAGCACCCCATGGAGAACAACTTGATCTCGCAAAACCTTTATCTGTCAACTCTCAACTCCGTTGGAGCCATTCTATAAGGAGTAATATATATTGGTACAGTACCAGGAGCTAGCTCAATGCTGAAATCAAATTCTCTAACTGGTGGTAGTCCTGGTAATTCTTCGGGAAAAACATCCGCGTACTCACAAACTATTGGTACTGACTCAATCTTTAACTCTGTTTCTTTATCATTCATAACAAAGGCAAAATATGCCTCATACCCCTTTCTTACGTATCTCTGTGCCGTCATATGAAAAATCATTACCGGAGATTTACTTTGCTCATCTGATTCTACATGGAGAGTATCCTCATTCTCACATTCCATCTCAAAATATTTCTTCCCACAATTAACTATTACACCATGAGTGGTCAACCAGTCCATACCAAGAATGATGTCAAACTCATCAAATGGAAGCAACATAAGATTTGCTTTATAGTAATGACCTCTAATCATTAATGGACATTCTCTACATACGTCATTCACTAACACACTCTTGCCTAAAGGATTAGACATTTTAATCGAAAATTCTGTAGAATCTATGGGCATTTTCATACTGGATACTAGTTTCATACAAATGTAAGAGTGTGTGGATACGGGATCTATTAAAGCAATAACTTTAACATCATGAAGAGAAAAGGTACCCGTAATAACATCAGGAGAAGATACCTCTTCGCGAGCGCGAATGGCATTAGTCCTCGCAGGCGCCCTACCCTCGGGTCTCGCAGCCTGCTCTCTAGGGTTACCTCTTCCTCTCGCCCCACTTCCTGGGTTCCCTTGCGGTCTTCCTCTGACCACACTCCCGGATCTCGGGTTCTGAGTTCTTTCTTCTTTTGTCGTCTCTGGACAATCTTTTATATAGTGGTCTTGGGAACCACATCTAAAACATGCATTTTCATGTGCTCGGCATTCTCCAAGATGACGTCTGCCACACTGTGGACATTCGGGTCTATCCAACCGGATGTTCCCCACACTAGCAACTGAGGTCGTCTGTGCCTTACTTCCCGAATACTGCTTACTCTTGTCCTTCCTTGAAAACCCAGTGGAAGTAACAGATCGGGTAGGGAAATCTCTTAACTTCTTGGATGAAGATTTGAATGACTTATTCCACTGTCTCTTCCTAGAGTCACGAGACTCCATTTCAGACTTTCTTTTCTCTTTTAGTAATTCCTCAGCTTTACAAGCCCTCTCTACTAGCACAACAAATTCCTTTAGTTCTAGGACAGTAACAAATAGTTTGATGTCCTCATTCAACCCGTCTTCAAATCTTTTACTAATGATGGCCTCAGCGGACACGCATTCGCGAGCGTACTTACTGAGTCGTAAAAACACACGTTCATAGTCAGTCACTGACATCTTGCCTTGTTTCAGTTCTAGGAATTCTTTCCTTTTTTGGTCCACAAACCTTTGACTAATATACTCTTTCTTGAATTCTTCTTGGAAAAATTCCCATGTGATCCTTTCCCTCGGTACCACCGACACAAGGGTGTTCCACCATTGGTAAGCAGAATCTCTTAGAAGAGAGACTACACACTTCATGCATTCCTCGGTGTGCCACGACAACTCATTAAATACCACGATAGTATTTTCTATCCGAACTTCGACCTTTTCCGATCATCATCTTTTTAGCACGGAATTCTTACGCCCCCCATGTTTCCTGATTCTATCAACCGGAGGCTTCTTTCTTCCTACCACCTCTACTACTTGAGGGGCTACTGGGATAGGTTGAGGAATAGGTGGGGGTTGAGAGGGTTGTGCATTCGGGTTCCTACGAATGAACTCCGTGTACCATGTATTCATCATATGGAGGAAGGCTTCTCTAGCCTCTTCTCCTCCTTCTTGACTCACCGTAGTGGGTCGATTCTCATTCTCGTTTGGCACCGTCCCTTCGGCGGGAGCCGATGCGTTACTTTCTACGTCATCCGCCACAGCTCTATAGGGATCCATTTACTAAATGTATAAACATAATTTAAGTCGTCATGAGTCGTCACACTATCATTATAAAAACATTTTTACGTATGGTATGTATAGCTAGACTCGTGCTTGTGCTATGTTAGTCCTAGAACCGACTAAATGTAACACCCCATACCCGAGTCCGAGGCTAAGACTGGTACAAGACATTACCATGCTTTAACTTGCTTAAAGATGTACTTATAGACTGTAAAATTTTGTCCCAAAATAGAAACTCTTCTTTCTAGGTCAAAACGTACATATCATGGGCCTATGAGGCCTTAAACACATATCCAGGAACTTTCGAAACTCATCTGAAAACTTTTACTCGAAGCAGGGACCACACGCCTGTGCAACTTGAAACACGCTCGTGTACTCCTGGACATGCCTGTGTCTTCCACCCGTGGTCGACACTGACTTGTTACACACGACCTGGACACGCCCGTGGCCCTGGCCCGTGTGCCAAGCCTTAGTATTATGACTTATCCACACGGTCTATGAACACGCTCGTGTATATCAGCCGTGTGACAATTAAATTTCTAAGTGAAAAATGCAGACTTCACACGGCCTTGGCACACGCCCATGTACCAACCGTGTGTGTTACATAGCCTGAACCAACGGTCGTGTGATCTGCTCGTGGCCTATCCTGACTTCAACTATAAAAGTGCAGGGTACATACGGCCTAGACACACGCCCGTGTATCCAACCGTGTGGGCACTTAGAGGCTATTTACCAAGCCAATTGCCACCCTGAAATCGATATCACATTCATACTCAATTCAATTACTCAAATTACTACATCTTTCATTGATATCTATAAACATACACACTTAGTCAAAGTTGGCCGATTTCTCTAGACATATACAAAAAGGATAATGAACAAGATAGCCTATACTATGGCTCTTCTTAAAACATATACTCAAATGAAGTGTTTCCTATACAATTCATACTTAATAAAACAACTTGGCTATACCAAAATAGCGATTGATAGTGTGCTTCGAGCTCTGATGACGATGATCTACGAGAGTTAGCTTGGCGGGACTACATGGAAAGAAAGAGTGAAAGGCGTAAGCATTTAGCTTAGTAAGTTTGCATATAATGCACATAACTACATACTTGCTTGAATTAAACCATTTGACATAAACAATGGTATCATAATTTCAGCTATAAATCTTTCTTGCTCATACTTGATTCTTACATATCTCATGATACTTACTAGTCTCGTACTTGTGAGGTAAACAAGGTACCTGTATCACCTGATCACATTGATCAGCGTACTTTAACATAATAATCATAATCTCTAATTTATCATTCATAACATGAATAATACTCATTTTCACTTGATAATAACTTTGCTTACTTAGCTTTCTTGTTATCTCATTTGAACTTAGCTCGTTTGCCCGATGATTTTATATGAATAACCGAGGATACTAAATCTCATCTCACATAACTCAATACGAAAGCCATATCCTAGATACGGTCTTACATGGAATGTCTCATCTTGGTTTCGAGGCCATGTCTTGACATGGACTTATACGAAGTCTTTCTCGTGAGTTGATTTGGAACTTACCATTGCCATGTCTTGACATGGTCTTACTTGGTATCTTTGCTCATGAACTGGTCAATGCCGAGCCTTGGCTTGGGCTTACATGAAGTCTCTTTCTCTTGATAGCTTTTCAATGCCAAGCTTGCCTTGGACTTACATGACATCTTTGCTTGGAGACTCACCAATGCCATGCCTTGGCTTGGACTTACGTGGGTCTTCATCTCATAACAACTCTTCAATGCCAAGACTTGTCTTGGTCTTACATGATAACTTGTCTGATTGCCGATGCCATGCCTCAGCTTGGACTTATACGGACTTTCTCATTTCATGTGATAGATCGAGTATCCAAAGCTATTCATCTTCAATCAGGGCTTTCTCATGCTTGATCTCATTGATTACTTTGTTTAACATAACATTAAACATTTTCATAATAATATTGTACATTATACTAAGCAATTCAATGATATTAATCGTAAAGCTTAGAAATCACACAAACTTACCTCGATATACAAAATGTATGTAGGTATGCAATTTAGTCCTCGACTTTGTTCTTGCCTCGGTTTCGATCCAGGCTTCATTTTTCTTGATCTATAATCATAAATAGATCATTTAATACTCACATTGACTAAATTGACTCTTAACTCATACTTTGGCAAAATTACTATTTTGCCCCTATACTTTCTCATATTTGCACTTTTGCCCAAAGGCTCGTAAAATGAATCTCATTCAACTTTCTTAAACTTTATGCTTAGATGATTCATTTTCTCTACTATAGCAATCATCAAGTCCCATTATTTCTAATAGGTATGACCTATTTCATAATTTTTAGAAACTAGTCCTTACTAGCATTTTTCATGAAATTCACTTAGAAAAATATGTTTATCTAATATCAAACTCTAATAAACTTCCATAAAATATCATTTTACAAGCATGTCACTCTTGCGTAGATTTTTAAACATGCATCTTAGCTTATTTTATAGCTAAAAATAGCTAATTCATAATACGAGAACTTCAAAAACACGAAGAATATTAAAAACGGGGCTAAGATGAACTTACTAGCAAGCTTGAAAAAAATGAAGAACCCTAGCTATGGAGTCTCCAAATTTTTGACACAAGAGGAAGAAGATGAATGAAATTTTATCATCTTTTTCCTATTTTAATCATTTATTAGACAAATGACCAAAATGCCCTTCTCTTAAAAAATTTCCCTTTTACTAACTCATGTCCATTTTTGTCCAAAACTTATAATTTAGGCAAATTGCTATTTAAGGACTCATAATTAATATTCTAAAGCTATTTTATACAAAAAGCTTCTAGGAACTCATATTTTGCAACTTTTGCAATTTAGTCCTATTTGATCATTCCATGTCAATTTCACAAAATTTCTACATGGAACTTTAATACTATCATGCAAACATGTCTTAAACATTAAGAACTCAATTTACTAACTCAGATTTGTGGTCTCGCACCACTATTCCGACTAGGCCCTGAATCGGGATGGTACAAAATAGCATCTTTTTTTTTCGTAGACAAAAGCAATCCCGATACAAAATCCATCGTAACTCTGTCTCATTTCCACTCTGGTATCATCATAGGTTGAAGCAAACCTGAAGGCACTTGATGTTTAGCTTTAACTTGCTGACACACTAAACATCTCGCTACATATTCAGAAATGTCTCGTTTCATACCTGACCACCAGTGCAGTTATTTCAAATCATTGTACATTTTAGTACTTCTAGGATGAATAAATAAACAACTACTGTGTGCTTCGTGCAAACTTTTCTAAATCAACTCTGGATTTTTCGGTACGCAGATTCTATCTCGAAACATTAAATAATCATCGGATCCGATTTGGTATTCTGAATCACTAGTCGATTTACATTGCACTCTTTTAGCTTGCAATTCACTATCACATTTATGAGCTTCGCAAATTTGCTGAAGAAATACTGGTTTAGCTTTTAACTCAGCTAAAAGCAAACCATCATCGGATAATGCCAACTGTGTATTCATTGTTCTCAAGGCAAATAACAATTTTCTACTTAAAGCATCCGCGACTATGTTCGCTTTCCCCGGGTGATAATCAATCACTAACTCATAATCTTTTAGTAGCTCGAGCCATCTCCGTTGTCGCAAATTCAAATCTTTCTGATTCATAATATACTTTAAGCTTTTATTATCGGTAAAGATGTGGCATTTTTCACCGTACAAATGATGACGCCAAATTTTCAGTGCAAAAACTATAGCGACCAACTCTAAATCATGCGTCGGATAGTTCTTTTCATGCGGCTTCAACTGTCTGGAAGCATAAGCTATCACTTTTCCCTCTTACATCAATACGCAACCTAAACCGTTCAATGACGCGTCGCTGTATATCATGAATTCTTTACCCGATTCAGGTTGAACCAACACTAGTGCTTCGGTTAACAAGGCTTTCAATTGATCAAAACTCTGTTGACATTTTTCATACCACTCAAATTTTACATCTTTCTGTAGTAGTCTGGTCATCAGTGTAGCAATAATCGAGAACCCTTTTACAAAACATCGATAGTAACCAGCTAATCCCAGAAATTTTCTGACCTCGGATACATTTTTAGGTGGTTTCCAGTCAACAACTGCAGAAATCTTGCTCGGATCAACTCGAATGCCATCCGCCAAGACAATATGTCCCAAAAATCTGACTTTCCAAAGCCAAAACTCAAACTTACTGAATTTAGCATACAATTGCTTATCTCTCAAGGTTTGCAACACAATTCTCAAATGCTCGGCATGCTTAGACTCATCTCGTGAATAGATCAGAATGTCATCAATGAACACAATAACAAATCTATCTAAATACGGTCTAAAGATCCGATTCATCAAATCCATAAAAATAGCAGGAGCATTAGTTAGTCCAAAAGGCATAACAAGGAATTCATAGTGTCCGTACCTCGTTCTGAACGCAGTTTCCAACACATCTGAGTCTTTAACTCATAACTGATAATAGCCAGATCTCAAATCAATCTTTGAAAACATTGTTGCACCTTTCAACTGATTAAACAAATCATCTATTCTCGGCAACGAATACTTATTCTTTATTTTAACCTTGTTGAGCTGACGATAATCAATACACATTCTCATTGACCCGTCTTTCTTCTTAACAAACAATACTGGTGCACCCCAGGACGAAAAACCCATTCGTGCAAAACCTCTATCTGTTAACTCTTGCAACTGAGCTTTCAACTCTTTGAACTCTATCAGAGCCATTCTATACGGAGCTATAGATATCAGTGAAGTTCCCGGTATTAACTCAATAGCAAACTCAACCTCTCTGACTGGTGGCAACCTAGGCAATTCTTCTGGAAATACATCCGAATATTCACAAACTATAGACATCGATTCAATCTTCCTTTCAGACACTTTGGTATCCAAAATGTATGCTAGGTACGCTTCACAACCTTTTCTCACATATCCTTGAGCCAACATCGACGAAATCACTATAGGCAATCCACCTAACTCATTAGATTCAATCCGAAGAATTTCATTATTCTGAAACTTTAATTCTATAATCTTTCATCTACAGTTCATAATGGCATAATGTAGAGTCAACCAATCTAAACCCAGAATCACATCGAACTCATCAAATGGTAAAAGCATCAAGTTAGCTGGAAAATAGTAACCCCGAGTCATTATAGGACAAATCTTGCATACTTTATCAATTGAAACATACTTGCCTAAGGGGTTTGATAATTTAATTACAAATTCTGTAGATTCCACAGGAAATTTCTTACTATACACTAAATTCTCACAAACATACGAATGTGTCGATCCATGATCAATTAAAGCAATCACATTAGTGTCGTAAAGAGAGAATGTAACAGCCCAATTTTAGCTAAATCAGAACAGTGGTTTCGAAACCACAAATCCGAGGTTGGAAAATTATTTTAATATTATTTTTAGTGTTTATAGCATCTGATTGTATATGTGTGAACGTTTCGTGAAATAATTTTAGCATTTGAATGCTTAATTTGATAAAAGGACTAAATCACGTAAAATGCAAAAGTAGTGTGCTATAAGTTAAGAGTGTTTATTTGCTATGATTCATTAAAACAAAGATGCTTATGATGATATTAGACCATTGATAGTGGGAATGGTCATAAATGGATATTTACTAAGGTGTTTAAATGGTTTAATAACAAGGTTAAATTTGTAAATTGGTTATTAAGGTATATTACATAAAACCAAAATCAAAATTATGTGTTATCATCATCCTTATAACCGAATATTAAGAGAAAAAGAAGAGGAAAATGTGGTTTTAGGGTTCGGCCGTTGTTATTCTTGATTAAAGTATGTTTTGAGCTCGGTTTTTGATGATTCCTATATTTTTGTGATCGTTGCTTCGTGTTCTAGCTAGCCCATGCCCTAATATTTGAATTTGTTGATGATTTTGTGAAGTGCTATTGTAACACCCCCAAACCCGGCCCATTCACTACGACCGAATCTGGTTATGTCACTGGGAAAAGACGGTTGAAAATCTTCTTAATTTAAAATAAAACATCGTAGTTTGCTGAATTTTGGAAACATATCTTTGGAATAAACTTTGCTATTAAACCCATTCATTTTTAAAACTTTAGTTTATAATATCCAATTTGAATAAATAGGTTGCAAACCATAAATCATTTTCACGTAGCAATTTAATTTGAATAAACCATAGTTAAAGTAATACCAAAAACATAAAATGGCCTTTATTACAACCCAACAATTCAAATAAAGTACTTATATCAAAATCAAGCATGAAATAATTGAACATCATCTTCGGCATGGGCCACCTTGTCCTCTCCGATCCGGTCCAGACTTTATGCACTACGAAATGGTTAAGGAAAAGGTGAGTCACCCGGACTCGAGTGTGCTACCCTTTTTCCCGGATTAGCAAAATATCACATACAAACATAATCATGATCATCATGCATCCTAATCATATGCACCCAATCCTAACCGTCCATACACCTTTTCTACCCCGTGTGGTACCAAACCACCGGTGGTGCCAAACCACCGTGACATATAGTCACAATGTGTTACCAAAACACCGGTGTCCCAAAGACACGTTTGTGCTACCCAAGCACCGGTGACCGAAGTCACAAATCCAATGATGGGGCCAACCCATGCGTGTGATACCCAATCACTAGCGAGACGATCCCATATCTCATGTGGGGCCAACCCACGGTGGTGTTAACCACGGGGACAAGTCGCAATGAGGTGCCCAACCTCCGGTGTCCCAAAGACACAAATGTGCTACCAAAGCACTTTGGTGACCGTAGTCACAATAATCGAATGATGGGGCCAACCCATCGTGTGATACCCAATCACTAGCGACGATCCCATATCTCAATGTGGGGCCAACCCACGGTGGTGTTAACCACGAGGGACAAGTCGCAATGAGGTGCCCAACCTCTGCGTGTCCCAAAGACACAAATGTGCTACCAAAGCACTTGGTGACCGTAGTCACAATAATCGAATGATGGGGCCAACCAATCGTGTGATACCCAATCACTAGCGGACTATCCCATATCTCAATGTGGGGCCAACCCACGGTGGTGTTAACCACGTGGACAAGTCGCAATGAGGTGCCCAACCTCTGGTGTCCCAAAGACACAAATGTGCTACCAAAGCACCGTGACCGTAGTCACAATAATCGAATGATGGGGCCAACCCATCGTGTGTTACCAAAACATCGGCGTCAATCCCAGTATAATCATTTGTGGGGCCAACCCACTTGTGGTACTAAGCCACTGGGACGAGACGAGAGGTACCAAACCTCTGGAGGTGCCAAACCTCTGGTGACCCAAAGTCACAAAGTGTGCTACCAAAGCACCGGTGCTCACGGCACAATATACCACTGCTCCTCCTCTCGTATCACCCACACATATCATACTCATGGGATTATGCATCTCATATAAGCCATGCATATCATGCCCACATATCAAGCATTACAACACATAACATGCATAATATAAATCATGGTATCATGTATTATCATTAATACTCATCATAGAAACAGACTTACCCGAATCGTACACATACCCTTTTTTGGGTATCCAATCATCCTTCTCAACTGTTTCAATCTTATTAAGCAATCAAGTTTATTAACAACGTTACTAAGTAGAGAGTGTGTTAGTTACACACACGATTACTAATGCGACTATCAAATCCAAGTAGATCAAGATCTAACGCACTAGATCCCCATTCCTTAACACTTTTCGAGCACTAGCCACAACCCGAGATATGCGAGATCAAGCCTTCCCTACAATCGGCCAAAACTAAACAACATAATCATGCTAATCAACCTTTAAGGGTATAATCGTAATTTTACCTACTAAGGGTATTTTCAGTAAATTCACACCTGCAATGGCCTTTACGAAGGCCTAATGTCGCCACTAGCGACTCATTACCACTTCCGGTTGTACCGACGATTGGGCCTAAAACCCGATTTCGCCCATCCGGGCCCACACGCTCGTGTGGCCCACCTAACACGAATCTAGCCACGTATATAACTTCCACCTAGTCTAGTTCAACATATACTAACCAATCATGCAATTTACTCATATGGGCCCACTTCGCCCATCGAGGCCCGGCGACCCCAACCCACGATAATACTACACGATGGCCTCAACTATCGCGTGAAGCCCCACACGTGCGCCGCACGCTCGTGTGGCTACTATTGCCGTGGCCGCACTTCGGCATTTTGCCGCTCTACAACTAGAGTAGAGAGTTACACACCGATAGGACTCTGGGGCTAATCCGCTCCCGATCACTCTTGTGCCCAAACGCCTCCAAGATGTGTTTACTCTCCTCCTAGGATGCTCCTTATATAGCTAGCTCTTCACCTTCATTCTTTGTGTCTTTCCGATGTGGGATCCTTTCGTCGATGTAGAGTTTAAATTCAATGAAACTCTTCCCGTCTGCACGCAAAAATAAATACTCCTTTGCTTCTCATGAGATTCGAACCTGTGCTCCCTTGCAACATAATCCACGCTGCTAGCCACTTGGCCACAAGCTCCTCTTGTGTCTTAAACCATGCGCAACTAAATATAAATCTATAGCCAAATTCGAGGTCCAAGTAAAAGAAAACCAAAATGCAAAAGCCAAGACTTGAACCTTGGACCTCCTTCCTTCCTTGTGGCGTCACTCCCTTGTCCCTAAAGTGGCGTCACTTTGCCACTACACCACACCTCCACTTGTGTCATTTTTCCCCACATTTTATTCTTAAGGCCTACTGCCAACTTCCAGGTTTTTTTTCACCTAAAACCAAAATTTCCCCAAAGCTAATATTTGATCCGGGACTTCATAGAAGCCCTCTAACCTTCCAAAATAACTTATCCAATGGGTCTAACTAGCATTTAAGCCGGTCTCTTGTTCTCCAAAAATTTAAACGCTACTACGCCTAAGGCCCATTGGGCCCAATTCTCCTAGGCCCATTTTGGGATGTTACAAATCTACCCTCCTTAAAGAAATTTCGTCCTCGAAATTTCCATCTAACTAACAATCGCACATCCTAACCTACCACACTACGCTCTTGCTGCGCACTGATCTTAATAAAGTGTCATTCCACCTAGACCATGCCCGCGACAACACGTCCCTAGAACTCATATCTAGCGTCGCGATTTAATCTGATTAAAAGTTTTATGCATTAGAAATTTTGTTCCAATCGTTTAATCCACGAGCAAATTTTATGAACAAGTTTCGGAAGTCGTTCTTCGAGCAATCAAAGTTTCAGTTTCTAAAGTAATCCACTATTGCAATCATCCGATCACATCAATAACTCACAAGCAATAGTAAGGGTACTTACCGTGGACTTCGGCCTGAGGTACAGTGCCATGCCACCTAACTCAAAAAACCTTTTCATAAAAACCCATATTTTTGAAAAGCCCACTTTGAAAATGTTTTTGGGCCAAAAACCCTCAAAGCCGAGTTTTGAACCGGGCTCTGATACCAAACTGTAACACCCCCAAACCCGGCCCATTCACTACGACCGAATCTGGTTATGTCACTGGGAAAAGACGGTTGAAAATCTTCTTAATTTAAAATAAAACATCGTAGTTTGCTGAATTTTGGAAACATATCTTTGGAATAAACTTTGCTATTAAACCCATTCATTTTTAAAACTTTAGTTTATAATATCCAATTTGAATAAATAGGTTGCAAACCATAAATCATTTTCACGTAGCAATTTAATTTGAATAAACCATAGTTAAAGTAATACCAAAAACATAAAATGGCCTTTATTACAACCCAACAATTCAAATAAAGTACTTATATCAAAATCAAGCATGAAATAATTGAACATCATCTTCGGCATGGGCCACCTTGTCCTCTCGATCCCGGTCGACTTTTTATGCACTACGAAATGGTTAAGGAAAAAGGTGAGTCACCCGGACTCGATGTGCTACCCTTTTTCCCGGATTAGCAAAATATCACATACAAACATAATCATGATCATCATGCATCCCAATCATATGCACCCAATCCTAACCGTCCATACACCTTTTCTACCCCGTGTGGTACCAAACCACTTTGGTGGTGCCAAACCACCGGTGACATATAGTCACAATGTGTTACCAAAACACCGGTGTCCCAAAGACACGTTTGTGCTACCCAAGCACCGGTGACCGAAGTCACAAATCCAATGATAGGGCCAACCCATCGTGTGATACCCAATCACTAGCATTTATCCCATATCTCATGTGGGGCCAACCCACGGTGGTGTTAACCACGGGGACAAGTCGCAATGAGGTGCCCAACCTCCGGTGTCCCAAAGACACAAATGTGCTACCAAAGCACTTGGTGACCGTAGTCACAATAATCGAATGATGGGGCCAACCCATCGTGTGTGATACCCAATCACTAGCGACGATCCCATATCTCAATGTGGGGCCAACCCACGGTGGTGTTAACCACGGGGACAAGTCGCAATGAGGTGCCCAACCTCCGGTGTCCCAAAGACACAAATGTGCTACCAAAGCACCGGTGACCGTAGTCACAATAATCGAATGATGGGGCCAACCCATCGTGTGATACCCAATCACTAGCAGACGATCCCATATCTCAATGTGGGGCCAACCCACGGTGGTGTTAACCACAGGGACAAGTCGCAATGAGGTGCCCAACCTCTGGTGTCCCAAAGACACAAATGTGCTACCAAAGCACTGGTGACCGTAGTCACAATAATCGAATGATGGGGCCAACCCATCGTGTGTTACCAAAACACTGGCGTCAATCCCGTATAATCATTTGTGGGGCCAACCCACTGTGGTACTAAGCCACTTTGGGGCGAGACGCTTTGAGTACCAAACCTCTGGAGGTGCCAAACCTCTGGTGACCCAAAGTCACAAAGTGTGCTACCAAAGCACTGTGCTCGTCGGCCTGATATACCACTGCTCCCTCCTCTCGTATCACCCACACATATCATACTCATGGGATTATGCATCTCATATAAGCCATGCATATCATGCCCACATATCAAGCATTACAACACATAACATGCATAATATAAATCATGGTATCATGTATTATCATTAATACTCATCATAGAACAGACTTACCCGAATCGTACACATACCCCTTTTTGGGTATCCAATCATCCTTCTCACTGTTTCAATCTTATTAAGCAATCAAGTTTATTAACAACGTTACTAAGTAGAGAGTGTGTTAGTTACACACCTGATTACTAATGCGACTATCAAATCCCGTAGATCAAGATCTAACGCACTAGATCCCCCATTCCTTAACACTTTTCGAGCACTAGCCACAACCCGAGATATGCGAGATCAAGCCTTCCCCTACAATCGGCCAAAACTAAACAACATAATCATGCTAATCAACCTTTAAGGGTATAATCGTAATTTTACCTACTAAGGGTATTTTCGTAAATTCACACCTGCAATGGCCTTTCTGAAGGCCTAATGTCGCCACTAGCGACTCAGCTACCACTTCCGTTGTGCGGACGATTGGGCCTAAAACCCGATTTCGCCCATCCGGGCCCACACGCCGTGTGTGGCCCACCTAACACGAATCTAGCCACGTATATAACTTCCACCTAGTCTAGTTCAACATATACTAACCAATCATGCAATTTACTCATATGGGCCCACTTCGGCCCATCGAGGCCCAAGCAGCCCCAACCCACGATAATACTACTGATGGCCTCAACTATCGCGTCGAAGCCCCACACGCGCGCTCGCGACGCTCGTGTGGCTACTATTGCCGTGGACGCCGCACTTCGGCATTTGCCGCTCTACAACTAGAGTAGAGAGAGTTACACACTGATAGGACTGCGGGGCTAATCCGCGCTCCGATCACTCTTGTGCCCAAACGCCCTCCAAGATGTGTTTACTCTCCTCCTAGGATGCTCCTTATATAGCTAGCTCTTCACCTTCATTCTTTGTGTCTTTCCGATGTGGGATCCCTTCGTCGAGAGTTTAAATTCAACTGAAACTCTTCCCGTCCAGCACCAGCAAAATAAATACTCCTTTGCTTCTCATGAGATTCGAACCCGTGCTCCCTTGCAACATAATCCACGCTGCTAGCCACTTGGCCACAAGCTCCTCTTGTGTCTTAAACCATGCGCAACTAAATATAAATCTATAGCCAAATTCTGAGGTCCAAGTAAAAAGAAAACCAAAATGCAAAAGCCAAGACTTGAACCTTGGACCTCCTTCCTTCCTTGTGGCGTCACTCCCTTGTCCCCTAAGTGGCGTCACTTTGCCACTACACCACACCTCCACTTGTGTCATTTTTCCCCACATTTTATTCTTAAGGCCTACACTGCCAACTTCGGGTTTTTTTTTTCACCTAAAACCAAAATTTCCCTAAAGCTAATATTTGATCCCGGGACTTCATAGAAGCCCTCTAACCTTCCAAAATAACTTATCCAATGGGTCTAACTAGCATTTAAGCCGGTCTCTTGTTCTCCAAAAATTTAAACGCTACTACGCCTAAGGCCCATTGGGCCCAAATCTCCTAGGCCCATTTTGGGATGTTACAGCTATTGATGAGTCTTAAGATTTGTGATAGATGATGATGAAAAATGGATATTTTTTGATAGACTATCATATTTTGTTAAGTGGTTTTTGGTAAAAATACAAATTAGGGATTAAATTGTGAAAAGTACAAATTATGTGGTTGAAATGTGAAATAAATGTGTAATATGGGCTACTAAGGGTACAATAGTAATTCGGCACACATGGGTTTGAATTGAATTTGTGTGAATTTTGTAATTATTGAAATAATGACTAAATTGAATAAATGTGAAACTTTAGGGGGTAAAGTGCAAAAATGCCCAAATAGGTATTTTTGGATGAAATTGAATGAATAGGTGATTAAATGAGCTAAATTTGAATTTATATAAATCAAGAAAGAAAGAAATCGGATTTAGATCGGGGGAAATTGAAAGTTGTCAAGTAGTCGATCCGATCCGTTCATCGTATATACGAGGTAAGTTCATATGCAATAAATGTCTTTAAATTGATTTATAAATGTTTAATTGTTATTGAATTGCTATGAATGTTGAAAGAGCAGTTATGAGCAAGAATTGACAGAGTTACGGCATCCGAAAGTCCTGTACGAACCTTAGGAATAGTATAGGATACAAATGTCATGACATTAGGATTACCGAGATGTGATTACATGTAAGACCATGTCTAGGACATTGGCATTGTATTGTGATTACGTGTATGACCATGTCTGGGACATTGGCATTGTATTGTGATTACGTGTAAGACCATGTCTGGGACATTGGCATCGTTATATGATTTCTTATAAGACCCTATTTGGGACAGTGGCATCGATATGTGATAACATGTAAGACCATATCCGGGATATGGAATTGTACGAGCTTTATATGATTTTTGAGTATCCTTAACGATTCCGAATGGTTCAACGGGCAAAGTCAAGTCAAGAGAGAATGTGTGAAAGAGTTAAGTGACTCAGGTATGTACAAGATTCATACGAGCTTTGAAAAGGGAAGTAATTGATGAATTCAACTGTAATATTGAATATGTGTACAATGAGAAAGGTTTGTGAACTTATAAATGCTTACTTATAGTTTGCCTATTAATGGAAATGATGTTGATGCATGTGGTAATTTATTTGTATATGGCTTACTAAGCTTTTAAAGCTTACTTTGTGTGTTCTTTCCTTGTTTTATAGATTATCGAAGCTAGCTCAGACATCGGGGATCATCAGGAACCATCATCACACTATCGACTACTTGTTGGTACTTTGGATGTTATGTATATATGGTATATGGCATGTGTAGGCTAGTGTTAAGATAATATGTTTTGAGATATGATATAGCCATGAGATTAGGCTTGTTTTTTATGTAAATGTTGATGTGAATTTGGTCATTTAAGTTGGATTGAATTATGTGTTTGATAAGTGATAAACGATGCATATAATGCATTATGTTTGGCAAGTTTAACATGGTTCATGTGTTGGCTAGATGGTTTATTGATTTGGCTAATTGTAAAGGATGAAACATGGTTGAGAAATGGCATGTTGTGGTTTGATTTTGAGATGATGAAATGGTATGTTTTGAGGCATGAAATAGAGGATAAGATGATGAGGAAATGCATTTAGAAGTTATGTAAGTTTGATGATTTTGGCATATTGATTTGGTATGTTTTGGCTATGGAATTGAGTAGTTAAGAGGATGATTTCTAAATGGCATAAAATGTGTATGAAATAGCATGTTTTGGTTGCTTATATATGTATGAAACTGGTTCAATTTGATGTGGTTTAGGTGTGCTCAAGAAGGGTGAGAAATGTGACTTCAACTAAGCCTATTTTCACTCCACACGGCCGAGCACACAGGCGTGTGGCTCGACCGTGTGCGACACATGGCCTTGGTACATGGTCGTGTGTCCCCTTGGGCAGCCCTTCGAATTTAGTAAGTATACCCTGCAGGTTTGGCACAGCCTAGACACACGGGCGTGTCTACTGGCCGTGTGTGGCACACAGTGTAGCACCCCAAACCCGGTCAACACGCTACGACCGAATCTGACATGTCACAGGGTAAAAAGAAAAAAACTCTTTTGAGAAAAAAATTGTTTGTCGATCCTTGTTTTGGAAAACCGTTTGATTCCATGAAATCCTGAGGGAGTTTAAAATAGTAAAGTTGAAAACCGTCTTGTATTTGAACATAGAGAAAAACTTAATTTGGAGAAGTCTGAGTTAGTTTGTTGTCCTCATTTGTTTATTATTACCCGATGGTAAAGTTTGGAAAATCCCGATAAGATGTATAATTTTCGAAAACGTTGATTTTACAGGTTATTTGAGCATGCTATGTTATGTAACTTAAGCGTAATATGATAAACATAAAAGCAGAAAAACAAAACCCAAAATAATAAATTTCAGCGACCTTATTACAAATCCAAAACCAGATTTAAAAGTAAATTAACCCAAAATAGTAATTGAAATAAAACTCGAAAAATATATAGTGCATGGCCACCTCGAGTCCACCCGGCTCCACATCCGCGATCTATGCCTCATCTGCAAAAAGAAAGAGAAGGGTTGAGTCACCGAGACTCAGTGCATAAATCCCCATCCCGATAATAACAAGGCACTTACACAATTCATAAGTCAATATGCAAATCATGCAAACCCAACCAAACCATCCGAACTCCTGTGTCTACCCCGTGTGGTCAAAACCACTGGTGGTCAAAACCACTGGTGACCGTAGTCACAAATCATATAAGTGTGGTCAAAACCACTGGTGACCGTAGTCACAAATGATATGGTGGGGCCAACCCACCGTGTGGTCAAAACCACTGATGACAATCCCGTAATCAATCATGTGGGGCCAACCCACTGTGGTACCAACCCACTAGGACGAGTCACAATAATCCATGTGTGGTCAAAACCACTGGTGGTCAAAACCACTGAGACTTAGTCACACATCATATGGAAAGCGGGGCCAACCTACTGTGTGGTCAAAACCACTGGTGATAGTCTAACTCATCCTTCCCCCTCCTCTCAACATACCCATCATCATGAACACATTTTCCATGGCATATTGACATGTTTATAATGCAAATATCACATCGCATAGCATAAACAAATGGTATAACTGCATATATCGATAATCAATCAACAAGGGACTTACCCGGAGTCCACGCTCATACCCACAAGGGTAACACACCGATTTCAAAAGTTATTTCCAACTTTTAACGGTAACCATAATTAGCACATTACTTATAAAGTGTGTAAGAGATACACACCTTATCACGCACAAAACTACACTCTCCACGCCGATCATCGCCGTTAATCGACACTCATCACGATTTGTCTACTCTCCTGCTCGGATGCCGGCCCACACCCCGGTGGCCAGTCATGAACCGCTGAGACTGCCTTCTTCTTGAACTTAGGGGCTGGGGTCTCGGATCTAGCCCCACTTACTGCTTGATTATCCTTCGAATCCATAATACCCTTGTCACTAAATCGGATTAACACAGCAACTAACTTAAAATAAAGTTAAGCCGAAAGAGTAGATCTTTACCTAGATCGTCAGAGCCCGAATAGTTGAGAGCTAAACCGCGAACCGTGCAACCCCCGGGAATCCAAATGCTTGACCACTCCCTTCCTATAATCGGCCAATATAGCATTATTACACAAATAGCCATTCGGCTTAGTCAAGAGAACCCGAAAGGAAAAGATAAAGGCCCGAAGCAATCGATACTAACCTGACTTAGAGATCCGACTAGCCCCCTAAGAAATCGGCACAAGCCTTGAAGATGAAGAAATTCGGCAAGTTAGGGAAAAGATATAAGAATAAAAAAGACAACCTAAGAGATTACAAGATTGAAGTGATTCGGCTAAAGCAAAACTTACCAAAGCGAATGTTGTTGAAGCTTGATCACGAACCAAAGAAATAGAGAAAACAAGACAGTTTCAACTTTAAGAAATATTTGAGAGAATAAAGAACAATCTACCCCAAATAAGGAAGGGTTGACAAGGACTAGAGGAGAAGAATGGTAAGGTGTTTCGGCTATGATCAAGGGATAGGAGAGAAAAAAAATAGTTCGAAGAAAAGAGAAGAAGTAGTAGTAGTAGGTTCGGCTAAGAATGAATGACTCGAAAAGAAAGAAAAGAGAATAAAAGCAGAGTTTCGGCTCTTCAAGGAAATAGCAAGATTAATTCGGGCAAGCACCCCAATTGCCGAAAGTAGAAAATGAAAATGATGCAAGTGAGGTTTCGGTTTTGACCCTAAATGAAAGAAGAAGAAGAAAGTTTTCTCCACTTGCCGAAATTGCTCTCCCAAACTACTAATGACATTCGGCATACCCTTAGCTACCTCAACCGACTTCTTCCATCACCCTTAGTGTTTGGCATTCGGCCAACACTAAACCCCCTTACCCGATTCCTCAAAATTCTCATGGCCACACATTCAAACGAGTTTGAAAAGTTCAAACTCCACAATTTCCTCTCCTTCATCTGTTCAAATTTGTTGACCTCTTCCATCCTTATCCAAGAGAGTCCATCCTGAGCACACTACCTCCTTAGCTTTGGCATCAAAAACAACAAGCAGAAAGGGAATTCTGCTGCTCGAACCTAGGCTCTCCTTCCTGCATGTGGCGTCACTTCCCTTGTGCCTGAGTGGCGCCTCCTTGCCACTTTACCACCCTTTGGGTTATTTGTGTCAAGACACTCCAACAGCTCCTCTTATCACCTGACTCCCTCAACTCCCCCATCCAAGTACCCAAAACAAAAAATTTTACCATGACTCGGGCCTACCCCGAGCTCATACCTGGACCCCAAGACACCCTAAACTAGCACAATAAACATGCTAACACATGAAACACACAAAATACAGAGACCCCGATTTAAGGATGTTACAGTTCTACCCTCCTTAAAAATAATTTCGACCTCGAAATTACACTCGTCAAAAAGAGTTGAGGGTATTGCTCTTGCATCACATCCTCTGGTTCCCACGTGGCCTCTTCCGTACCATGGTTCCGCCATAATACTTTCTCCAAAGGAACTGACTTCTTACGCAGAACTTTGACATCCCGCTCCAAAATCCGCACTGGTTCCTCCTCGAAAGACAAGTCTGAGCTCACCTCTATCTCCTCCATCGACACAATATCGACGGATCGATCGATGGCGCCTAAGCATGGAGACATGAAATACATCATGAATCGACTTAACTCGACGGCAACTCGAGGTGGTAAGCTCTCGGTCCCACTCGCTTCAACACCGTGATACGGCCCGATAAATCTAGGGCTTAGCTTGCCCTTCCGACCAAACCTCAACACTTTCTTCCACGGCGATACCTTTAGAAAGACCTTGTCACCCATCTGCGAACTCTACATCCCTACGCTTGAGATCGGCATAAGACTTCGCTGTCGACGCTTCCTTTCGTGACGAGCCCGAATCACCTTAACCTTATCCTCTGTTTTGACAACCAACTCGGACCCAACATCCGCGTTCACCCGATTCTGTCCAACACGTAGGAGTACGACACTTCCGTCCATATAATGCCTCATATGGTGCCATCCGGATACTCGCTTGATAATCGTTGTTGTACGCAAACTCCGCCAATGGTAGATATTCCTCCCAACTACATTTGAAATCCAAAACACAACCCCTTAACATATCTTTTAGGATTTGAATTACCCTTTCGATTGTCCGTCCATTGCGGATGAAAAGCCGTCTTGAAGTCCAACCTCGTACCCAATGCCCGATGCAATGCTTTCCGGAACCTTGACATGAATCGGGATCCCTATCTCGAAATAATCGACACGGCACCCCATGTAATCGCACTATCTCTGCTATATACAACTTAGCCAGCCTTTGTAGTGAATAATCAACCCGAATCCGGTATGAAATGGGCCGACTTTGTCGACGATCAACAATTACCTGGTGAATCCCTTTTGCTAGGCGTAAGGGTAGCCCATGCGCGAAATCCATCATAATCCTTTCCCACTTCCACTGTGGAATCTTTACCGGCTGCAACAAACCCGACGGTAATTGGTGCTCAGCTTTAACTTGCTGGCACGTCAGGTACTTACTCACAAACTCAGTTACTTCCCGCTTAAGACCCGGCCACCAGAACTGTTCCTGCAAATCCCGATACATCTTGCTACCTCAAGGATGAATAGCGTATGGGCTGCTATGAGCTTCCTGAAGAATCTGCTGTCTCAAATCAATGTCCTTTGGCATACATACTTTCCCTTGAAAATACAGTACTCCATCACTGCCCAAGCTGTAACCCTCCAATTCACCACTTTGCACTTGCAACCTCCGAGCACTCAGAACCTCATCCACCAGTTGTCTCTCCTTAACCTGATCTACCCAAGTCGGCTTTACTTGTAATTCTGCCAATAGACTCCCGTCGTCATACAGACTAAGGTGAGCAAACATCGCTCTCAAGTTCGTTACCACCTTACAGCTCAACGCGTCAGCTACTATGTTAGCCTTACCCGGATGGTATTCAATCGAGCAGTCATAGTCCTTTAACAACTCGATCCACCTCCGCTGCCTCAAATTCAAATCCTTCTGAGTCAAGAGGTACTTCAGACTCTTGTGATCTGTGTAGACTATCGACTTCTCCCCATACAAGTAATGCCTCCAAATCTTCAGGGCGAAAACCACTGCAGCCAACTCCAGATCATGTGTCGGGTAATTGCCTTCGTGAGGTCTCAACTGCCGAGACGCATACTCCACCACTTTCCCATCTTGCATCAGTACACATCCTAAACTAGTATGCGATGCATCACAATAAACCGTAAACTCTTTCCCCGCTTCAGGCTGTATCAAAACCGGAGCTTCTGTCAGAATTCTCTTTAACTTGTCGAAACTTTCCTACTGTCTAATCGTCCACACAAATGGAACCCCTTTTCTCAACAACTTGGTCAACGACGCTGCAATCAAAGAAAACCCTTCCACAAATCTTCTGTAATATCATGCCAAACCCAGAAAACTCCGAATTTCTGCTATCGACTTAGGTGGTTTCCAATCTAACACCACCTCAATATTCCGAGGGTCCACTCTAATCCCCTCAGCCGACACCACATGACCCAAGAAAGTTACCTCCTTAAGCCAAAACTTGCACTTACTAAACTTGGCGAATAGTTGCTTCTCCTTCAGAATCTGTAGAACCACCCGTAGATGCGCATCATGTTCCTCCTCAGATTTCGAGTATACCAAAATGTCGTCTATAAATACCACGATGAACTGATCCAAGTACAGCTGAAACACCGGATTCATCATGTCCATAAACGTTGCCGGTGCATTGGTCAACCCGAACGGCATTACCAAAAACTCGTAGTGCCCATAATGAGTGCGAAATGCCATTTTATGAATATCAGCCTCCTTCACTTTGAGTTGATGATACCCCGACCTAAGATCTATCTTAGAGAAAATCGATGCACCCTTAAGCTGATCAAACAGGTCGTCTATTCCCGGCAACGGATACTTGTTCTTAATTGTCAACTTATTTAGCTGGCGATAGTCTATACACATCCGCGTTGTGCCGTCTTTCTTCTTAACAAAGAGCACAGGTGCTCCCCAAGGTGATACACTTGGACGAATGAAACCCCGGTCCAACAATTCCTGAATCTGTGCCTTTAGCTCAACCAATTCCTTCGGCGCCATCCTATATTGGGCAATAGACACTGGCGCGGTTCCGGGTGACAAATCTATACCGAACTCAACTTCACGGTCCAGAGGCAGACCCGGGAGTTCTTCTGGGAATACATTGGCAAATTCCCTCACCGTTCAGACATTCCCCACAACTGATTCCTTGGCCTCCAAAGCACACACATGCACCATGAGCGCCTCACAACCCTTCCTCACCATTTTCTCGACCTTCAGAGCAGATACCACATTAGATAGATAATCTCTTCTATTACCTATCATTACCACCTCTTCACCTTCAAATGTCCTTAAAACCATGCGCTTAGTCAGCCAATCCAAACTTGCACGTACTTCACTAGCCAATCCATCCCGAGAATCAGATCGAACTCCCCGAACGGCAGTTCCATCAGGTCAGCCAAGAACACTACCCCT
This sequence comes from Gossypium sturtianum, assembly GCA_025698515.1. Taxonomy (NCBI): domain Eukaryota; kingdom Viridiplantae; phylum Streptophyta; class Magnoliopsida; order Malvales; family Malvaceae; genus Gossypium; species Gossypium sturtianum. The sequence continues at coordinate 130,697,834 of CM046948.1, forward strand.
TGAAGTTCTAGGGGTACATCCCTAAACAGTTTACCTACTTCTACTGAGTGACCTAGAGGGCTCATTACTGTCATGTCCCTAGAAGTAATCTCAAAGTCTAAGTTCATAGTTTCCACTATACTACTGGCAACATACGAGTGCGTCGAACCAACATCTATCAAACCAATATAAGGTAGTCCAAAAATTAAGAACGTACCGGTTATGACGTCCGGTTCGTCGCCCTCCTCTCGACGCCTCACTGCGTAGACCAACCCAGGCTGTCTCGCCTCTGTGCTCCCAGCACCTCTGCCCGGTGCTCCGCGGCCTCGTCCAGAACAATTACCTTCCCTGGCCGAACCGCGACCCCTCTGTGGCTGCTGACCATTCCTCCTGAACTGTGTACGGCCCTGACCCTCAGACTAAAACCTAGCTAACGTCTGCGGACAATCCCTTACCCGGTGCCCCATTAACCCACACTCGAAGCACCCTCTATTTCCGGTCCAACATTCCCCCGTGTGAGACTTCCCACATCGAGCACACCGTGGCCGCCACTGAGTAGCAGCAGCAACAGGCCTCGCAGCTTGATTCGGCCCACCATATCTAGCCCTTTTCTGCTGATTCCCGGCAGACCCTGATGACCCAGAACTCTTCTTATTCCAACTCCTATCCTAGTTCCGTCTCACTGTCTGTTTCACTTCCTCAGCAACTTTAGCCTTCTCTACTAAGACTACAAATTCTCTCTCCTCTTTGTGGAGCAATCAATATCCGTAGCTCATCTCTCAACCCATCCTCAAATCGACACACGGTGCTCTGTTCCGTGCCCACAACACCCCGTGCATACTAACTTAACCAAGAAATTCTACCTCATATTCGACATCGACTTATTTCCACTGAACCAAATTCGAGAGCCTTATCTTTGTGCATCGATATAACTAGCCCCGATGTACTTTCTCCGATAGGTCGCCTAAAGAAATCCCATGTGATGTCGTCCGCCATTGCTCCATCCCTAACCGTGAGCCACCACGAGATATGACTCATCTCTGAGAAGAGATACTATACCCTTCAGCTTCTCCTCAGTCGTAAAATCCAGGTCGTCCATGATACGTTCTGTCGCCTCTAGCTAATACTCCGCCGTATTGGGAGCCACACCAGATACACCTCTGAATACCTCTGCGCCATTAGCGAGTCGTTCGGACCGCATTTCTAGCTCCCATTCCAACGCTGCACCCGCGACTCTCTCGAAACCCGCAGCATTGCCTGTGACACTGCGTCATCACTACCCGTCTGATCCTGAAATTCCGCGCCCACAGCTGGCGGTGGTGGTACCTCGTTTTCTGACCCATGTCCAGACCCTACCAGTTCTGACACTGTCATCCTACCTCTACCTCGTCCACGTGTATTACGCCCACGTCCTCGTGCACTCATGACTATCGTTCACGAATTGATCTGGTTTAAAAGTTTTATACGTTAGAGCTATTCCACTGTTATTAAAGCACAGTCTTATGAATAGTTTAGCACGGGGATTGTTTTCGTAGGTTCACACACAATCCTAAGGTTCCAGTCTCTAAAGTGATTCCCTATTAGTCATAGCATCATCATTACAAGCATATAAATAATAGTTAGGGGTACTTACCTGGGTGGATCGGTGCCATGCTTTCCCAACCGTAAAAAAAAACTTTCATAACCTATTCTAAAATCATTTTGGGCCTTGGGCACATAGCCGAGCTTTTGAACTTGGCTTTGATACCAAAATTGTAACACCCCAAACTCGGTCAGTACGCTACAACCAAATCCGGCATGTCACAGGGTAAAAAGAAAAAAACTCTTTTGAGAAAAAAAACCGTTTGTCGATCCTTGTTTTGGAAAACCGTTTGATTCCATGAAATCCTGAGGGAGTTTAAAATAGTAAAGTTGAAAACCGTCTTGTATTTGAACACAGAGAAAAACTTAATTTGGAGAAGTCTGAGTTAGTTTGTTGTCCTCATTTGTTTATTATTACCCGATGGTAAAGTTTGGAAAATCCCGATAAGATGTATAATTTTCGAAAACGTTGATTTTACATGTTATTTTAGCATGCTATGTTATGTAACTTAAGCGTAATATGATAAACATAAAAGCAGAAAAACAAAAACCAAAATAATAAATTTCAGCGGCCTTATTATAAATCCAAAACCATATTTAAAAGTAAATTAACCCAAAATAGTAATTGAAATAAAACCCGAAAAATATATAGCGCATGGCCACCTCGAGTCCACCCGGATTCACATCCGCGATCTATGCCTCATCTGCAAAAAGTAAGAGAAAGGGTGAGTCACCGAGACTCAGTGTATAAATCCCCATCCCGATAATAACAAGGCACTTACACAATTCATAAGTCAATATGCAAATCATGCAAACCCAACCTAACCATCCGAACTCCTGTGTCTACCCTGTGTGGTCAAAACCACTGGTGACCGTAGTCACAAATCATATAAGTGTGGTCAAAACCACTGGTGACTGTAGTCACAAATCATATGGTGGGGCCAACCCACCGTGTGGTCAAAACCACTGATGACAATCCCGTAATCAATCATGTGTGGCCAACCCACTGTGGTACCAACCCACTGGGACGAGTCACAATAATCCATGTGTGGTCAAAACCACTGAGACTTAGTCACAAATCATATGGAAAGCGGGGCCAACCCACTGTGTGGTCAAAACCACTGGTGACAGTCTAAATCATCCTTCCCCCTCCTCTCAACATACCCATCATCATGAACACATTTTCCATGGCATATTGACATGTTTATAATGCAAATATCACATCGCATAGCATAAACAAATGGTATAATTGCATATATCGATAATCAATCAACAAAGGACTTACCCGGAGTCCACGCTCATACCCACAAGGGTAACACACCGATTTCAAAAGTTATTTCAGCTTTTAACGGTAACCATAATTAGCACATTACTTATGAAGTGTGTAAGAGATACACACCTGATCATGCACAAAACTACACTCTCCACGTCGATACTGTCGTTAATCGACACTACCGTGATTTGTCTACTCTCTTGCTCGGATGACGGCCCATACCCCGGTGGCCAGTCACGAACCGCTGAGACTGCCTTCTTCTTAAACTTAGGGGCTGGGGTCTTGGATCTAGCCCCACTTACTGCTTGATTAGCCTTCGAATCCATAATACCCTTGTCACTAAATCAGATTAACACAGCAACTAATTTAAAATAAAGTTAACCTGAAAGAGTAGATCTTTACCTAGATCGTCAGATCCCGAATAGTTGAGAGCTAAATCGCGAACCGTGCAACCCCCGGGAATCCAAATGCTTGACCACTCCCTTCCTATAATCGGCCAAAATAGCATTATTACACAAATAGCCATTCAGCTTAGTCAAGAGAACCCAAAAGGAAAAGATAAAGGCCCGAAGCGATCGATACTAACCTGACCAAGAGATCTGACTAGCCCCCTAAGAAATCGGCACAAGCCTTGAAGATGAAGAAATTCGGCAAGTTAGGGAAAAGATATAAGAATCAAAAAGACAACCCAAGAGATTACAAGATTGAAGTGATTCGGCTAAAGCAAAACTTACCAAAGCGAATGTTGTTGAAGCTTGATCACGAACCAAAGAAATAGAGAAAAGAAGACAGTTTCGGCTTTAAGAAATAATTGAGAGAATAAAGAACAATCTACCCCAAACAAGGAAGGGTTGACAAGGACTAGAGGAGAAGAATGGTAAGGTGTTTCGGCTATGATCAAGGGATATGAGAGAAAAAAATAGCCCGAAGAAAATAGAAGAAGTAGTAGTAGTAGGTTCGGCTAAGAATGAATGACTCGAAAAGAAAGAAAAGAGAATAAAAGCAGAGTTTCGGCTCTTCAAGGAAATCGCAAGATTGATTCGGCCAAGCACCCCAATTACCGAAAGTAGAAAAAGAAAATGATGCAGGTGAGGTTTCGATTTTGACCCTAAATGAAAGAAGAAGAAGAAAGTTTTCTCCACTTGCCGAAATTGCTCTCCTAAACTACTAATGACATTCGACATACCCTTAGCTACCTCAACTGACTTCTTCCATCACCCTTAGTGTTTGGCATTCAGCCAACACTAAACTCCCTTACCCGATTCCTCGAAATTCTCATGGCCACACATTCAAACGAGTTTGAAAAGTTCAAAATCCACAATTTCCTCTCCTTCATCTGTTCAAATTTGTTGACCTCTTCCATCCTTATCCAAGAGAGTCCATCCTGAGCACACTACCTCCTTAGCTTTGGCATCAAAAACAACAAGCGTAAAGGGAATTCTCTTTGCTCGAACCTAGGCTCTCCTTCCCCGCATGTGGCATCACTTCCCTTGTGCACGAGTGGCGCCTCCTTGCCACTTTACCATCAAGTTATTTGTGTCAAAACACTCCAAAACTCCTCTTATCACCTGACTCCCTCAACTCCCCCTTTCCAAGTACCCAAAACAAAAATTTTTACCATGACTCGGGCCTACCCCGAGCTCATGCCTGGACCTCAAGACACCCTAAACTAGCACAGCAAACATGCTAACACATGCAACACACAAAATGCAGAGACCCCGATTTAAGGATGTTACACACAGGCTGGCACATGGGCGTGTGGCTGGCCATGTGACCCAAGTTAGGAAACCCTATAGTTTTCACACGACTTGGCACACGGGCGTGTCCTCGACTGTATGGTGCAAGTTAGTATGTATGCCCCGTTTTCACACGGCCTGTTCACACGGGCGTGTGACCCTTAAATGCATGAAAATTTTCTAAGTTTACCAAAGTTTTCAAATGTTATCGGATTAGTCCTGAATCTCTTCTAAGCATGTTTTAAGGTCTCGTAGAACCTTATAAGGGACAATGTAAATGTGTTTGATGGATTTTAATTATGAATGCATAAATGTATTTGTTATGTATGTGAATGATGTGTATTAATCGGTAATGCCTCATAATCCTATTCCGGCAACGAATACATGTTAGAGGTGTTACAGAGAATGTACCGGTGATAACATCTGGGGATGACGCCTCTTCGCGAGCGCAAATAGCGTAGACTCTAGCAGGTGCTCTAGCCACAGATCTCACTGCTGAGTCCCTTATCGTTCCTTTTCCACGAGACACATTTCCCACATTCCTCGTTTGTCTTCCTCTCGCAGTCGGGTTGCTCAGTCTTGCAGTCTAAAATTTATCTTTATCAGATAACTCTGGGCAATCTCGAATAAAGTGATCTAGCGAGCCACGTTTGAAACAAGCTTTACTACTCTTATTCTAGTAATCTCCAAAATGTCGTCTCCCACACTGTTCACACTCAGGTTTTTTATTTCTCACACTGCCAACACTCGACACAAAAGTAGCTTGAGCTTTAGGATTCACATGTTGATTTCCATTGATCGTTATGCCAGAGTCTTAATATTTATATAATGAATGATCTAGCCTAGAAACAAACTTGACAACGATTAAGGCAAGCGCACCTATCGAACAGTAGTATAGTTTAGTGGCAAGACTGGAATGTCGAACCCAAAGGAACCAAAAGTACTAATACTAACTTTCTTTCTATTATTTAACCTAAGAATTGAAGTGAATTATTGTTTAATCTAAAATTAACTAACTACTAAGCTAAAGACGCTAAGACAAAGAGAATGAATTGGGGAAATACTTGTGGGAAAAACCAATTGATTAAGACAATACCCAAGGAGGAATCCACCTAGGCTTCACTTGTTATTTAACTCTGAACCAGACGATTTATTCAGTTGACCTGATCCGTAGGATTCCCTAATGTATATTAATACCTCCGTCGAGGCTACTAATGTGTAACCCTAGGTTGATTAATTGAAATTTCTTTCTAATTAAAACCCCTAGAATTGCATTAACTCGATCTATAGACTCCCATATTAGGTTTGACCCTAATCTGGCAGATTTTCGTCTTCCTATGTCTAGGGTTGCGATCAACTCCGCTTAACTATGCTAGATCTACTCTTAGACAGGGACTTTTGCTCCACTGCCTAAGCACATCAATACTTGAATCAATACACTGAAATATCAAAGAAAGAATTAAGAACACATAATTAAGAACAAATCAAGTATTTATCATATAGTTCAGAAAACAATAACAAGATCCGTCTTAGGTTTCATCCCCCTCAGGTATCTGAGGGGTTTAGTTCATAATAATAAAAGAATACATCACAGAAGAAAATATAAAACAAAACATAAGAAAACCCTAAAACCCCCTGAAGGAATTGAAGGAGAGATCCGCCGTCTTGAGTATGATTGATAAACCGAAATAGTAACATATTTTAATCCCACATTTAGCATACTTTTGGATGAATTATCCCTTATTTTATGTAATTTGGTGCTCTTAATCCTTTCTTTTCATGTTATATACTCAGGAAAGCACCATGGGATGAAAAGAACGAAAAACGGGCTTAAAATAGGACAAATGGGCCAAAGCATGAAATCGACATGGCCTGGACCAAAGATCACACGGCCGTGCCTCCTTAAAGATCTCGAACACGGTTTGGACCATGATTTACACGGCCGTGCCTCATCAACAAAGTCCACACGGCTTGGCCACGATTCACAGGGGCGTGTGCCAGAGGTCGTGCCCTGCCGCGGCCAATAGGAGTTTTACTCAGATTTGGATGCTTGGAGGCAAAGAAAAACACTCCAAAGTCTAATTAAACCTCCAATTAGGAATTGCACTCAAATTAGGATACTTGGAGGCCAAGTAACACATCTCAAAGCCTATATAAACACCCTAAGAGGCAACTTAATCGGGGAGTTCGACAGAAACCCTCTGTCGAGGGAGTCGACGGGCGGTCAGCTAGGCTAAGGAGCCGAGCCGAAAAGGTTAGATTTGTGGGAAACTCTGAAGGGATAGCCAGTTGATCCATCTCAAGAAGCCGGAATTCTACTCAAGACGGAGGATCTCCTCTTCAATTCCTTCAGGGGGTTTTAGGGATTTCTTATGTCTTGTTTTATCTTTTCTTTTGAGATGTTTTCTTTTATTATTATGAACTAAACCCTTCAGATACCTGAAGGGGATGAAACCTAGATGAATCTTGTTATTGTTTTCTGAACTATATGATAAATACTTGATTTGTTCTTAATTATGTGTGCTTAATTCTTGTGTTGATATTTCGCAGATATTAATTCAAGTCGAATGTGCTTAGGTGGTGGAGCAAAAGTCCTTGCTTAAGAGTAGATCTAGCATAATTAAGCGGAGTTGATCACACACCTAGAGATATGGTGACGAGATTTTGCCGGATTAGGGTGAAACCTAATAAGGGATGTCCATAGATCGATTTACTGCTATTCTAGGGGGTTATTGTTCGAGAAAGAGATTTTCGTTAATTAACCTAGGGTTAGACGTTATTCGCCTCGAGAGAGGTTTTAATATACGTTAGGGAGTCCTACGGATCAAGTCAAGTGAATAAATCGTCTGGTTCAGTGTTAGATAACAAGTGAAGTCTAGGTGGATTCTTCCTAAGGGTATCATTTTAATCAACTGAGTTTTTCCCAAGTATTTCCCAAATTCATTCTTTTTGTCTTTGTGACTTTAGCTTAGTAATTAGTTAATTTAGATTAATAAACAACTTCCCTTATTTTAGGCTAAATAATAAAAAGAAAGTTAGTATTAGTACTTTTAGTTGCTTTGGGTTCGACAATCTGGTCTTGCCTAAGCTATACTACTGTTCGATAGGTGCACTTGCCTCAATCGTTGTCATAGTTAGTTTCCAGGTTCGATCATTATCTATATAAATTTTAAAACTCTGACTTCACAGCGATCAAGTTTTTGGCGCCGTTTCCGGGGAACTAAAATATTAAGAAAGATCTATTTTTATTACTTTAGCCATTTTTTTATTTTTTGCAATTTATTTTTTTATTTTATTTTTTTTTTTACTTTGCTAATTTTTCCTCTATTTTGCTTTTGGCGGATAATTTTAGTCTATAGAGAAGATGGCACCAATAATTATCGATGTGCGATGAGAACAATTCCTACTAAAGCAGCCAGTGTCTTCAACCTCGATGTGGTCACCAGGTTATCTAATCAGTTAGAGATGATGAATAAAAAATTTGATGGTTTGAATAGTCTCTCGCAGGTACACCCAGAAATACAATATGATTCGAATTTAGGAGGCGTGGAGAATCCTGGGTACCCACTCTACGGGTAACTATTCTAGACCACAAAATAATTTTTATGATAACACTTATAATACAGAGTTGGAGGTACCATCCCAATTTCTCGTGGGATGATCAAAGTAGCCAAAGGCCTAACTTCCTCCAAACTTTCAACAACCACCTCACCAACAGAAGAGGAGTCGAACCTTGAAGAGATGTTGACAAAATTCATGGCACTACTGAGATAACCATCTCCAAAAATCGAGACAACACTTAATGACCAACAAGCATCGATCAAAGGGATCGAGAGCCAAGTTGGGGAACTTACTGAGTCAGTTGGGGAACTTACTAAGTCAGTTATACAACTTGCTAAGCTGATCTCAGAACTACCACAAGGAAGCCTGCCAAGCAATACTGAAACTAACCCAAGTGAGCAAAATCAAGCCATTTACGATAGTGAAGGGTTAGAAGAACCAAACTCACGGGAAGAACCTGTGGTAAGTGAAGGTAAGGTTGAAGTGTGCCATGATATACCAAAACTGGCAATTACAGAGTACCAACCTTGTGTGCCATATCCCGATGCAATAAAGAAAGACCACACAGAGAAAGAAGTCGGTGAACTCACACTTCGTGTAGACGACGAAACAATCACTCTTCAAGCTCTTGACTTAGCTAGGACATCGAGTAATAAAGGTACGAACGTTAATTCTATTGATAACCATTTGGTTCAACCTTCTTTACAGGAAGCATCACGAAATCACCTAGCTGAGCTAGATCTTAGACCTCGTACCCATAAAGAAATAATTCATGAAGAACTAAAGCTTCAAGTCGATGAATTAGACAAGTGGAAAACACACTTTAAAGAGAAACTAGGAATACACGAAGTGAAACCAAAGGAAACCCCAGACGAGCTGATAGGAACAACAAATCACTTCAAAATAGGGGATCAGGTATTATTGAATACGGAAGACCCTCGAACCACCAATACAGACCTCAAGACAAATGAAGAAATCACTTTTGAGGTACTTATCGCCTTCCTATACTACACGATCGAGGTAAGCAATCCTAAATTCAACACTTTTGAGGTAAACATTACTCGACTTAAACTATTTATCAAAACCGAATTGATCGCATGAGAAAGGATTTTCACCTCCTCAAACCACCATGACCATACGAATGAGAGGTAAAGTCTAGCTTAAGACTATAACGCAGTGCTTCTCGGAGGCAACCTTGAGCACTAACCCCATTAATTTTTACATTTTTTTAATTCTTCTTTTACTTTTATTTTTCCTTTTTAGCACCTAACTATAAACTAACAAAAGTGCAGATTTCCAGACCACACGGCCTTACACATGGCCGTGGCCGTGGCCGTGTGGCCACCACAGGAAGGTACAAGGGCGGGGGCAACCACCAGATCCATAATTGCTATTTAGACCCCCCTTCTTCTTTTTTCTTGTTCAGTTGTCTTTCTTCTTTCATTTTCCATTATTTACTTTTAATCTTATTTTTATTTTCAATTATTTACTTTTATTTTTATTTTTATTTTTATTTTTATTTTTATTTTTATTTTCTTTATTATTTTCTTTATTATTTTCTTTTTATTCTTCATACCATTTAGATTTAGCTTAGGATACAATAAAATCAGACCGGCTACTTTGAGGATTCAATTTCAAACGGTTCGAGACGCTTCCCCACATTCACCTCCGCTCAATTCCTATCCGGTTTCTTTTCATTGACCCCATCCAAAATTCAAGAAGTTTCACTTCTCTCCCTATCTTATGATTTTATTATTATTTTGCTATTATCTATCTTTGTACATTGAGGACAATGTACATCTTAAGTGTGGGGGGTAATAACTACAGTATTATTTGAAAATCCCTGAATTTAGTCTTGTTTTTAAGTAATTTTCTCATATTACTAATTAGGATGAAATTTCTAATGATTTATGATTTTTATTGATATGTTTTAGATTAAGTCATTGATAATTGTGCATTGATAATTAAATTCTAAGATTACTAGAGAATCAAGCATGGTAAGTCTATTTTTCAGAAATTAAAAATTTGCTAGGTTGTCGAACTGAGTTTAAATATTACTTTGAAGTTTGAAATTTACAAGGTTGATATCAAAATACCCATAATTTTTGTGAGATTTTGAGCCTTATAGAGCATATATTCTTTTTCATGCTCACTTTATTGATTATGAGTATTTCAACATTGATTTGTTATTCTAGAACTTGCCTCGTTTATACATATCGAGACCACACCTATGATTTGATATACAGAGATGATTAAGACACCTAGGATTTAACCCACTTACTCCACTAAAAACCTACCTTCATAATTAACCCCTAGTGAACCCCTTTGATCCTAATAACCCTTTTTATTGACATAACCACTAATATTAACCCAGAAACCCTTTGTTTTTGTTATCCCCATTCCTTTTAACGACCCTTATATCGAGATTTGATTTGACTAATAGCCTAACTATGTTTCTTATTCCAGTAATTTATCCTTTGTTATGTATTTATGATTTGTTCTTAAAAAAAAATTGAAGTATAGTCGTGTAACACCCCAAACCCGGCCCAAACACCATGACCGGATCTAGCATGTCACTTAGGGAGATTTTAAAAGATGTCACAATTTCGGAAAATATTTTTCTTGAGTTTAACACTTTATTCGAGAAAACTAAATGGTTGGATGATTTGTAAAAGATATACATTTTATATTTATGCCTTAGTGGATTAAAAACCGAAATTTGATACATGCCTTAACTTAATTAAAACGTAAAATGTAAATGTCTAATAATAATAAAAGCCCAAAACAACCGAAAATATGAAGCTAGTGGCCCATGGCCTTATTACAATGAAATTTAAACCCACTAATTAAAAATATTAAAAATAAATAAACTAGTAAAGTCTTTTGCTGAATCAAAATAATCCCTCGCATGGCCACCTTGCGCTCCTCTCCAACCCGGTCCGATGCACTAGGTGCTACCTGAAAGATGTTAAATAATAGGGTGAGTCGCGAGACTCAGTGTGCAACCCTCGTGCACCATCAGATTGGGCCTTAGCCCCACAGAACAGATAACAGAGTATAATATATCAGAAAATATGCAAAGCCCAACCCAATCCTAGGATTCCATCCGCTACACACCACCCTTACCTGCCAATCACACCATTGGGGATTTCTACAATCAACCCACACCGCTACACACCATCGATGGCAGTCATGCTGCAGATAGCTACTCATCGTCAGATCATGGCAATAGCCACTACAACAGATCATGGCATTAGCCACTACAATAGATCATGGCAAAAGCCACTACAATGAGATCATGGCAAAAGCCACTACAACGAGAACACTTCCCCTTTCATAAATCACCCAACCCCATGCAATCACGAACCGCATACATGTTCATCATACCAAATCGACGAAACATTCACTTTAGAATGACAGAGATCACTAACACGTGATTTGCTTTTACCCTCCTCGGGTTTTCAACGACCATGCCGTGATATTTCGGCATTTAGCGAGAATATAATAGATTTATAAACATATACTAACAAGCAATCCAAATGGTGTGAGAATGTTACACACTGATTAATCACGTAGGACTACCCTCTATGTCGATACCCTCTCTAATCGGATCTCATCGTCCTTTGTCTACAACTTTGCTCAAAAGCCAAAGAACGCGAAGATAAGGCCTCTTCTATATTCGCCAAGGGTTAGTGTTTTACCCAATTATATGCTTAAATTAATGAGATCTCCTTACCTAAAATGATTAGATCCCAGAAGTAGGATGATTCGAGTGCTACCGATTTAGAAACCTATGCGACTAGATCTTCTTCAAATTTCGGAATGCCGCCCATAAAAGAAAATACGAGATTAGTCAACCATCTAGCCATTCGGCTATGGTCTCTCAAAGCCAGAAAGGAATACACAAATCGACATTTACCTCTACAGATGATTTCAGCTACCCCCTTGCAGAAAGATTCGGCAATCCTAGAAGAAGATTGAAGCGTAAAAGAGTATAGATCTAGGAATTTCGGCTTTTAAGAAAATCCCGAAAAGATGAACTAGATGTGTTTTTTCGGCTTTTTAGAAGAATTGAATGAGGATTTTCAGCTTTTAGTGAATGGGAGAAGAATAACAATGGGGATCAGAAGATTCTGCTAAAAGGAAGTTTCAAAGAAAAAGAAAGAAAAGGTGAGGGAAGTGGTGATTTTCGGCTTTTGGAAGAGAAAAGATGAGAAAAGAAAACAAGTGAGATGGCCTTCAAATTTTCTAACACCCCTTGCCATACTAAACCAATTCTCTTCCCCTCTCCTGTGTTTGATTTTCGGCCAACTCTGCAACCAAATGATAACTCCTATCTTTCTTTCTTATCTTAATCTACTAACTCCTCCAAAATAGGCCTAATATCCACATATTATATACATTAAAATCCCCTATTTTGTAGCCACAATGCCATCCCCCCTCTAGCTCTCCTTGGGCTACCAAAATTAGCCCAATTTCTTGGGCTCCAAGCAACCACACTGAGGCCCCCTTCTTTTGCCTATTGGCTCCACTTATAGCTCCCTCCTACTGCGCCTCTTGTTCCTGGGCCACAAGCCCATTATGCCTATTTCACTCTCAATAGTTTATTTAAACCCCATAGTCCCTAAACAAAATATTTAGCCAAGACCTCGGTCCATTCCCGAGCCTAATTTGCACCTCTAATACTTAAATTAACACATTAAACGTATCCACCCATTAAACGCATAGGCCCAAAAATTCAGGATGTTACAAGTCGTCATTCATTACTAGTTTTGTGATTAAGTGAGCTTATACGTTTGAATTCCAAATATTGAAGAAGAAGCTCGTATTATTAGTTTAAAGTTTCAATCCATTATGTAATTATTCAGTTTATTATTTCTAGTTAGGTATTTTATCAATTCGATCTCGATTCTAACCTTCTAATTCAGCCTATATCCACACCTTAACCCTAGCCCCGTTACAACCCTGGTAAAGACCTTTTGATTTGTGCATCATCTCATATTATAGTGGTGGAGATTTGATTTTCAGGCAAGCCTATGGGATTAACTTTTCATGTTCGACTTTTGAGCATTTTTTCTTGAACCTTAAACACTTTGAGTGATTTGAGTGAATCTCTAGTGAGGATGTCAATCCTTGTCGGTTTTGAATTAAATGTAATTATTTAGATAAGGAGAGACGCCTATATTTTCGAGTTACAAATCTATGACTTAGATTATTTGAATCCTTAGGACTCTTTGAAGTGAATTATCCATGTACAAATTATCTATGAATTATGATAAGACATTGTTGATAAGAATTATGAATTATTGAAAGTTCGTTTTAATTGTAAGTTGAGAATTATGCTTGAGGACAAGCAAAAGCTTAAGTGTGGGGGTATTTGATAAACCAAAATAGTAACATATTTTAATCCCACATTTAGCATACTTTTGGATGAATTATCCCTTATTTTATCTAATTTGGTGCTCTTAATCCTTTCTTTTCATGTTATATACTCAGGAAAGCACCAGGGGATAAAAAGAATGAAAAACGGGCTTAAAACAAGACAAATGGGCCAAAGCATGAAATCGACACGGCCTGGACCAAAGATCACACGGCCGTGCCTCCTTAAAGATCTCGAACATGGCTTGGACAACAATTTACATGGCCGTGCCTCATAAACAAAGTCCACACGGCCTGGCCACGATTCACACGGGCGTGTGCCAGAGGCCGCGCCCTGCCGTGGCCAAGAGGAGTTTTACACGGATTTGGATGCTTGGAGGCAAAGAAACACACTCCAAAGTCTAATTAAACCTCCAATTAGGAATTGCACTCAAATTAGGATACTTTGAGGCCAAGTAACACATCTCAAAGCCTATATAAACACCCTACGGGGCAACTTAATCGGGGAGTTCGACAGAAACCCTCTGTCGAGGGAGTCGACGGGCAGTCTGCTAGGCCAAGAGGCCGAGCGAAAAAGGTTAGATTTGTGGGAAACTCTCAACGGATAGCCAATTGATCCATCTCAAGAAGCCGAAATTCTACTCAAGACGGAGGATCTCCTCTTCAATTCCTTCAGGGGGTTTTAGGGATTTCTTATGTCTTGTTTTATCTTTTCTTCTGAGATGTTTTCTTTTATTATTATGAACTAAACCCTTCAGATACCTGAAGGGGATGAAACCTAGATGAATCTTGTTATTGTTTTCTGAACTATATGATAAATACTTGATTTGTTCTTAATTATGTGTGCTTAATTCTTGTGTTGATATTTCGCGGATATTAATTAAAGTCGAATGTGCTTAGGTGGTGGAGCAAAATTCCTTGCTTAAGAGTAGATCTAGCATAATTAAGCGGAGTTGATCGCACGCCTAGAGATAGGGTGACGAGATTTTGCTGGATTAGGGTGAAACCTAATATGGGATGTCCATAGATCGATTTACTTCTATTCTAGGGGTTATTATTCGAGAAAGAGATTTCCATTAATTAACCTAGGGTTAGACGTTATTCGCCTCGAGAGAGGGTTTAATATATGTTAGGGAGTCCTACGGGTCAAGTCAAGTGAATAAATCGTCTGGTTCAGTGTTAGATAATAAGTGAAGTCTAGGTGGATTCTTCCTAAGGGTATCGTTTTAATCAACTGAGTTTTTCCCAAGCATTTCCCCAATTCATTCTTTTTGTCTTTGCGACTTTAGCTTAGTATTTAGTTAATTTAGATTAATAAACAACTTCACTTATTTTAGGCTAAATAATAAAAAGAAAGTTAGTATTAGTACTTTTAGTTGCTTTGGGTTCGACAATCCGGTCTTGCCTAAGCTATACTACTGTTCGATAGGTGCACTTGCCTCAATCGTTGTCATAGTTAGTTTCCAGGTTCGATCAATATCTTTATAAATTTTAAAACTCTGACTTCACAGCGATCAATGATTTCGGCTTCTTGAGATGAATCAACTGGCTTTCTTCGAGTAAATCCCACGATTCTAACCTCTCAGGCTCACCCTGGAAACTAACTCTGTCGAGTTTTAAAATTTATAAAGAGAATGATCGAACCTGGAAACAAACTCTGACAATGATTGAGGCAAGTGCACCTATCGAACAGTAGTATATCTTAGGCAAGATCGGATTGTCGAACCCAAAGGAACTAAAAGTACTAATACTAACTTTCTTTCTATTATTTAGCCTAAAATAAGTGAAGTTGTTTATTAATCTAAATTAACTAATTACTAAGCTAAAGACACAAAGACAAAAAGAATGAATTGGGGAAATACTTGGTAAAACTCAGTTGATTAAGACGATACCCTTAGGAAGAATCCACCTAGACTTCACTTGTTATCTAACACTGAACCAGACGATTTATTCACTTGACTTGATCCATAGGACTCCTTAATTTATATTAAACCCTCTCTCGAGGCGAATAACGTCTAACCCTAGGTTAATTAATTGAAATCTCTTTCCCATTAATAACCCCCTAGAATAGCAGTAAATCGATCTATGGACTCCCATATTAGGTTTCACCCTAATCCGATAAAATCTCGTCACCCTATCTCTAGTCGCGCAATCAACTCCGCTTAATTATGCTAGATCTACTCTTAAGTAGGGACTTTTGCTCCACTACCGAAGCACATTCAACTTGAATTAATATCCGCGAAATATCAACACAAGAATTAAGCACACATAATCAAGAACAAATTAAGTATTTACCATATAGTTTAGAAAACAATAACAAGATTCATCTAGGTTTCATCCCCTCAGGTATCTGAGGGGTTTAGTTCATAATAATAAAGGAAAACATCTCAGAAGAAAAGATAAAACAAAACATAAGAAATCCCTAGAACACCCTGAAGGAATTGAAGAGGAGATCCTCCGTCTTGAGTAGAATTTCGGCTTCTTGAGATGGATCAACTGGCTATCCCTTGAGAGTTTCCTACAAATCTGACCTTTTCGGCTCGGCTCCTTGGCCTAGCTAACCGCCCTAGACAAAAGCCCTGGCAGAAGGCTTCTGCCAAACTCTCCCCTTAAGTTGCCCCCTAGGGTGTTTATATAGGTTTTGAGATGTGTTACTTGGCCACCAAGTATCCTAATTTGAGTGCATTTCCTATTTGGGGGTTTAATTAGACTTTGGAGTGCGTTTCTTTGCTCCAAGCATCCAAATCTGAGTAAAACTCCTCTTGGCCGCGGCAGGGACACGGCCATGGCACACGCCCGTGTGAATCGTGGCCAGGCCGTGTTCGAAACTGTTGAGTGAGGCACGGCCGTGTGGTCTTGGGCCCAAGCCGTGTCAATTTCGTGATGTGCCCCATTTCGCCCATTTTAAGCCCGTTTCTTATTCTTTTCATCCTCCGGTGCTTCCCTGAGTATAAAACATTAAAAGAAAGGATTAAGAGCACCTTTTTACATAAATCAAGGGATAACTCATCCAAAAGTATGCTAAATATGGGATTAAAATATGTTACTATTTTGGTTTATCAAATACCCTCACACTTAAGCTTTTGCTTGTCCTCAAGCAAAATTCTCAACTTACAATTAAAATAAACTTCCTATAATTCATAATTCCTATCAACAATGTTTCATCATAATTCATAGATAATTTATACATGGATAATTCAATTCAAAGAGTCCTAAGGATTCAAACAATCTAAGTCATAGATTTGTAGCTCGAAAATATAGGCGTCTCCCCTTATCTAAATAATTACCTTTAATTCAAAACCGACAAGGATTGACATCCTCACAAAAGATTCACTCAAATCACTCAAAGTGTGTAAGGTTCAAGAAAAAGCGCTCAAAAGTCGAACATGAAAAGTTAATCCCATAGGCTTGCCTGAAAATCAAGTCTCCACCACTGTAATATGAGATGATGCACAAATCAAAAGGTCTTTAATTAGGGCTGTAACGGGGCTAGAGTTAAGGTGTGGTTAAAGGCTGAATTAGAGGGTTAGAATCGAGATCGTATTTGAAAAATTACCTAACCAGAAACAATGAACTACATAAAAGTAATTACATCAACTGAAAGCTAATAAAACTAATAATATGAGCTTCTTCCTCAATATTTGGAATTCAAACGTATAAGCTCACTTAATCACAAAACTAGTAATGAATAACGACTATACTTCGATTTTTTTAGAACAAATCATCAATACATAATAAAGGATAAATTACTGAAATATAGTTAGGCTATTAATCAAATCAAATCTCGATATAAGGGTAGTAAAAAGGAATGGTGATAACAAATACAAAGGGTTTTGGGTTAATATTAGTGGTTATGTCAATAAAAAGGGTTGTTAGGATTAAAAGGGGTTCACTAGGGGTTAATTGTGAAGGTAGGCTTTTAATGGAGTTAGTGGGTTAAAACCTAGGTGCCTTAATCATCTCTGTATATCAAATCATAGGTGTGGTCTCGATATGTATAAATGAGGCAAGTTCTAAAATAACAAATCAATGTTGACATACTCATAATCAATAAAGTGAGCATGAAAAAGAATATATGCTCTATAAGGCTCAAAAACTCACAAAAATTATGGGTATTTTTGACATCAACCTTATAAATTTCAAACTTCAAAGTAATATTTAAATTCAGTTCGACAACCTAGCAAATTTTTAATTTCTGAAAAATAGACTTATCATGCTTGATTCTCTAGTATTCTTAGAATTCAATCATCAATGCACAATTATCAATGACTTAATCTAAAACATATCAATAAAAATCATAAATCATGGAAATTTCATCCTAATTAGTAATATGAGAAAATTACTTAAAAACAAGACATAATTCAAGATTTGAGAATAATGAAAAAAGTTTGGCACCTAATTTCAGGAATTTGAGAATAATGAAAAAAATTAGGCACCTTTTTAGGTTGTTCACCCCCCCACACTTAAGATGTACATTGCCCCCAATGTACAAAGATAGATAATAGCAAAATAAAATCATACAATAGGGAGAGAGGTGAAACTTCCTAAATTTGGGATGAAGTCAATGAAAAGAAACCGGATAGGATTGGAGGTGAACGTGGGGAAGTGCCTCGAACCGTTTCAACTTGAATCCTCAAGGTAGCCAGCCTGATTTTATTGTATCCTAAGCTAAATCTAAATGGTATGAAGAATAAGAAGAAAATAATAAAGAAAATAAAAAATAAAAATAAAAATAGAAGTAAATAAAAATAAGAATAAAAGTAAATAATGGAAAATGAAAGAAGAAAGACAACTGAACTAGAAAAAGGAAGAAGGGGGGTCTAAATAGAGATTATGGATCTGGTGGTTGCCCCCGCCCTTGTACCATCCTATGATGGCCACACGGCCACGGCCACGGCCGTGTGCTAGGCCGTGTGGTATGGAAATCTGTACCTTGGTTAGTTTATGGTTACGTGCTAAAAGGAAAAATAAAAGTAAAAATAAAAAAATGTAAAAATTAATGGGGTTAGTGCTCGGGTTGCCTCCCGAGAAGTGCTTATTTATAGTCTTAAGCTAGACTTTACCTCTCATTCGTATGGTCATGGTGGTTTGAGGAGGTGAAATTCCTTTCTCATGCAATCAATTCGGTTGTGGATATAAAGTTTAAGTCAAGTAGTGTTTACCTTAGAAGTGCTAAATTTAGGATTAGTTACCTCGACTGTTCCATCTGGGAAGATTTTGAGTACCTGATCTCCTATCTTAAGCTGGGTTGTCCCATCGTTAAGTTTCTCATAGAGTTGCCTCGTTTTTGCTCCGTGTATTTCTTTGAAGTGTATCTTCCACTCATCTAGTTCATTGATCCGAAGCCTTCGTTCCTCATGAATTTCTTCTTTATCGACACGAGGTCTAGGATTTGGCATCTGCGAAAGAGCTTCAAGAAATGGCAAGTTAATATGAAATTTCTTTGGAAGTTTAAGAGACTTACCGAATTCTTCCTCTGTGTGGTCTTCTTTGTTGCATTGGGGTATGGCGCACGAGCTTGGTACTCTGTAATTACCGGATTTGGTAAATCCTGGCTTACCTCAACCTTACCTCCACTCACCACAGGCTCTTGCCTTGGGTTAGATTCCACTAACCTTTCACTGTCATGAGCTGTTACGGCTTGAATTTGCTCTTTTGGGTTAGTTTCAGTGTTGCTTGGCAAGCTTTCTTGTAGTTGTTCAGAAATCAGCTTTGCGTGTTGTCCAACTGACTTAGAAACTTCCTCAACTGACTTAGTGACTTCCCTAACTTGGCTCTTGATCCCTTCAATCGATGTTTGTTGGTTTTTAAGTGTTGTCTCAGTGTCTTGGAGACGGCTATCTGTGGCTGCCATGAATTTTGTCAACATATCTTCAATGTTCAACTCCTCTTCTTGTTGGTGAGGTGGTTGTTGAAAATTTGGAGGAAGTTCCGGTCTTTGTCTATTTTTATCATCCCACGAGAAATTGGGATGGTACCTCCAACCTGCATTATAAAAATTATTTTGTGGTCTAGAATAGTTACCCGTATAGTGAGCTTGCTCGTTTTCCATGCCATATCCGTAGAGTGGGTACTCAGGATTGCCACGCCTCCTAAATTCGAATCATATTGTATATCTGGGTGTACCTGTGAGAGACTAACCATCAATTTTTTTATTCATTATCTCTAACTGATTAGATAACCTGGTGACCACGTCGAGGTTGAAGACACTGGCTGCTTTAGTAGGAATTGTCCTCATCGCTTGCCACTGATAATTATTCAGTGCCATCTTCTCTATAGACTAAAATTGTCTGCCAAAAGCAAAATAGAGGAAAAATTAGCAAAGTAAAAAAAAAATAAAAAATATATTGCAGAAAATAAAAAAAATGGCTAAAGTAATGAAAATAGAGCTTTCTTAATATTTTAGTTCCCCGGCAACGGCGCTAAAAACTTGATCGTATGTCTGTCAAGTTTTAAAATTTATAAAGAGAATGATCGAACCTGGAAACTAAATCTAACAACAATTGAGGCAAGTGCACCTATCGAACAGTAGTATAGCTTAGGCAAGACTGGATTATCGAACCCAAAGGAACTAAAAGTACTAATACTAACTTTCTTTCTATTATTTAGCCTAAAATAAGTGAAGTTGTTTATTAATCTAAATTAACTAATTACTAAGCTAAAGACGCAAAGACAAAAAGAATGAATTGGGGAAATACTTGGGAAAAACTCAGTTGATTAAGACGATACCCTTAGGAAGAATCCACCTAGACTTCACTTGTTATCTAACACTGAACCAGATGATTTATTCACTTGACTTGATCCGTCAGACTCCCTAATTTATATTAAACCCTCTCTCAAGGCAAATAACGTCTAACCCTAGGTTAATTAATTGAAATTTCTTTCCCATTAATAACCCCCTAGAATAGCAGTAAATCGATCTATGGACTCCCATATTAGGTTTCACCCTAATCGCAAAAATCTAAATCACCCTATCTCTAGGCGCGCGATCAACTCCGCTTAATTATGCTAGATCTACTCTTAAGCAGGGACTTTTGCTCCACTACCTAAGCACATTCAACTTGAATTAATATTCGCGAAATATCAACACAAGAATTAAGCACACATAATCAAGAACAAATCAAGTATTTATCATATAGTTCAGAAAACAATAACAAGATTCATCTAGGTTTCATCCCCCTCAAGTATCTGAGGGGTTTAGTTCATAATAATAAAGGAAAACATCTCAGAAGAAAAGATGAAACAAAACATAAGAAATCCCTAAAACCCCCTGAAGGAATGGAAGAGGAGATCCTCCGTCTTGAGTAGAATTTTGGCTTCTTGAGATGGATCAACTGGCTATCCCTTGAGAGTTTCCCACAAATCTGACCTTTTCGGCTCGGCTCCTTGGCCTAGCTAACCGCCCTAGACAAAAGCCCTGGCAGAAGGCTTCTGCCGAACTCTCCCCTTAAGTTGCCCCCTAGGGTGTTTATATAGGTTTTGAGATGTGTTACTTGGCCTCCAAGTATCCTAATTTGAGTGCAATTCCTATTTGGGGGTTTAATTAGACTTTGGAGTTTGTTTCTTTGCCTCTAAGCATCCAAATCTGAGTAAAACTCCTCTTGGCCGTGGCAAGGACACGGCCATGGCACACGCCTGTGTGAATCGTGGCCAGGCCGTGTTCGAAACTGTTGAGTGAGGCACGACCGTGTGGTCTTGGGTCCAGGCCGTGTCGATTTCGTGATGTGGCCCATTTGGCCCATTTTAAGCCCGTTTCTTGTTCTTTTCATCCTCTGGTGCTTTCCTGAGTATAAAACATGAAGAGAAAGGATTAAGAGCACCTTTTTACATAAATCAAGGGATAACTCATCCAAAAGTATGCTAAATATGGGATTAAAATATGTTACTATTTCGGTTTATCAATACTCATCCTCCATTAAAATTTTGTGAGTGCAGAATGACGGGCTTATTCCTTTAATATCAGACATTTTCCACGCTATGGCTCTTTTATGTTTCCTTAGTACCTTTAGCAACTTTTCTTTCTCTTTGGGTCCTAGTTCTGAAGAAATGATTACTGGTAGCGTAGAATTATCCCCGAGGAATGCATATTCTAAATGTTTTGGCAACTGTTTTAATTCTAAATTGGGCGGTTCATCAATAGAGGGTTTCTGTTTTAGTTCATTGTTGAGTTCAATACCCTCTATTTTCGTCTGTCTAGAGGAGGATGTATTAGGATTCAATTCATCAGTATCGTCATCTATCCCCTCACCTTGTGTAAGACAATGTTCCATCGTGTCATTGTGCATGATTTCCTGCAAAGACTCTTGAATAATGTGATTAGTGGAATCAACAAAGTAACAAGAATCATCTTGCTCTCTAGAATATCGCATGGCATCGTAAATTTGAAAAATAATTTCCTCATTGCCTACCCTTAGTGCCAGTTTACCATCACCAACATCAATGACAGCTCTAGCAGTAGCTAGAAAGGGTCGCCCCAAAATTAAAGGTACCTCTACGTCCTCATTCATGTCAAGCACAACAAAATCAACAGGAAATATAAATTTATCCACTTTTACCAGAATATCTTCGATAATTCCCCTAAGATATTTAACAGATCTGTCAGCTAGCTGAATACTCATCCTAGTGGGTTTTGGTTCCCCGAGACCAAGTTACTTAAACATTCTATAAGGCATTAAATTAATACTGGCACCTAGATCAGCAAGTGCTTTTTCTATGTTCAAACTACCAATTAAACAGGGAATAGTGAAACTGCCTGGATCTTTCAATTTGGTTGGCAGCTTGTTTTGAATGATAGCTGAGCATTCTTCATTAAGTCCCACTGTTGAAATTTCTTCGAACTTCTTTTTGTTTGTTAGTAGCTCCTTTAAAAATTTTGCATATGTTGGCATCTACGAAATAGCTTCAACAAAAGGTAAGTTAATATGTAACTGTTTGAAAATTTCAAGAAATTTACCATATTGTGCGTCTAAGCGGTCTTTTTTTAACTTTGCTGAATATGGGATTGTTGGTTTAATTTCCTCATGTGTTGGGATTGCCTTTGCCTTATCGATATCATGTGGTATCTCTTTCCTCATTTCGACTAACTCCCTTCCAATTCTTAGCCTCACTGCCTTTACCTGCTGTTTTTCCCTTGGTAAGCTTTCTGATCATATTTCAGAGACTAACTTAGTAAATTGCCCAATTTGATCCTTGAGCTCCTGTATCGATGCTTCCTGTTTTTCAAATTTTGTTTTTGTGTCTACTATGAATTTTGTCAGCATTTCCTCGAGGTTGGGCTTCTTTTCCTATGGGTAGGGCTATTATTGGAAGTTTTGTTTTCTTTGATTACCTTGACCACCCCATCAAAAATTTGGGTGGTTCTTCCAACTTGGATTATAAATATTACTATAAGGGTTATTATTATATAGAAAATTGTTACCCATATAGTTCATTTGTTTGCTCTCCATGCCCTGTCCGTAGGGTGGGTACTCAGGATTCGCCACGCCTCCACTTGTGTCGCACTGCATAACTGGTTGTACCTGTGAGGAACCATATACACCATCAAATTGTAACATCTCTACCTGATTTGATAGCATGGTTATCAAGGTCAAGGTTGTAAACTCCTTTGCTTTTGTTGGCCTTGTCCTTGTGACTTGCCACTGATAGTTATTCAGTGACATCTCTTCTATAAATTCATAAGCTACTTCAGGAGTTTTGTTATTCAGAGTTTCGCCGGTGGCTGAATCGATTAATAGCCTTGTTGAAGGGTAAAACATGGCGTGGACACCTTATCAGCAAATCTTTGTATCTCTCCCATGCGTCGTAAAGTGTCTCTAAATCCATCTGCACAAAAGAAGAGATATCATTCCTTAAGTTGGCTGCTTTGGCCGGCGGAAAATATTTTAATAAAAATTTTTCGGTCATTTGATCCCATGTAGTGATTGACCCTCGTGGAAGAGAATGCAACCACTATTTGGCTTTATTCCTCAGAGAGAAAGGAAATAACCGAAGACGGATGGCATCGTCAGTAACGCCATTTATCTTGAAAGTATCGCAAAATTCTAGGAAATTTGCCAAGTGATTTTTTGGATCTTCATCCTGCAAACCATTAAACTGAACAATTATCATCTGAATTGTGTTAGGTTTCAGTTTAAAATTATTTGCAGCAATAGCAGGTCTAATAATACTTGACTCAGTTCTTGTTAAACTAGGTTTAGCATAATCATACATAATTCGAGGAGCATGATTTTCGGCCATCTCTTGAGGTGCTGGATTGTTCTCGGCCATCCCTTTAGTAGGATTGGTTTCGCCTTCTTGCCCTTCTTCTCGTAGTTTAAGCTTCGCTTTATTTCTCTGCGATTTACGTGGATGTTCTTTCAATATCACTGTCAGTAAATTAGAGGTCTGTCGGGTTCCTTCTAGTCATAAACTAGATGTACCTGAAAGGAGAAAACAATAAAAGAAGAAAAATTAGCAAAGTTAAAAATAAAATAAGAAATAAAAGTAAATTGCAAAAAAAAAGGCTAAAGTAATAAAAATTGAGCGTTCTTAATATTTTAGTTCCCCGGCAACGGCGCCAAAAACTTGATCGTTGTGTTTTGCAATGTCAAAGTCTTCAAATTTATAATGAGAATGATCGAACCTGGAAACTAACTATGACAACGATTTGAGGCAAGCGCACCTATCGAACAGTAGAATAGTTAAGGCAATACCGAAATGTCGAACCCAA
This sequence comes from Gossypium sturtianum, assembly GCA_025698515.1. Taxonomy (NCBI): domain Eukaryota; kingdom Viridiplantae; phylum Streptophyta; class Magnoliopsida; order Malvales; family Malvaceae; genus Gossypium; species Gossypium sturtianum. The sequence goes on from CM046948.1 coordinate 130,722,051, forward strand.
AGGAACTAAAAGTACTAATACTAACTTTCTTTTTATTATCTAGCCTAAAATAAAGGGAATTTGTTGTTTAATCTAAATTAACTAATTATTAAACTAAAGACTCTAAGACAAAGAAGAATGAATTTGGGGAAAATACTTGTGAGAAAAACCAATTGTTAAAGACAATACCCAAGGAAGAATCCACCTAGACTTCACTTGTTATCTAACTCTGAACCAGATGATTTATTCATTTGACTTAATCCGTAAGGTTCCCTAATGTATATTAAACCCTCTCTCAAAGTGAATAACGTCTAACCCTAGGTTGATTAATTGAAAACTCTTTCTAAATAAAACCCATAGAATTGCATTAACTCGATCTTTGGAATCCCATATTAGGTTTCACCCTAATCCGGAAAAATCTCGTCACCCTATCTCTAGGCGCGCGATCAACTCCGCTTAACTATGCTAGATCTACTCTTAGGCAGGGACTTTTTCTCCTCCACCTAAGCACATCAAACTTGAATCAATATCCCAGAAATATCAACACAAGAATTAAGAACACATAATTAAGAACAAGTCAAATATTTATCATATAGTTCAACAAACGATAACAAGATTCATCTAAATTTCACCCCCCTCAGGTATCTAAGGGTTTAGTTCATAATAATAAAAGAAAACATCTCAGAAGAAAAGATAAAACAAAACATAAGAAATCCCTAAAACTCCCTGAAGGAATTGAAGAGGAGACCCTCCATCTTGAGTATAATTCTGGCTTCTTGAGATGAATCAACTGGCTATCTTCGAGTAAACCTCCACAAATCTGCCTCCTTTGACCTAGCAAGACGCCCCTTAACAACAACCTTGGGCTCCCCCTTTTTAGGTCATACTTAGGGTGTTTATATAGGCTTTGGAATGTGTTTCTTTTCCCCTAAGTATCCTAATCTGAGTGAAATTTCTCTTTGTCACGGTAGGGGCACGGCCATGGCATACACCCGTGTAAATCGTGGGCAAGTCGTGTGGAGTCCGTTGATGAGGCACGGCCGTGTGGTCTTGGGCCCAGGCCGTGTCGATTTCGTGATGTGGCCCATTTGGCCCATTTTAAGCCCGTTTCTTATTCTTTTCATCCTCCGGTGCTTCCCTGAGTATAAAACATGAAAAAAAAAAGGATTAAGAGCACCAAATGACATAAAATAAGGGATAATTCATCCAAAAGCATGCTAAATGTGGGATTAAAATATGTTACTTTTACGGTTTATCAGTTGTGTAACATCCTAGAATTAGGGGTTCTGTATTTTATGTTTTCCTGTGTCCTTGGCTTGTTCTGATTATTATTTAGATGTGCTTGGGGGTCCTGAGGAGGCTCGGGTTCAAGCCAGAACCTTGGAAAAATTTTGGTTTTTGGGCATGGGGGGAGAGCTAGGCGAAGTAGGCTTTAAGGATATTCATTTGCGTTTGATGACACAAGGAAGCATGTGGCCTAGTGGTTGTGGCATCACTGGTAGAGCAAGGGGGAAAAAGTTCGAATCCCATCTGTTTCATTGTGGAGCTTTATTTTTGTGCTCAAGGAGAGGAAGAGGTAGCATTTGGCTGAGACTCTTCTAGGAGGAGTTTGAATGAGTCAAATTATTTGAAATGGATTGATGAGGGGTGCTTGAGGAGTTGAAGTGGTCAAATTGGTTTGAATAGGTGATGGGGAGCAAATTGTGGAGTAAAATAAGGGATTTGGAGTGTGGTGGAGGTGTTGGCTGAATGTGGGGGTCTTGGAGGGGAGAATTTCAGTCATGAAAGAGGTCTAATGTGGGAGTGTTTCGGTTTTGAGCTAGTGTAGGAGGTGTGCCGTTTTTCTTTTGGTTCTTTTGGGCATTGTTGTTTTCAACTTTCGGTCATAAGGGAAGGGGGTGTGCCGTTTTTGCCATTTGGGAAAAGAGGAGCAAAAACCGAAACCCTTTTGAGAAGCTTTTCTTTCTTTTCCAATTTAGTTTTCATTCACTTCTTTTTACCAAAACCGTAGCACATTTTCTCCCATCTTCTTCTTCTTCTTCTTGTTTTTGGTATTAGCCGAACCTCTCTTGCATCTCCTATAGTTTGTTTCTTCACCATAACCGAAACCTTTCTCCTTCATTTCTCTACATTCTTCACTAAACTGAAACTCTCTTTCTCTTCTACACAGCTTCTACTTTCTTCACTTTTCTTTTCGTCCCCCTTGTTCTTCTCTTGAGCCGAAACCTTGTTGACATTTGCTGCTTGTGCTGAATCTTCTTAGACTCCATTCGGCTTCTCTCTATTGAAGCCGAACCCCAAGAACCAAAGGGCTAGTTGGTTGTCGAAGGGCTCCTCTTCAATCGGGTTCTGTTTGTGCAAGGTAAGGGAGACTCTTTCGATTCTTTCTATATTTTCTTTCGGATCTGTGTGGTCGTAACCGTATGGCTATTTTGTTCTTGATGTTAGTTCGCGGCTAATCTCTTCTTTTCTCCTCTTATCATGGCATGTTCGCTTCGGATTAGAATCTTTAGCCAAGTCTATCTGTGTTCGGTTCATTCTTTGACCAAGGTAAGAGAGTTCTCTTGATTTTGGTTTACCTATTCCCTTTTCTCTTTCGTTGCCTTAACTCAATATCCTAATCAAAGATTCTCTTCATGAATGCGAGTGCCAGTCAAACTAAGGAGGGGAGTGGACTTGTAGTCTCTACTCCTAAGTTTAAGTGACGTGCTGTGTCGGCGGTTTGAGACTTTCCGCCGGGTTGTGGTAGAGAGCCGACATCTGTTTGGGATAGGCAAATCATTTATTATTCCCGCTAGTGAGAGTGTCAATGATCTAGAGTGTTTAGTTCTTCACGTGTCAGTGTGTAATGCTCACACCATCTTTTATTATTTTTGCATTAATAATCACTACTGGTTTGGTCAAAACGATCAGATAGACAGTTGAGATACCCTTGTGGGGTAAGGTTGGAGACACTGTAAGTACCTTTATGATTCTGTCTTTCAAATAACATGGCCTAAATATATGCATGATTTGATTATCTGTTGTACATTGGGAATATGATTACATTCATCACAATATGATAATATGTTGCATGGGCTCTGGGATATGATATTGTAAGGGGAAGTGTAATTCAGTGACTCTGTCATAGTGGTTTGGTACCACAGTGGTTTGGCACCACAAATATTTATCAGTGACTGTCACAGTGGTTTGGTACCATAGTGGGTTCGCCCCACATATATTTATCAGTGACTATCACAGTGGTTTGGTACCACAGTGGGTTGGCCCCACATATATATTTTATCAGTGACTCTGTCACAGTGGTTTGGTACCACAGTGGCTTGGTGCCACAGGTGTTTGGCTGGTTCAGGCGATGTAGAGAATGGAATACTAGGTTGGGCTGGGCTGCATTGCATGCACTTTTTAATATGCCATGTTGTGAGGGTTACGACCCAATGTGCATCTGTGGGCTTAAGGCCGATTGCGTTAAATGGGAATTACACACCGAGTCTTGGTGACTCACCCCTCTGCTTAATTTTGCGGTAACCCCTAGTTGCGGATTCGGAGCCGAAGTGTACTTTGAGGTGGCCATGCATTACTTCCTTCGTAAATTTCGTTTCTTCAGTTAAACTTACTTTTATTTTGGGAATTTATTATGTAATAAGGCCTCCGGGATTTTATAATTTGGTTTTCAACTTATTACGGTAACTTATACTATAGGAAACGTTAAATTGGGCGTTTTCTAAACAAAATGAAAACAAACATTTCTTTTAACAATGACACACTGATATCAAGTAAGTAAATAATTAAACTTGGAATTTTCCTAAATCTACACAAACTGTTTTTTTTTTAAATGTCACGTTTCTGAGATCCCCTCATTTCAACATTCGTATAACAAGAACCTATTTTCGACTGTTATTAAAAGGTTTCAAGAAAACCTTAAAACTAAATCTAAGTTTTAATGAAAACAAAATGCGAAATTTTTAAAATTTCAAAGTTTCCTTAAAAAAATCTTTCCATGTGACATACCAGATCCGATCGTAACGTTTAGGCCGGGTTTGGGGTGTTACAAGTTGCTTTAAATAGGGGGCGCGTGACACGGTCAGGGGCCACGCCCGTGTTCCCTTTGTTCAGCCCATGTTTTTCGAGAATTTTAAATTTAGGCACATTTATGTTGTGTCCCACGCCTGTATCGTACGGGCGTGCCTAGCTTTTTTTGTTTCTCCCACGCCCGTGTCAATGGTCCTACGCCTGTGTTCATAAGTCAGTGTCGTCCACGGCCTTGGAGCACGGGCGTTTTTAACACCCGTGTCCTTTACTCAGTGTTGGCCACGGTTTATCTGCACGGGCGTGTCCTACGCCCATGTCAATTAATCAGTATCGACCACGGGTACATCGTACGGGCGTGTATAGTTATCACAACCCGTGTTCCGTAGTCAATTCGACCACGGCCGCGTCGCACGGCCGTGTCGATTAGTCGGAGCCCGTGGCTTGGGGAAAAATTTTTGTCCTATTTTTGCACCATCTTTGCCACGCCCATGTACCTATTCGTGGTGTTCACACGGCTACGGCCACACCCGTGTGCTAGGCCGTGTGGTAGGGAAACCTGCGGTTTACAGAATTGGTTAGTTTGGAGTTTGGTGCTAGAAATCAGAAATATAATGTTAGTGCTCGGGTTGCCTCCCGAGGAGCACTCATTTAAAGTCTTAAGCTAGACTTACCCTGTTTTCATTTCTAAATGAAGGTTAACAGAGCTGAAGCTCCTCTCTCATATCCTTGAAATCTTCACCATTATAAATTTTAAGTCACTGACCATTTACCTTGAATATGCCATGAGTTGGATGAGTTACTTCGACTGTGCCATAGGGAAAAATAGTTTTGATCACGAATGGACCTAACCACCTCGATTTCAGCTTTCCAAGAAACAGTTTGAGCCTTGAATTGTATAGTAGGACTAAGTCTCCTACTTCGAATTGCTTTGATTGCTTTAAATGAGCATCATGGCGTCGTTTTGTTGCCTCCTTATATAGTCATGAGTTTTCATAGGCATTAGGTCGCCATTCGTCTAGCTCGTTCATCTGTATCATCCTCTTCTCACCTACGGTTTTAAAATCGTAATTTAAGAATTTTATAGCCCAAAATGCTTTGTGCTCTATCTCGAAGGGTAGATGACAACTTTTTCCGTAGACAAGTTTGTAAGGGGATGTTCTTAGGGAAGTTTTAAACGCTATTCTATAGGCCCATAAAGCATCATCTACTTTTAATGCCCAATCTTTCCTATTTGATTCAACTGTTTTCTCTAGGATACGTTTAAGCTCTCGATTCGCTACTTCCACTTGCCCACTGGTTTGAGGGTGATAAGGGTAGTCATCTCCGTGGTGTACTCCATATTTTTTTAAGACTTTATCAAATTGAGTATTACAAAAGTGAGTACCCCTATCACTAATAATTTCCCTGGGTGTTCCAAAACAAGAGAAAAGTTTCTTAAGAAACCTCACTACAACTCTAGCATTGTTAGTAGGTAAAGCTTGAGCTTCCACCCATTTTGACATGTAATCCACTTCTACTAAGATGTATTTATTTCCTAATGAACTAGAAAATGGACCCATAAAGTCAATACCCCATACATTTAATATTTCACATGATAGTATATATGTTTGAGGCATTTCATCGCGTTTAGAAATATTACCTATTCTTTGGCATTTATCACATGAGGCAACATACCTGTTGGCATCTTTGAACAGAATTTGCCAATAAAAACCTGATTCGAGCGTTTTATGTGCTGTCTTAATCCCTTTGTAATGTCCTCTTGAGGGTTCTGAGTGGCAATGTTCTAGGATTTTGTTTGCTTCAGCCTTTGTAACACATCTCTGAATTACTTAATCTGCACATATACGGAAAAGAAAGGGGTCCTCCCAAAAATAGTTTTTCGCATCGGCAAAGAATCGCCTCTTTTGATGATGTGTTAACCTTTTTGGTAAGGTATTAGTAGCTAAATACTTCGCAATATCTACAAACCAAGGTGCCTCAGAATTGGTTATAGAGAAAAGTTGTTCTTCAGGAAACGAGTCGTTTATCTCACTCTCGTCGAGTTCTTTGATATGTGGATTTTCCAGCCTAGAAAGATGATCTGCTGCAAGATTTTCAACTCCTTTCTTATCCTGAATTTCCAAATCGAATTCCTGTAAGAGTAAAATCAATCTTATAAGTTGAGGTTTTGCGTCAGATTTAGTTAAAAGATAAAGAAGAGCTGAATGGTCAGTGTAAACGACAACTTTAGATAGTATCAAATATTGTCTACATTTATCAAATGCAAAAACCACAGCTAGCAATTCTTTTTCTGTGGTGGTGTAATTTTCCTGTGCAGTTGTTAATGTCTTGCTAGCGTAATAGATTGGTTGAAAGTGTTTGTCTCTTCGCTATCCTAAAACTGCACCTACTGCAAAATCACTAGCATCACACATTAGTTCAAAGGGTAAATTCCAATCAGGTGCAATTATAATTGGAGCATTTATTATTTTATCTTTGAGGATATTAAATGTATCTAAACATTCCTGATCAAAATTGAAAGGTACATCTTTCTCTAGTAATTTCGTTAAAGGCTTAGCTATTTTAGAAAAATCTTTAATGAATCATCTATAAAATCCAGCATGTCCTAAAAAGCTTCTAATAGCCTTAACTGAACTAGGAGGAGGTAATTTTTCTATGGTTTCAACCTTTGCTTTATCTACCTCAACCCTTTACTAGAAAATTTATGTCCTAACACAATCCTTTCTCGAACCATAAAGTGACATTTTTCCCAATTTAAAACACGGTTCGTTTCCTCACATCTCATTAGAACTCATTTTAAATTTTTAAGGAAAAGATGGAAAGTGTTACCGAATACTGAAAAGTCGTCCATAAATACCTCCATAATGTCTTCCACAAGTTTGTCAAAGATAGCTAGCATGCATCGCTGAAAAGTAACAGGAGCATTACATAATCCAAAAGGCATTCTACGATAAGAAAACATACCGTATGGACATGTAAATGTTGTCTTTTCTTGATCCTCAGGGGCAATCGGGATTTGGAAGTAGCCGGAGAGTCTGTCTAGGAAGCAGTAGTACATATGCTCAGATAATCTTTCTAACATCTGAACAATAAATGGCAAAGGATAGTGATCTTTTCTGGTGGCATCGTTCAACTTTCTATAGTCAATGCAGACTCTCCAACCTGTGACTGTTCTGGTAGGAATCAATTCATTCTTTTCGTTGGCTACAACAGTCATGCCTCATTTATTTGGAACAACCTACACAGGACTTACCCAAGTGCTGTCAGAAATAGGATAAATTATTCCGGCATCTAGAAGTTTAATTACCTTAGCTTTAACAACTTCTTTCACGTTGGGATTCAATCATCTTTGAGGTTCCACACATGGTTTATACTCATCTTCCATTAAAATTTTGTGGGTGCAAAACGATGGGCTTATTCCTTTAATGTCAGAGATTTTCCAAGCTATGGCTCTTTTATGTTCCCTTAGTACCTGTAGCAACTCGTCTTTCTCTTTAGATTCCAGTTCTGAAGAGATAATTACTGGTAGCATAGAATTATCCCCGAGGAATGCATATTCTAAGTGTTTTTGCAATTGTTTTAATTCTAATTTGGGCAGATCATCAATAGAGGGTTTTTGTTTTAGTTCGTCATTGATTTCAATGCCCTCTTCTTTGGTTTGTCTCGAGGAAGATGTATTAGAATTCAACTCATCGATATCATCATCTACCCCCTCATCTTGGGTAAGACACAATTCCATCGTGTCGTTATGTATGATTTCCTGCAACGAATCTTGAATAATATGATAAGTGGCATCAATAAAATAATAGGAATCATCTTGTTCTCTAGAATATCGCATAGCATCGTAAATTTGAAAAATAATTTCCTCATCGCCTACCCTTAGTGCAAGTTTACCATCACCAAAATCAATAACAGCCCTAGTAGTAGCTAAAAATGGCCGTCCCAAAATTAAAGGCACCTCAACGTCCTCATCCATGTCAAGCACAACAAAATCAACAGGGAATATAAATTTATCAACTTTTACCAGAATATCATCGATAATTCCCCTAAGATATTTAACAGATCTGTCAGCTAACTGAGTACTCATCCTAGTGGGTTTAGGTTCCCCAAGACCAAGTTGCTTAAACATTTTGTAAGGCATTAAATTAATATCTGGCACCTAGATCGACTCATCGCTTTCTCTATGTTCAAACTACCAATTAAACAGAGAATAGTGAAACTTCCTGGATCTTTCAATTTGGTTGGTAGCTTGTTTTGGAGGATGGCTGAACATTCTTCATTAAGTTCCACCGCTGAAATTTCTTCGAACTTTATTTTATTTGTTAGAAGCTCTTTTAGAAATTTTGCATACGTTGGCATCTGGAAAATAGCTTCAACAAAAGGTATGCAACTGTTTAAAAAGTTTAAGAAATTTACCATATTTTACGTCTAAGCGGTCTTTCTTCAACTTTGCTGAATATGGGATCGGTGGTTTAATTTTTTCACATACCGGCGTTGCATTCTCCTTATTTGTTTCTTGAGGTATCTTTTTTTTTTTTTTTATTTCAATCAATTCCTTCCCACTCCTTAATGTTATTGCCTTTACTTGCTCTTGTGGTTTAGGTTTGGTATTATTAGGTGAGCGACCTGGTTGCTTGTCGGAAACTAACTTGGTCAGCTGTCCTAGTTGATTCTTAAGTTCTTGAATTGATGCTTGCTGACTATTCAATGTCATTTCGGTATTTTGAAAATGTCTTTCTGACGCTGCAATAAATTTTGCTAGCATATCTTCAAGGTTAGGCTTCTTTTCCTGTGGGTAGGGCTATCGTTTGAAGTTTGGAGGGGGTTGTTGTCTTTGATTTCCTTGACCTCCACATGAAAAATTGGGGTGGTTCCTCCAACCTGGATTATAATTGTTACTATAGGGGTTATTTTAAGATTTAAAATTATTACCCATATAGTTCATCTGCTCGCTTTCTATGCTAGGGTTGTAGGGTGGATATTCCGTATTGTTTGACCCTCCATTCGTATCACACTGCATCACTAGATGTACCTGCGAAGAACTATACAAACCATCAATCTTTTTATTTAAGAGTTCTACCTGATTGGATAGCATGGTTACTGCGTCGAGGCTGAAAACTCTTGCTGTTTTTTTTGGCCTTGTCCTTGTGACTTGCCACTGATAGTTATTCAGTGACATCTCCTCTATAAACTCGTAGGCAACCTCAGGTGTTTTGTTATTCAGGGTTCCACCGGCGGCTGAATCAATCAACTGCCTGGTTGAAGGGTTTACACCATTATAAAAGGTTTGGACTTGTAGCCACAAGGGTAATCCATGTTGTGGAAACCTTCTCAATAGATCTTTGTATCTCTCCCATGCATCATAAAGTGTCTCTAAATCCATCTGCACAAAAGAAGAAATATCATTCCTTAACTTAGCGTTTTAGCCGGCGAAAAATATATTAATAAAAAATTTTCAGTCATTTGCTCCCATGTAGTGATTGATCCTCGTGGAAGAGAATTCAACCACTGTTTGGCTTTATTCCTCAAAGAAAAGGGAAACAACTGAAGACGAATGGCATCATCAGAAGCACCATTTATTTTGAAAGTATCGCAAAATTCTAGGAAATTCGCCAAGTGATTGTTTGGATCTTCATCCTGCCAACCATCAAACTGAACAAATTGCTGTATCATTTGAATTGTGTTAGGTTTCAGTTCAAAATTATTTGCAGCAATAGCAGGTCTAACGATACTTGACTCAGTTCCTGTTAAATTAGGTTTAGCATAATCATACATAGTTCGAGGAGGAGGATTTTTGGCAATCACAAGAGGGAGTCGATTATTCTGGTGATCAGCCATCTCTTCCGTGTTATTAGTATCGTCCTCTTCTTCTATGTAATTTAGGCTTCACCTTATTTCTCTATGATTTCTGCAAACGGTTCCTTCAATATCGCTTTCGTAAATTAAGGGTCCTATCGGGTTCCTTCTAGTCATAAACTAGAGGTACCTGCTAGGAACAAAATAAAAGACGAATATTAGCAATGTTAAAAACACAATAAAAGTAAATTGCAAAAATAAAAATGGCTAAAGTAATAAAAATTAAGCGTTCTTAATATTTTGGTTCCCCGGTAACGGTGCCAAAAACTTGATCGTTATGCCAGAGTCTTAATATTTATATAATGAATGATCTAGCTTAGAAACTAACTGTGACAATGATTGAGGCAAGTGTACCTATCGAACAGTAGTATAGTTTAGTTGCAAGACCGAAATGTCGAACCCAAAGGAACCAAAAGTACTAATACTAACTTTCTTTCTATTATGTAGCCTAAGAATTGAAGTGAATTATTGTTTAATCTAAAATTAACTAACTACTAAGCTAAAGACGCTAAGACAAAGAGAATGAATTGGGGAAATACTTTGGGAAAAACCAATTGATTAAGACAATACCCAAGGAGGAATCCACCTAGACTTCACTTGTTATTTAACTCTCTGAACTGCACGATTTATTCACTTGACTCGATCCGTAGGATTCCTAATGTATATTAATACCTCCGTCGAGGCTACTAACGTCTAACCCTAGGTTGATTAATTGAAATCTCTTTCTAAATAAAACCCCTAGAATTGCATTAACTCGATCTATGGACTCCCATATTAGGTTTGACCCTAATCTGGCAGATTTTCGTCATCCTATGTCTAGGGTTGCGATCAACTCCGCTTAACTATGCTAGATCTACTCTTAGACAGGGACTTTTGCTCCACCGCTAAGCACATCAATACTTGAATCAATACCTGAAATATCAAAGCAAGAATTAAGAACACATAATTACGAACAAATCAAGTATTTATCATATAGTTCAGAAAACAATAACAAGATCCGTCTTAGGTTTCATCCCCCTCAGGTATCTGAGGCGTTTAGTTCATAATAATAAAAGAATACATCTCAGAAGAAAAGATCAAACAAAACATAAGAAAACCCTAAAACCCCCTGAAGGAATTGAAGGAGAGATCCGCCGTCTTGAGTATGATTTCGGCTTCTTGAGATGAATCAACTGGCTTTCTTCGAGTAAATCCCACGATTCTAACCTCTCTGGCTCGCCTCCTTGGCCTAGCTGGACGCCCCTGACAAAAAGCCCTCTAGGGTGTTTATATAGGCTTTTGGAATGGCTTTCTTTGCCTCTAAGTACCCTATTTCGAGTGAAATTCCTCTTTGTCATGGCAGGGACACACCCGTGTGGTACGCCCGTGGGAATCGACTTCAGGCCGTGTTCGAGCCTGCTAAAGGGGCACGGCCGTGTGCTTTGGGCCCAGGCCGTGTTGATTCCCTACTTTGGCCCATTTTAAGCCCATTTTCCGTTCTTTTCATCCTCTTATGCTCTCCTGAGTGTAAAACATGAAATTAAAGGATTAAGAGCACCAAATTCCATAATTCAAGGGATAAATCATCTAAAAGCATGCTAAATGTGGAGATAAAATATGTTACTATTACGGTTTATCATCCACGATCTCTATTCTGGTATCCCACTGACGCATTCTATTGACTATACGAATCTTGGGATTTCTTCGATGAAGAATGATAAGGTTTATTCATTGGTCTTTTGTTTGAATCTCTAGCCTCTGAATCAACTTTCCTCTTTTCTCGGCTAAAGTCTTCAGCTTTACAAGCCCGGTCAACTAACACAACAAATTCTTTCAAATCTAAAATTCCAACCAGAAGTTTAATGTCTTTATTCAACCCGTCAACAAACCGCTTGCACATGATCTCTTCAGTAGACACATACTCTCGAGCATATTTAATCAACCACACAAATTCTCTCTCGTACTCGGTTATAGTCATATGGCCCTGTTTCAATTCTAAAAACTCTTTTTGCTTTTGATCTAGAAACCGTTGGCTTATAAATTTCTTCCTGAACTCGGTCTAAAAGAATTCCCAGGTAACCCGTTCTCTAGGTACAACAGATACTAGAGTAGTCCACCACTGATATGTGGTGTCCATCAGAATTGATATAGCACATTTTAAACACTCATCTGGTATGCAAGAAAGCTCATCAAACACTCGAATTGTATTTTCAAGCCAAAACTCGGCTCTCTCAGGATCATCATTGTAACAGCCCGATTTTAGGTCAAATCGGAATAGTGGTTTTGGGACCAAAAATTTGAAGTCAAAATATTTATTTTATTATTTTATTAAAGTTTACAGCATGATAATATGATTGTGTGAAAGTTTCGTTAAGAAATTTTATCGTTTGAATGCTCAATTCGGTAAAAAGGACTAAATCGCGTAAAATGTAAAACTTATGTTCTATTAGCTAAGGTATTAAATAGCTATGGAATATTAAAGTGAAGGTCCTTATGTGTAATTAGACCATTATTAAGGTGGGTGGACATTTATGTACATGGTTTATAAAATTTTTAATGTTTAAATAAAGGTTAAATTAGTAAATTAGTAAATTAACTTAAGTTAAAATAAAACAAACATAATATCATCATCTTCATTAAGCTCCCACCACTGAAATTTAGGGTTTGAAACACCATTAAAATGCTTCGAACATTCGGCCTAGTCTCCTTGAGCATGTAAGTCCATTTTTCTTCGATTTTTAATGATTTCTATGTTTTTGTGATCGTTGCTTTGTATTCTAGCTAGCCCGTACCTTAGATTTTGAAATTGTTAAAGATTTAACATGTTTCCATTGTTGAAAACTTTAGTAATTTGATGATTGATGGTGGATTTTGAATAATTGTTGATAGTTAAACTAGTTTTGTAAAGTGATTTTTGACAAAAAATGTCAAAAAGGGATTAAATTGAGAAAATGTAAAATTATGTGGTTAAAAGTGTGAATAGATTTAAAATATGGGCTACTAGGGGTCCCTATGAAATTTGGCTAGCATAGTTAAGGGTCTAATTGCATGAATTTGCATTTTTAAAAGCTAAGGACTAAATTGTAAATATATGAAAGTTTAAGGGCAAATGTGTAAATTTGCCAAAATATGAATTATGGGCTAAATTGTATTGATTGAATACTGAATGTACTGAATTTGATAATATATAGATCAAGATAAGCTGAGATCAGAATTAGATCGGGGAAAAAGAAAAGTAGACGAATAGTCGATAGTTTCCATCCGAGCAACTTGAGGTAAGTTCGTATAATTAGAATCAAACTTTTAAATACTTGTATTCATTTGAAATGTATGTATATAATTGAGAAGTTGATATACTTGGAATACGAATGCCTTTTTGATATAGACTGATGGTTACCGAGCCCCGTTTGAACTGTATGAATTCGTAGGATACGAGTGACATGTCACTAGGGTTACCGTTTTGGTTGAGATCCTGCATGTGTTGCAGACTCACCGTAGCTCGTAAGAGCTTACCGATATATCAGCTCGTTAGAGCTTACTGTTTTCAGCTCGTCAGAGCTTACCATTTTAGCTCAATAGAGCTTACTGTCCATCAGCTCAGGAGAAGCTTATCGATCATGGCTCGAAAGAGCGAAAATGATAATGAATTGACGGATTACTGATGTATATCATTCGAGTATCCTTTGAAGTTCTAATGGGTTCAACGGGCATAAATACTCTTTATACTGATGAAAACTATTATTGAATGAATTATTGATTATATGATTGAGAGTGAAATGTTGAATATGATGTACATAATACATGAATTTGGTATGATATAATATATATTGAGTATTTAATTGAGATAATGGATGATTTAATGTATTTATATGACTAACCTATTGATGAATGCTTATGTTAGGCATTTGGAAATTATATTGAGTTTACCTTATTTATTTGTCTTGATTTGGTATAAATGGTAAGTTTAATTCTGAATTATACGGGCTTACTAAGCTATAAAGCTTACTCTATTTCTTTGCCGTGTATTATAGAGGTTCGGTAACTCGCTCAATTCGGATAAAGTCGAAGTTACGCATCACACTATCCAGTTGTCGATTGTTACTTTTGAACTTGTGGATAATTGTAAATATTGCATGTATAGACTAGTTATAATGTTGATAGTTATTGTTTCTTGAGACTATGGTTTTGGTACATTTTGTGTATTGGTTAAACCATGTGATTTGGCTAAACATGATATTATGTTTTGGTAGTTTTGGGAAAATGTTTGATGACATGGAAATATGCAAATGTGTTTTTTTTATATGGTAGACTTATGAATGGAAAATATATGACATTAGTTAAAAATTGTATACTATGTAAAATTGGTAACTTATGTGTATGAAATGTTATGGAATGGTTGCTTATTGGGTTGTAAAAATGTTACAATTTATGCTTGTGTATACATGTAAAAATAGGGTGGCATAATGGCTTTGCAAATAGCCTATTTTTGTCCACACGAGCAGGGACACGGGTATGTGTCTCAGCCGTGTGTGACACACGATCATGTTACACGGCCGTGTGTCCCCTGGTGTTGATATTAAAATGAAGTCACTATGCTCCACACAGTCTCACACACAGGCGTGTGACTGGTCGTGTGGTACAAGTCAGTATACCCCCTAAATGGCACACGGCCTAGCACACGGGCGTGTGACTTGGCCATGTTGCATAAGTCAGGATACCCTACAGTTTTGGCACGGCCTGGTACACGGCCTGGCACACGGGCGTGTGTGGCCACTTCGAAGGGCACACGGGCTAGACTCACGGGCGTGTGGTCGGCCGTGTGACCTAAGTCACTATGTATGCCCTGTTTTCACATGGCCTGGGACACGGGTGTGTCTGGAGCCGTGTGAGGCAGACGGTCTGTTCACACGGGCGTGTGACCCTTGTAAGTTTGAAATTTTTATAAGTTATTCCAAAATTTTTGTATGTCATCGATTTAGTCCCGATCCACTTTTAAAGCTTGTTTAAGGCCTCGTAGGCCCTTATAAGGGACAATGTGATTGTATTAAATGATTTATGAGAATAATGCTTTATGTTTGATGAATGTATTCTATATGTTGTGAATTGATCGATAATACCTCGTAACCTGATTCCGGCGATGGATACGGGTTAGGGGTGTTACATTTATTAGTATCAGAGCTATGGTTTAGTCGATTCTAGGACTAACGTGGCATATGTGAGTCTAGCTATACATGCCATATATATAAACTGTGATAGTGTGATGACTCCTGACATTTTCAATGTGTTTTTATATATAGTAAATGGATCCTGATCGAGCTATAGTTGATGAGGTCAAGAGTAATGCGCCTGCTCCCGCGCAAGGGACAGCGCCATTTGACTCTAGACCTGTAATGGGTAGCCAAGGAGGAGAGGCTAAAGAAGCCTTATTCCAAATGATGAACGAATGGTTCACACAATACATTCGTACGAACCCGGCTACTCAACAACCTCCACCCCACCTATTCCCCAACTGATCACTTTAGTTCCCTAAGGTATGGATCCTTTGCGATTGAATAAACCACCTATTGATAAGATACGAAAACACTGGGCTGAAGACTTTAAAGCTACTGTTAGCGATGACCCTGAGAGAGTCGAGTTTTGGCTTGAGAACACGATTTGGGTATTTGACGAACTATCTTGCACACCTGAAGAATGTTTAAAATGTGCTATATCACTGTTGAGAGACGTCGCGTATCAGTGGTGGAATACCTTGATATCCATAGTTCCGCGAGAAAGAGTTACTTAGGAGTTCTTTCAAGTTGAATTTAGAAAGAAATACATCAGCCAAAGATTCATTGATCAGAAAAGAAAGGAATTTCTTGAATTGAAACAGGGTCGTATGTCGATAATAGAATATGAAAGAGAGTTTGTACGACTCAACAAATATGCTCGTGAATATGTTTCTTCTGAGGCTATAATCTGTAAAAGGTTCGAAGATGGGTTAAATGAAGAAATAAGACTATTAGTTGGGATTCTAGAGCTGAAAGAGTTTGTCATTCTATTTGACAGAGCTTTCAAAGCCGAAAAACTTAGCAAAGAGAAAAGAAAGGCTGATTCAAAGGCTAGAGATTTTAGAAAAAGATTTGCAGGCAAATCACATCAGTCAGCATCAAAGAAATCTAAAGAATATCATCCTTGTTCTACTGCTTCTGCTGGGATTTCAATTAGAGATAGAGATGCGAGACATTTCAGCTCTAAACCTCAGACGACATCTGTTGCTAGTGTAGCTAGTGTTAAAAATGTTGCACCTGAGTGTAAGCACTGCAACAAGCAATATTACGGTGAATGCAGAATAGTGAGTAGAGCTTGTTTTAGATGTGGATCTCTTGATCATTATCTCTGGGACTATCTAGAAAAGTCTATAGCTGAAAGAGATCAACCAGCGAAAGTGAGTAATACGGCTACTAGAGGGACACCACCCCGAAACACTGGAAATACGAGTGGTAACCGAGGTGCTACGAGAGATTCTGCTGTAAGATCTGAGGCACAAGCACCTTCTCGAGCTTATGCTATTCGTGCACAAGAGGAGGCATCATCGCCAGATATTATTACTGGTACTTTTTCTCTTTTTGATACTGATATAGTTGCGTTGATAGATCCTGGATCAACCCATTCATATATCTGTATGAATTTAGTATTTAAAAAGAGTTTACATGTTGAGTCTACAGAGTTTGTAATTAAAGTATCGAACCCCTTAGGCAAGTCTGTTTTAGTTGATAAAATTTGTAAGAATTGTCCTTTGATGACTCGAGGTTACTATTTTCGGGCTGACTTGATGATTCTACCGTTCGATGACTTTGATGTGATTTTGGGTATGGACTGACTAACTATGCATGATGCAGTTGTGAATTGTAGATGAAAGATTATCGAATTGAAATGTCAAAACAGTGAAATTCTTCAGATTGAGTCTGATGATTCGAGTGAATTACCTACTGTAATATCGTCAAGCTCAGAAATGTATGAAAAAGGGCTATGATGCATATCTTGCATATGTACTGGATACAAAGGTGACTGAATCAAAGATTGAATCTGCACCTATTGTTTGTGAGTTTTTAGATGTATTTCCAAAAGAATTATCGGGTTTGCCACCGATCAGAGAGGTTGAATTTGGTATTGAATTAGTACTGGGAACAACACTGATATTGATAGCTCCGTATAGAATGGCTCCAACAAAATTAAAAGAGTTGAAATCACAGTTGCAAGAATCAACAGACAGAGGTTTTGCACGACCGAGATACTTGCCATGGGGTGCACCGGTATTATTTGTGAAAAAGAAAGATGGCATGATGAGAATGTGTATCGACTACAGACAGCTGAATAAAGTTACTATAAAGAACAAATACCCTCTACCGCGAATTGATGATTTAGTTGATCAGTTGAAAGGGGCTACAGTATTTTCAAAGATTGATTTGAGATCAGGTTATTATCAGTTGCGAGTTAAAGAGTCGGATGTGCTGAAAACTGCGTTCAAAACAAAGTACGGACATTATGAATTCCTTGTTATGCCTTCGGATTAACTAATGCTCCAGCAGTTTTTATGGACTTGATGAACCGTATATTCAGACCATATTTAGATAGATTTGTTGTTGTATTCATTGACGATATTCTGATCTATTCACGAGATGAATCTGAACATACCGAGCACTTGAGAGTTGTGCTATAAAATCTACGTGATAAGAAATTATTTGCAAAGTTCAGTAAATGTGAGTATTGGCTCAGAGAAGTTGGATTTTTGGGGCATATTGTTTCAGCTGAAGGTATTAGACTTGACCCGAGTAAGATTTCTACTATTGTTAATTGGAAACCTCTGAGAAATGTGTTTGAAATCCATAGTTTTTTGGGCTTAGTGGGTTATTACCGAAGATTCATGAAAGGATTCTCGATGATTGCGACACCGATGAAATGACTACTTCAAAAAGATGTGAAATTCGAATGGCAGAAAAATGTCAACAGAGTTTTGAACAGTTGAAAGTACTGTTAACTGAAGCACCAATTTTGGTTCAACCTGAATTGGGGAAAGAGTTCGTGATTTATAGTGACGTGTCATTAAATAGTGTGGGATGTTTTTCGATGCAAGAAGGAAAAGTTATAGCTTATGCTTCCCGACAATTGAAACCGCATGAGAGGAATTATCCGACGCACGAACTTGAGTTGGCTGCAATTTTGTTTGCATTAAAAATTTTGCGACACTACTTATACGGTAAAAAATGCCACATTTATACAGATCACAATAGCTTGAAATATATGATGTCACAGAAAGATTTGAATCTGCGACAACAGAGATGGCTCGAGTTATTGAAAAATTATGAATTTGTGATTGATTATCACCCGGGAAAAGCTAATGTTGTTGCTGATGCCCTGAGCCAAAAATCTTTGTTTGCATTACGAGCAATGAATACCCAGTTGATGATTTGTGATGATGGGTCTATTTTAGCTTAATTAAAAGCTAAACCAGTATTTCTTCAACAAATATGTGAAGCTCAAAAAGATGACCGTGAATTGCAGAATAAACGAACTCAATGTGAGAGTATCCCTGATTCAGAGTTTCAGATTAGAACTGATGATTATTTAAGGTTCCAGAATAGACTTTGCATACCGAGAAATTCAGAACTCATTCAGAAGATTTTGCACAAAGCGCACAATAGTTACTTATCAGTTCATCCGGGGAGTACTAAAATGTACAACGATTTGAAACAGTTTTACTGGTGGCAAGGCATGAAACGAGTATCTCAGAGTTTGTTTCTAAATGTTTGATTTGTCAGCAAGTCAAAGCCAAACATCAAGTACCATCTGGTTTACTGCAGCCTGTGATGATTCCCGAGTGGAAATGGGATAGAGTTACAATAGATTTTGTGTCAGAATTGCCCCTAACTCTGAAAAAGAAAGATGCTATCTGGGTTGTTGTTGATCGACTAACGAAATCTGCTCATTTCATACCGGTAAGTACAGATTACTCACTTGACAGATTAGCTGAATCGTACATTTCTAAGATTGTTATATTGCACGGGGTGCCATTATCTATTATTTTCGATAGAGATCCGAGATTTACGTCACGATTCTAGAAGAAATTGCAAGAAGCCCTAAGTACGAAGTTGAATTTCAGTACTGCTTTTCATCCTCAGACTGACGATCAGACTGAGAGAGTTATTCAGATTCTCGAAGACATGTTGAGATGTTTTATTCTAGAGTTTGAAGGCAGTTGGGAAAGTTACTTACCGTTGATTGAGTGCGCGTATAATAACAGTTTTTAGACGAGTATAAAGATGGCACCGTATGAAGCTTTATATGGTCGTAAATGTCGAACTCCGCTATACTGGACCTAACTAAGTGAGAAAAAGATTCACGGGGTTGAACTGATTAGAGAATTTGAAGAAAAAGTGAAAACGATTCGCGACAGTTTAAAAGCAGCTTTAGATCGATAAAAATCATACGCAAATTTGAATCGTAAAGAACTTGAGTTTCAAGTCGGGGACTGAGTGTTTTTAAAGGTGTCACCATGGAAAAAGGTTCTTCGATTCGGCTGTAAAGTGAAGTTGAGTCCGTATTTCATCGGGCCGTATGAGATTATTGAACGAATAGGTCCAGTGGCATATCGACTGGCTTTATTGTCAAAACTTGAAAAGATTCATAATGCCTTTCATGTTTCTATGTTACGCCGATACAGATCCAATCTGTCACATGTGATTTCTCCGGTAGATGTTGAGATACAGGCTGATTTGACGTATAGCAAAGAACCGATCAGGATTTTAGCTCGTGAAATCAATGATTTGAGAAATAAACACATAGCCCTAGTGAAGGTTCTTTGGCATAAACACGGGATTGAGGAAGCTACGTGGGAACCCGAGGAAGCTATACGAAAATAGTACCCTAACCTATTCACTGGTAAGATTTTCGGGTACGAAAATCTTTAAGGGGGGAGAGTTGTAACAGCCTGTTTTTAAGTCAAATCAAAATAGTGGTTTTGGTACAACAAATCTGAAGTCAAAATATTTATTTTATTATTTTATTAAATTTTACAACATGATAATATGATTGTGTGAAAGTTTCGTTATGAAATTTTATCGTTTGAATGCTCAATTCGATAAAAAGGACTAAATTGCGTAAAGTGTAAAACTTATGTTCTATTAGCTAAAGGTATTAAATAGCTACGGAATATTAAAGTGAAGGTCCTTATGTGGTAATTAAACCATTATTAATGTGGGTGGAAATTTATGTACATGTTTTATATAAATTTTTAATGTTTTAATAAAGGTTAAATTAGTAAATTATAAATTAACTTAAGTTAAAATAAAACAAACATAATATCACCATCTTCATTAAGCTCCTACCACCAAAATTTAGGGTTTGAAACACCATTAAAAAGCTTGGAACATTCAGCCTAGTCTCCTTGAGCATGTAAGTCCATTTTTCTTCGATTTTTAATGATTTCTATGTTTTTGTGATCAGTGCTTTGTATTGTAGCTAGCACGTACCTTAGATTTTGAAATTGTTAAAGATTTAACATGTTGCCATTGCTGAATACTTGAGTAATTTGATGATTTATGGTGGATTTTGAATAATTGTTGATAGTTAAACTAGTTTTGTAAAGTGATTTTTGACAAAAATGTCAAAAAGGGAATAAATTGAGAAAATGTAAAATTATGTTGTTAAAAGTCTGAATAGATTGAAAATATGGGCTGCTAGGGGTCCCTATGAAATTTGGCTAGCATAGTTAAGGGTCTAATTGCATGAATTTGCATTTTTACAAGCAAAGGACTAAATTGTAAATATATGAAAGTTTAGGGGCAAATGTGTAAAGTTACCAAAATATGAATTATGGGCTAAATTGAACTGATTGAATACTGAATGTACTGAATTTGATAATATATAGATCAAGATAAGCTGAGATCGGAATTAGATCGGGGAAAAAGAAAAGTAGACGAATAGTCGATAGTTTCCATCCGATCAACATGAGTTAAGTTCGTATAATTAGAATCGAACTTTTAAATACTTGTATTCATTTGAAATGTATGTATATAATTGAGAAGTTGATATACTTGGAATACGAATGCCTTTTTGATATAGACTGATGGTTACCGAGCCCCATTTGAATCGTATGAATTCGTAGGATACGAGTGACATGTCACTAGGGTTACCATTTTGGTTGAGATCCTGCATGTGTTGCGGACTCACCGTAGCTCGTATGAGCTTATCGATATATCAGATCGTTAGAGCTTACTATTTTCAGCTCGTTAGAGCTTACCGTTTCAGCTTAATAGAGCTTACTGTCCATCAGCTCAGGAGGAGCTTACCGATCATGGCTCGAAAGAGCGAAAATGATAATGAATTGACAGATTACTGATGTATATCACACGAGTATCCTTTGAAGTTCTAATGGGTTCAACGGGCATAAATACTATTTATAATGATGAGTACTGTTATTGAATGAATTATAGATTATATGTTTGAGAGTGAAATGTTGAATATGATGTACATAATATATGAATTTTGTATGATACAATATATTTTGAGTATTGAATTGAGATAATGGATGATTTCATGTATTTATATGACTAACCTATTGATGAATGCTTATGTTAGGCATTTGGAAATTGTATTGAGTTTACCTTATTTATTTTTCTTGATTTGGTATAAATGGTAAGTTTAATTCTGAATTATATGGGCTTACTAAGCTATAAAGCTTACTATGTTTCTTTTCCTTTTATTATAGAGGTTCGATAGCTCGCTCGATTCGGATAAAGTCGGAGTTACGCATCACACTATCTAGTTGTCGATTGGTACTTTTGAACTTGTGGATAATTGTAAATATGGCATGTATAGACTAGTTATAATGTTGATAGTTATGGTTACTTGAGACTATGGTTTTGGTACATTTTGTGTATTGGATAAGCCATGTGATTTGGCTAAACTTGATATTATGTTTTGGTAGTTTTAGGCAAATGGTTGATGAAATGGAAATATGCAAATGTGTTTTCTTATATGGTAGACTTATGAATGGAAAATATATGACATTAGTTAAGCATTGTATACTATGTGGAATTGGTAACTTATGTGTATGAAATGTTATGAAATGGTTGCTTTTTGGGTTGTAAAAATGTTACAATTTATGCTTGTGTATACATGTAAAAATAGGGTGGCATAATGACTTTGCAAATAGCCTATTTTTGTCTACACGGGCTGGGACACGGGCGTGTTTCTCAGCTGTGTGAGACACACGGTCATGTTACACGGCCGTTTGTCCCCTAGTGTTGATATTAAAATGAAGTCAGTATGCTCCACACAATCTCACAGACGGGCGTGTGACTGGCCGTGTGGTACAAGTCAGTATACCCCCTAAATGGCACACGGCCTAGCACACAGGCATGTGACTTGGCCGTGTTGCATAAGTCAGTATACCCTACAGTTTTGGCACGGCCTGGCACACGGGAGTGTGTGGCCACTTCAAAAGGCACATGGGCGTGTGATCGGCTGTGTGACCCAAGTAAGTATGTATGCCCTGTTTTCACACGACCTGGGACACGGGCGTGTCTGGAACCGTGTGAGGCACACAGTCTGTTCACACAGGCGTATGACCCTTGTATGTTTGAAATTTTTATAAGTTTTTTTAAAATTTTTGTATGTCATCAGTTTATTCCCGAACCACTTTTAAAGCTTGTTTAAGGCCTCGTAGGCCATTATAAGGGACAATGTGATTGTATTAAATGATTTATGAGAATAATGCTTTATGGTTGATGAATGTATGCTATATGTTGTGAAATGATCGGTAATACCTCGTAACCCTATTCTGGCAACGGATACAGGTTAGGGGTGTTACAATCATCAACATTAGCTCTAAACTCTTCAGCCCCGTGTTTACGGATCTTTTTAACTGGACGCTTATCCAATCTTAAAAGCTCAACACCTTGAGAAGCTACGGGAACTGGTTGGGGATTAGGAGGGGGTGGAGGTTGTTGGGCAACCGGATTTATCCGGATATACTGCGTGAACCATTCATTCATCATTTGGAAGAAGGCTTCTTTAGCCTCTCCTCCCTTGCTACCCGATACAGGTCTAGAATCAGACGGCACTGTCCTTTGAGCGGGAGCTGGCGCATTACTTTCAACCTCATCAGCTATAGCTCGATTGGGATCCATTTACTATACGAAAACATTTAAATGGCAGGAGTCATCACACTATCATAATTTATATATGGCATGTATAGCTAGACTCTCACATACGCTACATTAGTCCTTGAATCGACTAAACTCTAGCTCTGATACCAATAAATGTAACACCCCTCACCCGTATTCAAAGCCAGAATAAGGTTACGGAGCATTACCAGACTTACAACACATTTATACATATTTTTTTTCTCAATTCAAACATTCATCATTCAATCTCAATCAATATGTCCCTAGTACGAGCCTACGGGGCCCTAAACATGCTTTAGGAGTGGTTCGAGACTAAACCGATAACTTAAGAAACTTTCACGAACTTTGAAATTTTTTTTCAAAACAGGGGACACATGCCCGGGTGGCCAGGCCGTGTGTCTCACACGGCCACCGGACACGCTCGTGTCATAGTTCATGTGGACATTCGAAATGGAAGCACATGGCCGTGTCCAAGCTCGTGTCCTACCCCGTGTCCAAATAAGTGAGCTTACTGACTTGGGTCACATGGCCAACCACACGCCCGTGTGTCTAGCCTATGTGCCCTTCGAAGTGGCCACACACGCCCGTGTGCCAGGCCGTGTGCTAGGCTGTGCCAAGCCTGTAGGGTAAACTAATTTATGCGGCACGGCCAAGTCACACGCCCGTGTGCTAAGCCATGTCTAAATTATAGGGTATACTGACTTATGCCACATGACCGATCACACACCCGTGTGAGAGACCGTGTGGAGCACACTGAATAGATTTCTAAAACCACACCAGGGGACACATGACTGTGTAACATAACTGTGTGTCACACACGGCTGGACAAAAATAGGCTATTTATCAAGCCAATTTTCCATCCAAACTTAGGCACACTTATACAACCCATATAGCACAAAACATAGCATCAATAGACATATAATTCAATTCCAAATCAAGCATAATTTATACCATTTCCAATACTAACAACCAACATGCTCATAAACTCATGTTTTACTCATTCAAAACATACCAAATACCAATTACTTCAAACATCAAAATGACCAAACTCAAATATGCATTATTTGGCCTAATTTCACAAGCATACCAATGCCCACAATTCAACCATTTCAACACTTATAATACCTATAACCATCAAGCATCACCCAACCATCACACAATTCATATCACAAAGCATAAACACATATATCAATACATAATTCAGCCATACCAAAATAACCCCAACTAAGCCATTACTCAAGGCTATATATACAAACCAAAACATGTACATTTACAAGCCAATTCCATTGGCCAAAATCATTACCAAAAAATGACCAAAGTTTTTATACATGCTATATACTCATAATACCAAAGTTCATAGATACCAAGAAATAGGTGGATAGTGTGAAGCGATCTCCGACGGTCCCCGAATCCGAGATGGCTTTGAAAACTATAAAACACAGAGAAACACACAAAGTAAGCTTTATAGCTTAGTAAGCTCATTTGAAATAAACTTAAAGCAATCACATAAACATTATTCAATAATTTGAATACACCAATATATAGTTTACATTAGTTAACAACCTTTCAATACTCAATTGAGAGATTATACACTACCTTCACAAATCCCTTCGATTTGAAACTTATATAATTCTTATAGTACCTGTATCATTTAATATCAATCTCAAACTCATCCAGCTCTTTTGTTTACCTGTTGAACCATTCGGAATAGAAGTCGGATACTCAAAGGTCTCACACGATAAGTACCTATACCATGGCCCGAAGCAAATCAAGGAAACTTATCTCTGAAGTACTAATATCAAGGCCCGAAGCCAAATCAGCCAATATTCATGGCCCAAAACCAAATCGGTATAACTCGTACCCGAAGTGCTAATATCATGGCCCGAAGCCAACTCAATGTATCCCCTAATGACATGTCACTAGTATCCTAAACTATTCCTAAAGTTCAACCGGGATATCGAATGCTGAATTATCATCGATTCAATGTTTAACTTATCTGAAATCTCGTATTCACAACTTATACAATATCAAAGCATTCATAATACATTTATAATGAAATTTATCACATACGAACTTACCTCGAATGTGGAAACGACGAAATAAGTCGATTAGTCGATAACTTTAGTTTTTACCCGATCTAGATCCGAATTCCGCTTTTCTTGATCTAAATATATTCAAAATTAACTTATTTAATCATCTATTTATTCAATTCAATCCAAAATATACATTTGAGCTACATATTAGCCCCTAAACTTTTAGCTTTTTACAATTTAGTTCTTATTACACAAAATCACAAATTCATGCAAATTTCAAAACACCCATGCTTAGCCGAATTACCTTTATGCCCCTAGTAGTCCATATTTATCAATTTTTCACACATTTAACCATTCATTTTCACATTTTCACAAATAAATCCCTATTTTGCATTTTTACTCAAAATCACTTTACAAAATATGTAAATATAGCAACAAGATTTCATGTTTCATCATCAAACATAAAAAAAAAAACATATTTTCATCAATGGTATCTTTCAAAAACTTTAACACTTCTGTAAAATAGTCCCTAGCCTAGCTAGTACTAGTTGCAACGATCACAAAAACATAGAAATCATTAAAAACGGGACAAAAGCAGACTTACAATTGAACCTTGAAGTAGCCGAATGTTTCAAGCCCTAAGATAGTTTTCTTCCTCCTTCAAATTTGGCAATAAGCATAAAGATGAAGCAAAAATTGACTTTGTTTTATTTTATTTACCTTTATTTAATAATTTACATTTTTAACCTTAATTAATAAACATATATATCACTTAATGCTTGTCCATCTTTGTCCACTCACAATTAAAATAGTCTAATTACTACTTAAGTACCTTAACTTTAAGGTTATATAACTATTAGACACCTTTAACTAATAGAACACAACTTTTACACTTTACGCGATTTAGTCCTTTTTATCCAATTAAGCATTTAAATGATAAAATTACTTCACGAAACTTTCACACATACATGCTATCATGCTGTAAACACTTAAAATAATATTAAAATAAATTTTCAACCTCAGATTTGTGGCTTCGAAACCACTGTGCTGATTTGACCAAAAACGGGCTGTTACAAAATGAATCCCAATCGAGCTGTAGCTGATGATGTTGAGAGTAATGCGCCAGCTCCCGCTCAAGGGGCAGCGCCTTCTGAATCTAGAAATGTATCAAGTAGTCACGGAGGAGAGGCTAAAGATGCCTTTTTCCAAATGATGAATGAATGGTTCACACAATTTGTTAGAACCAATCCGGCTGCTCAACAACCTCCACCCCCACCTAATCCTCAACCTGTTCTCGTAGCTCCTCAAGTTGTGGAACTTCAAAGATTGAATAATCTGCCAGTAGATAAAATCCAAAAACATGGGGCCGAAGAGTTCAGAGCTACCGTTGATTATGATCCCGAGAGAGTTGAATTTTGGCTTGAAAACACTATTCGGGTATTCGATGAACTTTTGTGCACGCCAGCTGAGTGTTTAATGTGCGCTATTTCATTATTGAGAGATACAGTGTATCAGTGGTGGAATACTTTGACATCCGTGGTGTCGAAAGAAAGAGTTACTTGGGATTTATTTTAAGCTGAGTTCAGAAAGAAATAGATCAGTCAGAGATTCCTTGATCAAAAGCACAAAGAATTTTTAGAACTTAAACAGGATCGTATGACTGTGACTGAATATGAAAGAGAATTTGTACAGTTGAACAAGTATGCTCGGGAGTATGTTTCTACCGAAGAAATCATGTGTAAACGGTTTGTTGATGGGTTGAACGAGGATATTAACCTTCTAGTTGGAATCCTAGAATTAAAATAATTTGTTGTTCTGGTTGATAGAGCTTGCAAAGCCGAGGAGCTTAGCAAAGAAAAGAGAAAAGCAGATTCAGAGACTAGAGACTCGAGAAAAAAACTGATGAATAAGCCATATCAGTCTTCATCAAAGAAATCACGAGATTTGTATAGTCGATCCGATGCTTCAGTGGGATATCAGAATAAAGATCGTGGAAATCAATACATGAGTCCTAAAGCTCAAGTTACTTCAGTCTCGAGTGTTGGCAGTGTGAGTGTAACGCGTAGGTTTGTGCAACTGTACACAGTCGTTATCAAGTAATAAGTAAGTATCGAGTTATCGTCTCCACAGGGATTGTATTTGTGCTAAATCACTTAATTATAAAATTATATTAACAACTTGGTAAATAAAAACATAATATAATTGAGAAGTGATGATTAAAGTTAAATATATTAACTAAATGCAATGATCCCTAATGCAAATTATCCTAAATATGCAAACTATATGAATGAAATAGATTTTAGCAAAATTAAGCACAATTGGCAACAATTATAACATAAATAAACTAGGACAATTACTTTAATTAAACTCAATTTATTATCAACATGCTTAATAACAATCGGAAAAACATTTCATGGCAACTCGATATTTCATGAGTTTGGAAACCACATTAGGTCCTTTCAGAATCCTTTACTTAGTAAATACGCATTTTACTGATCCTTATTTACTAAGGGTTTCTTAGAATTCGTGTGAGGTAACAGGGACATGTCAGGTTTGAAACAGTTTAATCACACAAATCTAAAAACTATGCAGATAACAGAGCTTGGTCAGAGTTGTTATGCAACCTGCAATTTAATTGGGTTAGGATCTAAATTGAGCATGCACATTTCAATTATGTATCCACTAGCCATCGTCTGGTCAGGATCGCTTAGCTAATTCAAGTGCATTTCAATCACGTATGAACAAAATACAGACTTGATTTTAATTGAAAACATGATCGATTGAGGCACAAACATTACAAGCATGAATCAAATAAATATTATTTAATCAAAGCAGTCATCCTAGCTTATATAAAATTAAGCTAACATTGTTGTAAACAAGAACAAAGAATCAAAGAAAAGAAAGATTAAACCCAAATCAAAGTGGTTGTCACCCAAGACTCTGATCGACGAGGCTCCTTCGCTCCTTCACTTTGCTCCTTTGCTGATGGTTCTCCAAGGTGGCCGACCAAGGGCTCTTTAAGAGGCTTAATTGCTAAAATCTCTATGAAGAGATTATGCTAGGCGTGGGGAATGGAAAATGCTAAGAGAATTGAGAGAGAAGAGAGAATGATGAAGGATGAGGGATGATGAATGAATGAATGAATGAATGAGGGGGTCTTATTTATAGGTGGGGAGAGGGGGATAGTTTGCTAAAAATAGGAGGTTCCATCTCTTCAAGCATCTTCAAAGGGTGGCCGGCCATGAATTGAGGAAATTGAGCTGATTTTTTCTTGATTTTTGCTCAATTTACGTGCCACAACAACTCAGGACTGAGACTTGGTCAAGTGCAAATCTTCAGGAAAATCTCTAATTTCTTCAACATTGCAAGGACCTTGTGCAATTAAACCAAAAAGTGGTTTATGTGGACAGCCAAGTGTAGCCTAAAATTGGGTTGACTTGGTCTCCAATTTGGATGGTTTTATAATCCAACAAAGCTATCAGACCTGTCCAAAATAAATCAATAAATTAGAGGACCAAAGAATAAAATTTATCAAATTTAAATAATTAATTACAACCTAAATTATTAATGAAATATCTAAAAAATGAATATTTAAATATAATTTTATATTTTATTATTTAATTTAATCATGCATGGCCCACTTCATGTCTTAAAAATATAACATGCTCAATTTAATATAAAATAAGCCATTTTATGTATGAAAACTATATAATAAAGCATAAAATCACATTTTAATAATTTCTATGTCCTAATTTCATATTTTCACATATTTCATTAATTTATTAAACAATTACTTAGTTTTAACAACAAATTTAAGTAAAAAAGTGATAAATTATATAGGAAAAATCCTATAAATTTTTCCGTTTACACACCCCCAAACTTAAATCATTGCTCGTCTCGAGTAATGGTTATGCACAGCAAAAGGTCTTGCTAAGGCAAAATTGCTAATTGTGTAAGCAGCATCAATCTTTGTCCCATACTTATGCATTAATAACTTCATGTTCATAGATCTTCTTTATTAACAAGTAATTCATATGCAAACACTTATAGAATTTTATGCTAAGTTTCAAAATATGCCAACATAAATCATAGTTTGTATGTATGTCACAGCCACAGATAACATTCTTCATTCAACATAATTCTTATCAATCAAGCAAACAATCATAAGGCTTATTTATGAACTTCATATGTTGAACTTAGTACTTTCTCACTAATGTAGGTGACATAAGCATCAAATCAACAGGTCTTTTATAAGGTTGTAATGGGGCTTGGTTAAAGTAGGGATTTTAAGAGATGGGACATTTCAGTTTTAAAATCTTAACCTTTAACTCTATCTTGGATTTCTCAAATTACAACCTTCTTCTTTAAGTGAACATCAAACTTATTTTGAATTCAAGCTCATACATTTTTCCTTTTTGGAGACTGAGCAAACTTTTCTTCGCTCTCTTTTCGTCTCTTTTTTTTAGCATGAACACATACATCTTTTTGAAAATTTTGTCAAATGTTGATTACCAAGACAACTTTAGTTAAGATGGGTGCACAAAATTAGGATAACTTAAAAAGATGGTAATGTGGCTTATAATGTAGGTTCATTACAATAAACAGGCCTTTAAGCTCAAAATTAAAGTTTCAATGGTCTAATATCATAAGGTTGGCTTGAAAAGGCAGAAACGATCCAAAGAAATAGTGCCTATATCATTTTAGATTTTTATGTCTCCTAGGATTTCGCCTCAAGAAAGTTACTAAGTCAATTCTAAAGATATAAACCTCCATGCATGTCTAATCTCAAGAGAAACTAAGTTTTCAAGGCAAACATTACTAAGGCTAAGATCATACAAGCATTCCATTCTTCATGATAACATACTTTAACTCAGATAAAATTATCATTCATACTTGCATACAAACTATCTTATTAACAAAAAAATGTCTCTAAACATTCATTTATTAAAACATACTTATGAAAGAAATGATTGAAACATAATTGAAAATTTAAAAAATTGATCAATTTATTTGCCTTACCCCCCTTTAAAAAGAAGCAATGTCCTCATTGCAAGAACAAAGTAATGAATGGAAACTGAACATCAGGTAGGGTTGTAAAGAAAGAGAGGTGAGTCATTAAGACTGCTTAAATACCGAGTCTTTCCTAATAACCCAATCCTAGACATGTTCATTCCCATTGCCACATTACTTAGTCTTTTTCTTTCTAAAGAAGTTTTAAGTATATTCATGCTTGCTATGTTTTATTCTGTAGAAATTAAATCCTAATTGTGAAAGAAATAAATTCCTAAAGACCTAAAAATAATTAAATAAATAACAAGACAAGAATCCCCCCTTTTATTTTTCTGACTCATTCCCATTGTCTTCTTTAGCTCCATCTCCGCTTGCATAGTCAGTATCTTCCATCCATGTCTCAAAGATAGCATCTGGGAACTCAGGAACAAAAGCATTAGAGATATTATTAGAAGTATTTCGAATTGAGTCATCTCTAATTTTTGCATATTTCCAGTAAGTTTGTTGTTGATTGTGCATGAACTTGCACATATCCATCAAAATTCACAACTTCGATTTCCTTGAAGCACTTGCAGAAGTCGGCATTGGAGTTGTAGATTCAGGTTCAACACTTAGCTTGACTGGTTCTTCTTCTGGCTCAACCCTTGGTTTAGGGTTTGCAGCTCCTTCAACTTGTTTAAGACTGTTTGGTTCCTTATCAGATTCTTCCTCTTCATTATCTCAGAATCGAATTAGCTTCGCTTTAGTTTCCTTTGTTGACTCATCGGTATCCGCTCGGCTGGCTCTTCTTGCTCACCTTGATTCAGCTCATGCTCCTCTCTACTAACCTTTCAAGATCATAATTTGTAATGCACCCTTGAAAATATCACCCTTCAGTTTGCTTGTGTTTAAACATGGGCCCTTAAGCAAAGTGAAGTGATTAATGATGGGAAATAAGCACTTCCTTTCTTCTTTTTAGCACAATCATGAATCTCATTGAGAATGATTTTCCCAACATTAATGGACTTTTCTGTCAAGATTGCATAAAACAAAAGCATCTGTTCCATCGAGATGGTGGAACTATGTGAGATAGGCATAAAACTATAGCGAACGAAACAATACCATACCTTTGCTATTTGTTTTAGGTATTCTCTTTGACAAGAATGGCTCCCATACTTTTTTATAATCCGTTGGGATCCCGGATTTGTCACAACATCAAGCACTTGTTGAAGAAAACCCCAATTGATATTGTTCATCATAGGGTAGTACTCATCTTCTTCAACATCAGGTAAGTTAAACAAATCATTGATGGATTTAGAAGTAAGAGGTACCTTTTTCTTTCGAACGATGACCTCATTAGCTTCTTGCATAGTCAATGTAACAGCCCGGTGTAGACCCTAGTCGGAATAGTGGTTTTGAGACCACAAATCCGAGGTCAAAAAATATTTTAATATTATTTTTGGTGTTTACAGTATGTAATTAAGCATGTGTAAAATTTCTGTGTGAAAATTTTATCGTTTGTGTGCTTAATTTGTAAAAGGGACTTAATCGCATGAAATGCAAAAGCTATGTGCTAATTGTTAAAGTGCTTGATTGTCATGGCTTAGTAATTGTGGAGTCCTTAAATTGAAATTATACCATTTGAAGCATGCATGGACAGTTAAGGACATTAAATATATATGTTTTCTATGTTATATTAAAAGGGCTAATTTTGTAAACTATGTATTAATGTATAATAAAATAAAGCAAATAAGAAAAAGAGGCCATTGATAAACCGTAATATATACATATTTTAATCCCACATTTAGCGTACTTTTGGATGATTTATCCCTTAACTTGTGGAATTTGATGCTCCTAATCCTTTAATTTAATGTTTTATACTTAGGGAAGCATAGGAGGATGAAAAGAACGAGAAACGGGCTAAAAACGGACCAAATGGGCCAAAGAAAGAAATCAACCCGGCCTAGGCCCAAGCCACACGGCTGTGCCCCTTTAGCAGGCTCGACCACGGCCTGGATTCGACTCACACGGGCGTGTTGCACGGGTGTGTCCCTGTCGTGACAAAGAGGAATTTCACTCGGAATAGGGTACTTAGAGGCAAAGAAAGATATTCCAAAAGCCTATATATACATCCTAAAGGCCAACCTTGAAGGGGCGTCCAGCTAGGCCAATGAGCCAAGCCAGAGAGGTCAGAATTGTGGGATTTACTCGAAGAAAGCCAGTTGATTCATCTCAAGAAGCTGAAATCATACTCAAGACGGAGAATCTCTCCTTTAATTCCTTCAGGGGGTTTTAGGGTTTTCTTATGTTTTGTTTTATCTTTTCTTCTGAGATGTATTCTTTTATGATTATGAACTAAACCCCTCAGGTACCTGGGGGGGATGAAACCTAAGACTGATATTGTTATTGTTTTCTGAACTATATGATAAATACCTGATTTGTTCTAAATTATGTGTTCTTAATTCTTGTTTTGATATTTCAGGATATTGATTCAAGTATTGATGTGCTTAGGCAGAGGAGCAATAGACCCTGTCTAAGAGTAGATCTAGCATAATTAAGC
The DNA here is from genome assembly GCA_025698515.1 of Gossypium sturtianum. Classification (NCBI taxonomy): domain Eukaryota; kingdom Viridiplantae; phylum Streptophyta; class Magnoliopsida; order Malvales; family Malvaceae; genus Gossypium; species Gossypium sturtianum. Next base: position 130,754,645 of record CM046948.1, read on the forward strand.
GGAGTTGATCGCAACCTTAGTGATAAGATGACGAAAATCTGCCAGATTAGGGTCAAACCTAATATGGGAGTCCATAGATCGAGTTAATGCAACCTTAGGGGTTTTAATTAGAAAGAGATTTCAATTAATCAACCTAGGGTTAGACGTTAGTATCCTCAAGAGAGGTATTAATATAAATTAGGGAATCCTACGGATCAGGTTAAGTGAATAAATCGTCTGGTTCAGAGTTAAATAACAAGTGGAGTCTAGGTGGATTCCTCCTTAGGTATTGTCTTAATCAATTGGTTTTTACCACAAGTATTTTCCCCAATCCGTTCTCTGCGTCTTAGTGTCTTTAGCTTAGTAGTTAGTTAATTTTAGAATAAACGACAAATCCCTTAATTCTTAGGCTAAATAATAAAAAGAAAGTCAGTATTAGTAGTTTTGGTTCCTTTGGGTTCGACAATCTAGTCTTGCCACTAAGCTATACTACTGTTCGATAGGTGCACTTGCCTCAATCGTGGTGATAGTTAGTTTCTAGGCTAGATCATTCATTATATAAATATTAAGACTATCGATACCAACGATCAAGTTTTTGGCACCGTTGCCGGGGAACTAAAATATTAAGAACGCTCAATTTTCATTACTTTAGCCATTTGTTTTTTTTTGCAATTAACTTTTATTTATTTATTTATTCATAGTTTTTCTACTTTGCTAATTTTTCTTTTTCTTTGCTTCTTCCAGGTATTTCTAGTTTATGACTAGAAGAAACCCGTCAGGACCCTTGATTTTTGACAGTGAAATAAAACATACCGCTTGTAGAAACCGAAGAGATGTCAGTAAGTAATTATCAGTGGCAAGACATGAGGACAATGCCTAATAAAGCTGCCAGTGTTTTCAACCTCGACGCAGTAACCATGCAATCAAATCAGGTAGAACTTTTAAATAAAAAAATTGATGGTTTGTATGGTTCTACAAGGTACATCCGGTAATACAGTACGATACAAATGGAGGAAGGGTGAACAACACAGAATATCTATCCTACAACCCTAGCACAGAGAACGAACGAGTCAACTATATGGGTAACTATTCTAGACCTCAAAATAATCTTTATAGTAACACATATAATGCAGGTTGGAGGTACCATCCCAATTTCTCGTGGGGTGGTCAAGGTAATCAAAGACCGAAACTTCCTCCAGGTTTTCAACAACCACCTCACCAAATAGAAAAGAAGTCAACCTTGAGGAGATGCTAACGAAATTTATCTCGGTGTCAGAAACACGCTTCCAAAACACTGAAACGGCGTTGAAAGCTCAACAAGAATCGATTCAAAGGATTGAGAATCGAATTGGACAATTAATCAAGATAGTTTCCAAAGGCAACCAGTAACTTACATAGTAACACCAACCCAAAAGAACATGTGCGGCGATTACACTAAGGAGTGGAAAAAGGCTGGTTGAAGCTGAAAAGAAGATGCCACGAGAAATTAATAAGGAAAAGGTGAGAGAAGTAAACAAGAATGTAATACCGAACCTAAAGTGTATAACCCACCGATCCAATATCCAAAAAGTTGAAAAAGACCGCATGGACGCGCAATTCGGTAAGTTTCTCGAACTCTTTAAACAATTACATATTAACGTACCTTTTGTTGAAGCTATTTCGCAGATGCCTACATACGAAAAATTCTTAAACGAGCTTTTAACAAATAAAAGGAAGTTTGAAGAGCTATCAACAGTGGAACTTAACGAGGAATGCTCAGCTATTCTCCAAAATAAGCTACCAACAAAATTGAAAGATCCAGGGAGTTTTACTATTCCTTGTTTAATTGGTAGTTTAAATGTTAACCATGCTTTGGCTAATTTAGGGGCAAGTATTAATGTCATGCCCTATAATATGTTCCTCAAACAACCACTATGCAAATAACATGTAAGTCTAGCTCAAGACTTTAAACGACTGCTTCTCGGGAGGCAACCCTAGCACTAACCCCGTTAATTTTCATATTTTCAAATTTTAGCATCTAACTAAAAAAACTAACCAAATTTTTAGGCGCAGGTTTCCCTACCCACACAGCCTTGCACACGGGCGTGGTCGAGGCCGTGTGGAAACAGGACAAAACTTATCCCCAAAAATAACACGGGCTGCTATAAAACACCACGGTCGTGCGATTCGGCCGTGGTCGAAACTGAAAAATCTACATGGGCGTTCGACACGCCCGTGGGACCTTTAAGTCCATTTATTCTTTTTCCTTTTTCTCCTATTTTTATTTTTTAATTTCTTTTCTTTTATCTTTCTAATCTTTAATTTATATTATTATATTTTTATTTCTTTAAATTTAGGTTCAAGGGGTTGTTAACAAACGACCACACCACCACCGAAGTATCCTCCCTACCTTCACCTCTCTCCAACTTTACTGTTTCTTTTCATTGACTCCATCCAAAATTCAGGAAGTTTCATTTCTCTCCCTATCTTATGATTTTATTACTATATTGCTATTATCTATCTTTGTACATTGAGGACAATGTACATATTAAGTGTGGGGGGTTAACTACAGTATTATTTGAAAATCCTTGAATTATGTCTTATTCATAAGTAATTTTCTCATATTACTGTTAGAATGAAATTTCTTTTGATTTATGATTTTCATTGATATGTTTCGGATTAAGTCATAGTTAATTGTGCATTGATGATTTAAACTTTACGAGACTAGAGAATCAAGCATGATGAGTTATTTTCAGAATTAAAATTTTGTTAGGTTGTCTACCTGAATTTAAGTATTACCTAGAAGTTTGAAATTTACAAAGTTGGCATCAAAACAAAAAAAAAAACCATAATTTTTGTGAGATCTTGAGCCTTTTAGAGCATACATTCCTTTTCGTGCTCACTTTATTGATTATCAGTGTGTCAACATTGATTTGTTATTCTAGAACTTGCTTCGATTATACATGTCGAGACCACACCTTAGATTTGATATACAGAGATGATAAAGGCACTTAGGTTTTAACCCACTTACTCCCAAAAAGCCTACCTTCATAATTAACCCCTAGTGAACCCCTTTGATCCTAACAACCCTTTTATTGACTCACCCATTAATATTAACCCAAAACCCATCTTGTATTTGTTATCACCACTTCTCTTGACTAACCCTTTTTGTCGAGATTTGATTTGAGAAGTTGCCTAACTATGTTTTCCATTTCAGTTGTTAAATTCTTTATTATTATTGTATGATTTGTTCTAAAAAAAATCGAAGTATATTCATTATTAGTTCTATGATTAAGTGAGCTTATACGTTTAAATTCCACATCTTGAAGTAGAAGTTCGTAATTATTAGTAATGAAGTTTTAATTGATGTAATTATTCAGGATTAGTTCATTTTTTTAGTTAGGTAAATTGTCAATTCAATCTCGATTCTAACCCTCTAATTCAACCTTTATCCACACCTTTAACCCAAGCCCCATTACAACTCGTTAAAGACCTTTTGGTTTGTGTATCATCTCATATTACAGTAGGTGGAGATTTGATTTTCAAACAAGCCTATGGGATTAACTTTTCATGTTTGACCTATGAGTGCTTTTCCTTGAACCTTAAACACTTCGAATGATTTGAGTGAACCTTTAGCGAGGATGTCAATTTTTTGTCAATTTGGAATTAAAGGTAATTATTTAGGTAATGGGAAACACCTATTTTTCGTACTATAAAAGCTATGAATTTGATTGTTTGAATCTTTAGAAACCTTCTGGTTAAATTATCAATGTATGAATTACCCATGAATTATGATGAAACATTATTGATAAAGGTTCAAATTCTAATTTAATTATGGGTTGAGAATTTTGCTTGAGGACAACCCAAAGCTTAAGTGTGGGGGTATTTGATAAACCGTAATATATACATATTTTAATCCCACATTTAGCGTACTTTTGGATGATTTATCCCTTGACTTGTAAAATTTGATGCTCCTAATCCTTTAATTTCATGTTTTATACTTAGGGAAGCATAGGAGGATGAAAAGAACGAGAAACGGGCTAAAAACGGACCAAATTGGCCAAAGTAAGAAATCAACACGGCCTGGGCCCAAGCCACACGATCGTACCCCTTTAGCAGGCTCGACCACGGCCTGGATTCGACTCACACGGGCGTGTTGCACGGGCGTGTCCCTGCCGTGGCAAAGAGGAATTTCACTCGGAATAGGGTACTTAGAGGCAAAGAAAGATATTCCAAAAGCCTATATATACATCCCAATGGCCAACCTTCAGGGGGCGTCCAGCTAGGCCAATGAGCCAAGCCAGAGAGGTTAGAATTGTGGGATTTACTCAAAGAAAGACAGTTGATTCATCTCAAGAAGCCGAAATCATACTCAAGACGGAGGATCTCTTCTTCAATTCCTTTAGGGGGTTTTAGGGTTTTATTATGTTTTGTTTTATCTTTTCTTCTGAGATGTATTCTTTTTTGATTATGAACTAAACCCCTCAGATACCTGAGGGGGATGAAACCTAAGACGAATCTTGTTATTGTTTTCTGAACTATATGATAAATACCTGATTTGTTCTTAATTATGTGTTCTTAATTCTTGTTTTTATATTTCAGGATATTGATTCAAGTATTGATGTGCTTAGGCAGAGGAGCAATAGACCCTGCCTAAGAGTAGATCTAGCATAATTAAGCGGAGTTGATCGCAACCCTAGAGATAGGATGACGAAAATCTACCAGATTGGGGTCAAACCTAATATGGGAGTCCATAGATCGAGTTAATGCAACCTTAGGGGTTTTAATTAGAAAGAGTGTAACACCCTTAACCCGTATCCGTCGCCAGATTAGGGTTAAAGGTATTACCGGACAGATCGAAAACTTTAACAGACAATTTGTAAAATAAATCATCAATCACACTCATCATCTGACATCATAGTGTCCCTTTCTTAGATCTACGAAACCTTAGTCATGCATTAAATAGAGCCGGGACTAAACCAGAACATATACGGAAATTCTCGAAAATTTAAAACTTTTCTAAGTTTCAGGGGTTACACGCCCGTGTGGACAGGCCGTGTGCCTCCCACGGCTACTAAACACGCCCTTGTGCCTTCCCCGTGGTCGAATCTGACATAACTCCACGGCCACCAAGCACGTCTGTGTACCTTGGCCGTGGTCGATTTTGACTAAACCACACGGCTACCAAGCACGCCTATGTGTCATGGCCGTGTACCCTTAGCTAAATACTAACTTACACCCATGGTCATCAGGCACCCCCGTGTGCCACAACCGTGTGGCATAATAGGCCATTTGCAAGGCCAAAATGCCGCCCACATAAGGGTCAAACCTACCAGTATATGACTAAATCAAATCATGCACATTTGACAACCAAGATCATACCAAAATAATCAACCAATCTCTACATTCTAATCCAATTCTATTCATGCCAATCTACAAGACTAAAACACATGTGTACATAAGCATAATTCATCCATATTTACTAACCAAAAACTTAACCATTTCAAAGGCTATCAAGTCATACCAAAACATGCATCATATATCATTTTCATTAATACATATTGCCAACACATAACTAGCCAAATCACATGGCTAGATTCATCTCTGAACTTATACAAATTAGCTAGGCTATACATGCCATAGTTTCAAACGATGTACTATTTATAAAGTACCAAAGATAGCTGATAGTGTGATAGACTTGACGATGATCCCTGAGCTCGAGCTTAGACTTCAAAACCTAATAAGCAACACAACAACCACACAAAGTAAGCTATCTTAGCTTAGTAAGTTATAAGCAATTACATATAACATTACTTTTAAACATTTTAAAAGAAAATTTACACATTTCATAACCCCTTTAACTGAATATACCAGCATTCAATAATAGGCATCACACAAGTATATAATCCATTTCTCAATTTAATACAAATGCATACCAAACTATTACCTTTCATAGCTCCAAAAACCGCATATGCATATATTTAACAATTGATATCTTATACATATATTATGTAACACCCCTAACCCGAGACCGTCGCCGGAACAGGGTTAAGAGGTATTACCTATCAATCAGAACATTTAACATCTAGAATTTACGACACAAAGTCAATCATTTTCAATCTCATTCAATTACAAACATAGTGTCCCTTATCGAGGTCTATGAGACCTAATTCACATGCTAAAGAGGGGTCGGGACTAAATTGAACACACACAGAAATTCTCGAACACTTAAATTTTTTTCTAAGATTCAGGGGAGACACGCCCGTGGGAGGAGGCCGTGTGCCCTCCACGGCTACTAAACACCCTGTAACATCCTTAAATCGGGGTCTCTGCATTTTGTATGTGTTTGCATGTGATGATATGCCTACTGTGCTAGTGTAGCATGTTTTGGGGTCTAGGCATGACCTCGGGTTAGGCACAGGTCGTGGCCAAAAATTTGTTTTAGTGCTTAGGAAGAGGAGCTAGGAGAGTTAGGGGATTAAAAGAATTTATTGAAGGGTTGGGACACAAACAACCTAGTGGCAAAGTGGCAAAGGAGGCGCCACTAAGGTGCCAGGTGGGTGACGCCACATGCAGGGAAGGAGTGCTTGGGTTCGAGCAAACAGAATTGCACTTTCTGCTTATTATTTTTTTTCACGCCAGAAGCAGGGAAGAGGAGTGCTCAGGATGGACTCTGGAAGATAAGGATGGAAGGGGTCAAATGGATTTGAAATTATGTAGGGGAGGAAATTTAGGAGTTTGAATCTTTTCAAACTCATTTGAAGGAGTTGGCCGAATTATGGACTTTGGGGAAGGAGGTGCAATCGATTTTGGGTTCTTTGGAGGGTGGCCGAATGTGCTATGGGAGCTAGCTAGAGTCGGCTAGCTAAGAAGGCTTCTTTATTTTTTTGTTTGGTGTCAAAATCGAAACCCCTCTTGCTTTTCTCCTCATTTTGGCTTTTTCTTTCGGCAACTTGGGCATTTGGCCGAACCAATTTTGCAACTCCCTTTGAAGAGGCGAAACTCAATTCTCTTCTTTTCTTTTCTTTTCGGTTCACTCATTGTTAGCCTACCTAGCCGAATCCATCTTAGTTCCCTTCTTTTCTTCCTATTTTGCTCAAAGCCGAAAGCAACTCTTTCCACTTCATCTTTTCTTTCTTTCAAATATTCCTGTGCCAAAATCTCTTGCTTTCTCCTTTGCCGAATCCCTTCATTCCCATTCCCTTTTCTTCTTCATCTCTACCACCTTCAAAAGCCGAAATCTTGTTGAGTTCTCTCCTTTCTTCTTTCAAGTATTTTTTCGAATACCCTTGGCCTTATTTTCTTCTCTTTTCACGTGATCTAGTCTCCATTGAAGTGCCGAATCTATCTCTTTCTTTTTTTGTCATCATAGTGAATCTCCCAGTAAGTGACTTCTTCTTCTCTTCTTGATCGATTTGGGTAATGCCGAAACCCCACTTCCTTCTATCTTCCCTTTTATTATAGATTCACATATATTAAACTCTATTCTTGTTCTTTATTGGTAGTGAAATCCCTAACATCACTTAGGGTCTTTGAACGTTGGTGCTTGGTAGCCGAATACAAAGGGGTCTTTGGGATTTGGTTGCCGATCTAGGTAAGGGTTCTAGCGTTTGGATCTGTTTCTTATTCGTTCAAAAGACGAAGGCTAATCATTTTTTTGTGTGCTAGTGCTTGGCTGATTGTAAGGGAGGTGCATCACATAGCTTCGGGATTTGGTTGGAAACCAAATCGGCATTAAGGTAAGGTGCTACCTTCGTGCGACATATCTTCGGGATTTTGTGATTAAGCCGAATGGCTATATTTTTAAAAGTGTAGTGTAGACCGATTGTAGGAAAGGGGGGAGGCAAACGTTTCGGGATCTCGTTAGTTTCGCGTAGTTTCGGGGTTTCGCTTAGATCTACGAATAGTCAGGTGTGTAACGCTTACACACTTCGTTAGTATGATATGTTTATTATGTTACTGAAACACCCCAAACCCGACCCACGAGCTTTGACCAGATTTGGTATGTTCCTCAAGTAAACCGGTTCAAAATTCTTTTGTTCTTAGAAAAACTTGTGTGATTTTAAGAAAAATATTGTTTTGGGTTGGGCTTGTGTTGAAAACAAGTTCGTTTTATATTGAAATCCCTTTTATCTTAAGTGACAAAATATTTAGGGTTTAGTTTAAAAGAAATTTTAATTAAATTTTAATAGATAAAATTCATAATCATAATAAATAAAAATAAGTGTAAAGTAATTCAACTATGGCCTTATGGCCTTATTACATCATATAATTCCCAAAATAATTCAAAGTACTAAAATAAATTCAAGAGTCCTCAAAAATATAAACTTCATGTTGAGCATGGCCACCACAAGTTACGCCGTCCCGGTCCATCACTGCTTCATCACTGAAAAATGTTCCCCAACGGGGTGAGTCAAACAGACTCAATGTGTACACGACACTTAATCATAATAGAATCAGGCATATCACATATTACACATTCAAAACATAGAATACAGGTTATGATGCATTCCCAAACCCAAACCTAGTTGTCCATCCGCTACACACCCCCGTACCTGCCAGTCACACCGTGGGGACTACTAAGTCAACCCTCCATCTGCTATACTCCATCGAAGCGATCAGCTGCGATCGGCGTGCTCATCGCCCATATAAAATTTGTGGCATAGCCACGGATAATTGTGTCATGAGACACCACATTCGAGATAATGTAACCGAAGTTACCACATTCAGATAATGTGACCGAAGTCACCACATTCAGATAGTGAGACCGAAGTCGTCACATTCACTTCCCCTTTTTCATATAACCCGAATGACCCATATTATTCATATCATGCATATCATACTTAAATTCTCATTCTTATAAATTTTCACATGTTATAAATAACATATTTCATAATCCTAGTGGAAGTAGGAAACGTACTTGAGTACTTTGTACCATATCATGGTACCTTAGCCACTTTCATATTCTTAATATCACATATTTTAATTAAACACAGCCATAAAACATATTAAGAATTAGTGTGGGGTACACACACGATTAAGCTTAAAATTTCCTTGAGATCCCAAAAAGCTTGATCTAATGCTTAGATCCTTAATCCCTACATTGATTTATCACTTATTACTTCAATAAAAAGCCATTCGGCCAAAACTCCAAATCCTAGTAGGATTAGTATTCTTAAACTTACCTTGTGGATTTTAAATCCCGAAACTCACCGAATAACTAGGGAACACGTGGCCTATGGTGTACCTTCGAGAAAAGAACTTCTCCTTCCTTGTAGTCGACACTTAGTTAATCCCGAAAGATCTCCTTACTTGAAGAAATCGATTGCACCTTCACTTCAACCTTCAGAGATTCGGCTATGGCTAGATGATGATCTCACAAATTTCGGCTTTTGGAGGGATTAGAAAGAAAAGAGAAGGAAGAATAAAGATGGAGGATTCAGCTAGAACACAAGGTATTTTGGCTTGGCAAAAATAAAAGAAAGAAAAGAAGAGAAGAGAGCACTAAGAATTCGGTAGAGAAAGGAGGAAGCACAAATTGATGAGTAGCCCTCCTTCCTTCCTTTTATAGCCGAAATTATCATCTAAGGAGTCCCTTACTTGGCCACCACTCCTCTATCTAATAACTTTATCCTTTAATTATCACTTAAAATAAAAGATAATTCAGCAACTATCCTTACTTAGCCGAAATTATTAAACTCAAAGTCCCTTACTTGGCCATCACTTCTCCCTTATTTTCCTCCTTATTTCTTTATTCAAATTAAAAGAATTTAATCCAATAATTATCTCTTGAAAATAATGATAAATAAATCCCTTATTTATCCACTATTTATAAAATAATAAAAGCTCCTAATTTATAGCCATGTGCCGTCCACCTCGGTCTTACGGAAGCAAAAATAAAACCTCCTTTATTTGCTTCCCAAGTGACTCGAACTCAGGCCCATTCCTCTTGCATATGGCGCCATTTCCATAGGCCCTAAGTGGCATCTTCAGACAACTTTTCCAAGCCTGTTTGTGTGTCAAATTTCACAAACTTTTTCTTTTAAGGCCACCTTGCCTTAATTTCCCCTTTTAAACCTTAAAACTCGTCATTTCTAAGTTTCCAAAAATTTTCGATCGGCTCTGTAAACTTGACATTTCCTTACATTTCCATGACATTTCCTTACAAGACATTTCCTTACATTTCCAAGGTTCTAAAAATGTTCACTTTCCTCTTTTAAACTTAACATTTCCATACATTTCCAGGTTTCCAAAAGTGTTCAAAATATATTCATAACACATAAGTTATGTCATTTCGTACAATTAAACCAAAAATGCATAGGCCCTTTTCGAGATGTTACAGATTCTACCCTCCTTAAAAATAATTTCGTCCCTCAAAATTACTTACTATGATCGTGCAATCCTTCTCACCGCACTATGCTTACAGCTGCGCACTCTAATCTTAATAGAACCATCATACTTTCTAGGCACAATCTCTAAGTTCACGTCCCTCAGAACTCATTTCTAACGTCGCGATTTAATCCGATTAAAGAGTTTTATGCATCAACTTTTTTTTTTTGTTCCACTTATTAACCGCGAACAGTTTTATGAAAAGAGATGTTTAAAAGTGGTTCTTTCGATCAAACAAAGTTCTCAACTCAAATTCACTATTCAGAAAGTCACGTTCACATTCATCAACCAATTATGAACTTTCGTTCATTCAGAGAAATGTTGTAGTTTTCATTGTTATTGTTTTTCAACTACCCAGGGGTATTTTCGTAAGTTTGTCCTACATGGGTATTTTCGTAAATTTTTCTAAAAGAAAGAGTTCCTTGGTGATTTTGTCACAAAGTATTTTGGTATTTTTAAATTCCTGAGGTATTTTGGAAAAATTTTGAAATCCGAGGATATTTCGGCAATTTAAACCTCGGGGGTATTTCGGTAATTTTTCACAAACCGGGGTAAATTTGTAAAATCTAATAAATCAGGGATATTTCAAAAGTTGCAAAACTTTGAGGGTTCTTTTTGAGAATTGTACTTTTCAAAATGGTGATGTTGCAAAAAAATTGAAAATCAGGGTCATTTTGGTAATTTTGTGAGTTAAGGGCAATTTCGTAATTTTTCTCCAAATCAAGGTATTTTTGATAATTTTCAAATTAGGGTTTTTGAACATTTTATAAAGTAATGAAAATTTTGATAAGAACTATGGGTATTTTGGGAATTTCATAAACCAAAGGTATTTTTGTAATTTACCACTAGGGGTACTTTTGTAATTTCACAAATCAGAAAATTTTTCGAGAAAATTTTGTAAAGATAGTTTTCGCAATTTAAAAGAGTAATTTTAAGAGTTTTAAAACTAGGGTTTTGAAAAAAAACACGGCTAGTTCCCTTTCAGGTTTTAGTCATTGTGTTTAGCCTATGACCGAGTCCTCTTGGTTAGGGTGAACCGAAGCTACGCACCAGGCAGGATTCCAGCGAAGAGGAGGTGAGTCACTAGGACTGCTTAAGAACCAGACTCTTCCGGATCCAATCCTAGACATGCGCACAATGGTTACCACACCCTAACTCGGCGTCTTAGTCATAGGTTTGTTTAATGGTCCTTAAGTCTTATGCAATAGTTGGGGTAGACTAGTCCTAGGGTTCAAGTACCTATCATGCTATTCTACGTTCCATTCCACTTCTACCCTTCTACAAATCATAATATAAATCACATAATAGATAGAGGTACTTACCTGGTGGACTGCGGGTCGGAGACTTAGGTGCCATGCCAGAAAACCTGTTTAATTCATAAAATCCTTTCAAAAAGCTTACTTGGCTCGATTTTAAAATGTTTTGGGCCTTAGCCCACAGGCCGAGAGTTTAAAACTAGGCTCTAATACCAAACTGAAACACCCCAAACCCGGCCCACGAGCTTTGACCAGATTTGGTATGTTCCTCAAGTAAACTGGTTCAAAATTCTTTTGTTCTTAGAAAAACTTGTGTGATTTTAAGAAAAATATTGTTTTGGGTTGGGCTTGTGTTGAAAACAGGTTCGTTTTATATTGAAATCCCTTTTATCTTAAGTGACAAAATATTTAGGGTTTAGTTTAAAAGAAATTTTAATTAAATTTTAATAGATAAAATTCATAATCATAATAAATAAAAATAAGTGTAAAGTAATTCAACTATGGCCTTATGGCCTTATTACATCATATAATTCCCAAAATAATTCAAAGTACTAAAATAAATTCAAGAGTCCTCAAAAATATAAACTTCATGTTGAGCATGGCCACCACAAGTTTTGCCGTCCCGGTCCATCACTGTTCATCACCTGAAAAATGTTCCCCAACGGGGTGAGTCAAACAGACTCAATGTGTACACGACACTAAATCATAATAGAATCAGGCATATCACATATTACACATTCAAAACATAGAATACGAGTTATGATGCATTCCCAAACCCAAACATAGTTGTCCATCCGCTACACACCCCGTGCACGCCACATCACCGTGTACGGACTACTAAGTCAACCCTCCATCCGCTACACTCCATCGAAGCGATCAGCTGCGATCGACGTGCTCATCGCCCATATAAAATTTGTGGCATAGCCACCGGATAATTGTGTCATGAGACACCACATTCGATAATGTAACCGAAGTTACCACATTCGGATAATGTGACCAAAGTCACCACATTCGGATAGTGAGACCGAAGTCGTCACATTCACTTCCCCTTTTTCATATAACCCGAATGACCCATATTATTCATATCATGCATATCATACTTAAATTCTCATTCTTATAAATTTTCACATGTTATAAATAACATATTTCATAATCCTAGTGGAAGTAGGAAACGTACTTGAGTACTTTGTACCATATCATGGTACCTTAGCCACTTTCATATTCTTAATATCACATATTTTAATTAAACACATCCATAAAACATATTAAGAATTAGTGTGGGGTACACACCTGAGTCGCTTAAAATTTCCTTGAGATCCCGAAAAGCTTGATCTAATGCTTAGATCCTTAATCCCTACATTGATTTATCACTTATTACTTTAATAAAAAGCCATTCGGCCAAAACTCCAAATCCTAGTAGGATTAGTATTCTTAAACTTACCTTGTGGATTTTAAATCCTGAAACTCACCGAATAACTAGGGAACATGTGGCCTATGGTGTACCTTCGAGAAAAGAACTTCTCCTTCCTTGTAGTCGACACTTAGTAAATCTCGAAAGATCTCCTTACTTGAAGAAATCGATTGCACCTTCACTTCAACCTTCAGAGATTCGGCTATGGCTAGATGATGATCTCACAAATTTCGGCTTTTGGAGGGATTAGAAAGAAAAGAGAAGGAAGAATAAAGATGGAGGATTCGGCTAGAACACAAGGTATTTCGGCTTGGCAAAAATAAAAGAAAGAAAAGAAGAGAGCACTAAGAATTCGGCAGAGAAAGGAGGAAGCACAAATTGATGAGTAGCCCTCCTTCCTTCCTTTTATAGCCGAAATTATCATCTAAGGAGTCCCTTACTTGGCCACCACTCCTCTATCTGATAACTTTATCCTTTAATTATCACTTAAAATAAAAGATAATTCAGCAACTATCCTTACTTAGCCGAAATTATTAAACTCAAAGTCCCTTACTTGGCCATCACTTCTCCCTTATTTTCCTCTTTATTTCTTTATTCAAATTAAAAGAATTTAATCCAACAATTATCTCTTGAAAATAATGATAAATAAATCCCTTATTTATCCACTATTTATGAAATAATAAAAGCTCCTAATTTATAGCCATGTGCCGTCCACCTCGGTCTTACGGAAGCAAAAATAAAACCTCCTTTATTTGCTTCCCAAGTGACTCGAACTCAGCCCATTCCTCTTGTATATGGCGCCATTTCCATAGGCCCTAAGTGGCATCTTCGCACCACTTTTCCAAGCCTGTTTGTGTGTCAAATTTCACAAACTTTTTCTTTTAAGGCCACCTTGCCTTAATTTCCCTTTTTAAACCTTAAAACTCGTCATTTCTAAGTCATTTCTAAGTTTCCAAAATTTTCGATCGGCTCTGTAAACTTGAAATTTCCTTACATTTCCATGACATTTCCTTACAAGACATTTCCTTACATTTCCAAGGTTCTAAAAATGTTCACTTTCCTCTTTTAAACTTAACATTTCCATACATTTCCAGGTTTCCAAAAGTGTTCAAAATATATTCATAACACATAAGATATGTCATTTCGTACAATTAAACCAAAAATGCATAGGCCCTTTTCAGGATGTTACAGTTACTGTTAATAGCCATTGAAACCGGTAGTTATGCTTTGTGGCATGAGCGTGGACTCCGGGTAAGTCCCCTGATTATGGATCTCGATATATGCTATCATGTCATTGTTTACTGCTATGCCATGTGTTATTTGCATCATCATACGTTATTATGCCACGATTGATATGGACATGATGGTGGGATTGTTGAGAGGAGGGGAAGAATTATTTGGACCGTGTCACGGTGGTTTTGACCACCACGGCGGGTTGGCCCTGTCTTGATACTATTATTTGTGACTAAGTCCCGTGGTTTTGACCACCATGGTTTTGACCACATATGGATATTGTGACTTGTCCCGTGGTTTGGTACCACGATGGGGTTGGCCTCACATGTTGATTACGGGATTGTCATCAGTGGTTTTGACCACACGATGGGTTGGCCCCATCACTTGATTTGTGACTACGGTCACCAGTGGTTTTGACCACACTTATATATTTGTGACTTCGGTCACCAGTGGTTTTGACCACCAGTGGTTTTGACCACACGGGGTAGATAGAGGAGAACGGATGGTTAGGTTATGGGGTTGCATGATTTGCATGTTTTATTAATGACTTGTGTGAGTGCTATTCTATCAGGTTGGGGATTTATACACTGAGTCTCGGTGACTCACCCCTTCCCCTATATTTTGCAGATGAGGCTTAGATCGCAGATTTGGAGCCGGGGAGGACTCGAGGTGGCCATGCTACTTATTTTCGGTTTTTGACTTTAAATTAAAATTCTGGTTTTTATTTATTTACTTTAAATTTTGTTTTGGTTTTGTAATAAGGCCGCTAAGTATTATTTTGGGTTTTTTTAATTACTTGCTTTTATTTGATTTATATTATGCATGTGCTTAATAATTTGATTTGCTTAAATAACCGGTAAAAAGCAACGTTTTCAAATTTAATTTCTTAAACAACTCCAAACACAAATGGTTCTTAACTCGACTATGCTTAACTCACTTGGGTTTTAATAAGTATCGAAAGGTTTTCCAAAATTATAAACAACAAATGGATTTCCAACAAAAGAGGGTTTTTCCAGGTTTTAAAGCAACCAAAAATGATTTCAACTATACTCTACACGGGGTTTTCTAATCTTTTAAACGGTAAAGGAGTTTTTAATAGAAATAAATCGGCAAACTTGTTTTACTCAAAACGTTTTTACTCCGTAAGATGCCAGGTTCGGTCGTGGTGTGTTGGTCGGGTTTGGGGTGTTACAATTTTGGTATCAGAGCCAAGTTCAACAGCTCGGCTGTGGGCCCGAGGCCCAAAAATGTCTTAAAATGTATTATGAAAGGCTTTATGGGAAAAATGATGGTTGGGAAAGCATGGCACCGAGTCTCCCACACCCCGATCCGCCTGTAAGTATCCCAAATTGTTGCTTATGATGTTATGATTATGATAATATGGGCATGACTAAATAGTAGTAGGAACTACTTTAGAGATCTGAACTGTAGGATGGTATGAACTTGCGAAACAATCCCTGTATTAAACTTCTCATAAGACTGTGCTTTAATAAACAGTGGAATAAAGTCTAATGCATAAAACTTGTAGTCAGATCAATTCGTATCGGTAATCATGAGTGCACGTGGACGTGGGCGTAATACACGTGGACGAGGTAGGGGTAGGATGACAGTGTCGGAACCGGTAGGGTCTGGACATGGGTCAAAAAACGAGGTACCACCACCGCCAGCTATGGGCGCGAAATTTCAGGATTAGACGGGTGGTGATGACGCAGTGTCACAGGCGATGCTACGGGTGCTAGAAAGGGTTGCGAGTGCAGGCGTCGGAGCAGGAGCTCAAAAATCTATGTCCGAGCGACTCAGGGCTAATGGTGCAGAGGTATTCAGAGGTGTATCTGGCGTGGCACCTAGTACGGCAGAATATTGGTTGGAGGCGATGGAACGCATCATGGATGACCTGGACTTCTTAGCTGAGGAGAAACTGAAGGGTATAGTATCTCTTCTCCGGGATGAGTCGTATCAATGGTGGCTCACGGTTAGGGATGGAGCAATGGCTGACGACATCACTTGGGATTTCTTTAGAGCAGCCTATCAGAGGAAATACATTGGGGCTAGTTACATCGATGCGCGGCGCAAGAAGGCATTCTGAACTTGGTTCGGAGAAATAAGACGATGACGTAATATGAGGCGAAATTTTTTGGTGAGTCGGTATGCACGGGTATTGTGCGCCACGGAGCATGAGCGCTGTGTCAAATTTGAGGATGGGTTTGAGAGGCGAGTGCGGATGTTAATTGCCCCACAAGAGGGAAAGAGAGTTTGCGGTCTTAGTAGAGAGGCCAAGGTTGCTTGAGAGGAGGTAAAACAACATCGGTGAGATGGAACCGGGATAGGTGTTGGAATAAGAGGAGTTCGGGTCATCGTGGTCTCAGGGAATCAGCAAAAAAAGGGCTAGGTATGGTGGGCGAATCAAGTGGCGAGGCTGCTGCTGCTTTGCTACTCGATGGTCGCCACGGTGTGCTCGATGTGGGAAGTCTCACACGGGGAATGTTGGACTGGAAACAGAGGATGTTTCGAGTGTGGATCGATGGGGCATCGAGTGAGGATTGTCCACAGCGATCGCCTAGGCAGGCTGCGATCGGGATCGAGAATCGTACCGCATCGGGAGGATGGTCGGCACCACGAGGGGCCGTGGTTCACCGAGGAGGTAATGGCTCGGTAGAGGCCGGGAGCAGGCGCGAGGTGTAGCTGGTACAGCAGGTGAGACGACTTGGATTGGTCTACGCAATGAGGCGTCGAGAGGAGGCGGCGCACCGGATGTCATAACTGGTACGTTCTTAATCTTTGGTCTACCTTATAATGCTTTGATTGATATGGGTTCGACGTACTCGTATGTTGCCAGTAGCATAGCGGAAACAATGAACTTAGACTCTGAGATTACTTCTAGGAAGATGACAGTGATAAGCCCTCTAGGTCACTCTGTAGAAGTAAAAATAAACTATATAGGATGTACCCTAGAACTTCAAGGGGTCGTGTTTTTGGCTGACTTGATGGAACTGCCATTTGGGGAGTTCGATCTGATTCTCGGGATGGATTGGTTAGTGAAGTACCAGGCCAGTTTGGATTGCGCAGCTAAGCGCATGGTGTTGAAGACAATGGAAGGCGAAGAGGTGGTGATGATAGGTAATAGGAGAGATTACCTATCCAATGTTGTCTCTACGCTGAAAGCTGAGAAAATGGTAAGGAAAGGTTGCGAGGCATTTATGGTGCATGTCTGTGCTCTGGAAGCCAAGGATTCAGGTGTGGAGAGTGTCCAAACCGTGAGGGAATTTCTTGATGTATTCCCGGAGGAACTTCCGAGTTTGCCTCCCCCACGAGGTTGAGTTCGGTATAGATTTGTTACCAAAACCGCGCACGATATCTATTACCCCGTATAGGATGGCGCCAAAGAAGAATTGGTGGAGTTAAAGGCTCGGTTCGGGAGTTCTTTGACGAGTTTTCATCCGTGAGTGTATCACCTTGGGAGCACTGCTGCTTTTTGTTAAGAAGAAAGACGATACTATGCGGATGTGTATAGACTACCGCCAAATTTGAATAAGTTGACGATCAAAAACAATTATCCGTTGCCCAGGATAGACGACTTGTTTGATCAGCTTAAGGGTGCATCGGTATTCTCTAAGATAGATCTTAGGTCGGGGTATCATCAACTCAAGGTGAAGGAGGTTGATATTCATAAAACGGTGTTTCATACCCAGTATGGGCATTACGAGTTTCTGGTGATGCCATTCGGGTTGACTAATGCGCCAGCAGCATTCATAGACATGATGAATCGGGTGTTTCAGCCGTATTTGGATCAGTTCATCGTAGTGTTTATAGACGACATTTTGGTGTACTCGAAATCTGAAGAGGAGCATGATGCGCATCTACGGGTGGTTCTACAGATTCTGAGGGAGAAGCAACTATTCGCTAAGTTTAGTAAGTGCGAGTCCTGGCTTAAGGAGGTAGCTTTCTTGGGTCATGTGGTATCAGCTGAGGGGATTAGGGTGGATCCTCGAAAGATCGAGGCGCTGTTGGATTGGAAACCACCTAAGTCGGTTGCAGAGATTCGAAGTTTTCTGGGTTTGGTAGGATACTACAGAAGGTTCGTAGAGGGTTTTTCTTTGATAGCAGTGCCGCTGACTAAGTTTTTGAGGAAAGGGGTTCCGTTTGTGTTGTCTGAAAAATAGCAAGAGAGTTTCGACAAGTTAAAGAAGATTCTGACTGAAGCTCCGGTGTTGATTCAACCTGAGGCAGGGAAGGAATTCACGGTCTATTGTAATGCATCACATATTGGCTTAGGGTGTATGCTGATGCAAGATGGAAAGGTGGTCGCTTATGCGTCTCGGCAATTAAGGCCTCATGAGGGTAACTATCCGACACATGACTTAGAGTTGGCTGCAGTGGTTTTTGCCTTGAATATTTGGAGGCATTACTTGTATGGGGAAAAGTCGATAGTCTACACGGATCACAAGAGTCTGAAGTACCTCTTGACTCAGAAAGATTTAAATTTGAGGCGTGAAGGTGGATCGAGTTGTTGAAGGACTACGATTGCTCGATTGAGTACCATCCGGGTAAGGCTAACGTAGTAGGCGATCGCGCTGAGCCGTAAGGTGGTAGCAGATCGAGAGGTCGATGTTTGCTCACCTTAGTCTATATGACGACGGGAGTCTGTTGGCGGAATTGCAAGTAAAGCCGACTTGGATTGATCAGGTTAAGGAGAAACAACTAATAGATGAGGTTTTGAGTGCTCGGAGGTTGCAAGTGCGAGAATGGTGAATCGGAGGGTTACTGATTTGGGCGATGATGGAGTCTTGTGTGTTTTCAAGGGAAAGTATGTATGCCCAAGGACGTTGAGTTGAGATAGCGAGATTCTTCAGAAGCTCATAGCGGCCCATACGCTATACATCCCGAGGCGATAAGATGTATCGCGATTTGTGGGAAACGATTACGTGGCGTCTTAAGCGAGAAGTAACCGAGTTTGTGGGCAAGTGTTTGACATGCCCGGCAAGTTAAGGCCGAGCATCAATTACCGTCGGGGCTCATTGCAATCGGTAAAAGATTCCGCGATGGAAATGGGAAAGGATTACGATGGACTTTGTTAGTGGGCTTCCCACGCCTAGTAAGAAGGACTCGATCAGGGTGATTGTGGATCGTCCCGACTAAATCGGCTCATTTCATACCAATCGGGTTGATTATTCACTCCTGAGTTAGCCAAGTTGTATGTGGCCGAGATAGTAAGGTTGCATGGAGTGCCAGTGTCAATTATCTCAGATAGGGATACCAGGTTCACGTCGAGGTTCTAGAAAACTTTGCATCAGACATTGGGTACGAGGTTGGATTTCAGCACGGCTTTTCACCCGCAGTCTGATGGACAGTCTGAGAGGGTAATCCAAATTTTGGAAGATATGTTAAGGGGTTGTGTTCTGGATTTCAGCGGTAGTTGGGAGGAGTATCTACCATTGGCAGAGTTTGCTTATAACAACAGTTATCAAGCGAGTATTTAGATGGCACCATATGAGGCTCTATACAGACGAAAATGTCGTACTCCGACGTGTTGGATAGAACTGGGTGAACGGCAGATGTTGGGTCCGGAGTTGGTGACAGAAACAGAGGATAAGGTTAAGGTGATTCAGACTTGTCTTAAAGAAGCGTCGGATAGGCAGAAGTCTTACGCCAATCTTAAGCGCAGGGATATAGAGTATGCGGTGGGTGACAAGGTCTTTCTGAAGGTATCTCCATGGAAAAAGGTGTTGAGATTTGGGCAAAAAGGCAAGCTAAGTCCTAGGTTTATCAGGCGCAATCACGGTGTTGAAGCGAGTGGGACCGTGAGCTTATCACCGAGTTACTGGCGCAGAGTTAAGTTAGATTCACAACGTCTTTCATGTTTCAATGCTTAGGCGCTATCGGTCAGATCCGTCACATGTCGTGCCAGTTGCGGAGATAGAGGTGAGCTCGGACTTGTCTTTCAAGAGGAACTGCAGTGCAGATTTTGGATCGGGATGTCAAGGTTCTGCGTAGGAAGTCGGTTCCCTTGGTGAAAGTATTATGGCGGAACCATGGTACGGAGGAGGCCACGTGGGAATCGGAGGATGCGATGCGGCGAAGAATACCCTCAACTCTTCTCGACTGTAATTTCGAGGCCAAAATTATTTTTAAGGGGGTAGAACTATAACATCCTTAAATCGGGTCTCTGCATTTTGTATGTGTTTGCATGTGATGATATGCCCTCTGTGCTAGTGTAGCATGTTTTGGGGTCTAGGCATGACCTCGGGTTAGGCACAGGTCATGGCCAAAAGTTTGTTTTAGTGCTTAGGAAGAGGGAGCTAGGAGAGTTAGGGGATTAAAAGAATTTATTGAAGGGTTGGGACACAAACAACCTAGTGGCAAAGTGGCAAAGGAGGCGCCACTAAGGTGCCGTGTGGGTGACGCCACATGCGGGGAAGGAGTGCTTGGGTTCGAGCGGCGAACAGAATTGCACTTTCGCTTATTTTTTTCACGCTGAAGGGGAAGAGGAGTGCTCAGGATGGACTCTGGAAGATAAGGATGGAAGGGGTCAAACGGATTTGAAATGATGTAGGGGAGGAAATTTAGGAGTTTGAATCTTTTCAAACTCATTTGAAGGAGTTGGCCGAATTATGGACTTTGGGGAAGGAGGTGCAATCGGTTTTGGGTTCTTTGGAGGGTGGCCGAATGTGCTATGGGAGTCGAATCCCTTCATTCCCATTCCCTTTTCTTCTTCATCTCTACCACCTTCAAAAGCCAAAATCTTGTTGAGTTCTCTCCTCTCTTCTTTCAAGTATTTGGCCGAATACCCTTGGCCTTATTTTCTTCTCTTTTCACGTGATCTAGTCTCAATTGAAGTGTTGAATCTATCTCTTTCTTTTTGAGTCATAGCCGAATCTCCTGGTAAGTGACTTCTTCTTCTCTTCTTGATCGATTTGGGTAATGCCGAAACCCCACTTCCCTTCTATCTTCCCTTTTATTATAGATTCACATATATTAAACTCTATTCTTGTTCTTTCTTGGTAGCCAAAATCCCTAACATCACTTAGGGGTGCCGAACGTTGGTGCTTGGTAGCCGAATACAGTGGGTCTTTGGGATTTGGTTGCCGATCTAGGTAAGGGTTCTAGCGTTTGGATCTGTTTCTTATTCGTTCAAAAGCCGAAGGCTAATCAATTTTTTGTGTGCTAGTGCTTGGCCGATTGCAAGGGAGGTGCATCACATAGCTTCGGGATTTGGTTTGAAACCAAATCGGCATTAAGGTAAGGTGCTACCTTCGTGCGGCATATCTTCGGGATTTTGTGATTAAGCCGAATGGCTATATTTCTAAAAGTGTAGTGTGGACCGATTGTAGGAAAGGGGGGGAGGCAAACGTTTCGGGATCTCGTTAGTTTCGCGTAGTTTTGGGGTTTCGCTTAGATCTACGAATAGTCAGGTGTGTAATGCTTACACACTTCGTTAGTATGATATGTTTATTATGTTACTATTAATAGCCATTGAAACAGGTAGTTATGCTTTGTGGCATGAGCGTGGACTCCGGGTAAGTCCCCAGATTATGGATCTCGATATATGCTATCATGTCATTATTTACTGCTATGCCATGTGTTATTTGTGTCATCATACGTTATTATGCCACGATTGATATGGACTTGATGGTGGGATTGTTGAGAGGAGGGGGAAGAATTATTTGGGTATCACCGATGGTTTTGACCACACGACGGGTTGGCCCCGCCTTGATACTATTATTTGTGACTAAGTCCCAGTGGTTTTGACCACCGATGGTTTTGACCACATATGGATATTGTGACTTGTCCCGTTGGTTTGGTACCACGGGGGTTGGCCCCACATGTTGATTACGGGATTGTCATCGGTGGTTTTGACCACCACGATGGGTTGGCCCCATCACTTGATTTGTGACTACGGTCACCAAGTGGTTTTGACCACCAAAGGTTTTGACCACACGGGGTAGATAGAGGAGATCGGATGGTTAGGTTATGGGGTTGCATGATTTGCATGTTTTATTAATGACTTGTGTGACTCGCTATTCTATCGGGTTGGGGATTTATACACTCGAGTCTCGGTGACTCACCCTTTCCCCTATATTTTGAAGATGAGGCTTAGATCGCAGATTTGGAGCCGGGGAGGACTCGAGGTGGCCATGCTACTTATTTTCAGTTTTTGACTTGAAATTAAAATTCCGGTTTTTATTTATTTACTTTAAATTTGGTTTTGGTTTTGTAATAAGGCCGCTAAGTATTATTTTGGGTTTTTTTTAATTACTTGCTTTTATTTGATTTATATTATGCATGTGCTTAATAATTTGATTTGCTTAAATAACCGGTAAAAAGCAACGTTTTCAAATTTTATTTCTTAAACAACTCCAAACACAAATGGTTCTTAACTCGACTATGCTTAACTCACTTGGTTTTTAATAAGTATCGAAAGGTTTTCCAAAACTATAAACAACAAATGGATTTCCAACAAAAGAGGGTTTTTCCGGGTTTTAAAGCAACCAAAAACGATTTCAACTATACTCTACACGGGTTTTTCTAATCTTTTAAACGGTAAAGGAGTTTTCAATAGAAATAAATCGGCAAACTTGTTTTACTCAAAAAGTTTTTACTCCGTAAGACGCCAGGTTCGGTCGTGGTGTGTTGACCGGGTTTGGGGTGTTACACACCCCCGTGTGTCCATCCGTGTCTATATACTGTCTATTTCAACACGGTCACTAGGCACGCCCGTGTGCCCATTCGTGTCTATATACTAGCTATTTTAACACGGTCACTAGGCACGCCCGTGTTCCATGGCCGTGTATAACTAAGGTACATACTGCCAATTCACCCACGGTCTTAGGCACGCCCATGTGCCTCAACCGTGTGACATTATAGGCCATTTTGCAAGGCCAACATGCCACCCACTTAGGTCAAACCTACAAGCAACACATACCAAAACATATCATGCACATAAGGCAACCAAAAACTTACCAACATGACTATCCAATCTATGCATTCAATTCTCATTCAAACCATAACAAATTCAATACCAAAATCTATCTCAATTTCACTAATTCCTACTAGAATTTTACCAATACAAAGTTACCATTCAATAGTCAATTTCTCAACTCACAATTCATGCCAAAAGATGCATCACATATATCAAATTCATTCATGTTAAGAATAGCACATATCTAGCTACATCTCATGGCTACTTACAAACATCAAACATGATTCAAATGACCAGCCTATACATGCCATATTTAACTATATACATTGTTCCAAAATACCCCAAAATAGATTTGCCGATAGTGTGATTGAGATGCTGACGATCCCCTGATCCGAGCAAGCTTTACTGACACTGTAAAGCAGAGAAACAAATCACACAGTAAGCTTTATAAAGCTTAGTAAGTTCATAACATAATACATAATATCAACATGTCATCACATAGATTAATTTTACTATCACAAATAATGCCATCCACAACCAATATGTTCAATTAACTCACTCACAACCACATTCATAGCTTCACCAACCACATAGATTCCGAGCGTACCTTAGCCAACACTTAGTTGTCAAATACTTTTGCTAATCAATAATCACGATTCATTTAGATCCACATTCATTTCTTCCTCGATTCATTCGCACACTTAGTGCCTAAATAGTTAGCCGAAGCTTCATTAGCATCGTACACTTAGTACATCCATCTCAAACTGATCTTAAATTGGCATCGCATTTACGATTACCAACCACAAAGTCAAGCTTATACTACTCCGCACTCACACAGCGGTCTTTGTTTATCCCGATCATGTTTTCAAATACGCACACTTAGTGCCATTTAACTCAATCTATCACATTGCATCCATTTTGTAATAATAGCACACCACTTATTTCATAGCATTAAACATAGTTAAATACGGGTATTATGTCCGAACTTACCTCGAGCGTTGAACTATCGATACGGTCGATTAATCGAGCACTTTATCTTTGCCTCGATCTCGATCCAAACCTCTTCTCTCTTGGTCTATACACATTTAAAATCAATCCATTCAATCATCATTTCATTCAATTTAGCCCACATACACACATTTAGGGCATTTTTCATAATAGCCCTCATATTTTCACATTTCGACACTTTAGTCCCTAGTTCACAAAATCATCAAATTCACCAAATTCCACCTAGCACCATCTTCGCCAAATTTTACTAATATCCAAACAAACCCACACAATTCATTTATTTCACATTTTTAACCCTTCAATTTGCTATTTCTTCAATTTAGCCCTATTTAGCTAAATTCATCAAAAATTCATGAACAAAGTATATCCATCTAACTCATATCTTTCATTTAATACCATAAAACATCACAAAGCTCAACATAGCATCAATGGCATCTCACACAAACATCATTAATTCACAAAATTTCAACATGGGTTAGCTAGAGCACAAAGCAACGATTACAAAAACGTAGAAATTATAAAAACGGATAAAAATCTAACCTTGAATTAAGCTTGAATGTGCCGAAAATTAAAAAGGATAAAACCCTTTCTTCCTCCTTGAATTTTCGGTGATAGATGGATGAATAAAATCCACTATCATGCTTATTCCTTTCATTAACTATTAACATAATTATACATTTACCCATTTACCCTTTTAATAATCATATAAGACAAATATATATTATGGTTATCATGACATTCCACCATCCACTAACTTAAAATGGATTAATAACAACATAAGGCTTCCACCTTAATAAGCCAACAACATTTAAGTACTTATAATTCAGCACATAGCTTTTGCTCTTTACGCGATTTAGTCCTTTCTCTTAATTCGTCACACAAACGAGTAAGTTATCACACAGAATTTTCTCACAGACTATGTCACATATCATTCACACAGAAAATATCATTAAAATATTTTTTTTACGACCTCGGATTTGTGGTCTCGAACCACTGTTCCGACTAGGGTCTAAACTGGGATGTTACATATTACCTACAAAATCTATACTTACCAATCAAATAATAATCTCTCGTAGCATCGAAACTTACCAAAATCAATCTTGAATTTATATTTACTCCTACCTTTATTGCTCATCAACCGAATTTAAGCACCCGAAATGTCCTGAAGTTCAATTTATACACTTAAATTTTTCATATCCGATTTCAGACATTTAGTGCTCGGAAGTTCAACTCGCACACTTAGTGCTCATTATCCGATTTCACACACTTAGTGCTTGGAAGTTCAATTCGCACACTTAGTGCTCGTTATCCGATTTCGCACACTTAGTGCTCGGAAGTTCAATTCGCACACTTAGTGCTCGTTATTCGATTTCGCACACTTAGTGCTCGGAAGTTCAATTCGTACTATTAGTGCTCAATATCCGATCTTCTCTCCATCCATACAAATACATATATCCTTGTCTTCTAATACTATATATATATATACAAATACTCATTTCCAATTCAACTCATTCATCACATAGAACATTATCACATTCGGAATTATACATATATACACCTTATTCGAATACAACCATCTCACATTTGATTATATCAATGATACATACATAAATATACACATTCCATTCAAATGAACAAAAGGCTTAAATGTCTACCCCACATTCGGCTAAATACATTTATTAATCAACATCACGTTCGGCTTTAAGACATTATACATACTTACTTTTATTATATACATAAACATTCATATAGATTAGAACAATTTCATTACAACCCAATTGCTTAAAAACTTACCTCGAAAATCGACGGATTAGGTTTCCTGGCTATTCGTTCAACTTCGCTTTTCCCCGAACCAATACCGATTCTTTTTGTTCTTGATCTAAATAATTTCAAATTAAGCTAATTCAACATTTTTTTCATTCAATTTAGTCCATAAACACATAATCGGGCAAATTATAATATTACCCCTGACATTTATAATTTTTACAATTTAGTCCATATTGCACAAAACACAAAATACTCAAAATTTCAAGGTACTCATGTTTAGCCGAATTTTCATAGTGTTCATATAAGTCCATACAATTCATTTATTTCCCATTTTAGTCCCTCTAAAATTTATTTTTGCAATTTAATCCTAATTACTCAATTTCATCCAAACTTCAAAGACAAAACTTGTTAATCTAACATATATAATCAATATTTCATCATCAACCCACAAAAACAACAAGCTCTCTTCAATGGCAATTCACAAAATACACAACCAATTCAAAAATTCAAGCATGGGTTAGCTAAATCACATAGCAACGATCTCAAAAACGTAAAAATTATCAAAAACCGAGTTAAAACTCACCTTGAATTAAGCTCAATTCATGGCCGAATGTTGCAAGGTTTTCTTTATTTTTCTTGTGCTAAGTTTCGGCTATGGCTTAAAAGATGATAACCATGGCTTTGTTTTAGTACAAATAACATATATATTAACATTTTATTTAATTACCTATTTAACCTTTATTATAAAATAACTAGACATTATAACATAAGGTTAGTCTTGTCCATGGTCGCCCACTAACTTTAAAAATGGGCTTTTTGCATTTTAAATGCTTCCATTTAAAAAGACATCCATAATTGGATCCTAACACATTAAACTATCAAGTTTTCACTTTACGCGATTAAGCCCATTTTAATAATTCGACACTCAAACGATAAAATTAAATCACAAAAATTTCACACCTATCAATTCACACAAAATGAACATAGAAAATAATATTAAAATATTTTCTTGACTCGGATTAATGGTCCCAAAACCACTATTCTGATTAGGGTTAAAATCGGACTGTTACAACTCTCCCCCCTTAGGGATTTTCGTCCCAGAAAATCTTACCGGTGAATAGGTTAGGATAACGTTCTTTCATTGAATCCTCAAGCTCCCAAGTTGCTTCCTCGACCCAATGCTTATGCCACAATATTTTCACCAACGAGATTTTCTTATTACGCAACTCTTTCACTTCGCGAACCAAAATACGAATCAGCTCCTCTTTATAGGTCAAATCAGACTGAATCTCAATCTCTGACGGACTAATCACATGAGAAGGATCGGATCTATATCGTCGAAGCATCAAAACATGGAAAACATTGTGGATCTTTTCTAACTCAAGTGGCAACATCAACCTGTATGCAACCGGCCCGATACGCTCAATAATCTCGTACGGTCCAATAAATCTTGGACTCAGCTTGCCCTTGCGACCAATTCTAAGTATTTTGTTCCAAGGCGAGACTTTCAAAAATACCCGGTCACCAATCTGAAACTCTATATCTTTACTCCGCATAAGATTTCTGACGGTTTGACGCTGCTTTCAAACTTTCGCGGATCACTTTTACTTTTTGTTCAGTCTCTTTGATTAAATCGACCCCGTGTATCTTGCTTTCACTTAGCTCAGTCCAATACAAAGGTGTACGACATTTACGACCGTACAAAGCCTCGTAAGGTGCCATTTTGATACTTGATTGAAAGCTATTATTGTACGCAAATTCAATCAAAGGCAAGTATCGTTCCCACGTACCCTCGAACTCGAGAACACAACATCTCAACATATCCTCAAGTATTTGAATAATTCTCTCAGATTGACAATCCGTTTGAGGGTGAAAAGCTGTGCTGAAATGCAATTTAGTACCTAATGCATCTTGCAGTTTCTTCCAAAACCGCAATGTGAACCTCGGATCTCTATCCAAAACAATAGAAATGGGTACTCCATGTAGTCATACAATCTGAGAAATATACAATTCAGCTAGCTTATCAAGTGAGTAGTCTGTACGAATCGAAATTAAGTGAGCCGATTTTGTCAATTTATCATTAATAACCCAGATTGCATCTTTCTTGCTCAATGTTAACGGTAACCCAGATACGAAATCCATTGTGACTCGATCCCATTTCTATTCGGGTATCATAATCGGCTGAAGCAACCCAGACACTACCTGATGCTCGGCTTTTACTTGCTAACATATCAAACATTTCGACACAAAATCTGAAATATCTCGTTTCATACCATGCCACCAGTAATGCTGTTTCAAATCATTATACATTTTTGTGCTTCCTGGGTGAATTGAAAATCTACTATTATGAGCTTCATTACAAATCATCCGAATCAACTCCGGATCCTTTGGTACACATATTCGGTTTTTGAACCGTAAGCATCCTCAAAGATCAATCTAAAATTACGAGTCGAGATTCAAACCACGATGATTCCTTTTTGCTAATAAGTCATTATCAACCATTTGAGCTTCAGAATCATTGAACGAATAACAGTCTCGCTTTCAATCTGCAATAATCACACCATCGTCAGTCATAGCTATACCTGCGTTCATTACACGTAAAGCAAACAGTGATTTTTAGCTTAAAGCATCGGCAACCACATTAGCTTTTCCTGGGTGATAATCAATCACAAGCTCGTAGTATTTTAACAATTCCAACAATCATCGTTACCTCAAATTCAGATCCTTCTGAGTCATTAAGTATTTTATACTTTTATGATCAGAATAGACATGGCATTTTTCACCAAACAGATAGTGACGCCATATTTTCAGAGCAAAAACTATGGCAGCTAACTCGAGATCATGCGTCGGATAGTTCTTTTCGTGCGGTTTTAACTATCTCGAGGCGTAGGCTACAACCTTACCATATTGCATCAAAACACAGCCCAAACCATTCAAGGATGCATCACTGAAGATAATGAACTCTTTACCTGACTCTGGCTGAACGAGTACTGGAGCTTCAGTCAAATGAGCTTTCAACTGATCAAAACTTTTCTGACACTTTTCTGACCACTCGAACTTAATATCTTTCTGTAACAGCTTTGTCATCGGAGCTGTAATCATTGAGAACCCTTTCACAAAGCCTCTATAATAACCGGCTAGTCCCAGAAAACTCCGAACTTCAGAAACATTACGCGGGGGTTTCCAATCAAGTATAGCCGAAACCTTACTCGGATCAACCCGGATACCTGATGCTGAAATGACATGCCCCAAGAAGCTTACTTTGCGTAACCAAAACTCACATTTACTGAATTTCACGTACAACTGCTTATCACGCAAAATCTGTAACACAAGTCTCAAGTGTTCAGCATGCTCGGTTTCATCACGCGAATAGATCAGGATGTCATTTATAAACACTACCAAAAACCGATCTAGATACTGTCTGAATACCCGATTCATCAAATCCATGAAAACAGCAGGGGCATTAGTGAGTCCAAACGGCATCACGAAGAACTCATAATGGCCGTATCTCGTTCGGAAAGCAGTCTTAGGTACATCTAAATCTCTAACTCGCAGCTGATAATAACCTAATCTTTAATCGATCTTCGAGAATACTGAAGCTCCCTTTAACTGATCGAATAGATCATCAATGCATGGAAACGGGTATTTATTCTTTATGGTCACTTTATTGAGCTGTCGATAATCGATGCACATTCTCAAAGTTCCATCTTTCTTCTTTACGAATAACACCGGGCGCACTTGGGGAGAGAAACTCGATCGAGCGAAACCTCTATCTGTCAATTCTTGTAACTGAGCTTTCAACTCTTTTAATTCAGTCGGTGCCATTCTATACAGAGCTATCGAGATCAGAGTCGTCCCTGGCACTAACTTGATTCCAAACTCTACCTCTCGAATAGGTGGCAAACCCGACAATTCTTCTGGAAACACATCTGGATATTCAGATACAACCGGTACAGATTCAATCTTCTTTTCGATTACTTTACTATCAATTACATAAGCAAAGTAAGCTTCGTAACCCTTTCTCATATACTTTCAAGCCAACATCGAAGATATCACTGCTGGTAGCCCATTTAAATCTGTAGATTCATTCTGAATTATCTCATTGTTCTGGCACCGCAGATCAATAGTCTTTCGTCTGCAATTTACTATAGCGTCGTGCACAGTTAACCAATCCATACCGAGGATGATATCGAACTCATCAAATGGTAGTAACATCAAATCAGCCAAAAAACATGAATCTCGAATCATCAAAGGGCAATTCTTGCACATCTTATCAACTAGCACACACCGGCCCAAGGGGTTCAAAACCCGAATCACAAATTCAGTAGACTCGACAGGTAGAGTCTTACTGAATAGTAATGTTTCACACACATTGGAATGAGTTGAACCGGGGTCAATCAGAGCAATTTCACTAGTATTAAAGAGAGTAAATATACCGGTGATGACATCTAGAAATGAAGCCTCCTCTTGGGCACGAATGGCATAGGCTTTAGCTGGCACACGAGCCTCTGATCGAATAGCTGTATCCGAAGTCCCTCTCTGAGTGCCACTCCTACCTCCCACATTTCGAGGTGGTCTACCTCTAGCTGCAATACCACTCGGTCTTGTACTCTGAGCATTATCTTTCTCAGCTAACTCCGGGCAATCCCGAATGAAGTGATCCTGCGAACCACACTTGTAGCAAGCTTGGTTGTTGGACTTGCCCCAACATTCTCCAAAATGTCGCCTACCACACTGCTGACACTTAGGTTTATCCGGTCCAGTATTCCCAACACTAGCAATCGAGGTGGCTCGTGAACTTACTAGTGGTCGTTCTCGAATAGAGATCCTAGTATTAGCCTTGGATCAGCTATTGTCATTTCCAAACTTCTTTGATGATGATTGAGAAAATTTACCCGCTGATCTCTTACGAAAATCTCTAGCTTCGAACTCGGCTTTTCGTTTTTCTTTCCCTAGTTCTTCGGCTTTGCCAGCTCGCTCAACAAGTATCACGAACTCATTTATTTCAAGTATACCAACAAGTAATTTTATTTCTTCATTTAACCCTTCTTCAAATCTTCTGCACATGGCAACCTCTGATGAAACACACTCGCGGGCATAACGGCTAAGTCTCAAAAACTTGCGTTCCTACTCGGATACGGTCATACGACCCTATTTAAGCTCGAAAAATTCCTTGCGTTTCAAATCTATGAATCGCTGACTAATGTATTTCTTGCGAAACTTCGTCTGAAAGAAGTCCTAAGTGACTCGTTCTTTCAGAACAACTGAAACCAGAGTGTTCCACCAGTAATAAGCAGAATCTCGTAATAAGGATATAGCACATCTCAGGCACTCATCAGGGATACAAGATAGTTCATCAAAAACACGAATTGTATTATCGAGCCAAAATTCAGCTCGTTCGGCATCATCATCCGTTTTAGCTCTAAAATCTTGAGCCCCGTGTTTTCTAATCCTGTCGACCGAAGGCTTATTCATTCTCTCAGGATTAATGATCGGAGGTACCACAGGTACTACAGGTGGAGTATTTGGATTTAGGGGTGGTTGAATAGCCTGATTGGTCCGGATGTATTGATTGAACCAATCATTCATTATACTAAAGAAGGCTTGTTTAGCCCCCTCATCATGGTTACTTGTTGCTGGTCGAGATTCAACTGGCGCGGTCCCTTGCGCGGGAGCGGGCGCCACACTTTCGACATCATCAGCTACGGCTCGCTCGGGATCAGGATCCATTTACTATATAAAATAAGGAAACACATCTCACAGTCAGAAGTCATCACACTATCATAGTAAAAATTATGGCATGTATAGCTAAACTCACACGCGCTACGTTAGTCCGAGAACCGACTAAACCGTAGCTTTGATACCAATCAAATGTAGCACCCCTAACCCGTATCCCTCGCCGAATTAGTGTTAAAGGTATTATCGGACAGATCAAAAACTTTAATAGACAATTTGTAAAATAAATCATCAATCACACTCATCATCTGACATCATAGTGTCCTTTTTCTTAGATCTACGAAACCTTAGTCATGCATTAAACAGAGTCAGGACTAAACCAGAACACATACAAAAATTCTTAGAAATTTAAAACTTTTCTAAGTTTCAGGGGTTACACGCCCGTGTGGGCAGGCCGTGTGCCTCCCACGGCTACTAGACACGCCCATGTGCCTTCCCCGTGGTCGAATCTGACTTAACTCCACGGCCACCAAGCAAGTCCGTGTACCTTGGCCGTGATCGATTATGACTAAACCACATGGCTACCAAGCACGCCCATGTGTCATGGCCATGTACTCTTAGCTAAATACTGACTTACACCCACGGTCATCAGGCACGCCCGTGTGCCACAACCGTGTGGTATAATAGGCCATTTGCAAGGCCAAAATGCCGCCCACATAAGGGTCAAACCTACAAGCATATGAGTAAAGCAAATCATGCACATTTGACAACCAAGATCATACCAAAATAATCTACCAATCTCTACATTCCAATCCAATTCTATTCATGCCAATTTAAAAGACTAAAACACATGTGTACATAAGCATAATTCATCCATATTTACTAACCAAAAACTTAACCATTTCAAAGGCAATCAAGTCATACCAAAACATGCATCATATATCATTTTCATTAATACATATTACCAACACATAACTAGCCAAATCACATGGCTAGATTCATCTCCGAACTTATACAAATTAGCTAGCCTATACATGCCATAGTTTCAAACGATGTACTACTTATAAAGTACCAAAGATAGCTGATAGTGTGATAGACTTCATGATGATCCCCGAGCTCGAGCTTAGACTTCAAAACCTAATAAGCAACACAACAACCACACAAAGTAAGCTATCTTAGCTTAGTAAGTTATAAGCAATTACATATAACATTGCTTTTAAACATTTTAAAAGAAAATTTACACATTTCATAACCCCTTTAACCGAGTATACCATAATTCCATAATAGGCATCACACAAGTATATAATCCATTTCTCAATTTAATACAAATGCATACCAAACTATTACCTTTCATAGCTCCAAAAACCGCATATGCATATATTTAACTATTGATATCTTATACATATATTACTTACAAAATCTATACTTACCAATCAAATAATAATCTCTCATAGCATAGAAACTTACCAAAATCAATCTTGAATTTATATTTACTCCTACCTTTATTGCTCATCAACCGAATTTAAGCACCCAAAATGTCCTGAAGTTCAATTTATAAACTTAAAGTTTTCATATCCGATTTCACACACCTAGTGCTCGGAAGTTTAATTCGCACACCTAGTGCTCATTATTCGATTTCGCACACTTAGTGCTCGGAAGTTCAATTCGCACACTTAGTGCTCGTTATTTGATTTCGCACACTTAGTGCTTGAAAGTTCAATTCGCACACTTAGTGCTTAATATCCGATCTTCTCTCCATCCATACAAATACATATATCCTTGTCTTCCAATACTATATATACATATACTCATTTCTAATTCAACTCATTCAACCCATAGAACATTATCACATTCAGAATTATACATATATACACCTTATTCGAATACAACCATCTCACATTTCATTTCCACATTTGATTATATCAATGATATATATATAAATATACACATTCCGTTCAAATGAACCAAAGGCTTAAATGTCTACCCCACATTCGGCTAAATACATTTATTAATCAATATCACATTCGGCTTTAAGACATTATACATACTTAATTTTATTAAATACATAAACATTCATATAGATTAGAACAATTTCATTACAACCCAATTGCTTAAAAACTTACCTCGGAAATTGACAGATTAGGTTTCTCGGCTATTCGTTCAACTTCGTTTTTCCCCGATCCAATCCCGATTCTTTTTGTTCTTGATCTAAATAATTTCAAATTAAGCTCATTCAACATTTTTTTTTCATTCAATTTAGTCCATAAACACATAATCGGGCAAATTACAATTTTACCCCTGACATTTACAATTTTTACAATTTAGTCCCTATTGCACAAAACATAAAATACTCAAAACTTTAAGGTACTCATGTTTAGCCAAAATTTCATAGCGTTCATATAAGTCCATACAATTCATTTATTTCCCATTTTAGTCCCTCTAAAATTTATTTTTGCAATTTAATCCTAATTACTCAATTTCATCCAAACTTCAAAGACAAAACTTGTTAATCTAACACATATAATCAATATTTCATCATCAACCCACAAAAACAACAAGCTCTCTTCAATGGCAATTCACAAAATACACAACCAATTCAAAAATTCAAGCATGGGTTAGCTAAATCACATAGCAACGATCTCAAAAACGTAAAAATTATCAAAAACCGAGTTAAAACTCACCTTGAATTAAGCTCAATTCATGGCCGAATGTTGCAAGGTTTTCTTTATTTTTCTTGTGCTAAGTTTCGGCTATGGCTTAAAAGATGATAACCATGGCTTTGTTTTAGTACAAATAACATATATATTAACATTTTATTTAATTACCTATTTAACCTTTATTATAAAATAACTAGACATTATAACATAAGGTTAGTCTTGTCCATGGTCGCCCACTAACTTTAAAAATGGGTTTTTGCATTTTAAATGCTTCCATTTAAAAAGACATCCACAATTGGATCCTAACACCTTAAACTATCAAGTTTTCACTTTACGCGATTAAGCCCATTTTAATAATTCGACACTCAAACGATAAAATTAAATCACAAAAAATTCACACCTATCAATTCACACAAAATGAACATATAAAATAATATTAAAATATTTTCCTGACTCGGATTAATGGTCCCGAAACCACTATTCCGATTAGGGTCAAAATCGAACTGTTACAAAGAGATTTCAATTAATCAACCTAGGGTTAGACGTTAGTAGCCTCGAGAGAGGTATTAATATAAATTAGGGAATCCTACGGATCAGGTCAAGTGAATAAATCGTCTGGTTCAGAGTTAAATAACAAGTGAAGTCTAAGTGGATTCCTCCTTGGGTATTGTCTTAATCAATTGGTTTTTCCCACAAGTATTTTCCCCAATCCATTCTCTGTGTCTTAGCGTCTTTAGCTTATTAGTTAGTTAATTTTAAAATAAACAAAAAATCCCTTAATTCTTAGGCTAAATAATAAAAAGAAAGTCAGTATTAGTACTTTTGATTCCTTTGGGTTCGACAATCTGGTCTTGCCACTAAGCTATACTACTGTTCGATAGGTGCACTTGCCTCAATCGTGGTGATAGTTAGTTTCTAGGCTAGATCATTCATTATATAAATATTAAGACTATCGATACCAACGATCAGCCATTATCATCTTCTTTGGCTGAAAATACAAGGGAAAAAAAAGAAAAAGAAAGCTAGGGTGCGGCACTTGTGAGCTCCAATTGGTAAGTGTTTTGAGTTCGGTTTTGATAATTTCTACGTTTTTTGTGATCGTTGCTTTGTGCTTTAAGTACCCCATGTCTTAATTTTTGAAATTGTTGGTGATTTTGTAAGATGCCATTGATGAATGTTTGAGCTTTGTGATAGTTGATGATGAAATATGAAAGATAGGTGATAGATTAACATATTTTGTCTTTGAATTGTTGGTGAATTTGAGTAATTTGGGCTAAATTGTGAAAGTGAGAAATTAGAGGACTAAAATGTGAAATAAATGAAATATGTGGGCTTGTATGCACATGAGGAATATTTGACCAAGCATGGGAATATTAAAATTATGTGTATTTTGTGATTTTAAGAAATAGGGACTTAAGTGTCGAAATGTGAAAATGTGAGGGTTATTTTGTAAAATGCCCTAAATATGTGTGTTTGGACTAAATTGAATGATTTGGTGATTGAATGAGCTAAATTTGAATATGCATAGATCAAGAGAAGAGAAATTCGGACTTAGATTGAGGCAAGAATAAAGTGCTCAATTGATTGACTTGTTTTGTAACTTTGACGTCCGAGGTAAGTTCGTGTATAATACGAATTATTTAATTCATATTTATGTGTTATGAAATGAATGAATATGTGGTTGATGAATTAGAAATGCTATAATCGGATTTGAGAAATGTGGCACTAAGTGTGCGCAATTAGAATTGAGACAGAGGTGAATGACACTGTGCGTGCAAAATAAAGAAAGTATCGATTACATTGATTAGCACTGTGTGTACGATACCGAGTTAAAATCGGTTTAATGTAAAGGCACTAAGTGTACGATGATATTTAAGCTTCGGCTAAGAGATTGGCACTAAGTGTGCGACTAAATCGAATGAATAATGAAGATTGATCGAAATGTGGTATTGAGCATTGAATAGTAAGAATGATCGTTAACTAAGTGTTGGCAAAGGTATCTACAGAACCTATGTGGTTTATGACTTTGTAAATGGATAAATGGACGGTTATGTGAGTATTGGCTATAGATGAAATTGTGTATTATTGTGAATTGATCTATGTGATGGTTTGTTTTACATATTGAATTTGAATCATTGAGTTAATTTATTATATTATGAACTTACTAAGCTTTTAAGCTTACTGTGTGAAATGTTTCTCTATTTTACAGTGTCATTAAAGCTAGCTCGGATCCGAGAATCATCAGCGACTCAATCACACTATCGGCTATCTATTTTGGTACTTTTGGAAGTTGTATATATTTGGTATATGGCATGTATAGGCTAGTGATTATGGCATGTTTTGAAATGTTTAAGTCTTGCCATGTGATATGGCTTGGTAGTTTGATGATTTTGGTATGTGCCTTAGATGTGTGAAAAGGATGGTTAAAGATGTGTATATGTGATCTATGTGAGTGATCATTTTGATATAAAGTAGTAGAATGGAAATGGTATGTATTATGATAGTTTTGGTAGGGATTAAATGATGAATGGATTATATGATTTGGAATGTGAAAGTGATGCTTTAGATGGACATGTTTGAATTGATTTTTATGTATGGAAGTAAATGGTATAGTTGATGAATATTTGGTGTATATTTAGTATGTTTTGAATGCATGTGAGACAGGAATTTGAATTGGTTTGATGCTTGTAGATGATCCTAAAGTGTGGGTGGCAAATTGGCCTTGCAAATGGCCTATTTTTGCCTGCACGATTGAGCACACGGGCGTGTGGCTCGATCGTGTCCCTGAAATTTGAAATTTGATTCAAGTCAGGCTCGCACACGGGCTAGACATACGGGCGTGTGAATGGCCGTGTGATACAAGTCAGTGTCGACCACGGGTGAAGCACACGGGCATGTCTTCGGCTGTGTGATGCAAGTTAGTGTTGACCACGGCTGGGACACACGGGCATGTTCGAGGCCGTGTGAGGCACACGGCCTACGCACACGGGAGTGTGACCCCTGTAACTTAGAAAAATGATAAGTTTCAGAAAAATTTCGTATGTGTTCGGTTTAGTCCTGACCCCTTTTTAATGTATGTTTAAGGTCTCGTAGACCTATTTAAGGGACTCAATGATGTTTATTGATTGTGGTTCAATGTTGTATGAAATAAGAGGTTAAAGGTTACGATTTGATCGGTAATACCTCGTAACCCTAGTCCGGTGATGGATACGGGTTAGGGGTGTTACATTTAATTGGTATCAGAGCTACGGTTTAGTCGATTCCAGGACTAACATAGTGTGTGAGAGTCTAGCTATACATGCTATATATATACCTGTGATAGTGTGATGATTCCTGACAGTTAAAAATGTGTTTTTATATAGAAAATGGAGCCCGATCAAGCAGTTGCTGATGATGTTGAGAGTAATGCACCTTCTCCCGCTCAAGGGACAACGCCGGCCAAATCAAGGCCGATAGCTAGTAGCCACGAGGGAGAGGCAAAGCAAGCCTTCTTCCAAATGATGAGTGAGTGGTTTACGGAGTTCGTTCGAACGTGTAACAGCCCGATTTAGGGCCTAGTCAGAATAGTGGTGCGAGACCACAAATCTAAGTTACTAAATTGAGTTCTTAAGTTACAAGTCTTGGCATTGAAGAGTTATTATGAGAGGAATACCCATATAAGCCCAAGCCAAGGCATGGCATTGGTGAGTCTCCAAGCAAAGTTGTCATGTAAGTCCAAGACAAGTCTTGGCATTGAAAAGTTATCATGAGATAAAGATCCCATGTCAGTCCAAGCCAAGGCATGGAATTGGTGAGTACCAAGGAAGATTTCATGAAAGTCCAAGCCAAGGCTCGGCATTAACAAGTAAAGATACCAAGTAAGACCATGTCGAGAGATGGCAATGGTAAGTTCCCAAGGGAACTCATAAGGAAGACTTCGTGTAAGCCCATGTCAAGACATGGCATCAATACCAAGTAAGAGATCCCATGTAAGACTATATCAAGGATATAGCATTGGCATCAAGGCACATGTGTTTTGAGATTTAGTATCCTCTGTTATTCATAGTAATTCATCGGGCAAAAGAGTAAAGATTAAATGAGAAAGTAAGAAAGTTAAGTAAGTAAAGTTATTATCAAGTTATGCTAGTCAGACTTAATTAAGAGTATTATTTTTGATATGAATGATGAAGTTGAGATTATGCTTATCATAGTAAAGTATACTGATCTATGTGATCAAGTGTTACAGGTATCTTGTTTACCATACGAGCATGACAATAGTAAGTACCATGAGATATGTAAGAATTAGTAAGAGTAAGTAAGCTTAAATACTTGAGATTTCATAATGCCATTGTTTATGATGAATGGTTAATGTTAAGAAAATATATTGCTATGAGAATTACATGCAAACTTACTATGCTAAATGCTTACGTCCTTTATTCTTTCTTTCCATGTAGTCCCGCCAAGCTAATCTCGTGGATCATCGTCATCGGAGCTCAGAGCACACTATCAATCGCTATTTTGGTATAGCCAAGTTGTTTATATTAAGTATGGCATGTATAGGAAACATTTCATTTTGAGTTATGTTTTAAAACTAGCTAAAGTGTTGGCTATCAAGCTTAGTATTCTTTTTGTATATGGCCAAAGAGATGAGTCATGAATGATTAAGTATGTATGTTTTAATCTATCAATGAAGTATGCATCCTTGTTCATGTTAGATGTAATACTTGAGTTGCTGAATTGAGCATGAGTTTGTCTTGATTTCAGGGTGGCAATTGGCTTGGTAAATAGCCTCTAAGTGCCAACACGGATGGACACACGGGCGTGTGTCTAGGCCGTATGCACCCTATACCTTTGTATCTTAAGTCAGAACAGACCACGGGCTAATCCCACGATCGTTTGTTTAGGCCATGTGTGATACACGGTTAGAACATGGGCGTGTGCCCCGGCCGTGTGAACAAGTCAGTATATCAAGGTATAGCACACGGTTTCAGTCCACGGGCGTGTCAAGGCCGTGTGAGATTAGTCAGTGTTGACCATGGTTGGGAGACATGGGCATGTCTTAGGGGTACACGGGCGTGCCCCAAGCCACATGGGCGTGTGACCCCTGTTTCAAGGAAAAGTTCTCAATTATATTCTGAAAGTTCCCGGATATGTGTTTCAGGCCTCATAGGCCCATGATATGTACGTTTTGACTAAGAAAGAAGAGTTTCTATTTCGGAATAAAATTTTACAGCCCGTAAGTACATGTTTATGTGAGTCCAAGCATGGTAATGTCTCATATCCAGTCTTAGCCTTGGACTCGGGTATGGGGTGTTACATTTAGTGGTATCAGAGCTACGATTTTGTCGGTTCTAGGACTAACGTAGCTCGAGCACGAGTCTAGCTATACATGCCATACGTAAGAATGTTTTTATAATGATAGTGTGACGACTCCTGACGACTTAAATTATGTTTATACATTTAGTAAATGGATCCCGATAGAGCCGTGGCGGATGACGTGAAAATGCTTGCACCGGCTCCCATTGAAGGGACTGTGTCGAATAAGAATGAGAATAGACCCACTACGGTGAGTCAAGAAGGAGGAGAAGAGGCTAGAGAAGCCTTCCTCCATATGATGAATACATGGTATACGGAGTTCGTTAAATGCGAACCCGACTCATAACCCCTCCACCCCTACCTATTCCTCAACCTATCCCGGTAGCCCCTCAAGTAGTAGAGGTGGTAAGAGGAGAGAAGCCTCCAGCTTGATAGAATCGGAAACATGGGGCGAGAAGAATTCTGGCTAGAAAATATGATGATCCTAAAAGTTGAATTACAGTTAGAAAATACCATCAGGGTATTTAATGAGTTGTTGTGCACATCTGAGGAATACATGAAGTGTGTAGTCTCTCTTTTAAGAGATTCTGCCTATCAATGGTGGAATACATTGGTGTCTGTGGTACCGAGGGAAAAGGTCACATGGGAATTCTTCCAAGAAGATTTCAAGAAAAAGTATATCAGTCAAAGGTTCGTGGACCAGAAAAGAAAGGAATTTCTAGAGTTAAAGCAAGGCAAAATGTCTGTGACTGATTATGAGAGTGAGTTTTGTATGGCTCAACAAATACGCTCGAGAATGCATGTCCACCGAGGCCATCATGAGTAAGAGATTTGAAGATGGGCTAAATGAGGACATCAAATTGTTTGTTGTTGTCCTAGAACTGAAGGAATTTGTTGTGCTAGTAGAGAGGGCTTGTAAAGCCGAAGAACTAGTAAAGGATAAGGGAAAGTCTGAAATAGAGTCTCATGACTCTAAAAAGAGACAGTGGAATAAGTCATTCCAATCCATATCCAAGAAGTCAAGAGATTTCTCCACCCGATCGGCTACTTTCACTGGGTTTTCAAGGAAGGACAAGAGTAAGCAGTATTCGGGAAGTACGGCACAGACAACCTCAGTTGCTAGTGTGGGGAACATCCGATCGGATAGACCCGAATGCCCACAGTGTGGCAGACGTCATTTTGGAGAAAGTCGAGCACATGAAAATGCATGTTTCAGATGTGGTTCCCAGGACCACTACATAAAAGATTGTCCAGAGACAATGAAAGAAGATAGAGCTCAAAACCCGAGATCCGAGAGTGTAGTCGAGGAAGACCGCAAAGGCACCCGTGAAGTGGGGCAAGTGGAAGGGTAACCCTAGAGAGCGGTGCAAGACCCGAGGGTAGGGCGCCTGCGAGGACTTATGCCATTCGTGCTCGCGAAGAGGCATCTTCTCCTGATGTTATTATGGGTACCTGTTCTCTTCATGATGTTAAAGTTATTGCTTTAATATATCCCGGATCCATACACTCTTACATTTGTATAAAACTAGTATCCAAAGATGAATATGCCTATAGATTCTCTGAAATTTACGATTAAGGTGTCTAATCCTTTAGGCAAGAGTGTGTTAGTTGATGAAGTATGTAAAGATTGTCCATTAATGATTAGAGGTCATTACTTTAAAGAAAATCTTATGTTGCTACCATTTGATGAGTTTGACATCATTGTTGGTATGGACTGGTTGACCACTCATGATGTAATAGTTAATTGTGGGAAGAAATATATTGAGACGAGATGTGAGAATGGGGATATTCTCCATATAGAATCAGATGAGCAAAGTAAATCACCGGCAATGATTTTTCACATGACGGCACAGAGATACATAAGAAAGGGGTATGAGGCATATTTGGCCTTTTTGATGAATGATAAAGAAACAGAGTTAAAGATTGAGTCGATCTTGATAGTATGTGAGTGCGTGGATATTTTTCTGAAGAATTACCAGGACTACCCCAAGAAGAGAGATTGAGTTCGGCATTGAACGGCTCCGTCTTGTACCAATATCTATTACTCCTTACTGAATGGCTCCAACAGAGTTAAAGGAGTGAAGTCACGATTGTAAGAGTTGTGAGATAAAGGCTTTGCTAGGTCAAGTTGTTCTCCCTGGGGTGCTCCAGTTTTATTTGTGAAAAAGAAAGATGGCACCATGAGATTGTGCTTAGATTACCGTCAGCTTAATAAAGTGATGGTGAAGAACAAGTACCCATTGCCTAGGATCGATGATTTGTTCGATCAATTGAAAGGATCCACTGTGTTCTCCAAAATAAACTTGAGATCAGGGTACTATCAGTTAAGAGTAAAGGAATCATATGTGTCTAAGACAGCTTTTTGAACAAGGTATGGGCTTTATGAATTTATAGTCATGCCTTTTGGTTTGACCAATGCTCCTGCGGTATTCATGGACTTAATGAACAACATTTTTAGACCATACCTCAACAAGTTTGTAGTCGTTTTCATTGACGACATACTGATTTATTCCCGAGATGAGAATGAGCATGCTAAGCACCTACGGACAGTTTTACAGATTCTACGAGAAAATCAGTTGTATGCCAAGTTCAGTAAAAGCGAATTTTGTCTCAAGGAAGTAGGATTTCTGGGACATATTGTCTCGGGAGAAGGAGTTCGAGTAGACCCCAGTAAGATTTCGGCTATTATGGACTGGAAGCCACGAAGAATGTCTCTGAGGTTAGAAGTTTCCTATGCCTAGCCGGCTATTATAGACGATTCGTCAAGTGGTTTTCTATTATTGCAACCCAATGACTAAATTGTTACGAAAAATGTGAAGTTTGAGTGGACAGAAAGATGCCAACAAAGTTTCGGCCCGAAGCGATGTTGATGAAGCTCCAGTTTAGTACAACTGAGGCGGGGAAAGAATTTGTGATTTACAAATGATGCATCCTTAAATGGATTAGGTCATGTGTACTTATACAAGAAGGCAAAGTGATTGCTTATGCCTCAAGATAGTTGAAGCCTCATGAGAAGAATTATCCGACCCACGATCTAGAGTTGGCTGCCATAGTCTTTGCATTGAAGATATGGAGACACCACCTATATGGTGAGAGATGTCGGATTTTCACCGATCACAAAAGTTTGAAGTACTTGATGACGCAGAAAGAGTTGAACTTAAGGCAGCGGAGATGGTTAGAGTTGATAAAAGACTATGAGATGGTCATTGACTACCATCCCGAGAAGGCGAATGTGGTCGTCGACGCTTTGAGTAGAAAGTCCCTATTTGCATTAAAGGCAATAAATTCACGAATGACTTTATCCACTGATGGTTCTATTCTAGCTGAGTTGAAAGCTAGACCAGTATTCCTCCAAGAGATTTTTGAGGCTCTGAAAGAAGATAGTGAATTGCAAGTCAAGAGAGCTCGGTCACGAGAGCGGATGTTGAGTCGATTTTGGATTAGTCCCAATGGAAGTCTGATGTTCAAAGATAGAATTTGTGTACCGATAAAGGACGAGCTTATTCAGAGAATTTTGCATGAAGCACATAACGGATGTTTATCTGTACATTCGGGTAGTACCAAAATGTTTAATGACTTAAAGCAACAGTATTGGTGGCCGAGAATGAAGAAAGATATTTCAGAGTTTGTTTCCAAATGCTTGATTTGTCAGCAAGTAAAGGCTGAACACCAAGTACCTTCGGGTTTGCTTCAACCCATTTTGGTTCCGGAGTTGAAATGGGACCGTATTACTATGGATTTTGTAACTGGTTTACCATTATCTCCGAGCAAGAAAGATGCTGTATGGGTTATAGTTGATAGACTCACGAAGTCAGCTTATTTCTTACCTGTACGAGTTGATTACTCACTAGACAAGTTGGCAAACTTGTATGTTTCAGAAATAATAAGATTTCACGATGTTCCGTTGTCAATTATCTCGGATAGAGATCCGAGGTTCACATCCAGATTTTGGAAGAAGTTGCAAGAGGCCTTGGGTACAAAGTTGAACTTTAGTACCGCTTGTCATCCTCAAACTGACGGTGTCGGAGAGGTTAATTCAAGTACTCGAGGATATGCTCAGATGTTGTATTCTTGAATTCCAAGGCAGTTGGGAAAAATTTCTTCCATTGGTAGAGTTTGCCTACAATAATAGTTTTCAGTCGAGTTTAAAGATGGCGCCTTATGAGGCTCTATATGGGCGTAAGTGTAGAATGCCTTTATTTTGGACTGAACTCAAGGAAAACCAAATTCACGGGGTTGATTTGGTTAGAGAAGCTGAAGAGAAAGTGAAAGCGATACGAGAATGTTTAAAAGATGCATCAGATAGACAGAAGTCCTGTTCGGGCTTAAAGAGAAAAGAGATAGAGTATCAAGTCGGAGATAAAGTTTTCTTGAAAGTGTCACCATGGAAAAAAGTTCTCAGATTTGGCCGGAAAGGAAAGTTGAGTCCACGTTTTATTGGACCGTATGAGATTACCGAGAAAGTTGGGCCGGTAGCTTATCGATTGGCTTTACCATCAGAGTTAGAAAAGATTCACGATGTGTT
Organism: Gossypium sturtianum; assembly: GCA_025698515.1. Lineage (NCBI taxonomy): Eukaryota > Viridiplantae > Streptophyta > Magnoliopsida > Malvales > Malvaceae > Gossypium > Gossypium sturtianum. Next base: position 130,798,737 of record CM046948.1, read on the forward strand.
TCACGTGTCCATGTTGCGACACTACCGATCAGATCCTTCACATGTAATTACCCCGTCAGAGATAGAGATTCATCCCGACATGACTTATGGTGAAGAACCAGTTAAAATTTTAGCTCGGGAAGTCAACCAGCTAAGAAATAAAAGTATTGCCCTGGTAAAAGTATTGTGGCAAAGACATGGAATAGAAGAAGCTACGTGGGAACCAGAAAAGAGCATGAGAAACCAGTATCCAAACCTATTTGCTGGTAAGATTTTCGAGGACGAAAATTCCTAAAAGGGGGAGAATTGTAACAGCCCGATTTAAGGCCTAGTCAGAATAGTGGTGCGAGACCACAAATTTGAGTTAGTAAATTGAGTTCTTAAGGTTTATGACATGTTTGCATGATAGTATTAAAGTTCCATGTAGAAATTTTGTGAAATTGACATGGAATGATCAAATAGGACTAAATTGCAAAAGTTGCAAAATGTGATTTTCTAGAAGCTTTTTGTATGAAATAGCTTTAGAATATTAATTAGAAGTCCTTAAATAGCAATTTGCCCAAATTATAATTTTTGGACAAAAATGGACATGAGTTTGTAAATTGTAAATTTTTAAAGAGAAGGGCATTTTGGTCATTTACCAATTAAATGATTAAAATAGGAAAAAAGATGATAAAAATTTCATTCATCTTCTTCCTTGGTGCCGGAAATTTGAAGAACCCCATAGCTAGGGTTTGTTCATCTTTCAAGCTTGCTAGTAAGTTCATCTTAACCCCGTTTTTAATATTCTTCGTATTTTTGAAGTTCTCGTATTATGAATTAGCTATTTTTAGCTTTAAAATGAGCTAAGATGCATGTTCAAAAATCTACCCAATAGTGACATGCTTGTAAAATGATATTTTATGGAAGTTTATGAGAGTTTGATGTTAGATAAACATCTTTTCCTTAGTGAATTTCATGAAAAATGATAGTATGGACTAATTTGTAATAGTTATGAAATTGGTCATACCTATTAGAAATAGTGAGAATTGATGATTGTTATAGCAGAGAAAATGAATCAGCTAAGCATGATGTTTAAGAAAGTAAAATGAGAATCATTTTACGAGCCTAGGGGCAAAAGTGCAAATATGAGAAAGTTTAGGGGCAAAATAGTAATTTTGCCAAAGTATGAGTTAAGAGTCAATTTAGTCAATGTGAGTATTAAATGATCTAATTATTATTATAGATCAAGAAAAACGAAGCTCGGATCGAAACCGAGGCAAGAACAAAGTCGAGGACTAAATTGCATATCTACACACATTTTGCATATTGAGGTAAGTTTGTATGTTTTCTAAGCTTTATGATTAATATCATTGAATTGCTTAGTATAATGTAGAATATATTTTAATTTCATGAGATTGTTTAATGCTATGTTAAAAAAAGAAATCAATGAGATCAAGCATGAGAAAGTCCCGATTGAAGTTGAATTACTTAGGATACTCGATCTATCACATGAAACAAGAAAGTCTGTATAAGACCAAGCCAAGGCATAGCATCGACAACCAAGCAAGTTATCATGTAAGACCAAGACAAGTCTTGGCATTGAAGAGTTATGATGAGAGGAAGACCCATATAAGCCCAAGCCAAGGCATGGCATTGGTGAGTCTCCAAGCAAAGTTGTCATGTAAGTCCAAGACAAGTCTTGGCATTGAAAAGTTATCATGAGATAAAGATCCCATGTAAGTCCAAGCTAAGGCATGGCATTGGTGAGTACCAAGAAATATTTCATGTAAGTCCAAGCCAAGGCTCGGCATTGACAAGTAAAGATACCAAGTAAGACCATGTCGAGACATGGCAATGGTAAGTTCCCAAGGGAACTCATAAGGAAGACTTCGTGTAAGCCCATGTCAAGACATGGCATCAATACCAAGTAAAAGATCCCATGTAAGACTATATCAAGGATATAGCATTGGCATCAAGACACATGTGTTTTGAGATTTAGTATCCTATGTTATTCATAGTAATTCATCGGGCAAAAGAGTAAAGATTAAATGAGAAAGTAAGAAAGTTAAGTAAGTAAAGTTATTATCAAGTTATGCTAGTCAGAGTTAATTAAGAGTATTATTCATGATATGAATGATGAAGTTGAGATTATACTTATCATAGTAAAGTATACTGATTTATGTGATCAAGTGTTACAGGTATCTTGTTTACCGTACGAGCATGACAATAGTAAGTACCATGAGATATGTAAGAATCAGTAAGAGTAAGTAAGCTTAAATACTTGAGATTTCATAATGCCATTGTTTATGATGAATGGTTAATGTTAAGCAAATATATTGCTATGAGAATTACATGCAAACTTACTAAGCTAAATGCTTACGTCCTTTATTATTTCTTTCCATGTAGTCCCGCCAAGCTAATCTCGTGGATCATTGTCACCGGAGCTCGGAGCACACTATCAATCGCTATTTTGGTATAGCCAAGTTGTTTATATTAAGTATGGCATGTATAGGAAACATTTCATTTCGAGTTATGTTTTAAAACTAGCCAAAATGTTGGCTATCAAGCTTAGTATTCTTTTTGTATGTGGCTAAAGAGATGAGTCATGAATGATTAAGTATGTATGTTTTAATCTATCAATGAAGTATGCATCCTTGTTCATGTTAGATGTAATACTTGAGTTGCTGAATTGAGCATGAGTTTGGTCTTGATTTCAGCGTGGCAATTGGCTTGGTAAATAGCCTCTAAGTGCCCACACGGATGGACACACGGACGTGTGTCTAGGCCGTGTGCACCCTGCACCTTTGTATCTTAAGTCAGAATAGACCACGTGCTAATCCCACGGCCGTTTGTTTAGGCCGTGTGTGATACACGGTTAGAACATGGGCGTGTGCCCCGACCGTGTGAACAAGTCAGTATATCAAGGTATAGCACACGGTTTCAGTACACGGGCGTGTCAAGACCTTGTGAGATTAGTCTGTGTCGACCACGGTTTGGAGACATGGGCGTGTCTTAGGGGTACACGGGCGTGCCCCAAGCCACATGGGTGTGTGACCCCTGTTTCAAGGAAAAGTTCCCGATTGTATTTCGAAAGTTCCCGGATATGTGTTTAAGGCCTCATAAGCAAATGATATGTATGTTTTGACTAAGAAAGAAGAGTTTCTATTTTGGAACAAAATTTTACAGCCCGTAAGTACATGTTTAAGTGAGTCCAAGCATGGTAATGTCTCGTATCCAGTCTTAGCTTTGGACTCGGGTATGGGGTGTTACAGAACGAATCTGGCTGCTCAATAACCTCCACCCCCACAAGTACCTGTAGTGCAACAAGTTTCAGATCCGATCCGATTGAGTAATCCTTCTGTGGATAAAATTCGAAAGTACGGGATTAAAGAGTTTAGGGCCACAGTTGATGATGATGCCGAGCGAGCTGAGTTTTGGCTTGAGAATACAATTCGAGTGTTTGATGAGATGTCATTGACTCCTGATGAATGCTAAAAATGTGATGTGTCATTGTTGAGAGATACGGCATATAATTGGTGGAAAACGTTGATATCTGTGGTTCCGAGAGAGAGAATCACCTGGGATTTCTTTCAAGTTGAATTCTAGAAGAAATATATCAGTCAACAATTCATAGATCAGAAACATAAAGAATTCCTAGAGCTGAAACAGGGCCGTATGTCAGTTACGGAATATGAACAGGAGTTTGTGAGATTGAGTCAGTATGCGCGAGAATGTGTAACACCCCTTACTCGTATCCGTCGCCAGATTAGGGTTAAAGGTGTTACCGGACAGGTCGGAAACTTTTACAGACATTTCATAATACAAGTCATCAATCACAATCAAAGTGTCCCTTTTATAGGTCAACGAGACCTTAATCATGCTTTAGAATAAGGTCGGGACTAAACCAAACACATATGAAATATCTAGAAAATTTAAAGACTTTTCTAAGTTACAGAGGTCACACTCCCGTGTGGGCAGGCCGTGTGCCTCCCACGGCTACTAGACACACCCATGTGTCCTAGCTGTGTCAAAATAGAGCATGTATACTGACTTATCCACACGGCCACCAGACACGCCCGTGTGCCATGGCCGTGTAAAATTAGGCTAACTACTGACTTATTCATACGGCCACCAGGCACGCCCGTGTACCACAGCCGTGTATGCAAAACAGGCCATTTGCAAGGCCAAAATGCCAACCACAGTAAGGTCATCTCTACAAGCAACATACCAATTTATTTCATGCACAATTGACATCAAAAGACATGTCAAATAATCAACAAATCTCCACATTCAATCCGATTTCCAATCATGCCAATTTGTACAACCAAAACACATATATATATCCAAGCATGATACATCCACATTTTACCTTTCATAATACCATTTCATTGATCAAACATACGTACTCATAATGCATTCATATGCTTACCATAGCATTGGCCATTTCATTAGCTATCAAGCCATACCAAATCAAACATCATATTCACTCATGCATATTACTAACATTTATCTAGCCACATCTCATGGCTATTTATACACATTTCTAACATACTTCAAAATGACTAGCTTATACATGCCATATTTAACTATATACAAATTTTCAAAGTACCAAAACAAGTTTGAGTAGTGTGATGACGATCCGCGACAGTCCCCGAGCCTTCAGTAGCTTTGACAATCTGTAAAACAGAACAAACACACACAAAGTAAGCTTTCAAAAGCTTAGTAAGCCATATACAAATAAACTTAGCATAAAATACTCATAACCATATTGATACAATGACATTAATGTTTTCTCAATGCAAATTCATCACATATTATTTGGCCCATTTGCTTAGCCATAGTTTGCCACAATTCTCAATTCAATTATCACATATACACATAGCTCATTCAAGCATATATTAACATATTATCTCATCATTTCCATACACATATTCATCATGGTAAGTTCATATAAACACTTACCTTTCATACACACATAGTGTACTTTTCAAACGTACCTGAAACGGATATACAACTCACATAGTCGTTTATTTCTCAGACTTGTTCGTTGAACCGTTCAGAATCTGATAGGATACCCGGAATGCTCGAAATAGTCATACAATGCCAACGTCCCAGACGTGGTCTTACATGTAATCAGATATCGATGCCACTGTCCCAGATAGGGTCTTACACGAATCAATACGATGCTAATGTCCCAGACATGGTCTTACACGTAAATCTCATATCGGTGCCAACGTCCCAGACGTGGTCTTACACAAATTCTCGAATCAATGCCAACGTCCCAGACGTGGTCTTACATGATATCACGTATCGAACACCTATGTCATGACATATACTATCCTATCTATCCCTAGGTTCAGACGGGGCTTCTCGGACATCAATATTTAGTCAATACCTATTCTTGGATTTCACATATATCTCATCTCGAGCATATACATAGCAATTCAAATTCCATATCTGCATAATTAAGTCAATTCAAATACATTTATTTGTATATTGACTTACCTCGAGTTCGGTTTAACGGAATCGTGTGGCTATTCAATGATTTTTGACTTTCCCCGATCTAAATTCGTTTTCTTCGGTTCTTGATCTATACATATATAGATTTAACTAATTCATTCATCAAATCATTCAATTCTATCCAAAACACATATTTAGGGTAATTTACAAATTAACCCTCACATTATCACATTTGGACACTTTAGTCCCTATTTCACAAAATCACAAAATTCACCAAATTTGCTTTTACCCATGCTTGGCTGAATACACACTATGCTCATATCAATCCATACATTTCATTTATTTCACAAATTAGTCCTTCAAAATATTATTTTCACAATTTAGCCATAATTAGCTAAATTCACAAAAAATTCAAGAACAAAACATGTTAATTAAACACATATCTTTCATTTAACACCAAAACTCATCACAAAGCTCACCATTTCATCATTGGAACATCTCATAAACATCATCAATTCTTCAAATTACAACATGGGCTTGAAAGTAGACTAAGCAACAATCTCAAAAACATAAAAATCATCAAAAACCAAAGTCAAAACATACCTTAATTTTGGCCACAAGCTAACCGAATATTAGAAGCATTCAAACCCTTTATTTTCTTCTTTGATTTTTGGTGGTGAAACATAAAAGATGATAGCATTTTAGCCTTGGTTTTTGTTTAATCATCTTTTATTTATCAAATTACTAATTTACCCCTCCATATATCATATAAGACAAAATAACACTATGGTCGTTATGTCATTTAACCATCCATTATCTTATGAATGGATTAATAACAACATAAGGCCTCCACCTTATAAAGCCACATCAAATAGACACTTTTACAAATATCATGGTAGTTTTGCATTTAATGCAATTTAATCCTTTTACTCAAATTAAGCACTCAAACGGATAAATTAACTTATGAAAATTTCACACATACTTAATCACATATCATAGGCACAGAAAATAATATTAAAATATTTTTTGGACTCGAATTTGTAGTCCCGAAACCACTGTTCCGACTAGGGTCTAAACTGCACTGTTACAATTCTCCCCCTTAGGGATTTTCGTCCCCGAAAATCTTACCGTTAAACATATTCAGATATTGTTGTTTCATTGAATCTTCAGGCTCCCACGTAGCCTCTTCTACTCCGTGTCGATGCCACAATACTTTCACTAGCGAAATTTTCTTGTTTCTCAACTCTTTCACTTCACGAGTTAAGATACGGATCGGTTCCTCTTCATAAGTCATATCAGATCAGATTTCAATCTCTAATGGAAAAATCACATGTGACGGATCAGAGCGGTATCTACGGAGCATCGAAACATGAAATACATTATGAATTTTCTCTAGCTCAGGTGGCAACAATAATCTGTATGCAACTGGCCCAACACGCTCGATAATTTCATACGGCCCAATGAATCTCGGACTCAACTTGCCTTTTCGTCTGAATCAGAGCACTTTTTTCCACGGAGATACTTTCAAAAACACTTTTTCACCGATCTAAAATTCAATATCTTTTCGTTTCAAGTCCGCATAAGACTTCTTACGATCAGACGCTGCTTTCAAACTATCTCAGATCACTTTCACTTTCTGTTCAGTATCTTTTATCAAATCAACCCCTTGTATCTTATTTTCATTGAGTTCAGTCCAATACAGAGGTGTTCGACATTTGCGTCCGTACAAAGCTTCATAAGGTGCCATTTTAATGCTCGACTGAAAACTATTATTATATGTAAATTCGATCAGTGGTTAGTATTGTTCCCACATACCGTTAAACTCAAGAATGCAGCATCTCAACATATCTTCAAGAATTTGAATAATTCGCTCAGATTGACCATCCGTTTGCGAGTCAAAAGCTGTACTGAAATGCAATTTTGTGCCTAAAGCTTCTTGCAGTTTCTTCCAGAATCGTGATGTAAATCGCGGATCTCTATCAGACACAATAGACAATGGCACTCCGTGCAATCTTACAATCTCAAAAATGTAAAGCTCAGCTAGTTTATCAAGCGAGTAATCAGATCGTATCGGAATAAAATGAGCAGATTTCGTCAAACGATCAACTACGACTCAAATCGCATCTTTCTTTCTCAGAGTCTAAGGCAATCCAGAAACAAAATCCATTGTCACTCTATCCCATTTCCACTTGGGAATTAGAATCAGTTGTAGCAAACCAGATGGAACCTGATGTTCAGCTTTAACTTGTTGACAAACTAAACATTTCAAAACAAAGTAAGAAATGTCTTGTTTCATACCAGACCACCAATAGTGTTGCTTCAGATCACGGTACATCTTTGTACTGCCCGGATGAACAGATAGACGACTATCATGTGCTTCATTCAAAATCAACTAAATCAACTCTGAGTTTCTCAGAACACAAATTTGATCTCGAAATCTCAAACAATCATTATCATCCACACGAAATTCAGAATCAGAGTTCAAACCACACTGAGTTTGTTTCGCTAACATTTCATTATCAACTTTCTAAGCATCACATATTTATTGTAAAAACAACAGTTTCGCTTTTAATTCAGCTAACACAGAACTATCATCAGACATATCTAATTGAGCATTCATAGCACGTAATGCAAACAGTGATTTCTGACTCAATGCATCAGCAACAACATTTACTTTACCCGGATGATAATCTATCACAAGTTCATAGTCTTTCAAAAGCTCTAACCATCTTCTCTATCGTAGATTCAAATCTTTCTGAGTCATTAAGTATTTCAGACTTTTATGATCTAAAAACACATGACATTTCTCACCGAACAAATAATGTCGCCAAATCTTTAATGCAAAAATAATGGCAGCTAGCTCAAGGTCATGTGTCAGATAATTATTTTCATGAGGCTTTAATTGTCTCGAGGCATAAGCTATAACTTTGCCTTCTTGCATCAGTACGCATCCCAGACCATTCAACGAAGCATCACTGTAAATTACAAACTATTTGTCTGATTCTAGTTTTGTCAAAACTGGAGCTTCAGTTAAAAGAGTTTTCAATCGATAAAAACTTTTCTGACATTTATCAGACCATTCAAATCTCACATCTTTCTGAAGCAATCTAGTCAATGGAGTAGCTATCATCGAAAATGTAACATCCCAATTTAGGGCCTAGTCAGAATAGTGGTGTGAGACCACAAATACGAGGTTTATGAATGAGTTTTTGAGGTTTATTCTATGTATGCATGCTAGTGTGAAAGTTTCATGAAGTAATTTTGTGAAATTGCGGTTGAATTGTCCAAAAGGACTAAATTGCAAAAGTTGCAAAATGTGAGATTCTAGAAGCTATTTGTGTGAAATAGCTTTAGAATATTAATTAGAGGTCTTTAAATAGTAATTTTCCCAATTTCTAATATTTGGACAAAATTGGGCATGGATGAGTTAAAATAGAAAGTTTATCAAAAAGGGCATTTTGGCCATTTAACAATTAAGTGATTAAAATAGGAGAAAAGATGACAAAATTCATTCATCTTCTTCTCCAAGGCTGTCAAAATTGAGTGAGCCATTGTTAGGGTTCTTCAAAATTTTCAAGCTTGCTAGTAAGTGCATCTAAGCCCCGTTTTTTATATTCTTTGTATTTTTGAAGTCCTTGTAGCATGAGTAAGTTATTTTTAGCTATTTGATGAGCTATGATGGATGTTAAAAAATGTGTCCATGTATGACATGCATGTATTTTGATGTTTTATGGAAGATTATGAAAGCTTGATGTAGTAGAAACATATTTTGCTAAATGAGTTTCCATAGAAAATGCATGTAGGGACTAATTTGTAAAAATCTTGAGTTTGGTCATACATGTGTGATGTAGTGAGAATTGTTGATTGCTTTAGTTGAGTAAGTGATTCGGCTAAGCATGAATGGCTAGAAAGTTGAATAAAAATCACTTTACGAGCCTTGGGGCAATAGCATAAATAGGAGAAAGTTTAGGGGCAAAAGGGTAATTTTTCCAATGTATGAGATGTGGGTAAATTTAGTCAATGTGTATATTGATAAGTTGAATTATCCTTATAGATCAAGAAAGACAAAGCTCGGATCGAAACCGAGGCAAGAGCAAAGTGGTGGACTAAATTGCACGTTTCTATACTTTTGAGTATCGAGGTAAGTCTATGCATAAATAATGCATTCATACTTACAATTTGTTAATGCTAGCTAGTGTATAGCATGGTTGAGAATGATTGAGAACCTATGTGGTTCAAGTGAAATGAATGGATGAATGATTAAGTAAGTAGATTTGTGAATGTGTAGTAATAATGCTAAATGGTGGGCTAAGTGCGATACCATCCTAATGCATATTGACGATGAGCTAGCTATGTGCGATGCTATCGTTAGGTATATTATCTAGTGGGCTATGTGCGAAACCACTATGAATACCTTGCTGGTAGGCTAAGTGCGATACTACCTTATTAATTGATTGTGGTGGGCTTAGTGCGGAACCACCGACAGATTTACTGTGTGGATGTGATAGTGAGTAGTATAGCTGTGTGGATGTATTATTGAGAAATAATGATGTGTTGTATATTGTGTAAATGTGATATTGAATGCAGGGGTGCATGTCAATGGTTATGAGTAAGTGACACATGATGTGTTGGAAATGTGGTAAGGGATAGGAAGAGTAAGCATAGTTGTACATTATATGTTAGTATAATGCTAATTGCTGTTTAGCTTATACTATGGTGCTTAATTGTTTATGTGTAAACTTACTAAGCTCAAAGCTTACTCCCTTTCTTTTCCCTTGTCTTATAGAGCAAAAGTGTTGAATCGAGATACGAGGATCAATTGGAAGATCGCCCACACTATCAGCACACTCTGGTACATGAGACTCAATATTTTGTATATGGCATGTATAGGGGCTAGACTAGTTAGTGAATTTTTTGGTATATGGCTATGATGTGTTGGCCTTTAGATGGATAATCTATTTTGTATAATGCCATAGTTGTTGGAAATTTATTATATGAAAAGATGTAGTTATCTATGTGAGATTGTAAGATTTTGAGTTGATTATGGATGTGTTGAATAAGTGCATGTTGTGCATGCTAGAAGGGTGAAAAGAACTTGGAAAATAGCTATGTTCTTGTCCCTGTGGGTAGACACACGGGCGTGTGTCTAGGCCATGTGTGACCCACGGTCAGCCCATGGGCGTGTGACTTGGCCGTGTGTCCCCTACAAGTTAGTATTTTAAATCAGAATAGACCACGGACTAGTCACACGAGCATGTGCCTAGAACGTGTGTGTTAATCAATGTTGGCCATGGGCTAGCCACACGGGCGTGTGTCTAGACTCTAGGCTGTGTTAAGGTAGTCAGTGTGCACCACGGGTGGAGAGCACGGGCGTGTGCCCTAACCGTGGGGCATTGGCAGAATGCTTGAGTTTTCATGCACGGGTAGTGACCATGGGCGTGTGTGACCTCCACGGGCGTGCCAAATCTTACACGGGCATGTGAGCCTTGTATAGATGGAAACGTTTTAAGAATCGTAGAAATTTTAACATGGTCTCGAGAGCCCTCGTATGTATGAGTGAGGCCTCGTAAGTCGAGGATGAGGTGACTTATGAGAGTAGTCACAATGAGCCTAAGTGGCGATCTTGAGGATTTTAATACGGTAATGCCTCGTGCCCGGTTCTGGCATTGAATACGAGTAAGGGGTGTTACATTTAGTGGTATCAGAGCTATGGTTTGTCAGTTCTAGGACTACCGTAGCTGTAACACCCCTTACCCGAGACCTTTGCCGGGGTCGAGTATGTGGCATTACAAGACTCGAGTACAAGTTCAGAACATAAAAATTTAAAGCTGTCAAACTGCATCATGCTGACTAAATTGATCATAACTCGAGTTACAAAACTTGAAATTTAGATCCGTAAATTTTCCTTAAAACTAGACTCATGTAAGAATTTACCATAATTTTTCCAGAATTTTTCATGTGGCCAATTAGTATATTTTATTCATCAAAGTTTCCACTATTTCACTGTTGACGATTCTGACCTGTCATTACAAAAACTCATTTATCTCATAGAAAAAATTTTCAATAATGTTCTTGTTTATTCCTATTAAAAATAGACTCATCAAGGATTTCAAAAATATAAACCATGCTCCCTAATTATTTTTGTACAATATTTAACAATTTTTCCAAGACAGAACATGGATTCACGAACTCATTCAGATCAAGTCTCACTAAAATTTAAATATCTCATAACATAAAACTCCTTTGCCTACTCTGTTTCTTTCATATCAAAATAGACACAATAATATTTGGTTCTATACCTCATTCACCTTCTAATTCAACTTATCCTATTTTTGGTGATTTTTCAAAACTACATCACTGCTGTTACTAAAGACTATTTCTTTACAAGATATGATTACTGGCTTATAACCGAATATACTCACATATAATTCGTACCATCCATGCACCTTAACCATTTACGCAATTTAGCTTATACCTAAATCATTCGCATAATATCATAACATCATCGATTTAAAAGAGCACCAACATTTATAACAAAAGTCCCAAAAAGCATACTTGACTAAAAATTTAGCCATATTCGCATGGCTATTACATACATGAACCAAAGTTTCACAAACTTAAATAAAGTCTTTCCTATACATGCCTTCTTTGGAAAAACCAAAATGAAAGAGTACCAAAACAATTTGATAGTGTGGACGACTTTCCGAACGATCCCGACGAGCTTGTAGCTTGCACCTAATCTATAAAACAAAGGAGAACATTTCACACTAGTAAGCTTACTAGCTTAGTAAGTCCTAATCTCATGATAATAAAACATACAAATAATTGAAATTAAACTTCCAACTTATTGTATTCCACATAAGCACTTAAGTCAATTACTTATACAAGGCTGAATACTAGAAATTCAATAACCCAAGTAAAGTAGAAATCATTTCATTAAAATTCATATAAGCATATCGCATGAAAATCTCCTTTCTTAGCATTTATACTTTGAAAACCAATTGTTCCATAATAGCACATTCTAACTCGAATTCCATCATATTACACCCATCAATATTAACTTCAACACATATAACACAATTCTCATAATATTAATTCGACTCAAGTGATATTAAGCATAACATACCTTACATGCTTACTCCGAACCATATACTCAATAAATTAGCTTTAAGTTGTCTTGAACAAAGATTTGATTTCTCTTTTGTAAAATACATCACGGCATCAAGCACGCTAGGCGTAAAAGCCCGAAAGTAACACCTAAGCACGAGGCACGCTAGGCGTAAAGCCCGATAAATAACACCGGCACAAGGCACGCTAGGCGTAAAAGCCCGAGTCACGTCAATACAGCTTAAACATTTCCAACACACTTCATAACTATTATAAACTCATCTAATTCAATTGGGCTCACTCACATTGGACCAACAAAACCATTTTATCATTATACAATCCAACAATTCCCATCACATACTCAACATAAATCATCAACCTAATATGTCAATATACATTCGGCCATGATGTAAATGGATACTAACATCCATCAATTTTTAATATTCAAGATAACCATAATTAATTCTTTGACACGATTTAACTAAAGGACTTACCTCGGTTGTTGATAGTCCGTGCGAATCGGCTATTCGAGAACCTTCGTCTTTCCCCGGTCTAATTCCGTTTTTCTTTGCTCTTGATCTAAAACACATTAAAATTTAGCTCATTTAATCGCATTTCATCTCAATTTAGTCCCAAAACACACAAATGGGCAATTTACCATTTTGCCCCTAATGTTTCCCATTTTTTTACAAATTGGTCCAATTTGCACAAAACACAAAATATGAAAAATTTTCCAACACTATAGCTTGGCCGAATCTTCCCCATAGCCCTATGTGTTCATGCATTTCATTTATTTCATGTTTTAGTCCTTCAAACTATTTAATTTTTTTTTTCAAATAAATCCCTAACATCCAATTTCATCACAACTTCTAATTCAAAAGAGGATGATTTAACACATACTAATTGAAATCTACTATCAAACATTTCAAACCATGCCTATACAACCATAGCCGAATTTTAAAGTGCCAAAATCTCAAAAATTTCCACATGGGTTGTATAGCATTCAAAGCAACCATTCCAAAAATGTAAAAATTATCAAAAACTAAGCAAAATACATACCCCTAATTAAGCTCCAAATTGCCGAAATTTCAAGCTCCAACAATGGAGTTTCTTCCTCTAACTTTCGGCCAAGAAGATGAATGAGGTAAGGTTCTCTTTCTTCCCACTTGTTTTTATTATTATATGTTAAAACAACACACATATATTAACAATATTTATTTACTCACTAATATAACTTATACTAATACTAAAATAACATCAAATTTGTAATTAAAGTGGCCCATTGCCGTCCCTCTTTGTAGTATATGGGCTAATTGCCCTTTAGTACATCCACTTAAAAGCCACAATCAATTTAGTACCTTTCACTTTAGTATGCAACTTTTGCTCTTTTCTCGATTAAATCCTTTTTATCAAATTGAGCACTTAAATGACTAAATTTTTCTACTGAAACTTTCACACTCACTAAATCACATATAATAAACACGAAATATAATATTAAAATATTACTCGTGCTCAGATTCGTGGTCCCGAAACCACCGTTCCGATTAGGGTCAATATTGATGCATTACAACTCTCCCCCTTGAGAATTGTCGTCCTCGAAAATTTTACCGTTAAACAAGGTCGGATATTGTTGCCTCATTGACTCCTCAGGCTCCCACGTAGCCTCTTCAACTCCGTGACGATTCCATAAAACCTTTATTAATGGAATTCTTTTATTTCTCAACTCTTTTATTTCCCGAGCTAGGATACGGATCGGTTCTTCATCATATGTCAAATCAGATTGGATTTCAATCTCTGTCGGTGTGATCACATGAGACGGATCTGATTTGTACTTACGAAGCATCGAAACATGAAATACGTCATGTATCTTTTCTAACTCAGAGGGCAACTTCAACCTATAAGCAACAGGCCCAATACGTTCAGTGATTTCATAAGGTCCGATGAATCTCGGACTAAGTTTGCCTTTCCGACCAAATCGGAATACCTTTTTCCACGGAGAAACTTTCAAGAATACTCGATCTCCGATTTGAAATTCAATATCTTTACGCTTTAAGTCAGCATAAGACTTTTGTCGGTCTGAGGCAGCTTTCAAAGTATTTCTGATCACAGCCACTTTTTGTTCAGTTTCTTTAATCAAATCAACCCCGTGTATCTTATTTTCACTGAGTTCAGTCCAATATAACGGCGTGCAACATTTTCGCCCGTACAAGGCTTCATAAGGTGCCATTTTTATGCTAGATTGGAAGCTATTATTATAAGCAAATTCAACCAAAGGTAGGTATCGTTCCCACGTACCTTCAAATTCGAGAACGCAACACCTCAACATGTCCTCAAGTATCAAAATAGTTCGCTCAGATCGACCGTCCATTTGCGGATGGAAGGTCATCTTGAAATGAAGTTTAGTACCTAGAGCATCTTGCAATCTCTTCCGTAACCGCGATGTGAATCTCGGGTCTCTATCCAAAACAATGGAACTTGGTACACCATGCAACCTTACAATTTGCGACACATACAATTCAAGCAAGCTTATCAAGTGAATAGTCGAGTGCGTCACTGGGTACAAAATGGGCTGATTTAGTCGGTCTATCAACGATAACCCGACGGCATCTTTCTTACTCGGTGTCATAGGAAGACCGGATACAAAATCCATTGTAATTCTATCCCATTTCCATTCGGGTATCATGATTGGTTGAAGTAATCCGGACGGTACACGATGCTCGGCTTTTACTTGTTGACAAATTAAGCACTTGAAACAAACTCGGATATATCCCGTTTCATGCCGTGCCACCAATAGAATCGCTTCAAATCGTTATACATTTTAGCGCTACCGGGTGTATCGATAGTCGACCACTATGGGCCTCACTCGGGATCATCTCAGATCAAACCCGAGTTCTTTGGAACACACAATCGGCTTTTATAATTCAAACAATTATTTGCATCAATCCAAAAATCGATTACTGTACCATTTCCACACTGAATCCGAATAGTAATCAACTTTTTGTCAACTTTCTCGTGCATCACAAATCTGCTTTGAATAAACATCGGTCTTGCTTGCAACTCGGCTATGATCGAACCATCATCAGACATAGCCACCTGTGCGTTCAATGCATGAAGAGCAAATAATGATTTTCGACTTAACGCATCCGCAACAACATTAGCTTTCACCGGATGGTAGTCAATCACTAATTCATAGTCTTTCAAACAATTCTAACCATCTCGTTGTCTCAAGTTTAGATCTTTACGAGTCATCAAATATTTTAAACTTTTGTGATCTGAATAAATATGACATTTTTCGCGAATAAATAGTGACGCCAAATTTTCAATGCGAACACAATGGTCGCTAACTCTAGATCATGAGTTGGATAATTTTTCTCATGCGACTTCAATTGTCTCGAAGCGTAGGCTATCACCCCTGCCTTTTTGCATTAAAACGCAACCCAACCCATTCAAGGAAGCATCACTAAAAATAATAAATTTCTTTACCCGATTCAGTGAGTTAATCTGGAGCCTCGGTCAAAAGGGCTTTCAAGCTGCTCAAAACTTTTCTCGACACTTTTCGACCACTCAAATTTGACATCTTTACGTAGTAGTCTCGTCAAAGGTGTAGCTATTACAGAAAAACCTTTTACAAATCGTCTCTGTAATATCCCGCAAGGCCTAGGAAACTTCGGATCTCGAAACATTCTTTGGTGGTTTCCAATCGAGTATAGTCGCTATCTTGTTTGGATCTACCCAACACCGACAATCAAACAACATGACCCAAGAAGTTGACTTCATTCATCCGAACTCACACTTACTAAATTTTGCATACAACCGTTGATCTCTCAAAGTTTGTAGTACTACTCTCAAATGCTCAAAGCATGTTCCGCTTCATTTTTGGAGTAGATCAATATATCATCAATAAACAATACTACAAACCGTTCCAAAAATCGCCGGAAGACTCGGTTCATTAGATCCATAAAAATAGCAGTGCATTAGTGAGTCCAAAAGGCATAACTAAAAACTCATAATGTCCGTACTCGTTCGAATGCGATCTTGGCACATCCGAATCTCGACTACAAATCGATAATAGCCCGATCTCAAATCTATCTTCGAAAACACTGAAGCCCCCTTCAATCGATCAAATAAATCATCAATCCGAGGTAACGGTACTTATTCTTTATAGTTACCTTATTTAGTTGCCGTGTAATCGATACACATTCTCATAGTCCCATCCTTCTTTTCACAAATAAAACCGGTGCACCCCAAGGAGAGAAACTTCGGTCGTGCGAAGCCCCTATCACAAATCTTGCAATCTGCGCTTTCAATTCTTTTAATTCAAAAGAGGCGCCATTCGATGCGAGCTATCGAAATCGAGTCGCACCGGCACTAACTCAATGCCGAACTCAATCTCTCGCATCGAGGTAAACCCAGTAGTTCTTCAGAAACACATCGGGGTATTCACATACAACCGATCTTGATTCAATTTGTTTCTCGAACATTTTATTGTCCATTAGATATAAGCCAAATAAGCTTCACACCCTTTTCTCACATACTTAGGGCTAACATTGAAGATATTATCGTAGGCAACCCATTTACGTCCACGAGATTTAATTACGATGGTCTCGCCGCTTAGAGATTTCAAATCAATAAGCTTTCTTTACAATCCACTCTCGCCTTATGTGAAGTTAACTACCCATACCCAAGATTATATCAAATTCGTCAAAGGGCAACAACATTAAATCAGCTGGGAAGCAATAATCCCGAATCATCAATGGGCAATCTCTACACACTTTATTAACAAGCACACATCTACCCAAAGGGTTGGACACACGAATCACAAACTCAGTAGCCTCAACTAGCAGAGTCTTTCCGAATTCTAAAGTTTCACACACATATGAGTGAGTCGAACCAGGATCAATTAATGCAATTACAGTAGTGTCATAAAGGGTGAAAGTACCGGTAATGACGTCGGGGGAGGAAGCATCCTCCCTGGCTCGTGCAGCATAAGCTCTAGCTGGGGCTCTAGCCTCAGATCGTACTGTAGTGTTCTTCGTTCCTTTTGACTACCACCTACATTGCCGAAATGTCTGGGTGGTCTACCTCGCATCGACGTGTTGCTCGGCTTAGTGTTCTGAACTGTATTTTGCTCAGCTAACCTCGGACATTCTCTAATAAAATGATCTGACGATCCACATTTATAGCAAGACCGATCATGAAATCTACAACTCCCTGAGTGCCATTTTCCACAGTGCTTGCATTCAACTCTATTCTGGGGAACGTTACCAACACTGGCTATCGAGGTAGCTCGAGAGCTCATAGGAGATCGATCCCGTCTAGGTGGATCTGTAGTAGCTTTATGCCAGCTGTAGTCATCTCTGGACTTCTTGATTGTGGAATGGAAGACCTTACCCGAAGATCTTTTACGGATATCTCTAACTTCTGCCTCAGCCTTTCTTTTCTCTTTCCCGAGCTCTTCAGCTTTGCAAGCTCTCTCAACTAAAGTCACAAACTCTTGAATTTCAAGAATGCCAACAAACATCTTTATATCTTCATTCGTGCCATCTTCAAATCTTTTACACATAATAGCTTCAGAGAAACACACTCTCTAGCATATCTGCTGAGCCTGACAAATTTTCTTTCATATTCTGTTACGGTCATTCACCCCTGTTTCAACTCAAGGAACTCCTTTCGTTTTTGATCAATGAATCTTTGGCTGATGTACTTCTTACGAAATTCATTGGGAAGAAATCCCATGTCACTTTTTCTTTCGGAACCACGATACTAGTGTGTTCCACCAGTGATATGCAGTGTCCCGCAGTAAAGATATAGCACACTTCAGGCATTCATCCGGAGTACAAGATAGCTCATCAAGTACCCGAATAGCGTTATCGAGCCACATTTCGGCTCTCTCTGCGTCATCATCATCATTGGCTTTAAATTCTTCGGCCCCAAATTTTCGGATTTTATCAACTGGGGCCCTCTCTGGATCTCACCGGATCTATCATCGGGGGTGCTGAAGGAATCGGAGTTGGATTATTCGGGGGTGGAGGTTGGTGTACAGTCGGGTTATTTTGAATAAATTGGGCAAACCACTCATTCATCATCCGATAAAAGGCTTGTTTAGTCTCTCCTTCGTGGCTACCCGAAACAGGTCGAGAGTCTACCGGCGCTGATCCATGTGCACGGTCAGGCGCTACACTCTCTACATCATCAGCTACGGTTCTTTCAGGATCAGTGTCCATTTACTATATAAAACAAAGTTCAGGCTGTCAGAAGTCACCACACTATCAATATATATAAAAGGCATGTATAGCTAGACTCACACGCGCATACGGTAGTCCTAGAATCGACTAAACCGTAAGCTCTGATACCAATCAAATGTAACACCCCTTACCCGAGACCTTTGCCGGGGTCGAGTATGTGGCATTACAAGACTCGACTACAAGTTCAGAACATAAAAATTTAAAGCTGTCAAACTACATCATGCTGACTAAATTGATCATAACTCGAGTTAAAAAACTTGAAATTTAGATCCGTAAATTTTATTTGAAACTAGACTCTTATAAGAATTTACCATAATTTTTCCAGAATTTTTCATGTGTCCAATTAGTACAGTTTATTCATCAAAGTTTCCACTATTTCACTGTTGACGATTCTGACCTGTCATTACAAAAACTCATTTATCTCATAGAAAAAATTTTCAATAATGTTCTTGTTTATTCCTATTAAAAATAGACTCATCAAGGATTTCAAACATATAAACCATGCTCCCTAATTATTTTTGTACAATTTTTAATAATTTTTCCAAGACAGAACATGGATTCACGAACTCCTTCAGATCAAGTCTCACTAAAATTTAAATATTTCATAACATAAAACTCCTTTGCCTACTCTGTTTCTTTCATATCAAAATAAACACAATAAGCTTTGGTTCTATACCTCATTCACCTTCTAATTCAACTTATCCTATTTTTGGTGATTTTTCAAAACTACATCACTGCTGTTACTAAAGACTGTTTCTTTACAAGATATGATTACTAGCTTATAACCGAATATACTCACATATAATTCGTACCATCCATGCATCTTAACCATTTACGCAATTTAGCTTATACCTAAATCATTCGCATAATATCATAACATCATCGATTTAAAAGAGC
The DNA here is from genome assembly GCA_025698515.1 of Gossypium sturtianum. Taxonomy (NCBI): domain Eukaryota; kingdom Viridiplantae; phylum Streptophyta; class Magnoliopsida; order Malvales; family Malvaceae; genus Gossypium; species Gossypium sturtianum. The sequence goes on from CM046948.1 coordinate 130,818,407, forward strand.
ACCAACATTTATAACAAAAGTCCCAAAAAGCATACTTGACTAAAAATTTAGCCATATTCGCATGGCTATTACATACATGAACCAAAGTTTCCGTCAAACTTAAATAAAGTCTTTCCTATACATGCCTTCTTTGGAAAAACCAAAATGAAAGAGTACCAAAACAATTTGATAGTGTGGACGACTTTCCGAACGATCCCGACGAGCTTGTAGCTTGCACCTAATCTATAAAACAAAGGAGAACATTTCACACTAGTAGGCTTACTAGCTTAGTAAGTCCTAATCTCATGATAATAAAACATACAAATAATTGAAATTAAACTTCCAACTTATTGTATTCCACATAAGCACTTAAGTCAATTACTTATACAAGGCTGAATACTAGAAATTCAATAACCCAAGTAAAGTAGAAATCATTTCATTAAAATTCATATAAGCATATCGCATGAAAATCTCCTTTCTTAGCATTTATACTTTGAAAACCCATTGTTCCATAATAGCACATTCTAACTCGAATTCCATCATATTACACCCATCAATATTAACTTCAACACATATAACACAATTCTCATAATATTAATTCGACTCAAGTGATATTAAGCATAACATACCTTACATGCTTACCTGAACCATATACTCAATAAATTAGCTTTAAGTTGTCTTGAACAAAGATTTGATTTCTCTTTTGTAAAATACATCACCGCATCAAGCTCCGCTAGGCGTAAAAGCCCGAAAAGTAACACCGCACGAGGCACGCTAGGCGTAAAGCCCGATAAATAACACCGCACAAGGCCTGCTAGGTGTAAAAGCCCGATAAATAACACCGGCACAAGGCACGCTGGCGTAAAAGCCCGATAACTAACACCGCACAAGGCACGCTAGGCGTAAAAGCCCGAGTCACGTCAATACAGCTTAAACATTACCAACACACTTCATAACTATTATAAACTCATCTAATTCAATTGGGCTCACTCACATTGGACCAACAAAACCATTTTATCATTATACAATCCAACAATTCCCATCACATACTCAACATAAATCATCAACCTAATATGTCAATATACATTCGGCCATGATGTAAATGGATACTAACATCCATCAATTTTTAATATTCAAGATAACCATAATTAATTCTTTGACACGATTTAACTAAAAGACTTACCTCGGTTGTTGATAGTCCGTGCGAATCGGCTATTCGAGAACCTTCGTCTTTCCCCGGTCTAATTTCATTTTTCTTTGCTCTTGATCTAAAACACATTAAAATTTAGCTCATTTAATCGCATTTCATCTCAATTTAGTCCCAAAACACACAAATGGGCAATTTACCATTTTGCCCTAATGTTTCCCATTTTTTTTACAAATTGGTCCAATTTGCACAAAACACAAAATATGAAAAATTTTCCAACACTATAGCTTGGCCGAATCTTCCCCATAGCCCTATGTGTTCATGCATTTCATTTATTTCATGTTTTAGTCCTTCAAAATATTTATTTTTTTTTTCAAATAAGTCCCTAACATCCAATTTCATCACAACTTCTAATTCAAAAGAGGATGATTTAACACATACTAATTGAAATCTACTATCAAACATTTCAAACCATGCCTATACAACCATAGCCGAATTTTAAAGTGCCAAAATCTCAAAAATTTCCACATGGGTTGTATAGCATTCAAAGCAACCATTCCAAAAATGTAAAAATTATCAAAAACTAAGCAAAATACATACCCCTAATTAAGCTCCAAATTGCCAAAATTTCAAGCTCCAAAGAATGGAGTTTCTTCCTCTAACTTTCTGGCCAAGAAGATGAATGAGGTAAGGTTCTCTTTCTTCCCACTTGTTTTTATTATTATATGTTGAAACAACACACATATATTAACAATATTTATTTACTCACTAATATAACTTATACTAATACTAAAATAACATCAAATTTGTAATTAAAGTGGCCCATTGCCGTCCCTCTTTGTAGTATATGGGCTAATTGCCCTTTTAGTACATCCACTTAAAAAGCCACAATCAATTTAGTACCTTTCACTTTAGTATGCAACTTTTGCTCTTTTCTCGATTAAATCCTTTTTATCAAATTGAGCACTTAAATGACTAAATTTTTCTACGAAACTTTCACACTCACTAAATCACATATAATAAACACGAAATATAATATTAAAATATTACTCAGGCTCAGATTTGTGGTCCTGAAACCACCGTTCCGATTAGGGTCAATATTGGTCTGCATTACAGATGCGGGTGTAAGAGTCTAGCTATACATGCCATAAGTGTACAATGATAGTGTGGTGGCTTCGATGATTTTAAATCTTGTTTTATATAGAATATGGATCGATCCATTGACTCACGATGAAGCGACTAGTAATGCACCGCTCTGCGCGAGGGACCGTGCTGTTCAAAGTGGACCCGAGGTTAGGGTCAAGGGAAGAGGCACGGAAGCCTTTCTCCGGATGATGAGCAATTGGTACTCGAATTACGTTCGAGCGAACCCTAATGCTCAACCTCCTCCACCTCCTCCCATACCTCAGCCAATTCCAGTGGCTCATCAAGGTATTGATGTAGTGAGGATATCGAAACCCCCGGTAGATAAGATTAGGAAACACGGGGCTGAGGAGTTTAGAGCTAAAGTAGATGATGACCCTGAGAGGGCAGAGTTCTGGTTAGAGAACTCGATGAGAGTATTCGATGAACTCTCTTGTACACCTGAAGAGAGCTTAAAGTGTGTCGTATCCTTGCTGAGGGACTCGGCATACCATTGGTGGAAGACGTTGACGTCAGTGGTTCCGAGAGAGCGGGTGACATGGGACTTCTTTCTGGAAGAGTTCCGAAAGAAATATATAAGCCAGAGGTTTACTAATCGAAAAAGGAAGGAATTCCTTGAGTTGAAGCAAGGAAGAATGTCAGTAGCGGAATATGAGCGTGAGTTTGTTAGGCTTAGCAAATATGCTCAAGAATGTGTGTCAAAAGAGACCATATTGTGTAAGAGGTTCGAAGACGGACTGAATCAGGACATCAAACTCCTAGTAGGTATTTTGGAGTTTAAAGAATTTGTGGTGTTGGTCGAAAGGGCAAGTAAGGCCGAAGAGTTGAGTACAGAAAAGAAAAGGGCTGTGAGTAAAGCCCGAGATGCTAGAAAGAGGCCGATGGGCAAGTCGTATCAAGCCCAGTCGAAAAGGTCCAAGGAAGTGAGTCCTAGGACAACAACACCAGTAGGTTATTCGCATCGAGACTTGGGCAATACTCATTCGGGTTCGAGAGTCCAAGCTACATCGATGGAAAGTGTGGGCAATCCAAAGAACAAATCGGAGTGTCCAAGTTGTGGTAGATATCACACCGGAGAGTGTTGGGGTAACAGTCGAAACTGTTATAAGTGTGGTTCCCCCGACCATTTTATCCGAAATTGCCCCGAGAGGGATGATAAGGAAGAGAAGCTAGAGATGAGATCTAGTGATGTGTCTAGAAGGGGTAGACCACCAAGGAACCTAAGAGGCAGGAATAGTGGTAGAGGTGCATTTAGAGACTCTGTTGTGAGACTGGAGGGTCGGGCACCTATGAGGACGTATGCCATTCGTGCTCGCGAAGAGGCATCCTCCCCTGATGTGATAACGGGTACTTTTCCTCTCTTTGACACCCTTGTTATTACTTTAATAGATCCAGGGTCTACTCATTCTTATATTTGCATGAGATTGGCATCTAGTTTGAGTATGACTATTGAGTCTACGGACTTTGTGGTTAAGGTGTCAAACCCGTTAGGTAAGCATGTGTTAGTGGACAAGGTGTGTAAGAATTGTCCTTTGATGATTGAGAGTCATTGCTTTCCGGCAAACCTAATGTTGTTGCTGTTTGATGAGTTTGATTTAATCCTAGGCATGGATTGGTTGACTACCCATAGTGTCGTGGTGAACTGTGGTAGTAAGTTTATTGAATTAAAATGTGAGAGTGGAGATGTGGTTCGGGTTGAATCAGGTGGATTGGATGGTCTACCAGTGATGATTTCTTCCTTAATGGCTGATAAATATTTGAGAAAAGGGTGTGAGTCCTATCTTGCTTTTGTGTTGAATACTCAAGAGGTTGAGTAAAGTTTGAAACAGTGCCTGTGGTATGTGAGTATCCGGATGTATTCTCGGAGGAGTTACCCGGATTACATCCAACGAGAGAGGTCGAGTTTGGGATTGAGTTAGTTCCGGGAACGGCACCTATTTCGATTGCTCCGTATAGGATGGCACCTTTAGAGTTGAAAGAACTGAATGTTTAGTTACAAGAGTTGACAATTAAGGATTTTGCAAGACCGAGCTACTCACCGTGGGGTGCTCCGGTATTATTTGTAAAGAAGAAAGATGGGTCTATGAGGTTGTGTATAGACTATAGACAGCTTAACAAAGTGATGGTTAAGAATAAGTATCATTTACCAAGGATTGATGATCTTTTTGATCAACTGAAGGGAGCTATAGTGTTCTCCAAGATAGACCTAAGGTCTGGTTATTATCAGTTGAGAGTGAAAGAGCAAGATGTGTTGAAAACTGTATTTTGGACAAGGTATGGCCATTATGAGTTTTTGGTTATGCCGTTTGGTTTGACGAATGCACCGACGATTTTTATGGATATGATGAACCATGTTTTCAGACCGTATGTGGACAAGTTTGTAGTTGTCTTCATTGACGACATATTGATCTATTCTCAGGATGAGAATGATCATGAAGAACATTTGGGAATTGTCTTGCAAACTTTAAGAGATAAGCAGTTGTATGCTAAGTTTAGCAAGAGTGAGTTTTGGCTCTGAGAGGTCAGATTCCTAGGACACATTGTGTCGGGTGATGATGTTACAGTTGACCCGAGTAAGATATCGGCTGTTGTGGATTGGAAACAGTCGAGGGACGTGTCGAAAATCAGAAGTTTCTTGGGATTAGCGGGATATTACAGACGTTTCGTAAAGGGGTTCTCTGTGATTGCTACCTGATCGAATGTCTGTCGAGTTTTAAAATTTATAAAGAGAATGATCAAACCTGGAAACTAACTCTGACAACAATTGAGGCAAGTGCACCTATCGAACAGTTGTATAACTTAGGCAAGACCGGATTGTCAAACCCAAAGGAACTAAAAGTACTAATACTAACTTTCTTTCTATTATTTAGCCTAAGAATTAAGCGAATGGTTTTTTAATCTAAATTAATTAACTACTAGACTAAAGACTCTAAGACAAAGAAGATTGAATTTGGGAGAATACTTGAGGAAAAACCAATTAATTAAGACGACACCCAAGGAAGAATCCACCTAGACTTCACTTGTTATCTAACTCTGAACTAGACGATGTATTCACTTGACTTGATCCGTAGGATACCCTAATTTATATTAAACCCTCTCTCGAGGTGAATAACGTCTAACCCTAGGTTGATTAATTGAAATCTCTTTTTAATTAAAACCCCTAGAATTGTATTAACTCGATCTATGGACTCCCATATTAGGTTTCACCTAATAATCGCAACGCCTCACACACCCTATCTCTAGGAGCACGATCAACTCCGGCTTAACTATGCTAGATCTACTCTTAGGCGGGGACTTTGCTCCTCCACCTAAGCACATCAAACTTGAATCGATATCCACGAAATATCAACACAAGAATTAAGAACACATAATTAAGAACAAATCAAATATTTATCATATAGTTCAAAGCGATAACAAGATTCATCTAAGTTTCATCCCCTCGTATCCGAGGGTTTAGTTCATAACAATAAAAGAAAACATCTCGTAAGAAAAGATAAAAAAACATAAGAAATCCCTAAAACTCCCCAAGGAATTAAAGAGAAGATCCTCCGTCTTGAGTATAATTTCGGCTTCTTGAGATGGATCAACTGGCTATCCCTGAGCGAATCCCCACAAATCTGCCCTCTCTGGCCTAGCAAGACACCCCTAAACGATAGCTTTGGTCTCCCCCCTTTTAGGTCATACTTAGGGTGTATTTATAGGCTTTTGGAATGTGTTTCTTTCCCCCTAAGTATCCAAATCCGATCGAAATTGCTCTTTGCCACAAAGGCAGGCACGGCCTCGCACGCGCGCGTAAGTCGTGGCCAGCCGTGGGACTTCGTGATGAGGCACGGCCGTGTAAATCGTGGCCAGGCCGTGTTCGAGATTATAAAGGTGGCACGACCGTGTGGTCTTGGGTCCAGGCCGTGTCGATTTCGTGCTTTGGCCCATTTGGCCCGTTTTAAGCTCGTTTCTCATTCTTTTCATCCTTCGGTGCTTTCTTGGGTATATAACATGAAAAGAAAGGATTAAGAGCACCTTTTTACATAAAATAAGGGATAATTCATCCAAAAGCATACTAAATGTGGGATTAAAATATGTTACTTTTATGGTTTATCAAATACCCCCACACTTAAGCTTTTGCTTGTCCTCAAGCAAAATTCTCAACTTAGAATTAAAACGAACTTTCCATAATTCATAATATTTATCAATAGTGTTTCATCATAATTCAAGGATAATTTATACATGGATAATTAAACTCAAAGATTTCTAAAGATTCAAACAGTTTAAGTCATACATTTGTAGCACAAAACATAGGTGTTTCCCCTTATCTAAATAATTACCTCTGGTTCAAAACCGACAAGAATTGACATCCTTACTAAAGATTCTCTCAAATCACTCGAAGTGTTTAAGGTTCAGAATTAAGCACTCAAACGTCAAACATGAAGAGTTAATCCCATAGGCTTGCATGAAAATCAAATCTCCACCACTATTAAATGAGATGATACACAAATCAAAAGTTCTTTAACAGGGTTGTAATAGGGCTTAGGTTAAAGGTGTGGTTAAAGGCTGAATTAGAGGGTTAGAATCGAGATTGAATTGACAAATTACCTAACTAGAAACAACGAACTAAGTAAAAGTGATTGCATCAATTGAAAACTAATAATACTAATACTACGAGCTTCTTCTTCAATATTTGGAATTCAAACGTATAAGCTCTTTAATCACAAAACGAATAATGAATAAACTTTTGATTGATTTTTTTTACATCATAAATACATAACAAAGGATAAATTACTGAAATAAAAAAAAACATAGTTAGGCTATTAATCAAATCAAATCTCGATATAAGGGCAGTTAAAAAGGATGGTGATAATAAATACAAAGGGTTTTTGGGTTAGTATTAGTGGGTAAGTCAATAAAAAGGTTGTTAGGATTAAATGGGGTTCACTAGGGGTTAATTATGAAGGTAGGTTTTTAGTGGAGTAAGTGGGTTAAATCCTAGGTGCCTTCATCATTTCTGTATATCAAATCAAAGGTGTGGTCTCGACATGTATAATCGATGCAAGTTTAAGAATAACAAATCAATGTTGACACACTCATAATCAATGAAGTGAGCAAGAAAAAGAATTTATGCTCTATAAGGCTCAAAATCTCACAAAAATTATGCGTATTTTGATGTCAACCTCGTAAATTTCAAACTTCAAAGTAATATTCAAATTCAGGTAGACAACCTAGAAAATTTTTTATTTTCTTGAAAAATAGACTTTATCATGCTTGATTCTCTAGTATTCTTAGAATTCAATCATCAATGCACAATTATCAATGACTTAATCTAAAACATATCAATAAAAATCATAAATCATGGAAATTTCATCCTAATTAGTAATATGAGAAAATTACTTAAAAACAAGACTAAATTCAGGGATTTGAGAATAATGCAAAAAGTTAGGCATCCTTAAGATTCACCCCCCACACTTAAGATGTACATTGCCCTCAATGTACAAAGATAGATAATATCATTATAAAATCATAAGATATGAGAAGAAGTGAAACTTCCTGAATTTTCGGATGGCATCCTTGGTTTGAAGGTGAAAGATAGTTGGAGGGGTCGGTTTGGATGACGATCCTGCGCTAGATGAAGAAATTGGGTAGCTCATGGAGGATTAGCCAGGATAAAATACTAAAAATTAAAACTATACTAATTAAATAATTAAAGAAAAGCAAGGTAAAGTGAAGAAAAATAAAAATGAAACTAAAATTAAAAGAAAAGATAAATGGACCGTAGGGTCCTTATTGTTGGATGGTTCGCGGGGTGGGTGTGACCTCTAAGGTCATGAGGTGTCTTTGTGATAGCAGTATGGCGTGATTCCCAAGCGACCTTTTGAACCTGACACTAAGAAACTAAAATAAAAGAAACTAAATTAAGCATAAGATAGTCAAAGAGAAGGGAAATAAAGGAAAAGAGTAAAGAAGAAGAAAAATTGAATGGTCTCAAAGACCCTTGGCTTGTCGAGTGATTGAAGCGGCCGGCATGAACTTATATAGATCGATCTCCATGAGGGAGACTGTGCTGGGATCCTTCCGTTTCCTTGACATGGCAAAAAGATTGAGAAGAATGCTAAGAATGAAGAATGCTAAGAATGTATGGTGTAAGGGTGTAAGGGAGGAAGAAGGGTGAAAATTAGGTGAGAAGAGGGAGGGGTGGGTGGTTTAAATAGAATTCTCAAGTCAGGTACATTCACACGCTCGTTTCTCATGGGCGTGTTGTTTCACACGGCCGCATCGCACGGCCGTGGTGGGCTTCGTTTGTTTCTCCCACGCCCATGCTCAGGTCATCATGCCCGTGTGTGATAAGTCAGTGTCGTCCACGGCCGTGTTGCACGGCCGTGGCGTTTTGTCGGTGCTCGTGATGTGGTGGGAGTTCGTGACTCGAAGATTTGATTCTTTCTGACTTGTACCCTCTCTGCCGTGTCAGTACGACGATTCTGCTTCCACACGGCCACGGCCACGGTCGTGTGTAAGGCCGTGTGGCCTGGAAATCTGCACTTTTGGTTAGTTTAAAGCTAGGTGTTTAAGACTAAGAGAAGAAAAGAAAATTAAAACAAAAGCAAAAGTAACTAGGGTTAGTGCTCGGGTTGCCTCCCAAGAAGCGCTCGTTTAAAGTCTTAAGCTAGACTTACCTCTCGTTTGTATCGTCAGGTTGGTTTGAGGAGTTGAAAGTCCTTCCTCATGCTATCATTTTCATTATCATGATAGAGTTTAAGTCGAGATGCATTTATATTGAAAGTACCAAAAATAGGATTACTTACCTCGACTGTTCCGTATGGGAAAACACTAATTACCCTAAAAGGGATTTCTTTGTTTGTGTTTATGTCTGATGTGATGATGCGAGGATCTGCTTTATCTAACAGCACCTGGTCCCCTATTTTGAAGTGGTTTGTTATTCCTATGAGCTCTTCTAGGGGCTCCTTTGGTTTTACTTCGTGTGGTTCCGGTTCTTATTTGAATTGTGTTACCCACTCTTCTGGTTTGCCGACCCTAAGGCTTCATTCCTTATGTAATTCTTATTTGTTGGCATGGGGTCCATGACTCGGATAAGGTTTGTAACCTTGTGGTGTTTCCTGTGGTGAAAGTTGAACAACTTGGTTATCAACTGAATTTACTTTCTCACCTTCATCAATTGTTGTCCTGGCTGAGTCAAGAGCTTGTAAACTGATTGATTTGTTACCTACATGAAGTATGAGTTCTCATGTACCAACATCAATTTTTGTTCTAGCAGTTGCTAAAAAGGGTCTTCCTAAAATTAAGGGAATCGAACTATCATCATCCATGTCTAAGACAACAAAATCTACTGGGAAAATGAATTTATCAATTTATACAAGAACATCTTCGATAATACCCCTAGGATTCTAACAGTTTAACATCCCCAAACCCGGCCCATTCACTACGACCGAATCTGGTTATGTCACTGGGGAGAACGGTTGAAGAAAAAAAAATTTATCCACTTTTGAATAAACCATGAAAGAAATTAACTTTTGGAAACCATGTTCATTTTTTATCTTATTAAACATATTCTTCATAAGTAGGTTACTAAAATTAAAACCATTTCCTCACAGAAATTCAAATTAATAAACCCATAGTTAAAATAACACCAAAATAATAAATGGCCTTTTGTTACAACCCAATACTTAAAATGAAATACTTGTATCAAACTCAAGCATAATATAGTTAATCATCATCTTGGCATGGGCCACCTTGTCCTCTCCGATCCCTGTCCCACTTTATGCAACACTGAAAAGTTAGAGGAAAAGGTGAGTCACCAAGACTCAAGCAGCTACCCTTTTTCCTGATTAGCGAATATCATCTGCAAACATAAACATAGTCAACATGCTTCCAAATCATATGCACCCAATCCTAACCATCCATTCACCTTTTCTACCCCGTGTGGTACCAAACCACTGGTGGTGCCAAACCACTGGTGTCCAAAAGACACAATATTCATCAATGTGGTGCCAAACCACCGTGTCCCCCAGACACAATATTCATCAATGTGGTGCCAAACCACTGGTGTCCCAAAGACACAATTGTGATACCAAATCACTGGTGACCGAAGTCACAAATCAGATGATGGGGCCAACCCATCGTGTGATACCAAATCACTGGCGTCAATCTCGTATCTCAACTATGGGGCCAACCCACCGTGGTACGATGCCACTGGGACGAGACGCTATGAGGTGCCAAACCTCTGGTGTCCCAAAGACACAAATGTGGTACCAAACCACTGGTGACCGTAGTCACAATAATCGAGTGATGGGGCCAACCCATCGTGTGATACCAAATCACTGGGCGTCAATCCTCAATACCGCCTTGTGGGGCCAACCCACTGTGGTGCGAAACCACGGGGACGAGACGCTGAGGTGCCAAACCTCTGGAGGTGCCAAACCTCTGGTGACCCAAAGTCACAAAGTGTGTTACCAAAACACTGGTGCTCGTCAGTACAAAATATCACTGCCCCCTCCACTCGTACAACCCACATTAATCATGAACATGTATCTTAATAATAAAATATACCATCATGCTTGTTTAGCAATATACATATTGTTTATCAACAATCAAGTATTATAGCACACATGCCAGATACACCATGCTTACCAAAAACATCATAACAGGGACTTACCTGACCCCTTGCCTTATACCATAATGGTATTCAATCCACCTTTCCATGGATCCAAACAACATACAATTTATATAATAAAAGAGAAGTGTGCGCAAGTACACACAATATGGTAAGCACATATATTACTAGAAGAGTGTGTGTATGTACACACCTGCAAGCTTTAACCAAAGAATCGATCTAAGACCCTCGATAACCTCGACAACCTTGCTCCTATAATCGATCAAACAAGAGATGAGCATCCCAAAGATTAACAGAGTAGGAAGACTCCTCTTGCTTGCTTCCAGAATCCAAAGGCCCTATAAGGAAATGGTTACCAAACAAGAGATTAATATCCTTCCAAACAAATGCCAAAAACCCACTCTTACCCTTGTAGATGTCGACAGAGAACAGAGGATAGTCCATAAGCATTCGGCCTTACCTTTATACCTTCTCCAAGGCTTGAACCAAAACCAAAAGCAGCCCACACTCCACTTAACAATCGGCCAAGAACCAAACTAAAAGGGAACGGAAGATTCGGCCAACACCTTAACAGAACAAATGTAACTTTCGGCAAAGTGAAGGTTACTAGGGGTTTTCGGTTTAGGCTACAAAGAAATGAAAGAAGAGGGTTTTCTTTTGCTTACAAATTCGGCAACAACAATCCAAAGAAGAACAAATAAAAATTCGGCACAAGAGGGGGACATGAGAGAATGAACTTTCGGCAAAAGCAACAAAAGGAGAAAAGCATTTCAAAAGGGTGTCCCCCCTTATTTATAGAATCCGGCCACCCCTAAGCTCACCCCACAAAGCCGAAAATGCCTCTCATAAACTCCCAAAACCGGCCACTACTCAACTCCTTCCAAAACCCATTCTTTGCTCCTACATTTCCTCCCTAACATCCATTCAAAAGTTTGAATGAGTCAAACTTCTACCTAGCCGAATTTAAAAGGGAAGACCAAGTCTTCCTCCACCTTTCAAGCCTTCCAAAAACCGTCCACCACCTAACCTTAATGACGCAAAAACAAGGCCCCAATTGCTGCCCTTGCGAATCGAACCTGAGCCCCTTCCCCCCTGCAAGTGGCGTCACTTCTCCATGCTCTAAGTGGCGCCTCCTTGCCACTCTGCCACACTAATCTTAGTGCCAAAACTCCACCAAAAATTCTCTTAAGGCCCCCAAAGCCAAGCTCCTCCTAACCACCAAAAACCAAAAATTTCTTAAAGCCTTCCCTACTTTCCAGGGTTCTCCAAACCCCCCCAAAAACTTGCCAAAGCACACAAGAAGCCTACCAACACCTGAGATATGCACTAGATGCATAACCCCTAAAACCAGGGTGTTATAATGCTACCCTCCTTAAAATAATTTCGTCCTCGAAATTACTTGGCTAGACTAACGGTCCACGTCCCAATTCTCCAAACTTACACTATCGCTGCAAGCTCTCGATCTCCAAGGGCTAACTCCTTCCTAGGCATACCTTCTAAGTCTATACCACAAATTCCCGATTTTCTACTAACAATAAACAAACAAACCACCAAACGAACAAAACAACAAGGAAAATTCCAATCAAGAGAAGCTTACCCACGACACATCCGGGCACATCACTATCCTTCTTCCGACGAACCACGACTTCACGACCTCGACCAAAACCATTTCCTCCATGGTTCGACCACGACCTCTCGTAAACTGGCGACCACCTCTCGCCAGTACGCACAAAAACCTGACCCACCGCCTCGAGTTCTTTTTGGATCCAGGGACAATGCTTAACCAGATGAGACTTGGATTGGCATCTCAAACATTCTCGAACACGATTCCAAAGACTTGCCCATGTGGTACCTTTCGCACTGAGCACATGGACGATCTGAATTCCCAGCAACTGACTTAGAAACACGAGCAGATGTCTCGACCCTCGATCTTTTTTGAGACCTCTCAAACGATTACGCGATCCCGAGCTCCTCTCATCGCGGTTCCTTATTCTATCTCTATTCTGCCTCTCAGCCATTTTGACTTCCTCGCCTATCGAGCTTCTTCCACGAAAATAGCGATACCACTCGACCACACTGCGGCTCCTGCCACTTGCTCGAGCACCCGGCGATAGCCCGAGATATCACACATCTCCTTCGATGCGATCCATTGCTCAACCCCAACAAATGGTGATGGCACAACGCTCTCGACCCAACCGGTTCGACATCGCCATCCTTCCTCTACCGCGTCCTCGAGAAATGCGACCACGCCCCTAGAACTCATATCTAGCGCCTCGATTTAGTCTGATTAGAAATTTTATGCATTAGAAATTTGGTTCCACTTTGTTTATCCACGAGCAATTTTATGAAAAAAAGAAGTTTCCGAGAGTAGTTCTTTCGAGCAATCAAGTTTCACTTCCTACCTGGGGTAGTTTCGTCATTTTCCTATAGGGGTATACTCTGGTAATAACTCGAGGTCAATTTTGAAAATAATTTTCCAACTTAAAGATATTCCAAAATTTACAAAATCTCGTGGTCATCCTGAACAAATTTTGTTTTCCAACCAAACTATGTTACAAAAATTTGAAAGCAGGTTATTTTTGTAATTTTGGAAGTCATGGACATTTTCGTAAATTCTCGAAATCGAGAATGTCACAATATTTCACAAAATAGGATTTTCTGATATTTGATAAAATAGGAGTATTTCAATAAAAGTCGAGAGAAATCGAGAATTTAGAAACCAAGGCGTTTTGGTAATTTTATCAACCAGGTATTTTCAGTAAATTTCCCACAAACCAGGGTATCTTAATATTTGAAATTTCGAGATTTTGGTATTTTACAAAGTAAAAAGCATTTTATCAAAATTTGAGGGTAGTACGGTAATTTTGCAATATAGGGGCATTTTTGTAATTTTGCCACTAGGGCATTTTGGTAATTTTATAAATCGAAAACGTCCTTCAAAAGCAAAATTTAAGGTTTCACAAACCAAAGGGGTAAATTTGGAAAAATTTTAATACAGAAAGTTTTAGAAAACAAGAAGGCTAATTCCTTTCGGGTTTTTAATAATCGGTTCAGCCTATGAACAAGTCCTCTTGGTTAAGGTGAACCGTAGCTACGCACTAGGTAGGATTCGAGTAAAGAGGAGGTGAGTCGCTAGGACTGCTTAATTACCAAGCTCTTACTGAATGCCACTCCTAGACATGCGCATGACTGATGGTTACCACACCTTAACTCGTGACTTACTTCACGTGTTTGTTTAAGAGCTTTAAGTTTTATGCATATGTTTGAGTAGACTAACCTAGGGTCCAACAGATCCTAGTACTCTAATCTACGAGCCCAAACTAAGCCCATAACAATTCATATAAACAAATCACTTCAAGAAAGTCCGAAGTACTTCCCAGGTGGACTTCGGGTCGGAGGTACAGGTGCCATGCCGAATAACACTGAAAACCTTTTATAAAAGCCCACATTTCAAAAACCCATTTTGAAAACTGTTTCGAGCCCAAAACCCTCAAAGCCGAGTTTTGAACCTGGCTCTGATACCAAACTGTAACATCCCCAAACCCGGCCCATTCACTACGACCGAATCTGGTTATGTCACTGGGGAGAACGGTTGAAGAAAAAAATTTTATCCACTTTTGAATAAACCATGAAAGAAATTAACTTTTGGAAACCATGTTCATTGTTTATCTTATTAAACATATTCTTCATAAGTAGGTTACTAAAATTAAAACCATTTCCTCACAGAAATTCAAATTAATTAACCCATAGTTAAAATAACACCAAAATAATAAATGGCCTTTTGTTACAACCCAATACTTAAAATGAAATACTTGTATCAAACTCAAGCATAATATAGTTAATCATCATCTTCACATGGGCCACCTTGTCCTCTCCGATCCCTAGTCCACTTTATGCAACACTGAAAAGTTAGAGGAAAAGGTGAGTCACCAAGACCCAGCAGTGCTACCCTTTTCCCCGGATTAGCGAGAATATCATCTGCAAACATAAACATAGTCAACATGCTTCCAAATCATATGCACCCAATCCTAACCATCCATTCACCTTTTCTACCCCGTGTGGTACCAAACCACTGGTGGTGCCAAACCACTGGTGTCCCAAAGACACAATATTCATCAATGTGGTGCCAAACCACTGGTGTCCCAAAGACACAATATTCATCAATGTGGTGCCAAACCACTGGTGTCCCAAAGACACAATTGTGATACCAAATCACTGGTGACCGAAGTCACAAATCAGATGATGGGGCCAACCCATCGTGTGATACCAAATCACTGGCGTCAATCCCGTATCTCAACTGTGGGGCCAACCCACCGTGGTACGAAGCCACTGGGACGAGACGCTATGAGGTGCCAAACCTCTGGTGTCCCAAAGACACAAATGTGGTACCAAACCACTGGTGACCGTAGTCACAATAATCGAGTGATGGGGCCAACCCATCGTGTGATACCAAATCACTGGCGTCAATCCCTCAATACCGCCTTGTGGGGCCAACCCACTGTGGTGCGAAACCACGGGGACGAGACGCTGAGGTGCCAAACCTCTGGAGGTGCCAAACCTCTGGTGACCCAAAGTCACAAAGTGTGTTACCAAAACACTGGTGCTCGTCAGCACAAAATATCACTGCCCCCTCCACTCGTACAACCCACATTAATCATGAACATGCATCTTAATAATAAAATATACCATCATGCTTGTTTAGCAATATACATATTGTTTATCAACAATCAAGTATTATAGCACACATGCCAGATACACCATGCTTACCAAAAACATCATAACAGGGACTTACCTGACCCCTTGCCTTATACCATAATGGTATTCAATCCACCTTTCCATGGATCCAAACAACATACAATTTATATAATAAAAGAGAAGTGTGCGCAAGTACACACAATATGGTAAGCACATATATTACTAGAAGAGTGTGTGTATGTACACACCTGCAAGCTTTAACCAAAGAATCGATCTAAGACCCTCGATAACCTCGACAACCTTGCTCCTATAATCGATCAAACAAGAGATGAGCGTCCCAAAGATTAACAGAGTAGGAAGACTCCTCTTGCTTGCTTCCAGAATCCAAAGGCCCTATAGCGAAATGGTTACCAAACAAGAGATTAATATCCTTCCAAACAAATGCCAAAAACCCACTCTTACCCTTGTAGATGTCGACAGAGAAACAGAGGATAGTCCATAAGCATTCGGCCTTACCTTTATACCTTCTCCAAGGCTTGAACCAAAACCAAAAGCAGCCCACACACTCCACTTAACAATCGGCCAAGAACCAAACTAAAAGGGAACGGAAGATTCGGCCAACACCTTAATGAGAACAAATGTAACTTTCGGCAAAGTGAAGGTTACTAGGGTTTTCGGTTTAGGCTACAAAGAAATGAAAGAAGAGGGTTTTCTTTTGCTTACAAATTCGGCAACAACAATCCAAAGAAGAACAAATAAAAATTCGGCACAAGAGGGGACATGAGAGAATGAACTTTCGGCAAAAAGCAACAAAAGGAGAAAAGCATTTCAAAAGGGTGTCCCCCTTATTTATAGAATCCGGCCACCCCTAAGCTCACCCCACAAAGCCGAAAATGCCCTCCATAAACTCCCAAAACCGCCACTACTCAACTCCTTCCAAAACCCATTCTTTGCTCCTACATTTCCTCCTAACATCCATTCAAAAAGTTTGAATGAGTCAAACTTCTACCTAGCCGAATTTAAAAGGAAGACCAAGTCTTCCTCCACCTTTCAAGCCTTCCAAAAACCGTCCCACCACCTAACCTTAATGACGCAAAAACAAGGCCCCAATTGCTGCCCTTGCGAATCGAACCTGAGCCCCTTCCCCCCTGCAAGTGGCGTCACTTCTCCATGCTCTAAGTGGCGCCTCCTTGCCACTCTGCCACACTAATCTTAGTGCCAAAACTCCACCAAAAATTCTCTTAAGGCCCCAAAAGCCAAGCTCCTCCTAACCACTTTGAAAACAAAAATTTCTTAAAGCCTTCCCTACCTTCCAGGGTTTTCCAAACCCCCCCAAAAACTTGCCCAAGCACACAAGAAGCCTACCAACACCTGAGATATGCACTAGATGCATAACCCCTAAAACCAGGGTGTTACAAATAGTTTTATCAGCTAATTGAATGCTCATCCTAGTTTGTTTGGGTTTCCCTAGACCTAGTTGTTTAAACAATTTATAAGGCATGACATTTATGCTTGCCCCTAAATCAGCTAATGCATTATCAACAGTTAGTCTACCAATTAAACATGGAATTGTAAAACTCCCTGGATCTTTCAGCTTTTGCGGTACTCTATTCTATAACATTGCTGAGCATACTGCGTTTAATTCCACATGTGGCTCCTCGTCTAACTTACGCTTGTTCGTCAAGAGATGTTTTAAAAATTTCCTCGAATCTGGCATCTGTGAAAGAGCTTCAAGAAGAGGTAAGTTGATATGTAATTTCTTTAAAAGTTTAAGAAACTTACCGAACTGTTCCTCTGTATCGTCTCTCTTCATCGCTTCGGGATAAGGAATGCGAGGTTGGTACTTTTTGATTACCTGTTTTGGCTTTTCTTGTGTTACCTCAACTTTACCTTTCTCTACCTCATTTTCTTGTATTGGACTGGGTTCGTCTAACCCTATACTATCATGAGCTGTGATGGCTTGGATTTGCTCCTTTGGGTTAATCTCAGTGTTGCTTGGTAGACGCCCTTGCGGTTGTTCGGAAATTATCTTTGCAAGTTGTCCAACTGTGTTAGTAAGTTGTACAACTATCTTAGTGAGTTCCCCAACTTGGCTCTCGATCCCTTTGATTGATGCCTGTTGATTCTTAAGGGTGGTCTCAGTGTCTTGGAGATGGTTATCTGTAGCTGCCATGAATTTTGTTAGCATCTCTCCAAGGTTCGGCTTCTTCTCCTGTGGATAGGGCTGATTTTGGAAATTTTGAGGAGGTTGTTGTCTTTGATTTCCTTGATTTCCTTGTACTCCCCATGAAAAATATGGGTGGTTCCTCCAACCTAGATTATAAGTATTACTATAAGGATTATTATTAGATCTGAAATTGTTACCTATATAGTTCATTTGTTCGCTTTCTATGCCCGGTTGGTAGGGTGGGTACTCAGGATTAAGCACGCTTCCACTTGCGTCGCATCATTGCATTCTTGGATGTACCGCAAAGAACACAAACTATCAAGCTTTTTATTCATCATCTCTACCTATGTTGATAGCATGGTTACTGCATCGATGTTGAAAACTCCGGCTGATTTTGTTGGTTTTGTCCTTGTAACTTTGCCATCGATAGTTATTCACCGACATCTCCTCTATGAATTCGTAGGTCGCCGGGAGTTCTCATTGTTCGAGGTTCAACCGTGGCTGAATCAATTAGTTGCCTCGTTGAGGGGTTTACACTGTTATAGAAAGTTTGGACTTGAAGCCACAAAGGTAATCCATGGTGTGGGCACCTCCTCAAGAGATCCTTATATCTCTCCCATGCGTCATAAAATGTCTCTAAATCCATCTGCACAAAAGAAGAGATATCATTCCATAATTTGGCCGTTTTGGCCGGTGTGAAATATTTTAATAAAAAAATTTTCGGTCATTTGATCCCATGTAGTGATTGACCCTCGTGGTAACGAGTTTAACCACTGTTTGGCTTTATTCCTTAATGAAAAGGGAAATAACCGCCGTAGTAGGGCATCATCGTGGCGCAATTTATTTTGAAGGTATCACAGAACTCTAAAAAATTAGCTATATGAGTGTTTGGGTCTTCATCCTGCAAACCATCAAATTGAACAAATTATTGAATCATTTGTATAGTGTTAGGCTTTAATTCAAAATTATTAGCAGCTATAGCAGGCCTAACAATACTCGATTCGGCTCCTATTAAATGAGGTTTAGCATAATCATACATAGTATGCGGAGCATTATTTTCTGCCACATCTTGGGGTGGTAGATTATTCTCGTCCATCCCTTTAGTAGGATTGGATTCGCCTTCACGCTCTTTTTCTGTGTAATTTAGGGCTCGCCTAATTTCTCTGCGATTCTTGCGAGCGGTAGCTTCAATATCACTGTCGTATACTAGTGGTCCTCTCGGGTTCCTTCTAGTCATAAACTACAGGTACCTGCTAGGAAAAGAAAGAAAGAAAAATTTAGCAAAGTAAAAAACAAAAACAAAATAAAAACAAAAATAAAATTGCGGAAAATAATGGCTAAAGTAATAAAAATAGAGCTTTCTTAATATTTTAGTTCCCCGGCAACGGCGCCAAAAACTTGATCGAATGTCTATCGAATTTTAAATTTTATAAAGAGAATGATTGAACCTTAAAACTAACTCTTACAACGATTGAGGCAAGTGCACCTATCGAACAGTAGTATAGCTTAGGCAAGACCGGATTGTCGAACCCAAAGGAACTAAAAGTACTAATACTAACTTTCTTTCTATTATTTAGCCTAAGAATTAAGCGAATGGTTGTTTAATCTAAATTAATTAACTACTAGACTAAAGACTCTAAGACAAAGAAGAATGAATTTGGGAGAATACTTGAGGAAAAACAAATTAATTAAGACGACACCCTAGGAAGAATCCACCTAGACTTCACCTGTTATCTAACTCTGAACCAGACGATGTATTCACTTGACTTGATCCGTAGGATTCCCTAATTTATATTAAACCCTCTCTCGAGGTGAATAACGTCTAACCCTAGATTGATTAATTGAAATCTCTTTCTAATTAAAACCCCTAGAATTGCATTAACTCGATCTATGGACTCCCATATTAGGTTTCACCCTAATCCGGCAACGCCTCGTCACCCTATCTCTAGGCGAACGATCAACTCCGCATAACTATGCTAGATCTACTCTTAGGCTGTAACACCCCTTACCCGTATCCAATACCGGAACGGGGTACGAGGCTTTACAAGACTTAAGCCTCACTGTCGCTACTTAGGCTAATCGTGACTACTCTCTTCATTCACCTCAATCACCTCATTCTCGACTTCCAAGGCTTCACTCATACACACGAGGGCTCTCGAGACTAATCCGAATCTTTTACGATTCTTAAAATCTTTCTCTTCAATTATAGGGCTCACACGCCCGTGTAGAACGAGACGCGCCCGTGCATGGGAACACAAGCCCATGTCCCCAGACCGTGCCTAAAAACCCAGTATTCTGCCAATTTGCCCACGGTTAAGGCACATGCCCATGTATTTTGGGAGCACGCCCGTGTACCCTATCACACGTCCGTGCCTTTCATCCGTGGTTGACACTGACTAATCACACACGGTTTTGACACGCCCGTGGGCCTAAACCGTGTGCCATACCTTAGTATTCTGACTTATTCGACACGGCCTCGGCACGCCCGTGTGCTTTAACCGTGTGACCATTCCAATTCTAATTTTAAAGTGCAAACTTCACACGGCCTAGACACACGCCCGTGTGCCTACCCATCTGAACCAGAACAAGGCTATTTGCCAAGCTCTTTGCATCCCTATAGCTTACACAACTTATACTCATCCATCACATTCATAATCACTCAAATTATTAAATAACACTTTTGAATCTCATACAAACAATCTCACCTCGACATCATGCCCCTGATAGGGCCTCACATGAAATATCATATCGGTGCCATGTCCCTGACATGGTCTTATTCAATATCTCATACCAAGGCTATATTCCAAATATGGTCTTATACGGGACCTTAATTATCAACATATCTTACTATTTACTTTCCCTCTATTCCTAAGAACAATTCTCTTGACATCTCGTTAAAATACATTCAATACACTCATAGTGTGATTATGCATTCCACACGATATTGGAACATTAAATACTTCACTTAGAATTGCATAATTTAGCACATGAACTTACCTCAATGTAGAAAGGTCCGAAAATGGACTTTTGCCCACTTTTCTCTTTTCACCCGTTCTAGGTCCGAAACTCGATTTCTTTAATCTAGAACAACAGAATTTACCAATTTAATCACTTATAAATCATAATATATCATAATCTACACTCTAGGAAAAAATGACTATTTTGCCCCTACACTTCGGCAAAATTACGATTTTGCCCCTAGGCTCGTAAATAAAGTTTTATTACATTTTATCGATAAAAAAGCCTAGCTGAACATTTAATCCTCTTACAACTATCCACAATTCCAACTATTTCATGCCCTAATGAACAATTTATAACTTTTGCATTTTAGCCCAAATTAGGTGTTTTCATAACAACACCTTTCACAAAAGTTGTTTATCATCATCCTATCATTCATTTTCTTCAATAAAACTCATCAACCAACATGAGACCTATCATGGTAAATCCGTATAATCTCAACCATTTTGCAAAATAGTCCCCTCATTAGCTAGCTTAAGCTTTGGGGACTCCAAAAGTACAAAAATTATCAACTAAAGCCATCAAAATCACTTACTTGAAGAGGAATTGAGTTGCTGAAATTTTCAAGCCCTCAAAGCCCTCCCATGGCTGATATTTTCGGTTGGGGAAGAAGAAATAAGGAAAAGATGATAAGCTTTGCTTATATCATCTTATTTTATTCATTTGACCAACTAATACCACCAACTTTTGACCAAAATTTAATGTCTTTGTCCCCCTTGTCACATGGCCGGCCAACTCACTTAAAACAAGGCCAAATTGCACATTTGGGACCTCCAATTAATAATCCATAGCTATTTGGCACCTCTAGCAACTAAAATAGAATTTTTGCACTTTATGCGATTTAGTCCTTTTTCACGATTTAGCTAGAAATTGCTAAAATTAAGGCACCAAAATTTTCATGCACCCTTATAAACATGTTATAACACATAAAATAACATGAAAATAATTTTATTTATCCTCGGTTTAGTGATTCTGGGATCATTGTTCTGACTAGCCCCTAAATCGGGCTGTTACAACTCTCCCCCCTTAGGGATTTTTGTCCCCGAAAATCTTACCAGGAGGAGTTGCTACCAACATTCGTAAAACGTTTCCATAAACTCCTCAAAATTAAAAATCCACTTATCCTCAAGTTTCTCTTGTCATCAACCTTTAAGCTTTCACACACAAGGTTGAAGCATCACTTTCGACCTAGGTATTTCTTCCTCCAGAGTGTATACTAAGTAAACCACTAATTTAGAACTCTGCACACATCCTAATGATCATTCGGATCTTTACCGGTTGATTTGCTACAATTCGAATGGCATTTCCCTTCTTGGTAATTTTGTCAAACCAAATTTGAAATCTATAAGGTTTTATCTCACTTTCTCATTAAAGCATTTACCGACTGTAATAATCTTGACTTGTATGCTTTGAAAACTCAGCTTTTATTGGTCAACTACTTCTGACCCTAAACTCAGTCATATCGTGAAATGTACTTTACTGTCAAAACATTTATGCACCTAACAGTACTTCCTTATTCTTGCATTAGTAGACATGCTACTACTAAATCTCATACCAAAACTTCTGCATAAATTCTGAATTCATCCACATACAATTTCTATCTCAAAGTAACATCAACAACAGCAACCTTATCCAACCTGAATTTTAACATCTCAGACAAACTCATTCTAAGCTCATTTAAAATACCATTCACTATCCCCCTTCTGAACTTCTTCGTCTACTATCTAGGAAGTATTACAATAACTATATTCGCCATTGTAATAGTTCAAGCTGTTTCACTATTTCATCTTCAAGACCTTCTGCAGCACATGATATCCTCATTCATTAAAATTTTAGAAAATACACATCGATTTTCCCCATGGGTCATTACAAAACATCTAGCTCATAACACAGATACAAAAGTGATTGTCTTTGGATCACCAACCTGTCAACTCTTTTTGTCTATTCAGACTGAGCTCAATACTAGAACTTTCAATTAATAGTTCCTTTTATAGCTTTCAACTCAACCATCGCGATTTTAACATTTCAATGGGAATGTCATCGTATCATGTTCTCTACTCACGAACACACAGAAATTTACTCTTTTTGTTGATTCATGCGTGGATATACACAGAACTCGAATCATATCTCAATGCATTAATCTACTCTTTTCTCCACACTGAAAACATATTTCAAGCACACTCTCATCTGAGTTTCTCTTGCTATACTAATCTAAAACCTTTACCATCGTCACATCTCACAATAGCAGGTACAATCTTGATCAAATCAATAATTCTATTCGACCTGTCCGAAAACCCATCACACGATGTGAAACTCAAGATTTCACTCCTTATACTAGAATCATCTCCAGCGTCCCCCTCAAAACACCCGAATAGGGTTACGAGGAGAATACAGAACGTCAATTCCAGATACTAAACCGACAACCATTTAATCTAATTTCACAATCGGCTAACACTCTCACACGATCTTAATTCATGAGATAAACAACCTCATCGCCCCTGAAAGGCAAAAGATATTAACACGTAATGCTTAAAGAGGTCATTATGATCCATACAACTATGGTTATCATAATCGAATACTCTCACAGTTCAAACATTGTTTCTTTAACCA
The DNA here is from genome assembly GCA_025698515.1 of Gossypium sturtianum. Taxonomy (NCBI): domain Eukaryota; kingdom Viridiplantae; phylum Streptophyta; class Magnoliopsida; order Malvales; family Malvaceae; genus Gossypium; species Gossypium sturtianum. The sequence continues at coordinate 130,841,783 of CM046948.1, forward strand.
TTTCCGTCCTCAAAACTCCTTAACAATTCCTTTCATTAATGAACATCAATTTAAGAAAATATCGATAATCATAAACCTTAGGCTTCCTACTCACTTGAGTCAAATATCCTAGGCTAACTTTTTCTTTGCTCTTAACATTGTATAATCAATACAATCGTTAAAGCATTCAGACATACTTTCCTACGATTGCCTTTATTAAGCACATACCGCACCACACTCTATACTCATACTCATTTCCTTGCGACTCGCTCACGAGTGCCTTTATTCACTCATTCACATGACTTCAGTACAATTTTCCTTTCTACCTCTAGACTCATCTATCTGTCCCAAAGATCACTAGGAATACTAAAAAACGCATAATATAATCATTAACACAATTTCAAAGCCAAAGTCGCATTCTAGAGGTGACCTTATATGGAAGCACTTCTAGATGCCAATGCCAATGCCATATTCAAAATATGGTCTTATATGGACTGCCACCTCAAGTATCGATGCTATATTTCGGATATGGACTTATACAATTCTCGTGTTCATTGTAGTCCCCTAGATCTTCAACCTCGTGTTCAACAAAAATTACTCTATATAGTAGGGTATCATGTATCAATATGATACAAAGCATTCTCAAAATGCTAACATAATCATTGCACTAACCGAATGCAAACTTGCTTAACTTAACTCTCATAACATCTCGTCATAATTCAACAGTGGTAAGGGGTGAGGTCGTAGTGTCCCACAACTTGACTCTCGTGACCACATACATATGATTTACTATTCATCATCAATGAAATATCAACATGGTCACACAACTCATCACAAGTGAGTTTTCACATTTAACACGCTACAATTGTCCCTATCACTTATACTTTTCGGACTCTTATTTCACTTACTCAAGTTCCACATTAATATCTACTCAAGTACTCAACATTTAACTCTACTTTCTCTTACTATAACCATTAATCTTGAGAATGTCTTACGGGTTTTGGGTACGTCGTTTACTTGATTGCCATAGTCCAACTATGGTCTTACTCGTATCACAACATCATAGCCCAGCTATCTCTTTACATGTCATCACGATGCCATAGCCTCGCTACGGTCTTACATGAAATCTCATATCAATACCAATGCCATACCCCTGATACGGTCTTACATGGAACTCATGTCGTTGCCGATGCCATATCCCAGATATGGTCTTACACGATTCTATACCGAAGCCAGGTTCCAGATGTGGTCTTACACGGGATCACTATTTGTCACCAATGCCACGTCCCAGACATGGTCTTACATGGGATCACATGTATCGCCATGGTCCAACCATGGTCTTATTCATCATTTTATCATTGAACGACCGTACCCATCCCTACATTCTACTTAGTCAAACTTCCCAGTTTAACTCTCACACCATAATACTCGTAGTTTCTTACAGAGTCACGAAATAAAACATTATACATCATCCATTTTAATAGTCGCACATGAGATTCAACTATGTGGACATATTGATCATGCATCGCTCAAACAATTACACATACACATATACTCTATTCTCTGGGTAAATTTACTCACTATATGCACCTAACCTAATAGGTTGAGTATATAACGCCTCATGCACATCCAGCCAATGCAGATAAACTTCTCATTTCATGCATTATCACACATATGTCATATACTTCTACTCATACCTCTTTGAATCTCATCATTGCATAAGAGCATTTCAAGTTCCCTATTATCACTTACAACATTATTGGATTTAGCTCGGTTGGGAACCATCACTGTTTTAACAAAACAATTTCGTTAGAGGCGGGAGACATCACACTATCACGGTCCACATATGGCATGTATAGCTAGACTCTTACTCACGCTAGGTTAGTCCTAGAATCGACTAAACCATAGCTCTGATACCACTAAATGCAACACCCCTTAACCGTATCAATACTGGAATGGGGTACGAGGCTTTACCGGACTTAAGCCTCACGGTCGCTACTTAGGCTAATCGTGACTACTCTCTTCATTCACCTCAATCACCTCATTCTCAACTTACGAGGCTTCACTCATACACACGAGGGCTCTCGAGACTAATCTGAAACTTTTACTATTCTTAAAATCTTTCTCTTCAATTATAGGGCTCACACGCCCGTGTAGAACGAGACACGCCCGTGCATAGGCACACACGCCCATGTCCCCAGACCATGCCTAAAAACCAGTTCTCGCCAATTTGCCTGATTAAGGCACATGCCCATGTATTTTGGGAGCACGCCCGTGTACCCTATCACACGTCTGTGCCTTTCATCCGTGGTCGACACTGACTAATCACACACGGTTTTGACACGCCCGTGGGCCTAAATCGTGTGCCATACCTTAGTATTCTGACTTATTCGACACGGCATCGGCACGCCCGTGTGCTTTAACCGTGTGACCATTCCAATTCTAATTTTAAAGTGCAGACTTCACATGGCCTAGACACACGCCCGTGTGCCTACCCATGTGAACCAGAACAAGGCTATTTTCCAAGCTCTTTGCATCCCTATAGCTTACACAACTTATACTCATCCATCACATTCATAATCACTCAAATTATTAAATAACACTTTTGAATCTCGTACATACAATCTCACCTCGACATCATGCCCCTGATAGGGCCTCACATGAAATATCATATCGGTGCCATGTCCCTAACATGTTCTTATTAAATATCTCATACCGAGGCCATATTCCAAATATGGTCTTATACGGGACCTTAATTATCAACATATCTTACAATTTGCTTTCCCTCTATTCCTAAGAACTTCTCTTGACATCTCGTTAAAATACATTCAATACACTCATAGTGTGATTATGCATTCCACACGATATTGGAACATTAAATACTTCACTTAGAATTGCATAATTTAGCACATGAACTTACCTCAATGTCGAAAGGTCCGAAAATGGACTTTTGCCCACCTTTCTCTTTTCACCCGTTCTAGGTCCGAAACTCGATTTCTTTAATCTAGAATAATGGAATTTACCAATTTAATCACTTATAAATCATAATATATCATAATCTACACTCTAGGCAAAAATGACTATTTTGCCCCTACACTTTGGCAAAATTATGATTTTGCCCCTAGGCTCGTAAATAAATTTTTATTACATTTTCTCGATAAAAGAGCCTATCTGAACATTTAATCCTCTTACAATTATCCACAATTCCAACTATTTCATGCCATAATGAACAATTTATAACTTTTGCATTTTAGCCCAAATTAGGTGTTTTCATAACAACATCTTTCACAAAAGTTGTTTATCATCATCCTATCATTCATTTTCTTCCATAAAACTCATCAACCAACATGAGACCTATCATGGTAAATCCCTAGAATCTCAACCATTTTGCAAAATAGTCCTCTCATTAGCTAGCTTAAGCTTTGGGGACTCCAAAAGTATAAAAATTATCAACTAAAGCCTTCAAAATCACTTACTTGAAGAGGAATTGAGTTGCTGAAATTTTCAAGCCCTCAAAGCCCTCCCATGGCTGATATTTTTGGTTGGGGAAGAAGAAATAAGGAAAAGATGATAACCTTTGCTTATATCATCTTATTTTATTCATTTGACCAACTAATACCACCAACTTTTGACCAAAATTGAATGTCTTTGTCCCCCTTGTCACATGGCCGGCCAACTCACTTAAAACAAGGCCAAATAGCACATTTGGGACCTCCAATTAATAATCCATAGCTATTTGGCACCTCTAGCAACTAAAATAGAATTTTCACGCTTTATGCGATTTAGTCCTTTTTCACGATTTAGCTAGAAATTGCTAAAATTAAGGCACCAAAATTTTTATGAACCCTTATAAACATGTTATAACACATAAAATAACATGAAAATAATTTACTCTATCCTCGGTTTAGTGATTCCGAGATCACTGTTCCGACTAGCCCCTTAATCGGGCTGTTACATAGGCAGGGACTTTTGCTCCTCCACCTAAGCACATCAAACTTGAATCGATATCCACGAAATATCAACACAATAATTAAGAACACATAATTAAGAAAAAATCAAATATTTATCATATATTTCAACAAACAATAACAAGATTCATCTAAGTTTCATCCCCCTCAGGTATCTGAGGGTTTAGTTCATAACAATAAAAGAAAACATCTCAGAAGAAAATATAAAACAAAACATAAGAAATCACTAAAACTCCCTGAAGTAATTGAAGAGGAGATCCTCCATCTTGAGTATAATTCCAGCTTTTTGAGATGGATCAACTGGCTATCCCTGAGCGAATCCCACAAATCTACCCTCTCTGGCCTATCAAGACGCCCCTAAACGATAGTTTGGGCTCCCCCCTTTCAGGTCATACTTAGGGTGTATTTATAGGCTTTTAGAATGTGTTTCTTTTCCCCTAAGTATCCAAATCTGATTGAAATTGCTCTTTGCCACGGCAGGGGCACGGCCTCTGGCACACGCCCGTGTAAGTCATGGCCGGGCCGTGTGGACTTCGTTGATGAGGCACGGCCGTGTAAATCGTGGCCAGGCCGTGTTCGAGATTATAAAGGAGGCACGGCTGTGTGGTCTTGGGTCCAGGCTGTGTCGATTTTGTGCTTTGGCCCATTTGGCCCGTTTTAAGCCCGTTCCTCGTTCTTTTCATCCTCCGGTGCTTTCCTGGGTATATAACATGAAAAGAAAGGATTAAGAGCACCTTTTTACATAAAATAAGGGATAATTCATCCAAAAGCATACTAAATGTGGGATTAAAATATGTTACTTTTACGGTTTTTCACTACTTCGATGACGAAACTATTGCACAAAGATGTCAAGTTTGAATGGACTGAGACATGTCAACAGAGTTTCGAAAGAATGAAAACAATGTTGACTGAGGCACCGATTTTGGTTCAACTAGAATCGGGGAAAGAGTTTGTGTTTTATAGTGACGCATCATTTAATGGTCTCGGTTGCATGTTGATGCAAGAGGGTAAGGTAGTCGCTTATGCCTTAAGACAGTTGAAACTACACGAGAAGAATTATCCGACTCATGATTTGGAGTTGGCTGCGATTGTTTTCGCGTTAAAGATTTGGCGACATTATTTATATGGTGAGAAGTACCGAATCTTTACGTATCACAAGAGTTTGAAGTATTTTATGGATCAGAAGGATCTGAATTTGAGACAGAGGCGGTGGCTTGAGTTATTGAAAGACTATGAGTTAGTCATTGATTACCACCCGGGAAAAGCGAATGTGGTTGCAGATGCCCTGAGTAGGAAATCCTTGTATGCTCTAAGAGTTATGAGGACGAGTTTAGCATTGTCTGATGATGGTGCTATTCTGGCAGAGTTGAGAGCTAAGCCACTATTTGTTCAATAGATAGGTGTGGCTCAAAGAAATGACAGTGAGATGCTAGCTAAGAGAGATTAGTGTGAATCAGAAAGTGATTCTGATTTTCGGGTGGGCTCGAGTGGATGTTTGTTGTACCATAAAAGAATTTGTGTACCCAGAGGTGAAGAGTTAATCTGAAAGGTTTTACACAAGGCACATAGTGGTTATTTGTCAGTACATCCGGGCAGTACGAAAATGTACAATGACTTGAAGAAGTCTTATTGGTGGTCGGGTATGAAGAGAGATATCTCTGAATTTGTGGCAAGGTGTTTGATTTATCAACAAGTGAAAGCTCAGCATCAAGTGCCTTCGGGGTTGCTTCACCCAGTGATGGTTCCCAAATGGAAGTGGGATCGGGTTACCATGGACTTTGTGATGGGGTTTCCTATGACTCCAAAAAAGAGAGATGCTGTGTGGGTTGTTGTGGATAGATTGACGAAGTCGGCTCACTTTATTCCAGTACGTGTTGATTATTCACTGGATAAGTTAGCTGAGTTGTATGTTGTAGAGATAGTGAGGTTATATGGTGTACCTGTGTCTATAATATCGGATAGAGATCCGAGGTTTACTTCGGGGTTTTGGAAGAAGTTACAATAGGCTTTGGGAACAAAGTTGAATTTTAGTACTGCGTTCCATCCGCAAACCGATGGTCAGTCTGAAAGAGTGATTCAAGTTCTCGAAAATATGCTTCGATGTTCTATGTTAGAATTCGAAGGTAGTTGGGAGAGATATCTACCTTTGGTCGAATTCGCCTATAACAACAGTTATCAGTCAAGTTTACGGATGGCTCCGTATGAGGCCTTGTATGGTCGTAAGTGTCGGATCCATGGGGTCGATCTAGTAAAAAAGACTGATGAGAAAGTGAAAATAACCGTAATAGTCTGAAAGCTGCTTCGGATCGACAGAAGTCGTACGCGGATCTGAAAAGAAAATAAATTGAGTTTGAAGTGGGCGACAAAGTGTTTTTGAAAGTGTCCCCATGGAAGAAGATTATGAGATTTGGATGAAAAGGAAAATTGAGTCCAAGATTCATAGGACCGTATGAGATTACAGACAGAGTTGGGCCAGTAGCATACCGGTTGGCTTTGCCGGTAGAGTTAGAAAAGATTCATAATGTGTTCCATGTGTCGATGTTGCGACGGTATCGCTCCGATCCTTCACATGTGATTCCTTCGACGGAAATTGAGATAAGACCGGATATGTCTTATGATGAAGAGCTGATTAAGATCTTGGCTCGAGAAGTAAAATAGTTGAGAAATAAGAGCATAGCACTAGTGAAAGTGTTATGGCAGAAACACGGTGTGGAAGAGGCTACGTGGGAAACGGAAGAAGCTATGAGAGAGCAACATCCAAACCTCTTTACTGGTAAGATTTTTGGGGGCAAAAATCTCTAAAGGGGAGAGAGTTGTAACATCCCGATTTAGGGCCTAGTTAGAATAGTGGTGCGAGACCACAAATCTGAGGGTTATGAATGAGTTTTTGAGGTTTATGCTATGTATGCATGCTAATGTGGAAGTTTCATGAAGCAATTTTGTAAAATTGCGGTTGAATTGTCCAAAAGGACTAAATTGCAAAAGTTGCAAAATGTGAGATTCTAGAAGCTATTTGTGTAAAATAGCTTTAGAATATTAATTAGAGGTCCTTAAATAGCAATTTTCCCAATTTCTAATTTTTGGACAAAATTGGGCATGGATGAGTTAAAATAGAAAGTTTATCAAAAAAGGGTATTTTGGTCATTTAACAATTAAGTGATTAAAATAGGAGAAAATATGACAAAATTCATTCATCTTCTTCTCCAAGGCTGCCGAAAATTGAGAGAGCCATTGTTAGGGTTCTTCAAAATTTTCAAGCTTGCTAGTAAGTGCATCTAAGCCCCGTTTTTTATATTCTTTGTATTTTTGAAGTCCTTGTAGCATGAGGAAGCTATTTTTAGCTATTTTATGAGCTATGATGGATGTTCAAAAATGTGGCCATGTATGACATGCATGTATTTTGATGTTTTATGGAAGATTATGAAAGCTTGATGTAGGAGAAACATCTTTTGCTAAATGAGTTTCCATAGAAAATGTATGTAGGGACTAGTTTGTAAAAATCTTGAGTTTTGTCATACACGTGTGATGTAGTGAGAATTGTTGATTGCTTTAGTTGATTAAGTGATTCGGCTAAGCATGAAAGGCTAGAAAGTTGAATAAAAATCACTTTACGAGCCTTGGGGCAATAGCGTAAATAGCAGAAAGTTTAGGGGCAAAAGGGTAATTTTGCCGAAGTATGAGATGTGGGTCAATTTAGTCAATGTGTATATTGATGAGTTGAGTTATCATTATAGATCAAGAAAGACAAAGCCCGGATCGAAATCGAGGCAAGAGCAAAGTGGTGGACTAAATTGCACGTTTCTATACTTTTGTTAATGCTAGCTAGTGTATAGCATGGTTGAGAATGATTGAGAACCTATGTGGTTCAAGTGAAATGAATGGATGAATGATTAAGTAAGTAGATTTTTGAATATGTAGTAATAATGCTAAATGGTGGGCTAAGTGCGATACCATCCTAATGCATATTGACGATGAGCTGGCTATGTGCGATGCTATCGTTAGGTATATTATCTAGTGGGCTATGTGCGAAACCACTATGAATACCTTGCTGGTAGGCTAAGTGCGATACTACCTTATTAATTGATTGTGGTGGGCTTAGTGCGGAACTACCGAGAGATTTGCTGTGTGGATGTGATAGTGAGTAGTATAGCTGTGTGGATGTATTATTGAGAAATAATGATGTGTTGTATATTGTGTAAATGTGATATTGAATGCAGGGGTGCATGTCAATGGTTATGAGTAAGTGACACATGATGTGTTGGAAATGTGGTAAGGGATAGGAAGAGTAAGCATAGTTGTACATTATATGTTAGTATAATGCTAATTGTTGTTTAGCTTATACTATGGTGCTTAATTGTTTATGTGTAAACTTACTAAGCTCAAAGCTTACTCCCTTTCTTTTCCCCTGTCTTATAGAGCAAAAGTGTTGAATCGAGATACGAGGATCAATTGGAAGATCGACCACACTATCAGCACACTCTAGTACATGAGACTCAATGTTTTGTATATGGCATGTATAGGGGCTAGACAAGTTAGTGAATTTTGTGGTATATGGCTATGATGTGTTGGCCTTTAGATGGATAATCTATTTTGTATAATGCCATAGTTGTTGGCACTTTATTATATGAAAAGATGTAGTTATCTATGTGAGATTGTAAGATTTTGAGTTGATTATGGATATCTTGAATGAGTGCATGTTGTGTATGCTAGAAGGGTGAAAAGAACTTGGAAAATAGCTTTGTTCTTGTCCATGTGGGTAGACACACCGGCGTGTGTCTAGGCGATGTGTGACCCACGGTCAGCCCATGGGCGTGTGACATGGCCGTATGTCCCCTCCATGTTAGTATTTTAAATCAGAATAGACCACGGACTAGTCACACGGGCGTGTGCCTAGAATGTGTGTGTTAATCAGTGTTGGCCACGGGCTAGCCACACGGGCGTGTGTCTAGACTCTAGGCCGTGTTAAGGTAGTCAGTGTGCAACATGGGTGGAGAGCAAGGGCGTGTGCCCTAATCGTGGGGCATTGGTAGAATGCTTGAGTTTTCATGCACGGGAAGTTACCATGGGCGTGTGTGACCTCCACGGGCGTGCCAAATCTTACACGGGCGTGTGAGCCCTGTATAGATGGAAAAGTTTTAAGAATCATAGAAATTTCGATATGGTCTCGAGAGCCCTCGTGTGTCTGAGTGAGGCCTTGTAAGTCGAGGATGAGGTGACTTATGAGAGTAGTCACAATGAGCCTAAGTGGCGATCTTGAGGATTTTAATACGGTAGCGCCTCGTGCCCGGTTCCGGCGTTGAATACGGGTAAGGGGTGTTACAGATAATCCTTTTACAAACCGTCGATAATAACCAGCAAGTCCCAGAAAACTACGAACTTCAGACACATTCTTCGGAGGTTTCCATTGCAGAATAGCAGAAATCTTACTCGGATCAACTCGTATTCCAGAGGCCGATACAATATGTCCCAGAAAACTGACTTCACGCAACCAGAATTCACATTTACTGAATTTCGCATACAATTGCTTATCTCGCAAAGTTTGCAACACAATTCTCAGATGTTCAACATGTTCAGTACCTGTGAATAAATTAAAATGTCGTCAATGAATACAACAACAAATCGATCTAGGTACGGTATGAAAATTCTGTTCAGCAGATCCATAAAGACAGCAGGAGCATTCGTTAGTCCGAAAGGCATAACTAAAAACTCATAATGACCGTACCTCGCTCTGAAAGTAGTTTTCGGAATGTCTGAATCTTTCACTCTCAACTGGTAGTATCCCGATCTAAAATCAATCTTTGAAAACACAGTGGCTCCTTTAAGCTGAACAAACAAATCATCGATTCTAGGCAACGGATATTTGTTCTTTATGGTCACTTTGTTCAACTGACGATAATCAATGCACATTCTCATCGTGCCATCTTTCTTTTTCACAAACAGAACAGGAGCACCCCAAGGTGAGAAACTCAGTCTTGCGAACCCTCTGTCAGTCAACTCTTGCAACTGTGATTTTAACTTTTTCAACTCTGTTGGCGCCATTCTATACGGAGTTATCAAAATAGGTGTCGTACTAGGCAATAGGTCTACACCAAATTCAACTTCACGTATCGGAGGCAATCCTGGCAATTCTTCAGGGAATACATCAGAAAACTCACAAACAACTAGCACTGATTCAACTTTCTCTTCAGATACTTTCGAATCAATCACATAACAAAAATATGCCCCATATCCCTTTTTCACATATCTTTGAGCTTTCAATACAAATATCACAGCAGGCAATCCATTCAAATCATTAGACTCAACCCGAACTATTTCATCATTCGGACATCTCAAACCAATAATTTTTCTTTTGCAATTTACAACAGCATCATGCAATGTTAACCGGTCCATACCCAAAATGATATCAAACTCATCAAATGGTAATAGCATCAGATCAGCAGGAAAATAGATATCTCGAAACATTAACGGACAGTTCTTGCATACTTTGTCAACCATGACACTTTTACCTAAGGGGTTCGATACTTTTATAACAAACTCAGTAGACCCTACAGGCAAAGCCTTACTGGATACCAAATTCATGCATATATACGAATTAGTAGAACCAGGGTCTATCAATGCAATCACAGAAGTATCATAAAGAGTAAATGTACCCGTTATAACATCAGGATATGAAGCTTCCTCACGGGCTCGAATGGTATACGCTCTGGCAGGCACTTTGGCTTCAGATCTCGCAACTGAATCTTTCGTAGTTCTCTGACTACCACTGACATTTCTTACGTTTCAGGAGGGTCTACCTCTCGCAGAAACATTATCAGATCTCAAATTCTGAACAATCTCTTGCTCAACAGACTCTGGGCAATCACGGATAAAATGATCTAATGATCCACATCTGAAGCAAGCTCGATCATTTAATCTACAACTTCTTGGATGACTTTTACCACAATGCTTACATTCTGGTCGCTCGGATCTGACATTTTCAACACTAGCCATTGATGTTACTGGAGCTTTGGAACTCAACTGTGATCTAGCTCGATCTCTACTCGAATGTCCCACATTAGCCTTTGAACGACTATGTTCATCTCGAAATTTCTTAGAAGCAGACTGAAATGATTTGCTCGGAAATCTCTGGCTTCAGACTCAGCTTTTCTTTTATCTTTCCCGAGTGCCTCAGCTTTGCATGCTCGATCAACTAGCATAACGAACTCTTTTATCACTAGAATTCCAACTAACAGATGAATATATTCATTAAGACCATCTTCAAATCTTTTACACATTATCGCTTCGGTCGAAACGCATTCCCGGGCATATTGGCTTAATCTCACAACTCTCGTTCATATTCAGTAACAGACATTCGGCCCTATTTCAAATCCAGGAACTTTTCGTTTCTGATCAATGAATCTCTGACTAATATGTTTCTTCCGAAATTCATTTTGAAAGAAATCCCATGTGACCCGCTCTTTCGGAACAACAGAAATCAGAGTCTTCCACCACTGATAGGCCGCGTCTTGTAACAATGATACAACACATTTTATACATTCTTCCGGTGTCAGTGACATTTCACCAAATACCCAGATTGTGTTCTCGAGCCAAAACTCGGCTTTCTCGACATCATCGTCACTGGTAGCCCTAAACTCTTTAGCCCCATATTTGCAGATTTTATCGACCGGAGGCTTATTCAACAGATTTATACCCATTATCGGAGGCATAACTGAGGTCTGAGGGGGATTAGTCGGGGGCAGAGGTTGTGAAACAGCCGGGTTATTTCTCACAAAATAAGTGATCTACTCACTCATCATCTGGAAGAAAGCTTGTTTAGCTTCTCCCTCTTGACCACTCGTAGCCGGTCTCGAATCAGAGGGCGCTGTCCCTTAAGCGGGAGTAGGCGCATTACTTTCTACATCGTCAGCTACGGCTCTTTTGGGATCCATTACTATACGAAAATCACATTTTACACGTCAGGATTCATCAAACTATCACAGTTCAGATATATGGCATGTATAGCTAGACTCTTACACGCTACGTTAGTCCGAAAATCGACTAAACCGTAGCTCTGATACGAACCAAATGTAACACCCCCTAACCCGTATCTGTCGCCAGATTAGGGTTAAAGGCGTTACCGGATAGGTCAGAAGCTTTTATAGACATTTCATAATACAAGTCATCAATCACAATCAAAGTGTCCCTTTTATAGGTCAATGAGACCTTAATCATGCTTTAGAACAAGGTCGGGACTAAACCAAACACATATGGAATTTCTCAAAAATTTAAAGAATTTTCTAAGTTACAGAGGTCACACGCCCGTGTGGGCAGGCCGTGTGCCTCCCACGGCTACTAGACACACCCATGTGTCCTGGCAGTGTCAAAACAGAGCATGTATACTGACTTATCCACACAGCCACCAGACACGCCGGCGTGCCATGGCCGTGTAAAATTAGGCTAGCTACTGACTTATTCACACAGCCACCAGGCACGCTCGTGTACCACAGCCGTGTATGAAAAATAGGCGATTTGCAAGGCCAAAATGCCTCCCACACTAAGGTCATCTCTACAAGCAACATACCAATTTATTTCATGCACAATTGACATCCAAAGACATGTCAAATAATCAACAAATCTCCACATTCAATCCCATTCCCAATCATGCCAATTTGTACAACTAAAACACATATATATATCCAAGCATGATACATCCACATTTTACCTTTCATAATACCATTTCATTGATCAAACATATGTACTCATAATGCATTCATATGCTTACCATAGCATTGGCCATTTCATTAGCTATCAAGCCATACCAAATCATACATCATATTCACTCATGCATATTACTAACATTTATCTAGCCATATCTCATGGCTATTTATACACATTTCAAACATACTCCAAAATGACTAGCCTATACATGCCATATTTAACTATATACACATTTTCAAAGTACCAAAACAAGTTTGAGTAGTGTGATGACGATCCTCGACGGTCCCCGAGCCTTCAGTAGCTTTAACAATCTATAAAACAGAACAAACACACACAAAGTAAGCTTTCAAAAGCTTAGTAAGCCATATACAAACAAACTTAGCATAAAATTCTCATAACCATATTGATACAAAGACATTAATGTTTTCTGAATGTAAATTCATCACATATTCTTTGGCCCATTTGCTTAGCCATATCTTGCCACAATTCTCAATTCAATTATCACATTTACACATAGCTCATTCAAGCATATATTCACATATTATCTCATCATTTCCATACACATATTCATCTTGATAAGTTCATATAAACACTTACCTTTCATACACACATAGTGTACATTTCAAACGTACCTGAAACGGATATACAACTCACATAGTCGTTCATTTCTCGGACTTGTCCGTTGAACCGTTCAGAATCTGATAGGATACTTGGAATGCTCAGAATAGTCATACAACGACAACGTCCCAGACGTGGTCTTACATGTAATCAGATATCGATGCCACTGTCCCAGATAGGGTCTTACACGAATCAGTACGATGCCAATGTCCCAGACATGGTCTTACACGTAAATCTCATATCGATGCCAACGTCCCAGACGTGGTCTTACACGAAATCTCGAATCAATGCCAACGTCCCAGACGTGGTCTTACATGATATCATGTATCGGACACATATGTCATGACATATACTATCCTATCTATCCCATAGGTTCAGACGAGGCTTCTCGAACATCAATATTTAGTCGATACCAATTCTTGGATTTCACATATATCTCATCTCGAGCATATACATAGCAATTCAAATTTCATATATGCACAATTAAGTCAATTCAAATACATTTATTTGTATATTGACTTACCTCGAGTTTGGTTTAACAGAATCGTGTGGCTATTCAATGATTTTTGACTTTCCCCGATGTAAATCCATTTTCTTCGGTTCTTGATCTATACATATACAGATTTAACCGATTCATTCACCAAATCATTCAATTCTATCCAAAACACATATTTAGGGTAATTTACAAATTAAACCTCACATTATCACATTTGGACACTTTAGTCCCTATTTCACAAAATCACAAAATTCACCAAATTTGCTTTTACCCATGCTTGGCCGAATACACACTATGCTCATATCAATCCATACATTTCATTTATTTCATAAATTAGTCCTTCAAAATATTATTTTCACAATTTAGCCCTAATTAGCTAAATTCACCAAAAATTCAAGAACAAAACATGTTCATTAAACACATATCTTTCATTTAACACAAAAACTCATCACAAAGCTCACCATTTCATCAATGGAAAATCTCATAAACATCATCAATTCTTCAAATTACAACATGGGCTTGATAGTAGACTAAGCAACAATCTCAAAAACATAAAAATCATCAAAAACCAAAGTCAAAACATACCTTAATTTTGGCAACAAGCTAGCTGAATATTAGAAGCATTCAAACCCTTTCCTTTCTTCTTTTATTTTCAGTGGTGAAACATAAAATATGATAGCATTTTAGCCTTGGTTTTTGTTTAATCATCTTTTATTTATCAAATTACTAATTTACCCCTCCATATATCATAAAGACAAAATAACACTATGGTCATTATGTCATTTAACCATCCATTATCTTATGAATGGATTAATAACAACATAAGGCCTCCACCTTAAAAAGCCACATCAATTAGACATTTTTACAAATATCATGCTAGTTTTGCATTTAATGCAATTTAATCCTTTTACTCAAATTAAGCACTCAAACGGATAAATTAACTTACTAAAATTTCACACATACTTAATCACATACCATAGGAACAGAAAATAATATTAAAATATTTTTTGGACTCAGATTTGTGGTCTCGAAACCACTGTTCTGACTAGGGTCTAAACCGGACTGTTACAGAATGTGTTTCAACAGAAACTACTACGTGCAAGCGGTTTGTTTAAGGTTTGAATGAAGACATGAAATTGTTGGTTGGAATACTTGATCTGAATGAATTTGTAGTGTTAGTTGAAAGAGCCTGCAAAGCTGAGGAGCTTAGTAAAGAAAAGAAAAAAGCAGATTCCGAAACTAGAGATGAAAGAAAAAGATCAATGGGTAAGTCGTATCAACCTTCGTCAAAGAGATTCAGAGATGCAACTAATCGCTCAAATTTTTCATTTGGATATTCGAGTAAAGATCATGTGAAACAGAGTACTGGTCCTAAAACTCAAATTCCAATTGGAACGAGTGTTGGAAGTATCAAAAGCAAAAAGCCTGAGTATAGATAGTGTGGAAGATGTCATATCGGACAATGCTAGGGCAAGTATAATAATAGATCTTGCTACAAATGTGGATCACGAGATCATTTTATTCGGGATTGCCCAGAGCTAGCTGAAAAAGATAATGTTCAGAGTGTGAGGCCGAGTAACATGACAGCTAGGGGTAGACCACCCAGAAACACTGGAAATGTGAGTGGTAGTCAGAGAGGAACATCAGATACAGCTGTGAGATCTGAAGCGAGAGCACCTGCCCGGGCCTACGTTATTCGCGCTCGAGAAGAAGCATCATCTCCAGACATCATAACTGGTATTTTTACTCTTTTCGATACTGATGTGATTACATTGATAGATCCAGGATCTACTCATTGATATGTGTGTGTGAATCTAGTATCTAGTAAGACTCTGCCTGTTGAGTCTACTGAGTTTGTAATTAGAGTATCGAACCCCTTAGGCAAATCTGTTCTGGTTGATAAAGTGTG
The DNA here is from genome assembly GCA_025698515.1 of Gossypium sturtianum. Classification (NCBI taxonomy): domain Eukaryota; kingdom Viridiplantae; phylum Streptophyta; class Magnoliopsida; order Malvales; family Malvaceae; genus Gossypium; species Gossypium sturtianum. Next base: position 130,857,450 of record CM046948.1, read on the forward strand.
CAAGAACTGTTCCTTGATGTTTCGGGATATTTATTTTCCGGCTAATTTGATGCTGCTACCATTCGATGAGTTTGATATAATTTTGGGTATGGATTGGCTAACCTTACAAAATGCTATTGTGAATTGTAAACGGAAGAGTATTGATTTGAGAAGTCATAATAGTGAAATAGTTCGAATTAAATCCAGTGATTTGAATGGGCTATCGGCTGTTGTATCTTCGAGGAAAGCTTTGAAATATGTGAAAAAGGGTTGCGAAGCCTATCTTGCGTATGTGATAGATACAAAAGTGACAGAAAACAAAGTTGAATCTGTGCCTATGGTTTGTGAATTCCCTGATGTATTTCCTGAAGAATTACCAGGATTACCTCTGATACGAGAAGTTGAGTTTGGCATTGACTTAATGCCGGGGACAACTCCTATCTTAATAGCTCCGTATACAATGACACTGACAGAATTGAAAGAGTTGAAGTCTCAGTTGCAAGAGTTGACAGATAGAGGATTTGCACGACCAAGTTTCTCGCCCTGGGGTGCTCCTGTGTTGTTTGTGAAAAAGAAAGATGGAACTCTGAGAATGTGCATTTACTATAGAAAAATCAATAAGGTGACTATAAATAATAAATATCCTTTGCCTCATATTGATTATTTGTTTGATCAGCTGAAGGGAGCTACAATGTTTTCTAAGATAGATTTTGTAACAGTCCGATTTTGACCCTGATCGGAATAGTGGTTTCAGGACCACAAATCCGAGTCTGAAAAATATTTTAAAATTTATTTTAGTGTTTATTATATGTGAACTTGTTTGTGTTAAATTTTCGTGTTTTAATTTCGTCGTTTAAGTGTCCGATTAAATAAAAGGACTTAATTGCGTAAAATGTGAAATTCGCTAATTAATGTGTAAGTGCTAAGTTGCTTATGTCTTTTTAATGTAAAGTCCTTAAAAGGAAAATAGCCCATTTTTAGTTATAGTGGACGGCATAAGGACATTTATAACCATATTAATGTGTTTTATATAATAATATTATAAAGGTTAAATTGGTAATTTGTTAAATTAATGATAATAAAAGAAAACAAAACATAAAAAAAATTAGCCATTATCATCTTTTAAGTGGCCGAATATTGCAAAGAAGAAAGCTTTCATGTTCTTCAAAATTTTGGCACCTATTTTGGCTTGATTCAAGGTTAGTTTTTGTTCGGTTTTTGATAATTTCTACGTTTTTTAGATCGTTGCTTTGAATACTTCAAAACCCATGCTTGAATTTTTTATTTTGATGAATATTTTGAGTTGAGTCATTGATGATAGTTTGTTGTTTGTGTTGTTTGTTGATGAAATATGAAATATATGTGTTAGATTAACATGTTTTGTATTTGAATTTTTGATGAATTTGAGCAATTTGGACTAAATTGCAAAAATAAATTTTTTAGGGACTAAAATGTGAAATAAATGAAATGTATGGACTTGTATGAACATAGGTAATATTCGGCCAAGCATGAGTAATGTGAAATTTTGTGTATTTTGTGTTTTGTGCAATAGGGACTAAATTGTAAAAAGTGTGAAATGTCAGGGGCAAAATGGTAATTTGCCCATTTATTTGTTTTTAGACTAAATTGAATAGAATGGTGTTTAAATAAGCTTAATTTGAATATGTTTAGATCAAGAACCAAAGAAATCAGATTTGGACCGGGGAAAAACGAAAGTAGTCGATTAGTCGATTTTACCGACCGTCGACGTCCAAGGTAAGTCAATAAGCATTTAAATGTTGTTATATTTATGAATATATATTGCTATGTGATAATTTGAATTATTTGATTAAACTTATGCCTTAGCCGAATGTGATATTGAGAATTGACTATGTTCCGAGTTTGATTCGATCAAGATTCGATGTCCGAAAGCCCCGTTCGAACCCTAGGAATAGTTAGGATACATATGTCATGACATAGGATATCCAATATGTGTTATCATGTAAGACCACGTCTGGGACATTGGCATCGACTTATGTTTACGTGTAAGACCCTATTTGGGACAGTGGCATCGATATGTGATTACATGTAAGACCACGTCTGGGACGTTTGCATTGTACGAACTTCCGACTATCCGCGTATCCTTTTTAATTCTGAATGGTTCAATGGGCATTGTTAAGTGAAGAACAAATTTGAAAATCAAATTAAAAGGGCTCAGGTATGTATTTAAACCATGTTATGAAAGTAAGGTAAGTTGAGTGTTTAATTGATTGTATAAATGCTAAAGTTATATATGTGATCTATGTGTAAGCAATTTGATTTAGTATATTCGGCCAAATGTGATTATTGTGATCTTACTAGTGAAAATTATATAAGTTCATGTGTACATGTACAATTAACCATTTGATATGTGTAAGAAAGATTTTAATGCTAAGTTTGTGTTTGTGATTTTGTATATTTGGTTTTGACAATTTAGTTGATATTTACTTGCTTATGACTTACTAAGCTTAAATAGCTTACTTTGTGTGTGTTTTTGTTTACCTTTGTTTTATAGATTTTGGATTCACGTTACGAGCTCGGGGATCGTCAGCAAAGCCTATCACACTATCGACTCTTTACGGTATTTTGTTAAGTTTGAAATTGAACATATGGCATGTATAGTTTAGTTGAAATGCTTGATTTTTGGGACATGTATATATAAAGCCATGCGAAAATGGCTTGTTCATTATGTTTAAGTTTGGTTTATATATGTTTTTGGTTAAATGCTTGATGTATTTGGTTTTGATGATTCGGTTGTTATATAAGTCTATTTGGTATGGATTATAATTTGTATAAATGGTATTTTGATCATATGTTTTGTTTAGTTTTGCCATGAATAACTTATGAATTAATTCATAATAGTGAGTTAAAAATATAGTATGTATGTTTGTGAGATTTTACTATTTGAGCCGGTTAAATAGTATGAAAGAGCATGATGTATATTCGGTGATGATCTAAACTCATTTTGAAGTCATGTTCATGCTATAAATTAGTTGAGAGATATGTTCGGTTGTGGTGTGACGTTAGTTTATTATGGATGTATACATTGTATTAAGAATTGGTGTGGAAATGATAGATGATATACCTATGTGTTCGGTCATGACATGTTGATTAAAATTATATTCATATTTGCTAAACCGGAATATATACATATTTTAATCCCACATTTAGCATACTTTTTGGATGATTTATCCCTTGATTTGTGGAATTTCATGCTCCTAATCCTTTAATTTCATGTTTTATACTTAGGAGAGCATCAGAGGATGAAAAGAACGAGAAACGGGCCGAAAATAGACCAAATGGGCCAAAGTAAGAAATCAACACGGCCTGGGCCCAAGCCACACGGCCGTGCCCCTTTAGCAGGCTCGACCACGGCCTGGATTCGATTCACACGGACGTGTTGCATAGGCGTGTCTCTACCGTGACCCGTTATAATTCTACTTGGAAAAGGATACTTAGGGGCGAAGAAAGACATTCCAAAGTCTATATAAACACCCTAAGTATGACCAAAAAAGGGGGGTCGACAGAAGCCTTCTGTCGGGGGCGTCCAGCTAGGCCAAGGAGCCAAGCCAGAGAGGTCAGAATTGTGAGATTTACTCGAAGAAAGCCAGTTGATTCATCTCAAGAAGCCGAAATCATACTCAAGACGGCAGATCTCTCCTTCAATTCCTTCAGGGGTTTTAGGGTTTTCTTATGTTTTGTTTTATCTTTTCTTCTGAGATGTATTCTTTTATGATTATGAACTAAACCCCTCAGATACCTGAGGGGGATGAAACCTAAGACGGATCTTGTTATTGTTTTCTAAACTATATGATAAATACTTGATTTGTTCTTAATTATGAGTTCTTAATTGTTGTTTTGATATTTCAGGATATTGATTCAAGTATTGATGTGCTTAGGCAAAGGAGGAATAGACCCTGTCTAAGAGTAGATCTAGCATAATTAAGCGGAGTTGATTGCAACCCTAGAGATAGGATGACGAAAATCTGTCGGATTAGGGTCAAACCTAATATGGGAGTCCATAGATCGAGTTAATGCAATCCTAGGGGTTTTAATTAGAAAGAGATTTCAATTAATCAACCTAGGGTTAGACGTTAGTAGCCTCGAGAGAGGTATTAATATAAATTAGGGAATTCTACGGATCAGGTCAAGTGAATAAATCATCTGGTTCAGAGTTAAATAACAAGTGAAGTCTAGGTGGATTCCTCCTTGGGTATTGTCTTAATCAATTGGTTTTTCCCACAAGTATTTCCCCAATTCATTCTCTTTGTCTTAGCGTGTTTAGCTTAGTAGTTAGTTAATTTTAGAATAAATAACAATTCCCTTAATTCTTAGGCTAAATAATAAGAAGAAAGTCAGTATTAGTACTTTTGGTTCCTTTGGGTTCGACAATCCGGTCTTGCCACTAAGCTATACTACTGTTCGATAGGTGCACTTGCCTCAATCGTGGTGATAGTTAGTTTCTAGGCTAGATCATTCATTATATAAATTTTAAGACTATCGAAAACTACGATCAAGTTTTTGGCCCCGTTGCCGGGGAACCAAAATATTAAGAACGCTCATTTTTTTTTACTTTAGCCATTTTTAATTTTTGTAATTTACTTTTATTTTGTTTTTGACATTGCGAATTTTCTTTCTTTTATTTGTTCCTTCCAGGTACCTCTAGTTTATGACTAGAATGAACCCGACAGGACCCTTAATTTACGACAGTAATATTGAAGGTACCGTTCGCAAAAATCGTAGAGAAATAAGGAGAAGTTTAAATTACATAGAAGAAGAGCAAGAAGACGAAACCAATACTTCCGAAGAGATGGCTGATAACAATTCGCTACCACCTGTAGTTGCCGCAAACCCGTTGGATTAAAATCCTGCTCCTCGTACTATGTATGATTATGCTAAGCCTAGTTTAGTGGGTACTGAATCAAGTATTGTTAGACCTACTATTGCTGTAAATAATTTCGAATTGAAACCTAACACTATACAGATGATACAACAGTTTGTTCAGATTGATGGTTTGCAGGATGAGGATCCTAACACACACTTAGCGAATTTTCTTGAACTCTGTGATACCTTCAAAATAAATGGTATTTCTGATGATGCCCTTCGTCTTCGGTTATTTCCCTTTTCTTTGAGGAATAAAGCCAAACAGTGGTTGAATTCTCTTCCACGAGGGTCAATCACTACATGGGATCAAATGACCGAGAAATTTTTATTAAAATATTTTCCGCCAGCTAAAACGGCTAAGTTAAGGAATGATATCTCTTCTTTTGTGCAGATGGATTTAGAGACACTCTATGATGCATGAGAGAGATACAAAGATCTATTGAGAAGGTGCCCACACCATGGATTACCCTTGTGGCTACAAGTCCAAACCTTTTATAATGGTGTAAACCCTTCAACCAGGCAGTTGATTGATTCAGTCGCCGGCGGAACCCTGAATAACAAAACACCTGAGGCGGCCTACGAGTTTATAGAAGAGGTGTCACTGAATAACTATCAGTGGCAAGTTACAAGGACAAAGCCAACAAAAGTAGCCGGAGTTTTAAACCTCGACGCAGTAACAATGCTATCAAATCAGGTAGAACTTTTAAATAAAAAGATTGATGGTTTATGTCATTCTTTGCAGATACATTCAGTTATGCAGTGCGATATGAATGGAGGAGGGATGAACAACACAAAATACCCACCTTACAACTCGAGCGCTGAAAACGAGCAAGTTCACTATATGGGTAATAATTACAGACCTCAAAATAACCCTTATAGTTATACTTATAATCCAGGTTGGAAGAAGCACCCCAATTTCTCGTGGGGTAGTCCAAAAAACCAAAGACAACAATTCTACCCACAATAAAAGAAGCTAATCCTTGAAAACATGCTGACAAAAGTTATAGAAGTGTCAGAAACCCATTTCCAAAATACCAAAACGATATTGAACAATCAGCAAGTATCGATTTAAGAGCTTAAGGATCAAATTGGACAACTAACTAAGTTAATTTCTGAAAGGCGACCAGAAAGTTTACCGAAGGAAAACGAGCAGGTGCAGGCAATTACACTAAGAAGTGGAAAGGAGTTAGTTGAAACAAAGAAAAAGATACCAAACGAAACTGATAAGGCAAAATATGAGGAAGTTGGGAATGCAACACTGGTTCGTGAAGAATGTAAACCACCAATCCCATATCCGACAAAGTTGAAGAAAGACCAACTAGATGCACAATACGGTAAATTTCTTGAACATTTTAAACAATTACATATTAACTTACCTTTTGTTGAAGCTATTTCGCAGATGCTGACATACGCAAAATTCCTAAAAGAGCTCCTAACAAATAAAAGGAAGTTTGAAGAGATATCAACAGTGGAACTCAATGAAGAATGTTCAGCTATCCTCCAAAACAAGCTACCAACCAAATTAAAAGATCCAGGAAGTTTCACTATTCCCTATTTAATTGGTAGTTTAAATATTAAGAAAGCATCAGCTGACCTAGGTGCCAGTATTAATTTAATGCCTTATAAAATGTTTAAGCAACTTGGTCTTGGGGAACCAAAACCCACTAGGATGAATATTTAATTAGCTGACAAATCTATTAAATATCCTAGGGGAGTTATTGAAGATATTCTGGTAAAAGTGGATAAATTTATATTTCCTGTTGATTTTGTTGTGCTTGACATGGATGAAGACATTGAAGTACCTTTAATTTGGGGACGCCCCTTTTTAGCTACTGCTAAGGCTTTTATTAATGTAGGTGATGGTAAACTTGCGCTAAGGGTAGGTGACGAGGAAATTATTTATCAAATTTACGATGCTATACGGTATTCCAGAGAATAAGATGATTCTTGTTATTTTATTGATGCCATTGATCATTTTGTTAAAGATTCTTTGCAGGAAATCATTCATGACGACACGATGGAACTGCGTCTTACCCAAAGTAAGGGGGAAGATGATGATACCGGTGAGTTGAATACATCTACCTCTAGATAAAAGAAATAAAAGGGCGTTGAAATCAACGACAAACTAAAACAAAAACCCTCTATTGATGAGCCATCAAAATTGGAATTAAAATAGTTGCCAGATCACTTAAAATATGCATTTCTCGAGGATAATTCTACTCTACCAGTAATTATCTCTTCAAAACTGGAACCCAAAGAGAAAGACGTGTTGCTACAGGTACTAAAGGAACATAAAAGAGCCATAGCTTGGAAAATTTCTGACATTAAAGGAATAAGCCCATCGTTTTGCACCCACAAAATTTTAATGGAGGATGAGTATAAACCATGTGTGCAACCTCAAAGACGATTGAATCCCAACATGAAAGAAGTTGTTAAAGCTGAGGTAATTAAACTTCTAGATGCTGGAATAATTTACCCTATTTTTGACAGTACTTGGGTAAGTCCTGTGCAGGTCGTTCCAAAGAAAGGAGGCATGACTATTGTAGCTAACGAAAACAATGAATTAATTCCTACAAGAATAGTCACAGGTTGGAGAGTCTGTATTGACTATAGAAAGTTGAACGATGCCACTAGAAAAGACCACTTTCCTTTGCCCTTTATTAATCAAATGTTAGAAAGATTATCTGGGCATATGTACTATTGCTTCCTAGACGAACTCTCCGGCTACTTCCAAATTCCAATAGCCCCTGAGGATCAAGAAAAGACAACATTTACATGTCCATACGGTACGTTTGCTAATTGTAGAATGCCTTTTGGATTATGTAATGCTCCTGCTACTTTTCAGCACTGCTTGCTGGCCATCTTCAACGAACTTGTGGAAGACATTATGGAGGTATTTATGGACGACTTTTCAGTATTCGGTAATTCTTTCTATCATTGCCTTAAAAACTTAAAACGGGTTCTAATGAGATGTGAGGAAACGAACCTTGTTTTATATTGGGAAAAATGTCACTTTATGGTTCGAGAAGGGATTATGTTAGGACATAAAATTTCTAGTAAAGGAATTAAGGTAGACAAAGCAAAGGTCGAAACCATAGAAAAATTGCCTCCTCCTAGTTCAGTTAAGGCTATTAGAAGCTTTTTAGGACATGCTGGATTTTATAGAAGATTTATTAAGGACTTTTCTAAAATAGCTAAGCCTTTAACAAAATTGCTAGAAAAAGACGTACCTTTCAATTTTGATCAGGAATGTTTAGATGCATTTAAAATCCTCAAAGATAAATTAATAAATGCTCCAATTATAATTGCACCTGATTGGAATTTACCCTTTGAACTAATGTGTGATGCGAGTGATTTTGTAGTAGGTGCGGTTTTGGGATAGCGAAGAGACAAGCACTTTCAGCCGATCAATTATACTAGCAAGACATTAACGGCTGCACAAGAAAATTACGCCACCACAAAAAAAGAATTGCTAGCTGTGGTTTTTGCATTTCATAAATTTAGACAATATTCGATACTATCTAAAGTTATCGTTTACACTGACCATTCAGCTCTTCGTTATCTTTTGACTAAATCCGATGCAAAACCTCGACTAATAAGATGGATTTTACTCTTACAGGAATTTGATTTGGAAATTCAGGATAAGAAAGGAGCTGAAAATCTTGCAGTAGATCATCTTTCTAGGCTTGAAAATCCACATATCAAAGAACTCAACGAGAGTGAGATAAATGAATCGTTTCCTGAAGAAAAACTCTTTTCTATAACCAACTCTGAGGTACCTTGGTTTGCAGATATTGCGAATTCTTTAGCTGCTAACATCCTACCAAAAAGGTTAACACATCATCAAAATAAGCGATTCTTTGCCGATGTGAAAAACTATTTTTGGGAAGACCCCTTTCTTTTCCGTATATGTGTAGATCAAGTAATTCGGAGATGTGTTACAAAGGCAAAAGCAAGTAAAATCCTAGAACATTGCCACTCAGGACCTTCGGGAGGACATTACAATGGGATTAAGACAGCACATAAAACGCTCGAATCAGGTTTTTATTGGCCAACTCTGTGTAAAGATGCCAACAGGTATGTTGCTTCATGTGATAAATGCCAAAGAACAGGTAATATCTCTAAACACGATGAGATTCCTCAAACGTATATGCTATCATGCGAAATATTCGATGTATGGGGTATTGATTTTATGGGTCCATTTCCTAGTTCATTTGGAAATAAATACATCTTAGTAGCAGTAGATTACATGTTAAAATGGGTGGAAGCTCAAGCTTTACCTACTAACGATGCTAGGGTAGTAGTGAGGTTTCTTAAGAAACTCTTCTCTCGATTTGGAACACCCAGAGCAATTATTAGTGATAGAGGTACTCACTTTTGTAATACTCAATTTAATAAAATCTTAAAAAAATATGGAGTACACCACAGGACAGCTACCCCTTATCATCCTCAAACCAGTGGACGAGTGGAAGTAGCAAATCGAGAACTTAAGTGTATTCTAGAGAAAACAGTAGAATCAAACAGGAAAGATTGGGCATTAAAAGTCGACGATGCTTTATGGGCCTATTGAACAGCGTTTAAAACCCCCATAGGAACATCCCCATACAAACTTGTCTACGGAAAAAGTTGTCATCTACCATTTGAGTTAGAGCACAAAGCTTTTTGGGCAATAAAATTCTTAAACTATGATCTTAAAACCGCAGGGGAGAATAGGATGATGCAGTTGAACGAGCTAGATGAATGGCGAGCTAATGCCTATGAGAACTCACGACTATATAAGGAGGCAACAAAGCGACGCCATGATGCTCGTTTAAAGCAATCAAAGAAATTCAAAGTAGGAGACTTAGTCCTGCTATACAATTCAAGGCTCAAATTGTTTCCTGGAAAGCTGAAATCAAGATGGTCAGGTCCATTCGTGATCAAAACTATTTTTCCCTACGGCACAATCGAGGTAACTCATCCAACTCATGGCACATTCAACATAAATGGTCAGCGACTAAAAATTTATAATGGTGAAGATTTTAGGGATATAAGAGAGGAGCTTCGGCTCCGTGAACCTTCATTTAGAAATGAAAATAAGGTAAGTCTAGCTTAAGACTTTAAATGAGCGATTCTCGGGAGGCAACCTGAGCACTAACTTCACTAATGTTATATTTACGATTTTTAGCACCCAACTACAAACTAACCAATTCAGTAAAGCGCAGGTTTCCCTACCACATGGCCTTGAACACGGGCGTGGCCGTGGCCGTGTGGACACCACGAATAGGTACATGGGCATGGCAAAGATGGTGTAGAAACAAGACAAAAATTTTCCCAAGCCACGGGCTCCGACTAGACGACACGACCGTGCGACGCGGCCGTGGTCGAAACTGACTAAGGAAACACGGGCGTGTGACACGCCCGTGCATCTAACCCGTGGCCAACACTGAGTAAAGGACATGGTCGTGAAACACGCCCGTGCTCTAAGGTCGTGGACGACACTGACTTAAGAACACGCGCGTAGGACAGTTTACACGGGCGTGGGAGAAGCAAACGAGACGATACACGGGCGTGAAAAATGGCTGTGTTGCCCAATACGCCCACGTAACACGGGCGTGTGACACAATTCAAACGCGCCTAAATTCAAAATTCCCGATTCACACGGCCCAAACAAATAGAACACGGGCGTGGCCTCTACCCGTGTGGTCGATTCCCTATTTAAACCCCCTCTTATTCATCTTCTTCCCCAATCCCCAACCCTAGCCGTTTCCCCCAAAAAAAATCCCCAAATCCTCCTTCCCTCCTAAGTCCGGCCACCATCGTCCTCCTCCCTTCTTCCTTCTTTCTTCTCTATTTTCCTTTTCTATTCCTCATCCACACACATCCCACGCCCGTGCGCAAACGCCACAGCCACGCTTGCGCGCCGCCATCAAGCCCGTGCTCCGGCCACCACCTCAACCGCGTCGTTTCTCTCTGACAACTCCACCGGTCACCTCTCCTTTTCACATTTTACATTTTACATTTTACTTCATTAAATTATATTATCATAAAATTTTTTTTTAGTTTCTAGTTAGTTTATCTCTATTACTTAATATTAGTTATACTCACTATTAGATTGTTAATTCATTTAGTCCTTGTTTAAGTAATAGCGATTAGTACTTATGTTGCTAAAAGTTATACAATATGTCTTGGCTGGAAATATTACTTGAATCGTTGAATATCTATTATTTTTAGGAACATAATGTCGTCCTCCCGAGGCAAGAAAACCACAGTCCCTATCTTGAAAATATGAAAGGGGCCCGACTCATCATCAGCTAGCGCATCAACTGAAGTGAGACATCCATTTTTACGTTTTCCCCCTGGAACTCAAGAGGAACTTTTTCAGATCCTACAAGCGCGACCCCTCAGTCAAGACAGATGTATCGACTGGGACGCTCTAGAACAAGTACAACTTGCTGATGATGTCCAGGCCCTACTAACCACGGACCATTGGGAGCAATTTTTCGGTATTTTCGAGCCCACCTACCTCGAACTAACGCTAGAGCTTTGCTCCACTTTTCACTTGCAGGTGGTAATGACAAATCATGACGACCCAGGCACCATCCAATTCCGCCTAGGTGGTTTGGTTCACGAGATGAGTGTCCCCGAATTTGGAGTTGCTGTGGGCCTCTACACGGATGATTTTATGAGGGAGAATGATCTTGCGAAACTCCACCGCCACATCCACAACTCACTTGTGAGATGTTGGTATAACATAGCCCCCGCCGCGGCCACTTATGACCCTAGTCGCTCCAAGGCGACAGCTCTCGCCCCATCTTTGAGATACTTACACGCTATCTTGGCTCATACATTGACGGGAAGGCGAGAGAGCACCGGGGTCGTTAACACTCATGACGCCTACTTCCTCTGGTGTATGGAAAACAGGCACGTCTTCGACCTTACCCACTTTATCGCTCTGGCCATTCAGCATCAGACAGAGCGCCATCACAAGGGGGTCATTTCCATGGGGCCTTACGTAACACGGCTCGCGAGACACTTTGGTCTCCTTAACACCGCAACACAATCAGCCTCGCTTACCTTGGTAGGACAGATGTCTCCACAAGGCATCTCGATGATGATAAACATGAGGACGATCAAGCATCGCCGCGGTACGATCCTCCCTATTATCAGCTAGCCCATACCACCGAGGAGGAGGATTCTGAGGACATTATTGACGATGTCCCACACCCACATGAGGAGCCACAACTGAGCCATCGACCAGTTCATACGGCTGCTTCACTTTCAGACATCTCTGCACGCCTCACTCAGTTCGAGCATTACTGTACTCAACAATTCAATGACACCACTCGACGATTCGACAACATTGAGGTGACTCTTCAGCAGATTTGCAATCACTTTAACATATCGCTGCCCCCACCACCTCGCGATCCAACCAATGATGAGGACTTTTGAGTCCCTTTTATTTTTAGCTCTATCTTTATTTTTATCTTTGCTTTTAATTGATTTTTATGTAACCTTTTATTATAATTTGCTAGTTCACATCTTTACCTTTTAGAAAATAATATTAAAATATTTTACTAGCTCAGATTTGTGGTCTCAAAACCACTGTTCCGACTAGGGTATAAACCAGACTGTTACAGTTGTTATCCGCTTGATTCAAGTTATTTACGTTTATGGTAATAGTTAACAAGATTAGGTTGTAATACAGATTTTTGGCCAAGAATCTTGAAATCAACCTTCGTCAACGGTTTAAGCGGGCTAAAGTCACCCTCGTTCAAACAAGGTTTGGTGCTCGTGGATCTTAGCACAATTTCATAAAACAGGTGTGTAGTCACACCCCTCTCTACTGTGAATTGACGAAAGCCGAAAACCCAAAAAGCTGAAACTCCGGCATTTGTGGCCCCACGAGCTTGTGATCGCTCGAAGGGTGAATCAAGCCTACAAACTGTGGGCGATAGACTGTAGAGGCCACCACGAGCATTCTCGTGCGCTTAGGCCAATATGGGCCTCGTTTGGCTGAAATGGGCCGTGTGGGCCCACTGGGCTCGTGGGCCCCACACGAACAAAATCCTCAAAAATTGGCAAATACTGGACTTGACTATGTAGTTCACATAGCCGTGTCTAAATTTGGGCTACATGGGCCACACGAGCGTGTGGGCCCACTTGGGCCAAATATTGGGCCTTGGGCCCATTTACACTGTTATGACCGTCTAGGTTATATGTGTCGCTCGAGGCGACTGTAGACCTTCAGAAAGGTTGTTATCTGCACTGAAATACCCCTAAAGAGTAAAATGACTGAATTACCCCTAAAGAGTAAAATGACTGAAATACCCCTAAAGAGTAAAATGACTGAAATACCCCCATAGGGTAAAATGACCGAAATACCCCCATAAGGTAAAATGACCGAAATACCCCATAGGATAAAATGACCGTTATACCCCTAAGGGTAGGTTTACTGATGTGTTCATGATTTGTATATAATTGTTACCGAGTATGACGTTCTGCATATACGTATGATTTATGACATGAAAAACTGCATGGGGTTAGGATACTGTTATGGAGGAAGTATACTGTACTGGCGGCTCTGCCACATATACTTTTACTGGTAGCTTTGTTGCATTATCGCATTGCGACTCTCTTTGCCTTATTATCTTGACACTATCTTTGCGATATTGGTGTCTTTGGTGGGTGGGTCGGTTTTATCCCCACATGGTGTGTTGGTTGGTACGGGTGGTGTGTTGGCTGGATTGGGTGGGTTGCATATTTTCACCGTACTGATACTGTATTGGGCTTAGGCCCACACTATTACTGTAATGGGCTAAGGCCCATACTACATCGCGGATCGAATAGGGCTCAAGCCTAGATATTCTCGCATATTGTTCTTGGTATCGATGATAGGAGATTACACACTGAGTTTTCGAAAACTCACCCTTTCTTTTTAAACTGTACAGGTAATCCCCAGCCTTAGACAATTTGGTACTGCGAGGGACTCGGAGGTGGCCACACGATCGCTGATATTCTGTTTTAGACTTAGTTATTTAATTTCAATTTTCATATTGGGCTATTGATTATGTAAAAAGGCCATTAGTGGGTTTAATTTTAAATTGGGCTTTGATTTCTTGTTATAAACTGCCAAATGGATACAAAAGAGGTTTTCAAAATAACAACGGTTTTCAAGAAAAACACGCATTTTAAACTTCAAGGTTTTAATTAGAGAAGCTTTCGCGGTTTTATTCAGTTTAAAGAAATCAACATTAATAAATATGGAAATCATTTTGATAAGCTGGTTTCAGACTGTAATAACTTAATTTGCCGAATTTTCTCAAGCAATAAAATCTAAATGGGTTTTAACCAAAATATGGAGTTTTATCAACAAGTCTAAATTTTAAAAATCACTTCGATGTGACACGTCACATTTGGTCGTAACGTCTAGGCCGGGTTTGGGGTGTTACATGCCACTAGTTATAGACTTGACATTCAAACATTGGGATGTTGCGGGTTCAGCTCCAGTGTGCTTAATATCAATGTCCGCAAGTTCCACATTTTGACATGGCGAAGAACCACTGCAAATAAACTTGACAGCTTCTAGAAGCGCAGATGTGCCACGGATGTTCTTGAAGCTAATGTTACTTAGTTTAATTTTCGATTCTTCCTGCATCAACACAACAATGATTCAATGATCGATTAAATATTGTCACTCTATTAGGATTTTGATAAGAATGTACATACATTTTTCTTGCATTTATTCCATGGGCAATATTGTTGATCAATTAGGATAGGGGAAGAGACATTATTCACGATAATATCCTGAAAATGTATTTCTGATACTATCCCAGGATATTCGCCTGGCCAAGTTTTGATTCGAGCTCCATTCGAAGTATTAGTGATGGTGCAGTTTGAGACTTTAATTCCCTCAACTGGCTCTTCATTTTGGAACTTTCCAAGACTACTAATACTTATACCATGTCCTGGTCCACAAGTTACTTCTTTTTATGTCCACATTTTTAGTGCCATCTCCGATAGAAATACAATCATCACCATTTTTAAAGTCACATCCAATAATATTGACCCCGTTTAATTTGCCCATGTGAATCCCATCTGTGTTTGGGTTCTCTGCCGGTGCCTCTACCTTGAAACGTTCAAGGGTAATGTTTTTGCATGCAAAAACATTAACGTGGAATAGTTTACTGTCTTTGCTAGTTATATCTTGTATCAATGCGTTGATCACAAAGTCAAACCTTATATGTTAGTTTAATTTTGGAGTTAACAAAGTAACACACGAAACAAAGATGTTAGTTATAATTATATTTTGATAATAATAATAAGAGGAAAAATAATAAATAAATTCTGGCAAGAGGAAAGAAAGCTGACAACGGGAAGTTTGGAACGAAATTCACGATTGTCGCAAGTATTCTTCTCATAAGCAATGCTTCCTCGACCATCGAAAATTCCTCCGCTTGGACATTTTGAAATTTTCAATACTATAGAATCTAACCCAATTAGGGTCCTTGAAAGCACTAGGATCAGCCGGAGCCTGTATAGTGCCCTGAACATTAATCTCAATAGGAGCCTTGCATGAACCTTCTAAGTTTTATTTTGTTAATAAATATGTCCATTTAGGAATCACAACTGTTGATGGGGTTACAAAGGCACATGCTTCTTTCCAAGCATCCAAAAATGGCTAAAATGAAATGAAAAAAAGACATCAGTTTAAAATATAATTTTTTCATATTTTCACCTTTTGGGTACAAAGTTAAGAGCAATTGGACTTGCCTTACTCAAATCCGTTTTCCCATCTGCTTTTTCGCCAAACTTGGCAACAACATCAAAAGCATCTGATTGAACTTTAGAGGTTGAAATGAATAATAATAAAAGTACAAACCTGGAAGGAACAATATTAAGGTGTGGTGCCATGTTTTTATTTGGTTTTGAAATTAAAGGAAGAATAGCTTTTCCTTTTGTTTTGTTCCAAATATATAGAAAGTTTGAGAAAATTACAACCAATCAAATATATTACTATTTAATCAATGTGGAAAAGTCATATGGCCAAGCTTCAATTTCTATGATTAGCTTGTTTCTTTAATATCAACTTCGCACGGTTAGATAGTTTTGTGGTTAATTTTTTCACAACTTGAATAATTTAAACTACATGAAAGGATTTTATTATGGAAAGATTCACTACAGGAAAATAGGCCTTTAGCGGCTTTTTAGTGGCGTTTGGAGAAAAAATGCCGCAAATGTTATACATTAGTGGCGCTAGAAGGAAAATGCCGCAAAAAGTTGAACAATAGTGGCGTTTTTGGTCTAAACGCCGCAAAAGGTTGAGCAATAGTGGCATTTTTTCCAAACGCCGCTAATATATATTAAAAAGATTGAAGAACGGCACCATTTTATGCTGCATATTCAGTGTCGTTTAAAAAAAACACCGCAAAAAAGTATTAATTGTTTAAACGACCCCATTTTAGCTTTGTTATTAGTGGCGGTTTTTATAAATTGCCGCAAAAGTTATGCATTACCGGCGTTTTCACTGAAAATGCCACAGACATCTATTAAGAGATTGCAAAACGGCATCGTTTGTAGCCTTGTTATTAGTGGCGTTTCGCCTAAAATGACGCGAATATGTATTAAGTGTTCAAAAAAATGATGTTGTTTTATGCTTTGTTTTTAGTGGCGTTTTGTGTAAAATGCCGCAAAAGGTTTTCAATAGTGGCATTTTTGTGAAGCGCCGCAAAATTTTATTACACTCAACTTAAGCGACGTCATTTTTTGGAGCCCCGATTTTCTTTTACTTTCCCTAATTCAGATTTCCTCAATTTTTTTTACCAACGTCCCAACTTTTTTCCCCTAATTTCCCCCAACTTCTTCTTCCCCAAATTTTTCCCCTAATTTCTCAACTTCCAAAATCAACTTCGACTCTTCTCTCTGCCATTTCAAAGGGTAATTCTTCGCCTCTTCTCTCCGCTGCCACCTTTGGAAATTCGGTTCCTAGAGGTATTTTAGTTTGCTCACTGAGTTGGTTTGGTATTTCAAACTGTTCTCACTTATAAATTAACTCAATCTTCATTTCACCACTCTTGCTTTGCTACTTATCTTCTCAGTTTAGATTTGGGATTTTCAGCTCCACCATAACAGCTAGAGCTGGCGGAGAAGTAGCAGGTTTCATTTTCCTCTATATTGTCATTCTTTCAGTGTTAATTACCAGGTAACACCCATTTCTTTTTCTTTAAGTATAATATATGTTAATATACTTTTGGTTACTTCTATAACATCTATAGTACGGGATGTCTGGTAGTTGATGTACCTATATATTTGTGGGACTAAACCATGTGCATTTGTTCTTGGTGCCATGTGCATTTGTTTTTTGCGTTTAACAGCAGGTAAGGACCTACCTAAACTTGTTTTATAGATTAACTTACCCCATGTATTTGTTACATTATATTTATTTGGGGGAAAAATAGGTATATGTAACGCCCCAAATTTGGGCCTAGTAGAATTGGGCCAATTGGGCCTTGGGAATGGGAGCGTTTAAAATTTTTAGGAATAAAAGAATGGCACTAGTGCAACTTGGACCTATTAGGTGAGTGATTTTGGAAGGTTAGGGGACTTTCATGAAGTCCCAGGTTCAAACATGGGCTTTAGGAAAAATTTTGGTTTTAGGTGAATAAAGCCCTGGGGTAAGTAAGTAGGCTTTTAGAATAAATTGTGGGAAAAAAATGACACAAAAGGAGTTGTGGTCTAGTGGCAAATGGCGCCACATGGGAGACAAGGAAGTGATGCCATAGAGGAAGCATGGGGTCCAAGGATCAAGTCTTGGCGCTTGCAATTCATTTTGTTTTTCTTTTAAATGAATTTAGACTTTGGCCCATAGGCTTATATTTAGTTGCGCATGTTCTAAGTCACAAAAGGAGCTTGTGTTGTGGTGACATGTAGCGTCTGGAGCATAGGAGAGGGCAAGGGTTCGAATCTCATGTCAAGCAAGGGAGTGTTTATTTTGCGGATTGGACGGCCAGAGTTTGTGTTGGATTTAAACTCTGCTGAAGGTGGGACCCCACATCGGGAAGCTAGCCTGAGGATAGGCAAGAAGCTAGCTTTAAATAGAGCAAACCATGAGGAGAGTAAGCAAATCTTTCTTGGCTTATCCCTTTCGCTTTGTGGAGTGCTCGTTTGGGTTAGGCGTTGGATCATTCGTTGATCTGTATGCCGTTGGGTCGCGGTGGTGGTGACCGAAGTTGATCGACACACCCCTTGGGGGTCAAGGGTGCGATCATTGTTGGCTTCCGAGCAGAACAGTGTTTAGAGCGCGGATTAACTTCAGATTCCCTATCAGGTGTGTATTTTGCACTACTCTAGCTGTAGAGCGGCAAATGCCGAAATGCCGGTCACAGGGCGATGGTAGCCACACGAGCGTGCGAGCGCACGTGTGGGACCTTTGATGTGATAGTTGAGGCCACTATGAGTGTTCTTGCGGGTATAGGCTATTTGGGCCACGATGGGTCGAAAGGGGCCATGTGGGCCCAATGGGCCCGTGGGCCCAAATGAATAAATTGTATGATTGTGTAGTAGATATTGGACTGGACTATGTGAATCTCATATCTGTGCCTAGATTTGGGCTAAATGGGCCACACGAGTGTGTGGGCCCATTTGGGCCGAGAATGGGCCCTAGGCCCATTTGTATCGTTATCTCTGTTTAGAATACCTTGGTTTACAAAATTACTGAAATACCCTCGATTTGCAAAATTAATGAAATACCCTCGGTTTACAAAATTACTGAAATACCATTGGTTTACAAAATTAAATTACTGAAATACCCTTGGTTTACAAAATTACTGAAATACCCTTGGTTTACAAAATTACTGAAGTACCCTTGGTTTGCAAAATTACTGAAACACCCTCGACTTGTAAAATTACCGAAGTACCCCCAGTTTGTACAATTACCGAAATACCCTCGATTTGCGAAATTACCAAAGTACCCCTAATTTGCAAAATTACCAAAATACCTTCGATTTGTAAAATTACCAAAATACCCCTGATTTGTGAAATAACCCTGTAGGGTAGAATTACCGAAATACCCCTGTAGAGTAGAATTACTGAAATACCTCGGTAAGGTAGAATTACCATAATACCCCTGTAGGGTAGAATTACTGAAATACCTCTGTAGGGTAGGATTACCGAAATACCCTTATATGGTAAAATGATTATTTTGCCCTTGCGGGTAACTGACTGATTAGGACTATGATTGATCTAACTGTGAATGTATGATTGTGTTTTAACTGATTTGACTGGGATTATATGGCTGATATGTTTTCAATATGTGTGTAAATGACTATTTCTGAGCATGGCCATTTTGCATACACGTGTAATGATTGAGCATGACATACACGACATATTGCATTGGGTTAGGACTTTGATACGGAGGAAGTTCTGATAGGGTCGTACGAGTCGCATGACGACTGTGGATCCAGTATTGATATGTTAAGGTCGCACGGGTCGCATGACGACTGTGGAACGACAGACGGCTTAAAGCCACGTAATCCGATTACGGCTCTGTGCCAACCTAAATATGGCTCTGTGCCATCTTGATTATGGCTTTGTGCCAATCGTATTTACCTGTGGCTATGTGCCTAACATATATACCGAAGACTTTGTGTCGATCATATTTACCCGTGGCTGTGTGTCGGTTATATTACAGTTACCAATGGCTATGTGCCAATTATGAGACCATTATTGAAGGCTTAAAGCCGTATAAATACTAGCAGCTAGGCTACATTATTGGAGAGATTGACTGGGTGGGTCGACGTGGTCCCCACATGGAGAGATGGTTGGTACGGGTGGAGAGTTGGCTTGACATGGTTGGGGTACATACATGTTTTGCATTGATATGATTTAGGGCTTAGGCCCAGATTGTTACCGAATAGGGCTTAGGCCCAGATTATTATCGAATAGGGCTTAGGCCCAGATTGTCACCGAATAGGGCTTGGGCCCAGACCATGACTGTAATAGGGGATTGCACACTGAGTTTTCGTAAACTCACCCCGTTTTTAATCGTGCGGGTAATCCCGACTTTAGGAGGATCGATCTTTGTGAGGACTCGGAGATGGCCACACGTATCTGATTTCTTTATACTTTGGACTATATTTTTGAGAATCTAGTTTGGGTTTTAATTTTTATAATAAGGCCTTGTAAGTGGAGTTGTGGGTTTTTTGTTATGGTTTTATAATTGCTAGAAGTAGAACATGGTTTTCCAAATTAACTCTTGTTTTTCAAAATATCATGCTTCCATGAACTGTTTTAAATTAAGTTTCCGCAACAAGCAAGGTTTTAAAGATAATAATGTTTTACAAGAGAATGACTTTTAATAAACCACGTTTTGAAACTAAGCAAACAAAATCTGAGGTTTAAAGGCAGAAAGTTTTAAATTGTAAGAAGGGTTTTCAATGAACGCGTAGTTCTCAAAAAGACTCTTCAATGTGACATGCCAGATTTGGGCTTAACATCTAGGCCGGGTTTGGGGTGTTACAGTATATATCCATTTGTTCTGTTTAGTTGATTCATGAAATTCTAGCCTCCTTCAAGTTTGGTTTCCAGAAACTTTCTCAAACCTACTTGTTTGAAACTTCCTTGCCTATTACATAGGTGTATTCAAATGGTCGGTTTGGTTCATATTCGAACCGAATTATCATTAACTAAATTAGTCAGAAATTTTAAAAGCTCTAATCGTTAGCCGAATTGAATTTTTTTAGAAGCCTATTAACCCGACTGGAATAATTTTGGTTTATTCAGGCTATTATTCGAATTAACCAAAAGATTTACATTTCTTGTGTTTATTTTTATTTTATTTTTCAAAATAATTTTAGTTTTCATAATACTTTTTTAAGCCCATTATAAGAATATATATATAAATCTATTAATTTTTATATTGTGAGTTTATATAATGCATTGGACTTATCTAATATTTTGGGCCTACAATATATTATTAATTTAGATTAATCAATTAATTTAGTTAATTATTTGATTTCAAGCCGAATTAATCGATAACTGAAATTTCAAAAAATCTTTAATTGACCTTGACTGAACTAGATTTGATGGTCAAATGATTAATTGAATTAATTCGGTTAAAATTGAAAATGCGCCCCCACTATTACAAGTGTCTATGGGCTGGGTTGAGTTTGAATCAAATCCATTATTTATAAGTGTTATGAGTCAGGTTAAGTTCAGATGGAACTCGTTATGATATCAATACCATACATAGATTTTGGGTTGTGAATAGTGTAATAAATACTTGCCAAAAACAATTCCCTTCAAGATGCTTTCATATGCTTTGATACTTATTCTGACATTTTCTAAAATTCAGGTTCTTTGGCAAATACCATTAATTGGAACGAACTTCACATAATTTGTGCTTCGGTGAAAGGAATATCACTTTCTTCAAACTATGTTTTCACATTTTGCTACTTATACTATTCATTTCATCACTTTATATCTCCCCTCCCCCCCATTTGAAGTAATCTATTAACATTTTATTTTCATTTTACCCTTATAAATACTATATATATTGTAGACACATTTTTAAATATAATTTTCAAATTACTCTACACCTTTGATTTAATAATTAATTATACTCGAGAATGTACATTTTAAGAGTCTTCGACAACATATCTTTTTATTATTATTAAATTTGAAGTACTTCTTCCGTTCCATTAAATTTGTCACATTTTGACTCTTAGTTTTTAAGTTTTTAATGAAGTAATTTTTAAATATATTTTTTAAAATTTAATTTTAAAAATGTTAACCGTAACATCTTTATTGAGACTGAAGGAATACTACCTTATCAAATATCCTCCATTAAAAAGTTATTGAATAAACCAAGTTCATCTTCTAAGATTCTCTGTTTGGGTATCAAATTACCAATAAAATTTAGACACATTT
The DNA here is from genome assembly GCA_025698515.1 of Gossypium sturtianum. NCBI lineage: Eukaryota > Viridiplantae > Streptophyta > Magnoliopsida > Malvales > Malvaceae > Gossypium > Gossypium sturtianum. The sequence continues at coordinate 130,879,236 of CM046948.1, forward strand.
TAGGGTCTCATCTCCCAGGTCATTTGCCTATCTTCCCCCAAACCCCAAATATGGAATCCAGTGTACCAACCATTACACTACTATTGTCCTTTGTTTCTTTTTTTTCTTCTATTTTCTGTAGTGAATGGAGAGATGCTTGAGAAAGAAGATCATGATACATACAAAGTTAAAATGAAAAGCATGTGAATATATATGTACTTTTTGATAAATTATATGTACTTTTGAACATTTTCATATATATATATATATTTATAGTTTAATTATTATTTTGAAAAAAATTAAATTAAATTATGTATACATGTGAATATATCTTAATTATATCTATATAAATATATTTATATGTAAACATATTTTTTTTGTATTATGTAAATGTAAGTTTTAAAATTATTGATTATATAATTTAATTTAATTACTAATTGATTTTAAATGTAATTATAGAAATTGTAAAATGGTTAAGATAAAAGATGATAATCATAACTTACATAAACATTTAAAGAAAACATTGGATCATAACTTACATAATACATAAATATATATCATATCTATGGACTTACATAACTTACATAACTTACATAGTTTACACCCTTTAGATACTTGATACTTGATATGTATTATCTATTTTAGTACAATGACATGATTTAAATCAATTGAGAACATTTAAGTAACCGTAATTTATTGTCAACTTTAGACTTCAAGAACTGCGAAATGGATAAGAGTTGGATGAATTTGTCAAGGGTAAGCAACGACTATCGAAATGGAGTACAAACTTTTCTAAATTTAGCATTTCAAAATGCAAGCCAAGAGAATATGATTCTTTGCCCGTGTAAGAATTGTGGCAACATCAATTGGCATTTTCGTGAAGTTGTCTACGAACATCTAATTGTTGATGGCTTTATTCGGGGGTATAAAAAATGGATTTTCCATGGAGAGTGTACACCTAGTGGAACCTCTTCAACGATTAATCCGGCTTATACATTGAGTTACAACTTTTGATAATGTTGTATATCGTCTTTAGGTTCCTATTCAAATTGAAGTATTATTGTCGTAATAAGCGTTATCCAGAAGGATCAATAGCTGAAGGATACTTGGCAGAGGAGTGTATGACTTTTTGTTCTAGATATTTAGAAGATGTTGAAACAAGACTAAATAGACCAAGTAGAAATGTTGGGCTCACTGATCATAATTTAGCTGAAACTTATTTATTTCGTAGTTATGGTGAACCAATCGGTAAAGTTGAAATTGCACACTTAGATGATAGATCTTGGGTACAAGCACATCGATATGTTCTTTTTCACCACGATTCAATTGAACCATTACGCAAGTAAGTTTAAGGATTTGATAAATATTCATTTTTTTATTTGTTTATCTTCTAACCAAGTAATCCACTTTTTAACATAGCGAGTACAAACAAGTCTTGAGATGTCGTTCACGCTCCCGAAGATTACAACATCGAGAGATTCATAAGTTATTCACAGAATCTTTTCATGAATGGTTAGGCCAAACGGTATGCAACTAAAGCTTTTATCGACAAATAATAATGTTTTCTCATAACATTTATAATTAATCAATTTACTTTCGATTCAATAGGTTTGGAGTGGAAAGGACGTCAATGACGAAGTTAAATGGCTTTCCCAAGGTCTGAATAGAGTAGTAAAAATATATAGTGCCTTCCCCATCAATGGATTTAGGTTTCATACAAAATCTCGCGAAAGATTCAGAAGGACTCAAAATTGTGGAATAGTTGTTAATTCTTCAATTACAAGTTATGCTAGTGCTAGGGAAAGTAATTCTGTTGTGGGAAATGTAGAGTATTACGGACTTCTTACTGACATTATTGAGTTGGATTACTATGGCAAATGGAAGGTTGTCTTATTTCGATGTGATTGGGCTGATGTTAATACTTCTCGTTGAATTAAAAAAGATCAATTTGGTTTTACAATGGTGAACCTCTCTCGATTAATTCACACTGGAAAACAATTGATAGACGAACCGTATGTATTTTCTTCTCAAGTGAAACAAGTTTTTTACTCGAAAGATCCAACTGATGACGGTTGGTATGTTGTACTCCGTAACACCCCTAGAGACTTGTTTGACATGGGCAATGGAAGTAGAGATGACATCGACGAAAGATCAGAAACTTTACCTTTTCCAGAACAAAACTTAAATGAAAATATCCCTAGTACTAGTACATAATTTCAATGGGTTCGCCAGGATGTGGATGAAGATATTTACGAATTATGATGTAGTAAGAATTTACGATTTTTTAATTATATGTAATATTATAATTTAAGTCTTGGTCTTGTTAAATATTTCAACTATTTTATATGTACTATTCTTGTTGTAATTAGTTACTAAAATTTCAACTATTTTATGTGTATTGCAGAAAAACTGCCTAGAAGAAGATTGCGAGATCTAAGTATTGTTCAAAATACTCCAAATTCGGAAGAAACAAATAGTGAACAACAGACTGCTATTGGATCTTCGAATGTTCCGAATACACCTGACGAACCTGCAGAAATTCAAAGTAATGTTAACTTTCATTTACATGCGTGTTGACTTTTATTATTGATTTCTTTTTCAAATTCTTATATTATAAGATACTGTTTTTCAGCTGAAAGTGGTGGGATGCGCAAAGCTCGAGGACGTACGCTACTAAAATATTTATACGAGTTAAATCCTGTCGAGCGAGTCAAAGTATCTAGAAAAAGTCATGGTCAGCCTGTTGGATCAGAAGCTCGACTTTTAGCAGGATATTTGGGCATTATAGCACGAAATGCCAATATGTTGCTTATCAACTACGAGTCATGGCACCAAATGCCTGATAGTAACAAAAATCAAGCTCTCGATAATATTAAGGTAACAAAACGTGAATGTAATCTATAATACTTTAGTTTAAGTTTCATTTATATTAACTTTCTAAACTTGTGTTTTTTGTAGGAGAGATTTGCTTTATAGGTCTCGGATAATTGTGTCAAGAAGGCATTGGGAAAAAATGGAGAGACCATAAAAGCACTTTAAAGAAAGAATATTTTAAGAAAAATATAAGCCTCGAAGAGAAATTGCGAAATGTCCCGCCGGGAATGCTGAGGTACCAATGGGAAGATGCGGTTAGATTCTGGAATTCAAAGAAAGGAGAGGTATTACGTACTTCCAAAATCTTATAATTAATTTGGTTTATAGTATTTACTATATACGTAATAATTGTAACACCCTTAACCCATATCCGTCGCCGGATTATGGTTACATGTCATTACTAGACTTAGCACAGATCATAGCAAATAATTACTATTTAAGTAGCCATAACCGAATACATTGTAAATAATGATATACTTTCAAAGAATGCTTAAACATATTTGCACATAGCTTAAATCTATTCAACCTGTAACACCCCAAACCCGGTCTATGCGTTTAGACAAGATTTGGTTTGTCACACCAATCATACATTCGTTTATTTTCATATGGTTAAAATAAAATAGTGCTACAAAAACTTTTTTGAAAATCGAGTTTAATAAGAAGTTAATACAAGGATTTGAAATTTGTAGCTTAAGAATAATACTTGTTTGAAAACTTATCGTCAAGATAAAAATGTCAAAACCTTAAGATGGTTTAAAAGAACTTTGAAAGAATTTTAAATAGTTAAAGTGTCCAGAAATTTTGTTATAAAACCAATGTTCTTAAGAAAACTTAACATATTTAAGATAAAACCATATTAAAAGTTTAGAAATAAAATTTAAACCATCCACACAATAAAATCCATAAAAACATATAAGAGGCCTTATTACATAAAACCCATAATGAGATATTTAAGATAATAATCTAAATAAAGTCATAGTTTAATAAAAACCCAAGTTTGTAGTATGGCCTCCACCAAGTCATCTCCGCCCAAGTCCACGTCAATTTCCATTACAAAAATGGTTAATAAAATTGGGTGAGTTACAAAGAACTCGGTGTGCAACTCACTTACCACCATTTTTAGGCCGGATCGTCAAGATATCATGCTGGGCTTGAGCCCATTAACAGATTTCAACCATACATTGTAAAGTAACATAATTTAAAGAAAAGAATGCATGAAATATGAATTTCCCAAACCAACCTAGTATCCATCCGCTAACACCCCCGTACCAACCAACACACCTGTGGGGATCAAGTCAACCCACCCCGCCAAACACACCAATCATGGGCTTAAAGCCCTTAAATAATTTTGTAGTGCACTACCGAACTAGATTGTGACATTGTCACCGAACTAGAGGCATTTAGCCGAATTTGTGGCAGAGCCACCGAACTAGAGGCAATGAGCCATATTTGTGGCAACTGGCCATTCTTCTCTTCATATAACCCACCCCATGCAATCATGCGTATATAACAAATATAATCATATAACAGATTTTCATTAATCCATATCATCGGTGGGCTTATCAATTAACCCTTCATTAGGCTCATATAAACAATTTATCAACTAGCCCATTTAGTAGTTTAGTGACTTTGGCCCATTTTAGCCCAATTTATCGAAACAGTATTTTCGCCCATTTAATCGAACTAGAGTATTATCGCCCATTTTATCGAACTAGAGTATTATCGGCCCATTTTATCGAACTAGAGTATTATCGGCCCATTATTTTCTCGGTTTTAACCGTTTTCATGCATTTACTCAAAAATATGAGTTACTACGTATTTTTTCCCGTTTTTACTATTTTACGATTTTATCACGAACTTACAACTTGATGTCCAACCTTAAATGAGTGTGAAGTTACACACCGGTTATGGAGAGAACTAAACTTTCCGCTCTTCAACACCTATACGTATTGTGTTAATTAAAACACTATAATCTATAATAAAACCGATCTAACTATAGCGATCTAGAAATTTACCCTCGGATTTTCGTAAGACTTCTACTTGCGATTTCTCTCCGATTGATGGTTCGCTAACCGAATCGAATCCACGAACAAATAATGGTTCGAGAGTACGAACGACTTGAATAGTTGATTTTCCTCGGTTGAACGTCCACAACCCGGTGGGAAATCCCGGATTGTTTGAAAACAGTCCTTTGCTTGTACTTAGGGGAATAACGAGAACCTCCTTCTTCCGAAGGCTAAACACCGCTTTTTTCTTCCCTATTTTGAATGTCTTCAAAGACAAACGAAGGTTAATCCAATGATATCAAAATAATCCTAAGGTTTTAAAGATATGATTTCCTTACCACAAAATTGATTCCAACGTTTTGTCACCCACGACTTCTTGATTCCAAACTTCCGTTATCGCACTAAAGTATAACAAAATAAACGTTAAAAGAAGGAACGCTTTATTTTGATCTAATAAAGCCTTCAAACCATCATCAATATTCGGCCATAACCACTATTAACTAATCGAAACGAAAAGGATTCTTACCTATTTCCACGTCGAAAAGATAGGATTTGAGAATAATATGGATCTAAGAAGAATTCGGCTATGAAGAAACAAAGAAAAGAGAAAATAAAATCGGTTATAGGCACTTTAACATTCGGCCATGAAAGTGTAGGTGGAGAGAATTTCGATTGAAAGAAATCAAATAGGAGAGAGATGGTGATGATGTTTCGGTTTCCAAATAGAATGGAAAAGAAAAGAAAGAAAAAGATAAGTTTTGAGAGCAATGTATAGTCGGCAATGGGGAGAAGAAAAGAAAAGAATGGTCTCTTTAGGTATTGGTAAATTCGGCACAAAGAGAAAGGCACAAAATTGACACCAAAGTGTAAAACAAAATGACCAATTTGACAAAAGAAACTAGGCTTACCAAGTGCACAATTTCGGCCAAGGAAAAGAGAGTTTGAGAGAATTTTCAAAACTTGCACAAACTAAACAAAATGACCAAAACCAAAGACTAAACTTCCTAGCCAAACTATCACCAAAATTCGGCTCCCCCCTAGCCATAATGCCGTCCATATGCTTGGTCTTTAGGCCAAGATATTGTTTCCTTAAACAACTCCTTGATTCATGCCTCATATCCTCACATTTTCCTTATTCTTTTGATACCCTTCCTTAAGTTCAAATTTTCCTTATTCCTTTGATATACTAACCAAAAATAACAAGTCAACACCTTCCATATATGCTCTTGGCCGACACTTGCTATACATGGGCAGAAAAATCAAAAATAAAATTCACCTAGATGCTATTTAGGGGATTCGAACCTTCACCCCCATGTACTAGCTCATGCGCCAACACCACTTGTCCAACTACTCATCTTATGCTACACATTGACACTTAAATTAATTTATGTGTCAATGCCACTTAGTCTATTTCCATAAATTCTCAAAATTAATATTATTCCTTCTAAAAAATTTTAAACCCTTCTTCAGACTATACTAACCACGAAAATAAATCGAGAAAATTTTACTTTCTAGAATAATTACTCAAGCACACATAGAAAATAAATTACTCAAATTTTCAGGGTGTTACAACTCTACCCCTAAAAGAAAATTTCGTCCTCGAAATTTACACCGGCTGAAAAAGGTGAGGGTATTGTTGCCGAATTGCATCCTCAGGGCTCCCACGTAGCTTCCTCCACTCCGTGGTTACGCCACAACACTTTGACCAACGGCACGCTCTTCTTTCTTAGCACCTTCACGTCTCGGTCTAAGATTTCCACTTTGTTCCTCCTCAAAAGACAAATCCAAATTCAACTCCACTTCTTCTACCAGGTACTATGTGCGAAGGATCCGATCTATAGCGCCTCAACATGGACACGTGGAAAACATTATGAATTTGGCTCAATTCCGGAGGTAACTCAATCTGATAGGCCACTGGACCAACTCGTTTCACCACACGATATGGTCCAATGTATCTAGGACTCAACTTGCCCTTCTTCCCGAATCAATATCTTCTTCCAAGGTGAGACCTTCAGAAGACTTGATCTCCTACGGCATACTCGATATCCTTACGCTTGGATCCGCATACGACTTCGCTCTATCCGGCTTCCTTTAACCGTGCCCGAATAACTTTCACTTTTTCTTCCGTTTCAGAAATCATCTCAGGTCCTAACAACTGCCGATCACCCAACTCAGTCCAACAAATAGGAGAACGACACCTACGACCATACAATGCCTCGTAGGGTGCCATCTGAATGCTAGACTGGTAGCTGTTGTTGTACGCAAATTCCGCTAACGGTAGAAAATCCTCCCAACTACCTTTGAAGTCGATTACACATCCCCTTAACATGTCTTCCAGAATCTGAATCACTCTCTCCGACTGACCATCAGACTGAGGATGAAAAGCCGTACTAAAATTAAGCTTTGTACCCAAGGCTTCATGCAAAGCTTTCCAAAATCGAGATGTAAACCTAGGATCCCTATCCGATATAATCGATACAGGTACCCCATGCAACCTCACGATTTCGGATACATACAACCGCCAAACTTCGCGCGAGTAGTCCGTGCGTCGGGTAGAAAATGAGCGATCTTCGTCGGACGATCAACAATTACCCAAACAGAATTTTTCTTAGTAGGTGTTAAAGGTAACCCACTAACAAAATCCATTGTTATCCGCTCTCATTTCCAAAGAGGAATCTTAATCGGTTGCAAAAGACTGACGGCAATTGATGCTCCGCTTTCACTTGCAGCGACAAGTTAAGCATTTTCCACAAATTCTCAAATCTCACGTTTCAACCTGTGCCACCAATACTGCTCACGAAGATCCCGATACATCTTATTTCCTCCGGGTGCATAGCATAAGGGCTACTATGCGCCTCCTCAAAATCATTTGCCTCGAGATCTGAATCCTTAGGCATACTGCACCCTTCCACGAAAAAACAATACACCTTCGAATTTATTCCAAAATCCTCAATTTCACCATTTTCCACTTGCTTTGAAATAAAAGTCTCAACTTCTCATCTAAAATCTGTTTTTCCTTAATTTGTTCCAACCACATAGGCTTCACTTGAAATTCCGCTATCAAACTACCATCCTCATACAAACTCAAATGGGCAAACATAGCTCTCAAATCGATACCACCTTACGACTTAATGCGTCCGCCACTACATTAGCCTTTCCGGGATGATACTCAATAGAGAAATCATAGTCCTTTAACAGCTCCCACCCATCTTCGTTGTCTCAAGTTTAACTCCTTCCGAGTAAGAAGATACTTAAGACTCTTGTGATCCGTATAGATGATAGACTTTTCACCATAGAGGTAATGCCTCCAAATCTTTAAGGCAAACACCACCGCTTTGCTAACTCCAAATCATGAGTAGGGTAGTTCACTTGCATGCGGTCTCAATTGACGAAGCGTAAGCTACAACTTTCCCACTTTGCATCAATACGCACCTAAACCCGTATGTGACGCATCACAATAAACTCGTAAACTCCTTCCCAGCCTCGGGTTGAATCAATACCGGCGCTTCCGTTAAAACCTTCTTGATCGCTCAAAAACTTTCTTGCCGCTTATCACCCATATAAACAACACTCCCTTCCGCAAAAGCTTAGTTAGAGGTGCAGCAATCAATGAGAACCCCTCAACAAAGCGTCTATAATATCCAACCAAACCCAAGAAACTCCGAATCTCATTCTACCGACTTCGGTGGTTTCCAATCCAATACCGCCTCAATCTTCCGAGGATCCACCCTTATTCCTTGGTGATACCACATGACCCAAGAAAGTCACTTCTCTTAACCAAAATTCACATTTATCGAATTTGGCATACAACTGATTATCTCAAGCACTTGCAATACAATCCGCAAATGCGAGTCATGTTCTTCTTCGCTCCTCGAATAAACCCGAATGTCATCTATGAATACCACCACAAACCGATCTAAGAATGGTTGAAAGACCCGGTTCATCATATCCATAAATGCAAACTGGTGCATTGGTCAACCCAAACGGCATCACTAAAAACTCATAGTGTCCGTAACGGGTTCGAACGCCGTCTTGTGAATATCCGCTTCTTTCACCTTGCCGGGTGGTAACCCGACCTTAAATCAATCTTGGAGAAAACGAAGCTCCTTCAATTGATCAAACAGGTCGTCAATCCTCGGCAGAGGGTACCGATTCTTGATCGTCAGCTTATTCAATTGCCTATAGTCAATACACATACGCATTGACCCATCCTTCTTCTTAACAAACAAAACCGGTGCTCCCCACGGAGACACACTCGGTCGAATAAAACCACGATCTAGCAGTTCTTGAATTTGGGCTTTAAGCTCCGACAACTCCTTCGGTGCCATTCTATAAGGAGCAATGGACACCGGAGCAGTTCCAGCAAAAGCTCAATACCAAATTCCACTTCCCGATCTGGAGGTACACCAGGAAGTTCTTCAGGAAAAACATCAGGGAACTCCTTCACCGTTCTCACATCTTCCACCAACAGCTTTTTGGCATCTAAAGCACAAATAAATGCTAAAAATGCTCCGTATCCTTTTCGCACTAACTTCTCCGCCTTCAACGCAGAAATCATGTTTGCCAAGTAATTTCTCCGCTCGCCTATCATAACTATCTCCTTATCCTCCACATTTCTTATCGACATACGCTTTTCAAACATCCAATTTCGCCTGTGCTTAACCAACCAATCCATGCCTGAATAATATCGAATTCGCCAAAAGGCGTTCCATCAAATTTGCCAGAATGTTTCTCCTTGAATTACTAAGGGCACGTCTCTAAACAATTTGTTAACCAACACCGATCGTCCTAAGGACTAATCACCTCATCTCTTTATCGGAAATTTGAGTCTAATTTCAAGTTTCCAGTTATGGTGCTAGCAATGTACGAATGAGTAGAACCAATATCTATCAAGGCAATAACGGTACATCGAAATGAAGAACGTGCGCTTATCACATCAGGTGCATTGCCATCCTCACGACGTCTGACCGCATACACCAATCCTGGCTGTCTTGCATCCGCGTTGCCCCTAGGACCATTGCCTCGACCCGCTGCACCTTGACCACGTCCAGCCCCATTACCACCACGACCTGGTCCCCGACCTCTCGGTGGTTGCTGAACTCCTCTTGCCGGTGGTACATCAGTAGCACGAACTTCTTGAGTTGTATCCATACGTCGAGGGCAACTCCTATATTGATGCTCCGTCGATCCACATTTATAGCAAGCACCCGCTTTCTCCAACATTCTCCTAATGTCTTTTTCACATTCAAAGACAATCCCGACTGATTAACGACTCTTCGGTGCTCTTCCTTGAGCTGGTTCTCATTCCGGCCTCTTCAGAATCTTCTCGAAGAACCCGAATGCTTCGAGATCTTTCTTGCCTCGAATTTGCTCCCGATTTTGACGTTCGAGTTCTTAGCCTCTTCGGCTATCTTGGCCTTCTCCACAAGAGCGGCAAAAGTTTTAACTTGTTGTGGGGCTATCGTAACCCGCAACTCGTCTTTCAAACCGTCCTCGGCGCGCACACAACGCTCATGATCCGTTGCCACTATCGTTCGAGCATAGCGACTCAAACGTAAGAACTCGACCTCATATGTCGCCACCGTCTTATTTCCTTGCACCAGTTCAAGAATTCCTTCCTTCGGACATCCACATAGCTTGTTCCCACATATTTCCCTTGAAAGGAAGCCTTAAAGAACTCCCAATTAACCAAAGCGACATCGGTGCCATCTCGGATAGTAAGCCACCATTGGTAAGCTTCGTCTCTCAACAAAGATACCGCTCCTCTTAACTTTTGTTCCACAAAGTGCACTCAAGATCGTCCATAATTCGCTCTCATCGCCTCAAGCCAATATTCAGCGACATTGGGAGCTACACCAGAGACACCTCTGAAAACCTCACCTCCACTGGATTTCGATCGCTCCGATATCGAACCACGGCGGTTGGTCCATTCGGATCCAAATGACCCTTTCAAGTACTCGCAGCATTGCTCGTGTCACAAAGCATTACCCTCTTCCATATGGTCGTGCGATCCCGTCTCACTCTCGAGTGGCGCAGTGCATCCATTTCCGACATATGACCCGGCACATCGATTGCGCCCCTAACACCTCGTCCTCTACCACGGCCACGCCTACTGCGCGTCCACGACCACGTCCTCTAGTGCTCATGGCGACTAATTGGATTTAATCGATTTAAGAGTTTTATGAATCGAATAATATTTCAATTGTTTATTAACGATATCTTATGATATGAAAGAGATAGAGTGTTTTCGCATCAATATCCTATTGTCTCAATCTCTACGGTTTTAACACCTAAAACTAGAAGTTCTAGAGTGTTTCTTATAATCATATCACAATGATAATAAACATACAAGATACAGAGATACTTACTTGACTTGGCGCGGGATGTTCATGGTGCCATACTACCTTTAATCAAAACTCTAGAAATTATTTTCAAACAAATTTCTTTATTGAACCCAAACCACAGTAGAGTTTTGAAACAAAAGCTCGATACCACTAAATGTAACACCCCAAACCCGGTCTATGCGTTTAGACAAGATTTGGTTTGTCACACCAATCATACATTCGTTTATTTTCATATGGTTAAAATAAAATAGTGCTACAAAAACTTTTTGAAAATCGAGTTTAATAAGAAGTTAATACAAGGATTTGAAATTTGTAGCTTAAGAATAATACTTGTTTGAAAACTTATCGTCAAGATAAAAATGTCAAAACCTTAAGATGGTTTAAAAGAACTTTGAAAGAATTTTAAATAGTTAAAGTGTCCAGAAATTTTGTTATAAAACCAATGTTCTTAAGAAAACTTAACATATTTAAGATAAAACCATATTAAAAGTTTAGAAATAAAATTTAAACCATCCACACAATAAAATCCATAAAAACATATAAGAGGCCTTATTACATAAAACCCATAACAGATATTTAAGATAATAATCTAAATAAAGTCATAGTTTAATAAAAACCCAAGTTTGTAGTATGGCCTCCACCAAGTCATCTCCGGCCCAAGTCCACGTCAATTTCCATTACCTGAAATGGTTAATAAAATTGGGTGAGTTACAAAGAACTCAGTGTGCAACTCACTTACCACCATTTTTAGGCTAGATCGTCAAGATATCATGCTGGGCTTGAGCCCATTAACAGATTTCAACCATACATTGTAAAGTAACATAATTTAAAGAAAAGAATGCATGAAATATGAATTTCCCAAACCAACCTAGTATCCATCCGCTAACACCCCCGTACCAACCAACACACCTGTGGGGATCAAGTCAACCCACCCCGCCAAACACACCAATCATGGGCTTAAAGCCCTTAAATAATTTTGTAGGTGCACTACCGAACTAGATTGTGACATTGTCACCGAACTAGAGGCATTTAGCTTGAATTTGTGGCAGAGCCACCGAACTAGAGGCAATGAGCCATATTTGTGGCAACTGGCCATTCTTCTCTTCATATAACCCACCCCATGCAATCATGCGTATATAACAAATATAATCATATAACAGATTTTCATTAATCCATATCATCGGTGGGCTTATCAATTAACCCTTCATTAGGCTCATATAAACAATTTATCAACTAGCCCATTTAGTAGTTTAGTGACTTTGGCCCATTTTAGCCCAATTTATCGAAATGCAGTATTTTCGCCCATTTATTCGAACTAGAGTATTATCGGCCCATTTTATCGAACTAGAGTATTATCGGCCCATTTTATCGAACTAGAGTATTATCGCCCATTATTTTCTCGGTTTTAACTGTTTTCATGCATTTACTCAAAAATATGAGTTACTACGTATTTTTTCCCGTTTTTACTATTTTACGATTTTATCACGAACTTACAACTTGATGTCCAACCCGGAAATGAGTGTGAAGTTACACACCGGTTATGGAGAGAACTAAACTTTCCGCTCTTCAACACCTATACGTATTGTGTTAATTAAAACACTATAATCTATAATAAAACCGATCTAACTATAGCGATCTAGAAATTTACCTCGGATTTTCGTAAGACTTCTACTTGCGATTTCTCTCCGATTGATGGTTCGCTAACGAATCGAATCCACGAACAAATAATGGTTCGGGAGTACGAACGACTTGAATAGTTGATTTTCCTCGGTTGAACGTCCACAACCCGTGGGAAATCCCGGATTCTTGAAACAGTCCTTTGCTTGTACTTAGGGGAATAACAGAACCTCCTTCTTCCGAAGGCTAAACACCGCCCTTTTCTTCCCTATTTTGAATGTCTTCAAAGACAAACGAAGGTTAATCCAATGATATCAAAATAATCCTAAGGTTTTAAAGATATGATTTCCTTACCACAAAATTGATTCCAACGTTTTGTCACCCACGACTTCTTGATTCCAAACTTCCGTTATCGCACTAAAGTATAACAAAATAAGCGTTAAAAGAAGGAACGTTTATTTTGATCTAATAAAGCCTTCAAACCATCATCAATATTCGCCATAACCACTATTAACTAATCGAAGCGAAAAGGATTCTTACCTATTTCCACGTCGAAAAGATAGGATTTGAGAATAATATGGATCTAAGAAGAATTCGGCTATGAAGAAACAAAGAAAAAGAGAAAATAAAATCGGTTATAGGCACTTTAACATTCGGCCATGAAAGTGTAGGTGGAGAGAATTTCGATTGAAAGAAATCAAATAGGAGAGAGATGGTGATGATGTTTCGGTTTCCAAATAGAATGGAAAAGAAAAGAAAGAAAAGATAAGTTTTGAGAGCAATGTATAGTCGGCAATGGGGAGAAGAAAAGAAAAGAATGGTCTCTTTAGGTATTGGTAAATTCGGCACAAAGAGAAAGGCACAAAATTGACACCAAAGTGTAAAACAAAAATGACCAATTTGACAAAAGAAACTAGGCTTACCAAGTGCACAATTTCGGCCAAGGAAAAGAGAGTTTGAGAGAATTTTCAAAACTTGCACAAACTAAACAAAATGACCAAAACCAAAGACTAAACTTCCTAGCCAAACTATCACCAAAATTCGGCTCCCCTAGCCATAATGCCGTCCCATATGCTTGGTCTTTAGGCCAAGATATTGTTTCCTTAAACAACTCCTTGATTCATGCCTCATATCCTCACATTTTCCTTATTCTTTTGATACCCTTCCTTAAGTTCAAATTTTCCTTATTCCTTTGATATACTAACCAAAAATAACAAGTCAACACCTTCCATATATGCTCTTGGCCGACACTTGCTATACATGGGCGGAAAAATCAAAAATAAAATTCACCTAGATGCTATTTAGGGATTCAACCTTCACCCCCATGTACTAGCTCATGCGCCAACACCACTTGTCCAACTACTCATCTTATGCTACACATTGACACTTAAATTAATTTATGTGTCAATGCCACTTAGTCTATTTCCATAAATTCTCAAAATTAATATTATTCCTTCTAAAAAAATTTTAAACCCTTCTTCAGGACTATACTAACCACGAAAATAAATCAGAAAATTTTACTTTCTAGAATAATTACTCGAAGCACACATAGAAAATAAATTACTCAAATTTTCAGGGTGTTACACAACCAAACACATATATATATATACAAGCATTTTACAACAATTAGCAAATGTCACTATTCATTTGATCATTTAAATTTTCATTAGTCGAATATACTCATGTTTATAATCACTTTGCCAATCAATTTTTCAATTATTAAAGACCAAATATACCTATATAACAAGACCTTACCTAACCAAAACTAGGATGTACCCAAAATCATACCAATTGCCAAAAGCATTCAACTATACTATAAATCATATTTCTTATAATTATCATAGCCAAATTATCAAATTCGTACATATCTTACAATAACCTAAACATATAAAATCAAGCTCCATACATAATCATATACATATCATGTCCGAATATGCACAACCCAAGGACATGACCTATAATGCCATTCATACCATTCATGAAAGTATATTTACTATATCATACAAATACCATGACCGAATATTCACAACTATGATTTAACTCAATTCATTCAAACCTTATAACCAAATACCGAACATAAACACATAAGGATTTATACTCCAAAATAAGTTAATACCACGACCGAATCTATATAAAACCATAATACCACCATTTAGCCATTTTCACATGGCATTTATACATATACACACCATTCGAAATCAACTCAAAAGTAACATAGCCTATACATGCCATAGTTTCAAAAGAAATACAGCTTATGAAATACCAAAATCTGTTGATAGTGTGATAGACTTGACGATGATCTCCGAGCACGAACTTTGACTTCAAAATCTAATAAACAATACAACAACCACATAAAGTAAGCTATCATATCTTAGTAAGTTATAAGCAATTACAAAACAATATATCAAACATTATAATAGAAAACTTTCACATTTCATAAACCTTAATGCCGAATATCCCAACATTTAATAATAACATTCATCTAGATCTATAATCCTCTTCTCACCTCAGAACAAATACACATATATATACTACTGAAGTTCATACTCACATTTTAATCCATATAAATCACATATTAATAGGTATAATACGGAATTATCATTTCAACAACTAAACTTACTTATCATCCAAAGGATGATTTATCTTCGCATACATGGTCATTATATTCTGTTTAGTACATTCGTTAACTATTACAATTAAAAGATTGGCAAACCTGCACACTCCATACAAAAATCTATTAACGTATCACATGCTTAATGTCGTCATATTAATGCCTTGCACACTTAGTGCTAAATTCTTGTAACGTATCGCACTCTTAGTGCCGTTACCTTTAACTTCTCGCACACTTAGTGCTAAATTCTTTTAACGTATCGTATACTTAGTGCCGTTCCCTTTAACTTCTCGTACACTTAGTGCTAAACAACCGATTTCGTACACTTAGTGTACAGTATTTAATTTTGCACACTTAGTGCTCATTGACCGATTTCGCACACTTAGTGCTCGGTAATTAAAATTCCATACATTCTTGCATTTCCCGAACTTACTTCTCATTTATATATACATGAACTTACATCTCAACTGCATATATACAAATTAGCTTATTTCATCTTCAAATCAACATTACATTTGGCTAAGTCATATTTATATAAGCATGCATCACATTCGGCTATATCTATTTCTCAATTCAATATTACATATAGTTATACCATTAACATATATGTTTACATTACATTCAACTCTAATCATCTCCCAACTAATATTCCATTCGGTAATATCAATATTGTACAAATTTACCACCATTAAATACATATGCATCATTATAGAAAAATTTAATTCAATTCAATTGCTTAAAAACTTACCTCGAGTATCGACGGACTATGCTTTCCGACTTTTCAATTAACTTCTCCTTTCCCTGATCCAATCCCGATCCTTTTTGTTCTTGATCTAAATAATTTTAAATTAAGCTTATTCAAACATTTTTTTCATTCAATTTAGTCCAAAAACGCATAAATGGGCAATTTACATTTTTACCCTTAATATTTCACATTTTCACAATTTAGTCCCTATTGCACAAAATACAAAACATTCAAAATTTGACCACACTTCTTTAGGACCGAATATTCATAGTCCTAATACAAGCTCATACATTTCATTTATTTTTCATTTTAGTCCCTCAAAAATTTATTTTTGCATTTTAATCCAAATTACTCAATTTCATCATAAATTCAAAAACAAAATTTGTTAATCTAACACATATAATCAATATTTCATCATCAAACTACAAAAACAACAAGCTTTCTTCAATGGCAATTCACAAAATACACAACCAATTCAAAAATCCAAGCATGGGCTAGCTAAATCACATAGCAACGATCTCAAAAACGTAAAAATTATCAAAAACCGAACTCAATTACATACCTTAATCAAGCATGCAAGAGCCAAAAGTTGCAAATCTTAAACTTTCTCTTCTTTCTCTTAGTTTCGGTCACTTGAGAAGAAAGATGAGCACTTTTCATCTTTTATTCAATTTAATATATTATCATATATTAAATTATATCATTATAACAAAAAATATAATAAAAAAAATTCAATTCACTATTTCATGCAAATTTTGTTCGACCACTATGTTCAATTATGGCTAATTTATCCTATCAATACTTTAATTTATAAAACCATCATCAATTTGGTACTTACGAATTTAACCACCAAATTTTCTTTTTATGCGATTAAGCCCTTTTTCACAATTAAGCACCAAAACGATTAAATTTTAATACAAAAATTTCACATACACCAATTCAAACATAATAAATATAGAAAATAATATTAAAATATTTTTCTGACTCAGATTCGTGGTCCTGAACCCACCATTCTGATTAGGGTCAAAATCGGGCTGTTACACTAATAATTTCATAATGTAGGATCGTGAGCAAGTTAGAACAACAAGCATGCAAAAACAATAATTCACGCACTGTAACGCCCCAAAAATGTAGGGTTTGTAATTTTGCATGATTTGGCTTAAATTCTGTGTGTGCTTCAATGGCTAAGTATTTGAGTGTATTTGGGGGTTTTTAGGAAGCCTGGGTTCGAGTCTGGACTTGGAAAACTTCTAGTTTTTGCTCTTAAGTGAAATTGGCTGTTAGCAGTTAGGACTTATGTTTAATGTGTGTGATTTTATGTCACAAATAGAGCATGTGGATTGATGGTTGTAGCGTCACTAAGGTGGAAAGGGAATTGGGGTTCGAATCCCATGGCATGCAATAAGGAGATTTTATTTTACATCTCTGTAGCGTGAGAGGTAGAGTTTGATTCAAACTCTGTAGAGGAGGTTGGAGACTTGGTCATCAAATTTGAATGGGAGGCTAGGAGCAAATCAAGGAGGAATTGGTGGAGAGTTTGAAGGAGTTGGGTTGTGAGGGGAGTCTTGGCCGATTGGGAGAGCATGAGTAAGGGGAAATTCGGCTATGGCATTCATTTTGGGTGCATTTTCAGCTTTGTGAGAGTTTAGAGGTGCAAAATTTTCTCTGGTATTTTTGGGTTTTTTTCTCTTTTTTGTTTTGGGATTACTTCTTTTAGTGGCGTCTCGTGCAACATTTTTGACCATTCGAGTCTTTCTTTCTTCTATTTTCTTTTTCTCTCAACTATCTTTCACTTTTTCCAATCAACATACCAATTGCCAATTGCCGAATTTTCCATTGAAGCCCTCATTTCTTCTCCACAATTTTCTCCCTGCCGAATTGGTAGTCTCCTTCGCTTTTACTTCCATTTCTTCTTCTGTTCCAAGTTTTCGTCTCCCTTTCTCTGCTAGGCCGAATACTCATACTCTCTCCCTCTTAAATCTTTTTGGTTCTTCTTGGTTAGGGCCGAATCTTCTTGTCAGGCAACTGCCGAAATACGTTGTTAATTGGTATTGGTAAGGAAGGAATACTTCAATCACTTTATTATTTCGTTATTAGTTAGAATTCTTATGGCTTGATTATCAAGCTTTGGCTCTCTCTTCTTTTTTTCTCTTGGGGGCCGAATGTTTAGTTGTTTTCTAACAACTTTTGTTACGCCAAATCTTGTTAGGAAGGGGAAATCACCCTTGATCAGCGGGGAGGTGCTAGTACCGGTGACTTCAAGCAAAGTGAGTGGTTGTGGATTAAGTTAATAACGGTGGTCGATTAAGAGTATGCGTTAGCCTTATTGGTTGTAAATCTGATAACGATATGTTGGTGGATTGTAGGATTCGTAGAGCGTGGATCTTAACTAGTTTCGCGAATAGGTGTGTAATTGTACACCTGATAAACCGTAAAAGTAACATATTTTAATCCCACATTTAGCATGCTTTTGGATGAATTATCCCTTATTTTATGTCATTTGGTGCTCTTAATCCTTTGTTTTCATGTTTTATACTCAAGAAAGCACCGGAGGATGAAAAGAACAAGAAACGGCCTTAAAAAGGGCTAAATGGACCACATCACGAAATCGACACGGCCTGGGCCCAAGACCACACGGCCGTGCCTCATCAACAGACTCAACATGGCCTGCCCATGATTTACACGGGCGTGTGCGATGGCCGTGCCCCTGCCGTGACAAAGAGAAAATTCACTCGGATTAGGATACTTAGGGGCAAAGAAACACATTCCGAAGCCTATATAAACACCCTAAGTATGACCTAAAAGGGGGGAGCCCAAGGCTTTTGTCAGGGGGCGTCTTGCTAAGCCAGAGAAGGTAGATTTGTGGGGATTCACTCGAAGATAGCCAGTTGATTCATCTCAAAAAGCCGGAATCATACTCAAGACGGAGGATCTCTCCTTCAATTCCTTCAGAGGGTTTTAGGGATTTCTTATGTTTTGTTTTATCTTTTCTTCTGAGATGTTTTCTTTTAACGTTATGAACTAAACCCTCAGATACCTGAGGGGGATGAAACCTAAGATGTAACATCCTAGATTAGGGGTTGTGCGTTTGGAGCATAACTCAAGTGTAGTAGGCTTTAAGTGTATTTGGAGGTGTTTTAGGGGTTTTGAGAACCCTAGGGTATAGGTGAAAGTTTTGGGAAAATATTGGATTTTAAGTATAAAAGGGGGAGCTGGGTGAAGGAGCCCTTAAGAAAAGTTGTAAGGACTTTTGGACATGAAAGTGAGCCTGGTAAAGTGGCTTGGACGCTTGCGGCAAAGGGAGCTTCAAGAGGGCTCAAGTTTGAGTCTTGTGGGCAGCATGAGCGTGTTTTTATTTTTCCAAGTTGGCGCTAAGGGAGAAGAAGGTCTTAAAAGGAATTGTGGGGAGTTTATGTCACAAAGGAGCTAGCGACAAAGTGGTACAGTAGCGTGTCTTGACTCCAGCGGGTCCCATGTTCGAAACACAGGGGCAAAGAAATGGGTGTGTTATTTTATTTTTGCATGTGACGTCAAGGCAAGGGAGAAGAGATGGACGACTTTGGGACTTTGGAAGGTAAGGATAAGCCTTGTGTTTCTTTTAAATATTTGGCTATAGATAGTGGATAAATAAGATTTTATTTTATTTATTTTAGGAGGTGATAAGCTTGGTTATTATTTATTGGAAATTCGGCTATAAGGTAAGATAAATGTTGGTTTATTCAATTTATTTTGAATAAAAGGTTGATTTATTTTATTTAGTTTAGATGAGTAGATAGAAGATAATTATGGTGATATTTTATTTGAATAAGTAAGGATTAATTCAAGTTATTTTGAATGAGCTGATAAAAGGATAATTGTAGATTTATTTTATTTATTTTGAATAGGTAATTAAGAGATAAAATAAGAGATTAAATTGGGATTTGATAGTGGAGATAGGTGTGCCGAATTTGGGTAGTATAAATAGGGGATGATCAGCTCTTGGGATTTCTTTTCTTCATTCTCCTCTTTGACCGAATGTTTTTAGTCAAAAGAGGTTCTCTTTTCCTCTCTTTTCTTTGAAGCCAAAACCGAATGTTGAAGTAGCCATATGTATCTTTTCTTCTTTGTTTTGTTCATTCGAAATCATCATCTTCCCAAGAACTATTCTTTCTTCCATTACTTGACAAAAGCCAAACCCCTCTACCCCCATTCTTTTGTGCGAATCCTCTAAGCATAAATCCCTCCACTTTGTCGTGATCTCTTTTCATCATTAAGGTGCCAAAACTCTTTCTTTTTGGGATCTAGAAGTCATTTCTCTAAGGGTGCTGGCGTAGTGGTAAGTAAGTTCTCTCCTAGCAATCGATTTTGAGTTCTTCTTCATAAGTATACCGAAATCTATAGTGGGCTTGGGTCTAAGGTGGGCCGAATGTCCATTAAGGCCATAGTGATATGTTCTCTTATGTGTAGCTACCGTCAAGGTGCATTGAGGGAGTTTCACGGGATTCGTTTCATCAAGGAAGCACTAAGGAGCCTTTTCGGAATTAAAGTGATTAAGGTAAGCAAGTATGGTATTCGGCCAAGGGTTATTTTTCTATGAATTTATGCTTAAGCCGATTTTGATGTGGTTTCACTTAGGGATTTCGACAATTCAAGAGCAAGGAGTAGTTTTCGGATTTGGTAAGCAAGGTAAGGAAGTATTGATATTCGGCCATAGGCCATTTTATGAGCTTAGGTGATGATCGATTTCTGACTTTGGTTCTTAGGAGCAAATCGACGGGAATAAGAAGAGTTTCGGATTCTAGATCGTGTTAGATTCGAGTAGTTCGAGATTTCGCTAAATAGACAGTGTGTGATTAACCCACCGTTTTTCGATTATATGATATGTATGTGAAATGTGTATGTGTTATGAATGTGCTAACTAGTGCAATTGGAAATTGTGATAAGGATACCCTCAAGGGGTATGTCGATAATCCGGTAAGTACCAAACCTGATGATATGTGATTATTAATATGAATATGTGATAATATGCTTGATGAACATGCTCATGCATCATTACATTGTATCATTATTTTATGTGGCATGTGCATGGGTGGGATATGATATGAAAGAAGGTGCGGGTGTACTTCGAGTGCACGTGGTTTGATGTTAGCCTTGAGCTATATCGTGGATTGGCGTTGATCGAGGTCACGTTGTGGATTAATTGCGATTTAGTTCGCGTGGCTTGATGAGTGGCTATGTGCCTCATCGTGGTTGATATCGGCTATGTGCCATATCGTGGTTGATGAGTGACTATGTGTCCCATCGTGGTTTTGGTGTTAGCTACGGCTACATCGTGGATTAGGCGCCGATCGAGGTCGCGTTGTGGACTATTGTGCTTAATTGCACGTGGGCGGCAATGATTGCCTTTGGAGTGAAAAGGAGAGGGTGATTTGATAATCCCCAGGTGTGTGGTAGGCTGGATAAGGGGTGTGTAGCGGATGGACCCTAGGTTTGGGTTGGGCTTCATAATTGCATGATTTCGTATGTGAACATATGTGGAAATGGGCCAAGCCCAATATGATATGTGGATTAATGTGGAAATGGGCAAAGCCCAAGATATGAATGTGGATCGGTGTGGAAATGGGCTAAGCCCGGTATGTGGAAATTATGTGGTTAACTACCCTATTAGATGAATGTGATATGAATATGGGCCAAGCCCGAGAATGTGATAACATGTGAATTTGATAATTGATATCTGATATATGAGTTAATATGTGGTTAACATGTTCAGTGGACTAATTACACACTGAGTCTGTATGACTCACCAAATTTTTATTAAACATCGCAGGTGATCGTGATTTTTGGACCGGGTTGGAGTGGATACAAAGGTGGCCATGCGAAGGCGATTTCCATGCGAAAAGATATTTTAATTAATTAAGTAGTTATATTTTCAGTATTTTGATTAAGTGTTTATTGTAATAAGGCCCATTAAAGTGATTGAACATTTTTATTATGTTTAAGCTAGACGACCATTAAATTATTATTGGGAAGTGCTTTTAATTTTGACAACTTATATTTTAAAAGCTTATAATAAAGTTTTAATTTGGATATTTTTATCAAGCTTATATTATTTAGAATTTTTAATTGGACATGGTTTTCAAATGACAAAATTTTTAATGTTTTTCCCAAAAGTGAAATCAGTCTTCAACGTTTTTCCGCAGTGGCATTTCAAAATCGGTCGTAACGAATGGGCCGGGTTTGGGGTGTTACATAAGATGAATCTTGTTATCGTTCGCTAAACTATATGATAAATATTTGACTTGTTCTTAATTATGTGTTCTTAATTCTTGTGTTGATATTTCCGGGATATTGATTCAAGTTTTATGTGCTTCGGTGGAGGAGCAAAAATCCCTGCCTAAGAGTAAATCTAGCATAGTTAAGCGGAATCGATCGCGCACCTAGAGATAGGGTGACGAGATGTTGCCGAATTAGGGTGAAACCTAATATGGGAGTCCCTAGATCGAGTTAATACAATTCTAGGGGTTTTAATTAGAAAGAAATTTCAATTAATCAACCAAGGGTTAGACGTTATTCGCTTCGAGAGAGGGTTTAATATACATTAGGGAATCTTACGGATCAAGTGAAATGAATAAATCGTCTGGTTCAGAGTTAGATAACAAGTGAAGTCTAGTTGGATTCTTCCTTGGGTATTGTCTTTATCAATTGGTTTTTCCCACAAGTGTTTTCCCCAAATTCATTCTTCTTTTTCTTAGAGTCTTTAGTTTAATAATTAGTTAATTTAGATTAAACAACAAATTCCCTTTATTTTAGGCTAGATAATAAAAAGAAAGTTAGTATTAGTACTTTTAGTTCCTTTGGGTTCGACATTCCGATCTTGCCTTAACTATACTATTGTTTGATAGGTGCGCTTGCCTCAAATCGTTGTCATAGTTAGTTTCCAGGTTCGATCATTCTCATTATAAATTTTAAGACTTTGACATCGCAAATCACAACGATCAAGTTTTTGGCGCCGTCGCCGGGGAACTAAAATATTAAGAACGCTCAATTTTTATTACTTTAGCCAATTTTTTTTTTTGCAATTTACTTTTATTTCTTATTTTATTTTTAACTTTGCTATTTTTTCTTCTTTTATTGTTTTCTCCTTTCAGGTACCTCTAGTTTATGACTAGAAGGAACCCGACAGGACCTCTAATTTACGACAGTGATATTGAAAGAATAGTTCGCAGAAATCGCAGAGAAATAAGGCGAAGCTTAAACTACGTAGAAAAAGGGCAAGAAGGCAAAACCAATCCTACTGAAGGGATGACCGAGAACAATCCACCACCTCAAGAGATGGCCGAAAATCATGCTCCTCGAACTATGTATGATTATGCTAAACCTAGTTTAACAAGAACTGAGTCAAGTATTGTTAGACCTACTATTGCTACAAATAATTTTGAACTTAAACCTAACACAATTCAGATGATACAGCAATTTGTTCAATTTGATGGTTTGCAGGATGAAGATCCAAATAATCACTTGGCAAATTTCCTAGAATTTTGTGATACTTTCAAGATAAATGGCATTACTGACGATGCCATCCGTCTTTGGTTATTTCCCTTTTCTTTGAGGAATAAAGCCAAACAGTGGTTGCATTCTCTTCCACGAGGGTCAATCACTACATGGGATCAAATGACCGAAAAATTTTTATTAAAATATTTTCCGCCGGCCAAAACGGCCAAGTTAAGGAATGATATCTCTTCTATTGTGCAGATGGATTTAGAGACACTTTACGACGCATGGGAGAGATACAAAGATTTGCTGAGAAGGTGCCCACACCATGGATTACCCTTGTGGCTACAGGTCCAAACTTTTTACAATGGTGTTAACACTTCAACAAGGAAATTAATCGATTCAGCCGCTGGTGGAACTCTGAATAACAAAACTCCTGAAGCATCTTACGAGTTTATAGAAAAGATGTCACTGAATAACTATTAGTGGCAAGTCACAAGGACAAGGCCAAAAAAAGCAGCCGTGGTTTATAACCTCGACGCTGTAACCATGCTATCAAATCAGGTAGAGATGTTACATAAAAAAATTGATGGTGTATATGGTTCCTCACAGGTATAGCCAGTTATGCAGTGCGAAACAAGTGGAGGCGTGGCGAATCCTGAGTACCCACCCTACGGACAGGGCATTGAGAGCGAACAAATGAACTATATGGGTAACAATTTCCGATCTCCAAATAACCCTTATAGTAATACTTATAATCCAGGTTGGAAGAATCACCCCAATTTCTCATTGGGTGGTCAAGGAAATCAAAGGCAACAACAATCCCAAAACTTCCAACAACAGCCCTACCCACAAGAAAAGAAGCCGAACCTTGAGGAGGTGCTGACAAAATTCATGGTAGCCACAGAAACACGTTTCCAAAATACTGAGGCAACATTAAAAAATCAACAAGCATCGACTCAAAGGATCGAGAATCAGTTAGGGCAAATATCTAAGGCGATCGCTGAAAGACCACAAGGAAGCTTACCAAGCAACACTAAGACTAACCCAAAGGAGCAAGTCCAAGCCATAATAGCTCAAGAAAGTAAAGGGTTAGATGAGCCCAATTTAAGGCAAGAGAATGTGGTCGAAGAAGGTAAGGTAGAGGTAAGTAATAACAAGCACAAACCGGCAATCAAAGAGTACCAACCTCGCATACCATATCCCGAAGCATTAAGGAGAGACGACATAGAGGAACGGTTCGGTAAGTTTCTTAAACTTTTAAAGAAATTACATATTAACTTACCGTTACTTGAAGCTCTTTCGCAGATGCCAGATTCTAGAAAATTTTTAAAATAGCTGTTGACAAAAAAGCGAAGGATAGATGAAGCATCACATGTGGAACTAAACGCAATATGCTCGGCAATATTGCAAAATAGACTACCACGGAAATTAAAAGATCCAGGGAGTTTTACAATTCCATGCTTAATTGGTAGTTTATCTATTGATAATGCGTTAGCTATTTTAGGGGCAAGCATAAATGTCATGCCTTATAAAATGTTTAAACAACTAGGTCTAGGGAAACCCAAACAAACTAGGATGAGCATTTAATTAGCTGATAAAACTGTTAGAATTCCTAGGGGTATAATTGAAGATGTACTCGTAAAAGTTGAAAAATTCGTATTCCCAGTAGACTTTGTCGTATTAGACATGGATGAGGACAATAGTATCCCCTTATTCCCAGTAGACTTTGTCGTATTAGACATGGATGAGGACAATAGTATCCCCTTAATCTTAGGAAGACCATTTTAGCAACTGCCAGAGCTAAAATTGATATTGATGTAGGAGAACTCATACTTCGTGTAGGGAATGAGACAGTCACACTCCAAGCTCTCGATTCGGCTAGAACATCGAGTAATCAAGGTAAGAAAATAAATTCTATGGATAACCATTCGGTTAACCCTTCTTTTCAAGAAGCACCATAAAAGAACACAACTGAACCCGATCCTATACCCCGTGCCAACAAAGAAATAACTCACGAGGAACAAAGGATTCAGATCGATGAACTAGACGAGTGGAAGACACATTTCAAAGAAAAACTAGGGATACCCAAAGCAGAACCAAAGCCACTCTACGAGACAGACAAGTTCAAATTTGGAGATTAGGTATTGATAGATAAAGCAAACCCTCGAATATCTCCTCCTGACCCTAATACAAACAAAGAAATCCCTTTTAAGGTAATCAAGGTTTTCCCATACGGAACAGTCGAGGTAAGTAATCCTATATTTGGAACTTTTAAAGTAAATACTACTCGACTCAAACTTTATCATAATAATAGAACTGATAGCATGAGAGAGGATGTTCAACTCTTCAAACCACCCTGATTATGCGAATGAGAGGTAAGTCTAGCTTAAGACTATAAACGAGCGCTTCTCGGGAGGCAACCCGAGTACTAATTCCATTAATTTTTAAATTTTTACTTTTATTTTTCATTTTCAGCATTTAATTTTAAACTAACCAAAGTGCATATTTCCAGACCACACGGCCTTACACACGACCGTGGCCGTGGCCGTGTGGATACTACGGACTCCAGTACTGACATAGCAGAGGTAGTACGAGCCAACGATGAAAGATTCCCAGATCACGAACGACTATAAATTGCCACGGCCGTGTGATATGGCCGTGGTCGACACTAAGGGAAGTCACACGGGCTCCGACTAAACACCACAGTCATGTGATACAGCTGTGGTCGACACTGTTTTATCAAACATGGGCGTGGTGACCACGAAACGGGCGTGGGAGAAACGAATGAAGCATAGCACGGCCATGCGATACGGCCGTGTGACCCAACACGCCCATGGTACACGGGCGTGGGGATGTACCAGACCTCAAAACTCTATTTAAACCACCCCCTTCTCAACTACTCTGCATTCCCCTTCCTCCATACATTCTTAGACCCCCTTCCATATTCTCCTTCCTTGGCCCTTTTCCAAACTCTAGATGTACACCATATCCATGTCGAAGAAGCGAAAGGATCCTAGCACAGTCTTCCCCTGTGGGAGACGGATTTACATAAGTTCATGCCGGCCGCTTTATCCACTCGACAAGCCAAGGATATTTGAGGCCATTTCGTTTTTAATTTTCTTTTTTTCGTCACATTTATTTTCCTTCTCTTTATATTTATTGTCCCTAAATAAATAATTAGTTTATTTTCAATTTTTCTTAGTATTTCTTGGCTATTTCTTCACGGGCTACCCAATTTCTTCATCTAGTGCAGTAATAGTGGGCAGCCCCCATACCACCACCAGAGACGCCTCCTCCAACTTATCTTTCACCTCCGAATCAAGTTTCCACACCTCCAACCCAAGGAAACCATCCAAATTCAGGAAGTTTCATCTCTACCTATCTTTTATGAATTTCTATCTATCTTTGTACATTGAGGGCAATGTACATCTTAAGTGTGGGGGGTGAATCTTAAAAGTGCCAAATTTTTTGCATTATTCTCAAATCCTGAATTATGCCTTGTCTTAAAGTAAGTTTCTCATATTATGATTAGAATGAAATTTCCTATGATTTTTGATTTTTGTTGATATGTTTGAGATTAAGTCGTTGATAATTATGCATTGATGATTTATACTCTAAGATACTAGAGAGTCAAGCATGATAAGTCTATTTTTCAGAATTAAATTTTTTTCTAGGTTGTCTACCTAAATTTAAATATTACTTTGAAGTTTGATATTTATGAGGCTGACATCAAAAACCCATAATTTTTGTGATATTTTGAGCCTTATAGAGCATATATTCTTTTTCTTGCTCACTTTATTGATTATGAGTGTGTCAACATTGATTTGTTATTCTAGAACTTGCATCGATTATACATGTCGAGACCACACCTTTGATTTGATATACAGAGATGATGAAGGCACCTAGGATTTAACCCACTTACTCCACTAAAAGCCTATCTTCACAATTAACCCCTAGTGAACCCCGTTTAATCCTAACAACCCTTTTTATTGACTTACCAGCTGATATTAACCCAAAAACCCTTCGTTTTTGTTATCACCATTCCTTTTGACTACCCTTATATCGAGATTTGATTTGATCGATTGCCTAATTATTTCGATAGTAAATTCATCATTTATTATGTATTTATGATGTGATGACTTGTTCTTAAAAAAATAAAAAATAAAAAAAAAATCAAATCAAAGTATATTCATTATTAGTTTTGTTATTAAGTAAGCTTATACGTTTAAATTCCAATTACAGAAGAAGAAGCTCGTTTTAGAGTATTATTAGTACAATTTTTCAATTGATGTAATTATTTATATTCAGTTCATTGTTTCTAGTTAGGTAATTTGTCAATTGAATCTCGATTCTAACCCTCTAATTCAGCCTTTATCCACACCTTTAACCCAAGCCCCGTTACAACCTTGTAAAGACCTTTTGATTTGTGCATCATTTCATATTATAGTGGTGGATATTTGATTTTCATGCAAGCCTATGGGATTAACTCTTCATGTTTAATGTTTGAGTGCTTAATTCTGAACCTTAAACACTTCGAGTGATTTGAGTGAATCTTTAGTGAGGATGTCAATTCTTGTCGATTTTGAATCAGAGGTAATTATTTAGATGAGGGGTAATACCTACGTTTTGTGCTACACAAATATATGACTTAGATTGTTTGAATCTTTAGGACTCATTGAGTTGAATCATCCATGTATGAATTGTCTTTGAATTATGATGAAATATTATTGATGAATATTATGAATTGAGGAAGTTCGTTTTAATTATGAGTTGAGAATTTTGCTTGAGGACAATCAAAAGCTTAAGTGTGGGAGTATTTGATAAACCGTAAAAGTAACATATTTTAATCCCACATTTAGCATGCTTTTGGATGAATTATCCCTTATTTTATGTCATTTGGTGCTCTTAATCCTTTGTTTTCATGTTTTATACTCAGGAAAGCACTGGAGGATGAAAAGAACAAGAAACGGGCTTAAAATGGGCCAAATGGGCCACATCACGAAATCGACACGGCCTGGGCCCAAGACCACACGGTCGTGCCTTATCAACGGACTCCACACGGCCTACCCACGATTTACATGAGCGTGTACGATGGCCGTGCCCCTGCCGTGACAAAGAGAAAATTCACTCGGATTAAGATACTTAGGGGCAAAGAAACACATTTCGAAGCCTATATAAACACCCTAAGTATGACCTAAAAGGGGGAGCCCAAGGCTTTTGTCAGGGGGCGTCTTGCTAAGCTAGAGAAGGCAGATTTGTGGGGATTCACTCGAAGATAGCCAGTTGATTCATCTCAAGAAGCCAGAATCATACTCAAGACGGAGGATCTCTCCTTTAATTCCTTCAGGGGGTTTTAGGGATTTCTTATGTTTTGTTTTATCTTTTCTTCTGAGATGTTTTCTTTTAACGTTATGAACTAAACCCTCAGATACCTGAGGGGGATGAAACCTCAGATGAATCTTGTTATCGTTTGCTGAACTATATGATAAATATTTTACTTGTTCTTAATTATGTGTTCTTAATTCTTGTGTTGATATATCCGTGATACTGATTCAAGTTTGATGTGCTTGGGTGGAGGAGCAAAAATCCCTGCCTAAGAGTAGATCTAGCATAGTTAAGCGGAGTCAATCGCGCGCCTAGAGATAGGGTGACGAGATTTTGCCAGATTAGGGTAAAACCTAATATGGGAGTCCATAGATCGAGTTAATGCAATTCTAGGGGTTCTAATTAGAAAGAGATTTCAATTAATCAACATAGGGTTAGACGTTATTCGCTTCGAGAGAGGGTTTAATATACATTAGGGAATCTTACAAATCAAGTCAAATGAATAAATCGTCTGGTTCAGAGTTAGATAACAAGTGAAGTCTAGGTGGATTCTTCCTTGGGTATTGTCTTTATCAATTGGTTTTTCCCACAAGTATTTTCCCCAAATTCATTCTTCTTTATCTTAGAGTCTTTAGTTTAATAATTAGTTAATTTAGATTCAACAACAAATTCCCTTTATTTTAGGCTAGATAGTAAAAAGAAAGTTAGTATCAGTACTTTTAGTTCCTTTAGGTTCGACATTCCGGTCTTGCCTTAACTATACTACTGTTCGATAGGTGCGCTTGCCTCAAATTGTTGTCATAGTTAGTTTCCAGGTTCGATCATTCTCATTATAAATTTTAAGACTTTGACATCGCAAAACACAACGATCAACACCCAATGTTGTTCTATCAAATCGAAGAATAGAGGTGTGTATTCACACCCCCTGTTTAGCTGTGAATCAGCAAAAGTCGAAAAGCCAAAACTTTGGTATTTGAGGACTGATAAACCGTAAAAGTAACATATTTTAATCCCACATTTAGCATACTTTAGGATGATTTATCCTTTGATTTATGTAAAAAGGTGCTCTTAATCCTTTCTTTTCATGTTTTATACTCAGGAAAGCACCGGAGGATGAAAAGAACAAGAAACGGGCTTAAAACGAGCCAAATGGGCCAAAGCACGAAATCAACACGGCCTGGGCCCAAGACCACATGGCCTTGCCTCCTCAATAATCTCGAACACGGTCTAAGCCACGAAATACACGGCCGTGCCTCATTAATGAAGTCCCAACACGGCCTAAAGACGATTCACACGGGCGTGTGCCATGGCCGTGTCCCTACCGCGGAAAAGAGCAATTTCAATCGGATTTGGATACTTAGGGGCAAAAAAACACATTCCAAAAGCCTATAAATACACCCTAAGTATGACCTAAAATAGGGGAGTCGACGGGAGCCTAAAGCTACCGTTTAGGGGCATCTTGCTAAGCCAGAAGAGGCAGATTTGTGGGAATTCGCTCGGGGATAGCCAGTTGATCCATCTCAAGAAGCCGGAATCATACTCAAGACGAAGGATCTTCTCTTCAATTTGTTCAGGGGGTTTTAGGGATTTCGTATGTTGTGTTTTATCTTTTCTTCTGAGATGTTTTCTTTTATTATTATGAACTAAACCCTTAGATACCTGAGGGGGATGAAACTTAGATGAATCTTGTTATCATTTGCTAAGCTATATGATAAATATTTTATTTGTGCTTAATTATGTGTTCTTAATTCTTGTGTTGATATTTCGTGGATATTAATTCAAGTTTGATGTTCTTAGGTGGAGGAGCAAAAGTCCCTGCCTAGGAGTAGATCTAGCATAGTTAAGCGGAGTTGATCGCGCGCCTAGAGATAGGGTGACAAGGCATTGCCGGATTAGGGTGAAACCTAATATGGGAGTCCATAGATCGAGTTAATGCAATTCTAGGGGTTTTAATTAGAAAGATATTTCAATTAATCAACCTAGGGTTAGACGTTATTCGCCTCGAGAGAGGGTTTAATATAAATTAGGGAATCCTATGGATCAAATCAAATGAATAAATCGTCTGGTTCAGAGCTAGATAACAAGTGAAGTCTAGGTGGATTCTTCCTTGGGTGTCGTCTTAATTAATTTGTTTTTCTTCAAGTTATTTTCCCAAATTCATTCTTCTTTGTCTTAGAGTCTTTAGTTTAGTAGTTAATTAATTTAGATTAAACAACCATTCGCTTAATTCTTAGGCTAAATAATAGAAAGAAAGTTAGTATTAGTACTTTTAGTTCCTTTGGGTTCGACAATCCGGTCTTGCCTTAACTATACTACTGTTCGATAGGTGCACCTGCCTCAATCGTTGTCATAGTTAGTTTCTAGGTTCGATCATTGTCTTTATAAATTTAAATATCTGACTTCACAGCGATCAAGTTTTTGGCGTCGTTACCGGGGAACTAAAATATTAAGAAAACTCTATTTTTATTACTTTAGCAATTTTTATTTTTTGCAATTCAATTTTATTTCTAATTTTATTTGCTAATTTTTCTTCTTTTATTACTTATTCCTTCCAGGTACCTCTAGTTTATGACTAGAAGGAACCCGAGAGGACCACTAGTATACGACAGTGATATTGAAGCTACCGCTCGAAGGAATCGCAAAGAAATTAGGCGAGCCCTAAATTACACAGAAAAAGAGCGAGAAGGCAGATCCAATCCTACTGAAGGGATGGACGAGAATAAAACACCACCCCAAGATGTGGCAGAAAATAATGCTCCACGTACTATGTATGATTATGCTAAACCTCATTTAACAGGAGCCGAATAAAGTATTGTTCGGCCTGCTATAGCTGCTAATAATTTTGAATTAAAGCCTAACACTATACAAATGATTCAACAATTTGTTCAATTTGATGGTTTGCAGGACGAAGATCCAAACACTAATATAGCTAATTTTTAGAGTTACGTGATACTTTCAAAATAAATGGCGTTTCGATGATGCCATAAGGCTTGGTTATTTCCTTTTTCATTAAGGAATAAAGCCAAACAGATGGTTAAACTTCGTTACCACGAGGGTCAATCACCACATGGGATCAAATGACCAATATTTTTTATTAAAATATTTCCTACCGCCAAAAAGCGGCTAAATTACGCAGAATGATATCTCTTCTTTTTTGTGCAGTGGATTTAGAGACATTATACGACGCGCATGGGAGAGATACAAGGATCTCTTGAGAAGGTGTCCACACCATGGTTTGCCCTTGTGGCTCCAAGTCCAAACTTTCTATAATGGTGTAAACCCCTCAACGAGGCAACTAATTGATTCAGCCGCCGGTGGAACCCTGAACAACAGAACTCCTGAAGTAGCCTACGAGTTTATTGAAGAGATGTCATCAATAACTATCGCGGGCGGGTTACAAGGACAAAACCAACAAAATCAGCCGGAGTTTTCAACCTGAAGCAGTGACCATGCTATCAATACAGGTAGAGATGATGAATAAAAAGCTTGATAGTTTGTGTTCTTCGCAGGTACATCCATGAATGCAAAGCATGACGCAAGTGGAACTGCGGCGAATCCACGAGTACCCACACTACCAACCGGGCATAGAAAGCGAACATATGAACTATATAGGTAACAACTTCAGATCTAATAATAACCCTTATAGTAATAATTATAATCCAGGTTGGAGGAACCACCCAAATTTTTCATGGGGAGGACAAGGAAATCAAGGAAATCAAAGACAACAACCTCCTGAAAATTTCCAAAATCAGCCCTATCCACAGGAGAAGAAGCCGAACCTTGAAGAGATGCTGACAAAATTCATGGCAGCTACAGACAACCGTCTCCAAGACACTGAGACCACCCTTAAGAATCAATAGGCATCAATTAAAGGGATCGAGAGCCAAGTCAGGGAACTCACTAAGACAGTTGGACAACTTACTAACACAGTTGGATAGCTTGCAAAGATAATTTCTGAACGACCGCAAGGGCGTCTACCAAGCAACACTGAGATTAACCCAAAGGAGCAAATCCAAGCCATAACAGCTCAAGAAAGTGAAGGGTTAGACGAGCCAAATTCAAGGCAAGAGGATGAGGTCAAAGAAGGTAAGGTTGAGGTAAGTAATAATAAGCCAAAATCGATAATCAAAGAATACCAACCTCGCATACCATACTCTGAAGCATTAAGGAGAGACGATACAGAGGAACAGTTCGGTAAGTTTCTTAAACTTTTAAAAAATTACATATTAACTTACCGATACTTGAAGCTCTTTCACATATGCTAGATTCTAGAAAATTTTTAAAATAACATTTGACGAACAAGCGAAGGATAGACGAGGCATCACACGTGGAACTAAACGCAATGTGCTCAGCAATCCTGCAAAATAAACTACCACGAAAATTAAAAGATCCGGGGCGTTTTACAATTCCATGTTTAATTGGTAGACTAACTATTGATAATGCGTTAGCTGATCTAGGGGCAAGCATAAATGTCATGCCTTATAAATTGTTTAAACAACTAGGTTTAGGGAAACCCAAACAAACTAGGATGAGCATTCAACTAGCTGATAAAACTGTTAGAATTCCTAGGGGTATAATCGAAGATGTACTCGTAAAAGTTGAAAAATTCGTATTCCCAGTAGACTTTGTCGTTTTAGACATGGATGAGGATATTTCGATCCCCTTAATCTTAGGAAGACCATTTTTAGCAACTGCAATGACTAAAATTGATATTGATGCAGGAGAACTCATACTTCGTGTAGGTAATGAGACAGTCACTCTCAAAGCTCTTGATTCGGCTAGAACATCGAGTAACCAAGGTGTGAAAACAAATTCTATTGATAACCGTTCGGTTAACCCTTCTTTTGAGGAAGCACCACAAAATAATACAACTGAACTCGATCCTAGACCCAGTGTTAACAAAGAAATAACTCATGAGGAACGAGGGATTCAATTCGATGATCTAGACGAGTGGAAGATGAATTTCAAGGAGAAAATAGGAATACACGAAGCAGAACCAGAACCACTCCACGAACCAAACAAGTTAAAAATCGGAGATCAGGTATTGATGGAAAAAACAGACCCTCGAACATCTCCTCCTGACCCTAACACAAACAAAGAAATACCATTTAGGGTAATCAGTGTTTTTCCATACGTAACAGTCGAGGTAAGTAATCCTATCTTTGGAACTTTCAATATAAATGCATCTCGACTTAAATACTATCATGATAATGAAACCGATAGCATGAGTGTAACACCTCAAACCCGGCCCAAACACCACGACCGGATCTGGCATGTCACTAAGAAGACTTTATAAAACAGGTCGCGTTTTGTTTTGTTTTAAAAACATAGTTTTGGCATTTATACGGGAAAAACTTAATAGGTTGATAAATTGTAAAAGAAATAAATTTTATTTAATGCCTTAATGAATATAAAACTGGAATTTTCCTTTGATTTTTATCACTTCAGTACATGCCATAGTTTAACCTTTTACGTAGGATTTTAGATGTCCAAAAACCCGAACACCCAAAAGAAAACATAAAAGAATTATAATAACCGGTGGCCGTATTACAATAAAATATAAACCAACTAATTAAAAAGATTAAAAATAATTAAACTAGTGAAGTCTTTTGCTGAATCAAAATAATCCCTCGCATGGCCACCTTGCACTCCTCTCCAACCCGGTCTGATGCACTAGGTGCTACCTAAAAGATGTTAAATAATAGGGTGAGTCGCGAGACTCAGTGTGCAACCCTCGTGCACCATCAGATTGGGCCTTAGCCCCACAGGTAACAGAGTATAATATATCAGAAAATATGCAAAACCCAACCCAATCCTAGGTTTCCATCCGCTACACACCACCCTTACCTACCAATCACACCATTGGGGATTTCTACAATCAACCCACACCGCTACACACCATCGATGGCAGTCATGCTGCAGATAGCTGCTCATCGTCAGATCATGGCAATAGCCACTACAACAGATCATGGCAAAAGCCACTACAACAGATAATGGCAGAAGCCACTACAACAGAACACTTCCCCTTTCATCAATCACCCAACCCCATGCATACATAGAAGTTGCCATACATATAAAGCATATCTTCTCAGTAGAAACATTCACTTTAGAATGACAGAGATCACTAACCTGGTGATTCGCCTTTACCCTTCTCGGGTTTTCAAATGACCATCTTTGTATTTCGACATTTAACAGAATATACAGAATATAATAGGTTTGTATGCATACTAATCAAGCAATCTAAATGGTGTGAGAGTGTTACACACCTGATTGATGTGTAAGACTACCCTCTATGTCGATACTCTCGGAATCTACTGCCCTCTGTCTACAACTTTCCTCACAAGCCGGAAGAACGCGAAGATAAGGCCTCTCCTATATTCGGCCAAGGGTTAGTGTTTTCCCGCATTTATACTTTTAAATTAACAGATCTCCTTACCTTGAAATCTCAGAAGTAATACGATTCAAGTGCTACTGAACTCTGGCTTAGAAATCTAAGCGATTGAATCCCCTTCAAATCCTGGAATGCCGCAAATGAGAGAAAAACATAAGATCAGTTTCCATATAGCCATTCGGCTAGGGTCTCTAAAATCGAAAAAGGTTGAATTACGCGAATCGACACTTACCTTCAGTTTTCCTCAAGATTCGATACAAGTAGACACCACAGAGGAAATTCGGCAATCACAGGAGATGAGTTCTAGGGATTTTGGCTTTTAAGAAAATCCCAGAAAGATGAACACAAGAAATACTGATGCATATTCGGCTCTTAAAATAACAAAGGATTAAAAAGATGGGCAAGGAATAGACAGAGAGATTCGGCTAGAAGAAGAAAGAAAAGAAAAGAAAGTGAAGAGGAAAGGGCGATTTCTTTTGAGGGAGGGAAGATAGGAGAAGAAAGAAAAACAAATGGGTATGATGCCTTCAAATTTTGGCACACCCACCTAAAGCCAAAACCGAATGCCCCTTTCCTTTCCAACTCTTCAAAATTTCGACTAACACTAATCTTCTAAAGATAGCTCCCATCTTTTCCTTATCTTTATCAAAACACCTATCCAAAAGTGTCCTACATCACACCACTTCCTCCCTCCTTTTATCAGCTTATTATGCACAAATTAAAAACATTAAAAATCCCTATTTAATAGCCTTGTGCCATCCCCCTAACTCCTCTTTAAGTGTTGAATTTGCCCCAATAACTTGGGCTCCAAGCAACCAAAACTTGGGCCTTCTCCATTCACTAGTGACGCCCCCCCTTTTCTCCTCTATGGCGCCACCCTACTTTGGGACCACAAGCCCAATTTGACATTTTAAACAACCAAAACCTTATTTTAAGCCCTAGAGTATCTAAACAGAATATTTAATCAAGGCCTCAGCCCAAACCTGAACCCAATATGCACCTCAAATTCTCAAATTAACACATTAAACCTACACACACCAAAATGCACAGTCCCACTAATTCAGGATGTTACAGTTCTACCCCCCTTAAAAGAAATTTCGTCCTCGAAATTTCCAACTAACTATTAATCATACTACCCAAGTCTCACCGCTATGCTTTCGCTGCGAACTCTAATTCTAAAGCCAAAAGAAACACTTAGGATAATATGATAGAGTACGCACCGGTATTCGCATCTGGAGCGTCCTCGTCCCCTTGGCGACGTGCTGTATAGACCAAAGCTAACTGCCTCGCCTCAGCATAACCTGGACCTCCACCTGGTGCTCTAGGACCATGTCCTGTGCCATTGCCACCATTGGCTTGACCATGGCCTCTTGGTACTGACTGACCACCTCTCTCAGCCTGATCAGAACCTCGTCCAGCTGGCTGCACCTGGTCCTTCTGTGGACAGTCCTTTATCATATGATCCATGGATCCACACCTGAAACATCCATCGGTTCTCCTTCTGCACTCCCAATAATGTACCTTCCCACACGAAGGACATGACCGATTCTGACCCGTCGAAGCACGAGCTGGCCCATCAGTCCTAGGTCTTTTCTAAAAATTTCCAGATGATCCCGACGGCCCAAAATTCCTCTTATTCCTATTCCTATCCTTATCCTTATTCTGTTTCTCGGTCTGCTTAACCTCCTCAGATATCTTAGCTTTCTCAACAAAAACTGCAAAGTCCCTCTCCCGCTGCGGTGCTACTAATACACTTAGCTCATCCCTTAGTCCATCCTCGAACCGTACGCAATGCTCATAGTCAGTCGATACAATCCCTCGATCGTAACGGCTCAACCGCAGAAACTCCGCCTCGTATTCAGATACAGACTTACTTCCTTGCACCAAATTCAGGAATGCCTTCCTCTGTGCATCCACATAGCTGGCCCCAACGTACTTTCCCTGAAATGATTCCTTAAAGAAATCCCAGTCAATCTAGTCTGCGGTAGTACCCTCCTTTACCGTGAGCCACCACTAATAAGCCTCGTCTCGAAGAAGAGATACGACCCCCTTCAACTTCTCCTCTACAGTGAAGTCGAGGTCATCCATTATACGCTCACTTGCCTCTAACCAATACTCAGCTGTATTAGGGGCTACGCCAGAAACACCCCTAAACATCTCCGCTCCGTTGGCTCGGAGTCGTTCTGACACAAATTTCTGAGCTCCTACACTTGTGTCTACCCCAGCAACTCTTTCGAGGACCCTCAACATCGCCTGAGATACCGCATCATCTCCTGCCGTCTGGTCCTGAAATTCCTCCTCCACAGCTGGTGGTACCGGCATCTCGTTTCCAGATCCATGGCCAGACCCTACTGGTTTTGACACCGTCATCCTACCGCTACCACGACCACGCGGTGGACGTCCTCGACCCCTTGTACTCATTCTTCCGATTGACGTTTATCTGATTAGAAATTTTATGAATTAATAGGTTTCTTCCACTGATTAACCACGAACAGTCTTATGAACAGTAGTTTAAGAGTAGTTCTTTCGAATTCGAAATTACATCCATAAGTTTCAGTCTCAAGTTTGTCTCCTAGTTCTACATACACATATATTCCATCATTTCACATCAACATACAAATAGCATCCACGAACTTACCTTCATCACCTAAGGGTATTTTCGTCATTCCACTACCTAGGGGTATTTTCGTAATTTATCCTATAGGGGTATTTTCGTAATTTTTCAAAATAGGGTTCCTTGGTGATTTCGTGAGAGAAGGGTATTTTGGTAATTTTGTAATCCGGGGGTATTTCGATAATTTTACAATCTGGGGTATTTCGGTAATTATACAAATCAGGGATATTTTGGTCACTTATAAATCAGGGGTAATTTAGTGATTTTACAAAATAGAGTGGTTGGTCCCTTTCGGGTTTTAGTTATAGATTTTGGCCTGACAACAAATCCTCGTGGCTAGGGTGAACAGTCACTACGCACTGCAGGATTCCAGCGAAGAGGAGGTGAGTCACTAGGGACCGCTTAAGTACCAGGGCTCTTAGGATCCAATCCTAGACATGCGCATGCTGTTGCCACACCTAGTCTTGCGACTTGTCTGAGTGTTTGTTCGGTTGGATTAAGTCTTATGCAATTCGAGTTGTTTAACTAGGCCTAAGGTCCATCAAGCTCTAACTAAAATAATCTATGTCCCTTAAAGCCCATCAAGCCCACAAACATATATAACACACAGCGAGTTCAGAATACTTACCTGGCAGACTTGGGCCGGAGACGCACGTGCCATGCCGGGAACACCCTCCCGTGTTATTTATAAACATGCATGTTTCCAAAACCCATCTTTAGAAAATGTTTTGAGCCCAAAAACCCAAAGTCGAGTTTTGAACCTGGCTTTGATACAAATTTGTAACACCCCGAACCCGGCCCAAACACCACGACCGGATCTGGCATGTCACTAAGAAGACTTTATAAAATAGGTCGCATTCTGTTTTGTTTTAAAAACATAGTTTTGGCGTTTATACGGGAAAAACTTAATAGGTTGATAAATTGTAAAAGAAATAGATTTTATTTAATGCCTTAATGAATATAAAACTGGAATTTTCCTTTGATTTTTATCATTTCAGTACATGCCATAGTTTAACCTTTTACGTATGATTTTAGATGTCCAAAAACCCGAAAACCCAAAAGAAAACATAAAAGAATTATAATAATCGGTGGCCTTATTACAATAAAATATAAACCAACTAATTAAAAATATTAAAAATAATTAAACTAGTAAAGTCTTTTGCTGAATCAAAATAATCCCTCGCATGGCCACCTTGCGCTCCTCTCCAACTCGGTCCGATGCACTAGGTGCTACCTGAAAGATGTTAAATAATAGGGTGAGTTGCGAGACTCAGTGTGCAACCCTCGTGCACCATCAGATTGGGCCTTAGCCCCACAGAACAAATAACAGAGTATAATATATAAGAAAATATGCAAAACCCAACCCAATCCTAGGTTTCCATCCGCTACACACCACCCTTACCTGCCAATCACACCATTGGGGATTTCTACAATCAACCCACACTGCTACACACCATCGATGGCAGTCATGCTGCAGATAGCTGCTCATCGTTAGATCATGGCGATAGCCACTAAAACAGATCATGGCAAAAGCCACTACAACAGATCATGGCAAAACCACTACAACAGATCATGGCAGAAGCCACTACAACAGAACACTTCCCCTTTCATCAATCACCCAACCCCATGCATACATAGAAGTTGGCATACATATAAAGCATATCTTCTCAGCAAAAACATTCACTTTAGAATGACAGATATCACTAACCTGGTGATTCACCTTTACCCTTCTGGGGTTTTCAATAGCCATGCCGGTATTTCGGCATTTAACAGTAATATCTGAGAATATAACGAGTTTGTATGCATACTAATCAAGCAATCTAAATGATGTGAGAGTGTTACACACACGATTGATGTGTAAGACTACCCTCTATGTCGATACCTCGCTAATCGAATCTCGCGCTCTCTGTCTACAACTTTGCTCAAAAGCCTAAGAACGCAAAGATAAGGCCTCTCCTATATTCGGCCAAGGGTTAGTGTTTTCCCGCATTTATACTTTTAAATTAACAGATCTCCTTACCTTGAAATCCCGGAAGTAATACGATTCGAGTGCTACTGAACTCTGGCTTAGAAATCTAAGCAATTGGATCCCCTTCAAATCCCGGAATGCCGCAAATGAGAAAAAAACATAAGATCAGTTTCCACATAGCCATTCGGCTAGGGTCTCTAAAATCGAAAAAGATTGAATTACGTGAATCGACACTTACCTTCAGTTTTCCTCAAGATTTGACACAAGTAGACACCACAGAGGAAATTCAGCAATCACAGGAGATGAGATCTAGGGATTTTGGCTTTTAAGAAAATCCCTGAAAGATGAACAAGAGAAATACTGATGCATTTTCAGCTCTTAAAAGAACAAAGGATTAAAAAGATGGGGAAGGAATAGACAGAGAGATTCGGCTAGAAGAAGAAAGAAAAGAAAAGAAAGTGAAGAGGAAAGGGCGATTTCTTTTGAGGGAGGGAAGATAGGAGAAGAAAGAAAAACAAATGGGTATGATGCCTTCAAATTTCGGCACACCCACCTAAAGCCAAAACCGAATGACCCTTTCCTTTCCAACTCTTCAAAATTTCGACTAACACTAATCTTCTAAAGATAGCTCCCATCTTTTCCTTATCTTTATCAAAACACCTACCCAAAAGTTTCCTACATCACACCACTTCCTCCCTCCTTTTATCAGTTTATTATCCACAAATTAAAAACATTAAAAATTCCTATTTAATAGCCTTGTGTCGTCCCCCCCAACTCCTCTTTAAGTGCCGAATTTGACCCAATAACTTGGGCTCCAAGCAACCAAAACTTGGGCCTTCTCCATCCACTAGTGACGCCCCCTTTTCTCCTCTATGGTGCCACCCTACTTTGGGACCACAAGGCCAATTTGACATTTTAAACAACCAAAACCTTATTTTAAGCCCTAGAGTATCTAAACAGAATATTTAATCAAGGCCTCAGCCCAAACCTGAACCCAATTTTCACCTCAAACTCTCAAATTAACACATTAAACCTACACACACCAAAATGCACAGGCCCACTAATTCAGGATGTTACAATGAGGAAAGACTTTCAACTCCTCAAACCACCATGAACATATAAATGAGAGGAGAGTCTAGCTTAAGACTATAAACGAGCGCTTCTCGAGAAGCAACCCGAATACTAACCCCATTAACTTTTACATTTTTATTTTGTCTATTTTATCTTTTCTTTATAATATCTAACTTTAAACTAACCAGAAGTACAGAATTCCAAGCCACACGGCCTTGCCCACGGCCGTGTGGAAGTACAGAATCACCGTACTGACACGGCAAAGAGGGTACAAGTCAGAAAGAATCAAATCTTTCAGTCACGGACTCCAACCACCAACCCACGGGCACCAACAAAACGCCACGGCCGTGCGACACTGCCGTGGACGACACTGACTTAGCACCAACGGGCGTGGCAAACTGAGCATGGGCGTGGGAGAAACAAACGAAGCCCTCCACGGCCGTGCGATTCGGCCGTGTGAGATGCCACGCCCACGATACACCTGCGTGGGGTTGCACTTGATTTGAGAATTCTATTTAAACCACCCACCCCTTTGCAACTTTCACCCTTCTTCCTCCTTTACACCCTTACACCATACCTTCTTAGCATTCTTCATTCTTATAGCATTCTTCTCAATCTTTTGGCCATGTCGAAGAAAGCGAAGGATCGGCCTGATCTCCCCTCATGGAGAACGATCTACATAAGTTCATGCCGCCGCTTCAATCACTCGGCGAGCCAAGGATATTTGAGGCCATTTAGTTTTTATTTCGTTTTTCTCTTTTGCTTCAATTTCCTTATCTTTACTTCTCTTCTGCTTAATTTAACTTATTTTACTTTAGTTTCTTGATTTTAGGTTCTAAAGGCTGCTAGGGAATCATACCACGACAACCACCATATCCCCAGCCTTAGAAATCACACCCAACAATAAGGACTCTACGGTCCATCCATCTTTTCTTTCAATTTTATTTCAATTTTTATTTTCTTCACTTTAGCTTGCTTTTCTTTAATTATTTAATTAGTATAGTTTTAATTATTATTATTATATCCTGGCTAATCCTCCATGAGCTACCTAATTTCTTCACCTAGCACAGGATCATCATCCAAACCAACCCCTCCAACGTATGTTCCACATCCTCCAAGGATTTCATCCATAATTTAGGAAGTTTCACTTCTCCCCATATCTTATGATTTTAGTATTATTGTGTTATTATCTAACTTTGTACATTGAGGGCAATGTACATCTTAAGTGTGGGGGGGCGAACAATCTAAAAAGGTGCCTAACTTTTTTCATTATTCTCAAATTCCTGAAATTAGGTGCTAAACTTTTTGCATTATTCTCAAATCCCTGAATTTAGTCTTATTTTTAAGTAATTTTCTCATATTACTAATTAGAATGAAATTTCCATGATTCATGATCTTTATTGATATGTTTTAAATTAAGTCATTGATAATTAAATTCTAAGAATACTAGAAAATCAAGCATGATAAGTCTATTTTTTAGAAATTAAAAATTTTCTAGGTTGTCTACCTGAATTTGAATATTACTTTGAAGTTTGAAATTTACGAGGTTGACATCAAAATACCCATAATTTTTGTGAGATTTTGAGCCTTATAGAGCATAAAATCTTTTCCTTGCTCACTTCATTGATTATGAGTGTGTCAACATTGATTTGTTATTCTAGAACTTGCATCGATTA
Organism: Gossypium sturtianum; assembly: GCA_025698515.1. Taxonomy (NCBI): domain Eukaryota; kingdom Viridiplantae; phylum Streptophyta; class Magnoliopsida; order Malvales; family Malvaceae; genus Gossypium; species Gossypium sturtianum. Next base: position 130,921,931 of record CM046948.1, read on the forward strand.
TACATGTCGAGACCACACCTTTGATTTGGTATACAGAAATGATAAAGGCACCTAGGATTTAACCCACTTACTCCACTAAAAACCTATCTTCATAATTAACCCCTAGTGAACCCCGTTTAAACCTAACAACCCTTTTTATTGACTCACCCACTAATTTCAACCCAGAAACCCTTTGTTTTTGTTATCACCATTCCTTTTGACTACCCTTATATCGAGATTTGATTTGATTAATAGCCTAAATATGTTTTTTATTTCAGTAATTTATCCTTTGTTATGTATTTATGATTTGTTCTTAAAAAAAAATCGAAGTATAGTCGTTATTCATTACTAGTTTTGTGATTAAGTGAGCTTATACGTTTGAATTCCAAATATTGAAGAAGAAGCTCGAAGTATTAGTATTTTTTTTCAATTGATGTAATCACCTTTATTTATTTCATTATTTCTGGTTAGGTAATTTTTTAGGTCGATCTCGATTCTAACCCTCTAATTCAGCCTTTATCCACACCTTAACCCAAGCCCCGTTACAACCCTTTCAAAGACCTTTTGATTTGTGCATCATTTCATATTACAGTGGTGGAGATTTGATTTTCGTGCAAGCCTATGGGATTAACTTTTCAGGTTTGACGTTTGAGTGCTTAATTCTGAACCTTAAACACTTCCAGTGATTTGAATGAATCTTTTGTGAGGATGTCAATCCTTGTAGGTTTTGAATCAGAGGTAATCATTTAGATGAGGGGAAAACACCTATGTTTTGTGCTACAAATGTATGACTTAGATTGTTTGAATCTTTAGAACTCTTTGAGTTAAATTATCCATGTATGAATTATCCTTGAACTATGAGAAACATTATTAATGACTATTATGATTTAAGGAAAGTTCGTTTTAATTCTAAGTTGAGAATTTTGCTTGAGGACAAACAAAAGCTTAAGTGTGAGGGTATGTGATAAACTGTAAAAGTAACATATTTTAATCCCACATTTAACATACTTTTGGATGATTTATCCTTTGATTTATGTAAAAAGGTGCTCTTAATCCTTTCTTTTCATGTTTTATACTCAGGAAATCACCGGAGGAGGAAAAGAATAAGAAACGAGCTTAAAACGAGCCAAATGGACCAAAGCACAAAATCAACACGGCCTGGGCCTAAGACCACACGACCGTGCCTCCTTAATAATCTCGAACAGGGTCTAAGCCATGAAATACACGACCGTGCCTCATTAATGAAGTCTGAACACGGCCTAAAGATGATTCACACGGGCATGTGCCATGGTTGTGTCCCTGCTGCGAAAAAGAGCAATTTCAATCAGATTTGGATACTTAGGGGCAAAGAAACACATTCCAAAAGCCTATAAATACACCCTAAGTATGACCTAAAAGAGGGGAGTCGACGGGAGCCTAAAGCTATCGTTTAGGGGCGTCTTGCTAGGCCAGAGGAGGCAGCTTTGTGGGAATTCGCTCGGGGATAGCCAGTTGATCCATCTCAAGAAGCCGAAATTATACTCAAGACGGAGGATCTCCTCTTCAATTCCTTCAGGGGGTTTTAGGGATTTCTTATGTTTTGTTTTATCTTTTCTTCTGAGATGTTTTCTTTTATTGTTATGAACTAAACCCTCAGATACCTGAGGGGGATGAAACTTAGATGAATCTTGTTATCATTTGCTGAACTATATGATAAATATTTGATTTGTTCTTAATTATGTGTTCTTAATTCTTGTGTTGATATTTCACAGATATTAATTTCAAGTTTGATGTGCTTAGGTGGAGGAGCAAAAGTCCTGCCTAGGAGTAGATCTAGCATAGTTAAGCGGAGTTGATCGCAAGCAGAGATATAGGGTGACGAGGCGTTGCCGGATTAGGGTGAAACCTAATATGGGAGTCCATAGATCGAGTTAATGCAATTCTAGAGGTTTTAATTAGAAAGAGATTTCAATTAATCAACCAAGGGTTAGATGTTATTCGCCTCGAGAGAGGGTTTAATATAAATTAGTGAATCCTATGGATCAAATCAAATGAATAAACCGTCTGGTTCAGAGCTATATAACAAGTGAAGTCTAGGTGGATTCTTCCTTGGGTGTTGTCTTAATTAATTGGTTTTTCTTCAAGTTATTTTCCCAAATTCATTCTTCTTTGTCTTAGAGTCTTTAGTTTAGTAGTTAATTAATTTAGATTAAACAACCATTCGCTTAATTCTTAGGCTAAATAATAGAAAGAAAGTTAGTATTAGTACTTTTAGTTCCTTTGGGTTTGACAATCCGGTCTTGCCTTAACTATACTACTGTTCGATAGGTGCACTTGCCTCAATCGTTGTCATAGTTAGTTTCCAGGTTCGATCATTATCTTTATAAATTTAAAACTCTGACTTCACAGCGATCAAGGACTCACGTGCATACGAACGCCCGTAGGGACAAATCGAGCCACAATCGTTGGCTATAGACCGTAAAGGCCATCACGAATGTTCTCGTGGGATTAGGTCGTAATGGGCCTCGTTGGGCTGAAATGGGCCATGTGAGCCCTATGGGCTCATGGGCCCCACAGGGCTGAAATCCATGTTAAGTGACTAATAATGGATTGGGTTGCAAAATTCGTATAGTCGTAATGAAATTTGGGCTGAACGGGCCACACAAGCGTGTGGGCCCACTTAAGCCAAGTAACGAGCCTTAGGCCAAATTATACTGTTTTGGCCATATAAGTTGTCCGAGTCATTTGAGACGCCGTAAAATACCTTCGAATGGTAAAATTAACGAAATACCCCTGATGGGTGAAATTACTGTTTTACCCCTAACCGACGAAATGACTATTATACCCCTAGTGGTAGTTAGTTGATGTGTGAATGCTATCTATATTACTGTTTATGAAAATAATATACTGTATACATGAAATATTTATGACACGACATTCTGTATTGGGGTTGGGATTCTAATTTGGAGGAAGTATTGTACTAGTGGCTCTGCCACGTTTTTACTGTTTTAGCGGCTTCGCCACGTATTCTGATTTTAGTGGCTGGGCCACGTTTACTATTGCTAGCAGCCTTGCTGCGTTACAATTAGTAGCTATGCTGCGATATTGGTGTGTTGGCTAGGTGGGTCGACTTAGTCCCCACATGGTGTGTTGGTTAGTACGGGTGGTGTGTTGGCTGGATTAGGTTGGGTTGCATCTTTGTTTTGTACTGATATTATTTTGGGATTAGGCCCACATCTTTGCTCTTTGTATGAGGCTAAAGCCCGGTCGATCCCCGATTCTGAATAGGGCCCAAGCCCAGACTGCTACTGCATGATTGGGGATTACACACTGAGTTCTCGTAACTCACCCTTTCCCTTAACTGTGCAGGTAATCCCCAGCCGTAGTTGATTTGAATTGCGAGGGACTCGGAGGTGGACACACGCTCGTTATTATTTAAACTTAGACTTAGTTATTTTATTTTTATATTGGGTTAATAATTATGTAATAAGGCCATTTGAGGCTTTTAAATTTTATTTGGTTTTAAATTTTCACGTTAATCTGCTAGATTAGGGAACACAGGTTTTCAAAATAATAACTGTTTTCAAAGAAAATCACGTTTTTCAAATCTTAAAGTTTACAACTAGAAAAAGGCTTCCGCGGTGTTAATTCAGATTGATAAGACTTATAACAATTAATGTGACCTATAATTTGACAACATGATTTGATTTTACAACACTAACGTTTCAACAACAATTGATTAAGTGGGATTTAAAATTTAGTAATGAACTTTTATCGACAAGCCTGTTTTTTCAAACGAAACTTAGATGTGACACGTCAGATTCGGTCGTAACGTCTAGGCCGGGTTTGGGGTGTTACATTTAGTGGTATCAGAGCCAGGTTGCAAAACTCGGCTGTGGAATAGGTTTCTGAAAATATTTCTAAAATTGTTTAAATTTTGGTTTGGAAAGAAAATCGAAAGGTTGTTACTGAAAGTGTTGCACACCGAGTCTCCGGCGTCAAATCTGTAAGTTCTCTGACACTGTTTACTGTTATAGATTTAAATGTTATACTGAGAAACTACCATATATAGCTCAAACTCTTTTGTTAGGGTAAACTGAGACTGTAGAAAACTGGAAACTATAGTGGGATATCACGATCTGCGAAAACAAAAACTTTAAATACTGATTGTCATAAAACATCCGTTAATAATTACTAGAATTATGAACTGATTCATAAGACTTTTAAAATAGATAATATGCTATATCGATATGAGCACAAGAGGTTGCGGAAAGGGGTACACGTGGCCGCGGTAGAGGCTGAGGAGGTGCTAAGGTTGGGTCTTCAGTGTCGGGCCATATGCCTGCTAGGGAGGCACCAGCCTCACCAGTAACTGAAATAGGGTCTCATGATCGAGCTGCAGGGGATGATGCTTTATCTCAAGCGATGCTCCGCGTTTTAGAAAGGGTTGCTGGAGCAAGTACTGGGTCAATGGGCCGAGGGTCCATTTCTGAGCGACTCCGGTCTAATGGAGCGGAAATCTTCAGGGGTGTTTCTGGTGTAGCCCCGAATGTAGCAGAGTATTGGTTAGAGGCTACCGAGCGGATAATGGATGACCTCGATTGTACGGTGGAACAGAAATTAAAGGGAACAGTGTCCTTACTGTGAGACGAGGCATACCAGTGGTGGCTTACTGTAAGAGAGGGTACACAAGCCAACCGTTTGACATAGGATTTCTTCAAGACGGCCTTTCAAGGGAAGTATGTGGGTGCAAGTTATGTAGACGCCCGAAGGAAGGAATTTCTGAGTCTGACCCAGGGGGATAAGATAGTGGCAGTATATGAGGCGAAATTTTTACGGTTGAGTCGTTATGCTCGCGGAATAGTCGCAACCGAGTATGAACATTGTGTATGATTTGAGGATGGCCTTCGGGATGAGTTACGCGTGTTGATAGCTCCGCAGAGGGAGCGAGACTTTGCTGCCCTTGTTGAGAAAGCAAAAATTGCCGAGGATGTGAAGAGCTCAGAGCGCCAGAACCATGAAAAAGATAGGGGCAGACATAAGAGGGATTTTTGGCCCTCAAGTTCTTTTGGTGGGCCCAAGAAGAAGCCCAGATTTGATGGGCCAGTCCGAACAGTTCTTGTTACTATGGTTAGACCACAGCCTTGCGCAGATTGTGGGAGAGCTCACCAGGGTGAGTGCTAGAAACGAACTGGGGCGTGTTTTAGATGTGGGTCCATGGATCATCAGGTCAAGAACTATACTCAAAGGCCTATTCAGATGCAAGCCACAGATCTGGGTCGTGTTCAGCCAGGGAGAGGTGGTCAGCAGCCACCCAGAGGTCGTGGTCAGGCCAGAGGAGGAAATGGTTTGGGTCGAGGTCGTGGAGCACCGGGTAGAGGTACTAGTAACATGGAGGCGAGACAGCCATGTTTGGTATATGCTGCTCGTCGCCGAGAGGATGGCGATGCCCCAGACGTCATAACTGGTACGTTCCTAGTTTATGATGTACCATACACTACTTTAATTGACATTGGGTCTACACACTCGCATGTTGCATGCACTGTGTCTGGGATGCTGGGTTTTCTGTTTGAAATTACTGATAGGGAGATGACAGTGTTAAGTCTACTGGGACAGTCAATTAGAGTGAATAATTTATTCAGAAACGTGCCCCTAGAGGTCCAAGGGGTTGTCTTTCCGGAATATTTGATGGAACTGTCGTTCGGCGAATTCGATCTGATATTGGGCATGGATTGGCTAGTGAAACACCATGCAAATTTGGACTGCGCTGCTAAGCATATGGTGTTAAAGTCTTCTAAGGAGGAGGAGGAGGTAATCGTGTTAGGGGAGCGAAGATATTATCTATCTAATGTAATCTCAGCCTTAAAGGCCGAAAAACTGGTTCGCAAGGGTTGCGAGACGTTTTTAGCTTATGTCAGCAGTTCTGATTCTAAGGCCCTTCTGTTGGGGATGTCAGAACTGTTTAAGAGTTTCTGGATGTATTTCCTGAAGAGCTTCATGGGTTGCCCCCAGATCGTGAGGTCGAATTCGGTATTGAGCTCCTATCAGGAACAGCTCCGGTGTCCATCGCCCCTTATAGGATGGCACCGGAGGAGTTGGTGGAGTTAAAGGCTCAAATTCAAGAGCTACTGGATCGAGGGTTCATTCGACCGAGTGTGTCTCCATGGGGAGCACCAGTGTTATTTGTGAAGAAGAAAGATGGATCCATGCGCATGTGCATCGATTATCGTCAACTGAACAAACTGATAATTAAGAACAAGTACCCTTTACCAAGGATAGATGACTTGTTTAACCAATTGAGAGGAGCTTCGATTTTCTCCAAGATAGATCTTCGATATGGGTACCATCAGTTTAAGGTTAAGGAGGCTGATGTGTATAAGACTGCGTTTAGGACTCGTTATGGTCACTATGAGTTCTTAGTAATGCTGTTTGGGCTGATGAATGCACTAGCTGCTTTCATGGCTCTGATGAACCTTGTGTTCCAGCCTTACCTGGATCGGTTTGTAGTGGTTTTTATAGATGATATTCTGTTATATTTGAGAACCGAAGAGGATCATGATGCACATCTTCGAATTGTTTTACAAATTTTGAGGGGAAATCAGCTATACGCAAAGTTCAACAAGTGTGAGTTCTGGCTACGAGAAGTGACATTTCTGGGTCATGTGGTGTCTGCTAAGGGAATTAGGGTGGATCCTCAAAAAATTGAAGTTGTATTGGATTGGAAACCACCAAAAACTTTATTTGTGATTTGAAGCTTTCTGATTCTGGCTGGGTATTACAGACATTTTGTTGAGGGGTTCTCACTGATTGCTGCACCCCTGACTGAGTTATTGCGTAAAGGGGTACCATTTATTTTGACTGATAAGCAGCAGGAGAGTTTTGAGAAAGTTAAGGAAGTTCTGACTGAAGCCCCTGTGTTAATACAACCAAATTCTAGGAAGGAATTTACTGTCTAAAGTGATGCGTCGCACACTAGATTGGGTTGTGTGTTGATGCAAGAGGGTAAGGTGGTTGCATAAGCGTCTCGTTAGCTTAAGCCTCACGAGGCGAATTACCCCACTCACGACTTGGAGTTAGCTGCGATGGTATTCGCACTGAAGATTTGGAGGCATTACTTATACGGTGAGAGGTCTATTATTTACACAGACCATAAGAGCCTCAAGTACCTCCTTATCAGAAGGAGTTGAAACTTAGGCAACGAAGATTGATAGAGTTGCTTAAGGATTATGATTGCTCAATTGTGTACCACCCTGGTAAAGCTAAGGTTGTAGCTGACGCACTGAGCTGTAGGGTTGTATCTAATTTGAGAGCAATGTTTGCTCGTCTCAGCCTGTTCGATGATGGTAGCTTGTTAGCTGAACTTCAAGTGAGACCAACCTGGATTGAACAGATTAAGGGGAAGCAGTTGTTGGATGAGTCATTAGTTCCTCGTTTTCGATTGGTTGAGAAGGGGGAGACTGTGGATTTTGGGCTGAATAGTGAGGGAGTACTATGTTTCCGTGGGAGAGTTTGTATGCTGAGAGATTCTGATCTGTGTCAGTCTATACTGTAGGAGGCGCATAGCAGCCCTTATGCTATGCATCCTGGTGGAAACAAGTTGTATCGAGATCTGCGTGAGCTGTACTGGTGGCTAGGGCTTAAGCGTGAGGTTACTGAGTTCGTGGGTAAGTGTCTGATATGCCAGCAGGTTAAGGCTGAGCATCAACTGCCTTCTAGGTTACTGCAGCCAGTAAAGATTCCACTCTAGAAGTGGGAGAGGGTAACCATGGATTTTGTAAGCGGGCTACCCTTAACACCGACTAAGAAGGACTCGGTATGGGTTATTGTTGACCGACTGACTAAATCTGCCCACTTTATACCGGTCCGCACTGATTATTCACTGCAGAAGTTGGCTAAGTTATATGTGGCGGAGATTGTAAGACTGCATGGTGTACCAGTTTCTATCATTTTGGACAGAGATCCTCGATTCACATCTCGATTCTGGAAAAAGTTACACGAGGCTTTGGGTACAAGGTTGGACTTCAGTACGGCATTTCACCCTCTGACCGACGGTCAGTCGGAGAGGGTGGAAACACGAAAATTTATACATTTTTTCATGCCCTTTTTAACTCAAATTTGTGCAGTTTCAATTAAACTCTTTTCGGAAAATAATTATTTTTTATAAAATAACTAAATTGTGTTAAAAATATGAACATTATGAATTTTAATTAATTTTATAGTTAATTTTGACTATTTTCGATATATTCGCACAAAGAGCAAAAATTGGCTCGGTAGACACTGCTCGAAGAATAAAACTCGAGAAGCAATTTGAAGTATCGAGGCAAATTTATTTCCAGCCCAAGACAGTCCGAGTATGAATATTAAATCATAAATTAATTAGTTTTAATTTATTCCCAATTTAATTTGGGCTAAATAAATTATTATTAATTAATTATGGAAAAAGGCCCAATTGAACCGCACTGGTTGAACCAATTTCAGTGAACCGAACCAGCCACCAATTGGGCAGCCCAAACCGTCCATATGCTGTCCCAAATCAGCCTATTATCTGATTAATTAAGCTTGCAAAGAAGCCCTTGAAGACTTGTCAAAGTTGCATTCAACCCCCTCCACAATTAGTGGCTTTGTAGATTTGCCCCATGCCATATTTAGCAAAGTTGAAGCCATCAACTTTGCCACATAGATGGCCGGCCAAGGGGGGTCTCTTTGGATGATGGGATTTGATATTTTTAGCAGCCACAATCAGCTATAAAAGCCACCCCTTGCTGATCATTCAAGGCATCTCTCACACCCATCAATCCTTCAACATTCTCATTCTCTCCTCACTTCTCTTCTCTCCATTCTCTCTTTATTTCCAAGAACAAACCAAGCCTTCTTGTGCCGATTTCTCCTCTTGGAAAAGAGGTGTTTTCTCAGCCATTTGGAGCAGAAATTGGAGTGTTCATAAGCCAACTTGATAGCCAAGGACAACGGAGAACGAAGAACGGAGCAATCAGTCAAGCCACAAAGAAACACTGAATTTGCTTCTTATTCCCTATCTCTTTAAATTTCGTTGTTGTTTTGAAAAACATGTTTATGAATATTTATGCTATTGGAATGGTTAATTTAATCAGCTTAGCTTGAATTTAATTCGTGTTGGGTTGATTGCATTTCGTCCTATTAAATTATTAAAATTGTGTTTATACTGTTATAGGTCTCGGTAAAATGCTTGATTAAGAAAAATCATGCTTAAGTTATTCTGGAATTTTAATTGTTTAGATAACTAAAGAATTAATTATTTAAACGCATTGAAATTGTAATTAATGGACACAATACTTAATCTGTACATGTTTAATTCTTCTAAGGAAGCTGATGATTAAATTAGCATTGTATTTGGCGATACATATGCCTTGCATAACTTGCAGGATTATTGAGATTAAATTGTTTCAAGGTAAGGATACTTTGTTACCTCACATAGTCTTTTATATGCTTATTAGGTTGAATTAATCGGTTGAATCGACATAGGAATATGCGAGAGATTGTTTAATTTAATAAGTATGTATGTGCAATAACATGTTTACTTTTATAAATCTGTTTAATCGGTCGAATTGACATAGGGATATGTACAAGAGATAAATGGATTTTTGATTTGTAAATATGTTCATAAGATAGCAAATTACCGAGTTGCCGTGATTTATTCGTAACAAGTATAAGCATGAATTTAATGATTCTAAGTAAGAAATGTAATTAATCCAACACAATTATATCATCTTGATTAAAATCAGCTTTTGAAATCGTGCATTAGAACTTTATTTTATTTTATTTTATTTTACTTTGTTTTTTTTTAGTTTTTAAATATTTCTTAAATCCAAATATTTTCCCTTCACCAAAGTGTTTGAAATCGCATTCATAAAAAATTCTTTCACAGTCCCTGTGGGTACGATAACTCGACATTTACTTGTCACTTTATTACTTGTTACGATTGTGTACACTTGCAGAGGGTGATACAGATATTGGAGGACATGTTAAGGATGTTGTAACACCCCAAACCCGGCCTAAACGTTACGACTGAATCTGGCATGTCACATGAAAGGAATGTCTAAAAACTGTGCATTCGTTAAAAAGCTCATATTCTTTATAGTTGTGGTGAGAAATCGAGTTTAAGTAATTTTGAATAAGAAATGGTTTATTATCATTTTAGGAAAATCCCATATTGATCATTTAATAATAAGCAATAAACAAATTGAAAGCTGAAACCAAATAAAATACCCAAGGCCTTATTACATAACAAAAACTCAAATAAAAATAAGTCCAAATAAAAGAAATGAATTTACGAGTAAACATATGTATAGCCTCCACGAGTCCACCTCAGCTCCCAAATCCGCGATCTAATGATTACCTACAAAATTTAACTAAGGGGTGAGTCATCGAGACTCAGTGTGTAAATCCCCATCCAACAGGCCCTTACACAATTTCATATGAAAATATGCATATCATGCACCCAAACCTAGCCATCCGCAACTCCTTTTTCCACCCCGTGTGGTACCAAACCACTGGTGGTGCCAAACCACTGGTGTCCAAGGACACGATATTCATCAATATTGTGGTGCCAAACCACTGGTGACTCGAAGTCACAAATAATAGTGATGGGGCCAACCCATCGTGTGATACCAAATCACTGGCGTCAATCCGTTGTATATTATCTCGTGGGGCCAACCCATCGTGGTGCGAAAAGCCAGCGGGGCGAGGCGCTATGAGGTGCCAAACCTCGGTGTCCGGAGACGCGAATGTGATACCAAATCACTGGTGACTCAAAGTCACTAATAATCCATCAGTAGCCAACCCACGTGTGATACCAAATCAGTGGCGACGATCCCATATCTCAAAAGTGGGGCCAACCCACGGTGGTGTTAACCACAGGGACGAGTCGCTATGAGGTGCCAAACCTCTGGTGACCGTAGTCACAATGTGGTACCAAACCACTGGTGCCCGTCGACACGAATATCACTTTGCCCCTCCACTCATATAACCCATGCAATATGACATAATAATTGTGTGTATGCGTTATGTCATGTATGCTGAGACATATATCAAATATAAGTATAACATGAATTACCATCATAATCGGATAGACATAAAACAACATAATCACCCTAATCAACCTCTAAAGGGTATAACCGTAATTTTACCTACCAAGGGCATTTTCGTAATTTACCTACCAAGGGTATATCGGTAATTTACCCACCAAGGGCATTTTCGTAATTTACCCACCAAGGGCATTTTCGTAATTTACCTACCAAGGGTATATCGGTAATTTACCCACCAAGGGCATTTTCGTAATTTACCCACCAAGGGCATATCGGTAATTTACCCTTCAGGATATTTTGGTAATTTACCCACTAAGGGTATTTTAATAATATACCTTCTTGAGTATTTTAGTAATTTACCCACCAAGGGTATTTTCGTAATTTTGCACCTACAATGGCCTTTCCCAAAGGCCCAAATGTCACCCCGAGCGACTCAGCTACCATTTCCGGTCGTATCGGACAATTGGGCCTAAAACTCGATTCTGGCCCATTTGGGCCCACACGCTCGTGTGGCCCACCTAGCACAAATCTAGCCATGTATATAAGTTCCACCTAGTCTAGTTCACTATATTCTACACAATCGCACAATTTACTCATAAGGGCCCACGGGCCCATTTCGGCCCATCGCGGACCAAGCAGCCCCAACCCATAAGAATACTACTGATGGCCTCAACTATCGCGTCGAAGCCCCACACGTGCACTCGCACGCTCGTGTGGCTACTATTTCTGTGACCGGCACTTCGGTATTTGCCGCTCTACAACTAGAGTAGAGAGAGTTACACACCTGATAGGAGTCTGGTGTTAAACCGTGCTGCGACCACTCTTGTGCCCAAACGCCCACCAAGGTATGTTAACTCTCCTTCTGGAATGCTCTTTATATAGCTAGCTCTTCACCTTCCTTCTTTATATCTTTCCGATGTGGGATCCCTTCGTCAGTAGAGTTTAAATTCAACTGAAACTCTTCCCGTCCAGCACCATGAAAATAAATACTCCCTTGCTTCTCATCGATTCAACCCGTGCTCCTTGCAACATAATCCACGCTGCTAGCCACTTGGCCACAAGCTCCTCTTGTGTCTTAAACCATGTGCAACTAAATATAAATCTATAGCCAAATTCTGAGGTCCAAGTAAAAAGAAAACCAAAATGCAAAAGCCAAGACTTGAACCTTGGACCTCCTTCCTTCCTTATGGCGTCATCCCCTTGCTCCCTAAGTGGCGTCACTTTGCCACTACACCACACACTCCACTTGTGTCATTTTTCCCCACATTTTATTCCTAAGGCCTACCTGCCAACTTCCAGGGTTTTTTTCACCTAAAACCAAATTTTCCCTAAAGCCAAAGTTCGATCCCGAGACTTCATAGAAGCCTTCTAACCTTCCAAAATCACTTATCCAATAGGTCCAACTTGCATTTAAGCCGATCTCTTGTTCTCTAAAAATTTTAAAATCAAGGCCCATTGGGCCTAATCCTACTAGGCCCAATTTCGAGATGTTACAGATGTAACACCCCAAACCCGACCTAGAAGTTAGGCCCGAGTCCGGCGTGTCATATTGAAGTGTTTCAGCGAAAACCTTGTTTTCATTGAAAACCCTTCATAAAGTAAAATGTTGAGTACAAACCCCTTTTTAGTTGCGGAAGTTTTATTTAAAAACAAACAATTTATAAACTTGGTATTTAATAATGGAGTTGCGGAAACGTTATAATTGAAAACAGCCATAGCTTAGGAAAAACTTGTTAATTTATGATGAAAGTCAATGTTTTAAGAAAACGTCCATATGTTATAGTTATTTCAAAAACCATGTTAAACTTTAGAAATTTATTTAAGTTTAATAACTAGGCAGTTGAAACAATAATAAAACCAAAATGTAAAGTCAAATTGGAGATACAAGGCCCCTTTTACAATCCAAACCAAAATAATTTCAAAATACTAGGAGTTTTAAAGAAAATCCAAATAATAGTATCTTGCTAGCTGGCCACCTCTAAGTCCCATCATTCGTCGAACCCTCCCTAATAGTCCATCCGCTACACAACATTTCCCTTCCAACCCTACACTCCTGTGGGGATATAAATATCAACCCACCCATCCCTACACTCCAAAGGTAGCACCAATAGCGACACTACTCAAACGTTGCAGCAAGGCTGCTAAGCATATAATGGGCTTAAAGCCACCGGTGGATCCACGGTCGTCAACCAACCATGCGATCCTCAAATTCTTCCTCCGTACCATAATTCCCACCCATATGCATCCTAAACAGAATATCATATGAATGCAGCAAATATACGAGTAACATCCAATAAGCTTATATTCAACACATAGGGGTATTTTAGTCATTTCACAATCAAGGGTATTTCGGTAATCCTACCCTACAGGGTATTTCAGTAATTCTTAACAGTATGGGTTTCAAATTACGAACTTTTGGCCTGTCAACATGTCCTCGTTGGCTAAAGTGAATAGAAACTATGAACCAGGTAGGATTCGTAAGAAGAGGAGGTGGGTCGTTAAGACCGCTTAAATACCAAGCTCTCACTAGATCCAATCCTAGACATGCATATGCCCATTGCCATACTCTAACCTTATGACTTGTCCACAGACGAATTTGATAAATTAATAAGTTTTATGCTGTTTAAGGATTTATTAGAACTAGGCCTAAAAGTCTATTATAAAACCCTAGCAAGTCTATAGGCCTTCACACACTCATATAGCCAATCAGACCCAATCACATTTTTTTACGGCCCATTAGGCTCAATCACACTCATATGGCCCATTAGACCCGAATCCATTCCAAATCATTAAATAAACTTAATTAGATCATCACATATTACCAAGTTATCAACATTTGCTTATTTAGGCTCATGGGCCCGTCAGCCCCATTTGGCCCATTCTGGCCAGTTGGCCAAAACGTGACCCAAGTCCATGAGATCTCTCATGGGGTCTCTGGTATCATATCGAATACCCTCTTACGAGTGTTCGCACACTCGCAAGACTACCGTAGCCAGACTTTCAGCTTTTCAGCATTTCGAGATTTGCCGATCTATTGTGTGTGTACTGTATGTACACCGCTTCAGGTTTATATTAAACTATCGAATCATAGGGTAGAAGTACACACCTTACCACCTGGAGTAATAAGTACTCATAATCGTCAGAACCTATATTCAAACATTACACTCCATTAGTCACTTAATTAATAAATTAAAATAAATCCACTACAACCACTCACTGAAGGACAACCTATACTTGCCTTAATCGACTGCGATTTGCCTATTTAATCCGAGGTCCGTTATAGTCCCCCTTTCGCATCCAGGCAGAAAGTCCCAAACCGCAGACACCTTACGTCGCTTAAACTTGGGAGTAGTGGTCACTTGGTCACACTCAGTCGGCATCTTTACTGACACTTTACTAGATCCCCCTTTGCTCATCGTAAATTTCTTATCAATCGGTCAAATGAATGCAATAGCTAGTCCCAGAAGATTTAGCCAATGCGAGGAGAATAAAAGATTTGAAAGAGGGAGAGAATGGATATTCGGTTAAGTAACTGAAAAAAAAAGATTGCTTTGATCAAATTGTGGAAGAAAAGGGGTGGCACACAAGGGATTCGGCAAAAAGGAATTGTAACACCCCTCACCCGTTCCTGAAGTCGGGACCGGGATTGAGGCATTACCTAACTAATCTCACTTGACATCTCGAAACGGGCTATAAAATTTTGTTTAAACTCATCACTTGCACGTACTCGGCCTAAAAGGCCCCAAACATACCTCCGAGAGGTATCAGAACTATTCTGGGAGTTTTTATGAGCTCGGGAACTTTTCAACAAAACAGGGGCCACACGCTCGTGTTGGTCTAGGGACATGCCCGTGTGCCCCTAAGACATGTCCGTGTCATCCACCCGTGGTCGACCCTGACCAACTTTACACGGCCTAGACACGCCCGTGTCTTCCAACCGTGGTCAATTCTGACTAACTTCACACGGTATAGAGACGCCTGTGTCTTCTACCCGTGGTCGATTCTGACTAACTTCACACAGCATAGACACGCCTGTGTCTTCTACCCGTGGTCGATTTAAATTCCACAATTAATGTGCAGACTTCACACGGCCTGGGCACACGCCCGTGTCCCTAGCCCGTGGAGCACACTGACTTGCAAACCTAGTATGCAAGGGGACACACGGTCAATGCACACACCCATAGGGCTGACCGTGTGTCACACACAGTATAGACACACGCCCGTGTGTCTATTCATGAGGACAATTAAATGGCTATCTACCAAGCCTTTTGCCACCCTACATTTCACACATGCAAACACCAATCTATCTCAACACAATTCATAACCCAAAGACATATCCAAGTACTCAGTTCAACAACTATACACAAGGGCATACAATTCAAAAAAAATCACTTTCTTTAAACATAAAAATTTGCCAAGAACTTAATAGACCATTACAAAAGGAAGTTTTGATGCCTTACAAAGCCAACACTTTGGCCAACAATTACGACCTAACAAAATACTCGAGTCCTATACATGCCATACTCAAAATAAGTTTAAATTGTTATACCAAAGTGGTGTCGATAGTGTGATTTCTGAACTCCTACGTCCCCATTCCTCGAGTTATCTTGGCAATACTACAAGGAGAAAGAGCAATGAAAGGGGTAAGCATAAAGCTTAGTAAGTTTGCATGGATATGAATAGCAACAATAAGCTCATAAAATAATCCATTCATGACATTAAATAACTATACACAAGTCATAGGCTTCTTGCCATACTTACTCACAATTCCCCTTTTTAGCACATACCGTACCACATATCATAATCGTTTCTTCGTGACTCATTCACGAGTACCTGTATTCACTTATTCATATGACTTTAGTACAAATCTCATTTCTACTTCTAAACCCATCTACTTATCCCTTTAATCACTAGGGATAGTCAAGGACGCATATTTAACATCGTTCATGTAGGGACAAAGCCAATGCCACATCCCCGAGGTGGTCTTACATGGAGTTACTTCTAAACGCCAATGCCATATCCCGGATATGGTCTTATATGGACTTTCACATCAAGTATCGATGCCACATCCCGTATGTGGTCTTATACGATTTTCATATTCATTACCGAAGCCATATCCCAGATATGGTCTTATACGGGATCTCAACTTAGTGCCGAGGCCATGTTCCGGACATGGTCTTATATGGGACTTTACCTATTTCATATCTCGATGATAGCATTTTCATATTCACATGGTCCACTAGGACTTCAACATCTCACTCAACATCAATTTAATGGAGTGTCATGCATCAATATGACATCAAGCATTCTCAATTATGCTAACATACATATTACATTAATCACATACAAACTTACCTCGATTCCAAAATAAGCTAACTCGTCGGTTTAGTCCAAGACTTTGTTCTCTCCCCGATCAAGGCGAATTCTAGGTTCTTCTTGCTCTATAATAGCAATTTATCTCATTTTAATCACCTCATTAATAAAAGCATTTCAATAATCATGCTTAGGAAAAATTACTATTGTGCCCCTAGGCTTTGGCAAAAATGACCATTTTGCCCCTAGGCTCAAAAATAATTCTAATCACATTTCAACCTTCCATAAGCCTAGGTGAACATTTAATACTCTTATAGCTATTATCAAAACTCTTCACTTCACATAATTACAAAAATTTTGCAACCTTTTCATCAAGGTCCAATTAGGTGTTTTCATGGAAACACCTTTCACAAGAGTTGTTCATCTAACAACCAAAACTCATTTTCTCCCATAAAAATGCAGCAAATAACCATCATAGCTCTCATGGAAAAACTCTAAACTTTTCACCATATTGCACAATAGTCCCCTCATTTGAAAGCTTAAGCTTTAGGGGTCCCAAAAGTACAACTATTTTCAAGAAAAGATCACTAGAACACTTACTATTGAAGAGAAGATTGTGCTAAAATTTTGAAGCTTTCTTTCCTCTATTTGCTGCTAATTTTCAGTGGAAGAGTGAAAGAGAAAAGATGATATCTTTTCTTTCTTTATTTTATTAATACTAGTCAAATTAGTCCACCTACTATCACCAACTTTGACCATCATTGACAAATTTGTCTCCTATGCTAGTCTATGGCCGGCCAAGCAAATATTGGGGGTCTAATTGCCTTTTAAATTCCTCCAATTATCAATCTATGGCTATTTGGTACCTTTATCTTATAAAATGGAACTTTTGCACTTTATGCGATTTAGTTCTTTTTCACGATTATACAAGAAATCGCTAAAATTAACGCACCAAAATTCTCATGCACATATACTATCATGCTCCGACTCATAAAATAACATGAAAATAAATTTCTAAATTCTTAGATTAGTGACCCCGAGATCACTAATCCGACTAGCTCCTAAATCGGGCTGTTACAATTCTCCCTCTTTAAGGATTTTCGTCCCCGAAAATCTTACCGGCAAAAAGGTTGGGATATTGGTTTCTCATCATTTCCTCGGGCTCCCACGTAGCCTCTTCTATTTCGTGCCTTTGCCATAAAACTTTCACAAGGGCTATGCTTTTGTTTCTCAACTGCTTGACCTCTCACGCCAAAATCTTAACCGGCTCTTCACCATAAGTCAAGTCCGGTTGTATCTCTACCTCTGTTGGTACAATGACATGTGAAGGATCTGAATGGTATCGGCGCAACATGGATACGTGAAAGACATCATGAATCTTTTCTAGTTCAGGTGGCAAGGCCAACCGATAAGCTACCGGTCCTATCCTCTCGGTAATCTCATAAGGTCTGATAAAGCGCGGACTTAGTGTGCCCTTCCGGCCAAATCTGAGGACTTTCCTCCAAGGTGATACTTTCAAGAATACTTTGTCACCGACTTTGAATTCTATCTCTTTCCTTTTCAAATCTGAATAGGACTTCTGCCTATCTGAGCCGACTTTCAGACAATCACGTATCACTTTTACTTTTTCATCAGTTTCCTTAACCAAATTTACCCTGTGTATCTGTTTCTCTCTGAATTCTGACCAATACAAGGGCGTGCGGCACTTATACCCATACAATGCCTCATAAGGCGCCATATTCAAACTTGACTACAAACTGTTGTTTTAGGCGAATTCCACCAACGGTAAGTATTTCTCCCAACTACCTTGGAATTTTAAAGCACAACATCGAAGCATGTCCTCAAGTATCTGGATTACCCTCTCTGACTGTCCGTCGGTTTGTGGATGGAAGGCTGTACTGAAATTTAATTTTGTGCCCAAGGCTTTTTGCAACTTTTTCCAAAACCGTGACGTGAATCTCGGATCTCTATTCGAAATGATCGACAACGGTACACCATGGAGTCTTACTATCTCTGACATGTAGAAGTCTGCCAATTTATCAAGCGAATAGTCAACTCGTACTGGTATAAAATGGGCTGACTTTGTGAGTCTATCAACCACTACCCATACTGCATCTTTCTTCTTTGCAGTCAACAGTAAGCCCGTCACGAAGTCCATGGTGATACGGTCCCATTTCCACTCAGAAACCATAATGGGATGAAGTAAACCCGAAGGTAC
Organism: Gossypium sturtianum; assembly: GCA_025698515.1. Classification (NCBI taxonomy): domain Eukaryota; kingdom Viridiplantae; phylum Streptophyta; class Magnoliopsida; order Malvales; family Malvaceae; genus Gossypium; species Gossypium sturtianum. The sequence continues at coordinate 130,940,483 of CM046948.1, forward strand.
TTCATGTTCAGCCTTCACTTGCTGTCAAATCAGACATTTCGATACAAACTGGGAAATGTCTTTCTTCATACCAAGCCACCAATACCATTTCTTCAAATCATTGTACATCTTCGTGCTGCCTGGGTGTACATTCAAACATCCTCTATATGATTCATGAAAGATTTTATGAATAAGCTCATCTTTTCTGGGTACATAGACCCTATCTCGAAATGTCAGACATCCATCAGGATTTAATCAAAATTCTAACTCCACGCTCGACTCACATAAAATTCTCTTGGCTTGCAAACTATTATCATCTATCTGAGCTTCACAGATTTCTTGGAGAAATAAGGGTTTAGCCCTCAATTTGGCTAAAATGGAACCATCATCTAACAAGTTCATCTGAGTATTCATGGCTCTTAGTGCAAACAATGATTTTCTACTCAAACCATCGGTGACTATGTTCGCCCTTCCCGGATGGTAGTCAATTTCCAACTCATAATCCTTAATCAACTCTAACCACCTTCGTTGCCTAAAATTCAATTCCTATTGAGTCATCAAATATTTTAGGCTTTTATGATCGGTGAAAATCCGACACCTTTCACCATATAAATGACGCCTCCAAATTTTTAACGCAAACACAATTGCGGCCAACTCTAAATCATGAGTCGGGTAATTCTTCTCGTGCGGCTTCAATTACCTAGAGGCGTAAGCAATCACCTTACCCTCTCGCATGAGTACACAACCCAATCCGTTCAAGGATGCGTCACTATAAACCATAAATTCTCTTCTCAGCTCAGGTTGTACCAAAATAGGGGCCTCAGTCAATAGTGTCTTTAGTTTCTCAAAACTCTGTTGACACTTTTCTGTCCAATCGAACTTCACATCTTTTTGCAAAAGCTTAGTCATCACGGTAGCTATCATGGAAAACCCCTTGAAAAAACGCCTATAATAGCCAGCTAGGCCTAGAAAACTCCTTACTTCAGTTATGCTCCTCGGCGGTTTCCATTCAACAATTGCTGAAATCTTACTCGGGTCGACTCTAATCCCATATCACGAGACAATGTGCCCCAAAAATCTCACTTCCTTGAGCCAAAATTCACTCTTACAAAATTTGGCATAAAATTTCTCTTCTCTCAGAACTTGCAGAACCGTACTCAAGTGCTCGACATGTTTGTTCTCATCTCGAGAGTAGATCAATATGTCGTCGATGAAGACCACGACAAATTTATCCAAGTATGGCCGAAAAACACGATTCATCAAATCCATGAAGATCGCAGGGGCATTCGTTAGACCAAAAGGCATGACCAAAAATTCATAGTGGCCATACCTAGTCCTAAATGCGGTTTTCGGCACATCCGAGTCCTTAACTCTCAGCTGATAGTACCCTGACCTTAAATCTATCTTGGAAAACACCGTGGCTCCCTTCAATTGATCGAATATATCATCGATCCTCGGCAACGGGTACTTGTTCTTCACAGTTACCTTGTTGAGTTACCGATAATCTATGCATAGTCTCATAGAACCATCTTTCTTCTTTACGAATAAAATGGGAGCACCCCACGGAGAAAAACTCAGCCTTGGAAAACCTTTATCCGTCAGCTCTTGCAACTGTTCTTTTAGCTCCTTTAACTCGGTTGGAGCCATTCTATAGGGAGCAATAGAAATAGGGGAAGTACCCAGAGCTAACTCAATCCCAAATTCGATCTCTCTAACCGGGGGTAGTCCTGGCAACTCTTCCAAGAAAACATCTAGGTACTCACATACCATGGGTACCGACTCAATTCTCAAATCAGTCTCTTTAGTGTTCAACACAAAGGCAAGGTAAGCCTCGTACCCCTTTCTCAAATACTTTTGAGTCGACAGGGTTGACATCACTACTGGTAGCCTATCTGGCTTATCTGATTCAACACGAATAAGATTACCATTTTCATCTCTCAACTCAATATACTTCTTCCCACAATTCACAACTACTCCATAAGTAACTAACCAATCCATCCCAAGGATGACATCAAACTCATCAAACGGTAATAACATAAGGTCGACCGGGAAACAATGACCCTTAATCATCAAAGGGCAACCTTTGCAAACTCTATCAACCAATACACGTTTGCCTAGGGGATTAGACACTTTTATTATGAATTCAGTAAACTCTACGGGCATGCTTATGCTAGAGACTAATTTCATGCATATGTATGAGTGGGTGGATCCCGGATCAATTAAAGGAATAACACGAGTATTATGGAGAGAAAAGGTACCTGTGATTACGTCGGGGGAAGATGCCTCTTCACGAGCACGAATGGCATATGTCCTTACCGGTGCTTTACCCTCGACTCTAGTAGCTTGCTCTCTAGATAGATTCTTGCTACCCATTTCATTTCCCGGGTTTCTCAGTGGTCTTCCTAGCAGTACTTCCCGATCTTGCATACTGAGGCTTTTCTTTCTCGCCCACCTCGGGGCAGTCTCTAATAAAGTGGTCCAAGGACCCACAACGGAAACAAGCTTTCTCATTAGCTCGACACTCACCAGAATGGCGCCTGCCACACTGAGGACATCCTGGCCTACTTGGTCGAACGTTGGCCACACTAGCAACTGAAGTGGTCTGCCCTTTCGACCCTGAAAATTGCTTGCCTTTACTTCGAGTTGAAAACCCCGCTGAAGCGACTAATCGAGTAGTAAAATCCCTCGAATTCTTAGATGAGGATTGATGAGACTTATTCAGTTGTCTCTTCCTCGAGTCACGAGACTCATTCTTAGCTCTTCTCTTCTCTTTAGCCAGCTTTTCGGCTTTACAGGCTCTATCTACCAACACTACAAATTCTTTTAGTTCGAGGACTCCCACGTATAAGCGGATATATTCATTTAATCCGTCCTCGAATCTCTTGCACATGATGAATTCGGTAGACATGCACTCCCGTGCATACTTGCTAAGCCTTGCGAACTCCCATTCATAGTCGGTTACTAACATAAGACCTTACTTCAGTTCTAAGAACACCTTCCTCTTATGGTCGATGAACCGCTGACTGATGTACTTTTTTTGGTATTCCTCTTGGAAAAATTCCCAGCTAACTCTCTCCCTCGGCACCACCGACACCAGGGTGTTCCACCATCGACGGGCTGAATCTCTCAGGAGAGATACCACACACTTTAAGCACTCATCAGGTGTGCAGGATAACTCGTTGAATACCCTGATGGTATTCTCGAGCCAGAATTTTGCTTTCTCTGGGTCATCTTTCTTATTTGCCCGGAATTCCTTGGCTCCTTGCTTTCGGATCTTATCCACCGGAGGTCTTTCTCTTCTCACCACCTCAACCACTAGAGGAGCTACTGGAGTGGGTTGAGGAATTAGTGGGGGTGGAGGGGGTTGAGCGTTTGGATTTGCTCGGGTATACTCAGTATACCAGTTTCTCATCATGTAGAGAAAGGCTTCTCGAGCCTCTTCCCCTTGACCCAAGGTCTCGGGTCTACTATTAGTTAGCGCGGTCCCTTTAGTGGGAGCCGGCGCGTTACTCGCAGCATCATCGGCTGTAGTTCGGTCTGGATCAGAATCCATATACTACATAAAACAAAATTTTATACGTCAAGAGCCATCACACTATCATTACTCAGACACCCTTACATTTGGCATGTATAGCTAGACTCGTACTTACGCTACGTTAGTCCTAGAACCGACAAAACTTTGGCTCTGATACCAATAAATGTAACACCCCTTACCTGTGCCCGAAGCCGGGACCGGGATTGAGGCATTACCTAACTAATCTCACTTGACTTCTCAAAACGGGCTATAAAATTTTGTTTAAACTCATCACTTGCACGTACTCGGCCTAAGAGGCCCCAAACATACCTCCGAGAGGTATCAGAACTATTCTGTGAGTTTTTACGAGCTCGGGAACTTTTCAACAAAACAGGGGCCACACGCCCGTGTTGGTCTAGGGACATGCCCGTGTGCCCCTAAGACATGTCCGTGTCATCCACCCGTGGTCGACCCTGACCAACATCACACGGTCTAGACACGCCCGTGTCTTCCACCCGTGGTCAATTCTGATAACTTCACACGGCATAGACACGTCAATTTAGCTCATTTTAATCACCTCATTAATAAAAGCATTTCAATAATCATGCTTAGGAAAACTTACTATTTTGCCCCTAGGCTTTGGCAAAAATGACCATTTTGTCCCTAGGCTCAGAAATAATTCTAATCACGTTTCTACCTTCCATAAGCCTAGGTGAACATTTAATACTCTTATAGCTATTATCAAAATTATTCACTTCACATAATTACCAAAATTTTGTAACCTTTTCATCATGGTCCAATTAGGTGTTTTCATGGCAGCACCTTTCACAAGAGTTGTTCATCTAACAACCAAAACTCATTTTCTCCCATAAAAATACAGCAAATAACCATGATAGCTCTCATGGAAAAACTCTAAACTTTTCACCATATTTCACAATAGTCCCCTCGTTTGAAAGCTTAAGCTTTAGGGGTCCCAAAAGTACAACTATTTTCAAGAAAAGATCACTAGAACACTTACTATTGAAGAGAAGAGTGTGCTGAAATTTTGGAGCTTTCTTCCCTCTATTTGCTACTAATTTTCGGTGGAAGAGTGAAAGAGAAAAGATGATATCTTTTCTTTCCTTATTTTATTAATACTAGTCAAATTAGTCCACCTACTATCACCAACTTTGACCATCATTGACAAATTTGTCTCCTATGCTAGTCTATGGCCGGCCAAGCAAATATTGGAGGTCTAATTGCCTTTTAAAGACCTCCAATTATCAATCTATGGCTATTTGGTACCTTTAGCTTATAAAATGGAACTTTTGAACTTTATGCGATTTAGTCCTTTTTCACGATTATACAAGAAATCGCTAAAATAAAAGCACAAAAATTCTCATGCACATATACTATCATGCTCCGACTTATAAAATAACATGAAAATAAATTTCTAAATTCTTAGATTAGTGACCCCGAGATCACTAATCTGACTAGCCCCTAAATCGGGCTTTTACAATTCTCCCTCTTAAGGATTTTTGAAACACCCCAAACCCGGCCCACGAGCCCAGACCGGATCTGGTATGTTCCTCGAGTAAAACGTTTCAAATTCATGTTTAGTACTTTGGAAATTTTGGGTGGTTTTATAAAAAAATGCCGAGTTTTTTTGGAGTTAATCTTTAATTCGAAAATCGTTTGTGTTTAGGTGTCTAAACATTTAAAATTTATTTTTAAGAAAAGTTGCTTAAACTTTAAATGGATAAAAAATTGTATCATAATAAAATAAATAAACATGCATGCATAATCAGTTTATAGCTATGGCCTTATTACATCAAAGCGAAACCCGAAATAAATCCAAAATTCTTAGAAATAAAAAGGTCCAAAATTAAAATAAAGTCTGAGTTGAACATGGCCACCACTAAGCTCCTGCCGACCCCGGTCCGATTCTTGAGTGTCACCTGAAAAATATCCCACAACGGGGTGAGTCAAACAGACTCAGTGTGTATAACCAACACCAAATCCCAACGATTCAGGCATATCATATCATACATATATATAACAGATAGAGGTAATGATGCAATCCCGAACCCAAACCTAGATAACCATCCGCTACACATCACCCGTACCAACCATCACACCATGGGAACTACTAAGTCGACCCTCCATCCGCTACACATCATCGGCGCGTCATTTGCCAGACGACGTGCTCATCGCCCTTATAAATTTTGTGGCATAGCCACCAGATAATATTTCGTGACATAAGTCACCACATTCAGATTTCGTGACATGAGTCACCACATTCAGATATTGTGGTATAAACCACCAGATCACTTCCCCTTTCCATATAACCTGTATGCCCCAAGTCATACAAAACATGCAATATCATGCCTTATGCCTTATTTCATATTCTTATCAATATTCACATATAAGCCATATTCCAGATATTCATATCATTTATTAACATAACGTTAAAGTTACGTACCTGAGTACTTTGTACCATTGCATGGTACCTTTGCCCACTTTTCACAATATTATAAGCACATATATTAAATTGATGCCATAAATCTATTAAGAATTAGTGTGGGGTACACACCTGGTTTACTTAATGCTTTCACTGAAATCCCGAAAATCTATCGAGACCGATTGTATTCCTTCCTATAGACCATAGTTTAAAAATCGGTCAACTTTTAACAAATAAAAAGGCCTTGGCCGAATATCAAAACTCCCTTACCACGATTATCTAGATCCTGAAATCGCTATTTGTTAATGGAGATGTCGAAATGCCTACATGATTTATGTTAGATCCGATTCTAACACTTAATGATCATCATAAATGGCCTTTGGCCTAATATTACACTTTACTTACCTTAGATATCTAAATCCCGAATGATCTTCTCTTGTAGTCGACTTAGCAGAATTCCCGAAATCCTCCTTCAAAGATTCGGTCAAAGAGCATTAATTGGATTAAAGCCTTGATTTTCGACAGTTAGAGAAAGAAAAGAACAAGAGTTCGGCCAAGAGAGATCCTTACCAATAGAATGATCAAAATGCAATTGGCTCACCAACTTGAAGTGCCGACAAGAGGAAGGAAGTGTTTGAATTTCGGCTTTTGATCTAGTGAAGGAATCGGCCCCAAAAGAAAAGATGCAATTGGCTATGGCCCCCAAAATAGGAGATTCGGCTTTTGGAGAATTGCGAAAAGAAAAAGAGAATGAAGTGCAGAGAGATTCGGCCAAAGTGAGAGGAGGGAATGGGAGTATGGTATTTGGCTTTGGCTTTTAAGAAAAAGGATTGAAGGGAGTTTCAACAAGAATGGAAAAAGAAGGAGAACTTTCAGCTTTGACAAAATAAGAGAAGAAGAGAAGATTTGCTAAAGAATTCGGCAGAGGCACAATTGAAAAGAAAAGAATGAAAATGGCCTCACTTCTTCCCTTTGGCCGAAAATACCACACCTAGATCCCCCTATTCGGCCAACTCCTCATCTCTCTATCCAATCCCTTGTTATTTTCCTATTTTTCCTCTTCTTTACCCTTTCAAAAATAAATTGAATAAATCAATAATTATCTCCCTACCTTAGCCGAATTTTAAAGGGAATTTGACCACATCTAGTGCTCATCTCCTTAGTGTTTTAATGCCGTCCAACTCCCCTCTTAGCTTGACGCAAAAAACAGCTCAAAATTGCTCCCCTTGCTGCTCGAACCTAGGCCCCCTTGTACTGCTTGTGGCGTCACTTACTAGGGCTTTAAGTGGCGCCTCCTTGCCACTTTAACAAACCCATTTTTGTGTCTAAATTCTCCTACAAATTCTCTTAAGGCCTCTTTTGTTCAATTCCCCTTCAATACTTAAAATTTAATATTTTCTAAGGCATTCTTCTATATTCTAAGGTTCTAAAAATTCATAAAACATATTTACAACACACACAGGCATGCTACTTCACATAATTACGCAATAATGCACAAGCCCAAAATCCCGGATATTACAGTTCTACCCCCTTAAAATAATTTTGTCCTCAAAATTACCTGGCTAAAATAGGTGAGGGTATTGCTGTCGCATTGCTTCTTCCGGCTCCCAAGAAGCTTCCTCCGATCCATGATTACGCCATAACACTTTGACTAAAGGAACTGATTTCCTTCGTAATACCTTCACATCTCGTTCCAAGATCTGGATCGGCTCCTCCTCGTAGGATAAATATGGCCTTAGCTCCACCTCCTCAACCGGCACTACATGAGATGGATCCGATCAGTAACGACGTAGCATAGAAACATGGAACACATCGTGCATTTTCTTCAACTCCGGAGGCAACTCTAACTGGTATGCCACTGGTCCAACCCGCTTCAAAACACGATAAGGTCCTATAAATCTTGGACTTAACTTCCCTTTGCGACCAAATCTCATCACCTTCTTCCACGGCGAAACCTTAAGAAACACTCGATCTCCCACAGCAAATTCTATTTCCTTTCGCTTAAGATCCGCATACGACTTCTCGCACATCGGATGCCTCCTTTAATCGTGCCCGAATTAACTTAACCTTTTCTTCGGATTCTGCCACAACCTCTGGACCCAAAACTTGACGTTCTCCTAATTCTGTCCAACACGTAGGAGTGCGACACTTCCGTCCATACAGTGCTTCATACGGTGCCATTCGAATACTAGCTTGATAGCTGTTATTATAAGGAAATTCTGCTAAAGGCAAATATTCTTCCCAACTTCCTCTGAAGTCTATCACACAGCCCCTCAACATATCTTCCAACACTTGGATCACTCGCTCAGATTGACCGTCCGACTGTGGATGAAATGCCGTAGTAAAATCCAATCTGGTGCCTAAAGCCTGATGTAGTGCTTTCCAAAAATGAGACGTAAATCTTGGATCCCTATCTGAAATAATCGACACCGGCACTCCATGCAACCTCACAATTTCTGCCACATATAACTTCGCCAACTTTTGTAAAGAATAGTCAACCCGTACCGGAATGAAATGCGCGGACTTTGTCAATCGATCCACTATCACCCATACCGAGTCCTTCTTAGTAGGCATAAGGGGAAGCCCACTAACGAAGTCTATGGTGATTCTCTCCCACTTCCACTGCAGAATCTTTATCGGCTGAAGCAATCCTGACGGAACTTGGTGTTCAGCCTTGACTTGCTGACACGTCAAGCATTTCCCTACAAATTCGGTAACTTCCCTCTTAAGACCAGGCCACCAAAACTGTTCCCTCAGGTCTCTATACAACTTACTACCTCCAGGATGCATAGCATAGGGGCTACTATGCGATTCCTGAAGAATTCTCTGCCTTAACTCCTTAGTTTTTGGCATACAAACCTTACCCTTGAAACACAATACTCCATCGTTGTTAACACCATAATCCTCTAACTCTCCACTCTGCACTTGCCGTAGCTTAGCATTTAGATCCTCATCCATTAACTGACTTTCTTTCACCTCATTTAACCATGTCGGTTTGACTTGCAACTCTGCCAATAAACTTCCATCATCATACAAGCTAAGATGTGCAAACATTGCCCTCAGATCTGACACCACTTTTCAACTTAGGGCATCCGCCACTACATTCGCCTTGCTCGGGTGATACTCTATGGAACAATTGTAGTCTTTCAATAATTCCACCCACCTTCGTTGTCTCAGATTCAACTCCTTCTGAGTCAGCAGATACTTAAGGCTCTTGTGGTCTGTGTAGATTACCGACTTTTCTCCATATAAATAGTGCCTCCATACCTTAAGAGAAAAGACCACTGCCGCCAATTCCAAATCATGTGTCGGGTAGTTAACCTCGTGTGGCCTTAACCGCCGAGACGCATAAGCGACTACTTTCCCATCTTGTGTTAGGACACATCCTAATCTTGTGTGGGAAGCATCACAGTACACCACAAAATCCTTTCCTGCCTCAAGCTGAATCAAGACTGGAGCTTCAGTCAAGACCCTCTTAAGCTTCTCAAAGCTCTCCTGTTGCCTATCTGTCCATACGAAAGGTACTTCCTTTCTCAACAATTTTGTCAAAGGTGCGGCTATTGATGAGAACCCTTCCACGAACCTTCTGTAGTAGCCTGCCAATCCCAAGAAACTACGAACCTCAGCCACAGACTTAGGTGGTTTCCAATCCAACACCGCCTCAATCTTCCTAGGATCCACCCTTATTCCCTCTGCAGACACTACATACCCTAAGAATGCAACCTCCTTCAGCCAAAATTCACACTTGCTGAATTTGGCGTAGAGCTTCTTCTCCCTTAACACTTGCAACACTGTCCGGAGATGCTCGTCATGTTCCTCCTCCGACTTGGAATACACTAGGATGTTGTCTATGAACACAACGACGAATCGATCCAAGTAGGGTTGAAAAACGCGGTTTATCATATCCATGAACGCGGCTGGGGCGTTCGTCAATCCAAACGGCATTACTACGAACTCATAATGTCCGTATCTTGTCAGGAAAGCTATCTTATGGATATCCACCTCCTTCACCTTAAGCTGATGATATCCACACCATAAATCTATCTTTGAAAACACCACGGCCCCCCTTAAGCTAATTGAACAAGTCATCTATCCTTGGCAACGGGTACTTGTTCTTGATGGTCAGCTTATTCAACTGACGATAATCTATACACATACGCATAGTTTCGTCCTTCTTCTTCACAAACAAGACCGGTGCTCCCCATGGAGACACACTGGGTCAGATAAACCCACGATCAAGCAACTCTTAGATTTGAGCCTTGAGCTCAACCAATTCCTTTGGTGCCATTCTGTACGGGGCGATTGACACAGGAGCTGTTCCCGGTAGCAAGTCAATTCCAAACTCCACCTCCCTATCCAGGGGTATTCCAGGTAATTCCCCCGAAAAGACATCCAGAAATTCCCTTACCGTTTTAACCCCTTCCACACTTGTTTCCTTAGTGTCCAAGGCACTGACCCATATCAGAAAAGCAAGACATCCTTTCCTTACCATCTTCTCCGCCTTAAGAGCGGATACTACATTCGACAAATAGTTCCGTCTTTCGACCATCTCCACAACTTCCTTATCGTCGGGAGTTCTCAACGACATGCGTTTAGCAGCGCAATCCACATTCGTACGGTACTTCACTAACCAATCCATACCTAAGATTAGATCAAATTCCCCGAATGGTAGTTCCACTAAGTCAGCTGGGAACTGCGTCTCCTGAACTTCTAAAGGCACTTCCTTAAAGAGTTTATCTACTATCACAGTCTGCCCTAAAGGACTAAGTACAGTCATCTTCCTAGGTACAGTCTCAGAGTTCACATGTAAAGTTTCGGATACTTCACTAGCAATATAGGAATGAGTTGACCCTATGTCTATCAAAGCAATAAAGGGTAACTCCGAAATAAGGAACGTACCCATTATAACATCAGGTGCATCGCTGTCTTCCCTCCGACGAACTGCATATACCAGTCTTGGCTGTCTAGCCTCAGTATTACCAACACCTCTGCCTAGTGTTCCACGTCCTCTTCTAGCACCGTTTCCTCTGCCAATCGGACCACGACCCCGCTGAGGCTGCTGTCACCCTCTTCCAGCCTGATTAGAACCCTGACCTGTTGGTCGGGCCCCGTCTATTTTTATAGGACAGTCCTTAATCATGTGGTCCTTGGACCCACACTTGAAACATCCCCCTGTCTTCTTCCAACACTCTCCTAGGTGTCTCTTCTCACACTGATCACAAGTACGATACTGCCCTCCTGTAGCACCCTGCTGACCTCGCGGCCCATCAACTCTAGGCCTCTTTTGCGCATTCCCAGATGACCCTGACGACCCAAAACCTCTCTTTTGCCTATTCCAGTCGGTAGTCTGCCTCACAGAGTCCTTAATTCCTTCGGCTACTTTAGCCTTCTCTACTAACACGGTAAATTCCCGCTCCTGCTGCGGAGCTATCAACAACCTTAGATCATCCCTAAGTCCGTCCTCAAACCGGACACATCGCTCATGTTCCGTAGCACGATTCCTCGAGCATACCGGCTCAACCTTAAGAATTCAGCCTCATATTCCGCTACGGACTTGCTCCCTTGAACCAGCCCCAGAAATGCCTTCCTCTGAGCATCAGTATAACTAGTTCCAACATACTTCTTCTGATACGCCGCCTTAAAATTCTCCCAAGTGAGATCCTCAGCTATAGCACCATCCCGAACTATGAGCCACCATTGATATGACTCATCACGAAGTAGCGACACCACTCCTTTCAGTTTCTCCTCAGCAGTCAGATCCAACTCATCCATAATTCGCTCCGTTGCCTCCAACCAATACTCAGCCGTATTGGGTGCCACACCGGATACACCACGGAACACCTTAGCTCTATTGGCTCGGAGCCGCTCGGGTACAGATTTCTGAGCTCCCATACCTCCACCTGCTCCAGCCACCATCTCAAGAACCCGCAGCATCGCCTGTGATACTGCATCATCCCCCGTCTGATCTTGCTGCTCAACGCCAGCAGCTGGTGGTGGTGGTGGAACCTCATTCTCAGACCCTTGACTAAACCTAATGGGTTCCGATACGGCCATTCTGCCTTTACCACGTCCTCTCACATTACGACCACGTCCCCTAGAACTCATGTCTACGATCGCGATTCAATCTGTTTTAAAAAGTTTTATGCATTAGTCTTTGTTCCACTGCTTATCCACGAACAAGTTTTATGTAAAGGAGTTTAGTAGTAGTTCTTTCGATCATTTCAGAGTTTTGTTTCAAGTCTTCTATCCTAGTTCAGAGAAAGATGCACCTTCATTCAGTAGTATCTACTACACACATTCATCACTCAAACATTTTCGTCCAATCCAATCCCAGGGGTATTTTCGTAATTTGTCCTATAGGGGTATTTTGGTAAATTTCCAAACCAGGGTGTCTTGATGTTTTGCAAAATAGGGGTTTTTGGTATTTTTGTAAAGTAAGAATATTTTAGAAAAAAAGTTGAGGGTAGTGTGGTAATTTCATAAACCAAGGGTATTTTAGTAATTTCTCAAACCAGGGGTATTTTAGTAAATTTACAGAATCGGAATATTTCGAAAAATTTCAGTAAAAGAGTTTTTACAAATCAAAGGGGTAATTTGGTGCTTCTAAAACTAAGGTTTATAAAACAATGTAGCAGGTCCCTTTCGGGTTTTAGTTATTGAGTTTAGCCTGTGAATGAGTCCTCTTGGTTAGGGTGAACCGTTACTACGCACCAGGTAGGATTCGAGTGAAGAAGAGGTGAGTCACTAGGACTGCTTAAATACCAAGCTCTTCCTGAATCCAATCCTAGACATGTGCACAATGGTTGCCACACCCTAACTCAGTGACTTAATCACAGGTTTGTTTAGTTAGGCATTAAGTCTTATGTAATTCTTGTGTTGGGGTAAACTAATCCTAGGGTTCCATAACTTAATATACTAATCTACGTTCGCGTTATACCCATATACAAATCATACAACAATTAGGGGTACTTACCTGGTGGACTTCGGGTCGGAGACTTAGGTGCCACGCCAAAAAACCTGCTCAATTCTAAAAATTTTCACAAAAACTTATTTGGGCTCGATTTTGAAAATGTTATGGGCTTTAAACCCAAGGCCGAGAGTTTAAAACTTGGCTCTGATACTAAACTGAAACAACCCAAACCCGGTCCACGAGGCCAGACCGAATCTGGTATGTTCCTCGAGTAAAACGTTTCAAATTCATGTTTAGTACTTTGGAAATTTTGGGTGGTTTTATAAAAAAATGTCGAGTTGTTTTGGAGTTAATCTTTAATTCAAAAATCGTTTGTGTTTAGGTGTCTAAACATTTGAAATTTATTTTTAAGAAAAGTTGCTTAAACTTTAAATGGATAAAAAATTGTATCATAATAAAATAAATAAACATGCATGCATAATCAGTTTATAGCTATGGCCTTATTACATCAAAGCAAAACCCGAAATAAATCCAAAATACTTAGAAATAAAAAGGTCCAAAATTAAAATAAAGTCTGAGTTGAACATGGCCACCACTAAGCTCCTACCGACCCGGTCCGTTACTGAGTGTCACCTGAAAAATATCCCACAACGGGGTGAGTCAAACAGACTCAGTGTGTATAACCAACACCAAATCCCAACGATTCAGGCATATCATATCATACATATATATAACAGATAGAGGTAATGATGCAATCCCGAACCCAAACCTAGATAACCATCCACTACACATCACCTGTACCAACCATCACACCGTGGGGACTACTAAGTCGACCCTCCATCCGCTACACATCATCGAAGGCAGTCGCTGCAGACGACGTGCTCATCGCCCTTATAAATTTTGTGGCATAGCCACCAGATAATATTTCGTGACATAAGTCACCACATTCAGATTTCATGACATGAGTCACCACATTCAGATATTGTGGTATAAACCACCAGATCACTTCCCCTTTCCATATAACCTGTATGCCCCAAGTCATACAAAACATGCAATATCATGCCTTATGCCTTATTTCATATTCTTATCAATATTCACATATGAGCCATATTCCAGATATTCGTATCATTTATTAACATAACGTTAAAGTTACGTACCTGAGTACTTTGTACCATTACATGGTACCTTTGCCCACTTTTCACAATATTATAAGCACATATATTAAATTGATGCCATAAATCTATTAAGAATTAGTGTGGGGTACACACCTAGTTTACTTAATGCTTTCACTGAAATCCCGAAAATCTATCGAAACCGATTGTATTCCCTTCTATAGACCATAGTTTAAAAATCGGTCAACTTTTAACAAATAAAAAGGCCTTGGCCGAATATCAAAACTCCCTTACCACGATTATCTAGATCCCGAAATCGCTATTTGTTAATGGAGATGTCGAAATGCCTACATGATCTATGTTAGATCCGATTCTAACACTTAATGATCATCATAAATGGCCTTTGGCCTAATATTACACTTTACTTACCTTAGATATCTAAATCTCGAATGATCTTCTCTTGTAGTCGACTTAGCCGAATTCCCAAAATCCTCCTTCAAAGATTTGGTCAAAGAGCATTAATGGGATTAAAGCCTTGATTTTCGACAGTTAGAGAAAGAAAAGAACAAGAGTTCGGCCAAGAGAGATCCTTACCAATAGAATGATCAAAACGCAATTGGCTCACCAACTTGAAGTGCCGACAAGAGGAAGGAAGTGTTTGAATTTCGGCTTTTGATCTAGTGAAGGAATCGGCCCCAAAAGAAAAGATGCAATCGGCTATGGCCTCCAAAATAGGAGATTCGGCTTTTGGAGAATTGTGAAAAGAAAAAGAGAATGAAGTGCAGAGAGATTCGGCCAAAGTGAGAGGAGGGAATGGGAGTATGGTATTCGACTTTGGCTTTTAAGAAAAAGGATTGAAGGGAGTTTCAACAAGAATGGAAAAAGAAGGAGAACTTTCGGCTTTGACAAAATAAGAGAAGAAGAGAAGATTTGCTAAAGAATTCGGCAGAGGCACAATTGAAAAGAAAAGAATGAAAATGGCCTCACTTCTTCCCTTTGGCCGAAAATACCACACCTAGATCCCCCTATTTGGCCAACTCCTCATCTCTCTATCCAATCCCTTGTTATTTTCCTATTTTTCCTCTTCTTTACCCTTTCAAAAATAAATTGAATAAATCAATAATTATCTCCCTACCTTAGCCGAATTTTAAAGGGAATTTCACCACATCTAGTGCTCAACTCCTTAGTGTTTTAACGCCGTCCAACTCCCCTCTTATCTTGACGCAAAAAGCATCTCAAAATTGCTCCCCTTGCTGCTCGAACCTAGGCCCCCCTTGTACTGCTTGTGGCGTCACTTACTAGGGCTTTAAGTGGTGCCTCCTTGCCACTTTAACAAGCCCATTTTTGTGTCTAAATTCTCCTACAAATTCTCTTGAGGCCTCTTTTGTTCAATTCCCCTTCAAAACTTAAAATTTAATATTTTCTAAGGCATTCTTCTATATTCTAAGGTTCTAAAAATTCATAAAACATATTTACAACACACACAGGCATGCTACTTCACTTAATTACACAATAATACACAAGCCCAAAATCCCAGATATTACAAATTTCGTCCCCGAAAATCTTACCGGCAAAAAGGTTGGGATATTGGTTTCTCATCATTTCCTCGGGCTCCCACGTAGCCTCTTCTATTCCGTGCCTTTGCCATAAAACTTTCACAAGGGCTATGCTTTTGTTTCTCAACTGCTTGACCTCTCGCGCCAAAATCTTAACTGCTCTTCACCATAAGTCAAGTCCGGTTGTATCTCTACCTCTGTTGGTACAATGACATGTGAAGGATCTGAACGATATTGGCGCAACATGGATACGTGAAAGACATCATGAATCTTTTCTAGTTCAGGTGGCAAGGCCAACCGATAAGCTACCGGTCCTATCCTCTCGGTAATCTCATAAGGTCCGATAAAGCGCGGACTTAGTTTGCCCTTCCGGCCAAATCTGAAGACTTTTCTCAAAGGTGATACTTTCAAGAACACTTTATCACCGACTTTGAATTCTATCTCTTTCCTTTTCAAATCTGAATAGGACTTCTGCCTATCTGAGGCGACTTTCAGACAGTTACATATCACTTTTACTTTTTCATCAGTTTCCTTAACCAAATCGACCCCGTGTATCTGTTTCTCTCTGAATTCTGACCAATACAAGGGCATGCGACACTTACGCCCATACAATGCCTCATAAGGCGCCATCTTCAAACTTGACTGAAAACTGTTGTTGTAGGCGAATTCCACCAACGGTAAGTATTTCTCCCAACTACCTTGGAATTTTAAAACATAACATCCAAGCATGTCCTCAAGTATCTGGATTACCCTCTTCGAATGTCCGTCGGTTTGTGGATGGAAGGCTGTACTAAAATTTAATTTTGTGCCCAAGGCTTCTTGTAACTTTTTCCAAAACCGTGACGTGAATCTCAGATCTCTATTCGAAATGATCAAGAACGGTACACCATGGAGTCTTACTATCTTTGACATATACAAGTCTGCCAATTTATCAAGCGAATAGTCGACTCGTACTGGTATAAAATGGGCTGACTTTGTGAGTCTATCAACCACTACCCATACTACATCTTTCTTCTTTGGAGTCAACGGTAAGCCCGTCATGAAGTCCATGGTGATACGGTCCCATTTCCACTCAGGAACCATAATAGGCTGAAGTAAACCCGAAGGTACTTCATGTTCAGCCTTCACTTGCTGACAAATCAGACATTTCGATACAAACTGGGAAATGTCTTTCTTCATACCAAGCCACCAATACCATTTCTTCAAATCATTGTACACCTTCGTGCTGCCTGGGTGTACATTAAAACATCCTCTATGCGCTTCATGCAAGATTTTATGAATAAGCTCGTCATTTCTAGGTACACAGACCCTATCTCGAAATGTCAGACATCCATCAGGATTTACCCGAAATTCTGACTCCATGCTCGACTCACATAAAATTCTCTTGGCTTGCAAACTGTTATCATCTTTCTGAGCTTCACAGATTTCTTGGAGAAACAAGGGTTTAGAACTCAATTCGGCTAAAACGGAACCATCATCTAATAAGGTCATCTTAGTATTCACGGCTCTTAGTGCAAACAATGATTTTCTACTCAAAGCATCAGCGACTACGTTCGCCCTTCCCAGATGGTAGTCAATTTCCAACTCATAATCCTTAATCAACTCTAACCACCTTCGTTGCGTCAAATTCAATTCCTATTGAGTCATCAAATATTTTAGGCTTTTATGATCGGTGAAAATCTGACACCTTTCACCATATAAATGATGCCTCCAAATTTTTAACGCAAACACAATTGCAGCCAACTCTAAATTATGAGTCAGGTAATTCTTCTCGTGCGGCTTCAATTGCCTAGAGGTGTAAGCAATCACCTTACCCTCTTGCATGAGTACACAACCTAATCCATTCAAGGACGCGTCACTATAAACCATAAATTCTCTTCCCGGCTCAGGTTGTACAAAAACAGGGGCCTCAGTCAACAGTGTCTTAAGTTTCTCAAAACTCTGTTGACACTTTTCTGTCCAATTGAACTTCACATCTTTTTGCAAAAGTTTAGTCATCGGGGTAGCTATCATGGAAAACCCCTTGACAAAACGCCTATAATAGCTAGCTAGGCCTAGAAAACTCCTTACTTCAGTTACGCTCCTCGGTGGTTTCCATTCAACAATTGCTGAAATCTTACTCAGGTCGACTCTAATCCCATCTCCCGAGACAATGTGCCCCAAAAATCCTACTTCCTTGAGCCAAAATTCACTCTTACTGAATTTGGCATACAATTTCTCTTCTCTCAGAACTTGCAGAACCGTACTCAAGTGCTCGACATGTTTGTTCTCATCTCGAGAGTAGATCAATATGTCGTCGATGAAGACCACGACAAATTTATCCAAGTATGGCCGAAAAACGCGATTCATCAAATCCATGAAGATCGCAGGGGCATTCGTTAGACCAAAAGGCATGACCAAAAATTCATAGTGGCCATACCTAGTCCAAAATGCGATTTTCGGCATACCCGAGTCCTTAACTCTCAACTGATATTACCTTGACCTTAAATCTATCTTGGAAAACACCGTGGCTCCCTTCAATTAATCGAATAGATCTTCGATCCTCGGCAACGGGTACTTGTTCTTCAAAGTTACCTTGTTGAGTTGCCGATAATCTATGCATAGTCTCATAGAACCATCTTTATTCTTCATTAATAAAACGGGAGCACCCCACTGAGAAAAACTCTGCCTTGCAAAACCTTTATCCGTCAGCTCTTGCAACTGTTCTTTTAGCTCCTTTAACTCGGTTGGAGCCATTCTATATGGAGCAATAGAAATAGGGGCAGTACCCAGAGCTAACTCAATCCCAAATTTAATCTCTCTGACCGGGGGTAGTCCTGGCAACTCTTCCGGGAAAACATCTATGTACTCACACACCATGGGTACCGACTCAATTCTCAAATCAGTCTCTTTAGTGTTCAACACAAAGGCAAGGTAAGCCTCGTACCCCTTTCTCAAATACTTTTGAGTCGATAGGTTTGACATCACTACTGGTAGCCTATCTGGCTTATCTGATTCAACACGAATAAGATTACCATTTTCATCTCTCAACTCAATATGCTTCTTCCCACAATTCACAACTACTTCATGAGTAACTAACCAATCCATCCCAAGGATGACATCAAACTCATCAAACGGTAATAACATAAGGTCGACCGAGAAACAATGACCCTTAATCATCAAAGGGCAACCTTTGCAAACTCTATCAACCAATACACACTTGCCTAGGGGATTAGACACTCTTATTATGAATTCAGTAAACTCTACGGGCATGCTCATGCTAGAGACTAATTTCATGCATATATATGAGTGGGTGGATCCCGGATCAATTAAAGTAATAACACGAGTATTATGGAGAGAAAAGGTACCCGTGATTACGTCAGGGGAAGATGCCTCTTCACGAGCACGAATGGCATATGTCCTTGCCGGTGCTCTACCCTCGACTCTAGCAGCTTGCTCTCTAGATGTATTCTTGCTACCCATTTCATTTCCCGGGTTTCTCAGTGGTCTTCCCCTAGCAGTACTTCTCGATCTTGCATACTGAGGCTTTTCTTTCTCGCCCACCTCGGGGCAGTCTCTAATAAAGTGGTCTAAGGACCCACAACGGAAACAAGCTTTCTCGTTAGCTCGGCACTCACCAGAATGGCGCCTGCCACACTGAGGACATTATGGTCTACTTGGTCGAACGTTGCCCACACTACCAACTGAAGTGGTCTGCCCTTTCGACCCCGAAAATTTCTTGCCTTTACTTCGAGTTGAAAACCCCGCTGAAGCGGCTGATCGAGTAGTAAAATCCCTCGACTTCTTAGATGAGGATTGATGAGACTTATTCAGTTGTCTCTTCCTCGAGTCACGAGACTCATTCTCACTCTTCTCTTCTCTTTTTAGACTGACTCTTGGCTTTGAGGCTCTATCTACCAACACTACAAATTCCTTTAGTTCGAGGACTCCCACGTATAAACGGATATCTTCATTTAATCCATCCTCGAATCTCTTGCACATGATGGCTTTGGTAGACATGCACTCCCGTGCATACTTGCTAAGCCTTATGAACTCCCGTTCATAGTCGGTTACTGACATAGGCCTTGCTTCAGTTCCAAGAATTCCTTCCTCTTATGGTCGATGAACCACTGACTGATGTACTTTTTTCGGTATTCCTCTTGGAAAAATTCCCAGCTAACTCTCTCCCTCAGCACCACCGACACCAGGGTGTTCCACCATCGATAGGCTGAATCTCTCAGGAGAGATACCGCACACTTTAAGCACTCCTCAGGTGTGTAGGATAACTCGTCGAATACCCTGATGGTATTCTCGAGCCAGAATTTCGCTTTATCTGGGTCATCTTCCTTATTTTCCCGGAATTCCTCGGCTCCTTGCTTCCAGATCTTATCCACCAGAGGTCTTTCTCTTCTCACCACCTCAACCACTTGAGGAGCTACTGGAGCGGGTTCAGTAATTGGTGAGGGTGGAGGGGGTTGAGCGTTTGGATTTCCTCGGGTATACTCAGTATACCAGTTGTTCATCATGTGGAGAAAGGCTTCTCGAGCATCTTCCCCCTGACCCAAGATCTCGGGTCTACTATAAGTTGGCGCGGTCCCTTGAGCGGGAGCCGGTGCATTACTCGCAGCATCATCGGCTGTAGTTCGGTATGGATCAGAATCCATATACTACATAAAACACAATTTTATACGTCAGGAGCCATCACACTATCATTACTCAGACACCCTTACATTTGGCATGTATAGCTTGACTCGTACTTACGCTACGTTAGTCCTAGAACTGACTAAACCGTGGCTCTGATACCAATAAATGTAAAACCCCTTACCCGTGCCCAAAGCCGAGACCGGGATTGAGGCATTACCTAACTAATCTCACTTGACTTCTCGAAACGGGCTATAAAATTTTGTTTAAACTCATCACTTGCACGTACTCGGCCTAAAAGGCCCCAAACATACCTCCGAGAGGTATCAGAACTATTCTTGGAGTTTTTACGAGCTCGGGAACTTTTCAACAAAACAGGGGCCACATGCCCGTGTTGGTCTAGGGACATGCCCGTGTGCCCCTAAGACATGTCCGTGTCATCTACCCATGGTCGACCCTGACCAACTTCACACGGCCTAGACACGCCCGTGTCTTCCACCCATGGTCAATTCTGACTAACTTCACACGGCATAGAGACGCCCGTGTCTTCTACCCGTGGTCAATTCTGACTAACTTCACACAGCATAGACACGCCCGTGTCTTCTACCCGTGGTCGATTTAAATTCCACAATTAATGTGCAGACTTCACACAGCCTGGGCACACGCCCGTGTCCCTAGCCCGTGGAGCACACTGACTTGCAAACCTAGTATGCAAGGGGACACACGGTTAATGCACACGCCCATAGGGCTAACCGTGTGTCACACATGGTATAGACACACGCCCGTGTGTCTATTCATGTGGACAATTAGATGGCTATCTACCAAGCCTTTTTCCACCCTACATTGCACACATGCAAACACCAATCTATCTCAACACAATTCATAACCCAAAGACATATCCAAGTACTCAATTCAACAACTATACACAAGCGCATACAATTCAAAAAAAATCACTTTCTTTAAACATAAAAATTTGCCAAGAACTTAATAGACCATTACAAAAGGAAGTTTTGATGCCTTACAAAGCCAACACTTTGGCCAACAATTACGACCTAACAAAATACTCGAGTCCTATAAATGCCATACTCAAAATAAGTTTAAATTGTTATACCAAAGTGGTGTCGATAGTGTGATTTCCGAACTCCTACGTTCCCGTTCCTCGAGTTATCTTGGCAATACTACAAGGAGAAAGAGCAATGAAAGGGGTAAGCATAAAGCTTAGAAAGTTTGCATGGATATGAATAGAAACAATAAGCTCATAAAATAATCCATTCATGACATTAACTAACTATACACAAGTCATAGGCTTCTTGCCATACTTACTCACAATTGCCCTTTTTAGCACATACCGTACCACATATCATAATCATTTCTTCGTGACTTATTCACGAGTACCTATATTTACTCATTCATATGACTTTAGTACAAATCTCATTTCTACTTCTAAACCCATCTACTTATCCCTTTAATCACTAGGGACAGTCAAGGACGCATATTTAACATCGTTCATGTAGGGACAAAGCCAATGCCACATCCCCGAGGTGGTCTTACGTGGAGTTACTTCTAAACACAAATGCCATATCCCGGATATGGTCTTATATGGACTTTCACATCAAGTATCGATGCCACATCCCAGATGTGGTCTTATACGATTTTCATATTCATTACTGAAGCCATATCCCGGATATGGTCTTATACGGGATCTCAACTCAGTGCCGAGGCCATGTTCCGGACATGGTCTTATACGGGACCTTACCTATTTCATATCTCGATGATAGCATTTTCATATTCACATGGTCTACTAGGACTTCAACATCTCACTCAACATCAATTTAATGGAGTGTCCTGCATCAATATGACATCAAGCATTCTCAATTATGCTAACATACATATTACATTAATCACATACAAACTTACCTCGATTCCAAAATGAGCTAACTCATCGGTTTAGTCCAAGACTTTGTTCTTTCCCCGATCGAGGTAGATTCTCGGTTCTTCTTGCTCTATAATAGCAATTTAGCTCATTTTAATCACCTCATCAATAAAAGCATTTCAATAATCATGCTTAGGCAAAATTACTATTTTGCCCCTAGGCTTTAGCAAAAATGACCATTTTGCCCCTAGGCTCGAAAATAATTCTAATCACATTTCTACCTTCCATAAGCCTAGGTGAACATTTAATACTCTTATAGCTATTATCAAAACTCTTTATTTCACATAGTTACCAAAATTTTGTAACCTTTTCATCAAGGTCAAATTAGGTGTTTTCATGGCAGCACCTTTCACAAGAGTTGTTCATCTAACAACCAAGACTCATTTTCTCCCATAAAAATGCAGCAAATAACCATGATAGCTCTCATGGAAAAACTCTAAACTTTTCACCATATTTCACAATAGTCCCCTCATTTGAAAGCTTAAGCTTTAGGGGTCCCAAAAGTACAACTATTTTCAAGAAAAGTTCACTAGAACACTTACTATTGAAGAGAAGAGTGTGCTGAAATTTTGAAGCTTTCTTCCCTATATTTGCTGCTAATTTTTGGTGGAAGAGTGAAAGAGAAAAGATGATATCTTTTCTTTCCTTATTTTATTAATACTAGTCAAATTAGTCCACCTACTATCACCAACTTTGACCATCATTAACAAATTTGTCTCCTATGCTAGTCTATGGCCAGCCAAGCAAATATTGGGGGGGTCTAATTGCCTTTTAAAGACCTCCAATTATCAATCTATGGCTATTTGGTACCTTTAGCTTATAAAATGGAACTTTTGCACTTTATACGATTTAGTCCTTTTTCACGATTATACAAGAAATCGCTAAAATTAAAGCACCAAAATTCTCATGCACATATACTATCATGCTCCGAATCATAAAATAACATGAAAATAAATTTCTAAATTCTTAGATTAGTGACCCCGAGATCACTAATCCGACTAGCCCCTAAATCGGGCTGCTACAGGAATACTGGACTTTAGGGACCAAGAATATTCAGCACAAAAGAAATAGACTAGAAGCAAAGGAAAGAAAAGAGTTTGATGAGAAAGAAGGGAAGAAATCAACGCAAAATAGAAGAGGAAGAATAAGGGATTTTGGCTTTCAGGTATTTGGAGAGAAAAGTAGTTTTCGGAAAAATAAAAGGAAAGAATTTGTCATTAGCCTAGAACCCCAAAATCGACACTTATTTATAGCCTATAGCCGAATTTCCTATCCCCAAATTCCCAATTCGGCTCAACCTCTTCCACATATCTCATCTCCTAATTTTTCTCCACGATAACTCCCAAATCCTTTTCCTAAATTTTCTCTTCTGATCACTCTCCTTAGAGTCCATCTTCACACCAGTTCCAACCTTCTAGAAGGCCAAAATTAAACTCCAAAAAAATACTAAGCTAGGATTAGAACTTAGGACCTCCTTGCTGGCCCATAACGCCACCTTTCTATACCCTAAGTGGCGTCACTTAGCCACTCCACCACAAGGCTCTTTGATGTCATATTTCCCTATTTTTATTTAAAAGCCTTGGTTTCTTTAATAATTAACTAAAAATTCCTTCTCCTCAAAGTTCGAACCCAGCACTTCTCCAACACCCCTAGACACTCCAAGTTTATTAAACCCTTAAAGCCAACATGTCATTTATAATTTTCTTGCTCACTTAAAAATTTTCTGAGACCCAAAGCCCAAAGCCCAATAGGCCCAATTCTACTAGGCCCAAATTCAGGGCGTTATAATTCTACCCTCTTAAAGAAATTTCATCCTCGAATTTTCCAACTAACTATTAATCGCACTGCTCAAGTCACACCACTATGCTTTCGCTGCGCACTCTGATTTTAATAACACTAACACACTTTAGCTCTAATTGAACCCTTTACACTTACCAAAAAAAACCTACCCACTGGAGCAGATAAACATTGCACGCATACTGTTTCTATACCCAAAATATCGCATCCACACAAAAAATACCCGTTACCACACTTGGGCATCCCCGTCTTCCCGGTGAATTAGGAATTTTATGAAATTTTAGTTAGTTCCAATAATTAAGCTGATGTTTTATGATAGTATTAAGTAAAGAAGTTGTTTCCGTAATTCCTCTACAGTTTCAAGTTCCTACGGGCTTTAGTTTCACTCTAACTAAAAAGCTTTAGTATAATCATCTAAAGTAGCCCATTAACTATCTATAGTATATCAAGTTAAACAAGCTTAATAATAAGAGAACTTACTTGGTTCGACGTCAGAGACTCGGTGTGCCACATCACAAGAATTTCTAAAACATTTCGATCCAATCCAAAAATAGTTTTTTTTTAAATCCAAGTAATAAGGCCCATTTCACAGCCCGAGCTTTGCAATCGGGCTCTGATACCACTATATGTAACACCCCAAACTCGGCCTAGAAGTTAGGCCTGAGTCCGGCGTGTCACATTGAAGTGTTTTAGCGAAAACCTTGTTTTCATTAAAAACCCTTCATAAAGTAAAATGTTGAGTACAAACCCCTTTTTAGTTGCAGAAGTTTTATTTAAAAAGAAACAATTTATAAAACTTGGTATTTAATAATGAAGTTGCAGAAACGTTATAATTGAAAACAGCCATAGCTTAGGAAAAACTTGTTCAGTTATGATGAAAGTCCATGTTTTAAGAAAAAGTCCATATGTTATAGTTATTTCGAAAACCATGTTAAACTTTAGAAATTTATTCAAGTTTAATAACTAGGCAGTTGAAACAATAATAAAACCCAAATGTAAAATCAAATTGGAGATACAAGGCCCCTTTTACAATCCAAACCAAAATAATTTCAAAATACTAGGAATTTTAAAGAAAATCCAAATAATAATATCTTGCCAGCTGGCCACCTCTAAGTCCCACCGTTCGTCGAACCGCCTACTGAGGGTCACCTGAAAAGTTTGAAAAGGAGGGGGTTAGTTTCAAAAAACTCAGTGTGTACAACCCTCAATGAGTATAAAGCAATCATCAGTCATTTTGGGCCTGAGCCCAACTTAGTAGCGGTGGCCTTTGGCCCGAAGCCCATATCACATCAATATCACAATAATATCGTACATGCAATGCTGTACAAACCCTCCCCAATAGTCCATCCGCTACACAACATTTCCCTTCCAACCCTACACTCCTGTGGGGATATAAATATCAACCCACCCATCCCTACACTCCAAAGGTAGCACCAATAACGGCACTACTCAAACGTTGCAGCAAGGCTGCTAAGCATATAATGGGCTTAAAGCCACCGGTGGATCCACGGTCGTCAAGCAACCATGCGATCCTCAAATTCTTCCTCCGTACCATAATTCCCACCCATATGCATCCTAAACAGAATATCATATGAATGCAGCAAATATACGAGTAACATCCAATAAGCTTATATTCAACACATAGGGGTATTTTAGTCATTTCACAATCAAGGGTATTTCGGTAATCCTACCCTACAGGGTATTTCAGTAATTCTTAACAGTATGGGTTTTAAATTACGAACTTTTGGCCTGTCAACATGTCCTCGTTGGCTAAAGTGAACAGACACTATGCACAAGGTAGGATTCCGAAGAAGAGGAGGTGGGTCATTAAGACCGCTTAAATACCAAGCTCTCCCTAGATCCAATCCTAGACATGCATATGCCCATTGCCACACTCTAACCTTATGACTTGTCCACAGCATCGCAGATTTGATAAATTAATAAGTTTTATGTTTGTTTAAGGATTTATTAGAACTAGGCCTAAAAGTCCATTATAAAACCCTAGCAAGTCTACAGGCTTTCACACACTCATATAGCCCATCAGACCCAATCACATTTTTTTACGGCCCATTAGGCTCAATCACACTCATATGGCCCATTAGACCCGAATCCATTCCAAATCATTAAATAAACTTAATTAGCTCATCACATATTACCAAGTTATCAACATTTTCTTATTTCGGCTCATGGGCCCGTCGGCCCCATTTGGTCCATTTTGGCCAGTTGGCCAAAACGTGAACCAAGTCCATGAGATCGCTCATGGGGTCTCTGGTATCGTATTGAATACCCCATTATGAGTGTTCACACACTCGCAAGACTATCGTAGCCAGACTTTTGACTTTTCGGCATTTCGGGATTTGCCGATCTATTGTGTGTGTAGTGTATGTACACCCATTCGGCTTTATATTAAACTATCGAATCATAGGGTAGAAGTACACACCTTACCACCTGGAGTACTAAGTACTCATAATCGTCAGAACCTATATTCAAACATTACACTCCATTAGTCACTTACTTAATAAATTAAAATAAATCCACTACAACCAGTCACCGAAGGACAACCTATACTTGCCTGGATCGACTGCGATTTGCCTATTTAATCCGAGGTCTGTTGTAGTCCCCCTTCTGCATCCAGGCGGAAAGTCCCGAACCATAGACACCTTACGTCGCTTAAACTTGAGAGTAGTGGTCACTTGCTCACACTCAGTCGGCATCTTTACTGACACTTTACTAGATCCCTCTTTGCTCATCATAAATTTCTTATCAATCGGCCAAATGAATGCAATATCTAGTCCAAGAAGATTTAGCCAATGTGAGGAGAATAAAAGATTTGAAAGAGGGAGAGAATGAATATTCGGTTAAGTAACTGAAAAAAAAAGATTGATTTGATCAAATTGTGGAAGAAAAGGGGTGGCACAAAAGGGATTCGACAAAAAGGAATACTGGACTTTAGAGACCAAGAATATTCGACACAAAAGAAATAGACTAGAAGCAAAGGAAAGAAAAGAGTTTGATGAGAAGGAAGGGAAGAAATCAGTGTAAAATAGAAGAGGAAGAATAAGGGATTTCAACTTTCAGGTATTTGGAGAGAAAAGTAGTTTTTGGCAAAATAAAAATAAAGAATTTGGCATTAGCCTAGAACCCCAAAATCGACACCTATTTATAGCCTATAGCCGAATTTTCTATCCCCAAATTCCCAATTCGGCTCAACCTCTTCCACATATCTCATCTCTTAATTTTTCTCCACGATAACTTCCCAATCCTTTTCCTAAATTTTCTCTTCCGATCACTCTCCTTAGAGTCCATCATCACACCACTTCCAACCTTTTAGAAGGCCAAAATTAAACTCCAAAAAAAATACTAAGCTAGGATTCGAACCTAGGAACTCCTTGCTCGCCCATAATGCCACCTTCTTATACCCTAAGTGGCGTCACTTAGCCACTTTACCACAAGGCTCTTTGATGTCAACTTTCCCTATTTTTTATCTAAAAGCCCAACTACTCACTGCCCTGGTTTCTTTAATAATTAACTAAAAATTCCTTCTCCTCAAAGTTTGAACCCAGCACTTCTCCAACACCCCTAGACACTCCAAGTTTATTAAACCCTTAAAGCCAACAAGTCATTTATCATTTTCTTGCTCACTTAAAAATTTTCTGCGACCCAAAGTCCAAAGCCCAATAGGCCCAATTCTACTAGGCCCAAATTCGAGGTGTTACAGAGAAGCTTTGTAATCAATTTTTGAGGCAGCTGGGCGGACTATTTACAGCTGGCAGAGTTTACGTTTAACAATAGCTACCAGTCCAGTATTCAAATGGCACCGTACGAGGCGTTATATGGTCGTAGGTGTCGTACTCCTACATGTTGGACTGAACTAGGTGAGCGGTAAGTTCTGGGACCAGAGTTGGTTTCTGAGACCGAATAAAAAGTAAAGTTGATTCGGAATCGGTTAAAAGAAGCGTCTGACAGGCAGAATTCATATGCGGATTTAAAACGTAAAGAGATTGAGTTCTCTGTAGGGGATTATGTCTTTCTGAATGTCTCACCATGGAAGAAAATTTTGAGATTTGGACGGAAAGGCAAGCTGAGCCCCAGATTCATCGAACCTTACCGAATATTAAAGCGAGTAGGACCGGTCGCCTATCAGCTTGAGCTACCTCCTGAGTTAAATCGGATACATGTTGTGTTCCACGTCTCTATGCTAAGGCGATACCGCTCCGATCCCTCACATATAGTGCCGGTGGAGGAGATTGAGGTTAGACCTGATCTGACTTTTGAGGAAGAACCGGTGCAAACACTGGATCATGATGTTAATGTATTATGGAGGAAATCTGTTCCGTTGGTCAATGTGCTTTGGCATAATCACGGTTCAGAGGAAGCCACGTGGGAGCCTGAAGAGGCAATGCGACAACAATACCCTCACCTATTCTGACTAGGTAAATTTTGAGGTCGAAATTTCTTTAAGAGGGGTAGAGTTGTAACGCCCCAAAAATGTAGGGTTTGTACTTTTGAATGATTTGACTTAAATTCCATGTGTGCTTCATTGGATAAGTATTTGAGTGTATTTGGGGGTTTTTAGGAAGCCTGGGTTTGAGTATGGGCCTTGGAAATTTTTTAGTTTTTGCTCTTAAGTGAAATTGGCTGTTAGCAGTTAGGACTTATGTTTAATGTGTGTGATTTTATGTCACAAATAGAGCATGTGGCTTGATGGTTGTGGTGTTACTAAGGTGGCAAGGGAATTAGGGTTCGAATCCCATGGCATTCAATAAGGAGATTTTATTTTACATCTCTGTGGCGTGAGAGGTAGAGTTTGATTCAAACTCTGCAGAGGAGGTTGGAGACTTCGTCATCAAATTTGAATGGGAGGCTAGGAGCAAATCAAGGAGGAATTGGTGGAGAGTTTGAAGGAGTTGGGTTGTGAGGGGAGTCTTGGCCAATTGGGAGAGCATGAGTAAGGGGAAATTCGGCTATGGCATTCATTTTGGGTGCATTTTCGACTTTGTGAGAGTTTAGAGGTGTCGAATTTTCTCTGGTATTTTCAGATTTTTTCTCTTTTCCGTTTCGGGATTACTTCTTTTTGTGGCGTCTAGTGCAACATTTTTGACCATTCGGGTCTTTCTTTCTTCTATTTTCTTTTTCTTTCAACTGTCTTTCACTTTTGCCAATCAACATACCAATTGCCAATTGCCGAATTCTCCATTGAAGCCCTCATTTCTTCTCCACACTTTTCTCCCTACCGAATTGGTAGTCTCATTCTCTTTTACTTCCATTTCTTCTTTGTTCCAAGTTTTCATCTCCCTTTCTCTACTAGGCCGAATACTCATACTCTCTCCCTCTCAAATCTTTTTGGTTCTTCTTGGTTCGAGCTGAATCTTCTTGTCAGGCAACTGCCAAAATATGTTGTTAATTGGTATTGGTAAGGAAGGAATACTTCAATCACTTTATTATTTCATTATTAGTTAGAATTCTTATGGCTTGATTATCAAGCTTCGGCTCTCTCTTTTTGTTTTCTCTTGGGAGCTGAATGTTTAGTTGTTTTCTAACAACTTTTGTTACGCCAAATCTTGTTTGGAGGGGGAAATCGCCCTTGATCAGCAGGGAGGTGCTAGAATCAGTGACTTCGAGCAAGGTGAGTGGTTGTGATTTAAGTTAATAACGGTGGTGGATTAAGAGTATGCGTTAGCCTTATTGGTTGTAAATCTGATAAAGATATGTTGGTGGATTGTAGGATTCGGAGAGCATGGATCTTAACTAGTTTTGCGAACAGGTGTGTAATCGTACACCCAATGTTGTTCTGTCAAATCGACGAATAGAGGTGTGTATTCACACCCCTATTTAGCTGTAAATCGGCAAAAGCCGAAAAGCTGAAACTTTGGCATTTGAGGACTCACGAGTGTGCGAACGCTGATAGGGACAAATCGAGCCACAATCGTTGGCGACAGACCGTTGAGGCCACCACGAATGTTCTCATGGGCTTAGGTCGTAATGGGCCTTGTTGGGCCAAATGGGCCATGTGGGCCCCATAGGCTCATGGGCCCCACAGGGGTGAAATCCATGGTAAGTGACTAATAGTGGATTGGGCTGCGAAATTCGTATAGCCGTAATAGAATTTGGGCTGAACGGGCCACACAAGCGTGTGGGCCCACTTGAGCCAAGTAACGGGCCTTGGGCCCAATTATACTATTTTGGCCATATAAGTTGTCCGAGTCGTTTGAGATGATGGTAGGCCTTTGGAGAGGTCGTAAACTGTACCGAAATACCCTCGAAAGGTAAAATTACCGAAATACCCTTGAAGGGTAAAATTATCGAAATACCCTCGAAGGGTAAAATTATCGAAATACCTTCAAAGGATAAAATTACTGAAATACCCTTGAGGGGTGAAATTACCGTTTTACCCCTAACTGACGAAATGACCATTATACCCCTAGTGGTAGTTAGTTGATGTGTGAATGCTGTCTATATGACTGTTTATGAAAATGACATACTGCATACACGAAATATTTATGACACGACATTTTGCATTGGGGTTGGGATTTTGATTTGGAGGAAGTACTGTTGCTAGCAGCCTTGCTGCGTTACAATTAGCAGCTATGCTGCGATATTGGTGTGTTGGCTGGGTGGGTCGACTTAGTCCCCACATGGTGTGTTGGTTGGTACGGGTGGTGTGTTGGCTGGATTGGGTTGGGTTGCATCTTTGTTTTGTACTGATATTATTTTGGGCTTAGGCCCACATTGCTACTGTATAGGGCTAAAGCTCAGACTGATCTAATACTGAATAGGGCCCAGGCCCAGACTGCTACTACATGATTGGGGATTACACACTGAGTTCTCGTAACTCACCCTTTCCCTTAACTGTGCAGGTAATCCCCAGTCGTAGTTGATTTGGAGCTGCGAGGGACTCGGAGGTGGCCACACGCTCGTTATTATTTAAACTTAGACTTAGTTATTCTATTTTTTTATTGGGTTAATAATTATGTAATAAGGCCATTTGAGGTTTTTAACTTTTATTTGGTTTTAAATTTTCACGTTAATCTGCTAGATTAGGGAACACAGGTTTTCAAAATAATAACTGTTTTCAAAGAAAATCACGTTTTTCAAATCTTAAAGTTTACAACTAGAAAAAGGCTTTCGCGGTGTTAATTCAGATTGATAAGACTTATAACAATTGATGTGACCTATAATTAGACAACATGCTTTGATTTTACAACACTAACGTTTTCAACAGTAATTGATTAGGTGGGATTTAAAATTTAGTAACGAACTTTTATCGACAAGCCTGGTTTTTCAAACGACACTTTGATGTGACACGGCAGATCCGGTCGTAATGTCTAGGTCGGGTTTAGGGTGTTACACGCACACAGCAGGGTCAAAAAGTTTTGCTTGTGTAGCTGAGGCCGATGTATTTTGAATTTATTAATTGTGTCAAATATTAATTACTTTCTATTAAATTATATTTTTACTACTATATTGTAGGAACTCCCGTCTGGTCAAAAAGTTGGACGCCTTCAGCTTTTTGACATTACACATCGGAAGAAAGATGGATCTCCTATTACTTCTGAAGCTGGAGAAATTATGGTATATTTACTTAACAAAATTTTATTTATTTTAATTATTTATAATGTTTAATTATAATGGTTTAATTTGTTGTTAGTAGTTCTAAATAATGTTAAGTTATGTTGCATTTGTTTTTATTATATATTTCGTTTCTAACTCTTTGATTGATTTATTAGGAGAAACTAAAGGATAAAAAGGTGGAGTATAAAGCGGTTGCTTCGAGTGATAGTTCTATTAATCTTGACGACATTGATAACAGAATTATTACTGAAGTTTTGGGTCTTGAAAGGTATGGTCGGGTTCGATTTCAAGGATCTAGTGTTAACCCAACCCAATATTTTGGATCCAGTTCGCAACAATACATGCCTTCGGGGAGTCAGGCTCAAGCTGAAGTTCTGAGGTTAAAAGACCAGATGGCTCAGATGCAAGTGAACACAGTTGAGCAAATTGCTCAACTTAAAGCGGAGGCGGCATCGAGAGAAGCTGAGGTTCAAAGAAAATATGAAGAACTCCAGATACAACTTAAAGTGGAGGCAGTAGCGAGGGAAGCAGAGGCAGCAGCGAGGGAAGCAGAGTAGAGCAGAAAGTACAACGCACTCCAACTACAACTTCAGAATATGATGAAAATGTTTCAGCAGTCGCAAAATCCGCCATCTTAGACATTTGTTTTCTTATTGTAAGAATATTTTTAACATTGTAACTTTTAACATTATTGTAAGAATATTTTGAATTATACTTCATTTATTAATTTATATCATATATCTTTCTTTGAATTTGAAGTATCATTTAGATTTGCTATTTTTGGTTGGATTTCATGGTACAGGAAGGGTTGTATATGGATGAAAATGGGATGTTGCAAATCTGCCAAAGTTACTGGCGTTTTTCTTAAAAATGCCGCTAAAGAATGGTACTTTTAGCTGCGTTTGTGATAAAAGCGCCGCTAAAGGTACTGTTCTTTAGCGGCGTTTGTGAAAAAAAATGCCGCTAAAAGTCATGCTCTACAGCTACCTTTTTTTGTAAAACGCTGCTAAAGGTTATGTTCTTTAGCGGCGTTTGTGATAAAAGCGCCGCTAAAGGTCATGTTCTTTAGCGGCGTTTGTGGAAAAAGCTCCGCTAAAGGTCATGTTCTTTAGCGGTGCTTGTGGACAAAACACCACTAAAGGTCATATTCTTTAGCGGCGTTTTATTCACATAAACGCCGCAAAATTTAGCGCCATCGTCTATGGCGGCGTTTTTTACGGCGCTTGTAAAAATACCACAAATAGTTTTAGCGGGGCTTATAAGTGCCGCTATATCCCTAAAAAAACGCCGCTAAAAGTCTGCTTTGCTGCAGTGACTGAAAAGCATTATTTTTCATTTTATCTTCAAAATAATATCTTTACTAGATGGTGGCAAATATAATTATGTTCCGTTAAATTTATAAATGTTATTTTGAAAAGTATAATCCTAATTATTCAATAAAAATTGTTGATACAGGAATGTGGTTTGGTGGTTGACGAAGGTTCACACCATATTGCCGAAAGAAATTATGGTGGTTTCTGGCACTCTTCTCAATCACTGTTTTCCTGACCCTATAATACCTAGTCGAGCTAACATTCACCCTAGACTTCAGCCTAAACTTCACCCAGGTAACAATTATTAGTGGAAACCTGATGGGCATTTGACTTCTTTTTCCAAATAGATTTACTTTTATCTTTTAGTATCCTCAACTTCTCTCAAGCATCTTGTAATTAAATTAATTTCCATGTAAGTTCTAGTGTGGAAAAGTTTTCATGATTCTAACAAATATTGAATTGGGTTTTGTAAAAAGTAGTGGAAATAATTTAATTTAATTAAATATTTAATTTCAAAAAAATAATTCATGGAGGAATATATGCTATTGGTTTAGATAATCATATGGTCTTGATTTCTTATTTAAGTCAAGAGAGGTAAGCTCATATAATTAAACTGGAAAATAGACCACTAAGGTAAGTGCACCTCTGCACACAAAGAGAATTATCCCTTGGAGTCGCTGGCCATGGGGTTAAAAATGTACTAGTTAGACTTTAGTTCTTCTATATCAATTATTTTATGTACATCAGATACAAATATAACTCCTGCATATGTTTCTCTATCAATACCCAATTGATGTAAAAAAAACCAAGGACAATATATACTAAGAGAAAACTTTGTTGAAATTTATTGAAATATTAGTTAAATTCTATTTTCTTTCAACTCAAATCTGTTCTATCTTTTTAGACTTCGTAATTTAGATTTTTGAGATTATAATGAAATTCTTCTAAATATAATAATTGAATTATAGGAGTTGTTTTTGATTGGGTATGTAACACCCCTTAGCAGTATTCGGCGCCAGAACAGTGTACGAGGCATTACCGGACTCACATTACAAGCAATCATACAATTTTTGAGTTATAAATTTGCATCCAAATTAAAACCATTTGCATCTAATAGTAAATTCCCTAATACGAGCCTACGAGGCCCAAAACATACTTTAGATGTGGTTCGGGACTAAGCCGAGAACTCAGGAAATTTTTACAAAACTTAGAAAATTTTTGCTAACTGCAGGGCTCACACGCCCGTGTGGTCCAAGGGACACACCCGTGCTTCAGACCATGTTCAAATTAGGGTGCTTTTTGACTTGTGGCACACACCCGTGTGCTAGGCCGTGTGGATATTTATTTTAATTCGAATTAAGTGCAGGTTTCACATGGCCAAGACAAACGCCCATGTTCTAGGCCGTGTAGCACACACGACTGAGACACACGCCCGTGTCTCTGCCCATGTGCTATATTCTGGACATTCTGTTTCTCAAAATTAAGGTGTAGGGGACGCACGGCAGGAACACAGGCCCGTGGGGCAGACCGTGTGTCACACACGGCCTAGACACACATTGTAACAGCCCGGTTTAGAACTTAGTCAGAACAGTGGGTTCGGGACCACAAATTCGAGGTTAGAGAAATAATTTAATATTATTTTTTATGTTTATGGTATGTGAAAGAGTATGTGTGAAAGTTCTGTGTGAAAATTTTATCGTTTGTGTGCCGATTTGTGAAAAAAGATCTAATCGCGTTAAATGCAAAAGTTGTGTGCTAGTAGTTAAAAGTGCTTAATTGACATGGCTTTTCAAATGAAAGGTCCTTATGTTGTTATTTGACCAAGATTATAGTAAGTGGACATTTATGGACAACCATTAATTAATTTATAAGTTAAATAGCCATGGGTAAAATGGTAAATTATGTATTTATGTATATTAAATAAAATTAAAGCCAAAATGTTGTCATCTTTCATGCTTCTTCAACCGAAAATAATAAAATAGCTAGGGCTTGGAAGCTTTGAAACATTAGGCTGCTTCAAGGCTCAATTGTAAGTTTGTTTTTGTTCGGTTTTTGATGATTTTTATGTTTTTGTGATCGTTGTTAAGTGTTCTAGCTAGCCCGTGCTTAAATTCATGAAATTTATTATGATTTTGAGTTATGCCATTGTTGATTTTGTGAGCTTTTTGATGTTTGATGATGAAAACTAAGTGTTTGATGATTGATATACATATTTTCTAAAGTGATTTTGAGTAAAAATGCATTTTTAGGATTTAATTGAGAAATATGAAAACTTTGTGTTGAAATGTGAAAATGGGCTGTTAGGGGCACTATGGTAATTCAGCTAAGCATGGATTAAATTGGATTTTGTGAATTTGATGTATTTGTGAAATAAGGACTAAAATGTCAAAATGTGGAATTATGAGGGCTAAAGTGTAAAATGTCCTAACTATGTGTTTGTAAAATGTAGCACTAAGTGTGCGTAAATAGAATCATTACAGTGATGAATGGCACTAAGTGTGTGAGATAATGAAAGCATCGGTTGTATTATTTGGCCCTACGTGTGCAATACCGAGACAAATTTGGTTATATGTGATGGCACTAAGTGTGCGATATTATCATAGCTTCGACTAATTAATTGGCACTAAGTGTGCAAGTTCATCGAACGATTAAAGAGAACCGACTGAATTATGGCATCGATCATTGATGTTGTAAATGTGATAGATAAATACGTGATGGTATAGGTATGTATAGAACCTAAGTGGTTGATAATATTGTGTATGAGATAGATGGAAGATTATGTGAATGAATGATGGAAAAAGTTAGATTGAGTAGCATTATGAATGCTTGTATATGAACCTATAGATATGGTATGAAAATGACTAAAAGCCATGGAAGAGATTAAGTAGTAATGTGAATTGAACTAACTGTTAGTTAATTTTGCATATTGAATTTGAATTGTTGAGTTAATTGTGTTATATTACGAACTTACTAAGCTTTATAGCTTACTGTGTGAAGTATTTCTCTGTTTTACAGTGGTATTTAAAGCTAGCACGGATCCGGGAATCGTCAGCGACTCAATCAAACTATCGGACATCTATTTTGGTACCTTTTGAAGTTGTATATATGGTATATGGCATGTATAGGCTAGTGAAGATGTGGGATGTTTTGAGATGTATAAATCTTGCCATGTGATTTGGCTTCATAGTGGATGAGACTTTGAATTGATTTTGGTATATGTTTTTCTAGGTGAAAATGGTGTATGTGAGGTGTATATATGGTCTTGTGTGAATGGCCATTATGGTATTCTTTGGTGAAATTGAAATGGTATGTTTCGTGCTTGATTTGGTATTTGAGATGGTGAATGATTTGTATGTTAATTGATGTTGAAATTGAACATGTAGGGATGACCCAAAATTGGGTGGCAAATTGGCCTTGTAAATGGCCTATAATTGCCCACACGGGTGAGCACACAGGCGTGTGTCTCGACCGTGTCCTTCAATGTCCCAATTCGAATCAAGTCAGACTTGCATACAGGCCAGACACACAGGCGTGTGACAGGCCATGTGTTTCAAGTTAGTGTTGCACACGGGCCAGACACACGGGCGTGTGACAGGCTGTGTGACCCAAGTTAGTGTTGCACATGGGGTAAGACATGGTCTAAGGCATGGCCGTGTGCCACACGGGCGTGTGCCCTGTTTCAAAGAGAAAAATTTTCAAATTTTCGTAAAAGTTCTAAATGTGATCGGTCCAGTCCCAAACCACTTCCAAAGCATGTTTAAGGTCTCGTAGACCTTCTAAAGGGACTTTGTGTTATTGATTATCTATGATATGCTGATGTGTGAGTAATGGTTGTTTAAATGTTATGATTCGACCGGTAATACCTCGTAACCCTAGTCCGGTGATGGATACGGGTTAAGGGGTGTTACACACGACCGTGTGTCTACCTGTGTGGACAAAAATAAGGCTATTTACCAAGCCATTTGCCACCCTCATTTACTCCTACACTTACACCAATTCAATGACACAATTCATAGCATAATTAGGCAACCAAAACATCCACAACCAAGGCATTAACATCACATCCACACACTAACATCTAATATGCTTTAACATCATAATTTATCAACACAAATCATGCAAGTTTCCATATTCATGGATGGTGTCAACATATAAATATACTTATAACCAACCATAGCCAACTTTCATGGCCAAATACAAAATTAAATCATTAACCATTATAAGCCAATACATTTTTCCACATTACCAATGACACATATAACAAAATGACCAAGTCCCTATACATGCCAAACATTAAAAATGCCAAGATCATCAAATACCCAAAATAAGAGTTTGATAGTGTGAACCGAATCTCCGACAATCTCCGATTCCAAGTTAGCTTGGCGACACTATAAAAACATGGAAAATAAACGGAGTAAGCTATATAGCTTAGTAAGCTTGTATGCAAGAAATAAGCAACCTTACCATGCACATAACATTCAAATAATATAACATAATTAAATGTAACCCTACCATAGTTTCATAATCACAATCTATTCCATCACAAAACTTACCTCATATTCATCATTTCACACATTTAATAAGCATGAGCTTTATGTACATACCTGAGCCATCTCGAAATGAACTTACACATATTCTCATCTTTGACATACCCGTGAACCACTCAGAATAATATTGTCAGATACTCGGGAAAATTTGCACACTAAGTGCCACACATGTAGCCAAAGCTACCTAAGTCTCATATCACATAATCGCTCGTTCTCGAGCTATCGATGAGCCTGCTCACACAAGCTATCTGTCAAGACATAGCTATGCGGTGCTGCTCACACAAGCTATCAAGTATCCGCAACGTATGCCAGTATACTCAGCCACAGGTAGGACGTACGAGACCAGCACCCGGATCACATAATCACAATACACATAATGACCCTAGTGACATGTCACTTGTATCCTACCCTATTCCTAAGGTTCAAATGGGATTTCTCACTTGTCGATTCGTCTCCGGACTCGTTCATAGGATTAAGCTCATCCACATTAATTAAACATACAATTCATGCAATATTAAAGCAATAAAATACAATCATATTAAAGCTTATTTTTAACATACGAACTTACCTCGGTACAAAATGGATAATTGTTCGATTTAGTCCCCAATCTTGTTCTTTCCCTGGTCTAGGTCAGAACCTCGTCTTTCTTGATCTAAAATATCAAATTTAGCTTATTCAATTATCACATTATTCAATTTAATCCCAAAAATACCTTATGGCAAAAATTACATTTTTGCCCCTAAATTTTGAACCTTTTACATTTTAGTCCCTAGGCTCGTAAAATGATTTTCATTCAATTTCATTACATCCAAGCCTAGCCGAACCTATCTCATGCTCAGAACAGCCCACATTTTTCATTTATTCACATTTTTACACACATATTACAACTTTTACAAATAGGTTCTTATTTAACATTTTCATAAAAAATGACTTAGTAAATTTTTTTTATCTAACACTAAACATTCATTTTCTACCATTAGACTTCAAAATACATAAATATATAACATGGGTAAAATTTTAGACTTTTATTTTCTTTCAAATTAGTCCTTGAAATAGTTAAATCAAGTTACAACATTCACAAATACGTAAAAATCATTAAAAACGGGACAAGGACAGACTTACAATCGAGCTTGGAAGCTTGGCCAAAAACCCTAGCTATGGTGACTCTTCAAATTTGACACAAGGGGACTAAATTGGAGAAGATGACATCTTTTTATTAGTTTTATTTGTCTTTATTTACCAAATAACCAAAATGCCCTTAATTCCTAACTTCAAAATTTCACCTAACCATGTCCATTTTTGTCCATTCCAAAGTATAATGGTCTAATTACCATTTAAGGACCCCCAATTTAAAATTTCATAGCAATTAGACACCTCTAGCTTCTAGAACACACCTTTTGCACCTTTTGCAATTTAGTCCTTTTAACTAAATTGAGTGCCCAAAAATCAAATTTTTCGAACGAAATTTTCATGAAATCATTCCATAAAATTGTAGACCATAAAAATATAATAAAAATAAATTTTATTGTGTCGAATTTGTGGTCCTGAAACCATTGTTTCGACTAGGCTCAAAATCGGGCTGTTACCACTCTCCCCCTATAGGGATTTTCGTCCTCGAAAATCTTAACGAAAAAGAGGTCTGGGTACTATTTTCTCATAGCTTCCTCGGGTTCCCATGTAGCCTCTTCAACTACATGTCTTTGCCATAAAACTTTCACTAGGGCTATGCTTTTATTTCTCAACTGTTTAACTTCCCGAGCTAAAATCTTGATCAGTTCTTCACCGTAAGTCATATCAGGTCAAATCTCGACCTCTGTCGGTGACATTATGTGCAAAGGATCTGATCGATAACGGCGCAACATAGATACCACATTGTGGATCCTTTCTAACTCTACTGGTAAAGCCAACCGATATGCCACCGGCCCTATTCTCTCAAAAACCTCATACGAACCAATAAAGTGCGGACTCAGTTTACCCTTGCGGCCGAATCTAAGGATTTTCTTCCACAGTGACACTTTTAGAAATACCTTATCACCAGATTGAAATTCAATCTCCTTTCGTTTCAGATCCGCGTACGATTTTTGTCTATCCGAAGCTACTTTCAAACAATCACGAATTACTTTTACTATTTCTTCGGTTTCTCTAGCTAAATCAATTCCATGGATCTGTCTCTCATTGAGCTCGGTCCAGCACAACAGAGTCTGACACTTGCGGCCATACAATGCCTCATACGGTGCCATCTTTATACTCAATTGAAAATTTTTGTTATAAGTAAATTCGACTAAAGGTTGATATTTTTCCCAACTACCTTCGAACTCTAAAACACAACAACGAAGCATATCTTCAAGAACCTGAATCGTTCTTTCAGATTGGCCGTCTGTTTACGAATGAAATGTGATACTAAAGTTCAACTTTGTACCCAAAGCTTCTTGCAGCTTCTACCAGAATCGTGAAGTAAACCTCGGATCTCTATCCGAAATAATAGAAATAGGCACTCTGTGCAATCTCACAATTTCAGCAATGTACAATTCAACTAGCTTATCAAGTGAGTAATCGGTATGTACTAGAATAAAATTAGCCGATTTTGTCAATCTATCAATAATGACCCAAACAACATCTTTCTTCTTCGGAGTTAAAGGTAACCTGGTTACGAAATCCATCTTAATCCTATCCCATTTCCACTCGGGTATCACCATAGGCTGAAGCAAACCTGAAGGCACTTGATGTTTGGTCTTTACTTGTTGACAAATCAAACATTTTGATACAAATTCAGATGTATCTCATTTCATACTTGACCACCAATACAGTTTCTTCAAATCATTGTACATCTTCGTACTTCCCGGATGAACAGACAGACAACCACTGTGTGCCTCATGAAGAATTTTCTAAATAAGCTCATTATCTCTCGGTACACAAATCCTGCCTCAGAACATCAAACAATCATCAGCCCCAATTTGAAAATTTGTATCACTATTCGATTCGCACTGAACTCTCTTAGCTTGAAGTTCTATATCACACTTCTGAGCCTCGCAAATTTACTGAAGAAATACCGGTCTAGCTCTTAACTCAGCTAGTATCGAACCATCATCAGATAAAGTCAATCGCGTATTCCTTACTCTCAAAGCAAAG
This sequence comes from Gossypium sturtianum, assembly GCA_025698515.1. NCBI lineage: Eukaryota > Viridiplantae > Streptophyta > Magnoliopsida > Malvales > Malvaceae > Gossypium > Gossypium sturtianum. Next base: position 130,980,905 of record CM046948.1, read on the forward strand.
AAAGAGTTCCTACTTAAAGCATCAGGAACTACATTCGTCTTTCTCGAATGATAATCGATTACCAACTCATAGTCTTTCAACAGCTCGAGCCATCCCCGTTGCCGCAAGTTCAAATCTTTTTGAGTCATCAAGTACTTTAAACTCTTGTGATCGGCAAAGATATGGCACTTCTCCCTGAACAAATGGTGTATCCAAATCTTTAAAGAAACACAATGGCAGCGAATTCCAAATCGTGCGTCGGGTAGTTCTTCTCATACGGCTTTGATAAACCATAATTTATACATATTTTAATCCCACATTTAGCATCCTTTTTGGATGATTTGTCATTTGAATTATGGAATTTGATGCTTCTAATCCTTTAATTTCATGTTTTATACTTAGGAGAGCATCGGAGGTCAAAAGGAACGAGAAACGGGCCGAAAATGGAGAAAATGGGCTTATCTTAGAGACTCACACGGCCTGGACTATGACCCACGGCCGTGTGTTTCGAGTAACAATCGAGACACGGCCTAGAACATCATACACGGCCAGATTACACGACCATGTGTGGCAAACAGGGTCGACCACGGCCAAGGAAGTCGACCACGGGCATGTCACACGGGCGTGTCCCTGTTTTAACCAAGATGAGTTTCATTAGGAATGGGATACTTAGAGGCATAGAAAGACATTCCAAAAGCCTATATAAACACCCTAAAGGCTAACCTTCAGGGGGCGTCCAGCTAGGCCAAGGAGCCAAGCCAGAGAGGCTAGAATTGTGGGATTTACTCGAAGAAAGCTAGTTTATTCATCTCAAGATGCCGAAATCATACTCAAGACAGAGGATCTCTCCTTCAATTCCTTCAGGGGGTTTTAGGGTTTTTTTATGTTTTGTTTTATATTTTTTTTTGAGATGTATTCTTTTATGATTATGAGCTAAACCCCTCAGATACCTGAGGGGGGTGAAACCTAAGACGGATCTTGTTATTGTTTTCTGAACTATATGATAAATACTTGATTTGTTCTTAACTATGTGTTCTTAATTCTTGTTTTGATATTTCAAGATATTGATTCAAGTATTGATGTGCTTAGTCAGTGGAAGAATATTCCCTGTTTAAGAGTAGATCTAGCATAGTTAAGCGGAGTTGATCGCAACCCTAGAGATAGGATGACAAAAATCTATCGGATTAGGGTCAAACCTAATATGGGAGTACATAGATCGAGTTAATGCAATCCTAGGGGTTTTAATTAGAAAGATATTTCAATTAATCAACCTAGGGTTAGACGTTAGTAGCCTCGAGAGAGGTATTAATATAAATTAGGGAATCCTACGGATCAAGTCAAGTGAATAAATAGCCTGGTTTAGAGTTAAATAACAAGTGAAGTCTAGGTGGATTTTTCCTTGGGTATTGTCTTAATCAATTGGTTTTTCCCACAAGTATTTTCCCCAATTCATTCTTTGTGTCTTAGCGTCTTTAGCTTAGTAGTTAGTTAATTTTAGAATAAACAACAAATCCCTTAATTCTTAGGCTAAATAATAAAAAGAAAGTCAATATTAGTACTTTTGGTTCCTTTGGGTTAGACATTCCGATCTTGCCACTAAGCTATACTACTATTCGGTAGGTGCACTTGCCTCAATCGTGGTGATAGTTAGTTTCTAGGCTAGACCATTTATTTTATAAATATTAAGACTCTCGACACACGATCAAGTTTTTGGCGTCGTTGCTGGGGAACTAAGATATTAGGAACACTTGATTTTTATTACTTTAGCCATTTTATTTATTTGCAATTTATTTTTATTTTTTATTTTATTTTAAATTTGCTAATTTTTCTCTTTCTTTGCTTCTTGTAGGTATTTCTAGTTTATGACTAGAAGAAACTGTCGAGACCCTTTGATTTTTGATGATGAAATAAAACATACCGCTTCGCATGAAACCAAAGAGATGTCACTGAATATTTATTAGTGGCAAGACATGAGGACAATGCCTAATAAAGCAGTCGGTGTTTTCATCCTTGACGCGGTCACCATGTTATCTAACCAGGTAGAGCTTTTAAATAAAAAAAAGTAATGGTTTGTATGGTTCTCTGTGCAGTACATCCGTGTCTGATGACGATACATATGGAGGAGGGGTGAACAACAAATAATATCTATCCTACAACCCTAGCACAGAGAACGAACAAGTCAACTATATGGGTAACTATTCTAGACCTCAAAATAATCTTTATAGTAACACATATAATGCAGGTTGGAGGTACCATCCCAATTTCTCGTGGGGTGGTCAAGGTAATCAAAGACCGCAACTTCCTCTAGGTTTTCAACAACCACCTCACCAGCAGGAAAAGAAGCCGAACTTTAAGGAGATGCTAACGAAATTTATCTCGGTGCCAGAAACACGCTTCTAAAACATTGAAACGGCATTGAAAACTCAACAAGAATCGATTCAAAGGATTGAGAATCAAATTTGACAATTAGTGAAGATAGTTTCCGAAGGGCAACCAGGTAACTTACATAGTAACACCAACCCAAAAGAACATGTGAAGGAAGTTACACTAAGGAGTGGAAAGGGGTTGGTTGAAGCTGAAAAGAAGATCCCACAAGAAATTAATAAGGAAAAAGGTGAGGAAGTAAACGAGAATGTAATACCGGAACCTAAAGAATATAACCCACCGATCACGTATCCAGCAAAGTTGAAGAAAGACTGCATGGATGCACAATTAGGTAAGTTTCTCGAACTCTTTAAACAATTTCATATTAACGTACCTTTTGTTGAAGCTATTTCGCAGATGCCTACGTACGCAAAATTCTTAAAAGAGCTTTTAACAAATAAAAGGAAGTTTGAAGAGCTATCAACAGTGGAACTTAACGATGAATGCTCAGCTATTCTCTAAAATAAGCTACCAACAAAATTGAAAGATCCAGGGAGTTTTACTATTCCTTGTTTAATTGGTAGTTTAAATGTTAACCATGCTTTGGCTGATTTAGGGGCAAGTATTAATGTCATGCCCTATAATATGTTCCTCAAACAACCATTATGCAAATAACAGGTAAGTCTAGCTCAAGACTTTAAACGAGCGCTTCTTGGGAGGCAACCCGAGCACTAACCCCCTTAATTTTCATATTTTTTATTTTTAGCACCTAACTAAAAACTAACCAATTTATTAAGCACAGGTTTCCCTACCCACACGGCCTCGAACACGGGCGTGGTCGTGGCCGTGTAAGAACAGGGCAAAACTATCCCCAAAAACACGGGCTACGATAAAACACCATGGCTGTGCGATGCGGCCGTGGTCGATACTGACTAAAGAACACGGGCGTGTGATCCTCTACACGCCCGTGGGACCTTTGAGTCCATTTATTTTTTCTTTTTCTCTTATTTTCATTTTTAATTTCTTTTCTTTTATCTTTCTCGTCTTTAATTTAGGTTCAATGGGCTGTTAACGAACGACCACACCACCACCGGAGTATCCTTCCCACCTTCACCTCTCTCCAACTTTACCGTTTCTTTTCATTGACTCTATCCAAAATTTAGGAAGTTTCACTTATCTCCGTATCTTATGATTTTATTACTATATTACTATTATCTATCTTTGTACATTGAGGACAATGTACATCTTAAGTGTTGGGGGGGTTAACTACAGTATTATTTGAAAATCCCTAAATTATGTCTTATTCTTAAGTAAATTTTCTCATGTTACTATTAGAATGAAATTTCTTTTGATTTATGATTTTCATTGATATGTTTTGGATTAAGTCATAATTAATTGTGCAATGATGATTTAAACTTTAGGAGACTCAAGAATCAATCATGATGAGTTTATTTTTAGAATTAAAAACTTTTTAGGTTGTCTACCTGAATCTAATTATTACCTTGAAGTTGAAATTTACAAGGTTGATATCAAAAACCCATAATTTCTATGAGATCTTGAGCCTTTTAGAGCATACATTCCTTTTCTTGCTCACTTTATTGATTATGAGTGTGTCAACATTGATTTGTTATTCTAGAACTTGCTTCGATTATACATGTCGAGACCACACCTTTGATTTGATATACAGAGATGATAAAGGCACTTAGGTTTTAACCCACTTACTCCACTAAAAGCCTACCCTCACAATTAATCCCTAGTGAACCCCTTTGATCCTAACAACCCTTTTATTGACTCACCCACCAATATTAACTCAAAACCCATCTTGTATTTGTTATCACCATTTCTCTTGACCACCCTTATATCGAGTTTTGATTTGATCGGTTTCCTAATTATTTTATTCATTTCAGTAGTTGAATCCATCTTTTATTATATGATTTGTTCTTAAAAAAAACGTTAGGAATTCTATTCATCATTAGTTCTATGTTCTATGAGCTTAAAATAGTTAAATTCACATCTTTAGAAGAAGCTCGTGTTATTAGTATTACAAGTTTTTGATGTAATTATTCATTATCAGTTCGTTGTTCTAGTTATGTAATTTGTCAGGTCAATCTCGATTCTAACTGTAACAGTCCGGTTCATACCCTAGTCAGAACAGTGGTTTCGGGACCACAAATCTGAGTCTGTATAATATTTTAATATTAATTTCTGTGCCGTTGATATGTGACTAAGCATGTGGTAAAGTTTCGTAAGTTAATTTGTCTATTTGTGTGCTTAATTTGTGAAAAGGATTAAATTGCATTAAATGCAATATTAGCATGTTTTATGTAAGGAAATCTATTTGCTAATGTCTTTATTTTATGAGGTCCTTAAAAGGTTATTATGCCATTATGAGTAAGTGGACATTTATATCCATGCATTATAAGATGATAAAATTGTTTCATTAATGTTATATTTATTATTTGTTAATTACATGATATTTAATAAAACAAAAGGCTTAAAAATAAGCCATTATCATCCATATTGCCGAAACATAAAAGAAAAGAAAAAGGAAATTGAGCTAGGGCATTCGGCTAGCTTTTGATTCAATTCAAGGTATGTTTTGCTTCGGTTTTTGATAATTCCTACGTTTTTGCAATCGTTGCTTCGTAAACTTTGAAATCTATGTCTTAATTTTGAGAATTGATGATGTTTTTGAAATGTGTCTTTGATGAACACATGAGCTTTGAAATGTTTGATGGTGAAAAATAAAAGATATTTGTTTGATTATCATAGTTTGTATTTGAAGTTTTATTAAATTTGAGTATTTTGGATTCAATTGAGAAAATAGTATTTTGAGGGACTAAATTGTGAAATAAATGAAATGTTTGGACTTGTATGAGATACATGAACATTCGGCTAAGCATGGGCATAAGCAAATTTTGTGTATTTTGTGATTTTGTGAAATAGGGACTAAAATGTCCAAATGTGAAAATGTGAGGGCTAATTTGTAAATTGCCCTAAATATGTGTTTTTGGATTAAATTGAATGAGTTGTTGAATAAATGGATTGAATTTGAATATGTATAGATCAAGAACCGAAGAAAATGGACTTAGATCGCAGGAAATCAAAAGTAATCGAGTAGTCGTATCCGTTTCCATTAAACCGAACTAGAGTTAAGTTAATATACAAATAAATGAATTTGAATTGACTTAATTGTGCATATATGAAATTTTAATTGCTATGAATATGTTCGAGATGAGATATATGCAAAATTCGAGAATTGGTATCGACTAAATATTGATGTCCGAGAAGCCCCGTCTGAACCTAGGAATAGATAGGATAGTATATGTCATGACATAGGTATCTGTCCTGTTTTATCTTGTAAGACCACGTCTGGGACGTTGGCGTTGATTTGAGACTTCGTGTAAGGCCTCGTCTGGGACGTTGGCATCGATATAAGTTTTATGAGTAAGACCACGTCTAGGACGTTAGCATCGATATAAGCTTTACGTGTAAGCCCGTATGCGTCCGACATCGGCATCGTATTGATATGTGTAAGACCGTTGCGGACAATGGCATCAATGTCTCGAGTGCATGTAAGACCTCGTCTGGGACGTTGGCATTGTACAACCATTTCGAACCTTCTGAGTATTATACTAGATCCTTTACGGTTCAATAGACAAGTCTGAGGTACGAATTGCAAATCCGAGCTATGATAAATTAAGTGATTGATTGTCCGTTCCAGGTACGTTTGATATATATACACAAAGTGTGTATATAAGGTAAGTACCTATGTGATCTTACTATGATTCTTAAATTGATGAATGTGGAAAATATGGCAAAAGATATGGACCAAAGAATATATGTGAGGAATTTGCTATGTATATGAAATGTGCCAATGTGGTATTATGCTCATATGTTTTATATGTTAAGTTTATTTGTAAATGACTTACTAAGCTTTTGGAAAGCTTACTCTGTGCAATGTTTTCTCTGTTTTATAGGTCGTCAAAGCTCTCAAGGCTCGGGACCAAGTCAAGGATCGTCATCACACTACTAAAATCATTTTGGTACATTTTGAAAATATATAAAGTTAGATATGGCATGTATAGGCTAGTATTTTAGTACAAGTTGGTATGTGATCTTAGCCATGTGATTTGGCTATTTTTGAATTAAGACTTTGCTTAAATGAATGTGATACATGATGCATATTTTGGTATGGTGAAAGCATGTGAAATGGCCAAGGTTTGAGTGAGCAAATGAATGAATTATGCTTGTAATGATATGAGTTTTATTCTTTGAATTGGTCATGGTTGGAAATGGTATTGAATGCATGGTTTGAATGATTATTTTGGTATGTTTTTGATGGTTATAGGTGCATGAGATATGTTGGAAAATATGGCGTGTAGGTTGACCCTTATGGGTGGCATTTTGGCCTTGTAAATGGCCTATAATGCCACACGATTGTGGCACACGGGCGTGCCTAAGACCGTGGTTGAATTGGAAAAATGTAGCTTAAATAGCACACGGCCTCGACATGGGCGTGTCAGCTGGCCGTGGTTTATAAGTCAGTAGCTAGCTAAGATCACACGGCCATGGCACACGGGCGTGCTTGTGGGCTGTGTTGGAAAAGTTAGTATATGGTTTGGTAGCACACGGACGTGCCAAGTAACCGTGTTGATATAGTAAGTATGTAAACATGGATGGACACACGGGAGTGTCTAGAAGCCGTTGAGGGCACACGGTCTCCTACCACAGGCGTGCCTCCCTTGAAAGTTAGAAAAGTTTTTAAGTTTCATGAAATTTCATATGTGTTTCAGTTTAGTCCCAACTCGATTTATATGCATGCTTTGGGTCTCGATGACTCATCTACGAGACACTATGATCGTTAATGATGAATGTAATGTATGAAGTGTTGTGTAAGTTTTCGATCTGTCCGGTAGTGCCTTTAACCCTAATTCGGCGTTGGATACGGGTTAGGGGTGTTACATTTGGTTAGTATCAGAGCTACGGTTTAGCCGATTCTCGAACTAACGTAGTGTGTCAGAGTCTAGCTATTCATGCCATATTTCTGAATTGTGATAATGTGATGAATCCTGACGTATAAATGTGATTTCTGTATAGTAATCGATCCCGAAAGAGCCGTAGTTGACGACGTAGAAAGCAATGCGCCTGATCCCACGCAAGGGACAGTGCCTTCTGAATCGAGACCGACTACTAGTGGATAATCCCCCTCAGACTACAGTTGTGCCACCGGTTATGCGTCCAAATCTGTTAAATAAGACTCCGGTAGACAAGATTCGCAAGTATGGAGCTGAAGAATTCTGATCTACTAATGATGATGATGCTGAAAAGGCTGAGTTTTGGTTAGAGAATACGATTCGGGTATTCAATGAAATGTCTCTGACTCCGGATGAATGCATAAAGTGTGTGGTATCATTACTCCGAGATGCAGCTTACCAATGGTGGAAAACTCTTATTTCTGTTGTTCCGAGAGAACGAGTTACATGAGACTTCTTTCAGATTGAGTTTCGGAAGAAATATATCAGTGAGAGATTTGTTGATCAGAAACGAAAGGAATTTCTGGAACTTAAACAGGGTAGAATGACTGTTTCTGAGTATGAACGAGAATTTGTGAGACTGAGTCAGTATGCTCGAGAATGTGTATCATCTGAAGCTATAATGTGCAAAAGATTTGAAGACGGACTTAATGAAGACATCCGTTTGCTAGTTGGTATTTTAGAAATAAAAAATTTCATTGTACTCGTTGACCGAGTGTAACATCCCCAAACCCGGCCCATTCACTACGACCGAATCTGGTTATGTCACTGGGAAAAGACGGTTGAAAATCTTCTTAATTTAAAATAAAACATCGTAGTTTGCTGAATTTTGGAAACATATCTTTGGAATAAAACTTTGCTATTAAACTCATTCATTTTTAAAACTTTAGTTTATAATATCCAATTTGAATAAATAGGTTGCAAACCATAAATCATTTTCACGTAGCAATTTAATTTGAATAAACCATAGTTAAAGTAATACCAAAAACATAAAATGGCCTTTATTACAACCCAACAATTCAAATAAAGTACTTATATCAAAATCAAGCATGAAATAATTGAACATCATCTTCGGCATGGGCCACCTTGTCCTCTCCGATCCCGGTCCCACTTTATGCACTACGAAATGGTTAAGGAAAAAGGTGAGTCACCCGGACTCGGTGTGCTACCCTTTTTCCCGATTAGCAAAATATCACATACAAACATAATCATGATCATCATGCATCCCAATCATATGCACCCAATCCTAACCGTCCATACACCTTTTCTACCGTGTGGTACCAAACCACCGGGTGGTGCCAAACCACCGTGACATATAGTCACAATGTGTTACCAAAACACTTTGGTGTCCCAAAGACACGTTTGTGCTACCCAAGCACCGGTGACCAAGTCACAAATCCAATGATGGGGCTAACCCATCGTGTGATACCCAATCACTAGCGACGATCCCATATCTCATGTGGGGCCAACCCACGGTGGTGTTAACCACGAGGACAAGTCGCAATGAGGTGCCCAACCTCCGTGTCCCAAAGACACAAATGTGCTACCAAAGCACCGTGGTGGCCGTAGTCACAATAATCGAATGATGGGGCCAACCCATCGTGTGTGATACCCAATCACTAGCGAGACGATCCCATATCTCAATGTGGGGCCAACCCACGCGTGGTGTTAACCACGGGACAAGTCGCAATGAGGTGCCCAACCTCTGGTGTCCCAAAGACACAAATGTGCTACCAAAGCACTTTGGTGACCCAAAGTCACAAAGTGTGTTACCAAAACACCGGTGCTCGTCGGCACAAAATATCACCGCTGCTCCTCCTCTCATATCACCCATCAACATACCATACTCATGTAACCATGCATATCATACAAATCATGCATATCATGCCAACATGTCTAGCATTACATCTCAAAGCATACATAACATGGATCATAATACCCAAGGTATCCATAATAGAACTTGTAATAAATTAAACTTACCCAGAATCGTACACATACCCCATTTGGGTATCCAATAATCCATCATCTTCGTCATGATTATAATAGGCAAACAGGTTTAATAACAATATTACTAAGTATAGTGTGTTAGTTTACACACACGATTACTAATGCGACTATCAAATCCGTAGATCAAGATCTAACGCACTAGATCCCCCATTCCTTAACACTTTTCGAGCACTAGCCACAACCCGAGATATGCGAGATCAAGCCTTCCCCTACAATCGGCCAAAACTAAACAACATAATCATGCTAATCAACCTTTAAGGGTATAATCGTAATTTTACCTACTAAGGGTATTTTCGTAAATTCACACCGCAATGGCCTTTACGAAGGCCTAATGTCGCCACTAGCGACTCATTACCACTTCCGGTTGCCTGCGGACGATTGGGCCTAAAACCCGATTTCGCCCATCCGGGCCCACACGCTCGTGTGGCCCACCTAACACGAATCTAGCCACGTATATAACTTCCACCTAGTCTAGTTCAACATATACTAACCAATCATGCAATTTACTCATATGGGCCCACGGGCCCATTGGGCCCACTTCGCCCATCGAGGCCCAGCGACCCCCAACCCACGAGAATACTGCGATGGCCTCAACTATCGCGTGAAGCCCCACACGTGCGCTCGCACGCTCGTGTAACTACTATTGCCGTGGATCGCACTTCGGCATTTGCCGCTCTACAACTAGAGTAGAGAGAGTTACACACCGATAGGACTCAGGGCTAATCCGCTCCGATCACTCTTGTGCCCAAACGCCCTCCAAGATGTGTTTACTCTCCTCCTAGGATGCTCCTTATATAGCTAGCTCTTCACCTTCATTCTTTGTGTCTTTCCGATGTGGGATCCCTTCACAAGAGAGTTTAAATTCAATGAAACTCTTCCCGTCCAGCATCATGAAAATAAATACTCCTTTGCTTCTCATGAGATTCGAACCCAGGCTCCCTTGCAACATAATCCACGCTGCTAGCCACTTGGCCACAAGCTCCTCTTGTGTCTCAAACCATGCGCAACTAAATGTAAACTATGGGCCAAATTCTAAGGTCCAAGCAAAAAGAAACCAAAATGCAAAAGCCAAGACTTGAACCTTGGACCTCCTTCCTTCCCTTGTGGCGTCACCCCCTTGTATCTTATGTGGCGTCACTTTGCCACTACACCACACACTCTACTTGTGTTATTTTCCTCCATATTTTATTCTTAAGGCCTATCTCACCAACTTCGGGTTTTTTTCACCTAAAATCAAAATTTCCCCAAAGCCCATATTTGATCCGGGACTTCATAGAAGCCTTCTAACCTTCCAAAATCACTTATCCAATAGGTCCAACTTGAATTTAAGCCGGTCTCTTGTTCTCCAAAAATTTAAACGCTACTACGCCTAAGGCCCATTGGGCTCAATTCTCCTAGGCCCAATTCCTTTTACCCTAAAAATCTAAATTTTCCAAAGCCTTCCTTCTCATCCCAACATTCTTAGAGCCTCTAAAACTCAACCAAGCACTCCCAAAACCTACTAACACTTGATTTATACCCCATATGCACAAATTTCCTAAACCAGTGGTGTTACAATTCTACCCTCCTTAAAATAATTTCGTCCTCGAAATTACTTGTCTAAACTAACGATCCAATTCTCTCCACTACGCTATCGCTGCGCACTCTGATCTCCAAGAGCTAACATACTTTACGAGCAAAAAAACAACCAGTCACCAAAAATGTCTCTACCACGTCCACGAGAAGTACGACCACGCCCCCTAGAACTCATATCTAGCGTCGCGATTTAATCTGATTAAAAGTTTTATGCATTAGAAATTTTGTTCCACTGTTTAATCCACGAGCAAATTTTATGAGCAAGTTTCGAAGTCGTTCTTCGAGCAATCAAAGTTTCATCCCAAGTTCTCTGTTCTAATTCAAACATTCACATACTTCACTAAAGACACATTCATTCATCCATGTCACTTTCTTGAGCATTCCCAACCCAGGGGTAATTTTGACATTTTCCTACAGGGGTATTTTTGGTAATCAGAAATCGAGAAAACATCTTTCAAAATCGATTTAGAGTTTCACAAACCAAAGGGGTAAGTTTGAAAAATTTTAAAATGTAAAATTTTAAAGCAACAAGGCTAATCCCTTTTAGTTTTAATAATCTGGTTTAGCCTATGAACAAGTCCTCTTGGTTAAGGTGAACCGTAGCTACGCACTGTAGGATTCTGCGAAGAGGAGGTGAGTCACGAGGGCCTGCTAAGTACCTAGCTCTTAGGATCCACTCCTAGACATGCGCACACACAGGTTGCCACACCTTAACTCGGCGACTTAATCACAGGTTGTTTACGAGCTTTAAATTTTATGCAAGTGTTTGAGTAGACTAATCCTAGGGTCCAACAGATCCTAGTATTCTATTCTACGAGCCCAAATAAACCCATAACAATTCATACAAACAAATCACTTCAAAAGTCCGAAGTACTTACCTGGTGGACTTCGGGTCGGAGGTACAGGTGCCATGCCAGAGTACCTGAAAATGTTTCAGAAAAAACCCGTATTTTTGAAAAGCCCATTTTGAAACGTTTTTGGGCCCAAAACCCTCAGCCGAGTTTTGAACCGGGCTCGATATTAAATCAGTAACATCCCCAAACCCGCCCATTCACTACGAATCGAAATCTGGTTATGTCACTTTGGGAAAAAGACGGTTGAAAATCTTCTTAATTTAAAATAAAACATCGTAGTTTGCTTTGAATTTTGGAAACATATCTTTGGAATAAAACTTTGCTATTAAACTCATTCATTTTTAAAACTTTAGTTTATAATATCCAATTTGAATAAATAGGTTGCAAACCATAAATCATTTTCACGTAGCAATTTAATTTAAATAAACCATAGTTAAAGTAATACCAAAAACATAAAATGGCCTTTATTACAACCCAACAATTCAAATAAAGTACTTATATCAAAATCAAGCATGAAATAATTGAACATCATCTTCGGCATGGGCCACCTTGTCCTCTCCGATCCCGGTCGACTTTATGCACTACGAAATGGTTAAGGAAAAGGTGAGTCACCCAGACTCAGTGTGCTACCCTTTTTCCCTGATTAGCAAAATATCACATACAAACATAATCATGATCATCATGCATCCCAATCATATGCACCCAATCCTAACCGTCCCATACACCTTTTCTACCCTGTGTGGTACCAAACCACCGGTGGTGCCAAACCACCGGTGACATATAGTCACAATGTGTTACCAAAACACTTTGGTGTCCCAAAGACACGTTTGTGCTACCCAAGCACCGTGACCAAAGTCACAAATCCAATGATGGGGCCAACCCATCGTGTGATACCCAATCACTAGCGACGATCCCATATCTCATGTGGGGCCAACCCACGGTGGTGTTAACCACGAGGGACAAGTCGCAATGAGGTGCCCAACCTCTGTGTCCCAAAGACACAAATGTGCTACCAAAGCACTAGTGACCGTAGTCACAATAATCGAATGATGGGGCCAACCCATCGTGTGATACCCAATCACTAGCGAGACGATCCCATATCTCAATGTGGGGCCAACCCACGGTGGTGTTAACCACGAGGACAAGTCGCAATGAGGTGCCCAACCTCCGTGTCCCAAAGACACAAATGTGCTACCAAAGCACTTGGTGACCCAAAGTCACAAAGTGTGTGTTACCAAAACACTGGTGCTCACAAGGCACAAAATATCACCGCTCCCTCCTCTCATATCACCCATCAACATACCATACTCATGTAACCATGCATATCATACAAATCATGCATATCATGCCAACATGTCTAGCATTACATCTCAAAGCATACATAACATGGATCATAATACCCAAGGTATCCATAATAGAACTTGTAATAAATTAAACTTACCCAGATATCGTACACATACCCCATTTGGGTATCCAATAATCCATCATCTTTGTCATGATTTTAATAGGGAAACAGGTTTAATAACAATATTACTAAGTATAGTGTGTTAGTTTACACACTGATTACTAATGCGACTATCAAATCCAGTAGATCAAGATCTAACGCACTAGATCCCCATTCCTTAACACTTTTGAGCACTAGCCACAACCCGAGATATGCGAGATCAAGCCTTCCCCTACAATCGGCAAAAAACTAAACAACATAATCATGCTAATCAACCTTTAAGGGTATAATCGTAATTTTACCTACTAAGGGTATTTTAGTAATTCACACACCGCAATGGCCTTTACGAAGGCCTAATGTCGCCACTAGCGACTCATTTCCACTTCAGGTTGCCCGGACGATTGGGCCTAAAACCCGATTTGGCCCATCCGGCCCCACACGCTCGTGTGGCCCACCTAACACGAATCTAGCCACGTATATAACTTCCACCTAGTCTAGTTCAACATATACTAACCAATCATGCAATTTACTCATATGGGCCCACGGGCCCATTGGGCCCACTTCGCCCATCGAGGCCCAAGCGGCCCCAACCCACGAGAATACTACGATGGCCTCAACTATCGCGTCGTCGAAGCCCCACACGCGTGCGCGCGCGCTCGTGTAACTACTATTGCCGTGGCCGGCACTTCGGCATTTTGCCGCTCTACAACTAGAGTAGAGAGAGTTACACACCGATAGGACTGCAGGGCTAATCCGCTCCGATCACTCTTGTGCCCAAACGCCTCCAAGATGTGTTTACTCTCCTCCTAGGATGCTCCTTATATAGCTAGCTCTTCACCTTCATTCTTTGTGTCTTTCCGATGTGGGATCCCTTCTTCATGAGAGTTTAAATTCAATCAAAAACTCTTCCCGTCGCATCATGAAATAAATACTCCTTTGCTTCTCATGAGATTCGAACCTGGCTCCCTTGCAACATAATCCACGCTGCTAGCCACTTGGCCACAAGCTCCTCTTGTGTCTCAAACCATGCGCAACTAAATGTAAACTATGGGCCAAATTCTAAGGTCCAAGCAAAAAGAAACCAAAATGCAAAAGCCAAGACTTGAACCTTGGACCTCCTTCCTTCCCTTGTGGCGTCACCCCCTTGTATCTTATGTGGCGTCACTTTGCCACTACACCACACACTCTACTTGTGTTATTTTCCTCCATATTTTATTCTTAAGGCCTATCTGCCAACTTCCAGGGTTTTTTTCCACCTAAAATCAAAATTTCCCCAAAGCCCATATTTGATCCCGGGACTTCATAGAAGCCTTCTAACCTTCCAAAATCACTTATCCAATAGGTCCAACTTGCATTTAAGCCGGTCTCTTGTTCTCCAAAAATTTAAACGCTACTACGCCTAAGGCCCATTGGGCTCAATTCTCCTAGGCCCAATTCCTTTTTACCCTAAAAATCTAAATTTTCCAAAGCCTTCCCTTCTCATCCCAACATTCTTAGAGCCTCTAAAACTCAACCAAGCACTCCCAAAAACCTACTAACACTTGATTTATACCCCATATATGCAAAATTTCTAAAAACCGGTGTTACACCGAGCTTGTAAAGCGAGAGGCACTTGGGAAAGATAAAAAAAAAAGCTAAGTCCGATACTTGACATATGAAAAAGAGATTTCAGAGTAAATAATTTCAATCTACTCTGAAAAGATTCAGGGATAATGTGAGATATTCGAACAGAAATCAATCTAGACCGCAAATGAGTTCCAAAACTCCAGTAACTTGATGCTTGATGTTGGTAATGTCCGGATTGAGAGACACGAATGTAAACATTTTGGAAAAAGGCATCCGGAAGTCAGTAGATTGAGCAGCGAGCTTACTTGGATGTGGATCACTTGATCATTTTATCAGTGATTGCCCTGAGCCTATTGAGCCAGAGAAGGTTCAAAATTTGAGATCTGATATTGCACCTGTGAGGGGTAGACCATCGAAGAATGTAAAGAATGTCAGTGGTAGTCAGAGAACTACAAGAGACAATGTTGTCGATCTGAAGCTAGGCGCTGCGAGCTATCTTTGTCTGAGCTCGAGAGGAAGCTTCATCGCTTTGACGTTATAACGAGTACTTTTACTCTTTATGATACTTCTGTGATTACTTTGATAGACCCTAATTCTACGCATTCATATATATGTATGAATTTAGTATTCAGCAAGACTTTGCCTGTAAAGTCTACTAAGTTTACTATAAAAGTATTGAACCCCTTAGGTAAAAGTGTCCTTGTTGACAAAGTATGCAAGAACTGTCCGTTAATGTTTCGAGATATCTATTTTCCTACTGATCTGATGTTGTTGCGATTTGACGAGTTTGATATTATTTTGGGTATGGATTGGTTGTTTTTGCATGATGTGGTTGTAAATTGTAAAAGAAAGACTGTTGATTCGAGATGTCAGAATAATGAAACTGTGTGGATTGAGTCTAATGATATAAATGAATTGTCTGCTGTGAAATCGGTTTTGAAAGCTCAAAGTTATGTGAAAAAGGGATATGAAGCATATTTCGCTTATGTTATTGACTCGAATGTGTCTGAAAAAAAAATTGAGTCAGTGCCTGTTGTCTGTGAATATTCTGATATGTTTCCGAAAGAATTGCCTGGTTTGCCTCCGATACGTGAAGTTGAATTTGGTATTGAGTTGTTACCGGGTACTACACCTATTTCAATAGCTCCGTATAGAATGGCACCAACAGAGCTGAAAGAGTTAAAGTCACAGTTACAAGAATTGACTGATAGAGGGTTTGCTAGACCGAGTTTCTCACCTTGGGGTGCTCCCGTTCTGTTTGTGGAAAAGAAAGATGGCACGATGAGAATGTGCATCGATTACTGTCAGTTGAATAAGGTGACAATAAAGAACAAATATCCGTTGTCCAGAATTGATGATTTCTTTGATCGGTTAAAAGGAGCTACTGTATTGTCCAAGATTGATCAGAGATCGGGATATTACCAGCTGAGAGTTAAAGATTCAGACATTCCGAAGACTGTTTTCAGAATGAGGTACAGGCATTATGAGTTTTTAGTTATGCCATTTGGACTAACCAATGCACCTGCTATTTTTATGGAACTGATGAACAGAATTTTCAGACCGTACCTAGATCAATTTGTTGTAGTATTTATTGACGACATTTTGATTTACTCACGGGATGAGACTAAGCCTGCTAAACATTTGAGAATCGTATTGCAAACTCTGCGAGAAAAGAAATTGTACGCAAAATTTAGTAAATGCGAATTCTAGTTACACGAGGTTAGTTTTCTGGGGCATATTGTGTCAGCTTCTGGAATTCGAGTTGATCCGAGCAAGATTTCTGCTATTCTGGATTGGAAACCTCCGAGGAACGTGTCTGAAGTCCGTAGCTTTTTGGGCCTAGCTGGTTATTATCGTCGATTTGTGAAAGGATTTTCAGTGATAGCTACTCCGTTGACGAAATTACTTCAGAAGATGTTAGATTTGAATGATCCGGTAGATGTCCAGAAAAGTTTTGATCAGTTGAAAACTCTATTAACGGAAGCTCCAGTGTTAGTACAGCCAGAATCGGGCAAAGAATTTGTGATTTACAATAATGCTTCGTTAAATGGGCTGGATGTGTTTTGATGCAGGAAGGCAAAGTCGTAGCTTATGCTTCGAGACAATTAAAGCCGCATGAAAAGAATTATCCGACGCACGACCTCGAGTTAGCTGCAATTGTGTTTGCACTTAAGATTTGGCGCCATTATTTGTATGGTGAGAAATGTCACATATTTTCATATCAGAAAAGTTTGAAGTATTTAATGACTTAGAAAGATTTGAACCTGCGTCAGAGAAGATGGCTTGAGTTGTTAAAAGATTACGAGCTTGTGATAGATTATCATCCTGGTAAAGCAAATGTTGTTGCAGATGCACTGAGTCGAAAATCATTGTTTGCACTACGCGCTTTGAATGCTCAGCTAGATTTATCTGATGATAGTTCTGTGTTAGCTTAATTAGAAGTGAAACCGTTGTTTGTACAACAAATATGTGTTGCTCAGAAGGTAGATAATGAACTGCTAGCGAAGCAAGCTCAGTGTGAAGTGAATTCTGAATCTGAATTTCGAGTTGTTGATGATTGTTTGAGATTTCGAGATCGTATCTGTATTTCGAGAAATCCGGAGTTGATTTAGCTGATTTTGAGTGAAGCACATAACAGTCGTCTTTCTGTTCATCCGGGAAGTACGAAAATGTATCAGGATTTAAAATGACACTATTGGTGGTCTGGTATGAAACAAGACATTTCTGACTTTGTTTCGAAATGTTTAGTCTGTCAGCAAGTAAAAGCCGAACATCAAGTTCCGTCTGGATTGCTTCAGCCGATTCTGATTCCTGAATGGACATAGGATAGAATAACAATGGACTTTGTTTCTGGTTTGCCTCAGACTTCGAGAAAGAAAGATACAATTTGGGTCATAGTTGACCGACTGATGAAATCTGCCCATTTTATTCCGGTAAGATCTGATTATTTACTTGATAGATTAGCCGAGCTATATATCTCCGAGATTGTTAGATTGCACGGAGTGCCACTATCCATTGTGTCAGATAGAGATCCGAGGTTTACATCAAGATTCTGGAAGAAAATGCAAGAAGCTTTGGGTACGAAATTACACTTCAAGATCTGACTTTTCATCCGCAAACAGATGGTCAGTCTGAACGAATCATTCAGATTCTCGAAGATATGTTAAGATGCTGTGTACTTGAGTTTCATGGTTCATGGGAACAGTATCTACCGTTGATCGAATTTGCGTATAATAATAGTTTTCAGTCGAGTATCAGAATGGCACCATATGAAGCTCTGTATGGACAAATGTCGTACCCCTCTGTATTGGACTGAACTCAGTGAAAATAAGCTACACGGTGTTGATTTGATAAAAGATTTAGAACAGAAAGTGAAACTGATCCGAGATTGTTTGAAAGCAGCATCTGATCGTCAGAAGTCGTATGCAGACTTGAAACGTAAAGATATAGAATTTGAGATTGGCGACAAAGTATTTTTGAAAGTGTCACCGTGGAAGAAAGTGCTCCGTAAAGGCAAGTTGAGTCCGAGGTTCATCAGACCGTATGAGATGATTGAGCGAGTTGGACCTGTCGCATATCGATTGTTGTTGCCTTTCGAGCTAGAAAAGATTCATAATTTATTTCATGTCTCGATGCTCCGTAGATATCGATCTGATCCGTCACATGTAATTGTTCCATCTGAAATTGAAATCTGATCTGATATGACATAGGAAGAAGAACCGATCCATATTCTTGCTAGTGAGGTGAAAGAGTTAAGAAATAAGAAAATTCCGTTAGTAAAAGTACCATGGAATCGACACGGAATAGAAGAGGCTACGTGGGAGCTTGAAGATTCAATGAGACGGCAATATCCGAATCTGTTTAACGGTAAGATTTTTGGGGACGAAACTCCTTAAGGGGGGAGAATTGTAACAGTCCGGTTCATACCCTAGTCGAACGAGTGGTTTCGGGACCACAAATCTGAGTCAGATAATATTTTAATATTATTTTACGTGCCCGTTGATATGTGACTAAGCATGTGGTAAAGTTTAAGTAAGTTAATTTGTCTGCTTGTGTGCTTAATTTGAGAAAAGGATTAAATTGCATTAAATGCAATATTAGCATGTTTTATGTAAGGAAATCTATTTGCTAATGTCTTTATTATATGAGGTCCTTAAAAGGTTATTATGCCATTATGAGTAAGTGGAAATTTATATCCATGCATTATAAGATGTTAAAATTGTTTCATTAATGTTATATTTGTAATTTGTTAATTACATGATATTTAATAAAACAAAAGGCTTAAAAATAAGCCATTATCATCCATATTTCCGAAACATAAAAGAAAAGAAAAAGGAAATTGAGCTAGGGCATTCGGCTAGCTTTTGATTCAATTCAAGGTATGTTTTGCTTCGGTTTTTGATAATTCTTACGTTTTTGCAATCGTTGCTTCGTAAACTTTGAAACCCATGTCTTAATTTTGAGAATTGATGATGTTTTTGAAATGTGTGTTTGATGAACACATGAGCTTTGAAATGTTTGATGGTGAAAAATAAAAGATATGTGTTTGATTATCATAGTTTGTATTTGAAGTTTTGTTGAATTTGAGTATTTTGGATTCAATTGAGAAAATAGTATTTTGAGGGACTAAATTGTAAAATAAACGAAATGTTTGGACTTGTATGAGATACATGAGCATTCGGCTAAGCATGGGCATAAGCAAATTTGGTGTATTTTGTGATTTTGTGAAATAGGGACTAAAATGTCCAAATGTGAAAATGTGAGGGATAATTTGTAAATTACCCTAAATATGTGTTTTTGGATTAAATTGAATGAGTTGTTGAATAAATGGATTGAATTTGAATATGTATAGATCAAGAACCGAAGAAAACGGACTTAGATCGCAGGAAATCGAAAGTAATCGAGTAGCCGTATCCGTTTCCATTAAACCGAACTAGAGGTAAGTCAATATACAAATAAATGAATTTTAATTGACTTAATTGTGCATATATGAAATTTGAATTGCTATGAATATGTTCGAGATGAGATATATGTTCTTAACTATGTGTTCTTAATTCTTGTTTTGATATTTCAAGATATTGATTCAAGTATTGATGTGCTTAGTCAGTGGAGGAATATTCCCTGTTTAAGAGTAGATCTAGCATAGTTAAGCGGAGTTGATCGCAACCCTAAAGATAGGATGACAAAAATCTACCGGATTAGGGTCAAACCTAATATGGGAGTCCATAGATCGAGTTAATGCAATCCTAGGGGTTTTAATTAGAAAGAGATTTCAATCAATCAACCTAGGGTTAGACGTTAGTAGCCTCAAGAGAGGTATTAATATAAATTAGGGAATCCTACGGATCAAGTCAAGTGAATAAATCGTCTGGTTCAGAGTTAAATAACAAGTGAAGTCTAGGTGGATTCTTCCTTGGGTATTGTCTTAATCAATTGGTTTTTCCCACAAGTATTTTTCCCAATTCATTCTCTGTGTCTTAGCATCTTTAGCTTAGTTAATTTCAGAATAAACAACAAATCCCTTAATTCTTAGGCTAAATAATAAAAAGAAAGTCAGTATTAGTACTTTTGGTTCCTTTGGGTTCGACATTCCGGTCTTGCCACTAAGCTATACTACTATTCGATAGGTGCGCTTGCCTCAATCGTGGTGATAGTTAGTTTCTAGGCTAGATCATTCATTTTATAAATATTAAGACTCTCGACACACGATCAGTGTAACATCCCAAAATAGGGGTTATTTGTGATTTAATTATTTTTTCTTGTATTTGAATTTCTGTGATATTATTCGTGATGATATAAGGCTTAATTAGGGGTCTTGAGTAAGCTCGGTTTAGTAGAATAATTCTTAGTATGGCTTATTTAAAGAAGAGGATTAAATGAGCTTAGCACTTAAGTTAATTTAAGTAGCAATAAGTGACACAAGATGAGTGCATGGCAAGTTGGTAATGGCGCATGGAGTTTAGCTTGAGGGGAGAGGTTCGAATCCCTTAAATAGCATTGGGACAACTTTTATTTTTGCTTTGGTATGGTAAGTGTCGGCCAAGGATGATTAAGATAAGGGTTGACTATGTTAATTTTTGGTTAGTAGACTATAGGTTTAAGGCAAGTGTTAACATATGGAAGGGAATCAAGTAATTAAGGAAAATATGGAGACATGAGGCTAGTATCAAGGATTATGTTTTGGAAACAAAATAATCGCCTTTATGCCATGAACTTGGGCGGCATTGTGGCTAAGAGGGGTTTGGCCGAATATGCTAGTCTTGGTAAGGCTTAGGAATTCTTTTTGGTCATTCTTTCATTTGGTGCAAAAGTGCAAAACAAATTTTTCTCTCAAACTCTTTTCTTGTTAGCCGAATTTCACCTATTGCTAAGCCTAATACTTTTTGACCATTTGGTCATTTTATGCTCAATTTCTATTTTCTTCATCTCAATCTCTCAAAACCAGAAACTTGAGTATTTTCTTCAACCATTGCCGAAACACTTATCTCTTTTGTCCATTTTCTTCTTTCTTTCTTAGCCGAATCTCCTATACCATAATATTCTTTCTTTTCTCTTCTCAAAAGCACTTAGCAAAACTACTAGTTCACTTTCTTACTTCATCTTCTTCCATACAAGTTGAACCTTGGTTGATTGTGTTGAACAAATCATAGCCGAATCCACTCTCTTGGGTATACCGAAAATATTCTTCTCCCATCTTGATCAATTTTGGCCGAATATTGAAGGTAAGATAGTTATCATCGGGACTTCTCTAGAAATTGGTTTTGGTAAGGTGGTAAGGTTTATTTCGAAGGATTATTAATTTTTAAGTTTCGTTTAAGCCGAAGGCTAATAAACATTTTTGATGATGGTTGATTGTAGGGAAGTGAGGCCGATTCTTTTAGGAGTGTGTTGGAAAAGTGTTCGAAGGCTTTGGGTAAGATTTTAGGTTCACAAGGAACCTTTCTCAATTATTTTGGTTTGGCCGAATAGGCCATGGTTCTAATATTCATTTTTGGCCGAATATAGGGGCAAGAATACTTGTGTGGCCGATTTGTCTATTCGGGTTTTAGAACTCTTTTTGGTGCCAGGTGTGTATACATACACATCTTATAACTTTTTAATATGCTAAGTGTTATTTTATGCCTAAACGTTTTGTGTAGACATGGATGAAATACCTTCATGGTATTAACAAGGATTTGGGTAAGTTCTTATTACTATGTGATTATTATTTGATGCTTTTGGGAAGCATGACACATTTGGTATGTGTATTATTTGATATATGGCTTATGATAAATCGATTGGATGTTATTAAATAAATCTATTAACATGATTTGTGGTACATGCATATAAATGATTGTTATGGGTTGATGAGAGGAGAAGCGGTGATATTCGCGTGTCGACGGACACCGTGTTTTAGTAACACATCGTGACTACGGTCACCAGAGGTTTGGTACCTCGGAGGTTTGGCACCTCATAGCGACTTGTCCCCGTGGTTAATACCACCGTGGGTTGGCCCCACTTTGAGATATGGGATTATCTGCCGGTGATTTGGTATCACACGATGGGTTGGCCCCATCATCTATTTGTGACTTCGGTCACGGTGTTTTAGTAACACAATTGTGTCTTCTGACACCGTGAGATTTAGTATCTCCGGTGATTTGGTATCACATTTGTGACTATCGTCACCGTGGTTTAGCACCACCAGTGGTTTGGTACCACAAGGGGTAGAAAAAGGCGTATGGATGGTTAGGTTGGGTGCATTTAAACTTATGCATGTTAATTGGTTATAATTTGTGTATGTTATTGCATTAATTCGGGGAAGGGTTACACATTGAGTCTTGGTGACTCACCTTCTCCTTTAATTTTTCAGTGATTCGTAGACCCGCGGGTGAGGAGCCGGATGGACTCGAGGTGGCCATGCAAAGGAGTTTTTAATAAATGAATTTTAGATTTTATCTATCTTTCTTTTGGATTTAAGTTGTTTAATTGTAATAAGGCCTCCTAGGATTATTTTATTATTGCTGCATGTTTGAATGTTTGGTTTAAATTACTTGATGATGTTAAAACGGTTGCACATGTTTTTCTCAAATTAAGCGCAAAATGTTTTAAAGTACCATCGGGTACATTGAAATTTGTAAACAACTCGACTCAACAAATATTTTAAGTTTGGTTTTTAACAAAGAAAATTTAAATTGAAAGACAATTCAACTAAGTTTTAAAATGATTTTTCAAAAACTTTTCTCTCAGTAGCAAACCAAATTCGGTCGTAATGTTTGGGCCGGGTTTGGGGTGTTACAAAATTGGTATCGAGCCAGTTCAAAGCTCATTTGTGGGGCCCAAGGCCCAAAAATGTTTTGATAGGTCTATTTGAAATATTATGGTTTTGAATAAGCATGGCACTTGAGTCTCAGAGACCGATCCGCCTGGTAAGTACCACTAACTTTTTGTATGAATTATTTCTTTGTAGAAGGGTAGGAAGCTTGGGGCGTAGATAGTGATAGTATTTTAAACTTTAGGACTAGTTTACTCCAAACAAAGACATAAGACTTTAAGAGCCTAATTAAACCAACCTACGACCAAGTCGCCGAGTTAGGGTGTGGTAACCTTGGTGCGCATGTCTAGGATTGGATCCTAAGAGCTTGGTACTTAGCGGTCCTCGTGACTCACCTCCTCTTCGCGGGATTCCTACAGTGCGTAGCTTCGGTTCACTCTAACCAAGAGGACTCGATCATAGGCAAAATCCTAAATAAAACCCGAAAGGGATTAGCCATGTTTTAAGGAAAACTTCGGTTTTAAAATCATTAAATTATTATTTTTAGATGGTAGGACAAATTTATCTTGAAAATTTTCAAAATATTCTTGATTGACAAAATTACAAAAAATACCCTTTAGAAAAAATGACGAAAATACCCACAGGTTAGAAACGGACAGATAATGCACAAGAGTGCATAGGTATGAAAGGTATAGGGAATGGATGTATTATTACATGTAAACCAAGATAGAAGACTTAAAACCTTGTTTGATCGAAAGAATCTCTATTAAACTCTTTTCATAAAATTTCTTCGCGGATAATCAAGTGAAACATGTACTAATTCATAAAATTTCCTAATCAGTTAAAGCGCGATAGTTAGAATGAGCTTTAGAGGGCGTGGCCGTCGTGGGCCTTGGAAGGGTAGGATGGCCGTGTCTCGAGAACACAGTCGGGTCGGGTCAAGGATCCGAGAATGAGATACCGCCACCACCACCCCCAACCTTTGGAGTGAAGAGCGAGGATCGGGAGCGAATGGCGACGCTGCGTGTCACAAGCGATGCTTCGAGTTATGGAAAGGGTAGCTGGAATTGGTGGAGGTGGAGGAGCTCGGAAGTCGGTTCTGAGAGACTTCGAGCTAACAGAGCTGAATTTTTCCGAGTGTGTGCGGTGTAGCGCCCAATCTGGTGAGTATTGGCCGGAATCGACCGAAAGAATCATGGATGAAATAGATTTGACAAATGAGGAGAAACCAGAAGGAGCGGTGTCGCTTCTCAAGGATGAGTCATATCGATGGTGGCTCACGGTCCGAGATGGTGCTACGGCGGATGATCTCACTTGGGAGTACTTCAAAGTGCATACCGGAAGAAGTATGTTGGATCAAGCTACATTGACGCTCAAAGGAAAGCTTTTAGGGGTTAGTGCAAGGGAATAAGTCTGTCTCGGAGTATGAAGCGGAATTCCTAAGGTTTGAGTCGTTATGCTCGGGGAATAGTGGCACCGGAACATGATCGTTGTGTTCATTTTGAAGACGGACTTAGAGACGAGTTAAAGTGCTTGATTGCTCCACAAAGAAGAACGTGAGTTTGCTTTGTCTTGGTGGAGAAGGCCAAGGTAGCCGAAGGAATCAAGGAGTCCGCGAGGCAAAGTTATGATAGGAGCAAGTCAAAGAGAGGCTTTGGATCGTGCAGGTCGGTGGTAATGTTGAGAAAAGATTTAGGCGAGTGGGTCAAATCGGCGAGGAGGTCCACAAATGCTAATCAAAGACCGCCCAGTGTAACCGTTGTGGAAAGTTTCATTGGGGTGAATGTTGGACCGGAGGGAAAGGATGTTTCGAGTGTGGTTCGCTAGAACATCGTGTGAGGGACTGTCCGCGTAAGCAAGCTAGGAATCGATCGAAGGTCAAGGTCGTGCCCGATTCGGAAAGGAGGGACCAAAGACCGCAGAGGTCGTGGTAATGGTAGAGGTGGTTATGGCTCTAGTGGAGGTCGCGGAGCGGTACCGGCGAGGTATTGGCAACACGGAGGCTAGGCGACTGGTTTGGTGTATCTTTGCGAGGCGTCGTGAGGAAGGAGACGCACCGGACGTCCATAACCGATGCGTTTTAATTTTTGGTGTTCCATATCTTTGCCTTGATAGATGTGGGTTCGACGCACTCTTACGTTGCTAGTAGTATAGTTGAGACCATGAGTTTAGTTCAGGAGACCGCTTCTAAGAGGATGACTGTACTTAGTCCTTTAGGTCACTCTGTGAAGTAGATAAAGCTGATATAGAGATATACCCTAGAACTCCAAGGGGTAGTGTTTGTAGCCGATCGATGGAACCGCCGTTTGAGGAGTTCGATCGATTCTTAGGATGGACTGGTTGGTCAAGTACCAAGCAAGTTTGGATTGTCTTTGCTAAGCGTATGGTTTTGAAGACGGTTGAAGGTGAAGAAGTGGTCATGATAGGTAATAGGAGAGATTATCTATCCAACGTGGTATCTGCGTTGAAAGCGATAAAGATGGTCGGAAGGGTGTGAGGCGTTAAGTAATTCATGTGTGTGCTTTGGAAGCTACTGAGGAGTCTTCGTGGGAAATGTTCAAGCTGTTAAGGAATTTGCTTGACGTATTTCTGAAGAACTTCCGGGATTGCCTCGGATCGTGAAGTCGAATTTGGTTTAGATCATTATTCGAGGCAGCGCCGGTGTCTATAGCTCCGTATAGGATGGCACCGAAGGAATTGTTGGAATTGAAGGCTCGGATACAAGAGTTGTTGGATCGAGGTTTCATTCGACCAAGTGTTTCACCTTGGGGAGCGCCGTACTTTTTGTCAAGAAGAAGGATGGTACGATGCGGATGTGTATAGACTACACGCTTGATTGAATAAGTGACGATTAAAAACAAGTATCCTTTGCCGAGGATAGATGACTTGTTTGATCACCAGTGGGTGCGGTTTTCTCTAAGATTGATTTAAGGTCCGGATATCATCAATCGAGGTGAAAGAGGTGATATCCATAAGACGGCATTTCGTGCTCGGTATGGACACTACGAGTTCCCGGTGATGCCGTTTGGTTTGACTAATGCACCAGCGACTTTCATGGACATGATGAATAGGGTATTTCAACGATTTTGGATCGGTTTGTTGTGGTCTTTATAGATGATATTTTGGTGTATTCAAGTCGGAAGAGGAGCATGATGCGCATTTGCGAGTGGTGTTGCGCATTCCGAGGAAAAAGCGGTGTATGCGAAATTTAGTAAGTGCGAGTCGGCTTAAGGAGGTGACTTTCTTGGGTCACGTTGTTTCAGTAGAGGGAGATTAGAGTGGATCCTCGAAAGATTGAGGCGATGTTAGATTGGAAGCCGCCTAAATCGTGGTTGAAATTCGGAGTTTTCTAGGTGCAGCGGGGTATTATCGAAGATTTGTGGAAGGATTTTCTTTGATTGCCGCACCGATGACCAAGTTGTTGAGAAAGGAGTTCCATTTGTGTGGACCAGAAGCGACAAGAAAGTTTCGACAAATTGAAGAAGATTCGATCAAGCTCGGTTTTGATTCAACTTTGAGCGGGCAAGGAATTCACGGTTTATTGCGATGCATCACATATTGGTTTGGGATGCGTCTTGATGCAAGAAGGAAGGTAGTGGCTTATGCATCTCGGCAGTTGAGACCACATGAGGCTAATTATCCGACTCATGACTTGGAGTTAGCGGTGTAGTCTTCGCTTTGAAGATATGGAGGCACTATTTGTACAGAGAGAAAGTCGATAGTTTATACGGATCACAAGAGTCTTAAGTATCTTTTGACTCGGAAGGATTTGAATTTGAGGCGGCGTAGATGGATTGAGTGTTGAAGGACTACGACTGTTCGATCGAGTATCATCCTGGTAAGGCTAACGTGGTGGCGAGCGCGTTGAGTCGTAAGGTTGTATCGGATTTAAGATCAATGTTTGCTCGACTTAGTCTGTTCGATGATGGGAGTCTTTTGGCGAGAATGCAAGTCAAGCCGACTTGGTTAGATCGAGATAAGGAGAAGCGGTTAGAGGATGATGGTTTGAATGATCGGAGGTTGCAAGTCGAGAATGGTGGATTAGAGGATTTTAGTCCATCCCGGTGATGGAGTTTTGTGCTTTAAAGGAAGAGCTTGTATGCCGAAGGATGTGGAGTTGAGACAAAGGATTCTTCGGGGCCTTTATAGCAGCCATATGCTATGCATCCCGGAGGTAGCAAGATGTATCGGGATTTGAGAGAGCAATTTTGGTGGCAGTGCAAAACGGGAAATGGCGAGTTCGTGGGTAAGTGTCGGCGTGTCAACAAGTCAAGGCTGAACATCGGTTGCCATCCCAGTTTACCAGTAGGTGAAGATTCCTCGATGGAAGTGGGAGAGGATCACCATGGACTTTGTCGGTGGATTACCTCTTACGCCTAGCAAGAAGAATTCGATTTGGGTGATTGTGGATCGTCGACTAAATCGGCGCATTTCATACTGTAAGGTAGATTATTCGCCTTGAGAGGTTAGCTAAGTTATATGTAGCCGAGATAGTGAGATTGCATGGTGTGCCAATGTCGATTATCTCGGATAGGGATCCGAGGTTTACATCGAGGTTTTGGAGAGCGTTGCATCAAGCTTTGGGTGCGAGATTGGACTTGACCACGACTTTTCATCCGCAATCCGACGGACAATCGGAGAGAGTGATTCAGATCTTAGAAGATATGCTCGAGAGGTTGCGTTACGGATTTGATGGCGATTGGGAGGAGTATCTACTGTTGGCGGAATTCGCTTATAACAATAGTTATCAGCGAGTATCCAAATGGCTCCATATGAAGCCTTTGTATGGGCGAAAATGCCGTACTCCTACGTGTTGGACGGAACTAGGTGAACGACATATTTTGGGTCCGCAATTGGTGACGGAAACGAGGACAAAGTTAAGGTAATTCGGGCTCGTCTCAAGGAAGCATCGGATAGGCAAAAAGTCTTACGCCGATCTCAAGCGTAAGGAGATGGAATACGAGGTAGGAGATAAAGTCTTTCTCAAGGTGTCGCCTTGGAAAAAGGTGTTGCGCTTTGGGCAAAAAAAGGGAAATTAAGTCCAAGGTTCATCGGCCCGTATCAATCGTGTTGAAGCGAGTAGGACCGGTAGCTTATCACCGAATCGCCAGCGAGAGTTAAGTCGATTCACAATGTCTTCCATGTGTCGATGCTTAGACGGTATAGGTCGAGATCCATCGCACATCGTGCGATGCGAGATTGAGGTTAACTCCGACTTATCATTCGAGGAGGAACCGGTTCAGATTTTAGATCGTGATGTCAAAGTATTGCGTGAAAGTCGGTACCCTTAGTGAAAGTGCTATGGCGAAACCATGAGTGCGGAGGAAGCGGCGTGGGAACTCGAGGAGGTGATGCGGCGGCAATACCCTCACCTTTTTCGATCGGGTAATTTGAGAGGTCGAAATTATTTTAAGGGGGTAGAACTCAGAACATCCCAAAATAGGGGTTATTTGTGATTTAATTATTTTTCTTGTATTTGAATTTACGTGATATTATTCGTGATGATATAAGGCTTAATTAGGGGTCTTGAGTAAGCTCGGTTTAGTAGAATAATTCTTAGTATGGCTTATTTAAAGAAGAGGATTAAATGAGCTTAGCACTTAAGTTAATTTAAGTAGCAATAAGTGACACAAGATGAGTGCATGGCAAGTTGGTAATGGCGCATGGAGTTTAGCTTGAGGGGAGAGGTTCGAATCCCTTAAATAGCATTGGGACAACTTTTATTTTTGCTTTGGTATGGTAAGTGTCGCGAAGGATGATTAAGATAAGGGTTGACTATGTTAATTTTTGGTTAGTAGACTATAGGTTTAAGGCAAGTGTTAACATATGGAAGGGAATCAAGTAATTAAGGAAAATATGGAGACATGAGGCTAGTATCAAGGATTATGTTTTGGAAACAAAATAATGGCCTTTATGCCATGAACTTGGGCGGCATTGTGGCTAAGAGGGGTTTGGCCGAATATGCTAGTCTTGGTAAGGCTTAGGAATTCTTTTTGGTCATTCTTTCATTTGGTGCAAAAGTGCAAAACAAATTTTTCTCTCAAACTCTTTTCTTGTTAGCCGAATTTCACCTATTGCTAAGCCTAATACTTTTTGACCATTTGGTCATTTTATGCTCAATTTCTATTTTCTTCATCTCAATCTCTCAAAACCGAAACTTGAGTATTTTCTTCAACCATTGCCAAAACACTTATCTCTTTTGTCCATTTTCTTCTTTCTTTCTCACCGAATCTCCTATACCATAATATTCTTTCTTTTCTCTTCTCAAAAGCACTTAGCCGAAACTACTAGTTCACTTTCTTACTTCATCTTCTTCCATACAAGTTGAACCTTGGTTGATTGTGTTGAACAAATCATAGCCGAATCCACTCTCTTGGGTATACCGAAAATATTCTTCTCCCATCTTGATCAATTTTGGCGAATATTGAAGGTAAGATAGTTATCATCGGGACTTCTCTAGAAATTGGTTTTGGTAAGGTGGTAAGGTTTATTTCAAGGATTATTAATTTTTAAGTTTCGTTTAAGCCAGAAGGCTAATAAACATTTTTGATGATGGTTGATTGTAGGGAAGTGAGGCCGATTCTTTTAGGAGTGTGTTGGAAAAGTGTTCAAGGCTTTGGGTAAGATTTTAGGTTCACAAGGAACCTTTCTCAATTATTTTGGTTTGGCCGAATAGGCCATGGTTCTAATATTCATTTTTGGCCGAATATAGGGGCAAGAATACTTGTGTGGCCGATTTGTCTATTCGGGTTTTAGAACTCTTTTTGGTGCAGTGTGTATACATACACATCTTATAACTTTTAATATGCTAAGTGTTATTTTATGCCTAAACGTTTTGTGTAGACATGGATGAAATACCTTCATGGTATTAACAAGGATTTAGGTAAGTTCTTATTACTATGTGATTATTATTTGATGCTTTTGGGAAGCATGACACATTTGGTATGTGTATTATTTGATATATGGCTTATGATAAATCGATTGGATGTTATTAAATAAATCTATTAACATGATTTGTGGTACATGCATATAAATGATTGTTATGGGTTGATGAGAGGAGGGGCGGTGATATTCGTGTCGAGCGGACACCGTGTTTTTAGTAACACATCGTGACTACGGTCACCGAGGTTTGGTACCTCGGAGGTTTGGCACCTCATAGCGACTTGTCCTCGTGGTTAATACCACCGTAGGTTGGCCCCACTTTGAGATATGGGATTGTCTCGCGGTGATTTGGTATCACCACGATGGGTTGGCCCCATCATCTATTTGTGACTTCGGTCACCGGTGTTTTAGTAACACAATTGTGTCTTCTGACACGTGAGATTTAGTATCTCCAAAGTGATTTGGTATCACATTTGTGACTATACGTCACCGGTGGTTTGGCACCACCAAAGTGGTTTGGTACCACAAGGGGGTAGAAAAAGGCGTATGGATGGTTAGGTTGGGTGCATTTAAACTTATGCATGTTAATTGGTTATAATTTGTGTATGTTATTGCATTAATTCGGGGAAGGGTTACACATTGAGTCTTGGTGACTCACCTTCTCCTTTAATTTTTCAGGTGATTCGTAGACCGCGGGTGAGGAGCCGGATGGACTCGAGGTGGCCATGCAGTGGAGTTTTTAATAAATGAATTTTAGATTTTATCTATCTTTCTTTTGGATTTAAGTTGTTTAATTGTAATAAGGCCTCCTAGGATTATTTTATTATTGCTGC
The DNA here is from genome assembly GCA_025698515.1 of Gossypium sturtianum. Classification (NCBI taxonomy): domain Eukaryota; kingdom Viridiplantae; phylum Streptophyta; class Magnoliopsida; order Malvales; family Malvaceae; genus Gossypium; species Gossypium sturtianum. Next base: position 131,011,696 of record CM046948.1, read on the forward strand.
ATGTTTGAATGTTTGGTTTAAATTACTTGATGATGTTAAAACGGTTGCACATGTTTTTCTCAAATTAAACGCAAAATGTTTTAAAGTACCATCGGGTACATTCGAAATTTGTAAACAACTCGACTCAGCAAATATTTTAAGTTTGGTTTTTAACAAAGAAAATTTAAATTGAAAGACAATTCAACTAAGTTTTAAAATGATTTTTCAAAAACTTTTCTCTGTAGCAAACCAAATTCGGTCGTAATGTTTGGACCGGGTTTGGGGTGTTACAATCAGGCTTCAACTGTCTCGAGGCATAAGCTACTACTTTGCCCTCTTGCATCAACACACATCCAAGACCATTCAAAGACGCGTCGCTGAAAATCACAAACTCCTTTCCCGACTCTGGTTGCACTAAAATTGGTGCCTCAGTCAAAACGCTTTCAACTGTTCAAAACTCTTTTGGCATTTCTCGAACCATTCAAACTTAACATCTTTCTGTAATAGTCTTGTCATAGGTGTAGCAATCATCGAGAATCCCTTGACAAAATGTCGATAATACCTGGCTAAGCCTAAAAAGCCTCTAACCTTGGATACATTCCTCGGCGGTTTCCAATCAACAATTGCTGAAATCTAACTCGGATCAACCCTTATACCTTCCGCTGAAGCAATATGCCCTAAAAATTTGACTTCTCAAAGCCAAAACTCACTTTTGCTAAACTTAGCAAACAATTTATTATCTCTCAAAGTCTGCAACACAATTCTTAAATGTTCGGCATGCTCAGACTCATCCCGAGAATAAATCAAAATGTCATCAATAAATACAACCACAAACTTATCCAAATACGGTCGAAAGATCCAATTCATCAAATCCATAAATACAACAGGAGCATTAGTTAATCCAAAAGGCATAACAAGAAATTCATAATGTCCATACCTCATTCTAAACGCGGTTTTCGGCACATCTGAGTCTTTAACTCTCAGCTGATAATAGCTGGATCTCAAATCTATCTTCGAAAATACTATTGCCCCTTTCAACTGGTCAAACAAATCATCGATCCTCGGTAAAGGATACTTGTTCTTTATCGTAACCTTGTTAAGCTGACGATAATCAATACAAACTCCCATGGATCAGTCTTTCTTCTTGATGAATAACACCGGTGCACCCCATGGTGAAAAACTCGGTCTCGCAAAACCCTTATCTGTCAATTCTTGTAACTGAGGCTTCAATTCCTTTAACTCAGTTGGAGCCATTCTATAAGGAGTTATCGATATCGGTGGAGTCCCCGGTACCAAATCAATAGCAAACTCCACCTCTCTGATCGGTGGTAATCCTGGCATCTCTTCTGGGAACACATTCGGATATTCACAAACTTTCGGTACCGATTCAATCTTTATTTCAGTCACTTTCGTATTCAGTACATATGCAGGGAATGCTTCACACCCTTTTCTTACATGCCTCTAAGTCGACATTGACGAAATCACAATAGGCAATTCACCCGATTCATCTAATTCAACCAAAAGAATTTCATTGTTTTGACATTTCAATTCAATAACTTTTCGTCTTCAATTCACTACTACATCATGTAGAGTCAACCAATCCATTCCAAGTATCACATCAAACTCATCAAATGGCAAAAGCATTAAGTCAGCCGAAAAAAAGTGACACTGAATCATCAAAGGACAACCCTTGCAAACTTTATCAACTAGAACATATTTGCCTAAGGGGTTCGACACCTTAATCACAAACTCAGTAGACTCAATAGGTAAATTCTTACTAGATACTGAATTCATGCAAATATAAGAATGAGTCCATCCAGGATCAATTAATGCAACTACATTAGTATCAGAAAGAGAAAATGTACTAGTGATCACATCAAGGGATGACGCATCCTCGTGAGCACGAATGGCATAAGCTCTCGCAGGTGCTCTCGCTTCCGATCTCACAGCTGAATCCTTGGATACACCTCTGCTACTGGCTCCATTTCCCGTATTTCTCACTAGCCTCCCTCTAGCAGCAGTGTTACTCGATCTTGCATTCTGAAAATTATCTTTTTCAACCATTTGCGGACAATCTCGAATAAAGTGATATTGGGAGCCACATTTAAAACAAGCCCAGTTGTTCATCCTACATTCAACGGGATGTCGCCTACCATAGTGTTGGCATTCAGTCTTATTAGACCTAGCATTACCAATGCTCGCTACAGACGTAGTTTGGGCCTTAGAACCCAAATATTGCTTCCCACGATCTTTGTTGGGATACCCAGCTGAAGCATTCGAACGAGTATGCATATCCCTCGATTTCTTTGATGAATACTAAAATGACTTATTCATCGGCCTCTTTCTCGAGTCCCTAGCCTCAAACTCAGCTTTTTTCTTTTCTTTGCTCAACTCTTCGACCTTGCAGGCTCTTTCAACTATCACAACAAATTCTTTCAGCTCTAAAATCCCAACTAACAGTCTGATGTCCTCATTCAGCCCATCTTCAAATCTCTTACACATGATAGCCTCTGTTGAAACACATTCTCGAACACACTTATTGAGTTTAACAAACTCTCGCTCGTATTAGTCAAAGTCATTCGACCTTGTTTCATCTCCAAAAACTCTTTGCGCTTCTGATCAATAAACCGTTCGCTGATATATTTCTTTCTAAACTCCTCTTGGAAGAATTCCTAAGTAACTCTTTCCCTTGGTACTACTGATACTAAAGTGTTCGACAAATGATATGCCGAATCCCTCAGGAGTGATATAGTACATTTTAAGCACTCCTCCGGTGTGCAAGAAAGCTCATCAAATACCCGGATAGAGTTCTGAAGCCAAAATTCTACCCTATCGGGATCATCATCGACATTTTCTCTATATTCTTCAGCACCTTGCTTTCGAATCTTATCGAATGGAAGCTTATTGAGTCTTACCAATTCCATACGTTGGGGAGCTACGGGAACCGGTTGAGGGTTAGGTGGGGGTGGAGGATGTTGGCCAGTCAGATTTTTCTGAACAAACTCGGCAAGCAAATCATTCAACCTTTGGAAGAAGGCTTCCCTAGCCTCTCCTCCTTGACTAATTGCCATAGGTCTACTTTCAACGTCATCAGCCACTTCTCGGTCGGGATCCATTTACTATATGAAAACACAATTTAAACTGTCAGGAGTCGTCACACTATCAAAATTTATATATGGCATGTATAGCTAGACTCTTACACACAGTAAGTTAGTCCGAGAACCGACTAAACCGTAGCTCTTATACAACTAAATGTAACACCCATTACCCGTATTGGACGCCGGAACAAGGTACTAGGCATTACCGGACTCACATTACAAGCAATCATACAATTTCTGAGTCATAAATTTGGGTCTAGATTAAAACCATTTCATCTAATCGTAAAGTCCCTAATACGAGCCTACGAGGCCCAAAACATACTTTAGAAGTGGTTTGGGACTAAACAGAGAACTTAGGAAATTTTTACAAAACTTAGAATTTTTTTGCTAAATACAGGGCTCACACGCCCGTGTGGTCCGAGGGACACGCCCGTGTGACCCTGGGACACGCCCGTGCTTCAGACCGTGTTCAAATTAGGGTGCTCTTTAACTTGTGCCACACGAACGTGCCACACGCCCTGTGCTAGGCCGTGTGGATATTTATTTTAATTCGAATTAATTGCAGGTTTCACACGGCCAAGACACACGCCCGTGTTCTAGGTCATGTAGCACACACGGCTGAGACACACACCCTTGTCTCTGCCCGTGTGCTATATTCTGGATATTCTGTTTCTCAAAATTAAGTTGCAAGGGACATACGGCCGGAAAACATGCCCGTGGGGCAGACTGTGTGTCACACATGGCCTAGACACACGTCCGTGTGTCTACCTGTGTGGACAAAAATAAGGCTTGTCGTAACCACTTTTTTTGATAAAACAGTATACGACGCGGTCGACTCAATTTTTGAAAATGAAAAAGAAGGGAGTCGCCACCGATCTTTATTTGGGTGAGATCGGATAAACATTTTGATTTACTAAAATAATATTTTTGGTCTACGAATGTTGAGAAAATGGGCTCGGGAGTCGGTTACGTGCGAGGAAGGGTTAGCACCCTCGTCACGCCCGAAATTGGTACCAAATTGACTGATTGATGTCCTAATGTTGAAAATTTTGAAATGGTTTGGAAATAGATACTTTTTATTTCCAAAAACTTGAAGGAATTGGAAGGGACGTTAAGACTCTCTTATTTTCGAAGAGATAAAGCATCATGTCCAGTAAGTTAGGGCGTGATACTTTAGACTCCCGAAACTAAGCTCGCCTTTTTAAAACCTAGTTTTACATCCGAAGAGGATCTTCCGTCATTCGTCAAACGAGAAATCGTAACCCATAAGTTAGGGCTGCGTCTTACGGAAGGTCCAAATTAGGAATATTGCCTCTACTTTAAAAACTCATCCGAAGCATCTAGATGTCGAGTCCAGTAAGTTAGGGCGCGACATTTCAAACACCCGAGATTAAGTGTTTTATTTAAAATCTAGATTGCGATTTCAAAAGGGATATCCCGTTGTTTAGCTTTAAACGAGAAGAAATCGAACCCGAGTAGTTAGGGCTCGATTCACTCGCATTGCTAATACGGAATGTCGATTTAAAAATTGAATTTGCGGTTTTAAAAGGGGTCTTCCGTTGTTTAGCTTGAATGAGAAAATTCGAACCCAAGTAAGTTAGGGCTCGATTTGCTCGAATTGCTAACATGGAATATCGATCGTTATGAAGATTGAGGTATTGGAAAAATTTAGTGAGACGACGATGAGAGTAATAATGATAATAATGAACGGATGATAATAAGTAGTGGTAATATGAGAGTGTTATAATAATAGTCGTACATTAATGGTGATAAATATAGCAATAACAATGGTAGTATATATATGAAGACAATGATGGTAATATGTATAAGATAAGTAACATATCTACATATATATAAATAATATGATACTAATAGCAATAATGAAGTAGATAATATAATAAAAGTAATAATATAGTAATATAATGATAATGAAAATATTAATATATTAATAATAATACACAATGCATGAATAGTGATAAAAAAATAATGAATGATGAAATGATAGCAATAATAATGGTAATAATATTTGAGAAATGAATAATAAGGTATGTACAAGAACAAACAACAAATATATATATATATATATATACATGAAAACTATAATATAACTATAGTAATAATAAAGATATTAAGTAATGATAATAGGGTGATAGTAATAATGATATGATGATGATAAAAATGCTAAATAATAATAATAATGATATAATAATATAAAAATATTAATGATTATAAAAAAAAACGGTAGTAATGATGGCAATTAATAAATTAAATAATATATATATAAAATAAATAAAAGTATATACATATAAAAATAATAATATAATAATAGTAATGAGTATGATAATAATAATAATAATAATGGTAGTAAAAGATAAACAAATTATAGTGATAGTAATAATGAGGTAGTAAAAATAATAAATAATTAATAGCGACAAAAATAAGTATTAAATAATAATAAAATTGCAAAATAATTAAAAATGGGCTAAATTGAACTTAAAACGAAAGTTTGGAGTCAATTCGAAATAAAAATAAGAGAAAAGGACCTATTTGTACGTGTGGAGGAAACGGAGGGACCACACGCGCAATAATTCCCTTTCGGCCAAAACATGTCAGAGCGAGGGGGACTAAATTGAAAGCCAAACGAAACGTTCGGGCCAGATTTTGAAATAACAAAAATTTAATTGAAAGCAATAGAAATGCGGAAGGGCTAAAAGCGCAATTAGCCCTTCCTAAAAAAAGCGCGGATCCTCCGAGCGGGTCGGGTCACACGCGGGTCATGGCCAAAACGACGCCGTTTTGGTACCTAATTGGCCTACCCAAAACGACGTCGTATCGGGGGCCTATTTAAGGCAAAAACCCTTTAAAATTTTTTCATTTTCCCCTGCTCTAAAAAAAAAAACTGATTCCTCTCTTTTTTGTTTCCTCTGCAGGGCTTGGGTCTCCGCGCGCATCTCCGTCCGCTTGCCCACACACGTCCGTCGCCATAGCATGCGTGCATGCCACCACATGACGGTGGCCGGAAGAGGTAAAAGTTTTATTTTTTTCTTTTTTATTTAAAGTTATATTTATGTATATATATTAGTCTAAAAAAACGAATGATAAACAATAAAAACTATATATATGCCGAAAATAAAATAAAAAAAAAGAGTAAAAAAGAACTTCGAAAATAAAAATGAAATCACCTCTTTCCTCTATTTTGATTCTAATTTTTTTGTAGGGATTAATCTCCGTTTTTGCGTTTGTATTTAATCACTTGATTGTTTGTGAATTTGAAATCTCTCTCTTTTTTTGTATTCAAAAATAAAAAATCCCTTCCTTTGTACAGACATTGAATGGCTTTTATAGCCGAACCAAATATTAAAAAAAAACAATATGGCTTCTGTTTCTACTTGTTTGTTGTTTCCTTCCTGTTTACAGGTCATGGCAGTGGTAGAGGCACGTGGGGCGGTGGCCAGATGGCAGAGGCAAGTGGCTAGGCAAGTGGCCCTAGGCTTGCGGCGCTAGGGTTTTCAGAAACCCTAGCTTACTGAAAAGAAAAATGGGCCTGTTGGGCCTTGTCGGTTTGGGCTTGTTTATTTCGGGTCGGGTAAATATTGGGCTTATACAGCTGCCCCTCTATGCTCATTTTCGTGTAACGGGAATAGAGCAAAGACTTAAAGAAGCCCAATGTTGCCCGGCTTCGCCGAGTCTTGACTTCTCAGGTGCTCTTCTTCAAGTAGCCTCATTCTTGTCCTCCACATCTTGTTGCTTTAATCCACTTCACTGTAGCCTTGAAAAATGAGATTTAATGATCTGCTCTATTGTGACTTCAGAGAGATAGGACCTGTAGCTTCAATTTTCTCCTGCTGCAACTTCGAGGGAATGAGATTTGTTCATCTTTAACTTGCTCCATTGTGACTTCATGATAAGAATTCGGGAGAAGAGATTCGTAGTCTCTATCTTCTCTCTCAAACTTCAAAAAGGAATTGATCCTCATTGTTAACTCGGGAGACAGGATTTGTAATCTCAACCTACTCCACGGAACTTCGAGGAAATAAGGATTCAGGGAGAAGAGATTCGTAGTCTCTATCTTCTCTCTTGAAACTTCAAAGAAATAAGAATTTATCCTCATTGTTAACTCAAGGAGACGGGATTTGTAATCTCAACCTACTCCACTGAACGTCGAGGAAATGAAAATTCGGGAGAAGAGATTCGTAGTCTCCATCTTCTCTCTGAAACTTCAAAGAAATAATGATTGATCCTCATTGTTAACTCAAGGAGACGGGATTTGTAATCTCAACCTACTCCACGGAACTTTGAGGAAATAAAATCTGAACTTTCCAACTCGCTTCCTCACTATCTTCAGGAAGACTTCAATCTTCAGCCTGCTCTACTAAGGAACAAAATCTGAATTTTGATATTGCTGCACCGTTCTTTGAGGAACCTGTCTGTAGAATTAATTTTATGTGCTTATGCTTGTGCAAACGATGAGGATGCTATGATCGGAATGACTCAAAGCCTCCTAAGCTACATGTGTTATGGACGACACTTGCGTGAATGCGAGAATGTCGTGAGAATGGTCTTTTCACAATGGTTAGGAACAATGATCGAGTGAATCAAACGCTCCTAACTAAATGACCATGGATGACATTTGCATGAATGCGAATGTCATGAGAATGATCCTTTGTTAAATGTATAACAATTAGGATGCAATGATCGGAAGGACCTTAATGCCCTAACTAAATGCCTTATGGACGATATTTGCATGAATGCCAAATTCTATGAGAATGATTTTTTTAATGATTAAGACACAATGATCGTAATGGATCAAATGCTCCTAACTAAATGCGCCTTGAATGAAGATGTACGAATGCAAGATGTAATAATCCCTTTTGATGTTTAGAGTTGTCACTGTCGTCGTCCATCCATGAATTTATCACTGACATATTATACCTCTATCTTGTTCGGCTGGTATTTTGATAGAGCTTGAAGGAACCATTATATCTTGCTCAACAAGTTTGCCCCACTGTAACTTCAGTCTCCTTTCCACCGTACTTTAGGGACGTAAGATTTGTATTATCTTGAAACCATCCTATCGCGACTTATGGCTATAGGATCTCAGATCAACTTCAACCCATCCTACTGCAACTCAAGGGCGTAGGATCTGTAACTTGTTCGGTCAACTGATCACTCCTCGGGTGACTTAACCAAATGCGTATGCACGATATTTGCATGGATGCAGAATATCATTTTTTCGAGAATGATTCCCCTTTTACACTTGGGCTGACATTGCTCGTTATTCGTCGAGATTGTATCACCGATAAAAATGTCTTGTCTTTTGTTCAACCAAAAGGCCCAAAGAGATAATAATCTTTCTCCAATATTTTCAAACCTTAAGCTGAGTGAGTTCTAAACAATAGTCCTGCTTTTAGGTCATTGTATTTTTCGAAACTTCCAGAGTAATATGCGAAACTTTTTCATGAAAGTATTATTAGTCCAATAATCGTTATTTCAATGCAAAATGCTTGAAAAAGATCATAATGATGGACGAAACAAAAATTTATTGGGAGCCTAGCTCGAAATAAAAAAGTTTAATCAAAGCTAGCAAATGCAATGAAGGAAACTTATTGGCAGTGTATTTTGCAAGGAAAATAACTACAAATGGGTAAAATAGAAACTAGGTGCCCCAGATATCGCAGCATGAGCTTCTCTGTTCAAACTTCTTGAGGACCATTTTAAGCTCAATATGTGTTCAGGGGATCTGGAGTACTTTGTTGATGCCCCAAGACATAACATACTTCTTCATCATTACCTCAAGCGTAGCAAAACTATTATATGCCCCACTTTCAAGCAAAGTTTGAGCCGCCCTTTTGGGCTTTCAACTCAAAGCCCCTTTGGTCTCAAAGCGCCCTTTGCGGGTTTTCGCCTTGGCCTCTCCTTTTTCTTTTTCTTCATTTTCTTTTCTGTGTTTTTTTTGAAACCCTCTCTTTTTTTTCAAGAATCTGAAGTCAATAACCCATGTTTCCCATGAACATGCCTTCTTTATTGCATAAGGTCCTTCCAGATCGGGATTTTCTTTACTCTGAAATCTTTTTGTAAAAGAAGGATCGAGTTCTCCTTTTCGTGGAATTCCCTTTATTGTAAGCTTGCATCATCGACCAAGGTGGATGACTTTTAACCTCTTCTTTGATTAGGTTAAAAACTTCCATTCCCAAACCAATGGATAAGGGGTTGCCCGAAAACCCCGCCAACGTTTGGTAATCATAGAAGGTAACTTCCTTGTACCAATCTTTATAAGTCTCGGCCATCTTTCCTGCAATCCCTGTTTTATTTTTGTTCCCTTTTTATCTTTTTTTTTTTTGGCTTCCATTCTTTTTGGTTGCCTTTGTTGCTCTATGATATGGTGTCTGATCTTTGAACATACTACAAATTTTTGACACTGTCCTTTTTGGCATTTTTTTTTGTCAGTAGCAAATCATCTTTTTTTTTTAATGGGATTTGATGACTGTCAACATTGTAAGATTGACACATGAAGCGACTTTCGCCATCTTGTGAAGTAACCGACATCCACGGGATTTTGTGAAGTAACCGACATCCACGAGAATGAATCGATGTGGGCTAGAAGCTTTGATAAAACGGTTTGTTAACATCCATGCTTCATATAAGGAAAATGGAAGAGGCACGATCTTCCTCAACTTGGCATTTACGGCATAACGAAGCAATTTTCTTTTTGGTGAACTAATAGCTCGAACCTCTTGATTAGCTAGGTCATTGCTTCCATCTTCATCTCCTTCGTTAGTTCATAGCGTCACGACGACACTTCATAAGGTAGAATCTACCATTGAGAAGTAAGTTGCAATCTTTGTCATCTTCAAAGCCCTTAGATCCTCTAGAGACATATCTCATTAAAAGGAGTCGATAATGATTGTCGCTCATGTCATAGATATCCGAGGACCCATTGCGAAAGCAGAAAATCCAAAGAATAAATGATCCTAAGGATGATTATTCGTATGAATACGGTCATGAGTGAAAAATATTTAGTATGAAATGTAAAGAATGAAAGTATTTACTTAGAAAGATGCATTTTATTGAAATAAAAATTCGGACATAAGCCTACTTCACAAAAGGAATCTTATTGCTTCTAGACTTAAAGCAACAAGTGTGTTTTGCACATTACTCTAGATTAGCTTTAAAAATACATGTTTCTTCCACAGTCTCGTTGTTCAAAACACTCTCAAGTACATAAGGGCGTAAGCTCGAAAAACTTTTATTCCTTGGTTCTCTCTTCTGTATACCATTGGCATTCGATCCCCGATCTCTAGGTTTCGATGACTCATTCAAGGAGACACAATTTTCCCCGCCCCAATTTCAATTACCACTTTGCTCCATCGTCGAACTTCACCACACCCATGTTGATGAGATTTTCCACCAATTTCTTGAAAGTAAGGCAATTTTCTATCGAATGGCTCGTGATCCCCGCGTGATACTCACACCGAGTGTTTGGGTCATACCATTTTGGGTACGGAGAGGTTTGCATCGGTTTTGGATATTGGGGGGACACAACGTGCGCATCAAATAAACTTTGATACAACTCCTTATACGTCATCGGGATCGGCGTAAATTGGAGTTTTTCAACATTTTTCCTTGTGCGAGGTTCTTTTCTTGATGAACCTTGATACTCAGTAGTCACCATTTTTGGTGATCAACAATTAATTGACTTTGAGTGCCCCATGTTTGTATTATTCACCTCGCCATCATTTTTTCTAGGAGTATACCTTCTAGTGGTTTCCCCTGCTTCAATTTTGCCGCATCTGATGGCATGTTCGATCATTTCCCCTGCCATTACTATGTCGACAAAGCTCTTAGTGGTATTCCCTATCATATGGGTTATGAAAGGAGCTTTTAGGGTGTTAATGAAGAGCATGGTAGTTTCTTTTTCTAAGAGGGGTGGTTGGACCTGCATGGCGACCTCTCTCCACCTTTGCGCATACTGTCTGAAACTTTCATTTTGTCTTTTCTCCATGGCTTGCAAAGTAATTCTATCCGGTGCCATGTCTGTGACGTGGCTGTAATGCTTCAGAAATGCTTGAGCCAAGTCTCTCCAGGAACTAATGTTAGCCCGGCTAAGCTGGTTGTACCATCTGGCTGCCGCACCTACTAAACTTTCTTGGAAATAGTGGATTAAGAGTTGATCTTTACTCACGTAGCCAGCCATCCGCCTGCAGAACATGGTGATGTGGGCCTCCGGCAACTAGTCCCACTTTATTTTTTCAAATTCGGGCATTTTAAACTTATGGGGTAGTACCAAATGCGGAACTAGACTTAAATCTTTCAAGCGTCGATCCTATGATGATGATCAAATTTTTCCAACGCCTTGAATTTTTCCTCCAGCCATTTGCAACGGTCCTCTAGTTGCCTTGATGATTCCATTCTCGACCCCATTTTCTCTACTGCATCTAAATCGGGCACAACAGGGTTGGCCGAGTTATCTCCTGGTTGGGATCCCGAGCCTACGTGATAGTTCATAGGAGGTCTAGTGTCATCTTGCCCTTGCCGGGTCCGATTATGGCCCGTGGCCTTTGGAGATATTCCTCGGTGCGTACCCTTGCGTGCGGTGTGGGTAAAATCGGGGGGATGCCATCACTATCCTCTTCGACCGGCGGCATGGGCCCTTTCCCCTTATCCATTACCTCGTTCGTCATTTGGGCCATTTGGGCCATCATATTTCTCTGGGCCTCCAACATTTGGTCCCTCATTTCCTGCTGAAGTTTTAACATTTGCTTTTGCATTTGTTCCTGCATTTCTTTCTGGAATTGCTCGAACCTTTGATCCACTTTCCTGGTTTTAGCGCGTGTTCCGTAGTGATGTTCCGCTTCCAGATTTTCTCTTTTCACTTTCTTTTTTTTTCTCTGATAATTTTAGCTAATTAGGCCCCCTTTTTTTTTAAACTTAAATGCATGTAATGTGATGCAATGCAAATGCATGAATGCAAAGAGAAAGACATCGATTCTGATCAACTTCATTTTAGAAAACTTTATTAGAAGGAAAAATCCTTTACATAAAACAGATTACAAATATGCTTTCTCCCTAAGGCCTAAGGTTTTAATTTTCCCAAGCGATGGAACCGGCTCTGACCAAGTGCGGGCAAATGCATTGTCCTCCACCTTATCAAGGAATTTGCTTTCCATAACCAAATTTTCTAACTCGAACCGACCGTGAATCGATGCTTCTTAAAAATAGAAATGATATGCACAAAAGAATAAAACACAAAAAGTTAGTACCATGGAATATAAAGCAAAATAAACAAACACCTATCTGGGTAACCACTACGGTCTGGCATAGTTCAGCTCAGGGTGGGTTCTTAGGCTCTTTACGTGTGGTTGAGTTCTAAAGTTTGAGGTACCAGACCAGCGATTCCTCGATCCTTACCCATTATAGGCTCATACGGACCGAGTTCGGTTCAGGGGAATACATTTCCCTATGGCCATGCAAAAGTGAAAACTTCACGAAGACATAGGTACGGATGTATCCCGAAAGTAGTTCACTAGCCCGTGCGGAGGTGAAAACCTCACGAAGGCATAGCTTCTTGCTCCCACTTAAGGGTGCGACCACAACGGTCATGCAATGCAATGCCAAAATATTTACGAGACCCAATATTGAAAGTGCATTAAAAGAAGCATGATTTTCAAACCATTTTCCAATTTTAATCAAAAGGACAAGGATCAATCAATCTATGGCTTGACTCTCAACGAATAAATCCCGATGAGTCGCCAAGTCGTCGTAACCACTTTTTGATAAAATGTATACGACGCGCGTCGACTCGATTTTTGAAAATGAAAAAGAAGGGGAGTCGCCACCGATCTTTATTTGGGTGAGATCGGATAAACATTTTGATTTACTAAAACAATATTTTTGGTCTACGAATGTTGAGAAAATGGGCTCGAGAGTCGATTACGCATGCGAGGAAGGGTTAGCACCTCACACGCCCAAATCGATACCAAATTGACTGATTGATGTCCTAATGTTGAAAATTTTGAAATGGTTTGGAAATAGATACTTTTTATTTCAAAAACTTGAAGGAATTGGAAGGGGCGTTAAGACTCTCTTATTTTCAAGAGATAAAGCATCATGTCCAGATGAAGTTAGGGCGTGATACTTTAGACTCCTGAAACTAAGCTCGCCTTTTTAAAACCTAGTTTTACATCCAAGAGGACCTTCCGTCATTCGTCAAACGAGAAATCGTAACCCAGTAAGTTAGGGCTCGTCTTCTCGAAGGTCCAAATTAGGAATATTGCCTCTACTTTAAAAACTCATCCGAAGCATCTAGATGTCGAGTCCAAAGTAAGTTAGGCGCGACATTTCAACACCCGAGATTAAGTGTTTTATTTAAAATCTAGATTGCGATTTCAAAAGGGATATCCCATTGTTTAGCTTTAAACGAGAAGAAATCGAACCCAAGTAGTTAGGGCTCGATTCACTCGCATTGCTAATACACTGGAATGTCGATTTAAAAATTGAATTTGCGATTTTAAAAGGGGTCTTCCGTTGTTTAGCTTGAATGAGAAAATTCGAACCCAAGAAGTTAGGGCTCGATTTGCTCGAATTGCTAACATGGAATATCGATCGTTATGAAGATTGAGGTATTGGAAAAATTTAGTGAGACGACGATGAGAGTAATAATGATAATAATGAACGGATGATAATAAGTAGTGGTAATATGAGAGTGTTATAATAATAGTCGACATTAATGGTGATAAATATAGCAATAACAATGGTAGTATATATATAAAGACAATGATGGTAATATGTATAAGATAAGTAACATATCTACATATATATAAATAATATGATACTAATAGCAATAATGAAGTAGATAATATAATAAAAGTAATAATATAGTAATATAATGATAATGAAAATATTAATATATTAATAATAATACACAATGCATGAATAGTGATAAAAAATAATGAATGATGAAATGATAGCAATAATAATGGTAATAATATTTGAGAAATGAATAATAAGGTATATACAAGAACAAACAACAAATATATATATATATATACATGAAAACTATAATATAACTATAGTAATAATAAAGATATTAAGTAATGATAATAGGGTGATAGTAATAATGATATGATGATGATAAAAATGCTAAATAATAATAATAATGATATAATAATATAGTAATAATAATGATTATATAAAAAAGCGGTAGTAATGATGGCAATTAATAAATTAAATAATATATATATAAAATAAATAAAAGTATATACATATAAAAATAATAATATAATAATAGTAATGAGTATGATAATAATAATAATAATGGTAGTAAAAGATAAACAAATTATAGTGATAGTAATAATGAGGTAGTAAAAATAATAAATAATTAATAGCGACAAAAATAAGTATTAAATAATAATAAAATTGCAAAATAATTAAAATGGGCTAAATTGAACTTAAAACGAAAGTTTGGAGTCAATTCGAAATAAAAATAAGAGAAAAGGACCTATTTGTACGCGTGGAGGAAACGGAGGGACCACGCGCGCAATAATTCCCTTTCGGCCAAAACATGTCAGAGCGAGGGGGACTAAATTGAAAGCCAAACGAAACGTTCGGGCATTTTGAAATAACAAAAATTTAATTGAAAGCAATAGAAATGCGGAAGGGCTAAAAGCGCAATTTGCCCTTCCCTAAAAAAGCGCGGATCCTCTCGAGCGGGTCGGGTCACACGCTGGTCATGGCCAAAACGACGCCGCTTTGGTACCGATTGGCCTACCCAAACGACGACGTGTCAGACGGGGCCTATTTAAGGCAAAAACCCTTTAAAAATTTTTCATTTTCCTCGCTCTAAAAAAAAAGCTGATTCCTCTCTTTTTGTTTCTCTGCGCAGGCTTGGGTCTCCTACAGATCTCCGTCCGCTTGCCCACACGGTCCGTCGCCAGTCTTGCACAATGCACCACCACAAGACAAAGATGGTGGCCGGAGAGTAAAAGTTTTATTTTTTTCTTTTTATTTAAAGTTATATTTATGTATATATATTAGTCTAAAAAACGAATGATAAACAATAAAAACTATATATATGCCGAAAATAAAATAAAAAAAAGAGAAAAAAAGAACTTCGAAAATAAAAATGAAATCACCTCTTTCCTCTATTTTGATTCTAATTTTTTTGTAGGGATTAATCTCCGTTTTTGCGTTTGTATTTAATCACTTGATTGTTTGTGAATTTGAAATCTCTCTCTTTTTTTGTATTCAAAAATCAAAAATCCCTTCCTTTGTACAGACATTGAATGGCTTTTATAGCCGAACCAAATATTAAAAAAAACAATATGGCTTCTGTTTCTACTTGTTTGTTGTTTCCTTCCAGCCATGTGTCATGGCGTGGCGGCAGAGGCACGTGGGGCGGTGCGATGGCGCGAGGCAAGTGGCTAGGCAAGTGGCCCTAGGCTTGCGGCGCTAGGGTTTTCAGAAACCCTAGCTTACTGAAAAGAAAAATGGGCCTGTTGGGCCTTGTCGGTTTGGGCTTGTTTATTTCGGGCCGGGCAAATATTGGGCTTATACAAGGCTATTTACCAAGCCATTTGCCACTCTCGTTTACACCTACACTTACACCAATTCAATGACACAATTCATAGCATACTTAGACAACCAAAACATCCACAACCAAGGTATTAACATCACATCCACACACTAACATCTAATATGCTTTAACATCATAATTTATCAACACAAATCATGCAAGTTTCCATATTCATGGATGGTGTCAACATATAAATATACTTATAACCAACCATAGCAAACTTTCATGGCCATATACAAAATTAAATCATTAACCATTATAAGCCAATACATTTGGCCACATTGCCAATGACACATACAACAAAATGACTAAGTCCATATACATGCCAAACATTCAAAACGCCAAGATCATCAAATACCCAAAATAAGAGTTTGATAGTGTGATCCGAATCTTTGATGATCTCCGATTCCGAGTTAGCTTGGCGACACTATAAAATTACCGAATTACCCTGGGTTGCGAGATTACCGAATTACCCTTAGTGGGTAAAATTACTGATTTACCGAAATGCCCTTATGGGCTGATTTGATAAATTGTTATAATGGGCTGATTTATCGAAATGTCATTATGGATCGAATTACTGAAATGCCCCTATGGGCCGAATGGTTGTATTGCTTTAATGGGATGATTCATAAAAAAGTATTCAATAGTTTAATGGATGTTATTTTTATATGGATGTTTTACGATTATGTATGATGCATCTTTACATATTGCATGGGATGGGAAATTTTGAATGAAGAGAAGTATAGACCGGTGGCATTGCCACAAATTCTGATATGGGCTATATGCCAATTTAAATATGGCTTTGTGCCATTGTGATTAAGGTCGTGTGTCGGGTTATGTTACCGTATATGATACTCGTGGGCTAAGCCACAAAATTATTATAAATGGCGACTTGTGCGCAAATTGGAGAGATCAAGGGGTGGGTTGACTTGATCCCCACAGGAGAGAGACCGGTTGTTATGGGGAGAGACGGTTGGATGGGTTGGGTTGCATACATTTGCTTCATATATATATATATGTTCTGTTATGATAGTGGGCTCCGGCCCAAGATGTTACTATATGGGTTCAGGCCTAGTGGATGACGGTAAGGGGATTTCACACCGAGTTCTTGTAACTCACCCCCCTTTTTCTTAACCCTTGTAGGTAATGCTTAGTGACGAGGACTTGGGCCCATGGATGACTCGGTGGAGGCCATACTTCAGAAATGGTGATTTATTTTGAACTTTAGATTTTTAATTCCGTTCACTTTACTATTTTGGGTTTTTATGTTGTAATAAGGCCTCTGGAGTGTTTTATTATTTGCTTTATGGTTGATATACTTATTATTTTGCTTAAATTGTTTAAAACGAGAATTTTCTAAAACTTAAATAAAGGTTTTCCAAAATCGATTAACAAATGGATTTCATAATAAACTTTTATAAATATTTTAACACGGAATTTTTCACTCGAACTATCAAACGATATTTTCAAAAGTCACGATTTTAAAGTTCACTACCTTGATTGTTGACTCATCAATCAATCTTTCAAAAATACTTGTATTTTATCTACGTTTCCGTAACGATTTCAAAATGCTTCTGCAACTCTATTTCTAAACATCACATTTTTGTAAATTGTTCATTTCAAATATGCTTTCGCTACTAAAAAGGTTTTTAAAGATTATTACGTTTTCAAGTAGTTAACAATTGCTTAAGTGTTTTTGGTTTTAACAAAGAGGCTGTATTTCTCAAGCAAGTTTTTAATAATCGCAAAGATGGTTTTTACTTCCATGTGACACACCAGATTCGAGCCCAACTTCTAGGCCGGGTTTGGGGTATTACATTTTATGGTATCAGAGCCCGGTTGCAAAACTCGGCTGTGGTTTGGGTTCAAAAACGTTTTCCAAAGCTGTTTGAATTTTAAATTATAAATGCATGTTTTAAAGGAAGTATGGCACCACGGGTATCCGGCACCAAGTCAAGTAAGTATGTGTTTTTAATTTATGATTATTGTGTTAGTACTGTGGTAAGAAAATTCCCCAAAATAGAATGTTATAGAACTTTTAGCTTTAGGAGCTAAAACTGTAGAGATTGAGACTTTAGGATACGTTTTGCAAAAATAACTTTACTTTC
The DNA here is from genome assembly GCA_025698515.1 of Gossypium sturtianum. Classification (NCBI taxonomy): domain Eukaryota; kingdom Viridiplantae; phylum Streptophyta; class Magnoliopsida; order Malvales; family Malvaceae; genus Gossypium; species Gossypium sturtianum. The sequence goes on from CM046948.1 coordinate 131,029,452, forward strand.
TATACTCCATAAAATATTGTTTATTAAACATTGAATAATTATACTGATTCATAAAACTCGTAATCAGATTAAATCGATTTAGCAAATATGAGCGTTAGAGGACGTAGACGCGATAGATGTGGACGTGGTAGAGGCCGAGGTGCTAAGGCTAGACCTTCAGCATCGGGGCATGTTTCCGAAAGGGAGGCGCTGGCATCGCTAGTGGTTGAGACGGGATCTCATGATCGAGCTGAGGTTGATGAGCTAACTCAGATAGTTAAGAAAGTATTGGAGGAGGTTAAAGGAATCAGTGAAGCACTTCGAGTTGAGTGTGTGGACTGTAAGAAGAAAAGAGATCGCGGTTCTTTTGGGTCGTAGTCTCATTCCGTAAAGCGTGTTAAGGCACGTCCAAACTTTCCGGCTTGCGATTGTTGCGTATACGCCATCCAGAGAATGCCGAGGAGGTCGAGAGCATGCTTGAGATGCGGGTCTAAGGAGCATAAGGCTCGGGATTGTTTCATCACCATCAAGTCAGGTATGTTATGGTTGGACGTGATGATTGAATGTAGAAAATTTTAGGAATAAGTGGTAGATAATTGCTTGCTTCTGTGGTTAGGTGTTTGGTTGTGTGAAAGAGGATTCAAGATTATGTTAAAAGTACATTGGTGTTATTAAGATCAGAGTGTGCACCGAAAGCATAGTGGTGTGATTTGAGCGATGCGTTTAGTAGTTGGTTTGAAATTTCGAGGACGAAATTTCTTTAAGGGGGTAGAATTGTAACATCCCAAAATTGGGCCTAGTAGAATTGGACCTATTGGGCCCATTGGGCCTTGAGCGTAGAAGCGTTTTAAAAATTTATGGGAATTTGAGAACGGCATTATTTCAAGTTGGACTTATTAAGAAGGTGATTTTAGAGAGTTACGAGGTTTCTAGGAAGTTCCGGGTTCAAGTTATGTTATAGGAAGAATTTTGTGTTTAAGCACTTTAAGGAGAGATAGTAAGTGACCTCAATGTTTATGGAATTAAATGAGTAATGTGCTAGCATAAATGAGCATTTGGTAAAAGGGGATATGGCGCCACATGAAGTACTTGGAGGGAAGAGGTCCAAATCCCATTGTGTGCAAATTTTGATTATTATTTTTGTACTCTTTTCTTAAGTGTCGGCCAAGCATGTAAATAAGGCAAGGTGAACTTTTTATTTTTGGCAAGATGGCTAAGGAAAATAGGAAAGGATGAATGTGAGGAAAGAAATCAAGAGAAAGGGGAAAGTAAGGGGAACATGTGGCCTTTTTCAAGGGAAGTGTTATGGAAAGTGTGGTTGGCCAATTTTTGACCATTATGGTCATGAATGTGGACGATTTTGGGTGTAGAGGGAAGTAGCCGAATTTTCTTTGGCAATTGGTAAAAGTTTTGGTGTTGTTTTGGCAAAAAACTCCTGTTTGCAACTTTTGTGTCATTTTTCTTTTCTCTCCAAATTTCCTTCTCCTTCTTGCCGAATCTTCAAGCTTTGAGTGTACATCTTTCTCCTTTGTTTGGCCGAATCACTCACCTTTTTGTTCATCTCCCCTTAGATAGCTGAAACAATCTAGCACTCTTCTCTCCATCCATTCTTTTCTTTTAACCTTTTCATCAACATTTTCTCTATTCTTAATTCGACATTACCTTGTGATCAAATCATCCTCTTTTCGTAGTGATTTAAGTGAGTGGCGCTACAAGGAAATTAACAATCGGTAAGTAGTAGTTCTCTCTTTGTCAATAACTTTGTTTCATCCTAGTTTTTCCTTAATAATCGAGTGTTCTTCTTTCTCTCTCATTGGGTCTGAGTTACATTCTTTTCTGTGATATGGCCATCGTTGGATTTAGGGCTTTCAACAAGGTGAAGGAGCACAAGTGATTTGTATTAACCAAATCGTTATCGTTGACTTGTCAAGCAAGTGGGGTAAGAACGTTGTTATAAGATTTGTTTTGATCAAAGGTGGGATAATTGCTAACGACTCTTTCACTCACAAAATATTGTTAGGACGGGATTTCAGTAGCCAAAGGGTAGGATGGATTTTTGGTGCACTGAGGGAGATCACATTCGTGGTGTTGAAACGGTAGAAAGCACAACTTGTAATCAAGGTGTGTAATCCTGTTCCCTTCCGAATATATATTTGAAATGGTGTGTAATCTCATACCTCTCTGGATGTTTGTATGAAATGTTCTATGATTCGGTCGAAATACCGAATAAAATCGGAAACCGGCATCTGAGACCACTCGAGAGTGCGTATGTTCATAGTAGTAACCATATTTTGCAAAGAAACAGTTTGGTCAGCAATAGTGACGTGATTTTGAAAAATCACGGAAAATAGGAGAAAAGGGATTAATAAGTGAATAAGATAACGAATTAAATCTTATTGTGTCTATTTTTATATGAAAGAAACAGAGGAGGAGGAAGAAGTTTATATTCTGGGATATCTTAATTTTAGTGAGACTGGTTCTGATGGACTTCGTAGTTCCCTGTTCTATCTTGGAAAAATTGGTTAAAATTGTGCAAAGTGAATTATGAGTTATAAGTTATATGTATGGATTCCTTAGAGAACCTATTTTCAATAAAAACAAGTGGGAGCAGTATATAAAAACTGTACAGTGAGATATTTGAAATTAAGGTAAGAGAGGTCAGAATCGTTGGACAGTGAAACAAGGGAAACTTTAAGGAATAAACTGTACTAATTGGTTAGGCCAAAAATTTTGGAAACATTGTAGTAAGAAGATATATGAGTCTAGTTTCAAGGAAAATTTACGGATTTAAATTTCGAGTTTTCTAACTCGAGTTATAGTCAATTTAGTCAGTATGACGCAGATGGACAGTTTCAAATTTTTATGCCCAAATTAGTAGTTAAGTCCGGGGTTGCGAAATTACCAAAATACCCTTAGAGTGTAAATTACCGAAATACCCCTGGGTTGCGAGATTACCGAATTACCCTTAGTGGGTAAAATTACCGATTTACCGAAATGCTCCTATGGGCCGATTTGATAGATTGTTATAATGGGCCGATTTACCGAAATGTCCTTATGGACCGAATTACCGAAATGCCCCTATGGGCCGAATGATCGTATTGCTTTAATGGGTTGATTCATAAAAAGAATTCAATAGGTTAATGGATGTTATTTTTATATGGATGTTTTACGATTATGTATGATGCATCTTTACATATTGCATGGGATGGGAAATTTTGAATGAAGAGAAGTATAGACCGGTGGCATTGCCACAAATTTTGATATGGGCTATGTGCCAATTTAAATATGGCTTTGTGCCATCGTGATTAAGGCTGTGTGCCGATTATGTTACCGTATATGATACTCTGGTGGCTAAGCCACAAAATTATTATGAATGGCAGCTTGTCTACAAATTGGAGAGACTGACGGGGTGGGTTGACTTGATCTCCACAGGAGAGACTGGTTGGTACGGGGGAGAGACTGGTTGGATGGGTTGGGTTGCATACATTTGCTTCATATATATATGTTCTGTTATGATAGTGGGCTCCGCCCAAGATGTTGCTATATGGGTTCGGCCCAAAGTGGATGACTGTAAGGGGATTTCACACCGAGTTCTTGTAACTCACCCCCTTTTTCTTAACCCTTGCGTGTAATGCTCAGTGACGAGGACTTGGGCCCATGGATGACTCGGTGGAGGCCATAGTTCAGAAACGGTGTTTTTTTTGAACTTTAGATTTTTAATTCCGTTCACTTTACTATTTTGGGTTTTTATGCTGTAATAAGGCCTCTAGAGTGTTTTATTATTTGCTTTAAGGTTGATATACTTATTGTTTTGCTTAAATTGTTTAAAACAAGAATTTTCTAAAACTTAAATAAAGGTTTTCCAAAATCGATTAACAAATGGATTTCATAATAAACTTTTATAAATATTTTAACACGGAAGTTTTCACTCGAACTATCAAATGATATTTTCAAAAGTCACGGTTTTAAAAGTTCACTACCTTGATTGTTGACTCATCAATCAATCTTTCAAAAATACTTGTATTTTATCTACGTTTCCGCAACGATTTCAAAATGCTTCTGCAACTCTATTTCTAAACATCACATTTTTGTAAATTGTTCATTTCAAATATGCTTTTGCTACTAAAAAGGTTTTTAAAGATTATTACGTTTTCAAGTAGTTAACAATTGCTTAAGTGTTTTTGGTTTTAACAAAGAGGCTGTATTTCTCAAGCAAGTTTTTAATAATCGCAAAGATGGTTTTTACTTGCATGTGACACACCAGATTCGGGCCTAACTTCTAGGCCGGGTTTGGGGTATTGCAGCTATTTAAGTCTCGTAGCACATAATCGCTCGTTCTCGAGCTATCAAATGGCCTCCTCACACAAGCTGTCAGTCAAGACGTAGCTACGCGGTGCTGCTCACACAAGTTATCAAGTATCTGCAACGTATGCCAGTATACTCAGCCACTGGTAGGACGTATGAGACCAGCACCCGGATCACATAATCATAATACACATAATGACCCTAGTGACATGTCACTTGTATCCTACCCTATTCCTAAGGTTCAAACAGGATTTCTCACTTGTTAATTCGTCTCCGAACTCGTTCATAGGATTAAGCTCTTCCACTGTAACATCCCGAAATTAGGCCTAGTAGGATTGGGCACATTGGGCCTTGAGCGTAGAAGCGTTTTAAAATTTTGAGAACAAGAGAACGACATTATTTCAAGTTGGACTTATTAAGAAGGTAATTTTGGAAAGTTACGAGTTTTCTATGAAGTTCCGGGTTCAAGTTGGGCCTTAGTAAAATTTTGTGTTTAAGCCTATTAAGGAGAGATAGTAAGTGGCATCAAGGCTTATGGAAATAAAAGAGTAAATTGCTAGCATAAATGAACAATTGGTAAAAGGGTTATGGAGCCACATGTAGTACCTTGAGGGAAGAGGTTCGAATCACTTTGTGTGCAAATTTTGACTTATATTTTTGCACCCTTTCCTTAAATGTCGGCCAAGAGGCATTCATGGCAAGGTTGACTTCATTATTTTGGTAAGGTGGCTAAAAGAAAAAGGCAAGGTTGAAGTTGGGGAAAGAAATCAAGAGAAAGGGGAAAGTAGGGGGAACATGTGGCCTTTTTCAAGGGATGTATTATGGAAAGGGTGGTTGGCAAAATTTTGACTATTAGGGACATGAATGTGGACGGTTTTGGGGCTAAAGGGGGTGATAGCCGAATTTTGCTAGGAGTTTTTGGCAAAGCTAGTGCTTGAGAGGTTGTTCTCTTTAGTTTTTTGTATCATTCTCTTTCTCTCCAAATTCCCTCTTCTCTTTGCCGAATTTTCAAGCCTTTAGTGTGCATTTTTGTTTCTTCTTTTCTTCCTTGTTGCCGAAAGTACCTAAGCCTTGGAGATCAAATTGTTCACTCGTTTTCCTTTGGAAAAACCGAACCCTTCATTTCTTCTTTATCATTCTTCTCATCCGTATTAACACTCACTCCTTTGATCAATCGGTAAGTGGTTCTCTTCAAACATTTTTTTATTTTTTTTCTTTCTCCTAGCCGAATATATGTCTTGGCATGGGATGGTCCTTTTAACCGAGACCATCTTTTTATTCTACCCTCTCAAACGAGATTATTTTCTCTTTTTCGTAGTGTTTTAAGTGGGAGACCGTGTATTGTTCTAGCCGAAGTCAAACGGTGGAAATTGGATCCAATATCTATAAGGTAAGGGGGTTCATTTTGGATTTTTCGTTATATCTCTATTTGGCTATGTTGCAAATCGGATTAAAGTTTCGACTAATCAATTATGTTTTAGGGACGAAACCACTCGATATATCCTATTTGCAAATCCTTCGGATATAGTGGGTCAATGAAGAGTGGTTCTTTAGGGAATCCTAATCAAGGTGTGTAATCCCGTACCTTCCGAATACATGTTTGATATGGTGTGTAATCTCACATCTCTCCAAAATTTTGTATGATATGTTCTGTGATTTGGTCAAAATACCAAATAAAACCGAAAACCGGCATCCGTGATCACTCGGGCGTGCGTATGATCGTAATGGTAATCGTATTTCGTAATAAAACAGTTTCAGTTAGAAGCAGTGACATGTTTTTGAAAAATCACGAAAAATAGGAGAAAAGAAATTACAAAGTGAATAAGATATCAGATTAAAGCTTACTGTGTCTATTTTGATATGGAAGAAACAGAGAAGGAAAAGAAATTTTATATTTTGAGATATCTTAATTTTAGTGAGACTAGTTCTGAATGACTTCGTGGTTTCCTTATCTGTCTTAGAAAAATCTTATAAAATTGTACAAAGTGAATTATGAGTTATAAGTTATATGTATGGATTCCTTAGAGAACCTATTTTCAATAGAAACTAGTGGGAACAGTATATGAAAACCGTACAGTGAGATATTTGAAATTAAGGTAAGAGAGGTCAGAATCATTGGATAGTGAAACAAGGGAAAATTTAAGAAATAAACTGTACTAAATGGTTAAGCCAAAAATTCTGGAAAAATAGTAGTAAGAAGATATATGAGTCTAGTCTCAAGGAAAATTTACGGAGTTAGATTTCAAGATTCCTAACTCAAGTTATAGTCAATTTAGTTAGTACAGCGCAGATGGACAGTTTTGATTTTTATGCTCCACATTAGTAGTTAAGTCTAGGTTGCGAAATTACAGAATTACCCTTAATGGGTAAATTATCGAAATTACAAAAATGCCCTATGGATCGAAATTACGAAAATTCCCCTAAAGGGCCGAATTACGAAATTGTTATATGGGCCGATCTGATATTTTGTTATATGGGCTAATCTGATATTTTGATAAATGGGCCAATCTGATATTTTGCTATATGGGCCAATCGATATTTTGATAAATGGGCCAATCGATATTTTGATAAATGGGCGATCTGATATTTTGCTATATGGGCCAACTGATATTTTGCTAAATGGGCCAAATATGATATTTTGCTTAATGGGCCTTTTGATTAATTGTTGTAATGGGCCATAATTTTGTAATAAATATCTGAATAAATTATTGTGAATGGCTATGCATTATATACATGATTAGCATGGGATGGGATAATGATGAAAAGAAGTTCTGGTAGCTCTGCTACATAATTACTCGTGGCTCACATACAAATATGAAAAATGGCGATGCCATGTAAATTCTGTTAATCTGTGGCTTGTCCACAAATTTGATATAATAGGCTTAGTGCCTATGTTCGGTGTGTTGGCGGGGTGGGTGACTAAAGCTCCCCACAAGTGTGCTTTGGTTGGTGCGGGTGGTGTGTAGCGGATGGAAAACTAGGTTTGGTTTGGGAATTGCATATCATATGCATATTATATTTGATACATTATTGTTGTTGTAAATGGGCTTAGGCCCAAAATATTGCTAATTGGGTTCCGGCCCAATGAATAACTGATAAGGGGATTTCACACCGAGTTCTTGTAACTCACCCCTTTCTCTTAACCCTTGTAGGTAATGCTTGATGATATGGACTTGGGCTATGGATGACTCGAGGAGGCCATACTTGGAAATGGTTTATTTGGACTTTAGACTTCTTTCTCGTTTATTTTATTACTTTACTATTTTGGGTTAAATGTTATAATAAGGCCTCTGGACTTTTTTTTTATTTTTGCTTTTTGGTTGGGATGTTTTTATTAGTTTTCTTAAATTGTTTAAAAAGGGGAATATTCTAAAAACTTAAACAATGGTTTCCAAAATCGATTAACAAATGGATTTCAAAATAAAATTTTACAAATATTTTTAACACGGATATTTTCTCTCGAACTATTAACGATATTTTCAAAAGTCACGGTTTTGTAAGATCATTAGTTTCGATTATCGATTTATCAAACAACCTCTCAAAATACTTGTATTTTATCTACGTTTCCGCAACGTTTTCAAAATGCTTCTGCAACTCTATTTATAAACGTCACATTTTCGTAAATTGTTTATTTCAAATATGCTTCCGAAAACGAAAAGGTTTTTAAAGATTATTATGTTTTCAAGTAGTTAACAATTGCTTAAGTGTTTTTGGTTTTAACAAAGAGGCTGTATTTCTCAAGCAAGTTTTTAATAATCGCAAAGATGGATTTTACTTCCATGTGACACACTAGATTCGGGCCTAACTTCTAGGCCGGGTTTGGGGTGTTACATTTTATGGTATCGAGCCCAGGTTGCAAAACTCGGCCGTGGTTTGGGTTCAAAAGCGTTTTCAAAGTCATTTAGAATTTTGATTTATAAATATATGTTCTAAAGGAAGTATGGCACCACGAGTATCTGGCACCAAGTCAAGTAAGTATTTGTTTTCATTTTATGATTATTGTGTTAGTACTGTGGTAAGAAAATTCCATAAAATAGAATACTCTAGAACTGTTAGCTTTAGGAGTTGAAACTATAGAGATTGAGACTCTAGGATGCGAATTTGACACTCGAAAACAACTTTTCTACTCATACTCCATAAAACATCGTTTAATAAACATCGAATAGTATACTGATTCATAAAACTCGTAATCAAGATTAAATCGACTTAGTGAACATGAACGCTAGAGGACGTGGACGTGGTAGACGCGGCCGTGATAGAGCCAAAGGTGCTAGGGCTGGATCTTCGGTACCGAGGCATGTGCTCGAAAAGGAGGCACTGGCATCACCAGTAGCTGAGACGGGATCTCATGATCGAGTTGGGATTGATGAGCTAACTCAGATAGTTAAGGAGGTATTAGAAGAGGTTAAAGGAATCGGTGAAGCGCTTCGAGTTGGGTCTGTGAGCTGTAAGAAGAAATTAGATCGCGGTTCTTTTGGGTCACAGTCTCGTTCCATAAAGCATGTTAAGGCACGACCAAACTTTTTGGCTTGCGATTATTGCAGAAGGCGTCATCCGGGAGAATGCTGGAGGAGGTCAGGAGCATGCTTGATATGCGGGTCTAAGGAGCATAAGGCTCGGGATTGTTTCATCACCATCAAGTCAGGTATGTTTTGGTTGGACGTGATGATTGAATGTAGAAAATTTTCAGCATAAGTGGTAGATAACTGCTTGCTTCAATGACTAGATGTTTGGTTGTGTGAAAAAGGATTCAAGATTTTGTTAAAGGTACATTGTGGTTATTAAGATCAGAGTGCGCAGCGAAACCATAGGGGTGTGTTTTGAGCGGTGCGTTTAGTAGTGGTTGGAAATTTCGAGGACAAAATTTCTTTAAGGAGTGTAGAATTGTAACATCCCGAAATTGGGCCTAGTAGGATTGGGCCCATTGAGCCTTGAGCGTAGAAGCGTTTTAAAATTTTGAGAACAAGAGAACGGCACTATTTCAAGTTGGACTTATTAAGAAGGTAATTTTGGAAAGTTACGAGGTTTCTATGAAGTTTCGGGTTCAAGTTGGGCCTTAGTAAAATTTTGTGTTTAAGCCTATTAAGGAGAGATAGTAAGTGGCATCAAGGCTTATGGAAATAAAAGAGTAAATTGCTAGCATAAATGAAAAATTGGTAAAAGGGTTATGGCGCCACATGTAGTACCTTGAGGGAAGAGGTTCGAATCACTTTGTGTGCAAATTTTGACTTATATTTTTGCACCCTTTCCTTAAGTGTCGGCCAAGAGGCATTCATGGCAAGGTTGACTTCATTATTTTGGTAAGGTGGCTAAAAGAAAAGGGCAAGGTTGAAGTTGGGGAAAGAAATCAAGAGAAAGGGGAAAGTAGAGGGAACATGTGGCCTTTTTCAAGGGATGTATTATGGAAAGGGTGGTTGGCAAAATTTTGACTATTAGGGACATGAATGTGGACGGTTTTGGGGCTAAAGGGGGTGATAGCCGAATTTTGCTAGGAGTTTTTGGCAAAGCTAGTGCTTGAGAGGTTGTTCTCTTTAGTTTTTTGTATCATTCTCTTTCTCTCAAAATTTCCTCTTCTCTTTCTTTGAATTTTCAAGCCTTTAGTGTGCATTTTTGTTTCTTCTTTTCTTCATTGTTGCCGACAAGATTACCTAAGCCTTGGAGATCAAATTATTCACTTGTTTTCCTTTGGAAAACCAGACCCTTCATTTCTTCTTTATCGTTCTTCTCATCCGTATTAACACTCACTCCTTTGATCAATCGGTAAGTGGTTCTATTCAAACATTTTTTTATTTTTTTTTCTTTCTCCTAGCCGAATATATGTCTTGGCATGGGATGGTCCTTTTAAACGAGACCATCATTTTATTCTACCCTCTCAAACGAGATTATTTTCTCTTTTCGTAGTGTTTTAAGTGGGAGACCGTGTATTGTTCTAGCCAAGTCAAACGGTGGAAATTGGATCCAATATCGATAAGGTAAGGGGTTCATTTTGGATTTTTGTTATATCTCTATTTGGCTATGTTGCAAATCGGATTGAAGTTTCGACTAATCAATTATGTTTTAGGACAAAACCACTCGATATATCCTATTTGCAAATCCTTCCTTGGATATAGTGGGTCAACGAAGAGTGGTTCTTTAGGGAATCCTAATCAAGGTGTGTAATCCCGTACCTTCCGAATACATGTTTGATATGGTGTGTAATCTCACATCTCTCTGAAAGTTTGTATGATATGTTCTGTGATTTGGTCAAAATACCAAAGAAAACCGAAAACTGGCATCCGTGATCACTCGGGCGTGCGTATGATCGTAATGGTAATCGTATTTCGTAATAAAACAGTTTCGGTTAGAAGCAGTGGCATGTATTTGAAAAATCATGAAAAATAGGAGAAAAGGAATTACAAAGGGAATAAGATATCAGATTAAAGCTTACTGTGTCTATTTTGATATGGAAGAAACGAAGAAAGAAAAGGAATTTTATATTTTGAGATATCTTAATTTTAGTGAGACTGGTTCTGAATGACTTCGTGGTTCCCTGATCTGTCTTGGAAAAATCTTAAAAAATTGTACAAAGGTAATTATGAGTTATAAGTTATATGTATGGATTCCTTAGAGAACCTATTTTCAATAGAAACAAGTGGAAATAGTATATGAAAACCGTATAGTGAGATATTTGAAATTAAGGTAAGAGAGGTCAGAATCGTTGGACAATGAAACAAGGGAAAATTTAAGGAATAAACTTTACTAAATGGTTAAACCAAAAATTCTGGAAAAATAGTAGTGAGAAGATATATGAGTCTAGTCTCAAGGAAAATTTACGGAGTTAGATTTCGAGATTCCTAACTCAAGTTATAGTCAATTTAGTTAGTACGACGCAGATGGACAGTTTCGATTTTTATGCTCCACATTAGTAGTTAAGTCTAGGTTGCGAAATTACCGAATTACCCTTAGTGGGTAAATTATCGAAATTACGGAAATGCCCCTATGGGTCGAAATTACGAAAATTCCCCTAAAGGGCCGAATTACGAAATTTTTATATGGGCCGATTTGATATTTTGTTATATGGGCTAATCTGATATTTTGATAAATGGGCCAATCTGATATTTTGCTATATGGGCCAATCTGATATTTTGATAAATGGGCCAATCTGATATTTTGATAAATGGGCCAATCTGATATTTTGATAAATAGGCCGATCTGATATTTTGCTATATGGGCCAATCTGATATTTTGCTAAATGGGCCAAATATGATATTTTGCTTAATGGGCCTTTTGATTAATTGTTGTAATGGGCCATAATTTTGTAATAAATATCTGAATAAATTATTGTGAATGGCTATGCATTATATACATGATTTGCATGGGATGGGATAATGATGAAGAGAAGTTCTGGTAGCTCTGCTACATAATTCTGGTGGCTCTGCCACAAATATGAAAAATGGCGATGCCATGTAAATTCTGTTAATCTGGTGGCTTGTCCAAAAATTTGATATAATCGGCTTAGTGCCTATGTTTGGTGTGTTGGCAGGGTGGGTGACTAAAGCTCCCCACAGGTGTGCTGGTTGGTACGGGTGGTGTGTAGCGGATGGAAAACGGGGTGAGTTTACGAAAACTCAGTGTGTAATCCCCTTACTAGAGTAACAATCGAAACGTAAAACAAATCAAACGATCAATGCCAAAGCCCTTTAACAAGAATATGATGCAGTCCGATTCAGAGCATACGTGGGCCAAAACCCACTACAATATCATTTGGGTCACAGCCCATAACAGAATCAATTGGGCCTAGCCCAAACCAATAACAGAACAAGTGGGCCTAAGCCCGATGACAATGAATGAGATCATAAATAGATATGCATCAGTATGAGGATGCATCCTGTAATAGTCTGATTTTGGCCCTAATCAGAACGGTGGTTTCGGAACCACGAATTCGAGTCGAAAAAATATTTTAATATTATTTTCTATGCTCATTATGTGTGAATTGATGTGTGTAAAATGTAACATCCCCAAACCCGGCCTATTCACTACGACCGAATCTGGTTATGTTAGTGAAAATATGTTTCTTTACTTAGAATTTAAAACATGAAAATTTACTATCTTTTGAAAATTATGTGCACTTAAAAATTAATAAATAATATAAGTTTGTTGAAAATTTCTGGAATAAAATATTATTATAAGTATAATATGAATGAAAATATTTTTAAGTATAGTATTATCTCCCACAATCATAAACAGAGTACTTTAAATCAAAGGGACCTTTATTACATCAAGTAAAATTCCAAAATGTTGATAATATAAAATACTTAAATCAAAACTCGGCTTTGAGGGTTTTGGGCCCAAAAACGTTTTCAAAATGGGCTTTTCAAAAATATGGGCTTTTAAGAAATTTTTCAGGTTATTCTGGCATGGCACCTGTACCTCAGGCATTCAAGTCCACTGTAAGTACTTCGACTTTTGAAGTGATTTGTTTGTATGAATTGTTATGGGTTTATTTGGGCTCGTAGAATAGAATACTAGGATCTGTTGGACCCTAGGATTAGTCTACTCAAACACTTGCATAAAACTTAAAGCTCGTAAACAACCTGTGATTAAGTCGCCAAGTTAAGGTGTGGCAACCTGTGTGCGCATGTCTAGGAGTGGATCCTAAGATCTAGGTACTTAAGCAAATCCTCGTGACTCACCTCCTCTTCGCAGAATCCTACAGTGCGCGTAGCTACGGTTCACCTTAACCAAGAGGACTTGTTCATAGGCTAAACCAGTTATTAAAACCCGAAAAGGGATTAGCCTTGCTGTTTTAAAATTTTCTGTTTTAAAATTTTTCAAACTTACCCCTTTGGTTTGTGAAACTCTAAATCAGATTTTGAAAGATGTTTTCTCGATTTACAGAATTACCAAAAATACCCCTGTAGGAAAATGTCAAAATTACCCCTGGGTTGGGAATGCTCAAGAAAGTGACATGGATGAATGAATGTGTCTTTAGTGAAGTATGTGAATGTTTGAATTAGAACAGAGAACTTGAGATGAAACTTTGATTGCTCGAAAGAACGACTTCCAGAAACTTCTGTTCATAAAATTTGCTCGTGGATTAAACAGTGGAACAAAATTTCTAATGCATAAAACTTTTAATCAGATTAAATCGCGACGCTAGATATGAGTTCTAGGGGACGTGTTGTCGCGGGCATGGTCGAGGTGGAATGACAGCTTTATTAAGATCAGAGTGCGCAGCAAGAGCGTAGTGTGGTAGGTTAGGATGTGCGACTGTTAGTTAGATGGAAATTTCGAGGACGAAATTTCTTTAAGGAGGGTAGATTTGTAACATCCCAAAATTGAGCCTAGGAGAATTGAGCCTAATGGGCCTTAGGCGTAGTAGCGTTTAAATTTTTGGAGAACAAGAGACCGGCTTAAATGCTAGTTAGACCCATTGGATAAGTGATTTTGGAAGGTTAGAGGGCTTCTATGAAGTCCCGGATCAAATATTGGCTTTGGGGAAATTTTGATTTTAGGTGGAAAAACCACGAAGTTGGCGAGATAGGCCTTAAGAATAAAATATGGAGGAAAATAACACAAGTAGAGTGTGTGGTGTAGTGGCAAAGTGACGCCACATAAGAGACAAGGGGGTGACGCCACAAGGGAAGGAAGGAGGTCCAAGGTTCAAGTCTTGGCTTTTGCATTTTGGTTTCTTTTTGCTTGGACCTTAGAATTTGGCCCATAGTTTATATTTAGTTGCGCATGGTTTGAGACACAAGAGGAGCTTGTGGCTAAGTGGTTAGTGGCGTGGATTATGTTGCAAGGGAGCACAGGTTCGAATCTCATGACAAGCAATGGAGTATTTATTTTGCGGATTGGACGGCAAGAGTTTCATTGAATTTAAACTCTCTCGACGGCGGGATCCCACATCGGAAAGACACAAAGAATGAAGGTGAAGAGCTAGTTATATAAGGAGCATCCTAGGAAGAGAGAAAACACATCTTGGAGGCGTTTGGGCACAAGAGTGATCGGAGTGCGGATTAGCCCTGCAGTCCTATCGTGTGTGTAACTCTCTCTACTCTAGTTGTAGAGCGGCAAAATGCCGAAATGCCTGGTCACACGGCATTAGTAGTAGCCACGAGCGTGCGCAAGCACGTGTGGGGCTTCACGCGATAGTTGAGGCCATCGATGAGTATTCTCGTGGGTTGGGTCGCTTGGGCCTCGATGGGCCGGTGGGCCCAATGGGCCCGTGGGCCCATATGAGTAAATTGCATGATTGGTTAGTATATGTTGAACTAGACTAGGTGGAAGTTATATACGTGGCTAGATTCGTGTTAGGTGGGCCACACGAGCGTGTGGGCCGGATGGCCGAAATCGAGTTTTAGGCCCAATCGTCCCAAGACAACCTAAGTGGTAGCCGAGTCGCTAGTGGCGACATTAGGCCTTCGAAAGGCCATTGCGGTGTGAATTTACGAAAATGCCCTTAGTAGGTAAAATTACGATTTTACCCTTAAAGGTTGATTAGCAAGGTAAGGGCGTGTTAGTTTTCTTTGTGCTATAGTTTTTGTCTTGGCCGAATGGCCTAAGTGTTCATTGTTTTTATGCCAAGGCCGATTGTAGGGAAGAAGAGCCTGTCGCTGGGAACCTTTTGTAAGTCCGTTAGTCTGCGGGTGCGAGAAGCGAAGCGAAGTTTGGGTTTTGGTATCATTTAGGTGCGTAATCATCGCACTATTTCTCGGTTTGATTGCTAACGTCTAAACCTGTGTGTTAGGTGTGGTAGCCATTTATAATGGCTTAAGTGATGAGTACCTGGTGATGGTAAGATTATTTGTGATGTATAATTGTATATGTGTATATTTATATACCTATGTGATACAATGACTTAACATGTAGCATCTATATTGTAACACCCCAAACCCGGTCTATGCGTTTAGACAAGATTTGGTTTGTCACACCAATCATACATTCGTTTATTTTCATATGGTTAAAATAAAATAGTGCTACAAAAACTTTTTTGAAAATCGAGTTTAATAAGAAGTTAATACAAGGATTTGAAATTTGTAGCTTAAGAATAATACTTGTTTGAAAACTTATCGTCAAGATAAAAATGTCAAAATCTTAAGATGGTTTAAAAGAACTTTGAAAGAATTTTAAATAATTAAAGTGTCCAGAAATTTTGTTATAAAACCAATGTTCTTAAGAAAACTTAACATATTTAAGATAAAACCATATTAAAAGTTTAGAAATAAAATTTAAACCATCCACACAATAAAATCCATAAAAACATATAAGAGGCCTTATTACATAAAACCCATAATGAGATATTTAAGATAATAATCTAAATAAAGTCATAGTTTAATAAAAACCCAAGTTTGTAGTATGGCCTCCACCAAGTCATCTCCTACCCCAAGTCCACGTCAATTTCCATTACCCAAATGGTTAATAAAATTGGGTGAGTTACAAAGAACTCGATGTGCAACTCACTTACCACCATTTTTAGGCCGATCGTCAAGATATCATGCCGGGCTTGAGCCCATTAACAGATTTCAACCATACATTGTAAAGTAACATAATTTAAAGAAAAGAATGCATGAAATATGAATTTCCCAAACCAACCTAGTATCCATCCGCTAACACCCCGCACCAACCAACACACCTGTGGGGATCAAGTCAACCCACCCCGCCAAACACACCAATCATGGGCTTAAAGCCCTTAAATAATTTTGTAGTGCACTACATCAACTAGATTGTGACATTGTCACCAACTAGAGGCATTTAGCGAATTTGTGGCAGAGCCACCGAACTAGAGGCAATGAGCCATATTTGTGGCAACCGCCATTCTTCTCTTCATATAACCCACCCCATGCAATCATGCGTATATAACAAATATAATCATATAACAGATTTTCATTAATCCATATCATCGGTGGGCTTATCAATTAACCCTTCATTAGGCTCATATAAACAATTTATCAACTAGCCCATTTAGTAGTTTAGTGACTTTGGCCCATTTTAGCCCAATTTATCGAAATGCAGTATTTTTCGCCCATTTAATCGAACTAGAGTATTATCGGCCCATTTTATCGAACTAGAGTATTATCGCCCATTTTATCGAACTAGAGTATTATCGCCCATTATTTTCTCGGTTTTAACTGTTTTCATGCATTTACTCAAAAATATGAGTTACTACGTATTTTTTCCGCTTTTACTATTTTACGATTTTATCACGTAACTTACAACTTGATGTCCAACCCAAAATGAGTGTGAAGTTACACACCGGTTATGGAGAGAACTAAACTTTCCAAATTTCTTCAACACCTATACGTATTGTGTTAATTAAAACACTATAATCTATAATAAAACCGATCTAACTATAGCGATCTAGAAATTTACCCTCGGATTTTCGTAAGACTTCTACTTGCGATTTCTCTCCGATTGATGGTTCGCTAACCGAATCGAATCCACGAACAAATAATGGTTCGGGAGTACGAACGACTTCGAGCAGCTTGATTTTCCTCGGTTGAACGTCCACAACCCGGTGGAAATCCTGGATTGCCAAACAGATCCTTTGCTTGTACTTAGGGGAATAATGTAACCTCCTTCTTCCGAAGGCTAAACACCGCCTCTTTTCTTCCCTATTTTGAATGTCTTCAAAGACAAAGGAAGGTTAATCCAATGATATCAAAATAATCCTAAGGTTTTAAAGATATGATTTCCTTACCACAAAATTGATTCCAACGTTTTTTCACCCACGACTTCTTGATTCCAAACTTCCGTTATCGCACTAGTATAACAAAATAAACGTTAAAAGAAGGAACGTTTATTTTGATCTAATAAAGCCTTCAAACCATCATCAATATTCGCCATAACCACTATTAACTAATCGAAGCGAAAAGGATTCTTACCTATTTCCACGTCGAAAAGATAGGATTTGAGAATAATATGGATCTAAGAAGAATTCGGCTATGAAGAAACAAAGAAAAAGAGAAAATAAAATCGGTTATAGGCACTTTAACATTCGCCATGAAAGTGTAGGTGGAGAGAATTTCGATTGAAAGAAATCAAATAGGAGAGAGATGGTGATGATGTTTCGGTTTCCAAATAGAATGGAAAAGAAAAGAAAGAAAAAGATAAGTTTTGAGAGCAATGTATAGTCGGCAATGGGGAGAAGAAAAGAAAAGAATGGTCTCTTTAGGTATTGGTAAATTCGGCACAAAGAGAAAGGCACAAAATTGACACCAAAGTGTAAAACAAAATGACCAATTTGACAAAAGAAACTAGGCTTACCAAGTGCACAATTTCGGCCAAGGAAAAGAGAGTTTGAGAGAATTTTCAAAACTTGCACAAACTAAACAAAATGACCAAAACCAAAGACTAAACTTCCTAGCCAAACTATCACCAAAATTCGGCTCCCCCCCTAGCCATAATGCCGTCCATATGCTTGGTCTTTAGGCCAAGATATTGTTTCCTTAAACAACTCCTTGATTCATGCCTCATATCCTCACATTTTCCTTATTCTTTTGATACCCTTCCTTAAGTTCAAATTTTCCTTATTCCTTTGATATACTAACCAAAAATAACAAGTCAACACCTTCCATATATGCTCTTGGCCGACACTTGCTATACATGGGCGAAAAAATCAAAAATAAAATTCACCTAGATGCTATTTAGGGATTCGAACCTTCACCCCCATGTACTAGCTCATGCGCCAACACCACTTGTCCAACTACTCATCTTATGCTACACATTGACACTTAAATTAATTTATGTGTCAATGCCACTTAGTCTATTTCCATAAATTCTCAAAATTAATATTATTCCTTCTAAAAAATTTTAAACCCTTCTTCAGACTATACTAACCACGAAAAATAAATCGTAAAATTTTACTTTCTAGAATAATTACTCAAGCACACATAGAAAATAAATTACTCAAATTTTCAAGGTGTTACAACTCTACCCTAAAAGAAAATTTCGTCCTCGAAATTTACACCGGCTGAAAAAGGTGAGGGTATTGTTGCCGAATTGCATCCTCAGGGCTCCCACGTAGCTTCCTCCACTCCGTGGTTACGCCACAACACTTTGACCAACGGCACGCCTTCTTTCTTAGCACCTTCACGCCTCGGTCTAAGATTTCCACCGGTTCCTCCTCAAAAGACAAATCCAAATTCAACTCCACTTCTTCTACCTGGTACTATGTGCGAAGGATCCGATCTATAGCGCCTCAACATGGACACGTGGAAAACATTATGAATTTGGCTCAATTCGGAGGTAACTCAATCTGATAGGCCACTGGACCAACTCTGTTTCACCACACGATATGGTCCAATGTATCTAGGACTCAACTTGCCCTTCTTCCCGATCTCGAATATCTTCTTCCAAGGTGAGACCTTCAGAAGACTTGATCTCCTACGGCATACTCGATATCCTTACGCTTGAGATCCGCATACGACTTCGCTCTATCCGGCTTCCTTTAACCGCGTCTCGAATAACTTTCACTTTTTCTTCCGTTTCGTAAATCATCTCGTGTCCTAACAATCGCCGATCACCCAACTCACCAACAAATAGGAGAACGACACACTACGACCATACAATGCCTCGTAGGGTGCCATCCGAATGCTAGATCGGTAGCCGTTGTTGTACGCAAATTCCGCTAACGGTAGAAAATCCTCCCAACTACCTTTGAAGTCGATTACACATCCCCTTAACATGTCTTCCAGTCTGAATCACTCTCTCCGATCGACCATCGATCGAGGATGAAAAGCCGTACTAAAATTAAGCTTTGTACCCAAGGCTTCATGCAAAGCTTTCCAAAATCGAGATGTAAACCTAGGATCCCTATCCGATATAATCGATCTGGTACCCCATGCAACCTCACGATTTCGGATACATACGGCCTTTCGCCAACTTCGCAACGAGTAGTCCGTGACGCATCGGTAGAAAATGAGCGATCTTCGTCGCGATCAACAATTACCCAAACAGAATTTTACTTAGTAGGTGTTAAAGGTAACCCACTAACAAAATCCATTGTTATCCGCTCCCATTTCCAAAGAGGAATCTTAATCGGTTGCAAAAGACTGACGGCAATTGATGCTCCGCTTTCACTTGGCGACAAGTTAAGCATTTTCCCACAAATTCTCGAAATCTCACGCTTTCAACCTGTGCCACCAATACTGCTCACGAAGATCCCGATACATCTTATTTCCTCCGGGTGCATAGCATAAGGGCTACTATGCGCCTCCTCAAAATCATTTGCCTCGGATCCAATCCTTAGGCATACAGACCCTTCCACGAAAACACAATACACCTTCCGAATTTATTCCAAAATCCTCAATTTCACCATTTTCCACTTGTGAAATAAAAGTCTCAACTTCTCATCTAAAATCTGTTTTTCCTTAATTTGTTCCAACCACATAGGCTTCACTTGAAATTCCGCTATCAAACTACCATCCTCATACAAACTCAAATGGGCAAACATAGCTCTCAAATCGATACCACCTTACGACTTAATGCGTCCGCCACTACATTAGCCTTTCCAGGATGATACTCAATAGAGAAATCATAGTCCTTTAACAGCTCCACCCATCTTCGTTGTCTCAAGTTTAACTCCTTCGAGTAAGAAGATACTTAAGACTCTTGTGATCCGTATAGATGATAGACTTTTCACCATAGAGGTAATGCCTCCAAATCTTTAAGGCAAACACCACCGCTTTGCTAACTCCAAATCATGAGTAGGGTAGTTCACTTGCGTGCGGTCTCAATTGACGAGAAGCGTAAGCTACAACTTTTTCCCACTTTGCATCAATACGCAGCCTAAACCCGTATGTGACGCATCACAATAAACTCAAACTCCTTCCCACCTCAAAGTTGAATCAATACCGCGCTCGCTAAAACCTTCTTCACGCGCTCAAAACTTTCTTGCGCTTATCACCCATATAAACAACACTCCTTCCGCAAAAGCTTAGTTAGAGGTGCAAAGAATCAATGAGAACCCTCAACAAAGCGTCTATAATATCCAAACAAACCCAAGAAACTCCGAATCTCGGGCCACCGACTTCGGTGGTTTCCAATCCAATACCGCCTCAATCTTCCGAGGATCCACCCTTATTCCTTCTACCGATACCACATGACCCAAGAAAGTCACTTCTCTTAACCAAAATTCACATTTATCGAATTTGGCATACAACCGATTATCTCAAGCACTTGCAATACAATCCGCAAATGCGAGTCATGTTCTTCTTCGCTCCTCGAATAAACCCGAATGTCATCTATGAATACCACCACAAACCGATCTAAGAATGGTTGAAAGACCCGGTTCATCATATCCATAAATGCACCGTGGTGCATTGGTCAACCCAAATGGCATCACTAAAAACTCATAGTGTCCGTAACGGGTTCGAACGCCGCCTTGTGAATATCCGCTTCTTTCACCTTAAGCCGGTGGTAACCCGACCTTAAATCAATCTTGGAGAAAACAGAAGCTCTTCAATTGATCAAACAGTCGTCAATCCTCGGCAGAGGGTACCGATTCTTGATCGCCGCTTATTCAATTGCCTATAGTCAATACACATACGCATTGACCCATCCTTCTTCTTAACAAACAAAACCGGTGCTCCCACGGAGACACACTCGGTCCGAATAAAACCACGATCTAGCGGTTCTTGAATTTGGGCTTTAAGTTCGACAACTCCTTCGGTGCCATTCTATAAGGAGCAATGGACACCGGAGCGCCTCGAGCAAAAGCTCAATACCAAATTCCACTTCCGATCCGAGGTACACCAGAAGTTCTTCAGAAAAAACATCGTGAACTCCTTCACCGTTCTCACATCTTCCACCAACAGACTTTTTGGCATCTAAAGCACAAATAAATGCTAAAAATGCTCCGTATCCTTTTCGCACTAACTTCTCCGCCTTCAACGCAGAAAATCATGTTTGCCAAGTAATTTCTCCGCTCGCCTATCATAACTATCTCCTTATCCTCCACATTTCTTATCGACATACGCTTTTCAAAGACACCCAATTTCGCCTGGTGCTTAACCAACCAATCCATGCCTGAATAATATCGAATTCGCCAAAAGGCGTTCCATCAAATTTGCCAGAATGTTTCTCCTTGAATTACTAAGGGCACGTCTCTAAACAATTTATTAACCAACACCGATCGGTCCTAAGGGACTAATCACCTCATCTCTTTATCGGAAATTTCGAGTCTAATTTCAAGTTTCCATTATGGTGCTAGCAATGTACGAATGAGTAGAACCAATATCTATCAAGGCAATAACGGGTACATCGGACATGAAGAACGTATCGCTTATCACATCGTGCATTGCCATCCTCACGACGTCCGACCGCATACACCAATCCCGGCCGTCTTGCATCCGCGTTGCCCCTAGGACCATTGCCTCGACCAGCGCACCTTGACCACGTCCACCCCATTACCACCACGACCGGTCCCCGACCTCTCGGTGGTTGCCGAACTCCTCTTGCCGGTGGTACATCAAGAGCACGAACTTCTTGAGTTGTATCCATACGTCGAGGGCAACTCCTATATTGATGCTCGTCGATCCACATTTATAGCAAGCACCCGCTTTCCTCCAACATTCTCCTAATGTCTTTTCCACATTCAAAGCACAATCCCGACTGACAATGTACCATCGGTGCTCTTCCTTGAGCTGGTTCCTCATTCCGGGCCTCTTCAGAATCTTCTCGAAGAACCCGAATGCTTCAGATCTTTCTTGCCTCGAATTTGCTCCCGATTTTGACGTTCCGAGTTCTTAGCCTCTTCGGCTATCTTGGCCTTCTCCACAAGAGCGGCAAAGTTCTAACTTGTTGTGGGGCTATCGTAACCCGCAACTCGTCTTTCAAACCGTCCTCGGCGCACACAACGCCATGATCCGTTGCCACTATCGCTCGAGCATAGCGACTCAAACGTAAGAACTCACCTCATATCGCGCCACCGCCTTATTTCCTTGCACCAGTTCAAGAATTCCTTCCTTCGGGCATCCACATAGCTTGTTCCCACATATTTCCCTTGAAAGGAAGCCTTAAAGAACTCCCAATTAACCAAAGCAAAGATCGGTGCCATCTCGGATAGTAAGCCACCATTGGTAAGCTTCGTCTCTCAACAAAGATACCGCTCCTCTTAACTTTTGTTCCACAAAGGCACTCAAGATCGCCCCATAATTCGCTCTCATCGCCTCAAGCCAATATTCAGCGACATTGGGAGCTACACCGAGACACCTCTCAAAAACCTCAGCTCCACGGATTTCATCGCCCGATATCGAACCACGAGCGGTTGGTCCAGCCTCGATCCAAATGACCCTTTCAAGTACTCGCAGCATTGCTCGTGTCACGGCATTATCCTCTTCCATATGGTCGTGCGATCCCGCTCACTCTCGAGTGACGCAGTGCTTCCATTTCCGACATATGACCCGGCACATCGCTTGCGCCCTAACACCTCGTCCTCTACCACGGCCACGCCTACCGCTGCGTCCACGACCACGCCCTCTAGTGCTCATGGCGACTAATTGGATTTAATCTGATTTAAGAGTTTTATGAATCGTAATAATATTTCAATTGTTTATTAACGATATCTTATGATATGAAAGAGATAGAGTGTTTTCGCATCAATATCCTATTGTCTCAATCTCTACGGTTTTAACACCTAAAACTAGAAGTTCTAGAGTGTTTCTTATAATCATATCACAATGATAATAAACATACAATTATACGATACTTACTTGACTTGGCGCGGGATGTTCATGGTGCCATACTACCTTTAATCAAAACTCTAGAAATTATTTTCAAACAAATTTCTTTATTGAACCCAAACCACACCGAGTTTTGAAACAAAAGCTCGATACCACTAAATGTAACACCCCAAACCCGGTCTATGCATTTAGACAAGATTTGGTTTGTCACACCAATCATACATTCGTTTATTTTCATATGGTTAAAATAAAATAGTGCTACAAAAACTTTTTTGAAAATCGAGTTTAATAAGAAGTTAATACAAGGATTTGAAATTTGTAGCTTAAGAATAATACTTGTTTGAAAACTTATCGTCAAGATAAAAATGTCAAAATCTTAAGATGGTTTAAAAGAACTTTGAAAGAATTTTAAATAATTAAAGTGTCCAGAAATTTTGTTATAAAACCAATGTTCTTAAGAAAACTTAACATATTTAAGATAAAACCATATTAAAAGTTTAGAAATAAAATTTAAACCATCCACACAATAAAATCCATAAAAACATATAAGAGGCCTTATTACATAAAACCCATAATGAGATATTTAAGATAATAATCTAAATAAAGTCATAGTTTAATAAAACCCAAGTTTGTAGTATGGCCTCCACAAAGTCATCTCCTACCCAAGTCCACGTCAATTTCCATTACCGAAATGGTTAATAAAATTGGGTGAGTTACAAAGAACTCGGTGTGCAACTCACTTACCACCATTTTTAGGCCGGATCGTCAAGATATCATGCTTCGGGCTTGAGCCCATTAACAGATTTCAACCATACATTGTAAAGTAACATAATTTAAAGAAAAGAATGCATGAAATATGAATTTCCCAAACCAACCTAGTATCCATCCGCTAA
The DNA here is from genome assembly GCA_025698515.1 of Gossypium sturtianum. Lineage (NCBI taxonomy): Eukaryota > Viridiplantae > Streptophyta > Magnoliopsida > Malvales > Malvaceae > Gossypium > Gossypium sturtianum. The sequence continues at coordinate 131,053,291 of CM046948.1, forward strand.
CACCCCGCACCAACCAACACACCCGTGGGGATCAAGTCAACCCACCCCGCCAAACACACCAATCATGGGCTTAAAGCCCTTAAATAATTTTGTAGTGCACTACCAACTAGATTGTGACATTGTCACCGAACTAGAGGCATTTAGTCGAATTTGTGGCGCAGAGCCACCGAACTAGAGGCAATGAGCCATATTTGTGGCAACTGCCATTCTTCTCTTCATATAACCCACCCCATGCAATCATGCGTATATAACAAATATAATCATATAAATGATTTTCATTAATCCATATCATCGGTGGGCTTATCAATTAACCCTTCATTAGGCTCATATAAACAATTTATCAACTAGCCCATTTAGTAGTTTAGTGACTTTGGCCCATTTTAGCCCAATTTATCGAAACAGAGTATTTTCGCCCATTTAATCGAACTAGAGTATTATCGCCCATTTTATCGAACTAGAGTATTATCGGCCCATTTTATCGAACTAGAGTATTATCGCCCATTATTTTCTCGGTTTTAACCGTTTTCATGCATTTACTCAAAAATATGAGTTACTACGTATTTTTTTCCCGCTTTTACTATTTTACGATTTTATCACGTAACTTACAACTTGATGTCCAACCCAAAATGAGTGTGAAGTTACACACCGTTATGGAGAGAACTAAACTTTCCCGCTCTTCAACACCTATACGTATTGTGTTAATTAAAACACTATAATCTATAATAAAACCGATCTAACTATAGCGATCTAGAAATTTACCCTCGGATTTTAGTAAGACTTCTACTTGCGATTTCTCTCCGATTGATGGTTCGCTAACCGAATCGAATCCACGAACAAATAATGGTTCGGGAGTACGAACGACTTCAACAGCTTGATTTTCCTCGGTTGAACGTCCACAACCCTGGGGAAATCCTTGATTGTTTAAAACAAATCCTTTGCTTGTACTTAGGGGAATAACAGAACCTCCCTTCTTCCGAAGGCTAAACACCGCCCTTTTCTTCCCTATTTTGAATGTCTTCAAAGACAAAGGAAGGTTAATCCAATGATATCAAAATAATCCTAAGGTTTTAAAGATATGATTTCCTTACCACAAAATTGATTCCAACGCTTTGTCACCCACGACTTCTTGATTCCAAACTTCCGTTATCGCACTAAAGTATAACAAAATAAACGTTAAAAGAAGGAACGTTTATTTTGATCTAATAAAGCCTTCAAACCATCATCAATATTCGCCATAACCACTATTAACTAATCGAAACGAAAAGGATTCTTACCTATTTCCACGTCGAAAAGATAGGATTTGAGAATAATATGGATCTAAGAAGAATTCGCTATGAAGAAACAAAGAAAAGAGAAAATAAAATCGGTTATAGGCACTTTAACATTCGGCCATGAAAGTGTAGGTGGAGAGAATTTTGATTGAAAGAAATCAAATAGGAGAGAGATGGTGATGATGTTTGGTTTCCAAATAGAATGGAAAAGAAAAGAAAGAAAAAGATAAGTTTTGAGAGCAATGTATAGTCGGCAATGGGGAGAAGAAAAGAAAAGAATGGTCTCTTTAGGTATTGGTAAATTCGGCACAAAGAGAAAGGTACAAAATTGACACCAAAGTGTAAAACAAAATGACCAATTTGACAAAAGAAACTAGGCTTACCAAGTGCACAATTTCTGCCAAGGAAAAGAGAGTTTGAGAGAATTTTCAAACTTGCACAAACTAAACAAAATGACCAAAACCAAAGACTAAACTTCCTAGCCAAACTATCACCAAAATTCGGCTCCCCTAGCCATAATGCCGTCCATATGCTTGGTCTTTAGGCCAAGATATTGTTTCCTTAAACAACTCCTTGATTCATGCCTCATATCCTCACATTTTCCTTATTCTTTTGATACCCTTCCTTAAGTTCAAATTTTCCTTATTCCTTTGATATACTAACCAAAAATAACAAGTCAACACCTTCCATATATGCTCTTGGCCGACACTTGCTATACATGGGCGTAAAAATCAAAAATAAAATTCACCTAGATGCTATTTAGGGATTCAACCTTCACCCCCATGTACTAGCTCATGCGCCAACACCACTTGTCCAACTACTCATCTTATGCTACACATTGACACTTAAATTAATTTATGTGTCAATGCCACTTAGTCTATTTCCATAAATTCTCAAAATTAATATTATTCCTTCTAAAAAAATTTTAAACCCTTCTTCAGACTATACTAACCACGAAAATAAATCAGAAAATTTTACTTTCTAGAATAATTACTCGAAGCACACATAGAAAATAAATTACTCAAATTTTCAGGGTGTTACATATATATTTGCATGAGGTGGGGCTTGATTCGATGAAGGAGGAAGTGTACACGAGGTGTGCGTGGTCTAATGATAGCTCCGGCTACATTAGCGCTTGATGGTGAGCTTTGTGCTACCTCAAGGGAGATGTTGGCTTGGTGCCCATCTCGGCGGTTGATTGCTATGTGCATCACCGTAGACGATTACGATATTTGGATCACTTTGGTTGATCGGTGGCTCACCCACACCTCGGCGGCAATGAGAATGCCGAGGTAAGATTTATGGATCACGATGTGATCGGTGGCTCAACCACGGCCTTGTGCAGCAGCAGTCCGCCGAGGTAACATCCGTGGGATCACTCGGTTGTGATCGGTGGATTAGCCACGGCCTTAGGCGTGAGTCCGCTAAGGTTGGTGTTACTGGTTGGAGTGGGTTGGGCCGAGATGCATATGTGCATGACTTGCTATGTGAATTGTTTGGTATGGGGCCAAGCCCATACGCGGGAAACTTGTGTTGTGATTATGCACTCGAGTCGGTGGACTCACTCTTTTCATTAACCATTTCGGTGATGCGTAGATTGGACCGGGATCGGAGAGGACACAAGGTGGCCCATGCAGAAGATGTGTTACTCCATTTAAGTATTTTATATTATCAACATTTTGGAATTTTACTTGATGTAATAAAGGTCCCTTTGATTTAAAGTACTGCTTATGATTGTGGGAGATAATACTATACTTAAAAATATTTTCATTCATATTATACTTATAATAATATTTTATTCCAGAAATTTTCAACAAACTTATATTATTTATTAATTTTTAAGTGCACATAATTTTCAAAAGATAGTAAATTTTCATGTTTTAAATTCTAAGTAAAGAAACATATTTTCACTAACATAACCAGATTCGGTCGTAGTGAATGGGCCGGGTTTGGGGGTGTTACATAAAAATTTTGTATTAAAATTTGATCGTTTTAGTGTTTAATTATAAAAAAGGGGGCTTAATCGCATAAAAAGAAAATTTGGTGGATAAATGTGTAAGTACTGAATTGATGATGTCTTTATAAATTGGGGGTTTTAAATAGCAAATTGACCATAAATGGAGTTAGTGCTAGTCATGATTATGCATGTAATAGTAGTTGAATTTTTAATTATATTTTATTATATTTTATGTTAAAACATATTAGTTTAAAATGTTATAATAATAATAAAAATAAAATATGAAAAGTGTTCATCTTTCTTAATGGTTCATGGCCGAAACTTGAGAAAGAAAAAGAGAGAAAAGCTTCATTAGGTTCGGCACTTGGGAGGATTAATTAGGTATGTGTAAGCTTTGGATTTTTGATGATTTTTGCATTTTTGAGATTTGTTGTTCACTATACTTTAAAGCCCATGTACTAATTTTGTGAATTGGTCATGTATGTGAGATATCCCATTGTTGATAAGTTGAGTTTTATGATGATTTTTAGTATAAAATGAGAGATTTGAACTAGATGAACCTATCTTATTCTTGAGTCTTTGGTGGATATAGCTAATTAAGGATTAATTTGTGAAAATATTATTTTGGAGGGTTAAATTGAAAAATTTATGAAATATATGGACTTATATAGTCCTTATGAAGATTCGGCCCTAAAGGATGTTAACCAAATTTTGAGTAATTTGTGAGTTGTGTATTAGGGACTAAATTGTAAAAATTGTAAATGTCAGGGGTAAAATGGTAATTTGCATAATTATATGTTTTTGGATCAAATTGAATGAATATAAATTTTAATGAGCTTAAATTGGAATTATTTAGATCAAGAAAAAAAGGAAACGGGATTGGATCGGGGAAAAATAAAATGAAACGAATAGCCGGGAAGCTTAATTCAACAACTTACGAGGTAAGATTTAAGCAATTGAGTTAAATCAAATGTCTTTTATATAATGTATCTATGTTAATGAGAGTATGTATAATGAATGGCATAGTGCCGAATGTGAGGGTGAATTTTGTATAAAATAGCTTAATATGAGATCGCTTGAAATTCGAATATGATTTCATGAGATGAATATCTACATGTTAATGAAGCACATGGATTGAGAGATATTAAATTATGACATGAACATATTCAATGATAAACTAGTTACATGCTATTGTTTTGGCCGAATATGATATTTCTATTTGGGGTGTGAAATAATAAAGTTATGTTTACATGTATGTGCTTATACGCATTGCTGTGGATTTGACTTTGGTTATATGTATAAATGCACATTTGAATGACTTTCAGGTCTACGAAAGGTACTAAGTGTACGAAATTATAACCGGGCACTAAGTGTGCGAAACTGGTCCCATGGCACTAAGTGTGCAGAAATGTTAAGTAACGGCACTTAGTGTGCGATACGTTACAGGAAAATTGGCACTAAGTGTGCGAAAATGTTAAGTAACGGCACTTAGTGTGCGATACGTTACGGGAAAATTGGCACTAAGTGTGCGAAAATGTTGAGTAACGGCACTAAGTGTGTGATACGTTACTAAATCTTATTAACCAGTATGCAGTTATGAAGCTCATTAAAAGACTTCTATTACTAATGCTATTAAGTATACGGATATGATCGAGTATACTATTACATGTTTCACATGAATGGTTAAGTTTGGAGAGGTAAGTAAACTAGAGGTATGTATTATGCCTATTAACTTGAGATTCATGGTAGTTGAAATGTAAGTAGAAGCTTCGGTAAGTATTATACATGTATGCTAATTTTTTATTATGTGATAGTGGTATATTGATATTGGTATAAGCATATAACGTGGTTATGAATTCAACCTTTGAATGTTTGGCTTTTTGGTATTGATGTTATAAATGAATTAGGTTTTGAAATCTCAAATAAGCTTGTATATGAGTATAAATTGCTTAAATCTTACTAAGCTATGAAAGCTTACTTTGTTCTCGGTTGTTCTTGAAATTGTAGATTTCTTTTGGGAGCTTGGCTCGTGCTTGGGGATCATCTTGGAAGCTCATCATGCTATCATCTATCTTTGGTACTCTTTTGATGATTCAAGTTATGAGAGCTATGGCATGTATAGACTATATTATTATACTTTTGAGTTTTGTATCGAATATGATGTATAAAGGCCATGCGAAAATGGCTATACTTTTATGCTTGAATATGGTTTATTCATGCTTGACTTTGGTGATTTTATTTGTGCATGTTAGAATATATTATAAACTTATCATTAAAGTTATTTCATACTACGTTATGTGTGAGATATTAATGATCAAGATAAGGTATACTTATTTGTATTATTCGGCAATGTTAGTATGTTATAAAGAAGGTATGTTTCATGATGTAATTAAGAATGGTGATTGGTTAAATGGTTTAATTTGTAAGCTTGAGTTCGATTATATTTGATCATGATGCTTAAATTCGGGAATATTTGTTGATGATAAGATTTTGTTATTAAATACGTCTCATGGCATGTATGTTTAGTGTTTAGGTTAAATGGCTTGATTGATTTGAACTAAATTATAGTTATGATACTCGGTCATAGTTCTTATGTGCATTGTGGAACGAGTTTAGGTTCACATGTTTTAGTTAATGTGAGTTATGTTTGGGTCTTGTTGTTTTAACTATGATCTTCTAAGAAAAGTGTTCTATATTATGATTGTATGTTCGATAGTTGATATAGAAGTTGGTATATTTACTGTTGATAGGAATTGAAGGAATATGTATATAGATGTTTCATGTTCGGTTTTAGTAATTGTTGATTTGCTTTGGTAAGGTCATTATAAACATGAGTATATTCGGCCACACTCTTAAAAATGACCAAATGAATAGTGCTTTGTGATTTGATCGAGTTTACTTATTTTATTGTATATAATGAAATTGATATTATTTTTGTGATGACTTGTTTATCGTAATATCAATTCTTAAGTATTATGATTCATGTGACTGAATGAACTTGGTGGTTAGTTGAGTAACACCTCGTAACCCTAATCTGGCGACAGACACGGGTTAGGGGTGTTACACATCCCACCCCGATCCAGCCAACACACCACCCGTACCAACTGTAACACCCCTAATCCGTATCCGTCGCCGAATTTGGATTATGAGGCATTACGAATCAACAGTTCAATTCCAAACTTTCATATAATCACTAATGCCACTCATGATTTAACGTTAAAAAAAAACTATTAATAATCATATCTAATTATATAATCATATTATAAATTTTAATAAGTAATCATATATGAATATTTAATACATTATACCATAGCCGAATATGAAATTAATGTACATGAACATAATACACAACCAACCATAAAATAGCAATCTCATTTGTCATTAAATACATAATAAAATGATTGACCAAATATTCATGAAACACTTGCAATGCTTAACACTTAGCAACCGAACCAATCAAGCTAATGTGTATATATATATATATATATATCCATTACTTTTAATAGTTTCACATTTCATATTTCTATCATGAATTATAAACACACAAAATATATAATACTCCTTTATTCTCCCATAGCCGAATATAATTACCTAATACCACGAATTCATCTAAGGTTTCCATTAGCAATTTATCAACAATCAAGCTTAATAGACCCTTTTAACTAAGCACATGTAAGACCAAATTAAACAAGACAAACAAACCATTTCCAAGCATATAGTACCTATCACAAACATTGTATACATTCTTAGCATAAAATGATAAAACCAAGATAAACAGAGCCCATACTTAGCATAACCAAATTCAAATATAAAAGTTTAGCCATTTTCGCATGGCTTATATACATTCAACCCAAAATTCAACATTTAAAAAGTATTTTCCATCCTATACATGCCATAATTCAAGTTCAACTATTTAAATACTGAAACAGTCAATAGTGTGGTGAACTTTGCTGACGATCCCTGAGCTATTAACTTGAATCCAAAATCTATAAATTAGAGTAAACAAAAACACACATAAAGTAAGCTACTTTAGCTTAGTAAGTCTTAAGCCAATTAATCAATTTATGCGTAAAAACAACATCTCAATTACTAAGTCATTACAAATAAATAAATCAACCTGTGCATTTGTAATCACATTAAATTTCAAGCTTTTAATTCTATACTTATATATATATATCAAAAACTTTCATAAACAATATCTCTTTGGCCGAATATACTTAAATACAACATCATTATATTCTCAAATTTCGAAACCATATTGTCTTATATAATAAAACTTACATATATTTTATAGACATATATTCATCACTTTAACTTTAACATTTCATCCATACTCAAACATAAAGCCGAATATATCTCACATATTACCACATATACAACTACAACCACATGTATCCTTTTTCATCACATATCAATAAATCAATTCACTTTATATACAAATGAATAACCAACTAATACGCACATGATCGTTTTAGCTCATATAACATATTTAAATATCACATCAACATAAAGTCATGTAAACATAAACTTTTAATAATTCACCGGCGTAAAGCCTGCTAGGCATAAAGCCCGTATCAATCACCGGCATAAGGCCTTCTAGACTCAAAGTCTGATTTTATACACCGGCAATAAGCCTGCTAGGCATAAAGCCCGATATATTTCACCAGCACAAGGTTTGCTAAGCTCGAAGCCCGAATATCAATAATATAGAGCTGTCTCATACACATTTCATATTTCGAATATTACAGATATTCCACATAATTCATACGAACTTTCAAATGTTATAACTCAGTTGAGTTAAGCTCAAATACACTATTACGATGCTTTATCACATTCGGCTATCTCTATTATAAATCCATGAATTCTAATTCAGCATGTTAAACTAAGTTATATTCAATATTAACGATGTTTAATTACTTAAAGACTTACCTTGGATATCGACGAACGATGTAAATCGGCTATTCGACTATTTTTGTTTTTCCCCGATCCAAGTCCGATTTCTTTGGTTCTTGATCTAAACATATTCAAATTAAGCTCATTAAAAGATATTTTCATTCAATTTAGTCCAAAAACACATAAATGGTCAAATTACAATTTTACCCCTGACATTTACAATTTTTACAATTTAGGCCATATTGCACAAAACACAAAATATACAAAATTTCAAAACACTCATGTTTGGCTGAATCTTACCCATTACCATACAAGTCCATATATTTCATTTATTTTTCATTTTAGCCCCTCAATTTATTATTTTTGTAATTAAGCCCTAATTACTCAAAATCACCAAAAATCTCAATACAGAACATGTTAATCTAAAACATATATTTCATATTTCATCAACTAACAACAAAAATCACAACTAATCATTAATGGCATATCTCAAAATATTCATTAAATTCTAAAATTAGGGTATGGGCTTGATAGTATACTAAGCAACGATCTCAAAAACATAAAAATTATCGAAAACCGAACAAAATCATTTACTCAATTAAGCCTCCAAAGTGCCGAACCTTAGATAGCTGTTCTTCTTTTATTTCTTTTTTTTTTTGGCAAGGAAGATGATAGCAATGCATGGCCACTTACTATATGTTTTATTATTATATTATGTTTTATAATACATTATTATTAATTTACATATATAACCTTATTTTATTTTATTTATAAACATAAAACTAATGGCCATATTACTCCATTGCCATCCACTATAGTTAAAATTGGATAAATTGCAACTTTAATGCTTCCATTTAAAAAGACATCAACAATTCAGCCCTTGCACATTAAACTATCAAATTTTCATTTTACGCGATTAAGCCCATTTTAATAATTTGGCACCCAAACGATAAAATTTTAAAACGAAAATTTAATACACATAAATTCACACATTATAAACACCAAAAATAATCTTAAAATGTTTTTCTGACTCAAATTCGTGGTCTCAAAACCACCATTCCGATTAAGGTCTAAATCGGACTGTTACACCAACCCTACACTTACGTGGGGATAAAATCGACCCACCCAGCCAACACACCAAGCTTAGCACCAGTTGCGGCACTAAGTCAACAGAACGGCTCGGCGCCGTGGATAGAACAGCTAAAAGCCATAAATAGAATGTTTATAAACCATAATCAGGACGGCACAAAGCTATCGGTAACTGTAATAAGTTTGGCACATAGCCATCAGTGATGGTAATATAATCGGCACACAGCCACGGGTAATTATGATCAACACAGAGTCATCAATATATATGTTAGGCACATAGCCACGGGTAAATATGATTGGCACAGAGCCAAAATCAGATTACGCAGCTTTAAGCCGTCCGTCGGTCCACAGTCGTCTCATGCGACCCGTGCAACCTCAAAAGATCAATATTAGATCCATAGTCGTCTCATGCGACCCTTATGACCCTATCAGAACTTCCCCCGTATCAATGTCCCAACCCCATGCAATATGTCGTGTATGTCATGCTCACTCATTACACGTGTATGCAAAATGGCCATGCTCAGTAATGTCATTTAAACCTATATTAAAAGCATATCAGTCACACGACCATAGTCGAGTCAGTTAAAACATAGTCATATGATCACAGTCAAATCAGTCAAATTCATAGTCTAAGTCAGTCATTTACCCACAAGGGGAAAATAGTAATTTTACCCTATAAGGGTATTTCAGTAATTTCAAAATCAACGGTATTTCGGTAATTTCACAAATCGAAGGTATTTTGGTAATTTCACAAATCAGGGGTATTTTGATAATTTCATAACTCGAGGGTATTTCGGTAATTTCACAAATCGAGGGTATTTTGGTAATTTCACAAATCGAGGGTATTTCAGTAATTTCACAAATCAAGGGTATTTCGATAATTTCACAAATCAGGGGTATTTTGATAATTTCACAAATCGGGGGTATTTCGATAATTTCTGTAACGCCCTGAAAGTGGGCCTAGTAGAGTTGGGCCTATTGGGCCCCGAGCGTAGAAATATTTTAGAATTTTTAGGAAGATGGGAATGGCATTATTTTAAGTTAGACCTGTTAGGAAGGTGATTTTGGAAGGTTACGGGATTTCTATGAAGTCCCGGGTTCAAGTTAGGCCATAGGAAAAGTTTTGGTTTTTGGCTCTTTAAGGGAGAAGGCTAGCAGAAGCTGGACTTAAGGAAAATTGTTGGTGTTTTGCTAGCACAAGTGGAGTGTGTGGCAAGGTGGTGTGGCGTCAAGGGGGAGTGCAAGGAGGTTGGAGGTTCGAATCTCACAAGAGGCATTTTGGAGGCTATTATTTTGTGCTCAGAAAAGGAAGAAGCAGAGTTGAGATCAAACTCCGCCTTGGTGGTTGAAGACTTGGTCAAATGATTTCGAATGGGTGATGGAGAGTGAATGGTGGAGTAAAATGAGGAGTGAATCATGGGATTGAGGGGAGAGGAGTTAGTGGCAGAATTTGGGTTGATGGGGGAGGAGGATTTCGGCCAAAGTTTTGGCATTTTGAAGTGCATTTTCGGTCATTTGTGGGTAAACCGAAATTCTTTGGGGTTGTTTTGTTTTCCATGCATTTTGGGGTGCTTAGACTATAGGATTTTGGGTTCTCTTTTCCTCATTCTTGCTTATGCCGAATTTCTTCCAGCTTCATCATTTCTCTCTTTTGTTTTGCTTTCATTTGTTTTCTCTATATGTTGCCTAATCACCCTTGGCCGAAACTCACCCTCCATCTTCCCCCCATTTCCATCTTTATTTTACACCATAGCCGAAACCCCCTACCCCTTTCTACCAGTCTGCAATTGGCTTACCTACTGCTTCTCTCACTTTTCTCTCTTGTGTTCACCCTAGCCGAAACTCTCCTTTCTTCTTTATTGTTTTTCTACTCTTTTCTCTATCAACTAAATTCTCTCTTTTCATCTTTCGAATCGGTTCTCTTCTCTTTTGCTAATAGCCAAACATGGATTAGTCTGAAGCTTGGTATTCTTTGAGCATCGAATATACCTAGCCTATTTGGTTCGTCTGTGAGCACAGGGCAAGGTCTTCTCTTTTATTTCTTTTCGTCTCTTCTTTCTCTTCTGCCTAGGCCGAACCTATTTCTTTTTGGGTTCTTGTGCGTTCATAATCTTTCCTTTTCTCCTTAGTTAATCGTTATCTCTAAGGGTAGTATGTGCTGAAACTCTTCTTATTCAAGGGTCTGCTGTTGCTGAATTCAAGGGTAGTTAATGCTAATCTTGTTAAATCTCTTCCTAATGTCGAATATTTGAAGATGCTAACCCTTTTGTGTACCAATCGGTTTAGGAATTTGGTTGCTCTAGCCAAGAGGAAGCAAAGCCGAATATTGCCACTTGTGAAAGGAGGTCATTTTGTGGTAAGTGGTGTTAGTGGCTATTCGAATTCAACTTAGATACATTTTATCAGAGTGTATAATAACTGATCGGAATGTAGGTACGAAATTTTGGGAATTCAATCAACGCTCGTAACAGGTGTGTAATCTCACACCCCTCCGAATGCATGCTTGAAATGTTCTGTGATTCGGCCGAAAGTCAAAAATTCAGAAACCAACATCTGTGACCACTCGAGCGTGCGAACGCCCATTGTGGTAAACTGAAATACAAATAGTGGCGTTAAGCCATTGAGAGTGTCGCGAGCACTCTCGTTAAACCGAAGCTGTAACGGGCCTGATCGGGCGGAAACAAGCCAAATGGGCCAAATGGGCTATTCGGCCCACTTAGGTGAGATTGTTGGAAAACTATCAATTGATAGGTTCGTTGGCGTAATCTGGAACATTGAGACCGAAAACGTACGAAATGGGCCACACGAGCGTGTGGGCCCGTTTGGGCCTAAAATGGATTTTAGGCCCAATAGTTTCGTAGAAACCCAAAATGGGATCTGTGTCGCTCGAGGCGACAGTAGGCCTTCGGAAAGGCTGTTGAATGCAAAATTACCAAACTACCCCTAGAGGGTAAATTACCAAAATACCCCTGGAGGGTAAATTACTGAAATACCCTTGGTGGGTAAGTTAGTAAAATACCCCTGGTGGGGAAATTACTGAAATACCCTCGGTGGGTAAAAATTACTGTTATGCCCTCAAGAGTTGATTAGTATGATTGTGTGTATTCTGTTTATCTTGTTATAATGGTAATTCATTTCATACATCATATTTGATATATGCTTTGCATAAATAACATTTTGCATGAGATCGGGATATTGATGATCGGAGGAAGTGTATTCTGGTGGCTCTGCCACATTCTGATTCTGGTGGCTCTGCCATATTCTGTCTGGTGGCTATGCCACGTATATTCTGTTATTCTGGTGGCTTCACCACAAATTCTGTGATAAGCAGCTTGTCTGCCATATTGGTGTGTAGCGGATGGGTGGGTCGATTTAGAAATCCCCACAGGTGTGTTGGGCTGGTACGGGTGGTGTGTAGCGGATGGATTATTGGTTTGGGCTACATACTCTAGTTGCATTATTATGTATATAGGGCTAAGGCCCAGTTTGCTTCTGTATGGGCTTCGGCCTAGTTTCCTTCTGTATGGGCTTCAGCCCAGTCTGCTTCCGTATGGGCTCGGGCCCAATTAATAATCGTTTAGGGGATTACACACTGAGTTCTCGTTACTCACCCCTCTGCTTTAACCTTGCAGGTGATCCCCCGCATTAGAGGATTTGGCGCTGCGGAGGACTCTGTGGTGGCCATACATCGCAGTATTTCTCATGAACTTTAATAATTCCAGTTTAGCTTTATTTTAAGATTATTTTTAATTCGGGTTTTATATTTTGTAATAAGGCCATTGGACTTAACTTTTCTTTTAAACTTTCATTTTGGTTATACGCAAAGTTTTCAATAGTAATAATATGAACGTTTTTACGAGAAAACTATAAAAGCAAATCTGAGTTTCACAAACAACATAGCTCGAAGTTTTCAAAAAGAAGACGAAGTTTTTAACGAACGCACAGTTTTTAAACAACCCTTCCATGTGACATGCCAGATCCGATCATAACATCTAGGCTGGGTTTGGGGTGTTATGTTTTATGGTATCAGAGCCCGATTGCAAAACTCGGCTGTGGAATGGGTTTGAAAATGTTTTTCAAAATTTGATTGAAATATGGTTTAGAAAAATATATCTTTATTGGATGTATGGCACCCCGAGTCTCTGGCACCAAATCCATAAGTCCTCTTACTTTATGTTTGGTTATATGATGAAATGTCTGTAAGAGAGAAAACTAATAGAGTTAGTGGTACACTAAAACTGTTAGCTGTAGGAGCTAAGACTATAGGGACTGAAACAGTAGGACATTCGATTCGTGAAAACAACTCTCATACATGTTTTCCATAAAAAAATTATTAATAAACTTTGGAACTATAGACTAATTCATAAAATTCTTAATCAGATTAATACGATTCAGTAGTATGAGTACAAGAGGACATGGACGAGGTACACACGGCCGTGGTAGAGGCCGAGGTGCTAGGGCTGGATCCTCAGCATCAGGGCACATGCCTGAAATGGAAGCGTCGGTGTCGCCAATGGGATCGAGACGGGGTCTTCTGGATCGAGCTGGAGTTGATGTGCTGATTCAGCTAGTTAGAGAGGTACTGGAGGAGGTTAAAGAAATTGGTGAAACACTTCGACTTGGGTGCGTGGATTGTAAGAAGAAAAGAGATCGCAGTTCTCTAGGGTCGCAGTCTCGTTCTGTGAAGCATGTGAAGGAACGTCAGAACTTTTCGGCTTGCGAATATTGCAGAAGGCGTCATCCGGGTGAATGCTGGAGGAGGTCAGGAGCATGCTTGAGATGTGGGTCTAAGGAGCATAGGGCTCGGGATTGTTCCATCACCATTAAGTCAGGTATGTTTTGGTTGGATGTGGTGTTCGAATGTAGGAAATTTTATGTATGTGTGATAAATACCTGATTGCTTCTGTGGTTGGATATTGGTTGGGTGAAGAGGTTTCTAGATTAGGCTAGAAGTGAATTAGTGTTATTGGAATCAGAGTGCGCAGCGGTAGCGTGGTAGAGTAGTCTGTGTTAAACCACTGTTAGATAGCTTGAAATTTCGAGGACGAAATTTCTTTAAGGGGGTAGATTTGTAACGCCCCGAAAGTGGGCCTAGTAGAGTTGGGCCTATTGGGCCCCGAGCGTAGAAACATTTTAGAATTTTTGGGAAGATGAGAATGGCATTATTTCAAGTTAGACCTGTTAGGAAGGTGATTTTGGAAGGTTACGGGGTTTCTATGAAGTCTCGGGTTCAAGTTAGGCCATAGGAAAAGTTTTGGTTTTTGGCTCTTTAAGGGAGAGGGCTAGCAGAAGCTGGACTTAAGGAAAATTGTTGGTGTTTTGCTAGCACAAGTGGAGTGTGTGGCAGGGTGGTGTGGCACCAAGGGGGAGTGCAAGGAGGTTGGAGGTTCGAATCTCACAAGAGGCATTTTGGAGGCTATTATTTTGTGCTCAGGAAAGGGGGAAGCAAAGTTGAGATCAAACTCTGCCTTTGTGGTTGAAGACTTGGTCAAATGATTTCGAATGGGTGATGGAGAGTGAATGGTGGAGTAAAATGAGGAGTGAATCATGGGATTTAGGGGAGAGGAGTTAGTGGCGGAATTTGGGTTGATGGGGGAGGAGGATTTCGGCCAAAGTTTTGGCATTTTGAAGTGTATTTTCGGTCATTTGTGGGTAAACCAAAATTCTTTGGGGTTGTATTGTTTTCCATGCATTTTGGGGTGCTTAGACTATAGGATTTCGGGTTCTCTTTTCCTCATTCTTGCTTATGCCGAATTTCTTCCAGCTTCATCATTTCTCTCTTTTGTTTTGCTTTCATTTGTTTTCTCTATCTATTGCCTAATCACCCTTGGCCGAAACTCACCCTCCATCTTCCCCTCATTTGCATCTTTCTTTTACACCATAGCCGAAACCCCTACCCCTCTTCTACCAGTCTGCAATTGGCTTACCTACTGCTTCTCTCACTTTTCTCTCTTGTGTTCCACCTAGCCGAAACTCTCCTTTCTTCTTTATTATTTTTCTACTCTTTTCTCCATCAACTGAATTCTCTCTTTTCATCTTTCAAATCGATTCTCTTCTCTTTTGCTAATAGCCGAACGTGGATTAGTCTGAAGCCTGGTATTCTTTGAGCATCGAATCTACCTAGCCTATTTGGTTCGCCTGTGAGCACAGGGTAAGGTCTTCTCTTTTATTTCTTTTCGTCTCTTCTTTCTCTTCTGCCTAGGTCGAACCTATTTCTTTTTGGGTTCTTGTGCGTTCATAATCTTTCCTTTTCTCCTTAGTTAATCGTTATATCTGAGGGTAGTATGTGCTTAAACTCTTCTTGTTCAAGGGTCTGTTATTGCTGAATTCAAGGGTAGGTAATGCTAATCTCGTTAAATCTCTTCCTAATGCCGAATATTGGAAGATGCTAACTCCTTTGTGTACAAATCGGTTTAGGAATTTGGTTGTTCTAGCCAAGAGGAAGCAAAGCCGAATATTGCCACTTGTGGAAGGAGGTCATTTTGTGGTAAGTGGTGTTAGTGGCTGTTCGAATTCAACTTAGATACGTTTTATCAGAGTGTATAATAACCGATTGGAATGTAGGTACGAAATTTCGGGAATTCAATCAACGCTCATAACAGGTGTGTAATCTCACACCCCTCCGAATGCATGCTTGAAATGTTCTGTGATTCGGCCGAAAGCCGAAAAGTCAGAAATCGGCATCTGTAACCATTGAGCGCGCAAACGCCCGTAGTGGCAAACCGAAATACAAATAGTGGCGTTAAGCCATTGAGAGTGTTGTGAGCACTCTCGTGAAACCGAGGCTGTAACGGGCCTGATCGGGCGGAAACAGGCCAAATGGCCCAATGGGCTATTCGGCCCACTTGGGCGAGATTGTTGGAAAACTATCAATTGATAGGTTCATTGGCGTAATCTGGAACATTGAGACCGAAAACATGCGAAATGGGCCACACGAGCGTGTGGACCCGTTTGGGCCTAAAACATTTTAGGCCCAATAGTTCCGTAGAGACCCAAAATGGGTTACGTGTCGCTCGAGGCGACAGTAGGCCTTCGGAAAGGCTGTTGAATGTGAAATTACCAAACTACCCCTGGAGGGTAAATTACCGAAATACCCTTGGTGGGTAAGTTACTGAAATACCCCTGGTGGGGAAATTACTGAAATACCCTGAGTGGGTAAAAATTACTGTTATGCCCTCAAGAGTTGATTAGTATGATTGTGTGTATTCTGTTTATCTGGTTATAATGGTAATTCATTTCATACATCATATTTGATATATGCTTTACATACATGACATTTTGCATGGGATCGGGATATTGATGATCGGAGGAAGTGTATTCTAGTGGCTCTGCCACATTCGGTCTCGTGGCTCGCCACATTCATCAGTGGCTATGCCACATATATACTGTTATTCTGGTGGCTTCGCCACAAATTCTGTGATAAGCAGCTTGTCTGCCATATTGGTGTGTAGCGGATGGGTGGGTCGATTTAGAAATCCCCACAGGTGTGTTGGGCTGGTACGGGTGGTGTGTAGCGGATGGATTATTACGTTAGGCTACATACTCTAGTTGCATTATTATGTATATAGGGCTAAGGCCCAGTTTGCTTCTGTATGGGCTTCGGCCCAGTCTGCTTCCATATGGGCTCGGGCCCAGTTAATGACCGTTTAGGGGATTACACACTGAGTTCTCGTAACTCACCCCTCTGCTTTAACCTTCCAGGTGATCCCCCACATTAGAGGATTTGGCACTGCGGAGGACTCTGTGGTGGCCATACATCGCAGTATTTCTCATGAACTTTAATAATTTTAGTTTAGCTTTATTTTAAGATTATTTTTAATTTGGGTTTAATATTTTGTAATAAGGCCATTGGACTTAACTTTTCTTTTAAACTTTCATTTCGGTTATACGCAAAGTTTTCAATAGTAATAATAAGAACGTTTTTACAAGAAAACTATAAAAGCAAATCTGAGTTTCACATACAACATAGCTCGAAGTTTCCAAAAAGAAGACGAAGTTTTTAACGAACGCACAGTTTTTAAACAACCCTTCCATGTGACATGCCAGATCCGGTCATAACGTCTAGGCCAAGTTTGGGGTGTTACAATTTCACAAATCAGGGGTATTTTGGTAATTTCACAAATCGAGGTCTCAGCAACCCAACAGAAGGTCCACTGTTGCCACGAGCGACTTAAGTAACCTAAACAGCCACAACAGTGTAAATGGGCCTAAGGCCCATTACTCGGCCCAAGTGGGCCCACAGACTCGTGTGGCCTATTTAGCCCAGAAACAGCCACAGTTATGCAAACGTCACAGTCCAAACAACACTTACCACATCACATACATTTTATCCGCGTGGGCCCACACAGCCCATTTCGGCCCAACGAGGCCCGAAACAGCCCAAGACCACGAGAGCGCTCGTGGTGGCCTCTACAGACTAACGCCCATGTTTGTGGGCTCGGTTCACCACACGCACGATCGCACGCTCGTGTGGCATCATACGCCATATTTCTTGCTTTTCGGCATTTGGCGGTCTACAGTCATAGCAGTATAAACAACACATACTTTCAGCTTTTCAGCCGATCATCGAATACCACATACAAATACACACACTCTATCAGCTTTCTCGCCGACTATCGAATACAGGGTACTGTTACACACCTTTGTTGCAAAGAAAGTGAATAATCTTTGAGCACCAAGACCTACATCGATTCCCAGCACACGATTAATCACATGTTGGTAGGGATACAACCAACCTTAATAGTCACATAAATATACCACCTTCTTAATACTTAGCCCCAAAGCATTCACCACCCTTACCTTGATTGAGTGAGTACCTCCAGTCCTCTAAGATCGCTAACTATGATAGATCACGCACCTTGCTGACAACTGTACTACGATAGATCTCTGTTAGGTAGTACTGATCATAGGTGCAGCCTACAACCCAAATTTTACTTAGCAAACCCATAGGGCCAAATTAGTCTATACCCAAAGAGTAAGATAACAAATTACCTTAATCGGACGATGAGAGAAAAACCCCGACAGCCTTAGCACTCTAAAACTTCTTCACTCCTCGAATTTGACTAGCCCCCAACGAGCATCATATCATGCTAGAGAATCAAGAGCGTAATTAGAGTCCAAAAGAACAGAAGCATTCGGCTTCCAGAGAAATACTAAAAGAGATCAAATTTGAGTGTAAAGGAGAAAGTATAAACACCTACCCTTCAGTCAGGAACACTTGCAGAATTGATTAACAATACCAACAGTGGAGCATAGAAATATTCGGCCAAGGATAGGGAGAGAAGAAGGTTGAGTACCTTCGGTCTACCAAGCAGAAGAAAGAAAAGAGGGAAGAAGCAATAGAGAAGAAGCAATCGGCTAGGCTAGAAACCGAAAAGAAAGAATGACACTGCAGGGAAGAAGAAAAGATAAGTATTCGGCCAATCGAGGTGTAAAGGCAGAAAAGATAAAAGAAGAAGAACATTCGGCAATACCCACCAGTTTTCCCAAATAGTCAATTTGACAACCTCCGTAACAAAAACGCAAACAGAAAGTGAACTAATACGACACTTTAGAGCTCAAAACAACTCGGCACAGAAAGGAGATTTTTCCCAACTCAAAAAGTGACCAAAAACTAAACCAAATGGGAGAAAAGCCCTATTGGCCGAATTTCCCTAAGCATAACACCCAAATTTGACACAACTTCACTCCATAACAAACTCCCCTTTTTCCTCCCCCTTATCCCTCTCCTAAAATCTCTCCACCTTATTCTACTCAACCACCTTTTCAAACTCCTTTCAAACTCCTCCAAGTCCATATCCCATAAATCTCTCCCCCAAGACCAATTCCACAACCACTTGAGCAGAATTCAACTCCAACATAACCCTTTGGGCAAAGACAGTTTGCAAAATAAATAATCCATAGCTTACTCCAAGTCTCGAACCTTTGACCTCCTTGCCACACCTGTGACGCCACCTTCCACCACACCACCAACTCCTCTTTTGTCACCTACCACCACATTTTATTTATAACCCTACTAACCAAAGATAGGGATTTTGATCACTTAAAACACAAAATTTTTCTAAAGCCCAGGTTTGAACCCAAGGCTTCTCCAATACTCCTCAGGACCCTTAATCACCAAAGCAGACATACATTTGTGTTACTCACTTGCAAAACTAAATTCCAATTCCTCCGATACGTGAAGCCCATTTCTTCTAGGCCCAAAAGTCGGGGCGTTACAATAAAATTGTAGACCATAAAAATATAAAAAATAAATAAATTTTACTGCGTCAAATTTGTGGTCTCGAAACCACTATTTCGACTAGGCTTAAAACCAGGCTGTTACAGGGTAGAACACAAAGAGGTAGTTGACATACCTCCTTGATTAGTCTCGATTTACGTCTTATTTTCAGTTTTGGGTAGGACGCAAAGAGCTAGATGCATAGCTCCTTGAGAAGTCTCGATTCACGTCCTGTGTTTTACTTTTTCAGTTACACCACTTTCCAAGCATCTGAGAGTTCAAGAATAGGGAAGAAAATCGTTCAGTAGAAAGGTTGAAGACATTGGACTACTATTCGAATTGTTCAAGACAATGCAGGCTTCTCCAAAACTTTCCTTGCAACTTGAACATCCCTTAAGCCTTGGAACATAACTATTTAATTTGATCAAATTTATTACTTCAAATATCACGATAAATGCCCCTTTTACAAAAGATATTAAAACTCTAATGTTCCTACCCTGGCTACTTTTATAAATGCATTTCCATCATGAACCCCGAATCAGAAAAGAAATCATGAAAAAAAATTTCAAGCCAAACACACAAAAATCAGAAAAAAAGACTAACCTTTGAGAATCTAAAAGCAAAAACTCCAAATCACATCAACAAATTTCGGGATCTTTAAGTGATAATCGCAAAATACCCAAACATTACACTTAATCTTGATGTAAATATCGTTCCTTTCTAAAAATCTCTTTACAGTTCCAAAATTTTTTCTCTCATTCTCCATTTTGGGGTTCAATTTTTTTATATGTAATAAGTAAACATAAAATGGTTTCACGACATTATCGAATAATGTGGTTAATGAGTCCTACATAGATTCAGACATTCGAGAAGAAAGACACTATGCAAGTTTGTCGAAGAAGCTTGGGAGATTAGAAAGCACTAGATTTGGCTGTGGACTATAAAGACCAAGTAATTATTTATGACCTATTCAATTTAGAAATTAGAGATCATTCTTGACTGTGTTGGAAACTGTAACACCTCTCACCCGTATTCAACGTCGAAATAGGGTTACAGAGCATTACTAAACTTATCACACATTTAAACATACATTTCACATACAATTTAATCAATTCAAATACAATTCAATCACAACCAATCATATTATCCCTAATATGAGCCTACGAGGCCCTAAACATGCATTGGGAGTGGTTTGGGACTAAACCGATAACTTTAGAAACTCATAGAACACTTAGAAAATTTTTCTCAAAAATAGAGGACACACGCCCGTGTGGCCCGGCTGTGTCTCTCACACAGCCAATGAGACACCCATGTCGCAGGCCGTGTGGACATTCAAAATGGGAGCACATGGCCGTGTCCCAGCCCGTGTCCGACCTCGTGTAACTCTCAGGCTTGGGTCACACGGCCAACACACAGGATTGTGTGGCTAGCCCGTGTCCCCTAAAAATACCCATACACACCCGTGTGCCAAGCCGTGTGCCAGGCCGTGTGCTAGGCCGTGCCAAACCTGTAGGGTATACTGACTTATGCCACACGGCCAAGTCACACGCAGACTGACTTAATTTCTATTTCAACACCAGGGGACATACGGCTGTGTACATGACCGTGTATCACACACGGATGAGACACACGCCCGTGCCTCTGCCCGTGTGGACAAAAATAGGCTATTTACCAAGCCATTTTGCCACCCAAATTTGTGCATACTTACACCAAACCAAATGGCATTAAAACAAGGCATAGATAGGCATTAAATCAACCTCAACCAAGCATCATTTATACCATTTCAATACGAACAATATACAAGACACACAAAATCCCTATATGCCATCCAATTGATACCAAATTTCACTTACTCAAGCATCAAAAATGACCAAACTCAAATATGCATTATTTAGCCTAATCTCACAAGTATACCAATATCTACAACTCAACCATTCATAATACCTATTGTCAACCATCTTCACATATCTATTAACCAACACATTTCACAAACCATACACACATATATATATACATGATTAACATACCAATATAAGCCAACTACTATGGCAATATACAAAATCAAACTTAGAACATTTACAAGCCAATTCAAATGGCTACATTCATCAACCACTTATATACCAAAATGACCAAAGTCCCTATACATTCCATATAACCAAAACTTAAGTTCAAAAGTACAAAAGTGTTAGTATGATAGTGTGACAAAGTCTCCGACGATCCCGGAATCTAAGCTAGCTTTGAAATCACTATAAAACACGAAACATAAACAAAGTAAGCTTTATAGCTTAGTAAGCTCGTATGAAATAAACTCAATCTATTCATAAATGCACAATTCATCAATTTGAAATATATCAACATGTAACTCATATTATCTAACAAACCTTCCATATATTTGATCATAAGATTTAAACGTTTCTTTCACAAGTTTCTTCGATTTAAAGCTTATACGGTTCATGTACATACTTGTACCATCTCGTATCAATCTCATACTCAACGACGTCTTTCATTTACCCGTTGAACCATTTGAAATACTATCAGATACTCGGGAAACTTGCACCCTAAGTGCCACATATATAGTTGAAGTTATCTCAATCTCATATCACATATATGCACACTCTTGAGCTATCAACGGGTCTGCTCACACAAGCTTTGGGTCAAGACGTAGCTACACGGTGCTGCTCACACAAGCTGCCAAGTAACCGCAACACATGCCAGTATACTCAGCCACCGGTAGGAAGTATAGGACCAGCACCCGGATCACATAATCACAATAACCGCTAATGACATGTCATTCGTATCCTAATCTATTCCTAAGGTTCAATCGGGATTTCTCACTTGTCGAATCATCATCGAACGTGTCTGTAGAGTCGTATTCACAATTCATACAATATCAAAGCATTAAAAACATAATTATAACAATGCTTATTACATACGAACTTACCTCGGACGCAAAAACGACTACACATATCGATTAGTCGAGTACTTTGTCATTCCCCCGATCTAGATCCGGATTTCACTCTTCTTGATCTATATGTAATCAAAATTAACTTATTTAATTACCTCTCTATTCAATTTAGTCCAAAATTAACATTAAGGCACTTTTACACATTTTCCCTAATGTTTCACATTTTTACAATTTAGTCCTTATTTCATAAAATTACAAATTCATGCAATTTCACCCAAACCCATGATAGCCGAATTTCAATTAGGTCCCTAGAAGCCCATATTTTCCATTTATTTCACATTTTAACCACAAAGTTTTCACATTTCACAATTTAATCCCTAATTTGCATTTTCACTAAAAATCACTTAACAAAACTTGTATAACTATCATCAAACATTCATAATCTATCATTAAACATCAAAATACTCATGTATTCATCAATGGCAACATCTAAAAATATTTAATAGTTTTGCAAAATAGTCCCTGGGCTAGCTAGACTAAGCTGCAACGATCTCAAAAACATAGAAATCAATAAAAACGGGACAAATACATACCAATTTAGCCAAATGAAGTAGCTGAAACTTTAAATCCTAGAAACGGCTTTTTCTTCTCTTCAATTTCGGAAAAAGATGAAGATGAAAGCATTTAATTTTTGTTTGTTTTATTATAATTAACTATATTTACTAAGTACCAAAAATAACCTTAATGAATAACATTTAAAATTCACATAACCATGTCCATCTTTGTCCACTTAGTTTAATAATGGGATAATTACAACATAAGGACCTCCACTATTTAATTTAATAGCCATTTAGTACCTTTAACTAATAGAACAATAATTTTCCACTTAATGTGATTTAGTCCTTTTTATCGAATTAAGCATTTAAACGATAAAATTTCTTAACAAAAATTTCACACAACTATACTATCATGCTGTAGACATTAAAATAATAATAAAATAATTATTTTGACCTCAAATTTGTGGTCCCAAAACCACTGTTCAGATTTGACTAAAAACGGGCTGTTACAACTCTCCCCCTTAGGGATTTTCGTCCTCGAAAATCTTACTAGTGAATAGGTTAGGGTATTGTTTTCTCATAGCTTCCTCAGGCTCCCACGTAACTTCTTCAACACCGTGACGTTGCCAAAGTACTTTCACTAAAGCTATGTTTTTATTTCTCAACTATTTAACCTCTTGAGCTAAAATTCTGATCGGTTCATCGTTGTATGTCATGTCAGGTTGAACCTCAACCTCTGACGGTAAAATTACGTGCGATGGATCTGATCGATAACGGTGTAACATCGACACAAGAAATTCATTGTGAATCTTTTCTAATTCTGACGGTAAAGCTAGCCGATATGCTACTGGTCCTATTCTCTCAATAATTTCATACGGCCTGATGAATCGCGGACTCAGTTTACCTTTGTGACCAAAATGAAGTATTTTCTTCCATGGAGATACTTTCAAGAATACTTTGTCGCCGATTTGAAATTTAATGTCTTTCGTTTCAAATCTGCTTTCTGTCGATCTAAAGCTGCTTTCAAACTATAACGAATTATTTTCACTTTCTCTTCAGTCTCTCGGATCAAATCAACTCTGTGAATCTTTTTCTCACTCAACTCGGTCCAATACAATGGAGTTTGACATTTGCGACCATATAATGCTTCTTACGGTACCATCTTTATGCTCGATTGAAAACTGTTGTTATACGCAAACTCAATCAACGACAAAAATTGCTCCCAGTTACTTTCAAACTCTAAAACAAAACAACGAAGCATATATTCGAGAATCTGAATTACTCTCTCAGACTGACTGTCGGTTTGTGGATGAAATGCTGTACTAAAATTCAACCGTGTACCCAGAGCTTCTTGTAATTTCTTCCAAAATCGCGATGTAAACCTCGAATCTCTATCTGAAATAATCGAAACTGGCACCCCATGCAATCTAACAATCTCTGAAATGTAAAATTCAGCCAATTTATCAAGTGAATAATCTGTACATACCGGAATGAAATGTGTAGATTTCATCAGTCGATCAACGACAACCCAAATAGCATCTTTCTTACTCAGAGACAGAGGCAATCCCGATACGAAATCCATCATAACTTTATCCCACTTCCACTCTGGTATCATCACAGGCTGTAGTAATCCCGAAGGCACTTGATGTTCAGCTTTAACTTGCTGACAAACCAAACATCTCAATACAAACTCTGAAATGTCTTGTTTCATGCCCGGCCACCAATACAACTATTTTAAATCATTATGCATTTTGGTACTCCCCGGGTGAACAGATAGACAACTACTATGTGCTTCGTGTAAAATTTTCTGAATGAGCTCGGGATTCTTTGGTACACAAATTCTATCTCGAAACATTAAACAATCATCGGATCCGATTTGATAGTCAGAAACACTAGTCGACTCACATTGCATTCTTTTAGTTTGCAATTTGGTATTACACTTTTGAGCTTCACAAATTTGCTGAAGAAAAACCGATTTAGCTTTCAACTCTGCTAGAATTGAACCATCATCGGACAAAGTCAGTCTTGTATACATCGCTCTCAAAGCAAACATATATTTTCTACTCAAAGCATCTTCAACTACATTTGCTTTCCCCGGATTATAATCAATTACTAATTCGTAATCCTTTAATAGCTTGAGTCATTTCTGTTGTCACAAATTCAAATCTTTTTGGGTCATTATATATGTTAAACTTTTATGATCGGTAAAGATATGGCACTTTTCACTGTACCAATGATGTCGCCAAATTTTTAAAGCGAAAACAATAGCGGCCAACTCTAAATCATGCGTCGGATAGTTCTTTTCATGCGGCTTTAACTGTCCGGAGGCATAAGCTATGCCTTTTCCTTATTGTATCAAAACGCAACACAAACCATTCAATGACGCATCATTGTAAATCAAAAACTCTTTACCCGACTCTAGTTGAACCAAAACTGGTGCCTCAGTTAACATTACTTTTAACTTTTTAAAACTTTGTTGACATTTTCTAGACCATTCAAATTTCACATCTTTTTTTTTAGCAATCTGGTCATAGGTGTAGCAATCATCGAGAACCCTTTAACAAAACATCGATAGTAGCCAGCTAGTCTCAGAAAGCTTCTAAATTCGGATACATTTCTTGGTGGTTTCCAGTCAACAACGGTTGAAATCTTGCTCGGATCAACTCGTATACCCTCCACTGAAACAATGTGTCCCAGAAATCCAACCTCTCGGAGCCAAAACTCACATTTACTGAATTTAGCATACAGTTGCCTATCTCTCAAGGTTTGTAGCACAATTCTCAAATGATCGGCATACTCAGACTCATCTCGAGAATAGATCAAAATGTCGTCAATGAATACAACAATGAATCTGTCTAAATACGGTCTAAAACTTCGATTCATCAAATCCATAAAAACTGCAGGAGCATTAGTCAATCTAAAAGGCATAACAGGAAATTCATAATGTCCGTACCTTATTCTGAATGTAGTTTTCGGCACATCTGAATCTTTCACTAGCAACTGATAGTAGCCAGATCTCAAATTGATCTTCGAGAACACTATTGCTGTAACACCCCTAACCTGTATTCGTCGTCGGACTAGTGTTACGAGGTGTTACCGATCAAATCATAACTTTTAAAATTCATAGTTCAAACAACATTCAAATCATAATCAATCAACGTCACTAAGTCCCTTAATAAGGTCTACGAGACCTTAAACGTGCATTAAGAAGGGGTCAAGACTAAACCGAGATCATATAATTTTTTTTTGAAAACTTAACATTTTTCAAAGTTGTAGAGGTCACACGTCCGTGTGGGTAGGCCGTGTGTCCAAGCCGTGTCAAAACAAGGCATACATACTGACTTGTCCACACGGCCGAAGACACGCTCGTGTGCTTAACCCGTGGTCGACACTGACTTATTTCACACGGCCAGTCACACGCCCGTGTGTCTAGCTCGTTTGCGAGTCTGACTTGTTTCGATTCACGAACTTAAGAGACACGGTCGAGCCACACACCCATGTGCTCAACTGTGTGGGCAAATATAGGCCATTTGCAAGGCCAATTTGCCACCCACACTTTGGGTCACACCTACAAGTATCAATTCATACCTCAAATGACATCCATAACATACCAATTTATGCACCAATTAACCTTCAACTATATAATATATTTCCATACTCAATTCCAACTCAAACATACCTATCCAAAGTATCAATTCCACATCCAAACCACATAATCTATACATCATTTAATTCTTACCAATTCATAGCATGAAACATACTACCTCCATTCACTAAAACATATCATAAAGGTCATTCACACAAAGTCACATAAACACATTATAACCATCATTCTCATATATCCAAGACATATACTAAGATCATTCATCTATCAAGCCACATCACATGGCAAGATCTATACATCTCAAAAAATCTCATAATCACTAGCCTATACATGCCATATACGAAATGTACAACATCCAAAAGTACCAAAATAGATAGCTGATAGTGTGATTTAGTCGCTGACGATCCCCGGATCTGAGCTAGCTTTAATGACACTGTAAAATAGAGAAACACTTCACACAGTAAGCTTAAAAGCTTAGTAAGTTCGTCATATAATACATTTAACTTAACCATTCGAATTCAATATACAAAATAAAATATCACATGGTTCAATTCACAAGGATATACAATCTCATTCATAGTCATTACTCACATAATCATCCATTTATCCATATGCGATATCATCAACCACATAGGTTTCGTACATACCTGTGCCAACACTTAGTTATCGATCACTTTTTGCTAATCAATACTCAATGCCATATTCCGTCCAATCTTCACTTATCATTCGATTTACTCGCACACTTAGTGCCAATTCTTTAGCCGAAGCTTTAATATCTTCGCAAACTTATTGCCTTTACATTAAACCAAAATTAACTCGGTATCGCACACACAGTGCCAATCAATATAGTCGATACTTTCTTTATTACGCACACTTAGTGCCACATCTCTTAAATCCACATATAGCATTACTAATTCATCAACCACATATTCATTCATTTCATAACACATGAATATGATTTAAACAATTCGTATTATACACGAACTTACCTCGGGGTAGAAATAATGAAACAAGTCGATCAATCAAGCACTTTGTCTTTGCCTCGATCTCGATCCAAATCTCTCTTTTCTTGATCTAAATAATATTAAACTCAACTCATTTAATCATCAATTCATCCAATTTAATCCAAACACAAATATTTAGGGCATTTTACAAAATAGACCTCACATTTGCATATTTTGACAATTTAGTCCCTATTTCACAAAATCACAAAATACTCATAATTTCCATTTACATATGCTTAGCCAAATTTTCCCCATGTTCATACAAGTCCACATATTTCATTTATTTCACATTTTAGTCTTTCAATTTCTCATTTTCACAATTTAGCCCATTTTTGACATTTTTGTCAAAAATTACTTTACAAAACATTAAAATCTATCAACAATTAGTCATTATTCATCATCAACTATCACAAAGCTCAAACATTCATCAATGGCATCTTACAAAATCAACAACAAATTCAAAAATTAGGGCATGGGCTAGCTAGAGCACAAAGCAACGATCACAAAAACGTAGAAATCATCAAAAACCGAGCTCGAAACATACCTCAATCAAAGACAACAATGGTCGAACCCTAGCTTAGTCTTTTTCTTTTCTTTTCTTGTGATTTTCGGCAAGATGAACATGATAATGGCCTTTAATTTATGTTTTGTTTTATTTATTATACATTAATTCATGTTTTACCATTTTGCCCTTAATTAAAACATTATATATTCATCCATTTAATGGACATTTATGTCCATCTCCACTATCAAAGGTCTAATTACAACATAAGGACTTCTCATTTAAAAAGCCATGTCAAATAGGCACTTTAACAATCAGCACACAGCTTTTGCATTTTATGCGATTAAGTCCTTTTTGCAAATTGAACACACAAACTATAAAATTTTCACACAGAATTTTCATACATGCTTAATCACATACTGTAAACACCAAAAATAATATTAAAATATTTTTCTGACCTCGGATTTGTGGTCTCGAAACCACTGTTCTGACTAGGGTCTAAACCGGGCTGTTACAGTTGCCCCTTTCAACTGATCAAACAAGTCATCTATTCTCGGCAAAGGATACTTGTTCTTTATTGTAACTTTGTTGAGTTGTCGATAATCAATACACATTCTCATTGATCCGTCTTTCTTCTTTACAAACAACACTGGTGCACCCCAGGGCGAAAAACTAGGTCGTGCAAAACCTCTATAAGTTAACTCTTACAATTGAGATTTCAACTCTTTCAACTCTGTCGGAGCCATTCTATACGGAGCTATCAATATTGGTGATGTTTCCGGCACTAATTCAATAGCAAACTCAACCTCTCTGATCGGTGGTAACCTAGGCAACTCTTCTAGAAACACATCCGGAAACTCACAGACTATCGGCACTAATTCATTCTTTGATTCAGACACTTTTGTATCTAAAACATAAGAAAAATAAGCTTCACAACCTTTTCTCACATATCTCTGAGCTGACATCTATGAAATCACAACTGGCAACCCACTCGACTCATCTGATTCAATTCGAAAAATTTCACTGTTCTGACATTTCAATTCAATAGTCTTTCATCTACAATTCACGACAGCATCATGCAGAAATAACCAATCCATACCCAAAATCACATCAAATTCATCAAAAGGTAGTAGCATCAAATCAGCCAGAAAATAGTAACCCCGAATCATTAAAGGACATTTCTTGCAAACTTTATCAACTAGAACATACTTGCCTAAGGGGTTCGATACTTTAATCACAAACTTAGTAGACTCAACTGACAAATTCTTACTAGACACTGAATTCTCACAAACATACGAATGAGTTGATCCAGGATCAATCAAAGCAATCACATTAGTGTCGTATAGAGAGAATGTACCGGTAATAACATCTGGTGACGACGCATCTTCGTGAGCTCGAATAGCATAAGCTCTAGAAGGTGCTCTAGCCTTGGATCCCATAGCTGAATCTTTTTTCGCGCCTCTACTACTGGTCACATTTCCTGTATTTCTCAATGGCCTCCCTCTAGTGGCTATGTTAATCGGTCTTGCATTTTGAAATTTGTCTTTTTCATCTAATTCAGGGCAATCCCGTATGAAATGATCTTGCGAATCACATTTGAATCAAGCCCGATTATTCATTCTACATTCACCAGGATGTCGTCTTCCGCATCGTTGACATTCAAGTCTATAATTTATCACACTGTCAACACTCGATACTAACGTAACTTAAGCTTTAAGACTTGAGTATTGTTTTCCATGATCTCTGTTTGAATACCCGATTGAAGCATTTGGACGACTGTACGAATCTCTGGATTTATTTGACGAAGATTGATATGGCTTATTCATCAATCTTTTTCTCGAGTCTCTAGCCTCTGAATCTACTTTTCTCTTTTCTTTACTAAGCTCCTCGGCTTTGTAAGCTCTATCAACCAAGGCAACAAATTCTTTCAATTCTTGAATTCCAACTAGAAGTTTAATATCTTCGTTCAACCCATCAATGAACCGTTTGCACATGATTTCTTCAGTAGAAAGATACTCTGTAACAACCCTAACCCGCAACCATTGCCGGTTTAGGGTTAAAGGCATTACCAGACAAATTGGAATATTTAAATTCACTTCTCAACACAAAGTTAAACATCAATCAAACATGTTCAAATATAAACATGTAGTCCCTTAAATAGGTCAATGAGACCTTAAACACATGTTAGAAAGGGGTTCGGACTAAACCGAACACATATGAAAATTTTTGAAATTTAAACATTTTTCTAAGTTACAGAGGTCACACGTCCGTGTGGGTAGGCTGTGTGCCTCACACGGCCTCAGACACGCCCATGTGTCCAAGCTGTGGCAAAATAGGGCATACCTACTGACTTGTCCACACGACCTGAGACACGCCCGTGTGCCTCACCCGTGGTCAACACTGACTTGCACCGCACGGCCAGTCACACGCCCGTGTGTCCAGCCCGTGGTCGAGTCTGACTTGAATCAAATTACAAACTCGAAAGACACGGTCGAGCCACACGCCCGTGTGCTCAACCGTGTGGGCAATTATAGGCCATTTTCAAGGCCAAATTACCATCCACACTTTGAAATCACCTATAAGCATCAAACCAATACCAATTCATGCCTCAAATGCAATAAAAATATACCAATAAAAGTACCAACTAATCATCTATTACATCATTTATTTCCATACTCAATTCCTACTCAAATAAATCCATCTAAAACATCATCTTCACAACTCAAATCATATAAACTAAGCATCATCTACTCATACCCAAAATTCACACTTAAAATACCATTCTCACCAAATAATTCAAGCATGAAATATACCATTTCCAATCTCACTATTTCATACAACATTTATCATTTTCATAGCCTTACATATGAACCATCAACATTCAACTTCCAAGCCATATCACATGGCAAGGTCCAAACATTACAAAACATACCATAACCACTAGCCTATACATGCCATATACCAAATACATACATCTTTCAAAAGTAGCGAAATAGATTGCCGATAGTGTGATTGAGTCGCTGACGATCCCCGGATCCGAGCTAGCTTTACTGACACTATAAAATAGAGAAACACATCATACAGTAAGCTTAAGAGCTTAGTAAGTTCGTAATATAATACATATTACTCAAAAAAACAATATCAATACATAAATAAACCATCACTTAGATAGATTCACAACTAAACACAATATCATCCTCAAACATATACTCATACATCCATCTCTTCAACCTTAAACATTATCATCAACCACATAGGTTCGAAACATACCTTTGCCAACACTTAGTTATTCACCATCCATACTACTCAATGCTCGTTATTACATTTTGATCAACCTTTGTTATTCATTTGATTTAATCGCACACTTAGTGCCAATTTCGTAGCCAAAGCATAAATGTCATCGCACACTTAGTGCCTGTACTTTAAACTAAACTTATCTCAGTATCGCACACACAGTGCCAAATCAATAAGCCGAAGCTTCTACTATTTCGCACACATAGTGCCAATCATCTCTGTCTCATTTCTAATTACACACAGATAGTGCCTCATTACTCAATTTCATATATAACATTACTATTTTATTAACTATACAATTCATTCATTTCTCCTTACATAGATATAAATTTAACAACTTGTATTATATCTGAACTTACCTCAGACGTCGAAATACCGAAACTAGTCGATCAATCGAGTACTTTATCTTTGCCTCGATCTCGATCCGAATCTCTCCTTTCTTGGTCTATACATATTCAAATTTAGCTCATTTAATCATCAATTCATTCAATTTAGTCCAAACACACATATTTAGGGCATTTTACAAAATAGCCCTCACATTTTTACATTTCGACACTTTAGTCCCTATTTCATAAAATCATCAAATACACAAAATTTCATTCCACCCATGCCTAGCCGAATTCTCCCTATGTCCATACAAGCCCACACATTTCATTTATTTCACATTTTAGTCCCTCAAAATATTATTTTCACAAATTAGCCCAAATTACTCAATTTCACTAAAAATTTAAAGACAAAACATGTTAATCTTTCACATATCTTTCATATTTCATCTTCAACTATCACAAAGCTCAAACATTCATCAATGGCATATCTCAAAATCACCATCAAATTCTAAAATTAAAGCATGGGCTAGCTAGAACACTAAGCAACGATCACAAAAACGTAGAAATTATCATAAACCGAACAAAAATCACATACCAATAAAAGCTTGAGTTTGCCGAAATTAAATAAGCTTCAAACCCTTATTTTTCCTTCAATATTCGGTGGAAGAAAGATGAACACTCCACTATTTCTTGATTTTTTTTTATTATTACCTTATTTGACATTTTACCATTATACCCTTTTTTAATATAACATGAAAAACATGTATTTTAATGTCCTTAACCGTCCATGCATGCTTCAAATGGTATAATTTCAATTTAAGGACTCCACAATTAAGAAGCCATCGAAATCTAGCACTTTAACAACTAGCACACAGCTTTTACATTTTATGCGATTAAGTCCTTTTTCATAATTCGACATTCAAACGATAAAATTTTCACAGAATTTTCACACATGCTTAATCACACACTGTAAGCACGAAAAATAATATTAAAATATTTTTCCGACCTCAGATTTGTGGTCTTGAAACCACTATTTTGACTAGGGTCTAAATCGGGCTGTTACAACTCTCCCCCCTTAGGGATTTTCGTCCCCGAAAATCTTACCAGTGAATAGGTTTGGATATTGCTCTCTCATAATTTCTTCAGGCTCCCACGTAGCCTCTTCAACTCCGTGTTTGTGCCACAACACCTTTACTAAAGAAATTTTCTTGTTTCTCAACTCTTTAATCTCTCGTGCCAAAATTTGGATCGGTTCTTCATTATAAGACAAATCTGACTGAATCTCAACCTCAGTAGGAGCAATTAAATGCGATGGATCCGATCTATATCGTCGAAGCATCGATACATGGAACACATTATGAATCTTTTCTAATTCAGGTGGCAACGGCAATCTATAAGCAACCGGTCCAATTCGTTCAATAATCTCATACGGCCCGATGAACCTCGGACTCAGCTTGCCTTTTCGGCCAAATCAAAGTATTTTCTTCCACGGAGACACTTTCAAAAACACTTTGTCACCGACCTCAAATTCAATATCTTTTCATTTTAAGTCTACATATGACTTCTGACGATCTGATGCTGCTTTCAAACTGTCACGAATCACTTTCACTTTCTGCTCAGTCTCATTTATCAAATCAACCCCGTGAATCTTATTCTCACTCAGCTCAGTCCAATACAATGGAGTTCGATATTTTCGACCATAAAAAGCCTCATACGGTGCTATTTTAATGCTAGATTGAAAGCTATTATTGTATGCGAATTCATTCAAAGGTAAATGCTTTTCCCACGTACTCTTAAACTCAAGAATACAACATCTCAACATATCTTTGAGAACCTAAATGATCCGCTCGGATTGTCCATCCGTTTGCAGATGAAATGCAGTACTGAAATACAACTTTGTCCCTAAAGCCTCTTGCAATTTCTTCTAAAATCACGAGGTAAATCTCGGATCTCTATCAGATACAATAGATAGTGGCACCCCGTGTAATCTCACAATCTCAGAAATATACAATTCAGCTAACTTATCAAGTGAATAATCTGTTCTCACCGGAACGAAATGAGCTGATTTCGTCAATCTGTCAACTATCACCCAGATTGCATCTTTCTTTCCCGGAGATAAAGGCAATCCCGACACAAAGTCCATCATGATCCTCTCCCATTTCCACTCAGGAATCATAATCGGTTGTAATAAACCGGATGGAACCTGATGTTCAGCTTTAACGTGCTGACAAACCAAACATCTCGAAACAAATTCTGAGATGTCCCGTTTCATACCATGCCACCAATAACACTGTTTTAGATCGTTATACATTTTTGCACTCCCCGGATGAACAGTCAAACGACTATTGTGAGCTTCGTTCAAAATCAAATGAATCAACTCTGAATTCCTCGGAACACAAATCCGATCTATGAATCTCAAACAATCATCATTATCGAATCGAAATTCTGAATCAGAATTTAAACCACATTGAGCTCGTTTTGTCACCATCTCATCATCACTTTTCTGGGCATCATAAATCTGACGTATAAACATCGGCCTAACTTTCAACTCAGCCAAAACTGAACCATCATCACATAAATCTATCTGAGTACTCATTGCTCGCAAAGCACATAAGGATTTTTGGCTCAAAGCATCAGCAACTACATTAGCTTTACCCGGATGATAATCAATTACTAATTCATAGTCTTTTAACAATTCTAACCATCTCCGCTGTCTTAAATTCAATTCTTTCTGAGTCATCAGATATTTCAAACTTTTTTGATCAGTATAAACATGACATTTCTCACCAAATAAGTAGTGACGCCAAATCTTCAATGCAAATACAATCATAGCTAATTCAAGATCATGCGTCGGATAGTTCTTTTCATGTGGCTTTAACTGCCTCGAAGCGTAAGCGATGACTTTGCCTTCCTGCATCAACACACAGCCCAAACCATTCAACGATGCATCACTGTAAACTATGAATTCTTTACCTGATTCAGGTTGAACTAACACAGGTGCCTTTGTCAATAATGCTTTCAACTGTTCAAAACTCTGTTGGCACTTTTCTGACCACTCGAACTTAACATCTTTCTGTAACAACTATGTTAACGGAGTCGCAATCATTAAGAAACCTTTCACAAATCGCCTATAATATCCCGCTAGTCCCGGAAAACTACGAAATTCAAAACATTTCTCGGTGGTTTCCATTCTAAAATAGCTGAGATCTTACTCTGGTCAATTTATATTCCCGCAGCTGATACAATATGCCCCAAAAAACCAACCTCACGCAACCAAAACTCACATTTGCTAAACTTTGCATACAATTGCTTCTCACGTAAAGTCTGTAACACAATTCTCATATGGTTAGCATGTTGCATCTCATCACACGAATAAATCAGAATGTCATCAATGAACACCACAACAAAACGATCCAAATACGGTCTGAATATCCGGTTCATCAAATCTATAAACACTACAGGAGCATTCGTTAGTCCAAAAGGCATAACTAAAAATTCATAATGTCCGTACCTCATTCTGAAAGCAGTCTTCAGTACATCTGATTCTTTAACTCTCAACTGATAATAACCCGATCTCAAATCTATCTTAGAAAACACTGTAGCTCCTTTTAGCTGATCAAAAAAATCATCAATACGTGGCAGGGGATACTTATTCTTTATCGTCACTTTGTTCAACTGTCGGTAATCAATGCACATCCTCATAGTACCATCTTTCTTTTTCACAAACAACACAAGAGCACCCCAAGGCGAGAAAATCGGTCGTGCAAATCCTCTACTTGTCAATTCTTGCAACTGAGACTTTAATTCTTTCAATTCAGTAGGTGCCATTCTATACGGAGTTATTGAGATAGGAGTCGTTCCCGATAATAGATCAATACCAAATTCAACTTCCCGTATCGGAGGTAGTCCCGGTAATTCTTCAGGAAACACATCAGGAAATTCACAAACCACAGGCACAGATTCAACTTTCTTTTCTGTCACTTTTGTATCAATCACATATACAAGATAAGTTTCGCAACCTTTTTTCACATAGATCAAAGCTTTCATCGAAGATATAACAGCCGGTAACCCATTCAAATCACTGGATTCAATTTGAACTATCTCACCATTCTGACTTCTCAAATCAATACTCTTTCATTTACAATTCACAATAGCACTATGCAAAGTGAGCCAATCCATACCCAGAATAATATCAAATTCATCAAATGGTAGCAACATCAAATTAGCCAGAAAACAGATATCTCGAAACATCAACGGACAGTTCTTGCACACTTTATCAACCAAGACACACTTGCTTAAAGGGTTCGATACTCTAATCACGAATTCAGTAGACTCAATAGGTAGAGTCTTACTAGATACTAGTTTCACACACACATAGGAATGAGTAGAACCTGGATCTATTAATGCAATCACATCAGTATCAAATAAAGTGAAAGTACCAGTAATGACGTCTGGAGATGACACTTCTTCACGAGCACGAATAGCATAGGCTCGGGCAGGGACTCTCGCCTTAGATCTCACAGTTGTATCAGTTGTTCCTCTTTGACTACCACTCACGTTTCTGGTGTTTCTGGGAGGTCTACCCCTAGCCGTCGTATTACTCGGTCTCGCACTCTGAACATTGTCTTTCTCAGCTAACTCTGGGCAATCTCGAATGAAATGGTCTCCTGATCCACATTTGTAGCAAGTTCTATTATTATATTTGCCCCAGCACTCTCCAACGTGTCATCTTCCACACTGTCTACACTCAGGCTTGTTGCTTTTGACACTTCCAATACTTGATTCAGTCAGAATTTGAACTCTTGGACGAATACTCTGTCTCACACGATCTCTACCCGAATGTCCAAACGAAGCATTTAAATGATTACTTGCATCTCTAAATCTCTTCGTCGGAGGTTGAGACATCTTACTCATTGACCTTTTTCTTTCATTCCTAGCCTCGGAATCTACTTTCTTCTTTTCTTTGCTAAGCTCCTCGGCTTTGCAGGCTCTTTCAACTAACACAACAAATTCATTCAAGTCAAGTATCCCAACCAACAATTTAATGTCTTCATTTAGCCCTTCAATGAAACATTTACACATAGTGGCTTCGGTCGAAACACATTCTCGTGCATACTGGCTTAATCTCACAAACTCACGTTCGTACTCCGTAATTGACATACGACCTTGTTTCAACTCTAGAAACTCTTTACGTTTCTGATCTATGAATCGTTGACTGATATACTTCTTTCAGAATTCAACTTGAAAGAAATCCCAAGTGATTCTCTCTTTCAGAACCACGGATATCAAAGTTTTCCACCAATTATATGTCGTATCTTTCAACAAAGAAACATCACATTTAATACATTCATCAGGAGTCAAAGACATCTCATCAAACACTCGATCAGATTCTCAAGCCGAAACTCACTGCTCAAAGATCATCATTAATCAGGCCCTAAACTCTTCAAAATTTGCTTTGAATCTTATCCACAGGAGGTTTATTCAATCGGATCAAATCTGCAACTTGTGACACAACAGGTACTTGTTGGGGTGGAGGTTGTGGAGCAGCCGGATTCGTTCGAACGAACTCCAAAAACCACTCACTCATCATTTCGAAGAAGGCTTGTTTAGCCTCTCCCTCATGGCTACTAACATTTGGCCTAGATGTGGCTGGTGCTGTCCCTTGAGCGGGAGCAGCTGCATTGCTCTCAAAATCATCAGCAACTGTTCGATCGGGATCCATTTGCTATATAAAAAGACATTTTTAAATGTCAGGATTCATCACACTATCGAAATTATATATATGGCATGTATAGCTAGACTCACACGCGCTACGTTAGTCCTAGAATCGACTAAACCGGAGCTCTGATACCAATAAAATCTAACACCCTAACCCGTAACCATCACCGATTTAGGGTTAAAGGAATTACCGGACAAATTGAAATATTTAAATTCACTTCTCAACACAAAGTCAAACATGTTCAAATATAAACATATAGTCCCTTAAATAGGTTAAGGAGACCTTAAACACATGTTAGAAAGGGGTTGGGACTAAACCGAACACATACGAAAATTTTTGAAATTCAAACATTTTTCTAAGTTACAGAGGTCACACGCCCGTGTGGGTAGGCCGTGTGCCTTACACGGCCTCGGACACGCCCATGTGTCCAAGCCATGGCAAAACAGGGCATACCTACTGACTTGTCCACACGACCTGAGGCACGCCCCTGTGCCTCACCCGTGGTCGACACTAACTTGCACCGCACGACCAGTCACACGCTCATGTGTCCAGCCCGTGGTCGAGTCTGACTTGAATCAAATTACAAGCTCGAAAGACATGGTCGAGCCACACGCCTGTGTGCTCAACTGTGTGGGCAATTATAGGCCATTTTCAAGGCCAAATTACCACCTACACTTTGAAATCACCTATAAGTATCAAACCAATACCAATTCATGCCTCAATTCCAATTAAAATATACCAATACAAGTAGCAACTAATCATCTAATACATCATTTATTTCCATACTCAATTCCTACTCACATAAATCCATCCAAAACATCATCTTCACAACTCAAATCATATAAACTAAGCATCGTCTAGTCATACCACAAATTCACACTTAAAATACCATTCTCACCAAATAATTCAAGCATGAAATATACCATTTCCAATCTCACTATTTCATACCACATTTATCATTTTCATAGCCTCACATATGAACCATCAACATTCAACTTCCAAGCCATATCACATGGCAAGGTCCAAACATTACAAAACATACTATAACCACTAGCCTATACATGCCATATACCAAATATATACATCTTTCAAAAGTACCGAAATAGATAGCTGATAGTGTGATTGAGTCACTGACGATCCCCGAATCCGAGCTAGCTTTACTGACACTGTAAAATAGAGAAACACATCACACAGTAAGCTTAAGAGCTTAGTAAGTTCGTAATATAATACATATTACTCAAAAATACAATATCAATACATAAATAAACCATCACTTAGATAGATTCACAACTAAACACAATATCATCCTCAAACATATACTCATGCATCCATCTATTCAACCTTAAACATTATCATCAACCACATAGGTTCGAAACATACCTTTGCCAACACTTAGTTATTCACCATCCATACTACTCAATGCTCATTATTACATTTCGATCAACCTTTATTATTCATTTGATTTAATCGCACACTTAGTGCCAATTTCGTAGTCGAAGCATAAATGTCATCGCACACTTAGTGTAGCACCCCAAACCCGGCCTAGAAGTTAGGCCCAAATCCGACGTGTCACAGTGAAGTGTTTTTGCGAAAACCATATTTTCATTGAAAACCCTTCTAGAGAAATGTTAAGTAAAATCTAGTTTGCTTTCAAAACGAGGTGTAGCCAAAAACCATTTCCTTGTTACCAAGTAAAAATTTCCTTTGACAGGGGAAGCTCGTTCTTAAACACAATTATTTTCAAAAACTTGAAATATGCTTAAAAGAAATAAATCCAGGTTTCGTTTCAAAATTTCAATGCATAGTGGATGTAATGGAATAATAACTAGAGGGAAAGCCTTATACAATTCGAAATAAATTAACTTAAAATAAATAACTTAAAATCCAGAATTTACATATTAAGAAAACAAGTTTAGTCGTCTTGCTAGTTGGCCACCTCTGAGTCCCTCCATCCGTCGAACCGCCTACTGAGGATCACTTGAGAAAAATAAAAGAGGGAGTGAGTTTTCAAAAACTCTGGGTGTACGACCTTCGTCAAATAAATAGCATACATATCATATTAATAACATAACAATATCATACATGCAATGCTGTGCAAACCCTCCCCAAATGATCCATCCTATACACTTCATCTCCGTCCAACCGAAACACATCTGTGGGGATTTCTAAATCGACCCACCCATCCGATACACTTCTAGGGTAGCCCTGTTGCAAGATTACTACCTAACATTACAAAGAAAGTCGCTTATCATATAATGGGCTTAAGAAGCCATCGGTGGATCCACAGTTGTCAAGCAACCATGTGATCCTCATATACTTCCTCCGTTCCATAATTCCCAACCCATATGCAACCTAAACAGAATATCATATGAATGCAGCAAATGTACATGTAACATCCATAAGTCTTACATTCAACACATAGGGGCATTTTAGTCATTTTTGCCCTTAGGGGCATTTCGGTCTTTTCTCATTGTTATGGGAATATTACTTACCTTGGCCCGTTATCAAGTCCTCGTTGGCTAAAGTAAACAGATACTATGCAC
Organism: Gossypium sturtianum; assembly: GCA_025698515.1. Taxonomy (NCBI): domain Eukaryota; kingdom Viridiplantae; phylum Streptophyta; class Magnoliopsida; order Malvales; family Malvaceae; genus Gossypium; species Gossypium sturtianum. Next base: position 131,093,174 of record CM046948.1, read on the forward strand.
CAGGTAGGATTCCAGAGAAGCGGAGGTGGATCATTTAGAACGCTTAAGTACCAAGCTCTCCCTAGATCCAATCCTAGACATGCATATACCCATTGCCACACCTTAACCTTATCACGTGTCCACAGTCATAACTAGTTAATAGATTAAGTTTTATGCAAGGTCAAGCAACTTACCAAATACTAAGCCCAGGCCCCCTTTCAAAGCCCAAACAAATTCACATACGTTTATATGGGCCACCAGGCCCAATCTCATTCGTATGGCCCATTAGGCCCAAATCACATTCATATGGCCCACCTGGCCCAATCACATTCATATGGCCCATCAGGCCCAAATCAATTCCAAGCCATGTAACCAGCATGACTAGTTCATCACTTATTACCAAATCATCAAATTCGCCTATTTTGAGCCTACGGCCCATCGGGCCCATTCTGCCCATCCTGGCCCGATTAGCCAAAACACAACCCAAGTCCATGAGATCGCTCATGGGGTCTCTGTTATCGATTCCACTTCCCCCATACGAGTGTTCGTACACTCGCAAGACTACCAAAACTAAACTTTTGGGATTTCGGGATTTCCCAACCCATTATGTGTGTATAGTGTTTGTACACACCTGATAACAAAACGCGCTGCGATCTCCTTAGCCACGATCCTACAAACGATGTCACTCAATGATTAATCACATATACTTATTGAATACTTTACCAAAAAGCCGAAGTCTCACCTTAACCTTACCTGCCTTAATAGCTCTTCTTTGATCACTACTCACGCGTATCTCCTAAATCTACATCATTCTTAATCATTAAAAACAGAATAATAGGTGACTTGTATCCAACACAAGTCCCCCTTTTCCTACTTATGACCATTCGGCCAACACCTAAACAAAAATAGATAATACTTACCCAAGAAGCAATTGGCCCAAGAGGTATTCGGTTTTTGAGATTAGTATAGTGGAAGGGGTTATTCGACACAAATAAGAAGAAGAGAAGAAGGAATCGGCTAAAACCAAAGGTGAATCAAAAGAGAATTTGAGAAGAAAAGTATGGAAGATTCAGCTTCTAAGTACTTAGAGAGAAAAAAGTGTTTCAGCAACTTAAAAATGAGGAATTCGGCTAAAAGAAAAAAAAACAATTTTGGCATTACCCTAGAATTCCCAAATTGGCACCTATATATAGCCTATAGCCGAATTTCCTACCCCCATATTCCTAATTTGGCTCTACCTCTTCCACATATCTCATATCCTAATTTTTCTCCACGATCTCTTCCTACAATCTCTCCATGACCATTTCAAATCTTTCATCCATTAGACTTTCACTGCAACACAAACTCTAGCTGTCCTGACAGCAAAACTCTAGCCACTACTCGAACCTTGGACTCCCTTGCCTGCTAATGACGCCATCTCCCTGCTCCCTAAGTGGCGCCACTTTGCTACTACACCACAAGCTCTTTTGTGTCATTTTTCTTCTTCATTTATTTAAAAGACTTACTAACTAAAGTCAAAGTTCCCTTGGGGCTAAAACCAAAATTTTTCCTATACCCTTACTTGATCTCATGACATATCCAACACCCCTAGACACTCCAAATTCATTAACCCTCAAAGCTAATATGCCAATTGTCATTTTCTCACTCACCTAAACATTTTCTGAGACCCAAAGCCCAAAACCCAATAGGCCCAATTCTACTAGGCCCAAATTCAGGGCGTTACAATTCTACCCCCTTAAAGAAATTTTTTTCTCAAAATTTCCAACTAACTATTAATCGCACCGCTCAAGTCACACCACTATGCTTTCGCTGCGCACTCTGATTTTAATAACACTAACACACTTTAACTCTAATTGAACCCTCTTACACTTACCCGAAAAAAAAACCTACCTACTGGAGTAGATAAACATTGCACGCATACAGTTTCTATACCCAAAATGTCGCATCCACATAAAACATACCTATTATCACATTTGGGCATCCCTGTCTTCCCAGCGACGAGCAGCATAAACCAAAGTTGGCTACTTAGCCTCAGTATGACCTGCACCTCCGTCCGGTGCTCCACGTCTATGTCCATTGCCATTATCGCCCCTGGCCTACCCACGGCCCCTTGGCGGTAGCTGATCACCCTTTGGTAGTTGAACATTACCCCGGCCCACGACTGGCACCTGAGCGGGTATTCTAGGGCAATTCCTGATCCTATGCTCCATAGATCCGCAAGCTAGACAAGCTCCTATCCTCTTCCAACACTCACCTGTATGACCTTTCCCACAATCAGCACAAGGTGGCACCCCTGGATTAGCAGCAGGGGACCCCGCTCCAACTGGCCCATCAACTCTGGCCTTAGCTCTAGGCCTTTGCCTCGCACCAGAAGACTCAGCCTCCCTTTTATTCTTGCCTTTCTCTTTCTCCCGATTCAGGCGCTCAGTGCGCTTCACCTCCTCTGCTACCTTTGCTTTTTCAACTAACTCTAAGAAAACTCGCTCTCTCTGAGGAGCTATCAACACCCTGAGGCTATCCCTAAGCCCATCCTCAAACCTTACGCAATGCTCACAGTCCGTTGCCACCATAACTCTTGCATACCTACTAAGGCGTAGAAATTATGCCTCATACTCCGCCATAGATTTGTTCCCCTAGATCAAGTTCAGAAACTCCTTCCTTCTAGCATCAACATAGCTTGCACCCACGTACTTCCCTTGAAACGTAGTTTTGAAAAACTCCCAATTGATCTGCTCAGGTTGGGTACCCTCTTTCACTGTCAACCACCACGGATATGCTTCCTCCCTGAGCAGCGACACTGCCCCTTTCAACTTTTACTCAGGTGAGCAGTCCAAATCCTCCATTATCCTCTCAGTGGCCTCCATCTAGTATTCAGCCATGTTAGGAGCCACACCAGCAATACCTTTAAAGACCTCAGCCCCATTAGATCGTAGTCGCTCTGAAACTGACCCACGACTACCCGTGCCATTATTGGGCCTAGCGACCCTTTCCAAAATCCTCAGCATTACCTGGGACAGTACGTCATCCCCCACAGCCCGATCATACGGTCCAGTCTCAGCCTCGAGTGAGGCTGGAGCCTCTCCTACTTCAACATTGGGCATATGGCCTGATGCCGACGATCCAGCCCTAACACTTCCACGGCCTCTGCCGTGACTCCTTGCACCTCTTCTAGCGCTCATCGCTGATTCTCGTATTATCTGAATTAGGAATTTTATGAAATCTTAGTTAGTTTCAGTAATTAAGCTGATGTTTTATGATTGTATTAAGTAAAGAGGTTGTTTTCGTAAATCCTCTACAATTTAAAGTTCCTACGGGCTTTAGTTTTAGTCTAACTTAAAAGCTTTAACATAATCACCTAAAGTAGCCCACTAACTATCTACAGTATATCAAGTTAAACAAGCTTTATAATAAAAGAACTTACTTGGTTCGACGTCGGAGACTCGGTGTGCCACATCACAAGAATTTCCAAAACATTTCGATCCAATTCAAAAATAGTTTTTTTTTAAACCCAAGTAATAAGGCCCATTTCAGAGCCCGAGCTTTGCAACTTGGCTCTGATACCACTAAGTGTAACACCTCAAACCTGGCCTAGAAGTTAGACCCAAATTCGGTGTGTCACATTGAAGTGTTTTTGTGAAAACCTTGTTTTCATTGAAAACCCTTCTGGAGAAAAGTTAAGTAAAATCCAGTTTGCTTTCAAAACGAGGTGTAGCCAAAAACCATTTCCTTGTTACCAAGTAAAAATTTCCTTTGATAGCGAAAGCTCGTTCTTAAACACAATTATTTTCAAAAACTTGAAATATGCTTAAAAGAAATAAATCCAGGTTCCGTTTCAAAATTTCAATGCATAGTGGATTTAATGGAATAATAACTAGAGGGAATGTAACATCCTAGAATTAGGGGTTCTACATTTTATGTTTTTCTATGTGCTTGGCTTGTTCTGCTTGTTATTTAGATGTGTTTGGGGGTCCTGGGGAGGCTCGGGTTCAAGCTAGAGCCTTGGTAAAATTTTGGTTTTGGGGCTTAAAGGGGGGAGAGCTGGTGGAGGCAGGCCTTAAGATTATTTGTGTGTGCTTGTTGACACAAAAGAGCTTGTGTCCAAGTGGAGGTGGCGTCACTTGTAGGAGAAAAGGGGAGGAGTTCGAATCCCATATGCCACACTATGGAGCTTTATTTTTTTGGCGTCAGGATGGAGAGGAGGTAGCTTTCGGCTGGGACTCTTCTAGGAGGAGTTTGAATGAGTCAACAAGTTCAAAATGGATGGTGGAGAGGTGCTTTAGGAGTTTGAATTGGTCAACAAATTCAAATGGGTGATGAAGAGTGAAACAAGGAGCAAATCGTGGGTGTGAAAGTGAGGTGATAGTTGGCCGAAAATGGGAAGTGTTTGGGGGGAAGTAAATTCGGTCAAGAGGGGTCTTTGATGGGAGGAGCTTTCGGTTTTGGGGTATTGTGTGTGTGCCAAATTTTGGAGCATATTTTTGAGCATTAGTGCAAGTGTGAGCTTTTCTTTTCTTTTTGTCGATTGGGGTCAGTCTAGTATCATTTCCTTTTGCCGAAACTTAAGTCTTTGGAGTGGCTTCCCTTCATTTCTTCTTTTCTTCTTGACTTTCTGTTATTAGTCGAATCTTGAAAGTGACCAATTGTGCATTTCTTCTTCTCTTCATCCATACCTATCATCTGTCTTCTCTTTTCTTCTCATAGCCGAAACCTTGAAGGAGTTTCATTGTCATCCTTTTATTCTCTTCTTAAGCCGAATAATCCTTTTTGGTCCCAAGTGAATCGGATTCACCTTGTTTATTTGATTGTTGAAGGTAATGTTCTTCTTTTCTCTCTTTTCATAAAAGTTGAATCTCATTTTCCTTATATTTCTTTCGTCTTCTTTCTCTTTTCTTCTCTGCTCCTCTATCTCCTTCTTCACTAACCGAATCTCTATTTCTTTTTCATCTCGAATTGATGCTGCTCGAGTAGCCTAAGGCGTGAAGGGCTATTTTTTCTGTCGAATCTATTTTGGCTTTTCACCACCATTATCATCACCAGGTAACTTTGTACACTATCTTTTCCTTCTCTAAGTTTTCTTTTAAGACAAATACTCAAGGGCAACCTTTGACTGTTAGGCTAAACCTCTGATTCTCTCACGACTCATCTTTGATTCGGGGATGAATCAGTTGTTCGGGGATGAATCAGTTGTTGTGCGGTTCACCACTTATCAAGGTTAGGAGTCATTTCTTTTCGGATTCTCTGCTATTTTATTCCTTTGCGTTGCAGTCTGCCTTAACCAAATTTCCTTATTAGCCAATCAACGTTTCTCTTTGAGTATTGATCAAGGCTCTCTTCATGGATGCGAGTGCCAGTCAATCTAAGGAAAGGAGTGGACCCGTAGTCTCTGCTCCTAAGTTTAAACGACGTGCTGTGTCGGCGGTTCGAGACTTTCTGCCGGGTTGTGGTAGGGAGCCGACATCTGCCTGGGATAGACAAATCGCGGTTATTTCTTCTAGTGAGAGTGTCGACGATCTAGAGTGTTTAGTTTTACTGGTAATCAGGTGTGTAATGCTCACACTTTTCTTTATTACTTTGCGTTAATAACTGTGTTGGCTGAAAGCCGAAACAACTGTATAGACAGTTGAGATACTCTTGTGGGAAAGGTTGGAGACACCAGGTAAGTACCGTTATGATTGCCTTTCGTATAACATGATTATGTATGATTTGATTATCTGCTGTATATTGTTAATATGTTTGCATGGGCTTTGGGATATGATTGAAAGGGGAAGTGTGATTCAGTGACTTTTGTCACAGTGGTTTGGAACCACATATACATTTATTAGTGACTGTCACAGTGGTTTGGAACCACAGTGGGTTGGCCCCACATACATTTATCAGTGACTATCGCAGTGGTTTGGAACCATAGTGGGTTGGCCCCACATACATTTATCAGTGACTATCGTAGTGGTTTGGAACCACAGTGGTTTGGCACCACAAATACATTTATCAGTGACTCTGTCATAGTGGTTTGGAGCCACAGTGGCTTGGTGCCAGGGGTGTTTGGCTGATTCAGGTGATGTAGAGGATGGAAAACTAGGTTGGGCTGGGTTGCATTGCATCCAATTTCTGATATGCTATGTTGTGAGGGCTAAAGCCTAATGTGCATCTGTGGGCTTAAGGCCCAGATTGCGTTATAAGGGGAATTATACACTGAGTCTTGGTGACTCACCCCTCTGCTTAATTTTGCAGGTAACCCTCAATTGCAGATTTGGAGCCGATGTGGACTTTGAGGTGGCCATGCATTACTACTTCTGTAAATCTTTCATTTCTTTATTTTAAACTTACTTTTATTTTGGGTTTTTTCTATGTAATAAGGCCTCCATAACATTAATCTGGGTTTTGCTTTAATACTGTTTATACATATTTTATGAAATGTCAAATATGGAGTTTTTCTAAAATAAAAATATAACCAACCATATTTTTTCAAAGTGTTAACAAAAGATGACAAGCGAATAACTAATTAATTCAGAAAACTTTCTTAAATACCTCAACAGTGCTTTCAAAATATCACGTTTATAAAAATCCCTAATTTTGGCTTTCGTAAAGCAAACCTGTTTACGACTCATAGTTCATATTAATAAGAAGTTGGCAACAAACCCTTAAAACTGATTTTAATTTTCAAGATGGAAACTCAAAACGGAAAGTTTTCTAAATTACGATGTTTCTTTAAAATTTTCAAAACTATCTTTCCCTGTGACATACCAGATTCGGTCGTAACATTTAGAACGGGTTTGGAGTGTTACAATTTTGGTATCAGAGCCAAGGTTGTAGAACTCGGCTGTGGAATGGGTTCAAAAATGTTTTCAAGTTGGTTTGGAATATGATTTAGAAAAATACATGTTTTCTGGAAGTATGGCACTCGAGTCTCCGGCACCAATCTGTACTGTAAGTTTTTCTGATAACTGCTTGATTTCTTGTGAAAAGATTATATTATTTTGTGATTGATAGTTTTAAGAGATTCAACTTTAGAGATTGAGACCATTAAAAATATGTTTTGCGAAAAACTACTTCTAATTCTATTTTCATAAGACTATCCGATAATAAACAGTGGAAGATATACTAATTCATAAAATTTTAATCAGATTAAGTCGATTCCGTAATGATGAGCGCTAGAGGACATGGACGTGGTATGCGCAGTCGTGGTAGAGGCTGGGGTATTGAGGCTGAACCCTTAGAATCAGGGCATGGGCCGGAAGGCAAAGTGCCGACATCACCGATGCGAAGCGGGGTCTCGGGGCGATCGAATCGGAGGGGACGATCATCGTGTCCCAAGCTATGCTTTGCATGTTTTAGAGCGGGTGCTTTGGAGCAAACACGGATCGATGAGTTCGTAAATCTATTCTGAGCGACTGAGCTAATGGGGCCGAGATATTCGTGGTTATTTCTCGGTGTGGCTCCTAACGTGGCCGAGTCTTGGTGGAAGCGGTTGAACGAATCATAGACGATCTTGACTGTACCGTAGAGGAAAAGTTGAAAGGAGTAGTGTCCTCTTTCGAGATGAGGCATACCGGTGGTGGCTCATGGTAAGGGATGGTACATCACCGGATCAGTATTACAGGATTTCTTTAAGACAGCGCTCGGGGAAGGTATGTTGGGGCGAGTTACGTGGGCGCCGTCAGAAAGACATTTTCAAACTTGGTCCAGGGAATAAGTCGGTGGTGAGTATGAGGCGGAGTTCCTCGCGTTTAAGTCGTTATGCCCGGTATCGTCGTGGCCGATCACGAGCATTGTGTCCGGTTGAGGATGGTGCGAGGGACGAGTTGCGAGTACGATAATCTGCAAGCGGGAAAGAGAGTTTGCTATTCGGTTGAGAAGGCAAAGATAGTGAAGAGGTGAAGCGGTCGAGAGACAGAATCGGGATAAGGATAGGGGTAGGAATAAGAGGAACTATGGGTCGTCAGGATCTGCTGGGGGTTTCCAAAAGAAGCCTAGGTTTGATGGGACGGGTCGAGTTGCGAAGCCTGTTACTGTTGGTCGGTCTCAACCATGTGTTAGATGTGGGAATTTTCATTCAGGGGAGTGTTGGGCATGAAATAGAGAATGCTTCAGGTGTGGATCTGTAGATCATCTGGTAAGGGACTGTCCACAAGAGCCAAACAAGGCACGGCCAATTGGTCAGGGATATGTACAGTCTGGAAGAGGTGGGGAGTAACCACCGAGAGGTCGTGGTCTGGCCAGGGGAGGAAATGGTTTTGGTCGAGGGAGTGGAGCATCGGGCAGAGGTGCTGGGAATACAGATGCGAGACAGTCTGGGTTGGTTTATGCAGCTAGACATTGAGAGGATGGAGATGTACCGGACATCATAACCGGTACGTTCCTTATTTTTGGTGTGCCCTTTTCAGCTTTGATAGATATTGGGTCTATACATTCATATGTTGCTAGTACTGTGTCTGGAACTTTGAATATAGAATCTGAGGTTGCTTCTAGAGAAATGACTGTGATTAGCCCTTTAGGACAATCTGTAGTGGTGAACAAACTATTTAAGAGTGTGCCTTTAGAAGTGCAAGGGATTGTTTTCCCGGCTGATTTGATGGAATTGCTGTTTGGTGAGTTTGACTTGATTTTAGGCATAGACTGGTTAGTTATGTATCGAGCAAACTTGGATTGTGCTGCTAAGCGCATTATATTGAAGACTCTTGAGGATAAGGAGGTACTGGTGATAGGTGAGAGAAGGAATTACCTGTCCAATGTGGTGTCTGCTTTAAAGGCTGAAAGGATGGTGCGAAAAGGGTGTGAGCCATTTCTAGCTTTCGTCAGTGCTTTGAGGGCCAAAGAATTGTATTAAGAGATGTGAGAACGGTGAAGGATTTCTTGGACGTATTTCCAGAAGAGCTTCCAGGGTTACCTCCGGATCGCGAGGTGGAGTTCGGCATTGATCTACTTCCAGGAACAGCTCCGGTGTCCGTTGCCCCATATAGGATGGCGTCGAAGGAGCTAGTGGAGCTTAAAGCTCAGATTCAAGAATTACTGGACAGTGGTTTTATTCGACCAAGTGTGTCTCCGTGGGGAGCACCGGTGTTATTTGTTAAGAAAAAGGATGGGTCGATGCGGATGTGCATTGACTACAGGCAATTGAACAAGTTGACGATTAAGAACAAGTACCCGTTGCCAAGGATTGACGACTTGTTCGATCAGCTGCGAGGCGCTTCGGTCTTCTCGAAGATAGACTTGAGGTCAGGGTACCATCAGCTTAAGGTCAAGGAGGCGGATATTCATAAGACTGCTTTTCAAACTCGTTATGGTCACTACGAGTTCTTAGAGATGCCGTTTGGGTTGACGAATGCACCAGCTGCATTTATGGATATGATGAACCGGGTATTTCAACCCTACCTGGATCGATTTGTCGTAGTTTTCATCGACGATATTTTGGTATATTCAAGAACAGAAGAGGAGCATGCTTCACATCTTCGGATTGTTCTGCAGATTTTGAGAGAGAAGCAACTGTATGCCAATTTCAGCAAGTGTGAATTTTGGCTGAGGGAAGTTACCTTTTTGGGGCATGTTGTTTCTGACGAGGGGATTAGGGTGGAACCCCGAAAGATTGAAGCTATTTTGGATTGGAAACCACCGAAGTCGGTAGCGGAAATTCAAAGTTTCCTTTGGTTAGCTGGATACTACAGAAGGTTCGTTAAGGGATTCTCATTGATTGCTGCACCATTAACCAAGCTATTACGGAAGGGGATACCATTTGTTTGGACAGATCAACAGCAGGAAAGCTTTGAAAAGTTGAACAAGATTTTGACGGAGGCACCAGTGTTGATTCAGCCTGAGGCTGGAAAGGAGTTTGTCGTCTATTGTGATGCGTCGCACACAGGGTTAGGATGTGTGTTGATGAAAGAGGGGAAGGTGATAGCGTATGCGTCTCGGTAATTAAGACCGCATGAAGTGAATTATCCCACTCATGATCTAAAATTAGCTGCGGTAGTGTTCGCTTTGAAGATTTGGAGACACTACTTGTATGGGGAGAAGTCAATTATCTTCACCGATCATAAGAGCCTAAAATATCTCCTTACCCAGAAGGAGTTGAATTTAAGGCAGCGGAGATGGATTGAATTGTTGAAAGACTATGACTGCTCGATTGAGTATCACCCAGGTAAAGCTAACGTAGTGGCGGATGCATTGAGCCCTAAGGTGATATCAGATTTGAAGGCAATGTTTGCTCATCTCAGTTTGTATGAAGATAGGAGCTTGTTAGCCGAGCTTCAAGTGAAGCCTTCATGGGTAAGTCAGATTAAAGAGAGACAGATGTCAGACGAATTGTTAAGTTCTCGACTTCAGCAAGTGGAAGGTGGTGAGACATAAGATTTTGGTCTGAACAGTGATGGAGTGTTGTGCTTCCGTGGAAAAGTTTGTATGCCAAAGGATTCTGAATTGAGACAGAGGATTCTGTAGGAAGCGCATAGTAGCCCATACGCTATGCATCCCAGTGGGAGTAAAATGTATCGAGACTTGCGTGAACAGTTTTGGTGGCCAGATCTGAAGCAAGAAGTTAACGATGGATTTTGTTAGTGGGCTACCTCTTACGCCTACTAGGAAAGATTCAGTATGGGTAATTTTCGATCGGTTGACGAAGTCCGCTCACTTCATACCGGTTCGTGTTGATTACTCGCTACAAAAGTTAGCCAAGCTGTATGTAGCAGAGATTGTGAGGTTACATGGGGTACCAGTGTCTATCATATCAGAAAGAGACCCTAGGTTTACATCGCAATTCTGGAAGGCGTTACATAAATCTTTGGGTACAAGACTGGATTTCAGCACGGCGTTTCATCCGTAGACTGATGGTCAGTCAGAAAGGGTAATTCAGATTCTGGAAGATATGTTGAGAGGCTGTGTTATCGACTTCAGGGGTAGTTGGAAGGATTTCTTACCATTGGTAGAATTCACATACAACAATAGCTATCAATCCAGTATTTAGATGGCACCCTATGAAGCGTTGTATGGTCGTATGTAACATCCCGGTTTAGGGCCTAGTTAGAATACTGGTGCGAGACCATAAATTCGAGGGTTATAAATGACTTATTGAGGTTTATGCCTTATATGCATGCTAGTGTGAAAGTTTCATGAAGTAATTTTGTGAAATTATGGTTGAATTGTCCAAAAGGACTAAATTGCAAAAGTTGTAAAATGTGTGTTTCTAGAAGCTATATGTGTGAAATAGCTTTAGATTATTAATTAGAGGTCCTTAATGAGCAATTTTCCCAATTTTTAGTTTTTGGACAAAAATGGGCATGGATGAGTTAAAATTTGAAGTTTATAAAAAAGGGCATTTTGGCCATTTAGTTATTAAATGATTAAATAGGTGAAAAGATGACAAAAATTCACTCATCTTCTCCCCCAAGCTGCCAAAAATTCCAATAGCCATTGTTAGGGCTCTTTCAATTTTTCAAGCTTGCTAGTAAGTGCTCCTAAGTCCGGTTTTTAATATTCTTCGTATTTTTGAAGTCCTAGTAGCATGAGTAAGTTATTTTTAGCTATTTGGTGAGCTATTATGGATGTTCAAAAATGTACATATGTATGACATGCATGTATTTTGTTGTTTTATGGAAGATTATGAAAGCTTGATGTAGTAGAAACATCTTTTGTTAAGTGATTTTCCATGAAAATGCATGTAGGGACTTGATTGTGAAAATCTTAAGTTTGGTCATACATGTGTGTTTTAGTGAGAATTGATTATAGCTTTAGTTGAATAAGTGGTTCGGCTAAGCATGAAAGACTAGAAAGTTGAATAAAAATCACTTTACGAGCTTTTGGGACTAAAGTGTAAATATGAGAAAGTTTAGGGGCAAAATAGTAATTTTGGTAAAGTATGAGATGTGGGTCAATTTAGTCAATGTATGTATTGAATAAGCTGATTTATTCATTATAGATCAAGAAAGACGAAGCTCGTATCGAAACCGAGGCAAAAGCAAGGTGGTGGACTAAATTGCAAGTCTCAATACTTTTGAGTATCGAGGTAAGTCTATGCATAAATAATGCATTCATACTTACAATTTGTTGATGATAGCTAGTGTGTAGCTTGTTCGAGATTGATTGAGAACCTATGTGGTCCAAGTAGAATGAATGTAGTAGAATTGTGAATGGATGTTTAATTGAGTAAGTAGACATGTGAATGTGTAGTGATAATGCTAGATGGTAGGCTAAGTGCGATACCATCCTAATGCATATTGATGATGAGCTAGCTATGTGCGATGCTATCGTGAGGTATATCATTTAGTGGGCTAAGTGAGAAACCACTATGATTTCCTTTGTGGTAGACTAAGTGCGATACCACCTTATTAATCGATTGTGGTGTGCTAAGTGCAAAACCACCGAGACATTTGCTGTGTGCGTTAACTGCATGGATTATCCATGTGATTGCATTATTGAGTAAAATAGTTGTTTGGATGTATTATTAAGTTAATTAGCTGTGTGGATGAATTATTGAGAAATAATGATGTGTTGTATATTGTGTAAATGTGACATTGAATGCAGGGGTGCATTTCGATGGTTATGAGTATGTGACTCATGATGTGTTGGAAATGTGGTAAGGGATAGAAAGAGTAAGCATAGTTGTTCATTACCTTTGGTAGTATAATGCTAATTGTTGTTTAGCTTATACTATGATGCTTAATTGTTTATGTGTAAACTTACTAAGCTCAAACCTTACTCCTTTTCTTTTCCCTTTTCTTATAGAGTAAAAGTGTTGAATCGAGATACGAGGATCAATTGGAAGATCGCCCACACTATCAGCACACTTTGGTACATAAGACTTAATGTTTTGTATATGGCATGTATAGGGGCTAAACAAGTTAGTGGATTTTGTTGTAAATGGAAAAGATGTGTTGACCTTTAGATGGATAGTGTATTTTGTATAATGCCATGGTTGTTGGCTATTACATTATATGAAAGAAAGATATAGTTTTCTATGTGAGATTGCACTTCATTTGAGTTGTTTATGGATGTGTTGTATGAGTGCATGTTGTGTAAGCTATAAGTTTGAGAAGAGCTTAGCAATTAGCTTTGTTCTTGGCCATGTGGATAGACACACGGGCATGTGTCTAGGCCATGTGTGAAACACGGTCAACCCACGGGCGTGCACTTTGGCCATGCGTCCCCTGCATGTTAGTATTATAAATTAGAATAGACCACGGACTAGCTGCACGGGCGTGTGGATTATCCAGTGTTGGCCACGGGCTAGCCACACGGGCGTGTGTCTAGACTCTAGGCCGTGTTAAAGTAGTCAGTGCGCACCACGGGTGGTAAGCACGGGCGTGTGCCTTGGCCGTGGGGCATTGGCAGAATGTTGGGTTTTTAGGCACGGTTTGCGGGCATGGGCGTGTGTGTCCATGCACGGGCGTGTCTAATCTTGCACGGGCGTGTGAGACCTCTATAAAGAGAAAAATTTTAAGATTGAAAAAAGTTTCGGTTTAGTCTCAAGAGCCCTCGTGTGTATGAGTGAGGCCTCGTAAGTCGAGAATGAGGTTGTTGAGATGACTTTAGAGAGTAGTTACGATGAGCCTAAGTGGCGATCAAGTGGTTTGAGTTTGGTAACGCCTCGGGCCCGGTTCCGACGTAGAACTCGGGTAAGGGGTGTTACATTTAGTGGTATCAGAGCTATGGTTTTGTCATTTCTAGGACTACCGTAGCGGGTGTAAGAGTCTAGCTATACATGCCATAAGTGTACAATAATAGTGTGGTGGTTTCTGATGATTTTAAATCTTGTTTTATATAGTATATGGATTCCGATCCATCGACTACTAATGAAGCAGCTAGTAATGCGCCGGCTCCTGCGCAAGGAACTGCACCCGTTGAGAGTGGACCTGAGGTTAGGGGTCAAGGGGAAGAGGCACGAAAAGCCTTTCTCCAGATGATGAGCAATTGGTACTCGGATTATGTTCGAGCGAACCCTAATGCTCAACCTCCTCCACCTCCTCCTCCTATACCTCAGCCAAATCCAGTGGCTCCTCAATGTATGGATGTAGTGAGGATATCGAAGCCCCCGGTGGATAAGATTAGGAAGCACGGGGCTGAAGAGTTTAGAGCTAAGGTAGATGATGACCCAGAGAGGGCGGAGTTCTGGTTGGAGAACTCGATGAGGGTGTTCGATGAACTCTCATGTACGCCTGAAGAGAGTTTGAAGTGGGCTGTATCCTTGCTAAGAGATTCGGCATACCATTGGTGGAAGACGTTGATGCTAGTGGTCCCGAGGGAGCGGGTGACGTGGGACTTCTTTCTGGAAGAGTTCCGGAAGAAATATATAAGCCAGAGGTTTACTGATTGAAAAAGGAAGGAATTCCTTGAGTTGAAACAAGGAAGAATGACAGTGGCGGAATATGAGCGTGAGTTTGTTAGGCTTAGAAAATACGCTCAAGAATGTGTATTGACTGAGACCATCTTGTGTAAGAGGTTCAAAGATGGGCTGAATGAGGACATCAAACTCCTAGTGGGCATTTTGGAGTTGAAAGAATTTGTGGTATTAGTTGAGAGGGCAAGTAAGGCTGAACAGTTGAGTTCAGAAAAGAGGAGGGCTGTGAGTGAAGCCCGAGATGCTAGAAAGAGGCCGATGGGCAAGTCATACCAAGCCCAGTCGAAAAGATCCAAGAAAGTGAATCCTCGGACGAAAGCACCAGTGGGTTATTCGCATCGAGACTTGGGCAATACTCGCTCAGGTTCGAGAGTCCAAGCTCCCTCGATGGAAAGTGTGGGCAATACGAAAGGGAAACCGGAGTGTCCAAGTTGTGGTAGGTATCACACCGGAGAGTGTTGGGGGAATATTTGAAAATGTTATAAGTGTGGTTCCCCTGACCACTTTATCCGTAACTGTCCCGAGAGGGATGAAAAGGAAGAGAGGTAAGAGCTGAGACCTAGTAGTGTGTCTACAAGGGGTAGACCACCAAGGAACCCGAGAGGCGGGAATAGTGGTAGAGGTGCGCCCAGAGATTCTGCTGTGAGACCAGAGGGTCGGGCACCTGTGAGGACGTATGCTATTCGCGCTCGCGAAGAAGCATCCTCCCCTGATGTGATAATGGGTACTTTTTCTCTCTATGACACCTTCGTTATTGCTTTAATAGATCCAGGGTCTACTCATTCTTATATTTGCATGAGATTAGCATCTAGTTTGAGTATGACCGTTGAGTCTACGGATATAGTGGTTAAGGTGTCAAACCTGTTAGGAAAGCATGTGTTAGTGGACAAAGTGTGTAAGAATTGTCCTTTATGGATTGAGAACCATTGTTTTTGTAACACCCCAAACCCGGTCAGTACACCACGACCGAATCTGGTATGTTACGGGGAAAACGTACTTGAGAGGTTTAGGTTTTTCGTTTAAAAGCAGGATGTAAACACTTCACTATATAGTGTATTTGAAGAAAATTTGGGTAGGCTTGTTTGAAATCAGGTGGTGTATTTAGAAAACCCAAAAATTTTGAAAGCTTAACCAAAAGATGTAGTTAAAACGAGTTAATTCCATTTCATTATTCAAATAGCTTCTTAGTGTTACTTAAGACATTTTAACTTGGTAGAAAATCGAGTTTTGATTTGGAAATCGTTTGAGTTTCTAATGCAAGTCATGGTGAGATACCCGATGGTATAGTTTAAAACACTTTGCGTTATAGTTTTTAAATCATGGTCTTTCCAAATTTTAGTAAAATTTCAACCCACTTATTTTGTTAAGGCATATTAAAGTCTATTTAAAGCATAAACATCATAAAACATAATTTAAAGGCCTTTTACAACCCAAAACAAAACCCAAATAACAAAAAGCAAGCTAAAGTACCCAAATCATAAAGTCCGAGTAAAACTTTATTAAGCGTGGCATGAGCACCCGAGTCCATCCCGGCTCCATGTCCGCGTCTATGTGTCACCCGAAATGTCAAAGGAGAGGGTGAGTCGAATGACTCAGTGCATAAATCCCGCTCCCGATAAAACAACATGCTAACACACATCATACATAGCAACATGATTAATGCAACCCGATCCTAACCATCCATATCGCCTTTTCTACCCCGTGTGGTACCAAAACCACTTTGTGGTGCCAAACCACCGGTGACCCAAAGTCACGATATCCATAAGTGTGGTGCCAAACCACCGGTGACCCAAAGTCACGAATAATCCAATGATGGGGCCAACCCATCGTGTGATACCAAATCACTGCGATTTCGATCCCATATCTCAAAGTGGGGCCAACCCACGGTGGTGTTAACCACAGGGACGAGTCGCAATGAGGTGCCAAACCTCCGGTGTCCCAAAGACACAAATGTGATACCAAATCACTTTGGTGACCGCAAATCACAAAATCCGATGATGGGGCCAACCCATCGTGTGATACCAAATCACTAGCGGGCGATCCCATATCTTAAAGTGGGGCCAACCCACGGTGGTGTTAACCACGGGGGGACGAGTCGCAATGAGGTGCCAAACCTCCGGTGTCCCAAAGACACAAATGTGATACCAAATCACCGGGTGACCAAAGTCACAAAATCAATCTGTGGTACCAAACCACCGGAGGTGCCAAACCTCGGTGTCCCAAAGACACACGCAGTGTCCCAAAGACACGGATATCATCATTCTCCCTCCACTCATATCACCCATCAACATACCATACTCATGTGATCGCGTGCATATCATACAAGTCATGCATATCATGCTCATATGTTTAACATCATATCCCATATCGCATATATCCATAGTCATGGTATCATATAGATCATCAGTAAACTTATAATAATAATGCTGACTTACCCGAGTCCAAGATCATACCCAATAAGGTATCATATCAATCATTACTGTTTCATTAATCACAACAAGGTTATCAATCACATTACTAAATAGAAGTGTGTTAGTTTACACACCTGCTAAAGCGCAACCCTAATACCACAAGAAACGATCTAAGGCTTCTTGATCACTGGCTCCTATAATCGGCCAAAAGAAAAAGCATTAGACAATCACCACATTCGGCCAACATCAAATAACCAAAGGGGTTAATGTTGATCCCTCACCTTGCTATTGGTTTGATTTCTTATCAAACCCGAACCACAATGGTTCTCCTTCCAACAATCGGCTACACCTTCAAAAGAGAGCAGTTAAAACACTTGAAGCCTTATCTTATTGAAATCCAAAAGAATAGTCTAACAAATAATCCTCTTACCACCACTTATCAATCGGTTAACAGAAAAACGGCTCCTCTTGCTTGCTTCCACACTCCAATGACCCTATAACGAAGAGATTAATACCCTTCCAAAAAAACCATATTCGGCCCTTAACCAAACCATAACCAAAGAAAAGACAAGAGAGGGACAAATGGCCATTTGGCCACCCCACTTACCTTGTTCAAGGATTGAACAACCAACCAAGATCCACCCTTCACTGATATTCGGCCAAGAGAGGACTTCAAGGAGAGGAGAGATTCGGCTAAGATGCAACCCAAGAATAAAAGAAGATTCGGCCTAAGTGTTTAACACACACTTATGTTCAATTCTTAGTGAAAAAGAAAAGAAAGAGAATGGAAGATGGAAATATAGGTTCGGCACAAAAGAAATGAGGAAAGCAAATGGAGAAAACGGCTAAGGGTTTTGGAAAAAGAAAGAAACAAAAGATGGATAGGAGGTGGGACCTTTCGGTTTTGAGCAAGAAAAAGAATGTTAAAGGTGTTTGGGAAGTGAAAGTTTCGGCTCAACTCAAATGAAAGAAAGAAGAAAGAGTGGGGAGGAGCATTCGGCTAACAAAAAACCAAAAAGAACTTTTGCTTACCAAAAAGAAGACCGAAAATGTACCAAAAAGCAAAAGTACATTCGGCCTCCCCCCCTTTCCCACACAAAGCCGTCCACTCCCCCCTCCAACTCCCCTAAATTTCGCCAAAATCCCCCAATCACTCCATACCACACATTCAAACAACCATGACCAAGTCTTCCTCCACTATTTGCTCTCCACCTTTCATTTGAATGTGGAGACCAAGTCAAGGAAGAATTCTACTTGTCTTCTACCTCTTCCTCCATGCCGTCCAAAATGAAGCCAAAATGGGGAACTCGCAGCTTGAACTCGGGATCTCTCCCCTTGTAGATGACGCCACACCTAGCTCCCCAAGTAACGCATGCTTGCCACTTTGCCAGCTCACTTTTTGTGCTATGAAACACCAAAGAAAACTCTTATACCCAGCTCAACGGCTCCACGACTTAAGCCTAAAACACAAATTTTCCTACCTACTCAGGCACACTCCTAGCCTACAATTAAGCCCCTAAAACATAGAAATAGCAACATAGCACACCAACACCTGCAATATCATGCAACAACAAAATAGCCCCCTAACCCGGGATATTACAGTTTTCCGGCAAACCTTATGTTGTTGCCGTTTGATGAGTTTGATTTAATCCTAGGCATGGATTGGTTGACTACCCATAATGTCTTAGTGAACTGTGGTAGTAAGTTTATTGAATTAAAATGTGAGAGTGGAGATGTGGTTCGGGTTGAATCAGGTGGATCGGATAGTCTACCAGTGATGATTTCTTCCCTAGTGGCTGAGAAATGTTTGAGAAAAGGATGTGAGTCCTATTTTTCTTTTGTGTTGAATACTCGAGAGATTGGAGTAGAGTTTGAAACAGTGCCAGTGGTATGTGAGTATCCAGATGTATTTTCGGAAGAGTTACCCGGATTACCTCCAGTGAGAGAGGTCGAGTTTGGAATTGAGTTGGTTCCGGGAACGGCACCTATTTCAATTGCTCCATATAGAATGGCACCTGTAGAGTTGAAAGAACTGAAGGTTCAGTTGCAAGAGTTGACAGATAAGGGTTTGCAAGATCGAGCTACTCGCCATGGGGTGCTCCGGTATTATTCGTGAAGAAGTAAGATGGGTCTATGAGGTTGTGTATAGACTATAGACAACTGAACAAGGTGATGGTGAAGAATAAGTATCCTCTACCAAGGATTGATGATCTTTTTGATCAACTAAAGGGAGCTATAGTGTTCTCCAAGATAGACTTGAGGTCTGGTTATTATCAGCTCAGAGTGAAAGAGCAAGATGTGTTGAAAATTGCATTTCGGACAAGGTATGGCCATTATGAGTTTTTGGTTATGCCGTTTGGTTTGACAAATGCACCTGCGATTTTTATGGATCTGATGAACCGTGTTTTCAGACCCTATGTGGACAAGTTTGTAGTTGTCTTCATTGACGACATATTGAACTATTCTCGGGATGAGAACGATCATGAAGAACATTTGAGAATTTTCTTGCAAACTTTGAGAGATAAGCAGTTGTATGCTAAGTTTAGCAATAGTGAGTTTTGGCTCCGAGAGGTCGGATTCCTAGGACACATGGTGTCAGGTAATGGTGTCAGAGTTGACCCGAGTAAGATATCGGCTGTTGTGGATTGGAAACCGCCGAGGAACGTGTCAGAAATTAGAAGTTTCTTGGGATTAGCGGGATATTACAGACGTTTCGTAAAGGGGTTCTCTGTGATTGCCACCCCGATAACGAAACTATTGCATAAAGATGTCAAGTTTGAATAGACTGAGACATGTCAACAGAGCTTCGAGAGACTGAAAATAATGTTGACTGAGGCACCTATTTTGGTTCAACCAGAATCGGGGAAAGAGTTTGTGGTTTACAGTGATGCGTCGTTTAATGGTCTCAGTTGCGTGTTGATGCAAGAGGGTAAGGTAGTCGCTTACGCCTCGAGGCAGCTAAAGCCGTATGAGAAGAATTATCCGACTCATGATTTAGAGTTGGCTGCGATTGTTTTTGCGTTAAAGATTTGGCGACATTACTTGTATGGTGAGAAGTGTCGAATCTTTACGGGTCACAAGAGTTTAAAGTATTTGATGGATCAGAAGGATCTGAATATGAGACAGAGACGGTGGCTTGAGTTGTTGAAAGACTATGAGTTAGTCATTGACTACCACCCGGGAAAAGCGAATGTGGTTTCGGATGCCCTGAGTAGGAAATCCTTGTATGCTCTAAGAGTTATGAGCACTAGTCTAGCATTGTCTGACGATGGTGCTATTTTGGCAGAGTTGAGAGCTAAGCCGCTATTTGTTCAACAGATATGTGAGGCTCAGAAGAATGACAGTGAGATGCGAGCTAAGATAGCTAAGTGCGGATCAGAAAGTGATTCTAATTTTTGAGTGGATTTGAATGGTTTTCTGATGTTTCATGACAGAATTTGTGTTCCTAAAGATGAGGAGTTGATTCGAAAGGTTTTGCATGAGGCCCACAGTGGATGTTTGTCAGTACATCCGGCAGTACAAAAATGTACAACGACTTGAGAAAGTTGTATTGGTGGACGTGTATGAAAAGAGATATTTCAGAGTATGTGACAAAGTGTTTAATTTGTCAACAAGTGAAAGCTGAGCATCAAGTGCCTTCGGGATTGCTTCAGCCAGTAATGGTACCCGAATGGAAGTGGGATCGAATTACAATGGATTTTGTAACAGGGTTGCCGATGACTCCGAGAAAGAGAGATGTTGTGTGGGTTGTTGTGGATAGATTGACAAAGTCGCTAACTTTATTCCAGTACGTGTTGATTATTCACTGGATAAGTTAGCTGAGTTGTATGTGGAAGAGATAGTGAGATTGCATGGTGTACCTATGTCTATTATATCGGATAGAGATCTGAGGTTTACTTCGAGATTTTGGAAGAAGTTGCAAGAGGCCATGGGTACGAGATTGAATTTTAGCACTGCATTCCATCTGCAAACCGATGGTCAGTCGGAAAGAGTGATTCAAGTTCTGGAAGATATGCTTCGATCTTTGTGTGTTAGAATCAGAAGGTAGTTGGGAGAGATATCTACCTTTGGTCGAATCGCCTATAACAACAGATTATCGATCGATATCTGAGATGGCACCGTATGAGGCTTTGTATGGTCGTAAGTATCGGACTCCTTTGTATTGGACCGAGCTTAGTGAGAAGCGGATCCATGGGGTCGATCTAGTGAAAGAAACCGAAGAAAAGGTGAAAGTAATTCGTAATAGTCTGAGAGCTGTGTCGAACCGGCGTAAGTCGATGCTGTGATTTGAAAAGAAAAGAAATTGAGTTTGAAGTGGGCGACAAAGTGTTTTTGAAAGTGTCCCCGTGGAAGAAGATTATGAGATTTGGACGAAAAGGGAAATTGAGTCCAAAGTTCATAGGTCCGTATGAGATTACAGATAGAGTTGGGCCTGTAGCATACCGGTTGGCTTTGCCGGTAGAGTTGGAAAAGATTCATAATGTGTTCCATGTGTCGATGTTGCGACGGTATCACTCCGATCCTTCACATGTGATTCCTTCGACGAAAATTGAGATAAGACCGGATATGTCTTATGAAGAAGAGCTGATTAAGATCTTAGCTCGAGAAGTGAAAAAGTTGAGAAATAAGAGAATAGCACTAGTGAAAGTGTTATGGCAGAAACATGGTGTGGAAGAGGCTACGTGGAAAACAGAAGAAGCTATGAGAGAGCAACATCCAAACCTCTTTACTGGTAAGATTTTCGGGGATGAAAATATCTAAAGGGGGAGAGTTGTAACATCTCGATTTAGGGCCTAGTCGGAATAGTGGTGCGAGACCACAAATTCGAGGGTTATAAATGAGTTATTAAGGAATATGCCTTGTATGCATGCTAGTGTGAAAGTTTCATGAAGCAATTTTGTGAAATTGTGGTTGAATTGTCCAAAAGGACTAAATTGCAAAAGTTGCAAAATGTGTGTTTCTAGAAGCTATATGTGTGAAAGAGCTTTAGATTATTAATTAGAGGTCCTTAATGAGAAATTTTCCCAATTTTTAGTTTTTGGACAAAAATGGGCATGGATTAGTTAAAATTTGAAGTTTATCAAAAAGGGCATTTTGGTCATTTAGTTATTAAATGATTAAATAGGTGAAAAGATGACAAAAATTCACTCATCTTCTCCCCCAAGCTGCCGAAAATTCCAATAGCCATTGTTAGGGCTCTTTCAATTTTTCAAGCTTGCTAGTAAGTGCTCCTAAGCCCGGTTTTTAATATTCATCGTATTTTTGAAGTCCTAGTTGCATGAGTAAGCTATTTTTAGCTATTTGGTGAGCTATTATGGATGTTCAAAAATGTACATATGTATGACATGCATGTATTTTGTTGTTTTATGGAAGATTATGAAAGCTTGATGTAGTAGAAACATCTTTTGTTAAGTGATTTTCCATGAAAATGCATGTAGGGACTTGATTGTGAAAATCTTAAGTTTGGTCATACATGTGTGTTTTAGTGAGAATTGATGATAGCTTTAGTTAAATAAGTGGTTCGGCTAAGCATGAAAGACTAGAAAGTTGAATAAAAATCACTTTACGAGCCTTTGGCACTATAGTGTAAATATGAGAAAGTTTAGGGGCAAAATAGTAATTTTGCTAAAGTATGAGATGTGGGTCAATTTAGTCAATGCATGTTTCGAATAAGCTGATTTATTCATTATAGATCAAGAAAGACGAAGCCCGTATCAAAACCGAGGCAAAAGCAAGGCGGTGGACTAAATTGCAAGTCTCAATACTTTTGAGTATCGAGGTAAGTCTATGCATAAATAATGCATTCATACTTACAATTTGTTGATGATAGCTAGTGTGTAGCTTGTTCGAGATTGATTGAGAACCTATGTCGTCCAAGTAGAATGAATGTAGTAGAATTGTGAATGGATGTTTAATTGAGTAAGTAGACATGTGAATGTGTAGTGATAATGCTAGATGGTAGGCTAAGTGCGATACCATCCTAATGCATATTGACGATGAGCTGGCTATGTGCGATGCTATCTTGAGGTATATCGTTTAGTGGGCTAAGTGAGAAACCCCTATGATTTCCTTTGTGGTAGACTAAGTGCGATACCACCTTATTAATCGATTGTGGTGTGCTAAGTGTGAAACCACCGAGACATTTACTGTGTGGGTTAACTGTGTGGATTAGCCATGTGATTGCATTATTGAGTAAAATAGCTGTGTGGATGAATTATTAAGTTAATTAGCTGTGTGGATGAATTATTGAGAAATAATGATGTGTTGTATATTGTGTAAATGTGACATTGAATGTAGGGGTGCATTTCGATGGTTATGAGTATGTGACTCATGATGTGTTGGAAATGTGGTAAGGGATAGAAAGAGTAAGCATAGTTGTTCATTACCTTTGGTAGTATAATGCTAATTGTTGTTTAGCTTATACTATGATGCTTAATTGTTTATGTGTAAACTTACTAAGCTCAAAGCTTACTCCTTTTCTTTTCCCTTGTCTTATAGAGTAAAAGTGTTGAATCGAGATACGAGGATCAATTGGAAGATCGCCCACACTATTAGCACACTTTGGTACATGAGACTTAATGTTTTGTATATGGCATGTATAGTGGCTAGACAAGTTAGTGGATTTTGTTGTAAATGGAAAAGATGTGTTGGCCTTTAGATGGATAGTGTATTTTGTATAATGCCATGGTTGTTGGCTATTACATTATATGAAAGAAAGATGTAGTTTTCTATGTGAGATTGCACTTCATTTGAGTTGTTTATGGATGTGTTGTATGAATGCATGTTGTGTAAGCTATAAGTGTGAGAAGAGCTTGGGAATTAGCTTTGTTCTTGGCCATGTGGATAGACACACGGGCGTGTGTCTAGGCCATGTGTGACACACGGTCAGCCCACGGGCGTGTGCTTTGGCCGTGCGTCCCCTACATGTTAGTATTAAAAATCAGAATAGACCACGGACTAGCCGCACGGGCGTGTGGGATTATCCAGTGTTGGCCACGGGCTAGCCACACGGGCGTGTGTCTTGACTCTAGGCCGTGTTAAAGTAGTCAGTGCGCACCACGGGTGGTAAGCACGGGCGTGTGCCTTGTCCGTGGGGCATTAGCAGAATGCTAGGTTTTTAGGCATGGTTTGTGGACATGGGCGTGTGTGTCCATGCACGGGCATGTCTAATCTTGCACGGGCGTGTGAGACCTGTATAAAGAGAAAAATTTTAAGATTGGAAAAAGTTCCGGTTTAGTCTCGAGAGCCCTCGTGTGTTTGAGTGAGGCCTCGTAAGTCGAGAATGAGGTTGTTAAGATGACTTCAGAGAGTAGTTACGATGAGCCTAAGTGGCGATCAAGTGGTTTGAGTTCGGTAACGCCTCGAGCCCGGTTCCGGCGTAGAACCCGGGTAAGGGGTGTTACATCGTAAGAGTCGTACTCCTACCTGCTGGACGGAGTTGGGTGAGCGACAGTTGTTGGGTCCGGAATTGGTTTCAGAGACGGAGGAAAAGGTTAAGTTGATTCGGACTCGGTTGAAAGAAGCTTCCGACAAGTAGAAATCGTATGCAGATCTGAAGCGTAAAGAAATAGAATTTTCAGTGGGTGATCAGGTTTTTCTGAAAGTTTCACCTTGGAAGAGGGTTTTAAGGTTTGGACGAAAAGCCAAGTTGAGCCCCAGATTCATCGGGCCTTATCGAGTGTTGAAACGTGTGGGACCAGTAGCGTATCAGCTTGAGTTACCGCCGGAGTTGAATCGGATACATGATGTATTTCATGTTTCAATGTTAAGGCGCTATCATTCGGATCCATCTCACATAGTGCCGGTAGAGGAAATTGAAGTAAGACCTGATTTGTCTTTTGAAGAAGAACTAGTGCAGGTCTTCGATCGAGATGTTAAAGTGTTGAGAAGGAAGTCAGTTCCGTTGGTTAAAGTTTTATGGTGGAATCACGGTTCAGAGGAAGCCACGTGGGAGCCAGAGGATGTGATGCGACAGCAATACCCTAACCTTTTTTGATCAGGAAAATTTCGAGGCCGAAATTTCTTTAGGGATGGTAGAACTGTAACATCCTAGAATTAGGGGTTCTGTATTTTATGTTTTTCTGTGTGCTTGGCTTGTTCTGCTTGTTATTTAGATGTGTTTGGGGGTCCTGGGGAGGCTCGGGTTCAAGCTAGAGCCTTGGTGAAATTTTGGTTTTTGGGCTTAAAGGGGGGAGAGCTGGTGGAGGCAGGCCTCAAGATTATTTGCGTGTACTTGTTGACACAAAGGAGCTTGTGTCCAAAAGGAGGTGGCGTCACTTGTAGGAGAAAAGGGGAGAGTTCGAATCCCATATTCCACACTATGGAGCCTTATTTTTTTGGCGTCAGGATGGAGAGGAGGTAGCTTTCGGCTGGGACTCTTCTAGGAGGAGTTTGAATGAGTCAACAAGTTCAAAATGGATGGTGGAGAGGTGCTTTAGGAGTTTGAATTGGTCAACAAATTCAAATGGGTGATTGAGAGTGAAACAAGGAGCAAATCGTGGGTGTGGGAGTGAGGTGATAGTTGGCCGAAAATGGGAAGTGTTTGGGGGGAAGTAAATTCGGTCAAGAGGGGTCTTTGATGGGAGGAGCTTTCGATTTTGGGGTATTGTGTGTGTGCCGAATTTTGGAGCATAGTTCTGAGCATTAGTGCAAGTGTGAGCTTTTCTTTTCTTTTTGTCAATTGGGGTCAGTCTAGTCTCATTTCCTTTTGCTGAAACTTAAGTTTTGGAGTGGCTTCCCTTTATTTCTTCTTTTCTTCTTGACTTTCTAGTATTAGCTGAATCTTGAGAGTGACCAATTGTGCATTTCTTCTTCTCTTCATCCATACCTATCATCTATCTTCTCTTTTCTTCTCATAGCCGAAACCTTGAAGGAGTTTCATTATCATCCTTTTATTCTCTTCTTAAGCCGAATAATCCCTTTTGGTCCAAAGTGAATCGGATTCACCTTGTTTATTTGATTGTTGAAGGTAATGTTCTTCTTTTCTCTCTTTTCATAAAATCCAAATCTCATTTTCCTTCTATTTCTTTCGTCTTCTTTCTCTTTTCTTCTCTGCTCCTCTATCTCCTTCTTCACTAACCGAATCTCTATTTCTTTTTCATCTCGAATCTATGCTGCTCGAGTAGCCTAAGGCGTGAAGGGCTATTTTTTCTGCCGAATCTATTTTGGCTTTTCACCACCATTATCATCATAAGGTAACTTTGTACACTATCTTTTCCTTCTCTAAGTTTTCCTTTAAGCCGAATACTCAAGGGCAACCTTTGACTATTAGGCTGAACTTCTGCTTCTCTCACGGCTCATCTTTGATTTGGGGACGAATCAGTTGTTGTGCGGTTCATCGCTTATCAAGGTAAGGAGTCATTTTTTTTCGGGTTCTCTGCTATTTTTTCCTTTGCGTTGCAGTCTGCCTTAACCAAATTTCCTTATTAGCCAATCAACGTTTCTCTTTGAGTACTGATCAAGGCTCTCTTCATGGATGCGAGTGCCAGTCAATCTAAGGAGGGGAGTGGACCGTAGTCTCTGCTCCTAAGTTTAAACGACGTGTTGTGTCGGTGGTTCGAGACTTTCTGCCGGGTTGTGGTAGGGAGCCGACATCTGCCTGGGATAGACAAATCGCGGTTGTTTCTTCTAGTGAGAGTGTCGACGATCTAGAGTGTTTAGTTTTTCGCATAATCAGGTGTGTAATGCTCACACTTTTCTTTATTACTTTGCATTAATAACTGTGTTGGCTGAAGCCGAAACAACTGTATAGACAGTTGAGATACCCTTGTGGGAAAGGTTGGAGACACTGTAAGTAATCTTTATTATGATTTCCTTTAGTATAACATGATTATGTATGATTTGATTATCTCATGTATATTGTTAATATGTTTGCATGGGCTTTGGGATATGATTGAAAGGGAAGTGTGATTCGGTGACTTTTGTCACAATGGTTTGGAACCACATATACATTTATCGATGGCCCACACAGTGGTTTGGAACCACAATGGGGTTGGCCCCACATACATTTATCGGTGACTGTCGCAGTGGTTTGGAGCCACAGTGGTTTGGCACCACATATACATTTATCAGTGACTCTTTCACAGTGGTTTGGAACCACAGTGGCTTGGTGCCATGGGTGTTTGGCTGATTCAGGTGATGTAGAGGATGGAAAACTAGGTTGGGGTGGGGTTGCATTGCATCCAATTTCGATATGCTATGTTGTGAGGGCTAAAGCCTAATGTGGATCTGTGGGCTTAAGGCCCAGATTGCGTTATAAGGGGAATTATACACTGAGTCTTGGTGACTCACCCCTCTGCTTAATTTTGCAGGTAACCCTTAGTTGCGGATTTGGAGCCGAGGTGGACTTTGAGGTGGCCATGCATTACTACTTCCGTAAATCTTTCATTTCTTTATTTTAAACTTACTTTTATTTTGGGTTTTGCTATGTAATAAGGCCTCCATAACTTTAACTGGGTTTTGCTTTATCTTGTTTATACATATTTTATGAAATGTCAAATATGGAGTTTTTCTAAAATAAAAATATAACCAACCATTTTTTTTTCAAAGTGTTAACAAAAGATGACAAGTAAATAACTAATTAATTCGGAAAACTTTCTTAAATACCTCAACAGTGCTTTCAAAATATCACGTTTATGAAAATCCCTAATTTCGGCTTTCATAAAGCAAACCTGTTTACGACTCATAGTTCATATTAATAAGAAGTTGGTAACAAACCCTTAAAACTGATTTTAATTTTCAAGATGGAAACTCAAAACGGAAAGTTTTCTAAATTGCGATGTTTCTTTAAAATTTTCAAAACTATCTTTCCCTGTGACATGCCAAATTCAGTCGTAACGTTTAGACCGGGTTTGGGGTGTTACAGGGAAAGCCTTAAACAATTTGAAATAAATTAACTTAAAATAAATAACTTAAAATCTAGAATTTAGATATTAAGAAAACAAGTCTAATCGTCTTGCTAGTTGGCCACCTCTGAGTCCCTCCATCCGTCGAACCGCCTACTGAGGATCACCTGAGAAAAATAAAAGAGGGAGTGAGTTTTTGAAAACTCAGTGTGTACGACCCTCGTCAAATAAATAGCATACATATCATATTAATAACATAACAATATCATACATGCAATGCTGTGCAAACCCTGCCCAAATGATCCATCCGATACACTTCATCTCCGTCCAACCGAAACACATATGTGAGGATTTCTAAATCGACCCACCCATCCGATACACTTCTAGGGTATCCCGGCTGGGGTACTATCTAACATTGCAGCAAAGCTGCTTATCATATAATGGGCTTAAGAAGCCATCGGTTGATCCATAGTTGTCAAGCAACCATGTGATCCTCATATACTTCCTCCGTTCCATAATTCCCAACCCATATGCAACCTAAATAGAAAATCATATGAATGCAACAAATGTACATGTAACATCCATAAGTCTTACATTCAACACATAGGGGCATTTTAGTTATTTTCGCCCTTAGGGGCATTTCGGTCTTTTCTCATTGTTATGGGTCTATTACTTACCTTGGCCCGTTATCAAGTCCTCGTTGGCTAAAGTGAACAGATACTATGCACCAGGTAGGATTCCAGAGAAAAGGAGGTTGATCATTAAGACTGCTTAAGTACCAAGCTTTCCCTAGATCCAATCCTAGACATGCATATACCTATTGCCACACCTTAACCTTATGACTTGTCCACAGTCATAACTAGTTAATAGATTAAGTTTTATGCAAGGTCAAGCAACTTACCAAATACTAAACCTAGGCCCCCTTTCAAAGCCCAAACAAATTCACATACGTTTATATGGCTCACCAGACCCAATCTCATTCGTATGGCCCATTAGGCCTAAATCACGTTCATATGGCCCACCGGGCCCAATCACATTCATATGGCCCATCTGGCTTAAATCAATTCCAAGCCATGTAACCAGCATGACTAGTTCATCACTTATTACCAAATCATCAAATTCGCCTATTTTGAGCCTACGGCCCATCGGGCCCATTCTGCCCATCCTGGCCCGATTGGCCAAAACACGACCCAAGTCCATGATATCGCTCATTGGGTCTCTGTTATCGATTCCATTTCCCCCATACGAGTGTTCGCACACTCGCAAGACTACCGAAGCCAAACTTTCGGGATTTCGGGATTTCCCAATCCATTGTGTGTGTATAGTGTATGTACACATCTGATAACAAAACGCGCTGCGATCTCCTTAGCCACGATCCTACAAACGATGTCACTCAATGATTAATCACATATACTTATCAAATACTTTACCAAAAAGCCAAAGTCTCACCTTAACCTTACCTGCCTTAATAGCTCTTCTTTGATCACTACTCACGCGTATCACCTAAATCTGCATCATTCTTAATCATTAAAAACAGAATAATAGGTGACTTGTATCCAACACAAGTCCCCCTTTCCCTACTTATGACCATTCAGCCAACACTTAAACCAAAATAGAGAATACTTACCCAAGAAGCAATCGGCCCAAGAGGTATTCAGTTTTTGAGATTAGTATAGTGGAAGTGGTTATTCGGCACAAATAAGAAGAAGAGAAGAAAGAATCGGCTAAAACCAAATGTGAATCAAAAGAGAATTTGAGAAAAAAAGTATGGAAGATTCGGCTTCTGAGTACTTAGAGAGAAAAAAGTGTTTCGGTAACTCAAAAATGAGGAATTCGGCTAAAGGAAAAAAACAATTTTGGCATTACCCTAGAATTCCCAAATCGGATCCTATATATAGCCTATAGTCGAATTTTCTACCCCCATATTCCCAATTCGGCTCCACCTCTTCCACATATCTCATCTCCTATTTTTTTTCTCCACGATCTCTTCCTACAATCTCTCCATGACCATTTCAAACCTTTCATCCATCAAACTTTCAATGCAACACAAACTCTAGCCGTCCTGACAGAATAATAAATACCCCAATAAAATACTATGCCACTACTCAAACCTTGGACTCCCTTGCCTGCTAATGACGCCATCTCCCTGCTCCCTAAGTGGCGCCACTTTGCCACTACACCACAAGCTCTTTTGTGTCATTTTTCTTCTTCATTTATTTAAAAGACTTACTAACTGAAGTCACAGTTCCCTTGGGGCTAAAACCAAATTTTTTCCTATACCCTTACTTGATCCCAGGACATCTCCAACACCCCTAGACACTCCAAATTAATTAACCCTCAAAGCCTACATGCCAATTGTCATTTTCTCGCTCACCTAAAAATTTTCTGAGACCCAAAGCCCAAAGCCCAACAGGCCCAATTCTACTAGGCCCAAATTCGGGGCGTTACACTTAGTGCCTGTACTTTAAACCGAACATATCTCGGTATCGCACACACAGTGCCAAATCAATAAGCCGAAGCTTCTACTATTTCGCACACACAGTGCCAATCATCTCTGTCTCATTTCTAATTACGCACACATAGTGCCTCATTACACAATTTCATATATAACATTGCTATTTTATTAACTATATAATTCATTCATTTCTCATCACATAGATATAAATTTAACAACTTGTATTATATCTGAACTTACCTCGGACGTCGAAATATCGAAACTAGTCGATCAATCAAGTACTTTGTCTTTGCCTTGATCTTGATTCGAATCTCTCATTTCTTGGTCTATAAATATTCAAATTTAGCTCATTTAATCATCAATTCATTCAATTTATTCCAAACACACATATTTAGGGCATTTTACAAAATAGCCCTCACATTTTTACATTTCGACACTTTAGTCCCTATATCATAAAATCATCAAATATAAAAAATTTCATTCCACCCATGCGTAGCCAAATTCTCCCTATGTCCATACAAGCCCACACATTTCATTTATTTAACATTTTAGTCCTTCAAAATATTATTTTCATAAATTAGCCCAAATTACTCAATTTCACTAAAAGTTTAAAGACAAAACATGTTAATCTTTCACATATCTTTCATATTTCATCTTCAACTATCACAAAGCTCAAACATTCATCAATGGAATATCTCAAAATCACCATCAAATTCTAAAATTAAAGCATGGGCTAGCTAGAACACTAAGCAACGATCACAAAAACGTAGAAATTATCAAAAACTGAACAAAAATCACATACCAATCAAAGCTTGAGTTTGCCGAAATTAAATAAGCTTTACACCCTTATTTCTCCTTCAATATTCGATGGAGGAAAGATGAACACTCCACTATTTTTGATTTTGTTTTATTTATTATTACATTATTTGACATTTTACCATTATACCCCTTTTTAATATAACATGAAAAACATGTATTTTAATGTCCTTAAGCATCCATGCATGCTTCAAATGGTAAAATTTCAATTTAAGGACACCACAATTTAGAAGCCATCAAAATCTAGCACTTTAACAACTAGCACACAGCTTTTACATTTTATGCGATTAAGTCCTTTTTCATGATTTGACACTCAAACGATAAAATTTTCACACAGAATTTTCACACATGCTTAATCACACACTGTAAACACGAAAAATAATATTAAAATATTTTTTTGACCTCGGATTTGTGGTCCCAAAACCACTACTCTAACTAGGGTCTAAATCGGGCTATTACATACTCTCGAGCATACTTACTTAATCTTACAAATTCTCTTTCGTACTCAGTCACAGTCATACGGCCCTATTTCGATTCTAGAAACTCTTTATGCTTTTGATCAAGAAACCACTAACTTATATATTTCTTCCGAAACTCAGTCTGAAAGAACTCCCAGGTAACTATTTCCCTCGATACCACTAATACTAAAGTATTCCACCACTGATACACAGTGTCCCTCAATAACGAAATGACACATTTTAAACACTCGGTCGACGTGCATGAAAGTTCATTGAATACCTAAATAGTATTTTCAAGCCAAAACTCAGCTCTCTCGAGATCATCGTCAACAGTAGCTCTAAACTCTTCGGCCCCGTATTTTTAAATTTTATCAACTGGCGGCCTACTCAGTCGTAGAAGTTCCACACCATGAGGAGCTACGGGAACCGGTTGGGGATTAGGTAGGGGTGGAGGTTGTTGATCAGCCAGATTTGTTCGAAAATACTCCGAAAACCACTCATTCATCATTTGGAAAAAGGCTTCTTTAGCCTCTCCTTCGCGACTACTTGATACATTTTTAGATTCAGACGGCGCTGTTCCTTGAGCTGGAGCTGGCGTATTACTCTCAACATCATCAGCTACAGCTCGATTGGGATCCATTTGCTATATGAAAACACATTTTAGATTGTCAGGAGTCTCCACACTATCACAGTTTATATATGGCATGTATAGTTAGACTCTCACACATGCTATGTTAGTCCAAGAATCGACTAAACCGTAGCTCTGATACCAATAAATGTAACCCCCCTCACCCGTATTCAATGCCGGAATAGGGTTACAGAGCATTACTAAACTCATCACACATTTAAACATACATTTCACATACAATTTAATCAATTCAATCACAACCAATCATATTGTCCCTAATACAAGCCTACGAGGCCCTAAACATGCATTGGGAGTGGTTCGGGACTAAACCAAAATTTTCCTCAAAATAGGGGACACACGCCCGTATGGCCCGACCGTGTCCCTCACACGGCCAAAGACACGTCCGTCTCGCAGGTTGTATGGACATTTGAAATTGGAGCACATGGCCG
Organism: Gossypium sturtianum; assembly: GCA_025698515.1. Taxonomy (NCBI): domain Eukaryota; kingdom Viridiplantae; phylum Streptophyta; class Magnoliopsida; order Malvales; family Malvaceae; genus Gossypium; species Gossypium sturtianum. The sequence continues at coordinate 131,125,537 of CM046948.1, forward strand.
TGTCCCAACTCGAGTCTGACCCCGTGTAACTCTTTGACTTGGATCACACGGCCAACACACATGCCCGTGTGGCTAGCCCGTGTCCCCTAAAAATGGCCATACACGCCCGTGTGATAGGCCGTGCCAAACCTGTAGGGTATACTAACTTATGCCACACAGCCAAGTCACACACTCGTGTGTGAGGCCGTGTGGAGCATACTAATTTAATTTCTATTTCAACACCAGGGGACACACAGCCGTGTACATGACTGTGTATCACACACGGGTGAGACACACGCCCGTGTGGACAAAAATAGACTATTTACCAAGCCATTTTGCCACCCAAATTTGTGCACACTTACACCAAACCAAATGGCATTAAAACAAGGCATAAATAGGCATTAAATCAACCTCAACCAAGCATCACTTATACCATTTCAATACGAACAATATACAAGACACACAATATCCCTATATGTCATCCAATTGATACCAAATTTCACTTACTCAAGCATAAAAAATGACCAAATTCAAATAGGCATTATTTAGCCTAATCTCACAAGTATACCAATATCCACAACTCAACCATTTACTATTCATAATACCTATTGTCAACCATCTTCACATATCTATTAACCAACACATTTCACAAACCATACACACATATATGTAAATGATTCAAATATACCAAAATAAGCCAACTACTATGGCAATATACAAAATCAAACTTAGAACATTTACAAGCCAATTCAAATGGCTACATTCATCAACCACTTATATACGAAAATGACCAAAGTCCCTATACATGCCATATAACCAAAACATAAGTTCAAAAGTACCAAAGTGTTAGTAAGATAGTGTGACGAAGTCTCCGAAGATCCCCGAATCAGAGCTAGCTTTGAAATCACTGTAAAACACGAAAAATAAACAAAGTAAGCTTTATAGCTTAGTAAGCTCGTATGAAATAAACTCAATCAATTCATAAATGCACAATTCATCAATTTGAAATATATCAACATGTAACTCATATTATCTAACAAACCTTCCATATATTCAATCATAAGATTTAAACGTGTCTTTCACAAGTTTCTTCGATTTAAAGCTTATACGGTTCATGTACATACCTGTACCATCTTGTATCAATCTCATACTCAACCACGTCTTTCATTTACCCGTTAAACCCTAGAAATGGCTTTTTCTTCTCTTCAATTTCGGCAAAAGATGAAGATGAAAGCATTTAATTTTTATTTTTTTATTATAATTAACTATATTTACTAAGTACCAAAAATAACCTTAATGAATAACATTTAACATTCACATAACCATGTCCATCTTTGTCCACTACTTTAATAATGGGATAATCACAACATAAGGACCTCCACCATTTAATTTAATAGCCATTTAGTACCTTTAACTAATAGAACATTAATTTTCCACTTTACGCGATTTAGTCTTTTTTATCGAATTAAGCATTTAAACGATAAAATCTCTTAACGAAAATTTCACACAACTATACTATCATACTGTAGACATTAAACTAATAATAAAATAATTATTTTGACCTCAGATTTGTGGTCCCAAAACCACTGTTCCGATTTGAGTAAAAACGGGATGTTACAGAAATATTTGTTTAGGAAATGATTTTTTTGAACAACAAAATAATTAAAAACCCTTTTACCAAAATCATACTTGTGTTCTGGATTAGGCGATCTAAGTTGTTTATCAACATTCTACCAACATGATTGATGAGTCTCTAAACAAACCAAAATTACGACAAAGGCAAGCGCACCTATCGAATAATAGTATAGCTATGGTGAGTCGGGAATATTGTATCCACTAGGACTAAAAGTACTAGTTATGACTGTTTTTCTATTATTTAGCATACAAATTAATGGGATTGATTTTAATCTAAAATTAACTAACTAATTACCAAGAACACAACAGAGAATGAATTAGGAAAATATTTGAAGAAAACCAGTCAGATAGACAATACCCAGGGAAGAATCCACCTAGACTGCACTTATTATTCTGAATCTGAATTAAATGATTTATTCACTTGTGCCTCGATCCGTAGAAATCCCTAAATTGTATTAATATCTCTTTCGAGAGTAAGAATAACTGACTCTAGGTTGCTTAAACAAAATCTCTTTCTAATTAAAACCCCTATTGTCGCATTAACTCGATCTATGGATTCCCCTATTATATTTGACTCTAATCCGATAGATTTATGTCGTCCTCTTTCTAGGATTGCGTGCAACTCCACTCAATTATGCTAGATCTACTCTTAAACAGGGACTTTTGCTCCACTGAATAAGCACATTTAACATGAATCAATATCCTGAAAATATCAAAACACGAAATAAGCTTACATAATTGAGAACAAGATTTCAAGTATTTATCATGTAAATCAGAAATTAAATAACAAGATCCATCATTGGTTTCATCTTCCCTAGGTATCTAGGGAATTTAGTTCATAATTTGGAGTGTAATCATCTCAAAATTAGAATAACAAAAAGACATAAAGAAACCCAATAAAACTTCTAAGGAAATTGAATGGAGACCTTCAATCTTGAAGGAGATCCTGCTTCTGAGTTGAATCCCATGGCGTTCTACGAGTCTTTTCTTTGTTCTTTTCTGCGTGCTCCCTTAGGTCCTCTTCAAGTGTGTATTTATAGACTTTAGAATTCTTAAAAAGCCTAAAAATTGGGTTTTTTGTGTGTTTGGGAAACAGGGAGTGATATCGACACGGGCTGGCACATGGGCGTGTGGCCAGCTCGTGTGGCTCACACGAGCGTGTGCTCAGGCCATGTGGAAGTGCGTAGGCCGTGTGGTTCCTGAAAATAGCTCTTTTTGTCTGATTTTGGCCCGTTTTTTGCTCATTTCACTTCCCTATGCTCACCTAAGTATAGAAACATAAATTTAAAGGATTAGGAGCATCAAATTCACTAATTTACATAATAAATCATCCAAAAACATGCCAAGCATGAGATTAAAACATGTTACTTTTATGGTTTATCAACGATCTTTTAAACTATTCACAAACCTCGGCTAGTTAAAGCATAGGCTCTAATACATGAACGGATGAAAGCTATGAAAACTTTCTATTGATGTTGGAGTGGCGAATATCAATGTCTCTTTATGGACCAAAAACTAAAAAAGTAAACATTCAAATTTAGATTTTTTTTTGGAAATTAAATCTCAATAAAGTTTTACGATGTCGATGCTTCACATCGTGTGTGGTTGACCTAGCCTATAGTCTCTATTTAGAGAAAAATCGCAAGAGTCTTGGTCGAAAAAGAAGAAGAAAAAATATAATAACATTTTAAGAGAGACTACATATAATTCTCTAGTAGGAATATGTATGGGCTTCAACACCCTCTCATTAGAGATAGGGTTGTCGCCGATCTTACGTGAGATGTGTCATTGGGTCTATATCATGTATTGGATATAATTATATGTGTTATTTAGAAATTTATTCAACTCATATAATTTAACCAACCAAATAAAAAATTTTCTATTTCCCAAAATGTTAATAATTTAATTAATTAATTGAAATAAATTTTACTAATTCACACAATTAAATTATTTTCCAAACCTAGTTCTAATTCTGTTAAATTCATGACATGTTTACCACACTAGAATCTATGAGTAAATGAATTTAATTATCTTGTTCAACAAGACTGCGCTAATTAATTAATTTAATTTTTACTTCAAACATCAGTTAAGTGATTACTATTAATTAAATAATAATTCGAATAAGTTAATTTAGTCTTTAAGTCATCTCTCTTTTATAACGAGAAATTCCAGTCACTACGGATATTGATACATTCGATATTTTTCTGTAATTCATCAATTTTATTTATTCATCTCATCAATTCAAATGCAAACTGTAACAGCCCGATTTTAGGGCTAGTCAGAACAGTGGTTTCGAAACCACTAATCCGAGGTCAGAGAAATTATTTTTTATATTATTTTACATGTTACAACATGATTATATGAATTCATGAAAATTTTGGTGAATTAATTTTAGTGATTGCATGCTTAATTTTGAAAAAGGACTAAATCGCATAAAGTGCGAAAGTTTTGTTCTACAAGGTAAAGGTGTCAAATAGCTATAGAACCTTAAATTGGAGGTCCTTAATGTGCAATTATGCCCTTAAGAGAGTGTTGGCCGGCCATAGGGGCAAAGAAATGAAAATTGGTCAAAGTTGGTGAAATTAGGTGACTTAATTGTTGAAATAAAAATAAAATAAAGAGAAAAGATATCATATTTTCATCTTCTTCATACTACCACCGAAATTTTCAGCAAAAAGGGGCTTTGGAAAGCTTGAAAATTTTCAGCAACTTAAACCCTTGCAAGTAAGTCATTTTGATGGTCATTTTTGTTGATTTTTGCGTTTTTGGAACCCTTATAGCTTAATCTAGCTAATGAGGGGACTATTTTGCACTATGGTTGAAAGTCTAGGGTTTTTCCATGAGAGCATTAGTGTTTTTTGCTGAATTTTTATGGAATAAAATGAATCTTGGTTGTTAAATAAACAACTTTTGTTAAGTGATTTTTATGAAAACACCTAAAAAGGACCTTTTTGTAAAGGTTGTAAAATAGGTGTTAAATGTGCGAAATAATTGGAATTGTGAGTTTCTATAAGCTTAATAAAGGTTTGGCTAGGCTTGGGTAGTGAAGAAATTTGATGAAAATTGTTTTACGAGCCTAGGGGCAAAATCGTAATTTTATGAAAGTCTAGGGGAAAAACGGTAATTTTGCCAAAATAGGAATTTTGGAATGTCTTAATTAATGTGGTGATTAAATGAGTGAATTTTATCATTATAGATCAAGAAAAATGAAATTCGAACCTAGACTGGGGAAAAACCAAGTTATTGGACTAAGTCGAACTAGTCGCCCAAATTTTGTATACCGAGGTAAGTTGTACGTAAACAATATAACTCTATTGTTGTTATACATTAAATAATTGATATTGCATAAAATGTTTGTTTATTGTTAAGAATATGCATGACGAGATTTGATGTGGTATACTCCCGGTTGAACCTTAGGAATAGATTGGATATCCATGCCATGACATTTGGTTGATATGTGTGCCAGTGTAAGACCATGTTTAGAACATGGCATCGGCCACATTATGAAAGCCAGTGTATGACCGTGTCTGGGACATGGCATCGGCATTGATATGTGTGCCAATGTAAGACCATGTCTGGGACATGGCATCGGCCATATTATGAGAGCCAGTGTAAGACCATGTCTGTGACATGGCATCGGCATTGAGACGAGAGCTAGTGTAAGACCATGTCTAGGACATGGCATCGGCCACGATATGTGAGCTAGTGTAAGACCATGTCTGGGACATGGCATCGGCACTTTACCCTCTTGTGTGAGGCTTTTCGGGTATCTTTTGATATTCCAACTGGTTCAACGGGTAATTTAGAGCTTGTGTCAAAAGTGAGAAAAGTTATGACTAAGTCGTAAGTGATACAGGTACCTACATGAAATTAACGAGAAATGAGCTCGAATTATGTTGTATGATTAGTATGGGTGAAATTGAGTAAGTTATGCCTTTAATCATTCGGGAATTATGTGCAAGTTTATAATATGTTATGAGTATGATAATGCATGGTAATTATTGTTAATTATTTACATGTGACTTACTAAGCTTTGTGCTTACTCCCTTTCCTTTCCATTTTCTTATAGTATCGCCAAGCTAGCTCGGGGATCAAAGGACGTCAGAGGCTCGATCACACTATCAATCTGAACATTTGGTATAGTTTGATTTATCATTTTGAGTATGGCATGTATAGGGACTTAGTCTTTGTCAAGTGTCATATTGTTTTGGCCAAATGTGTTCGCTTGTCTTGGAGATTGATTCATTTTGTATAAGGCCATGGATGATGGCTATTTCTTATTATTGATATATGAAAATGATGATTTTTTTCATGAATGTGCAAATTGCATTGGCTGAGTAATTGGTATATTAATGCATGAACGAGTAGGTTGCTTGATGTGGCTTTTATTGGTGCAAGTAAGGGTGGCAAAAGGGCTTAGTAAATAGCCTTGTTTTTGTCCACACGGATAGACACACGGGCTTGTGTGACACACGGTCTACCCCATGGGCGTGTAGATCGGCCGTGTGTTCCCCTATCCCTAAGTTGGCAAAACAGAATGCCCAGTAGTAACCACACGGGCTGAGACACGGCCGTGTGTCTCAACCGTGTGGAGGACACGGCCATAGGACATGGGCATGTGCCCAGGCCGTGTGAAGTCTGCACCTTAAATGCGAAATTAAATTTGCCACACAGCCTAGCACACGGGCGTGTGCCTTGGCCGTGTGACCCTAAGATGTTGCTGACGTCAGAAACAGAATGTCAAGGTTTTTGCACACGGGCCGAGACACGGGCATGTCATGGCCGTGTGAGGGACACGGGCCATGGACACGGGCGTGTTCCAGGCCGTGTGAAAACCCCTGTAGGTTCGAATTGAAAAATAAATTCACACAGACACGGGACACGGGTGTGTCCCTATATGCTGATGCCGTGTGAGTTTCATGGTCCTCCAACATGCCCATGTTATTAGGTCACACGGGCGTGTTGCCCTTCCACACGGGCGTGTGCCCCTGTTTTTAGTGACATTTTCCAAAGTTTTTCTAAAGAACTCTGTTTGGTCCTGAACCGTTTCTAATGTGTGTATTGGGCTTCGTAAGCTCATATTAGGGATTTTGAGACAAAGTTTGAAAAAGTTTTAAATTTGAATGAACTTTTATGATCGAAAATGTATGTTAGTATGTGTTTAAGTTAGGTAACACCTCGTACCCTGTTTCGGCATCGAACACGGGTAAAGGGTGTTACACAAACCATCAAGGTTGTATAGAGCTAGTAGAGGGGCCAACTGGATATATAATTAGAGCTCAAATAGTTTGTAATTAAGTGTCATGACCGACCTCTCCTTATTATATATCATTATGAAAGCAACTCACCAAGTGCTCATCCAATGAATTTTTCGTATGTGCTTTAGCCTCATAGGATATCCTCAATCCCTTTAATTTATATCCGTTCACCCAAAATGATCTTATCATAACTCATGGTAACCATCACATCTTCTTCCATGAAAAATATAAAGTCAACAGAAAAAGAAACAAACCAATGTAAAAATATAATCATATGCTTAAGCACACAAATAATACAGGAATATGTTGTTCAAAAAATTTGGACGACGAACTTTTATTTTAATTAGAATCTCGAATTTAATATTTTATTTTTCCTTAAAAGTACTATGTTAAAAGATGGTTTTTATAAAAAAAAATATACTTAGATAAAGAAAACTTCAATAATTAATTCTAATTCTATATAAAAACTCAGTAATTCGTTTAAATGAACTATATTTTATCAAATTTCGGCTCTTTGTATTGATGTGTATACTAAAAGAATTGAATTCATAGAAAAAGTTTATTAATAGCAAATAATTAAAATGAAAAATAATTGTTTTTTTTATAATATGAATAAATATATTAATTACAATTGCATTGAATTTGTTGGTATGCTTTAAGCGGTGGCGCTAGGGGTTTTTGGGACAGGGCTGGAACATGGAATCGAGTTTAATTTGCCACTAGTTACAGGCTTGACATTCAAACATTGGGATGTTGCGGGTTCAGCTCCGGTGTGCTTAATATCAATGTCCGAAAGTTCCACATTTTGACATGGCGAAGAACCGCTGCAAATAAACTTGACAGCTTCTCGAAGAGCAGATGTGCCACGAGTGTTCCTAAAGCTAATGTTGCTTAGTTTAACTTTTGATTCTTCCTACATCAACACAACAATGATTCAATGATCGATTAAATATTGTCACTCTATTAGGATTTTGACAAAAATGTACATACGTTTTTCTTGCATTTATTCCATGGGCAATATTGTTGATCAATTAGGATAGGGAAAGAGACATTATTCACGGTAATATCCTCAAAATGTATTTCTGATACTATCCCAGGATATTCGCTTGGCCAAGTTTTGATTCGAGCTCCATTCGAAGTATTAGTGATGGTGCAATTTGAGACTTTAATTCCCTCAACTGGCTCTTCATTTTGGAACTTTTTGAGACTATCGATACTTATACCATGTCCTGGTCCACAAGTTACTTCTTTTATGTCCACATTTTTAGTGCCATCTCCGATAGAAATACAATTCCCCGATAGAAATACAATCATCACCAGTTTTAATGTCACAGCCAATAATATTGACCCCGTCTGATTTGCCCATGTGAATCCCATCTGTGTTTGGGATCTCTGCTGGTGCCTCTACCTTGAAACGTTCGAGGGTAATGTTTTTGCATGCAAAAACATTAATGTGGAATAGTTTACTGTCTTTGCTAGTTATATCTTGTACCAATGCGTTGGTCACAAAGTCAAACCTTATATTCTGTTTAATTTTGGAGTTAACAAAGTAACACACGAAACAAAGATGTTAGTTATAATTATATTTTGATAATAATAATAAGAGGAAAAAGAATAAATAAATTCTGGCAAGAGGGAAGAAAGCTGACAACAGGAAGTTTGGAGCGAAATTCACGATTGTCGCAAGTATTCTTCTCATAAGCGATGCTTCCCTGACCATCGAAAATTCCACCGCCAGGCATTTTGAAATTTTCAATACTATAGAATCTAACCCAATTAGGGTCCTTGAAAGCACTAGGATCACCCGGAGCCTGTATAGTGCCCTAAACATTAACCTCAATAGGAGCCTAGCATGGACCTTCTAAGTTTACTTTTGTTAATAAATATGTCCCTTTAGGAATCACAACTGTTGATGGGGTTATAGAGGCACATGCTTCTTTCCAAGCATCCAAAAATGGCTAAAATGAAATGAATAAAGACATCAGTTTGAAATATAGTTTTTTCATAATTTCACCTTTGGGGTACAAAGTTAAGAGCAATTGAACTTGCCTTACTAAAATCCGTTTTCCCGTCAGCTTTTGCGCCAAACTTGGCAACAACATCAAAAGCATTTGATTGAACTTTAGAGGCTGAAATGAATAATAATAAAAGTACAAACATGGAAGGAACAATATTAAGGTGTGGTGCCATGTTTTTATTTGGTTTTGAAATTAAAGGAAGAATGGCTTTTCCTTTTTTTTTTGTTCCAAATATATAGAAAGTTTGAGAAAATTACAACCAATCAAATATATTACTATTTAATCAATGTGGAAAATTCATATGGCCAAGCTTCAATTTCTATGATTAGCTTGTTTCTTTAATATCAACTTCGCACGGTTAGATAGTTTTGTGGTTAATTTTTTCACAACTTGAATAATTTAAACTATGTGAAAGGATTTTATTATGGAAAGATTGAAAAGCATTATTTTACATTTTATCTTCAAAATAATATCTTTACTAGATGGTGGGGAATATAATTATGTTCCCTTAAATTTATAAATGTTATTTTGAAAAGTATAATCCTAATTATTCAATAAAAATTGTTGATACAGGAATGTGGTTTGGTGGTTGACGAATGTTCATACCATATTGCCGAAAGCAATTATGGTGGTTTTTGGCACTCTTCTCAACCACTGTTTTCCTGGCCCTAGAATACCTAGTCGAGCTAACATTCACCCTAGACTTCAGCCTAAACTTCACCCACGTACCAATTATTAGTGGAAACCTAATGGGCATTTGACTTCTCTTTCCAAATAGATTTACTTTTATCTTTTAGTATCCTCAACTTCTCTCAAGCATCTTGTAATTAAATTTGTAACACCCCAAACCCGGACAAGACACCACGTCCGAATCTGGTATGCTACGGGGAAAATGCTTTTGAGAGATCAGATTTTCCGTTTAAAAGCTGAGTGGAAACACAGTGTGTTTGAAACAAATTTGAGTAGTCTTGTTAAAAAAAATGGTTGATGTATTTGAAACCCGAAGATTTTGAAAACTTAGCCAGAATGTGTAGTTAACACGGGTTATTACCATTTAAAACCCCATTAGTTTCTCATTGATACATAAAACACTTTAGAACTTAGGAGACTACAAGTTTGATTTGGAAACCTTTTAGTATTTGTTTATCGTGAACTTAGTGCGATACCCGATGGTATAGTTTAAAAACACGTTATGTTATAATTTGAAACATTGTCTTTCCAAATTTTAGTAAAAATTATTCCGAGTTACTTTGTTAAGGCATATAAAAACCAACTTAAAACATAGACAACATAAAACATAACTTAAAAAGGCCTTTTACAATCCGAAATAAAACCCAATTTAAAGTAATAAACTAAAGTACCCAAATAGTAGAGTCTCGAGTAAGAACTTTATTCAAGATGGCATAAGCACCTCGAGTCCATCCCGGCCCCAAGTGCGCATCTACGAGTCACCTGAAAAAATCAAAGGAGAGGGTGAGTCGAGTGACTCGATGTGCAAATCCGCTCCCGAAGAAACAACATGCTAACACACATCATACATAGCAACATAATTAATGCAACCCGATCCTAACCATCCATATCGCCTTTTCTACCCCGTGTGGTACCAAACCACTGGTGGTGCCAAACCACTGGTGACATATAGTCACAATGTGTTACCAAAACACGGGTGTCCCAAAGACACAATATCCATCATTGTGGTACCAAACCACTTTGGTGTCCCAAAGACACGATGTGCTACCAAAGCACTGGTGACCGTAGTCACAAATCCGATGATGATGGGGCCAACCCATCGTGTGATACCAAATCACTAGCAGACGATCCCATATCTCAAGTGGGGCCAACCCACGGTGGTCAAACCACAGGGACAAGTCGCAATGAGGTGCCAAACCTCTGGTGTCCCAAAGACACGGTGTGTGTTACCAAAGCACCGGTGACCGTAGTCACAAATCGGTGATGGGGCCAACCCATCGTGTGTTACCAAAACATCGGGCGTCAATCCCGTATAATCATTTGTGGGGCCAACCCACTTTGTGGTACTAAGCCACTGGGACGAGACGCCGAGGTACCAAACCTCTCGGAGGTGCCAAACCTCTGTGACCCAAAGTCACAAAGTGTGCTACCAAAGCACCGGTGCTCGTCGACAATATACCACTGCTCCCTCCTCTCGTATCACCCACACATATCATACTCATGGGATTATGCATCTCATACAAGCCATGCATATCATGCCCACATATCAAGCATTACAACACATAACATGCATAATATAAATCATGGTATCATGTATTATCATTAATACTCATCATAGAACAGACTTACCCGAATCGTACACATACCCCTTTTTGGGTATCCAATCATCCTTCTCACTGTTTCAATCTTATTAAGCAATCAAGTTTATTAACAACGTTACTAAGTAGAGAGTGTGTTAGTTACACACCTGGTAAAACCGAGTCTAAAGATCCCCACGAATCACTCTGAGTCCCTTGATTATCAAGCCCTTACAACAATCGGCCAACATAGATTTAGGCACTAAGACCATTCGGCCAAAGACATATAAACCCAAAGGGTTAATATCGAACCCTTACCTTACTCTTGATTTGATTCCTTACCAAATCCGAATCAAGCAATGATTCTTCTTCCAACAATCGGCACTCTAACAAACCAATAGTTAATCACTAATCACTTTAAACTTAATCGAAATCAACCGATTGCACTAACAAAAATATACCAACTGCTTACCCTTTACTTACAATCGGTTAACAGAAAAAGATGACTCCTCCCGCTTGATTTCGCAATCCAAAGACCCTATAACGAAGAGATTAAACCAAACGGTTAACACCCTTCCAACTCCGACCATAATCGGCCCTTAACCAAACCATAACCAACAAAGATCGCAAGAGGAGATATGGCCATTCGGCCCCGCACTTACCAACACCCAATATTCGGCCAAACTATGACTTCTAGGAGGGAACCACAAGAGATTCGGCCAAGGCTACAATAGGAGAAAAGAATTCGGCTTGTGTGTTTTAATATCCTTAAATTCGGCTTTAGTGTAAAGGAGAGAAAAAGATTGTAAATGGGTAGAGTTTCGGCACAAAAGAAAGGAGAAAGGAAATGGAGAATTCGGCTACAATGGACAAAAGAAAAGAAGATGAGGAGGAGAATATTTGGCTATTAGAGTTTCAAAAGAGAAAAGAAAAAGAATGAAAGAGGAATGCTAGGTTCGGCCAAAAGTAAAAGTGAAAGAAAACAAACCACGGGTGTGTCTTCAAGGTGACATTCGGCTAGCAAAGGAAAATTAGAAAACAAAAATGAGCAAAGAACAATTCGGCAAGTGCTAAAACTTTCGGTTTTGGTAAGGCACAAAGAGAGAATTGCTTCCCAAATGCTTTTGGCCGAAAATGCACAAAATGAGAAGTGCATTTCGGCACACCTCCCTTCTCTCTACCAAACCGTCCACACCCCCACAAAATTCGGCCAAGAATCCCCCCCATTCACTCCACTCCTCACATTTCAAATGTGATGACCAAGTCCTCCTCCTAAACTTCCTCTCCACCCTCCATTTGAAAGTGGAGACTTGGTCCAAGGTAGAGTTCCACTAGCCTTCTACCTCTCCTCCATGCCGTCCCAAAAAGAAGCCAAAATGGGGACTCCGCTGCTTGAACTCTGGACCTCCCTCACCTGAAAATGACGCCACATCAAGCTCCAAGTGGCGCCTTGCTTTGCCACTTTGCTAACACTTCTTTTGTGCAAAGAAACCACCATTTATTTTCTTAAACCCCAGCTACCTCAGCTCCCTTCCTATAAAGCCTAAAAACTAAAATTCTCCCAACCACTCAGGCATACACCTAGGCTATAATTAAGCTCCTAAAACACCGAAATAACCACACAGCACACTAAACACATGCAATAACATACAACAACAAAATAGCCCCCTAACCCGGGATATTACAGTTCTACCCCCTTAAAAAATAATTTCGGCCCCGAAATTACCTGGTCAAAAGAGTTGCGGGTATTGCTGTCTCATCGCATCCTCGGGTTCCCATGTCGCTTCTTCTGTACCATGATTCCGCCAAAGTACCTTAACCAAAGGCACAGACTTCCTACGCAGAACCTTCACATCCCGATCAAGAATCGCACAGTTCCTCTTCCACCGTCAAATCGGATTCACCTCGATTTCCTCCATCGCTACCACATGCGACGGATCTCAACGATACCTCAAAGCATCGAAACGTGGAAAACGTCGTGAATCTGATTAAGCTCAGCTGGCAACTCAAGCTGATACGCCACTGGCCCAACTCGCCTCAATACCTTATACGGCCCAATGAACCTCGGACTAAGCTTGCCTTTCTTCCCGAACCTCAATACCTTCTTCCAAGGCGAGACCTTCAGAAAACTTTATCCCCTACAAAGAAACTCTATATCTCTTCGTTTAAGATCGGCATAAGACTTCGCGGTCCAAGCTTCCTTTAATCGAGCTCAATCACTTTGACCTTGTCCTCGCCTCACTACCAACTCGGGTCCCAACAATTGACGCTCACCCAACTCCGTCCAACATGTAGGTGAGCGACACTTCCTACCATATAACGCCTCATACGGTGCCATCTTGATGCTCGCTTAGTAATCGTTGTTGTAGGCAAACTCAGCTAATGGTAGAAACTCCTCCCAATTACCTCTGAAATCCAAGACACAACCTCAAAGATATCCTCTAAGATCTGAATAACCCTTTCGATTGTCCGTCGATCATGGGTGAAAAGCCGTCTTTGAAATCCAAACGAGTACCCAGAGCACGATGCGGTGCTTTCCGTAACCTTGACGTAAACTCGGATCCCTATCCGAGATTATCGAAACCGCACACCGTGCAACCTCACTATCTCTCGAAACATACACCGCTGCTAGCTTCAAGTGAATAGTCAACTCTCACGAATAAAGTGAGTGATTTAGTCGACGATCCACCACTACCCAAATCAATCCTTCTTGCTTGGCGTAAGCGGTAACCCACCGACAAAATCCATGGTTATCCTTTCCCACTTCCATCGAGGAATCTTTACAGTGAAGCAATCCCGACAAGCAATCGATGTTCACCTTGACTGCGACAAGTCGGACATTTCCCAAAAAAACTCGCACCTCTTTCTTCAAACCAGGCCACCAAAATCGCTCTCTAAGATCCTTATACATTTTGCTACCTCCAGATGCATAGCATGAGGATCGCTATGTGCGTCTGAAGAATCTTCTCGCTCGCTCAACATCTTTGGGCATACAAGCCTTACCTTGAAAACACGTAACCTCGTCACTAGACAAATCTGTAACCCTCCAAACCACCATCTAACACTTGCAACCTTCGCGCACTCGTAACCTCATCCAACAATGTTTCTCTCGATCCGCTCAACCCAAGTAGGCTTAACTCGTAGCTCGCGAGAATACTCCCGTCGTCATACAAACTCAAATGGGCAAACAAAGCTCTTAAGTCCGAAACAACCTTACGGCTCAACGCGCGTCGCTACCACGTTAGCCTTACCCGGATGATACTCAATCGAGCGGTCATAATCTTTCAAAGCAATTCGACCCATCTACGCCGCCTCAAATTCAAGTCCTTCGAGTCGGTAGATACTTCGCACTCTTATGATCCGTGTAGACTATCGATCTCTCTCCATACAAGTAGTGCCTCCAAATCTTTAAGGCGAACACTACACCGCTAGCTCCAAATCGTGCGCCGGATAGTTGACCTCGTGTGGCCTCAATTGCGGAAGCGTAAGCCACCACCTTACCTTCCCGCATCAACACACAACCCAAGCCCGTATGTGATGCATCGCAAGAACTGTATTCCTTACCACCCTCGGGTTGAATCGAACCGAGCCTCGGTCAAAATCTTCTTTAACTTATCGAAGCTTTCCTGTTGTTTCTCGGTCCATACAAACGGAACCTCTTTCCTTAACAACTTGGTCATCGTACGCTATTAACGAAACCCTCAACAAACCTTCTGTGAGTATCCGGCCAAACCAGAAAACTCCGAATCTCACCCATCGCCTAGGTGGCTTCCAATCCAAGATCGCCTCAATCTTACGAGGATCTACACGAATCCCCTCACCGACACTACATGACCCAAGAACGCCACTTCTCTAAGCCGTAACTCGCACTTATCGAACTTAGCATAGAGTTGCTTTTCCTCAAAATCTGCAGCACCACCCTCAAATGCGCATCATGCTCTTCCTCTCGTCCTTGAGTATACTAAGATGTCGCTCTATGAAAACCACCACGAATCGATCTAGATATCACGAAACACTGCTCATCATATCCATAAACGCTACCGTGCGTTGGTCAACCCGACGGCATTACGAGAAATTCGTGAGTGCCCATACCGAGTCCAAACGCTGTTTTATGGATATCCGCCTCCTTAACCTTTAATCGGTGATACCTGGACCTCAAGTCGATCTTGAAAATACCGCAAAGCACCGCCGGTGATCAAACAAGTCATCTATCCGTGGCAACGGATACTTGTTTTTAATCGCGACTTGTTTAATCGGCGGTAGTCTATGCACATCCGCATCGAGCCATCTTTCTTCTTGACAAAGAGTACCGGCGCGCCTTACGGCGAAACACTTGGCCCGATGAAACCTCTATCCAATAACTCCCGGATCTCGAGCCTTAAGCTCCACCAACTCATTCGGCGCCATCCTATACGGAGCAATAGACACGCGCGATCCCGCAATGTGATCAATCCCGAACTCTACCTCACGATCTGGCGGCAAACCCTAAGCTCCTCAGAAACACATCAACAAATTCCTTAACAAGCATTTAACCTTCTCAACAAAGGACTCTCTAGCCTCCAAGGCATACACATGAACTACATACGCCGCACTCTTCCCGACCCATCTTCTCCGCTTTCAAAGCAGATACCACATTTGATAAGTAATCCTCCGATTACCTATCAAAGCCACCTCATCACCATCAACCGTCTTAAGAACCATGCGCTTGGCCGCGCAATCCAACCTCGCTTTGGTACTTAACCACCAATCCATCCCAAGAATCGGATCGAACTCCCCAAACGGCGGTTCCATCGGATCGTTGAGAAATACTACCCCTTGGAGTTCTAGAGGTACATCTCTAAACAACTTATCTACTACTACAGAGTGACCTAACGGACTAATCACGATCATCCGCCTAGAAGATATCTCGAGTCTAAGTCCATTGTCTCGACTATACTACTAGCAACATAAGAGTGCGTAGAACCCACATCAATTAAAGCGTATATAAGGGTACCAAAAATCAAGAACGTCTCGGTTATGACGTCCGGTCGTCGCCGCTCTCTCTCGCGCCTCGCGGCATATACCAATCCAGGTGTCTAGCATCAAAACCACCGCACCTCTCGCCTGCTGCTCACGGCCCGACCGAACCATTACCACCTCTACCATTACCACGGCCCCTCTGCGGTGGCGGTCCATTACCTCTGAATCGACACGGCTCGACTCTCCGACCGAATCCACGCCCATCCTACGCGGACAATCCCTAATGCGATGATCCAGAGAACCACATTCGAAGCAACCTTTTCCACCACCCAAAGAACCACCCCAGTGAGATTTCCCACACCGATTACATCTGCGGCGGTCCCCGCTAACAAAGAACAACCCTAGCAGATCGATTACGCTCACTCGGTCTAGCCCTCTTCTCGGGTTACCCGACGGACGAGAAGACCCGAAGCTCCTCTTAAGCCTACTCCTGTCCCATGCTCTGTCTTACCGATTCTTTGACACCCTCGGCTACCTTAGCCTTCTCAACTAAGACAAAGAAACTCGCTCCTGCCGAGGAGCAATCAAAGAACCTCAACTCGTCCTCGCAGACCATCCTCGAAATGAACACACCTCTCATGCTCGGTGGCTACAATGCCCCGGCATACCTACTCACCTTCGGGAACTCACCTCGTGCTCGAAGAATGCACTTACTCCCCGAACAAGCCTCGAAATGCCTTTCTTTGGGAGTCGATATAACTAGCCCCGATGTATTTCTTTTGATATGCACTCTGAAGTAATCCCATGTCAAATCCTCTGCGCCACACTATCCCGAACCGTGAGCCACCACCGATATGACTCATCCCGAGAAGCGATCGATACCCTTCGGCTTCTCTTCACCGTCAAGTCCAGATCGTCCATGATCCGCTCGGTTGCCTCCACCAATATTCAGCAGTGCTAGGAGCAACCCCAGAGACACCTCGGAAGAATTCGCCCCATTGGCCCGAAGTCGCTCAGAACAATTTCCTAACTCCCGCACCACCACCACCCCTGCTACCCTTTCCAACACTCGCGAAGATCGCTCGTGACACTGCGTCGTCCCGATCCGATCTTGGAACTCACCACCTCCACTGGTGGCGGAACCGGTATCTCATTTTCGAACCCCGCGCCAGATCCTACGGCCTCGAAAACGATCATTCTACCCCTACCTCTACCACGAGTATTACGGCCACGTCCGCTCGAGTGCTCATGTCAAATCTTTCTACGATCCGGTTAAGGAATTTTATGCATCGAGATTTATTCCACTTGTTTAAAAGCAAGTCTTATGAACATTAAAGAGGATTTGTTCTCGCGAGTTCACGTAATCCTATCGCCTCAATCTCTAAAGTAGCATACTCACGCTAATCATCAAATCACAAGTAATAGTACGGGGTACTTACCGGCGAATCGGTGCCGGAGACTCGTGCCATGCCTTTCAAACCATACTTTCAAAACAAACACTTAAACAGACTTTTTGAAAACCTTTTTGGGCCTCAGGCCACAAAAAAGCCTTTGAACTTGGCTCGATACCACAAATGTAACACCCCAAACCCGACAAGACACCACGTCCGAATCTGGTATGCTACGGGGAAAATGCTTTTGAGAGATTAGATTTTCCGTTTAAAAGTCGAGTGGAAACACAAAGTGTGTTTGAAACAAATTTGAGTAGTCTTGTTAAAAAAATGGTTGATGTATTTGAAACCCAAGATTTTGAAAACTTAGCTGTAATGTGTAGTTAACACGGGTTATTACCATTTAAAACCCCATTAGTTTCTCATTGATACATAAAACACTTTAGAACTTAGGAGACTACAAGTTTGATTTGGAAACCTTTTAGTATTTGTTTATCGTGAACTTAGTGCGATACCCGATGGTATAGTTTAAAAACACGCTATGCTTATAATTTGAAACATTGTCTTTCCAAATTTTAGTAAAAATTATTCCGAGTTACTTTGTTAAGGCATATAAAAACCAACTTAAAACATAGACAACATAAAACATAACTTAAAAGGCCTTTTACAATCCGAAATAAAACCCAATTTAAAGTAATAAACTAAAGTACCCAAATAGTAGAGTCCGAGTAAGAACTTTATTCAAGATGGCATAAGCACCTCGAGTCCATCCCGCCCCCAAGTCCGCATCTACGAGTCACCCAAAAAAATCAAAGGAGAGGGTGAGTCGAGTGACTCAGATGTGCAAATCCCGCTCCCGAAGAAACAACATGCTAACACACATCATACATAGCAACATAATTAATGCAACCCGATCCTAACCATCCATATCGCCTTTTCTACCCCGTGTGGTACCAAACCACTGGTGGTGCCAAACCACCGGTGACATATAGTCACAATGTGTTACCAAAACACTGGTGTCCCAAAGACACAATATCCATCATTGTGGTACCAAACCACCGGGTGTCCCAAAGACACGATGTGCTACCAAAGCACCGTGACCGTAGTCACAAATCCGATGATGATGGGGCCAACCCATCGTGTGATACCAAATCACTAGCGAGACGATCCCATATCTCAAGTGGGGCCAACCCACGGTGGTCAAACCCACGGGGACAAGTCGCAATGAGGTGCCAAACCTCCGGTGTCCCAAAGACACAAGTGTGTTACCAAAGCACCGTGACCGTAGTCACAAATCCGGTGATGGGGCCAACCCATCGTGTGTTACCAAAACACCGGGCGCCAATCCCGTATAATCATTTGTGGGGCCAACCCATCGTGGTACTAAGCCACTGGGACGAGACGCCGAGGTACCAAACCTCTGGAGGTGCCAAACCTCCGTGACCCAAAGTCACAAAGTGTGCTACCAAAGCACTGGGTGCTCGTCAAGCACAATATACCACTTTGCTCCCTCCTCTCGTATCACCCACACATATCATACTCATGGGATTATGCATCTCATACAAGCCATGCATATCATGCCCACATATCAAGCATTACAACACATAACATGCATAATATAAATCATGGTATCATGTATTATCATTAATACTCATCATAGAACAGACTTACCCGAATCGTACACATACCCCTTTTTGGGTATCCAATCATCCTTCTCATCGTTTCAATCTTATTAAGCAATCAAGTTTATTAACAACGTTACTAAGTAGAGAGTGTGTTAGTTACACACCGTAAAAACCGAGTCTAAAGATCCCCACGAATCACTCTGAGTCCCTTGATTATCAAGCCCTTACAACAATCGGCCAACATAGATTTAGGCACTAAGACCATTCGGCCAAAGACATATAAACCCAAAGGGTTAATATCGAACCCTTACCTTACTCTTGATTTGATTCCTTACCAAATCCGAATCAAGCAATGATTCTTCTTCCAACAATCGGCACTCTAACAAACCAATAGTTAATCACTAATCACTTTAAACTTAATCGAAATCAACCGATTGCACTAACAAAAATATACCAACTCGCTTACCCTTTACTTACCAATCGGTTAACGAAAAAGATGACTCCTCCCGCTTGATTTCGCAATCCAAAGACCCTATAACGAAGAGATTAAACCAAACGGTTAACACCCTTCCAACCTGACCATAATCGGCCCTTAACCAAACCATAACCAACAAAGATCGCAAGAGGAGATATGGCCATTCGGCCCCGCACTTACCAACACCCAATATTCGGCCAAACTATGACTTCTAGGAGGGAACCACAAGAGATTCGGCCAAGGCTACAATAGGAGAAAAGAATTCGGCCTGGTGTGTTTAATATCCTTAAATTCGGCTTTAGTGTAAAGGAGAGAAAAAGATTGTAAATGGGTAGAGTTTCTGCACAAAAGAAAGGAGAAAGGAAATGGAGAATTCATTTCACAATGGACAAAAGAAAAGAAGATGAGGAGGAGAATATTTGGCTATTAGAGTTTCAAAAGAGAAAAAGAAAAAGAATGAAAGAGGAATGCTAGGTTCGGCCAAAAGTAAAAGTGAAAGAAAACAAACCACGGGTGTGTCTTCAAGGTGACATTCGGCTAGCAAAGGAAAATTAGAAAACAAAAATGAGCAAAGAACAATTCGGCAAGTGCTAAAACTTTCGGTTTTGGTAAGGCACAAAGAGAGAATTGCTTCCCAAATGCTTTTGGCCGAAAATGCACAAAATGAGAAGTGCATTTCGGCACACCTCCCTTCTCTCTACCAAACCGTCCACACCCCCACAAAATTCGGCCAAGAATCCCCCCCATTCACTCCACTCCTCACATTTCAAATGTGATGACCAAGTCCTCCTCCTAAACTTCCTCTCCACCCTCCATTTGAAAGTGGAGACTTGGTCCAAGGTAGAGTTCCACTAGCCTTCTACCTCTCCTCCATGCCGTCCCAAAAAGAAGCCAAAATGGGGACTCCGCTGCTTGAACTCTGGACCTCCCTCACCTGAAAATGACGCCACATCAAGCTCCAAGTGGCGCCTTGCTTTGCCACTTTGCTAACACTTCTTTTGTGCAAAGAAACCACCATTTATTTTCTTAAACCCCAGCTACCTCAGCTCCCTTCCTATAAAGCCTAAAAACTAAAATTCTCCCAACCACTCAGGCATACACCTAGGCTATAATTAAGCTCCTAAAACACCGAAATAACCACACAGCACACTAAACACATGCAATAACATGCAACAACAAAATAGCCCCCTAACCCGGGATATTACAAAATTAATTTGCATGTAAGTTCTAGTGTGGAAATGTTTTCATGATTCTAACAAAAATTGAATTGGGTTTTGTAAATTAAGTAGTGGAAATAATTTAATTTAATTAAATAATTAATTTCAAAAAACTTAATTCATGGAAGAATATATGCTATTGGGTTAGATAATCATATGGTCTTGATTTCTTATTTAAGTCAAGAGAGGTAAGCTCGTATAATTAAACTGGAAAATAGACCACTAAGGTAAGTGCGCCTCCGCACACAAAGAGAATTATCCCTTAGAATCGCTAGCCATGGGGTTAAATTCTATATTAATTATTTTATGTACATCGGATACAAATATAACTCTTACATATGTTTCTCTGTCAATACCCAATTGATGTAAAAAAAAAAAACCAAGGACAATATATACTAAGAGAAAACTTTGTTGAAATTTATTGAAATATTAGTTAAATTCTATTTTCTTTCAACTCAAATCAATTCTATCTTTTTAGACTTTGTAATTTAGAGTTTTGAGATTATAATGACATTCATCTAAAGATAATAATTGAATTATAAGAGTTGTTTTCGATTGGGTAGAACACAAAGAGGTAGTTGACATACCTCCTTGATTAGTCTCAGTTTACGTCTTGTTTTCAGTTTTGGGTAGGACGCAAAGAGCTAGATGCATAGCTCCTTGAGAAGTGTCGATTCACGTCTTTTGTTTTTGTAACATCCTAAATTTGGGCCTAGTAGAATTGGACCTATTGGGCCCATTGGACCTTGAGCGTAGAAGCATTTTAAAATTTATGGGAATTTGAGAGCGGCAATATTTAAAGTTGGACTTATTAAGAATGTGATTTTGGAAAGTTACGGGGTTCTAGGAAGTTTCGGGTTCAAATTGGGCCTTAGCAAAAATTTTATGTTTTAGCACTTTAAGGAGATATAGTAAGTGACCTCAATGTTTATGGAATTAAATGAGTAATGTGCTAGCATAAATGGAGCATATGGCAAAGAGGTTATGGCATTAAGTGAAGAGCATGGAGAGAAGAGGTTCGAATCCCCTTGATGCAAATTTTGACTATTATTTTTGTACTCTTTCCCTAAGTGTCAGCCAAGCTTGTAAATAAGGCAAGTTGGACTTTTTATTTTTTGCAAGGTGGCTAAGGAAGTTAGGAAAGGATGAAGGTAGGGAAAGAAATCAATAGAAAGGGGAAAGTATGAGGAACATGTTGGCCATCTTCAAGGGTGATGTTTTGGAAAGTTTTGGTTGGCAAATTTTGACCTATTGGCCAAGGCATGGACGGTTTTGGTATAGAGAGGGCATAGCCGAATTTTCTTTGTCTTTTGGGGGTGAAAAACTTTGGTGCTTGTTTTGGCCAAAATTCCTACTTGCAACCTTTTGTGTCATTTTTCTCCAAATTGCTACTCTCATTGCCAAATCCTCAAACCATTAGTGAATTTAATTTTTTTTCTTCTTTTCTTTCTTCTTTGCTGAAACCTCCTAGCACATTAGTGCATTTCTTCTCTTTTGTTTGGTTGAAACATTCATCTCTTGTTCACCTTCCCTTGATAGCCGAATCATCTAAGCATCCATCCTTCCATTCTTTTCTTTTAACCATTTCTTCAATCTTCCCTTTTCTCTAAAATCGACATCACTTTAAGATCACATCTTCTTGTTTGATTTTCCTCCAAAGCCGAATCTAGTATCATCCCATCTTTTCATTTTTTTCTTTTCTTTTTGTCGTGGACAATCTCTTTTTGACTGAGTTGGTAAGTGACCTATTATCCCTCTTTTCAATTCATTGTTATTCTATTACTAGCCGAATATATGAGTTCATCATCATACGGTTATTCTACTTTGTTTCTCTATCGAAATATCTCTCCATCACTTTCATGTTGTGATCAATATCTTCTTTCATAGTGATCTTAGTGGGAGGCCGACTATCATTCTAGTCATAAGTCAAGTGGTGGAAATCGAATCCATTATCAACAAGGTAAGGAGTTCTTTATGGATTATTTGATATCGTTCATTATACGATTGGTTGCTAAATGGATTAATAGTTTGCACTAATCGGTCACTATAGGAACCAAATCTCCCGATCACCTATCCCTCGTAATAAGAGACTCAGATTGTTGGTGCCGCGGAGAGTATCGTGTTACGGATTCCGAATAAGGTGTGTAATCCCGTACCCTTCCGAATACATGTTTGAAATGGTGTGTAATCTCATACCTCTCTGAATGTTTGTATGATATGTTCTATGATTCAGTCGAAATACCGAAGGAAAACCAGAAACTGGCATCCGTGACCACTCGGGCGTGCGTATATTCGTAATGGTAACCATATTTTTGCAATGAAACAGTTTGGTCAGTAGCAATGACGTGATTTTGAAAAATCACGAAAAATAGGAGAAAGGGAATTTGGAAGCAAATAAGATATCGAATTAAATTTTACTGTGTCTATTTTCATATGAAAGAAACGGAGGAGGAAGAGGAATTGTCTATTCTGTGATATCTTAATTTTAGTGAGACTGGTTCTGATTGACTTTATGGTTCCCTGTTCTGTATTGGAAAAATCGTTTAAAATTGTAAGAAGTGAATTATGAGTTATAATTTATATGTATAGATTCCTTAGTGAGCCTATTTTCAATAGAAACAATGGGAGCAACATATGAAAACCGTACAGTGAGATATTTGAATTTTGGGTAAGAGAGGGCAGAACCGTTGGTCAGTGAAACAAGGGAATCTTTAAGGAATAAACTGTACTAAATGGTCAAGCCAAAAATTCTGGAAAAATTTTTAGTAATAAGATATATGAGTCTAGTTTCAAGGAAAATTTACGGATTTAAATTTTGAGTTTCCTAACCCGAGTTATAGTCAATTTAGTTAGTATGACGTAAATGGACAGTTTCGATTTTTTTATGCCCCACATTAGTAGTTAAGTCTAGGTTGCGAAATTACCAAAATACCCTTGGAGGGTAAATTATCGAAATACCCCTGGGTTGCGAGATTACCAAATTACCCTTAGTGGGTAAAATTACCGATTTACCGAAATGTCCTTATGGACCGATTTACCGAAATGCCCCTATGGGCCGAATTGATAGAATGCCTTAGTGGGCTAAATTACAAAGCTCAATAATGGGCCGATTCATCGTATTAAATTACTAGACTAATGGTTGTTATACATGTGGATATTTTATGTTGTTATGTGTGTTGCATCATCACATATTGCATGGGATGGGAAACTTGAATGAAGAGAAGTATAGACCGGAGGCATTGCCACAAATTCTCGATATGGGCTATGTGCCAATTTAAATATGGCTTTGTGCCATCGTGATTAAGGCTGTGTGTCGATTATGTTATCAGATATGATACTCGTGGCTAAGCCCCAAAATTATTATAAATGGCAAACTTGTCTGCAATTTGGAGAGATCAAGGGGTGGGTTGACTTGATCCCCACAGAGAGACTGGTTGGTACGGGGAGAGGCTGGTTGGATGGGTTGGGTTGCATACATTTGCTTCATATATATATGTTCTGTTATGAAAGTGGGCTCCAGCCCAAGATGTTGCTATATGGGTTCAGGCCCAGTGGATGACAGTAAGGGATTTCACACTGAGTTCTTGTAACTCACCACCCTTTTTCTTAACCCTTGTAGGTAATGCTCCGTAATGAGGACTTGGGCCCATGGATGACTCGGTGGAGGCCATACTTCAGAAATGGTGTTATTGAACTTTAAATTTCTATTTCGGTTTATTTTATTATTTTGCTATTTTGGTTTAAGTTGTAATAAGGCCTATGGGATATGTTTTAAATTTCTTTACGTTTAGTCGTACTTATAATATTGCTTTAATTATTTTAACGGGGATTTTCTAAAATCATAAATAATGGTTTTCCAAAATTGATTAAAAATGGATTTTATAACAAACTTTTACAAATATTTTAACTCGGAAATTTTCTCTCGAATTATCAACAATATTTTCAAAAGCCACGGTTTTAAAGCTCACTACCTCGATTTTTAACTCATCAAACGATCTCTCAAAAATACTTGTATTTTATCTATGTTTCCGCAACGATTTCAAAATGCTTCTGCAACTCTATTTCTAAACATCACATTTTTGTAAAATGTTTATTTCAAATATGCTTTTGCCACCAAAAAGGTTTTTTAAAGATAATTACGTTTTCAAGTAGTTAACAATTTCTTAAGTGTTTTGGGTTTTAACAAAGAGGCTGTAATTCTCAAACAAGTTTTTCCATGTGACACGCCAGATTCGGGCCTAACTTCTAGGCCGAGTTTGGGGTGTTACAGTTTTACTTTTTCAGTTACATCCCACTTTCCAAGCATCTGAGAGTTCAAGAATAGGGAAGAAAATCATTCAGTAGAAAGGTTGAAGACATTGGACTACTATTCGAATTGATCAAGACAATGCAGGCATCTCCCAAACTTTCCTTGCGACTTGGACATCTCCTAAGCCTTGGAACATAACTATTTAATCTGATCAAATTTATTACTTTAGATATAACGATAAATGCTCGTTTTACAAAAAAATTAAAACTCTGATGTTCCTACCCTGGCTACTTTTCTAAATGCATTTCCAACATGAACCCTGAATTAGAAAAGAAACCTTGAAAAAAAAATTTCAAGCTAAACACACAAAAATCAGAAAAAGAGACTAACCTTTGAGAATCTAAAAGCAAAAACTCCAAATCGCATCAACAAATTTTGGGATCTTTAAGTGATAATCGCAAAATACCCAAACATTACACTTAATCTCGATGTAAATATCGTTCCTTTCTAAAAATCTATTTACAGTTCCAAGATTTTTTCTCTCATTCTCCATTTTGGGGTTCAATTTTTTTTATATGTAATAAGTAAACATAAAATGGTGTCACTTCATTATCGAATAATGTGGTTAATGAGTCTTTAATAGATTCAGACATTCGTGAAGAAAGACACTGTGCAAGTTTGTCGAAGAAGCTTGGGAGATTAGAAAAGCACTAGATTTGGCTGTGGACTTTAAAGACCAAGTAATTATTAGAGACCTATTCAATTTGGAAATTAGAGATAATTCTTGATTGTGTTGGAAACATTCGTTTAGAAAATGGTTTTTTTGAAAAACAAAAAAATAAAAAATTTCTAAAACCAATCAGTTGTCATATTTATAGGGACAAACCCTTTTTACCAAAATCATACTTGTGTTCTGGATTATGCGGTCTAAGTTGTGTCTCAACAATCTACCAACACGATTGATGAGTCGCTAAACTAACTAAAATTACGACAAAGGCAAGTGAACCTATCGAATAATAGTATAGCTATGGTGAGTCGGGAATATCGTATACATGAGGACTAAAAGTACTAGTAATGACTCTTTTTCTATTATTTAGCCTACAAATTAATGGGATTGATTTTAAACTAAAATTAACTAAATAATTACTAAGAACGCAACAGAGTATGAATTAGGAAAATATTTGAAAAAAACCAATCAGATAGACAATACCCAGGGAAGAATCCACCCAAACTGCACTTATTATTCTGAATCTGAATTAAACGATTTATTCACTTGTGCCTTGATCCGTAAAAATCCCTAAATTGTATTAATATCTCTTTCGAGAGTAAGAATAATTGACTCTAGGTTGATTAATCGAAATCTCTTACTAATTAAAACCCCTATTGTCGCATTAACTCGATCTATGGATTCCCCTATTAGATTTGACTCTAATCCGGTAGATTTATGTCGTCCTCTTTCTAGGATTGCATGCAAATCCACTCAATTGTGCTAGATCTACTCTTAAACAGGGACTTTTGCCCCACTGAATAAGCACATTTAACATGAATCAATATCCTGAAAATATCAAAACACGAAATAAGCTTACATAATTGAGAACAAGAATTCAAGTATTTATCATGTAAATCAGAAATTAAATAACAAGATCCATCATAGGTTTCATCTTCCCTAGGTATCTAGGGAATTTAGTTCATAATTTAGAGTGTACTCATCTCAAAGTTAGAATAACAACAAGACATAAAGAAACCCAATAAAACTTCTAAAGAAATTGAATGGAGATCTTTAATCTTGAAGGAGATCCTGCTTCTGAGTTGAATCCCGTGGCGTTCTACGAGTCTTTTCTTCGTTCTTCTCTGCGTGGTCCCTTAGGTACTCTTCAAGTGCGTATTTATAGACTTTAGAATGCTTAGAAATCCTAAAAATTGGGTTTTTCCGCGTGTTTGGGAAACAGGGAGCGATATCGACACGGGCTTGCACATGGGCGTGTGGCGAGCCCGTGTGGCTCACACGAGCGTGTGCCCAGGCCGTGTGGTTCCTGAAAACAGCAATTTTTGTCCGATTTTGGCCCGTTTTCGCTCCTTTCACTTCTCTATGTTAACCTAAGTATAGAAACATAAATTTAAAGGATTAGGAGCATCAAATTCACTAATTTACATAATAAATCATCCAAAAACATGCCAAGCATGGGATTAAAACATGTTACTTTTATGGTTTATCAACGATCTTCTCAACTATTCACAAAACTCGGCTAGTTAAAGCGTAGGCTCTAATCCATGAACGGATGAAAGCTATGAAAACTTTCTATTGATGTTGGAGTGGCGAATATCGATGTCTCTTTATGGGCCAAAAACTGAAAAAGTAAACATTCAAATTTAGATTTTGTTTTTGGAAATTAAATCTCAATAAAGTTTTACGATGTCGATGCTTCACATCGTGTGTGGTTGACCTAGCCTATGGTCTCTATTTATAGAAAAATCGCAAGAGTCTTGGTCGAAAAAGAAGAAGAAAAAATATAATAACATTTTAAGAGAGACTACATATAATTCTCTAGTAGGAATATGTATGGGCTTCAACACCCTCTCTTTAGAGATAGGGTTGTCGCCGATCTTACGTGAGATGGGTCATTGGGTCTATATTATGTATTGTGTATAATTATATGTGTTATTTAGAAATTTATTCAACTCATATAATTTAACCAACCAAATAAAAAATTTTCTATTTCCCAAAATATTAATAATTTAATTAATTAATTGAAATAAATTTTACTAATTCACACAATTAAATTATTTTCCAAACCTAGTTCTAATTCCGGTAAATTCATGACATGTTTACCACACTAGAATCTATGAGTAAATGAATTTAATTATCTTGTTCAACAAGACTGCGCTAATTAATTAATTTAATTTTTACTTCAAACATCGCTTAAGTGATTTCTATTAATTAAATAATAATTCAATAAATTAATTTAGTCTTTAAGTCATCTCTCTTTTATAACGAGAAATTCCATTCACTACGGATATTGATACATTCGATCTTTTTCTGTAATTCATCAATTTTATTTATTCATCTCATCAATTCAAATGCAAACCATCAAGGTTGTATAGAGCTAGTAGAGGGGCCAACTGGATATAAAATTAGAGCTCAAATATTTTGTAATTAAGTGTCATGACCGACCTCTCCTTATTATATATCATTATGAAAGCAACTCACCAAGTGCTCGTCCAATGAATTTTTCATATGTGCTTTAGCTTCATAGGATATCCTCAATCCCTTTAATTTATATCCGTTCACCCAAAATGATCTTATCATATCTCATGGTAACCATCACATCTTCTTCCATGAAAAATATAAAGTCAACAGAAAATGTAACACCTCAAACCCGACCTAGGCGTTATGGCCGACTTTGGCGAGGTCACATGTTAGTGGTTTAAAAAACATAATTACAATAATGCCCTTTTTGATATTTCAAGTTAACATCAAAACATGTTGTTTATTAATTCATTATCCATGTTCCAAAACATTATACGTTGCGGAAGCTTTTAAAAACAATTTGCCAAGTTTGTGTGTATTTGACAAAACATTTGTTTATTTTGAAAACTCGCGTCTTATCCTACTGCTAGCAGTTCATAAATTAATAATCCCAAATTTTAAGCAAAAATCCGTAAAGGCCTTATTACACAAAATTTCCATAAATATAACCAAATCATAATTAAAAATAAACCATAAAAGCAAATATCCAGAACCGTGGTCACCCCGAGTCCTCCGCTGCACCGATCCGTCCACTGCTGGGGATTACCATAACAGATTAAATAGAAAAGGGTGAGTTTTCGCAAACTCAGAGTGTAATCCCCACAGAAAACATGCACACAGAAATATCAGATAACAAACATGATTTTCACAGTTTGGGTCTGAGCCCATTACAGAAACGGTGTGGACCTTAGCCCACTAAGATACAGAATCAGACATATTACGGGGCCTTAGCCCATTTCAGACAGAATATGCAGAACATAGAGTCCTACCCACCAGCCTCTACACACCAACTCCGTCCAACCCTACACACCATGTGGGGATAAAATCAACCCAACCAGCCCTGCACACCATGTTGTACAGAATGCGGCACACAATCAGAGATTTCCAACTGAGCTGCCAGATAACAGGCTTAAGAGCCTTTCAGATACTTCCTCCAATCGTAAGCAACCCACCCCGATGCAATGCAACACACAAAAATGACATGCTATCATGCAAATAAAACTCATATATTCAAATCAGCACACATGCTTAGTACAGAAATCAGACAGACAGATCATTCATTTAGAGGTCTAAGTATTGCTTACCAACCCTACGGTAGGTCCACAGTCGACTTGGGCGACCCGTGCAACCTTACAGAGTTTTTCAAAAAAATGGGCTCACTCGCCCATGTGGCCTGCCCATGTGGGCCCACATGCCCGTGTGGCCCACACGACCCAAATTGGCCTTGGCCGTGTGGATCACATGGCCTGACCCAGAATTCCACACGCCCATGTGGTTCACCCGTGTGTTACCACACGCCCGTGTGGCCCACACGGCCCAATTGGTCGAGCCCGTGTGTCGCACATGGCCGTGTGGTGACTTACAGTCCTGCACACGGCCTACCACACGGGCGACCACATGCCCGTGTGGCTTCGACAAAAAGGTTTTTGGCTTTCGCCGAAACCTCATTTTTTGTGTTTTTGGGTACTCACCTAGTTTTGATTGATGCTAAGACAACCCCGAGCACTCCAGAACCTACAGTTTACCAATTTCACTCAGTTTATCACTTAATCAATCGAACTAAAACCAAATCCGAAACGAGAAGAACATCCCTTAAGCGACGAAAACTTACCCCAACACCTCCAAATAGTTGATTACACAATTGCACGATGAGACCCTTAATCCACGCGAGATGCTACTGCCAAACGTCAAAATCCCCAAATCAAATTTGGAAAAACATAAGTTAAAGAGAGCAAAACTCCATTTACCAGAACCTACGAAGTCAAAAGGTACACTTATGGAAGAGAAATTGCAAATCGAGGAAGGGAAAAGAACAAAATTTCGGCAGGGGTTTTTGAAAAAGAAAAGTTAAACCGCAAAAAGGAGAGAGATGAATTTGGGAAGGAGAGGAAAAGTGAACAGATTTTCTGATATTCCCCCTATCATCTCCTCAAATCTCTCCTTACTATCAGATTTTTAGTCCAACACAAACACCTACACGGCACTGGCAGCAAAAATACATCCCTTGCCTGCGCAAGGATTCGAACTCCCAACCTCCAACAACCTCAACACCCCACTTAGCTATCAGACCAGCGGGCCCATTCTTCTAATTACCTACACACTTTTACTTAAAAGCCTACTAACCAAAGTTTGGGCTTTATTCCTAAAAATACCAAAATTTACCCAAGTTGAGACTTGAACTTGGGGCCTCCCACACACACCAAGAACACATAACCACTGAAGCAGACACTCATTCATGCCAAAATTACAAAAGCCGAAATTATGAAAAATTGGGGCGTTACAACTCTACCCCCTAAAAGAAAATTTCGTCCTCGAAATTTTACCTGATCAGAAAAAGTGAGGATACTGCTGCCGCATCAAATCCTCCGGTTCCCAAGTGGCCTTCTTCAGTGCTATGATTCCGCCACAGGACTATCACTAAGGGGATAGATTTCCTCTGCAGAACCTTAATGTCGCATTCTAGAATCTGAACTGGCTGCTCCTCAAATGTCAGATCTGGTCTAACCTCGATGTCCTCCATAGGTACAATATGCGTGGGATCAGAGCGGTAGCGTCTCAACATTGAGACGTGAAACACATCGTGAATACGATCCAACTCCGGAGGAAGCTCCAACTGATACGCAACTGGCCCCACTCACTTCAGAATGCGGTACGGCCCAATAAATCAAGGGCTCAGCTTACCCTTGCGACCGAACCTCAAGACCTTCTTCCATGGCGAGACCTTGAGAAAAACTAAGTCTCCTACAGAATACTCGATATCTTTCCTCTTCAGATCCGCGTAGGACTTCTTCCTATCAGATGCCACTTTCAAATGATCCCGTATCAACTGAACCTTATCTTCGGTTTCAGAAACCAATTCCGGACCCAGAACACGTCGCTCCCCTAGCTCAGTCTAACATAAGGGAGTACGACACTTATGGCCATACAGGGCCTCGTACGGTGCCATCTGGATGCTAGACTGATAGCTGTTGTTATAGGTGAATTCTGGTAACGGCAAATACTCCTCCCAACTGCCTCGGAAATCTATAAAATAACTCCTCAACATATCTTCCAGTACTTGAATCACCCTCTCAGACTGACCATCAGTCTGAGGATGGAAAGTAGTACTGAAATCCAACCTTGAACCTAGAGCCTTATGCAACTTCTTCCACAACTGAGACGTGAAGTGAGGATCCCTATCGGATATGATCGAAACAGGAACCCCATGCGGTCTCACTATTTCAGATACATATAGCTTAGCCAACTTCTGGAGAGAAAAGTCCGTATTGACCGGAATGAAGTGAGCAGATTTGGTCAATCGATCCACGATGACCCAAACAGAATCCTTCTTAGTGGGTGTTAAAGGCAACCCACTAACAAAGTCCATAGTTACTCGCTCCTATTTCCACATCGGAATCTTCACCGGTCAGAGTAACCTCGAGCAAGCGATGCTCACTTTTAACCTCGACGACAAGTCAAATAGCAAGCAACAAAATCTGTCACCTCACGCTTCAACCCTGGCCACCAGTATAACTTTCGTAAATCTCGATACATTTTATTCCCGCCGGGATGCATAGCGTAAGGGCTACTATGTACTTCCTTCAGAATCGACTGTCATAACTCCTCATCCTTCAGTACGCAGATCCGACCGCGAAAATAAAGTACCTCATCACTGTTAATCCCGAAATCAGTAGTATCCCACTTCTCAACCTGACGGAACCGCAACTCAAGTGCCTTATCCATCAACTGTTTACTCCTGATCTGATCAATCCATGTGGGCTTAACCTACAGTTCTGCTAATAGACTGCCATCATCGAATAAACTGAGTCGAGCGAGCATCGCTCTTAGATCGGTCATAGCCCTACGGCTCAAAGCATCTGCCACCACATTAGCCTCACCAGGGTGGTACTCGATGGTGCAGTCATAATCTTAAGCAGTTTAACCCATCTACGCTGCCTAAGGTTTAACTCCTTTTGAGTGAGGAGATACTTGAGGCTCTTGTGATCAGTGTAGATAGTACACTTCTCACCATACATATAGTGCCTCTAGATTTTCAGAGCAAAGACTACTACTGCCAACTCCAAATCGTGCCTCAGATAATTGGCCTCATGCGTCTTGAGCTGACGAGACGCATAAGCTACTACTTTACCATCCTGTATCAGAACGCAACCTAGGCCCACATACGACGCATCACTGTATACCACGAAGTCTCTACCAGGCTCTGGCTGTATCAAAACTAGAGCCTGCGTCAGAACAGATTTGAGTTTCTCGAAGCTCTCTTGTTGCTTATCAGTCCAGACAAAGGGAACTCCCTTGCGCAGAAGCTTGGTCAATGGTGCTGCGATCAAAGAGAACCCTTCTACGAAGCGTCGATAGTAACCCACTAGCCCCAAAAAGCTGCAGATTTCAGACATATTCTTCGGTTGTTTCCAATCCAACACAGCCTCAATCTTACGAGGATCAAAATGAATCCCCTCCGCAGAAACCACATGCCCCAAAAAGGTTACTTCCCAGAGCCAGAATTCACACTTACTGAACTTTGCGTAAAACTGTTTCTCACGCAAAGTCTGTAATACCACTCGGAGATGTTCATCGTGCTTGTCCTCAGTCTTCAAATACACCAGAATTTCTTCAATGAAGACTACAACGACCCGATCTAGATAGGGTTGGAACACTCGGTTCATCAGATTCATAAAAGCTGCTGGTGCATTAGTCAGTCCAAATGGCATTACTAAGAATTTGTAATGGTCGTACCGAGTCCTAAATGCCGTCTTATGCACATCGGTCTCTTTAACCTTTAGTTGGTGGTATCCAGATCGCAAATCGATCTTGGAGAAAACAGACGCCCCTCTGAACTGGTCAAATAAATCATCTATTCTCGGTAGTGGGTACTTGTTCTTAATGGTCAGCTTATTCAATTGGCGATAGTCGATACACATACGCATGGATCCATCCTTCTTTTTCACAAACAGCACAGGTGCTCCCCACGGAGACACACTAGGGCGGATGAACCCACGATCCAGTAACTCTTAAATCTTAGCCTTAAGCTCCACAAGCTCCTTCGGTGCCATCCTATAAGGGGCGATGGACACCGGAGCTATACCAGGAAAGAGCTCAATTCCAAACTCTACCTCTCGGCTCGGAGGCAGACCCGGTAGTTCCTCAGGAAAAACATTTAGAAAGTCCCTTACGATTCTGATGTCCCTAACCGAAGAGTCCCAGAATCTGAAACACTGATGTAGGCCAAGAATGCCTCACATCCTTTCCATACCAACTTTTCTGCCACCAACGCAGAAATGACATTCGCCAGATAATCTCGACGTTCTCCAATCACCACTATCTCGTTATCCTCCTCGGTTCTCAGAATAACCCTTTTTGTAGCACAGTCCAGACTCACCCGATGCTTGACCAGCCAATCCATTCTCAAAATTAAATCGAACTCTCCAAATGAAAGCTCCATCAAATCAGCCAGAAATATCGTCCCTTGAACCTCTAGCGGAACGTCTCTAAACAATTTACTAACCTGGATAGATTACCCCAACGGACTCACAACAGTTATCTCGCTTGAAGTACTCTCAATCGGAAACCCCAAAGTTTTAGACACAGAGCTAGCTACGTAAGAGTGTGTAGAGCCTATGTCTATCAATGCAATGTATGGTACATCAAAAGTTAAGAACGTACCCGTAATGACGTCTGGAGCATCACCATCCTCTCGACGACATGCAGCATAAACCAGTGTAGGCTGCCTCACCTCAGTCGGTCCCGCACCTCTACCCGGTGCTCTCTGTCCTCGGCCCATGCCATTACCACCCCTGGCCTGACCTCGGCCCCTAGGTGGCTACTGAGCTACTCTCGGTGGTTGCACAGTACCAATAACCGCAGCTTGCATCTGATCAGTCCTCAGTGGACAATCCCAGACATGATGCTCAGTCGACCTACATCTCAAACATGCCCTAGTCGTCCTCCAACACTCACCCGGATGGCGTCTACCACAGTGCTCACACAGCGCTACCCCAGCAGGTACAACAGGAGGCCCAACTCTCACTGGCCCATCCGGTTTGGCCTTTTTCTTAGGCCTCATCACAGGATTCGAGGGCTCTGATTCCCTCTTATTCTTCTCTTTCTCGCGGTTTTGACGCTCAGCGTGCTTAACCACCTCGGCGATCTTCGCCTTATCCACCAGAGCAGGAAAATCATGCTCCCTCTGTGGAGCTATCAAAATTCGTAGCCTGTCCCTGAGTCCATCCTCAAAACAGACGCATCACTCATATTCAGTTGCCACAATGCCCCGGGCATAACGGCTCAGTCTCAGAAACTTGGCCTCATACTCGGCCACTAAACGGTCTCATTGGGTGAGATTAAGAAACTCACGCCTCCTAGCATCGATGTAGCTGGCTCCCACATACTTATTCTGGAAAGCCGTCTTAAAATAATCCCAAGTCAGACGGTCGGGCTGAGTTCCCTCCTTAACAGTCAGCCACCACTGGTAAGCCTCGTCATGAAGTAGGGAAACAGCCCCCTTAAGCTTCTGCTTAGCAGTAAAATCTAGATCATCCATAATTCTTTCCATGTCCTCCATTAAATACTCGGCCACGCTAGGGGCAACTCCACTAACGCCCCTGAATAACTCAGCCCCATTGGACCGGAGTCGTTCCGTAACCGACCCACGGCCTCCAGATCTAGTGTTGGGCCCAGCGACCCTCTCTAATATCCTCAGCATAGCCTGGGACAGTACGTCATCCCCAGCCATGTGATCTCGAGACCCAGTCTCTGTAGCAGGTGAGATCGGCGTCTCGCTCGTATCCAGATTAGGCATATTTTCAGATGACGAGGACCCAGCTCGAGCCCCTCTACGGCCTCTACCAAGGCCTCTTGTACCCCTTCCGCGGATGCCTCATGCACTCATCGTAAATTCAGAGTTTATCTATACTAATAGTTTTATGCATTAGTTTACAGTTCCGATATTTATTAACAAATATTTTATGCAGAATAGTATCAGAAGTTTAGAGTTATTCTTTTCGTCTCTGAGCTTTCTTTTCAAAAATTCGGTCAATAGCTTTTGTTTTCCATTGTGTCGAATTCCTCCCCTTAGTTTTCCTACCGAAAAATTTCAACTTGGGCATTGGGTTTTTTCGGTTGTTCGGGCGACTATTTTTCATCTTCTATTTCCCTTTTTGCCAAATTTTTGGTGAGTTTTGTGCTTTGGTTTTACTCTCTAATTCTTTTCAGTTTGGCCATATCTCACGATAACGTTTTTTTCTCTCCTTCATTGTTGATCATTCGGTTGTTTTCTCCACTCTCGCACTGTAGTGAACAAAGGATCTCACTTGTTCCTCCTTGGCCGAAACCTCTAGTTCTCTTTTGTCGAGGTTGGTAAGTATAGGTATAAGTAAATTCTTTTGGTGTTGCTTCAAAGCATACCTATTTTCATTTGGTTCAACTGTCATACGAATAGTGGTTAATAAGTGTTCGGTTGGATTACAGGAATTAGTGGTCATTCAATTTCGACAGTTTAAGTGGGCACGCCTCGATTGTTCAACGTGGTAAGTGAATGACAGCGAAGTGATTAGGTATTTCGATTGGGGTCATTTTAATTTTGGTTGGCAGGTGACTAATCAAATGTTTGTGGTGAACTTAGATTTGGATTGCTCAAGGACTGTGTGTGCGTTTCCATAACCAGGTGTGTAATACAATTCCGACTATGGGAATCGACAAAAGCTGAATAAGGGAACGTCGATGCCACACGAGCGTGCACTCGCTCGTGTGGTAGTCCGTGTGACTAAACATGGGCGTGAGGTCGACGAGGCCGGCCATGTGTGATTTCATGGACTGGGCCAAATTGGGACGTGTGGGCCCCACGAGCGTGTGGGCCCCACACCGGTAAACCACACGGACATGTAGAGATATTGGTCCAGGCCTTGTGATCCGTACGGCCAAGGCCATTTTAGGCCGTGTGGGCCACACGGGCGTGTGGGCCCACAAGGGCTCGAAATTTGGGCCGTGGGCCCATTTTCACTGTTTGACTGTTAAGGTTGCACGGGTCGCCCAAGACGACTGTGGACCTACTATTGGGTCGGTAAGCTTACCTAGACCTCTATTTGACTGAATGACTATTATGCCCCTGTGTGATGTATATAGATTTATGTACATGCATGACTATACTTTAGCGTGCTATTTTGACTACATTGAATACATGTATTATATTCTAATATGACCTGACATGATTGCGGGATGCATTGCATGGGGGTGGGTTTTATATTGATCGGATGAAGTGTACTAAAAGGCTTTGAGCCTGAATTACTTGCAGCCCAGCTGCATATTACTATCTAGTGTCGCATTCGGTACTTTCTGGAGTGTAGGGATGGGTGGGTTGATTATATCCCAACATGGAGTGTAGGGTTGGATGGAGATGGAGTATAGAGGCTGGTTGGGTAGAACTTGTATGCTGTATGATTTGTTACTGATACTGTAATGGGCCAAGGCCCAAATGCATGACTGCATCTGTATTGAGATGGGTTAAAGCCCAAATCATTCTCAGAATCGTCTACTACAAAGAAAAGCAGTTTTTTAGCGGCGCTTAGGCAAAAAACGCCGCTATAGATCGAGCATTAGCTAAAAAACGCCGCTATAGATGAGCATTAGCGGCGTTTTTCAGAAAACGTCGCTATAGATAGAGCATTAGGGGCACTTTCTGAAAAACGCCGCAAAAAAATTAAGCATAACGCTGTCGTTTTATGTTGAGTTTAGTGGCATTAGCGGTGCTTGTTAAAAAACGCCGCTATAAATCGAGGATTAGTGGCGCTTCCTGTAAAACGCCGCTATAAGTCGACCATTAGCGGCGCTTTTGAAAAACGCCGCAAAATAATTAAGCACAACGCCGTCGTTTTATGTTGAACTTTAATGGCATTAGCGGCGCTTTTATATAAACGCCTCTATAAATCGAGTATTAGCGGCGCTTTTTCAAAAATGCCGCAAAAAAATTCATTTTATTTTAGGATTTATGGTTTTGTATTTAAGGTTTAATGTCTACGATTTGGGGTTTTAGGGTTTATGATATAATGTTTATTATTTTTATTAGAGTTTTGAGTTTAGGGTTTATAGTTTGGGGTTTATTGTTTTATAGTTAGGGTCTTAGTGTTGTTCGTGGTTTTAGGGGTTAGGCTAGTACGGTTTAAAGGTTAGGGTTTTTGATAAAATGATAAAAAATCAATTTATTTTAGGTGTCGAAACCATTTTTTGATTAACTAGTGTCTATGATTCAGGGTTTATGGTTTAAGGTTTGTAGTTTAGTGTTTGGGGTTTGGAGTTTTGGGGTTGTGGGTTTGGGG
The DNA here is from genome assembly GCA_025698515.1 of Gossypium sturtianum. NCBI lineage: Eukaryota > Viridiplantae > Streptophyta > Magnoliopsida > Malvales > Malvaceae > Gossypium > Gossypium sturtianum. The sequence continues at coordinate 131,163,165 of CM046948.1, forward strand.
TTTAAGGTTTAATTTTTAGGGTTTAGGGGTAAATATGGTGAACTACTTGTGTATCTTGGATTTTTTTATAATATAAATCTAAATAAGATAAATATAAATTATTATTTTAAAAAATATAAATCAAAATGGGTTAAATCCCAAAAGCATACATGATCAACAATGGTTTAGTGTGCAATTGATCTAGTTCTTGTAAATTATTAACACAATTATTGATATAACATCATTTTATATTTATATACTGCATAATATGTATATTTATTCAATATATAAATATATATGATGTATTTATTTTTTAAAATTGTGTATGATTAAATCAAAGTTAAAGTTTTAACTATACATTTAAACCACAAATAGAATTTCACGTCTACAACTACACATTAAACCAAAATTAATATATATAATTCTGAGATGTATCGCTATCAAAATTTAGGTGTATACATATAATTAAATGTTATTTTTTTATATGTTAATTTAAAAATTATAAAAATCTTAAAAAAAATTAAAATGCAAAAATTTAAAATTAAAAACTTAAAAACTTAAAACTTTAAATTTTAATATTTTAGTCCATATTTCAGTAAAAAAAGATTAATATTCAAAATTTTAAAAAAATAAAAATTCCAAAAAATGATAATCTCTCAGCACAAAAAATTTGAAAGAAAAAATATGTTAAAAATGAAAAATAAAATAAAATTGAGAAACAGTGGCGTTTTTCTAAAAACGCCGCAGAACCTTTCCATGGAAACAACGCCATTTTATTTTCACCCCATCCCCTTATTTTAAGACTTCGCAAAACGGCGCCGTTTTTATATAATTTTTAGTGGCGTTTTCGAAAAAAACGCCACAAATATGTTTTCAGAGGCCGCAGAACGATGTCGTTTTATCCAGGACTTTAGTGGCGTTTTTACTGAAACGCCGCAAAAGGATATGCTATAGTGGCGTTTTTACAAAAAAATACAAAAAATATGTTTCAGACAGTATGCAAACGGTGCCATTTTAAGCCTCTTTTTTAGCTGTGTTAGTGGCGCTTTAGATAAACGCCACAAATTTAACTAACCTAAACGTCACCGTTTTACATTAGCCACTGCCTACCCTTTCTTTTCTTTCCCTCCTCAGCCGACTCCCCAATTTTTAATCCCTAACTGCTAATTTCTAATCCCCAATTTCTTGATCCCCCACAGCCACATCCACCAAAGGAGCAGCTGTCCAACATTTCTTACTGCATTACTGCGTGAGTTTCTTCAATTTTCTATTTTTTGTTTCTTACCCTAGTTTGTGGAACAGTTTAAACAAAATGATGTTTGTTCCATGGCGTGAGTGTTCTGTTTTTTGTTTCTTACCCTAGTTTGTTCCATGGCGTGAGTGTTCTGTTTCCACTTTAAACAAAATGATGTTTGTACAACAGTTTTTGTTTTCTACTTTGTTCCATGGCGTGAGTGTTCTGCTTTGTTTTCAGCTACTACTGCTATTATCCATTCCTACAGAAGCTTCTTTTTTTTATTACCTTTCGAAGCTTATATCATTTACCAAGAATTGCACTTTATATTATTTATTTATGTACTTATTTATACACTAGTATTATATTAGCTACTTGCTTCTGCTTCATAAAAGTTTGCCCTTCGTTTGTGGGACAATCCTTTGAAAACAACCATATCTTACAAGTGGTTCTTGTTGTATGGTTTTAAGTTTTGGAGCTTGTGGTACTTTTGACTGACTCTCAGAATAATTTTTATTTATTATTTGTGGTATTAATATTATATTTTTTTCATTTAGATGAGAATAATAGGGTACTATTAATACACATACCTATAACTTTGTAGGTCTAAGTAGCTCCAAACTTAGTAATGTTTAGGGTTTAAACAAAATGGTGTTTGTGCAACAGTCTACCCAATTACCCTTGATGGTGTTATTATCTTGAATGATTGTTGCTTGTGAAATGTACAGAATAATAAAGCTGTTCTTCCTTATGGTTTTCTGTTTCTTCTTTTCTTTTATTTGTCTTTTAATGTTAATGTACTTGGTATTTCCGTTTCCAATGATCAGGCAGTCGAATAACTTTTTTTTTTGCCATTTATGTCACTCCTAGGCTGAACTAAGGGCAAGTGTCTTTGAGGCAATAGAAGAGGAAGATCGAGTAATTAAAATATTAGAGAGTTTACCTCCTGCATTATTGGGAAGTTGCAATTATCGTGCTAAACAACTTCATGCTTCTCCTTCTGGTCAGTATATTAATTTTAGCCTCGCTATATATCATTACATGAAGTTATTGAACAACATGCTTTTTCTGCTGGCCCTCTTTTATTTTTTTTTTAAAAAAAAGAGATTAAGCTAGCATCTATTATTTGTTTATACGGAAATGATGTTTGTGCAACAGTTTCTGTTTTCTGCTTTGTTCCCATTCTCTTTGCATTTTATGTAAAATGGGGATTCAATTTAACTGAGTTTGCATAATTATTAATTTGTTAATAATAAAAGTTCAGTAATGTAATTTGATAAAATAAAAGTGTGTAACTCACACTTTTATACAAATTTGTTAACTGAGATTGCTGTAGTTTTTAGTTGAACTTTTTTAACTCGGTAAATATACAAATAGTACAAATATTAAATACAAATAAAAAAGAAACAGATAAATTGAAACCAATCTGTCTGTGTTTGAAGCAGTACCCATTTTTAGCCTAGGTAGGATATTGCTTGTGAAAGTACCCAATGCTTAAATTTCATTTAACTTTTAGTGGCTAATTGGCTTCAACCTCAGCCCTACCTTTACCTTTATTTGTATATGTAGCTACTTATTTCACTCAAAATTCCTTTGTCTGGTTTCAAGCTAAAACCATGAATGTTGAATAGCAAAACCTTTTCCTCAAATAAAGTTTGTTTGTTAGTACTTATTTACAACTGTTCATTTTTAAACCTTTTTCTGGATAATGTCAACAAATTCCTTTGATATATGATATTGTTTACATCTGCGTGTATTTATCATCACTCTTATTAACTATTCATCATGCGCATCAGTATCTGTTTAATAAACGGGAAAAGGAAGTTAAAGCTTTGTTGATGTGCTTCGACTTTGTTTCTTTTCTTTTTTATCTGGTTAATAAATTTTATTTATTGTTTGAAATTTATTGGACCAAAAAAAAGTAATAGGAAAGGAGTTGAATCTGAGATTTTTAAAGGGTCCTTTGCAACTTTGCTCCTAACTTAATATTTGTATTTTCTGAAATCAATTTATCCATATGAATGAATTTGTTAATCTTGAATTGGCTGCATTTTAAAAGGAATAGGCATTACCTTATAATTCTTTGAGTTGGCTGCATTTTTTTTACTCCTTTAGATCTTCTATATTATTTTTATTCTTGTATATATTCTGACATGTGGAATTGTCGGTAGCCCTCTGCTGCATTTAATCAGTTACTGCTTCCTGCTCCTCCTGCAACTATTGGTTCAACTGAAGCTGCCATTTAATCTTCGAATTAATATTTGGTAGTGATATTGATAAAGTTTTTATATTTGGTTCAACTGAATTAATAATATTTGGTGCTAATCTTATAATCTTACATCTGTTCTAGTTACTAACGAGCACCTGAATTAATATTTGGTGCAACTGAATACACCACAGCCATTGACATCTGGTCTGCTGGCTGTGTTTTGGCTGAGCTATTGCTTGGGCAGGTACATGTTTCGTTGCAAAATTTTTTTGCTTATTTATATGCATTTTCCCTTTAAATTACTTAACAAATACTATTTTTCTGACTCAAGTCTCTGTTTGCTGGTGAGAGTGGAGTAGACCAGGTTGTTGAAATTATTAAGGTACCTTTTAATTCAAAATTCTAATCAATAATAGTTTTATCATGATGATTTTTGAAAATTTAATCTTTTGAGGCTCCGATTTTGTATAGATTTAATTGCTGGTTTTCCTTTCAAATATTGGATCATTTTACTTACTTAAATTTGCCATCTAGTTTTCTGCCTTATCTTTTCTGCTATAATCTGACATCCAGTTTGCCATGTTTTTTTATTAAATTATTTTGGTCCTTCACAAATCAAAGACAGTATATTAATGTATAGGGACTAATTGATGATACTTTTACTAAAGGAATCTAAATATAATGTTTTCATGTGTCCTGCCATCACCATTGCCGTTAATTACAGCATCAGCTACTGCATAAGATTCTAAGGACCCAAATATACTAAATAATTAAATTACATAATTTTATAAATTTGAAAGTATCCTTTTCCAATCCACTTTCTTTTCACATTTCACTTTCATTAATATCAATTATGATATCCCTATTTAAATCTTCTTCCATTTCTCAAGTAATTCATTTCCAAAATCCCATTTTAAATGTGTAAATAATATTAACATTTATAATTAAATTGGTCCAAACTATACAAATATCTACATGTTTTCCTTTTTCTTTATCTTTTTTTATTTTATGCTATTTTAATCACAAAAAATATATTTTGTTTTATTTTTAATTTACCTAATTAAATAAATTGTATTTAAAGTTATATTTTAAATATTTAATTTCATTTTAATCACAATTTTTTTTAATATTTTAATTTATTTTAAAGTTCAAATTTACATAACTTACATAATTTAAAGTTTAAATTTCGTAACTTACATAATTTACATAACTTACATAATTTAAAGTTCAAATTTCATAATATGAAGAACTCCAGCTACAATTTAAAGCAGAGGCAGCAATGAGGGAAGCAGAGGCAGTAGCGAGGGAAGCAGAGCAGAGCAGAAAGTATGATGAACTCCAGCTACAGCTTCAGACTATGATGAAGATGTTCCAACAGTCGCAAATGCTGCCATCTTAGACATTGTTTTCTTGTAACTTTTAACATTATTGTAAGAAAATTTTGAATTATACTTCATATATAATTTATATTATATATCTTTCGTATAATTTTGTATCATTTAGATTTGTTGTTTTTGGTTGGATTTCATGCAGGAAGGGTTGAATATTGGTGAAAAATGTCTACTGCAAATCTGCCCAAATTAGCGACGTTTGTAAAAAAAGTGCCGCTAAAGACAATTACTTAGAGCGGCGTTTTATAAAAAAGCGCCGCTAAAGACCACGACTTATAGCTATGAAAGTGTCGCTAAAGACCACGACATATAGTGGCGTTTTCTATAAAAGCGCCGCTAAAGACCACGACTTATAGCAGCGTTTTCCATAAAAGTGCCGCTAAAGACCACGACTTATAGCGGCATTTTCTATAAAAGCGCCGCTAAAGACGAGGACTTTTAGCGGCGTTTTCCGTAAAAACGACGCCGCTAAAGACCACGACTTTTAGCGGCGTTTTCTATAAAAGCGCCGCTAAAAGTCATGATCTTTAGCGGCATTGTCTATAGCGGCGTTTTCTATAAAAGCGCCGCTAAAAGTCATGATCTTTAGCGGCATTGTCTATAGCGGCGTCTTTTTCGGCGCTTTCACAAGCGCCGCTAAAGGAAAAAAAAAAACGCCGCAAAAAGTATGTTTTCCTGTAGTGTGTTACTGAAAAAGGGCTTAGGCCCAGACTGTATTTGCCTTCTGTCTGTTTGATTTATAAGGGATTACACATTGAGTTTTTGTAAACTCACCCTTCTGACTTGACTGTACAGGTAATCCCCAGGCATAAGCGGGTCGGTGCGGCAGAGGACTCGGCGGTGGCCACCCAACTTACTTCGTCTATTTTAGTACTTAAATGAATTTTAATTTTATTTTGGGTATTTTTCTGTAATAATGGCCTTTTTAGATTTTTATTTTAATTTTGGATTTTTTTACTGATTTGTTTTATAACTGCTAGAAGTAGGGTTAATCGGGTTTTAACAAATTTCACACAAATACGCAAATTGTTTTAAAAGCTTCCGCGACAAGGCATTTTGGAAATTAGTAATGTTTTGGAAATTTAATATCGTTCTGGAAGTAATAACTTCTTGATAATGATTCACATTTTGGAAATGAATGACATGTCTTTGAAAAATAATAAAAAAAGAGGTTGAATAGAAAAGGGAGTTTTTAACAACTTGTTTTATGAAAAACACTTCAATGTGACATCACCAGATTCGGCCATAACGTTCAGGCCGGGTTTGGAGTGTTACATTTAGTGGTATCAGAGCTAGGTTGTAAAACTCTGCTGTGAATTTGGGTTTTGTTTAAAACTCGAATTTCTAAAGAACTGTTTGCAAATGATTTGAAAGGTTTTGAAATGTTTTACCGAATGTGTGGTACACCGAGTCTCCGGTGCCGATCCTGTAAGTCTTCTAAATCTGTTGTTTATTTTAAATTGAAATGCTATAAATAGAAAATTCTCGAGACTCATCAGAGGTAGAAGATCAGATCAAAACACTCTAGTGAGTGTGAACTGAAAACTGTAATAAGACTGCGATCTACGAAAACAAACTTTGAATTACTGATAATGATTTGCATAAAACTTTGCCAATAAATAACTGAAGCTGTAAACTGATCTGCATAAAACTGTTAATTCAAATAAAACGCAATTCGATAATGAGCACAAGAGGTACTCGCGGACGGGGTACAAGAGGCTGTGGTAGAGGCCGTAGAGGTGCTCGAGCTGGGTTCTCGTTGTCTGACCATATACCTAATTTGGAGACTAGTGAGACACCGGCTTCACCTGTGACTGAGACTGGGTCGCCTGATCGAGCGGCTGGGGATGACGCACTGTCCCAAGCCATGTTAAGAATTCTGGAGAGGGTTGCCGGGACCAATACTGCTACTAGGGGCCGAGGGTCAGTTACGGAATGACTCCGGTCCAATGGAGCCGAGATTTTTAGGGGTATTGTTGGAGTTGCCCCTAACGTGGCTGAGTACTGAATAGAGGCCACAGAGAGGATAATGGACAACCTGGACTGCACCCTTGAGCAAAAATTAAAGGGTGTTGTTTCGCTGCTACGATATGAGGCATATCAGTGGTGGCTCACGGTAAAGGAGGGCACTCAGGCCGATCGACTGTCTTGGGAGTTTTTCAAGACTGCCTTCCAGGGAAAGTATATGGAGGCCAGCTATGTGGATGCCCGGAGGAGAGAGTTTCTGAATTTGACTCAGGGGGATAGATCAGTGGCCGAGTATGAGGACGAATTTCTACGACTGAGCCGCTATGCGAGAGGTATGGTAGCTACTGAGTACGAGCGATGTGTTCGCTTCGAGGATGGCCTTAGGGACAGCCTAAGGGTTCTGATAGCTCCACAGAGGGAGTGGGACTTTGCTGCACTAGTTGATAAGGCGAATATCACCGAAGAAGTTAAGCGTATTGAGCGCCAGAACCGTGAGAAAGAGAGAGGTAGGAACAAGAGGGATTCAGAGCCCTCGAGTTTCATTTAGAGGCCTAAGAAAAAGGCCAGAGTAGATGGGCCGGTCAGAGTTGGGGCCTCTGTTGCTGCTACTGGACAGCAGCCTTGTACTGGTTATAGGAGACGCCATCTGAGCGAGTGTTGGAAAAGAGCTGGGGCATGTTTGAGGTGCGGTTCATTGGAGCACCGTATCAGAGAGTGTCCACGGAGGCCTGATCAGATGCAAGCTCCTGGTATGGGTACTGCACAATCGCAAAGGGGTGTTCAGCAGCCACTGAGAGCCCACGATTAGGCTAGAGGTGGTAATGGGTTGGGCCGTGGGCAGAGAGCACCGGGCAGAGGTGATAATTAGACTGAGGCGAGACAGCCGGCTCTGGTATATGGGGCACGTCACCGAGAGGAGGGAGATGTTCCGGATGTCATCATGAGTACGTTCTTAATTTTTAATGTACCTTATACTGCATTGATAGATATAGGATCCACTCATTCCTATGTTGCCTGCTCTGTTACTGAAAACTTGAGGATTCTGGTTGAGAGTACTCCGAGTGGAATTACGGTATTAAGTCCATTGGGGTAGTTTGTCCGGGTTAATAAGTTATTTAGAGACATCCCTTTAGAGGTACAAGAGGTAACCTTTTTGGCTGATCTAATGGATCTCCCGTTCAGGGAGTTCGATTTAATACTGGGGATGGACTGGTTGGTCAAACACCGAGTGAGTTTGGATTGTGCCATTAAACGGGTTGGTCAAACACCGATTTAATACTGCAATTTCATGGATTGGGCCGAATTGGGCCGTGTGGGCCCCACACGGGCAAACCACACGGACATGTGGAGATATTGGGCCAGGCCATGTGATCCACACGGCCAAGGCCATTTTGGGCCGTTTGGGCCACACGGGCGTATGGGCATACATGGGCCTGCAATATAGGCCGCGGGCTCATTTTCACTGTTTGACTGTTAAGGTTGCACGTGTCTCCCAAGATGACTGTGGACCTACTGTTGGGTCGGTAAGATTACCTAGACCCCTATTTGACTGAATGACTATTATGCCCATATGTGATGTATATAAATTTATGTACATGCATGACTATACTTTAGCGTGCAATTTTGACTATACTGAATACATGTATGATATTCTGATATGACCTGACTTGATTGTGGGATGCATTGTATGAGGGTGGGTTTTATATTTATCGGAGGAACTGTACTAAAAGGCTTCGAGCCTAAATTACTGGCAGCCCAGCTGCATATTACTGTCTAGTGCCGCATTTGGTACTTTCTGGAGTGTAGGGATGGGTGGGTTGATTATATCCCCACATGGAGTGTAGGGTTGGACGGAGATGGAGTGTAGAGGCTGGCTGGGTAGGACTTGTATGCTGTATGATTTGTTCATCGACATCTTTGTAATGGGCCAAGGCCCAAATGCATGATCGCCTTGTTCTCGAGATGGGCTAAAGCCCAAATCATATCACATCATTCTCGAAAAAGGGCTTAGGCCCAGACTGTATTTTCTTTCTGTCTGTTTGATTTATAAGGGATTACACACTGAGTTTTCGTAAACTCACCCTTCTGACTTGACTGTACAGGTAATCCCCAAGCATAAGTGGGTCGGTGAGGTGGAGGACCCGGTGGTGGCCACCCAACTTACTTCGTCTCTTTTAGTACTTAAATGAATTTCAATTTTATTTTGGGTATTTTTCTGTAATAATGGCCTTTTTAGATTTTTATTTTAATTTGGGATTTTTTAACTAATTTGTTTTATAAGTGCTAGAAGTAGGGTTAAGCGGGTTTTCAAAAGAATCAGGCGTTTTAACAAATTTCACACAAATACGCAAACTGTTTTAAAAGCCTCCGCGACAAGTGACGTTTTGGAAATTAATAACGTTTTGGGAATTTAATATCGTTCTGGAAGTAATAACTTCTTCATAATGATTCACGTTTTGGAAATGAATGACATGTCTTCGGAAAATAATAAAAAAGAGGTTGAATAGAAAAGGAAGTTTTTAACGACAACTTGTTTTATGAAAAAACACTTCAATATGACATCACCAGATTCGACCATAACGTCCAGGCCGGATTTGGGGTGTTACAATCAAAACACGAAATAAGCTTACATAATTGAGAACAAGAATTGAAGTATTTATAATGTAAATTAGAAATTAAATAACAAGATCCATCATAGGTTTCATCTTCCCTAGGTATCTAGGGAATTTAGTTCATAATTTGGAGTGTAATCATCTCAAAATTAGAATAACAACAAGACATAAAGAAACCCAATAAAACCTCTAAAGAAATTGAATGGAGATCTTCAATCTTGAAGGAGATCCTGCTTCTGAGTTGAATCCCCCGTGGCGTTCTACGAGTCTTTTCTTCGTTCTTCTCTGCGTGGTCCCTTAGGTCCTCTTCAAGTGCATATTTGTAGACTGTAGAACACTTAGAAAGCCTAAAAATTGGGTTTTTCTGTGTGTTTGGGAAACAGGGAGCGATATCGACACGGGCTGGCACATGGGCGTGTGGCTAGCCCGTGTGGCTCACACGAGCGTGTGCCCAGGCCGTGTGGTTCCTGAAAACAGCTCTTTTTGTCTAATTTTGGCCCGTTTTTCGCTCCTTTCACTTCCCAATGTTCACCTATGTATAGGAACATAAATTTAAAAGATTAGGAGCATTAAATTCACTAATTTACATAATAAATCATCCAAAAAAATGCCAAGCATGGGATTAAAACATGTTACTTTTATGGTTTATCAACGATCTTCTCAACTATTTACAAACCTCGGCTAGTTAAAGCGTAGGCTCTAATCCATGAACGGATGAAAGCTATGAAAACTTTCTATTGATATTGGAGTGGCGAATATCGATGTCTCTTTATGGGCCAAAAACTGAAAAAGTAAACATTCAAATTTAGATTTTGTTTTTGGAAATTAAATCTCAATAAAGTTTTAAGATGTCGATGCTTCACATCGTGTGTGGTTGACCTAGCCTATGGTTTCTATTTATAGAAAAATCGCAAGAGTCTTGGTCGAAAAAGAAGAATAAAAAATATAATAACATTTTAAGAGAGACTACACATAATTCTCTAGTAGGAATATGTATGGGCTTCAACACCCTCTCTTTAGAGATAGGGTTGTCGCCCATCTTACGTGAGATGGGTCATTGGGTCTATATCATGTATTGGGTATAATTATATGTGTTATTTGGAAATTTATTCAACTCATATAATTCAACCAACCAAATAAAAAATTTTCTATTTCCAAAAATATTAATAATTTAATTAATTAATTGAAATAAATTTTACTAATTCACACAATTAAATTATTTTCCAAACCTAGTTCTAATTCCGTTAAATTCATGACATGTTTACCACACTAGAATCTTTGAGTAAATGTATTTAATTATCTTGTTCAGCAAGACTGCTCTAATTAATTAATTTAATTTTTACTTCAAACATCAGTTAAGTGATTACTATTAATTAAATAATAATTCGAATAAATTAATTTAGTCTTTAAGTTATCTCTCTTTTATAACGAGAAATTCCATTCACTACGGATATTGATACATTCAATCTTTTTGTAACACTCCAAACCCGGCCTAGAAGTTAGGCCCGAATTTGGCGTGTCACATTAAAGTGTTTCTCGAAAACCGTGTTTTTGTTTGCGTTTGTTTATTTTCAAAACGTGGTTTATAAAAGAAGAACTATTCCCTTTTCAAAATGTTATTAATCCCTTTGTAAAATATTTTTCAATTGCGGAAGCTTAATTAAAATAAATGATTTATGGAAACATGATATTTAAAAATTGGGTCATGGAAACGTAGTATTTGAAAACAATTCATCGCTTTTGGAAAATCGTGTCCTACTTCTAGCAGATATTAAACATACTTAGATAAATATCCCAAATAAAAGTTAAAAATAGAGAGGCCTTATTACAACCCCACTCAAAAAACTGAAGTGCTTAAATAAGTGAACGAAATAGAAAAACATGTGTGGTCGTGTGGTCGCCTCGAAGTCCTCGCAAAGACCGATCCTCCTAATGCTTTGGGGATACCGCACACTAAAGATGGGGTGAGTTTGCGAAAACTCAGTGTGTAATCCCCTTACCAGAGTAATAACAAGATACTGAAACAAAAACTCGAACGGTGCTCAGGCCAAAGCCCTTTTAACGAATAATAAGATGCGAGATCTGATCGAGCATACGTGGGTCAAAGCCCACTACAATATCCTTTGGGTCACTGCCCATAACAGAATCAATTCCATATGCATAATGTGTGATGCATGCTAAACCATCCCATCCAACCCTGCACTTGCCTCCGTCCAACCCTGCACTACTTGCGGGGAATAAATCACCCACGCCATCCCTACACTTATAGTGTTAGCACCGGTTGCGGCACTAACCAAAATCGCAGCATAGCTGCTAGTATTTATGTCATGATTGGCACATAGCCATCGGTAACTGTAATAAGATCGGCACATAGCCATCAGCTACGGTAATATAATCGGCACACAGCTTTGGGTAAAGATGATCGACACAGAGTCATCGATATATATGTTAGGCACATAGCCATGGGTAAATACGATTGGCACAAAGCCATAATCAAGATGGCATAGAGCCATAATCAGATTATGCGGCTTTAAGCCGTCCGTCGGTCCACAGTCCTCTCATGAAATCCGTGCGACCTTAACAGATCAATACTGGATCCACAGTCGTCTCATGCGATTAGTGCGACCCTATCAGATCAATATTGGATCCACAGTTGTCTCATGCGACCCGTGCAATCCTATCAGAACTTCCTCCGTATCAATGTCCCAACCCATGCAATATGTCGTGTATGTCATGCTCAATCGTTACACGTGTATGCAAAATGGCCATGCTCAGTAAAAAACATTTAGACATATATTAAAAGCACATCAGTCATACAACTACCGTCAAGTTAGTTAAAACACAGTCATACAATCCCAGTCAAATCAGTCAAATCATAGCACAAGTCAGTCATTTCCCCAGAAGAGCAAAACAGTCATTTTACCCTTACAAGGGTATTACGGTAATCCTACCCTACAGAGGTATTTCAGTAATTCTACCCTACGGGGGTATTTCGATAATTCTACCCTACAGAGATATTTCCCAAATCAGGGGTATTTCGGTAATTTTACAAATCAAGGGTATTTCGGTAATTTTGCAAATTGAGGGTATTTCAATAATTTCATAAATCGGGGGTCTTTCAGTAATTTTGCAAATCGGGGGTCTTTTGGTAATTTTACAAATCGGGGGTGTTCCGGTAATTTTGCAAATTAGGGTACTTTGGTAATTTTGCAAATCGGGGGTATTTTGGTAATTTTACAAATCGAGGGTATTTCGGTAATTTTCTAAACTGAGGGTGTTTCAGTAATTTTACAAATTAGGGGTACTTTGGTAATTTCGCAAACTGAGGGTATTTTGGTAATTTTACAAACTGAGCGGTAATTTTACGAGTCGAGGATATTTCAGTAATTTTGTAAACCAAGGGTATTTCAGTAATTTTGTAAACCAAGGGTATTTCAGTAATTTTGTAAACCAAGGTATTCTAAACAGAGATAACGATGCGAATGGGCCTAGGGCCCATTCTCGGCCCAAATGGGCCCACATGCTCGTGTGGCCCATATAGCCCAAATCTAGCCACAGATATGAGATTCACATAGTCCAGTCCAATATTTACTACACAATCATACAACTTATGTGATTGGGCCCACGGGCCCACTGGCCCATTGGCCCCACATGGCCCCTTTCGACCGATCGTGGCCCAAATAGCCTAAACCCACAAGAACACTCATGATGGCCTCAACTATCGCGTCGAAGCTCCCACACGTGCGCTCGCACGCTCGTGTGGCTACCATCTCCGTGTGACCGGCATTTCGGCATTTGCCACTCTACAGCTAGAGTAGTGTGAAATACACACCTGATAGGAATTTGGAGTTAATCTGCGCTCCGAACACTCCTATGCCCAAACGCCAACCAAGGTATGCTTACTCTCCTCATAGATCGCTCTATTTAAAACCAGCTTCTCGCCCAACCTCATGTTAGCTTCCCGATGTGGGATCCCTCCATCAATCCTCCAAAACCGTTCTAAATTAGCGAAATAGTCACATTTCGCATGCAAGTGGTTTCGAACTCAGGCTCCCCTGTAATTTAATCCACGCCGCTAGCCACCTTACCAACTAGCTCCTAGTGTAACAAAACAAGCACAACTAAATATAAGCCTATGGGCCAAAGTCTAAGTTCATTTAAAAGGAAATCAAAATGAATTGCAAGCGTCAAGACTTGAACCCATGCTCCTTGCAACCTTAATGATGCCTTGCCACTAGACCACTCACTTCCTTGTGTCATATTTTAACCAAACAAATTTATAAGGCCTTCCAGGCTAACGCCAACTCCCCTTTAAGGAAAAACTAAAATTTTTGCTAGAGCTCTGGTTTGAACCCAGGACTTCTCCAACACTCCCAACTCTTCCCAAATCACTTAGCCACTAGACTAAACATGCAATTAGTGAAATTTCCTCGCACAACTAAAATCCAATTGCTCCGATACTCGAAGCCCATTTCTCCTAGGCCCAAAATTTGGGGCGTTACACTTTTTCTGTAATTTATCAATTTTATTTATTCATCTCATCAATTCAAATGCAAACCATCAAGGTTGTATAGAGCTAGTAGAGGGGCCAACTGGATATATAATTAGAGCTCAAATATTTTGTAATTAACTATCATGACCGACCTCTCCTTATTATATATCATTATGAAAACAACTCACCAAGTGCTCGTCTAATGAATTTTTTGTATGTGCTTTAGCCTCATAGGGTATCCTCAATCCCTTTAATTTATATCTGTTCACCCAAAATGAACTTATCATATCTCATGGTAACCATCACTGTAACACCCCTTACCCGGGTTCTACGCCGGAACCGGGCCCGAGGCGTTACCGAACTCAAACCACTTGATCGCCACTTAGGCTCATCGTAACTACTCTCTAAAGTCATCTCAACAACCTCATTCTCGACTTATGAGGCCTCACTCATACACACGAGGGCTCTCGAGACTAAACCAAAACTTTTTCCAATCTTAAAAATTTTCTCTTTTATACAGGTCTCACACGCCCATGCAAGATTAGACACGCTCGTGCATGGACACACACGCCCATGTCCCCAAACCGTGTCTAAAACCCTATCATTCTGCCAATGCCCCGAGGCTAAGGCACACGCCCGTGCTTACCACCCGTGGTGCACACTGACTACCTTAACACGGCCTAGAGTTTAGACACACGCCCGTGTGGCTAGCCCGTGACCAATACTGATTAATCCCACACGCCCTAGACACACGCCCATGTGGCTAGTCCGTGGTCTATTCTGATTTAAAATACTAACATGCAGGGGACACACGGCTGAGTCACACGCCTTGAGTGGGCTGGCTGTGTGTCACACATGGCCTAGACACACGCCTGTGTGTGTCTATCCACATGGACAAGAATAAAGCTATGTGCTAAGTTCTTTTCACCCCTCTAGCATACACAACATATACTCATCTAACACAATCATAATCAACTCAAATTGAAGTGCAATCTCACATAGAAAACTACATCTTTCTTTCATATAATGTAATAGCCAACAACCATGGCATTATACAAAATAAGCTATCCATCTAAAGGCCAACACATCTTAGCCATTTACAACAAAATTCACTAACTTGTCTAGTCCCTATACATGCCATATACAAAACATTAAGTCTCATGTACCAAAGTGTGCTGATAGTGTGGGCGATCTTCCAATTGATCCTCGTATCTCGGTTCAACACTTTTACTCTATAAGACAAGGGAAAAGAAAAGGTGTAAGCTTTGAGCTTAGTAAGTTTACACATAAACAATTAAGCATCATAGTATAAGCTAAACAAAAATTAGCATTATACTACCAAAGGTAATGAACAACTATGCTTACTCTTTCTAACCTTTACCACACTTCCAACACATCAGGAGTCACATACTCATAACCATCGAAATGCACCCATGCATTCAATGTCACATTTACACAATATACAACACATCATTATTTCTCAATAATTCATCCGCACAGCTAATTAACTTAATAATACATCCACACAACTATTTTACTCAATAATGCAATCACATGGCTAATCCACATAGTTAACCCACACAGCAAATGTCTCGGTGGTTTCGCACTTAGCACATCACAATCGATTAATAAGGTGGTATCGCACTTAGCCTACCACAAAGGTAATCATAGGGGTTTCTCACTTAGCCCACTAAATGATATACCTCACGATAGCATCGCGCATAGCTAGTTCATCGTCAATATGCATTAGGATGGTATCGCACTTAGCCTACCATCTAGCATTATCACTACACATTCACATGTCTACTTACTCAATTAAACATCCATTCACAATTCTACTACATTCATTCTACTTGGACCACATAGGTTCTCAATCAGTCTCGAACAAGCTACACACTAGCTATCATCAACAAATTGTAAGTATGAATGCATTGTTTATGCATAGACTTACCTCGATACTCAAAAGTATTCAGACTTGCAATTTAGTCCACCACCTTGCTTTTGCCTCGGTTTCTATCTGGGCTTCGTCTTTCTTGATCTATAATGAATAAATCAGCTTATTCAATATATACATTGACTAAATTGACCCACATCTCATACTTTAGTAAAATTACTATTTTGCCCCTAAACTTTCTCATATTTACACTTTAGTCCCAAAGGCTCGTAAAGTGATTTTTATTCAACTTTCCAGTCTTTCATGCTTAGCCGAACAACTTATTCTGAAACACCCCAAACTCGGCCCACGAGATTTGCCCAGATTTGGTATGTTCCTCATGTAAACCAGTTTCAAAATTCTTTCGTTACCTAGAGAAAACTTGTGCGATTTTGAAAAAAATTGTTTTGGGTTGGATTTGTGTTGAAAACGAATTCAATTCTTTATATTAAAAATTTTACTTAAACTTTAATAAGTAAAACTCATAATCATAATAAATAGAAATAAATGGAAAACAATCCAACTATGGCCTTATGGCCTTATTACATCAAATAATTTCCAAGTAATTCAAGTACTTAAATAGAAATAGTAGTTCATAAAATAAAACTTCATGTTGAGCATGGCCACCACAAGTTCTCGCCGTCCCGGTCCATCACCGATCATCACTGAAAAATATTCCCCAACGGGTGAGTCAAACAGACTCAATGTGTACACAAACACTAAATCAAAATAGAATCGGGCATACAAATGTTACGCATTCATATCATAGCATACAAATTATGATGCATTCCCAAACCCAAACCTAATAAGCCATCCGCTACACTCCCCGTACTCAACCTGCATACACCGTGGGGACTACTAAGTCGACCCTCCTTCCGCTACACTCCATATCGTGGTCTTAGGTCACCGCATTTGTGGTCTTAGGTCACCACGCTCGGACATCGTGGTCTTAGGTCACCACTTTCGACATCGTGGTCTTAGGTCACCACTTTCGGATATCACGGTCTTAGGTCACCACATTCGGATACCACGGTCTTAGGTCACCGTGTTCGTGGTCTTAGGTCACCACATTCACTTCCCTTTCAAACAAACCCATATGCCCCATATAATGATGATATGCATAAATATGCCAGAGTTCACATTCTTATCATATTCTCATGTTACTAATGACCTTTTTCATATTCTTTGTAGAAGTAGGAAACGTACCTGAGTACTTAGTACCATAACATGGTACCCTAGCCACTTTCATATTCTTAATATCACATATTTTAATAAAACAGGCCATGAAACATATTAAGAAGTAGTGTGGGGTACACACCGATTTGCTTAACCACTTCACTTTGAAATCCAGAAATCTGATCTCCATCGCCTTAGATCTCAAGTTCCTACAATTGATTAATCACTTACTATTTAGCACAAAGCCTATTCGGCTAGAAAACCAAATCCTAGTAGGATTTGTATTCTTAAAGCTTACCTTGGTGTCAATTTGATGATTTAATCAAATCCCGAAACTCGTATTTTCCCCTTTGAAATCGGCTAGTCACTAAATCCCTTGAATTGGTTAGTTTTCGGCTTAAAACACATAATAATAGATCTACTACTAAAATAGGCCTTGGCCGAATTTACCTTTGTTCTTACCTTCCAAATCTTAAATCCCGAATTGGATCCTTGCTTCTTTATTGTCACAAAATCCCTCGCACCCATGTTAGATCCAATCTAACATTAAATCATAATAATATAGCTTATGGCCGAATGGTATTCATAACTTACCTTAGATCTTAGAAGTTCTGAAAGATACCTTCTTGTAGTTGACAATTTCTTAAATCCCAAAAACACCCTTCCTTAACTCGGCCAAAATCCATAATAGAGATTAGTCCCTAAATTTTAGATAGGTTTAAAATATAAAAGAATTGAAACCAAACTTTGGATCTTACCCTTTTTAAGAAATCGGTAGCACCCTTGTTAAAAGCCCCTTAAAGAATCGCCCTTGATGACTAGATGATAAAGTTTCGGCTTTTGAGATTTAATGGAGAAGTCGACTAGAGGTTCTCTTGGGGTATTTGGTTTCCACGAAAATAAGGAAAAGAAACTTGAGAATTTTGGCAATGGTGGACTATAGATTCGGCTTGACAAAAGAAAAGAGAAGAGAAGAGAGGAGAGCACTCGAAGTTCTACAGAGAGAGGAGGAGGAAGAAAAATTGATGAGTAGCCCTATTTCCTTCCTTTTATAGCCAAACTACTACTCCTCAGAATCCCTTACTTGGCCACCACTATTCTTTATTTGATAGCTTTATCTCATAATTTAAAATAATTAGAGAATACTCCTTTATTATCTCTTCAAAAATAATCCAAATTAAATCCCTTATTTATCACCTTATTAATCGAATATTAAAGAGAATAAAACTCCTCCTTTCTAGAAGGCTTGTGCCGTCCACCTCAGAGCTTCTGAAGCAAAAATAAAACTTCTTTTATTTGCTTCCCAAGTGACTCAACCTGTGCCCAACACCTTGCATGTGGCGCCATTTCCAGAGGCCCTAAGTGGCATCTTCAGCCACTTTTCCAAGCCTGCTTGTGTGTCAAATTTCACAAACTTTTTCTTTAAGGCCACCTTGCCTTAATTTCCTCTTTTAACTTTAAAACTCGACATTTCTAAGTTATTTCTAAGTTTCCAAAAATTTTCGTTCGGCTCAGAAAACTTGACATTTTCTTACATTTCCAAGTTTCCAGAATGTGCACTTTCCTATTTTGAATCATTTCCAAATCATTTCCATCCATTTCCAAGTTTCCAAAATGTTCACTTTCCATTTTTTTAACTTAACATTTCCATACATTTTCAGGTTTCCAAAATTGTTCAAAATTTATTCTTAGTACATAAAACATGTTACTTGCATACAATTAAACCGAAAATGCATAGGCCCTTTCCAGATGTTACAATTCTACCCCCCCTTAAAATAATTTCGTCCCTCGAAATTTTCTAACTAAAATAATTGAGGGTATTGTTGTCGCATTGCCTCTTCTCGGTTCCCACGAAGCTTCTTCCGACCCATGATTGCGCCATAACACCTTGACTAGAGGAACTGACTTCCTCCGTAGCACTTTCACATCACGCCCCAATATCCGAATTGGCTCTTCCTCGTAGGATAAGTCCGGCCTTAGCTCTACTTCTTCGACAGTACCACATGGGACGGATCCGATCGAAACGACGTAGCATGGATACATGGAATACGTCGTGCATCTGCCGCAACTCGGTGGCAACTCCAATTGGTATGCCATCGCTCCAACTCGCTTCGCACTCGATAGGGCCCTATAAACCTTGGGCTTAACTTCCATGCGACCAACCTCATTACCTTTTTCCAAGGCGAGACTTTCGAAAACACTTGGTCTCCCACTTCAAACTCTATTTCCTTCCGCTTAAGGTCTGCGTGACGACTTCTCGCCATCGAGAGGCTTCCTTTAACCGTGCTCAAATCATCTCAACCTTCTCTTGATTTGGCCACTAACTCGGACCCAAAACTCGACGTTCTCCTAACTCGAGTCCAACAAGTAGGAGTTCTACACTTCCGACCATACAATGCTTCATATGGTGCCATCCGAATGCTAGCCTGATAGGCATGTTGTTGTTGTAGGCGAACTCGGCTAAAGGCAAATAGTCTTCCCAACTTCCTCGAAAATCCATCACACACCTCTCAACATATCCTCCAACACTTGTATAACTCGCGTTGACTGCCTGTCGATTGTGGATGAAAAGCCGTAGTGAAGTCCAACTTAGTGCCTAAAGCTTGATGAAGTGCCCTCCGAACCGAGAGACGTAAACCTTGGGTCTCTATCGGAGATGATCGATCATTGGTACACCATGTAACCTCACAATTTCCGCCACATATAACTTAGCCACTTAAAGAGAATAATCAACTCTTCACGGATGAAATGCGCGGACTTAGTCAAACGGTCCACTATCACCCATACCGAGTCCTTCTTAGTAGGCGTAAGGGGAAGCCCACTAACGAAATCCATGGTAATTCTCTCCCACTTCTATTGCGGAATCTCGATTGGTTGAAGCAATCTGATGGAACTTGGTGTTCACCTTAACTTGGCGACACGTCAAACATTTCCCCACAAATTCAGTCACTTCTTGCTTAAGATCGGACCACCAAAATTGTTCCTTTAGATCTCTGTGCAGACTTAATGCCTCCGGGATGCGTAGCATAAGGGCTACTATGCGCCTCCCGAAAGAATCCTTTGTCTTAACTCCTTGTCCTTAGGCATACATGCCTTTCCCTTGAAGCACAATACTCCTCATCATTAACACTATAATCCTCTAACTCTCTGCTTACGCACTTGTCGTAACTTAGCACTTAGATCCTTATCAACCAACTGTCCCTCTTTCACCTCCTTCACCATGTGGGCTTGACTTGCAACTCGCCAACAAAGCTTCCATCATCGTACAAACTTAAGTGAGCGAACATAGCCCTTAGATCCGACACAACCTTCCGACTTAGGGCATCACCTACCACATTCGCCTTGCCCTGATGATATTCTATCGAATAGTTGTAGTCCTTCAACAACTCTACCCACCTTCGTTGCCTCAAGTTCAACTCCTTCCGAGTCAACAGATACTTAAGGCTCTTGTGGTCCAGTGTAGATCACCGACCTTTCTCCATAGAGGTAGTGCCTCCAAACCTTAAGGGCGAAAACCACTGCACGCTAGTTCCAAGTCATGAGTTGGGTAGTTAACCTCATGAGGCCTTAGTTGCCGAGACGCATAAGCGACTACTTTTCCTTCTTGCATTAGCACACATCCTAATCCCGTGATGCGGCGTCACGAAGACACCACAAAATCCTTCCCACCTCTCCTACTTGAATTAACACCGAGCCTCCGTCAACACCTTCTTAAGATTGTCAAAGCTCTTCATTTGCTTATCGCACCATTCAAAGGGTACTTCCTTCCTTAGTAACTTTGTCAAAGGAGCGGCTATTGACGAGAATCCTTCTACGAACCTTCTGTAATAGCCTGCCAAACCTAAGAAACTTCGAATCTCAGCCACGGACCTAGGTGGTTTCCAATCCAACACTGCCTCGATCTTCCTAGGATCCACTCTTATTCCTTCTGCAGATACCACATGCCTTAAGAATGCCACCTCCTTAAGCCAAAATCCACACTTGCTGAATTTGGAATAGAGCTTCTTCTCCCTTAACACTTGTAGCACCACTCGGAGATGTTTATCATGCTCCTCTTCAGACTTAGAATACACCAAAATATCGCCGATGAACACAACGACGAACCTATCCAAGTAGGGTTGAAAAACTCGGTTCATCATATCCATGAACGCTGGTGAGCGCTTTGTCAATCCAAACGGCATCACCATAAACTCAAAATGGCCGTATCTTGTCCTAAAAGCGGTCTTATGGATATCTCGCCTCCTTCACCTTCAATCGTGATATCCCGACCTTAAGTCTATCTTTGAGAATCTCATGGCCCTCTTGGTGATCGAACAAGTCATCGATCCTTGGCAAAGGATACTTGTTCTTGATGGTCGACTTATTCAATGATGGTAATCTATGCACATACGCATAGTTCCGTCCTTATTCTTTACAAACAAAACTGGTGCTCCCCATGGAGACACACTGGGTCGTATGAACCCACGATCCAACAACTCTTGGATTTGAGCCTTGAGCTCAACTAACTCCTTTGGCGCCATTCGGTATGGAGCGATTGACACGAGAGTTGTTCCCGAGAGTAAGTCTATTCCAAACTCCACCTCCCTATCCGGGGTATTCTGTAATTCCTCCTAAATACATCTTCAAAGTCTTTCACCGTTCTAACTCCACCGACACCTTCTTCCTTTCCACCTAACGCACTTACGAAGGCTAAGAACGCCTTGCACCCTTTTCTTAACCATTTTCTCAGCCTTCAACGCCGAAACTACGTTGGATAGGTAGTTTCTTCTCTCTCCGATCATTACTACTACTTCATCCTCCGGGGTCCTTAGTTCCATTCGTTTAGCCGCACAATCCAACACGGCTCGGTGCTCTACTAGCCACCCCATTCCAAGTATAAGTTCAAACTCCCGAAAGGTAGTTCCATTAAGTCGGCCAGAAGTTCACTCCTGAATCTCGGTGGTATATTCCAAAGATCTTATCCACCACTACGATTAGGCCTAATGGGCTTACTACAGTCATCTGCCTATCAAAAGGTTCAGAGTCTAGGCCTAGTGTTTCCACTACACTACATGCAACATAGGAATGGGTCGAGCCCACATCAATTAGAGAAAACTAGGGTTTATCAAAAATAAAGAACGTGTCTGGTTATAACGTCCGCGGCGTCTCCATCTTCCCTCCGTGAACCGCATAAACCAAACCTAGTTGCCTTGCCTCAGCATTAGCAGCACCTCTGCCTTGTGTTCCACGGCCTCTGCCAGCACCATTACCTCTGTTACTCGAACCACAACCTCGTTGAGGCTGCGGTCCTCCTCTACCAGTCTGACTAACATTCTGAGCTGTTGGTCGGCTTTCATCTGATTGCTTAGGACAATCCTTGATCACATGGTCCTTGGACCCACATCTAAAACATCCTCCTGTTTTCTTCCAGCACTCTCCTAAGTGCTTCTTTCCACACACATCACAAGGTCGATACCGCCCTTCTGAACCAACTTGCTGACCTCGCGGCCCATCAACTCTAGGCCTATTATGAACCTTTCCGCACGTTCCAAAACCTCTTTTGGGCCTATTCCTATCCATAGTCCGCTTTGTAGAATCCTTGATTCCTCACCACCTTGGCCTTTTCTACCAAAGCGTAAAACTCCCGCTCCCGATGCGGTGCTATCAACGATCTCGGATCATCCCTTAGCCCGTCCTCAAAAGCGGACACAACGCTCATGCTCGGTTGCCACTACTCCTCGAGCATATCGGCTCAACCTCGTGAATTCACCTCATACTCCACCACGGACTTGTTCCTTGAACCACCCGAGAAATGCCTTCCTTTGCTCATCAGTATACCTGGTTCCCACATACTTCTTCTGAAATGCTTCCTTAACATATTCCCAGGTCAGATCCTCAGCCGTGGCACCATCCCGAATAGTCAACCACCACTGATACGCTTCATCGCGTAACAGTGCCACCATTCCTTTTAACTTCTCCTCAGGGGTCAAGTCAAGCTCATCCATGATGCGCTCTGTTGCTTCCAACCAAGATTTCTCCGAACTGGCCCGGGTGCCACACCCGATACCCCACGAAACATTTCGGCTCTATTAGCTCGGAGCCGCTCAGGCACAGAATTACGGGTTCCTGAATTTCCTCCTGCACCAGCCACCAACTCCAAAACTCACAGCACAGCCTGCGACACAGCATCATCCCCCGTCTAAGCTTGCTGCTCAACACCAACAACTGGGGGTGGTGGTGGCGGTGGTATCTCATTGTCAGACCCTTGACCCGATCTAACGGGTTCTGACACCGTCATCCTTCCTCTACCTCGTCCACGACGACCACGTCCTCTAGAGCTCATTTCTAACGTCGTGATCTGATTAAGAAGTTTTATGAATTAGTCTTTGTTTCACTTGATTACCCGCGAAGAAATTTTATGAAAAGAGTTTTAGGAGTGGTTCTTTCGTATGCACACAGTCTTTCCATTCATTCATCCATACATCCATCAAACAATCATGAACTCTCGTTCATTCAGAGAAAGGTTGTAGTTTTCATTGTTATTATTTTTTTTCCTTCCACTACCCAGGGGTATTTTCGTAATTCTGTCCTACAGGGGTATTTTCGTAATTTTTCAAAAGGAAAAAGTTCCTTGGTGATTTTGTCACAAAGTATTTTTGTATTTTTAAATTTTGGGGTATTTTGAAAAATTTTGAAATCCAGTGGGTATTTCTGGTGATTTTGGACCTCTGGGTATTTTGGTGATTTTTTCCAAGCCTGGTAAATTTGTAAAATCTTATAAATCAGGATATTTCAAAGGTTGCAAAACTTTGAGGGTTCTTTTTGAGAATTGTACTTTTCAAAGCGGTGATGTTGCAAAAATTTTGGAAATCGGGGTCATTTTGGTAATTTTATAAGTTAGGGCAATTTTGAAATTTCCAAAATTCAAGGTATTTTTGATAATTTGCAAATTAGGGTTTTGAACATTGATAAAATAATGAAATTTTGGCAAAAGCTGTTGGGTAGTTGGTCATTTTATAAACCAAGGGTATTTTGGTAATTTTACCACTAGGGGCATTTTTTTATAAATCGAAAATCTTTCGGAAAATTTTGTAAAGATGGTTTTCATGAATTTAGAAGAAAGTTTTAAGAGTTCTAAAACTAGGGTTTTGTTGTTTTTATAAAAACACGGCTAATTCCCTTTCGGGTTTTAGTTATTGTGTTTAGCCTATGACCGAGTCCTCTTGGTCGGGGTGAACCAAAGCTACACACCGTGCAGGGATTCGAGTGGAGAGGAGGTGAGTCACGCGGATCGCTTAAATACCAAGCTCCCACCGAAACCATTCCTAGACATGCGCATGCAGGTTGCCACACCCTCTCGAGCCCTCTGTGTTAGGGTGAACCGGCTACGCACTGCAGGATTCTGCGAAGAGGAGGTGAGTCACTAGGATCGCTTAAATACCGTGCTCTTCCGATCCAATCCTAGACATGCGCGCACAGGGGTTACCACACCCTAACTTAGTGACTTAGCCATGGGTTTGTTTAACGTTCCTTAAGTCTTATGTGTTTGTGTTTGAGTAGACTAGTCCTAGGGTTCAAGTTCCTATCATGCTATTCTCACGCTCCATTCCTTTTCTACCCTTCTAATATTCATTACACATAATCACACAAATATTTAGGGGTACTTACCCTGGATCATGGGTCGGAGACTTTAGGTGCCATGCCGTAAAACTCGCTTGTTTCATAAAATATTTTCAAAAAAACTCATTTGGGCTCGCTTTGAAAACGCTTTGGGCCTTGGCCCACACAAAGCCGAGAGTTTTAAAATCGGGCTCGATACCAAATCGAAACACCCCAAACCCGGCCCACAAGATTTGCCCAGTTTGGTATGTTCCTCAAGTAAATCGGTTTCAAAATTCTTTCA
This sequence comes from Gossypium sturtianum, assembly GCA_025698515.1. NCBI lineage: Eukaryota > Viridiplantae > Streptophyta > Magnoliopsida > Malvales > Malvaceae > Gossypium > Gossypium sturtianum. Next base: position 131,188,041 of record CM046948.1, read on the forward strand.
TTACCTAGAGAAAACTTGTGCGATTTTGAAAAAAATTGTTTTGGGTTGGGCTTGTGTTGAAAACGAATTCAATTCTTTATATTAAAAATTTTACTTAAACTTTAATAAGTAAAGCTCATAATCATAATAAATAGAAATAAATGGAAAACAATCCAACTATGGCCTTATGGCCTTATTACATCAAATAATTTCCAAGTAATTCAAGTACTTAAATAGAAATAGTAGTTCATAAAATAAAAACTTCATGTTGAGCATGGCCACCACAAGTTCTCGCTGTCTCGGTCCATCACCGTAATCACTGAAAAATATTCCCCAACGGGAGTGAGTCAAACAGACTCAATGTGTACACAAACACTAAATCAAAATAGAATCAGGCATACAAATGTTACGCATTCATATCATAGCATGCAAATTATGATGCATTCCCAAACCCAAACCTAATAAGCCATCCGCTACACTCCCCCGTACCAACTTGTACACCGTGGGGACTACTAAGTCGACCCTCCTTCCGCTACACTCCATATCGCGGTCTTAGGTCACCGCATTTGTGTTCTTAGGTCACCACGTTCAGATTCATCGTGGTCTTAGGTCACCACTTTCGATTCATCGTGGTCTTAGGTCACCACTTTCGTATATCACGGTCTTAGGTCACCACATTCGGATACCACGGTCTTAGGTCACCGTGTTCGTGGTCTTAGGTCACCACATTCACTTCCCTTTCAAACAAACCCATATTCCCCATATAATAATGATATGCATAAATATGCGAGTTCACATTCTTATCATATTCTCATGTTACTATTGACCTTTTCATATTCTTTGTAGAAGTAGGAAACGTGCACAGTACTTAGTACCATAACATGGTACCTAGCCACTTTCATATTCTTAATATCACATATTTTAATAAAATAGGCCATGAAACATATTAAGAAGTAGTGTGGGTACACACTGATTTGCTTAACCACTTCACTTTGAAATCCCAAATCGATCTCACGCCTTAGATCTCAAGTTCCTACAATTGATTAATCACTTACTATTTAGCACAAAGCCTATTCGGCTAGAAAACCAAATCCTAGTAGGATTTGTATTCTTAAAGCTTACCTTGGTGTCGATTTGATGATTTAATGAAATCCCAAAAACTCGTATTTTTCCCCTTTGAAATCGGCTAGTCACTAAATCCCTTGAATTGGTTAGTTTTCGGCTTAAAACACATAATAATAGATCTACTACTAAAATAGGCCTTGGCCGAATTTACCTTTGTTCTTACCTTCCAAATCTTAAATCCCGAATTGGATCCTTGCTTCTTTATTGCTTTCGAAATCCCTACGTACCCATGTTAGATCCAATCTAACATTAAATCATAATAATATAGCTTATGGCCGAATGGTATTCATAACTTACCTTAGATCTTAGAAGTTCCGAAAGATACCTTCTTGTAGTTGACAATTTCTTAAATCCCGAAAACACCCTTCCTTAACTCGGCCAAAATCCATAATAGAGATTAGTCCCTAAATTTTAGATAGGTTTAAAATATAAAAGAATTGAAACCAAACTTTGGATATTACCCTTTTTAAGAAATTGGTAGCACCCTTGTTAAAAGCCCCTTAAAGAATCGGCCTTGATGACTAGATGATAAAGTTTCGGCTTTTGGGATTTAATGGAGAAGTCGACTAGAGGTTCTCTTGGGGTATTTGGTTTCCACGAAAATAAGGAAAAGAAACTTGAGAATTTTGGCAATGGTGGACTATAGATTCGGCTTGACAAAAGAAAAAGAGAAGAGAAGAGAGGAGAGCACTCGTAAATTCGGCGAGAGAGAGGAGGAGGAAGAAAAATTGATGAGTAGCCCTATTTCCTTCCTTTTATAGCCGAAACTACTCCTCGTAATCCCTTACTTGGCCACCACTATTCTTTATTTGATAGCTTTATCTCATAATTTAAAATAATTAGAGAATACTCCTTTATTATCTCTTCAAAATAATCCAAATTAAATCCCTTATTTATCACCTTATTAATCGAATATTAAAGAGAATAAAACTCCTCCTTTCTAGAAGGCTTGTGCCGTCCCACCTCAGAGCTTCTGAAGCAAAAATAAAACTTCTTTTATTTGCTTCCCAAGTGACTCGAACCCAGCCCAACACCTTGCATGTGGCGCCATTTCAGAGGCCCTAAGTGGCATATTCAGCCACTTTTCCAAGCCTATTTGTGTGTCAAATTTCACAAACTTTTTCTTTTAAGGCCACCTTGCCTTAATTTCCTCTTTTAAACTTTAAAACTCGACATTTCTAAGTCATTTCTAAGTTTCCAAAAATTTTCGTTCGACTCAGAAACTTGACATTTTCTTACATTTCCAAGTTTCCAGAATGTGCACTTTCCTATTTTGAATCATTTCCAAATCATTTCCATCCATTTCCAAGTTTCCAAAAATGTTCACTTTCCATTTTTTTTAACTTAACATTTCCATACATTTTCAGGTTTCCAAAATTGTTCAAAATTTATTCTTAGTACATAAAACATGTTACTTCGTACAATTAAACCGAAAATGCATAGGCCCTTTCTAGGATGTTACATATTCAACTAAAGCTATTATCAATTCTCACTAAAACACACATGTATGACCAAACTTAAGATTTTCACAATCAAGTCCCTACATGCATTTTCATGGAAAATCACTTAACAAAAGATGTTTCTACAACATCAAGCTTTCATAATCTTCCATAAAGCAACAAAATACATGCATGTCATACATATGTACATTTTTGAACATCCATAATAGCTCACCAAATAGCTAAAAATAGCTTACTCATGCTACTAGGACTTCAAAAATACGAAGAATATCAAAAACCGGGCTTAGGAGCACTTACTAGCAAGCTTGAAAAATTGAAAGAGCCCTAACAATGGCTATTGGAATTTTCTAAAGACTTGAGGAGAAGATGAGTGAATTTTTGTCATCTTTTCACCTATTTAATCATTTAATAACTAAATGACCAAAATGCCCTTTTTGATAAACTTCAAATTTTAACTCATCCATGCCCATTTTTGTCCAAATAATAGAATTTGGATAAATTGCTATTTAAGGACCTCTAATTAATAATCTAAAGCTATTTCACACAAATAGCTTCTAAAAACACACATTTTGCAACTTTTGCAATTTAGTCCTTTTGGACAATTCAACCCCAATTTCACAAAATTGCTTCATGAAACTTTCACACTAGCATGCATACAAGGCATAAACCTCAAAAACTCATTTATAACCCTCGGATTTGTGGTCTCGCACCACTATTCCAACTAGGCCCTAAACCGGGATGTTACAACTCTCCCCCCTTTAGAGATTTTCGTCCTCGAAAATCCTACCAGTAAAGAGGTTTGGATGTTGCTCTCTCATAGCTTCTTCCGTTTCCCACGTAGCCTCTTCCACACCATGTTTCTGCCATAACACTTTCACTAGTGCTATGCTCTTATTTCTCAACTATTTCACTTATCGAGCCAAGATCTTAATCGGCTCCTCTTCATAAGACATATCCGGTCTTATCTCAATTTTCGTCGAAGGAATCACATGTGAAGGATCGGAGCGATACCGTCGCAACATCGACACATGGAACACATTATAAATCTTTTCTAACTCTACCGGCAAAGCCAACCGGTATGCTACAGGCCCAACTCTATCTGTAATCTCATACGGCCCTATGAACCTTGGACTCAATTTACCTTTTCGTCCAAATCTCATAATCTTCTTCCACAGGAAAACTTTCAAAAACACTTTGTCGCCCACTTCAAACTCAATTTCTTTTCTTTTCAAATCCGCGTACGACTTCTGTCGGTTCGAAGCAGCTCTCAGACTATTACGGATTACTTTCACCTTCTCTTCGGTTTCTTTCACTAGATCGACCCCATGGATCCGCTTCTCACTAAGCTCGGTCCAATACAAAGGAGTCCGACACTTACGACCATACAAAGCCTCATATGGTGCCATCTGTATACTCGACTGATAACTATTGTTGTAGGCGAATTCGACCAAAGGTAGATATCTCTCCCAACTACCTTCGAATTCTAACACACAGCATCGAAACATATCTTCAAGAACTTGAATCACTCTTTCAGACTGGCCATCAGTTTGCGGATGGAACGCAGTGCTGAAATTCAATCTCGTACCCATGGCCTCTTGCAACTTCTTCCAAAATCTCGAAGTAAACCTCGGATCTCTATCCGATATAATGAGACACAGTACACCATGCAATCTCACTATCTCTCGCCACATACAACTCAACTAACTTATCCAAAGAATAATCAACACGTCTTTGGAATAAAGTGAGTCGACTTTGTCAATCTATCCACAACAACCCACACATCATCTCTCTTTCTGGAGTCATCGGCAACCTCGCACAAAATCCATGGTAATCCGATCCCACTTCCATTCGGGTACCATTACCGGTGAAGCAATCCGAAGGCACTTGATGCTCAACTTTCACTTGTTGACAAATTAAACACTTTGTCACAAACTCAAAATATCTCTTTTCATACCCGTCCACCAATACAACTTCCTCAAGTCGTTGTACATTTTAATCTTCGCCGGATGTAACGACAAACATCCACTGTGGGCCTCATGCAAAACCTTTCGAATCAACTCCTCATCTTTAGGAACACAAGTTCTGTCACGATAAATCAGACAACCATTCAAATCCACTCGAAAATCAGAATCACTTTCTAATCCGCACTTAGCTATCTTAGCTTGTATTCACTGTCATTATTCTGAGCCACACATATCTGTTGAACAAATAGCGGCTTAGCTCTCAACTCTGCCAAAATAGCACCATCGTCAGACAATGCTAAACTCGTGCTCATAACTCTTAGAGCATACAAGGATTTCCTACTCAGGGCATCCGCAACCACATTCACTTTTCCCAGGGGTAGTCAATGACTAACTCGTAGTCTTTCAACAACTCAAGCCACCGTCTCTGTCTCAGATTCAGATCCTTCAGATCCATCAAATACTTTAAACTCTTGTGATCCTTAAAGATTCGACACTTCTCACCATACAAGTAATGTCGCCAAATCTTTAACGCAAAAATAATCGCAGCCAACTCTAAATCATGAGTCGGATAATTCTTCTCGTGCGGCTTTAGCTGCCTCGAGGTGTAAGTGACTACCTTACCCTCTTGCATCAACATGCAACCGAGACTATTAAACGGCGCATCACTGTAAACCACGAACTCTTTCCCCGATTCTGGTTGAACCAAAATCAGTGCCTCAGTCAACATTGTTTTCAGTCTATCGAAGCTCTGTTGACATGTCTCAGTCCATTCAAACTTGACATCTTTATGCAATAGTTTCGTCATCGGGGTGGAAATCACAGAGAACCCCTTTACGAAACGTATGTAATATCCCGCTAATCTCAAGAAACTTCTGATTTCTGACACGTTCCTCGGTGGTTTCCAATCCACAACAGCCGATATCTTACTCGGGTCAACTCTGACACCATCACCTGACACCATGTGTCCTAGGAATCCGACCTCTCGGAGCCAAAACTCACTCTTGCTAAACTTAGCATACAACTGCTTATCTCTCAAAGTTTGCAAGATAATTCTCAAATGCTCTTCATGATCGTTCTCATCCCGAGAATAGATCAATATGTCCTCAATGAAGGCAACTACAAACTTGTCCACATACGGTCTGAAAACACGGTTCATCAGATCCATAAAAATCACAGGTGCATTCGTCAAACCAAACGACATAACCAAAAACTCATAATGGCCATACCTTGTCCGAATTGCAGTTTTCAACACATCTTGCTCTTTCACTGAAATGATAATAACCAGGCCTCAAGTCTATCTTGGAGAACATCAGCTCCCTTTAGTTGATCAAAAAGATCATCAATCCTTGGTAAAGGATACTTATTCTTCACCGTCACCTTGTTCAGTTGTCTATAGTCTATACACAACCTCATAGACCCATCTTTCTTCTTCACGAATAATACCGGAGCACCCCACGGTGAGTAGCTCGGTCTTGCAAAACCTTTATCTGTCAACTCTTGCAACTGAACCTTCAGTTCTTTCAACTCTATAGGTGCCATTCTATATGGAGCAATTGAAATAGGTGCCGTTCCCGGAACCAACTCAATTCCAAACTCGACCTCTCTCACTGGAGGTAATCAGGGTAACTCTTTTGGAAATACATCTGGATACTCACATACCACTTGCACTGTTTCAAACTCTACTCCAATCTCTCGAGTATTCAACACAAAAGCAAGATAGGACTCACATCCTTTTCTCAAACATTTCTCACCACTAGGAAGAAATCATCACCGTAGACTATCCGATCCACCCGATTCAACCCGAACCACATCTCTACTCTCACATTTCAATTCAATAAACTTACTACCACAGTTCACTAAGACATTATGGGTAGTAAACCAATCCATGGCTAAGATTAAATCAAACTCATCAAATGGCAACAACATAAGGTTTGCCGGAAAACAATGATTCTCAGTCAATAAAGGACAATTCTTACACACTCTGTCCACTAACATGTGCTTTCCTAACGGGTTTGACACCTTAACCACTAAGTCCGTAGACTCAACGGTCATACTCAAACTAGATGCTAATCTCATGCAAATATAAGAATGAGTAGACCTTGGATCTATTAAAGCAATAACGAAGGTGTCATAGAAAGAAAAAGTACCCGTTATCACATCAGGGGAGGATGCTTCTTCATGGCGCGAATAGCATACGCCCGCGCAGTGCCCGACCCTCTGGTCTCACAGCAGAATCTCTGGGCGCACCTCTACCACTATTCCTGCCTATCGGGTTCCTTGGTGGTCTACCCCTCGTAGACACATCACTAGGTCTTAGTTCTTGCCTCTCTTCCTTATCATCCCTCTCGGGACAGTTACGAATAAAGTGGTCAGGGGAACCACACTTATAACATTTTCAAATATTTCCCCAACACTCTCCGGTGTGATACCTACCACAACTTGAACACTCCAGTTTACTCTTTGTATTGCCCACACTTTCCATCAAGGGAGCTTGGACTCTCAAACCCGAGCGAGTATTGCCCAAGTCTCGATGCGAATAACCCACTGGTGCTGCCATCCGAGGATTCACTTCCTTGGATCTTTTCGACTGGGCTTGGTATGACTTGCCCATCGGCCTCTTTCTAGCATCTCGGGCTTCACTCACAACCCTCCTCTTTTCTGAACTCAGCTCTTCGGCCTTACTTGCCCTCTCAACTAATACCACAAATTCTTTCAACTCCAAAATGCCCACTAGGAGTTTGATGTCCTCATTCAGCCCATCTTTGAACCTCTTACACAAGATGGTCTCAGTCGATACACATTCTTGAGCGTATTTGCTAAGCCTAACAAACTCACGCTCATATTCCACCACTGTCATTCTTCCTTATTTCAACTCAAAGAATTCCTTCCTTTTTCGATCAGTAAACCTCTGGCTTATATACTTCTTCCAGAACTCTTTTAGAAAGAAGTCCCACGTCACCCACTCCCTCAGGACCACTAGCATCAATGTCTTCCACCAATGGTATGCCGAATCTCTCAGCAAGGATACGGCACACTTCAAACTCTCTTCAGGCATACATGAGAGTTCATCGAACACCCGCATCGAGTTCTCCAACCAGAACTCTGCCCTCTCTGGGTCATCATCTACCTTAGCTCTAAACTCCTCAGCCCCGTGCTTCCTAATATTATCCACCAGGGGCTTCGATATCCTCACTACATCCATACCTTGAGGAGCCACTGGATTTGGCTAAGGTATAGGAGGAGGAGGTGGAGGAGGTTGAGCATTAGGGTTCGCTCGAACATAATCCGAGTACCAATTGCTCATCATCTGGAGAAAGGCTTTTCATGGCTCTTCCCCTTGACCCCTAACCTCGGGTCCACTCTTAACTGGCGCGGTTCCTTGCACAGGAGCCGTGCCATTACTAGCTACTTCATCAGCAGTCAATGGATCGGAAACCACCACACTATCATTGTACACTTATGGAATGTATAACTAGACTCTTACACCCGCTACGGTAGTCCTAGAACTGACTAAACCATAGCTCTGATACCACTAAATGTAACACCCCTTACCCAGGTTCTACGTCGGAACCGGGCCTGAGGCGTTACCGAACTCAAACCACTTGATCGCCACTTAGGCTCATCGTAACTACTCTCTAAAGTCATCTCAACAACCTCATTCTCGACTTACGAGGCCTCACTCATACACACGAGGGCTCTAGAGACTAAACCGAAACTTTTTCCAATCTTAAAATTTTTCTCTTTTATACAGGTCTCACACGCCCGTGCAAGATTAGACACGCCCATGCATGGACACACAGGCCCATGTCCCCAAACCGTGTCTAAAACCCTAGCATTCTGCTAATGCCCCACGACCAAGGCACACGCCCCTGGTTACCACCCGTGGTGCACACTGACTACCTTAACACGGCCTAGAGTCTAGACACACGCCCGTGTGGCTAGCCCGTGACCAATACTGATTAATCCCACACGCCCTAGACACACGCCCGTGTGGCTAGTCTGTGGTCTATTTTGATTTAAAATACTAACATGCAGGGGACACACGGCTGAGTCACACGCCCGTGGGCTGGCTGTGTGTCACACATGGCCTAGACACACGCCCGTGTGTCTATCCACATGGACAAGAACAAAGCTATGTGCCAAGTTCTTTTCACCCCTCTGGCATACACAACATATACTCATCTAACACAATCATAATCAACTCAAATTGAAGTGCAATCTCACATAGAAAACTACATCTTTCTTTCATATAATGTAATAGCCAACAACCATGGCATTATACAAAATAAGCTATCCATCTAAAGGCCAACACATCTTAGCCATTTACAACAAAATTCACTAACTTGTCTAGTCCCTATACATGCCATATACAAAATATTAAGTCTCATGTACCAAAGTCTGCTGATAGTGTGGGCGATCTTCCAATTGATCCTCGTATCTCGATTCAACACTTTTACTCTATAAAATAAGGGAAAAGAAAAGGAGTAAGCTTTGAGCTTAGTAAGTTTACACATAAATAATTAAGCATCATAGTATAAGCTAAACAACAATTAGCATTATACTACCAAAGGTAATGAACAACTATGCTTACTCTTTCTGTAACACCCCAAACCCGGCCTAAACGTTACGACCGAATCTGGCATGTCACATGAAAGGAATGTCTAAAAACTGTGTATTCGTTAAAAAGCTCATATTCTTTATAGTTGTGGTGAGAAATTGAGTTTAAGTAATTTTGAATAAGAAATGGTTTATTATCATTTTAGGAAAATCCCATATTGATCATTTAATAACAAGAAATAAACAAATTGAAAGTCAAAACCAAATAAAATACCCAAGGCCTTATTACATAACAAAAACTCAAATAAAAATAAGGCCAAATAAAAGAAACGAATTTACGAGTGAACATATGTATGGCCTCCACGAGTCCACCTCGGCTCCCAAATCCGCGATCTAATGATTACCCGCAAAATTTAACTAAGGGGTGAGTCATCGAGACTCGGTGTGTAAATCCCATCCAACAGTGCCCTTACACAATTTCATATGAAAATATGCATATCATGCACCCAAACCTAGCCATCCAATGCTCCTTTCTCTACCGTGTGTACCAAACCACCGGGTGGTGCCAAACCACCGTGACCCAAAGTCACGATATCCATAATTGTGGTGCCAAACCACTGGTGACCCAAAGTCACGAATATTCCAATGATGGGGCCAACCCATCGTGTGATACCAAATCACTGGCGTCAATCCCGTATAATCAACTGTGGGGCCAACCCACTGTGGTGCTAAGCCACTGGGGCGAGACGCTATGAGGTGCCAAACCTGCTCGTGTCCCAAAGACACGAATGTGATACCAAATCACCGGTGACCGGTCACGAATCCAATGATGGGGCCAACCCATCGTGTGATACCAAATCACCGCGCTAATCCCGTATAATCAATCGTGGGGCCAACCCACTGTGGTGCTAAGCCACTGGGACGAGACGCTATGAGGTGCCAAACCTCTGGTGTCCCAAAGACACGAATGTGATACCAAATCACTGGTGACCGAAGTCACGAATCCAATGATGGGGCCAACCCATCGTGTGATACCAAATCACTGGCGTCAATCCCGTATAATCAATCGTGGGGCCACCCACCGTGGTGCTAAGCCACTCGGGACGAGACGCCGAGGTGCCAAACCTCTGGTGACCCAAAGTCACAATAATCAATCTGTGGTACCAAACCACCGGTGGTGCCAAACCACCGGTGTCCCAAAGACACGGATATCATCTTCCCTCCTCCTCTCATCATACCCATGCAATATGACATAATAATTGTGTATGCATGATGTCATGTATATGCTAGACATATATCAAATATAAGTATAACATGAATTACCATCATAATCGAGATAGACATAAAACAACATAATCACCCTAATCAACCTCTAAGGGTATAACCGTAATTTTACCTACCAAGGGCATTTTCGTAATTTACCCACCAAGGGTATATCGGTAATTTACCCACCAAGGGCATTTTCATAATTTACCCTTCAAAGTGGTATTTCATAATTTACCTACTAAGGGTATTTTCGTAATATACTCTTCAGGGGTATTTTGGTAATTTTGCACCTACAATGGCCTTTCCCAAGGCCCAAATGTCACCCCGAGCGACTCATTACCATTTCCTGGTCAGATGCTGACGATTGGGCCTAAAACTCGATTTCCGCCCATTCGGACCACACGCCTGCGTGTGGCCCACCTAACACAAATCTAGCCATGTATATAAGTTCCATCTAGTCTAGTTCACTATATACTACACCATCATACATTTTACTATATTGGGCCCACGGGCCCATTGGGCCCCCGGCCATCGCCCATCGCGCCCAAGCAAAATTTCCCAACCCACAAGAATACTACATCGATGGCCTCAACTATCGCGCCGAAGCCCCACACGCGCGCCGCGACGCTCGTGTGGCTACTATTGCCGTGATCGGCACTTCGGCATTTGCCGCTTCTGACTAGAGTAGAGAGAGTTACACACCGATAGGGACTCGGTGTTAATCCGCGCTCAGACCACTCCAGGCCCAAACGCCTTCCAAGGTGTGTCAACCCTCCTCCCGGAATGCTCTTTATATAGCTAGCACTTCACCTTCTTCTTTGTATCTTTCCGATGTGGGATCCTTCGTCGATGAGAGTTTAAATTCAATCAAAACTCTTGTCGTCCAATCCATAAAATAAATACTCCTTGCTTCTCATGAGATTCGAACCTGTGCTCCTTGCAACATAATCCACGCTACTAGCCACTTGGCCACAAGCTCCTCTTGTGTCTTAAACCATGCGCAACTAAATATAAATCTATAGCCAAATTCTCGGGTCCAAGTAAAAAGAAAACCAAAATGCAAAAGCCAAGACTTGAACCTTGGACCTCCTTCCTTCCTTGTGGCGTCACCCCCTTGTTCCTTAAGTGGCGTCACTTTGCCACTACACCACACACTCCACTTGTGTCATTTTCCTCTACATTTTATTCTTAAGGCCTACCTGCCAACTTCCAGGGTTTTTTCCACCTAAAACCAAAATTTCCCCAAAGCTAATATTTGATCCCGGGACTTCATAGAAGCCCTCTAACCTTCCAAAATAACTTACCTAATAAGTCTAACTTGCATTAATGCCGTTCTCAAAAATTTAAAAACAAGGCCCATTGGGCCCAATCCTACTAGGCCCAATTTCGGGATGTTACACTTTCTAACCCTTACCACACTTCCAACACATCATGAGTCACATACTCATAAACATCGAAATGCACCCCTGCATTCAATGTCACATTTACACAATATACAACACATCATTATTTCTCAATAATCCATCCACACAGCTAATTAACTTAATAATACATCCACACAGCTATTTTACTAAATAATGCAATCACATGGCTAATCCACACAGTTAACCCACACAGCAAATGTCTTGGTGGTTTCGCACTTAGCACACCACAATCGATTAATAAGGTGGTATCGCACTTAGCCTACTATAAAGGTAATCATAGGGGTTTCTTACTTAGCCCACTAAACGATATACCTCACGATAGCATCGCACATAGCCAGCTCATCGTCAGTATGCATTTGGATGGTATCGCACTTAGCCTACCATCTAGCATTATCACTACACATTCACATGTCTACTTACTCAATTAAACATCCATTCACAATTCTACTACATTCATTCTACTTGGACCACATAGGTTCTCAATCAATCTCGAACAAGCTACACACTAGCTATCATCAACAAATTGTAAGTATGAATGCATTGTTTATGCATAGACTTACCTCGATACTCAAAAGTATTCAAACTTGCAATTTAGTCCACCACCTTGCTTTTGCCTCGGTTTCGATCCGGGCTTCGTCTTTCTTGATCTATAATGAATAAGTCAGCTTATTCAATACATACATTGACTAAATTGACCCACATCTCATACTTTAGGAAAATTACTATTTTGCCCCTAAACTTTCTCATATTTACACTTTAGTCCCAAAGGCTCGTAAAGTGATTTTTATTCAACTTTCTAGTCTTTCATGCTTAGCCGAACCACTTATTCAACTAAAGCTATCATCAATTCTCACTAAAACACACATGTATGACCAAACTTAAGATTTTCACAATCAAGTCCCTACATGCATTTTCATGGAAAATCACTTAACAAAAGATGTTTCTACAACATCAAGCTTTCATAATCTTCCATAAAACAACAAAATACATGCATGTCATACATATGTACATTTTTGAACATCCATAATAGCTCACCAAATAGCTAAAAATAGCTTACTCATGCTACTAGGACTTCAAAAATACGAAGAATATCAAAAACTGGGCTTAAGAGCACTTACTAGCAAGCTTGAAAAATTGAAAGAGCCCTAACAATGGCTATTGGAATTTTTGGTAGCTTGGGGGAGAAGATGGGTGAATTTTTGTCATCTTTTCACCTATTTAATCATTTAATAACTAAATGACCAAAATGCCCTTTTTGATAAACTTCAAATTTTAACTCATCCATGCCCATTTTTGTCCAAATAATAGAATTTGGATAAATTGCTATTTAAGGATCTCTAATTAATAATCTAAAGCTATTTCACACATATAGCTTCTAGAAACACACATTTTGCAACTTTTGCAATTTAGTCCTTTTGGACAATTAAACCCCAATTTCACAAAATTGCTTCATGAAACTTTCACACTAGCATGCATACAAGGCATAAACCTCAAAAACTCATTTATAACCCTCGAATTTGTGGTCACGCACCACTATTCTGACTAGGCCCTAAACCAGGATGTTACAATCACATCTTCTTCCATGAAAAATATAAAGTCAACAGAAAAAGAAACAAACCAATGCACAAATCTAATCATATGTTTAAGCACACAAATAATACAGAAATATGTTGTTCAAAAAATTTGGATGACGAACTTTTATTTTAATTAGAATCTCGAATTTAACATTTTATTTTGCCTTAAAAGTACTATGTTGGAAGATGGTTTTTAAAAAAAATTATACTTAGATAAAGAAAACTTCAACAATTAATTCTAATTCAATATAGAAACTCAGTAATGGTTTTGTTATTGGTTTAAATGAACTAAATTTTATCACATTTCTACTCTTTGTATTGATGTGTATACTAAAAGCATTGAATTCATAGCAAAAGTTTATTAATAGCAAGGAATTAAAATGAAAAATAACTATTTTTATATAATATGAATAAATATATTAATTACAATTGCATTGAATTTGTTGGTATGCTTTAAGTGGTGGCACTAGGGGTTTTTGGGACAGGGCTGGAACATAGAATGGGGTTTAATTTGCCACTAGTTATAGTCTTGACATTCAAACATTGGGATGTTGCGGGTTCAGCTCCGGTGTGCTTAATATCAATGTTCGCAAGTTCCTCATTTTGACATGGCGAAGAACCGCTGCAAATAAACTTGACAGCTTTTGGAAGCGCAGATGTGCCACGGATGTTCTTAAAGCTAATGTTGCTTAGTTTAACTTTCAATTCTTCCGGCATCAACACAACAATGATTCAATGATCAATTAAATATTGTCACTCTATTAGGATTTTGATAAGAATGTACATACATTTTTCTTGCATTTATTCCATGGGCAATATTGTTGATCAATTAGGATAGGGGAAGAGACATTATTCACGGTAATATCCTCAAAATGTATTTCTGATACTATCCCAGGATATTCGCCTGGCCAAGTTTTGATTCGAGCTCCATCCCAAGTATTAGTGATGGTGCAGTTTGAGACTTTAATTCCCTCAACTGGCTCCTCATTTTGGAACTTTCCAAGACTACCGATACTTATAGCATGTCCTGGTCCACAAGTTACTTCTTTTATGTCCACATTTTTAGTTCCATCTCCGATAGAAATACAATCATCACCAGTTTTAATGTCACAGCCAATAATATTGACCCCGTCTGATTTGCCCATGTGAATCCCATCTGTGTTTGGGCTCTCTGCCGGTGCCTCTACCTTGAAACGTTGAGGGTAATGTTTTTGCATGCAAAAACATTAACGTGGAATAGTTTACTATCTTTGCTAGTTATATCTTGTATCAATGCATTGGTCACAAAGTCAAACCTTATATTTTGTTTAATTTTGGAGTTAACAAAGTAACACACGAAACAAAGATGTTAGTTATAATTATATTTTGATAATAATAATAAGAGGAAAAAGAATAAATAAATTCTAGCAAGAGGGAAGGAAGCTGACAACGGGAACTTTGGAATGAAATTCACGATTGTCGCAAGTATTCTTCTCATAAGCAATGCTTCCCTGACCATAAAAAATTCCTCCGCCAGACATTTTGAAATTTTTAATACTATAGAATCTAACCCAGTTAGGGTCCTTGAAAGCACTAGGATCAGCCGGAGCCTGTATAGTGCCCTGAACATTAATCTCAATAGGAGCCTTGCATGGACCTTCTAAGTTTACTTTTGTTAATAAATATGTCCCTTTAGGAATCACAACTTTTGATGGGGTTACAGAGGCACATGCTTCTTTCCAAGCATCCAAAAATGGCTAAAATGAAATGAATAAAGACATCAGTTTGAAATATAATTTTTTTCATATTTTCACCTTTGGGGTACAAAGTTAAGAGCAATTGAACTTGCCTTACTCAAATCTGTTTTCCCTTCAGCTTTTGCGCCAAACTTGGCAACAACATCAAAAGCATCTGATTGAACTTTAGAGGCTGAAATGAATAATAATAAAAGTACAAACATGGAAGGAACAATATTAAGGTGTGGTGCCATGTTTTTATTTGGTTTGGAAATTAAAGGAAGAATGGCTTTCCCTTTTGTTTTGTTCCAAATATATAGAAAGTTTGAGAAAATTACAACCAATAAAATATATTACTATTTAATCAATGTGGAAAAGTTATATGGCCAAGCTTCAATTTCTATGATGAGCTTGTTTCTTTAATATCAACTTCGCGAGGTTAGATAGTTCTGTGGTTATTTTTTTCACAACTTGAATAATTTAAACTATGTGAAAGGATTTTTTTATGGAAAGATTGAAAAGCATTATTTTACATTTTATCTTCAAAATAATATCTTTACTAGATGGTGGGGAATATAATTATGTTCCGTTAAATTTATAAATGTTATTTCGAAAAGTATAATCCTAATTATTGAATAAAAAATTATTTATACAGGAATGTGGTTTGGTGGTTGACGAAGGTTCACACCATATTACCGAAAGCAATTATGGTGGTTTCTGGCACCCTTCTCAATCACTGTTTTCCTGGCTCTATAATACCTAGTCGAGCTAACATTCACCCTAGACTTCAGCCTAAACTTCACCCAGGTAACAATTATTAGTGGAAACCTGATTGGCATTTGACTTCTCTTTCCAAATAGATTTACTTTTATCTTTTTGTATCCTCAACTTCTCTCAAGAATCTTGTAATTAAATTAATTTGCATGTAAGTTCTAGTGTGGAAAAGTTTTCATGATTCTAACAAAAATTGATTTGGGATTTATAAATTAAGTAGTGGAAATAATTTAATTTAATTAATTAATTAATTTCAAAAAACTTATTTAATGGAAGAATATATGCTATTGGGTTAGATAATCATATGGTCTTGATTTCTTATTTAAGTCAAGAGAGGTAAGTTCGTATTGTAACACCCCTAACCCCTATCCGTCGCCGGAATAGGGTTACGAGGTATTACCGATCACTCACTTCATAACATATATATATCTCATACATTTAGACATTCAAATACATATGTTATTCAAACACAATCATATTGTCCCTTACGAGGCTCTACGAGGCCTTAAAACATGCTTAAAAATGGTTCGGGACTAAACCGAACATATACAAAAATTTCTAAAACTTAGAATAATTTTCACATTTTCAATCGTCACACGCCCGTGTGGACAGGCCGTGTGCCTCACACGGCCACCAGACACACCCATGTTATAGGCCATGTGAAAACAGGGCATACATACTGACTTATCCACATGGCCACTAGACACGCCCATGTGTCTAGGCTGTGGAACACACTGACTTGTTTTATTTAAACAGCAGGGGTCACACAGTTGAGTCACACACCCGTGTGCTCAGGCCGTGTGGCATGAAATTAGGCTTGGTTTAAGCCATATTTCTCACCCTCCTCATGGACACCTAAACCACATCATTTTGTACCATTTCAATACAATTAATAGGCAACAAAAACATTCCAAATATACAAGCTATAATCATCAATATAACCTGTAACAGTCTGAATTAGACCCTAGTCAGAATAGTGGTTTCGGGACCACAAATCTAAGTCATAAAAATATTTTTGTAACAGTCTGGTTTAGACCCTAGTCGAAATAGTGGTTTCAGGACCAAAAATCCGAGTCAGTAAAATATTTTAATATTATTTTCTGTGCCTTTGATATGTGATTAAGGATGTGATAAAGTTTCGTAAGTTAATTTGTTCGTTTGTATGCTTAATTTGAGAAAATGATCAAATTGCATAATTCGTAAAAGTGGCTTTCTATTTGATTAATGGCCTAATTGATGTGGCTTTTGAATGTAGAGTCCTTAAAAGGCAATAAGCCCATTATTTGAGTTAGTGGATGACAAAGGACAAATATAACCTTGATGTTTATATGTTTCAAATGTTAATTGATAAAGGGTAATATAGTAAAAAGTGTATTATTATGTTTATTATGATAAAATAACATGAAATTAAGCCATAATGTTCATCCTTCCACCGAAAACACAAAAGAAAGAAAAGAAGAAAACCTTGTTACATTCGGCCATGGTCTATCCATAATGTGTTTTTGATCCGTTTTTGATAATTTCTATGTTTTCGTAATCGTTGCTTCGTATACTTCAAAACCCATGTCTCAATTTTGTGAATTGATGATGTTTTTGAAATGTTCCATTGATGAACTTATGTGTTTTGTGATGTTTGATGGTGAAAAATGAAATATATGTGTTTGATTAACATAGTTTTTTCTTGAGTTTTTGATGAATTTGATGTATTTTGGATTTAATTGAGAAAATGAAATTTTGAAGGATTAATTTGTGAAATAAATGAAATGTATGGACTCAAATGAGCATGAGTGAAATTCTGCTAGGCATGGGTAATGTGAAATTTGATGTATTTTGTGATTTTGTGAAATAGGGACTAAATTGTCCAAATGTGAAAATGTGAGGGCTAATTTGCAAATTGCCCTAAATATGCGTTTTTGGATTCAATTGAATGCGTTGATGAATAAATGGATTAAATTTGAATATGTATAGATCAAGAATCGAAGAAAACAGACTTAGATCGTGGGAAAGCGAAAGTAGCCGAATAACCGAATCCGATCAACTATCCGAATCCGAGGTAAGTCGATATACAAATAAATGTATTTGAATTGACTTATTTGTGAATATATAAAATTTGAATTGCTATGAATAATACTCGAAATGATGAATTTATGGATTCCAAGAAAGTATCGAGAGATGGTTAATGTCCGAGAAGTCCCGTCTGAACCTAGGAATAGATAGGATAGTATATGTCATGACATAGGTGTCCGTTATGTGATATCATGTAAGACCACGTCTGGGACGTTGGCATTGATTCGAGATTTCGTGTAAGACCACGCCTGGGACGTTGGCATCGATATGAGATTTACGTGTAAGACCATGTCTAGGACATTGGCATCATAATTGATTCGTGTAAGACCCTGTCTGGGGCAGTGGCATCGATATCTGATTACATATAAGACCATGTCTGGGACGTTGGCATTGTACGACTATTCTGAGCACTCTGAGCATCCTATTTAGTTCCGAACGGTTCAACGGGAAAGTCTGAGAAATGAACAACTAAGTGAGTTGTATATCCATTACAGGTATGTTTGAATAGTACACTATGTGCGTATGAAAGGTAAGTGTTTATATGAACTTACTAAGATGAATATGTGTATGGAAATGATGAGATAATATGTGAATATATGCTTGAATGAGCTATGTGTATATGTGATAATTGAGTTGAGAATTGTGGCAAGCTATGGCTAAGCAAATAGGCCAAAGAATATGTGATGAATTTGCATTGAGAAAACATTAATGTCATTGTATCAATATGGTTATGAGCATTTTATGCTAAGTTTATTTGTATATGGCTTACTAAGCTTTTGAAAGCTTACTTTGTGTGTATTTGTTCTGTTTTATAGATCGTCAAAGCTACTGAAGGCTCGGGACCGTCGAGGATCGTCATCACACTACCTAAGCTAATTTTGGTACCTTTAGAAAATGTATATAGTTAAATATGGCATGTATAGGCTAGATGTTTTGGTACATATATGAGGTGTGTAAATAGCCATGTGATGTGGCTAGATTAAATGTTGGTAATATGCAAGAGTGAATATGGTATATGATGCATGATTTGATATAGCTTGATGGCATATGAAATGGTCAAGGCTATGGTAAGCATATGAATGCGTTATGAAAATGTATGTTTGACCAAAGAAATGGTTATATGAAAGGTTAAATGTGGATGAAACATGCTTTTTTGTACATGTGACTTAGTTATGCAAATGGACTTATAAGTTGACATAATTAGAAATGAGATTGAATGTGAAGATTTGTTGATTATTGGACATATCTTTGGTTTTCATTTTTTCATAAAATGATTTGGTATATTGCTTGTAGGGATGACCCAAGTGTGGGTGGCTTTTTTGCCTTGCAAATGGCCTATTTTGCATACACGGTAAAGGGACACAAGCGTGTATCTCTACCGTGTGGGTCAAGGGCCACTTCGAAGTGTACCTGGGCAGGTTACGCGACCGTGGCACATGGGCGTGCCTGGTGGCCGTGTAACCAAGTCAGTGGCCAGCTTAATTTCACACGGCCATGGCACACGAGCGTGTTTGGTGACTGTGTGGACAAGTCAGTATGTATGCTCTGTTTTGACACGGCTTAGACGCACGGGAGTGTCTGAGGCTATTGGAGGCACAAGGCTTGCCCACACAGGTGTGTGACCTCTGTAACTTAGAAAAAGTTTTAAATTTCTGAGAATTTTTGTATAAGCTCGGTTTAGTCTCGACCCTATTCTAAAGCATGCTTAAGGTCCCGTTGACCTAATTAAGGGACGTTTTAATTCCATTGAATGATTTTTAATATGAAATGTCTATAAAGGTTTCCGATCTGTCTGGTAACGCCTTTAACCCTAAACCGGGGATGGTTACGGGTTTGGGGTGTTACATTTGGTTGGTATTAGAGCTACTGTTTAGTCGATTCTCGGACTAATGTAGCGTATAAGAGTCTAGCTATACATGCCATATATCTGAATTGTGATAGTGTGATGAATCCTGACATGTAAAATGTGATTTTCGTATAGTAATGGATCCCGAAAGAGCCGTAGCTAACGATGTAGAAAGTAATGCGCCTACTCCCGCTCAAGGGACAGCGCCTTCTGATTCGAGACCGGCTACGAGCGGTCAAGAGGGAGAAGTTAAACAAGCTTTCTTCCAGATGATGAGTGAGTGGTTCACTCAGTCTGTGAGAAATAATCTGGCTGTTTCACAACCTCCACCACTGCCTAATCCCCCTCAGTCATCTGCTATGCCTTCGACTACGAATCTGAATCTGTTGAGTAAGCCTCCAGTCG
Organism: Gossypium sturtianum; assembly: GCA_025698515.1. Lineage (NCBI taxonomy): Eukaryota > Viridiplantae > Streptophyta > Magnoliopsida > Malvales > Malvaceae > Gossypium > Gossypium sturtianum. Next base: position 131,208,197 of record CM046948.1, read on the forward strand.
AAAAAATTTGTAAATATGGGGCTAAAGAGTTCAGGGCTACTAGTGATGACGATGCTGAGAGAGCTGAGTTTTGGTTAGAAAACACTATCCGAGTATTCGATGAAATGTCACTGACACCGGAAGAATGTAAAAAATTTGTTGTATCATTGTTACGAGACACAGCCTACCAGTGGTGGAAGACTCTAATTTTTGTTGTTTTGAAGGAACGAGTTAATTGGGATTTCTTTCAGTCTGAATTTTGGAAGAAATATATCAGTCATAGATTCATTGATCAGAAACAAAAAGAATTTCTTGAATTGAAGTAGGGCCGTATGTCTGTTACTGAATATGAAAGAGAATTCGTGAGGTTAAGTCAGTATGCTCGGGAATATGTATCGTCGGAAACAATTATGTGTAAGAGGTTTGAAGATGGCCTCAATGAAGACATCTGTTTATTAGTCGAAATTCTTGAGATAAAAGTGTTTGTTGTACTTGTTGATCGGGCATGTAAAGCTGAAGCACTCGGGAAAGATAAAAGAAAAGCCGAATCTGAAGCTAGAGATGTGAGAAAGAGATTTCTGAACAAATCATTTTAGTCTGTATCGAAGAAATTTTGAGATGAACAAAGTCGTTCGAGAGTTAATGTGGGACATTCTAGTAGAGATCGAGCTAGATCACAGTTGAGTTCCAAAGCTCCAGCAACTTCAATGGCAAGTGTTGGAAATGTCCGATCCGAGTGACCTGAGTGTAAGCACTGTGGTAAAAGACATCTGGGAAGTTGTAGATTGACTGATCGAGCTTGCTTCAGATGTTGATCGTTAGATCATTTTATCCGTGATTGCCTAGAGTCTGTTGAGCAAGAGATTGTTCAGAATCCGAGATCTGATAATGTTTCTGCGAGAGGTAGACCCTCCCGAAACGTAAGAAATGTCAGTGGTAGTTAGAGAATTATGAAAGACTCAGTTGCGAGATCTAGAGCCTGAGCGCCTGCCAGAGCATATGTGATAAACCGTAAAAGTAACATATTTTAATCCCACATTTAGCATACTTTTGGATGATTTATCCCTTGATTTATGTAAAAAGGTGCTCTTAATCCTTTGTTTTCATGTTTTATACTCAAGAAAGCACCGGAGGATGGAAAGAATGAGAAACGAGCTTAAAACAGACCAAATTGGGCCAAAGTGAAAATCGACACGGCCTCGACTTGAGCCAACACGACCTTTGTCTCCCTGATAGACTAGAACACGGCCTGATCATGATTTACACGGGCGTGTCACCTCATTAAAGTCCAAACACGGCCTAAAGACGATTCACACGGGCGTGTGCCATGGCCGTGTCCCTGTCGTGGAAAAGAGCAATTTCACTAAGAAAAGGATACTTAGGGGCAAAGAAACCTATTTCAAAAGCCTATATAAACACCCTAAGTATAACCTAGAAAGAAGGCGGTGAGCTAGGCCAAGGAGCCGAGCCGAAAAGGTCAGATTTGTGGGAAACACTCAAAGATAGCCAGTTGATCCATCTCAAGAAGCCGGAATTCTACTCAAGACGGCGGATCTCTCCTTCAATTCCTTCAGGGGGTTTTAGGGATTTCTTATGTTTTGTTTTATCTTTTCCTTTGAGATGTTTTCTTTTACTGTAATGAACTAAACCCTTCAGATACCTGAAGGGGATGAAACTTAGATGAATCTTGTTATCGCTTCTTTGAACTATATGATAAATATTTGACTTGTTCTTAATTATGTGTTCTTAATTCTTGTGTTAATATTTCGGGATATTGATTCAAGTTTGATGTGCTTAGGTGGAAGAGCAAAAGTCCCCGCTAAGAGTAGATCTAGCATAATTAAGCGAGTTGATCGCGCGCTAGAGATATAGGTGACGAGATTTTGCCGATTAGGGTGAAACCTAATATGGGAGTCCATAGATCGAGTTAATGCAATTCTAGGGTTTTAATTAGAAAGAGATTTCAATTAATCAACTTAGGGTTAGACGTTATTCGCTTCGAGAGAGGGTTTAATATACATTAAGGAGTCTTACGGATCAAGTCAAGTGAATAAATTGTCTGGTTCAGAGTTAGATAACAAGTGAAGTCTAGGTGGATTCTTCCTAAGGGTATCGTCTTAATCAACCGAGTTTTTCCAACAATATTTCCCAATTCATTCTTTTTGTCTTTGCGTCTTTAGCTTAGTAGTTAGTTAAATTTAGATTAAATAACAACTTCATTTATTTTAGGCTAGATAATAAAAAGAAAGTTAGTATTAGTACTTTTGGTTCCTTTGGGTTCGACAATCCGGTCTTGCCTAAGCTATACTACTGTTCGATAGGTGCGCTTGCCTCAAATCATTGTCATAGTTAGTTTCCAGGTTCGATCATTCTCATTATAAATTTAAAACTCTGAAATCACAGCGATCAAGTTTTTGGCGCCGTTGCCAGGGAACTAAAATATTAAGAAAGCTCTATTTTTATTACTTTAGCCATTATTTTCTGCAATTTACTTTTATTTTTTATTTTTTGTTTTGTTTTTAACTTTGTTAAATTTTCTTTCTTTCTTTTCCTAACAGGTACCTCTAGTTTATGACTAGAAGGAACCCGAGAGGACCTCTAGTATACGACAGTGATATTGAAGCTACCGCTAGCAGAAATCGCAAAGAAATTAGCCGAGCCCTAAATTACACAAAAAAAGAGCGAGAAGGCAAATCCAATCCTACTGAAGGGATGGACGAGAATAATCCACCACCACAAGATGTGGCAGAAAATAATGCTCCGCGTACTATGTATGATTATTCTAAACCTCATTTAACAGGAGCAGAATCAAGTATTGTTTGGCTTGCTATGGCTGTTAATAGTTTTGAATTAAAGCCTAACACTATACAAATGATTCAACAATTTGTTCAATTTGATAGTTTACAGGACGAAGACCCAAATACTCATATAGCTAATTTTTTAGAGTTCTGTGATACCTTTAAAATAAATGGCGTTTCTGATGATGCCATCCGTCTTCGATTATTTCCCTTTTCATTAAGGAATAAAGCCAAACAATGGTCAAACTCGTTACCACGAGGGTCAATCACTACATGAAATCAAATGACCGAAAAATTTTATTAAAATATTTCCCATCGGCCAAAACGGCCAAATTACCGAATGATATCTCTTCTTTTGTGCAGATGGATTTAGAGACATTATACGACGCATGGGAGAGATACAAGGATCTCTTGAGAAGGTGTCCGCACCATGGTTTACCCTTGTGGCTCCAAGTCCAAACTTTCTATAACGGTGTAAACCCCTCAACGAGGCAACTAGTTGATTCAAACACGGTGGAACCCCCGAACAACGAGAACTCCCAAGCGACCTTTACGAGTTTATTGAAGAGATGTCACCGAATAACTATCGATTGCGAGTTACGAGGACAAAACCAACAAAATCAGCCGGAGTTTTCAACCTCGACACAGTAACCATGCTATCAACGTAGGTAGAGATGATGAATAAAAAGCTTGATAGTTTGTGTTCTTTGCAGGTACATCCAAAGAATGCAAATCACGACGCAAGTGGAACTGTGGCGAATCCTGAGTACCCACCCTACCAACCGGGCACAGAAAGTGAACAGATGAACGATATAGGTAATAATTTCAGATCTAATAATAACTCTTATAGTAATAATTATAATCCAGGTTGGAGGAACCACCCAAATTTTTCATGGGGAGGACAAGGAAATCAAGGAATTCAAGGACAACAACCTCATCAAAATTTCCAAAATCAGCCCTATCCACAGGAAAAGAGGCCGAACCTTGAAGAGATGCTGACAAAATTCATGGCAGCCACAGATAACCGTCTCCAAGACACTGAAACCACCCTTAAGATTCAACAAGCATCGATCAAAGGGATCGAGAATCAAGTCGGGGAACTTACTAAGACAGTTGGACAACTTGCAAAGTTAATTTCTGAACGACCACAAGGGCGTCTACCAAGCAACACTGAGATTAACCCAAATGAGCAAATCAAAGCCATAACAGCTCAAGAAAGTGAAGGGTTAGACGAGCCCAATTCAAGGCAAGAGAATATGGTCAAAGAAGGTAAGGTTGAGGTAAGTAATAACAAGCCAAAACCGGTAATCAAAGAGTACCAACCTCGCATACCATATCCCGAAGCATTAAAAAGAGATGACACAGAGGAACAGTTCGGTAAGTTTCTTAAACTTTTAAAGAAATTGCATATTAACTTACCATTACTTGAAGCTCTTACGCAGATGCCAGACTCTAGAAAATTCCTAAAATAGCTGTTGACGAAAAAGTGAAGGATAGACGAAGCATCACATGTGGAACTAAACGCAATGTGCTCAGTAATCTTGCAAAATAAACTACCACAGAAATTAAATGATCCAGGGAGTTTTACAATTCCATGCTTAATCAGTAGTTTATCTATTGATAATGCGTTAGCTGATCTAGGGGAAAGCATAAATGTCATGCCTTATAAATTGTTTAAACAACTAGGTCTAGGGAAACCCAAACAAACTAGGATGAGCATTCAACTAGCTGATAAAACTGTTAGAATTCCTAGGGGTATTATCGAAGATGTTCTTGTAAAAATTGATAAATTCGTTTTCCCAGTAGATTTTGTTGTCTTAGACATGGATGAGGATAATTCGATTCCCTTAATTTTAGGAAGACCCTTTTTAGCAACAGCCAGGACTAAAATTGACATTGATGCAGGAGAACTAATACTTCGTGTAGGTAATGAGACAGTCTCTCTCCAATCTCTCAATTCGACTAGAACATCGAGTAACCAAGATGAGAAAACAAATTCTATTGATAACAATTCGGTTAAACCTTCTTTTCAGGAAGCACCACAAAAGAATACAACTGAACCTGATCCTCGACCTAGTGTTTACAAAGAAATAACTCGTGAGGAACGAAGGACTCAGATTGACGATCTAGACGAGTGGAAGATGCATTTCAAGGAAAAAATTAGGAATACACGAAGCAGAACCAGAGCCACTCCATGAAGCAAACAAGTTCAAAATCGGAGATCAGGTATTGATAGAAAAAACAGACCCTCGAACATCTCCTCCTGACCCTAACACAAACAAAGAAATACCGTTTAGGGTAATCAGTGTTTTCCCATATGGAACAGTCGAGGTAAGTAATCCTATTTTTGGTACTTTCCGTATAAACGCTTCTCGACGTAAACTTTTTCAAGGAAATAGAACTGATAGCATGAGGGAAGATATTCAAATTTGTAAACCACCCTGATTTGTTGCGAATACAAGGAAAGTCTAGCTTAAGACTTTAAACGAGCGCTTCTCGGGAGGCAACTCGAGCACTAACCCTAATTACTTTCGTATTTGTTTTAATTTTATTTTCTTCTCTTCTCTTAGTTTTAAACACATAGTTTTAAACTAACCAAAAGTGCAGATTTCCAGCCCACACGGCCTTGCACACGGCGTGGCCGTGGCCGTGTGGAGGTACAGAATCTCCGTACTGACAATGGTAGAAGAGGTACAAATCAGAAAGAATCAAATCTTAAAGTCACGGACTCCAACCACCACCCCACGGGCACCGACAAAATGCCATGGCCGTGCGACGCGGTCGTGGATGACACTGGCTTATCACCAACGGGCGTGGCAATCTGTAAAATGGGAGTGGGAGACATGAACGATGCTCCACACGACTGTGCGATGTGGCCGTGGTTGACACTGGTAGTTACACACGGGCGTGGTAACCAGAACACGGGCGTGTGAATGTGCCTGACTTGAGAATTCTATTTAAACCACCCACCCCTCCCTCTTCTCACCTATTCAGCCCATTTAGTTTTTCTTTTCTTTCTCAACCCTCTCCCTACTTTTCTTCTCCAATACATTCCCAAAACCCTTGAGCTACACCAAATGCCGAAGAAGCGGAAGGAATCAAGCACAGTCTCCTCAGGGAGACCGATCTATATAAGTTCATGCTGGCCGCTTCAATCACTTGCCAAGCCAAGGGTCTTTGAGACCATTTATCTTTTCTTTTACTTTTATCTTCTCCTTTATTTTCCTTCTCTTTGACTATCTTATGCTTAATTTAGTTTATTTTAATTCAAAGTGTCTTAGTGCCGTGTTCTTCAGTCGCTTGGGAATCACGCCCGATTCATACCGCCAAAGACACCTCCACAACCTTAGATGTCACACCCACCTCGCGAACCATCCAACAATAAGGACCCTCACCCATCCATCTTTTCTTTTAATTTTATTTTACTTTCTGCTTTCTTTCTCTTTATCTTTCTTGTCTTTAATTATATATTTAGTTTATTTTAAATGTGTCTTAATAATTCCTGGCTAATCCTCCATGAGCTACCCAATTTCTCCATCTAGCATAGAGCTCATTAGTAACCGCCACAACAAAAAGACGACACCTCCAACGTCGCTTTCACCTCTAATCCAAGGATGTCATCCATAATTCAACGAGTTTCACTTCTCTCCATATCTTTTGAATTTATACTTAATTGTCTATATATATATCTTTGTACATTGAGGGCAATGTACATCTTAAGTGTGGGGGGTGAACAACCTAAAAAGGTGCCTAACTTTTTTCATTATTCTCAAATTCCTTAAATTAGGTACAAAACTTTTTGCATTGTTCTCAAATCCCTGAATTATGCCTTGTCTTAAAGTAAATTTCTCATATTATCACTAGAATGAAATTCCCATAATTGATGATTTTTATTGATATGTTTTAGATTAAGTCATTGATAATTGTGCATTGATAATCAAATTCTAAGATACTAGAGAATCAAGCATGATAAGTCTATTTTTCGGTATTAAAAAATTTTCTAGGTTGTCTACCTGAATTTGAATATTACTTTGAAATTTAAAATTTACGAGGTTGATATCAAAATACCCATAATTTTTTGTGAGATTTTGAGCCTTATAAGAGCATATATCCTTTTTCATGCTCATTTCTTAATTATGAGTGTGTCAACATTGAACTGTTATTCTAGAACTTGCCTCAATTATACATGTTGAGACCACATCTTTGATTTGATATACAGAAATGATAAAGGCACCTAGGATTTAACCCACTTACTCCATAAAAAGCCTACCTTCATAATTAACCCCTAGTGAACTCCTTTGATCCTAACAACCCTTTTTATTGACTCACCCACTAATATTAACCCAAAACCCTTTGTATTTGTTATCACCATTCTTCTTGACTACCCTTTTTTATTGAGATTTGATTTGACCAGCTGCCTAACTATGTTCTTTATTTCAGTTGTTAAAGTTCTTTATTATGATTTGTTCTTAAAAAAAAACATCGAAGTATATTCAGTATTAGTATGATGAAAAGCGAGCTAATACGTTAAAGTCTAAGAAGCTCGTATTATTAGTTTCAAAGTTTTAATTCATGTAATTATTTATTTTTCAGTTCGTTGTTTCTAGTTAGGTAATTTTTTAGGTCGATCTCGATTCTAAACCCTCTAATTCAGCCTTTATCCACACCTTAACCCAAGCCCCGTTACAACCCTTTCAAAGACCTTTTGATTTGTGCATCATCTCATATTACAGTGGTGGAGATTTGATTTTCATGCAAGCCTATGGGATTAACTTTTCAGGTTTGACATTTGAGTGCTTAATTCTAAACCTTAAATACTTCGAGTGATTTGAGTGAATCTTTTGTGAGGGTGTCAATCCTTGTAGGTTTTGGATCAGAGGTAATTATTTAGATGAGGGGAAACACCTATGTTTTGTGCTACAAATGTATGACTTATATTGCTTGAATCTTTAGGACTCTTTGAGTTAAATTATCCATGTATAAATTATCTATGAATTATGATGAGACATTGTTAATAGGAATATTGAATCATGGAAAGTTTGTTTTAATTGTAAGTTGAGAATTTTGCTTGAGGACAAGCAAAAGCTTAAGTGTGGGGGTATGTGATAAACTGTAAAAGTAACATATTTTAATCCTATATTTAGCATACTTTTGGATGATTTATCCCTTGATTTATGTAAAAATGTGCTCTTAATCCTTTCTTTTCATGTTTTATACTCAGGAAAGCATCGGAGGATGGAAAGAACGAGAAACGGGCTTAAAACGGACCAAATTGGGCCAAAGTGAAAATCAACACGGCCTAGACTTGAGCCAACATGGCCGTGTCTCCTTGATAGACTAGAACACGACCTGATCACGATTTACACGGGCGTGTCACCTCATTAAAGTCCGAACACGGCCTAAAGACGATTCACACGGGCGTGTGCCATGGTAGTTTCCCTGTCGTGGAAAAGAGCAATTTCACTCGGAAAAGGATACTTAGGGGCAAAGAAACCTATTTCAAAAGCCTATGTAAACACCCTAAGTATAGCCTAGAAAAAGGGCGGTGAGATAGGCCAAGGAGCCGAGCCGAAAAGGTCAGATTTGTGGGAAACACTCAAAGATAGCCAGTTGATCCATCTCAAGAAGCCGAAATTCTACTCAAGACGGCGAATCTCTCCTTCAATTCCTTTAGGGGTTTTAGGGATTTCTTATTTTTTGTTTTATCTTTTCTTCTGAGATGTTTTCTTTTATTGTTATGAACTAAACCCTTCAGATACCTGAAGGGGATGAAACTTTGATGAATCTTGTTATCGTTTGCTGAAATATATGATAAATATTTGACTTGTTCTTAATTATGTGTTTTTAATTCTTGTGTTAATATTTACGGATATTGATTCAAGTTTGATGTGCTTAGGTGGAGGAGCAAAAGTCCCCGCTAAGAGTAGATCTAGCATAATTAGCGAGAGTTGATCGCGCGCCTAGAGATAGGGTGACAAGATTTTGCTTGGATTAGGGTGAAACCTAATATGGGAGTCCATAGATCGAGTTAATGCAATTCTAGGGGTTTTAATTAGAAAGAGATTTCAATTAATCAACCTAGGGTTAGATGTTATTCGCTTCAAGAGAGGGTTTAATATACATTAGGGAGTCTTACGGATCAAGTCAAGTGAATAAATCATCTGGTTCAGAGTTAGATAACAAGTGAAGTCTAGGTGGATTCTTCCTAAGGGTATCATCTTAATCAATTGAGTTTTTCCAGTAGTATTTCCCCAATTCATTCTTTTTGTCTTTGCGTCTTTAGCTTAGTAGTTAGTTAAATTTAGATTAAATAACAACTTCATTTATTTTAGGCTAGATAATAAAAAGAAAGTTAGTATTAGTACTTTTGGTTCCTTTGGGTTCGACAATCCGGTCTTGCCTAAGCTATACTACTGTTCGATAGGTGCGCTTGCCTCAAATAATTGTCATAGTTAGTTTCCAGGTTCGATCATTCTCATTATAAATTTAAAACTCTGAAATCATAGCGATCAATATGCCATCTGAGCTCGTGAGGAAGCTTCATCTCCTGATGTTATAACTGGTACATTTACACTTTATGATACTTCTGTGATTGCATTGATAGACCTTGGTTCTACTCATTCGTATATATGCATGAATTTGGTATCCAGTAAGACTTTACCTGTAGAGTCTACTGAGTTTGTTATAAAAGTATTGAACCCCTTAGGTAAAAGTGTCCTGGTTGACAAAGTATGCAAGAACTGTCCGTTAATGTTTCGAGATATCTGTTTTCCTGCTGATCTGATGCTATTACCATTTGATGAGTTTGATATCATTCTGGGTATGGACTGGTTGACATTGCATGATGCTGTTGTGAATTGTAAGAGAAAGATTATTGATTTGAGATGTCCGAATGATGAAATAGTTCGGGTTGAGTCTAATGATTTGAATGGATTGCCTACTGTGATATCTGTATTAAAAGCTCAAAGATATGTGAAAAAGGGATATGGGGAATATTTTTCTTATGTGATTGATTCAAAAGTATCTGAAAAGAAAGTTGAATCAGTGCCAGTTGTTTGTGAGTTTTCTAATCTATTCCCTGAAGATTTGCCGAGATTGCCTCCGATACGTGAAGTTGAATTTGGTGTAGACCTATTGCCTGGTACGACACCTATTTTGATATCTCCATGTAGAATGGTGCCAACATCGTTGAAAGAGTTAAAATCACAGTTGCAAGAGTTGACTGACAGAGGGTTCGCAAGACCGAGTTTCTCACCTAGGGGTACTCCTTTTCTGTTTGTGAAAAAGAAAGATGGCACGATGAGAATGTGCATTGATTATCGTCAGTTGAACAAAGTGATCATAAAGAACAAATATCCGTTGCCCAGGATTGACGATTTGTTTGATCAGTTAAAAAGAGCCACTATGTTTTCTAAGATAGATCTGAGATTGGGATATTACCAGTTGAGAGTAAAAGATTCAGACATTTCGAAAACTGCTTTCAGAACGAGGTACGGGCATTATGAGTTTTTAGTTATGCCCTTCAGAAAAACAAATGCTCCTGCTGTTTTTATGGATTTGATGAACAGATTTTTCAGACAATACCTAGATCGATTTGTTATCGTATTCATTGATGACATTTTTATTTATTCACGTGATGAAATTGAACATGCTGAACATCTGAGAATCGTGTTGCAAACTCTAAGAGAAAAGCAATTGTATGTGAAATTCAGCAAATGTGAATTCTGGTTGCGTGAAGTCAGTTTTCTGGGACATATTGTATCGGCCTCTAGAATACGAGTTGATCCGAGTAAGATTTTTGCTATTTGGGAATGGAAACCTCCGAAGAATGTGTCTAAAGTTCACAGTTTTCTGGGACTTGCTGGTTATTATCGAGGGTTTGTAAAAGGATTATCGATGATAGCTACTCCATTGACTAGATTGCTTCAGAAAGATGTGAGAGTTGAATGGTCTGATAAATGTCAGAAAAGTTTTGATCGATTGAAAACTCTATTGACTGAAGCTCCAGTTTTGACACAACCAGAATCAGGCAAAGAGTTTGTAATTTACAGTGATGCTTCGTTGAATGGTCTGGGATGCGTACTGATGCAAGAAGGCAAAGTTATAGCTTATGCCTCGAGACAATTAAAGTCGCATGAAAAGAATTATCCGACTCACGATCTTGAGCTAGCTGCAATTGTGTTTGCATTAAAGATTTGGCGTCATTATCTGTTCGGTGAAAATTGTCACGTATTTTTAGATCTTAAAAGTTTGAAATATCTAATGACCCAGAATGATTTGAATTTACGACAGAGAAGATGGCTAGAGCTGTTGAAGGACTATGAGCTTACGATAGATTATCATCTGGGTAAAGCTAATGTCGTTGCCGATGCATTGAGTCGAAAATCACTATTTACATTACGTGCAATGAATACTCATTTAGATATGTCTGATGATGGTTCAATGTTAGCTGAATTGAAAGCGAAACCGTTGTTTTTACAACAGATATGTGATGCTCAGAAAGTGGATAATGAAATGCTAGCGAAACGAGCTCAGTGTGATTTAAACTCTGGTTTTGAATTCCGAGTTGATGTTGATGATTGCTTGAGGTTCCGAGATCGAATTTGTGTTCCGAGAAATTCAGAGTTGATTCAATTGATTTTAAATGAAGCTCATAACAGTCGTCTATCTGTTCATCCAGGAAGTATGAAGATGTACCATGATCTGAAACAACACGATTGGTGGTCTGGTATGAAACGGGACATTTCTGACTTTGTTTCAAAATGTTTAGTCTGTCAGCAAGTTAAAGCTGAACATCAGGTTCCGTCTGGTTTGCTACAATCGATTCTGATTCCCGAGTGGAAATGGGATAAATTGACGATGGACTTTGTTTAGGGATTGCCTCTGACTCCGAGAAAGAAAGATGCAATTTGGATTGTAGTTGACAGATTGACGAAATCAGCCCATTTTATTCCGGTACGATCTGATTACTCACTTGATAGATTAGCCGAGCTTTACATTTCTGATACTGTGAGATTGCATGGGGTACCATTGTCCATTATGTCAGACAGAGATCCGAGGTTTACATCACGGTTTAGGAAGAAACTACAAGAAGCTTTGGGTATAAAATTACATTTCAGTACCGCTTTTCATCCGCAAACGGATGGTCAGTCTGAACGGATTATTCAAATTCTTGAGGACATGTTGAGATGTTGTATCTTTGAGTTTAATGGTACGTGGGAACAATACCTGCCATTGATTGAATTTGCGTATAATAATAGTTTCCAGTCGAGCATTAAAATGGCACCTTATGAATCTTTGTACAGACGTAAATGTCGTACACCTCTGTATTGGACTGAACTTAGTGAAAATAAGATACAAGGGGTTGATTGGATAAAAGACACTGAACAGAAAGTTAAAGTGATCTGAGATAGTTTAAAAGCAGCGTCTGATCATCAGAAGTCTTATGCGAACTTGAAACGAAAAGATATTGAATTTTAGATCGGTGACAAAGTGTTTTTGAAAGTATCCGTGGAAGAAAGTGCTCTGATTAAGACGAAAAGGCAAGTTGAGTCCGAGATTCATTGGGCCGTATGAAATTATCGAGCGTGTTGGGCCATTTGCGTACAGATTATTGTTGCCACCCGAGCTAGAGAAAATTCATAATGTATTTCATGTATCGATGCTTAGATGATACAGATCTGATTCATCACATGTGATTACTCCGTCTGAGATTGAAATTCGATCTGATATGACATATGAGGAAGAACCGATTCGTATCCTAGCTTGTGAAGTGAAAGAATTGAGAAACAAGAAAATTCTGTTAGTAAAAGTATTGTGGCATCGACACGGAGTGGAAGAGGCTACGTGGGAGCCTAAAGATTCAATGAGACAGCAATATCCAAATCTATTCAACGGTAAGATTTTAGGGGACGAAAATCCCTAAGGGGGGAGAATTGTAACAGTCCGATTTAGACCCTAGTCGGAACAGTGGTTTCGGGACCACAAATCCGAGTCAGTAAAATATTTCAATATTATTTTCTGTGCCTTTGATATGTGATTATGCATGTGATAAAGTTTCGTAAGTTAATTTGTCCGTTTGTGTGCTTAATTTGAGAAAAGGATTAAATCGCATAATTCGTAAAAGTGGCTTTCTATTTGATTAATGGCCTAATTGATGTGGCTTTTGAATGTGGAGTCCTTAAAAGGCAATAAGCCCATTATTTGAGTTACTGGATGACAAAGGACAAATATAACCTTGATGTTTATATGTTTCAAATGTTAATTGATAAAGGGTAATATAGTAAAAAGTGTATTATTATGTTTAATATGATAAAATAACATGAAATTAAGCCATAATGTTCATCCTTCCACCGAAAACACAAAAGAAAGAAAAGAAGAAAAGCTTGTTACATTCGGCCATGGTCTATGCATAATCGGGTATGTGTTTTCGATCCATTTTTGATAATTTCTATGTTTTCGTAATCGTTGCTTCGTATACTTCAAAACCCATGTCTCAATTTTGTGAATTGATGATGTTTTTGAAATGTGCCATTGATGAACTTATGTGTTTTGTGATGTTTGATGGTGAAAAATGAAAGATATGTGTTTGATTAACATAGTTTGTTCTTGAGTTTTTGATGAATTTGATGTATTTTGGATTTAATTGAGAAAATGAAATTTTAAAGGATTAATTTGTGAAATAAATGAAATGTATGGACTCAAATGAGCATGAATGAAATTCGGCTAGGCATGGGTAATGTGGAATTTGATGTATTTTGTGATTTTGTGAAATAGGGACTAAATTTTCCAAATGTGAAAATGTGAGGGCTAATTTGCAAATTGCCCTAAATATGTGTTTTTGGATTCAATTGAATGCGTTGATGAATAAATGGATTAAATTTGAATATGTATAGATCAAGAATCGAAGAAAACGGACTTAGATCGCGGGAAAGCGAAAGTAGTCGAATAACCGAATCTGATCAACTATCCGAATCCGAGGTAGGTCGATATACAAATAAATGTATTTGAATTGACTTATTTGTGAATATATGAAATTTGAATTGCTATGAATAATACTCGAAATGATGAATATATGGATTCCGAGAAAGTATCGAGAGATGGTTAATGTCCGAGAAGTCCCGTCTGAACCTAGGAATAGATAGGATAGTATATGTCATGACATAGGTGTCCGTTATGTGATATCATGTAAGACCACGTCTGGGACGTTGGCATTGATTCGAGATTTCTTGTAAGACCACGTCTGGGACGTTGGCATCGATATGAGATTTACGTGTAAGACCATGTCTGGGACATTGGCATCGTATTTGATTCGTGTAAGACCCTGTCTGGGACAGTGGCATCGATATCTGATTACATATAAGACCATGTCTGGGACGTTGGCATTATACGACTATTCCGAGCACTATGAGCATCCTATTTAGTTTCAAAAGGTTCAACGGGCAAGTCCGAGAAATGAACGACTAAGTGAGTTGTATATCCGTTACAGGTATGTTTGAATAGTACACTATGTGTGTATGAAAGGTAAGTGTTTATATGAACTTACTGAGATGAATATGTGTATGGAAATGATGAGATAATATGTGAATATATGCTTGAATGAGCTATGTGTATATGTGATAATTGAGTTGAGAATTGTGGCAAGCTATGGCTAAGCAAATAGGCCAAAGAATATGTGATGAATTTGCATTGAGAAAACATTAATGTCATTGTATCAATATGGTTATGAGCATTTTATGCTAAGTTTATTTGTATATGGCTTACTAATCTTTTGAAAGCTTACTTTGTGTGTATTTGTTCTGTTTTATAGATTGTCAAAGCTATTGAAGGCTCGGGACCGTCGAGGATCGTCATCACACTACCTAAGCTCATTTTGGTACCTTTAGAAAATGTATATAGTTAAATATGGCATGTATAGGCTAGATGTTTTGGTACATATATGAGGTGTGTAAATAGCCATGTGATGTGGCTAGATTAAATGTTGGTAATATGCATGAGTGAATATTGTACATGATGCATGATTTGATATAGCTTGATGGCATATGAAATGGTCAAGTGATAAACCTTAATTTATACATATTTTAACACCATGCTTGGCTTATTTTTGGATGAATTCTCATTAGATATGATGAATTCGATGCTCCTAATCTCGTAATTTCATGTTTTACATTCAGGAGAGCTTAGGGAGTCGAAAAGAACAAGAAACGGGCCAAAAAGAGACAAAATGGGCCTACCTTAGAAACCAAAATGGCCTGGATCAACGTACACGGACAAACCACACGGCTGTGTGTGGCGAGCAGAAGCGAGCACGGTCTAAGGAGTCGAACACGGGCGTGTCACACGGGCGTGTCCTTGCCATATCAAAGATTAATTCTATCTGGAAAAGGTTACTTATGGGCAAAGAAAGACGTTCCAAAGCCTATATAAACAACCTTGGGGGTGACCTAAAAGAGGACGCGGAATAGAACGCAGAAAACACTCGAAGACAGCCATCGGGAGCAGCTCGGAGGAAGGATCTCCATCAAGACTGAAGATCTCCCATCAAGTTCTTTAGAAGTTTTTGGGTTTCTTTATGTTTTGTTGTTTTTCCTATTCTATGATGTTTCCCTCTATCAGTATGAACTAAATCCCTTAAATACCTAAGGGGATGAAACCTAAGACAGATCTTATTATTATTTGATTTATAAGATAAATACTTGTTCTTATTCTTAATTGTGAGTTCTTATTCTTGTTTTGATAATTCAAGTTATTGATCCAAGTCGAATGTGCTTATTCAGTGGAGCAAAAGTCTCTATTTAAGAGTAGATCAACACAATTAAGCGGAGTAGATTGCAACCCTAGAGATAGGGTGACGAAAATCTGCCGGATTAGAGTCAAATCTAATAAGGGAATCCATAGATCGAGTTAATGTGACAATAGGGGTTTTAATTTGAAAGAGATTTCAATTAATCAACCTAGAGTCAGTTGTTTTTAGTCTTGAAAGAGATATAAACATAAATCAATGATTTTTACGGATTAAGTCAAGTGAATAAATCGTATGAATCAAAAGTAATAAGTGAAGTCTAGGTGGATTCTTTCTTAGATATTGCCTATCTCATAAAGTTATCTAAAAGTATTTTCCCAATTCATTCTTTGTCGTGTTTTAATTAATTAGTTTTAGTTTAAAAAGAAATCACTCCAATTTTTAGGCTAGATAATAAAAGGATAGTAATTACTAGTACTCTTGGTCCTTGTGGATACGAAATTTCCGGTCTTACCATAACTATACTATTAAATGATAGGTGTGCTTTCCTTTATTGTGGTCTTAGTTAGTTTTAGACACATCAAGTTTTTGGCGCCGTTGCCGGGGACTAAGATATTAGGAACACTAAATTTTTATTACTTTAGCCATTTATTTTATTGAAATTTAATTTTTTACTTTCTTTTACTTTTCTAATTTTCCTTTCTTTGCTTCTGGCAGGAACTTTTAGTTTATGAATAGAAGGAACCTGTCAGGACCGTTACTTTTTGACAGTGAGATTGGAAGTACAGCTCGCAGAAATCGAAGAGAAGTAAGGCGAAGTCTACAATACATAGAAGAAGAGCAAGAGGACGAAACTAACACTACTGAAGAGATGGTTGATAATGATCCGCTACCTCCTGTGGATGCCGCAAACCCGGTGAATCAAAATCCTGCTCCTCATACTATGTATGATTATGCTAAACCTAATTTAACAGGAACTGAATCAAGTATTGTTAGACCTGCTATTGCTGCAAATAATTTTGAACTGAAACCTAACACTATTCAGATGATTCAACAATTTGTTCAGTTTGATGGTTTGCAGGAAGAGGATCCAAAAAATCACTTGGCAAACTTTTTGGAATTCTGTGACACTTTCAAAATCAATGGCGTTTCTGATGATGCCATTCACCTTTGGTTATTTCTTTTTTCGTTGAGGAACAAGGCTAAACAGTGGTTGAACTCGTTACCACGAGGATTAATCACTACATGGGACCAAATGACCGAAAAATTTTTACTTAAATATTTTCCACCGGCTAAAACGGCTAAGTTGAGGAATGATATCTCTTATTTTGTGCAGATGGATTTAGAGACACTTTACGATGCATGGGAGAGATATAAGGATTTACTAAGAAGGTGCCCTCACCATGGGTTACCTTTGTGGTACAGGTTCAAACCTTTTACAATGGTGTGAACCTCTCAACTAGGCAGTTAATTGATTCAGCCTCCGGTGGAAACCTAAATAACAAGACCCCTGAAGCGGCTTATGAGTTTATAGAGGGGATGGCACTGAATAACTATCAGCGGCAAGTTATGAGAACAAAGCCGACAAAAGCCGCCAGTGTTTTCAACCTCGACGCAGTGACCATGCTATCAAACTAGGTAGAACTATTAAATAAAAAGATTGATGGTTTGTGTGGTTCTTTGCAGGTACATCCAGTGATGCAATGCGATACAAATGGAGGAGGGTCGAGCAATACAGAATACCCACCCTACAACCCTGGCATAGAAAATGAACAGATGAACTATATGGGTAATAATTCTTGACCTCAAAATAACCCTTATAGTAACACTTACAATCAAGGTTGGAGGAACCAACCAAACTTCTCATGGGGTGGCCAAGGAAATCAGAGACAACAGCCCCCTCCAGGCTTTCAACAGCAACCCTACCCACAAGAGAAGAATTCGAACCTCGAAGAGATGCTAACAAAATTAATCGCGGTGTCAAAAACCCATTTCCAAAACACTGAAATAGCACTCAAAAATTAGCAAGCATCGATTCTAGGGCTCGAGAACCAATTAGGTCAGCTTGCCAAGTTGATCTCAGAACGACCACAAGGTAGCTTGCCAAGCAACGCTGAAACTAACCCAAAAGGGCAAATTCACGCCATTACTATTCACGATAGTGAAGGGTTAGACGAACCAAAATAGAGGCAAGAGAACGTGGTAGATAAAGGTAAGGTTGAGGTAAGCCATGATAAACCGAAATCAGTAAGTACAGAGTACAAACCTCGTGTACCATACCCCAATGCAACAAAGAAAGACCGCACAAATGAACAATTCGGTAAATTTCTTAAACTTCTAAAAAAATTATATATTCACTTTCCGTTTATTGAAGCTCTTTCGCAGATGCCCAATTCAAAAAAAAAATTAAAAGAGCTTTTGACAAACAAACAAAAGTTAGACGAGGCGTCGCATGTGGAGCTAAATACAGTGTGCTCAGCAATCTTACAAAATAGACTACCACAAAAGTTAAAAGATCCAGGGAGTTTTACGATTCCTTGCTTAATTGGTGGTTTATCTGTTAATAATGCTTTAGCAGATTTAGGGGCAAGCATAAATGTTATGCCTTATAAAATGTTTAAACAGCTAGGTCTTGAGAAACCTAAACAAACTAGGATGAGCATTCAATTGGCTGATAAAACTATTAGAGTTCCTAGGGGTATAATCGAAGATGTACTAGTAAAAATTGATAAATTTATATTCCCAGTAGACTTTGTTGTTTTAGACATGGATGAGGACAATAATGTTCCTTTAATTTTAGGAAGACCCTTTTTAGCAACTGCTAAAACTAGAATTGATGTTGATACAGGTGAACTCACACTCCGTGTAGGTGATGAAACGATCACTCTTCAGGCTCTTGACTCGGCTAGGACATCGAGTAATAAAGGTGAGAACATAAATTCTATTAATGACCTTTTGGTTCAACCTTCTTTTCAGGAAGCACCACGAAATTACACAACTGAGCCATTTTCTAGACCTCGTGCCAACAAAGAAATAACTCATGAGGAGCGAAGGCTTCAGATCAATGAACTAGACGAGTGGAAGACACATGTTAAGGAGAAACCAATAACACACGAAGCAAAATCGAGGCAACTCCATAACGAACTTAAAGATGAAGCAAACTACTTCAAGGTTGGAGACCGAGTTCTAATGAATAATACAGATCCTCGTGTTGACACTTCTGAACCTAATGGAATAACTCCTTTCACGGTACTTAATACTTTCCTATACGGTACAGTTGAGGTAACTCATTCTCAATTTGGCACCTTCAAGGTAAATCATACTCGTCTAAAACCGTATTTTAATACAATTGATAGCAAGAATGAGGAGTTTCAACTCCTCAAACCACCATGATTATGTGAATGAGAGGTAAGTCTAGCTTAAGACTTTAAACGAGCGCTTCTCGGGAGGCAACCTGAGCACTAACCCCTTTAATTTTCATATTTTTTATTTTTAGCACCTAACTAAAAACTAACCAAATTAATAAAGCGCAGGTTTCCCTACCACACGGCCTTGCACATGGGCGTGGCCGTGGCCGTGTGGACACCATGAATACGCACATTGGCGTGGAAGAGACCGTGCAAACCAAGGACAATAATTTTCCCAAAACACGGGCTGTGATAAAATGCCACGGCCGTACGGTACGGCCGTGGTCGACACTGAGAAAGTAACACGGGTATGCGAAACGCCCGTGTCCCTAGGCCGTGGTCGATACTGATCAAACGACATGGGCGTAGAAACCTCTACACGACCGTAGGAGAAATGAACAAAGCATCACACGGCCGTGCGACTCGGCCGTGTGACCTAACACGCCCAGGGCACACGGGCGTGGGCAGCTACCAGATGCCACGATTTCTATTTAAACCCCCTTCTTCTATTCATTTTCTTCCCCAATTTTTCTTCTACCTAACCCTAGCCACCACACCCCTTTCTTTTCCCATTATCTTCTCCCTTCATTTTCCTTTCCCCCTTTCCCTTACTCTTTCTTTACACCACCACCACACCAACCACCATCCTTGCCACCGTACACAAAGATTAAATACTAAAGGCAAGAGCAAAGCCACCATCTCCATGTCGAAAAAGCGAAAGGATCCTGGCGCGGTATCCCCGTGCGCGGTATCCCCATGCGCGACCACTCCACATAAGTTCATGCCAGTCGCTTCATTAATTCGACAAGACAAGGACCTTTGAGTCCATTTATTTTTTCTTTTTCATTTATTTTCATTTTTAAATTCTTTCCTTTTATCTTTCTTGTCTTTAGTTATATTACTACATTTTGATTTCTTTAATTTAGGTTCAAGGGGCTATTAAGGAACGACCACACCACCACCGGAGTATCCACCACCCCTGCCCAACTTTACACTGTTTCTTTTCTTTGACTCCATCCAAAATTCAGGAAGTTTCACTTCTCTCCCTCTCTTTTGATTTTCTTACTATGTTGTCATTATTTATCTTTGTACACTGAGGACAATGTACATCTTAAGTGTGGGGAGGTGTCAACAATACTGAATTATGTCTTGTTCTTAAGTAATTTTCTCATATTACTATTAGTGTAACATCCCAAAATTGGGCCTAGTAGAATTGGACCTATTGGGCCCATTGGACCTTGAGCGTAGAAGCGTTTTAAAATTTATGGGAATTTGAGAACGGCATTATTTCAAGTTGGACTTATTAGGAAGGTGATTTTGGAACGTTACTGGGTTCTAGGAAGTTCCGGGTTCAAATTGGGCCTTAGCAAAATTATTATGTTTAGGCACTTTAAGGAGAGAAGGCAAGTGGCATTATGACTTAAGGAAATAAGTGTGCATTTTGCTAGCACAAGGAGTCTATTTGTAAAGGTGGAAAGTGGCGTGTGGAGTGTACTAATGGTCCGAGGTTCGAATCCCATCTATTGCAAAATTTTGAATTTATTTTTTTTGTGCTTCTCTTCCATGTGTCGGCCAAGGTGGTATTTAAGGCAAGGAAGACTTTTTAATTATGGTATGGTGGCTAAGGAAAAAGGAAAGGATGAAGGTAAGGAAAGGAATCAAAAGAAAAAGGCAAGATAAGGGAGCATGTTGGCCTTTTTCATGGGTGATGTTTTGGAAAGTTTTTTGTTGGTCAACATCCACCCTTTTTGGCTAGAGTTCACACGGTTTTGTTAGGGGGAAAGGAAGAGCCAAATTTCTCTTTTCTCTTTAGATCATTTTGTTAGTTTTTGGGTGCATGAGAGGTACACTTTTCTCTTTGAACATTTGTGTCTTCTTTTCAAATCCATCTTCCTCTTAGCTTTGGCCGAAATCTCCCAGCACATTTGTGCATTCTTTTCTTTTGTTTGGCCAAAACAGTCACCTTGCTCTTTTCCCTTTTGATAGCTGAAATTACCAAAGCACTTTTCTCCATTCATTTTTCTCTTTTGACCATTTCATCAACCTTTTCTTCATCTTTAATCGAAATCACTTTGTGATCACATTTTCTGTTCGATTTTCTCTATAGCCGAACCCCTTATCATCCTATTTCTTCATCATTTCGTTCCCCATCGTGTAGGAAAATCTCTTCTTAATCGAATCGGTAAGTGATCTTATATCCCTCTTTCTATTTTTATGTTCTTTTTCTTCCTAATCGAATATGAATGTTCATCGTTATTCGGTTAGTCAACTTTGTTTCTTATCAAAACGTCACTCTCTCCATCATTCTCATGTTGTGATCAATACTATTTTTTAGTGATCTTAGTGGGTGGCCGAATATGATTCTAGCCATAAGTCAAGTGGTGGAAATCGCAACAAGGTAAGGAGTTCTTTATGGATTATTTGATATCGTTCGTTATTCGATTGGTTGCTAAATGGATTAATAGTTTGGACTAATCGGTCACTATAGGAACCAAATCGCCCGATCACCTATCCCTCGTAATAAGAGACTCGGATTGTTGGTAAGTGATATAGATTGTTAATCAATTAGAATACTTGGTTGAAGTTGAAAATTTGGGCTGTGGACTAATTGTTAACCGATTGTACCTTTAGGTGCCGCGGAGAGTATCGTGTTACGGATTCCGAATAAGGTGTGTAATCCCGTACCCTTCCGAATACATGTTTGAAATGGTGTGTAATCTCATACCTCTCTGAGTGTTTGTATGATATGTTCTATGATTCGGTCGAAATACCGAAGAAAACCAGAAACCAGCATCCGTGACCACTCGGGCGTGCGTATATTCGTAGTGGTAACCATATTTTTGCAGTGAAACAGTTTGGTCAGCAGCAGTGACGTGATTTTGAAAAAATCACGAAAAATAGGATAAAGGGAGTTAGAAAGTGAAAAAGATATCGAAATAAATCCTACTGTGTCTATTTTTATATGAAAGAAACAGAGGAGGAAGATAAATTCTATATTCTGTGATATCTTTATTCTGGTGAGACTAGTTCTGATTGACTTCGTGGTTCCCTATTCTGTCTTGGAAAAATCATTCAAAATTGTACAAGGTGAATTAAGATTTATAATTTATATGTATAGATTACTTAGTGAGCCTATTTTCAATAGAAACAAGTGGGAGCAACATATGAAAACTGTACATAGAGATATTTGAATTTTGGGTAAGAGAGGTCAGAACCGTTGGTCAGTGAAACAAGGGAATCTTTAAAGAATAAACTGTATTAAACGGCTAAGCCAAAAATTCTGGAAAAATTTTAGTAAGAAGATATATGAGTCTAGTTTCAAGGAAAATTTTCGGATTTAAATTTTGAGTTTCCTAACTTGAGTTCTAGTCAGTTTAGTCAGTATGACACAGATGGACAGTTTCAATTTTTATGCCTCACATTAGTAGTTAAGTCTAGGTTGCCGAATTACCAAAATACCCTTGGAGGGTAAAATTACCGAAATACCCCTGGGTTGCGAGATTACCGAATTACCCTTAGTAGGTAATATTACCGGTTTACCGAAATGCCCCTATGGGCTGAATTGATAGAATGCCTTTGTGGGCTGAATTACAAAGCTCAATAATGGGTCGATTCATCGTATTAAATTACTAGACTAATGGTTGTTATACATGTGGATATTTTATGTTGTTATGTGTATTGCATCACCACATATTGCATGGGATGGGAAACTTGAATGAAGAGAAGTATAGACCGGTGGCTTTGCCACAAATTCTGATATGGGCTATGTGCCAATTTAAATATGGTTTTGTGCCATAGTGATTAAGGCTGTGTGCCGATTATATTACCGTATATGATTCTGGTGGCTTTGCCACAAATTCTGATAATGGCTATGTGCCAATTTAAATATGGCTTTGTGTCATCGTGATTAAGGCTGTGTGCCAATTATATTACCGTATATGATTCTGGTGGCTTTGCCACAAATTCTGATAATGGCTATGTGCCAATTTAAATATGGCTTTGTGCCATCGTGATTAAGGTTGTGTGCCGATTATATTACCGTATATGATTCTGGTGGCTTTGCCACAAATTCTGATAATGGCTATGTGCCAATTTAAATATGGCTTTGTGCCATTGTGATTAAGGCTGTGTGTCGATTATATTACCGTATATGATACTCTGGTGGTTAAGCCACAAAATTATTATAAATGGCAGCTTGTCTGCAAATTGGAGAGACTGGCGGGGTGGGTTGACTTGATCCCCACAGGAGAGACTGGTTGGTATGGGGATGAGACTGGTTGGATGGGTTGGGTTACATACATTTGCTTCATATATAAATATGTTCTGTTATGATAGTGGGCTCCGGCCCAAGATGTTGCTATATGGGTTCAGGCCCAGTGGATGACGGTAAGGGATTTCACACTGAGTTCTTGTAACTCACCCCCCTTTTTCTTAACCCTTGTAGTTAATGCTTCGTAATGAGGACTTGGGCCCATGGATGACTCGGTGGAGGCCATACTTCAGAAATGGTGTTATTGAATGTAACATCCCCAAACCCGGCCCATTCGCTACGACCGAATCTGGTTATGTCACTGGGAAAAGACGGTTGAAAATCTTAAAATAAAACATCGTAGTTTGCTGAATTTTGGAAAACATATCTTTGGAATAAAACTTTGCTATAAAACTCATTCATTTTTAAAACTTTAGTTTATAATATCCAATTTGAATAAATAGGTTGCAAACCATAAATCATTTTCACGTAGCAATTTAATTTAAATAAACCATAGTTAAAGTAATACCAAAAACATAAAATGGCCTTTATTACAACCCAACAATTCAAATAAAGTACTTATATCAAAATTTAGCATGGAATAGTTGAACATCATCCTCGGCATGGGCCACCTTGTCCTCTCCGATCCCTGTCCCACTTTTATGCACTACCCGAAATGGTTAATGAAAAGAGTGAGTCCACCGACTCGATTGCATAACCACAACACATATTTCCATCCGTATGGGCTTGGCCCATACCCACACACACCATCGAAACAAATCATGCAAGAATGCATCTCACCCCAACCTACTATCCAACCGTGACACCAACCTTAGCGGACTCCCGCCTAAGGCCGTGGCTAATCCACCGATCACAACCGAGTGATCCCACATATGTTACCTCGGCGGACTGCCGCACAAGGCCGTGGTGAGCCACCGATCACATCGTGATCCATAAATCTTACCTCGGCATTCTCTCGCTGCTCGAGGCCGTGGTGAGCCACCGATCAACCAAAGTGATCCAAATATCGTAATCGTCTACGGTGATGCACATAGCAATCAACCGCCGAGATGGGCACCTAGCCAACACCTCCTTGAGGTAGCACAAAGCTAACCCTCAAGCGCTAATGTAACTCGAGCTATCATTAGACCACGTACATCCTGTGTACACTTCTTCCTTCTTCAATCCAATCCCATGCCCATGTGTCAATAAATCATGCAAGAATATCATATAGAATGAGTATTTATCACTTATCACTACCACATTGTACATATATAAATGTATATCAAGATTAACTTACCATCACCAGTTATTCATCACTTATGCCATTATAAACGGCTATTACACATAATACACACATAAACATGTTAGCAAACCAAACCACGAAAATAGTGCGATGATTACGCACCTAAATGATACCAAAACCCAAACGCTTATACATTCGCACCCGCAGACTAACGGACTTACAAAAGGTTCCCAATGATGTGCTCTTCTCCCTACAATCGGCCTTGGCATAAAAACAATGAACACTTAGGCCATTCGGCCAAAACTAAACAACATAATCATGCTAATCAACCTTTAAGGGTAATATCGTAATTTTACCTACTAAGGGCATTTTCGTAATTTACCCACCAAGGGCATTTCAGTAATTTCGTACCTGGAATGGCCTTTCCAAAACCCGATGTCGCCCCGAGCGACCCAACTACCATTTCTGGTCGAATGGACTATTGGGCCTAAAGCCCAATTTCGGCCCATTCGGGCCCACACGCTCGTGTGGCCCACCTAACACAAATCTAGCCACGCTTATGAGATTCACCTAGTCTAGTTCACTATATACTACACCATCATACATTTTACTATATTGGGCCCACGGGCCCATTGGGCCCCCTTCGCCCATCGCGCCCAAGCAAAACCCCAACCCACAAGAATACTACTTATGGCCTCAACTATCGCGTGAAGCCCCACACGTGCGCTCGCCGCGCTCGTGTAGGCTACTATTGCCGTGATCGGCACTTCGGCATTTGCCGCTCTACAGCCTAGAGTAGAGAGTTACACACCCGATAGGACTCTCGGGCTAATCCACGCTCCGATCACTCTTGTGCCCAAACGCCTCCAAGATGTGTTTACTCTCCTCCTAGGATGCTCCTTATATAGCTAGCACTTCACCTTCCTTCTTTGTATCTTTCCGATGTGGGATCCCTTCGTCGATGAGAGTTTAAATTCAACTGAAACTCTTCCCGTCTGCATCCATAAAATAAATACTCCCTTGCTTCTCATGAGGTTCGAACTCGTGCTCCTTGTAACATAATCCACGCCGCTAGCCACTAAGTCACAAGCTCCTCTTGTGTCTTAAACCATGCTTGCAACTAAATATAAACTATAGCCAAATTCTGAGGTCCAAGTAAAAAGAAAACCAAAATGCAAAAGCCAAGTCTTGAACCTTGGACCTCCTTCCTTCCCTTGTATGTCACCCCCTGTCTCTTAAGTGGCGCCACTTTGCCACTACACCACACACTCCACTTGTGTCATTTTCCTCCATATTTTATTCTTAAGGCCTACCTGCCAACTTCGGGGTTTTTTCCACCTAAAATCAAAATTTCCCCAAAGCCAATATTTGATCCCGGACTTCATAGAAGCCTTCTAACCTTCCAAAATCACTTATCCAATAGGTCCAACTTGCATTTAAGCCGGTCTCTTGTTCTCCAAAAATTTAAACGCTACTACGCCTAAGGCCCATTGGGCTCAATTCTCCTAGGCCCAATTCCTTTTTACCCTAAAAATCTAAATTTTCCAAAGCCTTCCCTTCTCATCCCAACATTCTTAGAGCCTCTAAAACTCAACCAAGCACTCCCAAAAACCTACTAACACTTGATTTATACCCCATATGCACAGCCCCTAAACCAGGGTGTTACATTGAACTTTAAATTTCTATTTCGGTTTATTTTATTATTTTTCTATTTTGTTTTAAGTTGTAATAAGGCCTCTGGGATATGTTTTAAATTGCTTTATGTTTAGTCGTACTTATAATATTGCTTGAATTGTTTTAACGGGGATTTTCTAAAATCATAAATAATGGTTTTCCAAAATTGATTAATAAATGGATTTTATAACAAACTTTTACAAATATTTTAAAATCAGAATTTTCTCTCGAATTATCAACAATATTTTCAAAAGCCACGGTTTTAAAGCTCACTACCTCGATTTTCAACTCATCAAACGATCTCTCAAAAATACTTGTATTTTATCTACGTTTCTACAACGATTTCAAAATACTTCTGCAGCTCTTTTTCTAAACATCACATTTTTGTAAATTGTTTATTTCAAATATGCTTTCGCCACCAAAAATTTTTTTTTTAAAAGATAATTACGTTTTCAAGTAGTTAACAATTGTTTAAGTGTTTTGGGTTTTAACAAAGAGGCTGTAATTCTCAAACAAGTTTTTTTTCCATGTGACACGCCAGATTCAAGCCTAACTTCTAGGCCGGGTTTGGGGTGTTACAATTAGAATGAAATTTCTTTTGAATTATGATTTTTATCGATATGTTTTGGATTAAGTCTTAGGTAATAGTGCGATGATGATTTAAACTTTAAGACACTAGAGAATCAAGCATGATAAGTCTATTTTCATAATAAAAAATATTCTAGGTTGTTTACCTAAATTTAAATATTACTTTGAAGTTTGAAATTTGCAAGGTTGACATCAAAAACCATAATTTTTGTGAGTTTTTGAGCCTTTTAGAGCATATTCTTTTCTTGTTCACTTTATTTATTATGAGTGTGTCAATATTGATTTGTTATTCTAGAACTTGCTTCGGATATACATGTCGAGACCACACCTTTGATTTGATATACTGAGATGATAAAGGCACTTAGGATTTAACCCACTTACTCCATAAAAAGCCTACCTTTATAATTAACCCCTAGTGAACCCCTTTGATCCTAATCAACCGTTTCTTGATATACCACTAATATTAAACCGAAACCCAGTTATTTGATTTGTTATCCCCATTTTTCTTGACTCCCCTTTTTTCGAGATTTGATTTGATCAGTTGCCTAACTACATTCTTTATTTCAGTGGTTAAATTCACCTTATATCATGTATTTATTCTTAAAAAAAAAGTTGGAAATTTATTCATTATTAGTTCTTGGTTATTTGAGCTTAAACAGTTAATTTTACATTTTTAGAAGAAGCTCGTGTTATTATTGATAAGTTTTCAATTATTGTAATTATTCAGTATTAGTTTATTTTTCTAGTTAGGTAAATTATCAATTAAATCTCGATTTTAACCCTCCTTTTCAGCCTTTATCCACACCTTTAACCCAAGCCCCGTTACAACCATTTTTAAAGACCTTTTGATTTGTGTATCATCTCATTTTATAGTGGTGGAGATTTGATTTTCATGCAAGCCTATGGGATTAACTTTTCATGTTTGACTTTTTGAGTGCTTAATTTGAACCTTAAACACTTTGAGGGATTTGAGTGAATCTTTAGTGAGGATGTCAATACTTGTCGGTTTTGAATCAAAGGTAATTATTTAGGTAAGGGGAAACACCTACGTTTTCATACTACAAAAATCTATAACTTAGATTGTTTGTATCTCTAGGACTCTTCTAGTTAAATTATCAATGTATGAATTATCTGTGAATTATGATGAGACATTGTTGATGAGAATTATGAGTCGAGGAAGTTAATTCTTATTGTGAGTTGAGGATTTTGCTTGAGAACAAGCAAACGCTTAAGTGTGGGGATATTTGATAAACCCTAATTTATACATATTTTAACCCCATGCTTGGCTTATTTTTGGATGAATTCTCATTATATTTGATGAATTCGATGCTCCTAATCTCGTAATTTCATGTTTTACATTCAGGAGAGCTTAGGGAGTCGAAAAGAACAAGAAACGGGCCAAAAAGGGACAAAATAGGGCCTACCTTAGAAACCAACACGGCCTGGATCAACGTACATGGATAGACCACACGGTCGTGTGTGGCGAGCAGAAGCGAGCACGGTCTAAGGAGTCGAACACGGGCGTGTCCCTGCCGTATCAAAGATTAATTCTATCCGGAAAAGGTTACTTGTGGGCAAAGAAAGACGTTCCAAAGACTATATAAACACCCTAGGGGGTGAACTAAAAGAGGACGCGGAATAGAACGCAGAAAACACTCGAAGACAGCCATCGGGAGCAGCTCGGAGGAAGGATCTCCATCAGGACTGAAGATCTCCCATCAAGTTCTTTAGCAGTTTTTGGGTTTCTTTATGTTTTGTTGTTTTTCCTATTTTATGATGTTTCACTCTATCAGTATGAACTAAATCCCTTAAATACCTAAGGGGATGAAACCTAAGACAGATCGTATTATTATTTGATTTATAAGATAAATACTTGTTCTTATTCTTAATTGTGAGTTCTTATTCTTGTTTTGATAATTCAGGTTATTGATCCAAGTCGAATGTGCTTATTCAGTGGAGCAAAAGTCCCTGTTTAAGAGTAGATCAACACAATTAAGCGGATTTGATTGCAACCCTAGAGATAGGGCGACAAAAATCTACCGAATTAGAGTCAAATCTAATAAGGGAATCCATAGATCGAGTTAATGCGACAATAGGGGTTTTAATTAGAAAGAGATTTCAATTAATCAACCTAGAGTCAGTTGTTTTTAGTCTTGAAAGAGATATTAACATAAATCAGGGATTTCTATGGATTAAGTCAAGTGAATAAATCGTATGAATCAAAAGTAATAAGTGAAGTCTAGGTGGATTCTTCCTTAGGTATTGCCTATCTCATAAAGTTATCTAAAAGTATTTTCCCAATTCATTCTTTGTCGTGTTTTAATTAATTAGTTTTAGTTTAAAAAGAAATCACTCCAATTTTTAGGCTAGATAATAAAAGGATAGTAATTACTAGTACTCTTGGTCCTTGTGGATACGATATTTCCGGTCTTACCATAACTATACTATTAAACAATAGGTGCACTTGCCTTTATTGTGGTCTTAGTTAGTTTTAGACACATCATCAAGGCTATGGTAAGCATATGAATGCATTATGACAATGTATGTTTGACCAAATAAATGGTTATATGAAAGGTTAAATGTGGATGAATCATGCTTGTTTTTACATGTGACTTAGTTATGCAGATTGACTTATAAGTTGACATAATTAGAAATGAGATTGAATGTGAAGATTTGTTGATTATTGGACATATATTTGGTTGTAATTTGTTCATGAAATGATTTGGTATATTGCTTGTAGGGATGACCCAAGTGTGGGTGGCATTTTTGCCTTGCAAATGGCCTATTTTGCATACACGGTAAAGGGACACGGGCGTGTATCTCTGCCGTGTGGCTCAAGGGCCACTTCGAAGTGTGCCTGGGCAAGTTACGCGACCGTGGCATACGGGCGTGCCTGGTGGCCGTGTGACCAAGTCAGTAGCCAGCTTAATTTCACACGGCCATGGCACACGGGCGTGTCTGGTGGCCGTGTGGACAAGTCAGTAAGTATGCCCTGTTTTGACGCGGCTTAGACACACGGGAGTGTCTGAGGCTGTGAGAGGCACACGGCATGCCCACACGGGCATGTGACCTCTGTAACTTAGAAAAAGTTTTAAATTTATGAGAATTTCCGTATATGTTCGGTTTAGGCCCGGCCTATTCTAAAGCATGCTTAAGGTCCCGTTGACCTAATTAAGGGACATTTTGATTGCATTGAATGATTTTTAATATGAAATGTCTGTAAAGGTTTCTGATCCGTCTGGTAATGCCTTTAACCCTAAACTGGCGATGGTTACGGGTTTGGGGTGTTATAATTTTAATATTATTTTCTGTGTTTGTAGTATATGAATAAGCATGTGTGAAAGTCTCGTATGAAAATTTTATCGTTTGTGTGTTTAGTTTACAAAAAGGACTAAATTGCATTAAATGAAAAATTAGCATGATATTTGTAAAAGTACCTATTTGTTGTGGCTTTAATAATATGGAGTCCTTATATCTCAAATTAGCCATTAAATTATAGGTTGGACGGTCAAAGGCCATTGATATATGGTTTTATAATGTATTATTAAAGGTTAAAGTAGTAAAATAAGTATTAATATGTATAATAAATAAAATAAACATTAAAAAGATGATGATTATCATCTTATATTGCCGAAAAAAAAGAAAAAAAAAAGAAGGAAGAACATCTAGGTTTCGGCTAGCTTTTGGTTTGATTTAAGGTACGTTTTGCTTCGGTTTTTGACAATTTCTACGTTTTTGTAATCGTTGCTAAGTGTTCTTCAAAAACCATGCTTCAATTTTTTGAATTGACGAAATTTTTGAAATGTGCCATTGATGAACACATGAATTTTGTGATGTTTGAAGATGAATTATGAAATATATGTGTTAGATTAACATAGTTTGTCTTTGGATTTTTTGATGAATTTGAGTAAATTGGACTAAATTGTGAAAATAATAATATGAGGGACTAAATTTTGAAATAAATGAAATGTATGGGTTGATATGATCATAGTGTATATTCGGCCAAGCATGGGTATAAGCAAATTTGATGTATTTTGTGATTTTATGAAATAGGGACCAATATGTCAAAATGTGAAAATATGAGGGCCAATTTGTAAATTGCCCTAAATATGTGTTTTTGGATTGAATTGAGTGAATTAGTGAATAAATGAGTTAAATTTGAATATGTATAGATCAAGAACTGAAGAAAACGGACTTAGATCGTGGGAAATCGAAAGTAATTGAGTAGCCGAGTTTATTTTCGTTAAACCGAGTCCAAGGTAAGTTTATATACAAATAAACGTATTTATATCGATATATATATATGTTCATATGAGAATTTCATAATGATGAATGTGTATGAGACGATGAGCACATGAAATCCGAGATAGTATCGACATGTTGTCAACATCCAAAAAAGTCCCGTATGAACCTAGGAGTAGATAGGATTGTATATGTCATGACATAAGTGTCCGATATGTGATATCGTGTAAGACCACGTCTGGGACGTTGGCATCGATATGATACATCGCGTAAGACCACGTCTGGGATGTTGGCATCGATTTGAGATTTACGTGTAAGACCATGTCTGGGACATTGGCATCGTATTGATTCGTGTAAGACCCTGTCTGGGACAGTGGCATCGATATTTGGTTACATGTAACCACGTCTGGGACGTTGGCATTGTACGATCATTTTGAGTATTTCGTGCTTCCTATTTGATTCCGAACGGTTCAACGGGCAAATCTGAGAAATGAAATACTACGTAAAATGTTTAAGCCAAACAGGTACGTTTGAAGGGTACATTATGTATGTGTATGAAAGGTAAGTGTTTAAATGAACTTACAAAAAAATGAATATGTGTATGGAATTGATGAGATAATATGTGATATATGTTTGAGTGTGCTATGAGCAAAAGTGATGCTTTGAGATGTAATATGTTAGCAATTTATGGCTAGTCAAATGAGCCAAAGAACATGTTATGAAATTGCAAATGAGAAATATTAATGACATTGTATCGATGTGCTTATGTACATTTTATGTTAAGTTTATTTGTATATGGCTTACTAAGCTTTTGAAAGCTTATTTTGTTTGTGTTTGTTCTGTTTTATAGATCGTTAAAGCTACGAAAGGCTCGGGGATCATCGATGATCATCATCAAACTACTCAATCATATTTTGGTACCTTTTGAAAGTGTAAATACTAAAGTATGGCATGTATAGGCTAGTCACTTTGAATTATGTTTCAAAATTATATGAATAGCCATGTGATATGGTTAGTTAATGTTAAGTTGTGAATAAGTAGATGAGCTATGTGATGTGTTTTGTTAATGGTAGAGCTTATGGTAACATTGAGTTATGTTTTGGTGATGTAAAGTTGGTATATCATGATGGAGTAATGCCATAATGAATTGGTAAGTTTATGGATGAATGTTACTTAGATATAATTACGATTTAGTTGAGCTAAATGGTATATAAAATGTTGTGAAGAAATGTACTTGAATGAGTTGAAATGGATGACCATTTGGTATGTTTTTGGTTGCCAAATTGTGTTTGGTATGATATTTGTAGGTGCTTGTATGGATGACCTAAAGTGTGGGTGGCATTTTGGCCTTGCAAATGGCCTATTTTTGCCCACACGGTTGAGCACACGGGCGTGTGGCTCGACCGTTTCCTTCGTGGTTGAATTTCAAAACAAGTCAGACTCAACCACGGGCTGGACACACGAGCGTGTGACTGGCCGTGTGGTGCAAGTCAGGCTCGACAACGGGTGAGGCACACAGGCGTGTCCACGGCCGTGTGGACAAGTTAGTATGTATTCCCTATTTTAACACGGCTTAGACACACGGGCGTGTCTGAGGTCGTGGGAGGCACACGGCCTGCCCACACGGGCGTGTGACTTTTGTAACTCTGAAAATTTTTAAATTTTTGAGAATTTCCGTATGTGTTCGGTTTAGTCCAGGCCCTATTCTAAAGCATGCTTAAGGTCTTGTTGACCTATTCCAGGGACTCTTGGATTGGATTCTTTGTATTAAGTTATGAAATGTCTGTAAAAGTTTTTGTTTTTCCGGTAATGCCTCTTAACCCTAGTTTGGCGACGGATACGGGTTAGGAGTGTTACATTTGTTTGGTATCAGAGCTACGGTTTAGTCAATTTTTGGACTAACGTAGCGTATGCGAGTCTAGTCATACATTCCATATATATGAAATGTTATAGTGTGATGTATCCTGACGAGTAAAATGTGTTTTCCGTATAGTAATGGATCCCGAAAGAGCCGTAGCTGACGATGTAGAAAGCAATACGCCTGCTCCTGCTCAAGGGACAACGCCATCTGATTCGAGACCAGCTACTAGGGGTCAAGTGGGAGAAGATAAACAAGCTTTCTTCCAAATGATGAACGAGTGGTTCACTCAGTATGTGAGAACTAATCCGGCTGTTTCACAACCTCTGCCCCCGCCTAATCCTCCTCAGACTTCAGTTGTGCCTCCGGCTATGAATCTGCATCTATTGAATAAACCTCCGGTTGACAAAATTCGTAAATA
This sequence comes from Gossypium sturtianum, assembly GCA_025698515.1. Lineage (NCBI taxonomy): Eukaryota > Viridiplantae > Streptophyta > Magnoliopsida > Malvales > Malvaceae > Gossypium > Gossypium sturtianum. Next base: position 131,241,401 of record CM046948.1, read on the forward strand.
TGGGGCTGAAGAGTTTAGGGCCACCAGTGATGATGATGCTGAGAAAGCCGAATTTTGGTTAGAGAACATTATCCGAGTATTTGATGAGATGTCATTGAGTCATGAAGAATGCAGAAAATGTGTTGTTTCCTTGCTACGGGATGCAGCCTATCAATGGTGGAAGACTTTTATTTCTGTGGTTCCAAAGGAACGGGTTACTTGGGATTTCTTTCAGACTGAGTTCAGGAAGAAATACATTAGTTATAGATTTATTGATCAGAAACGAAAAGAATTTATGGAATTGAAACAGGGTCGTATGTCTGTCACTGAGTATGAATGAGAGTTCATGAGATTAAGTCAGTATGCTCGTGAATGTGTATCAACCGAGGCAATAATGTGCAAAAGATTTGAAGATGGCCTTAACGAAGATATTCGTTTGTTAGTTGGGATTTTAGAAATAAAAGAGTTCGTTGTGCTTGTTGATCAAGCGTACAAAGCTGAGGCACTCGGGAAAGATAAAAGAAAAGCTGAGTCTGAAGCTAGAGATGTGAGAAAGAGATTTCTGAGCAAATCATTTCAGTCTACTTCAAAGAAATTCAGAGATGAGCATAGCCGTTCCAGAACTAATGTGGGACATTCGAATCCGATAGCTCAAGCTAGATCACAAATGAATTCTAAAGCTCCAGCTACATCGATAGCTAGTGTGGGAAATGTCTGATTTGAACGACCTGAATGTAAGCATTGTGGTAAAAGACATCCGGGAAGTTCTAGATTAAATGATCGAGCCTGTTTTAGATGCGGATCGTTGGACCATTTTATCCGAGATTGCCCAGAGTCTGTTGAGCAAGAGATTGTTTAGAATCCGAGATCTGATAATGTTTCAGCGTGAGGTAGATCTTTGATAAACCGAAATAGTAACATATTTTAATCCCACATTTAACATACTTTTGGATGATTTATCCCTTGATTTATGTAAAAAGGTGCTCTTAATCCTATCTTTTCATGTCTTATACTCAGGAAAGCACCCAAGAATAAAAAGAATGAGAAACGGGCTCAAAACGGACCAAAATGGGCCAAAAAAGAAATCGACATGGCCTGGACTAAAGCCCACATGGCCGTGCCTCTTCAAAATACTAGAACACGGCCTAATCACGATCTACACGGGCGTGTCCTCATTAGAAGTCCGAACATGGCCTGACCACATTTCACACGGGCGTGTGCCATGGCGTGCCTCTACCGTGGAGAAGAGCAATTTCACTCGGGAAAGGATACTTAGAGGCAAAGAAACCTATTTCAAAAGCCTATAAATACACCCTAAGTATAACCTGAAAGGGGGGAGTCGATGGGCGGTCAGCTAGGCCAAGGAGCCGAGCCGAAAAGGTTAGATTTGTGGGAAACTCTCAAGGGATAGCCAGTTGATCCATCTCAAGAAGCCGGAATTCTACTCAAGACAGAGGATTTCTTCTTCAATTCCTTCAGGGAGTTTTAGGGATTTCTTATGTTTTGTTTTATCTTTTCCTCTGAGATGTTTTTCTTTACTTTTATGAACTAAACCCCTCAGATACCTGAAGGTGATGAAGCCTAGATGAATCTTGTTATTGTTTTCTGAACTATATGATAAATACTTGATTTGTTCTTAATTATGTGTGCTTAATTCTTGTGTTGATATTTCGCGGATATTAATTAAAGTATGATGTGCTTAGGTGGTGGAGCAAAAGTCCCTGCTTAAGAGTAGATCTAGCATAATTAAGCGGAGTTGATCGCGCGCCTAGAGATAGGGTGACGAGATTTTCCCGAATTAGGGTGAAACCTAATATGGGAATCCATAGATCAATTTACTGCTATTCTAGGGGGTTATTATTCGAGAAATAGATTTTCGTTAATTAACCTAGGGTTAGACGTTATTCGCCTCGAGAGAGGGTTTAATATACGTTAGGGAGTCCTACGGATCAAGTCAAGTGAATAAATCGTCTGGTTCAGTGTTAGATAACAAGTGAAGTCTAGGTGGATTCTTCTTAAGGGTATCGTTTTAATCAACTGAGTTTTTCCCAAAGTATTTCCCCAATTCATTCTTTTTGTCTTTGCGTCTTTAGCTTAGTAATTAGTTAATTTAGATTAATAAATAACTTCACTTATTTTAGGCTAAATAATAGAAAGAAAGTTAGTATTAGTACTTTTAGTTCTTTTGGGTTCGACAATCCGGTCTTGCCTAAACTATACTATTGTTCGATAGGTGTACTTGCCTCAATCGTTGTCATAGTTAGTTTCCAGGTTCGATCATTATCTTTATAATTTTAAAACTCTGACTTCACAGCGATCAAGTTTTTGGCGCCGTTGCCGGGGAACTAAAATATTAAGAAAGCTCTATTTTTATTACTTTAGCCATTTTTTTTATTTTTTTTATTTTTATAATTTTTTACTTTGCTAAATTTTCTTCTATTTGCTTTTGTCGGGAAAATTTTAGTTTATGGCACTGAATAACTATCAGTGGCAAGTTATGAGGACAAAGCCAACAAAAGTAGCCGATATCTTCAACCTCGACCCAAGAACGAGCTATCAACCCGATTAGAGATGATACATAAAAATTTGATGGTTTATACGGTTCCTCGCAGCACATCCAGTTATGCGATGTGAAACAAGCGGCGGCGTGGCGAATCCTTGAGTACCCACCCTACGGACATGGCATGGAAAGCGAACAAGTCAACTATATGGGTAACTATGCTAGACCTCAAAATAATTTTTATGATAACACTTATAATGCAGGTTGGAGGTACCATCCCAATTTCTCGTGGGATGATCAAAATTTTCAACAACCACCTCACCAACAGGAAGAGGAGTCGAACCTTGAAGAGATGCTGACAAAATTCATGGCAGCCACAGATAACCGTCTCCAAGATACTGAGACCACCGTCAAGAATCAACAGGCATCAATTAAAGGGATCGAGAGCAAAGTTGGGGAACTCACTAAGACAGTGGGACAACTTACTAAGTCAGTTATACAACTTGCTAAGCTGATCTCAGAACTACCACAAGTAAGCTTGCCAAGCAATACTGAAACTAACCCGAGTGAGCAAAATCAAGCCATTTACGATAGTGAAGGGTTAGACGAACCAAACCTAAGGGAAGAACATGTGGTAAGTGAAGGTAAGATTGAAGTGTGCCATGATATGCCAAAATCGGCAATTACAAAGTACCAACCTCGTGTGCCATATCTCGATGCAATAAAAAAATACCACATAGAGGAAGAATTCGGTGAATTCACACTTCGTGTAGACGACGAAACAATCACTCTTTAAGCTCTTGACTCAGCTAGGACATCGAGTAATAAAGGTACAAACGTTAATTCTATTGATAACCATTTGGTTCAACCTTCTTTACAGGAAGCATCACAAAATCACCTAGCTGAGCTAGATCTTAGACCTCATACCTATAAAGAAATAATTCATGAAGAACTAAGGCTTCAGGTCGATGAACTAGACGAGTGGAAAACACACTTTAAAGAGAAATTAGGAATACACGAAGTGAAACCAAAGCAAACCCCAGACGAGCTGATAGGAACAACAAATCACTTCAAAATAGGGGATCAGGTATTGTTGAATAAGGAAGACCCTCGAATCACCAATTCAAACCTCAAGACAAACGAAGAAATCACTTTTGAGGTACTTAATGTCTTCCTATACGGCACAGCTGAGGTAAGTAATCCTAAATTCAACACTTTTGAGGAAAACATTACTCGACTTAAACTATATATCCATAACTGAATTGATCGCATGCGAAAGGATTTTCACCTCCTCAAACCACCATGACCATACGAATGAGAGGTAAAGTCTAGCTTAAGACTACAAACGAGTACTTCTCGGGAGGCAACCCGAGCACTAACCCCATTATTTTTTACAATTTTTTATTTTTCCTTTTAGCACCTAACCATAAACTAACCAAGGTACAGATTTCCATACCACACAGCCTTGCACACGGTCGTGGCCATGGTCGTGTGGCCATCACAGGAAGGTACAAGGGCGGGGGCAACCGCCAGATCCATAATTTCTATTTAACCCCCTTCTTCCTTTTTCTTTTCCAGTTGTCTTTCTTCTTTCATTTTCCATTATTTACTTTTACTTTTATTTTATTTTTATTTATTTTTATTTTCTTTATTATCTTCCTCTTATTCTTCATGCCATTTAGATTTAGATTAGGATACAATAAAATCAGACCGACTACTTTGAGGAATCAAGTTGAAACGGTTCGAGGCGCTTCCCCACGTTCACCTCCAATCCTATCTGGTTTCTTTTCATTAACTTCATCCAAAATTCAGGAAGTTTCACTTCTCTCCACATCTTATGATTTTATGATTTTATTTTGCTATTATCTATCTTTGTACATTGAGGGCAATGTACATCTTAAGTGTGGGGGGTGAACTGCCTAAAAAGGCGCCTAATTTTTTTCATTATTCTCAAATTTCTGAAATTAGGTGCCAAACTTTTTGCATTGTTCTCAAAATCTTGAATTTAGTCTTGTTTTTTTTAAGTAAATTCCTCATATTACTAATTAGGATGAAATTTCTAATGATTTATGATTTTTATTGATATGTTTTAGATTAAGTCATTGATAATTGTGCATTGATAATTAAATTCTAAGATTACTAGAGAATCAAGCATGATAAGTCTATTTTTCAGAAATTAAAAATTTGCTATGTTGTCGAACTGAGTTTAAATATTACTTTGAAGTTTGAAATTTACAAGGTTGATATCAAAATACCCATAATTTTTGTGAGATTTTGAGCCTTATAGAGCATATATTCTTTTCCATTCTCACTTTATTGATTATGAGTATGTCAACATTGATTTGTTATTCTAGAACTTGCCTCGTTTATACATATCGAGACCACACCTATGATTTGATATACAGAGGTGATTAAGGCACCTAGGTTTTAACCCACTAACTCCATAAAAAGCCTACCTTCACAATTAACCTCTAGTGAACCTCTTTTAATCCTAACAAACCTTTTTTATTGACATAACCGCTAATATTAACCCAAAACCCTTTGTATATTTGTTATCACCATTCCTTGACTCCCTTTTTGTCGAGATTTGATTTTGAGCAGTTGCCTAACTATGTTCTACATTTCAATTGTTAAAGTTCTTTATTATTACCTGATTTGTTATTAATAAAAATCAATCGAAGTATAGTCATTATTCATTACTAGTTTTGTGATTAAGTGAGCTTATATGTTTGAATTCCAAATATTGAAGAAAAAGCTCGTAGTATTAGTATTATTAGCTTTCAATTGATGTAATTACTTTTATTTAGTTCATTGTTTCTGGTTAGGTAATTTTTTCAATTTGATCTCGATTCTAACCTTCTAATTCAGCCTTTATCCACACCTTAACCCTAGCCCCGTTACAACCCTGACAAAGACCTTTTGATTTGTGCATCATCTCATATTATAGTTGTGGAGATTTGATTTTCAGGCAAGCCTATGGGATTAACCTTTCATGTTCGACTTTTGAGCGCTTTTTCTTGAACCTTAAACACTTTGAGTGATTTGAGTGAATCTCTAGTGAGGATGTCAATCATTGTCGGTTTTGAATTAAAGGTGATTATTTAGATAAGGGGAGACGCCTATATTTTCGAGCTACAAAACTATGACTTAGATTGTTTGAATCTTTAGGACTTTTTGAATTGAATTATCCATGTATAAATTATCTATGAATTATGATAAGACATTGTTGATAGGAATTATGAATTATAGAAAGTTCGTTTTAATTGTAAGTTGAGAATTTTGCTTGAGGACAAGCAAAAGCTTAAGTGTGGGGGTATTTGATAAACCGAAATAGTAACATATTTTAATCCCACATTTAACATACTTTTGGATGATTTATCCCTTTATTTATGTAAAAAGGTGCTCTTAATCCTTTCTTTTCATGTCTTATACTCAGGAAAGCACCCAAGAATAAAAAGAACGAGAAACGGGCTCAAAATGAACCAAAATGGGCCAAAGAAGAAATCGACACGGCCTGGACTAAAGCCCACACGGCCGTCCCTCCTCAAAATACTAGAACACGGCCTAATCATGATCTACACGGGCGTGTCCTCATTAGAAGTCTGAACACGGCCTGACCACGATTCACACGGGCGTGTGCCATGGCCGTGCCTCTGTCGTGGGGAAGAGTAATTTCACTCGGGAAAGGATACTTAGGGGCAAAGAAACCTATTTCAAAAGCCTATAAATACACCCTAAGTGTAACCTGAAAGGGGGGAGTCGACGGGCGGTCAGCTAGGCCAAGGAGCCGAGCCGAAAAGGTTAGATTTGTGGGAAACTCTTAAGGGATAGCCAGTTGATCCATCTCAAGAAGCCGGAATTCTACTCAAGACGAAAGATTTCTTCTTCAATTCCTTCATGGAGTTTTAGGGATTTCTTATGTTTTGTTTTATCTTTTCCTCTGAGATGTTTTTCTTTACTTTTATGAACTAAACCCTTCAGATGCCTGAAGGGGATGAAACCTAGATGAATCTTGTTATTGTTTTCTGAACTATATGATAAATACTTGATTTATTCTTAATTATGTGTGCTTAATTCTTGTGTTGATATTTCGCGGATATTAATTCAAGTATGATGTGCTTAGGTGGTGGAGAAAAAGTCCCTGCTTAAGAGTAGATCTAGCATAATTAAGCAGAGTTGATCGCGCGCCTAGAGATAGGGTGACGAGATTTTGCCGGATTAGGGTGAAACCTAATATGGGAATCAATAGATCGATTTACTGCTATTCTAGGGGGTTATTATTCGAGAAAGAGATTTTTGTTAATTAACCTAGGGTTAGACGTTATTCGCCTCGAGAGAGGGTTTAATATACGTTAGGGAGTCCTACGGATCAAGTCAAGTGAATAAATCGTCTGGTTCAGTGTTAGATAACAAGTGAAGTCTAGGTGGATTCTTCCTAAGGGTATTGTTTTAATCAACTGAGTTTTTCCCAAAGTATTTCTCCAATTCATTATTTTTGTCTTTGTGTCTTTAGCTTAGTAATTAGTTAATTTAGATTAATAAACAACTTCACTTATTTTAGGCTAAATAATAGAAAGAAAGTTAGTATCAGTACTTTTAGTTCCTTTGGGTTTGACAATCCGGTCTTACCTAAACTATACTACTGTTTGATAGTTGCACTTGCCTCAATCGTTGTCATAGTTAGTTTCCAGGTTCAATCATTATCTTTATAAATTTTAAAACTCTAACTTCACAGTGATCAACCTTCCCAAAATGCAAGAAATGTCAGTGGTAGTCAGAGAACTACGAATGATTCAGTTACGAGATCTGAAGCCAAAGTGTCTGCCAGAGCATATGCCATCCGAGCTCGTGAGAAAGCTTCATCTCCGGATGTTATAACGGGTATATTTACTCTTTATGATACTTCTGTGATTACATTGATAGACCCTGGTTCTACTCATTCGTATATATGCATGAACTTAGTATCCAGTAAGACTTTGCCTGTAGAATCTACTGAATTTGTTATTAAAGTATCAAACCCCTTAGGTAAAAGTGTCCTGGTTGATAGAGTATGCAAGAACTGTCCGTTGATGTTTAGAAATGTTTGTTTTTCGGCTGATTTGATGCTATTACCATTTGATGAGTTTGATATCATTTTGGGTATGGAATGGTTGACACTACATGATGCCGTTGTGAATTGCAAAAGAAAGACCATTGATTTAATATGTCAGAATCATGAAATAGTTCGGATTGAGTCTAGTGATTTGAATGGATTACCTGCTGTAATATCTGTGTTAACAGCTCAGAATTATTTGAGAAAAGGATATGAAGCTTATTTTGCTTATGTGATTGACTCAAAAGTAACTGAAAAGAAAGTTGAATCAGTGCCAGTGGTTTGTGAATTCCCTGATGTATTTCCTGAAGAATTGTCGGGATTACCTCCGATACGTGAAGTTGAATTTGGTATTGAATTGTTTCTGAAAACGACCCCTATTTCAATAGCTCCGTATAGAATGGCACCAACAGAGTTGAAAGAGTTAAAGTCACAGTTGCAAGAGTTGATTGACAGAGGGTTTGCAAGATCGGGTTTCTCACCTTGGGGTGCTCCTGTTTTGTTTGTGAAAAAGAAAGATGGCACGATGAGAATGTGCATTGATTATCGTCAGTTGAACAAGGTGACTATAAAGAACAAATATCCTCTGCCCAAAATTGATGATTTGTTCGACCAGCTGAAAGGAGCCACAGTGTTTTCAAAGATAGATTTGAGATCGGGATACTACCAGTTGTGAGTAAAAGATTCAGACATTCTGAAAACTGCTTTCAGAACGAGGTACGGGCATTATGAGTTTTTAGTTATGCCTTTCGAACTAACAAATGCTCCTGCCATTTTTATGGATTTGATGAACAGAATTTTCAGACCGTACTTAGATCAATTTGTTGTTGTATTCATTGACGACATCTTGATTTATTCATGTGATGAGATTGAGCATGCTGAGCATCTGAGAATTGTTTGCAAACTCTGCGAGATAAGCAATTGTACACAAAGTTTAGTAAATGTGAATTTTGGTTGCGAGAAGTTGGTTTTCTGGGACATATTGTATCAGCCTTTGGAATACGAGTTGATCCGAGTAAAATTTCTGCTATTCTGGAATGGAAACCTCCAAAGAATGTGTCAGAAGTTCGTAGTTTTCTGGGACTTGCTGGTTATTATCGATGGTTTGTAAAAGGATTTTCGATGATAGCTACTCGTTGACTAGATTGCTTCAGAAAGATGTGAGATTTGAATGGTCCGATAAATGTCAGAAAAGCTTTGATCAGTTGAAAATTTTGTTGACTGAAGCTCCAATTTTAATACAACCAGTGAAACACCCCAAACCCGGCCCACGAGCTTTGACCAGATTTGGTATGTTCCTCAAGTAAACCGGTTCAAAATTCTTTTGTTCTTAGGAAAACTTGTGTGATTTTAAGAAAAATATTATTTTGGGTTGGGCTTGTGTTGAAAACAGGTTCGTTTTATATTGAAATCCCTTTTATCTTAAATGACAAAATATTTAGGGTTTAGTTTAAAAGAAATCTTAATTAAATTTTAATAGATAAAATTCATAATCATAATAAATAAAAATAAGTGTAAAGTAATTCAACTATGGCCTTATGGCCTTATTACATCAAATAATTCCCAAAATAATTCAAAGTACTAAAATAAATTCAAGAGTCCTCAAAAATATAAACTTCATGTTGAGCATGGCCACCACAAGTTCTCGTAGTCCCGGTCCATCACTGCTTCATCACACGAAAAATGTTCCCCACCAGGTGAGTCAAATGCACTCAATGTGTACACGACACTAAATCATAATAGAATCAGGCATATCACATATTACACATTCAAAACATAGAATACATGTTATGATGCATTCCCAAACCCAAACCTAGTTGTCCATCCGCTACACACCCCCGTACCTGCCAGTCACACCGTGGGGACTACTAAGTCAACCCTCCATCCGCTACACTCCATCGAAGGCGCCATTGCGATGACGCGTGCTCATCGTCCATATAAAATTTGTGGCATAGCCACCAGATAATTGTGTCATGAGACACCACATTCGAGATGATGTAACCGGTTACCACATTCGAGATAATGTGACCAAGTCACCACATTCGGATAGTGAGACCGAAGTCGTCATATTCACTTCCCCTTTTTCATATAACCCGAATGCCCCATATTATTCACAGTATGCATATCATACTTAAATTCACATTCTTATCATATTTCACATGTTAAATATAACATATTTCGTAATCCTAATAGGAGTAGGAAACGTGCACAGAGTACTTTGTACCATATTATGGTACCTTAGCCACATTCTTATAAACATGCATATATTACATATTACCATAAATCTTATTAAAAGTTAGTGTGGGGTACACACCAGATTAAGCTTAAAATTTCCTTGAGATCCCGAAAAGCTTGATCTAATGCTTAGATCCTTAATCCCTACATTGATTTATCACTTATTACCTTAATAAAAAGCCATTCGGCCAAAACTCCAAATCCTAGTAGGATTAGTATTCTTACCTTGTTGCCGATTGGAACACCAACAAATCTCAAAACTGTTCCTTGTTTCACTAGGAATGTCAAAATCCCTAAAACCTTACGTTAGACTTAATCTTAATCATCAAACATAAATCAAGGCCTTTGGTCGAATATTCACATGTCTTACCTTAATCTTAGAAATCCCGAATACTCCTCCTTCTAGTCGACTACTCTGATAATCCCGAAAGGTCCTTCCATATTCGGCAACCATAATATGTATGGGGTTAGATTATCTCTCGGCTAATCTAAAAGAAAAGAATGGGAATCAAACTTGTTCTTACCTTTGAAGAAATCGACAGCACCTATGCTTGAAGCCCTTCCAAGATTCGGCTTTTGATGGATTGGAAAGAAAAGAAAAGGAAGAATAAAGATGGAGGATTCGGCTAGAACACAAGGTATTTCGGCTTGGCAAAAATAAAAGAAGAAGAAGATTTGGTGAAGAGAATTCGCAGAGAAAGGAGGAAGCACAAATTGATGAGTAGCCCTCCTTCCTTCCTTTTTTTATAGAAAATTATCATCTAAGGAGTCCCTTACTTGGCCACCACTCCTCTATCTAATAACTTTATCCTTTAATTATCACTTAAAATAAAAGATAATTCAAAGAACTATCCTTACTTAGCCGAAATTATTAAACTCAAAGTCCCTTACTTGGCCATCACTTCTCCTTATTTTCCTCTTTATCTCTTTATTCAAATTAAAAGAATTTAATCCAACAATTATCTCTTAAAAATAATGATAAATAAATCCCTTATCTATCCACTATTTATAAAAGAATAAAAGCTCTTAATTTATAGCCATGCCGTCCACCTCTCTGCTCCTTGTAGCAAAATAAAATTTCTTTTATTTGCTTCCCATGTGACTCGAACTTAGGCCCATTCCTCTTGCATATGGCGCCATTTCCATAAGCCCTAAGTGGCATCTTGGACCACTTTTCCAAGCTGTGTTTGTGTGTCAAATTTCACAAACTTTTTCTTTTAAGGCCACCTTGCCTTAATTTCCCCTTTTAAACCTTAAAACTCGTCATTTCTAGGTCATTTCTAAGTTTCCAAAATTTTTCGATCGGCTCTGTAAACTTGAAATTTCCTTACATTTCCATGACATTTCCTTACAAGACATTTCCTTACATTTCCGAGGTTCTAAAAATGTTCACTTTCCTCTTTTAAACTTAACATTTCCATACATTTCCAGGTTTCCAAAAGTGTTCAAAATATATTTGTAACACCCTGATTTAGGGGCTATGCAATTTGGGTATAATTCCAGTGTTGGAAGGTTTTTGGTGTTTTTGGATGTGTTTTAGAGGTTTAAGAATGCTTGGATGAGAAAGGAAGGGCTTAGGAAATTTTAGATTTTTAGTGTAAAAAGGGGAAATAGGGCAAGAAGGCCTTAAAATAATTTTATGGAGTTTATGACACAAGATAGACTTTGGCAAAGTGGCGATTGAGGCGCTGCTTGGGGGCTTTGGAAGGTGGCGCCTAAGTGAGCAAGGGTTCGAGTCCAAGCGGCAGCATTTTGGTTTTATTTTTGTTGGTGGTTATGGGCTGGAGTAGAAAGGGTTTAAGAATAAATGTTGGGGCTTTATGGCATAAAAATCAAAGTGGCCGAGTGGCCTGGGGCTTTGGAGGGAGGCGTGCGTGAGCTGGTCCCGTGTTCGAATCCAAGGCTGTGCAATTGAAGTTTTATTTTTATTTCACCCTTATTTTTGTAGCAGCTTGGTAAAGATTGGACGGCACATGGGTGAGTTGTTTAGTTCTTCTTGAATTCGGCTGGAAGGAGTGATAAGGGTGGGTTTTTATTATTTTTTTTTATTCTAGATAATGGTAGGATAATTTTAGGAGTATTTTATTTAGTTTAAAATTTGTAATTAGAAGATGAATTGCTGTTACTTTATTTTAATAGATAAGGTTAGATTAATGTTGTTTAGTTTTTTTTGAATTCGGTTGGTGGGAATCTTGCTTTATTTTATTTATTTTTTTTCTTCTCTGTTTATTGGGGGATTATTTTAGTTAGTTTTTATTAGTATTTTATTTATCTACTTAGTTATATTAAGTATAGGATTATTTTTATTTATCTATTTAAGTGTGGGATAATTATTTATTATTTATTATTTATTATTTATTATTAATTAGATTAAGTAGGGATAATTATTATTATTATTATTTTTTATTTTTTATTTATTATGATAAGTGGGATAATAGTAAAACAATTCAAGTTGTTTTTAACTAATTCAAATGGAATTGAATTAGTGAGGTGTTGGCCAAATCTTGGAGACTTCAAGGGGGGTTGGCCGAATGCTATAAATAGGGGAGGGTAGAGTGCTAGTTATTCATCAAGTCTTTTGCCTCTCCCTCTTGGTGTGTCGAAATTCCCTTCCCATATTTAGTTGTCACCTTGGTCGAAGGTGTTAAGTGTTTCTTTGTTGCTTGAAGACGAAATCTCCCTCGGTGTCCTAGTGGGGTTGGCCGAATCTTAAGCAAGAGTGGTAAGTATATTCTGTCCTTAGCAATCGTTTTATGAATTTCTTGTTGTAGTGGCCAAAACCGAATGATTGGCCTTAGTTTTGGTATGGCCGAATGTCATAGTGCCATTAAGTATAATCTCTTGTGTGTAGCCGAAAGAAGGAAGCATTGAGGAAGTCTCTTGGATTCGATCATCTAAGGGGCAAATCGACAAAGTACAGAGGAGCCTTTGAGATTTTAGATCGTTTCGGTAAGTAGTTAAATTGTAGTTGTTCGCTTGAGATTTTGTATTATGGTGTTTAACCAAAGGGTTCTAATTAAGTGATTACGATGGACGTGGATGCGAGTACCAGTCAAGGTGGGCAAGGGAAAGTCCCCATCCCAAAGTTCAAGAAGAGATCCGTTTCATTGTTCGAGATTGGCCACCGGGGTGTGGGCCAACACAGAAGAAACGTTAGGCGTAAAGTCGTAGTTTCGCTAGAGACGATAGCGTCGAGGATCGAGAGTCTAGAACTCCTAGTGATAAGGTGTGTAACTAACCCCTTTGTTTCCGGGTTTTATGTGTTATATGTTTTACTAACAAGTGCAATAATGAGTGTGCCATATATATACCCCAAAGGGTATGATGATGACCAGTTAGTAGCAAATTGGCTAATATGTGATGATTGATTTTTAATATGTGAGTATGCCTATGATTGTGAATAGCATGCACATGCATCATCTTCGCATTATATTATGTTACATGTGCATGGGTGGGATATGAAAAGAAGAATGCGGGTGTACTTAGTACGTGGTTGATGTCGACTTTGTGCTACATCGTGGATTGGCGCTGACCGAGGTCGCGTTGTGGATCTTTGCGATTTAGTTCGCGTGGTTACCTTGGTTGATATGGGCTTTATGCCATATCGTGGCTTGATGGATTGCTTTGTGTGCTCCATTGTGGTTTGATGTTGGCTATACGCTACATCGTGGATGGCATTGGTTGCCTCTTTGGAGGGAAAAGGAGAGGGTGACTCGATAGTCCCCGGTGTGTGGTAGGTTTGATATAGGGGGTGTGTAGCGGATGGACCCTAGGTTGGGTTGGGTATCATGATTGCATGGTTTCGTTATGACATGTGGATCGGTATGTTTTGGAAACATACGTGGAAATGGGCCAAGCCCGGTTGATATGTGGTTTATTGAGAAATGGGCCTAGCCCAAAGATGTGATGTGATTTGAATGTGGGCCAAGCCCGCATTGTGGTAAATGTTTAAATGAATATATATATATACTTGTTGCCTTTGATAATTGGGATATTATGTGGCTAAGCATGTGGGTGGATTTCAAGTGGTTATCTTACACATCGAATCAGTATGACTCACCCAACTTTTTAATCATCGCAGTGAGTCGTGACTAGTGGGCGGGTTGGAGTGGATACAAGGTGGCCCATGCGAAGCGGATTTTCATGCGAGAAGTTGACGTTTTTAATATTTTTATTTCAAGCATTTTAATTACTTGGTTTCAATTTATTTGATGTAATAAGGGCCACTATGATTACAATACTCTATTTAATTTTGTTGAAGTTTACATTATATTCAGAAATATTTTTATTAAAAAGGTTCATATTTTAGTAATTTATAACAATGTTTTAATTCAGAAATTTTCAACAAACTTATATTGTGTATTAAATTTTTGTGGACACAATTTTCCAAAGATAATAAATTTTCATGTTTTAAATTTTAAGTAAAGAAACATATTTTCACTAACATAACCAGATTCGGTCATAGTGAATAGGCCGGGTTTGGGGATGTTACAAATTGGTATCAGAGCCCGGTTCAAAACTCGGCTTTGAGGGTTTTGGGCCCAAAAACATTTTCAAAATGGGCTTTTAAAAAAAATATGGGCTTTTAGGAAATTATTTTCAGTTATTACGGCATGGCACTGTACCTTCAACCCGAGTCCACCAGGTAAGTACTTGAGACTTGTTAAGTAATTTGATATGTGAATTGTTATGGGCTTAGTTGGGCTCGTAGATTAGTGAACTAGGATCTGTTGAACCCTAGGACTAGTCTACTCAAACATATGCATAAAACTTAAAGCTACTAAACAAACCTGTGATTAAGTCGCCGAGTTTAGGTGTGGCAACCATTGTGCGCATGTCTAGGAGTGGATCCTAAGAGCACAGGTACTTAAGCGATCCTCGTGACTCACCTCCTCTTCGCTGGAATCCTACAGTGCGTAGCTACGGTTCACCTTAACCAAGAGGACTTGTTCATAGGCTAAACCCATTATTAAAACCCGAAAGGGATTTGCCTCACTGTTTTAAAACCCTTAGTTTTAAAATTTCAAAAAAAAAAAATAATAATAAAAAAAATACCCCTGTAGGAAAATGACGAAATTACCCCTGGGGTAGAAACGGGCAGAAAGGTCCGAATAGTGCATGTGTGTGGTGGATACCACTGAATGTTCCTTTAATGAGGAAGGAAGGTGTTCTTGTGGATGAATGAATGTGTGTATGAATGTGATTCCTTGAATTAGGGTAACAAACTGGAACTGAGACTTTGTGTGTTCGAAAGAACTACTTTAAAATACCCTTCTTTCATAAAATTTGCTCGTGGTTAAATAGTGGAACAATTTCTAATGCATAAAACTTGTTAATCGAGTTAAGTTGCGACGATAGAGATGAACTCTAGGGGCGCGGTAGAGGTAGAATGGCCGCATCGGAATCCGATAGGGTCCGCCATGGGTCGAAAAGTGAAGTGCCGCCACGGTGGGCGTAGAGGCAAGACCGACGAGGAGAAGATGACGCAAAGATGCTCGCGGGCCATGTTACGAATTTTAGAACGTGTAGCAGGAGCTAGTAGAGGAAATGGAACTCGAAAGTCGGTGTCGGAAAGGCTTAGATTGAACGGAGTGAGATCTTTAGAGGAATATCCGGAGTAGCTCC
This sequence comes from Gossypium sturtianum, assembly GCA_025698515.1. Classification (NCBI taxonomy): domain Eukaryota; kingdom Viridiplantae; phylum Streptophyta; class Magnoliopsida; order Malvales; family Malvaceae; genus Gossypium; species Gossypium sturtianum. The sequence continues at coordinate 131,256,832 of CM046948.1, forward strand.
GAACGTAGGGGAGTATTGGCTAGAAGCGATCGGAAGAATCATGGACGATTTGGACCGCACCAATGAAGAAAAGTCGAAGGGTCTTTGTTTCGTTGCTTCGCGACGGAAGCTTATCGTTGGTGGCTCACCGTCAAGCAAAGTGTACCGCGCATCGGCGGCGATTGGGACTTCTTTAAGGTTAAGTTTGAAGGAAAGTGCGTAGGAGCCGCTTATTTGGACTCGCAAAGGAAAGCGTTTCTAAATCTAGTACAAGGAAGTAAGTCGATAGCTGAGTACGGTGAAATTGCGTGCGACTTAGTCGAGATGCTAAGGGAATTGTGGCCACCGATTATGAGAGGTGCGTCCGGTTTGAGGACGGATTGCGAGATGAACTTCGACGCTTGATTGCTCCATGAGAGGAGAGAGACTTTGCGGTGCTAGTGGAGAAAGCTTCGGATTCTTGAAGAGGTTAAGAAGACTATAAGAGAAAACCGAGAAAAGAATAGGAGCGAGAATAAGAGAAATATTGGACCGTCAAAGATCGTTTGGAGATGCTCGAGAAAAGACCAAGGATTGAGAACCACAGTAAGTGCACTTGTACCAAAGGATCGGAATCGTTCTTGTGTTCAATGTGGAAGACCTCACACAGAGAGAGTGTTGGGGAAATAGTAAAGAATGCTTTCAGTGCGGATCTAAGGCACATTTAGTTAAGAATTGTCCTCAAGCGACGAGGGTCGTGGTTCAAGTCATGGAAGGAATGGTTCTAGTCGAGTCAACCAAGGATGTGATATTAGGTAAGCTCCTTTGCTTTGGTACATGCTTTAATTACTTTGTTTGATTACGATTTAGCCTTTTCTGTGTTGCTAAGAGAGGTGTTTCGAATTTTTAGCATGAACTTAGAGATTGTGTAGGTACGATAGCCTTAGTAAGATCAGAGTGCGCAACGTAAGCGTAAGGTGGTAAGATAGGTGTATGGACGTTTGTTAGTAAAGTAATTTCGAGGACGAAATTATTTTTAAGGAGGGTAGAATTGTAACACCCTGATTTAGGGGCTATGCAATTTGGGTATAATTCCAGTGTTGGAAGGTTTTTGGTGTTTTTGGATGTGTTTTAGAGGTTTAAGAATGCTTGGATGAGAAAGGAAGGGCTTAGGAAATTTTAGATTTTTAGTGTAAAAAGGGGAAATAGGGCAAGAAGGCCTTAAAATAATTTTATGGAGTTTATGACACAAGATAGACTTTGGCAAAGTGGCAATTGAGGCGCTGCTTGGGGGCTTTGGAAGGTGGCGCCTAAGTGAGCAAGGGTTCGAGTCCAAGCGGCAGCATTTTGGTTTTATTTTTGTTGGTGGTTATGGGCTAGAGTAGAAAGGGTTTAAGAATAAATGTTGGGGCTTTATGGCATAAAAATCAAAGTGGCCGAGTGGCCTGGGGCTTTGGAGGGAGGCGTGCAGCAGTTGGTCCCAGGTTCGAATCCAAGGTCAGTGCAATTGAAGTTTTATTTTTATTTCACCCTTATTTTTGCAAGACTTTGGTAAAGATTGGACGGCACATGGGTGAGTTGTTTAGTTCTTCTTGAATTAATTGGAAGGAGTGATAAGGGTGGGTTTTATTATTTTTTTATTCTAGATAATGGTAGGATAATTTTAGGAGTATTTTATTTAGTTTAAAATTTGTAATTAGAAGATGAATTGCTGTTACTTTATTTTAATAGATAAGGTTAGATTAATGTTGTTTAGTTTTTTTTGAATTCGGTTGGTGGGAATCTTGCTTTATTTTATTTATTTTTTTTCTTCTTTGTTTATTGGGGGATTATTTTAGTTAGTTTTTATTAGTATTTTATTTATCTACTTAGTTATATTAAGTATAGGATTATTTTTATTTATCTATTTAAGTGTGGGATAATTATTTATTATTTATTATTTATTATTAATTAGATTAAGTAGGGATAATAATTATTATTATTATTTTTTATTTTTTATTTATTATGATAAGTGGGATAATAGTAAAACAATTCAAGTTGTTTTTAACTAATTCAAATGGAATTGAATTAGTGAGGTGTTGGCCAAATCTTGGAGACTTCAAGGGGGGTTGGCCGAATGCTATAAATAGGGGAGGGTAGAGTGCTAGTTATTCATCAAGTCTTTTGCCTCTCCCTCTTGGTGTGTCGAAATTCCCTTCCCATATTTAGTTGTCACCTTGGTCGAAGGTGTTAAGTGTTTCTTTGTTGCTTGAAGACGAAATCTCCCTCGGTGTCCTAGTGGGGTTGGCCGAATCTTAAGCAAGAGTGGTAAGTATATTCTGTCCTTAGCAATCGTTTTATGAATTTCTTGTTGTAGTGGCCAAAACCGAATGATTGGCCTTAGTTTTGGTATGGCCGAATGTCATAGTGCCATTAAGTATAATCTCTTGTGTGTAGCCGAAAGAAGGAAGCATTGAGGAAGTCTCTTGGATTCGATCATCTAAGGGGCAAATCGACAAAGTACAGAGGAGCCTTTGAGATTTTAGATCGTTTGATGTAGTAGTTAAATTGTAGTTGTTAAGCTTGAGATTTTGTATTATGGTGTTTAACCAAAGGGTTCTAATTAAGTGATTACGATGGACGTGGATGCGAGTACCGAGTCCAAGGTGGGCAAGGAAAGTCCCCATCCCAAAGTTCAAGAAGAGATCCGTTTCATTGTTCGAGATTGGCCACGGTGTGGGCCAACGAAGAAGCGTTAGCGCGGCAAGTAGTTTCGCTAGAGCGATAGCGTCGAGGATCGAGAGTCTAGAACTCCTAGTGATAAGGTGTGTAACTAACCCACTGTTTCCGGGTTTTATGTGTTATATGTTTTACTAACAAGTGCAGTAATGAGTGTGCCATATATATACCCCTAAAGGGTATGATGATGACCAGGTTAGTAGCAAATTGGCTAATATGTGATGATTGATTTTTAATATGTGAGTATGCCTATGATTGTGAATAGCATGCACATGCATCATCTTCGCATTATATTATGTTACATGTGCATGGGTGGGATATGAAAAGAAGGTGCGGGTGTACTTGAGTGCGTGGTTGATGTCGACTTTGTGCTACATCGTGGATTGGCGCCCGATCGAGGTCGCGTTGTGGATCTTTGCGATTTAGTTCGCGTGGTTACCTTGGTTGATATGGGCTTTATGCCATATCGTGGCTTGATGGATTGCTTTGTGTGCTCCATTGTGGTTTGATGTTGGCTATACGCTACATCGTGGATGGCATTGGTTGCCTCTTTGGAGGAAAAGGAGAGGGTGACTCGATAGTCCCCGGTGTGTGGTAGGTTGGATAAGGGGTGTGTAGCGGATGGACCCTAGGTTGGGTTGGGTATCATGATTGCATGGTTTCGTTATGACATGTGGATCGGTATGTTTTGGAAACATACGTGGAAATGGGCCAAGCCCGAGTTGATATGTGGTTTATTGAGAAATGGGCCTAGCCCAGTATGTGATGTGATTTGAATGTGGGCCAAGCCAGTTGTGGTAAATGTTTAAATGAATATATATATATACTTGTTGCCTTTGATAATTGGGATATTATGTGGCTAAGCATGTGGGTGGATTTCGGTGGTTATCTTACACACTTTGAGTGCAGATGACTCACCCAACTTTTTAATCATCGCAGTGAGTCGTGACTAGTGGGCGGGTTGGAGTGGATACAAGGTGGCCCATGCGAAGCGGATTTTCATGCGTGAAGTTGACGTTTTGAATATTTTTATTTCAAGCATTTTAATTACTTGGTTTCAATTTATTTGATGTAATAAGGGCCACTATGATTACAATACTCTATTTAATTTTGTTGAAGTTTACATTATATTCAGAAATATTTTTATTAAAAAGGTTCATATTTTAGTAATTTATAACAATGTTTTAATTCAGAAATTTTCAACAAACTTATATTGTGTATTAAATTTTTGTGGACACAATTTTCCAAAGATAATAAATTTTCATGTTTTAAATTTTAAGTAAAGAAACATATTTTCACTAACATAACCAGATTCAGTCATAGTGAATAGGCCGGGTTTGGGGATGTTACAATATTCATAACACATAAGATATGTCATTTTGTACAATTAAACCAAAAATGCATAGGCCCTTTTCAGGATGTTACAGTTCTACCCTCCTTAAAAATAATTTCATTGTAACACCCTGAATTAGGGGTTGTTGAGAATTTAATTATTTTAAATATTTTCCCATGTGTGTGCTTGTAGAGTTAAATTCTAGGATTTATTTGACATGTTTAAGGGTCTAAAAATAACCCGAACTAGGCCTGACCCAGTGTTAAAAATTTATTTTTAAAGTGTGTACAAGGAAGGAGCTAGGTAACGATAGGGCTTAAATAAAATTTAAGGAAATTTGACACAAGGTTGTAATTGGCGTGTTGGCTTGATGACTTAAGGGCTTGCAAGGGAGGTCTTGGGTTCGAATCTTGGAAAGGGAGAATTTATTTTGTTTTTATTTTTGGGCGTTGAATGAAGGGGGCCAAAAATATGAAGGCCTTAAAAATAATTGGGGAAGGTTCGTAGAATGAATGAAAGTCCGGTGAGTAAGAGTGGCACAGGCGCCACTTGAGGGAGAGAAGTCTCGGGTTCGAGGAACGAAGGGAACATTTCTATTTTGGGTTTTGCGTTAAAGGCAGAAGGGCCGAGAGGTAGGCTTAAAATTAAAAGATAGGGTTCTATAGCAAGAAAGTCGGATGGGAGAGTTGGCACAGGGCGTTGGAGGGTCTGCTGTTAATTAACGTCCCTGGTTCGAATCTAAGAGGTAGCAAAATGAGTTTTTCTTTCCTTTTTATTTTGCTGCTAACGTGGGTGAAAAGTTTGGCCTGCACATGGCTCTTTGATGAGCATTCGGCTGGAGTTGGCAAGCACTTGGAGTCCTTGTTTTTTTTTATTTGATGGGATAAGATGGGGATATTAATTAGTTTTTAAATTGGATTTTTTTTATATTAATTCTAGGGATAATAAAAGATAAAGAAGATATTATTAAGATTAATTGGATTAATATATGAATAATCAACAAGAGTTGGCAAGAGAGAATTTAGGCCTTGGGATAATTCAAATTATTTTGAATTGGTTTAAACAAGTGGCCTAGAATGAATTAAGGTAGTGAAATGAATTTTAAACTCTTCAAAGAAGAGTGGACGGCAAGTATTAGAGGGAGGGGGTGCCGAATGCCTATAAAAACATCAACTTATCACTTGGTTTTTTTTTTTTCCCATTATTGCTATTAGCCGAAATTCTTATCACATTTTTCCTTCCACTATTTTCTTTCCATTATTTTCCTTCATAAAACCGAATACACCCATTTGAGGTGCCGAATTTCTTTCTCTATTTTTTTAAACGCCTAGGCCGAATATTGTACAAGGGGAGGCTTTCTTTTAATCGCTTTTGGGAAGGTAAGTGTGTTTGGCGAATGCCCATGTCCTCTTTTCCTTTCTTGTCGACTTTGATAAAGGTAGGTAATTGGTTTCGCAATTGTTGTTAAGGGTGCTAATCACTTGTTGAATCAAATCTGTCTAGGTGCTTGGGATTTTGAGATCGTCAAACTAAGCTTTCATTCGTGACTAATCGGGTAGTAAGTGGTGGTAAGGATCGATTTTCATGGATTTAACTTGCAAGTATACAAAGCCGAAGGCTATTAGCTTTATTTACTAATCGATGGTAGGGGTGAAGCGATTCGGGAATCGAGTGTTGTGATTAGTATCCAAGAGCATGAAGGTAAGGTTTCAGTTCACAAGGAACCCTCTCTAATAATTTAATTAGGCCGAATAGGCCATAAGACTAACCCATGAAGTTGGCCGAATATAGGACAAGTAGATCTGTGGAAACCAACTTTCTTTTCGGGATTTAGACTTCTCATCAACATCGTGTGTACATACACACTTATAATAGTTAATTAAGTGTATGTTATGTGTAAATCTGCTCTATGTAGATGTGGCAATAGTACCTTAATGGTACAAGCGAGGATCCCGTAAGTCTCTATATGTATGAGATGGATAATATGCTTTTGGGAAGCATGGATTATTTGATACATGTGATGTATGTATGTTCTGTTATTAACCGCTTGACATGGGTTGATGAGAGGAGGGGCGTGATATCGTCTTGACGAGCACCGTTGCTTTGGTAGCACACTGTGACTATATGTCACGAGAGGTTTGGTACCTCCGGAGGTTTGGTACCTCATAGCGACTTGTCCACTCGTGGTTAACACCACCGTGGGTTGGCCCCACTTGAGATATGGGATCGTCGCGGTGATTTGGTATCACACGATGGGTTGGCCCCATCACCCGATTTGTGTCTCACGGACACCGGTGCTTTGGTAGCACATTGTGACTATATGTCACCAGTGGTTTGGCACCACCAGTGTTTTGGTAACACATCGTGACTACGGTCACCAGTGGTTTGGTACCACGTGGGGTAGACAAAGGTGTTTGGTTGGCTAGGTTGGGTACATGATACTTTGCTTAATTAACTGTTATATGTTGTGTATGAAATGTTGTATTAACCGGGGAAGGGTTACATATCGAGTCTTGGTGACTCACCTTCTCCTTTAACATTTTTCAGTGACTCGTAGATGGCGGTTGAGGAGCCGGTGGGACTCGAGGCGGCCATGCAAAGGATTTTAATTTACCGAACTTTAAAGTTGTTTAATTTTTATTTTGGGTTGTAATAAGGCCTCCATAAACTATAGTTGCGTTTTATTTTTTTTTATGTTGGATATTTACTTAAAACTATGTCATTAAATTGAATTAAATCACATGTTTTCTTAAGTTAACACGAAAGAGTTTAATCGTGCCATCGGGTACACTTGAAAGCTGGTAAAACAATTAGACTTAATTAAAAATTCGAATTAGATCTAAAGGTAGCTTTAACTGACAAGCGAAACGAGGGTTTTCAATGGAAAATTAAATGTTTTTCAAATAAGCGTTCACAAGGGTTTACTTAGTAATAACTCAAATTCGGTCGTAGTGTTTGGGCCGGGTTTGGGTTATTCTGAATTGGTATCGAGCCCGTTCAAAGCTCGGTGTGTGGGGCCCAAGGCCCAAAAATGTTTTTGTAGGCCTTATGGTATGATTTACTGGTTTTTAAGCGGCATGGCCCGAGTCTCCTGCACCGATCCGCCTGTAAGTACATCTAAACCTTTTTGGGAAATATATTACGTAGAGAGGGGGGAAGCATGGAGCGTAGATAGACTTATAGGACTTGGACCCTAGGGTTAGATTACTCAAACACAACGCAAAGATAAGACTTAAAGAACTAAACCCACCTATGACTTAGTCAATGAGCTAGGGTGTGGTAACCCCCGTGACGCATGTCTAGGATTGGATCGGGAAGAGCTTGGTATTTAAGCGGTCCTCGTGACTCACCTCCTCTTCGCAGTATCCTGCAGTGCGTAGCTTCGGTTCACCCTAACTCGGAAGGCTCGGTGGTGTGGTAACCTCTCAATGCGCATGTCTAGAAAGGTTCGGTGAGAGCTTGGTATTTAAGCGGTCCGCGTGACCCACCTCCTCTTCACTTGAATTACGCACGGTGCGTAGCTTTGGTTCACCACGACCGGGGAGGGCTCGGTCATAGGCTAAACACAATGATTAAAACCCGAAAAAAAGGGAATCGACCATATTTTCAAAAAGAAGGGAATAATAAGCCTAATGTTTTAAAAAACGTATCCAATAACCCTCTTAAACCCTAGAACACTAGGTATACCATGTTTTCTCGGAAAACTTGACTTGTGAAAAATTACCGAAATACCCTAGGAGTAAAATTACCAAAATGCCCCCGACCCCTAAAATATTGATTCAATGATTTTGCCTAAAAATTTCAACTATTTTATAAAACATTCAATAATTAGCTTTGGGAATCGTCAAGAAAATATCTTGGCCCTGGAAAAGTACGAAAATACCCTCAGAGGGAAAAGACGAAAATACCACAGGTTAGAAATGGGCGAAATGTCCGATGAGTGAATAGGTATGGAAAGTATTAAGGAATGGATGCATGAACTTCTTTGTGTGAACTAGGATAGGAACTCAAACATTGTTTGCTCGAAAGAATCTCTCGATTAAACCTCATCCATAAAACTTCTTGCGAGTAATAAAGTGAAACAAATGCTAACGCATAAAATTTCTCTTAATCGATTAAAAGCGCGGTAGATAGAATGAGTTCTAGAGGGCGTGGGCGCCGTGGGCGTGGTAGGGGTAGGATGACGGTGTATGCAACCCGTCAGTCGGGACAAGGTTCGAAAAAATGAGGTACCATCGCCACCACCACCTCCTACTTTTAGAGTGAGGAGCCGGGAGCGGGCCGGTGGCGAGTCGGTGCTCGCATAGTCGTGTTGCGAGTCTTGGAGATGGTGGTGGGGCTGGTGGAAATGTTGGAGCTCGGAAATCGTCCCGGCGACTCCGATCTAACGGAGCGGAGGTATTCCGAGGTGTGTCGAGTGGCACCTAGTGCGCGAGAATCTTGGCTAGAGTCAACCCAAAAGGATCATGGATGATCTTGACTTTGACCGAGGAAGAGAAGCCGAAAGGCGCGCATGTCGCTTCTAAAGGATGAAGCGTGTCGATGGTGGCTAACGGTTCGAGATGGGGCTACAGCAGATGATTTGACTTGGGACTATTTTAGAGTTGCTTTTCAGAAGAAGTATGTGGGCACCAGCTATACTGATGCTCGGAGGAAAGCTTTTACGGGGTTAGTGCAAGGAACTAAGTCGATGTCGAGAATATGAGGCGAATTCTTAAGGTTGAGTAGATATGCTCGAGGCATTGTGTACTTGAACATGAGCGCTGTGTCCGCTTTGAGGACGGGCTTAGAGATGATTTGAGGTTGCTGATTGCCCCTCAGCAGGTTCGTGAGTTTTCGTCTCTAGTGGAAAAGGCTAAGGTAGCCGAAGGGATCAAGGAGACCGTAAGACGTAAGCATGATAGGAACAACCGAAGAGAGGCTTTGGATCGCTGGATCGGGCAAGAATGTGGAAAAGAGGGCTAGATTTGGGGAATCGAAAGAACCACAAAGCTTTGCTTTCGATGGCCACCTCGGTGTGTTAGATGCGGGAAATCCCATTCGTGACAATGTTTGGTTTGGAAGTAAAGGGTGCTTTGAATGTGGGTCATTCGATCACCGTGTAAGGGATTGTCCTCGAAAGCTAGCTAGGAACCAACCGGAGAGGGTCGAAACCGTGCTCGGGATAGAAACGAAGGACCACCACGGAGGGTCGAGGTGCGGCTAGAGGTAATGATAATGGTAACGGGCGTGGTCGAGGTGCTCAAGGTGCAGAGGCGAGGCAACCAAGGTTGGTTTATGCGGTTGGTCGTCGTGAGGAGGAAGATGTGCGGACTTGACAACGGGTAAGTTTCTTATTTTCTAATGCCCTTATTTGTCTTGGTTATGGTTACGTTAATTCACTCTTAGGTTGCTAGTAAAGTGTATGGAACTTGGATTATGAACATGGGGAATGTTTCTAAGGAGTATGATAGTTCTTTAAGATCGAGTGCGCAGCAGGTAGCGTGGTATGATGAGTTAAGGATGCACGATTAGACGGCAGTAAGTAATTTCGAGGACGAAATTATTTTAAGGGGTAGAATTGTAACACCACGAATTAGGGGTTGTTGAGAATTTAATTATTTTAAATATTTTCCCATGTGTGTGCTTGTAGAGTTAAATTCTAGGATTTATTTGACATGTTTAAGGGTCTAAAATAACTTGAACTAGGCTCGACCAGTGTTAAAAATTTATTTTTAAAGTGTGTACAAGGAAGGAGCTAGGTAACGATAGGGCTTAAATAAAATTTAAGGAAATTTGACACAAGGTTGTAATTGGCGTGTTGGCTTGATGACTTAAGGGCTTGCAAGGGAGGTCTTGGGTTCGAATCTTGGAAAGGGGAGAATTTATTTTGTTTTTATTTTTGGGCGTTGAATGAAGGGGGCCAAAAATATGAAGGCCTTAAAAATAATTGGGGAAGGTTCGTAGAATGAAAGTCCAGTGAGTAAGAGTGGCACAGGCGCCACTTGAGGGAGAGAAGTCTCGGGTTCGAGGAACGAAGGAACATTTCTATTTTGGGTTTTGCGTTAAAGCGCGTAAGGGCCGAGAGGTAGGCTTAAAATTAAAAGATAGGGTTCTATAGCAAGAAAGTCGGATGGGAGAGTTGGCACAGGGCGTTGGAGGGCTGCTGCTTTAAACGCGTCCCCTGGTTCGAATCTAAGAGGTAGCAAAATGAGTTTTTCTTTCCTTTTTATTTTGCCGCTAACGTGGGTGAAAAGTTTGGCTCTGCACATGGCTCTTTGATGAGCATTCTATTGGAGTTGGCAAGCACTTGGAGTCCTTGTTTTTTTATTTGATGGGATAAGATGGGGATATTAATTAGTTTTTAAATTGGATTTTTTTATATTAATTCTAGGGATAATAAAAGATAAAGAAGATATTATTAAGATTAATTGGATTAATATATGAATAATCAACAAGAGTTGGCAAGAGAGAATTTAGGCCTTGGGATAATTCAAATTATTTTGAATTGGTTTAAACAAGTGGCCTAGAATGAATTAAGGTAGTGAAATGAATTTTAAACTCTTCAAAGAAGAGTGGACGGCAAGTATTAGAGGGGAGGGGTGCCAATGCCTATAAAAACATCAACTTATCACTTGGTTTTTTTTCCCATTATTGCTATTAGCCGAAATTCTTATCACATTTTTCCTTCCACTATTTTCTTTCCATTATTTTCCTTCATAAAAACCGAATACACCCATTTGAGGTGCCGAATTTCTTTCTCTATTTTTTTTAAACGCCTAGGCCGAATATTGTACAAGGGGGAGGCTTTCTTTTAATCGCTTTTGGGAAGGTAAGTGTGTTTGGCCGAATGCCCATGTCCTCTTTTCCTTTCTTGTCGACTTTGATAAAGGTAGGTAATTGGTTTCGGCAATTGTTGTTAAGGGTGCTAATCACTTGTTGAATCAAATCTGTCTAGGTGCTTCGGATTTTGAGATCGTCAAACTAAGCTTTCATTCGTGACTAATCGGGTAGTAAGTGGTGGTAAGGATCGATTTTCATGGATTTAACTTGCAAGTATACAAAGCCGAAGGCTATTAGCTTTATTTACTAATCGATGGTAGGGGTGAAGCAGATTCGGAATCGAGTGTTGTGATTAGTATCCAAGAGCATGAAGGTAAGGTTTCGTGTTCACAAGGAACCCTCTCTAATAATTTAATTAGGCCGAATAGGCCATAAGACTAACCCATGAAGTTGGCCGAATATAGGACAAGTAGATCTGTGGAAACCAACTTTCTTTTCGGGATTTAGACTTCTCATCAACATCGTGTGTACATACACACTTATAATAGTTAATTAAGTGTATGTTATGTGTAAATCTGCTCTATGTAGATGTGGCAATAGTACCTTAATGGTACAAGCGAGGATCCCGTAAGTCTCTATATGTATGAGATGGATAATATGCTTTTGGGAAGCATGGATTATTTGATACATGTGATGTATGTATGTTCTGTTATTAACCGCTTGACATGGGTTGATGAGAGGAGGGGCGTTGATATCGTCTTCGACGAGCACCGTTGCTTTGGTAGCACACTGTGACTATATGTCACCGGGTTTGGTACCTCCGGAGGTTTGGTACCTCATAGCGACTTGTCCCCGTGGTTAACACCACCGTGGGTTGGCCCCACTTGAGATATGGGATCGTCGCGGTGATTTGGTATCACACGATGGGTTGGCCCCATCACCCGATTTGTGTCTACGGACACGGTGCTTTGGTAGCACATTGTGACTATATGTCACCAAAGGGTTTGGCACCACCAGTGTTTTGGTAACACATCGTGACTACGGTCACCAGTGGTTTGGTACCACGTGGGGTAGACAAAGGTGTTTGGTTGGCTAGGTTGGGTACATGATACTTTGCTTAATTAACTGTTATATGTTGTGTATGAAATGTTGTATTAACCGGGGGAAGGGTTACATACTGAGTCTTGGTGACTCACCTTCTCCTTTAACATTTTTCAGGTGACTCGTAGATGGCGGTTGAGGAGCCGGTGGGACTCGAGGCGGCCATGCAAAGGATTTTAATTTACCGAACTTTAAAGTTGTTTAATTTTTATTTTGGGTTGTAATAAGGCCTCCATAAACTATAGTTGCGTTTTATTTTTTTCTATGTTGGATATTTACTTAAAACTATGTCATTAAATTGAATTAAATCACATGTTTTCTTAAGTTAACACGAAAAGAGTTTAATCGTGCCATCGGGTACACTTGAAACCTGTAAAACAATTGGACTTAATTAAAAATTCGAATTAGATCTAAAGGTAGCTTTAACCGCACAAATCAAAACGAGGGGTTTTCAATGGAAAATTAAATGTTTTTCGAAATAGCGTTCACAAGGGTTTACTTCGTAATAACTCAAATTCGGTCGTAGTGTTTGGGCCGGGTTTGGGTTGTTACATTCATCCTCAAAATTACTTATTAACGAATAATCGTACATCTTAACTCACCGCACTACGCTTATTCTGCGCACTCTGATCTTAATAGAACCATCATACTTTCTAGGCACAGTCTCTAAGTTCACGTCCCCTAGAACTCATTTCTAACGTCGCGATTTAATCGATTAAAAAGTTTTATGCATCGTAAATTTTGTTCCACCGATTATTCGCGAACAGTTTTATGAAAAGAGATGTTCAGAAGTAGTTCTTTCGATCAACCAAAGTTTCTAGTTCAAGTTCACTACTCTAACTCAGGGAGTCACATTCACATTCATAAGAAGAGACACATGATGTCACATTCATTCACAACATCATTCACTACACTTTTATGGCCATTCCATCCATTTCCCTACCCAGGGGTAATTTCGTCATTCGTCCTACCAGGGTATTTTCGTAATAAATCAGGGTCAATTTAAAAATCTTTACAAATCAAAGGTTATTTCAGAATTTACAAAAACTCGGGGTTTATTTTGAAAATTTGTTTTCCAAATCAGAGGTGTTGCAAAATTTTTGGAAATCAGGGTCATTTTGGTAATTTTTCTCCAAATCAAGGTATTTTTGATAATTTACAAATTAGGGTTTTTGAACATTGATAAAATAATGAAATTTTGGCAAAACTGTTGGGTAGTTGGTCATTTTATAAACCAAGGGTATTTTGGCAATTTTACCACTAGGGGCATTTTTGTATAAATCGGAAATCTTTCGAAAAATTTTGTAAAGATGGTTTTCATGAATTTAGAAGAGAGTTTTAAGAGTTCTAAAACTAGGGTTTATAAAAACACGGCTAGTTCCCTTTCGGGTTTTAGTCATTGTGTTTAGCCTATGACCGAGTCCTCTTGGTTAGGGTGAACCGAAGCTACGCACTGCAGGATTCCAAATGAAGAGGAGGTGAGTCACTAGGACTGCTTAAGTACCAGGCTCTTCCGGATCCAATCCTAGACATGCGCACAATGGTTACCACACCCTAACTCGGCGTCTTAGTCATAGGTTTGTTTAATGGTCCTTAAGTCTTGTGCAATAGTTGGGGTAGACTAGTCCTAGGGTTCAAGTACCTATCATGCTATTCTACGTTCCATTCCACTTCTACCCTTCTACAAATCATAATATAAATCACATAATAGATAGGGGTACTTACCTGGTGGACTGCGGGTCGGAGACTTTGGTGCCATGCCAGAAAACCTGCTCATCTTCAAAAATACTTTCATAAAACTCATTTGGACTCGATTTGAAAACGTTTTGGGCCTTAGCCCACAGGCCGAGAGTTTAAAACTGGCTCGATACTAAATCAAAACACCCCAAACCCGCCCACGAGCTTTGACCAGATTTGGTATGTTCCTCAAGTAAACCGGTTCAAAATTCTTTTGTTCTTAGGAAAACTTGTGTGATTTTAAGAAAAATATTGTTTTGGGTTGGGCTTGTGTTGAAAACAGGTTCGTTTTATATTGAAATCCCTTTTATCTTAAATGACAAAATATTTAGGGTTTAGTTTAAAAGAAATCTTAATTAAATTTTAATAGATAAAATTCATAATCATAATAAATAAAAATAAGTGTAAAGTAATTCAACTATGGCCTTATGGCCTTATTACATCAAATAATTCCCAAAATAATTCAAAGTACTAAAATAAATTCAAGAGTCCTCAAAAATATAAACTTCATGTTGAGCATGGCCACCACAAGTTCTCGCTGTCCCGGTCCATCACTGCTCATCACCAAAAATGTTCCCCAACGGGGTGAGTCAAACAGACTCAATGTGTACACGACACTAAATCATAATAGAATCAGGCATATCACATATTACACATTCAAAACATAGAATACATGTTATGATGCATTCCCAAACCCAAACCTAGTTGTCCATCCGCTACACACCTCCGTACCTGCCAGTCACACCGTGGGGACTACTAAGTCAACCCTCCATCCGCTACACTCCATCGAAGGCGATCATTGCGAATGACGTGCTCATCGCCCATATAAAATTTGTGGCATAGCCACCAGATAATTGTGTCATGAGACACCACATTCAGATAATGTAATCGAAGTTACCACATTCAGATAATGTGACCGAAGTCACCACATTCAGATAGTGAGACCGAAGTCGTCATATTCACTTCCCCTTTTTCATATAACCCGAATGCCCCATATTATTCACAGTATGCATATCATACTTAAATTCACATTCTTATCATATTTCACATGTTAAATATAACTTATTTCGTAATCCTAATAGGAGTAGGAAACGTACCTGAGTACTTTGTACCATATTATGGTACCTTAGCCACATTCTTATAAACATGCATATATTACATATTACCATAAATCTTATTAAAAGTTAGTGTAGGGTACACACCTGATTCACTTAAAATTTCCTTGAGATCCCGAAAAGCTTGATCTAATGCTTAGATCCTTAATCCCTACATTGATTTATCACTTATTACCTTAATAAAAAGCCATTCGGCCAAAACTCTAAATCCTAGTAGGATTAGTATTCTTACCTTGTTGCCGATTGGAACACCAACAAATCTCGAAACTGTTCCTTGTTTCACTAGGAATGTCAAAATCCCTAAAACCTTACGTTAGACTTAATCTTAATCATCAAACATAAATCAAGGCCTTTGGCCGAATATTCACATGTCTTACCTTAATCTTAGAAATCCCGAATACTCCTCCTTTTAGTCGACTACTCTGATAATCCCGAAAGGTCCTTCCATATTCGGCAACCATAATATGTATGGGGTTAGATTATCTCTCGGCTAATCTAAAAGAAAAGAATGGGAATCAAAATTGTTCTTACCTTTGAAGAAATCGACAAAGACCTATGCTTGAAGCCCTTCCAAGATTCGGCTTTTGATGGATTGGAAAGAAAAGAAAAGGAAGAATAAAGATGGAGGATTCGGCTAGAACACAAGGTATTTCGGCTTGGCAAAAATAAAAGAAGAAGAAGATTTGGTGAAGAGAATTCGGCAGAGAAAGGAGGAAGCACAAATTGATGAGTAGCCCTCCTTCCTTCCTTTTATAGCCGAAATTATCATCTAAGGAGTCCCTTACTTGGCCACCACTCCTCTATCTGATAACTTTATCCTTTAATTATCACTTAAAATAAAAGATAATTCAAAGCAACTATCCTTACTTAGCCGAAATTATTAAACTCAAAGTCCCTTACTTGGCCATCACTTCTCCCTTATTTTCCTCTTTATCTCTTTATTCAAATTAAAAGAATTTAATCCAACAATTATCTCTTAAAAATAATGATAAATAAATCCCTTATTTATCCACTATTTATAAAAGAATAAAAGCTCTTAATTTATAGCCATGTGCCGTCCACCTCTCTCTCCTTGTAGCAAAATAAAATTTCTTTTATTTGCTTCCCATGTGACTCGAACTTAGGCCCATTCCTCTTGCATATGGCGCCATTTCCATAAGCCCTAAGTGGCATCTTCTGACCACTTTTCCAAGCCTGTTTGTGTGTCAAATTTCACAAACTTTTTCTTTTAAGGCCACCTTGCCTTAATTTCCCTTTTAAACCTTAAAACTCGTCATTTCTAGGTCATTTCTAAGTTTCCAAAATTTTTCGATCGGCTCAGTAAACTTGACATTTCCTTACATTTCCATGACATTTCCTTACAAGACATTTCCTTACATTTCCGAGGTTCTAAAAATGTTCACTTTCCTCTTTTAAACTTAAAATTTCCATACATTTCGGTGTTTCCAAAAGTGTTCAAAATATATTCATAACACATAAGATATGTCATTTCGCACAATTAAACCAAAAATGCATAGGCCCTTTTCAGGATGTTACGCTTCTACCCTCCTTAAAAATAATTTCGTCCTCTCGAAATTACTTATTAACGAATAATCGTACATCTTAACTCACCGCACTACGCTTATGTCTGCGACTCGATCTTAATAGAACCATCATACTTTCTAGGCACGCCTCTAAGTTCACGCCCCTAGAACTCATTTCTAACGTCGCGATTTAACTGATTAAAAAGTTTTATGCATCGTAAATTTTGTTCCACTCGATTATTCGCGAACAGCTTTATGAAAAGAGATGTTCGTAAGTAGTTCTTTCGATCAACCAAAGTTTCTAGTTCAAGTTCACTACTCTAACTCAGTGAGTCACATTCACATTCATAAGAAGAGACAAATGATGTCACATTCATTCACAACATCATTCACTACACTTTTATGGCCATTCCATCCATTTCCCTACCTGGGGTAATTTCATCATTCGGTCCTACTGTGTATTTTTGTAATAAATCGTGGTCAATTTAAAAATCTTTACAAATCAAAGGTTATTTCAAATTTACAAAAACTCTGGGTTTATTTTGAAAATTTGTTTTCCAAATCGAGAGGTGTTGCAAAAATTTTGAAAATCAGGGTCATTTTGGTAATTTTATAAGTTAGGGGCAATTTCGTAATTTTTCTCCAAATCAAGGTATTTTTGATAATTTGCAAATTAGGGTTTTTGAACATTGATAAAATAATGAAATTTTGGTAAAACTGTTGGGTAGTTGGTCATTTTATAAACCAAGGGTATTTTGGCAATTTTACCACTAGGGGCATTTTTGTATAAATCGGAAATCTTTCGGAAAATTTTGTAAAGATGGTTTTCATGAATTTAGAAGAGAGTTTTAAGAGTTCTAAAACTAGGGTTTACAAAAACACGGCTAGTTCCCTTTCGGGTTTTAGTCATTGTGTTTAGCCTATGACCGAGTCCTCTTGGTTAGGGTGAACCGAAGCTACGCACTGCAGGGATTCCAAATAAGAGGAGGTGAGTCACTAGGACCGCTTAAGTACCGTGCTCTTCCGGATCCAATCCTAGACATGCGCACAATGGTTACCACACCCTAACTCCTGGCCTTAGTCATAGGTTTGTTTAATGGTCCTTAAGTCTTATGCAATAGTTGGGGTAGACTAGTCCTAGGGTTCAAGTACCTATCATGCTATTCTACGCTCCATTCCACTTCTACCCTTCTACAAATCATAATATAAATCACATAATAGATAGGGTACTTACCGGTGGATCATGGGTCGGAGAGACTTAGGTGCCATGCCGTAAAACCTGCTCATCTTCAAAAATACTTTCATAAAACTCATTTGGGCTCGATTTGAAAACGTTTTGTGCCTTAGCCCACAGGCCGAGAGTTTAAAACTGGGCTCTGATACCAAAATGAAACACCCCAAACCCGGCCCACGAGCTTTGACCAGATTTGGTATGTTCCTCAAGTAAACCGGTTCAAAATTCTTTTGTTCTTAGGAAAACTTGTGTGATTTTAAGAAAAATATTGTTTTGGGTTGGGCTTGTGTTGAAAATGAGTTCGTTTTTATATTGAAATCCCTTTTATCTTAAATTACAAAATATTTAGGGTTTAGTTTAAAAGAAATCTTAATTAAATTTTAATAGATAAAATTCATAATCATAATAAATAAAAATAAGTGTAAAGTAATTCAACTACGGCCTTATGGCCTTATTACATCAAATAATTCCCAAAATAATTCAAAGTACTAAAATAAATTCAAGAGTCCTCAAAAATATAAACTTCATGTTGAGCATGGCCACCACAAGTTCTACCGTCCCGGTCCATCACTGTTCATCACCTGAAAAATGTTCCCCAACGGGGTGAGCCAAACAGACTCAATGTGTACACGACACTAAATCATAATAGAATCAGGCATATCACATATTACACATTCAAAACATAGAATACATGTTATGATGCATTCCCAAACCCAAACCTAGTTGTCCATCCGCTACACACCCCCGTACCTGCCAGTCACACCGTGGGGACTACTAAGTCAACCCTCCATCCGCTACACTCCATCGAAGGCAGTCGCTGCAGTCGACGTGCTCATCGCCCATATAAAATTTGTGGCATAGCCACCAGATAATTGTGTCATGAGACACCACATTCAGATAATGTAATCGAAGTTACCACATTCAGATAATGTGACCAAGTCACCACATTCGAGATAGTGAGACCGAAGTCGTCATATTCACTTCCCCTTTTTCATATAACCCGAATGCCCCATATTATTCACAGTATGCATATCATACTTAAATTCACATTCTTATCATATTTCACATGTTAAATATAACTTATTTCGTAATCCTAATAGGAGTAGGAAACGTACCTGAGTACTTTGTACCATATTATGGTACCTTAGCCACATTCTTATAAACATGCATATATTACATATTACCATAAATCTTATTAAAAGTTAGTGTAGGGTACACACCTGATTCGCTTAAAATTTCCTTGAGATCCCGAAAAGCTTGATCTAATGCTTAGATCCTTAATCCCTACATTGATTTATCACTTATTACCTTAATAAAAAGCCATTCGGCCAAAACTCCAAATCCTAGTAGGATTAGTATTCTTACCTTGTTGCCGATTGGAACACCAACAAATCTCGAAACTGTTCCTTGTTTCACTAGGAATGTCAAAATCCCTAAAACCTTACGTTAGACTTAATCTTAATCATCAAACATAAATCAAGGCCTTTGGCCGAATATTCACATGTCTTACCTTAATCTTAGAAATCCCGAATACTCCTCCTTTTAGTCGACTACTCTGATAATCCCGAAAGGTCCTTCCATATTCGGCAACCATAATATGTATGGGGTTAGATTATCTCTCGGCTAATCTAAAAGAAAAGAATGGGAATCAAAATTGTTCTTACCTTTGAAGAAATCGACAAAGACCTATGCTTGAAGCCCTTCCAAGATTCGGCTTTTGATGGATTGGAAAGAAAAGAAAAGGAAGAATAAAGATGGAGGATTCAATTAGAACACAAGGTATTTCGGCTTGGCAAAAATAAAAGAAGAAGAAGATTTGGTGAAGAGAATTCGGCAGAGAAAGGAGGAAGCACAAATTGATGAGTAGCCCTCCTTCCTTCCTTTTATAGCCGAAATTATCATCTAAGGAGTCCCTTACTTGGCCACCACTCCTCTATCTGATAACTTTATCCTTTAATTATCACTTAAAATAAAAGATAATTCAGCAACTATCCTTACTTAGCCAAAATTATTAAACTCAAAGTCCCTTACTTGGCCATCACTTCTCCCTTATTTTCCTCTTTATCCCTTTATTCAAATTAAAAGAATTTAATCCAACAATTATCTCTTAAAAATAATGATAAATAAATCCCTTATTTATCCACTATTTATAAAAGAATAAAAGCTCTTTATTTATAGCCATGTGCCGTCCACCTCTCTGCTCCTTGTAGCAAAATAAAATTTCTTTTATTTGCTTCCCATGTGACTCGAACTTAGGCCCATTCCTCTTGCATATGGCGCCATTTCCATAAGCCCTAAGTGGCATCTTTAGACCACTTTTCCAAGCCTGTTTGTGTGTCAAATTTCACAAACTTTTTCTTTTAAGGCCACCTTGCCTTAATTTCCCCTTTTAAACCTTAAAACTCGTCATTTCTAGGTCATTTCTATGTTTCCAAAATTTTTCGATCGGCTCTGTAAACTTGACATTTCCTTACATTTCCATGACATTTCCTTACAAGACATTTCCTTACATTTCCGAGGTTCTAAAAATGTTCACTTTCCTCTTTTAAACTTAACATTTCCATACATTTCCAGTTTCCAAAAGTGTTCAAAATATATTCATAACACATAAGATATGTCATTTCGCATAATTAAACCAAAAATGCATAGGCCCTTTTCGTGATGTTACAGCTTCTACCCTCCTTAAAAATAATTTCGTCCTCGAAATTACTTATTAACGAATAATTGTACATCTTAACTCACCGCACTACGCTTATGTCGCGCACTCTGATCTTAATAGAACCATCATACTTTCTAGGCACGCTCTCTAAGTTCACGCCCCTAGAACTCATTTCTAACGTCGCGATTTAATCTGATTAAAAAGTTTTATGCATCGTAAATTTTGTTCCACTCGATTATTCGCGAACGCTTTATGAAAAGAGATGTTCGTAAGTAGTTCTTTCGATCAACCAAAGTTTCTAGTTCAAGTTCACTACTCTAACTCGTGAGTCACATTCACATTCATAAGAAGAGACACATGATGTCACATTCATTCACAACATCATTCACTACACTTTTATGGCCATTCCATCCATTTCCTACCCAGTGGGTAATTTCATCATTCGTCCTACCAGGTATTTTCGTAATAAATCGTGGTCAATTTAAAAATCTTTACAAATCAAAGGTTATTTCAGAATTTACAAAAACTCGGGGTTTATTTTGAAAATTTGTTTTCCAAATCAGAGGTGTTGCAAAAATTTTGGAAATCAGGGTCATTTTGGTAATTTTATAAGTTAGGGGCAATTTCGTAATTGTAACACCCTAAATTAGGGGTTGCTGAGAATTTAAGTATTTTAAATACTTTCCCATGTGCGTACTTGAAGGGTTAAAATTCTAGGATTTATTTGGCATATTTAAGGGCCTAGAATTAACCCCGAGTTAGGCTTGACCTAGTGTTAAAATTTCTTTTAAGTGTCTAAAAGGAGGAAGTTAGGCGAGATAGGGGTTAAGTAAAAATTTGGGAAAATGTGGCACAAGGAATAGGTTTGGTTCAATTGGCTGGGTGCGTTTAAGGGGGGTAGCAAGGGCCTGGTTCAAGGCACGGCAAACAAAGAAGGGGGTTTTAATTTTTGGGTGTGGCATTACAAATGGAAGGAGGCTTTAAAAGAGATGGGGCGACTTTAAGACACAAAAGAACTCATTGGCAAAGTGGTGCCCGTGCGCCACTTAGAGCTGGAGGTGTGCGTGGGCGCAGTTCGAGGGCTGGAGCGGCATTTTTGGCATCTTTATTTTGTTATGTGGTGATGGGCTGAAGAAGGAAGGATTTAAAAATAAATAAGGGGGCTTTATGGCATGAAAGGCGGGTGGAAGAGTTGGCAAGGGCGCTGGAAGAAGGGCGATCGTCAGTCTTGGTTTCAATCTCAAGAATTTGCAGTAGGTTTTTATTTTATTTTCTTTGGCGTGAAAATGGAGTGGCTCGCACGTGGTTTTGTTTCTTTCTTGAACATTCGGCTGAGTTTGACAAGCTTTTGGTTTTTTTGTTTTTCTATTATTTTGATAGGATATTGTGGATAGATAAGGATAATAAGGATGTTATTTTATTTATTTAAATGGATCATCATTGGATTAAATTATGATAAGTTAGCGGAGGAAAAGTAGGTATGTGGCTAATTCAAATTATTTTGAATTAGTTCAAGTTAGTGGCTAGGAGAATTTCAAGGAATTGATTGGAAATTGAACTCCTTGTTGAAAGGAGTGGACGGCAAGCTTGAGGGGAGGGGGTGCCAATCCTTTTTAAGGCACATACTTATCACTTTAATTCCTTTTCTTCATTCTTGCACATAGCCGAATTTCACAGGAGAGCAACTTTTCTATTTTCATTCTTTTATAAACGTGTTCAAAGTCCCAAAACCCCAATCTTTTGTTTCTCTTTTGCCAAATCCCATCCTCAATTCCCTTTTCTTTATTCATTTGCTTTGGCCGAATATTCACTCCTCTGTTGCAAACCTTAAACACCTTTTCCCTCATTATTTTTCTCTCTAGCCAAGTACTCCACACCTTGGTGCCGAATCTCTCTTTTCCTATTTGGTGTATCTTTGGTCGATTATTAAAGCAAGGGTAAGTATGCGAAAAACTCTCCCACACTATTATTTTCCTATGTCGACTTGGTTATAAGAGAAAAGCCGAAATTTGTTTGGTGGCTAAGCAATGTTGGAACGATCTTGTTTAGGTGCCGAGATTCTAAGGTGTTCGTTCTAAGCTGTCATTCTTTGTCAACCGAAATTGGTAAGTGTGGGTAAGGCCTATGTTGTATTCAAAAGCCGGAAAGTTTTGATTATTAGTTTTACTTACTAATCAATGGTGATTGACGAGCAGATTTGGGAATCAAGTATTGCGATTAGTATCCAAGAGTGTGAAGGTGAGATTTCGGGTTCACAAGGAACCCCTCTCTAATAATTTGATTTGGCCGAATAGGCCATAATACTAACCCAAGTGTTGGCCGAATATAGGACCAAGTGAGATCTAGGGTGGCCAACGTTTCTTTTTCGGATTTAGGGCATCCAAAGGTGACAGGTGTGTACATACACACTTATAATTGATTAAATGTACTAAACTGTTGTGTGTGCTAACCGGATCTGTGTAGATTCGGGATTAATACCATGAAAGGTATGAGCAGGGAACAAGGTAAGTCCCTGTTGACTATGAAATATTTTAAGATGCTTTTGGGAAGCATGGTGTGTCTAGTACACGTTGCTTATTTATTGATGATATAAACCTGTATATGTGATTAAGTATGTGGTAGCATAAATTATGTGATATAAATATTGATGTGGGATTGATTGAGTGGAGGGGCGGTGATGTTTCGTCTTGACGAGCACCGTTGTTTTGGTAACTCACCGTGACTATATGTCACCGAGGTTTGGTACCTCCGCAGGTTTGGTACCTCATAGCGACTTGTCCCCGTGGTTAACACCACCGTGGGTTGGCCCCACTTGAGATATGGGATCGTCTGCGCGGTGATTTGGTATCACACGATGGGTTGGCCCCATCACCCGATTTGTGTCTACGGACACCGGTGCTTTGGTAGCACATTGTGACTATACGTCACCAAAGGTGGTTTGGCACCACCAGTGTTTTGGTAACACATTGTGACTACGGTCACCAAAGGTTTGGTACCACATGGGGTAGACAAAGGCGTTTGGTTGGTTAGGTTGGGCACACGATACTCTGCATATTAATCGTTATATGTTGTGTATGAAATGTTGTTTTTTTAAAATGGGGAAAGGGTTACATACTGAGTCTTGGTGACTCACCCTCTCCTTTAACATTTTTCAGGTGACTCGTAGATGGCGGTTGAGGAGCCGGTTGGACTCGAGGTGGCCATGCAGTGGACTTAAATTTATTGAACTTTAAATTTGGTTATTTCATTTTGGTTGTAATAAGGCCTCCATAAACTTTATTTGTGTTTTTTTTATGTTGGATATTTACTTTAAACTATATTATTGAAACTGAATTGGAAGCACATGTTTTCTTAAATTAACACGAAATTGTTTTATCGTGTCATCGGGCAAACTTGAAACTTGTATAATAACTGGACTTAATTAAACTTCCAAATTAAATCTAAGTATAGTTTCGGCAAGATAACCAAAAACGAGAAGTTTTCAACAAAGCTTAAATTGGTTTTAAAATGGTTCTCAAATTGTTTTCTCTGTAGCAAACCAAATTCGGTCGTAGCGTTTGGGCCGGGTTTGGGGTGTTACAAAATGGTATCAGAGCCAGGTTCAAAGCTCGGCTGTGGGGGCCCAAGGCCCAAAAATGTTTTGGTAGGCCTTATGGAATGATTTTTGGTTTTTGAACAGCATGGCCCGAGTCTCCGGTACCAATCCGCCCAGGTAAGTATATCTAAACCTCTTGGTGAATTATATTCTGTAGAAGGGTAGGAAGCATGGAACGTAGATAGACTTATAGGACTTGGACCCTAAGGTTAGATTACTCAAACACAAACGAAGCATAAGATTTAAGGAACTAAACCAACCTATGACTTAGTCAATGAGCTAGGGTGTGGTAACCCCTGTACGCATGTCTAGGATTGGATCCGGAAGAGCCTGGTATTTAAGCAAATCCCTCGTGACTCACCTCCTCTTCGCAGTATCCTACCCGGTGCGTAGCTTCTGCTCACCCTAACTCGAGAGGCTCGGTGGTGTGGTAACCTCAGGCGCATGTCTAGAAAGGTTCAAGTGAGAGCTTGGTATTTAAGCGGTCCGCGTGACCCACCTCCTCTTCACTCGACTTCTGCTGCAGTGCGTAGCTTTGGTTCACCCCGACCCGGGAGGGCTCGGTCATAGGCTAAACACAATGATTAAAACCCGAAAAGGGAATTAACCATGTTTTCAAAAAGAATGAAACAACAAACCCTAATGTTTTCAAAACTTGTGCAATAACTTTCTCAAATCCTAGAACATTACTTTTACAACGTTTTTTCTCGAAAAACTTGACTTGTGAAAAATTACAGAAATACCCTTAGGAGTAAAATGACCAAAATGCCCCTGACCCATAAAATATTAATTCAATAGTTTTGCCCAAAAATTTTAGCTATTTTACAAATATTCAACAACTTAGCTTTGGAAATCATCAGCAAAATATTTTGGTTCGGGAAAATTACGAAAATACCCCTGTAGGAAAAAGACGAAAATACCCCTGGGATAGAAATGGGCAAAAATGTCCGATGAGTGAATAGGTATGGAAAGTATTAAGGAATGGATGCATGAACTTCTTTGTGTGAACTAGGATAGGAAATCAAAACTTTGTTTGCTCGAAAGAATCTCCGAGTAAACCTTATCCATAAAATTTAAATCATGAGTAATAAAGTGAAACAAATGCTAACGCATAAAAATTTTCTTAATCGAGTTAAGGTGCGGTAGATAGAATGAGTTCTAGAGGACGTGGTCGCCGTGGGCGCGGTAGGGGTAGGATGATCGTCCGAACCCGTCAGTCGGGACAAGGTTCGAATGAAGTACCACCGCCACCACCACCTCCTACTTTTAGAGCCGAGGAGCCGAATCGCACCGGTGGCGGCGGGCGGTATCGCAAGTCGTGTTGCGAGTCTTGGAGATCGTGGGTCGAGGCCGGGTGGAAATGTGGGAGCTCTCAAAATCGCTCCCGAGCGACTCCAATCTAACGGAGCGGAGGTATTCCGAGGTGTGTCGAGAGTGGCACCTAGTGCAGCCAGAATCATGCTAGAGTCAACCGAAAGGATCATGGATGATCTTGACCGACCGAGGAAGAAAAGTCGAAAGGCGTGTCGCTTCTAAAGGATGAGGCGATCGGTGGTGGCTTACGGTTCGAGATGGGGCTACAGCAGATGATTTGACTTGGGAGTATTTCGAACCACCTATCGTAAGAAGTATGTGGGTACTAGCTACGTAGATGCACAAATAAAGGCTTTCTTGAACCCGTCCAAGGCAATAAGACAAAGGCGAGTATGAGGCGGAGTTTTTAAGGCCGAGTAGGTATGCTAGAGGCATCGTGTTCATCGAGCATGAGCGCTGTGTCCGCTTTGAGGACGGGCTTAGAGATGATTTGAGGTCACTGACGCTCATGAGCAGTTTCGTGAGTTTTCATCTCTAGTGGAAAAGGCTAAGGTAGCCGAAGGGATCAAGGAGACCGTAAGACGTAAGCATGATAGGAACAACCAAAAAGAGGCTTTGGATCGCCTGGATCGGGCAAGAATGTGGAGAAGAGGGCTAGATTTGGGGAATCGAAAAGAGCCACAAAGCTCGCTCAGTAGCCACCTCGGGTGTGTTAGATGCGGAAAATCCCACTCGGGGAATGTTTGGTCGAAGTAGAGGGTGCTTTGAGTGTGGATCGTTGGATCACCGTGTGAGGGATTGTCCTCTGAAGCTAGCTAGGAATCAACCGGAGGGCCGAACCGTGCTCGTGTTAGAAATGAAGGACCACCACAGAGGGTCGAGGTGCACCGGAGGTAATGATAATGGTAACGGGCGTGGCCGAGGTGTTTGAAGGTGCACAAAGAGAGCAACCAAGGTTGATTTATGCAGCTTGGCCGTCGCGAGGAGGAAGATGTGCCGACATGACAACGGGTAAGTTTCTTACTCCTAATACTTTTAATTGCCTTGGTTGTGGTTACGTTAGTTCGTTTCCATGTTGCTAGTGAAGTGTATGGAACTTGGATTATGGACTTAGGGAATATGTAGGAAGTATGATAGTTCCTTAAGATCAGAGTGCGCAGCAGTAGCGGAGTGTGACGAGTTAAGGATGCACGATTGGACGATAGTAAGTAATTTCGAGGACGAAATAATTTTAAGGGGGGTAGAATTGTAACACCCTAAATTAGGGGTTGCTGAGAATTTAAGTATTTTAAATACTTTCCCATGTGCGTACTTGAAGGGTTAAAATTCTAGGATTTATTTGGCATATTTAAGGGCCTAGAATTAACCCCGAGTTAGGCTTGACCTAGTGTTAAAATTTCTTTTAAGTGTCTAAAAGGAGGAAGTTAGGCGAGATAGGGGTTAAGTAAAAATTTGGGAAAATGTGGCACAAGGAATAGGTTTGGTTCAATTGGTCGAGTGCGTTTAAGGGGGTAGCAAGGGGCACTGGTTCAAGGCATGGCAACAAAGAAGGGGGTTTTAATTTTTGGGTGTGGCATTACAAATGGAAGGAGGCTTTAAAAAGAGATGGGGCGACTTTAAGACACAAAAGAACTCATTGGCAAAGTGGTGCCCGTGCGCCACTTAGAGCTGGAGGTGTGCGTGGGCGCAGTTCGAGGGCTGGAGCGGCATTTTTGGCATCTTTATTTTGTTATGTGGTGATGGGCTGAAGAAGGAAGGATTTAAAAATAAATAAGGGGGCTTTATGGCATGAAAGGCGGGTGGAAGAGTTGGCAAGGGCGCTGGAAGAAGGGTGATGCGTGAGGTCTTGGTTTCAATCTCAAAGACTGCAGTAGGTTTTTATTTTATTTTGCTGGCGTGAAAATGGAGTGGCCTGCACGTGGTTTTTGTTTCTTTGCTGAACATTCGGCTGGAGTTTGACAAGCTTTTGGTTTTTTTTGTTTTTCTATTATTTTGATAGGATAATGTGGATAGATAAGGATAATAAGGATGTTATTTTATTTATTTAAATGGATCATCATTGGATTAAATTATGATAAGTTGGCAGAGGAAAAGTAGGTATGTGGCTAATTCAAATTATTTTGAATTAGTTCAAGTTAGTGGCTAGGAGAATTTCGAGGAATTGATTGGAAATTGAACTCCTTGTTGAAAGGAGTGGACGGCAAGCTTGAGGAGGGGGTGCCAAATCCTTTTAAGGCACATACTTATCACTTTAATTCCTTTTCTTCATTCTTGCACATAGCCAAATTTCATAGGGAGCAACTTTTCTATTTTCATTCTTTTATAAACGTGTTCAAAGTCCCAAAACCCCAATCTTTTGTTTCTCTTTTGCCAAATCCCATCCTCAATTCCCTTTTCTTTATTCATTTGTCGGCCGAATATTCACTCCTCTGTTGCAGAAACCTTAAACACCTTTTCCCTCATTATTTTTCTCTCTCTAGCCAAGTACTCCACACCTTGGTGTCGAATCTCTCTTTTCCTATTTGGTGTATCTTTGGTCGATTATTAAAGCAAGGGTAAGTATGCCAAACTCTCCCACACTATTATTTTCCTATGTCGACTTGGTTATAAGAGAAAAGCCGAAATTTGTTTGGTGGCTAAGCAATGTTGGAACGATCTTGTTTAGGTGCCGAGATTCTAAGGCGCTCGTTCTAAGCCGTCATTCTTTGTCAACCGAAATTGGTAAGTGTGGGTAAGGCCTATGTTGTATTCAAAAGCCGGAAAGTTTTGATTATTAGTTTTACTTACTAATCAATGGTGATTGACGAGCGATTTGGGAATCAAGTATTGCGATTAGTATCCAAGAGTGTGAAGGTGAGATTTCGGGTTCACAAGGAACCCTCTCTAATAATTTGATTTGGCCGAATAGGCCATAATACTAACCCAAGTGTTGGCCGAATATAGGAACAAGTGAGATCTAGGGTGGCCAACGTTTCTTTTTCGGATTTAGGGCATCCAAAGGTGACAGGTGTGTACATACACACTTATAATTGATTAAATGTACTAAATCATAGGTGTGCTAACCGCATCTGTGTAGATTCGGATTAATACCATGAAAGGTATGAGCAGGAACAAGGTAAGTCCTCATTGACTATGAAATATTTTAAGATGCTTTTGGGAAGCATGGTGTGTCTAGTACACGTTGCTTATTGCTGATGATAAAACCGTACATGTGATTAAGTATGTGGTAGCATAAATTATGTGATATAAATATTGATGTGGGATTGATTGAGTGGAGGGGGCGTGATGTTTCGTCCGACGAGCACCGATGTTTTGGTAACTCACCGTGACTATATGTCACCAGAGGTTTGGTACCTCCGCAGGTTTGGTACCTCATAGCGACTTGTCCCCGTGGTTAACACCACCGTGGGTTGGCCCCACTTGAGATATGGGATCGTCGCGCTGATTTGGTATCACACGATGGGTTGGCCCCATCACCCGATTTGTGTCTACGGACACCGTGCTTTGGTAGCACATTGTGACTATACGTCACCAAAGTGGTTTGGCACCACCAGTGTTTTGGTAACACATTGTGACTACGGTCACCAAAGTGGTTTGGTACCACATGGGGTAGACAAAGGCGTTTGGTTGGTTAGGTTGGGCACACGATACTACTGCATATTAATCGTTATATGTTGTGTATGAAATGTTGTTTTTTTAAAATGGGGAAAGGGTTACATATCGAGTCTTGGTGACTCACCCTCTCCTTTAACATTTTTCAGTGACTCGTAGATGGCGGTTGAGGAGCCGTTGGACTCGAGGTGGCCATGCAAAGGACTTAAATTTATTGAACTTTAAATTTGGTTATTTCATTTTGGTTGTAATAAGGCCTCCATAAACTTTATTTGTGTTTTTTTATGTTGGATATTTACTTTAAACTATATTATTGAAACTGAATTGAAGCACATGTTTTCTTAAATTAACACGAAATTGTTTTATCGTGTCATCTAGCACACTTGAAACTTGTATAATAACCTGGACTTAATTAAACTTCCAAATTAAATCTAAGTATAGTTTCGGCAAGATAACCAAAAATGAGAAGTTTTCAACAAAGCTTAAATTGGTTTTAAAATGGTTCTCAAATTGTTTTCTCTGTAGCAAACCAAATTCGGTCGTAGCGTTTGGGCCGGGTTTGGGGTGTTACAGTAATTTTTCTCCAAATCAAGGTATTTTTGATAATTTGCAAATTAGGGTTTTTGAACATTGATAAAATAATGAAATTTTGGCAAAACTGTTGGGTAGTTGGTCATTTTATAAACCAAGGGTATTTTGGCAATTTTACCACTAGGGGCATTTTTGTATAAATCGGAAATCTTTCGGAAAATTTTGTAAAGATGGTTTTCATGAATTTAGAAGAGAGTTTTAAGAGTTCTAAAACTAGGGTTTATAAAAACACGGCTAGTTCCCTTTCGGGTTTTAGTCATTGTGTTTAGCCTATGACCGAGTCCTCTTGGTTAGGGTGAACCGAAGCTACGCACCAAGTAGGATTCCAGTGAAGAGGAGGTGAGTCACTAGGACTCGCTTAAGTACCGTGCTCTTCCTGATCCAATCCTAGAGATGCGCACAATGGTTACCACACCCTAACTCCTGCCTTAGTCATAGGTTTGTTTAATGGTCCTTAAGTCTTATGCAATAGTTGGGGTAGACTAGTCCTAGGGTTCAAGTACCTATCATGCTATTCTACGCTCCATTCCACTTCTACCCTTCTACAAATCATAATATAAATCACATAATAGATAGGGGTACTTACCGGTGGATCATGGTCGGAGACTTAGGTGCCATGCCGTAAAACCCGCTCATCTTCAAAAATACTTTCATAAAACTCATTTGGGCCCGATTTGAAAACGTTTTGGGCCTTAGCCCACGCACCGAGAGTTTAAAATCGGGCTCGATATCAAATCAAACACCCCAAACCCGCCCACGAGCTTTGACCAGATTTGGTATGTTCCTCAAGTAAACCGGTTCAAAATTCTTTTGTTCTTAGGAAAACTTGTGTGATTTTAAGAAAAATATTGTTTTGGGTTGGGCTTGTGTTGAAAACAGTTCGTTTTATATTGAAATCCCTTTTATCTTAAATGACAAAATATTTAGGGTTTAGTTTAAAAGAAATCTTAATTAAATTTTAATAGATAAAATTCATAATCATAATAAATAAAAATAAGTGTAAAGTAATTCAACTATGGCCTTATGGCCTTATTACATCAAATAATTCCCAAAATAATTCAAAGTACTAAAATAAATTCAAGAGTCCTCAAAAATATAAACTTCATGTTGAGCATGGCCACCACAAGTTCTGCTGTCCCCGCCATCACTGCTTCATCACCAAAAATGTTCCCAACGGGTGAGTCAAACAGACTCAATGTGTACACGACACTAAATCATAATAGAATCAGGCATATCACATATTACACATTCAAAACATAGAATACATGTTATGATGCATTCCCAAACCCAAACCTAGTTGTCCATCCGCTACACACCCCGCACTGCCGGTCCACACCGTGGGGACTACTAAGTCAACCCTCCATCCGCTACACTCCATCGAAGGCGCCACATTGCAATCGACGTGCTCATCGCCCATATAAAATTTGTGGCATAGCCATCGATAATTGTGTCATGAGACACCACATTCAGAATAATGTAATCGGTTACCACATTCGGATAATGTGACCAAAGTCACCACATTCGAGATAGTGAGACCAAGTCGTCATATTCACTTCCCTTTTTTCATATAACTTTGAATGCCCCATATTATTCACGAGATGCATATCATACTTAAATTCACATTCTTATCATATTTCACATGTTAAATATAACTTATTTTGTAATCCTAATAGGAGTAGGAAACGTGCTGACGAGTACTTTGTACCATATTATGGTACCTTAGCCACATTCTTATAAACATGCATATATTACATATTACCATAAATCTTATTAAAAGTTAGTGTAGGGTACACACCGATTCGCTTAAAATTTCCTTGAGATCCTGAAAAGCTTGATCTAATGCTTAGATCCTTAATCCCTACATTGATTTATCACTTATTACCTTAATAAAAAGCCATTCTACCAAAACTCCAAATCCTAGTAGGATTAGTATTCTTACCTTGATGCCGATTGGAACACCAACAAATCTCAAAACTGTTCCTTGTTTCACTAGGAATGTCAAAATCCCTAAAACCTTACGTTAGACTTAATCTTAATCATCAAACATAAATCAAGGCCTTTGGCCAAATATTCACATGTCTTACCTTAATCTTAGAAATCCCGAATACTCCTCCTTTTAGTCGACTACTCTGATAATCCCGAAAGGTCCTTCCATATTCGGCAACCATAATATGTATGGGGTTAGATTATCTCTCGGCTAATCTAAAAGAAAAGAATGGGAATCAAAATTGTTCTTACCTTTGAAGAAATCGACAAAGACCTATGCTTGAAGCCCTTCCAAGATTCTTGCTTTTGATGGATTGGAAAGAAAAGAAAGGAAGAATAAAGATGGAGGATTCGGCTAGAACACAAGGTATTTCTGGCTTGGCAAAAATAAAAGAAGAAGAAGATTTGGTGAAGAGAATTTACAGAGAAAGGAGGAAGCACAAATTGATGAGTAGCCCTCCTTCCTTCCTTTTATAGCCGAAATTATCATCTAAGGAGTCCCTTACTTGGCCACCACTCCTCTATCTGATAACTTTATCCTTTAATTATCACTTAAAATAAAAGATAATTCAGCAACTATCCTTACTTAGCCGAAATTATTAAACTCAAAGTCCCTTACTTGGCCATCACTTCTCCCTTATTTTCCTCTTTATCTCTTTATTCAAATTAAAAGAATTTAATCCAACAATTATCTCTTAAAAATAATGATAAATAAATCCCTTATTTATCCACTATTTATAAAAGAATAAAAGCTCTTTATTTATAGCCATGTGCCGTCCACCTCTCTGCTCCTTGTAGCAAAATAAAATTTCTTTTATTTGCTTCCCATGTGACTCGAACTTAGGCCCATTCCTCTTGCATATGGCGCCATTTCCATAAGCCCTAAGTGGCATCTTCAGACCACTTTTCCAAGCCTGTTTGTGTGTCAAATTTCACAAACTTTTTCTTTTAAGGCCACCTTGCCTTAATTTCCCTTTTAAACCTTAAAACTCGTCATTTCTAGGTCATTTCTAAGTTTCCAAAATTTTTCGATCGGCTCAGAAACTTGACATTTCCTTACATTTCCATGACATTTCCTTACAAGACATTTCCTTACATTTCCGCGGTTCTAAAAATGTTCACTTTCCTCTTTTAAACTTAACATTTCCATACATTTCCAGTGTTTCCAAAAGTGTTCAAAATATATTCATAACACATAAGATATGTCATTTCGTACAATTAAACCAAAAATGCATAGGCCCTTTTCGAGATGTTACAGCTTCTACCCTCCTTAAAAATAATTTCGTCCTCGAAATTACTTATTAACGAATAATCGTACATCTTAACTCACCGCACTACGCTTATGTCGCGCACTCTGATCTTAATAGAACCATCATACTTTCTAGGCACGCTCTCTAAGTTCACGTCCCCTAGAACTCATTTCTAACGTCGCGATTTAATCTGATTAAAAAGTTTTATGCATCGAAATTTTGTTCCACTCGATTATTCGCGAACGATTTTATGAAAAGAGATGTTCAGAAGTAGTTCTTTCGATCAACCAAAGTTTCTAGTTCAAGTTCACTACTCTAACTCAGGGAGTCACATTCACATTCATAAGAAGAGACACATGATGTCACATTCATTCACAACATCATTCACTACACTTTTATGGCCATTCCATCCATTTCCCTACCTGTGGTAATTTCGTCATTCGTCCTACCAGGGTATTTTCGTAATAAATCAGGGTCAATTTAAAAATCTTTACAAATCAAAGGTTATTTCAGAATTTACAAAAACTCGGGGTTTATTTTGAAAATTTGTTTTCCAAATCAGAGGTGTTGCAAAAATTTTGGAAATCAGGGTCATTTTGGTAATTTTATAAGTTAGGGGCAATTTCGTAATTTTTCTCCAAATCAAGGTATTTTTGATAATTTGCAAATTAGGGTTTTTGAACATTGATAAAATAATGAAATTTTGGCAAAAGCTGTTGGGTAGTTGGTCATTTTATAAACCAAGGGTATTTTTTGGCAATTTTACCACTAGGGGCATTTTTGTATAAATCGAAATCTTTCGGAAAATTTTGTAAATATGGTTTTCATGAATTTAGAAGAGAGTTTTAAGAGTTCTAAAACTAGGGTTTATAAAAACACGGCTAGTTCCCTTTCGGGTTTTAGTCATTGTGTTTAGCCTATGACCGAGTCCTCTTGGTTAGGGTGAACCGAAGCTACGCACTGTAGGATTCCAGCGAAGAGGAGGTGAGTCACTAGGATTTGCTTAAGTACCGTGCTCTTCCGGATCCAATCCTGAGACATGCGCACAATGGTTACCACACCCTAACTCGGCGTCTTAGTCATAGGTTTGTTTAATGGTCCTTAAGTCTTATGCAATAGTTGGGGTAGACTAGTCCTAGGGTTCAAGTACCTATCATGCTATTCTACGCTCCATTCCACTTCTACCCTTCTACAAATCATAATATAAATCACATAATAGATAGGGGTACTTACCGTGGATCATGCATGGTCTGAGACTTAGGTGCCATGCCGTAAAACTCCGCTCATCTTCAAAAATACTTTCATAAAACTCATTTGGGCTCGATTTGAAAATGTTTTGGGCCTTAGCCCACAGGCCGAGAGTTTAAAAGCGGGCTCGATACCAAATCAAACACCCCAAACCCAGCCCACGAGCTTTGACCAGATTTGGTATGTTCCTCAAGTAAACCTGGTTCAAAATTCTTTTGTTCTTAGGAAAACTTGTGTGATTTTAAGAAAAATATTGTTTTGGGTTGGGCTTGTGTTGAAAACAAAGTTCGTTTTATATTGAAATCCCTTTTATCTTAAATGACAAAATATTTAGGTTTAGTTTAAAAGAAATCTTAATTAAATTTTAATAGATAAAATTCATAATCATAATAAATAAAAATAAGTGTAAAGTAATTCAACTATGGCCTTATGGCCTTATTACATCAAATAATTCCCAAAATAATTCAAAGTACTAAAATAAATTCAAGAGTCCTCAAAAATATAAACTTCATGTTGAGCATGGCCACCACAAGTTCTGCTGTCCCGGTCCATCACTGCTCATCACCAAAAAATGTTCCCAACCGGGTGAGTCAAACAGACTCAATGTGTACACGACACTAAATCATAATAGAATCGGGCATATCACATATTACACATTCAAAACATAGAATACATGTTATGATGCATTCCCAAACCCAAACCTAGTTGTCCATCCGCTACACACCCCGCACTGCCAACCACACCGTGGGGACTACTAAGTCAACCCTCCATCCGCTACACTCCATCGAAGGCGATCATTTGCGATCGACGTGCTCATCGCCCATATAAAATTTGTGGCATAGCCACTGATAATTGTGTCATGAGACACCACATTCGAATAATGTAACCGGTTACCACATTCGAGATAATGTGACCGAAGTCACCACATTCGGATAGTGAGACCGAAGTCGTCACATTCACTTCCCCTTTTTCATATAACCCTAATGCCTCATATTATTCATAGTATGCATATCATACTTAAATTCACATTCTTATCATATTTCACATGTTAAATATAACATATTTCGTAATCCTAATAGGAGTAGGAAACATACCTGAGTACTTTGTACCATATTATGGTACCTTAGCCACATTCTTATAAACATGCATATATTACATATTACCATAAATCTTATTAAAATTTAGTGTGGGGTACACACCTGATTCGCTTAAAATTTCCTTGAGATCCCGAAAAGCTTGATCTAATGCTTAGATCCTTAATCCCTACATTAATTTATCACTTATTACCTTAATAAAAAGCCATTCGGCCAAAACTCTAAATCCTAGTAGGATTAGTATTTTTACCTTGTTGCCGATTGGAACACCAACAAATCCCGAAACTGTTCCTTGTTTCACTAGGAATGTCAAAATCCCTAAAACCTTACGTTAGACTTAATCTTAATCATCAAACATAAATCAAGGCCTTTGGCCGAATATTCACATGTCTTACCTTAATCTTAAAAATCCCGAATACTCCTCCTTTTAGTCGACTACTCTGATAATCCCGAAAGGTCCTTCCATATTCGGCAACCATAATATGTATGGGGTTAGATTATCTCTCGGCTAATCTCAAAGAAAAGAATGGGAATCAAACTTGTTCTTACCTTTGAAGAAATCGACAAAGACACTCTATGCTTGAAGCCCTTCCAAGATTCGGCTTTTGATGGATTGGAAAGAAAAGAAAAGGAAGAATAAAGATGGAGGATTCGACTAGAACACAAGGTATTTCGGCTTGGCAAAAATAAAATAAGAAGAAGATTTGATGAAGAGAATTCGGCAGAGAAAGGAGGAAGCACAAATTGATGAGTAGCCCTCCTTCCTTCCTTTTATAGCCGAAATTATCATCTAAGGAGTCCCTTACTTGGCCACCACTCCTCTATCTGATAACTTTATCCTTTAATTATCACTTAAAATAAAAGATAATTCAGCAACTATCCTTACTTAGCCGAAATTATTAAACTCAAAGTCCCTTACTTGGCCATCACTTCTCCCTTATTTTCCTCTTTATCTCTTTATTCAAATTAAAAGAATTTAATCCAACAATTATCTCTTGAAAATAATGATAAATAAATCCCTTATTTATCCACTATTTATAAAAGAATAAAAGCTCCTAATTTATAGCCATGTGCCATCCACCTCTCTGCTCCTTGTAGCAAAATAAAATTTCTTTTATTTGGTTCCCATGTGACTCGAACTTAGGCCCATTCCTCTTGCATATGGCGCCATTTCCGTAGGCCCTAAGTGGCATCTTCAGACCACTTTTCCAAGCCTGTTTGTGTGTCAAATTTCACAAACTTTTTCTTTTAAGGCCACCTTGCCTTAATTTCCCCTTTTAAACCTTAAAACTCGCCATTTCTAGGTCATTTCTAAGTTTCTAAAAATTTTCGATCGGCTCTGTAAACTTGACATTTCCTTACATTTCCATGACATTTCCTTACAAGACATTTCCTTACATTTCCAAGGTTCTAAAAATGTTCACTTTCCTCTTTTAAACTTAACATTTCCATACATTTCCAGGTTTCCAAAAGTGTTCAAAATATATTCATAACACATAAGATATGTCATTTCGTACAATTAAACCAAAAATGCATAGGCCCTTTTTAGGATGTTACAACCAGAATCGGGTAAAGAATTCGTGATATATAGTGATGCTTCGTTGAATGGTCTGGGATGTGTTCTGATGCAGGAAGGCAAAGTTATAGCTTATGCCTCGAGACAACTAAAGCCGCATGAAAAAAACTATCCGGTACATGATCTTGAGCTAGCTGCGATTGTGTTCGCATTAAATATCTGGCGCCATTATCTTTTCGGTAAGAGATGCCACATGTTTTTCAGATCATAAAAGTTTGAAGTACCTAATGACACAGAAAGACTTGAATCTGCGACAGAGAAGATGGTTAGAGCTGTTGAAAGATTATGAGATTGTGATAGATTATCATCCGGGAAAGGCTAATATTGTTGCCGATGCATTGAGTCGAAAGTCATTGTTTGCACTACGAGCTATAAATGCTCATTTGGACTTGTCTGATAATGTTCAGTTTTGGCAGAATTGAAAGCGAAACCTTTTTTTTTACAACAAATATGTGATGCTCTGAAAGTTGATAATGAAATGCTAATGAAACGAGCTCAGTGTAATTCGAATTCTGATTTTGAGTTTAGAGTTGATGATGATGATTGCTTGAGATTTCGAGATCAAAATTGTGTTCCGAGAAATCCAGAGTTGATTCAGCTAATTTTGAATGAAGCTCATAATAGTCGTCTATCTATTCATCCAGGTAGTACAAAGATGTATCACGATTTGAAGCAACACTATTGGTGGTCTGGTATGAAAAGAGATATCTCTGATTTTGTTTCGAAATGTTTAGTTTGTTAGCAAGTTAAAACTGAACATCAGGTTTCATCTGGTTTGCTACAACCGATTCTGATTCCCAAGTGGAAATGGGATAGAGTGACGATGGACTTTGTTTCTGGATTGCCTTTGACTCTGAGAAAAAATGATGCAATTTGGGTCGTAGTTGATCGATTGACGAAATCTGTGCATTTTATTCCAGTACGATCAGATTACTCACTTGATAAGTTAGCTGAGCTTTATATTTCTGATATTGTGAGATTGCACGGAGTGCCACTGTCTATTGTATCTGATAGAGATCCAAGATTTACGTCACGATTCTAGAAGAAATTGCAAGAAGCTTTAGGTACAAAATTGCATTTCAGTACAGCTTTTCACCTGCAAACGGATGGTCAATCCGAATGACTCATTCAGATACTCGAAGATATGTTGAGATGTTGCATCCTTGGGTTTAATGGTACGTGGGAACAATATTTGCCATTGATTGAATTTGCGTACAATAACAGTTTTCAGTCGAGCATTAAAATGGCACCTTATGAAGCTTTGTACGGACGTAAATGTCGAACACCTTTTTACTGGTCAGAACTTAGTGAAAATAAGATACACGGGGTTGATTTGATAAAAGACACTGAAAAGAAAGTGAAAGTAATTCGTGATAGTCTGAAAACAGCGTCTGATCGTCAGAAGTTTTATGCAGACTTGAAAAGAAAAGACATTGAATTCAAAATCGGTGATAAAGTATTTTTAAAAGTATCTCTGTGGAAGAAAGTACTCCGATTCGGACGTAAAGGCAAATTGAGTCCGAGGTTCATCGGGCTGTATAAGATTATTGAACGAATTGGACCTGTTGCATATCGATTGTTGTTGCCACCGAAATTAGAAAAGATTCACAGTGTATTTTACGTGTCAATGCTTCATCGATATAGATCTGATCCATCACATGTGATCCCTCCGTCTGAGATTGAAATCCGATCTGATATGACTTACAAGGAAGAATCGATCCGTATTTTAGCTCGCGAAGTGAAAGAATTGCGAAATAAGAAAATTCTATTAGTTAAGGTACTGTGGCAACAACACGAAGTTGAAGAGGCTACGTGGGAGCCTGAAGATACAATGAAACAACAACATTCGAATCTATTCAGCGGTAAGATTTTCGGGGACAAAAATCCCTAAGGAGGGGAGAATTGTAACAATCCAATTTAGACCCTAGTCGGAATAGTGATTTTGGGACCACAAATCCGAGTCATAAAAATATTTTAATATTATTTTCTGTGTTTGTAGTATATGAATAAGCATGTGTGAAAGTCTCGTATGAAAATTTTATCGTTTTTGTGTTTAATTTGCAAAAAGGACTAAATTGCATTAAATGAAAAATTAGCATGATATTTGTAAAAGTACCTATTTGTTGTGGCTCTAATAATATGGATTCCTTATGTTTCAAATTAGCCATTAAATTATAGGTTGGGCGGTCAAAGGCCATTGATATATGGTTTTATAATGTATTATTAAAGGTTAAAGTAGTAAAATAAGTATTAATTTGTATAATAAATAAAATAAACATTAAAAAGATGATGATTATCATCTTATATTGCCAAAAAACAAAGAAAAGAAAAAGAAGGAAGAACATCTAGGTTTCGGCAAGCTTTTGGTTTGATTCAAGGTATGTTTTGCTTCGGTTTTTTATAATTTCTACGTTTTTGTAATCGTTGTTAAGTGTTCTTCAAAACCAATGCTTCAATTTTTTGAATTGATGAAAGTTTTGAAATGTGCCATTGATGAATACATGAATTTTGTGATGTTTGAAGATGAATTATGAAAGATATGTGTTAGATTAACTGAAACACCCCAAACCCGGCCCACAAGCCTCGATCGGATCTGACATGTTCCTTCAGAAAAACTTAACTTAATTTCGTTTCCTGTTCTAGTAAAATAAGTCGATTATTAAAACAAGTTTGAAATTTTAACGAGTTGAAAACCAAGTTGTCATTCAAGTTTGTATTTCATTAAAACGTTTCCTTCATATTTCGTAAATTAAAAGAATTGCCAGATTTTAGGGCTTATTAGGTTGAAAACCGTAAGTTGATTAGGTGATAAAACATTTGAAGTTGTTTTAAGAAAATATTTGATTACTCAATTGTTTACCGTCGCATAGACATGAAATTTAAACGCAAAATTTAAAATAGTTAAATAGTGGCCTTATTACAAAGTAAATACCCAAAATAAATCCCGAAAGAAAAGTATGCTAAAGAAAACGCAAAGTTCAACCATAAGGAAACCCGAAAACGCTGAGCATGGCCACCACATAGTCCCTGCCGTCCCGGTCCATAGCACTAGGTATCACCTGCAAAATGTTAGCCCACGAAGGATGAGTCCACAGACTCAATGTGCAAAAACCAACACTGATTCCCAACCGATTAAAGCCTTTATTGCAAACATTTTGGGCAAAGCCCATCCTTAATCATATTTGGCCATAGGCCCATATCATAGCATATTTAAATCACATATGTATATAAAGATGAAAATACAACCCGAATCCACCTAGATATCCAACCTCTACACACCACCCGTACCTGCCAATCACACCGTGGGGATTTCTAAATCAACCCTCCATCCGCTACACACCCTCGAAGGCAATCGCTGCATGCAATCCGCCATCGCTTCGCCCTAATACGTGGCATAGCCACGGATAATGTGACAACGTCACCGAATCATAATATTGTGACATGAGTCACCGGATTAATGTGGTAAAACCACCGGAACACTTCCCCTTTTCATTATAACCCTCGTGCCCATGCAACATACATAATATTACAGATATCATGCTAATTAATCCCAAGCCCATATCAAAACTCACATGCATTCAAATACTTGTAAACTCTATTAACAGAGTGTTAGATGTAACATACCGAACAATCGTACCATTGAATGGTACCCTTAGCCATGATTACTCATAACCTTATTAACACATATTTAACATTATTATTAATCTATCGGGAATTAGTGTGGGGTTACACACCTGATAACACTGAGAACGACACTCTCGATCTCACCGACACTTTCGCTTGCAAGGATCACAGCGATTTGCTTGTCCCTTTCTGACGCTGGCCCACACCCCGGTGGCCAATCTCGTATCGTAGAAACTGAGCGTTTCTTAAATCTAGGGGTAGGGACTACCCCTTTCTCTCCTCCACTGGTATTCGCATCCATCGAATATCACTTAATCAGAAACTCGGTTAATCGATATGTAAGATCTAAACGAAACACAATCTATAACTTAAATACTCTTACCGAAGTAGATCTCGAATCTCGAGACTCTCTCCTTTATCTCTGTCGAACTCCTCCTAAAACACCACGCTTAGAATCGGCCATCCCCTAAAAACAATATGGCCTTTGGCCGAATACTACAACTCCCTTACCTTCCTCGATTAAATCCCAAAAATCATCACATGCCCTTGGAAGTTTTCGAATCCCTACATAACCTGTGTTAGATTCAATTCTAATCATTAATGGACAAAAGTAAGTGGCCTTCGGCCTAAGGTCATACTTTTCTTACCTTGAATATCAAAATCCCGAAAGATCTCCACTGCTCCTAACGTTTGCTTCCAAGAAGGGTTACGAATCCAAAACCTTGCATAGATTCGGCCATAACATCAGTATAGGATTAGGCCTCTAATTTTGACAGGCTAGAATAATACAGAGAGATTCAGACCGAAAGAGATCTCTTA
Source organism: Gossypium sturtianum (assembly GCA_025698515.1). Lineage (NCBI taxonomy): Eukaryota > Viridiplantae > Streptophyta > Magnoliopsida > Malvales > Malvaceae > Gossypium > Gossypium sturtianum. The sequence goes on from CM046948.1 coordinate 131,297,681, forward strand.
CCGAAAAAGAGTGAACAAACGCAATGATCAACTGGCTTCTAAGAAATCAACAAGAGGAAACCCAAAGTAGAGAAGTCGATTCAGAGGAGAAAGATGATCGACTTTTAGTGCTTAAGAATAATCAGTTTCAAAGGGGTAGAGATGCAATGAGACGTTCGGCTATGAAGAGTAATGGCAAAAGATGTGGGATTCGGCTTCAACGTTTAATGCTTGGTGATCGGCTATGGTCAAAATGTGCTTTCGGCTTTTGAAGACAGAAGAAAGCGGTGTGAAGAAAAAGAGAAAGATGAAGAAAGTGACCTTAATGGTCTTCCCAAATTCGGCTAAAGCAAAGAAAATAGAAAGGGCTTTGAAAGTTTTCTGACTATCACTTTCGGCACAAGTCTAAAGAAGGAAAAGAAAACTAAAATGCACCTTAACCCTTAAGTAAATTCAGCACCTAGCTCCCCCTTGCATGATCGAATAAGCCCCCCTCCAAAGTCCTACATTCGGCCAACTCTCACCCTCTTCTCATCCCCTCTTTTCTCTCCACTTTTTCCTCCTATTTCTTCTCTTATCCTCTCATTCAAAAGAGTTTGAATGAGTCAACACTTATCTTTCTCTCTTAGCCGAATTTTCAAATGAATTTGACCAAATCAAATGCTCATCCATTCAGTGTCCCTGTGCCGCCCAACACTGCACTTCCTTGCCGAAAAATAAAAGCCCAAAACGCTACCTGTACTGCTCGAACCTAAGTCCCTTCACACTCCCTGAGGCGTCACTCCCCTGTGTTCTAAGTGGCGCCTCCCTTGCCACTTTACCAACTGAGTGCTTGTGTCATAGCCCCCACACTAAACTCCTTAAGGCCTAACGCTCCTAGTTCCTCCCCCATCAGCTTAAAGTCAAACATTTTTCTAAGGCTCCTACCTACACCCCAAGGTTCCCGAAGCCCCCAAAACACATACAAACAGCACACAAGCACACTGCTACATAGATATGAGCTAAAACGCATAACCCCTAAATCCCGAATATTACATTAACACAGTTTATCTTTGGATTTTTGATGAATTTGAGTAAATTGGACTAAATTGTAAAAATAATAATATGAGGGACTAAATTGTGAAATAAATGAAATGTATGGGTTGATATGATCATAGTGTATATTCGGCCAAGCATGGGTATAAGCAAATTTGATGAATTTTTTGATTTTATGAAATAGGGACCAATATGTCAAAATGTGAAAATATGAGGGCCAATTTGTAAATTGCCCTAAATATGTGTTTTTGGATTGAATTGAATGAATTAGTGAATAAATGAGTTAAATTTGAATATGTTTAGATCAAGAACTAAAGAAAACGGACTTAGATCGTGGGAAATCGAAAGTAATTGAGTAGTCGAGTTCGTTTCCGGTAAACCAAGTCTGAGGTAAGTTTTTATACAAATAAACGTATTTATATTGATATATATATATATATATATATATATATATGTTAATATGAGAATTTCATAATGATGAATGTGTATGAGATGATGAGCACATGAAATCTGAGATAGTATCGACATGTGGTCAACATCCGAAAAAGTCCCGTATGAACCTAGGAGTAGATAGGATTGTATATGTCATGACATAAGTGTCCGATATGTGATATCGTGTAAGACCACGTCTGGGATGTTGGCATCGATATGAGACATCGTGTAAGACCACGTCTGGGATGTTGGCATCGATTTGAGATTTACGTGTAAGACCATGTTTGGGACATTGGCATCGTATTGATTCGTGTAAGACCCTGTCTGGGAAAGTGGCATCGATATTTGGTTACATGTAAGACCACGTCTGGGACATTGGCATTGTACGATCATTCTGAGTATTTCGAGCTTCCTATTTGATTCTGAATGGTTCAACGGGCAAATACGAGAAATGAAAGATTACGTAAAATGTTTAAGCCAAACAGGTACGTTTGAAGGGTACATTATCTATGTGTATGAAAGGTAAGTGTTTAAATGAACTTACAAAAAAATGAATATGTGTATAGAATTGATGAGATAATATGTGATATATGTTTGAATGTGCTATGAGCATAAGTGATGCTTTGAGATGTAATATGTTAGCAATTTATGGCTAGTCAAATGAGCCAAAGAACATGTTATGAAATTGCAAATGAGAAATATTAATGACATTGTATCGATGTGCTTATGTGCATTTTATGTTAAGTTTATTTGTATATGGCTTACCAAGCTTTTGAAAGCTTACTTTGTTTGTGTTTATTTTGTTTTATAGATCGTTAAAGCTACGAAAGGCTCAGGGATCGTCGAGGATCGTCATCACACTACTCAATCATATTTTGGTACCTTTTGAAAGTGTAAATACTAAAGTATGGCATGTATAGGCTAGTCACTTTGAATTATGTTTGGAAATTATATGAATAGCCATGTTATATGGTTAGTTAATGTTAAGTTGTGAATAAGTAGATGAGCTATGTGATGTGTTTTGTTAATGGTAGAGTTTATGGTAACATTGAGTTATGTTTTGGTGATGTAAAGTTGGTATATCATGATGGAGTAATGCCATAATGAATTGGTAAGTTTATGGATGAATGTTACTTAGATATAATTATGATTTAGTTAAGCTAAATGGTATATAAGATGTTGTGAAGAAATGTACTTGAATGAGTTGAAATGAATGACCATTTGGTATGTTTTTGGTTGCCAATTTGTGTTTTGTATGATATTTGTAGGTGCTTGTATGGATGGCCCAAAGTGTGGGTGTCATTTTGGCCTTGCAAATGGCCTATATTTGCCCACCCGATTGAGCACACGGGCGTGTGGCTCGACCGTGTCCTTCGTGGTTGAATTTCAAAAGAAGTCAGACTCGACCACGGGCTAGACACACGGGCGTGTGACTGGCCGTGTGGTGCAAGTCAGGTTCGACCACGGGTGAGGCACACGGGCGTGTCCACAAACATGTGGAGAAGTCAGTATGTATGCCCTATTTTGACACGGCTTAGACACACGGGCGTGTCTGAGGCCATGGGAGGCACACGGCCTGCCCACACGGGCGTGTGACCTCTGTAACTTTGAAAATTTTTAAATTTCCAAGAATTTTCGTATGTGTTCGGTTTAGTCCCGGCCCTATTCTAAAGCATGCTTAAGGTCTTGTTGACCTATTCCAGGGACTCTTAGATTGGATTCTTTGTATTAAGTTATGAAATGTCCGTAAAAGTTTCCGTTTGTCCGGTAATGCCTCTTAACCCTAGTCCAGCGACGGATACGGGTTAGGGGTGTTACATAACCTATTTCATTTATACAATATTTCCCAATTCAAACATCAATACATACCTAAAAAATGAACCAATTCATCAACTCAAATTTATGCTTTTCTTAAGCAAATACTCATCATCTATCAAATGATCATATGAATTGTAACACCCCTAACCCGTATCTGTCGCTGGAATAAGGTTAAGAGGTGTTACCGGACGAACGGAGACTTTTACGGACATTTCATAGTATAACTCAACCAATACGATCAAAGTGTCCCTTAAATAGGTCAACTAGACCTTGAGCATGCTTTAGAATAGGGCCGGGACTAAACCGAACACATACAGTAATTCTCAAAAATTTAAAAATTTTGCTAAGTTACAGAGGTCACAGGCCCGTGTGGGCAAGCCGTGTGCCTCCCACGGCCTCAGACACGCCCATGTGTCTAAGCCGTGTCAAAATAGGGCATACATACTGACTTGTCCACACGGCCATGGACACGCCCGTGTGCCTCACCCGTGGTCGATCCTGACTTCACCACACGGCCAGTCACATGCCCGTGTGTCCAGCCCGTGGTCGATCCTGACTTGTTTTGAATTTCAACCACGAGGGACACGGTCGTGCCAAACGCCCGTGTGGGAAATTATAGGCCATTTTCAAGGCCAAATTGCCACCCACACAAGGGTGATCCCTACAAGCTCAAATAATCAATATCCCATACACAATTAGCAACCAAAATCATGTCAAATGTTCAACCTATCATTCCATTTAATTACATTTCTAAATATGCCAACTTGTATGCCAAATAGCACATCTAAATCACATGTAAAACCAGGCATAATTCATCCACAATTTCACCAATTCACTAAGGCATCAATTCATCAATAACCTTACCATTCATAAGACCATTTCATTGTCATGAAGCCATATCAAAACATGCATCATATACCATAATCACTTATGCATATTTCCAACATTTATCTAGCCACATCACATGGCTAATTACACATCTCAAACATGTTCCAAACATCTAGCCTATACATGCCATACTTAGTATATACATTTCCATAAGGTACCAAAATGAGTTTGGGTGGTGTGATGATGATCCTTGACGGTCCCGAGCCTTCAGTAGCTTTGACGATCTGTAAATAGAGTAAACACACACACAAAGTAAGCTTTCCAAAAGCTTAGTAAGCCATATACAAATAAACTTAACATATAATCATTCATAAACATAGTTATTTAAAATCATTATCACATTCTCATTTCAAGCACATAATAATCTCTTTAGCTCACGTGGTTTACCATTGCTTACGAATTCATCATATCTCATATATCTCATTTGCTCATATCTTAAACATACATATATCTCAAATGTACCTTTGCATGAATGCACATACTTACTCACCTTTCATGCTTATACATAGTATATATATATATCAACGAACCTGAAACGGATATACAACTCACATAGTCATTCATTTCTTGGACTTGCCCGTTGAGCCGTTCAGAATCTAATAGGATACTCGGAATGCTCAGAATAGTCGTACAATGCCAACGCCCCAGACGAGGTCTTACGTGTACTCAGATATCGATGCCACTGTCCCAGACAGGGTCTTACACGAATCAATTACGATGCTAATGTCCCAGACATGGTCTTACACGTAAATCTCATATCGATGCCAACGTCCCAGACGTTGTCTTATACGAAATCTCGAATCAATGGCAACGTCCCAGACGTGGTCTTACATGATATCACATATCGGACACCTATGTCATTACATATGTAATCCTATCTATTCCTAGGTTCGTACGGGACTTCTCGGACATTAATAACTTGTCGACACTTTCTCAGATTTCATACACATAACCTCTCGAGCATTATTCATAGCAATCTAAATTTCATAGATGCATAAATACTCAATTAAAATACATTTATTTGTATATCGACTTACCTCGTATGTGAAGAACGGAGATAAACGGCTATTCAATAACTTTCGACTTCTCTAGATCTAAATCTGATTTCTTCGGTTCTTGATCTATACATATTCAAATTTAACCCATTTATTCAATAACTCATTCAATTCAATCCAATAACACACATTTAGGGCAATTTACAATTTATCCCTCACATTTTCATAGTTTAACATTTTAGTCCCTATTTCACAAAATCACAAAATACACCAAATTTGCTTATACCATGCTTGGCCGAATGTTCATGTATCTCATACAAGTCCATACATTTCATTTATTTCACAATTTAGTCCCTCAAAATATTATTCTTTCAAATTACTCCAAATTACTCAAATTCATCAAAAACTCAAAGACAAACTATGTTAATCAAACATATATCTTTCATAATTCACCATCAAACTTCATAAAACTCATGTGTTCATAAATGACTTTTTTTCAAAAACATCATCAATTCACAAAATTGAAGCATGGGTTTTGAAGAACACAAAACAACGATTACAAAAATGTAGAAATTATAAAAAACCGAAGCAAAACATAACTTAATCTATTCAAAATATGTGCCGAAAATCAAAAGAGCTTAAACCCTTCTTCTTTCTCTTATTTTCGGTGGTGGATGGACATAAAAGATAATGGAATTGTTTTATTTTAGCTTTTGTTTTATTATAAATTCTTTAATAAATAATTTCCAATTTTAACCTTTTAATAACAATTAAAAATCCCACTAACACAAGTACATTAATGTCCATCCATAGTTGAAATGGTCCTATTGCATTATGAGGACCTCATATTTATAAAACCACATCAATTCGGCACTTAATCAATTAGAAGGCTACTTTTACACTTTATGTGATTTAGTCCTTTTCTCAAATTAAGCACACAAATAATCAAATTAACTCACAAAACTTTAGCACATGCTTAACCACACACAGTAAACACAAAAATAATATTAAAATATTTTACTGACTCAGATTTGTGGTCCCGAATCCACTGTTTCGACTAGGGTATAAATCGGACTGTTACATGAATAACTTAAACCATTATTAAAATGACCATATACACTTAGATCATATCAAGCCAATCTTATAACAATTTTAAGCTATTTAGCCAATATCAAGTTTATCAAAATATACTAAATTCCACAACCACATTCATAATCAACTATCTCAAATGACCAAATACATTCCAACCATAATATCAAATACCACAGCCTATACATGCCATATAACCAAGTCATAAAGGTATAAATACTGAAATCATTAACCAGATAGTGTGATGCGATCTCCTCTGACTTCCAACCCGAGTAAATCTCTGAAAATCTATAAACATAGGAAAAACACACAAAGTAAGATTTGAAAGCTTAGTAAGCTCGTATCTTAATTGTAACATCCTAAAATAGGGCCTATGCATTTTCGGTTTAATTGTATGAAGTGACATGTTTTAAGTATTATGAATAAATTTTGAATATTTTTGGAAACCCGGAAATGAGTGAAAATAAGTTAGAAATGAACATTTTTGGAAACTAGAAAATGTAAGGAAAATGGAAAGTGAACATTTTTAGAACCTTGGAAATGTAAGGAAATGTCTTGTAAGGAAATGCCATGGAAATGTAAGGAAATGTCTTGGAAATGTAAGGAAATGTCTTGTAAGGAAATGTCATGGAAATGTCAAGTTTACAGAGCCGATCGAAAATTTTTGGAAACTTAGAAATGACCTAGAAATGACGAGTTTTAAGGTTTAAAAGGGGAAATTAAGGCAAGGTGGCCTTAAAAGAAAAAGTTTGTGAAATTTGACACACAAACAGGCTTGGAAAAGTGGTCTGAAGATGCCACTTAGGGCCTATGGAAATGGCGCCATATGCAAGAGGAATGGGCCTAAGTTCGAGTCACATGGGAAGCAAATAAAAGAAATTTTATTTTGCTACAAGGAGCAGAGAGGTGGATGGCACATGGCTATAAATTAGGAGCTTTTATTATTTTATAAATAGTGGATAAATAAGGGATTTATTTATCATTATTTTCAAGAGATAATTGTTGGATTAAATTCTTTTAATTTGAATAAAGAGATAAAGAGGAAAATAAGGGAGAAGTGATGGCCAAGTAAGGGACTTTGAGTTTAATAATTTCGGCTAAGTAAGGATAGTTGCTGAATTATCTTTTACTTTAAGTGATAATTAAAGAGATAAAGCTATTAAAATAGAGGAGTGGTGGCCAAGTAAGGGACTCCTTAGATGATAATTTCGGCTATAAAAGGAAGGAAGGAGGGCTACTCATCAATTTGTGCTTCCTCCTTTCTCTGCCGAATTCTTAGTGCTCTCTTCTCTTCTTTTCTTTCTTTTCTTTTGTCAAGCTGAAATTAAGTAATTGTTGGAACCTAGCCGAATACTTTCCTCTCCATTAGAAGCCATAGCCGAATCTTCCATCTTTATTCTTCCTTCTCTTTTCTTTCTAATCCCTCCAAAAGCTGAAAGTTGTGAGATCATCATCTAGCCATAGCCGAATCTCTGAAGGTTGAAGTGAAGGTGCAATCAATTTCTTCAAGTAAGGAGATCTTTCGGGATTTACTAAGTGTCGACTACAAGGAAGGAGAAGTTCTTTTCCCGAAGGTACACCATAGGCCACGTGTTCCCTAGTTATTCGGTGAGTTTCGGGATTTAAAATCCATAAGGTAAGTGTCTATAGCATTCGGCCAAGGCCATGTTTTGTAAATATATGTGTTCATTAATTATTCAAAAGCCAAAAACTAACCAAGTTAATTGATTCAATGCTTGGCCGAATGCAAGAAGAGTATAGCAGAGATTTCAAGACTTGATTCTTAAGTCAAACGGCAACAAGGTAAGTTTAAGTATACTAATCCTACTAGGATTTTGATTTATGGCCGAATGGCTTTTTATTAAAGTAGTAGGTGATTAATCAAATGTAGGGATTAAGGATCTAAGCATTAGATTAAGCTTTTCGGGATTTCAAGACCCTTTCGGTAAGTATGATAAGTTGTGGATATTTGGTTAAGAATTCGTATATTGATGATTAAATCGATTGTTCTGATCAAGTGTGTTGATGGAAGCGAATACCATTCAAGAAGGGAAAGGGAAGGTCTCTGTCCCCAAGTTTAAGAAGAGATCTGTTTCTGCAGTTAGGGATTGGCCACCGGGGTGTGGACCAGTGTCAGAACAATAAAGTAGGCAAATAGCCGTAGTATCGCCTAGTGATAGCATCAGTATCGAAAGCATAGTTCTCCAAGTGATCAGGTGTGTGATTAACCCACCGTTTTCCGGGTATATGATATGTATGTGAAATGTGTATGTGTTATGAATGTGCTAACTAGTGCAGTGGAAATTGTGATAAGGATACCCTCAAGGGGTATGTCGATAATCGGTAAGTACCAAACCTGATGATATGTGATTATTAACATGAATATGTGATAATATGCTTGATGAACATGCTCATGCATCATTACATTATATCATTATTTTATGTGGCATGTGCATGGGTTGGGATATGAAAGGCGATGCGGGTGTACTTGAGTGCGTGGTTTGATGTTAGCCTTGAGCTACATCGTGGATTGACGTTGACTGAGGTCACGTTGTAGATTAATTGCGATTTAGTTTGCGTGGCTTGATGAGTGGCTATGTGCCTCATCGTGGTTGATATCGGCTATGTGCCATATCGTGGTTGATGAGTGACTATGTGTCCCATCGTAGTTTTTGATGTTAGCCTTGAGCTACATCGTGGATTGACGTTGACTGAGGTCACGTTGTGGATTAATTGCGATTTAGTTCGCGTGGCTTGATGAGTGGCTATGTGCCTCATCGTGGTTGATATCGGCTATGTGCCATATCGTGGTTGATGAGTGACTATGTGTCCCATCGTGGTTTTGATGTTAGCCTTGAGCTACATCGTGGATTGACGTTGGTGAGGTCACGTTGTGGATTAATTGTGATTTAGTTCGCGTGGCTTGATGAGTGGCTATGTGCCTCATCGTGGTTGATATCGGCTATGTACCATATCGTGGTTGATGAGTGACTATGTGTCCCATCGTGGTTTTTGATGTTAGCCTTGAGCTACATCGTGGATTGATGTTGACTGAGGTCACGTTGTGGATTAATTGCGATTTAGTTCGCGTGGCTTGATGAGTGGCTATGTGCCTCATCGTGGTTGATATCGGCTATGTGCCATATCGTGGTTGATGAGTGACTATGTGTCCCATCGTGGTTTTGGTGTTAGCTACGGCTACATCGTGGATTGGCGCCGATCGAGGTCGCGTTGTGGACTATTGTGTTAATTGCACGTGGGCGGCAGTGATTGCCATTGGAGTGAAAAGGAGAGGGTGATTTGATAATCCCCTGGTGTGTGGTAGGCTGGATAAGGGGGTGTGTAGAGGATGGACCCTAGGTTTGGGTTGGGCTTCATAATTGCATGATTTCGTATGTGAACATATATGGAAATGGGCCAAGCCCAATTTGATATGTGGATTAATGCAAAAATGGGCAAAGCCTAGTATATGAATGTGGATCAGTGTGGAAATGGGCTAAGCCCAGTATGTGGAAATTATGTGGTTAACTACCCTATTAGATGAATGTGATATGAATATGGGCCAAGCCCAGAATGTGTTAACATGTGAATATGATATTTGTTATCTGATATATGGGTTAATATGTGGTTAACATGTAGGTGGAATTCAATGGATTAATTACACACTGAGTCTGTATGACTCACCCAATTTTTATTAAACATCGCAGATGATTCGTGGTGATTGGACCGGTTGGAGTGGATACGAGGTGGCCCATGCAGAAGACATCTTCTTTATTTTATTCAGTTTATTACTAAGAACTTTTGTTTAATTATTTATTGTAATAAGGCCCAGTTAAAGTATTTAAGTATTTCTATTTGAGCATTTTTATTATGTTTAAGCTAGACGACCATTAAATTATTACTTGGAAGTGCTTTTAATTTGGATATTTTTGTCAAGCTTATATTATTTAGAATTTTTAATTGGACATGGTTTTCAAATGACAAAATTTTTAATGTTTTTCCCAAAAGTGAAATCAGTCTTCAAACGTTTTTCCGCAGTGGCATCTCAATTTCGGTCGTAACGAATGGGCCGAGTTTGGGGTGTTACAAATTGGTATCCGAGCCCGGTTCAAAACTCGGCTTTGAGGGATTTGGGCCCAAAAACGTTTTTCAAAATGGGCTTTCCAAAAATATAAGAATTTAAAAACTATTTCAGGCTATTCTGGCATGGCACCTGTATCTCCGGCCCGAAGTCCACCAGGTAAGTACTTCTAATTGTTGAAGTGACTTGTTTATGTGAACTGTTATGGGCTTATTTGGGCTCGTAGATTAGAATATTAGGGCTGTTGAACCCTAGGACTAGTCTACTCAAACACAAGTGCATAAGATTTAAGGACCATTAAACAAACCTGTGAACTAAGTCGCCGAGTTAAGGTGTGGCAACCATAGTACGCATGTCTAGGATTGGTGTTCAGTAAGAGCTTGGAATTTAAGCAGTCCTAGCGACTCACCTCCTCTCTACTCGAATCCTACCTGGTGCGTAGCTACGGTTCACCTTAACCAAGAGGATTTATTCACGGGCTAAACCAATCATTAAAACCCGAAAGGAACTAGCCATGCAGTTTTATAAAATTCCTAGTTTTAAAATCCCTAAATTACCCTTTTAATTGTAGTAAAAGATTATTGTGAAATTTTTTTTCCAAAATATCTCCGATTTACAAAATTACAAAAATGCCCCTGTATTGTAAATTACTAAAATACCCTTAGTTCTTAAGATTTTCAAAAATACCCTCGACGTTTGCTACAATATTTCTACTTTACAAAGATATCAAAAACTTCTGTTTTACAAATAACAAGATACCCTGATTTGGAAAATTTACTGAAGCGCTTTTGACTTCCAAAATTACAAAAAATAACCTCGATTTACAAATTTTTGCAACACCTCTGATTTGGAAAACAAAATAACCCAGAGATTTTGTAAATTCTGTAATACCTTTAATTTGAAAAATATTTTCGAATTGACCCCGATTTATTACCAAAATACCCCTGTAGGACAAATGACGAAAATACCCCTGGGATAGGAACGGGCAGAAATGTCCGGATAGTGAATGTGTGTGGTAGATACCACTGAATGAATGTGTTCTTGTTGATGAATGAATGTGTCTCTGTCTATGAATGTGAGTGTGACTCTCTGAATTAGAGTAGTGAACTTGAATTGAACCTTTGTGTGATCGAAAGAACTACTTTTAAATATCTTTATATCATAAAATTGTTCGCGGTTAATAAGTGGAACAAAAGTCTGATACATAAAACTTTTTAATCAGATAAGTTGCGACGTTAGAAATGAGTTCTAGGGGCGTGGTAAATGCGTGGGCGCGGTAGAGGTAGAATGGCAGTATCGGAACCAGTAGGGTCTGGCCATGGGTCAGAAAACGATGTGCTGCCGCCAGCTATAGGCACGAAGGATCAAGATCCGATAGGAGAAGATGAAGCGATGTCGCGAGCTATGTTGCGAGTACTAGAGCGTGTGGCGGGAGCTAGCATGAGAAGTGCATGCGGCTCGAGTAGTCGGTATCGGAAGGCTTAGGTCCAACGGGCTGAAGTTTTTAGAGGAGTATCTGGGTAGCTCGAATGTAGCGGAGTATTGGTTGGAAGCGATCGAAAGAATAATGGGCGATTTGGGTATCTTGATGAGAAAAGGCGAAAAGCGCTTGTCGTTGCTCGAGACGAAGCTTATCGATGGTGGCTCACTTTGTCAAACAAGGTGTCCCTACAGATCGATTGAATTGGAATTATTTTAAGGTTAAGTTCGAAGGAAAGTATGATGATTCTATTAAGATCGAGTGCGCGACATAAGCGTAGTGCGGTGAGTTAAGAGAATACGATTATTCGTTAATAAGTAATTTCGAGGATCGAAATTATTTTTAAGGAGGGTAGAACTATAACATCCTAAAATAGGGCCTATGCATTTTCGGTTTAATTGTATGAAGTGACATGTTTTAAGTATTATGAATAAATTTTGAATATTTTGGAAACCCAAAAATGAGTGAAAATAAGTTAGAAATGAACATTTTTGGAAACTAGGAAATGTAAGGAAAATGGAAAGTGAACATTTTTAGAACCTTGGAAATGTAAGGAAATGTCTTGTAAGGAAATGTCATGGAAATGTAAGGAAATGTCTTGGAAATGTAAGGAAATGTCTTGTAAGGAAATGTCATGGAAATGTAAGGAAATGTCAAGTTTACAGAGCCGATCGAAAATTTTTGGAAACTTAGAAATGACCTAGAAATGACGAGTTTTAAGGTTTAAAAGGGGAAATTAAGGCAAGGTGGCCTTAAAAGAAAAAGTTTGTGAAATTTGACACACAAACAGGCTTGGAAAAGTGGTGCGAAGATGCCACTTAGGGCCTATGGAAATGGCGCCATATGCAAGAGGAATGGGCCTAAGTTCGAGTCACATGGGAAGCAAATAAAAGAAATTTTATTTTGCTACAAGGAGCAGAGAGGTGGACGACACATGGCTATAAATTAGGAGCTTTTATTATTTTATAAATAGTGGATAAATAAGGGATTTATTTATCATTATTTTCAAGAGATAATTGTTGGATTAAATTCTTTTAATTTGAATAAAGAGATAAAGAGGAAAATAAGGGAGAAGTGATGGCCAAGTAAGGGACTTTGAGTTTAATAATTTCGGCTAAGTAAGGATAGTTGCTGAATTATCTTTTATTTTAAGTGATAATTAAAGAGATAAAGCTATTAAAATAGAGGAGTGGTGGCCAAGTAAGGGACTCCTTAGATGATAATTTCGGCTATAAAAGGAAGGAAGGAGGGCTACTCATCAATTTGTGCTTCCTTCTTTCTCTGCCGAATTCTTAGTGCTCTATTCTCTTCTTTTCTTTCTTTTCTTTTGTCAAGCCGAAATTAAGTAATTGTTGGAACCTAGCCGAATATTTTCCTCTCCATTAGAAGCCATAGCCGAATCCTCCATCTTTATTCTTCCTTCTCTTTTCTTTCTAATCCCTCCAAAAGCCGAAAGTTGTGAGATCATCATCTAGCCATAGCCGAATCTCTGAAGGTTGAAGTGAAGGTGCAATCGATTTCTTCAAGTAAGGAGATCTTTCGGGATTTACTAAGTTTCGACTACAAGGAAGGAGAAGTTCTTTTCCCGAAGGTACACCATAGGCCACGTGTTCCCTAGTTATTCGGTGAGTTTCAGGATTTAAAATCCACAAGGTAAGTGTCTATAGCATTCGGCCAAGGCCATGTTTGGAAAATATATGTGTTCATTAATTATTCAAAAGCCGAAAACTAACCAAGTTAATTGATTCAATGCTTGGCGAATGCAAGAAAGAGTATAGCGAGATTTCAAGACTTGATTCTTAAGTCAAACGGCAACAAGGTAAGTTTAAGTATACTAATCCTACTAGGATTTGGATTTATGGCCGAATGGCTTTTTATTAAAGTAGTAGGTGATTAATTAAATGTAGGGATTAAGGATCTAAGCATTAGATCAAGCTTTCCGGGATTTCAAGACCCTTTCGATAAGTATGATAAGTTGTGGATATTTGGTTAAGAATTCGTATATTGATGATTAAATCTGTAACACCCCAAACCCGGTCAATACACCACGACCGAATCTGGTATGTTACGGGGAAAACGTACTTGAGAGGTTTAGGTTTTTTTCGTTTAAAAGCAGGATGTAAACACTTCACTATATAGTGTATTTGAAGAAAATTTGAGTAGGCTTGTTTGAAATCAGGTGGTGTATTTAGAAAACCCAAAAATTTTGAAAGCTTAACCAAAAGATGTAGTTAAAACGAGTTTATTCCATTTCATTATTCAAATAGTTTCTTAGTGTTACTTAAGACATTTTAACTTGGTAGAAAATCGAGTTTTGATTTGGAAATCGTTTGAGTTTCTAATGCAAGTCATGGTGAGATACCCGATGGTATAGTTTAAAACACTTGGCGTTATAGTTTTTAAATCATTGTCTTTCCCAATTTTAGTAAAATTCCAACCCACTTATTTTGTTAAGGCATATTAAAGTCTATTTAAAGCATAAACATCATAAAACATAATTTAAAGGCCTTTTACAATCCAAAACAAAACCCAAATAATAAAAAGCAAGCTAAAGTACCCAAATTATAAAGTCTGAGTAAAACTTTATTAAGCGTGGCATGAGCACCCGAGTCCATCCGGCTCCATGTCCGCGTCTAAGTGTCACCTGAAATGTCAAAGGAGAGGTGAGTCGAATGACTCGGTGCATAAATCCGCTCCCGATAAAACAACATGCTAACACACATCATACATAGCAACATGATTAATGCAACCCGATCCTAACCATCCATATCGCCTTTTCTACCGTATGGTACCAAACCACTTTGGTGGTGCCAAACCACTGGTGACCCAAAGTCACGATATCCATAAGTGTGGTGCCAAACCACTTTGGTGACCCAAAGTCACGAATAATCCGATGATGGGGCCAACCCATCGTGTGATACCAATCACTAGCGACAATCCCGTATCTCATAAGTGGGGCCAACCCACGGTGGTGTTAACCACGAGGGGCGAGTCGCAATGAGGTGCCAAACCTCTGGTGACCCAAAGACACGGTGTGATACCAAATCACTTTGGTGACCGCGATCACAAATCCGATGATGGGGCCAACCCATCGTGTGATACCCAATCACTAGCGACAATCCCGTATCTCATAAGTGGGGCCAACCCACGGTGGTGTTAACCACGAGGGCGAGTCGCAATGAGGTGCCAAACCTCTGGTGTCCCAAAGACACGGTGTGATACCAAATCACTGGTGACCGCAGTCACAAATCCGATGATGGGGCCAACCCATCGTGTGATACCCAATCACTGGCGTTAATCCCGTATAATCAACTGTGGGGCCAACCCACCGTGGTACTAAGCCACTGGGGCGAGGCCGCTGAGTGCCAAACCTCTGGTGACCCAAAGTCACAAAATATCAGCTGTGGTACCAAACCACTTTGGAGGTGCCAAACCTCTGGTGTCCCAAAGACACAGTGTCCCAAAGACACGGATATCATCATCCTCCCTCCACTCATATCACCCATCATCATGCCATACTCATGTGATCATGCATCTCATACAAGTCATGCATATCATGCCAACATGCCAAGCATTATATCTCATAGCATACATAACATAGATCATAATATTGAGTATACATCGGTAGAACTCGTAATGCTACGGACTTACCGGATCCGTACATATACCCACTTGGGTACCAATTAATCCATCATCTTGTTTTGGTTTTACAAAGCAATCGAGTTATTAATAATATTACTAAGTATGGGTGTGTTAGTTACACACCTGGAATAACGAGGGCCCTAATCCCAAAGAAAAGATCTACAATCTTTAAACTCCTTGCTCCTAGAATCGGCCAAACATAGGGGTTAGATACTTAAGACCATTCGGCCAAGGACTTTTAAGCCAACAGGAGTCATTATCAACCCTTACCTTTGTACTTGATTTGGTTTCCTGCAAATCTCGAATCAAGCAGTGATTCTCCTTTAACAATCGGCACCCTAATGAAACAAATAGTTAATCTCCAATCACCTTTGACTTAATCGAAATCAAAAGATTGAACTAACAATAATATACCAATCACTTACCCTCTACTTACTAATCGGTTTACAAAGAAGGAAGACTCCTCTTGATTACTTCCAAAATCCGAAGGCCCTATCATGAATTCGATTCCAACATAAGAGGTTAACTCCTTTCAACATATGCCCAAAATCGGCTATTAACCCAACCAAAACCGATAAATCATAAGAGAGGGAAGAAATGGCCATTCGGCCTAGCACTTACCCAACACCAACCAGTATTCGGCCTACACAACCACCAGGAGAAGGGAGATATTCGGCTAAGTTAAAGACTAATAGAAGAGAAAAGAGATTCGGCTAGAATAAGCAAAAGAATTTTGTGTCCAAAAGAAAAAGAGAATCGGCCAAGGTCTTGAGAAGAGAAGAAAATGGAAAAGAGAGAAAGGTGCTTTTCGGTTTTGGAGAAAAAGAAATGGAATAGATGAATGAAGATTTCGGTTTTAGGGACAAGGTAAGTTCCGACACAAAAAGAATGGAGAAGATGAATGGAGAATTCGATTGAGAAGGAAATGGTAAGTTTCGGCTCTTATGAAAATAAAGAAATTATGAGAGGGAGAGAAGAGAGCATTCGGCTATATTGGAATTAAGAGAAACAAAGGCAAGTTTCACTAAGGTGTATGTTGCTTACACTTTCGGTTTCAAGGAGAAATGGAAGACTTACTTGAATATTGGTAACAAAGAAGAAACTCTCGACATTCGGCTAACAACTTGACCAAAAGGAGAATTTTAGCTAGACATACCAAGACCGAAAATGAAAGAAAAACACTAGAAATGCCAAAAGCATTTTCGGCATAGTCACTTCTCACCCCAAGCCGTCCTCCCCCTCCCCCCAAACTCCTCCTAAAAATTCGGCCAAGTCTCCCCATTCACTCACCACCACTCCTTCAAACTTGCTTGACCAAGTCTTCCTCCTAAACTTCCTCTCCACCCTCCATTTGAATGTGTAGACCAAGTCCAAGGAAGAATTCGAATTGCCTTCTACCTCTTCCTCCATGCCGTCAAAAATGAGTGACAAAATAGGGGATCTCTGCGACTTGAACTCAGGATCTCTCCCCCTTGTAGATGACGCCACACTCAGCTCAAAGTGGCACATGCCTTGCCACTTTGCCAACCTCATTTTTGTGTAACAACTACCAAATAAAATACATATCCCTCAGCTCCAACAGCTCCCTACACCTAAGGCTCAAAAACTAAATTTTCCCCATTCCCTCAGGCATACTCCTAGCCTACAACTAAGCCCCTAAGACACAGAAATAGCAACATAGCACACCAACACCTGCAATATCATGCAACAACAAAATAGCCCCTAACCCGGGATATTACAGTTCTACCCCCCTTAAAATAATTTCGACCTCGAAATTACCTGATCAAAAGAGTTGAGGGTATTGCTGCCTCATCATATCCTCGGGTTCCCACGTGGCTTCTTCCACGCCATGATTCCGCCAAAGAACCTTAACCAAAGGCACGGACTTTCTCTGCGAACCTTCACATCCCGATCAAGAATGCGCACGAGTTCTTCTTCCAAAGTCAAATCTGGATTTACCTCGATCTCTTCCACTGCTACCACATGCGAT
The DNA here is from genome assembly GCA_025698515.1 of Gossypium sturtianum. Taxonomy (NCBI): domain Eukaryota; kingdom Viridiplantae; phylum Streptophyta; class Magnoliopsida; order Malvales; family Malvaceae; genus Gossypium; species Gossypium sturtianum. The sequence goes on from CM046948.1 coordinate 131,315,110, forward strand.
GGATCCGAACGATATCTCCGAAGCCTCGAAACGTGAAATATGTCGTGAATCTGACTAAGCTCTGCGGCAATTCCGTTGATACGCCACTTTGGTCCCACTCGTCTCAAAACCTTATACGGCCCAATAAACCTCGGACTTAGCTTGCCTTTCCTTCCGAATCTCAACACCTTCTTCCAAGGCGAGACCTTCAGGAAAAACTCGATCCCCACAAAGAAACTCTATATCTCTCGCTTAAGATCGGCATAAGACTTACTGCGGTCCGGCGCTTCCTTCAATCGAGCACGAATCAACTTAACCTTATCTTGGTCTCGGCAACTAACTCTGGTCCCAACAAGCGGCGTTCACCTAACTCCGTCCAACACGTAGGTGGCGACACTTCCTACCATACAATGCCTCATACGGTGCCATCTTGATGCTCGCTTGATAAAGCTATTATTGTAGGCAAACTCGGCTAATGGCGAAACTCTTCCCAACTACCTCTGAAATCCGAACACAACCTCTCGGCATATCCTCTAAGATCTGAATAACCCTTTCGATTGGTATCCGATTTGCGGGTGAAAAGCGTCTTGAAATCAAGCGAGTACCAGTGCGATGCAATGCTTTCGAGGAACCTTGGCGTAAATCTGGGATCCCTATCCGAGATTATCGAAAGCTGGTACACCGTGCAACCTCACTATCTCTGAAACATACGGTTTGCCAACCACGAGTGAGTAGTCAACCCTCAGGAATAAAGTGAGCGATTTAGTCCAGACGATCCACCACTACCCAAACTGAATCCTTCTTGCTTGGCGTAAGCGGTAATCCACTGACGAAATCCATGGTTATCCTTTCCCACTTCCACTGAGGAATCTTCACAGGCTGAAGCAAACCCGACGGCAACTGATGTTCAGCCTTGACCTGCTGACATGTCAGACACTTCCCAACAAACTCTGTCACCTCTTTCTTCAAGCCCGGCCACCAAAACTGCTCTCTAAGATCCCTATACATCTTGCTACAACCAGGATGCATAGCATAAGGACTGCTATGTGCGTCCTGAAGAATCTTCTGCCTCAGCTCAATATCTTTAGGCATACAAGCCTTACCTTGGAAACACAGAACCTCATCACTAGACAAGCTGTAACCCTCCAAACCACCATCCTGCACTTGTAACCTTCGCGCACTCAGAATCTCATCCTCTAACTGTTTCTCTCTGATCTGCTCAACCCAAGTAGGCTTAACCTGCAACTCTGCCAGAATACTCCCATCGTCATACAAGCTCAAATGGGCAAACATCGCTCTTAAGTCCGAAACAACCTTACGGCTCAACGCGTCTGCCACCACGTTAGCCTTGCCCGGATGATACTCAATCGAACAGTCGTAATCTTTCAGCAACTCAACCCATCTGCGCTGCCTCAAATTCAAATCCTTCTGAGTCAGTAGATACTTCAGACTCTTATGATCCGTGTAGACTATCGATCTCTCTCCGTACAAGTAGTGCCTCCAAATCTTTAAGGCGAAGACTACGGTACCGCTAGCTCCAAATCGTGCGTCGGATAATTGACCTCATGTGTCCTCGGTATCGAGAAGCGTAAGCCACAACCTTACCTTCTTGCATCGGCACACATCCCAATCCGTATGTGATGCATCACAATAGACATGAATTCCTTACCCGACCTCGGGTTGAATCAAAGCGGAGCCTCGGTCAAAATCTTCTTTAACTTATCGAAGCTTTCTGCTTTTTTTCGGTCAAACAAACGGAACTTCTTTCCTTAACAACTTGGTCATGGGCGCTGCTATCAACGAGAAACCCTCAACAAACCTTCGGTAGTATCCGGCCAAACCAGAAAACTCGAATCTCGACCACTTACCTAGGCGGCCTCAATCCAAAATCGCTCAATCTTCCGAGGGTCTACGAATCCTCGGTGACACTACATGCCCCAAGAAAGTCACTTCTCTAAGCGAACTTCGCATTTCTTGAACTTAGCATAGAGGCGCTTTTCCTCAAAATCTGCGGCACCACTCGCAAATCACGCATCATGCTCTTCTTACGTCCTGAGTACACTAAGATGTCGTCTATGAAAACCACAACGAATCGATCCGGATCTGCTGAAACACCCTATTCATCATATCCATAAATCTTTGCCGGTCGTTAGTCAACGAGCGGCATTACCGAGAATTCGTAGTGCCCATCTGAGTCAAAGCGCTGTTTTTTATGGATATCGACCTCCTTAACCTTTAGCGATGATACCCGGACCTCAAGTCGATCTTCAAAAATACCGCAACACCCTTGGTGATCAAACAAATCATCTATACGTGGCAGCGGATACTTGTTTTTAATCGTCGGCTTATTCAAGCTGGCGGTAGTCTATACACATCCGCATCGTACCATCTTTCTTCTTAACAAAAATGCGCGCACCACCACGGCAAAACACTTGGCCTAATAAAACCCGATCCAATAACTCCACGGATCTCGAGCCTTAAGCTCCACCAATTCCTTTGGCGTCATCCTATATGGAGCAATAGACACTTTGCGCGATTCGGATATGCAGATCTATCGAACTCTACCTCACGATCTGGCGGCAAACCCGAAGCTCCTCGAAACACATCGACAAATTCCTTAACAGTGCGGACCTTCTCACAGGCGGACTCTTTAGCCTCCAAGGCATACACATGAACCACATCGCCTCACACGACCTTCGACCATCTTCTGCGCCTTGGAGCGGATACCACATTTGATAAGTAATCTCTCCTATTACCTATCATAGCCACTTCATCTCCTCAACCGTCTTAAGAACCATGCGCTTGGCCCGCAATCCAACCTCGCTTTGGTACTTGACCAACCGATTCATCCCAAGAATCGGATCGAACTCCCCCAAGCGGCGGTTCCATCGGATCAACGGCAAACACTACCCCTTGGAGTTCTAGGGGTACATCTCTAAACGACTTATCTACCACTCTGAGTGACCTAGAGGGCTAATTACGGTCATCGCCTAGAAGATATCTCGGGGTCTAAATCCATGGTCTCTACTATACTACTGGCAACATAAGAGTGCGTTGAAACCCACATTAATCAAAGCAGTATAAGGAGAACCAAAGATCAGAAACGTACCGATTATGACGTCCGGTGCGTCGCCCTCCTCTCGGCGCCTCGCTGCATACACTAATCCAGGCTGCCTGGCATCAGAACTACCCGCACCTCTGCCCGGTGCTCCACGGCCCCGACCAGAACCATTACCACCTCTGCCATTACCACGGCCCCTCTGCGGTGGCGGTCCACTACTCTGAGCGATTACGGCCACGACTCTCGGGCCCGAATCCTAGCCAACCTCGCGGACCGGTCCCTCACGCGATGATCCGAGAGAACCACACTCAAAACAACCTTTTCCTCCAAGTCCAACAACCACCCCAATGGGATTTCCCTGCCCCGTTACCTTCTGCGGCGGTCCACGCCTGGCGACAACAAACCTACGGTGATTTGACCCACTCGGTCTAGCCCTTTTACGTGGATTACCCGGCGATCCGAGAAGACCCAAAGCTCCTCTTATGCCTATTTACGTCCATGCTCGCCTCGCGACTCTTTAACACCCTCGGCTACCTTAGCCTTTTCAACTAAGGCAACAAACTCGCGCTCCTGGCGAGGAGCAATCAGCGATCTCAACTCGTCTCGAGACCATCCTCGAAACGCGAACACACCTCATGTTCGGTGGCTACAATACCCACGGCATACCTACTCGACTTCAAGAACTCGGCCTCGTACTCGAAAGCAGGACTTACTCCCTGAACAAGCCTCGAAATGCCTTTGGCGGGAGTCAATATAACTAGCCCCAATGTACTTCTTTTGATCGCGACCACGAAATAATCCCATGTCGGATCCTCTTCGCCACACTTTGTCCCGAATGTGAGCCACCATTGATATGACTCATCCGGGAGAAGCGTCGATGCCCTTGGCTTCTCTTCAGCGATTAAGTCGGATCATCCATGATCCGCTCGGTTGCCTCGGCCAATATTCGGCGGTGCTAGGAGCAACACGGATACACCTCGAAAGAATTGGCCCCATTTGCCCGAAGTCGCTCGAGCCGCAATTTCTAACTCCTGCACCACCACCTACTCGGCTACTCTTTCCAACACTCGCGACATCACCGTGACGCTGCGTCGTCTCGATCGATCTTGGAACTCACCACCTCTAGTGGTGGTGGGCCGGTATCTCATTTTCGACCCACGACCAGATCCTACGGGTTGAAACCGTCATCCTACCCCTACCTCTACCACGAGTATTACGACCACGTCGCCTCGAGTGCTCATGACTAAAATCTCTACGTATCTCGATTAAAGAGTTTTATGCATCGAGTATTTATTCCAACTGTTTTAAAGCAAATCTTATGAATATTTAAGGAGATTTGTTCTCGCGAGTTCACGAGAATCCTATCAGTTTCAATCTCTAAAGTAATGTACTATTGCTAATCATCAAATCACATCACATCAAAAATCACAAGTAATAGTGAGGGGTACTTACAGGCGGCCAGTGCTAGGAGATTCGGTGCCATGCCTTACAAACCATATATTTAAAAACAAAGACTATCAAACAAACTTTTAAAGCGTTTTGGGCCTTGGGCCCACAGTAGAACTTTTTGAACTTGGCTCACGATACCACAATTGTAACACCCCAAACCCGGTCAATACACCACGGCCAGAATCGGTATGTTACGGGGAAAGCGTGCTTGAGAGGTTTAGGTTTTCGTTTAAAAGCGGGATGTAAACACTTCACTATATAGTGTATTTGAAGAAAATTTGAGTAGGCTTGTTTGAAATCGGGTGGTGTATTTAGAAAACCCAAAAATTTTGAAAGCTTAACCAAAGATGTAGTTAAAGCGAGTTTATTCCATTTCATTATTCAAATAGTTTCTTAGTGTTACTTAAGACATTTTAACTTGGTAGAAAATCGAGTTTTGATTTAGAAATCGTTTGAGTTTCTAATGCAAGTCATGGTGAGATACCCAGATGGTATAGTTTAAAACACTTGGCGTTATAGTTTTAAATCATTGTCTTTCCCAATTTTAGTAAAATTCCAACCCACTTATTTTGTTAAGGCATATTAAAGTCTATTTAAAGCATAAACATCATAAAACATAATTTAAAGGCCTTTTACAATCCAAAACAAAACCCAAATAATAAAAAGCAAGCTAAAGTACCCAAATTATAAAGTCTGAGTAAAACTTTATTAAGCGTGGCATGAGCACCCCGAGTCCATCCGGCTCCATGTCGGCGTCTAAGTGTCACTGAAATGTCAAAGGAGAGGGTGAGTCGAATGACTCGATGCATAAATCCGCTCCCGATAAAACAACATGCTAACACACATCATACATAGCAACATGATTAATGCAACCCGATCCTAACCATCCATATCGCCTTTTCTACCCGTGTGGTACCAAACCACTGGTGGTGCCAAACCACCGGTGACCCAAAGTCACGATATCCATAAGTGTGGTGCCAAACCACTTTGGTGACCCAAAGTCACGAATAATCGATGATGGGGCCAACCCATCGTGTGATACCAATCACTAGCGACAATCCCGTATCTCATAAGTGGGGCCAACCCACGGTGGTGTTAACTCACGAGGGCGAGTCGCAATTAGGTGCCAAACCTCTGGTGTCCCAAAGACACGCGTGTGATACCAAATCACTTGTGACCGCGATCACAAATCCGATGATGGGGCCAACCCGCCGTGTGATACCAATCACTGGCGACAATCCCGTATCTCATAAGTGGGGCCAACCCACGGTGGTGTTAACCACGAGGGCGAGTCGCAATGAGGTGCCAAACCTCACGGTGTCCCAAAGACCACGATGTGATACCAAATCACTTTGGTGACCGCGATCCACAAATCCGATGATGGGGCCAACCCGCCGTTGTGATCCCAATCACTGGCGTCAATCCCGTATAATCAGCTGTGGGGCCAACCCACCGTGGTACTAAGCCAGCTTTGGGGCGAGAGCGAGGTGCCAAACCTCTGGTGACCCAAAGTCACAAAATATCAACTGTGGTACCAAACCACTTTGGAGGTGCCAAACCTCTGGTGTCCCAAAGACACAATGTCCCAAAGACACGGATATCATCATCCTCCCTCCACTCATATCACCCATCATCATGCCATACTCATGTGATCATGCATCTCATACAAGTCATGCATATCATGCCAACATGCCAAGCATTATATCTCATAGCATACATAACATAGATCATAATATTGAGTATACATCGGTAGAACTCGTAATGCTACGGACTTACCGGATCCATTACATATACCCCCTTGGGTACCAATTAATCCATCATCTTGTTTTGGTTTTACAAAGCAATCGAGTTATTAATAATATTACTAAGTATGGGTGTGTTAGTTACACACACAGGAATAACGAGGCCTAATCCCAAAGAAAAGATCTACAATCTTTAAACTCCTTGCTCCTAGAATCGGCCAAACATAGGGGTTAGATACTTAAGACCATTCGGCCAGGACTTTTAAGCCAACGAGAGTCATTATCAACCCTTACCTTTGTACTTGATTTGGTTTCCTACAAATCTCGAATCAACGATGATTCTCCTTTAACAATCGGCACCCTAATGAAACAAATAGTTAATCTCCAATCACCTTTGACTTAATCGAAATCAAAAGATTGAACTAACAATAATATACCAATCACTTACCCTCTACTTACTAATCGGTTTACAAAGAAGGAAGACTCCTCTTGATTACTTCCAAAATCAAAGGCCCTATCATGAATTCGATTCCAACATAAGAGGTTAACTCCTTTCAACATATGCCCAAAATCGGCTATTAACCCAACCAAACCGATAAATCATAAGAGAGGAAGAAATGGCAATTCGGCCTAGCACTTACCCAACACCAACCAGTGTTCGGCCTACACAACCACCGGGAGAAGGGAGATATTCGGCTAAGTTAAAGACTAATAGAAGAGAAAAAGAGATTCGGCTAGAATAAGCAAAAGAATTTTGTGTCCAAAAGAAAAAAGAGAATCGGCCAAGGTCTTGAGAAGAGAAAAAATGGAAAAGAGAGATAGGTGCTTTTAGGTTTTGGAGAAAAAGAAATGGAATAGATGAATGAAGATTTTGATTTTAGGGACAAGGTAAGTTCCGACACAAAAAGAATGGAGAGATGAATGGAGAATTCGATTGAGAAGGAAATGGTAAGTTTAGGCTCTTATGAAAATAAAGAAATTATGAGAGGAGAGAGAAGAGAGCATTCGGCTATATTGGAATTAAGAGAAACAAAGGCAAGTTTATTTAAGGTGTATGTTGCTTACACTTTCGGTTTCAAGGAGAAATGGAAAACTTACTTGAATATTGGTAACAAAGAATAAACTCTCGACATTAGGCTAACAACTTGACCAAAAGGGAGAATTTTAGCTAGACATACCAAGGCAGAAAATGAAAGAAAAACACTAGAAATGCCAAAAGCATTTTCGGCATAGTCACTTCTCATTGGCCAAGCCCTCCCCCCCAAACTCCTCCTAAAAATTCGGCCAAGTCTCCCCATTCACTCACCACCACTCCTTCAAACTTGCTTGACCAAGTCTTCCTCCTAAACTTCCTCTCCACCCTCCATTTGAATGTGTAGACCAAGTCCAAGGAAGAATTCGAATTGCCTTCTACCTCTTTCTCCATGCCGTCAAAATGAGTGACAAAATAGGGGATCTGCGACTTGAACTCAGGATCTCTCCCCCTTGTAGATGGCGCCACACTCGGCTCCAAGTGGCACATGCCTTGCCACTTTGCCAACCTCATTTTTGTGTAACAACTACAAATAAAATACATATCCTCGGCTCCAACAGCTCCTACACCTAAGGCTCAAAAACTAAATTTTCCCCATTCCCTCGGGCATACTCCTAGCCTACAACTAAGCCCCTAAGACACGAAATAGCAACATAGCACACCAACACCGCAATATCATGCAACAACAAAATAGACCCTAACAGGGATATTACAAAATTGATTGTTACGATTAAGTGTGTTGATGGAGGCGAATACCACTCAAGAAGGGAAAGGAAGGTCTCTGTCCCCAAGTTTAAGAAGAGATCTGTTTCTCTGATTAGGGATTGGCCACGAGGTGTGGACCAGCGTCGAGTCGAACAAGAAAGTAGGCAAATAAGCGCAGTAGTATCGCCTAGTGATAGCATCGATGCTCGAAAGCATAGTTCTCCAAGTGATCGGTGTGTGATTAACCCACCGTTTTCGGGTATATGATATGTATGTGAAATGTGTATGTGTTATGAATGTGCTAACTAGTGCGATGGAAATTGTGATAAGGATACCCTCGAGGGTATGTCGATAATCCGTAAGTACCAAACACGATGATATGTGACTATTAATATGAATATGTGATAATATGCTTGATGAACATGCTCATGCATCATTACATTATATCATTATTTTATGTGGTATGTGCATGGGTTGGGATATGAAAGAAGATGCGTGTGTACTTGATGCGTGGTTTGATGTTAGCCTTGAGCTACATCGTAGATTGGCGTTGGTGAGGTCACGTTGTGGATTAATTACGATTTAGTTCGCGTGGCTTGATGAGTGGCTATGTGCCTCATCGTGGTTGATATCGGCTATGTGCCATATCGTGGTTGATGAGTGGCTATGTGTCCCATCGTGGTTTTGATGTTAGCCTTGAGCTACATCGTGGATTGGCGTTGGTGAGGTCACGTTGTGGATTAATGCGATTTAGTTCGCGTGGCTTGATGGTGGCTATGTGCCTCATCGTGGTTGATATCGGCTATGTGCCATATCGTGGTTGATGAGTGACTATGTGTCCCCATCGTGGTTTTTGATGTTAGCCTTGAGCTACATGCGTGGATTGGCGTTGGTGAGGTCACGTTGTGGATTAATGCGATTTAGTTCGCGTGGCTTGATGAGTGGCTATGTGCCTCATCGTAGTTGATATCGGCTATGTGCCATATCGTGGTTGATGAGTGACTATGTGTCCCATCGTGGTTTTGATGTTAGCCTTGAGCTACATCGTGGATTGGCGTTGGTGAGGTCACGTTGTGGATTAATTGTGATTTAGTTCGCGTGGCTTGATGAGTGGCTCGTGCCTCATCGTGGTTGATATCGGCTATGTGCCATATCGTGGTTGATGAGTGACTATGTGTCCCATCGTGGTTTTTGATGTTAGCCTTGAGCTACGCCATCGTGGATTGGCGTTGGTGAGGTCACGTTGTAGATTAATTGTGATTTAGTTCGCGTGGCTTGATGAGTGGCTATGTGCCTCATCGTGGTTGATATCGACTATGTGCCATATCGTGGTTGATGAGTGACTATGTGTCCCATCGTGGTTTTGGTGTTAGCTACGGCTACATCGTGGATTAGCGGCCCGAGAGGTCGCCTTGTGGACTATTGTGTAATTGCACATGGGCGGCGATGATTGCCTTGAAGTGAAAAGGAGAGGGTGATTTGATAATCCCACAGTGTGTGGTAGGTTTGGATAATGGGGTGTGTAGCGGATGGACCCTAGGTTTTGGGTTGGGCTTCATAATTGCATGATTTCGTATGTGAACATATATGGAAATTGGCCAAGCCCAATATGATATGTGGATTAATGTAAAAATGGGCAAAGCCCAGTATATGAATGTGGATCAGTGTGGAAATGGGCTAAGCGTAGTATGTGGAAATTATTTGGTTAACTACCCCATTAGATGAATGTGATATGAATATGGGCCAAGCCCAGAATGTGTTAACATGTGAATATGATATTTGTTATCGATATATGGGTTAATATGTGGTTAACATGTGGGTGGAATTGATGGATTAATTACACCTTTGAGTCATATGACTCACCCAATTTTTATTAAACATCGCGAGATGATTAGTAGTGATTGGACCGGGTTGGAGTGGATCGAGGTGGCCCATCTGAGAAGACATCTTCTTTATTTTATTCGGTTTATTACTAAGAACTTTTGTTTAATTATTTATTGTAATAAGGCCCAGATTAAAGTATTTAAGTATTTCTATTTGAGCATTTTTATTATGTTTAAGCTAGACGACCATTAAATTATTATTTAGAAGTGCTTTTAATTTGGATATTTTTGTCAAGCTTATATTATTTAGAATTTTTAATTGGACATGGTTTTCAAATTATAAAATTTTTAATGTTTTTCCCAAAAGTGAAATCAGGTCTTCAAATGTTTTTCCGCATGGCATCTCAAATTAGATTAAGTAGCGAATGGGCGGGTTTGGGGTGTTACAAATTGGTATCGAGCACAGTTCAAAACTCGGCTTTGAGGATTTGGGCCAAAAACGTTTTTCAAAATGGGCTTTCAAAAATATAAGAATTTAAGAACTATTTCGAGCTATTCGGCATGGCACTGTATCTCTCGGCCCGAAGTCCACAGGTAAGTACTTCTAATTGTTGAAGTGACTTGTTTATGTGAGAGCTGTTATGGGCTTATTTGGGCTCGTAGATTAGAATATTAGAATTTGTTGAACCCTAGGACTAGTCTACTCAAACACAAGTGCATAAGACTTAAGGACCATTAAACAAACACCTGTGAACTAAGTCGCCCAGAGTTAAGGTGTGGCAACCATGAATACGCATGTCTAGGATTGGTATTGATAGAGCTTGGTATTTAAGAAGTCCTAGCGACTCACCTCCTCTCTACTCGAATCCTGCAGTGCGTAGCTACGGTTCACCTTAACCAAGAGGACTTATTCACGGGCTAAACCAATCATTAAAACCCGAGAAAGGAACTAGCCATGCATTTTTATAAAATTCCTAGTTTTAAAATCCTAAATTACCCTTTTAATTGTAGTAAAAGATTATTGTGAAATTTTTTCCAAAATATCTCAGATTTACAAAATTACAAAAATGCCCATGTATTGTAAATTACTAAAATACCCTTAGTTCTTAAGATTTTCAAAAAATACCCTCGACGTTTGCTACAATATTTCTACTTTAAAAGATATCAAAACTTACATTTTACAAATAACAAGATACCACTGATTTGGAAAATTTACGGGCCTTACGACTTCCAAAATTAAGAAATAACCTCGATTTACGAAATTTTTGTAACACCTCTGATTTGGAAAACAAAATAACCCGATTTTGTAAATTACATAATACCTTTAATTTGAAAAATATTTTGAATTGACCCGATTATTACCAAAATACCACAGTAGGACAAATGGCGAAAATACCCACAGGATAGGAGCAGGCGAGAAATGTCAGGATAGTGAATGTGTGTGGTAGATACCCTTTGAATGAATGTGTTCTTGTTGATGAATGAATGTGTCTCTGTCTATGAATGTGAGTGTGACTCTCTGAATTAGAGTAGTGAACTTGAAGCCCGAACCTTTGTGTGATCGAAAGAAGTACTTTTAAATATCTTTATATCATAAAATTGTTCGCGGTTAATAAGTGGAACAAAAGTCGATACATAAAACTTTTAATCGGATAAGTTGCGGCGTTAGAAATGAGTTCTAGGAGGCGTGGTAAATCGTGGGCCTTGGTAGAGGTAGAATGGCGATGCTCGGAACCGATGAGGGTGCGGCCATGGGTGAAAAGCGATGTGTCGCGCCCGGTTGTGGGCACGAAGGATCAAGATCAATAGGAGAAGATGAAGCGGTTTACGAGCTATGTTGCGAGTACTAGAGCGTGTGGCGAGGAGCTAGCATGAGAAGTGGGCTCGGAAGTCGGTATCGGAAGGCTTAGGTCAGCGAAGTGAAGTTTTTAGAGGAGTATCTGGTAGCTCGAATGTAGCGGAGTATTGGATGGGCGATCGAAAGAATAATGGGCGATTTGGGTATCTTGATGAGGAAAAGGCGAAAGTGTTGTCTCGTTGCTCAGAGGCGAAGCTTATCGATGGTGGCTCAGCATCAAACAAGGTGTCTCGGTAGATCGATTGAATTGGAATTATTTTAAGGTTAAGTTCGAAGGAATTATGATGATTCTATTAAGATCAGTCGCGGACATAAGCGTAGTCTTGGTGAGTTAAGAGAATACGATTATTCGTTAATAAGTAATTTCGAGGGCGAAATTATTTTTAAGGAGAAGTAGAGCTGTAACATCCTAAAATAGGGCCTATGCATTTTCGGTTTAATTGTATGAAGTGACATATTTTAAGTATTATGAATAAATTTTGAATATTTTTGGAAACGGAAATGAGTGAAAATAAGTTTGAAATGAACATTTTTGGAAACTAGGAAATGTAAGGAAAATGGAAAGTGAACATTTTTAGAACCTTGGAAATGTAAGAAATGTCTTGTAAGGAAATGTCATGGAAATGTAAGAAATGTCTTGGAAATGTAAGGAAATGTCTTGTAAAAATGTCATGGAAATGTAAGGAAATGTCAAGTTTCTGAATGCCGTCGAAAATTTTGGAAACTTAGAAATGACCTAGAAATGACGAGTTTTAAGGTTTAAAAGGAAATTAAGGCAAGGTGGCCTTAAAGAAAAAAAGTTTGTGAAATTTGACACACAAGCAGGCTTGGAAAAGTGATGCAGAAGATGCCACTTAGGGCCTATGGAAATGGCGCCATATGCAAGAGGAATGGGCCTAAGTTAGAGTCACATGGGAAGCAAATAAAAGAAATTTTATTTTGCTACAAGGAAGCGAGAGGTGTGGACTGACACATGGCTATAAATTAGGAGCTTTTATTATTTTATAAATAGTGGATAAATAAAGGGATTTATTTATCATTATTTTCAAGAGATAATTGTTGGATTAAATTCTTTTAATTTGAATAAAGAGATAAAGAGGAAAATAAGGGAGAAGTGATGGCCAAGTAAGGGACTTTGAGTTTAATAATTTAAGCTAAGTAAGGATAGTTGCTGAATTATCTTTTATTTTAAGTGATAATTAAAGAGATAAAGCTATTAAAATAGAGAGTGGTGGCCAAGTAAGGGACTCCTTAGATGATAATTTAGGCTATAAAAGGAAGGAAGGAGGGCTACTCATCAATTTGTGCTTCCTCCTTTCTCTGCAGAATTCTTAGTGCTCTATTCTCTTCTTTTCTTTCTTTTCTTTTGTCAAGCCGAAATTAAGTAATTGTTGGAACCTAGCCAGAATATTTTCCTCTCCATTAGAAGCCATAGCAGAGATCCTCCATCTTTATTCTTCCTTCTCTTTTCTTTCTAATCCCTCAAAAGCCGAAAGTTGTGAGATCATCATCTAGCCATGGCCGAATCTCTGAAGCTTGAAGTGAAGGTGCTGTCGATTTCATCAAGTAAGGAGATCTTTTGAGATTTACTAAGTGTCGACTACAAGGAAGGAGAAGTTCTTTTCCCAAAGGTACACCATAGGCCACGTGTTCCTAGTTATTCGGTGAGTTTGAGTTTAAAATTCACAAGGTAAGTGTCTATAGCATTCGGCCAAGGCCATGTTTGGTAAATATATGTGTTCATTAATTATTCAAAAGCGAAAACTAACCAAGTTAATTGATTCAATGCTTGGCGAATGCAAGAAGAGTATAGCGAGAGATTTCAAGACTTGATTCTTAAGTCAAGCGGCAACAAGGTAAGTTTAAGTATACTAATCCAACTAGGATTTGGATTTATGGCGAATGGCTTTTTATTAAAGTAGTAGGTGATTAATCAAATGTAGGGATTAAGGATCTAAGCATTAGATCAAGCTTTTAGGATTTTAAGACCGCTTTACGGTAAAGTATGATAAGTTGTGGATATTTGGTTAAGAATTCGTATATTGATGATTAAATCGATTGTTACGATTAAGTGTGTTGATGGAGGCGAATACCATTCAAGAAGGGAAAGGGAAGGTCTGTCCCCAAGTTTAAGAAGAGATCTGTTTTACTGCGATTAGGGATTGTACAGGGTGTGGACCACGTTAGAACAAGAAAGTAGGCAAATAGCCGTAGTATAGCCTAGTGATAGCATCGATGTCGAAAACATACTTCTCCAAGTGATCGGTGTGTGATTAACCCACGTTTTAAATATATGATATGTATGTGAAATGTGTATGTGTTATGAATGTGCTAACTAGTGTAGTGGAAATTGTGATAAGGATACCCTCAAGGGTATGTCGATAAGCCGGTAAGTACCGGACACGATGATATGTGATTATTAATATGAATATGTGATAATATGCTTGATGAACATGCTCATGCATCATTACATTGTATCATTATTTTATGTGGCATGTGCATGGGTTGGGATATGAAAGAAGATGCGAGGTGTACTTGAGTGCGTGGTTTGATGATAGCCTTGAGCTACATCGTGGATTGGCGTTGGCGAGGTCAAGTTGTGGATTAATTGCGATTTAGTTGGCGTGGCTTGATGAGTGGCTATGTGCCTCATCGTGGTTGATATCGGCTATGTGCCATATCGTGGTTGATGAGTGACTATGTGTCCCATCGTGGTTTTTGATGTTAGCCTTGAGCTACATCGTGGATTGGCGTTGGTGAGGTCACGTTGTGGATTAATTGCGATTTAGTTCGGCGTGGCTTGATGAGTGGCTATGTGCCTCATCCGTGGTTAATATCGGCTATGTGCCATATCGTGGTTGATGGTGACTATGTGTCCCATCGTGGTTTTGATGTTAGCCTTGAGCTACATGCGTCGTCGATTAGCGTTGGTGAGGTCACGTTGTGGATTAATTGCGATTTAGTTAGCTTGGCGATGAGTGGCTATGTGCCTCATCGTGGTTGATATCGGCTATGTTCCATATCGTGGTTGATGAGTGACTATGTGTCCCATCGTGGTTTTGATGTTAGCCTTGGCTACATGCGTGGATTGGCGTTGGTGAGGTCACGTTGTGGATTAGTGCGATTTAGTTCGCGTGGCTTGATGGTGGCTATGTGCCTCATCGTGGTTGATATCGGCTATGTGCCATATCTTGGTTGATGAGTGACTATGTGTCCCATCGTGGTTTTGGTGTTAGCTACGGCTACATCGTGGATTAGTATGGCGAGGTCGCGTTGTGGACTATTGTGCTTAATTGCGTGGGCGGCGATGATTGCCTTTGGAGTGAAAAGGAGAGTGATTTGATAATCCCTGGTGTGTGTAGGTTTGGATAAGGGGGTGTGTAGCGGATGGACCCTAGGTTTGGGTTGGGCTTCATAATTGCATGATTTCGTATGTGAACATATATGGAAATTGGCCAAGCCCAATATGATATTTGGATTAATGTAAAAATGGGCAAAGCCCGGTATATGAATGTGGATCGAGTGTGGATATGGGCTAAGCCCGGTATGTGGAAATTATGTAGTTAACTACCTATTAGATGAATGTGATATGAATATGGGCCAAGCCCGAGAATGTGTTAACATGTGAATATGATATTGTTATCGATATATGGGGTTAATATGTGGTTAACATGTGGGTGGAATTGGTGGATTAATTACACCTTTGAGTGCATGTATGACTCACCCAATTTTTATTAAACATCGTAGATGATTCGTGAGTGATTGGGCCAGGGTTGGAGTGGATACGAGGTGGCCCATCGAGAAGACATCTTCTTTATTTTATTCGATTTATTACTAAGAACTTTTGTTTAATTATTTATTGTAATAAGGCCAGTTAAAGTATTTAAGTATTTCTATTTGAGCATTTTTATTATGTTTAAGCTAGACGACCATTAAATTATTATTTAGAAGTGCTTTTAATTTTGATATTTTTGTCAAGCTTATATTATTTAGAATTTTTAATTGGACATGGTTTTCAAATGACAAAATTTTTAATGTTTTCCCAAAAAGTGAAATCAGTCTTTAAGCGTTTTCCATGATGGCATTTCAAATTAAATTGAAAGCGAATGGGCGGGTTTAGGGTGTTACAAATTGGTATCGAGCCGGTTCAAAACTGCGGCTTTGAGGATTTGGGCCCAAAAATGTTTTTCAAAATGGGCTTTCAAAAATATAAGAATTTAAGAACTATTTGAGGCTATTACGGCATGGCTTTGTATCTCGGCGAAGTCCACGGTAAGTACTTCTAATTGTTGAAGTGACTTGTTTATGTGATTTGTTATGGGCTTATTTGGGCTCAAATAGATTAGAATATTAGAAATTTGTTGAACCACTAGGACTAGTCTACTCAAACACAAGTGCATAAGACTTAAGGACCATTAAACAAACAGTGAACTAAGTCGCGGGAGTTAAGGTGTGGCATCCATGAAATGCGCATGTCTAGGATTGGTATTCGATGGAAGCTTGGTATTTAAGCGATCCTAGCGACTCACCTCCTCTCTACTCGAATCCTCCTGCGTGCGTAGCAACGGTTCACCTTAACGAGAGGACTTATTCCACGGGCTAAACCAATCATTAAAACCAGAAAGGAACTAGCCATGCTGATTTTATAAAATTCCTAGTTTTAAAATCCTAAATTACCCTTTTAATTGTAGTAAAGAATATTGTGAATTTTTTTCCAAAATATCTCCGATTTACAAAATTACAAAAATGCCACTGTATTGTAAATTACTAAAATACCCTTAGTTCTTAAGATTTTCAAAAATACCCTCGGCGTTTGCTACAATATTTCTACTTTACAAGATATCAAAAACTTCTATTTTAAAAATAACAAGATACCACTGATTTGGAAAATTTACGGGCGCTTTTGACTTCAAAATTACAAGAAATAACCTCGATTTACGAAATTTTTGCAACACCTCTGATTTGGAAAACAAAATAACCCAGGATATTTTGTAAATTAAAATACCTTTAATTTGGAAAATATTTTTGAATTGACCCAGATTTATTACCAAAATACCCCACTGTAGGACAAATGGCGAAAATACCGACAGGATAGGAGCAGGCGAGAAATGTTCGGATAGTGAATGTGTGTGGTAGATACCATTGAATGAATGTGTTCTTGTTGATGAATGAATGTGTCTCTGTACATGAATGTGAGTGTGACTCTACGAATTAGAGTAGTGAACTTGGCCGAACCTTTGTGTGATCGAAAGAACTACTTTTAAATATCTTTATATCATAAAATTGTTTGCTGCGTTAATAAGTGGAACAAAAGTCGATACATAAAACTTTTTAATCAGATAAGTCGCGACGTTAGAAATGAGTTCTAGGGGCGTGGTGCGTCATGGGCCGGTAGAGGAGGTAGAATGGCGATGCTCGGACCGGTAGGAGTGCGGCCATGGGTGAGAGAAAATGATGTCTTGCATGCTTGTGGGCCTGAGAGGATCAAGATCCGATAGGAGAAGATGAAGCGATGTCGCGAGCTATGTTGCGAGTACTAGAGCGTGTGGCGAGGAGCTAGCATGAAAGTGGAGCTCGGAAATCGGTGTCGGAAGGCTTAGGTCCAAATGGGTGAAGTTTTAGAGGAGTATCTAGAGTAGCTCGAGCGTGGCGGAGTATTGGTTGGAAGCGATCGAAAGAATAGTGGGCGATTTGGGTATGCGATGAGGAAAAGTTGAAAGCGTTGTCTCGTTGCTCAGAGACGAAGCTTATCGATGGTGGCTCCTTTGTCAAACAAGGTGTCCCTGGCGAGATCAATTGAATTGGAATTATTTTAAGGTTAAGTTGAAGGGAAGTATGATGATTCTATTAAGATCAAAGTGCGCTGACATAAGCGTAGTGCGGTGAGTTAAGAAGTGCGATTATTCGTTAATAAGTAATTTGAGGGCGAAATTATATTTAAGGAGTGTAAACTGTAACATCCTAAAATAGGGCCTATGCATTTTCGGTTTAATTGTATGAAGTGACATGTTTTAAGTATTATGAATAAATTTTGAATATTTTTGGAAACCACAGAATGAGTGAAAATATGTTAGAAATGAACATTTTTGGAAACTAGGAAATGTAAGGAAAATGGAAAGTGAACATTTTAGAACCTTGGAAATGTAAGGAAATGTCTTGTAAGGAAATGTCATGGAAATGTAAGAAATGTCTTGAAATGTAAGAAATGTCTTGTAAGGAAATGTCATGGAAATGTAAGAAATGTCAAGTTCTGAGCCGTCGAAAATTTTGGAAACTTAGAAATGACCTAGAAATGAGCGAGTTTTAAGGTTTAAAAGGGAAATTAAGGCAAGATGGCCTTAAAAGAAAAAGTTTGTGAAATTTGACACACAAGCAGGCTTGGAAAAGTGGTGCAGAAGATGCCACTTAGGGCCTATGGAAATGGCGCCATATGCAAGAGGAATGGGCCTAAGTTAGAGTCACATGGGAAGCAAATAAAATAAATTTTATTACGCTACAAGAGAAGCGAGAGAGTGGAGCGGCACATGGCTATAAATTAGGAGCTTTTATTATTTTATAAATAGTGGATAAATAAGGGATTTATTTATCATTATTTTCAAGAGATAATTGTTGGATTAAATTCTTTTAATTTGAATAAAGAGATAAAGAGGAAAATAAGGGAGAAGTAATGGCCAAGTAAGGGACTTTGAGTTTAATAATTTTGGCTAAGTAAGGATAGTTGCTTGAATTATCTTTTATTTTAAGTGATAATTAAAGAGATAAAGCTATTAAAATAGAGGAGTGGTGGCCAAATGAGGACTCCTCAGGATGATAATTTAATTATAAAAGGAAGGAAGGAGGGCTACTCATCAATTTGTGCTTCCTCCTTTCTCTGTAGAATTCTTAGTGCTCTCTTCTCTTCTTTTCTTTCTTTTCTTTTGTCAAGCCGAAATTAAGTAATTGTTGGAACCTAGCCAGATATTTTCCTCTCCATTAGAAGCCTTATTTGAATCCTCCATCTTTATTCTTCCTTCTCTTTTCTTTCTAATCCCTCCAAAAGAAAGTTGTGAGATCATCATCTAGCCATAGCCAGAATCTCTGAAGGTTAAAGTGAAGGTGCAATCGATTTCTTCAAGTAAGGAGATCTTTCGGGATTTACTAAGTGTCGACTACAAGGAAGGAGAAGTTCTTTTCAGAAGGTACACCATAGGCCACGTGTTCCCTAGTTATTCGGTGAGTTTGGGATTTAAAATCCACAAGGTAAGTGTCTATAGCATTACGACCAAGGACATGTTTGGTAAATATATGTGTTCATTAATTATTCAAAAGCCAGAAAACTAACCAAGTTAATTGATTCAATGCTTGGCGAATGCAAGAAGAGTATAAGCGAGAGATTTCAAGACTTGATTCTTAAGTCAAAAAGCGGCAACAAGGTAAGTTTAAGTATACTAATCCTACTAGGATTTGGATTTATGGCGAATGGCTTTTTATTAAAGTAGTAGGTGATTAATCAAATGTAGGGATTAAGGATCTAAGCATTAGATCAAGATTTTTGGGATTTCAAGACCGCTTTACGGTAAGTATGATAAGTTGTGGATATTTGGTTAAGAATTGATATATTGATGATTAAATCGATTGTTACGATTAAGTGTGTTGATGGAGGCGAATACCATTCAAGAAGGGAAAAGGAAGTCTGTCCCCAAGTTTAAGAAGAGATCTGTTTTACTGCGATTGGGATTGTACCAACGGAGTGTGGACCAGTTGTCGGAGGAACAGAAAGTAGGCAAATAAGCGTAGTATCGCCTAGTGATAGCATCGATGTCGAAGCATGGTTCTCCAAGTGATCGGTGTGTGATTTACCCACAGTTTTACGGGTATATGATATGTATGTGAAATGTCATGTGTTATGAATGTGCTAACTAGTGCGGTGGAAATTGTGATAAGGATACCCTCAAGGGGTATGCTCGATAATCGGTAAGTACCAAACCTGATGATATGTGATTATTAATAAGAATATGTGATAATATGCTTGATGAACATGCTCATGCATCATTACATTGTATCATTATTTTATGTGGCATGTGCATGGGTTGGGATATGAAAGAAGATGCGGTGTACTTGATGCGTGGTTTGATGTTAGCCTTGAGCTACATCGTTGATTGGCGTTGGCCCAGGTCGCGTTGTGGATTAATGCGATTTAGTTTGCGTGGCTTGATGGTGGCTATGTGCCTCATCGTGGTTGATATCGACTATGTGCCATATCGTGGTTGATGAGTGACTATGTGTCCCATCATGGTTTTGATGTTAGCCTTGAGCTACATGCGTGGATTAGCGTTGGTGAGAGGTCACGTTGTGGATTAAATGCGATTTAGTTCGGCGTGGCTTGATGAGTGGCTATGTGCCTCATCGTGGTTGATATCGGCTATGTGTCATATCGTGGTTGATGAGTGACTATGTGTCCCATCGTGGTTTTTGATGTTAGCCTTGAGCTACATCGTGGATTAGCGTTGGTGAGGTCACATTATGGATTAATTGCGATTTAGTTCGCGTGGCTTGATGAGTGGCTATGTGCCTCATGCGTGGTTGATATCGGCTATGTTCCATATCGTGGTTGATGAGTGACTATGTGTACCATCGTGGTTTTGATGTTAGCCTTGAGCTACATCGTGGATTGACGTTGAGCGAGGTCCGTTGTGGATTAGTGCGATTTAGTTGGCGTGGCTTGATGAGTGGCTATGTGCCTCATCGTGGTTGATATCGGCTATGTGTCATATCGTGGTTTGATGAGTGACTATGTGTCCCATCGTGGTTTTGATGTTAGCCTTGAGCTACATCGTGGATTGGCGTTGACCCGAGGTCACATTGTGGATTAATTGCGATTTAGTTCGCGTGGCTTGATGGTGGCTATGTGCCTCATCGTGGTTGATATCGGCTATGTTCCATATCGTGGTTGATGAGTGACTATGTGTACCATCGTGGTTTTTGATGTTAGCCTTGAGCTACATCGTGGATTGGCGTTGGTGAGGTCACGTTGTGGATTAATTGTGATTTAGTTCGCGTGGCTTGATGAGTGGCTATGTGCCTCATCGTGGTTGATATCGACTATGTGCCATATCGTGGTTGATGAGTGACTATGTGTCCCATCGTGGTTTTTGATGTTAGCCTTGAGCTACATCGTGGATTGGCGTTGGCCCGAGTCCACGTTGTGGATTAATGCGATTTAGTTCGGCGTGGCTTGATGAGTGGCTATGTGCCTCATCGTGGTTGATATCGGCTATGTGCCATATCGTGGTTGATGAGTGACTATGTGTCCCATCGTGGTTTTGGTGTTAACTACGGCTACATCGTGGATTGGCGGCCCGAGGTCACGTTGTGGACTATTGTGTAGTTGCACGTGGGCGGACGGTGATTGCCTTTGGGTGAAAAGGAGAGGGTGATTTGATAAACCCCTAGTGTGTGGTAGGTGGATAAGGGGTGTGTAGCGGATGGACCACCAGGTTTGGGTTGGGCTTCATAATTGCATGATTTCGTATGTGAACATATATGGAAATGGGCCAAGCCCAATATGATATAATGGATTAATGTAAAAATGGGCAAAGCCCGAGTATATGAATGTGGATCGATGTGAAATGGGCTAAGCCGGTATGTAAAATTATGTGGTTAACTACCTATTAGATGAATGTGATATGAATATGGGCCAAGCCCCGAGAATGTGTTAGCATGTGAATATGATATTTGTTATCGATATATGGGTTAATATGTGGTTAACATGTGGGTGGAATCGATGGATTAATTACACCTTGAGTCTATGACTCACCCAATATTTATTAAACATCGCGGATGATTCGTGGTGATTGGACCAGGGATTGGAGTGGATCACGAGGTGGCCCATCACAGAAGACATCTTCTTTATTTTATTCAGTTTTATTACTAAGAACTTTTGTTTAATTATTTATTGTAATAAGGCCCGATTAAAGTATTTAAGTATTTCTATTTGAGCATTTTTATTATGTTTAAGCTAGGCGACCATTAAATTATTATTTGGAAGTGCTTTTAATTTGGATATTTTTGTCAAGCTTATATTATTTAGAATTTTTAATTGGACATGGTTTTCAAATGACAAAATTTTTAATGTTTTCCCAAAAGTGAAATGCAGGTCTTCAAGCGTTTTCAGCAAGTGGCATCTCAAATTCGGTGCAAATAACGAATGGGCGGGTTTGGGGGTGTTACATTAATAAACTTAATATAACAAATGATTTCATTACAATGCTATATAGCATACTATGCTATCTCAAATGTCAAAACACAAATTATCTCAAGTTTATAACATAATTTCATACCAAATCATCACCATTCAATAATATACTTACTTACTTACTAACTTTAGCTTTTACAAGTTTATTCAAATCAATTCTCATATAACATTCAAGTCTCACTTTCTTATAACCAAGCAGGCATATTATGAGAAATAACATATTTAATCACTTATCTTTCTCATATAGATCACATATCATCACTTATATCCAAATTTACCTTTCATTCATATAGTATCTGAAATTTTCACATATGCCACTTTATAAATCATATCTTATTCATTTGTTCATGTTTGATTTGCACATATTAACAATTTATTTACATACACATCACATAACATTCTTTGCACATATATACTACCTTTCATTATCAAATATTGTATACATTTCAACGTACCTGAACTAGAATGTCATTCACTTATTTACTTATTTCTCGAAATGCTTTCGTTGAACGGTTCGAATTAATAAGGATACTCGGATAGATCGAAAAATCTAAATGCGATACCAGCGTCGACGCGTGGTCTTACATGTAATCACATCGATGCCACTATCCCGAGATGGTCTTACACGAATCAAATACGGTTGCCAATGTCCCGGACATGATCTTGCACGTGGCAAATCGATGCCAGCGTCCGGCACGTGGTGCTTACACGAAAATCATTTCTCGGAATCCTATGTCATGACATATGCATCTCTACTATTCCTAGGGTTAAATGCGGGAGAAGGCTTTGACGACGTAGTCGCGTGTATTAAACCTTCGTATTCATATATTCAACTTCTCGAACAATTCAATATCATAATAACATATATAAACTTATTCAAAATACATATATTTGCATTACCATTCAGCATTGAATTCAATCATACAAATAATATGCATTTAAAACATGATTTTTTAATGTCTATTAAAATACGAACTTACCTCGTTGTTAATGCAACTGAATTAGGGTCGACTAATCAGATACTTTATTTTCCCAGATTCTAAATCCTAATCTCATTATTTTCTCAATCTATATAATAAAAAATTTACTTATTTAGTCATTAATTCATTCAATTTAACTGAATTTACACAATTTGGCAAAATTACACTTTTGCCCTATTATTACACATTTTGCAATTTAGTCCTTATCACATAAAATCACAATTTCATGAAATTAAACACAAACTAAAGCTAATGAATTTTCCATATATTACTCTCAACCCATATTTCAATTTATTTCACATTTCAACCCATCAATTTACACTTTTCACAATTTAATCCTTATTTGACATTTTTACCAAAAATCACTTAACAAAACATATTAATCTATCAATAATTATTCATTTTACATCATCAAACTCAAAAAAATCAAGCTATCATCAATGAAACTCACAAATTCATCAACAAATTCAGAGAAATTAGAGTGCAGGCTAGCTAGAACACGAACCAACAATCACAAAAACATAGAAATCATCAAAAATCATACTCAAACATACCTCAATTAAAAACAACAAGGGCAAAACTCTGTTATGCTTCCATGGTTGTTTCTTTTATCTATAATCGGTGGATGATGAAGGAAAAAATATGATTTTGGCTTTTATTTTATTTATTATTAACTTTAATTACCTATTTACCTTTTTACCTTTAAAAGCATTAATAATTACACCAAATGCCACTCCACTAACATCCACTATCTCATAAATGGGCTATTTACGACATAAGGACTTCACTTTTAAGTTTTATAGCTATTTGACACCTTTAGCTTATAGAACCCAACTTTACGCGATTTAGTCATTTTTCCGAATTAACCTTAAACGATAAAATTTCTTTACAAAAATTTCACACAACTCTAATATCATGTTGTAAATATTAAAATAATAATAAAATAAATTTTTCAATGTCGAATTTTGGTCCCAAAACCTTTGTTTGATTAACCCTAAAAACAGGTTGTTACACGATAATTAAAATGGAAAATGGACACTTGCTAAGGTAAGTGCGCCTCCATGCATAAAGAGAACTATCCCTTGAGTCGCGGGCCATGGGGTTAAAAATGTACTAGTTAGACTTTTAGTTCTTCTATATTAATTATTTTATGTACATCGGATACAAATATAACTCTTGCATATGTTTCTCTGTCAATACCCAATTGATGTAAAAAAACCAAGGACAATATATACTAAGAGAAAACTTGTTGAAATTTATTGAAATATTAGTTAAATTCTATTTTCTTTCAACTCAAATCAATTCTAACTTTTATACTTTGTAAATTAGATTTTTGAGATTATAATGACATTCTTCTAAAGATAATAATTGAATTATAGGAGTTGTTTTTGATTGGGTAGAACACAAAGAGTAGTTGACATACCTCCTTTGATTGGTCTCGATTTACGTCTTATTTTCGGTTTGTGTAGGGCGCAAGAGCTAGATGCATAACTCGCTTGAGAATTCTCGATTCCACGTCTTGTGTTTTTACTTTTTCATTTACATCCCACTTTCCAAGCATCGAGAGTTCATGAATAGGGAAGAAAAATCGTTCAGTAGAAAGGTTGAAGACATTGGACTACTATTCGGATTTATCAAGAAAATGGGGCATCTCCCAAGATTTCCTTACGACTTGGACATCTCCTAAGACTTGGAACCTAACTATTTAATTTGATCA